>OY979631.1:847988-5847988 GCA_963855885.1 Coenonympha glycerion
AATTCAAACTGCTTCAAATGAGAAAAATATTCAAATATTTTGCTCATTTTAAATTCCTTTTTTTCATCAGAATACAAGAAAACTCAGAATGCAAGATAACCTTGACCTGATGTGGAAAAGGCTAAATACTCATATTTAACCAGAATTTTCAAAACTGACATGCATTTCCGTGAAGATTACCTATCGCAAAATTTTAACCAACCAAAAGTTCAATATGGAATATGGATACGAATGGAAGACGAATATTTTATCGGTAGCTACGAGAGCAAAGTAGACATTAGAGATTTACAGTTTATCGCGAAAACATTCGCTAAACTATGCTATTTCGCCATACGGGAATTGAATGACTATCTTATCAAATCCCCTCAGCCGATGGGGTCAACAGCCTCCCGGTCGTCGCCCCCGGTTGAAAATAACCATACCGCACAACACTTAGCCATATCTATGGGCCCGTTAAAGAAGATGCCTCTTTAACCATGAGTTATTTCTGAAGTTTATACTTCCTATACGTGAAACTGACGTGGCACAGATACCAGTTACTTCCGACGATTTGTTAACATTTATAATCTTGTTGTCAGTCTAAATCACTATGAAAAATGGAGGAATGAAGCCCTATTTAATGCCGGGACAGAAAAGTAGTCTGAGAGAAAAGTGAAGAACTCAATGTAAAAGATGAATTACGCGTCAGCAAATCATACAGCTTATATTTCACACATGACAAGATAGCAGTTTAAACAAGCAAAGCCAGCGTTAGAAAAGATATATAACTTACGATACAAGTTTTCAAGAAATACCAGAACTAAAAAGTTTTATCGATCAACAAAGTGATGACTTCGTGACTTATAGAATTAGCAATCCATAGATTCAACTTATCCTGTTCATCATAGAAGATAATATGGCCTAAGGCTAATGGCAGGATTCTATATCAGCAGGATCAGAATTTTGAGATTTCAGAATCGCAATATGTTATATGGCTCAGGCTCTTGATAATTTGTTTCTCTGGTGAGGATAAACTTTAACGCTTATTCTTCAGAATACGAACAGGTATCTCGTCAGGTACTTTTAAGAATTTAGAGCATCAACCTCTACGAGTAACTCTATCACAGATTTACAACTTTTATTTAGAAACCGTGAAACTAAAGCCATAAAGTGGCAGGTTTAGAGTGCAATAAAACCTTTAGCAGTTCGCAGTCGGCAGTACCATCCATTGTGCGCGTTGCTGGTTTCCCCGCAAGTGGCACATTCATTTCTCGGTTCGCACACTTTCATCTCGTGTTATCTAGTTACCAAGAAAGTGCGCACAATCGAACCGATCGCCTTTCACTTTTTATTAAAACTCAAAACGTCTTTACTGACAGTTTTCGAAAGCATAATTTTATACGTGTACAGTTCTTTTGTGATATTAACCTCTCAAAAAGTCATCAATATTACTGCCGAGTGCCAAATTGGGTAACAAACTTTCTCGTGGAGGAATTCTTCGTACTTATCAGTCAAAATGTATCTTTAACAGCTCAAATCATTAGTCTGTAGCTATTCCATGTAGATTCATATACTCGAGTTTGAATAATGACTAAGACGTAAAACAAAAACATGTTACAAGAAACGATATTTATTTAAGTGCGATAGAAACACTCAAGGCACTCGTGGATATGCAATGCACGCTGGTCGCTGATTCCTCGAACTTCGAAGCCCTGAGCTAAAAGCCGGCGACCATATTAGTCATTTTCTCATATAAGGCGTTGTCTCGCACTCACCCACACATCCACAACTCCACACCTACACGCACAGCCTACAAGCATGACATCATACCTATCGTGACGGGCGTAATGATGAATTTTAATGTTTTCCGATCGGTTGCTACTTGCGGCCTCCGCTGTACTGTCAAGGATTACTTCACCATTTTCATTCATATGTCAATTACTTATCCAGTTAAGATCGGCAGCTTTTATTGCATCCACATTTGACTATGCCGAGTTGTGCAAACGTAATTACACTGGCAAATTGGTGACCATATGGCGCTTCGTCAATAAGGCCAGGGTTTTTAAATATCCGAAAAGACATTCGAATGCTAATAAGCTGGTTACACTCACTGGTACAATACGCTCACTACTTATAAGGAGCGATCAGCCCAATACGGACGAGGCGTGGGCGTCGCCCGTCTCCAAGGCGACTTCATTGTGTACACCTCCATAACTCATGAATACAGCTTGCGTAATTCACTGTACCTACTCAAACTGTAGTACTCATTAAAGATGTATTATGCATCCTGTCCGTCATTTGCGAGATGGTTCATTGAGCTTTATTGTCGTCGTGCCCCGCCAGTTGTGATGAGGGCCCCAGATCCACTTATAATACTCGTCTAACGTAGCCGTATATGCATTCCTCTTTAAGGATTCCGTGAGATTTTCTGTACTTCCTAGTTCCTGTCTATCGATTTGCATATAAATGGCGTCGTGGATACGCTTTTGTGAGGTAATCTATTCACTAATCTGGCATTTTTCTTCCGCAGTTCTGGGAAATCATCTCTGACGAGCACGGCATCGACCCCACGGGCGCGTACCATGGCGACTCGGACCTGCAGCTGGAGCGCATCAACGTGTACTACAACGAGGCCTCCGGCGGCAAGTACGTGCCGCGCGCCATCCTCGTGGACCTGGAGCCCGGCACCATGGACTCCGTGCGCTCGGGGCCCTTCGGACAGATCTTCCGCCCCGACAACTTCGTGTTCGGCCAGTCCGGCGCCGGCAACAACTGGGCCAAGGGCCACTACACGGAGGGCGCCGAGCTCGTGGACTCCGTCCTCGACGTAGTACGCAAAGAATCCGAATCTTGCGATTGTCTACAGGGCTTCCAACTCACACACTCCCTCGGTGGAGGCACCGGCTCCGGAATGGGAACCCTTCTAATATCCAAAATTCGTGAAGAATACCCCGACAGAATAATGAACACATACTCAGTCGTCCCCTCGCCCAAAGTATCAGACACAGTCGTGGAGCCTTACAACGCGACTCTCTCAGTGCACCAGCTCGTAGAAAACACAGACGAAACCTACTGCATCGACAACGAGGCTCTATATGACATCTGCTTCAGAACACTTAAACTGTCCACACCCACCTACGGCGATCTCAACCACTTAGTCTCCCTCACAATGTCCGGCGTCACCACCTGCCTCAGATTCCCCGGTCAACTCAACGCTGATCTCCGTAAATTGGCCGTAAACATGGTACCTTTCCCTCGTCTTCACTTCTTCATGCCCGGATTCGCACCTCTCACATCCCGTGGCAGCAGACAGTACCGCGCCCTCACAGTCCCGGAGCTGACGCAGCAGATGTTCGACGCCAAGAACATGATGGCCGCGTGCGACCCGCGCCACGGCCGCTACCTCACCGTGGCCGCCATCTTCCGCGGCCGCATGTCCATGAAGGAGGTGGACGAGCAGATGCTCAACATCCAGAACAAGAACTCGTCCTACTTCGTGGAGTGGATCCCCAACAACGTGAAGACCGCCGTGTGCGACATCCCGCCGCGCGGGCTCAAGATGGCCGCCACGTTCATCGGCAACTCCACCGCCATCCAGGAGCTGTTCAAGCGCATCTCCGAGCAGTTCACGGCCATGTTCCGGCGCAAGGCGTTCTTGCACTGGTACACCGGCGAGGGCATGGACGAGATGGAGTTCACGGAGGCCGAGAGCAACATGAACGACCTGGTCTCCGAGTACCAGCAGTACCAGGAGGCCACCGCCGACGAGGACGCCGAGTTCGACGAGGAGCACGAGCAGGAGGTCGAAGACCACTAGGCGTGAGGCGCGAGGCCGCAGCGCGACAAACTACATGCCATTAAATTGACTCGCGTTACTTTTAGTAACCTTAATGATTCCTATAGATACTGTTACGAAGATATGCTTGCTAACTCTTAACAGAATGCACGACTAAACAATTCCCGGCTGAGACGATTAAATGTGAAAGCATTTAAATTTAAACATTCCGCGTGATTCCAGCAAGCCTCGTCGAATGTAAGATCTGAAATGCAAAAGGCTGATCATATAATTTATTATGAATTTATATATCAACTATAAGTTTGGCCACATCAAACGTTATGTCGGCTTCAATAACAGAAGTTTTATTACGATTACAAATTGTTTTGAACCATATAATTTAATGTATATAATAAAGATTTTTATTTAAAAGTACTTGTGTGTTATTGGAAATGTCCCTGTAGTTGCAAAGGTCAAATTTGAGGCAGCAAAAAATGAGACTCATTAAATAAATAATTATGATTTAAAGATCTTTACTACACCAAAAAAGTAATAATAAATAAATTACAGTTAGTTGCATAATTGAGATAAGATGTATGAGACAAAGGCCAATTATGAGTCATAAGACTGCATTGGAAGATAGAGCAATTCAAGGTGACCTGATATAGTCACGTATTGATTTGTGACTGCATAAATATGATAAGTAATTCAATATCACACATTAAGCAAATCTAGCAGGTATTAACTTTATCGAAATTGAATTCAAAGTTTATGAAAGTATTAATAATAAAGTAAATAGGAACCATTTTCAATAAACTGCCATTAAAGAAAGCTTTTCAAGTTTCTCACGGAAATCCGATTCAACTTAACATAAGTAAACGAGTAGGTATTTAGTGAACAGAAGGAAGACAATTTTACATCATAAATTTACAAAGTCAATGCTGAATGCAGCAAAGCTTTCAAACAAGGTGGGGTAAAAAAGACTGGCACACCCAAAGCAATTAGAGATGGTGATAAAATGCTTTTACACGATGTTAGAGTTGTTGCAGACAATTACCGTTTGCACTTACTTGAAGGCGTGGAATGTGGATATCATATTTACAGTGGATAATTACATTTAGGTATTAAAATTCTAAATCCTCACACTTTTCACGTAACCTTATACGAAACTACTACTAAATATAATAATGATAATGGTTGTTTGTGTAGGTGAGTAAATCTGTTCAAAATCTTGTTCTATAGTACCTACAAACTTAATTTTTAATTATGTTACCTAAGCTTCACGTAATCTAGATAAAATAAGTAATAAGTGACAGGCTGACCAGTATCTTGTTTTGTTACATAAAGCTTGATATTGCATTTTTTACTTTCTAAGGCTCAAAGGACAAAATAGGTACCAAATAATTCTAGTAAAATTTGACCTGGTTTTAGTGATGGGTACCTAAGAGATAAATAACCTTTACTTTCTAGATCAAGAAGCTCACCTAAAGCTGAAATTAGGTATTCGTAAATCCCAGGACAAATGAATAATTGCTTTGCCTGAAATTTTTAGAACGTATCAAAATCTGTAAAAAAGTCCGCGATAGCATATGCCTATCTCCTACGGGTAACTCACAATAACTGCTTTTAGTGTTAAAATTGTGGTTAAAAGTAATTCTCATCTTACTCAATTCAAAGATTAAAAGCTACGTTACACAAAAAGAGTATGGTAATTGACGAGCCTTTTAAGTGGTATTCAGACGTATTGGTAGTGAACTCTTCGACACCTGACATCACGTCTATATTTAGAAGTGCACGCACTCTGCCACTTTGAAAGAGCTCCACAGTTCCCGTTGTTAGCGTGGACTGGCTGTAAATCATAAGTTTGTGCTGCGCGTGCGACGGATCAAGGTGATGCGGTTGTGGCGACGATAACAGAATGATGTCAGTCAGTCAAAACGGGCTTATGTCATGCCGACTCCGTGTAAACACTAAACAGGTTAACACTTAAAAAGCCGGCCGTGTGTACGTGCCATTATTTAGTTGTTTACATGTTGTTTACGTCATGTTTTGTTGAGAGACCACTTCCGTGCTTCATCTATGAAGATCGTCACCGGATTTGCATCAATAAATCTTCTTAATATAATATAGGCACTAAAAAAACATTTGAATTTTATAAACCTAGAACCTTAGAAGTTAGTTCATACAAGTCGATGGCACATGGATTGGCATGTAGAGATGTTACGAAGGTAGGAGAGCTCAGAGCACCTAGGCACCAAACACAGACGTCTTTAAGTATTTAATGGAAGTAGGAGTTATTTTTCGGAAATCCATAAATTAGTAGGATTGATTACTTTGTTTTGCTATAATCTGCTACTTGAAAAGATTCTGTATAGTAGGTACAATGTGCAGGAAAACTGGCGACATGAAACACCACAGTCCACACACAATTTTTCCAAAACGTGGCGACCACCCATATTATGGTAGGTACAAATTAATCAGTCCTACTCAGACGTCTTTGCCAAGCCTTACTTAATAGGTTTTCTATAATATTAGTTGGATAGGTACTTGAGGGATTTAATGAACTAGGGACTTTAAGAGCAGGGAAATGGGAATCCTTTAATTCTGGTGTCATATGACAATGTTCCTACTGAGACATATTTAACTCCTACTCGTAACTAATAAAACCAATCCTACACTAGTATCAACAGGAACCTTAAATTAAACTAGCTGGCCTTTCTTCCCACTGACATAATTTAACAACCCAAACCACCTACCTCTTACCTAGGCAGATTAAGATAAACCAAACTCTTAGATAGGTAGGTATCAGATACATAGGTAGCTAGTACTTGCTAAGTTGCAAAATACTGAAGAATGTTGCCTAGAATGTGAAAATTAAATGGCAAGGGGAGGAGGAAGTAACATTTTTAAAATCGTTCATCTTAGCTATTATTATTTGTGCAGCTAAGTATACCTATCTAATAACCTACCTAATGACTCTAGGTTAATACATTATACATAATTGTGGAAAAACTAATAATCGCAGAAGAAAATAATGCTGTTTTCTTCACTGAAATGTAAGGAATCACATGCAATTTCCTTCAATTTCAAAAAACTCTAAAAACATTGTCGATTGTCGATCTCCAATCCGGTGCAGTTGGCAGCAAACTTGGCTGTGGAACTTTGCAATGTAGGTACAAAAACTTACACTGATACGGTATGTAGGTACTTGGTATAGACCGCCATTTTGGTCTGAGCTCAACTCTTAGGTATATACACATAACACTACACATACGGTGTTGATCGATTCGTGAAAGTTTCTGAGTCACCACTGTTTACGAAACAGTTTAAAATATGTAAGTACCTAGGAGTAGGTACCCCGTGCCATGTGTGTACTATGTAAATACATATTATTATGTATTTACATGTGGTGGAGTGGATGCGGATTCTTGGAAAAATTAAAATCTTGTATAGGGACTAGGTATATCTCAGTTGGCGCGATTTGGTATAGGTACTTATATTCGAGTGGGATGTAGTGGGTTCGAACCCTGGGTATCTGTGTG
Organism: Coenonympha glycerion; assembly: GCA_963855885.1. Taxonomy (NCBI): domain Eukaryota; kingdom Metazoa; phylum Arthropoda; class Insecta; order Lepidoptera; family Nymphalidae; genus Coenonympha; species Coenonympha glycerion. The sequence continues at coordinate 855,285 of OY979631.1, forward strand.
GATTTGAAAATTTCTAAATTAGCTCAATTGTCTGGAGGCTTCGGCCGTGGCTGGTTACTTACCACGCTACCGGCAAAGTCGTATTTATCACTATATTATGCCTCAATCATTCTGGTGCAATGCTGTGAATACTAACATTGCGTTTCAAATAAAAAATAATGAAAAAGAATGAAAGAGAAAAAAAATGAAAGAGATAAAATAATTTTATATCATGATGACATTTTTCGGTTAAAATTGTGGTTTATTCCCACTTGTTTCTTTATTCTACCTTTGGATTCAGGCCTAAGAGTTTACGAAATCAGTACTTATGGATATTGGATAAGTATAATTATAAAAAAACTAATATGAGTCTGATATGCTGAGTAATGCTGGTCTGAACTCTGAACTCTTACACAAATGGCATCAATAGAAGTGGAACTCTTCAATACTTTATACAGAAAGATCAAGACACAAGTGGCTCCGCTCATTATTTTTTGTTAAAACAAAGAGATTCTTCATGAAAGCCAGCAATGTATGTCAGACATGGCGCGACGACTTTTATACACATAAGGGCGCGGCACGGCGCCTGGAAGACGCGAATTTCTCTCAAGTCTCACCCAAGTCCCAACAGATGGTCATGATTGTGCAAATATAGTACTTGACTCATGACTGCGATCACGCTTGACGGTAAGTGAAAATGCAGACTATGTTATCGTACTATCTTGGGTAATGTTGGTACTTGCTACGCAGCATCATACCGGAACGCTTAATCACAGCGGATAGGGTGGTTACTTGGTTAGTAGCCGCGACCTAAGCCTCCAGATAAAAAACAGATAGGTAACTCGTTGCAATAACTCGCTATAGTCGCTGCCCGCGGGGCAATAACACACTATTGCCTCACGTGCAGCGACATATGCAAACCTCATGACTGTGATGTGGATTTCTGTGTTGATCCAACATATTATATCAATGGTTGATCCTGATTACAACCATTTTTTTTTATTTTGACGACCTCCGTGGCCCAGGGGACGCACGCGCCGGATTCGTGTGGGAGGTCGCGGGTTCGATTCCCGCCACGGGCCACTTTGGAATTTTATAATTTCTAAATTGCCTCAGGTCTGGTCTGGTGGGAGGCTTTGGCCGTGGCTAGTTACCACCCTACCAGCAAAGACGTACCGCCAAGCGATTTAGCGTTCCGGTACGATGCTGTGTAGAAACCGTTGGGGCGACATAACTTACCCCTTCCAAGTTAGTACGCTAACATCTTCGACTGCATCATCACTTACCATCAGGTGAGATCGCAGTCAAGTACTAACTTGTATAGAGTAAAAAAAACAATAAATTACAACGGTTGAAAGCATCAACACCTTGAGAGGTGGCGCTTGCTTGGCAAACCAATGGTCCCCAACTCCCAATACTAGCAATATGCTGAAATGGTGGCCCCGTAAAACAACGAGGAGGCCAACATTCTTTCTATGAATGTGTTTGATGACAAACTCCAAGAATATCGGGGGCAAGAAATGTTATCGAGGACAGTTGAAAATCCATTCAGCAGATTGTTCGATCAATCGTAGCCACTCGTATTAGCTATTAGTAAGTTTATCAATTCTATTTCTACAAAGAAATTCAAAAATAACATATTAAGAACTAGCTGTTGCCCGCGGCTCCTCCGCGTGCAGTTCGTTTTTTTACAAAAATGTTTCCCGTGGAATTTCTTAATTTTTCCCAAGATTTCCCGTACAAAATGAGTGGTCCTTGGGTTCGATGGACCCGTAAAGGATCCAATCTCTTCTGTCAACGTGCTATCTTCTTTTACACAATTTACCTATATCTTCTTTGGTCTTCCTCTACTTATACACTCTGTCGAAATCGCTTATGTTACTCAATTCGCATGGAGTAAGATAGAGTGGGGCGTGTCATCGTGGATTGTAATATCTATACTAACCAAACTTATCTTATTCTGAGATGATACCAACGCCCAGATATTGTAATTAAGCATTCTGATGCGCTACTGTGTACGTAGCAACCCGTTCCTGCTACGTACGGGTTATCTTGTATAGTTATACCTAGTTGCACGATCAAAAGGACGATTTAAACTGTCGATATTTCGACCCCGTTTTGATTGTGCTACGGAGAGAAGTAGCTATAGGTTTTTTTAAACATCCCACGGGTGCTCTAAAATTTTTCAGGATGAAAAGTATCTTAAATGTTGACCGGGCATATATATAAAGTAGGATCATAAAATTTCATTAAAATCCGTTACTTGAAACACGCCTGCTAACTGTTTTTGTAATGTTTTCTTTCCCGCGGGAACTCGATTGGATTAATAAGTTTTACTATATATATATATTTTGTTAAAAAGGCAACATAAGGTATCAGCATAACCAATTTTACTAAATTAAGTTCATTAGTTGTTGTTTACAAAGCTGTTAAATTAATTGCAGTTTTTTAACTATCCCACGGGAACTCTTTATTTTACCGGGATGAAAAGTATCCTATATGTTGACCAGGGTTATAGGCTACCACCACACAAAATTTCATTGGAATCGGTCCAGCCGTTCCAAAGATTAAGCCCGTACAAACAGACAGACAAACAGACAAACAGACAAACAACAGATTTATTATATGTATTGATGACGATTGAATCCGTTCCTAGAAATAGCATAGCTAAGGTAGCATGGCTACAGCTGGTTTTCAGACTGGGATTCTAATCTTTTGTAAAGTATTGTTTTCTAATAAAACAACGTCTGCACTCAAATTCTTTTCATCAAAATAATATTATGTCGGTGTAAAACAATAAACTATTGTTTTTCGGGATCATTAAATTCCCAGTAGGATTAAGTTTTTAATCCCATTTCACGTTACTGGTGCTAAGTATTTCATATTTGTAATAATTATCTAATAACACAACCTAAAGCAGCTTAACGCTTTCAACAAAAGATTGCCAACCTTATCAGTACCAGGGTTATTGACCGCTTATCAGCAGCTTAATAGCGAAGACTGTTAACTTTAGAACTCGTGTTCCTGAACCACCTGTGTCTACCTATCTGGTAGGCTATTTACGACGTTTGACGTTACGAAGTGAAATGTTTAAAAAAGATTCCGACGAATTGAGAACCTCCTCCTTTTTTTGAAGTCGGTTAAAAAGATCATGGCATCTCATCTACGTATACCGTTTGGTACTATTATGTATTCCGTGGTACAGTATAAGCAGATAATATTGAGACCTAAACATTTTTTGCGATCACTGAAAAATTAATTTTACGTCTATCGACATAGAGCGTAAAATTGAATGTAGTTCAAAACGGAATATGGTCGAGAATCGCAAAATTAAATTAACGTTGTACGGGATAAGGTTCAGGCATTGTATTTCCTGTGTTGATAATTGAAAACATTTAATTTTACTTACTAAAATCTAAACCAATAGACGTAAAGTCGCTATCGTAATCGTTTACAAATTCTGCCCGCTGATTGGACAAAAAGGCACAAAAAGGTACAGTCTCCTTTTTGCGTTTTTTGTAAAGATTTGCAAAGACAGGACTACTGAGGCCGAAATTAGTCTGGCAGATATTTAATTGAGTGTTTTATTTTTTAATTAGAACTTTGAAGTAGGTATTAAAAAAAGTTAAAAGATGTGGTGGTCTACATTTCATTTTTTTCAAGCCGGATTCCGGTCTCCGGACCTCAAGGGACAAGGAGGGCCAAACCTTGCCCCACCTCCCTCACCTCAGCCCGTAGGCCTACCGCCTACGGCCGGCAGCCGGCGCGCCGGGTGCTACCGCCAGAACAGCAACGGTGGATCAATACCAACTTTACAACCCAAAACATCTGCGCAAACCTATCAAATTTTTACAAATACCATATATTATTGTCACATCAAATCTTAGCAGTTATAATTTATTAATTGGTCGCGCATCATAGTAAAATTTTCATAATTTTCTGTTCAGTGATAAATAAATAAGATTCTAAACGACGAAACTAGAGTAGTTGCGTGCTATGTTGGTAGCATTGATTTTGGTGCGGCGTCGTCAGCCAATCAGAAGCCGTCAGATGTAAGCAGTGATGTGATTTGGTCGATATCGATACAAGGTAAATCAATAGATGTTTAATATTTTTATTTTGAAAAGTTCAAATTCCATTTAAAGAAAAAAATCCCAATCTTCGTCATTATCTTAACTTATCATTTGCTCAAAGAGACTTATACGGGTAATAACCTACTACGTTTAAAGACTCAGCCTGTATGCAGCCGTGAGATCATAATTTTATTATTATTGTTGGTCATGTATGAGTAGAATACATACATACATATATACTTGGTAAATCTCTGTCTGGTGGTATTTAAGGCGGAGTTATATATCATTTCGGAGTTTGAAATAATTAGTTCTGTTAGTATTTTTGGAAAGGTTATCACTTAAATATTTGAGGAAATTTTAGTAATACTTCGAACTTTTATCTGGGATTTCGTCTTTTAAAGATACGATATATGAAAATATTCTCGATCATGATTTTTGTTTTGCAAGCACTTATTTTTTATGTATTTTTTTCTTTAAACCTACAAGTATTCCTTTACTTTATTGGTTGGTACGTTTTTCTTCTCCTTCCTTGTCTTACTTACTATGGTATTTAGGATTATTCATTATATGAATCAAATTCTTGGAAGTGGAAGAACTGCTGTAATTATTCTAGCCCAATTATTAGTTATTAATAGACAATGTGAAGTGGTGATAAGAGAAAACAAAACCCAGCTGAGTTTGTTGTGGGCTTCTTTTAAGACCTCAGTGCAACGCGCGTTCGAGCCCTCGTAAACTTAGCTTTAATATTGACTTTTTACAAGAGCCCGTACGTTAGGCCTATGTGAAACAATGATATTTAGACTTTGACTTTTACTTGGAACTTGTTGTTCAATTTACTTGTAATTGAGAAAAGGTAATTTTTTGTGATAATAGTGTCCTTGGTGCAACGATAAACGTATTCGTGTGATGAGGATTGACCAGCGACCGCTCGAGGTAAATGGCCATGCAAACATTTAAGTGCTTTCCACTCATTTCCAGTAGTGGCTAATTTAGAAATTTTTAGTTCTACATTCTCATGGGTGACTACACTCATCCAAGTATATTGGCAATGACTTGATTTCAGCCAGATAATTTTACGATCCAGTAAGCTGTGTGTAACAAACTGGCAACCAAATGTTTGAATCTTGAATCATCTTGAAACTTATTTATGAATTTGTTTTGTGCTGGAAATTATTTCAAAAATTCAAAGTAAGTACGTACGTACGTATTGAAGGCGAAATATTAGCTTTAAACACTTGAGATGTCGCAATGCGTCAAAAGCTATCGATAAACGCCGCACATCACTATGCGATACCCCGCTTTCGAGGAGAGCAGCCGGCGAAATCGTCGACTATTCTTCAAGCAGCCACGAAAGTACGTGGTGCGTGCGGAGCAGAACAAGATTATAGTAGTGTTAAGTAATTTATTAAGTTCACAATCACAAAATGAGGGAAATCGTACACATCCAGGCCGGTCAGTGCGGGAACCAGATCGGCGCTAAGGTAAATACCATGTTTTTTATACTTTTTTACCGTTTTTTTTTGTGCAATCGTCTGAGAATGCGCGGCCGGCATTTTGTGACGCTGACCACCAATCTCTAGTCTCGGAGGAAAAAAGGGGCAACAAGTCTAAATACCTTGTGGTTTTCACGTAATACGTGAATTAAAGTTGGGAAATGATTAATCTTAGATTATATTTTGTGGTCGGGAAGGGTGTGGTCGTTCGATTTTTAAACTTTGCGCATGCTCCAGTTTTGAATATAATTTGATGATTACTAAGGTTAGAACCATTAAATTGCATTGAATTCTTATACCGATGTAATTCTAACTCTAATAAATGAAGCTTTCTCGATTTTTATCTATATTACGCCGAATATTATAAAGTAAATTAGCTTCGCGTTTTTCCAGTTCCATTTTCAATCCACGTGTTACATCGCCATTTGCCGGCCGCTATTCGACGATTCTTTGTTCTAATTTCGAATTTTTGGAGTTTCTCTTCCGTCTTCGTTCACACGCGAAGTTTCTGAACGCAATTCAAATATCGATTGTAATTAAGTTGATAGCATTTTACGAGTCATTTTAAACAACAGCTATTACCGATATTATGTACTACGATAAAATATAATCAATAAAGATAAATATTTCATATCAATGCTGTGAAGTGCCTTTTGTTTGTAGTAGGGACCTTTTACCTGGAATTACTTTGCCGCCATAAAAAACCGTTAGGGCACGCATAGCTGAGACCGGAGCCGGGTCCCAAGGTTACGCGTCCTACTGATAAAGGGCGACCAATCAAAACGCGTGCTTTGTAACGTTCGAAATATGAACTAGCTATCAACAGACGAACAGCTGCCGTATGAGCGTTTTTTCCCGCAGGAAACTAGCCACATGCTACTGACTAAAATAATAATATGTCCTTTGCCTTTGGTAAAATAATTAACTTATAACTGTGTAGGCGGGGCTCGTAGCTTAAGAACAGGTTTTTTTACAGTTCTTTTACACATGCCTTTTTGGGATTACCTAAGTAGGTCAAAGGAAAGCAAGGTTGCCTTATGACTAGATTAGACCAATTTGGCCAAAAGGAGCAACCGGTTTGACGTCGTCCCAGGTGATAAATGTCCATTGCTGGGCATAGGGTGATAGGAATCTTCTGAGAAACCGTTTATGAGCTTTCAATACAAATTACAAAATTCCTATCAGGTTATCTATTTGCATTTCCCAGACATATAAACAGCACATAATATTTTTTGTGTAATTTAACCTATGACGTGAAATTCTGTAGACAGTAGGTATTCACCGAGTAATTACCTAATGCTCATTGGTCTACCTTTCGTCAGGGGGTCGGGAGTTCGCATCCCAGTCTTGCACCTCTGACTTTTAGGGAGCTGTAGAAACTCCTAGATTTCCCTGACGTAGGTACGGCATAACGAGACACCGAAGTGAAGATTTCCCTTAATTGAGTTGAGTGAGTAAAGATACCTGCCTACCGAAACTAATTGAGTTGAACTACCTGGCTGAGTTTTGCTGGTTCTTTTCTTTTCGGTGCAGGGTACACTGGAAACTATACATGCCTAATTGTAACCAGCCGCCTAATGTTGTGATAAGAGATATGTATAGGTAGGTTAATGAATTCATCATAGATATAAAATTAATTTCAAAATTCTTGATTAAAATAAATACTTGCACAGTTGGCTTAAACCGTTTTCTAACAGATAAGGGGTCTTTTAGCTCTATTAAATAATTTATTCCAACTCAGGAATTGAACCTAAAACGATCCGTGACAGAATGTACTTAAGCGCAGCTAACTTCTTTAACTAAATCGGTTCTTACTCTGTTACCAACGAGGATGTTATGCGCAATAAACCTATTATCTTTGCCAAAAGAAATTTGGAAAAAAAATCGCAGATCGATTATGATAATCGCAGTCGGCACAGGAAGGAACGGCGCATGTCCACAGTTCAACGACCGCGCTTCCGCGACGCTAAAATAACCATTCTCTGGTTGAGTTGAACTACATACGACTATAAACTGCACTATGACGAAACACCGTGCTTTACGGCTTCCACTGACAGCCTGGACAATAACGACCCGCGTTTCCGAGAATAGCACGAAAAAGAATGGACTTTTGTGACCCATTTTAATGTTGCAACTGCATTAGTCCCGACTTCCAAAGAATAAACGCACCAATGATGATAAAACATCGTGCTTCTGACTTCTGACAGCCTGTCTAGACATAAAAATACACAAACGAATGGACTCTTTTGATCCAGTTGATTCTGATATTGTAACTGATGAAGTCATTTCCAGCTAACCTTCTATTTTAAGAGAGCCCTTTCAAAATGGTTCTATCGTCTATAGCCTTTGATTTATGGATTAATTTCATTTGTATACGGACTCCTAATAAAACGTGCCAATAGAAAGAGATAATTACCCTCGAAATCGAGAAACCTTGGAAAAGCTATTTGAATAAAACATCTTCCTAGCGGATGCATAAAGCAAGAGTGCCTACTGACTGCCTATTCTAAGTTCTAAATAGGTATGATGGCCTGTCCATACGACTTAAAAGGCAAGTCTAAGCCAGATTGATTGGATGAGTAACTCAATCGGTATTGTGACTCAATTGAAAATAGTAATCTTTAGATTAGTCTAGTCTAGAATCTTAAAAGTTGTTTTGAAAGATCTACTATTGTAGTTTTTTTTTAATCCCAGGTTTTTGTTCTTACAAAACTGAATAAAATCCGCATTTTTTACCTGGGTCTTGTAAAGAACGCTACATTCGCTTAATAATTATTATACTTTTCACTCCCATTCCCAAGAATGTGGATTTCCCTTGCTGAACCAGTTTAACATAATACATACAAATGTATGTATAATCTTATTGTTAACTAGGCATAAGCCTATCTTGAATTTAAGGGGAAAAAAATACTTATGGACCAGCGCACATAATTTTGGCTCAAAAACGAGACCATTCTGACAAATCGGTGAATTCTGCAGATCTAACTAACGTATTTATTGGCTCTAAATGGGGTTTCCGCGTCATTTGACTCGAGAAAGATGAGAATTTTCTGATATCATCAGCTGATTCCGCCGCCCGCCGCGTTGGATTCGTGCCAACACTGGAGCACCCTCTATAGCTATTACTTGTACTTCAATGCAGTATTTCGATATCTTTTTAGCATGTCTGCGTTGATGTTAGATCGATGTTGGATTTAATTTTACGGCAATAAAGTAGTCGGCCAATCTACACCATAACTTTATCATTCAGTTTGCTACTTTTTAATGGCAATTTAAATAATAGCAACAGTCTGAGATCGAATCGAAGATTCTAATCAGTTAATAATCGAATTCTAGTCAGAACTAGACTAGAACTTAGGTAGGTCGGTAGTCGGTTCCATACTATGTCTAGACCAGTGGTTCCCAAACTTATTTTGTCTACTGCCCACTTTGAGAATAAATATTTTTTTAGCGCCCCCATTTTTTCACCTATTTAAAAACCACTATAACTTCAAATTGAATTAATTAATTATTGTGACCTATATATGTATATTAACGGAGAATTCTAAACGAAACTTTTACTATAACCCGCAACTTGAAACCTGAGCGCAGTAGGTAACATACAACGGCGCTTAAGGTCTCAAGTTAACTCTTACGGGCTCCACCTGCCAATAAGAATGATTATTGAAACGCAACTTTATAGTATTAAAACAGAGTATCTTTTATTAAAAATATAACTAAAATAATCAATCCTTATATAAAAACTAATGTGAAGGATGAATCTGATGCTGTTTAATAAGTTTGTTGATATCAGGTTCCAATTGACTCAAGAACAGTCGCAAGTCGCCACGTTCGGTAACAAGCAAACGATTTCGCTTTTTAGTAAGCAATGTTGTCACAGCACTAAATCCACGTTCACACAAATATGACGATGGGAATGCTATCAAGAATCGTTGAACGATTGACCACAATCCAGGGTACAATTGCGGGATCGGTTTTTGTAGCCAAAATTCTTGGTAACCATTTTTGAACTTGATTTTTATTTCCTCGTTTGTTGTCAATTCTATAAGTTCTTCTTCCAGCTGAGGTGACATTGCTGTGTTGACATTTGAAAACGGATCCAACACCCAGTCTGGTATTTCCAAGTTCAAAATGTCCTGGTATCGTTCGGTGAAGTCAATGTGGAGGTTTTCCAAATGTTGGCAGTAGGCAAACAATTCGTCGTTACTGCATGATACTGATAAATTTGGAAAATTGTGAAACTCACGTCTGCCCAGATTCTTTTTGTGTAGAAGCAGTTTGGCTGCGAAAGCAGCAACGACGTTTTTTGTTTTAATTAAATTTAGTTTATCGCCTTGCATTTGGAGATTCATGTCGTTGAATAATTTATACAGGTCTGTCATGTAAGCTATATCATTTTTTGATGTTATGAGCTTGTCGTGCAATTCTGTATCTTTAGTTTCCAAGAACTCTATAACAGAGTCAAACAGGTTGTAAAATCGAGTCAGACAATTGCCTCTTGATAGCCAACGAACTTCAGTATGATACAACAAACGGTTGAAATCCTCGTCATTAGTAACACAAAGCTGATGAAATAATCTATCATTCAAAGAGCTGTTGCGGATTTTATTGACTGCTTTGATGACATATTGCAGTGATTGAAATAGTTTTTCACTTAAGTTTCTAGCAACTAAATGTTGTCTATGAATAACGCAATGTACACCAAGGACATCTGGAATTTTATTTTTTAAGTACGCTATGAAGCCTTTATGGCACCCTGTCATAGCCGGAGCGCCATCCGTAGCAACTGAAATAATATTTTTCAAAGGAATCTCTTTCTCATCGCAAAACTTTTCCAATGTATTGAATATGGTTTCACCTTTTGTATCGGTCTCTAAATTTCTAGCAAATAATAGTTCTTCACATATTTTCTCATCTTTAATAAACCTCACGTAAGACAACAACAATGCTTCATTAGTTGGTAAAGTGGACTCATCGAGCTGAATTGAGAATTGACTTGTCCTCAGGTGATCGCACAATGATTCTTCAATGTTTTCAGCCATTTCATCAATTCGTCTTTGCACAGAATTATTACTCAAAGGAATTTTTCGGATAATATCTGCGGCCGGTTTATGAAGCACAGTAGTTATTACTTCATTTATTGCTGGCAATATTAACTCTTCTCCGATGTTATGTGGTTTGCCTTTTTGAGCAATTAACAAAGAGATATTGTACGAAGCTCGAAGTCCGTCGTCATCTTGCTTAGCAGCCGCCGAAAATAGTTTTGCTACACTTGGCTGTGTATTATGCTTCTTCTCTAGGTCTTGAAAATATGCTACATTCTTGTCTTTCTTATCTGGATGCATTTTATTCAAATGATCTTGCAGCCTTGAAGGCTTCATTGCTTCATTCGAAAATGTTTTTAGACATAGAAGACACAAAGGCGACGATGGGTTTGTGGGATTTTCAATAAATCCGAATTTAATATATTCCGCACAGTATTGCCGTCTCTTCTTTTTTACTTCCGACATTGTTTTGCAATGAGAAATACGTTCAACTTCGCGAGTAGTGTAGAGGAGGTGTAAGTAGTGCTCATCTATTACGCGCGAGACCACAAATGAAAATAAAATAAATATTACATTGTTTATATAGAAATGCTTAAGCAGCACGCACCGACAGGAATAAAACAAACATGCATAAACTCGTTAATCTCATTCGACGCTCAATCGTACTCAACAAGTCCGAACAAGTATTCAATGAATCATCCGACTGCTACAGGAATGCACAATTCGGGTTATTTAACAAAAACTTGTTAAAACATGATAGATATCTACGAGTACTAATAACTATTAAAATGCGAAAGTGTGTCTGTTGCCTTTTTATTTGTGTCTACTTTCATTACGAAACGGAGCGACCGATTGACATGATGAATCATTTTTTCTATATTCAATAAAATATGACAGATATATGAACTACGCGGAGAGAAATATAGAATCGAGTTTGAGCAATCTTTTAATTCATATTAGTTGATGTTCACAAGTTGTTGTTGAGAGTCGAGAGCTCTTGCAGTTAAGAGGTTGTTTAAGAGGCCTACTAGCTAAATAAAATTACAAATCGACACAACGCCCCCATTTTCTTTCTGGGTCTCTTACCGCCCCCTTGAGACCTGCAGCGCCCACAAGGGGGCGTTATCGCCCACTTTGGGAAAGACTGGTCTAGACTGAATTTACATGAGACATCTAAAATATGCCTTATTTTCGAATAAGTGAACTCTGGTAGTGGAGTATTGATTAAAGTCAATTTATCTTTTTTTGTTGGGAGTAGCAATCTACAATACTATGGTTTTAAAGATACTTCGTTAATAAATAATGTTTAATCTAGACTATCTAATATGTAATAGTATTCAATTAGGCAAGTTATCCTTCAGTCTACTTAGTCTACTTAGAGCTACTTATAGTGGGCGGCATTTAAGTATAGGCAGATTTGGCAAGATCAAGTTTTAGTTTTAGCCATGTAGGAGTTCTTTTAACTAGAATGTATTAATCAGCTTAACCGACTGGATTGGCTAGACTTGTGAGCTGTCTTCTCGTCACTGCTCCAAGTGGAAAGCAAAACTCATAAATTGAGTTGTTCCCTCTCTTCACATTAATTTAAATAAAATTACATATACGTAAATCTTTCCTTTTAGTTATTGCTCTTTTATACTCATTGGGAACTTGTTCACATTCTTTTTCATAGAGAAGACTGATGTGGAGTTACTTGTACATTTAATAAATATACATTTCATATTTAAAGTATACGCACGTAGCCTTAAAAGTATTCTTTCTGTCAGCAAAATATTTATGTCCCGTATGTTCATTCAGTCACGAACCAAGTTCGTCGGAATACTTACAAAGAACGTGGACCTAAAAACAATGTCCATACATATACCAATACAATATGGCAGTTGAGAAACCAATTTGGATAGTTTGGCGGCTTCGTCAGCGAGTTTACTGTTTACCTTTGTGTAAAAGATGCACATATGTAAATCTAATGATAAGGTTCTTTGAAGTAAAGGGAAATGAAAATATATAGCAGGTAATTTATTTAACCTTTAAGCAAGCATAATTTTGGTTCTTTACTCTGGCTTTTTTTTACACTGGCTTTACTTTACTCTATTACAACTGACGAATTCATAGATGCATAGATGTACGCTCCTCGCTGCTTGTAAGTATTTTTGCACGGCTGATTTGCGTCAGCCAATCGCGGGGCAGAATTCGCTATTGATTACGATAACGATAATTGATAAATAGGTTTTTCTTACGCAATCAGAGCCCAGGTTGCCTCAGGCTTCTTACTTTGTCTGTACAGATAAAAAACTTCTGTTGCCGGATCGTTATCCCAGTAGTAGTTGTTCACGAATGCGCTTTTTCGAGGACGTCGCACAGCGAAGGTGCGTTCGTCTACCAACAGGGCGCTAGAGCAGCGCTGCCAGATGAAGGCGTGGACCCCGGTGGCGCCACGTTCACCAAAGGGCAGTTACAAACCTCAAAAGACCACAAATAATAATAATCAGAGGTTTTTCCATGCTGATGGTATTCGAGAAATTGCTGGTGACTTTAAGAAACCATTAAGCTTCTTTAAATAGTACGCTCGATTTAATTTAGATTTCCGTAATATTAGTTTGACACGTAAAACATATTATCTACGTATCGAATTTAGGTTTGATCACGAAAATCATGCAAGACGTGCGATCGCGACGTTTCGAATGTATTTGTCTACTCTAGGTTTGATCAATGTACATACCTGGCACGTGTTCATCCCATATTATTTGATCAAACCTCTAAGTAAATAAATTAGCTAATCAGGCACAATTATCCATGTCAATTGTCCTCAAACTCATGGAGTTCTTTGCTCAGTTGAAACCAGAATTTATCGCTTGATATACCACCTCCACTATTGGAATAAAGGAAAGGTTGAGTAATAAATAAAAAAATAACGAATTAAGATTAATAACGCGATAAAATTCATCCAATAATATTTGATTTACAGTTCATTTCCAGCGTAAAATTCATTTCAAATTAACTTGTATAAGCTGCAATTTTGAAGGATGACTGTTCAATTTCATATCACAGACATCTCCAAACCAGAACAATCTTATCTGCATTGTCGACGTAATCAGCCTTTCTATTTCAATTAGTTTTTACCACAGCGGTGACGGGAAATCTTTTATCGTATTTTACATTAACTGATTATATCTAATAATAATTTGAACAAGCCTAATTCAAACCATACCATATGAAATACTTACTATACGACACCTGCAATTTAAAACATTGTAACTCATTTTTCACTACTTTTCAGGAGAGCGATTTAAACATTCAAAATATTCTCACTTTGTTCCTATAAAGTCCTAGCGTCTTCAATTTTGTAAATATAAGTAAAAAGGAATTATCTACATTTCTGTTTGATTAATATGTTGTTTACTTAAGTATTTTATATGTTTTTATGACTTACAATGATTTTTCATTAAAAACGGGTTTCCAAATTACAGTTGTAACTCAGACATACAATGCAATTTAGTAGGGCAATAACTAATTTACCTAGAAAAATAATTGTAAGTCTGAGTTACAATGCATAATATTCATTTTATTACATAGTTGGAGTTACCATAAAAATAAAATATGAATTAATTTGCATTGTTTTTATTATTATAATTCCAAATTATCAAAATAAACCTAAAGTTAATCAATCTTTACATTTAGGTTTACATAGGTTGTAAGTTTTACAAATTAAAATGACAATAATCATAGAATTTTCAATTAAAATTAATAAACGTTTTAAGGACGTAGATACAACAGTTGCCTTTAGGCTTTATTGTTGTTGCGTGGAAGTAGGGGAAAATTGTCTTTTGTGACAGAGTGATGGCTTGCTTTACCCTCTAATTTCACGCATTAACCGTTATTGAATCAGCCTTTTACAATTTAGAAAATTAATGTCTGTGTTACATTCCTGTCATAATTTATTGTAGTTGGGTAAACTGGCAGGAGAAGCAAGTCATCACTGTCATAGTGAGAAAAAGTCGTTTTAAGAAAAAGACAGAGCAATCATTTTCCCCTCAGATCACTCAAACGAGTGATCTGAGATTTTCCCTCTGCTTCCTGGCAAGTTTATAATATTTGAGTGAAAGCGGAGATTTTGATTGCTCTATCGAGTCAGAGCGATTGCTTGCTTCTCCTTCCAGTTTATGCAACTACAATAAAGTTTAACAGGAATGTAACACAGACATTTTTGAATCTTCATGGGAACTAGGGATATTAACCAATCACATTCTAATTTTTATTCAACTAATTAAAATCAGTCATAATCAACCTCAACATTATAATGTAAAGATCCTGTTAAACATCTTTAAATGGTGCTGGTGGTAGGCGAAGGAAGTGGATAAACTCTCTCATTGTTTCTTTTATAAAAGATAAGGTATTTTGTGAAAGAACAATGAGTAAGAGCTGCTGCTTTCTTCTCCGTTCACTGGCACTCACATTTAAATATGTTTGACGGGAATTAAGTACAGCAACAAAAAACTTATTCTTTATAATTTATGCATAAAAAAATAGACACAATTAGGTACCTATTAATCAGACTCACTTGCATTTGGTACGTTTGAGCTCAAATGAGGCAAATTTATAAAATAATCATGATATATATCTGGAATAGCTTTGTTATTGCACAAAGTTATTAAATCTTTATATTTTGCAGCAGATATAGGTAAGAGCGCGTTATAAGCCTTTGGAATGTTAATATTTTGATCATTGTTTTGAGGTTCCTTTACACTACGACGAGTACCTGATCGAACAGAAACTAGAGCTATATTTATAGACATCTCAGTGTCACTTAAAGAATCATATTGAAAAGTAATTATGTTTGGTAAGCTGCCGATAAATTTAATGTGCATAATTTTACTCCAGGTTAGTCGAAGTTACGATGAAAGTTGACGATATATTTTCATTTATGTAAGAAATCTTACAAGAAATGAATTGTATCTTATGTTACAATTATTGTTCTGTAAAATTAGTATTACTCACCACGGGCAAGTGTTTGTAACTAAAGATACCTTTTTTTCATCGTTAGTGGACGACTAGTTACAATGTTTTTATGCTGGCTAAAATCGTAACGGGAGTGAATTGAGATACGTTGGTAAGCGCAAAAGAAAGAGCATTTTTTTCTTATGTAATCTGTGTTAAAAGGTCATTTTCGCAAAAAAAGTGAGTTACAATGTTTTAAATTGCAGGTGTCGTATAGTCCCTTTATATTTTTACATACAATGACGCCTACATCTCATATTGTTCAAAATTTTAATCGATTTTGTAACCGAGAATGGAGTTAGAGAACAAACATACGTGGGTCATGACTGAATGAATTTGAGTTGAATATGGAATTTGATTTTAATTTAACATGAATTTTTAATATGGAACGTACCTTTATAATCTGAGGTAAAATTAACAAAACACATTGAGTTTCACTTATCAATATTAAAAAGGCAGTTCTATCATGCTAAAAGGTCCTTAATCGATGGCGTTTAAGAAAGTGGAGCAGACTCGTGAATGTATTGTAAACGCGCACGCGAAGAGGGTTTGTTTCACTGATCCTGTCGTCTTGACGACGGTGACTCACGTGCTCGGCTGACGTGGCACTGCCTCCGTATAAGTAGTAAAGGATGACTCAGTTTCATGACATAAAAATATAAGTGAAGGGTTCGATTTGTTAAAACTTAATGAAATATCTTGATGAAATGTCTTTCCTTTGTCCACAGTTCTGGGAGATCATCTCTGACGAGCACGGCATCGACCCCACGGGCGCGTACCATGGCGACTCGGACCTGCAGCTGGAGCGCATCAACGTGTACTACAACGAGGCCTCCGGCGGCAAGTACGTGCCGCGCGCCATCCTCGTGGACCTGGAGCCCGGCACCATGGACTCCGTGCGCTCGGGGCCCTTCGGACAGATCTTCCGCCCCGACAACTTCGTGTTCGGCCAGTCCGGCGCCGGCAACAACTGGGCCAAGGGCCACTACACGGAGGGCGCCGAGCTCGTGGACTCCGTCTTAGACGTCGTGCGGAAGGAGGCGGAGTCGTGCGACTGTCTGCAAGGCTTCCAGCTCACACACTCGCTCGGCGGCGGCACCGGCTCCGGCATGGGCACGCTCCTCATCTCCAAAATCAGAGAAGAGTACCCCGACAGAATCATGAACACATACTCCGTAGTACCCTCGCCCAAAGTGTCTGACACAGTCGTAGAACCCTACAACGCCACACTATCGGTCCACCAGCTCGTAGAAAACACAGACGAAACGTACTGCATCGACAACGAGGCTCTCTACGACATCTGCTTCCGCACGCTCAAACTGTCCACCCCCACGTACGGCGACCTCAACCACCTCGTGTCGCTCACCATGTCCGGCGTCACCACCTGCCTCAGGTTCCCCGGCCAGCTGAATGCGGACCTCCGCAAGCTGGCCGTCAACATGGTGCCGTTCCCGCGGCTCCACTTCTTCATGCCCGGGTTCGCGCCGCTCACGTCGCGCGGCAGCCAGCAGTACCGCGCGCTCACGGTCCCCGAGCTGACGCAGCAGATGTTCGACGCCAAGAACATGATGGCGGCGTGCGACCCGCGCCACGGCCGCTACCTCACCGTGGCCGCCATCTTCCGCGGCCGCATGTCCATGAAGGAGGTGGACGAGCAGATGCTCAACATCCAGAACAAGAACTCGTCCTACTTCGTGGAGTGGATCCCCAACAACGTGAAGACCGCCGTGTGCGACATCCCGCCGCGCGGGCTCAAGATGGCCGCCACGTTCATCGGCAACTCCACCGCCATCCAGGAGCTGTTCAAGCGCATCTCCGAGCAGTTCACGGCCATGTTCCGGCGCAAGGCCTTCTTGCACTGGTACACCGGCGAGGGCATGGACGAGATGGAGTTCACGGAGGCCGAGAGCAACATGAACGACCTGGTCTCCGAGTACCAGCAGTACCAGGAGGCCACCGCCGACGAGGACGCCGAGTTCGACGAGGAGCAGGAGCAAGAGATCGAGGAGAACTAAGCGCTGTACGCTGCCTCGCCGCCCCCGACATCTACTGACTCACTCATTCTTCTCGGAACTTACGAATACTTTGCTTCTGTAGTTTTATACAAGTTTTAACGGTTCGTCTAGATTTCTAGAGCGACTACTGGATGTAGTTATTACAATAGGGACGGTCTCGTTGCGTTATGTATGTACATTCCCAGTGTTCTGCGAAGGGCGCTCTCTGGAACGTTTATCCCGCTGTAAACCTGCCCTTAGGACGCGGCCCCTTCCGTCGCGGCGCGACTCACTGATGACACAAAAGAAGATCTTTTGTTTTATAAGGCTGAACATGATTTTTTTAATACCTAAGTTTAATTTTTAATCTTTTGTAAACAGTTTGATTGAGTTAACGTAAGCTTTTTTTAAATTAAAAGCTAATAATTATGTCGTACAATTTTTCGAAGTCGATCAAAGTTTTAAATATATTTCCAGCTGGTAATAAACTACATTGATTTTATTTTGTCGTTTCATTCCCTCACGAGCCATAACTGTAGTTTACTAATTAGGTAGGTACCGAGGCAGTAACTAGCATCGCCGGCAGACAACGGTATCGCCTTATGCTAATCAAGCATTTGCATGCGCCGCTGAGACGTGCTCGTAGATACTGAGCAAATACTAGGCGGTATTTTTTTTTTTTTTAAGAGACAAAATGCCTGACGCATACCCCTTCGACAGGGGAAACGAAGGGGTTATGTGGGGCTTGCACCCACTAAAAACTGTCTGTACCTTCTACGAACTTGCTGGCGGGAGTACGGGATTCACTATCGTATTCACCTCAGGTGAATACTAGGCGGTATAAAGAGATATAAATGAATTTCTCTTCATAATTACGGCGATCAAATTATTTATATTACTACAGATTCCCACAGGCCACAAACTATGATTGACATATTATTATATGGGTAGATATTGCTGCTAAAAATAGAAAGTTGGCAGAATGAATAACATAAGGTTTTTAAAATTACTGTAAACAGGAATTACTAAAATAGGTAGGTACCTATGTATAGGTACAATTAGAACCTTGTTGGTCAGTTGAGGGAGACTTGACTGATCGAAACAAAAGTACGTAATCCAGACTGTATCAAAGTAGTAGTACTATTTGGTTGATATAGGTCATAGGTGGTAACTTATTAAGTACTTGTAATTAATAACCAAAAGCACCGGCAACACCGAGAGGTTGCGTCGAGCTTGCGGGGTTCATCAGGTGCCTACTGCCTAGTGCCTACCTTCATTGTGGCAAATTGTGAAGGGTACTTATATATTTTAAAGAAAAACATTTTGCTTCAGTGGTTGTACTATTTTTATTACAATACCTAAGTAATTATGTTTTATGTAGGTAGGTACGTGTTGTTAAATATTATTTGCTATTATATTACATACCTATACCTATATTAATTTACTCAGTGCCAGTATTCAATTAGGCAGCTTAACTTGCCCGGAACGTTTCATAACGGTGCAGTCATTTGCTCAAAGTTGTCCTTCATACCGAATTGGCATTCTCTAATGTGGTCGGAAACGATTTCTACAGTTTTCTCGCTAATCCTGCCGGCGTCTCGAAGGATTTTCACCAATTCGGTCATCGTGAAAAGCGATTTCACCCGGACGCCATTTGCTGCTAGTACACTAACGCCACCTTGCTCCCTGTCGAGAACTATCACGGCGTGCGTGACTACCAAGCCCTCGTCTCGTAGCGTGTTGACAGTTTCCAGCAAGCTGCCACCAGATGTCACCACGTCCTCGACGACGAGGCATCGCTGGTTCTGTTCGAACACGCCCTCGAGTATTTTCTTGGTGGCGTACATTTTGGTTTCCTTCCTCTTCATGATCATGGGGGTGTCGGTGTTGACGGACATGACGGCGGCGAAGGGGAGCGCGGCGTACGGCACGCCGCACAGGATGTCGTGCTCGATGCCGGCGGCCAAGATTTGTAACTGTTGAGAGATGGCCATCTGGAATTACAAAAAAAGCATTTTAGACAGTGCCGTCTTAAGCCTATTCTGCGCCGGGGTGCGGGGGATCAGCCTGCGCCCTTTTTTTCTTTTACACTCACAGAGTACTTTTTTTACACTGTAGCGTGGCACGCGAGCGACGACACCGCAGTATGAAAGGGGTCCTAGTCAACCAAAAATACACAATACACGTAATTTTGATAATTTATTTATTTATTTCTCTAAAATACAAAACTAAAATTAAACTTAAATTATACAAGTAAACCCAATTAGGTAAACAAATAAAAAACAAATCTATTCTTCATTCGAGACATAATGGTCTGGCAAAAAATTGTCCATGGTCTGGCAAAAGACACCAGCAATCCACGTTCCAAAATTACTTTCTTTATTTCTTCTTTCTCCAGTTTCCTTTTTCTGTTTTGAGCACCCGATGGTCTCTTTTTACCATCCTCTAATTCGGCCATCTACAATAAAATCAAATTTTATTTTAATTTCTCTTTCTTTATTCTAAGTAGGTTTGTATCAATTACTAACCAAAGAATTTGAATTTTTGCGATTCTTTCATCATAAGCATTAGAAATTATCTTTTATTTGAATTAAATTTACGTTTACCCGACAATAGATGGCAAAAATAGCCATACAAAATGTATTTAAAAAATATATATATTTAAATCAGATATATATCGTATCGTTAAATAGATGAGTCTTATTCGTCTTCCGAAAAAATCGAGTTATACCAAAAAGCAGGACAGAGCCTGCCCCGCGCGGGACATTTAATTTTGCCTTTAAAATCGGGACGTCTGGTAACGCTGTTGGTGGCTGACGATGATAATGGTTGTAATCTACCTAACACTTAAAAAATAAAATTGACTTACCTTGATATTTTTCTCTTATTAACCGACTTCAAAAAAGGAGGAGGTTCTCAATTCGTCGGAATCTTTTTTAATTTTTATTTTTAGGGCACATACCAAAATGGTAAAAATGGAACCCTTATGGTGAGACTTTCTCCGTCCGTCCGTCCGTCTGTCACACGCGATTATTTCAGTAAATATTCAAGCTATCGACTTGAAATTTAGAATAGTTATGGGTAATAGTGACCCGACGTCATAACAATCGTAAAAATTTGAAAATTGTTTTTATTTTTATTTAAAGAGGGGGGAAAACCGGGTAGACAAATTTTCAAAATGAGATAATAATATTGAATGGGGTATCATATGAAAGGGCGTTACTTGTGTATACTAAATCTAATTTTTAATTATTTTTATGCCTGATAGTTTTTGATTTATTGGGCAAACTGTCGAAAAAAATACCGTTCCCCCCCCCTTATCTCCGAAGTTTACCAATAGAAAAATCTGAAATAATTATGATTAATAGACGTTGATGTATATTTTACAGGAAAAATAAAATCAACTCGTTAACTAATATAATTTTTTTGATAATAACAATAATCCGCCAAAAACAAAGTTACGTTTGCGGTTTGCCAACAAAAGTAAATTCATGAACAACTATATGTATACTCATAAATTCATGAACAAAAGTGATTCTTTCAATGTCTTCTTTTATGGTATGGAACCCTCGGTGCGCGAGTCTGACTCGCACTTGGCCGGTTTTTTATTTTTTAACCGACTTCAAAAAAAGAAAGAGGTTCTGTATTCGATGTATGTATGTATGTATGTATGTGTGTATGTATGTATGTATGTATGTATGTATGTATGTATGTATGTATGTGGGTGTGTATGTATGTATGTATGTTTGTCCGCGATTATTTCACGTTTGGCTGAACCGATTTTGATGCGGTTTTCAGGAAAGTATTTGTTACATTCTGGAGAAGGTTTTAGTATATTAACCGACTTAAAAAAATAAGAGGTTCTTAGTTTGATCGACATATTTGTATTTAAGTTTGTTCGCGATTATCTCGAGTTCGGCAAAACGTATTTAGATGATTCTTTTTTTGTTAGATAGGCCATACATCACAGGTAGACTCGTTTTAATTTCGTCGAGATTTAATGAATATCTTCGGAGATGGAGAGCGGAACTCCTCAACGGAAAATAGTAAATCGCTTGCGATCGGTATAATAGTGTACAGTGTAGATTTTATCGGACTTCAAAAGAGAAGGAGATTCTCAAGTTGACTGAAATATATGTTTTAATTGACCGACGTCAAAAAAAGAGGTTCTCTGTTTAATCCCTATATCGGTATTTAGGATTTTCCGTGATTATTGTACATGCATTTTATTGTGATAGTCCGTTTTAAATTTGGTTAAAACGTGGCAACTAGATCATAAAAGCTTGTCTTTAAAAACTTTTTTGCACTAAAAAGGGTAAAATAAATTATTTTTTAAAAAATTGAACCGACTTCAAAACCACAAATAGGCACTCAAAAGCGAAAAATAAATTAATATAATTATTATAACCGCTACTACCCACTCATCTATTTTGAAGTCGGTGCCAGCGAAGCTTACTACTACTACATACTATGAATGTAGTTTTGCACTATTATAAAGATTTACTTATCTATTTGAATTGGCTGGCACCGACTTCAAAATAGATGAGTGGGTAGTAGCGGTTATAATAATTATATTAATTTATTTTTGCGCTTTTGAGTGCCTATTTGTGGTTTTGAAGTCGGTTCAATTTTTTTAAAAAATAATTTTATGTATGTTCACCGATTACTCGAAGACGCGTAAATTTTGCTTCAAGTGCGGGCGACCGGGCGGCAATGTGTCAAACAAACGTTATCAAAATCACTTTGAATGAGAGATTTTGCCGCGTGCGTGTTTTATTAAATAAAATTGTTATTCTTGTAGTAATAAGAGTCATTTTGACTTGACATCATGAGCAGTATGACAAACGCCGTAAGTTTAAAATAGACGACAATTTTTTATACAATATAGGTACCTTTTTCTCGTAACTCGTAACAAGTATGTGAAAGTGTGCTATAGAGTTAAGTTCAATGATATCTCAATAATATCTAAATAATCGGCAGGCGCCCCCGGGCGCTCCGCGTGCACGGCGGGCGCCCCCGGGGCCTCCGCGCGCCCGGCGGGCGCCCCGGCCGCTCCGCGCCCGGGTTCACGGCACCCCTTGCACCCCCGGGTAAAGACGGCCCTGAATTTTTAGATTGCATGGTGGAAGGCAGAATTTAGAAATGTAAAATTAAGATACTGAATAGAATAGCCTGTTTAGGATGGGGAAAGCAAACATCGTACCTATACCAACGATGAACGAATATATAATATTTTACCTATACCTACCTAAGGAAACTTTGGCTGTAGGTAACTACAAACAAATCATGTGCTTTGAAAATGTTTTCAAAGGTGTGTGAAGCTTGTTTTTACAAGTATAAGTACGAGTGTGGTACGAGTACATATCGCCACGCCATCGCACGCCATCTACAACGCCATAAACTCACCATGATCCTCGGGTGCGAGACCACCACCCTCAGGTCGAAGTAGATGGGCGTGCGTCGTCCGAGCTTGGCCTCGATGTCGCCGAGCCGCACCGCGCCCGCGTCGAACAGCCGCAGCGCCAGCTCCTGCAGCGGGCACGCCATCTGCAACGCCATAAACTCACCATGATCCTCGGGTGCGAGACCACCACCCTCAGGTCGAAGTAGATGGGCGTGCGTCGTCCGAGCTTGGCCTCGATGTCGCCGAGCCGCACCGCGCCCGCGTCGAACAGCCGCAGCGCCAGCTCCTGCAGCGGGCACGCCATCTGCGACGCCATAAACTCACCATGATCCTCGGGTGCGAGACCACCACCCTCAGGTCGAAGTAGATGGGCGTGCGTCGTCCGAGCTTGGCCTCGATGTCGCCGAGCCGCACCGCGCCCGCGTCGAACAGCCGCAGCGCCAGCTCCTGCAGCGGGCACGCCATCTGCAACGCCATAAACTCACCATGATCCTCGGGTGCGAGACCACCACCCTCAGGTCGAAGTAGATGGGCGTGCGTCGTCCGAGCTTGGCCTCGATGTCGCCGAGCCGCACCGCGCCCGCGTCGAACAGCCGCAGCGCCAGCTCCTGCAGCGGGCACGCCATCTGCGACGCCATAAACTCACCATGATCCTCGGGTGCGAGACCACCACCCTCAGGTCGAAGTAGATGGGCGTGCGTCGTCCGAGCTTGGCCTCGATGTCGCCGAGCCGCACCGCGCCCGCGTCGAACAGCCGCAGCGCCAGCTCCTGCAGCGGGCACGCCATCTGCAACGCCATAAACTCACCATGATCCTCGGGTGCGAGACCACCACCCTCAGGTCGAAGTAGATGGGCGTGCGTCGTCCGAGCTTGGCCTCGATGTCGCCGAGCCGCACCGCGCCCGCGTCGAACAGCCGCAGCGCCAGCTCCTGCAGCGGGCACGCCATCTGCGACGCCATAAACTCACCATGATCCTCGGGTGCGAGACCACCACCCTCAGGTCGAAGTAGATGGGCGTGCGTCGTCCGAGCTTGGCCTCGATGTCGCCGAGCCGCACCGCGCCCGCGTCGAACAGCCGCAGCGCCAGCTCCTGCAGCGGGCACGCCATCTGCAACGCCATAAACTCACCATGATCCTCGGGTGCGAGACCACCACCCTCAGGTCGAAGTAGATGGGCGTGCGTCGTCCGAGCTTGGCCTCGATGTCGCCGAGCCGCACCGCGCCCGCGTCGAACAGCCGCAGCGCCAGCTCCTGCAGCGGGCACGCCATCTGCGACGCCATAAACTCACCATGATCCTCGGGTGCGAGACCACCACCCTCAGGTCGAAGTAGATGGGCGTGCGTCGTCCGAGCTTGGCCTCGATGTCGCCGAGCCGCACCGCGCCCGCGTCGAACAGCCGCAGCGCCAGCTCCTGCAGCGGGCACGCCATCTGCGACGCCATAAACTCACCATGATCCTCGGGTGCGAGACCACCACCCTCAGGTCGAAGTAGATGGGCGTGCGTCGTCCGAGCTTGGCCTCGATGTCGCCGAGCCGCACCGCGCCCGCGTCGAACAGCCGCAGCGCCAGCTCCTGCAGCGGGCACGCCATCTGCAACGCCATAAACTCACCATGATCCTCGGGTGCGAGACCACCACCCTCAGGTCGAAGTAGATGGGCGTGCGTCGTCCGAGCTTGGCCTCGATGTCGCCGAGCCGCACCGCGCCCGCGTCGAACAGCCGCAGCGCCAGCTCCTGCAGCGGGCACGCCATCTGCGACGCCATAAACTCACCATGATCCTCGGGTGCGAGACCACCACCCTCAGGTCGAAGTAGATGGGCGTGCGTCGTCCGAGCTTGGCCTCGATGTCGCCGAGCCGCACCGCGCCCGCGTCGAACAGCCGCAGCGCCAGCTCCTGCAGCGGGCACGCCATCTGCGACGCCATAAACTCACCATGATCCTCGGGTGCGAGACCACCACCCTCAGGTCGAAGTAGATGGGCGTGCGTCGTCCGAGCTTGGCCTCGATGTCGCCGAGCCGCACCGCGCCCGCGTCGAACAGCCGCAGCGCCAGCTCCTGCAGCGGGCACGCCATCTGCGACGCCATAAACTCACCATGATCCTCGGGTGCGAGACCACCACCCTCAGGTCGAAGTAGATGGGCGTGCGTCGTCCGAGCTTGGCCTCGATGTCGCCGAGCCGCACCGCGCCCGCGTCGAACAGCCGCAGCGCCAGCTCCTGCAGCGGGCACGCCATCTGCGACGCCATAAACTCACCATGATCCTCGGGTGCGAGACCACCACCCTCAGGTCGAAGTAGATGGGCGTGCGTCGTCCGAGCTTGGCCTCGATGTCGCCGAGCCGCACCGCGCCCGCGTCGAACAGCCGCAGCGCCAGCTCCTGCAGCGGGCACGCCATCTGCAACGCCATAAACTCACCATGATCCTCGGGTGCGAGACCACCACCCTCAGGTCGAAGTAGATGGGCGTGCGTCGTCCGAGCTTGGCCTCGATGTCGCCGAGCCGCACCGCGCCCGCGTCGAACAGCCGCAGCGCCAGCTCCTGCAGCGGGCACGCCATCTGCGACGCCATAAACTCACCATGATCCTCGGGTGCGAGACCACCACCCTCAGGTCGAAGTAGATGGGCGTGCGTCGTCCGAGCTTGGCCTCGATGTCGCCGAGCCGCACCGCGCCCGCGTCGAACAGCCGCAGCGCCAGCTCCTGCAGCGGGCACGCCATCTGCGACGCCATAAACTCACCATGATCCTCGGGTGCGAGACCACCACCCTCAGGTCGAAGTAGATGGGCGTGCGTCGTCCGAGCTTGGCCTCGATGTCGCCGAGCCGCACCGCGCCCGCGTCGAACAGCCGCAGCGCCAGCTCCTGCAGCGGGCACGCCATCTGCAACGCCATAAACTCACCATGATCCTCGGGTGCGAGACCACCACCCTCAGGTCGAAGTAGATGGGCGTGCGTCGTCCGAGCTTGGCCTCGATGTCGCCGAGCCGCACCGCGCCCGCGTCGAACAGCCGCAGCGCCAGCTCCTGCAGCGGGCACGCCATCTGCAACGCCATAAACTCACCATGATCCTCGGGTGCGAGACCACCACCCTCAGGTCGAAGTAGATGGGCGTGCGTCGTCCGAGCTTGGCCTCGATGTCGCCGAGCCGCACCGCGCCCGCGTCGAACAGCCGCAGCGCCAGCTCCTGCAGCGGGCACGCCATCTGCGACGCCATAAACTCATAGAACAGGTTTTTGTACGAATTTCGTATAAGTAAAAACTTGTATTAACCCCTCAGATCTTAATTCCTAACGATTTTCGTTACGTACGATTTTGCGTCTCATGCGTAGGGCCTAAGTATACGCGCTACGCCGAGTATTCAAGTCTTTGAACCATTCACTGCGCTCTGGATGCTACCCCAGAATCCTTTGCTGCTCGTCAATCAAACTTTGACGAACATTTGCGCATTTTCGTTACGTACGATTTTGCGTCTCATGCGTAGGGCCTACGCGCTGCGCTGAGTATTCAAGTCATTTGAACCATTCGCTGCGCTCTGGATGCTACCCCAGAATCCTTTGCTGCTCGTCAATCAAACTTTGACAAACATATTTTGCGCATGCGGCAGGTTTTAACACATTTTTACACATTCCGTTTATCAGATCGTCACAGTAGGTACCTACCTATATACTTAATTGCTATTTTTCACGAATGTCCGGTACATTAATACATTAATCTGCGGTTGCATGAAGGTACCTATATCCTATATCAACGAATCTATACTTATAATAAAACTGTAAAGGGTCGAATTCTGTACATTGAAGATATTTTGAAAATTTTTGTTGGAGGACACTATTTAGTCGATACTGAAGCCAAAACTGTAATTTGTTTAATTTTTGTCTGTCTGTCTGTCTGTCTGTCTGTCTGTCTGTCTGTCTGTCTGTTTCACGACCGGGCATCACGGCTAATCCGCTAGATGAATTTAAATGAAACTTAACATGATTATAGTTCATACCCCGAGGTAGGACATAGGATACTTTTTGTCCCGAAATTCATCATGGTTTCCCTGGAAGACGGCATCAAAGTCCAAACGTTTTTTAGTTATAATTCATTAACGCGTTGTCCGATTCCATTCATTCTTTTTTTGTTAGAAAGGAGGTTCTTAAAAAATTATTCCATACAAATTTTATCATCATCACTTTTGTAGTTCAGAAATTACAGACATCAGAACCTTTAAGTTCAAGTAGGTAGGTGACTTGAAACTCGGAATGCACAAAGAACCAAGGGCTAGGACGTAGGGCTCAAGTAAGACTGGAGTACCCTTACAGCCGTAAATAAATAGGCTTAGCAGGAGATTTTGTATGGTTTAAAATTTTTCACTTTTAGGGTGAACAAAAATCATGTGCTGATCGCTACGTTATACCGTATAGCGCCATCTCTACAATTTATGTGGAACTTGAATGTAAAACTCTGAGATAGGTACTGCCGAATTTTTTAACAAAAATTAACTGTCATGTTATTTACTGTTTCCTGACTTTATATTAAGATGGCACTGTTAAGATATAAACAGATTTAAACTTTATCATCCGCAATATGGAAAGGGTAAGGATAATGGTTCACAAATATTTTTAACTCTTAGGTCTTATCGATCCTAACCTAATCTAAGGTCTTTTTATACGTAAGGAAATATATAGCCATTGCCCATTCTGATGTTTTGGATTGTATTGAGATGAAGCAAAGATTTTTAAGACTCTTATATTATGTTGGGCTGGGGAATATTGTTAGTAGAGTAATTTATCCCAGTGGTACCTACTCGGCCGAACTCTGAAAGAAGAGGTCTACCACCAGTACCTACAACTTTTCACATGGTTTAATAATTATTGACATATTTCGTGGTTTCAGAATAAAAATCACAATGAAAAGGACGATTTTAACTGTCGATATTTCGATACATTGGTACAAGTCGTGGTCACGTAGTGACCACGACCTGTGCCACTGGGTCGAAATATCGACAGTTAAAATCGTCATTTTGATCTTTCAACTACGTATTAATGAAACTTTATATATTACTATTAAGAAAAAGGAGTTTTCAAAATCACCACAAGATAACCCGTGCAAAGTAAGAACAGGTTTCTGTACAACGTCACACCAGCATCCCGCGAAAATCCAAGGAATTCCAGTAGGAAGGTAGGTATATTATGTAAAAAAATCGTAATTCACGCGGGCGGAGCCGCGGGCAACAGCTAGTATACATATATGCTTATATGGTATCCTATCATGCTGAATGCAATGCTCAAGTAATCAGTCCTTCACGTTGTAAGCCGCGTCCTCGAAGTTACTCTTGACCACAAATTAATGTAGTCTGAGCACTCGACTTACGAGAAACCTTATCTCAGAAAACAGCGTCTCTTGTGTATCATATTGAATGATTCATTCTTTATTAATTTATGGCTGTATAATTAATTAACAATTAAATGTATCGGGGTGATAATAGGCCGTCATATCGAAAATACTCGCATGCAATAAAACGACTGAGATGTGAATTGTTACAGTAGGTACCTATAAGTCTAGTCTCACTTTAATTTTATAACGACACTGGTGTCGGATCAACGTGATTTTTCGCAGAGTGGTACACACACAGGATACATTTTATTCCAAAAAAATTCATCAATGATTCCCACGGGATTGCTGGAAAACCGTAATTTACGCGGGTAGGGCCGCGGAAAACAGCTAGTACATAAGGTATTACTGTACATATAGGTATGGAATTTGATATTACGAGTAGGTACATGGGACTCATAAAAGTCATAACTATGATTTATGATGAAGTAGGTACGGATTTATTTTAATTCATAACCATGGACTTTAAAATATTCTTGTGAATTAGATCATAATCATTAAAGCCAAGGATTCTCGAAAAAACAAACATTCTCACGGAATATTTGAGGACAGCGTAACATAATAGTGTCGGTCACAAATAAAAAAATAGACCACCTAATCTGATCGCAACCGGTTTCTCCGGATATCTGTTGATTATCGTGAATAATAAAAATAAATAAATCTGATCAAACCATTGTTGAGGTATGTAGATCTGCCATATTTTATTGTAAATTTAGTTAAGTCCTAAGATGTTATCGTTAATCCCGAAAGCTTGACTTAATATTTTTATTACCTAATCTTATCAATCAAGGCACATCTTCTCAAATATATTTTTTATAGAAATATTGAAGCTTATCCTAATTACTATACAAGTCTTGCCTGCGTGGAATGGTGCCAAGAATACAGGCTGCATTTCCGCGTTGAACAGCTTGGCTGATACGTTGCGCAAAAAATGAGCCAGACCTTCTGTCTAATAGAGAGGCATATTTGCGACGCTTACCGGATTCAGCAATCTCAGCTGCGGCTCCCGGCTTTGATTCTGTCTCCCTGATATGAATCGAAGCCAATGTGTCAACGCATGTTGCGTCCCACATCAGCGCCCGACCCCGTTCCCAGGGAACCAGCGTCAATCCATCAGGTCTCTTGCCATCATCACGACTAATTCCTGCTGGCTCCAATAGGGCAGGGATATCAATGGTGACAAGAGCCCTTTTAATAACATCGTTATTCGTTGAGGGAACCATGACGAAAAAGCCTACCGCTCCTGTGGCAAGGAGTCAGTGAATTCCAAACTTGTCTACCTCTTATACACTTGTGCTCGTGGCACAGTGGTGCCCTCAACCTGGGTCCTACAGCTACACGGAAACTTTCATTTTCGAGAAGAGTGCCGAGATTTCTGCCGTGCTATTCTGCAAAACAGCGACGAGCGTACATCTCTGCATCTATGAATTTGTCAGTTGTAATAGAGTACAATTTTGCATGCCATATTCGGGTTGGCAGCTGTCTGGCAGCTATTTCATTTTATAGAATAGCACAGCTGGATGGCGGGGCATGGAGCCAATAGCTAGATTCTTTTTCAGACAAAGTTAAAAACCTTGCACGACCACTTGTAAGATTTTGTACTGTAATCCCCACACTATTTTAAAAATAAAATGATATAGGTACCTACCTACTAACCTAACCTAACCTAAGTACCTACTTTCGCTCCATAAAAAGCAATATTAAATTGATAGGCTTTGAGATACCTACTATGTACTAGTTGATTAGGTACCTTTTTATTTTGAAATAATGAAAGTTCAAGACATTCTATATGGTCTAAAAATTATTTCATTATAAGTGATATAACCGAATAATCTTATGCAACGAGGCAGACCTAAAAGTTTTCGAGACATTTACACAAGAGAAAAGCTCAAAATTTTGCGCAACGAATCACCTCGGCTGTGAAGCGCATCAATACAGCCACTAAGTAATAAACTTGCCACACGTCTATGATTAATAATTGTTCTTAATTAGTTCGTAAAACGAGATAAGAATTAAAACTAAATATATGTAAAGTTTGTAAAAAAACGCAACTCTTACCTTCACTTATGCAATAGCTTCCACTAAGTTCCAAATTGCAGCACTAAACAGCACTTTAAAATCCATAAACCCGATCGAAACTGCAGTAACTACATTTGAAAAATTTTCCACCTTTTGCAGCGAAAGCGGTACTTTTTGTTGTGTTTTGCACTGGGTCTGAAACTGCACAAGTTGGGTCTGGTATGGTCTGGGTCTGTGGTTTGTGGTCTGGTTACGTCGACAACTCTCCGCGTCTCCGACTAGTATGAGATGTAAACAAGTATTGATATATTTTAATGACCTAACTATATCTTGGAGTGACTATGAATATTGATGTTGTAGGATTTTCCTCACTTATTTATTAACCTTACTTTTTCCACCACAACAATTAGCTACGTTGATCTCTTACTTACCTATGTCGGGGATTCACATCTAGGTTCTATTTGAGAGGTCTTATTTCTAAGTAGGCTGACGGGCAGATGGATTAGGCCATGGTAGACAGTAAAAGAACGTAACGCCAAACAAATTAGGTAGGATCCTAGTTAAAAATGCCTTTCTCAAAATTCTAAATTCGCAAGCAGCCATTAAATCCGGAGACTGTACTTTAATCAGATCATAAGCACTTATTTGCTATCTTAAAATCAGAAGTTATACAACGGGCAACGGCGAGAGCATTTTGTTTTGGGGTATCTGTACGGATTTAATCAGAAGGTTATTTGTGAGCGAAACACACAGTCATCGATGTAGCTCGACAAACGGTAACACATCCGACGGCAATGGGGACCTAAGCGGAGGGGATTCCCCCGGCTGATTGGCCTTCATCTAAGTGGCGCATTATCGTGCAGGTTGGAGATGTTTACAGGAGGCATAATAAATGTCCTGCTATCTTGACAATAATTGAGAGTTGTCCAGCATAGCTCACTGTGATGGCCGCCGTACTTACTGTGTGTTAACGACGAGATCATTCGACTCCTTATTCTACTTGCTGTCAGTTTCCTACTGTACTCGAATACTCAAAGTTTGAAGGTTACAATATTATATTCATTTCAATTACTTATTTAAACACTTAAGTAGCGTCTACATAATGGCGTATGCTGGCCCACTGCAGGCCATCGCCATTGTGTACAGGGGGAAATGGTATGCAATGGCGGACAATGGTCCACAATGGCGCGCGATCGGGAAGTTGTCGGTTTTTGGCGCACACTTCAAAGGAATCGTGGCGTTGCGTGGACGGTGGTGATCACACAATGGCCCATTGCTTGTCCGTAACCGACCGCTGATACGGATAGTGCACTCTTTTGGCGATATTTTTTTTCAAAATATATTCGAAATTACTAGTTAACATTGCATAAATATTTAAAATAATCTCAACAAAGAATTATACATATTGAAAATAAATTGCCGCGGCCGTAAATACTTCCACGTCCATCGCAAGTGCCTCACCGGGCAGCAATGAGGCATGCGCCATTGTGTGAACACCAAGTGATCGCGGCCTACAGTTGTGCGTTGCCAAGCATGGCCCATCACAAGCCATTGTGAAGACGCCGCTTTAGGTACTCGCAATTTTATCCACGACATGCCCATGCTAAACAAGGACAACGATTTTGATCAGGAGGGAGGCTTCGGCCGTAGCTAGTTACCAGCGTACCATCAAACACGCACCACCAAGCTCTTTAGCGTTCCGGCGCGATGCTGTGTAGGAACCGTCAGTAGTGAGTTATCTACTTACCCCTTCCGAGTTAGTACGACATCTTCGGCTGCATCGCTTACTATCAGGTGAGATCGCAGTCCAGAATTATTAACTTGTGGAGATTGATACCTATTGATCACAAATACCTAAATGAGTGAAATCTAGTTGGTACCTACTATAAAATCTGTGCCTACTACCTACCTATTACCTAGTATTTAGATAAACTGTTAAAATAGCTATATAATTAGGTAGTTACACTTATGAAACTTGCCATGTCTTAAGTAATATAATAATACTAGCTGTTGCCCGCGGCTCCGCCCGCGTGAATTACGATTTTTTTACATAATATACCTACCTTCCTACTGGAATTCCTTGGATTTTCGCGGGATGCTGGTGTGACGTTGTACAGAAACCTGTTCTTACTTTGCACGGGTTATCTTGTGGTGATTTTGAAAACTCCTTTTTCTTAATAGTAATATATAAAGTTTCATTAATACGTAGTTGAAAGATCAAAATGACGATTTTAACTGTCGATATTTCGACCCAGTGGCACAGGTCGTGGTCACTACGTGACCACGACTTGTACCAATGTATCGAAATATCGACAGTTAAAATCGTCCTTTTCATTGTGATTTTTATTCTGAAACCACGAAATATGTCAATAATTATTAAACCATGTGAAAAGTTGTAGGTACTGGTGGTAGACCTCTTCTTTCAGAGTTCGGCCGAGTAGGTACCACTGGGATAAATTACTCTACTAACAATATTCCCCAGCCCAACATAATATAAGAGTCTTAAAAATCTTTGCTTCATCTCAATACAATCCAAAACATCAGAATGGGCAATGGCTATATATTTCCTTACGTATAAAAAGACCTTAGATTAGGTTAGGATCGATAAGACCTAAGAGTTAAAAATATTTGTGAACCATTATCCTTACCCTTTCCATATTGCGGATGATAAAGTTTAAATCTGTTTATATCTTAACAGTGCCATCTTAATATAAAGTCAGGAAACAGTAAATAACATGACAGTTAATTTTTGTTAAAAAATTCGGCAGTACCTATCTCAGAGTTTTACATTCAAGTTCCACATAAATTGTAGAGATGGCGCTATACGGTATAACGTAGCGATCAGCACATGATTTTTGTTCACCCTAAAAGTGAAAAATTTTAAACCATACAAAATCTCCTGCTAAGCCTATTTATTTACGGCTGTAAGGGTACTCCAGTCTTACTTGAGCCCTACGTCCTAGCCCTTGGTTCTTTGTGCATTCCGAGTTTCAAGTCACCTACCTACTTGAACTTAAAGGTTCTGATGTCTGTAATTTCTGAACTACAAAAGTGATGATGATAAAATTTGTATGGAATAATTTTTTAAGAACCTCCTTTCTAACAAAAAAAGAATGAATGGAATCGGACAACGCGTTAATGAATTATAACTAAAAAACGTTTGGACTTTGATGCCGTCTTCCAGGGAAACCATGATGAATTTCGGGACAAAAAGTATCCTATGTCCTACCTCGGGGTATGAACTATAATCATGTTAAGTTTCATTTAAATTCATCTAGCGGATTAGCCGTGATGCCCGGTCGTGAAACAGACAGACAGACAGACAGACAGACAGACAGACAGACAAAAATTAAACAAATTACAGTTTTGGCTTCAGTATCGACTAAATAGTGTCCTCCAACAAAAATTTTCAAAATATCTTCAATGTACAGAATTCGACCCTTTACAGTTTTATTATAAGTATAGATGGTATGTAACAAATTATGTTCGACAACAACCGCAAGGCCCGTCATCTAGGATTGGCTGGGGCGCTACCATGGCGCCCTCTTTCCGCCTGACGCAGATAATATACAACGTTGATAGCCTAAACTAGGTAACGATGGATAGAAAACAGATGCATGAAAAAATATCACAGGTGTAGTTCATATCCTGAGGGAACTATAGAGAGTTAAAAAATGTACACATAGCATAAATTTTAAGTGACATCCCTAAAAACAGCTGGTTCAATATCAATGAACTGGGAATAACGAAAATGATATTATGAGTTTTGTCGATATCTCAGTTAAGTAGGGTTGCTAAATTTTATTTTTCTTAATGAAATAATATTTTTTGTGTTGAAAATAAAATAAAATAATTGGGACTTCTTATCACCTTAAGGAGCACACCACAGGTGTGCCCGCGAAATTCAAATTTTTTGTGGTTCATCATAGGCTTAAATGTCAGTCAAATTACGATAATCCCAATATCATCTTCACGTATTTATAGATAAAAATATCTGCTAGAAAGTGTCGAGTTAAAGAAATTAATCCGAGATTTAGGCGACTATATCCCAGCACTTTAGGTATTTGTCGCACAGTCAGACCCGCTCTACGATACCTAGCGACCATTGCCGTGAGCCGAGAAGTTAGAATGAACTCCGTGAACCTATTCATAAATATTTGCGTCACAGTACTGTGCAGTAGTGTACTGTTACAGTTGGACTATTTGTCATTATAATTCGCTTCACGAAATATATGCTGGAAGTTGCGTTTTTTACGTATATTTTGACTTTTTTATGGTAATCGATAATATCAACCGAGGTATTTATTTATAATAATTATGTATTACTAAAGTAGCAGGATTTGTAGAAATTTTTCTTGTACATATAAGGGAAATGAAGAGTTTTATATTTTTTTTAATCTTCTTTGCTACCGTCTGCATCTTTCTTTTCACAGTAGTAGTTTTGACACATTCTGTGATCACCATAAGAGTGCGGCATTGAGTTTAACAATATCGTTGTGCAGAACTGATATGGCAACGTTTTTAGGGTTCCCAGATATTTTGTGATATCTATACTAATATAATAAAAAGGTAGCGTAACGATGTTTGTGAGTTTGTGACGTTGTAAGGGGTAATCTCTGGATCTACTGAACCGATTTTCAAAATTCTTTCACCAATACATTATCGTGGAGTGTCATAGGCTATAATAATTTCCAAAATTAACTATGCATTGTTACTAAAACTTGAATAATGTAATCCAAGTCGCAAAAAAATTGCTTTCATCGCGTACGCTGCGATTGAGGATAGAACAAAACAAAATCAAAATCATCAAATCAGTATCAGAGTGAATAGGCATCTTCTAGGTAAGCGCGCTCCATCTTCGACCACATCGACACTTTCCATCAGGTGAGATTGTGGTCAAGCGTAAACCTATAAAGTATATAAAAAAAAAAAAAGTATCAAAATCTGCAAAAAAGTCCGCAATAGCATATGCCTATCTCCTATGGGTAACTCGCAATAACTGCTTTTACTTTAAAATTGTGGATTAAAAATACATAATTTTTGTGAAGCTTATTTAGCCCATATGGTATTAATTTATATCTTTGTATTTTTATGCCCGATAGTTTTTGATTTATTGAGCAAACTGTCGAAAAACATACCAGCCCCCCCCCCTTATCTCCGAAGTTTATCAATCGAAAAATCTAAAATAATTATGATCAATAGAAATTAACGTATATTTTACAGGAAAAATAAAATCAACTCTCTAACTGTTATACTTTTTTTGATAATAGCAATAAACCGCCGAAAACAAAGTTAGGTTTGCGGTTCGCCAACAAAAGTACCTAGGTACATGTAAATTATACTCGTAAATTCTTGAACAAAAGTGATTCTTTTAATGTTTTACTTCTTTTATAGTATGGAAGCGGTGCGCGAGTCCGACTCGCACTTGGCCGCTTTTTTTTTAATTTTTTAATTACTTATTTTTATTTTATGTTTTTTACTGATGGTCAGCAGTTAGGTGAAGGTATTTTCTGTTACTACTCTCCAATACCTTCATTTTGATACCCATATTATGATAGTTGAAGAAAAAAATTTTTTTCCACTTTTGAAAATGGCGCCTCACATCCGCCATATTGATTTTTCCAAAAAAATATAGTCTTTGTTACTCGGGAGGATCCAAAGATTCTAACGATACCCCATATATCCAAATCTGTTCAGCCGTTCAGAAGTTATGGAGGAATAAAGAAACATCACATACATACATACATACATACATACATACATACATACATACATACATACATACATACACACATACATACGTACATACATACATACATACATGAACCCTAAAAACATTACACTCCTTTTTTTGGGCAGTCGTGTAACAGTATTTAAACTGTGGTTACGCGTGATGGTATTTGCACGTGGTGGAATTTACACTACCTACCATAATTTTCTTAGTTCGTATCAGAGTTTCTTCGGAGCTTTTGAGGACTAGGTATTTTGATAAACTCAAGAAACACTTACTATATAATTTTTTTAAATTCTCCTTCGCTTCCTGTCAGATAGTTTTTTTTTTCCAGCGCATTTAAAAAATAAATAATTTTAGCGCGAAAGGAGCGTGAGTCGTGAAAACTTGCGCAGGTCCGTCTCGTATGGAGGCTCGTGAGCCACTGAGTACATCGTTTATTCGATGCGTTAGACCATTTTATGACTTCTGTTAGGCGAAATTTTGCAGCAATTTTTTTATTTAATATCTGTCTGCTCAATGGATAGGCAATACAATGAGCTTACTTTACGTATAATTTTTATGAAATTTAGTCTAAAGCTTTGGAAATACCATTAAAAAAATGAACAAAAACGACCTGTTTTCAAAAATTTTTATGATCGAGGCAAGTTTAACTTATCGTGTTTTCATGAGGCCATTATAGAGATAAAGCATGTATCTTTAATATGTATTTTTAACAGTGAAAAAAAACAATTTTTTCATGACTTTGAATTGCTTTGAAAAGTGGCGTAGTCGCTAAAAACCGGGATAATGGGCCGTTAAAACTTTTTACTCGGACTAATTTCCTAGGATAGACATTTTTATGCAAAAATTTTGATATAAACATGTAAAGAAGTAACTGCCATTCTCGCAAAATGACTGCCATAAGCCTATTATGTGTAATTAGCGTACAAATTGCAAAAAACCACGAAAATTTTGAATTTCGCGGGCAGACCTGTTGAGTTCGCCATGTGTTTCTAAATTAACCCACACAGCTTGTACTAAGTATGTCATATCATCGTTAACACAACTGTGGGAACCGTCTCGTGGACACATCACAACAAACACTGGCGGAGTGCCCTGCTTGGACGCAGCAGCAGCAGTGACGGATGTTAAGAATCCACTACTTAACCCACGATGTCTCCCATACAAACGTAATACCAAAAACATTTGTAATTCGTGCAAATTTCGATCATGTTGTGGTGGTATTCGGGTTCATATAGTAGTAATCTATGCTCCTAGCCATATCCATATAACCGACGGCCGTTGGGGCAGACGTGTTCTGGAGTGGAGACCGCGTACCGGTAAGCGCAGCGTGGGACGACCTCCTGCCCGCTGGACCGACGACCTGAAAAAGGTCGCTGGTAGCGGGTGGATGAGGAAGGCGGAGGACCGTGTGTGGTGGCGCGCTCTCGGAAAGGCCTATGTCCAGCAGTGGACGTCCATAGGCTGATAGTAGAGTATTGTTGAGCAGAGTTTTTATTAAAAACATGTAGATACATAAGTGTTGTGCCCGCAAAACTCATTGCTATTAGCCTTCGATGTATAATTAGCCCACTATGAGCGAAAAACTAAATAAAATTTGAATTTTCGCGCCCGATTGGTATTTGGTACCCATCGCCCTTAACTTAGCTATATACATATTTTGTCTTCCGTTCTAAAGCGATGCACTGGCAATCTAAAGCATGGAGGGACATTTGGCTCATCTGCTGAACATACGGTGCAAATATTGCGATGCCTGCAACTCACGCCAGGCATCACAAGCCTCATTGTCCGTCACCGTGGCCTGGTATTATGGTATAGCTGTACCACCAGGCTTCGATCAGGACTCAGGACGTGCTCGACATAGCGAATCTTCCCGGACACCGCCTGCCGCCACACCGGACGGGGCACCCTCGCGGTCAACGACATTTTTGGCGCGATGCCAGCCCGCTCTAGTCGTACGCGTAGGTCTCTTTATTTTTTTTTTCAATAACCAAATTCCGATGGTTCTGACTTCCGATGGACGATAATTGTATTTAATTTCCATACCGATAAACTCTTTATTGTAGATACACCGCAGAATAAAAAAAGAAATAAACAATATATCCGCCGCATAATTCTTAAGTCTACTTACCATGTAAAATGTAATACCTATGAATTGTGAAAAAAAAAAAAAACGAACTTAGGAGTACAATTTGGCGGCCTTATCGCTACATATTATTTCGATCGCGAAGCTGAAGTGCCATTGGGCGGGGCACATAGGCCGTAGAGCCGACCCATGTTGGGGACCCAAGGTGCTGGAGTGGCGACCCTGCACGGGAAAGCGCAGTGTTGGCAGACGATGGACTGACGACATTACTTTAGCGAGTAGCGGGTCGTCGCTGGATACATATGGCGCAGGACCGTGAGCTAGAAATCGTTCCACGAGGCCTTTGACCAGCCTCCGTGGACTTCCGTCGGCTGAAATGAACGAACGAATGAGACGTTATATGGAAAATATATTATTAATTAGTATACTGATAGGTATATCTGAATGCAATACAATACCTACTGCATATTTGCAACAGTAGGTATGTCGCGATTCCCATAGCTGGGCATTAACTCGTTAATCCGTTAATCGTTAATTAACGAAGTTAACATTTTGGTTAACGGATTAACTTTTAAGTTAACTTTTAAAAATGTTAACGGACACGTAAACTTCCGTTAATATGCAGAAGTCCGTTAATCGTTAATCCCATGCCTACTATTCACCGCACAGCACAACGGTGCGGCGCGAAAAACAGGTTCAGACAGGTTCAGAAGTATGGAAAGAAACGACAAGTGTGAAAATACAATAGTAAAGTACTCAAGTGCTGCAGTTGAACATTTTTCGCGGTCAATATGTGCTTTTCAGTTTCCATTTGGTTTTTTTTCAAATTATACCTTTAAGCTTTTAAATGTCAACTTATTCTACTTTCTCTACTTTTTTATTCTTACATTTTGAATTGAAAAAATGAAATTTGTACCTAATCTGTTAACTTCCAGAACCTAAACCAATTTTTACCAGGTTTTAAAAAATTAAAATGCAATTTTACACAATATATTAACGGATTAACGATTAACGTTAACTTGCGTTAATTCTTCTGAAATGTATCGCTTTAACACGTTCACTGCATTATGAGGTCTAAAAGTCACAAGCGTGACTTCTCGCTGGTGCGGTTCATGACAGAGACAAATACATAAAATTGTTTCTCTTGCGAAGTCAAGCCCTGTGGCGAAGTTAATAAGATATGAGGTCGAAAAGCACTCATACGCACTGAATAGAAATAATAACGCTACTGTGCGAAGTGAGGTCTAATCTGTCTCAAAAGTTGTAGGCCTCATAGACGCACGGAGTGAAGCGCGGGCGGCGCGGGCGCCGCGTAGTGATGGGAAAAGTTTTGATAGGAAAGCACGCTTCTCGTGCACGCGACTCACTCGATTTTTACTGTTACTGCAATTAGTTGTTTTGGTGTAAAACGGATCCTTCAAACCATAAACGAAACAGAATGAGGCTCATATTATGTGATTCAGATTTGTTAAGTGAAACAAAAGAGTTAAAGTAGTTAAAGTGTTACAGAGGGTTGCTCCAACCAAAAATACTTCTGTAAAAAAGGTTCACACAAAAAACATCAACACAACACATACTTTAAAACTGAAAATGGTATGTGTGGTAGGTTTGGCACTTAAGAATCCTAACTTAAGTGTTTCATTTCAGGATTTGCTAGCGGCAAATGTGCTAAACATGTGCTTCAAAAAGGCAGTCAACGCAAGCGCTGCCGGCTGAGTAGGTTTCTACGATAAATTAAGGCTCAGCCTAGACAGCATTCAAGCTGCAAAATTGTTACTTTCTGTGTGCAGTGTGATAAATCATACCGTTTGCCTTGCTTCAATGCAAATTTTGATTATTTATTTTAATTATCTTTTAATAAAATAAATTTTATACTTGTCGCACCTGCATATCTATTTTATGTACATCACTAGTAGAGACACAAATCGAACTTCTTTTTAGTGCGATGTGAGGCAGAACCGATGACAAAAATATTTTTTTCATTTATTCAATACCGAAATGTCACAACTGCGGGCGAAGCCAGATTCAACTTGAAAAACTATCTAAGTTTATAATGGTAAAGTTTCAAGCAATTATTTTCAATTTTGAGCTATATTTAGGTTGTTTTTAGAAACAATATTTTGTGAGGCCAAAAAGCTCTCAAACGCACTGTAAAGAAGTTCAACTTTGCCTCGAAAAGACCTCATTCGCACAGGCTGAAAGGCCATCAAAAATAGTGCCGCAGTGAACGTGTTAACGTTTAACGAAGCTAACTTTTTTTGTAACGTATTAACAATTAACGAAGTTAACTATTTGATTAACGGTGCCCAGCTATGGCGATTCCCCATGTAGGGCTGGGAATGATGTGCAAAAATGCGCGCGTGCCACTGCGCAACACGCATTCGGATGACAATCAATGTTGAATAAAAAAATTTCCCACTGATTTAAAGTGTATTTTAAAAAACAGCTGAAGTATGAAAAACTGCTAGGAACAGACTGCACATAAGTAGGCTACCTGAATACCAATGTGTAGTACGGATATAAACTCAGTGTCCGGATATAAATCTTTATCTATTCCAAACTAACATAAAGTAAAATACACACACACACACACACACACACAACTAAAAAGTGGATTAACATAAAAGTTAAACATTTTTAAATTGATTTTAGGTATTATTAGGTAGGATGCGCACTATCCAGAGAAATAGGTTCGACTATCAAAAGTTAAAGAGTCGCTTACTAGTTAAATTATACTCACTTTTGTCTATCTATTTGAAGCACTTGACTCAAAAATTGCTGAACTGGTTTCATTTCTCTGTATTCTAAAAAAGAAAAAAATTACCTGCGTGAACACATACTTGGTCCTTCCTTATAGTCCTTTATTAGTCTCTAATGCAGTGCTTGCGTCTGCGCATACTACTTATCAGCACACTGTCAGCTGCATCTTTCACCAGAGGTACATAAGTAATATGATGCGGTGGTTTCTGTTAAGATAATCCATCTGATGGAAATGAACGTTAGGTCGGGAGACTGATTAAAGATTATATCTCAAGCTTATTGTTTCGCGTTATATTTCGTTGTAATAAAAAATAAAACCGGCCAAGTGCGAGTCAGACTCGCGCACCGAGGGTTCCATACCATAAAAGTGGTTTAACAATAAAAGAATCACTTTGGTTCATGAATTTACGAGTATAATTTACATGTAGGTACTTTTGTTGGCAAACCGCAAACATAACTTTGTTTTTGGCGGTTTATTGTTATTATCAAAAAAAGTATAATAGTTAGACAGTTGATTTTATTTTTTCTGTAAAATATAAATTTTCTTCTATTGATCATAATTATTTCAGATTTTTCGATTAGTAAACTTCGGCGATAAGGGGGGGGAACGGTCAGTTCAGGTCGATAGCTTTGATAGTTACTGAAATAATCGAGTGTGACAGACGGACGGACGGACAGACGGACGGACGGACGGACGGACGGACGGACGGACGGAGAAAGTCTCACCATAAGGGTTCCATTTTTACCATTTTGGTATGGAACCCTAAAAAGTGTTCCTCCATCAGCTATCGTCTCTCTCATCTGCTGCCAATCGTCATTTCGGTACGGAGAATTACTTTATAATGCGTGCATTAAAGTCTAGACTGCTTCAGGGCTGGCGCGCATCTATCTATTTACCTAATGTCTTATAAAAAAAATCCACGTTAGGTTTAAAACCAAGTAGGGATAACCATGGGAATGGAATGAAAAAATCGCTTTGTAAATCCTATACAATTTTTTCTTTAATTGCCAATTTTTATTGAATTTGGTAACACCTATATAAGAAAATGTAACCCGAAAATACCTACAAAATTGAGTTTCTATAATTTTTTTTGAATATTCTGAGATCTGTCCATTCAAAAAATTTTGCTCCATAAAAACAAAGAAGTCCCTTAGCACTGGCTAGCACCGTTTACATTATATCTCTTAAGACGTTTTCTTCTGTTTACTTTGTCATAGTTACATTTTTTTTAAATATTAATTACTGTAATTTTTTACTCAGACAACCCTAGCATTGCGCTGTCAAATTGTGAGTGAAAATGGCGCGATTTTGCGAACGGCCATTGTTTGAGTATCATTAACTGAATCCGGTGCGAGTACAGTTATCTATGTTGAAATATTATAATAGAATATTACTGTGAATAGGAAATGTCATGAGAAATTTTGAATATCATTATTTTTATACATGGCGTATTAACTATTATAAGCCTAGCATTTTACCTGAGATTGGCGGATGTCCGCAAATTAGGATAAAAGTTTCTTAAGATGCTGCCTATCCCACCTGTCAAACGTTTTTCAATAAGTCGTCGTGTTTACTTTGTCATAGTTATATTTTTTTTAAATATTAATTACTGTAATTTTTTACTCAGACAACCCTAGCATTGCGCTGTCAAATTGTGAGTGAAAATGGCGCGATTTTGCGAACGGCCATTGTTTGAGTATCATTAACTGAATCCGGTGCGAGTACAGTTATCTTTCGTTGAAATATTATAATAGAATATTACTGTGAATAGGAAATGTCATGAGAAATTTTGAATATCATTATTTTTATACATGGCGTATTAAAGTATTATAAGCCTAGCATTTTATCTGAGATTGGCGGACGTCCGCAAATTAGGATAAAAGGTTTTTTTAAGATGCTGCCTATCCCACCTGTCAAAAGTCTTTCAATATAACGACGTCTTTAGACTTTCATTAAATTGCAATTTATTTTGCGACTTCCTACCATCCATTATAATATATATGCAACGTCGGATCCGAATAATAAGTAGGTAGTAAGAAACCGAATTAATGTCGTTGTCAAATGGCATTTTAAAAATCCCGGATATCCCAAAATCCTCAACAAAATATAAATAAAAACAAATCGAAAGGATAATTATGATAAATATAATTTTATTGATTATAGGTACTTTTCTGTATAATCAATATAAGTTACGTTATACGTAGCTATATTAAACTTTTTTTATTTCATTTCGGTATTCGCAATGTCTTGCGAAAGTAGAGAAAGTTCCGCTTGAGGAAAATTATGTATTTTTCCAGACTTGGTGGCGGGAAGCGAGGGAGGCTGTTACGTGGGCAATCTGTAGCTTTTCCAATATTCACGACATTGCAGGATATTGTTTATTACAGTCACATAATCCTACCTATACTGATTTTGTAAATGTAAATGTGACTATTGACTTTGAAGATGAGCTGAAATATGTACCTAAATTATATTAGATAGCAATAATTATATGAATGATATGACAAATATGATGATCAATTTATTTAACATGTTATTTCATGATCCTCCAAGATGTTTTTTTATATAAATCCCATGTTAACCACGGATTT
Organism: Coenonympha glycerion; assembly: GCA_963855885.1. Classification (NCBI taxonomy): domain Eukaryota; kingdom Metazoa; phylum Arthropoda; class Insecta; order Lepidoptera; family Nymphalidae; genus Coenonympha; species Coenonympha glycerion. Next base: position 898,835 of record OY979631.1, read on the forward strand.
TCCAGGATAGGAGATAATCTTTGTATTAACCCAGTGTAATAACAGGAAAACCTTCCTTATTAGGGAGCCTTCCCTAATTGTGGCATGATAGTGTAACAAACGTCCAAACTCACAAACCATGACATTTATAATATAATCATAAATGTCAATATATGCTATTGACATTTATGATTAATTAATAAAAATTAAGATAAAAAAGTGAAAGTAGAAATTTATTAAGAAATAAATACAATAGAACAATAAGTAAGTATGATGTAAATATGTATATCTATAATACTAAAAGCACAAGGTATGGTTAGTGCAGTTATCATGTCTGGAAAGTGGCAACACTGGTCAAAGCGCTAAGTCGTCTCCTCCTCAGTCCTCGCTGCAATTAGATGAACCTTGAATTAATTTATGATCATGTCGACGACCAGCGGGCGGCGCATGAACTCGGGCTTCGCGTGAATCACGAACAGTGTTATCAGCTTTGATGTTATATTTCCCTATTTTAATTCAGTCTTGTCATACTCCTATAATGTCATCTATTACTATATACATTGACTATTACTATATTATATACTATAGACATTGCATACTTCCAAAATACAATTTTTTTACTATTATAATAAGATGTATCAGGTGGATCGCGGTTGTCTAAGCAGCCTAAGGAATATCTAGGTATGCAGACGCACTGTTGATTTGAAGGGACCTAACTTATACCCAGGTGGTGAGAAATTTTGAGGGAATAAAAAGTAAAAAAGTAAAGCAATAAATACAGTAAGACAAATATTAATATTTTTTACAAGCCGTCCATCTTCGCACTCCTGATCTCCTAATTTTTCCCTAATTCTCTTATACCCAGGTGTTGAATTTTTATTTTAATCATTTATGACAAAGAAGGAGGCTGCGGAGAGGGATCGAGAGAGATCTGATCCCTCTCGCAGACGCCGCAGATAACAATCCCAGGCCCCTTAATAGCCTGGGTCATTGTGGTTGACCCTAACCTTGCCTGAGAGTGGCAAATGTTAACGGTCAGTCAGAGATGAGCCCAACGGGCGTTGCGCAAGGGAGCCTCCGGTGCTATGAGATCCCGGAGGTTTCCACTTTCCAACATGAGCGCTGAGGATGTCTGAGGGGGTTTTAGTGGGTAAAAATCCCACATAATCTTAATTGGATATCTCAGTGGAGATTTCCCTGAATTAAACAAAAAAAAAAAAAACGCAATCTAGGGGCTGAATACGTTCATTAATTAAATTGTACTGTAAATTTTGCTCACAATGACTTTAGTCACACCACAGAGATATATTATAGAAAACCATGATTTTAGCTGATAAGAAGAAATCCATTAAATACTTACGTGAACTTACAAAACAAAAAATTACCCCCAAAACATGGGTAATGTTTTTTACACGGCCGCATTCTCACCCCGAGCGCCGTCATTCGTTCCCGTTCACTTGAAACGTTCCTCGCCGCCTCATTCGAGATTCAGCCGGTCTCAAGGCGGGCTGCACTCACTCACCGGAGACCACACGAGTTCAAATATCAATTACTTTTAGAACACAATGAGGGAAATAGTGCACCTCCAAGCGGGACAGTGCGGTAACCAGATTGGCGCTAAGGTAAGTTATTTTTTTTTTCGAAACGCTGTCCGTTACTAAGTTTTTGAAACTTTTTGCTGCTTCACGTCTATCTTGTTTGGTTTTTTAGTGAATATATTAATATTAATCATCATTATTTAATGAATAACAAAAACAAAATCGAAATTTGAACCATTTTTTTAAACTTTAATTTTGACTTTGTTGTTTTGTTGTTCTTAATTCTTCGTTAAATTGAATTTATTGAATGTTTTTACCAAACGTTATATTACTTTATTAATAAGTGTACATATTGATTGAAAATATATGTATTGTGTATTAAGTTCCTAATTCATACGTATTTAGGTACGTTAAATCATTTAGATGACATGTTTTTTTAAACTACCTTTTCTGAAATCACGTGCAGAGTATTCCTGATGGTATTTATAAATACCATCGAATATTTTACTATTCTTTTATGAAAGAATTATATTAATTTCTTAGGTACCACTACTTTGTAGGTACCTATTTTTTTATTTTATCCATATTTTACTGGACCGTGAAACTCAAGTTCCATTGTTTTCAAGTCTGGGAATACAATTTCCATGTACTTATAGCCACATAGATAAAAAATATGTAATTATCTACATTTACCTCTGTTCGTATCATATTTTAAGTACTTAGGTATTCTATTTTTAAACTTTCGATAAAAAATATAGAATTCGACTCCGTGTCATTTTTTGTTCTGTGGTTTCAGATTTCAACTGAATAATAATATTTTGAATACAATTTGGATACTTTTTCTTCCTTATTGTTAAATAGTGACCTAAATTAATTGTTAACTTAGTAACATTTTAACCACGTACGTACGAGTACATAGGTTCAATGATTTGCCTACATTTTTAAAGTGCATTGAAATTCAGCTAAGCCTTACCTATAAATATTATCACGATATTTTATTCACAACTAGCTGACCCAGACCCGCACAAGTTGTTTTGCTATTAGAGATATAAGAAAAAGCTTACGAGTTATGATCTCAGATCATAACTCGTAAGTCGAACATACCTACACTGAAAATTTCATGAAAATCGGTCAAGCCGTTTCGGAGGAGTTTGGTAACAAAAATTTGCACGAGAATTGTATACATTATCTAATGTATAAAATACATACATACACAATACATGTACCTACTGTGACGTACATGCCCAAATAAGTCACAGCATGTAGATCATCTCATAATGATACTAAATATCTTAATTTCTTTGTCATTTATAGAAATAAGTAGGTGCAAAACATCATGCTATGTACATAAAGGCCTATATTTCATATACACGTGGAATGTAGGTATACTGCAGTCGGCGTTTTAATTTGAAACATAATAAGTAGGCATTTAGCTTGCCAGTACCTAAATGTAGACGTTATAAGTAAAAACACTTTTGTGCAACACATGCAATAAATTTTAGATACCTACTAGAAAAAATATAAAAATGAATGTTTGTGTGTCTGCATTCCTATCAAAACCGTCCGTCCGTCCGTCCGTCCGTCTGTCACACTCGATTCTTTCAGTAACTATTCAAGCTACCGACTTGAAATTAAGAATAGTTATAGGTAATAGTGACCCGACGTCATAACAATCGTAAAAATTTGAAAATTATTTTTATTTTTATTTAAAAAGGGGGGAAAACCGGGTCGACAAAATTTCAAAATGAGATAACAATATTGAGTGGGGTATCATATGAAAGGGCGTTACTTTTGTATTCTAAAACTAATTTTTATTTATTTTTATGCCTGATATTTTTTGATTTATTGGGCAAGCTGTCGAAAAAAATACCGTTCCCCGGCCCCCTTATCTCCGAAGTTTACCAATCGAAAAATCTGAAATAATTATGATCAATAGAAATTAACGTATATTTTACAGGTAAAATAAAATAAACTCGCTGACTAATATACTTTTTTTGATAATAACAATAATCCGCCAAAAACAAAGTTACGTTTGCGGTTTGCCAACAAAAGTACCTACACGTAAATAATACTCGTAAATTCATGAACAGAAGTGATTCTTTCAATGTTTTACTCCTTTTGTGGTATGGAACCCTCGGTGCGCGAGTCCGACTCGCACTTGGCCGGTTTTTTTTTTAAATGTTTGTTACCTCATAACTGATTTTGATGATTCTTTTGAACTGATATTAGAAATTGATGCTTCCCGTGTGGTCCCATTTCAATTTAGTGTAGTTCTGATAATGGTATCCATGAGAAAACTCAAGTCTTAAATTAATTGGAAAGGATGTACCTATTCAAAAGTACATAGTTTGATAGATAACAGTCAGTTTTTTGTTTATTAATTAACGTACCTATACTATGGAATTTCGATTAAACCCTGGGATTTAATTGATCCCACTAGCTGTGGCAATAAAAAATGATAAAATCTCTAATTTATCAAAAATAGACTATTTTCACATGTTACTGATTGTAGCTAACTCCACTGACCTAACTGTACCTACTATAAAACCACAATGGTACGGTTTTTACTTTTTACGCGTTTTTATTGGAGCAAAGCAAATTATATGCTTTCTACTAGCACTATAACTCGACAGTCTACAGACTAACTTGCACAGATAATATTATTATCTGTCTGTCTGACATTCGCAATAAGGATCATTTGATTTTATTTGAACGAGAAAATAACCCAAAAACATTATAGTACTCTGTTCAAACAAGTCTATTTTCGAAATTGCTGAAACGATTTTGACTAGAATTTCATAAGCATAAATAATACATGGATTGCACTGGAAGTTAAGTTCTTGTGAGATACAAATAAAAATGGGAAATGCTTTCCAAAAAACCAACTTCAAATGCCACTACAAAGAGTGAAATAATTTTTATTTAAATTTTAGGTACCTACACCAATTCGAAGTCGGGCAATGTTTCATACAATCCCTAATAGTCCTTCTTACTTACTTGATGTGCGAAGAAATGACGAAGTCATAGACAATCGCCCGACTTCGAATTGGTGTAGGTACCTAAAATTTAAATAAAAATTATTTCACTCTTTGTAGTGGCATTTGAAGTTGGTTTTTTTGGAAAGCATTTCCCATTTTTATTTTATACTTTTTAGTGGAAAACAATAAAATGCACAAGGCGTTGTAAAAATACCCAAATTGCTTGAGGTGTGTTCATAAAATCTGAAGAGATACCTCAAATTCACCAAGATCCCATCATCAGACCCTGACTTGATGACTTTAGTCATCAAATCAGTATATCTGCTAGCAAATGCATCATTAACTATAAAAAATACCCAACTCGCTTCAAGTATACTAGCAAAATTTGAAGAGTTCCCTCGATTTCACCAAGATCCCATCATCAGACCCTGACTTAATGATTTTAGTCATCAAATCAGTATCTGCTAGCATATGCACCAGTAACTATAAAAAATACCCAACTCGCTTTAAGTATACTAGCAAAATTTGAAGAGTTCCCTTGATTTCACCAAGATCCTATGATCAGATCCTGACCTGATGACCATAGGACAACTTGGAAAATATTACTCTTTTTAATAATACTCAAATAGTTTCATGTGTCCATATAAAATTTGAAGAGTTCCCTCGATTTCTCCAGGATCCCATCATCAGATCCTGACCTGATTAAAATGGGACCATCTGGAAACAAAACCCTCTTAAACAAAAAAATAATTTTTCAAATCGGTCCACGTGTCTTCGAGTAATCGGTGAACATACATAGATAAAAAAAAAAAAAAAAAAAAGATTCCGACGAATTGAGAACCTCCTCCTTTTTTTGAAGTCGGTTAAAAAAAAAAAACAAAATTCACGTGGACATAGCCACGGGAAAAGCTTAAAGTCTTTCCGATAATGTGCTGTACAAAATTGTTTTGACCAAAGTAAAATTGCTTACGGGTGAAAGTACGGCTTTTATCAGAGAAAATTAAATTTTGCCATTGCAGTAGGTATAATAATTTCCTAACGAAATTGAGTAAAAAATTGTGACCGCGAAAGCTTCGAACGACAGTTTAACATCTCTAGGTAATACCTAAGTAGTATATAAACTTTTCATTTCCTAGTAGGTAGGTACTTACTTACCAGCCTAAGTTTTCTGAATAGTCTACCTTCTGCAGTCCTTTCAGTTCTCTTATCGATTGTGATATAAGGGCATTCCTATTCGACCTTCGCTGACTTCAGCGTACATTCTTCCATATTTCGTGACATTGAAATTTTGCGTACTTGCCGGTGCTGCATAAATACTTATTATTTGGGTATACCCAAGTAATAAGTAGTACTAAAGGTTTAATAGGTATCTAATAGAACTAGAACTTGAGTTATAAACATAGATTACGATCACTCTCAGATCTACTTCATATTATACAGAAAAATTCATAACAATCTGTTGAGCCTTTTCGGAGGAGTTTGGAAAAATTGGCATGAAAATGTCGGTTCTCAGGTTCGATCTCTAGGAATTACCCTATTGGCAAAGACCGTCTAGCGATTTATCGTTTCGGTGCGATGCCGTGTAGCGATCCCCTTCTGAAGTCTGAATTTTTGAAGTTTAGATCCCATGGAGCTCAAATCCTAGTGTTATGAGCACAATATCAAATTCACCAAACTTTCATGGTAATTATTGGTAATCTAGGGTATAAACGATATAGCAACATTAGTTATAAATGAATTAGCGTTGAATCCATTTCGCCGGGTATTAACCCCAAGTCAAGATTAACTGAAACAGCTGGCATAGGGGCGAGTTCATTGAACGAGCGATACCAAAGTAAAAACTTGAAGAGCGCTTATCATATTTAAAGAGATCTTAGCTTTAACATTATCAGCTTTAAAATTTGATGTTAATCGTATTTAAAACTCCTTCTGTAGCTATAATATCGATTATCGAAATAGGTCAGCAAAATTTCAAGTGGTATTTAAGTACTTACTTATCTATTTCTGTGTAAGTATAAGTACGCATCGCAATTTGTAAGCAAACACCTGTCCCTAGTGCAGTGGCATTAAAATTATACTTGGACCCACACCAACGTTGCAATTTAAATGTTTACAAATTGTTTTATATAGGTGATAATAAAAAGAATATTTCGTTAATCGTCCTTTAAAATATGGGTAATAAGTTTCTATTATAGTACCTACCATTTGCTGATTAATATACCTAATAAATTAGGTACATTAGCCTTTAAAGCAGTCTTTCCCAAAGTGGGCGATAACGCCCCCTTGTGGGCGCTGCAGGTCTCAAGGGGGGCGGTAAGAGACCCAGAAAGAAAATGGGGGCGTTGTGTCGAGGCGGGGGGGTGATTTGTAATTTTATTTAGCTAGTAGGCCTCTTAAACAACCTCTTAACTGCAAGAGCTCTCGACTCTCAACAACAACTTGTGAACATCAACTAATATGAATTAAAAGATTGCTCAAACTCGATTCTATATTTCTCTCCGCGTAGTTCATATATCTGTCATATTTTATTGAAATGAAATGAAATGAAATGAAATTCTTTATTTCACATAGGCTTAGATATAAGCTCTCATGAAAATGTCGAGACTCTACCGCCAGGTTCGGAAAGCAGGATTGCACCGAGAAGAACTGGCAAGAAACTCGGTACTTGCTCTTTTTAAAAAAAAATGTCTCAATATACAATTTTTAGTACTTAGTATGAAACAATATTTTTAAGATATCTCGTGAGGAGATGGAAGCATATCACTATCGTTCCAAGAATCTTTGTTATTTAAAAATTCTTCAATGGTGTAGTAACCCTGATTTATTAGATGTTTTTTGACAGTATCTTTAAACCGGTGCAAAGGTAAGTCCAAGACAGACTTCGGGATCATATTGTAGAAGCGTACACTCAACCCCACAAAGGACTTTTGTACCTTACGCAAACGGTGTGGCACTACAACTAACTTATGTGCTCCACTTCTAATTGGACGGTTACTTATATCTATCCGTTTATTGTAATTATTAATATTTTGACGTACAAACAGTAGACAATTATAAATGTATTGACACGCCACTGTAAGAATGCCTATTACTTTAAATTTTTGGCGAAGAGATTCGCGTGGCTTCATTTTGTATATGGATCTAATAGCTCTCTTTTGCAATACAAATATAGTTTGAATATCAGCAGCTTTGCCCCATAATAGAATACCATAGGACATAACACTGTGGAAGTAGGCGTAGTAAACAAGCTTGGCTGTATCAATGTCTGTAAATTGTCTAATTTTTCTCACAGCATAGGCAGCTGAACTAAGTTTACCTGCCAGAGTCTCAATATGAGCGCCCCATTGTAGTTTATCATCTAAGGTTACCCCCAGAAATACTGTAGAGTTCTCCATTTTTAGTGTTTCTCCATTCACAATCACCTTTTTGTTGCTAACTAATTTTTTTACGTTTGGAAGTGCGAACTCAATGCACTTAGTCTTTTTTGAATTTAAAACCAAATTGTTAACTAAATTGAATATAGAAAAAATGAATCATCATGTCAATCGGTCGCTCCGTTTCGTAATGAAAGTAGACACAAATAAAAAGGCAACAGACACACTTTCGCATTTTAATAGTTATTAGTACTCGTAGATATCTATCATGTTTTAACAAGTTTTTGTTAAATAACCCGAATTGTGCATTCCTGTAGCAGTCGGATGATTCATTGAATACTTGTTCGGACTTGTTGAGTACGATTGAGCGTCGAATGAGATTAACGAGTTTATGCATGTTTGTTTTATTCCTGTCGGTGCGTGCTGCTTAAGCATTTCTATATAAACAATGTAATATTTATTTTATTTTCATTTGTGGTCTCGCGCGTAATAGATGAGCACTACTTACACCTCCTCTACACTACTCGCGAAGTTGAACGTATTTCTCATTGCAAAACAATGTCGGAAGTAAAAAAGAAGAGACGGCAATACTGTGCGGAATATATTAAATTCGGATTTATTGAAAATCCCACAAACCCATCGTCGCCTTTGTGTCTTCTATGTCTAAAAACATTTTCGAATGAAGCAATGAAGCCTTCAAGGCTGCAAGATCATTTGAATAAAATGCATCCAGATAAGAAAGACAAGAATGTAGCATATTTTCAAGACCTAGAGAAGAAGCATAATACACAGCCAAGTGTAGCAAAACTATTTTCGGCGGCTGCTAAGCAAGATGACGACGGACTTCGAGCTTCGTACAATATCTCTTTGTTAATTGCTCAAAAAGGCAAACCACATAACATCGGAGAAGAGTTAATATTGCCAGCAATAAATGAAGTAATAACTACTGTGCTTCATAAACCGGCCGCAGATATTATCCGAAAAATTCCTTTGAGTAATAATTCTGTGCAAAGACGAATTGATGAAATGGCTGAAAACATTGAAGAATCATTGTGCGATCACCTGAGGACAAGTCAATTCTCAATTCAGCTCGATGAGTCCACTTTACCAACTAATGAAGCATTGTTGTTGTCTTACGTGAGGTTTATTAAAGATGAGAAAATATGTGAAGAACTATTATTTGCTAGAAATTTAGAGACCGATACAAAAGGTGAAACCATATTCAATACATTGGAAAAGTTTTGCGATGAGAAAGAGATTCCTTTGAAAAATATTATTTCAGTTGCTACGGATGGCGCTCCGGCTATGACAGGGTGCCATAAAGGCTTCATAGCGTACTTAAAAAATAAAATTCCAGATGTCCTTGGTGTACATTGCGTTATTCATAGACAACATTTAGTTGCTAGAAACTTAAGTGAAAAACTATTTCAATCACTGCAATATGTCATCAAAGCAGTCAATAAAATCCGCAACAGCTCTTTGAATGATAGATTATTTCATCAGCTTTGTGTTACTAATGACGAGGATTTCAACCGTTTGTTGTATCATACTGAAGTTCGTTGGCTATCAAGAGGCAATTGTCTGACTCGATTTTACAACCTGTTTGACTCTGTTATAGAGTTCTTGGAAACTAAAGATACAGAATTGCACGACAAGCTCATAACATCAAAAAATGATATAGCTTACATGACAGACCTGTATAAATTATTCAACGACATGAATCTCCAAATGCAAGGCGATAAACTAAATTTAATTAAAACAAAAAACGTCGTTGCTGCTTTCGCAGCCAAACTGCTTCTACACAAAAAGAATCTGGGCAGACGTGAGTTTCACAATTTTCCAAATTTATCAGTATCATGCAGTAACGACGAATTGTTTGCCTACTGCCAACATTTGGAAAACCTCCACATTGACTTCACCGAACGATACCAGGACATTTTGAACTTGGAAATACCAGACTGGGTGTTGGATCCGTTTTCAAATGTCAACACAGCAATGTCACCTCAGCTGGAAGAAGAACTTATAGAATTGACAACAAACGAGGAAATAAAAATCAAGTTCAAAAATGGTTACCAAGAATTTTGGCTACAAAAACCGATCCCGCAATTGTACCCTGGATTGTGGTCAATCGTTCAACGATTCTTGATAGCATTCCCATCGTCATATTTGTGTGAACGTGGATTTAGTGCTGTGACAACATTGCTTACTAAAAAGCGAAATCGTTTGCTTGTTACCGAACGTGGCGACTTGCGACTGTTCTTGAGTAAATTGGAACCTGATATCAACAAACTTATTAAACAGCATCAGATTCATCCTTCACATTAGTTTTTATATAAGGATTGATTATTTTAGTTATATTTTTAATAAAAGATACTCTGTTTTAATACTATAAAGTTGCGTTTCAATAATCATTCTTATTGGCAGGTGGAGCCCGTAAGAGTTAACTTGAGACCTTAAGCGCCGTTGTATGTTACCTACTGCGCTCAGGTTTCAAGTTGCGGGTTATAGTAAAAGTTTCGTTTAGAATTCTCCGTTAACGTGAAATCAACGGGTCTGCCCGCGAAATTCAAAATTTTCGTGGTTTTTTGCAATTTGTACGCTAATTAGACATGATAGGCTTATGGCAATCAATTTGCGAGAATGGCAGTATCATCTTTACATGATTATATCAAAATCTTTGCATGAAAATGTGTATTCTAGGAAATTAGTCCGAGTATCGAGTTTTATGTGAGGAACTCGCAAATCTTGGACTAATTTCTTTAACTCGACACTTTCGAGCAGAGATTTTTATATAAACACGTGAAGAAGATATTGGGATTATCGCAAATTGACGGCCATTAGCCTATTATGTCTTATTAGCTTAAAAATCGCGAAAAACCACGAAAAATTTGAATTTCGCGGGCACACCCGTGGTGTGCTCCTTAATATACATATATAGGTCACAATAATTAATTAATTCAATTTGAAGTTATAGTGGTTTTTAAATAGGTGAAAAAATGGGGGCGCTAAAAAAATATTTATTCTCAAAATGGGCAGTAGACAAAATAAGTTTGGGAACCACTGCTTTAAAGAGACGAAAAATTTTGTTAGAATTGCGACAAAAAATGAAAATCTTTATTTTTCACATAGACCTAAATAATCCTATACCTTTAAACGAGCAATTCTTGTACATATATTTTTCTCTATAATCTGGATCTCGGAAACGGCTCGAACGATTTTCATGAAATTTAGTTTACAGGGGTTTTTGGGGGCGATAAATCTATCTAGCTAGGATTTATTTTTAGAAAATGTTGAATTTACGAAAAAAAAATATGACTCCTGCTGCCATCTATTAGCCAGTAGCTATAGGTACTACATAAAAATCGAAATTCTACCGCCAGGTTCGGAAAGTAGGTTTGCACTTGGTTTGCACCGAGAAGAACTGACAAGAAACTCGGCATTTGCTCTTTTCAAAAATGTCATTGTATTTAATATTTGAAAATGAAAAGGAGGCTAGCGACGAATTAATTTTCATGGGAAGTGAATTTGTGTACAAGCACAAAAGAAGAAATTATGTCAATGACAGGCGGCACCTGTTGTGTCTAAAACTGGCAGCTGAGTTGGTTCTTCGTTGATAAGCTGTGAATTGCAACGATATAAATCGGTGAATTGTGATTTTTATTGATTAGTTGTGATTAACCGATCAATGCGTGAATACAGTACCTATCATGTGAATATGTTCACACATTCATTAGCGAGTGTAATCGCGTACGGTTCCATATTCGAAAGTGTTACTGATACGAGTATAAAATAATAACGGTCGCTAACGGGCCGCGCCGCAGTCATTTGTAGTAGTTCCGCCGCACAGATAACTCAAAGAGTTATGATCTGTGTTCCGCCGGTTATCGCGCGATGTTTGAACTCGATGCAAAGGGCAATTATTTACAAGTTACAACCCTATGTTTGAACCGATGTACAGAGAATTTGGTCCATTGATTTATAAACTAAGGATTGTGGGTCAGCGCTAAAAAGTGTCCGAACCGAATGACGTACAATCGCACTTCAGTCACGTGTTTGAAAATTAGGCTGTATAGTAATGGTTTAAGACATAAATTACAATGTTTTAGTTCGTTTATAAAAATACTCATGTATATTAGATACCCTCGTTTATAAAGGTTTTCTCGGGACACTTTTTTCGTGAATTTTGTATTACACTCGTCGTCCATAGATTAATAAGACTATGATTTGGCCCAACTATTTTAACGGCGCTATGCTGCGTTGAGACAGTCAGATTTCGTCATTTCGACAATATGTTCTCTCCCCTCAGTTTCGGAGATGCCAAATGACGAAATCTGTTTGGTTACTAAAACACAGCTCCGCTCCGCTCCGCTTTGGTGGAAACCTGGTCTTAGGGGTGAGTTACTTACCCACTCGACTCGACTTCCTATACCTATACATACCTACGATAACATCTTCGGCTGCATCATCACTTACCATCAGGTGACAGATGCGATCGCAGCCAAGAACCTACCTACCTACTAACTTGAAGAGGATACAAAAAATATTTAAAGTAAAATATTGTGTGGACAAGAATTAGGATTTAGGACTTAACAATCATCTAAAGTAGAATAACGTGAACTAAATGGATGTAACTTCTTAGAACTATGGCTGTTCTCTTTTTTAACCGACTTCAAAAAAAGGAGGAGGTTCTCAATTCGTCGGAATCTTTTTTTTTTTTTTTTTTTCTATGTATGTTCACCGATTACTCGAAGACGCGTGGACCGATTTGAAAAATTCTTTTTTTGTTTAAGAGGGTTTTGTTTCCAGGTGGTCCCATTTTAATCAGGTCAAGATCTGATGATGGGATCCTGGAGAAATCGAGAAAACTCTTCAAATTTTATATGGACACATGAAACTATTTTAGTATTATTAGAAAGAGTAATATTTTCCAAGTTGTCCTATGGTCATCAGGTCAGGATCTGATCATGGGATCATGGTGAAATCGAGGGAACTCTTCAAATTTTGCTAGTATACTTAAAGCGAGTTGGGTATTTTTTATAGTTACTGGTGCATATGCTAGCAGATACTGATTTGATGACTAAAGTCATCAAGTCAGGGTCTGATGATGGGATCTTGGTGAAATCGAGGGAACTCTTCAAATTTTGCTAGTATACTTGAAGCGAGTAGGGTATTTTTTATAGTTACTGGTGCATTTGCTAGCAGATACTGATTTGATGACTAAAGTCATCAAGTCAGGGTCTGATGATGGGATCTTGGTGAATTTTAGGTATCTCTTCAGAGTTTATGAACACACCTCAAGCGATTTGGGTATTTTTACAACGCCTTGTGCATTTTATTGTTTTCCACTAAAAAGTATAAAATAAAAATGGGAAATGCTTTCCAAAAAACCAACTTCAAATGCCACTACAAAGAGTGAAATAATTTTTATTTAAATTTTAGGTACCTACACCAATTCGAAGTCGGGCGATTGCCTATGACTTCGTCATTTCTTCGCACATCGTTAGTTAGGGATTGTATGAAACATTGCCCGACTTCGAATTGGTGTAGGTACCTAAAATTTAAATAAAAATTATTTCACTCTTTGTAGTGGCATTTGAAGTTGGTTTTTTGGAAAGCATTTCCCATTTTTATTTATTTACTCATCTATAGTTCTGAGTGGACTGCATTATCACTTGTTATCTGATGTGATAGCGATCTAGCATGCCCGACGTGAAGTAAATCAAGCTCTACCATATCCGACATGAAGTAATTAACGATATAGATAACAATAAATTAAAATTGAAATTACACTCTAAAAACTGAGTGCATTGGCCTTTGTTACTACATATCTAGGGTTCCATAATCCATAGAAAGAAAACCTATCATGCGCAAGCCTAACAAAGGTTACATAGGACCATAAAGTAGATACAAATATTGTAAATTTCAGTCGCGATGAGTTTCGATTTACGAATTCATTTACGTCTTGTGATTCATTGTCCTTGTTAAATTCGAAATTCAAATTAATCTTTCATGTATTTCTAGGGTCCATCATAACTCTTGTTGGATATCTTGATGACATTAATAAATAGTCCTTTTGGATCAAAATTTGATAAAAATGGGAGTTACGTTTTATTGTTATCCGGAACCATTTCGTTATCAAGTACCTATTAACAAATGTGTGTCACGAAATACAAATCTTGAACATTATATCATTTGAGCTTGTCATGATTGTTCGTTTATAAAGTTGCTAGTTGTTTGTCAATACATACAGGCTACGTTCTTATAGGAATTTTAATTAACAATAACTTTTCAATAAAAACCAACAATAGTTGTTCTCAAATTTTTTGGTCCGTGGCTCGAAGGTCTAACTAATAAGCCCAGACAATACAAGTAAAGATATGTTTGTTTACTTCATTTCTGCTTAAAAAATGAGCAACAGCACAGACCAAAGAAATTTATGATAAAAGTAATCAACGAATTTTGTTCTGTCATCAACTCGTCACTCATCAATAAATAATTAGTCATCATCAGTCATTTCATTATCCAGAAAAACTTATCATTAGGTACTAAATACACAACTCACAATTAAAATATGTATAATATGTACTCGGATTCACTTTATGAAGACGTTTCTTTTTGCTGGTCCTGAAATAGGCTCTACGATTTCGCATTGTGAAGTCAACATTTCTTGAGGATGTCCCGGTGTCGGGACGAAACGTGCGTCGAAAAAAGTATTGGAAGAATTGTGCGTGGTACTTTTCAAGTAGCGGATTCTAGCAAAACAAGACAAAAATGTATGAACAAACCACGTGACCGAATAGAAGAAAACACGCTGTTTTTGAAAATCGAGTAGGTATGACAATTTGAACGATCCCTTACTATCTCGCAGACGTTGTAGATAACTTTAGCGAACTTCGCGTGACAATCGACAGCAACAGCATCAGCAGCCGTGAACAACGCAAAGCATAGAGTAGATTCTGCTTTCATTTGCTTTAATAGGGTATTTGACTCCAATTTTTTTATTACTTTATTATAAAGTAGAATTAAAATAATGACGTGCACTGAAAGAACTAATTAAATCGATCAAATAACAAAAAAGTTATAAGCATTTAAAGATTTGTGATTAGACAGAGATAGCAACATGACATTGTGACGTCACACCTTACCAATGCCATAGTAGCTTCGTGCGGCTTCATACAAATTTTCGTTTTGCGAGAAAGGGATAGAAGATCCCCCCACTCCAAAGTTTAAACGCCTGTAACTTTGTAAATCTTCGTTGGATTTTAATATTTCTTTCACTGCACGTTATTATTTTTATCCTAGTTTATAATAAAGTAATATTTTTTATCAAATTCAAAAGTAGTGTAAGACCCCATTCGGCACGTGACCGAATTTTTCTACTGTTGTCAACGTTTAACGACAAGTCTCTTTGTCTGGGCCCACTGTTAGGCTGGCTTAGATTTTTCTTTTTACGGCCTAAGTTAATAACCTAGACTATCCAGCTTCGTTCTATGTATAGACATAAGGATATGGCAAATCTGAATATGAAGGTTATTAATTTTGACCGTTGAAGATCCCTGCTGCATTGAAAAGAATACATACGCGGAATAAGGAAATCATTGCAACCACGGCAACTTTGCTAAGACAAAAATAATAAGGTATGAGCTAGGAATGAGTGAAAGACACGTCTCTGAATTCCACAGATCTTTATTCATTACTTCGGCAGACGTTATCAATCTCCGTCACGTAGGCATAAAAATTAAAAACAAAACATTCGATTTTCAAATTGAATGGCGCGTGATTCACGCGTGGAAGTCGCCAGACGTGCGCCGAATATGTCATTAGGGCTGTAATGGCCGTCGTCGGGCCATATTATCATATCATGCGGCCTTATACGACGCTATTGTGACTGTATTGTGAATATCCTGCCCCAAAAGACGCCTATTAGGACGTTTGACGTTAATTTGGCCAATTAATTTGGCTATATGGAGAGGAATGCGCTCTGGACATAATCCGTCTTCCTAGCTTGATTACCTTTTAAGACAAATACGATTTTGGCTACACTCACATTGTTTGTAGGCTGTATTAGGCAAAATGAGCTGCAGCTGTCCAACATTACTATTTTATTAAGTTATTTTTAAGTCGACACTCTTATTAGGTACCCACTTAATAGAAAGCTGATGTGAATTCGAATTTATCAGAATTTATCCGTCTAGGTACACCATGCCCAGAATTCGAAATTCACGGCGCCTGGCGGAGTAAAAGAATACATTTATTTAAATTATTATTGCGCTGAGCTGAGTTTTCTTGAAATTGAAAATAACATAAATCTCGTGTAACTAAAATAAATGCTTAGCGGGGATCAGATACGTATCCTAATTCTGGAAAAATATTTGTCTATTCTACACCCTTCCTTTGGACGACCATTTTCAAGCCGACGCCGCCGTCGCGACGTCCACGTTCTTAATTTAAACTTGGAATTTAAAAGACGTGGATTTTTTGTTTCCGGCTTTGGATTCTAGTATTTACGAAAATAAAGTCAATAGGTATGCCATGTTTTCTAACATTTGAAATCGTATGGACGAAATAACATTATTATAGTTCACCTTTATTTAATGTAGTCTGAGGTTCACACTTGATGTTGATTGTTAAATCTTGAAAGCAACTTGTTATCTCCTGACTTTGGCCACACTATAGTTTCGACTGCTCTATAATTCTTATAACTTTTTAGTCAAATGAAATTAGAAAATGTCTCGTATCACGCGATGCCTTAGTAATTCACTAATTGGCGGAAACGGAGGTGCTATTAAAATCTTAGAACGGAATGTAATCAATTATGTTTTAAGTGACATCCGACTTTTTAACATTTTCCATGACTAACATAAGCTATCTACACGAAACAAATTGTCAATTATATTTTTGGACTCATTTTTTTCCAATTTCTGTCCCTTTGCCAGCTAAGCGTGCCAGCTTATCGTTAGATAGTAGATCGTAATATGCTTACATATTCTGATTTACAACTAACTATACAGTTTGTAAGTCAAGACATTCAAGAGTCTAGACATGAAATCGATCTTACCTATTTCCTACCTCCTTTATTAATTCAAATTTTAGTCACATATCGTGATTCACATCTTCCTGTAAAACTAATCTTTAGTGTGTGTGTCTTTCTTTTTAGTGTAGGTAGGTACTAAAGTAATCTATGCTTCGGGTTAGTCATGCTGTGTAGTTTCATGGAAAGGAAATCTGGAAATGGCTTATAATTCGTGACTGGGTTGCTGATTCAGTGTTATCATGCTTGTTTTGCGTTTCTTATCTATTTCAACCAGAGCTGTCAACTTTCCTTGAATAGATTCAATAAAATTTATCTTTGACCATAGGTATATTAATTTTACCTGCTTTTAGTTAAATCGATTGACTTTTCGTATTTCTTGCTGTGAGACGTAATAAATAGGAAGTTTATCTTCCTACTGAGAAGATAACTGTCCCAATGTTGCAAGTTTTGTTTCATTTCCCTAATGTTCTGCCTTCTTATAAAATTTAATTACACTATTCGATACAAATAATTAAACGTATTCACGCTGCACCCTGATTTTTTGATTGAACTTTTCCATTATCGTGGTTCAAGAATGGCTTATAGGGTCACTATAGGGCATAGGATTTCCGTAATAATTACAATCATAGATTCGTAGTATAATATTTTACAGTATCCATTTAGCAATGGTACTTTATAATAAGGAAAAAAAAATCATAGATTCATAGATTAGTCTTTTTTTCTTGTTATATAAACTGTGAACTTTATCACAGTTTTGCCTGCAAACTTACGCGTAGATATGGTAAAATATTAAGGTCTTACGCAAAACGTGTTTAAAAATAGTGTTTAACTTTTAATATGTTATTACTATCTAAACAATTAAAACACGTTTACTAACTTAATTATTGTCTTAAGCGTACTCTTCCGGTGCTTGTTTTTTCTACTGCGAGTGGTAGAATGTTTATACAGAGTCAGTCGGTTCATGTCAATAACGCCATGTTTTTGTTCCATGTTTTTCAATATGGCCGGTGAGTGTGCAGCTTTATAACATAAGCAACACATATTATTGTTGCATGATAAATTAAATATTAATTTCAATTTTTATACATAAAAAATGACCATTTTACTTTTTTAATTTTATCTATGTAAGTTGCAAACTATAAATAACTACAAAGGGAGCTATTTTGCTATAAAATACTTGATAGGTAGATATACTAATTTCGCCTTACTACTTACCGCTAGTTACTTACTATTTTACTTGATACTTACATGGTAATTGTCCTTAATTAAAAAGTTTTATGTGTAACTATAGAACTTCACAGTTCGACATAAGCTTTTCCCCATGCGGCTCTTCTGCATAATGCAGTCCTATGCTAATTCTTCATCTACCCTCTACCATCGATTTTCTTCAGGAGATCTTCCTACTCTGCTCTGCGCTAATACGCTTTCGTAACGTAATATTATATCAAACATTAAAAATAAATTAGTCATTAAAAAAAATATTATGTAACAGTAAAATATTATGTAATATTAGTAAGGGACCTTGGAGTTTTCTTACGACGAAATTCAAATCAAATCATTTATTCATTTGCTTCAAACATGATAATAAAAATTGATGTTATAATTCATGATAGAAAGGAGAAAATAAAATCACTTTGCAGTTTGCACTAAAAAGAACATTTTTAACTAGCTCAGAAGTTACGAACGTTGTAGTTAAACGGTAATGAGAAAAAATTATATCTGATTAGAGAATTTAGAGAGTCCCGTTGTTACGTTGAAGAGTGTTAATTGCATTACTCGGAATTGTTTCCGTTTTAAACTGTACTAAATTGGTAGTTTATTTTTTTTTTACAGTGGCAATACAAGATCGACTTTTAATGTCCGATTTATTTTTCTGGTAAAACTTTTATTTTTGGTATTATTAGCGTAGAAGATGTAAAATAATTCTAGTCTTAGTCCTGGTTTCAAAAATATTTTCCGCTATACACTCTCAGCTCTCTAATAGACAATCTCTCTAATAGACTCTTATACAACCGACAAGGCTCTCTTGGCACTTGAATGACATTGAAAGGAGGGCGTTTTTACAAAACAAATGGAGCCCGAAAATAAAATCTCTTCAATTTTACTTCAACTTTAATTTAAAATAGTTTACAGTAAGCAAAAACAACACAACATACAAAAGCGATATACCGACAGTGCAAACTACGGCGTTAGTTCCGATGTTAACCACGCGCCAAGATAGCCTTGTCGCACTGTAAATAAAATTCTTGTCTCGTGTTTTTTTACTAAACTAGTCCGAAACGGCTCGACCGATTGTCATAAAATTTTCAGTGTATGTTCGATAGGTCTGAAAGTAGGTTGTAAGCTATTACTTTAATATCCCTATTGGAAAAACAGCATAGGGTCAGCTAATCTTCTTAATATATATAAATCTCGTGTCACAATGTTTGTCCTCAATGGACTCCTAAACCACTTAACCGATTATAATAAAATTCGCACACCATGTGCAGTTCGATCCAACTTGAGAGATAGGATAGTTTAAATCTCAATTTATCTATTTTTTATTACCCCTAAGGGCAAAACAACGTTTGCCAGGTCAGCTAGTATATTATAAGGATATATAAAGTGGCCATTAATTATTATTATAATCTCTTAAAATACCGCCTGCCCTGTTGCTCGTGTGTCGACAACATCTGCGGGCTCTCTTGATGGCCGCTTGTTTAATCATCAGCCACTTTTAGACACGTTAACTTTTATAGCATTTTAAATACCAGAGGAAGTAAGTAGCAGAATGAGGTAAATTCCAAAATAATACCTATTTAAGCAGGAAGACTTAAGATAAGAATAATCTGATAATAAGGGTGCAGAATGAAAATTGGTCACAGGCGGCGTACTGCGTAAATATCTAAATCTAATTTAGGTTAATTCTAAAAGGAAATAAATTTAGCATTAACCTATTTAAAAATATCTAATTTAATTTCAGAAACACATTTCGGTTTCTAATTATTGTGTCGTTTAATTTTTAAATAAATTGGATCTTAGGTAAATATTTATTTACAAATAGGATTTTCCAATGTTTTTGTAGGTAATTGGTATACCCCGTAAAAAGCTGTTTTCCTTCATGGATACCTAGTTTACCTACCTACGAGTATGTTATACCTAAAAAATTACATCCTGTTTACATGAATCTGACACTAAATACGAGTAGGCAATTACATGCAATTGGTAGTCTCTAGATTTTAGTACAATTAGTGAATTCAAATTAGTAAGTAGTTAAGTACCTACCGGAAATAACATAATATCTCTTTCTATAGTTACGCGATAGAAAGAAAGCACAGCTTAAAGCCTTGGTCTCGCGATCATGACGCACAACGCTGCGGTATGCGACATGCGGCATCGGACACATAATCGTATGAAAAACGTCGAGAATGGTCTCTCGTTCCGTCGCAGTTTGCGTCAGCGGCGAAAGGCAAGCGCGGGGAAGTGGGGAGGTGTACTGCCGCACAGCGCGGCGTCAACCTCGTTTCAACGCTGCGGTGTGCGGTGTGCGTCACGGGTTGACGATATGGATTTTTCGAAGACAATTTAATAGAATTAGTTCGCAATCATCCTTCTTTATATAAAAATAAAGACAAAAACATAAAAGTTTGATAATTAAAGAAAATTATAAATTTTTTTAAGAAAAATTGTTCATGTTCACGTCTACCTTGGTAGCTGCGGCAAAATCAACAGAACCACCTCTCCGCAGGGAAGGTGAATGCTGCGTCGTGACGCTGCGTTGGGGCGCATACCGCAGCGTTGTGCGTCATGATCGCGAGACCAAAGCTTTAGGAGGATGTGGAAGGCGGGGCCGGGCGCTTTTGCGAACTGAATTACACTTTTTCGTGTCAGCGCTAGGGTCGCTTTTTCCATAAATCATCTTATGGAGTGAGCCTTCTGTACCGTTAGGTACTATTATGTGTTCCGTGATTGCGTTATTTCATATTTGCGATTCAACATTGCGAGATGCGGTTATTGCGGGCATGCAGAAATCTGCCTTTAATTTCGATATCTCCCACAAAGTCTCGGTCTGCTAGAGCTAAGTAGCTGATAGTCTGAAACCTACAAACAGCCGCGAGGAAAAAACAATTTGACGCCGGATCGAATTCTAGCCGCGACGGCAAAAAACATGCAATTGAATTCCGAGAATTGAATGTCTACGTGTAAACTGAGCCGCCTTTTATGCTGCCACTACTTTGTTGTTCATTTATTTTGATAAACTTTAATTATATAACGATATTATCAAAGTTTACCAATTTTACCAGCAACAGTGTTCCCTCAAAACCATAACATGGGCAGGCCATCTTCACTTATCACGTGATCGACCATGCTATAGGTACCTAACCGTCTCGACGTACTACATTCAGAAGGCCGCCGGGCGTCGGATAGGTTGCACGCGTTAGTTCTTGTAGGCAACCTTAGTACGTCGAAAGAGATACAGTTACGCGATAGAAAGAGACCATTATTTTGCATAGCGGGGCAGAGCCAGGCGATAGCGAACTGAATTGCACTTTTTCGTGTCAGCGCTAGGGTCGCTATTTCTTTGAATCATCGTGCGGAGTGAGTCTTCTTTACCGTTAGGTACATAGAGATACTATGTACTGACCTCTATGGTTAGGTACTATTTTGTATTCCGTGACATGGGGTTATTCAAGGGGCGGATAAACTAAGAGCCGGCAACGCATTTGCAGTGCCTCTGGTGCTGCAAATGTTCATGGGTGGCGGTGATCGCTTACCATCAGGTGACCCGCCCGCTCGTTTGCTCGCGTGGACTTATATAAAAAAATTCTGTCTGACAACGATTTATGAATTTACGTCCCTTTAAAGTTTAAAAAGTATTTTAAATTACGAGTTGTTACGATCTATCCGCATATTGGACAGGTAAATTAAAATTACTAACTTGATTTTCCGGGACCAAAGTGGAACAAGGTAAATCGTCGCGACACTTTTGTCGTCCGGGAAAATTCAATAACTTGTATTGACAACCTTATAGTTCCAAAATATTAATACAATAAACAATGGGAAGACGAACAATGGCAGAAAAGCTGATGTCAGCTATTCATAAGTGGTACGTACCTACGAGCTGCTTAATTAGTGCAAAGTGCAATTATAATTTTATAATTTATGACGTAGGTACTTGTACCATACCAACCATAATGCTTGCAAATTGGCAAATTGTAGTACAATATTATGTACTTGAAAAGTGGCATAAAGGTGCCTAATTGCAGAACTACCATGGCACGGGGTAAATAACATGTAGGTATTGTATTGTGTTCATACCCCGTGTATATGTCACAGCCAAAGCGATTAATCCGGATATTATACATATCATCTGGCCATTATTAATAATATCAATTCAATTTGGATAAAGTGATAATTGACATAGAATTAATCACATTAACCAGCTATTATTTATACCATCTTCGAAGACTTGGATAATGTAATAAAACAAGTATGGATAAAGATTATTTACCTGTTTACTAACTTATTTATGAATGTTTTTATGTAATTCTCTTCACAATGTCACTAGCTTTCGTAAATAACTCAAATTAACGAGAAGTAATAAGAAAAATTATTATTAAAAATCATAATTTGTTAGGTTATTTCAGACGACATTTAACGTATTTCTTTGCCAGTTTGCTAATATTTTAATGAAATAATAGTATTAATACAGGGTCTAGGAGCGAGCGAAGCGAGCTCGGGACTTGAGGGCACCCCGACTCGGTTTGGTTAGGTGACGAAGAGGATGGCGGGGCCTGCAAGGCCCCGCCATCCTTCTGAGTGGTTATTTTCTTTTATGACCACCCAGAAATAGGAGCCCCGCGAAGCGGGGCTCCGTCGAACGAGCCTTGAAAAGTGTAAGGGAAAACTAAATTATTAACCTTAAAATTTTAAAACTTAAAAAAATTATTTCACGTAAACTATTACTTTAATTAGTATTTTAAGAATTTTAATTATTTTAAGAATCAACGTAACAACAATTTAGTCAGCTACGGATCACGCCACGCGGCAGCGGGATGAAGAACGGGGGGGGTTTTACAAGCCAAATAGACCGTATTATCACTTTCGCCAACTGTGACCAGCGCCTATGAATAATATCCAGATAAAGTGATTAATTTATCAAATTGTCTAGTCAATTTGGCTATTATCCATAGTAACCAGTCATTATTAATAATAGCTGTTTAATCACTATGACTGTAACATATATAAGGCTATACATACATACTTTGTTCTAGCAAGTGATTTTTGATTGCTATAAACTTTGAATTTTTCAAAATTAACGAGGTCTTGGTATCTTTTTGAACAACGAAATACGAGCTACAGCCTATTAATATATATATAGCTGCTTGTGCTGATTGGCCACTGATTGATCACCTCTCCTGAACAATTTTGTATGAAACATTTTTTTTTCAATGACAATTCCGTATAGAAGGGAAAAATTCATTAAGAACAAAAATATGGAGAGAGCTGATGATTGAGGATTTCGAAGACGGGTGAAGAGCACGGGGAGGGTATCGAAGATAGGTGGGGGGTGCTCGACCAAATGTCATTCGAAATGTCATTCAATTGCCAGTGAGCTGAAAAAAAATTCAAAATGGCGGATTCAAAATGGCCGCCATACGAATTTCGCCGATATCTCGGAAAGTATAAAAGATGGAAGAATATTTTCTTGACAAGAAGTGATCAGGACTCGAAGATCTACGTGATGAATAGAAAAAAAATCCAATATGGCGGAATTATTTTTTTTCCATAGAAAATGTATGGGGAATTTTGAAGGGATTTTTTATAGGCGGGAAGACAGCACGCGGGCCACATGTGGCCCGCGCCCCCACGCGCCCTACTAGTTAATATATATATAGCTGCTTGTGCTGATTGACTGATTGATCACCTCTCCTGAACAATTTTGTATGGAAAATTTTTTTTTCAATGACCATTTCGTATAGAAAGGAAAAATTCATGAGGAAGAAAAATATAGCGAGAGCTGATGATTGAGGATTTCGAAGACGGGTGAAGAGCACAGCCAAGGGTATTGCAGATAGGTGGAGGGTGTTCGACCAAATGTCATTTGAAATGTCATCCAACTGCCAGTGAGCTGAAAAAAAATTCAAAATGGCGGATTCAAAATGGCCGCCATACGAATTTCGCCGATATCTCGGAAAGTATAAAAGATGGAAGAATGGTTTCTTGACAAGAAGTCATCAGGACCCGAAGGTCTATTTGATGGATAGAAAAAAGAATTCAAAATGGCGGAATTTATTTTTCCATAGAAAATGTATGGGGAATGTTGAAGAGACTAACAGTTGGTAATTATGCAAGGTTGTGATGCGGTTTTTCGGAGAGTTACTAGAGAAAAATATGGAGAGAGCTGATGATTGAGGATTTCGGAGACGGGTGAAGAGCACAGCCAGGGTATCGAAGATAGGTGGGGGGTGCTCGACCAAATGTAACTCGAAACGTCATCCAATTGGCAGTTAGCTGTAAAAAAATCAAAATGGCGGATTCAAGATGGCCGCCATACAAATTTCGTGTTGTTCTACCTCGGAAAGTATAAAAGATAAGAGAGTGATTTCTTTGCAAGACGTAATTAGAATCTCAAGGTCTACGGGATGAATGAAAAAAAATCAAAGTGGTTGAATTTATTTTTCCATGGAAAATGTGAATGCTACAATAAACAAGGCCTATGAAAAACTATGAAAAGTATGAGAAGAGATGATGGTCTACGATTTAGATGATGATTGAAGAGCACGGTCATGGATTTAAAGATAGGTAAGGGCTGTTTGAATAAAAAATACACTGAACCTCACCGGGTGAGGTTCAGTGTATTTTTTATTCAAACAGCCCTTAACTATCTTTAAATCCATGACCGTGCTCCGAGGTAATTCTTTTAGCCCATTGCCAATCGGATTCCAATTGGCGATGGAGATGACGGCGATTCTTAAATAGGTGAGAAGACAGCCCGCGGGCCACACGTGGCCCGCGCTCCCACGCGCCCTACTAGTCTATTATAAACTTTTTTTAAATTCCATTTCGAAACAAAATCGAAAATACATTTCAAACCAAAGGGATGCACCAGAATGGTACATTTGAATGTCACTTAATATGGTAACACTGTGGGAGAGATCAGACATGCCGAAAATATGCATCGGATGTCAACGGCCAGAGCGCGATGCAATAAGAAAAAGAAGAAAAATATATTCTATTTTCAAATTGCAGCGGGCGACGTCGCGGCGGACTAAAATGGACAAAAAGGAAATTGGTTTTGTTGTCGCACGTATAGATGTAGTCTGTGGTTATATTACGTTATTATTGCGTGTTAAAACAGAGTTTATGACGCATTATGATTTAAAATAAGATCTCAGACTACATTAAATAATAAGATATAACTTCTATAGGTATAAACATCGATATAAATCTTTGGGTATAAACTTCATAAATCTAAAGAGATATTTTTTGAAAATAAAAATATCATTTTACATAATCATCACAAAAGTTGCCACTTTTAAAAAGGTACTTTTAAAGTGAAAATATTCATTTCCTAGGTAGGTATTACATTTAAGATTGACATGATCAAACGGATTAGCTAAAAAAGAAAAAAAATCAAAAGGATAATAAATTTATAACCAAGCAAAATACCAGGACAAAATATAATTAAACAAAGCCTAGGTTGTGGCGTTAAAAAAATGAGTGTAGGTACCTACGTTAGTTTTTGTATTTTGGACTTTATCGAACACTCACAACGTTAATTTTCTGATAGCAATCAAGGTGGTAATTATGGGAAGCCCCAACTAACGATGGAAAACGATACCATCGCCACAGGTTATGGGAAAGTGAACTCTGTGGCGCGGTGTTAGGGGTCAGGTGGTAGGTGGTAGGTGCCCTGGCGGTCAGTGGCGGAAGGACATCGATTACTTGTATAATGTATTAGCTTTCTAGGAAATTGATTAATGAGGGCTTTCCTGCGACATGCGGTTGGTAAAAACTAAAAAGCTTTTTACTGGTAAGACTTACAGCGCCAGTTGGTAGGTTTTATAGCATTAGTTTTAGGATTCTCTTTCAACCCTTTTTTACGTCCCACTGCTGGGCACGGGTCTCCTCTCAGACTGAGAGGGGTTTGGCCATAGCCACATGCGGTTGGTAAAAACTAAAAAGCTTTTTACTGGTAAGACTTACAGCGCCAGTTGGTAGGTTTTATAGCATTAGTTTTAGGATTCTCTTTCAACCCTTTTTTACGTCCCACTGCTGGGCACGGGTCTCCTCTCAGACTGAGAGGGGTTTGGCCATAGCCCACCACGCTGGCCAAGTGCGGGTTGGCGGGCTTCACACACCTTCGAGAACGTTTTTGTGAACTCTCAGGCATGCAGGTTTCCTCACGATGTTTTCCTTCACCGCTAAGCAAGTGATATTTAGTTTCCTAAAACGCACATAACTTGGAAAAGTCAGAGGTGCGTTGCCCAGGATTCGAACCCGCGACCTCCTTATGAGAGGCAGAGGTCAGAACCACTCAGCTATCACTGCTTTTTAGTTTTAGGATTAAAGGAGACATTTCAAATAGGGCTAGGTCTTGTTAGTTACCTTAAAATGAATGATCTTTAGTTGTACAAAAATATATTTTATTCATTATTAATATGACTGATTTTCAATATAGCGTCGCTGCAGGGTTCGTACGATTTGACGTAAACCACAACACAATTTTTCAATAGTTGACAGGTCTGTCAAAGTCAAATGTCAATTAGCAAAGTCAAACATGTCGCCATGATGAATCTTTGTTACAATTATAAGCAGAGTTACTTGTTTTGTACAACAAAAGAAAGTCTTTTTTAAGGAAAATATTATGTAGGTAAAATCTGTTATGTGGTTTGGGCTATATACTCAAGTATACCGTAAATAGACCTAGCCCATGACTCAATACATTGATGAAACATCTCCTTTTAGTCGTTAATTTGTGGTTAAAATTGATAGGTTACATTTTTCAGTCAAAGCATTGTCTAGTGCATTGAATCATGAATGAAGGGCCCAGACTTGTCAAATCGGCGACCTGTCAAGTATAATCGATCTAAATTGAATTTGATTGGTTCTTCAATAAAGATTCTTGGCTACTTTCATGCGATGAACTTTCGATAGTTCTTTGAACTCAATTATTGGATTATTGGTTAGATGCATTATCATGGAATGCGAAATGCTAGATTAGTCTTAATGAAGCTTCTTGTAGGTACTTATTAGTTATACCATGGGTATACCTACGTCATTTTACAGTTACTGATTGTTGGTTTATTTATTACACAATCTTAATCGTTTTACCTTATTGACTCTGAAACTCCTGAGTTTTTCATACAACCTGTGGTTACACAAAATCTTCTTGACGAGAGACGTCATCATCATCATTTGAGGCCATTGACCATTGCCTGATGACCTAGCAATTGTCTCATGAGATATCGTAAAGAATACCTAGATCTCAACCAACACTAATTCGTATGTACTTAGTGTTAGATTAGAGGTAGTTTAGAGAGGTAATGCAGTAAATAAGCTAATGTCTTTTTGATGACAGCAACGCAAAGCTTGATAGATTTTAATCTTATCTTATACCTTTAAACGAGCAATTCTTGTAAGTATATATATTTCTATATAATCTAGATCTCGGAAACGGCTCGAACGATTTTCATGAAATTTAGTATACAGGGGGTTTTGGGGGCGATAAATCGATCTAGCTAGGATTCATTTTTAGAAAATGTCGAATTTACCAAAAAAATAAAAATATGACTACTGCTGCCATCTATTGGCCACCGAGCGAAGCTCGGTAACCCAGATATTGAAACTTTAACTGTGATGTCTTTTTATCAGAGGCCTCAAATCTGTACCTAACTAAATATATAAAGTTCTTGCTACAACTTAGGAATTATCACCTAAAATATTTTTGATTCTATTAAAGTTGGTGACTTTTAATACCGTCCACGTAGTTTTTTATTTAATTTAGTTAGAAACTACAAACATACTCTTTTTTTTGATTCCCTTACCTGTTAAATTAATAATTTGATAATAAAGGGTTAAAAGGGTCTGCAGTTTGTGGTAACCCCAATGACATAATGGTTGGTCCACACGCGACGGGTCAATTCATTATCCAATAGTCAGTAGGTATGTACTGTTGATGAACTATAATAATTCAGAAATAGCGGACGATAAAATCGGATCGGACGTTCGATGTTTGAAAACACTTTTATGTCGATCGATAAAATTATTGGGTTACAAATTACAATATGACCTGATTTAACTTTTTATTTATTTTAATATGTTTTTACATCGAACGTGATTCGGTTTGGTACCTAATTAAGTTTTAAAAGTTTTTTGAACTGCAAACTTCGGTAGGCGAGTTGAGAATTTTCGGAGATGGGAAAAAACCATTGAACTCGCGACACCGTTACCTGTAAACCTCTATAAGTGTCTGTAGTGTCACAGAATAAGCAAGTTTTTACTTATGTCGGCAATCCGGGAGCCTAGTCCCACTGTTTTTTCCTAACCACATGAAATCTTTGCAGAGTTATTAGTTTCGAAGTCGGTGTAGTCAAGTTTTTCTCAATTAAATTTTGGGCTATGGCTTGCAGCTGTGCCGACTAGGCACAATACATCTCGCCAGTGTCAGAGTTGATACGGAAGAAACACGTTTTAAGCGGACGGTGATAACTTCTTCTTCCAATTTTCTCACTTGTTCTAATTACTTTTCCAGACCAGCGGGCTCTTAGGCCTCTTAGTATATAGGCTAATACTTTGCTATCTGAAGGTACCCGGTACCTTAACGTGAAATCAACGGGTCTGCCCGCGAAATTCAAAATTTTCGTGGTTTTTTGCAATTTGTACGCTAATTAGACATGATAGGCTTATGACAATCAATTTGCGAGAATGGCAGTATCATCTTTACATGATTATATCAAAATCTTTGCATAAAAATGTGTATCCTAGGAAATTAGTCCGAGTATCGAGTTTTATATGAGTCACTCCCAAATCTCGAACTAATTTCGTTAACTCGACACTTTCGAGCAGAGATTTTTATATAAACACGTGAAGAAGATATTGCGATTATCGCAATTTGACGGCCATAAACCTATTATGTCTTAGTAGCTTAAAAATCGCGAAAAACCACGAAAAATTTGAATTTCGCGGGCACACCCGTGGTGTGCTCCTTAAGGTGTTGCGGCCTTACCAGTCCGCGAAATTCAAATTTTTTTTCGTTTTTCGCAAATATTATATTAACTACACATTGTAGATTTATGGCAATGCATTTTGCGGGCCTACTTTTTATGCATCTACATGTTTTTAATAAAAACTTTACTCAAAAGTTCCCACTCATCTCATATTGGTTCCCGAAAGATAATTTTTTGCAGTTTCCCAGATTTCGAGCTATCGGGAACCAATATGAAGTAAATGAGTATTGTTGAGCAGAGTTTTTACTAAAAACATGTAGATGCATAAATGTTGTGCCCGCAAAACTCATTGCTATTAGGCTTCGATGTATAATTAGCCCACTATGAGCGAAAAACTAAATAAAATTTGAATTTTCGCGCCCGGATGGTACCCATCGCCCTTAAGCTACTTAATATTTTTAGACGACACGAAAAATCCGCAGCGCAGAATTTTTTTAATTCAAACTCAACTACCGTGGACTGTCGACAATCCTCTACCGTTATTATTCCACATCGCGGGGTGAAAGGCGAATAGCGATCATTGTGAAGATCCCCTATTTATTTTTTGCACTCACTCCATTCAGAGACGACAAAGACTTGCGCCACGAGGGATAAATTAAACATGTCGGGACTCGTGAAACCGACGACCGTTTTGGAACTATTTTTAACCGATGATAACATTCATATTCTGTTTATGATAATGTGATAACAAACAAGCTCTGTATTAAATATTAAACGATGATAGGGAATTATAAGATAAAACCTACTACTGAGACAACTAACATCTCTGTAACGTTATACCTACCTCATTGATTGGGATTTGGGAAACTAATCGAATGAGAATACCTATTTTGGTTAGAATTGACCTTGGATATTGCAATGAGATAATCTAATTAATGAATTGTAAGTTTGGGAAGATGATATCAACGCGGTAGTAGGTAGGTACCTATAGGCGAGTGTGTACTTACCACTATCACCGAATATAACTAGCTGACCCGGCAAACGTTGCTTTGCCATTAGGGTTATAAAAAATAAAAAGTAGCAATTTCTCTATAAGTAGACACTATAGAGAACTTGCTACTTTATAGAGGAGGTACCTACTAAATTATTATTGATTAAACAGTGCAAATTGGTACACCTAACAAGCATCGTAGGTCACTTGAATGTTACACCTGTGGGAGGTACTCAACTGGTGTCAATCGGATTTTAGAAATGGATAGTTTCAACTTTACTTTTGAGTCGCCTTGTTTTAAATACCTGTCATCATCATGCATTATGATTTACGCCTAAATGCACCAGTTTCATAGTTTTATCTAGGTACTCCAAGATTACCAAGGACATGCAAGAAGCAAACAATAACACATGAAAAAATGTTTGTTTACGATTACCAATGTTAGCGCGCTCGTCATTCGCAGGTTAGTCGTTACTCGTTTAGTAATCGCTACGACGCGAAACTTGATTAACGCGTACATCATATTATGTTATATTGGATATAATATAACCTACACAATATATAGTTACATTAATTTACAAGAATATAATAACCATATTAGTGTGGAACTTGAGTGAACACGGTCCAGAAAAACAACAAAAAAGGTATTCAAGACGGGAAGACTGGTATCTTTTTATTTTATTTTATACGTAGATGGTACCTACATTTTATGATAAGTATTTAATTATTAATAATAAGATGAAAATATCTCCCAACAACATACATAGTAATTGTTGATCTCAATTCTCAGCTTCACGTGGATTTAGATAATACGGGGTCTTTTCCCTGTTTCTAGCAATTTCTCTTCTTTTCCAAACCGGTTTAAATCATGAATATTTTTGCATCGAAAAAAATATATGTTGTAGATACATTCTCTATCTAATACTCAAAGTTAAAAAAAATGCTTAAAGCTAAACTTTTCTCGATCATAAAAAAAAATGAAAAAATATCGATTTTGACTATTTATTCCACTTTGTGCCTAAAGTTTTTAACTAAAGTTAAAAATATATATATGAAAATAAAGCTGAGTGAATTTATCAGCGGTTCGTGTAAAAAAAAAAAATTTTTTTAATCAAGCATAGCTCAAGCCTGTTTTCCAACGAATACGGTCACGCGCATCCTCTAGCGGGGGTGCGCCAGTCGTCCGACGGACTCTATCGAGGTAGGACGTACGCCAGTTTTGCCAGGCCACGCTGTCCCGCGGTTAAATTTTCAACTTTATATTTTTTTTTGAAAAATATTATTTTGTAGTCACTAAAATTTATAATTAGCTGTAAGTTAATAGTATACAGCATAGTACCTACTTACTTTTAAATAGTTCTTCGTACAGGGGTCTGATTGCCCAAGAAAATGTATTCAACGTTATCGTAATCGTTTGCTAATTCTGCCCACCTATTGGCTGACGTAAATCAGGGAACCAATCAGCGGGCAGAGTTTCTAAATGATTACGATAACGATGAATACGTTACAAGGGGCAGATTTTAGCTTTTTTAATATTATCTCGATTAGAATATACTAATATTTGGATTAGATTTGTTTACAATAGCCATAAATAAATTTTGAACAAGAAAAATAATAATTATTATTATAGGTTTATTTGTAGTAGTAACAATGTGAACACAGTTTAACAACACACAGTAAGGCGAAGTAGTTGCTGTTTGTGGCTTTAGTGAGACTTGAGCCTCGATACTTATAAACTTCATCAAGTCCATTTCATAACGTTGACGTAAGACAGGTAATCAACTAATCAACCGAGTTATAAACCCATTCATGGTTTTTCACCTGGGTTCTCTAGTTCCCCATCTCTAAATAGGTTTTATTTAGATACATTTTGTAATCCAATGGACAAACCTGATAATTACACATCTATTTATTTATATGGAAAACCTTTTTAAAGAAACTACGAAATAATATTAAAGGATAAGCGTATTTGCTAAGGGATCACACTGTTAATATTATCAATTAGTTATTAGATATTTCATAGCTATTTCACCTAACATTGTATGGGAAGCATCGGCGGATCCAGGGGGGGTGGTTTTGTCATGGGGGGTCATATAATATTTAATTGATTTATGGTTGATTCTATTTTATATTTTAGTATCAAACGCATTATTAGGTAACGAAAATATTGAAAATTTGAATTTCACCTCGCCACCGCGACCTTTTAACTGTTGAGCTCCTGATTTCCCAGGAAATTTCCTGATTTATCAACAATTCTCCTTATTTACTGATTTTATTAATTAATCTCAAGTTATATTTGTATCTAAGTGTCCTCCACGGCGGATTTTCACGAAATGACCTTGATTGCACGGACGTATACAAGGTCATTTCAGGTCGCCAATTTGAGCTCGCTTCACTCGCTTATCTAGTTATCAAGATATGTATGCCCCCAGAACCTTTATTATGTTGTGACTTTTTCAGTAAAAAAAAAAAAAAAACAGAAAATTTCTTGCTCGCTTCGCTCGCATATCCAATTATTAGAATAAAGTTCGTGTTCGCCTCATTCAGGACTATTTGCAATTTCAAGACGTTATTCCGCCTAAAAATTATTATATTATTTAAATTAAAGACTAAAGATGGACCACACTATTAAAAGAAGTAAAAAAACCTAAAAAATTTGAGCTCGCTTCGCTCGCATATCTGGTTATCAAAATATATATAAAGTTCGCGTTCACTTCATTCGGGCATATTGCGATTTTAAGAAGTTATATCTATATGTCGTCTAAAAATGATTATATTATTTTTATTAAAGATGGATCTCACTGTCAAACCATGTTAAATTCAAGACTGTAATAAATAGTGATTTATCCTGCGAAATAGTAAAAAAATTGAGCTCGCTTCACTCGCTTATCCAGTTGTCAGGATACATAAAGTTTGTGTTCGCTTCATTCAGGACTATTTGCGATTTCAAGACGTTATTTCACCGAAAAATTATTACATTAATTAAATTAAAGATGAAAGATGGATCACATAATAAAACAAAATAAAAAACGTAAAAGATTTGAGCTCCCTTCGCTCGCATATCCAGTTACCTAAATATATAATAATTATAAAGTTCGCTCGGGCATATTTGTGTTTTTAAAACGTTACTACGCCTAAAAATGATTATATTATTTTTATTAAAGGCGTATCTCACTGTCAAGCCATGTTAAGTTCAAGACTGGAATAAATAGTGATTTATCCTGCAAAATCGTAAAAAATTTGAGCTCGCTTCGCTCGCGTTCATTCTAACCTGTTACGAAAAATCTAATCGGGGCTAAGAGCTATAATAGTTAAAAACATCTTAACCATACTGGTTAAGACGTCACCACGTCCGAAAAATGCACCCATTGAAGTAGATGAAATTATAATGCGTTTCGGAAATAATTTATACAAGTACAACGTTATTTGTGAGTCTGTACTCGTACTCGTATATAAGTAACGTGTTTACAAGTATCAATTTCAATGTCTTAAAAACTTAAAAGCGCTAAATAATACGAAGACATAACTATATAAGTATGTATAATTTGTTATATTGAAATTGTAAACAACATCCGTCAACTTAAACTAAGTCCTACTGTATGTAATTATGCCGTGTTCCGGGACAGCGGATGGGGTCACTGCGCTCAAGCGGCGCTCGATGTCCATTTACTTTCGTACGCGAGAATTTTGGGGGGCGGGAGGTAGCCCGCAAATACCTATAGTTCCGGGAAAACCTAGCCTTAACCAAGTTACACCCCCTTTTTAAGGGCGATGGGTACCATCCGGGCGCGAAAATTCAAATTTTATTTAGTTTTTCTGTCATTGTTGGCTAATTTTATATTCATTCCTGTATGAAGATATTAAGAATACTAATCAGGTATGAACGCCAAGTGATAGCCATTCAGACACTAAAGTTGAGAGAAAAAATAAAAAATTTCAACATTTTTCATTACGATATCTCACGCTAGCAACACTGCGTCTGTCGTTCCATTAGCGTTCTAGTGCTCGGCCGTTCAACACAACATTATTAAACTCGTATAAAAAAAAAAGTGAGTGATTATAAGTATTTCTTGCGGAAATCAAAGTATCCGAAAAGAAATATTCAAAATTATCGGATTCATCGTCAAAACGAATTGTGAAATCTACGGAATTGTTATTATTGGTTCAGAAAATCCATATTGCTCCAGTGTTGGGTACACCTCTTAGAGGGTGTTACGTTCACAGCAGTATACATTGAGGGTAGTTGGAAGGACTATCGCCTTTGTTTTAATTACTGCAAGAGGAGCTAATCAAGATGCATTCTTCGGTGATGGGTACACTTCATTTAGAGGGTGTGACCTTCACGACAACATACATTGAGGGTAGTTGGTAGGTGAAAAACCTGAGGACTATCGCCTTTGTATTAATAATTGCAAAAAATAATTGCAAAGCATCTATGTTGAGGACACTGCATAAGAGGATGTGATCATCACGACGACATACATGAGGGTGAGTTAATAAGATTATCGTCTCTATATTAATAATTGCAAAAAAGTCAATCAACATAATATATTCTGCAGTCTATGCTTCAGTGTTGGGTACACTTCATTAGAGAGTGTGACCTTCACGACAATATACATTGAGGATGGTTATTGGGACAATGCCTATGGATTAATCATTCCCAAAAATGACAAGATTATCTTGTAAGCAACTTCCAAAATAGTAAATTACCATGTTGAAAACACCGGTTGACGGTTCTCGTCCGATCGCCGAAATTAAGCAACATCGGGCGCAGTTAATACTTGGATGGGTGACCACCTGGGAACACCGCGCGATGCTGTTTTTTTATCACCAACTGTATTGGAATGATATACTTAAAGGATCAAAACGATTACCTTTAGAAACTATTTTGATATACCCTCATATCAATAATTTATTTTACTGTCTGCTAATTTAAATGAACCAAGATTACTTTACTAGACCAGGTCTGAAAAGTACCCGCAATCAAATGCACTATTTACAATTATTTTAGTCTTCCACACGAATCGTTTCTTGTTGTGGTCATTATTTATAGATACATCAATAAAAAGTCCATTGACAACGTCTTACAAATCAACTAGTAATACTACTCAAAATTTGAAATGTACGAGTGAGACACAAAAATTTTATTTGATAATATAATATTCTAATAACTTCTGTGTATATTATGTCTTTTATCAATAATATGAAATACAGTTAATCAAGATCCAATATTAACTGGCACTGGAGGAATATCTGAGCAATCCACCTGTCGGTCCATGGTGGACCCACGGGCCAAATCGCAGGACAGCACTCGTCGCACTCTCGAAGAATTACCCAGGACAGAAGAGTCTTAATTTCCCCACAAGAACAGCACCAGGAGCAAAACAGCCTTGCAAGTACTTATCGATGTCCTCTTTTGACATTTCCGTCGACCTGTCATGTCAGGCGCCGCGCGGCCGCCGATCGGAGTGCTGGCGGAGTGCTGCGCTGTTTCGAACCTCGTGCAGACTCGCGCATAGTCGGGTCGGGATAAGAAGGCACACCTACTTACTCGTACGTTTGCCGCTTATAGAACAACCACATTCATAAAATATTCGAGCCTGATGATATTATTTTATCGTGCTTAAATATGAGTGAAAAATATATTTTTTTTTTCTCTCTTTATGTTCTCAAAACTATGAACAGAATTTAATATGTAATTTTTTTTTCTCTCTTCTTTAGTTCGCATGTAGTGCAATGACACTAGGTATCTAGGTATCTAGGTACTATCCTAGTTTCTTTTCATCATAATTTACTTTTATACAAAAGGTTTTATATTATGAAGATTCATAAACTATTGAACCACTAACATTACAATTAATTTTCTTGTTTAAGTAATTAAAAATGAAAATGATGATCTTTATTTTTTCACATGGGCTTGATTTACAGGCTTTTATGAAAGCTTGAATCTGAAAAGCGGGTTTGCACTGAGAAGGTCGGGTAAAAAACTCGGCTATTATATTCTGTTCACATACAATTGGATATGAGACAACCTATTCGATAACATACTTCATTCTTGTTTTGTTATTCCATTACAAATACATGTATTTAATACAACCATTCTTTCATCGTAACTCGATGTGCTAGATATTACATCAAATTTATCAATGCTTTAACTGAGTTAGGATGCATGCTTTTAAAAGAATGCAATATTTTGGAACATCAAAGTTATTGATAGTTTCTATAATTGACTATTTCTTAAATTTCTTAGATGAATAATAAATATGGAAAAAGTAAAGTCCTTATAAAACAATCGATGATATGTTTATTTAAATTTACTTTTAGGTATCCTTGTACCTGTATCTACAGGAATATCGGTATCCATACCTAGGAATAACGTTACGCAATGGAAATTAATATATTTAAAGACCAAATTAATTTTTGCGAGATCAAATATTTTTATTTTCAGGCTATCGAGCCGCTAATTATTAACTAATGGTTATCTATGCATCAAAAATGTTAAAGGATTTGGAAATTACCAATAGATATATAAGATCATAGAATCATTAAATACTTCATTGGATTTATGATAATATGAACAATGAACAATGATGGTTCATAATTTTGGCTTGCATGTATCATAATATTTTTTTGTTCTTTTACAGTTGATACGTAGCCTACATTTTATTTTTTCTGTATTTAATCATTATTAAATAAGTCTAATATTTGTTTAACTTTCATGCCGATGGATGACGCCGCTGCAAGGATTTAGCTCTCGATGATGACTGACCAAGGTCAAATGATAATTGAAAATTGGGTCATCGCTGCTTCACTAGGAACTTGAATACCAGTACAGTAGTATCTACTTCAGCTGTGGTATGTAATTAACTGATTATCATTAAACGAAGATTAGAGACTTCTGTGATGACAGTGGAATTATTGGGTAAGTGACAAAAAAAAAAATCTTTTTTTTTTCATCGTCGCAGCAAGTCAACAAAGCATTAATCGCGAACAATCGCGAATAATATTTCGACATGTCTACCTATTGACATGTTACATTTGCTCGTTGATTTTTGCGATTATCAACTTGGAAAAAATCAGATCACTTTTTTCAACTGAAAGACTGCTAAATTGAAAAATGGTCTTGATGCAGAAATTCAAGAACTTAAAAAGTATTGTCTAATATTTGTATTCCAATTGTATATGTGGTTTTTTGTTTACAACTAACCAGTACAACAGCGATAGTAGTGTTGGGGTGACTGTTAAAATAACAATTAATGATATTAAACAACATTATTATAACATGAATAACTGTTAAGAATAACAATTATGCCTTCAGTTAAAATTTTTATATTATGTGAAATGAAAAACTCAACATGGTTATACATACATATATACTATAATATTGTATAGCATGTTTACTGTCTGACAATATTAGAAAACAAGTTTTTTTTTTCAGACTATCTTAAGTTTCTATTGTTATCACTTTATTATCACAGTTATATGTATCTACTGTTTATACACAGGAATAACAGTTATTTCATCAGCCTTTGTCACAGAATCAACTTTAAAATAGGCTTATAAGATGATTTCTCTATGATTTTTTTTTAATATCTCTTGAGAATATTCTTACTTCACCCTATTCAGTTAAAAATATAATTTAAGGTCACTTTAAATCTTAATGACCTTATTAAAGATCTGTACCTACAACAAAGTCCAAATTACAATATTATTGTGGAAATTAAATAAAAATATCATTGTTAACTCCTTTAAAATAAATAACTCTAAAGAGCTTTAAATAAAATTAAACGACACTTTACGAAAATACTAATGCCTTCAGTCAAGATGAACAAAAATTTACGAACTAGTTCTCTGCAACCCATAGATTTATTAATCTTATATTATATTAATAAATTGATCTTATTTTTTTTTCTGTCCAAAAATATGTCTCGGTAATATTTATTCTACTCAGGTTTATAAAAATATATGTTCGTGATCAATTTACTGTTTAAAATATAATTATATTTCATGGTTGCATAATAACAGCCCAATTTATTACGATTAATCAAGTGCTGCATTTAAAAGTTTAAACTGATACAAATATTTTAAAGCTTGTTGAAAGAGGCTTAAAACCTATTTTAATCGTCAAGACTACATACAAGCAGTATTGCTAGATAGTCTTAATATACCCTAGGTATTCGCACATATAAAAATCTATGTATTTGTACATATATAATATTATTAATTTATTATACTAATAATATTGGTTTACTATAGCTAACTATTACAGTTTTCTATTTCTACAAAATTATGCCATTACTTATTAATTTGCTTTGAATATCAACTTAAGTTGGTATTTTTTTTTTGCGCAATATCAAGCGATTATGCTTATTATTATATTAATTTATAAGCATTTCTTATTTACAAATCTCATGGCTCTAAACATCTACCTGATTAGTATTCTTAATATCTTCATACAGGAATGAATATAAAATTGATGATTAAACGAACTTACCTTAAGTGAAGTTCTATCATAATTTTATGAGTTCCTGTATGAAGATATTAACACCCTCCCGCCCCTGTTTTGTGGAAAAACCCATGTATGAATTTGTAAATAAAAAATGTACATATTACAATAATAATAAATCTTTATTGAAGACACTATAACTCATATATACATATTGTTATATTTACATGTATAATATTGTGTGGCTATGTATATATTATACGATATATATTTGGGTGCTCTGTAGTGCTCCTACCAAGACGAGCTTATCGAAGCACAAAGGCACTCTTATAATAATTACTCTGAACTAAATGAAACGACAGACGCAGTGTTGCTAGCGTGAGATATCGTAATGAAAAATGTTGAAATTTTTTATTTTTTCTCTCAACTTTAGTGTCTGAATGGCTATCACTTGGCGTTCATACCTGATTAGTATTCTTAATATCTTCATACAGGAACTCATAAAATTATGATAGAACTTCACTTAAGGTAAGTTCGTTTAATCATCAATTATACATCGAAGGATAATGGCAATGTGTTTTGCGGGCACAGAATTTATGC
Source organism: Coenonympha glycerion (assembly GCA_963855885.1). Classification (NCBI taxonomy): domain Eukaryota; kingdom Metazoa; phylum Arthropoda; class Insecta; order Lepidoptera; family Nymphalidae; genus Coenonympha; species Coenonympha glycerion. The sequence goes on from OY979631.1 coordinate 937,927, forward strand.
ATCTACATGTTTTTAATAACAACTCTGCTCAACAATATCTACTCATTTACTTCATATTGGTTCCCGATAGCTCTAAATCTGGGAAACTGCAAAAAATTATCTTTCGGGAACCAATATGAGATGAGTGGGAACTTTCGAGCAAAGTTTCTATTAAAAACATGTAGATGCATAAAAAGTAAGCCCGCAAAATGCATTGCCATAAATCTACAATGTGTAGTTAGTCTAATATTTGCGAAAAACTAAATAAAATTTGAATTTCGCGGGCTGGTAGGGCCGTAGTGTAAAAATAAACTGCGGAAACTGGGTTTTCCGCAATAACAAAGTCTATAGATAGGTACGTCATTGATCTGTTTTATTTATTGATTCTAAAGACGTAGTTATGACGTTCATTGAAGGCTACGTTACTGCAACGAACTTGATGCAATTTTATTCATAGTAAAATTTACAGACGTATATTTTGTGCTAGGAAATTTTTGAGTCTTCCGTCTTATAAATATTCAGTAAGACTTGAAAAGTGCCTGCCCTATTTGAAATAAATACGCGCAATAAAATCAATATAACTGCGTCGTAGGTTGTTGTCACCTAAGTTGAGGGTAGAGGAAAACGATACTCATAATATTAACCGATGTCCTATAAATAAATTAAAAACATCAGCCGCTTGTGAGACCCAATACAATAAGAAAAAATATAATGTTTCTTTACTCGTAGTATTTTTTATACACTACACAATACAAGTTAGTACCTTGACTGCGATCTCACCTGATGGTAAGAGATTCAACATCGCTCCAGCAATTTTCAAGATTTTTTTTCCACTATAATAAATAAATAAATATATAAATAGTGGACATCACATTGCTCCGATCCCTTATTAAGTAGCTTATGCACTTGTGTTAAGGAAATCAGAAACAACGAAGGTACCACAACACCCAGACCCGAGACAATGTAGAAAACTTATTTTTTTCTACATTGCCCCGACCGGGGATCGAACGCGGAACCTCAGAGATGGCGGCGCCTTGAAAACTGGCATGCTAACCACTCAACCACGGAGGTCATCAAATATGGCATTGACACACACGTGTTTGGTTATAGGTTTGGTACTTACCTATATGGCTTTCCTTATAGCCCTTTCTGTTTGGTTCCAGTTCTGGGAGATCATATCGGAGGAGCACGGCATCGACCCCTCGGGCGTGTACCGCGGCACCAGCGACCTTCAGCTCGAACGCATCTCCGTCTACTACAATGAGGCCTCTGGTGAGAGCATACACAGAACATCCCCCATATCCCCCCTATGCGACTCTGACCTAGGGTGCACCGTGCAACCTCATCCATCCATCCCCCTTAGTGTGATCCTAAAACCCCGCGTACATCACCATTCCCCTTTATGTGACCTCGCGCGCATCCACATCACACTTTATGTGATCCTTACCTCGGGTGCATCCGTATTCTCCTTTTTGTGACCTTGACCTCGGGGTGCATACGCATCCCCAAAACACATCCATTGTATACGATCCTAACCTCGGATGAATTCACATGTCCCATTATGTGATCCTATCCTCGGGTGCATCACCATCCCTGTTTATGTGACCCCCAGGCCTCTGGTGCATCTAGTACAACCCCCTCTATTCCTGCTCTATGTGACCTCCAGTGAAAGCATATCCCTTTACAATTACACGTACATGACATGACCTCGAGTCCCAACATCCCCCTTTGTAGTCCAATTCCCGAAAACTTTTTAGGAACATAACGTTTACATGTCCAAATTTTATAGTTGATATTTCATTATGATACCCTGATAAACAAGCCCTTCTAGGCGTCAGAATTCAAATGAATATTTTATCACGCAGCACAGCTAGTTAAATCTAAATCTGTATTTAATGCGGCTCTGGTTAAGTTAGTTGCAGTTGGTGAGAAATGGCGGAGTCATGTATATTAACTCGCTCGAACCACGGCCGGACCAGCTAACTGTACCCAGTCTGTAATGCGGCGGAGCGTGAACGATGCGTCGGCGCAGGCTGTTAATGCCATCTCTTGGTCAGGGCTCAAGTCTCAACCAAAGAAAAGTTGTTGCCTGCGTACTAGATGATATATTATCAACCCAAAGTTGTTGGTAACGAAACATTGTTACCAACAACGGTGGATCATAGTGCAAGCAACACCGTAGCAATATTTTTAACATGCGCAAAGAAGCTTACTAATGGTCGTTTTCACCAACATTTTAAGAGACACCTAAGCCCTTAGGTGACAGTTGTTGTAAGTGAAAACTGTCACTTATCGGCTTAGGCGTTTCTTTAAGTGTTGATGAAAACGAGCTTAAGTAATTGCTATATCTCAGTACCTGGTGAAAACTGAAAAGCAAAGATTAGGTCTAGAAAATGCCTATTCACAACACAATTCTTTAAAAGACACCATGTTTATATTTCGTGCGAATAAGGAAGCTGGAAGAGTGTTCGATACATTAGTGCCCGTTTGCACTAACATTTTAAGTAACACCTAAGGCCTTAGGTGACAGTTTTCACATACAACACACCTAAGCCCTTGGGTGACAGTTTTCACATACAACAATTGTCACCTAAGGGCTTAGGTGTCACTTAAAATGTTAGTGCAAACGGGCATAGCAGTTTTTATCACAAATGTGGAAGAAAATATTTTTGTGGTGTACTTAATGCCTTTTTTTTTTTGAATAAAAACTTCGTGAAGATTTTTTTTAGTTTGTAGCTAAAATAAAGATAGGAAGAACAAGTAGATAAAGATCCAAGTTTTGGCACCCTTCTATTTAGGAACGATTTGAAACTTTTGATGCGTACCTACCGACACTATAGGTATATCTCTACTGCAAGTTTTGACGTCGGCACTGACTAAGACCGAGCACAAAATAATAAAACAAGTAATAGTCGTAAACTGACAATTATGCTGAGCACAGACCTGAGACCATACCGGGGTCAATAAACGCATCTTCTAATTCAGATGAATTGCTGCTAGGAATCTAGCTGGAATTCGATGCTGTCGAAATTAGCCTTTTAAATCCAAGTAGGTAGGTAGGATAACTATTATGTAGGTAAGTATAACATTAAGATAGTAGCTATATCTAGAAGGATCTTTGTTTTTGTCTAGAATCTAGATTGACGAAAAAACCTTTGTTACGATCAATAAAAACTTTCGAACAAAGACATCGTTCTAAAGTTTCGCAAAAAGCAAGGGCAAGGCTGATGCGCCAAGTCGCCAAGGTACCTTAGTCAGTCGAATTCATGATTTACCTATTTAGAATTTTTTTGCAAATTGTAGACCAACTCAATTGGGTTGTCATCGAGGTATTTGATTCGCGAGACATTAAACCTATGAGCAATATTATAGTGGTAGAAATTCGAAGGAACCTAAATGTTTGCACTCCTTCAAATAGCAAACTCGTGCACTCTTTAAGGGCTAGAACACAGACCAAAGAATAACTTTACATTGGTGGGCTAGAAAAGGGGTTCAAGTAACAGCCGGTACACACTGCAAACTTTTCTATAGAAGACAAAAGAGGTTGACTGTAATTTTTGTTATGCAGTTGCGACGGCGGAGAACGGCGGCAAATACGTGCCCCGAGCCATCCTCCTCGACCTGGAGCCAGGCACCATGGACGCCGTGCGCTCAGGCACCTTCGGGCAGCTCTTCCGCCCCGACAACTTCGTGTTCGGCCAATCCGGCGCCGGCAACAACTGGGCAAAGGTACTGCCGTAGTTATCATCACTCGCCAAATCTTTACATGAGGAGCAATCATCTATAGCCTTAAACAATCCCACTTCTGTGCATGGCTATGTAGATTACTCAGTACTTAGGCACTCTGGGAAGGATATGGCCATAATACACTGTCAGCCATGCGCGGATCGGCGAAGTTCCAAACCCCTTATCAATATACATTCCTAATTGTTCTAAAGCCACACACCCCTTTAGCGAATTCCTCTTGTTTTTGTTTTTCAATTGTAATAAAAATGGGAAATGCTTTCCAAAAAACCAACTTCAAATGCCACTACAAAGAGTGAAATAATTTTTATTTAAATTTAAGGTACCTACACCAATTCGAAGTCAGGCGATGTTTCATACAATCCCTGATAGTCCTTCTTACTTACTTGATGTGCGAAGAAATGACGAAGTCATAGACAATCGCCCGACTTCGAATTGGTGTAGGTACCTAAAATTTAAATAAAAATTATTTCACTCCTTGTAGTGGCATTTGAAGTCGGTTTTTTGGAAAGCATTTCCCATTTTTATTTTTTACTTTTTAGTGGAAAACAATAAAATGCACAAGGCGTTGTAAAAATACCCAAATCGCTTGAGGTGTGTTCATAAAATCTGAAGAGATCCCTCAATTTCAACAAGATCCCATCATCAGACCCTGACTTGTTGACTTTAGTCATCAAATCAGTATCTGCTAGCAAATGCACCAGTAACTATAAAAAATACCCAACTCGCTTCAAGTATACTAGCAAAATTTGAAGAGTTCCCTCGATTTCACCAAGATCCCATCATCAGACCCTGACTTGATGACTTTAGTCATCAAATCAGTATCTGCTAGCATATGCACCAGTAACTATAAAAAATACCCAACTCGCTTCAAGTATACTAGCAAAATTTGAAGAGTTCCCTCGATTTCACCAAGATCCCATCATCAGACCCTGACTTGATGACTTTAGTCATCAAATCAGTATCTGCTAGCATATGCACCAGTAACTATAAAAAATACCCAACTCGCTTCAAGTATACTAGCAAAATTTGAAGAGTTCCCTCGATTTCACCAAGATCCCATGATCAGATCCTGACCTCATGACCATAGGACAATTTGGAAAATATTACTCTTTCAAATAATACCCAAATAGTTCCATGTGTCCATATAAAATTTGTAGAGTTCCCTCGATTTCTCCAGGATCCCATCATCAGATCCTGACCTGATTAAAATGGGACCATCTGGAAACAAAACCCTTTTAAACAAAAAAAGAATTGTTCAAATCGGTCCACGCGTCTTCGAGTAATCGGTGAACATACATAGATAAAAAAAAAAAAAAGATTCCGACGAATTGAGAACCTCCTCCTTTTTTTGAAGTCGGTTAAAAATGCCATTTTGTTTCCAGGGACACTACACAGAAGGTGCCGAGTTGGTCGACGCAGTATTAGATGTAGTCAGAAAAGAATGCGAGAACTGCGACTGCCTCCAGGGCTTCCAACTCACACACTCCTTAGGAGGCGGCACCGGCTCCGGCATGGGCACGCTCCTCATCTCCAAAATCAGAGAAGAGTACCCCGACAGAATCATGAACACATACTCCGTAGTACCCTCGCCCAAAGTGTCAGACACAGTCGTAGAACCCTACAACGCCGTCCTTTCCATTCATCAACTAGTCGAAAACACAGATGAAACATACTGCATAGACAACGAAGCCCTCTACGACATCTGCTACAGAACTCTCAAAGTGCCCAACCCAACTTACTCAGATTTAAATCATCTGGTATCGCTCACCATGTCTGGCGTGACCACTTGTTTGAGATTCCCGGGCCAACTGAACGCAGATTTGCGCAAACTAGCGGTGAACATGGTCCCCTTCCCGCGTCTCCACTTCTTCATGCCCGGATTCGCTCCGTTGACTTCGCGTGGAAGTCAGCAGTACCGCGCGTTGACAGTTCCGGAATTAACGCAGCAGATGTTCGACGCGAAGAACATGATGGCCGCGTGCGATCCCCGTCACGGGCGGTACTTGACGGTGGCTGCTATCTTCCGCGGAAGAATGTCCATGAAAGAGGTCGACGAGCAGATGCTCTCGATCCAAAACAAGAACAGCAGCTTCTTCGTCGAATGGATCCCTAATAACGTCAAGACGGCAGTTTGCGATATTCCACCTAAGGGTCTCAAAATGTCTTCCACGTTCATCGGCAACACGACAGCGATCCAGGAGCTGTTCAAGCGCATCTCCGAGCAGTTCACGGCCATGTTCCGGCGCAAGGCCTTCTTGCACTGGTACACCGGCGAGGGCATGGACGAGATGGAGTTCAACGAGGCAGAGAGCAACGTCAACGACCTGGTCTCCGAGTACCAGCAGTACCAGGAGGCGACGGCGGAGGACGACACGGAGTTCGATCAAGAGGAAATGGAGGAGCTCGCTCCGGATGAGCAACACGACTGAGCTGGAAACTTTGTAATCTCAAAACTATAAAGAGGAAAAAGATGGTATGCCAGGAATCAGGAGTCAGGTCGACAGAAAAAAACAAGCAGTACCTCTATTGCTCGACAAATTCAGATAATTATTTTCATCAAACTGCAACCCAAGTCAAAAAAAAGTTGCAATTTAGTTTTTTTAAATTTGCAGATATTTTTAGAAGACTGGCAAAGTTTTTGCAGTCCATCTTTTTCCTATGACAAAATATATACTCTAAATATAACATGTTATAATATATTTTCATCGAAATTAGAGGCTAAGTCGGAACTCTCTATAGAAATACCAAAGTGTCTTTGGACCAGATTACAGAAAGCGCTGAGACCAGTCAGTCAGTATTGACCGGTCGTCGATGCGATATTTTATATTGATAACCAATAATTAATAATAATTGAAAAATGAAATAAAGTATTATGAATATGTATTTTGAAATCTTTGATATTAATCTATGAGGAAGTACCAATCTGTGCATTTCTTATCATTAAGTTAATGTCTGTATGCTTTTATATAATAATTTATAAATAAATGTTTTAAAGAAATGGTTGTTTTAATCGATATCAGGGAGATGATTTCTGTAAAAGGTATTTTTTGCAGTCGATAACTGCAGCAAATCTTGCCTCCAATTGAACACTAAACAAAATGCACAAAGTCAATCAGGAAGCACATCATTTTTTTTACGCAATCTTTTTCCTTTCAACGTTTGAAACTGTTTCTTAGTAAAAAAACAATTGTTTTATATCATTGTGTTTCCGCTATCTTAAAAAAAACACTATTTGATTTAGATTCTTAGCAATAAATTATAAAAACATGTCGTTCTATGAAGTTTAATTCTGAATAAAGAATCTGTCTTTGTGCCCTTGTTTATGTGGATTTTTGACTTCATATTAATTGTTTAACTGCTATCAAGACGAAGAATATTAAGAAACTCTTTTAGTTTTCTGGAAAAAACAATGACAGACGCGTGCCGGTAGAATGGTAATGCTCATCCATGAAAATGCACAAGTATGTCATAGTAATACATAGTATAAAGGCGAAAGTTTGTGTATATGTTTGTTACTCCTTCACCTCGCAACTACTGACCCGATTTGGTTGAAAGGAATAGAGCTACTTTTTATCCCGGAAAAATCCATAGCTCCAAATCCAAAATAAAAAAAATCTTTCACTTAAATTATTTTTTCATTGCTTTTGAAATCGTTTCGAAAGATAAATAACATTATCCTATACCTTTAAACGAGCAATTCTTGTATATATATATATTTCTATATAATCTGGATCTCGGCAACGGCTCCAACGATTTTCATGAAATTTAGTATACAGGGGGTTTTGGGGGCGATAAATCGATCTAGCTAGGATTCATTTTTAGAAAATGTCGAATTTACCAAAAAAATAATAATAAAAATATGACTTCTGCTGCCATCTATTAGCCAGTAGTTAAACTACCGAGCGAAGCACTTCTGCTGCCATCTATTATCCAGTAGTTAAACTACCGAGTGAAGCTCGGTCAACCAGATATTGGTCATTTAAATCAAAAGTAAAGTATAATAGACAAATATTTTATTCTAGTAACTTACATTTCTTATACCTATTCATCTTTATTAATATTTACAGTAACATATTATTATGAACACAATAGACAAATGAAGTATGTACGCATAAGTACATAATTAGGTAATACAGAAAATATTACACAATAGGGTACTTAACTCAAATATCTTTTTGAATTACGATATAAATATTAAAACTGAATAATTATCCTATACCTTTAAACGAGCAATTCTTGTATATATATATATTTCTATATAATCTGGATCTCGGCAACGGCTCCAACGATTTTCATGAAATTTAGTATACAGGGGGTTTTGGGGGCGATAAATCGATCTAGCTAGGATTCATTTTTAGAAAATGTCGAATTTACCAAAAAAATAATAATAAAAATATGACTTCTGCTGCCATCTATTAGCCAGTAGTTAAACTACCGAGCGAAGCACTTCTGCTGCCATCTATTATCCAGTAGTTAAACTACCGAGTGAAGCTCGGTCAACCAGATATTGGTCATTTAAATCAAAAGTAAAGTATAATAGACAAATATTTTATTCTAGTAACTTACATTTCTTATACCTATTCATCTTTATTAATATTTACAGTAACATATTATTATGAACACAATAGACAAATGAAGTATGTACGCATAAGTACATAATTAGGTAATACAGAAAATATTACACAATAGGGTACTTAACTCAAATATCTTTTTGAATTACGATATAAATATTAAAACTGAATAAAACTGCAACGAAGAATCATTTTACAAGTTTTTTCATACTCATTTTGTGATAACTAATTTATTTATCACGACAGAATACCATAATAATACCTAAGGTACAGAAAATTCACTCTGCAAAATGATTTAAACAAATAGCGTCTCTAGCGCCGACACAATAAAGTGCAATTCAGTTCACAACAGTAATCGTCGTCATTAACCAAAACGTTGTGTTCTCTGTCTATCGCGTTACTTTATTTCCCCTCTATCTCTTTCTGGCTCGCTAAACAGGGTCCTGTTAAAACCGCTGAGAGGTCGACGTAGGTACTCGTAGCCTTTGTACCTACAGTGCGAGTCAGTCTTCTCTATATTCACTAAATATTTGTGAGAAAACTTCTTTACATTCACTTAATATTCGTGAAAATTGCATGCCCGAATTCTCTGCGATAGTTTGGTTTGGTTCGGCTATGGACATAGATTTTAATATTGTTGTTTGTACAAAACCAATGTAGTGGTTATTTTAATAATTACAGCAACTAGACACTACATAGCTTTAAAACTTGAAAGATTCCCATAAATATTTTTCGTATTTTTTTTTGAAAATCCAAAACAAAAAATTAAGGTTTGTGTTAAGTACCCAACTATGATAGATATTCAATCATATCCTATGTAAAAATGCGACTCGACATTACACATACAAATAAAACTGATATTTGCTCTTTCAAAATAATAAAGTAAACATAACTGCACAAAGCACTAATATTTTTTTACAAATTCAACAAATATTAAGCAACTACCAATTAAATGTAACATCATATTTAACTTAACACCGGGTTTCTGGGCATTTTAGCCAATTTAACATAGAAGAAAAATGAAATTATCTATGTTACAATAATTAATATAACGGCCGCCTTCAGGGACTTCACTTTAATATAATATCATTGAAGTGACTTCTGAAAGCAGCAATAAATATCCTAGAAACCCAGACCGCACTAGTGTTATTTTAACAAGTGTACATTGCAAACGAGATTCATAAAATATTATTAATAAAAAAAAATTAAAGCCAACAAAAAGCTGCAAGAAATGTGTCTTCTTAATTTATATTGTTTTATTCGGGCTTCTCCTGACTTGCATGTTATTTTATTTTTGTTTTTATTGCCCAGTAAATCATTGTAACACCAATCAGCAATAGTATATAACTGCAGCGGCCAGCAAAAGAGACATTGACGGATATTTTTTAATGCAATCTGTTTAGAAAAAAAGCCAATTTACGTCTCTCTTACTCGCTATCTCTGTTTGTAGTGTGGGAGTGAGATAGAATGACAATCCTATTCCTATTTTATTTTAAAAAAGTTTCACCCTAATCGCAATCGTTAACAAATTGTCTTCTCTGATTGGCTGAATGAATTGTAATCAACGAATCCACTGTGATTTTTTTTTTGTTGATTGCGATTATACATAATACGTTTTTTATATGCATATACAGCCTCCTGATTGGACGTGGAAATGGCGTTTGCTATGGCCTCTTATGATATAAACCTAAAACTCTATGTTATGTACATTTTAATTTACACATTACAATACTAATCGGCACTTCATAATATTGTGTACAATTTAAGAGATATTCTAATTTCTAAGCTAAATCGAACCAAATCCCTATTTTATTAATTTTTCGATAAGTTTGAAAAAATCACAAGTGGGATGCCTAACAATTTAGAATATCTCATCATAATAACATTTTAATCCTAAACTATTACTGTTATCATAATAATGATTTATTTAATTAATAGTATTCATTAATTACATAGCAATTAGCAATAGAAATGAATACTTACAAGTGAAGTAGTAATAAAACACCAAAAATAAATTTCGTGTATGTAATACATAAACTTGCATTCATTTATCAATGAATACATTTTTTTATTTTATTAGTAACCAAACGCAATCATTATTTTCAAAAAAAATTACGACTGATTGCAAAATATATAATCGTGAATACATTTTGCCCTTCAATTTAATTGCAATACATTTCAAAATGTGTATTAAATCTTTATATCGGCATTTTTATTAGGTATTACATAAATATTTATTGAAAACCTTGTCCTACACTTCATAATTTTGTTTTACGACTTATATACATGATTATAATATTATGAATATATACTTACCTAAATTACTTAATTATTTATTAGATTTTGTATACTACTTTCATATATTTTATAAAATGTTTAAATTCTTAGTTTAAAATGCTTTAAATGGCACAATAATTTTATTAAACTGATTCATAAGTAGATATTATCATTTATACCAGTATTTTGTTTTGTATGATCATAAGCAACGATGGGGAAATGTAATCATGGTTAATGATTAACGATTCCGATTGCAACTTAAATCGTCATCTCAGATAATTAATATAATGTTGATAACTCATCAAAGAAACCAACACGATCATGATTAACAATTACGATTGATTGCAATCGTAATCGTTAATCATGACACCATTTAGTCGATCGATGCTGTTATTAGTCCTCTTTCTCGTGGAAGCTGTAAATTCCTGAGGGTTGAGTAGACATAGACAAAATGATGACACATCAATTTTCTTTTGTCTTTATAATAATTGTTTGTGATACTATTCTTATCCTTTTGTCACAGATCCATATAGAAACGGATAGCAATTTTAACACCTCTCAACACGACTGTACTTTCTTTTCTATGACATTTTGTGGATACTGTACGTGTTTTTTACCACCAGTGGGGTTGTTGCAACGGTGCCAAATGCAGCTCGCGACAGGTTTGCGACAGGCATAAATAATGAATATAATAAATAAATTGTGGACAACATCACATACATTGCTCCAATCCCTTAGTAAGTAGCTTATGCACTTGTGTTAAGGAAATCAGAAACAACGAAGGTACCACGACACCCAGACCCGAGACAATGTAGAAAACTCATTTTTCTACATTGCCCCGACCGAGGATCGAACCCGGAACCTCAGAGATGGCGGCGCCTTGAAAACCGGCACCCTAACCACTCAACCTATGTGGTTGTTGTCAAATCTCGTGATCGTGACTTTTTATTGGAAAGCAAAAAATGACGTTTGACAGCAACAATCGCCAGATGTACAGTCCGACAAGGCTCTCTTGGCACTCGAAGGAGGACGCTGTTGCAAAACAAAGGCAACCATAAAATAAAATCTCCTCAATTTTACTTCAATTTTAGTTTAAAATAGTTAATAGTAAGCAAAAACAACATAACATACAATAGTGCATCTGGGCATCTGGAAGAGATCCTCATTTGTAGCGATAAGATGTGTTTTATGTTTAAATTCATTGTGCAAAATAAATAAATAAATAAATAAAATAGTGATATACTGACAGAGCGAACTATCAAACAGTAGCACAAGATAGCGGCGTTAGTTCAGACTTTGGCCACGCGCCAAAATAGCCTTGTCGCAAACCTGTCGCGAGATACAAAACAAAATAGCCACAAGTCCAACACACAACTGACTCACCACAAACTCACTCACAAGTCACAGCGTTGTCGTTGGCAGCTAACTTCAGGAAAGTCTGACGTCTGACTCATTGGACCGTCATCACTGCCCGCAGTCTCACACGTACACTTCGTTGTCATCGTTCAGCCGGATGGCATCGTCGTTGGCGGCTAACTTCAGCAGTGTCTTCTTGATGCGCAGCGCCGGCAGCCGCACCGACGCGTTCTGGTGCCAGCACTCACGCATTAGATTGGCCATGCCCACCATCGTCTGGAAACAGTATCACCCGGTCACTATTACGGCACGGAATACATAATATTACCTAAAGGTACAGAAAGCTCACTCGGCAAGATGATTTAAAGAAATAGCGACTCTAGCGCTGACACAAAAAGTACATTTCAGTTCACCATAGCGCATGGCCACGCCTCTGGAAATAACACGCAACAAACGCAAAGTTGTGGTCTGTTTCTATCGCGTAACTTAATCTTATTCGACGTGCTAAGGTAGCGCGTGAAATAGACCGTACAAGAACCGCAGAGTAGCCGGCGCGCGGCGGCCGACTGAAATTAGTACGTCGAGACGGCTACCTGTAGTTGCTTTGATCACGTGATAAGTGGACCTGGCCTGATTACTGTAACAAAAGAAGTCTAGTAGTCTAGAAACTATTTTAAACAGAAAACTGGCGTTTTTTTGGCCTTGTGCATGTCCTCGAAGCAGTGACTCACCGGGTGCGGGTCGTCGGGCGGCGCGGGGCGCGCGTGGTCGACGCACACGATCTTGTGCATGTCCTCGAAGCAGTGACTCACCGGGTGCGGGTCGTCGGGCGGCGCGGGGCGCGCGTGGTCGACGCACACGATCTCGTGCATGTCCTCGAAGCAGTGACTCACCGGGTGCGGGTCGTCGGGCGGCGCGGGGCGCGCGTGGTCGACGCACACGATCTTGTGCATGTCCTCGAAGCAGTGACTCACCGGGTGCGGGTCGTCGGGCGGCGCGGGGCGCGCGTGGTCGACGCACACGATCTTGTGCATGTCCTCGAAGCAGTGACTCACCGGGTGCGGGTCGTCGGGCGGCGCGGGGCGCGCGTGGTCGACGCACACGATCTCGTGCATGTCCTCGAAGCAGTGACTCACCGGGTGCGGGTCGTCGGGCGGCGCGGGGCGCGCGTGGTCGACGCACACGATCTCGTGCATGTCCTCGAAGCAGTGACTCACCGGGTGCGGGTCGTCGGGCGGCGCGGGGCGCGCGTGGTCGACGCACACGATCTCGTGCATGTCCTCGAAGCAGTGACTCACCGGGTGCGGGTCGTCGGGCGGCGCGGGGCGCGCGTGGTCGACGCACACGATCTCGTGCATGTCCTCGAAGCAGTGACTCACCGGGTGCGGGTCGTCGGGCGGCGCGGGGCGCGCGTGGTCGACGCACACGATCTCGTGCATGTCCTCGAAGCAGTGACTCACCGGGTGCGGGTCGTCGGGCGGCGCGGGGCGCGCGTGGTCGACGCACACGATCTCGTGCATGTCCTCGAAGCAGTGACTCACCGGGTGCGGGTCGTCGGGCGGCGCGGGGCGCGCGTGGTCGACGCACACGATCTCGTGCATGTCCTCGAAGCAGTGACTCACCGGGTGCGGGTCGTCGGGCGGCGCGGGGCGCGCGTGGTCGACGCACACGATCTCGTGCATGTCCTCGAAGCAGTGACTCACCGGGTGCGGGTCGTCGGGCGGCGCGGGGCGCGCGTGGTCGACGCACACGATCTCGTGCATGTCCTCGAAGCAGTGACTCACCGGGTGCGGGTCGTCGGGCGGCGCGGGGCGCGCGTGGTCGACGCACACGATCTCGTGCATGTCCTCGAAGCAGTGACTCACCGGGTGCGGGTCGTCGGGCGGCGCGGGGCGCGCGTGGTCGACGCACACGATCTCGTGCATGTCCTCGAAGCAGTGACTCACCGGGTGCGGGTCGTCGGGCGGCGCGGGGCGCGCGTGGTCGACGCACACGATCTCGTGCATGTCCTCGAAGCAGTGACTCACCGGGTGCGGGTCGTCGGGCGGCGCGGGGCGCGCGTGGTCGACGCACACGATCTCGTGCATGTCCTCGAAGCAGTGACTCACCGGGTGCGGGTCGTCGGGCGGCGCGGGGCGCGCGTGGTCGACGCACACGATCTCGTGCATGTCCTCGAAGCAGTGACTCACCGGGTGCGGGTCGTCGGGCGGCGCGGGGCGCGCGTGGTCGACGCACACGATCTCGTGCATGTCCTCGAAGCAGTGACTCACCGGGTGCGGGTCGTCGGGCGGCGCGGGGCGCGCGTGGTCGACGCACACGATCTCGTGCATGTCCTCGAAGCAGTGACTCACCGGGTGCGGGTCGTCGGGCGGCGCGGGGCGCGCGTGGTCGACGCACACGATCTCGTGCATGTCCTCGAAGCAGTGACTCACCGGGTGCGGGTCGTCGGGCGGCGCGGGGCGCGCGTGGTCGACGCACACGATCTCGTGCATGTCCTCGAAGCAGTGACTCACCGGGTGCGGGTCGTCGGGCGGCGCGGGGCGCGCGTGGTCGACGCACACGATCTCGTGCATGTCCTCGAAGCAGTGACTCACCGGGTGCGGGTCGTCGGGCGGCGCGGGGCGCGCGTGGTCGACGCACACGATCTCGTGCATGTCCTCGAAGCAGTGACTCACCGGGTGCGGGTCGTCGGGCGGCGCGGGGCGCGCGTGGTCGACGCACACGATCTCGTGCATGTCCTCGAAGCAGTGACTCACCGGGTGCGGGTCGTCGGGCGGCGCGGGGCGCGCGTGGTCGACGCACACGATCTCGTGCATGTCCTCGAAGCAGTGACTCACCGGGTGCGGGTCGTCGGGCGGCGCGGGGCGCGCGTGGTCGACGCACACGATCTTGTGCATGTCCTCGAAGCTGGGGTCGGCGGGCACCAGGTCGGCGAAGGGCGCGGCGTGCTCGCGCGCCGGAGCCACGCGCCGCGCCACCTCCCACAGCACCAGCGCCAGCGCGTACACGTCGCACTTGCGGTACGCCTCGAAGCAGCGCACGTTCATGCTGCACAATGTAATTCATTTATTAGGTCGTCGCTCGCGCTTGGACGAGATAGAGCCCTACCTAACAACGACAGCTCCGTGCGTGCGACAACTTTTGTTGTAGTGTGAACTGTGAGTGTGAATTTGAAAAATTGTGAAAAATTGTGTAGCAATGACTCGGGTTTGTCAACTTAGGCCGCACTTTTGAAGTCGAGGGCCGCCTCTTTGATCTCTATGAAGATGACGTTATGCGTAGCGATGGAATTTGATGCATTTACTCACTCAGCCGGGTTTCGGCACCATGATTTTTGCCAACAAAGTTGATTTCTTTATCTGTATGGATACTATTGCAGCAACCCCAACTTGAAACTACATACTATATTCAATGCAAAAAATTCTTGTCAAGTTCAGCCAAGGTCGTGCCTAGTTGCGCGTAAGCTACAAACTGATGAAGCTGTATCTTGTAAAAGCCTCTACCGTTTCCACCTTTGAATTCAGCGGTTATGCTTATACAGAAGTAGCTAGAAATGAACCAGCCTAGCTTTCTCTAGAAGCCTAAAAAGCATTCGGGGTTGTACCACCATCTCTTATAGCAGTATTATTGTAAAAATTTTCATACTGGCACTGTATGAAAATGTCAAAACAATATATTACAATAATACTGCTATAAGAGATGGTGGTACGGCCCCTGGTTGTTGTTGTATGTTAGTGTTTAGTTTGTACCTTTGGTCCAGCACCTCGGGGCTCATGTACCGCTTGGTGCCCTGGCGCGGGTTGTGCGTCAGGTTGCTGGCCACGTGCTGCCGCGTCACCGCCAGCCCCAGGTCCGCGATGCAGCACTCGCCGTTCACTTTCACCAGGATGTTCTTGGACTTTATATCTCGATGTGCTATTGCCGGTTTACCCTGCAATCAAAAACATTGGTTTTGCTAAGGAATTCTCTGGATCTGCTGAGATGCTCGTACAGCGAGCCCAGGGGGTGGAAGTGAGTCTCTCACCTGTGTGCCGTGTATGTCTGTGTGTAGATGCAGCAAGCCGTTGACGATGGACAGACAGATGAGCATCATCTGGTGCCTCGTGAGAGTGGTTCTGCTGAGATGCTCGTACAGCGAGCCCAGGGGGTGGAAGTGTGTTATGAGCCATAGCTGCAAACAAATAAAATTATAGTAAATCATATTTCAATAATAAATTAGTTCTATTCTGACTATATAAAAAACTGGTATCAGTGTTTGTAACAACTATTCAGAAACAGCTCAATCAATTCTTATAAAAATTTCTGTGTATTCGCCATTCGGTCTGAGGTCTGAGAGTAGATCGTTAGCTTTTTTTTAAATTAATTCGTTAAGTAAAGAGATCATTTGTCTATGGTACCTGTGTGCAGCTGTTCCGACTGGTCATGTCGCTGCCGATGTACGCGAGGATGTTGTCGTGCCGGAGCAGCACGGTGCTGTAGATCTCCGTCTCCCTGCGCCAGCTGGCCTCGTCTCGCGAGAAGAATATCTTCACGGCCACGCTGTCCGCGTACCACGAGCCGCGCCACACTTCGCCGTAGCGACCCTACGGACGAAGCACAAAAAATGTTTATAAATGTGAACAGGTATTGAGGTGGAAAGGTGGGAAGGTGGACAGACAACATTAAGACAGTCAACAGATTTAGGCCTGGATTTCACCAAAGCAAAGAGCAGAGGAGACGAGAGATTTGTTTTGAATGCTCCAGGTACTCGCGCAGCGTGCAGTGCCACACTCGTTATACCTTGCCGATCCTCTCGATGAGCGTGACCTGCTTGGCGAGCGTCCGCTGCACCATGAGCGGCAGGCCGGAGCCCGAGCCGCTGGTGACGGAGCACTCCAGGTACTCGCAGCGTGCAGTGCCACACTCGTTATACCTTGCCGATCCTCTCGATGAGCGTGACCTGCTTGGCGAGCGTCCGCTGCACCATGAGCGGCAGGCCGGAGCCCGAGCCGCTGGTGACGGAGCACTCCAGGTACTCGCAGCGTGCAGTGCCACACTCGTTATACCTTGCCGATCCTCTCGATGAGCGTGACCTGCTTGGCGAGCGTCCGCTGCACCATGAGCGGCAGGCCGGAGCCCGAGCCGCTGGTGACGGAGCACTCCAGGTACTCGCAGCGTGCAGTGCCACACTCGTTATACCTTGCCGATCCTCTCGATGAGCGTGACCTGCTTGGCGAGCGTCCGCTGCACCATGAGCGGCAGGCCGGAGCCCGAGCCGCTGGTGACGGAGCACTCCAGGTACTCGCAGCGTGCAGTGCCACACTCGTTATACCTTGCCGATCCTCTCGATGAGCGTGACCTGCTTGGCGAGCGTCCGCTGCACCATGAGCGGCAGGCCGGAGCCCGAGCCGCTGGTGACGGAGCACTCCAGGTACTCGCAGCGTGCAGTGCCACACTCGTTATACCTTGCCGATCCTCTCGATGAGCGTGACCTGCTTGGCGAGCGTCCGCTGCACCATGAGCGGCAGGCCGGAGCCCGAGCCGCTGGTGACGGAGCACTCCAGGTACTCGCAGCGTGCAGTGCCACACTCGTTATACCTTGCCGATCCTCTCGATGAGCGTGACCTGCTTGGCGAGCGTCCGCTGCACCATGAGCGGCAGGCCGGAGCCCGAGCCGCTGGTGACGGAGCACTCCAGGTACTCGCAGCGTGCAGTGCCACACTCGTTATACCTTGCCGATCCTCTCGATGAGCGTGACCTGCTTGGCGAGCGTCCGCTGCACCATGAGCGGCAGGCCGGAGCCCGAGCCGCTGGTGACGGAGCACTCCAGGTACTCGCAGCGTGCAGTGCCACACTCGTTATACCTTGCCGATCCTCTCGATGAGCGTGACCTGCTTGGCGAGCGTCCGCTGCACCATGAGCGGCAGGCCGGAGCCCGAGCCGCTGGTGACGGAGCACTCCAGGTACTCGCAGCGTGCAGTGCCACACTCGTTATACCTTGCCGATCCTCTCGATGAGCGTGACCTGCTTGGCGAGCGTCCGCTGCACCCATGAGCGGCAGGCCGGAGCCCGAGCCGCTGGTGACGGAGCACTCCAGGTACTCGCAGCGTGCAGTGCCACACTCGTTATACCTTGCCGATCCTCTCGATGAGCGTGACCTGCTTGGCGAGCGTCCGCTGCACCATGAGCGGCAGGCCGGAGCCCGAGCCGCTGGTGACGGAGCACTCCAGGTACTCGCAGCGTGCAGTGCCACACTCGTTATACCTTGCCGATCCTCTCGATGAGCGTGACCTGCTTGGCGAGCGTCCGCTGCACCATGAGCGGCAGGCCGGAGCCCGAGCCGCTGGTGACGGAGCACTCCAGGTACTCGCAGCGTGCAGTGCCACACTCGTTATACCTTGCCGATCCTCTCGATGAGCGTGACCTGCTTGGCGAGCGTCCGCTGCACCATGAGCGGCAGGCCGGAGCCCGAGCCGCTGGTGACGGAGCACTCCAGGTACTCGCAGCGTGCAGTGCCACACTCGTTATACCTTGCCGATCCTCTCGATGAGCGTGACCTGCTTGGCGAGCGTCCGCTGCACCATGAGCGGCAGGCCGGAGCCCGAGCCGCTGGTGACGGAGCACTCCAGGTACTCGCAGCGTGCAGTGCCACACTCGTTATACCTTGCCGATCCTCTCGATGAGCGTGACCTGCTTGGCGAGCGTCCGCTGCACCATGAGCGGCAGGCCGGAGCCCGAGCCGCTGGTGACGGAGCACTCCAGGTACTCGCAGCGTGCAGTGCCACACTCGTTATACCTTGCCGATCCTCTCGATGAGCGTGACCTGCTTGGCGAGCGTCCGCTGCACCATGAGCGGCAGGCCGGAGCCCGAGCCGCTGGTGACGGAGCACTCCAGGTACTCGCAGCGTGCAGTGCCACACTCGTTATACCTTGCCGATCCTCTCGATGAGCGTGACCTGCTTGGCGAGCGTCCGCTGCACCATGAGCGGCAGGCCGGAGCCCGAGCCGCTGGTGACGGAGCACTCCAGGTACTCGCAGCGTGCAGTGCCACACTCGTTATACCTTGCCGATCCTCTCGATGAGCGTGACCTGCTTGGCGAGCGTCCGCTGCACCATGAGCGGCAGGCCGGAGCCCGAGCCGCTGGTGACGGAGCACTCCAGGTACTCGCAGCGTGCAGTGCCACACTCGTTATACCTTGCCGATCCTCTCGATGAGCGTGACCTGCTTGGCGAGCGTCCGCTGCACCATGAGCGGCAGGCCGGAGCCCGAGCCGCTGGTGACGGAGCACTCCAGGTACTCGCAGCGTGCAGTGCCACACTCGTTATACCTTGCCGATCCTCTCGATGAGCGTGACCTGCTTGGCGAGCGTCCGCTGCACCATGAGCGGCAGGCCGGAGCCCGAGCCGCTGGTGACGGAGCACTCCAGGTACTCGCAGCGTGCAGTGCCACACTCGTTATACCTTGCCGATCCTCTCGATGAGCGTGACCTGCTTGGCGAGCGTCCGCTGCACCATGAGCGGCAGGCCGGAGCCCGAGCCGCTGGTGACGGAGCACTCCAGGTACTCGCAGCGTGCAGTGCCACACTCGTTATACCTTGCCGATCCTCTCGATGAGCGTGACCTGCTTGGCGAGCGTCCGCTGCACCATGAGCGGCAGGCCGGAGCCCGAGCCGCTGGTGACGGAGCACTCCAGGTACTCGCAGCGTGCAGTGCCACACTCGTTATACCTTGCCGATCCTCTCGATGAGCGTGACCTGCTTGGCGAGCGTCCGCTGCACCATGAGCGGCAGGCCGGAGCCCGAGCCGCTGGTGACGGAGCACTCCAGGTACTCGCAGCGTGCAGTGCCACACTCGTTATACCTTGCCGATCCTCTCGATGAGCGTGACCTGCTTGGCGAGCGTCCGCTGCACCATGAGCGGCAGGCCGGAGCCCGAGCCGCTGGTGACGGAGCACTCCAGGTACTCGCAGCGTGCAGTGCCACACTCGTTATACCTTGCCGATCCTCTCGATGAGCGTGACCTGCTTGGCGAGCGTCCGCTGCACCATGAGCGGCAGGCCGGAGCCCGAGCCGCTGGTGACGGAGCACTCCAGGTACTCGCGCAGCGTGGAGTCGCCGGCCGCCACCGCGTGCAGCCCACCGCCGTTCTGAGAACCCTCTACGCCTGGAATATAGAACCTACTGTAGCCAGTATGTACTGAAAAATTAAACGATGAAACCACATTATCTAACCTGCTTGTTTTTAAAAGGTTTCTCATATCAGCAAACTAGGCTTAAGCTAAGTTGCGACCAATGATAACGTGGGAACACATAGTGGTGTATCATTCCACGCCCAATAGATAAAGTTCACTAGCAGAAACAACTTGCAGAAGCCGTTTTTGTCAAGTTTCGTATGCAAATAATTAGTATATTTGATACTAATCACCCACACTCGCAATTCACCAGGTAAGAGGTGATGGTATTTAGTAATTATAATAACTAAAGAGTAAATTCTCACCCTCGTAATACGCGCTGGTGAGGTGTGGACTGTACATAGATGGGAAGTAGCTGGAGTCAGCGCCCAGCTTCTGCGCCGCGCGGGACACTCGCAACCTGTAATCCAACTCAACTAGTTATCAACAGCATCATGTAGGACAACTTCGTGTTCAGTGATGAGCCAGCAGTAAACTCTCGGACCTGTGGCTCCTGCGCAGCACCAGTATGGCCAGGGCGCCGATGCCGCTGACGGTCAGCACCGACAGCGCCACGCTCAGCCACAGCTTCCAGGCGCCGGCCGAGAGCGGCTCCACGGCCATGTCGGACGCGACGGTTCACTGACCTGTGGCTCCTGCGCAGCACCAGTATGGCCAGGGCGCCGATGCCGCTGACGGTCAGCACCGACAGCGCCACGCTCAGCCACAGCTTCCAGGCGCCGGCCGAGAGCGGCTCCACGGCCATGTCGGACGCGACGGTTCACTGACCTGTGGCTCCTGCGCAGCACCAGTATGGCCAGGGCGCCGATGACGCTGACGGTCAGCACCGACAGCGCCACGCTCAGCCACAGCTTCCAGGCGCCGGCCGAGAGCGGCTCCACGGCCATGTCGGACGCGACGGTTCACTGACCTGTGGCTCCTGCGCAGCACCAGTATGGCCAGGGCGCCGATGACGCTGACGGTCAGCACCGACAGCGCCACGCTCAGCCACAGCTTCCAGGCGCCGGCCGAGAGCGGCTCCACGGCCATGTCGGACGGCGACAGCGCGGGGAAGCTGCCGTCGTTGCACATGTCGCCTTGACAGCACGTGATGTTGAGCTGCCCCGCGTGCCGCTTGCGGGGCCTGCTACAACAAACAATGGTAAAGAACATGTGGAAGGCAATTTGTCTCAACCTGGTACGATATGAAGCAAATTACTCCCGAGTTGATACGCTGCGCCACTCTGAATATATTTTCCTATATTTATTATTGGTGTCTCTTCTCGATGGTTTATTGGTGCAGTAATTAAAGTAAGTTCTGCACTGCTGTGCCACTCTAAGTAAAATTACAATGCTCTTTCTGATTTGTTGACACCAGCTGTTAAACTATTATACTTTCTCTTCTGCCGTCTCTTATAATATGCTATTTTGAAGACCATTATTACTTTCTTTTGGGCTTGGTAGGAAAATAATATGCTTTCAGCCTTTCGTTTTGCCTAGAAACAAGTCATATTTTGGATTATACATTACATGTGTGTTGCCTGTTATTAAAATTTATCTTCATCTTCATCTTCATCTTCATCTTCATCTTCACTACTATATAAAAATAAGTCAGGTTTTCCTTCCTGACGCTATAACTCCAGAACGCACGAACCGATTTCCACGGTTTTGCATTCGTTGGAAAGGTCTTGGGCTCCGTGAGGTTTATGGCCAAGAAAATTCAGGAAAAATTTCAACAGAAAAGCGGGAAAATCTTTTTCACATACAGCGCCAATGTTACATAAAACGAAGCCATCTGGTGGCGAAACGGAGTTCGCCAGGTTTGCTAGTATGGTATGAAATTCGAAGTTATTTGGTTGGAGAACTGACCGCTGCGACGCCTGGTTGGTGCGGCACGTGAACTGGTAGTGGTCGCGGTGCGTGGAGCAGCCGCGCGAGTGGCGCAGCTCGCCGTCCGACGCGCGCACCGTCGACTTGAAGCAGTACAGCGCCGAGCCGCACACCTGCTGCGCGCCCGTCGCGTCGCCGTCGCCGCACTCCGGCGACTCGCATTGGTGGCATTTGTACCTGTAATCAAACATTCCACTAGCATCAAGTCAAACCCCTCATACTAGATCCTAGGGATGCTAAATTTCTTTCAGCCAAGAAACTGCTGCTGCTCCTGGTGGCAACAAACACTGGCTGGAGGTTGTAGATGGTGGGTCAGAATAGATCGGAAGCAGTCAACCTGACACCAAGGACCACAACAACTTGAAGCTTCCATTAGCAGATATAGAAAGACATATCTGTTAATGGTGACACCTACTCTTGTCTGTGACTAATGTAGGCCAGTCAATTTTAAAAATTCTATTAAAAATTACAGTCAATTTTAAAAATTTTATTAAAAAATTAGTAAACAAACTTAAAACTGTGTTAGAAATAACAGTCCTCACAGCATTGAGAGATATTTATAACTTTTAAAAATTTCTTTACCTTTTTTCATACTTCCTTCTTCTAAGCAGCAGGAAAATATTACAATATAAATGAGATAAGAGAGTATTTGGATTATCATTTCTAATACTTTACAAAAACATAACTTTTATCAAAATACCTATTCTTTTTTGAAACCATCATGTATTACGGGTAGGCTAAACAGCACCCACATAGCAATTAGCAACATTGTAGAACTGAGGGATTTCTGCCTGTAAGAATCCACTAAGCACTAACATAATTAATGTGTCCACAAATATTTCCCTTCTAAAGGAAAGGGAGCTTTATAACAGTCAGTCAACTGGAATCCTATACCTTTAAATGAGCAATTCTTGTATATACATTTCTATACAATCTGAGTCTCGGAAACGGCTTGAAAGATTTTCATGAAATTTACTATACAGGGGGTTTTGGGGGCAATAAATCGATCTAGCTAGGATTCATTTTTTGAAAATGTCGAATTTACCAAAAAAAAATATGACCACTGCTGCCATCTATTGGTGGGTAAAGTCTTTTCAACGAAACGCGAGACCAGACGTAAACAAAAGCCGATCATTTAGTAGTAGCGACGACGGAACAAACAAAATATGACTATCTCTTTCTATCTTGTTTGTTTGCTATCTGCCGCACCGCTCACGACTTTCGCTTTCAAGGTCAATGCATGTCATGGGGGTTATCGTAAACACTTGGATAATATTTTATATTTTATTTTGTTCCCCTAATCATAAACCTAGAATAAATATTTTAATTGACGCGTGATATTGACGTGTCACTTGTCTCAACATTCGAAGCGATTGTATAGAATAGCGTCCATTCGCGTGGATGGCGTGGCGCTGCATGACCTGACGTGCCACTCAGCGTGCTTCTAGTGAGGCACTGAAGTGGCGCGTAACACGAAACTTTCACTTATGTTAAATCTAGTTTCAAGATATCATTAAAAAAATTCAAACAATACGATATTATTGTCAAAACATAAATTTATTTTAAATTTGAAAAATTAGTATACGTTAAAAAGGTTGCGCAACCCTGCTTAAGCGAATGACCTGGCAGTCGGTTTGTTTACGTCTGGTATCGCTGAGATTGAATAGACTTTAGATATATACTACTGAGCAAAGCTCGGTCACCCAGATATTGTAACTGTAATGGAGATGGTCTCACCTGGGCCGCTGTACCATCATCTTTTTATCAATTGCGAGAAGGTCATCTCTGACATGGTTGTCTGGCTGAGTGCTGGGTGCTCCATCCTGCTCATGGTGGTCGAAATCCGGCAGTCCCGCTGTAAACCAAATAAGAGTTCTCATATTTCACTCAACTTTGGGTAAATCTCTCAAGGCTCAAACTTGGGATGGATATAGAATTATATATGGATATTATATGAAATTTTAAACAGGCTATTTTATCAGTAAAAAAATCCGTGGTTCCCTATACACAACTACAGGTAAAAGCTAGTTTAGGTAGGCAGGTAGTTATTTCATAAAAAATAAAGACCTAGTTGTGACATATGCAAAATTTTTTACAGTCACTAAGTACTAGTCTCTAGTCTTGTTTTGACTGCCTACGATTAGGCATGGTATGGGGCTTGAAATGGTATGAAAACATAGTGAACTCTTTGAATTAAATCAAAGAGTTCACTATGTTTTCCTCTACTATTAAGAAAAAACACATCAAGTACATACTCAGACTCAAGCAGGCCTTGAATTGGATTCATGCATTATGTAAAAACTATGTAAAAATTAATTGTATATTAATGTTATGTTATTCTTTATAAAAAGTATGTAATGCTATGTTAATAAATGGAATTTAAACTATACATTAATTTGTATAAAAATGTTATTCATGATTTATTCATGTCATCTGTTCTAATTTATGTAAAACATTTATAGATATGAATAGTTTGTTTCCTGTAAACTTGCTTGAGAAAAATGGTCTGTGGGGTCTTACATAGTATTCTCCTTGCCTAAAGTCATAAATTCATGGTAAGATGAATAAAAAGAGACCTACATCGCTGTGGAAGTCCTCGTTTCTTGCAATATTTAGTTTCTATCAAGTTTCAATTACCATAACATAATTTTCTAACACACGCTTTGATATTTGTTTTTGAAACGATTAATATATTTTCATAGATATTAGAAGTGATAAATGTTAAATAAACAACGCAACCGAGTTCGCGTCGAACCAAAAAACAATAATAAAAACGCTGTCCGAAGCCACAGTACGGAAGCCATGCTATTTTCACCACTTTTCTCAAACATACAACATCGAAATTTACACAGTAAATGCATTTTAGGTGCCCACTGAAAACTCTACACTTTTTATCACCATTACTCACCATGGCAAGCGTTTATTAGTAAAAATGTGAACAAGTATCGCAATATGACAACGTCCGCCATTCTTCATTCATCATAACAATCACAGACAATTGACCAATCAGGAACTTGCAATTTACAACTAATCAACTGAGGGACTGTATTTAATTTTTTTTTTATCGAGTAATGAAAGAAATCCAATATGACTTTCATAAAAAGGAGCACACCACGGGTGTGCCCGCGAAATTCAAAATTTTCGTGGTTTTTCGCGATTTTTAAGCTAATAAGACATAATAGGCTTATGGCCGTAAAATTGCGATAATCACAATATCTTCTTCACGTGTTTATGTAAAAATCTCTGTTCGAAAGTGTCGAGTTAAAGAAATTAGTCCGAGATTTGCGAGTTGCTCACATAAAACATTAATTTTGTTACCTAAACTTAGTTAAAGGTTTTACCTAAAAATATTTGACTTCCTGCCACAGACTAAAATTATTAAGTTCCTACTACACTTTCAGATTGCACCGGTTTTCTTTGATAACCGTCAGAAACGAAAATAGGTTATTTCAACAGTCAAAGTATCCAACCGCTGTTTTTGTTTTTTTTTCAAATTTGAATTTAAAAATGTCGGTCATCGGTTAAAGTTTCGTTTGAAATTTGATAATTTCGATAATAAGTTTGAAATTTGGTTTTCTTTTTGAAATTATTAAGATTTGCCTTTATTTTAAAGTGCACTAGAATAAATAAAATGCCACGCACAAAGCGGCCTGTTCGTAAACAGGAACAAGTTTCCGAAAACAATGAAGCAAGGACGAAACTAGACAAACTTGGTAAGATCCTAGTCTTTGTGAATATCAGCCCTAAACGCTTTCATTTTGCTATTAAAATATACATAGAAATGGGTCTGAAATAGGTCCGGGTGATGCAGAAGATTGATTAGTGATGATAATTATATCAGTGAAATAGTATGGATTCGTTTCAGTTACAGAATGGCAAAACAAATTCGACACCAAGTTACAAATGGAGATTAAAAATATTGAGGTGTCATTCAAAATCCTGCTCAGCTCCATCAGTGCAGATGACTTGAACAAAACTGTTGGGCAGTTGGTATGTTCCATTCTTCTCTTCTTTATGGATCTTTTCCGCACTCCAAGTCTTTCTCTGTTGTGCATTTGGGAAGTGGGCTCCAATATGGCTCCTTACTGGATCATTCAAGGCAGCCTAGCGGCCGTCCAGGGGCTGTACCACCATCTCTTATAGCAGTATTACTGTAATATTGTTTTGACATTTTCTTACAGTGCCAGTATGAAAATTTTAAAACAATATTACAATAATACTACTATAAGAGATGGTGGTAGGGCTTTTAAGTGTGTAGCTGAAGAACCAAGTCGTGAATAGCATTGGTCCAAGTTGGTGTGTTTTGTGCCCCATTGGTATGCGGACTATAATACTTTACGAATAAAATCTCAAGGTCCTGGCTTAGAATTCAAGATGGGCTGTATAAAAGCTATTTCAGTATGGAAGATTTTTCCACTTTCAGTGATTAAATATAATATTTACTTTCATTGTACACCACACTAGCATTATACTATTAATCGAGGTCGCAGGTTTGATTCCCGCCGCGGGCCACTTCAGAATTTTATAATTTCTAAATTGGCTCAGGTCTGGTCTGGTGGGAGGCTTTGGCTGAGGCTAGTTACCACCCTACCAGCAAAGACGTACCGCCAAGCAGTTTAGCATTCCGGTACGATGCTGTGTAGAAACCGTTGGGGTGATATAACTTACCCCTTCCAAGTTGGTACGCTAACATCTTCGGCTGCATCATCACTTACCATCAGGTGAGATCGCAGTCAAGTACTAACTTGTATAGCGTAAAATAAAAAAAGGTTGTAATTAATTACATACTTACGTTACTCGTAATTATTAATCAATCATATTATGATGTACTATCAACTTCGCAATAAAGAAATTTGATTTGATTGATTGATTGCTAAGTATTGTGTTGATCTCCTTACAGAAAGCAAATCCGGTGCCAACTTTAACTGTATCTAAAGCCAGGAAGTCAGGCAGAGCTACCTCACATGATGATGGTATGTTAATTTTTCTTATAAAATAAATAGCCCTTTATTCAGATCAACTTAATACAAAATACATATCCCACACTAATTGTACATCAATATTTCTTTCTTTTTTATACTCTGTAGATCTGATTGCCAGTTGGCAAAGGCAAAATATTTTAATAATTTTTCTTACATTTTGCTGAATAATTGAAGGCCTTCCAAGGTTTATTATTTTCCCAATAAAAAATGTACTTTTATGGTAGTAATTGTAGTAGTATAGTATAGTGAGTAATGCTTTTACTGCAAAAAAAAAATGTACTAAATTAATTTAAGTAGTTGGTAGATAGAAAAAATATTAATGACCCTTTAAGCGACTCGTTTCTGTCCCAAATTTTTTTTTTATAAAAAAAGTTACTAAATCTTTTTGTATTTAAAGTAAAAAAAATGCATATTGGTTATAATTATATATAATATGAAACACTGACTTGTAACAAATAAGGATATTGTCGAAAATTTTCAATAGTTATTGAAGGTGTTAAGTTCCAGTAAGATATTTCCATTATATTGTCCAAAAATTGTGCTAACACCATTCTACAATATCTGAGATCTGAAATTGATAGATCTACTCGTACACTCTCACTTATTCACTCTCGCAGTTCATGCTATTATATTTGTATATAATCTGGATCTCGGAAATGGCTCGAACGAATTTCATGAAATTTAGTATACAGGGGGTTATGGGGGCGATAACTCGATCTAGCTAGGATTCATTTTTAAAAAATGTCAAATTTACCGAAAAAAAAAAATATGACTCCTGCTGCCATCTATTAGCCACTAGTTTAACTACCGAGTGAAGCTCGGTCACCCAGATATTTATTTATTTATCTGTAACATCATATGCAACTCAGTTAATCCCAACAAGATCATTACAAGAAATCATCTAACCCTCCATATTGTATTGTCTGTTTCCACTAACCGGGCTTGCTGTTTGGGATCAGGGTACTTGTCAGCGCGCTCCACGGACGGCTCTTCCGGCAAGACTAACACTCGGCTGGGTAAGTGCGCTTTCTGTTCTTGGACTGTTCCCTTGCAATATCTAGTTTTTCCTGCAGGTGTAGCAATAAAACTTAGTGTAGAAGGCATTTTTGATCTCGACTGATAATTAACAAGAACGATTACAATGTGCAATCTTCCAAAACAATCAATAATTAATAAATTCATGTCACTTAACATGTATTGTGAGTGACAGACTTATTTTTGTTTCAATTATATTATTATAAAACCTGTAAAAATTCTGATGCAGGTGGTGGCTTGTCATTGTCATTGTCAATTATTTTATTACTCATGATTACGTTACATTTTGTCCAATTCTGTTAATAAACCTTTTCTCTGTAATTTTAACACTACACCTACAGGGAATAATTGGGATTTTCATATCATTTTCTTCATATATGTATCAATAGGCCTTTCACAGACATTGCTGTGCAAGATATTAAAAATGCCAAACTACTAAAAATCTTAAGCTGTTGGGTGCACTATTAACACTTTATTATATGAGATGTTTTAATGATCTGGTATTAATAGAGCCTACTCGGTCTGACCTTTCATCATAGGGTGGGTTGTTTGAAATCTAGACAACACCTTTGCATTTGATTGAACAGTGAAGATTAACATTGTGAAGAAACGGGCAAGCCTGTAATTTTATCATATTGTTGCGAAAGGTTACAAAGCGAGTATCATTCTGCACTTGGCTATGGCCAAACCCCTCTCATTGTGAGAGGAGTTCCCATGCACAGAGATGGGACATTAAAGAGAGTTGATATGAAGAGAAATGACCAAATAAAATTACCATGTCTAAGTTTGATTATTGGTCCACGCTCTGCCAGCAGAAAAATGGTCAAACGCTTCTCATTCAGTGAGGAAACATGCTTCAGTAGTGGGTAGAGATGATGATGTCACACATCCCACAGCGCCACCCTCCGTGAAGCGCGCGACGGGGCGCCGTTCGCGCTCCGCCGACGCGTCCGCGCGCTCCGTCAAGCCCGCGTCGCGCGCCACCACCCAGCGGCGCCGCTCGCGCTCCGTGGCGAAGACGCCCGCGCACCTCACGCCCGCCTACCCCGCGTACCCCGCCTACCCCGCCGCCGTCTACCAGACCCCCGCCTACAACAAGAACGCGTCGCTGCAGTACCCCGCCATCACGCCCAAGGTGAATAAAACTAATTATTCTTATTATAGCAAGTATATAACTTTGAAATTCATACAGTCGAAATGACAATTGGTTAACCGAGAAAATTCTATTAATGAAATAATTGCCAGGTCCCCGTTAATTATCCTTCTAATTTTGGAACTCGGGTTATTGAGTCTCGTTTTGACTGGTTCTCAGGTTAAACTTTGACTTCACCTGCTGTTTATTTTATACCTTACTATCGATTGGGATGACTCTAAGCCTCTGAGGCTTGAATTTTTTGTACTTCCAAGGGACCATGACTTTAGTATATTTTTTCAATATTGATATTTTCATCAAAACAACAACATCCCGCAAATAGCAGAAAGATAAATATGTGAAATGATCCTTAAAAGGGTTCAGTTTTTCTTAAATTATATTTTTGTTCCATTCGGCCTTTAATGTCTGTCCACCAGAAATATGCTATGTTGCTGCATTTTATATAAAATACACCAATAGATTAACTTGCTTCTCATAAGCTCAAATCAAATGAAAACCAGTGAGAGTCGAGCAACATAGAATACCTAAGTGGACAGCGCCAAGACCTGGCCAGGCTAACGTTAGATTTATGTACTCATATGATGGCTCACTGTGGTCAGGTTGCGCCCAACACGGCGCTGGCGCTGCTGCGTCAGCCGCGCCAGGGCGAGATGGTGTTCTCCATGTCCGGGTCGCCGCTGATGGCTTCAACTATCAACACGTGAGTTTTTTCCCATCAACAAAGCTGATACGTTTGACAGAAATCCATAATTAGCAGAACAAGAGATGACTACGATTTCGCATTGTGAATACAACTTCTGATGATGTTCTGATGATGTTCCAAAACTCTCTATGACGCATGTGTCGAGATGACACATGCGTCGTAGAGAGTTATGGAAGAATTGTGTATGGTGTTTCATGTGAGTGGTGTTCCTGCATATTGGACCATAGAGCTTCTTATGATTAGCGGATTATAGCAAAACAAATGAATGTGTCCTGCTAACCTAAAGTTGGTTGTTATTCCAGAATGAAGCCTTCAGAGAAAGCGCACTGCAACATAGTGCTGCAGGACGGCACCATGCTGTCGCTGCAGCCGCAGCAGCTGCGCCCCTCCACCACCTCCATCCCCTTCTCGCTCATGGACAACAACGTGCTGCACCAGCTCAAGACGCTCAAGGACAACCTGGACAAGGTCGTCAAAATGGGGGAGAAGGTCATCGACTGACATCACCAACAATACAATGTTATAGTTGCGAGAAATGTGGACATAGCACTGTTCAATGTTCACCGCTCCCTTTCCAGAGGAGCCGTTGTGAAAAGAACGGTTCTGTTTTTAAAAAGTTTAATGCTCGTTTTCACTAACATTTTAAGAGACACCTAAGACTTTAGGTGACAGTTGTTGTAAGTGAAAACTGTCACCTATCGTCTGGCGTTGCAAAGTGTTAGTGAAAACTAGCATAAGTTTCTAAAGCAGAATAAGTGGTAGGGATTCTGTTTTAAAATTACTAAATTAGCATGTGTAAAAATCTACTATAGCCTCTCACAATAGTCACTAAGAAAGAGGATAAAACTAGTCTTTTTAAATCGGCTATCCTTTTCTAACTGTAGCATTGTGAAAGGGATAGTAGCTTTTAGACATGCTTAATTTAGAAACAAGAATATAATTGCTACTTATCTCCCAAAAGTTCTTTATATAAGTGATGATAATGTAGCTAACTTGGTTTAACTTGTCATCACTTTTGAAAAGTTCATGTCAATTTAGTTTAGTAATTAGATTTATATAACAGAACAGAATGTACTACATCTGTATGTTAGTTTTAGTGACAAATGGAAGTATTTTAATTTGTTTCTTTAATGTTTTTATTTAGTCACATAGATAATGTACAGACTGTAATTTAGTGTGTGAGGCTAAGTGAGTGGTTTTATAAAATATGTATGATATGTTTATCGTGAATTATTAATGTTATGGCTGTTATGTGTTGTATTCCTATGTGTGGTGTGTAGCCAAATATCTAAGTATTAGCACTATGTCACTCTCTTATTGTGATGACTGATGTATGTATTTCACGGGGAACGGCACAGATATTGCAAAATTATGTGAATTGGACTCCGCCATTAACTTGATACTTATTTACCTAATTTACGTACTATTTTGACACACTGAATGAAATGTAAAATTAACACTGAAAAATTAACTTTGTCTATTGATTTGGTTTCATGATTCTAGACCCTATTGCGTTTCGAAGTATATTCAATTTTATGCTCTATGTCAATAGCCGTAAAGTTAACTTTTCTGCGTTCTCCGAAAATGTTTTGGTATGAATCTAGTCTGTTTATAAACCCATGTCTGATGTCATAATATTATGTAAATGCCTTGACTAAAATGATTTTTATTAATTTTACTGTTTATTTCACAACCGTTGCGTTTTGTGAAGCCGCTACCCAAAAGCAAAATTAAAGCAAACCCAAAGTGCTAAGTGAAATTGGTGTAATTTTAAAATAAAAACATTTATTCAGACGACCTTATTTTATTGCAGTTTTCAATGACTAGGTGCATCACGACACAAAATTAAAAAGAGATTCACAATTTTTATCAATTACAAAAAAATGCTGAACCGATTTTGTTCGCATTTTAACCCAATCAATAGCCGTGTTTCGCGAGCGCCTGCTCTACTTCTTTGACGAATTTCTCGTCGACCTTTTGCTGTCTCAAGTCTGCCACCTGGGAAAATTAATAAAATTTTATACACAACTATTATAATCGAAGACTAGATAGGAGATACGTGTTTAGAGCAAAAAGAGCACTAAAACAGTGGCGCCATCGTATAAACGTATTCGTTGCAATTCATTCCCTATTCAATATTTATTCGTGAATTCAACACGATATGGGTTCCCATAGAGTATATTGTGGGTTCCCATAGTGGACATCCAAGGTAGAAGTCACGTAGTGATTAAGTATATACTCTTTGGGTAGAAATAGTGATTTGTGTTCTTTGGTCATAGGAAAGAGAAAATAGGACCTTCTGTTTGATGACTCTTCTCTCATACTTTTCTTGTTGATCTTGCTCCATGCGAAGTGCAACTCCTTCACTATGAATCTTTTCGCGAAGTTCCGCCCTGAAATTATAAGAATATTTGGCTTCTCTCTCGTGGATTTAGTAAGTTCTACTGGTAGGTTTGAGTTTTAAATTGTTTTTCAATCGACGATTCAATATGTCCTCGTTTAATTAAAGTTTTAGTTTCGGCTGCAATGAAACTATAATAGCGGAGCGCCAGCGACGACGTTTATATTTTATAAATCCAATAAATCTTTGTATACTTAATAGGTACATAGAACAATAATAATAATCAAAAGAGCTGGAATTCAAAACCAGGAAGACAAAACATAAAAAAGTAACTTAATTGTCTATAGCTTTAGTGTTGTACGTAGAAAACCGGTAAAATATATTCGATAACCTGCCGATTTTTGATATCGATCAAAACAACGCCGATAAAAATGACGAAAGCTATGTTTAAAAAAAATCTATATCTTTTTACCGTGCACGTTCCTTATCATTGATTTGCTTCATAATTTCTTGGCGATGCTGCTCCACGCGCGCCTTGTGTCGTTCCTCTCGCTGAAAAACAACAGTAAATTAAACTGATGACAAATCTTCTAAAAGCAAAGATTCTTACAATTTTGTTGTTTTACCTCCTTTTCTTTGCGAATGAACTCTTCATTCTGGCGGGCGGCGTTGTTGAAACTCTGCTCATCTTTTGCTATTTCTCTGGCAATGAGACGGTGTATGTCATTGATCTGAAAATTAGAAAACCTGTGCTTGTTATTGTTAAATCTTTTTAAGCTATTGCATAGCTTCTATCGCGGGCTTTGACGGTGCAGACCGAATCCAGAAATTCCGTAACGAAAATAACCTGGCACTCCTAAAGTAGAGCTTTTGGTACTAGGCTACCATGAAAGCAGGGAGCGCAACTCCACAAACTTTTTAGTTTGCCATCTAACGAAAAATAACAGAACTTTTTAATGACTGTGAAGTTGCACTCCCTGCTTTCATGGCAGCCTGGTACCAAAAGTTCTACTTTTCGATTGATGGCAAAACTAAAAATAACTTTAAATTCTATGCAATAGCTTTACCGCGGCAGTCTCCGAGTGCCACACGCCTTTTTTTTACAATTAACTAGGTAGTTCACCTGCTGCACCCGAGCCTCGTGCAGCCGCCTCATCTCGCGGTTCCTCTTGATGGCAGCCTCCCGCTCCTTGCGCCGGTATTCGCGCTCCACGTCCTCCTGAATCTTCAAGTTGCGGATACGCTCCAGCTCTTCTTTCAGTTCTTGTTCTGCCTGAATTCAAATATTACTTTAACGATTTTTACTTATCCGTTTTAGATTTTTAGTTTACTTAGTTGTCGAATACGTTACGGCAACAAGTCCAATGGGTTTGACCCATCTCAAATATCCCAACCGCTTCTAAGTAATTTTCAGTGTACGGTGTCATAACAGGGTGTGGTTATGTTGTTGCGAGTTCAATAGTTTTTTCCCATCGCAAAAATGCCCGACCCGTCTAAAAAAATATATTCTTCAAGGAATGTCAGCTTTACCTTTTGCGCTTTAGCAATATGGTCGATGCCCTTCTGTTTAGCAGCTTTGACGGCCTCCGCCTCAGCCCTGGTTTTGGCCTCCCTCTCCTGCTTCTGCCTGAGGAAGTTGGCGATGCGCATGTTCATGATGCGCTCCTCCTCGTTCTGCATTTGCTTGTAGTACAGCAGTTCCGCGTTACCTGGACACAAGGTTATCAAAGGTATAGGTTCCTTATAAATAAGGTCGCATGCAGTAATATAACCAAAACTACTTAATTACTTCTTAGAAAATAAGTACGTAGATTATTTTCTATAAAGGTTTTGTTTTCCCAGATTACTGTTTATGCTGCGGTTTCCTCTCATCTTCATTCTTTACACACTTAAGAACCACGCATAATACAACATCTGAAAGTATTACTTACGACTTCATTATTAAAATCTTTGGACACACCATATACGACCTGTGTCTTTCCGAGTAACGTACATTTTACCCGTATGAGACTACTTTCCATTCCACCCATATATTTTATGGCGTAAATGAACCAGACTTACAGGCAGACTTACCTTGGTCCAACATCTCCTTGAGTTTGGCCTGCATGCTGTGCTTCTCTTTCAACTTCTGCGCTTCGTCAATCTGCATCGCGATATTGGCCTGGTTCACTCTGATGCTTTCCTCCTCTATGCGTTCAGCTTCCATTATCTGTTTAAGGATACGATATAAAGTGGTCACTACAAGTTTTATTTTCGATGTCTTTGATGATTCTGATGTCTGATCTATTCAATCATCACACAGCAAGGGCTGTTGATCTTAGAAAGCTGAAAATTTGAACACTCTAAACTCTTCATTATGTAGACAAAGGACTAGGAAGAATATTTCGAAACGTTTAGGGGATTAATCTTGCATGTGGCTGTCAGCTCGAATGTGATGTTTTACTCAAAAATATGGGTAAACTCCTTAATTTTTTAATTTGGACCAAACTTCAAAGTGTTCCTCCAAAGTCTTTACCTTGGCAGTTTCGTGAGCTTGGATCTGTTCCTTCAACGCGGCGAGATTCTGTAGGCGGAGTTGATGTCTCCTCTCCTCCTCCTCTTCGGCACGGCGTACTGCTGCACGACGGTTCTCTTCCATTATTGCATCCAATCTTAGAGACGCAACATCCTTTTAGTACATTTTTTACTTTATCTAACAGAAAATCAAAAGTTTACAGGAGTTTATAAAAGATACCCACATCCCAAAATGGCACACATTGATATTATGCAGACTTTGGTCTGCTTGGTGTGTGCAAAGGTAAAGGATGCCATACATTTCCTTTCCAATAAAAGAAACTTAAGTATAAGCTAAATTCAAATTCATTAAGTACCAAGATAGTTTTTTCAAAATGCGCCTACTAAAACAAGGCAAAAAAGTGTTCCTATGGATAAAATAAACAATTTTTTTATGAATTAATCTGATATTTTGAAATACCTTTTCTCTTCCCCGTCAAGCTCCTTTTTGATGAGGTCCTTCTCAGAGTTTTGCGCGTCCCGGATGGCATGGCATTTGGACGCGAGGATGATGCGGTTGCAGAGCCGAGGGCCTTGCATGTTGTTGGCACGGAGTACTGTAGGCAGTAATATTATTATTTACATGGCTTCATTAGATTTGCCAGGATATTTATGTAACACTGCTGGACAAAGCATTGCAAATTTTTCAATTACAGCTTCATTTTTGTGCAGATCTTTGATATTCCATTTGATATACTCACTCTCAGCTCTGGAAAGCGTGTGAGCTGCTTGGTCAGGTCCATCCAATTCCGGGTCAGTGACTCCAGGCGCCGCTTCTGCACCGGGCTGTGGCTTTAGTTGTTCCTTCAGCTTTTTCTTCCTCTCTTCAGATTCCTTCGCAGCCTTTTGTATCGCCTCTTCTTGAGCGCACATGGCTTGGATTTGTTCCTCTTGAGTTACTATCTGTTTTTATGGATTGACTTTATAGGGTAGAGATAAGACTAGTCGCGTTGTTAGCTTCATATATGTTCTGAATGCTTTTTCTCTCCTCAAATATTTGACCACTTGCCTCGCGCGCAGTTGGAACGTTCGGATCAAATCACGGCACGGGCTGTTTTTGGTATTTTATAATGTCTAATTTGGCTTAATCTATATAATTGGCTGCGGAACCCTAATCGGCAAGATAGCACCGCTAAGTCATTTGGAGCATCGTAATTCGTTACTAACCGTCAGGTGAGATTGCAGTCAAGCATTTATTATATTAAAAAGTTCTTAACTTGTGGCTGAGGCCATAACTAGGTATACCTTGGCTTGTTTCTTTAATCGGTCGAACTCATTCTTCTTCATTACGGCTGGGTAGCAGTTCCGTTCAGACTTGGGGATCAGCAGCGTCCTCCAGCCGCCCTGCTGAGGGACTATGGTGTACTCGAGATTGGGCTCCTCGCACTTGTGTATGGGACGGTTGGTTAATGGGAACTTGAGACGACATTGTGATGGTCTGGTAAAACATAGTGGTTATTATTGAAGAATGAAGAAGAAGATGATGATGATGATGATGCTGGTGACATTAAAGTCAGCCATATGCCTTCACGATATCTAGGATTAAGTATTAATGCTACCATGGAGTACTTATTCACTTTAAAAATCAATCGGTCATTGGTCAATCTCCTGTCTGGATTTTAGCCACTGAACTCAATTTGCAACAATATTAGCAATCTCTGTTGGAAATGTTATAGTTTCCAAGTGTGTGTATGCAAACATAAGTGCACTCTATGTTGCTTCACTTAACAATGACAGGACGACAATATTGTGAAAGTAACAGCTGACTCAAAAACTAATTCAAGGTGTAACGTATTCCTCGAAGTATCGGTAATGTCCGTTATCGGGCAAGTGACTTCTAGTGTAATAGTAGATTGTTACACAAGGGACGTAAGTAAGCTATTACAGAACAAGATCCAATTTGGCGCCAGTGCGAGCGCAGCTCGCAAAGGGCGCTAATGGATCGCGTGCACCCGAGATATTTAGTCACACGAGCGAGCGCAGCGAGCGAGGGTGAATATAGTTCGAGGGTGAAATAGCTACTTGCAACCGAGGTAAGCATTCAACTTTATATCATTCTTGCGAGGTAAATAAAACATTGGTAATGCAAAATGAAATTTTAATTAGAATAATTAGCAAATTTAGAGAAAAAAAAATAAAAAAGTAATAAAAAAATAAAAAAAAAATAAAAAATAAAAGAATAATAATAAAAAAATAATGAAAAATAATAATAAAAAAATAATAAAAAATAAAAAAAAATCAAGCATAGTGCGACGTAATGTTGCCCTTGAACTGTAATGTGTACATTACAATTCAAGCATAGTGCGACGTAATGTTGCCCTTGAACTGTAATGTGAACATTACAATTCAAGCATGTTGCTTTGAATTGCAAACATCAACTTACAAGGAGACTTTCCACCATAGTAATCCGTATTTACTGAGTAAGTATGATATAAAGTTTTATAGTATGGAACCCTCCCATGCGGAAAAACGGAACCCTTTCGGTATCACAGGTTATAGAAAATTCTACGATCAATAGGTAGTTCTTTGTGCTAGGTGCTACTGCTAAATGTTAACCTGTGTAATTGGTAGCAGCCCTGCTCCTTCCCTTTTCGAATTTTATGGTACTTAATGTCTTCATGCAGATTTTTCACAGCTTTCGGCATTTTATTTTAACGATATTCGAAAAAATGATAAAAAATAATTTTAAAATTAAATTCTCAACCTCACATTACCTTACTTGCCTTATTTTTTAAACGTGTTGCTAAGTAACGGTTTCTCCATTGATCTATAAAATAGTAGGATTTTCAATATTCTGTGGCCAAATTGTTTTGTAGACTGGCAACTGAATGGCAGTTGCAGTCACATTCAATTTACTCTATGGCAGTCACTATAAAAAGTCGGTCTTGTCTCTTTTGCTTGTCAGTGTCATTTTGAAATTCGTGAAACGCGGGTGTGCGATAATTTTTTGAAATCTTTGCGATACAAATATTTTTATTTTAGTAAATTATATGTTATTATATTTACTAAGAGTATTTTAAAAAAATCTATATCTGTCCGTGTTAAGTTTATGACTTAGGTTATTTTATATTTGCGTTATTATGTAAGAGGTTACTAAAATATTTCGAAAACACTTGTTCAAACAATATCTTGAAAGTAGTTTATATAAAAACATCAAAGAACATGGAAAACACAGGGAAAGTTAAGCCTGCTGCGTCGTTCTTATCACCATTATTTGTAAGTTTTAATTCTATATTTTCAGTAAACCCATTAATTAGTATGTATCTTTGAATAGCAGATAACTGAGTAAGTCATAATTTTGCACCACAAGTCATTAAGAACCTGTTGTTGAGTTCCAATTATATTCATGCCTTGACTTCATTTATCATAAGTAATGCATATGCATTTCAATTACAGATTAATCAGTATTTTGAAATACATAAAGAACTGTTATTACAAGCAATGGTATAAATAAAAATTAAATAATAGTATAATAATATCATTCACTGCCTATCTGTCAGTATTAAAAAAATATTTGTTAAGTGAATGCATGAGAAATGTACGGTAATGTAAGGTACATATTTGGGATATCCATAGGAAACAAAGGGAATGAATATAATATAATAATAGTCCAGGCAAAAATAGAACTAACAAAAAAAGCTTGCCTCTTTATTATAATTAGATGCTAACTACCATGTGCTTGAATAAGGTGATGAGAGAGACTTTGGATTTATACAATCTTACGATATCCCAAAGTGATCAAACACAAAATTCAGAGCATGGATAGTTATAGAGCAACTGCCTTGTTGATCTAGTGGTGAGCATGTTCAACTAAAGATCATGAGGTCCAGGGTTTGATCTGTGAGTCAGGCAAATATTAGGTATAGTATTAGGTTTTGCAATCAGGAAATTGTAACTACTAGCCTAGAGTTTGGAACGTGGCAGTTTTACCCCAATGCCTCAAAAATTCAACTTTCAAAATTTTTTATTCTTTCACATAGGCCTAACTTACAGGCACCTGCGAAATGTCAGACCACCTTGTTCGGAAAGTAGCACTGCACCTCGTAGAGTAAGTTAAGCCATTGGTCTGGCGACTGATCTTTCTCTGCTTGTGTCAGAACTGACATCCCACTTAATTATAAGAGAGAGGAAATAAAGAGTGTACTGTGTACACTTGTGCACTATGATATGTCTCGCGTCGACAGAAAATCTCTGCAGAGATTGAATGCCATGCTGTGCCATCTAGAGGGCATTAATAATATTATTAATTCAGCTTTCATTCTAAAGATGTCATCTTACCCAGGAAATCTTTGATCGTGAGCAAAATGCAACTTGCAGGCGGGAGCCACAGCGGGTCTGTCTGTGGATGTGACGCTGTATCCCCTGGACACGCTGAAGACCCGTCTGCAGAGCCAGCAGGGCTTCTACAAGGCTGGCGGATTTAAAGGAGTCTATAGAGGTACATATTCTTCCTTTTGAGATTCAGTCATGATAGAAGATTCAGAGTAAGTAAATTGCTCAGGAGTTTGTCACTTCTGACTGAACAGACTCTTATTGGTTTTGACTGTGCAGTTGACGTGCGTTCGGATTTATTAGGATTTAATTTAGCAATTCAGTGTGATGCTGTGTAGCAACCATTAGGGGTTTTTTTTCACCCCTTTTAATAAAAATGTAAGGTAGTGAAATTGCAATAATATCACAATATACCATCAGTTGAGATTGCAGTAAGTATTTGTATTACTTTGTTTATATATATATATTTTTTTTTACGCTATACAAGTTAGTACTTGACTGCGATCTCACCTGATGGTAAGTTATGATGCAGTCGAAGATGTTAGCGTACTAAGTTGGAAGGGGTGAGTTATGTCACCCCAACGGTTTCTACACAGCATTGTACCGGAACGCTAAATCGCTTTGCGGTACGTCATTGCTGGTAGGGTGGTAATTAGCCACGGCCAAGGCCTCCCACCAGACCAGACCTGAGCCAATTAGAAATTATAAAATTCCAAAGTGGCCCATGGCGGGAATCGAACCCGCGACCTCCCACTCGAATCCGAGCGTGCGTCCCCTGCGCCACGGAGGTCGTCATATTATACTAGTTGACCTGATAAACGTTGTTTTGCCCTCAGGGATATAAAAAAATCTGATAAATTGATATTTAAGCTAGGATAGCTTAAATATCAATCTTTTAAGTTAGATCAAACTGCACACTGTGTGCAAATTTAATTAAAATCGGTTAAGTAATTTAAGAGTGAATCGCGGACAAAAAACGTGACGCGTAATTTATATCTATATTATAAAATAAGATTAAATCTAGAGTTCTTTTATTATAGAAAAAAATCTTAGAATCAACCATACAACATAAAAGTTATAAACAAAAGTGAAAGTTATTTTTGCATGACCTTTACAGTTAAGCTGTTAGCTGGTAAGTACCGATACGTCTTACTATGTACTTAGCTAATACTATTATGTTAATTACTTAATTTGTAAGTATTTTCACCTTGAAAGTTTTTGCCCACTGTAGGTAAAGATTCAATCAGCTTTTTAAAATGTTTACCCGCCGCTCTTTCCTCGAACACTTTGGACATCGATGCGTCTATACACTCACCGCCACCAGTGTACCCACCAGTATACTTACATTTTTACTCACAGGTCTTCTAACAGTGGCCACAAGCTCAACGCCCACCAGTGCGCTGTTCTTCGTATCGTACGAAGCCACGAAGACAGTGTGTGAACCGCTAGTGCGCCCGCAGTATGCCCCGCTCGTGCACATGTTTGCAGCCAGCGTCGGAGAGACGGTGAGGGCCATTCCACCTTTCCATTTCACCACAACCACACTAACAGTGGCCACAAGTCATTTTTATCAGTGGCTACAAGTTGTCTTTCTACCAAAGGATCAGTGTCCACAAGTTATCTTTCTACCAAAGGATCAGTGGCCATAAGTTATCTTTCTACCAAAAGATCAGTGGCCACAAGTTATCTTCCTACCAAAGGGTCAGTGGCCACAAGTTATCTTCCTACCAAAGGATCAGTGGCCACAAGTTATCTTCCTAGCAAAGGATCAGTGGCCACA
Source organism: Coenonympha glycerion (assembly GCA_963855885.1). NCBI lineage: Eukaryota > Metazoa > Arthropoda > Insecta > Lepidoptera > Nymphalidae > Coenonympha > Coenonympha glycerion. The sequence goes on from OY979631.1 coordinate 978,715, forward strand.
AGTTATCTTCCTAGCAAAGGATCAGTGGCCACAAGTTATCTTCCTAGCAAAGGATCAGTGGCCACAAGTTATCTTTCTCTACCAAAGGATCAGTGGCCACAAGTTATCTTTCTCTACCAAAGGATCAGTGGTTACAAGTTATCTCTCTACCAAATTTTACTTAGACGGAATTAGACGGAGAGCTATTATTTAGTATGTAAACTCATTATAATATTCAAGCTAATTAACAAAATACTAATTACCTAATAAATAATGATACTCACATTTACTTAAACGACTTCATTAATCACTATAATATTTAACTTTAGTATTATTAGTTGAGATTGAGTAATAATAACTATTTTGAAATATTAGAATTAACAAAATGTAAAATAATGTTTCTAAATTCTAACTTATTCTTTGTTTGAAAAACCACAAAGTCTTTTTTAAATTAGATTATACATTCGTTTAGATTTAATTTTAAGTGTTGTATAAATTATATTATTGAATATTACTTGTGAATAAATGTAAGTCTTTCATACAAGTAGATGGTATGAGATGATAAATAATTTAATATTATGATGTTTCATATCCTGTGCCCATATGTAATAAGTAAATAAAAATGTTTTTCAGCTGGCGTGTCTGATTCGTGTGCCTACAGAGATAGCTAAGCAGAGAAAACAGACATACACCGGCACTGAGAAGCGAAGCAGTATCCGGATTCTAGTCCAAGTAAGTACTTAAGTATATAAATAGTATCATTGATTTATAAGTCTTTATAAATATCAAGAAAATTCCAGTCCCATTTCATGAAATCACTCAGCAATGTTCAGCCCAAGCATTTGGATCTAGAAATCTTAATCTTTGCTCAAACGTTTCATTCATAATAAGGTAAGATATCTCAAAATCACCCGAGGGTATCAGGGGTGGGTTAGAAAAACCTTCTTTTGTCTACTGGGTATAGCAATTTACAAATTCCTAGTTTAGTATCTCGGAGCAAAACCAAACAGTTGTGAAATTAACAGTGAAATGAATAACAACGTCATGGCATTTAGATAATATTTCATGGGTACATGAACAGATTAGATTTTAACCTGGGTGTCTTCAAGGGAAGAGTGAATAGGTATTTTCTAGGCCAGTGCGCACCGTCCTAAACCTCATCATTTCTGTCCATCAGATATGATTGTAGTCAAGTGCAAGTCTATCTATAATAAAAAAAAAGATTCATACCAAAACATTTTCTGAGAACACAGAAACATTAATTTGACTACCAATTATTTTTTATCAATAGAGGTAAGGTTAATTTTTCTGTGTTAATTTTTTAATTCATTTCACAAGTCATTTCACTCGCAGAACCTGAATCGTTAAGCAGCACTTGGTTGAAGGTGTGTGATATTGCAGGCGTTCAAATCAGAGGGACTCCGCAAAGGCGTGTACCGCGGGTTCCTGTCGACGGTGGTGCGCGACCTGCCCTTCAGCTTCATAGAGCTGCCGCTGTGGGAGCTGCTCAAGCGCGCCGTGCGGGAGAGGAACCACGGGGACATCACTAGCTTCCAGGTCAGCTCCTCAAACAGAGGGACTCAGGCGTGTACCGCGGGTTGCTGTCGACGGTGGTGCGCGACCTGCCCTTCAGCTTCATAGAGCTGCCGCTGTGGGAGCTGCTCAAGCGCGCCGTGCGGGAGAGGAACCACGGGGACATCACTAGCTTCCAGGTCAGCTCCTCAAACAGAGGGACTCAGGCGTGTACCGCGGGTTGCTGTCGACGGTGGTGCGCGACCTGCCCTTCAGCTTCATAGAGCTGCCGCTGTGGGAGCTGCTCAAGCGCGCCGTGCGGGAGAGGAACCACGGGGACATCACTAGCTTCCAGGTCAGCTCCTCAAACAGAGGGACTCAGGCGTGTACCGCGGGTTGCTGTCGACGGTGGTGCGCGACCTGCCCTTCAGCTTCATAGAGCTGCCGCTGTGGGAGCTGCTCAAGCGCGCCGTGCGGGAGAGGAACCACGGGGACATCACTAGCTTCCAGGTCAGCTCCTCAAACAGAGGGACTCAGGCGTGTACCGCGGGTTGCTGTCGACGGTGGTGCGCGACCTGCCCTTCAGCTTCATAGAGCTGCCGCTGTGGGAGCTGCTCAAGCGCGCCGTGCGGGAGAGGAACCACGGGGACATCACTAGCTTCCAGGTCAGCTCCTCAAACAGAGGGACTCAGGCGTGTACCGCGGGTTGCTGTCGACGGTGGTGCGCGACCTGCCCTTCAGCTTCATAGAGCTGCCGCTGTGGGAGCTGCTCAAGCGCGCCGTGCGGGAGAGGAACCACGGGGATATCACTAGCTTCCAGGTCAGCTCCTCAAACAGAGGGACTCAGGCGTGTACCGCGGGTTGCTGTCGACGGTGGTGCGCGACCTGCCCTTCAGCTTCATAGAGCTGCCGCTGTGGGAGCTGCTCAAGCGCGCCGTGCGGGAGAGGAACCACGGGGACATCACTAGCTTCCAGGTCAGCTCCTCAAACAGAGGGACTCAGGCGTGTACCGCGGGTTGCTGTCGACGGTGGTGCGCGACCTGCCCTTCAGCTTCATAGAGCTGCCGCTGTGGGAGCTGCTCAAGCGCGCCGTGCGGGAGAGGAACCACGGGGACATCACTAGCTTCCAGGTCAGCTCCTCAAACAGAGGGACTCAGGCGTGTACCGCGGGTTGCTGTCGACGGTGGTGCGCGACCTGCCCTTCAGCTTCATAGAGCTGCCGCTGTGGGAGCTGCTCAAGCGCGCCGTGCGGGAGAGGAACCACGGGGACATCACTAGCTTCCAGGTCAGCTCCTCAAACAGAGGGACTCAGGCGTGTACCGCGGGTTGCTGTCGACGGTGGTGCGCGACCTGCCCTTCAGCTTCATAGAGCTGCCGCTGTGGGAGCTGCTCAAGCGCGCCGTGCGGGAGAGGAACCACGGGGACATCACTAGCTTCCAGGTCAGCTCCTCAAACAGAGGGACTCAGGCGTGTACCGCGGGTTGCTGTCGACGGTGGTGCGCGACCTGCCCTTCAGCTTCATAGAGCTGCCGCTGTGGGAGCTGCTCAAGCGCGCCGTGCGGGAGAGGAACCACGGGGACATCACTAGCTTCCAGGTCAGCTCCTCAAACAGAGGGACTCAGGCGTGTACCGCGGGTTGCTGTCGACGGTGGTGCGCGACCTGCCCTTCAGCTTCATAGAGCTGCCGCTGTGGGAGCTGCTCAAGCGCGCCGTGCGGGAGAGGAACCACGGGGACATCACTAGCTTCCAGGTCAGCTCCTCAAACAGAGGGACTCAGGCGTGTACCGCGGGTTGCTGTCGACGGTGGTGCGCGACCTGCCCTTCAGCTTCATAGAGCTGCCGCTGTGGGAGCTGCTCAAGCGCGCCGTGCGGGAGAGGAACCACGGGGACATCACTAGCTTCCAGGTCAGCTCCTCAAACAGAGGGACTCAGGCGTGTACCGCGGGTTGCTGTCGACGGTGGTGCGCGACCTGCCCTTCAGCTTCATAGAGCTGCCGCTGTGGGAGCTGCTCAAGCGCGCCGTGCGGGAGAGGAACCACGGGGACATCACTAGCTTCCAGGTCAGCTCCTCAAACAGAGGGACTCAGGCGTGTACCGCGGGTTGCTGTCGACGGTGGTGCGCGACCTGCCCTTCAGCTTCATAGAGCTGCCGCTGTGGGAGCTGCTCAAGCGCGCCGTGCGGGAGAGGAACCACGGGGACATCACTAGCTTCCAGGTCAGCTCCTCAAACAGAGGGACTCAGGCGTGTACCGCGGGTTGCTGTCGACGGTGGTGCGCGACCTGCCCTTCAGCTTCATAGAGCTGCCGCTGTGGGAGCTGCTCAAGCGCGCCGTGCGGGAGAGGAACCACGGGGACATCACTAGCTTCCAGGTCAGCTCCTCAAACAGAGGGACTCAGGCGTGTACCGCGGGTTGCTGTCGACGGTGGTGCGCGACCTGCCCTTCAGCTTCATAGAGCTGCCGCTGTGGGAGCTGCTCAAGCGCGCCGTGCGGGAGAGGAACCACGGGGACATCACTAGCTTCCAGGTCAGCTCCTCAAACAGAGGGACTCAGGCGTGTACCGCGGGTTGCTGTCGACGGTGGTGCGCGACCTGCCCTTCAGCTTCATAGAGCTGCCGCTGTGGGAGCTGCTCAAGCGCGCCGTGCGGGAGAGGAACCACGGGGACATCACTAGCTTCCAGGTCAGCTCCTCAAACAGAGGGACTCAGGCGTGTACCGCGGGTTGCTGTCGACGGTGGTGCGCGACCTGCCCTTCAGCTTCATAGAGCTGCCGCTGTGGGAGCTGCTCAAGCGCGCCGTGCGGGAGAGGAACCACGGGGACATCACTAGCTTCCAGGTCAGCTCCTCAAACAGAGGGACTCAGGCGTGTACCGCGGGTTGCTGTCGACGGTGGTGCGCGACCTGCCCTTCAGCTTCATAGAGCTGCCGCTGTGGGAGCTGCTCAAGCGCGCCGTGCGGGAGAGGAACCACGGGGACATCACTAGCTTCCAGGTCAGCTCCTCAAACAGAGGGACTCAGGCGTGTACCGCGGGTTGCTGTCGACGGTGGTGCGCGACCTGCCCTTCAGCTTCATAGAGCTGCCGCTGTGGGAGCTGCTCAAGCGCGCCGTGCGGGAGAGGAACCACGGGGACATCACTAGCTTCCAGGTCAGCTCCTCAAACAGAGGGACTCAGGCGTGTACCGCGGGTTGCTGTCGACGGTGGTGCGCGACCTGCCCTTCAGCTTCATAGAGCTGCCGCTGTGGGAGCTGCTCAAGCGCGCCGTGCGGGAGAGGAACCACGGGGACATCACTAGCTTCCAGGTCAGCTCCTCAAACAGAGGGACTCAGGCGTGTACCGCGGGTTGCTGTCGACGGTGGTGCGCGACCTGCCCTTCAGCTTCATAGAGCTGCCGCTGTGGGAGCTGCTCAAGCGCGCCGTGCGGGAGAGGAACCACGGGGACATCACTAGCTTCCAGGTCAGCTCCTCAAACAGAGGGACTCAGGCGTGTACCGCGGGTTGCTGTCGACGGTGGTGCGCGACCTGCCCTTCAGCTTCATAGAGCTGCCGCTGTGGGAGCTGCTCAAGCGCGCCGTGCGGGAGAGGAACCACGGGGACATCACTAGCTTCCAGGTCAGCTCCTCAAACAGAGGGACTCAGGCGTGTACCGCGGGTTGCTGTCGACGGTGGTGCGCGACCTGCCCTTCAGCTTCATAGAGCTGCCGCTGTGGGAGCTGCTCAAGCGCGCCGTGCGGGAGAGGAACCACGGGGACATCACTAGCTTCCAGGTCAGCTCCTCAAACAGAGGGACTCAGGCGTGTACCGCGGGTTGCTGTCGACGGTGGTGCGCGACCTGCCCTTCAGCTTCATAGAGCTGCCGCTGTGGGAGCTGCTCAAGCGCGCCGTGCGGGAGAGGAACCACGGGGACATCACTAGCTTCCAGGTCAGCTCCTCAAACAGAGGGACTCAGGCGTGTACCGCGGGTTGCTGTCGACGGTGGTGCGCGACCTGCCCTTCAGCTTCATAGAGCTGCCGCTGTGGGAGCTGCTCAAGCGCGCCGTGCGGGAGAGGAACCACGGGGACATCACTAGCTTCCAGGTCAGCTCCTCAAACAGAGGGACTCAGGCGTGTACCGCGGGTTGCTGTCGACGGTGGTGCGCGACCTGCCCTTCAGCTTCATAGAGCTGCCGCTGTGGGAGCTGCTCAAGCGCGCCGTGCGGGAGAGGAACCACGGGGACATCACTAGCTTCCAGGTCAGCTCCTCAAACAGAGGGACTCAGGCGTGTACCGCGGGTTGCTGTCGACGGTGGTGCGCGACCTGCCCTTCAGCTTCATAGAGCTGCCGCTGTGGGAGCTGCTCAAGCGCGCCGTGCGGGAGAGGAACCACGGGGACATCACTAGCTTCCAGGTCAGCTCCTCAAACAGAGGGACTCAGGCGTGTACCGCGGGTTGCTGTCGACGGTGGTGCGCGACCTGCCCTTCAGCTTCATAGAGCTGCCGCTGTGGGAGCTGCTCAAGCGCGCCGTGCGGGAGAGGAACCACGGGGACATCACTAGCTTCCAGGTCAGCTCCTCAAACAGAGGGACTCAGGCGTGTACCGCGGGTTGCTGTCGACGGTGGTGCGCGACCTGCCCTTCAGCTTCATAGAGCTGCCGCTGTGGGAGCTGCTCAAGCGCGCCGTGCGGGAGAGGAACCACGGGGACATCACTAGCTTCCAGGTCAGCTCCTCAAACAGACTTGGAGCTGTACCACCATCTCTTACAGCTTACTGAATTTCATACTATGTTTGTATGAAAATATTAAAACAATACTGCAGCATCACTACGTATGTTGAACTATTACATCCATTCTCCGACCACATTATGTACCTACCTTAAGCTCATTCTTATGTTTTTTAATGTTTCTGTTGTTATTTCCAGAGTGCTCTGTGCGGCTCGCTGGCGGGCGGCTTCGCGGCCGCTGCGACCACTCCGCTAGACCTCGCGAAGACACGCATCATGCTAGCGGAGGAGTACGCAGCGACGCGCAAGCTGCGCATCCGGCCCGTGCTGACTGACATTTACCAGCAGTCCGGCGTGAGGGGCTTGTTCGCAGGGGTCACGCCCAGAGCAACCGCTTTCATGTTCGGCGGGTTCGTCTTCTTCGGCGTGTACGACCATTCTAAGAGTTTGTATGACAAATTCTTAGATAGATAACATACAACGCGACTAGGAATCTTATGATTACGTTTTCCACTACTAGAGTAATCACTAAATCTATATACTTATAATAAAACTGTAAAGGGTCGAATTCTGTACATTGAAGGTATTTTGAAAATTTTTGTTGGAGGACACTATTTAGTCGATACTGAAGCCAAAACTGTAATTTTTTTAATTTTTGTCTGTCTGTCTGTCTGTCTGTCTGTCTGTCTGTCTGTCTGTCTGTCTGTCTGTCTGTCTGTCTGTCTGTCTGTTTCACGACCGGGCATCACGGCTAATCCGCTGGATGGATTTAAATGAAACTTGACATGATTATAGTTCATACCCCGAGGTAGGACATAGGATACTTTTTGTCCCGAAATTCATCATGGTTTCCCTGGAAGACGGCATCAAAGTCCAAACGTTTTTTAGTTATAATTCATTAACGCGTTGTCCGATTCCATTCATTCTTTTTTTGTTAGAAAGGAGGTTCTTTATAAATTATTCCATACAAATCTTATCATCATCACTTTTGTAGTTCAGAAATTACAGACATCAGAACCTTTAAGTTCAAGTAGGTAGGTGACTTGAAACTCGGAATGCACAAAGAACCTAGGGCTAGGACGTAGGGCTCAAGTAAGACTGGAGTACCCTTACAGCCGTAAATAAATAGGCTTAGCAGGAGATTTCGTATGGTTTAAAATTTTTCACTTTTAGGGTGAACAAAAATCATGTAACTGGCGTCATCGCTACGTTATACCGTATAGCGCCATCTCTACAATTTATGTGGAACTTGAATGTAAAACTCTGAGATAGGTACTACCGAATTTTTTTAAATAAAAATTAACTGTCATGTTATTTACTGTTTCCTGACTTTATATTAAGATGGCACTGTTAACACATGAACAGATTTAAACTTTATCATCCGCAATATGGTAAGGGTAAGATAATGGTTCACAAATATTTTTAACTCTTAGGTCTTATCGATCCTAACCGACTGACTGTCATCTAAGGTCTTTTTATACGTAAAGAAATATATAGCCATTGTCCATTCTGATGTTTTGGATTGTATTGAGATGAAGCAAAGATTTTTAAAAGACTCTTATATTATGTTGGGCTGGGGAATATTGTTAGTAGAGTAATTTATCCCAGTGGTACCTACCCGGCCGAACTCTGAAAGAAGAGTTCTACCACCAGTACAACTTTTCACATGGTTTAATAATTTTTGACATATTTCGTGGTTTCAGAATAAAAATCACAATGAAAAGGACGATTTTAACTGTCGATATTTCGATACATTGGTACATTGGTATTGGTGCCACTGGGTCGAAATATCGACAGTTAAAATCGTCCTTTCGAACTTTCAATTACGTATTAATGAAACTTTATATTATTATTAAGAAAAAGGAGTTTTCAAAATCACCACAAGATAACCCGTGCAAAGTAAGAACAGGTTTCTGTACAACATCACACCAGAATCCCGCAAAAAATCAAGGAATTCCAGTAGGAAGGTATATTATGTAAAAAAATTGTAATTCACGCGGGCGGAGCCGCGGGCAACAGCTAGTATCAAATAAGAAGGTACCTATTGCTCCCATACCTTCGTTTGTACTTGCGTAAATGACACCGGCCGCGTTCTGTTAGGCATATACCAGCAGGCGGGCGTGAGGGGCTTGTTCGCAGGGGTCACGCCCAGGGCGACAGCTTTCATGTTCGGCGGGTTCGTCTTCTTCGGCGTGTACGACCATTCTAAGAGTTTGTATGACAAATTCTTAGATAGATAACACACAACGCGACTAGGAATCTATTATGATTACGTTTTCCACTACTAGAGTAATCACTAAATATCAAATAAGAAGGTACCTATTGCTCCCATACCTTCGTTTGTACTTGCGTAAATGACACCGGCCGCGTTCTGTTAGGCATATACCAGCAGGCGGGCGTGAGGGGCTTGTTCGCAGGGGTCACGCCCAGGGCGACAGCTTTCATGTTCGGCGGGTTCGTCTTCTTCGGCGTGTACGACCATTCTAAGAGTTTGTATGACAAATTCTTAGATAGATAACACACAGTGCGAGTTGCGACTAGGAATTTTATAATTACGTTTTCCACTACTAGAGTAATCACAAAGATATCACTAAATATCAAATAACTAGCTGACCTGGCAAACGTTGTTTTGCCTTTAGGCATATAATAAAATAGATAAAGTTAGATTTAAGCTATCCTATCTCTCAAGTTGGATCGAACTGCACATGGTGTGCGAATTTTATTATAATCGGTTAAGTGGTTTAGGAGTCCATTGAGGACAAACATTGTGACACGAGATTTATATATATTAAGATAAGGTACCTATTGCTCCCAGACGACAATAATTTGGTGTGTACGTGCGTAAACGACACCGGACACGTCCTGTTGGACATATACCACCAGTCGGGCGTGAGGGGCTTGTTTGCAGGGGTCACGCCCAGAGCAACCGCTTTTATGTTCGGCGAGTTCTGTCTTCTTCAGCGTGTATGACCATTCTAAGAGTTTGTATGACAAATTCTTAGATAGATAACACACAGTGCGACTAGGAATCTCATAATTACGTATTCAATTAATAAAGTGATCTCAAAGATATCACTAAATATCAAATGATAAGGTACCTATTGCTCTGTCTAAAACATCTATAAATTAACCATTCAATATTAATTATATGATAAATTATAAGGTAACAGACGTCGCGACTAGGAAACTATTATGAAGTTTTCTATTAAATAGACTAACCACGGAGTATTACTGAACGTCAAATGAGTTCCTTATTGTATTTACTAATGTATAAAAAAAACAAACAATTTATTAAGTGGTGCTTGTTTTATAGTTAGTTTTTAAATGTGTATATAAAGTACAATAATGTATTATAGGAGTGTGGCATACCTAATGGTACTAGTATACATAAATAATAGATTATGTTGGATATGGAAGCTATTAATTATTTATATTTTGTTATTAACTTGTTGGCAATGGATTTGTGTGTACTGAAATGTGTTATAGGTACAGGGTAAAGGAATAATGCCATTGATAAGGTTTTGTTATTGTATGAGAAACTATAAGTTTTAAGAACAATTGTAAAAAGTAAGAATAAATAGTTGAATTTTATATTTTGTCTTTTTTAACTTATTATCATCATCAGCTTATTAATGTACCTTCACTGTTCTCATAAAAGAGACACTCCAGAGATTAGACCTACCACATTATTGCATACTTCACAGATCTTGAATGAATATAATCTATATCCTACTTTTCATTATTTTTTTTAGAAATTTAAAGTGTAGAAAATCAATAAAAAATGTGATGTTAATCTTCACAAAATATATATTTCATAATTTTTACAAACTCTAACGATTATAATATTATTCATAACTTATGCCAAGTTCTTTTTTTACACACATATACATTTATATTCTAAACTTCTGAAAGTAATAACATTTTTAATATTTGGGTGCGATCAATAATATTTCTTTTTAAAGAAAATACAATATAAGTACATCGATATATTTAAATCGATCACAACCAAAATATTAATTCAATATAATAACTAAAAATGGAAAATAACAACTAAAAATAAAGTTTCGATTATGTTTGGTACATGCTTAGAAGAAAAATAAATATTTAATACTCTTGTTAATTCTCTTGTTAAATAGTTTAGGCTAAAAAATCTCAAGATTATCTGAAAATTAGTGCCATAAATGTTTTGCTAAAAACAAATCACAATTTTGTATATATTAATTATATTATTCTTTATATTGACTGTGATTATTTCGTTAACTGCACACTTCTTGAACTAGTTAAAGATGTGACAGTTAACAAAAATTAGGAATTTATAAAACATTGACATGACATGACATAATTTTAACTTATTATTTTAAGAGAGGCGTATAATAAGTAGATGTAAAACGTATTCTAAGGTCTATAGTGATAATAATAATTAATTAGATTTCTCGCGCCAAAATAATATTAAAGAAAATAAAAATAAATCATAATAAAATTAAGTACAGCACCATACAAATAGTTATTAATTAATAAAACGTTAGAAAATAAAACATCAATTACTATTACTTTAATTCAATTTGTATAAATTCTCATATATGACTGATTTTGTTTATAGAAAATACTTTGGAATGTCATAGCCATATTATATTAGATCTAAGCCTAAATATATATTTAGAAACTAAATATATAATAGATGCTACTATATACAGGGACGGATTCATAGTTGTTTATATAGTGAATTTATACAGTGTTAAAGTATTTTTAACAACTTTATCTGTTCGCATCATTAAGGTGATAAGGTCACAGGACAACAAACAGGGCCGGATTTGAGACAATTGAAAATTACATAATAGTACAGTGCAATTAGCTCAAAAAACGACAAAACACGGACATCCTAAGTAAAAGTATTATTCTGGCTTCACATTGTTCTATGCAGTCCTCATATTGTGAGTAAAAAAATTACACCCCTGAAAGCGCCAGGTTGGGGGCAGAGGGGGGATAAGTTGCGTTTTATCAGTTTTTCTTAAATATTTCAAAAACTATGCGGCTTGGCGCAAAAGTGGATAGATCAAAAGTAATCTACATTAAAATGTGAACAAAAATGGTCCTTAGCTATCTTGCTATAAATTAAACGGTTACAGAGTAAAGGAGAGTGTAAAATAACAGTTACACCCTACTATTTGGGCACTTAGTAAAAGTGATTACTATCATTAATGATGTATGAAATGTGGCACTTGTTTAGAAATTGTACACACATTTTTTTGTTCAGAGATTTCCATTTAGGAATTAGGGTTATGTTAGGTTACAAATACACCACGATGAATGAAAGTGGGCTGATAATAAAAATATGTATAAATAAAAATAGTTTCAATCAATGTTTGCATATATAAAATATGTTTCTTTTTGGATTGCAAAATGACACACAGCTTAAAGGTGCAGGAATAAGCTGCGCTAGAAATAACGTCAAATAGTTGGCAGGTATTCGCTAGGGTTATCACTTGTTCAGACAGGTTATCGGAATATGACGTTGCTGTGCGAGCCGCGCTGCGAGCTGGTGTCGCGCGCGCTCTGCCTCCTGAAGGGGTTCCAGGAGGGCACGCGGCGCGCGGATGAGCTGGCGGTGGCGGCGGTGGAGCCGCTGGACGCCGTGGACGGCACACGGAGCCCTGGTTGGAGCTCGGTTATCGGAATATGACGTTGCTGTGCGAGCCGCGCTGCGAGCTGGTGTCGCGCGCGCTCTGCCTCCTGAAGGGGTTCCAGGAGGGCACGCGGCGCGCGGACGAGCTGGCGGTGGCGGCGGTGGAGCCGCTGGACGCCGTGGACGGCACACGGAGCCCTGGTTGGAGCTCGGTTATCGGAATATGACGTTGCTGTGCGAGCCGCGCTGCGAGCTGGTGTCGCGCGCGCTCTGTTCCTGAAGGGGTTCCAGGAGGGCACGTGGCGCGCGGACGAGCTGGCGGTGGCGGCGGTGGAGCCGCTGGACGCCGTGGACGGCACACGGAGCCCTGGTTGGAGCTCGGTTATCGGAATATGACGTTGCTGTGCGAGCCGCGCTGCGAGCTGGTGTCGCGCGCGCTCTGCCTCCTGAAGGGGTTCCAGGAGGGCACGCGGCGCGCGGACGAGCTGGCGGTGGCGGCGGTGGAGCCGCTGGACGCCGTGGACGGCACACGGAGCCCTGGTTGGAGCTCGGTTATCGGAATATGACGTTGCTGTGCGAGCCGCGCTGCGAGCTGGTGTCGCGCGCGCTCTGCCTCCTGAAGGGGTTCCAGGAGGGCACGCGGCGCGCGGACGAGCTGGCGGTGGCGGCGGTGGAGCCGCTGGACGCCGTGGACGGCACACGGAGCCCTGGTTGGAGCTCGGTTATCGGAATATGACGTTGCTGTGCGAGCCGCGCTGCGAGCTGGTGTCGCGCGCGCTCTGTTCCTGAAGGGGTTCCAGGAGGGCACGCGGCGCGCGGACGAGCTGGCGGTGGCGGCGGTGGAGCCGCTGGACGCCGTGGACGGCACACGGAGCCCTGGTTGGAGCTCGGTTATCGGAATATGACGTTGCTGTGCGAGCCGCGCTGCGAGCTGGTGTCGCGCGCGCTCTGCCTCCTGAAGGGGTTCCAGGAGGGCACGCGGCGCGCGGACGAGCTGGCGGTGGCGGCGGTGGAGCCGCTGGACGCCGTGGACGCCGCCGACACGGAGCCCTGGTTGGAGCTCGGCTGTCGCGGCGTCTCGGGAGATGACTGAAACAGGCGTTGCTGTCAAAAATTTCGTGCTCGCTTCGCTTGCGCTTTCTTGTGCTTTAGTACCAGGGTTATTTGCTGCTCAGTGGGAGGTAATTTTGAAAACTGATGATATTAAAAATTGGGGGAAATAACCGGTGTTGTATAACCAGTTCATAAGTGATATTTGACAGCAACGATCGCTTTATTTCCCCCTCGTTAACCTGTCGCGAGATAGGTAATAAGGGCACCGGCGTTGGTTACTCCTGGTATACCTTAGAGTTGGCGCGGTCCATGGGCGTGGCGAGGCGCAGCGTGAGCGCGTCGCCGGCGCGCTGGATGAGCGACACCACCTCCTCGTGCGAGCTCCACTTCACGTCCTTGTCGCCGATGGACATGATGAAGTCGCCTTCCCGCATGCCGCCGATCTGGAATATATTCTTTACAATTACCAACGAACAACTGAAGACCAGACACAGAGAGGGCTATGTAAGGAGTGTCCCTAAGGGATGAAATCCGAAATGAGATCCGCAGGAGAACCAGTTGAGACCTGGGTGAAGCCAAGGAGGCCTGGAGTACTGGAGACCGCGTACAAGCAAGCGTATAGCGTGGGGCGCCCTCCAGCTCGTTGGAAACATTAGGTGGTGTTTCAGCGAAATTACAGAACGCAATGAGACTAATGCCACAGGATGATGCAATTGCAATGCTTAGTTCTCACACGCACTGCATCGAGAACGGGCAGATTTATCACTTATGATTTAACATTAAGTGAATGTCTTGCTTGTTGCGTCATTCATTGATATGAAAAAGTTGAAGATATGACTTCGCCTGCAGTGCCATAGTACAGTCTGTACTATGGCACTGCAGGCGAAGTCATATCTTCAACTTTTGAGAAATTCTGAGTAAAACTTTGCAACTTTTGAAACTTACATCAGCCAAAGAATTAGGTTCCACAGCAGCAATAACGACCGGCGCATCTCCTCTCACGGAAAATCCGAACCCTTCCTCCTCTTTATTTACACTGTATTCACTCGCAACTCGCCTCAGCTCGGCCTTTCTCCTTTCCCTTCCATTTATAAGCTTCCCGTAATCCTTGAAATCCTTAAAACCATTTTCTTTGTATCCATACTTATCGTCCAGGACTTTCGGGTGATAATCGAAGTTGTTGTCGAAACTGTTGATGTAGACGCCATTTTGTTTTTTGACTCTGTGGTTGTCGTAATCGTCTGAATACTTTTCGTCGCTTCGGATGACTTGGTTGTAGTAGGTGGTGTTGTCTTCCGAGTGGTCTCTCTTGTCGCTGGCTCGTCGTTTTATTTTGGCCTCGTCGTGTCCGTTGCGTCGGTCTCTCCGCGTCTCTCGCCGCTTGTCTGTTTGTTTCTGCAGCTGAATGAGCCTGGGCGCGCTCCAGTGTCGTTTGGCGGAAAATACTGCGATGGGTCCGAGCGATTTGAAGAGGTCATCCACTCTGTATTGGGCGAAGTCTGGAGGGGTGAGGGCTAGCTGGAATTTTGATGCGGCTGTAAGAAAATAGGTACTTTTAAGTTAATTTGGTCGATTTCTGGATTTTTAAAAGGTGATGATGTCAGATGATGTTGAATGTGATTTCCGGGCATAATATGTTCCAAAAACAAACTAGCGGCGTTTCGCTGCAAAATCTAGTGAGACTGCTAGGGAAGTTTCGGAGCAAATATAATTTAACCCTTTGGTACATCAGCTACGGATAGTACTATGCAGAAAGTGCCTCAAGGTCTTTGGACAATGTTTTACATCGTCTAAAATAAACAGTAAGTTCTGATATAAAAATTAAGCGATATTAAAATGCTACTTACGTAGTATATTGGGTACGTCAAGCAAGTCCGCGAACTCGTCTGCGGGCGGCGCGTGCTCGCGCGACGCGCGCTCGCGGGCCGCGCGCACTGCGCGAGACAACGCCTCCTTGTTTCGGAGCTCGCTGTAATAATTGTACCGGTAAAAGTCCATATTACAGCCCTAATTATTCAGATCCTCTCCACTGAATTTTATCATACGATAAAAATAGCATAATTATCAACTATAAGTATCAAAATGACCGTGCGTAAAGTATACAGTAATTCAAAACAATAAGTTCTTTTGGGCTTTATATCCTTAATCTGTAAGAACTTTAAATAGGTTATGACAGAAAAATGTTGCTGAATAATTTTGGCTACAGTGCTTCTTGCTTATAACATAATCACAGCCATAAATGCAAGAGATCTATACATAATATATTATCTCTTCTCTAGTCTTTATCTAAATACCTTAATTTTTTGAACCAGTGTAGACAATGTTTCATGGAGAGATTTTATCACATCATGAAGGTTGATATCTCCGTCAGCTTTTAATCCCAATAAAAGGTCCCGATTGCCGACTGCCGTGAAGGGGTATTTTAAAGAAATTTTATATAACTGACCGACACATCCTCTGCAGTCTTAACGCCTCTTCATACAGCGCCAGAGCTTCCGCGAGATGCGCGCGCCCCAGCGCCGTGTGATCCAGCTCCTCGTCACATTTAAACCCTGAAACATTAATTGAGAAACAGGTCACGTTGAGGCAATTAAAACTGCACAAGTACAATTCCTGCTTCCCATAATTTTACCTACGTGATGACTTATGGTTAAACATACTGGAGGAGCCGGAATTATCTGGCGAAGGATTGATAATAAATTTGGAGTGTTCTTGTGTCTCTTCATAAGGTTCTCATCTTTTTGGATCTACGATGTGCTTTGCCGGTGCTTAATGATGCCGGTCCAGTTTATTAATAGTTCTGTCTTAATCTAATGAGTTCAACAGGAATGAGATGAGGAACAAAGGTAAGAGAGATGAGACTATATGATTGCTCACCATCGCTGTTATCGGAGGGCGCGTAGAGTGCCGCCAGTCGGTCCCTGGAGCGTCGCTCGCCCGTTGCGTGCAGAAGTCCTGTTGCGCAATATTGATGCGCTAACGCTGCAAAAAGTTCCTTTTATAGATCATACTGCTTCATTAACTTTGCTGATAAATTACACGAAGCTATAGAATTCAATTACACTTCGTCTTAATGTGTCCCCTGCCAAGTATTCGGGTACCTTTAAGAGAAGAATGAAAAGGCACTCTTCGAGCTACCAGATTTAACGCTCTTGTCAGATTTTTACCATCTTTTTCTATCTTTGGTCCTCATTTTCAATCTATTCAATGGTTACAACTTAGCTGATCTGGCTATTCAATGATTATACCTCTACCTCTTTGATATCCACATGTTTCACAAAATCTGTCTAATTTAGATCTTATGTTGACTACTTTTTCTTAATTTCTCACTAGATATAGAAGGAGTGTAACGTTTGAAGATGGTATTTAAAGTTTTCTTTTACTAATCCCTATGTATCATAGAATAGAACGATTATGGACACAAGTGATTCAGACATACTAACCTTTATAAAATTCAGTCTTGACGTGGACTAGCGAGACCCACGAGTATGGCACGTAGTTGATCACTCCTTCTGTTTGCATCTGAGGATGGAAGAAGCCAATATAAATATTCATTAAGTACCAAATTAATCCGGTATAGGATTTGAAATGAGAAATATATATGATACTGAAAGTATAGTACATTACACGAAACAGCCAGAGTAATTGGCGACGGTGAATATGCAAGACCTGCTGTGAAGCCATACGCCTGTCACCGTCCCCATGTCAGATAAAGTGCGTCCCAGGACTTATTGCAATGTCACCCATCGGTGTACTACCCACCCAATACTACTGGTGAGTAGTAAGTCTAATTCATAATGCCCAGCTTCTGAGGCTACAGTCAGGAGTCTTGGATGCTTAAGTTGTTTCCTCTCCCACTGAGCACCATCTTCTGCACAACTTCGAGGCTCAAGTTGCTCCTCTTCTACTGAAGGCAAGGGACACGCACCTTCTCGTAGAGCTGGTGGTAGGTGGCGGCGAGCTGCGCGCTCTCCTGCGCGAGGTCGAGGCTCAAGTTGCTCCTCTTCTACTGAAGGCAAGGGACACGCACCTTCTCGTAGAGCTGGCGGTAGGTGGCGGCGAGCTGCGCGCTCTCCTGCGCGAGGTCGAGGCTCAAGTTGCTCCTCTTCTACTGAAGGCAAGGGACACGCACCTTCTCGTAGAGCTGGTGGTAGGTGGCGGCGAGCTGCGCGCTCTCCTGCGCGAGGTCGAGGCTCAAGTTGCTCCTCTTCTACTGAAGGCAAGGGACACGCACCTTCTCGTAGAGCTGGTGGTAGGTGGCGGCGAGCTGCGCGCTCTCCTGCGCGAGGTCGAGGCACATGTCGAGGTCGTCGCGCAGCTCGCGCTCGCGGCCGCCGCACGCCTCGCGCGCTTGCAGCTGCAGTTTCTCGAACAGGCACTCGCGAGCTTGGGCCTGCCGGGTGAACATAGACATTTGTGTAATTTTGCTGCTATCCATAATTTCCCAAAAAGTTTGCCTATATTGTCACGCCAACGTACATCTGGGGACACGGTAGTGTCCCCGCCAAGACGAGCCAAGCGAAGCGCGAGGGCACTACCTATCTTTTCTCGAAGTGTTTCGCCGTATTTTTAAACCCTTATAACTTAGGCCTGAATTATTTCAGATAATCAAAATTCTCGGAAAATGATGTCGCCAGTGAACTTATTAAACCTATAAAGTTTCAATTTTATAGTTCTTATACTTTAGATTTTATTGACGTCTAAAAAACCCAAATTTCGTCACTGACTGACTGACTGACTGACTGACTCACTGATGATCATCAAAATTCCTAGGTACTTCCTGAAGACCTAGAAAGCTGAAATTTGGTATATAAGCTAGTATTAGCACACAACCAACAAAAAAATTCCAAAAGTTGGAAATTTAACCCCCCAACCCCTTAAAATAGGGGATGGAAGTTTGTATGAAATTACCGCAAATATTGATGCTAGAGGTCTCAAAATTGATATAGGGACTCTTTGTAATAAACAATTAAATACGTGTTTCAGGATTTTTAGTTAATCACCCCACATCCATAAAATTAGGGGGTTGGAAGTTCGTATGGGGTTTCCCATAAGTATATAGGTATAATAAAAACTTAATTTCTGAAATTTGGTATATAAGCTAGTATTAGCACACAACCAACAAAAAAATTCCAAAAGTTGGAAATTTAACCCCCCAACCCCTTAAAATAGGGGATGGAAGTTTGTATGAAATTACCGCAAATATTGATGCTAGAGGTCTCAAAATTGATATAGGGACTCTTTGTAATAAACAATTAAATACGTGTTTCAGGATTTTTAGTTAATCACCCCACATCCATAAAATAAGGGGGTTGGAAGTTCGTATGGGGTTTCCCATAAGTATATAGGTATAATAAAAACTTAATTTCTGAAATTTGGTATATAAGCTAGTATTAGCACACAACCAACAAAAAAATTCCAAATGTTGAAAATTTAACCCCCCAACCCCTTAAAATAGGGGATGGAAGTTTGTATGAAATTACCGCAAATATTGATGCTAGAGGTCTCAAAATTGATATAGGGACTCTTTGTAATAAACTACAAATAAGGAAAAAAATAAACTAGGTGAACCAAGGAGGGTTCCCTCATTTAAATGATAGAGGGGGGGGATACTTGATTCGGACAAATATCCACCTTGCAATGATATTCAAGAAATACACCAAAGATAAGGAAATTAACCAAATAAAAAATATAGTCGTAAACAACTTACAAAAAGAAGTGAAATCCCAGCAAAAACATTTTCATGTAAAATGTTGCCAAGACGAGAACATGTGGCTCACACTATCAAAAAGTTATCAGATCTCATGTAGAGCAAGACTTCTAACTCTACACGCCCTAACTCTATAAATCCTAACTTTATAAACTCTACACTTTAGTCAAAATATATTATGTCTTGGCTGTTTCGTTACTGTCACATGGGTGTAAAGTAAAAATATTATTTACTGACTTTGTACTTTTCTGATATACAATACCTAGTTTCTGTAGTAACGATTATTTATTAGATAGGTATTGAGTCTCCTCAGAAACTGCACTTAGGTTTTACTAACTGCATTGGTTTCAAATACTTCATCACACTTTGCAAAAGTGTGTTCCTTTGCTTTAGAGGATATTTTTAATAAATGGAAGTTTTTTTCCATAACAATGGTGAAACCATTTAATTTTAATGTGAAATTTCTTGAATTTTGCATGGTCCATTATGCCACTTGCAAAACTCTATTAGAAAAGTACTGAACAGTGAATAAATGCTTCACTTTACGCCCATGTGACGGTACCGAAACAGCCAAGACATAATATATTTTGACTAAAGTGTAGAGTTTATAAAGTTAGGATTTATAGAGTTAGGGCGTGTAGAGTTAGAAGTCTTGCTCTACATGAGATCTGATAACTTTTTGATAGTGTGAGCCACATGTTCTCGTCTTGGCAACATTTTACATGAAAATGTTTTTGCTGGGATGTACATATTTTAAAAGATTTCTACTTCATGTCACGTCATTCAAACCTCGAGGAAATATCAAGATTTGGGGAGCAGGAAACCGGAAAACTTACCGTCATCAGAGCTCCCAGCACCAGCAGCGTGTCGGCGGCGAGATCGACAGACGGGGCGTTCGTAAAGTTCTCGTGGATGTAGCGCAACGCGCCCGCGGCACGCAGCAGCGCGTCCACCGCGCCGTCGAGACCCGCACACGTTGCACGCTCCTGTTTACATGGGAGAAAACTGGATAAAATCTGTAACCTCATTCTGATTACGATAGTAAACTTAAAGGTTAATCAATGTTGTATTGATGAAACAAAACCGGTGCTAAAGACTACCTTGTATTACACCAAGTCACATATTTTTGTATTATGGCACAATTAATGTTGAGAAAGTCTATTCTTACTTGGTTTTAGAAGAGCGATCTCTTAGAACCTTATATCTTAGTTTATCCTTGATTGTTGTTATTTAAAATATTCTGATGTACTGTATCTAAAACATTTGTCAAATCCATAGCTTTTAAAGATTATCAATTACCTGCTTGGCGCCAATTTGTGTATAAATGCCAGCGATATTAAACAGCACACACGCTTTTTCAAAAGCAACTGTTCGCTGGCATGACGGGACTCCTGCAACAAAAACGGTATTTTATTAGAAATTAGAGTGAATTCATTATGGCCACTCACTATACTGGCTACTTTAGGAATGTCATTTCCTTCAACGGTGAAAGAAATCATTTTAAAGAAACGTGGATACATTAGATTGGTCCTGCCCCTTGATTCTGCTAAAATATTTATAGCAGCGACGAGCTTACATATATGAAGCTGATTGATTAAGTAATGCTTACATCAATTGCATAAACAAGGCAATTGAAAATTGAATATTCTGATGATGGCTGCGTTGCCATGGCCTATGATTACCGGCGATGGTTGACCAATGCACAATTTCATATTTTCTAGAATCACATTCACACCCTATCTCGAAGTTATGTGATGCATTATTATGACAAGGATTGAGACGACGAAAACTTAATATTAAGAAGGAAGACACTCGAATAACCAAAGATGGAAGAACCTACCCGTTAAAGAGTCGAACCACTCGAAGTAGACGCCGAGCGACCTGTCCGGGGGGAAGAACCGCCGCTCGATGTAGTACAGCTGGTTGTAGTACTTGAACAGCAGCGCCACGCCCGCCGTCGAGCGGACCGGAGTGCGCATCGCCTGGAACATTGCCAAACAGGAAACCAATTCATTAAAGGGTTTGAGCGCCATCTTGATTTACCCAAGAGTCTCAAGACTCCCCAAGAGGTCAAACCAAGCCTCAAAGGCCCCTTACAGGGGTAAAGCTTTGTTGCCAGAAAATATCTCTTGCCATCTTGGTTTCAGGCTTCAGCGTCTGGTACACTTGTATGACCCAGGGCCCCTACGCGTCATGTAGGCTCGGTGGTCGCTGAGCGCAGGGGTGTTACCAAACCCGCTAATGCTCACATCGTCCTCTATGTCAAGTTATTGTTTTTGTCTGATTGTGTGTCGTGACCCCGCTGGTGAAGGCGATTACAGGGACTCACGTATCACGATTAGAGTATTTTACAAACTAGCTGGCGATAGCGCTACCGTGATGTAAAGCAGTTCATAACGATAAATTGTTTTCTCAGATAAAATATAAATAATAGAAGTTTCAATGTAGGTACAGTGAATAAACCTAAAAGATCCAATGACTAATTAATTGAAAATGAAACAAATAAATAAAACATTATAGTGAACCCAAGGACATATAAAATTTGTCGGACCTAATAGTCTTAATGGCTTCTAGGTACTTGTACATGAGATTAGTATGGATTTAGTCGTAGTGTGCCAAAGCTGATTTTACTAATTGGATCCAATTGAGCGAGAAATAACAGTAGACAGTACGTTATATTAATATAACTTACATGTTTTTACACTACCTACCTCATTGATTCTTTATTTAAATCGGTCACCCAAAACAATTTCATCCTAAGCAGCAAATTGCTACTCCAATGAAAATATTTTTGATTTTCGGTTTGACCCTCAGTAAAACTTTCTCATGGAAAAAGTTGCAGTGCGCCTGGCAAGACTGTTCCATATTGTGTGTGATATTTGCAATATCATATGACACACTCCACTGCGCTCATTATCCTGAGACCTTAGTTGTTAAGTTTCGTTATGCCCTGGAATTTATTTTGACTCCCCGACTCCCGGTTATCCTTCTTCAATCTTCACCCTACCCTACCCGGTTACCCTTCTTCAATCTTTACCCTTCCCTACCCGGTTACCCTTCTTCAATCTTTACCCTTCCCTACCCGATTACCTTTCTTCAATCTTCACGCTTCCCTACCCGGTTATCCTTCTTCAATCTTCATCCTTCCCTACCCGGTTACCCTTCTTCAATCTTCACCCTACCCTACCCGATTACCCTTCTTCAATCTTCACTCTTCCCTACCCGATTACCCTTCTTCAATCTTCATCCTTCCCTACCCGGTTACCCTTCTTCAATCTTCAACCTTCCTTACCCGGTTACCCTTCTTCAATCTTCATCCTTCCCTACCCGGTTACCCTTCTTCAATCTTCACCCTTCCCTACCTGGTTACCCTTCTTCAAACTTCATCCTTCCCTATCCGGTTAACCATCTTTACTGTCTGTATACCTGTCTCATGTCCATGAAGTCGGAGATAGCGTCTTCGTAGGAGGCTGCGTCCTCGCTGTAGTGCTCTAGGATGAAGTCCTTGAATGGTTCCCGGAAGTCCACCTCCTTGGTCTCCTTGAGGCCGAGCGGAATCATGGGCATCACGCACTCCTTGCTGGAATCATACAAGTTTATTTTTATTATTTTTGCTCCAGGTCGGTAAGCTTGTCGTTCCTGAATTCATACCATTAAAGAGCTTCTAAATGACAAAGAATCTTAGAAGATTATACCTGTGTATCTACGTTTACTCATGACATACCACGTAAAGAAATAATCTTATGTATTCGAATTTACAATTATCGTGTCACAGTGTTTGTAACAACACTCCTCCGAAACGTCTTGACCGATTTTTATGAAATTATGAGTAAGTATTGGACGTAAAATATTTATCATTTACTGTAAGTTAGAAATATAATTTATACAAAAATAATTGTTGCTAGTCAGCCATTTATTTTAAGTAATAATAAAATTTGTAAATTATAATTTTTAATAAATAAGCAAGTGCCAAGTTTCTTATCCGTTCTTCTTGGTGTAAAACTGCTCTCTTAGGTGCCTGTATTACCTACTATAAGTTAGGCCCATCGCGTGAATGGAATTAGAATTCCAAAAATTGAGATTAAACATGTTACACCTTACTGGCAGGTAACTAGGTAGCTTATAGCACAGTTTAAAGATATTCTGTCTTGCCAATTGACGTACATACTATAGACGGGGAGGACCGCGCGAAAAAATGTCGCTAGTTTAAGGGAGCAAAAATGTCTATTGTGACCCCCTCCGGCGTCAGTAGGAAGCTGTAAGCCTACGCAGTATTTCGCAGGAGTTTCGACAGATGGCGCTACATTTTCTTGTATGAAGAAGGTTTACGTAAAATGTTCGGATGGGCCTGTCTTGACTATTATTATCAATTGTCCTGCCACTATGCTTAGGTATAAGTGCTAATTAATTGAGTACTCATTATGTACTCCTTCCCGAGTAAACTAGTAAATACCCAGGGACTATCTGCATTTATGCCGATAAGTTGCGTAAAAAGTTAGCCAGCACTTGTCTCCATAACAGTAAGTTGGGAATGCATAAACCTAAACTACCTATCGGAAAGGCCATATATCTAGAAACGTTATTAAAAATCTCTACATGGCTGGTGGGAACTTTTCAAATTACTTACGGAAGCTAAACCGGTTGGGAGTTGTTAGTTGGTTACATATTTTTGTAATTGCCTCCGAACGGTTAAATTTAATTGGTTGCGTATTTTTTTGCTTTTATTATTTTAATCGATTAATTTTTCACGCCATATCACACCATTAAAGCGATGTTTTTAAGAAGAAACAGTAGATTCGAGGGGGTGACCTTTCAATTTTTAAGGTATTCCATTCATGATATCTGCCTGCAGCTTGACCATCCATCAAATGGAAAAAAACTCAAAAAATTATGAGAATGACAGTTGTCTTAAATAAGTCACATGATTTAGCAATCGGATATATCACATCCCATACTTACAAGACAAATGAAACAATATCATACAAAGTTTTTTTTTTTTTTTTTTTACGCTATACAAGTTAGTACTTGACTGCGATCTCACCTGATGGTAAGTGATGATGCACCCGAAGATGTTAGCGTACTAACTTGGAAGGGGTAAGTTATGACGTCACCCCAACGGTTTCTACACAGCATCGTACCGAAACGCTAAATCGCTTGGCGGTACGTCTTTGCTGGTAGGGGGTGGTAACTAGCCACGGCCAAAGCCTCCCACCAGACCAGACCTGAGCCAATTTAGAAATTATAAAATTTCAAAGTGGCCCGTGGCGGGAATCGAACCCGCGACCTCCCACTCAAATCCGAGCGTGCGTCCCCTGCGCCACGGAGGTCGTCAAAAGATAATATTCAATAAGAAAAAATAATAAAACATTTATTTATTTATTTAAAGATTATTAATCTGTAGTTTCATAGTATTCCGAGCTTTTACATAAAATACTGAATTCTAAAAAGGCATTTGAGTTAGGTAGATAAATAAAATAAATGTTTTTCGCACTCGATAACTAAACATGCAGAAAACAGTAATTTACGTAAACGCGCGCAATAAGGAGCAAACGCGAGCAAAAAGTTAACGGCGTGTAATTGTACGTAATCACCGCACTTAAAACAGGCACCTATTAGCCTGCTTGAGTTGCTAAGCGCCTAGTGGTTAGACGACATGAGATGGTGTTATGGTAAATGGTAATAGCAAAGAAATTTCCACTTATCCACCTACTTCAGAAAAATCTAGTGTCAGATACGATGAGATCAAAGAGTGGCGTTATATGAAAGAGATTTATAAAGCGAGATACAAAGTGGTGAAGCTATAATATCTGATAATGAGGTGAGGGAAACATTTGAGAGACTTAAGTAGTCAAGCAATGGAACTGACTCAAGCAATGGAACTGACTTTGGATGCTAAGTTCCCGCTAGATTAGTAAAAACCGAAATGAAGAGTTAAGTACCTCAGAACTTTCGAATGGTTGAACAAATTTTGATGATTCTTTTCAGCGTTGTCGAGCGTTGATGTTGTTTGGTAGTAATTAATTAATTAACTAATAGTCTTCGGTTAGGGCGAAATCAACGAATCTGCCCGCAAAATTCAAAATTTTCATGGTTTTTTGCAATTTGTACCTACGCTAATTACACATCAGAGATTTTTGGCAGTCAATTTGCGATAATGGCAGTATCATCTTTACATAATTATATCGAAATCTTTGCATAAAAATGTGTATCCTAGGAAATTAGTCCGTGTATCGAGTTTTATGTAAGTAACTCGCAAATCTCGGACTAATTCCTTTAACTCGACACTTTCAAGCAGGGATTTATATATAAACATGTGAAGATGATATTGGGATTCCCGCAATTTGACTGCCCTAAGCCTATTATGTCTTATTAGCTTAAAAATCGCGAAAAAACACAAAAAATTTTTGAATTTCGCGGGCACACCCGTGGTGTGCTCCTCAAAACGTCATTAGTAAAACAACAACAGGTCATGTTGATGATGGTGACTGAGTAGTGGTACCTGTCACTCTGGTAGAGCTCCACCGAGGAGTTGAGTTCCGCGAGCTGCTCCTTGAGGAGTTGAAGGTTGGAGTTGACGAAGCTCAGCTCCAGAGCGACCGTCTCCCGCAGCTTTCTGTTAGTCGTGGCCTGGAATACATAGATGTTTTGTTAGGCATTGCCTTTTAAAATAACCACCGCCGAGATGTTCTATCAACCAGCGCGGGACAAATTACATGTGCGACGACAGCTTCGATACGATAAAAAAAAGAGATCAGTCGTAGGACCCAGGACTTGAAGTGCTCTTTTAGGCACGGGATAGAAAAACCCAATAGACCCGGGAATTAAACCCAGGATTTAGTGATCATTACTAGAAGCACTACTGGAACAAATACTGGAATCAAGATTTGAACGTCGTCAATAATTTTCACCTACCACCATGTCTTATAGCAGTAATGCTGCAGTACTGTTTTGACATTTTCATACTATGTTTGTATGAAAATGACTAGAACTCCAACAATAGAGTTCTAGTCATCCTGAAAGGACTCGCTCCGATTGTTGGAGCTGATGATAATGATTCCCTGGCGTAGAAAGCGCGCGAATGGATTTGAGTGGGAGGTCCAGAGATTGATTTCCAGCACAAGACAGTTTAGGACCATATAATGTCTAAATTGGCTGCAATTGCAGTTAGCTAGTGCCTAGTTGGCTATTCCACTGGCATAAAGATATACAGCCAAAAAGTTTAGCGTTCTGGGGTGAATTGTATTTATATAACAACTGTTAGGAGTTATATTATATTTCCCCTTTGAAGTTAATGCTATATCATCTTCGGCTGCATCTTTAGTTGCCATCAGATGAGTGCCACACAGTTTGACTTTTGACAAAGGAACTGGAAGGAGCACGTTCTGGCTTTGTTTTCTAGAGTTCACTGCAGAGTTTCCATTTTCCCATTTTCTTCAAACCACAAAATTGTCGTAAACGAAATCAAAACGCTCGTCTAGTGTAACTGGTTAACGCTTAAACTTAGTTTCCGTTTCCCAAAGAGTGCCGTGGGTATTGTTACAGAAACAAAGAAGTCCAAGCGACGAGCCGTGACCCCCTCCGAGGGGTTTCTGAACTTTGGCCTTCAAGTGTGTAAGTTGCGCGATCTTATGACCATCACAAAGCGAATGTTTATGTTACGTTTCGCCACATTTGTGGATGTTAGACAAGCTTTCGCGCATTTTATGGCAGTTTGAGTTTGAAGGATTATATTTGACTAAGTATACAGTTTGGCTGTCTGTGAGTTTCTTGAACCATTTCCTGACCACTTTTTGACGGAATAGTTCTGCAGCTGTCTGTAAGTTAAGTTAAGTTACAGACATTAATTGATTGAGATGTTTGCAGAAGCTCACACTGATGACTTCCATGCCATAATGAGAAAAAGAGCTGCATCTGTGATGAGTAGATTGCGCGGCAGTTAGAAAACTTGTAACTAACAACTCTATAATATGGATTAAGGATCATTCGATCCTCGATCGGGGCAATGTAGAAAAATAAGTTTTCTTTATTGTCTCGGGTCTGGGTGTTGTGGTACCTTCGTTGTTTCTGATTTCCTTAACACAAGTGCATAAGCTCGTTTCTGATACGTACCGCTAAGGTGTGGAACACCCTTCCAGCTTCTGTGTTCCCAGCCAAGTACAACCTGGGTGCCTTCAAGAGAAGAGTGAATAGGCATTTTCTAGGCAAGCGCGCTCCATCCTAGACCTCATCATTTCTGTCTATCAGATATGATTGTAGTCAAGCGCAAGCCTATCTATAATAAAAAAAAAAAAAGCTACTTCCTAAGGGATCGGAGCAATGTATGTGATGTTGTCCACTATTTATTATTATTATTATTTATTGTTATTACCTTGAACAAGTTCTCGGCTCCGGCGCGCAGGCGCAGCTCCTTGTTGATCTCCTGGTTGAGCTGACAGCGCCGCGTCTGCAGCCGGCCGCGGCACGTCGCCACGCGCGGGTCCGAGCCCTGGGGACAAGCAGATTACGCTCTTATTAAACAAGACCATAAAGATGAAGATTCCTTGTAATAAAGGGAAAGAGCAAATAGCCCAGGCAAATACATAATTATAGACTGTCACAACTCTTCTTTCATACTCAACTTTCATACAACGTTTGTATACTGCAGCATTACTGCTATAAGAG
The DNA here is from genome assembly GCA_963855885.1 of Coenonympha glycerion. NCBI lineage: Eukaryota > Metazoa > Arthropoda > Insecta > Lepidoptera > Nymphalidae > Coenonympha > Coenonympha glycerion. The sequence continues at coordinate 1,005,951 of OY979631.1, forward strand.
ATAGTGGTATGGCCCCAGGTCGCGGAAGCAAAACTTCTTTTCCAAGGCCCATCATTTCATATGGAACTCTTTGAATGATAGAAGACACCTTACTTATGGTTTGGGTATACCTGAATTTTAATACATTATACAAGTACATGTATCGGACTCGCTGGTCCAGTGAAAGCCGACGCGCGTAACGCATCAATGCAACGACGCGCATACTTCACGGCTTCACTGTCACTTGATGATGTACTCGTGTGTGTCATCATCATCAACCCCTTATAATGTCCCACTGCTGAGTCTCCTCTCAGATATTTAGGCTATAGCTGTTCACCACGCTGGCCACGTGCATTATGAACTCTCAAGCATGCCAGTTTCATGACCATATTTTCCGCTAAGCAAGTGATATTCAGTTTCCACAAACGTACCTACATACTTACCTAACTCTGAAAAGTTAGAGGCGCATATACCCCGATCCCCTCGTGACGGACAACCAATGAGCAATCTATCCTATCACGTCATGTATGACGTAAGGTAAATCCACAGGTAAATCAGGCAATAATTTTTTCTAGCCAATATTAGTATCATTATTACTATCCTGTAGGTTTATTATCATAATATGTTCGTCTCTAGGATACGAGCTTTAATATCTATGAGACCAAGCATTGTTTCATATTATTATGTCCCATCCAACGAAATGAAAAAAAATGTATATAAGAATGCGCAGAGGTCACGTGACCAATTTAGCGATAATTTTCATACATTTTTGAATTTCTATCTTTTTAGATATCGCAAAAAGCAATATGGCTAGAGAGATCCGTAATCCATTCCGTAATATGTCATGTGAGAGCAGCTGCTGAATTACTGCTTTATACACGTTTTACGTTTATATTAGGTACTCTTACTTAATGTGTGTATTCATATTTGTCAACACAGCTCCTAAAATGCGTCCACCACGGTCATATCACAACTGTACGTGACTTGCATATTATAAATGTACATTGCATATAATATAGCATGTCGTAACGTCTTCGAATTAAATATGTATGCAACTATAGTTGCCCAAGTGCGAATGCGTGTTACATTTTATTATAATTCGTGCAATACTGATTTAATTTGTTCACTTGGTAGAATAGGCTAGAACTTAAATCTTCATTCCATAATAAATAGTGCGAAAGCCGGAGCAATGTAATGATATATTTCGATTCGATGATATTATGCTTCCATCTCCTCACGAGATATCTTAAAAATATTGTTTCATACTAAATACTAAAAATTGTATATTGAGACATTTTTTGAAAAGAGCAAGTACCGAGTTTCTTGCCAGTTCTTCTCGGTGCAAACCTGCTTTCCGAACCTGGCCGTAGAGTCTCGACATTTCATGAGAGCTTATATCTAAGCCTATGTGAAATAAAGAATTTCATTTCATTTCATTTCATTTCATTTCATTTCGATGCATCTGCAATTTAATTTTTTAATTTTTAACTCAAGGATCCATTAATCGGCAAACTGTAAAAACAATTAAAATTTAATTAAAACTTCATGTATTTTGGATCTTTTATCGAAATTCGCCGAGAAGCACAAAAACGATTAGATAAAATTTTCTTGACAGAAAGCTCTCCCAAAAGTTGCACCAAAATCTCTTTTTCTCATTTTTATCGGAAACTACAATGGATGTACCTAATTGTATTTGTCGGAAATTATATTAATATCCAAAAATGCTCAGAAACGGATTTTTCATAACTGTCTTATTTTTTTTGTAATTAGGTAAAACGTCATTTTTAGGGTTCCATACCAAAATGGTAAAAATGGAATCCTTATGGTGAGACTTTCTCCGTCCGTCCGTCCGTCCGTCTGTCACACTCGATTATTTCACTAACTATCGAAGCTATCGCCTTGAAAGGAATAGTTTAAGGTACTAGTGACCCAACGTCATAGATGAAAATCATGTTTATTTTTATTTAAAAAGGGGGGTAAACCGAGTTGCTGAAATTTCAAAATGAGATAACAATATTGAGTTGGGTATCATATGAAAGGGCGTTAGGTACTTGTGTAATCTAAAACTAATTTTTATTTATTTTTATGCCTGATAGCTTAGGGAAACTGTCGAAAAACTCGTAAATTCATGAACAAAAGAGATTCTTTTAATGTTTTACTTCTTTTATAGTATGGAACCCTCGGTGCGCGAGTCTGACTCGCACTTGGCCGGCTTTTTTTTCTGTTTTATTCTTCCGCAACACTGCATGTCGCACCAACCAACGTCTTCGTAAGAGTTAAAAGGACAAAAATAAAATACGTATCCTCTTAAAATTAACCCCCATTGCAGTTGCATCAATCACAAACGACGCCACGCCAGTGCGTGTCCAATAAATTCATAGAAAGACCGACAAAAAGTCGGTAAAATGCCGACACGCTCCAGAAATTCGGTAAGTATCGTCGCATGTTCCGACATACAGACGAGTCGATATGTTAAGTGTACGCAAATTAGTGCGTGCTGCGTATTCTAAATTCTAATGAATAGACTTGTCTCATTTTAATAAGCCCATATTAGTCATATCAAGCTGTGATAGTTTGTGGTTAACAGTTACACTAAAAAATTTTTGCCGCAATATCTCGCTGCCATCGGGGAAATAAAATGGGGAAATATTGCGCTCTTCACAGTCTCTGACTTAAGAAAATTTCTTTTCCTTTGACAAATTCTAGCAAAAGGAAATTTTGTCAAATTTCGCATCTCTCGTACAGAAGCCATTATTTACCTATGCGTCAATTTCTAAGAACATTTTAAAACTTATCGTGCCTTTATTTTATCTTAGTGTTGCAGGTTACAGTATAAATAATAATAGGCGTGAGATTTAGCCTAAGAGTGTCAACGGCTATAGACAATAGCCATGTTTATGTTATGACTTATATTCCATTTCTAATATTGCTTTTGGTACACTTTTGGAACGAAATTTTAATGTATGAAAATTACCGATCAGAATGATCAAACATGTCATTCCAATATTTTTTTTTTGAATTTAGTTCCATGTGCGTAGGTACCAAAAGCAATCTGAGAAATGGAATAGATACGAATCGAATGGTAATATGGCAACAGCTGCAGATAACATAACATAATAGGTTTTACATAAAATTTACATCTTTTACCTTTTTACATTTACTTACTAAGTATAAAATAATTTATTTATATTTTCATGCGTTTGACATTTGAAAGGTCATAAGCCACTTTCACGCTAACTAATGACCTTTAATGCACATAAAACCAGTAATTTAAGACTAAATGTTACCGGTGCATACAAACGACCTGTCATTGCGCAAACCATCTTAACATGATAACACTTGTATATTATCATCATTTGGGATATGTAAAACGGGTTACAGAATGATAGTCACGAGATAAGTGTCGCGGTGTGGCAGTTAGCTGAGGGAATTACTTTTAAGCTTATAAAAAGGTTTAAATGAGACGGTTTGTTGCCATATTTAGTTGGCTCCGAGTTGGTTCTTATCATCATTAATTATCATCAAACGCTACTTGAGGAAGGACTCAGTGCAATACGTTAAAAGAAAAGGCAAGCGACGCGAGCTCGGATTTCTTTTGGGTTTTTGTAGGACACGGTGTTGTTTGCTTTGAAACCATTGAAAATTATGTCTATACATCTAGACGACCTCCCTGGCGCAGAGAACGAGTGGGAGGTCGCGGGTACGATTCCCACCACGGGCCAGTTTGGAATTTTATAACATCTAAATTGGCTCAGGTCTGGTCTGGTGAGAGGCTTCGGCCGAGGCTAATTACCAACCTACTGGCAAAGACGCACCGCAAAGCGCGCGTTCCGCTGCGATGCTGCTGCTAAAACCGTAAGGGGTGAGTTTATTCACCCGTGCCATGTTAGTAAGATAAAATCTACGGCTGCATTATCACTTATACAATCAGATGAGATGAGATAGCGGTCAAGTACTAAGTAGCTTGTATAATGTAAAAAAGTCATGTAGGTATAAAGATAAGGAGAGAAAGTGGAAATGGTTAAGAAAAATCCACGATTTCCTAAAGACTTGTGAAAAACCGAATTTCATGGTATTTTGGTAGGTACACTATGGCTAGTTTTCATTCTGAGAAGCGAGTGCACTGGCGATGGTTTGAGATGCCAAGAACATGTCCCCTTTTAGCTGTATGCCAGCTCTATAATTCAGTTAGTGGCATTGTATTGGAAACTCTCAAATTACCTATTCCACGGACTGCCTGTCCGTCGATGCCATGTTAATGACTGCTTGCAGCGCTTGCGGTGGCCACCATCATTTCACTTAGAAAACGGACCACTCCCTGAATACTAACCGAACCTAGAATAGAAATGTACATTTTGAACCAAGTTGCATAATGCCTGTCACTTTTACTCAAAAGGCGATTCGAATGGGTCATAAAAATTGCAGAAGGTGAATGAAAATATACCTACGTTGCTAATGTGTTTGTTTTACAAGATATAACTTAGATAGTGTATCGTTAGGTGAAATCTCTCGTGGCAGTTGGTACATAATTGGTGGAAGGACTGTTTTTTTTAGAGTCTGTAGTTCGTTAGCAGATCGTAGGAACCATTGTACCTAGTCGAATGTTTCAGTATTTTTCCTTTATATAATTGATAGGCTTGACTACAATCATGTCTGATGTGCAGAAATGATGTGGTTTATGATGTAGCGCGCTTGCCTTGAGAATTCCTATTTAGCCTTCTCTTGAAGGCACCCAGGTCCCAGATTGTACTTAGCTGGGAACACGGAAGCTGGGAGGATGTTCCACACCTTAGCGGTTCGTACAAGACACGTTGAACAAAAACGTTTCGTTCGTTCGTATTGAAGTTGTCCTAAATATTAAAATGGATTATCCAAAACAAAAATAATTTTTCAATCATGTTTAGGTGTTGTGATCGGTAAGATCCTGAGATTAGCGCGTTTAAACAAACAAACAAATTCTTCAGCTTTAAAGGGTAAGTTGGCATTGATGTACGAGTACCTAATATAACGTCATAAGTCATTATAATATCACTGGTCTTGTTATTATTAAACTGAGCTTTCCTGGTCCTACTGAGCTTTAAGAAACTAACAGCCGTTTTCACTAAACCTAGGAAAGTCCTAAATCGAATGCTTAGCCGATAAGTGACAGTTTTCACCTACAACAACTGTCACCTTAGGGCTAAGCATTCGATTTAGGCGTTTCCTAGGTTTAGTGAAAACGGCTGTAAGCTTATTAAATTACATAGTAGGCTTATAGTTAGCTAATAACATTGTTTTTGGTAAAATTCCATTAAAACGGTTTAGTATTTAGAATGTCTTTTTTTTACGCTTCTACAAGTTAGTACTTGACTGTGATGGTAAGTGATGATGCAGCCGAAGATGTTAGCGTACTAACTTGGAAGGGGTACGTTATGTCACCCCAACGGTTTCTACACAGCATCGTACCGGAACACTAAATCGCTTGGCGGTACGTCTTTGCTGGTAGGGTGGTAACTAGCCTCGGCCAAAGCCTCCCACCAGACCAGACCTGAGCCAATTTAGAAATTATAAAATTCCAAAGTGGCCCGTGGCGGGAATCGAACCCGCGACCTCCCACTCGAATCCGAGCGTGCGTCCCCTGCGCCAAGGAGGTCGTCTACTATCAATCAGCAGCCTAATGCCTTCATTTGATTACAACATTAGTCAAATGATTTCCTCGTGTTATGTCGATCATATTCGATCACTAGTCGCCATGACATAACACTTCCAGGTTTTCATAACGAGTGCATAAAAGTAGGCTGCGGCGCTACTATGGCTGCCTGCGCTTGCCTCCAGTCACCGACCTCGCGCCCTATAGACACCTACTACGCTAACTGACTAACGGCCGAAATTAATAACCTATCTATCTTCTATTTGCCCTACTAGAGATATCAATTTGACATAAGCTCCATACAAATTATGTCAAATTTCTATCTCTAGTAAGGGAAACCACCGATAGATAGGATATTGGGAACGGCCGTAAATCAACAGCGATGACAGATGGACGGCCTAAATCACTAAAAGGCCGTTTGTCCAACGCAGATGTCACTGGGACGACACCGCGGGCGAGATTATTTCTGGCTGAGGTTATATGGACGGCTGACGGTGGACACACGGTCAAGCTGATGGCAATGTATGTATCTGCAACTTTGGAGCTTCTTCTCGTTTTTGGTGACGTCTCGATAGTTAAAATTATTTTTACTGACACTTATTTCATACATCAGTCGTTTGCAATTCATGTATTAACTATTGGCGTTTTGTATTTTTTTTGTTAGTACCTAAGTCCAGTTTATTAACATTACTACTGTCTACGTAATTAATTATAAGAAGGTAGGAACTAGGATATCGCTATACACCTTGGGCTTTTTGCAAAATTACTTTGAAAGTGGAGGAGATTAATGCTCGAGCCTCGAAGTGTTCGAGCATGCTCTCAAATTTGCTCTATGATGGAAATGTGACGGCACGAATCTTCACTATATTATCATAACGCTCATTTGTCATGTCGGGTCTACTGCATTCATGGTTGAGGTCGCCAGTCTAGGCTTACGAAGCAATTTTCCACTGGGTACACTCAAAGTTGGATTATGCAGAGGTTCTTTACGCAACTCGGTGTTTTTTTGTGCTTTTTATCACAAGAATTTTAGAGTGCACCTATTCCTAATTAAAAATAATTAATTTTTAATACAGTTGCTCAAAAAGTGGCGTATTGCAGGGACGTATATCGTTCGGGATGTGGGCACTGGGCTATTACATACTCGTGCTTTTTTTTACCTTTCCCGAACTCGTGCGTTATCTTTCCCAACTGTCAAAATAATGTCTATTAAAAAGAAAAACCAACCATGAAGTTTTTACTAAAAAAATTCATGGAAGTTTTTATGATCCATGCAAATACGTATATTTCTAAAAAGAAGCTACTAATTTGTTTCAATATCAGATTTGATTGAATGAGTTTGGTTAGGTTTCATTTCATCTCATTAAATTTCATTTTCATTTCATATCAATAAAAAAAATTCTACTGAAGACTTGGCTGTATGGGCATAGTTCCCTTTGCGTACCAGAATATTATTTAGTCTATGACCAATTTTTTTTTTTTTTTTTTAATCACCAGAATGGGTGAAGAAAAAAAAACTGCTTATATTCTACGGTTGGCGCCATTTTTCAGAAATTTTCTTTGCGAGTTTAGTTGTTTGTTGCACAAAATGCTTCGGAGAACATTTTACCGGAAAAGTCAAAAAGTCGCTACATATCTACATACGACGAATTTATTGCGTGGAGAGAAGAGAAAAAAGCAAATAGTTTTTCAGAAAATGTTAAGTTAGTTGAGTTTATTGTGTTTTTATTATTTTATTAAATTGCTTCATATTTTCGCAACTGTATTAAAAATAATCGTTCAGTACACGTGCGGAACCGTCATTGCAACTTGTTCCGACTGTCAACCCTCGCTTTCGGCTGCGCCTCGGCTCGGGTAGACATTTGTCGGAACTCTTTGCAATAACAGCCTTTCCGCACTTGTAATGAAACATACTATATCATTAGGATTGTTAATAAAATCTTTTGTCGACATGCCATAAAAAGAAAAGATTACATCCATTGACGCATGGCTTAATCCGCTGGACAATCGGGTTGAAATTCGGCATAATTCGAGATATCTGCCAATACAGTGCATAAAAAATGCTATAACGGTCTCGCTCTGTAGTTATTTACATCAAAATATATTCAATATTTAACAGAGATACTCTAATTGTTAGGTACTACTCTGTAATGTAACATCGGCAAGTGACAACGCGCGATCTCGCGGCGCGAAACCGCGGCTATTGGTTTTACAGTGTAAGGTCACTACAGAAATAACTTTGTATGAAATAAATTAATAAGTACTGAATTTTGAAAAGTCCTAGAACAAAGGTTATTAGTTTTAATGTAAACACCCACCCTGTATAGTTATAATTTTCTAATCACCACCAAGATTTTTGAAAAATCGACCTCGGCGATAAAAGGGGGTCACGTAATACGTCAGACGCAACCGTCCGTGATTGGTTGATTCTTGATCGGTTGGTGAGTTTGAGATTCTAAAAAACAGAAAAGAAACTTTGTGATGCCTATTATTTAGGATACACTCTAGGCTCAGAATACCATTTAAGGGACCGCTTGCATCGGTCACCAAAGTACTTGAATTACCATAAAAACAGGTTCCCACCAAACTCCCTTTTTACGCATACTTTAAAGTTTAATGATGTCCACACAACATTGATATTCAAAACGCGCAAAGATACGCACGTGACGAGTCGTCTGATTTTGGAAGACCTTCCTGTCTTCCTGCCGCGGTGCTTATCTAACGTTTTAATGTAATTCTTTGTATATTTAAATCCAACTCACATACAGGCGCCACATGTATCGTAAAATCTATGGGCTAGTACACGTGATAGATAGAGAAAATAACAACATTACTTGTGTGTTTTAAAAAGAATATTACATTATTTTCTAAATCTGTCTGACCGTGAGAAAACGTTCTTTGAAGTGACGCAGAATAGGTAGAAAATAAATTGATTTTTAAGGGCTTTGTGACTTTTTGACAACCTCCGTAGCGCAGTAGCGTAAGCTCGGATTCAAGTGGGAGGTCACGGGTTCAATTTCTACCACGGGCCTCTTTAAAATTTTATAATTTCTAATTTCTAAAAAAACCTCAGGCGTCGTTTGTTAACTTGCTATCAGTAAAGACGCATCGCTCCCAAGCGATTTAGCGTTCCACCGCGATGCCGTGTAGCTATACCGTTGGGGGTGAGTGGCCCCTTTTAAGTAAGTGCAATCACATCTTTGGCTGAGCCATCATTGAGATCGATAATTGAGACCGCAGACAATTACTAACTTGGAGAGTGCAAAAAACTTCTCACGGAACCCTAAAAAGGTCTAATCACACCGGAGGTCGTCAAACTAGTATGAGACGTTACAAAGTAAGTAATAATAGGTAATAAGGCCCAAAGGGTTATTACTGATAATCGCGGCAGCCTCTAATGAAATTGTCAGAGGTCTTGGAAAAACCGGCGGAGATGGTTAACGTATGTTTTTTTATGGCAATCAATGGCTAGACGAGCGAGACGTTCACTCGACGTTCAGTGATAGGTATTATTAGGTGCGCCTGCGCAAGTCAGGTGCACTGTATGCCAGGACTTTGCATTGCAGAGACATCATCTTGACTTCTTGTGCCTAAGTAAGCCCGAAATTCATTCGGCTTTTGTTTTTTGAACGTTGCATTTACGCAACTTAACGTGTAGATGGCGTATTTAAGGGATTTTAGTGACGTGCAGTTAAATTATAAGGACATTTCATTATTCATCAAGGTATTATGACATGCATTTTTGGTCTTTAATATAAAATGGCTGTGACACAAGATTGGATAGTATTTTCTCGACAGAAAGTTCCACCAAAAGTTGCTCCAAAATCTCATTTTTCTGTCGGAAACTACTATATGGGTGTAAATTGTAATTTTGGTTATAGTCCGTTAAGAATATTGGGATAAGGATATGGTGTCCGATTATCTATGAAAATTCAGTGGGAATTGAGTTATAGGCCCCTTAACACGTACCACCAAGTAATAAGGTAGACCGGGGCGTTACGATCCGCGGGTAAGCGGGTAAAAAGCCCCACCACTAATATCTCCGAAAACAAAGCTCTGTCAGAGATTTCGCGTACCGGTGTTAGAAGGGTCTTAGGAAGGGAAACGTGCTGCATGACGACTAGTGATCTCTGGATCGGCGTTAAGTAGCAATATTACTAATGTCGGTTCCCAATATTCTATCTATCTTCTATTTGCCCTTGTGACATAAGTATACAAGTTATGACAAATTTCTATCTGTAGTATAGTAAGGTAAACCGTGGATAGATAGAATATTGAGAACCGCCATAACTTGAATTTTAGCCCCGGTCTACCCTACCTAACCATCCACTTGTATGAATCGTTATGAAGTACGTAATAACAATAATGGGTAATGAGAGCCACGGGGCAGTGGGTAGTGGGTAACAACCGCGCAGGTATTAATGTAATTGTCACACCGCGGTGGCGCATTTGTCATCCGTCGACTGACAAATGACAGGTTGAGAAACCGTGGATGGAACGTGTAATCAACGAGTTTTGTAATCGCACCTTGTAATTTTGAGGTAATTCCACGAATACACGCGTAATAAAATCGTAGGTACCTACTACAGATATTAATTAAGATTTTAAATATGCTAAAGCTCCTTGGTTTGTTTGACCTTCGCAATAGATTCACAAAGTTACTATTATATTAGATCAAAGTCGAACTAATACCTACAGGTAATTTTTTTAGAATTATAAATGGCATTAAAAAAACTCTAGTTATAGGTACATTTATATGTGAATGACACAAGGTAGAGAATAGCCCTCAACAAACTCAACTGTTTTTGGCATTGATAGTTGAAACTGAATGTTTAAACATTGAAATGTTTATAAGTAACTGTGTGGCTGTGTGGTAGCTCTTTAGTTAGACCTCTTATCCAGTATCCTCCCATTAAGAAGTCGGAGGTTTCAATTTTGGGCACCTCTAACTCTTAATAAAAACATCATGAGAGATTAACATAATGTTCTTAAAGATATATGAAGCCCACAATCCCGTACTACACAAGCGTGGTGGGTTAGAACATGATAAAAGAGCTGAGCCCTTGGTGCGGTACACATAACCAATTAAAACCACAGTGAATGGTTTTTATTCGTAAACAATTATACAGCAAGCGGTCAATAAAGCTATAAATGACATAACAGGCCATAACGGTGCAGTAATAAACAATCACATCGTACTACTGGTACCATCAGCGGCAGATAATTGCCGGCTATCGAACCCGCTACCGGCCACAGGTAACGGTACACCGACACAGCATGGCTCGGACGTGATACATCACACAAGTAACATTTATCAGCTAGAGCGACGGAGGGTCATCGACCATCGTCCCTGTCTTGTATCGTAGGTGGTACGTATTGTCTATTGTGTTTCTTTGTAGAGTCATGACTCATGAGTTAGTTCTTTTCCCGGGCCAGTGTGCTGATTCTGTATCGTTCACTTAGTTAGTTAGTAACCCAAACTGGGTTATTAACTAAGAAAACGGAGGCAAAAAGCCTATTTTTGTATTCTTTTTGTACAAGATAGCAACTAGCATGGTATACTGATATGATACCATGCCGACCTAGGTTGGTAATTTGTGCAATAATAGGATTTTTGCCTTCGTTTTCTTAGTTAATAACCCAGTTAGGGTTACTAACTAACTAAGTGAACGATACAGAATAAGGCCCCAGATGTTCTATTGGATTAAGGTTATTTTTACAATTGATAGGCTTGCGCTTGACCACAATCATGTCTGATGGGCAGAAATGATGAGGTCTAGGATGGAGCGCGCTTGCCTAGAAAATGCCTATTCACTCTTTACTGGAAAGCTCCCAGATTATACTTGGCTGGGAAGATAAGCTAGAACGGTATTCCACACCTTAGCGGTTCGTATGAGAAACGTGGAAGAAAAACGAAAGTCCACTTAGTTCTAGTTGTAAAGAGCCGGGACTCGGGAGACTCGGGGCTTATTTCAATCTAGATAGGCTTGTATTTGACGAAATCATGCCAGATGAAATGTAATGATAAAGAAGCCTAGGTTAAAGCGCGTTTGCCTGGAAAATGCCTATTCCCTTTTCTTTTGAAGGCACTCAGATTGTATTGGGAATATAATAAAGGCGAAGGGCATTCCACACTACATAGCGGTTCGTATCAGAAACGTGGAAGAAAAACGTTAAATTTCAGGTGTCAATTCTGGAGTTTCGTACTCGTATCTGCGCCGATAGTAGCATATTATTATACTCTTTTGATATACTCTACGGTCAATTAATTACGAGATTACTGATTATAATATCTTGACCTAATATTGATTTCTTTGGTGCTCTCAAAGATTTACCAGTGCATCAACCACTAACACAACTCCAACCTACTTCTGAGGAATACTATAAGGATGTTCCAGCACCTAAATATAGGTATTGAATCATGAAGTTAATAACTACCTTCTCGTGTGCTAAGTGATAATTTAATAATCAATACATGATAAATACCAGAACATTTAGTTCTTAGAGGAGGGTTTGCTATTGCTCATAACATAACCAAAGTCCGGGCTGCTGAAAAACATCTGTTCAAATGACGCATGTCCTAGAATTATTTACTCAGCTATCAAAGGTGTGAAATTTTAGTAAACAATTTGAGGCATGCACAGTTTTGCCCGCGATGTCTTAGGGAATGGACTGACTTCAATTTGAAATATTCCACTAACTGAATTAACCCATGTGTCGTTCTAGTTAATCCGGCATTAGGTAGTCGATGTGGAAACAGAATAGATCCGAAGTAATACGGAACCCTCATTGTCTGTGATTGCGCAGTGCTCTGTGGCCGCTCGCCCATTGTTTTGTTTTCGGCAAATAGTTAACATCTATTGCCGCAAAACAATCAGAACTGATGCAACTGCGCTGATGTAAGCATAAAATCGTCATCTTTTGAATTTGACGCGCCTTCTTCTAGAATAAAAAGGGTTTTGGCCACAGACCACCAGCCCAATTCCGCGATCGCTACAGAAATCAAATCAGTCAGTCGCTCAAATTGGAATGAATGTATGGAAATGACATTATCCAATCGCTAAATTGGTCATTCGACTTATCAGAACATCCTTCCCATATTTTTTTGGAATTTCATTCCATTTGAGCGATCGAAAGGTTTTACAAAGATCGCAGATAAGTCATATTGACTTACTTTCAGACCACATTGAATTATCTGTGTTTCAGACGCACTTTTGAGAATGCCAGTTTGTGATGAAAAGTAGGTACTGTATGTTATTTTAGCGATTGTTAGTGATCTACATTCTACAGGTTGAAAACTATAAGTAAAGATTATAATTTTAAAATTTTGAGTCTTTAATCTGAATTTTCTCAGAAGTAGAAAGTTAGAAACACGATTGAAAGAAATTTTCTCGATAGAAAGTATTTCCAATAGTTGTTCAAAAATCTCCATTTTATTAATTTTTTAATTTGATTCTCCTTCACCGCCGCGGACTAAACGCTAATTTTGGAAATGGAGATCCAGGTACAAATCCTGCAGGATTTGTGAAAAACCGAATAAGAGGCAAGCGGAGACAATCGCTCGTCTCAAGTACGAGTAGTTAATATAATAAATACTTGTAATCGATTACAATGGTCATTGGTCAGTGCTCACTGAATGCTCTGACCTGTTTGGCATTCGCAAAACAAACAATTCTATTGTTTTTTGTCTATCATGAAACTGTTTGGCAGGCGACCTTGCGCGGCGCAACAGAAACTGTTCGCTAAATACTTCAGATGCTATTACTTTGTAATCTGACGAATGCGCTGAAAAAGTGGAAGTGGAAGAAACTGGTTGGGTCTAGCTTAGAAATAGATGTGTACAGAGTCTGCGAAGCTATACAGAATAACTTGAGGCATATATGAGAAACATTTTGAAACCTCCAGAATTTTTGTTTGATACTCTCTGCGTTATTCTTATCTATTACTGATCTCGCTAAAGTTAAAATATGTGCCATTAATACTTTAAAAATTGCACACTTGGTCAGGTTTGCTAGCCTTGCGCTTGCTTTCGTTATCGAACGAAATAAAAAATTGTTTGGGAATGACATATCCAATCGATCGTGATGAAATGATGGTTTTTTCCCACAAGTGTACCAAAAGCAATTGTAGATGTTAAAGAGATACTGGTCTATGCAATAATTAAATACCTAGTTAAGATGTCAATATAGCTGGTAGCTACATATAGGGACATATTATTTAGTATTAAAAAAATTTTACTTAGCAAAAAATTATAATTGATTTCAACAATCTACATATCGATGAGCTTATTTAGGTCTAGTTTTTGCAGTAAGCAATACATATAAAGGATGGGTGCGTATTGTTACACGTTTGCAACAAAGTTATTATAGACAATTAAAATTCTTTGGAAAACAATAATTATTGTGGGCATATTTTGAATAGGGATAGTATTAGTACTAAGTAGTATACCTAAGTAGTAGATGGAAATTCAGAGACTTAAATTAAAAACTTAATTATTGGTTAAGTAGCTATATTGCGCAAATAATACATAATTTAAGATAAAGAAGACAGAGCAGAGATGATTAGGTATATCTGGATTTAAAATTAATGGATTGTGCAAATAAGAATGAAAGCCGACAGAAGTGCCGATATACTTAAATGTCAAGTTGGTTATATCCTCGTACCTACGTCTGTTGAGAAAAATGGCAATCTTAAATGCCGTAAATTCGGAAAACATTATGGTATACATAAAGTGCCGACACGTATGGTATACATAAAGTGCCGACTCCCCGAAAGTACGAAGAAACTAGAAATACTACTGTTCCTTTACTGCTGATAAATATGAGATGTCACCTGCATAGCTTATCTAATTTCCTTCGCTAATTTGAACTTTATCCAAACTTAATTGACTCAGGTGACGAAATAAAAGAGGGATTGGTGGCTGTGTCACAGACATGGCGAAGTTTTGCGTGTTTGTAATCCTTCAGGTATCGGGTGGTGGAATTTAATAATGGATTAGAACATTGCCTCCCACGTACGAGACTTTTAAAACTTATTATCATCAAAACAAATTAGTTTTCGATGTTCAGCCAGTATCAATCACCTCGCCGCTGTCTAATTATAAAAAAAACCCTTGGAGCAATTCAAATAAGGCGTACACACGTTAGAAAGTGCGGATGGCCCATGGGCATTTCCCCGCTACTTTCGCTGTAAACTAATTACTTGCTCAATTAAAGTACACACTTGTACCTACTCCATACGGATGGACAGACTAGTTCATTAAAAATGTAACAAAAAAACTCGCTAAGTGCCTATGAATCTAGCAACGGGTGTTCCGTACCAATTTATGATAATCGATTACAACTTGATGCTTGTAGAGGAACTTACTTTTATACTTGTTGTTTAACTTGGATGGGGATATACTCGTATATCCTTACAGATTGCTAGACATCATCGTTTATGGTACTGGGACGATAGGGGACGATAAATCGCTTGGCAGCCAAAAAAAAATTAACCAAAAGTATTAGTAACTTTAAGACGTTTGCAGATTTGAAGGACCAAGATTATTACCAATATAACATTGGGTATAATTGTAGCAGTAAAATCTAATGTCGAAAAATATTTACTTTCTATTTCAGATCTAACGAAATAAACAGCGT
Source organism: Coenonympha glycerion (assembly GCA_963855885.1). Classification (NCBI taxonomy): domain Eukaryota; kingdom Metazoa; phylum Arthropoda; class Insecta; order Lepidoptera; family Nymphalidae; genus Coenonympha; species Coenonympha glycerion. Next base: position 1,021,197 of record OY979631.1, read on the forward strand.
TTATTAATTCTAATTTATCTAATAGTATTTATGTCAGAGGTCTCGGGTTCAATTCCGAGTTACTAAGAAGATGAAAAGATTGCGATTAATATATTCATTATTTTTGTCCTTTGACTTCTGTTGGTTAATAAATTTTGTAACACTTTGCAACTCTGAGTTTCAAATTATCTGGATCTGGGGCAGTTGGCGAAATATATTTTTGTTCACTGACATGATTATTACTCTAATAAGACTCTCATACACATCTATTTACATAAACAGGGATTTGTTGCAAAGTTTGTTATGTTAATCATAATTTTATCATAGAACGCAACGTCTGTCCACATTTCGCTGCGGATCTCTAAGAACTGGTCACTAAAGTTTTGCTGAATTTGTAGTTAACTAGCTTTCGCTGTACGGAGCGAGTAGATTTTATCGACATAATAGGAGAACATGTTTTTGTGCTCTCTATTCCGACATATACGTATTGATACAAATTAATTAAGTTTTCGATCGTTTACGATGTTGCATAAGTTTGCGTGATTCATTGCTTTTATGTAAAAAGTTTAACGTCTAGATTTCCTTTAAAAGTAGGTACTTATGTTCAAGTTGTTACCGCGTGTCCGTGGTTGAAGACGCTTGAAAGTCTAGTTGACTTTTCAGAGATATCTGCATTTGTAGTAAGTTATCAGTGTAAGTGTACAAACCACAGATACATACAATCTGTGGGATTCGAAGTCTTTGTTCCCAGCGAGGAGACAGGTCTGATGCTGGTTTTCACCAACATTTTAAGAGTCACCTCATTGGGCTTAGGTGTTCCTTAAAATGTTGTTGTAACGAGCATGAAAGAGTTAGACCAAATTCTTATTTGACATTGCCGTGTGTCATAATTATATGGAGAAGGAGTGCAGGAAACTAAAATAACAACAAACAACAACAACAACTAATAAAGCACTATAATCTCAAATTTCGCCCAAAAATTATATTGTTCACTGCAGCCAACACCACGGTCCAGGACGTCAACGAAAACGAGATTACCTCTAGCTGAGATCAAAATGACGTGACGCCCGTGCAGTGGAAACATGGCCATGGTAAATGTATGGTAGAGTATCGTTACTTCGGCCTCGTCTTCCCATAGAAGTGCGTGGACAAAGACAATCGTCCAAAAGAAACCGAGTTTAAAGATTCAAGTAATAAGATTCTTCAAAAGGTTCAATTTTAGTTACAACTTACAATTAAGTAGTATCTTTATTAGCATAACAGTGATTGAAGATGAACGGATGCAACCACGCAATAGAAATCAGTTGTTGTGTAACTAACTGCTAGCAAATAACTGTAAACATTTATAAGCTAAAACTGCAGCACTGACATTGAGTTTGGAAACTCGCGGCAAATACCGAACTTGTACTGTTTTATTGCAATTATAATGAAAAGACCGGGCAAACGTTGTTTTATCGAATGTAGACAAAAATTTTCATAACAATTAATCGAGCCGTTTCATTAGAGTTTGGTTACAACGTTAACAAATAAGAGGAACATTCCATGGACAAAATTAAAAATGATAAATGGGTAACAAAAATGAAGAACTAAAAATAGTAGGATATAACCCAGAGTATAATCTTTTCTTTTTGCCATATTATGTTGCTCTTAAAACAGCGGTTATCAGATAGGTAAGGAGTCACAGTTTGAGGCAGGTGTAATTTTCCTGAAGAAATTTCCAAACGCCACTTCTTCACACGATGCACTACCAATAACACGAGATGTTGTTGGTCTATAGAAATATGTTGGTGCAAAATTCGACCCATGAAATTCGGAGCATTCGCCTTTAGCACCACATCTCCAGAGTCTAGAGCGAATAATCAAAGCTCTGAAATTATAAAACTGGTTTTGAATATTTTACGCTTGCTCTGATTGAACGAACGGGTGTCAACTAAGCTCAAAAAACCTATAGAGGCATTGGCAGGGCTCATAAGAACAAATAAACATTGTAAATGTATGGCAGGTTTCAACAATAACATTACCTTTAAAGGTTATGGATATGATAAAAGCGAAAATATTTGTCAAATCACGCGAGCATCTCAGTTTCATCACTTTCACATTTCAAATGATCGGAGAGATCTTTTGTAATCGAGTTTCTTACTTGCTTACACCGTAATGCGAGTTATGAAATAGCTTTTATGTTTTATACCCATCAATATGTCGTTAAACGGATACAAAATAACGTTAGATAGGGAGGAGTTTACGAGTAGGTTCATAGTATAATGTTTTATGAGTTATAAATGGATATATATTAATGGGCATATATTATTAATATAAAGTAGCTATCAAAATAAATTCTTAATCTCCTACCTTAGACCATATAACACTGGCGTTTGGAAAAAGTTGTATTTCATTTTTGAGACTAATACTTACATGGACGAGTGTGAGATTTGGTTCAGAAGAAATGCAGGCAGGTAAAAATTTCTGTGAGTCTGTTTTATATCATAAATCATTGGTCTGTTAACCTAAATAACAGCCTGCAAGCGAAAAATCAATGAACATTTCACAGTGCAGCCAGCTACTCTGCAACACCTCCAACTGCCTCTAGGCAACTCTTCGTTTGATTTCTATTAATGAGTGCTGAGGAAAGGGTAAAACACGTGATCAATTGATCTCGGTAGAGTTTCCATCTAGTTGTTGATCCGGTTGTTGGGGTATCAAGATGCGTAGTCTTCCTTGGTACATGCCGTTGTTGGGAGACACCGTCCTTAAAGAAAGAGGATCTCGTGTGGCAAAGGAGGGCATGCTTGCAGGGTAATATACGATCGCTCTACCTTTGTGAAACCGCCCAACAGCTGGTGCTGAGATTTCCCTTTTTGCTGTTAGTTATATGAAATTAACCCATGATAAGAGGTTTAACAAAGCTATCTAAAAGTCTTATTAGGCGGCCGCCACGCTCTGTTAACTCTGGCGGAATTCGGTCGACGCGTCGAGAGAAATGTGACTCCTCTCTCTTTGAGCCTACTAACTATAATACCATTAACTGTTTGACACCGCACGTTTGTCTGATTGTTATCTAATAAGATTACTGTGTGTCTATTATTATATGGGTTATAATAGGTTTTTTCAATTATATGTTTCGTTTGTTGGTACCTATTTCAAGATATTTCTTGATTCATATTTCTTAACGGAAGAAGATATATTTATCATCTTCCGTTGATGAATCGAGATAACTCCTTTCTCCTCGAATCTGTCTATTAATTATAATATTAGTGATTTGACACCGGCGCGTGCGTTGATCTGATTGTTATCTAATAAGATAAGTGTTTTATTATGATTAAATGGATCATAATCGGCCATTATATTATGCATATGGTTCGTTTGACCTACTAGGAAGTTTGTTTCGGACTGTTTATTCAGGTTGTTCTATACTAATTCGTACATAACAATTCGTAACCAACGAATTAGCGACCGTAGTTTTGTTGAAGATTAATTAGCTCTCGACGGCTCTTTAAATTACACCAAGAGCTAAAATAACTCAAGATGTTAAAATAGAAGTAATAGTGAAGGATCTTGTAAGTTGCAAGAATTACTAATATCAGCTATTTTAATCTTTGTACTATGGCTTGTCTACTAGAGCTTATTTGACATAATATATTTTGTGTTGTACCGAAATGTTATCTTTCTTTCACTCTAAAAGAAACTATAGACAAGGGCTATACCTAACTGCGGCTTTTATTTTGTGATGATTACTAAGTTTGCGCAAAGCTCCTTGACGATGAACTATGATCAAATCTTTCAAAGATGAGATTTAAAATTTTCTAGAATTCAGAGTTCAGGATGTAATTGCTTAATTAACAAAAATGAATTTGGAGAAATTTCATAAGCATTTCTCTCGGTGCGCTTACCAGAGCGTGGCCGAAGAGTTAATCGGATTTTAACTTTTTCGTCACCAAAGAACTCATCTAAAAAGTTATTTTTATCATGTTATTTCTCCACGGTTAAAGATTTCGATAATTTAAAGCTTGGGAACATGATTTCTGGTGTCAGAAACATGCATAGCATAAAACTATCATTAGATGTATAATAAGAAAAGTGGCGGCCTTGTTAATAAACCCTTAGCAACCCTTTGTAAGATAACTTGCAGCATACTTATACATTTACACCTTTTAAGTTTAATTGACATTGTTTGATTTCGCAGATATCGCAATGCTATTAGCCTGTGTGCAATAAACAGATTCACTTCCTGTTCACTGTTATAGATAGATTAAATTGGAGGGCAATTTTCCAACACGATCAGCTAAAAACTAAGCAGTATTTCGAGGACTTTTTTACATGTTTTCCAATCTTCAGGAAAAACCTGCCAATTGCTAATTTTTTTGGCTGTACTTGGAAATCGAACTCAAGACCAGAAAATAACAAGATTTTGTAATCCGAGCAAACCAACCACTAGTTCAACTGCAAAGTTAAAATAATAACCACTAAAATAAATTACGTAGTAACCGGTTTCGATGTTATTATAAAACTGTACAGTTATGTATCACCACAATGTTACTTATGACTTATGCTCGTCAATAAAAAATAACAAAGCAGCTAGTTAATACGATGACAAAATAAGTCCTTACGAAAATGCAATTATCAATTTAACCGAATAATAACCGGTGCAATCGTAACCTGACTTTTGGAACTAGTTCATAACTCGTTTCCATTAATAATTTCCGAACGGTCGAATATACTTACGAAACGGTTATTTAGGTGACACGACTTTTTGTTAACGAGTTCACGTAGTTATAATTATATTAACTGTACTTTAAGCTGTGTTTAACGCTGATCAGAATTGGTAAAGGGTGAGGCAAAGATCATAAGGGCAAAAAATTACATCTAGTAGTGTTTCAATAAATAGCGCATTTAGCTCTAACACCATAAAGTCCAATTCAGTTCGCAACAGCGCCTTACACCTACGACTTTATAAACCTAAACGTTGTGCTTTCTTTCTGTCGCATTATCTCCTCTCTATCTCTTTTTGGTTCGCTACAGGGGTATTGATAATACCGCTCAGCGGTTGGCGCTAACCTGTAGGCTTTGTACCTACAGCACCAGTTAAACCCCCCTGGTTTTACGTTAGATCAAATTCGAAATGACAATCGTCAAATATGGAGGCACGTAAACAAATTAATGGAGGCAATTCGCGTCACGTTACTGCAACAAGACTACGATGAAGATCACAATGGCGACCGGCCGTGGCGAGGCAATACGATCCCTATCGATTCTGCTAACTCAAAATATGCAGTACCTATGTACTTACTACAAGTACGCATCGGTTATGTGACTTAAAATACCGATACTACGAGTAAATGCAGTTCTCAAAATTATAGTTTTCTCATTGTATTGCCTCACAATTGGGATGTTCTGGGTTTTATTTCTGTTCTTACACAGGCTAATTTTAGCGGCCAAGCGTGGCATGAGGAGCCACGTGGTCCCTATCAAGGCTCAGTTATTTTCTTCCATAGAAGGTTTGCTACAGCATTTTGAATTTGTTTCACTCATTAAGGCTGCAATGTGTAACGAACTATAGACAAGGGTGTGTTGACTTAGCTGATAGTAATCAAGTTTTCGCTAAGTTAGCGTATAACTTTTCTTGTTCAATATGCAAATGGGTAGGTACCTAAAGTTTTGGGGACGACCGAATCGAAGGTTGAGAAATTTTAATAATAGAACCTGAAAAAAAAAGACAATAAAAGATCTAAACTACGCGCCCTGCATCTACATAACAACTGTTGCTGTTGCTTAACATTGCTCAAACTCTACGGTCATTTCGTCTTACTTCGTTAAGCTCGAAAAGGTATAATTGTATATTTTTTTGTTAGAAAAAATATACAATTATTTAAATTGATAGATAACACAAACCATAGAGAAACTAGGAAGAATAAAAAATTAGTCCTGCCATATTATAAATCGGAAACAGTAGCGAAAATTAGTCCATATTACAGAACAATAATAATATATAATAAACTACCAAGAACCATTACAGACGAAGTAAAAGAGACATTATTTAAAAGCAAATTGAAAGACTGGTTGACTAAAAAATGTTTTTACAGTATAAACGAATTTTTGGATGAGTAAGTTTAAATTGACCTCAATTTCACAGCAGCCAACTCAATGTAATATAAATAAGGCATTTAGTTATAGATATATGAAATTGTTAGATTAAGGACATTTTTGCTACGCCCTGACAGGGCTTTTTGACTATATCTACAAATATTTTATATAATATGTAATGTGGTCAGATATGCAAATAAATAAATAAATAAATAAATAAGTGTGAAAGGCCAAAATAACAGCCTTCGACGCTTCCGTTGCAACTGAAAGGTTTTGCGAAATTCTTTTGAAATATCTTTCACATCGACCGGGTGAGGTTCGTTGGAATGGTGGTACCTTCCTATCTGTGAGGGCGATGTATGTTGTATATTGTAATACATTACGACAGCTCAATGAATAAAATTGTTGTAAATTTGAAATACGAGTATCAAAACAGCTTCCGGCATAAATTGAGATTATCTTTTGATTATACGAACGACAAAATTGATGCTAACAGACCTTTATCAGACCTGCAAATTTGAACTGAAATTCTGCATATTTGGACACTAATTTCTAAAGCATTATAAAAAAAGAATTATTTTTTGGACTCAGGGCAGAATTTCAAAAAATGTTTTGGACACAAAAAAATTCAATGTAAGATTTTGTTGTTGTAGCAAAATTGCTGACGTGGTAGATATACTAAATGGAATAAAAAGCTAACAGGTATATTATTATTTAGTTTATTATTTTAAATAATTTTACCGTTTTGATAAATATTACTTTAATTATTTATCAAAACGCGCAACTTTATCGTCGTCAAAATAATCAGTAATCAGGTAAAAAGTAACAGTAAGTATAAATTCCGTCGGCTAGGCGAACGGTACTGCATTTAGGTTAATAACACGACTAACAGCTGGCCGGTAATCAGTTATTGACTAATATAAGGTGGAAGTAGACCGCTGAGCGGCATTGTGCCTTGCCGGCTATTCTTACCAGCTATAACGTGGTAACGACCTTTGATTCTACGTTACTGGTAAAGAAGAAAGTGGAAGAAAGCTCTCTGGCATGTTTAGAAGCTTTGCAATTTTCAATGCACAGAATTGTGTCGCCACAGACAGCTGTCAATTGTGGATGGAACGAGATAAAAGATTCCGACGAATTGAGAACCTCCTCCTTTTTTGAAGTTGGTTAAAAATGTTGATAATGACATAATACGTCCGTTTATCACGTGACTTACTCGCAGATTACTGTACGCGCAGTGAAAGAAGAAACATTTTAAACACAACAATAAGAAACATTTTGATTTTGATTTTTTGACCAGGTCCAGACGAAATGTTAATGTCGCCTAAGATCGTCTTTGCTTGAGGGAACTACTCGGGTTAAACTTTTCATCGCAAAAATTGTTCAAATATAAAAAACCGGCCAAGTGCAAGTCGGACTCGCGCACCGAGGGTTCCATACCATGAAAAAAGTAAAACATTGAAAGAAACATGAATTTACGAGTATAATTTACATGTAGGTACTTTTGTTGGCAAACCGCAAACGTAACTTTGTTTTTAGCGGATTATTGTTAATATCAAAAAAAGTATATTAGTCACCGAGTTGATTTTATTTTTCCTGTAAAAAATACGTTAACTTCTGTTGATCATAATTATTTCAGATTTTTCGATTGGTAAACTTCGGAGATAAGGGTGGTGAACGGTATTTTTTTCGACAGTTTGCCCAATAAATCAAAAACTATCAGGCTTAAAAATAAATAAAAAATAGTTTTAGAATACACAAGTAACGCCCTTTCATATGATACCCCACTCAATATTGTTATCTTATTTTGAAATTTTATCGACCCGGTTTTCCCCCCTTTTTAAATAAAAATAAAAACAATTTTCAATTTTTTACGATTGTTATGACGTCGGATCACTATTAACTATAACTATTCTAAATTTCAAGTCGATAGCTTTGATAGTTACTGAAATAATCGAGTGTGACAGACGGACGGACGGACGGACGGACGGAGAAAGTCTCACTATAAGGGTTCCATTTTTACCATTTTGGTATGGAACCCTAAAAATGCTTATTCACAAACATTAAAATTTATTTTTTAAAAAGGATTTATTTTAAATAACAAATATTTTTATAGCCCTGTTAGAGGTGAACGAAATCGCGTGCACAACTACTAGTTTCTAGATAAAAGCTAGAACAAGTCGCGCTGCATTTCCCAGCGTAAGATTTAGATAGCATTAAGGCAAAATAAATAGCTTATACCCTGTGATTAAGATACGGAATTCCGCAGTACGCAGAACTGGTCTAGGCCAGGCTGCGCAGGCTGGGTCTGGGCAATAAATCGATGCGTCTACAGTTCCACGCTGAGATTATTATGCAATCGGGAGCAACGATCGGTCCTAAATGCTGTGGAGTCGATGATTTTTTTAAATATTTAATTATTCAGAATGAATCGTTAGAAATAAAATCGTAAAATGCTTGAAATGATTTATTAATGTAATTTATTTAAAGTAGGTTGTCCGCTGCTGCCTCGAGCATGTTGTTTTGGCTTCATAACGCTTAATCTACGCTTTAAATACCACTGTCTAAAATTTTGATCTATGGCAATTACAAATTGCAATCAAAGTTTGAGACTCGTACCCTCGTCGATAGTTATTATAGCTGATACGAGTATAATAATATAATTTTGGCCCACGCCCCCGCTTTCATTATTAGAAGCCTAAAAAATTATTAACATTTTCAAGTCGTACACAAAAGTATTTGATCCAAAAAGATTCATTGAAATTCCACTGTCACTTGTCGTCTTGTCGTATTAAAAATTCGCATGAGCTGTTTTTTATGACGCTGTCCCGCTGTAGAGCATACTCGGAGTTTCAAGTGAAAGTAATTAAAAAAACAAGCTAAGGCCGAAATGATAAAATCTGTATTATTTATTCAATACATATAAACAGAAAAAATGTTCTGATTTATTCATTCAATGACGCTTCAACATCTAACCTTTTTTAATACATAAGTAATTTCTTGCGTAGAGGTTTCCTTAATTATGTAGACAAGGGATAAGGAAGAGCTGTTCGAAGGATCACTATAATAGAAAATAGAAATTCACTACTTAAGGGCGTGAAGTAGTGGTTGAAAATTTCATCTCCCGAGCAAATGATCTTTGCAAATTCACTTATGGAGTGAAATAGGACATGAAAATTTCGTCCGAGGCACGGACCTCTATTGTACCTGGTACAATAGAAGTCCGTGGTCCGAGGTCACAAAAATATAGTAGGTCAAAGCGACTCCGCGGAGGCACTGAAAATTATAGTAGGTCAAAGCGACTCCGTGGAGGCGCTGAAAATTATAGTAGGTCAAAGCGACTCCGTGGAGGCGCTGAAAATTATAGTAGGTCAAAGCGACTCCGTGGAGGCGCTGAAAATTATAGTAGGTCAAAGCGACTCCGTGGAGGCGCTGAAAATTATAGTAGGTCAAAGCGACTCCGCGGAGGCGTTGAAAATTATAGTGGGTCAAAGCGACTCCGTGGAGGCGCTGAAAATTATAGTATAGGTCAAAGCGACTCCGTGGAGGCGCTGAAATTATAGTAGGTCAAAGCGACTCCGCGAAGGCGCTGTCCAAGTTCAATGGCTGTATTTATTTCCACAAGCAGGAAACAAGGATGTTGTCAGGTTAGAATCCTATGCACAGAGGCTATGAAGGTGCTAGGTAGCTATGGATGCACCACGGTGATGATGTATGTTTAGCTACGGGTGATTCTCGTGTGTACATAGCTCAAACATCGCCGGTAAAAGAAGAAACGCAGGTAGGCGATTCTTGTAACACGTCAGCTATATTTCGTGAAGTGAAATGTTTAAAAAAGTCAATGGCGTTTACGTACGAGTATATGTATAAGCAGACGATATTGAAATCAAAACATATTTTGCGGACACTGTAAAATGAAGTTTACGACAGTTGACATAGAGCTTAAAATTTAATGTAATTCAGAACGCAACATGGTCGACAATCGTGAAATTTAATTTACTTTGTGCGATAAGGTTGAAATATTGTATTTTCTATGTCGAAATTCAATTTCAAACTCTAAACAAATAAAGATGAAAAGTAAATTTTTTCAGGGTTAATTTTATTTACTTTGTTTCTTGATTCAGCCTCCCAGAGGAGTGATTCTCGTAAATATTAATTTGTAAGTAAATTGGCCAACCATCGCCGGTGACCATTGCAACGCAGCCATAACCAATTGCCGCTTTGGCTGCATAAAATTGATGCAAGCATTAACCTACCAGCTGCATAAATATAAGCTCGTCGCTGCTATAAGTATTTTTGCAGGAAATATAAGAATTTTTGGAAAATCAAGGGCCATCCATAACTGCCAATCGGTACTGACCGTGTACCTATTTTTCCTCATACTTTTTCATACGGTAATTAAAATTTCTGATTCTTTAAAAAAAAAATATTTAAAAATCTTACCATTATCACCGAAGCCATTTTCATCATTGTAACGCCAAAGTCTTCCTCCATAAAAAAGTTCGCATTACACACACCTTTTGTTATTAAAACCACTATAACTAGAACTCACTTACTACAGCAGGAGCACTAAAATAATACACATGTTTTGGTTTAATGTGATTTTTCGAAAAATTAGGCGCCGGACGGACTAATTGACATCTTGAAATATGTACATAATACGCGTGGACACCACGATAAAATTCTGATTTTAGGTGTCGATATACCTATCTACAGAATTGCACAAATTGTGGTCACAGCCAGACTACACTGTAATGAGTTATTCGTATGGAATATATCGCACTTAAAATCGACATATTTTTATCGCGGTGTGTATAATATGTGGTTATTTTTCTGACCTACAGGCAATCTGAACTGGAAAAGTTATTCTCAATCTTCACATTCGGTAAGCAGTTACGTCCCCTAACTTGGGCCGGTTTATTAGCACGTAGTTAAGTCAACCAATGGTTAAAATTGGTAAAAAAATAAACAATGGTTAATATATGTTCAAATTTAAATCATTGGTTGACTTATAAATCTCAAAAAACCGGTCCTTAGGCCTTTTAGAGGAATCAATCAACAACTCAACATTTTATGACCTTAAATAATACTAAAGAACTGAACTTGTATATTGAGGAGAAAGGGAAATGCCAGTTATGTCATATTTTTAGCCATGTTAGTCATGGCCGATACCTAGGTATATTTTTCAAATAACAAAAACAACATCATCAATCGCCATGTTTGAGTAGAACGTAATTCTACTTTCATTCGAAGCGGATATTACTCTTTGTTTTATTAATATTTATTTATATTTTATACTCAGCGCTTTCTTTCTCCGGCCGTTAATATAAACTTAAATCGAAACGAGAGGTGCTCGTCATTGATATACGAATATCATTACTCTAGATACGGAGTACTTGGAAAAACTCGCATGCCAAAGTGTCAGATAAAAAAATAATCGTTTTTTACATAAACGCTTATTTCATTGAAAAGAATATTGTTAAAATTCACACAAAACACGGTAAAAAAAACGTCTTCGTATATCGGTTAAATCTATAACTTAGTTAGTACTTAAAACCTGATATTTCAATAATTTTAAGCCTTTTGGAGTTGAGACCCTGGGGCCGTGGGGCCCCGGTGCTCGTTCCCTTTTTGATGACATTTCAAAAAGGGTGTTTGAGTCTACCGGGGATCCAAGAGCTGGCAGCTACCTTGGCCAAAAAATAAGTTTGGCTATCCAAAGGGGCAATCTGCCCTCGTAATTGAAAACACAGTAAGTCGAGTTACTGTGTTTTAGCTTTGGATAGCTTTTTAGAATCGCGCGATTGCGCTCTGTCTGGGAAACTTTTCGATTTTTCTGTAGCGTGTATAATTACTGAGATACGAAAAGTAAAAACACAGTAACTCGAAAAAAAAAATTAATTTTTTAATAATAAACACAGTAACTTAGAATTTTTAGGTTTGAACACAGTAATTTTTTGTTTACTGTGTTTAAATGTATGTCTATCGATTTTTTATAAATAAATTTTCCTTGGCTACAACACGGCATCTTCAAATACTGTGTTTATTTGTAAACATTTCGTGGAATCTTTTAATGCTTTACATAAATTAAACACAGTATCTGAATTACTGTGATTTAAGTGTCTGCAGTTTTAATATTAACTTCAGTAAATACTTAGCTTGAACACAGTAACTATCGACTTACTGTGTTTTAAACTAACTTTTTTCGTGAAGCGAGGTTAGAGGGTAAGATACTTCTAAATCGTGCGCACTGCGCGCTTGGAAATTTTTGGCGGCTTTTACGGAAATATTTCTGTTAAAACCATATCAATGACTGAAATATAATTAACTAGCAGAAATCCGCGACATCACCCAAGTAAATTTAGTTTTCCCTACAAACTGGAACCATCGAATTTTTGGAATAAAAAGTAGCCTTTGTGTTTTTTAGGATGGAATCTGTTTCCAGTCCAATTTCCAGCCAAAATTTTTCATGATTACGGCGTGAAGGAGTATATCTCCTGCATAAATATCTGATATACTCTATTCCCGCAGAAATCATGGATTTCCAGGATATCAAGTAATCCAGGATATAATTATCTCCGTTCCAAATTTCAGCCAAATCGATTTCATAGCTGCAGTTACGGTGTGAAGAATTTTCGTGTGAATTGGGAATTTTCCGTGTGAATCGGGATAAAAAGTAGCATATGTATTAAGCCAGAGCCAGCCTTCATTCCAAATTTTTACCGAATCAGTTAAGTAGTTGCGTAAAGGAGTATTTAAACTTGGTAAAATACAAACTTCGAATCCTGTTTTAACCCTTTAGAGGGTGGATCAGTCAGTTCCTTCTTTTATATATTTAAAAGATGTAACTAAAATTTCTTTTTAAAATATTAATTACTTATGTAATGTTAGCTAAATTGCACTTTTTAAGCATTCATTAAGCTATGCAATTTATTAATTCAAACAGAAAATAATTTTACATATAAATAATAATAAACTACGAAATAATAGTTTACCTACAACATCAGCTTCAGATATCAGCTTCTTTTTTTCTTTAACTTGAAATTCCCGCGATAACCCTTTACAAAGAAGTAGCCTCGATTAGAATCTCTAACTAGACTGTATAAGTCCTAATAATTTATTATTTAGCAGTTCTAAACTCAAACTCGAAATATCTTTATTTCACATAGGCCTAACGTACGGGTTCTTGTAAAACGTCAATATTATATTTGTCACATAAAATATATGGTGATAACTACAAATCTACTTAAAGTTAAGTTTACGCGAGGGTTCAATACGCCCTTCCCTGAGAAGAAGCCCACTACAAACACAGCTGGGTTTTGTTTCCTGTTATCACCACATCTCACAATGACACTTAAATACAAATTGAGCTAGCATAATTACGTAAGCTGATTATGGCAATTTTTCGACTTTACCCCCTGAAAAGATTTAATGAAAATTTCATAAACCCAACTCACTCTCTCTCACTCGACTCTCACTTATCCAATAACTTAAGTTAGTTAATCTAACGTAATAATCAGGACTTTAGACGAAATTATAAGCATTCATTGAAAAATCACAGACATAACTCATTTTTTCTATTTGTATGGATGTCTTGATGTTATCTATGTTATACATGCCTAAAAATTAAAGATACCGAAATAGGAACGAATAAAAATTCGGAATCGGATACGAATATAACTATAAGTACAGCAGCACAAATACATTCATTATCAGCTTAAAAAAGGTTAACTTAAAACACAGTTTCTTTAGATGCTATAACGGCAACTAAGAGTTAACATATTATAAAATTAATCTTAAACACAGTATCTTACTTACTAGAAATCCATCTAGTAAATAAATGTTAGGTATTGTTACCTTACAACACAGTATATGTGTAGTTACTGTGTTGTGAAATCACGAGTGTTTGTATCTTTACATGGTTAAAACACAGTATTAAATAAAAGTACGTAAGAACACAGTAACAATCAAGTTACTGGGTTTAAGCGTAAAATAAATTTACTTTAAAAAATTATATTACTATGTTAAAACACATTATCTAATTTAATTAATTAAAGAACAATAATAAAAGAGCTTCATGTACATATAATGAAAGCTTTATTTATTCTTCGTAGTTTAAAAAAACCCCTATCACGCTAACGTATATAGTTGGCTCATAACATATCAATTTATCTATTAAACTTTAAACGCGTTTTTCTCGAAACGCAATTTTTGGAGATACTGTGTTTTCAATTACGAGGGCAGCAATGCTGCCAGCATTTTGGGTTCAATGCCTCGCTGCCTTGGCTTCGATGAGGCTTTAGCTTAAATTTTTATATCAATTTTATAAATTTTTAATCTTTTACTGTAATATTTATAATTATAATCATTTGGATATACATTGAAAATAAAATTAAAAAGTTATTCAATAATTTTAATTCCAATAATAATTGATTTGCTTATTTGAGCATGTGTGGGAATTAAGAAATACTTAGTTGTAGTTATTAATCAGGTGATTGCGAAATATTAGGTAAAACAAGGGCACAAAACAAATACCTAAAAGTTTTTTTGGTAGAAAAAAAAAGAATTGTTCTATACAAAGTTTAGAATGGTAGACATTCAAATACAATATTTTTTTTAAATTTTGCTTTAATTAGCTTGGAGTTGAATTAATTTCAAACGTATCACAATCGGTCTTTTAAGAAGAATTGGCCTAACTCGTAAATAGTGGCCATAGCCTTATTAATAGAGCACGGAAATAAGAGTAAGCTGGGAGACACGGGTTCAAATCCCTACGAGTATGAAATTTTCAATTGGTATTAAAAATGCATAGAAATAACGATACAATAAAATTGCGATATAGTTAGCTAAGTTTGACAGTATCGTTAAAGTTAGTTCAATCCACCGGGCATATTGTATAGGTACCTACTAGGTGCCGTGGGTGTACCTTGGCTTCATATAGTTGAATAGATAATTGCCGATACACTAAAAAAATAATTAGATAATTAACTAAAGGATATAGTAAAAAGATATAATTAGAAATATATTTTCTTCATGCTTGTTCAAAACAAGCATCTTTAGTTTATAATTATCAACGGTTTATTATTGCTTTTATCATTAACATGCAGTCATATTATTTTAAACTGAGGAAATCACTAACGGGATCGGAATTTTCTTATTGCGATCACGCTTTGTTATCGTATCGAATGCCATAAAAACACTGTAAAGTAAACGATGGATTGTCCAGTCTTTGATTGTTATTGCCTGGAAACTTTTATTACACGGTTTGAGGTTTCCTATAACATAAATTAAGCTGACTCCTAACTTAAAGCACTCATCAGTAACATAAGTAATTTTTTAAGTTTAATTCTGGGCTCTTCTCAGAACAATTCGGGCCCCCGCAACTGAATTCAGCTAATATAAGTAGTTCGTAATAAAAATGGACCTACATTCAAAATTTGGGCTCCACTGTTTAAGTTAAGTAATAATTGTAGAGAATAGTTATTTGTTATGCAAGGGCGCAAAGTGGATTTTTGGGCCGAGTGTCAAATTTGAATGCTGAGCGGCGAAGGATTCTAGGGTTGAACCCTGAGCGCAGCGAGGGGTTCAAAGAATAGAATCCTGAGCATAGCGAGGCATTCAAAGACACGAGATCTAAAAAAAATTGCGCCCGTACATAGCACAAAATTTTTCATCTCACCACAGCGAGGAAAATCACCAGAAGAACACTTTAGATCGGCATTGCGAGTTACGTTAAATGTTGTTCTTAGTAACTCTAAATAATTTCGCTTACTGAAACCACCTTCAATCATCATTATTTTAAAGTAAAAACAAAAAATAATGAATAAAGCCAAAAAAGTATTAGGTATTATCATTGAGACGACAACTAAACCACAGACCCGGAACTAAACACTAGATCAGAAAAAAATTGAGAAACTTTTTTTCACTTGAATGCGTTCTGAAATAATTTTTAAGAACCAAAGATAATATGAAATTTTATATTAACAATAAATCTAAGCAATAAATACATGAACAATGAGGAAAAATCAACGATTTAATTAGATTTCTTTTATTATTAATAAAACTAAATAAGAGTTATTATTTTATTTGATATTATATGAAAAAGTAAAATTAAAAAACTAATTTACCTATACAAACTAACGAACGAACTTCATTACTGATCGTATGTGTTATTAAAAAAAATGAATTCTTCAGCTTTGACATTTGACATTGACATGACACGTAATAAGAGTTTGACCACAGATAACTCAAACAAATTTGACTTTGGAAATGCTTTCGAGCCTAGGGCCGGAAAGGATTTTCATACTACTTTGTCTCCCGTGGGAAAAATGAAAATGCTTTGGCAGCCTAGGGAATATAATAGCATTTTCCGCCCGCATTTCGGGCCTTAAAGATCGCTTTTCCGAGCGGGTGAGATGAAAAAAATCTAGTTAAAGGGAGGAAAGCACCAAGCGTTTTTTGATGCGGAACCAATGCGGAACAGTGAAATTGGTTACTTGTGATATTTTTACGTTACATATCAAACGTCGAAAATAAGAAAGGCATTCGACTGATTGTGTTACCGAAGTTTTTTACTACTCATATCTAACCCAAACTTAACGATTTCAAGAGTTTATTTTTTGCGGATTTCTTCAACTACTTAATCGAGTCATCTCTATTTTTCCGTGTATTATGAAACTTCATAGATTAACTTTCTTAGAAGTCTAGCATGAGCTGTTATGGCATGACTGAAAATTTTATCAAACATCGAATCATTCTATGTATTATGCAACGAGAAATGAAGTCCCAAGAATTGATTAACAAGAACTAGTTAAGGTTTAGTTTATTTCATACAAAAATTGTATTTTTAATGTAGGTACTTTGTTTTATTACCAACGCAGTTAGTTAAGGACTATATTGTGTTCGGCATCGATAAAATACTCATTTCGAATAAGGTACAGACTAAATTACAATGTTAAAAAACGTAAATAAAATTTCTTTTGAGGGCCTAGCGTAAGCTGTTGTTACATGACTATGTATATTCCTGGAATTATTAACATTAGCACTTAGCAGTCCACTCGAGTGGTCAAGTGTGTGTTTGATTTGAAAATGGCTTTCTATTTGAAGATGCACTAACTGTCTTGTTGTTGTATTAGCCATTCGTGTAAGTCTATTATGATTAAGGAGCACATCACGGGTGTGCTAATAAGACATAATAGGCTTATGGCCGTCAAATTGCGATAATCCCAATATCTTCTTCACGTGTTTATATAAAAATCTCTGCTCGAAAGTGTCGAGTTAAAGAAATTAGTCCGAGATTTGCGAGTTACTCACATAAAACTCGATACTCGGACTAATTTCCTAGGATACACATTTTTATGCAAAGATTTTGATATAATCATGTAAAGATGATACTGTCATTCTCGCAAATTCATTGCCATAAGCCTATCATGTCTAATTAGCGTACAAATTTCAAAAAACCACGAAAGTTTTGAATTTCGCGGGCAGACCCGTTGATTTCACGTTAAGCTACGAGTATATCAGCTATAAGATGCACGCAGGGGCTCAAAGGTGTGTTACGACTTACGAGAATATTTCGTTCCATTTGGCAAAGATGATTTCTAACAGACAATTCGATAAAATTTTCTCATGCCGCGCATCTTAGCCCTATTGGGTACATCCTCCCTCTATTAGGCAGACGGGTTGCAATGCTAGATTCTCCTCGTTTTAAGTGTGGATTGGTGTGATATATTTTAGTTACTACTCAACTATGGGATACACTACTTAAACGTGCTCTCTCAGGCATGAGGGCGATATTGCAAATAGGTATTGTCCTACCTTTGAGCGCTATTATAAATTATAATAAACATTCAGAATTATATTTTTCAAACCTTAGAGCACTATAGGAGGTCTTTACTGAAAAAACTTGCAACTAACATTGTTATGTAATTTTCAAATAATTTTAATTGCTGTACGCAATAGCAATTAAAATTTCTAGAAGACTTTTGGATGGAACACATTAAATATACATATAAAGTACTCAAAAACAGTAATAAGTAATTATCTCAAAAGTATATTATAAATATAAATAGGTCTCTTTTTTCAGTGCATACTGTTAAAATCAGGTCAAACACCTCCACTTTTCTAAAGAATTAGTGCTTATTAAATATTTATAACGCACGCATTTCTATGAAGGAAAAGGGCATGAAAGGACAGTGCCCAGCCGTGGGAATAATGATGTAGCTGTAGAATGCAGATACTTTATTAATCCTAAATAATACACACTACCTAACTTTTACCTATAGACAGATAAAAACTAAAGTAAAAAAGTTTATTTAAAAATCATGAAAACTGAAAATATCTATAATTTTCGACGTATGTTCAGTTCCTTTCGAAAAATCACATTCAAAACTATTAATAAAACTATTAGAACTTAGTTAGAACTTAGGTCACTGTCACAAATACAAACAAAAATATTAAAAAAAATCTGAAATTGAAAGTCGTACTTAATTTCAAAATCGGAAAACACGGAAAAACTATACGAATTATAGAGCACTGTAAATAAATAATAAAGCCTTTAGTTTTTGCAATTTTGAACCTGTCAGAATATTTCCGCGCGAGAGTTCGTTCGATTTTTTCGCGTTCTTTTTTCGAATGCGCGTGCGCACGTTGGCGTGTCGGCGCGGTCGCGAGGGAATGCGCTCCGCTGACTGCAGACTTGAGGAGGGACCCTGCTGTTGTTTTATTAAGGCTAAGCCTGCTTTTACTAGTCTATGAAACCTTCCAAATAATAATCTTTGTTTTCCGTTTTTTTGGAATGATAGAGATATTTCTATCCACAATGACGAACTCCCCTCTGACAAATTCTATGTGTATTGAATGAAATATAGGCACGCGATTATGACAGAGTAGGGGGCGAGTCTTCGTGGATTGAAATATCCATACTTAATCGTATAGTATAATACTAGATGCTTAGTAGGTACTGGATCACATAAATCCTATACCTTTAAACGAGCAATTCTTGTATATATATTTCTATATAATCTGAATCTCGGAAACGGCTCGAAGGATTTTCATGAAATTTAGTATACAGGGGGTTTAGGAGGCGATAAATCGATCTAGCTAGGTTTAATTTTTAGAGAATGCGAATTTACCAAAAAAATAAAAATATGACTCCTGCTGCCATCTATTGGCCAGTAGTCATACTACCGAGCGAAGCTCGGTCACCCAGATATTAATCTACTTAAATACCAAAGAACTGCCGTGCTATTCTGCAAAACAGCGACGAGCTTACATCTATGCATCTATGAATTTGTCAGTTGTAATAGAGTACAATTTTGCATGCCATATTCGGGTTGGCAGCTGTCTGGCAGCTATTTCAGAGATGGACATTTTGTAGAATAGCACAGCAGAATCCTTTCTAGAGCTTGATCTACTCTTATATTAGTGTGTCTTAATGAAACACTAAAAATATTTATCTACAGTTTTTTTCGGATTAAGATTGGACTTAATTTAACGAGACACCCAAATAGAGGGCTCTAGAAGGTTAACTTAGCCCGAATAAAGTAAGGAAATCAAGCAATAATACACTTACGTTTAAATGAAACGACCAAGCTTGTTGCCTATTTTCTACAATGGTTTCACAGTCATTTGGCGTTTTGTTGTGGGGCAAAGTAGCTGCTGTCCTGATTTGTTATTGTTATTGAATCTTTCTAGAAGCCACACAAATATGTTTACGAATTACGATAAATTAAAGTGGTATTTAAGAGGATATCCGTAAACATAGGTGAGCGGAAAAAAGCTTTTATATTTGTGGGCTTTCCTAGTTATAAAATCGTGTTTAGTAATTTCACGAGGAGTTTCGTCTTAAGGCGAAATAAGTGACTCTGCCCGCGAAATTCCAAATTTTCGCGTTTTTTTTGCACTTTATACGCCAATTAAACATAGGCTTATGACAGTCAATTTGCTGGAATGGCAGTATCATCTCTTATAATATCAAAAATTTTGCATAAAAATGTCCGAGGAAATTAGTCCGAGTGTCTAGTTTTAAGAAATTTACTCGCAAATCTCGGACTGATTTCTTTAACTCAACACTTTCAAGCAGCGATTTTTATATAAACACGTGTAGTGTAAACGACACTGGAATTCCCGCAATTTGTATGCCATAAGCCTATTATGTCTTATTGGCTTAAAAATCGTGAAAAACCACAATAAATTGAATTTCACGGGCACACCGGTGGCATGCCCCTTAAGGCGGTGCTGCGGTCAACGCGGAAGCGTGACCGGAGCGTCTCAGCGCACCGGCGCGCGCGCAGGCCGCGCAGCGACCAGTTATGCAAGGAATTATCGCTTGCCAATGGCTACGTACATGTGCAGTTAGCTTGTGCATAACAGGAGAAGGTGCAGATATTAATTAATAGCAGTAAGTATCAGCTATGGACCGCGACGGGGATAGAGTATTGTGAATCACAGTCTAGCCTCAAAAAGGGGAGAATCAAATTATGGGTTGGGCCAGTAATGTTAAAATGTTAAACTGTATTCAATTTTTCTATCAAGAAATCAATTATAAGTAGGTATAGAGGTATAGTGCCCGAAGTTTGATAATAATTACCAGTGTTGAGGTTTTAGTGTCGGAAAGCATCTAAAATTGTCGGTTATCGGTACTTCGCCTGATGAGATGTCGATCCATTGGATAACGAGAAAGAGGGAACAGAGAGTGCAGCTGTGCTTGCGCACACACCGCGCTGCAGATGATGGATCTCGGCAGAGATTGACCGCAGTGGTTGGATCGGTCTGTTGGTAAACTAAGATTACTGCAAGTTAGTAACGACAATCCTTTTGTAACGATGCAGCCAGCGACATTGTTATAATCGGTTTTGACAACTTCCATTGTGCATTGGCACAGATCGGATTCGAGTTGGAGGTCGCGGGTTCGATTTCTGCTAGGGGCTATTTTATAATTTCATAATTTCTAAACTGGCTCAGATCTGATCTCATGAGACTTACGCAGTTGTAGTTACCAGTCAAGTGGTACCGCTAAGTGATGAAGCGTTACGTCCCGATGCTGTGTAGATGCCGTTAGAGGTGAGTATACTTACCCCTACCCATACCTATAACATCTTCGGCTTCAAAATCACTTGTCATCAGGTGAGATCGCAATGAAGAACTAACTTGTGGAGTGTAAAAAAAATCGTAGGTAGATGCTAACCGGTCTGTATATATAAGGTTACTTAAAAACGAAAGAAGTATTCGATTAGCATTATAATTCTTGGTCTTCTTATACGAACTATGTTAAATACAATTTTAGAAGAATTACTAGTAAGTAGTAACTAGTAATACATTCACATTCCGCCTGCCATTTTACAAGAGCAAGGTATGCTATCTCTACAAGAATACTAGTGACTCGGCAATGCTATTTCAATGTCATGCGCGTTTGCTCTCAATTAATCCACAGGCGCTCAAATAAAAGGAGAATGACCATGGACATGATACCAAGTTTTTACAACACCAAACTTTCTAGGAAAAATAAACAATTACTTTGAAGACCATTCAGCACAGGGAATTTGTTTCTAAAATCCGGAATTTGATTTTAGGTACTTTAAGTTATGTACTTTCTTTTCAATCACATTTTCTAACACAAACTTGTTACTGAGAATAGGTAGGTATAGTTTATTTGCCTTAGTATATCTTTAGAATTTTTATTAAAAAAATAATCGTAAGAATTTATGAGGAGTTTGTAGTCTAAAGAAATAAAGTGTGAAATTGAATTAGGCTGCCGGTTTACATACATTATTTTTTACATCATTGATTTTTAGGGATCCTTACGAATAGAACCTATAGTGCGACTTTATCCATCTGCTTGTCTGTTACTCTGTCGCATGCAATGGATTATTTATTTCACTAACATCAAAGACAATTAGTATTTATCACTATTATTATTATAAGTACTTACTTAAGTAAATAGTTGTTATTATAAACAAGTTAGAGCTACTATAGCTAACATAGCGACCTCAGCGCGGCCTCTAGATGGGAAAGGCTCGGCATTTGCTCCTACATTCCTCAGCTTGTACTCACAACATGCTGCACTGAAGATGCACCCAGTTCAAACGCAAGGCTATTTAATGAATCTTTATAATATACAAGAACATGCTCGTAACTATACGTATAGTGTTCGAAATTCAACCGTAGTTTGTTTATGCCAGCATTTCTATTTCTCTATTCTTCCTCTTATAACTATACTAATACTTAACTTTACATGGTTTCGTGTCCATATCCAATCGACCAAATTGATCAGCATGCACTTTTCGAACCTTGTTCTGTGTGAATAAGGCAATATGAATATGTGAATAAAAGTGTTTTATATGTAAGATGTCAAAGGAGAATGCCAGAAAATGGGCTAGATTTGCGTCACTCTGCGTCTCAAGCACGTATGCATTTAGAATCTTCTTTCAAATTTTAATATTGCATATATTTATGTTAGTGAAATGTGAAAAGGGGTTCAAAAGTAGTATAAAAAAAGTAATTAAACGTTTCGAAACACATATTGTATCCGCCATGCCACTCATAAAACTTAGAAAATTAACCACTTGAAAATCAGATTATTACAATTTCCCTGTTAATCTTACTAATTTTTTTTACATAATATTGAGAATATTTCTAACGTTTTACCGATGATTTAGTTAAGACCCAAGGTATAGCCCAATTTTCATACCAAAATCGGCATTCTCCTATATATTTGATTTTAAACAAATGAAATTATTGGAATAAATTTGAAATTATTTGGAACAAAAAGTTCCAAATAATTTCAAAACATTGTCTACAAAACGGGCACTCTTGATACAAAAATAAATTCAAATTCCACTACTGAATTAATTCCATACCGCAAACAAATTTGTCATATAAAGGACGCAATCATCATAAAATAGCTCGTGAATGTGATTCCTTAACAAGTACTGAATAAAAGGTGACAGATTCGATTTATCACGGTAGCTACACCTCGTTTCGTCTAAAAATCGATAATGCATTTTATTTTCTTAATGTCAGAGTTTAATTTCCTTTAAACGTCTCATTTAAGCTTCTGAAATGTTCTGCGTTTGAAACAGGGTTTTATTTCATGAGTAATAAAGTTTGAAATGGGTTGTTCTGTACTGATTTATTATGACGTTATGTATCGGTTATGGCGAGATAGGCTCGGCACTTGCAAAACGTATTGGGGTCACAGTATAAATGAATAAGTTTGCAAACGTGAATGAATCGGGTTGACATAGCTTGTAGAGCAGCTACGCACAGGTAAAATATAAAAATAATCAACATAATGATTTTTTCAATGGTCGCTTATTGCTTATATTCAGGAGAATCTTATGAGTATCAAGAAGAGCCCAAGAAAATGGTGATTTTTCGAGGTACCTATAGGAACCTATATCTAGCGCGTAGAGCATTCGCTTGTACCTAACTTTTCGGAACTACTTACCTACAACGCAATATCTTGCCGATAGTTGACTTTACGTGAAAAAAGACGTAAGTATAGTAGGACACTCGGTAGTAACATAGTTTCACCCATTAGTCGATAAGCTTATCCATATCCATATTAGTCTATAAGCTATATTAGCATATATTAGTCTATAAGCTTATCCATATCCATATAACCTTCAGTAAGCTCGCACTAACGAGTTCAATACCAAATGTATACCTCTACGTGATTGCATTTGTGTCCATTCTGTTGACTAGTCAGAGAAACTTTCATTCTAGATTTTTCGTACATTTTCTTCATGACGGGATTTTCCGGACCTCCTATACTTATGCGATACCTACCCTCCGAAAAGAAAATTTATTTCAAAAAGGACATTACCATGACTGCTGCTAGTGAATGCAATCCCGCCAGATAATTTCAATCCCGGTATTTGCGGGATTGAACTATGTTAATCCCGCTGGATCCCGGTATTTGCGGAATCCCGCAGGGTATTCTTAAACTTTTGAAATTTTAATCATAATGAAGTATAAGTATGAGTCTATCAGTCGTTTCGTTTCATGGTCTTAATTATTCCCCAAATTAAACAAGCTTCATGGTACACTTAATATGGTTTATTAATACTTTTAGACTTACATATAAAAACTACACATTATTTTGGAAATGGCTACATAGAAAAGTTAAAGTATTAATTGTGTCGTCTGCCAAACGGCTTGTGATATTCGACACAAGGTATCCAGCGGCTGAAAAAGCCCACTCAGCTTCCACGCTGGTTGGTACAATAGTCATTAACGATTTATAGGTGAATTGACTCGAAATAGTTCATCACCTCGAGGTTGCTTATATTACCAGACCTAGGCTGTTGGGCAGTTAATCCAGAACTGTTCATACTGGTCCTCTCATACCCTCGCATCGTTTTGTTTAGCCCAGCCAGTTCCACTAATGATGAACCACGCTTCTTTGCAATCCCGCCAGTCCCGCGGGATCCCGCTAAAATTTAGACCGGGATTAGTCCCGCTAAAGGTATGCGGGATCCCGGTATTTCGGGATCCCGGTATCCCGGTATTGCATTCTCTAACTGCTGCCTTCTCCCCCTCCTCTAAAATTAAAGACTGATGTGGTTTCTCATGGATACCATTATCAGAACTGAACTAAATTAAAATGGGACACAGCAAGCGTCAGCTTTCTAATAAAAAGAGAATAATCAAAATCGATTCACCCAGTCAAAAGTTATGAGGTAAGAAACATAAAAAAACGTTCAGTCGAATTGAGTTGAGATTTAAGAACCTCCTCCTTTTTTAAGTCGATTGAAAAGACAAAACGCGTGTCTTGACCTCGAAAAATATGCTTGAACGTACAAACGATAGAAAAAAAGATAGGTCGATTACAATTACCATGTTAGGAACTTAATTTTTTTTTTATAAATGACAGCCACGAAGAGATGCAGAACAATGATCTGAATTTATAAAATTTTAAGTTATGTATCGAAGTACTAAATTACTATTTTTAACTCTTACTATCTAAATTACTATTTTATCGCTAAGCATACGAGAGTCGGAAAGTTCCTAAAATAAATAATAATAATTTTCGCAAAACGATGCCAGTAAAATGAGCTCTGCGCAAAAGTACCCTACGCAATCATCAATGCAACCTCGGCGACAATTATCTCGGGCGGGCATCGAACCTGGCAAAAAACAGATTACATTACGTACTCGAGTGTACGAAGCAGAAGCCGGTTACTGTACTCGCTCAGCCATCGGGGTGCGGCTGGGTTGAGGAGTATACGTGTGCAAAAACCGAGAATCTGTCGGTCCTCCGCCTTCCTCATTCAACGCTTTCGCTCTTTATCTGGTCGTCAGTTTTTAAGGACCAGGAGTCGTCCTACACTGCGCTTATTCTATGTATGCCCTGATTATATCCTAACATGGGATTCAATCAAGTACTTATGTTCATCACCGACTAAAAATGGTAAAAGGGGAAAGGAGTGCCGTGCGCCCATGCTCAAAGCATGGATATATCTGTAAAGAGACGCAACATTTGCGGACGACCTCCGTGGTTGAGTGGTTAGCGTGCCGGTTTTCAAGGCGCCGCCATCTCTGAGGTTCCGGGTTCGATCCCCGGCCGGGCAATGTAGAAAAATTACCCAGACACAATACATTGTCTTGGGTCTGGGTGTTGTGGTACCTTCGTTGTTTCTGATTCCCATAACACAAGTGCATAAGCTACTTACTATGGGATCGGAGCAATGTATGTGATGTTGTCCTCTATATATTTTTTTTTATTTAATATTCATTTCCTTCGTATTTCGCCCATTTAACAACCTTTTAGCTTTACAATCTTTACAATTTTATATTTTCCCCGTGGAGATATTATCTCTGACAGGATCCAGACTGTCTATAAGTGTCTTCCAATACTCATGTGCCCCAAATCCCGTCAAATACGCTCACTGCTTGATAATACGCCAGGCTGTCTGTCCAATTGGTACCCCCCTAGAGTTTTGCCCCTATAAGAGATATCAATAATAATACACCCCAATATCCGACATAATTATATTTATAGCCTCACGTCACGATACTGATTCCGAATTGATGGGCGAATTTAAGTCAAATACTTCTATCCACTTCTATCACAGACAACTTGAGACAACTTGAGCGCTGTCCTATTCAAACAGTACAAGTCGGCTAGGTTGAACAGCATTCAGAAAAATATTTCACGTTGCCTATATACTGAAGATAGTTTCGTTAAATTTTATCATGAGACCCACTTTTCTGAAAGGCATTTCCAGCTTAATACTTTCGCTCAATTTTTTATCCGACACTAGCAAAGATTGAGCAAAGATAAAAAGTGCGTGCTGTACCGGTTTGGGTTGGACTACGCAACTGATTACGACTGTAAACAGTTACAGCAACAGTAATACGTCTAGTATCCTAAACGGGTCAGCGGCGAGAGTTGTCTCTATTTGTCGCCCAGATGTTTAAGATAAGCCGCTAGGGTTGCCAGTGGGCTACTCTTGCGACTCAGAATATAAACGTAGCCTCAGATTCAGGCTATATAAAAATTCAACCTGTGCCTGTTTATGATAACCCTAAGAAGATTTCTAACCACTATCAAATTTTGCACTTTTCCTGAAAATAAATAAAATGATGAAGAACGTAGATGATATACATTTTAGATGGTGTTCCCCAACTTTGCAATGCAAGACCGTATGCATTCTTCAGTCTCATTTTGGCCAGTATTCTCTTGTTCCCTTCAAACCCTTCAAACCGAAACACAGCAATAAAATACTGCTGCCGAAGATGTTAACGTACTAACGTGATAAGTAAACTAACTCCAACGGTTTCTACACAGCGTCGCACCGGAACGCTAAATCGCTTGGCGGTGCGTCTTCGCTGGTAGGGTGGTAACTAGCCACGGCCGAAGCCTCCCACCAGAATGAGCCAGTTTAGAAATTTTAAATTTATAAAATAGCCCGTAGCGGGAATCGAGCCCGCGACCTCCAATTCGAATCCGATCGTGAGCCACTGCACCAGGGAGGTCGTCGCAAGGAAGGAAGGGAAGAAGGAAAGAAGGAAGAGTCACGGATGGACTCCACAAGAGTCACCAGTAAATTTCAGGTCTGCAACTAAATTTCATTTAGCTGCAACGTGCCTAATCGGTCGGAGCAAACTGAGCCCTAGATGGTGCGCATTCGACTCACACTAAGCCGGTTTTATAGAATCACCTAAAAAATTGCAGTTATTTTCTAGTTGGAGCAGAATTCCGCCAGCGATGTCTTATCATCCAAAAAGGAAGTAAAACTGATGAAAAACTTGTCTCACAGCGACTCTTGTAAGAAGAAAGTTGCGAACGGTTGTCGTGAGTTTAGACGACTGTATATGGTATGAGGTAAAAGTAAATACGAGTATCTACTGGACTACTAATAGGCATTAGGTAAGACAGACTTAAGCCCTAATGCCTATTAAAGTGCTACTCATAAGTAAAAACATTAAAAACCTTCGTTTTGTAGGATAAAGCCCGACTTTGAATACAAAGGTGCGAAATCATGAAAAAAATTTCCCGTTATTGTAGTCCAACGCTTTGCTATACTTGTCAAATTGCATGTTATAGATATTTCAATCCACGATGACGCGCCCCACTCTGCCAAACTCTATGAGTCTATACGAATCAATACGAATCGAATGAAACATAAGCGATTTCGATAGAATGGGGGACGTCTATACATGTTTTTGGCTGTCAAATTTTCTTTAGTTAGGTAACGTGTTCTGTACAAAGTTTTTGTATGAAATGAATATTGCAGGTAAATTAATTATTTGTAGAAAATTAGGGGATAAAGAAGGGTGGGTCGGCTAGTTAGCAATACGTTGATAATTTTATAGGTAAATTTAAAAGAACACTGATCTAGTTTAAAATAAAACTCAAGAGAAACTCTGAAAAACTATAGTTTGTACATTGATTTAGTGGAGAGTGGGAAGTTCTCACGTAAACACTAAACACATTGCACTAACAATGGCTTGTTTACCAAATATTATGTGATTGTACCGGATTATAGTGATTATACAGTTATACACGCTTCACCACCTCATTCATTATACAGTATACTGTAGGTATAGTTATACATTCGACACTTGGGAGCGTCTTGAAGCCATCCGGCGGTTAGTCATATTACATATCGAATTCCATTTCCACAACACTTCGAAAACTTAGAAATGAATGGGGATAGCAATATTACGAACGTTAGATAGGTTGATCACGTGGCTCATCGATAACAACTGTCGTTTCTGAACATTTTTTGTTTTCGAAGCGATTATAGAAAACGATATGCCACATGGGTAGAATTTGACCTTTCTTGCATATCGATAGCGGTTATGTAGGTAAAGCATCGATGTAAATATCATAATAATATGATGGAATATTATAATATTGGGAAGAAACTATGTACAATCCCCTTACGAAGAATTTGCTCTAGCACCGTCACGCGTCATTGCTCGACCGTGTATGCCAACTTTTTTGCTTTGATTGCTTTTATTACGAAAACTTGCATCGCTTTCAGTTACAATCGTTTCATACTAAAAAAGATGTTTCGCCGAAAGTGTTGGCAAAAATATAAACATACCTCCGAAACTGATTTGAGATTCTATCACATTAACGTATGTACGCAGAATATGCAGAAGTAAATATGCAACCAAAGGTGCGATATACTGCTGTGCTATTCTTGAAAATGTACAGGCCTGAAACAGCTGTCAGATACCTGCCATACCGAAGATGGCTTGCAAAATTGACTCCTATTATACCTGACGAATTCATAGATGCATAGATGTACGCTCATCGCTCGCTCATTTTTGCAGAATAGCACGGCAGGACATTACCTACACACACATTGCAATCTAGACCCAAAGTTAGCGACAGTTTGTGTTTTACGTTCAAGAGAACTAATTAATATACATCATATTGACTGTACATAAATACAACATATAGAAAAACACCCAGACATTGGCAAACAAGCTCAATCTCATCACACATACATTTTCCAGTTGTGGGAATCAAACCCACGACCTCCGGTGTAGAAGGCAGGACCAGCATGAAACTATCCCAGCAATTTTATTATACCTATTTGTATTTTGTGTAGATTATTGAAATTATGGGATAATAGGTATATTGCGATTGTGATCTTATTGATTGCTTCAGTAATCAGTAGTCACCATTGTTCCGTAATACGCGAACAGATCGTCGCTTCACATAATAATATCATGAAGTGTAAAGTATTTCAATGTTATGTGCAAAGAAACAGTATTTCCTGGAAGAAGATCCGAGTTTATTTGCTCCATTGGAACTTGGATTTTAGTTCTTCGCTCGAGCTATAATGATCGATTTCTCAATGTAGTAAATGGGAATACCTACGTTCTACTTCGTTGATTATCCAAATCAATCGGAGTACCTTTGAGTCTTTGAGTTATACAGAATTATGTAAAATATACCAAATCGCTCTCGGCCTGCATTTGATTACATTAAAACTCAAATTATTTTTTTTCATCAAACCTATAAGTATGGGGTATCTATGGATACGTCTTCAAAAATGATATTGAGGTTTCTAATATCATTTTCTTCTAAACTGAATAGTTTGCGCGAGAGACACTTCGAAATTGGTAAAATGTGTGACCCCCCCTCTAATTTCTAAAATAAGAGAATGATAAAACTGAAACAAATACATGATGCACAATACCATGCAAACTTCCACCGAAAATTAATTTGAACGAAATCTAGTAAATAGTTTTTTCTTTAGGAGTCATTTAAGCTATTTTCCCATACAAAAGTGAATTTTTTTTCATTGTTCCAGCTATTCCAGAAAAACTTAAAGTCGAAGAAATCTGAAATTTTGTACCTAGATCTATATAAGATCATGAAGGTGCACTAAGAACGGGATTTCCGAAATTCACATTTAAAGGGTAAAAATCATACCCTCATCATACCATCAGATTTTCCCACTAACTACAAGATCTTTTATATTATTATGTTACTTGCTGCTACGGACGGAACCCTTCATGGGCGAGTCCGACTCGCACTTGGCTGCTTTTTCTATATATTGTATTTGTGTATGTATATTTATCAGTTATCTATATAGTACCCATGTTATAGTACTCGTAACACAAGTTATTATTTCATACATTTTATTCGAATATAATAAACACAATCAGGTATACTTTCATTGTACTGGCAATTTCGCACTTTTATTTATTTTGTTTTTTAAAACTGACCATCAGGGGATGGACACGCGGCCCCAGACCACCTCCGCGCCAAGCTTCATTCTTTTATTGTGCGCGGCAATGAGCACTCGACTACAAAAACACGTCTCGTTTTTGTTATTTTAGGTTCAAAGTAAAAAAAAAAAATTAAGTGTTCAGTGTTAAAACTTGCTTAATTTTCTATACTGATAATGCTTAGACGCTAGTAAAATTTAGTATTATAACAAAAATAAAATCAAATCAAATCATATAATTGTGCATTCATCTTCGTCAGACTCCGAGGAAAGAGGGTAAGTGAAAATTAACCTTTTTTCCCAGATATCACATCAACTCAAATATCAATGCTGACGAAAGTGTGTCCAAAAATTGAAATCCTAAGGCATCTCTAAGCTAACTTGGAGGGTATCACATTGAGGTTATCACGAAAGTATAGCATGATGCGCGAAATAGTCCAGGCATCTCTAAGCTAGCTTGGAGGGTATCACGTTGAGGATACCACGAAAGCATAGCATGATGCGTCAATGCTCCTGGAGGTTGACTGCGGGTCAACACGAAGGATTTTAAAAAAACCTCAAAGGACTTTGCGGATACCAACGGGGGACGATGTCGGTGTGGCGCTGTTCTCGGCTTCACTACAAGTGGCTCCGCATGACCTCCCGGACTTTGATCCCGAATTGCTATCGGCGCTCAGTCACAAGAACTATATTAATGGTTAGTCCCGACAGTCGTAAAATTCTAGCCGACCTTCATTGCAAAGAATCAAATAGTTTATTTGATATACTTGCCTGGCTTATGAATAGCCAGTTAAATGTTATAGCCTTTTATCAGTGATAACTATTTCACGACTTAAAAACTAATTCCACGAGGGTACCAACGCGTCGAACTTTTCTAACTATGTACCTACAACAATAATGTTTAGATTTTGTGGTGGAAAATAATTTTACTTACTTTCGAAAATTAATGTTCAGATTGTGTAATGGGATGATACTTTAACTGTTAGCTCAAAACTCAATAAGGTAAGTAACAATATTATGTATAATTGTAAATAATGGTACACATTAGTCTGAAAGTTTCATTGAAGTGAATTGTTAAATTCTTTCTGAAACTAATAAAAATCTTAAACCACAACGCGTCCTGAACTGAGAAGAAGCTTAAGTATTGACAAATGACATTTTGTTTCGACAAATGACAAGTAATTAAAGTTCACGAGCGGGACCAGATGTTTTTTCGGAGAAATAGTTTCGGGCATTATACTAGTTTCAATGGTTACTGATCGTCAGGTGTTGTAAATAAAGAAACCAGCAGGGCGCGGCGGGCGACTTTGCTATCGACACCCACCGCTGGGACAGCGCAATCTCGTTTCTCGAGAAACTAGCTGGCCCCCTCTCGTTACGGCTCGGCCAGCAGGGGGGGCGTGACACACTTGAGTATTGGCGATCAACCGCGAGGAAGATGCGACGTGACAGCGAGTTTCCAGCGAGGACCAGGTTCATCGACGACGCTAGACATTAAGGTACCTATATGCCAGTTGTCTTCAACATTTTGAAGTTTATTGGTTACATATCACTGACAAGGAATCCGTCACGATCTATAACATGATCTAGAATTTCGGGAGTTATAATAAGTGAAGACTATTTTTTGACTTTCACTAAGTGTACAAATGTACGTACATTCAATAAAATATTTTAATGAATTGAACAAATTAAGGAACTAGCTCCAAAAAATTATTATTACATAATACCATTTTAAAAATCGTACACTAACACAGTGTACCGCCTTACACGTTCACAACAAAGAAAAAGCGACAAATGTCTTTGACAATCGACATTTCTTTTTTGGGTGAGATAATGTGGGAGTGAGTCACTGCATGTTCGATTATAGTTAAGATGTGTCTAACCTCAAAATCTTACGTGGTAAAAGATACATTCTAAATTTAAAGGCGTTGAATGAATTTGTAGTTCAAAATCCTTTGAAATTGATAGTTCATAGAACAGCTTACAAGCGAATACCTAAAAAGGGTTTTATGCCTATGAACTGAAGAATCTTATTTTAAAGTACCGATTCATCCTTGGTAAATACATAAAGAAGTTGTGACTCATCTCAGATACTTACCGCGGTTTTTTTCATGAAGATTTGTTAGGTGTTAGAGTGTTAAAGTTATTTACTACCCTCAAAACATGCTCAGTTTCCTGGTTTTATTTTAATTTCTGACGATATGGCAGTATCGTTACCCAACCGCAAACTATGACGTGAATTATGTAACAATTCAAATTCCGTAAAGAATTTTATACACTTAACTCGTTGTATCATCTAAGAGTTAAGCTTAATTCCGATTAAAAGTCCTAAAGTCCACTTCTCCAGCTATTAGGTATGGATGGGGTTACACAGAACGTCTGTAGAAACAAAAAATGTAGTCCGTAAGAAAAATTAGACTTTAGACGCAGCTGTTCGTCCATCATCGGTTATCCTATCAGATGGCCAGTGGTTACAAAACATTTTTTAAGTCATCTAACTCCCTTAAACCTAAAAGGTTGAACTAGTAATTCACACGATTTCCCGGTCTAGATGAAGACTAATTCTTTTCATTAGAGGGATTTTTGTTTTTGTAATAATTAACGTTAAGATGAATCGAAATACCTCTTTACAGAGTTGATGGCCATATTTTTCGATACATCTATTTTGATACACATGATTTACATCAGTTGCATAGAGGATATCAAATATCCTCATTTAAACGATTGGGTTAATTGTTTCTTATATGGAAATTAAAGATAATCAAAAGCTGACCAAGAGTTACATCCAGTTAATGGGATTAAGCTATCGCTGTAAAATTATATACTTCAAAGTTATTCAAAGAGTTCAATCCAGTTATTGAATTTATCGCTTCTTGCAATAATGCGAAATGTTATCAATACGAACCCAGACGTCTTAGAAACAGACGCATTCTGAACATTTTGGAACACCAAGTTTACCTTTGCTCTTCTATACATTCTTCTAGAGGTAGAATGCTTAAAAATACTATTATAGACAATGCTTTAGACATACATCGTCTAAGGACCTTTACAACTTTGGATTTTCTTCTTTTACATAAGGTGTCAAAAGACTTACTTCTTATAGTACATTTATTGATGATAAATAAATAAATATGGTCTTTCCCTAGAGAACCACAATTCATAGGAATTACTGGAGGCAGTTAAAAAAAAAAAAAAAAAAGGACATTTTGTTGGAATTTTTAATAATTTATATGTTTCAAAACTTTTGTGTTATCTGCAAAGTTTTGTGGCAATACTGCTTTAATAACGACTGAGATCCGTACAATCCGTACATTATAAGTCAACCTCGTAATTTCCAACAGAACAACTTGTTAACGACGTAGCATATGGTACGATTACTTGTTATCATTCGGCATTGAGTTTAAATTCTGCTGATAATTTCCCGTTATTGTAGTCCAACGCTTTGCTATACTTGTCAAATTGCATGTTATAGATATTTCAAACCACGATGACGCGCCCCACTCTGCCAAACTCTATACGAATCTTCAGAATACGAATCGAATGAAACATAAGCGATTTCGATAGAATGGGGGACGTCTATACATTTTTCTGGCTGTCAAATTTTCTTTAGTTAGTTAACGTGTTCTGTACAAAGTTTTTGTATGAAAAGAATATTGCAGGTAAATTAATTATTTATAGAAAATTAGGGGATAAAGAAAGGGTGGGTCGGCTAGTTAGCAATAGGTTGATAATTTTATAGGTAAATTTAAAAGAACACTGATCTAGTTTAAAATAAAACCCAAGAGAAACTCTGAAAAACTATAGTTAGTATAATTACCAGTTTGTTCATTGATTTAGTGGAGAGTGGGAAGTTCTCACGTAAACACGTTGCACTAACAATGGCTTGTTTACCAAATATTATGTGATTGTACCGGATTATAGTGATTATACAGTTATACACGCTTCACCACCTCATTCATTATACAGTATACTGTAGGTATAGTTATACATTCGACACTTGGGAGCGTCTTGAAGCCATCCGGCGGTTAGTCATATTACATATCGAATTCCATTTCCACAACACTTCGAAAACTTAGAAATGAATGGGGATAGCAATATTACGAACGTTAGATAGGTTGATCACGTGTCTCATCGATAACAACTGTCGTTTCTGAACATTTTTTGTTTTCGAAGAGATTATAGAAAACGATATGCCACATGGTTAGAATTTGACCTTTCTAGCATAGCGATAGCGGTAATGTAGGTATAGCATCGATGTAACTATCATCATAATAATATGATGGAATATTATAATATTGGGAAGAAACTATGTACAATCCCCTTACGAAGAATTTGCTCTAGCACCGTCACGCGTCATTGCTAGACCGTGTATCATGTATGCCAACTTTTTTTCTGTTTGATTGCTTTTATTACGGAAACTTGCATCGCTATCAGTTACAATCGTTTCATACTAAAATAGATGTTTCGCCGAAAGTGTTGGCAAAAATATACCTCCGAAACTGATTTGAGATTCTATCACATTAACGTATGTACGCAGAATATGCAGAAGTAAATATGCAACCAAAGGTGCAATTATACAGCTGTGCTATTCTTGAAAATGTATATCCCTGAAACAGCTGTCAGATACCTGCCATATCGAAGATGGCTTGCAAAATTGACTTCTATTATACCTGACGAATTCATAGATGCATAAGTATGTACGCTCATCGCTCGCTCATTTTTGCAGAATAGCACGGCAGGACATTACCTACACACACATTGCAATCTAGACCCAAAGTTAGCGACAGTTTGTGTTTTACGTTCTAGAGAACTAATTAATATACATCATATTGACTGTACATAAATACAACATATAGAAAAACACCCAGACATTGGCAAACAAGCTCAATCTCATCACACATACATTTTCCAGTTGTGGGAATCAAACCCACGACCTCCGGTGTAGAAGGCAGGACCAGCATGAAACTATCCCAGCAATTTTATTATACCTATTTGTATTTTGTGTAGATTATTGAAATTATGGAATAATAGGTATATTGCGATTGTGATCTTATTGATTGCTTCAGTAATCAGTAGTCACCATTGTTCCGTAATACGCGAACAGATCGTCGCTTCACATAATATAATATCATGAAGTGTAAAGTATTTCAATGTTACTTATGTGCAAAGAAACAGTATTTCCTGGAAGAAGATCCGAGTTTATTTGCTCCATTGGAATTTGGATTTTAGTTCTTTACTCGCTCGAGCTATACCTAATGATCGATTTCTCAATGTAGTAAATGGGAATACCTACGTTCTACTTCGTTGATTATCCAAATCAATCGGAGTACCTTTGAGTCTTTGAGTTATACAGAATTATGTAAAATATACCAAATCGCTCTCGGCCTGCATTTGATTACATTAAAACTCAAATTATTTTTTTTCATCAAACCTATAAGTATGGGGTATCTATGGATACGTCTTCAAAAATGATATTGAGGTTTCTAATATCATTTTCTTCTAAACTGAATAGTTTGCGCGAGAGACACTTCGAAATTGGTAAAATGTGTGACCCCCCTCTAATTTCTAAAATAAGAGAATGATAAAACTGAAACAAATACATGATGCACAATACCATGCAAACTTCCACCGAAAATTAATTTGAACGAAATCTAGTAAATAGTTTTTTCTTTAGGAGTCATTTAAGCTATTTTCCCATACAAAAGTGAATTTTTTTTCATTGTTCCAGCTATTCCAGAAAAACTTAAAGTCGAAGAAATCTGAAATTTTGTACCTAGATCTATATAAGATCATGAAGGTGCACTAAGAACGGGATTTCCGAAATTCACATTTAAAGGGTAAAAATCATACCCTCATCATACCATCAGATTTTCCCACTAACTACAAGATCTTTTATATTATTATGTTACTTGCTGCTACGGACGGAACCCTTCATGGGCGAGTCCGACTCGCACTTGGCTGCTTTTTCAATATATTGTATTTGTGTATGTATATTTATCAGTTATCTATATAGTACCCATGTAATAGTACTCGTAACACAAGTTATTATTTCATACATTTTATTCGAATATAATAAACACAATCAGGTATACTTTCATTGTACTGGCAATTTCGCACTTTTATTTATTTTGTTTTTTAAAACTGACCATCAGGGGATGGACACGCGGCCCCAGACCACCTCCGCGCCAAGCTTCATTCTTTTATTGTGCGCGGCAATGAGCACTCGACTACAAAAACACGTCTCGTTTTTGTTATTTTAGGTTCAAAGTAAAAAAAAAAAAAAAAAATTAAGTGTTCAGTGTTAAAACTTGCTTAATTTTCTATACTGATAATGCTTAGACGCTAGTAAAATTTAGTATTATAACAAAAATAAAATCAAATCAAATCATATAATTGTGCATTCATCTTCGTCAGACTCCGAGGAAAGAGGGTAAGTGAAAATTAACCTTTTTTCCCAGATATCACATCAACTCAAATATCAATGCTGACGAAAGTGTGTCCAAAAATTGAAATCCTAAGGCATCTCTAAGCTAACTTGGAGGGTATCACATTGAGGTTATCACGAAAGTATAGCATGATGCGCGAAATAGTCCAGGCATCTCTAAGCTAGCTTGGAGGGTATCACGTTGAGGATACCACGAAAGCATAGCATGATGCGTCAATGCTCCTGGAGGTTGACTGCGGGTCAACACGAAGGATTTTAAAAAAACCTCAAAGGACTTTGCGGATACCAACGGGGGACGATGTCGGTGTGGCGCTGTTCTCGGCTTCACTACAAGTGGCTCCGCATGACCTCCCGGACTTTGATCCCGAATTGCTATCGGCGCTCAGTCACAAGAACTATATTAATGGTTAGTCCCGACAGTCGTAAAATTCTAGCCGACCTTCATTGCAAAGAATCAAATAGTTTATTTGATATACTTGCCTGGCTTATGAATAGCCAGTTAAATGTTATAGCCTTTTATCAGTGATAACTATTTCACGACTTAAAAACTAATTCCACGAGGGTACCAACGCGTCGAACTTTTCTAACTATGTACCTACAACAATAATGTTTAGATTTTGTGGTGGAAAATAATTTTACTTACTTTCGAAAATTAATGTTCAGATTGTGTAATGGGATGATACTTTAACTGTTAGCTCAAAACTCAATAAGGTAAGTAACAATATTATGTATAATTGTAAATAATGGTACACATTAGTCTGAAAGTTTCATTGAAGTGAATTGTTAAATTCTTTCTGAAACTAATAAAAATCTTAAACCACAACGCGTCCTGAACTGAGAAGAAGCTTAAGTATTGACAAATGACATTTTGTTTCGACAAATGACAAGTAATTAAAGTTCACGAGCGGGACCAGATGTTTTTTCGGAGAAATAGTTTCGGGCATTATACTAGTTTCAATGGTTACTGATCGTCAGGTGTTGTAAATAAAGAAACCAGCAGGGCGCGGCGGGCGACTTTGCTATCGACACCCACCGCTGGGACAGCGCAATCTCGTTTCTCGAGAAACTAGCTGGCCCCCTCTCGTTACGGCTCGGCCAGCAGGGGGGGGCGTGACACACTTGAGTATTGGCGATCAACCGCGAGGAAGATGCGACGTGACAGCGAGTTTCCAGCGAGGACCAGGTTCATCGACGACGCTAGACATTAAGGTACCTATATGCCAGTTGTCTTCAACATTTTGAAGTTTATTGGTTACATATCACTGACAAGGAATCCGTCACGATCTATAACATGATCTAGAATTTCGGGAGTTATAATAAGTGAAGACTATTTTTTGACTTTCACTAAGTGTACAAATGTACGTACATTCAATAAAATATTTTAATGAATTGAACAAATTAAGGAACTAGCTCCAAAAAATTATTATTACATAATACCATTTTAAAAATCGTACACTAACACAGTGTACCGCCTTACACGTTCACAACAAAGAAAAAGCGACAAATGTCTTTGACAATCGACATTTCTTTTTTGGGTGAGATAATGTGGGAGTGAGTCACTGCATGTTCGATTATAGTTAAGATGTGTCTAACCTCAAAATCTTACGTGGTAAAAGATACATTCTAAATTTAAAGGCGTTGAATGAATTTGTAGTTCAAAATCCTTTGAAATTGATAGTTCATAGAACAGCTTACAAGCGAATACCTAAAAAGGGTTTTATGCCTATGAACTGAAGAATCTTATTTTAAAGTACCGATTCATCCTTGGTAAATACATAAAGAAGTTGTGACTCATCTCAGATACTTACCGCGGTTTTTTTCATGAAGATTTGTTAGGTGTTAGAGTGTTAAAGTTATTTACTACCCTCAAAACATGCTCAGTTTCCTGGTTTTATTTTAATTTCTGACGATATGGCAGTATCGTTACCCAACCGCAAACTATGACGTGAATTATGTAACAATTCAAATTCCGTAAAGAATTTTATACACTTAACTCGTTGTATCATCTAAGAGTTAAGCTTAATTCCGATTAAAAGTCCTAAAGTCCACTTCTCCAGCTATTAGGTATGGATGGGGTTACACAGAACGTCTGTAGAAACAAAAAATGTAGTCCGTAAGAAAAATTAGACTTTAGACGCAGCTGTTCGTCCATCATCGGTTATCCTATCAGATGGCCAGTGGTTACAAAACATTTTTTAAGTCATCTAACTCCCTTAAACCTAAAAGGTTGAACTAGTAATTCACACGATTTCCCGGTCTAGATGAAGACTAATTCTTTTCATTAGAGGGATTTTTGTTTTTGTAATAATTAACGTTAAGATGAATCGAAATACCTCTTTACAGAGTTGATGGCCATATTTTTCGATACATCTATTTTGATACACATGATTTACATCAGTTGCATAGAGGATATCAAATATCCTCATTTAAACGATTGGGTTAATTGTTTCTTATATGGAAATTAAAGATAATCAAAAGCTGACCAAGAGTTACATCCAGTTAATGGGATTAAGCTATCGCTGTAAAATTATATACTTCAAAGTTATTCAAAGAGTTCAATCCAGTTATTGAATTTATCGCTTCTTGCAATAATGCGAAATGTTATCAATACGAACCCAGACGTCTTAGAAACAGACGCATTCTGAACATTTTGGAACACCAAGTTTACCTTTGCTCTTCTATACATTCTTCTAGAGGTAGAATGCTTAAAAATACTATTATAGACAATGCTTTAGACATACATCGTCTAAGGACCTTTACAACTTTGGATTTTCTTCTTTTACATAAGGTGTCAAAAGACTTACTTCTTATAGTACATTTATTGATGATAAATAAATAAATATGGTCTTTCCCTAGAGAACCACAATTCATAGGAATTACTGGAGGCAGTTAAAAAAAAAAAAAAAAAAGGACATTTTGTTGGAATTTTTAATAATTTATATGTTTCAAAACTTTTGTGTTATCTGCAAAGTTTTGTGGCAATACTGCTTTAATAACGACTGAGATCCGTACAATCCGTACATTATAAGTCAACCTCGTAATTTCCAACAGAACAACTTGTTAACGACGTAGCATATGGTACGATTACTTGTTATCATTCGGCATTGAGTTTAAATTCTGCTGATAATTTTGGGTCAAATAAAATATATATATATATATATATATATTATATTGCGAAAATGAATAGATAAATTAACATCAAACACCACATAGTAGCACACAATATAGTATGCTAACACTTTGCTCAATGGGCCTTAATAAGAGTTTATTCATTCCGTAACTTTGCTTTGCTGATCTTGTAACTTTTTAGCTTTAGGCAGTAGACACAGCACAGAATGAAAACATTAGCATTAGTTAAAGTTAGTATTATTGTTTTTATATAATTCAAGGAAATTATTGAGTTTATACAACGCCAGCTACTACTCAGGGCGAACCAGTTTTAATTATACCATAATTAAAACTGAGGAGAAAGTATAAAAATTTGCCACAGCTTTGAAAAACAAATCGATATGTCGTTTACAAAATCTTAGACCAAGATATATAATAGACAACCTCCTGATAATGTTGAAGCGACCTCATAAGGTCGCCTGCAGGCAGACCACCGTGAGAACGTGTCTGCCGAAGAATATAATCTCTCACGAGAGAGGTCTGCGTTTCAGTGCCCTCAGCACCAAGTACGCAACACTTCCTCGGCGAGCACGTAGTTTGTTGCTTGACCTCATCAGAAAAGCAGTCTGCTGGTAACAACCATTACGGACGTTACCTAAGTTTTATAACCTCTTATTGAGCGATGATGCTTCTGTCGCAATAGCTCTTTTGCTCTCTAATCATTAATCATTATAATCTATCTAAATATAAATTAAACCTATTTATAATGTGACTGGTTTATTGATCCAGGAATTGAACGAAAAGATTGTGTTAATTAAATACTTCTGTGGTATAAAGAGGACCTATTTCCTATTATAATAGGAAACAATTTACTATCTGTTAATGTCCATAATTTAACAAAAATTTTCATCTCTAAACATCTACCTGATTGTGTTTATTATATGAAGAATAAAATGTATGAAATAATAATTGATGATTAAACGAACTTACCTGTAAGTGAAGTTCTATCACAATTATGTGAATACATTTTATTCGAATATAATAATACTAGTAGGGCGCGTGGGAGCGCGGGCCACATGTGGCCCGCGGGCTTTCTTCTCACCTATAAAAGAATCGCCGTCATCTCCATCGCCAATTGGAATCCGATTGGCAGTGGGCTAAAAGAATTACCTCGGAGCACGGTCATGGATTTAAAGATTTAAAACCTCATCGGATGAGGTTCAGTGTATTTTTTATTCAAACAGCCCTTAACTATCTTTAAATCCATGACCGTGCTCCGAGGTAATTCTTTTCGGACCTCATCGGATGAGGTTCAGTGTATTTTTTATTCAAACAGCCCTTAACTATCTTTAAATCCATGACCGTGCTCCGAGGTAATTCTTTTCGGACCTCATCGGATGAGGTTCAGTGTATTTTTTATTCAAACAGCCCTTAACTATCTTTAAATCCATGACCGTGCTCCTCAATCATCATCCAAATCGTAGACCATCATCTCTTCTCATACTTTTCATAGTTTTTCATAGGCCTTGTTTATTGTAGCATTCACATTTTCCATGGAAAAATAAATTCAACCACTTTGATTTTTTTTTCATTCATCCCGTAGACCTTGAGATTCTAATTACGTCTTGCAAAGAAATCACTCTCTTGTCTTTTATACTTTCCGAGATAGAACAACACGAAATTTGTATGGCGGCCATCTTGAATCCGCCATTTTGATTTTTTTTTCAGCTAACTGCCAATTGGATGACGTTTTGAGTTACATTTGGTCGAGCACCCCCCACCTATCTTCGATACCCTGGCTGTGCTCTTCACCCGTCTCCGAAATCCTCAATCATCAGCTCTCTCCATATTTTTCTCTAGTAACCCACCGAAAAACCGCATCACAACCTTGCATTATTACCAACTGTTAGTCTCTTCAACATTCCCCATACATTTTCTATGGAAAAATAAATTCCGCCATTTTGAATTTTTTTTCTATCCATCAAATAGACCTTCGGGTCCTGATCACTTCTTGTCACGAAACCATTCTTCCATCTTTTATACTTTCCGAGATATCGGCGAAATTAGAATGGCGGCCATTTTGAATCCGCCATTTTGATTTTTTTTTTCAGCTCACTGGCAGTTGGATGACATTTCAAATGACATTTGGTCGAACACCCCCCACCTATCTGCAATACCCTTGGCTGTGCTCTTCACCCGTCTTCGAAATCCTCAATCATCAGCTCTCTCCGTATTTTTCCTCCGAATGAATTTTTACCTTCTATACGAACTCATACTTGAAAAAAAATTTTTTCATACAAAATTGTTCAGGAGAGGTGATCAATCAGTGAGTCAGTGAATCAGCACGAGTAGCTATATAAATATTAACTAGTAGGGCGCGTGTGTGCGCGGGCCACATGTGGCCCGCGTGCAGTCTTCCCGCCCATAAAGGTATCGCCGTCATCTCCATCGCCCATTGGAATCCGATTGGCAGTGAGCTGAATAAATTACCAAGGAGGCACTGTCATGGTTTTAAAGATAGTTACGGGCAGTTCGAACAAAAAAATACGCTGAACCTCATCGGATGAGGTTCAGCGGATTTTTTTTGTTCGAACAGCCCTTAAATATCTTTAAAACCATGACAGTGCTCCTCAATCATCATCCAAATCCTAGATCATTGTCTCTTCTCATAGTATGTACATTTTCCATGGAAAGATAAATTCCGCCACAGTGAATTATTTTCCATGCATCCCGTAGAACTTGAGATCCTGATCACCTCTTGCTAAGAAACCACTCTCTTATCTTTAATACTTTCCGAGATAGAACAACACGAAATTTGTATGGCGGCCATCTTGAATCCGCCATTTTGGTTTTTTTTCAGCTCACTGCCAATTGCCTGAAGTTCCGAGTATTTTTTGTTTCAGCAGTCCTCACCTTACTATAATACCTTGCCCATGCTCCTTCACTGTCTTTAAAATCCTCAATCATCACCTCATTTCATATTTTTCTCGTGTAGTCTTCCAAAAAACCGCATCAAAGCACTTCATGTTTTACAACTCGTGGTCTCTTCAATAATATTCCTCATACATTTTCTATGGAAAAATAAATTCCGCCATTTTGAATTTTTTTTCTTTCCATCGAATAGACCTTCGGGTCCTGATCACTTCTTGTCAAGAAACCGTTCTTCCATCTTTTATACTTTCCGAGATATTGGCCAAATTCGTTTGGCCGCCATTTTGAATCCGCCATTTTGAAAATTTTTTCAGCTCACTGCCAATTGGATGACATTTCGAGTGACATTTGGTCGAGCACCCCCCACCTATCTACGATACCCTTACCGTGCTCTTCACCCGTCTCCGAAATCCTCAATCATCAGCTCTCTCCGTATTTTTCCTCCGAATGAATTTTTTCCTTCTATACGAAATGGTCATTGAAAAAAAAAATTTTCATACAAAATTGTTCAGGAGAGGTGATCAATCAGTGAGTGAGTGAGTGAATCAGCACGAGTAGCTATATATATAGTAACTAGTAGGGCGCGTGAGGGCGCGGGCCACATGTGGCCCGCGTGCTGTCTTCCCGCCAACAAAAAATCCCTTCAAAATTTCCCATACATTTTCTATGGAATTTTTTTTCCGCCATATTGCATTTTTTTTCTAGCCATCAAATAGAGCTTTTTGTCCTGATCAACTCTTGTCAAGAAACCGTTCTTCCATCTTTTATAATTTCCGAGATATCGAGGAAATTCAAATGTCGGCCATTTTGAATCCGCCATTTTGAAAAATTTTTCAGCTCACTGGCAGTTGGATGACGTTTCAAATGACATTTGGTCGAGCACTCCCCATCTATCTTCAATACCCTTGGCTGTGCTTTTCACCCGTCTTCGAAATCCTCAATCATCAGCTCTCTCCATATTTTTGTTCTTAATGAATTTTTCCTCTCTATACGAAAAGATCAGTAAAAAAAATTTTTTTCATACAAAATTGTTCAGGAGAGGTGATCAATGAGTGAATGAATCAGCACGAGCAGCTATATATATAGTAACTAGTAGGGTGCGTGGGTGCGCGGGCCACATGTGGCCCGCGGGCTGTCTTCCCGCCTAAAAAGGTATCGCAACCCTCAGTCATCTTTTCCCATACATTTTCTATGGTAAAAAGAAATCCGTCATATTGGATTTTTTTTCTATCCATCAAATAGACCATGGGGTCCTGATCACTTCTTGTCAAGAAACCGTTCTTCCATCTTTTATACTTTCCGAGATATCGGCGAAATTCGAATGGCGGCCATTTTGAATCCGCCATTTTGAACTTTTTTTCAGCTCACTGCCAATTGCATGACGTTTCAAATGACATTTGGTCGAGCACCCCCCACCTATCTACGATACCCTTCCCGTGCTCTTCACCCGTCTCCGAAATCCTGAATTATCAGCTCTCTCCATATTTTTCCTCCGAATGAATTTTTCTCTTCTATACGAAATGGTAATTAAAAAAATTTTTTTTCATACAAAATTGTTCAGGAGAGGTGATCAATGAGTGAATGAATGAATCAGCACAAGCAGCTATATATATATTAATAAGGTCCCTCCCATACCCAAAACCCATGAGTATAATACGAAAATTTTGTTAAATATTCTCTAAGGAATGAAGCTTGGCGCGGAGGTGGGCTGGGGCCGCGTGTCCATCAGGGTGGTCAGTTTTAAAAAACAAAATAAATAAAAGTGCGAAATTGCCAGTACAATGAAAGTATACCTGATTGTGTTTATTATATTCGAATAAAATGTATTCACATAATTGTGATAGAACTTCACTTACAGGTAAGTTCGTTTAATCATCAATTATTGTTTACCTACATTGGATTTATTTAAATTGCGTTT
The DNA here is from genome assembly GCA_963855885.1 of Coenonympha glycerion. Lineage (NCBI taxonomy): Eukaryota > Metazoa > Arthropoda > Insecta > Lepidoptera > Nymphalidae > Coenonympha > Coenonympha glycerion. Next base: position 1,065,856 of record OY979631.1, read on the forward strand.
TAAATAAATGTCCTGATATATTTATTTATTTATAAGTGATTTGGCCAATCTTATCTTTAATATATATAAATCTCGTGTCACAATGTTTGTCCTCAATGGACTCCTAAACTACTGAACCGATTTAGTTCAAACTTCGTGAATATCTGTCATTTGGTCCAACTTAAAAGATAGAATAGTTTTTATCCCACGTGGACGAAGTCGCGGGCATCAGCTATCTTTAATATATATAAATCTCGTGTCACAATGTTTGTCCTCAATGGACTCCTAAACTACTGAACCGATTTAGTTCAAACTTCGTGAATATCTGTCATTTGGTCCAACTTAAAAGATAGAATAGTTTTTATCCCACGTGGACGAAGTCGCGGGCATCAGCTAGTACTGATATAGTTTACAAGTGAAACTATAAAAACATTTATACTGTGTTGCAAGGATCATCATATTTATTCTTTATCTGGAATTACACGCGAGGTATGTTTAAGTAAAATGTATATTGCACGCTTTGGTGTGCAATTTTCTAGGAAACACCTGCAATATAATCGTTTCGCGTTAAAATGTTATCACATTATGATGAAACCATTGTTCATTTATCATACCCTACTCGTACTCTACGTTTGATAGACTCATCGAATCCAGATTTTGTACAAAATGGCGCACTCAGCTCAGATTGACCTCAGAATAAAAGTGGTTTAGCCATAGGTTAGGGTTTTTGTTGTATGGCCTAAGTTTGTAACGTGACCATACCACCCCCTTTAGGCGGAATACCGACCAAAGACCATTATTATTAGCGAACAGGAAGAAGACATTCTCAACCATTTTGAGAGGATCAAATCAAATTAATAGGAGGTTGTTAATTCCAGTTAAGGTTGCTAAAATTATTTTTTCTAAATTAAAAAAAAAGTTTTTCCCTCGGTTAATAGCCTCAACTGGTGACAGAAGGGCTGGCTCATTTTTTGCGCAACGTATCAACCTAGCTGTTCAACACGGAAATGCAGCCAGTATTCTTAGCACCATTCCACGCGGGAAAGACTTGTACAGTAATTAGAATAAGCTAGTGATAAATTTTATTATCTACGGTTCTTAGAAATTGCTAGTTCTTAGTTATTGTTATTGTATTATTGAAGGTGGTTTCAGTAAGTGAAATTATTCAGAGTTACTAAAAACAACATTTAACATAACTCGCAATGTCGATCTAAAGTGTTCTTCTGGCGATTTTCCTCGCTGTGGTGAGATGAAAAATTTTGTGTTACGTACGGGCGCAAATTTTTTTGGGTCTCGTGTCTTCGAATGCCTTGCTATGCTCAGGATTCTATTCTTTGAACCCCTCGCTGCGCTCAGGGTTCAATCCTAGAATCCTTCGCCGCTCAGCATTCAAATTTGACACTCGGCCCAAAAATCCACTTTGCGCCCTCGCATAACAAATAACTATTCTAGGATCAAGTTGCATGGGTAACTACGGAAATGTATGCTAAACCCACACCATGTATATTCGCTGCTATCAGAAATGAAAGGAAGTGACTCACCCGAACGAAGGGATTCTTCTTGGGCAGGTCATGGTCCACCTCGTCCCGCGCCTCGTCATCATCATCAGCGGAGTTCACCCGCACGCAGGTCTTGTGCAGCTGCTCACCCATACTCGGTACACATCATACACTATTTCACTAGTTCACCGCGAGTTTCACTACTTCACTGCCAATTTCACTAGTTCACCGCGAGTTTCACTACTTCACTACCAATTTCCTATTCTATTTCGCCCCTGAATTACGGGAAACATCTTATGTTCACTACGAACATTTTTATTCTTAATTTTTAACTTGTTGACACTTTGAGCAATTACACGACGAATTTCCACTAATGTGTAACATTGAATTTTCCTCGAATTTCACTTCGTAATACCGATTAGATTTGATTGGATTTTTTAAGTACATTTTTATTTGAACACTGAATGCAAACCACTAGGTAAATAGGCGATCTTTCGATTTCACTTTTAGTTTCGAAATAGATCACGAAACACTGCTGGCTTTGATGAACTTTTGATTGACCTGTAACAATGGAAAAAATATTAGGTTTTAATACAACTCATGTTTTTAAAAGCGCAAAATAAAATTATTATAGAAGGACAGATTAATTTATTTTGCTATAATCCGCTACCAACCTTACTTGAAAATATTATGTATGGTACAATATGCAGGAACACTATAGGTACCCACAGGCCACATGAAACACCGAACACAATTTTCCAACACTTTCTTCGACGCACGTTTCGTCCTGACACCCGGACATCCCCAGGAGATGCTGACTTCACAATGCGAAATTGTAGAGTAGCGGATTATAGCAAAAAAAATAATAATCTATCCTGCTAATTATGAATTTCCGCAAAATAACGCCTGCTTCCATTCAACAAAAACGATTATAATTAAATATTTAAATAAATACCAAAGAACATGGCAGAAATGTACACAAATAAAGTTTAGCGTCTAGATGTAATATTTATTACAAGACGAATCTATTTGAGAATTCGAAGAGAAAGGTTAACAGAATTTGTTGAAAGAGTAAATATATTACTTTTTTTTAAGAAAACTATTTATTTCTGATAATCTATAATATGTAATAGATAAATAGACCTGCGCAAACGCTGCACTAATAACACTACTGTCAAGTTAAGTGACAGCGAGGCTAGTGATTACTACATTTCAGATAGTGTCTAGGACTCGTGGTGTTTGATTAATTATGAACTCATTAAGGACAGTGACGCACATTTCTTAATCTTACCTTACTCAGTTTTATCAGCTCAACAGAAAGCTACAACACCAATGTTTGACTCTAACACGCCTTTACACTTGTTTGTATTTTAGTAAACAATTCGCTATCTGATTACAGCGTCAAATAGTTGAGAAACTGTATTATTGCTATATTTTAATCAACAGACAGTACAGCTTTACGACTGTAAAGCAATGCGTTTTAATTATTATTTAGGTACATTTATAATAATTGTACATACTTACACGTACTCGTATGTAGGTAATTGTCTTGATATTTTATATGACTAAGCTTTGTTTACTCACTTCAAATGTTTTTCTAGATAAGCTGTAAGCAATGTATTTTTAATGCATGCCATGCATGTGTACGGTACCGTACTATTGTGGGCGTTAACGACGCCATATTTGAGAATTTTTTGGGCTTCAACATACGTCACATATTTCTTGTCCTATAGAGGTTCGATAGTCGATACCCGACACAGGCCAGTTTGAACTCTTATAATTTCAAGATTGGCTCAAGTCCAGTCTTAATGGGAGGCTTTAGCCTGTACTGGTAACAAGTAACAACCCTACCGGCAAAGATGCAACGTAATGCTATTTAGCGCTCCTATACGATGCCATGTAGCAAGTTAGCAACCATAAGAGAAGTACAACCACAAGTATCGCCAGTACCAGAGATTGCAGTCAAGTATAAGTAAGGTGGGTGGACTATGAAAGGCCACTCTAACAAATAAACAGTTATTATTCGTTTATTTACTGAATAAATGACACGAACAAATAATTAAGTAATACTTTGTTTTATTACGTAACATATAAACCACTTTTTTAAATTTCAGATTTGATCAATATTGATTAAAATTAAGTTTCATTGAACTCTTCCAAATGGCCTTGCTAGGAACAAGGCTCCTTAGGAAGGCCATTATAATAAAGCACTCATTTAACACAAACAGTTAATAAATAGCGATTAAATCTACAACAAAAAGAAGTGGTTTTTATGTTACGTAATAAAACAAAGTATTATTTAATTATTTGTTCGTGTCATTTATTCAGTAAATAAACGAATAACTGTTTATTTGTTAGAGTGGCCTTCCATGGTACACCCACCTTATTTTAACGTCGTCGATTTCCGATATCAATGAAGCGAGGGACCGTACTGCCAAAATAGTGGCGCGAGCGATTCGCCGCCGCGTCTGTGATTTCTAGTTCGGTGGATGTTTATGTAGATTGTAGATAGAAGGAATTTGTCATCACATGGCAATAACTACGAAATTTTAATAATTGGCCTTCGAAGGAGCATGGCCTTCCATGGTCCACCCACCTTAGTCTTTTTTGCGGAGTTCGTCCGGGTAGGTAGGTACCAAATAGGTACCGCCGCAGTGTCTGTTAATTCTACCGTAAACCAGTAATGTATTATGGGACGCCAAAGATTTAAATTTTTATGGGACGCACTACATCTGACATAGGGTGATCGTCTCTCTGATCTTATCATTCTTTATTATAATGATTTTTTTGGTTTATTCGAATGTCACATTGTCAGATTTATTAGCAAAATAAGCGAAAATCCAATAGTGTCTGCAGCACAGCGATCATGCTCTGATTCCGCTGCAAGCGCCGGAGGTCGTCTCACGCTGGTTCAAGGTTGCCTCGTCGCTCCTCGTAATGGCATCAATTGAAGCCTATCCGATTACAGGCATTATAGGTATTCTATCCCAGTCCCCAACATCCATTATATAACACACGAGCCATTCAAATCCACGAGCCCCTCCCTATTATCCAGATACATACTAAGTTAGTTTGAAAATGCAAAAACTGGCCAGTTGCAAGTTGGGCTTAAACTCATAGGGTTTCGTACCATCGCGTAAAAGTAAAAAATTTGAAGACCCCCCTTTCAAGGTCATTTTGTTGTTAAAGCGTCAATAGAAATGCACATTGTGAAAGTTTTAACTAGGTATCTACCTAATACGGTTCGTGAGTTACAGACAGATCCATCGGAGTCTTAGTAATAGTACTATTAAATAATAATATATTGGGTGGAAGATGTTATTGTACTTTGGGAGGAGTAAATGTAACCCTTAACCACAGTTCACAACCCGTAATGCTTTCAACTCAGAATTACACCGAACGCTTAAATGTCTGATGCGATGCGGTGCATCTTTGCTAGTAGGGTGGTAACTAACCACGGCCAAATCCTCCCAGAACAGGCCTAAGCTAATTCACAAATTATAAATTCTAATTGGCCCATGGCGGGAGTCAAACTTACGACCACCTCCTCAAATCCGAGAGGTTGTCAAAACCAAAATAAATGAACAAATCATGGGTACGGATCTCAAAAAAACAGACATAAATAATTTAGTTAAAACTCGAGAAGAGTAGGTGCTAGATATTTGAAGAACCATCACCAAGTGTAGATACTGTGTAACATATTAGCAATAATTAATTATTTCATTCAACTGCGCCTATATTGAGTTACCATTTTAGTGAACAATGCGTTGCAACGTTTGTTCATTGATGAAAATTAGTAGGTAGGTAATAAATTCATCAATGGTATTGATGATGGGTTCCAAGGTGGCAAACGCTACAGAAGAAGGCTAATCACTCTCGATAAGAAGGTACCCATATTATTCAGGCAATATTAATATTCACGAGCAGCAAAACCTTGAGAGCGGCATTGTGCTCAATGCGATACGAGCCGTCAATTCATTAGCCGGCTGTCAGTGCTCGCAGACAATGAATGAAAGCGGAATTAATTACAATATTAACTTATCGGAGCCTTGGCGACTGCTTAAGTTAATGGCACGCAGAGGTGGTACCTAAACCTTCTAGACTTCTCTAGGGGCCTTGGCAACTCCTCGCACGCAGAGGCGGCGAGTATACCTTCCAGCCTCCTACCCAATTGTATCCCCCGCTTAACGCTACTTAATACGTCCAACATCTTTGGAGAAATCATGGCATCATTTTCCTACTTGTTGACCCGATGCTATTTTGACATTTTCACATGCTAGCTGGCCCATCCTGGTAATTACGTGAGAAATTTATTTTTTTGAAGTAAATGCCTCTTTAGGCGCGTTAGCAATTTTTAGAATGGAAACACCATTGATCTCGAGACACCGTGGCCGACATCTTTACACTGTTATCGTAATAGACAGTTTATCGAGACTCCGGAATGCCGCATCTTTTTTGGAGGTTTTTCCCTCTTCCTACATCATAAATTGAACCGTGGTCGTGTTCAAAACCCGGCGGGCGATCATTTTTCAAAACCAGTGCTCTAATAATCCCAAAAAAACCTGACCGGACGGAGCCTGTCCCGCGCGGGACATTTAATTCTGATTAAAAAAAACGGGACATCAGACAACGCTGTGCTGTACCTAAATACCTAGCAATTTCATATTATGAGAGCTAAGTTTTCCTTAGTTTTTCAGCTCTGGAAAAACCCGGTAAAAGGTAAATGCGTGACCCATTAAGATAAAGACCCAGAAAGAAGTACGACCACGTTTTGGGTTTCGGATTTTAGACAAGACAAGGAGTGTTCATAGATTAACGTAAAATCTAGGTCCTAAACGAAGGGAAGTGTCCAAGTAGGAGTCCGTAGATATTCCGAATACTAAATGTAAATAATAATACTATGTGCAATGTGATTATGCCAGTAGTTATAGAGTTAGTGGTACTTCGCAAAGCAAATAGTCCTAGTTTTACACATACCTACAGTTGCTTTTATTTATACTCGTATCTAGTAAAGCCTGCATACACTCATAGGATTTGGAGCCTAAGGGATTGTTGTTCTGAACCAAACTTTTCAACGGTAGAGAAGCCCCAGAAGTGCGTCATTATTAATGACTCATTAATGACCCTAATGATCGCCGTTAGGTAAGACTTAGTCATGTTGCAAAGGGTTTAATTATATGAAGGAACATCTATAATAAAAAGAAAATGACTACAGCTGTATGCACCTAGAAATTACCTACTTAACAATCATTATAAAAAACTAAACAGCATACATAATAAAGCCATCAATCCCATGGCTGATGGTAATACAACAATGAATAAACAAAAGAGCCCATAAGGCGATGTTTATGGAATTATGGCGAGAACAGGTCCCATAAAGCTAAAGGAGCTCTGACCGAAGTACTAGGACGCCATAAAAGTGCAGGAAGTATCTGGGTATCGCATTAAACGTGCGTGCGTGCGTCATGCAAGACCAGCTTGTGTTCCAGGGCTGACACTGCCAGTGTTTTGATAATAACTGTAAAAAGCTGCTTTGCATGGAATTCTGTACTGTCGACAGGCGGACAGTCATGGCGAAACTATAAGGGTTCCTTGTTTACCACGAATTTACGGAACCCTAAAAAAAGATCAAGTTTAAGTAATCTGTACACTATCTTGGCCGACAGTATTTAGGTCGTGTTACGATTACAAAATGGCACCGCGGCCGCTCATTGGTTGGCCGCTCAAATAGGATGCACTTCCCCGGTTTCCTTCCTTACACATTCCGTCCCTTTTGTAAAATGTCACACAAAAAATATCTTAAAGTTGTGACTTGGCCCACTTAACACGAAAACTGTTATTCCAGTGGCAGCCCTGCATTCTTCACACTCCACTTGCGCGTGCACAAATTGATCGCATCCGTCCCGTTCTCACCGTACCCTGCGTGCAGCTGTCCCGCTCGCACCTAACTGTACGGGCACGTCCGTTATCCGACGGCACCCGGGGTTTGGGCGATTCAATACATAGTATCGGAAATCCGTGACTTATAAGTTAAAAGTTATACCTAGGTATACCTAGCGTCTGAAGCCTACCAAACTTCTACTCCTGCGCATTAGAAACTAGGACTATTCGTCTAAATATTTTTGCTATACACATAATATTGATGACCTCCGTGGTTGAGTGGTTAGCGTGCCGGTTTTCAAGGCGCCGCCATCTCTGAGGTTCCGGGTTTGATCCCCGGTCGGGGCAATGTAGAAAAATAACTTTTCTACATTGTCTCGGGTCTGGGTGTTGTGGTACCTTCGTTCTTTCTGATTTCCATAACACAAGTGCATAAGCTACTTACTATGGGATCGGAGCAATGTATGTGATGTTGTCGTCTATATATTTATATTTATTTATTTATTATTATAGCTAACTCACTCTACTAAACAACACACTGCACTACGCTTGTCATCCTGAGAAATCAGTATTGTTAATTGATCTCAATTAACCAGTTATTTCTCTGGCTACAGCCTACAGAGCCTTCAAGCCGAAACACAGGAATACTTTACTATTACTGCTTCAGGGCAGAATATCATCAGGAAGGAATCTGTGAAAAAGACCTGCCAGCTTGTATTTTCCAAATACAATAATATTTTTTAAAATAAAATTAACGTTTTGACACCCCATATCATATCAGAGCATCAACGGTTGAGGACTCTATAAAATCTAGATATTAAATAACCATGAGTTCATTTTCAGAATTAAGGGCGATGGGTACCATCGGGGCGCGAAAATTCAAATTTTATTTAGTTTTTCGCTGTGGGCTACCTACTTAAACATCGGAGGCTAATGGAAATGAGTTTTGCGGGCACAACATTTATGCATCTACATGTTTTTAATAAAAACTCTGCTCAACAATACTCAATTACTTCATATTGGATCCCAAAAGCTCGAAATCTGGGAAACAGCAAAAAATTGTCTTTCGGGAACTAATATGAGATGAGTGGGAACTTTCAAGCAAAGTTTCTATTCATATTAATTATATTTCATATTTAACCGAGAAGCCGGGAGTCGTAAAAGTGAAAAGTCCCGCAAAATGCATTGGATAAATGTACAATGTGCAGTTAGTCCAATATGTGCGAAAAACTAAATAAGATTTGAATTGCGCGGGCTGGTAGGGCCGCAACACCTTAAATATATTATGTATCTAATTATTAAACAAATCGTGCGCCGGCGCTCCGTGGTCGGCGGCCGCGTGAAATGGCGTCGGGAATGCATAGCTTGATGCAGTTTCCGCGTTCAAGCTCTGCATTATAATAAAATGGACAATTCCGTCGACGGCTCAACCCCTATTCCAACCGATTTCAAAAAAGGAGGAGGCTCTCAATTCTACTGTATTTTTTTAGGGTTCTGTACCCAAAGGGTGAAAAACTGCCCCATACCTATTACTAAGACTTCACCGTCCGGCCGTCCGAAAGTCAGTCTGTCACCAGGATGTATATCTTGAACCGTGATAGTTTCACACTTGAATTACACAGATGATGTATTTCCGCTGCCGCGCGGCGTCCGTGCCGCTGTACCTGATGGCCGCCTCCGGGGCGCTGCTGCACCTGGCGCTCCACCCGCGCCCCGCTCGTAGTGAGTTACACAATAACACATCACGGGCCGCGCGGCGTCCGTGCCGCTGTACCTGATGGCCGCCTCCGGGGCGCTGCTGCACCTGGCGCTCCACCCGCGCCCCGCTCGTAGTGAGTTACACAATAACACATCACGGGCCGCGCGGCGTCCGTGCCGCTGTACCTGATGGCCGCCTCCGGGGCGCTGCTGCACCTGGCGCTCCACCCGCGCCCCGCTCGTAGTGAGTTACACAATAACACATCACGGGCCGCGCGGCGTCCGTGCCGCTGTACCTGATGGCCGCCTCCGGGGCGCTGCTGCACCTGGCGCTCCACCCGCGCCCCGCTCGTAGTGAGTTACACAATAACACATCACGGGCCGCGCGGCGTCCGTGCCGCTGTACCTGATGGCCGCCTCCGGGGCGCTGCTGCACCTGGCGCTCCACCCGCGCCCCGCTCGTAGTGAGTTACACAATAACACATCACGGGCCGCGCGGCGTCCGTGCCGCTGTACCTGATGGCCGCCTCCGGGGCGCTGCTGCACCTGGCGCTCCACCCGCGCCCCGCTCGTAGTGAGTTACACAATAACACATCACGGGCCGCGCGGCGTCCGTGCCGCTGTACCTGATGGCCGCCTCCGGGGCGCTGCTGCACCTGGCGCTCCACCCGCGCCCCGCTCGTAGTGCGTTACACAATAACACATCACGGGCCGCGCGGCGTCTGTGCCGCTGTACCTGATGGCCGCCTCCGGGGCGCTGCTGCACCTGGCGCTCCACCCGCGCCCCGCTCGTAGTGAGTTACACAATAACACATCACGGGCCGCGCGGCGTCCGTGCCGCTGTACCTGATGGCCGCCTCCGGGGCGCTGCTGCACCTGGCGCTCCACCCGCGCCCCGCTCGTAGTGAGTTACACAATAACACATCACGGGCCGCGCGGCGTCCGTGCCGCTGTACCTGATGGCCGCCTCCGGGGCGCTGCTGCACCTGGCGCTCCACCCGCGCCCCGCTCGTAGTGAGTTACTCAATAACACATCACGGGCCGCGCGGCGTCCGTGCCGCTGTACCTGATGGCCGCCTCCGGGGCGCTGCTGCCCTGGCGCTCCACCCGCGCCCCGCTCGTAGTGAGTTACACAATAACACATCACGGGCCGCGCGGCGTCCGTGCCGCTGTACCTGATGGCCGCCTCCGGGGCGCTGCTGCACCTGGCGCTCCACCCGCGCCCCGCTCGTAGTGAGTTACACAATAACACATCACGGGCCGCGCGGCGTCCGTGCCGCTGTACCTGATGGCCGCCTCCGGGGCGCTGCTGCACCTGGCGCTCCACCCGCGCCCCGCTCGTAGTGAGTTACACAATAGCACATCACGGGCAAGAAATACTAAAAAATAGAGTAAAAAAGCACATACTGGCCGAATTAAGAACTTCCTCCTTCTTTTGGGCGCACTCATTGTGGCCCCCATACAACACGTGATTTTTTTCCCCGTTTTTCGTCGATGATCCTGAACTCCCAATATTAATCTACTTGTATCGTAATAGTAGGGTGTAATTGAGCCTCCTGGCTTCTGCGTCATCTCTTTATGTTGTATACGGAATAGTATGGAACGCTTCGTGCGCGAGTCTGACTGGAACTTGGCCGATTATTTACATCGTTTACTTTGCTTCTTCGTGTGTCGTTAGTACCTACTAAAACGTCTATTAGGAAACTTAAATGGAGGTTGAGTGGATGTCTAGAATAAGCGGAAGATTTTCTTATCGGAAAAGCATTTTGCCAGATGGAAACCATGGTGTACAGTTTGAAGGAACTCTTCTTTAAAGGAACACATACTCTTACAGCCAGGGAATAAAAATCTTATATTCATAATAAAAATACTGGTTAAAAAATTATTGCGAAGTAAATTGATTGTAAATTGACGAACACAAAAGGAATCTTCCTTATTTGTTTAACAATTTTCATCCAAAGCGAGCCACCGAGTCTTCTTTGGTGGTAGAATGTTTTACAGCTGCAAAAAGTGAGTGAAACCTGTTTAATTGGGAAACATGCATTGCCGTTGCTTACTGCAATTTTACCTGATGCGATTTCTTAAAAGTCGCTTTTTCATTTACGCTACCAAGCAATCGCTCAGATTGCTGATTCTGTATATTTCAGTTTGTTAATTAGTAACCTATTTATTAATTATTAATACTATTTGTTAATTGTTAGTTAGTAAAATTAGTTAGTAACTGGGTTATCAACTGAGAGCACTAAAACGTTAACGGAAACTCAGCTTTACTAATAATTCTGCCGAAGTATCTATGGACGTAATAATTAAATGAATAATGATCGTATTATCTCCCGCTCTCAATCGTAAACACTTGTTTCAATAGTTTCAAACCAACTCTCTAATGAAGATCAAACGACAGACCGCTTTATTGTCGTTCTAATGCCTATAATGTTGGAGTGGTGGGAAGTTTTCGACCATTGTCTACACGCAGCAAAAACTGGGCATTGAGTAATTAAAGTCTCTTCCGTGGATTCACGCCTTTTTATATCGATGTAAGTACGTACTTGATATCAAGTTCAAAGGGGTGGTTACCTCGGACTACATTAAATAAATGGTGGTTAAAAGCCATTGAGATACTATGTACTAAATGTTAAAAGCCGACTTTGTTATGAGTTCATTTCAGGTGAGTTGGAACCTTCCAGATTTATGATTATGACTTATTTTAATACCAATGATGTGGGTTCACTATTACATACAATTATTCCAAAGTTTTCTCACATATCAGTACCAAAATAAATAATTAAATTGTTTTAGAGAACAATACGCACTTTTTTTCAAATCGGAATGTATTTTTTGTACAAAAAGTTACTTTCTTTGTTTCTTTTCAATGAAACAGATCAAAAAATGACATGTCTCTAGTAAGTATATTCTAATTTATTTTTATTTTATTATTTTTTCAATGCACATTTCCTGTCACAACTTGTGTACCTGCCCATTTCTTTCGAATTAGGATTTGTATTAAAAAAATATAATTGTGACCGTAGTCCATAAAAATAAAGTTTAGATTTTATTCAACCTGGTACCGGTTTCCATACATCCATGTTCATGTCCTATCATGTCAATAGCATTTATACCTAGTTATTGAAATAATGCAGATAGTACGTTTAAGGGTTCTATTTCACCTTTTTGGTACCGAACCCTAATTACATTAGGATTGTTAAGTGTACAGGAAACAGCTAAATTATAACAGTTACCCATGCGGAGGAATCATTGCTAGGTAGGTACTAGATTCGCCACCATACAAAAAGGCAACTGTAAACAAGCCGCTTCAGCCTCGGGTGACCTTGACTTTGAGTATAAACAACCTCCCTCCGGCGATGATAATGATAATAGAGGACATAATCGTCAGCGATAACACGTACTTGAAGCGTGCAAATACACCATGGTTTACACGACTTTGTTTTGTCCTTCTCACTCTTCTAATACTTTGGTGGTGCGACGGACAGCGTTGCGAAGGAATATAACATTTTTAAGCTATTGCATAGCTTCTATCGCGGGCTTTGAGCGTGGAGACCGAATCCAGAAATTTCGTAACGAAAATAACCTTACACCCTCCGCTCCGACCGACCCGCTCATCGCGGGCCTTGAGCGTGGAGACCGAATCCAGAAATTCCGTATCGAAAAAATGCTATGCAATAGCTTTACCGCGGCAGTCTCCGAGTGCCACACGTCTTTTTTAATTGGCTCTGTATCTAAAGTCGTAGAAAATCAAAGGTGTTGAATCAATCTTAATTTATTAATTGTGTTGGTGTTGAAGTTTAAGACTCCTTCTCTGGTGCATCAAAGTCCAGTACATCATGTCTGAATCAAAGAAGAATATTCTAGATGTACATCAAACGTGGTTTTGTCATTTAGGTATATAAAAAATTGCTTACGACCTATGACTGTCAGACCTAAAGTCATTTTTCACATTCCTTTTCAAATTAAAATATATTTTCTTTAAATTTTCATGTACTTTCTTGAAAAACCCCCATTGGCTTCGCCCGTGCATCATTTAATACAATACATCAATTATCAAGAGAAATTCAAATAACTATTATCAGTGTAGTAGAGTTATTCGTAATTAGTGAGATTAGATGGTTGGGTTAGTAAACTATCAAGAGCCGTACCACTATATTCTCATATTTAACCGAGAAGCCGGGCGTCGTAAAAGTGAAAAGTCGTTAAACTAATGCAAAAGTCTAATTGCATTTCCACTGAATAACTATGAGATGTCACGCTCCAGTTTCATGAATCTTAATAGTTATAACCTTCAAAATGGCTCATTAAACAAGTAAATAATAAAAAAAAATAAGAACCGACAAAACGACTGTGGTAAAACGACAAAAAAATTAATGTAAGGATTCTAACGATACCAATGTCCAGTTCTCTTAAGACGTTCAGAAATTATTGTGGAATAAAGAAACACACATACATAACTTTAATCTGGGTACTTCTATTAACATTATAAATGAGAAAATTTATAACAACTAGATAAGAATAGAGAAGAGAGAATAAAAATAGAGATAGATAAGGAGAGAGAAGAGATGGAGAAATTTATATGTTAAGATGTAAGAAACATAATATTTTGTCTGGTTCACGCCTACTCAAAACCGCAGAGGGACGTTTTACAAATGAAAAGGAAAAAAATAAAAAAGAATGTCCCATAGCTGGGCTGGGCACGGACCTCCTTTCAGTATGAGAAGGATCAGAGGTAAGATAGGTTAGCACAATAATTCTAATATCTATTGTTAGGCCTATGTGAAATAAATATATTTTGATTTGATTTGATTTGAAAGGTAAGCATATTGTACCTATATCTAGATAGGATAAAGGTACAATATGTTATTTATCTTGATTTAAACTTATTATATAATATCTGTTGCCACTGGAAGCGTCCCAAGGTTGCTAAACAATACGGCCTGCTTAGCGCTTAGTTGGCGAGACTAAACTGGTATAAATTGTACATTAATATGCCTTGTGTACTGTGTACTTACAGTCATAACTAACTAGTAGTAGGTACCTGCGCAGTAGATCTTTGACGCAGTAATCTACAGAAAATCATCAACGATATCATTACTAGCTCCGGCGGATTCTTTCGGATTTTTACAAATCCCATGGCAATCACGGTATTTTCCAGGAAAAAGTAGCTTAGGTGTTAATTCCGAGCATAATCTATCTCCATTTCAAATGTCAGCCTAATCGGTTTGATAGTTACGGCGTGTAGTAGTAACAAAAATGCATAAACATTTATACAATAACAAACTTTAGTCTTTTTAATATAGGTAGGTACGTGGGGCATTAAGAAAGTTTTGAGAAACTAAAAAACTAACTTCTATGGATTAAAACCTTTAAATTAAATCTTTTCGGAGAACTCTCCACCAGCCTCTATCCAAAATTTCATGCGTCTGAACTAATTTTCGAAACATTTTTTCCAGTCCGCAGTCACCTCTTCACGGCCTTTGCGAACGCTGCTAGCGTTTATTCCGGCGATGAACCTTCCTATAAGCGGATTATATATATTATTTCAGGGAATAAAAATAAGTCACATAAGGTATGCTCTTTTGGTCTCGTAATGGAATTAAAATCAGATATCCCGTCAAAGTAAAGAAACTAGAAATCAAAATTTTCTTTGTGGTTCTCGATTGTCGATTGCTTCACTTTTGTAGGCATTCGGTAAGGTTCGTTAAGGTTCGTTTTAAAACAGCCAAACTGTCGACGAACCAATCTGCAGTGTACCTATGCTAAATCTCTCCGTATTATAGTTCGTTTTTTTTTTGCTGGTAGCAGCTTTTTTCGTGACAGCCGTCGTCGGACGAGCACTTCTTTGTTCATCGCCCAAAGTGAGGCGCTCCCGCTCGCTATACCAAAGGATGATGGTTGCATTTGAAGTTCCTTCATCCATAATCTTAATTTTTAAAGTACCAAATCATCGCAAGAAAGTGTTATCGATGCAGAGCGATTTTTAAATGAGACACAATAATTTAATTCGGCCCCCGAAAATATGTGGAGGGAAATTCGAATATCGAACGGTGATCGACATACAAAAAAACCCTTTTTCGCAAAACTTTTAGAGTGCCCTGGTATTATTTAGTGTGTGATACCGACGATTCTTCAGACTTTTGCTTCTTAATCGGACTTAGGGGGTTCGAGTCCCAGGCATACACGTTTGAAGCTGTAGGTACATACTCGTATTATTGTCAACGCACGATCTGAATGAGATTCAGAGACAGTTGTTTTCCATAAGTCATGTGATCAATAATTAAACTATCAGAAATGTCATTCCTATTAATTTTTAGGGTTCCATACCAATTTGGTAAAAATGGAACCCTTATGGTGAGACTTTCTCCGTCCGTCCGTCCGTCTGTCACACTCGATTATTTCAGTAACTATCAAAGCTATCGACTTGAAATTTGGAATAGTTATAGGTAATAGTGACGCGACGTCATAACAATCTTAAAATTTTGAAAATTATTTTTATTTTTATTTAAAAAGGGGGGAAAACCGGGGCTTCGATTTTTAAAAATGAGATAACAATATTGAGTGGGGTATCATATGAAAGGGCGTTACTTGTGTAGTCTAAAAACGATTTTTATTTATTTTTATGTCCGATAGTTTTTGATTTATTGAGCAAACTGTCGAAAAAAATACCGTTCCCCCCCTTATCTCCGAAGTTTACCAATCGAAAAATCTGAAATAAGTATGATCAATAGAAGTTAATGTATATTTTACAGGAAAAATAAAATCAACTCACTGACTAATATACTTTTTTTGATAATAACAATAATCCACCAAAAACAAAGTAACGTTTGCGGTTTGCCAACAAAAGTACCTGCATGTAAATTATACTCGTAAATTCATGAATAAAAGTGATTCTTTCAATGTTTTACTTCTTTTATGGTATGGAACCCTCGGTGCGCGAGTCCGACTCGCACTTGGCCGGTTTTTTTAGTTTGTAAGTCAAACGGCTAAGATTGCTGCAGAGTGCAGGTATTCCAATTTGGGTTTGAGTTTTTGGGTAGGTACCTACACCATACGTAGATACATAGTGACCTTTTATATACGGGCGCAGCGTTACGGGCAGATGCTTGTAAGTAAATAAATAAGTACATAATTGTAATGAAATGAATTAGTAATCATCGTTACTTACAATGGCGGGTCAGGCCTCAAGGTCGGCGGGTCTCGTCTCACGAAAACATCGCAAAAACCATTGCTGTTCCAATTGCAGAATAGTTAGACTTTTTATAGATATTGTAGGTACCTTTTAATGTTAATGCGCAACGATGTTTTAATTAAGTCGTTAATAGCTGCATTATTTAATTAAATGGGTTTTAAAAGCTACTTTTTAGAAGTTTTTATAGGATAAGTATTTTTATGGGATTTAGTCGTTAAAACTAAAATAATAGGCACCTAGGTTTCCCGTCTCTTTGTCGCTCATAGTTTTCCTCGAAAAATGGTGACATAAAGGTACCTAACTACCTAAACCTTTAGTGTATTACTCTTATTTAAGAAATAATCGTATGTGACAAACGCACGGATGGACGGACTAACGGTGGATGAAGTTGCATAGGACTCCATCTTTACCCGACTGCCAAGAAAGGGTTATGCTTTTCGCACGCATCTTGTAGAGTATGTTTCTGTATGTTCGTTTGATCGTTTGTTCATTTATTCGTTCGTTTGTTTGATTGTAATTATTTTATTTAACCTGTATCTTTCAAACGAATCGTTGGATTTCATTGATCTATAATATATATTTTGACAGTCTCAAAACCCCAAGAAAAAGTACCTACTCTGTGACCCCAAGTGTCCATGGTCCTAACTCCTAATACCACAGACCAAGGAATAACTTTCCTATTACCGACTTACATTTAAGTATTAGGTACATATTACAAACCTAACGATATTCACAATAAAATTTTAATTATAAATCGATTATTAAATATCGGTACGTAAGTATTATATTTTTAAGTGAGATAAAATGGCTTTGGTAATAAGAATCATAGTGACAAGCGATAAAATTAAAAATTATATTGATAAAATGCAGACATTAACGTAAAAGGAATTTTATCAAAGTCAACAACAAAATACTAGCTGCAATCTATGCTGCAGTCAACGAGTAAAACTATTAAACCCACCTTCTTTTAGTTAACGTAGGTATATCGCCACAGATTCTAGCGTGACACAAAAACACCATAACTATTTCACTTCACTATATTATAGTATCTAACATTGGATTCCATCACTGCACTAATTGAAAAAAAACCTTTTATTTTTATCTGTATTTTTTCGCGGCATACATTCGTGACGTTACAACTTTTTTTAATTTTTCGCGCGCATCGACCCGTCCCTATAGTGACGCGGCGCGCGGTAAACTAAATTCTCAGTTTGACGTAACCATAAACCGGCTTACATGGTTGTATTTCTCAACACGTTTGATTTACATTGCGTTTTAAACTCTAACCTTGTTAGTAAGTATGAATAGAAATTGTTAGTCGATAACGTATAATGTACTTGCGTCGTATGCTATGGTTTTTCGATAAATACTTATTTTCAAACTGTATTGGTTATTAGCCTGGATTTACTTACAGCACTTACGTACTTAAAAGGCGATAATATCATGTAATTTATCTTAGAAAACAGATTCATACAGACATTCCACAATGGATTCAGACCTCTCCTGAATTAGCGTTCCCCACAATAATATATATTAATATTATATTTCACGTCTAAAGCCATCACATACAATAAGTGTAACTATAAGTTTATGGCGGTAGACATACTTGTTTAAAGGTGGCTACACTCAAACCTAAATAACTCCGTTCTTGGCAAGGCATTCGCGAACAAATCTGATTAGCGCTTGCTCGCTAATTAAGTCATGTAGATACCTACAGTATACAAACACACACGTACATACACGGTAGGTATATTTACATTTATTTTATTTATACCTACTGTGAGAAGTTATTATGATATTCTGTATGGTATTTTATGTTTTATCTACTCCAGCATCGAAAACTTCTAATTTCGATTTTGACAGCTGAATCGTTATGAACCCTCTTCCGGTTTCGCTTCTCATAACGATGCATGCTGCATCGAAATGGATCTTCATAAAATAGGTACTTATAAAACTAAGAAGGTCAGGGTTCTGGCACTTTTGTCGTTCATACAAATGTATTAAAGTTGGTACCAATCCCACTCTATGATTGGTACTGCCACTCAATATAAATATAAAACCTTTAATAAAACATTAAAATAATAATAATAATAGTGCAATTGAAAATGAATAATTTCATCTAGATCTATATGAGAAACTACGTGCAGATGAAACTCTACTGAAGTCACTGATATGTATCTCTGGATTCATGATTCCATACGTTTAACAGTTAATTTTTTGTGCCGATTTGAAGCGCCTCCCCCGAGCGTCCACGGTACTAAATTGACATTTGATGGAAGTGGACCGTCGTTTTGAATGTCTTACCTATGTCATTTGATTTTAGTTCCATAGACGCTCACGCCAGCAGGGCGATCGGCTAAAAATGTGTCAATCATTAAGGAACAATGTCATTGTCAAAACATGGGTTTTGACCAATCACAACACTTGAAAATCACGTTTTGACATTGATACAGTTATGTAATAATTGATACTTTTTTAGCCGATCGCCCTGCAGGGCAACAATTAACGCCAAAACGGTGAAAATCAAGTGTCTTCATTTTTACTTTGACAGTCAGGTATCCAGAGTATATTCCATATACTCTATGGAGATCAGGGACTGAAGTTTAGCGAGCATCTTTAATCTGTGGTCACCTATCACTGATCTCTATCTCTGTCATCTGTGTCTGTGGTACACTGGCGGTGGCGGACAGCGAGAGTCATGCGGGAGCATTGCGGGCACAGACCATGGAAATAAGTTTTTATACTTATTGCGGGAGTCGAGATTGAAAGGAAAAATACAAATAGGTATTAAGAAGGCCATAGACCATAATATTTTACTACTCGTAAATCCATCCTAGACTGTCACGGGCCTTTTAAAACTGAGGGGTAGGAAATTCCGAATGACGAAGATTTCATTGCTATAAGACTCCTGTTCAGTGTTCACCTTTTTGATAACATTTCCATAGGAGATTTGCTGCAATGGACGGTGTGTTATTTCATAAGTTACTACAAAATGCTTTATTAAAAACATATTTTTCAATACATTTGCTCAAATAGCAAAATTTTCCATTTATGTTTAGCATGCGGTAAGGAGCACTAGTGATCTAGGATCTTCCCCAAATAAAACAGAGCAATATGTATTTTATATTATAATTTATTCACAATGGAGTCGTTAGGTATGTACTCGTAAGTAGTGAACAGATTTTATACATAGTAATGTACTATACTTAGATAAAGCACATATTTAGTACTTATATCTTTATAGGAAAACTCAAGACACGTCCAGAAACACGATACCTTTTGCTATTTTTTATTTCGTTAGTAATTAATATTGAGATATACCTAGTATACGATTTCTTATGATATGCATACTTGCGTCTTTATAATCAGCTCAAGTAAAATAGATAACTGAGGAAAAAACAAAAAAATATAAGTATTTTCTTAAAACTGTAATAAGATATAATGATTCAGAATTGGATTATATCGATTTCCATAAGATTTCGCAAAAAATAAATAAGTAAAACAGAACAAAATGATAATGTTGTTAGTTGTATATATTTATTTTAAAAATAGCATATCTGCATACGTAAATGTTCTAAAACAACAACATCGGATTAAAGGCAGTGGGTTCGATTCCGATTTATCAGTTGACCTACTTTTCGATCTAGTTTTATAGGTAGGTACTAATAGATCAATTATATAAGTATGTAAATATTAAACAAATATAATTATTAAGCTTGAGCTGAATTATAATAATTTACCTATTTAGAGATAATGATCAAAAATTGTTCCAAATTTGTGCGCTGTGTGAATTTAGCGTTATTATTTTGAAGTTATAATTCACGCAGATAAAAAATTTTGTGTGCCTAAGTAAAATAACATCGGACAAGTGCGAGTCGGACAATAAATCAAAAATTTTCGGGCATAGAAATAAATAGAAATCTGTTTTAGAATACACAAGTAACGCACTTTCATATGATACCCAACTCAATATTGTTATCTGATTTTGAATTTACGAAGACCCAGTGTTCTCCCTTTTTTAAATAAAAATAAAAACGATTTTCAATTTTTTATGATTGCAATAACTGTGGGCCTCTATTACCTATAACCACTCCAAATTTAATGTCGATAGCTTTAAAAGTTATTGAAATAAGCAGTGGTGACTGACACACAGACATACAGACAGCCGGACAACAAAGTGATTTTATAAGGGTTCCGTTGTTTTTCTTTTGAGGTACGGAATGCTAAAAACGAACAAATGAGTAAAAAAAAATTCACTCGTCGAATTTTTGTCAGGGGAATCACTACACTTCTTATCTTATAATCTCTGATCTTTTTAACAGTTTTATATTACTTATGTCGCCAAAATTTTTTATCTGAGCGGGTTAATAGACTACGTCGTACATAAAATACTTAGCGAAAGGTCTAGAGTAGAATAATTACATTAAAACATAATATAATTAAGACTATTTATTAAATCTCTAATATTGTATCTTTGGCGAAGCAATATTTACATTAATAAAGAAAAAAATATATAATTTTAGAGGTAACATTTTAAAAGTTCCTAATAATATACACATTATTGGCCTACTTATATAAATAAATAATGTATTACCTTACTTTACTAGTATTTTAGTCTCTTTAGTCAAATCCTTAATATTAAATTCTTACTAGTATCCATAATTGGAGATTAAAATTATCTTACAAAATGCCTCAGAGGAATGAACTGACCTAACGAAAAATTAAACTAGTTGCCATGCAATTATCGAACTAATTCAATAATAAATTCCTATTTATTCTTATTCCACAGTTTAAGAGTAAATATTTGAAAATAATATACAAATGAACTAAATAAATATTAATCTATATAAATGTATGTACCTAATTAACATAAAATATAATTCCTTTTAGAATATAAACATCACTTTAAATACATAGAATTATAATTAACGTCATAAAATTCAATCGTTTTATATTACTTGGGCATAGTATAATAAGAAATCATAAGCACATAACTTTTTAATATTATTATGATAGGTATCAATCTTTTTATTTTATGAATGGAAAGCATAATGTTATGAATAAAAGTGAAATGATAGAGAATCATACTTCTCTTTTAACACATTTGAATGATGTACGAGTACCAAGTAATTTCAATAGCTCTTGAAGAATAATTCGATGTTTTTAATATTTGGCACAAATCAGTTAAATGATCTACATGAGATTTCTTTCCACACTATGCCTAAATCGTAAAATTATCTTTCTGTATCACGTCTTAATAGTCTATTAACTCTATAAATTCTATTTTTGTAAGTCTCTATGGGCGAACGCCACAGCATTTTGGACGCGGCGACTCTTGTAACCGCGGCTTTGTAACTCTCTGGGGACAAGATGGCGGGAGTTTCGCGCCTTTTTAAAAAGTCAGTTGGGAAGATGGCGGCGTCTGACAACATGGCGTCGATATCGCCGTTCAGCATTGCGAGGGAGTCTGTGGATGTGTAGTTGCTTATCGGTGCGCAGAGAGGTATGGCGTTTGACCATTTTCTGTTCCTGAAAAGATTGTTTCCATTACATTATACCTTATAAGTTATCTCTTGAAAACGATCCTAATTGCAATCACTATAATTAAATATTATTATAATTGTTAAAGGGTGTAAGTAGTAGTAACCCTTTATAGGTTGCCTAAGCTCTGCATAATATGCGTACAAACTCGCTTGGCCCTACGCTGGTAGGGTGGTAACCAGCGGATGAAGCTGTCTATCAGACTACGTGACAGTTTACTTACTAAGTATACTTCTTATATGTCGTCATTATAATTTTTTCATTGTGGGAAAATAACTGTTCCACTTACTTCAGACATCTAAGCATTGGCGCTCCTTTCAATCGGTATCCTGGTTCGCAGGTGAATGAAACAGTTTCGCCTATTTTATAATAAAACTTCACAGACGACATGCGCCCGGATATTGTGGTGCCGGGGTATGTGCACGCTTGAGCACCTGGAGAGAAGAAAATAATTCCACTTAACAAAAAATATTTCAAATAATCATCGATAATAATGTTACATGCTAATTCATAATCATACTCGTTATAGTCTTTATTGATTCCGAGTGTGGTGCAGATAAGGCTTTAAATATTTATTTTTATTTTTTTATTTTAAGTAAAGCTTTTTCGACGCTGATGCAAACACGCTTAGTTTGAGTAGATGATGAGGATGATTTCGGATTCCATACATTTATTATAAAATGGGTTATCTTACAATATATTTTCAGATAATGCGACTAATTCACATCAATGTCCATCGAAAGCCTCTAGGTTAGAAGCTACAGGCTACAGGCTGAGATACGGAACTTCCTTTGACGCAGACATTGGGCCCTAGGCCGGTGATTGCACCGTAGTTCGAATAAATGATAATGATTTCAGAATCCGTATACTTATCACAACATGGATTACCCTACACTATCATTCCAGATAATGGAACCAACTCACAACTCACAATGTCAAACGAGAAGCTAAAGCTAGATACTCACAAGTTGGAGGTTTATCGCTCCATCGTCCACTGTCCTGGCAGACCAGTATGGGTCGTCCGTGTAGCGTGTGTTCAGGGTTACAATGGAACTGCAGCACATCACCAGCTCTGTACGGAGGACGGCCGAGGACGTAGCCAGACGCAGGTGGAGGAAGAGCCGGGCATGACACTTCTGGAATGGTAAACAATTCTATGATCGTATGATGAGAATACAAACACAAGTTCCAGAAGTGAAGATAACTGTTAGTACACATCTAGATTTTAACGTTGTCTCGGTCACTCATACCTATGATTGTAGCTTATCTGCCATGAGTGACAAAGATGATACTAAAATATTAGATGTGTAATCTTTACGACCGGATTGTGTAACCTCTGTGGTAGGTAATATTAATAAATATCTCAATGAAATGAATGCGGTACCTACTAAAAGCTTGAACTCTTCGGTCGGCTGTGGCAAGTATACAGATACAAAGGAATGAATTCGCAGGGCTACAATATTATAATATAGTAAGTATGGAATGTTAGATGATTGTACAGAGTAGGCGGTACGTTGCAGTTACCAACCCTGCTCCAATATTATTAAAATGAAAACTAGGTAAATATCTACATCATTAGCTCGCTATATCACCACCCGATTAGTTGCTCATGTGTATCAGCCAAAATCGATACAGCTTAATCGAACTGCATGCAAGCGATTTCAAAATAAATTGATAAAAGCCCAGTAGTTATAACACGCTACCTGATTGCTAGTTTCCAATCTTCAGAGAATTGTCTAACGTGGAAAGGAAAAGTTTCTTACAATACAGTCTTAAAAGTTTTCGGAGGATTACCAAGTTTATGCGCGTGTCTTACCTCTGCAGATAGGGAAGGGTCTGGCCCAGTCAGCGGCTGGCAAGCAGACCGTCTCCGTAGGTCCATCCAATGCCCATCCTGGTGGGCAGGAGAAAGCTGCTCGCCCGCCCACGCCCCGAGACACGACCGACACGCGTGGCCGTCGCTCGCCTTCCCTGAGTTCTGTGTCGTGTATTACTTCACCGCATTCAACACCTGGAAATATACGTTTAATGTACAAAATGCATGTGGGAGCCCCTGAATTTGTTTCAAGTCTGAAGAAAACTAACAGCAAACTCTGCCAATAACTCAAATCACGGGACAGAATTTGTTGTTGCACTAATAAATATGATTTTTTTTTACACAATCTGATTAATACGGGTGAGGATATTTTATATCCATGAGAACCTTTGCCATCAGTTCCCCAGTATTTCTATTGCATATACATATTAAGAGTTTGTAACAAACTTCACCAGGATTAAAGGTTTTTAAAAATGAAGTTTTGACATAATATAAAGGTTTGCAAACCCAAGTCAAGCATATGCAAAAATGAGAAAGCCTTCGCAGGATATTGTCCTTTCCAGGTTATTAAGCAGACGGTATGGTCAATGATGGCACTTGGGCTTAACAATTTAACTTACTTTCGCATACAGGCAAAGGCGCGCTCCAGTTGCCTGATGCTCTGCACACGAGGGTCGGCGATCCGAGGAGAGCGTTTCCGTTGGCACACGAGAACCTGATCTCGGTGCCCAGCTGCGTGCCCAGCGTGCTCGCCACCAGGCCTCGTCGAATTGGTAATGGTGGACAGTGGACATCTGGAGGAAATAACCAATTTCTCTATGCTCCTAACTGTAACTGCTTTGGATATTTTTTTGTATCCTCACCCAACCTTTTGTGTCCCAATTCTTGGCACAGGTATCCTCTCAGAATGTGAGGGGCTTCGCTTGGCGTTACGCTAGCCAAGTGCAGTTCGGCAGGCTTCGCACATCTTTGAGAACATTATGGTGAACTTTCAGGCTTGCAGATTTAAGAAAAAAAAACCGGTCAAGTGCGAGTCGGACTCGCGCACCGAGGGTTCCACACCATAAAAGAAGTAAAACATTAATAGAATCACTTTGGTTCATGAATTTACGAGTATAATTTACATATTATAGGTTGTACACTTTTGTTGGCAGACCGCAAACATAACTTTGTTTTTGGCGGTTTATTGTTAATATCAAAAAAAGTATAATAGTTAGAGAGTTGATTTTATTTTTCCTGTAAAATATACATTTATTTCCATTGATCATAATTATTTCAGATTTTTTTATCGGTAAACTTCGGAGATAAGGGGGGGGGGGTATTTTTTTTGACAGTTTGCCCAATAAATCGAAAACTATCAGGCATAAAAATAAATAAAAATCGGTTTTAGAATACACAAGTAACGCCCTTTTATATGATACTTTACTCAATATTGTTATCTCATTTTGAAATTTTGACGACCCGGTTTTCCCCCCTTTTTAAATAAAAATAAAAAAGATTTTCAATTTTTATGAATGCAATATCGTCGCGCCGCAATTACCTACAACTGTTCCAAATTTCAGTTCGATAACTTTAATAGTTACTGAAATAATCGAGTGTGACAGACGGACAGACGGACGGACGGAGAAAGTCTCACCATAAGGGTTCCATTTTTACCATTTTGGTATGGAACCCTAAAAAGGTGGTAAGGTTTTAAAAGGTGTCATTCCGAGATTCGAACCTCTGACCCCTCAATGTCAGGCAGCAGTCGGAACCATTAGCCTTACGGCTGAATTTGAATTAAAGTAACTCGTTTCACAACACCTTTAACTACACCTACACCTTTATTACCTTCAACAATGATTTCTACTTGGTGACTCTGCCTGGCCGGAGTTTCGCAGCGGTATATGCCAGAGTCTTCTTTCACTGCATTGATGATGCTCAGTCGATACTCCAGTTGACTGTCTCGTCCGGGGTCAGTCGTCCAGCCTTCTAGGTATTTCTTTTCTAACCTGAAGGCCAATGAAGATTTTTAAAACAAAATACTATTCTGGAACAATACTGGAAAAGGTTACTTGATACTTAATCTGTCAGATGATCCGTCATGTCTTTAAAAATGCATTGAAAATCAGAGAGTTAGAAAAAAGCACGTCAGTAAAAGCACAAGGCCGTAACATTTATACATTCGAATACAGTTGCTTTCCCAAGATGGACTTGCTATTTATTCAGGAAGCGTTAGAAGTTGAAATGAGTATAGAATATTTCATCAGTACGGGACCGGTACTTACTCTGGATCATGATGTGTAACATTCCACTTGGGGTTGCCGAACCTCCTCATCCAGAGACACTCCATGTGCAGTATGGTGCCCGGGTATACCAGCAATTTGCCATCATTAGTCTGGGCGATTGGTCCTTCGGAATATCGGAACAAGATAGTAGGCGGCTTCTCCACTGAAATAAATTATAAACATTCAATTATTTGAAAATTGAAACAAAGGAGCACTGAAGATAAAAATGACTTTAAAAGAGATTGGGAAAAAGTCGCAAAAATCCATTAAGAGTTTATGGAAATGTTTATGAGCAGTTTGCTATTACAACGCTACTCACTAGCGTAATCGTTCTCCTGGTTTAGTCCAAAACAAGTAGGCTTAACTCCGTCCCAAGAGCCACCGACACATCTTCGGACTTGAGAGCCTGTTATCGCGTACTTGCCGATGTCACTGCATCTGATGAATCCAAAACATTCAACTGATCAACTGAGCAAGCGCGGTAGCGGCGGTAGTTACAGCAAACAATAATATAACAATAATAATAAGCCGAACAATATCCTGTCGTCCCAGCACATTTAATGTCTCACAAGGGTCTCCTCTTAAAATGAGGGGGGACGGGCTTTATAGCTTATCACGATAGCCAAGTGCGGGATGATGGGTTGGTGCAAAATGGATGGGTGCAAACGTTTTAGAACATTATGGTGAACTCTCAGGTATGTTAGTTTGCTCACGATGTTTTCTAGGAAAATGATACCCAATACGCACATAAATCTAAAATGGTTAAGGTGCTAGCTCCAAATTGAAGCCCCTGCCTCCCTTACGAAAGGCGGAGGTTTGAACTTTAATTATACATCTTGGTCTTAAATACCATTTACCACATTTTTATTTTCGCAAAAATGCAATCGCTGAAGCTAATATAATTTTAAAGCTAGACTTATTTAGGTCCAGAGTTGAATACAAAGGTGTAGGCTTATTCTTGTTAATGATGGATCAGAATTTTTACCTGGAAATGATAACAGAACCAGGAGGGAAGTCAACAGTCTCCGTGATTTCCAGGTCATTGAAGAAAGAGACCACATGTGGTTCCTCATTTCTGAAGGTGCAGCTGTTGTTGCTGAGGAGTTCTTCGCTCTGAGCTTCCAAGTCATCTGTAAAGTTATTTGAATATTATTTTTTTTACCTAATTACTATTTTTGTACCTTACGATCAATAAAATAGTGATTTTTTGTAGTCTTCGTGTAACTTAGCAAATGGGGCAGCTGAACTAGAAATTGTTTCAATGGAGTAGAAATATCGGGTGGCTTAAATTTAATGTTTCTTCAGAACTACATTGCACTAAATCATTTACATACAAAAATCTGATTGTATTTTTATAACTTACCGCAATTAAAACTTTTTCCCACCCAGTTTCCATGTTCACAGATTAATTTCCAAGTAGTCTTCTCTCCCATGATGGATGCAATACATCTGAACGTCACTTCAGTCCCATGCGGGTAGCCAGCCATTTCGACAGTTTCGTTCATTTCAGATCCATCACGATAGATAAGAGTTCCTTGTACCCTAATAGGAATTTTGAAAGGTAAACTAAAATGCTTACACAATGCTCCAGATTTAAGAAACAATAAGAGTATTAGTAAAGTATAGACAAAATATCAACACAGAATAGTACCCCCCTGTTTAATAAATTGCATGCAACTATGAGAAATTCGCCAAAAAATCGCAACATAATGCAAGCTCGGCCAAGACAGAAAGGAAAAAGCCAAAACAGCGAAATAGCTGTCTCATTATTTTCACGAACATAAAGTTTCAAACTAAGCCCTGCCTCCTGAGGATTTCGAGACCGTCGTAACGATAAGGACCGAGTCAAAGAGTAAATCTAGAAAACCAAATGTATGAAAAAGTCTTACTGAAGAAACAAGTAAGTATAATTATTGGAAAAGAAGTCACCGAACATGGTGACGTTTTCAATGATTATGTACGAATTGGTGAAAGTGATGAAGCTATCGATCTGGATGTTGATGATGGTCAGAAATATGATGAAGTTACAAAAGCAAAACTCCGAACCTAGAAGGCTCTCACCAGGGCTTGGCATCCCTGAACGCCTGGGTTCCCTTCAGTCTTTCCAGCCAGCAAATAAGAAACGCAGACTTTGCAAAAACATTATTTTTTGTCGCTTCCCACTTTTTATTGGGCGTCAATGATGCATGGAAGTTGTGTTCACATACATTGCGATATTGAACACAACTTGCACTATTTTATTTCCAAAAAATAGCAAAGAAAAATAACTAAAACAAAATAACTCAACACGTCCAAAGCGTAGGACCAAGAACCTGTGTTTCTTTTTTCAATATTTTTCATCATCAATCATCCAAATTTACACAGACAGGTTATGATCCAAATTTAGCCTCTATACAACAAAAATAATAATACACATAAAAATTTATAACACCCATTTTTAAACCAAATATAACGTACACGAAAGCTACAAAGTACAATGAAAGCGCAATTAAACAAAAACACATATAGAAGTATTAACATCATATTTGGACTGGTAATCTCTTTTGCCCTTTTCATTATGATGGAAAAATATTATATTACCTTAACAAAAGTCCTAATAATACACAACTTTTAAAGAATTAGTTAGTTTATTTTGATTAAGGCAAAAGAGAACTGTATGATTAATATATTGGACATGAAAAATTCTTTACCTAGTAGGGGGTCCGCACTCTACCACCCCCTTTCCTTGGAAATCTGGCTCCAGTTCAGAGATATCTTCTCTTACTATGTCTGAACCACTTTGATATTCTGATGTCGGTCGAGGTCGAGTGTGATTTGCTGCAACGAAAATTGCACCTAGATTCACATCAAGATTAAGAAACGTTGTCTTTTGGTTCAAAGAAATATGTGTCAGTAACGTTGAAATATAATTCGAAAGTAGATTCATGCTTGTTCAGAAAAACATTTTGATCTTATGGGAACATACACCAAAAATAGGCTCACAGCTTTTTATTAGTGTACCGATACAGTTTGAAATAAAAAAGTCAACATGCAACCGTGCGTGGTGGATGTTAAATCTTTAAGCGATGATAAAACTCAATGTTTGTAATAATTTGTTTTGGGTACAGACCTAATGGCCTACAGAAATCGAGCACAGTGGGTTGCAGCCTCCCTAGATGACAGTTAAGTGTAGCTGGCGGTGATCTCCCAGCGTCGCAGGCAATGTTAACCGACGACGCATGCGCGACTGTTAGGCCGGCCCGGTAGCCTGCCTCGTAGGTTGCACCATGCAGGATTGGAAGCTCACAGGGTGCTGGCCGGGCAGAACAATGAGAGGGGATGAACGAATCATAACAGAACAACATAGCAGACAATTATTAGAAATGCTGTTGTTAAAGTAAAAGAGGTGCACAATTTGCAGCCTCATTACACATGGTAGAAGGGAAAGAAATTGTTGATATATGTATGACTTAAAGAATAAAAATGTAAATGCCCCAAAATATAACATCTTAGCCTATCGCTACATAGCGATTAGCTACTTCCAGACTAAAATATAATGGACTTTTAAATGGAAGAAGGCGTTGCCAGTGAAACGTTGGATACATTTATGCATTATGAGTTTCATAAATTAAAAATGAAGACCTACCTGCCACACATTCAGGCATACTGGTCACAGCCCATTCACCAAGCCAGCATCGAAGATTAGTAGGTCCTTGCACGTTGTAGCTAGAAAACAGTATATTTTACCTCAATAACGAAACAATTGCTTTTTAAATTTAAAAGGCGTTTTAATGTAATTATTGTATTTAAACATTTGTGATAAAATTTTCTTTTGAATCTGCTGGCTTTTACTTTTTGGTTATATAAGAGGATCTACTAAAAATCCTTATCATAGCTTACCCATATTCACATGAAAAGTGGACGACCTGACCATTTGGGACTGGGTCAGTTTCATTCAGTTCTCTCTCATCTCCTTGAGTCAGTCCAGACACCATTCCTGTAGGGTTTGTATTTGGCGACATCGTATAAATCCCATATTCCGTTGCAGGCACGTGACAGGGCACTGAAACATTAAATTTTGGTGTCAAATTGCTTTATTCGCCCGCTGATGATGGTAATGGACGTAAATTGTTCACATCGTGTACCGAAATATTACATAGATTGTGAGCTCACAGCGAAACAGTCGAGATCTTTTTTAGAGAGAGAGAGAATTAATGCAAAACTTTAAATTAATCGATAGATCAACAATAACTTGATGAAGGAAATGCTTGATTAGTCGTACCAATTTAGTTTTATATTGTTCTTATTAAATAACGTGATCAGCTTTAGTTAACTATAATATCATGCACATTACAAAAAAGTGTTGGGATTCATTCCAGGTTAGTTGATGTATTGTGTCACATTCCAGGTTCATTTGTTTTTCCTTTATAAGATTTTTACTCACGGATTTCACAGTTTGGTTTCTCTGGCTTCCATCTACCACGCACACATTTGGCTGTTGCATTTGGCTCCAAGTTCAAACCGTAGCCTTTTCCGCACGCCACTCTCACGATGGTTCCTGAAATCATAATTAGGAAATACCGGAAGTAAATAATGATTTATTTATATTGCTTCCACCAATGTTCAAGTTAATAGTACACTTCAAGCTTTCTAGAGGAGGTAAATGTCAATAGATGGAATCAACACAGATTCAGTGTTAATTATGGTACCTTCATAATATTATGCATAATAAATCAATAAGAACATAATTCCGAACTTTTATGCCGTTTTTCTTCAACCAAAATAAAATAATATGAACTTACCAGAGCTAAAAGTATTATTAGGATCACGACCATATTTGACAACCTCAATATTCACATAGGGTTCACTACTTATTGGTTCACACGGGCTTTTTGGTCTCCCTTTCTTTCCCTTTTCTGTCCCGTTCTTACTTCCTCCTTCCAAATTATCAACACTAAGACCTGATTCTTCGTCAGTACTTGTCTGTGACTGGCGGTTTCGACCACCTTTGCCTTCACGACCTCTGAAAGCGTTATTTTCTTCAGTTTACAATAATATATTCTTCTTGCGTTTTAGTTATTTACAAATTTGTCCGGAATAAAAAGCACCCTTTGTAAATCCAGGGTAATCTACCTCCTTTTAAATTATCAGATTAATAACTTCAGTAGTTGTGATGAGAAGAATAAACAAACATACAAACTTTCACATTTTATTCATAGGATTAAAAAAGTTTCAGTCGACATATTATTTTTAATTTAAACATGTTGATTGTTGAGGTTTCTAAATATTACTTACGTTTTAGGTACAGTTGCTGTAGTTTGATTCAATCTATCGGTTTTTCTACTAGTCCTCTTCTCACGCTTGTCAGTTCTGTTACTTATTTCAGTTGAGTTAGTATTATTATATTGTAAAGGAATTACTGCCATTTCCTTTTCAAATATTTCAGGGGCTGTTGCATTTTGTACTTTAGTCGATAAGGGTATTACTTTGAGGAAATCAGCGTTGATATCAATGTTTTTATTTTCTTGTGGTACAATATTTGTAGTGGTTATTTGTCTATCAAACTCTTCTAAATTTATGTGGCGTTTATGTCTAGGTTTGGTTTCATCTACTTGCGTAGTAATCTGTACATTACTATCAGTAGCTTTTAATTCAATGTCAACATCTTTATTTATTACTTCAGTAGTTTTAGAACTTAAAAATCTTTTTCTTCTCCTATCAACGTATCGTTCAAAATATTGATGTTTCAATTTATTGATATTTTCAGATATATCGTTGTCACTTTCAACTTCGTGGTCGGGAAATGTCCCACCTTTAAGGATTGTTATGTGTGAATCGCTTTCGATATCTCCAGAGTCTTCGTATTCCGAAGAGTCAACTCTATGAACCAATTCGTCATCCTCTGGTTCATAAACCGGTTGATAAGAATAGAATTTGTGGCCAATGGGTTCTCCGTGTACGTTGTAAACTGTGTATACAGCCGTCGGAAAATTTTCTCCACTAGGCGTTTCTGAACCTATTAAATCCCCATCCTCTCCTTCAAAATCAATATCAAACTTTTTCATTAATTTAAAATTCGCATGCCTCAGTGTTGGTTTTTGGGTATCATGGTTGTATTTATCATATAACTGATCTATTTGTTCCTGAGAAAAGTCTGACTGTCTTCGGAGTTTGTTATAGTATTGCCGTAAAAATGCAGATCTTTTATGACGTATTTCCGGCTCTGTTACAGATCTGCGTCTTCGACTCCATCTTATACGGGGATGTTGATAAAGTGTACATCTGTAAGTGAAAATATTCTCTATGAATTTTGAATTTGTACTTTAGCAATTATTCTATTTTAGAAGAAAAATATGTGGTATGCTTACTTTGGTAACTCTCTCGGGCTCCAGTGGCCCCCAACACAAGTAGCACCTGGAGGACCCTCAGATAAAACATAGCCTTTCTCACACTCATACATAATTTGTTTATTATTTACTACCTGAAACAACGTATCCAATGATTTTTTGCATTTTTTATAGATTAACGTGCATGATATTGATTATAATCACCTTTTTAACATAGGGACGGTAATCGTATAATCCCATATTACCAACCAGCAGCACTTTTCCGTTTTCAATGTAACCCGGGAATGGACAAAATACTGCAATTGAAATATTTAACAAAATATTACGTCTAGTAAATAAGTCACCCTATAATAGCATTCTGGCTTCTTGAAGTACCAGCTGCAAGAATTCGTACCTTCTTCGCATTTGGGCATCTCTCCGCTCCAAACTCCAAAAGAGCAGACAACTATTGGATTCCCTTTCAATTCATAACCATCTCTGCATCGGAATCTTGCTTTCATTCCGTGTTCTGTTTTTGGCGCTATGACCATACCGAAGCGAGGATACTTTGGCATCTTTTTACACCTGTAATTCGAACTCTTAATAAAAGTTGGCCATAATCTAAACGAGAAAAACTATTATTGGTCTTATTTTATGCTACTATATAAATTAATTAGTTAAAATTGACAAACCTGGCAGGCTGACATCTTGGAATTTGGGTCCAAGTCCCATTGTTGCAACTTACGGCGATGTTATTGGACGGAAATTCGTAATTCTTCTCACAGTCAACCATTATCATCTCTCCTGAAAAGTTCCATTATTTAAATTAGTTAAACAATCGATTGCATAATCACAACAATATAGGTAGCGATAGTCTAGCATGGAAGATGTCTAGGATATGGTGTTAGTAAGAACTAAATATGATCATTTAAAATATAGAGTCATGGGTACGATACCATGCTGCACCATAGATGAGCTGCCAACAATTTGCGTGTGCTCTGTATCATTTTCTCCAGTCCTGTTCTCCATT
Organism: Coenonympha glycerion; assembly: GCA_963855885.1. Taxonomy (NCBI): domain Eukaryota; kingdom Metazoa; phylum Arthropoda; class Insecta; order Lepidoptera; family Nymphalidae; genus Coenonympha; species Coenonympha glycerion. The sequence continues at coordinate 1,099,066 of OY979631.1, forward strand.
AGTACAACTTTGCCTTGGGAAACGTGAGGAACGACGCATGGAGCTGAAACATAGTTTTTAAAACGCTGGCTTATGTTATCTTTGAGGGTTACTAGATTCCTGTTGCTGGAATTTCAAGGATCTGATTCTAATCAAGAGGCAGACCCCAATTTAGCTTAATTTTTTTTTATTGTTTTCTATATAAAAGTCCATGCTTACTCCTATGTTCAGGAGCTAATTCATTGTACTTCAAATTCCAAAACTTTTACTGTTTCTTCAATGATCTTTTTGGGGGTATTTTGTAAGCCGTTATTTGATTGTTAATTTCGTCTTGAGCTTCGCACTGGTTCATATCTGCCTGTGAGGCTTTTAAAATTTTAGCCTCTGTTGAAAATTATTGTCTGTATTGTATGTGTGATATTCAGACTACAATGTACCTAAGCATTGTGGCAGCGGATGACTCCAAGTTCCGTCACTTTGGCAAATCGCGGATCCGTTGCCTTCCATCTTCATGCCATCCTGGCAGCGGAATATTATCGACGCTCCCAACCCTGTCCCGGAGGATATGTTCTCTAGCCAACCGTTCCACAGCTGCCCTGGATGACCGCAGTTGATCTCTGTAATGATGATCAGAAAATTACTAAGAAATATATTGTGCAATATTAATTATTTCAGATAGTTTTCGTCAAATTATATCTGTTAAATACAAATTTGGTTTGGTTTCTCTAGCAATTTGAAAGCTAATAATACAAACAGTAGGCGTATGGAGTAATTAGATTTCGGGAATCACAGTATCATCTTCACATGTGTTGAATTCAAAATATTTGCTTAACAGGGTCAATTTCAAGACATTAGTCCTACTGAATTTGACGTGAGTAACTCACGAAATAGAGCCAATTCTCTAACTCCCTTCAATGGACACTTTCAAACTAATATCCTTGTAAGCGCATAAAGATCATAATGCTAATCCAGCAATTTACTACCATAATCCTACAATTATGTGGTTTTAGTTTACAAAATATCACAAAAATTAAATTAAACTTTATTTTGTGGACAGATCCGTGCATTCAACCTTAGCAATAATATGATCTTTAGTATACTCACCCTTGCACACAGGTTGTGTCCCCGACCACTTCTTGTCGGCCCCGCACCTTCTTGTGGCATCTCCCACCAGGCGGTAGCCGTACTTGCACTCGTACGATACAACCGAGTTGTACGCACAAGATGTGTACACCGCCTTTCCGTGCCTCGGCGCTTCCGGAGGTGGACACTGCACCTGCGTCACCACTAGATGGCGACACGTGTCGCTTTAAGTCGTTTAAACTAGATGGCGCTTTGAGAACTTCATTTTATAGGACTTTCGGATGGCCTTTTACAAAAAGATACAACTCAACTCAACCTATAATTGTTTGAAAAACATCAGTAATAATAATTTTGAGCCAATAGGTAAGAATGTAGAGCTTTCATTAAAAAACATTCTAATACTTTTACTTGTAATAAAAGGCACATAATTATAATTACAATTTTTCAGGTTTAAATTCAATTAATCATTGCCATATCTCTTCGATTTTTTAAATATTATTGAAAGAATAAGAATTTTATGAAATGTTAAGTACCATTGTCATGCAAAATAAAACAGGAAGCCACATGCAAAATTTGAAATAAAACAATAATTTTTTGTTAACCTTTATTTCGCTACAGCACAGTAAATATAAAGTATTTACTCCAAGAAGTAATGAATATAAGAGATAAGAAATTTACAATATGTTCAACATTTAAGCCTCATCTACAAATATCATTAAATCATCTACGTACATGTAGCAATAACTTTATGCTATAGGCAGTAAAGGTATTCGTCATAATCTGGGTTACCATGGCCATGAAAATTTTGACTCTCAGAAATATCGCACTAATTTTATAGAACAACAATTCTATACAATACTACGAAATTAATTCAAACTGTCCCCTTCTCTCCTTCTTTTCAGCAGCAGGAAAGGAGAAAAAAATTATGTTTTTAAATTTGTTAATCACAACTCATACTTTGGGGACGTCCCACTTGCATCACGAAATGTCTCAAAATGTAGCAGAAATAAAAGAAATAATTAGCATATAATAAGATAAAGTAGATTTGAAAAAATATGTTATGAACATTACTTTGTTATTTAAGTTAAGCAAAATTAACTTTGATTTATATTCAATTAATGAAATATTAAATTTTTAAAAAGCGCTTAATAAAAGTTACGATAGTAATGTAGAAACAGTAATAGAAAACATTGCACAAGTGGGAGATCCAATCCAATTGCGTCATGACAATGATATTGCTGGTGATAGCCATGATAATATCGAGATACGAAGCGCCATGCCAACTAGTCACCGAGTACATTTAAATAATCCACGAAAATTCCAAAACCATGCACACATTCCAAATGAACGACACTGAAATCGGCAACTACATTGTCACGAAGCAATGCCAAACGCAATAAGGTCCAAAAGTTTTGGATTCAATGATGAGCCTAATTTAAACCAATTTGTTACACCTGCCTAAATGAACCATTTTAATTTATCGGAATCCTTTGTATTGTTCGTAGAACTTTCGTGCCTTCCACAAAACTACCGAGATAAATAGTTCTTATATTACTACATTCTGTCCATCAAAGTCTTTAATCAAAATATGAATTCTAAATCACTTGTGTTAAATTATCTAAATTGAGATATTTATATGGAGTTTCAACCATTTTAGACTCATCAAAAAATCCTGAAGAAATAGATTCGATTAACGTATTCTACTTACGGACACAGGTTGGCAGTTCTTTTGGTGCCCAGAAGCCGTCAGCTTGACAGTAGCGTTCTGCTTTGCCGACGAGCTCGAATCCCTGTCCGCATTGCACAGTCGCTCGGCAGCCGAAGGTATGGCAGTCAGCCGTTACCCATCCGTGTGGAACATCGCCTGGTTCGCCGCAAGAGCGTGCTGGTGCAAAAAATCAAGGTTCCTGAGACTTTATGGCATATGAGTGATAAAAGCAGAAAAAGAAATAACAAACTTCGATAAAATTTATCGCAAAGTGAATTTTTCAGAGAAATTGAACCTTGGTCGAAGCCAAATTACGATTATAGAGTACACTAGTTTTGAGTTTTGGGTTTTGAGAGAGACTAAAAGAATGTTGAATTAAACCAATTAGGACTGGGACCCAATTATTTAGTGTGTTATTACAATTTATAACTCCTAATGTTCAATGGATTATTTTGCTAAGGTTGCGTAACAGATTTTAAAATTTTCAGAACAATTCTTGATGGTCCAAGAGATTCTAATTAGTTAATTACGTCTTCCAAAAACCACATACGTTCACAAGTGATGTCCGGTCCATACCACGAAGCCTGCCCATCGATGGCCAGACACTTAGCTCGAGGGAACCCATTGGTCGCGTATCCAGTGTGGCAATTGTACTGAACCGTTGCGTCCAGGTCAAAAGTTGCTTGTTCTGGAAGCGCAGAGTGGCGCGCGTGCTCGATCGTTGGTGGTTGAAGGCAGTATACTGGAATGAAGCATTTGAAGCACTTAGAAGAAAGTTTGGACTATTTTTGGATATTTTGACTAGAGCGATTGTGGTCATTTAGAAATCGGAAGTTTTATTTATCGCAATTGTTACTTCAAGCATAAGTTACTTTGTCTTCTTTGTTATCTTCAAGTAAGAATATAATCTGGTAAAAGAAGAGCAAAACCACGAGAAATATTGTAAAATTTTGTCAATCAAAACATATAGAGAAAAGAGATCGCCAAAATTATATTATAATTTTGAAAAGTTTCCGTTGAAACCCAAAAGAAGAATGATATAATGGCGTTAACTAAGATATGTCTTACATTAGAAAATTCAGCAATTACGCATGTTAGAAGTGCTAAGACAGCGGTCGAGGCGTGGAAAGCATTGCAAATTGCATATGAAGATAAAGGCATGGGTCGCCGGTTATATTTAGAAAGTGGATTTTATTTTTATCATTAATTTTGATCAGAACGGGTTTATTAATTATTGGTTAAAGGTACGGATGGTAATAAAAAATTATGAAGATTGAATCCTTATGAATATGAATGTCAAAAATTCAACGCTGATGATTTTACTAATTTTTTGGTAATCCGCACCAACGTCTTAGAAAATAATTGCTTGATTTAAATATTATCTTCTTTGTCATCCAAAGTCGTTAACTTCGCCCTTTTCATCAAAATGATAAAATCTAAAGAGAACGAAAGCTACCAATTTAGGTTTGTTTGCAAATGAATATCTACGAACAAAATGTCAGAAATCCATATTATAATCAGCTCTGACTTTGATTTATTGATGAATTTTAATCCGAAATTCAGCCGTGATCAAGCGGGCTTTAATCTGCAAGCCCCTAACGAAGCAATGGGCTGTGACGCTTTTTACCGTGTCAGTTGACGGATAATTTAATCCCGCAATCAATACTTCCCGAGGGATGGAACTGATTGCAATTTATGCGTCCCTTCAAAAGTTTTCAAATTATTGAATTGATATACCTAGCAGCAGTGTCCGCAATTTTATATTAAAAGTATTTTATATCTGTAAAAAAAATATGTAAAATTGGATGTGGCAATTTTCCGAGAGTGGGTTGGACTTCAGCAGACGCACCTTTTTTTGTTCGCCAAAGGAACAGAAGAAGAAATTAAAAGAATTTAAAGAACCTGCTACTAGTTTAGCGATTCACGTACTTGTTGATCCTGGTTGTAGACTGGATCAGTTACCGCCACAGGTTTCTAGCCGCTCGCATTGGAACTAAGGTAAACAAGGAGGATAGTAAAAGTGACATACTATTTTCCTTGCACGACGGCGCCTGGCCCGCCCACTTGCCGTCCGCCTGGCAACTCCTGCTGTGCAGACCGACCACGTGGTAGCCGTGGGGACACGAGTACATAGCCCTGGAGATTGAAATGAAATGAAATGAAATGAAATTCTTTATTTCACATAGGCTTAGATATAAGCTCTCATGAAATGTCGGGACTCTACCGCCAGGTTCGGAAAGCAGGTTTGCACCGAGAAGAACTGGCAAGAAACTCGGTACTTGCTCTATTGAATTATAGTATTTATACTAAACCTAATGTACTTTATGCTATGAGATATCAAAACTATCTGACGACATATGGAAAGGTCTATAAAATTAATCGTGTACTCTTGCAGTTAAGCGTTAAGAACTTTCTCTACTCGTTACTAGATGTCAATAAGGTCTTTAGAAAGAAAATAATGAAAATTCCTATACGTAAGAGCACTTCTGTAAGAAAGTTAATGTACGCAGAGCAATAAGTTAGAAGTACGATTTAAATTTGGAAGGACATATTAATTTAAATTTGAAAAGATTTGTTCGATTCTAGCTAGCACTTTAGCGGGTACATAAGTGGAGGTCTGCAGGACTAAGCAGTCAGTTGGTTGGTTCACTCGCAACACTATCATGTGTCTTTTGTAAGTGCAGCGTAGGACGACCTCATGCTTTTTGGACTTACAACCTTTTATTCTGTTTTTTGCAACCATGTTCTGGAGATCGCTGATTTCTACAACACAGTTGTTCCATCTGCAGCGTCACCTTTTTTTCCTTTACTTAACGTGTCATCTTGTTCTTGTGACAAATCACCGTTATTGGGTTATTGAAAGTAAATTAAAAATAATCTCACTTGTCTCCAAATAGTCTTCCTGTAAGCGTCACAGTCCCGATGTCTGTCGGCTGCTCCAGCTCAGGACACTCTCGATCTAGAACAAAAAATACGGGAGGTACATGAAAATACTGCATTAGACAAAAGAGGTGACAGGTATTACTCGAGATAAATACTGCAACTGGAAGTCGTAAGGCGATAAAGTGTGCAATAAAGTGAACAAATACGACTTCTTATGGTGTACAATATAGTCTATACTCTATTATATGAAAATCATTTTAGCATAGTATAGGTAGATATTTTGGTTAAGTTTACTTGGTACTAAAATTTAAAAAAAATCAGTGTTTCGATGCCAATATGGACACAACACAAAAGGAAATAACCCAGTATCCTACATGAAAAAGCATAAATGATGGGTAGGTGCCTTCCTAAATAAAGTCCATTTCGGGCAGACTTAAAATGCATAAACAATGTATTTTCGCACCCCGATCTCGTTTATCCATACAATATAAGTGCTTCATATACATAGGTGATTGTTCACATTGGGATCAGGTGGTAGGTAAGCGAATGGATTTGAGCACTCAGACTCCTGGCAATCAATACCTGGAGGGCTCTTAGACATCGAACATTCGATTATCTAGAGGTTGGGCCCTCGCAAGAAGGTAAGTCTTTGTAATAAGGGGATACAGAGATGAGAGAATCAACTAATAAATATTTGGATATTTGAACTTTGCCTAGTAAAACAAGTTTTAGGTTTGTATAGGTTTGATTTCGGTTTAAGTTTATTGGAACATATACATGGTTTTTACTATTAGCTATGACTGGAACAAAATTAAGGGAAGAAAGTTAGAAAGTTTAATGGGTCTCCTAATCTCTAATGAATAAAATTCTTGTATCAAATCACAGTAGGTATTTGTTACGAATCTCCTCCGAAACGGTTGACCGATTTTTAACAGACTTAAAAAAAGGTGGAGGTTCTCAATTCGTCGGAATCTTTTTTATTATGACCGAACTTTAGTGTGTGTAGGTCTGCGTGAAAATGATAATTTATATGGAAAAAAACGTTTGCCGGGCCAAAATATTATTATTAATTACGCGTAAAAAATCATTGCAAAATTAGAAAATAATTTTATATCCCAAACTATGTTTCGTTCAGTAAATACTAAATACCCTTTCATGGGACGGACGTATTTGATAAATTAAGGGACTGGAATAAATCAACCCTTCAGAGTTTAGATGTAAGGACTCGTAGGTACGATACATGCTACAAAGGTATACCGTAATGTGATGTATAGATTCTTAATATATTACCCGCGTACAGTATAAACATGATTTAAACTCAATCTCTGAACCGTCAAGCTACGTCAAACACAGCGCTCAGCTGAATAGGTATCCCCCACCCCATTTGTAAGAACATGTGGAAATAATACTTTACGAGATTGTTGGTTCATTCGTTCGTTCGTTTCAGCCGACGGACGTCCACTGCTGGACAAAGGCCTCCTGCAATGATTTCCAGCCCGCACGGTCCTGCGCTAACTGTATCCAGCGCCTTCCCGCGACCCTTTTAATGTCGTCAGTCCATCTGGTCGGAGGCCTGCCAACACTGCGCTTTCCCGTGCGGGGTCGCCATTCCAGTACTTTGGGTCCCCAACTTCCGTCGGTCCTACGAGCTATGTGTCCCACCCATTGCCACTTCAGCTTCGCGATACGTTGAGCTATGTCGGTGACTTTGGTTCGTCTACGGATCTCCTCATTTCTGATTTGATCCCGCAGAGAAACTCCGAGCATAGCTCTCTCCATCACCCGCTGAGTGACTCTGAGCCTTCTTATGAGAGATTGTTGGTAAAGAGCAATAATAGCTAGGCAATTGGTATTGGCCAGACCCACAGACTTGTGTACTAAAGACAGGGCGAACAGCGCGAAAAAATGTCGCCAGTTTATGGGTGTCATTAGTACCAACGGTATAAGGCCACGCGGTAGTTCGGTCAGCGGCGGCGGCGGGCTCAGACTACATTAAATAAAGGGCGGCGGGTATTTTGACAGTTGGCGCTACTGTTTGCTTGTATGAAGAAGGTTTACGTAAAATGTTCGGATCGGCCTATCTTTAATATTTTTATCTATTGCCAGACCCCAGATTTTAGGCCAGACAGACTCTGTGCAGAGACCCTAGGTATGAAGGAGGACGACACGTCGATATACTCAAATGCAAAGGTGTATCAAATCTTTGAGTGTATCCGACCAACACAGTACTGAACTTGGCTCTCCATATACACTCTTTCCAGCCTTAGGCGACTAAGGGCCGTACAACCATCTCTTACAGCAGTATTGCTGCAGTATTGTTTCAATATTTTCATACAAACATAGTATGAAAATGTCAAGATAGTGGTACGGCTCTGGACGGCCTTTTTGGCTTTTGGAGGGAGCTAGGCTGGCTCGAATGGTTCAGCAGGGAGACGTATCAGATACAAAGGAAGGAGATTACAAGCATGTAGAAGGTCCAGATTCCAGGATAAAGCCAAGATCAGCTATAATAATAATAGAATAAACTACCTCGTAATACGCCGACGTATACCTACAGTCCACACATAGAGTTTTCAGTAAAAGCGCTTATTTTCTCTTTCAGAATCAAACGGGCGAAAAACAGTTCCAATTACCTGGCTCGGGAATCGAGATTGCCTCTCGAGCCACTCGGCCGGAGGTCGAGTACTTAATATAAAGGCGTTCTCTTCCGACCTTTGCTATAACTACTCGTATAACTCCATGTATAAAACTCCCCTTCCCCCATGAGAGCAATGATCACAGGTCAGCCTTCGAATCGGGAGTCCGAAGTTTGAATCCTAGCATTGAGAAGACGGGCAAGATGTTCACCTGATGTTAAGGCCGTAGAAGGTTTTTAGTTTTTTCTCCTCGCTCTTACAAATAAGTACGTTAGTGAGTGCGACAACATTGCGGGAGAATATAGAATCACAATGTTTTTTCTAATTACCTACTAAAAATTTAAGCCAGTCATCGAAAAAAAATCGGAGCGTTTTTAGAAATTATTACTACGGAAAAAACTACAAAAATTTAGTTTTGGAGAGACTTATTGGAGAACTATCTAAGTATCTAACTATAGATTGTTGTCCAATCGTGTTTGCTTCCAAGCGAATTTTGACTAAAGACCCAAAATACGTGACGTTTAAATTTATAGGTCACTAAAAACCGCTTAAATCAATATAAAGTTATTCCATGGTCTGTGTACATAACTATCTGGACGCTAAGCGTCGGGACCGGAAAGCTAGGCCAAAACCATCCTACAACTACACCTATAACAGCAGTTGTCAGCTGTACTGCCACTCATGCAACGGGGTTTTCAAAACCAAATTTGGTTTTGCCAGTCATATCCGTGCGCACGCTAGAACCTAAAGCCAAGGTGTCGCCATTGACGGATACGTCATGGAGGACATCATCATCATCACATAACCATATGAGATGTTCTCATTTTACGGCTTTGCATTGCAATATCTTACAGCGCACTGCACTGCGCTTTTCACCCTTACACATCAGTTTTAGAAACTGTTTTACCCAATAATCGCGTTGGCTGCAGTGTCATCCAAATCAAAACACAGTAGGTAATATATTATTGCTTCGCGATAGCGATTGGTGATGGAGAACATTGCTCTGTCTTTTCACAAATATTTTAACCATTTTATGGAAACACAGGCAGTTTGCAACTACCTTTAGCAACTAATCTAATTTAATTGCCACGATGTATTTTTTGTTAACTGTCTAATTCCTAGCTAATCAATCTGAAGTCCTAAAGAACTGAAATTCGAATAAAACTGAAAACGAGATTATTAAATTAAAAGAACCCCCCGGGCGAACTAAATTGCAACAAATCTCCAGACTGAAACCCACGTCGGAGAGCACTCAGGTGCGCTCAACTTACTCAATTGCTGAGCACCGTTGCTCAGTGCTCAGGCTGCTCATTGCTCAAGGTTAATTGCCCGCCTTCTTTTGTTTTGTAATAGCGTTTAGAGCGTTGCTATCCAGAGTTGAAGGTTTTTATATTTTAAGCTACATTTTTACTTTTTTACTCTCATTCGTTTGAAGCGAAAGAAACGCCAAACATTTTAGTTCTTTTTAGAAGCTACGTGAAACATTTTTCTTATTACCTTTACCTTTATTTAGGAGTATTAAGTATAGCTGAAAGTTTGGTCTAACAGAAGCACATAAATTATATTTATTGCAGGATAAAAGTTCATTGGAATAACCGCTAGAAGTCTAAATGATTTTAGTCTGAGAATCGAGCATTTTGTGATTTATTGCAAGCATTTTGAAAGGAATAACTCTATTTTTAGACGCGTCATATAGTTTAGTTTAGTTTAGTTTAGTGACTTTGCACACAAAATTAGTACCATTACCTCTACCAAGTTAATTGCGAACGTGGTAAATCGAAAGTTCGGGCGATACAAACATAACTGCACGCATTATGAGTCTAGTAACTGTGTGGTCAATGTTCCTTTATGAAGATAAATGGATATACCGTCGATTGAAAAATACTACAGTTTTTGTCGTGAGCAGATATTAGATTTTATCCAAATGTTAAAAATTTTAAGCGGACTTGTCATGTCTCTATTGTTGCGAGCCAAAGCAATGGCTATACAATACCCGTTTGAGCCGAGACGAAATTTTTAATTAAACGCCGATGGGGACAGATGGTTAAAAAATATTCCGTGTCAGGGACACTGTATCATTAATAAAGGTTTAATAATATCTGTGTCGTTTTTCATTTTTGACGTTCTTTCTCAAAGGAGTTCCAAGCCAGCCAAACGAAACTTTTGACTCTGAACAGTGGCAGAACATTGTCAGCATAGATTTTGGTCGTCGCCATTCGTATTTTGTCATTAGTCGTCGCTAGCGCTCCGACTAGATAAGCTCTACCTAACAACAACAGCTCCGTGAGTGCGGCAACTTTTTCTTGGAGTGTGAGATGTGAATGTGTCAATTTGAAATTTGTATGGTGCGCGGATGCTAGTGTGTGTAAAAATTTGTGTAGCGACGGCTCGGGTTTGCCAACTTAGACAAAGTATTTATAGTCGCACTTTCGAAGTCGCCGGACTCTACGATTGTCAGTTTAGGGCGCGTTGACTATCACAAAAGTTTTTGAACGCATTTTCTAACATTAACACTCATTTAAATAGCTTACACTAAATAATAGACAAAATTTCTCTGGCGAAAAGCGGCAGAATTTTCAGAAATTCAGCCTTTGTGGGAAAATAGGAATCAGTCTTTGTGGGAAGCTGCAATCAGTCGCTATAAAGTATAAAATATCTAAGTGTCCGAGCTCCGCTCGGTAGTTTAACTACTGGCTAATAGATGGCAGCAGGAGTCATATTTTTATTTTATATTGGTAAATTCGACATTTTCTAAAAATGCATCCGAGCTAGATCGATTTATCGCCCCCAAAACCCCCTGTATACTAAATTTCGTAAAAATCGTTCGAGCCGTTTCCGAGATCCAGATTATATAGAAATATATATATATAAATATATATATATACAAGAATTGCTCGTTTAAAGGTATAGGATTATAGATAAAAAATTGATCACTGAATCATTCTGATCTATGAGCTGCTATGCTCTTGGGAGAGGTAGTAAGTAATTAACTACCGTAATTAGGTCAGAGCTGTTTAATTTGAACCGGGACTCGACGCGATCCGTTCCCAAAGCAACTGGGTAACTATTTGAACACAGAACACCTGTAGCGAAGTTTGCCGAAGTTCTACGGGTATATGAATAGTTTAGCTCGTACGCCGGATTTGCTGGGTGCTATTAACCATTCCTAAAATAGTTGGTGTTCGCGAATTCGAATTATGAGTTAGCATAGATTACAGAGACGGCTAACACAGCTGTGGTGATTATAACTTAAATACTAGGTACCTCCTTATAAATATTTCTTGCTAAGAACGAAAAGAAACAAGAAACAAAAGAGTAAACGTCATTGAGTTACTTGTACTAAGTTAACGTGCAATATGTAACGTCGGAGCCTACGATTAAACACAAACAATCTCGAGATTTTGTATTATTTTCTCTACCTAACCTAGTCAATATAAATTTGGACGGACTCCGCAAGAAGAGTCCTACAGGACTCTTCTCCTAGGACTCGTTTGCAGTGTAAGCCGGGATAGATGTTGTCTCGCATTGAAAATAAGCTGACGAAAACTGACGTACATCTAATTCAAAATAAACGGAAGCCAGAGTTTAACTAAGCAAACTTCATCATTTTAACAAAAATAGTGAAATTCAATTTATCTAGAGCGTTTCCCAGTATTTGTGTATGCAAATCGCGTCTCGTATGCATATTGTATGGACGAGTACAAGCTACGTGAGGTAATTACACGCTTCATATTTGCAATTTGTTTTATTTTAAACACTATCCGAGCGATAAGGTTTTAATATGTTTTCTCCGTTTCATGATTTGTTATCCTCTCGATCGCATGTTCTGATTTTCTTTATATTTTCACATTATTATTATTGAAAGCATTTAGGCATTACAAAAAAATCCCCATAGTAAATTCACGCGGTTCTAAAATGCCACCGTATTAACTTATAAAAACAGGGAAGAAACCATTTTTCTCCTGCCAAAGTTCAATTGCGAAGTGGCAAGAAAGTGGCAAGAAGCTCGATAAATCAGAGCAGACTCGGAACTAGTCGGGTATCAAATTTACTGCAAGTTGCAACTTCGAGCTTCGGAGTGAAACTTTTTGTGAAAGAAAGAAAGACGACTTTTTCGCGTCTCAAACTTGCGTAGGATAACCATTTTCGGTTATTACACAACTTGTAAATTAATTGTCCTAATATTCGAAAGCCTAAATTAGGGAAAGATGTATAGATGCATGAAAAAATATCACAAGAAGTGTAGCTCATATGACTCCTGAGGGAACTATAGGAAGTTCAAAAATGTACCATACATTTTAAGTGACATCCATAAAAAAAGTTGGTTCAGTAGATATCAATGACCTGGGAATAATGCAAATGATATGAGGTTTGTTGATGTCACAGTTACGGTTGCTAAATTTTATTTTTGAAATGTAATAATATTTTTTGCATTGAAATGAAAATAAAATAATTGGGACCTTTAATGTGTTTCTAGGATCAAGTTAAAAGAAAACTGGAGTTTTTTTTGTTTTTTTACCACTCAAAAAATGTCTAACGCACTTCAAAAGATTTTCAATATATTGTGTAGGTGTAGTTGAAATAAGTGAATATTGAATGCGAGTAGGTTAATAATAAAAAAATTACACAGTCTTTCTTCAAAAATCCCATCGTGGATTTAACCCTCAACCTACCACCTGCGTCAAACAAATAGTCAATACAAAAGCTATAATGTAAATGTATAATGACATATTGGTCTACACTCTACACTGCTACAGTATAACAAAGGCCAGGTGTTTTTCAAGGCTCCACAGGTAATAAAATACATTACGCGCGTATATCTTTCCGGGACGTCGTTTACGGCTGGAATTCACCCCCATTCCGGACCCGTTCCCAATATTAAATGTACTTTGTCTTTTTTTTTGACAAAAACAGCCTCGATTTTTCACAGTCACTATACGGCACCGACTGGCTGAGTTTAAGCTTTTATTATTAAACACAAAAGTTTGGTGACTGATTTAAACAATACAGCGTCGGAAGTTTCATTGTGGTTTCATTCATCATACTTAATGTTTTGGCCAAAATTGACCAAACGCCGCTTTCTCGCTCCCGCCTGCGGCTGGAGAGGGAGATGGGGCGCGCGGCTCCGGGGGCAGCGCGGTAGCCCCCCGTGTACGCAGTCGAGTAGGTACATTCGTTAACAGGTCCGTGCGGCGGCGCCTATTTGCTGCGCGGATCGTCTTTAAGTATATTAGCGTAAGGTCTACTAGTCCCGCGAGCCGGCCGCGACCGTCGCCCGCGCGCGTGCCGTCCGCGGTCGCTCGAATCAGTCCGGTGCTACAAGCCGATCGAAACGGTCCATACCCAAGGTCCGCGTTGCCCGCGTTGAAGATTTGCCGGCCACGCCGTGTCGTTTAGTTTTTACGAGCCCTATTTATTGCGCTCCTTCGTGTGTTGTGTTGTCCGCCGCGTCCTTCTAACGCCGCGGGCCATTTGACTGTCCGGAGCCCTGTTTTTTGTGCTCACGCGCCATCTTGATACCACGCCGCCGCGGACTCGCTTCGCTACCCGCGAATTCGTGCCGCCGCCGCGAAAGACCCTTCCGAGGAGGGCGAGTGTGTTCCCTGGCATTTAACACCGCAGACACCACACACTACATTCATCATACACGAACACACTCCCCGGATTCCACGTGCTGGCTGTCTCTTGCGCCGGTAAGTACCTAGTAGTAAGTCACTCTGTGCCGCGGGATAAAACCCAGTGCAAAACGCCTAATAAAATTTTTTGGCGGGCCTTTTTCGACCCGCCACCGCCGCTGCCTGTGAGAATCCGCTGGACTGCTCTGATGGGCCCGGCAGTTGCCCGCTGATTCATCGTGCACAGGCGCGGTGCGTAATCATTATTGGTAGCAGTGAGCGTGGTTTGTCTACACCTCACTTTGCGTTTTGCGCTGGTTTTGCCCGCCGCGCCGTTCATTTTCCGCGCCGCTGGCATAAATCCCGCTTTCCGCCACGCGCCGTGTCGTTCGCCGCGCTGTTAGCGGAAATTCCGCAATCGCCGCCAGTTCCGCTGCGTCAACGCCGCGTTTCGGCCGCGTTCCGCTTATTATAATTATAAGTTTAATTTTTATTTTAAGTTTTGCTTGCGTGCCGGTACCGCCCGCTCGCCGTAATTTAACACGCGTACCTACTACGGTCGCGCCGCTTTGTTCATTGCGACTACGGTACGACCGCGACCGCGATACGACTTGTTTACTATTGCTTTAATTTTATTATTGCTTGCACTCGCGCCGCCCGCCGACTTGCCGGCCGCCTTTTCAATTTATTATTGCTTGCACTCGCGCCGCCCGCCGACTTGCCGGCCGCCTTTTCAATTTATTATTACTTTATTTTTGCATTTTGTTTACATTTAATTTGTTAGAATGTCCGCGAACATCAAAAAGCTAGCTGTACAGATACAGTCTGAGCTGCGCTGGGCGACGTCCGCCGCGGGTTTGATAGGCCGCGAAGATAGAACCGCCGCCCTATTACACCGAGCGGACCAGGTGCGGACTCGGCAGGCCTCCGTGGAGCAGGCCTTTCAAGACCTGCTCACCCTCGGTCCCGAACAGGAGGTACTGAGGACGGCTCAGGCCGATTACGACCAGTTCTTCGAACTGATGGACTCGGTGGTGGAGGCCGCCCATGGGATCCGGACCGCCGCTGATGAAAGGCGTCGAAGTGGCGCTTTTAGAGACTCCCCAGCCGACCGCCCACACAGCCGGCATTACTCGGGAAACTGCCCACGATCGAGCTGCCCAAATTCGGTGGGCAGCTTCAAGAGTGGATGGGCTTCCTGGCGTTATTCGACAGTCTGGTCCACGCCAGGAAGGACCTGTCCCCCACCCAGAAGCTGACATACTTACTGTCCTCGCTACAGGGCGAGGCCCTGGACGTGGTGCGACACCTCGACCTCTCGGAGGAGAGCTACCACACGGCTCGGGAATTGCTGGCCAGGCGCTATGAAAATGTGCGCCGGTTGGCCGACGCACATGTAGCCCAGCTACTCGCCTTGCCCGCCGTCACCGGGGTGGCCGGCCTCAGAGAGGCCTTGCTAAACCCTTGCATTGTGGCCACCAATGCTCTCCGTCGATTGGATCTCCCCGTCGACCAGTGGTCCTTCTTGTTGTTGCACATAGTGCTCTCCCGCCTGCCGTCGGAGCTTAAGCTCCGCTTCGAGCAGCGCTTCGGAGGGGACGGTGCAACCTACCTGCCCCCTTTCTCCGACCTCCTGAAGTTTTTGGAGCAGGAGTGCCTCCAGGCCGATAACTCTGGAGTTACCGGCCCTCGAGTGGCCCCTGGGAGGTCCGAGCATGTCCGAGGGGGTGGGGCAAGGACTGGCCCTTCGGCGGGGACCGGCCCCAACCGGCGAGGCCGTGGAGCCGACGCCAGAGAGGGTCGCCGGGTGTCACAGTACAGCGGGGCCGTGGCCACGAAGCTCCCCCCTGTGCCTATTGTCGGCACCCCGGCCACCAGGTCTCCTCGTGTTCGCACTTCCTGGCCAAACCGGTTGCGGCCCGGAGAGAATATGTGTCGGCACGCCACTGGTGCTTCTCTTGCCTGGGCCAGCATCTCGTAAGAGACTGCCCGCGCCAGCGGCCCTGCCCACACTGCGGCGGTGCCCATTCGGCCCTTTTGTGCGCTAACCGGAGTGGTTCCGGTCGCCAGGACGTTGGGTCGCGCACCCCCCCCATGGGCGGGGGCGCTCGATCGCGCACCCCCCCATGGGCGGGGGCGCTAGTCCTGGCCACCCGACCAGTCCCGTTAGGCGTTCTCCGGTGGACCACCAACCTCCTAGAGGAGGTAGGGGTTCCACCCCCCGGAGGAGGGCTTCACCCCCCGCGTCACGGTCACATACCCCTCGCGTCATCACGACGGGGATATCGCGTCCGCCCCATTGGGCGTCGTCCCGCGTCGGTTCTCGCCGCCACTACACGAGTGGCCGCGACTGGAGCGCCATCCACCCACCATAGGTCGAGGCGATCCCTACCGGGTGCCGGACGTTAGCCGCATAGTGCGGCCCCAAATGGGTGAACGGTCCCCTGCTGATTACCAGCGCCCTAGGGGCGGTGGGGCTTCACCCCCCCAGGGGGGGGTCACACCCCCCCAGGGGAGGGTCACACCCCTCTCGCATTTTTATGACGGGGGTCTGACGGCCGCTCAAATGAGCGTCGAACCGTCTAGGTTTTTGCCTCCCCTCCATGTGTGGACGCAACTGGAGCGCCATCCACCCGTGCTAGGTCGAGGCGCTCCCTACCACGCCCCGGATGCTAGCCGCATGGTGCGACTCCGGGTTGGTTATGCCGGATGGTCCCCACGTTGGGTACCCTCCCCCTCTCTAGCAGCGCCCCAGCCGGAGTACCCCCGTCAGTGGGCCCCCGCTGGTGAAGGCACGTCGCGCTAGGTGTCCGCCACCCTAGCTGCCACCTAGCCACCTCCCCTGAGACTTTGGATCTACAGCAGTCAGTATGCCAGACCATACTTTTGTCGACTGCCTCAGGGAGGTTAGGGTCTCAGGCTACAGGAGTGGCTCTCCATTGTGGCCTCACTTCCGAATGTTAATCGGATTTCGATGCCTCGTTGCTTCCTACCGCCCGGAAGGTGCCACGCCAGTCTCCACGGCTTTTGTGATGCGTCCGAAGAGGGGTACGCAGCCGTGGTCTATTTGCGGACTGTCAGTGACACCGGAGAGGTCGCAACCCACCTTGTCTTGGCGAAAAGTAAAGTGGCCCCAATCAGGTCACGCTTGACGATACCCAAATTGGAGTTGTCTGGAGCCGCTCTTTTGGTGCGCCTTCTCAACCATGTGCGTACGTCCCTCCTATCGATTGTTGACCTGACGGACGTGTACGCCTGGTCGGACAGCGAAATTGTCCTTTGTTGGTTGCGAGCCGCTCCCCACAACTTGGAAGTCTTTGTTGCCAACCGGGTTTCCCAAATCCAGAATTCGGAAACCCCGTTGACCTGGAGACATGTGCCAGGGGACCTGAACCCTGCAGATTGTGCTTCCCGCGGATGTGAAGCTTCCGACCTTGTCAACCACTCTCTTTGGTGGGGCCCTGACTGGCTGACTCGGAATGAGTCCGCCTGGCCTCAGAGTAGGTTCGCCGAGCCCGACGAGTTACCTGGCTTGCGAGTCGGAGTTGTCGAAGATAAGCCAGCCAATCCGCTGAGCTATCTTCAGGAACGCTACAGTTCCCTTGATAAATTGATTGGGGTGACGGCTTGGATTCAGCGCTTCACCCACAACGCTCGGAACCCACGCGACAAAATGTCGAACCCGGTCTTGTCGCCCCTGGAGAGACAGGAGGCCCGGACCTTTTGGATACGTTTGGTTCAACTGGAGCATTTTGAATCCGCTATTGAGACACTGAAGCGAGGTTTACCTTTGAAAGGCTCGCTCGCCCGCTTAAACCTCTTCCTGGATGACACCGGATTGATACGCGTTGGTGGACGCCTCCGGAATTCTGACTTACCCTATGGGGCACGTCATCCCTTGTTGCTTCCGAACAATAGCGCTTTTGTAAAATTGTTGGTGACGCATTACCACGTCAAAAATGCCCACGCTGGCTGCAACGCCCTTTCGGCCATATTGCAGCGCGAATTTTGGATTTTATCGGGACGACGCTCCATCCGAAGCGTCATTTTTAAGTGCATTCCGTGCTACCGCCTGAAGGCCAGCACCATGCAGCCCATTATGGGGGACCTCCCCACCGACCGTGTCGTGGCCTCGCGCCCTTTCTCGGCGGTCGGGACGGATTTTGCGGGGCCGTTCTTCGTCAAGAGCTCCAGCCTCCGCAATGCTCGTTCCCTCAAGGCCTACCTTTGCGTTTTTGTTTGCCTGGCTACCAAGGCCGTACACTTAGAACTGGTGAGTGCCCTCAGCACCGAAGCCTTTGTAGCCACGCTAGGCCGCTTCGTTTCACGCCGAGGTTATCCGCACCTGATCCGATCGGATTGTGGGACCAACTATAAGGGTGCCGATAGGTATTTGAAGGAAGTCGTCCAATTTTTGAATGAAAATAAGATAGGCATCGGCACGGCAATGTCCAAGATGGGGATAACTTGGACCTTTGACCCGCCAGCTTGTCCCCACTGGGGCGGGATCTTTGAAGCCGTCGTTAAGGTCTCAAAGACGCATCTCCGACGCGTGATAGGTGAAACCATTTTGACTTTTGAAGAGCTCGCTACCGTTTTTTGTAAGATTGAGGCTGTCCTCAATTCTCGGCCACTCTGCCCCTTATCGTCCGATCCCAATGACCTGGAAGTTTTAACCCCCGGTCATTTCCTAATTGGTGAACCCCTTAACGCCCTGCCGGAGTACCCCTTCAGGGACGTGAAGGTCTCACGATTGTCTCGTTTCGAATTGCTACAGCAGATGACCCAAAATTTCTGGCATCGTTGGTATTTAGAATATTTGCATCTCTTGCAGCAGCGCGTTAAGTGGTCAGACAAGACCGACCCACCTAAGGTTGGTGATCTTGTCCTAGTTAAGGAGCCTAATTTGTTGCCTTTGTGCTGGCGTCGTGGACGCATTCTTAAATTGATATATGGATCCGATGGGGTTCCCAGAGTTGCCGAGGTAATGGTCGGAGATTCGGTTTTGCAGCGAGCCGTCTCTTCCTTATCCCGCTTGCCCATTGGTTAGTGGACCCCAAATCCTTGGGCCCACGGGCGGGGGGATTGTTTTGGCCAAAATTGACCAAACGCCGCTTTCTCGCTCCCGCCTGCGGCTGGAGAGGGAGATGGGGCGCGCGGCTCCGGGGGCAGCGCGGTAGCCCCCCGTGTACGCAGTCGAGTAGGTACATTCGTTAACAGGTCCGTGCGGCGGCGCCTATTTGCTGCGCGGATCGTCTTTAAGTATATTAGCGTAAGGTCTACTAGTCGCGCGAGACGGCCTGCAAGGGTCCTCTCCCGCGAGCCGGCCGCGACCGTCGCCCGCGCGCGTGCCGTCCGCGGTCGCTCGAATCAGTCCGGTGCTACAAGCCGATCGAAACGGTCCATACCCAAGGTCCGCGTTGCCCGCGTTGAAGATTTGCCGGCCACGCCGTGTCGTTTAGTTTTTACGAGCCCTATTTATTGCGCTCCTTCGTGTGTCGTGTTGTCCGCCGCGTCCTTCTAACGCCGCGGGCCATTTGACTGTCCGGAGCCCTGTTTTTTGTGCTCACGCGCCATCTTGATACCACGCCGCCGCGGACTCGCTTCGCTACCCGCGAATTCGTGCCGCCGCCGCGAAAGACCCTTCCGAGGAGGGCGAGTGTGTTCCCTGGCATTTAACACCGCAGACACCACACACTACATTCATCATACACGAACACACTCCCCGGATTCCACGTGCTGGCTGTCTCTTGCGCCGGTAAGTACCTAGTAGTAAGTCACTCTGTGCCGCGGGATAAAACCCAGTGCAAAACGCCTAATAAAATTTTTTGGCGGGCCTTTTTCGACCCGCCACCGCCGCTGCCTGTGAGAATCCGCTGGACTGCTCTGATGGGCCCGGCAGTTGCCCGCTGATTCATCGTGCACAGGCGCGGTGCGTAATCACTTAATATATGTTTTGGCACTCGTAACTTACAATCTATAGGCTAAAAAATATATCTTTTATGTCAGACGCTTTATGATTGAACCCCCTTCCATTTTTTTATTGCAATGACCTCGTGTAGAAATATTAATTCATGTAGTTTCATATTAATTCAAATAGTTATTCATCATGCATCACAAAAGTTACATTTTCATCAATTTTGTAAGGAACCCTAAAAATCAAACTTTGAAGCAAGCCTTAATGTTTTAAAAATATGAGTCAATCGAGCTCGGTCGCTCAAAGCTTTCAACTTTTAAGAGCCAATCTAGCGCATAGAAGTCTTGTTGAAATTGCAATTGGTACCTACATGTAATAAATCAACCAAGTAGGACTTCGCGTAATATAAAATATTGCAGTATTAAGCATCATCATTATCATCATTCTATCTTCGAAAACAAGTTTGACGGTCATTGGTCAACTACCTAAAGCCTAATCATGAAAAAATATAGCTCACTAGTATCTTTTGCCACCTCTTAACGCCGAAAGAGTCATTCGGCATCCACGCCCTCACGTCATCCGATAATTTTACGTCGCTGGCGACCTGGAGATCTTTTTCCGGCAATTGCAACAGGGCGGACGGCGCAAAAAAATGTCGCCAGTTTATTGGTGCCAAAAAACCTAACCTAACCTAACCTAACACTAATAGTAAGGCCACGTTGTAGTTCGCCCAGCAGCCACCTATAGAATTTTGACAGATGGCGCTACTGTTTGCTTGTACGAAAAAGGTTTACATAAATCGTTCAGATGCCCATATCCGAGGTTTCTTATTGGTGCCTTTAAGATTACCTAATCTTAGAAAGAAATAATGATCTCGTAGTTGTACCTATATGACCAAAGAAATGGTTAAATACTTAGTCTTTTATAGGTCAATGTGCAGGGTAAATGTAAACAGAGGTAAATGGAAACGCACGTAGTTTTAATTAATATATCAGTTTCGGAGTGTAAAGAAACGCATCTATAGTCTATTCAGACATTTTCAGACAATAGTCTATAGATGCGTTTCGTTACATTCTGAAACTGAAATTAATTACTGCAAAATTATTGAATGCATTTCCATTTACCTCTGTTTACATTTACTTACATTGACTATATATGCCCACCATTGCTTCTACACCTACAGTACTTAGAGCCAGCTAAATAAGTTGTTAAACAATGTAAGGTTGCATTACCCGACGCGTTACATCGCTGCTGAGTGTAGGCGATACTATTCGCACGTTGTTGCGAGAGAGTTAAACTTTAATAGCTTTGCTCACCCCCGACGATATAAGGGTGATGCTCATCGCATACTGTCTCAGGAAACGCAGAAATTTGACGCAACGTATTTTTCCCCACACAGAGCGGTAATTCGTTTGTTTCAGACGACGGACGTCCACAGCTTTCGTGTATACAAGCAGGCCGAGATCACTAACGGGATCCATCGACTCTTTTATTTCGTTCCAATTCTGTCGGTTCTGCGAACTATGTGTCCCACCCACCGCCACTTTAATTTAAGGATATTTTAGCATACGTTGAATCATATATCAATAATTTTGATTCGTTTACGTATTATGGGAGTTGTTGTGAATCTCACAACAAATGACCACAGATATCACCACCGCCTTAATCTGTGGTCATCAAAATTACCAGTGGCGGCAACACAGACACATCAGACATTGACAGTAACAGTGACAGTGACAGTGACGGAATAAAACAGACTTCATATTAATTAAAATTCAAAAAAGTTCAGTGTGGTAACAGTGTGGTAACGACGAACAAAAAAGACACAAAAATTTTCACGAACTGCTCGCCAGCTAATGAACCCAGCGGAAAATATTCCTCGCAACCATCCAGAGGTAACAAGTGGTCCTTCGAGCCAAGAAGATCCTGGAAGTTCTTCGAAATAGCGGCGGGCGGCCTTCCGTACCAACAAACAGAGCGGTCATCTCATCATAATTCTGTGAGTCCGTTCCATCTTATTTCCCTATTTTCTCGTCTTAAATCTTATTTAAAATTGTCCTATTTGTGTTTGCGGGAACCATTTACGTATAATATACGCGTATTCATTGCAAAATGAGTGAAGCAAAAGTCAAAGAACTTGTAAAGAAACGCGGTTCGATCAAATGTAGATTAACTCAATTCCAATCTTTTCTTACTTTATTAACAAGTAGTTCGAGCTTAAGCGAAGTGCAATTAAAAGAATTAGAGTGTAGGCTTCGTAAAATTGAAGTGCTATATTCCGATTTTGACAACCTACAAACTGAGATAGAATCTTTAACCGAGCCTCCGGAGGCTGCCTATGAGGACCGTGAGGCTTTCGATGGTGTATATTTTAGACTAATCTCAGAAGCCCAAGTGCTATTACAACCACAACTGGACGCTTCACAGCGGCGAAACTCTATTGTAAGCAATGATAGTTCATGTAACAATGACGGGTGCAAGCGTGACTTCGTCCGTCTACCAAAGATAGATCTGCCTCATTTCAATGGTGAATATAGTAATTATTTGGAATTTAGAGATACATACCTCTCTCTCATACATAATAATGCCTCCATAAGTGACATAAACAAGTTCCATTACCTGCGTGCCGCACTCAAAGGCCCGGCAGCCTTAACAATTCAAGCCTTAGACTTTACAGCTAAAAATTATAATCTTGCCTGGCAACTTTTAACTGAACGGTATGATAATGAACGTTTATTGGTAAATCATCACATTCAAGCATTATTTAATATAGAACATATTATGCAAAAAGAATCAAGTCACCTACTGCGTAGCATGGTTGATGTAACCAATAAGAACTTGCGAGCTCTTGCAACATTAGGGCAGCCAACAGATCATTGGGATACATTGATTATATTCATTATGTCTAAAAAATTAGATTCTATTACTACCCGTGAATGGGAGGAATACCGAAACAATCTCGGAGGATTTCCAGACCTACAACAATTTATTAAATTCTTAAATAACAGAGCAGATTTACTTGAAACCTTGCAAGACAACAATAAATATAAACAAAAATCAATCATCACAGCACTCTCAGATAGCGCAAACAAATACAAAACTCAAAGTACTTTCAACAATCAAAATAATTCAACTCAGAAAGTATATAAGTGTCCTTTCTGTTCTCAACCTCACTTCATTTTTAGCTGTGAAATGTTTAGAAAACTAGATGTTCAGGCACGTAGAAAAAAGGTTACGGAGCTGGATCTATGCGAGAACTGTCTCCGGCCAGGGCACAATTACAGATTTTGTAAACTAACTCACTGCAAGTACTGTACTTCAAAACACAACACACTGCTCCATGATAGCTCTAAAGAGCCATCAGGTTCAGCAATAGCACTGTCCACAGACATATTATCAAATTCAGAGAGCCCGTCAAAGGTTTTGCTATCAACAGCTATAGTAAAGGTCCGTGACATAAATAATAAGCTTCACACAGCAAGGCTGCTATTGGACAGTGCTAGTACTGCCAATTTCATAGCAGAGCCATTAAGTGAGAGGCTCAATTTAGTTAGGAAATGCATCAGCTCAACAGTGAACGGCATTAATAATCAACGTTCTCTGATTTCAGAATCTTGTGAATTAACAATAGAATCATGTTATAACAATTACAGTGAGACAATAAACTGTTACATAGTATCTGAAATTACAAAGTACTTACCTTCTTCTTATATTGATACAACATACATACCGTTACCTAAAAACATACAACTAGCAGATCCATCTTTTAACATACCATCAGTAATTGACATATTAGTAGGTGCTGAGGTCTTTTGGAATGTCCTAGGTTCAAATCAAATTGATTTAGGAAAACACAAGCCTAAGCTCCATGACTCAAAATTAGGGTGGCTCTTATCAGGCTCACTTCTTAAAAATTCATCTCAAATGGAGACATCAAACAATTTTTGTCACTTCTTAAGTCAAAATGATGATGCTTCACTAACCCGGTTCTGGCAGCTTGATGCGGTGTCATCTTCTCAGCACCGCATGTCTCTAGAGGAAGAAGCTTGTGAGAAACTTTTTAAAGAAACCACTCGGAGGGATAAAGACGGAAGATTCATAGTAACAATACCTCTTAAAGAATCCCCTGAGGTACTAGGAGATACTTATGCTCTTGCTAAAATGCGGTTTCTTTCTCTAGAGAAACGCCTTGATAGGGATCCTAACTTAAAAGAATTATACATGCAATTTATGAAAGAATACATTGACTTAGGTCACATGACACTTAATAATCACAACAATAGTCAATCATCTAACGTAACGAAGGTTTTCTATCCTCATCACGGGGTACTTCGTGACTCTTCTACGACTAAATTGAGAGTGGTCTTTGATGCCTCTGCCGCCGCTCCAAATCAAAAATCATTCAATTCCATTCAAATGGTAGGTCCTACCGTACAGGATGACATATTTTCAATCTTATTACGCTTTAGGCAACATAAAGTAGTGGTTTCAGCTGATGTGGAAAAAATGTACCGTACCATTTACATAGAGCCATCTCAACGGTCTCTTCAACAAATTATCTTCAGGTTTCACCGACATGAACCACTCCACACATACACACTGAACACAGTCACTTATGGCACTGCATCAGCGCCTTATTTAGCTACCAAATGTTTAACTTCTCTTGCTGATGTACCCAACACAACCAAAGAAGTTCAAAACGCCATAAGACATAGCTTTTATGTAGATGATTTCTTAGGTGGAGGAGAGAGCACAGAGTCTGTTATTGATCTTTGCAAAGACCTTAGAGATACCTTAGCGTCCGCTAAAATGAATCTACGTAAATGGCATTCTAACAGTCGTGAGGTCTTACAAGCCATCACTGACATAAAGGATGATTCAGATAAATTACTAGATTTGAATTCAAGTGCCAAAACATTAGGTCTTTATTGGAATTCAGATTTAGACACCCTTAAAATCATCTGTAACATTAAAATAGACAAAAAGCTTACAAAAAGAAACATAATATCAATCATTAGTCAAATTTTTGACCCGTTAGGTCTAGTTGGCCCATGCGTTGTATTAGCAAAGCTTGTTATCCAAGCCTTATGGATTTGTAAATGCGACTGGGACCATGAAGCACCTGCACACATAAAGAAAGAATTCTTAGATATTGCAAATTCCTTTCATTTTTTAAACAATATAACTATACCAAGGTGGGTGTTTTGCACATATCCGTCCCGAATAGAATTGCATACATTTTCAGATGCTTCAGAACGAGCTTTTGGAAGTTGCATTTATGCCAGAACAATTGATGCTAATGGGTCAGTTCATGTAAACCTAATAACTTCAAAAAATAAAGTAGCACCAATAAAACCGAAATGTACAATACCGCGTCTTGAACTTTGTGCTGCGCTGCTTGCAACAAGACTCTGGAAAGTCACAATCAATGCGCTCACACTCAATATAGATCAACATTATTTTTGGTCAGACTCTACCATAGTGTTAGGATGGTTGTCAAGTTCCACATCACAATCAATTCAGTTCATCAGAAATAGAGTTGCCGAAATACAGGAGAACACTAGTGGACATTCATGGCATTACGTCCCTTCAAATTTTAATCCAGCTGATCTAGTTTCTCGTGGGGTGAAGGCTGATTCCATCAGCACTGCCAACCTATGGTGGTCAGGACCAGAATTTTTGCATAAAACTGAAATCCAGTTTCCAGAAGTCAATAAAAAATCTGAATCATTAGTGTGCACACTCACAGCACAACCTTCAGTGAACCTCAGTGATAACATAGTTCTTCAACTCATTCATAAACATAGCAACTTCAACAAAATAATCAGAATCATTGCATATGTTAAAAAATTCTTGCACAGTTGCAAATATAAAACTAGATCAGTATTGACACTTAGCGAAATAGAAGCGTCACGTAAAATTATTCTTCATCATGCTCAGAAAGAAATGTTTCCAGAAGAATATAATTTATTAAAAAATAATCAACCTTTGAGTTCAAGTAGTAAATTGAAATCACTGTCACCATTTTTAGATTCTGACAATCTTATCAGAGTAGGTGGTCGTTTAAAAAATTCCTTCTACACATATGATGTTAAACATCCAATTCTTCTCTGTGCTAAACATCATCTCACTAAAATCTTATTCATTTTGCAACATAAAATACTTATGCATGCAGGCCCTCAGCTCTTGCTATGCATTATCAGACAAACTTATTGGGTCCTTAACGGAAGAAACCTCGCTAAGAAAACGGTACATTCTTGTGTCCGGTGCTTCCGCTTTAAGGCCAGTTCAGTTCAACCTATCATGGGAAATTTACCCAATGAACGCACACATCTAGAATATCCATTCCTTCATACAGGTGTAGATTACGCTGGACCTGTGCTAATACTCAATCGCAAGGGTAGAGGAGGTAGGCTGACGAAGTCATACATTTGCGTCTTCATTTGTTTCGCAGTAAAGGCAGTACACCTCGAACTCGTCACGGATCTTACAAAAGAAGCTTTTCTAGCTGCGCTTAATCGATTTATAGCACGCCGTGGAAAGCCAGCTACCATTTTTAGCGACAACGCGACCACATTCATTGGTGCTTCGAATGAGCTCGCACAATTTCTTAATAACAGCTTAGAATTCGTACAAACTCAACTTATGGATCAAGGGATTGACTTTAAACAAATTCCTGCATATACTCCCCACTTCGGTGGACTCTGGGAGGCCGCAGTCAAATACGTGAAACATCATTTGCGTAGAGTTCTCGCTTTAACTCATTTCGACTATGAGGAAATGGTTACGTGTCTGACGCAAATAGAGGCAATCTTAAATTCCCGCCCTCTTACTCCTCTCTCTACAGACCCTTCGGACCTTTCATTCTTGTCTCCTTCTCACTTCCTTATCGGACGGAGTCTTATATCTGCACCGCATCCGAATCTAATGGACAGAAACATCAATCGCCTTCAACGATATCAGCGAATCGAAAAACTTCGTCAGCATTTCTGGCAACGCTATTCGCTGGAATATGTCAACTTGCTGCAAACCAAGACCAAATGGAAGCAATCCGAAGGATCACTTAAGCTTGGATCACTTGTTTTGGTGAAGGATCGTACACAACCTCCTCTTATGTGGCTGATGGGAAGAGTTACAAAAATCTTCTACGGTGGCGATTCAGTAGGCAGAGTGGCCGAACTGCAGACCAAGAAAGGCATCATCACGCGGGCCTACAATAACCTCTGCCCACTCCCTACGGAAGACATCAGCCCGGGGGGCAGCATGTTGTGAATCTCACAACAAATGACCACAGATATCACCACCGCCTTAATCTGTGGTCATCAAAATTACCAGTGGCGGCAACACAGACACATCAGACATTGACAGTAACAGTGACAGTGACAGTGACGGAATAAAACAGACTTCATATTAATTAAAATTCAAAAAAGTTCAGTGTGGTAACAGTGTGGTAACGACGAACAAAAAAAGACACAAAAATTTTCACGAACTGCTCGCCAGCTAATGAACCCAGCGGAAAATATTCCTCGCAACCATCCAGAGGTAACAGGAGTTTAATTTCCGAACGTTTTCATTTTTTATATCGACTAGATATAAGGCGATTCGGGCGCCGCTGTCGAGAGTTAATCGATTCGATTTTTAGTCTGCTGCTTCTAGACATGCGAATTTGGAGGGCCAGCCAGGCTCGGCTGTGCGACTTCTTTGTAGAGTCGCCGTAAAATTTTATTTTACTATGGAGCTGCCTATGAATGGTGTCTTGTATACTGATTTAAACAATATCACACGAACTAAGTTCAAAAACTTCCGAGGGAACAACATTTTTGCAGTTCCCTTGTGATACCCCGCTGCGGTAGTCTGCGATAAAACAAGGAGTGCTCCGATAAAAGCGTAACACTATCTTTTCCAAGGAAACTGTTGGCCACAAATTTTCCGCGAGTTTCTTCCGGTTTCCCGCCTTTTGTGGTTGGAAATTTATTGTCCCCGCAATATAATGGGTTTTGTTTTAAAGTCAAATTAGTTTCGAGACGAATTTTCTTTTTATAAAGTTTTTATGCTCGTATTATTTTTACTTAACTTCTTCGTCGTTTCCTGTAAAAGTTTTAGAAGTAGTTTCGTGGAAATTTTTGTAGATCATAAAAATGTGGAAATAAAAACTATTATTTTATTATGACTTGCTCCTAGATCGTGTAATAAAAACGTATTCATCTTTTTATCGTTATCGTAATCGTTTACTTAATCTGCCCGCTGATTGGTTCAGCCAATCGGAGGTCAGAATTCACAAAGATTAGGATAACGATGAATACGTTATCTTTACGCAATCAGCCCCCTACAAGAGTAAGTACTGGAGTGAAATAAAAAGTAAACCTCCTATCTTTTATATTATACTTAAAAAAAACGAAATGTTAATTCTTTACATAGGCTATGCATAGGCTTAACATACAGAAATGTCAGAGTCTACTGCCACGTTCGGAAAGCTGGTTTCACCGCGAACAACAGGTTTTTATCTAATTTTTTTCGCATTCTAGTCATTCTTTTACATAAAGAAATATTTACCAACTGCAAACTGCTAGCAGTAGAACAAACGAGGGATCTAATTAATTTAGATTCCCAAAGCCCGTGTAGTTTAATTAAACTGATTATATCCTGCTCTACTGCTCTAAACCATGGAAGTTTTGCAATGTTGCATATGATTTAACTTCTCGAAGCCGTTCACGTATCCGCAACGTACTTCAGCTGCTACATAATATCATAATTTTTCAAGGTTCTAACTAATACACTTCAACAACTGGAATGTATAGCAAATATAGAAATATTAACAACAAAATAAGAGTTATTAAAATAATTATGTTAATAGATTCGCGAAAGTCTACACTGTTTTGCGAGTTACTGAAGGTGCAATTCCATAGCTGCGCACGATGTGCACGTATCTGCAGAATACGAGTACTTCAACAGCGTGGAGCTTCTTGACAGCCTTCGTATCCTATGTGCTGACTGCTGACTTTGTGTTAATTACAAGCACTAAAACAATATTCAATGCGTTTACTACTAGCATATAGCATATAGCAACTAAACTAGCATGTATTAATTACTGTCTACTAACAGTGGAACAAACAAGGCAACTAATTAATTCAGATCTCCCAGTGGCCATGTAGTTGGGTTCAATATAATTATCACGAGTGCTCCCACCTGAATACACTGCGAAATACTGGAAGTTTACTCTCTTACAGCAATGATTTACTTGTAAAGTATTTCATTGCAAGTACCTACCTTATAAAAGTGCAGTTCCATTGCTGCGCAATCTATATGCACGCAGACGTAGCATGCTTGTGCATCTATGCCTGTCAAGTGTACTAATTTTGATGTAATTTTACATTATTGGTGCGTATCAGGAACGCCTGATAAGTTTCCTATCGTGTCTAAGGTATTCAAAACTACTAGGTGTTATACATAAAAATCTATTAGGTTTAACCCATAAAACCTTTGCGATGCCTCGTAGATAGGTATATGTAAATTATTACTTAACGACTATGGCACTAGTACAATTTTTCTTTACCTGCCTGCCTGCCTGAATATGCGGCAAATAGGAGTTTCGTGAGCATCACCCACTATTGCATCCAAGCCGTAATTTAGGAGCTTTCCCACCCAAGAACGGAAGGATAGTAAATAGACAACTTTTCGGCGATCTTCTCTTTGGAACTCCATTGACAATTTTGTACAAGTTTGTTGAAAAAGTTGAAGTTGAAAACGGGAACAGGAGAGTGAACATTACCATCTATTGCATCCAAATTTCTGTGATTTGGGATCTCTCTCACTTAATAGTGGAAGGATAATCAATAGACAACTTTGCGACGATGTTCACTTTGGAGCTTTCATTTAACCAGTGTCTGGTTACCGATGAGTTATGAGATGAGTTCTATTTATTTATTTATTTATTTATTTATTTATTTATTTATTACATAATATCCTTGCCAAACTTACAGCTTGCGCCAAAACGTTTAGCAAGTCAGAGTCTGAGTACAATCGTAGATTAATAACATAATTACAATTCGTTATTTTTTAGAAATGAAATAAAGTTATACAAACTTATATTAAACAGATCTAGGCTCTGGTGCTGAGCAATTAGGTCATTAAAAATGGAAAGTGCGCGAAATGTTGGGGCACTTTCTGCATACTGTGTACGGAACGACTCGAGCGCGAATAGGCCAGGCCGCTTGCGACACGATCGGAGCACCTTATCCGGCGCTCGCACCGCCAACCCACACCGCGACAGTGTGTCCGGATTATCCACCTTGTTGGTCAGTAGTAGGTAGTAATGGATGAGAATAGCTCTCTTTCGCCTTAACTCCAGAGTGTCTAAGTTTTTGTTAAGTGTGTAAGTTGAGTTGATACCTAATTTTTTTTACTTTTTGATTCCTTGTTTAAAATTGCACACTCAATTTCCCGCAGTGCGTATCACAAATGGAATGACTAATTGCAATTACGCGCTCCGCCGGCCGCGAGGGAATCTGCCGCAAACAGGAGCGTGTGTGGGCATCACCGTCTATTGCGTTCAAGCTGCTGTGAGCTTTTCCGCCCAGTAACGGGAGAATAGTCAATGGTAGTGAGTAAGATTAGCAGGTACTAGGAGCAACTGCGAGACTCAACTATGAATAAATGAAAATAGGTTAGGTATAATGATATTTGCTTTTTCAGTGGTGGGGAAAAGCTTCCAAAAAATTAACAAGTTTCCAAAAAAATTAAAAAAATCTGCCCTTGAAAATAAGTCAGACAACTATGTCAAAGAATTTCCTTAATCTGCCATGATAAAAATAAAATGTTCAAACCGGCAGATTAAGAAATCTTTTCAACGTAATTGTCAGATTTTGGTCAGGTCAGACGACAAGCACATCAAGACGGAGCATCGGTATAAAAATCTGACGCACCCGAGAAAAATTTTCAGGTCACGATTTTTTATTCTTCCCCCACCACTGAAATAAACATCACACATAATTTTTAAGTATCTAATATTTACAATGCAATAGGTTCCCATAAAAATCACCCTCTTGGGCTCTCCGCAAGTACCCGGACGAACTCCGCAAGAAGAGTACCAGCGAAATAGGGATTTTCGGAGACAGTAACCGACAATTTCTCCATTAAAACAGAATAAAGTGAACTAAAGTAAATTCCAAGCTAGTCCGTAAGAGCTCTGAAACCACATTAAGGTTTATATATCGTAGCATTTACATTTTACATGTAGCCCAGAATACCGGAGCAGCTTACGAGTTTTTAATGTACAATTTGAACGCCTTACGTATTTTCATACGGTCTTGGCAAGGTTTCCTTAAATAAATACCTGGGCCAGGTCCTAGGTAATAAAGTGGAGTATCTTTGTTAAAGGAGTTCTAGCCACAGCTACTAAAGTTGGTCTAGACTTGATATTTGAGTGTAGAGTCGAGTGAATGCAGTCGGCTATTCTCTTTTTATGACTATTTATTTGTTGACCTGGACTAAAATTTGGTCAAGCACGAGTCGGGCTTGCGCACTGAGGGTTCTGTACTATCAGGACCAATTCCTAATTAAGTATTTTAATTAGGTACTTTATTAAAGTAAACTTAACATCTCCGCCTGCCAAATTCAATAAATCAGCCAAATACGAGTCGGATTCGCGCAAGAAGAGTTCCGTGTTGTAACTCATGTTCGGTTTATGGGAGCCCCCTTTATTTTATTATTTAGTATTGTTTTTAATAGCGGCAATAGAAATACATTATCTGTGGAAATTTCAACTGTCTAATTACCACGGTTTAAGTGGTACAGCATAGTGGCTGAAGTACTTTTGATTTTGTAAGACTTTTCTTCTAGTATGGCCGGCTTTTCCATTTTACTTCGAAGCATTAAAATTTGAGCTTTCCTAATATAGACTTTTGATCAACACAATACAACGTGTCCAATTTCGCCAACCCCGAAGAAGCCAACTTCATAAACTTTGCAAAAGTTGGTCATTGTTGCAAATAGGGTTGTCGACTGTAATTTCTATTTTGTTTTTTTCAACCGACTTCAGAAAAGAATGAGGTTTCAATTGGATTCATTTTGTTTGTTACCACAGAACTTTCGATTTGGCGGAGCGGATTTAGACGATTATTTTTTTTATTTGAAAGGTTGTGCTTCCCGTGTGGTCCCATAACATTTAGTCCAATCCTGACCATGGCATCCAAGAGAGAATAAAGACAAATAACTCAATATCTATTCGAACTCGATCAATTTCATTAATTCGTTTAAGTAACGTATCGTTCATTTAATTTACGCATTTAATTTGGAATGGGTTTAGTAAATTACATATTTTTCAGGCTATAAAGCAATTGATTGCAAACTTTGTTACATTTATATTTTACAGATCTGTATTCTGCAAGGCATATATTGT
Organism: Coenonympha glycerion; assembly: GCA_963855885.1. Lineage (NCBI taxonomy): Eukaryota > Metazoa > Arthropoda > Insecta > Lepidoptera > Nymphalidae > Coenonympha > Coenonympha glycerion. The sequence goes on from OY979631.1 coordinate 1,131,284, forward strand.
GATGTTGATTGTGTTAATTTATTAGCTGCCGAAGAAAAGTAGGTTTAAATAAGTTTTAAAGACTTATTCGGGTGGCAACCCTGCCAAAAGTCGCCGGACTTTGCTATGTAAGTATAGGCTCCGCCCGCATTTTCTTTCGTTCAGAAGTAGCGAGATTGCGCAAGTTTTTACTTTTTAAATGGACCGGAAAATAACTAACTTTTAATGGACTTTTTCGGAGGCGGATCGAAAAGATTCTTGTAGTTTTCTCGTAGTTTTTAGTCGTAATTAGGCGATTACGGCGGAAAAGTTTTTCCGTGGTCGAAAGGTGGGTGGTTTAAACTTTAAATTTTCAGGTGGGCTCTAGGTTCAGAGGCACAAAGTCGGACTAGAAACCGCTTGTTCCAGGTTCAATATGCAGATCCCTCATGCATCCCGTTTCATTAAATAACAATGCAATATAATGCTTAGTCATTAGTTAATAAAATCAAATAGCTATTGACCGCGGTTTCGCCCGCATTAATTTCAGATTTTTTTTTATATATATATTGAAGGAACCAGTTATAATATTGTTTCTGCCATAAAAAAATGTTAATCCGAGCGAACGAACTTTATAGCTTTATAAAATTAGTAAGTATCTAAGTTGTGAAAATGCACTTATAAAATCTAAATCTAAAATATCCTAATTCGAATATGCTGAAATTCGAGCTTCCTTACGCGAACCTAGATAATTCTAAAAAGAAAATACTAAAAGAAAATAGTCGGTCATACCTGGCAACCACTAGAGAGAACACCAGTATCAGGTTTTATACTCCCGATAGTAAAAATTTTTAAATTGTATGAGAGTGAGACAACGGTGTTAGTTATAGGAGGCTGCGGCCGTGGCTAGTTACCACCCTACCAGCAAAGACGTACCGCCAAGCGATTTAGCGTTCCGGTGCGATGCTGTGTAGAAACCGTTAGGGTGACTTTACTTACCCCTTCCAAGTCAGTATGTTAACATCTTCGGCTGCATCATCACTTACCATCAGGTCGCAGATCAAGTATTCACTGTATAGTGTAAAAAAAAACCGGCCAAGTGCGAGTCGGACTCGCGCACCGAGGGTTCCATACCATAAAAGAAGTAAAACATTCAAAGAATCACTTTTGTTCATGAACTTACGAGTATAATTTACATGTAGGTACTTTTGTTGGCGAACCGCAAACGTAACTTTGTTTTTGGTGGTTTATTGTTATTATCAAAAAAAGTATAATAGTTAGGAAGTTGATTTTATTTTTCCTGTAAAATATACATTAATGTCTATTAATCATAATTATTTCAGATTTTTCGATTGATAAACTTCGGAGATAAGGGGGGGGGGGAACGGTATTTTTTTCGACAGTCTGCTCAATAAATCCAAAACTATCGGGCATAAAAATAAATAAAAATCGGTTTTAGAATACACAAGTAACGCCCTTTCATATGATGCCCCACTCAATATTGTTTACTCATTTCGAAAATTCGAAGTCCCGGTTTTCCCCCCTTTTTAAATATAAATAAAAACATTTTTCAATATTTTATAAGTGCAATGGCGTTGGGTCACTATTACCTAAAACTATTCCGAATTTCAAGTCGATAGCTTTGATAGTTACTGAAATAATCGAGTGTGACACACGGACGGACGGACGGACGGAGAAAGTCTCACCATAAGGGTTCCATTTTTACCAAATTGGCATGGAACCCTAAAAAAGTAAGTTATGTATGACACTAAACGTTCAAAGTGTCAAACTTGACCCACTGCCCAGGGTTGTTTGCTACAACTTGAATACCAGCTGTGTGCCTCTTTTCACGCCCAAGAGATAGATGTGAATAGCACAAACATACATCAAGGTTCGACTGCTATATTTGAAGCGGTGCTGTTAACGACAAGGCCTCGTTTAACACACAATTTCTGGTTGACCGAGCTTCGCTCGGTAGTTTAACTGCTGGATAATAGATGGCAGCAAAAGTGCTTCGCTCGGTAGTTTAACTACTGGCTAATAGATGGCAGCAGAAGTCATATTTTTTTTTTTTTGGTAAATTCGACATTTTCTAAAAATGAATACTAGCTAGATCGATTTATCGCCCCCAAAACCCCCTGTATACTAAATTTCATGAAAATCGTTGGAGCCGTTGCCGAGATCCAGATTATATAGAAATATATACAAGAATTGCTCGTTTAAAGGTATAGGATATTATCTTAACATGAATAGCTTCAACAAATCTTAAGATACTTTGCCATTCTCCCATACTTTAACTAGCTGACACCGTTTAAGGGTGTGTGAAAGCAGGTGTTATTTTGCGGAAAACCGTAATACAATAAATAACAAAGTTGTTTTGAAAGAGGCTTTGAAGTATAAAATTTTTTGCACAAGGCTATAGATTTATACAGTTCTAAACCTGATAAATATTGTAGATCTATTAAATATTGCGTCTTGTTAAATTTTCCTTTCCTCGCCGAGTCGCTCTGAGTCATCAGATTAAAAATGAAAGGAAGAAAACGATGCTTGACGCTTTCCCCACTTGAGCAAATTATTGCCCAAATGACGGGAGTACCAGACATAGCGTTTCATAGCTTTTTAACCGACTTCAAAAAAAGGAGGAGGTTCTCAATTCGTCGGAATCTTTTTTTTTTCTATGTATGTTCACCGATTACTCGAAGACGCGTGGACCGATTTGAAAAATTGTTTTTTTGTTTAAGAGGGTTTTGTTTCCAGATGGTCCCATTTTAATCAGGTCAGGATCTGATGATGGGATCCTGGAGAAATCGAGGGAACTCTTCAAATTTTATATGGACACATGAAACAATTTGAGTATTATTAGAAAGAGTAATATTTTCCAAGTTGTCCTATGGTCATCAGGTCAGGATCTGATCATGGGATCTTGGTGAAATCGAGGGAACTCTTCAAATTTTGCTAGTATACTTGAAGCGAGTTGGGTATTTTTTATAGTTATTGGTGCATTTGCTAGCAGATACTGATTTGATGACTAAAGTCATCAAGTCAGGGTCTGATGATGGGATCTTAGTGAATTTGAGGTATTTCTTCAGATTTTATGAACACACCTCAAGCAATTTGGGTATTTTTACAACGCCTTGTGCATTTTATTGTTTTCCACTAAAAAGTATAAAATAAAAATGGGAAATGCTTTCCAAAAAACCAACTTCAAATGCCACTACAAAGAGTGAAATAATTTTTATTTAAATTTTAGGTACCTACACCAATTCGAAGTCGGGCGATTGTCTATGACTTCGTCATTTCTTCGCACATCAAGTAAGTAAGAAGGACTATTAGGGATTGTATGAAACATTGCCCGACTTCGAATTGGTGTAGGTACCTAAAATTTAAATAAAAATTATTTCACTCTTTGTAGTGGCATTTGAAGTTGGTTTTTTGGAAAGCATTTCCCATTTTTTCTGTGCCCCATATATATGCATACTACACCCATATAAGCACACAGCGCCGATTTCAAATTGGAGCCCTTAACAGATAAGAAGTCACTGTTAGAGGGAGATGCAATTTTCTCAGCATACGCATGCAGCAAGCGGTCTTGACTTGATCAGTCCATCGCATAGGTACCCTTCCAAATGGTCTGTCTTCAGCTTTGCCCAGCACGACAATTCGATCTTTTGCGCCATTTCGTTGAGTTAAACATAATTTAATTTATTGATTTATACCTTTTATATTTTCAGATTATATTTACGCGAAGTCACAATGTATTTAAAATGTAGATTTTACCGAGAAAATTCTGTCAAACTGTAAAGAAGTAATTCGTTCATTCGTACAAAGCGCAGACGTCGACAATCTTATTCAAATAGAGATTTCCAAGAAGGCCTAATTTAATCTAAGGTTATCTCGAGCAAAATATCCTGAATAATTCATGGCTTCGGGATTATCTCTACGCAACTGGGAAAGCTAAGAAATATTAGCTGAATATTTATTTTTGAATAATATATTGGCTCACTTTGAAAATTATATCGGCTTGATGAATATTCATGGGTATCGTGGTTTCGTGATATTGGAATATTAATTTCATCGTTGGTGAATTAGAATTGAAACCCACTAATATTAATATACGTAATACGATACAAAGTCAAAAAATAGCAGAACTTTTTAATGACTTTTTGAAATATCACGTACTCATTAAAAAGTTCTGCTATTTTTTGATAGATGGCAAACTAAAAACTAAAAAGTTGTGGAGTTGCGCTCCCTGCTTTCATGCTAGCCTAGTACCAAAAGCTCTACTTTAGGAGTGCCAGGTTATTTTCGTTACGGAATTTTAAGGATTCGGTCTGCACCGTCAAAGCCCGCGATAGAAACTATGCAATAGCTTAAAAATAAACCTTTTTTGACTTCATACTATCATTATTATTTCTGAGATCCTCGGAAGACTTGTGATCCCCGTCGCGTATGAATATTAAACGAGCGCGGTTGAGACACTCTCGCAGATGGCGACACCTTCGCCGCCGGCTTAGCCTGGCTTTAGCTTAAAATGTTTATGAGCACGTGGCTGGAGGGGTTTTCACCATTAAGTACTCGGAAGGCAGGTCACAGGAGAGAACAAACCTTTTTACCTCATGTTACTGTCCTTGTCGGTTGTGCGGTAAGGTGGTTTCGAATTTGAAATCAAAGGGGGTATTATTTCTACCCGTATGATGTATATTATGTTACCCGTTAATATCGCTAGAATTTTGTGTTATGTTTTTTTACAATATGGGCTATAGCTTGAGTGTAATCACACCTGATGGTAAGTGATGATACAGTCTAAGTTGGAACGCTCTTGCGCTTGCGATTCGATCTTGATTTGAAGACGCCCAAATTGTATAGATGGTGAAAAAGTCAATGCCTGGGGTGGTATTTCAGACCTAAAATAAAATATGCTTTCATTTTTTATGCTTGTCAACGCATAAACTAAATAAGTAGTTGAATCATTTTCTGAGCATTCACGTTTTTTTCATATATTTATTTGCATTATATTTATTGAGTAAAGCATTAGCATTTTTTAATTTAGAGAATAATGTAATTTGTAAGTAAGACTGATGACGTTGTCCACTTTGTTAGCAAGGTAGGTTAAACATTTCCACTAATGCTGGATGTGGTACTTAATGTATTTAACCTCATTACTTCGAGTGATATGTCGTTATGGAGCCACCTTTGAAGTAAGGGCGTAGATGTTTAAATTAATTGCTCATCCCACTTCTGAACTTTTGAAAAGGAGATGTTTTATTTAATTACAAATTAGTGCTTAGCGATACTTACTGGCCTAGTTAACTTCAGCTGTCTATTTAATTTCATTCCCAGGTGTTCCTGATTTATGTATATTTCAGCGTCAAAGGAAGTGATATTAAACTTACTTCCAAAAGTCTTTGTTATTTAAAAGTTCATATTTTATTAAATATCAAAATATAGTACCTAACGCTGACTTAGATTAGAATTTTTTTAGAAGATAGTTTTAAACTTAAACTTAATTGGTTGAAGGTAAGTCCAAAACTGCCTCCGGGCCAAAATAATAAAAGCGTCTACTCAACCCCACAAAGGATTTCTGTAATACTCTGCGTAAACTTTGTGACGATTCATCATTTAACTGAGTTATGAACTTATGCCCTCCATGTCTGATTCATCGAAGCTACGGGCAAAAGTTATTAAACATAAGATAAGATAAGCCCATATGTATCTAGACCATGACCATCTAACATTAAACTGGGGAATTATGTCACAGGCCGAAAAAAATACGCGCGAGTTTCACACGGCCGAGTGGGTAGTTGACCTTATTTCCGCTTTAGAGCCGTTTGCGAAGCTGCGAGTAGCTACTAACTTGCGCTTTTGCTGGGCCCAGACGAGCCGTCATCGCATCTACATCTAAAATTCCGCGATGCTCGCACTTGGCCAGCGTGGTAGACTGTGCCGAACTCCTCTCGTTCAGTAATGAGGCCCTTGCGCGGCATCCTAATGTCGGATTCTGCCGTGGCGGTCGAACTCTACATATACCGAGATTTGCCACAGGCGTGGGACATAAAGGAGATATTTCAAATTGGGCCAGGTCTTGTACGGTATCTTAAAAAATCAAGAAAAATCTGTTGTTCACGGGAAAAATAAAATTATTTAGTTAAAACGAATACTTTCGGTGTACAGAAATATCTTTTTTTCATTATTTATATGATCTATTTTCAATATGGCGTCGCTGGCGTCGTACGATATGACCACGACCAAATCCACGACTCAATCTGTCAACAGTTGACATTTCTGTCAAAGTCAAATGTCAATTCACAATGAAATACATATTACTGCCATGTTGAATCGTTGTTAAGTGTTGCAACTATATTGAGAAACACTTGTTTTGTACAACCGAAAAAGCCATTTTTAAAGAAAATATGTAGGTAAAACCTGTTTTTTGTGATCTGGGCTACACCCAAGTATACCGTACATAGACCTGGCCCAGGGCTCATACATTGATGAAACGTCTCCTTTTACTACAGTGGACAAGTGTGTGCAAACATAGATGCATTCTATATAGATACTCGTAGATCAGGCGCAGGACTGATGGCTTAAGGTTCTCGCAGAAGCACGGGGGTACGAAGAATTTCCTGATAGAAAAACATTGATTTTCTCTAAATTTTATTGACCTCACCCTGGAATTGATCTCAGGACTTCGTCCCAGAACCGACGTAGACCAACCAGGACAAGACTAAAGAAGGAGTTGAAAAGGGGTTGAGAGGAATCTTTATACTAATATCCCGGGGATTTAGTTTAGAATCTACTTAGAACCTTAAGGTACCTCCCAATATTGTAAATTCTTAATCCTTATTTTATGCACACAATTTTATTCATAAACTCTGAACACCCGGAAAAGTGAAATCGCCCATCGTTTGTATGACAATGTATTTGAAAATATTTGCTTGGAAAATTTCAAATGAAGTTCACAAAATTTTCTCACTACATATTTCCTTATTTCTTACTGCATTTTCACCAAACAAGAATGCAGGCAAGTCTTATTGCACTTAGAATAAGAGTGAAATTCAAGTGTTTACCTCTTACCACTTTAGAAGTTGACGTAATTTGGGAAAAGTGGACAGGGTTTGCAAATGCGAATCCTCTGTAAAGTGGACTCCGGTGGAAACTTGAAAAGTTTTGGCCTTAATAGTATTTGGGAGCGTCGTAGCGAGCTACGAAATTGCTCGGGGACCTTTTATATTGTAGTAAATTTTTTACCCCGTCCTGTCCCCTTGGGAATATTGACTGATTTTTTAGTCAACATTTGTTTGTTTTGTATTGATATGTTTGTTATTTGACCGGGTAGATGTGGACGTGAGCCTGAGCATTATGAGGTATTATTGTAGCACTCTAAATATATTTGGATTAAATGGGATACTTCTTAGTTTCGTTTTTAACCGACTTCAAAAAAAGGAGGAGGTTCTCAATTCGTCGGAATCTTTTTTTTTTTCTATGTATGTTCACCGATTACTCGAAGACGCGTGGACCGATTTGAAAAATTCTTTTTTTGTTTAAGAGGATTTTGTTTCCAGGTGGTCCCATTTTAATCAGGGCAGGATCTGATGATGGGATCCTGGAGAAATCGAGGGAACTCTTCAAATTTTATATGGACACATGAAACTATTTGAGCATTATTAGAAAGAGTAATATTTTCCAAGTTGTCCTATGGTCATCAGGTCAGGATCTGATCATGGGATCATGGTGAAATCGAGGGAACTCTTCAAATTTTGCTAGTATACTTAAAGCGAGTTGGGTATTTTTTATAGTTACTGGTGCATTTGCTAGCAGATACGGATTTGATGACTAAAGTCATCAAGTCAGGGTCTGATGATGGGATCTTGGTGAATTTTAGGTATCTCTTCAGAGTTTATGAACACACCTCAAGCGATTTGGGTATTTTTACAACGCCTTGTGCATTTTATTGTTTTCCACTAAAAAGAATAAAATAAAAATGGGAAATGCTTTCCAAAAAACCAACTTCAAATGCCACCACAAAGAGTGAAATAATTTTTATTTAAATTTTAGGTACCTACACCAATTCGAAGTCGGGCGTTTGCCTATGACTTCGTCATTTCTTCGCACATCCAGTAAGTTAGGGAGTGTATGAAACATTGCCCGACTTCGAATTGGTGTAGGTATCTAAAATTTAAATAAAAATTATTTCACTCTTTGTAGTGGCATTTGAAGTTGGTTTTTTGGAAAGCATTTCCCATTTTTTGATCATTGAGTTATTATGTACTAAGTTTTGATGATATAATTAGGTTGTTTTAATCAATCGGTTCAATCGTTAAAAGCTAGGATGATAATTTATTATCAGATCTTACATTTTTTGTAGGTAACTTGTTCTACTTATATTTTTAACAAAAAAAATGGCACAAAAAAAGAAGTGGTAGTAAGGATCACTCGTCAACTTAATTTCAAGTTAGTAAATTAGTTCTTCTTCTTCTTCTTCTTCTTAGCCTTCATCCCGGCATATGCCAGGGTCAGCAAATTAGTAACTACCCATAAATAGATCATCACTTCATAGGTGCCTGTAATAACAATTTATGTGAAAATAAAGAATTTTAACAGGACAGATCAATTTGTTACGCTATAATCCGCTACTTGAAAAGATTCTGTATGGTACAATATGCAGGAACATTACCCACATGAAACACCACACACAATTTTCAATACTTTCTTCGACGCACGTTTCGTCCCGACACCGGGACATCCTCAGGTGATGTTGACTTCACAATACGAAATCGTAGAGCAACTCTACGATTTCGCATTGTGAAGTCCTGCTAATTATGGATTTTTGAATCAAAATATGGGCATTGGTAATATTATTCTAAAAACACATTTTTGTGTCTTTTGAAAATACCTGAAATTGACACAAGACCTTAATGAAAATTATATAACTGAAGGAATACAATAACTCCGTCCATGCCATTCAATTGAGGAAAACTTTAAAAATTTTATTACATCGTGAAATTTGCTTCCAGCGAACCGCCTTCAAAAGTCTTCGCTCTTGTTACGGCAGAGCACAGAGCGTCAAATTGAAATGGCGGAAAACGCCTGTTTTTCAGCCCGCTTGCTGCAAAAAGACACAGTTCACTGACCACAGAGGTTATTTTTTATTGTTGCAATTATGAATGCTATCCGAAAATGTCCCAGAAAAGGCTATTTTTTTTTTTACGCTATACAAGTTAGTACTTGACTGCGATCTCACCTGATGGTAAATGATGATGCAGCCGAAGATGTTAGCGCACTAACTTGGAAGGGGTAAGTTATGTCACCCCAACGGTTTCTACACAGCATCGTACCGGAACGCTAAATCGCTTGGCGGTACGTCTTTGCTGGTAGGGTGGTAACTAGCCACGGCCAAAGCCTCCCACCAGACCAGACCTAAGCCAATTTAGAAATTATATAAAATTCCAAAGTGGCCCGTGGCGGGAATCGAACCCGCGACCTCCCACTCGAATCCGAGCGTGCGTCCCCTGCGCCACGGAGGTCATAAATATTTTCAGAAAGGATTTCTAATGTTAAGATTTTTACAAACCAATAAATGTCATTCCTCTATTGGTTGACAATTACGCAATTTAAAAAAATCATATCTGGTGCGCTAAGAGCCCCCAAATCTTACGACGCGGGTTCTCTCCCTTAAAAAACAGTGCACTTTGTGTTTTTTGTATGTCTTGGCAGGAGCACTTCCGTGCCCCTCGTTAAGATGGATGTGTAACATCCGGCCGCCAAGTTAAAATTTTATTTCGCTATTCTAGAGAGTAGGCTATTTATTTATTTATAGTAGGCTTATGGCAATGAATTTTACGAAAATAATAGGTATTTAGTATTAACAAAATCTTTGATTAAAATACTCATTTAAATTCACTTTCTAATAATAATAGATCCAAATCTGGAATAATGAGTTTTCGGGTATCAATGTGAGGTGAAAGGGAATTTTTGAGCAATCTTTTTATGAAAATAATGTATCTGTGATACTAATATTTTAGCAAAATTCATTGCCATACATAACCCATAAGCAATATGTTGTTAATTCTAATATTTGCGAAACTAAATATGAATTTCTCAGGCTAAATTGGCCGAATCACCAAATTAACATTTCTGCAATGTGTATTTTTATCCACCAAGTTGGACCGATTTTCTTGATTTTATTTTTGTCGGGTAGTTTAACAATTTTTTTTTCCTTTTTCCAGTACAACCGTTAGGCAACACTCATTATGAGTTTTTCTTTTTTTTTAATTTCGTATTTTATCTGAAAATATATGTATCCAAATATAAATTAATGACATTCAACTAATTACAAAAATTCAACGTTCAACCAGTTTAACGAAATTCGTTGGATTCAAGTAATCAACGTCTCTCATTAGTCGATTGAGCACGCACGCTCCATCGCGAATGGGGCGTGAATTAATATTAAATTAATTAATCTTTGCGCGTTAAACTTAATTAAAACTCCACCGTGATAATTGGACGTACAAATTGTCGCGTCGCGTTTTCGTGCGCATTAACATAATCGGGAAGCGGTTAGATGAGTGAAACGAGGGCAAAATGGTTACGATTGATTTACCGTGGGCTCGTACATAACTGCATTGTTTGTGCATTCTCACATAGCCAATACCTACTCACGATGGAAAGATCTACCATTTACCTATGTGCTCGTATAGGCATTTTATTTCGTAGGGGTTAGAATTTAGACGAAATTTCTGGTTCGATTCCGACACGGGTCACACGGGTCAGTTTAGAATATACTGCAGCGGCCAGCAAAGGCTCATTGATGGACGAACGGGTAAATGTAGGCTGAGGCAGCGCCGAGGCACACATACTGAGTTCTTCAATGCCTAGTTATGGCTAAGGTATACTTACGCCTTTTTCAAACAATGCGCAGAAATTTACCTAAACTATCGGCAGCAATTTCAAAATCAATTACGAACAACGAACAACAATATTTTTTTCAGAGTAAACAGCTTTCTATTTTTGCAAGCCAGCAGTGCTATTCTACAAAATGTCCATCTCTGAAACAGCTGCCAGACAGCTGCCAAGCCGAAGATGGCATGCAAAATTTTCCTCTATTACAACTGACAAATTCATAGATGCAGAAATGTACGCTCGTCGCTGTTTTAAGTATTCTTGCAGAATAGCACGGCAGCTCATGTAATGAGATGAGCAAGAAATTCAAGTAATGTTGAGTGATTCGCCTGCTCATCGCAGATGCAGTGCATCCTGCAGCTTTCCATTGCAAATTCACGACACTGCACAGTGCTTTCATTAGAATCCTGAGACTTTACCAGTTTTTCCTACTTCTAAAGTCTCACTTTGCCCAGTAATACAAATATGTATTGGCGGGTATTTGTTATTCTTTTTCATTTTATTTTTGTTTGCTTTAATTTTATATTATGTATAGTTCGTGGCGTCACTCAGTCATGGATCCTGACTGAAAATCAGCGATGTGTGCCTCCATGTATGTATGGAGAGCACACAGCACCATGCTGAGTTGGGGTCCATTTCTGGGTTGTGCCACACATTGCAGGGTGTCTGGAGCTGCCGCCACTTGGGCAACGATTGGTATTTTTGCCCGGGTGGGGGAGGCTTCAGGCATCGTTATAGTTCATAATTAATGTACCTCCATTGTAATGTGTGGCATAATGCAAAATAAATGTATTTCTTTCTTTCAGTAAACACGTCGAAAACTTTTCAAACGTAAACACTCACAGAAGAATAACAGACACGGTAGTAGGTTCCACTATGAACTCTAACAAGAAAAGTCATACCACCAGTGTTACTACGACCTGTGTGTCGGCACGTACCTGGCTTGATGCAGGACATGCCGCAGGCGCCGTCGCAGAGACACTTCTTCTTTTTGCTCTTACAGTCCTCGTCTGACGAGCACTTCCGCAGGCACTTCTGACCCTGCCAAGCAAAACTCTTTTTTAATTTCTTGAATATAAACATATTATGTTCTTGAATTTGATGGGATCCTACCTATTTGGTTTTGAATAGGTTCTGTTTTCTATATCGTACAGTATTCGGAAAGACGGATAGTAATATCACATTGGTACCAATTGGGGATTTTATCGGGATAAAAAGTAGCCTACATGTATTTAGGGAATAATCTATCTCCGTACCAAATAGCCAAATCGGTTCAGTAATTGCGGCGTGAAGGAGTAACAAAGACCTACACAGACGCACACAAAAAACATTATTTCTCTTTCTTTCTTTGAGTTCACACATTCCGTGAATGTCAAATTCTACTGCCGCATTCGGACAGCCGTCTTGCACGGAGAAGAACGGTTGGCGTGCCCTTGGCACATGTCTCGTAAGCGTAATCCTCGCGTACGACGAGAGCAGCATGAACAATTTCAAGAGGCGTAAAAGTCGTATTTTTATGCGTAGCTGCATAACGATACGCTCACGCTGCTCTTACGTTTACGAGCCGTCTACTAAGGGGGAAAGTCTTAGTGCTGATGTTACCAGTAGCGTGGCCTGCTCCTCGTCGCGCGGGCACTGCGCGGAGGGCGAGTTTCTCGGGTTCTTGTACACTCGGCCGTCATCGTCTGCGTCGGCGCGGCTCGGCGTCGTGTCGTCCTCGTCCTCGTCCTCCTCCGTCGTCGGGTTCGGGAGGGACGATACTGGAACAAGAAAGATAAACTATCAATAGGTGTTAGGATTAAAACCTTTTTAGGCGTGTTGGATTTTTTTTTGAGTTATAGGAAAAAAAGGCGTGTGGCACTCGGAGACTGACGCGGTAAAGCTATTGCATAGAATTTAAAGTTATTTTTAGTATTTTCATTGATGGCAAAAAAACTAGAAAATACAACTAGAGCTAGAACTTTAAAACTATCACGCACGTGATATTACAAAAAGTCATTAAAAAGTTCTGCTATTTTTCGATAGATGGCAAACTAAAAACTAAAAAGTTGTGGAGTTGTACTCCTTGCTTTCATGCTAGTCTGGTACCAAAAGCTCTACTTTAGGAGTGCCAGGTTATTTTCGTTACGAAATTTCTGGATTAGGTCTGCACCGTCAAAGCCTTGCGGCACTGTGCACTGTTACCGTAACCAACACGTCATGTAAGATGAAACCCGTAGTCTACTTACAGATATAACATTATTTTGAAATGGGTAACATTTTTCTGTTATTTTATATTATAGAATCTGATATTATGCGATGGAGCGATATTCGGTAGTACAGGTGGAAATGAAGGAAGTTTTTTTAACTGACATACGAGTAGTTAGAGTACACTCAGTAAGTTAGAACTGTAGCAAAGACCTAGATCTAGATATCTTTGACTTGAAAGCACTCGAAAGCGCTTCAATACAGAGGTCGTATTGGAATAGCTCTAGCCAAGCTACAGGCAGCAGCGCGCTTACCTACAGTTATATCTAGAGTTTTATATATCTAGTCTAGAGTATTATATATCTAGAGTATTCCATTCTTGGAACTCCGCGTCTTCTATTGATACAAAACTAACAATCTCCTAAAGTAATTGCAACTCTGTATTGGGGATCTACGGATGAATGGTAATGGGTAAAGACTAAAGTAATCGAAGGCCACGAGCTTGGCGGATTATCTAAAGGCCATGATTCGTGAGTTCGTAGTAAAATAGATATAGTTCAAGTTTTGAATAAAAGAAAGAAAGACTTTTAACGTTAACATTTAAAACTAGATCCAGTGCTAGTAGAAGGTTTACATAGCTATAAGTAGAATATTTTTGGTATGGAACCAGTTTCTTTAACTCACTGACTCATCATCGCTAAAATCGTTTGATTTTATGTTCCTATCATAGATGTCCAAGAGGCCGCCCTCGACTTTAAAAGTGCGGCAAAAAATATTTTGCCTAAATTGGCAAACCCAAGCCGTTGCTACACAATTTTTCAAGCACATCAGCATCCGCGCACCATACAAATTTCATATTGACACGCTCACACTACAAAAAAAATTGCCGCACTCACGGCGCTGTCGTTGTTAGGTATGGCGAGCAGCGACCTATTATAAATCTATGGCCGTTCCTATCATGATACAGACAAGAGAGTTAGTATTTCTCAAAATTCTTTCGGGATCACCCAAGCAACCAAGCAGGGTGTGTCAGCAACTTTACGTATACTCCGGCCGTTATGGTCGTAGACAAAATGTAAACAAACCCACGTCATGCATACGTCATGGCTTACGCCTAATGCAGGGGTAAATAGCACTTGGTCTTCAGAAAAAATATATAATCGATCGGCTCCTTATACAGAATCTTTTTTAGGGTTCCATACCAATTTGGTAAAAATGGAACCCTTATGGTGAGACTTTCTCCGTCCGTCCGTTCGTCCGTCTGTCACACTCGATTATTTCAGTAACTATTCAAGCTATCGACCTGAAATTTAGAATAGTTATAGATAATAGTGACGCGACGTCATATCAATCGTAAAAATATGAAAATTGTTTTTATTTTTATTAAAGGGGGGAAAACCGGATCGCCGAAATTTCAAAATGAGATAACAATATTGAGTGGGGTATCATATGAAAGGGCGTTACTTGTATATTCTAAAACCAATTTTTATTTATTTTTATGCCTGATAGTTTTTGATTTATTGGGCAAACTGTCGAAAAAAATACCGTTCCCCCCCCCTTATCTCCGAAGTTTACCATTCGAAAAATCTGAAATAAATATGATCAATAGAAGTTAACGTATATTTTACAGGAAAAATAAAATCAACCCTCTAACTATTATACTTTTTTTGCTAATAACAATAATCCGCCGAAAACAAAGTTAGGTTTGCGGTTTGCCAACAAAAGTACCTATATGTAAATTATACTCGTAAAATCATGAACAAAAGTGATTCTTTTAATGTTTTACTTCTATTATGGTATGGAACCCTCGGTGCGCGAATCCGACTCGCACTTGGCCGGTTTTTTTAATCTTATACTGAAATTGATTTATTTGCAATCAAATTTGAAAAAGGAATAGGTAAAAACAATTTGACCTGGATGTACCTATGTATGTATTGTGAGTTCTGTCAAGGGCGTTTTGAAGATATAGCCCGGAATTTTCAATCTTTACAAACTAATCACTCGTTACCGTTGCAATAGTGTAGTAAACAGTATTTTATATCAGTATTTGGTTTATTTTTGCTTCCAATCACTCTGTGATTTGGAAAGTCGATAGAATTTAATTATTTAATTATATTTTATTCATAGGCAAAGATAATAAAGAAATGAAATAATCATTCGTTTTTTTTATTATTTTAGTTTTCGTTCACATATTTTTAAGATAAAATAAAATAATAAAATAGCATTTATTCAGCCAAAAAACTTAAGTTGTAACTAAATATTATTAAAAAAAACTCAATACACAAGGTAGGCCATAGACCTCACAAGATGATTTCACATAGCAATTGTGTCAATAAATCATGAACGGCAAATGGCGGACCGACGCGTAAAATGTTACATACACCAATGAATTGCTGGTGTGACGTTTGTTTGTTTACGTTTTGTCCACGGTCATAACGGCCGGACTTTAGTTTATTTTGTCCCCGCACCGCGTCGTATCTGCAAAAGCCGTGGCCCTGCGGTGCCGTAACTGAAATAACAAGAAGATGATTCTGCTGAAGAAGCATCTTTGTAGACGAACCAATATTAGAACAAAATATGATTCTTGTTTCTATTGGGGTAGGGTTTAAATTTATCTGTATACCTACCTATTGAATTTAGTGGATTGTTACTCGTACATACAATTTGTTAAGCATAAATAGAATCTCTACGTTGTTATATTGTTAAACCCAGGTTTATATTTCCAGTAACTGCTGAATTGAATGAGTGAATTTTAAACAATAAATACTTAGGTATAGCTTCATGGAAACCAGAAAATTATAGAAAAAAAAAACAAACAAAGCATCAATTTATTGTGTTTATCTAATATCCGATGTTTTTCTCTTGCACTATGCAATTCGAAAATCAACTGTTTTGTGAGTTATGTTATTCCCACGATAAGGTATACAATAAACTAAATGAAGATGATCCTTTATTCACTTACATAGATGTCTTTGCCATTAACCCACGTCCCACAATGTGTTATCAAATTCAATGTAGTAAAGAGAACAATTTAATTCACGACGACGACAACCATGATATTTTAAATTTATTTGAAGTGACTCCAATTCACGCAAAGCTCATCCTATCGGGGGAGTATCTCAACACAATTAGTCCGCGAGTGGTAATTAAGCTGTACCTACAGTCGCGTCAAGAGACTCAAACTTTACGGCCCTTGTGCGGATAACTTTGACGGGTGTCTCGTTCCAACCGGGTCAGCGTTCACTGAATTATTATAAAGAGGTTTGACATTACGACGAACAATGGAAACGAAATTAGAGTCCGACAAAGAGCAGCCCCCACAAAGAATAATGAAGTGCTTTTATTTTGCTGATTTTGCTATATTAAATAATGTGCTCCAATAGTCTCTTTGCGGAATGAGAAAAAGCCATAAGTATCACACCTTTATCACAACTTTTTAAGTAAAAAGAAGAATTTAATTTACGACGAACATAATATTTCAAATTCATCTGAAGTGAATTTATTTCACGCAAAGCTCATCCTATCGGGGGAGTATCTCAACACAATTAGTCAGCGAGTGGTAATTAAGCTGTACAGTCGCGTCAAGAGACTCAAACTTTACAGCCCTTGTGCGGATAACTTTGACGGGTGTCTCGTTCCAACCGGGTCAGCGTTCACTGAATTATTATAAAGAGGTTTGACACTACGACGAACAATGGGAACGAAATTAGAATCTGACAAAGAGCAGCCCACAAAGAATAATGAAGTGCTTTTATTTTGCTGATTTTGCCATATTAACTTTGATAATATTTGCTCAAATACAATGCTTGCGGAGCTTCTTTACTTGCGGAGTGAAAAAGAGCCAATGATTTTAGAAATCAGCAACGACGTTTATAAATTTATGATTTTAGGCTTAGCAGGACTGATTATTTTAGGCTTATTTTAGGCTTATTTCGTGGTTTAAATCCATAGTTTTATGATTTTTAACGAGTATATACCACGATTATTTTGAATGATGTTTTGCCGATATTTCCATTTAATTGCATAGGCCGTGGTCGCGGGACCTATTTGATTTAGCGTTAACGTTTCATTATTTATATATTGAAAAATCCACGAATAAATATTTATTTCCTTAAATTTATCCCAGACGTACTCTCTTGCACTCATTTGAACTTAAATTAAATTTAACCTAACATAACCTGCACAAACAATTATGGTATAAATGTCAGCAGCTTTGCCCCATAATAATATACCGTAGACAGATGAAGTTGTACCTCAAGGAAACTCATCGAATGCGATGCAAAAAGGTAAACTTCAGGGGAATCCCACTTCCCGATAGTGTTTTCAATCGTGTTCGATTAAAAGCTTAAACTTTCTTCTCAACCCTTTTATATTACCCACGCTTACTCCTGCAGGAAAATCTGTCTAGGTTCCCTGAAAATCTGTCACTTGTGTACCCAGAATTAGTTGTGTATAATATCAACTAATTCTGGCTCTACCTTAAATCAAATCCAGGAAATCGTGTTTCCTTGTCCAGCATGTTTACCACTGTACCTGAGGGGTTGCTCAGCTTGAACCACGTCACGAGAATCAGGCCAAGGCCGCGGCGTAGACGGCGGGGTTTTCCTCGTCTTATTGTCGAGGAAAACGAAAATACGGCATCTATAATGAAGCAAAGTTTTCCATTCTTTCTTCCATCCGTTCGTAGTATCCAATTTTTTAAGGGACTCGTATCTTAGAATATAAGATAATATACAAAATAAAACAATATTTCTCTTTTGTGACGAGACAGTTTTGCTTTTTATTCGGTAGGTACTTCATATTTTTAATATTACCATATAATATTAGCCGTAGCCATGACCATCTATTTATGCTATTTCTAGGATTGCTACTGAATCGAAATTTAAATAATTGGTCAGGTGCGAGTCGGGCTCGCGCACTGAGGGTTCCGTACTATATTAGAAAAACTTAAACAATAAGGCCCGGTTGCTACCAAAGCGGAGCGGAGTGGAGCTGTGTTTGAGTAACCAATCAGATTTCGTAATTTCGACATCTCCTCTCCTTGGAGATATATTTGTTTTTATAATTGCACTGACGGCGGGCCATCATTATCTACAAGTGTTCCAAATTTCATATTGATATCTTTAATAGTTACTGAAATAAAGGGCTGTGACACACAGACAGACAGACAGACAGACGGACAACAAAGTGATCTTATCCGAGTTCCGTTTTTTTTCTTTGAGGTACGGAACCCTAAAAATGTATGAGAGTGACATATCAAATTACAAATTGATCACGTGGCTTATGCTTCACTTTATCTAATAATCTTCTAATATAACAAACTCCTTCGAAACGGCTCGACCGATGTTTACTACGATTTTTTTGTCCTTATATAAAATCAGTCTGTGAATAAGTCGCATACTACTTTTTTATGCCTCTAAAGGCAAAACAACGTTTGCTCGGTCAGCTACAATGTTCAAAAAATATTTGTGACAAAGAAAAAAATTTTGTCATAATTTATTATGTTTTTTTTACACTATACAAGTTAGTACTTGACTGCGATCTCATCTGATGGTAAGTGATGAACAGAAGTCACCCCAACGGTTTCTACACAGCATTGCACCGGAACGCTAATTCGCTTGGCGGCACGTCTTTGCTGGTAGGGTGGTAACTAGCTACGGCTGAAGCCTCCCACAAGACAATATGTGTTTGTATAATGAATAGTTTGTGAAAACTTGATTGTCATACTAACATCTCAAAAATTTCAAAATGATTTTTGACAAAGCAAATATTTTGTCATATTATCATGTCGTTTCACGTTTGTACTCGTAGAATGAATTAAAGTTGATTGTCATATTTGATTCATAAATTAGTGATGTATATAGACAAGGAAACATCGAGCCACTCAGAAGCTGCAGTTACTCGAGAGGTATCCACTCCGAAGGAGATTTCTCGCCGGGGCCATCCGCACCACCTCCCCCCAAACGGAGTCCTTTCCCCCCCTGAACGGGGCCTCGTTTTCAGCTCTGTGATTTCGGGGCAATAATTTTCTACGGACGTATTATTCAAGTCATGCTCAGACTGGCAGGATGGGCGCTTTGAATATAATAAAATTTTCGTTTATCAATATCATATTTGGATCTTTTCTTAGAATCTGGATGACTTTTCAACTTTAAATAACCGGCGAAGTGCGAATCAGATCATCGAAGGGTTCAGTACCACACGCATGATTTTTATAATAAAGGGGGTATTCACTTTCGCCCACAGACTTGATTACTAAAGACAGGGCGAACAGCGCGAAAAAATGTCGCCAGTTTATGGGTGTCATTAGTACCAACAGTATAATGGTCAAGCGATAGTTCGGTCGGCGGCGGCGGGGGGTATTTTGACAGATGACGCTACTGTTTGCTTGTACAAAGAAGGTTTACGTAAAAATGTTCGCATCGGCCTATTTTTACTATTTTTATCTATTTTTTCGCCTAAATATTTTTTAATTCAAAATCGTCTGCTTATACATATACGTAAATACCATGACCTTTTTAAAGATTTCACTTCACGAGATTAGTTTCTTGTATCTGTACTCGTATGTATAAAATCTATGTGTATAAAATGAGTGCAAAATTTTTCTAGGTCCTTATAACTCAGGTCAAAAACTTTATTAAAGTAGGTTCTTTCATCTATCATATTGTAGCTTTTACTAGGTAGTACCTAGGCTACCTAGCTACCTAGACCTAGGTCCTAGACTGTAACACAAGTAAATTCCACAAGGCTGCATTAGTATGACTACCAGAGAGAAGCTTATTACGACCGCGCTCCTGAATTTATAAAGCTGCTGTCTGGATAGCTGAGAAGCGTATGAGCAAAATCCACAAATGGAGCTTTGAAAATGAGAACCAGAAAGTAGCTTAAAGAATGAAAATTAAAATCTTTATTTTTCACATCGGCCTTTACTTACAGGCTCGTATGAAAAGTCAAACCTCTACCCAAGTTCGGAAAGCAGATTGGCACTTAGAAGAACTGGCAAAGATACTCGGCCTATGTGTTAGTGTACGTTGTAATGCAGTTAGTAAAATGAAAAGTCGTTAGCAATTAAATAGTTAAATTATTAAAATTTAAGATAAGACTGTTCAATAGTTAGCAGGACAAATTAATCTGTTCTGCTAATTATGGATTTCCGCAAAATAACGCCTGCTATTCAATGTTCAATAGTTTTCCCATATACGTCACTGTGACATTATTTAAGTCAGCCTACCTTTTTGGGAATCGTTGTATTTGTATTTCCTATTAATATATTTTATCTTCAGAAAAGGCAAGGAGTCTTTAAAAATTACCCTTTAATTATATCACACCATGAAATTATCCCTGTGGAAATGTTCTAATTTCAAGTGAATTTTATGAATTCGTCAGGTGTAATATAATTCAATTTTGCATGCCATCTTCGGTTTCTCAGGTATCTGACAGCTGTTTCAGGAAAGTACATTTTCAAGAATAGCACAGCTGATAATATAGGTCCCTGATTTTGCGTCCTTTTGCCCATTTACTTTAATAATATTAATTAGTCTTCCTATGGATGGCTATTAGCAGAGCATAGCCACTATAAAACGCCGCATCTTCGCTAAAAGCCAGTGACTCCACGCTAGGTAGATTTTGCGTATATACGCGACTGGGATATTATTCAAGTCAGCCCGTTTGGCGGACTCAGTCGTAAACTGAACGGACGCAAATAATCCCGACATTTTATGACAAAGTTACGATTTCATTTTATGAGAGCCACTTTGTCATCTGCTCGTTACAAAGTGTCCTTTTTAATGCACCTCCCTCATTACACCCTAGGGCTGGGCAATTCCTCCTCACACCCTCGGCAATTGGGTCTTACACTACTTTTGAATTTGATAAAAAATATTACTTTATTATAAACTAGGATAAAAATAATAACGTGCAGTGAAAGAAATATTAAAATCCAACGAAGATTTACAAAGTTACAGGCGTTTAAACTTTGGAGTGGGGGGATCTTCTATCCCTTTCTCGCAAAACGAAAATTTGTATGAAGCCGCACGAAGCTACTATGGCATTGGTACTTTGTGACGTCACAATTTCATGTTGCTATCTCTGTCTAATCACAAATCTTTAAATGCTTATAACTTTTTTGTTATTTGATCGATTTAATTAGTTCTTTCAGTGCACGTCATTATTTTAATTCTACTTTATAATAAAGTAATAAAAAAATGGAGTCAAATACCCTATTACCGTAAGTGGCTTGTTGCTTTTTTAGCGGTTTTTACAGGGTATACTTTGGAAAGTATCAAGAAAGTATTATCACGAACTCCACCATAGTGCACCTAGTGTAAGCTTTTACGCTGACACACACACATTCACACACTCTCACACACACACACACACACTCACACGCAACCACACACACACACACATACATACATCGATTTACACGCGCACATGTAACACTCATCTAAAATTTTGTTTTTAAGTTTTGTATGCTGCACGTACCTTATAATAAAGTTAAGTTATAACAGTTGCTACATCGATTGTTTCGGAGGTGGGCGTGATAACTGTAACGCAGTTAAGTTATTTTTACAGCTGTTGCCATCGTTCATGATAAACTGTGTTCAATTGTTAATGTTCGAATCAATATAGTTTTCATTACAAGTGCGGAAAGGCTGTTATTGCAAAGAGTTCCGACAAATGTCTACCCGAGCCGAGGCGCAGCCGAAAGCGAGGGTTGACAGTCGGAACTAGTTGCAATGACGGTTCCGCACGTGTACTGAACGATTATTTTTAATACAGTTGCGAAAAAATGAAGCAATTTAATAAAATAATAAAAACACAATAAACTCAAGTAACTTAACATTTTCTGAAAAACTATTTGCTTTTTTCTCTTCTCTCCACGCAATAAATTCGTCGTATGTAGATATGTAGCGACTTTTTGACTTTTCCGGTAAAATGTTCTCCGAAGCATTTTGTGCAACAAACAACTAAACTCGCAAAGAAAATTTCTGAAAAATGGCTTTAACCGTAGAATATAAGCAGTTTTTTTTTCTTCACCCATTCTGGTGATTTAAAAAAAAAAAAAAAAATTTGGTCATAGACTAAATAATATTCTGGTACGCAAAGGGAACTATGCCCATACAGCCAAGTCTTCAGTAGAATTTTTTTTATTGATATGAAATGAAAATGAAATTTAATGAGATGAAGTGAAACCTAACCAAACTCATTCAATCAAATCTGATATTGAAACAAATTAGTAGCTTCTTTTTAGAAATATACGTATTTGCATGAATCATAAAAACTTCTATGAATTTTTTTAGTAAAAACTTCATGGTTGGTTTTTCTTTTTAATAGACATTATTTTGACAGTTGGGAAAGATAACG
Organism: Coenonympha glycerion; assembly: GCA_963855885.1. Lineage (NCBI taxonomy): Eukaryota > Metazoa > Arthropoda > Insecta > Lepidoptera > Nymphalidae > Coenonympha > Coenonympha glycerion. Next base: position 1,153,694 of record OY979631.1, read on the forward strand.
CACGAGTTCGGGAAAGGTAAAAAAAAAGCACGAGTATGTAATAGCCCACATCCCGAACGCTATACGTCCCTGCAATACGCCACTTTTTGAGCAACTGTATTAAAAAATAAATTTCAATTTCAAATTTCACCTTTCTACCACAGAACCGCAAGACGCCGAGAGCAGTGGCATCTTTATATGGTTAATACATACTTGATTTCCAGCTAATTCAAACGAAACGTTTTTCTTCTACGTTTCTGATACGAACTGCTACGGTGTGGAACAGCTTCTCAAGCAGCAATCAAGCGCAAGACTATTTATGATAAAAAAAAAACATAATCTTAGTTGCTAGTAATAGTAGTAAGCTTTTAAACACACTTTATAATAAAGATAAAAGGAGAGATAATTATTTTTATTTTTTGAGTCGGAAAGCATTTTCTACGCTTAGTTAAGCACAAAAATCGTTCTGATCTAGAACGAAGCCTATTATAAGCTAAGAGGTAGTGCTATAACATTGTGTAGGTACAGCGCGTGGTACAAGTTTAAAATGTACTACTTACTCATTTTTGTTAGGCAGAAATTCTCTTTAAAAATCTTTGCGATACGAATACCATTTCCTTTCATAATTAGCCACCATAAGCTCAGAGGCGTCTTTACCTATAGTGCAGGGTGTGCGGCGCACACGGGCGCCGGGTCTAAAGGGGGCGCCGCGCGCCGAGCGCCCTTGCGACACATCCGAAGATGCGTCGCTCTCAAAGACCCTGCGCCCGCCGTGGCCGACGCCGGGCGCGCGGTAGCAAAGCAAAACTACTCCTTTTCCTACCTACTCTATTTAAATTTACACAATTACTTTTGTTTCAACATGAAAGCAGCCTTAAAACAGATAATAAAAGATTAAATTGGCGTAATGTCGCATCGCTACGAAAGGCGGGTGCCGGCATCGGCACCTGTTTGTTTTGATTCGTTTGACAACACGCCGCGGCCGACAATCATTGCTAACTCGGCAGTATTAGAATGCTATAAAGTTCAAATTAAATTTCCCAGGGACGTGCGGCGGTCATTTTCAAAGGCTTGTGTACGCGTGCCGCAATTTTTGTTTTACCGCTACATCGTAGTTTTGCGAAATAAGCCTTGATGCAATTGGATTAAGTATCATCTTTGAGTAAACATGTAAATATGAAGTAAATCGGCTTTTCTTTTGCTAAAAATTATATAAAAGGTAAGATTTGGTTAATTGCTTTCACAATTATTGCGACATGCCTCGAGGTCGGAGGTCATCAAAAATAGCTAGCGAAATTCATGAAAACAAAACATCGGTGATAGATAGTAATATCGAAGTTAAATAGGTACTCGTACCTATACGACCTAGCATTTTTCATTTGTTTATCCTACTGCAGTGCGGAACAAACAACGGTAAGTTTCAAGTGTAATATGTTCCTACTAGTATAAGTACTTAGGTACCTATTTATTTATTTAGGTCTTACTTGTACCTAACCGTTGAACAACGAACTACCTACTTTTAAATTTTATTTATTTATTCTGAAATGATGATGATTATAAATGCGAAAGTAGGTAACTCTGTCTGTCTGTCTGTGTGTTACGCTTTCACGGCCTAACCGCTGAACCGATTTGGATGAATTTTGGTATGGAGATAGGATAGCTTGCGTCCTGGGGAAGGACATAGGCTAATTGCTATCCCGGAAAAGTGCACAGATCCCGGGGGAATCGCGATACACCTAAGAATTCCTCGCGGACGAAGTCGCGGGAAGAAGCTTGTAATAAATAATACTCCAAGTCCTAGTCCAAGTTGCAGCTTTTTCTCTGGACCTAGGTATATTAATTTATTTACATTGATAGTTCTTTTAGGTGCCTAGGTATACTAAGTTTATTATTTATTTTAGATGTCTGATGGCGATGGAAAAAAGAAACTGTCTGGTGCACAGAGTCGAAAAAGAAAGCTGGAGAAGGAAGTGTCTCTGAAAAAGAATACAAGTTCTATTAAAAAGTTTTTTGTTCGACCCGGTCCATCCTCGGACGAACACCTGGAGATAGAGACATATGAAAACCAAGATAATTCCACAGCAGAACTCGTCACTTCTAAGTCACCGCCGCCGCCGCCGCCGCCGCTGCTGTCTTTGTCGTCGGTAGTCGAAGAAGACGAAGAACCCCCTAGTGCCGAAGCGTCCCCGGAGAATATACTTCGAGAAGATATAATGAATGATCTCGCGTTATGGCCACAGGTGTTATCCGATAAACAGAGAATATTTTTGATGGAGCGTGGGCCCGTGCAGGTAAAACTGGGTTCATATCCTTCAAATAGTTCGAAAAGATCTTTTTCAAATGCTTATTATACTAAAAAGATGTTAAATAATGAAACCGTTTTAAGAGACTGGCTGGTTTACTCTAAGTCAACTGATTCTGTTTATTGTTTTTATTGTAAACTGTTTCATGCTGATGCGAGTCTGACTCCTTTTAATGGTGAAATAGGTTACAAAGATTGGCAGCATTTGTCTACTGCTATAGAACGTCATGAAAAGAGCTTAGGGCACCTATCATGTCTTAAGAAACAAATTACATTGAAAACTGTTATTTTAAAAGAAAAGTCAGTAGATTTCTTGCACCAAAATGAAATTGATCGGGAAAAAAAACGTTGGGTTGCAGTACTCGAGCGAATAATCAACCTAATTCATTTTTTAGCGAGGCAATGTCTGGCTTTTCGGGGAAGATCTCAAAAACTTTACGATTCTGATAATGGTAATTTTTTAAAGCTGGTTGAATATACCTCTAACTTTGATAATGTGCTTGCGGAACACATTGCCCTTATTCAAAAATCCAAGTCACGCCTAACTCATTATCTTGGCCATAATATTCAGAACGAAATAATACAATTGTTGGGAGAAAGAATAAAAAAAACTATTGTTTTGGAATTGAAACAATCTAAATATTTTTCCATTATTTTAGATTGCACTCCAGATATTGCACACGAAGAACAAATATCGGTTGTCGTACGGTACGTTCTTTTAAATGCAAGCAACGACAAGGCTGAAGTAAAAGAACACTTTCTGGGTTTTTTTCCTATTACAGACACTACTGGCCTGGGCTTAACTCAATTTTTGTTAGATTTTTTAATCTCAAACGAAATTGACATACAAGATATTCGTGGTCAAGGTTATGATAATGGTGCAAACATGAAAGGGAAAAATATAGGTCTACAAAAACGAATTTTAGATTTAAACCCGCGCGCATTTTATGTACCTTGTGCGGCACACAGCCTTAATTTGGTAGTGAATGACGCTGCTAAAAGTTCATTAGAAATTGTCAATTTCTTTTCAATTGTGCAGGAAATTTATGTTTTTTTTTCTGCGTCAACAGCACGTTGGCAAATACTTGCTAAAGAAGTGCCAACTTTAAGTCTAAAACCACTCTCAAATACTCGATGGGAGAGCAGGGTTGAAGCCGTAAAAGCTCTACGTTTTGAACTGGGAAAAGTGTATGATGCCTTGTTTACTATATATTCCGATAGGAGCAAAGATGCAGAGTCAAGAAATATGGCAAATTCATTGCTGGCAAAAATTAAGTCCTTTAAATTTATCTGCTCTCTGCTTATTTGGTTTGAAATTTTAAGCAAGATAAATATAGTTAGCAAGGCCCTTCAAAAGTCAGACGTTGTATTGTCAGAAGCGGTGAAAATGATTGATAATGCAAAAATAAGTTTGTCTGAATTTCGTAATGAGTCTGCTTTTGAGGAGCTCCTTAACAGGGCGAAAACTGTAGCGGAAGAAGTCGAGGCAATAGTAGAATTTCCCACACCTGCACGCCCTCGCGCTCGTAAAAGGTTTTTTAATTATGAGGCGGAGGATGAACCGATAGCAGATGCGAAAACAGATTTTAAAGTAAATTTTTACTACTATTTGTTAGACACCGCAATCACTAAGTTCGACGAACGGTTCGAACTTTTGAATGAAAATAATGTAATTTTTTCATTTCTTCAAAAATTGAAAAACTGGAAAGATTTGGACACTGATACAAAAAAAACACTGCTCTAATTTAGAAAATAAACTTTGCCATGCTGGCTCTTCAGATGTGGAACAGTTCGAGCTCTATAATGAAATCGAATTATTACCAATGTTTATTGATGATTCCACTACGCCGTTGGATATTTTAAATTACTTATTTACGAATAAATTAATTTCAGTGTTCCCAAATCTGTCCACAGCACTGAGGATATACCTGACACTTCCAGTCACGGTCGCACATAGCGAAAGGTCATTTTCTAAACTAAAAATAATTAAAAACTACCTTAGATCAACATTGTCGCAAAGTAGATTGACAAATTTATCGTTAATAAGTATTGAACACGAAATCAAAATTGAAGTTAATGACATTGTTAATGATTTCGCTAATGCAAAAGCTCGAAAAGTAACTTTTTTGTAAATACATTTGTGTGTTATTATATTATTTGTGTGAACGACCGTCCTGTTACGTAACTATAGTCTATAATAGTTTTTAAATTAAATATTTTTGAAAGAACTACAAAGTTGTGATTTTTTATTCTTATAACCCCTTCTTTCCTAAAAAACTTTTTGCTTCCTGACATCATTTAAAATTGCACCATTTGCATCCGAATTTCCGTTTGAAAATACAGGGTGTTAGGTAAAATAGAGCAAATCTCTTGAGGGGTGTTTCTACTCATGAAACTGAACAACTTTCCCCAAGGAACTCATATCGAATTCTCAAAAAAAAAAATTGGACTTTGTATGGATATTTGGCCAATCAGCTGACCGCTCCGATACAAAGTACTTGTATGGGAGCGGTCACTTGTATTCCATTTTGACCCCGCTCGAGGGCGTCAGGTTACTGGCTGCACACGGGCGCCACTAGGGCTAGAGACGCCTCTGCATAAGCTTTCCTATCAAAAATAAAATATATTATGCTCTAGCACTACAGTCTACAACTATAAAATATAATTGCATTTTTAATCTAAGTTAAATAATACGAGTATGTATGATTTTATGAAATTTATTTTAACATCTATTGGAATTGTGATTTTCTTGTACTAACATAAAATACGTCTGTATATTCGTCTTTGTTTATACATGTCGAAAGTTTTGGAGGGAATATACGCTGCTCGTGAATGAGTCCAATTCAATGACTGCGGACACAACTATTTCATTTGAACATGAGAAAGAACATGGCAGAAATGTACACAAATAAAGTTAAGCGTCTAGATGTAATATTTATTACAAGACGATTCTAATAAATAACAGAATTTTTTCAAGGTATCTCCAGTTATTGTAAAGGACGGGTCAAAAAATAAAATATTTAAAGAAATATAATTGATTACTGATAGGTTCCGTTTCCACATTCCTGACAGCTTGTGTTGCCGGATGCCAAACTTTTCCACTTTTATGCTCCATCTTTTTGACGATCGGTCCACTTTTGTACGAGAACAACAATATGTAACAGACTATACTAAAGAAAACCCTATTTTCAAGTACTACGTTAATTCTTAGATCAGAATGTAGAATACAAGACAATAACTGTGTGGATTTCAATCGTTCTTTTTTTGCATTTTATTTTACTCGTATATATTTACATAAAAAGATTAAATTAGTTTAGGGTTTTCCATTGCGTTGGAGTAAAACTGAATATTATGTTTCCGTGTGAGCCAGTCTCACTTAAATAAACTGTTTGAATATTTGTGATTATTTGTCAGAAAACTACACCTATTAATAATACTGAAATCTATTACAACCGATTATTTTGAGCATAGATTATTTTGTCTTGGTAGTTTAGCGTTTCCGAAACACCCTTGTAATTCACTATTAATTTATTAACTCAATTAGATTTTTCTTTCAGTCGATTGGGGTTTTTTAATTCCGGCATCTCGCAACATTGTCCGACAGCTACATGGATACTATTAAATCTCAACTGTCAACAGTGAAATATTCTGGGACAAGTGACAAGTATTTATCAAAGAGTATACATGTAGTGCATTGTCTATGTTCTCAGATGCTTCATGGCGGAGGTTGCAGTTGTTATAATACTCAGATACAATATTTTGAAAATAAATATTAATTTGTCTCCACTTTTTTGTAAGAAAAATCTTTTAGCATTGAGTTCAGGCTTGCAGGCCCAACCAAAAAAATATTTTTTCATTTATAGCTGCAATAGCGTAACGTGAGCGAAAGCGATGTATGGGCCCGCACCATTGTTCTTTGGTGAAATTTTGATGTTGCATGTGTAACAGTACCTTAATCATCGGAACGGTTAGCTCTTAGCCTACCGCTTATCAGCCAAAGAGCGCCATCACAAATGACTGAAACACTGAGCTACGTGCTTCGATGATAAATTGCGTAATTCCTCCCGCATTGATCGATAACCGCTTTATCTCGCCGGGCTTAGGCCGAGCGAACCATGCGTGACCGAATTTTCAGACATTTTCCTAAACAATTAACCGTTTTTCTTAACAATACCAGCTAGGCGATGACCTTATCAATCTTTTTTGTGTTCTCCTTCTGTGACGTTACTTTATTAGCAAGCCGGTAAGAGATAGCCGGTAGAGATAATAACATATATTGCAATAACATATATTGCTAACTATATATTGCTAATAGCTTGCTATGACAGGGTCTTTAAAAGGGTCGGCGGTATGTACCTGTGGCCTTTGTACAAACCCCCCTGGTTTTAAAGGACAAAATAGTGGGCAAAATTACTAAAGAACTATAATGACGTTAGTAGTACCTACGCGGCAATAATGATAAGTAAATAAATATTCTTTATTTATATTTCTAATAAATATGTAAATATTCTGAATATATTAATAATGGGGGCGAATTCTGCGCCCCGATTGGCTGATGTAAATCAGAGAACCAATCAGCGGGCAGGTCTCGTAAACGATTAAGATAACGATGAATAGGTATCTACGTTTTTCTAACACAATCCAGGGGCTGATCTTCAATGTCTGAAACTCCAAAATGTTAGTTGCTTGTTAAGGATCCGAACTCTGGCCCCTACAAATAAATTATAAGGTTTTCGATTGAAGAGTGACATCCAGACTTCCTCCTTTAACACCAAATTCGGTTTGGCCGTGTCGCAACGTTTCGGAAGTTAGGGCAAAAACAGACAATGGGCTGGCACGAAGCTAAGGCAAAAACCACATAAATCGGTTATGTGATATTATATTGAGTACGTGGGAGCGCGCAGTGAATGCATAATGGCAGACAATGCGGTGAGATAAAACGTTTCGAACGCAGAAAAGTTCGCGAGGAATTTTCTGGGGTTTTAAATACTCTTGGTGATAATTCCTTAACTCGTTAGCGTTGATTTTCAAGCTCTGACGTCACGAAGTTATGAGCGTTAAACTAAATCAGTGTCACTTGCTAAACGGTGAAAGAAATCATTGTAAGGAAAGCGTCACACTTAAACGAAATACATATAGTACCTACCGATACAGAAGGCTCATTCCGCAAGATGATTTAAAGAAATAGCGACTAGCACTAACACAAAAAGTGCAATTCAGTTCGCATTAGCGCCTGGCTCCGCCTCCGCAAACAACATGCAATAAACGCAAAGTTGTCATCTCCTTCTATCGCGTCACTTTATCTCATTTGACGTACTAAGGCTTCCTCGCAATCGGGCGCACGCAGCGCGCGAAATAGACCGTACAAGAACTAACGCGAGCAAAGTAGCCGGCGCGCGGTGGCCGTCTGAATTAGTAGGTACGTCGAGACGGCTACCTGGTGTTTCTTCGATCACGTGATCAAGTGAACCTGGCCTGCCAAAGGAGTGTGAAACCTACCAACCTGCATTCGGCCTGCGTCATCTGCTATAGCCAAACCTAAATAGAATTCCCGCGGAATTCGTAAAAACCGAATTTCACGCAAGCGGAGTCGCAGGCAACAGTTAGTCATGAACAACTATGTATTTTAAATTTAATTTTCCGAGTTGTAGAGCTGGTAGGTAGTGTGGTATGTTAGCAATCTGGAGTATGTTTTACATCTCAAACACAAACTCGAAGTTATTAACTTTGTGTGAGTGCCGGCACAGTGCTGATTTCTGGAAACTTTTCGTATTGCGAACTGTATAAATATGCTAGCCTATATAGCATGTTTTCAAAGCTACAAAGTAGTTTTTTCAGGGAAATCAATGATTGCCAGTACGAAACAATTTAGGTACTATTTATACAGGTTTTTTTTCATACAACAAGTTAGTACTTGGCTCATGGCTGCAATCTCACTAAAGTAACTGTGATGATGCAACCGAAGATGTTATCGTACTGACTCGGAAAGAGTAAGCACCCGTTTTCTACACAGCATCGTGCCGGAACGATAAATCGCTTGGCGATACACAAACTTGTTTTTAACCGACTTCAAAAAAGGAGGAGGTTCTCAATTCGTCGGAATCTTTATTTTTTTGTTTATTAATTTTTCTCTATTTAGATTTCAGTATAGTGTAGACTGGAATATTAATTATTAAGTTGGTAACATAATACTTGTAGGTAGACTCTTTCAATTAAATTCGCGTGTCACATAACAATATTGCTTCGAATCTGCTTGACGGATTTTTATTTATTTATTTATTTATTTATTTTATGAAATTTTAATTGTACCTACATATTCGGTAGGATTTAGGAATGATAATTCGATGGACTGGAGGTAAACTATTTTCATGTATCAACAATGTTTGCTGGGTCAGCTAGTTGTTTATAAACTGAAAACTGCTGATATAAAACTTTGAGAACCTATCAATCAATATATATCAATCAATACTCAATCTATACTTATAATAAAACTGTAAAGGGTCGAATTCTGTACATTGAAGATATTTTGAAAATTTTTGTTGGAGGACTCTATTTAGTCGATACTGAAGCCAAAAATGAAATTTGTTTCATTTTTGTCTGTCTGTCTGTCTGTCTGTCTGTCTGTCTGTCTGTCTGTTTCACGACCGCGCATCACGGCTAATCCGCTGGATGGATTTAAATGAAACTTGACATAATTATAGTTCATACTCCGAGGTAGGACATAGGATACTTTTTGTCCCGGAATTCATCATGGTTTCCCTGGAAGACGGCATCAAAGTCAAAATGTGTATTTAGTTATAATTCATTAACCCGTTGTCCGATTCCATTCATTCTTTTTTTGTTAGAAAGGAGGTTTTTTAAAGATTATTCCGTATAAATTTTATCATCATCACTTTTGTAGTTCAGAAATTATAGACATCAGAACCTTTATCGATGAGTTCAAGTAGGTGACTTGAAACTCGGAATGGACAAGCACCTAGGGCTAGGACGTAAGGGCTCAAGTCAGACTGGAGTACCCTTACAGCCGTAAATAAATATGCTTAGCAGAAGATTTTGTATGGTTTAAGATTTTTCACTTTTATGGTGAACAAAAATCACGAATTTATCACCACGTTATACCGTATCGCGCAATCTCTACAAATTATGTGGAACTTGAATGTAAAACTTGGAGATAGGTACTACCGAATTTTGTTAATAATAATTAATTGTCATGTAATGTACTGTTCCTTGACTTTAAATTAAGATGGCACTGTTCCCAGAGTGCCACGTCTTTTTTATCATCCGCAACATGGAAAGAGTAAAATAATGGTTCACAAGTATTTTTAACTCTCAGGTCTTAACTGGTCCTAACCGATTGACCGTCATAGATCTTTTATACGTAAAGAAATATATAGCCATTGCCCATTCTGATACTTGGGATTGTATTGAGATGAAGCAAAGATTTTTAACAGATTCTTATGTTGGGCTGGGGAATATTGTTAGTAGAGTATTTTATCCCAGTGGTACCTACCCGGCCGAACTCTGAAAGAAGATTTCTACCACCAGTACAACTTTTCACATGATTTAATAATTTTTGACATATTTCGTGGTTTCAGAATAAAAATCACAATGAAAAGGACGATTTTAACTGTCGATATTTCGATATATTGGTACAAGTCGTGGTCACGTAGTGACCACGACCTGTGCCATTGGGTCGAAATATCGACAGTTAAAATCGTCCTTTTAAACTTTTTATTTTTTATTAAAAAAAGGAGTTTTCAAAATCACCACAAGATAACCCGTGCGAAGTAAGAACAGGTTTCTGTACAACATCACACCAGAATCCCGCAAAAATCAAGGATTTCTACGGTATATGTAAAAAAAATCGTAATTCATGCGGGCGGAGCCGCGGGCAACAGCTAGTACATATAATAAATCTGTAGAGGTCGAATTTCTGTACAAATAAAAAAAATGCTAAAAATGGAGTCAGGGGGAAGTAAGAAGTGAAATAGAACTAATTTAAATTTTTTTCAAATTTTTTGTTTCTCTGTTTGTCTGTTTGTCTGTTTGTCTGTCTGTTTGTACGGGTTAATCTTTGGAACGGCTGGACCGATTCCAATGAAATTTTGTGTGGTGGTAGCTTATGTCCCTGGTCAACATATAGGATACTTTTTATCCCGGTAAAATAAAGAGTTCCCGTGGGATAGTTAAAAAACTGCAATTAATTTAACAGCTTTGTAAACAACAACTAATGAACTTAATTTAGTAAAATTTGTTATGCTGATACCTTATGTTGCCTCTTTAACAAAATATATATATATATATATAGTAAAACTTATTAATCCAATCGAGTTCCCGCGGGAAAGAAAACATTACAAAAACAGTTAGCAGGCGTATTTCAAGTAACGGATTTAAATGAAATTTTATGATCCTACTTTATATATATGCCCGGTCAACATTTAAGATACTTTTCATCCTGAAAAATTTGAGAGCACCCGTGGGATGTTTAAAAAAAACCTATAGCTACTTATCTACGTAGCACAAATAAAACGGGGTCGAAATATCGACAGTTTAAATCGTCCTTTTGATCGTGCAACTAGGTATAACTATACAAGATAACCCGTACGTAGCAGGAACGGGTTGCTACGTACACAGCAGCGCATCAGAATGCTTAATTACAATATCTGGGCGTTGGTATCATCTCAGAATAAGATAAGTTTGGTAAGTATAGATATTACAATCCACGATGACACGCCCCACGCTGTCTTACTCCATGCGAATTGAGTAACATAAGCGATTTCGATAGAGTGTATAAGTAGAGGAAGACCAAAGAAGATATAGGTAAATTGTGTGAAAGAAGATAGCACGTTGACAGGAGAGATTGGAAGAAGACTCCTTTACGGGTCCATCGAACCCAGGGACCACTCATTTATCTTGGGAAAAATTAAGAAATTCCACGGGAAACATTTTTGTAAAAAAAACGAACTGCACGCGGGCGGAGCCGCGGGCAACAGCTAGTTAATTTTATAAAACGAAAAAAAAATCAATAAATCGCCTACGGGAACGATAACTAAATAAAAACCAATTACTAAATGAATTTTCAATAGAATATAGGTGTTCCGCATCATCCTTCAGTCAATACCCGGTTCGGAAGTATTACGGAATTGCCGGATATACGAGTATGAAAGCATCGAGCCGAGAGCTACACGCAAATGAAAACCGGGTACACGTGCAAACGTTCGCTTTGTGATTGATGCATTTGCCCTGCGTCCAACCTAACTCGCTTACATGTAGGTGTAGCATAGCTTTGACTAGTTGCCACCCTCGGAATCGCTCGAGTTTAGCTTTTGCTATCTCTCTGTAACTGTAGACTTAAAAATAATTTCCCAAAATTTTATCCTCAAATCAGTTGTATTTGTGTGAATTGAAAACTACTTCAGGTGCGTTGAGCATTTTTTGAATTGGGAAAAACTATTAAACTTGCGACATCGTTGTCCGGACGACTAGTGTCGACACGGTACCCCTTAATTTTTTTCATAAGTAAGTATTTTCCTAAGGTATTTTGATATCTTTATAAATAAGTTCATATTCAAAATAAGATTTATCGCTGACTAATTTCTACTTATTTAATTTTATTAAAATTTTTTCCCTCAGATAAGTGATCAGTTTTACCCTGGTAAAGCATTAAAGCGATGACTCATAAACAATTTCTTTGCAATTTTTTATTGCCAAAATGTCATTCTATCCGCTATCGGATTCTATGAATGAAAAAGAAAATAAAAATGTTTTATTATTAACAATTTAGTATTCATGAAAAAGAAAATGAAAAAGTTTTATTGTTCATTAATTATTTTACATAGAGACTTGTATCCCCGGATGAATGTAAATAAATGCACGTTTATCTTGTGCACTGCAATAATAATGCGAATATTATCTTCTGCATAGTTGACTAGTCTACGAGTGCCAATAGTGGCCAAAATTGATTAAGGATCTATTGTTATTATAGGTGGTTATGCATATTAGGTTGAGACCATACGCATAAATCTGTCGAGAGTATATCCGGGTGAAACGCACATACCCGGGTATTCAGTTATGCGGCAAGGCGTTCATTTACTGATGTTGGCCGGGAGGTGACATTCTGCACTACTATGTAGTGTTAACATGATTTATATTCGAAGAAGATTAATTGTTTATTATTTCACACATATAATACAAGATGCTACTTAAAAGTTAGTTGGCATTTTGTATCCTAATTTCCAAACGCATGAAAAAAGTGTAGGTAACACGGTATGGTTTTAATTTTTGCTTGTACATAAAGAGAAACCTTTAAATATTCCGAAAATGACTACCATTTACTCTTTAGTTTTAATATTGAATTAAAGTATTACGGGCGGTAGGAAAATCAACATTAACAGTATAACCGGTTTTAATTTTTACCCGGTAGAATCCGGATAAAAGTGCATCTCGGCTTTTTTGTAGTGGCTCTTAAATCTAAATTAAAACCTATTGTCATGCGACACACAATGAATTTGAAAACAAACGTTAACGTTTGTTATACGTACAGTTTTGCGTCGGCCATTTTGTTGGTGTTTCCATTTTTGTTCGCGGTTGTTCGGTTTTATGTGAACAAATATGGACTGATGTTCGTCATACCAAATAATGTTTTGAAACAAATATTATTTTAGGCAACATACAACGTAGGTTTTATATCAAAAGTTCTCTCGTAATGTTATGGCACGAGGGGATAGGATTCAATTAAATAAACACTGACTAAAGATAATTTTCATTTGTGGCATTTTTCTCTTACTTATCATTTCCTTACTAAAGAAACATCGATTGTATTCGTGTTCTTAAGGACAAAAGAAAAATAATATACAGAAGTAAAATATCAATGACGAAGTCGTATATAGGTATCCCTTTCACGTTCAAAGATGTTTCGATGTTTTCTAAAGAAACTAAATATGATTAATACCACAGAAAATAATCCGAGCGTGTCTGTGTCGTGGACTCATAGCTGTATAGCTTTACATCATACATGAATACGTGTACCTAATTAATTCTTTGATCCTTAACCCTCAAGGGGTTGCGGCGTTGAATCGACCGCACCATTTTCGTTTTCACCATAGTACCACCATAGTCACCATAGTATTGTAATTTTTTGTCACATGTATTTCTTATTCCTCGTAGTCTATTAGGTATTGTTTCTCTTTGGATAAAGTATACTATTAACCTCCGCCTTCGGCATCCTCAGGGGTACATTTAAACTCTCAAATCCCATAGGACTTCTTAACTCCGCTTGGTGGTTGAGCTATCGAGTGCAATTTATTAAATTTTGTATGTACGAGTAGGTGATAGTTATAAAACTGTGTAATTTTACAAAAAATAGAGATTAGAGAGGATTGATAAAAACTAAAAAATATTTTTTTCCAGACTGCAAAAAACTAGGGGTAAATTCAAATTTTCAGTAATTCGTCCGATGGTCGATATATACGGGTATCTACCATTCGTTAACAGTTTCAGTGCTGGCGACAAATTGATTTCTATTTAAATTTATACGGACAAACTACCGGGTATTTAAATTTTACCCGGATTACGCACTGGATTGGATATTTCAAAATCTATGTGATTTGACGCGAAGGTTCCAAAAACAATCAATTCATCAAACATATCCCTTTAACCAGGGAGTTTAGGGTTCGGCTCCCTGTCACGCACATCTTATAGAATTTGGTAAATAATATTACTATGATTTATATTTAAATAACCATAAAAAACCATATAATATCTGACTTTCCTACATAAATTTGATTTACCCGCCAAAATGAAACACGATTTAATAAACGACCTAAACATGAATAATGTACGCAATATTAACGGTGTGTGTACACTCGTCACGCGTACGGGCCGGTTATCCGGGCGAGAGATTTATTTCGCTACATACACTTGGCCGCGCGCCAAGGAATTGCAGCGGAAGAAATCCGATGCATTTAACCGGGTCACCGGCCGCCGACCGGCACGAGGCGACCGGCTAACAATTTTTTTTTTATAGCGTATTATAACCGGTTCTCGTTTAAATTTCCAGTGTACATTTCCCGATGAAATATTGTTATACTTTGTTATTATAAAATTCTTGTATTTTTTTTTATAAAAGACATTTGTATTTTGGTTCACCCTAACACAGGAGGTGCTACAGTCTTTTTGTATGGGTAAGTCCTTGATTCAATTTCTGGAATGAGCGAATTCTGCGGGGAGATACCTAATTTTGTCTTCTTTAGTTATTGATTTCTTTCTTCATTTAATCCATATAAGTAGATAGCAAAGAAAAGAGATCGACAAATGTAGTTAACATTATCTCTACGGACTACGTGCATATGCTGCCGTGCTATTCTACAAAATGAAACAGCTGCCAGCCAGCTGCCAAGCCGAAAATGGCATGCAAAATTGTACTCTATTACAACTGACAAATTCATAGATGCAGAGATGCACGCTCGTCGCTGTTTTGCAGAATAGCACGGCTGCATAGGCTGGTGATGAATCGGCAAAAACGTACTAAAGCCATCCATCGCAAATCGCAATCCATCTCTCCTTTGTACAACCAAGCTAAAAACTTTCGAAGCTTCTACAAGTTACAGTTTAGTTATAACTTTTAGCTTGCAATAAACGTCGCTGCCAAAGCGGGCTTTCATTTAAGCTGAGTAATGTCCGGATATAAACCGAGTGTGAACGTAGCACCGCGTACATCACGCGAGCACGGCCGGTTATCCGGGTTCAAGATAATTTATACTTCACGTACATACACTTGGAATAATGCCAAAGAATCACGTATGATGGAAACTAATGTAATTAGAAACTGAAATATAACGACCTCAAACTGTAGATGTAGGTAAATGTAATTTTGCCTAAGTATGGATTTTGAAGGTCCGTGGATACCATTTTTTAATCCAGCGGGTATCGTATACCGTTTTTTTAGCCTAATAAGTAGCCTAATACTCTCTTCTTAATTCAGAAAACTTAAGTGAGTGCAAGTCAGGCGTGTTATCTGTCTAGGCGTGTATCTTAATGCCTAATGTAGGTATACCCAGGTATCGTATACCGTTTTTTTAGCCTAATAAGTAGCCTAATACTCTCTTCTTAATTCAGAAAACTTAAGTGAGTGCAAGTCAGGCGTGTTATCTGTCTAGGCGTGTATCTTAATGCCTAATGTAGGTATACCCAGGTAAGCATTTATGCGGGGTTTCACGCGAATACAATTTTTAAGAAATCCGGTTCGTATTTAAATTGGCCACTGTCCTTTCAAGATAATATTGAACAGTTTGAGTACTGGAAAGAAATTTTAAGAAAGTCCTGGAAATAAAAGTGGCTCCAAATTTGCATCACAAGAAGCCACAAAAAAGAATAGTATTTTAAAGATAGAGGTTTTAAAATTAAAATTTTATAAAAATTACTTCATTTGAGAAGAGATTAAATAATTATGACTAAAAAAAGACTAACTTGTACTTAGTTTTACCAACGAATATATAATATTACTAACGTAGTTGTACCTACTATATACTATGGACCTATTATTATTTAATTTATCCCGCATTCAATTGCTCTAAATACTCTTTCTTTGCTTTAAATCAATAAAAGGTAAAAATATACAAAATATTATTTGAGCTCAGAACTACTACTAAAAAACTACTATTTACTCGAATAACTCTTTCAAGGCTCTACAATTTCCCCACTCCTAGAGTAGTTACATTTTTCGAAGATTTCTGGACTGAAATTTCGAAAATGAAAATGGAAATTGGAATACAGCCTGAATCCGTTGCTGAAAACTTGGCTGCAATTGAAAACCGGATGTAACCGGATAAATGGATCGGGCCAAAGAGCCATGCTTTTACCCGGGTATTAGTGTGCATGTCGCAGCCAACTAGTGAATTCAGACACACGTGCAAAGCTGTTCTTGGCTTTCTTAGAAGGCTTGCAATGTCTTTTAAGTACATACAAATACAGCATAAAAATGAATAACGTGGTTCGCATAATATTATTAATAAGGAATTATTGCGTATTATTATTTAATTTATATGTGCTAAAGATGCCTTTACAACTTTTAGTCAGGGGTTCCGGTGGGATCTTGTGTTGAAACCGTTGGCTTTACTTACTATTTTATCTTTTGACCTGGGGCCGTACCACCATCTCTTATAGCAGTAATATTGTAATATTGTTTTGACATTTTCATACAGTGCCAGTATGAAAATTTGCCAAGGTGTAAAGGAAAAAATACAAAAGGTATATTTTTATAAGTCATATTTTACGTCATAAGGCTGGTTCTGAACTGGACAGGCATGAGGCAACCCTAGAAAAGCTGTTGTAGTAATAATTGATTCGCAGAGCTTCAGCAATATACGCGTGAAACGTAGTTTTAGTTTGTTTTCAACACATCTGTACTTAAATATGAATCTTAATGAGGGTTCCATAAATTTTAAATTTTAATTCATAGGCAGACTGCGGAGCCACCGATATCGAATTTCCCAATAGATGAGAACAATGTGTTTCGAAATTATCATATTATCAGCGGTAGTTACTCCCATACTCGTAGCTCAATTGGTAGAGCGCCCAGCCGCGATAGCTGGGGATACGGGTGCAAGTCCCCTTGGCAGCGATATTTTTGATACACTAATAATTTATACTTTTATTTTTATTTATATACATAAATAAGCCCAATACAATATTTTGTATTAACATTCCAAAAGACGAATGGCGCTACGGAATTTCATTACACGAAAAATATAGCGCACATTGCCAAAAAAATATTATTTGTGAAGGAATACCTGAAGCGGAGAATTTATTACATCAGAAAAAGCTTATTGTTAAAGGGAGGTATTTTACAGCGCAAGCAAAACGTAAATAACTTAATAATTTAAAATCATTTACGATTTCCATATCTATAGATACTGAGCAAGGCCTTTAGATATTTAAAATTGTTAATAATAATAACCGAGCGATGGCGTATTATAAACCTATGATAATAACTATTTCGCTAGAAAATATGGCATTAGGCATAATTTCTAGCCAAACCAAATTAGAAATCATATGTTTTAAAGAGGCCCGTGGCGAGAATCGAACCCGGGTGTGTAAATCGAACGTTATGTAGGTGTGTATGTAAAAATAAAAGTTTACTTTAAGGGGAGTATATACCTATAATCGCCTAAAAACATTTAAACAGCTATAACTATATCTCACACATGAAATTATATTGTGAAAAAAAAATGAAAAAGAAAATCTTTATTTTTAAAGGCTATTAAAAATTAAAAACTCTACCGCTAAGTTCGGAACGGAAGTGAGTTCACAATATTCTCATGACTTATCTTTTTCTTTAGATAAAATATGACATTCATTAATACTAAGAATGGGACTGAGAATTCGGACAGTAAATACCGAATTGCGTGTTCCCCGAAATACGTTTCCGTTGAAAGCCTTTATCTGGTGTACAACGGCTATACAACAACTGCACGACGACTGTACAGCTGCTATACAACAGTTATACCACTACGAGCTTGTAGAAGGAAATAACAAATAAAATTCGTTCTCTACGAGCTACACTGTTTCATTCTGAATGTCTAGGTATGCTGTTGTGACCCGTTTACACTGTACCATTGCGATTTCGTATTGCATGTTCGTAGTATTCAAAGACCAAATACGCTACGTTAAGAGAGCGGGAAAGATGTGACGTATTCGTATGTTGAAGCCAAAAATTTATCGTATATGGCGTCGCGCTTCATACATTTCGGTACCGCTGACAACATATACCGCTGTCGGTCGCATACATTAGCGCCATTTTGCAGTTCTGACAACTTAAAATCAGACTTCAGGGTGGAGCCTTAAAATGAGTGACGTCAGTAAGTGCTGATCCTTTAATATGTTTAATCAATGGTAGTGACAGCGTGGACTGTAGAGGCAATCTCTTTTCATTAACGCAAGCTAGGTACATCTAGGTTTAAACCATATTATGTGTATGAAATAAAATTAATAATTAAAACAGATTCTAAGATAGAAACTCATATTAGTTCTAATGTTTCCAAGTTTCCCTGTCTAGGGTCTTTTTACACCAATATAAAGTTTATAGCCAATAACATTGATTTCTAATGGTATTCTCTTTCATTTATCTTCTGGGGATAACACTATTCTGTTACTAATTTAGGGCGGATGGGATGGATCCCTTACCAACATTGTAAAATCAAACAATAAACGAATGCTTCTTATTGTACTTACTTTTCAAGTCAAAATGAAACCTACTCTTACGAGTAGGTAGTACATTACGTTTTGACATGACACAAGCTCCGTTTAACAAGCACTCTTTTACCAAAGGTTCTCTGTAGATGCCATAAGGCTTATGATAGCCAATATTATGTGTTGCGAACCCTCGTAAACTTAGTTTTAAGTGGACTTGTAGTTATCACCATTCTTATGCAACAAATGTCATACCGACTTGTTACAAGTGCCTGTATATAAGGCCTATGTGAAATAAAGATATTTTGACTCTTGACTTTTTTTACTTTTATGTAATCGTCAAAATTAACACAAAGTTAGCCATAGGGCTGCCTTTGCACTATTTGTATACCTTCATAGTGTGTATACGTGTCTACATGTATAATTGTATATGCGTGCAGTAAAGTTGTATACAAAAATAAAATAAGAGGGGCAGGCGTTTTGAAATTCAGTGGGCGCGTCCCGACGTTTAGAGCGTCAAAAGCTATGCTTTTATATTATTTATCGTTCCGATTCCCTGAAAACGTGCCCCCATTCGTTTCTGACGGAATATGAAAGCTCGCGGCAATCCAGTTATCCATCATATTATTCCCCTTTATCCTTTATTTCGCTGTTCGCATCCTCCGCGCGGCGTGTTCCGCTCCGCTTTCACGTCATTTTGCCAGTTCATCCCACACTTTCCGATTTCCAACAGACCTTGACTTGAGGCGGCAGGGAAAATACATATAGGTACGTTTGCTTGGAAGTTTTTTGGCCACATATCAAGAAGAACTGATACTATCGAACGTCTGGTGGTTCAAGGGCGAGTGGAAGGCACGCGTCCACATGGTCGATCCCCAACGAGGTGGACGGATCTAATCCGGAGTGCTACAAGTTCCTCTATCATTGAATGTTCTCGTAATGCCGCCAGCAGGAGCCACTGGAGAACTATCGCTAAGGCAGCAGTGGCACATCATTAGACATCGTAACTACGAAAGTATAACCATGACCACTCTGTTAAGAGTGAACGACTAAGAAGAAGAAGTAAAAATCACGTTTAATGATTCCGTTACATACGCAGATAAGAGTAAATAGATACATAAGAGTAAATAGGTATTTAACTAAACCTTGTGAATATTACTTAAACTTATCCCAGTTCCATCAACACATCAATTCGAAAAATTTCATTATAATAAAACATCAATTATAATATTGTCATCGGTTTTGTATTAAAATACATTTGCAAATCTGCAAAACAATACAAAAAATCACATTTTTTTAATTCGAAAAAATAAAACTAAAAATTATATTGTAAGTATTCACCATAGTACATAGTATCTCAATGGTATTCACATAGTAATTATGCACAGTGCTAGTAACAGTATTAAAGTGTGAAAGGTTTTATTACTGCGTATAGGCGGGTATAGCCGGGTATCCGGTCACAAAGGCGGGTGATTTATGCCCGGATAAATTCGCCCCGGCCCACTTTATCATTGTGATTATATCCGGAAAATTAAATGTAACAACCGAATTCAGTTCGTAGCTACTTTTGTATGGCTGTTGCGTAATGGTTCTATAATGAACTCTGGGTTCTGAGTTGATAATAATATCGTATATTATATCCTAAAGTCTATAGGTAAAATGACGCGAAAGCGCGAATTTATTTATACGCGAAGGAATTGTTTGAATGTTCTCGTTTATAAAAAAAAATTCATAGGTAGTCATTTAATAAATAAAGTGCAGTCTACAAGCAAGTAAGACAGACTTAACAATTTAGCTGTCATAAAACTATCCTTCAAAGCTTTATGCAATTATTATGAGGAATACTCGGATGGAATCCTCTAGTGAAATCTCATTAGATGGCCGACGGCGCCTGTGATAGCCTAGACTGCCTAATGCCTATATCCTAGAGATATAGGTCATAGAGAATGTTATCCATTTTAATAATGTAGACATATTATATTATTTATTGCAGTTGGAATGTAATCTTCTCTCATCTCATTAGGTACATGTTCATTATTTAGATTTACATTTTTGTACTTAATATGAAGTTATATTTTGTACTTCAATACATATAATAAATCTGTAGAGGTCAAATTTCTGTACAATGAAAAAAAAATGCTTAAAACAGAGTCAGGGGGATGTAAGAAGTGAATTAGAACCAATTTAGATTTTTTTCAAATTTTGCCTGTACTCATCTATGAAAACTTTTTATTAGCTCTACGATAAGTAGATTTAAGATAGGTGAAAGTTTTCCTTCATAAATATAATAAAATAAAAAGAGTTTTACGTATTCTGACTTTTTTGATCACCGTCCGTACTTAAAAAATGGACCTAGAAGCTGCCTAGCTAGCCAGTAACAGAATAGTACAGTAGGTATAATCCTCTGAGAATATCCATTTTAATCTATTACGATAGACACAGTGCAGGGTTTGTGGTTGCGGTGACGCTGCATAGTGGCAGTATAACAAGTGCATTGTACCGTTATCACTTACTCTAGCCAACACTGGCAGCTTTAGAGACGACAGGGCCAAAGTTATCGTTATAATTTTAGCTACCCCTCTTATAGAGCAGAATTTCCAAAGCCCGCATTAACCCGAGTATCAAAATTTTGTGCATGGCTGAAATATCTCCAAATTGTTATTTAAAATGCAACCAAGGCCTGCTTTTGCATAATTTTATTGATTTTTATTAAATTAATTGAATTTGCTCATACTTACGTACCTTTATCATACCTTTGCGCCTTAGCTCAAAGGTTTTCAGAAGTTTCAAATGCTTTTCCAAAGCTATCTATTTATATGATAGAGCGTTACTTGTGTTTTCTAAAACCGATTATTAACATTTATTTATATATTTTTTTTTTTTTTTTATTTATTTAATTTTTATGGGTATGCATACCTGAAATAAATGATTTTTTATAATATGCCTGAATAGTAAATAGTTTTTTTTATTTATAAGGCAAAATATGAAAAAAATACCGCTCCACCCTTATCACCAAAGTTTACGAAAATCTGAAATAAATTTTGATTAAAAGAGATTAATGTTTATTTTACGAGAAAAATAAAATCAACTCTGTATCTACTGTACTTTTTTAGGGTTCCGTACCCAAAGGGTAAAACGGGACCCTATTACTAAGACTTCGCTATCCGTCCGTCCGTCCGTCTGTCTGTCACGGCTCTATCTATTGCAAGTTACACTGTAATAGCTATCGTCTTTAAATTTTAACAGATGATGACTGTATTTCTGTAGCCGTGTTTGAATTTGGCAGGCAGAGGTGTTTTAGTTGGAGTTAGTACGGAACCCACAGTGCGCGAGCGCGACTCGCACTTGACCAATTATTTTTCTATACCTACACTCTTAAGGTGTTTTTATTGAATTTATTTTTGTCTTTGTCACTCTCACGGATACGTTGATGGGTGCGACATGCAGCGTCGCGGAAGAATATGTCAGAAATACGACCTTTTACCTAATTACTCAAAAACTAAGCCAGTTATCAAAAATCTGTTTCTCAACGTTTTTAGATATAATTATTACCCATACATTAAAACAAAAATTACAATTACATCCATTTCAGTTTCCGATAAAAACGAGAAAAACTGAGATTGTCGAGCAACTTTTGGGAGAACTTTCTATCGAGGAAATTTTATCCAATCGTGTTTCTGCTTCTCAACGATTTTAGATTAAAGACTCAAAATACATGACGTGTAAATTTAAAAGTCATTGTCTTTATAGTTTTTATATACAAAACTTCACTAAAGATCGCGTAAATACGGCTTCTACGCCGTTAAAGCAACAATTAATTAGGTATATTCGTATCATTATGAGTTATTACTCAAAAATCCTATACGGTAATCAAATACTTAAGGTATACCTTTCATTACACAATTGCAAATCATCAATTAATTCAGGAATTAATTAATTTTATTGATGTATAGTAATATCTTTATCCGGATATTATAAAAGCCGGTTATACATAGCCGGGTAAACTTGATGAGTCTCATTATTTATCGTGATTATATCCGGTATCAGGTAAATTAAACTCTGCGTCAGCTCTCAATGTATAAAAACGTATGTATTAATTTTTTGATTTTGAAATACATAGCTTAGTGGAGATAAGAGTGTCATAGGTGATTATGTACGTAACTTTATATACCTAAATTATGTAAATAATTTCATGTATCCATATAAAATTTGAAGAGTTCCCTCGATTTCTCCAGGATCCCATCATCAGATCCTGACCTGATTAAAATGGGACCATCTGGAAAAAAAACCCTCTTAAACAAAAAAAGAATTTTTCAAATCGGTCCACGCGTCTTCGAGTGAACATACATAGAAAAAAAAAAGATTCCGACGAATTGAGAACCTCCTCCTTTTTTTGAAGTCGGTTAAATAGTTTTAAAGTTACAACTATCAAATTTTGTAGTCTTCTGATATTTTAAATACTGGCCAGAGTTTTTTGTTTTTCTTAATTCAATTTAATTTTGATGCGACATATATTTTCTATTTCTAAAGTTTAAGGAATCACCTGTTTATTATTTTCTGCGTAGAGATCACAATTGTTATTTGTAGAGTCACCGTCTCCGATGGATGTTCCGGTGTTGAGTGAAACCTAGATAAGCAAGATGTTCACGATGTAAATTAGTTCACGTGAACATGTCAGATACTCGTACATTGCGTCCCAGGACGTTGTTTTGAAATGCAGTATGACGCACTGTATTGCGTTCATTACCCAAAGACAAGAGTTCTAAAGTTTTATAGTGCCTTGTAATTTCACGGGATCTTCAACCATATATATTTGAACTACGGCTTAAACAAGGTATGTAGGTATAAAGAAATGCTTTCAGAAAGAAATCACAGAAAATCCTGATAATAAATAATCTACTTTACGCTCCTAATGTACTCGTAATACCCTTCTTATGTTGTTGTCTATACCTTGTGTCATGGATTTTCGCTCGCATTTCGTTATCTGCACAAAAATCATTGGTCTTTTATTTTAATACAGTAGGAAAGTTATTAAGACAAGCGAAAGTTTGTCCATAGCAATATGGACAGCTCTGGGATGATACAACATAGGTATACTTATTCAATAACTTATTATAAATTTAAAACCTAAATCGCTTTACCCTAATGGCTCAGTGTAGCTGATAAGCAATCTAAAATCTTTGGAAATTATTATTATTCAAAATGGAACTCTTGCCAGAGAGGTCTTTAGGGGACGATGAAAATTATTTTGCTTGCTGTGCAGTCAACATATCCTAAGGATGTCTCGGTGTCGGGGCGAAACGTGCGTCGGGAGTGTAGTAAGAGCTGTGTGTGCATATGTGGTGTTAAATGTGGGTGCTTGACTTTCGTGCTTGAATGAGAGAGGGCGGGCGGTGCTTGGCTTGTTACCATACACAATATGTTAGACATTACAGATTTTTTCATGTGGTGGATTATAGCTAAATAATTTTATCTTTCTTGCTGATGATGATAATTAATCTTATAGGATTTTTTTTTACGCTATAAAAGTTAGTACTTGACTGCGATCTCACCTGATAGTAAGTGATGATGCAGCCGAAGATGTTAGCGTACTAACTTAGTAGGGGTAAGTTATGTCACCCCAACGGTTTCTACACAGCATCGTACCGGAACGCTAAATCACTTAGCGGGTACGTCTTTGCTGGTAGGGTGGTAACTAGCCACGGCCAAAGCCTCCCACCAGACCAGACCTGAGCCAATTTAGAAATTATAAAATTCCAAAATGGCCCGTGGCGGGAATCGAACCCGCGACCTCCCACTCGAATCCGAGCGTGCGTCCCCTGCGCCACGGAGGTCGTCAAAAGAGAGAGAGAGGAGGATCGTTCTATTTTATCCGTCTACTAAGGTACTGCTAAGGTACAAACACACATCCTGGCAGGAA
Organism: Coenonympha glycerion; assembly: GCA_963855885.1. NCBI lineage: Eukaryota > Metazoa > Arthropoda > Insecta > Lepidoptera > Nymphalidae > Coenonympha > Coenonympha glycerion. The sequence continues at coordinate 1,178,083 of OY979631.1, forward strand.
TCAAACCTACGTGAAACTTCTGATTTGAACCAAGCGCCAGTATCTACACAGGCTAATCTGTAACCCAAACAAGTACCTATCAGAGATATGAAGGGATAGAGAGTGAGTAGGGTACAAGGGTTCACGTCGCCCTATCTACCTCATCTCCGTCCGCACGACTTACTACAGAGCCGACCCTATGTCGCAAGGGCATTATACAGTAAAATTCACTATAACCAGCCTTGCCTGGCTGCTTTCTATAAGCAGTCTAGTAAACAGTGACTAAGTCTCTGGGTTAAGGGTTCAAATTCAAACTTATAAAATGGTGGTACTTATATCTATTATACTTTTTCGTTAAGGAAACCATTATTAAGAAAAATGTCTCGACCATGAGTGTTTTAAGTAGAAATGCTCTTGCATTATGCGTGCAGTTTTCTTAGTGATTTTAATCTATTGCATAGCTTCTATCGCGGGCCTTGAGCGTGGATACCGAATCCAGAAATTCCGTAACGAAAATAACATAACACCCCCCACGGAGTGTTAGAAGTTGATAAAAAATGCTATGCAATAGCTTTACCACTGCAGTCTCCGAGTGCCACACGTCTTTTTTTTAATTCATTGTTATTGATAGGCTTGCGCTTGACTTCAATCATGGATGGAAATGGAATGGAATGGAATGTCTGGATGGCGGAGCGTGTTTGCCTAGAAAATGCCCATTCACTTTTTTCTTGAAGGCACCCTAATTATACCTGGAACACGGAAGCTGGAAGGGTATTCCAAATTTTAGCGGCTCGTATCAGAAACATGGAAGAAAAACATTTGGTTCAAATTTGCTGGACATCAACCACATAAGGATACTGCTTCACTCGGCGTCTTGCGGTTCTATGGTAGGAGATCGACGGAGGTACAAGGTTGTGTAGTTTCTGAGCACACTCACACTTTTCCTATATCATATTCAGTACTGTATATGAAGTCTGCTAATCCGCGCTTGACCAAGTCCTTCTCTATCTAAGAAGAGACTTGCCCGGAATATATTAATTCGGTAGAATGCATAAGAATATAATTATGTAGGTATTCTTTGGCTGACCACCGTATTCTAATGAATAAATACTATTTATTTATTTATTTAGAAGAAGGCTATAAAAAGAGGATGAGAAAAACAAAACTACTATAGAACATGCACGGTTTTATAGTCGAGGATAAACGGTTTAAAAATAAAGTAACAATGTGACATCGTAAAAGCTTGTTAAAAGCTATAAAACAAAGTGGGGTGGACGATAATTAATTTTTTGCTGAAAATGTACTGGGAATTTTATATTTTAAAACGGTTCTAACATTTTATAATGGAAACTGGTGTATAAAATTAAAAATATTAAAAATTCGGACTGTGGCTGTTTTGTGTATAGATACGGTTTTGTATCGTATATTGTGAATGCTCGTGTTATTAATTATTTAATGCTAATAGGTACTTTTATAAGTTATTAAATAAGATTTCCTTTTTGTAATCATATCGTGTATCATATGTATCGTGTATAGCCGATCGCACACCCGCCCCGCGTCCCGCAGACCATGGGAGGGCCAAGTTTATAGCGGTCAAGCTATACCCTACCAGCAACGCATCGCCCAGAATTTTAGCGTTCCGGCGCGATGCTGTGTAGAAACCGTTAGGGGTGAGTTTACATACCCCTTCCAAGTTAGTACGATAACATCTTCGGCTGCATCATCACTTACAATCAAGTGAGTTCGCAGTCAAGTACTAATTTGCATAGTGTAAAAAACTTAACATTTACTTTGGCCGGACACGCAATCAAAAAGCCCAACTATGTCCGGCTTTATTCGGACGCCTCTCAACGCTAGATGTAACCCTTTTGTGACACTGACTAAGCTACCCGTACGGTGTAAATAATTTAAACGATAAACGGTACTACAAATCATGCGCCCTGTACGCCACACAACCCCCAATATAAGCCGAAAATGTCTGTCCAATTTCGCCCGTATACGGCTCCCCGCATAAAACCATTACGGCGGATATTTTTTATCGCGGAATCGAATTTGCTACCCGCGGCAGAGCATCCATCATCGGCCCCGAGCAAAACCAACAACGGTATTTAATTAACCATACAGCGAACGAAATTCCATACCCTGTCGTTTGGGTATGCTACTGTTAAAGGTATACTGCTGTGAAAGAAATGCTACTGTGAAAGAAATGCTACTGTGAAAGGTTTGCTACTGTGAAAGGTTTGCTACTGTGAAAGGTTTGCTACTGTGAAAGGTATGCTACTGTGAAAGATTTGCTACTGTGGAAGGTATGCTACTGTGAAAGATAGCAAAGCAGCTACATCTAGATACTAATAAAAGCTGAAGAGTTTTTTTGTTTGCGGCGAACGCGGTAATCTCAGGGACTACGAGTACTGGTCCGAATAGAGAAATTCTTATCGTGTTGAATAATCCATTTATTGAGGAAGTCTATAGGCTATAACATCACGCTATGACCAATAGGAGTGGAGCGCATCAATGAAAAATGTTGCAAAAACTGAAAAATTTGTTCCTTTTGGAGAGATTCATTTGGGTGCGCTGCTTGGATAAACAGTTAAAGTTACGCAAAAATCATGTAGTTATTTCGAATTTTTTTACTTTAGAAATGAAATTAAATGATTTATTTGCAGAATATAGTTAACATCTTGGTTCTTACATTTATAAAAGTCCTTACATATTCTACTGAAACTTCAGCATGCAAACATTAAAACACAACATCCCAAAATTCAAAAGACTACTAAATGTTAGCATGTTAATTAGTCAAATTCAACAAAATTCTACAAAAAAAAAGCTAACAGCTAAGCGCAGTACAGCGCGTCACGCACGTTTGGTATTGGAACGCACAATACGCAACGAAGGTGTGAGACGCACCGTACCTGTATCAATACGCCGGCGTATCACTTACCAACAGGTGAAAGACTTGCTCGTCAGTCTCATCCTTGGGTTTTTATAAGATAGGTACTGAAATATAGTAGGATACGCCAGCTTTCAAATTTTAACAGTAACATGTGCGAGTTTGAAGGGAAAACAACAATATGACGTTTTTATGCTGAATCTCTTTGACATGCGTGCCTGTGATGTACCAATTTATTGCGTGTTCCAAAGTGATACTTTTGTTCCATATATTTTTGTATAATAAAAGTATCACGGTATTGTATCTTGCTATATCATTGCGAAAAATATTTAACAATATTTCAGTAGGTAATGGAATAAATTGACACGATCCATGATTGAATTTTTTTACGTTAGGTTTTTCCACAACTAATACCTACTTTATTTCACGCAGTTAGTACCTACTTGGCTGCAATCTCACCAGATGGTGTGTGGTCATCAGGCGCGGTTCACCGGTTCCAGTCTATTACTTGAAATATGATATTTGTTGGTAGAATTTAAAATATCCGTTTATCGGCAGGGGCAGATAAACGTCTGCCGACCTGTCTCCATGCAATAAGTGCAAAGATATAAAATTGGTCAAGTTTGAGTCGGGCTCGCGCACTGAGGGTTCCGCACTATTAAACTAATTCTCAAAGTAAACACGGCCCTACCCACCAAATTCAAAAACGAGACATTTGTTTTAATTTTTAAGGAGTATATTTTTGATCCATAATTTCACACAAGATACCTATCATAGATATATGAAGGCACTGTGGCGCACCCGCGTTGCCTGTTATACCGTGTATCTGAGTTCGAACCTCACTTTGCTTTCGTGCTTGTTGACACTTCGATTCGGGACTGTTTAAATTAAAGGCAAACTGATGTTTTGCACTTGTATTACATATATTTGATGAAGAGAAATCGTAGTACAACGCGCGTTACGTTCTCGATGCCGGTCGGACGACGAATGCCGCTGATTGGTTGCCGCGCTCTGGAGCCCGCCCGATGCTGCGCGAGCGCCGATGACGTCGATCAGACAGTGCTTATTCTGTTTTTTTTTTAAACTTAACTTTTTTTAATTTTTAACTATTTATTTTTAAATCAATTATATAATTAAATATTTTGTGAACATTTGAAGCGTCTACCTTTTACCGTAATTAATATGGAGCAAAAACAAGACGTTTGTTGTATGGAAGCCCCTTAAATATTTATTTTATTCTACTTTTCAGTATTTGTTGTCATAACGGCAACAAAAATACATCAACATTCTGTAAAAATTTCAAGTCTGTAGCTATCACGGTTCAAGAGATACAGCCTGGTGACAGACGGACGGACGGACGGACAGCGAAGTCTCAGTAATGGTCTCTAACATCGATGTTAGAGCCCATCAAACTCTGAATACAACCGTTCGAAAGCAAATAGCGAGCCATTTCCCAACACCAAACTAACACCAAACTACACTAACGCTGAACAATGGCGACAGATTAAAATCGACTAGAATTAAACGGGATCGACTAAACCCGTTACAACTAAACTGATTAAAACTTATAATCTGTTTGACATTATAAGTATGAGGTAGGTAGGTCTCGCAACATTCGTCACAGTCAGTGAGATCGTACTGTTTTGGTTTCAGCAGGAAAGATTAATGTGTTTTACGATCTGCTACTTGAAAAGAATCTGTATGGTCCAACATGTAGGAACAAGACAAGCACCCACCGCCCTCCCACTCAAACTAGAAACCCAAGCCAGCAATGACCACACACACTTTCATTGCATGTTTTGTCCCGACACCGGGACATCCTCAAGAGATCACGTCCACAAAATAACGGCTGCTTCCTTTTAAATATTTTGGTTTCTAAAATAATAATAAATATTATGGGTGTCAGCTAATAAATGAAGTAATTGTTTAGGTAGATGGTTAGGCAGGCGGTAGGATGGGGGGGTTGTTACTTGTTAGTTAGGATTGTAACTGGATGAGTCTAGAATCACTGTCCAAAATTAAGGAGGAAGTTATTAGTGTTATCTCGGGGTTATACACTCCCAGACATGTTAAATATCGATTTCATTATGCGATCGCTAACGCTTTAAAAACTATAAAAATGTATGTGGAATGACATTCGTTATGGTAAAACCACATGACTGACCTATCGAACGGGTATTTCACTCCTTTACATTTTTATTTCTCGAAGCGTTAGGGAAGAAAAAGAGAAAGAGAAAGAGAATTGATGTATATCATTGCTAAAGGAATTGAGCCTTTAGAAGGCATAATTAAAGGTACCAAAGTCAACAAAGTAGCCGAGTTCTATTCGACCTTGTAGCTAAATACTTTAAAGGAAAGTTTGAAAAAAATATGCTGTGTCACATCATTTTTGCGATGTCTAAAACCTTCGAGCATAAGCTCTATATAAACTTTGATTTTAAGCAGCAATGAACAAGTGAACTAATGCTCCAATTTATTAACCTTGTTAAGGTCAGCTTAGTTGAAAGCTCCTAAAATTAATGTACCCGCAATAACCCACCAAAAGCCAGCTTAAAGAGTTAAGCGTGAGTTTGTCTTATTTATGTACCTACACTTATTTGGCTATTAGTTCTGGAATAAATATATATATCTGGGGACACGGTAGTGTCCCCGCCAAGACGAGCCAAGCGAAGCGCGAGGGCACTACCTATCTTTTCTCGAAGTGTTTCGCCGTATTTTTAAACCCTTATAACTTAGGCCTGAATTATTTCAGATAATCAAAATTCTCGGAAAATGATGTCGCCAGTGAACTTATTAAACCTATAAAGTTTCAATTTTATAGGTCTTATACTTTAGATTTTATTGACGTCTAAAAAACCCAAATTTCGTCACTGACTGACTGACTGACTCACTGATGATCATCAAAATTCCTAGGTACTTCCTGAAGACCTAGAAAGCTGAAATTTGGTATATAAGCTAGTATTAGCACACAACCAACAAAAAAATTCCAAAAGTTGGAAATTTAACCCCCCAACCCCTTAAAATAGGGGATGGAAGTTTGTATGAAATTACCGCAAATATTGATGCTAGTGGTCTCAAAATTAATATAGGGACTCTTTGTAATAAAAAATTAAATACGTGTTTCAGGATTTTTAGTTAATCACCCCACATCTATAAAATTAGGGGGTTGGAAGTTCGTATGGGGTTTCCCATTCCTAGGTACTTACTGAAGACCTAGAAAGCTGAAATTTGGTATATAAGCTAGTATTAGCACACAACCAACAAAAAAAATCCAAAAGTTGGAAATTTAACCCCCCAACCCCTTAAAATAGGGGATGGAAGTTTGTATGAAATTACCGCAAATATTGATGCTAGAGGTCTCAAAATTGATATAGGGACTCTTTGTAATAAACAATTAAATACGTGTTTCAGGATTTTTAGTTAATCACCCCACATCCATAAAATTAGGGGGTTGGAAGTTCGTATGGGGTTTCCCATAAGTATATAGGTATAATAAAAACTTAATTTCATGTTAGATATCTGCTAGTAATGCTAGTAAACATATGGAAAACACGTAAATTTTTCCACTGATTCCAGTGCCCAAGCGGCCAAGCGTCCAAGTGCCCAGTGCCACGTGCCCAGTAATATTACACGTTTCAAGCCCAAGTTCCAAGCATTTCATGTTTAACGAGCCGAGTTTCACTGCACGTCAAGTAACCATGATCCAGTGCTCAGTGACAAAAACCCACATTGAGCCGAGTGCCCAGTGCCCAGCGTGAGCTGTCAAACGTGCCAAGCGTCAAATCTGATTTTGAATAGCGTTATATAGCGCTCAAATACCTGCTTAGTGCCCAAACGCACGCATTTAATTTAATCCGATGCTTAAAAGTGGGTTAAAATCACGTTCAAAAATTTCGTTACATAGGGTAAACAGTACAGTGATTGGCACTCTAAGATGACCTTCAACATATAAGTAGTAAATTCTTTGTTATATTAATATTTTTTATCCTATCTAATGTTTATCAAATAAAAGGTATATAGTATAGATTACAATAATTCACATTGGTATTTAAAAAAATGTTTATTGCTTAAAAACTAACATAAAATTAATTGCTCTATGCTATTGCACAATCATTGGCACTGAAGTATAATTATTGGCACAGTGAATTTGGTATAACGATTGGCAGTTGTATTTACCAATGTAGGCACACCTACATGCCTAGGTCCATTAATAATCTCGATCCTCTTCCAAAATTTTTAACAATTCTTCATCAGGCAGTGGTTTCAATCTATTTACTTTAACTTTTATCTTCTTATCATTTCCAGTTTCCTTTGAATCTCGGAAAGTTATGTTCGGAGGTTTAAGTTCATCTAAAATTGGTCCCTTCAATTCTTTTTTGACCATCTGTACTTTTTCCGATTCTTTAAAGGTTCTTTCAACTGCATCTAAAATTGGTCCGTTTTTTATTTCCTCCAGGGCAGTAATATTTGCAGGTTTAACTTCTTTCATAGGTTCTTTTTTTTATTTCCTTTGTATATTCTCTTTCTTCTTCAATATCAGTTGAGATTCTATTTGCAGGTTTAATTAAGATGTTTTATTGGATAACAATTTTTGATTTTATACTATTAGAATTTGGTTTACTTTTCTTAATTAAATTAAAATTTTTGGCTTTGTTCTTTTTATTAATAGTTTCAGCTTGTTTTTTTTCTTTGAGTAAGCGTTTCTCTTTGGCTTTTTCTAGTCTTGCTATTCGTTTGTTCTCCTTTTCTTGTATCTCTTTCATCTTTTTTTCTTGTTTTTCTAGTTCTACAGCTTCCCAATCTTTACTCGTTAAAACAAAAGAGCGATGTTCTATACCAGCTTTTTGTGTTTTAATTGGAGTCTTTGGTAACTTTAAAAAATCTTTTATACTTTGTCTCTTTACTGATGCCAACGAATGAGGAGGTAATTCCTCAACCCCCTGATGCTGAAGTTCAACATTTAGAAGTTTTTCGTGTCCTGAGGTTCCTGAATAATTGTCAATTATCGTGTTTGTTTTAGAATTGTCAGTGTCTTTGGATTGAGGTTCATGAGTTATCAGTTCTGGTTCATTTGGCAAACGTTCTACTTCTGTTGGCATTGTCGTTAATTCATTGAGGGCTGCCATTGTGGTCAAATCTTCTGAACCGTCGTTGTTTTGTTTATTAAAATTACTCCTGTCCTTGTGTTGCATTAGTTCCTTAGAAGTTGTTTCTATTATTTGCGAAGATGACTCGTGTGTTGAAATTTTTGGTACGAGATATTTATACAACTCGTGAAGCTTTTTAGCTTCTATTGAATTTCCTACCACCTGATTTTTCATCTTTCTGATTAACTGTGCTCCAACTATTTCTTCAAATGTCTCATAGTTAAGACTTGTAGAACAATTGTCATCCAAAATTTCTTGGACTGGTTTATAGGGCATTAAACATTTTGTGTAGTCTACTTGATCTGGATTAAATGGGCACAAACCACAAGCTTTAAAGCCGTTCTTCAACGTCGTCTTATTTAATTTGGGTAAAAGCTTCTCCAATATAGGTGCAACATCTGTTTTTAGTAAGGATTTTGTTAAGTTGTCTGTTCGCCATTCTAGGACTGCTTTACGCCACATTACTTTTATTGGGCGAAACGCCGCAACGTCTGCTGGTTGTAAAATCCGTGTCGCGTTAGGGTATAGAGCTATAAGTATTATACCAAGATTTTGACACAGTTGAGTAAGCTGAAGTGTTGTGTGGCTTTTATGTCCATCCAAAAAAAGAATTACAGGAAAAGTGATATTCATCTTCACCAGCGCTGGGTGCAGAACATTCTGTATGTACTGGATGAAGAGCTCGGCCTTCATCCATCCATTATCTGACAGGCCAATACCCCAATCGCTAGGCACAGACTTTTGAATCTCAAGTCGCATTCTCTTTAAGGGGTAAATAATCATAGGTGGTGTTATTACACCATCCGCCGAAAATGTGAACATTACAGTAACACATGATTTAGCCTGAGCGTGATCAACCTCATACACATTTTTGGTTCCCTTTAAAGCGATAACTTTGGTGTTCTTTGGGCATAAAATAAAATTCGTTTCATCCCCATTATAAACTCTAGATGGATCACTCAAAATATCAAAGAGATCATTTTTTTTCAGATATTCTTCTACTTGTGTAAACCAGTTTCTAATTTCCTTCTCTGACAACTTTGAGCTTGCTGAAGTTACAGCCTCCGATGTTCGCATAGAAAGCTCAGGATGCCTCTTCAAAAACAGTTTATACCATCCCTCGCCTGGTGTATTATCTATAAAATTGTTTGGTCTGGGATGTTCATCCAAATACAGTTTGACACTCTTTATGACATCATCTTTACGCCGAGGAAATCCTTTACTACAAGCTGCAATTATCCATTTAACTATCTCTTGTTCTTCTGCACTAGACAGAACTGTATCTGGACCAGGTCGACTTTTGACAAAGTGGTTGGATAGGCGAAACTGCAAAGTTGCTCGTGGGATATTAAATTTATTTGCAGCAGTTTTCTTACCCATTCCATTTTTTATAGCTTGCAAGGCTTTTTCTACATCTTCTTCTGTATATGTTTTTGTATATTTTTTTCCATCCGTAACCTTCGGCATCTTAGACACGGGTAGATAGGTATCTGAAAGAGATGCAGAAGGAGAGGAAACCTTAGATGGGTATAGTCATTGGCACTAAAAAGTGTATAATTATTGGCAGTGCTATGAATTGTAATATAAGCAAAAACAGCCTTATTTAGCAACCCAATACGGTCTATATTGATGGAAATGTCATTTAACTGTGAAATTTAACACATGTCATCAAAAAATTAAATGTACAATCATTGGCATCTCAGCCAATCACTGTACCACAATACAAAAAAAAATACAGTGATTGGCACCAATGAAATTACCGGCACGCTTATTTTTCAACACTAAAAACTATAAAAATACCAAGATTTACACTTATTTAACATAATCAAATCTAAATTATTGTAGAAACTTACCCAAAAATCAACTTTTCACGTGCACTTCTATCCTCCAGTACTAAACTTTTTTATAAAAAAACAACACGCTCACGACGACTTGATTTCCCTAACAGCTCACAAACAGCTGTGAAAGAAAGATGGCTGACAACAGTGTTGCCACTAGAGGTTATTAGATATTCTACCAAATAAAGTATTGCAACAGTAAATAAACAGGAATTGTCTCTTATTATTTGAATTTTTAAATCAGAGTGCCAATCACTGAGGGGGTGCCAACAATAGCATGGTTTACCCCTACCTACCTACGTAGAACTACAAGAACCAAGTAGGCAGGTACTAAGTTCTCTCATTTAAATGGCAGACTGCACTCGGACAAAACTTAAAAGTATCGTCTAGTGACGACCCTGTGGAAACGCACGTGTGGATTATTAAAAAAAATCGTCCAGTGACTTAGCGCAAGCGAGTAGGTATTTTCAAAAATGATGTTAATTATGCCCAATGCCCATGCCCGTATAGAAAGACTTGCAAGTTCAGAGCTGGGAATTTTGTTCTTGAAATATTGCTCCGGGTGATTTTGCAATGACCTTGGGCCATTAACGCCGACATCTATTTCCATGTAGATAGCGTAAGTAGGTAGGTAGTTGCTGAAATATTCTATTGTTTGTGATAGACGGACGGACGGACGGACGGAGGAAGTCTCAACATAAAGTTTGCATTTTTAACATTTTAATATACGAGTAGAACTCTAAAAAAGGGCCACGCGCAGTCATACATTATAAAGTATAAATAATAGACACTGTAGGTATGCATCTTGTATTTGATAAATATTTTCCATGGCATTATAACGAAATTCTTACTATTTTCAAGTATATTTTATAAGTTAAGGCCAATACTCGTTAACTCGTTACTTAACCGTGATAGTTTTCCTTAGTTGAACTTCAATAGCACCCCAGACCAAACTAAAAAAGATAAACGAGAAGATAGGTAGTGTGGGCTATAAAAAAGGCACCTTTGATGCGTAAGAAATATAATACATATTCTACAAATAAGGAAAAAAATAAACTAGGTGAACCAAGGAGGGTTCCCTCATTTAAATGATAGAGGGGGGGGATACTAGATTCGGAAAAATATCCACTTTGCAATGATATTCAAGAAATACACCAAAGAAAAGGAAATTAACCAAATAAAAAATATAGTCGTAAACAACTTACAAAAAGAAGTGAAATCCCAGCAAAAACATTTTCATGTAAAATGTTGCCAAGACGTGAACATGTGGCTCACACTATCAAAAAGTTATCAGATCTCATGTCAATCAAGACTTCTAACTCTACACGCCCTAACTCTATAAATTCTAACTTTATAAACTCTACACTTTAGTCAAAATATATTATGTCTTGGCTGTTTCGTTACTGTCACATGGGTGTAAAGTAAAAATATTATTCGCTGACTTTGTACTTTTCTGATATACAATACCTAGTTTCTGTAGTAACGATTATTTATTAGATAGGTATTGAGTCTTCTCAGAAACTGCACTTAGGTTTTACTAACTGCATTGGTTTCAAATACTTCATCACACTTTGCAAAAGTGTGTTCCTTTGCTTTAGAGGATATTTTTAATAAATGGAAGTTTTTTCCCATAACAATGGTGATACCATTTAATTTTAATGTGAAATTTCTTGAATTTTGCATGGTCCACTATGCCACTTGCAAAACTCTATTAGAAAAGTACTGAACAGTGAATAAATTCTTCACTTTACGCCCATGTGACGGTACCGAAACAGCCAAGACATAATATATTTTGACTAAAGTGTAGAGTTTATAAAGTTAGGATTTATAGAGTTAGGGCGTGTAGAGTTAGAAGTCTTGATTGACATGAGATCTGATAACTTTTTGATAGTGTGAGCCACATGTTCACGTCTTGGCAACATTTTACATGAAAATGTTTTTGCTGGGATATATTATTCTCGTAACTCATTCAAAAATCTTACAAAATGACTAATGGATTATAAGCGAAGTGTGGGCGAGTTAGCTCTAAAATTCTCAAAAAACAGGTCTAAATATATGTAAAAATAACTTCTTCTTTGTTATAATTGATGATTAAACGAACTTACCTGTAAGTGAAGTTCTATCACAATTATGTGAATACATTTTATTCGAAAATAATAATAAACACAATCAGGTATACTTTCATTGTACTGCAATTTCGCACTTTTATTTATTTTGTTTTTTAAAACTGACCACCCTGATGGACACGCTGTCCCAGCCTACGTCCGCGCCATGCTTCATTCTTTAGAGAATATTTAACAAAATTTTCGTATTATACTCATGGGTTTTGGGTATGGGAGGGACCTTATATTATTATTTTCGAATAAAATGTATTCACATAATTGTGATAGAACTTCACTTACAGGTAAGTTCGTTTAATCATCAATTATATTTCATACATTTTATTCTTCAATAATAATAAACACAATCAGGTAGATGTTTAGAGATGAAAATTTTTGTTAAATTATGGACATTAACAGATAGTAAATTGTTTCCTATTATAATAGGAAATAGGTCCTCTTTATACCACAGAAGTATTTAATTAACACAATCTTTTCGTTCAATTCCTGGATCAATAAACCAGTCACATTACAAATAGGTTTAATTTATATTTAGATAGATTATAATGATTAATGATTAGAGAGCAAAAGAGCTATTGCGACAGAAGCATCATCGCTCAATAAGAGGTTATAAAACTTAGGTAACGTCCGTAATGGTTGTTACCAGCAGACTGCTTTTCTGATGAGGTCAAGCAACAAACTACGTGCTCGCCGAGGAAGTGTTGCGTACTTGGTGCTGAGTACACTGAAACGCAGACCTCTCTCGTGAGAGATTATATTCCTCGGCAGACACGTTCTCACGGTGGTCTGCCTGCAGGCGACCTTATGAGGTCGCTTCAACATTATCAGGAGGTTGTCTATTATATATCTTGGTCTAAGATTTTGTAAACGACATATCGATTTGTTTTTCAAAGCTATGGCAAATTTTTATACTTTCTCTTCAGTTTTGATTATGGTATAATTAAAACTGGTTCGCCCTGAGTAGTAGCTGGCGTTGTATAAACTCAATAATTCCCTTGAATTATATAAAAACAATAATACTAACTTTAACTAATGCTAATGTTTTCATTCTGTGCTGTGTCTACTGCCTAAAGCTAAAAAAGTTACAAGATCAGCAAAGCAAAGTTACGGAATGAATAAACTCTTATTAAGGCCCATTGAGCAATGTGTTAGCATACTATATTGTGTGCTACTATGTGGTGTTTGATGTTAATTTATCTATTCATTTTCGCAATATAATATATATATATATATATATTTTTTTTTTTTTTATTTGACCCAAAATCATCAGCAGAAATTAAACTCAATGCCGAATGATAACAATTAGTAATCGTACCATATGCTACGTCGTTAACAAGTTGTTCTGTTGGAAATTACGAGGTTGACTTATAATGTACGGATTGTACGGATCTCAGTCGTTATTAAAGCAGTATTGCCACAAAACTTTGTAAATAACACAAAATTTTTGAAACATATAGATTATTAAAAATTCCAACAAAATGTCCTTTTTTTTTTTTTTAATGCCTTCAGAGAACTTCCTCCAGTAATTCCTATGAATTGTGGTTCTCTAGGGAAAGACCATATTTATTTATTTATCATCAATAAATGTACTATAAGAAGTAAGTCTTTTGACACCTTATGTAAAAGAAGGAAATCCAAAGTTGTAGAGGTCCTTAGACGATGTATGTCTAAAGCATTGTCTATAATAGTATTTTTAAGCATTCTACCTCTAGAAGAATGTATAGAAGAGCAAAGGTAAACTTGGTGTTCCAAAATGTTCAGAATGCGTCTGTTCCTAAGACGTCTGGGTTCATATTGATTACATTTCGCATTATTGCAAGAAGCGATAAATTCAATAACTGGATTGAACTCTTTGAATAACTTTGAAGTATATAATTTTACAGCGATAGCTTAATCCCATTAACTGGATGTAACTCTTGGTCAGCTTTTGATTATCTTTAATTTCCATATAAGAAACAATTAACCCAATCGTTTAAATGAGGATATTTGATATCCTCTATGCAACTGATGTAAATCATGTGTATCAAAATAGATGTATCGAAAAATATGGCCATCAACTCTGTAAAGAGGTATTTCGATTCATCTTAACGTTAATTATTACAAAAACAAAAATCCCTCTAATGAAAAGAATTAGTCTTCATCTAGACCGGGAAATCGTGTGAATCACTAGTTCAACCTTTTAGGTTGAAGGGAGTTAGATGACTTAAAAAATGTTTTGTAACCACTGGCCATCTGATAGGATAACCGATGATGGACGAACAGCTGCGTCTAAAGTCTAATTTTTCTTACGGGCTACATTTTTTGTTTCTACAGACGTTCTGTGTAACCCCATCCATACCTAATAGCTGGAGAAGTGGACTTTAGGACTTTTAATCGGAATTAAGCTTAACTCTTAGATGATACAACGAGTTAAGCGTATATTTTTTTTTTTTACAGAATTTGAATTGTTACATAATTCACGTCATAGTTTGCGGTTGGGTAACGATACTGCCATATCGTCAGAAATTAAAATAAAACCAGGAAACTGAGCATGTTTTGAGGGTAGTAAATAACTTTAACACTCTAACACCTAACAAATCTTCATGAAAAAACCGCGGTAAGTATCTGAGATGAGTCACAACTTCTTTATGTATTTTACCAAGGATGAATCGGTACTTTAAAATAAGATTCTTCAGTTCATAGGCATAAAACCCTTTTTAAGTATTCGCTTGTAAGCTGTTCTATGAACTATCAATTTCAAAGGATTTTGAACTACAAATTCATTCAACGCCTTTAAATTTAGAATGTATCTTTTACCACGTAAGATTTTGAGGTTAGACACATCTTAACTATAATCGAACATGCAGTGACTCACTCCCACATTATCTCACCCAAAAAAGAAATGTCGATTGTCAAAGACATTTGTCGCTTTTTCTTTGTTGTGAACGTGTAAGGCGGTACACTGTGTTAGTGTACGATTTTTAAAATGGTATTATGTAATAATAATTTTTTGGAGCTAGTTCCTTAATTTGTTCAATTCATTAAAATATTTTATTGAATGTACGTACATTCGTACACCTAGTGAAAGTCAAAAAATAGTCTTCACTTATTATAACTCCCGAAATTCTAGATCATGTTATAGATCGTGACGGATTCCTTGTCAGTGATATGTAACCAATAAACTTCAAAATGTTGAAGACAACTGGCATATAGGTACCTTAATGTCTAGCGTCGTCGATGAACCTGGTCCTTGTTGTGGCTGATGCTGGAGACTCGCTGCCACGTCGCATCTTCCTCGCGGCTGATCGCCAATACTCAAGTGTGTCACGCCCCCCCTGCTGGCCGAGCCGTAACGAGAGGGGGCCAGCTAGTTTCTCGAGAAACGAGATTGCGCTGTCCCAGCGGTGGGTGTCGATAGCAAAGTCGCCCGCCGCGCCCTGCTGGTTTCTTTATTTACAACACCTGACGATCAGTAACCATTGAAACTAGTATAATGCCCGAAACTAATTCTCCGAAAAAACATCTGGTCCCGTTCGTGAACTTTAATTACTTGTCATTTGTCGAAACAAAATGTCATTTGTCAATACTTAAGCTTCTTCTCAGTTCAGGACGCGTTGTGGTTTAAGATTTTTATTAGTTTCAGAAAGAATTTAACAATTCACTTCAATGAAACTTTCAGACTAATGGTACATTATACATAATATTGTTAACTTATTGAGTTTTGAGCTAATAGTTAAATTATCATCCCATTACACAATCTGAACATTAATTTTCGAAAGTAAGTAAAATTATTTTCCACCACAAAATCTAAACATTATTGTTGTAGGTACATAGTTAGAAAAGTTCGACGCGTTGGTACCCTCGTGGAATTAGTTTTTAAGTCGTGAAATAGTTATCACTGATAAAAGGCTATAACATTTAACTGGCTATTCATAAGCCAGGCAAGTATATCAAATAAACTATTTGATTCTTTGCAATGAAGGTCGGCTAGAATTTTACAACTGTCGGGACTAACCATTAATATAGTTCTTGTGACTGAGCGCCGATAGCAATTCGGGATCAAAGTCCGGGAGGTCATGCGGAGCCACTTGTAGTGAAGCCGAGAACAGCGCCACACCGACATCGTCCCCCGTTGGTATCCGCAAAGTCCTTTGAGGTTTTTTAAAATCCTTCGTGTTGACCCGCAGTCAACCTCCAGGAGCATTGACGCATCATGCTATGCTTTCGTGGTATCCTCAACGTGATACCCTCGAAGCTAGCTTAGAGATGCCTGGACTATTTCGCGCATCATGCTATACTTTCGTGATAACCTCAATGTGATACCCTCCAAGTTAGCTTAGAGATGCCTTAGGATTTCAATTTTTGGACACACTTTCGTCAGCATTGATATTTGAGTTGATGTGATATCTGGGAAAAAAGGTTAATTTTCACTTACCCTCTTTCCTCGGAGTCTGACGAAGATGAATGCACAATTATATGATTTGATTTGATTTTATTTTTGTTATAATAATAAATTTTACTAGCGTCTAAGCATTATCAGTATAGAAAATTAAGCAAGTTTTAACACTGAACACTTAATTTTTTTTACTTTGAACCTAAATTAACAAAAACGAGACGTGTTTTTGTAGTCGAGTGCTCATTGCCGCGCACAATAAAAGAATGAAGCATGGCGCGGACGTAGGCTGGGACAGCGTGTCCATCAGGGTGGTCAGTTTTAAAAAACAAAATAAATAAAAGTGCGAAATTGCAGTACAATGAAAGTATACCTGATTGTGTTTATTATTATTGAAGAATAAAATGTATGAAATATAATATAATATTATAATTGTTATATTTTTAAGTCCTTGGCATCCTTCCACGCGATCAGAACTTCTACAATCTACAGTATAATAACTACGAGTACCTAATTAGTACTTATAAGTTAACGATAAGTTAGTGTTCATTGTATAACATTTTTCAAAAAAAAACGTGGCACTCCGGGAGTGCCAACAGAAGTGAAATTCTGAGGTGTCGATTACGGTAACAGAGTGAGGTGTCTTAAGTTACGGTAACGACTCGATTGGTTTTTGTGGTTTTTACCCATCCTAAAAATGCCCAACGCAAAAAAAAACTACGAAAAATATGTTTTGCAGTTGGGATACTACGATATTTCAAAACAAAATCAGATTGAACAAGCCGGGTTGCTTTGTTTAAAGAAATATGTATACTATCGTTTCATAGCACTATAGTGCATCATATCACTATGCTAACTTCATGTAGAGTGCATGTAAATGAGCCGCCATGTTGCTGTGACCGCGCATAAAAAGTGAACGCGCGCACGCGCAGCCTTCCGCGATAGTTTGTTGCCCGAGGAAACGCGACGAGCACTTCCTCCGACGCCGACACCGGAGAAATGAAAAGTGCATTCGAGTTATTTCTTACTGGCTATTGATAAAAAATCCTATCTATTGTTTTCCCAGCTCTTATGGTCGCTACAACCATGTAGGTACGAATATGAGGTAGATCTTTAGTTATTAGAAGTTATGTGATGTGTTTCTATCCAACTTCTATATCTGTAGTATATCAATTGCATTGCAAGTAATATACTACAACTGCCTGAATAACCAGACGCTTTTAACAATTACTTCAAACTTGTGCAAAGGTACTTTAGTTGTAATCTTAAGCCATAACATGGTATTGCTTGCTGAAAATTAATATCTATGTGTAGTCGAATTCGCAAGAAAGATATTTTAATTTTGATGTTATCTGTACCTATTAGCACAGTGTTAAAAGATCCTACTATATCTTTGCACTGCGCCTATAAGCTGTGCCTATAGGTTCTTTGTTTTAGTCGCTTGCCTTCTTTAGAGATTACAACTGCACGCGCTTGGATCACAAATTAGACTGAATAAATTAAAATTTTATTTGGTTTTCCATGGTTTTTCGCAATTTGTAAGTTAAGACATCGTAGTCTATTGACAGAATAATTTCGGAAATCCAAGTTCGATTTAGACGTAATAAATTAGGTCTGGGATTTTTTCTTTAATGGACCTTACAAGTAATATATATATTACTAATAGGTATATCTATACAAATTAATAATAACTAAATAAACTCAAAACTCAAAAACTAGATTATAATAGTAGAAATAATAGAAATTTAAATTTAATTTTAAATGTAAATTTTGACCAGCAAGGGGGTTTTAATGTCGTCGATCCAAGGATCTCCAAACGCAAGTTTAGATAAAAATTGATCCATACAGGAAGACAAAAGGTATTCAATAATATTTTTTTATGTGAAAGTCATAAAAAGTACGTAAACCCGTTTATTGCGCCCGCCCCGGTGATCAAGGAAAATGTCAATTGCCCATCTTTCTGAAACGTCTTTATTAAAACTTTACAGCCTTTTGTATTCAATGCCCTCGAAATATTATCATACCGGGGCATCGTTAAACATTGTTATAATAAGCATAAGCGGATTAAGGGGGTCAGGGGGCCACGTGCCTCCTAGATGTTCTGAAAATAAAATATACCTTACTTCTCTGGGGTTTGATTGCGTAAGAAAAACGTATTCATCGTTATCGTTAGATCGTTAGAACTAATCAGCGGGCAGCATCTGTAGGTAAGTATATCTGTCAATCGGTTTTTAAGTCCATACCAAAATGGTAAAATAGAACGGGGTAGGTAGCAATAGAGCGACTTGATCTATCCGTCTGTCACTCTCTATTTTATTATTTCAGTTACCTTCATTTATTAAAAGCTATTGAAATTAAATTTAGAGCAGTTGTATTTCAATTTCTAAGTAAGACTTGGTAACACTACCCTGTGAGGTGTCTTGAAAGTCCTATAAGAATATAATTGTAACATGAAACGTTTTTATTATTACGTAAGGTGCAGAATTCTGAATTTGTGAACTTAGGACTTGTATTCAAAATTAAAAAATTTTATTCTTTCACATAGGCCTAACTCACACGCATTTGCGAAACGTTCGACTCTACCGTCTCGTTCGGTAGAACGTAAAGTATCTAGCACTGCACCGAGAAGAACGGGTAAGAAACTAGTACTTGCTTTTTTTAAAAATAATTGTTTACAATTTTGTATTAAACAATATATCACATAATAACAAGCATATTATTGTGAGCAGACGGAATTACACTTAGATCCAAGGTATTGCCTATTGATATATTATAAGGTATTGAAGGTGTTTATACTGTGTATAGGGTTAGAAGCTTAGCTCTACATGAGATGAACTTTTTGACAATGTGACAGTATATTATGACCTCGTCTTGGCAACATTTTACATGAAAATGTTCAGGTTAAATTTTTTATATGCAAAGCGTAGGTGTATTTTTGGTTTCAAGTTTCTTAGACAAACACGATGTCTGCCTTTGCAATTCTTATGATTGGAAGGGAACCACTACAATCACAGATCAGAGAAGTAAGTTATTGTTTTATATTGACTAGGAAGAACCACTCTTCTGATTGCTATTTCTTTATATATAAGTACCTAAAATTAAAACCTAAAACCAACAGTGTACTATTAAAAAATTATTTCAGAGTAATTTTTATAATTAATTTTTCTTAAATTAAATAAATAAAGGAAAGACAGATTTCTATTATTTTTATCCTAATTTTAATCAAATGTACTTCACAAAATAAAATTCTGCATGTTACATGCAAATAACATATTATTTTGTGAACAGTTATCAAATTGAATTAAAGTTATAGTAGGTATATTTAGTCATAAAATTATATTTATTTCTTATGTTTTTTATAATAAAAAGTCCACTTCTGGGCACTACTTAAGTACCAGGTTTAATTATAAAAATAAAAACAAATATAATATGTGTAAAATTATCCAGCACATACGCTTCAACACCTGACTTAACGCCAGTCAGCGAATCTTCGTCAACATTGCGCGTAAAAATTCGTTAAATATCTTCTCACATACCGGTCGTATATATCGAAAAACTGGTTAAAAATCTACTTACCCATGACCAGGTTGAGCGTGAGAAACGCGGCCAGGAAAATGTGGTAATTGGACATTTTCGCGGTAGCACTTGGCACTGTTTCAGAGGGAAAGCATGGCGACCGACGCGCGCGCGATCCGCCGTCTCAATGCTCAATGGCTGGCCGTAACACCCCTCCACAGTCCTCATCCCCTGGTACTACCCTTAACTGCGTATAGGTGCACCCGGGTGGGACATATGGCTGATGTACGGGACCCGTGGTGTCTAGATAGCGATTAATCGGTATATTTCATCGCGGATAGTCGTAAAACCTCCTCAGAGTAAATAACATATGAGCTTTGTTAATATTAATGAATAATTGAATACTAGCTGCCTAGCTATATGAAAAATTCCTATAGATCTATTCTCGGATCTGCCGAAAGTTTGTAACAAATAATTTCATAAAAATCGGTAGAGCCGTATCGGAGGGGATTGGATAACAAACACAAATTTTATATAGGTATTAGATATTAAGACTAGCTGATGTGGCAACCGTTCTTTTGCCATTATTTAGAGGTGTGTAAAATAGCTTACAATCCCGACTCGCACTTGAAATTTTTTGACTATAGCAAAAGTTTGTTTCGTATAATATATCGTAGGCCGAGTTATCCGAGCATAACGGTTATGCATAAAAACTTTGGTCAAAAATAAACATTTACTTCATATTGGTTCCTAATTGCATCATAACTTGGAAACTGCAGAAAATAATCTTTCGGGAACCAACATGAGGTGAATGGGAAATTTTGAGAAAAGTTTTTTTTAAAAACGTATATATATGCACAAACGTTATGCTCGCAAAACTCATTGCTATAAGCCTACCATGCATAATTAGCCTACTATTAATTGGGAAAAACTAAATACAATTTGAATTTCGCGGGCTACTTGGGACATGAAAACTCTTAAAATGCACATAAGGTGCCCGTTATTCGAACCCACGAACCCTGATAAGAAACAATGCACTGTAATACAAACACAATAATATCACAAAACAATCTTGCCAATGGTCAAGGCCATTACGAATACAGTGTATACCTTCCACAAGCAGGATTTCAAGGCTTTGGCGATAACATATATTTCAAATAGATGCCAAGATCGAGATGAAAATCAAAGTTTTTATTGAGATTTTTTTTCGAAAGTTGGTCATTGTTGATTTAGAGAATCAGGTAAATGATACCTTCATAAACAAGTACCCAATGTCTCTTGGTGCTTTTTCTAATATAGAACTTGCTACAACGCTACAACCTCTTTTCGTGTGAACTGTTTCGTGAAAATGACGATAGATGGCGTTAGTAGTACGATATTTTATTAGTAAATGGAAAACTTTACAAGTTCGGCCATGTGTGGATACGAATGAATAACCCCGGAAAATATCCTAAAAAGTTTGTTTCAGTTACAGTAATAATACCAATTTCTTTAGGTAAGATCCAATTTAATTTGCCAAAAATTCAAAATAAGTACAATATAAGCATTATAAGTTGATAAAAAATCAAAATAAGTAGGTACATGATATAATATATAAGGTAGATTATCGTCTACCAATTATATAATATTTCTAACGTACGTTATTAAAGCGGTTTCACAATAACCGTTCATGCAACTTTATCGTATCGGGTTGATGTCCTGCTATATCTATACGATGGGATAATAAGGATCCTCCAGTATATGACAGTTATTGTTTGTGGCGGAGAACAATATGTACCCGTCCTGCCCCCAGTCCTCCCCCCACGAGTTCTTGACGATCCAGTACACCACGCCGTCACGCTCGCCGTACCCCACCACCGTCACGCCGTGGTTTATCCGCTTCTCATTGCTGTAGACAAGATACGGATTTATTTATTTATTTATGTATCAAAAACTTAACTTAAAATTAAACAAAGAAAAGACGTGCACAAAGGACAGCTTATCTCTACTGGAGAGATTTCTTCCAGGAGCCCTTGAATGTAGGAAAAATAAAGTTTGATAAAGATTCTTAGTAGAAGGACACGACATACAAATAATTTTATCTTTCTCGCTTCGGATCAGGGCCATTTCGACTACTGAAACCCGACTTTGATGAAGAACCATTCACCATGAAGGATCGTAGAAGATGCCGCTATCATATTATGATAGTTTTACCCGCTCTTGTTGATAGTGACGGGCCCGTTCTTGTACAGCGCCACCTTCATGGCGTCGACGCTGAGCGCTGGCACGTTCGCGAACCCTCGAATGTGATCAACTACTCACCACGTAGGATCGTAGAAGATGCCGCTGTCATATTATGATAGTTTTACGTTTTCATTCCCGCTCTTGTTGACAGTGACGGGCCCGTACTTGTACAGCGCCACCTTCATGGCATCGACGCTAAGCGCTGGCACGTTCGCGAACCCTCGAATGTGATCAACTACTCACCACGTAGGATCGTAGAAGATGCCGCTGTCATAATGCAGGACGTTTTTATTCGCGTTGATGGTGACAGTGACGGGCCCGTACTTGTACAGCGCCACCTTCATGGCGTCGACGCTAAGCGCTGGCACGTTCGCGAACCCTCGAATGTGAACAACTACTCACCACGTAGGATCATAGAAGATGCCGCTGTCATAATGCAGGACGTTTTTATTCGCGTTGATGGTGACAGTGACGGGCCCGTACTTGTACAGCTCCACCTTCATGGCGTCGACGCTAAGCGCTGGCACGTTCGCGAACCCTCGAATGTGAACAACTACTCACCACGTAGGATCGTAGAAGATGCCGCTGTCATAATGCAGGACGTTTTTATTCGCGTTGATGGTGACAGTGACGGAACCGTACTTGTACAGCGCCACCTTCATGGCGTCGACGCTGAGCTGGCACGTTCGCGAACCCTCGGATATGAACAACTACTCACCACGTAGGATCGTAGAAGATGCCGCTGTCATAATGCAGGACGTTTTTATTCGCGTTGATGGTGACAGTGACGGGCCCGTACTTGTACAGCTCCACCTTCATGGCGTCGACGCTGAGCTGGCACGTTCGCGAACCCTCGGATATGAACAACTACTCACCACGTAGGATCGTAGAAGATGCCGCTGTCATAATGCAGGACGTTTTTATTCGCGTTGATGGTGACAGTGACGGGCCCGTACTTGTACAGCTCCACCTTCATGGCGTCGACGCTAAGCGCTGGCACGTTCGCGAACCCTCGAATGTGAACAACTACTCACCACGTAGGATCGTAGAAGATGCCGCTGTCATAATGCAGGACGTTTTTATTCGCGTTGATGGTGACAGTGACGGGCCCGTACTTGTACAGCGCCACCTTCATGGCGTCGACGCTGAGCTGGCACGTTCGCGAACCCTCGGATATGAACAACTACTCACCACGTAGGATCGTAGAAGATGCCACTGTCATAATGCAGGACGTTTTTATTCGCGTTGATGGTGACAGTGACGGGCCTGTACTTGTACAGCTCCACCTTCATGGCGTCGACGCTGAGCTGGCACGTTCGCGAACCCTCGGATATGAACAACTACTCACCACGTAGGATCGTAGAAGATGCCGCTGTCATAATGCAGGACGTTTTTATTCGCGTTGATGGTGACAGTGACGGGCCCGTACTTGTACAGCGCCACCTTCATGGCATCGACGCTGAGCGCTGGCACGGTTGCGAACCCTCGGATGCGGTACAGCTCCGTCATGTTCTCCAGCTTGCACCAGCCTTCCTGGAAGTTCCAAAAATAGATATAGAAGTAGATTTTCAATTTAACTATGCCTTTACCATACCATTAGAGAATTGGCCCTTCAAGAGACGGGACTTCTTTCAGAATGAAAAGAATCTGGCCATAGCCCACCAGGCTAGTCAAGTGCGGGTAAGCAGGCTTTCTACACCTATGTAAATATTGTGGTAAACTTTCGAGCATGCGGTAGGTTTCGTCACTTGAGGTAGATTTGTTGATTATATCTTCGCAGTTCATTGCGAATTTTTACGATTCTTTTACTACGAATATATTTAGCTTCTACTTGATGGTGAAAATCTTCTGAGGTATATACGGGATTTCTGATTCATTCTAAACATCGCTAATTTTAAGGGTTCCGTACTCGAAGGGTAAAAAAGAAACCCTATTAGCTAGACATCGCTGTCCGTCTGTCTGTCCGTCCGTCCGTCCGTCTGTCTGTCTGTCACCAGGCTGTATCTCTGGAACCGCGATAGCTACAGACTTGGAATTGTCACAGCTGTTACCGCTATAACAACAAATACTAAAAAATAGAATAAAATAAATATTTGAGGGGGCTCCCATACAACAAACGTGATTTCTTTGCTTATTTTTGCTCGATTAAATAGCTTTTTTTTTTTATAAATAGGTAAATTAAGTTAAAATAAAAAATTAAGGGGGGCTCCCATAATTATAATAAACGTTATTTTTATGCACGGTTTTTGATTAAGTGGCCAGGGGTGTCCATGTTTACTTTAATACTGTAAAGAAAGGGAACTCTTGATGGTACGGAACCCTCAGTGCGCGAGCCCGACTCGCACTTGACCAATTTTTCAATCCGGTTTTTCCGAGAGTAACAGTAAATGATAAACAAGTTACCTGGTAGTGGTCACATTAATGGGAGGTGGAAACTCTGTAAAGACATAGTTTCATTTCATTTTGCCCAACTATACCTGTCTATGCATTAAAAAGCTCAGTGTGCTGATTCTGTATCGTTCACTTAGTTAGTTAGTAACCCAAACTGGGTTATTAACTAAGAAAACGGAGGCAAAAATCCTATTTTTGTATTCTTTTTGTACAAGATAGCAACTAGCATGGTATACTGATATGATACCATACCGACCTAGGTTGGTAATTTGTGCAAAAATAGGATTTTTGCCTTCGTTTTCTTACTTAATAACCCAGTTAGGGTTACTAACTAACTAAGTGAACGAGACAGAATAAGGCCCCAGATCAGAAATCAGGTTATTCCAAGAAGTACTTTTAGGTAATAGAAGAAGAATCTAATCGATCTACCTTGCTTAAATACAAGCCGTACTCCATTTCACTAGGAATCCCGTGTTTGAGAATGTATTTGTAGGTGCCATCCACTAAACCACCAGAACAACCGAAAGTTAAAAATCTGAAAAAGTAGATAATATGAGTTAAAAGTCGTCTACAAAAAATAGAAGAAGATGATAAAATATCTTGTATTGAACGAGGTGTCAGTTTTCATAAGCTTCAGTTACATTCGCGTCTCGTGGCTCGTCTCGTGGCTCGTCTCGTGGCTCGTCTCGCGTCTCACGCGAGCCGGCCATGAGACGAGTTATGTGTTTACACTCTCGTAGTACAAAAGACCGCTACCGACGCAAGCCCGGCGAGCCGTGAGACGAGCAGCGGGACGAGCCACGAGTTACACTCAGCGTCTCGCGGCTTGTCTCGTGGCTCATCTCGTGGCTTGCGCGCGAGTGTAAATCCAGCTGTTCATGTGTTTTCGTAGATTGATACACATTACACAGTGACCAACACAACAACTTCTTCTTCTCTTTCGACGCACTCGTCATAGCGGTCGTGGTAACAGTTCATAGAAGTAATCTGGTCACTTTAACAGTTTTGATACACGTGGTACTTACTCGCCATCATTCTTGCCTAACACGGCCACACTTACATTCACAACTTCACACATGCATTCTCTTTTCTTAGAATTAAGAAAACTTTGTTTTTACTGTTGATAAGACTCTTTTTGCGGAGTCCGTCTGAGTAAGTTGTTAGGTAGGTTGGCGTAAATTATTGTACTGTGAATTAGTAATTTAATGCTGTGTTCAGGGTTGTAGCTGACGAGATTACTGAGCTAATTGTCGCTATAAATAAGGAGACAGTAATTGATTGAAGAACTCATGGTAGTCTAGTAAGTAGGACTCATCAGCCCCCTGATTGCGTAAGAAAAAAGGTATTCGTCGTATATAAAAGTATCGTAAACTCTAGTGAATTCTGCCCGCTGATTGGGTTCCTGATTTGCGTCAGCCAATCGCGGCGCAGAATTCGCTAGCATTTACGCAATCAGGGGGCAGATCGCTGATCTTATTAGTTATAAATTAACTTTAAGTGTCATCTTTTATTTTTTAGATATCGTCTGTAAGGGTATCGTCTGCTATCGGCTAGCAATAATGGGAAAAGGTACCCCCAAGCACAGTCAACTAATGACTGTTCCGAAAGGTCCAGATTTCGTCCACCGTTGCTCCGCGCCAAGGCTCCCTCCACCGCAGCGACCGTTGAGAACGACCAGCATGATCCGCAGTCGGCTTGGTCTGCAAAAAAAACCAGTGGAAACATTTTGTACCTATGATGTGCACAAAATGACCTCCTGCTTAAATCCAATACTCTGCACCAGCGAGGTTGTCAAAACTCACTTTTAACCGAGCTGATGTATCCCTCGTTCCTCATATCGTAGTGCTTGGGCAAGTCCTGTACCAGCAACGCCACCTCCTCCTCGGAGTGCGGGAAGGGCATGGAGCCCACGCGCTCCTCTGAGGGCCTGGTGCCTCTCAAGCTGGCCAGCTCCTCGTCCGTCCAGTCCGAGAACTTGTTCAGCGTCATCTTGTAGCTGAGGTTCTTTCTGTTGTGCTCCATCACACGCCTGCAATGGCGGAACAATTAAATCTTATTCAGTTCATGGTAGAGTCTTCTAAGAGCATGCTGCGTTGAAAATCTGAAATCTTATATTATGATATTAGCACCCCATTCTTATAGGGTGAAATAACCTTCTCTTCAGATATTGAATAAATATTAGTGTTACAGTGATAACATTAATACGTTACCCACAAATGAAAGAAAAGACCAAAGAAGAAATGAACGGATTGTGCGAAAGAGGATAAAAGTTAAGGTAAAGATAACAATAAAAATACCTGTGATTTTCCATTAAAATTTGCTTCCTTATTTTATGTTCGTCGCCTTCATACTTCTTACCATAGTGATTACTGTAACTGAAATGATAACAAATAGTGCAGTAGATACAGGTATTCGTATTACATTTGAAATATTATGCGGAAGTTTATTTTCTCAAAATACACACGTTTCCCTTGGCTCTATATTTTTGAAGATGCTTTTAACTTTCTTAGTGAGCATGCTATTATTTATGCTTACATTGTTTAACAAACAAACGGGTTTACTGTATAAATTAACCTACCGAATATATACAAAAATTTCATAAAGTAAAGTAAGAATAAAATTAAAGTAGAGAATAAAATTTTAATCACCTTTCGAACGCATTTTGAACATCCTCCAACGGAACTGAATTTATTACTGTGGACGTCCCGTTACAAGATTCCTCTGAAAATTAAAAAAAAAACATAAGATCAGGTGATACGATTCACACAGCCACGAAAATTTCAATTTTATTTAGTTTTTTGAAAATTGTAGGCTAATTATACGTCATCGTGTGCAATATAAATGTAATTATACTTCATGAATAATTTAATAAGTTGATATTTTTCAATGGGGTTTTAGGGTTCCGTACCAAAAGGGTAAACGTCAGGGCGTCCATCCGTCAGATATTTTTGAGTAAATCTTGTTTTATTACGTGCTTAGGAGTATAGTGGGGCTTGTCGTCGCATTACCTACCTAGGTTATGGTCCAAGACGTCATCATCAGGGAGGCCGTAGTCATAGAAGCGCTTGACAAAGTGATTGTCCACCGCACCGGTCCACAGGTTGAGCACCTTCACCTCTTGACTTCACGGACCGATCGGGAAGAGAGAATGACTTCATTATCAACCACAAAAGAAACTGACTGACTGACATTTCAAGACGCAGGCCAGCTCAAACCGCTGGGTCCAGGGACTCCAATAAAAAGACGTATCTACGGGACCCAAAGGACCGCGCGGAAATAATTTCGCCAGTTTACTGGTGTCAAAAAAGTTTGTTTTGACACCCACAGCGGCAGTTGTCAGCTGACCGCAGTATTGTCTATGAACCGCTGTCCACGCTACCGATGACCATACTTTTATTAGTCAGCACTCGAGGACGATTTTAGCCATGTTGCAGCGTATTAGCGGAAATTATGACAGATGGCGCTACTTTTTTCTTGCATGGAGAAGGTTGACGTAAAATGTCCCGATGCACTCATCCTCAGGTTTATATCGGTGATGTAAAGGCACATAGTTGGTTCTGTATGATGTCTAGGAGCACACTAAAGGAAGGATATTTCGAGATCCAAATGGTATTCCAAAAATTCAATTTTGGCTGGAAATGGAGATAGATCCATTGTTCTCGTTATTTCGCTAGTTCGTTAATTTTTGAAAAATCTTAATGATTAATCGTTTTTTGAACAGGGTCTTTGGTCTCTCTTTCGACCAATTTTCATGAATCTTGTAAGTTTGAAAACTTTGACCTGTGGTGAACATGGCTTGTAAGGCTTCACAAATGAGCCAGCAATACTTAACTTTTTGATTTTGATGTTTTATTTTATCACATAATATCAGGTAAAACTGAAGCCAAGTTCTAACGCGGGGATTTACTTATTGAATTTATTTTTGTCTTTGTCACTCTCACGGATATGTTGATGGGTGCGACATCAACTTTTAGGTATTATTATTACCGACACATTAAAACAAAAATTACATTGCTTATGAAATCACGTTATATACAAAATAAAATTAAAAATAGCGACAATGTCGTAAAAACTACTTGGAATATAATTAACCAGGAAACTGGAAGAGCTACACCGCGCTCTACTGAAATTAAACTTAATATTGGTAATGAAGCGATCACGGGAGATCTTGAAGTTGCTACAGCGTTTGAAGAATTCTTTTCGGATATTCCGGTTTCCACAACAAAATCACTGAATTCGTCACCAGCTATTGCTCTCTCATTGTTAAAAAATAACGTGCCTGAATGTAATAACGCCATTGCATTCAGCCACGTTACTAGCACTGACGTTATCAAAGCATTTAAATTGATAAAATTAAAAAAACTAACGACTTGTGGGGTATTTCTGTAAACGTTGTCAAATCCCTGATTGATATTGTTGCACCTGATCTGGCATTAATATTCAATAATTGTATAGACTGTGGTGTATTTCCTGATTTAATGAAACTCAGCAAAATAATTCCATTGTTTAAATCGGGTAGTACCAGTGACCCCACTAACTTTAAACCAATATCTGTACTACCAACATTCAGTAAAATTTTTGAGAAGCTCATTTTAAATCAATTACTAATCTACTTCCAAAATAATCACTTAATGCATAATAAACAATTCGGTTTTACACGGGGTCGCTCGACAACCGATGCCGGTGTTGAGCTATTACAAAGTATATTTGAAGCCTGGGAGGATTCACGCGACGCGCTTGGCGTTTTTTGTGATCTTTCTAAGGCTTTTGATTGTGTTGAACACGAAACGTTGATCAGGAAGCTACACCACTATGGAATCAAAGGTGCAGCTCTAGATTTGATGAGCTCCTATCTGAACGAACGGATTCAAAGAGTAGATGTGAACGGTAAGCGGTCACCGGGTTCGGTTGTTAGGATAGGAGTTCCCCAAGGGTCCATATTAGGTCCGTTCCTGTTCCTCATTTACATTAATGACGTTCCTTACCTTGTTAAGGATAATCATGATATAGTCTTGTTTGCTGATGATACATCACTCATCTTCAAAATTAAGACAGAAAAATGTTTTTGACGATGTGAACAACTGTCTCAAAAAAGTAGTACAGTGGTTTGAAGCCAATAATTTACTTCTCAATAGTAAAAAAAACTAAATGCATTAAATTTACATTACCAAATGTTAAGCATGTGAAAACAAGTGTACTTCTTAACAATGAGGAACTGGAACTAGTAGATGTAACCGTATTCTTAGGTATAACGTTAGATGCTACACTCCAATGGGGACCTCATATTGATAAATTATCGAACAGGCTTAGCTCTGCTGCATATGCGGTTAAAAAAATACGGCAGCTGACTGACGTTCAGACTGCTAGACTGGTATATTTTAGCTATTTTCACAGCATAATGTCGTACGGTATCTTGTTGTGGGGTAATGCTGCTGACATTAACACGAAAAGGGCTGTTCGTTCGTTCGTTGTGCTGTAGAAAAGGGCTGTTCGTTCAATTTATAAATTAGGTCCGAGAGAGTCACTCAGGAATAAATTTAAGGAATTTAATATCATGACCGTACATAGTCAGTATATTTATGAGAACTTAATATATGTACACAAAAATATAAATAAATTTAGTAGGAAATGTGACATCAATAACATTAACCTTAGAAGCAAAAACAAACTGGTTGTCCATAGCACGCGTCTTACTAAAATAAGTAGATCGTTTTTATGCAATTGCATTAGATTTTATAATAAACTGCCATCCAGTGTATTTGACATGTCGCTCAATAAGTTCAAAGGTTTTGTCAAGCCGAAACTTATAAATAAGGCATATTATAGCATAAAAGATTCTTTAAATGAAATCAATCCATGGGAGTAAATTGCTCTAATTCAAATTTATAGCTAGTTCTAATTTATATTATATTGTGAAATAGTGATAACAAAAAAAATAATACCCGGCTGAGTTTGTTGTGGGCTTCTTCTCAGTTCAGGGCGCGTTGGAACCCTCGTAAACTTAGTTTTTAAGTCGTTAAATAGTTATCACTATTAATAAGTATATACCTACTTGACCTTCATAAGTGCTAACAAGTAGTGGCCAATATGAAATAAATGATTTGAATCTTTGAATCTTACAATTAGGTACACCCATTGTAGTTTCGAAAAAAAGAAGAATAACTGAGATTTTGGAGCAACTTTTGGGAGAACTTTCTATCGAGAAAATTTTATCCAATCGTGTTTCTGCTTCTCAACGATTTAGATTAAAGACCCAAAATACATGACGTATTAATTTAAAAGTAATTGTCTTTATAGTTTTTAAACAAAACTTACACTAAAGATGGCTTAAATATGGCTTCTACGGATTAACATATTACTAACGTAGTAAAAGTGTACATTTATGGTGAAGGTGATACTTACAAAACAGGAACACTGTTTCCGTCGCTGTCCTGGTACACGTACAGGGTCTTCTCATATTTCTTATCTACTTCATCATCATCCTTAACCTCGGAGTACTCACAGACGTCGACTACCATGTCGTTGTACTTTTTTTGCCCTATGTTAAAAAATATTTTTGTATGAAAATTTAAAATAAAATTTGTGGTATTTTTCTATCACGTAACTTTATCTCTTACGACCTACTAAGGTTGCCTCGTTATCGGCCGCAATAGACCGTACAAGAACTAACGCCTGCAACTTAGCCGACGCGAGGTGCCTTCTGAAATCAGCTGTGCTATTCTACAAAATGAAATAGCTGCCAGACAGCTGCCAACCCGAATATGGCATGCAAAATTGTACTCTATTACAACTGACATATTCATAGATGCAGAGATGTACGCTCCGCCCGCTCGTCGCTGTTTTGCAGAATAGCACGGCAGTGCCTCGAGACGGGTTACCTTAGCTTGGCTGATCACGTGATAAGTGAACATGACCTGTCATGTACAAAGTCACGGTTGTAGCCTACCACCGAAACAGAATTTCGAAATTACGATAATATAATTTGCCCTCACACAGACTAGAGTCAAATACGGGACCGTAAAAAGGTACCACAATTAAAGACCACCATCCTCTGATTAATTAATTATAGGGCCTTCTCAATTGTATGTGTAAGATGTAAACGTTTTTCTTCCACGTTTATGATGCGAAAAGTGTGGGGAACACCTTCCAGCCTCCGTGTTCTCAGCAAAGTATAATTTGGGTTTCTTCAAGAGAAGAGTGAATATGCATTGTTTAAGCAAGCGCGCTCTAACCTATCGTCATTGCTTTCCATCAAACATGATTGTCATTAAGTGCAAGTCTTTATACATTAAAAAACCGGCCAAGTGCGAGTCGGACTCGCACACCGAGGGTTCCATACCATAAAAGAAGTTAAACATTAAAAGAATCACTTTGTTTCATGAATTTACGTGTATATAATTTACATGTAGGTACTTTTGTTGGCAAACCGCAAACGTAACTTTGTTTTTGCCGGTTTATTGTTATTATCAAAAAAAGTATAATAGTTAGAGAGTTGATTTTATTTTTCCTGTAAAATATACGTTTACTTCTATTGATCATAATTATTTCAGATTTTTAGATTGGTAAACTTCGGAGATGAGGGGGGCGGAACGGTATTTTTTTCGACAGTTTGCCCAATAAATCGAAAACTATCAGGCATAAAAATAAACAAAAATCGGTTTTAGAATACACAAGTGACGCCCTTTCATATGATACCCCACTTAATATTGTTATCTCATTTTGAAATTTTGACGACCCGGTTTTCCCCCCTTTTTAAATAAAAATAAAAAAGATTTTCAATTTTTAATTATTGCAAGGCCGGCGCGCCGCAATTACCTACAACTGTTCCAAATTTCAGGTCGATAACTTAAGTAGTTACTGAAATAATCGAGAGTGACAGACGGACGGACGGACGGACGGACGGAGAAAGTCTAACTATAAGGGTTCCATTTTTACCATTTTGGTATGGAACCCTAAAAAGAAGTGGATTAAAAATCATCCTTTTCATAGATGTTAAGTTATGCCTTAGATAATATGTTACCAATAAAAGTATAGTCGTCATCTTCCGGTAGGAAGCTTATCAGCTTTTTCTTCTTGTTGCGTTCTGGTTCACACATTACCACATTGGTTACCTCTTCTGTCGTTACCGGGTAAATCTGGAAAATATTGTACTATAACTAACGTAAGGTTAAATGCCTTTTAACTGGCGTCTCGCTTTGTCGCAGGATGTGTCCGACTAGGCTTAGTCTAGGCTGATGTCTTTAAATGGAAGCTAATAATAAGTATTGTAACGTATAATAATAATTAGTTTTAACTGGGGAGAGGTACCTTTGTTCTTGTGGAGGTACCACCGCGCTGTCAGTTATTCTACTATTATTGTCCTATTTGTAGATACCGTTTTGGCATTGTAGAGCCGATGAGATTACTGGACAAATGAGATGTCTCAGGATAATAACGCATCATAAATTACATTGCAGTGCGTCTTATGATATTGCAATGAAGTGTTATGATATTGCAATGAAGTGTTATGGTATTGCAATGAAGTGTTATGATATTGCAATAAAGTGTTATGATATTGCAGTCGTGGGACGCATTGTATCCGATAAGGTCAGGTACGTTGCGGCAATTGGCGCGTGGCCAAAATCGGAACTAACGCCGCTACCTTGTGATACTGTTTGATACTTCGCTCTATCGGTATATCGCTATTGTATGTCCTGTTGTTATTGCTTAACATTAACTAAAATAAAACTAATATTGAAGTAAAATTGAGGAGATTTTATTTTCTGGCTGCCTTAGTTCTAAAACAGCTCCCCCTGACAATGTCATTCAAGCGCCAAGAGAGCCTTGTCGGACTGTACATGCTGCCTCATCACTCTTTCGACACCTGGGACCAGGCATTGACAAAGACCATATGGAAAAGCAGCACAAAAACTAGATAACGGTCGGATTTGCTGCTTACCTTAAATTCTTTGACCTGGTCGTCGTCAAGTATGTAGTAATGTTTGACAGTGCCTCCATTGTAGTCCACCCGGGATTTGTTACGAGCGGCGCTGTACCTGGGAGACAGCGTTATGCATATGATATTAATCTGTGGTTATGTGTTCGATAGAAGCTGGAATAGCTTCCCTAGCTTCCCACTTAAGTAAGAAAGAAAATTGCGTAGTCTATGCAATTTTAGTTCCTGATGGTAAGTGATGATGCAGCCGAAGATGTTACTGTAGTACTTACTGACTTAAAAGGAGTAAGTAACTCGTAAAACCTACCGGTTTCTACATAGCATCGCGCCGGAATTCTAAATCGCTTAGCAGGACAGATTAATTTGTTTTGCTATTATCCGCTACGTAGAGACTCTATGATTTCGCATTGTGAAGTCAACATCTCCTGAGGATGTCCCGGTGTCGGGACGAAACGTGCGTCGAAGAAAGTGATAGAAAATTGTGTGTGGTGTTTCATGTGGGTAGTGTTCCTGCATATTGCACCATACAGAATCCCTTCAAGTAGCGGATAATAGCAAAACAAATTAATCTGTCCTGCTAATTATATGGATTTCCGCAAAATAACGCCTGCTTCCATTCAATATTTAAATCGCTTAGCGTTGAGTCTTTGCTGGTAGGGTGGTAACTAGCCACGTCCTAAGCCTCCCTCCAGACCAAACCCGAGACTAATTAGAAATTATAAAATCCTTAAATATCAATGAATTATACGGATCTTGGAATTGCTCTATTTCACGTCGATATAAATCGTGTACCTACGCCAATTAATGGTAAAAAAAATTACCACTACGGTACCTTTTCCATTAACTTATTTTATCAATCTTCCATTACCTTCTACCACTTGTTACTAAAACTCCTTTTTCTATCTTTTGCCTTTACCTATTTGTGAAAACTTGATTAGCTGCAAGACAATTAGATGTAGGACTAGTCAGTAAGATTTAGCTGTAAGTTTTCCATTGACAAATAAAATAAAATAATAATTAATTAAAAATAATGTGAATATTTACCAAATCTCAAAGGGCCGAATGATACCAGTAAAATAATTAACTTGGTCCCCTCTTAAATGATACTCTTCTGGCCAGTTTACACACTTTTGAGCAGCATCGCCTGTAGTAACCAAAAGTATACAATGGATTAAACTT
Organism: Coenonympha glycerion; assembly: GCA_963855885.1. Lineage (NCBI taxonomy): Eukaryota > Metazoa > Arthropoda > Insecta > Lepidoptera > Nymphalidae > Coenonympha > Coenonympha glycerion. Next base: position 1,212,673 of record OY979631.1, read on the forward strand.
CATCACCAACATTATCCCCGATAATAAATTAATGCTCTCCAAAAAGTTAACATTGCATACCTAGGGTTCAAAGTCGACCTCTGACAATCCTTAGAGGCTAATAAAGGCAGACAAACGTTGTCTTGCCATTAGGGATATAAAAAATTGCTTACGACCTACTCTTACACCTACCGAATAAACACACAAAATTTCATAACAATCAGTCGAGACGTTTCAGATGAGTTTGGTCACAAACACAAGATACGGGAATTTTATATACTTATTAGAAAGAGATAATGCTTACTTTCACTTAGTAATAATATATATTCGTTGCCTTAACGTAAAAACCCTACCTACATAGATTGGTTTATTTCCACCAAAGAGATAGGTTAATTCATTGGGTAAGGATTGAGCCAGGCCACATAATGAAATGTTCCAAAGAAATTTTTCGGCACTATGACTCCATAGCCTAGAGTCTAATCAAATAGAGTAAGCAATTACCTAAAAGAAATGTAAATCCAGGCGCCAACGCCGCCGCAAAAACCAAAATTATATTCAAACAAGTCATTGCCACTGAACATTGAAGTAAAACAGTAAAAAATATTATAGCAAACTCTTCTATTTAAAACACGGTCATACATGTACTTGCTTTATTCATCCTAATTAATAGCATAAACATTAAACATTACACTCTGATTTCTGAATAATCGCTTTGAAATATTTAATTTGATAAGTCCAATCAAATATCTGCGCGAAGTAATTTGTTAAAATAATTATCAAAGTTTAATCATTAATGATTGTTAATGAAAATGAGATTCGTAGGTAGGTGCAATCCTATTAATTAACACAATCTAACAATTTCCCGCAATCCCATTCGCGTTTATATTATTTTTTGGGTTTGAAAATATAAATGTTACATTCGACCTGTGCAGTCGACTTAACAAATACAGGTTCTTTGTTTGACCCGTATGTTTGTTCACAGAACATAAGTACCTATGTATGTATGTTCGTCCGCGATTATCTCGCGTTTGGCTGAAGCTATTTTGATGCGGTATTCAGGAAAGTATTTGATACATTCTGGCAAAGGTTGTTATATTAACTAAATTCAAAAAGTTCTCAGTTAGATCCGTATATTGCTATCTCGAGTTTGACAAAACTGATTTTGATTATACTTTTTTGTTTGGAGAACGGAACGGAACAAAGGATAAGGGTGGATAAGGGTGAAAAATCAACATAGATCTATGCTGCGCTGTACTGCGCTGTGCTGTGCTGTTCTTATGCTTCGTTTTTTTTTACAATCAACTTCAAGCTGTGCTGCGATTTGCTTAGCTCAGTATAAAACTAATCAGCAGCTCGTCTAGTCGTTTACCTCGTCAAAAATGTCTTTATTTTCAAAAAAAACGTAAACTTGACGACATAGTTGAATCCGATGAACATGAAAGCTCCATAAACAACAGCACAGTTCGGCACAGCGCGGCTCAGCACGGCGGGTAGCGCGCCTCGCTCGAGAGTCGAGACTGCTGCGCTCTCAGACTACAGTAGGGCTGCGCTTTTAAACAGAGCGTAGCCTTACCAAAGATATTCTATGGCCTTACAAAGCGCAGCACAGCATGGTTTGTTTGTATCCTCATTAAAATATTAGACGAGCGAGTTGACCAAACATAGGACAGCGCAGTACAGCGCAGCATAGCTCGATATTGATTTGTCACCTAAGAGTAAAATGCTTGCAATCATTATAATGTTTGTTTTTGACGGCCCTTTTTTGAAATAAAAAAGGGCCTTTTGTTTTTACTGCAGTTTATTTATTTATTTCTGTAATTTATTCCCGTACATCGGAAATAATTATCTGGCTACTGTCGCGGTCGCGTAGAAATCAGCAAATCCAACAAACCAACAAACAAATGAGGCAATAGAGAGTGCATCTAGGTAATGCTCAAGTCTTACTGTACCACATCGGTTTATTACCGGTGACACCGTTTGCGTAAGGTACAGAAGTCCTTTGTGGGGTTGATCTTCTACAACAATATTATGATCCCGAAGTCTTGGCCTAACCTTTACACAGGTTTAAAAAATCAAATAAATCAGAATAGTGACATTTTTAGGGTTCCATACCAATTTAGTAAAAATGGAACCCTTATGGTGAGACTTTCTCCGTCCGTCCGTCCGTCCGTCCGTCTGTCACACTCGATTATTTCAGTAACTATTCAAGCTATCGACCTGAAATTTAGAATAGTTGTAGATAATAGTGACGCGACGTTAAAGCAATCGTAAAAATTTGAAAATTGTTTTTATTTTTATTTAAAAAGGGGGGAAAACCGGGTCAACAAATTTTTAAAATGAGATAATTATATTGAGTGGGGTATCATATGAAAGGGCGTTACTTTTGTATACTAAAACTAATTTTTTTTTTATGCCTGATAGTTTTTGATTTATTGGGAAAACTGTCGAAAAAAATACCGTTCCTCCCCCCCCTTATCTCCGAAGTTTACCAATCGAAAAATCTGAAATAATTATGATCAATAGACGTTAACGTTTATTTTACAGGAAAAATAAAATCAACTCTCTGACTAATATACTTTTTTTGATAATAACAATAATCCGCCAAAAACAAAGTTACGTTTGCGGTTTGCCAACAAAAGTATCTACATGTAAATTATACTCGTAAATTAATGAACAAAAGTGATTCTTTCAATGTTTTACTTCTTTTATGGTACGGAACCCTTGGTGCGCGAGTCCGACTCGCACTTGGCCGTTTTTTTACCGGTAACACCGTTTGCGTAAGGTAGGTACAGAAGTCCTTTGTGGGGTTGATCTTCTACAACAATATGATCCCGAAGTCTTGGACTAACCTTTGCACAGGTTTAAAAAAATATAATAAATCAGAGTAGTGACATTTTTTTAAAAGAGCAAGTGGCGAGTTTATATCAATCCTTCTCGGTGCAAACCTGCCTTCCGAACCTGGCGGTAGTTTTAAATTTTCATAAGAGCCTATTATTAACCGACTTCAAAAAAAGGAGGATGTTCCCAATTCGTCGGAATCTTTTTTATCTATGTATTTTCTCCGAATAGTCGAAAACGCCAAAACCAGACTTAACACATTCTTTTTTTTTGAAAGGGTCTTTTGGATACTTTCCAGATGGTCCCATGGTCATCAGCTCAGGATCTGATGATAAGATTCTGGAGAAATAGAGGGAACTCTTAAAATTTTATAAGCACACTTGAGGTGATTGGGGTATTGTTTGAAAGAGTATATTAACTACGTTTTTATATGGTCTTCAGGTCAGAATATATGAGCATGGAATCTGGGAGAAATTAATTATTTTCATTTTCATTTTTCATTTATCATCTGTTGTTTGAGAGACCATATTTTTTCATGTAAATTTTTTAACTTGGTGGAATGAAGGAAAATTAAACGAATTCATTAGACTACACGTGTGGAATTATTTATTTACGCTAAGTATTTACTTTATACATTTCTCGTAGTTGGACGCATTTGTGAGTCATTCATTGCAAACAATCATTACCGTTAAACACTATTCAAATTCATTAGCATAAAGGTTATGAGACTAGATTAGGTACCTACATATCCAGATAGAGCTTTGATACACATTATTTTTCACATCATTTTAAATAGTGTACTATAGAATTTTTAAATTTTTCAAAAATATAATTTAATACTTATAAATTAATATATTACTTCTTAGAAATGAATTGCTAGTTACAAATTGGTATACGTATAAAGTTCTATCTAGTCACGAATCCTTACACAAGAATAATAATAAAAGCAGTACCTATAAAATGAAATCTGTCTTATTTTGTTATTCAGCAATATGTTCTTATGCGATAAGTATTGTATCAGGGGGCACGGCAGTGCCCCCGCCAAAGTCAAAGCGCGAAGCAAAACTGCCGTACCATCTTTACAGGAACCATTTCGCCGCATTTTCGGGCTCCTATTTGAGAACCTCTGGATAAGACCAGAACGCTGAAATTTTCGCTATCCAGTAAGCTATAATCACATACTTAAAACCCAAAATTTCAAGTCTGTAGGTCATATAGTTCCGAAGTTATGCGAAAGCAAAGTTTCGCGTTTTCGACACTGACTGACTGACTGACTGACTCATGATCATCAAAATAGAACTAGTACTTCCCATAAACTCAGAGAGCTGAAATTTGGTACAGAGTTAGGGTTTAATGGCCACATAAAGGGAAAACTATAAAAACTAGGATAATCGAAGATCTGAAGTACCTGGTGATCACTGCATTAATAACTTTGTAATTCCATATAAATTATATGAGATTACAAAGTTATTTATGCAGTTAATGTATCTAAAAAAAACGGACAGAAATATTTTGTAATATTTTGAAGTTTCTACAAAAAGAAGTGAAATCCCACCAAAAACATTCTGTAAAAAACTAGCCAAAGTCAAAATGGAGCTGCTTGTTTATCTCTAAAAAGTACTGAAATCTAGACAAAGTCGTGCCAAGTCTAAGGTTCCTTACTGCGATTTCTTTATTATTATAGTTAATGTTGTGTGACTTGGCCGTTGAAGACCAAGAACCGCTACTCATTGACGATGAATTCTGGCGACAGATTGATGCAATGGTGTCATGGAGCACCTGGTTTGAACCCTTGTGTACCCTTCAACGGCCAAGTCACGCAACATTAACTATAATAATAAAGAAATCGCAGTAAGGAACCTTAGACTTGGCACGACTTTGTCTAGATTTCAGTACTTTTTAGAGATAAACAAGCAGCTCCATTTTGACTTTGGCTAGTTTTTTACAGAATGTTTTTGGTGGGATTAAACATCTTTTTTAGTTCTCATCATAGATATCTCACAGAATAATTCCATAGATACACAGTCTGAGAGTCAAACAACAAAAAAAATATATTTTATACATAGATTAATAATATTTAATTATTTGGATTGGCGCTTTCGTACAACATGAAATTAATATCCTAATGACCATAGTATATTAGTTTAGTCGTGACTTAATTTTTTTTACTCACATAGAACAAATCAGTGTCTTTAAATTTAAATTTTTCTAGAATTTTCACGGTCTCTTTTCTCTACCTATCTAAATGATTTAAATAGAGAAAAGACATCGGCTGTTGGGTATATAGGTACTTGTCAATCATTATAATCCTCATGCCATTAATTCGAAATCATCATTGTCTATGGTCTAAGCTATAGGGTAGTAGGCGTCCTCAAGCAGATGGCAGTTATTATCTGTGGCGGAGAACAGTATGTACCCGTCCTCCCCCCAGTCCTCCCCCCACGAGTTCTTCACGATCCAGTACACCACGCCCTCCCGCTCGCCGTACCCCACCACAGTCACGCCGTGGTTCTTGGGGTCTGTGTTACTGTGGGTTAAATAAAAAAAAATGTACTTTGTATTTTATCGAAAGTTATTATGCGAAGTCAGATAAACAAACATATTATCATGCTGCAACAACAGGCAATTACGACGCTCGAGTAACTACCGATTTACTGTCGTGGGCTAACCTACTACAGCACCAGATCCGAATTACCATCTAGTCCAAGCTAGATGGGGGTTGTGTTGTTTAACTACCAAGTTCCTATGGCTGGTTACCATCTAGTCTAAACTCTAAATTTGATGAGGTAATGTCGTTTAACTACCGAGTTCCTATGGCCAACTTCTGGTTCCATCATCAGATCAGCTCCAGGTCATAATAAAATTGTATTGTAACCGGGAAGTGGAATAAATTAGCAAGATTCGATTACAGACAAACAAAACTAACACCAGGATAGGTGAAACTAAATAAAAACTTGTAAAAAGTATGGGCATTTTTGAGATGAGAACAAGCCAGTGAACTCGCGACACTGTTACCGTAACACCGACACCTTTTGAATACCAAAACTCTCAATAGATGGTGCTATAAAACGCATACGTAAAATTGTTCCACTTCTGTCGGCACTCCGGGATTGCCACTGTTTTATTTTACTTTTATAAAATTAAAAGACTTGCAGCGGTCTTCGATAGATGGCGTTACAAGTCCTCGAGCATGAACTGACGAAGTTCTCAACGACCACCATCAGTCCCCAGGCATAACACCTACCTGAAGAGAACTTTCCCTTTTGACATCAGTAGGATCCATCAAAGACTCCTTACCACGTAGGGTCGAAGAAGATACCGTTGTTGTAGTTCTTGACTGCGTCGTTCGCGTTGATGGCGACGGTGACGGGCCCGTAGTTGTACAGCGCCACCTTCATGGCGTCCACGCTGAGCGGCGGCACGGCGGCGAAGCCTTTGATGTGGAAGAACTCCGTCATGTTCTCGATGTTGCATTGCCCCTCCTGGGAAAACGATTCGTTAGAACCAGCGGCAGGATAGGTCCACTCATCACGTGATCGAAGAAACTATAGGTAACCGTCTCGACGTACTAATTTCAGACGGCCGCCGCGCGACGACTACTTTGCTCGCATTAGTTCTTGAACGGTCTATTTCACGCGCTGCGTGCGCCCGATCGCGTGGCAACCTTAGTACGTCGAATGAGATAAAGTTACGTGATAGAAAGAGACCACAACTTTGCGTTTGTTGCGTGTAGTTTGCGGAGGCGTAGCATGACTTATTGAGAACTGAATTGCACTTTTCGTGTCAGCGCTAGAGTCGCTATTTCTTTTATACATCTTGCGGAGTGAGCCTTCTGTACCGTTAGGTACTATTATGTGTTCCGTGCCAGCGAGCTATTCTTGTAAATAAAACTACATGGCCGGTAACCACAATCAACTGCACTGACCTCTGTTATACTAGTACGCTGAACCTATGAGGTAACAGTAGAGCGCTGAACTAACTATTCTATACAATTATTATAGACAGTTCCTTTTTTGTGCCGATTTGAAGCGCCCCCGTCGAAGGTACTAAACGCACGTAGTTTTGAATATCATTTATTTTAGTTCCATGGACGATCACGCCAGCTTACGCAATAATAAGCGCCAAAAAGGCGACAGCTCAACGTGTCGCAAAAACGAAGTGGCAATGGTCGGAGCACATAGCTCGTAGGATCGATGAACATTAGGGCCTCAAGGTGCTAGAATGGCAGCCACGCAGCGGGAAGCGCAGTGTCGGCAGAGACGTCCGTCCGTCTGGTGGGGGTTCTGCCCCACCAGGTGGACGGACGACATAAAGTAAGTCGCGGGAGTCGCTGCGTAGTGATTATATACTCTTTGAGTCGCTGGCGCCAGGCGACGCAAGATAGTGGTATTTTGCGGTCATTTCAGGAGGCCTATGTCCAGCAGTGGACGTCCATCGTGTAAGCAAACTACGTATAACCTGCATTAATATTGTACGGCGAGTCCCTAATTCGACTCCGCTTATAATACTCATTATGTAGTTCTTTGCTATTGGTCAGTTTTGTTTATATTAACGTAATCTCTGGGGCCCGTCAAAGAAGGCAGACTTTTTGGTACGGTTGTAGAGAAAGCTCGTAATTGTCATTAAATTAGTAATGTAATCGATGTATATAAAGAAACCTAAATCCTATACCTTTAAACGAGCAATTCTTGTATATATGTATATTTCTATATAATCTGGATCTCGGCAACGGCTCCAACGATTTTCATGAAATTTAGTATACAGGGGGTTTTGGGGGCGATAAATCGATCTAGCTAGGATTCATTTTTATAAAATGTCGAATTTACCAAAAAAATAATAAAATATGATTTCTGCTGCCATCTATTAGCAAGTAGTTAAACTACCGAGCGAAGCACTCCTGCAGCTGCCATCTATTAGCCAGTAGTTAAGGATGATCGGTACCATCTGGGCGCGAAAATTCAAATTTTATTTAGTTTTTCGCTCATAGTGGGCTAATTATACATTCAAGGCTAATGGCAATGTGTTTTGCGGGCACAACGTTTATGCATCTACATGTTTTTAACAAAAACTCTGCTCAACAATACTCATTTACTTCATATTGGTTCCCGATAGCTCGAAATCTTTGAAACTGCAAAAAATTATCTTTCGGGAACCAATATGAGATGAGTGGGAACTTTCGAGCAAAGTTTCTATTAAAAACATGTAGATGCATTAAAAGTAGGCCCGCAAAATGCATAGTCATAAATCTTCAATGTGTAGTTTGTCTAAGATTTGCGAAAAACTAAATAAAATTTGAATTTCGCGGGCTGGTAGGGCCGCAACACCTTAAACTACCGAGCGAAGCTCGGTCACCCAGATATTAATAAATTAATTGTAAAAGAACAGTTGTTTTGTGTTAATGTGAGTTCCTGTTAGTGGTTGGTTTTCAATCGGCTGAAACGACGACGACAACGACGACTTGTTTTATTACACTATCCAAGTCTTCGAAGATAAGTATTATGTAAAATTACTAGTTAAGAGTCCACTAACCCACGGTGTCTCCCATACAAACGTAATACCAAAATCATTTGTAATTCGTGCAACTTTCGATCATGTTGTGGTGTTATTCGGGTTCATATAGTAATAATCTATGCTCCTGGCCATATTTGGTTCCAAAATACTTTTGTTAAACGAAGATGTAAACGAATTTAGTTTTGCTTATTTTTATGTCAAAGAGGACATGTTTTCTACTTATTTGTTTTGTATTAAAAACAACACTATCTCACGCCGCATTAGTTCAGGAGCACAGTTTTTATTGTCCAGCTAAAGAAAAACAGCAGTTAATAAAGAAAGTTACAAGTTTTCATTCATAATTTTTGGTATTACGGAACTCGACCAAAGTTATAAAAATTTTGATCAAAATTGATTATTATTTCGTTTTAAAGAAGTATTTCCGAACCAAATATGGCCAGGAGCATAGATTATTACTATATGAATCCGAACACAACATGATCCAAATATGCACGAATTACTAATGATTTGTTATTTTGAATAAATGGAGACATTGTAGTTCACAGGCCCCTTAATGTGATTAATTCTGTGTCAATTATATCACTGTATCTAAATTGAGTAGACATTATGAATAATGGCTGTATAATATCCGGATTTATTACTTTGGCTGTAACATATATAACCTAGAAAAATGTAGTGGAAAGTTGAAGATGGTTATATACCTCGTCCAAGTACAGTCCGTACTCCATCTGCGAGGGTAGGCCGTGCTTGAGGATGTACTTGAATGCGCCCGATACCGTACCACCGCCGCAGCCGGAGTTATCGAAGCTGAAACAGGTGGTTAAGGAGCATGTCACGGGTGTGCCCGCGAAACTCAAATTGTTTGTGGTTTTCCGCGATTTTTAAGCTTTTAAGACATAATAGGCTTATGGCAGTCAAATTGCGGGAATCCCAGTATCGTCTTCACGTGTTTGTATAAAAATCTCGGCTTGAAAATGTCATATTGGGATAGAACTTTTTATGCAAAGATTTTGATATAAACATGTAAAGATGATACTGCCATTCCCGCAAATTGACTGCCATAAGCCTATAACGTGTAATTAGCGTACAAATTGCAAAAAAACACGAAAATTTTGAATTTCGCGGGCAGGACCGGGGTCACGTACCTCCATACTAACTAGTACGCTGGACCTCAGACTGTCAACGTAAAAATGGTGACACTGGATTTTCGCCATTTTGGTGTAAGTGTAAAAAAAATTAGCAGAGGCGGGTGAGCTCGCCGTATTAAATAGACACAATGTCATACCCCCATGCGCAGTCCACCATGGACTGCTCGGAAAGGTCCACGTTTCTGCCCCCGTTGCTGCGCGCCAGAGCACCCTCTACCGCCGCCGTGGACGAGAACGCCCAACACGAGCCGCAGTTCGCCTGATCTGGGAATCAATGTCTTAATTATTTATTGAAATAAAAAAACGTACTTCATTGCGATATAATCAAGCACACGAGCTCAATTTGGAAAGGTACACCAATAAAATCATTAAAGAACTCCACTATCACCGGGATGCATCAACAGTCCAGTCAAGGTGACAAACCTTACATCATAATATACTTTGGAGATTGTGCTCAGGAACTGCACAACCTTGTACCTCTTTCACCTTTCTACCACAGAACCGCGAGATGCCTCAGGTACTCCACAACCTAGATACAAGGTTGTGGAGTTCATGAGACGGTCACATGATACGAGTATAAAGTCCGAGGAAGAGCGTGAGCTATGGCCAAAGTTTATTCAAAGAGAGTGTGCAGAAAGCGAAAATCAGTTTACATAATATAACCGTCGCATTTAAACTAATGGAATGCGACCATGATTATCATTAAGGCACGCCAATTTTTCACGAAGATCGTCGAAAAAATGTTAACTCACTTTTAACCGAGCTGATGTATCCCTCGTTCCTCATATCGTAAGACCTGGGCAAGTCCTGGACCAGCAGCGCTACCTCCTCCTCGGAGTGGGGGAAGGGCATGGAACCCACGTGCTCCTCTGAGGGCCTGGTGCCTCTCAAGCTGGCCAGCTCCTCGTCCGTCCAGTCCGAGAATTTGTTCAGCGTCATCTTGTAGCTGAGGTTCTTTCTGTTGTGCTCCATAACACGCCTGCAATGGTGAAACAATTAAACTTCAATTAAATGGTTGTTGGTTCTTCTATAGTATAAGTCAGAACCTTCTGTCACGCAACTTTTTACGCATTTAACTGACTAGTACTGTTTTATCAAACTATCTTTATCTGGATCAATCAAATATTCCAAAAGTTCAAAAATATATAAATCGCATACTTCCAATTCTTCTTGAATATTTCCTTCCTAATTTCTTCTTCATCCTTTCCATAGTTTCTGCTGTGACGATCAAGGTAGCTGAAACAAAAATAAAAAACCGGTCAAGTGCGAGTCGGACTCGCGCACCGAGGGTTCCATACCATAAAAGAAGTAAAACATTCAAAGAATCACTTTTGTTCATGAAATTTACGAGTATAATTTACATGTAGGTACTTTTGTTGGCAAACCGCAAACGTAACTTTGTTTTTGGTGGTTTATTGTTATTATCAAAAAAAGTATAACAGTTAGAGAGTTGATTTTATTTTTCCTGTAAAATATACGTTTATTCCTATTGATCATAATTACTTCAGATTTTTTGATTGGTAAACTTCGGATATAAGGGGGGGGGAACGGTATTTTTTTCGACAGTTTGCTCAATAACTCAAAAATTTTTAGGCATAAAATTAAATAAAAATTGGTTTTAGAATACACAAGTCACGCCCTTTCATATGATACCCCACTCAATATTGTTATCTCATTTTGAAATTTTGACGACCCGGTTTTCCCCCTTTTTAAATAAAAATAAAATAGATTTTCAATTTTTTACGATTGCAATGGCGGCGCGCCGCAATTACCTACAACTATTCCAAATTTCAGTTCGATAGGTTCGATAGTTACTGAAATAATCGAGTGTGACAGACGGACGGACGGACGGACGGACGGACGGAGAAAGTCTCACCATAAGGGTTCCATTTTTACCATTTTGGTATGGAACCCTAATGATGTTAGATAGAATAATATGACATACCTATTAAAAATAAGTAATGCCTCATTAAATGCGAAGGGAATCATAGAACCACTTATGTTCAAACACGTCATGCATGTATTACAAAATAGTTTGGGGCTCTAAATGAAGGTTACATGTTCGAACGTCGGGGTTTCGGCGTTCGTCGCTTGTACAATGGCAAATCCTCAAGTTTTTCGGACACTTATCAAGAAGGACAGATGCCATCGAACATCTGGTGGTTCAAGAATCAAGGGCGAGAGGAAGGCACGCGCGTCCACGCGGTCGATCCCCAACTAGGTGGACGGGTCTACAAGTTCCTATTATTATTGAGTGCTCTCGCAATGCCGCCAACAGGAGCCGTTCGAGAACTACCTATCGCTAAAGCAGCAGTGGCAGGCCATTGAATATCGTAATAAAAATAAGGACCTCTTAGAACAGAAGTTGTTCCTTAGAACAGCCCCCCGACTGCCATATGAATTTATCTGTTCAACTAAAAATATCTGGGTGACCGAGCTTCGCTCGGTGGCCAATAGATGGCAGCAGTAGTCTTATTTTTTTTTTTGGTAAATTCGACATTTTCTAAAAATTTATCCTAGCTAGATCGATTTATCGCCCCCAAAACCCCCTGTATACTAAATTTAATGAAAATCGTTCTAGTCGTTTCAGAGATCCAGATTATATAGAAATATATATACAAGAATTGCTCGTTTAAAGGTATAGGATAACTTGTTTTATACTTTTTAGTTCGTTTCATAACAGGGCAGTCGTGTTTTTTAATTTATTAATTACTTATTTTTATTTTATATTTTTTAGTGATGGTCAGCAGTTAGGTGAAGGTATTTTCTGTTACTACTCTCTAATACCTTCATTTTGATACCCATATTGTGATAGTTAAAAAAAATTTAGTTTTCCACTTTTGAAAATGGCGCCTCACATCCGCCATATTGATTTTTCCAAAAAAATTATAGCCTATGTTACTCGGGAGGATCCAAGGATTCTAACGATACCCCATACGTCCAAATTTGTTCAGCCGTTCAGAAGTTATGGAGGAATAAAGAAACATCACATACATACATACATACATACATGAACCATAAAAACATTACACTCCTTTTCTTGGGCAGTCGTGTAAAAAGTACAACCACGACCACTCTGTTAAGGATTACACCACGGGTGTGCACGCGAAATTCAAAATTTTTGTGGTTTTTCGCGATTTTGAAGCTAGTAAGACATAATAGGCTTATATGGCAGTCAAATTGCGAGAATCTCAATATCGTCTTCACGTGTTTATATAAAAATCTCTGCTTGAAAGTGTCGAGTTAAAGAAATTAGTCCGAGATTCGCGAGTTACTCATATAAAACTCGATACTCGGATTAATTTCCTAGGATACACATTTTTAAGCAAAGATTTTGATATAATAATGTAAAGATGATACTGCCATTCCGCAAATTGACTTCCATAAACCTCTGATGTGTAATTGCGAAAAAATTGCAAAAAACCACGAAAATTTTGAATTTCGCGGGCAGAGTCGTTGATTTCGCATTAAGCGTAGGTAAACAACTAAGAAGAAGACTTCTTTAGGAGTGTGGTTAAAAGATATTTACCTAGTAAACGCGCGGTTAACATCGTGTGAAATGTGTGGTAGATCTGATGATACCGCAGACCCACCGCAGGCAGCATCTGGCAGAAATAAACACCTTAATAGACACAGATAACAAAAATAATTATTAATAAAATAAATTTTAATAAATTACTATTATTAATTTATTAATTTAATAATAATAAAACTCGATACCTCTGCTGCAAATCGGTCATATATACATACCTACGATTCAAGCATTTTTGCATATTTTTTAAGCGATAACTTCTTTGGCACGTTGTGCATTTGTGCTGATGGAAAAAACCATTAAACTATTAACATTGTTACCGCTTAAGTTTTGAGGTGAGAACAGTTCACATGTAGTCTGCGTAAAGACGCAAATGCCGCGACGTATTTTAGGGTTTCGTACCCGAAGGGTAAAAAAAGGAACCCTATTAGCGAGACTTCGCTGTCCGTTCGTCCCTCCGTCTGTCACCAGGCTGTATCTCCGGAACCATGATAGCTACAGACTTGAAATTTTCACAGAATATGTATTTCTGTTGCCGCTATAACAACAAATACTAAAAAATAGAATAAAATAAATATTTAAGGGGGCTCCCATACAACAAACATGATTTTTTTTGCTCGGCTTTTGATTTAGTGGGCAGGCGTGTTTAGTTTACTTTAATACTGTAGAGAAAGCGAATATACTCTTGATGGTACGGAACCCTCAGTAAGAGCCCGACTCGCACCTGACCAATTTTTTAAACATTTCACTTGACAAAATCCACGGACGAAATCCGCGGTACGTGAATTACTAGGCTGCTCCAATTTTAAATTCGATAAGACAATATTACAAGTCAGTTTTTTTTACTTTTATGATTGAAGGATTAGTTTACATAGTTACAGGAGGTGAAATTAAAAGTGTGATAAATAAATATCCCCTTACCAAGACTGTGGTCCAGGGCTTTAAGTTCGGGCTTCTTGTATTCATAGAATCGCGTACGAGTGTGTTCCTTCAGAGCACCGGTCCACAGGTTGCTCACCTTTGATTCCCAGCTGATAATAATAGAAAAATCATTATTATCATGTCAGCCTGCGGACGTCCACTTTTAGACGCAGGCCTTCCTAAGCCCACGCAATTAAATAAATAAATAAATAAATAGAGGACAACATCACAAAAATTGCTCCGATCCCATAGTAAGTAGCTTATGCACTTGTGTTATGGAAATCAGAAACAACGAAGGTACCACAATACCGAGACAATGTAGAAAACTTATTTTTCTACATTGCCCCGACCGGGGATCGAACCCGGAACCTCAGAGATGGCGGCGCCTTAAAAACCGGCACGCTAACCACTCAACCACGGAGGTCGTCAACTACACCCTGTCCTCAGCCTTCCTCATCCAGCTGTTTCCCTCCATCAGCGTCATATCGTCAGTCAATAGAAAAATAGAAAAATGGTAGCCCTTTTTGAAGCTATTCAATTAGCCTTTTTGACTGCTGGTAGAACTTTTACTTTTGTTCATCAGGGTTGGTACCACCTCAGTTGCAGTTATTTTACCGTAATGCAGTAATAATTAAATAAACAATAAATAAATAAACATATATATCAAGACATTACGTATACATTGCAATCTAGCCCCAAAGTAAGCGATAGCTTGTGTTATGGGTACTAGATAACGGAGAAATATACATACATACTAATATACTTAATTATAATATATTGTAAAACACCGATAGTAGATTTATAGACTCGTTAAATTTTTGTAAAACAGAATCACCTATCTACCTAAAGATTTATATCGCTTTATCTACCAGTGTAAAATTATTATGTCTTTGAACACTAAATAGATCTACAATAATTTTTATCTACGCTCATTGCTTAAAGTTCGAATTATGAAATCAAAATGTGTCACATATTGACCTACTTTATTCACAGACTTCTATAATTATTAAAAAGTTATTCATTATAACATCGCTGTATTATGGAAATATCTCTAAAAAGTTGAATAATTTCCATTACGATACTCGGCTCTGGGTTCCTGTATTTTTATGTGTCGTCATCACAGACCAGGGAGTAACTTTCTTTTCTCTGTGGTCGTCATAGCCAAAAGAGAGTGTATAATTTTCTTTTTTTATATATGGAGTCCACAGACAACATTTAGTTTGTAGTCATGGGATGGACCATGATCGACCATAGACAACAATTAATTCACGGAAACAATAATTTTTCCCTGCCTTAAATGACTGATTAAAAAGTGTGTTCATACAGAATATTGAAAAGAATTATGTATAATTTTTGATTATTTAATTATCCACTAAAATATACTTTATCTGACTTGTATACATATTTTTCTACTCTTTTTTGTTTCATGACTTTTATAACAGACTATACGCAGTTTACAACTGAATTTTGGCGCCATACCTAACTTTTAACATTTCAACGTGTTATTTTTGTTACTTTGTCAAAACTTAGCGCGGAAAAATGTCGCAGTGAAACCTACTAAAGAAAATTTAATTCCACCTGACATTTTAGTAATTGCAACAAAAATGACCCACAATCTTTTACCAACAAAGTGAAGGATTTACGACAAACGTTAGCAAGATTTTATGGTTTGGATTTATGATAATTTGAGCGTAGATAAAGTAGTGTATGAAACTCTACATAATTAGGTATTAAAACACTCGTGTGATACTATTAAAAAACTCATGTTTTAATACCCCCCATTATGCATCCGTTTCATATACTACTATTATTATCAAAATTAAAGTAAATACTCACAACACAGGTATATCGAATCCTTCTTCGTTCTCGTACACATACACAGTGTTCTCTGTTTTCTTATCGTCTTCTTCATACAGGTAATATGTCCACACGTCCACTTGTTTGTCGTTATAAGTTGCTTTTCCTACAAATGAACAGATAAATAATTTTTCAATTCGGACCAGTTGTTTCTGAGATTAGCTCGGTCAATCAATCAACCAAACATACAAACAGAGTCTTCAATTCCATAATATTAAAAATATTACTATTTAGATTACCTAATTAATATAGAATCATAAAGTTGTCATGTCACGATTTACCTTCGAATTCGTAATCTTTGACGGGTGGTAAGAAGCTAGGAGCCTCGCCTTCATGGTCCTTCTCTTCGCAGACTGGTTTATTCATTTCTTCTTCATTGGATTCTAAGTGAATCTAAAATACGAAATAGGTATTTGTTTTTTGAAAACAAGCTTTTAAAAAGCCTGATGGCCTGTGCTCACAGTTTTTACGCTGACCGCATTCGGCGGCAGAACTTTTTTCACGATATTGTTTTCCTGAGTAAAATGTATTGACGATAACTGCAGTTGTCAATCAATTTAACGATCAAATTTTGTAATTGTAAAATTGCTTTATTTGCTTAAATCTAAAACTCTCAATGTTACGCAAACACTATAATATGATGCTAGAGGGCAACGTACAATTTTGGTGCCTTTAAGAGAAGAGTCAAGAGTGAATAGGCATTTTTTTAGGCAAGCGCGCTCCAATCTCTACCTCATCATTGCTTTCCATCAGGCATGATTGTCGTCAAGCGCCTATCTACAGTTGTCTACAGTAAAATAAGCCTCAGATTTTCGAAAACGGAATCTTTACATTCTGTAGGTATATCATAATATTATGGCTACGTCTGTCATAAATCACGATTAAGTCCTCCGCCTACCAAAAAGCAGTGGAGGGTATGCCAACACTGGTTCCCGCTCCTTGGGTACTCAACGTCCATCAGTTCTATGATCTATATGCCTCCCATCCACTTCAACTTCGCGACAAAATGAAAAAAAAGTTACGAGTATCAGTTACTCTTGCTGGTCCTTTAGTGGATTAGATACGGTACTTACAAAAAATTGAAATCCGTAGGTCGTATCGGTCTCTCCAGTGTAGTAATGCTTGACGAGGCCTCCGTAATAATCCAACCTGGATTGGTGGGCTGTTTCGTTGTACCTGAGGAAGACATGATGAGTGAATGAACATAGGGACAATCCTCAATCATCAACCATCCCCTATTTCAATTTTCAAATTCATATGTGGCATTAATGCTTACAAACACTCATGAAAAGTCACTCTATGTCCGCTACCTTCGGACATAAAAAGTCATTACTCTACCGCTGCCCGCTACCTTCGGAACATAAAAAGTCATAACTCTACCGCTGTCTGCTACCTTCGGATCATAAAAAGTCACAACAGTACCTACTATATAAAAAGTACTCTGTGCCTACTGCTGTCCGCTACTTTTAAAAATGATAAGTCAAAACTCTACCGCTGTCCGCTACTTTCGGAAAGTGAAAAGTCACAACTCTACCGATGTCCGCTACCTTGCATAAATTAAAAGTCACAACTCTAGCGCTTCCTTCAAAAAATGAAGAGCTACAACTCTGCCACTGGCCGCTTATACCTTCGGAAAATGAAGAGCTAGAACTGCCTCTTTCCGCTACCTTGGGAAAATGAAAAGTCACTATACTACCGCTGTCCACTTTTAAATAAAAATAAAAAATGATTTTCACATTTTTATCATTGCAATAACGTCGGTTCACTATAACCAAAAACTATTCCAAATTTCAAGTCGATAGCTTCGACAGCTACTGAAATAATCGAGCGTGACAGACGGACGGACGGACGGACGGAGAAAGTCTCACCATAAGGGTTCCATTTTTACCTTTTTGGTATGGAACCCTAAAAATCACAACTGTACCTCTATTTCTTACCTTTGAAAAATGAAAAATTACAACTCGACTGTTATCAGCTAATGAAAAGTCAAACTCTACCGCTGTTCGATACCTTGGGAAATGAGAAGTTACAATTCTATCGCTGCCACTGTATGCTACCTTAGGAAAATAAAAATTCACAACTCTATCGCTGTCCACTTAGTACCTTTGAAACAAAAAGTACTCGTAACAGTATCGCTATTCGTTGACCGCTACCTTCGGAAAATGAAAAGTCACGACTAGCGCTGGCCGCTACCTTCGGAAAATGAAAAGTCACGACTCTAGCGCTGGCCGCTACCTTCGGAAAATGAAAAGTCACGACTCTAGCGCTGGCCGCCACCTTCGGAAAATGAAAAGTCACGACTCTAGCGCTGGCCGCTACCTTCGGAAAATGAAAAGTCACGACTCTAGCGCTGGCCGCTACCTTCGAAAAATGAAAAGTCACAAGTAATTTCGGAATTGTACTAATTATTCGTGAATCGTTGCTAACGTAGGTATATCTAAAGTTTTTAACAGCTTATTTAAATACAAAGACTGACAAAACTACCCATACATTTACTTCCAAGGTACTTTGTCCTTCAAAATTGTTTGTATCGTGACCCACATGATTTTCGATAGTATTCTGTACTCTAGCAATGTGACGATTCATCATTATCTTATACCTTTAAACGAGCAATTCTTGTATATATATTTCTATATAATCTGGACCTCGGAAACGGCTCGAACGATTTTCATGAAATTTAGTATACAGGGGGTTTTGGGGGCGATAAATCGATCTAGCTAGGATTCATTTTTAGAAAATGTCGAATTTACCAAAAAAAATAAAAATATGACTACTGCTGCCATCGAGCCGACTACTGCTGCCGAGCGAAGCTCGGTCACCCAGATATTTTCTTCTTTCTCTGAGTCGAAACCAAAATTCAAATACTAATACGTCATGTGCATAAATTAATACTTGCCATAACTCAAAAGGTTTGATGATGCCAGTCAAAAGGTTAGTTTCGTCCCCTTTGAAGTGAAACTCCGTTGGTAACTTAATTACTGATTTTTCTTCGCCACCTGCAAGATAAAGCTGACATTAATTATTATCCTACTAAATTGTAATTTCTTTGAGACTTGTTTTAGACTTGGCTTTGTTGACTGTAGGTACTAATTTAAATTGTATTCATGAATCGACTTAGATCATCAATTATATTGTTGTAAGGTTCTTAATTTATTGACTGTAATTTAATTGAAATTGTATGCTTATATCTATTATTAATACTAATTTATTTAAGGTTTCAAATATTTAATGATCAAACGAACTTGCAAAGTGAAGTTCGATCATAATTATATGAATTCGCTTCATTTGAAGATAATTATCGACATAGTAGTACCTTCTATTGTACAGGCACTTTTCGCGCTTTTAGAATTAAGTCACTCAATTGATTGTTGTTTTCCTGTGGGTAGTCCCACCGATATTATATATTCTGTGGTCTCACCAGCCGTCGTCATTATTTTAGAGTAACACAAAATTTTCTGATTAGGGTTGGGAGGGAGGGTGTTTATATCTTCAAATGAAGCGAATTCATATAATTATGATCGAACTTCACTTTGCAAGTTCGTTTGATCATTAATTATATTTCATTTCGCTTCATTTTTCAGATAATTATCGACATAGTAGATGTTTAGAGACGAAAATTTTGTGAAGGTAAAAAACTGTAACTATGTTAGTGTGTTTATCATGGTAAATCAACGTTTATTTAAAGAATAAACCTTACACAACGTCTTTGAGGTACATAAGAAATAAGAATATATTTCATTAATCAATTAATCATCAGTTCAGAAAATAACATTACCCTCTAATGTTTTATCAATCATACTCAGTTAACGGCTGCTAAATTAGTACACGAACGACAATATTATTATGTTTGCGAACGTTTAGTCCAGTTAGCTGTTTTTCTAATAACATCTAACGATCAATATATCGGAGTCGTGTGCCGTAGATGTGGCGGTGGTGTGCCGCGTGCGGTACGCGCCGAACGTCGACACATCCACTCCGCTTTCGCTCAACACTTTATTCATCTACTGATGGTTTGAGGAGTTGCCGGTCTGGGCGGCTTTTATGCGTTAAAATTAGCGAATTGACGTTGATGGCCTAATTTGCTCCGTGACAAATATGTAATCTTTTATGAAGATAGGATATTGATCTATTTTCTACAAAATAGGGTAAAGATATTTAATATTGTTGATACTTTAATTCCGTCATCATCATTACGCCTGAGGGGCCATTTACTATAAAATTCTCTAGTTTTATACGTGAGAAAGTTTGCAAGTGTGCTGTAAAGAGCGCAAGTAAAATAAATAATTTTTTCCGTGATATTTTTTAACGTAAGGTCCCCCCATAGTCCTATTGGCAAACAAATTTTATACGATCTCAAGTAAACAAATATTTTGGTTTTCATGGTTTTAACTTATAAGCGCTTTTAAGTAAGCGTTGTATTTGGTCGATACTAGATAGGATATTCACTACCGAAAAATAGCGGTAACGCGGAGCGATGAGTATTTAATGATTCATACGCAGCTCCATTATTATACTGTTCTGTGAGAAAAATTACAATGGATGAAGCTGACAATTCATAAAGGCTATGGTTATTGATACGATAGAACTGTCACCATAATTATAATGTATTTTTAGACAAGAATGCCATAATAAAGCCTTATGTCATCCCTGGGGTTCCGCTTGTTGTGAATTTCAGGGTAAGATTCTTCTTGGGACGGTGAGGTCCCGGATGAGGACGAACTAATATTGAAATTAGGGATAACAAATATAGTTTCGTTTTGAACGATCCTCATTAACAAGGGAAACCAAGGCTCTGATGGCCAATAGGGCAATGCTAAGATATTCTCGGCTTGATCCATTAAATTTTTTGTTAACATTTTAAAGCCACTGAAACTGGTGGAAATGCGTTAAAAACAATCATTGATTTCTAACATAATTTAAATGCATCTCCTGTCAGAGAATTAGGATCTTGTCTCCGAGATGCGTAATTTTTACATTTCCCATTAGTGCAAGGAACGAAAAGGTCAATTGTTGCTTCTCCGAATGCTGACGTCCTTAGCTGATAATGATAGTTACCATTATAATGCATTAGGATTTTCTCGATGAGATTCCTGGTCAGCTTTTACATTGTCTTTTGTTTTTATATATTACGATAAAAAAACCAAAATATATTTCGTTCCTCGCACCATTGCCGAATGGATCTTTTTAATTCACTAAGGTGAGGAAACTGAATTCTTCCAATCCGATTTATATTGCTGATTGCGGCTGTGTTATCAACCAGTTCTAGGATGTTAATTTTAGACCTCTTGTGAGCAATGTCTTTAGGACCGGGTCAAAATTAAGAACTGCAAGGGTGTTTAATGAGGTAAGAGTGTCCGCCAACCACCACTGTAAGTTTGGAAGGATATCATTATTAGGTTTTTATTTTTTCGTCGTAATTTTGGTGTAAATTGAGAGCCAGAAATTTTTGCCTCTCCAGTGTTTTGGTACATAACCGACCATATCTTACAGCTGGGCAGGCCGGCGTAAGAGTACCTATTAAATGGGCATTAAAATGGCCAAAGTCTCTAATAGTGCAAACTGGCAGGCGAGAAAACTTTTCTTTTAAATTAAAATATTGTAACGTTTTTCTGATGGAAGTGAAATCCTCACGTCCTTAGAATTGTAAATAAAACCCAAAAACTAATGACTCTGCAGGGATTCTCATATTTAGTAATGGAACCTAAACCATGACGCAAGTGGGTAGTATTTTTTACATTTCTAAGGCATCCCTAGAAGGTGTGCCCTATACGTAAGATATCCTAATAGATTTAAAACCACCGTATCCTAATAAGTAAACTACTTATTTTATTACTTTCTTGAAAGTTCGCAGAGCTGAGCTCAACGCGTAGGGTTATTGCAATCATTTTGTGAGCTTTTTTAAGTTCAATATAAATCTATAATCGCCGTTTGGTTTTCGAGCTAAAAGATATTCGAAATAAATAATTCTTTACGATGTTTTATCGAGAAAGTATTGTGAGGAGTAACATTTTGTACCACTAATTGGCGGGTGAACGGCATGCGTTAACCTTTACGAATCCCATGTCCCAGAACACCAGGGATTTTTGCCGTACTAAGCCAACAGGAGTAATAGTGTTGTAGCCTATCGGCATGCACATTGTACCTGTATTACTGCCGCGTTTGTTGGTGGTCGTCGTTTTCGAAGAAGACCTGCGAATCGGTAGCGTTTACGCCGCTGTTCGGCAGTAGTGTGTGTAATGCACCCGATACGATCCAATTCACCGCCCCCCCCCCTGCCTTACGACTGGAGCAAGGAGGGCCGGACCAATTTCCCCGATAACGAGGGAGAGAGGTTTCAGTGGATCTGTCCCTTTTAAGACTTTGTATTACATCCAGAAAAGACTTGTCCAGTATCGGAGTGATAAGTTTCGTTCTTACTTCCATATAGGAAAGATCTGTGAGTAAGTGGCAGCCATCCGACAAGATTTTCATTGCTTGTACTTTGTCATACTGGTCGGTAGCATAGTTATAGCTCTGTTTATAGCTGTGATTTCTAAACAAAGCTGCCGGGTCTGGAGCTTTTTATCATGAGCCCTTAGGGTATCCTCGATAGCAGCATATATTTCTGGATTAAGTGCTGGAGCTTACATTTATCCGGGACAGCAAATTCCTTCAATAGCTTTTCCTTTGCTTTGTTTTGTAAACCTTTTTTTTTTTTACTTCAGTTTTTGTTCGGTACATACAATATGTTGTGACGGTGCCGGGTCTACGGGCACAGAAGTCGATGGCGGTGGCGTCTGTTGCGGCCAGGATGAGCGTGATATCGAACGCAGTTTGTAATTTAATTATTGCGGCTCATTTTCTGATAAAAGAAAGCGATCGGGTTATCACCCAAAGGTTTTGATACCATAAAGAGGTCAATTGTGTAACGTCATACTAACCCATCGTGTTAACCCATAGTTAACTGCCAGGCAAGCATAAAAACACTAGGCCCGTAACATTATTCACAAGGGTTTTGTTCACTATTTTGATTATTAATTACTAAGCATCACGCAACGCCATCGTGTTAACCCGCAGTTAACCGCCAGGAACGTACAGAGATGCTAGGCCCGTGACAATATTAAATAATGTTTGTTCACTACTTTGATTACCAATTACTGAGCATCACGCAAATCCATCGTGTTAACCCGCAGTTAACCGCCAGGAAAGCATAAAGATGCTAGGCCCGTGACAATATTCACAAATGTATGTTCACTACTTTGATTACTAAATACTAAGCATCACGTAAATCCATCGTGTTAACCCGCAGTTAACCGCCAGGAATGCATTAAGATGCTGGGCCGTTGACAATATTCGCAGATTTTTGTTCATTATTTTGATTATTAATTACTATGCATCACGTAAATCCGTCGTGTTAACCCGCAGTTAACCGCCAGGAAAGCATAAAGATGCTAGGCCCGTGACAATATTCACAAATGTATGTTCACTACTTTGATTACTAAATACTATGCATCACGTAAATCCATCGTGTTAACCCGCAGTTAACCGCCAGGAATGCATGCTGGGCCCTTGACAGTATTCGCAAATTTTTTGTTCACTATTTTGATTACTAATTACTATGCATCACGTAAATCCATCGTGTTAACCCGCAGTTAACCGCCAGGAATGCATGCTGGGCCCGTGACAGTATTCGCAAATTTTTTGTTCACTATTTTGATTACTAATTACTATGCATCACGTAAATCCATCGTGTTAACCCGCAGTTAACCGCCAGGAAAGTATTAAGATGCTAGGCCCGTGACAATATTCACAAATGTTTGTTCATAACTAATTACTATGCATCACGTAAATCCATCGTGTTAACCCGCAGTTAACCGCCAGGAAAGTGTAAAGACGCTAGGCCCGAGAAAATATGCACAAGTCTTTGTTCACTATTTTGATTACTAATTGCTAAATATTACGCAATTCCAATGTGTTAACCCGCAGTTAACCGCTAGGAAAGCTTACTTTTGCTAGGTCCGTGAGTGTTTCAACTATATGTATTTTCACATCACATTTACTAAAAAGAGTTAATCCATCGTGGCAACCCGCAATTACCCGCTAGGAATTTGGTTAATTACAATATCACACTCACAGGGAACGTCACTATTACGTAAGTAATAAAAATACATAGTAAGACTTACATGTATTCTCGTCCGATGAACACAACACTGTATTACGTCTATGCTTTACTAAGTTTTCTAATATTTTTATTTTCTTTATAATAATTTATTTTAATGGCAGCCGGAGCGTGCGCGCGGTGCCTCGCACAATAAAAGAATGACGACGGCTGGTGAGACCACAGAATATATAATATCGGTGGGACTACCCACAGGAAAACAACAATCAATTGAGTGACTTAATTCTAAAAGCGCGAAAAGTGCCTGTACAATAGAAGGTACTACTATGTCGATAATTATCTGAAAAATGAAGCGAAATGAAATATAATTCTTTTTAAATTGACTTAAATTTGCATGTCAGCAATGACGAAACATGTTTGGTCTACACTCGGTTTATCATCATATTTGTACAATGTTTCTTGCAAATAAAAAATTGATTGATTGATTGATTGATTGATTAATTTTTAGTTTTGTACAAACAGATCTTTCTGTGTATATACGATAAAATTAAACGGTTATTGAAATGAAATCGTAATTGACATACATTTTATTTTTTGAAGACCCCTTTAATTATATTAGTTTTTTATTAGATTTATTTATTTTATTCAAATATAATTTTTTAAAAAATTGTTGAGACCGATTTCTATACAAAATAAAGTTTGGACTAGAATCAGCTTGGTACGGGGATTCATCCATTATTTAACTTGCAAGATTTGATTTGAAACAAACAAACATCGGGTGAAACTAAATGAAAGCTTGTAAGAAATATACCTACATGAAGAGCTCAGTGGCTTTCATTTAATAATTCAGGCTATGTAGGTACTTGCAAGAGGCCGCTTACCCATGATGTCTCCCATACATTCGTAATACCAAAATCATTTGTAATTCGTGCAAATTTAAATCATGTTGTGGTGTTATTCGGGCTCAAATAGTAATAATTATTTATGCTCCTGGCCATTCTATTTGGTTCCGAAATACTTTTGTACGATATTGTAAACTTAATTTAGTTTTGCTTATTTTTATGTCAAAGAGGACATGTTTTCTGCTTATTTGTTTTGTAATAAAACAACACTATCTCACGTCGTATTAGTACAATTTTTATTGTCCAGCTAAAGAAAACACCAGTTAATAAAGAAAGTTACAAGTTTTCATTCATAATTTTTGGTATTACGGAACTCGACCAAAAATATAAAAATTTTGATCAAAATTGATGATTATTTCGTTTTAAAGGATTAATTATTATTTTGTATTATTACTATATGAATCCGAATAACACCACAACATGATCTAATAGATTATTACTATATGAATCCAAATAACACCACATGATCGAAATATGCACGAATTACAAATGATTTGGTATTTCGAATGTATGGAGACATCGTAGTTCACAAGACTCTTAAGTTGCCTACACAGCTTTTTATTTTTTTCTCAAAAATTGCTCACCAATAACATGGCTGAAGCCAGGATCAAAAGCTGTCACTAAAACCAAAACTAAATATAAAGCTGCCATAATGGCTAACTGTTGACTAGCTATGAAAGCGAATTTGAAATTTTGTGATATTTATAACATACCTAATTATTTCGGTTGAAATATATAAAGAGGCTTACACATCTGCTAACTACAATGCAATGAATATTTATTTGCAAATACACCATATTCTGAAGGTTTATATTATTTATTAACTGGTAAATACTGGCACTTAAAATGAATTCAAGCGTAATTTGCATTGATATCAACATTGTTTGATACATCAATCATCTTGATACATCTTGATTTTGGCCATATTGCCACTAAAAATATTTTATTCAGTTTTTGTGACGCTGAATGTAGTTTATAGATATCTACTATATAAAAATAAGTCGGGTTTTCCTTCCTGACGCTATAACTCCAGAACGCACGAACCGATTTCCACGGTTTTGCATTCGTTGGAAAGGTCTCGGGCTCCGTGAGATTTATAGCAAAGAAAATTCAGGAAAAATTTCAACAGAAAAGCGGGAAAATCTTTTTAGCGGGAAAGCCATCTGGTGGCGAAATGGAGTTCGCCGGGTTTGCTAGTCTTATGTAAAAATGGTTTACCTTCTCTACTGAAAAGTTAATAGACTGATACTTAGGTAGGTATCTCAATTACGTCAATGAAAATTGAAAATCATTAATTTCACATAGGCCTAACTCACAGCCTCTTATGAAAAGTCAAAACTCTACCGCTCAGTTCGGAAAGCAGGGTAGCACAGGATTCGTGTAGTAGCCTCTTAATTTTCTTTTTTTTTTACTTTGTAGAGGCTTTGTATGTAACGATGCTAATAATTTGGCTCACTAATCGATCATTTAGTAATTATTAAAAGTAATATTTGAGGCACTTGCGACAAATATTCGAACTACTACGCTACTAACTATTTATACGAATAGACGCAAAATGCCACACTGATTTGTTACTAATAGATAAATTATTAGTAGCAAGAACTTTAATATAATCTAATTATTAGTAATTAGATTATATTAAAGTATTATTATATTAAAATAAATTTTTCCAGTGTAAATGCTTTTTAACAACCTAAAATCATAATAGTTGATAAAACTCCTAAAATGCGTTATCTACATTACTGAAAAAAAAACGAATTTCTAATTAATGACCGTGATTTAATAAAAATAATAATAGGTAGGTACAAATTATTTTTTTCCGATAAAGTTTTATAAGTACCTAGTTACCCACCTATTATAGTTTTAAAGGTAAATAAGTATTAATACGTATGTAAATGTTCAGCATAATAATATTTCCTTTTTTGGAAGAGATTGAAAATCTGAGGCAGTTTAAAAAGATCAATAATTAGTACTGATATCTAAGGCGTAAACTGTAGTGGCATAATTATTTTTGATTTAAGAATAATCAGGATTACAAGCGCAGTGCAGTGTACGATATTGCAATGCAAAGTGCTGAGAGCAAAGACAAAGTAAATATAAGGACAGGAAATTGTCAGTCTTATTGGGTGGGTATATCCGCCATCTTGTGTCGAATTGAAATAACCAATCAGAGCCATCGGCCAATCACAGATAGGCACCAGACAGCTGATCAGAAGGGCTGCTCTAACTATCTATCGATATGGAAATATTATCGATGTAGTACGTAGTTCGTGGTTAGTCATTAAAGATTTGAGAGAGCAAAAATGAATGAACATAACCTACCGTTAAAAACCTACTGATAAAAATTAATGGCTAACGGTTTTGAAATCGGTCGCCTTGATGCGAAGTAACGATTATCTTAAGAACATACAGTATTACGAGTCGTATACATTTTTCTCCGGAGATGCAAAATTATTTTTTTGTGGAATAGGTTACAACTCCTCTTTAATCCTCAGTTTCTCTCACCCATTTCAAAGCTCGGTCAACGGAGTTTTGCGGGACTCCTATTTCTGGGTGGTCATGATAATAACTACCAATAAAGATCCTATACGTCAACTAATTTGTCGGGGTTCTCCAAGTCCCGAGCTCGCATCGGTCGCTCCCGGATCCTAATATTTGTAACAAACATCTAATCTGCAAATAGCGTAGATCTGTAGTAGCTGAGACTTCCAGTTCAAATGTTCAAAGTTCAATATGGCAGCCATTTTTTCAATTTTGACCACAAATTACATGTCTTTGCTTGCTGCAATGGTTTTTGTAATTTAGTCATTTCGAGATATGAACAATTATTTTCTTAAAATACAGTCCCGCCAAACTGATTTACAGTTGTTACTTAAAAGTTGTCAGACATCGATTTTAAAGAAATTCATCATTCATGAAAAAACTTTAGAAATTTTCACTCCTTACAATTTGAATTTCGAAAATTCCCGTCTTTGTACAGAATATACAAATATTCTGTAGATTCATGACCTAATAATATGAACCTGAGTACTAAATTTTACATCTCTACGACTTTTAGTTTTACCGGAATCCGTGGAACAACGAAAATGCCTCACTCCTTTATTTATATCATTATATAAAATTTACGGAACCCTTCATGCATGAGTCCGACTCGTACTTGTTTGTCTTTGGCCTACTCTCTGTTTCTTTTTTATAACTTTAATCTATATTATATGTCTATAATTGCGTGTTAGTTTTGTCTATGTATTTATGTTAGTTATTAGGTTTTGTGGGTTGTGGTCAGCAATATTATTATAATATTTACCTGATGTGCTGAAAATTTTATTTAATTCATACAAAATAAATTCACATCTCCGGGAAAAAATAAGTATGCGTGGGTCTTCTCGTTCTACTGAATCTCCCTTAATTCATCGTAACTTCAAACTAAGGCGACCGGATTTAAACCAACAGCCAATACTTTAACAAATCCCGCGAGACCAAACTATATCTATTCCTGAAGCCTTTTCCTCTATTATAAAAGTTTGCAATAGATAATAGCCATAGAAAAGCTTTAGTTTCTGTAAAACCCCGAGATTTTTTCCTATCTACTCAGCTATCACAAGCATAGTATGAAATTTATCGATAACGGTATAATAGTAGTCACATCATTAGTACTTTGACATGAAGCAATGCGCATGTCAAAGTGCGACACTTTATGGCGGTTTTTGCCACCCCGACACATATAGTGTTAAGTAAACTATGGCCTCTCTATATATATGTTTAAATTCTCTAAGGCTGAGAGGCACTGCATCTGACACGGGCGTATCAATTAACATCAGGTGGATGTGTCATCATTCTTTTGCTATAGCAAATCTATTTGATTTGCCTGCTTCTAATCTCCTTCGATCTCTCGATATTGTTTACGCATGGCTGAGACTTCCTATCAGATTAGATAGTTATACTTACTTCAATAAGAGCCTTTACAGCTAACGACTGCGACTCGACATTCGAGGTCTATGATAAACGGAACTATAACCTAGATTGTGTTAGAGAAACTTAGTGACCGTTAATCCGTTAATGTAAACGTTTACAATTTTACCCGCTGATTACCAGGCTGTATTTCTTGAACCGTGATAGTTAGATACTAGAAAATTTTCAGAAGATGTATTTCTGTTGCCGCTTTAACAACAATTAATACTAAAAAATTGAATATTTATGAGACCCATTCAACTAACCTCCTAGATTCTGTGAGAAAAACGTATTCATCCTTATCGGTTCATTCTTTTCATTTCATATTCATCGTTATCGTCAAGCTCAACCCGCTGATTGGTTCCCTCATTGGCTGACGTAAAATCAACGGACAGAATTCGCTAACGATTATGATAACGAAGAATACGTTTTTCTTACGCAATCAGACCCCTGGACCCCATCACGAGCGAAACTCACAGAAGTGGACTCTTTCTTGGTTAAAACACATCAATGAAAATGACTGTTGCGAAATAATTCCACTGATTATCATTGCACGAATTATTAGTTTTTCATTACTCAAAGAAATCTAAAACCTCTCGTTCTTAAAACGAAAATGGTTTCCAGTTTAAACAGAGTAATAGAGCAGAATAAAATAGAGTCGTTAAATCTCCAGACTCCACAAAGTACCGATTTTTGTATTTTTATACATGTTTTATCTTGTATTTTTTTTTTGGAAAATAAACTAATATAAGGAAAACGTCAAAACAATATCATGTTCAGCAGGACTACAAAAAATGGAAGACTCGCCTTGGCTGATATAGAAGCTATCATAATTTTAGCAAAAGAAATTAAGTAAGTACATAATTTTAAATATCCCAAGCACCACGAATTCTAACGTCTGATCGTATGATCTAAAAGACTTTATCCAACAATGAGATGAACCGGTACACCTTTGGCACATAAACAGTTATATTATTATACGAGTCAAACATCCAGTTTGGGGTCATTGCGGTACATTTGCGATTTTCGGTATATAAAGACTTTATTGCGGCCATTTTTGGTGGAAGCAGTATATTTCACGGTATAACTGTGCGCTTTTGTTACCGTACCTATTACATAATTAGATATTTCCCTTTGTTGACAAACATAAGAATAAAGGGTTCAAACAAATACACGAATCCAAAGAAAAATAATTCGAGATGAAATTTGTGGTAAGTACCAAATGATATTATTATATGGCCATTAAATTAAACTCTGGACCAAACAGCTCTCTGAGTTTATGGGAAGCACTAGTTCTATCATTGATGATCATGAGCGAGTCATCTATTTTTATAATCTTTATTTTATAATCTTTATATTAAAAATAATTTTTTTCTTATGTTTTACCTCATTATTACCCGACTGCAAGAAGGGTTATGTTTTTCGCGCGTATCTTGTATGTATGTATGTAAATTTCTTTATGACCACGTATCTTCCAAACGGCTGGATGGATTTTGACGTTAATGGTATCGTTAGATTCTTCTCATTAACCCAAGTGTTCTTAGATAGGTTTTTGAAAATAAAAAGCAAAATGGCGGATTTTGGGCCTAAAATTGTCAGTCATTTACAAAATATTTATAACCAAACCTATTGAGTGGGGTATCAAAATGAAGGGAATTACAAGGAGATTACAAAAATATATATAAGTCATATGTTTCGAATTAATTTGAAATTATAAACAGTCGATCAATGCGTTCAAAATGGTAATATTTATAGTTTTTGATAGCGTTAATCTTGTATTGACCAAATGTGTGTCGTACTTTATATTGTGCATTTTTACTTGGTATATCATAGCATAAATCGAAAACATAATTTAATATAATCATTAAACAATTATTTAACATCTGTACTTTCACTACTCGCCCTAGATGGCGCTGTGTGTACTTTAAGACGCGCTCCACTTTGTCGATCAGATTTAATCTAATAATATATAACCAAATATACCCACTTTACGTCTTAGACATTGTGTAGATAAAAGTGCTTAGGTTTCGCTCGTAAAGTGTGGCAACTAAAAAGCCTGAAATAAAATAAATAATTAAAAAAATCAAAAAACCCGACTGCAAAAATGTCAACTAAAATGCAATAACTTAAAAGACTGAAACAAGGCGGACAACGAAAACAAAATTATAATAAACTTAAAACGATGCAATTTTTATTTTATTTTAACAAACAACATTATGAGCTGAAAGCTTTAGTTAAATTTTCGCATTCAATTTAAAAATAAAGCAGGCGGGACCTATTAATTTTCTCTATGTTAATTTATAATTTGCGAAAATAGGTCCCGCCTTCTATATTTTTAAATTGAATGCGAAAATTTAACTAAAGCTTTCAGCTCATAATGTTGTTTGTTAAAATGAAGTAAACATTGCATCGTTTTAAGTTTATTATAATTTTGTTTTCGTTGTCCGCCTTGTTTCAGTCTTTTAAGTTATTGCATTTTAGTTGACATTTTTGCAGTCGGGTTTTTTGATTTTTTTAATTATTTATTTTTTATGTCTGTATATTGACTCCTGTGACATGTCCTTTTTATAGGTCACTTAGCTGACTCGCTCGTGCTTCCTTTTCCCTTGTGTACATCCTTAAGGGAATCTCTCTTTACAGTAGAGACAAGGCATAAGAAAGGATTTTGCAAAATTTCCACAGAAACCAGAATGAAACACGGGTCAATTAAAATAATAATATAAAATCAGCGTTAGTAAAATGATTGACTTCTAGACTAATAATTTTTCAAATTCTTTATGACTTAGTGTCGTTTATTGGCGTTACAAGTATTTTATCACACAACAAAGAACAAAATATTTTAAAATTTAAAAATTACAATTTAATATTTACAAATTATATACACCGTCCAACTGATCATTTATGGGCATAGTGCCCAAGACGCTGGCGCTATTACCTCCTTGTACGGCTAAACTTAGCCATTGAGCCAAATAAGCGCCAGCTCTCAGGTCTCCAGACGCTTGGAAAAATTCTTGGGATTCTATATTGAAGAATTTATAATTACAGTACATTAAATTCTTTATTACAGTACATATCCGTCATATTCCTAGCAAGTCTGCATTTAATCAGTGCGTATCCAAAAGGGAAGATCCACCTCGCCTTGGAACAAGCCATGATGAAGAAACTCCACAAGCCCTGGCGCACCACCGAAGTTCCCCCCGAATACCCCCGGAAGGGGGAATTCCCGTGCAAGGGCGTGTGTAAGACGAAGACCTCTTGCAAGGACTGTCAGGGACCTGTGCCTTTGGACGTCAATTGGGATCACATTAAACATTAAAAATTCGATCCTGGTGATTTTTATTTAAGAGCCCGTTTACCTACCATGTCTCTATACATTGGTAATATGAACCCGAATAACACCACAACGTGGTCGAAATATGCATGAATTACAAATGATTTTTTATTACCAATGTATGGAGACATCGTAAATTACCGCATTCTTAAGTCCACAAAAGAAACGTGAGAAAAGTCACATTTAATTTTCAGCATTTTTCATAGACATACGCACGTTCATTACTCTGTAACGCTGGGCCATTACAAAAACTTGTAATGCTCTTACGTAGGGCGTAATGTACCTGTATCACTGTATCATTACAAAATAAACCTTTATCAAAGGAATCTAATAAAAACAAGCCCAAAAGGCAGTTTAACTTCACAAAACGTGACGTTTTCCAACTATTCACGAGTATGTAGGTAACATGATTTTCTTTTGATGCTTTCCTTAGATAATACATTAGGCTTATCATGAATCTCGTTAGATTACACCATGTTACTTCTTACAAATAAGACATTTTTATGTAGCTTACATTAGTCAATAGCCTGAGTTCGTTTACAGTAGACTGTTTTGGAGCTCCAGAACTTAAAAAAATTGTAACAGGCAGCTTGACCTTTGCCTAGACACAAGATTCAAAGTGAACTATTAATAAACTTCCATTTTTATCATCTAAAATTAAAAAAATATATATTATCTACCTTTTTTCGCGCCTTTATAAAAGCCAAGGTTAACACCCGTTTGAACAAACGTGTTTAAATTTAAAAAATATTCACGCACCATGCAGTCATTGTTTTCCTTTGTCGAAAGAAATTAAGGTCCATCCAGTCGATAAATCGGATTCTAAACTTTTTTATAATGAGGATCTGTTTGTGATTTATTTAGTGTCTGTGACAATGTCGGTGCGTGTGTGCACGGTTTTGTGTGTGTTCTCTGTGTTATTTTTTTTTGTAAAATGCAAAGACCCGCGGGCTGAGGAGGGTTACCCTAGGGGATTTATGTCAGTATGTATGTGTTTAGTTTTAGTATAATTAAATATTTTTCTATATGAATTTAATGATATTATATGCCTACGCATATAATATCATTAAATTAATATCATTAATATATATCCTAAAATAAATCTGAAAGATATATTTTTTAAATAATAAAACTGTTATTGATAGACACCGATAAGTTTACTACTTTAGTGAATCTATAAAAGTCAAATAAGGAACCCCCGTTACCCCGTTACCGTATACTTAGCTTTAAGTGAACTTGTAGTTATCACCATACAATAAAAAGCCTGTACGTTAGGCCTATGTGAAATAAAGATATTTTGAGTTTGAGTCTTAGTTTTGAAGGTATAAAGGTCAAAGAAGAAGGGAGGAAAAATGTCTTGGTTGTATGGTTACGAACTAAAACCTGAGCCGTCTCATGGGATAAGTATGATTTTGGTGCCAAATGTCAATAAGATTTGACCTTAAATAGAAACTCTAGTAACTAACCCTATAAAAATACTTTTAAACGGACACAGACCTTCCGTGCTATTCTGCAAAACAGCGACGAGCGTACATTATGCATCTATGAATTTGTCAGTTGTAATAGAGTACAATTTTGCATGCCATATTCGAGTTGGCAGCTGTCTGGCAGCTATTTCATTTTGTAGAATAGCACAGCTTATTATATAAAGTGAAATGATAAGCGAATTGTACCTATTATTATAACTGTATCCAGTAAATTAAAGTAACAGGCAAACATAACGCAATTATAAGTTCTATTTTTTTAAATATGACTATATTACAGAACCCTAAATATTATGCAACTCAGATGGGTGAAAATTAAATAAATAAATAATAAATAAATAAAAACTTTATTGTCACTTCCTATTGCTAGACATTATTATTCACTTAACTATATATTATTACACTAAACTAAATCTAACAAAGGACAATAGGCCGCAAACTCAGCTGTGCTGGGCCTTGGCAACAATGCCCAGCGCTGGTTTTCAGTTTGCTCCGCTTTAACATAAGTATTAAAAAAATTAAATTGCACCGCGCCCGTCACTTTGCATAACATTATAATATACCTATTATTATCTATTGCCTGTTCCATTCCAGCTGACTATTATAAGGAAGAAGGATAAAAGACGAGAAGAACATACCCAGTAAAAAAAAATTGATAATTTGAACAAAACATAAATAAATAAAAAATACAGTTAATATGACGAACAATCCATTTAAAAAAATAAAAAATATATAATATATATAAAAATGAATTAACCTAACAAAATAAACTAAGACTTTTAATTAATCTATACTATTTATTTTTATCTTATTTTTTGTAGATAAATCTAGCTGCCTCAATTTGGAGATCTAGATATAAGGTCTTCAACTTCTTTCTAAGCGTGATCTCACTGTTCGGCTTATTCCATTCCCGGAGCGGGGGTGGCAGATCATTCCAAATTTTTGCCGCAGCGAATCGGAAGCAACCCCTGAATCCTACTTTTTTATGTGGCGGAATGGCAATTTTCCTTTTCTGCTGCGGTCGGGTCGTTGTTTTGTCCTTTCGCCAGAGCAGTCTATCATAGAGGTACGGTGGTCTTTTATTAAATATTATTCTATAGGTTATCATTGCTAAATGTAAGTTCCTACGAGACTTCATGTTTAGGATTTTGTGGGTGTTAATGATTGGTGTTATATGGCTCCGTCTCGGAACGTCAAAACAGAATCTGATGCATGCGTTCTGTACGCGCTGTACCGCTTTTTCTGTTTTTTTCAACAGTCTAGGTCCGTATATAGTATCGCAATAATTAAAGGCTGACAATATAAGCGAGTCAACAAGTATACGACGAACTTCCTCTGTCAAGAACCTTCTAATTCCATATAATATTTTAAGCTTGTAAAACGCGTTCCTAATCTTTATGTTGAGGTGTTCTATAAATCTAAGATCTTCATCCATGTACAGTCCTAGGTTCTTAGCCATAGCTACTCTTTCTATGGGCTCACCATTTACTTTGACACCTGGGTTCCTTGCCTTTATGTCAGCTCTCTGATGCTTACTACCTAGGACTATAAATTTGGTCTTTTTTGCATTAAGAGCAAGTCTATTTTCTTCAGACCACTTAGCAATGGAGGCCAAGTCCTTATTTAATAGTTCTACCGCTTCTTTGGTGCATTTTGGATTAAAGTGGTAGTAGATCTGAGTATCATCTGCGTATAAATGAGTTTTGCAGTGTTTTATGGTTTGTATTATATCTGCAGTGTAAATTATAAATAATAAGGGACTAAGGCTCGAACCTTGTGGCGTGCCTCGTGGAACCATACTGACCTTTGATAAAAGTGGCAACTTTCCGTCTGCATCAATTGCCACATACTGTTTCCTGCTACTTAGAAATGAACTGAACCAGCTACACGCATTTGCATCGACTCCATAATATTGCAATTTTGCTAGCATCAGTTCGACGTCTATGCAGTCAAATGCTCTAGAGAAATCTAGCAGTAATAAAATTGTGCCATCACCTCTATCTGATGCTGATATTATGTCATCTGTGACCATAGTTAATGCAGTTGCCGTACCATGACCTTTTCTAAATCCTGACTGTACTGCTGGAAGCAAGTTATTTTCCTCTAAATATGCCGAAAGTTGACTACAAACCAGTTTCTCTATGATCTTTGACATAGCCGGAAGTATGCTTATTGGTCTTAGGTCCTTGAAGTCTGTTATATTCGCGGCTTTTGGTATGGGTATTACCTTGGCTAGTTTCCACAAATCTGGGAAAGTTTTGTTAGAAATAGATGTATTTAAAATATAGTTTAGTTTAGTTTAGTTTAACAAGTTTAGATATTATCTGAACCAAAAATACGAGTAATATCCAGCTCTGTCCTAATCCGAACACCAGATTGTCCCTCGGTTTTTCTAGCGTAAATACGCCCATCTCGCGTCCAAACAAATCTCCACTTGCAGTTTTTAGCTGCAGCTCGCGTTTTGTTAAGGCGACTATATCCCAGCACTTTAGGTATTTGTCGCACACTCAGACTCGCTCTACGATACCTAGCGACCATTGTCGTGAGCCGAGAAGTTAGAATGAACTCCGTGAACCTATTCATAAATATTTGCGTCACAGTACTGTGCAGTAGTGTGCTGTTACAGTTGGACTATTTGTCATTATAATTCGCTTCACGAAATATATGCTGGAAGTTGCGTTTTTTACGTATATTTTGACTTTTTTATGGTAAACGATAATATCAACCGAGGTATTTATTTATAATAATTATGTATTACTAAAGTAGCAGGATCTGTAGAAATTTTTCTTGTACATATTAGGGAAATGAAGAGTTTTATATTTTTTTTAATCTTCTTTGCTACCGTCCGCATCTTTCTTTTCACAGTAGTAGTTTTGACACATTCTGTGATCACCATAAGAGTGCGGCATTGAGTTTAACAATATCGTTGTGCAGAACTGATATGGCAACGTTTTTAGGGTTCCCAGATATTTTGTGATATCTATACTAATATTATAAAAAGGTAGCGTAACGATGTTTGTGAGTTTGTGACGTTGTAAGGGGTAATCTCTGGATCTACTGAACCGATTTTCAAAATTCATTCACCAATACATTATCGTGGAGTGTCATAGGCTATAATAATTTCAAAAATAAACTTTGCATTGTTACTAAAACTTGAATAATGCAATCCAAGTCGCAAAAAAATTGCTTTCATCGCGTACGCTGCGATTGAGGATAGAACAAAACAAAATCAAAATCATCAAATCAGTATCAAAATCTGCAAAAAAGTCCGCAATAGCATATGCCTATCTCCTATGGGTAACTCGCAATAACTGCTTTTACTTTAAAATTGTGGATTAAAAATAAATAATTTTTGTGAAGCTTATTTAGCCCATATGGTATTAATTTATATCTTTGTAAATATGTTTTTTAGAACGGAAATTTAATGTAGAATAGTTCTGCCCCTTACTCTATACAGTTTAAATAAATATCTTCAAAGATATTAGCAAAACAAAAACGCGCGGTATGCAGGAGCGCGCCGCAGCCGCTTCGGTTGTTGCGTGGCGATAGGATAGGCATTTATCATTCATTTATCTGAATGCCTCGCGTCCAGCGCTGTGGGCTTTGGGTATAAGGCCCGTTTTCCACCACAGCGAAGCGGAGCGGAGCTGTATTTCAGTAACAAATCAGATTTCGTCATTTTGATATTTTTGAAACTGAGGGATGTCTAAATGATGAAATCTGGTTAGTTATCCAAACACAGCTCCGCTTCGCTCCGCTTTCGTGGAAACCGGGCCTTACGTGGGACAAAAATATTTCTAACGCGGAACGGAGTCCGCGGGCACTGCTAGTTTTATATATTTCACGATAGCTTTTCTCATTATCATAATTCTTATGTTGGTAAGTGTTTTTCGATGTCTCAGGGCATTTGTTTCTGCTGCCAGTCTGCGTAGTTTTTTACAAAAGTTGCGTAATATGTGATTGCGACACTCAATTTTTTCAACGCTTACATTTTGATTTTCATATGGTTTGGCATTGAGTATCCTTACATATGTCGAGTCGACATTTATCTCCAATCATTGTGTGATCTCCAATGTTGTAAATGAGACCGTTCATCGAAATAGAAGCCTTCTAAAAAAAATAATTTCAGTTTCAACAATTAAAAAACACGAATGCCCTGTTATAAAACGAAGTAATAACTCGTTTTTTACTTTTTAGTTCGTTTTATAACAGGGCACTCGTGTTTTTAGGGTTCCATACAAATTTGGTAAAAATGGAACCCTTATGGTGAGATTTTCTCCGTCCGCCCGTCCGTCCGTCGGCCGTCCGTCCGTCTGTCACACTCGATTATTTCAGCAACTATCAAAGCTATCGACTTGAAATTTGAAATAGTTTTAGGTAATAGTGACCCAACGCCAATGCAATTATAAAACATTGCAAATTGATTTTATTTTTATTTAAAAAGGGGGGAAAACCAGGGCTTTGAATTTTCAAAATGAGATAACAATATTGAGTGGGGTATGAAAGGACGTTACTTGTATATTCTAAAACCGATTTTTATTTATTTTTATGCCCGATAGTTTTTGATTTATTGAGCAAACTGTCGAAAAACATACCAGCCCCCCCCCCCCTTATCTCCAATGTTTATCAATCGAAAAATCTAAAATAAGTATGATCAATAGAAATTAACGTATATTTTACAGGAAAAATAAACTCAACTCCCTAACTTTTATAATTTTTTTGATAATAGCAATAAACCGCCGAAAACAAAGTTAGGTTTGCGGTTCGCCAACAAAAGTACCTAGGTACATGTAAATTATACTCGTAAATTCTTGAACAAAAGTGATTCTTTTAATGTTTTACTTCTTTTATAGTATGGAAGCGGTGCGCGACTCCGACTCGCACTTGGCCGGTTTTTTTTTATGTTTTTCATTCATTTTTTAATTACTTATTTTTATTTTATGTTTTTTACTGATGGTCAGCAGTTATGTGAAGGTATTTTCTGTTACTACTCTCCAATACCTTCATTTTGATACCCATATTATGATAGTTGAAGAAAAAATTTTTTTTCCACTTTTGAAAATGGCGCCTCACATCCGCCATATTGATTTTTCCAAAAAAATATAGTCTTTGTTACTCGGGAGGATCCAAGGATTCTAACGATACCCCATATATCCAAATCTGTTCAGCCGTTCAGAAGTTATGGAGGAATAAAGAAACATCACATACATACATACATACATACATACATACAAACATACATACATACATACATACATACATACATACATACATACATACATACATACATACATACATACATACATACATACATACATACATACATACATACATACATACATACATACATACATACATACATACATACATACACACATACATACGTACATACATACATGAACCCTAAAAACATTACACTCCTTTTTTTGAGCAGTCGTGTAAAAAGTAAAAAACGAGTTATTTTAGTTGAACAGATAAACAGTAACAGTATTTAAACTGTGGTTACGCGTGATGGTATTTGCACGTGGTGGAATTTACACTACCTACCATAATTTTCTTAGTTCGTATCAGAGTTTCTTCGGAGCTTTTGAGGACTAGGTATTTTGATAAACTCAAGAAACACTTACTATATAATTTTTTTAAATTCTCCTTCGCTTCCTGTCAGATAGTTTTTTTTTCCAGCGCATTTAAAAAATAAATAATTTTAGCGCGAAAGGAGCGTGAGTCGTGAAAACTTGCGCAGGTCCGTCTCGTATGGAGGCTCGTGAGCCACTGAGTACATCGTTTATTCGGTGCGTTAGACCATTTTATGACTTCTGTTAGGCGAAATTTTGCAGCAATTTTTTTATTTAATATCTGTCTGCGCAATGGATAGGCAATACAATGAGCTTACTTTACGTATAATTTTTATGAAATTTAGTCCAAAGCTTTGGAAATACCATTAAAAAAATGAACAAAAACGACCTGTTTTCAAAAATTTTTATGATCGAGGCAAGTTTAACTTATCGTGTTTTCATGAGGCCATTATAGAGATAAAGCATGTATCTTTAATATGTATTTTTAACAGTGAAAAAAAAACAATTTTTTCATGACTTTGAATTGCTTTGAAAAGTGGCGTAGTCGCTAAAAACCGGGATAATGGGCCGTTAAATAGCTGCCTGTTATTTTTTGTCAAGCGTTCGTTAACGTAGAAGCGTCGCGCCGGTCCCGGCAGGCTCATGTCGGCGGTAGTCGCCCCTCTCCGCACGCGGGCCGCGCGCAACAGGTCGTCGCGCAGCGCACGCCTCGCCAATCGCACGACTATCGGGCGCGCATGCGCAGCGCCCGCGGTCGCGTCGTCCCGGCTCGCGCGCACGGGGCCGACTCGCTCCGCTCGTACGATGTCGGTCTCGTTGATTGTAACTCCTAGTTTTGCAGCTACTATCGTTGCAATATGGATGACACTCTCTGCTTTTTCCTCCGGTATACCCGTAATGTCGATGTCGTTTAGAAGAAGTTCCTGGTCGCGATCGTTTAGCTCAGTTTTTAAGTTATTAACTGTAGCCTCCAGACCTGCGGCGTCGGTAAAATCTCGCTCCGCTGTTTTTTTTTCTACCGATGAGATTCTGGTCTCGAGTTCATCAATTCGATTGCGACACTGGTTTTCTACACGAGTAACTTTGGATTCTAAGTCATCGATTCGCTTATTACAAAGTAGCAATGAGGATGAGACATTAGATAGCTCGCGCCTGACCTCCTGCAATTCATTGCGCATACCCCTAAGTTCCTCTTTAAATACCTCACGGAACATTTTTAACTCTTCGGCCACTGAGGAGTCCGCCACCTTGTCGCGTACGGAGTCTTTATTGGACATACGACTCGCTAGGACATACGAATCCCGTTCTGTAGTAGCTTTGATCGGTGTGTCATCATTATTGTTTCTGGGCACCTTGGCTCGGCATTCTGGGCATGTCCATCCGATCGCGATCTTGCTCCTGTCCTGTACGCCGACGCATGAAAGGTGATATATGTTATTGCATCCTGTGCACGGAGTCGTCTCCGGTGATTCCTTCGTAGTGAACTTTCCACATGCGGCACATTTAACTGCCATCTCGTTCGAGAGCTAGGCGAGCGGCTAGGCGGGTAGACGGAAAAAAATATTTATGCACTGAGCGCGAACTATACGTGTGGTGCGCGCGGGGCGCCGCGCTAAACTCCGCGCGCGTAAAACGCGCTAAAGTAGCGTGCTAAGAAAAGCGTTGAGAAAATTTCACCATAGTAAATTGCTTGGCGCGAATTATGTTGTGTGTAACAACAATCATTATGATTTGAGATGTTTCCTAACACACAGTTTTCAGTGTGGTTTTGCTTCTTAAGAGTCCTGTGAACTACGATGTCTCCATTCATTCAAAATACCAAATCATTTGTAATTCGCAAAGACTTCTATGTACCTATATAGAAGTCTTTGGTAATTCGTGCATATTTCGATCATGTTGTGGTGTAATTCGGATTCATATAGTAATAATCTATGCTCCTGGCCATATTTGGTTCGGAAATACTTCTTTAAAACGAAATAATAATCAATTTTGGTCAATTTTTTTATAACTTTGGTCGAGTTCCGTAATACCAAAAATTATGAATGAAAACTTGTAACTTTCTTTATTAACTGGTGTTTTTCTTTTGCTGGACAATAAAAACTGTGCTCCTGAACTAATGCGACGTGAGATAGTGTTGTTTTTATTACAAAACAAATAAGCAGAAAACATGTCTTCTTTGACATAAAAATAAGCAAAACTAAATTCGTTTACAATTTCGTTTAACGAAAGTATTTCGGAACCATGGCCAAGAGCATAGATTATTATTACTATATGAACCCGAATAACACCACAACATGATCGAAATTTGCACGAATTACAAATGATTTTGGTATTACGAATATATGGGAGACATCGTGGGTAAGCGGACTCTTAAGTCAAGGCAATTAACAATTTTATTGTCATCTAACCGAATAGCCGCCCGCGGCCGATGCCTCCCACCAGATCAGATTTGAACTTAATTGTAAAAAAAAAACAATAGTTCGTGACAAACAGACAGACGGACGGACAACAAAGTTATAAGGTAAGGTATGGTAAGTAATCTTATAAGGGTTCCGTTTTTCTTTTTATTTTGAGGTACGGAATCCTAAAAACAGTGCCACTCCGATTGTCCCATTAAAAGATTACGTTGAAGTGTAGCTCAATGTATCGCAACTTAAACCTCGGTGTAACACCCACTTTACTACAATAACGCTGAGTTGTTCATTTTACAAAATAAGTCGATTATGTGAAATTATTGGAGACTTCATTACAAGCCTTAGCCGAAGATGGACGTGTTTTATTTTAAGATCTATATAATTTCCTCCAACCTGACCCTGGGACCATCGCAACGTGTGTATAGGGTTCCATACCAAAATGGTAAAAATGAAACCCTTATGGTGAGACTTTCTCCGTCCGTCCGTCCGTTTGTCACACTCGATTATTTTTTAATCATCGGACTACACTACATTGCAGATACTTATCTACTAGGTATACAGAGTTGTTGGTCATGGTAACGAGTTCAATAGGTTTTCCCATCATAAAAATGCCCTACGCAGTACGCACCTAAAGAAGTTTTCACTTCGAAAATTCATGCGGAAAATCTCTAGTGTTCTATTAAATAAGTGATACCACTTATAGTAATTTATATTGTACTTAAGTGGGTTTTTACTACATAGTTACCTAAAACCATAATTTTTGTGTTTACGAAACAAATAATAAGTGACACCGTCTACGGTGCATCCTGCAGCAAACTTTAAGTAGGGCTCACCTAAGTAATAACTTGAAAATATCTTGTAAATGTACAGTACATTGCCTGCAACACGGGCGGATGGATTGACAAAGTCGCACAATGTAGGTTTTGACTTTTGGGTCGTAGTGTTGCCAGTTTACCGGTTTTTTACAGGGTATAATATTTTGGAGAGTGTGCTCAGGAACTCAACAACCTTGTACGGTTGTACCTCCTTCCTAATGTGGTTGATGTCGATGTGTGTCGATGTGAGCGATTCGTTTTTCTTCCAAGTTTCTCATACGAAGCGCTAAGGTGTGGAACACGCTTCTAATTTTCGAGTTCCCAGCCAAGTACAATCGGAGTGCCTTCAAGAGAAGAGCATTTTTAGGCAAACGTGCTCCATCCTAGAACTCATCATTTCTGCTGAGACATGATTGTTGCTGCTGTTGTTTACAGTGAGTTTTGTTAGGTATCCGAATAAAGAACAGCGACACCCTCACCGAGTACTAGTTTGTGCATTATATGAGAGTTACCGCTAAATTGATACGATAATTCTCATATAATATTTTTTACAATAACTCCGTGTCCATTCCACACATGGAATCTCAAAATATCGTGAGACTATGTCT
Organism: Coenonympha glycerion; assembly: GCA_963855885.1. Classification (NCBI taxonomy): domain Eukaryota; kingdom Metazoa; phylum Arthropoda; class Insecta; order Lepidoptera; family Nymphalidae; genus Coenonympha; species Coenonympha glycerion. Next base: position 1,255,635 of record OY979631.1, read on the forward strand.
GCAGGGAAAAATCTGAGTTTCCAGGATCTGCAACTTCCAGGTCCAGGGTCCGAGAAGCCGTCCTCGATCCCCAGGAGCCAACTGAAGTACCTGTACCTCGTGGTGCAGGGCGCCGCACGCAGCAGGCAGCGGTACACCTACTGGGAGGCTGCGAACATCGCCAAGGACCCTCGGGTTGACTTCAGTAGGTAAACCATTAATTACTTAGATTCAACCCCTATTTACGTCCCACTGCAGGGCACGGGTCTCCTCTCAGACTGAGAGGAGTTTAGTCATAGCCCACCACGCTGGCCACACACCTTCAAGAACATTTTTGTGCACTAGGAAAACATCGTGAGGAAACCTGCATGCCTGAGATGCTGGTTTCCTCACGATGTTTTCCTTCACCGTTAAGCAGGTAATATTTAGTATCCTAACCATTTGTTTGGTTTGTTTAAAAACAACATGTGAGATCCCTTCCACCACAGACTTTACCTTCCACCTTCATGACTGGCTTAATCCACGACCACCCGGTATGCCAGATTACATTAGTAAACTATAGAACCAGTGCTTTCTTCGTAAGCCAGCCCGAATGGAATTGACAGAGATTCCATATCTTATAGTGTAGATTGTACATAGAATAGAAAAGTCGAGCCGGCCTGCGAGCTAAGTATTTTATCTTATCCTAAGCACATTTTATCTATCTTTTTGTTTGAACAATTTCCACAACGCACGCGCCAGATCGATGTTGCCGTTATTTTCATAAGCAGTAAAACTACGATTCATGGTCTAGGTCTAGGATCTCTAGACTATTTCCATTCCGTATTCTATGGTCTAAGATAAGTGCTATACCTGCTTACTTTGCAAGACAGCAAACAGCTCCCTCGTTAACGATATGAGAACTCATTTGGGTTAGGAATACAGGATAGAGGCCCGGATAAGTCAAACGCGCAGAACACGTAGCTCAATTTCTGTAGTAAGTAGTTATTATATGATGTACCTAACTAATAAAAAAGGCATGTGGCACTCGGAGACTGCCGCGGTAAAGCTATTGCATAGAATTTAAAGTTATTTTTAGTTTTGCCATCAATAGAAAAGTAGAACTTTTGGTACCAGGCTTTGTTATCACGTGCGTGATATTTCAAAAAGTCATTAAAAAGTTCTGCTATTTTTCGATAGATGGCAAACTAAAAACTAAAAAGTTGTGGAGTTGCACTCCCTGCTTTCATGCTAGCCTGGTACCAAAAGCTCTACTTTAGGTGTGCCAGGTTATTTTCGTTACGGAATTTCTGGATTAGGTCTGCACCGTCAAAGCCCGCGATAGAAGCTATGCAATAGCTTAATAATCCTTTATCCATATTCCAGGAAGACCGTGGTAATCGCGCTGGGCTACCTGGACAGCACCAACTTCCCCATCTCCGCGATGCTGGCCAGCCAGTACGAGGACCTGCAATATAACGTCATCCTGGTAGACAACCAGAGATTCGCCACCGTGCATTACCATTTGTACGTTTGAACTTTTTATCAATTTCAACATACGAGTATTTTATCACATTAGGTACTAGTTTCTACCGTGCTATTCTCCAATACTTAAAGCAGCGACGAGCGTACATCAGTTATGCATCTATAATTCGTCAGATGTAATAGAATTCAATTTGCATGCCATCTTCGGTATGGCATGCAAATTGAATTCATTGAAACAGCTGTCCAGCTGTGACCAGGAATGTACATTTTCAAGAATATTCTCGTGCCAGGTTTTGTTACCAAATTCCTCCGAAACCGCTCGACCGATTGTTATGTTCTGTGTACGTAGTAGAGGTCGTAACTCGTAAGCTATTTTTTATCATAGCTGGGCACCGTTAATCAAATAGTTAACTTCGTTAATCGTTAATCCGTTACAAAAAAAGTTAGCTTCGTTAAACGTTAAAGCGTTACATTTTGGAAGAATTAACGCAAGTTAACGTTAATCGTTAATCCGTTAATATATTGTGTAAAATTGCAGTTTTATTTTATTACGTTAGTGAACTAATAAATCCTGTTTGGTTTGGGTTCTGCGGAAGTTAACAGGTTAGGAACTATTTTTTTCAATTTACTTAAAACGTAAAAATAAAAAAGTTGAGAAAGTACAAGTTGACATTCAAAAGTTTAAAGGTATAATTTATGACAAAACTAACTGGAAACTGGAAAGCACATAATATTGACCGCGAAAAACGTTCAACTGCAGCGCTTGAGGGTATCTATAGCCGTATTGTATTTTCACACTTGTCGTTTCCTTTCATACTTGTCTGAACCTGTTTTTCGCGCCGGTGAATAGTAGGTATTGTATTAACGATTAACGGACTTCTGCAAATTAACGGAAGTTAACGTGTCCGTTAACATTTTCAAAAGTTAACTTAAAAGTTAATCCGTTAACCAAAATGTTAACTTCGTTAATTAACGATTACCGGATTAACGAGTTAATGCCCAGCTATGTTTTTTATATCCCTAATGACAAAACAAAGTTTGCCGGGTCTTTCGGTTCTAGTTTATGAGAAATCTCATTACAGAGCTTCGCGCCTGATGCGGCCCGTCGGCAAACACGTGGCAGAAGTATTGGTCCAACTAACTCAAGCGGGGCTCGACCCGCGTCTCACCGAGCTGATAGGCTTCAGCCTGGGCGGCCACACCGTCAGCTACGTAGCCAAGAACTACCAGCAGATGACCGGCAGAAACATCTCTAGGATTACCGCTCTGGAGCCTGCAGGCCCTTGCTTCAGAACTTTACCACCAAAAGAACGTTTGGACGCTTCAAACGCAGACTTCGTCCAAGTCATCCACACGAATATTGACGGCTACGGCATGGCAGCACCGATGGGTCACGTGGATTTTTATGTAAACGGCGGGGAATTTCAACCTACAGACTTAAATTTATTTCCATGTAGCTCAACGTGCAGCCATTTTCGAGTCCTAACTTATTGGCTGTCCGCTCTGAGGAACCCGAAGCAATTCATTGGTTTAAAATGCAACAGTATTCAAGAAGCCAGAGACGCTATGTGCTACAACAACGTGCCTTTGTCAACGAATGTTATGGGCGTTAATGTAGATGTTCATAATCATGGTATATTTTATCTGTCGACTGGTAAAAGCTACCCGTATTATCTAGGGAAGAACGGCTTGAAGTCTGCATACGTGTACTGGAAGCAAATTAGTCATGTGAACGACGGAAATGAAACGGAAGTATATACGTAAACAACTATAAACTAAAGGTACCTAATAACCTAACTGCTATATAAGCAGTCTAGCTTTATCAGGAATTCCTAAGCTCAAACCGGTGAACAGTTAGCAATTAATCATGTGACGATGCAGTCGAAGATGTCATCGTACCTTGTAAGAGGTTAATAACCACGAGCAGGTGTTACACAAAATTGCACCGGAACACAATATTTTGGCGGTAGGTGTTTTCCGGTAGGGTGGTATTGGTAACCAGCCCCGGCCGAAGCATCCCACCAGACCAGACATAAATAGTTTTTAATATATTTTTCGTATTTTTTTTAAATATACTCTTTAGGCAAAGATTTAAGGTGTTGCGGCCCTACCAGCCCGCGAAATTCAAATTTTATTTAGTTTTTCGCAAATATTAGACTAACTAAACATTGTAGATTTATGGCAATGCATTTTGCGGGCCTACTTTTTATGCATCTACATGTTTTTAATGAAAACTTTGCTCGAAAGTTCCTACTCATCTCATATTGGTTCCCGAAAGATATTTTTTTGCAGTTTCCCAGATTTCGAGCTATCGGGAACCAATATGAAGTAAATGAGTATTGTTGAGCAGAGTTTTTATTAAAAACATGTAGATGCATAATTTCTGTGCCCGCAAAACACATTGCCATTAACCTTCGATATATAATTAGCCCACTATGAGCAAAAAACTAAATAAAATTTGAATTTTCGCGCCCGGATGTAACCCATTGCCCTTAATATATTTATGTAAGTACCTACCTACGTCAATGACATACCTACGTACATTGTTGACTATAATAGCTTTATAATAGCTTTGATAATAATCTAAGACGCATAATAGATTATTATACTCGGCCTATTATTATAAATTACTATTATATTCATTGTACTATTGTAGAGGTTTCAAAAACGCATTTTATTACTGATATTGGTTGAATCGAAATTCCTTGAATCCATAACTATAAAAAAAAAATTGCAATGTCAGTAATCCTGTCACTTCTTTGTCAAAATACAAACGTCAATGTCAATAATTTGCAAAAGCAAAATCGTAAGGCGCTAGGTGACCGTTTAGGGCAGATTTCTGCCAATTTGGGAGATTTGACAAAACAAGTTGTTGACAAAATAAGTTTGCGAAATATAAAACCCCAAAGAGGTATTATTTTGTAGGATCAACCCGAGTTTATTAAAAAAGTTAACAGATACAATTTATCGAAGAACTTTAATGAATGTTCGCAACGTTAACGAATGGTTTGTATCAGAGATTATTTTTCTTATTAAAGAGCATTCCACGGGTGCGCCCACGAAAATCAAATTGTTTGTAGTTTTTTGCGATTTTTAAACTAATAAGACATAATAGGCTTGTGGCACTCAAATTGCGGGAATTCCAGAATCATCTTTACATGTTTATATCAAATTCTTTACTTAAGAATGTCTATCCTAGGAAATTAGTCCCAGTATCGAGTTTTAAATGAGTAGTTAATTCGCAAATCTCGGACTTATTTCTTTAACTCGACACTTTCAACCACGAAAATTTTGAATTTCGCGTGCAGAATTTTGTTGATTTCGCCTTAATGAGTACATTTTATAGTTTGATGAATAGATTTTTATACAAAACCGGCGTTTTATTTTGTCTAAAATAATTATAACGACTGACGTTATTTGTTAATTCAGTAGAAGTGATTATCAGTAAAATATGATAGTGTACCTAATCACTTGTACTGAAGCTCATTTGTTTATGAGTGAAACAAAAATAAGATAATGTACATAATGACCTAGGGAGTCCCTCAGGATTCAATACTTGCAGTAGGTATCCTCAATCCTGTTGTTCCTATTATTATATTCTGATGATAGTCAGTGAGCTCCAACCGCAAACCTACCTAACTTGATATGAAATAGGTGACCTACAGAATCTACTCGGATCCAAAATCAGTGAGCTCCAACCACAAACCTATATGAAATAGGTAACCTACAGAATCTACTCGGATCCAAAATGAGTAATAAGTTTTAAACACATATTTGACAAATCATCTCGTTTAAAATATTTTAAATTAAAAATAATAATAATATTTAGGTTTGTGATTTATATATTTAACAGGTTTTGGTAGTTTTTCCAGCAGGGAGTGGCAGTTTATCTATTTTCTCAACGGTCACCCTAGTCGGGCGAGCGACGAGTGACGACGTACGGATGGGGCATGGGCTGTCCGCTGTCGATCGTTCGGTGTCGAATTTGTCGATCTTTTCACAACCTTTCAAAATGGTGTTATATTCTCGCAGTTTTTCTTCCAATTTAATAGAAATATCGTCAAAATGAATTAAAATATAAAGTGGCAAAGTGTGCCCTGCTTAGTTGAGTTGTAAAAATTGCAAGTGCAGAGTTTATTATAGTTACGTGAGCTCGAAAAAAAATCATCTTGCAGCTCCGAAATCAAATTTCGCGTGTGATGTTAAAAATCGGAATTGTTATTTAAAGCTTCTTACGTAAGTACAGCATTTTTTTGTTGTTATAAACATGATACACTGCTCTAAAATATGTCGCAGTTGTTATGTTATATTACCTACTATAAAATATAGTTCTTTATGGATCTTCGCACGTATACCTAGATTTTTTTGCGTGTTGGCTGCCTATATTTATGTTGTAACTGGTAATTATTGTAGGCAGTGATTAGGTCCGATTGCTGAACTAGCGCGGAGAACTGGTTTACTTCAAGGTCGCTGGTGTAAACTCATACAGGCTAGTGTCAATGTATGAAAATATAGTATTTATATTTTGTAAGTTTCACAATAATTATTGTTGAAATTTTATTTCCCTTTGATGGTTGATTACTGTGAAAATTCAGTTCAATGAAATACCTGACGTTAAAGCAATTTTAAGATTAATTGGTAGGTAAAATTATTATTATGATAATAATACTGCTCAAGTATTTCTTTTCCATACCTTGGCAACTTCGTGCGGCCCTCCTGCGGGGTGACAGATGGCCGGGGGACGCAGTAACGCATACATGCAGAGAAGTGTCCCCTTCCCCGCTACACCGCCTGCTAACCGCTGACATCTAAATTCCTAGCCTCTCCCACCGTCTGTCACCACGCAGGAGGGTCCCGCACGAAGTTGCCAAGCTATAAGTATTCTATTTTTTCCATTTATTCATTCATCATCAGTATCCCACTTCTGATCACAGATCCACCATGGGTCCCAATATTGGATAAAATTATACAAGAACCTATAGTCTAGCTAGACTCTAGACTCTTATCACAGAGTAGACTATCATAGAAACTTGCTCCCTAACTCAGCCATGTGATTGGCTTAGCAAAAAGGGCTCTGCCCCTAGATTGTCTAAGAAAAACGTATTTATTGTTATCGTTTACTAATTCTGCCGGCTGAATGGGTTCCTCATTTGCGAACGATTATGATACCAATGAATACATTTTTCTTACGCAAGGAATGTTAGGTCTGGGACTTAATGAGGGTTTGAATCATGAGGGGTAAGGACCTGGGCATAGAGATTATTTTATTTGCTTTAGTCAACCTCTTGTCTCTTTCTAACCCATAAAATAGATAAAATAGACAGAGAAAATTATCTCTACTTTAGTACTTGCACATGCTGTATTAGGGTGCCAATCCACCAGAACAGAGCAAGGTAGCAGAGCCAAAAAATGGATAAATATTAACCAATAAGATTACACAAAATCTCCATTCCTTTGGAGTGGTGCATATTTCTCCGTTTCCCAGCTCCTTGAACAGATAACTTGATTCATACACTTCATAATCCTATCGTTATGATTGTAAGCAAATGATCTGTTCTACTACATCAATAGTAAAATTATCACAGCTATGTATGATGTCATTATGATGTCATACAGACGGTGAATCAGTGTCAAACCTTGTAAGTGCTTAGTGTAACTAATGCATAGATTCTGGTTTTTGCTTATGTTTCAGCCATTATGTACTAAGCCTTCAGTTGTGGCATTGAATAGTAATCTTGCATAATCTCTTTCAAGATGTAGAGACATAATTTTTATATGATGAAAATGACTACCAGCCTCATCTATTTGGCAGAAATGTCTTTTCTGTTTCTGATGGTTTGGTATTTGATGGTTTTACCGTGACATAAAAAATCATTGCTATTAAAAATATATATGCGCATTTTGTTGCAAGTTGTTATGCTGATATTATGTCTCTCGCTAGTTTTCTGATCATAAAAACTAAACGATTGTAAAGACATAATTATAAGCTTAGGAGCACACCACGGCTGTGCCCGCGAAATTCAAATTTTTCGTGGTTTTTCGCGTTTTTTAAGCTAATAAGACATAATAGGCTTATAGCCGTAAAATTGCGATAATCTCAATATCTTCTTCACGTGTTTATATAAAAACCTCTGCTTGAAAGTGTCAAGTTAAAAAAATTAGTCCGAGATTTGCGAGTTACTCACATAAAACTCGATACTCGGACTAATTTCCTAGGATACACATTTTTATGCAAAGATTTTGATATAATCATGTAAAGATGATACTGAAATTCTCGCAAATTGATTGCCATAAGCTTATCATGTCTAATTAGCGTACAAATTGCAAAAAACCACGAAAATTTTGAATTTCGCGGGCAGACCCGTTGATTTCACGTTAATATGACGTACTGTTTGTCGATGGCCATGAATATTTTTTTTCCAGGGCACAGCTCCATACAAGTTTCGGCCATGTCCTTTGGCTGTGCCTAAATGCGAGAAGTTGATTGTCCAATAATTACAATGTTTGTTATAACATACTTGACATACCTTAATAACACAACAAGCAGAGATAAAAACGTGATTGATAACATAATATCAAATTGCAATGAAATCGAAAAATATAATACAGATTTGGATTAAATGTTATCACTTCACTTATCAAATAAAAACTCTAGAGGCGCGCGCGAATTGTTTTGTATAGTGTCTATGAAAGTAGTTCCGGGACAAAATTAAATTTTATGTATTTTATGTAGTTTCAGGATTTTATCTAAGTACTTACCACCATTCGAAATTTCAGCCTAATCGGTTCAATGGTTGACCGAATGGCGTAGCGGTAGCGAAACTACCGTCTGCGTTGGAGGTCGTGGGTTCGATTCCCTCAATTGGAAAATGTATGTGTGATGAGTATGAATATTTTCAAGTGTCCAGTGGTTTCCAATTATGTTGTACTTATGTATATTAAATATTATATGTAGGTATATTTATTAGTTATCTATTACCCATAACATAGATTGCGATGTGAGTAATGTCCTGATATATTTATTTATTTAGTGGTTGTGGCATGAAGAAGTTACAAACATACACCTACATAAGTACCTACAGAAAACAATGACGAGACGAGCAAGACTTTCACTTGATGATAAGTTAAATGTCTGGGCAGTCTGGTCCTAAAACAGTACTCCATTGCATATCTTCTTTGTTTTACAGGACCAGAGTATTTTACAGGAATACCAGTCTTTTAGAGATCGGAGAATTTCAGGGGGTCGGTTATCTACAACCTACCCATAAATACGGCTAGCTTATAAATCTGCAGAAAACCCAAGCCAAAAAAAAATTGCATTGTTTTAGAATAGACGCTTTTGCGATTATAATATGCATACAAACAAATATTTTGATTTATTTTATAATGACACTATATGATTACTAATCCATAATATTTTGGTGTTATCACACGATAAGTCTTATCAAGTTATAGCTTCTCAGTACAGTATTTACGCGTGCGCACTGCACATGTGCCCAAAATAACACGCGGTCGTTTGTTTAAGAGAGAAAGTTTCCCGATCGGACTTTTCTGTTTGTCTTCCGTTCCATTAGAACATGTCAGAATTTCCGTAGTCGACTTTTCCGTCATTACATTAAAGAACGTGAAAAGTGCAAAAGTTACGTGTATGAATGGCAGGTTATTGAAATGTATCTGAGAAAGGGATGGTTTTCACAAAACGCAAAATGCCATTGTCGGCATGCGTATTACATGGCCTCGGAAAAAAAACAAAAAGGGAATGATCATGTAGACAATTCATAACATACATAATATTTTGCATGTCAATTGACGAAACATACTGGAAATTATTAATTTTATGTGAACATCTTATGAACCATGTTTCTTGCAAATAAAATTCATTTCATTTCATTTCATTTCATTCATTTCATTTCATTTCATTTCATTCATTTCATTTCATTTCATTTCATTTCTCGCCGCATACAGTTACGTCAGTAGCTGCCACACGCTACAAAACGTCGCTCTTGCCTTCTTGTGGTCCAAAAATCCACTCGCGCGATTCACGCCATTAATCTTTCTCCGTCAGAGTCCATTATGATACTGTGCGTAAGGATTAAAAAAAGTTGCAGCCACCGATCTCAAGTGTCGACCACCGGCTGTCACGCGCTTCAGCCTTCAGATACCTTTGTGGAATGTGGCCGCTTCTTAGGGGATCCCAAGTAAGGTCGACCTTCACCGAGCTGTTTATTGGATGAAAACTATTTTATATCCAATTAAATATGTCAATAAATATATCGCAAGTGGCTTGCCTAAAAAAATTCAGTCCAGGGTAGAATTACTTAATTAAGAATTAAAAAAAAACCATTGTAACATGAACTCCTATTTGTTAGAGTTCCGTTGACATCTTAGTTCAAATTAGATTGGATGAGCGATTCAGGTCGCTCTAAACACTATTTATAAAACACTATTTATAACATCCAATCTAATTTGAACTACGATGTCAACTAAACTGTAACAAACAGGAGTCCATGTTACAATGGTTTTTTTTTTAATTCTTAATTAATCATACCCTGTACTGAAATTTTTTAGGCAACCCACTTGCGATATATTTATTGACATATTACATTGGATGTAAAATAGTTTTCATCCAATAAACAGCTCGGTGAAGGTCGTTGTATAGCGGGATCCTAGACTATTTGTGGCTGTGGCGTGTGGCCTGTGTGACCCTAAGACGTGGATGAGGAGACTCTTAGAGCAGTCCTTTCCTATTGGTAGAGAGTGTCGAATTTATTGTAGCTCGAAAGCTGATCCTTATATCGCCATAGATCAGGGCCAGGGGTTGCGGGTATGTCGGCAGTGTGCAATCAATTTAAAAATTCCATAGATATTTGCCGAAACACGAGCCAAGTTGTAATTACAAGTTACAACAAAAGGACAATCGATACGGCAAATGTTTTCGTTTTGACTCTGCAAAAATAGGTCACTCGCATGTATTACTTCTGCAAGTTGGCTTGGCGTGCTACCTATATGCTTTGTGGTCTATCCAGACATGACAGGGTCTGTTCTCTATGCCCTTTCTGTGTTCCGGAATGCGTGGCACGAGGCTGTTGTTTCAAACTAAGTACTTAGACTTACAGTTACTACAAAGGTGCTCAGAGGGCTCACCACCTTGTAGAGTGTAAAAAAACAGACTCGAACATATTAAAAGGAAGTAACTTGCCGGACAGCGATTAGGTAGGCTAGGTCAGATAATTTGGTACGTTATAATCAGATTATCGCGTTTTAATGTACTTAGCACTTCAAATAAAGCCCTGGATTTCGTAATCTTATCACCTTAAGAGAACGTAAATTTAATTAATTATTAAAGACACTTACAAGAAAAATAACTGTAACCATTTAATGTCCCGTCTTGACCAAAATATGGACTTTTTTCTAGTGAACTACGAACTAACTAAGACACGTATGAAGCGGTTTGATTCCTCGTTCCTGATACGCACTGTAAAGGTCTGGAATACCCTCCCAGGCACTGTCTTTCCCTGCACCACGTACAACTTGGGCGCCTTCAAATCAAGAGTGAATAGGCATCTACTTCCCAGGCAAGCGCGCTCCACCTTAGACTATCATATCATCACTTTCCATATTGTTGCCATACATCGCACAGGAACGCGAAATCACCTAGCGGTGCGTATGTCGCCGAAAGAGAAAACTAGCATCGGCCGAAACCTCTGGCCGAAGATCTATTTGTTTACGTTTTGTCCGCGCTCATTATGGCTTTATACTAAAAAAAACAATTGGGGGTTCCCCATACCTTTACCTACCTACCTACCTACTTAGAACTGAAACTCAAAAAAATTTTTGAAGTAAAAACCCATAAGGGTGAGGTCTAGGGTAGTATAGGTCTTCTAGGCACGAGAATCACATCCAAAGTGGTAAAATGTGTCCCCCCCTGTAACTTTAAATTAAGATAATGATAGAAATAATATATGATAGGTATACATTACCATGCAAACTACCACCGAAAATTGGTTTGAACTAGATCTAGAAAGTAGTTTTTTTTTTGTTTTTTGTTTTAACAATGAACCTCAAAAAACAAAGTAGAGTTTGCGGTTGGGTAAGAAAAGTGATTCTTACTTATTAAAAGGATTACTTTTTCTATAGTAGGTAGTACCAAAGAATATATATATATATATATATATATATATATATATATATATATATATATATATATATAATATTACTAACGTAGTAGTACGTAACTTCGGTGCGCGAGTCCGATTCGCACTTGGCCGGTTTTTACTTATTTTATAGCGGGTTCGAGTCCTGGTTCAACCAGATAACAAATCTATGGGCGTATTCACGTACAAAGCTGGTTTTCCTGCGCTGAACTATAAGCGCAAGCCTGATTTACACGGGTCGATTTTAGCCGTACGACAAATCACCAGTCGTATCGCTTGTAAAAATCGAATCGCTATCCACCACGTTTCAGCCGGATTTACACGGGTATATTTTAGCCGTACCTACGACAAGTCACCAGGCATCGCTTGTAAAAATCGAAACGGCCACCTTGTACACAGGTCGATAAAAACGCAAGAAACTTGTTCATTTTGACAAAATATGACGACATTGTTCGACAAGAAATTAAATCCCAGATAAGGAAGACGCGGTTTCTCGAGCGTGTCAGATTTTTATCCGATTATAAAACTCCGCGACTTAATTGTCAGATTATGTGGTAAGGACGACAAGCACATCAAGTTGAAGCGTCTGTATAAAAATCTGACGCGCTCGAAATAAAAAATTCAGTCACGATTTTATTTTCGTCCCCCACCACTGAAATAGCATACACCATACAACCTCATTTATTTTAGCATCTAATATTTAAAATCCAGTAGGCCCCCACTCCCCACAACGCTCGAGTAACTACCAAAATCCCCTCTTGGGCTCCCCTAATATAAATATTTAAAATACAATAGGTCCCCACGACGCTCAAGTAACTACCAAAATCCCCTCTTGGACTCCCCTTATTACAAGCGATGCTACTGGACTTGCCGTACGGCTAAAATCGACACGTGTAAATCCGGCTTCAATAGTAGGTACCGGCCCGCGCAGGTAGTCAAGCCAGCGCCGCCGCCATGTTCCGACCTGCTCCAGTCAGCGCTGTTATGACGCCACTTTGTAGATGAATCTGAAAGAAAGCAACGTATTTTTTACAATATACAATATAATAAAAGTGGAATATTGTACCTAAATAAAAATGGATATTAATATGTTGATATCCTTAGTGTTTAAAAAACCACCTGTGTGGGACAGAAGAAATAAAAAACATGCAAACAGATTCGTGGTTGATAAGTGTTGGAGGGAAATAAGTGCCGAGATGAAAGAAGACGGTGAGTTTATTTATTTATTTATTTATTTAACACTTTATTTGTACACCACAAAACATAATACTAAAACTACGAAGTAAAAAAAAAAATTAATTAGTACAAAAGGCGGCCTTATCGCTAGGTAGCGATCTCTGCCAGGCAACCTACAGATTAGGAAAATACAGAGGAACCACGGACTAGTTTATTTTATTTATGGTTTGTATAGTAATTGATTATCATAATTGACACTTGAAACAATTTGGGTATTATTTGAAAGAGTAATATTTTCCAAGTTGTCCTATGGTCATCAGGTCAGGATCTGATAATGGGATCTTGGTGAAATCGAGGGAACTCTTCAAATTTTGCTAGTATACTTGAAGCGAGTTGGGTATTTTTTAAAGTTACTGGTGCATTTGCTACTGATTTGATGACTATAGTCATGAAGTCAGGATTTGATGATGGGATCTTGGTGAAATTGAGGGAACTCTTCAGATTTTATAAACACACCTCAAGTGATTTGGGTATCTTTACAACGCCTTGTGCATTTTGTTGCTTTCCACTAAAAAGTAAAAAATAAAAATGGGAAATGCTTTCCAAAAAAACCAACTTCAAATGCCACTACAAAGTCGGGCAGTCGGCAAAATACCAATTCGAAGTCGGGCAATGTTTCGTACAATCACTAATAGTACTTCTTACTTTCTTGATGTGCGAAGAAACGACGAAGTTATAGACCATCGCCCGACTCTGAATTGGTGTACCTACTTAAAAATTATTTCACTCTTTGTAGTGGCATTTGAAGTTGGTTTTTTGGAAAGCATTTCCCATTTTTTTATATCCCTGACGGTAAAACGTTTGCCAGGTTAGCTAGCGTGGTATAAAATACAATGTATAGGTTGTAATTCACCTTTACTGTAGAAATACCCATTCTAAATTCTAAGGCCAAATGTGCAAATGTAGCCCCTGTTGTCAGGTACGTGTAAACGATAAAAATGATTTCTTTTTTTTTCAGAAAACCTACTCAGAAAGAAGTGGAAGTATTTGAGAGACCAGTTCGCAGTTGAACACGGGAAAATTCCCATACCACGCTCTGGGGATGAAGCATCCACTTCTTACGAGCCAAAATGGCCATATTACCATTCCCTATTATTCCTGAAAGATGTCGTCAAACCCAGAAAAACATCAGGAAACGTTGGCCAACCATTGGAATGCGTTTTATTTGAAGAAAAGTCGAATGTCTACCTAGAAGATAATCCACAAGACGATATTCAACACAATCCAAGTATACTAGAAGAAGACACTAAATCTAATATTGAATTATCACCAACCAGTAGAGCAGTTTTACCTGTGAAAAGAACCAGCACATTTAATCAAAATATGCTAGAAATTAAAAAGAAAAGGCTGGAATATTTGCAACTAAGGGCAAGAAGGAATGATGACGATGAACATTTGTTATTTCTCAAGAGTCTTCTCCCTCACATCCGTAAAATCCCACAAAATCGGTTGCTTTCGTTCAGAAATGACATTCAAAGAACAGTCGACATTTATGCGTACCAGTCCCAAGTGCCGAGGCCTCCATCGTCTAGCTCTTCAATGGAGCCTGTGGCATCACCAACCGAGCGTTAAACTCCTATGTGACAATTGTTGCAAGCAAAAACTGTTACCTATGGGTTTGGGCTTTTAGTATCCCTTAAAGTATAGGGGTTGTCCGTTGTACTTAGGTGAAAACGAGCATGAGTGTAATATTTGTGGAATGCAAGAGGGATATGCTGTGTATGAATCTGAAGGGATCTATATCTAGTCGGAGCGTGAGCGACGGCCTGTTATTAATCTATGATTTTACGGTTAAGAAAATTGTGCTCATATTTTGACGTTTTCTTCGGCCTGCAAAATTGTGATGATTGTAATAAGCAATTAAATATCAGAAATACAAATTACCTATTCAGGAAAAAAACTTTCTTTTAGCAACTATCACCACCAATTCCTTTTTCCGCTTTTAAACACTTACCATTACACATGCTACTACGTAGCATGTAAGCATGCTAGTTTCGAGCATGCTCGAAATTATTTGTTTATAAATATCATGCGGATTAAGCATGCTCATTACTAGCAGACTCTTCGTACACATGCTATAGTTGCACGAAAGTAGCATGCTACTACCACGTAGATTAACTGCATAGTGTACTCTTACCTTTATTCGCTTTATTTTATAATATATTTCCTTAATTCAAATTGTCACCGTTTTCTCATTACTCATATCATAAGGGCCATTTGCACAGCCAATTGTATGTAGCGGTTATCTGTTCAGAGCAGTACCGATAAGCGCTGGCAACCTGCTTTCTACGTAAAAATACGCTCTTAGAATTCAGTTTAATTCTTTTTGGAATTAAAACGAAGTCTTCTTTCAGTAACATGCTCCATCTACATTATTGATGCTACTTTCCCTCTGTGGCCTCGCCGTGGGATGCCCTGTACCTATGTAGACATAGAATAAACTTCTACAACAGTCTATGTTGCGTAATTAAGAACCATCCTTGCGCTAAAAATTTGAATCCCCACCCCTTCATAAAACGTGAATGGCATATCATGATATGAGTCACACACAAGTACATGGTAGATCAAACCTTTAGGAAAAGGTAAATGGGTCGCCTCGGCAAGGCAAGGTACAAAGGCTTTGTATGGATCTATATTATCCGTGCCCGACGCGTGACCCGGCCTAGCGTGTGCCAAATATACTAAAAGATTAACTTGTTCAGACGCAAATACCCTGATACTACCCGTGTACGACATGCCTTTAATTTTAAATATCTTTATCTACTCTCATTGCTTAAAGTTCGAATTATGAAATCAAAATGTGTCACATATTGACCTACTTTATTCACAGACTTCTATAATTATTAAAAAGTTATTCATTATAACATTGCTGTACTATGGAAATATATCTCAAGATAATTGAATAATTTCCAATACGATACTGGACTCTGGGTTCCTGTATTTTTATGAGTCGTCATAGCCAAGCGAGTGAAGAGCCTCCTAATTTTTTTCTTTTTATATATGGAGTCCACAGACAACATTTAGTTGGTAGTTATTGGCGAGAGTAGTCCGTCAAAAAAGTCATGAAATTAATTCACGGAAACAATAATTTTTCCCTGCTTTAAATGACTGTTTAAAAGGTGCGTTCTTACAGAATATTGTAAATAATTATTTTTAATTTTAAATTATTTAAATATCTATTCCAAATATACTTTATTATTATTTTTATAATTATTTTTCTACTCTTTTTGTTTTATGACTTGGTGACAGACTGCATTGATGGGCTATGATTGACCACAGACAACAACATCTATCGTCTATGGTTCTGCGCGCACATATAAAAAAAAATACGCAGTTTACAACTGAATTTTGGCGCCATACCTAACTTTTAACATTTTAATGTGTTATTTTTGTTACTTAGTCAATACTTTGCGCGGAAAAATGTCTAGCAGTGAAACCTACTAAAGAAAATTTAACTCCACCTGACATTTTAGTAATTGCAACAAAAATTACCCACAATCTTTTACCAACAAAGTGAAGGATTTACGACAAACGTTAGCAAGATTTTATGGTTTGGATTTATGATAATATGAGCGTAGATAAAGTAGTGTATGAAACTATACATAATTAGGTATTAAAACACTCGTGTGATACTATTAAAAAACTCGCCTGCGGCTCGTTTTTTAAACTCACACTCATGTTTTAACACCCCCCCTTAATCATCAGTTTCATAAACTACTATTATTTCACAAAGGCCTACCGTGCAGGCTCTTATCAAAGGTCCACACCATTTTTGTGATATGAATTCGATGATAACTAGTGGTTATCGTCATAAATCTAGGTACTAGTCAAATTGTTTTAGCGCGCCCTGCACTGAGAAGAAGGCCAACAACAACAAACTCAGACGGGTTATGTTGGTATCACTATTTAACATTAGGTCTTAAAAACTTATTGAAGTAGTATAATTACGGCAGTTCAGTATCACTCCCAAGTAAGCTTTATTAGTGAGCTTTCGTTTCACAGAAACTTACTTCTTGAGGGATAAGTTCAATATTTCATTAGGGAGTTTGTTGTAACAGCGGATCCCATTGCCTTTAAATCATTTCTTTATTTTCTCCAGTCTCTTTTGCAAACAGTTCTGTTTAGTTCAGGAAATGTTGCAAATAACTTTGACACAGGTTTTCCATCAGGTGCTTATACTTGTTGCAAAATCTTGCTGCATGAGGGGTAATAAAATGGAGCCTGTTGAGCTCTCCGCGCTTACGGACTTTATGATAGGCCTGAGAGCGCCTCATTTTATTTCCCTGCGTGCGGGAAGTAATGCGACCAATATCACTTCTGTCTACACTGGGATTTAAATAAACCTTTGGCATGAGTTTTGGTCTTGACATAATAGGTATAAGTAGATTTTTATTTACATACTTATTTATGTACCGTACGTTTCTATAGTCCGCAAGAACTATCTGCCAAACTTGGTTTACCATGTGGAGGACGAACAAAATGCTTGGCGTTTATTCAACCTCTATAGAAATTCTGAAATTAAATTTGGTGAATAAGTTATCACGTGAATAGGTATGTGTGAAGTGACAATAAATCTGTTTGTGTGGATTTGTGAACATTTAGCTGAGCTATCATGAAATTCAAGAACCCTATCGCATTATCGACTATATCTATATGTATGTATTTATCTATGCTCAGTATTTTATTTAAATTAGTGATTGTTTGTTAAATTATTTTATCCATGGATTGTCGCTGATGTGCCAGAAATGGCTGCGTCGGTTTTGGTGACCCCGATATTTCCCTTGTCAACTATAGCACGGAATATCTAATAGTACCTAAAGGTGCAGAAGGCTCACTCGGCAAGATGATTAAAAAAAATAACGACTCTAGCGCTGACACAAAAAAGGGCAATTCAGTTCGCAATAGCGCCTGGCTCCACCCTGCTATGCATCTAAAGTTGTGGTCTCTTTCTATCGCGTAACTAAGAGTGCCTCGTCATTAGACTTACGCGTGCTACATAGCCGACGCGCGGCGGCCTTCTGAAATTAGTACGTCGAGACGGCTACTGTAGCTTGGTCGGTCCCGTGATAAGTGAACAGGGCCTGACTATAGCTTCATTTAATACATAATGCGACACTAAAGTGAGTTAGAAATTAGAATAAGCAATGAAATTCCTCGCCTAAAGATATGTTAATGGGCTCATAATCTTTGAATAGATAACGAGAAATAAAACTGCAATTAAATGAGCCATTGACCCACTTAAAGCTATAGCGTCACACTTAAATGTTGTAATGCAGGTTTTTAGGGTTCCGTACTTATAACATGAGAAAATCCACTGAGGATCTATACTGTCTCTGTTGTCTTTGACTAATTTAAATGCGGGATACAGACATGTGAATAGTTGAATTCCAAAGAGTAATGTAGTCAATTAGTCATCTTTTCCTGACACATTCCTCTGCACTGATAAAACGAACAATGCAAACTCCTGTAAAGACTGATGCTGCGTCTAAAAAGTTAACCATAGTCATACAAATATGTTTGAATGTCCATTTGCAAAAACTTGAAATGCCTTGCCATTAAGTGAACAATATGCGGTAGCTCCTGGGTCATGATGACTTGACGTAGATGTAACAGCGGATTCCCGCGTGAATTTCGGTTTTACACAAATCGACAACGAGTACTTACTAATTATGTTCAAGACCCTATGATAAAGCCATTAGAATCGTCAAACATATTGTCTGCAAAGGCATTATTTACATAGTTAATAGTTAGCATCACATATGTATTTCACACACACGTCAGCGCCAATCTTGGCACCAACTAATGATGTTATGAACAGCTGATTTGGTGAAAGCTGATTATATACGTCGTCGTCGTCGATAGTATGCCGACGCAAAATAACAACGTGTGTAAATAACAACAATATCTGGGTGACCGGTAGTATGACTACTGGCCAATAGATGGCAGCAGGAGTCATATTTTTTTTTTTGGTAAATTCGACATTTTCTAAAAATAAATCCTAGCTAGATCGATTTATCGCCCCCAAAACACCCTGTATACTAAAATCATGAAAATCCTTCGAGCCGTTTCCGAGATTCAGATTATATAGAATTATACATATATACAAGAATTGCTCGTTTAAAGGTATAGGATAGGATACACAAACAGTACCTAAAAATAGCCATGTGTTTAGTCGTTACCTATTCTAGACGATAGTTTAGTTATGATGTCATTCATTAGAATGTCTAGATACCACATCTACGAGGTAATCGCGGATATATAGGTACTGGAACTAATCGGAAATTGTAGTAGTTCTGATTGCGTAAAAAAACGTATTCAAAAGTCAAACTTAAAATATCTTTATTTCACATAGGCCTAATATACAGGCACTTGTAACAAGTCAGTATGACATTTGTTGCATATGAATAACTACAAGTCGACTTAAAATTATGTTAATGAGGGTTCACAAACGCGCCCTGCCGCTGAGAAGAAGCCGATTCATCGTTTATCGTTAGCGAATTCTGCCCTCCAATTGGCTGACGGAAATCAGGAAACCAATCAGCGGGCGGAATTTGTAAACTATTACGATAACGATGAATTCGTTTTCCTTACACAATCTAGGAGCTGGTGGCTAACCTAACCTAACCTAACCTAGTGGCTGTTCTGGCGGAGAACGGAGATGATAAAGACGACCTTACATTTCAGATATTCAAATGTGACAATATTTTAAAACTTTTAAATAAAATTGCTTTATTAAGAATTTAAGACTATATATATAAAGGATTGTATGTGGTTAGCAAAGTAACCTGAAACCTAGTGTTACCATAAACCATAAGTCTATATCTTATCTAGGACCGACTTGTCATTACATTAATCGTATACAGCAGTTCGGGTACTGGCAATACTTAATCGAAACTGTTCCAAAATGCCCTCAGAATACCATTGGCGCCCGGATTCTACGCAACAAGATATGAATTTCGTCACGGAATACCTAATAGTACCTGACGTTACAGAAGGCTCACTCGGCAGGATGATTTTAAATAATAGCGACTCTAGCGCTGACACAAAAAGTGCAATTCAGTTCGCAATTATAGCGCCTGGCCACGCCTCCGAAAAGAACTTCTCTTTCTATCGCGTAACTTTATCGCATTCGACATACGAGGGCTACCTCGTCAACGGGCGCACGCAGCGCGTGAAATAGACCGTATCCGAACTAACGCTAGAAAAGTATCCGGCGCGTGGCGGCCGTCTGAAATTAGTACGTCGAGACGCCTACCTATAATTTCTCACGTGATATTTGAATCTAGCCTTCGTAGTAAAACAATCAACGCGTCCCTATTTAAGTTTGTTTCATATTGTTTGCAGTGGAGTTGAGATGGCTCCTGTCCCGTGGCTGTAGAGGGCGGAAGATGTCGCAGAGCGGCCTGAAGCATGTCGCCACCGAGCCGACGCGCCTCGAGAGCAAACGTGAGTCCCTCTCTACCACTCTACAAGATCGCAAGCGATTCATGTATGCCTCCACGTCTAAATCCCCCGCTGCGGATCTTTCAGTGCCCTGTATTCCTAAAGAAACGGGCGTCCGTCACGACTTCTAAACACAGCAACTCCGACGCCGCCTCGACTCTTCAGTGTACATTTGTTCCTTGAAGCGCCTAGAATTTTCTGTGTAGGCAACGTCCTTAAAATGGCTTCTGTCCCGCTTTACCGTCGGGATTTGTCACAGACCGGCTTATGGCGGTTCCCAATATTCGATCTATCCATGGTTTGCCTCACTATAGGGATAGAAATTTGACATAACTTTTATGGACCAATGTCAAATTTATATCTCAATGGATAGGCAATGGATAGATCGAATATCATGGGAACCGTCATTAGTGTATGTCCTGTCATATCATGCAGTGTTTATCCACGTTTCACTTTATGATACGCTCAAGCTATAAATAACATTTGTGGCATCCGTGTACCCTATGTGCCTATCACTACGAGTATCACTACACTGTCGACTTTTAGAGAAGGCATTTGTCAACATTTAATATAATCAACATTTAATACATATAATCGACAATAATGCGCACAGAACGCATCATTGTCGTTCATCGGGCGAGATTGTCGCCCAATGCAAGCGTGATTGCTTAGCAAAAAACCCCTGTATACTAAATTTCATGAAAATCGTTCGAGCCGTTTCCGAGATCCAGATTATATAGAAATATATATACAAGAATTGCTCGTTTAAAGGTATAAATATATAAGATTTATATTATGAAATGTATTTTTAAGCGGAGTATTAAAACCGAGTTCAGAACAGTCCTGAAAAACTTTTAAGTTTCATTAAAAAATGTAATTTATACGAGTAGCATTTTGGCAGGACTTCTCAGTTTTCATTTCACGTAACACCTGCTATAATCCAAATTTTCCAGTTTGCTAACTTCGTACAAGAGTTTCGCTCATATTTGGCAGCCGCTCAGGAAGTAAGCTAGTTAGGCAGTTAGCACTTACTTCGCAAACATCTGTTAGCGATTGTCTTAGCGCTAGACGTGGCGAGCATCTGAGATGTGGAACAGCGAGTGACGTCTTTTGTTTACTATAAATAACAAGTGTTTGCATTGCACTTTGTTGCTAACGCGTTGCTACACACTAATAGACAATTGTTGCTTTGTTTATAAATAACATATAAAGCTCTTTTTCACTTAAATTGGTTCAGTATAGTTGAGGCGTGAAGGAGTAACAAACATTTAACTGTTGCATACGTACTATTATCTATTTCCTATTGATAGGGGAGAGACGGCGTGGTGCGGCAGGCCGGGCGGCCGCGCTGCGTCGAGCGCCGTCAGACTCGGACTGCTCCGGCGAGACCGCGTCCCTGTCGGCCGACAGCGGAGACCGCTCCGTGAGGCCAGCACCGCCGCCACCTAGAAGTGGCAAGTCGAGAAGGTACTGTCATCAAATTATCTCTATTGAGTGAGGTGTACACAACTAGACACCGACATCTTCGCTCATAGCAGCGACACGATCGCTGACCGCGCGGAGCCACCAGCCCTTCAAGACCCACCACACAAGCCAGGACGGCGAGGCCTTAGCCCCTTACCGAGGCTAGAAAGACGACCCGGAGGGCTCGGTGCGCCTTTGTGACCCATCCCCGGGTGAGACCCGGGTTACACCAAAGCGGAGCTGTGTTTCAGTAACCAATCAGATTTCGTCATTTCGCCTTATACTCTCCCTTCAGATTCGGCGGTGTCAACATGACGAAATCTGATTACCTACTCAAACACAGCTCCACTTTGGTGGAAACCGGGCCTTAGGAGGAAAGCCTCGAGGTCCGTAATCCGATCCCACGGGACTGCGGAAAAGACCACGACCTCTATTGAGCATGGAATAGGCACTGCGTCGAGCGCCCGTCAGATTCGCAAAGCTGTCTGCTCTGCAGAGACTGCATCAGATAGGCCAGACACAGCTGCGTGAGAATAGTGCAGTGCTTAGAGGCTGTAAGTTTAGAATTGGTTGAGCTTTTCACAAACATCTTGAAAGCCGACGTTCCTAACAACAATCATCATATCATCAATCAAATTGTAGCGTCATAATAGGTAGGGCCAAATTAACGTGACCCCAGAAACTGAAGATTGAGGAACTGAATCAAAATTGTATCTCATAGATTTGGTCTCCAAATCTTGACAGAATGACATAGCAGTTGTTAGAGACTTTGTAAATGTAAGATAATAAATAAATTAAATAATTCGCTGATTACAAACCTGACAACGCATTTGTCCTCTAGTAGCATGACAATACTGTCTCTGCACAGCCGTCGACGCGGCAGCGAATGGGAGGTCTTGGAAGGGTTAAAGGACGGCCAGCGTTTCGAGAAACGGCCGGAAGTTTTCAACGGCTACCTGCACAAGAAGCGCAAATGGCCGTTGAAAGGATGGCACAAGGTCAGTGTAGACCACTTCTTAGCGACTTTTCCTTATTTTTCCAGGATTTTGAGAAGTATTTTCTCCAATAGGTGCTGACTTTGCCGCAAACAACGTTCTAATGCTACAAAACTTCTCTACTTCTTTAATAAGTCATCGTAATATCTACCACCATAAACTTGTCTGTCATATTAACTGACAGTAGACCCCTAAATAATCCGGCCAGCATTTTGCAGGTCAGTATCGGTTTATCGAATTTGTTGAATTATACAGTACTGCCTAAGACTACAGTCCAGTTTTTTTTTTGTAATGTGTATTGTTAAATAAGGCGTTTGTCAAACGAATAGCTTGTATGAAAATTTGGTGCATAAGTGTGGCAAACTTATGATGAGATACCATTTAGGGAAAGATTACGAAATGACGAATTTAAAACCTATTTCTACAGCGCTTCTTCGTGGTCGACGGCGGTATTCTGGTGTACGCCCGCTCGCCCACGGACGTGGCGCGCGGACGTCTGCACGGCTCCGTGGACGTGGGGTTGTCTGTGATATCCGCCAAGGCCAGGCGGCGGCGCATCGACATCGATGCGGACGAGTTCATTTACCACTTGCGGGCCAAAACGCCGGACGTGTTCCGGACGTGGCTGAACGTGCTGAAGGCTCATAGGTAAGTGTGGCAATAGTCCATATCATACAGTCTCCCCTTCCTGCATAAAATCTGATACCAAATAAATTGTCAAATTAATCGCATGGCCAATTGATCTTGGTGCATTAGGGTAAAATTTAAGGGGAAAGCAAGTTTAGTGGGATGACGCAGTGTTGTGTTTGGTATCGAAAATTGCAATGGCAATGACAAATTGAAAAACTTCCTCAATTAGAAACTACTACTAAACTTATCTTTTTTGTTTATATGAAAGCTAATATCGCTGAGACCCTATATATTATTTAAAATTTAACACTGTAATATCGCTTTGTAGGTTATATCGACAACATTTGCTGACATTTGGTGCGCGAGAGTCGGTTCCTAAAATACACGCCCCCCTAGAAGATATGCCTCCTACGGATACATCATCACGTGAGTATTGGAATATTACCATCTAGTTATTGCCTTACCGTTATTCTATAAATTACCCTATCTAGCATTATCAACATAGCTTCACATCAATTGTGTACATCTTCGATATAGAAAAGAATGTTACCCTTTTTACGTAGAATACATTGTAACGGTTTTTATTCATCTTCCTTCCCTAAGACTTATTTTGATATCCGTAGATGCTATCGATGTGAGCACCGTGGATAGTTCTTTGGAAAATGTACAGAACAGAAATATATGGGAAGTGCCTCCAATACTAGCTTATCCACTTACCACTTTATATCCAAACATTAATGATATTGCTCACAAATGTGAATGTGATCACCCAAATGAAACGCTATATCCCGTAAAGGCTTGGATTTATAATACTAAAACCAATCAAATCATGCCAATAGCTCACAATCCTTTAGACGACCTAATACTTACAAGAAACATGCGTACGGAACACAAAAGCTTACGTTCAAAGAATTATGTTGAAAAAACTTTCGAAAGAATTGTATCAAAAAACGTAGCAGCATCTCCTAGAATGATCGATGGAGAAAAACAAATGCATAGTACTGACCTGGACGTAAATGCTGTGTCTCCTGATTTTCTGGCCTCGTTTTTGGGTAAATATCTAAATTATTCTCCAAGTCATAGCATATGCTCCGTAGCTAATATTAATGAACATTTCGTTAATACAAATGTCACCTTTGATACTATAAAAAAATATGAAGGATATAGACAAAGATCAGTATTTGAAAAACAAGTAGAAAATCCACAGACTCTTTTCTGCTTTAATAGAAAACAAAATGTATTTAATAATCCACTTATAAGAAAAAGCAAAAAGTCTACTAATCTTGTCAAATACAAAAATATATACAATGAACCTCCTCTTGAAAAGCCAATGAATAAATTTAAAATATTGGGGAAATATAAAAAAGCGGAAGAAATTGAAGTTAAAAATGTAAGTGAATATGAATCGCCAATAAAACACATGAATATACGGGCAAAACTAGTTGATACTACAGACAAAGGATTACAAAATACATTAACTGTATCCGAGTATGACGCTATCGTAGAAAAACTTATGATTTCAGCTTCCGACAAATTCAGAACTAATAATGGATCTGATGAGCGAGTGAATATTAAAACATATTTAAATAAAATTATTAAAGAGATTTACGACGTCAAACTACAACTCTCTAATGTTAAGCCTGTTAGAAATTTATTAAGATGTTTATTAGAATACTGGTCAAATGATACCGCGTCTGAAAACTTCAAACAGATAAATAAAAAGTGCAAATCGATAGAAAGACAATCCAATAATTATTTCACTCAAGATGAAACAACTTCTGATTATTATTATATTATAGAGGCCATTACTAGAATCGTTCAATTTTACAATATTAGTGGTCTGACCAAAGACAAGAGAAAGAATGGCGGTGACATAGAACCCAATGACAAGAAATATAAACTGCCTTCCAAAGCAAATTACTATTTCGACAAAGAAAGACGCATACAAGAACTAGAAAGAATCTTAAAATCTACTGTTTACTTATGTGAAATCATGCGTAGTTACAACAGGAAAGAAGATATACAAATAACCAAAAAACTTATCAATATTCTTGATAAATTATCCCATGAAAATACCCCAGAGCCATTAAATGTTGGTATTCTCTTGGAAAGTTCTAGTTCGTCTAATGAATTGCCAAAAATGCAAGAAACAATAAATCATCTCATTAGTGAAACATCCATTCCACCTGATTTTGCTAAAGAGTTTTTAGCTGCATATTTATATGGGAATGAAAATGATCTCAACAGTTATTCCTCTACAGAAGAAGACCAAATTGATGTATTGGAACCTAAATGTGACGTCCAAACCGAATCTACACAAAAGAAAGTATCGATTAGCATATCTTCCAAAAACATCTGTAATGAGAACGTAAACCAAAATAAAATGCGGCTTGTAGACTCCGGTGACTTATATCTTAGAGATGTTCTAGACAAAATAACAACTGCATTCACTACTAATATAACAGAAATGGACCCAGAATTTAAAAATGAAGGTGAAAGTAACAGTAATAAACTCCAAGAGTTGCCTAGTTTGAAAAACCCCAGAACAAGTAAAGATGAGTTGGAAAATATTAGAACAGGAAATTGTTACGAACATTCTCTTACTAGAGACAATGGCGCCAACGGAACAGCTATCAAAGGAAATACATCAATCAAAATGCTACTTAAAGAAAAGCCATCACATGCCGGAGAACATAAACCGATCAACCTTAATTTAAAATTTGATGCCAATATGAGACACTCTGACATAAAAAAAGATACCAGTAAGTCTTTAGTTAAAGCGACTGATTCTGATAAATTTTTTGATCCAATAAGTATTGACCCGTGTTCTTTAATTAAAAATCCTTTCATTGGCACTGAAAATCACGTAAACAATGATCATATTACATTGAACCCGTATTTGAGTAGCGTAGATAGTGACAAAGATATCCACACTGACAACATGGAACTTAACAATTCTATAAGTGATGGGACATCAAAAGCAAATCGGCCTGAGGCATATTTGATTGACAACGATACTAAAGCATATGCCTTGATAACTGATGAAAACCTCCGGGAAAATGACATCTTTGGGCCTTTAAATCCAATCTTGAAAGATGCAAAATCATGTTATATTATCTCTTTTAAAAGAGATTCACTTACCTCAAAACTCCAGTCTAAGAGGGATATAAAAAGCTATGAAGAATCTGGTTCACCAGAAGATAAACCTAGTTCTTCCTTACCAAGAAATAATCAGGCAGATATATCCATTTTCGAAAAGCTCCCAAAATTGATAGATGACAAATTTATATTACAACTATTAGAAAATGTGTGTGCACTTTCCAAAGATTTGCCCACTATGCACAAAGATATCAACAGTTTATATGTGAAGTTGCGCAAAAAATATGAGAAAATTCACATGAATTGCAATAAAGTTCAGGGGGTAGGTCTTTTAGGTAAAATCTATAATGACGACACTAATCATAATACTACTAAAGAAAACGAGACGCAATATGATGAACATTTCTTTTCTGAAACGATTGATATAAAAGTGCATGCCACTAATAACATTAGTAACTATCATGTTGAAGAAACTACAATCGATAAAGCTGTTAGTGGATTTGCTATAGCCAGTAAAATTGCAGATAAGTATGCGCAAATTGACGTGTGTTTGAATATGAAAGATAACAATATACACGCGTCAAAAAATAATAATTCTCAAATTAATAAGCAAACATGCAGTACCCAAACAGAATCCCTTAGTCCTTGCACTGAAAAGGTTATTAAAACAATAGAAAAGGCTACTTCAAACCAGTTGTGTACACGAGACTATACTATAAGCGCAAAAGTTGTTAATAACGTTTTAGACAATATTTGTTCGGAGAACGATCGATATTGGAGTTTCAATTTCAAAGACAAACCAATAAATACAATCGATTTTGAGAGTAGCTATCCTGATCCTGTTACTAAAAAGGCTAAGAAAGTAAAGAAACATTCAGCTAAAGTTAGACAGGAATTCGTTAATGAAATAAAGTTGCTGTCACCGTCTTTCAAAGTGAGCACACAGACTCAGATGGACAATAAGCGGCGTTGGTTAAAAAGCAAGATCAGAAATAAAGATTATAATGTTTATCAATTAGTCGTTGATCGAAACTATGAAGTGAAAAGGTCTCAATCGTTTGAAAACACCGCCACTTCTTCCTTGAAGCTTGAGAACAGCGACGATCTGAAAACTATATTCAGATGTTCTAGTGATCCTTCATATTGTTCCGGTTAGTCTCTTCCTTTATCTCTAAGAAGACAGTTCTATCAAGTGGACTTTGCTCAGACTTTATAGACCAAGACTATATAAGGCCCTGACGATTCGTAAGTCGTCAATTTCGTTGACTTAGACCCGATTGCTTCAGCTAACTTTCACAGACACGTGATCGTTAAATATGGCGCTACAGAAAACAATGTCATAGATAACGCCATGTTTAACGGTTGCGTGTCGTGCGTTAAAGTTGGATGAAGCAACCGGGCCTTAGACTAATGCCGGTTCAAAATATTCTATCTTCCATTTGCCCTACTAGACCTACAATCAATGTGACATAAGGTCCATATAAATTATGTTAAATTTCTATATCTAGTAAGGCAAACCATGGATAGATTGTATATTGGGAACCGCCAGTATTCAAGTAATTTCAAAATTTACTTGTAAATATCGGAGGTGTGTAGCTTGAAAGGAAAGTCTGAACAAAGCAAATGCTATACCCCTTTAGATCTATCTCAGCCTTAATCCATCATTAAATTTGTGGTCTTAGCATTTTATTTCGAGGTTTTATATACGAGTACCAGCGTTATATCTTCTTAGGCACGTAAAACAAACATGTTGTAATTCACTGTTTTGTTAAAATGTTATATTTAAAACATGCTAGTATTTGGATATTAGCATTAGCAAGATAATTATCTTAAAACTTATTTAATTAATTATTACTTTCTTCATTCTCAATAACTTGCATGAATTTTAGATGAATTCGTTGAACATTAACTCTGTCACATTTGTGATTTAGATTACTTGACAATGCTGCATAGATAGAAAAGTGTAATCTAGAATCTATTTTTACATTAGTTTAAACTGACTGATGTGTTAACTAACCCCCTTTATTTAGCTTAGTTTAAACTTATAGATGTGTGATGAAATCCCTGTTGTTCTAGAAGTTAGTAGTTTGCCATCAATTCATTTCCTTTAAAAAATATATCATGAAATAGCATGGTTAAACTATGACTGCTCTTAACCGTTTTAAATGCTCTCTCAACCATGATATTTCTAACTTTATGCGCAATCTTTTTCCTTCTCAGTGATATTGGAAAGAAGGACTAGTCCTAATTCCGAAAATATTATTTCACCAATCATGGTGTTTGACTATTTGATTACTTTTGATGAACAACTAGATTTTCAATGTTCCTTTTACTGTTATTTATTGGTCAAGTCTCAGATCACTTTATCAGATACCATAATTGTTGAAACAAACAAAATGAGCTCCAATTTCACCAAGCAATTAACGTTGGTTTGGTTTATTTATAAAATCGGCAGCGATTCGGTATTGGAATGTCTAAATTTAGCTTGTCTAAAAGAAGCACTAACTCATTCACAACGGTACCTGTGGAAAGGGGCACACTATCGTACTTCTATTTCAAGCCCTTTTGTGAAATTGATCTACAACCGAATCGCTATCTCGACTTTGGATCTCTCCTGAAGTTATAAATTTTCTGCTCGGGACTATCTTCATTGAAAATCACATACAATGCGTTTAAAAATACTTTGGGTGTGAACCTGCGTTATATTGAGACGTACCTACATTCAAGGAGTGAAGCCATAGGCCCACGTCACGAAATAGCTCAGGTTTAAAACTATTTTATAACGCATAGTATGTCATCTGCCAAAAAGTTACAATGTTGGACTGAACGGGTACTAATGAAAGAATGCTTGGTGAACTTGGTCTAACTATTAACGTCTACGCTATCTTTACATCCACCATCTTGTTTGTGTCCGCTCACTGCATGTCCCTACTTCCTACATTATTATACATGGGTACTAAATGAATTATTAAATTACTTACATCTTATATTTTAATATCATGATGGTATTGTGAAATCAGGCATGTCTCAGTATGACTGTAATGTGCAGGTACTTTGAGCATAGTTTAATATACCTAATTATCGAAATTGTGCAAAAAGGGAATGATCACTTAGACAATTCATAACACACATATTTTGCATGTCAATTGACGAAACATACTGGAAATTATTAATTATATGTGAACATCTTATGTACAATGTTTCTTGCAAATAAAATTCATTTCATTTCATTTCATTTCATTTCATTACGCACGTTGTATGTCCCAGGGCTCATAAGCCCCACGACGCCGGCGCGCGGGCCGCAGGCGGGCTTCGTGTCTGGCACGCCGGGCGGCAGGCTGGCCGGCTGGAGCATCGGTACGACAATCTACATTTGCCGGCACGTAACTTGGCAAGAGTCTTAAAAATGCGCAGAAGATACTTTTGAGTCTCTGGTTACCAAGCTGGACGCCGCAGGGAACGAAATTACGGGATCCATGCGAGCTATCGGTTGATCAGTTGACTGTTGTCTCTCTTGCACTACATTCTACCAAGTGCAACACGCCAAAACCTTGCAAAGTTATGTGCCAGCAACTGTATTAACTATACTCCTTACTGGCGGTAGTAAAATTTGCCAGTTTTAAGAAACTTGTTCACTTTAATAACTTTCTGCCCGTGGTGCAATAAAATGAGAAAAGTTGCGCTCTCTGTCGCACTAATGGGCTTTACTTACCGGGAATAGGCGCCGTTTTAACCCCAATTTAATGCACTGTGGATAGCGACCACTATAGTCTCAGATCTCTGTGTCAAGACTTCAAATACCTTGACGCCAAAAAGCAAAGATGAGCATGAAGCTGGTGTGAGAAACAAAAATCTTCACTGAAGAGATTACAGCCTATCACTTTCATAGTAGTAGGCAATTTACGCAGTTATGATAATTTAATGGCGCACACAGTATAGTTTCCGTTTAAACAGTGTCGTGTTGCAGCTACATATATCTGTCAAAAGGCAAAATTTCTTTATTCATAGGCCTAACGTACAGGTTCTTGTAAATCTATCAACCACTCCCAAATTTTAATCATAGCACTCGACAGCTAGAGGAACAAAGAATTTATTATTGGACTTGAACGAAATAAGTATTTTGTTAAGAATGGCCTGATTCAATCTCCTGATCTGATATGTTATATCTATCAGAATCAGGCGGTCCGCTGGACAGCGTGTCGCGCGAGCTAGGCCAGGCGCAGTTATCGCTGCAGCAGCTGCAGGGGTATCTGGACGCGCTGGAGCTGCATCAGCAGACGCATCATGACACTGACGTAAGTGCTGCATGATAACAATGAATGTAACACGTGTAAAAAACAGAAAAAAATACTTGTCTCTAGATTTTAGGAAAATCCAAGGGTTCCTGACTAAATCATCTAATACATCTTAGGTTTATCAAGAAGTTCTACAATAGCTAGTAAACTTAAACCAACGTTTTTTAAAACCATAAAGCAGACGCACACATGGCCATCTAAGGTCTTTAAATTTCTTAAATTTAACGCTTTTCATGTTATTTTCAGATAAATAAAATAACTAAAGTTGTAAATTTTATGCTCACAATGCTCGGAGAAGACTCGGCAGTTCTGGTAAAATAACTTATTTCTGGTGCATCAAGGTTGTCTTGATTTGTTACTTTAGTAATTTCGCTGGTTAGACAAGTTATAATCCATCAGCTCGATATGCAGAGTCAAAACACTCAAACCCTTAAGGGCACAACAACTCACAAAAGTTTTGTGATGATTTGTATTGATTAGATATAGGGTCAATTTGGGTAAATGTAAGCAGTGGTAAATGGAAACGCACGTAGTTTTAATTAATATTAGTTTCAGATTGTAACGAAACGCATCTATAGTCTATATAGACATTTTCAGACAATACCTAGACAATTGATGCGTTCCGTTACACTCTGAAACTGATATTAATAAAAACTACAAAATTATTGATTGAGTTTTCATTTACCTTTGTTTACATTTACCCACATTGATTATGTAATACATAATTTATTTCTTCTTTTTCACTGTAAAAAGTTAAAGGTATAAATTTATTTTATGATCTGCTTTTTGTCAGGTATCAATAGAAGGTGCATCGCCGAACGTCAAAAAAGATCGCCGCAAATTCGGTCTGCGCAAGAAAAAGTCCAGCACTAAATGTGCATCCACGGAGCTTGCGCCGCCGCACATCGACCCCTCCAACTCTCACATGGTAACAATTTTCAGGGAACATAATTTGTGAACCCTAACCACATGCTAAGAAAGGTTTTTTTTTAATTCTACCCCTAAGAGGTTTAAATAAGGGACAAGTAAAATAAAAGCTTGTTAAAATGGCGGGAGACGTTTGTTCGTTCCATTTTTGAATGGCAATTTATTCGAAACTGACACAAAACGGATGGCTTTCTTGCTCAAGTATTCTGATGCCATTCAATCGGTTGAACTTTTTATGAACAATCTTTTCAGGCACTCTCCGCTCTTACAGCACCACCGTCCCCTGGGGGCGGGGCCTCGTCCATCCCCGCCTCAGCGGCCTCGCTCCCCATTGGTGAGTGTTACTCTGTCTCTTTCTCACTCGGACTTCTCACTATTGCCTTACGTGTCTATTCTTAACTAGAGGTGCTAGTGTTGCCTGCTCGTTCTTTAAAAATCTATCACTGTAAATAAGATATGCGTTCTGTATAAGGATAACAGCTTAACTTCAACACAGAATTTCTACAATTTTATGAAATTTGTGATAATGAGTCGCCATATCGAATTATTGATTTGATGTTAATAATATACAGATCGCACATACAAAATAATGACTTAATACGTTTGTTTTTAGTTAAAAATGCTGTAATGAGAAAGATGCACCAAATATAATGTCTCTGAAAGTCACAAGAATAATGTGCAAGCTAGAAAATGTGTGTTTGTAAAATCTTGTATTATTGATAATTCGTTATTTTTTATCTGAATTTTATTGAAATACACTGTATTTTTGGTTAACCGAAGAGCTTTTTAATTAGAGTGATAATATTTTTAAATAATGTCTACTCAAGGATTCTTCGAGATCGGTAAGTCGATCGCACGGCCATTTTGAATTTAGACATGTCAACATAAAATGGCGTCGATTCATGCACAAAATGCTATGCAATTAAATCGTGCCAAAGCTGACATATCTTTTATTAAACTGATTTGTACTTCGAGTTACATGAATTTTAGTACCTATGTCTAAAAAATGCTCTGTTAAGATGTATGGCCGACTGCTTTCACGTTAACATAAAAAACATCTATAAATGCACGAAATGCTATGCAACCAAAACCTTTTATTTAACGAATAACGATATGTAGGAATACATAATTTATTAAATGCTGTGTAAAGATCTCGTGCCAGCCATTTTGAAATCAGGTCAACATAAAATGGCGTCGATTCATTAACGAAATGTGATGCAATCAAATCGTGCTAACACAGCTTTTATTAAACGGACCTACGAGTATATTCATGTTGAATGAGTTATAGTAATGAAATGCTCTAGGAAATATCGTGGCGACCATTTTAATTCGTGTAATGCACAAAATGGGTGTCGTTTCAGGCACGTAAAGATATTTAAAAAAAGATCAAATTTGACGACCTCCGTGGTTGAGTGGTTAGCGTGCCGGTTTTCAAGGCGCCGCCATTTCTGAGGTTCCGGGTTCGATCCCCGGCCGGAGCAATGTAGAAAAATAAATTTTCTACATTGTCTCGGGTCTGGGTGTTGGGGTACCTTCGTTGTTTCTGATTTCCTTAACACAAGTGCATAAGCTACTTACTAAGGGATCGGAGCAATGTATGTGATGTTGTCCACTATATATTTATATTTATTTATCAAATAAACTAACGGTTTCGCATTATCAGCAGCTGTAATTAAAATTTATTCTAATTCTTATTTTCAATGCCAAAAAATAATATGCATAAGCTTTAACATTCAGCTATATTTAATAATCGACCACGTTTTATTAACATGCTCTTTTTTTTAACTTTCCAGTGTTTCTATCCAATTTTCTGGCTTCTACTTTAGTTCGTAAGATTATTATTTCTACTTTCTGTTTTTTTGTTTGTCCCCAAACCTTCCAAATTCGATTATGCATGCTCACTTGTATTGCGCATGCGAAAGGTTTCCATAGAATTAAAGATTAGGTAATGAATGGAATTTTTGTAATCCAGTGCCAATGACTTGTCGTTGAGTACTAAGCCAACACGAGTGAAAATTGACTTTAGTGTCTAATTTTCTTGC
This sequence comes from Coenonympha glycerion, assembly GCA_963855885.1. Taxonomy (NCBI): domain Eukaryota; kingdom Metazoa; phylum Arthropoda; class Insecta; order Lepidoptera; family Nymphalidae; genus Coenonympha; species Coenonympha glycerion. The sequence goes on from OY979631.1 coordinate 1,289,363, forward strand.
AAAAATTACTGTCGCGTTCAGCGGATTTCTAGCTAATGAGTGATGACCAACAGTTTATTTATGCTCTTGGTAAAGTACTCAATGTTTGAGTGTGACTTATGTCATAAGTTATAGATCAATAGATGAGGAGTATTTAATTAAGCGTCGGAATACACTTGCGTAACTTTCAGTCTACGACAGACCGGGGTTGAATTATTTATCAGTCTTACCAGTGGTATTTGGTAGGCATGACACTAGCCACACTTAATGCCGGCTGAGTATATAATTAAGTCCTGATAATTCGCGACGTAAATTACGCGAGTGTGTCCCGACACTAGCTGTGTGTCATCGCGACCTCGTCATACTTATATCACACTGTATACATATACAGCTGTCGTATACAGGTTATCTCTGATAAGAGGAATTATCTCATACAACCATTGTCTTGAAAGTATCAAGCAAACCTTGTAACTTATAGAATAGCATATAATTTTATAATAAAACAGATAGTTTTGTAGATGCTGAATGCTGATGAAGTGTTGATATGTGAGATTTTATGATATCAAACGAATGTTCATGAAAATGTTGCAAAATGTCAAGTGAGAGTAATGGTTTCATTGTGCCTATCGGAAAAATACTATGTCAATACATATTGAAATTTTTGAAGGAATGTGCGGAGCAGGCTAACAGTGAGTTATTTGGTCTACATACGTAAGTTAGAGTTCAAATAATTGTTTTGAGTATTGCTGGATATTCTTACATGAATTCGATTGATAAATGACCGTAATTTTATCGACTACATAAATTTACTGAAGCAGTAAAGCAAATCGGTTTTTAAGTAGCAGCCCCTTGATTTTCTAAAAATACCTACTTATAGCAGCGATGAGCTAATATCTATGCGCCGATTGGTTAAATGCTTGCGTCAGTTATGCAGCCAAGGCGGCAACTGATTGGTGACTCACGATATTAACACACATTGCATTCTGTCCCCGAAGTAAGTGTAAAGGGATAGCTTGTGTTATGGGTACTACTTATAATAGATAGAAAAACAAAACACTAGCAAACATTCATGCTCATTACACAAACATTTTTCTGTTACGAGTATCGAACTCACGAACTGCACCAATCGGCTATCGTATCCGCGAGATTTGGGCCTCTGAAGCGTTTATACCTACTAAACCACTATCACTTCACTGCAGATTAACGGAAATTGTTCGTATTAATTAAACTTAGGTGAGGTGAAATAAATTCCACCTTATAATGTTAGTGTGATGGTGCATTGTCCAGCATGCGCCGCGACCAGACCGCAGTCCCTGCCCGGCGCGGAGGCTCTCAACGCGCCCGCCAGCCTGTGCAGCCTCACCCCCGACCAGCAGCTGCGGGAGGACTTCACGGTGCTCGCCAAGGACCTGGTCTGCAGCCTCAAGAACGTCGTGGCCACGTTGGTGAGTGTTGCACTGCAGCAGGGTGTTCGATGCACTGTCCAGCATGCGCCGCGACCAGACCGCAGTCCCTGCCCGGCGCGGAGGCTCTCAACGCGCCCGCCAGCCTGTGCAGCCTCACCCCCGACCAGCAGCTGCGGGAGGACTTCACGGTGCTCGCCAAGGACCTGGTCTGCAGCCTCAAGAACGTCGTGGCCACGTTGGTGAGTGTTGCACTGCAGCAGGGTGTTCGATGCACTGTCCAGCATGCGCCGCGACCAGACCGCAGTCCCTGCCCGGCGCGGAGGCTCTCAACGCGCCCGCCAGCCTGTGCAGCCTCACCCCCGACCAGCAGCTGCGGGAGGACTTCACGGTGCTCGCCAAGGACCTGGTCTGCAGCCTCAAGAACGTCGTGGCCACGTTGGTGAGTGTTGCACTGCAGCAGGGTGTTCGATGCACTGTCCAGCATGCGCCGCGACCAGACCGCAGTCCCTGCCCGGCGCGGAGGCTCTCAACGCGCCCGCCAGCCTGTGCAGCCTCACCCCCGACCAGCAGCTGCGGGAGGACTTCACGGTGCTCGCCAAGGACCTGGTCTGCAGCCTCAAGAACGTCGTGGCCACGTTGGTGAGTGTTGCACTGCAGCAGGGTGTTCGATGCACTGTCCAGCATGCGCCGCGACCAGACCGCAGTCCCTGCCCGGCGCGGAGGCTCTCAACGCGCCCGCCAGCCTGTGCAGCCTCACCCCCGACCAGCAGCTGCGGGAGGACTTCACGGTGCTCGCCAAGGACCTGGTCTGCAGCCTCAAGAACGTCGTGGCCACGTTGGTGAGTGTTGCACTGCAGCAGGGTGTTCGATGCACTGTCCAGCATGCGCCGCGACCAGACCGCAGTCCCTGCCCGGCGCGGAGGCTCTCAACGCGCCCGCCAGCCTGTGCAGCCTCACCCCCGACCAGCAGCTGCGGGAGGACTTCACGGTGCTCGCCAAGGACCTGGTCTGCAGCCTCAAGAACGTCGTGGCCACGTTGGTGAGTGTTGCACTGCAGCAGGGTGTTCGATGCACTGTCCAGCATGCGCCGCGACCAGACCGCAGTCCCTGCCCGGCGCGGAGGCTCTCAACGCGCCCGCCAGCCTGTGCAGCCTCACCCCCGACCAGCAGCTGCGGGAGGACTTCACGGTGCTCGCCAAGGACCTGGTCTGCAGCCTCAAGAACGTCGTGGCCACGTTGGTGAGTGTTGCACTGCAGCAGGGTGTTCGATGCACTGTCCAGCATGCGCCGCGACCAGACCGCAGTCCCTGCCCGGCGCGGAGGCTCTCAACGCGCCCGCCAGCCTGTGCAGCCTCACCCCCGACCAGCAGCTGCGGGAGGACTTCACGGTGCTCGCCAAGGACCTGGTCTGCAGCCTCAAGAACGTCGTGGCCACGTTGGTGAGTGTTGCACTGCAGCAGGGTGTTCGATGCACTGTCCAGCATGCGCCGCGACCAGACCGCAGTCCCTGCCCGGCGCGGAGGCTCTCAACGCGCCCGCCAGCCTGTGCAGCCTCACCCCCGACCAGCAGCTGCGGGAGGACTTCACGGTGCTCGCCAAGGACCTGGTCTGCAGCCTCAAGAACGTCGTGGCCACGTTGGTGAGTGTTGCACTGCAGCAGGGTGTTCGATGCACTGTCCAGCATGCGCCGCGACCAGACCGCAGTCCCTGCCCGGCGCGGAGGCTCTCAACGCGCCCGCCAGCCTGTGCAGCCTCACCCCCGACCAGCAGCTGCGGGAGGACTTCACGGTGCTCGCCAAGGACCTGGTCTGCAGCCTCAAGAACGTCGTGGCCACGTTGGTGAGTGTTGCACTGCAGCAGGGTGTTCGATGCACTGTCCAGCATGCGCCGCGACCAGACCGCAGTCCCTGCCCGGCGCGGAGGCTCTCAACGCGCCCGCCAGCCTGTGCAGCCTCACCCCCGACCAGCAGCTGCGGGAGGACTTCACGGTGCTCGCCAAGGACCTGGTCTGCAGCCTCAAGAACGTCGTGGCCACGTTGGTGAGTGTTGCACTGCAGCAGGGTGTTCGATGCACTGTCCAGCATGCGCCGCGACCAGACCGCAGTCCCTGCCCGGCGCGGAGGCTCTCAACGCGCCCGCCAGCCTGTGCAGCCTCACCCCCGACCAGCAGCTGCGGGAGGACTTCACGGTGCTCGCCAAGGACCTGGTCTGCAGCCTCAAGAACGTCGTGGCCACGTTGGTGAGTGTTGCACTGCAGCAGGGTGTTCGATGCACTGTCCAGCATGCGCCGCGACCAGACCGCAGTCCCTGCCCGGCGCGGAGGCTCTCAACGCGCCCGCCAGCCTGTGCAGCCTCACCCCCGACCAGCAGCTGCGGGAGGACTTCACGGTGCTCGCCAAGGACCTGGTCTGCAGCCTCAAGAACGTCGTGGCCACGTTGGTGAGTGTTGCACTGCAGCAGGGTGTTCGATGCACTGTCCAGCATGCGCCGCGACCAGACCGCAGTCCCTGCCCGGCGCGGAGGCTCTCAACGCGCCCGCCAGCCTGTGCAGCCTCACCCCCGACCAGCAGCTGCGGGAGGACTTCACGGTGCTCGCCAAGGACCTGGTCTGCAGCCTCAAGAACGTCGTGGCCACGTTGGTGAGTGTTGCACTGCAGCAGGGTGTTCGATGCACTGTCCAGCATGCGCCGCGACCAGACCGCAGTCCCTGCCCGGCGCGGAGGCTCTCAACGCGCCCGCCAGCCTGTGCAGCCTCACCCCCGACCAGCAGCTGCGGGAGGACTTCACGGTGCTCGCCAAGGACCTGGTCTGCAGCCTCAAGAACGTCGTGGCCACGTTGGTGAGTGTTGCACTGCAGCAGGGTGTTCGATGCACTGTCCAGCATGCGCCGCGACCAGACCGCAGTCCCTGCCCGGCGCGGAGGCTCTCAACGCGCCCGCCAGCCTGTGCAGCCTCACCCCCGACCAGCAGCTGCGGGAGGACTTCACGGTGCTCGCCAAGGACCTGGTCTGCAGCCTCAAGAACGTCGTGGCCACGTTGGTGAGTGTTGCACTGCAGCAGGGTGTTCGATGCACTGTCCAGCATGCGCCGCGACCAGACCGCAGTCCCTGCCCGGCGCGGAGGCTCTCAACGCGCCCGCCAGCCTGTGCAGCCTCACCCCCGACCAGCAGCTGCGGGAGGACTTCACGGTGCTCGCCAAGGACCTGGTCTGCAGCCTCAAGAACGTCGTGGCCACGTTGGTGAGTGTTGCACTGCAGCAGGGTGTTCGATGCACTGTCCAGCATGCGCCGCGACCAGACCGCAGTCCCTGCCCGGCGCGGAGGCTCTCAACGCGCCCGCCAGCCTGTGCAGCCTCACCCCCGACCAGCAGCTGCGGGAGGACTTCACGGTGCTCGCCAAGGACCTGGTCTGCAGCCTCAAGAACGTCGTGGCCACGTATTGAATTTTGCACTGCAGCAGGGTGTTCGATGCACTGTCCAGCATGCGCCGCGACCAGACCGCAGTCCTGCCCGGCGCGGAGGCTCTCAACGCGCCCGCCAGCCTGTGCAGCCTCACCCCCGACCAGCAGCTGCGGGAGGACTTCCACGGTGCTCGCCAAGGACCTGGTCTGCAGCCTCAAGAACGTCGTGGCCACGTTGGTGAGTGTTGCACTGCAGCAGGGTGTTCGATGCACTGTCCAGCATGCGCCGCGACCAGACCGCAGTCCCTGCCCGGCGCGGAGGCTCTCAACGCGCCCGCCAGCCTGTGCAGCCTCACCCCCGACCAGCAGCTGCGGGAGGACTTCACGGTGCTCGCCAAGGACCTGGTCTGCAGCCTCAAGAACGTCGTGGCCACGTTGGTGAGTGTTGCACTGCAGCAGGGTGTTCGATGCACTGTCCAGCATGCGCCGCGACCAGACCGCAGTCCCTGTCCGTTAATACTGCCATTTTGGCAATTTGACAAGGTCGGCGCAGCGCTACCAGTAGGCACGTTCACTCGCCGACGTGTGCTTGGTTATTAACAGCGAAAACTCAAAAAAAAAATTGAATTTTAGCTGGGTTGTTCAGTGAGAGTTAATATTAAGGGTTTGAATGGGGTTTGAGGCATAATTTTTATGTCACACAGGTGCGGGAGCGTGGACGTGCGCGCGCAGAGTCGGAAGGCACGCCTCTGTTAACCGCGCTTCGCACCGACCTCAGCTCCGCCCTGCAGCAGAACTCCGGTGAGTAATGCAAGAACATCTAAGAGAATTATGGTAAGCCGACAATAAGTTCACTCACATAGCTCGTAGGGCTGATAGATATTGGAGTACCAGGTGCGGGAGGGCTGCGCGCGAAATGTCCGGTGTTGGCACGCCTCTGTTAACCCTCACTAAGTCCGCCCGACGAACTCCGATATCAATGGAGAATTGCGAGAATTATGGTAAGACTCGAAGTGGCTCTTCAAGTGGCACGAACGACATCGTGGTATAGATATTGGAGTCGAGGGCTGAAATGAGGTGTTCGGGAGATCTACGTCCAACTGTGGACGTCCATCGGCTGTAACTACGACGGCTAAAAATTCCATCTTCACGAGAAAATGTTGTTGAATTTCGCTGATCTATTTTCTCCTATGTATATGACTCCAATTCAGTTGCAGCTAGCTCTATTGTTCGTTCAACAGACAGGCAGTGTTGGGTATGGATTAGTTGAAGGATCGACAAAATTTTCTCGTGATACGCATTTCGGCCCTTCAGGATTTAGAAATGGTACATTGTAAATTTATTTAACAAGAATATTACGAATGTTCTTATATTCTTCTGCAGTCACACAATTAATAGGTAATTTGTTCGTCGCTTTGAAATACCCGAAACGAGTCCAATAGGATGCGTGTTTTGATAATTCTGGTTAAACTTTGACCCTAAATCCAAATTATAGTGATGTTTATCGAGCACCAATCTACTCGGTTCTATTTATAGAATAGTTGAAAATTGAAATAGATTGTAGTTACGTGTAAGTGCGCAAATAAATATGTAAATGACGGACGTTAGTGTGTCACGCAGAGCTGCGGTCGCGCCTCTCGCGCATCCACGACGCGTCCGACCTCGCCGAGCTGTCTTCCATGGGACACAACTCCCCACCGGTCAGTATAATGACTTTGACTTCAAAAAATATGACACATGATGAGAATGACACATCAATCAATCAACCTATAGTCGTCCACTGCTGGACATAGGCCTTTCCGAGAGCGCGCCACCACACACGGTCCTCCGCTTTCCTCATCCACCCGCTACCAGCGACCTTTTTCAGGTCGTCGGTCCAGCGGGCAGGAGGTCGGCCCACACTGCGCTTACCGGTACGCGGTCTCCGCTCCAGAACACGTCTGCCCCAACGGCCGTCGGTCCTGCGACAGATATGGCCCGCCCACTGCCACTTCAGCTTGCTAATCCGTTGTGCTATGTCGGTCGAGAATGACACATCCGATTGCAAAATAGATCAATAGTTCTTTATTCCAAATTTCAGCCAAATCTATTCAGTAATTGTGTCGTGAAAGAAACATACAAACTCTTGCATTTTTAATACTAGTGTGATTCAAATATACAACGAACACGACGGTATATATGTCCACTGTCCAGTGATCATAATTTATCGGTGTAATCAACAGAATCGCACATTCCAACACTCGCTGAGCTACAGCTCGTCGTGCGTGTCCGCCTCAGAGTTCTTCGACGCGGAGGAGCACGAAGAGAACCACAAGCAGAACGAACTCCTTAACGCTGATGAGGTAAGGACTTAATCAGGAGGCCGCAGCGTTTCATACGATTATCAACCTTGCTTCAATACTTCTTGAGTTGATTTTCACTTGTAGTCGTTCAGTACTAACGCTTGCGAGTTCACATTCATAGTTGTTATTAACTAGTCTAGTCTATGAAATGAGCCACAAGCACACTGATCTCTATCTCTGGATTGCTGACTGTCAACCGTAAAAATAAAGACACTTGATTTTCGACATTTTGGCGCTGATTGTTGGTAACTTGGCGTGAGCGTCCATGGAACTAAAATAAAATGACATTCAAAACGACGGTCCACTACCAACAAATGTCAATTTAGCACCGTGGACGTTCGGGGGTGGCGGTTCAAATCAGTACAAAAAGTAACTGTTAGATTTATGGAATGATTAATCAAGATATTATAGAGATCATTGCACAAGCAGAACGAGCTCCTAAGTGCAGATGAGGGTAAGACTTACTACAAAAAGCTTGTGATTAGGAGGCCCCTGACAGGAACGTTTCATACGATTATCAACCTTGCCACAATACGCCTAGAGTTGATTTTTACTTGTAGTAACGTCCTAGCGCTTCAGCTTAGAGTTGTGTTTTTTCCACCATGCAGGCAGGTGTGATAGAACTAGACGGGGACTCGTCGTCTGAAGCTGGCTCACTCAGCAGTGAAGATGGTTCCGCCAGCTCGGATAACTCTGACGCAGCGAGTAAGACTTTTTTTTATTACATTTAATATTAAAACCAGACATTTTTACAAGCAATATTTGTATGTATAGTCGTACACAAATTGCAACTGAATTCTAAAGCATTTAATTTAAAAACTCCGTGGTTAAATTTTGAAAGCAAGATGGCGGAATAGTTATTATTCGTACACTAAACGTACTTTTTCGTATCATCTGAGCATTCAGGTCACACTTGGCCGGCCTAGCTGTAAACATTGGTCAGATTGACAGAAGAGCTGCATTTATATTCGAACACATCGCCTGGCCTGTCGGGAGTCCAGAATATTGGTTAATCCTTTTCAGACTTTAGTAGCGGGGCCGCCATCTTATTTTTATTTTTTCTAATGTGTAGCGCATATCTCGCCCACATAATTGGTGACCCCGACGTGATGAAGCCTGGTATTGGATCTGGTAAATAAGAATGTAGTGGGACTCGGATGACATTGATACTTGGTAACAGAGCAGTCGACACTCCGGCTGAACGAGAACGGCCCCAACACGTGGGTGCGCCGCACGCGCCTGCCGCACCCGCGCCCGTCGCCGGGCGGGCCGAGCCTGTGGAACCTGCTGTACAAGAACATCGGCAAGGACCTCAGCCAGATCTCCATGCCCGTCACCATCAACGAGCCGCTCAACATGCTGCAGGTTTGTGTGTACTACATAATGACGAAGTACTACGCTAAGAGGACGGGAAATAATATGTGACGCAAAGATTTAAATCGCTAGATGGGCCCTAAGCCTACATTGCGCACATCAAAAACGTCCACAAATATGTTGAGTGAGTGCTCTCAACGTGCTATATTTTCACTAATGTGTCTAAGAGAGTTACAACGTGTCACACAAGACGTGGACGTTTTTGGAGGTTGGTCCACAAGACGTGGACGTAGGGCCCATCTAGTGACGTATGTTGAAGACAAAAATTTCTCAAATATGGCGTCGTTATCGCCTCCAACATATAGATACCGCTGACAGTAAATCATGTTGTCGCTTACATTAGCGTCATTTTACAATTTTGACAAATTAAAAAGGATGCTTCAGGGCGGAGCCTACAAATACATGCGTGACGTCACTAAGTGCTGATCCTTTATATTTTTATTCAATGGAGCTCAGTCAGTCAAGGACTGCAATAGCAGAAGACAGAATCCTACTCCTTTGGCCCAGTCAACCGTGGAAGTCTTTTCGGTAATTCGTGTTGTACCAGCCATGCATGATGCACCATCCTTATTTAATCAGCCTACAGACGTCCACTGCTAGACATCGGCCTTTCCGAGAGCGCGCCACCACCCACGGTTCTCCTCATCCACCCGCTACCAGCGACCTTTTCCAGGTCGTCAGGCAGGAAGCAGGAGGTCGTCCCACGCTGCGCTTACCTGTACGCGGTCCTCACTCCAGACGTCTGCCCTTAAGGCTGTCGGTTCTGCGACAGATTTGGCCCGCCCACTGCCACTTCAGCTTGCGTTGCGTTAATCCGTTGCGTTATGTCGGTTACCTTGGTTCTCCAACGGATGTCCTCGTTGCGAATTCTATCCGTCAGAGAAACACCCAGCATACCCCTTTCCACAGCACGCTGAGCGACTTTGAACTTGTGGACAAGGCCTACTGTGAATGGTCCACGTTTCTGCTCCATATGTCATGACCGGTAAGACGCAGGCGTTTATAGTATGTTTCATTACAAGTGCGGAAAGGCTGTTATTGCAAAGAGTTCCGACAAATGTCTACCCGAGCCGAGGCGCAGTCGAAAGCGAGGGTTGACAGTCGGAACAAGTTGCAATGACGGTTCCGCACGTGTACTGAACGATTATTTTTAATACAGTTGCGAAAAAATGAAGCAATTTAATAAAAGAATAAAAACACAATAAACTCAACTAACTTAACATTTTCTGAAAAACTATTTGCTCTCTTCTCTCCACGCAATAAATTCGTCGTATGTAGATATGTAGCGACTTTTTGACTTTTCCGGTAAAATGTTCTCCGAAGCATTTTGTGCAATTATACTGAGTTTCGGTGGTGTTAATTAAAAAAAACTAGGGTCGAAATTACTCATTTTGTGCAAAAAACAACTAAACTCGCAAAGAAAATTTCTGAAAAATGGCGCAAACCGTAGAATAAGCAGTTTTTTTTCTTCACCCATTCTGGTGATTAAAAAAAAAAAACAAAAAATTTGGTCATAGACTAAATAATATTCTGGTACGCAAAGGGAACTATGCCCATACAGCCAAGTCTTCAGTAGAATTTTTTTTATTGATATGAAATGAAAATGAAATTTAATGAGATGAAATGAAACCTAACCAAACTCATTCAATCAAATCTGATATTGAAACAAATTAGTAGCTTCTTTTTAGAAATATACGTATTTGCATGAATCATAAAAACTTCTATGATTTTTTTTTAGTAAAAACTTCATGGTTGGTTTTTCTTTTTAATAGACATTATTTTGACAGTTGGGAAAGATAACGCACGAGTTCGGGAAAGGTAAAGAAAAAGCACGAGTATGTAATAGCCCACATCCCGAACGCTATACGTCCCTGCAATACGCCACTTTTTGAGCAACTGTATTAAAAAGACTTTTCTCTTTATGCTTAAGGGTATCGGCGCGTTGAGGACTCGACGCAGTTGTCCAAATGCTGCCATCCTTCCTATCATCGAATTGGCATGACCCTGCCGACAGTTATACCTATCATGGCAATCCACGCTCAGGCACATTCAGTTCTTGACAGTGCCATGATTGATCCAGCTATTGCCGATTGTGCTAGATGTTTCCTTTTGTATTCGCAATAGATAAAAATAGTCAAGATAGGCCCATCTGAACATTTTACGTAAAAGTTCTTCATACAAAAAAATGTAGCGCCATCTGACGAATCTTCTGCGAAATACATGTTTATTTTTTATATTTTTTTTTCTGTGTCTGTGGTGGTCACCTTGCCTGCAATATTATTATTAATTCAAAAAAAAAGAAACAGGTCTTTACCTATTTACCTATACTGACTACTGCCGCCATTTTTTCGCGCTGTTCGCGCTGTCTTTAGTATACAAGTCTGTGGTATTCGCAGAGGCTATGCGAGGAGCTGGAGTACTCGGAGCTGCTGGACGCGGCGGCTCAGAGCGTGGACGCGGTGGAGCGCTGCGCGCTGGTCGCGGCGTTCGCCGTCAGCTCGTACGCGGCGGCCGCGCACCGCGCCGCCTCCAAGCCCTTCAACCCGCTGCTGGCGGAGACGTACGAGTGCGTGCGCGCCGACAGGGCCTTCAGATTCGTCGCTGAACAGGTGTGAGCACAGGCACCATAGTTTTCTTTCTTCATCCTGGAATGGTTCCAGCTCTTTTTTTTTAACTTTAATAATTTAAATGTTGTTCAGATTGTTATGCATGCCTTTTTTTTTTTTTTTTCTTTTCTTTTCTTTGAGTATTTAATTGTTACTAAGTTTTTCTTTTAACATTTAAAATTTTGCGTGGAGTCGTGGATTGCGGGTCTCGTCCGTGACCGCACCCATCTTAGGCTCCATGAGTGGAGACCTATGTTTGGTCACGCCCTTGTGTTAATTAGTTATTTAAGTCTTTCCTTATAGTCATAAGTATTATTTTGTGACCAAATAAAAAGTATTTCTTTCTTTCTTTCTTTCTCTCTGTTGGATCATTCGAGGCTCGAGCCAACCCAAATGCCAAAGAGGCCGTCCAGGTCGCCTAGGGCTTTAAGGGCCACAAGCTAGGGGATGCTCTCATACATTTTTTACTTGAATTAATCTTGAAAAATATACATTTGTTGTTAAATGTTTTAATATTTACGATTTACTTAGGCCTTTTTATACCCGCAATTTCAATATCAGGCAAATATTTACTTTAGTTAAAAAATAATACAGCAATCAAAAAACGCCAAATTTAAAGATGTGTGGGTGAGAAAAAACATACCTATAGCTATGTTTACGTAGGTTTACGCGATGTTTACAAGCGACATCTATTATAACTACCTAAAACAACTTCATTTTGAACAACGCCACGCCATCTATCATTAGATGATTAAAATACTTCGCTAGCGCTGGCGCTGCTTAGATTTTGGAAATTCGAAAGGTTCTTATGTGATGAGTAATGAGGATGACGTATTTTTAACCGACTTCAAAAAAAGGAGGAGGTTCTCAATTCGTCGGAATCTTTGTAAATCTATGTATGTTCACCGATTACTCGAAGACGCGTGGACCGATTTGAAAAATTCTTTTTTTATTTAAAAGGGTATAGTTTCCAGATGGTTCCATTTTAATCAGGTCAGGATATGATGATGGGATCCTGGAGAAATCGAGAGAACTCTTCAAATTTTATATGGACACTTGAAACAATTTGGGTATTATTTGAAAGAGTAATATTTTCCAAGTTGTCCTATGGGCATCAAGTCAGGATCTGATCATGGGATCTTGGTGAAATCGAGGGAACTCTTCAAAATTTGCTAGTATTTACTTGAAGCGAGTTGGTTATTTTTTATAGTTACTGGTGCATTTGCTAGCAGATACTGATTTGATGACTAACGTCATCAAGTCAGGGTCTGATGATGGGATCTTGGTGAAATTGAGGGATCTCTTCAGATTTTATGAACACATCTCAAGCGATTTGGGTATTTTGCATTTTATTTTGCATGATTTGCTTGTGCATTTTATTGTTTTCCACTAGAAAGTAAAAAATAAAAATGGGAAATGCTATCCAAAAAAACCAACTTCAAATGCCACAAAAAAGAGTGAAATAATTTTGAATGTACCTACACCAATTCGAAGTCGGGCGATTGTCTGCCGTGACTTCGTCATTTCTTCGCACATCAAGTAAGTAAGAAGGACTAGGTATTATGGATTGTATGAAACATTGCCCGACTTCGAATTGGTGTAGGTACCTACATTAAAAATTATTTCACTCTTTGTAGTGGCATTTGAAGTTGGTTTTTTGGAAAGCATTTCCCATTTTTAGGGTTCCATACCAAAATGGTAAAATGGTGGAACCCTTATGGTGAGACTTTCTCCGTCCGTCCGTCCGTCCGTCTGTCACACTCGATTATTTCAGTAACTATTCAAGTTATCGGCTTGAAATTTAGTATAGTTATAGGTAATAGTGACTTGACGTCATAACAGTTGTAAAAATTAGAAAATTGTTTTTATTTTTATTTAAAAAGGGGGGAAAACCGGGTCGACAAAATTTCAAAATGAGATAACAATGTTGAGTGGGGCATCATATGAAAGGGCGTTACTTGTGTATTCTAAAAATAATTTTTATTTATTTTTATGCTTGATACTTTTTGATTTATTGAGCAAACTGTCGAAAAAAATACCGTTCCCCCCCCTTATCTCCGAAGTTTACCAATCGAGAAATCTGAAATAATTATGATCAATAGAAGTTAACGTATATTTTACTGGAAAAATAAAATCAACTCACTGACTAATATACTTTTTTTGATAATTACAATAATCCGCCAAAAACAAAGTTACCTTTGCGGTTTGCCAACAAAAGTACCTACATGTAAATTATACTCGTAAATTCATGAACAAAAGTGATTCTTTCAATGTTTTACTTCTTTTATGGTATGGAACCCTCGCTGCGCGAGTCCGACTCGCACTTGGCCGGTTTTTTTTATTATAAATAATTGATTATTGCCAATTGCCATCAATCGTTACTGCTGCCGTTTTTAGGGTTCCATACCAATTTGGTAAAAATGGAACCCTTATGGTGAGACTTTCTCCGTCCGTCCGTCCGTCCGTCCTATCACACTCGATTATTTCAGTAACCATTCGATTAGCTATCGACTTGAAATTTAGAATAGTTATAGGTAATAGCGGAACCCTCGGTGCGCGAGTCCGACTCGCACTTGGCCGGTTTTTTTTTTTAAGTTTGAGTGTTTTGCCGCTAAGTTTGAGTGTTCTTCGTAGAACCATCCGAAATCCGAATTAGATAGGTACCTACTCGGATTTATAGCGTTCAAAATGAACCCTACTAACAAAATAGCGTATGGAAAACATCAATTTTCAAGTGCGTCCTATAAATCTAGGAAAAGAATTTGTTCCGCCCTAGAGATAACTACTGGTGAAACTACGTAAGTACATTCATGGATAATAATAGGTAGGTATTTAATCCGTTCGCAGAATCGTTTCGCGCTCGTCTGAGCGGCAAAGTTTCTTTGAACGGATAGTACCTACCTACTAATTTAGGATTGTAAGCTATTCAAGCACACCAGCAGGCCTCAAGCCACAAAGTCGAGGCCTTAGCCCCTTATCGAGGCAAAAGTATATCATCGAGAGAGCGAGGCTCTCCCGCGACATAACGCCCGTGTAAGGAGGCCGCTACGCTAGACATTATTGCGCCGCCGCTTGGATCCAACAGTTGTCACCAAAATTCTATGGTTGCCACGATGATGACGACGCCTTTGATCCCAAACAACGTCCAGCTGAAGTGCGGCGATGGTACATAATAAGTAATAAGTAGCCAGGAGAAGTGTTAGACGTTGTCATCCAGATATTTAGATATTTTTTTAAGAAGCCTAGGCCTATTCGTTGGCAGAACTCAGGGAACTAGTTTAGCCGGGATAAAACCTACTCGTAGGTACCTACCTAACCTATATCGACAATAAAACCTAGGGATCTCTATTTCCAGCAGAATAATTAGTATTTTTTATTGATATTTTTATACCTAATCGGTTTTCATTTTGTGATAATGAAACAGTCGGGAAGGAGTTTGTCGAGCATATAAAAAGACTAGTAGGGCGCGTGGAAGCGCGGGCCACATATGGCCCGCGTGCTGTTGTCCCGCCTATAAAAAACTCCCTTCAAAATTCCCCATACATTTTCTATGGAAAAAAATTCCGCCATATTGGATTTTTTTTTCTATTCATCACGTAGACCTTCGAGTCCTGATCAGCTCTTGTCAAGAAACCATTCTTCCATCTTTTATACTTTCCGAGATATCGGCGAAATTCGAATGGCGGCCATTTTGAATCCGCCATTTTGAAAAATTTGTCAGCTCACTGCCGTTTGGATGACGTTTCGAATGACATTTGGTCTAGCACCCCCCACCTATCTCCAATACCCTTGGCTGTGCTCTTCATCCGTCTTCGATATCCTCGATCATCAGCTCTCTCCATATTTTTGTTCTTAATGATTTTTTTCCTTCTATACGACATGATCCTCAAAAAAAAATTTTTTCATACAAAATTGTTCAGGAGAGGTGATCAATGAGTCAGTCAGTCAGCACGAGCAGCTATATATATATTAACTAGTAGGGCGCGTGGGTGCGCGGGCCACATGTGGCCCGTGTGCAGTCTTCCCGCCCATAACGGTATCGCTGTCATCTCCATCGCCCATTGGAATCCGATTGACAGTAAGCTGAAAAAATTACCAAGGTGCACTGTCATAGTTTTAAAGATAGTTAAGGGCAGTTCGAACAAAAAAATACGCTGAACCTCATCGGATGAGGTTCAGCGTATTTTTTGTTCAAACAGCCCTTAACTATCTTTAAAACCATGACAGTGCTCCTCAATCATCATCCAAATCCTAGATCACTGTCTCTTCTCATAGTATACGTACATTGTCCATGGAAAGATAAATTCCGCCACAGTGAATTATTTTCCATGCATCCCGTAGAACTTGAGATCCTGATCACCTCTTGCTAAGAAACCAAACCACTCTCTTATCTTTTATACTTTCCGAGATAGAACAACACAAAATTTGTATGGCGGCCATCTTGAATCCGCCATTTTGGTTATTTTTCAGCTCACTGCCAATTGCGTGAAGTTCCGAGTATTTTTTGTTTCAGCAGTCCCCACCTAACTATAATACCTTGCCCATGCCCCTTGACTGTCTTTAAAATACTCAATCATCAGCTCATTCCATATTTTTCTCTGGTAGTCTTTCAAAACACCGCATCAAAGCACTTCATGTTTTGCAAATCGTGGTCTTTTATTGAAGAGACCACGAGTCTTATTATTCTTATTCCTCATACATTTTCTATGGAAAAATAAATTCCGCCATTTTGATTGTTTTTCCATCCGTCGAATAACCCTTCGGGTCCTGATCACTTCTTGTCAAGAAACCACTCGTCCATCTTTTATACTCTTAGAGACGGACACCGATGAAGTTTGTATAGCGGCCATCTTGAATCCGCCATTTTGAACTTTTTTTCAGCTCACTGCCAATTGCATGACGTTTCGAATGACATTTGGTCGAGCACACCCCACCTATCTTCGATACCCCCCCCCCCCGTGCTCTTCACCCGTCTTCGAAATCCTCAATCATCAGCTGTCTCCGTATTTTTCCTCCTCATGAATTTTTCCCCTCTATACGACCACGGCCACATGTGGCCGGCGGTCTGTCTTCCCGCCTATAAAGGTATCACAACCCTCAGTCATCTTTTCCCATACATTTTCTATGAAAATAATAAATCCCGCCATTTTGATTTTTTTTTCTTTTCATCGAATAGACCTTCGAGTCCCGATCAGCTCTTGTCAAGAAACCATTCTTCCATCTTTTATACTTTCCGAGATATCGACGAAATTCGAATGGCGGCCATTTTGAATCTGCCATTTTGAATTTTTTTTCAGCTCACTGCCAATTGCATGACGTTTCTAATGATATTTGGTCGAGCACCCCCCACCTATCTTCAATACTTTCGCTGTGCTCTTTACCCGTCTTCGAAATCCTCAAGCATCAGCTCTCTCCGTATTTTTCCTCCGAATTAATTTTTCTCTTCTATACGAAATGGTCATTGAAAAAATTTTTTTTTCATACAAAATTGTTCAGGAGAGGTGATCAATGAGTCAGTGAATGAATGAATCAGTACGAGTAGCTATATATATATTAACTAGCAGGGCGCGTGGGGGCGCGGGCCACATGTGGCCCGCGTGCTGTCTTCCCGCCTATAAAAAATCCCTTCAAAATTCCCCATACATTTTCTATGGAAAAAAAAATCCGCCATATTGGATTTTTTTTCTGTTCATCACGTAGATCTTCGAGTCCTGATCAGCCTATGTCAAAAAACCGTTCTTCCATCTTTTATACTTTGCGAGATATCGACGAAATTCGAAAGGCGGCCATTTTGAATCCGCCATTTTGAATTTTTATTTCCTACTAGAACGAACCTTATAACAATCAGCATAGGGTTCATTATCGCTCGTATTGACTTTAAATTGGAAACAAGGTCAATGACATATCTTCGAACAATGGACAATGGAATTCTGGTAGCTGCGATATCGAGAAGGTCTATCTACCCTTCTGATAAACAAGCGGTTTCGAATCTTCGAGAATTCGTTCAGATTTGTATATAAGCGCGTTAGAGTATATATACAAATACATGAACCCTAAAAACATTATAGGGCAGTCGTGTAAAAAAATCAAAATGGCAGAATTTACTTTGTTACGGGGAATATTGATGAGATTACAATTTGGGGCGAAAAATAAGTCTGTCGGTGATAATACATTAAAATAAAACAACAAAAAAGACTTGATGACAGCCCGCGGGCCACCTGTGGCCCGCGCACCCACGCGCCCTACTTGTTTGATATAATTACGGTGTTTATAAAAATAAATTTTTTAGCGCCGTCCGCCCTGTCCATCGTACATGTCTATATGCCGCAAAGCGACGAACACTCAAAGAAAAAAAAACCGGCAAAGTGCGAGTCGGACTCGCGCACCGAGGGTTCCATACCATAAAAGAAGTAAAATATTGAAAAAATGACTTTTCCATGAATTTACGAGTATAATTTACATGTAGGTACTTTTGTTGGCAAACCGCAAACATAACTTTATTTTTGGTGGTTTATTGTTATTATCAAAAAAAGTATATTAGTCAGCGAGTTGATTTTATTTTTCCTGTAAAAGATACGCTAACTTCTATTGATCATAATTATTTCAGATTTTTCGATTGGTAAACTTCGGAGAAGTTCGAAGAGAAGCAGTGATAGCTCAGTGGTTCTGACCTCTGCCTCTCATAAGGAGGTCGCGGGTTCGAATCCTGGGCACGCACCTCTGACTTTTCCGAGTTATGTGCGTTTTAGGAAACAAAATATCACGAAAACATCGTGAGGAAACCTGCATGCCTGAGAGTTCACAAAAATGTTCTCGATGGTGTGTGAAGCCCACCAACCCGCACTTGGCCAGCGTGGTGGGCTATGGCCAAACCCCTCTCAGTCTGAGGGGAGACCCGTGCCCAGCAGTGGGACATAAAAAGGGGTTGAGATGATGATAAACTTCGGAGATAAGGGAGGAACGGTATTTTTTCGACAGTTTGCCTAATAAATCAATAACTATCAGGCATAAAAATAAATAAAAATCGGGTGTCACGGAAATCAGCTGTTTTGTTTTTTAAAAAGGATTGCATTTACGTAAAATTTACGTAAAAAAATTCATTCATTATCGTCTGCTTATTTAATAAGCAGACGATAATAAAATCAAAACATTTTTTTGGAACAGTGAAAAACTAATTTTACGCATATTGACATAGAGCGTAAAATTGAATGTCGTTGAAAACGCAAGATCGTCGATACTCGTGTTATTATATTCAGTGGTTCTGGACTTCTGGTAGTGAGGCAGGTATGAGTAGGTAGATATGCAAATTTAGGCAACTTCAAGCGAGCGGAAGTTTAGGTACCTATTACCTATATATTCGACCTCCGCGGCGCAGGGGACGCACGCTCGGATTCGAGTGGGAGGTCGCGGGTTCGATTCCGGCCACGGGCCACTTTGGAATTTTATAATTTCTAAATTGGCTCAGGTCTGGTCTGGTGGGAGGCTTGGCCGTGGCTAGTTACCACCCTACCAGCAAAGACGTACCGCCAAGCGATTTAGCGTTCCGGTACGATGCTGTGTAGAAACCGTTGGAGTGAGTTCACTTACCCCTTCCAAGTTAGTACGCTAACATCTTCAACTGCATCATCACTTACCATCAGGTGAGATCGCAGTCAAGTACTAACTTGTATAGCGTAAAAAAAAACCGGCCAAGTGCGAGTCGGACTCGCGCACCGAGGGTTCCATACCATAAAAGAAGTAAAACATTGAAAGAATCACTTTTGTTCATGAATTTACGAGTATAATTCACATGTAGGTACTTTTGTTCGCGAACCGCAAACGTAACTTTGTTTTTGGTGGTTTATTGTTATTATCAAAAAAGTATAATAGTAAGGGAGTTGATTTTATTTTTCCTGTAAAATATACATTAATGTCTATTAATCATAATTATTTCAGATTTTTCGATTGATAAACTTCGGAGATAAGGGGGGGAACGGTATTTTTTTCGACAGTTTGCTCAATAAATCTAAAACTATCAGGTATAAAAATAAATAAAAATCGGTTTTACACTGAAAATTTCATAACAATCGGTCGAGCCGTTTCGGAGGAGTTTGGTAACAAAGATTGGCGAGAGAAGTTTATATATTATAGAATAATATATAATAATATACTGAAAAGCACCCAGGTCCCAAACACTGGAAAACATTCCTACTTATCACACAAATCTTTACCAGTAGTGGGAACCGAATCCACGACCGACCGACGACGCAACGGCAGGTTCACTACCACTACGCGATTCGGTCGTCAAAATAATAGATATCAATATTAGGTATAGTATAAGTACTTAGATAGGTATAAACATTTCAATCCACGACGATGCACCCCACTCTGACAAAGTTCATATGAATCGAATGAAACATTAGCGATTTTCACAGAATGGGGCGTGTCTCCGTGGATGGAAATATCTATAGGTAGGTAATTACTTGTTAGATACCTACAAGTAAAATAAATAGAATAGGTGGATGTAATCACGCGCTCCTGGGTTCGATACCTGGGTCGGGCAATAACTAGTTTTTTTTTTGTTTTTATTTATCAAGAAAATTTTAGTACCAGCTCGGAGTTTTGAATTTAGTGTCTTGCCCTTGATCTGTCACCGAAAATTTGATATTATGGACTATAAATGATATCTCTGAGTATTTTAATTTTAACGCCATCTATGTTGCATCTATGTCTTTTTTACGCTTATAATTGATAGAACACGTAAGAACCACAGAACCTTGGATTGGAACCACAGCATCAATGTATGCGTGCGCGTTGTGTCTTTACGCTCACCGAGATGACAGATATTAATACTTGAACTAAATAACGAAATGGCTACGTTTTAGTTTGAAATAATGATGTGATAAAATAAAAGACAATGTTTAACTTTCGCAAAACAAATATTATTAAAAAAAGTTCATTACGATTGGCGTAAATGATTAAAAACTGTAACTATCGTAACAGCGCCATCTAGCGGCAATCTCTCTAAGGATGAGCCGTATAATTCACGTTAAGGACTGTAGCTGGTGGTAGTAGCCGTGGACTTGGGGTGCCAAGTTGTAATTTGCGTTGGTTTTATACACCCTTGTATTCGAGCTGGGTGTGATTCTTGAAAACATTAAATTGGAAATCGGCCACCTATCGCCGGTAACCATAGCAACGCAGCTACCACCCGCCAATTGGCGGGACGGTTACTTAATTAACGCAAGCATTCAGCTAAATATAGATGTACAGTGCGACAAGGCTATTTTGGCGCGTGGCGCAAGTCTGAACTAACGCCGCTATCTTGTGTTACTGTTTGATAGTTCGCTCTGTCAGTATATCACTATTGTATGTTATGTTGTTTTTGCTTACTATTAACTATTTTAAACTAAAATTGAAGTAAAATTGAGGAGATTTTATTTTATGGCTGCCTTTGTTTTGCAACAGCGCCCTCCTTCAAGTGCCAAGAGAGCCTTGTCGGACTGTAAGCTCGTCGTTGCTTTGTTTTTGCAGAATCAAGGCAAGACAGTACGTGATACCTAAAGTGTGAAAGTGTTTGTTCATTGCATAGGCACCATCATTCAACGGCCTGACCATTCAAATTAAAAATCGCCATGTTAAAAATTTACCTGACTGCCAAAGAGTGGTAGAAATACCTACACCAATTGAGAAACTGTTCTGAAATACTCTTGGGACAAGTCACAATTGCTATCAAATCTCCAGAAAATGTCGAATGTAAGTGTTCTAATCTGTAAGTTTTATTGTTTGTTCACTATCCAGGTGTCGCATCATCCCCCCATATCGGCGTGCCACGCGGAGTCCCCCCGCTGGGTGTTCTGGCAGGAGGCGAGAATCAAGACCAAGTTCTGGGGGAAATCCATGGAGTTCCAGCCGGCGGGCAGGGTTCACGTGAAACTACTCACTACGGGCGACCATTATAGTTGGAACAAAGTAAGGAAATATAGATAATTTTAAGAGATTTGATTTGATGACATCATTGGAAGGAAAAAAATTGGTCAAGTGCGAGTCGGGCTCGCGCACTAAGGGATCCGTACCATCAAGACCAATTCCAACAAAAACACTTCTCAGTCTGCCCATGTTGAATTCATATTCAATTCTTAGTTTGATATTTTCTTAGTTTGATAATTTTCATGCCAATAGACGGCGCTGATCAAAAAATCACGTTTGTTGTATGAGAGCCCCCTTTAATATACATTTTATTCTATTTTTTTAGTATTTTTTGTTATAGCGGCAACAGATATACATCATCTGTTAAAATTTCAATTCCGCAGCTATCACGGTCCTAGAGATACAGCCTGGTGACAGACGGACGGACGGACAGCGAAGTCTCGCTAATAAGGTTCCTTTTTTACCCTTTGGAACTCTAAAATGTTTGTTCGCCGCTACTGTCGTATCGTTGCCGGGACGTCACTGAGATTGACACCATTTCTGACTGAGATCAAAATGACGTGACTGCGCCGTCTTCTCGTTCTCATTAATAAATGGTGATGATGATGGTGGTGGTGATGATGATGATCACCGCGCTTGTCCACCGCATCCGTATGCGGTGGACAAGCGGCCTAAGGCTCGGTTGCTTGGTTATAGTTCCTGTTTAGTAGCGGCCTGACTCTTATGTCTTTCAATACTAGGGTCAGATCGCCATATTTAGCTGTAACGTTTTGGTTAAACTCAAGTCGAGCAACCGGGCCTAAGAGTTGTTAATGTGGTTGTAGGTGACGACGTGCGTACACAACTTGTTCGGCGGGCAGCGGTGGGTGGACCAGTACGGCGACATGCATATAACCTGCCACGGAACCGACATCGGCTGCAAGCTCAACTTTGTCAAGGTAGGTGCAACATGCTGTACTAAGTGAAAAATAGTGAGCTACACATTCCAAAGACATCCTGCAGTGCGAGCACGGGCAGGGGACTATTTTGTCCCCGGGGAAAGGACTACATTATCCCTTTCCACGTTTTTGTTTATCCCCTCTTGCATGGGCAGTGGGCACAGATGTGGAGATAATACTCTTACTTCATACAATGTCAAATAGTGATAAATTTTTTCCCTTTCCATACTAAGGCGACTATTTTCTCCCCTTTCAGAAGACAAAATCTGGGGGATACGATTTTATCCCCTTTCCATGCTAGGAGGGCTAGGATGCGCGCCTAGAGATATGTCTCTCTATTTTTGTCGCTCCCTTTTTTCGCAATGCAAAGTCCTAAAACCAGGAGCAGGCTTATCACTTAAGATCAGGGGAACGTTCCTTTTCACTCTCGGAGTGCCGACAGAAGTACCTTTCGATGATGTGGCGTCATTTTAAAGCATATAAATGTATGTCGTATTCCTTAAGACTCGTCTGAATGTCCATTGGCAAACGTTGAAATCCCTTGCCAGTTGCCACGCCCTTCCAGTCTGCCTTAACAATGTCGCGAGTTCGATGGTTTTTTTTTGCTCGAAAATTCCCACTCATATCATAGCTATCGGGAACAAATATGAAGTAAATGAGTATTGTTGAACAGTGTTTTCATTAAAAACATGTAGATGCATAAAAATTGTGCCCGCGAAACTCATTGCTATAAGCCTGCTATGTATAATTAGCCCACTATTAGCGAAAAACTAATTAAAATTTGAATTTGGCGACCGGATGGTTAAAGAAGTTTTCACTTAAAGAAGCTTTCACGTCCAAATCGCAGGCCAGCTCGTGGTCCAGCAGTAGGCACGAGGTGCGCGGCGCGGTGACGGAGGGCGGCAGCGGCACGCGCCTGCGGCTGGCGGGGCGCTGGTCCGAGGCGCTGTACGCCGGGGACCCGCCCGCCGCCCGCTGCTTATGGAGGCCTGGTACGAAGCACGACCAAACGTGTTATGGCGGGCGAGGAAAAGTTCCCCTTTGCGATGACCAATTATAAGTTTTGTGTTCATTATTATAGGTGCATCGGAAATATTGCCGAGCAGACCAATGATTTTGTTTTGGAGGACATAAAAACCCCTTATCAATTCTATAACCTTAGAAGTGGAACACAATATAAGTCATTAAACTCCTTATCAATTCTATAACCTTAGAAGGCGATCACAATATAAGTCATTAGACTCCTTATCAATTCTATAACCTTAGAAGTGGAACACATTATAAGTCATTAGACTTTTATGTCTATAGGAGGTCTTCTCAGTGCGGGTAGTGTATGTTCTAACGCATAGACTTAAATGACCTCCCCGTTTTTTGATTCAGCATAGAACCGCTGCTCATTACTTCACACTGGCCTTCTGGTCTTTCTCTTTCTCTTCTTCTTTCTGCCTTCCTTCTCTACTTCAGATCAGAGTATAAGTAGTGTGTAAATGTCCCAGGTGCGATGCCGCCGGAGCACGAGCTGTACTACGGGTTCACGCGGTTCGCGATGGAGCTCAACGAGCTGGAGCCCGGCATGACGGACGTGCTGCCGCACACCGACACCAGGCTCAGGTGACTGATTACGCATACTGTATATATCCAATGAATCGATGTTTGGTACTTGCTCTTGGAGTTTTTAACCGACTTCAAAAAAAGGAGGAGGTTCTCAATTCGTCGGTTTTTTTTCTATCTATGTATGTTCACCGATTACTCGAAGACGCGTGGACCGATTTGAAAAATTCTTTTTTTGTTTTAAAGGGTTTTGTTTCCAGATGGTCCCATTTTAATCAGGTCAGGATCTGATGATGGGATCCTGGAGAAATCGAGGGAAGTCTTCAAATTTTATATGGACACTTGAAACCATTTGGGTATTATTTGAAAGAGTAATATTTTCCAAGTTGCCCTATGGTCATCAGGTCAGGATCTGATGATGGGATCTTGGTGAAATCGAGGGACCTCTTCAAATTTTATATGGACACTTGAAACCATTTGGGTATTATTTGAAAGAGTAATATTTTCCAAGTTGCCCTATGGTCATCAGGTCAGGATCTGATGATGGGATCTTGGTGAAATCGAGGGAACTCTTCAAATTTTGCTAGTATACTTGAAGCGAATTGGATATTTTTAATAGTTACATACTGGTGCATTTGCTAGCAGATACTGATTTGATGACTAAAGTCATCTAGTCTGATGATGGGATCTTGGTGAAATCGAGGGAACTCCTCAAATGTTGCTAGTATACTTGAAGCGAATTGGATATTTTTTATAGTTACATACTGGTGCATTTGCTAGCAGATACTGACTTGATGACTAAAGGCATCTAGTCTGATGATGGGATCTTGGTGAAATCGAGGGAACTCTTCAAATTTTGCTAGTATACTTGAAGCGAGTTGGGTATTTTTTATAGTTACTAGTGCATTTGCTAGCAGACACTGATTTGATGACTAAAGTCATCAAGTCAGGGTCTGATGATAGGATCTTGGTGAAATTGCCCTCAATTTCACCAAGTCACCAAGACTTCAGATTTTATGAACACACCTCAAGCGATTTGGGTATTTTTACAACGCCTTGTGCATTTTATTGTTTTCCACTAAAAAGTAAAAATTAAAATGGGAAATGCTTTCCAAAAAACCAACTTCAAATGCCACTACAAAGAGTGAAATAATTTTTAATGTAGGTGCCTACACCAATTCGAAGTCGGGCGATTGTCTATGACTTCGTCATTTCTTCGCACATCAAGTAAGTAAGAAGGACTATTAGGGATTGTATGAAACATTGCCCGACTTCGAATTGGTGTAGGTACCTACATTGAAAATTATTTCACTCTTTGTAGTGGCATTTGAAGTTGGTTTTTTGGAAAGCATTTCCCATTTTTATCAGGGGGCGCGTTTTGGATAGATTGAATATTGGGGACCGCCATAAGTACTCTTATTGTCTACAAATTGCGATTGTGCCTTCTTGAATCACTTATTGTCCTTATTCTGTTTGTCATTTCACAGAGATATACAATCCCCCCGGTGCTATATCAAAGTCAGAAAGTTATCATTCTTGTCATTTGTAGGTGGGTAAGATTTTTGGTGGTTTTGTCACAATCATGACTCCGTGATCATAATATTGAGTTGACACTTCATATATTGTTTCTGTTCAGTTCACTGTCTGATATATTGCAGGGCAAATTGTATCCTTGACTTATCCACGCGGAATTCAACTGTAGAAGGGAACAAATAATTTACCCCTTAAGATATAATCCCTAGACCATGCCAGTCATTGTTATCGGCTGTAAATGCCCTGGCTTATGGTGTACCCCCATGACCTCGCAGGCCGGACCAGCGCGCGCTGGAAGAGGGCGACGTGGAGGCGGCGGAGCAGTTTAAGCATCAGCTCGAGCAATCGCAGCGCGAGAGGAGGCGCGACTGTACGGAGCACGTGCCCGCCTGGTTCCGGTGAGGCTTATAGTCTATTGTATTGTGTTGCTTGTTAGTCTAGCAAAACCTATATCTGATTATCACGATTACTAGACATTATCCTTCACAAATTAGTTATCGTTTCTTAAATTCTTTATTAAAGACTATAAGATTGCAAGAAAAACTCGGTTCTAGCCCTTGGATCAGTATACACGTTGCGTGTGTAAAAATTCAAGATGGAGGCCGGCGCCATCTTGAATTTTACTAAATTTGGCGGTAATAAACATTTTCAGTTCACCTTTTGAAACATTTTGCTATCAGGAATCAGGAAATATAAATTATAATGGCATTATAAGGTCACACAATATTAAGCCAGGCCATCATAACCCGTTCAAAAATTTTAAAACATAATATTTACAGGAAAGTGATGGAAGGCAGCGAGGAGATGTGGGCTTTCACGGGCGAGTACTGGAAGGCGCGAGAGGCCGGCTTCCCCGCACTGTCAGCGCCGCGCCTCTGGTGACTGCGCCCTGTACTGCAAGTGAGAAATCTTATGTACTGACTTTTTGAGCAGGCAATGTAATGTGTATGTGCACTGTAAGAGACGCAGTATCATTCACACAGACCCTTTCCATTACTGCATAGTCACTGATTACTAACCTCAAGATATGGGCATCCGAACGATTTACGTAAACCTTTTCCATACAAGCAAACAGTAGCGCCAACTGTCGCCGCTGAGCGAACTACCGCGTGGCCTTATACTGTTGGTACTAATGACACCGATAAACTGGCGACATTTTTTCGCGCGGTTCGCCCTGTCTAGAGTAGATGTCAATTTGCATCGTACATTATTGCAGCGGCCAGCGAAAGATGCATTGATGGACAAACGTTTAAATGTAGACCAAGGCGGAGCCGAGGCATAGAAAGGTTATCGAAATAATGGTCCAATATCTTAGTATGTTTGAGAAAATTATTCTTGTTTCTTTTTTTGATTGTTTTCTCCGATCTCTTAAACTGTGGTACTTTTGTTTCCAGCCAATCCCGCAGCGCGAGGTGCTATGCTAGGTTGTGCTTCGCTTAGCGTTGATAGCTTTACATTAAACCGTTTTAGCCTTGCAAGTTGCAACTCATCTCGATAAGTACCAGTGGCATGGCATGTACGGAACCAACGGATCGAGGTCACCGACGCGCTTATGGACTGTGTTTTAGAATTAAATGGGTTTTAACTTTTAACTAAATTTTACGGATTTCTATTCGATGAAATATTGTTTTTCTTCCTTATTATTGCTACATATTTATTTTTTTGTGATGAAGTTTTATTATAGTCTTTTTTTTTGTTAAATGTTTAAAAATTCTACATAATTATAGTGATATGGCTGTGAAATCGTTTCCAGTAGCATTCTGTATAGATTTTATTTTATTTTTATATGCTGAGTGGAAATGGCTGCAAAAAACCGTGAGACTCATTATTTTTTGAGGAAATTGTTTATTTTGTTTTTGTTTTATTGTTATTATGAAAATATATTATGAATATTTATTAGAAAAAATGTATGTAGGTACATGATTGCACTGGTCACATTGTATTAAAACCAAAATGTTCAGCTGATAATAACGCTGTAACCAATTTTTTTTATTTAAACATCAATTAGCAAGAGCTAAATGTCTCGATATGTATATCATACAAGTGGGCAAAAGCACGGATAGTCTGATTTATTGATACAAGGCTATTGAAAGTTAGAGTACACAAAACTGTGTACCATGGTCGGTGACAAAATGGCATGGTGTACCGTAGGATGATATTATGGATGAGTGATATATATCATAACATTATCTCGGTAAAATGTCAGTCCAATATGGAAAAGCTAAAAACGGTATATCGACAAATGTCACTGCGAACTTATGGTTAGTCGGGTAAATGAACTTTATATCTCTCTACTTTAGGTTCAATTCGGAATGTAACGCTTGTTTCAGTAAACAGCGAAGTAAAACGTCCTAATTAAAGTTACAAGTTACTCAAATCTGTTTCTGGATATTATGAAAATATTATCTCATTTGGCATTTTGTATAACTTTATTTTACAGTTTTGAAAATGTGAATTGTAAGGCATTATATTATGTTTTCTAGTTATCATAAAATTGAAACGTAATATTTCGCTGCCTACAGAACTTTTGTCTCTTCTATATTAGTACTAAATTGTCTATTGTCTATTTCCCTAATATATCGATGTTTGTTAATACTTAGACATTTAGCACAGAAATGGAATGTTACACCTTAGCGTAAGTATCGATTGAATAAAACAGTACAAAAAGTTGTAATCAAATTAATATTATAATTAATTAATGTACGTAAACACTTTAATTGATAATGTCTGAATCTAAGATATAATATTTTAAAGTACGAGTCACTTGAATACGTTTACGGTCAAAGACACCATTTCAAGAACAATTATTACACTTCCTTAAAGAGCTTGACAACCTAAACTGTAATATATCAATGTCATTTATTATTATTGTTCCCTCTAACTAAAACTATCGGAAGTATGTTTCCCCAAGGAAATTGGATAAAACTGCGTAATAATGTTAATTTTTTCCCATCCTAGTGGATAAAATGACTCTTATTCATAGTAGCTGTAATAAGGAAGGGTGTAAACATATTCATTTCTGTGCGCGTTGAACCTAGAGTATTTGTATTGTCGAGCTTAGGTTGTATATTGTGATGCTTTTGTATTGTGCGTAACGTAGCCGTGGGTAAAGTACAATTACTAATGGTATTAAATTTAAGCAAAGACTAGGCCCCGTGTATTACTAAACTTTACTTTCTTCTTTACTTATATACAACTTAAATAAACGTTTCTCAGCAGGTCTTTAGTTTAGAACCAAACAAATTCTTGAAAACGTTAGTAAGGATTTGTATATAACTCAAGTTAAATTTGATTTATTTGTTAAACATTTCTTGATGAAATATAGTCATCGATAAATACGTGATGCTGAGTGCAAAACAGTACCAGTAATAAAGAGTCTGTTCAGAAATAGATATGTCATGGGACTTGATGGCGCTATTTTATTTATACACTGAAATATATTTTAATGCAAAAAAAATAATCATAAGCAAAGGTGACAATTCTGTTGTGCAAAATCTCAGTAATCTTAAAATTAGTTCACTAGACCACGGCGCTTATTTTTCTGAACAGACTATCACTTGATAAGAATATAGGCTGACGTTGTCGCTTCATGTCTATTATCATTACTATGACTTTAAGTACAAAAACAATCACAAAGTCAGAGCCAACTGTCAAGTGTCAATGTCAGGCCCTATCTAAAGTGGCGCCATGCTGGCGTGGCAAAAAAATGCATGCATAACACTTATAATGTGCATAATTTGATAATGAAAAGTTTTGTAATACAGGGGCTGTTATTAAGCTTAAGGAACTTGGGCTGATTATATAGAAGTTGTGGAATATTAAGTATGTTTTTGTTATACTGTTGTACAAAATTAAGATTTTATTTCTATTAATTATGCTCCCAGTTATTGCTCTACCACTTAGTTACAAGGGGTTAGGCAGAACTGTGGTGCCATCTATCAAGAAACATTTCAATTTCAATCAGATTTCAAAGGGAGCTGGCTTGTAGAATATATTTTTATCAATTTCTATATAATTTGACCATTATTAGCGTTATTCCACTCAAAATAACTACAATTTGTGATAAATTGAAAGAGATTTACGAAGATAAATTACCTATACAATTATTAATGCAATAATATAAACTATATAACATGAGATTCCCATTAAAAGTATAAACAGTAGACACACCATTATATTGATATAAGTATTATAATTACCAAAACACTAAATACAAATGTGAGAGATTAAAAATATATTATAACACAAATCCGATCCTATAATATTCAAAAAGAAAGGCCACTGAACTATTAATTTTTTTTATGTTTATATGATTTAAAAGTTTAATTTATTTCCTCATGGAATGATAATTTTAACAAAATACATATTATTAATTGTTAATAAGATGGAGATGAATTCTTTTGGAAAAAAACTGTTATGTTATAATGTTGTGAATTAAAACATGTATTACTTAAGTCAATTTTGCATAATGTTATAGCTTATATTCAAATGTACCTAATTTAGACATTTAGTTCGTTAATTTTTACGGGTGTATAGGGTTGTTTATGAATAACTTAAAGCTAAAAATATTGTCACAATTTAAACTAAGATACAAACTGCTGAAGGTAAAAGATAGACGGAAGATTTTCTAAAGAAAATATAAAGCCACCTGGTGAAGCTTACGCTTAAAGTAACTAGAGAGGACAATTTTATTTTTAGTTGGACTGTTGTATCAAAACCGTCTTTTTCCTAAAGATATATTAAAAAATACGACTATCTGAATAAAATATAGTCCCGAATTTTGAGGCATAATATAACAATATCACAGACATCCATGGTTCTAGTCTCATTGACCAAGAGTAGGAAAATTATATATTTTTACATAATTAATTTAAATCTAAAATTTTACGTAAAAATAGTTTATAATTAATTTGCAATCATACCTTTCTTTATTTTATTATTTACGAAAAAAATACACAAAAATGTATCTCAAGTAAATAAAATAAATAAAAAGCCTTTTTATTTCTCCAATTTACAATGAAAAAAACTAATTATAAATAAATGTATCTTAAAGTTTGAAAGTTTATTGACAGTTGATGATAATATGCGGGTACTTACACACAATTAGTCACACATATATAGATTTTTGAAGTTGAGAGTTGAGTTGTACGCTCATTTACTGTCTATCTTTGACCTTTAGTCTTAGATAATAAAATTAACAGTAGAACATCGAGGCAGCTTATAATTGCCAATACTATGTAAAATTATTTGTTGCTAAACGACCGTTTGTCCACATTCGCCGACAACCGACACTTGCGAATACCTAAATGTTCGGTAGCCTTTTTTATTGTATGTCGACTGTCGGATGTTTGTTTTGGGTATATTCAGCCGTGATTATTGTACGACTATGTTTCGGTTTGAGAGACAAAGTAACAGGGAATACCTAATACTACCTAAAGGTACGGAACAGAACAGTGCAATTTTCGCAATAGCGCCTGGCTCCGCCCCGCTATGCATCTAAATTGTGGTCTCTGTATATCGCGTCACTGTATCCCTTTCGACGTACTAACGTTGCCTCGTTATTGGGCGCACGCAGCGCGTTAAATAGACCGTACAAGAACTAACGCGTGCTACGAAGCCGACGCGTGGCGGCCTTCTGTGATTAGTACGTCGAGACGGCTACTGTAGCTTGTTCAGTCACGTGATAAGTGAACATGGCCTAACAGGAGCCATCGAAAGTATAAGGCACAAAGAGAGACGTTAGTCTTAGAAAGACGAGCGCAGTGGAGTGCGTCATTTGCAATATTTCTTGGAACGCACTGCATTCGACATTTTAGGCTTATAAATGCCTTAATAATTAGGGATGCCCCGATACGCATTTTTGCTAATACGATACCGATACTCTTATAAATATATCGGCGATACTGATTCAAATTCAATTATACTGATTGAATTCAAAAAGGAAGGTAGAATAAATAAAATACAGCTTAATAAATAATCAAAATTAATATTTATAACATTTTTATTTAAAAAACAAAGTATGTATTCTTAAATTTTGCGGGCAAAGGCGATTTCGCAAGCCTATTTGAATAAGACGTGCGGTGGAAAATAGTCTCTCAGATGCGAAAGAAATCATTTCGTGCCTCGTTTACAACGAAATAGATGGGACAACACGCGCGTTTACATTACATTTTTAAAGCGCGACATTTGAAAAGTATCGTTGAATCTGCCATAAAAATATCGCCGATACCGATATATCGGAAAACCCGAAGTATCGCCGATATATCGGCATCAGTATCGGATGCATCCCTAATAATAATAAATCAATGAAGAAAGTAGACGACTACTCAAAATACTCAAATGCATAAGATGCCATATCAAACCGATATGTCGGTTGTCGGTAAGATGGTCAAACGTCCCTAATAAGAGTGGAAACATGCAACTAGTGTTGAATCAAATTGAGTATTTTCAGTCTGACACCAGAATCAGACTATGAGCAGGAACACTCAATACGGACATTATGATTCCTAGTTCCTACGCGGGCTGTGCAGAAAATGTGTTTCCACCTTAAAATCCGCATCGGGCGTTATTACTTCGGTATCAGTCACTGTCACATTTTAATGACAATAAAAAAAGTACAGTCCGACTCTCTTGGCACTTGAATTTGTCAAGGCGTTGTAATAGTAAAAAGGCAGCCAGAAAATGAAATCTCCTCAATTTTACTTCATTTTTAGTTTTGTTTTAGCAAAAACAACACAACATACAATAGCGATATACTGACAGAGCGAACTATCAAACCTGGTATCACAAGATACGACGTTAGTTCCGATTTTGGCCAAGATATCCTTGTTGCACTGTAGTGTCGCGTAGATTTGCTTTATCGATGTGGATTTTTTTTTTATTGTAATAAAATTATTTAAAATATATTTCAAGGAAGGGTGGAGTTACACCATAAGAGTTCGGTTATTACCATTTTGGTAGGGAACCCTAAAAAGAAAAAAAACAGAAAACGAGTGCTTTAATCCCTTCTTTACCTATTCGCATGTCACAAAATCCTGAGCTTAGTTCTATTTCGCCTTTCTTACTTTATCAAAAACATTTATTTAAATTTAAATATTAACGTCAATCTTATAATATGGTGGAGTTCAACAAGTAAAAGGTAGTTAACATAGATAAAATGTATTTATAATTATTGTTATCATTTATTAAAAAGAAAAACCTGAAAATTGCTGCTTTTTACTCATTATTTAGTTAAATTTCTAGTATATTTATAGAAGGTTCAATAACTATGTACTTAATTTGAAGTATTAATTTATGTTTCTTTCTAAGGGTATCTATTTTAGCTAAGAAGTTATCTTTTGATACTTTGATCATGCAACGTTAATAAAATTATTGATTTAAAATTAAAAATGTATTATTATTGCTGTGCATTGTTTTGTAAATAATTTTGTGGTGAATTGTTGTTACATACTAAGTATATTTATTACTGAAACGGAATTTTGACATTATGTAATAATGTTTGTACTTTTAATCGTGATTCTAGTTTTTAATGTAATTAAAATTATATTGAAATAAATCAGTACCTAACAGGTTTATTAGTAATGGTTTTCTTTTTTCTCTATTCATAAAATATTATGTACCTAAGCAGATCTAGAACTTTTGATCTAAAACTTATTCATGCCTAACTAAACTTTTAGTATTTTTATGTATTTGGTGCTTTGGCGCTAAATAGCCTAGCTAGGCCTATAGAACCTAGGCTATGCTAGAAGCTTGTGAATGAGATTTCGGTAAGTATTTCTAGTATCTACATTCAAAATATGAAACTCAAGGGTAAATGGGAGTGACAGTGACGCCAGAGGGTATTTTACGATACAATAACGAAATACGCTACGCTAAGAGGACGGGAAAGATGTGACTAGACGTAGTGAAGCCAAAAATTTCTCAAATATTGCGTCGCGCGTCGTACATTTCGGTACCGCTGACAGCACAATCGTGAATCCACGTGAATCGCTGTCGGTTGCTTACATGTTGATTCCAATTTTCGTGGTTTTTTGCAATTTGTACGCTAATGACACATAATAGGCTTATGGCAGAATCGTGAAAAACCACAAAAAATTTGAATTTCGCGGGCACACCCGTGGTGTGCTCCTTATTATTCTAAAATTACATTACACATATTTTATTTTAAATTATCTCTAGTTTCCATCTAGTTTCGTGGTCTGTACTCTGTGTGTTTGGCTACGAGGAACGAAACTAATGGAGCAGCTGTAGTTTTCTACAGACACTTATGTTATGCGTTTATATGTTGCGTGAAATCGACATATCTATAACAAACAGCACATCATCTCTTTGTAACTAATTCAGAATTGTTTACGTAAAACGAGATAGCAAAATATTTGTTTTTCTGATTTCG
Source organism: Coenonympha glycerion (assembly GCA_963855885.1). NCBI lineage: Eukaryota > Metazoa > Arthropoda > Insecta > Lepidoptera > Nymphalidae > Coenonympha > Coenonympha glycerion. The sequence continues at coordinate 1,322,793 of OY979631.1, forward strand.
GCAACACTGAAGTTGTGACGTCACGAAAAAAAGCCGGTTGGCCAATTCCTCCGTAATTTGTAGCATTTTGTAGATTCGAACATGTCGAAACATGTACACAAAGTACATGCGTATCATGTTTTTTGATATATAAGACAATTATATTATTTTTCTTATTTGCGTGCGGATTATAATTAGTATTCAGGTGTGAAAATGCCTACTCAGTGTTGTGTTGTGCAGTGCAGATCGCGGAAAGACAAAAATAGGCCACATTTAACATTTCATAGGTCAGTATTCGATTTCATTAAATCGTTTCAAATTATGTGTTATGATCATATTAAGCATCATCTGCACAATGGCGTATGCTGGCCCACTGCAGGTCATCGCCATTGTGTACAGGGGGAAATGGTATGCAATGGCGGACAATGGTCAACGATGGCTGATACGGATAGTGCACTCTTCTGGCGATATTTTTTTGCAAAATATATTCGAAATTACTAGTTAACCTAGTTAACATTGTATAAATATTTAAAATAATCTCAACAAAGAATTATTTTGAAAATAAATAGCTGCGGCCGTAACTACTTCTACGTCCATCACAAGTGCCTCACCAGGCAACAATGAGCCATGCGCCATTGCGTGAACACCAAGTGCTCGTGGTCTACAGTTGTACGTTGCCAAGCATGGCCCATCACAAGCCATTGTGAAGCCGCCGCTTTACATGCACTTATATAATGTGTAAAAGAAGAAATATTTCTTCAGGATTGAAATAAATTCGATTTAATTTTTGTTGTTATGTAAACGAAACAAAAACAAAGTACTAAGTATGCGACCGCTGTTATACCGATATCGATAATTCATATTGTGTAAAGTTAAATGTTGATAGATGAGTAGGACTCCTGATATCACTGCCTTTTATTTGGAACTCAAGGTTTTACACCTCTGACTTCTCGTAGTTATTTTCGCTAAGAAAACGGGCCGCGGATGCGAACATTTACTATACAATCACTCGTATCAAATATAGTTAGGTCTCGGGGGATAACTTAAAAATTCTAATCCGGAAATATATACACCGCTGGCAAAACCTAGTTTTACTATAAATTAATTTTTAACGGTAATAATTCATTCATTTTTGCTGTTAAATATATAATTACTAACCACAAACGAAATCGATAATATTTCCATATCGATAGATAGCTAGAGCAGCCCTTCTGATCAGCTGACTGGTGCCTATCTGTGATTGGCTGATAGCTGTGATTGGCTATTTTTGATGCGACACAAGATGGCGGAAATGACCACCCAAAAAGACTCACTACTTCGTGTCCATTAATTCTTTAGTCATTGGTGTATGGAAATGTCACTTCTGTGACATTTTGTAATTTGTGGCACTTGTGGTCTGTGGTGACATCAAAAAATGATTGCAGATGATTTGGCAATTTAATTTAATTTAAAACAAAACGAAAGCTTATCGTTGCACTTTATTCGCAATAAAACTATATAAATAGCAAGCTGTTTAATCTATCATCTAAATACGGCATCAATGTGGTCTAGATAACGATTTCCCTGTGCACTACATTACTGGAAAGTGGGTGGATTCCGAGGTAGGTGGATTTTTTTTAAAGTTAGCGGTTTATGTTAACTTTATTTTTATCTGCTTCGTTTTAATTAATGACACGTTGTGTTATGTAAGTAATAATGTTGATAAAAGTCGGGATTATGCCATGCAGCGCTGCAATGTTGCATCGATTCCTTGTAAAGTGTGCAGGTGAATGACCTTTAAGAAATTTAGTAGTAAACGTGGTTAAATTGATGTTCCTTAGACATAGATTGGAGGATATAAAGTTAATACACTTTATGATCTATTCTCTTGGTGCTAAAGTTATTTTCTGCGCCTGCTTTTTGTATATTAATAAGAAGCGGACACCCGCGACTCCGCCCGCGTGAATTTCGGTAGTTTACAAACTCTGTGGGTACCATGAATTTTTCTGAAATGAAAAGCAGACTAACTATGTGTGTATGTGTGCCCGATTCAAAATTTCAGCCAAATTGGTTCAGTAGTTGCGGTGTGGAGGAGTAATATACAAATATATGTTTGCACACAATATAAATGTAGGTATGTGTTATGTAGGCAATATCAATTATTATCATAATAAATGAATGATTGTTCGGGTGAGGTTTTGAGTCGAGTCGCTTTCATTCGAAGCCAAGCTTTTAAGAGGGTTAAAAAAAAGTAAGAACACTAAAGAATCAACCTCAAGCTATCACAAAACTGAGGGCCTTATACCCGTTTGCTACAGTTTATTGCCATAAATTACTTAGAATACAAGAACGAACGTAGCAAGTTCGGGACTTGACTCGGATAAATTAGGTGACAAAGAGGATGACTTCTGAGTGGTTATTTTCTTTTATAACCACCCAAAAATAGTAGGCCCACGAAGCGGGGCTCCGTCGACCTGGCTTTTAAGAGGATTAAAGATATAAGAAATATTCAAGGTAACCAATTTCAAATCCCTTACCGATTGTTCTCTAAGAAGGGGCAGATTTAGTATTTTCTTATCATCCAATTGGTGTGACCGTATGTGGACATGGATTATGGTATGACAGTTTAAATACTTTTCATACTAGTCCTTGCCAACATGCTCAACTCTATTTGATCCCATTAGTAGCAACGTGCTAATTGGACAATAAAATGGATGGTCTATGGAGTAAAGCATAATTTTTACATGTTTTGTTGTGTTCCAGTTAGGAGAATGTCGTCCTCCCCGGTGAGCATAAAGTTTAAATGGGGTCTGAGTGTGTCAGACCCGGAGCAGAAGCCTGTCCTGTTTGTAGGGCAGGCGGCCCACCTCGCTGCCCTGTCGTGGCAGGACGTGCGCTGCAAACTAGAGCCTAGAGTCTCCGAAGAGGTGAGCATATTACTCCTCACCCAAATCCTATTAATGTGAAAGTTTACATGTTAGCTAACGTTGAATAACATTGTTAGTCAATATTTTAAGGTCACCTTTGACAACCTCTGTGGCGCAAGGGACGCACGCTCGGATTCGAGTGGGAGGTCGCGGGTTCGATTTGTGCCACGGGCCACTTTGGAATTTTATAATTTCTAAATTGGCTTAGGTCTGGTCTGGTGGGAGGCTTTGACTGTGGCTAGTTACCACCCTACCAGCAAAGATGTACCGCCAAGCAATTTAGCGTTCCGGTACGATGCTGTGTAGAAACCGTTGAGGTGACATAACTTACCCCTTGCATGTTAGTATGCTAACATCTTCGACTGCATCATCACTTACCATCAGGTGAGACCGCGGTCAAGTACTAATTTGTATAGCATACAAAAAAAACCTGATGCATGTTTAGTGCATTAACAGTTTACTTGCAAATCACAGGTCAGAATGCGTAAGGATAACATATTCATCTTTATCGTAAACGCTATCGAATTCTGCTCTGTGATTGGCTGATGTAAATCAGGAACCCAATCAGCGGGCAGAATTTGTTGATGATTACGATAACGATATTTACAGAGACAATCTAGGGGCAGATGTGAACTACATATAAGTTTGCTTAAATTTCTAAAAAGGACAATCAAGTATAATAAATAGTTTTGTAAACCGCTGTAAATAACATGAACATTATCATTCTGCGCAGGCCTGGCGCCGCGGCATCACCGTGGCGTCGCCGGGCGAGGTGTGCGAGCTGTGGCCGCGCGCAGCAGCTATAGGAGTGCTGCCGCCGCGCCGCTCCCGACACGCGGCGCCGGCGCGCTCGCACGCGCTCTCCAAACTCGTGCGCTCGGGTGTGAAGTCCTCCCCTGAGGAGTTTGTTGTGGTGAGTGTAGTTAAACCCTACACATCAAACTTATTTATTTATTATTTATTTATTTAACACTTTATTTGTACACCACAAAATAATTTTACAACTAAGAAGTAAAAATTAACTTGTACAAAAGGCGGCCTTATCGCTAAATAGCGATCTCTTCCAGGCAACCTACAGATAAGGAAAATACAGAGGAACCACGGACTGCAGGTGGTGCAATACTATAACAAATATACTTAAATTCAAATAAGTACATACTACTACATACACTAGATTACACAAATAAAAATAATAAAATAAATATTATAAAAAACTAATATAATATATACTCAATACCCAATAATTATAATATATTATGTATATATCCCGTTATATTACAAATAAACAAATAATAATCAACAACAACAACAATAATAATCAACAAAACAGGGAAAAAGACCCTGAAACTTACTTTAGTTTCTGGGTCTTTTTCCCTGTCCATGCTGAATTACTCCAACCAGCCAAGCTTACTCCAGAATCCGAAGAACCTTCCCAGATTGCATATTTTTGGAGTGTTGCTGAGGAAGCAATAAACGAACCAAAATAGGTTTTGCATTGGCCTGACACATCAAGGACCCTTAATAACAGATAAAGCCTATAGATACAACATAAGTAAGCGATCCCATCAGTTCTCTTTCAGGCAAGAACATCCATCAGCTGTGATGATAGCAACCCCAACTTTTTTATTCTCTGCTATAGGCAGACCTCTTTTTAATGTAAACTTTGCTCTGAAGAAGTGCCAATTCACGATGGTTGTGACCTGGTTGGTTACTGCAAAATTTCTGTGGTAGCTTTTGCGCCTTACGATTGTGAGCAACACTCATCAGAGCATCTAAGTGTTCAGTCAAAATTAGCAACCCCTATTATATCCATAAAATAGATAAATAGATAAATAGTGGACAACATCACATACATTGCTCCGATCCCTTAGTAAGTAGCTTATGCACTTGTTTAAGAAACCAGAAATAACGAAGGTACCACAACACCCATACCCGAGACAATGTAGTAAACTTATTTTTCTACATGGGTTGATCCCATTTTGCCCGGTGCGTCTGCCCGGTACCGGGCAGGATGGCACAAAAAGTTCTCATCCTGCCCGTTGCGCACCGTGCAATCGTTTGCCGGGCAGGATGGGAATCTTTTTTGGAAAAAGTTTCCCATCTCGCCCGGTAACATTTAGTTATGAAAACGAAGCCTTTAAATGAAATAAGGATAGTGTAACTCATTTGTATTTATTAGTTATTTACCATTCAAAAGTGAAGTTACCGAAAAGGAATGTCTAGAAATGAAAAGATTGTATAATTATCATAATCAAATTTTACTAGATGTTCATAAATGAAAATAAACAAAATATATGAAATACATATATGTATGATTCTACAACAAGAGTCTGAAAAAATAACTTAGATATCTGAAATCACAGCACCATTTTAACCATTAATCAACAAAATAAGAACAGTTTGTCTAAAAGGCATAGTCATAAAAGACATTTATAACCCAAGATTTTTACAATGATGTTATGCGACGTTATGCGAATAATCTTATACTTAATAATCAACAAAAATATACTTAGTTTTACATAAGTTAGTTATAAAAAGGACATAACACACATCTAAAATCACAGACTAATGACTAAGAAATAAAAAAAAATATTACTGTTTCTCCTAAAGTCAAAGATAATCGCATTCTTCGTTATGTAATCAAAATATAAAGTTTCTATTAAATATTGTCGAAACAAAGACAAAATAAAAAACTCAAGACTCCAAAAATTACAAATGTAAAAAAATCAACAGAATAAGAACATGATTTGTAATTTTTGGAGTCTTGAGTTTTTTATTTTGTCTTTTTTTCGACAATATTTAATAGAAACTTTATATTTTGATTACATAACGAAGAATGCGATTATCTTTGACTTTAGGAGAAACAGTAATATTTTTTTTATTTCTTAGTCATTAGTCTGTGATTTTAGATGTGTGTTATGTCCTTTTTATAACTAACTTATGTGAAACTAAGTATATTTTTGTTGATTATCTATACTAATAATATTATAAAGAGGAAGCGTAACGATGTTTGTGAGTTTGTGACGTTGTAAGGGGTAATCTCTGGATCCACTGAACCGATTTTCAAAATTCTTTCACCAATAGAAAGCTACATTACCGTGGAGTGTCATAGGCTATCATAATTTCCAAAATTAACTATACATTTTTACTAAAACTTGAATAATGTAATCCAAGTCGCAAAAAAATTGCTTTCATCGCGTACGCTGCGGAAACTATTAAGGATAGAACAAAACAATGTTCTACAATATTAAAGAACGTATCAAAATCTGCAAAAAAGTCCGCGATAGCATATGCCTATCTCCTACGGGTAACTCGCAATAACTGCTTTTACTTTTAAAATTTTGGATTAAAAATAAATAATTTTTGTGAAGCTTATTTAGCCCATATGGTATTAATTTATATCTTTGTAAATATGTTTTTAGAACGGAAATTTAATGTAGAATATTTGTGTCCTTTACTCTATACAGTTTAAACAAATATCTTCAAAGATATTAGCAAAACAAAAACGTGCGGTAAGCGGTTGCGCGCTGCCGCCGCTTCTGTTGCGCTTCGGCCATTGCGTGGCGATACGTAAGTATAGGCATTTATCTATCCGAATGCCTCGCGTCCAGCGCTGTGGGCTGTGGGTATAAGGCCCGGTTTCCACCACAGCGAAGCGGAGCGGAGCTGTATTTGAGTAACTAAGCAGATTTCGTCATTTTGATATCTCCGAAACTGAGGGGAGAGGAGATTTCGAAATGTGGAAACCGAGCCTTAGGCGGGACAAACGGGCTGGGACAAAAATATTTCTAACGCGGAACGGAGTCCGCGGGCACTGCTAGTTAAGTATAAGATTATTCGCATAACGTCGCATAACATCATTGTAAAAATCTTGCGTTATAAATGTCTTTTATGACTATGCCTTTTAGACAAACTGTTCTTATTTTGTTGATTAATGGTTAAAATGGTGCTGTGATTTCAGATATCTAAGTTATTTTTTAAGACTCTTGTTGTAGAATCATACATATATATATGTCATATATTTTGTTTATTTTCATTTATGAACATCTAGTAAAATTTGATTATGATAATTATACAATCTTTTCATTTCTAGACATTCCTTTTCGGTAACTTTACTTTTGAATGGTAAATAATTAATAAATACAAATGAGTTACACTATCCTTATTTCATTTAAAGGCTTCTTTTTCATAACTAAATGTTACCGGGCGAGATGGGAAACTTTTTCCAAAAAAGATTCCCATCCTGCCCGGCAAACGATTGCACGGTGCGCAACGGGCAGGATGAGAACTTTTTGTGCCATCCTGCCCGGTACCGGGCAGACGCACCGGGCAAAATGGGATCAACCCTTCTACATTGCCCCGACCGAGGATCGAACCCGGGACATCAGAGATGGCGGCGCCTTGGAAACCGGCACGCTAACCACTCAACCACGGAGGTCGTCAATGAGAAAAATAAGAATGACTAATGTGTTGTTCTCAGCTGGTTTGCCGCAAACGGGACGTGCTGGCGAGCGCGGTCGCTATAGCCCGGGCGGTGCCGCTGTACAGCGCTCGCTCGGGCCCCGGCCCCCTGCCCAACAGCCTTACGCCGCCAGCGACCCCTATCGCCCCCACCAGGAACGCGCTCACCGTCGAGATACACATCGCACAAGATGGTGAGTGACCACACCGAGTCATCGCCACTTGACTAATACACATACGTTTTCTCTTACTTTTTTGTATGTCCCACTGCACAGGTCTCTGAGTATAGCCTTAGCCCATCGTGCTGCGAAAATTGCGAAATGCATATCATATTTTGTCGGTTGTCGGTTGCCGCGTCGGTATTGTCAAAGAACATCAAACGAAGCTAACCGTGCGCATGTACTTGTAACGATATATTCTAAGCGAATAGACTATACTATTGATAATTTTTCAGTGCCAGTATTGATTACTTTACCGTAATCACCATTTATTCATAGAGATAAAGCAGAGCAGTTTTTTTACACTCATTAAAAACTGCATACTTTCCATGCATACTTTTCTATGGTCTGATTGTGGTCATTGGTTGATTGGTATGTCTATACACAGTGACGTTTTTATCATGTTACAAAAGCAAAACAGTTATAATACCCAATGCTTACTTTCCCCTGTTAAAGAATAAAAAAATAAATAAAAAACATTTCATTAATATCTTTGAATTAAAAATATTGTTTCATTTAAAAACATCCTTTATCAAGCGTGAATAGTAAATAATCATGTAATCGCGAACGCCGGGCGCGTCTAGCGTAGGCATTGGGTACTTTAACTGGTAAATGAATCGGCCAATCACGGCTGGCATGACATAATCTGAACCAATCGTGAGACTCGTGATTTCAGTTATGTGTGCAGTGAAAAAGCAGTGATAGCTCAGTGGTTCTGACCTCTGCCTCTCATAAGGAGGTCGCGGGTTCAAATCCTGGGCACCACCACGCACCTCTGACTTTTCCGAGTTATATGCGTTTTAGGAAACTATATATCACTTGCTTAGCGGTGAAGGAAAACATCGTAAGGAAACCTGCATGCCTGACAGTTCACAAAAATGTTCTCGAAGGTGTGTGAAGCCCGCCAACCCGCACTTGGCCAGCGTGGTGGGCTAAGGCCAAACCCCTCTCAGTCTGAGAGGGGACCCGTGCCCAGCAGTGGGACGTAAAAAAGGTGTCGCGACGTTTCGCGAATTATATAGTTTATTGGTCTACATAAAATGCCAAAATGCACAACCCAAAGTAATACAAATAATACATTTTCAACGCACACATCCGACAGCAGAGAGAGATCAAGCCTGAGTTATAAACCTCGCTTTTCGAATCCTCGCTTTAACAGGATGACGTTTTTACTCATATCCCAGCACCTCCACCATTTTATATCGCGGAGTTAGTAATTCAACTGAACTTGAGTTTGTAGTAAGTTCTAAATGTACAGTCGTACTGGCGTACTTGGCTAGGCCCAGGCGAGGTCCATGTTTTCCTGTAGTGCCCAAACAACTGGTACGGCAACGAGCCTCAACTTGCTCTGCCTGTGCTAAACTACCATGGGCACTGAGTCGGACCAACTGTGGTCCTGCAAGGAACTCCACACACAACCCCTACATTCCTGCCCTTACCACCGAGGAGCCTCAGTGCCCTGCACCCAGGCCCCTGCCCTGCCAGCGAGCCCGCAAATCGAGAGGGCGAGGTTACCTATCGCAACATCGCTATAGCACTACGATAGGTCTAGAGGCCTAGCTATTTACTGAAGGGTGACTTACCGAGTGAAACAGCTTACTCGATCCTCAGGCACCTTGCGCACTACAGAGATCGCACAAATGGCAATCATCTTGTCTATCGCGCACCGATACTCCTTAGCACTACTTTGCTCTCACGACAGGCCGCCCTCGCGAGTCGCTTCCCGGAGCCACTGCTTTGCTTACTTTCACGCGTACGCGGTGTGACGCGGGCTAAAACTTATTCACGAAAGCACAAGTCACGTGGCAACTCCGTTATATAATTATGGCGGTTCGGAATACGACAAGTTACGATCTAACTCGATTACATCCGAAGCTAAGTCGTTACGTGAGACCAAAGAGCTACAATATGTACATATCAAAGGAGAGGGCGTTAGTCTATGGTTAGTCTAAGCACGACTATTACAGACCAAGGTGTATATATCTTCGATTTGGGTTGGTTGTGCATTTTGGCATTTTATGTAGACTAATAAACTATATAATTCGCGAAACGTCGCGACAAAAGGGTTGACAGAGAGAGAGAGTGCAGTGAATATTCTCATAAGACATCCTAATTTCCAGAGGGTGACTCAGAAGAGGAAGGGCTCGGTCCGCTGGACCCTGAGCTGCTGGAGAGCACGCTGTCCACGGAGGAGCTGAGCACCGTGCAGGACGTGGCGGACGCGACGCGGCTCGCGGCGCGCATCACCGACACGCCCGCCAACATCATGGACGTCGACGCGTTCATTGAGGTGCACAGTCTTCTGTTGCTTCTCTGTCACACCCACAGACTCGTATACTAAAGACGCGAACAGCGCGAAAAAATGTCGCCAGTTTAAGGGAGCAAGAATGACTATTTTGCACCCCCCCGGCAGTAGTCAGTATAGGTAGATAGGTAAAGACCTATTTCTTTTTTTTTTTGAATTAATAATAATATTGCAGGCAAGTTGACCACAGACACATAGATAAAAAGATATAAAAAAATAAACATGCATTTTGCAGGAGTTTAGACAGATGTCGCTACATTTTCTTGTATGAAGAACGTTTACTTAAAATGTTCGGATGGGCCTATCTTGACTATTTTTATCTATTGTCACACCCTACAAATGGTGATACTGTAAGAGAGAGATGAGCATATAGCATTCCTTCGTTTGCTTTTTTAACTTTGTTCGGTACACTGCGTGTAACCTAACACTGCTCCATCAGCACTTTACGCCACCGTCGTCAAAACGCGTGCCCAAAAAACTTTCAATCAGTACGTTCATATCAGCGACACGTTACGGGCGGTTTTGCAACGTGTACTCATTATCAGTATCAATTATCAATATCATTATTATCAATCATATCAATCAATCAATCAATCATTACAGTCCATTTGCTTGTATCGAACGAACTGTATCATTTAAACCCACTCCCCAACAAACTTGTTTAAAATTTGTTATTATCCACTTTACTATTCTACAAACTTGATGGTCAGAAACTTCATTTAGCTGGCTGGCAAGAGTGAGTAGAGTGAAGTAGACTGTGAGTGACTCCAGCCAAGACTTTATGAGCGCAACCATCAGTCATAATTGTTGTCACGCGCAAGTCTATCAAGGATGAATAGAATCTTGTCCGTTTTCCAGGAAGCATGCAAAGTGGCAAAAGATCTGGACATTCCCGAGCCAACAATCATCCGCGGGGAGGAGCTGAAAGAGCGGGGCATGGGGGGCATCTACGGGGTCGGCAAGGCGTCGGTGAAGCCCCCCGCGCTCGTCGCGCTGTCGTACAGCGCCGCGGGGGCCACGGAGACCGTCGCGTGGGTCGGCAAGGGCATCGTGTACGACACCGGCGGCCTGAGCATCAAGGCGCGGGTAAGAAGCTAACGTCATCATCTACGGGGTCGGCAAGGCGTCGGTGAAGCCCCCCGCGCTCGTCGCGCTGTCGTACAACGCCGCGGGGGCCACGGAGACCGTCGCGTGGGTCGGCAAGGGCATCGTGTACGACACCGGCGGCCTGAGCATCAAGGCGCGGGTAAGAAGCTGACGTCATCATCTACGGGGTCGGCAAGGCGTCGGTGAAGCCCCCCGCGCTCGTCGCGCTGTCGTACAGCGCCGCGGGGGCCACGGAGACCGTCGCGTGGGTCGGCAAGGGCATCGTGTACGACACCGGCGGCCTGAGCATCAAGGCGCGGGTAAGAAGCTAACGTCATCATCTACGGGGTCGGCAAGGCGTCGGTGAAGCCCCCCGCGCTCGTCGCGCTGTCGTACAGCGCCGCGGGGGCCACGGAGACCGTCGCGTGGGTCGGCAAGGGCATCGTGTACGACACCGGCGGACTGAGCATCAAGGCGCGGGTAAGAAGCTGACGTCATCATCTACGGGGTCGACAAGGCGTCGCTGAAGCCCCCCGCGCTCGTCGCGCTGTCGTACAGCGCCGCGGGGGCCACGGAGACCGTCGCGTGGGTCGGCAAGGGCATCGTGTACGACACCGGCGGCCTGAGCATCAAGGCGAGGGTAAGAAGCTGACGTAACCATCTCAACGTTAACTTCAGAAGTGGGATGACAGGCACTTTACTCAGTTTTGTAGGCAATCAAGTTACCATCGTTATATAATAATAATAATGTATTTATTTATTAAGGCACAAGAACCCATATACAAACAGTCAAATATATTTATAAATAAATATAGATAAAACGTTTTAAAACTTACCAACTAACTGAAGCGGTTAATAAACCTGCTTCAGATGTCACAAGCCACAGGTTGGTTAACTTTATTTTCGGTTTTTGTCCTGGTGAACAGACAGCCAAAAATTGAGTATCGGATTGGGCATGCTGTCACAAACGACTCTGAGTATTGCATTGCTAGAGCTCCGCAGCCTTTCCCAGAAGGATGCTACACGAGCTCTAACAATGCAATAGAAGTCGGGCACTCTCGATTCGGCAAACATAGTGGATGCACTGCAATACCGTGGGTATCCCATGAGTATACGAAACGCGTCGTTATATTGCACGCGTATTGCAGAGAATGACTTTCTTATATAGGTGGTCCACAGCTGGCAAGTATAGAAGACTTGGCAGTAGGCGTTAAAAAGGGTTATTTTGACATCCTTGCTGCATTTGCCAAATCTGCGAGCCAGCATATTGCACCGAATCGAGAGGGCCCTCCTTTCTCTCTCGATGTCGTTGTCATCCTTCAAGTGCTCTGTCAGGATGTGCCCAAGGTATTTAAATTTGTTTACAGCCCGGACTGCTCTCCCATTCAAAGTAACTTCTGGGACTTTCTCCGGACCTTTACCTACCCTGAATACAAGCATCTCTGTCTTGTCAACATTATACTTCAGCCCATGAGCATTTGCATAATGCTCACAGACTGAAAGCAGCTTTCTGAGACCTTTGATAGAAGGACTGAGAATCACCATATCATCAGCATAACTTAAGCTGTTAAAACATACTCCGTTGATGTGGCATCCGATATTAGTGATTCTCAGCTCCTCTATCAGACCATTTACGTAAAGGTTAAAAAGGTCCGGAGAAGTGATCCCTCCTTGACGGACGCCGCAGTCTAATTTATACGAATTAGACGTCGTGTCGCCCCATTTCACATTATTAGTTTGATTTCCGTACCAGTATCTCAACAGACTCACAATTTCGCTGGGAACCTGAGACCGGTTCATTTTTTCCCAGAGAATTTCATAATTAACTAGGTCAAATGCCCGGCTCAGGTCCAGAAAACAAGCATAAACAGAGGTGTCACGCTTAGTGTAATAATGTACTGCATGTTTTAAGGCAACAATAGCTGAGTCCGTTGAGAGACCGGGTCGGAAACCGAACTGTGCATCATCGATGACAATGTTCTTGAGCAGTTCGGGCTGCATTAAGAGTTCTAGAATCTTCCCCATAACGGTACCTAAAGAGATAGGGCGATAATTCGTTGCCGACCCCAAGTCCCCAGTTTTATTTTTTACGATCGGTACCACTATCGTCCTCATTAAGTTTTGTGGAAGATAAGAATATCTTAAGCAAAGGTTGAATAAACCGCACAGTACTTCGTGAAGCCGCCTACCACCATACAAGATATGTTCGATACTTAATTCATCATATCCTGGGCTTTTCCCTCTTTTCATTGAGTAGACAACCTTACTTAGATCTTCTACCGAAAACTGTATTTTAGTGTGTCCTGGATTAGGCAAACTCTTATTAAAACTAACGTTACCTTTAAGCGACTGCTCTACAGGTAGCGGTTGGATTTTAAATTTTTCCGCAAACATATTGGCGATCTGTTCTTGGGAATGCAAACCGTCTACTGTAATGGGTTTGCCCTGTTTGCCATTAAAGGATTTTGTTTGCTTCCAAAATTTGACAAAATTCTTTTGTTTACGATGCATTGCTAAAATATCTAATTTAATTTTTTCCTCATTTTTTTGGCACCATCGTAACTTATTTTTGAAAGTTTTTCGTGCTGTAGTCATATTATTGTATATATCTCCAGTAGACGGTTTGCCTGCCACCAACCATGACTTAAAGGACATTTTATAAGCAATGTGGCTGTTTTGAACATGCAAATTCCAACCTGTGACCTGTTTTCGTTTTCGCTTAAATAATTTCTTAGATTGACATGATTTAGCAGCTGTCTGTAAAATATTGACAATTTCATCATATACATTATTAATGTATAGGTAATGACTATCCAGTTTGTCACACCAATTATTCTCACAATCGTCACAGACTAGATGTTCACAAACATTCAACAATCTTTGCTCACAAAAGGTATAATATTCCTTGATTTGAGTTGCATCCCTGTCACCCCAACGAATGCCCGTAAAGACAGCGTCATTGTCATCAACGGTATGGGTGAGGCCCTCAGTTGCTTCAATATTACATACAATTCGTAGCGGAAAATGGTCTGACCAGGATATATTATACATAACGTCTACATTTATTATAGAACTCCACGCTGCTTCGGTTGTGAGACAGTGATCTAACCAGCGGCGACTGCCGTGCGCTTCGCTGATGAATGTGAAGGTGTCAGAATTAGTTCCCAATATCCTGGTATCAGCCCATATCCAGTCTTGTTCCTCACAAAAATGTTTCAGATCAATGCCAAAACGGGCACTCGGATGCGCGTTAAAATCTCCCAAAATATAGACCGAGGCTACATTACATTCTTCGACAATAGCGCTTATTTTAGCGAGACAGTTAGTAAAATCTGGAAGATTGTCACTTTCATCTGTCGGCATGTATACATTAAACACCAAAAAAGATCGTAAGTTAAGGTTAACTCGAATCGCCATAATTCTATCGTGGGAACAGTCTATAATAGAAACATTACCGAAACGAGACTTATTCCACATAAGTGCGAGACCGCCGTACGGTCGTCCGAGCCGAACCCCTTCCGAGAGATCTACAGAAGAGCTGGCTGTGCACCCAAAATCTGAACTTATATTCTGGATGATATTCAAATCATACGGCATCAGCCAAGTCTCCTGTAGTGCAATAATGTCTGCTTTTTTACACAAGTCACGGACGCACTCAAACGATCTTTTAATTGACTTGCAATTAAAAGATATCATAGTGGTTTGCTTAGAGGAACAGTTCATATTAAGCACTAAGAACAGCGGCCTTAGCGATAATTGCTCGCTCGCGAAAAACACGAAACTTAACACCTTCAGGCCAAAAGTCGTTTTTAAGAAAAATTTCCAACTTAGCGCGAGGCACTAAAACTTTAAAAGAACTGAAAGATGTTTCGTGTTTTTGCGTTAAAAGCTGCACATCGATACATTCCTGTTCCATTTCATTAATATATTTAATCATGTCTTGTTTTGTCGTGTTTTTCGATAATCTTGATACGTAAACAGATATAGGTAAATCGGCTACTTGAATGGAACTCGCACGCGGAGCGGTGCCGCACAAATTATTTTTACGCCGTGTACGCATCGTAGGCTTCCTCTTTTCCACCATCGTGTAATCTGTGTCGTCGCGATTTAAAGTATTAGTACTTTCGGGCTTCAGCGTATGGTCTATTTTACTTTGCAGTTCGTTATGCACAGTCGGGCAACTGACAATGTCGCGGTACGACGGCGCGGGCGCAGCGTCTACTATCGTCTCGACCGACACCGATCTAACCCTCTCTTTTCCACTCGTCGGGAATATGTGAGCAGTGTAACCAGGATCGTGATTTGCACGCCGCTTGGCTCGCTTGCCAGTCTTCGCCGGACTTTCTGCCTTACGGTTACATACATCTTGCGGTTGCGGTTGATATTCGGTTTTTAGGCTTAAAATATCAGTACTAATTTTCATCTGCCATGTATGCATCTCGGACTTTGAGACTGAGTCATTTCGGAGGGATTGCAATTCATTTTTCAAAATGACAATATCCTTGAGTAGGCGTGACACGTCAACGTGGTCAAAAGAGACCGGAGGTAGTCGGTTGAGATTTTTCGCCACAAATGTGGGTTGTCGCGCTGGTTCGGTCTCTTTGAATACCTTTATAACATCTTTAATATTTTTTTTGCTTTTATCCTCACCTTTTCTTTGAATATATTTAACGCCTTCAGACACTAAGGCGTTAAATAATTCTGTCTTTCCAAGCTCGATCTCTTCCGCGGTATAATTCGTCGCACATATTTGCACAATACTTAGTTCGTCAATTACATCAATTTTGTTCTGTATGAATGTTAGGAACTCATTTATGACCACTTTCTCTTCCATTGTACTTATATATTTAACGTTATACCACTCACATAACTGTATTATATAAAATTATTTATATCATGAAATAATTAGGAGTAATGACCGCCTTTAATAACACACGTCCGCATCACACCGCACTCGGTGCGAGAATGGCCCTTTATATGCCCAATATATGCCCCTTTTGAGTTTATATTTGTCATATACAGGGTGGTCCAACTAGTGACGTCAATAAATTTTTTTTAGATTCCTCACACCTGGGGGTATCCGAAAATACCCCATGTATGTTCCGCGATTTTTTGTAGTTTTCGAGTTATAATTTTTTTTGTGTATTTTGAATCTTTTCCGCCAGCGAGGTTTCAAAAATTCATATCTTTTTTTGTAGTAGGTATATTGAGCAGCTTTTTTTTGTGACATGATTGTCTTAAATGTTGTTTTGATACAAAAAAAATTCAACTTACTAAAATTACTTAAAGTTACTCAAAAAAGGCTTGAAAGTTAGAACTTTAGTTTTCAGTAGGATTTACTCAAACATTCAACTTCAATTTAAAAATACAAAAAGGAGTTTCCATAACTTCTAGCTAAGTTTAAAAACTTCGGAGAGTCCTAAGCTACCAAAATCATTAAAAAAATATGGTACTTAATTGGCTTTTTTTTGTTGTAATCGACCTTCTAAGGCGGATAGGCTAAAAATCGTTAAAACATGATTAAAGCATTAAAAATTCTTTTATCTACTTTTTATCATTCTTACGGTCAATTAAACTTAAAAATGTAATTTTAAATTTATTTTAATTGAAATTCCTGTAAAATAAAAATAAAATAATTTCGGTCTCAGCACTATGATTCAAAATGTGATCTTTGTGAAATCTGTCGTGGACATGCTATTAAATTGAAATACCATTAAACATGCCATTCATTAAATTGAAAAAAAAAAACCGGTCCCATTGCTACCTGGCCTTGGAGGCCAGGTAGCAATGGAACCGGTTTTTACCTGCTCCATGACCCGCCCCTCGTGCTATTCTGTTCAAAAATGCGTTTAGTCTTTTCCGTATTAGTCTTTTCTTGCCATCGCGCGTGTTAAGACTGCTCTCGTTGACACTATTTTCATTACTTTGTACTACTTACGCTGTGTTAACTGGACTCTGATTTGCCTCACGATTACCTCTGCCTGTGTTTCGGACCCTGATTTGCCTTACGATTACATCTGCTTGTGTTTCGGATCCTGATTTGCCTTACGATTACCTGTGCTTGTGTTTCGGACCCTGATTTGCCTTACGAAAAATAACCTGTGCTTGTTACTCAATAATTTGGATTGTATTTGTGCAGTACAATGAGCTATTCACTTAGCCAATACGCAGAGATGCATTATTATTATGGTGTTGCCCAAGGCAACGCTAGTGAAGCTGCAAGGCTTTATCGAGAGGCATTAGAGAGGCGAGGAGAAGTAATGGAGCATTACCCGGATCACAGGGTTTTTATTAATACACATAATACCCTAATGGCTGGACGTATCCCCGGGCGAAATCAACCTCGTGGAGCTGTACCCCAGGATCCGGATCAAGTGGAAGAAGTCTTGGAAGAAATTCAAAGAGACCCGTCTACAAGTTCAAGAGAAATAAGTAGACGAACTGGGATTCCACGAACTAGGATTCTAAGAATTCTTAAGGAAGGTGAGTCATAAAAAGTAGGTACCTAAGCTTTTGTGTTGTAAAAAAGGAAGGTTTAATTTAGTTAGTTATTGTGGCTAATTCTGTGGTACTAAAATCTCTAAACTAAACTAAAATGACTAATCTAGATAAACTAAACTAAAATGACTAATCTAGATAATGAACCTATGATAAAAAAAAACTATCTCTGATCAAGGTAAATGTCTCTTTCTCCCAAACCCATTTTGTACAGACCACGCTTTAACCAGTTACCTTGTGATAGGTACTTAACAGTGTATTTTTGTTCGCAGAAGGGTTCCATGCATACCACATCCAGCGCGTCCAGCAGCTCCAGGAATCAGACTACCTAAGAAGAGTGGCTTTTTGTGAAATAATGATACAAAGATCTGAAGAAGACCCCAATTTTTTTAATAAAATACTGTGGACCGACGAGTCCCGATTCGAAAGGACTGGAGTATTCAACATTCACAACTACCATAGCTGGGCTATCGAAAACCCACATTTGGCAAGGGCGTCAAACTTTCAAACACGCTTTAGTGTCAACCTTTGGTCTGGGGTCCTAAATGGAGAATTAATTGGACCCTTTGAATTGCCGGCCAGGTTGAATGGAAATACTTATTTGAATTTTTTACAAAACAATCTTTATGAACTGTTAGAAGATGTGAATCTCCAGATCCGACGAGAAATGATTTTTCAACAAGATGGCGCACCCTGTCACTATGCGGTACAAGTAAGAGAGCATCTGAATACCAGTTTTCCAGAAAGATGGATTGGGCGTGCCGGGCCGATCGAATGGCCTGCGCGTTCGCCAGACCTCAACCCCATCGACTTCTTTGTTTGGGGATTTTACAAAGAGCTGGTGTATGCGAGGGAAAGTAACAACGAAATAGAATTAAGACAAAAACTTTCAGAAGTGGAAAGAAAAATAAAACAAGAATATTCAAGTAGCTTCAGGCAGTTAAAACATAATTTTTTAAAACGTTGTCGATTATGTATTCAAGTTGGAGGAAGAAATTTTGAAAATTTATTGTAATAAATAGTAATTTATCAGTAAATTGTGCCTTTTATTTGCTATCCAAAAACAGGTAATTTCATTACTGAAAATTCAGTCACATTTTGAATCAGTGGTCAGATCAAAATTATTGTAAATAATTATTGTACTGTAATTACACGAGCTACAGTTATTTTACATTAAAATTAATTTAAAATCACATTTTTAAGTTTAATTGACCGTAAGAATGATAAAAAGTAGATAAAAGAATTTTTAATGCTTTAATCATGTTTTAACGATTTTTAGCCTATCCGCCTTAGAAGGTCGATTACAACAAAAAAAAGCCAATTAAGTACCATATTTTTTTAATGATTTTGGTAGCTTAGGACTCTCCGAAGTTTTTAAACTTAGCTAGAAGCTATGGAAACCCCTTTTTGTATTTTTAAATTGAAGTTGAATGTTTGAGTAAATGCTACTGAAAACTAAAGTTCTAACTTTCAAGCCTTTTTTGAGTAACTTTAAGTAATTTTAGTAAGTTGAATTTTTTTGTATCAAAACAACATTTAAGACAATCATGTCACAAAAAAAAACTGCTCAATATACCTACTACAAAAAAAGATATGAATTTTTGAAACCTCGCTGGCGGAAAAGATTCAAAATACACAAAAAAAATTATAACTCGAAAACTACAAAAAATCGCGGAACATACATGGGGTATTTTCGGATACCCCCAGGTGTGAGGAATCTAAAAAAAATTTATTGACGTCACTGTTAAACCACCCTGTATGTAGGGTCTTTTGATGAAACCTTTCCACTTAGGAAGTATTTTGAAAATGCAAGCCCGAAGGGTCACGGAATACATAATAGTACTAAGGTACAGAAGGCTCACCCGGCGAGATGATTTAAAGAAATAGCGACAGTTCGCAATAGCGCCTGGCTCCGCCCCGAAAACAGCACGCAATAAACGCAAATCTTGTGATCTCTTTCTATGCCGTATTCTTTATCCCTTACGTACGTATTAGGGCTACTTCGTAACTAGAGACGTTTCAAACAAAAATAGGCTAGATAGAGGTTCCAATCCTTATAATTAAAAAGACCGCCGAAGGCGATACCATATGGCTATGGATTTTCGTATCTATATAGTTATAACAGACGGCGCTCGCCGCGCGTAAATTAAACCGTACAGAACTAGCGCGTCCGACTTGCCCGGAGAGTGGCAGCCGTCTGAAATATTACCGTCTTGACGTCTACTTGTAGAGGTGGCGATCACGTGATAAGTGAGCATGGCCTGGAAGCATTGATTTATAAACTAAGGATTGTGGGTCTGCACTAAAAAGTGTCCGAACCGAATGACATACAAAACGCGAAAAGACATACAATCGCACTTCAGTCTCGTGTTTGAACATTAGGCTGTATAGTAATGGTTTAAGACATAAATTACAATGTTTTAGTTTGTTTATAAAAATACTTATGTATTTCGTTTAAAAAGTTTTTATGGGGACATTGAGTTATAAACTAAGGAGTTAGGATCAGCGCTAAAAAGTGTCCGAAGTGAATGACATACAAAACGCTAAAAGACATACAATCGCACTTCAGTCTCGTGTTTGAACATTAGGCTGTATAGTAATGGTTTAAGACATAAATTACAATGTTTTAGTTTGTTTATAAAAATACTTATGTATTTCGTTTAAAAAGTTTTTATGGGGACATTGAGTTATAAACTAAGGAGTTAGGATCAGCGCTAAAAAGTGTCCGAAGTGAATGACATACAAAACGCTAAAAGACATACAATCGCACTTCACTCTCGTGTTTGAAAATTAGGCCGTATAGTAATGGTTTAAGACATAAATTACAATGTCTTAGTTTGTTTATAAAAATACTCATGTACCCTTGTTTATATAGGTTTTCTCGGGACACTTTTTTCGTGAATTTTGTATTACACCCCTCATCCATCTTATCTTAATATATATAAATCTCGTGTCACAATGTTTGTCCTCAATGGACTCCTAAACCACTTAACCGATTATAATAAAATTCGCACACCATGTGCAGTTCGATCCAACTTGAGAGATAGGATAGTTTAAATCTCAATTTATCTATTTTTTATTACCCCTAAGGGCAAAACAACGTTTGCCAGGTCAGCTAGTAGATTTATATACCTATGTATGGGGACATTTTTTTCGTGAATTCTGTATCTATTACACCCGTCGTCCATAGATTAATAAGCCTATGCCTGGAAGGGTGTAAAACAAGAAGTCACTTCAGTGTATACACAAGATTCCTCTGGTGTGGAACTGAAATGGAAGACTAAAGTGTGATGTGTGCGGTCCCGCAGACGTCCATGGTGGGCATGAAGGGAGACTGCGGCGGCGCGGCGGCGGTGCTGGCGGCGTTCGCGGCGCTGGTGAAGGCGAAGCCCACCATCAACCTGCACGCCGTGCTGTGCCTCGCCGAGAACTCCGTCGGGCCCAACTCCACCAGGTAGTGTTTCGTGCGCGGTCCCGCAGACGTCCATGGTGGGCATGAAGGGCGACTGCGGCGGCGCGGCGGCGGTGCTGGCGGCGTTCGCGGCGCTGGTGAAGGCGAAGCCCACCATCAACCTGCACGCCGTGCTGTGCCTCGCCGAGAACTCCGTCGGGCCCAACTCCACCAGGTAGTGTTTCGTGCGCGGTCCCGCAGACGTCCATGGTGGGCATGAAGGGCGACTGCGGCGGCGCGGCGGCGGTGCTGGCGGCGTTCGCGGCGCTGGTGAAGGCGAAGCCCACCATCAACCTGCACGCCGTGCTGTGCCTCGCCGAGAACTCCGTCGGGCCCAACTCCACCAGGTAGTGTTTCGTGCGCGGTCCCGCAGACGTCCATGGTGGGCATGAAGGGCGACTGCGGCGGCGCGGCGGCGGTGCTGGCGGCGTTCGCGGCGCTGGTGAAGGCGAAGCCCACCATCAACCTGCACGCCGTGCTGTGCCTCGCCGAGAACTCCGTCGGGCCCAACTCCACCAGGTAGTGTTTCGTGCGCGGTCCCGCAGACGTCCATGGTGGGCATGAAGGGCGACTGCGGCGGCGCGGCGGCGGTGCTGGCGGCGTTCGCGGCGCTGGTGAAGGCGAAGCCCACCATCAACCTGCACGCCGTGCTGTGCCTCGCCGAGAACTCCGTCGGGCCCAACTCCACCAGGTAGTGTTTCGTGCGCGGTCCCGCAGACGTCCATGGTGGGCATGAAGGGCGACTGCGGCGGCGCGGCGGCGGTGCTGGCGGCGTTCGCGGCGCTGGTGAAGGCGAAGCCCACCATCAACCTGCACGCCGTGCTGTGCCTCGCCGAGAACTCCGTCGGGCCCAACTCCACCAGGTAGTGTTTCGTGCGCGGTCCCGCAGACGTCCATGGTGGGCATGAAGGGCGACTGCGGCGGCGCGGCGGCGGTGCTGGCGGCGTTCGCGGCGCTGGTGAAGGCGAAGCCCACCATCAACCTGCACGCCGTGCTGTGCCTCGCCGAGAACTCCGTCGGGCCCAACTCCACCAGGTAGTGTTTCGTGCGCGGTCCCGCAGACGTCCATGGTGGGCATGAAGGGCGACTGCGGCGGCGCGGCGGCGGTGCTGGCGGCGTTCGCGGCGCTGGTGAAGGCGAAGCCCACCATCAACCTGCACGCCGTGCTGTGCCTCGCCGAGAACTCCGTCGGGCCCAACTCCACCAGGTAGTGTTTCGTGCGCGGTCCCGCAGACGTCCATGGTGGGCATGAAGGGCGACTGCGGCGGCGCGGCGGCGGTGCTGGCGGCGTTCGCGGCGCTGGTGAAGGCGAAGCCCACCATCAACCTGCACGCCGTGCTGTGCCTCGCCGAGAACTCCGTCGGGCCCAACTCCACCAGGTAGTGTTTCGTGCGCGGTCCCGCAGACGTCCATGGTGGGCATGA
Source organism: Coenonympha glycerion (assembly GCA_963855885.1). NCBI lineage: Eukaryota > Metazoa > Arthropoda > Insecta > Lepidoptera > Nymphalidae > Coenonympha > Coenonympha glycerion. The sequence continues at coordinate 1,345,121 of OY979631.1, forward strand.
AGGGCGACTGCGGCGGCGCGGCGGCGGTGCTGGCGGCGTTCGCGGCGCTGGTGAAGGCGAAGCCCACCATCAACCTGCACGCCGTGCTGTGCCTCGCCGAGAACTCCGTCGGGCCCAACTCTACCAGGTATTCTCTACTGGGTCTGGGACGAAACTCTACTCTACCTCGTCTTCTGGCATTACATAGCTATATATTTATTATTCTAGACCGCAAATTAGCTTTTTAGGACCGAGCGTCAAAAGAGAATGAATAACGGTGGTATATATATTTACAATGGCACATCACTCGTGTCAAATTCCATACGAATCGAATGAAAACTAAGCGATTTTGACAGAGTAACTCGCGTCGTCATGAATTGAAATATCTCACTGATTTTTGGATTCATCATTCTATACATCTGACAGTTCCTTTTTTGTACAGATTTAAAGCGCCACCCCCGAACGTCCACGGTAATTGATTTTTGTTGAAAATCAATAACGTAGAAAAATTGATATTTGTTGGTAGTGGACCCGCGTTTTGAATGTCATTTTATTTTAGTTCCACGCTAGGTTACGCAACGATCAGCGCCAAAATGGCAAAAATCACGTGTATTAATTTTTACGTTGACAAACAGCAATCCAGAGATAGAGATCAGTGAAAATAATATCTATATCAAATTTTCTTATGAACCAAAACTAAAATATTCGCACCTACCACCATCTCTTCAAACAGTAATGCTGCAGTACTGTTTTAATATTTTCATACAAACATTGGATGAAAATGTCAATATTTTCATACAAACATATTGTATGAAAATGTCAAAACAGTACTTCTGTAATTTAGCAGTGTTGTATATTATAAGCTCATATTGTCAAGGTCTCGTTTTTTTTTTCAGACCTGACGACATCCACCAGCTGTACTCAGGGCGCACCGTCGAAATCAATAATACAGACGCAGAAGGTATGAAAAATATTCTTTTCGCTGCTTTGTTATAAACATCCATTTCATTATCCATATCATTTTGACGACCTCCGTGGCGCAGGGGACGCACTCTCGGATTCGAGTGGGAGGTCGCGGGTTCGAATCCCGCCACGGGCCACTTTGGAATTTTATAATTTCTAAATTGGCTCAGGTCTGGTCTGATGGGAGGCTTTGGCCGTGGCTAGTTACCACCCTACCAGCAAAGACGTACCGCCAAGCGATTTAGCGTTCCGGTACGATGCTGTGTAGAAACCGTTGTGGTGACATAACTTACCCCTTCCAAGTTAGTACGCTAACATCTTTGACTGCATCATCACTTACCATCAGGTGAGATCGCAGTCAAGTACTAACTTGTAAAGCGTAAAAAAAAATCCACGCGGGTAGAGCCGCGGGCGTCCGTTAGTTTTCTAATAAAATGAATATTTCTGCAGGTCGCTTGGTGCTCAGCGACGGCGTTGTATTCGCTCAGCGGGATTTGAAGGCGGATACCATCGTCGATGTCGCCACGCTCACTGGTGCACAGGTGAGAACATTTTTTTTTGTTTTGGAAATCTTGTAATTAGTCTGTTGACTATAAGAGAAATGTGTTGCATGAGATTGGCGATACAACAATAGTATACTTTTTAAAACCAAAAAAATAAATTCTAATTAATTTACATCCGTTATCTGATTATATTAATTCCGGGACTCCATGTCGTGACATGAACCTTTAGGACTATAATATGTAACAATCGGATCTTAGTTGTTTTCTAAACGCTGAAACTATCGTTTTCAATATCACAAAGATTTTTGCCTGGCTTACATAAATTATCTTTTTAAAAATATTTAAATCTTCGAAAATCTAGAATGAAAGTTTCATCTATTAGTCAACAGAATTGACACGCATGCAATCACATATAGAGGTTTGGTATTGGATTAATTATCACGAGCTAACTGAAGACAGCGCCATCTATCGAGCGATGGATGCAATGATACATGAAAATATAGGAGTTTTGTTTTAGGTGTTATTCCAAACTTTGTTTCCACCGAGTGTTAAACGACACTCACGTCTTTTTTACACGACTGCCCAAAAAAGGAGTGTAATGTTTTTAGGGTTTATGTATCTACATACATAGGTATGTGATGTTTCTTTATTCCACCATAACTTCTGAACGGCTGAACAGATTTTGACATATGTTGTATCGTTAAAATCCTTAGATCCTTCCGAGTAACATAGGCTATACTTTTTTGGAATAAGTCGTTTTACCACAAGGCAGTCGTGTTTTTAAATTTTTAAATTATTTACTTGTTTCATTGGCAGGGCACGGCAACAGGCAAGTACCATGCTGCCATAGTGTCCAACTCGGCTCGCCTGGAGCGGCAGTGCGTCAGCGCCGGGCTGGTGTCGGGCGACCTCACCCACGCGCTGCCGTTCGCGCCGGAGCTGCACTTCTCGGAGTTCAGCAGCGTCGTCGCCGACATGAAGAACAGCGTCGCGGTGAGTACGCGATATATAAGGTGTTTACAAAATTACTGCCACCGTTCCGCGAGGCAATTGTGTCATACATAATATACACTTCAATAGTGAAGAAATCTCAGTCCCCGGACTGAATGAAATATTTATAATTATTAACACATAGCATCACGTTGCATAAGCACGTCCATCAGTCAAGCTTATTTTACAATAATCCAAGGTCAACGCTCTTGGTCTACGATCAAGGTCAACACTGAATACTTATGAATGCTCTGATGGACGTGCTTATGCAACACGATGCCTTAATAATTTTGAATAAAAAAATAAAATATTTTTTTGAGTCCGGCGACAGATTTCTTCACTATTGAAGTGTATATGTATGACACAATCACCTCGCGGAACGACGGCAGTAATTTTGTAAACACCTTATATAAGACATAATTTCAAGCTTTTTGTAATGGTGTCATACAGGGTCATATAAAAATACCAAATTTCTCTCAACGTAACACAATAGTAACAACTTTTGTTCTACGATTTTTTTATTAACTCGATATTTTTGAAAAATATCAAATATTCAATATTTAACAGAGATACTCTAATTTTTACTACTCTGTTACATAAAATCGGCAAGTGGCAACGGCGGCCGCGCAAAACTCGCGGCGATTCGCGTCTATCATTAGCACTGCGTATTTCTGCTCGCAACGGTTTGGCAACTAGGATAGTGGATTGTGGTGACTGTTTCGCTGATCACATGTAGTTGGTTTCACAGTGTAATGTCACTTTACAGAAATAACATGATTTATTAAATTTTGACGTGACAACGTCTTATAAATTGGTTTGCCGGGTGACACTTCAAGAAACTGCGTTACGCTCCGCTCACGTTATGCGCTCACAATGAGAGCGAGTGAGAGGCACGCGTCCCTTCCACTCGGGCATGGTTAGCCCGCCTAAGAGCGAGAGAGACAGACATACGTTGTCACGTAAAACTTTCGCCCGTATACCGACTTTACAGGCAACCAATTTTTTTTTGTATGCAATAAATTAATACTGAATTTAGAAAAGTTGTAGAACAAAAGTTGTTGTTTTTAATGTAAACAACTACAGTTCGAGAGCGATTTGGTATTTTTTATAACCCTGTAAATGGTGCAAATGGTCCTTCGAGCCGGATAGAATGATATAATATGTCTACAGTGAAATGATTTGTTCTATCAGGACCGCAACAACGCGCAGCCGTCTTGCGCAGGCCTGTTCATCCTGGCGCACCTCGGCTTCGACTTCCCCGGGTACTGGCTGCACGTGGACATGGCTGCGCCGGCGCATTGCGTGAGTTTATACCTTACTTTTATGTGAGAATTTCGCATGGGCGATTGGCTCAGCTGTCTCAGTGTTAATTTTATACAAAGCAACAATTTCTGAGTCCTAAGGTGATTTGAGTGGGTGGGTGTAACTTTATCTTTTATTGTAATAATGAATTATTTAAAGGGTAAAAATGTAATATATATAGATATATAATTTTACTAATTCATTTATTGTTTAAAATTCAATTTGTTTTTTATTGTTATTATTGGGTAATTAAGTAACTTTTAAAATTGATATAGATTACCTGATAAGGATCTCTTATATATTGATGCTTGTTGCTATGTTTTTTATGCAAATAAAAGAATTAAAAAAAAAGTTTAGATTTATGTCTAACGCCCATAAAAGATTATATATTATATGTTATATGTGATTTTCCTAGATTCGGCAATCATATCCTAACCAAACGTAAATCGGACGCTGTCTATTTGAATAAAGTGAAAAATCATTAAACTCAGACGGGACGGGAAATATGTGACGGATGTTGAAGCCAAAAATAATGGCTCAAATATGGCGTCGCGCGTCGTACATTTCGGTACCGCTGTCGGTCGCTTACATTAGCGCCATTTTACAGTTCTGACAAATAAAAAATCCGGCTTTAGGGCGGAGCCTAAAAATACATGCGTGACGTCACTTACTGCTGATCTTTTATATGTTCTTAATCAATGGTTGAAACGAACTTGGTGATAGAATTGATAACCTTGATATTTTTGGAAGTGGCGTAAAATGATGATGAATTATTTCAGGGCGAGCGCGCTACGGGCTACGGCGTGGCGCTGCTCACAGTGCTGTTCGGTTCTCACACGCGCAGCCGCCTGCTGAAGGCGCTGTCACCCAGCAAGTGACGTCACTGCCACCGAGCAAGTGACGTCATGTCATCCAGCAAGTGACGTCACTGCCACCCAGCAAGTGACGTCACTGTCACCCAGCAAGTGACGTCACTGTCACCCAGCAAGTGACGGCACTGTCACCCAGCAAGTGACGGTACTGTCACCCAGCAAGTGACGGCACTGTCACCCAGCAAGTGACGGTACTGTCACCCAGCAAGTGACGTCACTGCCACCCAGCAAGTGACGTCATTGTTACTTCACCACCACAGCCCTCCGCCGACCGACGGGCTCATAGCCCACTCTCCACCGCACAATAGGGGCTGTGGTGGGGTATACTACTAGGTGTAAGGGACATGCTTATCGTGTGGCTACATCGCCGAGATATTAGGCCAATTTTCGAATATGCATTGTATTTTTTGAAGTGCAAACTTCTTTTAGTGCGTTAAGACGGGAAAACCATTGAACGGTAACTGTTGCCGTAACCGACACCTCACGTTCAAGTTTTGAACACTCCAGGAGTGCCACGTATTTATTTTTTGACCCAGGACAGTTCCAAAATCCAAATCACTAGAAAATACTTTGAGGAACCATGTAAACTTTTTTTTGTAAAACAGTTTTAGCACCAGTGCGTCGTATGACATTGCGTCGCCAAGTCCCGCACTGCATCTGACTTGGGCGAATGTACCACTTAACATCCTCCTGACGACCTCCCTGGCGCAGGGGAAGCGCGCTCGGATTCGAGTGGGAGGTCGCGGGTTCGATTCCCGCCACGGGCCACTTTGGAATGTAATAATTTCTAATTTGGCTCAGGTCTGCTCTGGTGGGAGGCTTCGGCCATGGCTAGTTACCACCCTACCAGCAAAGACGTGCCGCCAAGCGATTTAGCGTTCCGGTGCAATGCTGTGTAGAAACCGTTGGGGTGACTTTACTTACCCCTTCCAAGTTAGTACGTTAACATCTTCGGCTGCATCATCACTTACCATCAGGTGAGATCGCAGTCAAGTACTAATTTGTATAGTGTAAAAAAAAATCGGGTGAACGTCTTGCTTGTCTTGTCATTTTTCATTTGACAGTAAAAAAAAGTAAAACAAAAATTCGTAGCCTTAAATGTTGATTGTCACACTAATAATATTATAAATGCGATTGTTTGTAATATGTCCCTTACACCTTTCATAGGAATCAGTTACTTTAAAATAAAGGAACGGTTCTGTAGAGGTGTCATTTAAGTAACAAATGCTTAGACATTAGAATATTGTAAGGAATCATAATAATATTTGTAAGTACATTGTTATTGTTAAATGAAATGCCCCATATTTTCAACTAACCTTTTTATAAAAATATACACATAATAATTTCATTAATATAATAAATTAATACCATCAACTGAGAGTATCATACCAAAATAATAGTGTGTTCAAACAATAAGAAATAATATTTTAATTATTAAAATAATAGAAATAGAAACAATTTACTCGAATCCTTTTTGTATAATACTCGTAATTTGTTATGAATTTATTAGAAATTGTATTTTTATGTAACTTATTTATTATGTACATGAAAAAAATTATTAGATTTATCGAGCATAGAGCGTTTTTTTCCACTCGAAGCGAATAATACCCGCCTAAGGCGAGTTCAATCAATCAATTAAAACGTACTTCAATTAAAAAAAAAAACAGCCAAGTGCGAGTCGGACTCGCGCACCGAGGGTTCCATACCATAAAAGAAGTAAAACATTGAAAGAATCACTTTTGATCATGAATTTACGAGTATAATTTACATGTAGGTACTTTTGTTGGCGAACCGCAAACGTAACTTTGTTTTTGGTGGTTTATTGTTATTATCAAAAAAAGTATAATAGTTAGGGAGTTGATTTTATTTTGCCTGTAAAATATACATTAATGTCTATTGATCATAATTATTTCAGATTTTTCGATTGATAAACTTCGGAGATAAGGGGGGGTAACGGTATTTTTTTCGACAGTTTGCTCAATAAATCCAAAACTATCAGGCATAAAAATAAATAAAAATCGGTTTTAGAATACACAAGTAACGCCCTTTCATATGATACCCCACTCAATATTGTTATCTCATTTTGAAAATTCAAAGTCCCGGTTTTCCCCCCTTTTTAAATATAAATAAAAACAATTTTCAATATTTTATGAGTGCAATGGCGTTGGGTCACTATTACCTAAAACTATTTCAAATTTCAAGTCGATAGCTTTGATAGTTACTGAAATAAACGAGTGTGACAGACGGACGGACGGACGGAGAAAGTCTCACCATAAGGGTTCCATTTTTACCAAATTGGTATGGAACCCTAAAAAAAGCATATGCACATGATGTGGACAATACATTTTCAATTGTTTTCAATATAATTAATATTGAAAATGTATTGTCCACATCACTCATCATATTTTCACTAATGTGAAATATTTTTACGGTTTAGCCTTTTGTATGTAATTATTATTATAATTATTGTTTCAGCTTCTTACATAATTATAAACTGATTTAAATGCATTTGAAAAAAAGATTTTCTTTAATACTTTTTTTAATTAATAATTTTACATACCATAGATAATAATAATTGAAACCATCAATCGAGTTTGGTATAGTGCGGCAAGGCGTTATCGTAACGTTTACTAATTCGATTACGATAACGATGAATACGTGTTTCTTACACAATCAGACCCATTTGTCCAGTGATAATAATAGACTCCTTGAAAATTAATTACTTTTATTCGAGCCGCAATGCAAGAAATCTTATATTCTGAGCTGTCAAACGAATACGATTTGTTATTATATAAAAAAAACTTGCAATTTAGTTGTCAAGGTGTTCAGACTATTTGGGTATTTGACTCCAATTTTTTTATTACTTTATTATAAAGTAGAATTAAAATAATGACGTGCACTGAAAGAACTAATTAAATCGATCAAATAACAAAAAAGTTATAAGCATTTAAAGATTTGTGATTAGACAGAGATAGCAACATGAAATTGTGACGTCACACCTTACCAATGCCATAGTAGCTTCGTGCGGCTTCATACAAATTTTCGTTTTGCGAGAAAGGGATAGAAGATCCCCCCACTCCAAAGTTTAAACGCCTGTAACTTTGTAAATCTTCGTTGGATTTTAATATTTCTTTCACTGCACGTTATTATTTTTATCCTAGTTTATAATAAAGTAATATTTTTTATCAAATTCAAAAGTAGTGTAACACCCAATAGTCGTTAGTTGTTTATAACATCATAGTTAAATTAGTTAGGCATTGAGTATGAAACCGACATAAGCAATAACATTATACAGTGTGGCCGGGTTACATTATTATTACGTATCCAGCGATGGAGAAAATTGTACCCAGTCAAATGAGACCAGTTGAGAACATGTGAAGCATCAGTCTTTCAAGTTATTACTGATTTTGTGTGCACATACCCAAAAAAACGCAACCACAATTATTTAATTGGCTCCACCTAGGAAGGGGGTGAGGGGACGCCTCCATTAATGGGATACTTAATTGGATAATTAATGCGATAATTAATGGGATTTTTGGCTTGTAAAGAGTTATAGAACACTCCCTTAAATGATTGCTAGTTTGATCCCGGACACGCTGTATAGTTGTTCATTTTTAATAATTTATTAAAGGGTGCTCTTAAGTCATTCTCTATCATTTATTTTTATAACAATTAAATAATATTTTTAACAATGTTCCTAAAAAAAATTAAAAAACAATATGTTTAAAAATATTAAAAAATTGAGTCCACCACTGGTCGCGGAGCCTTAACGACCCAAGCTACCAGTGGTCAGGGTTCAAGAGTGAGGAACCTCCTCACAATGCGTGCCGTTTCCAGGACCACTGCTTTCTGTATACAGCCCTTGATCCAACAGTTGAGCGAAAGCTTCTTAAGATGTTGGTCGAAGTTTTTCGCTATAAGACCGTTAACTGAAACGACTATCGGAACAATAATCGTCGAGTTCACACTCCACATGGCGGTAATCTCATGAGCAAGGTCTAAGTACTTTGATAATTTTTCCTTCTCCGCTTTCATGAGATTCTCATCATGTGGAATGGTGATATCCACAATTATTGCACGGCGTGCCGAACGGTCTTAAGTCATTATTATTATGTTCCTGAAAACCAATATTTACGCTATTTGCACGATAATTGAGTCGACGCTGCGAACACCATGCTGGCAATAAATGAGATTTCAGTGTCAAAGATCAAAAAATTAATTGTCAGATAGTATTTGTGCCTAATTGGATTTACAAAATCTCCTAATTTTACAGATCCGAAAATAGTCATATCCTGTTCCATGAAAATATTTTGAAATGAAATGTACTTTAATATACATGGTATATAAATCTTACAAATTTTATATACCATATAATATAGAGATTTTGTAAACTTGGATAGCCTCCATAATTTGTCGTTACTAAAAGTGTTACCAGCAATATAAAATTATTTCTCTGGTTTGTGACCAGAAATGTCTTTTAAAAATGAGTATGCCAACTTGTTGTAATCCCTTTTAATTCTAATGAAACCATTGTCAGACGGTGAGGATTATTTAGCAGCTTGATAGAAACCAATACCAACTATACCAATACACCATATTAATTTTATTTGTATAAGCAATAAAATGTGAGTAAATAAACATGATATAAAATCAGAATACAAGTTTTCTTTTTTTTTAATATAATTACTAACTCTATATGAGGGACTAGCCTGACAAAGCCAGAAAACCCTAACAAATTATCAAAACATTTTTTTTTCTTGCCAGATAAAATCACAAGTTCTTTTGAAAGGGTACTTTTAAAAAGCTGATGGTTGTAACGATCTAAGGAAGAACGGTAGGTAAAAGGTCTGCAGAATGAAAAGTAGAAACGAGTTATTTGGTTATTTTTTTATTACCTGTTGTCAATAATGTAGAGTGATATAATACTAGTCAATGTATAGGTATAAAAGCTAGTATAATCCGAACGCTTGTATACAAATGTAGACAAAAAATAAATGCACCTTACACTTGGCAACACCGCAGTTATTATGTCAAATCTCATTCTAAATATGAATATTGCACCCTGCCACTAAACTAAACTTTACCTTTGTTATATTAATAAAAAAAATCAGTCCACAAATAAAAATATTACTTACAATCAATAAAAAAATAAATATAATATCTTCGAGATTAGAAAAATAAATTCTTTTTTAATTTCTGACTGATCAAAATAAAAAATTCAAATGGTAAAGAAAAGAGCTCTACTATTCTACAAAAAAATATGGGCAAGATGCAGCAGTAATAGGTACAGCAAATAAGTAATGGAAGAATTTCAGTCAGATTACTCGCAACTCCCAAGATGTAGTACTAATTATACAAATATATTGTCACACAATATATTAATACAAAATATAAATCGAAGTTTCAATTTAGTTACATAATATAAAATATTATAAAACATTACAAAAAATTTTAATCGTAAAGATTACTTTATTCTACTAAAAAATTCTCGAATATGCCACATTTGACCTGAATTTTTAAAATACCTTGCACACAAAATATATCCTAACAAAGCAATACCTAGTTACGTCATGTCCTCTCGTCGAATTACCTTAAAATCCTTTAAAATCAGAAAAATGGAATGATCGGTGAAAACTGAAATGTGAAAACATCAAGTTCTTATCCTGGTTAAATAATTTTACGGAAAAGACAATATTTTGAAGCACTTTAACCCAGTATTAGTTTTCAAAGTATTTCGACGATAGTTGTGAAAATTGACTAAATAGTAAATACTAATAAAGAGAGGTATTGCTCTGTTAAAAACGTATATATTTGGTAAGGTTAGTCTTCCATTCAATTCATAAATCTCTGATTCCAGTGCCATAGTTAGCCCCGCCCGCTCTGTTCAGAGCATCCTTGAATTGATCAATGTCTATTTCTGATTGGCTCTCCAGTTGAAGTTCTACTGCGAAATTCTGAAACAAACAAACATGATGTGAACAATTAATGTGTGTTAAAAACCAGAAAGCCTTGTATCCATATTCAATTTCCAAAAAGATAAATGTATTATATCAAGAGTCAAAACACGCGTAGAGAGGCGGCACGTTATATCGGCGCTATCGAGAAACGAAACGGTGACCCCATTTTTACTCTGTCTGCGTCGACCAATGAGATTCCTTTTCGTATTTTTGACATTGACATTTGAATTTAAATTTCAGTTGACCGCGCATTTTGTCACATTAATTGTTTTTATTATTTGCAAAATATGGAAGAAATTTATGAAAAAGTGCCCTGTAGGGAGAATCAGCTGAACGATTTATTAGATCTCATGGGCGAAGGCGATGAACCGCTGCCGGTTTCAGTGTTTATCAGCGGAAACATGGCTACCGGGAAAACTTTATGTGTAAACACAGTCCTACAGTATTTGAACTTCAAACATGTAATTATAGACTGCATTGAGTGTTACACGCCGAAAATTATGTACGAGGCAATTCTGACAGGACTTAGCGATGATCAGGTAGATATAAAATGCGATTCACTTTGCGATTTGATGAATAACCTAAACGCATACAGTAGTCAACAAAGTAGCTACGAGCCTATCGTTCTAGTGTTCGACAGAGCAGAAAGGTTTCGTAACATGGATCATAGCATAATGTCCACGTTTCTACGACTGCGCGAATTCTGTAACTTGAATATTTGCACATTTTTCGTCACTCATCTGATTTACGACAACTTCTATTTCAAAATGGGCGTCCGAGAGCCTATAAAACTTTATTTCCCAAACTACAACAAAGAAGAACTGTTCAAAATAATATTTCTGCATCAGAAAGCGTTCGTGCGTCACTTGACTAGCATTCACAATGTTGATTGCGGAATAAAAGAAGATCTTGAGCGGCCCGAGTTGTTTGCAAACTTTCTTAATGCATTCTTGAGCGTGTTCTACCGACCGTGTCGGGATCTCATCGAGTTACAGCACATGGCGAGAGTGAACTTCGTCAAATACTGCGAGCCTATCATAAACAAAGAGATTAAATCAAATGACCTCTCAAAACTGTGGCGGCACATCGCACCCATACTGAAAACAAGCTTAGAACTACTGTATCTGAGAATAAACACTTCAAAACCATCTTTACAGTCTCCATGTAAGGAAAATAAAGACTGGAGGGAGCCACAAAACTATAACTTTGAGAATACCTTAAAAGAAGAGTTATTATCAACGAAAACCTTTGCACAAAGTTTTGAACTGCCATACTATGCAAAATTCCTTCTCATCGCTGCCTACTTAGCGAGTTACAACCCACCAAAGGAAGATAAAAGATTGTTTATGAAAAACCATGGAAAGCAACGAAAGAGGTTGCAGCAAGTCAAAGCAAAGGCTAAAATAAATGAGAAACTGAATACACAGCTTGGCCCAAAAATATTCACATTGGACAGATTACTGGCAATCTTTTACGCTATACTAGAAGAGAAAATTGGTTTAACAAGTAATTTACTTGCACAAATAGCAACTCTGGTGGAATTAAAGTTAATTGCTGGCAGTAAAGAAATTGATTTGGATGCCTCAAAATACAAGTGCATAGTTGGCTATGATTTCATATCAGCCGTCGCCCAAACAGTTGGTTTTAATGTAAGGAAATATTTGTATGATTTCATTTGAGGAAAAACTTGATATTTACTGTAATTTATTTACTAAACAAATTAATTTTTCCTATTCATTATTCAATTATTTCATTATTCCTAGTTTTAACTGGCCCTGCAGAATTTGATTTTATTTTAATGTTTTAATTCTAAATCTTTTTTAAATTTGTAAAGCTGGCAATACAAGGAAGAATTTGTACGAGACAAAATCTCATGGTATCATGTACTTAAAATAGAACCTAAAATTTACTACAATGTACACAAAAGAGGTTTCTTATGATAGCTTCAATTTCATTGATGTATATCTTATAACAATATTAAAAGTACCTTTCAGAAGTTATCAGTCATTTCCAATTCTAGAAATTAATGAAATTAATCTTTACTGATTGATGTTTATTGAATGAATGGTTTAAAGGGAATAAGCATTATTCACTATAGTTAGAATCATTATCTACACAACCCATTTTAAAAGGAAATGTGATTGTAGAAAATGAATAAAATGCTGATGTCGATATTACAAGAATTTATGGAAGGTAGTGATCTTGATTGCCCTATCAAAGTATCAATCAGTTACATTATCAATAACAGTAAGAGTCATATCAGCACTTAGCAATGTCTGAGTGCATGCAAAGAAATAGGTAACTAAACAATGGTCTAATTACAAACAAGATAGTTTAACTAACAAACAGTTTTGATCTTCAATCTGGCATTGATCTATTCATTGTTATTATAGTAGTTGTTCTTTACTCTATCATGGTACCACTACTGTCCACCGAAGCTAAACGGAGACAAGCGAAGATGTGTTTTGTATAACCTATCAGATTTTGTTACTTCCACATCTCTCCGCTTTGCTTCGGAGGAAATGGATCAAACGGAGAGGAGAAGAGATGTATTATTTTCTTATAGAATTTTGTGCCGCGAGTGAGCAAGTAACTCAGCAGAGCGGATTATGCCTTCTTTTCCTGCCTCCTTTAGGAAGGGGGCAGGGGACATATTTAGTTTTTGTGAGCTAATCAATTTGTAGTTATCACAATACGCGACAAATATCATAATGACATTTTACAAGCGCCTGTACGCTAGGCCTATGTAAAATAAAGAATTTTTTATTTTTTTTGATTGGCGGTACGCAGAGCTCACATTTCTACTTTCCGCGGTGGTGGAAAACAACACATCTTCGTAGCAACATCTCTCCTCTCCTCTCTATCTTTGGTGGAAACTGAGCCCAGACTCTAGAGAAAGGACTGGTTGGCGCATTGAACACTTACGGAAATGATGTCCTTGATGATGGCTTTGTCGGTGGACATCTTGGCGCGGTTGATGACGGACACGTTGGGCCCCACCCACGTCACGAACATGAACTTCTTGCGCTTCGACATCTCGTCGCCCATTTGAAGCCTGCGGACAGCACGCGCTTAATTAGTTACATATTATGAGATGTAACCTACCAATAACCAAATAATACCATGTTAACTTATGCATTAGTCTACTTAATATAGTACAAGAGAAACTTATACTACCTTCCTTGTATAATAAGGACCTGTTTCACAATCACCAGATAAACTTTGTTTAACGAATTATCTTGACATTTTGACGGATTCCCAATACAAAAATTGTCATGATATCAAATATATTCGCTAGATAAAGTTTATTATGAAACAGGCCCAGATACAGGTGAATTTTAATGAAATTTGGCACAAAGAGAGACTGGAGTTTGGAAAAGGACATAGGATACTTTTGTCCCAGAAAAATTCATAAGTATCTATACTCAGTTCTAGTTCTCGTAATACCTATTCAAAAAACCTGAATTTTCTACAGTAAACTATAGCGACAGCTATAGGTAGATTGCTTTACAAGTGTCTGAATAGGGAGCGGGAACGGGAAATCCCAAATATTTGTGAAAAACAGAATTTCACGCGTCGGAGTCGCGGGCCAAGCTACTAAGTTATATCATAATTAGAGAAGATAATGAATAATCCATACCTAAGGTATCCGAAGGCGCGTTCGTCGTCGGAGAACTGCGTGCGGAACTCTGTGAAGCCGGACCCGCGCGCCGAGCACACGATCCGCGCGCCGTCGAACTTGAACACCGCCCTGAGGATGAAGTGCCATGATTATTGCCTATAGTGCCTGACATTCCCGCAAAAAATATGCCCCGCATAAGCTGGAGGGCAATCGCGTAAAAAACGAATTCTCTTTTATATAGGTTATGGGCCTAATGGGCTACAATGTCTGAAACCTCATAGCTAGATTCGGTGTTCCCATTTTTTAAGCCAATTAGGAAGCAATGACGATTGTGATGAATTTGAATAGTTTTCTAGACAATTGGGAGATTAATAGTGCTTTCAATGCACGAAGATGCACCCCACTCCTTTACAGTCACTTGTGTTTCATGAGATTTGCAAGGAATTAAGAAAGAGTGGGGCGCATTTTCGTGAATAGAACGCACTAGGTATCGATTGTCGAGTGTCAACGTTTCTTGCCCGAATGCAGAACAATACCGAGCTAGTAAAAATCATCAAGAAAAAGTTTGACGACAAAGTCTGATACTATCATAGCAGGTAAAAAGGATGAGTAGGTAAGTATCTAGGGAGCATGAAGAGATTGGAATTGAGCGCGCAATATGCTCTAGCTCTGGCTACAGCTCTATGTAATTCTAGCTGATGCGACAGACGCTTTCATATCAAGAACCGATGAACGCCATAACTTATCGAATAATACAGATAAAAACGTTCAAGGGACTCACTCTAATACTCCCAAAAATTTCATTCAAACCGGTCAAGCCATTTTCGAGTTATTACGAGTTGTAACATGATAAATAAATCAATGGATACTTTTCGAGTTATTACGAGTTGTAACATCCTACTAATATTATAAACGCGAAAGTATTATAAACGCGAAAGTTTGTAATAATGTGTGGATGTATGTTTGTTACTCTTTCAGCAAAAAACTACTGAATGGATTTTGATGAAACTTTACAACAATATAGCTTACACATCAGAATAACACATAGGCTATTATTTATAAAGATATAGTGTGAATTATCCAAAATGTATAACGATAAGTGTCACATAAATAGGAAAAAATTGCAATCTGCGACCTTTACTGACGTACGCCGCGAAAACCGTTTGAGTTACACGTAGGTATATAATGTATGATGGAAATGTTTATCTTAAATAGTTCTACAAAAAAGCCCGCGATAGCATATATCCAACTCTTATGTGTAAGCCATTATCGCCAAAATAGTGAACCCCGAGTGCCTGATACTAGGCGTTGCGGCGCGGCCGGGCGACTGCGGGCGAGACGGGGAAGAGGCATTTATGAGTGCGCGAAAAAAAATACTTACTACCATCATTATTACAATTTTCCATCACCATTATCATTTTTTGAAACTATATAGCTCTGATGACATAACATCCACTAAAAAGGATTTTTAAATATCTCAAAATACACGCGGGCGAAGCCGCAGGCAAAATATATAAATATTATAAATGTGAAAGTTTGTGAGTTTGTGAGTTTGGATGTTTGTTACTCTTTCCCGTCGCATCTACTGAACCGATTTGGCTGAAATTTGGAACATAGGTAGCTTATAACCCAGATTAACACATAGGCTACTTTTTATCCCGGAAAAATCCATAGTTCCCGTGGGATACTCAAAATACCAAATTTTCAAGATCAATCTATAGCTACGTGTATAGATAGATTGTTCAAGCAAACTTGCTTGAAAGCATGTATAAAGGTTGGAATAGGGAACGATAACGGGAAAATGACGTTTCCCTTAGGATTTGTGAAAAAAGCGAATTTGACGCGGGCGGGGCCGCGGGCAAAAACTAATGATATAATCACTATAAATGTGAAAACGGGCACTATATTTAGGTTCTGAACTTAGCACTGCACGCATTTAACAAGTGTGTTTTAGTTGAACAATGGGAACAAGTGTGTTTTAGTTGAACCCTGGGTGGCGGTCCCGGGGGGGTCCGTCGCCTTACGGATGGGCGCCGAGGAGGTAAGGCCCGCTTAGATGTTTCTGGCGGGCCTTGCTGTTGGAGGGGAGCTCCATGCTCCACCTCGTGGAGGAGCTGCGCAAGCGGCCGGGCACCGGCGGGTACGCGGAGGTTTGCGCAAGCGTTCCCGTGTTCCCGTCATACGGTGCGAGGAGGAAACACCGTGGGGTTTAGCCGGTAAGAGTCCGGCATAACCCAGCCGCTCCCCCGGGCGACTGGGTATCCATGAGGATTCCCCACGATAAAAAAAAAAAGGTTAGGTTAGTATGCAGCGTTGCGGAAGAATATAACAGAAAAACAATGTTTTACCTAATTACTTCAAAAACTAAGCCGGTTATTAAAATGTCGTTCTGAGCGTTTTTGGGATTTATTTTTTACCGATACATTAAAAAAATTACAATTAGGTCCATCGTAGTTTTAGATGAAAATTAGAAAAATGGAGATTTTGGAGCAATTTTTGGGAAAACTTTTGGGCGAGAAATTTTATCCAATCGTGTTTCTGAAGTTAGTTTAACAGTTTTTTCCCAGAAAATCCATGACTCCCACGGGATTTGTAAAACCCCGAAATTCACGCGGGCGAAGCTGCGGGCAAAAGCTAGTGATAAATAAATCAATGGATACGGTATTATCAATCAAATTTTTACATAAATCGTTTTCAGTTACTACCTATAGTTTTGCTTTCAATGAAAACCACTTCAACCGCTTTTTATATAAGTACGAGTCTGCATCGCAACTCGGCCTTTGTACAACGCTTTTAAAGTTTATATTAACACCGCTTCAGTTAGTTTTTACGTCGGGAAGGCTTTACGTACATAAAGGCTCAATTATTGTGATTGGCAGACTACGGACACGGATTGGCTATCGTACAGTTCGGTGCGCTACTCAGCAGTAGGAGTTCAGAATTTGTCAAAAGTACCTAATAATTATTATGCATAAGCAGCATAAGCCGAGAGAATGCTCTAACGGATTCTATTAGAACTGTCCATTGAATGCTCGCAGGTTTTCTGCATATTTTCTTTGGCTAACCGCAAATTGAGATATAACACCGTACAATCATGAACCGGTTCAAAAGCATGGGATTATTATCACATCGAATTATATTAATGGTAATTACACTTGCAGCCCGCGGTGAAATACGAGAAAGATGTGAAAACCGCCTTCTGCACGGCGCTCGCTGTCGCTCTTATAATATATCGGCCTGCATTCTGTCCCCATTTTATAACATCGCGGGCAGCGAGTGTTTAACATTAGTACCCAATTTTTCGCAGTCGTTAACTTGAATAGTTACTGGGTACCTATAAACCGTTCGCAGAAGCTTTGCCATCTCAATTCATAATATATGACCGCTTGTCTGGTCAGACACTTAGCACTTATCAGACGAGCGCGAATCACAGTCGTATGAAGTAGGAGTCCAAATTATTGACAAAGCGTCTGATTTCTAATATCAGAGAGGCTTGGTAAAAAAATCCTGGCAGTTAAAATACCATGATATTCCAATCCTAGCTTTTATTGAACCACAAAATGCTGTGCAAAAGATTGCTATACTGTGAAACAGAGCACCGACGAGATGAGTGCAGGCTAAATTTTTGGCCGTTTTTGTTCCACGTCTCGTGAAATCGCGATGTCTCATTTTTTTGTTACTTTTTTCTCATTTTTTTTTTAAAACAGGTGTTTTGTGTTTCTGAACAGAATACACTTTCAGTTTTTGCTTTTTTACTCACTTTGGCAAAGCTTGAAAGTGATCATTTCATTACGTCCAATCCATTTACCTACTGAAAAATGTGTGCCTGGTTATGACTTGCATACGCTTCTGAGGTATGGCGATAGGGGACCTAAGGAACTAAAGTGCTCACTGTAAGCACCATGGTTGTGTTGTGGTGTGGCACAGGCTTCGGAGAGGATGATCGAGTGACAGGGTTATGGGCGTCGGCACTTCTAAACCCAGACTGCGTAGAAATGAGCACGCAACTGCCTGTTGGTCTAGTGGTAAGTATACTTGACTGCACTGCAGATCATGCGGTATTCGACTCCATGCCCAGAACGGCCAGTAAATGGTTCTTGACAGATAAAGGCCTCAAACAGTGGCGAAATCATCGCTAAAACTGCCATCCTATCGGACTAAGACAGTGCGAAGACTATAGATATAAGTACTTAGTGTACCTGTGTCCACTATGTGGCGAAGATAAGTCACTAAGAGCAAAGATTATTGCTAATCAATGATCTTTGCTAAGAAGAGGAAGACCTAAAAACCTGCGCCGCATGGTCAAGATGGATAGATGGCAATTGCTCCTAACAATGGCCTAGCCTCGAGTCTTGACCACCTGATTAGACTTCCCCGGCGCAGTAGCGAGCGCTTGGATTCGAGTGGAAGGTCGAGTATTCGATGCCCACCACAAGCAACTTTAGAATTTTATTATTGCTATGTGGTCTGGTGGAAGGCTTCGGCCGTGATCACCAGCAAAGACGCACCGCCAAGCGATTTAGCGTTCCAGCGCGATTCTGTGTACATATAGCGGTAAGTTAGGTACTTATATAGGTATACCTTTCGACTGCATCATCACTTTACCATCAGGCGGGATTGCAGTCAAGTACTAACTTGTAAAGTGTAAAAAAGCACAGTCGTTTCTATAATGTTACCATTCGGTGGGCGAGCCGTCGGACCTCACGTCCTCGTATGCTGAGCGTATCGTGTCTCTGTCCAGACCCGTCGTCATGGTTACCTGCGCAATAGAAACTCACGTTTTATATTTTACATAGCCATAGGATATGCGAAAATTTTATATATGAATACGATTTACGATCGTCATACTAGCTTATGACAAAAAATGTTGCTTTGTATCTATATTTATAGGTACACCCTGCACTGCACGGTTAAAGACTAAAGTCACAAATAGTTAATCTGGCATAGTGGCCATAATCTTCCTCTAATTTTTTGCGCCTTTTCGGGCAGCATTTTGAAACAGATAGCACTTTTTTAGAAGCGTAAAATTAGTTTACTTCAGAGATTTTGTACAACATAATTGGTACCATGGCAGTTGGCACATCTTTGTAGCTAGTAAGAGTAGTAAGAAGGTCGTACTCGTAGTCTGAAAGACCTAACTGTAAAATACTTAATTACGTATTTAAAATAAGCTGCATTCCAGCGAGCGGTAATGTGAAGTGAAGTAGTTAAAATGAGTAAAAATATGTCTTTTACCGGACCCCTTTCACTGACATATCTACTGCTCACGCGCTTCGTGCCGTAAAAACGTAATTTCTTTGCAATTAACGCCTCTTGTGCGCTGCTGAATAACCGATGGGGCGACCAGTCGATAGCCGCAATGAAAACAATCAACAATGAGATAAGTAGGGTAGTTTCCATAAAACTAACGTAACATATCACTGGCTAAATCTATAATGATATTGAGAGACTCAAAATACAATTTTTTACTGCGTCAGAGGAAATAAAAAAAAAAACATATTTTTGCTGTATAAATTTTAAATATCTGGGTGACCGAGTTTCACTCGGTGGCCAATAGATGGCAGCAGTAGTCATATTTTTTATTTTTTGGTAAATTCAACATTTTATAAAAATGAATCCTAGCTAGATCGATTTATCGCCCCCAAAACCTCCTGTATATACTAAATTTCATGAAAATCGTTAATGCTGTTCCCGAGATCCAGATTATATAGAAATATATATACAAGAATTGCTCGTTTAAAGGTATAAGATTAAGTATAGGTATAAAATTGATGATTAAACGAACTTACCTGTAAGTGAAGTTCTATCACAATTATGTGAATACATTTTATTCGAAAATAATAATAAACACAATCAGGTACACTTTCATTGTACTGGCAATTTCGCACTTTTATCTATTTTGTTTTTTAAAACTGACCACCCTGATGGACACGCTGTCCCAGCCTACGTCCGTGCCAAGCTTCATTCTTTAGAGAATATTTAACAAAATTTTCGTATTATACTCATGGGTTTTGGGTATGGGAGGGACCTTATATTATTATTTTCGAATAAAATGTATTCACATAATTGTGATAGAACTTCACTTACAGGTAAGTTCGTTTAATCATCAATTATATTTCATACATTTTATTCTTCAATAATAATAAACACAATCAGGTAGATGTTTAGAGATGAAAATTTTTGTTAAATTATGGACATTAACAGATAGTAAATTGTTTCCTATTATAATAGGAAATAGGTCCTCTTTATACCACAGAAGTATTTAATTAACACAATCTTTTCGTTCAATTCCTGGATCAATAAACCAGTCACATTACAAATAGGTTTAATTTATATTTAGATAGATTATAATGATTAATGATTAGAGAGCAAAAGAGCTATTGCGACAGAAGCATCATCGCTCAATAAGAGGTTATAAAACTTAGGTAACGTCCGTAATGGTTGTTACCAGCAGACTGCTTTTCTGATGAGGTCAAGCAACAAACTACGTGCTCGCCGAGGAAGTGTTGCGTACTTGGTGCTGAGTACACTGAAACGCAGACCTCTCTCGTGAGAGATTATATTCCTCGGCAGACACGTTCTCACGGTGGTCTGCCTGCAGGCGACCTTATGAGGTCGCTTCAACATTATCAGGAGGTTGTCTATTATATATCTTGGTCTAAGATTTTGTAAACGACATATCGATTTGTTTTTCAAAGCTGTGGCAAATTTTTATACTTTCTCTTCAGTTTTGATTATGGTATAATTAAAACTGGTTCGCCCTGAGTAGTAGCTGGCGTTGTATAAACTCAATAATTCCCTTGAATTATATAAAAACAATAATACTAACTTTAACTAATGCTAATGTTTTCATTCTGTGCTGTGTCTACTGCCTAAAGCTAAAAAAGTTACAAGATCAGCAAAGCAAAGTTACGGAATGAATAAACTCTTATTAAGGCCCATTGAGCAATGTGTTAGCATACTATATTGTGTGCTACTATGTGGTGTTTGATGTTAATTTATCTATTCATTTTCGCAATATAATATATATATATATATATATATATATATATATATTTTTTTTTTTTTTTTTTTTTTTTATTTGACCCAAAATCATCAGCAGAAATTAAACTCAATGCCGAATGATAACAAGTAATCGTACCATATGCTACGTCGTTAACAAGTTGTTCTGTTGGAAATTACGAGGTTGACTTATAATGTACGGATTGTACGGATCTCAGTCGTTATTAAAGCAGTATTGCCACAAAACTTTGTAAATAACACAAAATTTTTGAAACATATAGATTATTAAAAATTCCAACAAAATGTCCTTTTTTTTTTTTTTTTTTTTTTTTTTAATGCCTTCAGAGAACTTCCTCCAGTAATTCCTATGAATTGTGGTTCTCTAGGGAAAGACCATATTTATTTATTTATCATCAATAAATGTACTATAAGAAGTAAGTCTTTTGACACCTTATGTAAAAGAAGAAAATCCAAAGTTGTAAAGGTCCTTAGACGATGTATGTCTAAAGCATTGTCTATAATAGTATTTTTAAGCATTCTACCTCTAGAAGAATGTATAGAAGAGCAAAGGTAAACTTGGTGTTCCAAAATGTTCAGAATGCGTCTGTTTCTAAGACGTCTGGGTTCATATTGATTACATTTCGCATTATTGCAAGAAGCGATAAATTCAATAACTGGATTGAACTCTTTGAATAACTTTGAAGTATATAATTTTACAGCGGTAGCTTAATCCCATTAACTGGATGTAACTCTTGGTCAGCTTTTGATTATCTTTAATTTCCATATAAGAAACAATTAACCCAATCGTTTAAATGAGGATATTTGATATCCTCTATGCAACTGATGTAAATCATGTGTATCAAAATAGATGTATCGAAAAATATGGCCATCAACTCTGTAAAGAGGTATTTCGATTCATCTTAACGTTAATTATTACAAAAACAAAAATCCCTCTAATGAAAAGAATTAGTCTTCATCTAGACCGGGAAATCGTGTGAATCACTAGTTCAACCTTTTAGGTTTAAGGGAGTTAGATGACTTAAAAAATGTTTTGTAACCACTGGCCATCTGATAGGATAACCGATGATGGACGAACAGCTGCGTCTAAAGTCTAATTTTTCTTACGGGCTACATTTTTTGTTTCTACAGACGTTCTGTGTAACCCCATCCATACCTAATAGCTGGAGAAGTGGACTTTAGGACTTTTAATCGGAATTAAGCTTAACTCTTAGATGATACAACGAGTTAAGCGTATAAATTTTTTTACAGAATTTGAATTGTTACATAATTCACGTCATAGTTTGCGGTTGGGTAACGATACTGCCATATCGTCAGAAATTAAAATAAAACCAGGAAACTGAGCATGTTTTGAGGGTAGTAAATAACTTTAACACTCTAACACCTAACAAATCTTCATGAAAAAACCGCGGTAAGTATCTGAGATGAGTCACAACTTCTTTATGTATTTTACCAAGGATGAATCGGTACTTTAAAATAAGATTCTTCAGTTCATAGGCATAAAACCCTTTTTAAGTATTCGCTTGTAAGCTGTTCTATGAACTATCAATTTCAAAGGATTTTGAACTACAAGTTCATTCAACGCCTTTAAATTTAGAATGTATCTTTTACCACGTAAGATTTTGAGGTTAGACACATCTTAACTATAATCGAACATGCAGTGACTCACTCCCACATTATCTCACCCAAAAAAGAAATGTCGATTGTCAAAGACATTTGTCGCTTTTTCTTTGTTGTGAACGTGTAAGACGGTACACTGTGTTAGTGTACGATTTTTAAAATGGTATTATGTAATAATAATTTTTTGGAGCTAGTTCCTTAATTTGTTCAATTCATTAAAATATTTTATTGAATGTACGTACATTTGTACACCTAGTGAAAGTAAAAAAATAGTCTTCACTTATTATAACTCCC
This sequence comes from Coenonympha glycerion, assembly GCA_963855885.1. Lineage (NCBI taxonomy): Eukaryota > Metazoa > Arthropoda > Insecta > Lepidoptera > Nymphalidae > Coenonympha > Coenonympha glycerion. The sequence goes on from OY979631.1 coordinate 1,368,243, forward strand.
GAAATTCTAGATCATGTTATAGATCGTGACGGATTCCTTGTCAGTGATATGTAACCAATAAACTTCAAAATGTTGAAGACAACTGGCATATAGGTACCTTAATGTCTAGCGTCGTCGATGAACCTGGTGGAGACTCGCTGCCACGTCGCATCTTCCTCGCGGCTGATCGCCAATACTCAAGTGTGTCACGCCCCCCTGCTGGCCGAGCCGTAACGAGAGGGGGCCAGCTAGTTTCTCGAGAAACGAGATTGCGCTGTCCCAGCGGTGGGTGTCGATAGCAAAGTCGCCCGCCGCGCCCTGCTGGTTTCTTTATTTACAACACCTGACGATCAGTAACCATTGAAACTAGTATAATGCCCGAAACTATTTCTCCGAAAAAACATCTGGTCCCGTTCGTGAACTTTAATTACTTGTCATTTGTCGAAACAAAATGTCATTTGTCAATACTTAAGCTTCTTCTCAGTTCAGGACGCGTTGTGGTTTAAGATTTTGATTAGTTTTAGAAAGAATTTAACAATTCACTTCAATGAAACTTTCAGACTAATGGTACATTATACATAATATTGTTAACTTATTGAGTTTTGAGCTAACAGTTAAATTATCATCCATTACACAATCTGAACATTAATTTTCGAAAGTAAGTAAAATTATTTTCCACCACAAAATCTAAACATTATTGTTGTAGGTAGTTAGAAAAGTTCGACGCGTTGGTACCCTCGTGGAATTAGTTTTTAAGTCGTGAAATAGTTATCACTGATAAAAGGCTATAACATTTAACTGGCTATTCATAAGCCAGGCAAGTATATCAAATAAACTATTTGATTCTTTGCAATGAAGGTCGGCTAGAATTTTACAACTGTCGGGACTAACCATTAATATAGTTCTTGTGACTGAGCGCCGATAGCAATTCGGGATCAAAGTCCGGGAGGTCCTGCGGAGCCACTTGTAGTGAAGCCGAGAACAGCGCCACACCGACATCGTCCCCCGTTGGTATCCGCAAAGTCCTTTGAGTTTTTTAAAATCCTTCGTGTTGACCCGCAGTCAACCTCCAGGAGCATTGACGCATCATGCTATGCTTTCGTGGTACCCTCGACGTGATACCCTCCAAGCTAGCTTAGAGATGCCTGGACTATTTCGCGCATCATGCTATACTTTCGTGATAACCTCAATGTGATACCCTCCAAGTTAGCTTAGAGATGCCTTAGAATTTCAATTTTTGGACACACTTTCGTCAGCATTGATATTTGAGTTGATGTGATATCTGGGAAAAAAGGTTAATTTTCACTTACCCTCTTTCCTCGGAGTCTGACGAAGATGAATGCACAATTATATGATTTGATTTTATTTTATTTTTGTTATAATAATAATTTTTACTAGCGTCTAAGCATTATCAGTATAGAAAATTAAGCAAGTTTTAACACTGAACACTTAATTTTTTTCACTTTGAACCTAAATTAACAAAAACGAGACGTGTTTTTGTAGTCGAGTGCTCGTTGCCGCGCACAATAAAAGAATGAAGCTTGGCACGGACGTAGGCTGGGACAGCGTGTCCATCAGGGTGGTCAGTTTTAAAAAACAAAATAGATAAAAGTGCGAAATTGCCAGTACAATGAAAGTGTACCTGATTGTGTTTATTATTATTGAAGAATAAAATGTATGAAATATAATAATTTTTAATAAAAAATTACATTGGAGTAACAAAAAATCAGATTTTTACTAACTGTTGAGGGAGACGGTTGTGGAAGGCGAAAAACAGATTTCGTTCACCAAAAGTTGTAGTTTTGTGAGGAAGTTAGGTAGGTACTCACTTGCGATAATATTGATAAACGGTGACATTCATTAAAAAAAAAAAACTACTATAAAGAAAACTACTAAAAACTAGAATAAAAAAAACGCGCTTAAAAACACCATAAATCACGCCGTCGTCGCCGGCTCTATCAATGAAAGAATAAAGAAAAACAAAGTTCAGCAAACCAGCATTTCCGGCGTGCGCTTTGTTTCAGACATTTTAAAAAATAAAATTTGTTTGATTGTGATTTGTTTTTCATGAAAAATGTTCAGAATTATCCTATCGCGTAGAGACTATAATTATGCAATCTTGCTATGTAGACGGTTTATCATGGTCCTCATGTTTGCAACCAAATGTTTGTATGAATACAAAATCGTGAGAAAAACTGCATATCAGAGAATTCGCCGCATATACTATTCTCACCTATCGCGAATGTGCCGTAAATCCATAATATTCTGAGAAGAGATCGAACACAGGGGTAAAGGGATGAGTCACTAATAAAAATCTTATAAGATTTCAACTGTCTAACTATCACGGTTCAAGATACTTACTTGTATGCACATACAAACGGTCAGACGGACGGCGAAGGTACTCTATATGGTCTAAACCAAAAAGACCAAAAAACTCGTTTTACCCAAAGGGGTAAAACGGGACCTAAAAACAAAGTCAGATTTGTTCGAGAACTTATAACTCGAGAACGGGTGGAACTTATATAACCCGAAGAGCCAGTATATTGCTGTTAAAAACGTAGGAAAATTGAGGAAAAAAAAACATTTTCCCATACAAAGCTTTGGTAACTGTCAAAATATAAAGAATTCAAAATAAACGGGAACGGCAGACCATTCCCGCGGGGCTTGTAGGGACTAGCTCACACGGGCAGACTGTAGAGCCGAGAGCAACAGCTAGTTATTCTATATATATAATCTGGTCATAGGTTATGAATAATTATGAGTTACGTCTTATGTGTCAAAATATGAGCAATCAGCAATTAATAATGTTTGGGGGTAGCCGGCACGGGCGCGGGCGTGGCGTGAGCGGTGCGTCACGCGCCTCGCCGCGCCGCCGCCGTCTATATTCGTCACTAACTCACCACCCTCCCCTCGTGTTATTTCACCATTCCATATTATTTTCGCTTTGAATTTCAAAACAAAACGAGGTACCTAATACTCACTCCACCTCCGAGTAGATTACCCAACCTTACACAGGTAGGTAGGTACCTAATCCTAAACTTATTCTCTGATCCGTGGGTAAACCCAATAACCTGTGGATTAATCTTTGGGTATCATTATTCAAAGTTCTAAGTCCTAGTTAAACTACGTAGTATGTAACACATCAGTTCATATAACATTCATGAAATTCACTGCTCATCATGATAGGTATCTAACAGTAGTACAATGCAGTTCATCAATTTAATTGGAATTCAAAATCGTAAAATCTGTGCAAAATCGCTAGTCGCTGCGCAGTACCGGTAACTTGTAACCAGCCACGGCCCAAGCCAAGACAAGAAATCTTCTAGTGGGTAAAAAATCTTCTTCTGGGAGTTTGCTATGCAGTTCGATGGTAACCTATACAGCAAACGTGAGGGTACCTTGGAGGAACAAGAGAACCCCGAGTGGCAGGAGTCAACGTCGCGAGTGTCGTCGCTCTTCGCCGAGCACTCCTCCTTGCCGTCCTTCACGATATCGTACAGTTCGTCAATCCTGTTCCGCAGGACTTTCATATCGCCTTTTAATTTCCTCCTGTCTACAAACGAATCAAACTTTTAAAGGTTTCGCCAAAGCCTGCATGTTATTATGTTCCAACGAAATTTGCCTGTTTTTATCACTAACTGCATCCCTAAAAATGCCAAATTTAGACGCGAGAACTGTTTTTCGTCCAAGTTTCTAATACAAGCCCTGGAACTAGGAACGCCATGATGGCATTTCTACCAACCGACATTTGGCCAGCAGGCCAGTGGGTTGTAAAAAGCGGGTTGAGACGGAAAATTTCGGTGTCGTCCAGTCAAAAATGAATTAGCATTTTCTAAGCACGCGCTCTTTAAACTAGGTCTCTTCATTGCTTTCTATTTTTTTGGCAAGGGCAAAACTTACGTATCTAAAATTTTTGAAGACATAAGTTGACTACCAAAATAGGTAATGTTGTTTTTATCGTTGCCACCATCCAATTGTAGTCGTAGACCGTTATCCTAAGCTTGGTCAAAAAGCCTCTTTTCTATTCTTCTCATTGGTTTAGTTACTTGATAGCACCAGTGATAGCCATCATGATACTTAAATATTAGAATATGCTTGACTCTGGTAAACACCAGGAAATTAAGAAAGCGAAGAAGACAATGTTATTTAAGAAATTAAAGATAACCTGAAGTCACTTCTTCAAGAGCGACCATTTTCTCTGAAAACTGAGCCAGAATCTTCCTCATCTCATCCACATTTTTGGAGAGCACATCGAATTTGTCAATAATGTTACTCTGGTTGAGCGTCAACTTGTCGATATGGCTCTGCAGGTTCTTGTATTGGCTGTCCACGTGCGATGCTGGGTTCGTCATTTTGGAAAGTAAAGGATTATGCGTAAGAACCACAAGAATTGCCTAGATTGTAGACATTTTGGTTATACTGATAAAATTAAACCTGTAAATAAACTGTTTTACAGGTTTCGGGAGTCACTTGTTGACATTAGTGACGTAGGTAGGACTAACTACTTTATCTTTTTTTATATATCAACAAATATTTTAAATATATATAGAAATGAGGTTGAATCAGTTACGATTTTAAGTGAAAATCCTTTTAAATATTGTATATATTCTTTAATCTGTTTATCTTCCCAAACAGCCACATTCTAATCTTCAAAAGGGATTTATACTTCTCTCCTCCATTTATCTCAAAGAAGAGAGTACCTAATTGATATAGAATATAGATAGGCTTTCCTCAAGTTTTTTAGGTCTAGCTTGCAGGATGACAGGAGTTTTGCGTCCCGCATTTCCACAAACAGAAGCAGTTACTTATCGTATCCTAAAACTATGTCATAACCAAAGATTTAAATCGCTAGATGAGCCCTAAACCTCCAAAAACGTCCACGTTTTTGTCTTGTGTGCGACACGTTGTCACTCTCTTTGTCACGAGTAAAACTACAGCATATTGAGAGCACTCACTCAACATATTTGTGGACGTTTTTTATGTGCGCAATGAAGGCTTAGGGCCCATCTAGCGACTTAAATCTTTGGTCATAACATGTCAATTCCTATGAAGTATTTTTTTGGATTTTGTTCCATTTCTATTCCACTCGTAGTATCGCTATTTTGTCACAGGATTCAGGAGGGCAGGTGTTCTAGAATGCAAGTTACAAACTTACAAAATCATTAAAGCTTCTTAAATATTTAACGGATTTTAACACTTTTTCATTCAAAAGGCTTCAGTGATTGATTGGACCAAAATTTTCGTAAATAAATAGATAGGTATCGCAGCTCCTCAAAGTGTGATCGCGGCCCGACTAGTTTCACAGTTAACACATTTTACTGTTAACACATACGGTAATGAGAATGACTCCACATATTGCAAGCGTTTGGTCGTTTGGTCAACGGCATACACTAATTCAATGCGATGACCAAGATGAATGTCACAGTTATTTATAAATATCCGTTGTTTAGCTAAGCGTCCAGCTATTTGGTTTTACAGCGGAAGTGGCCGGTTGGCGCATAACTAACGCAAGATAGCCATGTATCTAAATTCCAAACCTCAGTGTGCTGATTCTGTATCGTTCACTTAGTTAGTTAGTAACCCAAACTGGGTTATTAACTAAGAAAACGGAGGCAAAAATCCTATTTTTGTATTCTTTTTGTACAAGATAGCAACTAGCATGGTATACTGTTATGATACCATACCGACCTAGGTTGGTAATTTGTGCAAAAATAGGATTTTTGCCTTCGTTTTCTTAGTTAATAACCCAGTTAGGGTTACTAACTAACTAAAGTCTATTCAATCTCGAGCGATACCAGACGTAAACAAACCGACTGCCAGGTCATTCGCTTAAGCAGGGTTGCGCAACCTTTTTAACGTATACTAATTTTTCAAATTTAAAATAAATTTATGTTTTGACAATAATATCGTATTGTTTGAATTTTTTAATGATATCTTGAAACTAGATTTAACATAAGTGAAAGTTTCGTGTTACGCGCCACTTCAGTGCCTCACTAGAAGCACGCTGAGTGGCACGTCAGGTCATGCAGCGCCACGCCATCCACGCGAATGGACGCTATTCTATACAATCGCTTCGAATGTTGAGACAAGTGACACGTCAATATCACGCGTCAATTAAAATATTTATTCTAGGTTTATGATTAGGGGAACAAAATAAAATATAAAATATTATCCAAATGTTTACGATAACCCCCATGACATGCTTTGACCTTGAAAGCGAAAGTCGTGAGCGGTGCGGCAGATAGCAAACAAACAAGATAGAAAGAGATAGTCATATTTTGTTTGTTCCGTCGTCGCTACTACTAAATGATCGGCTTTTGTTTACGTCTGGTCTCGCGTTTCGTTGAAAAGACTTTAAGTGAACGATACAGAATAAGGCCCCAGATCTAAATTAAATGATATTGGTACTGAAGTATATACTCAAGCTAACGACTCTTTGAATTGAATTTGAAACAATCTTCCAAACGATTTAAAAGCCTTTTTGACAGTTTGTACTTTGGCCTATTTGATATTTCCCCACCTCCTTCCAGCGTTCCACCATCTTCTGACGACCTCCTTGGTCCCCGGTTCGATTCCCGCCATAGGCCACTTTAGAGTTTTATAACTGCTTGTCTGGTCTGGTGGGACTCTTTAACCGTGGCTATAGTTACCACCCTACCAGCAACGATGCACCGCCAAGCGATTTAGCGTTCCGGCGCAGTGCTGTGTAGAAAACTTTAGGGGTTATTTACTCATTCTTAATTTATCAAAGATAATATACTCATTCTTAATTCATATAATATTACATATTGTAATCCTACGATTACAATATGTAATTCGGCTGCATCGTCACTCACCATCAGATGAGGCCGCAGACAAGTACCTACCAATTTGTGGTATACAAGAAAATCTAATGTATATAATTCAGCATTCTTTCGATGAGCAGTAATAGCCTACAGATCTTATGAGAAGAATGTTAAGACGAGGCACAGAGGCAGTATGTAATGCATGGCGTACTATTTATGTAGAGGTATTCTGTAGTATCTTGCAGTGTGTAAAATTTAGAGTGGGCTGAGGATGCAACGAAGCTAGGAGATTCCACAAATTCCTCCACCGTTGTAATTGTAAAGGTGTAACACATTTAGAATGAGAACATCACACGTGCCGCGACTGACATGTCCCACTTGGCAGCATAAAATACAAATTGCTTACGAAAACTACGTAAAGTTTACAAAATATCAAATTACGTGTCGTTAGACGTGATACAGAGAAAAAGAAAAAGTTTGTGATACAAGAATGTATTCACATAAGTTACAACTTATAAGTATAGGAAAAAAAAACAATTTTCGATTAGATAGGGTAGGTATAGTAGGGGATGAGTAAGTAGGGTCACTAACTCACTAAAGCAAATTATGGATTGCAAACATTACGGTTTAAACATGTAAGGACTTTGTCGCAGACATAAGATTAGTAAAAACAATTTGGGGCTAAATTAGTTTTCGCGTTTCAAACCCTTTTATCAACTGCCCTAGGGGTTCGCGAACCTGACTTTGGGAAACCTTGAAAAATAGGTTGCAGACAGAAAATAAAGTTTAATTACGAATGAGTAACATGTGTTTAGTACTTAAATAAATTAATGTAACAACGAGTAAAGATAATATTGTTTTCTTTGAATTGTTCACGTTTAATTCGGGTCAATATATTCGCTTCCTGTACCCCTGTCCCCTAGTACATGTTTGTAGTCCTGAATACGAACATCTGAAAACTCGTCTTACGAATCGAATGGTTCTATCCAACGATTTGCTATATTTAAAGTGTCATCGCCAGATTCTGGGCTTTCGATACTCGAAAACGACAAAAGGATTAATCGTTTGCGAATTAGCAAACTTGTACTTGATCTTTAGTTGTTTACAATTTACATCTCGTACGAACGACAAGGATAATAAATACAGTTTGGAACTTTGGATATTATAATGTTTTTGTGTCTGTGTGGATCTAAATACCGATGAGGAAAGTTTACAATTACACTAGCTAGCTCAATTAGTTTCTAAGAACCATTGTGAAGTGGTGATAACAGAGAACAAAACCCGGCTGAGTTTGTTTTGGGCTTCTTCTCAGTGCAGGGCGCGTTGGCACCCTCGTCAACTTAGTTTTAAGTCTATCATACGAGACAAATATCATATTGACGTTTACAAGAGCCCGTACATAAGGCCCATGTGAAATAAAGAAAATTTGATTTTTTTTACTTATACTTACGTAAGTAGGTATACCTTTTCCTAGCCTATAAATAAGCCATCGAGCTAAGTAAACATACTTTATTACTTATTTAACAAATCTGCTTGAGGTGGGCACTGGGCATGGTGGGTCTCTTTAGCCATAAAGATCCATTACAACTTTAAAATCGTATTTTTCACAATCTGTGTTCACAGGTATTTTCAAACATATTCAAGTGACGACTCTATTGCACAATTGTGCAAAAATTACAGAATAGGGGAGACTCCTGTCCTGTCCCCCTACTATTCTATAACTTTTCGTACTTGAATGACCGAGATGTGTATTATGTAAGCGTATAAGTATGTTTTATTTCATTGCTGCGTCAACGTTATTAACTGTGTGTATTTAAGCGAGTCTGTGAGTTGGAGAATATCACGGCAGAGCACCCTCCTTTTACATTTAAATCACATCTTAATAACATTTACGAGCACAAGGATGTCGCGTACGGAGACCGAATGAAAGGAAACGCGGGTATTTAACCGTCGAGAGGGGCCCACTTCATAAACCCACCATTTCATCAAAAGACAATGAATAGTACGCGTAAGAGAAGACACAGAGCTTGCGTTTGATGGCGTTTCCACGTATTACAGAAAATAGTACAACACACTCGTATTTAAATGAGAGAACAATTCAAAGTCCTTATTACAAAAACATTTCAAAGTAAGAATTATGAGCTATAACTACCACGGGCATCTTATTTGTCTCGGAACTCTCAAAATTCCTAAGTAACTCACATCATTTCCTGCAAAAGAACCTCTTATCTTCCATATCATTGACATTCAGAATCATTGACATGTGTTTTTAATTTATGTTTTCTTCGTTGATACAATACAGTTTTTTTACAGCGGAAAACGACGACGCAAGCAAGTCGTACGACGGCACTATAAGTTATAACTACCTACTCGTCATTCTGAGACTTTTCTATAAGTTACAACAGTTATAACAGTTGCATAGTCTCATTTCATCTTTTAATTCGTTGGCTACAGACTACAGTGTCCTGCAAACCGAAACATAGTAATGTAATTATTCACGGCAGGGCTATTTCACCCTATGTTAGTTGTTACCTCGCACGCTTATGACCCATTGGTCCTGTAGTTTACCAGACTTGTGTAAAGCGTCTCCCCGCCGAAGATAAGGCCTTGTAGCTTATTTCATCAAAACACATCTAAATAAAGCAGTGCGTTCAACTCGCGCGACTCGCAAGTCACAGTTAAGCGTCATGATTATTTTTAATCTTCCGAATATTGACCTAACGGCTTGGCGGCCGTGGCTGGAAAAGCGATACTCCTCGCGAGTTTGTTGTAAGCTCTTCTCAGCACAGAGACAGTTAAAGTCAACTGTACCTACGTCCTGAAAAGGTCTATACGACGACCTCCGTGGTTGAGTGGTTAGCGTGCCGGTTTTCAAGGCGCCGCCATCTCTGAGGTTCCGGGTTCGATCCCCGGTCGGGGCAATGTAGAAAAATAACTTTTCTACATTGTCTCGGGTCTGGGTGTTGTGGTACCTTCGTTGTTTCTGATTTCCATAACACAAGTGCATAAGCTACTTAGTATGGGATCGGAGCAATGTATGTGATGTTGTCCTCTATATATTTATATATTTATATTATTTATATTTATTTAAAAAAAAAAAAAAATGTCTATACAAAATTGCGCTCAGACCTCGGACTTCGGAGTCCATAAGAAGGTACCTAAATAAACAACATAGGCAATGACATATTATAAGTACCTACCTACTTGAAAATCTTGTAAAATGCATTACTTAAGTATGATAATTGATAAGGTAATTTTATATCTTTATGATTATATCCGAGATTATGAATATCGCGCGATTTATATTTAAGTATGGAAGCAATAAATTATTATCAATCGCATTTTTATAGCACTCCTATTTCTTTATCTGATATCAGAGTATTATACACCACCTACATAGTACATATACCACATTTTTCCTTTTGCTATATTTGTCATTGAAGAGGGGATATTGTCCTAAATCTTACTTACAACTTACAAACTAAAAGTGACTTTTAGTTTGTAGAGAAGGAAACAGACCAGCCTCCTGTCTTAGAAAAACGTATTCATCGTTATCGTAATCGCCTTCTAATTCTGCCCGCTGATTGGGTTCCTGATTGGCGTCAACCAACCGCGGGACAGAATTCGATAGCGATTACGATGACGATGAATACGTTTTTCTTACGCAATCAGACCCCAGACCGATCCGGCTACAGAGGTAAATCCCTGCCGAGATTTTATTTTCCCGTGACCAACAGATTTTTCTTAATTTTTCAAAGATTACGTACACGGTACAAGACCTAACCCAAAGTAACATCTCCTTTATAGCCCGACGGGAATCGAACCCAGGACCTCGAGATCTGCAGTCGAACATGCTCACCACTAGACCAACGAGGCCAGTCAATGTAAAGGAATTACATCTACGTAGTTATTGTACAAGCTACAACTGTACTTTGTTAAGGGGCTTTATTGAATTTGTTTTTGTCTTTGTCACTCTCACGGATACGTTGATGGGTGCGACATGCAGCGTCGCGGAAGAATATAACAGAAAAACGACCTTTTACCTAAATACTCAAAAACTAAGCCAGTTATCAAAAAAACTGTTTCTCAGCGTTTTTAGATAAATTATTATTACCGACACATTAAAACAAAAATTACTATTACATCCATCGTAGTTTCCGATAAAAATTAGAAAAACTGAAATTTTGGAGCAACTTTTGGGAGAACTTTCTATCGAGATATAAAATCGTGTTTCTGCTTCTCAACGACTTTAGATTAAACACCCAAAATACATGACGTTTAAATTTAAAAGAAATTGTGTTTATAGTTTTTAAACAAAACTTCACTAAAGATCGCTTAAATACGGCTTCTACGCCGTTAATTCAACATCTCGTGATGATACTCCGATGCTCCGAATGTACACAAGTAATTAATACGGTCCGTTAAATATACATATTGCTCTTACAAAACAACGTAACGTAACTGACTATTGTACTTGTAAAAAAGAAATTGTAATAAAAACTGAATACAACTTGTATAATAACACAAAAAATACATTTCTCTACAGCGATCTGGAAAAAAACGAAAGTGCTAAAAATTAAATTGCTGTGCGTGAAACGTTGCATATGTACCTAGGCCTGTTATTAACTGATTAAACTAGAATGTAGAACATAATTGCTTATTAGTTATTAAATAATAACATCGCCTATAAAATCGTAGTGATTGCTTAGCGTGTTAGAAATGTGCATAATTCAATTATGTTGTTAATAATATTATGATGAATAATTATAATACATCTTACTCCTTATTTTTCATGATTAAATTAAAACTTGACTTATTATTAAAAAGCGTTGGCATTCAAACTTATAATTTTTTAATGTCTAGTTGTACCTATCTATACTTCTGATACCAATAACATAATTGAATTACCTACAATTTAACGTTTTCAAAAATAAAATGAGAAAGACAGATTGAAATTGCATTTTGCTATTTATAAGAATTTGTAAGGGCATTTGTTATACTTAACTCTGTTCAGTTTTCGATTTTTTCTCTCTGGTCCCTCGCTATTGCTATATATCTGTCTCATGTGTCAAAAAGAAAATAAACGAATGGATAAGTAGATCGGTATATTATTTCAAATAAAGCATTGATGCACCTAGATAAGTTAAATACGCATGGCGGCAAAAACTCCAACTTGTGCTGGTAACAAGCTAATTTTAAACCAACTGAGGGTAGTACAGTTCCAAGAATACGCGAGGCGGGAAAGTTCAAATTTAGAATCACGTGACCTCGAACTTCAGAGTGCACATCCTGCGGGCGGTTCGCCAAGCGATTGCGTCTCCAATGACTTGCAATATTATTACAATTTTTTTTTTACGAATTTGGTGGTTTGTTAAACCTGTTTTTATGACCTGGGATTTTATTGATTTTTGATATTAATAAATTCGCATACTCTCAATAAGTGTAACAACCTTTTATCTCCACAAAAAGATTAGGTAATAATTATCGAGAAGAGATAGGTAGTGCCCTCGCGCTTCGCTTGGCTCGTCTTGGCGGGGACACTACCGTGTCCCCAGATATTAAAAAACCGTTCTTTTTCGTAAAATCGCGCCGTTCAAATAACATTCCAGAAAGGGCTGAAAATGCCCGAATGCAGAGCTAGTTCGACCTACGAGTATAAAAAAAAATTAACAGTTTTAATTTGTAGGCAGTATTTTTTTATTTTCGAATTTCGAAGCACTTTTCCCGATACGCGGGGTCGTCGCCCCTCGCCGAGTCGAGATGGATCACGGAACAAAAGAGGCTTTGTGGAGCAGCGCTGCAACACATGTGGAAAGTACCTACTTCCGGCTTTTTAACGAGACGAGCCTCGGAGAAACTGATACACGCCTCGGTGTGGCTTCGAGCCTTTTTGTGCACGGATTGGTGTGGCAACATTAATTTCCAATTGATATTTGATTAGCTGCAAGATCACAATGTCACGTTAGTTGGCGGCCATTTTAAATATTATTTTTTTACTATTTAGAGAACTACGTAATCATATTATGTTTATACAGTGTGTCCGGGATCGAACTAGCGATAATTTAAGGGAGTGTTCTATGGCTCATTACAAGCAAAAAATTTCATATAAAGGGCCCCCTCACCCCCTCCCCGTGAGAGCCATATAAATTTTGTATGCGTTTTTTTGGGTATGTGCACACAATATCTTTTTGCTTGTAATGAGCCATAGAACACTCCCTTAAATTATCGCTAGTTCGATCCCGGACACACTGTATAAACATTTGAGATGTATAATTGATGAATTTCATTGTGCACACTGCACAATGCACATCTATAATATAAAGAATAGGTTCCGAGATGCATTACAATTGCTTAGTCACAAGTTAATTATAAGTTGGAGCGGAAAGTACGGGAAAGTTGCCACATATTGGCTGTGAGAAATGGCAAATTGCTCATATACATTCTCTATTATTTGTTTTAATGCTTTGCCGACTATAGAAATACTATTCTTCACTGAAAATTTTACTAGGGCGATTCGAACATTCGAATACCAATGTCGAATACCTAATGGTGCTATAGTTGTATGTATTTTATAATAATAAACAACCTCCAAAAACGTCCACGTATTTGTTCATGTACGTAACATGTTGTCACTCTCTCTGTCACAAGTAAAACTATAGCATGCTGAGAGCACTCACTCAACATGTTTGTGGACGTTTTTGATGTGCGCAATGAAGGCTAAGCGCCCATCTAGCGATTTAAATCTTTGGTAATAACTTTATCGGAAAACTAGGTCATGTACTAGGTATTCAAGACAGAAAATACGCTTGGGCTAAAGTCGACCTCCAAGCTCCAAGCCGTAGACCAACTTGGGCCGGCTATAAGGTCAACGTTTTTATTTGTACCTTTTTCATATATAGTATCTATAATATATCAGTAATCAAGTTTTTAACGTGTTTTAACCGGTAACTGAACCATCTGGCGTTAAGTATAGGTAGGTACTCCTACTCATGGTTTACCAACGTCCAAGACTGAATATAAAACTTTCACGCAGCAAAGTAGGTACTGAACCGATTTGCTTTTATCCCTAAAGAGTTCCACGGGATAAGCGAAATTCACACGGGCGGAGCCGCGAGCAACAGCTAATTATAAATAATTTGGCTGAAAGTTTGTCAAATGTAAAAAGTGAAAGTTCGATTATATTTTATGTTATGGAACCTAAAGAATCAGTGAATGCATAATGCACATAAAAATCAATTTTTCTGTTGACAACTGGAATTGAATTCAATCGCCGTCTTGGCGTCAATTTCTTATTATATCAATAACTATCTTATCAGTAAAAAAATAATATCAATGTTCTTTAAAAAGGACTAACGACTTGTATAGGTACGTAGGTCTTATCATAATGATGGCGGATAAACTCAGAACATAATAAGTATGTTCTGAGTTTATACCTATAGCTGATAGAGTAAATGCAGTGAATATTATTCATATTAGAAGAATTACTAATTAATCAGTTTTTTGGCGTCTATTTACGTTGTTAAAAACAAAATATCCGGTATAATTTATATACTTAATATTACGTAAAACACCAAAGATCAATCAACTGTATTTTACGTAGGTGGCGGGCCATTGCCCCGAAATCGGCCATTTTAAAAGTGTGCATAAGAATCCACTGTTCTAATTTTAAAATTGTTACAGAATATAATTGTTATTTATGAATACCTATCGAAGGTTTGAACGTGTTTTGAACCTTTTGAAAATACAAAGTTCAAAAAGACAAGGGTTTTTTCCTTCTTGGCTTTACACAGATTAGCCAATGCTAGGTTATAGAAAAACTACTGTAAATCAGAACTAAGTAACTGACATTTTTATTTACGCTCTAAATATTAGCAATTTCCTCGTAATGTCAAATGTGTACTCTAGAATAAAAAAAGATTACAAAAAGATTTTGTTCCATTAAATCGATTAGGAATTGATTGGTTGAGAATCAATCAAACAAGATTTCAAAAGGAGTACAACATGCAAGCAGCAATCTCTACTTTTTTGTAATGAAAAAACGTAGATCGGTAAGAAACCACTAATTGGCTAGGTACATGATTCTTGTAAATAGGTACAAACATTCGTATGAAGACAAATATAATTACTTTATTTAGCTTTAAAGTAACTTTTAATATAATTAGAGTAAATAAGAAATGTTGAGTGTGCTGTGATCTTCTTATCGATCGATAGATTTAGCACGTGATCACTAAGAAATCAAACCTAAAAAAAACAAGGAGGTAGGTACTAGTTACCAACCCAAATAAAATGGGTGGATACGAACGATATCTTAATTAACGTGAAATTAACGAGTGTGCCCGCGAAATTCAAAATGTTCGTGGTTTTTTGTAATCTGTACGCTAATTAGACAATAGACAATAGTCTTATGGCTGTCAATTTGCGGGAACGACGCATTGATCTATAAGGAACGACGTATAAAAATGTCATTCCTAGGAAATTAGTCCGAGTATTGAGTTTGAAGTGAATAACTCGCAAATCTCGGACTAATTTCGTTAACTCGACACTTTAAAGCAGAGATTTTTATATAAACACGTGAAGACGATGCTGGAATTCCCGCAATTTGACTGCCATAAGCCTATTATGTGTTATTAGCTTACAAATCGCGAAAAACCACAAAAAAATTAATTTCGCGGGCACACCCGTGGCATATCCCTTAATGGAAGATGTTTAATGGTTTGATCACAGATAGATTCAATCTAATCTGCAATGGCAGACACTTAAAAAGAGTAACTTAGTCAAGATCGTAACTGTACCTATGCCTCAGTATATATTTTTAATGATCTCTTGCGTATTTTAATTTCTTTTGTTGACCTATGCGTAAAAGAAATATTATTATCATAAGTATATAATTTTCGGTTAAATGGATAGAAATTAGAACGAACCACTTGAATATTTTTAGCTTGGTTTTATATAATTATTTCACGCAGGTCAAATCAAGAGCTTCCTATTTCAGTTACATACTAAGTTTCTTAAATTTATTATTTATAAAATTCTTTTTTTCTTGCTAGTTAAGTACCTAAGCAATGATCAAGTTGATCTGATCAAACATCTATGTTTAACGTGTTTGAAATATATAACTTTTGAATTAAGAATGGATCCATTATGCTAATTCAAAATCGCTGTTCATCAATCCATGACCGTCGTGGGTGTGTTTTACATTCATGCTTTTTTTGGGATAACAGTAGGTAAACCTTCTGATTTATCGTTTGCAGATCAAAGGTTACTAAAGGATTTGCTCCTTTTATTCTTGTAATCGGCGTCTTTATTATTTTTAACATAAATTACCTACTATAATTAATCTATGCCTACCTATTATACTATATTTTTCCTGAAATTCTAAAATTTATGAAAAAAGATCAAACTTAAATAAGTATCCTAGTGCAGCGGAGATAACATTTTGATGCAATGCTCTCGACCACCCATTGTTTATAGCTGTACCGTTTTACTAATAAAATCTCTCGGAACTAACTGTTTAATTTCACCGCTCCCATGCTTTTGGTGGGAAACTGGTGATTTTGAATAGCTTTGAAAGTTTGAATAGGTATATTTACGAACTGATTTAAAAATGTTCTCTATTCATCGCCTATCGATTGCCTACAGATATATTTTAAATCATAAGTTAAAATACGTAATTGATCGTTTGTAGATAACAATATCTTTTACCATAGGTCATTCCTTATTATTATTATTCAAGATTGTTTATAGTGTTAACATCAGAAGTGGGATTCTTTTTTCTGTTAAAAATCTAACCATTGGGCATACTTATTATAAAGTCTTTTCCAACATTCCTTGTGCAGTTGTGTAAGAAAACTGGATCAACGATTTTAGTTTTATTTATTCTAAACATCTAAAAAATTAAAAAGTTAAAATCTAATCAGACTCTAAGTGGAATCTTAAATTATCCAAAAAAATAAAAACAATATACACAAAAGTTTGGTTAAACCCGTTTGTTTATGTACTCATTTCCAAAGATTTCTCTTAAACGGAAATCACATTAGCGGGATCCAGGCACGCCTGCATTGCTGAGTATAAGTATACCTACAAAAATGCACCCAGACAGTGCTATAGCCTGCCACTTCACCCCCTCGCATATCAATACGACGCGACACCGTCAAAGCCATGACTGAACAGTAAACATTTACGGCGCTTTCACGGCTATATCTCACAATAAAAACAAAAAAAAAATACTTACTTTCTTTGGCCCATTCTGTACGATGGTTTCGTATTCCATGCCTTCCACAGACATTTTCACTTTTAAAAATTATCACCAAAAATTATACACTCAAAGAGTTAATTTTTTTATTAGTTTATTTTTTAACGCACTTAAGTAGTTATTATTTATTGCAGTCGATTAGGGATGGCACTGGAATCTGAATTAATACTAGTGTCGGATATGACCGTTTCCATTAAAGAATTTGGAGGAATTAGGACCGGATTGTACGTGCGGACTGCCGGGCGCCGGCACGGGTGCAGCCAATATCAAAGGCTCACACAGCCTCCCTCGCTCTCAAGCGAATGAAACAGTGCTATCATGTTCCTGGTCTGTGGCTATCATACTGCTATGTATAGAAAGTTGATATAGCAACAGCACCAACCATGTAAACGTGCGGCCTATCTACGACGATTTTGTGTTTGACACCAAAACGTTCCATTTTATTGTTCATTTGATTAAAAATGGAATTCCCTGATTCGTCATGAAAATGTGAGCTGTATTTCGATTTCGATTCGCTGCAAGAACATTTTCGATATCATTACATCGTTAATGCAATCGTAAAATGTAAAGGTACGCCCGCACTGGGCGTAACTGCACTGCAGTGGAACGTCGCGATATTATTAAATGAAGTTCGTTATGTCGCACTAGAACTGCAGCGGCGCGACAGTTTTGTTCGCAGTTGGTCGGAATTCTTTAAACGTGATGGATGAAATTGACGACAAATTGCAGGTCCGGCACGTCATAACTTGCATAAAATATGGGGTGACGCGTCGCAGTCGTGCTGCTAACTGTAGCGCACCAAGCGGCAACGGAACTGCGCGTCGCGACATCGTGCGTTAGTTTTGCCTAGTTGCCCAACTTTGTAGCGCTGTGTCGCGCAGCGCAGTTCCGCTGCCGCGGAGTGCGATATGTCTAATACGTTTACGTAGAAACAATATTTTGCAGTGCAGTGTCGCGTCGCTCCACTGCAGTGCAGTTACGCCCAGTGCGGGCGTACCTTAAATGTGAAATTATTTTTAAACGAAAAGGATACGTCAACCACAAACTTCAATATCAGTTGTCACTTGTCAAATGTCAAAATTGCGTTACAAATTACAAATTGGGGTTTTGGTAAAAATATAACAATATTAATTTTATGAAGAATTAAACTTAACTAAAGTAATTTAAAGTGAACTTAACGTTTAATACCTTTTCAATTCAAGAAAGGAGGACCAACAACAAATCAGCTGTAATTTTTAGGTTATAAATAAAAGAAGCGTTTAATAAAATGTGTGAAGAATTAAAGGTATTAAAACAAGGCGCAGAGGCAAGACTTTACATCTGTAACTACCTCGGAAAACCTACACTCATCAAAGAGAGGTTTAAGAAGAATTACCGCCATCCCGACCTAGATACTACAATTACTAAAGAGAGAATAAAAAACGAAGCCAGATCCATAGTTCGGTGTAAAACTGCAGGTGTAAGAACTCCGGCCTTGTATCTAGTTGATTTTGAACGGCGGCGAATTTATATGCAACATTTTGTAAATAGTATTACAGTGAAAGATTTTATTATAAACTTGAAAAGTTCAACCAACCAAGGTGATATGAATATATTGGACTTGTATTCAGATAAAATTGGCGAAGTCATACGCAGAATGCATGAAAATAATATCATACATGGGGATCTGACTACTTCTAATATGTTACTTGTTGAAAAATCTGCGAGTAACATAGAAGACAATTCTAAATGGTTGAATCATGATAATATTGAGTTGGTATTGATAGATTTTGGTTTGTCCTTCATAGATTCAAGTACAGAAGACAAAGGTGTTGATTTGTATGTACTCGAGCGAGCATTGATCAGTACACACAATGATTATCCAAATCTGTTCAGTAGAATATTTGAGGCGTACAAAAGCTTTAGTAAGAATAATATTAGAGAGATCATCAGCAAGTATGAAGAGGTGAGAGCTAGAGGCAGGAAGAGGACTATGGTAGGATAAGTGATATTTATGTGAATGAAATAAATATTATAATTTAAATAATTTTATTACATTTATTATTTTCCTAATTTAATCTAAATTCCATTGTCTATAGAATAGAAAATTTCCTTTTTTACTTGTAGTTTGTACATCATTAAATAAACCTTAATTAAACAGTAATTTTAACAAAATTTATCAAAATCCACCACTCCCGTCCAGACCCATCATATTTTGACCACTAGCTGACTGGACATTGGTCATTGGACAGTGGGCCCTTGAGACTTCTAATATAATATAAATAATATTCCTGATGGAGGAAACAACTTTCTGAAAGAAAAAGGAATCTTGAGATATGTCCTCTACTTTCTCTTGTTAAAGAACATGAAGTTGTTAATTTTTCTTCATTAATAATGTTGATAAAAATTTACGAATAAAAAACTATGCTATTACAATATTTTGGAGATTATGGAACAAATATGAACACAATAAAATATAATCAATGTCGTGTACAGTCCGACAAGCATAGACATAAAACACTATAATTATATACTCTTTGACTATAAGGCCCTCTTCAAAGAGTATATAATCACTACGTTTTAGCCCTCTTGGCACTTGAAGGAGGGCGCTGTTGCAAAACAAAGGCAGCCATAAAATAAAATCTCCTCAATTTTACTTCAATTTTAGTTTTAAATAGTTAATAGTAAGCAAAAACAAGATAACGTACAATAATGA
The DNA here is from genome assembly GCA_963855885.1 of Coenonympha glycerion. Taxonomy (NCBI): domain Eukaryota; kingdom Metazoa; phylum Arthropoda; class Insecta; order Lepidoptera; family Nymphalidae; genus Coenonympha; species Coenonympha glycerion. Next base: position 1,387,954 of record OY979631.1, read on the forward strand.
TATACTGAAAGAGCGAACTATACAAGATAGCGGCGTTAGTTCAGACTTTGGCCACGCGCCAAAATAGCCTTGTCGCACTGTAGTCTAGGTTTTAGCAACATCCACAGTTGACAATAGTCAATATACTCTATGGTTGATAGTGAGAGACAATGTCAAACGGTTAAATGTCAACGTCAAAATCATATGTTTTGTTTTTGACTTCGGAAAATAACCTAAAATCATTACCTAAAGATATTATTATTTAATAACTTTCTACAAAGTGTATCTAAAATGAAACAACATGCGTTGTGTTTATCAAAATCTCTCCTTTTAAACACCAGTGCTAAAATTGTTTCCTCTACAAGTAAATATATCCATTCTTAGGTTAAAAATTAAAATGTAGGTATAGTTTCAGTAACATCTAGATGTTAATTTGTATTTTTCAGGATGTCTTAGTACAAAAGAGGCGCTTGAACGCCAGAACCATTTATTTGCGTTGGAAAAGAAACGGCAGCTCGAGAAAGTTGGAAGAATTGAGAAAATTGAGGTGAAATACAAAGGTGTGCCAAAAGATTGCACTTTGGTTATGAATAAAGATATATCTACGCCGTTTGATTGTGCGAGACGTAAGTTGACAATATAGCTGCTCTATCAAATCTCTGTTACTTAACAAGTAACAAACCATTAACAAAGTGAACACATATTAGGTAGTGGTAAGGTTAGTAACTTGTACCGAACATGATTAGGTAGGTAAAAATAAGGCGTGAGTGTCCTGGGACACTCGGTAGAAACAATGTTTGTAATAAAACCTAAAACAAAACACCTTTTTATATTTCCATGTGTGTTTTTACCCATTGCTAAATGGATGACGCCTACAGTTAGCTTGCACTAACAAGTTCAATACCAAATCGATATATGTGATTGTATTCTGTTTTACTACTACCAGTAAAAGAAATTGTCTTTTGCCTAGCACCCTACTCAATAGTCAATACCCTCCAAAAAAAAAAATCCAAAAGGTTCTCAAATATAATTTTGAAATAGCTGACTAACCCCTACTTCACTCCAAGGCATCCTTTGTGCGAAATTGCCAAGCCGAACCTCAACAAGTTAACAAAGCTTTCAATGTCCTAAAGTGATTTTGTTTTGTTAAGTTTATAAAATTAAAGAAACTGTAATAACATGCTCGTTGTAAGGTTTTTATACACCAGAGATGGCTGGATGCATATAATTGTGTTCAATGCAAATGAATGAATCTTATCTATCTATCGAGAGCTTGGGTTAATGAATGAGTAACAACTTTTTTCCATTCCAATATGTTACAGATTTCAGTGAATGGCACGTTGAGAACAGTGCGCTGGCTTTGTTGGATGGTACAGTGTACTGGGACATGCACCGACCACTCACTGAGAGTTGTACACTGGAAGTGAGTATTCATGTTTGAAAAGATTATTATCTGCATAAGATCCTCATTAAAAAGATGAGAACTGTCAAAGGTTTTTAGGTCAAACTGTGCACATTTCGATACATAATTATATTCAATAAATCTCATCCTTAAAGATTCACAGTTATTATTGTACATCATCTTCTTCCATATCAGTCTTTCCCAAAGTGGGCGATAACGCCCCCTTGTGGGCGCTGCAGGTCTCAAGGGGGGCGGTAAGAGACCCAGAAAGAAAATGGGGGCGTTGTGTCGAGGCGGGGGGGTGATTTGTAATTTTATTTAGCTAGTAGGCCTCTTAAACAACCTCTTAACTGCAAGAGCTCTCGACTCTCAACAACAACTTGTGAACATCAACTAATATGAATTAAAAGATTGCTCAAACTCGATTCTATATTTCTCTCCGCGTAGTTCATATATCTGTCATATTTTATTGAATATAGAAAAAATGAATCATCATGTCAATCGGTCGCTCCGTTTCGTAATGAAAGTAGACACAAATAAAAAGGCAACAGACACACTTTCGCATTTTAATAGTTATTAGTACTCGTAGATATCTATCATGTTTTAACAAGTTTTTGTTAAATAACCCGAATTGTGCATTCCTGTAGCAGTCGGATGATTCATTGAATACTTGTTCGGACTTGTTGAGTACGATTGAGCGTCGAATGAGATTAACGAGTTTATGCATGTTTGTTTTATTCCTGTCGGTGCGTGCTGCTTAAGCATTTCTATATAAACAATGTAATATTTATTTTATTTTCATTTGTGGTCTCGCGCGTAATAGATGAGCACTACTTACACCTCCTCTACACTACTCGCGAAGTTGAACGTATTTCTCATTGCAAAACAATGTCGGAAGTAAAAAAGAAGAGACGGCAATACTGTGCGGAATATATTAAATTCGGATTTATTGAAAATCCCACAAACCCATCGTCGCCTTTGTGTCTTCTATGTCTAAAAACATTTTCGAATGAAGCAATGAAGCCTTCAAGGCTGCAAGATCATTTGAATAAAATGCATCCAGATAAGAAAGACAAGAATGTAGCATATTTTCAAGACCTAGAGAAGAAGCATAATACACAGCCAAGTGTAGCAAAACTATTTTCGGCGGCTGCTAAGCAAGATGACGACGGACTTCGAGCTTCGTACAATATCTCTTTGTTAATTGCTCAAAAAGGCAAACCACATAACATCGGAGAAGAGTTAATATTGCCAGCAATAAATGAAGTAATAACTACTGTGCTTCATAAACCGGCCGCAGATATTATCCGAAAAATTCCTTTGAGTAATAATTCTGTGCAAAGACGAATTGATGAAATGGCTGAAAACATTGAAGAATCATTGTGCGATCACCTGAGGACAAGTCAATTCTCAATTCAGCTCGATGAGTCCACTTTACCAACTAATGAAGCATTGTTGTTGTCTTACGTGAGGTTTATTAAAGATGAGAAAATATGTGAAGAACTATTATTTGCTAGAAATTTAGAGACCGATACAAAAGGTGAAACCATATTCAATACATTGGAAAAGTTTTGCGATGAGAAAGAGATTCCTTTGAAAAATATTATTTCAGTTGCTACGGATGGCGCTCCGGCTATGACAGGGTGCCATAAAGGCTTCATAGCGTACTTAAAAAATAAAATTCCAGATGTCCTTGGTGTACATTGCGTTATTCATAGACAACATTTAGTTGCTAGAAACTTAAGTGAAAAACTATTTCAATCACTGCAATATGTCATCAAAGCAGTCAATAAAATCCGCAACAGCTCTTTGAATGATAGATTATTTCATCAGCTTTGTGTTACTAATGACGAGGATTTCAACCGTTTGTTGTATCATACTGAAGTTCGTTGGCTATCAAGAGGCAATTGTCTGACTCGATTTTACAACCTGTTTGACTCTGTTATAGAGTTCTTGGAAACTAAAGATACAGAATTGCACGACAAGCTCATAACATCAAAAAATGATATAGCTTACATGACAGACCTGTATAAATTATTCAACGACATGAATCTCCAAATGCAAGGCGATAAACTAAATTTAATTAAAACAAAAAACGTCGTTGCTGCTTTCGCAGCCAAACTGCTTCTACACAAAAAGAATCTGGGCAGACGTGAGTTTCACAATTTTCCAAATTTATCAGTATCATGCAGTAACGACGAATTGTTTGCCTACTGCCAACATTTGGAAAACCTCCACATTGACTTCACCGAACGATACCAGGACATTTTGAACTTGGAAATACCAGACTGGGTGTTGGATCCGTTTTCAAATGTCAACACAGCAATGTCACCTCAGCTGGAAGAAGAACTTATAGAATTGACAACAAACGAGGAAATAAAAATCAAGTTCAAAAATGGTTACCAAGAATTTTGGCTACAAAAACCGATCCCGCAATTGTACCCTGGATTGTGGTCAATCGTTCAACGATTCTTGATAGCATTCCCATCGTCATATTTGTGTGAACGTGGATTTAGTGCTGTGACAACATTGCTTACTAAAAAGCGAAATCGTTTGCTTGTTACCGAACGTGGCGACTTGCGACTGTTCTTGAGTAAATTGGAACCTGATATCAACAAACTTATTAAACAGCATCAGATTCATCCTTCACATTAGTTTTTATATAAGGATTGATTATTTTAGTTATATTTTTAATAAAAGATACTCTGTTTTAATACTATAAAGTTGCGTTTCAATAATCATTCTTATTGGCAGGTGGAGCCCGTAAGAGTTAACTTGAGACCTTAAGCGCCGTTGTATGTTACCTACTGCGCTCAGGTTTCAAGTTGCGGGTTATAGTAAAAGTTTCGTTTAGAATTCTCCGTTAATATACATATATAGGTCACAATAATTAATTAATTCAATTTGAAGTTATAGTGGTTTTTAAATAGGTGAAAAAATGGGGGCGCTAAAAAAATATTTATTCTCAAAGTGGGCAGTAGACAAAATAAGTTTGGGAACCACTGTTCCATATCAACACTAACATTGGTGAAGTGTATTTCTACCTAAAAGCAATAACCCCCAAAATTGAATTGAATATTTTTATTTAATCCTGCTTAATTTCACAGTTCCAATCATTCAACATATCTGAACCTCAACAAGTTAACAAAGCGTTCTGGAAGACATGTTCCTTAGTGTTGGGAGCGTGTGCCAGGGTTGCTTTCAAGGACACTGTGCCCGTCAAACTGCACAGCTTCCCTGGACCAGACAGTAAGTACCTATTTTTTAAGGGGGATAAATATAATGATCACCATAAAATGCTTTGATACCCTTAGGTCTTTTACCAAAAATGTATAATTAACACCATTAAAATAACGTCTAAAATTACCTGTTTTAGTCACGACTGTACTTCAAAATGTATTCGAACACCAAATCTTAGCAAGCAAATTAATGCACTATTTCTGCCAAAATAAACCACAATGATTGCCACAAAATGTAGGCTTATTACTAAATAAAGCATTATGATGCCATATTGAGTTAAGCATGTCCAGCCACTTTCAGAGGCCAGAGCTATTCCGATTGGCATGAAGAGTTCGTGACTTGGCACGGCCGAGTCAGGGCACCCTGACTCGGATAACGGATAGGTGACGAAGTTTGTTCTGTTCTGACTGAGTGGTTATTTTCTTTTATGACCACCCAGATATAGGAGCCCCGCGAAGCGGGGATCCGTTGACCGAGCTTTTAAGAGGGTTAAAGATAGGTTTTCATTAACAAGCTAATTTTGGGTTAGTAATGATTTTTTTGGAGTCAGTTTGCTTAAATAGGATAGCAAGATCATCTTGCCAAGACGTAAAAACTGTGGTTATAATTTTACATTAAAATGCTGTTTTAATTTTGGTGATCATTTAGTACTTTTGGGTCAACAATGATTTATATGGAGTCATTTTGCTTAAACAGGATAGTGAGATGTTAATATTTTGGTTATAATTTTACATTAAAAAGGGGGTTTAATTTTGGTAATCCATTAACTATTTTTGTCTTTTATATGTAGTAACATATAACAGATATAGTAATATCTGGTGGTAAATTAAACAAACAAACAAACAATTGCTTCTCTATTTCAAGTTCGCAGTGGTTCCTTCATCTATGACATCGATCTTCCCTCCCTGCCTGACTGGAAACCCACATCCCAAGAGCTTCAAACCCTGGCCGCGGAGTACATCAAGCTATGCAGGAAGAAGCTGCCTCTTGAAAGACTGGATGTTTCCGAGGAGTTAGCGTTGGAGATGTTTGTGGATAACCCTCACAAGACGGGACAGATACCAAGCATCGCCAGAACTAATGGTAAGATTTATGTTTTTACTCAATAGAAAATTTGCTAAGAGGACGAGATAGATGTGACTTATGTTGAAGCCAAAAAATTTCTCAAATACGGCGTCGCGCGTCGTATATTTCAGTACCACTGACAGCACATACCGCTGTCGGTCGCATACATTAGCGCCATTTTACAGTTTTGACAAATTAAAAATCCGGTCTCAGGGCGGAGCCTTAAAATGTATGCGTGACGTCAGTAACTAAGTGCTGATCCTTTAATATGTTTAATAAATGCGTACATCGTACAAAAGTAAAAGAAAATATCTGTAACATACACAAATCATAAAGATTCAAAGATTCAAATCATTTATTTCATATTTGCCACTACTTGTTAGCACTTATGAAGGTCAAGTAGGTACATATACTTATTAATAGTGATAACTATTTAACGACTTAAAAACTAAGTTTACGAGGGTTCCAACGCGCCCTGAACTGAGAAGGAGCCCACACCAAACTCAGCCGGGTATTATTTTTTTTTGTTATCACTATTTCACAATATAATATAAATTAGAACTAGCTATAAATTTGAATTAGAGCAATTTACTCCCATGGATTGATTTCATTTAAGTAATCTTTTATGCTATAATATGCCTTATTTATAAGTTTCGGCTTGACAAAACCTTTGAACTTATTGAGCGACATGTCAAATACACTGGATGGCAGTTTATTATAAAATCTAATGCAATTGCATAAAAACGATCGACTTATTTTAGTAAGACGCGTGCTATGGACAACCAGTTTGTTAAACAACTTAGGTATCCGATTTGGCGGCTTTATCGCAATTTCTTCCGAAACCAATGGTGTAGACTGTAAAGTAACATTAACCAGCAATAACATTAACATCACCAAAAGAAAAACAAACTGACATCTTCTGTTGCAGGGAAAGTGACTCTGTACAAGATAGACAAACACATAGACATCTCCAAGGGTCCACTGATCAGCAACACCGGGCAGATTGGCAAAGTGGCCATCACAGCCGTCCACAAACTCACAGGTGACTAAACCTCTTCCTGTATGTGTTTACAAAATATATAGATAGAAAAAGAATTAGTTCATTGTTTCGAAATATCCGATTTATACATTCTAATCCATTTTATTTATTTAATTATTTTTGACAAATGGCACCAGCATATGTAACAGATATTAAAGCAATATTCTTTTTTACAAACAGAACATTCTACATGTTTTTAATCATATATGTAGAAGATTGGTTCCCAATAGCTCCGAATCTGGGAAACTGCAAAATATTATCTTTCTGGAACCAATATGAGGCGAATCTGCTTTTATGGAAAATTTAGATGTATAAACCTTATGCTTACTCTATATGCGAAAAACTAAATAAAATTTGATTGGTGGGTGGGCGGTTCCTTGTATAAAACTTTAAAGGTGTCATGTATTCCAGGAGGTAGCGACGGCGGTGTGAAGCAGCTTTACAGGTTCCAGGGCGTCGCGCTGCCCACCGGCGTCATACTCAACCACTTCGCCTTCTCCATACTCACCGAGCGAGCCAAGAAACTGGTGAGTCTTCTCCACTCGCACTAATACTCACCGAACGAGCCAGGAAACTGGTGAGTCTTCTCCACTCACACTGATACTCACCGAGCGAGCCAAGAAACTCGTGAGTCTTCTCCACTCACACTAATACACACCGAGTGAGCCAGGAAACTGGTGAGTCTTCTCCACTCACACTAATACTCACCGAGCGAGCCAGGAAACTGATGAGTCTTCTCCACTCACGCTGATAATCTCCGAGCGAGCCAGGAAAATGGTGAGTCTTCTCCACTCACACTAACACTCACCAAGCGAGCCAATAAACTGGTGAGTCTTCTCCACTCACACTGATACTCACCGAGTGAGTCAGGAAACTGGTGAGTCTTCTCCACTCACACTAACACACACCAAGCGAGCCAATAAACTGGTGAGTCTTCTCCACTCACACTGATACTCACCGAGTGAGTCAGGAAACTGGTGAGACTTCTCCACTCGCACTAATACTCATGGAGCGAGCCAGGAAACTGGTGAGTCTTCTCCACTCACACTGATACTCACCGAGCGAGCCAGGAAACTGGTGAGTCTTCTCCACTCACACTGATACTCACCGAGCAAGCCAGGAAACTGGTGAGTCTTCTCCACTCACACTGATACTCACCGAGCGAGCCAGGAAACTGGTGAGTCTTCTCCACTCACACTGATACTCACCGAGTGAGTCAGGAAACTGGTGAGTCTTCTCCACTCACACTGATACTCATCGAGTGAGTCAGGAAACTGGTGAGTCTTCTCCACTCATACTAACACTCACCAAGCGAACCAATAAACTGGTGAGTCTTCCCCAGTACCCACACTGACATCAGGCCTCTGGCACTTAGTATAACCACATATAACTAACATGATTTTTACTAAAAAATACTAAAAAACAGAATAAAATAAATATTTAAGGCGCCTCCCATACAACAAACGTTATTTTTTTTTTATTTCGCATTTGGCGCGCAGATGTGTTTAATTTAATACTATTGAGAATTTGGTCTTGATAGTACGGTTACCTCGTTTGGCGAGGCCGTATCGCACTTGCCCAATTTTTTAAATAATCCTATACCTTTAAACGAGCAATTCTTGTATATATATTTCTATATAATCTGGATCTCGGCAACGGCTCCAACGATTTTCATGAAATTTAGTATACAGGGGGTTTTGGGGGCGATAAATCGATCTAGCTAGGATTCATTTTTATAAAATGTCGAATTTACCAATAAAAAAATAATAAAAATATGACTTCTGCTGCCATCTATTAGCCAGTAGTTAAACTACCGAGCGAAGCACTTCTGCTACCATCTATTATCCAGTAGTTAAACTACCGAGCGAAGCTCGGTCAACCAGATATTAAGTTATTATATCTCGTTTCAGAATTCTGCTCGATCGCCAATCAATCCATACGTGGATACAAGGGAACCCGCCCAAGAGTCAGTCGCCGCCACCGCTTAGTCGTATTTATGGATATAAGTATTATAAATAGTTGTATCTAACATGTTAAGGTAATTTAGCAAAATAAAATCGAATTTGAAATTAGAATTATTCAGTTTTATTATCGACAGCACATCCGAAACTATAAATAGTCCATTGAAACTGTATTGTAAGCTAGGCCTATATGAAACTAGTAGGGCGCGTGGAGGCGCGGGCCACATGTGGCCCGCGTGCTGTCTTTCCGCCTATAAAGGTATCGCAACCCTCAGTCATCTTTTCCCATACATTTTCTATGGAAAAAATAAATTCCGCCATTTTGAATTTTTTTTCTATCCATCAAATGGACCTTCGAGTCCTGATCAGTTCTTGTCAAGAAACCATTCTTCCATCTTTTATACTTTCTGTGATATCGGCGAAATTCGAATGGCGGCCATTTTGAATCCGCCATTTTGAAAAATTTTTCAGCTCACTGCCAATTGCATGACGTTTCAAATGACATTTGGTTGAGCACCCCCCACCTATCTTCAATACTTTCGCTGTGCTCTTTACCCGTCTTCGAAATCCTCAATTATCAGCTCTCTCCGTATTTTTCCTCCGAATGAATTTTTATCTTCTATACGACCCTATCCATGAAAAAAAAATTTTTCATACAAAATTGTTCAGGAGAGGTGATCAATCAGTCAGTCAGTGAATCAGCACAAGCAGCTATATATATATTAACTAGTAGGGCGCGTGAGTGCGCGGGCCACATGTGGCCCGCGTGCAGTCTTACCACCCATAAAGATATCGCCGTCATCTCCATCGCCCATTGGAATCCAATTGGCAGTGAGCTGAAAAACTTACCAAGGAGCACTGTCATGGTTTTAAAGATAGTTAGGGCAGTTCAAACAAAAAATACGCTGAACCTCATTGGATGAGGTTCAGCGTATTTTTTGTTCGAACAGCCCTTAACTATCTTTAAAACCATGACAGTGCTCCTCAATCATCATCCAAATCCTAGATCATTGTCTCTTCTCATAGTATGAATATTTTCATGGAAAGATAAATTCCGCCACAGTGGATTATTTTCCATGCAGCCCGTAGAACTTGAGATCCTGATCACCTCTTGCTAAGAAACCACTCTCTTATCTTTTATACTTGCCGAGATAGAACAACACGAAATTTCTATGGCGGCCATCTTGAATCCGCCATTTTGGTTTTTTTCAGCTCACTGCCAATTGCCTGAAGTTCCGAGTATTTTCTGTTTCAGCAGTCCCCCACCTAACTATAATACCTTGCCCATGCTCCTCGACGGCCTTCAAAACCCTCAATCATCATCTCATTCCATATTTTTCTCTTGTAGTCTTCCAAAAAACCGCATCAAAGCACTTCACGTTTTACAACTCGTGGTCTCTTCAATATTCCTCATACATTTTCTATGGAAAAATAAATTCCGCCATTTTGATTTTTTTTTCTATCCATCGAATAGACCATGGGGTCCTGAACACTTCTTGTCAAGAAACCGTTCTTCCATCTTTTATACTTTTCGAGATGGACACCGATGAAGTTTGTATGGCGGCCATCTTGAATCCGCCATTTTGAACTTTTTTTCAGCTAACTGCCAATTGGATGATGTTTCGAGTGGCATTTGGTCGAGCACCCCCCACCTATCTTCAATACCCTTCCCGTGCTGTTCACCCGTCTCCGAAATCCTCAATCATCAGCTCTCTCCATATTTTTCCTCCGAATGAATTTTTTTCTTCTATACGAACCCATACTGAAAAAAAAAAATTTTCATACAAAATTGTTCAGGAGAGGTGATCAATCAGTGAGTCAGTCAGTCAATCAGTGAATCAGCACGAGTAGCTATATATATATTAATAAAGAATTTTTCTATTCTATTCTGAAATGTTACAATTTAAGGACCGAATATTTTATAAAATTTTTCTCTTTTGCTTATAACTTCTTTAATTTTTAATTTAGGGCAAAAAGTTGTACAACATATTTGTAGGGAAAACAATAATTTGCTACAAATTATGTCTTTATAATTTTTTGTAAGACGCATAGTTTCCGAGATATCGCGAATAAAGCGTTATCATCCCTTTTCCAAGATGGCGGCCGGGGGACAAGGGTGGTGACCCCACCTATTGAACCCCACACATGTCCCAAAAATAAAAATGCGTACTTACTCTAAAAAATGCAAAGCTAATCATTTCAATGGACTAAAAGTACAATACTAAAACTCAATAGGTTCTCTTTGTAGACGAAAAAAACGTCATTTCGTCGATCTGTTGGCAAATGGTAGAAATGAAAGAAAATATCCGGGTTTGTAGCTTTATTTTGTACAATACAGTTGTATGTTCAATATTTACATTTTATTTTTACTTTATCATTACGATACTTTTTACAAATTTTCTAATACATAACATTAACCGGAAAAGACGTACCGCCAAGCAATTTTAGTGTTCTGGTGCAATGCTGTGTAGAAATTAACTTCCTGTAGCATCGTTACTTTACCATCGATTATGGTCGAGGGCAAACAAATTGTATAAATAAACGTGCAGACCACTCAAGTAAAACTCAAAACGTTCGTTGAATTCGCTAAGAAATAATTGACTGTGAGAGACATACACGGTCCAATGAAGTCACATCAGCAGTGCTAGCATGGGCAGGGGACTATTTTGTCCCCAGGGAAAGGACAAAATTATCCCTTTTCAAGTTTTTGTTTATCCCCCCTAGCATGGGTGGTGGGTGGAAATTACTCCCTTGCTTAAAACCGGTTTCACTTTTATTATTTTCGGGAGGTTTGTGTCTTGTTAAATGTCAAATGGTGATAAATTTCACCCTTCCCCCTTTGGCCAAGCTAAGGCGACTCTTTCCTCTCCTTTCAGAGGACAAAATCGGGGGAATACGCTTTTATCCCATTCCATTTTTACAGTCTTGGTATGGAACCCTAAAAAGGATCACTTAGAAATTAATCCTGTAGTTAACATTCAACCGTCTGTCTTGGATTTCTTAGCATCTGAAGGTCCGTCGTCGCCCTCCTGGAAGATGGGTTTGGGCTGGGTCTTCTTGTAAGCCGGTGCGACCCAGAACGGGTTCTCTTCCGCGTCTTTCGCGTACTTCAGAATGGCTTCTCTCGGATCCTGCTCGTCGTCAACTCGCTTGCTTAGACCCAGGTTCCTGAAAAAGGGACATAGGTATAATGTTAACTATGTATGTTAAAATTTAGGAGATAATCTTGTCGCCTCTAGGTTACATAAATGGAGCAATATGAATCATCATTCGCTTCATCGAGTTTTAATAACATACAACAGTTTTTGTCTCAAAAAATCTCACGGTTCTAGCGGGTTTGTAAAAAATAGCCGGCAGCACTAGCTGTATAGTCATATTCAGTATGTATAAAAGGAATAGCGGAGTAACTGGTTTATTTACGCTTAACCCAAACCTCTTAAGATCGATTAAATATAATTGAGCCCCTAAAGATCGAAAATAGGAGGTAGAGCAAAGCCGCATTCGCTTTGTATAATTATTAAATTAATGAATAAGTGTGTTTTCGACTTCATATCTGGATTTAGGCGTGCGGTATTGTTGTCTGAGGCTATCTCCATTCTAAATTTCAATCAAATAATCAGTTCAGAAGTTGTCTTCGCGGAAATCATGTTATATTTTTTGCGATCGCATATTCCATACTCATACATTTTGAATTTCGTGCCACAAACGTACCAAAATTGCTTTTGGTACATTTTGGTACGTAGAAATGGTATAAGTAAGTCATTAGGTTACTGCTGTAGTAGTTGAGAGTTGAGACCAAACTTTCGCACGGAGTAAAATTCAATAACGGAATACGCTACGCCAAAAGAGGACGCGAAAGATGTGACGTATGTTGAAGCCAAAAATTTCTCAAATACGGCGTCACGCGTCGTACATTTCGGTACTGCTGTCGGTCGCATAATTAAGCGCCATTTTACAGTTTTCAGCTTCAGGGCGGAGCCTAAAAATGTATGCGTGACGTCAGCAAGTGCTGATCCTTTAATATGTTTAAATCAATGGTAAAATCCTTTAAATCAATGGTAAAATTACAAAAAGTACTACAGACCTAATTACAAACGAGCTCAAAGTGCTTCCCGACGCGGCCACTCTGCCGCCTTGCCCCGACGTGATCGGCAGGTCTGGTCGCCGCGACTTCATCGGGTCCAGCCGATCCTTCTCCATCCTCTTCTTGCTGGTCCTCAGCTTCTCTTGTCTGAACAGAGGCAGCGCGTGCGGGGTGATGATCTGCTGAGAGCTCACCACTTCCATGGACTGTTTCTTTCTATGCATTTTGACTATACACAGTTTCGCACCGCGCAAACTTTTCTTGTTATCGTAATAGCATTTCACGATCCCGTTGCCGCATCCGACGAAAATCTGGTTCAACTTCGCGTGCCAGACGGCTTTGATGACGTGCGATTTGGTTACTTCAAAGTCCGTGACCGGTTCGAAGGTTTTCGCGTTGAAAAATCTCAGTCTACCCACGTCTTGGTTCCGTTGTAAGGATTCTCCCGTGAACACCATGGAATCGTCCGGACTGTAGCCGCAGTCTGTTTGCTCGTATCTGTAATTAATTTTTTTTTTTAATTTTAATAAAAAAATTATTATAATTTTGATCAAATATGTAGGTAAAATATGGTTTAATGATTCTTCTTCTACTCAAAGCAGCTCTATTGAAAATTATATACTTTAAATAGGTATTGTCCTTTTGTTAGTCCACACTACTGACACGATGCGTGAGTCTGCCAATCGCAGCTGGTATGACATGAACAAACCTATTGTGAGAACTTTAAAAAACTAAAAAAGGCGCTAGATGCCATAGACAATTGTTCATCATTTACTACATATTGTAATAGTACCTCGAAAATAGGTCTCCAAACACATGCAACGGCTTCTTAAAGTTCCTCAAGTCCCATATCTTCAACGTATCATCGTTCCCCCGACTGGCCAGATTTGACCCGTTTTATGAGAACGAGATGCAGGATATATCCGACTGCTCCTCAAGCGCGTCCCCCAGAAAGGCCGAAGTATCGATATATTGTCACTAATTACTGCACGTACCTCGAAAATAAGTCCCCAAACACATGCAACGGCTTCTTAAAGTTCCTCAAGTCCCATATCTTCAACGTATCATCGTTCCCCCGACTGGCCAGATTTGACCCGTTTTATGAGAACGAGATGCAGGATATATCCGACTGCTCCTCAAGCGCGTCCCCCAGAAAGGCCGAAGTATCGATATATTGTCACTAATTACTGCACGTACCTCGAAAATAAGTCCCCAAACACATGCAACGGCTTCTTAAAGTTCCTCAAGTCCCATATCTTCAACGTATCATCGTTCCCCCGACTGGCCAGATTCGACCCGAGGTACGAGAACGAGATGCAGGATATCTCCGACTGTTTCTGATGCGCGTCCCTCAAAAGGGCCGACGTGTTGACGTAGTTCTTCCTGTGGTCCCACATTTGGATGGAGCCGTCGAAGCACCCGCAAGCTACCGTGTTGCCGTCTCTTGAAAACGCGCATGAGGTCGGGTTGGTTTTGAGACCTGTAATAATAGATAAAAATAGTCAAGATAGGCCCATCCGGACATTTTACGTAAACGTTCTTCATACAAGAAAATGTAGCGCCATCTGTCGAAACTCCTGCGAAATACATGTTTTTTTTTATCTATGTATCTGTGGTCACCTTGCCTGCAATATTATTATTAATTAAAAAAAAAAAGAAATAGGTCTTTACCTATCTACCTATACTGACTAATGACGGGGGAGGGTGCAAAATAGTAATTTTTGCTCCCATAAACTGGCGACATTTTTTAGAGCTGTTCGCCCTGTCTTTAGTTTAGTATACAAGTCTGTGCCTGTAATAGATGTAATCACAGTGCATTGTTATGATGACTCTTAGTCTGAGGGCTTGTTAAAAGTCTTTAACCAAGTTTTGTTAACTAGACTTTTTTGTGTGGTGTGGCCGTGTGGCTTCACAGTGGCTTCGGCCGTGACTAGTTACCGCCAATCGATTTAGCAATGCTTCACTATTTGGAGTTACTTACTTTTCAAGTTAGCGTGATAACATCATCAGGTGAGATTGCAGTCAAGTAGTTAAACGTGAGTTTTGTCACTTACTAAATGTAAAGTGTATTCATAATGTAGACAAGGGATAAGGAAGGATTTTATTAAAATCCCTATGGGTTCACCTGAGCAAAGTATGGGTGATTCAGCATTTTTGTTGGCATATCATTGAATAATAATAATATAATGAGCCAGTTAAGTTTTTTGCCTTATTAACTAAAAAAAATATTGACCTCCTTGTTGTCGCGGTTTGATGACGTGTTTGTGCTGTTTAGGGTTCTCTGTGAGCCAGAGGCGGAGGGTTCCGTCTTGAGAACACGTCATGAATTCTTCGCGGATGTGCGGGTGCCAGCAGCCACTGTTTAGGGATGCTGTGTGCCCTTTAGTTCTGCGATAAAAAAAAAAAAAGACAATAAGAAGTAGATATATCCCGGCGACGTTAAATATTATGCACGAAACAACACACTTGAAAAACGTCATATCTCTTGGCTTGATTGACTTCGAGTTGCCAAACCCTTTGGTAGTGGGATGCGTAAATGCATATAAGACATTGAGGATCTCCAAAATTAAACCACAAATTGTTTCTCTGAAATAACAATTATATATTAAATGTCGTTTTATAAGACATTGAGGATCTCCAAAATTAAACCACAAATTGTTTCTCTGAAATAACAAAGTTTTGTTTTATTACAAGTTTTGTTTTATTTTACAATTATCTAGTTATTATCAAGTTACGACAATTACACTTCTATCTCACCTGAAATAACAAAGAAACGACATTTAAAGTTCACTATATCTCGAGTCCTCAATCACATTCTTTCTATGAGTTTTTATTACGATAACAATGCACAAAACAATTTCAGCGTCCCTCGCCATTTTAAATCCTCGACACAGATCACTAATCATAGGTACAGACAGCTGATACGCGAAGCGCGGCAAATTCAAATGAATGAAATGTCACTCATTTCATTACATGCATTCCCCAGTGGCAAAAAAAACCCTTTGGTAATAGAATTTCATCAAAATTCAAGAACAAGACTGACTCAAAAAGATAATTGGTTAGGGACCAAAACCTATAAGCTAGTGCATCCAAGGCACAGGATTATCTTGACATAAACTCTCGCAACTACCTGAATGAACCAACTAGGAATGGAGACAATTACGTAGGCTACATTGGATTAAGCAAAATACCAAAGGGTCATTGAAAAACCAAATTTCACAACGAAGTTACAGACAAAAACTAATCCACTGCAACAATCAAATTCTTTTATTTATGACTAGCAGTGCCCGCGGACTCCGTTCCGCGTTAGAAATATTTTTGTTCCGGCCCGTTTGTCCCGCGTAAGGTTCGGTTTCCACAAAAGCGGAGCTGTTTGAATAACCAACCAGATTTCATAATTTCGGCATCTCCTCTCCCCTCAGTTTCGGAGATGTCAAAATGACAAATCTGAACGGTTACTCAAATACAGCTCCGCTCCGCTTCGCTTTGATGGAAACCGGGCCTTATACCCACAGCCCATAGGACGCGAGGCATTTGGATAGATATCATACTGCCTATATTTGCCTATCGCCGCGCAAGGGCCGCGGCGGCGCGCAATACGTTTTATTTAGAGTGAAGGGCACAAATATCCGTTCTGAAAAACATATTTATAAAGATATACTCGTAAATTAATACCATAATATGGGCTAAATAAGCTTCACAAAAAATATTTATTTTTAATCCACAATTTTAACAGTAAAAGCAGTTATTGTGAGTTACCCGTAGGAGATAGGCATATGCTATCGCGGACTTTTTTACAGATTTTGATACGTTCTCTAATATTGTAGAACATTGTTTTGTTCTATCTTCAATAGTTTCCGCAGCGCACGCGATGAAAGCAATTTTTTTTACGACTTGGATTACATTATTCAAGTTTAAGTAAAGATACGTAATTAATTTTGGAAATTATTATAGCCTATGACACTCCACGATTACGTAGCTTACTATTGGTGAAAGAATTATGAAAGTCGGTTCAGTGGATCCAGAGATTACCCCTTACAACGTCACAAACTCACAAACTCACAAACATCGTTACGCTTCCTCTTTATAATATTAGTATAGACTAGCTGTTGCCCGCGGCTCCGCCCGCGTGAATTACGATTTTTTTACATAATATACCTTCCTACTGGAATTCCTTGATTTTTCGCGGGATTCTGGTGTGATGTTGTACAGAAACCTGTTCTTACTTTGCACGGGTTATCTTGTGGTGATTTTGAAAACTCCTTTTTCTTAATAAAAATATAAAGTTTCATTAATACGTAGTTGAAAGATCAAAAGGACGATTTTAACTGTCGATATTTCGACCCAGTGGCACAGGTCGTGGTCACTACGTGACCACGACTTGTTCCAATGTATCGAAATATCGACAGTTAAAATCGTCCTTTTCATTGTGATTTTTATTCTGAAACCACGAAATATGTCTAAAATTATTAAACCATGTGAAAAGTTGTACTGGTGGTAGAACTCTTCTTTCAGAGTTCGGCCGGGTAGGTACCACTGGGATAAATTACTCTACTAACAATATTCCCCAGCCCAACATAATATAAGAGTCTTTTAAAAATCTTTGCTTCATCTCAATACAATCCAAAACATCAGAATGGAAAATGGCTATATATTTCCTTACGTATAAAAAGACCTTAGATGACAGTCAGTCGGTTAGGATCGATAAGACCTAAGAGTTAAAAATATTTGTGAACCATTATCTTACCCTTTCCATATTGCGGATGATAAAGTTTAAATCTCTTCATGTCTGTCTTAACAGTGCCATCTTAATATAAAGTCAGGAAGCAGTAAATAACATGACAGTTAATTTTTATTTCAAAAAATTCGGTAGTACTAGTAGTAATCTCAGAGTTTTACATTCAAGTTCCACATAAATTGTAGAGATGGCGCTATACGGTATAACGTAGCGATAACGCCAGTTACATGATTTTTGTTCACCCTAAAAGTGAAAAATTTTAAACCATACAAAATCTCCTGCTAAGCCTATTTATTTACGGCTGTAAGGGTACTCCAGTATTACTTGAGCCCTACGTCCTAGCCCTAGGTTCTTTGTGCATTCCGAGTTTCAAGTCACCTACCTACTTGAACTTAAAGGTTCTGATGTCTGTTATTTCTGAACTACAAAAGTGATGATGATAAAATTTGTATGGAATAATCTTTAAAGAACCTCCTTTCTAACAAAAAAAGAATGAATGGAATCGGACAACGCGTTAATGAATTATAACTAAAAAACGTTTGGACTTTGATGCCGTCTTCCAGGGAAACCATGATGAATTTCGGGACAAAAAGTATCCTATGTCCTACCTTGGGGTATGAACTATAATCATGTCAAGTTTCATTTAAATCCATCCAGCGGATTAGCCGTGATGCCCGGTCGTGAAACAGACAGACAGACAGACAGACAGACAGACAGACAGACAAAAATTAAACAAATTACAGTTTTGGCTTCAGTATCGACTAAATAGTGTCCTCCAACAAAAATTTTCAAAATATCTTCAATGTACAGAATTCGACCCTTTACAGTTTTATTATTACTATATATATAGCTGCTTGTGCTGATTCATTCACTCATTGATCACCTCTCCTGAACAATTTTGTATGAAAAAAATTTTTTTCAATGACCGTTTCGTATATAAGGGAAAAATTCATTCGGAGGAAAAATACGGAGAGAGCTGATGATTGAGGATATCGAAGACAGATGAAGAGCACAGCCAAGGGTATTGGAGATAGGTGTGAAGTGCTCGACCAAATGTCATTTGAAATGTCATCCAATTGGCAGTGAGCTGAAAAAAAATTCAAAATGGCGGATTCAAAATGGCCGCCATTCGAATTTCGTCGATATCTCGGAAAGTATAAAAGATGGAAGAACGGTTTCTTGACAAGAGTTGATCAGGAAAAAAAGCTCTATTTGATGGCTAGAAAAAAAATCCAAAATGGCGGAATTTATTTTTCCATAGAAAATGTATGGGGAATGTTGAAGAGACTAACAGTTGGTAATTATGCAAGGTTGTGATGCGGTTTTTCGGAGAGTTACTTGAGAAAAATATGGAGAGAGCTGATGATTGAGGATTTTGTAGACAGGTGAAGAGCACAGCCAGGGTATCCAAGATAGGTGGGGGGTGCTCGACCAAATGTAACTCGAAACGTCATCCAATTGGCAGTTAGCTGAAAAAAAATCAAAATGGCGGATTCAAGATGGCCGCCATACAAATTTCGTGTTGTTCTATCTCGGAAAGTATAAAAGATAAGAGAGTGATTTCTTTGCAAGACGTAATTAGAATCTCAAGGTCTACGGGATGAATGATAAAAAATAAAAGTTTTCCATGGAAAATGTGAATGCTACAATAAGCAAGGCCTATGTAAAACTATGAAAAGTATGAGAAGAGATGATGGTCTACGATTTGGATGATAATTGAGGAGCACAGTCATGGATTTAAAGATAGTTAAGGGCAGTTTGAATAAAAAATACACTGAACCTCATCCGATGAGGTTCAGTGTTTTTTATTCAAACAGCCCTTAACTATCTTTAAATCCATGACCGTGCTCCGAGGTAATTCTTTTAGCCCATTGCCAATCGGATTCCAATTGGCGATGGAGATGACGGCGATTCTTTTATAGGTGAGAAGACAGCCCGCGGGCCACATGTGGCCCGCGCTCCCACGCGCCCTACTAGTAAGTATATATAGATTATAATATAATGCTCGTTTTCACCAACATTTAAAGATACACCTTAGGTAACAGTTGTTGTAAGTAAAACTGTCACCTATCGGCTGAGGCGATTCTTTAAGTGTTGGTGAAAACGAACATAAGAGAAATGAACTTAGGGTATAGTCTACCTCGCCATATCAGCAATGTACTGGTCCCCCTTCACACACTCCAGCACTTCGAAGCCGTCTCTGTCCAGAACCTTGGCTTGTGCTGAGCCGCTGACCACCAGAATGGAGTCCCCCGTAGCAGAGTACTGCAGTGCTCTGATGGGGTGGTTCTCGCACGGCTGCAGCGTGCGGAATGACCGCATTGACGAGTCCATTCCTGTAACAATTACTTTCAGTTCAAATCACTGATCTGTATTCTGTGGATTAATAATTCTATACATCTGACAGTACCTTTTTTGTGCCGATTTGAAGCGCCATCGAACTTCCATTGTACTAAATTGACATTTGCTGGTAGTGACTGTCGTTTTGAACGTCATGACCATAAAATGGAGATCAGTGATTCAAATAATTTACTTTACATAGGCCTAGCTAACAGGCACTTATGACCAGTCAGTGAATTGTTCACTATTTAAACAAATGCTAATAACTACCTATCTCACGACACAACTCTACACAACAAAACTAAGTTTATTAATAACTTTCAATTGCAAGAGTTCTATAGAATTAAATAGAAATCGTTTTTGCATTTGGGTTTGAAAATAGGGTTTTCATCAATCACACAATAACCATGGATATACTGGGATACTTTTTTTTTTTACTGGGATTCTAAAATGTAGCCTATATGTTAATCCAGTTAACTAACTCCTAATCTTAACTTCAGCCAATTGCCAAAAGCTTAGCAAACAGTAATTTTGTAACATATTACCAGCAAAATCCCAGAAGGATACATCATAATCCACAGATCCTGTTGCTAGGCGCGCTCCCGACGGATCCACTGCCAGTCCTACAACTGCTTTTGTGCCGTGGCACATTTCAACCTGCACATATAAAAGAAGAAATTTTATATATATGAATATTGTATCCGAATTGTTAAGATCACGATAAGCTTTTACCCACCTCATGTGTATTAGGTATCCTTTTTTCCAAGCTCACGTCTTCATCATCGGAGCCACTCAATTCATCATAACTATCATCACCTTTTGTTTTATCATCTTTACCTCCATCACTTTTGTCAGTGTCTTTGGCTAACAAATTCGAAGGTATTGGAGGCCCTATTAAATCTTCATCTTCATCATCATCTTTTGTTGATTCTGGTGGCAATGGACCTATCGCATCATCATCTTGGGTATCACCTTCTATACTCTTTTTCATCAACTCTTCTTCTAACTTCTTTTTGTTTGCTTCTTGAGCCGTCTTTCTTGCTTGCTCTATCATTTCTTCGACATTAAAGTTTTTGGCTTTTTTGCCAAAGTTTTTGATACCCATGACCTAAAAAAATCCTCACATTAGTTATCATAATTACGGCTTCGCCCTACTCCTTCCTGACTCCTTTTAAATTGCATGAAACATAAACAATTGTGAAGAATTGGGGAACATCGTTGTGAATTGAACACAATATACAAGAAATTTGAATTCTATGGGATAATTCAGTGCATACATGCAATAAATAAGCTTTTAAAATAGTCATAGTTGCTACCACTTAAGACTTCCATTAAAACTGATAAGCTATAAAGTAAGAAGTATGTCTCTAGAGTATCAAAGTTAGCCCCCTTGCACACCACTTGTAAGCATAAGCGTCGCATAATCCTCGTGTATTATGAGAGCAGTACAAGCAGTACGCTTACACTAACGAGACTTGTGCGAAGGGGCTTAAAGGTAATCTAGAAGTTATAGCCCAGTTTTAGATTTTTGTCAACCTCCCTGTCGCATCACTGATTTGAGTGAGAACCAAACCCCTACTACCTAGTAGGGGTTTGGTTCTCAACAGGCAAGTGGAGAGTGAATGCACTATTTGCATCCAAATTTCCAAGCATTGACTAAAATCATGACCAATGGGCAGAAATGATGAGGTCTAGGATGGAGGCTTGCCTAGAAATTTCCTATTCACTCTTCTCTTGAAGGCACCCAGATTGTACTTGGCTGGGAATGCAGAAGCTGGAAGG
Source organism: Coenonympha glycerion (assembly GCA_963855885.1). Classification (NCBI taxonomy): domain Eukaryota; kingdom Metazoa; phylum Arthropoda; class Insecta; order Lepidoptera; family Nymphalidae; genus Coenonympha; species Coenonympha glycerion. Next base: position 1,409,584 of record OY979631.1, read on the forward strand.
GTGTTCCACACCTTAGCGGTTCGTATCAGAAACGTAGAAGAAAAACGCATTGTTCGAGTACGCTAGACATCAACCACATAAGGATGCAAATTCTCTCTAAGTCTTGTGGTTCTGTGGTAGAAAGGTGAAGGAGGTACAAGGTTGTGGAGTTCTTGAGCACACTCGGTAAGGGACTTGAAATCGGTCGCCTTGAATATTTTTTATATCTTTAATCCTCTTAAAAGCCCCCCACGAAGCGGGGCTCCGTCGACCTGCAAGGCCCTGCCATCCTTCTGAGTGGTTATTTTCTTCTATAACCTTATCCTCTTTGTCACCTAAATTATCCGAGTCGGGGTGCCCTCTAGTCCCGAACTTGCTTCGTTCATTCTTGTATTCTAAGTAATCCATGACAATAGACTTTAGTGAACGGGTATAAGGCTCTCAGTCTTGTGATAGCTTGAGGTTGACTCTTTAGTGTTCACTGTTTTTTTTAACCTTCTTAAAAGTTCGGCTTCGAATGAAAGCGACTCGATTCAAAGCCTCACCCGCACACTCTCCAAAATTTATCCGGTAAAAAACTCTAAGCACGCCAAAGTCGCCATTTATTTTCGAGCCCAGTATAGTGGCCCGTAAGAAGTTGAAACAAAATACCGACCTGATGGACATGTTGGCTCTCCAAGTCGTCTGCGATCTCGTCGATAACTTTCTGGTCCTGGATCGGCGTGCGCCCGAACGTACCGAAGCCCGACGTAGACTCATCCTTCTTCTCGTCCAAGCTGCCTTTAGTAAAGTTGAAGCTGATTTTACCGAAAGATATTGGTTTCTTACTCATTTTCTGTTTTAGTTGCTGAGGGGTTTGGAAGCTTTATCTATTTTTACAACTGTTATTATGTTAATTTATATAATTTGCCCTTTTCTTTATGATTTGTGTTGACATAGGTAGTGCAATAATCAATAAATTATAAAATAATCACAGAATTTCACTATTAGCGAGTTGTTTTTGTTCAGTGATCATCTTATCTCCTTGACATTTGACATTTGACAAGGGTTTGACTTTGAAATTTTGTAAATTGACATAAATTCATAGACTAAACTCTAATGTCAAAAGTAGTAGTCACAGAGTAGGTACTTTTTTTGTACCTAGTGTAATCGTTTATTAAAAGTTAAAACGATTGATATCGATATATTAATCTTAGGAAATCGATTTATCGTTGCGAGAAATTGAGCTTGCAGTTGTAGACAGTTACAACAAGTCTTGCATAAAAAAATAATGGACATTAACATTTACAGCTTTATTAAACACACAGTAGTGATTATCAATGACCAAGCAACGGAAGGCTTAGCTTCATTAATCTATAATATAGCTCGTTGCTTAGCTTGATATCATGGACCTAGCATTAGCATGGTATCTCCATGCTTGATATACCTAGGTACCCATGATATACCTATTAATCAAAAAGTACCATTTATCATGTCAAAATGACATAAGGCTTGCAAAGACATTCCTGACAAGTGATTTTTCATTTTGACATTCTGATTCGGGCGGCGGTTTGGTGCGCTTGTTCAAAACATTCAAAATGCTAGTTTACGCGTTATTTTGTGTTTCAATCGGGTCAGTTTTAAGTTTTCACATTGATAAAGGTGAGCGATTTGATAGCGAAATGTATAAATGTTAATAATTTATCATTTAAATTGCTAAAAACGAGTTGCGCTGGTTTTTTCTCAAAAGTAATTACTGAGCAATGGATGCGTCAATGTTTTGCCTTTGTTGTCTCGTTTTTCCACCTGTTTTTCATTTGATTCGTGTATATTAAGCCGTCTGAAGATTTCCTGACCTTAACACCTAAAACGAAATCTTAATCCAATTAAAATTTTCTGCGTAACTAGGTACCTACCTACCTACCTACATTTTTTTTCTATTTATTTTATTAACCTACCTGCTTTTTTTTAAGAATCTCCACCGCAATGGAATGAGGTGTACACGGTAAAGGGTGTTTTAAACATTCCCTATGCAGAGCTTCACGAGCCCTTCTATGCTTGGTAAGAACAAAAAACAAAATAAAACAATTTTACACATTTTTCTTTTTTTTAGATATTTTTTCGTTGTAATAAATTGTTAATTTTTAATTGGTATAGTGACCTAATTTTACTGGTAGGTAGTAGGACTCTTTTTGCAGAGTCTGTAGGTATGTGTCAAATGACGACCTCCATGGTTGAGTGGTTAGCATGCCGGTTTTCAAGGCGCCGCCATCTCTGAGGTTCCGGCTTCGATCCCCAGTCGGGGCAATGTAGAAAAATAAGTTTTCTACATTGTCTCGGGTCTGGGTATTGTGGTACCTTCATTGTTTCTGATTTCCACACATTCCAACTCAAGTGCATAAGCTACTTACTATGGGATCGGATCAATGTATGTGATGTTGTCCTCTATTTATTTATTAAAAAAAAGGTTTTAGTGTAAATATAAATTGTTAATTTTTAATTAGAATCATTAAATTATTATATTATGTAATATGTAATAATATTATTTATATGTAATACTATTTTGGGTCAGTGCTAAAAAGTGTCTGAACCTAAAGAAATCCAAAACGCAAAAAGAGTTCCAGTTAATTGCACTTAAGCAAAATTAGGATGTAATATAATGATTTAAGATTTAAATTACAACGTTTTTGGTTGTTTATAAAAAACATAATAATATGTACCCTCGTTTATACCTATAGGTTTTCTCGGGACACTTTTTTCGTGAACTTTTTATTACACCCGGGGTCTATATCGGATTTATATGCCAATGGTCAAATGTTAATTATTGCATGGTTATTGATTACACTATTCTCAGATTACACTACATTAGATATTCCATATTGAATTGCTGCCTGCTGGTGTGTTTTGATGTAAACATAATCTATTGAGATTAAATTACATCACTAATTGTTATTGTTGTTATAACAAACTGAATCTATGTATTGTATTATTAGGAATGTATTTACTTTGAACTAGTTTTGGCCTTTGCTTATGTTCTCACATTAGATACTCAGGATTTTAATAATTGCAGTATTTAACTCAGTAATGCTCATTGGTCCAGATGTACTCAATATTTTCAATTGCTGATTAATAGGCTTAAAATAAAAATGTTGATTATTATTTATTTCATATAGGCCTAATTTACAGGCTTTTATGAAGTATCAGCAGCTTTTCACCGAGAAGAATAAGTAAAAACTCATCTTTTTCAATCTCATTTGATAAGCTAGAATAATATAAAGTATTTACCATCATTATTAAAACATGTTGTTCGTCCATTCCATATTTAAATGAAACGAAATTAAAAAAAAATATGAACTCGTATGTATCTATGTGCCAAATTTTATCAAAATTGGTTCAGTAATTTAGGCATAAACATGATGATGATGGTAGTTTGTCTGTTTGTATGTCTATCTGTTACACTTTTAAACCGAAATTCACGCGGGCGATGCCGCGGGTGACAGCTATAGTAAGTAGTAAGACTAAGCCAGCCACAGTGACTACATCTCATAGCTTGACAGGATTTTTAAGGAAAATATGATGTATTCGAGCAAGTAATACAAGCATTATTGAGAAAACAATTGACATCTACTCTAGACAGGGCGAACCGAAAAAATGTCGCCAGTTTATCGGTGTCATTAGTACCATCAGTATAAGGCCACGCGGTAGTTCGCTCAGCGGCCACCTATAGTATTTTGACAGTTGGCGCGTAGATTGCTTGCATGAAAAAGGTTTACGTATTTAAATCGTTCGGATGTCCATATCTTGAGGTTAGTAATCAGTGGAGAAAACACAATTATTTGCACAAGAAGGATTGATAAACATGTACATAATGAACTTTATCTCAGCAAGTTCTTGGGGTCATGTTGGTTATAGTAGTCAGTAGTCAAAGATAACAAGTATGTATATTTATTGCTTATTATTTATTTACTGTTACTTATGCTTTGTTTAATTTTTCGCCGAGTGTTAACCTAGTTTAGTATCGTTTTTCTAGAATTGGAAATTTTATTTAAATAGCTCGATTGGGGTCACGTATTTGCTTGCGTGTAACAATTGACGTCAACAACTTAACCAAGGGCGGATCCAGCTTTGGTGCCAGGGGGGGTCACATAGTTGTAGTCAAGTCACAAGAAGTTTTAATTTAATTATGATACTAATTGATACAGTTAAAAAGTTGGTATTTTATTATATATGTGTGTATAAGTAGGTACTGTCTAAAACCTATCTTTAAATGAAAGAGTATTATATACCAATATTTCTTTTTCCGAAACGCAGTGTCACTTCATCTAGGTACTTCAATGGGTGCGTTTTTCGGACGTGGAGACGTCTTAACCAGTCTGGTTAAGACGTATTTCAACTATTGAAGCTCTTAGCCACGATTAGATTTTTCGTAACAGTGTAGAACGTACGCGAGCGAAGCGAGCTCAAAATTTTTACGATTTTGCAGGATAAATCACTATTTATTCTTATCTTGAATTTAACATGGTTTGACAGTGAGATCAGTCTTTAATAAAAATAATATAATCATTTTTAGGCGTAATAACGTCATAAAATCACAAATATGCCCGAATGAAGTGAACACGAACTTTATAATATAAATATATATAAAAAATATATTATATTTTTTGATAACTGGATATGCGAGCGAAGCGAGCTCAAATTTTTTACGTTTTTTTATTTCTTTTTATAATGTGATCCTACTTTGATCTTTAATTTAAATAATATAATAATTTTTAGGCGGAATAACGTCTTGAAATCAGCAAATAGTCCTGAATGAAGCGAGCACGAACTTTACATATTCTGAAAACTGGATGTGCGAGCGAAGCGAGCGCGAAATTTTCTGTTTTTTTTTTACTAAAAAGTCTCAACATAACAAAGATCCTGGGGACATGCATATTTTGATAACTGGATATGCGAGCGAAGCGAGCTGAAAATTTTAACTATTTCGCAGGATAAATCACTATTTATTCCTGTCTTGAATTTAACATGGTTTGACAGATTCATCTTTAATAAAAATAATATTATAATTTTTAGGCGGAATAACGCCTTGAAATCTCAAATAGTCATTTTCTGTTTTTTTTTTTACTGAAAAAGTCACAACATAAAGATCCTGGGGGCATACATATTTTGATAACTGGATATGCGAGCGCAGCGAGCTCAATTTTTTTACATTTTCCCATGATAAATCACTATTTATTCCTTGACCTGAAATGACCTTGTGCATTCAAGGTCATTTCGTGAAAATCTGCCGTGGAATTTCGTGAAAAGCACACTTAGATATCTCCATCATTTTAAACGTAATTTCAAAACCCAAATATATCTTGAGATTAATTAATAAAATCAGTAAATATGGAGGATTGTTGATAAATCAGGAATTCTCCTGGGAAATTAGGTCATTAGTTAAAAGGTGGCGAGGTAAAATTCAAATTTTCGATACTTTCGTTCCCTAATAATGCGTTTGACACCATATAAAATAAAATAAACCATAATTCAATTAATAATGGTACCTACTCACTTACATAAAATCTATATCATTCCCAAAAATACCATATAAACCATTATATTTTACAATTTTAACTATTGGTCCTTCTACGTTCTGGAAGGCCCAGGGGGGGGTCATGACCCCCATGACCCCCCCCCTGGATCCGCCGATGAACTTAACGGGTAATTGTAATCAGTCATAGAAAACAAATTCATCGTTATCGTAATCGTTTACTAATTCTGCCCGCTGATTGGGTTCCTGATTTGCGTCAGCCAATCGCGGGGAAGAATTCGCTAGCGATTACGACGAATACGTTTTTCTTACACAATCAGACTCCTGGTCAATCAGATCAGTTAATTAGATCAGTAAATCAGCGTCAGTCAGGTCATAAGTTAGGTACGCCAACAATTGGAGTTTATGTTATAGCAATGCTAACTGCATTGTTATGATCATTGAAATCTCATTGACTGATTTATCAATGCACGGCGCTGGATGGATCAACTTATCATACCATCAGCTAAGAACGATTTTTTAAAAATTCATCTCTTAGGAATGTAAAATTGTATGTCATGTGAACGAAGTACCTACCTGCCGCGAAATTCAAATTTTATTTAGTATTTCCCAAATTATAGACTAACTACCTCCGTGACGACCTCCGTGGTTGAGTGGTTAGCGTGCCGGTTTCCAAGGCGCCGCCATCTCTGAGGTCCCGGGTTCGATCCTCGGTCGGGGCAATGTAGAAAAATAAGTTTTCTACATTGTCTCGGGTCTGGGTGTTGTGGTACCTTCGTTGTTTCTGATTTCCTTAACACAATTGCATAAGCTACGGAGCAATGTATGTGATGTTGTCCACTATTTATCTATTTATTTATTAAAAAAAAACTATACATTTGTAACTCTATGGCAATGAATTCGGCATCGGGAACCAATACCTATAAAAAGTAGGTAAATGAGTATTGTTGAGCAGAGTTTTTATTAAAAACATGTAGATGCATAAATGTTGTGCCCGCAAAACTCATTGCCTACGATGCATAATTAGCCCACTATTAGCGAAAAACTACTTAAATAAAATTTAAATTTTCGCGCCCGGATGGTACCCATCCCCCTTATTAATAGCACGTACTATGTATTTATGGGTATGCAATCGATAACTATTTAAATACTACCATAATATAGTTCGTACTTGAGGATTGCTACAGAACATGATATTGATAACATTACCGATTGTCCCAGGTTCGACAGCAAGAATGGCAAGTCGCGTATCGATTACTACGGCGCGATGGTCAAGACGTACCAGCTGTCAGCGCCCGTTTACCCTGATTTCGGCACTTCCATCAAGGTGTGTTTGGAGGGATGATCGATAATCTTCTTGAAAGCTCTCGCCAGACAGCGGGTGGGCTTGCTCCGCGTCTGGAAGTATGGACAGTAGTGCTGTCATGCTGCGTGACATTTACCTTATAATTTACTAGACATTACAACTATAAGAGCGTGAGCTTCCCATTCCGCTGCCGCTTCGCGCGCTGCCTGGCGAACGTTTTTTGTTTGCAACAGTTACTTTCGTCTCGTATTTGGTGCACTACTATAAGTATTACTTATAAATTGTAGTTACGCTCTACAAGGATAGTAATAAAACATTGGCACATATCAACAAACTACACTACAGATATTTATTTATATAGAGTCGCTAGTTCAATAGTTTTTACCCCATTACAAAATATCCAATGTGCCTAAAGAAGTTTTCACATCAAACATTCCTAAACTCAACTCAGTAGCGAACGTGAATATGATTAATATTTTTGAATCTGCTAAAAATGTATTTTATTGTCTGTGGCATTATTACTTATCTGTGATCTGTGACTATTATAATCTGTGACAGATCGCGCCCGTGACGACGGAGAAAGTGCAGAACCAGGACACCTGTCTCCAGGTGAACGGCACCAAGGACGAGAACATCAAAATACAGACCGTGTTGCCCGATATGACCGACTTCAAATACGTCGGTGAGTGTTTTTTTTTAGCAGGACAGACTAATTTTTCCAACACTTTCTTCGAAGCAAGTTTCATCCCGACCCCAGAGCATCCGAGACCGACGATTTCGCAATTGTGAAGTGAACATAAATAAATATATATCGGATAATAGGGTATTTGACTACAATTTTTTTATTACTTTATTATAAAGTAGAATTAAAATAATGACGTGCACTGAAAGAACTAATTAAATCGATCAAATAACAAAAAAGTTATAAGCATTTAAAGATTTGTGATTAGACAGAGATAGCAACATGAAATTGTGACGTCACACCTTACCAATGCCATAGTAGCTTCGTGCGGCTTCATACAAATTTTCGTTTTGCGAGAAAGGGATAGAAGATCCCCCCACTCCAAAGTTTAAACGCCTGTAACTTTGTAAATCTTCGTTGGATTTTAATATTTCTTTCACTGCACGTTATTATTTTTATCCTAGTTTATAATAAAGTAATATTTTTTATCAAATTCAAAAGTAGTGTAAGAACCAATTGTAAGCGGTGTTCCTGCATATTGTACCATACAGAATCTTTTCAAGTATAGCGGATCATAGCAAAACAAATTAATCTGTTCTGCTAATTATGGATTCCCGCAAAATAACGCCTGCTTCCATTCAATATTATTTTTATTTATATTTAATTTATATTACTTATTTATATTTTTATTTAATATAAGTACTAATCATAAACCTCGGAGGTTGTGAAGACGTATAGCGGATACGTCTTCGCAGAATCCTTGCTTTTAACGACCGCGACTCGCGCTCGTCTGTTACCAGAAAAGCGCGGGTCGCGGTGGCTACACTTCCCTTGAAATTGCTTATTGTCTTCAGACACAGAAACGATGTTAGACTCGGACGCGGCGAAGTGGCGGATGGTGCAGACCATCGGCGACAAGATCAACAAGTACACCATGTGGGTCAAGTACAAGAAGAGCCTGAGGGGCGACCCCATCCCCATTCCGCTTAGGTGAGTCATCATGGTTTGCCTTTCAGACGGTGTCAGCAGCGGCCAGGCTGCCGACAATGATGGGACTTGCTGCTGAGGTGGCTGGTTGAGACCTGGCGGGAGCGCGGTGATAGTGAATCCCGTACTCCCGCCAGCAGGTTTGTTGAAGGTACAGACAGTTTTTAGTGGGTGCAAGCCCCACATAACCCCTTCGTTTCCCATGTGGAAGGGGTATGCGTCAGGCATTTTCTGTCTTAAAAAAAAAGGTGAGTCATCATCGTCACTATCATCGCACTGGGTGAAAATGCTCTTGTTCCTATAATTAAAACTAACAACTTTTTTAAAGCGTTTTGGCTCAGTTGTTCTAGTTTTTGTGTAATATTTTTCATAGGTGTCCCAGTGTTCATTAGGTCCGGTTTCCACCAAAGCAGAGCAGAGCTAATTTTTTAATAATAAAAAAATCATTGCTATTAAAATTATTTAGGCGCATTTTGTTGCAAGTTGTTATGCTGATATTGTGTCTCTCGCAAGTTTTCTGATCATAAAAATTAAACGATCGTAATGACATAATTATAAGCTTTAATATGACGTACTGTTTGTCAATGGCCATGAATATTTTTTTTCGAGGGCAGAATCCGGCCATGTCATTTGGAACAGAGATACATAATACCCTCGATTGACATATAGGCTACTTATAGCTACTTTCGATCCTGGAAAATATCCATGGTTTCCTTGTGATTTGTGCTTTGTGTGTTGATAAACCAAAATTGCCGTGAGCGTCTGCTACTTTATTAAATAAAAACTTAATGTGATAGGAACAGTTCAAAAACTAATGATATTTTTATTTATTTTTATTTATTTATTTATTTATTTTCACACCATCTTACACTATCATTACAGATATCCAATGCGATAGTGAAGTTATTATCTAAACATCCATCTTGTTATACTTATTTATACCTACTTATACATGTCTATTTATTTAAACCTAATCTTAACCTACACTACTCCTACTTAGGTATAAGAAATAATCCACCTTGCTCTTATTGTGAATTCACTCAAAGAGCAACTAAAAATATCCACGCTCTCTGCAATAAGGTTAAGGGTGCGGAGGGCACGCGTCAGCGGCGCCTTCTGAAGCAAGTTCGTGCGCCCACACGGCACCGCTAGCAACGGCGGCCGGCGTCTCCGCTCCACATACCTCTCCGGTGCACACAGACTGACCTGCGCCAATATGTCTGGATTTGATACCTTCCCTCTTATTACCTTAAAAATATATGTGACGAGGGTAATTTCCCTCCTAACTCTCAGTTCAGTGTATCCAACCATCCCCAGAACAAATAACGTTGGATACATCAATGGATAATATGGATACACTCCATACAACCTCATATATAAAAATCTAACAAACTTGTTTTGTACCCGCTCCAACATAAGACTATATTTAGTTTCATGTGGAGCCCAGATGACCGCATTCCCTTCTAGTTGACTCCTAACCAACGCATTGTACAAAGCAACGATTGCCGTTGTATTAGTAAAACCACGAACTGTACGAAGCATAAAACCCAGATTCCTGTATGCTCTTTTACAGCATTTAATGATGTGATTACGGAACGTTAGCTGAGCGTTCAATGTAACCCCCAAGTCTCTTACCTCTGTAACTCTCGGTATCTGCACCCCGTCTATGTTATAATTATAAACAATAGGGGCATGCGAACGAGAGAAAGTAATGACTGCACACTTGGATGTGTTAAACTCTAAGCTGTTATCCTCACTCCATTTCATCACTCTGTCGATGTCCCTCTGTAGTCTCACACAGTCACTCTCATTGTGTACTGGTAAATAGAGTTTAAGGTCATCCGCAAACAGTAAACATTTGGCCTCTTTGACCATTTTTGGCAAGTCATTTATCATTAAAATAAACTGCATCGGACCCAAATTACTGCCCTGACTTACACCAGACCTCGTAAAATACGGCTTAGACTTATGCCCCCTGTATTCCACATATTGCTGTCTATCCCGCATGTAACTAGCGAAAAAGTGCAGCAAATGTGGGGTGAACCCGAATGCTGCTAACTTTCTGAGCAAGACATCATTATCCACTAAATCAAAAGCTTTTCTAAAGTCGAAGTAAGCAGCATCAGTCTGAACCCCCCCATCAACTGCTGGTACGACACCAGACATATAGCTAAGGAGATTGGTGGTCGTGCTCCTAGCTGGGCGGAAACCGTGTTGTTCCTCCGTTAGCTGTGCGCTTACCTGACAGTATAAGCTAGAGTGAATAGCAGCCTCGAAAACCTTTGCGGGAGTCGACAGAACGGCAACGGGTCTGTATCCGTCCACCTGTGTACCCGATCCCGTCTTCGGTACTGGAACCACTCGAGTTAATTTCCAGGTTTCTGGAAAAACTTCTGCTGTAAGGCATTGGTTATAAATATGAAGCAACAGATACGCTAGCACAGACCGACAATCTCTAAAAATATAAGGGGGTATGCCGTCTGGACCTGCAGATTTCTTAGGCTTAAGCTGTTTCAACGACTTGCTCACTTCCTCCAGAGTCAATCGGTCAAGATGGACACGTGCCGCGCTGTTTTCTCCACCCGCCGCCGCCATCGCTTCACCGACATTTAAATCAGCTCTCTCTGCCCTATAAACCGAATGGAAATAGTTAGCAAATTCCAATGCGCATTCCTCAGCAGTCAGCAACACTCCATTTTTTAAAATTTTTTGCGGACCTCTAGTAACTCTTTTTGATTTTGTGTAATTCCAGAACGACAATGGGTCCTCTTGCATTACGTTTTGAATCCGCTGCTCATACTGTTCACGCGCCCGTGTTAACATGGTTTTTACCGTCGATCTACACTCAGCGAACGCTTCGTAATCCCTCCGTGATTTGCTCACCTTATATCGTCGGTGTAAATCGGCTTTTAATTTTATGTTGCGAATAATTTCAGCCGTGTACCACTCGGGATAAACGTACCTCGGGGTAACGGGACTTCGCTTTTTCTTTGGAACACAGTCATCGATAATACAATTTATGGTATTGTAAAAATAATTTAAACTATCTTCTAAGCTTAACTCATACATCGGAGTCCAGTCAATGGCCGAAATCGCAGAATATAATGACGGGAAGTCAGCTTTATAAAAGTTCCAGCCTGGAGGCGTATCCGCGGTAGCAGCTGAATCCGCGTCACTCGGCCCGCTGCGCCGGCGCGCGCGCAGCGCCACCGACACCTCGAGCGGCGGGTGATGCGCGTCCACCGGCACGAGCGGCACTGCTGCCGCTCGCACGCTCACTCCGCACCCTTCCGAAAACGTAGATAAAACTAGGTCTAAACACCTGTCATTGCAGTTACCTACCTCGTTGCTCTGAGTGAATCCACAATATGCCTGAAAATACTCATAATAATTAGTAATGCTCGAAGGACAAGAGTACAAATTAAAATCTCCTAACACTACCACTTCGCAATATTTACTACAAAAGTTTTCTATAATGCTAAATAATGTCATGTACTCATTTTCACTGCTACCGGGCGGTAGTGAAAAATGGAATAGAGTACCTTGAAAGACAGGACATAGCGGATTTGTCTATCGAATATATTATTGAATGCTGTGCAATTGAACTGCCTCGGAATAACATAATTGTAATTACTGTGTACCGAGTTGATCGCGAGATCGAGGTCTTCTTCAACGTCATGGAATCACTCCTCAGAAAAATTAGAGCCAAATCTTTAAATAAACGAATAATAATTACGGGAGACTTTAACATAGACGCTCTTAAATCCCCAAAATCAAATGACTATCGGAAACTTGCAAACCTGATGCTGGAGCTTTACCTATTCCAGGCGATCACAACACCGACTCGAGTCACTGTCAATACCTCATCGTGTATTGACCTACTGTTTACAAACTGCAAGGATCTTTTGCACTCGGTAGCAGACCACGGAATATCTGACCATAAAAGTATTATATGTACTATTAAGTCTCAGCATAAACCGGTAAAAAATACGACCACGTACATAACAAAACGCATATTTAATACAAAAACAATGACGCGCTTTAAACTAATGCTAAAAAATGTAAATTGGAGTTCCCTTATCATGCCAAGTAACAACGCTAATGATAACTATAACAATTTCCTTCAAAAACTTACTGAGCTCTTAAATATTTGTGCCCCAAAGCGACGACTAAAAATAAAAGCCCGTACTAACACTTTCCTGACAACCGGTATAAAAAACTCGTGCCGGCATAAACGAGTACTAAAAATACTTGTAAATGAGTCAAACAACAGTATATTGAAAAAATATCATAAAATGTATAGTAAAACGCTAAGAAGATGTATTAAATCGTCAAAAAAAATTACCAATATACAAAAAATGACCAAATCTAAAAACAAAACCAAAACAATGTGGAATTTAATAAACGACGCAACCAATAAAAACAAACAAAAAGTCACAAAAAATATAAAACTCTCCACTCAAGCAGGTCTCATCGAAGCACCCGAAGCGGTTGCCAATGCTTTAAACGTGCACTTCGCTTCTGTTGGCGAACCTATTGATAAAGACGGGACAAACATAACCAGCCGCGCATCGCATGGACACTGTACCCAATCGCGAGCCGTTAACTCTATATTCCTGGAGCCGGTAACTGAAAAAGAAATACATGACATTATTCGTAGGTTAGACAATAAACGCAGCTTCGGCGCAGATGAGATCCCGCAAATATTAATCAAAACATGCATCAATGAACTAACTACCCCTTTGACATTTCTTATTAACCAATCACTTGACGAAGGCTGCTGTCCGGATAAACTTAAAATCGCAAAAATTAGACCTGTTTTAAAAAAAGGAGGCAAATCAAATGACCCTAACCACTACAGACCTATTGCTCTTCTACCAGCGTTATCAAAAATATACGAAAAAATTATTGCAAACCGCATATATAACTTCCTAGAAAGATTTAATTTGTTAAACGATAACCAATACGGTTTCAGAAAAAATCGTTCTACAACGCTCGCCGTATTTAAATTCGTACAAGAAATAATAAACATACTTGAACAGAGGAAATACGCGGTCGGCTTGTTATTAGATATGACGAAAGCATATGACAAAGTTTCCCACAAAACGTTATTGATTAAGCTATACGACTTAGGTATACGAGGTAACATACACCAATGGCTAAAGTCCTACCTAAGGGACAGGACTCAGTACGTAGAGTTGCAACACCATGACCATCAGACCAATTCCTTGCTCAACGTCGAATCAGACGCGCATGTCACGAACTGGTCTATACCCCAAGGCAGCGTGCTAGGGTGTGTCCTTTTTCTCGTGTACATAAACGATTTACCGGTAACACTGAACCCCCATTCACGGTGCATTATGTTTGCAGACGACGTATCTGTGCTTTCTACGTGCTCTAACGCAATAGACAGCGAAAAACTTTTAAAAGAAAACTTACAAAGCATTCAAAAATACTTAGAAGCAAATTACTTGGAAATTAATCTCAAAAAAACTAAAATTATACAATTCCGACCGCACCAAAAAATACCTCTCGACCTTAAGACGCTCGCGACAAACACTAAAATTGAAGAAGTAAACGATTTTACGCTACTAGGCCTCACCATGGACACCCACATGCATTGGAAAAATCACGTGGCAAATCTAAGTAGCAAACTCTCCCGTTTCATATATGCTCTAAGCGTCCTAAAGACAAACACTAACTTTGAAACTGCACTCACCGCTTACTATGGCTACGCCTACGCATGGTTTCGATACGGCATAATATTATGGGGTGACAGTACTAACGCAGACGAAATTTTTATATTACAAAAAAAATGCATCCGCATTCTGGTGAACATTAAGCCGCGTGATAGCTGTAGACCGCACTTCTTTAACAAAAAAATATTGACACTACCATCAATCTATATACTTGAGACGGCCCTCTTTGTAAGGCGATATCACCACCTCTACAACGTCGCGAAAAACACGACAACGCACGACAAAAATCTGCGACACCAGGACAAGTTACTACTGCCACGTTACAAACTTACCCTGTCAAGCCGCGGACCATACTTTCGATCTATTATGATTTACAACAAACTCCCCAAAACTATAACGGCAGAGAAGCGCTTTCACTTATTTAAAGATAAGCTTAAGGAGTGGCTCATACAAAAATGTTTTTACGATGTAAAGGAGCTGTTGAGTATGTGACAACTACTACAAGACCTCGATCGACGTGACACAGACATAATATTTTAATATTCTTAACTATACTCTAATAACGTTATGACAGACCTTAATATAATCTAAAATTGAAATTAAATAATGGCAGTGTTGACTTTATTACGTTTTATATAAGTAGCTTATGACATTTTAAATTAAATCTTAATCTGATCTTAATATAATCTTATTTTAAACTTATATATATGACATTTATATTAACACAGCTATTTAATTTAAATTTTATTTTTATTTGAAAATTAGATATTTTATTATTATTATTTTTGTAATGTATAGACAATAACGTTTTGAAATAAATGTATAAAATTGTGATGTAGAGACAGGGGATCAAAATTTGTATTGCTATGCCCTGACAGGGTTCTATGTGCACTGTATTGCATGTACTAGTACACATGATGCAATGTAAATAAATAAATAAATAAATAAATAAATGTAAGCTACGCATATCAAAAACAAAAACCGCTCGCGCAAGTACACCGTCGCCGCCACTAACTCGAACGCATGCACGTCAACGTCGATCTCACTGCGCACCTGACGTAACTCAAAGCGCGGTGCGGCCACGAGAAACGCGCCACCTTGTTTACGTCCGTCCGCTCGGTCGCATCTAATAATTATAAAACCCGGTGGAACTATCTCCGCGTCATGGATGGAATCATTGCAGCCTGTTTCGGTTACAGCAAACAAATCCGCGTTGGAGGAGGCCACACTTATGTTAAACTCTTCCAGTTTTGTTCGCAGTCCCCGCACGTTCTGATAGTATACTTCTACAGTTTTGTTAGACCTTGTTATCTTTCGAACTTGGGTGATTGGCTGTTCTTCGAAACCACACCCATTCGCAGAATTCCACATTTATAGGCCATATTTCAGGTTGACATAATTGCTCATATCTACTTTCTGGCAACCCTATGCAAAAAGAGGCATAATCTCGCTCTGATTTGTGTTTTATTTTATCAATTCTGATCGGGACGTCCTTTATAATATTCCGAATAAATTTTTCCAAATTTTCAGTTGTAGTATCTTTCTGAAGTCGCCAGACGTGTAAAAATTTCTGTTTTTCTGTCCCTTTTATATCAGATACCTGCGTACTACCTCCTTTTTTTACTTCACTACTTAGATACCTGCTCTTCCTCCTATTGACTAATGACCAAGCTCCGTCACTTTCTGTATTTCCACCTTCATCCAAATTTTTCCTAGAATCCTGAATTCTGTTTGCCACTTCTGTGCCTTGAATTTTTTGTTCGTTAACTACTACGCCCCCTGAGTTCTTAGCCTTTTCAGCTTTTTTTGTGTCCTGTATATTTTTATTCTGTTTGACAGCGTTTACAAAAGATCGTACTGTTTTCTCCTCAACCGTGTCACTCCCTGGTTTCGTGGCCACACACTTTTGCATCACCAACTGCATATTATTATTTTGCGAAGATCGGTCGATGTCCACATGAAAGGATTCATTGGTTTCCTTGTTCTGTTTTCTAGGAGCTGTTTCGTAACGTTCAATTTTTTCAAGTTATTGAATTGCAGGTATGAAATGAAAGGCTTCAACTCCCTGCTGGGCTCGCACTACGACCACTACTACATCGACTACAGGGACTATAACGTGGATGACATTGACCAGGACGTGTTCAGGATCGATCCTAGTGAGTATGAATATCATTATTGACTCGCTTTAGAAGTCGGGCGATTAATACGAAGGACTATGATTGTACGAATTGCCCGACTTCGAATTGGTGTACCTACATTGAAAAATTATTTCACTCTTTGTAGTGGCATTTGAAGTCGGTTCTTTTTTAAAAGAATTTTCCATTTTATTTTTTACTTTTTAGTGGCAAACAACAAATGCACAGGGCATTGAAAAAAATGCCCAAATCGCTTGAAGTGTGCTTATAAAATCTGAAGAGTTCCCTCAATTTTTCCGAGATCCTGTCATCAGAACCTGTCTTGGTACTATAGTCACTAAGTCAGCATCTGCAAGCAAATGCACTAGTAACTATAAAAAAATACCAAAATGGCTTCAAGTATATTAGCAAAATTTGAAGAGTTCCCTCGATTTCACCAAGATCCCATGATCAGATCCTGACCTGATGACCATAGGAAAACCTGAAAAATATACTCTTTCAAACAGTACCCAAATTGTTTCAAGTATCCATATAAAATTTGAAGAGTTTCCTCGACTTCTCCAGGATCCCATCATTAGATCCTGACCTAAAAAAAATGAGACCATCTGGGAAGTATACCCTTTCAAACAAAAAAAGAATTTTCCAAATCAATTAACGCGTCTTCGAGTAATCGGTGAACATACATAAAAAAAAGATTCCGACGAATTGAGAACCTCCTCCTTTTGCTGAAGTCGGTTAAAAAAGCATTCTTCTATAAACTCCAACGAGTTACTCCTATTCGCTTTGCTGAAATGAAATATTGTACACATACCTTATACTAAAATACATATTTTTATTTTAAAGTATTTCGGCCATACCAGTCCGCAAAATACAAATTTTATTTAGTTTTTCGCAAATATTAGACTAACTACACAGTACACATGGTAGGTTGATGGCAATGAATTTTGCGGGCATGATATTAATGCATCTACATGTTTTTCATGGAAACTTTGTTCGAAAATTCCCACTCACCTCATATTGGTCCCCGAAAGAAAATTTCGTGAAGTTTCTCAGATTTCGAGCTATCGGGAACCAATATGATGTAAATGAGTTTTGTTGAGCAGAGTTTTTATTAAATACATGTAGATGCATGAATATTGTGCTCACAGAACTCATTGCCATAAGCCTACGATGTATTAAGCCTACGATATATAGCCCACTATTAGCGAAAAAATTAATAAAATTTGAATTTTCGGGCTTGGATGGTACCCCTCCCCCTTAACGGCGTAGAAGCCGTATTTAAGCGATCTTTAGTGAAGTTTTGTTTAAAAACTATATAGACAATTACTTTTAAACTTAAACGTCATGTGTTTTGGGTCTTTATTCTAAAATCGTTGAGAAGCAGAAACACGATTATATAAAATTTTCTCGTTAGGAAATTCTCCTAAAAGTTGCTCCAAAATCTGTTTTTCTCATTTTTATCGGAAACTACAATGGATGTAATTGTAATTTTTGTTTTAATGTGTCGGTTATAATAATATCTAAAAACGTTGAGAAACAGATTTTTGATAACTGGCTTAGTTTTTGAGTAATTAGGTAAAAGGTCGTTTTTCTGTTATATTCTTCCGCGACGCTGCATGTCGCACCCATCAATGTATCCGTGGGAGTGACAAAGACAAAAATAAATTCAATAAATCCCCTTAAACGTAGTATACTTCCAGGTTTCCAATGTACATCGTTCCCGGGCCCCGGATCACGTCACTTCGCCACGTTCAACCCCATGAAGGAGTTCGTGCACCCGGTGCATGACGCGCACGTAAACGAGGAATTCGAGAGGTTTGTATACATATACAACGGATTAATTTCATTTGATATTCATATTGTAAAATATGGTCCGCCATCTTAGGTGTTTCGCCATGTTGGATTTAGAATGACGTCACAGAAGTAAGTATATATTTCAGCTCAATCGGTTTAAGATATCTCCTTCAAAATTGATTTGCAAGGTACCACCTGGACAGACATACTAATAAAATATAGAGGTAAATGCCTAGTCATACGGAAACCGTTTTACCGTATGTTGTCGCCCATGACTAGCGTGCTTTGTTTACGGTTACGTAGATGGCAGCATTGGGCCGGAAGCGCCACTTACGCGCGCGGCGGCGCCACTTACGCGCTCGGTGCCGCCACTGTCGCGCGCAGTGGCGCCACTTCCGTTTTGTTTTTACTTGTACAAAGGGTGATACGAATGTATTAAAAGGGCGAAACGGGGAGAACGAGGCAGTCTTCTTTTAGTCTTCTTTTAGTCTTGTGGCAGTCTTCTTTTAGTCTTGATCGAGTCTTGTTTAGTTATGGCAGTCTTGTTTTAGTAATGGAGTCTTGATTTAGTAACGTGAGCAGTAACAGTTAATTGATCGTGCAAAGTGAAGAGTCAATATGGTATCTCGTAATATCAGAAGTGCTCAAGAACCACGTGTCCCGGTATGCCTCGAGAAGAAAGGCATAAACGCAGGCGGACATCCAGTTGAATTTGGTAACATTTTTCTTTGTTAAGTAGCAGCAGTGATGCTTACATCATCGGAAAAGGAATAAGCGACGCTGTCAAAGTGAGTTAAAACACTTTATTAGTCTCAGTTGTTTTATCTGAATTTGACCCATTATCGGATAATGTTAATATGTGGCTAATGGGTAGAAGCGCAATTAGTTTGGTTACTTAGAATAAATGTTTTTAAATCCCGTTGAAGTGCCGTGGAAAGCACATTTTCGATAAAGTAAAGAGAACTGATTGTTACTATTTACATGATAAATCCTTTGCGCGTCAGAGCATGCGTTAAACATAATACATAACGTTAAATATAAAAATGAACATTTTTCCAAAAGTTTTCACATAAACATGTTGCATTCGTGACTCATTCAAATCAGGAGAGGCCGAACGATAAATAAGTAAACACATATTTGATAGCTATGAATATTATGGTGTTTTGTGATCTTATAAGTCGGATGTTGTCAAGGTGATATTTCGACTAAATGGTTGATTTTTGTTGTCTAATGTATTTGCTTCGAACATAAGATTTACAGTGTGATGCGAAATTGTACCAGATATCTGAGTGAACACTGGTATAATGGTAACCGTGAGCCACGACCCTAGATGGTGGGTCAATACACGCTCAAGTTGACAAGTTGCCACATTCGCACTGTAGCATCTTGTGTTTTGTTGTAAAGGAAAGGTGTAACGGAATAAAGAATATTCTGAATTCAATGTACACATTCAGAATAATCCTGACATCATATTACCATTTGCTTAAACTAAACTCGCCGGCATATTTAGCGGAACATAAAAAAAAGGTCCATAATTAAAAAAATATGGTTTTATTTTAAAATCTACTTACTACACTTCTTTTGTTATTTAAAGTTTCATTTGTTTTTACTTAAAATGAGATCACATTAAGAACAGATTTTGCGAGTAAAGGCTATTTGTGAAAAATGGTACATTTTTGAACTTTTCATGTAACCTGGAAAAGTGAAATTTAATATTAAAATTACAATTAATTAAATTAGAAAAATGGTGATTAATATCGCGTATTTCCTCCACGTGCTCTTATAAAATTTTCTACCCGTCTAGGCATACTGAGAATGATGTTATCGATGGTCTCCTGGGATAGTCTCCGCCATTCCTCAACTACGGCGATTCGCAGTTCTCCCACGTTGGCAGGAGCTGGAATTCTGGACTTAACTTTTCTTTTCAGCAAGTCCCAAACGTGCTCTATTGGGTTCATATCCGGTGATCTCGCTGGCCACTCCATAACAGTGATATTCATATCATTAAGATAAGCTTGAGTTACCCGAGCGGTATGCGGCAGAGCATTATCCTGCATAAAAACAAAATCGTCACCGATATATGGGGCAAACGGTACGACATTTTCTTCTAAAACTTCTCTGATATAGCGGTCTGCAGTCAGACTCCCTCTGTCAATCACTACCAAGTCTGTGCGAGCTCCCAAACAAATGCCCGCCCAAACCATTATTGATCCACCACTGTATGCAACTGTAGTTTCAAAATTTGTCTGAATGTATCGTTCTCCTTTGCGTCTGTATATTCTTTGCCTGCCGTCAATTTGATTTAAGAGAATTCTGCACTCATCACTAAACAATACCTTACTCCATTGGTCCGCGTTCCAAAGTCGATGTTCCTGAGCAAAAGTTAACCTGTTTCTACGATGATTTACCTCGAGCCTTGGAGCCTTGGCGGGCATAAATGAACCCAAACCAGCTTCTTCGAGCCTTCTTCGTACCGTACGCTCACTTACGGTTACACCCCGCACTGCTTCTAACTCATGTCGGGCTTGGACGGCCGTCAAACGGGGGTTCCTACGTACACGAAGCCGAATGAAACGATCATCCCTACTCGAAGTGCGTCTTTTTCTGCCTTGTCCTGCTCTTCTCACGTAAGTACCGGTCTCCCTGAACCGTTGGATACTGCGATGGATCGTTGAAACTGGTCGACGAAGATCTCTGGATATCACTCTGTAGGTTTGACCATTTCTTCGCATTTCGAGTGCCCTGGCAATCTCCGTTGGGGCTAAGTCAGGCATAATTCAGTCATCAACTCCAGAAAGATACGCGATTAAAAAAAACTAACAAAAAACAGTATTTCAATGAAATTTTAAATCAAACTCAGAAGGAAGAAATACTCAAAGTTCGCTCCAGATAAGGTGTATTTGAATAAAATTAAAACAATTGCATAAAATGTGATGTTCAGTTGTTTTCTTAATTTGAAAATATTTCTTTTTAAATTAAATAACGTATAAACCAGCCAGAAACTTTATATGATACTGATATCAAACTTTTTTTTATGTTCCGCTAAATATGCCGGCGAGTTTAGTTCCGTGTGTTCTGTTGTAAAGGGAAGGTGAATAATGGGTATTCTGAATTCAATGTACACATTCAGAATGATCCTAACGTCGAATTACCATTTGCTTAAATTATTATCTTCTGTTCTCAGCAATTACACCAGACAAACACGCAGTTCGGGACGAATGCGTGTGCAGGAGGGCCGGATGTTGTCGCCCATGACTAGCGTGCTTTGTTTACGGTTACGTAGATGGCAGCATTGGGCCGGAAGCGCCACTTACGCGCGCGGCGGCGCCACTTACGCGCTCGGTGCCGCCACTGTCGCGCGCAGTGGCGCCACTTCCGTTTTGTTTTTACTTGTACAAAGGGTGATACGAATGTATTAAAAGGGCGAAACGGGGAGAACGAGGCAGTCTTCTTTTAGTCTTCTTTTAGTCTTCTTTTAGTCTTCTTTTAGTCTTGTGGCAGTCTTCTTTTAGTCTTGATCGAGTCTTGTTTAGTTATGGCAGTCTTGTTTTAGTAATGGAGTCTTGATTTAGTAACGTGAGCAGTAACAGTTAATTGATCGTGCAAAGTGAAGAGTCAATATGGTATCTCGTAATACGTACAAGCGGATGAACTGTTCCCAGGGAACATAACTATAGTCTGGGCGAAATCTCGTTGCCCGTAGCTATAGGTTGCAGACAATAATTTCAAAAACATATTTTTTGTTTCAGGTTCAAATTGAAGCACAACAGGCAGTATGCGTCTGACATTGAACACGCCAAAAGGCACAACATATTCAGACAAAACCTGAGGTAACAATTAACTGTAGTTCTGCTGGCTTAAGTTACAAAAGTCAAACATTGTTTTCTACCAAAATTCTACCATGTTTTTTGGTGTAGGTACATCCACTCCAACAACCGTGCTCGGCGCGGATTCACCATGGCCGTGAACCATCTCGCTGACCGCACCGACGACGAGTTGGCCGCGCTGCGTGGCCGACGGTACTCGGGCCCCAACCCTATGGGTATGTGTCACTAATATGTTATCTCTGGATTCATGATTCCATACGTTTGACAGTTCATTTTTTTTGCCGATTTGAAGCGCCTCCCCCGAGCGTCCACGGTACTAAATTGACATTTGTTGGTAGTGGACCGTCGTTTTGAATGTCATTTGGGAGTGCACATTGTTCTTCCTGTTAATTTTTTTTTTCTCTCCTGTTCATATGTACCTAATGTGCATTACCAATAAACTTTTTCATTTCATTTTTTCATTTCATTTCATTTTATTTGATTTTAGTTCCATAGACGCTCACGCTAGGTTACTTGATGATTGTCGCCAAAATGGCGACAATCATCAAGTATCTTCATTTTTACGTTGACAGTCAGCTATCTACTGATCTCCATAGAGTATATTCTATGGAGATCAGTGGTATGTGTTCATTGCTCATGTTTCTAACAACATGCGTGCGTGCGGCGTTCGTGCGTGCATGCTTGCGTACGTGTGCACGGCGTGCGTGCGTGCGTGCGTACGAGCGTGAGGCCTGCGTGCGTACGAGCGTGAGGCCTGCGTGCATGCTTGCGTGCGTGGATGAGATCTGTTTTAACTGTGTCGTTGTCGCCAGGTCTGCCATTCCCGCACAGCGCGAAGGAAATCGAGGAGCTGAGTGACAAGCTGCCCTCCGAACATGACTGGAGACTTTTCGGAGCCGTCACCCCCGTTAAAGGTAAAATAAATTATGAAAGTGACTTGAAAATAGCTAAAAGGTTAAGTGCAAGTTGATTTACATAATATGTAAAGTTTCGTAACATGGACCAAGAATGAAATGATGATGTATGTATTTTTAAAATATCTCAGATCAATCAGTGTGCGGCTCGTGCTGGTCGTTCGGCACCGTGGGCGCGGTGGAGGGCGCGCTGTTCATGCACAACGGAGGGCACCTGGTGCGACTCAGCCAACAGGCGCTCGTCGACTGCTCCTGGGGGTGAGTCGTGCCATGCTCGTCACAGATCAGTCGGTGTGCGGCTCGTGCTGGTCGTTCGGCACCGTGGGCGCGGTGGAGGGCGCGCTGTTCATGCACAACGGAGGGCACCTGGTGCGACTCAGCCAACAGGCGCTCGTCGACTGCTCCTGGGGGTGAGTCGTGCCATGCTCGTCACAGATCAGTCGGTGTGCGGCTCGTGCTGGTCGTTCGGCACCGTGGGCGCGGTGGAGGGCGCGCTGTTCATGCACAACGGAGGGCACCTGGTGCGACTCAGCCAACAGGCGCTCGTCGACTGCTCCTGGGGGTGAGTCGTGCCATGCTCGTCACAGATCAGTCGGTGTGCGGCTCGTGCTGGTCGTTCGGCACCGTGGGCGCGGTGGAGGGCGCGCTGTTCATGCACAACGGAGGGCACCTGGTGCGACTCAGCCAACAGGCGCTCGTCGACTGCTCCTGGGGGTGAGTCGTGCCATGCTCGTCACAGATCAGTCGGTGTGCGGCTCGTGCTGGTCGTTCGGCACCGTGGGCGCGGTGGAGGGCGCGCTGTTCATGCACAACGGAGGGCACCTGGTGCGACTCAGCCAACAGGCGCTCGTCGACTGCTCCTGGGGGTGAGTCGTGCCATGCTCGTCACAGATCAGTCGGTGTGCGGCTCGTGCTGGTCGTTCGGCACCGTGGGCGCGGTGGAGGGCGCGCTGTTCATGCACAACGGAGGGCACCTGGTGCGACTCAGCCAACAGGCGCTCGTCGACTGCTCCTGGGGGTGAGTCGTGCCATGCTCGTCACAGATCAGTCGGTGTGCGGCTCGTGCTGGTCGTTCGGCACCGTGGGCGCGGTGGAGGGCGCGCTGTTCATGCACAACGGAGGGCACCTGGTGCGACTCAGCCAACAGGCGCTCGTCGACTGCTCCTGGGGGTGAGTCGTGCCATGCTCGTCACAGATCAGTCGGTGTGCGGCTCGTGCTGGTCGTTCGGCACCGTGGGCGCGGTGGAGGGCGCGCTGTTCATGCACAACGGAGGGCACCTGGTGCGACTCAGCCAACAGGCGCTCGTCGACTGCTCCTGGGGGTGAGTCGTGCCATGCTCGTCACAGATCAGTCGGTGTGCGGCTCGTGCTGGTCGTTCGGCACCGTGGGCGCGGTGGAGGGCGCGCTGTTCATGCACAACGGAGGGCACCTGGTGCGACTCAGCCAACAGGCGCTCGTCGACTGCTCCTGGGGGTGAGTCGTGCCATGCTCGTCACAGATCAGTCGGTGTGCGGCTCGTGCTGGTCGTTCGGCACCGTGGGCGCGGTGGAGGGCGCGCTGTTCATGCACAACGGAGGGCACCTGGTGCGACTCAGCCAACAGGCGCTCGTCGACTGCTCCTGGGGGTGAGTCGTGCCATGCTCGTCACAGATCAGTCGGTGTGCGGCTCGTGCTGGTCGTTCGGCACCGTGGGCGCGGTGGAGGGCGCGCTGTTCATGCACAACGGAGGGCACCTGGTGCGACTCAGCCAACAGGCGCTCGTCGACTGCTCCTGGGGGTGAGTCGTGCCATGCTCGTCACAGATCAGTCGGTGTGCGGCTCGTGCTGGTCGTTCGGCACCGTGGGCGCGGTGGAGGGCGCGCTGTTCATGCACAACGGAGGGCACCTGGTGCGACTCAGCCAACAGGCGCTCGTCGACTGCTCCTGGGGGTGAGTCGTGCCATGCTCGTCACAGATCAGTCGGTGTGCGGCTCGTGCTGGTCGTTCGGCACCGTGGGCGCGGTGGAGGGCGCGCTGTTCATGCACAACGGAGGGCACCTGGTGCGACTCAGCCAACAGGCGCTCGTCGACTGCTCCTGGGGGTGAGTCGTGCCATGCTCGTCACAGATCAGTCGGTGTGCGGCTCGTGCTGGTCGTTCGGCACCGTGGGCGCGGTGGAGGGCGCGCTGTTCATGCACAACGGAGGGCACCTGGTGCGACTCAGCCAACAGGCGCTCGTCGACTGCTCCTGGGGGTGAGTCGTGCCATGCTCGTCACAGATCAGTCGGTGTGCGGCTCGTGCTGGTCGTTCGGCACCGTGGGCGCGGTGGAGGGCGCGCTGTTCATGCACAACGGAGGGCACCTGGTGCGACTCAGCCAACAGGCGCTCGTCGACTGCTCCTGGGGGTGAGTCGTGCCATGCTCGTCACAGATCAGTCGGTGTGCGGCTCGTGCTGGTCGTTCGGCACCGTGGGCGCGGTGGAGGGCGCGCTGTTCATGCACAACGGAGGGCACCTGGTGCGACTCAGCCAACAGGCGCTCGTCGACTG
Organism: Coenonympha glycerion; assembly: GCA_963855885.1. Lineage (NCBI taxonomy): Eukaryota > Metazoa > Arthropoda > Insecta > Lepidoptera > Nymphalidae > Coenonympha > Coenonympha glycerion. The sequence goes on from OY979631.1 coordinate 1,434,945, forward strand.
CTCCTGGGGGTGAGTCGTGCCATGCTCGTCACAGATCAGTCGGTGTGCGGCTCGTGCTGGTCGTTCGGCACCGTGGGCGCGGTGGAGGGCGCGCTGTTCATGCACAACGGAGGGCACCTGGTGCGACTCAGCCAACAGGCGCTCGTCGACTGCTCCTGGGGGTGAGTCGTGCCATGCTCGTCACAGATCAGTCGGTGTGCGGCTCGTGCTGGTCGTTCGGCACCGTGGGCGCGGTGGAGGGCGCGCTGTTCATGCACAACGGAGGGCACCTGGTGCGACTCAGCCAACAGGCGCTCGTCGACTGCTCCTGGGGGTGAGTCGTGCCATGCTCGTCACAGATCAGTCGGTGTGCGGCTCGTGCTGGTCGTTCGGCACCGTGGGCGCGGTGGAGGGCGCGCTGTTCATGCACAACGGAGGGCACCTGGTGCGACTCAGCCAACAGGCGCTCGTCGACTGCTCCTGGGGGTGAGTCGTGCCATGCTCGTCACAGATCAGTCACAAGCGATCCCCAGGCATATATTATGTCTGGGGATCGCTTGTGATCCGAGCGTGTGAACGCTCGTCGAAAGCTTCGTCAATGTGGGCTATTGCGCTGGTTACACCATCTATCGCCAGCTATCGAAAACCGCAACAGTATCATGAACCCTATGTGGGTCGGAGCAGACGTGCACGTATCGTTCGCACGCGCAGATTAAATAAATAATAATAATAATAATAAATAAATATATAGAGGACAACATCACATACATTGATCTTATGTTATGCACTTATGTTATGGAAATCAGAAACAACGAAGGTACCACAACATCCAGACCCGAGACAATGTAGAAAAGTTATTTTTCTACATTGCCCCGGCCGGGGATCGAACACGGAACCTCAGAGATGGCGGTGCCTTGAAAATCGGCACGCTAACCACTCAACCACGGAGGTCATTCGTCGTCGTCAAAGATTCGCGGAAAACGGCCGGAATAAGACTTTTTTCCGCCCGTTTTCCGTAGGTCCGTCATACGCAGTAATTCCTTCCACGTTCTATGGCCGCTAATGATAATAATTTCCTCGACTTATCACGATAGGATAAATTCTATAATAGCATTCATGTTGTTCAATTATACAATTTCAGTTTCGGCAACAACGGCTGCGATGGAGGCGAAGACTTCCGCGCCTACCAGTGGATCATGAAGCACGGTCTACCCACCGAGGAAGACTATGGTGGATACTTGGGGCAGGTGCGTGTGATTGGTACAGAGTGGTTATAGTCAAAATGTCCTGTAGAAGGGACCAGCGTGTCTCTAAACTTGACCCTCCTGATGGTCTGTGGGACGCGGGGTGGGAGCCTAAAACTAAAATGGCGCTAATGTAAGCGACCGACAGCGGTATGTGGTGTCAGCGGTACCAAAATGTACGCCGCGCGACGCCATATTGGAGATTTTTTTGGCTTTAACACGTCACATCTTTCCCGTCCTCTTAACTAAGCGTATTTTGTAATTGCTTGTAACTGAGTTATTTTACCCGTGTCAATGAAAATTGATGAAAATAGATTGTTGCACCATGCTTGTTTGTTTTCAGGACGGATACTGCCACATCGACAACGTGACTCTGGTCACGTCTATGAAGGGGTGGGTCAACGTGACCGCCAAAAACGAAAACTCCTTACGAGTAAGCTCCAGTTTTTTATTGTCTTTTAATAAGAGTAATTTTTTACTAGGCCAGTGCGTTCCAACTGTAGAATGTAGGTATCATCACTTTCCATCATGTGTGGTCACAGTCAAGCGCTAGCCTATATTGTTTGCTGTGAGGTCATAGTCTATTTTAACAATTGCACTGTACAAAATGTGAAGTAGTATAAATTATTTTTGTATAAATCCTATACCTTTAAACGAGCAATTTTTGTATATATATTTCTATATAATCTGGATCTCGGAAACGGCTCTAACGATTTTCATGAAATTTAGTATACAGGGGGTTTTGGGGGCAATAAATCGATCTAGCTAAGATTCATTTTTAGAAAATGTCGAATTTAGCAAAAAAAAAATATGACTCCTGCTGCCATCTATTGGCCACCGAGCGAAGCTTGGTCACCCAGATATTACCTATTAAAACCGTCTCGTTTCAGTACGCCATCTTCAAGTACGGGCCGGTGTCGGTCGCGATCGACGCCGCTCACAAGAGCTTCAGTTTCTACTCCAACGGCGTGTACTACGAGCCCAAGTGGTAAGTTCTTTACACACTACGAGTACATGTTAATACTTGACAGCAATGCCTATAAGGCCCGGTTTCCACCAAAGCGGAGTGGAGCGGGGCTGTGTTTGAGTAACCAATTAGATTTCGTCATTTTGACATTTGAAACTCAGGGGAGAGGAATGTTGAAATGACTTGAATGTTTTCTTGTGGTAGTATCAGTCCTGTGAGTCATCCTGTCCGTCGCCACTAATGCCAGCGTAGGCTTCGGGAGCAGATCGTGACCGTAGGAGCTCACCAGGATGTGTACGCCCGTCTGACCCGCTATACCCATATTTTGCTACTGCGGTGCGAATCGCCTCATTTTCAGATTGGACTCGAAGTTAGCCGCCGACTATAATATAGTCTATCCATACGTCATTTGACTATGTCGATGGTGCAGTAATCCTGCTGTTTTGACTGTTCTATACATCTGAGTATAACTAGACGTTTGGTTGACAGCAAAAACAAGGTCGAAGAGCTGGACCACGCGGTGCTGGCGGTGGGCTACGGCATCCTCAAGGGCCAGAAGTACTGGCTGATCAAGAACTCGTGGAGCAACCTGTGGGGCAACGACGGATACGTGCTCATGTCCACCAAGGACGACAACTGTGGGGTGCAGGCAGCGCCCACTTACGTGCTCATGTAGACTATACGGTCCTAATATAAAAAAAAATATATACGGTTATATAAAAATACTAAAAGGCACTTAGGCTGTAGTTGTACAGCGGGGCTAGACAAAGTTACAGTCGTTTAGCGTTCACGACAGTAGATAAAAATGTATGGATAAACCATGCACTGTAGACACGTGGTTTGTCTATAAACAAATGAAACAAATTTATTAGCCAATGAAAAGGTTACAATTTTGAACAATTCCTGACTCCCAAACTAGGCAAAACCCGTGTCTTGGGAGGTCAGTGTTTACAAATAGGATGGTACAAGCATGGCAAACAAGAGAGTATGGCAAGCAAAAATAAAACTACAAACTAGAATCATGCAAATCGTTTAGCGTTCACGACGGTAGATAAAAATGTATGGATAAACCATGCACTGTAGAAAAACCATGTGACCGAATAGAGGTTCAAATTGTCGTAGTCAATTTCCAAAAAACACGCTGTTTTTTGGAAATTGACTACGACAATTTGAACGCTCCCTAGCGTTCTTGCAGACGTTTTAGATAACCTTTAGCGTACTTCGCATGCAAATTGACAGTGAACAACGCATAGAGTAGATTCTACTTTTATTTGTTTTCATTCGGTCACGTGGTTTTTCTACTGCCGTGAACGCTTAACGCCAAGTTACTTTGTCTAACTCTGCTGTAGTTTTATATCTCTGGCGTGCCATTACTCTGTGTAATTGAACACGTACGAGCGCTAGGTCAGTGACCGCGTAGCACAGTGCGACAGCAGAGTGGTCACAGAGTAATGAGCGTGCGAATATCTATGAAAATATATTAAAGAAAATATGTTGTTAATTTTTATGATAGGAACTATGGTCCAAGAGTACTTTGGTATTTTTTGTATAATTCTGTAGACTCTATATTAGTTCCCACGCGCCATGTCATAATATTATATTGCAAAATAAATTGGTTATCTAATTGAAAAAAATCTTATCTAAGTAAAAAAAATTGGTTGGTAAAGTCGGTTTACGGACGATAATTTTACGTGATAACTGTTAATGAGAGATAGATGCTACAAATGCAGACAAATCGAACGCTTAGGCTGATTGTGCCTTTCGTGTCGCTTGTTTCGCGCACTCGCTTGCACGCTCGGCTCGGGCGGAACTTTCCGTACGTTTATAAAAAAAGATTCCGACGAATTGAGAAACTCCTCCTTTTTTTGAAGTCGGTTAAAAAGAAGCGACATTTACTAGTAAGTTTATCATATAGCATTTTTCTGAAAGTATATCAGAAGTGGGATTACGTATATAAAAATATCTATCAGTCTCGATTCCTCTTGTAATAAATATGGCTTTGTCTATCAAATCGAACCATATTTTAAAAGTTATGGTTACTCATGCATATGCAAGAAATATGTATTTTTTCGGATCAATTTATGTAAACAATGGTAAGATTATGTGGTACTTATGTTTAAATTATCTAGTTTTTGAAGTGACTTTTATGATGTTTTATGTATTGCATGTTTTACGTAGTTTTAAATAAAAAAGTCTACATTTTACAACATATCCTAATAATAAATTAGTGTCCATCTTTAAAAAAAAATGTTACAGTTAGAAAATGTTATTTCCTACAAAAAAGTGAGCATTATGAACTTAAACGTTATTTTGTAGATGGATAGTTGCTTAGTTTTTTTAGTTTAATTTTTTAAACTTTTATTTAAAAAAAGGGTTAAATATTATATTGCAGTAGAAAAGGTTTTATTTCTTATTTTAATACGCTTTGAATAAAGGAAATATTTTTTTTAAATTCTAGAATCACTATAGATAAAATACTATGTTTTAGTTAAGAAATAAATGTTAAACTGATACAACGAATCTCAATAAAGGATTTTATTAAAGTATGTCTTTAATTTTATTAAGTTTAATTTTATCCACAGACTTGTATACTAAAGGCACGGCGAACAGCGCGAAAACATTTCGCCAGTTTATCGGTGTCATTAGTACCAACAGTATAAGGCCACGCGGTAGTTCGGTCAGCGGCGGCGGCGGGTATTTTGACAGATGACGCTACTGTTTGCTTGTATGAAGCAGGTTTACGTAAAATCTTCGGATCGGCCTTATCTTTACTATTTTTATCTATTATTTTATCCAATAATTATTAGAAATGTATATTAATGTGGCGGAGTATAAATACACATATTTCCAATTTTCACTTGCGTCCCTGGACATTCATCCTCGTGAATTGTCTTCTTGTACTGAAAAAAAAAGTTCTGATTCACTCACTCATTCGTCACAGCCCGGGGGTCTTCTCAACGCACGTTTACTTTTCACATACTCAGTGATGTGAAACAAGAAAAAAAATACACTGAAAAATTAACTTAACGTCTATTGGTTTAGAGTCTAAAATTGGATCCTCAACCTTATCGAGCAGCGTAAATTAAATTTCACGATTGTCGATTACGTTGATTTTTGAACTACTTTCAATTATTTTTACGCTCTATGTAAAATTACTCGTAAAATTATTTTTTTCAGTTTTCGCAAGAAATGTTTTGATTTGACGACCGAATGGCGTAGCGGTAGCGAACCTGCTGTCTACGTCGGAGGTCGTGGGTTCGATTCCCACTACTGGACAAAATGTTTGTGTGATGAGCATTAATGTTTTGCAGTGTCTGGGTTTTTTTTCATATATTTATGTATATTATTATGAATACATGTAATGAAATGAGTGACATTTCATTCATTTGAATTTGCCGCGCTTCGCGTATCAGCTGTCTGTCGCGTACGTGTCTATGATTTAAAATGGCGTGGGACGCGCAGATTGTTTTGTGCATTTTATTGTTATAAAAACTAATAGAAAGAATGTGATTGAGGACTCGAGATATAGTGAACTTTAAATGTCGTTTCTTTGTTATTTCAGAGAAACAATTTGTTGTTTGTTTTTGGAGATCCTCAATGTCTTATAAAACGACATTTTTGTGAACTAAGAAAATATGGACCGGCTTCAGTTTGAGTTTACGATGATAGCCTCAAATGATGGCAAATCAAATGTATTAGCTATAACCTCAATATCTACTGAAGAAGGAAAATGTTATGTTTTACCCGAGGAACTGAAGCCGGTGAGTCATCATACATATATTGTTAAAACGAACACTTTCACAAAAGTAAAAAATAGCATTAAAAAAAGACACCAGAGTAGAAAAGTATGGATAAAGTTGGATGAAAATCTAAAGAAGACATATGTAGATGAGGAAGGTAATATGCAATTTTTAGATCAATATTTAGATGAAGTGAGCACAACACAAGCAAAGGACAAAAATGACACTTTGCAACAAATCTTGGAACAATTAATAGAAACTACAACTAAGAAAGAAAGTCAACATAACTTAAAACATATCTCAGAAAAATTTATTATTGAAAAATTCACAAGCAAAAATCCTAATGCGATGCAATGGATAGAAATTTTTGAAAAAGAGTGTGCGCGCTTTAATATAACAAAAGATGAGACAAAAATAGATATTTTGAGGTTATTTTTAGATAAACCTTGTTTGGATTGGTATAGCTCGATGATCATAAAACTAACAATAAATTCTGAATGGAGTGAATGGAAAGACAAGTTTTTAGAAACTTTTAAAAACCAAGGATGGGACATAGTCACATATGCTCTCGCATTTAGGTATAAAGAAGGACAGCTAATTGATTATGCCATAAAAAAAGAACGTCTTTTATTAGATATAAACAAATCTATAGATTCCAAAACAATGATAGATCTTATTGCAACTGGTTTACCTGGATTTATCTTAAATAAGTTAAACAGGGATGAACTCAACAACACTACTGACTTGTTCAACGAGATAAGAAAATATGAAGGCACGATGTATAAGAAAAACTCAACTAACATAAAGAGCAGTACATTTTATAATAAAAATAAAACTTATGAGAAGAAGTCATGTAAGACTTGTGAGTCTTTGGACAAAGGAATAAGATATCATCCAGAGGAGTCATGTTGGTTCAAGAAAAATAAAAATGAACCTGAAAAAGTTCTTAAAACTAAAAATGTAAACAATAACTCCATAATTGAAGTAGACATAAATACTGAGAAAAAAACTAGTAAGCACACCATTAATCAAAATCAAGCTTTTATTAGAAAATAAACTAGAAGTGAGTGGTATTTATGATTCAGGCTCACAGATTTCTATAATAAATTCAAGATTAATAAAAGTAAAAGAAAAAAAAGATGATGTGAACATAGCATACATGAAAACGGTTAATGGTGTGAAGAAGATGGATGGCTTGATAACAATAAAAATTAAAATATTTGATTTAGAAGAAGAGGTGGATGTATACATAGTAGAAAATGAAGATTTTGATGATTTCATAATCGGATTAGATATGATAAAGAAATTCAGATTAACCCAAAATGAGAACTTGCAGATAGAACAAAAGAAAATAACAAATAAAATAGACAGAATGTCTAAAGATAACAGAAATGAAGATAATAATATAAAAAAATATACAGTTAATTTCAATGAACACATAGAAACAGAGGAATTTATAAGTATGACAGACCATTTAGATAATCAAAAGAAAATTGAGATAGAGAAAATTATAAAGGAATATAAAACAATATTTGCTAAGGACAAGTATGATATAGGTTCAGTTAAAGATTATGAAGCTCGCATAGATTTACAAGTAAATAAATATTGTAGTAAAAGACCATACAGATGTACAATACAAGATAGATTAGAAATTGAAGAGCAAATATCGATGTTACTAAAGAACAATTTAATAGAAGAATCATACAGTCCTTTCGCTGCTCCAGTGACATTGGCGTTTAAAAAAGGTGAAAATAGAAAATCCCGTTTATGTGTAGATTTCAGAGAGTTAAACAAAATAGTTATACCACAAGCTCAACCGTTTCCTTTGATAGATGATCTAATTATTAAAATTAGAAATTGCAAGTATTTTACTACACTAGATATAAACTCAGCATTTTGGGCAATACCATTACGGGTGGAAGACAGAAGTAAAACAGGATTTGTCACACAAGATGGCCACTTCCAGTGGACCTGCCTCCCTTTTGGCTTGAAAACATCACCAGCAATTTTCCAGAGAATCTTAAGCAATATTCTAAGAAAACACAATCTCACAGGATACTCGGTTAACTATATTGATGATATTTTGATATACTCGTCTACCTTTGAAGAACATATAAGGCACATTAGAAATGTATTAGAGGCAATAATTAAAGAAGGCTTTAGACTGAAGTTTAAGAAATGTACCTTTGCTTCAGACTCGGTAAAATACCTCGGCCATATAATTCAGAACAATTCAGTAAGACCACTAAAAGACAATTTGATTTCAATAAGGAACTTTCCAACTCCTAAGACGCAAAAGAACATCAGACAATTTTTGGGAAAAATAAACTTCTACCATGACTATATACCAAGAAGTGCAATTATCTTAGATCCATTACACAATTTATTACGAAAAAACGAGAAATTTGTATGGTCAGAGAAATGTGAAGAAGCATTCAATCTGATAAAAAGATATTTATGTTCGCAACCGGTCTTGGAAATATTCGACAAAGACTTACCAATCAAAATCTTTACCGATGCATCTTTGGAGGGCATTGGAGCAATATTAAAACAGACACAACTAGATGGTAAAGACAAACCGGTGGCATATTTCTCAAAAAAATTGAATGAACATCAAAAACGGAAAAAGGCTATATATTTAGAATGTCTTGCTATGAAAGAAGCTGTTAAATATTGGCAGCACTGGCTCATCGGAAAACAATTCACGATTTACTCAGATCACAAACCTCTAGAGAACATGAACATTAAATGCAGGACAGATGAAGAATTGGGTGATCTCACATACTACCTATTTCAGTATGACTTTACCGTAAAATATATACCTGGTAAAGAAAATGTAGAAGCAGACTGTTTGAGCCGAAACCCTGTATTAGAACCAGAAGATAACAGAGAGGAAACATTGAGAATAGTTAATTTAATACAAATAAAAGATATAGTTGGAGACCAAGAGAAAAATGAAACAATAAGAGAAAAGAAACAAAATTTAATACTAAAAAATAATATCTATTATAAAAAAATAAAGAAACAGGAAAAGATTATCCTCTCAGAAGAATTTAGTAAAAAACTTATAAAAAAGGTGCATGAAGATTTATGCCATATTGGGATCAGACAACTGCAGAAAAAAATAAGTTCAATATATACGGCTATAAACCTAACAAAAAATATCATAAATATTTGTAAAACATGTGAAATATGCATAAAAAATAAATCAAGATGTCAAAAAAAAATTGGATTAATGTCACAACTGGGACCAGCTACCAAACCATTTGAAATAATGTCAATGGATACTATTGGTGGATTTGGAGGATCTAGGTCTACAAAGAAATATCTACACCTTTTAGTAGATCACTACACAAGATATGCATTTATTGCGACTTCGAAAACCCAGAATGCATGTGACTTTATAAATTTAACAAAGAAAGTACTAGAGACAGATGAGATTGGAATTATCCTGACAGATCAATATCCGGGCATAAATTCAAGAGAATTTAAACAATTTTTGCAGGAAAATAATATTAAACTAATTTTTACAGCCGTGAATACACCATTCTCGAACGGCTTGAATGAAAGATTAAACCAAACAATAGTAAATAAAATAAGGTGTAAAATGAATGAGAAAAATAATAAGAGAACATGGACAACACTGGCAAGAGAATGTATACAAAAATATAATGAAACAGAACACTCCGTTACAGGTTTTGCACCAAAATATTTACTGGATGGTACAAATGTCAGTATTCTACCAAATGAATTCAAAACGATGGAAAAGGAAGACAAGTGGATTGCTGATAGAAGATTGGCATTAGAGAATACAATAAAATCTCATGAGTATAACAAGAAAATATTTGATAGAAATAGAAAAATGCAAGAATTTAATGTAGGAGACAGTGTATATGTAGAAAATGGAAATAGACTGAATAGAAAGAAATTAGACGAATTAAAAATAGGCCCTTTCAAAATAATAGAGAAAATATCGAATTCCATTTATAGGATTGATACAGGCAACAGAAAAACAGAATCAACATTATTTCATATAACAAAATTGCAACCTGTCATAACAGAGGCTGAAGAAGATGAAGGAGATGATAATGAATATGAAGATGACTTATAAGTACATTTTACAGATATATTGCTTAGAATTTTCGCTCTTAGGGGGGGAGATGTAATGAAATGAGTGACATTTCATTCATTTGAATTTGCCGCGCTTCGCGTATCAGCTGTCTGTCGCGTACGTGTCTATGATTTAAAATGGCGTGGGACGCGCAGATTGTTTTGTGCATTTTATTGTTATAAAAACTAATAGAAAGAATGTGATTGAGGACTCGAGATATAGTGAACTTTAAATGTCGTTTCTTTGTTATTTCAGAGAAACAATTTGTTGTTTGTTTTTGGAGATCCTCAATGTCTTATATACATATATATATTTATCAGTTATCTAGTACCCATAACACAAGCTATTGTATACTTTGGGGCTAGATCGCGATGTGTGTAATGTCCTGATATTATTTATTTATTTCAAAATCGTCTGCTTTGATACGTCAATGCCATGACCGTTTTAAGCATTTCATTTTACGTGAATATGAAATATCCCTCCGGTATAAGTATTTATATAATAATATCCCCCCGGTATCCTATACCTTTAAACGAGCAATTCTTGTATATATATTTCTATATAATCTGGATCTCGGAAACGGCTCGAACGATTTTCATGAAATTTAGTATACAGGAGGTTTTGGGGGCGATAAATCGATCTAGCCAGGATTCATTTTTAGAAAATGTCGAATTCACCAAAAAAAATAAAAATATGACTTCTGCTGCCATCTATTAGCCAGTAGTTATACTACCGAGCGAAGCTCGGTCACCCAGATATTAAGTATTTATACCTACATTAATATCCCCCCAGTATAAGTATTTATGGTATAATTGTTTACCGTCCAATAGTTCCACGGTGGATAATGTGGTATCCACTTCTTAGGCTGTTTCTGTTTGTCATCCTTCTCTAACATTTGCTGTCCAGGCGCTAATGGGTCGTGAGCCTCCCCAGACATCTCAAGTTGAGGAGACCTCAACACAGCATTCAATACATTTAAAGCCTTCGCAAATGCTATAAGCCTTTTCGATCTGGATTTTACATCCCTTATTTTATTTTCAACTTCTTTGTGTAATTTCAGTTTATAGTCATCATTATCAAGATTATTTTCGGATCTTTCGAAAGCGTTTGATAAACTTAGAGCCTTGTCAAATTGCACTCTTTTATTTTCAAACTCAAAATTATGTTTAGATGGTTCTTTAATGTTTTTAATTCTATCATGTATCAGTTTCAACAATTTCGATTTATCATTAAAATCAAAACTGTTTTGAATAACGTTTGGTTTTATCAAAGGTTCATCATACAAATCGTGATTTGGTTTGAATTTATTATAATTAGGTGTATTTGGTAACACAAATATAACTCTTTCATGTTTTGAATCTTTATTTGGAGTCATTTCATTTAAAAATTGATTCATGGATTTTATTTTATGGATTCTTACCAAAGGCTTATAAACTGAGTCAAACTTTTGATCATATTCTACACCAGTTGGCGCAATGCCATGCGGTAGCTTTCTTTTCACTAATATCTTATTTTTGAATTCGTTATCTTCAACATGCAGATTATTAAATCCTTTCCTGTGTTTTAGGTTTTCATTTTCTTTTTCATTGTAATCTAAAAAACTGCTGTATTCTGGTGGATTATCTTTGAAAACAAAGTTATTTTCAAAATTTTGTCCTATTAGTTCTAATCTTGGTTTTGGTAAATCTTCGACGTCTATTATTTTGAAAGCACTTGTACTTTGGTTTAAATGGAAAATTATTAGCAAATGCAATATTCTTTTGCCTCTAAAAGTTAAAATCATGTTAGGTATGTAGAGATACACGGAGAACTGTAAAATTAAATGACTTTTGGTAAGAAAGTATTGTAATTGTAATTGATCCTGGTGAAAGATTAATCAGTAAATTAAATTGGCCGTGTCTTAAGATTTTCAAGTTTGATTTATTACAAGAATTTGTATTTTTATAGCAATTCAAAACAATTTTTTAATTCTGGACTCATTGTTTGTATTAAAATTAATTGGTATCTACGTGGTACCTACATAATCTATAATCTATGATTATTATGAATGCTGATGATCGTTTTTGGAAGCTTATTGACTATTGGGTTATCTCGAGTTATAGACGGCGAATTATCGGTACCTACTTACAGACTGAAAACTAGATAAAAATAAAAAAAAAAATTGCTTATGTCTTGGATAATATTTTCATAAAAAAAAAACGTTTCAGTTTAAAATTGTAAATAAGTAATAATATAATATAATTTATAAATAATAAAATTGTCTGTCTACAGACAAACACTTGAATTTTATTTATTTGGTGATACCGGTTGGTATTTGTAACATACCTACTCATTAATAAATTACTATTTTTAATTCCTTGTAACATTTTTTAATTATTGAAATATTTCCCTATGAAGTCGGATAGCCTTTGCTTGTCCAGACTCCCCTGGTCTTGCGTCATGGCAGCGTAAATAGGGATATCCAACAAGTCTATTTCACCGGATCTCTGCCAGTCGGTTAACGGATTAGTTTTCACGTCGTTTCTGGCAGGTTTTCCCATGTTGCACCATTTGCAATGATATTTTGAGTTATCTGTGAAATAAATAAGTTATTAAGGTTCGGCAAAGTCAAAGATTCGAGGGAATAATTAAATCGCGCTCTGCATTGAGAAATGATTACAACAAAAGCAGTCGTGTATTAATTTTTGGTCATAACCTGAACCCTTCAATTATAGCAAGTCATAATCGTTGTTTATAAATCGGTTAAGGACCCAGCTCACAGTCACTCTATGTGACCAAATGAAGAGATCCGTAGACGAATCGAAGTCACCGACATACGAGTAGTTCATCGTATTGCGAAGCTGAAGGGTGAACCCTTTAGAAAGACTCACGGCTAAAGTCTAGCCATATGGCATTTTGCGATACGCTCAAAGATTGAAAATAAATTCAAAAATGTATGAAAGTTATCGCTAAATTGGTCACGTAAGTATCTTTCCCCGTGCATTCTTACGGTGTCCTTTTTTATAGTTTTTTCGTACGCAATGCTACCCTAAAATGCTGTCTGTAATATCCAGTAGTACTTAGACGTCCAGTAGTTTAAACGAATAGAAACCAACGATCAAAGAAACTAAAAATACTTCTTCTTTAAAGTTTTTGGTGATGACCATACAATCGCCTTTTATAGAAATTGTTGGGAGAGTTTACCTGCTAAATACCGAAAAACAGGCTTGGAATTATCGGTTTCCGAGTCCGACCATATCGGTCTGAATGCGAACACTGTTAACAGTTCAGGCATTAGGAGTAAAACAATATGTATTAGCTTCATGATAAAGGCAAAAATCTTAAAATGTATGCCTTGTGCACAGAGATTTTTTTGCTAATAAAGGTAAAATTAATTATACGCAAGTCTTGCGGTAAATTAAATCATGCGAACATTCGGTATAAACTATAAATGCAAGAGTAGGTATATATTTGTTTGTCATTGCAGACTGCATAAATTAAAAAAAAAAAATCAAAATCCACCGTCCAAGTTGCCGGCAAAAGCTATTAGATATACCCAATAGCTTATAACTGAGGCTTTTTAAACCGAAGGTACTTGTCCGTGCAGTTGACTTATATTATAAGGCTAGGTTAGATTATTACAGGCTTTGCAGAAAATTATTCTTCCTGATTGGCTGAAAAAACTTGAACAACGAACTCGGCCAATCTGGGCCAAAACCTGCAGTTTTCTTATACACCGAGGAAAACTTCATCGTGAGGAAAACCCTTTTTTCACGTTCTTCAAGTTAGTACCTACTTGACTGCGATTACCTGATGGTGAGTGACGATTCAGTCGAAGATATTATCGTATCAATTTGGTTGGGAAGTCACCCCTAATGGTTTCTACACAGCATTGCCCCGGAACGGTAAATCCCTCGGTGTTGGTAAATTTATGGATAGAGATGGATTGAAGCTGGTGCTATGATTTGGTTCAGAGTGTTAAAACTGAGGAAGACCTCTTGCCTTTCAGTAGGGGGGGTCAGAGGCTAAATTCTCTGCCTCTGACTTTTCAAAGTTATCTAGACAATGGATACTAAATCTGCGTCCCTGAGAGCTTAACCCTTATGGTCTTAAAGGTGCATTTGGTGGGTTATGGCCAAACTCTTTGAAAGGAGACCCGTGCCCAACTGTGGGACGTTAAAAAGGGGTAGATACAAGCAAAAAGGGTAAGTACCGTCACTGGGTAGATTTACACAAATAAAGGTGAGTACTCACGTGGAAAGGTATTAGCCATAAAATGTCAAGGAACACGGCGCGGCCCTATAAATGTTTCCCTTAAGGAGCCGTTGTAAATTCACCCTAAAAGCCTGCCCCAGCTACTGGGAATGTTCCGATATTTAACTGATTCAAATAGAAACTCGAGGGGAATTTAGAATTTTGCAGGAATGCAAGTACTTAGTTAGTTACCTGTGCTTATATTTATCTACAATGCTTAAAGAGTCTTCTGACCCACGGTGTTTCCCATACAAACGTAATACCAAAATCATTTGTAATTCGTGCAATTTTCGATCATGTTGTGGTGTTATTCGGGTTCATATAGTAATAATCTATGCTCCTGGCCATATTTGGTTCCGAAATACTTTTGCTAAACGAAAATGTAAACGAATTTAGTTTTGCTTATTTTATGTCAAAGAGGACATGTTTTCTACTTATTTGTTTTGTAATAAAAACAACACTATCACACGTCGCATTAGTTCAGGAGCACAGTTTTTATTGTCCAGTTAAAGAAAAACACCAGTTAATAAAGAAAGTTACAAGTTTTCATACATAATTAGGGTTCCATACCAATTTGGTAAAAATGGAACCCTTATAGTGAGACTTTCTCCGTCCGTCCGTCCGTCCGTCCGTCCGTCCGTCCGTCCGTCTGTCACACTCGATTATTTCAGTAACCATCAAAGCTATCGACTTGAAATTTGGAATAGTTATAGGTAATAGTGACCCAATGCCATTGCAATCATAAAACATTGAAAATTGTTTTTATTTTTATTTAAAAAGGGGGGAAAACCGGGGCTTAGAATTTTTAAAATGAGATAACAATATTGAGTGGGGTATCATATGAAAGGGCGTTACTTGTGTATTCTAAAACCGATTTTTATTTATTTTTATGCCCGATAGTTTTTGATATATTGAGCAAACTGTCGAAAAAAATACCGTTCCCCCCCCCTTATCTCCGAAGTTTATCAATCGAAAAATCTGAAATAATTATGATCAATAGGCATTAATGTATATTTTACAGGAAAAATAAAATCAACTCCCTAACTTTTATACTTTTTCTGATAATAACAATAATCCGCCAAAAACAAAGTTACGTTTGCGGTTTGCCAACAAAAGTACCTACATGTAAATTATACTCGTAAATTCATGTACAAAAGTGATTCTTTCAATGTTTTACTTCTTTTATGGTATGGAACCCTCGGTGCGCGAGTCCGACTCGCACTTGGCCGGTTTTTTTTTTGGTATTACGGAACTCGACCAAATTTAGGAAAATTTTGATCAAAATTGATTATTATTTCGTTTTAAAGAAGTATTTCCGAACCAAATATGGCCAGGAGTATAGATTATTACTATATGAATCCGAATAACACCACAACATGATCCAAATATGCACGAATTACTAATGATTTGTTATTTTGAATGAATGGAGACATTGTAGTTCACAGGCCCCTTAAGTCGTAACTATTTAAAATAAGGGTTCCATTTTTACCTTTTTGGTATGCAACCCTAATTAGCACTGAACTTACACTTCTTCTTACTGCTGGCTACAACGCCATCTCTTTATGGACCTGTGAAGTGTGAGGTTAGTACAAGTTGTTACATTTTCGGTTCGCCGTGGTTAATTCCAGTGCAGGCCACTGGGTCAGAAAAAATTGTGGCAATATATTTTGTGCTAGCCTCGCAGGTTCCGTGTGGTAGGACTCCTCTTACTTGCTTGCTTGTTCGTAGTTACCACCGCAGTCAGTTATTCTTGCGCCATACGAGATTCCTATGCAAAATGAGAATTAAGGACGTCGGGTCTCGAGCGCAGTGCATTGTGCAGTGTCGCAGTTACAGGCAGGCCACGACATATTTATTGCAATGGAGCCGTCTGAGTCTTATCTGACATGGGCGTATCACTGATCATCAGGTGAACATCTTACTCGTACATCATCTTACCAAACCAAGGGCTTGGTAAGAAGACTGCCGTAACGATCCGAAGGGCAAAGATAATAAATAACTCTGAGTACCGCCGTAAACCTAAGTAGTGTCTAACAAAGTACCATTATTCAATGGAAGCTAACAAAAAACATGGCGGATTTAATCGTGAACGTGTCACGTCCGCCGTAAATGTTTCCCTAAAGGTCCCGCCGTAAATTAGCCTTAAAAGCTTTCTTCAGACGCGAACAAACCGAGTTTGCGGCGACTGCTGATTCTGTTAGCGCTGAAAAATGGATTATTATGATGTGGTAATCGCTTTTTGCCAACATCCAATGCTCAACCTAACTGTTTGAGAGTTATTAACTTATTGCAATAAGTTAAAGGAAATTTTGTATGAACACCAGCAACAAGCAACTAAAAAAATGATTTGATGCTTCGACGGACCCGCCGATGGGATATGGCATTTACTTTCACTTTCACTTTTTGTTGGGATTTACCGTGGTAAGTAGAGGTCAGAGACTTCTCCCGCATATTCCGAAGGCTTGCTTCTCTTTCGAGGAGGAGACGTGTAGAAGACCTAGAATTAAGGGATGGGGCGAAAAGCCAAAATTATTTAAATAAGTACTTATTAGTTATTACATATTATACTTTAACTCCTCTGGAAAAATGAGCGCTTTATTCGGCATATTCTGAGCCGAAACATGGCATCTTTCAGATTTATTGCACCAACAAAGAGTGCTATCGTCTATCGTAAAAAATATCCATAAAATCACCCCCCTACGCGTGTGAACGCTGCGCTGATCGACTTGTCAACAAAGTTGTTAAACGCTGCCATAAAGAAAAACAACTTGCGCTGTAAACCTAAATCCTGTACATAATATTTCGTATTCTGTGCCCAAAAGTTTCCAATCGATCGAAAACCAGCATGTCATCTATATGTACCTATTTGGGTACCTATGTTGACTAAATTGTTTTAAAACTTTGTATAAAGTACGATAAAAATAATAAAATTAAAACCAAACAAAAAAAATACAAAGTTAAAAGTTATATCTAGGCATTTTAACTTAATTGAAGTAAGTAGGGGTCTTCTGTCACTATCTCGCAAAAAGAAAAAGGAGAATGCAGATTTTTGTATGAAAATTGGGCTATTGCCAAATCATCGGTAAAACATTAGAAATAGTGTAAAAAAAGATTAGTGAGATATTAACAGGGAATTTGTGATAATCTGATTTTCTAAGTGGTTAATTTTCTAAGTTTTATATTATGTAAAAAAAGATTAGTAAGATATTAAAAGGGAAATTGTAATAATCTGATTTTCTAAGTGGTTAATTTTCTAAGTTTTAAAAGTGGCATGGCGGTTTCACATGTTTCGAAACGTTTAATTACCTTTTTTTAATACTTTTGAACCCCTGTTCACATTTCACTAAAATAAATATATGCGATATTAAAATTTCAAAGAATATTCTTCATGCATACGTGCTTCAGACGCAGAGTGACGCAAATCTAGCCCATTTTCTGGCATTCTCCTTTGTATAGAGCTACTATAACATGACCAGACTTTGACGTCATACCTAGTTGAATTCCGCTGTCTCTGTCTAATGAGAAATATTTAAATGCTTGTAACTTTTTGTTATTAATTCATCGAGTATTTCTAGTTCTAGTTTCAAAAATAAATGAAAAAGTCAAGAGAAGTGTCTCTCAAAGCAATATAATATTTTATGTGAAATACTTTGATTTAGGAACCTACTGCATCGAATTAAAAATCGGGGTATAGATGGTATGGCGAAACCAAATCAAGATTCGAAACGAAATCCAACAACTTGTGTTAACCCCGTTTATGTCATAAGATACTAAGTGTACCACTCAAATAAAGTATATTGTACGATCATTTATCATAACTGTTTAATTTTGATAATACCTATTTAGAAGATCGCGTATGTTGTGTGCCTGCAGCTAAGTTACGTCTGGCTAAGTAATCTCTGGAACAGAAAATTGCCTCTCCTCCTCACGTTCGGGCTCGAAACAACGGCGCGGCCCGCTTTATGACGTCAATTATGGTATATAGCTGGGAGAAAGGTCACTCTTCTTTGCACTTTTCGAAGGACATGGATTATAATAGACTTATAATATGCAAATACAGGGGTCTAGGCTCCGAATATGATTTTGTTCCATTCGGAGTCGAGACCCTTGGTCCGTGGGGTCCTAGCGCTACCTGCCTTTTTAAGGAAATATCAAAAAGGTTAGTCGACATCACAGGGAACCGAAGAGCTGGCAGCTACCTCGGACAAAGAATTAGCCATGCCATTCAAAGGAGGAACGCTGCCAGTATCTTCGGAACCTTGCCTACAGGGACCTGCTTTAATAATATTTTTTAGTTTTTAAATTGTATATATTTAGTTTTAGACGTAGTTTTTAATTTAGATTTTATATTTTTTTGTATGAAATAAATTGCATAGACTTCTACACCTACAGTAGCACAGAAGTATGCTAGAAGTATTTGGAGCAGTTTCTACTAACAATCAAGTGTACGAAGTGTCTGCTAGTAATGAGTAATATCCTTATTCCGTATAGATACGAATCATTTTAAACATGCTCTATGTACCGTAACAGTGTCTGTCTATAGGCGTACTAAGTGACAATGATCGAACGATCAAATGATAATTAATGATGAAAAAAACCGTGATCGCGCGACGTGCAGTTAACAAGGAAATGCAGATGGCATAGTCACCCTACACATAGGTACTGAGCGGTACCGAATTTATTTAACCGCAAATGTCGTCGGTTATAAAATACGGTTTATAAAATTTTGAAATTTTTCCCATATTTTGTAACTTGCTTAACATAGCTTTTGTCCGGAGCTCCACCTACGTTTTTGGGGTTTCCCAATCCCACGGGAACTTTATTGTTACCGGGTAAACAGTGGCAGGTACCTATGTTCTCCATTCCAGCGAAAAGTAGCGTTGAAATCTAAGGTATAAGTTATACCGTATAGATTTCAACGCTACTTTTCGCTAGGTTATACCGTATAACCTCCATTCCTTAGCCAAATCAGGCGATGTAGGAGTGGGTAGGTAACAAACATAATAAGCACACACACACGCACACACTAAGTGAAGTTTAAACACAGATACACAAACCTAAGTGAAGTTGTACGGAAATCTCGGAACTCCTGAATCCACTTAAGTTAATAAAAATTGAGATGGATAGAGGAGAGAGGGAGATAATAATTAGCTCTTAATCTCGCGGTCGCGCCTGAGGGTTGTTCGGGAGATATATTTATGGACCCATTACCAGAATTATCCTAAAGACGTCTCTTGGTACTAGTACTACTTGGGAAAGTAGAAAGAAATTTTATTTGGCGGTTTTTTCTTTACTCGTACCTACTTAGTTATTTTTTATGTATGTTATTTCTCTCCTTGACTAACTGACGCATTGGTTCATCATTGAAAGGTCCGGGCAATGGGTCCGGGTATCGATTCCCGGGTCCAAGCGATTTCATCTTTACAGAAAAAAAATAAAACACATAATGCTTACTTACCTAATGTTTTCGTTGTTCTTTATGCATTGCTTATTCGTCTTTTTCTTTTAGTTATTCTTTTTATGTATCAAATAGAAAATAGTATAATGGAGGAGTAAATGTGTTTTGCGGCCCTTCTCTGCGTTGACAGTCAAAGAAAAGTATAATAATAAAAGTATCCCATATTATGCCTCACAAAAGCACAAAAGCGTGTCATATTTCATTAGATATCACAAAAGCACGCTCTGCCTGTCGTAGGGGAGATGATATACGTAACTTTTCAAGGTGTTGGACCGAGTGGTCAGAACATGTCTCTATGTGACTCATTGAGGTGTGAGATCAAGTAAAAAAAATCCCAACAATAAAAGATGAGGATAGATTTTTTACGAAAATGTTATCGGACACCTGGATATTGTTTGGTTATTCCTTTTGTTTGTTAGTATCAACCCCTAGATTGTTGTCGCCCGGAACTTTTGCTTTATTTAAACTTTTATAAATTCATCGCCATATTATATTGATTTACAAAATTAACATTTATTCTTGTAATGTGGTATACTTGTGTCCAGACCTTTATTACTCAATTAGGCTACAAGTTACCACAACTGGTTGAAATGCTATGTAGATTCACAATGTATAAAAAAACACAGTTTAAAAAAATACAAAAAATCCATGGCTACCACGGTTGGAAAGACCAAAATCGCCGCGGGTCATATAACCAAGGCGAAATATAAAATACAATTAGACTAAGTGCTACATTTTAAATCAAATGAAAAGCAAGCAACACGGGTTGTCCTCCATATTATAAGTCTGACGAGGGTCATCTATTGGGTTTAAGTCCGTGGGTTCTCGAGAGAAAATAATAAAGCGTGTCATACGAAGGGGCACGCGAGCTTTTAGCGAAATAAATAGTCTCCGATAAGGACCGCTACCCGCGGTGACCGTATATTCTCGCCTCTCTTTGTTGAGGGTCCTGTACTCTTTAAAGCCTGAACCTGATAAATAGACCAACAGAAGGTAAGCTTCATATATATGGTACGTCTGAAACGCACACTCACTCGTACACATCGCTTGAGGACACGGAATCTTAAAATAGCTAGAATCAGTCCTATAGTGCCATAGGTAACTCTGGACTTTATATCGTCATTGGTGCTTCATAGTGTCGTTATGTGTTTTGAATATGGCTTTTTAGAGATATATTTTTGATTCCTTGTGGCTATTTGATATTTTAGCTATTTTAGCAGCAAATCTCATTTGGTTAAATATCAAATTTAATTTTAAGCTATTGCATAGCTTCTATCGCGGGCCTTGACAGGTGGACCGAATCCAGAAAAACCGTAACGAAAATAACCTGCCACTCCTAAAGTAGAGCATTTGGTACTAGGCTAGCATGAAAGCAAGGAGCTCAACTCCACAACTTTTTAGTTTTTAGTTTGCCATCTATCAAAAAATAGCAGAACTTTTTATTGACTTTTTGAAATATCACGCACGTGATATTTAAAAAAGTCATTAAAAAGTTCTGCTATTTTTCGATAGATGGCAAACTAAAAACTAAAAAGTTTGTGAAATTGCACCTGGTACCAAAAGTTCTACTTTTCGATTGATGGCAAAACTAAAAATAACTTTAAAATCTATGCAATAGCTTTACCGCGGCAGTCTCCGAGTGCCACACGCCTTTTTGTTTTGCTAAAAGATAATATTATGTTTTATTATAAAGCCAAAAAGTGCAAGTTAGTATAAACTGGTCATAATTCAAAATCACCTTGATAGATCACTTGAAAGTTTTTGGAGAGTAAGCATAAAATTAATGACGCCTAATATTAACTTTGTTGCCTTCTGTTACTTTTCTTATTTCGTGTTAAAACTTTAGGTTATTTACAGGAAGGTGTAAACACCGTACACGACAGCGTGGGAAATCTGACCTTTTGTATATCCCATGGGCCATGACTTTCATGCTCTCGTTCTTTGATAAAATCTAATTGATTACCTGAGTTTTTCTATTTATTACGGTGACCCGATAAAAGGTTAGTTAAGTGGGTGGTTATCCTTTTGAGGTATATGCCATACAAACAAATACAGGAGAAGAGAGACCAACACCCGCTTGTTATTAAGTATTGTAGGAATTTCGAAAAATCCTTCCTTATTCCTTATCTGATAGAAAAGCGTCGGTCGCCTCTCAATGATCATAGAAGTAAAACCGTCTCCTCAAAATTTCAGTTTTCTAGATTCAAGCTTTTGGATTGGGCAATATCTTAAGCATATCAATTAGATTTAGAACATTTCTATACTTAACAGATATGCAGACATAGTTACTTGGTAATATTGTAGCTTATACTCCAAAAAATTATCAAAAGTTGCTCACTTTGGCCTACGATTGTATCCATACGGTGTGTTTCAAGGCTTTAAAAAAAACTCGATGACATTTGTTTTACCGGAATAAAGGTTTCCGGTAAAACAAATGTCAAAATCTTTTTATACATCAGGGTCTTTGAACTAAGTAGCTATAGAAACGTCTATCGACACAAAATAGGTAAATCAACGATTCTCTACGATTACGCATTGTCAAGACAACATCTCCTGAGGATGTCCCGGTGTCGGGACGAAACGTGCGTCGAAGAAAGTGGTAGAAAATTGCGTGTAGTCAGTTTATGTACATTACATACAGAATCTGTCCTGCTAATTATGGATTTCCGCAAAATAACGCCTGCTTCCATACAAATAGGTAATTGATGAACATTTTATTTATCTGGGAAATAAATATGAGGTTTTCATATGAGGTAACATATCGTTATGAGGTTCATAATAGCATAAAGATACATGGAAATCCATTAAGCAACACGGCTTAGAGTGGACATATCCCATTATCACTCTTATTTAAAAACTGTTCAAAGCAATATTTGCTGTTGTATAAGATACTCATTATAATATGCTTTTTATTACCCGTAGCACCACCTGTGTGGATTCCGGTTTTTGTATTAATGCCGTGAGAACTATGCATTTTTCGGGTTAAGAGTATGCATGCCTGTGTTAATAATCCATTGTAAAAGCTACATTTCAGCCAATTCAATTGATGCGTGCAGAAGTATCAAGTATCAAACATACAAATACACGTACTCGCACACAAAACACATACCTACTTTAATAATTTAATATTTTGCAGTTTTATTAAATTTTCATTTAACTTGTTACTTGTTGTTTAAGAGTTGATGTATTAATTGCCCTATATAATCTCGAATAAAGTTTGTGTCACAGACAGACGAATGGGACGATGTTATAAGGATTCCTATTTTTTATTTGGCTACGGAATCTAAGGAATTCTTAGAATCTTTCTTAGAATTTTTCCGCACTCTATGTCACCCCGCGTCCTTTAATTAGAAAACGCTATTCCTGTCACCTTTTGTGTTATTAATGAATAATTAAGAAGCTAACAATGGTACCTCATAAGATAATCCCTTCCTCATCCAGCCTACATCAAGGTAACATTCGTGGTAATACACCGTAGTTCGTAGCATTAATAGATTAACGATAAAGGGCCTGTGATACGGTTTGAGGTACGGCGCAGTGTTAGCGCTTTTGAGGAAATCTTACTCGAGAATGTCTACTCTTAACAATTCCGTGTAACTTTTTAGATTTAAATCACCAAGTCTTAAAAATTATGTTTAGGAAATTGCATACATTAGGTCATCGCTGGACTTCTATGGAAAATTGTATCAATTTTTAATAGGTATCTACTCAAAGAAAAGTGTCATCCTGATCCTGGCCGATCGGCTGTACTTGTCAATATTAGTTTATTTGCTCAACCTGGTAGAACCCGGAAATTCATAATTAGCAAAAAAATTTAGGTGTTGCATATTGTACCATACATAATGTTTTAGGCGTTGTCCTAATACAACGCGAATGCGCGATCATCGCAAGTTCGCGCGAATTTTACTCGTACGAACGCGCGATCAAACATACTGATCTCGAACAAGTGTCCTAATTGGCATTCGCGCGATGGGTTCGCGCGATTCAAATGTTTGAAAATCTATTCGCGCGAACAGACTGGCCAAATTTTCAATCCCAGTTTTTCGGTTGGCCACCATTTTAGGAATGTGATTTGTAGACAGCGCAACGCACGCTATAATTATAATATAATACAACTAGCTGATGCCCGCGACTTCGTCCACGTGGGATAAAAACTATTCTACCTTTTAAGTTGGACCAAATGACAGATATTCACGAAGTTTGAACTAAATCGGTTCAGTAGTTTAGGAGTCCATCGCGGACAAACATTGTGACACGAGATTTATATATATTAAAGATATATTATAGTTTGTTTGCGGAAAGCAAAATAAATTGCAATCGTCTCTGATTATGCTGCAAATGCATTCAAATGATTCTAGTGATATAGACATATGATCATCTCCTCCTCCGTCCGTCCGTCCGTCTGTCACACTCGATTATTTCAGTAACTATCGAAGCTATCGACTTGAAATTTGGAATAGTTTTAGGTAATAGTGACCCAACGTCATTGCAATCATAAAATTTTGTAAATCATTTTTATTTTTATTTGAAAGGGGGGTAAACCGGGTTTTTGAAATTTCAAAATGAGACAACAATATTGAGTGAGGTATCATATGAAAGGGCGTATTCTAAACCTGATTTTTATTTATTTTTATTCATTTTTGTGCCCGATAGTTTTGGATTTATTGGGCAAACTGTCGAAAAAAATATCGTTCCGCCCCTTTTATCTCCGAAGTTTATGGTTCGAAAAATCTGAAATAATTATGGTCAATAGGAATGAGCGTACATGTTTTACAGGAAAAATAAAATCAATTCTCTAACTATTATACTTTTCTTGATAATAACAATAAACCGTCAAAAACAAAGTTAGGTTTGCGGTTCGCCAATAAAAGTTAAAAGTACCTACATGTAAATTATATACTCGTAAATTCATGAACAAAAGCAAAGATAATAAATAGTATACAAAAGTGATTCTTTCAATGTTTTACTTATTTTATGGTATGGAACCCTCGGCGCGCGAGTCCGACTCGCACTTGGCCGGTTTTTTTTCATTGCTTTCAAGACTCGCAGAATAGGTCATCCATATATTTCCAGAAAGTAAAAACTGAGCGTTTCTGACATCCATGCTAGCGCCAATGCTACGTGCAAACTGGTGCAAACTGCGAAGCGAAACGGGACCCTCGGCCGCATCGTCGATTCGCGTGATGATCGCGTCGCGTTCTATAAAGCGAAGGCCAAACCGGCGCGTCCAGCTTGCGTCCGCGATCGCGTTCGCGGTGGCGATCAGTTGCGACACCCAGTTTTTGTTATCGCGCGATCACGCGATGGTCGCATCGCTCGCGCGATGATCGCGCATTCGCGTTGTATTAGGACAACGCCTTAAAGTAGCGGATTATAGCAAAACAAATTAATCTGTCCTGCTAATTATGGATTTCCGCAAAATAACGCCTGCTTTCTTTCAATATTCAAAATTAATCTTTTATGTTAATATAAACTTAAGGTAGGTGCTTCTTGTAACTGGGGGTATCACAGCAAATAGAAGAGTTTCCTTCTAAAATAAACTTAGATAGGTACTTCTGTATCTGTGGGGCTATCAATGCATTAAAGTTATCGCTGTATGTTTGGCCCGACCTTTACTAAAGGTAATAGAGATGGGATAATGATTCGCCAACACGTTGGGAGGGACATGTTTAGTACCGACGGCTAGTCGTTAGATTTTATACCGAAGATTACTAGATTCATTGCGTAGGGCCGAACGTAAGTTGCGTTGATGGAAACTCCATTACATTCACCATTATCCTTTTATCTTTGACTTATACTTATTGTGAACTATCCGCTTTCGTGGAATGTATTGAGATAGGGAATGATAAGATGCTGCAGTAATAATAGAGTGACTGATGAAGTAGAAATAAGGGTTCCATTTTTACCATTTTGGTATGGAAGCCTAAAAACAAGACAATTTTAGTTAAAAAAATCACCCACACTGTCATACACTTTGGGTGCAAACTCTTGCGATTCATAGTAAAACGGCGCAGGAGGAACTAAATTCAAATTTATTAGTTTATATATTTTTTGTCTGTTACCAAATCTTGCTAGTTGTTGATCCGCTTCCCATTTTCATTTTTTCATTTTGACCGATTGAGATGAAATTTTGCATGCATAAATAAATCAGATGGCAGTACAAAATTATTATGACATTTAGCTGATCCGATGATGGAACCGGAAGGTGGCCATAGGGCCATAGGAATTCGGCAGTTGAATGACACAACCCCCATCGAGTTTGGACTCGTTTGATCCGTTTTGATGAGTACTTTCTAGATGGTAAACAGCGTCTGATGGTTACCATGGTTACTGGTATTGAGAAAAAGCTTGTTGTTAAAATATTTTTTATATGATGACTTGCATATCTTTTACTTAATCTGTGCTTTATGGGAGAATCTCCACGAAAAAATCGCGGTCCTTTCACAGGGACATTAACTGATTGTTTGGCGTCGATTCGTCTCAAGTGACAAAGTGTTATGACAGTAATCAGGGCAAGTTGGGTGATAATCTACCGACGTCGGTAATTGCAGCCTCGAGGGCCCAAGACTGATGGAGATTGATCGCTTGTTCAACTAATTGATACAACCCTAATGCCGGCTGATGACTTTCCATGGGAACTGTTTCTTGTTGTGACTTGGGAGTCGAGAAGATAATGTATACTTACCACAGACTTGTATACTAAAGACAGGGCGAACAGCGCGAAAAAATGTCGCCAGTTTAAGTAAGGGAGCAAGAATGACTATTTTGCACCCTCCCCCGTCAGTAGTCAGTATAGGTAGATAGGTAAAGACCTATTTCTTTTTGTTTGAATTCATAATAATATTGCAGGCAAGGTCACCACAGACACATAGATAAAAAAATATTAAAAAAAACATGTATTTCGCAGAAGTTTCGACAGATGGCGCTTCATTTTCTTGTATGAAGAACGTTTACGTAACATGTTCGGATGGGCCTATCTTGACTATTTTTAATATTATAATTATAATATAATAACCTCATGTCCAAAACAAACGTGCGAATATCAGAAACTGAAAAATTACTATTGAAAGCCGAGAGGTATTTTAGAGCTGCCTAAACGATTAGCTGTTTGAATTTGTTTGTCGGTGTCAAAATATACATTTTTGACTCCGACTGGCGATACTTTTCTCGCTGTCCGTCGCGTCCAAAGTATATATTCCTCTAGTGCATTGAATATTCATAGCCGCTAAAACAACAATACAATAACAACTCCCGTCTCCGTCAACAGTAATTACAAGGTGAACCATAAGTTGGTGACTAACATCGGGACTTAATTAAGTTAATTTCATACACTATAGAACTATTAAGAGTAGTATAATTATAGTTGGAGTAAAAACATAAGTGCGCGGGTCTAACTCGCAATTGGCCAGTTTTTATACGACTACCCAGAAAAGGAGTGTAATGTTTTTAGGATTCATGTATGTATGTACCTATGTGAGTTTCTTTATTCCACCATAACTTCCGAACGTCTGAATAGATCTGGACATATGGGGTATCGTTAGAAACCTTATATCATTCCGAGTAACATGGGCTATACTTTTTTGGAAAAAGTATTACTTTTAAATTATTTACTTGTTTTTATTATTGAAGTGAAAAACTTTATTTTTCGCCGCCTCCCATTGATCGATTTTTGGTAAGGACTGAATTTACACTTTTCGATAGTCCCCATTATCTAGTGCCTGTTTCTGATAATAATCATATCCATACAAACATAATAATATCATACATACCTTTACTACTCATACAAGTACGAGTAACTGTGATGTAACTCAGAAACCTTCGTATACCTAATCTTGTAATTGTATGTTATTTTATTGGTAAAAAGTAATATGCTAGCATTTATTTGTAAAATCTTATTAAAAAAAAAATTGTGAACCATTATTTTTTTAAAGAGCAAGTGCCGAGTTTCTTACCCGTTTTTCTCGGTGCTATACAGCTTTCAGAACGTGGCGGTAGAGTCTGTCAAGTGCCTGTAAGTTAGGCCTTTGTGAAAGAATAAACATTTTGATTTTTTAACGTAATTTTTATGAATGTGTGTAACGTTTTATGAGTGTGTGAACTACTTATCAAAATTCAATAATATCCAGGACTTTCCCTAACATCGTGTGGTTATACTTATAATTAGTATAGCTAATCATGCGCGTAATTTATATTATAATTGGTGCGTTTGAGCAAGCGATAGCCACGGGCTCCACTAACCACAAACTAATCAAATAACTATCTAATGGACACGATGAATACCTATTTAGGCGTAACAAGCCATAGTGAGCTGTTCAGCAAAATTTTGTATTTTAATTTCCCTTTTTGACGTTCCTATGTTGACATCCTCCTTAGCGAAGGGTACGCGCGTTTGGATTCGGGTGGGAGGTCATGGGTTCGATTCCCGCCACGGGTCACTTTAGAATTTTATAATTTCTAAATTGGCTCAGGTTTGGCCTGGTGGGAGGCTCCGGCCGTGGCTTAGTTACCACTTTACCAGCAAAGACGTACCGCCAAGTTTTAGCGTTCCGGTGCGATGCTGTGTAAAAATCGTTGGGGTTAGTTTACTTATACCCTTTCCGAGTTAGTACGATAACATCTTCGGCTGCATCATCACTTACCATCAGGTGAGATCGCAGTCAAGTACTAACTCGTATAGTGTGTAAAAAACCTAGAAGGGTTAGTATAGGTATTTGTACAACTTTCGAGTGGACTCGTTTCGAATATACTGAACGAATTTCTCCATACATCTACCCAGCGTCCCAAGTGGAAACATTGTGAACTGAGCTTTCGGCGTTCGTCCGCTTGGGCGCTGGCTGTAGATGTATGGAGAAATGCATTTCGTTTATTCAATTTAATTTTTAAAGAATCTGTACTAAGCCTACAGTTATGGAATGAGCCATCGACAAGATTCTATGACAATTGCTGATATAAGTCGGTTTAGTCTGTTTGGCGCCTTACGAGTTAATATTATCTTACTACTAAATTAGTAATTAGCGGTAGCCAGCGGCTATGTCAGACCATTGAGTAACGTACGTACGTTAGTACATAGTATATCTATGTGCCAGACTGAATTTTAGTTTTTCATGACTCCCGCGGGAGCCGTGGATTTCTTCGGAATAAAAAGTAGCCCAAGTATGAATCCAATGAATCCTTGCCGCCTGAATTCACACTGTCTACTTATATAACAAATTTCAGCCAAATCGGTTCAGTCGTTTTTGCGTCGAAGAGTAACTTAACAAACATACAAAAACCCATAGTTACGAGTACATCCAAACAAACTTTCGCGTTTATAATGTTTAAGTGAAAGTTTGTGAGTTTGGATGGTTGTTAATCAGTCACGGCGCAACTACAATCAATTTGGCTGGGATGTAGACAGCTTATAACTCGGTTTATAGGCTATTTTTCATCATGGAGAAACTCAGTTTCCGCGTGATTTTGAAATACAAGACAAACGTTGGTAAAGCAATTTTTACGTAACTTTGTTATAGCAATCTATACAGGGTTAATTAAAAAATACCAGAACACTCTGGTCTATCATTCTTTCATCAAAACCCGACCTTTATTATACTGAATTTTCTACATGTTATAAAATAATTCGATATCTCTAATGTCCCGTTATTCTTTACAAAATACATGCGAATTGCGAGTGCATCAGGGTAAGTAAGCTTTCACTGTTAGACAAGGCCACAGAAAACCTACCATAAAAGTACCAAGAGCTACGGGATAACGAACTATAAGTATATTTAGGATCATTGATCATTTGATATACCACGAAATATGAAATGACAAAGAAAGGCCGACGACAGCGCATCCGGGTGGATGAATCGTTTTCGTCTTGGTGTGATGTTACGGCTGGGGTACCTCAGGGTGGCGTGTTGTCTCCTTTACTTTTCGCTATATTCATTAACTCTTTAACTCGTAATATCTCTTCTCTCTATCACATGTATGCAGACGATATCCAAATTTATCGCTCTTCTCCTCTTGATGAGCTTAACTCTGCGATCTCCACCGTCAACAGGGACCTGGCTGCTATTTCTGATTGGAGCTATCAGTTTGGACTTAAGGTCAACCCTGCTAAATCTCAAGCCATTATTATTGGTAGCCCTGGGATGATCGCAAGAGTTGATTGGCCAAATCTCCTTCCTGTAAAATTTAATGGGGTTGCTATTCCCTACTGTGACACGGTTAAAGACCTCGGCATACATTTGGATCGTGAGCTATCTTGGTCCACGCATCTAAAAGAAGTCAGCAGGAGAACTTTTGCTGCTATGAACTCACTGCGGCGGCTGCGATCATTCCTTCCAATTCCGACCAAGGTTATGTTAGCACAAACTCTCCTTCTCTCTATCCTTGATTACGCGGATGCAAGCTTTCTCAATCTTACTGAAGACCAGCTTAATAAACTTGAGCGTCTCCAAAATCTTGCGATTCGGTTTATATTTAGCCTGCGCAAATATGACCATATATCTGAATTTCGACAGAAGCTCAACTGGCTCCCTATTCGACGTCGCCGGGATCTGCATGTTCTCTCTCTTCTGTACTGTGTATTATATAATCCTAGAACGCCGTCCTATCTGAAGGAGAAATTTAAATTTCTTGGAGTGCATTCTGACCTAAGACCGTCTCGTACATTAACGCTCACAATGCCCCCCCATAAAACTAAGATGTATGAGCAGTCTTTCAATGTGCGGGCAATTATTTTATGGAATGCACTTCCCTTAGAGGTACGGCAATCGAAAACCCTCAAAATATTTAAAAACGCTGTAAAGAAGCATTATATTGCAACTCTAGCTACTTAATGACGACTAAGTACTATTTGTTTATTTGTAACATAACAGATTATATACATAATATATTATAATTATTGTATTATTAGTATTGGTATTCAGTATATATATATTAGTTTTTTTATTTTATTTAATATTTATTAATTATTAATATTTATATTTATTTTATTATTTTTATTTGTGTAATCTAGTGTATGTAGTAGTATGTACTTATTTGAATTTAGGTATAATTATTGTAGTGTTACACCACCTGCAGTCCGTGGTTCCTCTGTATTTTCCTAATCTGTAGGTTGCCTGGCAGAGATCGCTACCTAGCGATAAGGCCGCCTTTTGTACTAATTATTTTTTTTTACTTCGTAGTTATAGTATTATGTTTTGTGGTGTACAAATAAAGACGTGTTAAATAAATAAATAAATAATAAAGTTATAGAACAAAACTTGTTAGTTTTAATATCAGGAACTCTGCTCCGAGAGGTTTGTGGTGTTTTCGAACGACTTCAAAAAATGAGGAGGTTCTCAATTCTACTGTATTTTTTTTTTATGTTCGTTACCTCATAACTTTTGACTGGGTGAATCGATTTTGATGATTCTTATTTTATAAGAAAGCTGACGCTTCCCGTGTGGTTCCATTTCAATTTAGCCCAGGGGGCCTACCACGGTGGCTTAAAGTAATATTATTGTAATATTGTTTTGACATTTTCATACAATGTCAGTATGGAAATTTTAAAATAATATTACAATAATATTACTTTAATTCACGGTGGTAAGCCCCCTGTTCTGGTAATGGTATCCATGAGAAAACCATATAAATCTTAAATTTTAATTGGAAAGGTCTAAGGCAGTATTCAATGTATTCAGCAGTAGTTCCGTGAGAGTTGAAGTCGGTTATTTTTATTAATTAACGTATATTATTATTATTCAACTCTGTATATAAGAAATCTGCAACGTCTCATACAGCCCGATCGTTACGAGTGTCGCATAATTGCTCCCTAACCAGCTACGCGTTGACGCGAAATAATTTAAGGGCAGTCGACGGAAACTTCGAGGAAACTTCGCCGAAACTCGTATCAAAAACTGCGAACTCGGGCCGGGTACAGGAAACTTGTAATCGTTAAAATTGTTAAGCACTCTTTATTACTTCCACTTGAGAACGGTGTCACCCTTTGTTGAGTGTAAAGACAAAACCGGGACTGGAGAAGGGAGTTTTTGGGCAATTTTGTAAGACTGGTGTTTTTGTCAAACGATGTTGGCAGGAAAATATTAAGGTTAATAATTGCGCTTAGCTGCTATGCTTGATGCAGTGATATCCCATTGGTTCAGATCTCTGCTTATTATTGATCGTCGTGGGTTCGAATCCTGGGATGCACTTTTGAGCTACGAGTACCTATGTGATGATGAATTGATACCGATTTTGATTTTGTTTAATGAATAAGTAAGTTGATGGATACGACATGCCAAAATAGATATACATATTATTATAAAGAGAAATGAAAAAAGTTGGAATAAAAAGCATAGAATAATGATGGCTTAAATGATTTTTTATGTGTGGAAATGCTATTTCGGTTTTAATTGTGAAAAGGAGACACTTCAATTAATTTACCCGTAAATAGAGCTAAGTAAGTAGTGTACCTACTTTTAAAGCTGCGATTCCACTGTAGAAGATTTGAACAAAGCAGAAGTCTTTCAGGACTCTACAACAATCGTCGATTATTATCGATATTTGATTTGATATTACGAGTATCACTCTATCACCTCAATTGAGGCATCGGTCATTGCTTAAAACAAAAACATTGAGTTTTTGTTATTAATAGGATTCACTCAATTTATTTTTGTACTTTTACTCTTACGAATACTTTGGTGGGTGCGACATGCAGCGTTGCGGAAGAATATACCAGAAAAATGACGTTTTTAACGTACTAAAAAACTACGCCAGTTATCAAAAATCCGTTCTGAGCGTTTTTGAATATCAATAATAATAATTACTGACGCATACAATAAAATTTTATTCAATAGAGTTTCTTCTTCTCAACCATTTTAGATTAAAGAAATGAAAACATGACATTTATATTAATTATCTTTATAGTTTTGAAGCTGCAGGTCACTTAAAATCGCTTAAATTCGTTGTCTACGCCGTTATTGGCTTCGCTCTGCCTAGTTTTTCCGTTCCCGCCTTAGTAGAAACTCTCCTTAAGCCGGGTAAGTGTTTACTTACCCCAGTTACAGCTTTACAGCTTCACAATTTCACAGCTGTACCGAGTGATGAATAGCTTAATATTTCACGCGCTGAAAGCTTTTCGCCCGTGTACGGTATATCTAATTACTCGCTTAAAGAACAATGGTGTGGGCCCATACATCGCTTTCGCTCACGTTAACTATAAATGAAAAAATATTTTTTTGATTGGGCCTGCAAGCCTGAACTCAATGCTAAAAGATTTTTCTTACAAAAAAGTGGAGAGAAATTAATATTTATTTTCAAAATATTGTATCTGAGTATTATAACAACAACGACCTCCGCCATGAAGCATCCGCGAGCATAGACAATACACTAAATACTCTTTGATAAATACTTTTCACTTGTCCAAGAATTTGTCACTGTTGACAGTTGGTAGCCATGTAGCTGACGGACAGTGTTGCGAGATGCCGGAATTAAAAAACTCGACTGAAAGAAAATTCGAATTGAGTTAATTAATCAATATTGAATTACAAGGGTGTTTCGGAAATGCTAAACAACCAAGACAAAATAATCTATGCTCAAAATAATCGATTTCAGTATTATTAAAAAGTGTAGTCTTCTGTCAAATAATCTCAAATCTTCAAGCAGTTTATTTAAGTGAGACTGGCTCACACGGAATAATAATATTCAGATTTACTCCAATGCAGTGGAAAACCCTAAACTAATGTAATCTTTTTATGTAAATAATATATTCGAGTAAAATAAAATGCAAAAAAGGAACAATTGAAATCGATACAGTTATGTATTGTCTTGTATTCTACATTCTGATCTAAGAATTAACGTAGTACCTGAAAGTTAGTTTTTCTTTAGTATCTGTTAGACGTTTTTCTCGTACAAAAGTGGACCGATCGTCAAAAAGATGGAGTATAAAAGTGGAAAAGTTTGTCATCCGGCAACACTAGCTGTCAGGAGTGTGGAAACGGAACCTATCAGTAATCAATTGAATTTCTTTAAATATTTTATTTTTTGACCCGTCCTTTAGAATAACTGGTGATACCTTGAAAAAATTCAGTTATTTACTAGAATCGTCTTGTAATAAATATTACATCTAGACGCTAAACTTTATTTGTGTACATTTCTGCCACTGTTCTTTAACGCTCTCTTATTTAACTGCGGTCGTCGACTGCATAACAAGAGACTCCTAGCAGGCCAGGTCCACTTATCACGTAATCTAGAAAGTACAAGTAGGCGTCTCGACGTACTAATACCTGATGGCCCCCACGCGCCGAATACTTTCCTCGTGTTAGTTCGGGTATGGCCTATTTCACGCGCTGCCCGATGAGGAAGTAGCCCTAGTACGTCGAATGCGATAAAGTTACGCGATAGAAAGAGAAGTTCTTTTTGGGGCGTGGCCAGGCGCTATTGTCAACTGAATTGCACTTTTTCGTGTCAGCGTCGCTATTTTTTTAAATCATCTTGCCGAGTGAGCCTTCTGTGCCTTTAGTACTATTGTGCATTCCGTGCTCCTAGTAACAGATAAGTTGTTTCTGTCAACTGACTAGTGTCAACTAGTTCCTTTTTTCCACTTTTGGAGCTAGATTGCGATGTGTATGTAATGTCCTGACAAAATATTTATATATATTTATATTTATCTTTCCCGCCACCAACTCGCGCAAATAAGGAGTGAATAGCACTGTATTTACTAAGCAAGCGCGCTCCATCTTAGAGTGTAGCATGCATAATAGGTATGCTAATTTATATTCACATGGCATATTACTCCTGCCGTGTGGCGTACTGCACCCATCCTCCGAGAGCGGATAAAGCTAAAGAAGGCAAAAACATTTAATCAAATCATACTAGTGGGCCAGGTGTCTGTCGGTTACATGGTCAATGACTGCGGTAGACCATTTAGGTTCAACATTATTATGTTAAGTGCCTTCAACCATAGACAGCATTCTGTACTATAGAATACTGCAATTCAAATTTTTTTTCCTGAGTTTGTAAATACGAAGCAGTTTTTTGTGGCTGTAGTGAACGCAGGAGATTATTATAAGTAATACCCTAAACTCAAAAACGGTTAAATTTACTGGGTACTACTTATAGGATATTTTCACAGTCTTTTTTTAAGCGGAAGATCTTGGATTCAAAATAAATGGTACGTAATTCAAAAGATAAAAGAGACATATCCGTTCGACAATCTGAACATGTGACTTATCGAAGACAACGGTCATTCGTAATATTATTTTGAATTTAATTCCATATATAGTTATGAAATGAACTATCGAAAGTTTCTATACAGCCAGGTCTTGTAAGAGGCTTCGGTAGCGGCTGGGTACCACCTAACAAAAGTTGGGCAAAAATTATCCAATTTTCGTTAACAGTGTTTTTCGAGTTGTACAATCTTAATTTCATACAGTAATTTTCCGCCCCATGGTTGGAAAAGCCTTGTTATTATCATTATATGAAACGAAGGTACAAATGTAAACAATGAACATAAAAATGCTCGCCAACACAATGCCTGTTATCTTTGAGAGTGTATAAACTGCGAGCCAGAAAAATTGTGCAAACCTATAAGCTTTCTTTGAACAGCTATTTGCGTTTTAATATTTTAGAGTGCGCTTCTCAGGAGCTCAAAGGTAAAGTTTGGAGTTACTGAATAGTTAAACGTGCCAAGTGCGAGTCGGACTCGCGCACCGAGGGTTCCATACCATAAAAGAACATTAAAAGAATCACTTTGGTTCATGAATTTACGAGTATAATTTACATGTAGGTACTTTTGTTGGCAAACCGCAAACATAACTTTGTTTTTGCCGGTTTATTGTTATTATATAAAAAAGTATAATAGTTAGAGAGTTGATTTTATTTATCCTGTAAAATATACATTAATGCCTATTGATCGTAATTATTTCAGATTTTTCGGCTGATAAACTTCGGAGATAATGGGGGGGAAATGGTATTTTTTTTTGACAGTTTGTCCAATAAATCAAAAACTATCGAGTATAAAAATAAATAAAAATCTGTTTTAGACTACACAAGTAACGTCCTTTCTTATGATACCCCACTCAATATTGTTATCTCATTATGAAATTTCAATACCCCCGTTTTCCCCCCTTTTTAAATAAAAATAAAAACAATTTTCAAATTTTTACGATTGCTATAACGTTGCGTCACTATTTCCTATAACTATTCTAAATTTCAGGTCGATAGCTTGAATAGTTACTGAAATAATCGAGTGTGACAGACGGACGGACGGACGGAGAAAGTCTCACCATAAGGGTTCCATTTTTACCATTTTGGTATGGAACCCTAAAAAGTAAAAGATTTGCAATAACAGCATCATATAGATAACATTTTAGGCTATACTCATTTTTAACTACAAGTCCTAAGGCCTCTCCCCTCAGTTTCGGAGATGGGAAAATGAATATAAAAGTGTAATGGGGCATTAATGTATGTTTTACGGCGACTCAGTATAGTTAATAGAATTTTTGACAGATGGCGCTACCTTTTGCTCATTTGAAAAAGAGTTAGGTAAAATATAAGATGAGATCTTCATTGGTTTAAAATATTGTTCATGACAATATTTCCCTCTTAGGTAGGTACCTATATTCTCGGTTTGTGTTTTTTTTCAATGAACAAAAATTAGGTAGCGCACCTTGGAACCCACGTAAAAGTTATAATTTATCCAATGTTTTACTGACTCTTCATGTCTGCCAATAGCTAGGTTATACCTGTGTGAAATAAATAACTTTGATCTATGTATTATTCATACATTTTTCATCATTAATGATTAATCTAATGTACAAAATAATATAAAATGTAGGAAAATACTTTGAAAGTTGACAATTCATTTGCTCTCACGTGTAGGAACTTTCAATTCACTAAAAAGACAACGAAAATGATTTTCATTTCGTAAGTTAGGTAGCAAGCGGAAAAAATATAAGCGGCCAAGTGTGAGCAGGAGTCACGCACAGATGGTTCCGTAATCCGACCATACCACACAAAGTTAATCCGAGTCTATCTGGCTTTTCTCAGTTGTTTTCTCATGTTCTTCTTCATAAAGGTCAAAATGATTTATATTATAAAACAGTATTTCGGCACGATCAGAGGCACGATCGGCCTAAGCGTTCGGCTTGTGATGCATCGATCTTGTAAAGTTTTAACGTAAAATTATCGTCCGTAAACCGACTTAAGAGACACCCGATTTTTTAAAATAATTTTCCTTATTCCGAAAGGATAATGTCGATTCTTGTATGAAAATTGGGCTATACCTTGCGTTTTAACCAAATCATCGGTAAAACATAAGAAATGTTCTCAATATTATGTAAAAAAGATTAAGTAAGATATTAACAGGGAATTTCTAATAATCTGATTTTCTAAGTAGTTAATTTTCTAAGTTTTATAAGTGGCTTGGCGGTTCCACAAGGTTCGAAACGGTTAATTACTTTTTTTTTTTATAATACTTTTAAGCCCCTGTTCACATTTCACTACAATAAATATATGCGATATTAAAATTTGAAAGAAGATTCTTCATGCATACGTGCTTCAGACGCAGAGTGACGCAAATATAGCCCATTTTGCGTCATTCTCCTTTACATCAAGTGCCTAGATAGTGCGTAACTTACAGACTTGTATGTAAATGAAATGCCTTATGTCACGTATTCACAGCTAGGCACATTCGTAATTTAGCTTCATGAAGCTATTGCATACTTGCTGATATGATTTGTGCTCAGACAATTCTTGAAATTTTGAATTTTGTCGTCTATCTAGTAGATTTAAAACCTACCTATCGGAAGTATAGTGCGTTTTATCTATGGAGATACGCTCCACTTTTTCTTGACTCCTTTCGAATCTCATGAAACATAACTTACGTTCCGGCACGGAACCCTAAAAATTTTCCACACCGATGCCGCAGCGTAGGTATAAGTTGTATTTTTAATATACTGTATAAACTTTGTATGATGAAAAAGTCTTTGAGTAGATACATACTAATTAATTTTCACCCGACTACGAAGAAGCAAAGGGGAGGGTTATGATTTTAGCCTGTGTAAATACGTTCATGTAATCTCGGATTATTTTTAAATTACTGGCAAACGACTTAGAATGTCACTTACGGTTTCCTCAAAATAGATTTAATAATTACTAGGAGTTTATAAAATTCTAAAAGATGTACTTTATCATCCTTTAAGTTTATAACAATACTTTTTTATAATATAACTTATTTAATTAAGTGATTAAAACCGTACCAAAAAGGGTATTGTTAAAACACAGGAATTGTTAAAAATAATTTTTTTTTAGAGAAAATTCTTGAAATAGCCAACCGGACCAATCAATCTAGTCTACAATTTTCTTCATATTTTTAAAGTTTACGAGTTTTGAAATTGAATTGGGTAAAGTTTTCAAAGCGTCGTTAGCACTCGCCGGGGAGTGGTCACGGCCGATCAGCTGTGAAGTCGACCCACATACTGTACGCTGGGACGTAGGTAACTTTTACCAAGTATTAGGCCCGGTTTCCACTAAAGCAGAGAGGAGAGATGTGTTATGAATAACCAATCTCCGTTATTTCCACGTAATTGCATTTTTTTATTATAATAATATTGTGTCTAAATAATTATATTTTAAAGGACAATAAATAAGCATGTGACCCTTTTTTATTAGTACCTAACTGTAACTTTTTAGATCATTTATTTATTGAAGTTAGAATCGTATCATTTGTTAGTTCGATCAGTTTGGAACACGACAAAATTGTATTTGTCCTGATAAAGTCCTTAGTGTAGATATCTATAGGTATGAAGATATTATGCATCGCAGTTGCGCAAAATAGCTCCGGACTGTATCTCCGGAGTGCCTTAAATTTGAATGGAAATGTGGAATTGAAGGCGCCAACAAAAGAGCCAATTTAGCGCCGAAGCCTTCCTTGCAGGTGCATGGCCTCTCTGATACTCCGCTCTTATTTATTAATACGCTTCACGATCCATGCCATATTTTGTCCATTATAATATGAAAATTCATTATAGTGCCAATTCTGTTGTGCAAAATCTCTAAACAGATTAACAATTAGAATGGAAGATATTTTACGGAAATCCATCATTAGTACTTAGTAGTAGATTAATTTGTTTTTCTATAATCCGCTACAGGTACATTATTAAGGAAAGAAAAAAAATATATTTATTTCCAAGAGAGAGACTACGCACGTAGAGAGACTACGATTTCGCATTGTGAAGTCCACATCTCCTGAGGATGTCGCGGTGTCGGAACGAAAAATCGAAGAAAGTATTGGAAAATAGTGTGTGGTGTTCTATGTGGGCAGTGTTTATACATATTTTCATATTTTACCATACAAAATCTTTTCAAGTAGCGGATTATAGCAAAAAATCGGCCAAGTGCGAGTCGGACTCGCGCACCGAGGGTTCCATACTTTCTACTCGTATAAAAGAAGTAAATGGAAAAAGAATCACTTTTGTTCATTGAATTTACATTTATAATTTTCAAGTAGGTAGGTACATTTGTTGGGGTACCATAAACCTAACTTTGTTTTCAGTGGTTTATTATTGATGATTAAACGAACTTACCTGTAAGTGAAGTTCTATCACAATTGTATGAGTATATTTAATTCGAAGATATAAGTATAACACACTTGTAGTAGTACTTTCATTGTATACAGCAACTTCGCACTTTCAGATATTCAGTTTATTATCTATTTTTAAAACTTACCGCCCGACACACCCACGTTGGAACACGTCGTCCGAGCGAGCCTCATTCTTTAGAGTACATTTAACAAAATTTTCGTAATACTTATGGGCTTTGGGTATGGGAGGGACCTTATATCTTCGAATTAAATATACTCATACAATTGTGATAGAACTTCACTTACAGGTAAGTTCGTTTAATCATCAATTGCATTTTGTATATTTAATTCTCAATATAAGTATAACACACTTGTAGATGTTTAGAGATGAAAATTTTTGTTAAATTGTGGACATAAATAGATTGTAAATTGTTTTCTGTTATAATATGTCCTCTTTATACCACAGAAGAATTTAATTAACCAATCTTTACGTTTAATTCACTGGATTAATAAAACAGTCACATTATTTAAATAATGTTAATGATTAATGATTAGAAAGCAAAATAGCTTTTGTGAATGAAGCATCATCGCTCACTGGGCGGTTATAAAACTTAGCAAAAGTCTGCAATAATTGTGACCTACCGACTGTCTTTCTGATGAGGTCAAGCAACAAACTACGTGCTCACCTCGAAAGTGTTGCGTACCTGGTTCTGAGTGAACTGAAACGCAGACCCCTCTCGTGAGAGAGCATATTCCTCGGCAGACACGTTCTTATACTGACCGCCGCCAGCACCTGTTCCGTGGTGGTCTGTTTGCAGGCGACCTTATGACGTCGCTTAAACGTTATCAGGAGGTTGTCTATCGTATGTTTTAGTCTAAGATTTTATAACCAACATATCGATTTGTTTTTCAAAGCTGTGGCATATTTTTATAATTTCGTTAAAGTATGTTATGAGTTACACTAAATTTATAATTAAAAAAAATATTAATTTAGTTACGTTTTATATTATTGATAGCATAGGTAATTGTTCATCTTGCTTTTAATTAATATTAAGAAATTTAATCAAAGAATAAAAAAGGCTTTTTGTATTATTTATTTATGGTATGAGTAAAACTGGTTGGCCACGAATGGTAGCCGACGTTGTATAAATTCAATAATTTTCTTGATTTATACAATAATGCTAACTTTTACTGATATTAATGTTTTCATTATATGTGATGTGCATACTGCCTAAGGCTAATAAAGTTACAGGATCAATTAACTCTTATTAAGACCCA
Source organism: Coenonympha glycerion (assembly GCA_963855885.1). Taxonomy (NCBI): domain Eukaryota; kingdom Metazoa; phylum Arthropoda; class Insecta; order Lepidoptera; family Nymphalidae; genus Coenonympha; species Coenonympha glycerion. Next base: position 1,475,501 of record OY979631.1, read on the forward strand.
TTGAGCAATGTGTTAGCATACGATCTTAGGATCCTATGTAGTATTTGACGTTAATTTATTTATTCCTTTTAGCATTGTTTTAATTTGTTAATTTGACCCAAAATCATCAGCAAAAAATTAAACTCAATGCCGACGTCACAATGCTACGTCGTTAACAAGTTGTTCTGTTGGAAATTACAAGGTTGACTTATAATTTACGGATTGTACGGGTCTCTGTCGTTATTAAAGCAGTATTGCCACAAAACTTTGTAAATAACACAAAAGTTTTGAAACATATAAATTATTAAAAATTCCAACAAAATGTCCTTCTTTTTTCTTTAATGCCTTCAGAGAACTTCCCACAGTAATTCCTATGAATTGTGGTTCTCTACGAAAAGACCATATTTATTTATTTATTATCAATAAATATACTATAAGAAGTAAGTCTTTTGACACTTTATGTAAAAGGAGAAGACCCTAAGTTGTAAAGGCCCTTAGACGATGTATGCCTTAAGCATTGTCTATAATAGTATCTTTAAGCATTCTAACTCTAGAAGAATGGATAGAAAAGCAAAGGTAAACTTGGTGTTCCAAAATGTTCAGAATGCGTCTGTTTCTAAGACGTCTGGGTTCAGACATCATTCGTATTGATAACATTTCGCATTTTTGCAAGAAGCGATAAATTCAATAACTGGATTGAACTCTTTGAATAACTTTAAAGTGAATTGGAATAAATTCTTTGAATAACTTTGAAGTATATAATTTTACAGCGATAGCTTAATCCCATTAACTGGATGTAACTCTTGGTCAGCTTTTTGATTATCTTTAATTTCAATATAAGAAACAATTAACCCAATCGTTTAAATGAGGATATTTGATATCCCCTAAGCAACTGATGTAAATCATGTGTATCAAAATAAATGTATCGAAAAATATGGCCATCAACTCTGTAAAGAGGTATTTCGATTCATCTTAACGTTAATTATTACAACAACAAAAATCTCTCTAATTAAAAGAATTACTTTTCATCTAGACCGGGAAATCGTGTGAATCACTAATTCAACCTTTTAGGTTTAAGGGAGTTAGATGACTTAAAAAAAATGTTTTGTAACCACTGGCCATCTGATAGAATAACCGATGATGGACTAACAGCTGCGTCTAAAGTCTAATTTTTCATACGGACTAGGTCTTTTAATCGGAATTAAGCTTAACTCTTAGGTGATACAACGCGTTAAGCGTATAAAATTCTTTACAGAATTTGAATTGTTACATCATTCACGTCATAGTTTGCGGTAACGATCCTGCCATATCGTCAGAAATTAAAATAAAACCAGAAAACTGAGCTTGTTTTGAGGGTAGTAAATAACTTTAACACTCTAACACCTAACAAATCTTCATGAAAAAACCGCGGTAAGTATCTGAGATGAGTCACAACTTCTTTGTGTATTTTGCCAAGGATGAATCGGTACTTTAAAATAAGATTCTTCAGTTCATAGGCATAAAACCCTTTTTAGGTATTCGCTTGTAAGCTGTTCTATGAACTATCAATTTCAAAAGATTTTGAACTACAAATTCATTCAACGCCTTTAAATTTAGCATGTATCTTTTACTACGTAAGATTTTGAGGTTAGACACATCTTAACTATAATCGAACATGCAGTGACTCACTCTCACATTATCTCACCCAAAAATGAAATGTCGATTGTCAAAGACATTTTGTCGCTTTTCCTTTGCTGTGAACGTGTAAAGGCGGTACACTGTGTTAGTGTACGATTTTTAAAATGGTATTATGTATTAATAATTTTTTGGAGCTAGTTCCTTAATTTGTTCAATTCATTAAAATATTTTATTGAATGTACGTACATTTGTACACCTAGTGAAAGTCAAAAAATAGTCTTCACTTATTAGAACTCCCGAAATTCTAGATTATAGATCGTGACGGATTCCTTGTCAGTGATATGTAACCAATAAACTTCAAAATGTTGAAGACAACTGGCATATAGGTACCTTAATGTCTAGCGTCGTCGATGAACCTGGTCGTTGTTGTGGCTGATGCTGGAAACTCGCTGTCACGTCGCATCTTCCTCGCGGCTGATCGCCAATACTCAAGTGTGTCACGCCCCCCCCCCCCCTGCTGGCCGAGCCGTAACGAGAGGGGGCCAGCTAGTTTCTCGAGAAACGAGATTGCGCTGTCCCAGCGGTGGGTGTCGATAGCAAAGTCGCCCGCCGCGCCCTGCTGGTTTCTTTATTTACAACACCTGACGATCAGTAACCATTGAAACTAGTATAATGCCCGAAACTATTTCTCCGAAAAAACATCTGGTCCCGTTCGTGAACTTAAATTACTTATCATTTGTCGAAACAAAATGTCATTTGTCAATACTTAAGCTTCTTCTCAGTTCAGGACGCGTTGTGTTTTAAGATTTTTATTACTTTCAGAAAGAATTTAACAATTCACTTCAATGAAACTTCCAGACTAATGGTACATTATACATAATATTGTTAACTTATTGAGTTTTGAGCTAACAGTTAAATTATCATCCCATTACACAATCTGAACATTAATTTTCGAAAGTAAGTAAAATTATTTTCCACCACAAAATCTAAACATTATTGTTGTAGGTACATAGTTACAAAAGTTCGACGCGTTGGTACCCTCGTGGAATTAGTTTTTAAGTCGTGAAATAGTTATCACTGATAAAAGGCTATAACATTTAACTGGCTATTCATAAGCCAGGCAAGTATATCAAATAAACTATTTGATTCTTTGCAATGAAGGTCGGCTAGAATTTTACAACTGTCGGTACTAACCATTAATATAGTTCTTGTGACTGAGCGCCGATAGCAATTCGGGATCAAAGTCCTGGAGGTCATGCGGAGCCACTTGTAGTGAAGCCGAGAACAGCGCCACACCGACATCGTCCCCCGTTGGTATCCGCAAAGTCCTTTGAGTTTTTTTTTTAAAATCCTTCGTGTTGACCCGCAGTCAACCTCCAGGAGCATTGACGCATCATGCTATGCTTTCGTGGTACCCTCAACGTGATACCCTCCAAGCTAGCTTAGAGATGCCTGGACTATTTCGCGCATCATGCTATACTTTCGTGATAACCTCAATGTGATACCCTCCAAGTTAGCTTAGAGATGCCTTAGGATTTCAATTTTTGGACACACTTTCGTCAGCATTGATATTTGAGTTGATGTGATATCTGGGAAAAAAGGTTAATTTTCACTTACCCTCTTTCCTCGGAGTCTGACGAAGATGAATGCACAATTATATGATTTGATTTTATTTTATTTTTGTTATAATAATAATTTTTACTAGCGTCTAAGCATTATCAGTATAGAAAATTAAGCAAGTTTTAACACTGAACACTTAATTTTTTTTCACTTTGAACCTAAATTAACAAAAACGAGACGTGTTTTTGTAGTCGAGTGCTCGTTGCCGCGCACAATAAAAGAATGAGGCTCGCTCGGACGACGTGTTCCAACGTGGGTGTGTCGGGCGGTAAGTTTTAAAAATAGATAATAAACTGAATATCTGAAAGTGCGAAGTTGCTGTATACAATGAAAGTACTACTACAAGTGTGTTATACTTATATTGAGAATTAAATATACAAAATGCAATTGATATAAAAAAAGTATATGTACTAGCTAGAGAGTTGATTTTATATTTATTTACTTTACTTTACAGATTGAACCTTCTCCAGTTAGAATATTACTGGAGAAGGTTCGATCTGTAAAGTAAAATTGAACTCAAGAAATAAGTGGGATTAACAAGACTTTATATAGTGTGATAATACAACAATTATTGCACCCCAGAGCGATGGTGGCTGATCATGGCAAAGATTAACTTTTGCAACTTCCACCGCATTGAACATTTTATAGCAATTCGAAATCAACAATGTTATGTTGTCAGAAAACTTATATTTCCAATTTCTGGAACAAGATAGCTTATACCCTAACCACACAAAAGTAAGGTTACTTATATTTCGGAAAATTGCGCTGAAAGCCTGAAAAAGGAATATTCTCCAGTTCCGTAATATTTGTAAGTTGTCACTAATTTTTTCTACTACTTAATTGGCACTTTAAGAAATCTTTCTCGTGTCACAGTGTTTGTAACAATACTCCTCCAAAACGGTTCGACCGATTCCTATGAAATTTTCTATGTACTCGTACATTCAGTACCTGGGTATGATCAATTTCTATGACTCTAATACCAAATGAATGTTTTTCCGGCCGGTCGGCTAGTACTTTAATAAAAGAAATGAACTTTTTTATATCGCAGGGTGTTCGGCGTTATGATGTGAAAAAAAGCAAATACCTTTTCATGTTAAAAATACCTTGCGACATAATAAACAAATATCTTTTGATTTTAATAGCAGCTGGGGGCCTCGTTGAATTCATAAAGAAAATTCCTGGAAAATTGACGCGGCGTTTATTTTTTTAAGCTTACTAGTAATGAAGCGATATTTGGATTAGATAGATAAGGTCCACTTGCGCGAAACGGGAGTTAAATATTTTTTTCTTAATCTATGTTTTTAACCCTAGAGTCAACGTCTCTCATTGGACAATTTTGACAAATTACTCTGGGTTAGCGTGCTAACTCTGAGTTAACACACTAACCCAGACCGACGCAAGTGAGCCTTACTGCAGTTATATTAGATTTTTGGAATGCTTTTTACAAGCTTTTATTTAACATTTTATTATTGCCTGAAGTAGTAGTTCACTTTGTTAGGAAAATCAAAGAGGTGTTATGTATGTGGGGATTGCACCGACTTACGCCCGTGTTTTGCCACTAAGGACCACGTTGGCGGGAGTACGGGATTCACTTGCTTATTCACGGCGCTCCCGCCAGGTCTTGACCCTTCTATACAGACTAGCAGCACACAGCTTTGTAAAATATCACAAAATCTATTTAGGTAAAAAGAGGTATAAAAAATTTAAGATTTCATGAAAATCCAAACGGAAAGTTTCACTATCAGCTAGAAAAAAATATGTATTTATTATAACTTTATTGTAAACACATATAGAACTTGTAGTTAGAGAGACACAGTATAGCGGAACATCAATGATCGCAAAGGCGGCCTTATCGCTAAAGCAATCTCATACAGGCAACCTTTGTTAAGAGGATTTGAACCATGTATGCACTGAATCAGAGGGAAGTGCTTTGTGAATCTGTGATTTACAACCGATATAAAGATTCTATATTCTGAGGCTGCCCAATATGTTGGTTACAAAGATTTAAATCGCTAGATGAGCCCTAAACCTCCAAAAAACGTCCATGTATTTGTCTTGTGTGCGACACGTTGTCACTCTCTCTGTCACAAGTGAAACTATAGCATTCTGAGAGCACTCATTCAATATGTTTTTGATGCACATAATGTAAGGTTAGATCCTATCTTGCGATTTAAATCTTTGGTTGGTTAAGAGTAACCGTTTGTCGCAGGACTGGCCTTAAGCCCTTTTAAATATTTCTGGGAAGCGAGCGTAGTTCCCGGCGCACCGTGCGATGTAATAAGCGAATTTCTACAAAACCACCTGCTCCACACTTGAAGCCCTTTTAATATTTACCCAGTAAACTGTACCCCACAGGTGAGGAATTTAGCATTTATTTATTTGCACGACTGAAAAGTATATAAATAAATAAATAGTGGACAACATCACATACATTGCTCCAATCCCTTAGTAAGTAGCTTATGCACTTGTGTTAAGAAAATCAGAAACAACGAAGGTACCACAACACCCAGACCCGACACAATGTGGAAAACTTATTTTTCTACATTGCCCCGTCTGGGGATCGAACCCGGAACCTCAGAGCTGGCGGTGCCTTGAAAACCGGCACGTTAACCACTCAACCACGGAGGTCGTCAAACCAACCTACCACCAGGAATATACCAAGGGGAATCGATATTCTGTCTTCATTTAAGAGTGTTATGCTTGAGTTAAGAGTAGTCATGACAATACTCTCATAGGTGGGAATCAAACCTTCGACCTTTTAATATGAGTTCGCTCGTTCACTACCTAATTTAGCCAACAATAATAGCTTTCTAACAAAGACACATATTTTTACCACATTATTTAACTAAGTACTGGTTCGACTTCTGTAGCCAAAGTATTCAATGTAATACCCTTTACTTACTTCGTTCTTTCTACCTACTCCCAGTACCTCAAACTCACTTAAACCACCTTATACAGTCGCACGAGTATTTGAATATATAGACCTCAGATGGGCGATGAAATTTGATTATTTTAGTACTTAGTTCTAAAGAAAATCTACAAATAAATAAATTAATATTTTTACATCAGTAGGTACTATTAGGTATTCCTTGCCTAAGTGTGAAATTTACAAAACAATTTTATTATTTATACAGAACAATGATGAGAAGAGCAACACCACAGAAGCAAGACTGCACTCATCATCCTGCCAGTAATCACATATTGCTTCACGGTATATAACTGATGCTGCGATCAGCGATGGGACTCTGCAAGAATAGTCTTCCAACGAAATATGTGCACTAAAAAACATAAAAAACTAATGTGTCTCGGCGCTGCCTTGGTCCACATTGACTTTTTATATTCCAACCTATTTAAATTTCTCCTCAACCGCACAATAGCTGGTTGTGGGTTCTTAAAATAAGAGAGGTTCGGTTAGTAGGTAGAGGAAGATCAAGGAAAGATGAGTGTACTGTGTGAAAGAGCACGTTGAGAGGTAGCATCGGCTGGAGAGAATGGAAGAAGACTTCATTACCGGCCCGTTGAACCCTGCTTATTTTTTTTTTTCACTTATTTTTTTTTTACAATTGATAGGCTTGCGCTTAACCACGATCATGTCCGATGGGCAGAAATGATGAGGTCTAGGATGGAGCGCGCTTGCCTAGAAAATGCCCTCCAAAATATATCCTGTAAAAACCTAAAAAAACAAGGAATTACACGGGATTTGTAAAACAAAACTAACTTCACGCTGGTGGAGCCGCGGGCAACAGCTAGTTATGTATAAAATAGGGGCAGAGATAACCCGTATCGATAAAGGGTTAACTTCGCAGTAATAGACAATGTCGTACTTCTACAGCAAATAGCTCAGTGAGAAGGTTTTTGGCAAGATTTATCGCTAGACCCAACTAGATCTATCTACTAAAGTGACGGCGGGTTAGCAAAAACCCAAGACAATTGGACCTAAACTTGCAGAGCATCGCAGACGGGCTATGAAATTGCGCCTTGTCCTACAAAAGTTTCGTATAGTACACGCAGTGTGAGAGGATCCCAATTAGGTGGACTTTGGCTACTTTTTTTTATTGTAGACTAGCTGTTGCCCGCGGCTCCGCCCGCGTGAATTACGATTTTTTTACATAATATACCTTCCTACTGGAATTCCTTGATTTTTCGCGGGATTCTGGTGTGAAACAGAACAGTGTGGTACAGAAACCTGTTCTTACTTTGCACGGGTTATCTTGTGGTGATTTTGAAAACTCCTTTTTCTTAATAATAATATAAAGTTTCATTAATACGTAGTTGAAAGATCAAAAGGACGATTTTAACTGTCGATATTTCGACCCAGTGGCACAGGTCGTGGTCACTACGTGATTTTTATTCTGAAACCACAAAATATGTCAAAAATTATTAAACCATGTGAAAAGTTGTACTGGTGGTAGAACTCTTCTTTCAGAGTTCGGCCGGGTAGGTACCACTGGGATAAATTACTCTATTAACAATATTCCCCAGCCCAACATAATATTAGTCTTTTAAAAATCTTTGCTTCATCTCAATACAATCCAAAACATCAGAATGGGCAATGGCTATATATTTCTTTACGTATAAAAAGACCTTAGATGACAGTCAGTCGGTTAGGATCGATAAGACCTAAGAGTTAAAAATATTTGTGAACCATTATCTTACTCTTTCCATATTGCGGATGATAAAGTTTAAATCTGTTCATGTCTTAAGAGGCCTGTGAACTACGATGTCTCCGTTAATGCAAAATACCAAATCATATGTAATTCGTGAATATTTCGATCATGTTGTGGTGTTATTCGGATTCATATAGTAATAATCTATGCTCCTGGCCATATTTGATTCGGAAATATTTCTTTAAAATAAAATAATAATCAATTTTGATCAAAATTTTTATAACTTTGGTCGAGTTCCGTAATACCAAAAATTATGAATGAGAACTTGTAACTTTCTTTATTAACTGGTGTTTTTCTTTAGCTTGACAATAAAAACTGTGCTCCTGAACTAATGCGACGTGAGATAGTGTTGTATTTATTACAAAACAAATAAGCAGAAAACATGTCCTCTTTGACATAAAAATAAGCAAAACTAAATTCGTTTACAATTTCGTTTAACAACAGTCTTTCGGAACCAGATATGGCCAGGAGCATAGATTATTACTATACGAACCCGAATAACACCACAACATGATCGAAATATACACGAATTACAAATGATTTTGGTATTACGTTTGTATGGGAGACATGGTAGTTCACAGGACCCTTAACAGTGCCATCTTAATATAAAGTCAGGAAACAGTAAATAACATGACAGTTAATTTTTATTTAACAAAATTCGGTAGTACCTACCTATCTCAGAGTTTTACATTCAAGTTCCACATAAATTGTAGAGATGGCGCTATACGGTATAACGTAGCGATAACGCCAGTTACATGATTTTTGTTCACCCTAAAAGTGAAAAATTTTAAACCATACAAAATCTCCTGCTAAGCCTATTTATTTACGGCTGTAAGGGTACTCCAGTCTTACTTGAGCCCTACGTCCTAGCCCTAGGTTCTTTGTGCATTCCGAGTTTCGTCACCTACCTACTTGAACTTAAAGGTTCTGATGTCTGTAATTACTGAACTACAAAAGTGATGATGATAAGATTTGTATGGAATAATCTTTGAAGAACCTCCTTTCTAACAAAAAAAGAATGAATGGAATCGGACAACGCGTTAATGAATTATAACTAAAAAACGTTTGGACTTTGATGCCGTCTTCCAAGGAAACCATGATGAATTTCGGGACAAAAAGTATCCTATGTCCTACCTCGGGGTATGAGCTATAATCATGTCAAGTTTCATTTAAATCCATCCAGCGGATTCGCCGTGATGCCCGGTCGTGAAACAGACAGACAGACAGACAGACAGACAGACAGACAGACAGACAGACAAAAATTAAACAAATTACAGTTTTGGCTTCAGTATCGACTAAATAGTGTCCTCCAACAAAAATTTTCAAAATATCTTCAATGTACAGAATTCGACCCTTTACAGTTTTATTATAAGTATATAGATAGGCTTGCGCTTTACGACAATAACGCCTGATGGAAAGCAATGATGATGTCTAGGTTGGAGCGCGTTTGTCTAGAAAATGCCTATTCATTCTTCGTGAAGGCACCCAGATTATACTTGGCTGGAAACACGGAGGCTGGAAGGGCGTTCCATACCTTAGCGGTTCGTATCAGAAACGTGGAAGAAAAACGTTTCGTGCGAGTTTGTTGGATGTCAACCACATAAAAATGCCACCGCTCTCGGCGTCTTGCAGTCCTATAGTAGGAAGGTGAAGAAGGTACAAGGTTTACGTCTTAACCATTACTTGTCTTTTTTTTTTCAAAATGAGAGAAGAGAGGTAGCCCACCACGCAGGCTAGGTGCGGGTTGGCGGGCTTAGTACATCTATGATAACATTGTGGTGACCTATGCATGTCAGCTCGCGATACTGATTTTGGATTTAAGAAATGAAATGAAATGAAATGAAATATCTTTATTTCACATAGGCCTAATATAAAGGCGCTTGTAAATGGTCCTTATGATATTTGTCACATTTGTATGGCGATAACTCCAAGTCGACTTAAAACTAAGTTTACGAGGGTTCCAACGCGCCCTGCACTGAGAGAAGATCGTAAAGAGCCGTTTATGTGCCGCGAAAACATTTGCAGGTTGGAAATCTTATCAAAAAACAGAAGCACCGATAAGAAATCTCAGGATATGGCTATCCGAACGATTTACCTTTTTCGTACAAGCAAATAGTAGCGCCATCTGTCAAAATTATATAGGTGACTGCTGAGCGAACTACAGCGTAGCCTTACTTTTGGTGGCAATACAAGCATTTTTGGCGTCGATAAACTAGCGATATATTTTCACGCCAGCCGCCCTGTCCAGATGTAAGCTAGAATTCTTAACTATTCGAAAAATTGCTGACAAACTAGCCCGTACACAGCGCTCTCTGAGTCAGCACTTCTATGTGAATCTGTGAAAACAAAAGACCACGGACCATCGCCTTGAGCGATTGTGGGTGAATAAATAGATGAACTTAGGGTGAATTTCACAAAAAGCCTACACGTCGGTAAAGTCTCTTGAATAGTACCAACGATATACAAAGATTATACGATGACTCTGAATAAAATATATGTTGAATTGAACCAGTGTTACTTTGCTAAAATCCATGATAAGTAAAGAACGACAAAATTATATTTGCTCTTTATAGGTATTACCTACTTCTCAATATTTGATGAATTTAAGTGAACTGGAATCGAATACAGGACCTCCCTATATAGTTCCGGTGTGATGCTTAATAGCAACGGTATTTACTATTTACATAACCTTCAAAGTTAATACGATTTAAACATCTTCAACCGCATCGTTACCTTAGATATCAGTTGAGGATGTTGTCAAGTCATCACGAAATAAGACTTGTGTGCAATTTTAAATGCAAGACCTAGATTTTGAGATAAACTGGGAAGTACAAGAAAATATTTTAAATACATTTTTAATACAGTGGCGAGTACCCTATTCCTTGCGTTCCTCCCTCTAGGAGGGCCCGCTGAGATTTGTTGCCTCTCGTTTGAGGTGCCTCTGATCCTCGAGCTTTATTCGCTTTCCCCGCTAATAACGCAATTTTTCTCGCCTCTTTCCAGTCTTCGCAGCCATTGTGCACCACGGCATACTTAACAGTTCATTTATTTATAGTTCGTTTTGTATCACAGGGTATAATTTTATACAAGGTGGAAATTATACCCCCACTTTGTATATTAAGATCCTCGAGCCTCTTTTTCGTGCCTCTTTTCAGTATCTGGAGACACTTCATGCTTTTATAGCTGGTTTCGTACTTATCACAGAATTATAATATTGGGTGCACAAGGTGGAAAATACACCCACGTAGTTTGTATAATGATCCCTGAGCTGTATTCGCTTTCCCCGGTAGTAACGCCATTATTGTATAACTACAATGATTAATTATATAATTGAATGCCCTCCTAGCCCCCGTCTTCTAGATCATCTCCGAATTTGGTGCATTCAAATCAAGAGTGGACAGGTATCTTCTAGATTGAAAACGCGCTCTCTCTGAGACTGCACGAATAACATACCTACTGTGGTAACATAGCTTTCCGTCAGGAGCTTGTAAAAACATTGAATTGACTAACAACAGTTATTACTAACATTTTATTTTTCATTATTCATTAATTAACATGATTTACTAAACCAAATTACCTATCATATTTGATTGACTAATTATATCCAAGTGTAGGACCGTAAATGTGTGTATGTGTGTGTGTGAAGGGTAACTGGGAAAACCTCCTCAGCTGAAGTATCCACCGATTGAGATGGGTTTTCATTTGAGAGATATAATTGATCCTCAAAGCTCTATCTTGACTCACTCTTGAGATCGAGAGATGATTCATTTCACTCGCCTCTTTGCATAAGTTAAAAGTTCAGTTTATTTTTTTTCGAATACATGTTATTTGTATTTAACTGCAGTTTAACTTAGTAAGTGACGATACAGTCAAAGATTTTTTTACCCGGCTGAGTTTGTTGTGGGCTTCTTTTCAGTTCAGGGTGCATTAGAACCCTCGTATAACTAAATATGTTCCAGGAAAATAAACTGTGTTCTTAATTATTATTTATTTCCTTTGCATATATGACCATTGACCACATATTATTACAGTCAGAATGCCCTGTCAGGGCATAGCCAATTATCTTAAGGATAATTGACCCTTTATTAAGAGCCTTACGCCCTTATATTAAGAGTTTTTAAGAGCCATTGGCATTATGAATTTGTTTTTCATATCTGAAATTTAATATTGCATACAAAAAATTATTGTCTTGTCAATGCATATTTCCTGACAGATTTTATTGAGAAGTACAACTTGTTTTTTTGCCCATAAATATGAATTCCGGATGTTAATTAAAAAAAACCGGCCAAGTGCGAGTCGGGCTCGCGCACAGAGGGTTCCGTACTATCAAGCCCCATTCTCAGTAGTAATAAAAACTAAATAGATAAATAAATTCTTTATTTGCATAAAATACACACTAACAATAAAGATATTATAAGACTAATGGTCACAGTGTATTTGCCTTATTAAGGCGTGCAAATCTTTTATCTTCAATAATAATTATCGTTAGTTAATAATTTTAATAAATTTAGAATTAAAGTGAACTAAACCACCCCTGACCACCAAATTCAAAAACGAAAAAAAAAACACGTTTGTTGTATGGGAGCATGCTTTAATTTTTAATTTTAGTATTTATTTTTACAGTAAATATATAATTATATATATATATATATATAGCTTTAAAATTTGACAGAATATATATATATATATATATATTCTGTCAAATTTTAAAGCTACCTACTATTAAGTATACCTATTACCGTTATCACGTTTATTTTATGGGAACCCTTTAAATGTTAATTTTAATCTAGTTTTTAATATTTGTTGTTTAAGCGTCAACAGAAATACATCATCTGCGAAAATTTCAAGTCTGTAGCTATCACGGTTCAAGAGATACAGCCTGGTGACGGACGGACGGACGGACATCGAGGTCTCCGTAAAATGGTTCCTTTTAACCCTTTGGGTACGGAACCCAAAAAAAATAATAATTGTAGGAGTTAATGTGGAGACCGTAGTCTATACAAATTAAAGTTTAGATTTTAATGAGCTTGGTACAGGATTCCTATGTACATGGTTATTATCCTTTGGTCTCAATCGGTTGAACATGATTGTTTTATAATTGAAGTTTGTATCAAATCAATTTCCTTTATTGCGAACATAGATCACCAAGATACGTTACGTTTATAGTAAATTGCGTTTTAAATCTGTGCCGAACTGCCGAGCACGCACAGTCACTGATAAATAGAACAAAAGATACGAAACAGCACGCAAACGAAAGAGACAACAATAATGCTTGCGCTCGACGCAGACTAACTACGAAACTTACAATTGTAGGATTTTTGAGTCTTTACAACGCGCGCGCTTGTCACATAATTGCTCCTTTTTATGTATTATATATTATGCATCATAATCAATGATGAAATGAAATGTAAATGAAAATTCAGTTGCGAGTTTTGTCCGGAACAAACAGACAAACATTGCGAGTTAAATATCAGCTTGTAACTTTGTGATAGCTTATTCGAGTACCTATACGTACACCCAACGCTTAGCCACGTTCGCTTGTTTAATTATGCAGCTTTATTCAGCTTAATTTGCTTGATTGCTGCAACGAACCGGCAAACTGAAATTAGGTATGAACATACAATCAATTAACCACAACATTATTTTGCTGACTCTACCTGTGAATTGTGTATGTTTCAAGAACAAAGTGTAAAAATAACAAAAACAAAAACTCAAAAGAAAAAACACAAAATGCAGTCCCCTGGCGCAGTGCGGCGGAGTGGCGGAGGTAGCGGGTTCGATTCCCGCCACGGTTCACTTTGGAATTTTACAATTTATAAATTGGGTCAGGTCTGGACTTGTGGGAGGCTTCGGTCGTGGCTAGTTACCTCCCTCCCAGCATAGACACACCGCCAAGCGATTTAGCGTTCCGGCGCGATGCTGCGTAGAAACCGTTAGGGGTGAGATTACTTACACCTAGGGTTCAAGTTAGTACGATACCATCTTCGGCTGCATCATCACTTACCATCAGGCGAGATCGCAGTCAAGTACTAACTTGTACAGTGTAAAAATACCTTTTTCACAAAAATCTAACTTACAGGCACTTTTGAAGAGTCAGTAAACAATTTATGATTTTGATTAAGTTTAGCCGAGTCTTCATTTTAGAACTAATCAAGAGTCCTTAGTCTGTACATAAAGCAGAAAGGTGTCAACATAAAATTAGCATAAAGAAGGTACATTGTATGTAAACTATGAAGCTAAACTCACGGAGTAAACTAAAGCTACGTTCACACACTCTGTCTTGTCTATAACGGCATTTTAGAAATAATAGATATAAGCTAAGTTAATACTGTGGTTCAATATATCTGACAATTAGGCATAGATCTCGGCTGTTTGCCACCGTATCAATGAGGGATTTAACGTAAAGTGCGATGCTGTGTAGCAAGAAAGATACTTATTAGGTGAGGTTGCACTTTGCATTCAAATCAAATATTGTGATATTACCATTTATAATATTGGATGATCTTCGAAAGAATAGTGAATAGGCATTTTTAAGTGTGGTTCAAGCTGGACCTCATTATTGATTTCCAGCAAGTATGACTGTCGTAAAGTAATCTTCAAAAGAATAGTGAACAGGCATTTTTAAGGAAAGTGTGGTTCAAGCTGGACCTCATTATTGATTTCCAGCAAGTATGACTGTCGTAAAGTAATCTTCAAAAGAATAGTGAACAGGCATTTTTAAGGAAAGTGTGGTTCAAGCTGGACCTCATTATTGATTTCCAGCAAGTATGACTGTCGTAAAGTAATCTTCAAAAGAATAGTGAACAGGCATTTTTAAGGAAAGTGTGGTTCAAGCTGGACCTCATTATTGATTTCCAGAAAGTATGAGGACTGTCGTTAAGAGCAAAAAAGTCGGGTGAGTCCCAAAAGCTCCCATTAAAAACTTGTTAAGGAGCACACCACAGGTGTGGCCGCGAAATTCAAACGACTTTCAGAAGAAGGAAATTGATTCACTTTTTTTGGGTACATGACAGCAATCTAATTTAGATAAATAGCATGTTCTAATTTAAATATTCTTCTTTATTCTGATAGCATTAATTTGATGAAAGACAAAATTGCTTTCAAAAGCAAATAAATCAGTATTATAGTAATCAAATAAATTGGCATACACACTATGCTAGTCGGAACGTGTGATCAGTTCCCTAAACGAGTACAAAGTAAACTGAATGTACGTGAAGTACAGACTTGCTAAACGTTTTAACAGACGTTTAGATAGGGGCAGCTTAAATTCTGAAAGCTTAGCTGGCGCACCCAACTTTGTTCAGACTACTCGATTAGATAGACAAACATGTGGTTGGAATGTAAGTCACTGATCTCTGATATTTATATTGCTGAGAGTATATTCAGGACATTACCCGAATATCAGCAGTGCTATTCTACAAAATGTCCATCTCTGGAACAGCTGCCAGACACCTGCCAAGCCGAAGATGGCATGCAAAATTGTACTCTATTACAACTGACAAATTCATAGATGCAGAGATGCACGCTCGTTGCTGGTTTGCAGAATAGCACGGCAGGACATTACATACATCGCAATCTAGCTCCAAAGAATATTCAATAATCTTTGTCCAAAGTAAGCGATAGTCTGTGTTATGGGTACTAGATAACTAATAAATATACGTATACACATATTAAAATACATAAAAATAATATATTGAAAAACACCCAGACTCTGGAAAACATTCATGCTCATCATACAAACATTTTCCAGTAGTGAGAATCGAACTTAGGACCTCCGACGTCGACGGCAGGTCCGCTACCGCTACGCCATTTGGTGGTCAAATATTATTACAACAGTTTTAGTTCTTTTTCCCGTATTACATAAAAATAAAGTCTTTCTTTGTAATAAATTGAAAGACACAGTATATCATATAAATAGAATATAGTACGAGTAGCTAAGGCTAATGTATTCAACGTTGAACCTGACTACAAGAGCATGTAATTCCAGGCAAGATGCTGAAGCTTAAGCAACAATTCAGTGAGTTTATTGAGTGCACTAAACTTCGACAATATTTACCTCAGTTCATTTCCCTATTACCGACTACTCTAACAGCCGCCATTTACAATAGGTTATGGGCCAAGTTTTCCCTGTTATTACAATTTATTTATTTATTTATGATGATGTAACTATGGTACTAATGTAACCAAGATGTAACTATTTCTGTTTTTCCCTCTAGTAAAGTAGAAAAAAGAAATGCGTATTTTAATACTGATTTACTTGCCTTTGAAAGCAATTTTGTCTTTCATCAAATTAATTCTTTCAGAAGAAAGAAGAATATTTAAATTAGACCATGCTATTTATCTAAATTAGATTGCTGTCATGTATCCAAAAAAAAGTGAATCAATTTCCTTCTTCTGAAAGTCGTTTAAACTAACTTAATTGAAAAATAGAAAAGAAGCTTGTTTCAAGAGTCAATGTAAAAGAATTACAACGAAGAGCAAAAAATACTCAATTAAAGGCGAGACTTTAAAAAACGTTAATTTTCACTTCCTGGCATTCAAGCTTTGTTAGAAGCTCCAACTGATTCTGTGCGTTTCATTTAATTTTTAATTACTGAAAATAAATTAAATGTACAAAAACTTTAAAAATAAACTCAGTACTTATTGTGTGCTGTAATTTGCTATGGAGATTACGATTTTCACCATGGGTTTACACATCTATAGGCTTCTTTTTAACTCGGATCCACCATTTTCGCGAGATTTGTAAATAACCGGGATTTGTGAAAAATTCTCACGGGTAAAAACAATTGTTTTTCCCGTATGATTGCAAGAATTCAGCTCAACATACTAACATCTATGAAAAAGATGACAAACATACAGATGGATGGGTACCCGCTACAAAATTCAAATGTTATTGATTTTTTGCAAATATAAAATAGAAAATTCTTTCGTGGCATTTGAAGTCGGTTTTTTTGAAAAGAATTTTCTATTTTATTTTTTACTTTTTAGTGTAAAACAACAAATGCACAGGGCATTGAAATTAATGCCCAAATCGCTTGAGTGTGCTTATAAAATCTGAAGAGTTCCCTCAATTTTTCCGAGATCCCATCATCAGAACCTGACTTGATGACTGTAGTCATTAATTCAGCATCTTGTTCAACTAAAACACACTTGTTAAATGCGTACAGTGCTATGTTCAGAACCTACATAGTGGCCATTTTCACATTTATAGTGAGAATAGATTCAGTTTTTGCCCGCGGCCCCGCCCGCGTCAAATCTGCTTTTTCATGAATCCTAAGGGAAACGTCATTTTCCCGTTATCGTTCCCTATTCCAACCTTTAAACATGCTTTCAAGCAAGTTCGCTTGAACAATCTATCTATAGATGTAGCTATAGATTGCTCTAGAAAAATTGGTATTTTGAGTATCCCACGGGAACTACGGATTTTCCGGGATAAAAAGTAGCCTATGTTTTAATCCGGGTTATAAGCTACCTATGTGCCAAATTTCAGCTAAATCGGTTCAGTAGTTGAGCCGTGAAGAAGTAACAAACATATACACACACAAACTTTCGCCTTTATAATATTACTAGCTTTTGCCCGCGGCTTCGCCCGCGTGAATTTCGGAGTTTTACAAATCCCGTGGGAGTCATGGATTTTCTGGGGAAAAAACAGCATATGTGTTAACCTAACTTCAGAAACACGACAAAAAGTTCTCCCAAAAATGCTCCAAAATCTCCATTTTTTTAATTTCCATCGAAAACTACGATGGACATAATTGTGATTTTTGTTTTAATGTATTGGTAAAAAAATTTCCCAAAAACGCTCAGAACGACATTTTAATAACTGGCTTAGTTTTTGAAGTACTTAATTAGGTAAAACAACGTTTTTCTGTTATATTCTTTCGCAACGCTGCATACTAACCTAACCTAACCTAACCCACCAGCGTATTCATAAGAGTGAGAAGGACGAAAATAAAATCAACGTATCTGCTTAGGAGCGAAATAATTTCAGAACCTTTACCTTATAGGTATCCATTTTCGCATTTATAGCATAATTACTATTTACTATCACATATTCTATTGCTCAACTCAAACACATATTCTTAATAGCGAATTAGATCTAATATCAGAAACTATACAGGAACACCTTTTTAGCATTATTACCCCGTATCCCATTGCTTAACAAAATCACACATAATAAATAGCGAAACAATTGTACTTTCAGAACCTTTATGGGTAGGTACCCATTTCCACATTTATAGCATTACTAAATACTATACCATATCCCATAGCTCAACTAAAACATACATTGTCAGTAACGAAACAGATGTTAGTTCAGAACCTATATCATATAGGTACCCATTTTCATAGTTATAATATTATTAACCTGTATCTCATTGCTCAACTAAAACACAAAATGCTAATAGCGAAACAGTTGTAATGTCGGAACCTATAATACGGGTACCCATTTTCACATTTATAGCATTATGCATTATTTATAGAATTATAGCATTATTATTTATAGCATTATTATCCCATATCCCCTTGTTCAACTAAAACACACTTGTTAAATGCGTACAGTGCTATGTTCAGAACCTTCATAGTGGCCATTTTCACATTTATAGTGATAATATCATCAGTTTTTGCCCGCGGCCCCGCCCGCGTCAAATTCGCTTTTTCATGAATCCTAAGGGAAACGTCATTTTCCCGTTATCGTTCCCTATTCCAACCTTTAAAAATGCTTTCGAGCAAGTTCGCTTGAACAATCTATCTATAGATGTAGCTATAGATTGCTCTAAAAAATTGATATTTTGGTATTTTGAGTATCCCACGGGAACTACGAATTTTTCCGGGATAAAAAGTAGCCTTTGTTTTAATCCGGGTTATAAGCTACCTATGTTCCAAATTTCAGCCAAATCGGTTCAGTAGTTGCGGCGTGAAGGAGTAACAAACACACACACAAACTTTCGCATTTATAATATTATTAGGATTAGGATTAGGATATATATCCCCTTGTTCAACTAAAACACACTTGTTAAATGCGTACAGTGCTATGTTCAGAACCTACATAGTGGCCATTTTCACATTTATAGTGAGAATAGATTCAGTTTTTGCCCGCGGCCCCGCCCGCGTCAAATCTGCTTTTTCATGAATCCTAAGGGAAACGTCATTTTCCCGTTATCGTTCCCTATTCCAACCTTTAAACATGCTTTCAAGCAAGTTCGCTTGAACAATCTATCTATAGATGTAGCTATAGATTGCTCTAGAAAAATTGGTATTTTGAGTATCCCACGGGAACTACGGATTTTCCGGGATAAAAAGTAGCCTATGTTTTAATCCGGGTTATAAGCTACCTATGTGCCAAATTTCAGCTAAATCGGTTCAGTAGTTGAGCCGTGAAGAAGTAACAAACATATACACACACAAACTTTCGCCTTTATAATATTATTAGGATTAGGATATATATCCCCTTGTTCAACTAAAACACACTTGTTAAATGCGTACAGTGCTATGTTCAGAACCTACATAGTGGCCATTTTCACATTTATAGTGAGAATAGATTCAGTTTTTGCCCGCGGCCCCGCCCGCGTCAAATCTGCTTTTTCATGAATCCTAAGGGAAACGTCATTTTCCCGTTATCGTTCCCTATTCCAACCTTTAAACATGCTTTCAAGCAAGTTCGCTTGAACAATCTATCTATAGATGTAGCTATAGATTGCTCTAGAAAAATTGGTATTTTGAGTATCCCACGGGAACTACGGATTTTTCCGGGATAAAAAGTAGCCTATGTTTTAATCCGGGTTATAAGCTACCTATGTGCCAAATTTCAGCTAAATCGGTTCAGTAGTTGAGCCGTGAAGGAGTAACAAACATACACACACACAAACTTTCGCCTTTATAATATTATTAGGATTAGGATAACAAAAAAATAGTGTTCATTGTCCTGGCCTCATTTAAAACAAACAATACAATTTTTTAAAAATATTCAATATTTTCGCATTTATCTGCGTGTCAATAAATAAACGTCATGATACCGGAGGGCGCGACGGCGCGGCGGACAGGTTTTTATCGCGCTTTTATTTTCCGCTTTAGCGAGCTTCCGCCCAGAAGCTTTTAAATTAAAAAAAAAATACACGGCCCGCGTCGTATAACAATGTTTGTCTATGTTTTTTATTTGTATATATGTGTTTTATTGGATTGGAGCAGGTTTTTTTGCATTTACACGATGATTAATATTTTGCCCTTTACTACATTCGTGCTTACACATACAACTGCACCATCATAATACCATTATTACTTAAATAAATTATGCCGATCTCCCTAGATTGTTCGTTTTTTGTTGCTATATAAAGCGCCCCCCTCGAATGTCCACGGTACTAAATTGTCATTTTTGGCTAGTGACCGTCGTTTTCAATGTTATTTTATTTATATTTCCATGGACGTTCACGCCAGGTTACGCAGTAATGAGCGCCAAAGTGGCGAAAATTAAGTGTCTTAATTTTTACGTGGTCAGTCTGAGATCCAGCGTACTACTTAGTACTTGAATAATAGAGGTCAGTGGTCATAAGGATACTTTTAATGTTTTGAGGCAGGTCATGTTCACTTATCACGTGATCGAAGAAACTACAAGTAGCCGTCTCGACGTACTGATTTCAGACGCCGCGCTTCGGCTAGGTTACACGCGTTAGTTCTTGTACGTTCTATTTCATGCGCTGTGTGCGCCCAGTTACGAGGCAACCTTAATACGTCGAGATACAGTTACGCGATAGAAAGTGACCATAACTTAGGTGCATAGCGGAGGCAGAGCCAGACGCTATTGTAAACTGAATCGCACTTTTTTGTGTCAGCGCTAGAGTCGCTATTTATTTTAATCATCTTTCGGAGTGAACCTTTTGTACCCTTAGGTACTATTATGTATTCCGTGGTTGAGGAGGAAACAACCATCCCACGTGGACCATCATAATAAACGCTCATACACTGGTGCGTTTATGGCAAGTTATGTTCATGAACTTGGCGCGATATTTCATCCCTTATCCTCGTCGCATCACGTGGCTGTTGATAGGGGAATAAATATCATACCCGCTTTGTGCCCGCTTTAGGGTTGAGCCTAGTAGGTATGTGATGTTAGTATAATAACATTGATAATTAATTATTATTAGTTCGTGTGTTATTCGTTGTAGAAGTTACATTATCTTTAATGGTCCACTCTATACTATTCCTTTATAGTTAACTTCAATTGAATGTTTGAATTTGAAGTAAAAATCTTGCAAGGCTTGTGAAACACTTGTATAAGAATAATTTTACTTGCAGGAATGTAGTGCCATAATAATATTCTGATAAAGGTTTGCTTATATCAAAATATGTTTATTCCGCATAGGCCTAACGTACAGGCTTTTGTAAAAGGTCAATATTATATTTGTCACTTATGTCTAACGTGATAACTAAGTATAAACTAAGTTTAGGAGGGTTCAAATGCGCCCAGCGAACGAACTCAGCCGGGTTTTGTTTTTTGTTATCGTTATTTCACAATAAGCTCTTAAAAACTATTTACAATTACAGCAATTTATTACCGCTCCCAAGGATTTGGTTTATGTAAATAATCCTTAATCCATTTAACTATAAGCAAATGTAAGTATTGTTTAGTATTAGGTAATGAAACTATAAACGTCTACTCAATAAGACATTAAAAACTTATTAGCACAGTACGCAGTCTACACATTCACATGATTATGGCAAGTTATGCTACGAACTTGTGGCTATATTTCATGCCTTATCGCCATCTCATCACATGGCCGTTGATTGGGGACATAAATATCATTCCCCCTTTGAAGAATAGGTTTGGGCTGAGTATTATGTTATTGTTTCGGGGCGCATTTATCTTTGCTTTCTTGATACTCGTGATAAAAAGTATGTTATTAATGTAGTGGTATAATTAATAAAATGGTTTAGAACCGGGGTTATTTCGGCCAAAACGGGAACTCAGTCAGTGGTTACTGGTTACTTCGCTCGGGAAACTAAATTTTGGGCGAAAATTTCAGCTTCTGGGGACTTTCAATTCCAAGGTTTGGTCTGTCGAAAGAGAATAAGAAAACAAATTCAGACTGAGAAGAGAATTGTTGTAAAGTTTTAAAAAAACTTTTTTCATCTCACCCGCTCGGAAAAGCGATATTTAATGCCCGAAATGCGGGCGGAAAATGCTATTATATTCCCTAGGCTGCCAAAGCATTTTCATTTTTCCCACGGGAGACAAAGTAGTATGAAAATCCTTTCCGGCCCTAGGCTCGAAAGCATTTCCAAAGTCAAATTTGTTTGAGTTATCTGTGGTCAAACTCGTATTACGTGTCATGTCAATGTAAAATGACATAGCTGAAGACTTCTTTTTTTTTAATAACACATACGATCAGTAACAAAGTTCGTTCGTTAAAGTTTGTATAGGTAAATGAGTTTTCTTATAATATCAATTAAAATAATAACTCTTATTTAGTTTTGTTAATTATAAAAGAAATCTAATTAAATCCTTGATTTTTCTCATTGTTTATGTATTTATTGTTAATATATTTATAAAATTTTATATTATCTTTGGTTCTTAGAAATTGTTATTTCAGAACGCATTCAAAATAAAAGTACAGAAAAAAAGTTTCTCAATTTTTTTTCTGATCTAGTGTTAGTTGTCTATGTTTTCAATCGTGATTAAATGATAATACCTAATACTTATTTTGGCTTTATTCAGTATTTTTTTGTTTCAACTTTAAAATAATGATGATGATTGAAGGTGGTTTCAGTAGGTGAAATTATTCAGAGTTACTAAGAACAACATTCCACATATTAACTCGCAATGTCGATCTAAAGTGTTCTTCTGGTGATTTTCCTCGCTGTGGTGAGATGAAAAATTTTGTGTTATGTTCGGGCGCAATTTTTTTTGGATCTCGTGTCAATGAATGCCTCGCTATGCTCAGCATTCAAATTTGACACTCGGCCCAAAAATCCACTTTGCGCCCTTGCATAACAAATAACTATTGTGGAGACAGTAATTTAATTGAACATTTAAATGTAGCTATTTTTAAAGGATTATAAACACATACTTTCAAAAGGTTCTAGGTTGGTATAAATTATTGCTAACGCACACGATACTAGTACATTTCACTTAGATTATCATGAGGAGTTATGTTCCGAACTCGAGGGGGATATTTCATCTCCTGAGTATCATCACATGGGGATATTAATAGGGGACATAAATTTTATCCCCGCATTGTCGCCTACAGGGTAAATGGGGAAAGAATTTGTGATCTATGTGTACAACGATATTGTGATAAACGAGAAATGGGTATATTTTTACATAGGAATAGTCTGTTTGTTTGTTTTTTTTTGTGTGAATCAGAAATATGAATATGGTGTCTTTATTTTTCACAAAGACGCGAATGACGCAAAGCAAGGCTCTCATGAAAAGTCGCAAAATAACCTATTTCTATCGCCAGATTTGGTAAGCTTTAAGGTTTGCACCGAGAAGAACAGGCAAGAAACTCGGCAATTATGAAAACCGAGAACTTTATACGAGAGGTTATCTCTAGAATTAAGTTCCGGACACTTTTGTTCAACATTTCAGCTATATCAGTTTAGTAAGAATGGTAATTAAGAAGTAACAACATAAAATGAATACAGAGGCAAATTAACTATTTAAATCCGTAATTTAAATATCAAATTAATAAGCGCAGTAGTGCTTTTAGCGAGTGCCTGTTTTAATTAACAATTTAATAACTATGCATATAGTGTTTGTTCGCGGAACTAAGTAACGGTTCCGCAAATATAATACAGCAGTCGCTATAAGGCCGTAAACGCTGTATAATGATTGTATATTAGCCGTTTCACTAGGGCCACGACTTCGGCCGTTCCGACAAGCGGTGCTGTCTCACAACTATAGCTAAACCGCTATAAACTTGCCCCTCCCATGGTCTGCGGGACGCGGGGCGGGAGGTACTCAACCACTGATCTCTATTCTATGGATAAAACATTCTATACAATTCAGGCTAGGTTCACTGTGGATCCATAGAATAGGGATCAGTGTACTCTACTAATCAGCTGTCAGAGACTGACGTGAATTACGCTACACACGATGATATTAATCTTGCGACGTGGATAATGATACATACTCATGAAAATACCATAGGCGAATTCTTAAGATGCGAGTCATTACATTGTATGGTGTATAGCCATAATCGCACACCCGCCCCGCGTCCCGCAGACCATGGGAGGGCCAAGTTTATAGCGGTCCTGGAAGAAGATTAACATTAAACTTTGCTTTTTGTATGATTTTTGTATTGTGTGCAATAAAAAATTAAATAAATACATAAAATAAGATGAAAGCAGGCTGAGTCACCGTTCCACTAAAGAAGTGGGGAGATGCGTAGTGGCAGGAGATGTGAGCTGTGCGTAGCGTTAATCAAATGACGATTTCAGGTATGCGAGGCACTAAGAGAAGGAGGCCGGAAATGAGGCGTTCGATTACTCTACTATAGACATCTCTGCTCTGCTGCGCTCGCTCGCGTCACGTGTGGTTGAAATAGATCAAGAGAAAGGAGATGTGAAAAAAAATCTGATTGGTTATTCAAAACAAATGTCCTCTCGTCTCCTCTTCTCTTTGGTGTTAACGGGTCCTTAGTTGTCAAGTGTCTTATATTTAAACACATTAAACCCACAGATTAAGCCATACTACGATACTATCTGAGAACATGCCGCCGAAACGTGAATTTTTATATTCGAATAAATAATAAGGTAATTAAGATAATAAGGGGATGTTTAAAGGCTACATGAACTGTTTGTTTGATTTACAGTTATATAATGAGTTTTAATATAATGAGTTTTAAATTAATAAAGATCGACAACTTAACTAATCTCGGATTACAATTTAAGAAAATTTTAATACCAACTTATAAAATATTTAAAGATTCAAAGATTCAAAGATTCAAATCATTTATTTCATATAGCCCACTTCTTGTTAGCACTTATGAAGGTCAAGTAGGTACATATACTTATTAATAGTGATAACTATTTAACGACTTAAAAACTAAGTTTACGAGGGTTCCAACGCGCCCTGAACTGAGAAGTAGCCCACAACAAACTCAGCCGGGTAAAAAATAATACTTATATTTATTACATAATATGTCACGTGCTGCCCTAAGCTGTCGCTCTGGTACCGAAGTAGTGGCCCTCGTATTTAATATTCCATTTTGCCGCCATTAAGTTTATTAAAACAATAACAGATAAAATAACGCCATCAAAACAAAACGTACAGACGCGGGGAAATGGCCTGAGTAATAGACAATTACGAATGTTCTTTGGGGTTTATAATGTTTTGGTACATTCCACTTTGGCCTGAGCCAATTTGCTTGTAGATTGGGCAAATTGGGCTATTGTCATACCTAAACCAACATTACCTTGTAATTAAATAAACATTTAAAGTTCTCCTTAGTATAAACGGTATGATGTGTGAACTCCCAAGTCCCAGGTTTCCAGTATGGGCAGCATTAGTTTTTTTATAGTAAAACTTTTATTGTTTTTCCTTAAATATATCGAATTAATTAATATTTTAGCGTCGAATTGCTTGGTAATTTTATAGCGCCATTTGAAAGATAATTTTTGTCTTACAATTTTTTTCTCTCACAACTAATACTTTTACTGTCACACCTAATAAATTGTTACGTCAAGAGATGGCGCTGTTATAACTACTTACTTCCATCTTAATGTGTTTTTTTTATATTATTTACTAAATGCCTACAAATCGAAAAAAAAAGTTTCATTTACATAGTGATTTCATAAAACGATATTTCCTGTTATAATTTACCTTACTAGGAAAATGGGATTTTTTTCAATACTAAAAATAACTGGATAAGTATATGTTGTAACTACACACAGTAGTTCGTGATTAGCACTTTATAAAATTACCTTCGTTTACAGAGATAATGAAAGTATTACTCCACCATTTACGCAATATTTTTTAATCAATTTGATGTACGAGTAGGAGGTAACGTAGGTAAATGAAAATAAAAATCCAACCTCGGTGTTGCAATTATGTGCATTAAATAGAAATGAAAAACAGTAATAAAAAACAATATTTTGAAATCTAGGTCGATTACAAGAGCAACTTGCTTTCATTTTAATTTATCGATGGAACGAGGACTGCAGGCTTTTTGAAAATAAAATATTTCCATTTAAATTATGTTCCGTTACTAGTGCTATAACTACAGCAAAAACAGGTCATGGGTTCTATAGAAAAACTCAAACACTTTTTTGAAACTGTATGTAGCTTGGCTAGCCAGAGTACGGGGTTCACTTGCGTATTCACCTCCTTTGGCAGTTATTGAGTCGCCACTTGGGAGTTGTTTGACCGCTTCCGAATATCTTTTCCTGGATTGCGAGGCATAAATTCTTTGGTTGTCAACCAAAGAAAGGCAATTTATTCTACGGTGTTTTTAAATATTTGTACATAGCCCAAATGTCGCTGGTAACTATAACAATGCAACCAACACCAGCCAGTCAGTGCCTACGCTGCACAAGTGATGCAACCATTAACCAATCAGTGTCCAAGATGTGACTACGTCAATGCTATAAGCATGTTTCCAGAGTCACAGAGCATGGTGGATGTTATTCACTTTTCACTCTCCAGCGATCCTGCGAGAAAGATGCTCCTTCTGAATTTCCCCTTGTTACTGTTGATTTTCAACCGACTTTAAAAAAGGCTCAATCTCATTTCGACTGCATTTTTTTATGTTTGTTGCCTCATAGCTTTTGACTGGGTGAATCGATTTTGATCATACTTTTTTTATTAGAAAGCGTGCGCCTCCCGTGTGGTCCCATTTCAATTTAGTCCAGTTCTGTTCAGATATTTTATCCATGAGAAAACCATTTAAGTCTTAAATTTTTAATTGTATAGGATGTATTCAACAGTAGTTTTATGAGAGTTGAAGTCGTTTTTTTTGTTAACTTATTATTGTATATTAATTTTAATTGGGTTTTGAGCTTGAGGCCTACGGAACTCCAATAGTTAGTGTATACGAGGACGATCAAAAAAATTAGGTCAGTGACAAGTGGAACGCGCCTTTCATTTATCGGCAATTCGTCGCAGCACTTCTCTTTAATGGCGAAATCACGGTTCTATGGACCATCGCAATTATGCGCTGATTTACTGAAGCCACATCAAATTGTTTACTGCTTCTTTTGCCTTCACTTCACCTACTTAAGTAAGTGAATGACCAATTAATCAGGTCACAATTAATGTTCAGGGTTTCAAAGACTAGTGGCAAGATAATAGGGTATTTGACTCCAATTTTTTTATTACTTTATTATAAAGTAGAATTAAAATAATGACGTGCATTCAGAACTAATTAAATCGATCAAATAACAAAAAAGTTATAAGCATTTAAAGATTTGTGATTAGACAGAGATAGCAACATGACATTGTGACGTCACAAAGTACCAATGCCATAGTAGCTTCGTGCGGCTTCATACAAATTTTCGTTTTGCGAGAAAGGGATAGAAGATCCCCCCACTCCAAAGTTTAAACGCCTGTAACTTTGTAAATCTTCGTTGGATTTTAATATTTCTTTCACTGCACGTTATTATTTTTATCCTAGTTTATAATAAAGTAATATTTTTTATCAAATTCAAAAGTAGTGTAAGACCCCATTGATTACTAACATATTAATTTTGTCGTATCTGTCTTGTCCATCTATCATGCCTGATGGAAAGCTATGATGAGGTCTAGAGTGGAACGGGTTTGTCTTGAAAGCTCTTTTGAAGGCACCCAAATGATACTGGACTAGGAACAAGGAAGGTAGAAGGGTGTTCCACATCTTACCAGTTCGTATCAGAAGCGTGGAAGAAAAACGTTTCTTACGAGTACACTGGACTTTTCAACCACATATGTATGCCACTTGTTTCGGCGTCTTGCGGTTCTGTGAAAATACACCAACACCAAGTTCAGTAAGAACCGAGAAGAGCTGGCAAGGCACTCGGCACTAGCTCTTCTCATAATATGTGTGTGTATTTCACAGACTTGTATACTAAAGACAGGGCGAATAGCGCGAAAAAATTTCGCCAGTTTATAGGTAGATAGGTAAAGACCTATTTCTTTTTTTTTGAATTAATAATAATATTGCAGGCAAGGTGACCACAGACACATAGAAAAAAATATAAAATAATAAACATGTATTTCACAGGAGTTTCGACAGATGGCGCTACATTTTCTTGTATGAAGAACGCTTACGTAAAATGTTCGAATGGGCCTATCTTGACTATTTTTATCTATTGTGTATTTGTAACTTAACATAATACTATGAAAAATACGTCTCATAAATATAGGTACGAGTATACGTCTCACAGGATTTGGGTGAGTATTTTGTATGAACAGTTTTAGATGTGTATTCAAGTTGCAAGTTGTCATAAAACATTGTTAACAGCAGTTGTATTTTCTGGAAAATCCTCTCAGTACTTTGATAGAGACTGTCTGTATACTCATGTGGAAATAAATTCAAAATAAATGCACCCGCCGCCCTGAGCGCGCAGCGTACCTGCTCCTGCGGGAAATACAGCTTGCACCTATTTACAACGGGGAAAAAGGACGAAACTAAACAAAAATACCGTCAAGTGCAGTGATACTTAATAGCGGTGTGTTCCGTAGCGTATTATTGCATGAAAGAATTTGTTATCGTTGCCAAAAATAGATATATTTTTATTTTGAAACGTATCGTGAGATTTAACAATAAAGATACCTTGTTGTACTTTATTTAATATCAAATAGCACTCATTAAGTAATCACAGAAGGCGATTTCCTGCTGGCTAAAGACATGAATGTTTAGATTAGGCTTTTAAGAAATCAATCATAAAACTTCGATCCCAAGATGATACAGTATGATGATCATCATTATATTTTCTGGTTAAACTAGTTATTTACAAAATTGATGAAATAATAAATAAGTGTATTGTTAGTAATTTTACTTCACGTTGTACACTCAAGTAGTACGTAACTGAACGTGAAGTAAAATAAAGATCCAGATTCCTAAATGTACAAATTGTTGCTCGTAAGTTTTATATCCACGGCCTTTGTGGTGGAGCACTGTGGTGGGTCATTTGGCCAATAAATTAATAATAATATTTGCCATAGTCACAGATACAAGAAGCTGTTTATTGCCCAAGTGGAACAAAATAAATAAAAGAATTAGAATGACAAATGTGTAGAAAATCACGTGACCAATTTAGCGAGTGTGATTTTAATTTGTTTTTAATTTCGTTCCTTTCGATAGATGGACAACTTTCTGTGCCAATCACAAATATGGTTGTAGAACCTTCAAAATAAGATTAATTATTGTTATTTGTTACGAGTACATTTTGAATCAGTCATCAATATGAAATAAGATTTCGCAACGGAACCCCAAAGCGAGTCAGGAGCAGAACAAATAAAGTACAAGCGGCGAGCGCGGGCGAGTGTGCTCCAAATAAATTGAAGCACGCCATTGTCTCCAACCGCACGATTTACTATTCAAGATATTTTGATTGCATTCAAAATATGTAGATCTTCATTATGTGTGTGCATATGATAACGATACCTTTAGTATATGTTTGTGTAAAGCTGGGGTCCCACGGCCCATATAGCGGACCAGGGGGCTGATTCTGCATCGTTCAGTTAGTTAGTTAGTAACCCTAAGTGGGTTATTAACTAAGAAAACGAAGAAAAAAATCCTATTTTTGCACAAATTACCAACCTAGGTCGGTATGGTATCATATCAGTATACCATGCTAGTTGCTATCTTGTACAAAAAGAATACAAAAATAGGATTTTTGCCTCCGTTTTCTTAGTTAATAACCCAGTGCGGGTTACTAACTAACTGAACGATACAGAATCAGCACACATAGCGCGCCAGCCCGAAGCGACGGCCTGTGGGAACGGTCGCATCCGATGAAGCCTGTTGTCGTCCATCCGATCCGTTCGGAGTCGGTAAGTTCAAAGGCCCGTATGGTTTGTAAGTATGGAAGGATGGATGTTTGTTACTCTTTCACGCCGTAACTACTTAACCGATTTAGCTGAAATTTGAAACATAGATAGCTTATGATCCAGATTAATACATAAGCTACTTTTTATCTCGAAAAAATCCATCGTTTCTACGGGATTAGCGAAGAACCGAAATTCACAGCCACAGGCGTACACACGTCGTGGGAACGGCTCGGCGCGAGACGTAATCAAGCGCCATATGTTCACTTATCACGTGATCGACCAAGCAGCTACAGTAGCCATCTCGACGTACTAATCTCAGAAGGCCGCCGCGCGTCGGCCAGGTAGCACGCGTTAGTTCGTGTACGGTCTATGTAACGCGCTGCGTGCGCTCAATGACGAGGCAACCTTAGTACGTCGAAAGGTATACAGTTACGCGATAGAAAGAGACCAGAACTTTAGTGGCGGAGCCAGGCGCTTTTGCGAACTGAATTGCACTTTTTCGTGTCGGCGCTAGAGTCGCTGTTTTTTAAATCATCTTGCCGAGTGAGCCTTCTGTACGTTTAGGTACTATTAGGTATTCCGTGACTTAAAGCGGATGAGGATGGAGCGAGGAGCTCAATGCGGAGTGAAACGGTGCTCTACGTTGCTCACTCAGCTCTAGGGGGGTTTACTTGCACTGTAGGTACAGAACCTGCAAGTACATAACGTCGACCGCTCAGCGGTTTTATCATGACCCCTGTAGCGAGCGGAAAGAGATATCGAGCCGTAAAGAGATAGAGGGTGGATAAAGTAACGTGACAGAGAGACCACAACGTTTTGGTTAATATCGACACAGGCGTTAGGTATTATTAGGTATTCTGTTGTGAATTGTATTGCAGTTTATTGTTTTTTTTACGCTATACAAGTTAGTACTTGACTGCGATCTCACCTGATGGTAAGTGATGATGCAGTCGAAGATGTTAGCGTACTAACTTGGAAGGGGTAAGTTAAGTCACCCCAACGGTTTCTGCACAGCATCGTACCGGAACGCTAAATCGCTTGGCGGTACGTCTTTGCTGGTAGGGTGGTAACTAGCCACGGCCAAAGCCTCCCACCAGACCAGACGTGAGCCAATTTAGAAATTATAAAATTCCAAAGTGGCCCGTGGCGGGAATCGAACCCGCGACCTCCCACTCGAATCCGAGCGCGCGTCCCCTGCGCCAGGGAGGTCATGTTTCAACGCTGGAGTCATTTTCATTAGTTGTATGCTTAATGATTTTATTTTATTTTATTTGTAACGTTTTCAAATATATCTAAAACCCCCAATTAATTTATCAATCCCTACTTAATCTACGTGGTGGGCTATGGACAGACCTTACGGTCTGTCCATAGCCCACCACGTAGATTAAGTAGGGTAGTAACAACAAGTAGTTAGCAATTAAATGTAGAATTAGGATCAAGAAGTTACTAAAGAGTACCTATAATTTACTAAATAATACAGAATTTAGATTTTTAGAAAAGCCTGCGGGAACCGTGCATTTTCCGGCATAAAAAGTAGCCAATGTGTTAATCCAGGGTGACGTTTATCTTCATTCCTTATTTCAGTCAACTCAGTTTAATGTTTTTTGCATGACATAGCAATAAACCCTCATCCATCCTTACAAACTTTTGCTTTTATAATATTAAGTAGGATTATTCTTATTTTAAAGAATATTTCACTGGAGGTAGTATAAGTCCCTGGTCATAATTCTCTGACACTACCCAGTACCTACCTACAGAATAAATGTAACTCTCGGAAACAAGTAAGCATTTCACAGCTCCCTTAATTCCAGTAGAGTGGGCGGCAGCTGAACTGTCAACTTGTCTACAGACAGCTTCGAGACAACGCCTTAAATGGCTTGTCTTGTCTTGTCTTTGAAGAGACTAGTTAAAGGTTTAGTGAAGACTAGTCTTGGTGAAGTGAAGATGATGCAGAAGGCACAGCTATTATACCACTCAATGGAGTCTGCGTTCCACTGAGTGATACAATGCGTTCGGTCGATGGCGTGTGGAAGGCGACGCCTAATGTACCGACTCGCTAATAGGTTTCGCGTTTACCTAGTTACCGCGTACTTTCGCTGATTGAGAACAATGAAACAAGTTTTAATATCATGGTTAATAAAATATATTTATACTAGCTGACCTGGCAAACGTTGTTTTGCCCTTACGGGTGTAAAAAAAATAGATAAATTGAGATTTAAGCTATCCTATCTTTTAAGTAAGATAAAAGTGTACACTGTATGCAAATTTGATTAAAATCGGTTAAGTAGTTTAGGAGTGAATAGCGGAAAAACAACGTGACGCGTCATTTATATACAACTATATATTAAGATTTTTATTCAAACAAAAATGAGCTACGCCCAATTAAAAATTTTAATTTAGGAATTTTAATCTCTCAACCCCTTTTCTATGTCCCACTGCTGGGCACGGGTCTCCTCTCAGACTGAGAGGGGTTTGGCCAAAGCCCACCACGCTGGCCGAGTGCGGGTTGGCGGGCTTCATACTCCTTCGAGAACATTTTTGTGAACTCTCAGGCATGCAGGTTTCCTCACGATGTTTTCCTTCACCGCTAAGCAAGCGATATTTAGTTTCCTAAAAACGTATATAACTCGGAAAAGTCAGAGGTTCGTGCCCAGGATTCGCACCACAGAGCTATCATTGCTTTTTTAGGAATGGATACTTGACTCTTATCTCACCTGATGGTAAGTGATGATGCTGAATTTACTCACTTACCCCTTACAGAACTTGCAACACATATCTTACGGTGAACGTTAAATCGCTTGGCGTTACATCTTTGCTGTTAGGGTGAAAACCAGCCGCGCCCGAAGTCATCCCACGTCACTAGTTTAAGCCAATTTAAAAATTACACCGAGTCCTAAACTGGTTTGTGCTGGAAATCGAACCAGGCACGTTCTTACATCCTGGCGCACGCCACTTTCACCACAGGTCATTTTCGTCTCCGGGGCGAAAAACTCATATCTATCATTTTTACTCCAACTTACGTCATTGTTTTCCATTGTAAGACATGCTTATTAGGTTGATCTTGATTTATTCTAAGAATAAAAAATATTAGTGATGATTTTTCATAACAGAACGATCTGCGGATATTGCAATGGCCACTGCAGAATGCATGAAATCCGCGCCTCGCATGCATGAGCATTTCGATTCGGAATCAAATCCATGTCTCTTTATATGCATGCCGTCATCTGAAACAAGAAATAGTCTAAGAGATAGACAAGAGTTTATCCGTTGTGTTTAACACGCTTAAGCTGTGATCCCTTTTCTCTGTACAAGTGTGTCATGATTTATTAACACGACTGCTCAAAAAAGGCATAATTTTATATTCTGTGGTAATCCTATGAATATTTTTGATTGTCTGTGTCAATGTTTGCCACCATTTTGAGAGAACAAATAAACCTATCATGTTATTGGTCAAATTAAAATTCCCGCTCATTTTTCTCAACCAATGAGAACGTCTCTAGTCAAAACCAATGAAAAATCTAGTAGGCTATGGCAGAAAGATTATGGAATTGTTTTGAGGAGCACAAAAGCAAAAACTATACAATTGATATTGTACTGATATTAATAAAAAAACTATGTAAAGTACTCATTGCATCGTAATACAAGAAATAAGGCATATGTATGTCAAAGTATAAGCAATAAGGAGTTTTATGTAATACGCTAGTACTTGTATTATGGAAAATAAAGAGTATACTATGAAGTCTGGATTTCATTCACAAAAAGTGGTACCTCTATGTTCAATGTTCAACCTCCCATAGGTATAAGAATCTCACGCGATATCGCGTGTTTGGCACACTAACGACTGGATCACGCGATATCGCGTTATTGGGACGGAAACAAGAACAACCTTCGCTACAAGTAGTCAAAGTTCCGCCACAATCGCTACAAAACCTCGCATACGTGTGAAAATAACACGCGACATTGCGTGTTCGGTATGTGAGACTAAGTCGCGCGATATGGCGTGATTGGTTTTGAAACAAGAGTATCTTCTTTAATTGCGTCTAGAGGTTGATGTAGTCCCTGGTGTCACGATGTGTTAAGTAAGCTATCTAGGTACTTATTTTCACAAAAATCCTTTGTAATTTAAAAATGAAGAAATATGGATTATGGACATACGAGTAGATCACCTTTTTTATATATTATATATCATTGATTATGGAGCAACTTTTGGGAAAACTTTCGCAAAGTGATTTAATATATATATCCAAAAGACATGCCGTTTAAATGATGACGACGACACTAAAAACGCTCCAATAGCAATCATTTAGCATGTTAAAAAATCCACTAGCTCTTGGACTAAAATAAAACAGATAAAAGTAAACTTGTTGTGGAGCGATGTGATGGTTATTGTGTTCGGCCATGCGAGAAAACAACTTGCAACTGACGTGTGAACTCGAGACGTAGGGATTTGCTACGAGGCTACGTTGATAGCGCTACGAACAATGTAGCGTGTATAGCTACGCCGGACCTCTCGTGAATTCTTTGTTCCTGGCACTTTTAACTTTTATGGTTGGGAAAACCGTTTGTTTTCTTCAACGAGTAGACGTATCATAGAGGGATGGATAATTTTTATGTTTGTTCCTTCTTGGTTCTTGGTTCTGCGGGACCGATTCCTAAAATATTTTTTACATAGAGATAGCCAAACTATAATTCTGTCTCGGGGTAACAAAAGAATTTTATAAATTTTTATTAATTAAAAAGGAGAAGATCTTGTTTTTTATTTAAAAAACAAGGGTGTTTTATACTTGAAATCGAAAAGTGATCTTCGGGCATCGACTGATGTTTGTTCATAATTATGAATTTAACTATTTAAAAGCAAAAGTATGTAATTAAAAAAATCGTCCCGCAAGCTAAGTTATGACGACAGAACGAGACACTTCAGCGCCTGAAACGACACTAGTATAATTAGAGTATAACCGTGGGGTGACCATAATCGTGTAGCAAAAATGAAAGAAAAATAGCTCATATTTTATCGACACCAAAAATGAACCTAGCCTAAAACTTGATAAAATATTATCGTATTGTCACAGATATTACAGATATTGTGGAAGTCCTTGGTACTTAGGGCTACCTAAAAGGGATCTGGAACTTATACAGTTTTGGGCTACTTGCATCCAGCGGCTATCCACCATGTTATTAGTCTGCCAAGTCAACGTCTCTTGGTTCCAGGTCGTTATTTCAGCACTTTGTTGTTTCAGCGATAAATCGAATTTGATCGAACAAACCATAGATTGAGCAAAGTGTGTAGAATGATTTTATAATGCCTTAACATAAGTCCTTTGCACGGTAATTTCAGTTTAATGTGTAGGTACCGACGCATTTTTTTTAATTTTTTTCCAGAAGATGCACAATAATGTTACAAAAAACTATTGTCCCGCCTAACTGATAAACCAGTTTGTTAGCGGGTACTGATAAACCAGCCAACAAACTGGTTGGTTAAAGGTTGCGATATAGATTATTATCCAAGGTTCATATGAGTCTTAATTGTTCCAACCAGTTTTGTGTACCATATACCTGTAAATGAATAAATAAAAAGTGTAAGTTGTGCTCTATAGTCTATTCTATTTATATTTTTGCAGGGGTCATTTAACCCGCTGTCAGTTGAGTAATTTTACCATTGACATGGCGAAGAAAATATAGAATGTACAATTGTATACTATGTCGATAACATATTTTCTTGTCGATGTTTGCTCATCGAGTATTGACAAGTTGTGAAGATGCTATCACTGGAACCTGTCAAGAGTTACTCGTAAGACCAAGTAAACAAGGCCCTTTGCACACGGCTCGTAAGCGTAAGCGTATCGTTATGACGCTACGCACAACAATATGACAATTATGCCTCCTACGATTCACTGCAACATCGCTTCGTCTACGGACATGTTTGAAATAGTTCGTGCTCGTACTGCTCTCGTCGTACGCGAGGATTACGCTACACTTACGAGCCGTGTGCGAAGGGCCAAAGTCTTCTAAATGGGAACAGTCCGTCGAATCGTGTGGACTGTTTCCATTTAGAAGATCGTGTGGTTACCGCAAACGAGCGCCGTGAGCGGCTTAAGTCTGAGTTAAGGCCGCTTTGTCTGCGCGCCATTGTGAGCTGTGTCGCGGACTACAGCACTAGAGCTTACCTAGGCACAGCCCATATCACGCGCTAAGCCCTGCCTCACTCCAGGAAAAAGATAGCTCTCGCCGATTTCTACCTGAAGATAACAAGAAAGCTATGTTTTTCATGTAACTACTAATAGCTGGTACACATGACTGCAATCTTATCTTAACGGCATAAAAATATATTTAAGCGATTTTTAGTGACCTGCAGGAAAACTATAAAGACAATCAGTGTCCATGTATTTTGAGTGTTTAATTTAAATTCGCTCTAAAGCATAAACACGATTGGATAAAATTTTCTCTATAGAAAGGTCTCCCAAAGCAAAAGTTTCTGCAAAATATTCATTTTCTATTTTTTGTCTGAAATTAAAATTAATATTACTGTGATTTTTGTTTTAAAGTGCCGGTAATATCCAAAAACGTTCAAGGGATTTTTGATAACTGGCTTAGTTTTTTAGTAATTAGGTAAAAGGTCTGTTTTAATTTTAATTCTTCCGCAACACTGCCTGTCGTACCCACCAACGTATTCGAAAGAGAGAGAAGGACACAAATAGAATTAGTGTAGATCTATAATAATCGTAACTGAAAAGGATAAATAAGCTATAATAGTTTTCTTACAGCACCTCATAGAGATGCATTTACACTATTTTAAAAGCAGTTAAGTGCTTTTCAAGCAAGGAAATTAATGCAGCTATCAAAACTAACTATTTTGGTGGTTATGTGTAATTGGTCTAACTAAAACTAAGCCTAGAGTAGTATCAGTATCAGTATTTTTGGCAGCAAGTACAACTAAACTCCAGTTAGATGTGTAGTTATCATAAAAGTTAAACCATAAAAGCGATCGTTCCCGCGAGTAGACAACTGTGATTACAATTGGTCGTATACAAAGAACAAAGTACACATGTAGGTATACATATATCGTTTTATTTAAATAAACCTTAGTGCAATTACTTGGGTGACAATAAAACTTATGATACGTAGAACTAATTAATTACTAGAGTATAACCATCCATCCTTACCAACTAAATCCCGTGGGAACTCCGAAGTTTTCCAGAATAAAAAGTATTTTTAGCGTTAAATCTCCATTCCAAATTTCAGCTTAATTGGTGCAGAAGAAATCACAAACACACATACACACACGTACAAATTATCATCACTTTTATGATATTAGTTTGTTTAAGTCTTACATATTTAGAAAGCGTAGAATCGAGCATTATAATGTCAATTGCCAAGTTTTAAGGAGACGGGTTAACGTTGGTAATACCACAGTGTTATCTTTTAGCACTGTGGTCACACATATCCTTAGAATATCTTTAAATTGTGGTAGTACACTCGGTAGTCGGCAATAGGTACTTTCTGCAAACAGTTCAATAAAAAGAATAATAATAGCCAATATTACCACTCCTATACTCTACTAGACACGGAGGTCACTCAAAATGAGAAGGGCATGTTGAGGACCCTATCTGCTTGCGAAGTCTATAATCTCAGAGGTGTGTGAAGCCCTCCTGTGAAAGGAGACCTATGCGCAACAGTGGGACTTAAAAGGGGTTGAAATTAGTATATCGGTGCAGATGAAGATAACATGATGGATAAAATTGAACGTATTTGCACTAAAATCTGTGATTTTAACAACTTTCTTAAAAAAATAGCCTTTATTTAGATTTGCTGTCCTAAGTTAGGTATTGCTTTTAACTAGATCGATTATATTATTATATTATATCTCTAAGCACTAAGTGCCTATCGGCAAAGGCCTCCTCTAACTTCTTCCAATGCCTGCGGCCTTGTCCAAAGCGGGCCAGCGGTCAGCTTTAACTCATCCTTCCACCGTCTTCGCTGCTTGCCCTTTTTTCTTTTCTTGCATATATTATAAAGGATTTAATTTGGTGTGCAAAAGTGTAAAATAATAACATATATAATATAGTATGTAAATTATAATATCTGTTTGGCCACTAGATGGCAGCAGTAGTCATATTTTTATTTTTTTTGGTAAATTCGACATTTTCTAAAAATGAAACCTAGCTAGATCGATTTATCGCCCCCAAAACCCCCTATACACTAAATGTCATGAAAATCGTGCGAGCCGTTTCCGAGATCCAGATTATATAGAAATATATATACAAGAATTGCTCGTTTAAAGGTATAAGATAATATTCTTTGAATTACATTAGTAATTTAAACGAATGCAATTACAGAATTAAAACGCTCAAGGATAATTAAAACATAAATTACTAAGTTGTGCAAGTAAGACCAGTTTCGTTTAATGCTAATGTTATTGCTTTTGTTTGTTTAATAACCTGAGACTTTAACAAACAGTGTTTGTATAACAGAGACACTTACTAACAGTAGAGATACTTGGTATCTTTGTTATTCATTCTACGAAAAGAAAATTCAGAAAATACATGGGCATTTTTTTGTATTTTGTTAAAAATAATAATTAATATAATATAACAAAGACACTCGTACGAAATGCTTTACTTTTCTCTTTTCGGATATAATATTGTTAATTTTTAGGGAAATTATAAATCGCAAAATATGAGTTTGCAATAAGTGTTATTTTAACATTTTCAGTAATTATTAAATTCTATAATAGGTGAAAAGTGCTATTACCAAATACCTTCATTATAATTAATATAAATTAATGATTTTAGATTTCCCAATACAAAGCTAAGGTAAGATTGCCCTCAAGTAGGTACTAACTTATACTGAAAAAAAAAATACCAAGTAAAGGAAAATGGCGAAAATTCAACACCTAAAATCGTAAAGCTGAACGAAAACGTGAAAGAAAAAAGGGCTAAAGAAATAAATAGAGCAGCATTAATTCCTAAACTTTTCAATT
This sequence comes from Coenonympha glycerion, assembly GCA_963855885.1. Taxonomy (NCBI): domain Eukaryota; kingdom Metazoa; phylum Arthropoda; class Insecta; order Lepidoptera; family Nymphalidae; genus Coenonympha; species Coenonympha glycerion. The sequence goes on from OY979631.1 coordinate 1,514,325, forward strand.
TCTGGTTTTCCAGCTGACAATAGAACCGAATCGATTCCATAACTTTTCCATTTCTGTTCTCCAATAGAAAAGCAAAACAGGCGCTGCGGCGAATTTACATGGAAATTCCGTGCTCCTGTTATTTTAAAACGAATGCATAATGGAACAAAAATAAAACAACTGTACCATTAGTGCTCACTATTAAAGCTATTTGTTCTGAGAAGCACATTTTTTTGTCACACTATCATATTTTCATCTCCAATGTCGGGACACACCTTTGATTCTGACGTCGCTGAAAGTGCAATGTTTTTCAAGTAACTTATGTCACATCACCAAAAGTACGTCGCTTTGAACGTAGCGCCAATCTATAGTGATATCTATAAATTGGCGCTATAGTGACTTTTGTTGTGCATAACAAGCTTTTATTTTTTTTTCTGAAAAAAACCCCTTGACTTAGTAAAGCTACGATATAGCTAATTAGTAACTTAATTTTAACTTAAACTAATATAAAACCTATATCTAAGAATATGTACATTGACTTATCTTAGTCTCTATTGTAGTATTGTAGGCACTTTGTTGACCGATAACCTTTTCTCTTAACGATTATGAGTAATTTCGTTTCAAAAACTCAAAAATATGGGACACTTATTATCGATAACTCTTGTGATCAACATATCAAATAATGTCATCCCCAATCCCATATGTAGTTTTCTAAGCATAGGCGATCGTAGAAAGATATGACTTACAATTCGGGGAAGAAACTTCATCCCACAGCCAAATCGGTTCTAAGATTGCGGTATTAAGGAGTATCAAAAATCCACCCATACAAGTATGCAAACGTTACATCCATAAGATTATTAAATAGGATTAAAACTAAGCTATACCAAGAGCTCATGAGTTTTCACTGAAATACCTACGTCTGCACCTAAAGCTGAAATAACTGTTCGCAGGTTTTCCTCCAGGTACTCACGGCAACTCTTAATTCGTTGGATTAAACGAATCCCCAGTCGCCGCGTTAAGTCTGCGCTTACTGTTTAACTTAAATAACTGAACTACAGACTACAACTACTTTACTCTTTATTACTTACCCCTTAAAATTTGTTCCACATAGTACAGTCGGAACCCTCGAATTATAAGTAGGACTCGCATTTGGCTACCTGTTTCCAATTTCGTCTGTGCATCCCTCCTGTTTGCGCTAGTTATTTGATAAAATAAAACTAATTAAACAAAGCTTCGTTCGTGGATCGTAGATTTAATCCGCTAATGTCGGTTCCCAATATTCGATCTATCCATGGTTTGCCCTACTAGAGATAGAAATTTGACATAACTTTTATGGACCTTATGTCAAATTTCTATCTCTAGTAAGGCAAACTATGGATAGATCGAATATTGGGAACCGCCATAAGTCCGCACAGGCTCAGTAAAGCTGTCTACAGACTTATCAACTTTTCCAACTCTATTAAAAAATAATTTAGTGTGACGGACGGACGGACGGATGGACGGAGAAAGTCACCATAAGAGTTCCATTTTTACCATTTTGGTATGGAACCCTAATAAGGGTTCCATTTTACCATTTTGGTATGGAACTCTGAAAACCAGTGTGACAATTCGAGACTTGTGCCTTAGCCTATGTTGATTTCCAACTTTTTTTTTGTTACTCGAACCAAATATTGTGTGTTAATCTTTCAAAGTTTCGGTCAAATCGGTTTCGTAGTTGGATTGGATGCATTGGATCTAGTAGTCATAAACATACAAACATTCACTTTTAGAATTAAAATAAGATTATGATCCTCTACTCTTTGTTAAGACGAAAATCTAGCAAAAAGTCCGACAAGTTCTGCATATTTAGCCGTATGGCACATATCGATTCTCTTTCTGCGATCGTGATTCGTGAACATATTGGAATGACGTAGCCTTTTAATTGATTAAATACCTACGTGACTTATCAATACCGGAGTTTATTCTCATAAGTTCATTTAGTTTTTAAAGCATTAGTGATCCAAGAAAAAAATAATGGTAGGCACATACTGCGTTGCACAATGAGCGCGCAAATAAAGCGGATATGAGTCTAGCTTAAAATGCTCAGTACTCTCGTTTTAGCTGCTGCTAGTATATGTGCACTATATCATAGTCTTGTGGACAAAAGACTTCATTTATATGACTTCTAGTTTAGTAGACGACGTTTGTTTTTCTTCAAAGTAACAGGTATTATCCTCGGATTCCACCAAGCCAGACAAGAAGAGAAATGAGGAGATGCGCCACGAAGCTGTCTGGTTATTTCCACCTATGCGGAGAGGAGATGCGTAGCGGAGACGAGATGTGAGCTGTGCGTAGCGGAGATATAAGCGGAGATATGAGCTATGAGATGTGAAATGTTCGTAACGGACATGTGAGCTGAGCGTTGCAAAAATGGAAAATTATGCGTAGCGGACATCTTAGACTTACCATCAGGTGAGCTGAGATCGCAGACAGTACTAGCTTGTAGTGTGTAAAAAGTATGTTGACACTTTTTGAAAAGAGTTAATAACTGAATAGACTAACCAACCTGAATGGTCATGGCTATTGATTTCACAAACTTTCCAATTCGAGATTCAAATAAAAGAACTGTAAAACGCTAAAGAGCGTATTTAAAAGTTTAAATACAGTACAGAAACACGGAAATCGCTTGAATAAAATAAATTGTGCATCGCGTCTATGCGGTGTCTCCGAGTCGGCGAAAAATGGTCGAGATTCCGGCTTGTTGGTCGCACGGGCGATCACAAACCGACAAATGCATTCGCCATCTATATAGATGTATCTGTGTAGTAGTAGATGTACGGTTAGGGTCGGAAGTCGATATACAAGGTTATATAAAAATACCAAATCACTCTCGGCCTGTAGTTGTTTATAGTAACACTTACAACTTTTGTTCTACGACTTTTCAAAATTCAGTATTAATTTACTTCAGACAAAAAAATGTAATTTCTGTAAAGTGACATTACACGTCATGAGGATGTTGTTTCGTTTCGCGCCGCAAGTTTGTGCACCACCGCGCCGTTCGCTGCGCCATTGCCACTTGCCGATGTATATATCTCTACAGATGTATATATCTATACAGAGTAGGAACAAGTAGAGTATCTCTGTAAAATATTGAATATTTCTCAAAATATCGAGTAAAATTAGTCGTAGCATAGAAAAAATTACAAGCCGAGAGCGATTTTTTTATACAACCCTGTAGAATTAGCAAACAAGATCATGCGTGTATTACATAGAAATATTTTGAACCTTCTTTACATTGATTAAAGGTTGATATCGTTAACAGTTTATGTTACTTGCACACCGTTTGAGCCCTTAAGAGTCATCTGACCCACGGTGTCTCCCATACAAACGTAATACCAAAATCATTTGTAATTCGTGCAATTTTCGATCATGTTGTGGTGTTATTCGGGTTCATATAGTAATAATCTATGCTCCTGGCCATATTTGGTTCCGAAATACTTTTGTTAAACGAAAATGTAAACGAATTTAGTTTTGCTTATTTTTATGTCAAAGAGGACATGTTTTCTACTTATTTGTTTTGCAATAAAAACAACACTATCTCACGTCGCATTAGTTCAGGAGCATAGTTTTTATTGTCCAGCTAAAGAAAAACACCAGTTAATAAAGAAAGTTACAAGTTTTCATTCATAATTTTCGGTATTACGGAACTCGACCAAAGTTATAAAAATTTTGATCAAAATTGATTATTATTTCGTTTCAAAGAAGTATTTCCGAACCAAATGTGGCCAGGAGCATAGATTATTACTATGTGATTCCAAATAACACCACAACATGATCCAAATATGCACGAATTACCAATGATTTGTTATTTTGAATAAATGGAGACATTGTAGTTCACAGGCCCCATAAGCTATGTATGGACTTGTAACTTCAACTGTACGTTGGCGGGATTCTCTTTTTTCTTTTTCCGTTTCAAGGGAATATGTGAAGTCGAACAAATTGTATTGTGCCTTGTGGATTATTTCCATCATGTTGCGTGCGTTTTCATTGAAATAAGAGTTATTCTTAAACTAGCTGACCTGGCAAACGTTGTTTTGCCCTTAGGGGTAATAAAAAATAGATAAATTGAGATTTAAACTATCCTATCTCTCAAGTTGGATCGAATTCGTTGGAATTTTATTATAATCGGTTAAGTGGTTTAGAAGTCCATTGAGGACAAACATTGTGACACGAGATTTTTATCCCATATCCCCTAAATTGTTCAACTAAAACACACTTGTTAAATGCGTACAGTGCTATGTTCAGAACCTACATAGTGGCCATTTTCACATTTATAGTGATAATAGATTCAGTTTTTGCCCGCGGTCCCGCCCGCGTCAAATTCGCTTTTTCAAGAATCCTAAGGGAAACGTCATTTTCCCGTTATCGTTCTCTATTCCAACCTTTATACATGCTTTCAAGCAAGTTCGCTTGAACAATCTATCTATAGATGTAGCTATAGATTGCTCTAGAAAATTTGGTATTTTGAGTATCCCACGGGAACTACGGATTTTCCGGGATAAAAAGTAGCCTATGTTTTAATCCGGGTTATAAGCTACCTATGTTCCAAATTTCAGCTAAATCGGTTCAGTAACTGAGCCGTGAAGGAGTAACAAACATACACACACACAAACTTTCGCTTTTATAATATTATTAGGATAATAGATTTTGATGTATGTTGGGCATTTTTTGAGATGGGAAAAAACCATTGAACTCGCGACACTGTTACCTTTACCGATACATTAATTAAGTATAAGTGAAGCCCTGGTTAATTGGGATCTCAAGAGACCAAGACATATGTACCAATTGAAATTGGATGAATAAACTGCTGTAATTATACTAGCTCAATTAGTTTTAAGAGCCTTTGTAAAGTGGTGATAACAGAAAACAATACCCGGCTGAGTTTGTTGTGGGCTTCTTCTCAGTGCAGGGCGCGTTGGAACCCTCGTAAAGTTCGTTTTAAGTCGACTTAGAGTTATCGCTATACAAATGTGGCAAATATCATACTGACCTGTTACAAGAGCCTGTATATTAGGCCTATGTGAAATAAAGATATTTTGAATTTTGAAGGATTCCAATAATCCAGAGTCGCGGAAAGGCGCTGGATACAAGTGGCGCAGAACCGTGCGGGCTGAAAATCATTGCAGCCTTTGTCCAGCAGTAGACATCCGTTGGCTGAAACGAACGAACGACGAAAATTATAGAACAGTTTCAATATGGAATTATAGAAAATTTGTACGCTGTACACATACTGAGTCCGTTGCATCTATACGATGTTGCCAAGTCAGCGAAAAGTCGTCGAGATGGCAGGTTCTTGTCACGCCACGGCGAACACAAGCCGACAAATGAAATGAAATTCTTTATTTCACATGGGCTTAGATATAAGCTCTCATGAAATGTCGAGACTCTACCGCCAGGTTCGGAAAGCAGGTTTGCACCGAGAAGAACTAGCAAGAAACTCGGTACTTGCTCTTTTCAAAAAATGTCTCAATACTTATACAATTTTTAGTACTTAGTATGAAACAATATTTTTAAGATATCTCGTGAGGATGGAAGCATATCACTATCGTTCCAAGAATCTTTGTTATTTAAAAATTCTTCAATGGTGTAGTAACCCTGATTTATTAGATGTTTTTTGACAGTATCTTTAAACCCGTGCAAAGGTAAGTCCAAGACAGACTTCGGGAAATGCATTCCCTATCTGTCTATATGTATTGGCGGGATTCCTTTATTTCTTTATTCCGCTTTCGTAAGGAAAAGATCGAGTACATTTTATTGATGTAAAGGTTTAAAATTTCAGTAGGTATAGTAGGAACAGAAACACTATAATTACTTGATTAAAACAAATTGTAAAGTGTCCATCGTATGCGTTGGTTCAAAATAAGGGACAAAACGCCGAAACTCGAGATTCCATTGAATGCTCGGGGAAACACAAACCAACATGCATTCCTTCTATCTGTATCTATCTATATCCATTGGCGGGATTTCTTTTCTCTTCTTTTTCGCTACAAGTGAAATAGAATACATATGTATTTCGAGGATCGGGTGTTGCATGAATTTGAAAACGGTTTGTACGCGAACTTTGAAACGGGCTTCGTTACCATTGACCATTATGACCAGAAGACGCCTAGTGCCTAGTTCTTACTCATAAAACTTGCTGGTCTAGACCGCAATTGAGTGGGTTTTTAGTGGGTTATATAAAAAATGGAACCCTCAGTATGAGACTTTCTCCGCCCGTCCATCTGTCACATTCGATTATTTTATTATTCTGCAGGACGCGCGATAGTAGATAGATAGAGAGTTAATTCAGTACAAAAAATATGTGACTTAATTAGTGAGTTGGAGCATAATAATTATGTTAAAGTTTGTATACTAACGGTTTTTATGAAATGGTATTATTTATTACTGTAAATAAAATAATTCTACGTGCTACTACTACGAACACTTTGCAAGATGGTAAAAACTTAAGAAAATATCCGGTTGTTTTGAGAATCGGCAAATATTGATAATAACCTTTTACTTTTATCTTATGCAATTAAGGAGCACACCTCGGGTGTGCCCGCGAAATTCAAATTTTTCGTGGTTTTCGCGATTTTTAAGCAAATAAGACATAATAGGCTTATGGCCGTCAAATTGCGATAATCCCAATATCTTCTTCACGTGTTTATATAAAAATCTCTGCTCGAAAGTGTCGAGTTAAAGAAATTAGTCCAAGATTTGCGAGTTACTCACATAAAACTCGATACTCGGACTAATTTCCTAGAATACACATTTTTATGCAAAGATTTTGATATAATCATGTAAAGATGATACTGTCATTCTCGCAAATTGATTGCCATAAGCCTATCATGTCTAATTAGCGTACAAATTGCAAAAAACCACGAAAATTTTGAATTTCGCGGGCAGACCCGTTGATTTCACGTTAACAACAAAATCATCGTTCATACGTGAAACGTGAAATCTACATGAATGAGGTAGGTATCATACCTATCTATTCTGTGATTTTGATTGCCATAGCTTAATTAATATCTCTAATGTTACTATCCCTTTACAACAGCTGAGCTCTTTAAAATAAATTTCGGTTCAAGTTAGGGTTTGTTCGGTCCGGGAAATCGGTCGGTCTCGTACCCGGGAAATTCAGCTCGAGAAAAGTAGAGACATCGAGAAGTTTAAATAAACATTTTTACGCTTAGCTTTCTTTGTAAATGCGAGGCGGCAGCGGCATCCTTTGACAGCACGGCTCGTGTCTGTCGGTATCCTTTGTTTTTGCCGACAAACGCAAGTGCGACGCGGCCCCAGTTGTATTTTGTTCATTCGTGTTTCAACTCCCGCCGTGTTCGGATCGGTCGGATCATAAACCCAGCATAGTGAGTGTATTTACTATTTAGTGACGCACGAGTAATAGAATCGCATAACAAACAGGTAAGTATTATTATTATTTATTTAAATAGTTCAAGTGTTTGTTTTGTTTTGTAAGTACTTTTGTATTACCAAAATAATATTTTTGTTTAAAATGAATAGGTATGTTAAAGAAATAAAACTTTTGTTTTTAATCAAATAAGAGAATTGTTAGTGCATAAATATTTACCGATTTCATTAATTGCATTTGTATTGCAGATGTTGTAATAATCCCACAAAAGCCTACAGTTCTAAACTAAACACATAATATTAAGACGTTGTTTTATGGCAATTTATCTACTACAAATAACACAAAATGACAAAACGTATCCAACCAATCCTACCAAACGTAGTATACAAAAGGACACAGCTATTTTTTCATCATCATCATCAGCCTAACCTAACCACATCAACCCCCTGCTGGGCATAGGCCTCCCCACTGTTGCGTCAGCTATTTTGTAGGTACTAAACTAAAATACTTACTAATTCTTGAACTGTTTGTTATAGATTTTACAACTAATGAACCGAAATGGAAACTTCCAAAGTTTGGAAATATTTCAAGAAAAATAAGGACGCCTCAAATGCGCAATGTCTAAAATGTCCTAAAACCATAGCCTCATACCACCCACATAGTGAGATTAGTGAGTGATCTTTAGTTATGATGAGAAAAATTATGATTGTTTTTAGTTAAGATGTTTGTTTTAAGCTGATTGTTAACAGAGATTTTGTTTTTTATTAAAGATTAGTGAGATTAGTTATAATAAGAAGAAGTATGATTGTTTTTAGTTAAGATGTTTGTTTTAAGCTGATTGTTAACAGAGATTTTGTTTCTTATTACAGATTAGTGAGATGAGATTAGTTATGATAAGGAGAAGAAGTATGATTGTTTTTAGTTAGCAATTTTGTTTTGAGCTGATTTTTTTATTGAGAACTTGTTTTTTTTGTTAAAAATTATGTTGATTTTTTTCATGTAAAATAAACACAGTTAAATTAAAGACTCTTTTTATTAATTAAACAAAAATTTAGACGTATTTTATTTTTTCTCGACAACCCGAGAAGACCCGAGAAATCAGGCTCGAGAAGTCTCGACACCCGAGAACTAAAAAACCTCGAGAAATCGGAAACCCTAGTTCAAGTCTAAAAATCGACGTCTACAGGATAAGTGATGGATGACTTTTCTAGATAGTAATGCTTGTACTAGAAAATAAAAAGCATAAATAGAGTCTCAAAGGAATCGGTTCAATCTTTCGCTATCTATTTTGTGTGTCTTCTTCGAAGCGAAGCTCAACTCGTGTTTTCAACTCTCGAAGTTATGACCTTCTAGATTTTTAGATTAGACATTGAATTCTTTGTATGGCATCCTATTTATAAGCCAAATTCTTAGATGATGAAAAAAGCCAGGCTATCCTTAATAAGACAAGTTTGAAGAAGGTTGGTAGTTGGTACTTATGTAAGAACTTTTTTAAATATAAAATGAAGCCTATTAATTTTTTTTTAAGTTTTTAGGGCTCCATAGCAAAATGGTAAAAATGGAACCCTTATTAAATGTAAAAGCTTAAACGATCATCAGTTGAAAAAAGTAAAGAACCTCGGACTTTCGAATGTGAGACCGTCACAGGCAGAACTCAACTATTTATTTTGCGAAATGCATTTGTCGTCGCCTAAGCTACTCGTAGAAATACATTTCAGGTTGTATAATATTAAATTTCAAACTCGAGTTGTGTGTGTCCAAATTAATTTCCGTATAGTGCTATTCAATAAAATAAAAGGATAATTTTCTTTGAAGATTTGTCTCTTATTCTTATCATATTACTGACCACTTCAATATAAAACTCATTCTGTGCTTTTAAGGAATTGTGATGACGATTTAGAAAGCTCGGAGGAATGGATCGAAATGTTTATGGGAAAGTTTTGAAACAAAAATTCTAAAGGACACCTAACATACTCGTATATTTCCAGATTTCCAGGAAGTAACATTAGTTACTAGGTATTTGTGTTTTCGATTCTTAACTAAAATAAATGTTCTTGGAAATATTTTCGAGACACATTAAGCCTTTGGTCGTCGATCTTTTGTAGGTCAGATCGAAAGTGCCATTTATTCGAACAGTGACAGTAGGGAATAAAGAGTGCACTATGTTTGCATGCATATTTGTGTATAATATCTATCGTACAGATGGTTAATCTCTGTAGGGATTTTCCACCGAGAGTCCGAACCAGACGTGTGGACATTTTTGTAATCACTGTATTAAGTTTATAAATTGCAGTAAATAATTGGGTTTTATACTGACTTGTTTCTTTACTATGACTAAACCACTCTAGAATTCAGGACATTCCCCGAATTCCCCAGTTTCCGAATCCCCAAACAGTGACAACTTCGCCCAGTTTTCAGAACTTCAGTATAATGTTTTCAGTATTTTCAGTGCCGTCCCGTCATTCGACGCGTGCGCATGTGTTTACTTACGAGGTGCGGTTTCAAAGAATTGTATTTGTGACGTGATTTATTTGTACTGTGAAGTTGAAAGTTGATTCTATATTGAAGATGGTGCCAAGAAATTGAAAAACGAGGAAAATTAAAAGAAATATTATATGTAGAGCATATTAGAAGAGTTTCGCTACAGAGTGGTTCACGAGATATTGTTAGAACATAAGGTAAATTAATAATACACCTACTTCCAGCATCTCCATGCTATGGTTGCTTACAAAAATGGTGAGACAAGCAGGTCGTTCACCTGATTTTAAGTGATATGCCTGCCTTAATTAGATTTAGTTTGCCCATAGATTTGGCATTGCAAAGCACTGCACTGCACTCGTATTTTTTTACACTATACAAGTTAGTACTTGACTGCGATCTCACCTGATGGTAAGTGATGGTGCAGTCGAAGATGTTAACTTCTACCTTGGAAGGGGTAACTAAAGTCAACCCAACGGTTTGTACACAGCATAGCATCGGAAAGCTAAATCGCATGGCGGTACGTCTTTACTGGTAGGGTGGTAACTAGCCACGGTTGAAGCCAGACCAGACGAGACCTGAGCCAATTTAAAAATTCAAAAAATCGAACTCGCGACCTCCCACTCGAATCCGAGCGCGCGTCCTCTGCGCCAGGGAGGTCGTCATTATGAGAATTAATCTAAAGTCCCATTAAGCCCGCTCAGTTACGCCGGCTATAGTCACCTTCAAATCGAAGCTTAGCTTTGATGGAGAGAGGTTTAGGTGTATTCCTACATAATCAAATAAGAGATGAGAAGCCCCGTAGATGAACCGGTGTAGTAATCAATATATTCGAAGCTGAAGTGTTCGGAATCAAGGTAGATTGAACCAGGAAGTAGAATGTTGGCAGATTCCCAACCATGTGAACTAAGAGATGTGGATTGAAAGAGTCGCAGGAAGGGATTCATACAAAATGACTGGCTTTGAGCAGTTAGTGGTTACTGTAGAGTGTAGGTGTAGTTAGAATGTTGACACAAAGATGTATATTAATTTTTTTTAGTAGGATAGGTTAATTAAAATTATTATTAAAAATAGGGATATGCTTCGGTCTCCTCGTGATATCATAGAAATCGTGTAATAAAAAATAGTATTATGTACCTAAGAAAACTTGTATATACTTAATGGTATTTTTGAACACAGCAAATGCCGAGTTTCTTGCCAGTTCTATTTAGTGTGAATGTACTTTCTGAACTTGGCGGTAGTTTTGACTTTAATTCATAAGAAGACTCTTGCCCTTAAATTGGGCCTATGTGAAAAATAAAGATTTACATTTTCATTTGAATAGATACTAATTGCAATTAAAAGGCATTTCTTTCTTTTTTTCTTCATTTTTGCGTTAAAGAAACAATTTCATATAGGTATTTTCGTAGAGCCAGAATCATAATCAGTCAAATTTTCCTTGACTCTGTCACAGCGTCCACGCTTCTCCACAGATAAGCGGCGTCTCAGCGGGCACGCTGCCAGACATTCCGCCGTCTAGACGATCTCCCGACAGACAGCTCGTCATTTTATATGTATGTGTTACCGACAAAGCTCGGAGCATGGAACATTCTAAGATGACCCACGTCTGTCGGATGTCGGTACAAAACATTCTGATATCTGTAAAATTGCATTGGTTTGATTGTTTCGTTTAGAACTGAACAGAGGTGTATGTAATGGTGTAATTTGAAACGTTATATCCAGGATTAGTGTTTCAGTATGTCTAGGGAAAATAAAAGTTACCATGGATCCATGGTTCAAAAGTCTCGTGTGGGAAACATGGTTCCCGCCTACGCACGAGGAGTTGGTTATAGCAATATATAATATGTATATATGACTTACTATTACGAACTTAATCTTTTCAAGGTTCCGCGAAAACCATGACTTTTTCAACGGAAAAAACATATAGGTCCAAGAGGCCAATATTTTGCCTAAATTGGCAAAGTTGGTACAAAATTTTTCCGCACACTAGCATCCGCGCACCATACAAATTTCAAATTAACACACTCACAATACAAAAAAAGTTGCCGCACTCACGGAGCTGTCGGTGTTGGATAGGGCTCCACCTAGTCGGAGTGCGAGCGACGACATTATAAATGTATGTGTAAATCTTAATATATATAAATCTCGTGTCACAATGTTTGTCCTCAATGGACTCCTAAACCACATAACCGATTTTAATAAAATTCGCACACAGGGTGCAGTTTGCTCTAACTTAAGATAGGATAGCTTAAATCTCAATTTATCTATTTTTTTTATATCCTTAAGGGCAAAACAACGTTTGCCAGGTCAGCTAGTAGTACCTATAAATTTATCCAGGTCTATTTAAAATTTTACACAAAACTTCACAGAAGAGAAGTTATGGGATGACTAAGTAACCAACATACAAACTCAAAATCATTCATAATTAAAAATTAATTAAAGAATAACAGTTCGGTAATAAGAGTAAGGATGCAACAACTCACCGCTTACACCGTAACTTATTCTTAAACCGTAAGGGAAAATCCCAGAACGTACCGCCTTTCTAGCTTTTACAGTAACACACATTTTATCATACGATAATTAACTGTGTTACCCTTTATACCGAGAGAACGAATAAATTTAACCGTTTCATTAAAAAGTTTTAATTTTGAATAGAGTACTTGGTTTCGTCTATAACTTTTAAAATAAGAAAGTTGTTTCTATAATATTTCTTCAAATGAATATTTTAATGGAAATAATGCGTGTCAGGAGATATCTTGGGCCGAATGCCAGAGTTTGGAAACGTTGATAAAGCCATGCGGTTGACATTTGTTTGTGGTAAACAAACTTAATTAATGTTTGTATGGATATTTTTTTAGTTTTACTCGAAAAAATAAGTTTCGTTGGACGTACAAGTAAATATTATTAATATAATACTTTTGCTAGATTACTTACCTCATCAAGAATTTACCTTTGTTTACAATATTCAATTATATACAATACAATTAAAACTCCTTAACAATATAATAAACTAAAACTTTTACTAGTAATTATTAATTATTATTATTATAAATACCTGCTGATTTGACTCATGACCTACTTTTCATTGGAATTTTTTGGAAAATCTTCCTGCAAAACGGTTAAGCACTTTGCATGGTCAGTCGAAAATTATGAGGTTTATTCATTGGGGAACGTATAATAAAAATATGTTATGTATCTATTGATACTTTCTGCCTCCATGTACTGTTTAAACGGAAGAACACATTGAATTTTCTCGTTTAAACCTTAAATTCAAAAGTTCAATTTGGAGATAACTAGGATAGGACAAGACGACGGAACATACAGAATATACAACAATATAAACTACAACTATTAACTATAATATTTAAACAATAAGAACAAGCTATATTTTGGGTGTTTTCGTGTCAACGTCAATATTTTAGAGATTTTCTATCAAAACGGCACCAATGCACTTAAAGCTGCAATAACACAGTAAGTGCGTTCACTGGAGAGTCTAAATATAATCCAATATTGTGCTGGCCCTAATCTGGGCCACGTGCGGCTCCGGCCTTGTCGTACATCACTAGCTCCCACAGAGGACAGCGTGGCGGAAACTATCCGCTGCGAGCGAGCAGCGACGCCTCGACGCTTTTTATATTATGAGCTTTTATTACACTTCTGATATTTGTGGCTTTATTATATTAGCCACGTTTACGAGCTGGAAGAACAAATTTGGATGATTGTTTTCGATATTGAGATGGCTTACGGTGGGATGGGTTAGGATTAGGACTTGACTGGGAGAAATCGTCACGCAATGTAAAGCGTTCTGCTAAGAGATCGTATAACGTAAAGAAAAATAGTTATGCTTAGCAATTAACACGTAAGGTTAAAAACGTTATACTTAGCAATTGTCACTTGAAACTATCGTCTATAGCGACCAAGCGCGACCCGAATAGGTATTTTCAAAAATTCTGTCTATATGCTCGTATAAAGATTGTTGTAAGTCCAGAGCTAGGGCAGGCTACATTTACGGGTAGGAAAACGATGTCGCTTATGCATGAACGTTTACAGCAAGACAATCCTAGTAACAAAAGGGAAAGACATTTTAAAGAATACTAGCAAACCCGGCGAACTCCGTTTCGCCACCAGATGGCTTCGTTTTATGTAACATTTTTTAATTTATAATTTTTTTTTTAATTTTTCCTGAATTTTCTTTGCAATAAACCTCACGGAGCCCGAGACCTTACCAACGAATGCAAAACTGTGGAAATCGGTTTGTGCGTTCTGGAGTAATAGCGACAGGAAGGAAAACCCGACTTATTTTTATATAGTAGATTATACAGTCTATAAACCTGCATTATCCTGAATTTCTATATTATTTATACCTTTGAACGAGCAATTCTTGTATAATATAACATAATCTGAATCTCGGAAACGGCTGCGACGATTTTTATGATATTTATGATACAGGGGTTTCAGGAATATCAATCTAGCTAGGATTAACTTTTTAGAATATTACATATTTACCAAAAAAAATTACCCAGATATCTAACTATATAATAAATTGTCAGACGTAGGTAAGTACAGCTTTCCTCACGAAGTCTTGTCAAAAGAGTCCTTAATCATTCCTTTACTGACTGACTCTGTTCCCAAATCCTTTAACGGAAAATTGGTAATGGAGGCACTTGAAAATAAAGGATTTTGCGAAATTACCACGGATTTATCAAGTGAGAAAATTGGGGCAGCTAGAGAAGAAATAAACTTAAAGATCCACACGTGAAATGTGCTTTAGATTTTGTCCCGCGATTCTAATAATACCGCGTTTATGTTATCATGACCTCGACGAAACTGTTGCCAACAAGGTCGATGTTCTCTAGAAGTTTGTTGTACACCGGTGTGAATCTTGAGCGTTATGAATGGAGGAATATCCGTCGCGTAATGACGCGGGCATCCTACGATCTCTGAGGATCGGTAGTTAGGTCAAACTGATTTGTTATAGCTGGAGATAGCTGATAACTTATAGCTTTAGATAACTGATAACTTATAGCTGTAGATAACTGATAACATATAGCAGTAGATAACTGATAACTTATACCTTTAGATAGATGATAGTTGCAGATAGCTGATAAAGTCGGAGTTAGGTACAACTGGTAGGACAATGACAGGAACAACGAAAGCAAGGAAGCCAATTTTTTTTTTATAAAGGATCGCACTATTAGTTGTTGTAACGCAAAGAGGTTGGGAGTGAATCCTTTGATTAAAGACAAAAAAATGTTTCACATCCTAGGGCATAAAGCTTTGGGGAGCTTTAAGGTTTGCCACGCTTATCAAGAATTAGTTTAAAATGATAAAGAAAAAGTTTGTATATGTTTGTGACTTCTTCATACTCCAAGGTCTGAACCAATTTGGCTCTTTGGAATGTTAATCCTAATAATATTATAAAAGCGAAAGTTTGTGTGTGTGTATGTTTGTTACTCCTTCACGGCTCAGTTACTGAACCGATTTAGCTGAAATTTGGAACATAGGTAGCTTATAACCCGGATTAAAACATAGGCTACTTTTTATCCCGGAAAATCCGTAGTTCCCGTGGGATACTCAAAATACCAAATTTTCTAGAGCAATCTATAGCTACATCTATAGATAGATTGTTCAAGCGAACTTGCTTGAAAGCATGTATAAAGGTTGGAATAGGGAACGATAACGGGAAAATGACGTTTCCCTTAGGATTCTTGAAAAAGCGAATTTGACGCGGGCGGGGCCGCGGGCAAAAACTGAATCTATTATCACTATAAATGTGAAAATGGCCACTATGTAGGTTCTGAACATAGCACTGTACGCATTTAACAAGTGTGTTTTAGTTGAACAAGGGGATATGGGATAATCTTAATATATATAAATCTCGTGTCATAATGTTTGTCCTCAATGGACTTCTAAACCACTTAACCGATTATAATAAAATTCCAACGAATTCGATCCAACTTGAGAGATAGGATAGTTTAAATCTCAATTTATCTATTTTTTATTACCCCTAAGGGCAAAACAACGTTTGCCAGGTCAGCTAGTAGAGTATAATAAATCTAGGATTAACTTTTTATGTCTGAAAAGTCGGATACGGATCTAGTGAAAAGCCGAGTTTCAACCATTTATTATTTTAGCAGCAACTTTAACAGCTAATTGTTTTTGTTTGTATTCTTGTTTCAGATACTGAACATTTTTAGCATATTGCCTTATGAGAATTTTATTTTGGAAGTAAAATTCATGCTCCTAATATAATGCAATAGTTTATAGGTACTATTGCATTAAAGCTATGCGATCAACACGTATTATGGTACTTACGGTGCCTGATATCAAGTGAAGAGTATAATTTCTACTGTGCATGGTGAGAGATGAGATATGTTTCTAATGTGGAGCTTGTACGGAAGAAGAAACTCTCGTAAACGGTCCAATGACATCAAAAATAGCCCATTCATTATGTTTGGCACTTGGTAAGTATATGGATAAAGAAATTCTTAGCAAAAAGAGGTCCACAACTTTTAGAAAAATAAACTTTCACACGCCTAACTTATAGACGCTTAATAAAATTCAGTAAAATATTGGATTTTAAATCTAAGTTTAAGAGGGCTTTTAATTTGAAAATGTGACTGGAAAATATTGTATTCGAAGTTAACTGTTTCAGAGATCTTCATATAACGAAAGTAAATAGTTTTTATCTAATTTTTTTAAATAAAACTTTAAATTCAATAAAACTTTTCGTTAACTTATCTAATTACTGTACATTACTACGTTTTTCTTATCTACTTATAAATATTATCACAAAAATAATGATAACAATCCTAAAACATTTGATTTTATTTTCAGTTTGCTCGTTGGTCAGTGCAGTATCAGAACAAATAGCTGACCATACTGATGGACTGAAAAATACACCAGGCATTGATGAAACTATACAGGAACTAGTTACAAGAGATAACATTACTAGGGATCCTGTAATGAAATCTGAAAATAATGTTTATAATTATAGAGTAATTAGTGATGTAGCAAATTTAAGTCATAGGTCAAGTAATAATATAAATAAATATGAAGGGTTTAATGCAGATAATGAAGGTGTTTTAGATAGACATATAAACATACAAAACGATAATGTCAAGAAATCAAAATATAGTGACAGTTTTATGTTGAATTTCATAAAGAGAAACAGAGTTAGAAGAGACGAAAAGGCAAATAAATGTGATAGTTTTAGTTATGAGAAGGGTAGAAAGTTTTTAGTGCATCCCCATTTGGGGGACAATGATAATGTTAACTATTCCGGTAGCACGTATTGTACAACTGTCATAAAAGGTAAGCAATTGTAATTACTAAGTACAGATTGTTACTACTTTAATTGTAGTAATTGTTACTGTTAATGATATCACAAGATACTGAGAGGAGTTACAAACTGAGTTATAAGTTTAAAAAGAACAAAAAGTGTTCTTTTTAAACTAATATTATAAAGTCGAAAGTGTGTGTGTAATGTGTAGGTGTGTATCTATGTGTGTTAGTGTGTGTATGTGTATGGTTGTTACTCCTTCACGCCGCGACTGTCTGACCGATTTGGGCTTTGGCTGGGAAATGGTTCACTATGGTTTCCGCGGGATTTGTGACAAACCTTAATTCACGCGAGCAAAAAAAAACATACATAAAAAGAAAAGTACCTACTTACTGAGTTTTTTTTACACACTAGGTATATAATCTCACCTAATGCTAAGTGACGATAAGCCGATGGTATTGTTATCGTTTGAACAAAGAAGGGGTAAGTCCTAACGATCTCTACACAGCATCGCGCTGGAACGCTAAATTACTTGGCGGTGCGTCTTTGCGAGTGGGTGGTAACTAACCACGGCTGAAGCCTCTCACCAGACAAAGTGCGCCCAGCTCAAACCCTTAGACCTAGAAAGCAGAAATGCAAACAAGTTCTCCTGATTATAATGTATTATAAGACAAGACCATGTATCGGATACGGATCCGAGACATGGTCTTTTACTATGGGTCTCATAAGAAGGCTCAGAGTCACTCAGCGGGCGATGGAAAGAGCTATGCTCGGAGTTTCTCTACGTGATCAAATCAGAAATGAGGAGATTCGTAGATGAATCAGAGTCACCGACATAGCTCAACGTATCGCAAAGCTGAAGTGGCAATGGGCGGGGCACATAGCTCGTAGGACCGACGGACGTTGGGGACCCAAAGTGCTGAAATGGCGACCCCGCACGGGAAAGCGCAGTGTTGGCAGACCTTCGACCAGATGGACTGACGACATTAAAAGAGTTGCGGGAAGGCGCTGGATACATGTGGCGCAGGACCGTGCGTGCTGGAAATCATTGCAGGAGGCCTATGTCCAGCAGTGGACGTCCGTCGGCTGAAACGAACGAACGATAAGACAAGAAGATGGATTTTTTTTTTCAACAAATGATTAACAATACGTGGTTAATGTTTCCAGGTCCAGCAGGTCATGTAGTTCAGCTATCATTCATTGATATATTCCACATAGAATATCACCCGGAGTGTAGTTATGACTTTCTAGAAGTAAGTATCGACGCTCTGTAAAGTATATGGGTTAGATTATAATAGTAACTGTGTAAACATTACTGAAACCGGATGAAAAAATAACAGAAAAGAATAAGGTAACGTGTTTAATACCCAATTACGGACCAAATATGGCCAGGAGCATAGATTATTACTATATGAACCCGAATAACACCCAATATGGTGTCAATACCCACCCCTATATAAACGATGCCTATGAAACTTTGCAGCATAAGGGTAACTGTCAATTATTAGCGAGTACCTATTAAAAAAACGGAGTGCGAATTGGACTCACGCGCCGTACTACTACAGAAAAAGTAATCCATAAGAATCACTTTCTTACCCATAGATACCTAAGGGTTTGATGGAAAAAAAATTTAGAATTTCAGTTCTAAGTATGGAGAATCTCCAAAATTTATTGTTTTTTTGTGAATATCTTAACGTGGTTCACGGAATGCACCTACTTACAAAGTTTCAACAGTATAGTACTTAAATTTGGCTCTGACATACGTACGGACAGATAGACAGACATGACAAACCTATAAGGGTTCCATTCTACGCCACTTGGCTAGGGAACCCTAAAAAAACTCCTGGCAAGACAGGCAAGAGTAAAAAAAATATAATTTCGTAATAATAGACATTTCTTTCACTAGATAAGAGACGGCAACAGAGGCTACTACGACCTTCTGGGCAAGGTTTGCGGTGATAAGTTTCCATCGCAGATTACCTCTACGGGACCAAATGTCTGGTTGAAGTTCTACTCCGATGAAACCATTGAGTACGAGGGGTTCCGGATACAAATAGATTTTATACAAAAAGACACCAGCTGTAAGTTGACAATACATTCATTTTTATTATGCAATGTGAAGGGAAATAATATTGAAGGGCATTTAGGTAGATTTGATTCGAAATTTGATCAATACTGAGCACTGACATGTTTTAACAAATTGCATACCTATTATGTTTTTAGTGTTATAAAGAGGTGCTTTCAAGGGTCATTTTATTCAGCAGTCCTCGAAAATTAAGTTTTTTTATGAGTTGAAAAAATCTTAATTAGCTTTTGAGATACGAGTAGTTGCAAAAACTAGATTTTTTGTTTTTAGTTAGTTGTTAATAACTTTTGCAATTTTTGCAAACGGAACTACATTTTTTTTTCAAAAATACGTCTAGATGCTATTACAACAAATCGAATGAAATCTCGATCATAATTTTCTGAGGCTGCTGAAAAAAGTTAGTCATAAAAGCAATTCTTCATTAGCCTATTTTAACTGTCTTTCAATTCGAGTTTTTGGTTTCTGTAACAACAAATTCCTGGATATTTTTATTACAAATTGTTATCAATAAAGGTTAAAGTTTGTACATATTTTGTGTATGAAATATATTATGTCTGTGTGTTTGCGTGTGTGATTCGCAGCAAACGAATTTTTTAAAATGATATGAAGATACCATTGGTCAGGATTAACCACTGATATGTATCTCTGGATTCATGATTCCATACATTTGACAGTTCATTTTTTGTGCCGATTTGAAGCGCCTCCCCCGAGCGTTCACGGTACTAAATTGACATTTGTTGGAAGTGGACCGTCGTTTTGAATGTCATTTGATTTTAGTTCCATAGACGCTCACGCCAGGTTACGCAACAATCAGCGCCAAAATGGCGAAAATCAAATGCAAAATTTTAGTTTTTGCCTAGGTATACATATATACTGACAGAATTATTTGATTTCAGACAGCGTGCCAGAGTCATGTGAGACGGCGTTATCAGGAAAGAATGGGAAGTTCAGCTCAGATATCTTAAACAAGAACTGTAAAACAGCGGTCGAGAACCAAGATCTCGACTATCTGTGGAGCATCGAAGTGCCGTCTGGGTATAAAGTGGGTATCCCTTACATGCTTATGAAATAAAATAAAAATAATATACCGGTGAAAGTAAATCCTAAAAATAATAAGTTCAAGATTTAAACAAAAGTCATCGGTCAGTAACGTATCATTTGCTCACAATATGCTAAATTATTTAAAAGAAAATTCTACGAAATAATTAAATGTAAAAGAGCCAAGTTTCTTGCCTTTTCTTTTCAGCTTAAATTACTGTTTGAACATGGCGGCAGAGTACGACGTTTCATAAGTGCCTTATGCCTGTAAATTAAGACCTATGTGAAAGAATTTTAATTTGGGATTTTGTTTTCCTTTTTTAATTTTTAACCGGTTGTCCTTCCAGATCTATCTCAACTTCACCGTATACACAGTGGCTCAACCAAACGAGTGCGACAAAAACTTCGTGCAAGTTTTCGGAAGTGTCCTCGAATATGATGCAAAGTAAGTATATTTTCAACTTTGGATAAGAGATAATGCTGTATAAGTTCGCACTCGATACCTTTTATTAATTAAAGCTTTTGTCGATTTGGTATTTGATTTTTTTTTGTATTTGCTTGGATTTTGTCCTTTGAACGGCTTCGGCCGCCACTGGTTGCCACCATAATATTGGTGGTGTCGAAAGGCATAAAAGTCACACACACACACAATATTGTTTCTTCATATTCGCAGTGGTTATAATTATTAACTAAAATTCCCATTTAGTAGACAAATCTACTTGTAACCGAAACGTTACATTGGGAACTCCGGTGTGATGCTGTTGAACTATAGAAATGTACCTATTTACTTCCAATTTGGGTACCTACATCGTTTAGATATCGATTCTCTTTCTACAGTCGCTAACGCCTCAAAAACTTCGATATGCCATATTTCAAGGGGATAGGGGGAGTCCTTTACGCACTCGCTTGTAGTAACTATTACGGTTTTTCCGCAGAAAAGCACATTACTGTGGTTCCGTAGCGAACCCAGTGTCGACCACAAGCGCCGAAGCAACGAGCAAGGAGGACGAGGAAGACGATGGCAGCATCATGTACGTGCGACTGTACGCCTCCAAAGAAACGAGAGAGAAGACGCTTGTAAATGCCTCATTTACTGCTTTTAGGACCTTGGATCTCAGTAAACCTAGTAAGTTTGAGTATCAAGACTTGAACTATACCTACTTATATTATTATTAAGTTGAAGATTTTGTTTGTTTGTTTATCAAGAATGAAGGAAAGGACGAAGGAGGCTTATTACGTCACGCTAGGACATTTCATTTATCTTTTAATTTTCAACAGGAGCGGACCATTAATACAAAATGTTGCAAAAAACGTTTTTTTTAGGGTTCCGTACCCAAAGGGTAAAAATGGAACCCTATTAGCGAGTCTTCGCTGTCCGTCCGTCCGTCCGTCCGTCTGTCAATAGGCTGTATCTCTGGAACCGTGATAGCTACAGAATTGAAATTTTCACAGATGATGTATTTCTGTTGCCGCTATAACAACAAATACTATAAACTAGAATAAAATAAAAATTTAAGGAGGCAACAGACGTGATTTTTGCTTGTTTTTGCTCGGTACTGATAACGGTAAGAAATAGACGCTTCAAATTTTCACAGAATATTTGGTTATATATTTACTGTAGAAATAAATAGTTAAATTAAAATAAAATAAAAAATTAAGAGGGGCTCCCATACAACAAACGTGATTTTTGCTTGTTTTTGCTCGGTACTGATATCGGTAAAAGATAGACGCTTCAAATTTTCACAGAATATTTGGTTATATATTTACTGTAGAAATAAATACTTAAATTAAAATAAAATAAAAAATTAAGGGGGCTCCCATATAATAAACGCGATTTTTACGCTCGTTTTTGATTTAGTGGGCAGGGGTGTTCAGTTTCCTACTATAGAAAAAGGGAATATACTCGTGATGCTACGGAACCCTCAGTGCACGAGCCCGACTCGCACTTGGCCAATTTTTTCTTTTTGAAGAGATTTCGTTGCGTGCGCTACGTAAACGGTTAAAGTTAAGATAATATTTGGAAGGTGTTTTTATTAATCCCAAAAGTGTCCCTCAGGATATGTGAAATCAAAATTCATATGGATAATGCCGCAGGAAATAGCTATTATAGTATCTAGTAGAAGTATACATATATCAGTCAAGACAGTTGGGGCTAGATTACTATGTGTATCCAAAAAAAAGTATAACAGCTAGTATTAAATAATGTATAATAAGTATTTTTTTAATGATTCTACTCTATGTCAAAATCTAATGAGAAAGAAAGAGATGTCTGAAAGGTTCGGAGGCAACCGCTAAGAAAGGATTTTTGAAAACTCAACCCCTAATGAGGGTTAGATACAAAATAGCCTCCGGCGTTCTACAGAAGCAAAGAAAACAATAATAACGATTATGATCCACATTTTACAGATGACACATGCGATACGGAGAGCGAGTTTGACTGTCAGGACAACACTTGCATCGACATCGCGCTAAGGTGCGATGGCTACGCCAACTGCCGGCTCAAGGCTGATGAAGAGAAGGATTTGTGTGCGGTAAGGCAATTACGTTTAAAATAGTTTGGGATTGTCATTGCTGTTGCTTCTCCTTTATATCCTCAAATTGCTTATTATGAAGAATATGATATGACTGAAATCAACATAAGTTACACCTTTATTTCTAAAACCGTTTTTGAGATAAACACAGCTACTTTAAAAGACCTTAAATCTTAAATATATAACAATAAAATTGTTTTGAATAGCACTCAAAATGTTATTTTCGATAATCCAAACTTATGCAAAGCAAAAAAAATCTTGAATTTTGAGTTTTCTTTTTTTACAGCACACGACAGAATCCCTAATGCAAGACGGTGATATCCAAATGATAGTCAGCATATTCTGTGTGATTCTTTCCGGCATCATCTTAGTTTTCATCTTCAAGTGCATAATGAAGCTGTACAAGGACCACAAGATTATCAAAGTGAGTTGTTCCGTTAATGACTATAAAAATAACAATCAATCTTGAATCTTTAAATATAAATGTCGGAGGTCTACAAATAAAGGATGTGATTTTTGTTGTTAGGAGCAAATCGCACGTTCGCGTGAAGACAGATTAGAAATACTTGGCAGTCAGATCTTAATAGATGCAAAGAGGCTGCAATATGATGAAGAGCCTCGTGCGAGTCTAGAACGAGACAATCAGACAAACGAGCTAATGAAGCAGCAGAAGAAGTTTCAGAAAGAACGTGTAAGTGTACCTATATCTCTTTCTTGCGTAGAAATAACTATTACTTGACTATACTTTGATCGAATGCCTCGTGAATTACGTTTCATGAATATTTTCAAAAAGGAACATTAAGGGGCCTGTGAACTACAATGTCTCCATTCATTTAAAATAACAAATCATTAGTAATTCGTGCATATTTGGATCATGTGTCATGGACAATAAAAACTGTGCTCCTGAACTAATGCGACGTGAGATAATGTTGTTTTTATTACAAAACAAATAAATAGAAAACAGGTCCTCTTTGACATACAAATAAGCAAAACTAAATTCGTTTACATTTTCGTTTAACAAAAGTATTTCGGAACCAAATATGGCCAGGAGCATAGATTATTACTATATGAACCCGAATAACACCACAACATGATCGAAAATTGCACGAATTACAAATGATTTTGGTATTACGTTTGTATGGGAGACACCGTGGGTCAGATGACTCTTAAGTAAAATTCTGACAGGGTTTAGTAAAATATATGTTACATTCTACATTTTTAGCCAATCAGCATAGACTCTGACTTTCAAGACAGCTATCAAGATATTAACGAAGAACTATGGGGTACAAAAGTCAAAGACACCGACAAAAAAGACGGCGGAAAAACAGAGCGTAACAAAAGAATTAAGGGCAAAGAAGAGAAAGAGATCGACATTAAAATAGAACAAAACGAAAGGCGGAGAATAAAAGAAGATCAGGAATACTTAAGAAGGAAGGAAGACCTAAACAGAAGGAAGGAAAGTGAAGAAAGAAAACAAATAAGTGAATTTAGAGACGCATCTGTTGGTGTTCCAGATACTAAGCAATCGGAATGTCAAACAAGAGACAGTTTGTTCCAAACTGAACCGATCCGACCAAGTTTGGATAGTAAGTGATGATTTATTTATGACTAGCTTTTGCCCGCGGCTTCGCCCGCGTGAATTTCGGGGTTTTACAATTCCCGTGGGAGTCCTGGATTTTCTGGGAAAAAAACAGCATATATGTTAACCTAACTTCAGAAACACGATGGGATAAAAATTTCTCTACAAAAAGGTCTCCCAAAAATTGCTCCAAAATCTCCATTTTTCTAATTTCCATCGAAAACTACGATGGACATAATTGTAATTTTTGTTTTAATTTATCGGTAAAAAATAATTCCCAAAAACGCTCAGAACGACATTTAAATAACTGGCTTAGTTTTTGAAGTAATTAGGTAAAACGACGTTTTTCTGTTATATTCTTCCGCAACGCTGCATACTTACCTAACCTAACCTAACCCACCAACGAGTGTGAAGGATAAAAATAAAATCAACTTATCCGCTTAAGAGTGAAATAATTTCAGAACCTTTACCTTATAGGTATCCATTTTCGCATTTATAGCATAATTACTATCACATATTCTATTGTTCAACTAAAACACATATTTTTAATAGCGAAACAGTTCTAATATCAGAAACTATACAGGAACACCTTTTTAGCATTATTAACCTGTATCCCATTGCTTAGCAAAAATACACATTATAAATAGCTAAACAATTGTACTTTCAGAACCTTTATGGATAGGTACCCATTTCCACATTTACAGCATTACTAATTACTATACCATATCCCATAGCTCAACAAAAACATACATTGTCAGTAACGAAACAGATGTTAGTTCAGAACTAATATCATATAGGTACCCGTTTTCATAGTTATAATATTATTAGCCTGTATCTCATTGCTCAACTAAAACACAAAATGCTAATAGCGAAACAGGTGTAATGCCGGAACCTATAATACAGGTACCCATTTTCACATTTATAGCATTATGCATTATTTGTAGCATTATAGCATTATTATCCCATATCCCCTTGTTCAACTAAAACACACTTGTTAAATGCGTACAGTGCTATGTTCAGAATGCCTACATAGTGGCCATTTTCACATTTATAGTGATTATATCATCAGTTTTTGCCCGCGGCCCCGCCCGCGTCAAATTCGCTATATCATGAATCCTAAGGGAAACGTCATTTTGCCGTTATCGTTCCCTATTCCAACCTTTAAACATGCTTTCATGCAAGTTCGCTTGAACAATCTATCTGTAGATGTAGCTATAGATTGCTCTAGAAAAGTTGGTTTTTTGAGTATCCCACGGGAACTACGGATTTTTCCGGGATAAAAAGTAGCCTATGTTTTAATCCGGGATATAACCTACCTATGTTCCAAATTTCAGCTAAATCGGTTCAGTAGTTGAGCCGTGAAGGAGTAACAAACATACACACACACAAACTTTCGCCTTTATAATATTATTAGGATCTATTGACACGCTTTTGGCTTTGTTCACACAATGTCTTCTCAATAAATATATTTTTAGGTGATTGTTTCGGGTAGCTGTTATTTGATCTCATGACTATAATAACATTATTTGGTGTTCCTCAGGGAACTAGTTTTTCGCCTGTACTTTACGTTGACTTTAATTGTAATCAATGTTCCAGGCAAACGTAAAAGCAGAGGTCTATCCATGTTCAGGGACCCTGGACTTAATATGGGTATTTTGCCTCCTCAAATTAAGACCTCAGAAATAACTTTTGAAGTAATTATGCCCATTCCGGAACAGGAGAAAACGCCACGTGAGTACAGAGTTACAATTTTGCTAACATCTGGAAAAAGTATTCTTATTTCAAACAACTCAAGCAAATACATTAAAGAACATACATAGGTATGTAAACTAACAAAAATACAAGTGGATTATAATACAGGATATGTTAGTCGCCCCTGGCGTACAATAGGGACATTTTAAGTTTTTCTGTATGAGGGCTTATGGTCTTCAAGGAAGATAGGCTGATTTTAATGCATTTTTTATTGAAAGCTTAGAATTTTAGTGATTAAAATGTTTATTATATTTACTTTATACAATTCCTGTTTATTTCTATTTAAACGAATTCATTACAATTTTTATCATCCTTTTATTGACTTTTAAATTACTTGCTTCATCAGAATGAACCTGTTAGATTACAATAAAATATTCTTCTTAGAAAAAAAAAAACAAAACTTTAGCTTTCTAGGTTTGGGCTGGACGACATTTGCTTAAAATCATTCACTAATATAAGTCAGGACTGTTCGTTTATTCATAAGGTGAAGCTAAACCATTATTTTAGTTCAATTTGTAAATACACCTTGTTCTGTTTTTTACCAGAGAAAAAGGTATTGGACCGTCGACCGATGAGCGCAGAAACCACGAGATCGGCTCCTGACGTCATCGTTCTGGCCAAGCCGACTGATTTATGAGTTATCTGTACTAGAACTGTAGACATTAAGTATCAAACCAACAGAAGCGGAAAAAATATTGTTTCGTGAAATTCTCTGGTACGCGCAGCAAAATGTCTAGTTTTATGCTAGCTCTACACGTTGGCCGAGGCGAGGCGAGTGACTGCGAGTAAGAGGTCAGTACTAATCTCTCACTTGCATTTGCAGCCTTTTGCCTCGCCTCTGCCAACTTGTAGAGCTGGAGTTACTTGTTGTGGGTTCCTATGACATGAGTAAAACTCGCGGTGTATGGTATATAAGATACCTGATTCTGAGAGGAAGGCCAGATCTAGTTATCCAGTGGCAGCAGAAACCATAGCAAAAGCCTTCTTTACTAATTGGTTAACCAGATTAATTGGCCTACCTCTAGGAATCACGTCGGTGCCGTTCTATGTATCTATTAGACTATCCATTTGTGTATTTGGCTTTCTATTTTACTCCGGTTAGCTAAGTACTTAATCTTTAATGACTATGGTAATGAACGGTGAATGAATAGTGAATGTGGTATTTCTATTTAAAACTTTTATTATGTATACGATTTAGGCCCATGATTTATAATAATTTACAACTAGAAAATGTCCACTTGTAAAAATACATTTATAGTACCGATTTTCCAAAAAAAATAGTAAATTTCTAGCACACTGCATTTAATGCTGCATTTTCAACTATGATTTTAACAACATTTATTTTAAGTAAAAAAATATCATAATATCATAAATGAACTTCTTAATTTGTAAGACTTTATATTAATTATTATACTTGTAATTATTTAAATTTAAATAATCGTACCTGTTAGAAATAACAGCATTTGTAAAAAACTTAGTCCTAGTCGTGTTTGATATAAAATAAACATGTAATTTTTTTTATATTCTGTCTACTCCGCGGGATTTTGAAACAACTGAAGGTTTCTACTGGATTCTTTAGCTATACAAGAGCTAACTGTTAAATAAACAACAGATGAAACAGATGAAATAAAAAATTATCTCTCTCTAATACACAGAAAATAACGCCTTTATAATACAATTTTATATGAATTAGAAGAAAACTTCATGAAAGTATATTAATTAATACACACTTCAAGTTTACCTCTCAATCGATCTCAATCGATTGTCAATATTAACTTCACCCGATGATGCAGCCACAAACTTTGTCGTACTATAAATTTAAATACGAATCAAAATTTCACTCACAGCAGGATTTGAACCCGCGTGTCCCAGCTCTAGCGGCTGGCTGCTCTAACCGCTGAGCTATTACGACCATATCACTCTCTAATGAAATTAGGATTCGTAATGTCCTTAGGCAGAACCAGCGCCATTTATTGTGAAACATTATAGTTTCAAACCTAATTCTCGAAGGCCCATCATTTCATATGAAGTAATCTTCGAACTAACTAGGAAAAGTTAATTAACCCTTTTTGGTTGCTACACAGCACCGCCCGCTAAATAGTTTGGCGTTTTTGATAGGGAGCTATCGTGAGCTATCGTTTTTATCGTTTAGATCGTAGATGGCTACGGGAAGGTCTTTTGGTGGGTTTCTGACAAGTCAGCAAACCCTGAAGCGTGAGTGTTTCTTAGTTATGCTCCACCATCCATTGTTCCCGGAGAGAGCTAGCGGGCACTCGGCCTGAGACATTACGGCAGTAAACAAATAACCGCTTTGTTTCCAGAGCATAACAACCTCTTACCTCTTTCCTCGAACTGTTTTTGTAACTGCATACATGCTACTTTTTAACCACCAACGCAAAAAACATGGCGGTGTGTGTGGAGACAACCCTAATCCGGGTTGTTTTTCTAACAAAAGCAATACAGCAATATGATCAAATTACTTAACTGCGTTATTTGATCAAATGGCTTAGTAATTTGAACAAATTTCAGTTTTTATCATCTGGCTGCGACGTGTATAACAGCTCCTGTCTTTGGCATCATCTGTGCTTATGTTTCTTAAGTAATCGTAGCTAATAGACATAATGGACTGATATTAATTTAGTTTCTTTTTAGGGTTCCATACTATTTTGGAAAAAATGGAACCCTTATGGCAGCCGTAGGAAATGTTTACAAATCTTTCTTGTAAACATTGGGTCGCTTTCGGAAATATTTTTTCCAATTTTTGCCGGTTTTGGGCGTAAGTTTTCAAGGCTGCGAAATTCGCGAGAATCGCTAAAAATATTATCACGCCGAACAACGCCACTTTCAACGTATAAATACTAGTTAATGCGGACGGATATTAAAAACTATTTTTCTTCCACCCAGCGCAGTGTAAAGAGTAGAGCGGAATAAATTAAGCCTATTATGCGTTTCCACGGTGAAAGGATAATTTCGGCGCTCTGCAGATCTGGCGGTCGTCCAGCGGTCCAGGAGTAGAGACTAACGACCCCTGGAATTAACTAGAAGTCGAATTTTAGGAATTCTGCGAGTTCAAGCGGGAGATCTCGGGGTCAATTCCCGATTAAAGCTAATTTTAGACACGTCGCTGGCCTATAACTACGGATTGCCAAGTTAGTTCTTGACTGCAATCTCAGCTGATGGTAAGTGATGTTGTAGTTGAAGCTGTTATCGTATTAACTTCGAAGGGTTAATAAAATAAATAAAATAAGCCTTTATTTATCCAAAACAAAGTTTACAATACTGCAAAATTCATTACATATTATAAAGTAGGTGTACATTTAGGTGTCTGAATGTGAGGTAGATAGTAGTAGGTGATATATTATACTATCTTAAGACACACTGCATTCTCAAAGTACCTATTTAACAACCTCACTGTATTTTACACATACACACAATAGTAATTTATTACGATGTATACACTATACACACTAATAAGTTATATTTCTTCGAAGGGTTAAGGTAAGTAAGTCACTTCTAACGGGTTCTATAACACAGGATCGCGAAGGTACGCTCAATCGCTTGGCGGTATGTCTTTTCTGGTAGGATACTAGCCACGGTCGAAGGCCGGACTCTAGGGATTTTTTAGGGATGTTTTCCTATGCACATATGTTTCATTATATGTTTTTTTTTTGGTAATACATTCCAACATGGTACGATAACGCCTTCGGCTGCATCTTCATTTACCGATAGCTGAAACTGCAGTCAAATACTAATTTAAATTTAAGTAAAAAAATCTTCAATAGGAAACCCTAGCGGTAAGTATATCAAAAAACAAGAAACGATTGAAACCATTCTCATAGTTGTAAAAACAATTCTGTTTTCAAATGTATTCATTGAGATTTCGGTCAAGTATACTACAACTTATGCAACTGTATAAAACACACACAAAAAAAGAGGTTTACATATTATATAGATAGACTTACACATATACATCCTAAACTTAGCCTTGCGCGTGTGTCGAGGCAATTCCTTACACGCAATCGCCCCCGGCTGGGCGGGCGGCGACGGGCGAGGGCGGGCGGCTCGCTGATAATGGGTAATATTGGAGAGTAATGTTAGCGAAGCCTCGTGTATTATCGCGTCCTAATAGCTACTCACGACCTTACTAATGGTGCTACCCTGAATCTTTAACCAGTTTAAATATAGATATTTAAGTATAGATATAGGTATAAGTTACAGCTTTGTGGATAGATTTCTATGCAAGGGTGGATTTCTATGCAACCCAGACCTTTCTGGTGCAGTAGCCTGTAACTTTGGTCTTAGTTTTGATTCTCGGGAGAAGCTAATTTGCTCAGTTTTATTTAATTCATAAAATCATCGTTCGCTTCGCTAAGATCTTGTTTTCTATCTAGCACAAAAACAAAGTTAGGAGCTTCCCAAAAGTAAGTATTGTTAATGAAAATAAAAAAATAACATTCCAGCTCTGCTTCAAAATTTTTACTCTAAAAAGTATCTATTTGATTCCATTTGTTTTTAT
The DNA here is from genome assembly GCA_963855885.1 of Coenonympha glycerion. Lineage (NCBI taxonomy): Eukaryota > Metazoa > Arthropoda > Insecta > Lepidoptera > Nymphalidae > Coenonympha > Coenonympha glycerion. The sequence continues at coordinate 1,544,953 of OY979631.1, forward strand.
GGTCGCCCCTCTCAAGTATCTTTTGGAGCCTCTCTAGATTAGAGTGCTTCACACAGATTCACCTGGGACTTCATTGACGTTAAGGTACTTTATCATCTAAATAAAACGCAACATATTTAAAAACGACTTAGGTTTATTTTCAAAAGAATTACAAATTTAACAATACGTATAAATTACATTATGCTATTATACACACTATTTACAATTTATTCTAGTTAAGTTAGATTAGTAAAACTATTAAAATTTAATATATAAATAAAATAAAATACAATTTTGCAGAGGTTGAGTTTAATTACACTACAATGCTTATTACAAGTAAGAATGAATTTTAGGAAACCGAACTCAAAACTTAATGGATGGTATTTAATAATTTTCGTGTTTTCGACTTTAGATTTGGCATTGAGCGATATTCATACTATAATAGTAACAAATATATTATAATTACGAGACATTTTTATACCAGCAGTGCTATTCTACAAAATGTCCATCTCTGAAACAGCTGCCAGAGAGCTGCCAAGCCGAAGATGGCATGCAAAATTGTCCTCTATTACAACTGACAAATTCATAGATGCAGAGATGTACGCTCGTCGCTGTTTTGCAGAATAGCACGGCTGATAATTATGTGTAAAATTATACTAAAATAGATAACATACTAACTAACATAACTTTGTCTCGGGTTAGGGGATATCTTATAGTTACAAATAAATAAGTGAACGCTAGCATTCAGGTAAGAAATGAATCATGATCGAAATGGATTTGCTTGCGTTCTGCACTTCGAATCAACAAACTACGAGTATAACACAAAGTTTGAATAAGAAAGTGTTGAAAATAACAGTATCGAACAAGCATTTTTTATAATGAAGAATGATCTGTAGGAGAATTGTAATTGTTGTTATACATGGAAATATGGATTAATTTTATCATTATGTGTTGTCGCCCATGACTTGCGTGCTTTGTTTACGGTTGCGCAGATGGCAGAATTGGGCCAGCAGCGCCACTTACGCGCGCGGCGGCGCCACTTACGCGCTCAGTGTCGCCACTTTCGCGCGCAGTGGCGCCATTTCCGTTTATTTACTTGTACAAAGGATAGTACGAATGTATAAAAAGGGCGAAACGGGGAGAACGAGTCAGTGTTCTTTTAGTCTGTTTCGAGTCTTGTTTTAGTCTTGATCGAGTCTTGTTTTAGTAACGCGAGCAGTAACGGTTAAGTAAAAGTGCAAAGTGAAGAGTCAATGTAGGTATCTCGTAATATATGGATTAATAAATTGATGGAGACAACCCGATAAAAGGACTTTTCTAGACAAAATCATGTCTTTATTTAATAATAGCTGATTTCCTCGAGAATCAAGATTGATATCATGCGGCCGTCTTACTATCCAAATCAGGGGTCAAATTGCGTCAGAAAAACGTATTCAACATTATCGTAATCGTTAGCAAATTCTGCCCTCCAATTGGCGGACGTAAATCAGCGAACCAATTAGCGAGCAGAATTTGTTTCCGATTACCATTGCGATGAATAGATACATTCTTCATACACAATCTAGGGACAGATACAGACAAATTCCAATCAAATACTGTCAGCTTCCGTAGCTTCAAAACGCGCGTCTTTTTGACAAAGACAATTCGAAACTTGTGCGATAAAACTAATTGCACCAGATACTGACAAAGACTTCAAACTCGGAGACATCTCCGGTATCTTCATTACTTGCGGCGTGCAAAAAGGGGAGTCCCACTTTCTCATTTCCACTTCAAAACTTACAAGTTGGTCCTTCACGAATTGTTTGAACTAATTACCAGAGTTCAAAAGGAAAAGGCTGCGTTTCATTATTACTAGTGTAATTTCTATATTATTTTATATTCTAGTTTAAAAATTTAACTAACATAAAAAAAAAAATCATGTACATTACGACGGAGGGGCTAAGCGCAAATTTTTTTTTCAGTCAAGAAAACCTCGACATGAATAAAATCCACTAAAATCTAATCGTTTACACATTTTATACTTTACTGAGTGCTAATCATATTCATTGACATTTTTATTACACCAACGCAGACATTGGGAAACTATGAATTTTACAATCGTGTGTCACTCATACAATATAAATTATAATTTTGTAACAATAAGGATTTCACTCGCCTTTGGACTGCTTATAATTTATAATTTTTTAATTTCATTTGTGAGCAAATGCTAGCAAGATTGTATTATCTAAATGGAAGCCATGTCGCTTACTTTGCAGATCTTGTGAACAAAAGTTAAATTTCCGTTATAAAAGGCTCATGGCCCGTAGAATTATAATAATAGCGCCATTTTTTCAAGCTTTGATGGACGGACAAAGGAAACACATCATTTGATACTGTAGCTAACAATCACATTATTCTTTAAAAATACATGATGTTTAAATACGTAAGTACATAGTATCTCTGTGTTTAAACTTCAGACAAATAGTAATTATAAAAGTCAGCAATAATTTACGATTTTATAAAGCAGTTCTTATAAATAAGTAAAAAATCATATTTAAATTTTGTGAAATAAACACAGACAAGTAGGGACAAGTAGCAAATTTCAAATTATAGTATTATTTATTTATATTTCTAATTTTGAAACGAATAAAATTCTCGAAGTCTTAGCGTAACAATTTTATTATAACTACTATTCTGATATTGTATCAAATCAGCAAAATACAATTATTTTAAATATTAAATTTAAATTAAACGTCAACATGGAAGACTTAAAATTTTAAATTTAAGAAACAACAGAATACTAATTTATTAATATTTATTTATTTATTAAAAGTTTCTCTCATTGCGGCAAAGATATTCAATCATTAAACTCTAAATATCACCTTCCAACAAATTAATTATAATTAATAGTTATTTAAATATTTCAACTAAAAAGCATAATATTTCAACGACAAGTTTCAAAATAAAAGAAAATCTAAAGAAAAATTTATTAGATCGTCGAGCGAGACGACTTTGTATATAATATACTAGGCAGACTTATATATACTAGGCAACTAGTTATTACTTCACGAAATCATCCAAAGTTTAGAACCGTGTTGCAAGATTGCCAATTTATCGATCTTCCATAAAATTATTATATTTCCGCGGAGTGTGTTCGACTTTCAAGAACCAATTTAATTTTGTTCCCCGCTATATTTTTACAATATGCAAAGCATCCCAAAGGTTTGGTACCCTACAATATTTGAGGTACCTTGGACACTCATCATTTTCACTGATGTTCGCACTGCTAAAGCATTGACACTAAAGCATTCACACAAATGTAAACAAAATCCAATACTTATATAAATTCTCGTATTTGTAACAAAACCTCTACAACGCCTTCTTCCTTGATCGATATTTATGAACTTACGAGTATTTGTCTATATTCGGTAGTTTTGATAATCGTAAAAATGACAAAACATCGTTTGCTCGGTCAGCTAGTACTTTAAAAACGGTAATTAAGCACACCAGCGCTCCCAAATTTCTCGTAACGCAACGGATCTCTTTCTCACACAGATTATATCAAAACATGAGTTCACGCACACAAAACTGTACACATGCACACAACGAAAGCCTTCGTGTGGTACAACGTCTACGCATTAAGTTCTTCGTTATCTAGGAGCTTCTATATCAGCTTTCACAACAAACTTCCTACTTCTAGAAGGGGAATCGTCCACGCCGTAGAAGCACACGCTTCTCTGCGGGTAAACTCGCTTAATATCTACAGATGAGCCCAAGTTCCTTGGCAGTGTTTTAGCTCTGAAGTCACTCTTCAAACAGTAATCGTAAATCAGCTTCGGTCCTTCGTCGAAGTGCTGGCTGTAGTATCCCTCGCAGGTTTCGAAGGAGACGCTCTTTGACAGGCTGTCAAAGCAGACGTGCGGCTGGTAGGAGCCCTCGGGGCACGAGCGCGGCTCCTGGGGCGCCTGGAGCGGCCAGGGCGGTATCGGGGCCCACGGCACGGGCCCCGAGGGTCATCCTCAGCGAATCGGCTTGGAGACGATGATGACGTCGGGAGCTGAGCGGGTGGTCTCCGTGCTCATCGGACGCCGGTCTGGGAATTTCTTTTCTGTATGAAAAATACATAATATTATATTGATTGAGCTAATTATCCGTTGTTAACAGATCTCTACTTCAGCCATCTATCAGAACCAGAGGGTCAGACAAAGGTCTGTCTGGAAAAAAAACTTCGTGAGGAAACCTGCATGCCTGAGAGTGTGAACTGTGTGTGTGTGTGTGTGTGTGTGTGTGTGTGTGTGTGTGTGTGTGTGTGTGTGTGTGTGTGTGTGTGTGTGTGTGTGTGTGTGTGTGTGTGTGTGTGTTTGCTGAAAGGTGTGTGAATCCTGCCAACCCTGGTTGACACGAACAGCTCCGGATTACGGCCGGATGTTTACCGTGCTGTGAGCTTTTTATTTGTCTCAGTTTTTTTAGTAATTAGCTAAAACCACACCCACCAACGTATTCATAAGAATAGGACAAAAATAAAATCGGTCTACAGCCTTAAAATAATTTCATATCATACATAGTCTAAGAGTAGCGACCTCCCAGCTCTCTTGACCTTAACCCGTCCTGACATTTTATCGTTAGATATGGGGCAATGTATACGGCTCTTTGAGATAACTCGCCCACTTTTGAAGGCGTCGCTTGTTATCTTAAAGGGTTATTCAACTTTGTTTTCCTTATTTAACCCTTTATCTAAAAAGTAAGAAGGGTTTGAGAATTTTTTTTTCCGTACTTTCTTTTTAATTAAATTAACCTTTAATCTTTTAATTGCTGCTATAAATGTTATACAGAGGAATCAGGAAATTAATCTTTTGGAAGTTGCGTGGTACCCCATCAACAAACAGCTATAATTTCCAGTTCAGTAGCCTTATCCATATGACTTTTATCTATGACTGTTATAGAAACCTGCCGTTCGCTTTATACATAAGTATATGGAATGGAATTAAAAAAACGTAATGAGAATGGCATATCCGATCGACAAATTAATCATGTGTCTTATCGAAGAAGACTGTTAGCCTCATGCATTTTTTGCATTTATTTCAACGATGCACTATAAAAATCTTTTTGACAGGACGAAGTCTGTCGGGTCCGCTAGTATTATTAAGCTATTGCATAGCTTCTATCGCGGGCTTTGACGGTGCAGACCGAATCCAGAAATTCCTTAACGAAAATAGCCTGGCACTCCTAAAGTAGAGCTTGTGGTACTAGGTTACCTTGAAAGCAGGGAGCGCAACTCCACAACTTTTTAGTTTTTAGTTTGCCATCTATCAAAAAATAGCAGATTTTTTTTATTATATATTCGGTGGTCTAAGTGTGAAACTCACGCGGCTTGTCCTGCTCGGTGGCCTGTCTGATCAGCTCGATGGTGATCTGCGAGGTGTTCTGCGGAGGCGAGGGTCTGGCGATGGTGGCACCGGAGTAGCCAAACGTGGAGAAACCTCTGCTGTTGGTCGTTCCCGAACCTAAGAAATGAGTGTGACACTAACATTAACACGTTTATCGTTAAGTCGAATCCGGGGTCTGTTTGCGTAAGAAAAACGTATTCATCGTTATCGTAGTCGTTGCGTATTCTGTCCCGCGATTGGCTGACGTAAACCCACACAATGTTTTTTACACAACTTAGTGGCAGGATGTTGAAGTCAAAGCTTCTTTGGGTGTTGGGAATTTTTGAAATAGGAAAAAACGGAAGCCGGCTTTTTAATTTGTCAAAACTGTAAAATGGCGCTAATGTAAGCGATAGCAGTATGTGCTGTCAGTGACCCCGTACTGTTGTGGGCGGTAACGACGCCATTTTTGAGAAATTTTTGGCTTCAACATGCTTCACATATTTCTCGTCCTCTTAGCGTAGCGTATTTCGTCATTGGTTTATATAGGTTTCTATTATTTATCTTATACCTTTAAACGAGCAATTCTTGTATATATATTTCTATATAATCTGGATCTCGGGAACGGCTTTAACGATTTTCATGAAATTTAGCATACAGGGGGTTTTGGGGGCGATAAATCGATCTAGCTAGGATTCATTTTTATAAAATGTCGAATTTACCAAAAAAATAAAAATATGACTACTGCTGCCATCTATTGGCCACCGAGTGAAACTCGGTCACCCAGATATTTTATTTAATAATGGACTCTATATCTTAGTGTTTCCTACGGTTTCTACGCAGCGATGAGATGAAAAGTCTTAAGGCCAACGTTACTCGTACAACGTTACGAATCGAATGAAACATTAGCGATTTAGACAGAGTGGGGCGCGCCTTCGTGGATTGTAATACTTATCTATATACTGTACGTAAAGGACATGGCCGAAACTTGTATGGAGCTGTGCCCAGTAAAAAAAATTTTCATGGCCATCGACAAACAGTACGTCATATTAAAGCTTATAATTATGTCTTTACAATCGTTTAGTTTTTATGATCAGAAAACTAGCGAGAGACATAATATCAGCATAGCAACTTGCAACAAAATTCGCATATATATTTTTAATAGCAATGATTTTTTATTAAAAAATGATGGTATTGGTTATGAACTTATTAATTTTTCATATTTTTTTAATATGAAAAAAATGCGATATAAAAAATGCTTAGAAAATGCGAGTTAACATTTTGAAAAACAATTTTTTAATAAAAAATCATTGCTATTAAAAATATATAGGCGCATTTTGTTGCAAGTTGTTATGCTGATATTATGTCTCTTGCTAGTTTTCTGATCATAAAAACTAAACGATTGTAAAGACATAATTATAAGCTTTAATACTCGTATGACGTACTGTTTGTCAATGGCCATGAATATTTTTTTTTGAGGGCAGAATCCGGCCATGTCATTAATTCAAACCCTGAATCTATTTGTTCGTAGGCAGCTATTTAAATCAAATGGGTTTATTATGTCAAGGAATCCTTTAAAGAATTACGTAGAGTTTTAGACAGGTATTCGAGGAAAAATAATAATAATTTCCCAATCCTATTAAAACGTTCCGATTGAAGTAACTTCCAAAATAACGAATATTATAATAACCACCTTTTATCATCTTTAAGTCTTTAACATCAAAGCGAAAAAATCCGCATTTATAACCACAAAAACAAGCCTTGCCTGAAGTATCTTCTCTAAATGTTTGTTTAGGTATTCAAATTAAATCTCGTACCATATTTTATTTTGGTTCATTTCTACGAGAAATGAATAAGTTTTTGTAAGCTTAAACAAGAACTTTATAATAATTGTATTATGTTTCCGAATCTATTCTTGATTCTACATAGTATTTATGAAATCTCTTAGATATAATTAATGACACAAAAGTTACTATTTGGTGTTTCTCATAAATATTTAAACGTTTAAACCACAGATTATTTTTTTGTACTAAAACTGTTGTGTGTTGTATTTCACTTAAAACCTTTTTTAAATCACTTGTTCCTTGGCAATAACTTAATCATAAGATCTTAAAACCTAATATTAATAATAATTCAAAATTCATAAGCATATTCGCATCTAGGTAAAAATGAAAATTGGAATTGAATATATTTTTAATGTTTGAATGGTCACAGTGTTTGAAGTGGATTGATTGATTATTTTTATGATTTTTTGTGTATATTGTGCATGTACCTAACATAGGGTACACCCACAATATACACAAGGTAGGTAGAAGGTAGGTAGCCCTGAGTAGGATCTAAACTATTTTTAAAACCTACAAGCATAGCCTCCAAGTGAGAAATAATTTATATGATTGATGAGATATGGCAGCACCAAATTCAATTTTTTTGCAATATTACATATTCGGAGTCCGTGGGGTCCTAGCGCTACTTGCCTTTTTAAGGAAATAACAAAAAGGTTAGTCGACATCACAGGAGACCGAAGAGCTGGCAGCTACCTCGGACAAAGAATTACCCTAGCTATTCAAAGAGGGAACGCTGCCAGTATCAGGGACTTCCTTTAATAATATTTTTTAGTTTTTAAATTGTATATAATTAGTTTTATACGTAGTTTGTAATTTAGATATAGTTTAATTTTATACCTAGTTTTAATTTTTAATTTAAGTTAATTTAACATTTTTGCGTAAATAAGTACAAGTTATGAGTTCTATTCGGAGTCATAATATAATGCACAATACTGAAACTTTATAATATAATAAACGAAACAGTACCCATAAACTTATAATCAAATGGTAATAACCCAAAAAAGAAAAACAACCCAACAAAATCTGCCGGCAATATAAAACGAATTTTTCCACACGCACAAAAAACAGATAAGCGTAAGTGTAAAACTTGCGTCTTCCCTCGGGAGTCGGGATAGAAAGACGCGAAAGCGTGCCGGTTCCCACTTTTATCACTGTTTCTCCCTTCTTATTTGCAAACTATAAGTTATTATTCAAAACAGAATGTACGGCCTTTTATTACGGAATAGTTTCTGAGGTGTTTTAGGAACTTCGGAAGGGAGGAATAAAATCAGATTTGTAGGTATGTTGTGAATACAGCCATGTGTTTTACGTTAACACGTGTGACGTAATAACGTCTTATAAATTTAACGCCAGCTGCACGCACGAAAAAGCAAGGACTCACAGTCACGTTCCGCCTGAGCTGAGCGTGCAAGCGAGAGCGCGGAACAAGCGATGGAGAGGTACGATCGGCCTAAGCGTTCGGCTTGTGACTCAATGTTTTCTTATAAAGTTATCAATGGTTATCACGTAAAATTATCGTTCGTAAACCGACTTTATAGATTTTACTATTTTTGTCCTTTTATATGTATTTTTCCTTTTATCCATAAAGCTGCATCACAAAACTGTTTTCCCAGATGTTCTTCAGTGAGAATAAAAAGCATGGAAATGACATATCCGAACGATGAATTAATCACGTGGCTAATCAATCTGAATTCGCTCCCAATTCTCAAACGTATTGATGCCAAACTAATGCAGAATGTACAGAATTCGTATAAGATGCTTGCGCAGCCAAGCGTGGAGCTAAGCTACTAATTTGTGTGGAACATTCGGCTAATGTGCATGAGGAATGGCAGCTCAATGTTCTAAATGTGCAATATGCTCGTATGCAGGGACTTATTGTCTCAGGCTCTGCGATCATCCTGCATAGTTCAATTCGCCAACCACCAAATATAAAATTGGCTGTGACAGACAGACAGACAAAGTATCATAAGAGTTCATTGTAACAATGTTAGTTTGAAAGTTATAATACATTAAAATATAAGTAATAATTTGACATCTGAAAGGCGTTTTTAGTTTTTTCCATTCGTTTGAAAATACGAATCATCAGAATGACTTCACACGGTTTTAATGAATTTTTCACAAAGAGCTAGATCATAAATTGTTTTTTACAAGCTTTATTTTTACCTCAGAGTAGCAAATATTCCACCGAGGTCGTTAAAGAACCCACGTGTATACTACAACTTCTGCAATACGCAACGTATGCAGAAAGTGTAATACTACACTTTCTGCATACGTTTCTATAACGTTTATCTGCTGTTAAAACTTCGGTGATTGATTGCGTTGTAGCTTGTGTTCAAATAAATTTTAGATTTGTTACCTTTTCGTCAGATTGGTAATTATAAAACAGAACTCACCATCCGAACTCACAGTTGGGTCGGTTTGGAACAAACTCTCTCTAGTCTGGCATCCAGACTCCTTCGTATCCGGTGCGCCAACAGACGCGTCTCTTATTTCTCTTACTTTTTTCTCTTCACTCTCCCTTTTTCTTAAAGACTCTTCTTTCTTACTGAGGTCACTCCTTCTTGTTCTCCCGTTACGCTCTATTCTTACGTCTTCTGTTTTCGGGATATCCTCAACGTCTCTTCGCCAGGGCTCGTCATCAAGGTCTAGATGCGTTTCTTGGATGAAGTCTGAGTCTATGCTGGTAGGCTAGAAATTAGAAGCAGTTTAAGTTATGGTGGTAAAGCAAATTGTATGAATTTTTAATGTAACGTGAAGTTCTAAGATAGATAAAGTTCATCATTTGGTGTGAGATTAGCTAAACACTAAACAGTCAAAGAGTTTGGACAATGAACATTCATCTACGATCATAGGCGACACTAAAGGTGCTCTAAGCCCTTTTATCCAAACTCATACATTCTGCTGCAAAAACCTTCTCTGTTGTATGAACATCAATGGGTCTGTTTATCTCATTTCAGACTTACTGTCATGTTGCAGCCGTACAGAATTTAGCATCAGACGATCGCTGTTCAATCTATTTTGCACTGTATGAACATGTTAATATTAACTGCGCCTATAGACAAAGTGACAATCTATTAGCGAAGTTTCGAATAGAAAAGTCCAAAATGTATGGGATTGGCATTAGCTTACGCTATAGCATGGCGTTAGCTAAAGTCAATCCCGTAATTTTTTGGCATAATAGAATGTCACTTTGTCTAGGCCCCCTGTCCCGCTTTAGTCTCGCTCAAGACTCGCTGTTGTACTGCTGTCATTTAGGATTAAGTGTAAGCGATTACTGATTTCTAGTCTAGTGTGTCTAGTCTCTTTGTACTTACTCGTATTTTCTGCTGCGAGAACTTCCTCTGCTGTTTGAACATCTCGTTGGTCTGATTGTCCCGCTCCAGACTCGCTCGGGGCTCGCTATCGTGCTGCAGCCGCTTAGCGTCTAGTGTGAGACGATCGCTGACCATGCTATCCAGTCTGTCTTCACAGGATTGGCGGATGTGCTCCTAAAGACAAAGTAAACTTCAGTACATTTATCAAAGCAAACAATTTCCGGATCATTACGGGGCTTCTCTCAGAAGGGTTTGTCTATAGCCCGCCATGCTAGCAAAGCGGGGAAATTAACTATGAGAAACCTACAAATAGGTAGGTAAGTAGGCTTTTTTTATTTTAAATAAGAATCATTATTTACTGTCGCAGTATTTGAACTCGTGTCTCTTTAACTATTGCGGCTGGAGAGTTTACCAATTTTTTTTTGTGTGTGAAAATTGTAAGGATAATTTTCAGAATATTGCAGGACGAGAAGAAATTGCGAGCAGCAGCTACGTTAAAATACTGAAATGTTTGTTGTGATGTTTTATGGTATTTTAATTTTTCGGTTATATTATTTGTTGATCAACCTGTATAAGTAAACAAGATACAACCACGTGTAACGTTAAGATCCTGAAAATACACTGGTACAGGAAAACACGGTAATCACGGGTTCCAGGGAATTATTAAAAGTTTTAACCACTTTAGTAAAAGTGTAAAGATTGTTCATTTCAAATTAATGCATAAACACGAAGGCAATTCCCTTTTCTCTTATTTTCCTCCAAATAAACGGCCCGTTCCTTTCTTTCCTTTTAATTAAAATTTACAAAGAAGGAGGGCTACCTACAACTTACGAGGGTATTAATTATATCTTTTGACAAAATTTGTGAAGTTACTCTTGGTTAGTGAATCTTGGAATGATTTCCCGGGAGTCATTCTCGGGATCCGCGTTAAAATTGTATCTATCTGAGGAGATTAATCCAACGGTTTCTTACGAATTTAATTGTGGCGGCGATTATATCTCCCTTGATATAGCTCGCTTCATAACATTTAATTGTGATTCATCGATGTTTTCCATTTAATTTTCATCTCCCAGTAAATTCATTCAATAGGCAATCAAAAAGGGAGCTTATGGTATCTAAGTGGAATGTCTGAGGATTAAAACGTGAAATTGAGTAATTGAGGATTTTTACTGGAAGATAATTTTTAACGATAAAAAACGCAAAAAAGTTTGCGTGTCAACAAGTGACAATCATATTCATTAAAAATAATGATTTATGATTATCTTATTATGTTGTTAGATCTTGTTTATGTTCTTAGATCTTGTTTATGTTATTAATTTATCGTAGCATCTTAGGATGTTGGTGAGAGTAAGAATATAATGTTTATTTTGTAAAGACGCAGTGCAGCACACTGAGAAAGCTAGGTTACCTTGATAATCTTGTGATCCTGGTACAGCTTTTTGATGCACTTGAAGAAGAAGACGAAACTCATGCCGGACAGGATCAAGCAGAAGATGATCAGGATCACCTTGATGTGAGTTTGGGCGATCATTGAGTCCGTGGAGTGCTGGAAGATAGACGTAATAATAATATGTTGTTAGAGACACCTGCCACAGAATAATTCATAGCTTACCCATATGAAGAACTAATTCTAAAGCCTAATATCACAATTAACTACGTTCTCTCAAAGAAAGTTACACAAAGTAGTGGAACACGAAAAGGGATAAGGCGTAACTACAAGTCACATATTTATAAGTATATAGTATCGATGTAACAGCTGTTTGAACTGGAGGACAAAAGCATGGCAGAAATGGTCATTGGCAATGTGCCTAATAAGATAAATCTAAGTCACACATCTATCTCAACGCGTTGAAATCAGAAATCACAGGATCTATTTAGTGAACTGGAGACTGAGATAGCTTTAAGTGTCGATGGCAATTTGGAAAAACATGTAACATGTCAATGATTGGAAGTTGGGAAGTTGGGGACCCAAGTTGAAGTTGCTAGAATGGTGACCCCGCACTTGGAAGAACATGAAGACCCCCAATTAAAGAGTTGCTAGATTCAGCAACGTGAGACCTTGCATGTTGGAGATCCTTCCCAGAGGTATAATATGACTTTCTTAAATCAGAACTACCATTGGCTGAAATAAAAGAAGGACGAAGGGCCTCACCACACATGTCTCCGGTTCCTCATCGGCTTTGAGCCTGCAGTTGGCGTAGTCGTTGCACTTGAGCCCAATGTCGATGCATGTGTTATCCTCGCAGTCAAACTCGATAGAGGTGTCACATTTCTCTATAACAGATAAAATACTTTAGGTTTTTTACGTTGAGTCAGCAATATTATGGCAGTTCCCAATAAACTACCTTCTGTTTGTTTTACTAGAGATATTAATCTACACTATCTACACTAATCTACACTATCTACACTTTCTACACTAATATTATAAAGAGGAAAGATTTGATTGTTTTTTGTTTTTTTGTTTGTTTGCATTGAATAGGCTCCGAAACAACTCGACCGATTTTAAAATTCTTTCACTGTTGGGAAGCTATACTATCTCCGATGAACATAGGCTATGTAAAATTTTGAAAAAAGTTAGGGATCCGCACTAAAACTCCAATAATGTAAAGGTGTGAAAAAATTACCAAAAAAAATTCTTACATCGCTAAAAAAAAAAATTCTTAGCGCTGCGAAAACTATAGACTATAGAACAAAATAATGTACTACGTATTTGTAGAACACATAATTACCTACAAAAACATTCCATAGGTTCCATTAGGTTTGGGCATATTCTTCCTCGCACGCTATTTGCTAAAATCTGATTAGTACTACGGTAGAACTACGGTAGATCTCCCTTTCATATAGATTGGAGGCAGCTTACCGTTATTATTAGGATTCAGTTGCCTGAAGGCGGTGAATGTGGCATTGATCTTGACGTTTCCATTCCTTGTGGCGTACATTCGGACATGCATCACGTTGCTGAACTCTTCCCCTTCCCCGTCCTTCCCCTCCCTGGATGTCACCGGGTTCGCCATGGAGCCGCAGTAGTGCTCGAATCTGTGGATTTGATTATTATAAATCGTTCCCTAGTCATCGTTGGCGAAACCGTAGTTTCCCAATAGATGGCTCCGCGGTCGGCCTATGACTGGAAAACAATGTGTATCGAAATCATCGTGTCAGCGGTATTCGCTACCATAGCTCAATTGGAAGAGCGGCCACTCGCGACAGGTGGTGGTCACGGGTTCGAATCCCGTTGGCAGCGTTAATTTTGATACACTTTTAATTTATAATTATACCTAGTGTGTGAAGCACTATAACAAAAAAGTAAATCGTTCCCTACTTTAGACTTTCGGCATATTAAGGCAATGATTCTACACGTTGTATATTATATTAGAAGGATTTTAGAAAACAGATACGTACTCGGCGTTGTACTCCAGCACATGGCCGAACACTTGGACGAAGTTTTCCTCGCACTCGTTGGGCTGTCCCATCTCGTAGGACGTGAAGTTGAGGTAGATCTGCAACGAACACCGTCGTGGAGGACGTTGTCTTAAGCAACACACTTATACGCACACATGTACGCACGCATTCACGCACACAATTACAATTCAGCCCATTCCTCACATATAACCTTGTTAAGACAATCGTCTAGCGGTAAATTTTCATACAAAAAGCAATATCGATTTCCCACCCATAAAAGTAGTCCGATCTTCCTAATTTTTAGAAATGTTGCAGATAAAATGAAGAACAAATCAAAATGGCTTATCTCAAAACTTACTCGAGTATTTTTTTAACTTAATAGATTTAAATTACTAAAAATAAAATATACGAGCCTAGATTAAGGTGTACTGTATCTAATGAAACGGTAAACTTTTGGAGGGGTAATTGTACCACCTTCAAAAAAAGGAGGAGATTCGGAATCTTTTTTTAGATCAAAATGTAGGCCTAGCTCTGGACTTGCAACATTTTTAGGGTTCCGTATCCAAAGGATAAACAAGAACATAATTAAAAATTAAAAAATATTATTGCCCTGTGGTAGTTAGTGTAGTAAGTTTTTCAAAAAAATTATAGCCTATGTTACTCGGGCTGATGTAAGGATTCTAACGATACCCTATATGCCCAAATCTATTCAGCCGTTTAGAAGATGGTGGAATAAAGAAACTCACATACATACATACATCATGAACCCTAAATAAAAACATTACACTCCTTTTTTTGGGCAGTCGTGTAAAAAGGAACTCTTTTACTGCGACTTCGCTGTCCGTCCGTCCGTGTTTTACTGAATCGAATTAGAGATTGGAGGAGGGGTGCCTGGTTACCTTATGTCCTTGCGGCACTTCGATCTTCCACAGATAGTCAAGCGCTTGGTTGGCTGACTTTTCTTTGCATTCTTTGTTGATGTTATCTGATTCAACCAGGCCGTGCTTCCCCTCTAGTTCTGTGTAACACGACTTTGGAACGCTGACTGAAACATAGAGAGATGCTTTGACATTTTACAAGACATCATGACCTTGTAGGTCAGGCAGGCAGAGTTAAATACTCACAAACATCGTTACGTTACCTCTTTATAATATTAGTATACCTATAGATATAGATATATGTATAATTATATTTATCAATCATCTAGCACCCAAAATACAAGCTAACGCTTACTTTGGGGCTATATTACGATGTATAAAAAAAACTTACCACTACTTTGTACGTTCAGGAAGGCTATTTGTATCTTGAACCCTTCGTACTCGATGGTGTCGTCGGAGTAGAACTTGAGCCACGCGTGGGGGCCCGACGTGGTGATCTGCCGGGGGAACGTCTCCCCGCATAGCTTGTCCAGGAGGTTGTAGTAGCCTTTGTCCCCATCTCTAATCTAATTCAATAAAGTTTCTATAAATTTAAATATGCATCAAAATTTCAATTGCGGTGGGACTCGAACCCACGTCCCCTAGCTATCGCGGCTAGGAGCTCTTCCTCTGAGCTACGCGAGACTGTCCCACCACGACGAAATTCGGATGCATATTGTTTTTCGTTCTTAGGCAGAACTAAGTTTTTCCTAACTTTCCTAACTTTCCTAAGTGTGTGAAAACACTATAATATAAAATGTAAGTAGTCAATAAAGTTTACTTGATAATTTACAGGGGCACAAAAAATACCAAAGCGTTTTCGGCTTCTAGTTACTGTTTACATTAAAACTAACCACTTTTGTTATAGAAAGGACATTGGCGAAAATTGGCCCAGCTTTAACAAAAATAACTCAGAGACCGTTCAGATTCTGGAATGATTTATTTTGGATTGATTTTTTTCATAGATTATTTTTGTGTAAATACCATATTTTTAGAAGTAGGGAATCAAAAATAAAATACAATTAAAAAACCGGTCGAATGACAATATTTTTTTAAATATGGTAACAAAAAGTCATCCTATCACCGACCCACTACTAGAATACGGGTCTTTCAGAATGAGAATGGATTTTTCTGGCTTTTTCAGATAATCTGCAGTAAAATTATTAACTTGTAAACAACAAAAACAATGAAATATATCTAAACCTAATCTCACTTTTAACAATAATGTGAATATCTTCTTTCTCTCTACTTTATTTGATTGACTTTGTATGACAGTTTTGTAAGTCTGGTTGTAGTACTACAAGTATCAGAAGTTTCATAACTGAACGTGGATTGGAGTGGATTTTAGTTTGGGCCAGGCAATGTATGGGAGTTCGCCGGTCTCCTTTCAAAATTCAGTATTAATTTATTTATACAAAATACAAAACATGTGATCAGCGAAACAGGCACCACTGTCTACTGTCCCTGGTGCCAAGAGCAGTTATACCTATTACGATGCTAATGAGACGGATAAGGATGTTACACACGTCTTGCCGATTATGGGGATTTATTGAAATTATTTTTGTCTGTGTCTCTCAAGGATACATTGATGGGTGCCAAATGCAGCGTTGCGGAAGAATATAACAGAAAAACGACCTTACCTAATTACTCAGAAACTAAGCCGGTTATCAAAAATCTGTTTCTCAACATTTTTATATATTTTTATTATTACTGACACATTGAAACAAAAATTACAATTACATCCATCGTAATTTCCGATAAAAATGAGAAAAACTGAGATTTTGGAGCAACTTTTAGCAGAACTTTCTATCGAGAAAATTTTATCCAATCGTGTTTCTGCTTCTCAACAATATTAGATTAAAGACCCAAAATAAACTAAACTTCAGTAAAGATCGCTTAAATACGACTTATACGCCGTTAAAATTACAAAGTTGTAACAATTATTAGTATCTCTGTACATAGTAGAGTATGACTTTGTCTACGCATAACGAATTGTACACTTACTTCTAAATAATCATAACTGCATGAGGGACTGTCTTCAATGTGGAACATGTCAACGAACGTCAACTGGACCACTTGATTTTCTTGACCTGTAGGAAAAAAAAAACATTTTTTCATGTCCTGAACTTCCGTGCTATTCTGCAAAACAGCGACGAGCGTACATCTATGCATCTATGAATTTGTCAGTTGTAATAGAGTACAATTTTGCATGCCATATTCGGGTTGGCAGCTGTCTGGCAGCTATTTAATTTTGTAGAATAGCACAGCTTATCAACGGTTCTGGAAAACAACAACTATTGCTAAGTTCGTTCGTTTCAGCCGACGGATATCCACTGCTAGACTTCTGCAATGAATGTTGGAGTTCTTTGTGCAAGCCACCCTTGTTCACACACCCAGCCTACACAGTCCTTCATCTACGTATCCAGAGACTTCAAGACCCGAAAAAAATGTTTGCTAACCAGTTCTCGAAAGGCATCAGAAGAAAAAGACGTGCAGAGTTTCGCTGGAATCGTTTGGTGCTTTATTAATAAATTGAAATACAGCTGTAAATTTCCTTAATCAGTCTAGAATTGCATGAAACTGAAGTAATTGCTAGTTAGTTATAATGTACTCACCACTTATGACTGTTGTGCAATATGTATTGCTTGAGTAGTTGACATCCTCTCTATCTCCTAAGTGTGGGTGTAAAATATAAGATCTATCTTTATCAAAATTGAAACTAGCACATCTCGGGTCGTTTTTGATCTGCCTTTTAACCCTCTTCTTCGGTATAAAATCTGTTATAAAACTGTTCCTATTTCTTAATTTCGCTACATATTCGCTATTTTCATTAGAACTCCTCTCTAAAATTTCATAGTTTTCTGTATAAATATCATCGTATTCTATTATTGTTGCATCTCGCTCTCTTACGCCGTAGCTATTGGTTTCATACTTAACGTTATTATTATTTACATCGTTAACTCTATGATTATTTACATTGGTCCTAGATTTCATCTTCAGGTTGTTGTTATTGACTCGTTTAACTAAACCGTGTATTGGCTCCATTATGTGGTTCATACGTGGCGTGTTGTCAGCATCAGCTCGCTCGGACACCGCAACGATTGTAGGACAAACTGGAACAAAAATTATGCTGTTAAATTAACCCTGAAATTTTATACTACCGAAGTTATTGAAGCAGGCTAGGGAAAATAGACCTACATCATTTCAAAATAAATAATCAACGATTTTTTTTCTATCAATTATTATAATAATACCGAATTGTTATTATTTACAATGTCCACGTTAAATTTTTTTTGTACGAATGTGGGAATAAAAGAAAGAAGTTAATAATAATAGACACTAAAGACCTACGTAACTGACTGCCTATTACGTATAGGTGTAAAGAGCTTCTCTATTTTACACCCTACAAGTTAATATTAGACTGCGATCTCACTTAATAGTAAGTGGTGATGCAGCTGACAATGTTATCGTATTTACTAATTTGGAAGGGGTTAGTTAACTCACGCTTGACGGTTTCTGCATCGTGACGGAACGCTAAATCGCTTGACGGTGTGTCTGAGCCATACTACAATGTGGTAATTAGACACGGCCGAAGCCTCCCACTGGACTGGACCTGAGCCAGTAAAGAAAAAAAATCTAAAGTGACCAGAATCGGGAATCGAACCCGCACAGGGAGGTCCTCGAAAAAACAAAAAAAAAGTCAAATATTCTCAACGGCTCATAAAACAGCTAGATTTCAAGCTTCAACCAAATAAAAACAATTTTTATTTCCATTTTATTATTCCCACAACGCTTTGTTTCATGGGTTTTCAAGTTTTTGTTTTTTGATAGTTTTAACTAGCAGAGATCATTCATCGCACAGCCGAATGTTTTAGAATTTTGCGCAAATATTGAAAAACATTTTTAATTAGACTAGCCTTGTGTGTTAATTGCTATGACGGTTGAATGAGGATTCTAGACTAGAATCCAATATTCAAACGCTGAGTTTGGATAAAAATAGGTCCGTAAATAGTTTTTAATTTGACGTAATTTCTTTCAGTATACTGTAACTATTTTATCGCTTAAATGAGCAATTCTTATCTTAATATATATAAATCTCGTGTCACAATGTTTGTCCTCAATGGACTCCTAAACTACTGAACCGATTTAGTTCAAACTTCGTGAATATCTGTCATTTGGTCCAACTTAAAAGATAGAATAGTTTTTATCCCACGTGGACGAAGTCGCGGGCATCAGCTAGTATTATATAAATATTTTGCGGATCTCGGAAAGGGCTCTAACGATAATGAAGAAATTTCATATTTAGATAAGGTTTCGCTTCATAAGTAATTCACCTATGTCACCTATGTGGTAGCATTTAACATAAAAATGCGACTTTCCAAAAAAAATACCGAGCAAACACTACAGCCGACAAATTTTCAATTTATTTTATTAGTGGATTTTATAAAGTTGTGAAAGTCATCAAAATTCGGTTTGACTTTTAGTTTCCGAAATCAGTTTAAGTTTAACTTTATCACATCAATCTAAGTTCAAGAACGTGCCAGTAAAAATCAATATAAATGGTATTTGGAAGTTGTGTCTGAAGCAAGTGCAAACCTCTCCGCGTGGAATTAAAGTTTCTGTTAGGAAATATCCCCTTACCATGTTAAGCAGAATATTGGAACTATGCAAGGCTAACACTGGACGATCAGCACGGAGAAATAACAATAAAAATGCTGGAAATTGTTGAAAACAATAAATAATTTTATGTATTAATAAAATTTGCAAAATTCATTTATTTACATAACATGTCAGTTTTTCGTAAGCACAACTCGGTAGATTTGGAGTAAATTGCTGAGTATGCTTACAGACAAACACAACGACGATATTGAAAAGCAAGCAATGTATGCATAAAATAAACAGTTGTAATCCAAGAGTGCTGGCAGAAGTGCAAATTAACTGATGAACATATTTACGTGCGAGACGAAAACCCCTTGAGAAGGATTCGATTTCCAAATCTATCGTCTGTTTCCGTTTCCGACTGTCGCGTAAAAACTCCTTACATACGATAACTTCCTCTCAACATCCTGACCTCTAACATCCGCTGAGATAATTTATTGTGTCGCCATTTTGTTATTTTCGCGCTTGATGCTACGTGCGGGGTTTCCTCTCGAATAATTTATTGCTTCAATATTGTCCAAATAAATTAATTTGAGTATTTTGTGGAGAATGTCTTGAATTTTTCTTTACGGAAAATGAATAATAGCTAAACCCTTAAATAATGTTTGCTAATAGGATAGAAATAGTGAAGAAAACTTTTCCATGAAATGTATTTTCGCCTTCATAACATTAGTGGAAAATTGCTTAAAATTATGAAGGTGTAATTGTAAGACTAACTAAAATTTTGAATATCACAAATGCATGCTTTCGTTGACGTAAGTTTTAACACTGGGATTTTTATTCCACAAAAAAAAAGATTCCGACGAATTGAGAACCTCCTCCTTTTTTTGAAGTCGGTTAAAAAGTGCAGCCAACGAGGCCAAACCAAAAAAAAAGAAACCGCAATATTCGCAAAGGCAACTTAGTTTTCCCCAGGGAGGGTCCAATCTCTCCGCTAGTCTTTCGCCCCTCTATGTTATCCCGATGACACGAATAACTCGGCGTTCCTTTAAAACGCGCGATGAATAAATTAGCGCCCGAGGCTTCGCGCCGGGGGCTATGTTGACGGCTATTTTGTACTGATGACATGGAATTTTGCTTTTTTTCTGTGTCTACCCCCAAAAAAGCACGGCGTTAAAAATTTTTGTGGACTCATCCTAGCTTCGCATTACAAGATTTTTCGTAAGTTTCCCGCGATGTAACTATTACGAGTTTATGTTTAGGAGGAATCTAGAATGATCACCTTAAATAAATGTGGCTTAGTTTATCTATTTTACGAGTAGTTATGGTCAATATTTTAGAATTGCGTTGTACCTGTTGTATTAATTAATCTCCTGTCCCGCTAGTTTTTCACTGTTCTATGCTATCGGCGTTCCTTCAAAGCGGGCGATGAATAAATTAGCGCCCGAGGCTTCGCACTGGGAGTTATGTTCACGGCTATTTTGTACTGATGGCATGGAATTTCGCTTTTTTCTGTATCTTCCTACAAAAAAGTACGGCTTTGAAACAATTTCGCGGTCTCATCCTGGCTTCGCATCACAACATTTTTTCTTAGTTTCATGTGATGTAGCTACTGAGCTACAAGCTATATTTATGAGAAATCTAGAGTGTGTACATTAAGTTAAAGCGGCCTATGGTGAATACTTTAGCATTAAATTGTAAATGTTGCGTTAATAACTACGCTTTCACGCTTGTTTTTCGCCACGTTATGCTATCCCGATGATACGAATAACTCAGCGCTTCCTTTAAAGCGCGCGATGAATAAATTAGCGCTCAAGGCTTCCCACCGGGACTGGGGGCTGTTTAGACTACTTTGTACTGATGACATGGACTTTGTGCTGAGTTTTTCTTCATGGTGAGCATGATCGTGATCCCAAAATCCCGCCAGCGACCCCGCCGTGGAATCAGACAGTTTTTAGTGAGACCAAGCCCGACATATTTTAACCCCTTCGTTTCGCTTGACGGAGGGTCGCGTTAAGAATTTTCTGTCTATAAAAATGCAAGTCTGCGCAAGTTCGAGGTCAGAAAAAATTGTGGATTTGTACCTACCCGTACCTAGCCGTGCTCTCCAGACAGTTCCGGTCATGCGGTCAATCTCTGACGAGATTTTCCTTCAGCGCGAGACATATTTATAGTTTTCTTTGTTTCCATTGCACTCTCTGTTTCCTTTTTCCAATATTCCGGTAGGATAACAGTTTTGACACGGCCGGAGAGAGATCAGACGCAGGGAAGACAGCTTATCGCACTAACGTGCTCTGCGAGGCACGTTTTAGTTTTTGACGACTTACCTCGCAGAGAATTTCTTGACAGACAAACCGAATTTATTGACCCAACCCGTGTATTGAACCAATCAGAACCTCGTGCCAATTAAAGTTGCTTACAACTAGACCAACAAGGCAATTTGCAGACATCAGGCGGCTATGAAGATCATTGACATGATCCAAAATACTGTCCATTTTTTGCGGTAAAACGAGACTTTCCGCCATGCCCCTTCTCTGATGACGCAAATGTGTCGCAGAGGCAAAGGCGTGCGTTGAATAAATTATTTATCACTGCTCCCAGACCCGACGCGGGGAGTTTAATGTGTGGTGATAAATAGGGTTCTTCTTTGAGCCGTTTCCCCGTTTTGAGGTTTGGTGTCTGCGTTTTTGAATATAGCAATAAATGTCTGTTGTGGGCAAATATTTAAATCGCAAGATGGGCCCTAAGCCTACATTGCGCGCATCAAAAACGTCCACAAACATGTTAAGTGCTCTCAGAATGCTATAGTTAGTAGTTAGTACATATATTGAAGTTCGCGTTGACTGTTTTCTGTGCAAGAAACGAGTTTTATTTGGGCAGTGACCAGTGTACGGGAACGATTTCGTATGCAGTACTCGTGCGCCCGCTTATTTTACTGAATAGATAATTTTTAAAGTTAAATATGTAAAGGTAAATACCAAACAGAATCACTATTCGGTATGCCGGATAGTGCGCAACTATCCGGTATTCGGCAGGATAGTAAAATAACACTTAATATAATAGTCACTTAAAATGGTACATTTTTGAACTCCCTATAGTTCCCCCAGGATATGAGCTACACTTCTTGTGATATTTTGTCATGCATCTATACATCGTTCCCTACTTTGGGGCTTCGGCTAATTAGGAACATTAATGTATACGTTGTATAATTATGCGAACTTCATAAAAGAGTTACAAAGTTAATAAGCTTAACCGAAGTTCAATCCTTGGTGTATTCTATAAAACATATTAATGGGGACCCGTTGATAGCGTCAGTTATATTCTTCGCACGAGCGCAGACCTCACGAGGTTTCCATCAGGCGGGAATGACGTTTCCAGGACAGGTATGTCATTACTCATTACAGTAATTCTCTCATCCCGCGCGACGGCATGACAGGAATGACGGGAACTGCGTGAGCGCGCCAAGCGAATAAATTATTTATTACTGGGCCGTTCCCGACTGCCGGGCGGCATTTCTTTTTATTGAGTTGTCATGACGTGACATACCTCACTTTTCATCGTCAGTGTATTAATTAAATGTACCAACACGTCTTTTATCAATTAGGGTCCCTTATACCAAAATGGTCAAAATGTGACTTATGGTAATCCTTCATAGCTTTTGGAACCATATTAAAAATATTAACCCTCATGATGCTACCCATCCGTCTGTCTGTTTTATTATTCAAAGTGAAATAACAATACCGAATGGGTGTCATATGAAATGGTGTCAGTTGTGCCTGCACATTTTTGATTTACAGTGCAAAAAAAGACGTGAGTGAACAAACACAGTTTGAGATAACAATTAAGAAACCCCATTTCATATTTTCATGTGTCATTTCACCTAAAGTAATTCGTGACTATTTATTTCTTACGGAACCCTCAGTGTGCGAAACAGAAACGCATTTGTATTTTTTTCGTCGCGTTAGATCCCATCGTATAAATAGGGACAAATGGAACTACAAAAAAAGGGTGTAACCCAAAAAAAAAATACATATTGTGATTTTTGTACGGGTATCCAAACAATGCTTGAATTTTTTATTCGTGAAATAATTTACATACTTTCGAACGCGCGCGCAATTCGTTTTTTGTTTTACTTTTTTTGTTGTGTTTTTTACAGTTCGACAAATCTCACTGGGTGAATGATGCATATTCGGGTGTGGAAAACCTCTGAACTAAATTAGCTTTGTTTGTGGAACATTTTCAATTATTTTTTAAGGTTTTTTTTAATTGGGTCCGTAATAATAACTACTGATAACGCGTGGAAAAAAAATTGATAACTGGCTTGGTAACTATTAGTTTATATACATTTTTTTTACAGTTTTAGTGTTTACAAAAACATCAGAAGTGCACCACTAGATACCTTGCTATGCCAACCGTCAAAAAAGAAATAGAGAAATCAAATGAATCCTACAAAATTAGACTGGAACGACATAAAAACAGTCTGGCTGTCAAACTTCTCGACACCAGAGAATACACATTTCGCCTAAAAAGGACTCGACTGGCCAACATAGTTTAAGACTTTTTCACATAAGGGGATGCTGCATCAGTGGATGTGCAAAACCCAAAATGACATTACTATAGACCTCAAATCTGATTATGGTTAAAAGACTGATATCAGATAGCAAGATAAAAGTAGAAAAAAAACCCCACCAACGTTCTCCTAAGAGTAAGGAGGACGAAAATAAATCCGTCTATATTAAAAAATTCATCATAATTTCAAACTTCGTATAATTAGGCAAAACGGCTTCTTTTAAAGATGTTTCGCCGGAGCCAAAGAACTACGTGTTATACACTTTAGTGCTTTTTTATACTATACAAGTAAGTACTTGAATACGATCTCACCTGATGGTAAGTGATATAGCCGAAGATGTTATCGTACTAACTTGAAAGGGGTAAGTAAACTCACTCCTAACGTTTTCTACGCAGTATCGCGCCGGAACGCTAAATCGCTTGGCGGTGCGTCTCGTCGTCTCGTCGTAACTAGCCACGGCCGAAGCCTCCCAGCTGACCAGACCTGCGTATCTATTCTGTAACTCGGTGCCTATCAAAAGAATGATAGCCACTAGCAAATATTTTTCATCCATTGAAGTTTTGCTAAGGGAATGTTATTTTTATTTCATAGCGAACTTTCAGTAGATAAAAAACATATGCCAGTGGCTATCATTCTTTGATATGCACCGAGATACAGAATACAGGCACTGAGCCAATTTAGAAATGATAAAATTCCAAAATGTATAAAGGCCCGTGGTATGAATCAAACCCGCGACCTCCCACTCGAGAATCCGAGCGTACGTCACTGCGCCAGGGAGACCGTTATATCAAATATTCCCAGAGCGTCTACTTGACTTCCCGCAACCTATTTTTTTCCATATGTGTTCATTCCTCCCGTTTTGGGACTGTTCCCCTAGTGTACCGTTACAGGTAGAGTAATATAGAGTATATTAGAATAACTAATGTGTCCCCGGCCGCAATTAATTATGTATTCTAAGCTTATTTCAATAAGCCCCGCTTGGCTGGTCGCCAGCACAGAACAGCTGGCCCGGTTCGGTTAGCATTATAACAAAAATACGAATAACAAACAGCGGGCACGCCTTGTTTGTCAACAGACCTATACGACTCTGAAGTTACCCCTAGTTTGCTTCCAGGGAAATCGTCAGACGATGCCATTGATAGTAATAGTCAAGATAGGCCCATCCGAACATTTTACGTAGACCTTCTTCATACAAGAAAATGTAGCGCCATCTGTCGAAACTCCTGCGAAATACGTAGGCGTACAGCTTACTACTGACGCCGGAGGGGGTTTTGCTCTTATAAACTGGCGACATTTTTTCGCGCGGTCCGCCCCGTCTAGAGTAAACGTCAATGGACGATGCATAAAAAATAGGTTAAGTGCGAGTCTGGCTCGCGCACTGAGAGTTCCGTACCATTAAGACCAATTCCAACCAAAACACTTCTCAGTCTGCCCATGTTGAATTCACATTCAATTCTTGAACCCTAAAAATGTGCTAGTTTCAATCATTCGTGTACATCCATCGGCGTAGGTTTAGTCCAGCAGTGCTATTCTACAAAATGTCCATCTCTGCAATAGCTGCCAGACAGCTGCCAACCCGAATATGGCATGCAAAATTGTACTCTATTACAACTGACAAATTCATAGATGCATAGAAGTACGCTCGTCGCTGTTTTTCAGAATAGCACGGCTGCGATGAAAACGGCAAAGATAAAATATTGTCTTAAAAAATAAAATATTTGACGATTATTTGTGATAATTTGATATGATAATGTAATAAATAAGTATAATACATTCATTAAGGGCTCAGTTCATTATATGGTTACACATAATAATATTTGCTGTGAATAAATGCAATTCACAAGGCGCATTTCCACTTGTTTACGAGGTTACGAAATCGAATGGAGAGCAAATAGCTTCTCTAAGAAGAAAAAAGTGTTTCTTTTGAAGTTGAGACAATAATAGATAATCAAAGAGAAAAGAGCTGACAAGTGGAAAATGAACGGGTTGATTTTAGATTAGATTTCAATTTTTCGCATCAAACTGCATACAAACAAAGATGAGCGGGGTGAAAACGACGACCTAAAAAAAATGTTTCATTAAAGGTCATATAAGTAGAGATGAGCGAAGACAAGCAGAGACGAACGTAGTGGAAACTAAAAACTGCGCAGGTTTTTTTTTCATTTTTCATCTCCATTTCTCTACTAATTTCATCAGAAGTAAAGACAAGCGAGATGGATTGGTGATGAACGTAGTGAAGATGGAACAAGTGGTGAATGTTTCCACTGAAGCACATAGAATCGGAGGCAAGCAGAGCTGATAAAGGGAGAGGAAATCGGAAATTAAAATAAAATATATAAATAAATATAAATATATAGAGGACAACATCACATACATTGCTCCGATCCCATAGTAAGAAGCTTATGCACTTGTGTTATAATTGCGCAGTTATTTTCAAATTTTCATTTCTCTTCTAATTTCATTTCTAAGCGAATATGAGTGGTGATTAGCAGAGTGAAGATGGAAAAAGTGGTGAGTGTTTCCACTGAAGCACATAGAAGCGGAAATAAGCAAAAATGAGCGCAATGGAGCGGAGTTCAATTTACAACATTATTTCAACGTGGTTTGTTGGGTTCTGCACTTAACTCTGCTCCGCTCAGTCGCCATATAAGTGGGAACACACCGTTATAATAATATGCATATGCCTGCATAATGTTTCGCCGCGATTATTGGTTCTCGCTCGTTTGCAATCACCCCACATTATTAGCATGGCGTAAACACACTCGTAATAAGTGCGAAAATAACACATTTGAACGCTTTTTTGATACCTACATTACGTGATGATTCCGGTATAAGTAAATCATGTAATATTTCATTATTGTAATGTACGAGTATCATGATGATGTTCTGCAGCCGAATAAAAAACTTGTTAAATATTTTACTAAATTGAAACTCATACTCTTTCAATTATAAATGAAAATTATAAATTAAAAATCCTGACATAAGCGCACTTAAATATCTTAGGACAACACAATATTTTTGTAATTTTTGAGTCATGTTACTATGATGGTTATTATGTGACACTACGGTGTTAGGTAACTATTCGGATGGTCATGGTAAATAAATAAAAAACCGGCCAAGTGCGAGTCGGACTCGCGCACTGAGGGTTCGGTTCTAGAATACGAATAGAAAATGAAATTGGTCTACACAAATCATTTTTCAATTTTTTTTTATTGCAATGGTGTCGGGCCATTACTCCAAAGGAGATATTTTAAATTGGGCTAGGTCTTGTACGGTATCTTAAACATCAAGAAAAATCTGTTGTTCACGGGAAAAATAAAATTATTTAGTTAAAACGAATACTTTCGGTGTCCAAAAATATCTTTTTTTCATTATTTATATGATCGATTTTCAATATGGCGTCGCTGGCGTACTACGATTTGACGTAAACCACAACTCAATTTGTCAAATAGTTGTCATTTCAGTCAACGTCAAATGTTAATTTACAATGAAAGACATGTTAACACCATGATGAATCTTTGTTAATTGTTGCAATTATAAGCAGAAATATTTTATTTTTATTTTATTTTATTTTATTGGTTCCGCCAAAAACACTTGAGCATTACAATATAACAAGACAAATTGATTTATTACAATACATATATATAGCCCGAGCATCAATAACTGGCAGAAACAGAAGCATTATAAATCATTATGAAAGAAGAAAGAAAACAGTTTAGGATATTTAGATAGAGTACAAAATACAAAATACTTGTTTTGTACACCGAAAAAAGCCATTTTTAAAGAAAATATATAGGTAAAAACCGTTTTTTGTGATCTGGGCTACACCCAAGTATAGTACACCAAGTACATAGACCTGGCCCAGGGCTCACACATTGATGAAACGTCTCCTTTCATATCGATATCCTTAGTAGTTACTAAAATAAGCACACACAGACAGATAGACAGACAGACGGACAACAAAGTGATCTTATTCCGTTTTTTTTTGAGGTACGGAACCCTAATAACCGTATCCATGGCAGAGTTCATTATATTGGAAATCTCCAATGTTCCGAGATAAATCCGAGCCGAACAGATAATTACATAGTCAATTATAGCGCTCGTATGAACGCAATAAGCGCCTCGCTTCGTTTGGCAACTGGATTCAATCAGTGGAATTCCAGTTTCAGATTCCCATTAACACACAGTTGAACGAAAGGTTTAAAAGAGCTTTTCTCAGAAGCAACTTAATCATTTATTTCGTGAAGTTATATGGTCCTATCAATGTAAGAAGGGAATCCGATTTGGCTGAGAATAGAGTTTGCCCTGGATTAGTTCATAGGCTACTTTGTATGACAGAAAAAACCATGGTTTCTACGCTGCAAAACCGAACTGAACGTGGGGGCGGAACCGGTGACTCGTTTTTAAAATGTAGTTCATTTTTAGTATGCATGGCTAATGTTTGGAATGCTCTCCCGAAATCTGTATTTCCCGCATCTTACAGCGTAGGTGGGTACCTACTACCTACGTTGTAGATGCTGGAAATATTAAAAAAAGAGTGAATAGGTAAAGTGCGCTCCATCTTCGACCACATCGTCACTTTCCATCAGGTGAGATTGTGGCCAAGCGTAAGCCTAATATTGAATTTAAAAATCTGAAACTCTTCTTTACTGCTTCTTTGGCGCCGTCTGCTCTTTCTACGAACAAACGGCCTTAGGAACGCAAAAAATATTTTCCTCATTAAGCGATATCGAAAATCGAAAATGCCTCCATCGAAATATTGGCGCGGAGGGGAGATTCCGAATAAATGACTTGTGAAGCAAATTCGGAGTAATCCCGGGATATTTCCGCGGCTGCGAGTGATTGATGAGATGGCGCGTGTATCGAAAATATTGAGTGTGTATCCAACTTATTTTTACTGACTCGATGATAATAAATGCTTTCAATATGACACGATTTTTCGCGTGTCGCGTGTGCGTAGCTTTTCTGAGAATAAACAAATTAAATTCTCATATATTTATAATTTCCTTCTTCATATTTAGATATGGAATAAGCGATCACGGATATATGCGATCAACAGATTTCTATGACGGTCGTATATAAGTAAATTATTACCCAATTACCCAAAGTTTTCCGTTAAATCGGGCACAATCCTCACTCGCTACAAATTAGCCTCTGGATAGTGATGCGCACAACTGCATTGGCTAAAGAGGCTAATCGCGTGGAACCCAACTGCGATTACGTGTCACTACGTCGAATCGACACAGCGTGACAGGCAGTGGTGAGCGAGGCTGCCCGCACACTATCCTAGCTTGCCTTAAAAAACTATAATATATTATTATACAAAATAATTGAATATTAGGAACTCCTAAAGCAACCCTAGAGCTGCTACATATATGGCTAGGCAAGGGTTACCTATTTCCACCACCCGATAAAACCTACAGAAAATTAAAATCTTTATTCACATAGGTCTATAATTTTACTAACTTACACTTATTAAAAGTCAAAACTCTACCGCCGAGTTTGGAAAGCAGATTTGCATAGATATACTGCTAGAAACACTACAATGCCTTTCAAAATGTGCATCAGACGATGGTATTTTGAAAAGACATTTTACTAGTTCTACCACCAAATGCCTGAGCCATACATAACGTATTTCGGTTCGATGGATGGATTTAAATTCAAAAAATGTATGAGAATGACCGAACCCGCAATATATCACGTGATGATGGCTTAAATTAAGTCGTTGGAAGAAGAAGAAACCTTAATACTAAAACACTAGAGCTTCGACTCCCACTCTCATATGTGGAAGTTCTGATTGATCTTAGGTACCCCTTGGGTTCCGACTTCGGTTTCGATATGTTTAAATAAGAGGTTTTAAAAGGAGGTTTGACGACCTCCGTGGCGCAGGGAACGCACGCTCGGATTCGAGTGGGAGGTCGCAGGTTCGATTCCCGCCACGGGCCACTTTGGAAGATAATAATTTCTAAATTGGCTCAGGTCTGGTCTGGTGGGAGGCTTTGGCCGTGGCTAGTTACCACCCTACCAGCAAAGACGTACCGCCAAGCGATTTAGCGTTCCGGTACGATGCTGTGTGGAAACCGTTGGGGTGACATTACTTAGCCCTTCCAAGTTAGTACGCTAAGATCTTCGGCTGCATCATCACTTACCATCAGGTGAGATCGCAGTCAAGTACTAACTTGTAAAGCGTAAAAAAAAAGGTAGAACCGAAAGTTTTAAACGCAACCGCCGCAGATAGCGGCGGTGACGGTCAACACGTTCAGTCATCGAATTAATATTTCACTTGTTGTTACGCAAATATTCTCTGGCTCCGATTTCAGTTCCGGTTAAATTTGGTTCTGGGTTTTCGGAGTCAAAACTAGAACTTCCGGTTCTGTCCGAGTTCCGAGTCAGAAAAACCAAATTAAAAAATTCCGACTCCGATTTCGGTTCCGATAAAATCAACTCCGTAATATCCTTGCTAAACACAATCGGCAGAGAACAGCATTGACATAGGGACTTGTTGATTGATTGAAGGGATATGTCACTCTCATATATTTTCAGAATTTTATTCCATCTCGTTTTATCTATCGAATTCAAATAATATGTCATATTATAAATATCTTTATCTACGCTCATTGCTTAAAGTTCGAATTATGAAATCAAAATGTATCACATATTGACCTACTTTATTCACAGATTTCTATAATTATTAAAAAGTTATTCATTATAACATCGCTGTACTATGGAAATATCTCTAGATAGTTGAATAATTTCCATTACGATACTCGGCTCTGGGTTCCTGTATTTTTATGTGTCGTCATCACAGACCAAGGAATAACTTTCTTTTCTCTGTGGTCGTCATAGCCAAAAGAGAGTGTAGAGCCAATCCTCAATTTTGTTTTTTTTTATATATGGAGTTCACAGACAACATTTAGTTGGTAGTCATGGGATGGGCCATGATCGACCATTGACAACAATTAATTCACGGAAACAATAATTTTTTCCTGCCTTATATGACTGATTAAAAAGTGTGTTCATACAGAATATTGAAAAGAATTATGTATAATTTTTGATTATTTAATTATCCACTAAAAATATACTTCATCTGACTTGTATAAATATTTCTCTACTCTTTTTTGTTCCATGACTTTTTTAACAGACTATACGCAGTTTACAACTGAATTTTGGCGCCATACATAACTTTTAACATTTCAATGTGTTATTGTCAAAACTAACTGGCGCGGAAAAATATGTAGCAGTGAAACCTACTAAAGAAAATTTAACTCCACTTGACATTTTGGTAATTGCAACAAGAATGACCCACAATCTTTTACCAACAAAGTGAAGGATTTACGACAAACGTTAGCAAGATTTTATGGTTTGGATTTATAATAATTTGAGCGTAGATAAAGTAGTGTATGAAACTCTACATAATTAGGTATTAAAACACTCGTGTGATATTCGCCTGCGGCTCGTTTTTTAAACTCACACTCATGTTTTAATACCCCCCATTATGCATCCGTTTCATAAACTACTATTTCAAAGTACAATTGTATGTACATTTTGAAAAGAGTAAGTGTCGAGTTTCTTGCCAGTTCTCGGTGCAAGTTATGCCTATGTGAAGAAAGTAAAGTTTTTGATTTTCATTAAGTTTCATCGGGTGGTGGAACCCTAATTAAAGTAACCCCTTGCTTGCACAAAGGCATCGCAAATTAAATTCGTACGATTTAAAATGAAATTTCGTTTCCGATAAAATCTTTCTGAAGTAAAAGGCTCTTAATAACATTAAAGTCGTACTTTAATATTATTATGAAGCTTTTATCAAAAAGATGTGCCGGCCGGGTTACTTATGAAATTAAATTTTTGGGTTGCCAAATGTTTTATACAAGGTACAAAGGTAAAAAGGAAAGGGGTATATAATTGGATGAATTTTGTTTTGTTTACGTGCATTTCTGTCCCGAATTTTTATTTCAAAAAGTTGTATATTTTTTTTTGAGTGGTGAAAATTCTTAGTCCGACACATTATGGCCACAACGTATTAATACGTTTATTTATACATTTAGAAATTGAAATCTGCTGTTAAAATTTGACCAAACGTTCGAGCTGTCCATTCATGATATAATTGATTACAATGAATTCGAGGGTCATTTAAGCCCTTTAAATTATCATGATGAATGATAATCCTTTATCCTATACCTTTAAACGAGCAATTCTTGTATATATATTTCTATATAATCTGGATCTCGGAAACGGCTCCAACGATTTTCATGAAATTTAGTATCCAGGGGGTTTTGGGGGCGATAAATCGATCTAGCTAGGATTCATTTTTAGAAAATGTCGAATTTACCAAAAAAATAAAAATATGACTACTGCTGCCATCTATTGGCCACCGAGCGAAGCTCGGTCACCCAGATATTTTTAATCAAATCTGGGTAGCAATTACCTACCTGCCTTTACAGAACATAAACTAAACTTTGCTGATTCTGCTTCGTTCAGTTTATTAGTTAGTAACATTGGGTTATTAACTAAGAAAACGGAGGTAAAAATTATTTTTGTGCATTGCTTTTGAACAAGTTATTAACTTTAGTTGGTATGGTATCATGTCAAAATACCATTGATGCTAGTGGCTAACATTTGCAAAAAGTATACAAAAATATGATTTTTCCTCCGTTTTCTTAATCACTCAGTGAAAAAGAATCAGCTCGCAGGAAAGAAAATACCCTAGATTTATTTTGAGAACAAGCTGCGACTGGAATGAAAAGTTGAAAAAAAAACACCCGGAAATTATCTAACAAAAATCGATATAAGCTTACTCTGTCGGCAAGGATGCACCGCCAATTGATTTAGTGTACCGGTGCGATGCTGTGTAGCAACCGTAAAGGGTTACTAACCCCATCCAAGTTAGTAGGTACGACAACATCCTCGGCTGAATTGACATATTTTATCATAAGATGAGGATTACTGTTAAGTTAAGTTGAGTTTGACGACCTCCCTGGCGCAGTGGCCCGCGCTCAGGTTCAAGTGAGAGGTCGCAGGTTTGATTCCCGCCACGGGCCATTAAATTGGCTCAGGTCTGGTCTGGTGAGAGACTTCGGCCGTGGCTAGTTACCACCCTACCAGCAAAGACGCACCGCCAAGCGATTTAGCGTTCCGGCGCGATGCTGTGTAGAAACCATTTGTTGATTAATTTATTACCCTTCCAAGTTAATACGATAACATCTTCAGCTGCATTACCACTTACTATCAGATGAGATCGCAGTCAAGTACTAACTAGTATAGAGTTAAAAAAAAACCGGCCAAGTGCGAGTCGGACTCGCGCACCGAGGGTTCCATACCATAAAAGAAGTAAAACATTGAAAGAATCACTTTTATTCATGAATTTACGAGTATAATTTACATGTAGGTACTTTTGTTGGCAAACCGCAAACGTAACTTTGTTTTTGGTGGATTATTGTTATTATAAAAAAAAGTATATTAGTCAGTGAGTTGATTTTATTTTTCCTGTAAAATATACATTAACTTCTATTGATCATAATTATTTCAAATTTTTCGATTGGTAAACTTCGGAGATAAGGGGGGGGGAACGGTATTTTTTTCGACAGTTTGCTCAATAAATCAAAAACTATCGGACATAAAAATAAAAAATAATCGGTTTTAGACTACACAAGTAACGCCCTTTCATATGGTACCCCACTCAATATTGTTATCTCATTTTGAAAAATCGAAGCCCCGGTTTTCCCCCCTTTTTAAATAAAAATAAAAATAATTTTCAAAATTTTAAGATTGTTATGACGTCGCGTCACTATTACCTATAACTATTCCAAATTTCAAGTCGATAGCTTTGATAGTTACTGAAATAATCGAGTGTGACAGACGGACGGACGGACGGACGGACGGAGAAAGTCTCACCATAAGGGTTCCATTTTTACCAAATTGGTATGGAACCCTAAAAAAAAACTTTTCCATATTTTTTTTACTGAAGAAAATAAAATATTTCAGCCATTGATTTATAAACTAAGGATTTGGAGTCAGCGCTAAAAAGTGTCCGAACCGAATGACATACAAAACGCGAAAAGACATACAAACGCACTTCAGTCTCGTGTTTGAAATTTAGGCTGTATATAGTAGTGGTTTAAGACAAAAATTCCATTGTTTTAGTTTGTTTATAAAAGTACTCATGTACCCTCGTTTATAAAGGTTTTCTCGGGACACTTTTTTCGTGAATTTTGTATTACACCCGTCGTCCATAGATTTATAAGCCTATGATTTCAGCTGAAAAAACTTACCAAGTGCCAAACACAGCACAAGCACTGCCGGCGGTGTCATTGGCCTGCGGGCCTGAGGGGCCGCCCGCCCGCGTGCGCAGCCGTGACCGCATCAATACCACATCCCACCATCTGCGGACACTAACACTTACACTCCAGTTTCACTTTCACTTTTACTTTCCTTTCACTTTCACTTTCCTCTCACGGCAGCCATGGAAAAGTTCTGTTCATCACTATAGACAATATTGTTAGTGTAACATGTTTAAGTCCTCTGCTGAAGTTAGTTAATTCACTTTTAAATGTGTACAGTGTACGCTCAATGGTTTTAGTTTTTCGAACTTTTCAAAAATGTCACTTGTTATAACTAATTTCGATTTAGGCAGGGAGTTATTTCGGCTTCTGCAGTATCTGTAACAAAGAAACAGTATATTTAGTATAGGTAGGTCCCTTCCTAGTTAAATTAAAAACCATTACAGTAAAAATTATGACACAAATATAGATTTATTCCTTAGTGTATATATTAATACATAATATTACACTTCAACGTTAAAACTTGCCCAAATGACTTTCAGTAAGTATGAACATCATGGCGTTCACATATAATTATAATTTAATATTGATCAATATGATTATCAGTATAAATATCGTAATTGGGTTTATCGATAAATGCAGTCCATCAGTTATTCTGTCAAATTCAATCAAACTCAATCATTTAAATATTAACTTCCTCAACAAAAATAAACTACTCCACATAAAGCTAAAGAATAATGAACAGGAATGTCAACTGACCAACCTACTTTACACACGACTAGGTAGATAAAGAACCTTAGGTCTAATAGAAATGAGTGCTTAATAAATTGCGAGTAGGTCTCGCTGTAAAACTACACCTGTACCGTTTAAGCAAACGGACACTTGCATTTAATACCGAGTCCGGGTAAAGAGTAAAACTCACATTCCGCACACAGCCATTTCCTTGCCCAGAGCCGTCGCTTACGCCTCTTGAGTCTTAAGGGTCGCCTTAGGACGCGTACACACTGACGCGCTGGTCAATAAGACAATGCTGAGGGAGCTTTTCCAACATTAGATTCAAGCATCGAATGTGTTATGTTACTAACGTAACGAAGTGACAGTCACACCTCGCGGATGTGTCACCCTAGAGCGCCGAGAGTGACATGATTGTTTGAATCTGTAAGTCAAGGGATATCACTTGTCTTCATGCCATCGATCGCGTCGCAGCTACGTATAGCTTGGCCATGCTCATTGATTAACCCTAACGTAAAGAAGTAACAGACAACAGTCACACCTTCGCGCCGATGTGTTACCCTAGAGCGCCGAGAGTGACATGACAATCTGTTCGAATCTGTAAGCCAAGGGATGTCACTTGTCTTAATGCCATCGATCGCGTCGCAGCTACTTATAGCTTGGCCATGCTCATTGATTTACCCTAACGTAAAGAAGTAACAGACAACAGTCACACCTTCGCGCCGATGTGTCACCCTGGAGCGCCGAGGGTGACATGACAATCTGTTCGAATCTGTAAGTCAAGGGATGTCACTTGTCCACGTATAGCTTGACCATTGACAATAATTACTCAAACATACAAATGGCGCCGGTGTTCTAGTAGCAGCATGGGCCCGGTTCAAGCACAGACCGTTGACAAAGATGTGCAGTAAGAACAAAATATTAAAAAAAAGACAAATATAGTTTAGCAGAAAAGAGTTAATTTTATTTTATTTTATTAAAAAATATAGAGAATTGGCTCATGGCTACTAAGTTGTCAGAAATTCAAATATATTTGTACAATTTAAAGGAGGAATACATTATAATATAGTCATCCTGAATAGGTGAGAAAGCCAGGTCCCGTCTTTTTGTCCTCCTCACTCTGAAACTCGCGTTAGTGAGAAACCTCTATAACAGATAAAGCTATATTGCGGTCTCTTGATCTCTCACTTAATCGTACAAACATCGCCGAACATGTAGAAAAATATGCTTTTTTGTATGAAAGTCCACATAATTTCTATTTTTTTTTGGTTTCAGTGGTCATTATTTTCAGTGAAATTTTCGAGTTTCACCAGTTACAGTTTTATAGATACATAGTTTGAAGTACAGACGGCAAAAACTCAGTAATAAGTTCTCATATTTCATCATAACGTAGAAACTGAATTCTATAAATAAGCATAAGAATAAAGAAAAAGATAAGAAAAAGACAACCATTTCTTGTATAAACTCAGATGTCCATTCCGGAAGCTTACCAACAAAACTTGCAAACAATGATAACACAGAAATAGAATTCATAGAAAGAAAACAATCAAGAAATTGTTTGTACAATATATTGTATTTTTTCTCTAATGATCTGTGACGCTTTGAAGGCAGAGAAAAATAATATGTTTCATGAATTATAAGAGACACAAACACTGTGGGAATTTGATTTTTCCCGTTAGGGAAAGTTGTTGGTTCCTGAAGGATTAAAAAAAACTAACTAACTGAATATATGCCCTAACATTATGCTTTTAAAAATGTGCCATAACTCTTTACTTGTAAACTTTACCTTAATGGAGAATCCTTTCTTTACCGATGCGATTTGAGATATATTCGTAAATTGTGGCGAGATTCGAATGTCACCAAATCTAGCGAATGGTGAATTAATTTTGCTGAGAATTTGACATAATTCACTGTCAACTGAACGGAAAATCATTAGGATACGTCATAATGGCATATCTTATGGTGACGTCACAGCTGCTATCCGAGTGACATGACAGTCGTTCTGCGCCTTATCTTTATTGTATTTCCGTAATAAATTTTCCGATTTTCCGAATATTTGTAGTTACTATTACTGTAAAAGCAAAAGGTAACGATTTTTTTTAATATCATAGCAGAGTCTTCCTGCGGAATTATATCAGGTGATTTTATCACGATCGTAAGAAAAGAAAGTTTTATGTGGAACTCACTGCATACTACATAATCATTGACTTTGAAACACGCGACTTTGCAATTTTGAACTAAATTCGAACATTTGAAATGCAAATTATTTCGTAAGTACGAGCTAAGCAGGAACAAAGTTTCTACTTTCGTGGTTCTCAAATTTAAATTCTGAAACATCCCCCGCAGTATCATTGTGAACCTTTGACGATTCAAAAGAGCTTGTAAAAGTTACGAACAAAGCAAATCTACGTACTTTGAGGTTATAACTTGCGTCTTATGTTTCATGTAGGAATTTGTGTTTTGATATATTCTACGCGTACATTCCAAAAACATGTTAGGCAGAATTTATATGCTGAACTTCTAAAGGCTGGCCAAGGTAAGAAGCAACTTTCCTCCTACATTTCAAATTTTTAGAATAATTTGTATGCTAGAGGTGTATAGACTGGACATAGTAATCTAATGCAACTATGCGAAAGATGTAGTTGATTTTTGAAATCGATTGTGAATGTAGTTGATTTTTTTAATTCTTTGAAAAGAATTGCTAAAAATCAACTACATTCATAATCGAAAAGATTGGCAAAGTCTTTGAAATGACGTAGGAAAAAACCTAATGCTGTGCTATTGGCTCTGGGGCAAGTTTAAAAAAAACCAAGGTTATCTTTTTCTTTAGTCCAGACTATTATGAGGGCAAAATTAAGTAGTCGCCAGGAGCAGAAACCATGGCATTTCTACCTTACCTTACCAGTTACCCATTGAGGATAGTAAAGTAGTTCGATTGGCGAAAATCATAGACATAAGTAATGATAATATTATGATTTTGCGATGATGGCTTAGAAAGGCACTATAGGACAAAGACAACACCTAGTGTAATATTAGAGTCGGAAATCATTTAACTGTCAATAGTCAATTCAGTCCACAGTCTGATTTGCATACCTACATACTTACTAGTATCAAAGATGTCAGTATTTATGATATTGAATACTAAAAATAAAAGTGTCTAGCGAAACAGGTTTATACTGTGAACACACCTTAACAGATAGCCACGTTTATTGCACCTTTGTTTTTACGAGCTAACTCAAAACGTGCAAAAGAATTTCTAATGCTGATACTGTGTGCTCGGCGCAGGCTTACAGAGAAATAGAGTGCACTGTCGGGGGGTTCTTTTATAATGTTTTGTCACGACCTCAAAGAAAATAAAGGGCATTGTATTTAAAGCAATAGTGCTACTTTTTAGGGTTCCATACCAAAATGGTAAAAATAGAACCCTTATGGTGAGACTTTCTCCGTCCTTCCGTCCGTCCGTCCGTCCGTCCGTCCGTCCGTCCGTCCGTCCCACTCGATTATTTCAGTAACTATTTAAGCTATCGACTTGAAATTTAGAATAGTTATGAGTTATAGTGACCCGACGTCATAACAATTGTAAAAATTTGAAATTTATTGTTATTTTTATTTAAAAAGAGGGGGAAAATCGGGTCGACAAATTTTCAAAATGAGATAATAATATTATTGAGTTGGGTATTATATGAAAGGGCGTTACTTGTGTATACTAAAACTAATTTTTATTTATTTTTATACCTGATAGTTTTCGATTTATTGGGCAAACTGTCGAAAAAAATACCGCCCCCCTCCCCCCCTTATCTCCGAAGTCTACCAATCGAAAGATCTGAAATAATTATGATCAATAGAAGTAAACGTATATTTTACAGGAAAAATAAAATCAACTCTCTAACTATTAAACTTTTTTTGATAATAACAATATACCGACAAAAACAAAGTTATGTTTGCGGTTTGCATCAAAAGTACTTGTAAATTATACTCGTAAATTCATGAACAAAAGGGATTCTTTCAATATTTTACTTCTTTTAGGGTATAAAACCCTCGGTGCGCGAGTCCGACTCGCACTTGGCTGGTTTTAATACGAAATAATTAAAAGACAAGACCACCTGATGTTAAATGATTCGCCGGGCTATGAAGGTGAAAATCTTTTATATAAATATTTTTCACATACGAGTAGACTTAAATTAAAGTCAAAATTCTACCGCCAAGTTCGGAATTGCTTTCCGTTTGCACTGAAAAGAACTGGCATTAAACTTAGCATTTGCTCTTTCCTTCAATATAATTATATTATATTCAACTTTTGTTACATAGTGAAAGATTATTACATGATTTTTAAATGATATCTCGTGAGGAGAGGGAAGCATATCTCTATCGTTCCAAAAATCTTTTTCATCAACAAATTCTTTAATGGTAGAGTAACCCTGTTTACTATGTAAGGTGCAGTGCGACCTACGGCTTTGTACGTCAGTTCTTCAGACGTCTTGCTTAGCGATGAAAGAAAACAACATGAGGAAATCTGCATGCCTCAGAATTTTCCAAAAAAAGTGTGTAGTGCTTACAAACCCGCACATTGCGGTGGGAATGGCTAAGAAAATTTAATTCTCTTAACATCGGATGTGATAAAAGTCAAGCTCTAGTTAATAGTCAAGTAGATATTATAAAAAAAATTAAAAGTTGGAAGACGTAAAATCTCTACTACTGGGTGGAGCATAAAAAAGTAAAGTTTAAACTTTTAAAAGTACTCGCAAAGTCTCGTTAAGCCGTCATTAAGGCAGGTTTTCTTTTTATTTCTTGTATAGGTTGTGTTACTTACCTATCTCAACATTTAAAATCTTGCTTAATTAATTTTCTAGTTCTTTGAATGGATTCGAGATGAACAAACTTAATTATTCTCTTTCAAAGGATCTGTATTGTTCATGAATAGTAATGCTGCGTTATATCTTTTCAAAGCTAAATAATGGCGAGACAGAATCGATTATTTTTATACCTTAACTTAATTAAAATTATTAGCTTATTCTAATGACTCTTAAATCTTGCCCGCGTGGAATGGTGCCAAGAATCCTGGCTGCATTTCTACGTTGAACAGCTACGCTGATACGTTGCGTAAAAAATGAGCCATCCTTTCTGTCACCAGTTGAGGCTATTAACCGCGGGGAAAGCTCTCGAAGGAATTTTTTGGCACTATGACTCCATGGCCCCAGGGCCTCCAAGGCAAACGGGACAAGTATGTATCTCTCTAATAGAGAGGCATATTTGCGGCGCTTACCAGCCGCTAAGTCCGGGATTTCCTTCCTTTAGGCGGATGCCGGGAGGTATGCAGGAAGGAAAATAAAGGAAAAAGTTAAAGGAAAATACAAAAATCCCATACAAACTGTTTCTAGATTTGAAACATTTGATGGGATAAAAAGTACTAGGAAATTAGAAAATGAAAAGAGGTCAGAAACATAAATAACGACATGTCCTAGAATCTAGATAGTTACCCTCTACTCGTTTCCAAAATGCCCTTGACATTTTAAACAGGCGAACTGCGAGAAGAAAATATCAATGAACGAACATAATTAGTTCGTTAATATTTTCATAGCTTTGCGTCAACTTTAAAATTAAAATATCTTTCAAAGTTGTCAAAGGCGTAGTTTTGCGAGTGAGAATTTTAAGCCCTTCAAAATTTCGCCAGGTCGTGACGCAAATTCTAAGCGGAGTTTACACTTTTTCCATTTAATTACGCGATTCACATAAATTTATACATAGACTCTTGATTCGTTATGTACTTGAGCGTGTCTGGGTTCAATTTCCAACTGGTATGGATTTTTGAAAAATTTCTTTAGACCTATAATGATATGAGGGATGTAGGGTCATTCTAAATATTTATTTTTCATAAATTCTAAAATTCTAAATTTATTTATTTCACATAGGCCTAACGTACAGGCTCTTATAAAACATCAATATGATACATGTCGCGTATGGTAATAACTACAAGCTAAGTTAACGAGGGTTCCAACGCGCCCTGCACTGAGAAGAAACCCACAACAAACTCAGCCGGGTTTTGTTTTCTGATAACACCATTTCACAATGGTTCTTAAAACTTTTTGAGTTATTATAAATCAGAGCCAAGGATTTGATTCTTGTAAATAATCCTTAATCTTAATATATATAAATCTCGTGTCACAATGTTTGTCCTCAATGGACTCCTAAACCACTTAACCGATTATAATAAAATTCGCACACCATGTGCAGTTCGATCCAACTTGAGAGATAGGATAGTTTAAATCTCAATTCAACTATTTTTTAAATCCCCAAGGGCAAAACAACGTTTGCCAGGTCAGCTAGTACTATAGTAAGCCTTTTTAATGAGCTTTCGTTTTACGGCCACTTTGAACTTACTGAGGGATATAATGTTTTCTTTTTTTGTTTAATTAAATTTACGTTTTATTTTGAGAAATAGAATAACAAAAATTCAAGAAGAAGAAGAAGAACTCGCGAGCAACAGCTAGTATTTATTATAAAAGATAATATGTTTTGCGCATTTGTACACCCAGCCTGACATTTCTACTGAATTAATTCTTTTAACTGCATTTCTGAGACTCGCTCAAAAGAACGCTTTGCTTTGATTGCTATATTTTAAAGAAAGTATACCGGCATGGAAGCTTTCAAAGCGCCTCAAATATATTTTTAGACCTAAATAATAAATTGTGACAATTTATTTCGTTTTACGTATCCACTATATATGTTA
Organism: Coenonympha glycerion; assembly: GCA_963855885.1. Taxonomy (NCBI): domain Eukaryota; kingdom Metazoa; phylum Arthropoda; class Insecta; order Lepidoptera; family Nymphalidae; genus Coenonympha; species Coenonympha glycerion. The sequence continues at coordinate 1,586,656 of OY979631.1, forward strand.
CGGCTAAATCCCGAAGCGCGGCTGCACCTAGTTTTAGCCGGTTAGAACTAGGTGTAGCCACTTACTCTTGGTTAAACCTAGTACGAGCCAATTGTTTTCGGGTAAAACTAGGTCTAGCCTTCATCATGCCGGCTACAACTAGGTCCAGCCATTCCCTGTTGGATAAAACTAGGCCTAGCCGATATCATTCCGGCTAGAACTAGGTCCAGACAATCCCTGTTGGATAAAACTAGATGCAAACAACTTTAAACAAGTGACAGGCAGCTGGCTCACGCGAGTTGTGCGCCCCTGCTGCCCGTCACCCGTACACATGCGTTTGCCCTTGCACTTTGAGAGAATGAGCCATCAAAAGAGTCATCAAAACAATCGAAATGACATATTGCGGGCTCTGTGACCAGAATGAAGAGAAACAATGTAAGCTGTGTGAAAATGAACTAAAAATTGACACTAATAGGAAAGGCGCACAGGAAGGTTTGGTAAAACAAGCTATGAAAATGACGGCTTCATTAAATGAAAAATTTCCCCCATGTAAAGTCGGTGATACAGTCCGAGTAAAAAATTCCTGACGTGGACAGAGCTAGAGGCAACTTTCCCAATGTGTTAATGGTTGTACTTGAATGTAACGACAAGGGGTTATACAAATTAGGAAACAAATACGGCGCTATAACAGAACTATTTTCAATAAATCAGTTCACTGTGTGTGAGTCAACATTTTTAGATATTGACATTGTTTCACCCGAAAAGAAATCACTACGCCAAATAACCAATGCACAATCGACCTCTGGTGGGCAAGGCTATAAAAGATGCAACTGCAAAACCAATTGAGGCAACAAAAAGTGCCTCTACAAAGCTGTTGGTATTTTGTGCAACTCAAAATGGCACCCAAGTTTAGGTTCTTCTAATAAATAGTTTATGTTACTTTACAAAAGTGTGATTTATAATTATACCAATATTCTTTAAATTATAATATGCAACTATTGTCTGTTGTTAAAAAAATGTTCCTGATTGTTCCTATTATATTAAAAATTGTACTCCTAATAATTTGTGCCAATTATAACAATGTGATTCATAAGAATAAAAAACTCTCTACGTTTAGGTGTTATTATTATTAGGTGTTTTTTTTAATATCTAAAAAAGCTCTGCCGATAGCATGCCGGCTACGACTATGTACAGCCAATCCCTGTTGGGTAAAACTAAGACACGCGCAGCTGCTGCAGACGCTGTGAGTCACACTCGCTAGTAGACCTGCAGTAGATCAGCAGCACCTGGCAACCTGCAGAGCCGCGTGCCTCACGATGCCCTCCACCCCGCGCCGCTGATGCAGATGCTGTGAGTCATGAGTGTGACGCGGGGTGGAAGGCGTAGCGGGGCACGCATCTAAGTTTTATCCAACAGGGATTGTCTGGACCTAGTTTTAGCCGGAATGATATTGGCTAGACCTAGTTTTACCCGAAAACAATCGGCTCGTACTAGGTTTAACCAAGAGTAAGTGGCTACACCTAGTTCTAACCGGCTAAAACTACGGCTAAAACGGTTTTAGCCGTAACATATATAAATTTAAGCACAAGATGCAATAAGATGGCTGTTTTAAGTCTCTCTGCTTTTCAAGCGACTAAAAAAAATATACAGTATAATTGAGAACCTCCTTTTTTTGAAGTCGGTTAAAAAGGACGAGGTTTTCAATTCGACTGTAGTTTTTTTGTTTGTTACGTCATGACTTTTGACTGGGTGAATCGATTTTGATGATTCTTATTTTATTGGAAATCTGACGCTTTCCGTTTGGTCCCATTTCAATTTAGTGACAGTTTTGAAAATGGCATCCATGAGAAAACCATGAAAGTCTTAAATTTTTTATTGAAAAGGATGTATTCAACAGTAGTTTGATGAGAGTTGAAGTCGGGTTTTTTCTAAATTAACCAATGTATATTATGTTAGTTTCAATATAACAGACAGTATCTATGTCCCGATTAATTATCTCCGGAACTCTACGAACTTACTATCTTCTTCACGTTGAACACCTGCCTACCATAGAACAGCAGGCAACGATGGCATCCTTTTGGGATTGAAACGTTTTTCTTCCACGTTTCAAAAACAAACCTCTGAGAACACTACACGACACTACACTGGAGACTAGATGGAGACTGGAATAGAGTTATGCAGAACTCTCTTCCAGTTTCCATGTTCTTTGCAAAACACAATCTACCTTTCAAGAAAAGAGTGAATAGGTATTTTTAGGATAAACATTAAATAATTGAGAAATTCTTCTGTGGCCCTTTTGTCTTCATTATGTGGTGTGGTGTATTTTTAAGAAAAGTTACTCCAGTCTAAGTCATAGTCGTATTTATTCATTAGATTATAGTGGGATTCTTAAATGAAAGTCCGTGCTAGGTTCACGACAATCAATGATGTAATACAAAATATTAAATAACACAACTCAAACATAAAGTACATTCAAAATTATTCCCCGTGTTTAATATCGCGCGTACGTAACGTCGCTCGCGGTAGGCAGGCGCGTGCGGTCGTACCGGGTAGCTAGAGCGAACTGGCTAGTGCCTACGTGACTGAGTTACTATGCCGGCCGAGCGCAAGCGGCGGCCCGCTATTCCTGGAAACGACGTGGCACACGGCGCGGGCGAGAGGCGCGGGGAGGGGACTTTACATTGCGCGCTATATCCTCCCCCTCCAAGCCTGCGGAAGGCGCTGCAGTAGGCTTGGGACCAGGGTTTTTGCGAGGCCTACCCCTTTTCCGGTTATGGACAATGACCTCGTGTTCTCCCACATAGGGGGTCAGGAGACTGGCGTGGTACTTTCCCCGAGGAACATCCTCTTTATCAACCACCTCGTAGGTAGTGGGCGAAATTACCCTACTTATTCGATACGGACCCTCCCGGCGAGGGGCGAACTTCGAAGTGAATCCCTTTGCTGCCTGACTCAGGCGATGGCTCTCCACCAGAACGTGATCACCCTCTTGATAGGTTGGCCCCTGGCGACGATTCTTGTCAGCAGCCTCCTTACGTAGATCCTGTTGATTCTCCACTCGCCATTTTACCTCCTGCAAATGCTCGACAAAATCCTTAAGGTATGGAGTGATCTGTGGTACATAATTTTCTTGCTCTACGATCGTCCGCAGATCGCAGGTTATGTCAAGCGGAGACCGGAACTCACGCGCAAAGGTCAAATAAGCAGCGGAGTGTCCAGTTCCTTGATTATATGCTGTATTCAGCGCAAATCGTACTGAAGGTAGTACTTCTGGCCAACGACGATGCTCAGGATCGATCAGTATCGCCAACATCTGCTTCATTTCACGATTCTTACGCTCAGCTGGATTAGCTTCAGGGTGATATACGGGAGTTAGGTTCTGTGTAACCCCGAGAACGTGTAGGGCTTTCTGCATCACAGCCGACACGAACTGAACCCCTTGATCTGACAAAACGCGGCGAGGAAAACCGTAACGTAGGAATACTTCCTCAATTAGCGCCTTCGCACAACTTTCAGCAGTGGCATCGGTTAAAGGGAACAATTCAACCCAACGGCTCGCGGTATCCTCTACAAGGAAAATGTATTTCTCACCTTTGCTCCCCTCGGGCAGGGGCCCAAACAGATCCATAGCGAGAACTTCAAACCTCTGTGCGGGGACAGGTGTTTGCAGAAGACCAGCCGGTTTCAGGTTCGTTGGCTTGAACTTCTGACATAAATCACATGTCTTCAGGTATTTGGCCACGTACTGACGCATGTTAGGGAAGTAGTATCTCTCCTTGGCCTTCTTCAAGGTGCGCTCTAATCCCAAATGTCCTGCAGTAGGTGCATCATGAATCGACTTCATGAGTTCTTCGCGCATTGATTCAGGCACAACTAGCTGTGGCTCTTCAGATTCACTAGCCGGATCGAAGCGAAAAAGAACTCCCTGGTTAAGGTAATAACCTCGATCGGTCCAACGCATTGCCGCGTCATTATCTTCGTAATCATCCAATATCTTTTTAATTTCCGGGTCGGCTAACTGAGCCAAACGAATCTCCTCAGAGCTCCGATGAGGTAGATCCACCGAGACTGGACATATATCACAGGTGGTGTCTGCATCTACTGATGGTTGGCACACTGGGCGACTCAATGTGTCCGCTACCACATTAGCTTTACCTGGCGTATACTCCACATCCAGGTTAAAGGCTTGGACCTTCAAGGCCCACCGAGCCAAGCGTCCGCTTGGAGTCTTAAGCGAGAGCAACCACTTTAAAGGTTGATGGTCAGTTGCAACCCGTACCTGGGCTCCTTCCAGGTATCCACGGAATTTATCCAGGGCCCATACTACAGCCAGAGCCTCACGCTCAGTCGTGGTATAATTACGCTCTGCTGGCGTCAACAATCTACTGCCATATTCTATAGGAAGCTCCTCCTTCGGCTCGGACCCCTGCAAAAGGACTGCGCCCAAAGCATACGCGCTGGCGTCCGTGCGGAGCACAAATTCTTGGTCAAAGGACGGTTGACGCAAAATGGGAGCGGTAGACAGTCTGCTTTTCAATTCTTCAAAAGACTTAGCTTGCTCCTCCCCCCATTTCCAAGGTCTATCCTTTTTGGTCAGGTCAGTCAACGGACGGGCAATCTCCGAGAAGTGAGGGATAAACTTCCGAAACCAAGAACAGGTTTGCAGAAAGCTCTTCAGTTCCTTCAAATTATTAGGAGGAAGCCTGTTCATAATCACTTGAACTTTCGAGGGATCAGGTTCCAATCCTTTAGCGCTAATGACATGCCCTAAATAAGTCACTTTCTCCCTAGCAAAGACGCACTTCTCCCGATTTGCCCTGAGATTGAATTGGCGCAGGCGTTCGAACACCTGTTGCAAATCCTGCATATGTTTCTCCAGATTATCGGAGATCACCAAAATGTCGTCTAGATAAGCCACGACTGTAATATCCTTGAGACCAGCACGAAACCGATCCATTAAACGCTGGAACGTCGCTGGCGAATTCTTCAGCCCAAAAGGCATGCGCCGAAATTGAAACGTACCAAACGGTGAAACGAATGCAGTTTTATGGCGATCCTCAGGAGCAACCTCCACCTGCCAATAGCCTGATCTCAAGTCGATCGTGGACATGACGCAATTACTTTTCGCAGAAGCCAGGATGTCATCGATTAGCGGCAGCGGATACTTATCCGTACGCGTCACGGCGTTTAATTTCCTATAATCGACGCAAAATCTAGTTTCTCCATTTTTCTTAGGAACCAGAACAACCGGCGAGGTCCATTCAGACTCTGCTTCTTCTATGACATCAAGTTCTAACATCTTATCGATTTCCGCCCTTATTATTTCCTTCTTAGCGGGTGTCACCCGGTAAGGCGGTGTAGAGATGGGTGTAGCGTTACCCGTATCAATTCTGTGCACAGCAAAAGGCGTCGGCCCTCCCCCTGCACTGAAAATATCCTCATTCTTTTCCAGAAGTGCAGCCAATTTACCTTTCTCGGCTGGTGATAAGAGGATGCCCTCTCCCTCGCGGAGAGCAACTGCAGCACTAGCTGTGACATTGTTGTCGTGTTCATATTGTAATTCGAAAAAATCTGTAGAATGCAAAGAGTAACGATTATTATCAAAATCGAGTACCATGCCAGCGTCCCTAATGAAATTCATCCCTAGGAGAGAATCTTTAGCACCAGGCAATACAATAAAGAGGGTAGTAAAATTCCTTCCCCGCACCTTTACATTTACTACAGCCGTCTCTACAATTTGAACGCGTTGGCTACCGTCCGCGAAACGCAACTCAGTTACAGTGGAATTGAAAACTTGGCCATTTGACCTTAAATGCCGCGTTAAACTATCACTAGCCACTGACTGTTTTGCACCCGTATCGAGCAAAGCTGTACCGATAGCACCAAACACTTCAATTTTAAAAATTGGACGCACACGCGGATCGAGTACGGATTCACATACAGACACTGATTGGAACGCGGTCGTCGTCGGAGTCGAAGTATGCTTTTCTTTGCACCCTTTACAATTAGCCCTTATGACCCCGGGCGCTCCGCATCCAAAGCAGGTAATAGCTGGGCGCGGCTCCGGTAGTGCAGCGACAGGTTCACTCTTTACTGGATCCGTAGTGGTCTTATTCTTGTACTTACGACAGTCGTCTCGGACATGCCCAAATAGTTTACAAAATGAGCACCGTGGTCTTTGCTTGCCATGGGCGCCTTTCTCCTGCTTTACCACCGAACCGGAGGATAATTCTACATCGTGGGCGACAGGTGGCGACGGAAAGGCAATGGTAGACTTGTACTTCCCGTTGGAAGCAGCACCTCCTTCCTCCAGGATGTCCTCCACGACGCGCGCCTGTTTCAGCAGTTCCGAGAACGAAGTGAAGGCACTCCTCGCAACCTTCTCCCGTATCTTCTTATGCAAAAGCCCGTATACCATGTCGAGCTGTACCGGGTTCTCTGGTAACGTGTTCAGCGGTAGCTGTGCGATAAGCGCTCTGATCCTGCATACGAACACATCCGTGCGTTCGTCTCGTTGCTCACGACTAAATATCTCCCGATAAATTCGATGTGGTGGCAGGCGTGGACCGAAGGTTTGCCGTAGTAATTCTATCGCCTCGTCCCAACTCGTCACCGAATGCTTAACGCCCTGCCACCAGGTAGCGGCGAAGTCGGTCAACAGCATGGGCAGACCTCTCAAGGCAATCTCGTCACTAACGCCCACACAGTCCTTATAGATTTTTACAGCGTCTATGAATGCTAATACATCGCCTGATCCACTGTATCTCGAAGTACATTTAGCAAAGTTCGTACTCACATACGACGGCAGCGGGGGCGGCGCGCCTTGTTCAGGCGGCTGCGCCCGTAACGAGCTCAACAACCATACCAACTGCTGGTCGGTCATGACAACAGACGGACACGGCGCTGCGGCGCCGGGTGGAGCCTGTTCGGGTTGCGCCGTCCGCGCGGCACCGAGCTGCTCACACCCGGGTTGTGGCTGCGACATGGCGGAGGTGCCAGCGGTTAGAAGTCCCGCACACACTGGCGTCGAGGCAGCAGAAGCAGTAGCGGACGGAGGTCCAACCAGTGGCGGCGTAGACGAACGCACGTCTATAAATAGGTTCTCGCCATTGGAAGGCATCGCACTATCAGTCTGCTGTGTATTCCGCGTAGCACTACTTGCGCGCGATCGCGTAAGCACCATGTCTATACCGTTCACAAAATCGCGTACCTAAATCCGCAGAGAAAACAAACGGATCCGGGCACTAGAACATTGTCACTAGAGGTCGCGCAAAATATCACGAACACTGAATCCGTCCCTTAAGTTCGAACTCGCACGAAGCGTTCCTATTCACTTCTTTACACAGTCACAGTTCTATAAACGGTTGTCCTAACGTTCGACACGAGTTTTAGTAACCTAGGTATCCTACTCTAAGATCTACTAGACTAAACTCGCACAAAGCGTTCTTTACACACACGTTATGAGTTCTAAAACTAATATTCTAACGTCCGACACGAGTCTCTAGGTAAACTAGATATCCTAACTATCTAAACACTAAATACCTAAACACTAACTCACACGGAGCGTCGCAAAACACTATTGTTCACTTGTTTACGTTCTAATCTACAACTATCGTTCGACGCAAGATCTAGATAACCTAACTACAATACCTAGAAGCTAGACTTGCACGAAGCGCTCGTTTAACCACTAGCGTTCACTGTTCTGCGTTGCAACCTCACACTATCCTAGGAAACCTAACTAGGCACTAAGCACTAGGATGGCTAAATGTGAGTACTAAATCACCCGCGAACGTAAAGCACTAAGTAGGTACAAAGTTCGAGAACGTTCTATAAAAGTTCCACGGTTCCGCACACACACACGGGTAAGCAGTCAGATATACCTATACACCGGCTGCACTAGGAATAACACAAGCACTAGAACGCCTAATTTTGTATAGTTCGACTGATTTTGAACACACTTCCGTTTTAGTCACTGTTTCTTCACACCACAAAAGTCTGAACACTAAAACACGGCCCTATACGATGGGCGCCAGATATAGTGGGATTCTTAAATGAAAGTCCGTGCTAGGTTCACGACAATCAATGATGTAATACAAAATATTAAATAACACAACTCAAACATAAAGTACATTCAAAATTATTCCCCGTGTTTAATATCGCGCGTACGTAACGTCGCTCGCGGTAGGCAGGCGCGTGCGGTCGTACCGGGTAGCTAGAGCGAACTGGCTAGTGCCTAACTGCCTACGTGACTGAGTTACTATGCCGGCCGAGCGCAAGCGGCGGCCCGCTATTCCTGGAAACGACGTGGCACACGGCGCGGGCGAGAGGCGCGGGGAGGGGACTTTACATTGCGCGCTATAAGATCCCATATTCTGATTGATCGCGTAAAGTTACTCGTGTGTACACATAGATCTCTCCATCGCCTATGGACAGACTTTGAGCTTTCGTATTAAACCTATGATCCTAAGTTAACGTTAAACAAAAGGTTTAAATATGTAATTCTTAAAATACATAAAACCCTTAGCTGACATAAAGCCTCTTACAGCGAGAATGAAATTATACAGTTTCAGCAGTCGATAAAAGGAATACTTAAAAACAAAGAAGTGTCGAGAACACCCAATATGAGCCATAAAAACACATTTTTATGGCGTACACACCCGCCTATATTCTGTTCCGTTCTCAGCGATCAGCGTTTTGTATTCATGGCGTGGACGGCGACTTTATACTTTGTTTTATGGTGATACAATAATGGGAGTGAAACTTTTGTGATGGATCTCGTAAAACCGGTGGGTATCAACTACCACGCGCAACTGCAGTTTACTTTATTGACAAGAATTCATTATGGTCAACCCGTTTTTTTTTAAACAGTGTTATAAAGGACATTTGCGACCTTTGAATTGTGGGATATTGTGTTAAGTATAAAATTAGTAGCGAAAATTTAAATACTGAAAGTGAAAATGAAAACGAAAGTCAAAAAGTTAAAACTCTGCAAAGGTAAGTCCAAAACAGACTTCGGGATCATAATATTGTAGAAGCATACATTCAACCCCACAAAGAACCTCTGTACTTTACAACTTGTGTCCTTCATTTCTATAATTAGACGGTTACTTATATCCGTTGCTTAAAAATATTAATATTTTGACGAACAAAAAGTAATCAATTAAGTATAAAAGTCAGTAATATAATATGTAATTTGATAGTATAAAAAGTGATATGATAATAATTTATGGTCTTTTCTTCCATTAAGGACTTCTTCCAGGCCTAGTACAAGACAAGATAATGCTAGGAATCCGACAGAGTTATTCGTTTTCCGTTACTTTTTGCATATCGATTGTAATGCAAAACTGAATCAAGCTTAGAGTACCCCCATATATGTATAGGAAAGAACCTTGTGGTACAAAATCATATTTATGAAACGTTTATCTTACGTCTTACACTGAGTAAATTTTCAGCAACGGCCAATAACAATGTGGAATAGCCAACTAATCAGCAGATATCACAGTGCGCGAGTTATGTGTGTAATAACACAGCACGAGTCCAGCCGCGTGAATGGTGTCGGTTATTGAGTTTAGTCTAGTCGTCGGAATGTTGGCAAAGTGCCCAGGGCCTGTCGCTGGGGAAAGACAAGACCCGTCTGGAGTCTGTGGTACTGGAGACTGGCCTTGGAACCTTTGCTAGAGTTCGACGAGTCATGGAAAAAGAGACATTAGTGATTAGCCCGTTCTTTGACAAGGGGTCTGATTGCGTAAGAAAAACATATTCATCGTTATCGTAAGGCAAGTTAACAAATTCTGCCCCCCGATTGACTGACGTAAATCAGGGAACCAATCAGCGGGAAGAATTCGTAAACGATTATGGAAACGATGAACGCGTTTTTCTTACACAATCTAGGAGAAGGTCTGGTCACGGGGCGTTGCAAAATGGAATAACTATAGCTAAACCTTGTGTATAATATGAAAAGGTTTTACCTGTATATTCACAAACAGATTTTGAATTATTAAGCTATTGCATAGCTTCTATCGCGGGCCTTGAGCGTGGAGACCGAATCCAGAAATTCCGTAACGAAAATAACATAACACCTCCAAACAAGCAAAATGTTGAAAAAATACCCCTTTATATTTGAAGTTTAAGGAAAAATTGATAATAATATAATTAGAAATAGGCAGTAATGCTTATATTATAATACCTACTCGTAATTAAATTCTCTGAGTAGTACACTTTTTAATATTATCAAACCCCTTTCTTAAAATAAAGTTAGATTTGCGATTCGTAAACAAATGACTTGAAACGTGATTCTTAGATTTTACTTATATGGAACCCACGATGCGCGAGACTGACTCTCATTTGGCCGGTTTTTTATTATGATTATGACTATAATTGATAGTAGATGGATTATAATCGTTAGCAGAACAAACAACGAACTAGGAACACGTCCACTTAACGACGATATCTCATACATAAGTGTAGCAGTGGTAAGAGAAGAGTTTTTGCGACAAAAGAATTACCTACTGTTTCGGAAGATGAGAGGCCGCACGATGAATGGGTCATCATAACGATATCATTTATTATGGGACTTTGTACGGGAAACCAGGCTAGTTTATTACGAGTATAATAGAGTGGGTACTTGTTGTTCATCGCGACTTCACATGAGACCCGCGGGAGCCGCGCATTTATATTTCCCCGGGATAAAAAGTAGTATACACGCTTCTGGAATAATGCAACTACTTACCTACTAGTGAAAGAATTTTTTTTACGACCTCCTTGGCACAGTAGTGCGTGCTGGGATTCGAATGGGAGATCTTCTCAGTTCAGGGCGCGTTGGAACCCTCGTAAACTTAGTTTTTAAGTCGTTAAATAGTTATCACTATTAATAAGTATATGTACCTACTTGACATTCATAAGTGCTAACAAGTAGTGGCCAATATGAAATAAATGATTTGAATTTGAATTTGAATTAGATCGCTGATTCAATTCCCGACACGGGCTACTTGGGAATGTCATAATTTCTAAATAGGCTCAGATCTGGTCTGATCAGGTTCAGACGTAGCTGGTTACCACCCTATTCCTACGATTTAGCTTTTCTATGTAGAAACCGATGAGCGATAACATTTTTGGCAGCATATCAGGTGACACCGCAGAAAAAAAAATTTAAAATCCGAGAAGTAGTTCCGCAAACAACTCTTATGCTTAATATAGAGCAAGTTTATTCTGTTATGACTACCTGAACTGAAATCTTTTATGTCCCACATCTGGGCATCGAAAAATATTGTGTCAAAATAATTATAAGAAAAATATTCACATAAAAAACTCATACTTTACATTTTTCCTATACGGACTCGCACTAGAAAAAAATATTTGTCTCGTTTACCATGACTAAAAATAATTTTCTATAAAAAATTTAGCTTAAAGATCAATGAAGGCACCCCTATCAACCTTCAAGTACTATCGACAAATACGAATTCCGACAAGACCCGAATATCCTCTTACGTATTGAAAACAGGTTTTTACGAGGAACTGCAAACACGATTTATAACTATTCAGCAAAGCATCTAAGGGATCTTTCGAATACACCGATCCCGGACTGTCCCTTGACCCTTCAGTTATTCATATGCTCCGTAAAAGGGTTCAACTTCAAAACCCATTGTGTCTGCAAACAGAATTCAAGATGGTGATATATTATATGATGTAATAGAAAAACCTGCGGACTCCACCGCTATGCTAATATGTGATCCATACTGTTTCAAATTTGAATGAAGCGGTTGAATTTTCAAAAATAATTCTCCTAAGGGATGGTAACACCCCATAAAAGCTTTATGCAAGGCTAATACAAGATACAGTAATGCTAAGAATTCAATAGAGTTTTACGTTTTTGATTGCAAGTTAGTACGCTAACATCTTCGGCTGCATCATCACTTGCAGTAAAGTACTAACTAGTGTTGTGATTTATTATTTGTTTAAGTTAATTTTATAAATAATGTACTTGATTTGTGTATTAAATAGCATTTGCCATGTAACTAGACGACCTTTGTCGGCAATGTAACAATCTGAACGTAAAGTTTTGAAGTTGACAGGAGAATGACGTAAGCAGGAGGTTTTAAGTGAGACAAAAAGAGGGCGTTGAATGTTGATACCTAGATAATTGGAATTTGGATTTGAAAAAAACTGTGGAGTTTTGTTTGAATTGTGTATCGTTGTGGATTAATAAAACTAGTTTAATGTGATTGTTGTATGTTTTAGAACATATCAGAAGTGCTAAGAGTATCCACGACCCACGAGCGATGTCTGAAAGAAATTAAGTGCGAGCGACTCACGAGTCATGTCGAAAATAAGTATTTCGGAGTTCGGAGTTTAATATACCCAGTTCAGTAATGACATCAGGAAGGATCTATGCAGCTAAGAGCAGCATATAATTTATACTATTATGGATTCACACTGAAAGAAAGAAGTGGTAAGTAAGACTTCATGTTACCGAAAAACTGAGCACCGACACGAAGGTGGTGTCCATAGTACTCAGTAGGTACTAGGTACACTACAAATACTTTAAATATCTACATTGTCTGTATTGTTAAGATTGGATGAATAATTTAGTTGTTAGGTACAAGTTATGAGTTCACTATTGTCTGACTTCAATTCTACCTATATAAACTATACAAGTAATACACCAGTAAACATAATTATTGTTTTTGGAATTTCTGGTTATAAGAAGAAGATCTAATACTAAGTAAAAGGAATATGCACATTACATATAGGTTTGGAACACTATAAATGTTGATATGCACTGACCTGGGAATGCCTTTTGTATTTATATGCATTTAAAGTAAATTCATCTTCATACCACAATTACTAAGCTGATTGAGAAATATTTATTAATTTAAATAAAAAAAAAAGCATCAATAATTATTAAATCTTAAAGATATAATATACAACTAAGTTCTAAGGACAGTGAAAAATGTATACACGGTGTATGATTATATTAAATTATAATTAAAACTATAATATTTATACAAAATTAAATTCAAATAAGTACATACTACTACATAAAAAAAAAGCTAATATATATACTTAATACCCAATAAGTGTTATATATTATGTATATATCCCATTATGTTACAAATAAACAAGTAATACTTAGTCTTCATTAAGAAGCCAATGTTTCAAAATGATGCTTCGAGACAGAGTTTTTAAATATGTTGAGTGATTTTGATTGCCACAACTATAAGGGAAGTACATTCCATAAAAGAATTGCCCGCACATTGAAAGACTGCTCATACATCTTAGTTTATAATCATCTGTTATGGTACATACATCATTATACTATACAAATTAAAGATGATCATTTCATCCACCTTAGTAAATCTTAGTGTCTTTGTAAGGTTATGCATAATCAAAAGTCAAAAATTCAAAATTAAAAATATCTTTATTTTACATAGGTCTAATGTAAAGGTTCTTGTAAAACATTAATATGTTATTTGCCACATATTTATGGTGATGACTACAAGTCGACTTAAAACTAAGTTTATGAGGGTTTGCACTGAGAAGAAGCTGACAACATACTCAGTTAGGTTTTGTTTTATGTTATCACCACTTCACTATAGCTCTGAAAAAACTAATTGAGCTAGTATATTTACAGCACTTCATTCACTCCCATGGATTAGATTCATGTAAATAATCCTTAATGCACATAGTTTACTATAATTAGTAAGCTTTATTATTGAGGTAATATATATAGATATGAATCAAAATAGCTATTTAAAAAAAAAAAAAAGTTTAATTTGGTTATTACTTATTATTGAAGTTCATGTCATTCAGTAAAAACAGCAATGCCCTAACATGGTCTTATGTATAATAACTAAGAATAATATATTGTGCATGAAAGCTGATAATAAATGAAATGAAATGAAAGTAGTAAATGCATTAAGACAAGAATACTACATGAACATATTATGATTCAACTGTACAAATAAATAAACTTTGAATATCATCCTTTTATTAGTTTCATGAGTTAATGGACATTACCAAGTTGTGTTGTATGGTGCTTAGTTTTAGGTTAAATGTTCAGCAGATGATTGCAAAAATAGACACAGTCATGTATGTGATTGCAACATGGTACTTTACCGTGAAGTTGATTGAGATCCAGTTGTGAAGGTGACTGTAATGATGAATCTAGTCATGTATGTGACAAAGATCCAGTCGTGAAGTTGACTGTAAGATTGAAGCCTGTCATGTAGGTGGCAGATACCCAGTCGTGAAGTTGACTGTAAGATTGAAGCCTGTCATGTAGGTGACAGAGATCCAGTCGTGAAGTTGACTGTAAGATTGAAGCCTGTCATGTAGGTGACAGAGATCCAGTCGTGAAGTTGACTGTAAGAATGAAGCCTGTCATGTAGGTGACAGAGATCCAGTCGTGAAGTTGACTGTAAGATTGAAGCCTGTCATGTAGGTGACAGAGATCCAGTCGTGAAGTTGACTGTAAGATTGAAGCCTGTCATGTAAGTGACAGAGATCCAGCCGTGAAGTTGACTGTAAGATTGAAGCCTGTCATGTAGGTGACAGAGATCCAGTCGTGTATGTGACTGCAAGATTGAAGCTAGCCATGTAGGCAACAGACAGCCAATCATGTGGGACCTAGGCAAGTGATGCACTGAGACACATTAATGTACGTGACTGTAACGTGAAACTAATCATGAAGTAAATTGAGGTGTGGTTATGGAAGTGACGGCAATGTTGAACTTGCTCTATAGATGATTGACAAAGTTGTGAATGTTACTCGGGACTTAGCCATTTAGGTTACATGGAATCTAGACCTGTAATGATGGACGAAGACATAGTCATGTACTCAATGAAGACACAGTTATATAGATACCTAACTGGGTAAACAAGGAATGACTGAATGAAGCTGCAGAAGTAGTCTGATTCTCTACGTTGGAGATCCTGGGCTTGATTCCCATAACTGGAAGAAGCTTGTGCGAAGAGCATGATTTTTTTTTTTTTAATTTTTTTTTTTTTTTCCAGTTTTGGTGTCTGGATGTTTACTAATATTATGTATTTTTTACATAATAATGTTGAATATTGAATATGAAGTTTGATAACACTCACTAGCAGGTCCCAATAATATAAGTTAGCAAGTCTCATAACATTAACTATGGCTTACTCTGGGGCCAGATGTCAACCTGATATATTTACTTATTAATTAATCGTTTGGATGGTAGTAATGAAACCGTTAACAGAAAGAAAGGTGTTTAAATAGAATATTGCATATGCTTCAGAAATTTCAGAATTATGATGTATAGGGATGCTGTCATGTATCGAGTGGCTCAGTATAGATGAATATATTGTGATGCAATCTTACAGAATTCAGAAAAGAATTATTTGATGAGTCTGACCCAAAAAAAAAAAAAAACTCAAAATATTGAGCGGAAGTCGAAGAAAATGAGTGTATATATATGAATGAAAAAAAAATATTTATTTTTATTATGCTTTTCAGAAATTGAATGTATTGGCGAAGAAATTGTACGAGTCACTCCCGACTCTTCATTTATATGGCAAGAGTGAAAAAAAAAAAACCAAAAACATTTGCAAGTGATGAGTCCTATGGTAAAAAAAAAAATACAGGAAAATGGTAAGTTGTAAGTAAAGTCTGAGAGACTACTTTTACGCTAAGCTGACTTTGAAGGTGAGAGATAACTGGGTAAAAGACAATAATTGAGCTGTTTGGCATATGCTATTTCATATAGTGCCATTAGGAATGTAGTTCTGGCATTTAACTTTGATTAACTAGAAGATTTTATTTTTAAAGTCACAAGAGGTCAGCAGTGAAGAAGAGCCAATCACAAAAAAAAGATTCTGTAGATTATTTATTAGTAGATTTATTTTATTAGTAGATTCATTATGTGAAGTTATATTTATTAGATATTAAATTGAACAAAAAGTTTAGAGTTTAGTTTAGGATCTTTGATTTTATTAACAAAATAATCTATTTGCGTCAGTTGCAGAAATCATAAAATAATGGTGTTTATAGATTTTGTCAGCAATTGTAGTTTTTGTTTTTATTCTGAAAGAAAAAAATGTTAGTGTATTCGTTCTAAAAGAAAGTAATGAACACTTTTCTATTAAGGGTTTCGGCAATTTGCAACCAATTTCTACATGACGATTATAAAAATAGATTAAATTGAGGTCAAAATGACTATATTTAAAAAAATAAATTGCTGTCAATTAAGTACATTGTTGGAGAATAATGAAAAGTATGCACATATGGAAGCTATTTCTAATGCAATTAAAAGAAACCTTTATTTAGTGAATATATTACAATAAACAGAGAGGGTACATAAGTATACTAATGTATACTTCACCGTATAATGTATGTATAGTAACTGCATTCGGAACATGTATACTTCACTGAAATCATGATGTCAGTGAAAGGTCACTCAATTGAAGTTTAATTTTAACCATTGAAGACCATTTAACCTTATTTTCGTTAACTTACTAAAGCAGTTATATACAACGAATCATAAACAGCATGGATCATCACTGTAATATCTGTAGCAAGATTATTCTCTTAACGACAAGAAGATAAATTTAATATGCAGTCGTTGCCATATTATGATAATATGTTGAGATTCAAAATTATAGCCTAGAATCTAGATGATCACTTGACAACAAGGTACTTATATTTACAACCGCATTAACTTCAGATACTTTAGAAATTAAAGCAGGGATATATGTACAAGCAGGTCCTATTATAGCAGGAACTAAAACTTTTGTTTTCAATTCCGTTAATAAACAGGAGCAATATATATATGCCTATTGATAAATATAACAAATGGAGTGGATGAGGACATAATGACAAGGTAACAAGACATAATAGAGACAGACAGGACATAATAGAGGCTTTTAACAAAATAAAGACAATATCTTGCACAAACATTAGTGATCTGGGATTTGTTAAAGTGCGGAAGGCTCGAAAAAGTAACCTTCGTCCTACTTCGGAATGTTGTCTTAGATTGTCAAGTCTTATTTGGATCCATCCAATGAATTTGCCGTGATGCGAGTCCATGATGCGGACGGACAGATGGACAGACAGACCAAAAAAAATAAAAAAAAAAATATACCAAAATGTTTAATGTACTAAATGCGACCCCTTGCAGTTTTATTATGAGAACTTATAGTTTAAGTAATTATAGTAATTTAAATATATATATAAAACTATTAGGTGCTTGATACTTATAGCATATTACATGAAGCAGTTACCTTAGTTAGTAAATGTTTTGTCGAAAGTCTTCAAAGAATAAGATTATTAAGATTACAAAGGGAATATTCAGTAAGAATGTTTGACACACACGGGGCAACTATAGTACATTTTGCATGGTAGTGGCGACATAGGTAACCATAACATGCTACTTCAGGTGTCTGTTCTTTTCTGTAGTAAATTCATATTATTATCAAATTCAATTTTAATATAGAATACCATCCTGGCGATAGTGTGAGCCATGGTGATATTGTGTGTATCCTATATTAATCCGTTAATTGTGTAAGCACTTTAAATATACAGGCTTGCAACGTATAATTAAAATAATTAGGCTTAATTATGAGAAAAATAGTAAAGAGATGAAAAATTGAGTGTTATATCGATTTGTTCCCTCATTATATAGGTTTAATGAGATATATAAAAAAAAAAATGCTTTAGAGTTATACGAGCCTAAAAATAGTTATTTAATTATTATTGAACATAGTTCACTAATTCATTACTAAGAATAGGTAAGTTATATTGCTACATTGAGT
This sequence comes from Coenonympha glycerion, assembly GCA_963855885.1. Taxonomy (NCBI): domain Eukaryota; kingdom Metazoa; phylum Arthropoda; class Insecta; order Lepidoptera; family Nymphalidae; genus Coenonympha; species Coenonympha glycerion. The sequence goes on from OY979631.1 coordinate 1,604,413, forward strand.
AGTCTTTCTCAAAAACCCTTTTGCCAATAACTAATGCCGCGAGCTTGATTCCTATGCAAATTATCGTATCTTATATACTTAGATAGCACTACGAAAGTATGATTTCAAGAATTAATATAAAAAAAAAAATTTTGATTGGTGTATAGTACCCAATTATGTGATTTGAAATTATGCATTACATACAAGTTCTAGACGAAGATACAAAACGAGTGATACCTAAAAGTGCTTAATCGTGCAAGTGCAGAGTTAATCATGATAATATTATCTGTCAGTTGGAGTCATAGTGACTACCGAAAGAATTATGAATCCGCATTGGTTTAAACTTGTTCATTTAAATTATACTTATATCTTGATCTTTTGGCCCTTTTGTTATATATTTCTGTAAAGCCGGTAAAGAACATTAAAGAATTAATACGTTAATAAAACTTTCGAATATTTAAATTTACGAAGAGTTTTGTGTAATGGTGTAGAGCCATTGAGTAACTCTGTACTAACGTACTAGAGGGGCTCTCTGCGTTTATGACTGTGTCACAGGTAGCAGACGCGCGGCGGGCGCGGTAAGAGTGAGGAGAGGTCGTCGTCGTTGGCGTTGCTGAGAGTCTCAGCAAATAAAGGAGCAAAAGTTTTATTCGAAGTGTCCTCTCTTGTTACTCAATGTGTAGAGCATATATTTAATTGAATTAGCATTTAATTTAAGCAGTTGTTTGCTCTCGAGCTGGGTCAAGCAGGGAACAATTAATCATACAAAAATTGCATCACTAAGTACACAGTAATTTTAATAAAGATGATCGTAACTGGACCCAGCACATTTACCTAGAATCCTAAATGGGATATAAATAATGCTATAACAAGAAATGTATAACATATAATAATCGATAAATTCTACTTTTTGATTAAATTAAGTGATAATATAGACGAATTGTTAGCGGCGCAGCAGATTATAGGAACTTTATGGTAGTAACCCTCAAGCTTTGATAAAAAAAATTAGGCAGGATGCTTCATAAATATTATGATAAAGCATATGATTACAACAGATCGTCTGCTGTATCTTATACCGTAGGAGATTTAGTTAAGATAACGTTAAATTAGCTTTATAAAATTATTTCTGCAACAATTATTGTGATAAAATTCTCATTACATTAACTCATTGATAGAACAATTTAGTCTTTTACCACATACTGTTTAATTTTGTTTGTTGTTATGTATATAAAAAAAAATTGTGCGAAACATTAAATAAATAATTATTTTAATTGACTTCATTAAAATATTTAGATTAAAAAAATATGTACTCAAATAAGGTATTATTTAATTTTGTTTTTTTTTTGTTAATGAATGAATATAGATATTAATAATAAAACACATTGACTGTGTTAAGTATATAATATACTTCATTTTGACTTTTAGTTGATAAGAAAATTGTATGTATAAGCCGGTCATCATTGTATTTACTTCTTGATTAGTTATATAAATATTGATTATCAGAAAAATTGTATTGATAACAAATACGTACCGAAAAGAGATAAGAGTGTAGCCGAATGTTGTGATGTGATTTTCGCGTGCTCCGGAGATAGCACGCCGTTGGATGGCCGAATGTTGTGATTTATTATTTGTTTAAGTTAATTTTATAAATAATGTACTTGATTTGTGTATTAAATAGCATTTGCCATGTAACTAGACGACCTTTGTCGGCAATGTAACAATCTGAACGTAAAGTTTTGAAGTTGACAGGAGAATGACGTAAGCAGGAGGTTTTAAGTGAGACAAAAAGAGGGCGTTGAATGTTGATACCTAGATAATTGGAATTTGGATTTGAAAAAAACTGTGGAGTTTTGTTTGAATTGTGTATCGTTGTGGATTAATAAAACTAGTTTAATGTGATTGTTGTATGTTTTAGAACACTAGTATAGCGTAAAAAAAATGCTACATAGATTGTATGGTGAAAACGACCTGAGATTCAAAATATCATCAAACACTTGAACTAACCTTTCCGAAATTTCTCGGAAATTGCAGTCCAATGGTTTGAGTTGCACGTTGAGTTAGTCACTTTTCCTTTTTTTACCCGACTGCAAGAAGGGTTATGTTTTTCGCGCGTATCTTGTATGTATGTATGTAAATTTCTTTATGACCACGTATCTTCCAAACGGCTGGATGAATTTTGACGTTAATGGTATCGTTAGATTCGTCTCATTAACCCAAGTGTTCTTAGATAGGTTTTTGAAAATAAAAAGCAAAATGGCGGATTTTGGGCCTAAAATTGTCAGTCATTTACAAAATATTTATAACCAAACCTATCGACTGGGGTATCAAAATGAAGGGAATTACAAGGAGATTACAAAAATATATATAAGTCATATGTTTCGAATTAATTTGGAATTATAAACAGTCGATCAATGCGTTCAAAATGGTAATATTTGTAGTTTTTGATAGCGTTAATCTTGTATTGACCAAATGTGTTTCGTACTTTATATTGTGCATTTTTACTTGGTATATCATAGCATAAATCGAAAACATAATTTAATATAATCATTAAACAATTATTTAACATCTGTACTTTCGCTACTCGCCCTAGATGGCGCTGTGTGTACTTTAAGACGCGCTCCACTTTGTCGATCAGATTTAATCTAATCACCCTAACAAGTAACAAGGTAGGCTTTCTAAGCTTTAGCATTTTATTTATGAACGGCGCGGAGTAGACACTGTCTAGATATCGTTGACGAGTTGATTAAAGTGGCACTGGCATCCATCATCGAATTTAATTGATAAAAAAAATTAAATATTAGTTTTAAATATTTTTTTTATTGAATTAATAAATTAATTTATTTTTCAAAAGTTTTAGATTCATAGACTTAGATTACCTGAGTCCTGAAGCTAAAGAGCTTTAGATAATCCTTGGGGTAATTGGCATAAAAATAAAATTTAATAGTTTTTAAGTAAAATATACCCACTTTACGTCTTTGACATTGTGTAGATGAGATGTAGATGAGAAAAGTGCTTAGGTTTCGCTCGTAAAGTGTGGCAACTAAAAAGCCTGAAATAAAATAAATAATTAAAAAATCAAAAAACCCGACTGCAAAAATGTCAACTAAAATGCAATAACTTAAAAGACTGAAACAAGGCGGATAACGAAAACAAAATTATAATAAACTTAAAACGATGCAATTTTTACTTCATTTTAACGAACAACATTGAGCTGAAAGCTTTAGTTAAATTTTCGCATTCAATTTAAAAATAAAGCAGGCGGGACCTATTAATTTTCTCTATGTTAATTTATAATTTGCGAAAATAGGTCCCGCCTTCTATATTTTTAAATTGAATGCGAAAATTTAACTAAAGCTTTCAGCTCATAATGTTGTTTGTTAAAATGAAGTTAAAATTGCATCGTTTTAAGTTTATTATAATTTTGTGTTCGTTGTCCGCCTTGTTTCAGTCTTTTAAGTTATTGCATTTTAGTTGACATTTTTGCAGTCGGGTTTTTTGATTTTTTAATTATTTATTTTTTATTAATTATAATATTAAGAATATAGAAAACTAATAAAATTTGACTTATCAATTTTACATTTTATACTTTTAAAGACTATAAGGTCTGAACTGGTGTTTTCAGGCTTGGCTGATTACAACCCATTGAAATTCCAACGGTTAATATCCATTGCTGTGTAGTTGTTAGCCTTCGTCCCTTTTGCGTAGACAAATAAATAAAAATAATATTTTCTTCCATGTCTTCTTCTTCGACTCGGATCAGTGTATTTATTGAGTTATCCATAATTATAAGTAAACAAAACTTACGAATAAAATCTTATTTGAGCAAAGTCGTGAATTCTATATAGATCAGCCGTGCTATTCTGCAAAACAGCGACGAGCGTACATCTGTGCATCTATGAATTTGTCAGTAATTGTAATAGAGTACAATTTTGCATGCCATATTAGGGTTGGCAGCTGTCTGACAGCTATTTTATTTTGTAGAATAGCACAGCAGTTACTGGATATTTTAGAGGAACAATAAAACAGTGCATCAACCCAAGTCAATAAACCTCTCAGAGAGCCGGAAAATGGAAAAGAAGCGAAAATAAGCGATACGTCTACCGAGTGAAATGTCACCCGAGAAGAACGATCGCTGCAGTCCACGCTAGCGGTATTACGTGTGCGGATGGAAACTTTGTTGCTATCATTTTAATCAAAACTAAATTAGGGGTGACTTCCCCGTGACTTTACTTGACCCTTCCAAGTTAGTACGTTGACATCTTCGGCTGCATCATCACTTACCATCAGGCGAGATTCAGTCAAGTACTAACTTGTATAATGTAAAAGAAAATCCTCCTACAACAGCCATTAAAAAGGCTTAAGATCAGACTGCATGAAGGAAAATAGTTAAAAAGGCCACATAAAAACTTCAGTGCGGACAAAAATGCAATGCGGATGGTTGTCTGCTTGCACCCGATTTCATCCGGGTGTGTGTTGGTTTTTTTTAACGTGTCGCGTCGCTTCTCACCCCGTACTGGGTTTATTTACCATGCTATCACATCATGCTTGAAGTAATTCCTCGCAAAATTGCCTTATTAGTTCTTGAATTCGATTCTTTGTATGCCTGGCGATCAATCTGTCTCTCCTTACTTATACACGTCTGAACAGTAAATGTCTTTATGTACAAAGTCATAAGCAAAAGCTCGTTCATTTATCAGTATGAATTTAGTTTCTCAGTCAGCAAGCGATTACAATCATGACACCTAATACATCCTCTATCCGTGCGGGGGATAAGCGATGATGATAAATGTAGCAAATCGCGTATCTCGGTCCCCAGAGCGCTCGGGACGTTAAATTTGTCATGTTGGAGTAAACCCTAAAGGTAAACCCGAGATTGAAAGGTAAAGTGACGGGGATTGACTTGTACAAACCTCGAGGCTGTGGCCTTATCTTGAAGTTTGGTTAGGCTTTGTTTGAGGCAACAATCTGTATTGAAGGGTGTATTCAGTGAAACCATATATTTTGAGCCCTTGTATTAGTCGATCAATTTGTCTGTGTGGAGTGGCTGGATGAGAACAGGGTGTGGTGGCGTTCGCTTGGGAAGGCCTATGTCCAACAGTGGACGTCCGCAGGCTGTTGTGATGATGATGATGATGTTGTTATGGTTATAAGTTGGCAAATGTAGTGTGTAGCTACGTCAAAATGACTCTTTGAATGAATGAATGAATGAATATACTTTTATTGCACACCACAAAGTCAACAAAGGACAACACAAAAATTACAAAGAATAGGTACAAAATTGGGCGGCCTTATCGCTACCTAGCGATCTCTTCCAGGCAACCAATGCTGTAAAAGATTTTTGTTACAGATACTAGAGGTAGGTGTTGCAAATACATAAAATAAATACCTAAAATATATATAAATATATATGTACACAAAATAATACAAACATAAAATAGGTACATAATACTATATGTTATATTATACAAAATACAAATAAATATAAAATACCAATACATACAAATACATACTATATAATATATACTCCCAATACCATGGATCCTATAATCAAAAGTAAGTTGCCAGTGACGACGACAAATAGTGATCCTTAGCCAGTCTCTTAAAGATGTTAATAGACTGGGCCTCCCTGATTACCAGGGGTAAGGCGTTCCACAATTTTATAGCCTGAACCGTAAAAGAATGGTGGTAAAAAGAAGTATTATGCTTAGGTATCCTTAAAATAAGTTTTCTAGTAGTAATAAATACAAATTTCTCCTTTAAATAAGAAGGAGTCCGTTTGTTATGTGCGTTGATAGATCTAGCAGCCAGTCAGTCGGCCAGTCAGTCAGTCAGTCGTATTTTACTGAATTGCACATTCATATTCTTATAACAAAAAACTTTATTGCAAATTCCCACATGAACTTTACAACTTTAAAACAGTTTGGTTATAATTATCTGTCCATACCAGAAAGCAGTGATAGCTCAGTGGTTCTGACCTCTGCCTCTCATAAGGAGGTCGCGGGTTCGAATCCTGGGCACGCACCTCTGACTTTTCCGAGTTATGTGCGGTTTAGGAAACGAAATATCACTTGCTTAGCGGTGAAGGAAAACATCGTGAGGAAACCTGCATGCCTGAGAGATCACAAAAATGCGTTCGATGGTGTGTGAAGCCCGCCAACCCGCACTTGGCCAGCGTGGTGGACTATGGCCAAACCCCTCTCAGTCTGAGAGGAGACCCGTGCCCAGCAGTGGGACGTAAAAAAGGGATTGAGATGATACCAGATACATTTCGGTTTAAAATTGAACCTGTCACAAAGACAAACTATGCTAAGTAAATTGGAATAATTTGCTTTACCATTTTACAGTCTGTTTGAGTCAAAATAACTGCAGAGCGTTAAGTTGTGTGTTTAGAAAATAAAGCTAATAACAGACTCGCTTGTTAGAATGTACTTTGGGTTCGGCTCAAATCATGAGCGGTGGCGATAAAACGAAGGCAAAATCCTAAAATCGGTGCAAAATCCCAATCAACTTAATCCTTCAAGCTCATTTAGGAATTTCGAAAAGTAACTTCTGCTTCTTTCCAAAGTAAAGGACAATGACCATGGATGTATGGATTCCCGTATCAAGTTGAATAAACCCAAACTTTATTTTTTATAGACTACGGTCTCCACATTAACTCCTACAATTATTTCTTTTTTATTTAATATCCGGATTCTAAAGTTATAGGCAAACAAACAAGTTGTACTTCTTAGTAAAATCAGTATGACACGAAATGTGCATCGAAAAGACTTAACTTTTTGTATGCAAAATTAAAATCCGGATATGAAAACCAAATTCTTAGTGCCAATGGTTCTTAAAAAATACTATTTTATTTTCCTAGACTATTTTGGTTTTGGTTCATGAGAAATCTGGATACCACCTTTGGTCATTCTCTTTTAATCAGAGAAAGATTTTTACCAGCGGGGTTCATAAGAGATACAGGTTAGTAGTCGGGCAGGATAAAAGACTGCGCTAAATCTATTGAAGACTTTGGTAGTCTATTATTTTTCGTTTTAGGCAACGCTCATCAAATGCGGGTTGCAAAACTTCAGACCTTTGACAACAGTCAAAGATAATATAATATGCAGGTTTTTCTTTACCATTATGCAAATGCTAAATCACAAATGCCGATCTGAAAAGTAAGAAAGACTACCTTATACTCTTGATCACCTAAGACTAGAACTTGGATTCCTGAATGATGAAACTACAATTTTAACCACCCACGAATGTTATTGCTTCGCTATACAGTCCGTGTATAATGATCATATCAACTCCCGCTCTGTCAGCCGCTATCATCGAAGCCTAAATCGTGTAACTTGGAGCACCCATCCAACGTTACCAATGGTCCGTAACCTACCCTAGTGGTGGCACATATTGAGCAATTTGAAACTAAGGAATGAGCTTTTATTTCTCTAGTCTGTACTATTGTACTGAGAGCGCTTAGCTGCTGTTTTTGTTCAATTTACCGGACCTCTAATTGAAGGTACGTTTGGAGGAGTTCTGAGCCTTAGTATATTTATAGTATGGCTTTAGTATCTCTTGATATTGAGTTTATTCTAGAGGTTCACTGACGTCTGCCGATTTTGGTGAGGGGTTTGGTATCTTGTAAGATTGCTGGGCATCATCATCTATACCTTTGCAAAAAATAATAATAAAAATCGTGAGGGTCAAGGAACAAAATTTGAAATAACACCTAAATACAAAACTCCATTTTATATTTTCATGTGTTAATGCCCCCATCGCTGTCGTATTACATCGCGCTAACGTGTCTGCATACTAAATCTCTATACGTGATTGCATTATAATAAGTATCATTCTAGATTGTCGAAGAATTTAAACGAACTCTGGTTCCTCAAAAGCAACACGGAAGTCTTAATCACAAGGCTACAAAGACAACTATACTATAGACCCGGCGGACCGCGCGAAAAAACGTCGCCAGTTTATGGGAGCAAAACCCCCCCTCCGGCGTCAGTAGTAAGCTGTAAGCCTACGCAGTATTTCGCAGGAGTTTCGGGCTTCGGCAATGGCTCTACATTTTCTTGTATGAAGAAGGTTTACGTAAAATGTTCGGATGTGCTCATCTTGATGTTATTATCATAGCAAGGCTATTAATGTTTTAGATAGATTGCCTATAAGCATGTAAGTAATTTAGGTTCCCCTATCTGGTACGCAATGAATTAACCTACGCCCTTCGTCTCGATTGACGTTACATTACCGGCTGTTTATCTTTTATATTACGCAATGGATGGAAAACAGAGTGCCTACCCTACTCGCTCTTCATACAATTAATTGGGGCGTAAGCTTCATACGTGCGGAAAAGCAGTGCCTATATCTTCTGTGACGTATCTACTTCTTTATATAAGGAAAATTGTATCGTTATATGACTATGCGATTGCGTATCATGAGGGTCTAGGTTCGATTCTCTTGTTGGGTAAAATGAAATTTGAAATCAAATATCTCAGGACGATTAGCGCAGTGCATTGCGTCATATGATATTGCAACGCAAAAACGTGGAGCACACTACAGGTGTGCCCGCGAAATTCAAATTTGTTGTGGTTTTCCGCGATTTTTAAGGTGATAAGACGTAATAGGCTTATGGCAGTCAAATTGCGATAATTCCAAGATCATCTTCACGTATTTAAACATATAAAAATCTCTGCTTGAAAGTGTCAATTTAAAGAAATTAATCCGAAAGAACATGGCAGAAATTTACACAAATAAAGTTTAGCGTCTAGATGTAATATTTATTACAAGACGATTCTAATAAATAACAGAATTTTTTCAAGGTATCAACCTGTTATTGTAAAGGACGGGTCAAAAAATAAATTATTTAAAGAAATTCAATTGATTACTGATAGGTTCCGTTTCCACATTTCTGACTGCTAGTGTTGCCGGATGCCAAACTTTTCCACTTTTATGCTCCATCTTTTTGACGATCGGTCCACTTTTGTACGAGAACAACATGTAACAGACTATACTAAAAAAAACCTATTTTCAAGTCCTACGTTAATTCTTAGATCAGAATGTAGAATACAAGACAATAATAACTGTGTCAATTTCAATCGTTCTTTTTTTGCATTTTATTTTACTCGAATATATTTACATAAAAAGATTACATTAGTTTAGGGTTTTCCATTGCGTTGGAGTAAAACTGAATATTATTTTTCCGTGTGAGCCAGTCTCACTTAAATAAACTGTTTGAATATTTGTGATTATTTGTCAGAAAACTACACCTATTAGTAATACTGAAATCTATTGCAACCGATTATTTTGAGGATAGATTATTTTCTCTTGGTAGTTTAGCGTTTCCGAAATACCCTTGTAATTCAATATTAATTTATTAACTCAATTAGATTTTTCTTTCAGTCGATTGGAGTTTTTTAATTCCGGCATCTCGCAACATTGTCCGACGGCTACATGAAGGCTACATGGTCTCAACTGTCGACAGTGACAAATTCTGGGACAAGTGACAAGTATTTATCAAAGAGTATATAGTGTATTGTCTATGCTCTCAGATGCTTCATGGCGGAGGTCGCAGTGGTTATAATACTCAGATACAATATTTTGAAAATAAATATTAATTTTTCTCCACTTTTTTGTAAGAAAAATCTTTTAGCATTGAGTTCAGGCTTGCAGGCCCAACCAAAAAAATATTTTTTTATTTATAGTTGCAATAGCGTAACGTGAGCGAAAGCGATGTATGGGCCCACACCATTGTTCTTTGCGAGTTGCTCACTTAAAACTCTTTACACGGACTAATTTCCTAGGATAGACATTTTTATGCAAACATTTTGATATAAACATGTCAGGAAGTAACTGCCATTCTCGCAAAATGACTGTCATTAGCCTATTATGTGTAATTAGCGTACAAATTGCAAAAAACCACGAAAATTTTGAATTTCGCGGGCTGACCTGTTAAAGTTCGCCTATATATCGAGTGAACTTCTTGCTCGTTCCATCATACTTTTGAATAAAAATCCAAGTCACAACAATAAGTTTAAATCATGTTTAAATGGATTGTCCTTTCAAACCCATTACAATTTTTTTTTCATTCTACAAGTTAGTACTTAGGTAGCTACTTGATTGCGATTGTAATAATAATAATAATAATAATAATAATAATAAAAACCTGGCAGATCGGGCTCGGTTCATAATGCGCTCTAACATCTTCAGCGCTGCCGAGCTCGAACGATTGCGAAGTGAGGCTGTTCCCGACGTACCAACCTCAACCACAGCGCAAATCGTGTCTCCTGCGGCCCCTGCCCGCGAAGAGACCGAGACTCTGTCTCAAGATTTGCCTGTGGAGGAGGACACCGAAGGAACAGTCGCCCTTGATATAGAGAGGATGAGAAGGATTTTAGAAGAGACGATTGCTGAAATCCGAGTTGCTCCTCTAGAGGAACGTCCGCGGCTTTCCCGGCTCTCGTTAAATGTGGCGACGCGGGATGTCATTGAGGCCATTAACCAAATGCTGCCACAACATCTGGAGAGCAGCACTGGTTTGGATGATACGGCTTCTATTCTCTTCGGCGCTGCCCTAGCCGTCCATCGTTTCATTGGCGTCAAAGCCAAGAAACTTGGACGGTGTGCCGCTAGATCCAGTGCAGAGCCTGCCTGGAAGAAGAGAATAGAACGACGTATCACCCTTGCCAGAGGCCTCATTGGCAGACTGCAGAGCTTCAGGTCGGGCAATACAAGGCCAAGGATTGTGCGCTCCGTTAGGATAGCTTTTAATGGGATGGGGGTTCGCCTAGACCAGCCCGATATAGCCCAAAAACTAACGGAGCGCATCGACGACCTGAAGCAGAAAATCGCTGCATGGGGAAACCGCATTCGGCGGTACTCGGAAAGAGTTGAGCGATTTCAGCAAAATCGCCTCTTCGTGAGTGACCAGAAAAGGTTCTACAAAAAGCTGGAGTGCCCAGCGGTCTGCTCCTCCTCTCAGCGACCAGACACGGCTGACCTAGTCTCTTTCTGGCGCAGTGTTTGGTCGACCGAGGTGGAGCACGAAGAGGGTCCTTGGATTGCGGCGGTAGAGGAAGCATGTGCCTCAATTGAGCCGATGAACCCGGTCGCCATCTCCGCTGAGGATGTAGCTGGTGCAGTAAGGCGGGCCCCGAACTGGAAAAGTCCGGGGCCTGACGGACTGCATCACTACTGGCTTAAGGGTTTCTCGGCTTGCCATGCGACCTTGGCTCGACAGTTCAGAGACGCTCTTGAGCAAAGGGCACTCCCAAGCCTTTTCACCACTGGGATCACTCATTTAGCTCCAAAAACCACGGATACCGCTGACCCGGCTAAGTACCGCCCCATTACGTGTCTTACTACCATCTATAAGACACTTACATCCGTTCTGAGCTCCAAAATCACCCGTCATGTTGACAACCACGGGATCATGTCTGGGGCTCAGAACGGGTGTAGGGGTGGTAGTCGCGGTACTAAGGAGCTCCTTCTCATCGACTCCGTCGCGGGCCATTTGGTCAAACGCAGCCGCCGGAATTTTTCCGCCGCCTGGATTGACTATAAAAAGGCGTTCGACTCGGTGCCTCATTCATGGCTCCTGAGGGTCCTCGAGCTGTATAAAGTTGATAGCGCAGTTCGAGACTTCCTCGGAGTATGTATGGGGCAATGGAGCACGATCCTTTGTCTCCATGGTGAGCGGCTAGCGGCTGCGGGTGACCGAATTAGGATACGGCGGGGTATCTTTCAGGGCGACTGTTTGAGTCCACTTTGGTTTTGCCTGGCTCTGAACCCCCTTAGCACTTTGCTGGAGGGTTCCGGGACAGGCTTTCAGTTTCGGAGAGGGGGGCCGAAGGTACCTCACCTTCTCTACATGGATGACCTCAAACTGATGGCGCCCAGCGCTTCCCGTCTGCAGGAATTGTTGAATATCACTACTGAGTTCAGCAATTCCATCAGAATGGAACTCGGGGTGGACAAGTGCGCGGTCCTGCATGTGGAGCGGGGACGGGTCGCTCGCTCGGCCGAGATCAATCTCGAGCCGTCGAGCATCAAGACCCTCTCCGAGGCTGAGTCATACCGGTATCTGGGCATGTCACAGTCTTTAGGGGTTCAGGAGGCGGACGTGAAGCAGTCAGTTTGTGAGGTCTTTTTTCGGCGCCTGGCAAAGATCTGTAAAAGTTATTTGTCAGGTGCCAATAAGGTCCGAGCTTATAACGGCTGGGTCATGCCCGTACTCATGTACACCTTTGGCGTGCTCAGATGGACTCAAACCGAACTTGACGCCCTGGATAGAAAGGTCCGCACAACTATGACTACCCATCGCATGCACCACCCGAAGTCGTCTGTCATGAGGCTGTATATCCCCCGAAAGTGTGGTGGTCGAGGCATGCTTAGCGTCAAGACCATGCACAATCGGGAGATATCCAGCCTCAGAGCATACTTTGAGGCGAAAAGGGAGTATCCGGTGCATCGGGAAGTCATAGAATGTGATAAAGGACTTACTCCCCTATCTTTGGCCAACACTGAGTGGCAGGGACCGGTTGTGCTTAGCACCTCTGACCGGGAGTCCGTGTGGAAGGGGAAGGAGCTGCACGGACGCTTTTTTAAGGCTCTTCATGAGCCCCACGTAGATAGAAAAGCGTCCGTGCAGTGGCTGCGTTTCGGTGACCTCTTTGGGGAAACCGAGGGTTTTGTCTGTGCAATACAAGATCAGGTGGTTAAGACGCGGAACTACCGAAAGTACATTCTGAAGGATGGCACTCATGACATTTGTCGAGCCTGTCGCCATCCCGGTGAGTCACTCAGACATGTGCTTTCGGGGTGTTCGGCGCTTGCCAACACTGAGTATTTGCACAGGCACAACCAAGCAGCCAAAATCCTTCACCAAGAGCTTGCTCTGAAGTACGGACTCCTGGATGAGAGGGTGCCTTATTATAGGTACACGCCGGTTCCTGTCCTCGAGCGCGGCGGCGTCCGGCTCTATTGGGACCGGTCAATCATCACGGACAGGACGATCTTGGCTAACAAGCCTGATATCGTGGTGATGGACCGGGCACAGTCGCGGGTGTTTTTGGTGGACATCACGATCCCGTATGACGAGAACCTCGTGAGAGCTGAGACAGAGAAAAAGCGAAAGTATCTGGATCTGGCTCACGAGGTTTCCGCCATGTGGCACGTGGAGTCCACTGAAACCATTCCAATCGTGATATCTGCTAATGGTTTAATCCCAGTCAGCCTCGCTCACCATCTGCGGCGACTGGGTTTCCGTGGCAGTTCACTTGCGGCCAGGATGCAAAAGGCGGTGGTGCTCGACTCGGCTAGGATAGTCCGTCGGTTTCTTAGCCTGTCGCCCTGACTCCCGGCCGTTTGGTCTCCCCTGCCGGGGTGTAGTCCTCCGCCCGGCACATATATGTATGTGTGTAACGTTTATGTATGTTTATTTATATTTTTCGTATTTAAGTAAGTTTATTATGTCTCTTTGGCTTTTATATAATATATTTATCATGTGCCGGGTGTGAGAGTTCATTTAAATATGGAAATAATAATAATAATAAAAGCCGTGTGGCAACGGCAGAGTAGAATATTGCCACCCCATCTCTTACCCGTGGGTGTCGTAAGAGGCGACTAAGGGATGGGAGAACCATTTAAGGTCTTTAAGCCGGGGGTACACGGAGTTACTGCTCTGTGAACACTTGACTTATGGTTCTCCCAAGAGCTAGCTGGCTCGTCTAAAACAGCCTCCCCGGGGACCTGAGTGGACCCCGGGTGATGTAAATGCCACTCACTCACCCCCCCCTTTTTAAGATGATGGATACAAATATAAGGAATGCGCACATAGGGTCGCTGCCTGGGGGGCGCCAGGGCGCGTCTGGGGCTGGCGCTGGACGTGGCAGCATGCGGTCCGCCAGCCACACCAACAGCCAGCCGGCACTACCATCTAGCCGGCCGGCAATTCCATCATCCCCACCAGAGGGCTTGGCTCCGACAGGGTCCTCTAGGATCCAATCCTCGGAGCCCGCCGCTGGTGGTGTACGCCGCATGCGAAGTGGACGGTCCAATGAATGAAGAACGTCATGCGAGGCGTATTTCAGGGCTACAGGGGGGAAACCGGACGGACTGGCTACCGAGCGGCAATGTACCGTCAGTTTCAGCTACTTGAGCCGCAACTAGCTGTCACGGAGCAAAACCTGGCAGATCGGGCTCGGTTCATAATGCGCTCTAACATCTTCAGCGCTGCCGAGCTCGAACGATTGCGACGTGAGGCTGTTCCCGACGTACCAACCTCAACCACAGCGCAAATCGTGTCTCCTGCGGCCCCTGTCCGCGAAGAGACCGAGACTGTGCCTCAAGATTTGCCTGTGGAGGAGGACACTGAGGGAACAGTTGACCTGGATTTAGAGCGGATGAGGAGGATTTTAGAAGAGACGATTGCTGAAATCCGAATTGCTCCTCTAGAGAATCGTCCGCGGCTCTCCCGGCTCTCGCTAAATGTAGCGACGCGGGATGTCATTGAGGCCATTAACCAAATGCTGCCACAACATCTCGAGAGCAGCACTGGTTTGGATGATACGGCTTCTATTCTTTTCGGCGCTGCCTTAGCCGTCCATCGTTTCATTGGCGTCAAAGCCAAGAAACCTGGACGGTGTGCCGCTAGATCCAGTGCAGAGCCTGCCTGGAAGAAGAGAATAGAACGACGTATCACCCTTGCCAGAGGCCTCATTGGCAGACTGCAAAGCTTCAGGTCGGGCAACACGAGGCCAAGGATTGTGCGCACCGTTAGGATAGCTTTTAACGGGCTGGGGGTTCGCCTAGACCAGCCCGATATAGCTCAAAAGCTAACGGAGCGCATCGACGACCTGAAGCAGAAAATCGCTGCATGGGGGAACCGCATTCGGCGGTACTCGGAAAGAGTTGAGCGATTTCAGCAAAATCGCCTCTTCGTGAGTGATCAGAAGAGGTTTTACAAAAAGTTGGAGTGCCCAGCGGTCTGCTCCTCCTCTCAGCGACCAGACACGGCTGACCTTATCGCTTTCTGGCGCAGTGTTTGGTCGACAGAGGTGGAGCACGAAGAGGGCCCTTGGATTGCGGCGGTAGAGGAAGCATGTGCCTCAATTGAGCCGATGAACCCGGTCGCCATCTCTACGGAGGATGTAGCTGATGCGGTAAGGCGGGCCCCGAACTGGAAAAGTCCGGGGCCTGACGGACTGCATCACTACTGGCTAAAGGGTTTCTCGGCTTGCCATGCGACCTTGGCTCGACAATTCCAAGACGCCCTTGAGCAAAGGGCGCTCCCAAACCTTTTCACCACCGGGATCACTCATTTAGCTCCAAAGACCACGGATACCGCTGACCCGGCTAAGTACCGCCCCATTACGTGTCTTACTACCATCTATAAGACACTTACATCCGTTCTGAGCTCCAAAATCACCCATCATGTAAACAACCACGGGATCATGTCTGGGGCTCAGAACGGGTGTAGGGGTGGTAGTCGCGGTACTAAGGAGCTCCTTCTCATCGACTCCGTCGCTGGCCATTTGGTCAAACGCAGCCGTCGGAATTTTTCCGCTGCCTGGATTGACTATAAAAAGGCGTTCGACTCGGTGCCTCATTCATGGCTCCTGAGGGTCCTCGAGCTGTATAAAGTTGACAGTGCAGTTCGAGACTTCCTCGGAGAATGTATGGGGCAATGGAGCACGATCCTTTGTCTCCATGGCGAGCGGCTGGCGGCTGCGGATGACCGAATCAGGATACGGCGGGGTATCTTTCAGGGCGATTGTTTGAGTCCGCTTTGGTTTTGCCTGGCTCTGAACCCCCTTAGCACGTTGCTGGAGGGTTCCGGGACAGGCTTTCAGTTTCGGAGAGGAGGGCCGAAGTTACCTCACCTTCTCTACATGGATGACCTCAAACTGATGGCACCCAGCGCTTCCCGTCTGCAGGAATTGTTGAACATCACCACTGAGTTCAGCAGTTCCATCAGAATGGAACTCGGGGTAGACAAGTGTGCGGTCCTGCATGTGGAGCGGGGACGGGTCGCTCGCTCGGCCGAGATCAATCTCGAGCCGTCGAGCATCAAGACCCTCTCCGAGGCTGAGTCATACCGGTATCTGGGCATGTCACAATCAATAGGGGTTCAGGAGGCGGATGTGAAACAGTCTGTTTGCGAGGTCTTTTTTCGGCGCCTGGCAAAGATCTGTAAAAGTTATTTGTCGGGTGCCAATAAGGTCCGAGCCTATAACGGCTGGGTCATGCCCGTCCTCATGTACACCTTTGGCGTGCTCAGATGGACTCAAACCGAACTAGACGCCCTGGATAGAAAGGTCCGCACAACTATGACTGCCCATCGCATGCACCACCCAAAGTCGTCTGTCATGAGGCTGTATATCCCCCGAAAGTGTGGTGGTCGAGGCATGCTCAACGTCAAGACCATGCACAATCGGGAGATATCCAGTCTCAGAGCATACTTTGAGACGAAAAGGGAGTCTCCGGTGCATCGGGAAGTCATAGAATGTGATAAAGGACTTACTCCCCTATCTTTGGCCAACACCGAGTGGCGGGGACCGGCTGTGCTTAGCACCTCTGACCGGGAGTCCGTATGGAAGGGGAAGGAGCTGCACGGACGCTTTTTTAAGGCTCTTCATGAGCCCCACGTGGATAGAAAAGCGTCCGTGCAGTGGCTGCGTTTCGGTGACCTCTTTGGGGAAACCGAGGGTTTTGTCTGTGCAATACAAGATCAGGTGGTTAAGACGCGGAACTACCGAAAGTACATTCTGAAGGATGGCACTCACGACATTTGTCGAGCCTGTCGCCATCCCGGTGAGTCACTCAGACATGTGCTTTCGGGGTGTTCGGCGCTTGCCAACACTGAGTATTTGCACAGGCACAACCAAGCAGCCAAAATCCTCCACCAAGAGCTTGCTCTGAAGTACGGACTCCTGGATGAGAGGGTGCCCTATTATAGGTACACACCGGTTCCTGTCCTCGAGCGCGGCGGCGTCCGGCTCTATTGGGACCGGTCAATCATCACGGACAGGACTATCTTGGCTAACAAGCCTGATATCGTGGTGATGGACCGGGCACAGTCGCGGGTGTTTTTGGTGGACATCACGATCCCGTATGACGAGAACCTCGTGAGAGCTGAGACGGAGAAAAAACGAAAGTATCTGGATCTGGCTCACGAGGTTTCCGCCATGTGGCACGTGGAGTCCACTGAAACCATTCCAATCGTGATATCTGCTAATGGTTTAATCCCAGTCAGCCTCGCTCACCATCTGCGGCGACTGGGTTTCCGTGGCAGTTCACTTGCGGCCAAGATGCAGAAGGCGGTGGTGCTCGACTCGGCTAGGATAGTCCGTCGGTTTCTTAGCCTGTCGCCCTGACCCCCGGCCGTTTGGTCTCCCCTGCCGGGGTGTAGTCCTCCGCCCGGTACATATATGTATGTGTGTAACGTTTATGTATGTTTATTTAATCTATGTGTATGTAAGTAAGTTTATCATACGTCTTTGGTTTTTATATATATTTATCATGTGCCGGGTGTGAGAGTTAAATTAAATATGAAAATAATAATAATAATAACTAGCTGTCACGGAACAAAACCTGGCAGATCGGGCTCGGTTCATAATGCGCTCTAACATCTTCAGCGCTGCCGAGCTCGAACGATTGCGACGTGAGGCTGTTCCCGACGTACCAACCTCAACCACAGCGCAAATCGTGTCTCCTGCGGCCCCTGCCCGCGAAGAGACCGAGACTCTGTCTCAAGATTTGCCTGTGGAGGAGGACACTGAGGGAACAGTCACCCTGGATTTAGAGAGGATGAGAAGGATTTTAGAAGAGACGATTGCTGAAATCCGAATTGCTCCTCTAGAGGATCGTCCGCGGCTCTCCCGGCTCTCGCTAAATGTAGCGACGCGGGATGTCATTGAGGCCATTAACCAAATGCTGCCACAACATCTCCAGAGCAGCACTGGTTTGGATGATACGGCTTCTATTCTTTTCGGCGCTGCCTTAGCCGTCCATCGTTTCATTGGCGTCAAAGCCAAGAAACCTGGACGGTGTGCCGCTAGATCCAGTGCAGAGCCTGCCTGGAAGAAGAGAATAGAACGACGTATCACCCTTGCCAGAGGCCTCATTGGCAGACTGCAAGCTTCAGGTCGGGCAATACAAGGCCAAGGATTGTGCGCACCGTTAGGATAGCTTTTAATGGGCTGGGGGTTTGCCTAGACCAGCCCGATATAGCTCAAAAACTAACGGAGCGCATCGACGACCTGAAGCAGAAAATCGCTGCATGGGGAAACCGCATTCGGCGGTACTCGGAAAGAGTTGAGCGATTTCAGCAAAATCGCCTCTTCGTGAGTGATCAGAAAAGGTTCTACAAAAAGCTGGAGTGCCCAGCGGTCTGCTCCTCCTCTCAGCGACCGGACACGGCTGACCTTATCTCTTTCTGGCGCAGTGTTTGGTCGACGGAGGTGGAGCACGAAGAGGGCCCTTGGATTGCGGCGGTAGAGGAAGCATGTGCCTCAATTGAGCCGATGAACCCGGTCGCCATCTCCGCTGAGGATGTAGCTGGTGCAGTGAGGCGGGCCCCGAACTGGAAAAGTCCGGGGCCTGACGGACTGCATCACTACTGGCTTAAGGGTTTCTCGGCTTGCCATGCGACCTTGGCTCGACAATTCCAGGACGCTCTTGAGCAAAGGGCACTCCCAAGCCTTTTCACCACTGGGATCACTCATTTAGCTCCAAAGACCACAATACCGCTGACCCGGCTAAATACCGCCCCATTACGTGTCTTACTACCATCTATAAGACACTTACATCCGTTCTGAGCTCCAAAATTACCCGTCATGTTGACAACCACGGGATCATGTCTGGGGCTCAGAACGGGTGTAGGGGTGGTAGTCGCGGTACTAAGGAGCTCCTTCTCATCGACTCCGTCGCGGGCCATTTGGTCAAACGCAGCCGCCGGAATTTTTCCGCCGCCTGGATTGACTATAAAAAGGCGTTCGACTCGGTGCCTCATTCATGGCTCCTGAGGGTCCTCGAGCTGTATAAAGTTGATAGTGCAGTTCGAAACTTCCTCGGAGAATGTATGGGGCAATGGAGCACGATCCTTTGTCTCCATGGCGAGCGGCTGGCGGCTGCGGATGACCGAATCAGGATACGGCGGGGTATCTTTCAGGGCGATTGTTTGAGTCCACTTTGGTTTTGCCTGGCTCTGAACCCCCTTAGCACGTTGCTGGAGGGTTCCGGGACAGGCTTTCAGTTTCGGAGAGGGGGGCCGAAGTTACCTCACCTTCTCTACATGGATGACCTCAAACTGATGGCACCCAGCGCTTCCCGTCTGCAGGAATTGTTGAACATCACCACTGAGTTCAGCAGTTCCATCAGAATGGAACTCGGGGTGGACAAGTGTGCGGTCCTGCATGTGGAGCGGGGACGGGTCGCTCGCTCGGCCGAGATCAATCTCGAGCCGTCGAGCATCAGACCCTCTCTGAGGCTGAGTCATACCGGTATCTGGGCATGTCACAATCAATAGGGGTTCAGGAGGCGGACGTGAAACAGTCTGTTTGCGAGGTCTTTTTTCGGCGCCTGGCAAAGATCTGTAAAAGTTATTTGTCGGGTGCCAATAAGGTCCGAGCCTATAACGGCTGGGTCATGCCCGTCCTCATGTACACCTTTGGCGTGCTCAGATGGACTCAAACCGAACTAGACGCCCTGGATAGAAAGGTCCGCACAACTATGACTGCCCATCGCATGCACCACCCAAAGTCGTCTGTCATGAGGCTGTATGTCCCCCGAAAGTGTGGTGGTCGAGGCATGCTCAACGTCAAGACCATGCACAATCGGGAGATATCCAGCCTCAGAGCATACTTTGAGACGAAAAGGGAGTCTCCGGTGCATCGGGAAGTCATAGAATGTGATAAAGGACTTACTCCCCTATCTTTGGCCAACACCGAGTGGCAGGGACCGGCTGTGCTTAGCACCTCTGACCGGGAGTCTGTATGGAAGGGGAAGGAGCTGCACGGACGCTTTTTTAAGGCTCTACATGAGCCCCACGTGGATAGAAAAGCGTCCGTGCAGTGGCTGCGTTTCGGTGACCTCTTTGGGGAAACCGAGGGTTTTGTCTGTGCAATACAAGATCAGGTGGTTAAGACGCGGAACTACCGAAAGTACATTCTGAAGGATGGCACTCATGACATTTGTCGAGCCTGTCGCCATCCCGGTGAGTCACTCAGACATGTGCTTTCGGGGTGTTCGGCGCTTGCCAACACTGAGTATTTGCACAGGCACAACCAAGCAGCCAAAATCCTCCACCAAGAGCTTGCTCTGAAGTACGGACTCCTGGATGAGAGGGTGCCCTATTATAGGTACACGCCGGTTCCTGTCCTCGAGCGCGGCGGCGTCCGGCTCTATTGGGACCGATCAATCATCACGGACAGGACGATCTTGGCTAACAAGCCTGATATCGTGGTGATGGACCGGGCACAGTCGCGGGTGTTTTTGGTGGACATCACGATCCCGTATGACGAGAACCTCGTGAGAGCTGAGACGGAGAAAAAACGAAAGTATCTAGATCTGGCTCACGAGGTTTCCGCCATGTGGCACGTGGAGTCCACTGAAACCATTCCAATCGTGATATCTGCTAATGGTTTAATCCCAGTCAGCCTCGCTCACCATCTGCGGCGACTGGGTTTCCGTGGCAGTTCACTTGCGGCCAAGATGCAGAAGGCGGTGGTGCTCGACTCGGCTAGGATAGTCCGTCGGTTTCTTAGCCTGTCGCCCTGACCCCCGGCCGTTTGGTCTCCCCTGCCGGGGTGTAGTCCTCCGCCCGGTACATATATGTATGTGTGTAACGTTTATGTATGTTTATTTAATCTATGCGTATGTAAGTAAGTTTATTATTCGTCTTTGGTTTTTATATATATTTATCATGTGCCG
Organism: Coenonympha glycerion; assembly: GCA_963855885.1. Taxonomy (NCBI): domain Eukaryota; kingdom Metazoa; phylum Arthropoda; class Insecta; order Lepidoptera; family Nymphalidae; genus Coenonympha; species Coenonympha glycerion. Next base: position 1,625,305 of record OY979631.1, read on the forward strand.
GGTGTGAGAGTTAATTTAAATATGGAAATAATAATAATAATAATGAGATTGTTAAATAAGCCTTTATTTAACAATCTTATTTAAATACATTTTACGTATGTACTAAATTGACACCAGTTTCACGAAGATTGTCTTGCTACTCAGCATAGGCCTCCCCTAAAGCTTGCCATAAGGTGCGGTCTCGTGTCTTCCTCGTCCATGTGGTGCCGGCTATTCTGATGATGTCATCTTCCCATCTCCTACGCTGTCTCCCTCTCTTTCTTCTGTGTTGTCTTGGACACCATTCTGTGACAACCTTAGCCCACTTCTCCTGTTTGTTCCTCATCATGTGTCCTGTCCATCTCCACTTTAATTTCTTAATGCAGTATATCACGTCCGTAACCTTAGTATGCCTGCGGATTCTTTGGAGATTTATTTTATTCTTTAGTTTAATATTGAGCATACTTCTTTCCATCCCATGTTGGCAAGTCTCTAATGCGCGTATATTTTCTTTGGTTAGACTCCATGTTGGACATCCATACGTCATAACGGGCAAAATACATGAATCGAATACTTTCTTCTTATATTTTACTGGTATCTCTGGATTGCGATTGTACCTGATGGTAAGTGATGATGCAGCCGAAGATTGTATCGTACTAACTTGGAAGGAGTAAGTAGACTTGTAGGTAACACCCGCTTCAACACAGCATCGCGCCGGAACGCTAAATTGCTTGGATTGCATTTTTCCGATAAAATGGTAACTAGCTGCAGCCGAATTTTTTTTCTTAAATAAATATATTATTATATGTATATCAGGACGTTACACACATCGCAAACTTGCCCCGAAGTAAGCGATAGATTGTGTTATGGGTACTAGATATAATTGATAAATATATATAAATATAATATATTGAAAAACACCCAAAAACTGGAAAATATTCATCCACACAAACATTTACCAGTAGTGGGAATCTAACCGGCGATCTCCAACGCAGAAGGCAGGTTCGCTACCACTAGGTACGCCATTAGGTTATCAATTTTAGAATATACTTCTTCCTACATTATAATATGTAATTCTATAGAGCCCCGTGGCGGTATATACTCGCGACCCCTTACTCGAATCTGAACGCGCACCTTTGCGCCATCGCCAGGGAGATCGTCGAAAATTGCAATTGCAAATATAAACTTGAATGCGTTGGGCGCAGGCGATCATTAGTCGTTATGACACTAGCTGTCAGAATGCGCCTTGACCGGGGAAACGCTGCCAAGTGGGCGATCGGGAAGGTCAGACCGCCTCGCAAGCGGTGCTACTTATCTACTCGTAGTCGTAGGTAACACCTAGTTGTTGCTACTTGACATAGGTGATATGCTACTTTATACGCAAGTGAATCCCGCACTTACGCGAATGAGGACCAGCGTGGCAATAGATAGGTTTCAGTGGATTCTGTGTCTTACTGGTCATGACATCGGAGCAGAAACGTGGACACTCACAGTAGGCCTTGTCCACAAGTTCAAAGTCGCTCAGCGTGCTATGGAGAGGGCTATGTTGGGTGTTTCTCTGAAGGATGGAATCCGCAACGAGGATATCCGTAGGAGAACCAAGCTAACCGACACAGCGCAACGGATTAGCAAGCTGAAGTAGCAGTGGGGGGCCATATCTGTCGCAGAACCGACGGCTGTTGGGGTAGTTTGTTATAACACACTATATTCTACTATTCTTTATACTATCACCAGTTTTCTGAATTGCATCTCTCTATGGAAGCAAAGACGTATACACAAATTAGGCAGTTCTAAATAACCGATATCCGAGTACTTGCGTACTACTGTTGTGTGGATTCGAAGACCTTTTTCAAAAAGTTACTTCCAATATATACGCGACTAGCTTCACACTCTTGCGTTCTGGCCTTGTACAGAATGGAAATATGCACCGCTGCATGTAGAACTGACTGTTCGCTCTCAGTGTAATCAGCCTAGATAATCAAAGGTCAGCAAATGAACTGATAGACACTCGACAGTGGTGTGGCACAGTTTGTCGAGCACTCATTATTACGAACTGCACTGAGTCAATGACATATACAATTACATGCTGTATGCGATGACAAACATACTACATCTAAGGTCGCATACAAGCATATTGTGGTAGTACTTTTTTCGCATATTATGGTAAAACTGATGGGCAAAGTATTTTAGTGTTTTCTGACATTTGTAGCTACTTTGTAGCGCTCAAATTTCAATTGAGCAATCAATCGATTCACAAAAAAAATTTTGGGAAAATCTCCCATTATTTTTCTGACCGTACATTTCTTACAATAATGTGAATGTTGGTCAGAATTTCTTGAAAAGTTAAGGAAAGAGTCCTGACAGTTGTCTTGTAGCTAACCCATTCTCTCTTCAGACCTCCCTTAATTACTGAAGATCGCGGTCCTATAATAATTTTGAACCTCGTGCGGGTTAATTTCTTCCACCGGGTTCCGCAGGCTTGCACTTGGAGTTCCTCAGTTGCCCCCCTAATCCAAGTGACAAAGAGCTTTACGTAAGGATGTAATGGAACAAAATTCTAAAATGTATGCGAGCTATCGATATTTTGACGTTTAGTGACAGCTGAGAATCACTGAAAGTCAAATCGCGTACCTTATTTTGGATTACGTTCGATTCTATTCGTTGTAAGTTTGTGCATAAACGCTATTTGTCACTTTCCCTACAATTATTGGTGCTACTAACACGACGGTACAAACAGCAGCCCTTTATATCCCATCTTAATAATCAACCTTGTCTCATCTGTTTAACTACGTAAGGAGCATGTTTACGTGGACACTTAAACATTCATAGCGATCTAAATGCCCAATTTCGAGCTCTGTAACAGCTCTAATGCAGATATTAACTTTCAGAAGGGATAATTACGGACAGTGAAAACATAATTAACCCTGAAAGTGGCGGCTGGTTGCCTCATTTGGACGCCATTGTGAAATTATTTCACTCGGGTCAGGGGCTTAAAGACCTGGCAGCCTCCCAAAACTCTGTTTCTACGATGATCGATGATAAATTAAAATTTTGGTTAATGTATTATAGTTGGCGTTACTTAGAACCTTCAACGTTAAGAGACGGGATTTTAACGATTATCTCGAAGTTTATGACACAGAAGATAATTAGTATATCGTGATGTGATTCACAATAAACTAATTATCTTAAGTAAGTGTAGGGACACAATAGCGTAATTCACATTTTTTTCTGTCTACTAATAGCTACGAGTATGACACTTCCTAATCTCAGATTAGAGAAGTCATCATTCGATGAGAACAACAGTTCAAATGACACACTTGAAAAGAGACTCAGCTTTCGGTAGGTGTATTTCGATGCTGAAATAATCCAGCCTAGACCTTACAAAAAGGCAAATTGCAAGCGATAAGGCTGTCTTTGCGCAATTTTTCCTTCATTTAGGTTGGTTAAATTTTCAATATCTCTTTTGTGCAGTTAAGATTTTATCCATAGAGGTCCCGCGAGATTAAGCTTTTATAGATAACCGCATGTACATAATTATCATTGAAGCAAAGAATCAAATACTAAGATATGAAATACAATAATAATAATTCAAGATCGGGAAATGGAAAGTGGTCACTTGATTTCATAATAACATACTTAAAACAAAAAGTAAAGCTATAAAAATGCAAAACATTTTTTAGCCCTCGTTTATGAATTCGACAATAAACGTCACCGTCAGTTTTTAATAAAACAAAGCGAAACATAACAATTGCCCATTCCATTGCCGTATTGCTCTGCAAGTGAAATGTTTCGGAAACAGACGCTTTATGGCTCCCATAAAGGTGATACAAATGCATATAGCGCTTTTGTCACCATAATTGTCTAATACAAGTTTTTTGATGCATACAATTCAGGCAGTTAAGTCACATAATATTAACTACTCTTATTAATATCATAAATGTACTTTGTATGTTTGTTAACCTGAACATAATGCTGAACCGATGGCTGTTATTGGAAACGTAGATAGCTTAACCTGAATTTACGTTAATTCAGGTAACTTTTCCAGGACAATTTCTAGGTATATTGTAAAGAAGCGAAATTCACACGGGTGGAGCCGCAGATAGAACCTAACAAAACTAAGATTTTACAATTCATAATATACCAACCTTAATTATTCAACAAAAAAATTACTTCAACTCTCACCAAACTGCTGTTGAATACCTACATCATTTCCAATTAAAAATTTAAGACTTACATGGTTTTACCATTATCAGGACTGACTTTTAAGTAGGATACAGGAAGCGTCAGCTTTTTAAGAAAAGAGAATCATCAAAATCTATTTACCCAGTCAAAAGTTATGAGGTAACAAACATAAAAACAAACAGTTGAATTGAGAACCTCTTCCTTTTTTGAAGTAGGTTTAAATTTCAGTGTGTTACAACAACTTTTATGTAAGAATTATTTTGGCCATAAATATTAAAATTTGAAGTAACTTGGTTTGTAGTTTTAAGGACTTGAAATTCTCATTTAATATTCACAGTACAACTGTCTAAGAAGTCCGATTATGCAATACCTACAAGTGACATTATCATACTTTAAAACTACTATGAATTATTTAGGTATGTTAAATAAATAGTTAGCCGTCGTATGACTTGACTTCGATTCTCAGAAAAACTATGATATATGGATCGAAATTTTGAAAAATATGAGAATGAAAAATCTTACGACAAAAGTCAAGAACTGTCGCTGACATAGATCTCATACGGATAGAGAATTCAGACAATTTTATTCGTTTTTTGTCGTGATTAGTAAAGTTTCAATTCAGGAATTGAAAATCGCCATTTTGCAACTATTTACGCCCCACGTTACTGTAGTGACTCGGCAAAGGGCCTATCCATAAAATAGGACGTTACATAGATTCCCGCACGATTTTCAAACTACTCTGCAACAGATACTAAATATTTGCTAAATATAGAGTGAATTTTTGAGATAGTGTACTGTCTAATAATATAGGTTTTACGTAGCTACAACGGTTAGAGGAAGTGAGAGTTACAACGATGCCTCAAAAGTATACCAACTCAGTGATAAATAATTAAGCCCTTCGTAGATCGCGCAATCGTTGCGCGATCAACATGACAAAATTTACTTATAGAAATAATAACCAGGACAAAGTTAGCCGTGTCGGCAAGTGATGAATAATTCACGGGTCCGTCGCAAGATTGCTGCATGTCCAAATAAAGTACGAGTATGTGACAATTTTATGGCCACATTCAGAATGGCAATATTTTCAATAATTTATTGGAATTGGCAGAACAAATTTTGCCGAGTCAGCCTGATGTACTCACTAATATAATTGTTGTGAGGATGAATTGCACCCTAGATTACCAAATAGATTTTGAGTTTCACGCAACTTCTGAAAAAATCGACATCTTATTTCCTGGATTAAGACAGATTATTTTCTATCACAAAATACCAACAGTTATCGGGGGATTTTGAAAAAACCTTTAAAGCAATCTATAACTAAAGATATTGGTAGATAGAGGTAGAGCTTCTTTAAAGTAGATAATATAAAGGTTGGAAGTGCAACCACCATTCTCGTGAAAATAGAAATTCATGCAAGCGTAACGATAATAATCTACGAGTTATCAACTTTAGGTATACATGATGAATCCTTATGATGATGAATCTTAGCCAGCATACTAGTCCAATCATCATTACACTGATACAGATCAGAAAGTATAATCCCTCACAAAAGTGCTCGGGAGCCAATCGCAGGTCAGTCGCACGATTGTTGCATGATGAATAAATTTACATTTATGCCCGTAAAAGGTGTATGCGGATCCCTCAGCCTGCGGATCAGTCGCCCAATCAGCGTCAGTAATCGGTATAATCCCTCACAGAAGTGCGGGCGTCGGTCGCAGATCGGTCGCTCCGTCGCTGCATACGCAATTATGCGACAGTTTTATGGTCGCCATAAAGCAGCTTTTCCGAAACATTTCACGTGCGGCGAAATAAAATTGACCTATATTTAAACTACCCGACTTTATGGGTTTCACGTGATTCAATATGTTTACTGACGTATACCTGGATGTACCTACTTGACCAGTTAATCTTCAGTCATTTGGGTATATTTTATTTGCTTATGTTAATTTGTAAAACAGTACTTTTTAATCTAGGTCTTAATAATGCCCTTCACATTTCTACCACAGACCTTTCTACCCTTTTGTGGTACTCAGCAAACTGGACCAAAACGTTTTTAGAGTTCCATACCCAAAGGGTAAAGAACGGGACCCTATTGCTTACTGAGACTGAAGTGTGTTAAATCCACGGTTTCCGCAGAATTTCGTAAAACCGATATTTGCTATAGCAAACTACAGCTACAACTATGTAATCCTTCGAAATATTTTTTATAAGGGAGAAACGGAAAAAGAAATGGAACAATCTCCAACCCCGTAGGATTTGTAAAAATCGACTTCCACGCGTGTGTTTGTTACTCCTTCACGCCGCAACTACTGAACCGATTCGGCTGAAACTTGGAATAGAGATAGATTATATCCTGTATTCACACATGGGATACTTTTTATTCCGTATAAACCATGTTTCTCGCGGGATTACTAAAAAACTGAAATTCAGACGGACGGAGCCGCGAGCTTCCGTTAGTAAAACATAAACGACAAAGACAGCCTCTAGTGCTGTACTTTGAACAAATAATGGCTTCATATTATTGAACATAGCATTTGAATGAATGTTCAAAATAGCAGGCGGGTCGCGGGCCGAAGATCTGGCGACGTGCCAGACTCACGCTCGCCGCGCCGCGTCGGTCCTAGAGCATTAATATCAATTATACACGACTGACCTCTTTCATCATATTCACGGGACGCGTTTTTATATCGAAATTAAGTTATTTCTTTTTAAGGTTTATCGTTCCTCGCAGGGAGTTGATTAATCTATTTCAAAATAAGAAGCGGAATTTTTTGCTTGAATGATTTTTATTGGCGACTCTTTAATTACATTGAGAAGTAGGAACTTGTTCGTTCTTAATTAATATATTATCTGTTATTCCTCGCCGACGTTTTAGTATTTTTCTTTTATAATGTAAATGGTATAAAAAAATCTGCACATACTCGTATTATAAAATTTATGAATACGGTGTTCGTATTAACGGCGTAGACGGCGTATTTAAGCGGTTTTTAGTGACCTAGGGGCCTACCACCGTGACTTAAAGCAATATATTTGTTATATTGTTTGACATTTTCATACAATGTCAGCATGGAAATTTATTTTGGGTAAGTATTTTGGGTCATTAACCTAAAATCGCTGTAAAGTAGAAACACAATTGGATAAAATATTCTCGATGGAAAGTTCTCCCAAAAGTTGCTCATTAAAATTTTTCAAATTTTAATCGAGCACTACAATGGATGTGTGATTGTAATTTTTATTTTAATGTGTCGATAATAATAATATTCAAAAACACTTAGAAACAGATTTTTTTAAAAACTGGCTTATTTTTTAGTAATTAGGTAAAACGTCGATTTACTGTTAAATTCTTCCGCGACACTGCATGTTGCACCCACCAACGTATTCGTGAACGTGAAAATGAGAAAAATAAATTCAATATATCCTCTTAATAAAGTTAAGACACATAGATAACAGCACATAGATAGCATACGAAAGCTATAATTAAAAATATTAAGTCGCATTCGATCAAACCACGCTACCACTTGTTGTAAATAGTTGAATAGAACAAACAACCAAAGCGTCCGGGAGTTTGTTAAGGCGGCTGCCAGTCTTTGATGAGTTAACTCAAGTTGTAACTACAGCACAGCCCCCGACTCCTGCGGTTGGGGAAACAATCTTAACAAGATCGTAATAAGATTTAGTGGTCTCCGCTGCGGTTAGGGTTGCCAACCCTTCCGGATTGGCCGGCAGACTCCGGTAATAATGAATAAAATCTCCCGACCTCCCGGGGAACAACAGTTTGTCCGGTTTTTTCTTAAAAAGTACCTTAGGATCTGTTTATACGTCTGTAAATATTGTACTTCTCTCGAACGTCGTATGCTGTTTGCCTTGTTTGACTTTTTGAAAGTAGTACTCTACTAATGTTGTACTCTGTCATGACAGAGACAACGCCCAGTGCGGCTAGAGGAGTGTTCGACTGACTTCGATTTTTCATTTAAAACCTTTTGTTATTTTGTGATGAAAAATCGACAAATACTTGTTAGATGCTGCTCGAAAAAAAGAATCAGATAATTTTCATTCCACGTACACCTCTTTCACCCTCCCCCTCAACATTTATTTATTTATTTGTTTTATTTTATTTATTTATCAATTCAAATACAATACAATAAAATCATAATATTATCTAAAAAACACTGAAAAAACCACCGAGGTTTGTCCTCAGTGTCATAAAAGTCTCCCGGGTTGGTTCTTTCAAGAGTTGGCAACCCTAGCTGCGGTGCTCTACTAGGTGATTCGATTGTACATGCTCTTTACATCGGCTGAACATCGCAGAATATTCTTATTCTGCATCCGACCCACAAAACAATATCGGTAACAGATGCCGTGACATTGCCGTATCTGAAGCCCATACTTGTGGATACTAAATAATGCTCTGCTGTGCTATTCTACAAAATGAAATAGCTGCCAGACAGCTGCCAACCCGAATATTGCATGCAAAATTGTACTCTATTGCAACTGACAAATTTATAGATGCATAGATGTACGCTCGTCGCTGTTTTGCAGAATAGCACGGCAGGATTAATGTGCGAGTCTGTAGTCTTAAGAACCTTAGATGAGGGTGACTATTGACCATCTCTGGGTAAAATCGACGAGTCCAACATGAAAGATAACGTTTAGAGACAGAAAAGAAAAATAATATCGCAGCTAGCTTCAACAACATCGTCTAATTCCCAACTTTCTAAGCTGAAACCAAACATGCGATGCTAATGGTGCTCAACCGATGTAAGTATTATTTATTTAGGTAACTGAATCGTCCAACTGTATTGTAATTAGGCTTATGAAATTTTGAGCACAACTTGGACAAGTTTAGGCTTAATAAATACATAGATGATAAGTTTAAAATTGGCCGTTACTACGGTATTCTATCATAAAAGTTACAATTATTTTTTCCGCAGCCGAAACCTCGTCCACAAGAAACCTTTCGAATGTCAATGTCATTAAAAGGAACGAAATGCAAATTATGATGTATTAGAATATGACATTTCCGATCGACCAAGTGATCACGACGTGACTCATCGAAGTAAATTGTCATTCTCATACAATTTTTTAATTTGATCGGTCAATCCATAATTATATTGATTGACCGATCTATGGCGATCGTAACAGACGACTTATGACAATACAGATTATTATTAAAAACTTATTCTGAAATTTTGAAACTCACAATTCGATCCTAAAGTGGGCTGCGAACATAGCTCGAAGAACCCCGCACGGAAAAGCGCATCGTTGACAGACCTTCTACATGGACTGACGACAGTAACCGAGTCGCGGGGAGTCGCTAGATGCAGTTGGCGCAAGACCGTGTGGGCTGGAAATCATTGCAGGAGGCCTTTGTCCAGCAGTGGACGTCCGTCGGCTGAAACGCACGAACGAACAAATCTGATCATTGTCGGGAACTCCGTACTTATACAGCGCGCTGCTTGCGCCGGGAAGGTCCTCAAAATATTATCCCAACTCGCCGAGCGAAATGCAAATAAAATTACACTTCGCAAAGGACATCATCGCGATTTCATACATTTTTGGTCCAAATATAAAAGTGCCGGCCAAGAAATAATAATGCTGTATTCTGTTAAAACTTGTCCCTCTGAGTATTTATTATTATGGCACCAAAGCTGTAGGGTCATTATCCTTGGTTTTATTTGAGTTTAAAAATTCAATAACTCCATACATTTTAAGTGAATTTAACTAACAAGAACAAATGATTTGTTCTACCATACCTTGTCATTTGAACATTTTTAGTAAGATGCAGTGAGTATTGACCTATTTCTGACAAGATAACATAATATATCCTGCATAATCGGCTGGGAAGTCGAGACTTTTTCCTAGAAAATGGCAATAACAATGGCCGCGCAGGTAAACACGCACGCGAACAATGGAATTCCATTGTTCGCCCCTCTCTTTCCCGCTCACCCCCGCCATCGCGCCATGCTGTTACTTTATAGTTTATTGCTTAATGCTTAGTTAGTACCGAAAGCAACGCTGCCGTGTACGTACGTGTGATGCCCACTAGTTCTTGTGCTTTGATTTGTTTTGTTTTTGTTATCTTCGTTGTTAAGTTTGAGTTTGTTAAGTATCATTGTTGTGAGTCATGGCAGAGTTGTGTATCTCGTGCCGTGCATCGACAGAGAATCGGCGAAGATATGATTGGGTTTCCAGAGAAATGCAACATCTTGATATCGCCCAAATAGTGATAGAAGATATAGTAGCTCGACAGGTAAGAACAGGTCTATGTTATTTACTTATATGATTTTTGCGACAGCCTTTCCAAATACAATCCGTCCGTTCTATATAGAGGTGACCAATTAAACGAAAAGCACTTAAAAAGTCCGCTTTTTAATATAAGCGTATGAGCACGTTTTTTATGTTTTCATGTTTAAAAGTTGCCCTAAAACACTATTTAGCGAATTTAGCGAAAGCCGTTTTTTCCACCTCTAGTTCTATCGTTATTGTTATTTACTTTTCAGTTGGAGCCTACTGCGTTCATTTGTCGACCATGTTGGCAAAGAACGGAACGAACGCACCAGCGACTTATTCGGGAGGCTGAACAGCAAGCTGATCAAGACCGTGATCTATTGGAAGTTCCAAATCCAAGACCAATTTCGCTGATTTTGCCAGGTCTTCTTCGTGCTCCAAACACCGCAAATAGTTGCATTTTCCAACATTGTACGAATGAATCTCGCCGTCGTGTTCCGGAGAACATAATTTTTCGCATGGTCTGCCGCTACAGCTATTTCGTGCCAGAAAGCGCGCGTGTCTGTAATGAACACGTGGAGCAAAATCTGTGGCATTTACTTCCTGTTCAAGACAACTCTTCTGAGGAATTTACCGCAGCTCAAATAATGACTATCGTGTCGATGTTACAAAGACATATTACGGAGGAAATACTTGATTTTGAGCAGTATGAAAATATAGCACCGGCCGAGTTTCATACTTGGACAGGACTAACTCAATATCAGTTTACTGAATTATTAGACAGTTTACCAAGTCTGAGAACTAAAAAGAATAAAAGAACCGTACTGGCGGCAGTATTAGTCAAGTTAAGAACAGGTGATTCGAACGCGCGGCTTGCTAATATTTTTAAATGTAGCGAAACAGCGTTTCATACGTGGTTAAAAATCGGACGCAACGCTCTGTTAGAAGATTTTGTGCCCTTAAATGTTGGGTTTGACCATATGTCCCGTGAGGATGTAGCACGCAGAAACCTTTTTCTACCCAACAATCTGTTTGGGAACCCATCGAGCTCAGAAAATGAAAGGAAAGCGATCACGATTTGTGATGGCACGTACATATATCTGCAAAAAAGTGGAAATTATTTTTTCCAACGCAAGTCTTACAGCCATCACAAATACAGAAACCTCCTCAAACCGTTCCTCTTGGTTTCTTGTGATGGACACATTATCGAAGTCATCGGACCATATGCTGCCACCACGTCTGACGCAGATATAATGAATGACATGCTTAATAATGCTGACAGTGCCTTCCACTGGTTTTATAGGAGTGGAGATGTTTTTATTCTGGACCGTGGTTTTCGAGACTCAGCAAGAAATCTGGAATCTTGCGGATACATACAACACATGCCTGAAACAAAGTATCCAAATGAGACACAGCTAACCACGGATCAGGCCAATAAGTCCAGGCTGATAACAATGTGTCGTTGGGTGGTTGAAGTGGTCAACGGCAGGTTCAAAAGAGATTTTCGCCTGTTGCGAAATGTATATAATAACAGAGCTCTTTCCAGCATGTTCGACTATTTCAAGATAGCAGCGGCGATCATAAATCGTTTTCATGTTTTGATTGAAGATCATCCAAATGCTGCTGCGATTTTAGAGATTATCCACCAAAGAATTAATATGCCAAATAGATTGGCAGATCTTGTAATACGCCGTAACTACAATCGCAGACGTGCTCAGTTTACTTTAATGACTGCAGATATGCCAGAGTTCGTAGCATTTCCAAGAATGGATGAGAACGAATTATTTTTATTCGCTCTGGGCATTTACCAACTAAAACAGGCCAAAAGCTATTACGGTGAGCACGTCCTTGACAATGGAGCATTCACAATTGAGCTCAGCAGTGAGTTATCAAATGAAGACTTGGCGGAATTGCAGGGCAATGATTTATGGATGATAAGAGGCCGACTGCAATCGCGGCATGTTAGCGCAAGACAGTATTATGTCTACATTGTAATCGATAGGTCGTTATCAGGCCGACAAGCAATCGCTCACTATTATTGTTCGTGCATCATAGGAAAGCGAACAATAGGATGTTGCTCCCATATTATGTGCATCATATGGTACATGAGCCATGCACGACATTTGCCAGCAATAACCCCTCCAGCTTATGGATTGGAGAACATTATTGTTGTACCAGACGACGATGATTTTATAGTATTTAATTAAACAAAATAACCCCTGTATATACATTTCATTTATAATACTCAAAAACACAAAACAAGATCAAAATGTCCAAAATAGGTCAAGAACCGATATATTTTACTAAACGATGTTCTAAATGTCTAGATATGGTAGAAAAAATCATTTGTTTTTGTTTATTAAATTCACTGAAAATGTATGAAGATGTTGTATTTTTTAACTCCAATAAAACCAAGGACAATGACCCTACAGCTTTGGTGTCATAATAATAAATACTCAGGGGGACAAGTTCTAACGGAATACAGCATATTTTTTTTTTGGCCGGCACTTTCATATTTGGACCAAAAAAGATGATGTCATTTATCGAATCAAACCTTCGCCGTTCGCATTAAATTGTCGAAGTTCCGCGCGCTCGATGACTTACTGAAGAGCCAAAGGGGTCCAAACTTCCCGGTAGGCGCTATAAATTCAACAATTAATACAGTTTGAATCATAAAACGGGAAGCGTGCGAATGTTGGAGCTGTTTCGACCTGGATTTTTTATTGGCTTTACAAAATTATAACGTTAAGTACCTACTTACAGGGTTGAGAATGGAGAGGTAGCCTTGCTTTGTTTTACAAAGTTAAAAATTAAGAGTCTGTTAATTGTATTTGAAGTTTGAAATTTAAAAGAAGAATCCATTATATGATCTACACTCAGTGCTTATAACCTGTTTAAAGTAAAACAAAATAAAATAACCCAAACTAAATAATACTTTTAGTTAATATTTTTTGTCTGTTAATATATTGATTATTATTATTGGTATTTAATTTATTTGAATGACAGTGATCTCACTGAGCTACGAGCGTATAGCACTGAGATCACAAGTAATTCTCTGGTCTGTGACTGAGATGATAATTTTGATACATATCACACTTTGCCCTTATAGGTTTCGGCCCTATATGCTCACAAAAACGATGTATAAAATTAGCCTTCTATTTGCGAAAATCTAAATAAATTTGAATTTTCGTGCCCGGATGGTATCCACAGAATGTATTATACTCATTGATTTACTTGAAATGCATTAACCGAAACACACTTTTGTAACTTTTTGTCAAATGGTTTGAGAATTATTTTACAAAGTATCGTCTATCCTTTACGGGTTACGGAAAAAACTAGTAGGTAAGTAAAGTATTAATATTTTATAGCAGCATTTAGGTACGGTATTAAATAAAGTGACCTGAAGTGGTCCTAAGTGACCTATATTCATTTAAACGGTGAAACGGCAATAGGTCCGGGACATTTATTTGAGGGTCTCCGTCCATAAAGGCAAGCCGACGTCGTTACGACCATATAGAATTAAAGGACTCTGCACCTAATTGCTATCTATACCAATGGACATTTTCTTTCTTAATGAAGACTAGATATCGCAAGATTGGACCAAGGATAGGATAGGAAAACTTACCAAGGGTAGTAAAATTTACCTATCTATTCTACGATTGATTTTGGTATAATTAAATAAATAATCGGCCAAGTACGAGTCAGACTCGCATACGAAGTGTTTCTTATTATTATCTAAAAAAAAAACGGTAAAAAAATCACGTTTGTTGTATGGGAGATACCCTTAAAATATATTTTTAATACAGTTGCTCAAAAAGTGGCGTATTGCAGGGACGTATAGCGTTCGGGAGGTGGGCTATTACATACTCGTGCTTTTTTTTTACCTTTCCCGAACTCGTGCGTTATCTTTCCCAACTGTCAAAATAATGTCTATTAAAAAGAAAAACCAACCATGAAGTTTTTACTAAAAAAATTCATAGAAGTTTTTATGATTCATGCAAATACGTATATTTCTAAAAAGAAGCTACTAATTTGTTTCAATATCAGATTTGATTGAATGAGTTTGGTTAGGTTTCATTTCATCTCATTAAATTTCATTTTCATTTCATATCAATAAAAAAAATTCTACTGAAGACTTTGCTGTATGGGCGTACCAGAATATTATTTAGTCTATGACCAAATTTTTTTTTTATTTTTTTTTAAATCACCAGAATGGGTGAAGAAAAAAAAACTGCTTATATTCTACGGTTGGCGCCATTTTTCAGAAATTTTCTTTGCGAGTTTAGTTGTTTGTTGCACAAAATGCTTCGGAGAACATTTTACCGGAAAAGTCAAAAAGTCGCTACATATCTACATACGACGAATTTATTGCGTGGAGAGAAGAGAAAATAGCAAATAGTTTTTCAGAAAATGTTAAGTTAGTTGAGTTTATTGTGTTTTTATTATTTTATTAAATTGCTTCATTTTTTCGCAACTGTATTAAAAATAATCGTTCAGTACACGTGCGGAACCGTCATTGCAACTTGTTCCGACTGTCAACCCTCGCTTTCGGCTGCGCCTCGGCTCGGGTAGACATTTGTCGGAACTCTTTGCAATAACAGCCTTTCCGCACTTGTAATGAAACATACTATTATCTACGCTCATTGCTTAAAGTTCGAATTATGAAATCAAAATGTGTCACATATTGACCTACTTTATTCACAGACTTCTATAATTATTAAAAAGTTATTCATTATAACATCACTGTACTATGGAAATATCTCTAGATAATTGAATAATTTCTATTACGATACACGGCTCTGGGTTCCTGTATTTTTGTGTGTCGTCATCACAGACCAGGGAATAACTTTCTTTTCTCTGTGGTCGTCATAGCCAAAAGAGAGTGTAGAGCCAATCCTCAATTTTGTTTTTTTTTTTTTTTATATATAAGGAGTCCACAGACAACATTTAGTTGGTAGTCATCTACGAGAAAGGAAACTACAAGTGGAGCAGCTGTAGTTTTCTATACACACATATGCGTTTACATGTTGCGTGAAATCGACATAGCTATAACAAACATCACATTGTCTCTTTCTAACTTATTCAAAATTGTTTACGTTATACGAGATAGCAACATATTTGTTTTTTCTGATTTCGGCAACACTGAAGTTGTGACGTCACGAAAAAATAGCCGGGTGGCCAATTCCTCCATAAATTGTAGCATTTTGTAGATTCGAACATGTCGAAACATGTATACAAAGTATATGCGTATCATGTTTTTTGAAATATCAGACAATCATATTATTATTCTAATTTGCGTGCGAATTATAATTAGTATTCAGGTGTGAAAATGTCTACTCAGTGTTGTGGTGTGCAGTGCAGATCGCGGAAAGACAAAAATAGGCCACATTTAACATTTCATAGGTCAGTATTCGATTTCATTAATTATATCGTTAAATCGTTAAAAATTATGTGTTATTATGTGTTATGATCATATTACATGCACTTATATAATGTGTAAAAGAAGAAATATTTCTTCAGGATTGAAATAAATTCGATTTAATTTTTGTTGTTATGTTAACAAAACAAAAACAAAGTACTAATGATGCGACCGCTGCTATACCGATATCGATAAAATTCATATATGTAAAGTTCAATGTTAATAGATGAGTAGGGCTACTAGTAGTATTTATACTACTACTATGTACTATTATGTACTAGTAGTATTTTTTTAGTATAGATGAGTAGGGAATACTAGTGGTATTTGGACCTCGAGGTTTTACACCTCTGACTTCTCGTAGTTATTTCCGCTTTAAGAAAACGGGCCGCGGATGCGAACATTTACTATACAAGCACTCGTTTTGAAGTCAAAATTTCCTGAGGATGTCCTGAAAAAAAAAACACGTAAATTAAACCAAACCATTTTCTTTTTAAATATATTTGTAAATACACCGTCATGGCTTATATTTTACTTGTATAATATTTTATATTTTCTAATCCTTTTAACATAAAAGTCACTCAATCACGCTGCAACTATTGAAAGGATTTTCAATAGTTGCAGGTGGAGAGGATTTTTTATTTTACACAATACAAGTTAGTACTTGACTGCGATCTCACCTGATGGTAAGCGATGATGCAGCCGAATGTTTTATCGTACTAACTTGGAAGGGGTAAGTAAACTCATCCCTAATGGTTTCTGCACAGTATCACACCGGAACGCTAAATCGCTTGGCGATGCGTCTTTGCTGGTAAGGTATTTAATTTTATCTTAAATAATGTAGTTAGAGCATTTTACTGAAAGAAGACTTCATAAAAATTACCCTAGTGAATAAGCCCATCGGTATGATAAAACTATTGTACTGGTATTTTTCTCTGAACGGGTTAGAATTCCGGTTCAATCAGGCGATAACTTAAAATTCATGAAATCAAAATGTTAAAATTTTATGCAGTTTAAATTGTTTTTGAAACTAAAATGAATTAGTCTTCTTTCAATAAAATACTCCATCTACAACATTTAAGGCTATTTTTTATCCGTATTCCCAGGATTTAATCCTGTGGAACTAAGCTGTGAGCTTTTCTATAGCTATCAAATGTAGTTTGGTCTCGCGGGATAAGCTAAAAATCCTAATCCGGAAACGCATGCACCACTGGCAAAACCTAGTTTTACTATAATAATTAATTTTTAATAGTAATTATTCATTCATTTTTGCTCTTAAATATTTAATTACTAACCACAAACTACATCGATAATATTTCCATATCGATAGATAGCTAGAGCAGCCCTTCTGATCAGCTGACTGGTGCCTATCTGTGATTGGCTGATAGCTGTGATTGGCTATTTTTGATGCTACAGAAGATGGCGAAAATACCCAGCCGAAAAGACTCACTACTTTGTGTCCATTTCCTCTTTAGTCATAGGTAGTCATGATCGACCATAGACAACAATTAATTCACGGAAACAATAATTTTTCCCTGCCTTATATGACTGATTAAAAAGTGTGTTCATACAGAATATTGAAAAGAATTATGTATAATTCTTGATTATTTAATTATCCACTAAAAATATAGTTTATCTGACTTGTATAAATATTTTTCTACTCTTTTTTGTTTCATGACTTTTTTAACAGACTATACGCAGTTTGCAACTGAATTTTGGCGCCATACCTAACTTTTAACATTTCAATGTGTTATTTTTGTTACTTAGTCAAAACTTAGCGCGGAAAAATGTCTAGCAGTGAAACGTACTAAAGAAAATTTAACTCCACCTGACATTTTAGTAATTGCAACAAAAATGACCCACAATCTTTTACCAACAAAGTGAAGGATTTACGACAAACGTTAGCAAGATTTTATGGTTTGGATTTATGATAATTTGAGCGTAGATAAAGTAGTGTATGAAACTCTACATAATTAGGTATTAAAACATTCGTGTGATACTATTAAAAAACTCGCCTGCGGCTCGTTTTTTAAACTCACACTCATGTTTTAATACCCCCCATTATGCATCCGTTTCATAAACTACTATTATATTTTTTTTAATTTACAATTTATTTTTAAAGTAAATATATAATTTATTAATATTCTTTAGACATTTGAAACGTCTACCTTTTTACCGTTATTAATACCAACGAATATATTATATTACTAACGTTAATACTGAGCAAGAACAAACAAAAAAATCATGTTTGTTGTATGGGAGCCCCCTTAAATACTTATTGTATTCTATTTTTTAGTATTTGCTGTTATAGCGGCAACAGAAATACCTACATTATCTGTGAAAATTTCAAGTCTGTAGTTATCACGGTTCAAGAGATACAGCCTGGTGACAGACGGATGGACGGACAGCGATATCTCAGTAATAGGGTTCCTTTTTTACACTTTAGGTACGGAACCCTAAATAGCGGATTCAAGTCTCAGTTCAACAAATTACAAAGCAATTATTTGAGAATCCATAAATTCTGTCTAAATTGTATTTGAAATTAAAATAAAGTCTTCTTTCAGTTTAATGCTCTATATCTAGTCGGAGCGCGAGCGACGATCTACCAGTTATGAATCGATGCTTACTTTGCTAGATTTCATGAGCCAATTCTTACTGGTTAAACTGTATCAAAAAGGATAAAGTGATGCCAGAAGTTAAAAACATTCTCCCTTTTCAGTGGATTGCCAAACTTTTTTCCCGGTTCTCAGCACTTGATAATTTATTCCATTGTGTAATAAAAGTTCCGACGCTTGTTCAGGAATGTTTTCCCATTTTTAATCACATCGCAGCCTGTTGGTTGCTAACAAATTGATTGAATTTAGATTAAATCGGAACAGTCCCCGCAAAGGCTATACAATTAAAAAGGCCAATGCCTAATGTTCGGAGGGATTGTTCGGATGTTTGCTGTCAATGGTTTTTAGGGTTCCGTACCCAAAAGGGGAAAAACTGAAATCTATTCCCGTCCGTCCGTCTGTCCGTCACTAAGCTGTATCTCTTGAACCGATTGGCCGGTACAGCAAATTCGAATTTCGAAGAATTTGTCCAAATAATGCTCAAATTTCCAAGCATGTTTGAGAAAATAATTTATAGTTATGAACTTATTTCGGATTATTAAATTGTTCCAGATATTTTCAGTTCTAGACATATTAAATTAGACTTGGACGCGGCTGTGCTAATTTACATATGTGAATATATGGGCCTTTAATTAAAATTCTTCTATCCAACAGGTCACTAAAAATAGCTTAGATAACCGTTTTATGTGGGTAGATAAATCACTGTTTACGAATTTCATTCGACCAAAGCATAATTGTACCGTCGAGTAGGTAAGTAGATATCTACCCGTGTACTGCCGTGCTATTCTGCAAAAATACTTAAAGCAGCGACGAGCGTATACCTCTGCATCTATGAATTTGTCAGTTGTAATAGAGTACAATTTTGCATGCCATCTTCGGCTTGGCAGCTGTCTGGCAGCCGTTTCAGAGATGGTAATTTTGTAGAATAGCACTGCTGCGCTAACATAGGTGTACACACAGTAGGTCCAGTAACTAGGGCTAGTTACACAATCAGCTGTCATCAAACAGACGCGAGATAACACACGCCCGCCGCAGTGTACACACCGCTTTACATTAATGAGCTGCCTCTGCAAATAAATACTAAGTAACACACGGTTCATCTGCATACACTAGCTGACCCGGCTAACATTGTTATACCATTTAGAGGTATGAAAATAGGCTTAAGATCTATCCCCAACCAACCGAATGGAGACAAAAGATTCCCTAAAATCGTCCAGCCGTTTTGGACTGTGACGCGAGATTTAGACGATACTTACATATTATAAGTAATTTCATGATATTTTTACCTGGAACGATTTCGCATAATTGATTAATCACCACGGGCACTGACCAGTAATTAGGTATACGCGGGAGAAATTTAATAATTAGAGCGTGCGCAAAACGCAAACATAGGTGCATTTTCTATTTCTTCACTGTCATAGCCCGATGCAAGAGTACGGCGATGAATCACCGGCAATTTCCAAACTCTGGGCTGGAGCCTACTAAGAATTTCTGAATAGATAAACTTAACATTAATTTATTGAATACAGGACCTTATGATCCGCAGTCGAACGTACTCACTAGGCACAAGTCTTTTCTTTCATAAGTAATATTAACAGAGAGGCATTAGAAGGACGATTATCGCATCTTCAGAACAGACGTTTGATTCTCGAAAATAAAATTGTTCATTGCCTAAACATTGCCGGTAACCAGCCAATCGGTGCTTTAGCTGCATAACCGATGTAAACATTAACCAATCGGTACCTACGCAGCTCGACCGATGCCCAAGATGCTATAAGTAATATTGCAAAATCACACATTAGGTTAGCAATCAACCTTTAAAACATCGAAAAAAACTCTCTGACGAGGTTTCTTAAACTTGAAATTTGCAATTTTTCTCGGAAAATCTCTCGCCGAATATAAATCATTTATCATCGGCTTTTTAATGTCAAAAAATAATTGCAAAATTTTATTGCGGTTAATTGTTTCGTCTGATGACAGGAGGTTTGATCATTTGTCAAGTGACTGACTGTTTTGCGTGAAATTTGTCAATTTACGCTTATCATTCCATCGTACTGAACAAAATCGTTTTTTCGATAATAAATAATTGACACACAACTGAACAATGATACATCACTAGTATCTAGTAGATTATGGCTTGTGAAACATCGCCGTAATTCTGAACAAAAACAGTTTTTTCGATAATTGACAGGCGACATTGTTACATCACTAGTGTATATTGGTAGCTCGTGAAAAATTGCCGTCTTTCGGTTAAACCACAAACAGCACACCACTCACGGCGATGACAAATACGGCGTATCTAGCTACTTACACGTGTTTTCCAGGAAAGTATTAAAATAATAATTAAGTTAATTTAGAGACTATAGTCTATAAAAATTAAAGTATGGATTTGAATGAACCTGGTAACGGATTCCATACATACATGGTCATTGTTCTTTTGAAATAAGAGAAGAAATGTTATGAATAGCCATTACATCCCTCGAGGTGTATCAATGATGTAGCGTACTATGCAAGATTTTTTAGTTTTGAATGCAAGTAAAAAGTACTTTATCTACGCTCATTGCTTAAAGTTCGAATTATGAAATCAAAATGTGTCACATATTAACCTACTTAATTCACAGACTTCTATAATTATTAAAAAGTTATTAATTATAACATCGCTGTGGAAATATCTCAAGATAGTTGAATAATTTCCATTGCGATACTGGACTCTGGGTTCCTGTATTTTTATGTCTTCATAGCCAAAAAAGAGTGTAGAGCCTCCTTAATTTCGTCATTTTATATATGTAGTCCACAGACAACATTTAGTTGGTGGTCATTACCGATAGTATGGATGGGCCATGATTGACCATAGACAACAACAACAATGTCTATTGTCTATGGTTCTGCGCGTACATAGGTACACAGTTTACAACTGAATTTGGCGCCATACCTAACTTTTAACATTTAAATGTGTTATTTTTTTACTTAGTCAAAACTTTGCGCGGAAAAATGTCTAGCAGTGAAACCTACTAAAGAAAATTTAACTCCAGCTGATATTTTAGTAATTGCAACAAAAATGACCTACAATCTTTTATCAACAAAGTGCCAATTGAAATTTAGGACAAACATAAGCAAGATTTTATGGTTTGGATTCATGATAATATGAGCGTAGATAAAGTAGTGTATGAAACTCTACATAATTAGATATTAAAACACTCGTGTGATACTAAAATAAAAAACTCGCCTGCGGCTCGTTTTTTCAACTCACACTCATGTTTTAATACCCCCCATTATACATCCGTTTCATAAACTACTATTCCAAGCTGGTGTACTAAAACATAATTTGTTACATTTTAAACGCGGATTCTCAAAGCCGTTGATGTGGTACCTTTTTGCTGTCGATGCAGGATCTCCGTTAATTGAATCCGTAGTTCACTAAATCATGTACTGACAGGGAGCCTTGATCATATATCACACTACTGACCATTTCGCGAAATTTATCCACTATGCTTATCGTTCCGCGTGAAATGTACTCATCATCATAATAATAAATAATCATGTTCGGTTTCATCGATAAATAATAATCGACACATCGATTCGATGATCGATCTAATAGGCAAAAGAGTTACATCACCAGCATCTAGTTCACTATAACGATAAACTGAACCATTAAAAATAAATAATCATAGTTTTTTTTTACATGAGCCATGTGGGAATGTAGACTATAATTAGTATTAGAGAACGATTATTATTATTATTTTTACTATAGTTGTTTCAGTCAACGGTCATATAGCGAAATGCTTGGAAATCTCAAGAAGTTTTCGTTTGGCTATTGAATCAAAGGCCGAATAAGGCAGTTGTTCTGGAGACGGCACGTATTGTAAAGAGGTTCCTCAGTCTGGAGCCCTGACCACCGGTTGCTTGGGCCCTTGAAGCTGCGAGGATCGAGGTCAGAGGACTCAACATTTTTATATTTTTTTAATCTATTTATTTTAATAACTATTTTAAAAACATTGTTGAATATTTAATTTCACTGTCAGAAATATAAATGTGAGAAAAATAAACCATTATATCGATATCGATATAACAGACAGACAATAGTATTACATCACTAGAGGATGGCGGCTCGTGTAAAGTGTCGCTTTTCGGCAAAAGCTCTTTAGTTCGGCCCTCCCTGTCCGGGAAACGCCGGTGTAACTTGCCACTTGACGTTTTTACCGGGAAAGTTCGCCGCTTAAATTTTTAATTGCTTTCAAAATGGACGAACACGTTTATTCAACTTTCAACGCTTTTGATTAATATTTTCGCACGTCGTTCTGAAAGTGGCTGAATGGGGTCATTAATAAATTTAAGTGTCGACGAAGATTTGAATGAAAATGCCATTCACTGACTTATTTCAGCGATTATTCTTAGTGTTTTCACATCACTAACGCATTTTTGAGAAAAGTATTTAGCATCGATAATATTATTTTGTTTCGGGGTGTAAAGTAATTGTTACCATACTAGTAAATTCATATTTATAGGTGTCAAAGGCATCGATGTCAAAGGAGTTATTATATGTCCATGGACATGTCTCAAAAAAAGCATGGTACACAATTGAAAATATTGTTAAATGTTATATCAAAATATAATTTCTTAACGCATTTCCACGATTATGATTGTGATGATGTTTTTAAATTAATAGTACATATCTTAATATATATAAATCTCGTGTCACAATGTTTGTCCTCAATGGACTCCTAAACCACTTAACCGATTTTAATAAAATTTGCACACAGGGTGCAGTTTGCTCTAACTTAAAAGATAGGATAGCTAAAATCTCAATTTATCTATTTTTTTTAATATTCTTAAGGGCAAAACAACGTTTGCCAGGTCAGCTAGTATATATATAATAATAATACAACTTCCGGTATTGTTTTTGATGTCCAACAGTATCAATTGGCCATAGACTATATTTTATCCTATACCTTTAAACGAGCAATTCTTGTATATATATTTCTATATAATCTGGATCTCGGAAACGGCTCGAACGATTTTCATGAAATTTAGTATACAGGGGGTTTTGGGGGCGATAAATCGATCTAGCTAGAATTCATTTTTAGAAAATGTCGAATTTACCAAAAATAAATAAAAATATGACTACTGCTGCCATCTATTGGCCACCGAGCGAAGCTTGGTCACCCAGATATTTATTATAATTTGACATACGGAAACCGCTGGTATTTATATTTTCTACATACTATATACTTATATAATATGATGTCATTGAACAGATTGAATTTAATTTGATGGTTGTAAATTTTAGGCAGGCAGTACTATTGAGGCAGCATAAATTTGTTCATACTTGAATGGGCATTGTCCTTTAACTTTAGCCTTCCCGTGATTGAGTATGAGACGAGCCTAAGATTCTTCCTACCTTTTTCTTCCTTAAATTCTTCAATGTTAATCGTTTATTCCCTGAAGGTAAACAAAATAACTTGAATATCTTTTTAGATATTTTTTTTTTAGAAATATACAAAAATGCTGCAAAAACATTTTATTTTTTCACCCCGGTACAAGTTTTCTGTAGTAAGAAGTTTGTGAGAAAAAAAAGACGACGCAATTTCCTTTTAGAAGCGAAAGGCTGCCAATTTGGCGAAAACACGGACAGATTGTTCAAGCAGCTTAAAAATGCTTCACTTACTTACTGGGATAAATACGGGATTAAGACTTGCAAGGTGCGAAGTACCGGATGCGAAGAAGTATCGTTGCTAGGGAATGTAGATTCTACAAAAAATGTTAGAAAGAAACACAGTTTATTTTACATAGATGAAACATCTAATAAAAATCAGTCAATTATTTGTATAACTTTTTTAAGTTATTGCAATTACTTTTCTTCTATTTATTGGCGGATTACTGTTCTTTTACATTTCTAAAATGAGAGGTCTATTATTGGTTTTTTTAACCTCTCTTTATCCACTCATAGGTCTGTGAGACAGACAATTTAATAATTATTAAAACAACAGACAATTTGATCGCATTTATCTTCCTAAAAATGAACGCCAGTGTCAGCCTTTCTGTTAGCTGCATGATTGGTTGCTATATTCATATCAGAGGAAAAACTAATTTTGCAAGTACCGCATGCGGACATTTTTGACCCCAAATCAATCTGTAAGCTCGACGAGAGTATATGAAGGTCAATAATCGCTCCGCAAACAGTAGAGCCGTGTGTATCCACCCCAGAGTTTAGCGTGAAGAAGTCGTCTCCATTGTTTCAGCTGCGGAAATGGCGGCAAAAATGATTCCTAACGTTCCTTAAAATATTTTCAAGCATTCTCGCGAAGTGACGCAACCCTCGTAAATCTCTTAAGAAGTTGTTCTTGTCTATTACTTTATGGTTTGTGATGTCGGTATGGAGAATTGCTTGGTAAATATTTTGTTAAGCAGCCGCGAGGTCACTGTGGCGATAGAAGGGTTAAATAACTTGGCTTTTTAAAACGCCATTGTTTGTGATCTATTTATAATCTCTATTCTGTGCGTATTACATAGAAAACAATCAGCGTAAGTCATAATAGAACTTATAATCGTATGGTAGTCTTATAGAAACGATACCTGTTCGACAAATAAAATATGTGACATAATATAATCTTCTTTTTTTTTTATTTTTTGTTCCATACCTATATTTGAGGAATGAGTTATCGACAGGTGTCTTATATTATGGAGATAGTAGATAATTATGCCATTTATGGCTAAGGTGCAGGAGTTCTTGCAAAAAACTTACACTACTAACGATAAGTATTTTAGTGGTCATTTCATATGATTATGAGTGTGGGGAATAGAGAGTGCAATGCAAGTCAATACAGAATACAGACTAACCGCCACCGTAGCTGAATCAAATTATTATTATGGTACGCTTGTAATAAAATATCTTGTAAATAATTATGGAAATTTCCATCGTTGGAAGTATTATGGAAATTTCCATTATTATTTGTAAGATATTTTATTAAAATTCTACAATTAATAAAATGGAAATGGAACGTTACAGTCTCATTCGGATGGGCACTTTTACGGATCCATTGCCATTTGATGGATCCATTGTTATTCCTTTATTCTAAAGATTTTATGGGAAGATATTGCGTTTTTTAAAAAGTTTCCGTCATAAACAAAAGCCGCAGAGGAGAAAACACAGTGTGGCAATAAAAAATAGAAAAAAACTTTACGCCGTATAATGGAACGCAATCTTGGTGATTGTGAACACCGAACAGTATTATATATCATGGTGTGGGCGGTTGTACATTTTTTGTTCGTTTTTCACTTTCGTGCTCCCAGGCTGGTTCTTTTAAGGATTCCGTAATAAAACAAGTAAAACCTCGTCCAGTTAAAAAGTCCATCCAAAAAGTCCGCATCTCTGTGTGTAGAAAGAGAATTCTATTTTCAATAGTAATTACAGCCAAGCAATTTTGTAGGTTCATAAGAAAATCCGCAAAACAGAATTCAGCTGGTTACAAAAAGTTAGATAAAGAAAAAATTGTCATTTCTAAAACCAAAATGCAAAATCGTAGAGATGACTTGACAATGCGAAATTGTAGAGTCTACTTTACGATTTCTCATTGTGAAGACAACATCTCCTGAGGATGTCACGGTGTCGGGACAAAACGTGTGTCGAAGTAATTGGAAGAATTGTGTGTGGTGTTTCATGTGAGCGTTGTTACAGCATGTGTGGGCATACAGATTCTTTTCAAGAAGCAAATTATAGCAATACAAATAAATCTGACCTAGTAATTATGGATTTCCGCAAAATAACGCCTGCTTCTGTTCCGGATAAATTACTTGTTTGTTTGTTTCCAACATCTATAAAATCGGATCATAAATATCGCCCGTTCTGCCGCTGACTTTCAGACGCCCACTCTAAGTTAGAGTATAAAAGTGCAGTATTATGCACACTATAATATCAGCATACATCTTGGGACTCCTTCCGTCGCCACGGGAGCGTGGTTTATGCTAATACTGTTTATGGAACTCAGTCCGGGAACATTTTTCATGAAACTTTCATAAACTTCGAAATAGCTAATATTTATCAGCAGGGCTACAGTTCGTAGTACAAGATAATTCGATACGACGCGACGTTTTCGGTTACTCCCGGTGTCCCGGTGATGAAGTCTGGTTGGTTATCCAAACAGCTCCGCTTTTGTGGAAACCGAGCCTTACGCGGGACAAACGGGCCGGGACAAAAGTATTTCTATCGCGGAACGGAGTCCGCGGGCACTGCTATTTAGCGTAAGACAAGTTGCACAACGGGTATTTCAAGGGAAACCATTATTGTGAGTTTCTTAACGGGCTAAGCGGTTTAGCTAAAGTAAATAAATAAATAAATAAGCCTTTTATTTTCTCAGTCTTACATTACATTTTTTTTTCATGTTCACTAGTATTATTATTATACTTATTATATATTGCATGCAATAATTGTTTTTATTAATCTCATTATAACATTAAAATTAATATTAATAATATATTGTATCTACAGTCAAACAATATCTTACTCCGTTTTAAATGTGTTAACAAGTATTTTTGTGTTAAGATTAGCTAAAGTGCGTGTTAAAAATAATAAATGTAATATCAAATATCATTTTGGGTCTTTAGTTGTAATCCACTTCGAGGTAGAAACACGATTGGAAACAATTCTCGATAGAAAGTTTTCCCATAAGCTCTAAATCCTCCAAAATCCATAGATTTAATTTTATCGGAAACTACCCTACTACTATTGGGAATTTCACGTATTTTTTGTGCCGGAGGTAATAATATTCCAAAAACGCTCAGATTTTTTTTTGGTTGATGTGGTTGACTTAGTTTTTTTCTAGTAATAAGATAAAACATCATTTTATTGTCAACTACTTTAGAATTCTTCGCGATTGCTGCCTGTCGTATCCACAAACATATTCCCTAGAGTAAGGAGGACAAAGATAAAAACCCTCTACGGCCTTAAGTAATTTTGTGTAAGGTTATCAAATCATCGAAGCCAGGGGCCCCACTAGTAAATCATTAACTGTATAAACGTTTTTGTGGAGTGCCTGCCTGTACCTATGAACTAAAAGTTATGACGTATTCTAAGAGGGAGGGAAAGTGGGCGTTTTTGTATGAACGCTCAAAGGGCGTCTAGACATGTGTACCGTGCTACTGTGTGACTTTCATCTAGTGCAAAGGGCACTCACATCTTGAGGAATGTTTGCTCTCCTCGACGACAATGTGTGACTATAATCGTGCCCTTTTGCTTTATGTGCTGACGGTACGTGTGGAGTCTGCAGATTTCGAGTTGGGCTATATTGTCTTATATGGCGAAAATGGTATCCCCTCTATCCACGATTTGTCTTACTAGAATTTTGGTGTGAATAGGTCTTTATATTTGGTTCCATAGATCGTGTCTTTTTGCTTTATGTGCTGACGGTACGACGCCCGTGTGGAGTCTGCAGATTTCGAGTTGGGCTATATTGTCTTATAGAGCGAAAATGGTACCCCCTCTATCCACGATTTGTCTTACTATAGTATTTTGGTGTGAATAGGTCTTTATATTTGGTTCCATAGATCGTGTCTTTTTGCTTTATGTGCTGACGGTACGACGCCCGTGTGGAGTCTGCAGATTTCGAGTTGGGCTATATTGTCTTATAGAGCGAAAATGGTACCCGCTCTATCCACGATTTGTCTTACTAGTATTTTGGTGTGAATAGGTCCTTATATTTGGTTCCATAGATCGTGTCTTTTTGCTTTATGTGCTGACGGTACGACGCCCGAGTCTGCAGATTTCGAGTTGGGCTACATTGTCTTATACGGCAAAAATGGTACCCCCTCTATCCATGATTTGTCTTACTATAGTATTTTGGTGTGAATAGGTCTTTATATTTGGTTCCATAGATCGTGTCTTTTTGCTTTATGTGCTGACGGTACGACGCCCGTGTGGAGTCTGCAGATTTCGAGTCGGGCTATATTGTCTTATAGAGCGAAAACGGTACCCCCTCTATCCACGATTTGTCTTACTAGTATTTTGGTGTGAATAGGTCCTTATATTTGGTTCCATAGATCGTGTCTTTTTGCTTTATGTGCTGACGGTACGACGCCCGTGTAGAGTCTGCAGATTTTGAGTTGGGCTATATTATTGTCTTATAGGGCGAAAATGGTATCCCCTCTATCCACGATTTGTCTTACTAGTATTTTGGTGTGAATAGGTCCTTATATTTGGTTCCATAGATCGTGTCTTTTTGCTTTATGTGCTGACGGTACGACGCCCGTGTGGAGTCTGCAGATTTCGAGTTGGGCTATATTGTCTTATAGAGCGAAAATGGTACCCCCTCTATCCACGATTTGTCTTACTAGTATTTTGGTGTGAATAGGTCTTTATATATTTGCTTCCAAAGATTTTATGTGCTGACGGTGAGACGCCCGTGTGGAGTCTGCAGATTGTGTGTTGAAACTATATTTTCTTACGGCGAAAATAATATCGCTTGTATCCACGGTTTGTCTTACTAGCTCTATAAAGGATTAATGACCATGGACGTAAAGAATCCCGTACCAAGCTGAGTGCAATCCAAACTTTATTTTTATAGACTACGGTAACCACTCTCCATATTTTTTTAACGCTATACAAGTTAGTACTTGACTGCGGTCTCACCTGATGGTAAGTGATGATGCAGCCAAAGATGTTAGCGTACTAACTTGGAAGGAGTAAGTTATGTCACCCCAACGGTTTCTACACAGCATCGTACCGGAACGCTAAATCGCTTGGCGGTATGTCTTTGCTGGTAGGGTGGTAACTAGCCACGGCCAAAGCCTCTCACCAGACCAGACCTGAGCCAATTTAGAAATTATAAAATTCCAAAGTGGCCCGTGGCGGGAATCGAACCCGCGACCTCCCACTCGAATCCGAGCGTGCGTCCCTTGCGCCACGGCGGTTGTCATAAACATCAACTCCAACAATTTTTTTATACATCCGGATTCGAAAGATATACTTATACGAATAAACAAGTATGTACTTATAAGTATAGACAAGGGCAATGAAAAGAAAGTAACTTTTTGTATGCAAAATTAAACGCCGGATATGTATAAAAAGTCGTTTTTCTGTTAAATTCGTTTCTGTTAATTACGTATTCGCGAGAAGGGTAAAAATAAATTCATGTATCCTGTTAACCTTGCATATGGATACTTCTATGTGGTGATGATACTTTAATTTGATATAAAGAGCACTGAAATCAAAGAAATGCCTGATATTCTTGACAACACTGTGTCTATTCTCGTATCTCTATGATCTATCACCACAATGAGTGCTGACCGAGGCAGGTACGCCCGCATGAAGTACTTACTTAGTTTTAGTCTTACACAAGCAGATTATATTGATTCTAAAGCGACCCAAAAATCCTTGCTATTTAATTTTTACCACGACTGCCCAAAAAAGGCATGTTTTAGGGTTCATGTATGCTCGTATGTATGTATGTCAGTTTCTTTATTCCACCGTAACTTCTGAACGACTGAATAGATTTGGACATATTATGGGGTATCGTTAGAATCCTTACATCATTCCGAGTAACATAGGCCATTTTTTTCGAAAAATTGATTCACCACAGGGCAGTCGTGTTTTTTAATTTTTAAATTATTTACTTGTTCACCCCCTAAATGGCAAAACGACGTTTGCCGGGTCAGCTAGTAGTGATTATATTATGTGCATTTGACCTAACATTTTGTGTTTGGATTAATTAGGTCCATTGATGTATTTAAAGGAGGCAGGACAACGTCTGTTGGTTCACCCAGTTAAAATGAAAATCCAAACCAAAAGCTTTTCTAATTAAAACACTCACCGTATAAAACAAATTTACGTACGTTTTTAACGTGAAAATGTAAAATATAGTTTTTAAGGTGAGTCCGTGAAAGCCGGAAGCTGCGACCGGCGGGGCGGGACAAAGAGCCACTAATGGGGTCTCTCTTTTCTACCAAAGCGTTTTGTATTTATGGGGATCTGAATCCCCTTGGTACCTTCCCCTGGTGCGACTGCGAGACATCTATAACATCATTTGAGTCAGGGTCGGGATGGCGTCGGGTCATTAAACTCGTCTTTTGATTAATTTTGCTGATTTTTATCAACCTTTTTTTTAATTTTGTCGATGTTGGCTTACGCTTAACCACAATGTCACCTAATGGAAAGTGATGACGACCTCCCTGGCGCAGGGGAAGCGCTCGGATTCGAGTGGGAAGTCGCGGGTTCGATTCCCGCCACGGGGCCCACTATGGAATTTTATAATTTCTAAATTGGCTCAGGTCTGGTCTGGTGGGAGGTTTCGGCCGTGGTTAGTTACCACCCTACTAGCAAAGACGTGCCGCCAAGCGACTTAGCGTTCCGGTGCGATGCTGTGTAGTAGGGTGACTTTACTTACCCCTTCCAAGTTAGTGCCTATTCACCCTTTTTTTAAAGGTACCCGAGTTGTATGATACCGGAAACACAGATTTCGGAACAGCATTCCAAACCCTTTCCATGCGTATGAGAAAGGACGAAGCGAACCGCTCTGTACGCACTGGTGGTACATGGACCACATAGGCGCCGCTGTTTTTGGGTGCGGTTTTTTCAAAAATATCTTTGTTTCACATAGGCCTAAGTTACAGGCACTTATGAAAGGTTAATACGATATTTGTGATTTATATGTATTTGGTGACAACTAATACTCAGTCGACTTAAAACTAAGTTTACAAGGGTTCAAGGGTACAAATGCGCCCTGCACTGAGTAGGAGCTCACAACAAATTCAGCCGGGATTCGTTTTTCTTTATCATCATTTTGAAATAGCTCCTAAAACTAATTGAGCTGGTATAGCTATACCTAATTACAGCTAGTATAGTTTTAACTGTAAGAAAATATTCTTAAAAATA
This sequence comes from Coenonympha glycerion, assembly GCA_963855885.1. Taxonomy (NCBI): domain Eukaryota; kingdom Metazoa; phylum Arthropoda; class Insecta; order Lepidoptera; family Nymphalidae; genus Coenonympha; species Coenonympha glycerion. The sequence goes on from OY979631.1 coordinate 1,656,587, forward strand.
TTATCCCTTGGAACATTTAATATTTTGTTTTCAGTAAGAGGAACTATAAAGTTCGGAAAGGATAGATAGATATCGACAAGAGAAACTTTTTCAGTTCGGACATGTGTTACTGAACCTCGAACCTTCCCTTATGATATTTTCCTTTCACAGAAAAAAACTTTTCAAGCTTAAAACTTTCAATGATTTACAAAACGGGATTTCAAGTAAAATTCTTATAATTTTACTTGAAACTTTGAACAGTTTACAGTGAAGGAAATGTTAGTTTTTCCAAAGTGTTGCATTTTCCAAAATTATCATGTGCTGAGATTTTTAGAAGCTTTGTTATAATTATGTTGCATTAGTATTATGATAGTATATCCAATGTTAACCTTTTTCAAATATCATTTTGATTTCAAATAAAAAAAACCGGCCAAGTGCGAGTCGGACTCGCGCACCGAGGGTTCCATACCATAAAAGAAGTAAAACATTGAATGAATCACTTTTGTTCATGAATTTACGAGTATAATTTACATGTTTATTTTACATGTTTATTTTACTTGTTTATACATTTACTTTTGTTGGCGAACCGCAAACGTAACTTTGTTTTTGGTAGTTTATTGTTAATATCAAAAAAAGTATAGTAGTTAGGAAGTTGATTTTATTTTTCCTGTAAAATATACATTAATGTCTATTGATCATAATTATTTCAGATTTTTCGATTGATAAACTTCGGAGATAAGGGGGGAAAGGTATTTTTTTCGACAGTTTGCTCAATAAATCCAAAACTATCAGGCATAAAAATAAATAAAAATCGGTTTTAGAATACACAAGTAACGCCCTTTCATATGATACTCCACTCAATATTGTTATTTCATTTTGAAAATTCGAGGCCGCGGTTTTCCCCCCTTTTTAAATAAAAATAAAAACAATTTTCAACGTTTTATGATTGCAATGGCGTTGGGTCGCTATTACCTAAAACTATTCTAAATTTCAAGTCGATAGCTTCGATAGTTACTGAAATAATCGAGTGTGACAGACGGACGGACGGACGGACGGAGAAAGTCTCACCATAAGGATTCCATTTTTACCAAATTGGTATGGAACCCTAAAAATGAGCTTTGTTGAAAAAGGAAGTTTTCACTACATAAAACTAGAAAAAAAGATTCCGACGAATTGAGAACCTCTTCCTTTTTTGAAGTCGGTTAAAAATGAAAATACTGGGTTTGATTCGTTGAGGAAAATATTTTAATATCGAAGAGTCCTCATTTTTTGTTCGCGTTTTACGTTTGGTATTTTATTAATAGTCACGAGTATAGGCTGCGTACAATTTTTAGGATTTTGTGTGTAAATGGTATTAATACGCGCAGTTTTTATGTTTCAAAATTTGGATGAAATGTTTTCATTTTTGTTTCAGGAAATGCTATTTATTTTCGGGCGCGGTATCATTTTTTTAATTGTTTAATTTGTAAAGCTACAGTTTAGCATTTGATGTGTGTGTGTCTGTCAATTATAATAAAACGTTTTTGTTCGCGTTCAAACCGATTTTTTTACAAATACTTATATTTGCAGATTTTCGCTTATCGTTCCATACGGCAAAAGAGAAAATGGAGCGATTATCCGTTTTTAGGGTTCCGTACCTCAAAGAAAAAAAACGGAACCCTTATAAGATCACTTTATTGTCCGTCTGTCTGTCTGTGTGTCACGACCCTTTATTTCAGTAACTAAATAACAAATTTTGAGTGGGGTATCATATGAAAGGGCATTACTTTTTTGTATTCTAAAACCCGATAGTTTTTGATTTATTGAGCAAACTGTCGAAAGAAATACCGTTCCCGCCCTTATCTCCGAAGTTTACAAATCGAAAATTCTGAACTAATTATGATGAATAGTGATCAGTGTATATTTTATGGGAAAATTAAATTCAACTCTGTAACTATCATACTTTTTTGGTATTAGCAATTAACCACATAAAACAAAGTTAAGTTTGCGGTTCGGTAAAAAAGGGATTCTTAGGCCCGGTTTCCACCAAAGCAGAGCGGAGCGGAGCTGTAACTAATCAGATTTCGTCATTTTGACATCGCCGAAACTGAGAGGAGAGGAGATGTCGAAATTACGAAATCTGATTCTAAAACTGACTGTTCAAAATTTCAATATCATTTTGCTACACAAAATTAAACATTTTTAATAATTTTTAAATGGAAGACCACAACTCAGCTCTCAAAAGATATTTGTTGTGCACAGTTCAACGCTGGACTGCGATCTTCAGCCAGGCTCTCAAATGATATTTGTTGTGCACAGTTCAACGCTGGACTGCGATCTTCAGCCAGGCTCTCAAATGATATTTGTTGTGCACAGTTCAACGCTGGACTGGGATCTTCAGCCAGGCTCTCAAATGATATTTGTTGTGCACAGTTCAACGCTGGACTGGGATCTTCAGCCAGGCTCTCAAATGATATTTGTTGTGCACAGTTCAACGCTGGACTGCGATCTTCAGCCAGGCTCTCAAATGATATTTGTTGTGCACAGTTCAAAGCTGGCCTGCGATCTTCAGCCAGCCTCTCAAATGATGTTTGTTGTGCACAGTTCAACTCTGGACTGCGATCTTCAGCCAGGCTCTCAAATGATATTTGTTGTGCACAGTTCAACGCTGGACTGCGATCTTCAGCCAGGTGGTAAAAATGAGGACATATAAGTATGTCTGTAAGCTCGTACGCACGCAAGCAAGCTGAATGAACGTTTCAAGAATTTCTTGCTTACAGTCAGTTCGCAATTTTCTAAGTTTATGCTTACGCTCTTATTTATTAAATTATAACGTTTAAAATGGCGATTTTATGGACATAAAAACGGACAACGTAATGAAATAACATTTTAATTAGCTACTGAAATTATTACTGAGAACGCTAAAAGGTTTCACTCAAGAAAGTTATCAAGAAATTAAACCATTTAATCTGAAGCCTCTAAATTACAAGTACCAAAATCGCCTTCAATACTCCAGTCTCTAAATTATCTACTGTTTGAAAATTTTAAACGTTTATTTTCTCAGAGCGTCCACTAATTTTATTTATTTTAATAAGCAGTTATTAATTAAAATAAAAAAAGAATTAGCCTTAATTAAAATAAAAAAAGAACAAAAATTTTTTTCCTCGTAGTAAGTAGAAGTTATAGCTCATTGGTTCAGACCTCCATCATCAGAGGTCTATGGTTCCAATTCCGCGCATGCACTGTCAGAGAAACTAAACTCAAAACCATAGAATAATGTACCATTATAGTAGACGATTTCCTTGCCAGTTCTTCTCGGTGCAAAATGTAACGGTAGAGTCCGCAAGTGTTTGTACATTAGGCCTTCGTGCAAGAATAAGCATTTTGATTTTAAAATTTAAGATTTTATAGTAAGGATATAAAATTATCCTAATTGAACAAATCAATTACATTCAAGTATTCATTTGTTTATTCACTGAACCAAGCCCGTATACTTAATTAATTGATGGGATTACTTTCGCCTCTAATGGGCGCGTGTTATGGATTATGGATTAAGTACCTATCCAGCCGGAATGAAAATGATAAGCCTGGATCACTGCTAAATGAATAAGACTGGCAGTCATAAAAGTCGGTACTATTACCAAAACTAATGTAATTAATCGTTGCTATTCTCACTATCAGTTGATACACAGCATTGCACCGTAATGGTAAACCTACAAATATGTAGTCAGTTTGTGTCTTTTTTACACTATACAAGTTAGTTGACTGGTCTGGTCGGACTGATCTCATCTGGTGGTAAGTGATGATGCAGCCGAAGATCTTATCGTAAGTAAACTCTCTCCAACGGCAACGAATATATAATATTACTAACCAACGGTTTCTACACAGCATCGCACCGAAATGCTAAATCGCTTGGCGGTGTGTCTTTGCTGGTAGGGATGTAACTAGCCACGGCCAAAGCCTCCCACCAGACGAGACCTGAGCCAATTCAGAAATTATAAAATTCCAAACCAGCCCGTGACGGGAATCGAACCTGCGACCTCCCAGTTGAATCCGAGCGCGCACCATTGCGCCATCAGGGAGGTCGTCTTTTTAGTAGAGTGGTGATTAGCCGGTAGCCGAAGCCTCATCCTAAATCAAGCAAGAGTCGTAAGAAATTACAAAATTCCAATGTTCCTTGTGCCGGAAGTTGAAGCTGGGACATCCTACTTAATTACTACTCCGCACCAATTGAGCCAGAGGTCGTCAAAACATGTAATTCTAAATTCCACTCCTGTTGGGTTGTACTTAATGGAATTAGGTGATTTCAATGCATGACGTCACTGTATAACGACGAAGGAAATAACATTAGCATGGCAAATCAACCTCTGCGAACCTGACACTTTTTGGCTGGATTCCAAGTCACCAAATGTATCACAAATAAATCCAGTTCCAAATATGAGTAATTTTAATGTTTAGTATGTAATTACATGAGCTTGAATGCTTATAATAATCAATAACCATCATTAATTTCCGTAAAATCTATATCCTACCTATAAACATATTATATTTATTAGATTATCACTCAAGATAATTATATAGTACGTAGCAATAAGTTACAATGCAGTAAAAGATGTAAGCAAGCATCAATCATCACATGTTGACTCGACCAAGTATATTTATAAAGTGGAAAAGTAATATTTAAAAAAAAAAGTCGTATCACTTTGTATCACTTTGGTTCAGTCTCTTTTTAATACCAAACTGACATTCGTACAAGTAGGTATACCGACTGATAAATTATACCGGTGTTTCATGCAAAGATTCATCCCCTATTTAAAGCTTATGGGGCATAGGCTTATAAATCTATGGACGGCGAGTGTAATACAAAATTCACGAAAAAAGTGTCCCGAGAAAACCTATATAAAAGAGGGTACAGGAGTATTTTATAAGCAAACTAAAACATTGTAATTTATGTCTTAAGCCATTACTATACAGCCTAACTTTCAAACACGAGACTGAAGTGCGATTGTATGTCTTTTCGCGTTTTGTATGTCATTCGGTTCGGACACTTTTTAGCGCTGACCCTAACTCCTTAGTTTATAAATCAATGTTTTGGGGTGTAATTTACCAACAAACCCATTCTTCATAATTTCAAACCTTAAACCTGTTATAAATGTTATTAAACTTATTACATAATAAATGATGAATTTATTTACAAAATGCCATCCTCCTCTTTAATCCGTTAAGTGAGGTTTTAACATTTAATCGTGTAATTTCGTGATTAAAGTAAACCTAAACAGGTACTATTAATTCTCGTGTCTCATTTTCATAAATGTAAACTCTCGACGACTTTTAAATGAAACCTTCGATGAAATTTTACAATATCTGGAACATCTATTACTTTATTTTATTCGAAAGCCCACGTACAAAGTGCAGATTTCGTTCGAAGAATGTCGTGTAATTATTGAAAAAAAAAAAGTTTTTGTAAGTTAACAATCATTCATTGTGTATTATTATCGGTGTCATTAGTACCAACAAAAAAGTATAAGGTCACGCGGTAGTTCGCTCAGCGGTCATCTATAGTATTTCAACAGTTGGCGCTACTGTTTGCTTGAAAATGAAAAAGTTTTACGTAAATTGTTTGGATGCCCATATCTTGAGGTTAGGAATCAGTGGTGAAAAGGCATTTTCTAGGTAAGCGCGTCCCATCTTCAACCACATCGTCACTTGCATCAGGTGGGATTGTGGTAAAGCGTGAACCTATATTGAATAAATAAAAATAAACAATCCTTCTGTTGTTTTTCAGTCAGCATCTGTGCAAGGGAGGTCATCAGAGCCGTACGCATAGGTATGACAACCGTCAGTAGGCCAAGGCGAAAGGCGCGGCGCGTCTCGGAGCTCTATTTATAAATTGCTATTTGCCGTGACTTCACTGGCGAGCTATGCGTTACTTCCTCAGTCCAACAATTTTAATGTTTTATTGTGAATGATTTGAAATCAGCGCACTTAACTCCAAAACGACGGATTGTCTTGGATTCGAACCCCTTGATTTGATTTGAGATGAAGCAGACGTCTGAACTAATGGGCAACGCAATGATCTCTATTCTATGGATTAATCATTCAATACATCTGACAGTTTAATTTTTGTGCCGATTTGAAGCGCCACATCCTCTAACGTCCACACTACTTAAATGACATTAATTGTTACTTGTGACCGTAGTTTTGAATGTTATTTTATTTATTTTAGTTCCATAGACGCTCACGCCCGGTTACTTAATAATCAGTGCCAAAATGGCGTAAATCAAGTGTCTTAATTTTTACGATGACAGTCAGCAATCCATAGGTATAATAGGGATCATTGGAGCACTTGTGAAATAAACCCGAAGCTAATACGCACATTGCGCATAGTTAAAAATGTGTTATTAACTTATGACTTATGAGTGTACGCTGTACGGAGTAGGCACGGTAAGACGTTAGCAAATACTCTCTACGAGTTTTAATACCCGCTCAAGGATTCCAACAACGGCACTAGAACGGCGAAGTTTCAAGAGCTTTCTAAAGAAAAAGAGCTTCCTTTTCCAGCTGAAGTTATATTAGTGTCTTTCGACATAGACAGGTGTGCATTAAGATGATACACACGCGCTCTACTCTACCTACCTTAATTTTTAAACTTGAGTTTTTAAGCAATTGATGACGAGAGTGTAATAGATGCATCTGCCCAGATACAGTTCAGCTCAGGACTTATACATTTCCCGTGCGAGATCGCAATTGCGCATTCCAGCAATTTGTGGGCCCCCAACGTCCATCGGTTCTACTAGCTAAGTGCCCCCGCCTATCAATCACCACTTCAGCTACGCGATACGATGAGCTATGTCAGTAACTTTAGTTCGTCTACGGATCTTCCCATTTCTGATTCGATCAAGTAGAGATACTCCGAGCATAGCTCTCTCCATCGCACGCTGAGTGGCTCTGAGCCCATTAAATGACCATGTCTTGGAAACGTACGTCATCACTGGCAACAAGCACTGTTCGAGGACCTTAGTCTTCAGGCACTGAGGGATATTGGACGAGAAGATATCATGAAGTTATGATAATAAATGGTTATAATGAAAGCCCTGACCATGGGCCTCATAAGAAGACTCAGAGTCACAAAGCGAGCTATGGAAGGAGCTATGGAGAGGGGATGCGCAAAAGAACCGAAGTGACCGACATAACTCAATGTGTCGCGAAGTTGAAGTTTCAGGACCAATGTGAATTGGGAACACAAGATGAGGATACATTACAGAAAATTAAAATTCGCATTATGTTTTACGTTTGGATCACTATTTTTTGTCAAAGTATAAAACTACTATCATTTTATGTATTAATAAAAAAGTGGTCAAGTAAGACTCGTACTTTAAAATTCAGCGCCCTAATTTAGAATGTTATAGAGTACTGAACAAACCTCATTTGCAGTAAGGTTCACCACCTCTGTAACTGGAGGCCAAACGTTGGGACAATCCAGTATACATATTTGATGTTAGCTTAGGCAGACACGTGCCCAAGTTTTTAATGAAACCCGCCCCCAAACGAGTATGAATCCGTAAACGGGAAAAGCACAGAAGTCGCCGTTAAAAGTGTAAAAGCCCTATGATTGTGGGACAAACTAATAATTGACATACCTAATACAAACAAGTGTTGTAAAAGACAATAATGGTACTTACATCGTGTAAGGTTAATCAATTACACAATAATAAAATAGTTTCTTAAAAAAATATTAAATCGCGTAAATCTTACGGGAACTAAAGAATTGTTTGGATTTAGAGTATCCCATGTAAAGTCCACGGGTGCCTATAAGCTGTTTACAACAATTAATCTGAATCTTGAGTATTGTTGAGCAGAGTTTTTATTAAAAACATGTAGATACATAAATGTTGTGCCCGCAAAACTCAAAACTACGATGTATCAGCCCACTATAAGCGAAAAACTAAGTAAATTTTTAATTTTTGCGCCCGGATGGTAACCATCCCCTTCCAGCAATATCCCACAGGATTTGTACGAATCCCACGCCAGCAAACCTACGGTCAAAACTTAGTAACGGCATAAAAGATAGTTTTCGTAAAGATAGTTCCTTGAGTATAAATAATGCAAGAGGGAAAACTAATTTAAGTAATAAACGATAAAAAAAAAGAAAAGTATAAAGATATCCATTAACCGGTAGTGCATCCGCGGCACCCAGCCAAGCGATCGCGGATGTTAGCTCTCTGAGCTGCTTACGAGCATAAACTTACCTACTCGTGACACTCGTATATCACGCTGTCAGCGAAAAATATACTCAGAATACTGGAGCGATATGATATTAGGGTTCCATACCAAATTGGTAAAAATGGAACCCTTATGGTGAGACTTTCTCCGTCCGTCCGTCCGTCCGTCTGTCACACTCGATTATTTCAGTAACTGTTAAAGCTATCGACCTGAAATTTGGAATAGCTGTAGGTAATTGCAGCGCGCCGCCATTGCAATCATAAAAAATTGAAAATATTTTTTATTTTTATTTAAAAATGTGTAAAACCTGGTTGACAAAATTTCAAAATGAGATAACAATATTGAGTGGGATATCATAGGAAAGAGCGTTACTTGTGTATTCTAAAACCAATTTATATTTATTTTTATGCCTGATAGTTTTTGATTTATTAGGCAAACTGTCGAAAAAAAATACCGTTCCCCCCCTTATCTCCGAAGTTTACCAATCGAAAAATCTGAAATAATTATGATCAATAGAAGTTAACATATTTTATATAGGTAATAACAATAATCCGCCGAAAACAAAGTTAGGTTTGCGGTTTGCCAACAAAAGCACCTATATGTAATTTGTACTCGTAAAATCATGAACAAAAGTGATTCTTTTAATGTTTTACTTCTTTTATAGTATGGAACCCTCGGTGCAAGATTCCGACTCGCGCTTGTCTGGTTTTTTTTAACTATATAGGCTAGCGCTTGATTGTAATCACACCTGATGGAAAGTGATGATGAACAGCCTATTCACTCTTGATTTGAAAGTGCCCAAGTTGTAGGAAGTGTGAGGGTGTTAAATACAGTGCCTGGGACGTTTCAGATTCGATCCGACAAATTCATATCGATCGGACATTGCGATCCTATAGATGGAATAGATATTGAACAAAATTTAAGAATGCGCGGAAGCTTTAATTTAATTTGCAATGTATGTTTGCTTGATTGGAAACTCAATATTGAAGCAGATATTTTAACCGTTTGGGCTGACCTTCTGTATAGTTTGGATGGCGATGCATGGTTATTGATTAGCTATGTGACGTCAATCTGAAGCTTTTATTTAACTTGCGACCCGCACTCCTTCGTTATGAGACGAACGCGGGTCGCAGTAGCATGGCATAGATAAGAAATCATCGACAAAGCTTCTGCGAATGAGTTATAAGTATGTGTGTTTGGTTGGAATCGTGCAACTCAATTTTGAAGCAGCTACTCGTATCTTCAACCGATTGAGTTAAAATTTTGGACACGTTCATTTTGGATGATTGTTACAATGATTTGTTGCTTGGGCACAAGTTTGAGTTGATTACTATAGGGTTTTCGACAGAACTTTTAATTTTTAACCTCCAACCCTGGGACCATAATATTCTGTGCCTTAGTATCTAGACACGCGGCAGCGTGTCAAGCCAAGTTCAAGCAAAGGAACTGGCTAGCCAGCGCCAAGAGTAAGTTTACACGAACCACTTGGTGCCGCTTTTGACCCTTCTATAACTCAAAACCTATTTAACGTAATTCATTGTTTCGCGATACCTCTCTACCAGTTCTTAATAAAACTTTTATGTTACATCTCAGCATCATGACCCATAGGGCATACCGATTTGTATGTAAGCCGGGCTTCATCGGGAAATATGAAACGCGCCGCGTTTGAATAGGCAAGCCGTGCAGATGTGGGATATAAGGTATATCTATTACTGATACGTGCGTGAGAGAATATTGATTATGCTAGACACTATATCGAACAGTGATCTCGATATGCTTTTTTATTACCTCGTAAGTTACATAAGCAGGGATAGGTTTTTATTTTCTCAGATTTTTTCTTAGACATTAAATATCAGACCAATAAGAGCGGAAATAATAACAAAGGTCTGGTTCACCTGATATTTACTGGTACCATCCGGGCGCGACAATTCTGAATATTTTATTTAGTTTTTCGCTAATAGCGGGTTAATTAGGTATACATCGTAAGCTTATGGCAATGAGTTTTGCGGACATAAGATTTATGCTTAAGTTGAGCAAGTTTTTAATAAAAACTCTGCTCAATAATACTTTATATTGGTTCCCGATAGCTATGGTTGCTCATAGGCTAACTGATCATGTGACTTAACGATGTCAGCTGTCAGTCTATACATTTTTTTTTTGAAATTCTTTAAATTAGCAATCGTAGAGATAAAGTAACATGGCTACAGCTGCAGAGCTCGTTAAAAGTCGCGCCGAACAAAACGCTAACTCGCACAGATCAGCACAAAACGGCAACTTTACAGAGAACTGCCAGTCTCGACAATAGAGAATCCGCAAATCGTAACTTGTGATGTGAATGTGAATGCGCGACGGCGGAGAAAACTGTGTGCTGGATTCAAAATTACACATGATGATTTGTATAAGCGTTGAAGACGAATGTCATTTTGTATACATTTCTGAGATTTCTAAAGCATTGCGGCAACTAGTGAGGCGGTGAATTAGTCAATATAAAGTTATTCCTTGGTCTGTGGTGAATTCCAATGTAATTTGTAGGTAATAGGTATACCTACATTTCTCAATTTTCTAAAGGATTCCTAACTAGTAATACTAGTGATATCTTTGCACTCTATAGTACTTGATTGCGATCTTACCTGATCAAAGTGATGATGCAGCCGAATATTGTGTCGTTTTCTTACTGCAATGGACTTCGCCTTTTTTTTTCATAAACATAATCATATCATAATCATCATTTATTTGCTTAAACATAGTACATAGTTAAAAGTTCCATGTTTAGTCAACAAATATATTGGCCTGCAAATGTTAATAGTAGGTAAAAACGTATACATTACAAAAATGAAAAATTAAAATAAAAATTATCATAGAAAGAAAAAAGTATTGGCAAAAAATATTTTAAAATTAGATAAAATTAATTTTTCATAGAGTAATACTCCCTAACAGAATAAAAGCATTTATCGACCAACTAGCGCAACTTTTTAACCAAAATTTTGCGTATGGTAAATCCTTTATTGATGCAAGCAACCCTTTATAAATCGATATCATCATAATATGGGAACAGCTTTTGGCCCTTAGGACGAATAACAATTTTAAAAGTAGCGTTACTAGCTTACAAGAAAGTGGAGGAAGTCCAAAAAAATCATAAGTGTTGTAGAAAAAATTAGTGGATTACTGCAGCGGCCAGCAAAAAAGGCATTGATGGGTGGAAGTGTGAACTAAGGACATTATCTGACATTCGTCTGCCAATAGATGGCGCTGACTGTAAAAGTATGGAGGAATTCGATTCGTTTGTGCGATGCGAGTCGACTCGAAATTCATAAAAAAAATGTACTGATCATTCTGAGTTTAATGCTTTGTGTGTTCTGTGAATCAGCGGTGCTATTCTACAAAATTTCCATCTCTGAAACAGCTACCAGACAGCTGCCAAGCCGAAGATGTCATGCAAAATTGTACTCTATTACAACTGACGAATTCATAGATGCATAGATGTACGCTCGTCGCTGCTTTAAGTATTTTTGCAGAATAGCACGGCTGATTATAATGGGCTAACAGTTTCACATGCTATTTTCGTCCTTGTCTCCGCGGGGGCCGATTAAACCCGTCAAAGGCAGTAATTACCGTTTATTTTCGCTGACAATCGGTAACGCGCGTGAGTTGTAGTCCGATGCGATTTACCGAACAGCGTGAAAGCCGGACCGATTGTGCCGAATAGCATTGCGGAATAGAAAATGGAGCCGATAGCAAAACGCATTTCCATGGGACGGTTTTAGTTTAGATTTTTTGGTAGATAGCCGCTGTTTTACGACACTAGTTTCGCAGTTTTGGCAATTAATATGTAAATCCCGAGCCATTTTTGATGACATGTGTGATATCGTTGGTAAGTAAAAAGTAGCGTAGGTACTGCGTAATAAAGACTTTTCAGGTTTGTAAAATGTCTAAATTAACCCTAATATATTTTCTTTATTAGCTAACATCTATATTATCTATCTATATTAGAAATTTTAGAAAATTATATTATAGGTAAACGAGACGCTCATTGTTTAGATCACGTGAACCCTTAACCGTTTAGGGGCAGTTTTCTAAAACCCTTTTTCAAACGTAAGCTTACGTCATAATCGCTATGACTTATAGCTTCTTTTTATCCTGAAAAATCTACTGTAAATATTATTTCTAAAACTGCGGAAACTACGCAGACAAATATGGTATTTTTTGCTGTTTACGCTACAAAGAAATTTGGGACTACTTTTCGAAAAAGCTTTACGTAGGTAAATCGTTCGGATGCCCTTGTTTCTTATCGGTGCATATACGTGTCTATGCCATATTATACTAAATAAAGGACCACTGCATTACAATGTTTGACTAAACAAGTGGGGGGGAATATGGGGTTAAATGCTTAAGTGACATGAGCTGCAAGTAATATTTAGCTTAGCGAACAGTTTCAGAGGGTTAACTCGTTGACATGTTTGCTTTGAGAATTAAAGATTTTATCTTTTAACAATGCCGCGCGACGTCAGTAACCTGCCTGAGCTTTTAAAGTTTTTGCAATTTTAAATTTGATTTTGTTTTTATAATTAACTATTTGCGTTAAGTTAAATGCATGCAGTCTGTTAGTGTTACCTCGCTTAGTTTAAATTGTAGGAGTATAATTAATACTTATGAAAAATAAAAAAATAAAGGATTGCATGAATGACAAGGAACACTCGGTTCACGGTTGGAGTGAAGTTGAAGTTTCTTTTCGTATAAGAGTGACACGCGTTTGAGTGAATATTTGTTTAATAAAAATCGTAACTAAGTACCCGTATACTGCGTTGGTGAATAGGTTAGGGCGCCAAGTATAAACTTTGAAGTTTGGTTCCGAACCTCACTGCGGAACAAAATATCTTTCTTGGGTTAGAAAAAAAAACAATAAATGAATGCAATATTTCCAAATATTTGCTGGTTACACAGAAAAAGTAAAATGCATAAGTGATAGGATTATCGTGGATTGTCTTCGTGACACAAAAATCCATTTTCTTATACCCAGCCGCTTCCTCCGTAACGTTCGAAAAGAAACTCCGTTTCAAAAATTTGATACTTACTTAGTTATCTACTATATACAGAGTTATATAAAAATACCAAATGGCTCTCGGTATGTAGGTATTTGTTGTACTTTTCTTACACCATGTTTTGAGAAATATCAAATATTCAATATTTTACAGAGATACTCTACTTGTTCCTACTCTGTAATGTAACATCGGCAATTTAATGGCAACGACTCGAAACCGCAACAGTGCAACTCACTTTACAGATTTTTTTTTGTATGAAATAAACTTTTACTGAATTTTTAAAAATCTCTTAAATCGATTCGCTACCATTATGTACAGCACATACATGGATTGAATTTTTCTCAGTTTTGGGTTAGGTGATTGTTAGATAGGACCCGACGTTCGTACTCGTAGTTTGTACGGTAGTTGGTGAGCGCATCACGTCCTAACTGAGTTCACATGTTAGTTTCACATCCGAATTGAGTTTGGAACAGATTCCTGAACACTGGATAACGTTTAATTTTTATAGGATTTATAAATTTTAATTATAGTGAAACTAGTTATTTTACTCACAAATTTATGATTAAAAGTGCGAAAAATTTTTGGTAGAGTAAAATAAAATTAGTTTTTGAGCAAACTCTTTGTAAAATCGATTCCTTTATGATCTAGCAGTGTTCATCAAAACAAACATCTAGCAAAAATCCTCAAATTCTACTTATGTCACAGATCACCAAGATACGTTACGTTCATAGCTCTTGTAGAAGACAGACGAAGGCAACGGGGGTTGATGTGAAGGCTTTTAATGAAAAATCAGCCAAAATACAAGCTGCTTGCAGGCGAGATCTAAACGCTCATTTCCAGTGGGCTGATTCTGTATCGTTCACTTAGTTAGTAACCCTAACTGGGTTATTAACTAAGAAAACGAAGGCAAAAATCCTATTTTTGCACAAATTACCAACCTAGGTCGGTATGGTATCATATCAGTATACCATGCTAGTTGCTATTTTGTACAAAAAGATTTTTGCCTCCGTTTTCTTAGTTAATAACCCAGTTTGGGTTACTAACTAAGTGAACGATACAGAATCAGCACACAAAACATCTGCAAAGAAATTGAAGCACACGCTAACAAGCACGAGTCGAGAGACCTCCATCAGAAAATTCGTGCACTCACACGGTCATTGTCATCAAAAACATGGGCTATCGAGAACTCCCAAGGTGAAACGTTCATAGTAAATCGCCTTTGAAATCCTTGCCGAACTGCCGACGTTTAAACTAACAGTGCTACATGCGCGTGCTTGCGCTCGACGCAGACTAACTTATCTTATCACGAAAGTTACAATAAAAACTTTATTGAATCTTCATAACGCGTGCGCTTGTCCCCTATCTGCCTCTTTTTTATACATATTATATCATTGACTTACATCTAATCTGATACTCTTATATAAAAAATATATTATTATGCTTAACTTATGGTATTTATATTTTCTATATTTTGTGCAATAAAATAAAATAAATGAACACTCATCACGATCAAGTCATATTGCAGCTGAAGATGTTATCGTATTAACTAGGGTTAAATAACTCACACATAACGGGGCCTTCAAAAAAATAAAATACTTAATCCTGTAATTTATAGTATTGTATGATACATACATAGCAATTGCTCAAATGCTCTGTAAAATGTAGGCTGTAATTTCATGTAATTCTGCAGTTCGGTTACCTGAAAATAAACAAAGCAACTATTACACTCTTACAAATTAAATGTACCTTCCTTTGAGTTTGCGTTTGAGCCGCTGTAATTGGGCCAACAAAAATAAAAAGGGTCCTTTTCATTCCAGAAAGCATATCGCAGAATCGCTTTTATACCCTACGATATAGTCATGACAATTCCGGTAAAATTGGCTCATCGTAACACGTAAACAAAATCAAAATAAATATTCGCCAAACAATACCAGTTCAAGAATCAAAAATTAATTATCATGTATTCAAGTAAGTTTACTTGTAACTCAATGGTTTTCTTTCACTTTTTACCGTTGTTAAAAATTATTTTCCTATTTTGTTTGACTGACACATTTTAAACAACCTGAAATGAAGATTGTGACGCTTTCAAGTTTCAACGCACTCTACATTGAGAAGAACCGACAACGAAGTCAGTGGGTTAATTGCTTATCATTAGGTATAATTTAAAAAAAGGCACCAAAGTTAAAACGAATGCATTACAGATACTTATATACCTACAGAGATATCGGTAACGGTTATTAATGACGCGAGCTCAATCTCTCATTTCAAAAAATGGCCAACTCGTCTAAATGAGTTTTAACATCAATTAATGGCTATTCGTTACAACACAGCAATGTATCGAAGTGAATTTTTACACGGTGATATTCGTATAAAACGGATGTTTTTTGCGGGAGGTAATCAATAAACTAGAAAATTATTTATTATGCCGTTTCTCTTTGGGATGTCGGTTCCAAAAAATTTCGCTGAACAAAACAAAACCATTGCCAATGCAAAACGTTTGTACAGACAAATATTACAGTTTGTCGCGCCAACATCAACATACTATACTCGTATTGACTGCATGAATAAATAGTGACAAAGGCTACTTTTATTTCTGCTTAAAGCCGAAATCAGATAATTAGTGGTAAGACTCTTTTTGCGCGGTTTACCTCGGTAGGTAGAGATCGTCTAATTTTAAAATGAACGCCCCTCCATTACATTTTTCTTCTAACGTGTGAGCGTAAACATGGGGAGCGGCGTTCATTTTTACTGTCACTTAACATCAACAACAAGTGAAAATGCGCAATATTATATTCAAAAATACATACTGTTACGTGAGGTTAGATACTTAATAACAAGGAAGATGTTAGTGGTATTACTCGTACATAACTACAACGCAAAAGAAAAGGATAAAGGTCAAAGTTAAACTTTACAAGTTGTTTAAATTATCTACCAACTTGGGCCAAATTGGTTTTACGCTGTCCCTCTCGCAGGTCAAACCTCCGTCAAGAATAAGATTTGTAAAGTAATAAAGTTAAGTACCTGTATAAAATTTTATAGAGTCTTGTCACAAATATGTATTTTAAAATATTTGTCTCTTTTCAGAATTATGAAAATATTACTCGTAAGAATAAACATTTTCATTTCACTAAAATAGAAAAATATTGCCATTTATCATAAAAGGATTCTAGATAACAATATAACACTAATAAAACTGATGAAAAAATACGTCCTTTTCACCACAATAACAATAACAAACATCTTTTTATCTTTGACTCGTACGAATATAATACGAGAATTCTTGCTATGAACTCATAACTTCATAATATCATTCTGAGATACAACTCGAGCGGTAATTCATAAAAGCGATATCACTGTCAGTTGTATGTCGTGGTTTGCAAGCCTCTGTCGTATATATAACATATCAAAGTAATAAATAAGCCCGTCGCAAATTATAGTATAGGAGGTGTCGTTGCATTATTTTAAGTTATTTTATCATAAATCTCAATTGTTTTACGGTTTACAACGCTGTAGAAATAAAAACATCGTTAGAGGTTTGTGAACATTCAATAAAAATGGGAAATGCTTTCCAAAAAACCAACTTCAAATGCCACTACAAAGAGTGAAATAATTTTTAATGTAGGTACACCAATTCGAAGTCGAGCAATGTTTCGTACAATCACTAATAGTCCTTCTTACTTACTTGATGTGCGAAGAAACGACGAAGTTATAGACAATCGCCCATAAAAGTGTCCATATAAAATTTTAAGAGTTTCCTCGATTTCTCCAGGATCCCATCATCTGATGCTGACCTGATTAAAATGGGACCATCTGGAAACTACCCTTTTAAACAAAAAAAGTATTTTTCAAATCGGTCCACGCGTCTTTGAGTCATCGGTGAACATACATAGATAAAATAAAATAAAAGATTCCGACGAATTGAGAACCTGCTCCTTTTTTTGAAGTCGGTTAAAAATCATATGGATGAAGCCACGAGAAACGGCTAGTTGTTCAATAATAATTCAATCAACAAAGTAAGCAACGTCTATTTGACTCTGCTATTCAAAAATGTTCTTTCAAAACTGCTTTAGGTGATTTTTACCATGTTTATATGATTAAAAAAAAACCTGTCAAGTACCGTGAAAAGTATAAGGTATATGTATCAACCTAGACTAAACCTATATTACCAGTATGTTTTGAATGGAATGTGGAATCCAATAGTATGTTTCATTACAAGTGCGGAAAGGCTGTTATTGCAAAGAGTTCCGACAAATCTACCCGAGCCGAGGCGCAGCCGAAAGCGAGGGTTGACATTTTCTGAAAAACTATTTGCTTTTTTCTCTTCTCTCCACGCAATAAATTCGTCGTATATAGATATGTAGCGACTTTTTGACTTTTCCGGTAAAATGTTCGCCGAAGCATTTTGTGCAACAAACAACTAAACTCGCAAAGAAAATTTCTAAAAAATGGCGCCAACCGTAGAATATAAGCAGTTTTTTTTTTCTTCACCCATGATTTAAAAAAAAATTTGGTCATAGACTAAATAATATTCTGGTACGCAAAGGGAACTGTGCCCATACAGCCAAGTCTTCAGTAGAATTTTTTTTATTGATATGAAATGAAAATGAAATTTAATGAGATGAAATGAAACCTAACCAAACTCATTCAATCAAATCTTATTTATATATGTATTTGCATGAATCATAAAAACTTCTATGAATTTTTTTAGTAAAAACTTCATGGTTGGTTTTTCTTTTTAATAGACATTATTTTGACAGTTGGGAAAGATAACGCACGAGTTCGGGAAAGGTAAAAAAAAGCACGAGTATGTAATAGCCCACATTCCGAACGCTATACGTCCCTGCAATACACCACTTTTTGAGCAACTGTATTAAAAAGGTTATTTTCCGATTTCCATTAGTCGTTTCGGTAAGTAACATTGCAATGAAAATTTCAATAAGACCAATCCGCTGTCAGTTCTTTGGTCGCGTACAGAAGGCAGTAATCCTCCAGAAACTGGTCTGAGGAGGTTCTTCACTCGTAAAATAGATAGAATAGAAGATAAATATTATAATAATACTAAAATATGTTTATTTATTTCTTACAACGGAAACGTGTCCAATTAGCGTAAAATGTCGTAATTACGTCGTGTGGTAAAAAGAAGACATTTTATTTTACAAGAAATGAGACGAGTTGTGATAAGTCAACATGAAATAGTTAATGTTTTGTCAAAACGTAAGTCTTGTTTTCGGTTCGTTTTGTCGTGTAATGTAAAAACAATTTCGCAGAGAGTACAACAATTATACAAGGGGGCTTATCTCACGAAGAATTTCAAGCGAAAGTGGCGTTGGCGTATAAATATGCCTGTTAATTGTGTTATCTTTTAATGCCGCTTGCGGGAAAACAAATATAAACCCATTGAGTAACAAGAGAGGACACGTCGAATAAAAATTTTGCTCCTTTATTTGCTGAGACTCTCTCAGCAACGCCAACGACGACGACCTCTCCACACTCTTACCGCGCCCGCCGCGCGTCTCCTACCTGTGACACAGTCATAAACGCAGAGAGGCACTCTAGTACGTTAGTACATAGTTACTCAATGTATAAACCGCAGGATTATTGTCAACGGGTCCCGATCCTCTTTATTAGTGGCAAGGTTATACGAAACTGAGATATTAAGTAGGGTTAATTTAATACTAATGGGTATGTTTTTATTACGAATTTACGTTTTTTATCTTTTCTGTTAATCGGCCCGGTTTCCACCGAAGCGGAGCTTAGCGGAGCTGTGTTTGAGTAACCAATCAGATTTCGTCATTTTGACATCACCGAAACTGAGAGGAGAGGAGATGCTAAATCAAAGTCAAAGTTAAATCATTTAATTCATATAGGCCTGATTGGTTACTCAAACACAGCTCCGCTCCGCTCCGCTCCGATTTGGTGGAAACCGGGCCTAAAAGGGGTATGGTTGTAAATTATATTTCCTTTCTTAGCACTAAAATGCATTTGAGTGTATTATCAAGTTTATAATAAACTGAAATGAGATATGAAGTAGAGTTAATTTTTAGTTATGCAAATACTCGTATTTAAAAATGTTTTCTTAGACCATTGAGTGTGCGAAACTTTCAACTTTCATTCCTTTTTTTAACCACGAAATATAAAAAGATTGTATTTATAGTAATTTAGGGATAATGGGCATGTTTGCTAGGTTGAATATACATTCAATTCACGTCTAATCGATAGGACCAAACGAAATAGTGACGTCACAATTTCCGCAGTAGCAAATACTTTGAACAGGTAGAGGCAAACAGTTTGTTCCGACTAATGGGATGGGTGAGCAAACATTGTGTGACGCTCTACAAAGGAAATGCCGGCATATTTGTCATCATTAAACATGAAACATAAGTATACCATGTTGATAAGGATACTTATTACTAATATCAGTTGGCAAGGTATTATGCCACCCCAATGACACTTGACTTGCTCTCTGTGTTGAAGGTGGTGGTTTTGATTCCCACTCCTGGTAAATGTTTGTTTGATGAGCATAAATGTTTTCCAGTGTCTGGTAGTATTTTTATAAATTGTATTTATACATATTAAATAGTCCTTAATGCCCTGATATATTTTTATAGCTATAATGTTGTCAATGCGTGCGGTCTCTCAATGAGGGTATTCGTGAAAATTCACACCATCAGTAGGCGCCACTTTGGCAAACGATATTTCCATCATCATGTAAAACACATACACATTACATACACATACATATGAAGTTAAAAATTTAAATTGTAAGTATAATAGATGATAAAGGTGTGAATATTAAAGTACGTCCTATAAATACCTATTACAAAAAATAAACTGTCAAATGATACGCAATAAAAATAGGTCAAGCCGTTTCCGACGAGTTTTGTTACAAACACTGCGAAACGAGAACTTTATAGACAATCTGACATAGTAAACGTTATTATGGCATATAAGTTATTTCTCACTTAAGGGTACCTAAGAAAGTCCTATTCTCATACTTACCAAAAAACAAAAAAATCACAAACATCGTTTTTTTGTTGCAAATAAATTTAGAATTTTATAAAGTAGTTTATAAGTAATCAAATTATTTCGATAATACAAACAATTACCTACGTTGTTTGTTTCATAAATATTTTCCAACCTCAGAGTGGTTTTAAGAGAAAAGCAAAAAGAGAATGTTTATCTCGCATTTTCTATCTAACATTTTACGATGAAGTTCATAGTGAGAATTTTTCACCGACTAATAATATAACGTAAAATGAAAGTTTTTACCTGCACTGCTCATAGAAAAAGCTTTAGATATCTTTTCGCGTGAGTTTTCAGAGGCTGCTAGTGTTAATTATTGTTTTGAAGAAAAAGCGACGTAATAAGTAAAACTGAGAGTATAAACTATAAAGGAGCTTTGGGAAAATAAAAATATGTAGGTACATACGCCAACTGAGTTATTAAATTTTATTATTAGCTATGAATCTCGTTTTTTAGGGTTCCATACCAATTTGGTAAAAATGGAACCCTTATGGTGAGACTTTCTCCGTCCGTCCGTCCGTCTGTCACACTCGATTATTTCAGTAACTATCGAAGCTATCGACTTGAAATTTAGAATAGTTTTAGGTAATAGTGACCCAGCGCCATTGCAATCATAAAACATTGAAAATTGTTTTTATTTTTATTTAAAAAAGGGAGGCTTTGAATTTTTAAAATGAAATAACAATATTGAGTGGGGTATCATATGAAAGGGCGTTACTTGTGTATTCTAAAACTGATTTTTATTTATTTTTATGCCTGATAGTTTTGGACTTATTGAGCAAACTGTCGAAAAAAATACCGTTCCCCCCCCCCTTATCTCCGAAGTTTATCAATCAAAAAATCTGAAATAATTATGATCAATAGAAGTAAACGTATATTTTACAGGAAAAATATAATAAACTCCCTAACTATTATTCTTTTCTTGATAATAACAATAAACCACCAAAAACAAAGTTACGTTTGCGGTTCACCAACAAAAGTACCTACATGTAAATTATACTCGTAAATTCATGAACAAAAGTGATTCTTTCAATGTTTTACTTCTTTTATGGTATGGAACCCTCGGTGCGCGAGTCCGACTCGCACTTGGCCGGTTTTTTTTTTGAACATTTACAAACAAACAAACCACGATTTGAGAAAAAATCCTTCATAGGTAGGTACTTACATGATTTTTGAATAACTAACCGTTCACGTAGCTCAATAGCAACATAATTATTGTTCTAAAAATGATTTTGCCCGTTTTTGCATTAATATAATATAGCCTTCTTCGATAAATGGACCATCCAACACAAGAAGAATTATTCAATTCAGTAGTTCTAGGAATTAGCACGTTCAAACAAACAAACTTTTCAGCTTTGTAATATTAGCACACTTTAAAGATATAATATCTGGGTGACCGAGCTTCGCTCGGTAGTATATCCATCGGCCAATAGATGGCAGCAGTATCAATCAATCAAATCAAAATATCTTTATTTCACATAGGCCTAACATACAGGCTCTTGCGAACGTCGGTATGACATTTCTTGCATAATAATGATGATAACTACAAGTCGACTTAAAACTAAGTTTACGAGGGTTCCAAACGCGCCCTGCCGCTGAGAAGAAGCCCACAACAAACTCAGCCGGGTATTTTTTTATGTTATCACCATTTAACAAACAATGTATAAATACTAAAATATAGTAAAGTAGTCACTTTTTTTTTGGTAAATTTTACATTTTCTAAAAATGAATCCTAGCTAGATCGATTTATCGTCCCCAAAACCCCCTGTATACTAAATTTCATGAAAATCGTTCGAGCCGTTTCCGAGATTCGGATTATATAGAAATATATATTTATACAAGAATTGCTAGTTTAAAGGTATAGGATATTTTGTCCTATCTTAACACTGTGATATTAGTATAGATATTGGCGTCGTTCGCGATTTTGTCCCCGTATCTTACCCAAAATAAATAAGTACATACACTTACGTAAGATTGTTGAAAAGTCGACAACTCCTAGTCAGGATAAAATAAAAGGAAAAATAATTTTTCACCATAATAATTTTCGTTACAGAAGTCAATAACTCAAGAATTTCGTTCAGTCGAGCGCAAAACCGATAAACTCGATGAGTCCAGAGCTTGCGGCAAACTTTAAGAAGGTATTAATTATTTTAACTTAGTTTTTTTTTAATTTATTTATAATAATATTATATTAAGTCGACTAGTAGTTATCACCATACATATGCGAAAAATATCATTTAAGTTATACAAGAGGCCTATGTAAAATAAAGAAATTTTGACTTTGACTATTGAAAATCAGAAAGAGTTCTACAGACAGAAAATGTAATTTTTTATGTGAAACTTTAATTGTATCGTCCCAAGCATGTCTAATTTAAAATTTCGCATTACAGTCGGGCCGGGGCCCGGTGATATGTCAATTGGTAAGTAATATTATAGCACCATCTTCTTTATCCTAATAATATTATAAACGCGAAAGTTTGTAAGTATGAAATGAAATGAAATGAAATTCTTTATTTCACATAGGCTTAGATATAAGCTCTCATAAAATGTCGAGACTCTACCGCCAGGTTCGGAAAGCAGGTTTGCACCGAGAAGAACTAGCAAGAAACTTGGTACTTGCTCTTTTCAAAAAATGTCTCAATATACAATTTTTAGTACTTAGTATGAAACAATATTTTTAAGATATCTCGTGAGGAGATGGAAGCATATCACTATCGTTCCAAGAATCTTTGTTATTTAAAAATTCTTCAATGGTGTAGTAACCCTGATTTATTAGATGTTTTTTGACAGTATCTTTAAACCGGTGCAAAGGTAAGTCCAAAACAGACTTCGGGATCATATTGTAGAAGCGTACACTCAACCCCACAAATGACTTCTGTACCTTGCGCAAACGGTGTGGCACTACAACTAACGTTTACATGCTCCACTTCTAATTGGACGGTTACTTATATATATCCGTTTATTGTAATTATTAATATTTTGACGTACAAACAGTAGACAATTATAAATGTATTGACACGCCACTATAAGAATGCCTATTTCTTTAAATTTTTGGCAAAGAGATTCGCGTGGCTTCATTTTGTATGAATCTTTGTTACTATTTCACGCTGCAACTACTGCACCGATTTGGTTGAAATTTGGAATGCAGGTAAATATTAGCGTGAATTTAATCTATGTTAACAAAAACCATCGTTGTAAGTACCTTCTTAAAATCTCCATTAGCTCTCGAGGTTTGAAAAGCTAAAATATGAATATAACTCGATTTGTACCCTTCGCGCCTTTATTACTGATTTCCTTTTATTTATATCTGTTTTCAAATTAACTAGGTCTCGACAATAACAGGGTCAACACTGTGAATATTAACATCGAATGATATTGAGAGCTTTTGAACGGGCAGTCATTTTTAACGAGATAAAAAGAGGATGAACAATATAAACTAATTATATAGATGTTTCCGCGACTCCCACATGCGATAATTTCGGATTTTTAACAATCCGTAGGAATCATTGATGTTCCCGGTATGAAAAGTAGCATTTTCTCACTTTACTTTCAACTTTTTTTTATTATGTCAGTACAGTCTAAGGTGGAGCGTGCTTGCATATTCTCTCTTGATTTGAAAAATCTCAGGTTGTAGGTGGTAGGATAGTCAGTGCCTAGGAGGGTATTCGAGACCTTTGCAGTGCATATAAGGAAAGAGGAATCAAACCGCTTCGTACGTGTCTTTATTTGTGCAAAAAAACACATTGCTCTGTTGTATTGAGGCGTCATTGAAGGACAAATAAACAATCAAAGTAATTAATTCTGGTTAAAGTCCGTGACGGAGTAACAGATAGGTACAATACAAACATACACTTTATCCTACTAACTCGTAGTTTAGCTACACTTGGCTATGACAACCTTACCTATCCTCAACCTCCATTTGTTTTACATTGCAACGTCTGTGTTAGCTTCTTGAAATAATACCAAACCCGTCACATTGAGATAACGTGCGCGCAGCTGAGAGCGGTTAAAAACCCGGGTATCTTTATAGCGGTCCGGGTATCCGGTCTGACCGGCCGTCGCTGAAGCGGCGATACTTCAATCACACTGGCTGAGCTTTTTACGTTACACTGTTATTGTAATTTACTTATAATTATTTTGATTGATGCCTAAATATCATTTGCGCGGTGAAGGAAAACATCGTGAGGAAACCTGCATGCCTGAGAGTTCACAAAAATGTTCTCGAAGGTGTGTGAAGCCCGCCAACCCGCACTTGGCCAGCGTGGTGGGCTATGGCCAAACCCCTCTCAGTCTGAGAGGAGACCCGTGCCCAGCAGTGGGACATAAGAAGGGGTTGAGAGAGAAAGAGAGAGTACCTCTAATCAGGGAATTAATCTCACTGGCTTCGCTGATAACAAGTTCAAATTTAGTTCACAATATACTTATGGTTCGCTAAATGCTATAATATGTCAAGATTCAGTGAGAGTTTATTGTAGTAATATTTGAATCATTAAAACTGGCAATCATGTAAATCCTCGTCTAAGAATTACCCTTTTTTGTTTCCCCGTAAGCAATTGTGTCGTAAAAAGGGATACACAGCGTTTCGTAAGGATAACCCTCCCACTACGATAAGCCCTTCGGTGTGATCGGCTGGTGGTTGTACCCGGGTGTTTTATGGCGGCCGGATATCCGCCTCGACCGCCTGTTATGGCGCCCGCACCGTCAATGTGTCACCGTAACGGGTGGTTGTCATGGATAGTAACTGGAAAAAAGTACTGTATACTGCATACACCTCACATTTATGTAGACTATCTGCTGGCGTGCAAGCACAGGCTAGATTAAAATATTTTAATTTTTTGTTGCCCGTTTGTTGCTAGTCCTGTGGGAACGATGAATTTTTCCAGGATAAAGAATAGCCTATTGTTAATATTTGTGTTAATCCAGGTTATAAGCCATCTATGTTACAAATTTCAGCCAAATCGGTTCTATGGATGCGGCGTGACACAGTAACAAAGATCCATCCATCTATACTTAGAAAAACTTTCGAGTTTATATATTAGTAGGATATGATAGGATAGGATAGGATGTGAATGGCAGTTGCCGTCGATAAGTCACGTTATAAATTTTGTCTGTTATATCACCATATATTTATTCAAATTTCACGATCGTAGAAGTATATTTTGGATTAACACTTTTGTTTGACAAATACTTTATTTTTGTGTAAACGAAATTCAAAACGAAATTGTGTAAAAACGAAATTCACCGGAACCGGAGTTACTCGTAGATACATAAACAAACAGGTAGTTTTACCCCTATAAAATATACTATTTATTAGGAGACTTCTTGATGTAGGTTTTATCCTGATAAACAATTATTTAACAGCGTATGTACACACCCATAAATCGTAAAATACATGAAATCCGTGCCAAGTTAGTCCTTTCGCTGATCTCGACATGTCTTTACGGAATGTTTCCGGGGCGATTGCGCTCCGCATTCGTAATTAAACACTGTTTAAAATTTATGTGAAGGGATCTTTATTTTAAGCAGAACTCTGCTTGGTTACGGTGCTTAATCCGCTTCACACACAATGAACCACACACTTGTTTTTACGCAATTACAGGGTATAATGAGAATCACAGGATGATGCATTGCGTTTGCATACATCCTACTCCTACTAATATTTGTAGGTATGGATGAATGGATCTTTGTTACTCTTTGAGGCCGCTACTACTGAACCGATTTGGCTGAAATTTGAATGATAGATAGCTTATAGCCCGGATGAAGACATAAGCTACTTTTTATCGTGAAAAATCCATCGCTTCCACGGGATAAGCGAAAAACCGAAATTCACGAGGGCGGAGCAGCGGGCAATGGCAGTATAACACAACTTTGTATAAGTATCTATTAGTATAACCTCCTACGATTGCTACACAGCATCGCACCTCAACGCTAGATTGCTTAAATTTTCATGTCGGGCATCAAACCAGAGGCCTGCCACACAAAGTCGTCATCACATTGTCACTCAATACGAATATGAAAACACTTATCATCCATAAAATGGCAATTCCCAGATATGAAAACAAAGACACATTATAGTCTTCTTCTGTAGATAAAGTGATTTTCAAACCAAAACACAAATAACCAATAACTGGTTCAGGTTAAAATCTGCCTTAACACCCATTTGGACTCCGTAAAAATTCCTACCACCTGGAAAGCTTTTCATTTCAATACAAGACCGCCAATAGTAGCTTTTATGGTCTTAGAGCCGGTCCTACATTAACCTTCACCGAGCTGTTAACTTGATCAAACATACTTTTTATAAAATTTTATTAACAGAAACACGCCTATAATAGTTAGGCGCAAAAAATCCTGACTAGGCTATTTTAAATTAATTAATGAAAAACAAAAAACTTTTATTTTTCAACCTTTCACCGTTTTGTTTACTCGTCGAATCTTATCTTAGCTGAAAGTAAATGATATAAAGAAACACTACTTATACTTGCCTACTAATTTCTTGACCACAATACCTGGCAAGCGGGTATGAAGAGGTAAGAGATACTTACACCGATTCTATTAGAAACCGTTGTTATTGCGGATAAATTCTTTAAAGCATCATTTATGCTCGTACAGTGCATACGACGAGTTAACAAAATGGTGAAAAGTTGAATATTTTTTCATTATTTAATTTATAATAGCCTGATAAGGATTTTGATAGGAAACTATTTATAGGCGTGTTCATCTGTTTATAAATTTTTATAAAAATATGTTTCATCAAGTTAACAGCTCTGTGAAGGTTAATGTTCGGCTCCACTATTATTAGCAATGTTGCGCTTGAAAATACGCCAAAACGGGCCGAGTTCACCCCTTGTTAATCTTGGCACGCCTTTTAGAGGTACTGGCAATAAAAACGGCGACACTCGGCCTAATCTCGTACGTGCCCGCCAATAAAAAGGTATAAAAGCGGTGAGCGCTACCTGCGCTCATGTTGAGTCGAATTTTCTACCTCTGTGTTGACTGTTGGTTTAGAGTTCGAGTTTACTCGCATCGCTCAAACTGAGGTATTCAAAGATTCAAAGATTCAAATCATTTATTTCATATAGGCATATTCAATTTGTTTGTGCAATGCGAGTCGACTCGAAATTCGTAAAAAAACCTGTACTAACCTCTCAGAACTGAGGAGCGTATTAGTATATTCGTAACGTATACATACGTAATATCTGGGTGACCGAGCTTTGCTCGGTAGTATATCTACCCACCAAAAGATGGCAGCAGGGGTCATATTTTTTTGGTAAATTCGACATTTTCTAAAAATGAATCCTAGCTAGATCGATTTATCGCCCCCAAAACCTCCCGTATACTAAATTTCATGAAAATCGTTCGAGCCGTTTCTGAGATTCAGATTATATAGAAATATATATACAAGAATTGCTCGTTTAAAGGTATAGGATACATCTATAGTTTACATTGGCCAATCACCGAATTGTTATACGTACTTAATCCCTAAAGGTAATCAGCGAGATAAAGCATAATTATTTACGTCATGCCGAAAATAAGACACGTGTAAGTAAACCGTACTTTATTTCGCAGTCGCAAAAGGAATAAAACTGGGCCCAAGATCACCCCTTGCGCTAGGGAATGTGGCCTGGGTTTTTACGGTATGCAATAAAATAAAGGACACTCAGCTGAACCCTTCCAAGCTGTGCCTGCTGCGGGAATGCTGCGTCACGTGAGGTATTGCTATCTTTTTAGGGTTCCGTTCTTAAAAACTTGATTCTATAACTAAAACTTCGTAGTTCGTCTGTCTCAGAGCAATTTTTTCTATTGGCTTGAACAATTACGTGAGGTGTCGGTTACGGTGAAGCTTTCGCGAGTTCAATGGTTTCCCCATCACAAAAAAGGAAAGCGCCGAACGCGTCTACAAAAGTGTTCATTTTAAAATTAAATTAAATTCTTAGCAGTTGAGAGGTGATTTTATCGATTTCCAATACTTAGTACATCACTACAAACCATCGCATTTCCGAAATCTGTTTTTGCGAAAAATTCGAGCAGAAATAATATGAAATTAATAGGATTGTACCCACCATTTAGTAGAAAATATTACACTGACACTATTAGAAAAGCTGACCCTGGCATATGCCGGGATAAAAGCTAAGAAGAAGAAGAAGATTACACTCATCATACTTTTCAAAGAACATTATTTTAATAACAAAGTACTTACATTTATAGAAAAAATAACAAAGTTAGTAACAAAGTTAGTTAGCTGTCTTTCACTAAAAACAAACGCTCGATAGAATACTTGGGAAAACCAGTTTCAGATAATTCGAACACTCCGGATCCGGTCATACGAGTTACCCGGACCCTCGGTCTGACCGTTTTATAGCGGTCCGGATATCCGCCGCGGCCGTCAATACCCGCTGTTCGCCACTTCAAAGTCCAATCAAATGTCTCCGCAAATACTTGACCGGATTATTATCAGACCGCGCTCTTACCGAGATTCAAAAAGGCAATCGATTCAACCCACACTGTTCGCAAAAAACCCTCCCTGACGCAGTGGCACACTCGGATTCTCAAGTGGGAGGTCGCGGGTTCGATTCCCGCCACGGGCCACTTTGGAATTTTCTAAATTGGCTCAGGTCTGGCCTGGTGGGAGGCTAGTTACCACCCTACCAGCAAAGACGCACTGCCAAGCGATTCAGCGTTCCGGCGCGATGCCGTTAGGGGTGAGTTTAATAACCCTTCCAAGTTAGTACGCTAACATCTTCGGCTGCATCATCACCTACCATCACGTGAGATCGCAGTCAAGTATTAACTTGTATAGTGTAAAAAAACCCGAAGCGGTGTTGAAGCGAATTGTAGGAGGTGTAATTGTCTTATTGTTATGTGTAGCGTCATAACGATACGTTTACTTACTCGTAATTCCGCGAAAATTTACGATTCCCGCTTGCTTTGTGTAAACCGAAATTCGTATAAGAACGCAAATTCACAAGTAGGATTCGTACAATGCTGTCTCTGTGCTTGAAAACTATAGTTACAAATTCCGTGGCGCTGTGTAAACTGGGCGGAATCACGAAAGTTATGGCAGGGAAGCTCGTTCGAACAATATTGACACTCGATAGTCGGAACTCACAAAACAACCAGCTCTCTAGACTGTAACCCAGAGTGCTTCACTTGCATCGGAAATTCAAAGATTGTATCGACATGAAATACACATTACAACAAAAGTTCTGTTTTCATATCTTTTGGTTAAGTGATAACTACTTTTGGCCAAAACTGTGTTTTATTCGAGTATTGAAGTTCTTTTTTTGTCAATCTCACCTGATGGTAAGTGAAGTGAGATGATGTCACTTGTAAGCGGCTAAACAACCCCTAAAGGTTTCTACACAGCATCGCGCCGGAACGATAAATCGCTTGGTGGTGCATCTTTGCTGGAAGGATGACCACGGCTAAAATCTCCCACAAGAACAGACATGGGCAAATTTAGAAATTATAAAGTTCTAAAGTGGCCCATGGCGGGAATTGAACCCGGGAACTCCCACTCAAATCGTCGTCAAAAAGGTTATTACCAGCTTTCCATTATTGTTAAAAGGTATCATATACCTACTTATTATTTTACATCGTGGTCTGCTTAGAGACTTAGGCTGAGCCTGCAGGTTAACTTATTGCCCTTCCAGTAAAGACTTACCATGTAAGTTCAATAACATATCCGATTACATGGTTAAATAAGGTGGATAGGCAGCTTTAGTAGGCGGCAGTTAAGTTGACCCAAATTATTATTATTATCAATCCACTCGCGCCTCTACTTCGCCTTATACGCGCTTCCTCTCGCGGCGTCCTTACCGCGTTTTACGAGTATAGTTTCACCCCAAG
The DNA here is from genome assembly GCA_963855885.1 of Coenonympha glycerion. Classification (NCBI taxonomy): domain Eukaryota; kingdom Metazoa; phylum Arthropoda; class Insecta; order Lepidoptera; family Nymphalidae; genus Coenonympha; species Coenonympha glycerion. The sequence goes on from OY979631.1 coordinate 1,686,676, forward strand.
ATGTGATCTGTGTAGGGTTCAACTTATACGCCACCTCTATACTCACTTGTCATAAAGATTCTCCATTACACCCTGCACATCCGCAACATAAATTCAATAGCCAATAAGTAACAAATATATTTCTCGCACACTCCGGGACTCCGAAGCAGCTTCCGCACTAATTTGTTCGTAAGCCCTCGCAAACGATATCCGTAATCCTTAATCTCATACCAACAAGGCTCACAATCCATTAACCCGATACGTAGAGTGTATTTCGTTTCGAGGGTAATTAGCGAAGGCTTAAAATTTAATTAAACGGATTTCTGTTATTGAAGAAACGGTGGGAATGTATGTAAATGTTTATTGTGTTTCCCTGTTCTATTTTTGGGACACAGGTCCCGTTTTTATATGAGGTTGGGTTTAATGTTGACTGTCCACAATTTTTTGCCGCAATGGCGTAATTTTGCCTATAATATTATCAAGCCGGGTTTACACGCTCGACACGAACCCCATGTTCGCCACAAAGAAGCTGTTCACTGTTCAGTAGTTGCGGCGTGAAGACGTATTTTAACTTGATAAAATCCAAACTTCGGACCCCCGTTTCACCCCCTTAGAGGGTGAATTTTGAAAAATCCTTTCTTAGTGCACCCCTAGACCTCACAAGGAACATGTGTGCCAAATTTGGAGTCTCTAGACCCAGCGGTTTGGGCTGTGCGTTGATATGTCAGTCAGTCAGTCAGTCAGTATCTTCTTCTTTTTATATATTTAGATATTCTTTCAATGATTTTAGTAGGGTTAGTACATATTTTGGTATTTTCGAGTCCACTCGCTTCGAATAAACGGAACGGATTTCTCCATACATCTCAAACTTCAGAAATTCAGAATTCAGATCATCAAAACTTCAGTAATTTATTCCTGCGAAGTCACAGCTGCTGTCACTTTTCAATCATTACGCAACTTTGTAACTATTCTTGTTAATGACAAATCAAAGAAAATCATTTTAAAAGTATTACTTTTCCAGAAATTAGTAAAAAAATGATCCAATCGAAAACTTTCTCCTTTTCTGAAGTAGGTTAGGATTGAACGAGTGGAAGTTCATTATTTTGCGTAAAATATTTAGGTAGAGGCTGCGATCGTCAGAACTTCAGTAATTTATTCCTGCGAAGCCACAGCTGCTGTCGCTTTTCAATCATTACGCAACTTTGTAACTACTCTTGTTTATGACGAATCAAAGAAAAATTCGTTTAAAAGAGGAACTTTCCAGTAATCTGAACCAAGTTAAGCGGATCCAATAATTTACTTAAAGAGACCCTCAGAGTAAGACATTCAAGCCTTATTTTGTTTAACATTGTAAATAGCAATACGGTCGATTTTTGGGGCAGATGACATTTAAATATATGCAAGAGGCCTGTACGTTATGCCTATGTAAATTGAATTATGCGTATTCATCGTTATCGTAATCATTGCCAAATTCCGCCCTCCGATTGGTTAATATAGATCAGGGAACCAATCAGCAGGCACACTTCGTAAACGACTAAGATAACGGTGAATATGTTTTTCTTACACAATCTAGTCTGTGTTGCTGCTTGCCTTGGTCAGATACAGTGCGTCCCACGGCTTAACATTGTAACAAATAAAATATAAAATATAAATAAATATATATGGACAACATCACATACATTGCTCCGATCCCTTAGTAAGTAGCTTATGCACTTGTGTTAAGGAAATCAGAACCAACGAAGGTACCACAACACCCAGACCCGAGACAATGTAGAAAACTTATTTTTCTATATAATATCAAACTGGCGTAAGTACTGTACCTCAAACTACAGTAACACATCAATGTTTTGCGGTAGAACAACTGTGGTAGTACTTAACCATACCCGGACGAACTCCGCAAGAAGAGTTCTACCATCAGTGACAAAATGAAAGAATGCAAAAAATGTTTCACAAAATTATGAGTAATTGTACAGTGAACTCCGGATTTTCCGATAGAGAGAGAATAAACTAATCGCAATAACTAGCTGACCGGGCAAACGTTGTTTTGCAATTAAGAATATAAACAATAGCTTACAACCTACTCCCAAATCTACTGAACATACGGAACACGGAGACACGGAGAATTTATTTATTTAGTACCACAATATAAATTTTACATAAAGAATTAGAAAAGATGGTTGTGTACAAGGATGCACTTATCTCTATAAGAGATCTCTGCCAGTGACCCTAGCTAGTGGGAGAGGTGAAAGGGAAAAGGAGAATAGGTACTGTAACTATGATGAATTTCATATTTTAGAAAAAAAAAGACTAGGTATGTGAGTCTGAAATAAGATAAACTAGGCAACTCAATATTTGAAGAACATTCGAGACGAATTTCTGTTTGAAAGCGGATTTAAACGGATTTTAGAATAGAGCGGAAAATTGTAATAAACGTTATTTAAACTGGAAGTCTGAACAGGGCTGCCGGAGCTTCGCATTTTTCATGGGTATTATATTTATTATTATACAGTGCTGCATCTTTAGAACGGTCTATTCCATCTGCTTGTTATTCTATGGGACGAGCTTAAGGCTTGATTAAATCACTGTAGGGTGCTTCAGTCGAGCCGTTAAACCAGCGGAAACTGGACGCAGTTCGCTAGGTTGAAGTTTCTGTGAATGTTTGTCACTCCTTCACGTTACAACTACTGTATCGATTTGGCTGAAATTTGGAATGCATATAGACAATACCTTGGATTACAACATAAGCTATTTTTATCTCGTTAAAATCCAAGACTCCCGCGGAAATTGTAAAAAAAATGAAATGAACGTGTGAAAAGTCGCTGTGTCTACTATTCAGTTTATAATATAAGTAACTTACTATAATATAAGTAAGAAGACCGCCCCGGCTTCGCACGGGTATTATTAGGGTTCCGTACCTCACAGAAAAAAACGGAACCCTTATAAGATCACTTTGTTGTCCGTCTATCTGTGTCACGACGCTTTATTTCAGTAACTATTAAAGATATCGACATGAAATTTGGAGTAGGTGTAGATAATGATGGCCCGCCGTTAGTGCAATCATAAAAAATTGAACATCGTTTTAATTCTTATTTACAAAGGGGGGTGGGTAAACCAGGTCGTCGAGATTTCAAAATGAGAGCAATATTGAGTGGGGTATCATATGAAAGGACGTTACTTGCGTATTCTAAAACCGATCGATTTTTATTTATTGTTATGTCCGATAGTTTTTGATATATTGAGCAAACTGTCGAAAAAAATACCATTCCCTCCCCCTTATCATCGAAGTTTACCAATCGGAAATTCTGAAATATTTATTATTAACTAGCAGAGCCCGCGGACTCCGTTCCGCGTTAAAAATATGTTTGGCCCTGCCCGTTTGTCACGCGTAAGGCCCGGTTACCACCAAAGCGGATTTTCAACATTTTGACATCTCTTCACCCTCAGTTTCGGACAGACAGACACCAGACAGCTGCCAACCCGAATATGGCATGCAAAATTGTACTCTATTACAACTGACAAACTCATAGATGCAAAGATGTACGCTCGTCGCTGTTTTGCAGAATAGCACGGCAGGCCTTATACCCACAGCCCACAGCGCTGGACGCGAGACATTCGGATAGATATGCCTACCGCAACGGCCGGAGCGGCGGCGGAGCGCAAAAGCTTTATTTTGCCACACGTTTTATTTTGCTAATATCTTTGAAGATATATCTATGTTTAAACTGAATACAGTAAAGGACACAAATATTCTACATTAAGGCGAACTCAACGGGTCTGCCCGCGAAATTCAAAATTTACGTGGTTTTTTTGCAATTTGTACGCTAATTACACATAATAGGCTTATGGCAGTCATTTTGCGAGAATGTCTGTTACTTCTTTACATGTTTTTATAAATTTTTTTGCATAAAAATGTCTATCCTAGGAAATTAGTCCGAGAAAGGAGATTTAAGTGAGTAACTCGCAAATCTCGGATAAATTTCTTTAACTCGACACTTTCAAGCAGATATTTTTATATAAATACATAAAGATGATATTGGGATTATCGCAATTTGACTGCCATAAGCCTGTTATGTCTTATCAGTTTAAAAATCGCGAAAAACCACAAAAATTGAATTTCGCGGGCACACCTGTGGTGTGCTCCTTAAAGGAGAATGCCAGAAAATGGGCTAGATTTGCGTCACTCTGCATCTCAAGCACGTATGCATGAAAAATCTTCTTTCAAATTTTAATATTGTATATATTTATGTTAGTGAAATGTGAAAAGGGGTTCAAAAGTATAATAAAAAAAAGTAATTAAACGTTTCGAAACATGTGGAACCGCTATGCCACTCATAAAACTTAGAAAATTAACCACTCAGAAAATCTGATTATTACAATTTCCCTGTTAATATTTTACTACTTACTAATCTTTTTTTTACATATTATCGAGAAATTTTCTAATGTTTTACCGATGATTTGGTTAAGACGCAAGGTATAGCCCAATTTTCATACAAAAATCGGCATTCTCCTTTCCGTTCTAAAAAACATAATATTTACAAAGATATATATTAATACCTTATGGGCTAAATAAGCTTTACTAAAAATATTTATTTTTAATTCACAATTTTAACAGTAAAAGCACTTATTGTGAGTTACTCGTAGGAGATAAGCATATATGTTATCGCGGACTATTCTGCAGATTTTGATACGTTCTTTAATATTGTACAACATTATTTTGTTCTATCTTTAATAGTTTCCGCAGCGCACGCGATGGAAGCAATTTTTTTTTACGACTTGGATTATATTATTCAAGTTTAAGTAAAGATGCGTAATTAATTTTGGAAATTATCATAGCCTATGACACTCCACAATAACGTAGCTTTCTATTGGTGAAAAAATTTTGAAAATCGGTTTAGTAGATCTAGAGATTACCCCTTACAACGTCACAAACTCACAAACACACAAACGCACAAACTCACAAACATCGTTACGCTACCTCTTTATAGATGTATCACGCACCGGCGCCATCTACTTAAAATATTGGTTTGTAGTACATGCTATGTATCAGAGATGGCGCTGTATGTGAAAAAAGATTTTCCCGCTTTTCTGTTGAAAATTTCCTGAATTTTCTTTGCTATAAACCTCACGGAGCCCGAGACCTTTCCAACGAACGCAAAACCGTGGAAATCGGTTCGTGCGTTCTGGAGTTATAGCGTCAGGAAGGAAAACCCGACTTATTTTTATATAGTAGATAGGGATCAATGTATATTATACGGGAAAATTAATATCAACTCTGTATCTATACTTTTTTTGGTATTAGCAATTAACCTCATAAAACAACGTTAAGTTTGCGGTTCGGTAAAACTTGATTCTGAGGCCTGGGTTCCATCAAAGCGGTGTGGAGCTGTGTTTGAGTAACTGATCAGATTTCACCATTTTGACATCTCCGAAACTGAGAGGAGGAGGACAAAAGCTGATTGGTTACTCAAACCATGGATCTACACTTCTACACTAATATTATAAAGATGAAAGATTTGATTGTTTGTTTGTTTTTTTGTTTGTTTGCATTGAATAGGCTCCGAAACTACCTTACCGATTTGAAAAATTCTTTCACTGTTGGAAAGCTATATTATCTCCGGTGAACATAGGCTATATTAAATTTTGAAAAAGTTAGGGATCCGTACTAAAACTCCAATAATGTAACCCAAGGTGTGAAAAAATTACCAAAAAACTTTCTTACATCGCGTGCGCTGCGAAAACTATTGACTATAGAACAAAATAATTTACTACGTATTTGCAGAACACATAATTATCTACAAAAAACATCGCGACAGCATATGTCTAACTATTATAGTTATGTCACAATAAGTGTTTTTTCATTTAAAAAAATAGATATAAATGCTACTGCTACAAAAGCTCTATTATTTATACTTTGGAATTAATCCTTATCAAAATAAATGACTTCATATTTAAGTCTGCTTCAAAACCATTATATTATATAACTTTTTGAATTATTCAATTTGGACATTCCATTCGAAAGATATCACAAGTTTAGAAATGTAAGTTATTTGAAAAATGTCGCATGGTCGCCTCTCAGTTAGACCGCGTCACTGGGGTACGGGACGGGGGTCAATGTCGAGAAATAAAGAAAAATAATAATACAATAAAAAAATCGGCCAAGTGCGAGTCGGACTCGCGCACCGAGGGTTACTATATTAGAAAAAGTTAAACTATAAGGCCCAGTTGTCACCAATGCGGACCGGAGCTGTGTTTGAGTCAATGACGAAATACGCTACGCTAAGAGGACGGGAAAGATGTGACGTATGTTGAAGCCAAAAATGTCTCAAATATGGCCTCGCGCGTCGTACGTTTCGGTACCACTGACAGCACATACCGCTGTCGGGCGCTTACATTAGCGCCATTTTACACTTTTGACAAATTAAAAAATACGGCTTCTGGGCGGAGCATAAAATACATACCCGTGACGTCACTTAGTGCTGATCCTTTATGTTACTTTTATTGGATATTAGAAAAGATTATCTTTTCTAATTTCCAATAAATGTAAATTCTATAATCACTTCGGCAGCATATAATTAATATGGTTTTCTAGTGTATAGTAAGCCCCGGACGCGAAATATTGCAAATTAGTTTTTAGCATCTCGGCTCAAAGTTATGTATTTTCTTAATTGCGACGTGTCTGGTCTACCCTACATCATGCGAATATGTTGTCGATAAGCAATCATCTAAATAATACCAAGCCATTGTATTGGTTTACTTTTATTGACTGTCCTTCCTCACCAGAGGTATCAAATAGTTTCAGTTCAACATTAAAAACAACCTAACCTAGAGCCATGTCTCTTGTGAAAATAAGTTTAGTGACTTACAGTTAATACCGTCCATTTAAAAAGGAAATAAAATGTTTATTTTTTCCTTTATTCGATTTTGGACTGATCCTCTTTACGTGTCATCGCGATCTTGCGTCAAAATTCTAGTTAAAGCGAAAATTTAGCTAGTTTCGTGGCTCCAACTTAGTTTAAATAACCTTTGTACGTATTTTTAGGATCCTAATTTCCCTTAAGGATTTATTCCTCCTCAACCGCCTTGCCTTTGTTCCTTGCTCTCATTAATGTGTCACTCAAAAAAATAAAAAAGGGAAAATCCTGTAACAGGAGGTGAAAGGGATACTTCGCCTGAATTTCCCAGAGTTTTCCAGGTATGCTGAATTAGTGCTAATTACCTACTTCTTACTCTATAATTATTAAGGTTTAAGCAAAAAAAAACATAATCCACAATATTCCATAAACACAGACAATGCTATAACTTTAACAAGGTTTCGCATGATCTAACATGCGCAAATGAACCAGGAAACTAATTTAAATTAATATAACAATTTAACAATGAAAACACTGTCGACATTATTTGATTTGTTATCATATAAATTGCGTCAATGCCTCAACATGTGCTGAAAGCTTTTGCCAAACAAACAATCACTTACACAGATTCATAATGTTATTAATTATTACGGACATTATATTCCATTATTCATTTGTGATGTTAATTGCATTAGTAACTGTACACAACATTATTATATATTACTTTTGTTTTGTTGAGCCGAAATTTTTCATATCTATAGATACCTAAGCTCACTATGTAACCTTTTTTTTTTGAAAGCCAAGAATGTAAGTTATAAGCAAGTCAAATGACTAATAGATATGTGAAGCTTCCTAGGCACCCTCTAAAACTTATCTGTGCCACAAATGACTCGATGGCGGGAGTACAAGATGCATTGAACAGCGCATCTATTCAGGCAAACATCGGTATTTTCTCGGCCTATTGTTTGAAATTCAGGTAATAACCGCAGACGGCCCATTGAGACCAAAAGAAGATGTTTCCCCTCCAACAGCTGGTACATCTCCACGAAAGGGATGCACCACTGAAATATCCCTCTCGAAAATACATCCCCAATCCATTCAATGATTTTCTTAAAGATATTCAATCAATCAACCTATAGTCGTCCACAGCTGGACATAGGCCTTTCCGAGAGCGCGCCACCACACAAAGTCCTCCGCCTTCCTCATCTACCCGCTACCAACGACCTTTTTCAGGTCGTCGGTCCAGCGGGCAGGAGGTCGTCCTACGCTGCGCTTACCGGTACGCGGTCTCCACTCCAGAACACGTCTGCCCCAACGGCCGTCGGTCCTGCGACAGATATGGCCCGCACACTGCCACTTCAGCTTGCTAATCCGTTGTGCTATGTCGGTTACCTTGGTTCTCCTACGGATGTCCTCGTTGCGGATTCTATCCTTCAGAGAAACACCCAACATAGCCCTCTCCATAGCCCGCTGAGCGACTTTGAACTTGTGGACAAGGCCTACTGTGAGTGTTCACGTTTCTGCTCCGTATGTCATGACCGGTAAGACGCAGGCGTTAAAGACTTGTCTTTAGGCATTGGGGTATCGGCGGATTGAAGACTTGACGCAGTTTTCCAAATGCTGCCCATCCCAGCTGAATTCTTCTGTCAGCTTCCTTGTCGAAGTTGTTTCTACCTAACTGTATAATCTGTCCCAGGTAGTTATATTCTTAAAGATATTGTATTCCGCAAATAATGCATTTCTCGTTACAATATTCAATTTATGTGGAGACTATTAAACTTAGGTAGTTTAAAATCTATAAAATGGAAAATTCTTTTAAAAAAAACCGACTTCAAATGCCACTACAAAGACTGAAATAATTTTTTAATGTAGGTACACCAATTCGAAGTCGGGCGATTAATACGAAGGACAATGATTGTACAAATTGCCCGACTTCGAATTGGCGTACCTACATTAAAAAATTATTTCAGTCTTTGTAGTGGCATTTGAAGTCGGTTTTTTTGAAAAGAATTTTCCATTTTATTTTTTACTTTTTAGTGGAAAACAACAGATGCACAAGGAATCGTAAAAAATGCCCAAATCGCTGGAAGTGTGCTTATAAAATCTGAAGAGCTCCCTCAATTTTTCCAAGATCCTATCATCAGAACCTGACTTGATGCGTATAGTCATTAAGTCAGCATCTGGCAAGCAAATGCACTAGAAACTATAAAAAATACCCAAATCGCCGAAAGTATACTATCAAAATTTGAAGAGTTCCCTCGATTTCACCGAGATCCCATGATCAGATCCTGACCTGATGACCATAGGATAACCTGGAAAATATTATTCTTTCAAACAGTACCCAAATTGTTCCAAGTATCCATATAAAATTTGAAGAGTTCCTTCGACTTCTCCAGGATCCCATCATCAGATCCTGACCAAAAAAAAATGGGACCATCTGGGAAGTATACCCTTTCAAACAAAAAAAGAATTTTCCAAATCGGTTTACGCGTCTTCGAGTAATCGGTGAACATACATAAAAAAAAAAAAGATTCCGACGAATTGAGAACCTCCTCCTTTTTTTGAAGTCGGTTAAAAATCATACATATTAAGGGAATCACCTTAAAAAACCAAATGGACTCAATCTCTAACAACCATTTAAAGTGCCAAAAATATCCCATAACATCGAAAAAACGCATTGGTAGTAAGTAAGAGTAAAAGATCAATTTCTTATGTATAATATCTAATACAGTGTCTTATTAAAATCATCAAAGGGCTTATCAAGGAGCGAAACTAGAATGTGATATAAATTCAACGAATTTTCAGAGTGGAAGCAATTTTCTCTAGAGTGTGACTTTGACTTGCGCTTCGCAATATATCGACACTATCGTCAAATCACGTGTTAGGCAATATACGCACATCAAAGGCATAATATCGAATAGATCTATCGAATAAGCGTGTACTTATATCTGAATTGTTTAGTTCGATTTTGGGATTTGTGAGTAACTGACATTTACGCGGACGAATCTGCGCGCTTCTGGTAGTATGATATAATGTTGGTACCTACCTAACTTATTATTTTTAACCGACTTCAAAAAAAGGAGGAGGTTCTCAATTCGTCGGAATCTTTTTTATTTTTTTATTTTTATCTATGTATGTTCACCGATTACTCGAAGACGCGTGGACCGATTTGAAAAATTCTTTTTTTGTTTAAGAGGGTTTTGTTTCCAGATGGTCCCATTTTAATCAGGTCAGGATCTGATGATGGGATCCTGGAGAAATCGAGGGAACTCTTCAAATTTTGTATGGACACATGAAACTATTTGAGTATTATTAGAAAGAGTAATATTTTTCAAGTTGTCCTATGGTCATCAGGTCAGGATCTGATCATGGGATCTTGGTGAAATCGAGGGAACTCTTCAAATTTTGCTAGTATACTTAAAGCGAGTTGGGTATTTTTTATAGTTACTGGTGCATATGCTACCAGATACTGATTTGATGACTAAAGTCATCAAGTCAGGGTCTGATGATGGGATCTTGGTGAAATCGAGGGAACTCTTCAAATTTTGCTAGTATACTTGAAGCGAGTTGGGTATTTTTTATAGTTACTGGTGCATTTGCTAGCAGATACTGATTTGATAACTAAAGTCATCAAGTCAGGGTCTGATGATGGGATCTTGGTGAATTTGAGGTATCTCTTCAGATTTTATGAACACACCTCAAACAATTTGGGTATTTTACAACGCCTTGTGCATTTTATTGTTTTCCACTAAAAAGTATAAAATAAAAATGGGAAATGCTTTCCAAAAAACCAACTTCAAATGCCACTACAAAGAGTGAAATAATTTTTATTTAAATTTTAGGTACCTACACCAATTCGAAGTCGGGCGATTGTCTATGACTTCGTCATTTCTTCGCACATCAAGTAAGTAAGAAGGACTATTAGGGATTGAATGAAACATTGCCCGACTTCGAATTGGTGTAGGTACCTAAAATTTAAATAAAAATTATTTCACTCTTTGTAGTGGCATTTGAAGTTGGTTTTTTGGAAAGCATTTCCCATTTTTTAATCATAAAGTGAGGTGGTAAGACTATCAGTCTGTGTCAGATAATATTCTACTGTGAACCATCATTTATGTCTTGTCACATCATTCTTCTCTAAAAAGGATAAAGGTATATTTTTCATGATCAGTTTTAGTTTTTAATTAATTTTATAATTCTAGCAATCCACCATAAATCCTCGTTTTCAGAAGACCAAAAATATGGTAGCAACTTCTATAAAATAGTCTTTTTCAAAGTAAAAGGCCTAAAGAGGTTTGTACATTGCATCCCCGACAACGTCGTTAAAGAGTTTTGTATCCCCCATAATAAAATTTGTTATTTTTTACTCTACCTTGTATAATAATGGAGTTTCGCCGTAAAACCCAGAGTAATTGGCAATTAATTTCATTATTATTGTTTCGCTTTTTTCGGGATGTTCTGAGGGGGATCGTAATTGACTCCTGATTACCTGATGCTTGGGGGCTTAAACTGATTGAGTCTGATCAAGGGAAAAATTGGTTAATTAATAAGTTTTGTGTGCTTTTTTTATCTCAATCTTTTTATGTGCCACGCACGGGTTTTTGGTCATTCGGAAGTTTTATTGGACCATTAAAAAAGTGAGATTCAGCTTTGTAAAACTGAGAAAAATGCATGGGATTCTCCTGGGAGAGGGAAATCCTTTAAGCCATATTTTTGCAGTACAGATTATCATGTCTGTTAAAAGAAATAAGTTCTAACTATAGTTTCATAATCAAAATTTAAATGTCTAATGCTTTGAACGATATGTGTGAACACACAAACGACGAACAAATAAATAATCATTTGATGTTATATATCCCAGAAAATCTCTGCCAAATTATATCACGTCCTATTATCTCGTCTAAATAGATCAGTCTAATCCGTGAAATCCGAGTCCTGATCGCATATATCCAAAACCTATCAATTGAGTTTATGTACGATTACTGAGGATTTTGAGTGTGTCAGAAATTTGTATTGGTATATACAAACAGGTATTTAGTATTTACCAAGATCGCGTTAATTATATTAATATATCGTCAGATAGGTTTCACTTTAGGAGGAAACAAAGTGTTTCCAGATTCAAGAGAGTGGAAGAAATTTCACCAAGGACACGATTGTTTTCAATAGTTCTGTCATTCACTTCGAGTTCAATTGAAAGTTCTAGTTCATAACCATCACTTTAAGTATTTTTATCGACACTTAGGTTTTGCTAGCGGCTCTCCACGCGTTTTACGGGTTTTTTTGTTCTTTTTTTCTTACAACATTAAAGTGATCATATACTCTTCAAGATAAAAAAGTAAATGCCTGTATGTGTTTACCCAAGGTAATACGGCAAGCTTTCTCCATTCCAAACTCACATAAATCGTTTTAATAATATTTATTTAAATCTGCAAACATACCTAATTATATTTTTTAATAGAGAATCATCAAATACCAAGTTTTTTGCCAAGTGAATTTTGCTTATACGCGTTTTGACCGGGTATATTAAGAAGCTTACTCTCGGCCCGGGTTGATTTATAATAGTCCGGGAAAAATTATTGCGAGTTTATACAAATCTCCGGGGAGGGCCTTTAAGGCCTTACATTGAAAAAAACTCATTTCAGTTTTGATGAGTACTTCAGAAAAAGGGGCGTGGCTTCCAATATAGCACGCCGTTTGGCAATATGCGGCGAATTTCGGTACTTTTACGTACGAACACTAGCACAACGGCAGAAAGCGGTATTAATACGTAAAAAAAACTATCACTAATGCCTATAGATGGCGCGGAAAGAATACAATACTTTAAAAGTAGGTACTTGTGCAAATAATAATAAATTTGGTAGGTATATAGATATAATTTCACTCCACGAAGACGAATCGAATAAACATAAGCGATTTTGACAGACCGGGGCGCGTCGTAGGTACCTACTGATTTCCTTATTTTTAGGGTTCCATACCAAAATGGTAAAAATGGAACCCTTATGGTGAGACTTTCTCCGTCCGTCCGTCCGTCCGTCCGCCCGTCTGTCACACTCGATTATTTCAGTAACTATTCAAGCTATCGACTTGAAATTAAGAATAGTTATAGGAAATAGTGACCCGACGTCATAACAATCGTAAAAATTTGAAAATTATTTTTATTTTTATTTAAAAAGGGGGGAAAACCGGAGCTTCGATTTTTCAAAATGAGATAACAATATTGAGTAGGATAACAATATTGAGTAAGGCTAAAACGGTGTGCAAGTACCGCAAACTGATATTCTTAATAATATCAATTTTAAGGCAATGACCATTTCTTTATCATACATACATGCAAAGGATCTTGTTTGCAAATTCTATATCGACTTTTGACCCTGACCGTAAATTTAGGAAAATAGACAAAAGTAGAGATTTCCTTGATAAAATTCGACGCAACATAAAATAGGCTCTTAACGGCATAGAAGGCCTATTTATGCGATTTTGACCGGCCTCTCAGTTGAAAACTATAGAGACAATTAGTTTCAAATTTGAACGTCATGTATTTTGGATCTTTAACCTCAAAACGTTAAGACGCAGAAACACGATTGGAAAAACTTTCCTCGATAGAAAGTTTTCCCAAAAGTTGCTCCAATCTTCTCATATTTATTCAGATTTATCGGAAACGATTCAACAGTTTTCTGTTTTTTTTTTTTTTTGGGTCCTTATTGATGAGTACTCAAATCGACGTGAAGTTTTTTTGAAATCAGGACTATACATTATTCACAATACAATTAAAACCTATTCAAGTGAAAACTCATTATGCCGCCCCCAAATTACGTAAGTGATAAGCATATGGTTAACTCTTTCGGACATATGATGTATAGAAAGTTATTCCTTGGTCTGTGGCAATAACCGCTGAAATAACGCCCTCTATTAAGCGGCTGAATGGTTATATTATATACTGTCAAACACGCCATCTGTTAGTATGTCGCTGAACGATTATGTGCGCAGGAAACCCACGTGGTTTTGATATGTACTTTGATAATATTTTAATTTTATATGTTGTCATTTACCTATTTTATTAAAACTTCGGTTTATTATTTTATAAAAAAATGAGAAAATTAAGAAATATTATTTTTAATTATTATAAAAATTAAGAAATTTAGTTGGTCGAAGATCTATGAGTAAATACCTCGCTGCTCGCGATGCAATAAAAAGGGGAAACAGGACGTCGCCTGTTGCCCTGCAGGTTGAAGACGATAATTTATTATTATTATTACAAGCTTTTATTTAGTTTCACATGTCCCGATGTTTGTTTGTTTGCCAAATTGTTGTAACTAAATCAACAATCCACTTCATGGCTACCGATAAATCGGTAAATCGAGTGACAATGCGAAATTATAAAGTCAATGCGACGACCTCCGTGGCGCAGGGGACGCATGCTCGGATTCGAGTGAGAGGTCGCGGGTTCGATCCCGCCACGGGCCACTTTGGAATTTTATATTTTTAGGGTTCCATACCAAAATGGTAAAAATGGAACCCTTATGGTGAGACTTTCTCCGTCCGTCCGTCCGTCCGTCCGCCCGTCTGTCACACTCGATTATTTCAGTAACTATTCAAGCTATCGACTTGAAATTAAGAATAGTTATAGGAAATAGTGACCCGACGTCATAACAATCGTAAAAATTTGAAAATTATTTTTATTTTTATTTAAAAAGGGGGGAAAACCGGAGCTTCGATTTTTCAAAATGAGATAACAATATTGAGTGGGGTATCGTATGAAAGGGCGTTACTTGTGTATTCTAAAACTGATTTTTATTTATTTTTATGCCTGATAGTTTTTGATTTATTGGGCAAACTGGCGAAAAAAATACCGTTCCCCCCACCTTATCTCCGAAGATTACCAATCGAAAAATCTGAAATAATTATGATCAATAAAAATAAACGTATATTTTACAGGAAAAATAAAATCAACTCCGTAACTATTATACTTTTTTTGATAATAACAATAAACCGCCAAAAACAAAGTTACGTTTGCGGTTTGCCAACAAAAGTACCTACATGTAAATTATACTCGTAAATTCATGAACAAAAGTGATTCTTTCAATGTTTTACTTCTTCTATGGTATGGAACCCTCGGTGCGCGAGTCCGACTCGCACTTGGCCGGTTTTTCTAAATTGGCTCAGGTTTGGTCTGGTGGGAGGCTTCGGCCGTGGCTAGTTACCACCCTACCAGCAAAGACGTACCGCCAAGCGATTTAGCGTTCCTGTACGATGCTGTGTAGAAACTGTTGGGGTGACTTTACTTACCCCTTCCAAGTTAGTACGCTAACATCTTCGACTGCGTCATCACTTACCATCAGGTGAGATCGCAGTCAAGTACTAACTTGTATAGCGTAAAAAAAAAACCGGCCAAGTGAGAGTCGGACTCGCGTACCGAGGGTTCCATACCATAAAAGAAGTAAAACATTGAAAGAATCACTTTTATTGATGAATACATGAATTTACGAGTAAAATTTACATGTAGGTACTTTTGTTGGCAAACCGCAAACGTAACTTTGTTTTTGGCGGATTATTGTTATTATCAAAAAAAGTATATTAGTCAGTGAGTTGATTTTATTTTTCCTGTAAAATATACATTAATTTCTATTGATCATAATTATTTCAGATTTTTCGATTGGTAAACTTCGGAGATAAGGGGGGGGGGAACGGAATTTTTTTCGACAGTTTGCTCAATAAATCAAAAACTATCCGACATAAAAATAAATAAAAATCGGTTTTAGACTACACAAGTAACGCCCTTTCATATTAGTCAGTGAGTTGATTTTATTTTTCCTGTAAAATATACATTAATTTCTATTGATCATAATTATTTCAGATTTTTCGATTGGTAAACTTCGGAGATAAGGGGGGGGGAACGGAATTTTTTTCGACAGTTTGCTCAATAAATCAAAAACTATCCGACATAAAAATAAATAAAAATCGGTTTTAGACTACACAAGTAACGCCCTTTCAGCTATGTGTGCACTTTTCACTTCAACTGTACCTTAATGTCCCACAAATGAGGATAGGCTGAATAAATGGAGTTTCAAAGACCATAGATATTCCTTTTCACTAACGAGTTTGTGGGAACCAAAAACTCACATAGTTAAAACCCGTCTAATCTGAAAATGAATTCCCTCTACTTGTTTACGCTCACACGTTCAGAAAGAATAATGTAGTGGAGGGGCGTTCATTTTTATACTAGACTATGTCTAATAAATGTTGATTTTTTTAAATTTTAGGCTGAAATGTAGGTATATGCCTTTGCGTTTGTATAGTGGCAGACTTAAATTAAATCCAGAACACTTAGTTTTGTAACCTCTTAAAAACGTTAGTGTTTACACTCAGCGGCTCTAAGAAATTATGTTTGAAAAAAAGTAGTCATCAAATCATGCACATGTTAGAATTTTTGACTGATCTTCGTAGTTTATAAAGGAAATTGGAAAATTAATGTTCAGGATGGTTTATGAAAATATCTTTACAAATGTATTTTTCCTTATTTTTTTTCTTTTTCATGATTCATTAACTACTGAAATAATGAAATCTAAAAGTACAAAAGAATTTATCTGATATTAGGTTGGATCTCGAGTTGTCTGACTCGACTAATGAAAACTATAGATATAGTTTTTATAAATAATTATTAATCTATCACATGACCTATTATTATAGTAGAATAGTAAAATAAAACAACTTCAATCAATTTCACTTTCAACATATGTAATTCAAAAATTACTTCATATTTAATACTTTTCAATTTACTTTAAATCAAATGAGTTTACCGGTGTTTCGCTAAGTTAAATGGTTCGTGGTGGAAAAAGAAACACCGAAAGAAAACCATCCACTACCCTTTTTTTAAATTGATTATTTTACAATATTATTCATTTACAATGTTACTTTCATCAACCGCCTTATTCTATGATACATTTTATAATTAGTTATACTTATCTTCGTATTAAACCGGAACAGAACACATTACACACTATTTAATTTTCGCCTTTAATAATTTTGTGAACAATCAAAATTACTTTACTTCGTAATGCAAATATATCGAGAACCTTAACTTGGCACGATCTCTCACTAACTGAGTGGCGTATTCCTTATGGCATTGTTTATAACCGTTTCTGTACAGTACATGTCCAACTATTTTTTATGTTATAATGGAAGAGGCGGCATTTCTTACAAACAAAATATTGTTGGGAACCATCTAAAAATAACATAAACACCGACATCGTGTTAAAAACAATCGTAAAACAAAACCTATTCTTCTATTCTTTGCCTATTGTATCTTTTAGCCGAAAGTTTCGTAAATACAGCATAATAGGTTTTATGGTCCCTGCTTTAACAAAAATAAACCGAAAATATTTAAAAGTTGCTATTATATTGTTTTATGACTGAGAACGTTTCGACATGACTGTCTCTCACGGGTTTAAGATTTATAAAAAAATAACTCTGGAAAACATGTAAATAATACTGATAATTGACACAATTATTCATCAAATTTGCCTATATTATAACACGGCCATACTGACATGTACTTCGTTCTCGAAGTACATAGGGTTTACATTAATCAAAAGTATGTATCGTAATTTTACCACAAAACATCATATTCATCATACAGTATATTACTTATGATTTTCTAACAATTAGATTTTCATAAAAACAAACTACTAACATGTGCTTTGTTTTCGAAGTGAATAGGATTTACGTTCAATGATAAAAAAGTATCATGATTAACCAACTAATCTAACCTAAACTAACACATAGAACCACGTCCATCATACTACTGTACGTATACAATGATTTTACTGACAACTTCATTTCTTTAATACAAATAAAACAACAGCTGTTTTAACTACGCTTAGATAATATTCTCAGTTTTATGCAGATTATATTTACAATTTGATAAAAAAAAATACGGTTATCGTAACAAACAACAATTTTTTACTTAATGAATACAATGGTTCAAAAGGCAATGATTCATAAAAGAAATTTACACATTTATTTCATTTCTGATCTCTCAGCCAACATGTTCATTTCAATGATTGTTAAACTTTCTCAGACAGTATTTACGAATTTGAACACAACATTTATTTTCATTAAGCATTAGGTACAATAAATTTCCATCCAATAAAATTAAATAATTTAACAGGCTTAAATGCTTCATAACATTTATCTCATTTCTGCTACCAGGTTTATATACAAACCATATTGCATATACAAACGTGTATAATGTATAATTTCATCTCCATTTTACTTTATTTAGTAATGTCATCAATTCAATAGACAATCGTATCAGTTTACAGTTCGTTTTCGGTCGGTTAGTAGCCGGTTATTCGGATAAGTTTCACTGTGAAAATGGAGGCTTGTGCTGAGTGGAGGTCTATTTGGGATTACAGACTGTGCTTCTTACGTTCTTTTTCTCTGTATATACATATATCTAATGTGCATTACCCAATAATTTTTTTTTTTCATTTCATTTCATTTCAAATATTGTGAAGTGCGATTGAACAACAAAATATCAAGATTTTAATAGTATCTGGTATGTTACCCACGAAGTAAATAGATTTTTTTTTAATTAAAGAAATAATTTTAAAACATCGCCTCAAAATTTAGAATCTCTGGTTAATTATTATAGCAAAAACGTGAAATAATAGACATAAAACCAAGAGAAACATGATAAATTCCTTTTAGAATCTGATTAAAAGTGAATTATCCCAATAAAGCTCTTAGTTTACATGTAAATCACAATAATTAAGTTTGCCATATCAGTTTCATAGTCCACGTCACAGAGTAAGAGTCTAAGCATGCCGTGGAAATTCGACGAACGTGCAATACGTGTCTCAACAGCATCATACTCGCAGATGCTGAATCAAAACCAGCCGCGAGCAGGGATCCTGATTCAGTTGGCCTACTTTAAGTCTGTCTCGTCAGTCGTCTGTCACCCACCGGTGCCAAAAGCCCACTGGTGGTATTCACCCATCAAAACATTGACGGTATACTCACTTTCAAGTGATATCCACAACACCCAGTTTAACTGGTATTCTCTTAAACATCCCCACCAACACATTGATGGTATAATCAATAACAAATTTAACATATTATAATTAAATCACCTTCAAGCGATATCGAAAACAACTATTGTTAATAGTATCTATATCAACTCCTACCTACGTTGGTATTCATTATATTTAGTTATCATCAGATTATGTCAAAGTAAAAGTAAAATGCATATCATTAAAGAATTTTATTTATATTAATTATTCAAAAAAAAAATGTTTTATTTTCTTTTCGCAGTTTTCGTCGCTTATTCTTATACAGAGTATGTTAGAGTCCCATTTCATGGTAGAAATCTCGGACAACATAACATTATAATATAACACAACATAATGAAATGTTGAATCTGCCATCGCTTACAATGATAAGTATCTTTGTAGCAGCACACGATATGAATCCACCATTATACATAATATTATATTCAAACTTATTGAAACGACATTCAACTTTGTACTATTTGATTTCCTATAATTTAAACTGTTCCCCTCAAATATGAATCCAAAATATTTTATTTGTTCTTTTCTTGCTCCAAAATGTGTCTGTGTTACTGTTTATTAAAATATACATCAAACTGTGACTACTTTTCTTGTTTCTCTTCTTTCTTTTTAAGAACTTTTAAGTTCCAATAGTTCTAAATTGTTGGATAATCCATTAATTTATGTTGTATTAGTAGGCGTTATGTGTATTATGTCAGTAGTTTTGTTATGTGTGTTATCTAAGTAGTTTTTAATAACCGCATTTCGTGTAAGTCATAAGTGTGTAATTGAGAATGAGCATATTGTTTATTATTTTAGATGATATTTCTGCTAATCGTTTCGTACAGATTTATCTGTTACGCATTACGATTCGTAACCGACAAATACTATTTTCCATACATTACAATAAAGTTAAATCCAACTTCAAGGTACATTCTTATTACAATTCTTATTAACAAGTTCAAGGAAAATTGTTAGTAGAAAAAGTAATACAGTTTTTTTTATTTTTTTTTTGTACAGTTTGTTTCCTTTTTGTACCATTTTATGAACTTTAGCTCTTTATCTCAGTTTACTTTGAAAGTATGTTGTTGTTGTATAAAATAACATCTATCAATAGGTATATTTTTTTCATATGATCGTAATTTCATATTCAACTAAGAGAAAGGCTTATGTTACAAAAATTGCATTTCTAAAATTATTTAGTCTTAGAGCAAATAAGACTTATGGATTTATTTATTTTCGATAGAATTTTATTTGGTTCTTTCAAATAAAGTATTTTAGAAAAACTATTATTAAAAAATAAATAAACCAAGTAACCGTTCGGCCAGTCTTGACAAACTATCACCTAAAACGTCAACTTTTTTTCGTATATTAATTGTGGTTTAACTGTGCTGTAATATACAAGTAGTTGTCTTCATCTCGTATTTGTCTTATTTTCATATTCTCGGGAAAGACAAGTTTTCCATAATAAAGTTATCATCTAACAAACCCTCTATTACATATTCATTAATATAACTATGTCTAATACGAGGTATTTATTATGTTTGTATTGTTAAAGGCGTTGTGATGTGTTTTTAAAGATTGTGTGTTGTGTGAAAGTGTTGTGATTATTCTGACCTAAGAAAACACTGTACCTTTTAGTGTAAGACATTTCCAGTTACTTAAGATAAGTTCTATCGGACTTCATGTCTGGCTCTTAGAAACTTTAACCAGCCACAGTTGTGCTACACGTATTATCCTATTAATATAAAATATCTTACGTTTCACTTCAACCCAACGTTTCACAATAGGTACTGTATTCTATAAACAAAAATAATCTCAGTATATCTGGCAATATGAGAACATTTACTGTTCGAAATATAAGCCATGTTGACAGCATCTTTCAATTTGCTATAAATGTATCACTGCCGTCTAGTGCTGGCTTTATGTTTATTGTAATGACCAAAGTCAACTCTAATTTAATAGTTAGTGATTCTATCAATATGATTCTATTCTATTATCCTTTTATTTAGTTGTCGTTTTTACTTGCTCTATCAGTCACAAATTCGTTTATAAATGAAACTTGAATCAAAATCTTTGTATATAAATGTTTTAACTGGAATGGGAATTATAACTGCAAAGGCTTTATTAGTTTTAGTGAAGTAAGTTGTAAGTATTGAAACTTTGTTTATAATTTATTTATGGCTTAAGTACCTATCTCAGTTTGGCTAACAACTAGACTTCGTACTGTAAGATAACTATGAGATAATATAGTGCAGACAACTAATAATTCGGTGGTGATTATCTTCGTCTTTTCAAATACTCCTTAAAATAAAAATTGTTCATACGGTACATTCGTTTGCTATCTCAAATAAATATAAACGAGAAAATGAAGATGCTATATTATTCTCAGCAATTTTTAATAAATCACAACCTCCAAAGGTTTTCTTAAAAGCAACTTTTTAGCACAGCAACTAAAAACCCTTAAACAGTCTTTTGTCATGTAACGGGACAAAAAGAATTTTCAAGCTAAAAAATGAAGCGATTTTAAGTGTTATTTTAATTAAGTGTTTGATTCACATTAGATTACGTATTGGAATCAGTTAAAGTTCGATCCAATGTCAAAAGGATTTATTGAATTTATTTTTTGTCTTTCTCACCCTCACGGATACGTTAGCAGGTATATATACCTACGACATGCAGCGTCGCGGAAAAATATAACAGAAAAACGATCTTTTACCTAATTACTCAAAAACTAAACCGGTTAACAATAAATCTGTTTCTAAGCATTTTCGGATATTAACCGACACATTAAAACATAAATTACAATTTCATCCATTGTAGTTTCCGATAAAAATTAGAAAAACTGAGATTTTGAGCAAAATTTTTAAGAACTTTTTATCAAGAAAATTTTATCCAATCGTGTTTCTGCTTCTAGGATATTTTAGATTAAGGACCCAAAAACATGAAGTTTAAAGTTGAAAGTCTTAGTTTTTAGGCTAACTTCACTAGAATTGCTTAAATACGACTGATACGCCATTAAACAAGGACTGCTCCAAATAGCATATTTTTCTACAGCCTCATTGACAACAAGGATCTCATTTCAAATGTATAAAAATCAATTTCAAATATATTTAAATTATATCACCCAATTCACAACTATATTTCTTAATGTGCAATTATATAATAGAGTTAATAATTTAATAATAAGAATTTAATCATTTATAAGAATCTTACTAAGATCTATAAAATATTTTTAATTGCAAATTAAAAATTAAAATTGTTTATTCTTTTACATATTATGCTTAACTTACAAGCATTTATGAAATATCAGACTTTACCACAGAAACTCTACGTTCGGAAAACTGTTTTACACTGAGAAGAAACGGGAAAAAAAACTCGGCAATATTGGATAGTTGCTCTAGAGTGATTACCCCGTATGTTTATAACTTTGGTGCTTTAGTCAAGTTAAAATACAAAACTACAGCTTTTACTTTTACTTTGTTACAGTTTTTGCTTTTATTAAGTTAACAGTATAAACCTCTCAATATAAGCACATGGTTTACCTAAATAACTACCGTGTTAAGTCGTTTCCAAGGAGCAATGGCTTTCCACATGCTTTCCACACTCAAAGGGACCGAGTCTTTTGAAGCACTAGATTTTTAACTGCAGCTTTATGATGTTCCATGGAGCAGCGATAATGGGTTGCCATTCATATCGAAGCAGTGGATGTATTAAATCTGAAACATGTTATAAAACACATATTAGTTAAATTCATCAGGGCTTTGGGAAAGGATCCCACTTCTGATGTTAGAATTTTTGACTGATCTTCGTAGTTTATAAAGGAAATTGGAAAATTAATGTTCAGGATGGTTTATGAAAATATCTTTACAAATGTATTTTTCCTTATTTTTTTTCTTTTTCATGATTCATTAACTACTGAAATAATGAAATCTAAAAGTACAAAAGAATTTATCTGATATTAGGTTGGATCTCGAGTTGTCTGACTCGACTAATGAAAACTATAGATATAGTTTTTATAAATAATTATTAATCTATCACATGACCTATTATTATAGTAGAATAGTAAAATAAAACAACTTCAATCAATTTCACTTTCAACATATGTAATTCAAAAATTACTTCATATTTAATACTTTTCAATTTACTTTAAATCAAATGAGTTTACCGGTGTTTCGCTAAGTTAAATGGTTCGTGGTGGAAAAAGAAACACCGAAAGAAAACCATCCACTACCCTTTTTTTAAATTGATTATTTTACAATATTATTCATTTACAATGTTACTTTCATCAACCGCCTTATTCTATGATACATTTTATAATTAGTTATACTTATCTTCGTATTAAACCGGAACAGAACACATTACACACTATTTAATTTTCGCCTTTAATAATTTTGTGAACAATCAAAATTACTTTACTTCGTAATGCAAATATATCGAGAACCTTAACTTGGCACGATCTCTCACTAACTGAGTGGCGTATTCCTTATGGCATTGTTTATAACCGTTTCTGTACAGTACATGTCCAACTATTTTTTATGTTATAATGGAAGAGGCGGCATTTCTTACAAACAAAATATTGTTGGGAACCATCTAAAAATAACATAAACACCGACATCGTGTTAAAAACAATCGTAAAACAAAACCTATTCTTCTATTCTTTGCCTATTGTATCTTTTAGCCGAAAGTTTCGTAAATACAGCATAATAGGTTTTATGGTCCCTGCTTTAACAAAAATAAACCGAAAATATTTAAAAGTTGCTATTATATTGTTTTATGACTGAGAACGTTTCGACATGACTGTCTCTCACGGGTTTAAGATTTATAAAAAAATAACTCTGGAAAACATGTAAATAATACTGATAATTGACACAATTATTCATCAAATTTGCCTATATTATAACACACACATTATTATACGTTCATAAATTGACCCCGAAAACATAACACACATATTTTTCGAACAGTTCGTGTGAAAAAGCGGTAAGTAAACAAACCCTATTTCGCCCGAGTCAGCATTTCCTTGGCACGGGAGAAAAGTACGCGATATTCCGGGTGAGTATTTCAATTAAGCAGCTCAGTCACGTCGCGCCGGATATCCGGGCAGAAATTTGAATTATCCGCGCGAACTAAATCGGTCACGCGTCTGGTGTTACGCATACATTAGCGATATATTATTGCGGTTTGCTGAACTTCCCAGATAACCCGGCTTTAGATGGGATGATTGTAATACGTCATGAGAACTTTGCTGTGCGGTGATAGATTGTAGAATATACATACCTACCACCGATATGAATATGAGGACATCATTATGAGGCTCATTTGAACATTATACGTAAACTTTCTTCATTCAAGAAAAAAGTAGTCATTTCGACACCTCCTCTCTCCTCAGTTTCGGAGATGTCAAGTTGTCAACATTACAAAATCTGATTGATTACACACAGCCGTGCTATTCTGCAAAACAGCGACGAGCGTACATCTATGCATCTATGAATTTGTCAGTTGTAATAGAGTACAATTTTGCATGTCATATTCGGGTTGGCAGCTGTCTGGCAGCTATTTCAGAGATAGACATTTTGTAGAATAGCACAGCAGCTCCGCTCCGCTATGGTGGAAACCGGGCCTTAGGGCGGAATTTATTTATCGTAGATTTTGGGAGGAAAAATAGTCTCATGTCTGATATTGCATAAAGCCAAATAACTGACGTGTTTCATAAATTTTCAGGGCGTTAGTCCGAAAATTTTTATTAAATCCAAAATCTATATTTCCTTTCCTATATACGAGTACATTATTACCTATATCGAACATAAAATTTTATGTTAAAAATGCAACGAAAATGCTTGAATTCGTGAATTTTACGTACACCTTTACTACTAATATAAGAACATCATAAAATCCTTATGCCCGTATTCTCAGTGGAAGTGAAGCAATATTCCACATGACGGGGTTTCTGTAAGCTCATAGAGCCAAGCGGACTTCGGATCAAGCCAATATCTGTAAATCGGAAATGTGAAAAT
Organism: Coenonympha glycerion; assembly: GCA_963855885.1. Classification (NCBI taxonomy): domain Eukaryota; kingdom Metazoa; phylum Arthropoda; class Insecta; order Lepidoptera; family Nymphalidae; genus Coenonympha; species Coenonympha glycerion. Next base: position 1,711,570 of record OY979631.1, read on the forward strand.
GTACAACGAATTGTAATTTTCCAATTCAAATTTCACTAAGCCATGATTTATTCCAATAGGTATTTCAGTAATTTCAAAAGAAGTCAAAACGAAGTTTTGTTCCTCGATGGTGTTATTTTAAATCCAGAAGCATACGATTTTAAAGTAGAATCTACAGCGTAGCGAAGAATTGAATATAGGACGCCTGAGAACAAAATATATTATCCCCGAGTGACACACACTATTTGTCGTCACTATGAAAGATAGATTGTAAAACACATTTTTTTTAACCAAGTGTCTAGTTTCTTGCCCATACTTCTCAATGTAAAATAGCTTTTCAATCATGAAGAAAGAGCCATTTCAGAAGTGCCTAAGCAAAGCTTACGGACACAATCATTTCGATTCATCAAAATTCGTCTAAAGCAATGACTTCTTAGTTTGAATCTCTAAGTAAAAATACCAAATTGGTATGGAACCCTAACTAGTCTTCCTATAGAAGTCATTGTTCTAAAGTCTCGTAATTGGACTGAATCGCGGCTGAATAATTAACGATGTTCCTTCATCAAATTATGTGCCTTTGACGATGTTGCCTTCAGCTCTGAACTGATACCTATGCTGGGTTCATTATGCAGATGTATACGGCACCGGATATTGCTGTCTGGATAGATCACTCCATCTCGTCGCTCGGAGCCTGTATTACGTAAGTTTGGACGCTGGCGCTGCAGCCAATATTATCGGCTGGCGAATGATTAAAGACGTAGTAAACAAAGCAAGTGTGCAAATAAGAATCGATTTCAAGCGGCTCTGTGAGAGTGTTTTCCATAATATCATTCCTAGATCCTAATTAATTATCATCAACTCTTTCTTTACGTTCCACTGATGGACACGGATCTTTTCTCTGAATTATTGTGGGTATAGACGATTTTTTATTTAAGAATTTCATTCTTTCCGAATAGGCTCAGGGCTGGTCTGGAGAGGCTTCTGCCGTGGCTAGTTACCACCCTTCCATCAAAGACGCACCGCTTGCTTCCGGGACGCAATTTGCTTGGTTAATTTTGGGCATATTCTGCTTAATATATTCTGTTATGGTAATTTTGATATTCAATAACTTATAGGAATAAAACCAAAGATTTAAATCGCTAGATAGGCCCAAAGTCTACATTGCGCACATCAAAAATGTCCACAAACATGTTCAGTGAGTGCTCTCAGCATGCTGTGCAAGTGCGTATAACATGTGGTAGAACACTATAACAAAAGCACAACTTGCGTGTAATGATAAAAAATATCAATAAACACAAATTCACTTGACTGGAAACTACAAGAAAATATACGTAGGTAGCTCTGAATTTAATTGGGAGCTCTGAATTTAAATGTTAGTCAAAGCATGCAAAACTAAAGTAAGCTTCCTTTTTAAAAGTGTGGCAGAACATCGTCCACCTTGAGACTTGAGAGACGCGGAGCGCGAGTAAAGTGTAAAATTAAACCCTAGACTGAAATCTAGGGCTCGTTAGTTCGCAAGATGAAGCCTGAAGCCTCCAGACAGCAATATCCGGTGGCGGGTCTAGATCTTTTATATAACAGAGTCAGTCAATTAGATGCAAACCGACTTTTGCTGTTTTACGCCTATAAACAAACTTCTGCTTCCAGTAATTTTGCCCGCGCAGAACATTAATGAATTCTGAATTCCCAATATGTTAAAAGACCAAAATTCATCTATTTCCGCGTATTTTCATATTTTTAGGGTTCCATACCAAAATGGTAAAAATGGAACCCTTATGGTGAGTCTTTCTCCGTCCGTCCGTCCGTCCGTCCGTCCGTCCGTCCGTCTGTCACACTCGATTATTTCAGTAACTATTCAAGCTATCGACTTGAAATTTAGAACAGTTATAGGAAATAGTGACCCGACGTCATAAAAATCGTAAAAATTTGAAAATTGTTTTTATTTTTATTTAAATAGGGAAAACCGGGTCGACAAAATTTCAAAATGAGATAATAATATTGAGTGGGGTATCATATGAAAGGGCGTTACTTGTGTATTCTAAAACTAATTTTTATTTGTTTTTATGCCTGATATTTTTTTATTTATTGGGCAAACTGTCGAAAAAAATACCGTTCCCCCCCCCTTATCTCCAAAGTTTACCAATCGAAAAATCTTAAATAATTATGATCAATAGAAGTTAACGTATATTTTACAGGAAAAATAAAATAAACTCGCTAACTAATATACTTTTTTTGATAATAACAATAATCCGCCAAAAACAAAGTTACGTTTGCGGTTTGCCAACAAAAGTACCTACATGTAAATTATACTCGTAAATTCATGAACAAAAGTGATTCTTTCAATGTTTTACTTCTTTTATGGTATGGAACCCTCGGTGCGCGAGTCTGACTCGCACTGGGCCGGTTTTTTAAATTACATACCATTTCCAATTGAGACACCTCTGCTCACCAAATTCAAACATACATACTGTAGTGTATTGGTCTTTGATGTCGCAGATTGTCTATGTTGTCCTTTGACAGTTGTCATGCGACACTTAACAGTGATTGTTATTGTCTATATATTTGGAGTTCCGATGGATGGTCGGCCATTGCTATACGAGTCAACGGCGAGAGCAGAGCAGTTATATACATAGTATAACCGTATAGTGTGAGGTAATAATTAAGGTGTTTCCACGTAAGTGTACAGTGTACAGTGTGGGAACATCACAATGGCGACGAGGATAAACTGTAAGTCATTTAAATTTTTAAAGAAAAGGAGGAAACAGTGTTAGTTCATCATGCATGATAATGTTTCGAATCATTGTCAAAATGGTATTTTAGTTTTAAAAGCAGTGAGGGTTATCTGCAGTTACACGTTTTTACCATGCAATTGAAAATTTTCTCCAATTAAAAAAAAAACCTGCGGGTAGTTGAATAATACTAAAATTGCAAACGTAACAGGAAAAAGGGCACGTGGTTTCAAATCTGTTTCCATCCTGGCTATGTTAATTAATTTTCGGTATAAAACCATTCGGAAACGCCTGCATACATCTTAACTATCGAGTCAAACCTTTATTTGGAACCGGGATATCAGGAATGTGTTTTCAAATCTGTTTTCATCTTGACCGTGTTAATTCATTTTGGTTATAAAACTATTCAACAATGCTTGCATACCGTTTAACTATCGAATCATACCTTTATTTCGAACCAGAATACGTCAAACGACTTAAATCAATAAATACAGTATAGTGCGAGTTGCTTCTGGTTTTGATCAAGATCAAGGAATCGTGTAGCGTTAGTCTTTAGAGATAATTATAGCGCGAGCCATCGTGTACAGAATACGATCAGCACAATGATATTTCAAGTTAATGTGATCGAAAAAGGGATCAACAATAATCCTCATACTTTCTTATCCAGTTTGCTTCACGAATAGTATAAAATTGTGTGGAATTTTTAATGAAATCCACGTTTAAATGGAATTCAAAGTTTTTATTGGTTAATAAAACATGTTTGACTTGATGTGTGACGATAAATAATAATAAGATGAAATGGTAGATAATAATTAAATGGCCACAGGTATTAGTTTTGTTGAGCATAAGTGTGTAAAAATAAATTGTTTGAGTGTACAAATAAAATTGGTATAGAGTCCAATTTTATGTAGGGCGTGAGCGGTCGGTCAGGTGTAAGTGCTAAAATGGATGTCCAGCCAAGAGATTGCCAAGCATAAGTGCCAGGTGTGCCAGCTGTAAGTGCAATGTGTGGCAGCCTTCTGACGATCGGCTCCCTCGTGTATCTAGTGGAGCATGTGCGTCCATAGATCACGAGGATTCAATTTCCGTGGCGGCCTTGGCATCTTAAAAGGGGACGGTCATGTGCTGCTACGGACGAGTTTCCGCCCCGTTGGGCCAGTAAACGACATGTTATCTGCTGGAGTGGTGACGGGCATGTGCAGTGCTGGAGCACGGGGGTTCTGGTTTAAAGTATCAACTAGTTGAGACTTGAGTGAAGTTTACACACCTATGCTAAACCATACACGGATGTTGGAATTGGACGGTAGTGTCCAAACTGTTTATATTATATATAACGACCGTTACCATATATAAAATTATGAATTATAAGCTATATTACAATTACATATATAACTACTACAGAGATCTGTATATAATTATTTAACGTCACATTTCACATTATTTCCGTTTATTTGAATAACAGAGAAGATAAAATATATACTATTTTGATTATTAAAGTAGTCTGTTCTAGGTTAGAGTCCTGGGTGGATTGGGTACTGAGATTATTCAATACCTGATCTAAGAGTTGAGATAAGTGTTAATTTTACTTATACTGGATACTATTTTCGATAGGTTTCGGTTAAAGAGGTTAAAACTACTATTAGTTACCGTGTATCATGGCGTTATAGGTTTTATATTCATCGTTTCTGATTAAAAGTTATTTATTTAGCTTTCGGTGTAAATAAGTCTTAATAATAATATAAAATAGGCCCAATAGCTTGACGATTAAAGCATGGAAAGAACGTAGATTACGAGGGGGTTCCGGGTTCGAGTCCCGATGGGAGATTGGTTGCATTGCTACAAACAGGTGCATCCACTATAATTGCTGGAAGTACCAAGGCCATCCTAACACCACTACTACTGCTACAGTAATGCTGGGTAAATGCCTATTTACTAATTATACCTACACATAGAATTAAGAGAAACAGGAACTGGCCGGGCTTGCGTGACATGCGGTGCCGTTTTGGGCGCCGAGATTTGCTGACAAATGTTCGTGTACTGATTTTGCTTTCCTAGGTGACGCCACCTTGTGCGCCGCTTTACTGATTGGAGATAGTCACGCTTATTTTGTAGACGGGGCCCATCCATATTGTTTCCTAGATCTGTGTAACTACCTACAAGACTCGCTGAGTTGACGGTTCGTCAGTTCAGTAGACTGAAGGTAAGTCTACGAATATTTTTCGATAAGCAATCTGCTTTAAACAAATTCGCCCGAACAGTCATGTTCACGTAACACGTTACTACAGCAATAAAATTCCGCTACCGTTTAGGTAGGTTGTATCGTCGATACAGACATTTTTGAGATTAGGTCGACACAAACATTTTTGGGATTAGCTATTCCATCAAAAGTATGATTTTGCAATGATGTTTAAAAGTAAAAGTAGAGTTTAGCAGGCAGACAGGCGTACTGTTTTGTTTTAAAATTGTTATGACTAAGAAAATTAATTGTTACTGTTAATAACAAATTTTCATTACAGTGAGTTATTACAAATTATTCAATGTAAAACATAAGATCTCGTTTTGTTGCTTTTACATTCTCACGGCATCAAAATGGGTAAATTATTTAATATATTTCAAACAAATATGCAAAATAGGGAACGTCAATGCAGTCGTACAATATCACCTTTAGTATGACAGGGGTTCTTTCTGAAGGTACTAGCTTCCCCAAAACCATAAAGAAATCAAAAATGGGTTATACACGGGGTTACAACTTGGTCCTAAGTTACAGCGGCAGCGGTATGGGCGTACATTTTTATCTGTCTCTACTGCATATGACGACTTGACAATCAATGTGGAGCTGCGATCTGCGACGGCAACAGTAAGATGCAAAATAGTTAACTTTCTACGTCTATGTCTTCAATACTGACAACGTTCGGGTTAGTTCAAATCTATTTGTTTGATGGTTAGGACCGCTGTTACTGTGACTAGGGTACGCTAACTACCATATTATGAGCGTGATAGAATTTACTTCGTCAAACATCCAATAGTACTTTTTATTGGGTAGGTATTGATATGAAGTTTACCAAACTTATATGTACTCGTAAGTAAGTATGAGATTCGGTTTGGCTATTGTTTGCAAATTAAACCAATGACATGATTATAGTAAATATTTCCAAATCAAGTACTAAACGTGTAAGTAATGGGCAAAGATTACGATGTAACCTTTTATATTTGTGAAAGGTTTAAACAATATCGTTATTCAACAAAATACTCAAACTTCATTTACCTAGAATATTTGCCTCGGTATTTGGCTTCAATAAATTGGTTTTTGTCAATAAGTATATCATACTACGAACGTTAGACTTCAGTAAATAAAAATTTATTATTACATAATATTATCTGTAAATAAAGTTTAAATAAGCAGACATAGGATTACCATTGTAGGAAGTAAGTGCCTGCTGTTGTTTTATCATGTAGAGTCGAGTACTAAATTATAGATATTGTCCAAGAGTCAAGGGTCAATGATATAAAATATATAAAAAGGGGTTTGCGTGCTGTTTTATATTTTTTGTTCTATTTATCAGTGAGTGGCATTTGGGCACAGTTTTAAAACGCAATTTACTATGAACGTAACGTATCTTGGTGATCTGTGGTTGCGGTGGAAAAACAGTCAGTCTGCCGGTCGTGAACGCGATTTCATTGTTGAAGCATTATTTCTAACTTGCAAGCCTAAGGAGTTAGGAATCCTTACTATTTACAATACTTGATAAGATTATTGGTATTGTTATTTTAAATTTTAAATTAGTTTTTAGTCAAATATTTATTATTGTAACAAAATAATTAATTTATAATTTCTTTGATATTATACTTACTTTATTAGTTTGCTTGTGGACTTTGCAATGCATAATAAAATCGTTAATATATTTTCATGAGTTTCTGAGTAAACCACTAAGGTACTTTTTACTGCAATTATTTTCAATTTAGCTAGTTTCAAACGTATTGGACATCATAATGTACAACCATAGGAAACGTTACTACTTGGATTTAATGTGTCTGAAGAAACAAGTTATATTACTTACTTGATTTTATTCATTACAGAAATTAAGGTTCTAAATACAATCAATTTGTAAATGGTAAACAGTGACACATCCCAAACAATTTCATTGGGATGAAAAATTGAATTAAATATATTTTTATGTTTAAACCAAACTGAAGTGAGGCTCGGCGCGATAGAAAATGACCTATGATACAAATGTGTCTAAAAGTTAAACTGCGAATCCATAAATGCTTCGTTCAGTGGCAGTAACGGCCACAGTTATTCCCTGGTCCGTGGTAACAATGCTAATTTATGAAATTTTGATTGTTCGTAAAATACTACCACATTCAGAAAGCACTCCTTAGTCATCCAAACGGTTACTCAAGTAAGCATTTCCGGACAACTTTATTACGAGTAATTATGAATTTTGATTTTAGTTGTTTGTGTGTGTGTGTGTGTGTGTGTGTGTAGTAAAAGTTGCGAGTGATAATGTTATATGTTACAAAAAAGGAGGAGACTAAATTGTCAGCATATTATAATATAAGAGTTCCCAAGTACAAGTGCAGAACTTATGAGATATCATTGTCCTTGGGAGGTAGTAGATGAGGTGTCGTTTTAGTTTCTTAAGCATTACTTCTTATTAAAGAAAACTGTGTTCCGAACTAGCTGAAAAATGATTTCGTTTCAATTGGACTTTATTTGCGAATTTGGGTTATTTAATAGGTAGGTTAAATAGACAAGTTCCGATCCAAAGTTAGCCTTTTTGAAAATGTTGATAATACACTATGTAGATAAACAAGTTAAGTCAAGCTTTATGGACATACAAAAATGTATGTAGTTTATATTAAATATTTACGATTATTTTCCACAAAAATGGCGTGGTCCGTTTTTCTAGGTTTATACTGTACTGTGTGGTAATTTTATTTTTCGCCAGTTTTTAAATGTTGTTTTCGACATCGTCCTGTCGCTTATTTTCGTATGTAAGCGACAATGATGGCGAACTATTTTGATTATGCCTAGTAACTAGTCTGTTATTTTTGAGCGTAATTGGTTAAATTTCATTAACAGAAAAAAGGGGAAGGAATGATCGGTTGAGTTTATTGTCTGTGGCTGTGGCCTTGTGAACTTTGTTGTGCGCCATTAGGTATTATGTATGTATACTCAACTACTTAACTCCGAATTACTGTAGGTCGAGCTTGAATAGGGTGACCAGTTTAAATGTAGGAATTGGGAATCTGTGAACCCTTTAAAAATGGGAAAAGCAATATGAAGTGGATAATGAGTTATATAAAAAAAAAATAAAAAAAGAGAGGGATGTAGTGTATTGGTCTTTGATGTCGCAGATTGTCTATGTTGTCCTTTGACAGTTGTCATGCGACACTTAACAGTGATTGTTATTGTCTATATATTTGGAGTTCCGATGGATGGTCGGCCATTGCTATACGAGTCAACGGCGAGAGCAGAGCAGTTATATACATAGTATAACCGTATAGTGTGAGGTAATAATTAAGGTGTTTCCACGTAAGTGTACAGTGTACAGTGTGGGAACATCACACATACATACTACTTACTTTATTTTTAAAGTAAATACTAAAAATTTCGGTGAATATTTCACCTACCTGTTGCCGTTATCAATATCGAGCAAAAACAACAAAACATCACGTTTGTTGATTATTAAATAATTTAACTACATATTTACTTTAAAGTAAATATATTACTATTTTCTGTGAATATTTCACCTTCCTGTTGCCGTTACCAATATCGAGCAAAAAGAAGCAAAAAATCACGTTTGTAGTATAGGGAGTCCCCTTTAAATATTTATTTTATTCAATTTTTTTGAATTTGTTGTTATAGCGGCAACAGAAATATCGTATATTATCATGGTTCAAGCCTGATGACAGACGAACAGACGGACAGTGAAGTCTTAGTAATAGGGTCCCATTTTAACCCTTTGGAAACGGAACTCTTAAAACGACTATCATTAGTTCAAAGCCATTAAAGTTTAGTATGCTGCAATTTGCAAACCAATGCATATTAATTATGTAAGTTATTGGAGAGACCGCAAAAATGCTTTGTGAATCTTGCTTATAAATAACCGTGATTTATTTATAAACGTGGCACATTCGCATTATAGGTATACAATATAATATCTCAGGGATTGTAATAATTTATGTTGATCGAAATTAATTGACTACACGTACATGCAATAAAACTAGAATTTATGAAAATTCCTTTTAAACAATAATGGTTATGTTCAGTTACCACTGTTAAGAACTTAGTCGTCTTAGTACGATTTTATGTTCAGCTGCATAGTCACTTAATATCAGGCAATTACTAGCTTGTAGTTTGTAAAAATATACGAGTGGTTGCGAGTGGTATAGTCTAACGTGTCTCTAGGTAATACCAAAAATAACACCACCAATCTGGCAAGAGAATAGTGAATAAGAGTGGAAATCAATATTTAAACAGTAATACTGGTAAAATACACTTTAATCACGGCTCACCATTTAATGAGCCCCTTCATTTTATAGCCGTTAATCTTAATTAGCCGGCTCGTTAATTAAGCTATCAGGCTATATATTATACAGGCTTAATATAAATCTTCTGGTGCAGTCCTTATCGCTGTGCTTCTACCGATTGAGGAGATATTATTTAATGCATATAAGCCTTATTTGTTGTCTCTTATGAATAGTCAATAAAATATAATTAAGTATACTCATAGTAGTAGTGATAACTAGTTTACGACTTAAAAAATATTAATTAAGTATGACTCGTATAAATGATGTTTGGTTTGGCCACGAGGTAGAATGTATAATGCATATGTACTTTTGCTGACCAACCTGAATCCTAATGAAAACTTAAACTAAACAAGCCTGTATTGGGAGTCAAACCCGTAAAAACCCAGTGTGCAAACAACAACAACAATGCAACAAGGCTCGCCGTAATTGGCAGCCAAAAAACCACCCAAACTTCAGCAGCCTCCAACTTCGGCAATTTAAATTAACAAGCCTTCAATATTTATGAGATGAATCTTTTAACACTCCGAAGTAAACAAACAAAATCACGGTGTAGTACAAACTGAATCGTATAGCCTGAGGATTTTGTATAGTCGCGGAATGAAAAGGTTCGTCACCTTAGCTTAAGACTTTCGCTTGCACTAATTCTGCAAGATTCTATAATGTCAACATACCAAAACAATCGACTAATGCAAACTAATCTGTTTAAAAATTGACGAAAGTTTTCGTTCCCTTACTGTACATTCAAAGTTTTTGTACTTTCACATTTATTTTACACCTGACTGTTTGTGTTATTTAAGGAAACCTTGCGATTCGATTAGCGTTTGACATACTCTGTAACACATTGATTTCATTTGATTCTCTACACTTCACCTCAGACTTCACGTAGATGTCAATAAAAAATATGAAGGCTTTATTGAAATACAATTTACAAATAGTAATTTAAATTAATGTTTTGCAATTTGAAGATACTAATTCAGAAGTTAATAGTATCTCTCTAGTCGCAGTTTTCTATAACTTAGTATAACCTATATCAAGCAGACGATCAACTAGCACGGTTGGCATGTTATGGGGGTCCCAGGTTCGATGCCTGACCCGGGCATTTATCTGGTTAAATATAAACGTGACCGTGGGCGAGGGAAGGGGGAAAGGGAGGCTCACGTGTAACGTAACGACGCTCACAAAGACGCAAATGCCGCGAGGTTTTTTAAGCATTTCACTTCACGAAATGAAGCCGATGCGTTAAGTGAATCGCTAGGCAGCAGCTTGAGAAATCAACGACTCTGCCCGCGAAATTCAAAATATCGTGGTTTTTTGCAATTTGTACGCTAATTACACATTATATAAGCTTATGGCAGTCAATTTTCGGGAATGGCAGTATCATAATATTATTTACATGTTTATCCTAGGAAATTAGTTCGAGTATCGAGTTTTAAGTGAGTAACTCGCAAATCTCGGACTAATTTCTTTAACTTGACACTTTCAAGCAGAGATTTTTATATAAACGTTAAGACGATACTGGGATTCCCGCAATTTGACTGCCATTAACCAATTATGTATTATTAGCTTAAAAATCGCGAATAACCACAACAATTTTAATTTCGCGGGTACACCCGTGGCATGCTCCTTAAAGGTATGTAGAACCCGTCGACCCGTAGTTAGTGGTGGCCAGCGTGGTGGTATGGTCTAAAGCCAAACCCCTCTTCTTCCAAGAGGAGATCCGTCCCCAGGAGGGGGACATAAGATGGGTTTGAGATGACTTTTAAATTTATTTTCCTAGCACCTTGCCCTTGGTACGTTCCGGTGATTATTTGGGTAATTTGGAAAGCCCTTTTCTTATTAAGCTATTGCATAGCTTCTATCGCGGGCTTTGACGGTGCAGACCGAATCCAGAAATTTCGTAACGAAAATAGCCTGGCACTCCTAAAGTAGAGCTTTTGGTACTAGGCTAGAGCACGCCAAGCCTTTTTGAAATTGTGAGGGGGTAGAGTTTGTTGCTTTTTCAGTCTAAATATCTGGGTGATCACACTTAGTATACATTTATATCGCCTTTATTATAATATAAGTATAACTTTTCCTGGGACTTCTAAGAGAATTTTGATATTCCTCAAACCTTGTGTAGCTAAGGCCTAGTTTCCACCAAAGCGGAAGAGAGTGGAGCTGTGTTTGAGTAACCATTCAGATTTCGCTATTTCGACATCTCTCCCCTCAGTTTCGTAGATGTCAAAATTACAATATCTGATTGGTTACTCAAACAGAGCTCCCCTCCGCTCCGCTTTGGTGAAAACCAGGCCTTAAGTACCTACTACCTATGGCTGATAATAAAATATCTTTAATACATATATTTAGTCACAGATGTATAAAAGGCACTCGTACCTAATAATGGAATAGCGGAGCCACAATTAATGAATCTCAGGCTAATAATGGATATTAGAGGCCCCCGCGGGAGTGTCCTGCTGGAATACTGGTCTTCATTAAGACGGATCACGCTTGACCTATTCGAGAGAATGGACCGAATCGGTGACAGAAGAGATAAATTGCTGGATCATTAGCTTAGTATTAGTAGTTCGTGGAAGGACTCGTGTATGTAACTAATCTTTATAATTACAAGCTTGTATTTAGTTCCAACTGTCTTGAGATTGTATGTTTGTTTGTATATTTGTTTCGAATGTTGACGATCGAATGGCGTAGCGGTAGCAATCCTGCCGTCTGCGTCGGAGGTCGTGGGTTCGATTCTCACACCGAGGAAATGTTTGTGTGAGGTTTTTCAGTGTCTAGGTGTTTTTCAATATTATATTGTATTTATGTATATTGCAAAATAAAAACTTATGACTTTTTTAGAAACTTCATTTATATTACAGAATCATATTTTGATTCAACTTTCATTAAATACCTACTGGGCAAGAGTTACTTTTCAGAATTAAAAGAGTTTGGTTATATACAACCACGCGAGTTGGTAGGCTTCACACACTATTGAGATCATTAAAGTGAAGTCTGAGGCAAGCATGTTTATCGATTTTTCATTCATGTTATACATGTAATGGGAATACAAATAATTATTTAGATTGCCAGAATAAAAATGGTTGTTTGTCTAAAAGGTGTTTCTGTGTGTCTAAAAGGTTTTTCTCTATTTGTAATACAATTGGTTATTTAATTAATTTCTCAACTCCTGAAATATTTATTAGGATGAAAGTTTTAAAGGATACATAATTGAAACTTTTAACTTTCAAGATATATCTTAGGCAAAATGTAACGTAACGTAAAGATTGTTTATTCCGGAAAATTTCCAAATTACAATTTAAATACACAATATTCACGTGGTAATGCCGTAGGAAAAACATAAATCGGTATAATACAAAACGCTATTTTTTACAGGCTGTGCTATCTTATAAAATAATACATTCACGTCTTCTTTAATTAATACTTTGATTAAAAGTTATTTCCTAATTATTATATTTTCGTCCAAGCTTCATTGCTGTCTGTCTAGACTCATCAATTTTATATCAATAAGAATTATGAAGGCTATATTGAAACACAAATATTAATTGAAATTAATGTTTTGGAATTTGAAGAAACTAATTCAGAAGTTAATAGTATCTCTCTAGTCGCAGTTTTCTATAACTTAGTTTCATACCTATATCAAGCAGACGATCAACTAGCACGGTCGGCATGTTATGGGGGTCCCAGGTTCGATGCCTGACCCGGGCATTTATTTGGTTAAGACTTTTCGCGGCTGATTACCAACCTGAGTGATTTCACATGTGATGTGAAATCACTAAGTGATGTGAATCAAGAAATATTTAATAGGGGGGCTCCCATATACAACAAACGTGATTTTTTGTTCGCCTTTGTATTCAATATTTAGAACCTTAATGTAAATTATTATTCGTATAATATGATGTAGTATTTAACATTCAATATTTTAATTTACATTTTATTATCAACTTAATTTAAACATTAAATACAAAATTTCAAGAAATAAAATAAAAATATTATTTGTTAGCTCTTATGAAATGTCATTTAAAATAATTAAGTGCTTATTAATAGTGATAACTATTTAACGAGTTAAAAACTAAGTTTACGAGGGTTCCAACGCGCCCTGAACTGAGACGAAACCAAAGTAAAATTAATTTCACGATTTTTAAAAATTTCACTTCACAAATCGCAAATACTTAATTGATAAAAAGACAAAAATGTATCTGGAAAACTGAAAAAAAGTTGTAACTCCAATGAAGTTCAAAACTAAATAAAACTGGGTCACAAACACGCTTTTCCCGAACTCTGTCGACGGAAACTAGTTACAAGGAAATTATCCGGAATTTTATTTTCAACGAAGTTAGAGGCGATCGACTATTTACAAGAGGGTAGTTAACAGGAGGAAGGGCTTTCGAGTAGCTAGTTGAGGATTATTGGGAAAACTCACATTTTGACGGAAATTTTAATGAAAACGTTGGGAATTTTTTTAGATGGGTAACAACCATGGAACTGGTTACCGTTATTACGGATACCTCACACTGTTACCGTAACCGACACCTGTGTATATTTTTTTTAGTTTTATCTTCTGTCGGCACGCCTGTGTTTTTTTTTAAAGAGAAAACCCCGATGTTTTTAAAGAGCTGTCATCTAATTTTATTTTGTAGCAATGAAAATAACTTTGTATCTCGGTATGGCGAAGGAGAGATCTTTAAAAAACATATATTCCTCAGAAAATTCGTCAATATGTCTTCTTATTGCTGATAGTTGTGTAAAGACTGCCAATCTGCACCTGACCAGTAGATTTCCATTTCCAGTTTAATTTTCCACATAGCTTGGAATTTAATACCGGATCTCCATAACAATTGAAGGTTTATTCTAACCATCAAGTCATTATTGCTCTGTTTCTATACCTACGATGAAGATAATATTACAAGTATCCAATAGTTCTTGACATCAGCTTTGAACTATTGAAACTGGATTATTTATGAAACTATCTCAAATACAACAAGAGTACGACCTAATGCGGCTGTCCAACTAACAAACGACAAAGTGTATATCGTCCCCCAAGTTATACCTAACTTCTAAACTAAGCTTAACTACAAGCCAAATTGAGCTTAAGTAGTTGGGTATTTAAGTTCATTATCTATTATACCGGCTGGCAAGACAATAGACAAGGGAATCAAGTTGTATGAAAGTTCGGCCTAATGCAATGGTGACCATATTTTTATCTTTGGCTGGATAAAGGAAAAATATTTCCTTTTTACAGTCTTGGTAAATCCACCACATCATAATATTTTATTTATTTGTGTAGTACCAGAACAAATTATTTTTTAAAAATTTGGTAACTAAAGTGTTTGTACCAATTTTGTTATTTTACTGGCTATAGTTTCGTTTAAACTCATTTATTTGAGCAATCTTTAAAAAATGAATTAGGTGGATACCAAACTAAAATTTCAAGTCTTATCTATGTGACAATATTTCGACCTATTTGCATAGGCCCTGGTCGCAGCGAGCGACGAGCCATTAGCAATTATGCATTAGGTCGAAATATAGGCATATCAAACAAGACATTTAATTATGGTATCTGCAACCACTTTCGTCATTATCTTTGTCACATGCTTTATGCTACTCTACATGCAAAACTATATGCTGTCAGCACCAATAAGAAACCTCTCCGAACGATTTACGAAAGCTTTTTCGTACAAGCAAACAGTAGTGCCAACTGTTAAAATTCTATAGATGGCTGCAGAGCGAACTACAGCGTGGCCTTAATTTTGGTGACAAAACAAGCATTTTTGGCACCGATAAACTGGCGACAATTTTTCGCGCCGTCCCCCTGTCCAGGGTATACGTCTATTGCTGCATACTTTATGCTTTGTACTTGTTTTGATTGCAGAGTACCGACCGAAATCAAACAGCTGATTCCGCTAAAAACGGGATGTTTGGTCACACTCCTAAATACAAAGAGCAGTAGCGGTGACAATGAGCCATAGACGGTAGTTTGTTGAAATAGTTTTGTGTGAGTACGTTAGTAATTCATTATACTTGACGTATGGGGAATTCACTTTGCCAATAACTGTTTGCTCATAGTCACAACCTTAGTCATATTAACGTATTTTTTCTATTTTGAAATGGTTTTTGGGGTACTTTGATTCAGAAGTAGTGCACAGAGTAAGTACAGACACTCGAAGCTACCACAAAGTTCCATATACTAAGAAAGGATTTTTGAAAATTTGACTTCTTCCGGGATCTTTTCGGTATTAAACTCATAGTACTATTTGCAGTTATTGGATTGTTCAGTTTAATCTTATTAATAGTAGATTGTTACACAAGGGACGTAAGTAAGCTATTACAGAACAAGATCCAATTTGGCGCCAGTGCGAGCGCAGCTCGCATAGGGCGCTAATGGATCGAGTGCACCCGAGATATTTAGTCACACGAGCGAGCGCAGCGAGCGAGGGTGAATATAGTTCGAGGGTGCAATAGCTACTTGCAACCGAGGTAAGCATTGTACTTTATATCATTCTTGCGAGGTAAATAAAACATTGGTAATGCAAAATAAAATTTTAATTAGAATAATTAGCAAATTTAGAGAAAAAAAAATTCAAGCATAGTGCGGCGTAATGTTGCCCTTGAACTGTAATGTGAACATTACAATTCAAGCATAGTGTGACGTAATGTTGCCCTTGAACTGTAATGTGAACATTACAATTCAAGCATTTTGCATTGAATTGCAAACACCAATTTATAAGGAGACTTTCCACCATAGTAATTAATCCATAGTTACTGAGCAAGTATGATATAAAGTTACTTTGCTCTTCGAGTACTTTCAATAGATGCAGAAATCCTCCAAGCATTGGCTCAAATTTGCCTGTATTTCTTTACAAATTGCATTACCACGGTTCGACGGGTTATGAATGTTGCGGCTAAGTTACCAGGATACGCAAAATTGACAATGCCCAGATTAGTATCTTAATAAAAAAACTGTTTAAGGGGCCTGTGAACTAAAATGTCTCCATTCATTCAAAATAACAAATCATTAGTAATTCGTGCATATTTGGATCATGTTGTAGTGTTATTCGGATTCATATAGTAATAATCTATGCTCCTGGCCATATTTGGTTCGGAAATACTTCTTTAAAACGAAATAATAATCAATTTTGATTAAAATTTTTATAACTTTGGTCAAGTTCCGTAATACCAAAAATTATGAATGAAAACTTGTAACTTTCTTTATTAACTGGTGTTTTTCTTAAGCTGTGAAAACTGTGCTCCTGAACTAATGCGACGTGAGATAGTGTTGTTTTTATTACAAAACAAATAAGTAGAAAACATGTCCTCTTTGACATAAAAATAAGCAAAACTAAATTCGTTTACATTTTCGTTTAACAAAAGTATTTCGAAACCAAATATGGCCAGGAGCATAGATATGAACCTGAATAACACCACAACATGATTAAAAATTGCACGAATTACAAATGATTTTATATGTAAATATATCATACTTTTTATGGAATTTTTATGTCCGAATCGACAAATTACTAATTATTATTCCCTGACTCTTTTGGTGTCTTAATGATGCAAAACTACAAGATACGCCTTTAAATTAGTACGATCTACGTTTATTGGCTTTGGTTTTAAAGTAATTATACTACAAAGTAGTACTGTGCCTTTTACCTCTCAAGCTGTCGCTTATTCTGGAGCTAGATTGCGATGTGTGTCTCTACATATTTACTCGTATTTTTCGTTTATTGATATGTATTTATTTATTAATACGCAGTCACCCTTTTTTATTTTCTGCTACGTAATATGTGTGTGATTACTATTAAATTACCTGTTCATAAAACGTTAGATCAGGCAGTATTAACTTTGTCCTCTCTTCGTATTTCTCCTGTAACATTCTGTCCTATTCGCTCTACTTTGTTGCCTCCGTTCGCAAAATGGATTCAGTTTCGTAGATTTCCATTCTTTCTTCAATCAATGACATCGGAGAAGTATCTGGAACTTTTATTTCTATCAATTCTGCTTGAACGTAGTTTGTTTAAGTCGAATTGATTTTCAGGCCAAGGATACGACGAAGGAAGTTAGGTGAAAATAAAGTTTTGGTGTACCTATGCAAGGATAAATGTGTTTTTATGTCACATTATTTTTTTCTTTAAGTAAAGACCCTTAAGGGTAATTTAAAGAAGCTAATTATAGATAGTTTCATCTGCTAAAACATTTTGACATTCGCTTTATGTTGCATGTGATACTGCAGGAGAAAGCAGTACATTATTATTATTTCTAAGAGGTTCGGAAGGAGTCATAGGGCGCATCTTCATGGATTGAACTACCTTTAGTACCATTATTAAAAAGCTTTGACTAGAATTTGTTCATTGATTTTTGTTACTCTCTATTGTTGTATTAAGGGGCGCGACTGCGGAAAACGTGAAAAAGAGAGTTACGGATTTAACTATATTGAACCACTCGCTTCATTATACGACATCAAAAAAAAAACTCAGATGGATAGTAAACGAGTCTACAGAAACACCGCAAAACATTTATAAAATAATTCTTGATTTTTGAGAAAAAAAATGCGTCACTTAGGCAAAAACATCTAAAACAACCTTTTCTATTTTAACTCTGCAAGCCATTTCGTTATTATAATTGAAAATATTTTTGGTTAAAACATAGGACGAAAGTATAGATAATGCATTTACCGTCAAAGTTATTTCTAATTCAAACCACAGAGCAAATAATATGACCTCCAAATCAATCATCTTTTTATGCGAAAAACGCCATACATTTTACTATGAAAAAATGGTCTCCAGAAATCGCTTTATATTAGAGAGTCCGCGGCATGAAAAATTCAGTGCTGTCTCAGTTTTCAAGGCGAATCCACGTCTGTTTGAAGAAGCGCTTCGTTTTCGCGTCGCTCGCGATTGAAATTGTGTGTCTCACTCTATCCAAAACTGGGTGGGTCGTCAGTGCCAGCGTGGCTGCTGCCAAAATTATATTATTTGTATTTTTTTCGAGCAAGTAGACGAACTAAACTAAGCTGACCCGACAAACGTTGCTTTGTCATATATACATTATTTCTCACTTAGGGGTATAAAAATAGTTTGAATTCTATTCTCGGACCTACCGAATACTCACACAAACAATTTCATAAAAATCGGGAAAAGCCGTGCAGGAGCCATTTTGTTACTAACACTGTAACACCTGAGTGACCTTGCAAACTTTGTATTGCCTTTTAATCTGTTTCTCACTTATATGATAGGTGAAGATCGAAGTCAACTATAGGTATTTAACGCGCTAGCGGCACCGCCCCGCCTCCGCACCGGTAAGCGCGAAGCAGAATTAAAATGGTAAAAGTATTTTTTTGGAGTTTCACTGATATTATTTTTATTTGTTTTTGTCGTATGAGTAGGTATTTCTATTCAAATATAGGTTGTTGACTGGATGATCGACTTCACCTGACGGGAAGGTATTCTGCCACAAACTTTTCTTGCCCGGTGGCCAAAAATGGAACTAACGTCAAAATTTCGATTTACTCATAAATTATTCCTTTAGTTATAAGAACTTACGCGCGAAATATCCACACCATAAACGTCAACTACCACAATTCTTAAAAAATTGAAAAACCTTTGCAACAAGCGTGCAAGGAATTAATAATATGCTTACTTACAAAATGGCCGCCATTTTCAACTTTTTTGTTACTGGGCCGATCACTTTAAAAATCGATATCTAAGTTTCGCAGTAAGCATAGAGAAGGAATATGTGGTCAAAATTTAAAAAAGTGGCCGCCATTTTCAACTTTTTTGTTACTGGGCCGATTGCTTTTAAAAATCGACATCTGACCTTGTCAGCAAGCCTTGGGAAGGAATTTGTGGTCAAAATTAAAAAAAAGTGGCCGCCATTTTGAACTTTTTTGTTACTGGGCCGATTGCTTTCAAAATCGACATCTGACCTTGTCAGCGAGCCTAGGGAAGGAATTTGTGGTCAAAATTTAAAAAAAGTGGCCGCCATTTTGAACTTTTTTGTTAATGGGCCGATTGCTTTCAAAATCGACATCTGACCTTGTCAGCGAGCCTAGGGAAGGAATTTGTGGTCAAAATTAAAAAGAAGTGGCCGCCATTTTGAACTTTTTTCTTACTGGGCCGATTGCTTTCAAAATCGACATCTGACCTTGTCAGCGAGCCTAGAGAAGGAATTTGTGGTCAAAATTTAAAAAAAGTGGCCGCCATTTTGAACTTTTTTCTTACTGGGCCGATTGCTTTCAAAATCGACATCTGACCTTGTCAGCAAGCCTTGGGAAGGAATTTGTGGTCAAAATTAAAAAAAAGTGGCCGCCATTTTGAACTTTTTTTACTGGGCCGATTGCTTTCAAAATCGACATCTGACCTTGTCAGCGAGCCTAGGGAAGGAATTTGTGGTCAAAATTTAAAAAAAGTGGCCGCCATTTTGAACTTTTTTGTTAATGGGCCGATTGCTTTCAAAATCGACATCTGACCTTGTCAGCGAGCCTAGGGAAGGAATTTGTGGTCAAAATTAAAAAAAAGTGGCCGCCATTTTGAACTTTTTTGTTACTGGGCCGATTGCTTTCAAAATCGACATCTGACCTTGTCAGCGAGCCTAGGGAAGGAATTTGTGGTCAAAATAAAAAAAAAGTGGCCGCCATTTTGTACTTTTTTGTTACTGGGCCGATTGCTTTCAAAATCGACATCTGACCTTGTCAGCAAGCCTTGGGAAGGAATTTGTGGTCAAAATTAAAAAAAAGTGGCCGCCATTTTGAACTTTTTTGTTACTGGGCCGATTGCTTTCAAAATCGACATCTGACCTTGTCAGCGAGCCTAGGGAAGGAATTTGTGGTCAAAATTTAAAAAAAGTGGCCGCCATTTTGAACTTTTTTGTTAATGGGCCGATTGCTTTCAAAATCGACATCTGACCTTGTCAGCGAGCCTAGGGAAGGAATTTGTGGTCAAAATTAAAAAGAAGTGGCCGCCATTTTGAACTTTTTTCTTACTGGGCCGATTGCTTTCAAAATCGACATCTGACCTTGTCAGCGAGCCTAGAGAAGGAATTTGTGGTCAAAATTTAAAAAAAAGTGGCCGCCATTTTGAACTTTTTTGTTACTGGGCCGATTGCTTTCAAAATCGACATCTGACCTTGTCAGCGAGCCTAGGGAAGGAATTTGTGGTCAAAATAAAAAAAAAGTGGCCGCCATTTTGTACTTTTTTGTTACTGGGCCGATTGCTTTCAAAATCGACATCTGACCTTGTCAGCGAGCCTAGGGAAGGAATTTGTGGTCAAAATAAAAAAAAAGTGGCCGCCATTTTGTACTTTTTTGTTACTGGGCCGATTGCTTTCAAAATCGACATCTGACCTTGTCAGCAAGCCTTGGGAAGGAATTTGTGGTCAAAATTAAAAAAAAGTGGCCGCCATTTTGAACTTTTTTGTTACTGGGCCGATTGCTTTCAAAATCGACATCTGACCTTGTCAGCGAGCCTAGGGAAGGAATTTGTGGTCAAAATTTAAAAAAAGTGGCCGCCATTTTGAACTTTTTTGTTAATGGGCCGATTGCTTTCAAAATCGACATCTGACCTTGTCAGCGAGCCTAGGGAAGGAATTTGTGGTCAAAATTAAAAAAAGTGGCCGCCATTTTGAACTTTTTTGTTACTGGGCCGATTGCTTTCAAAATCGACATCTGACCTTGTCAGCGAGCCTAGGGAAGGAATTTGTGGTCAAAATAAAAAAAAAGTGGCCGCCATTTTGAACATGGCAAAGATTATGAAAATATTGCTCTGGGGCAGTTGGAATCTTATTTGGGAAATGTTAACGGTTTCCCTTGTCACATAAAAAAGTGCGGTTTATTTGTGGATCCTGAAATACCATACCTTGGAGCAAGTCCAGATGGATTATTAGATGATGATAAAATCATCGAAATAAAATGTCCATATGCGTCTGCCAATATGTGTATAGATGACGGGGTCCATCTAAAAAAAATCACTTTTTGGAAGTGCAATCCAACTGGAAACCTGATAATAAATACGAGTCATGACTGGTGGTATTATCAGATCCAAGGACAACTTCATATTACGCAAAAAAGTGAATGCATTTTTATGGTTTGGACTAAAGTAGACTTTAAAATTGAAAATATTAAAAGAGATGACGATTTCTGGAAAAAATTCATGGAAGAAAAATTGAAATTTACTACTTACTTGATTTTTACCTAGACTGTATGCTCCCAGAAATAATTGATTAGCAATTAGATATAAAAATGGAAGTCAGAGAGCCTATTTATGTGATGGATGCAATTAAACGGAGAGAAGATATGAGCGATGCAAGAAAACGTAGGCATGAAAATTTAAAAGAAATAGTCAATAAGAAAAAAAGAATCTGATGGATTTAATGTCAATTGACTTTTGACATGCATACAAAATGGCAAAAAATTAACTTGGGGAACTAGGGCTCGTTTTCACAAGAACTGTAACTTAGGTGATCCTTAAAATGTTGTAACCGTAACCCTTGGAATAAAAATACACGTGAAATACTTTAAAGTTACCTTTACATTTGAAATTAATACAATACATTACAATATTGACGTTTTACAAGAACCTGTACGTTAGGCCTATGTAAAATAAAGATATTTTGACTTTGACTTAATTAAATTTCGATTGATTATTATGTTATCTACTTATAGCTTGACCGCTATAAACTTGGCCCTCCCATGGTCTGCGGGACGCGGGGCGGGAGTTACTCAACCACTAATCTCTATTCTATGGATTAAACATTCTATACAATTCAGGCTGGGTCACTGTGGATCCATAGAATAGGGATCAGTGCACTCAAATAATCAGCTGTCAGCTGTGACTGACGTGAATAACGCACACGACAATATTAATCTTGCGACGTGTATTATGATACATACTCAAGAAAATACCATAGGAGAATTCTCAAGATGCGAGTCATTACATCGTATCGTATATAGCCAATCGCACACCCGCCCCGCGTCCCGCAGACCATGGGAGGGCCAAGTTTATAGCGGTCAAGCTATATTTATCCTATCTTCTGATGTAACTTATGGCATTTTTATACGTATTTATAAGATCCTGTATAGTGAGGCCTATGTGAAATATTTTTTTTTAATTTGAAATGAGTTAACTTCAGATTGATTGTAATGTTTTGTACTTATCTATATTGTCTTCTGATGTAATATATGGCTTTTCAATAGTTCCTAAATAGAAAATGTAAATTTTTGAAATCACTGACTTGTTTTAAACTATATCAACCTTTAATTGTAATTGTTCAGTACTGTAGCATTGAGCGCGGCAGCACACGGTCGGTCCGCGACATGACGCATTCACACTGTGCCAACCAATACCTTATCATAATCATTGTTAATATTTAATTCATTATATACATTAACTGCCTATCATTTGCATACAGTGTAGCATACAACAGTAATTACAATAACTATCACACATAATATCACGTATGAAACCCTTACATAATATGGATCAAAACATTGTCAAAATTATTCATTAAAAAAAAAAAAAGTTAACAAACGCGTACAATTTGACCCCGCCTTTTGCATCCGGGCGAGCACGGATTTGCCTACGGACTTCGTATTGCGATAAGCTAGTTTCGACGTACACTGCGCGTTTTCTGTGACAGTTATAAACTTACTTCAAATACTAAACCCGTGATGGACATTTAATTTATCTGAAGTATCGACATTATATTTTTACATGGTCAGGGTACTTATCATACACCGCGCGCATTGCGTTGGTTGAGTGGAAAATATCAATGTTGTTGTGTTATCGGAAGTTCGCTTGCTCGCAGTCGCCAGTCTTAAAGGCACGTCTTAAGTCCTTGTGTCTTTGCAAAACTAAATAATAAAGCACTAAACAACACAGTAGATTCTTCACTTTCACTCACTTATACTAATTCGGAAGGCTTACATATTCCTTTTGAGTATTTCTATAGGGCCCGTATTGTCAAAGAGATGGATTCCACGTTTATGTGATTACTTGTCATACAACATATAAACTGAAACTTCGTAAACATGCCTAACATAATTTAGCTAAGAACGCTTAAGTTCCTAATAGTCATAAGTCAACTACAAAATGCAGCAGTGTCCCGAAACAGCTTAACATTGATTAAAAGCTGTTTTAAGCTATGCACTTTAAGAGAATTTATAGCAGCAAGGGAATCCTCACTTACGAAATAACTTTAACGGAGCTCGTGTTAGAAATGTTGCAGCTACGAGTATTTTGCATTATTTGTGTCCCTACGGCCGGGATACATATTTTACAAGGCTCATTAATAGATAAGTCGGGAAAGACAACCTCGTTAAATACTCGGCGAAGTTTTTTTAAACTGAATCGACTAGCGTTTAACTGTGATCACACCTAATGGAAAGTGATGATACTCCTACAGTCTAAGGTGGAACACGCTTACCTAGAAGATGCCTATATGCCCGTTCTTACTAGAAGATGCCTATATGCCCGTTCTTAGGTAAAAAAGTGACGGGGGAACCAAATTAAATAGTTCCTGAACACACTCTCCGAAATTATAATCTATAGAATACCGACAGAACGAAGATGGATATTTCGGCGGGGCACTTCTCTTGCAGGAAACGCATCTGTTCCGTGAGGGCGAAGGCGTTACTTTCATCTTTCTCTGGCCTCCATGAAACATTTTACATCTGTCATCCGCAAGCTGGCTCATGTGGATGACATTATGTAAAATGTTTTGGCACGCCTTATTCGGGGTCTGCCTCTCAAGACCTGACTGACGCAGGGTCTGCAGCAGCCAGACTGCCAGCAGCAATGACGGGACCTGCCGCTCTGGTGGCGGGAGGTGAATCCCGTACTCCCGCCAACGTGGACCGTCGTGGACCGTCGTCGTCGTTTTAGTTGGTGCAAGTGGCCACATAATTCCTCCGTTTTCCCCTAATACGGAAGGGTATGCGTCAGGTATTTTCAGTCTTCCACTTTTAACTTCTTCTACCAAACTCCTATTCACTTCTACTACTTGTTACATATTCTACTACTTCATTCTACTTCTTCTTCATTCTATACTCTACCTATCTGTGAAAACTTGTCATTAGCTTTAAGATAATTAGATGTTAGACTAGTCAGTAAGAATTAGCTGTAAGTTTTCCTTAGAAAAAAATAAATAAAAATAAATAAATATAGATAGTTGGTTTCTATTAGAGGATTGGATAATTCGTTGAAAAAATATAAATACAGAATTGGTTTTCAAAGCCATCGTATCTTTGTAATTATTTTTATTAGAATTTATTATCGTAACCTTTGAATTCGATAATAGTATTATGGTATGAAAACTATTAAATCGTCAATTATTCAATATGAACTAAAATACTTTACAAGCGAATTGTGTTTTGATTTTTGTACAAAAATCACGGCACAATTCACCGCGCGTGTGAAAGTCGACAAGTGTGGTCGAGTTGAGTTTATCCAGTCATATCTCTATTTCCCATCTATTTCCAATCAACACATTTCATTTTTCCAATCCATTTCGTTAAATCCATTCAAATTGACAGCTCCCAAAAACAATTTTCCATGCAAATCGGATTGACTAATGGCGCCCGCGAAAATCACTCGAAATTAATCCGGAAATTGAAGGATTTGTGAAATAAAATATTTCTCAATATTTTAAGGCTCTTTGAAGCCTGTCTCTGGCAAAAATAACACAGGTATTAACATTGCTATTTAGTATGTCTAAATTACTATTAGAATAAAGGTGTTCCACAGAATGGCCCTCCGACTGCCATAAGAATTTATCTATTGAGAAATTTGAACACTTTTCACTATGTTAAATATGCAGCAGGGCTAAACAATGTAACGTAAGCGCTAAGCGTTGACGACAGTAGAAAAACCACGTGACCACCAATACGAAACAAATGAAAGCAGAATGTACTCTAGCCTGCTGCTGCTGCTGTCACTCGCACGCGCAGTAGGTACGCTAAAGTTATCTACAAGTCTGCAAGAACGCCAGGGAGCGTTCAAATAGTCGTACTCGATTTTCAAAAACAGCGCGTTTTCCTCTATTCGATGACAGTTGTCTACAGTCACGCGGTTTGTCCGTATACATTTTTGTCTACTGTCGTCAACGCTAAACGACTGTTACTTTTTCTAGCCCTGTAGATTAACTAAAATAACTTGTTTCTTACTTTTGAGTTCGTTTTATAACAGGGCGGTCGTGTCATTATTTTTTTTTAATTATAAACATTTCATTTCACAAAATGACGTAGCTCACGCATTACGTGAATCGCCTTTTTTTGCTTACACAATACAAGTTAGTACTTGACTGCGATCTCACCTGATGGTAAGTGATGATGCAGCCGAAGGTGAGTAAAGTCACCCCCAACGGTTTCTACACAGCATCGCACCGGAACGCTAAATCGCTTGGCGGCACGTCTTTGCTGGTACCAGGATATTATGACTCTCAGAGAGGTCATTGGACTATCCGATTAAATATTTAGGTGAGATTGAAATTGTTTCTGGCGTTTAGACAAGGGACCGACCGCAACAAATGTTTGAAACAAAGCATGGAATTTAAAGAGTAGGTAAATCGTATTTCACATTGCAAATAACTCTACACGAGAACTCTTGCAACTCAGTGCGAATTTAATAAAATATTTGCAATTAAAAACAACGTACAGTTCAAATATGTACCTAGTAAAATAAAAACGGGCAAGTATGAATTGGACTCGCGCACCGAGGGTTCCGGTCTACTACAGAATAAGTAAAATCATAAGAATTGATTTTATTTTTAGAATTCACAGCTGTGAGATTATAAGACAAGTGAATAAAGTAAAAAAAAAAAAATAGAAAAACATTTGGAAAATATGAACCTTTGAAAGTTTTTAATAACATAAAAGCCAATTTTTGCTGGGGATAAAAGATTAAAGGTAACAAACGTGAGTTAGGGGGATGGGGGTGAAAAAAGGTGAGTAATGGTGGGAAGGCCGTCCAATTATAGCGAGTGATACATCACTGTTTAGCTTTCGAATAAGCTCTTTCTTTTAACTTTAACCTTTAACATTAAAGTTGTTT
This sequence comes from Coenonympha glycerion, assembly GCA_963855885.1. Taxonomy (NCBI): domain Eukaryota; kingdom Metazoa; phylum Arthropoda; class Insecta; order Lepidoptera; family Nymphalidae; genus Coenonympha; species Coenonympha glycerion. The sequence continues at coordinate 1,737,851 of OY979631.1, forward strand.
ATTTTTTCTTCATAATTTTGAAAATCCTAAGTCTAACTTGGCACCCGGCGGCCGTTTGAAATTATTACGTCGAGACGGCTACCTGTAGTTTCTTCGATCACGTGATAAGTGGACCTGGCCTGACTATGTGAGATTGTAATTTTCGTGAGAATCCCGCATGCCTGTGAGTCACGAAAATAATCTCAATGGTATAAAAAGCCTGCCAACCCGTATATGGCTAGCTTGGTGGGCTACAGCCAAATTCATTTTAAGAGGAGACCCGTGCCCGTCTGTGCGACAAAAAAGAGTAAAGATGACTTTTACAGTCCATAGAGGTGGTAGAGGTGGAATATTTATAACTTATGATATATTTTGTTTTGTCCCTTTCTTTTGAATATCAAATTTATTGATGATATCTCTATCATCAATAAATTAAGGACAAAACAAAGTAAAACTAATAATAGCTATTCCAAGTTTATTTGTTGGGCGGTATCTGAATAAACGTAATATCCGGTATCAATGTTTAAGCGATATAGATTTTAATCATAAAGTTATCTGTCTAATCGCCGAAAGCAATCTCCAACGGATTCCCCGGTTAATAATAAATGTTTGTTTACGGAGTCTGAAGGCAGTTCTCGGAGGAAAAGAATATTTACGTCGTTTGCATCTCCATTGGGAATAAGAGATGCTGCATCCAATGAACAGCTATTGCATACTTACTGTGGCTAAGATATACAAAGCTTTAGGAACTAATGTCTCATGATGACGAACGTAGTTCAGTACGTTGTATACGATTCACAGACTTGTATAGGTACTAAAGACAGGGCGAACAGCGCAAAAAAATATCGCCAGTTTAAGGGAGCAAGAATGACTATTTTGCACCCCACCGGCAGTAGTCAGTATAGGTAGATAGGTAAAGACCTATGTATTTCTTTTTTTTTTTTGAATTAATAATAATATTGCAGGCAAGGTGACCACAGACACATAGATAAAAAAATATAAAAAATAAACATGTATTTCGCAGGAGTTTCGACAGATGGCGCTACATTTTCTTGTATGAAGAACGTTTACGTAAAATGTTTGAATGGGCTTATCTTGACCATTTTCATCTATTATAAGATTGCAATGCGAAGTAACAGGAGGCACTGCATGTGACATGGGCAGGTGGCCCTAAGCATGAGGTAGGTTGACTAGTTTTTTATTACATTTGGCCCCGCCTCCGCTAAGTCATATTGATTATGATTATTATGATGTTGATTCGAAGTACTAGGGCTACCTCGTAATCGGGCGCATGCAGCGCGTGAAATAGACCGTACAAGAACTAACTAGTGCAACCAAGCCGGCGCGCGGCAGCCGTCTACCTGTAGGGGACTTGATCACGTGACAAGTGAACATGGCCTGCCACGGGCGAAGCCCATTACGAGGCGAAAAACCTGTGTTTCTGTGTATAACCCGGGTACAATATCTGTGGACCTAGCTCTATGACGTCACGTCGTGTCAGCGCTCTGATATGGTGCGCAAAACAATCAAGCCGAAGCGAGCGCGGGGAGGTGAAAGGAGAACGGGAAGGGGGTACGCATTCCAGCGAGGTCCACAGATATTGTAACCGAGTTGTAGGTAGTTACTTCTTGCTCATCCTCTTGAAGAGAACATATTATAGAATTCAGATCATGTCGCATAGATATAGATACACAACATACATAGCCGCTATAGAGTGCACCTAAGCACGCAGCGGCGGACGCGACTCCGGAATGAAGCTGCACATTATGAATGGGCCACTGCGGAACGCATAAATAATACGGGCAAGTCGTTTGAAATCTATCCCCTGTATGCGGCACAAATTGCTGACTCGGCCGCGTCGCTAGTGGATTTGCCCGAACTGCGGAACATTATACGGATATTGTTTAATATCGTGTATTGCATGGCTCTGCCTAAATAGGTATAGCGCTGATGTATAAATAAATAATTAATCGGACAAGTGTGAGTCGGACTCGTGCAAAATGGGTTCCGTACCATTATTATCCATATAATGTAGCGAGATGAACAAGTATCCCATTTACTTACCTATATCGTAATGAATAACGTGCTTTACAAGTACAGTAAAAATAGGTCTAATAGAACAGGGACCAAAAACCAGCAAAATTGTTGTGCTCAGTAAGCAGTGATAGCTCAGTGGTTCTGACATCTGCATCTCATAAGGTGGTCGCGGGTTCGAATCCTGGGCACGCACCTCGGATTTTTCCGAGTTATGTGCGTTTTTAGGAACTTAAATATCACTTGCTTAACGGTGAAGGAAAACATCGTGGGGAAACCTACATGCCTGAGAGTTCACAAAAATATTCTCGAAGGTGTGTGAAGCCAACCCGCACTTGGCCATCGTGGTGGGCTATGGCCAAACTCCTCTCAGTCTGAGAGGAGACCCGTGCCCAGCAGTGGGACATAAAAACGGTCATATATCGCGAGAGGCGGCATACAAGAACACAAGCACATTTAGCCGATTTACACGTTTCTAATCGTTGAATGTCGTTTCAAACGCAAGCGTGTAGACCCGTCATTACAAAGTACTGCATTCTTTACAGCAAAAACCAATAGAAATAAATACCAACTTCAACTTCACTTCACTTCAAAACGTCCAAAAAACGTCACGTCCTAACCCCCATTGGTCATTGTTGCGGAAAATAGGTTCCGTCCCTTCCATCCGATACGACGTTGTTATACGGCGCTCCATCATCTCAACACGGGTCTGAATAAAGGATCCGAATTCTGTTCGGAACGAAGTGTTTGTCTATTGACCTTTTTGGGGGTCCGTACTAAAAGGGTACCAACGAGACGCTATTGATAAAACCTGGTTTCCATTTACCCAGTAGCTGGCAGACAGTGACGTGTCCAACAGATACTGGGTCCGTTAAAACAGAGTTGAGTCAACTAGAAGCCATGTTCTTGTACGATCTGTGTCATAATAAGTATGATTGCACTGACTTAACCCGCAAGCTCTGCTATCGTGTGCCATTTAGAACACCTATACGTAGCTGTCGAACACACCAACTCTTTGCTACCACAAAATGCCGCACGAATGCAGGTAAGCGCTCGCCTCTGCTTAGGATGACGCAGACGTACAACGAGCACTTTGGCAATATCGATATTTTTGCAACTCGAGTGGGTGGTTTCAAGAGGTTGGTCATAAGCAACCTTAAATTAAAAGTAGATACAACGAAATATTGATTACTTTGTGTTGCCCTCACCATGTACCTACTTTTTGATTACCTGTGAACGACGGAGTGGGTCAGGCACTGATGTTTACTAGTGTTAGTTTTATGTTATTAATGTAAAATTGTAGTGCTAGACTGTTTGTCGTTCCATAATAAATAAATAAATAAATAAATAAACTGCAACTGGCTAGTTACTGTTGGTCAGCTATTTCAATATTTTGATCTATAACATCTTTTATTTCGGTTGCTACTCGCTAGATTTTTTTGTAGGAGTGATTTTGGAAAAGGGATCGTAGGGAATTAGAGTTGACCAATGAGCGCTCGCGCTGCCATTTTGCGTTGGCATCACACAACGATGTACTGACGGCCAACATGTTACAGATGTTTCACATCAATGTAAGATCACTTTCTTTCCTACACAAACGAAGTTAAGCTACTGCAGAGCCGTCGTTGGTTCCATACGAACGCAACCAGAAAAAGTCAGAAAGACCAACCAGAACAGCTAGTAACAGTATGTACTGGGGAATGTAACTGTTATAATAGACAACAGAATTTACAGTTACTGACAATTAGCTGATCAGAAACTGAAAGCCTGAAGGTGCAACTGAGCTCGTATTGGACAACTGTTTTAGTTTTAAAGCTTCACTTTCGGTCTGCGTATACCCGATCTACCTTTTTTATCTTGTTATATCATAGAGTGGGGTACTAAACTTTTATACAGAACCCGACTGTGGATCTAAATCGCTCTTGGCCGGTTTTTTCTTTATTCACTTCAAGGCAACTTTATGGTATTTTTATCGATAGCAGGTTAGCCTTAGCACCTTGATGATATTTCTATGAAGATGAATATCGATACATTCAACGTGAAGACTAGAACACGGTGTAGACTGGCCTTGTTGCTGCAAGATTTAACAGACACGTATTATTTTCTATCATTTATTTTCATAACAATTAAATAATATTTTTAACAATGTTTCTAAAAAATTAAAAAACACGTTTAAAAATATTAAAAAATTGAGTCCACCACTGGTCGCGGAGCCTTAACGACCCAAGCTACCAGTGGTCAGGGTTCAAGAGTGAGGAACCTCCTCACAATGCGTGCCGTTTCCAGGACCACTGCTTTCTGTATACGACCCTTGATCCAACAGTTGAGCGAAAGCTTCTTAAGATGTTGGTCGAAGTTTTTCGCTATAAGACCGTTAACTGAAACGACTATCGGAACAATAATCGTCGAGTTCACACTCCACATGGCGGTAATCTCATGAGCAAGGTCTAAGTACTTTGATAATTTTTCCTTCTCCGCTTTCATGAGATTCTCATCATGTGGAATGGTGATATCCACAATTATTGCACGGCGCGCCGAACGGTCGACTATTACTATGTCAGGTCTATTGGCAGCAATATACCTGTCAGTTATAATCGACCGATCCCAGTAGAGCAATGCACTACTATTCTCCAGAACTGACGCAGGGTCGTACCTATAGTACGGTATCTCAACATCTACGAGGCCATACTGAAGAGCAAGTTGTTGATGGATGATCTTGGCTACTTGATTGTGTCTGTGCAAGTACTCGCCATTAGCAAGATGGGAACAACCGGAAACAATATGCCTGAGGGACTCCCCAGGACGATGGCACGCTCGACATAATTATGTCAATAGTGCCATCTTTCATAATATGTTTCCGATAATTCCTCGTCTTGATAACTTCATCCATAATTGCACAGACAAAACCTTCGGTTTCCCCAAAGAGGTCTCCGAACTGTAACCAAGATACAGAAGCAATGGGATCTACATACAAGTTTAGTTTTAAAACAAATTCCACGAGAACTATGGATTTCCCCGGGAAAAAATACATGTACCGTATAATCTATCTAAATTCAAAATTTTAGCCAAATCGGTTTAGTACCTACCTCCCTGCGTAGTGAATGGAGTAACAATAATACAAACTGTCACATTAAAAATATTAATAAATTGCATATCATCGAGTTCTTGAACTCTCAAGAAGAACCTGCAACAAACTCAGCATTTCCTCTAAAATTGGAACTGACACAGAAAAACCCCTATCGTTATCCATTACCGGACACAGGTTTTTACTGCCAGCGTGAATGCTCACTGCTTTTTACGATTCCGGACGTCCGCATCCAATTTTTGCCGAGCGGCTTTTTATATCGCCGACTGGTTGGCTGCTAGAGGGACCCAATAGACATATACCTACGCAGGATCCGGCTGACCGCACGAAAAAATGTCGCTAGTTTACTGGTGTCAAAAAAGTTTGTTTTGACACCAACGACGTCAGTAGTAAGCTGACTGCAGAATCTTTTATGGGCCGCGGATCCTACGCCATAGATCACTTATCTAGTCCGCATGCGCGTATTAACGAGAATTTTGTCAGATAGGGGTACCTTTTTCTTGTGCGAAGAAGGTTTATGGTAGAATGTACAGATGAACTCATCCTTAGGTTCATATCGTTGAGAGGAATTTATTTATTTCGCACTGCCGTAGTTGGGGAAATACATCCTGCATAGGCCCAGTTTCCACCAAACCAGAGATGAGAAGAGACAAGAGATGAGCTACGAAGCTGCTTATTTCCACTCGTATGCGGAGAGAAGATGCGTAGCGCAGATGAATGTGAGCTGTGCGTATCGGAGATGTGAGCTGTGCGTAGCGGAGATGTAAGCTGTGCGTGTCGAAGATGTAAGATGTGCTTAGCAGAGATCCGAGCTGTGCGTAGCGGATTTGTGAGTTGTGGGTAGCAGAGTTGTGAGCTGTGAGTATTGGAGATGTGAGATGTGCGTAGCGGAGATGTGAGCTGTGCGTAGAGAAGTTGTAAGCTGTGCGTAGCGGAGATGTGAGCTGTGCGTAGAGAAGTTGAAAGCTGTGCGTAGCGGAGATGTGAGCTGTGCGTAGCGGAGATGTAAACTGTGCGTGTCGAAGATGTAAGCTGTGCTTAGCAGAGATGCGAGCTGTGCGTAGCGGAGATGTGAGGTGGGTGTAGCAGATATGTGAGCTGTGCGTTGCATAGATGTGAGCTGTGCCTAGTGGAGATGTGAGCTGTGGGTAGCAGAGTTGTGAGCTGTGAGTATTGGAGATGTGAGCTGTGCGTAGCGGAGATGTGAGCTGTGCGTAGAGATGTAAGCTGTGCGTAGCGGAGATGTGAGATGTGCGTAGCGGAGATGTGAGATGTGCGTAGCGGAGAAGTGAGCTGTGCGTAGTGGAGATGTAAAAAGCGTTAATCGAATGATGTTTTCGGGTGTGAAAGACGCGGGGGAAGACATTCCGCTCAGCCGCACCGCTAGTTCTCGCGTATGTAATCTCTTATATTTTTTGAATTTATTCCACTATTATTCACGGAATGAGCGATCGACAGAATTCTATTGCGTTAGCAGAAAAGTCACATGGCTAAGGCGGCTAAACCAATTCTATGTACTTATTGAAAATGATAACGCAAAACCAACAGAGATAATAGCGCCAATGGAATTGAAATAAAACGACATCCACAACACCGGTCATTTGCAAATTTTAATTATAATGTCAATTTTAGTACCGGGGACCTTCGAGGGAGGCGCTACAAAATAGCATAAAAAATAAATTCTCAGTTCCATGGAATATTTAGTCCAGCATACTAGTATTATAGAGGTCAGTGTTTTGCATGATTGAATGAAGTAGATACCCATGCCTATTGACAGAACACTCGACTGAAAATGATGTTATTTATACCGCTTCCCATTCACCAAACACAATCCAACATTGAGCGAACAAACAGCTTAGTTTCCGATGTACAAAACGTTGACAAAACCGCAACTAACGTATAATGAGGATACATTAATAGCGTAAGCGAAGGCTCGGATACATCATACAGGGTACGAGTGAAATATGAAACCACCAAAAACATTTCCATGTAAACTATAATAATCATTGCCAATACGTATACCTATCACTTTATAACTGTGAAGGAAATTAGTAACAGTTATGAAATTATTCGCAGTAATTTTAATTAGGTAGGTACTGGTAGTTTCCTAAAACGCATAAAAATCTGAAAAGACAGATAAGTGCGTGCACGGGATTCAAACCCCCTACCCTCTGATGAGACGCAGAAGTCAGAACCATATGGTTGTGCAACGGTGCAGTTACGTCATAAGCTGCTGTGCGCTTCTGGAAAAATAAAATACTTACGACCGTTTTCACCAACACTTTAAGTTTTAAAACTTCACCATTAGTTTAAGGTGACAGTTTTCACGTACAAAAACTGTCACTTATCGGCTTAGGCGTTTCTTAAAGTGTTGGTGAAAACGAGCATTATAGTATCGACAAAGTAGCATCTTGGGCACTGTGGTTAATCCTTGCAACGGTTGAGCCGCGTAGGCACCGATTGGCATCGACTGTACAACGTATGCGCTGATTGGATGTTGATTTTTTTTTTAATTTATTTCCAGAAGATGCACAGTAATGTTACATAAAATTACTGTCCCGCCAAACTGATAAACCAGTTTGTTGGCGGGTTCACGCTCTAAATTAAATTATTTACAAAACATGCATCTACTTCCTATTATATAAACTAGCTAGCCTAACATGCAATTATACCTACGAGTACATATATGGTGATGGTTTGTGTACATATATGGTGATGGTTTAAGTACATGTATGGTGATGGTTTGGTTTGCTATGATTGCCGGCGATGTTTGGGCGATGTACAATTTTATTTACGAGGATCATACTCCCAATACCGCTACGCCGTGCTACAGCATCAGTAGGGTTAGTACAAGTTTACGTACAACTTTTGAGTAGTCTCACTTCGAATAAATGGAACGCATTTCTCCATATATCTACAGCCAGTACCCCAAGCGGAACTAAGCTTTCACTGGCTGTCCGCTTAGGCCCTTCGCACACGGCTCGTACGCGTAAGCGTAGCGTAATCCTCGCGTACGACAAGAGCAGTACAAGCACGAACATTTTCAAATATATCCGCAGACGAAGCAGTGTTGCAGCGAATCGTAGGAGACGTATAATTGTCATATTGTTATGCGTAGTGACATAACTATACGCTTACGCTTACGAGCCTTACGAGCCCTGTGCGTCTATAGCACTGGCTGTGTCATTGATGTATGGAGAAATATGTTACGTACTTATTCGACGATTCGAGTAGACTCGAAATTTGTTCAAAAACTTGTACTAACCCTACAGTCGATACCCTCTGTCGAAACTAGAGAATTTATGAACTTCCGGATCCCCATCCGCTGTTCTTTTGGACACAAATAAACAATCACTCTGTTTACAAAGTATTACGAGGAGCTTACGACCGCGCGGCGACTGAGTTCTGATTTATGTATATTTTATCGTACTTCGACTTCAAATACTTGAAGCTTAGTATAAATGACTTACGATTTATTTTGTTGCTACTGAAATAACGGAAGTCACGTTTCATGATAAATTTGTAATGATGAAGAATAAGTATGTTCTATTTGTACGCTCAAAACTATACCGTTTCGGCTTTAACCCCTTTACAAGGGTATTCTCTCAAGTATGGGCATGGAATACATAATATAATAAGTTCTGCCTAAGAACGAAAAACAATATGCATCCAAATTTCGTCGTGGTGGGACAGTATCGCGTAGCTCAGTGGAAGAGCTCCTAGCCGCGATAGCTGGGGGACGTGGGTTCGAGTCCCACCGCGAGTGAAATTTTGATGCATATTTAAATTTATACATAATATAATAGTACATAATACAATAGTACCTAACGGTACAGAAGGCTCGCTTTATCGCATTCGACGTACTAGGGCTACCTCGTCATCGGGCGCACGCAGCGCGTGAAATAGACCGTACAAGAACTAACGAAGACAAGGTATCCGGCGCGTGGCGGCCGTCTGAAATTAGTACGTCGAAACGCCTACTTGTAGTTTCTCGATCACGTGATAAGTGGACCTGGCCTGGTATGGGGGTGTACCTATGTAGTCTTAGCCCACCACGCTGACTAATTGCGGGTTGGCAAGCTTCACACAACTTTCTGAACAGTGCAATGTTTTATTGACGATTGACGATGACGATTCATGACGTGATAATACGGTGGAATGCTCGAGTTTTTTTTTACGCTATACAAGTTAGTACTTGACTGCGATCTCACTTGATGATAAGTGATGATGCAGTCGAAGTCGTTAGCATACTAACTTGGAAGGGGTCACCCCAACGGTTTCTACACAGCATCATACCGGAACGCTAAATCGCTTGGCGGTACGTCTTTGCTGGTAGGGTGGTAACTAGCCACGGCCAAAGCCTCCCACCAGACCAGACCTGAGCCAATTTAGAAATTATAAAATTCCAAAGTGGCCCGTGGCGGGAATCGAACCCGCGACCTCCCGCTCGAATCCGAGCGTGCGTCGCCTGCGCCACGGAGGTCGTCAAAAGTATTCCAGCGAATTGTTTAGTAAACGCTTGATACCACACTGCTGCGACCGAGACCCAACTGACTTCCCATTTGCGTCACTTCCCGCGGATTCCACAGATGGCGCCGACAGAAGCTAGGGGAATCCTCGGGAATGCGCGAGGATTCCCTGGAAGACGCGCGACCTTTTTTTGTCTGTGACACAATCGACATGAAGTTCATTATTCTATGTGCAATTTCGTTGCCAAAAGTCGCATCAATTCATTGATATATAATAGAGATTTCGGGTCAGCGCTACAAAGTGTCCGAACCTATAGAAATCCAAAACGCGAAAAGAGTTCCAATCGCATTGAAGCAAAATAATTAGGCTGTATAATAATGGTTTAAGACATAAATTACCTTTGTTTATATAGGTTTTCTCGAGACACTTTTTTCGTGGATTTTGTATTACACCCGGGGTCCATGGATTTATATGCCAATGCTTTAATTCCATTCCGCAGCGATGTAAAATGACACTAAGTTTTCATTTACGGAAACTTAACATTTTGTTGCTACAAATAATATTTTTGTCGACATCTATTTGATATTTCAATAGCAACTATACGTACCGTCTACCGATACATCAGAAAGCGTCTACGAAGCAGATTAAAAGTTGAGCCATCCACTCTCAATTCCGCAGCGGCGTGCACGGTTTCCGCATTTTCAATATAACGTGGTTCCGCTGCGGATTTATTGGCAAATACTTCAAATTCAGTACAATCGCCGGCAATTGTTGCTACGGCCGCGCATGACCGGTTTAGAAATCGCCGTAAATTTTCCACCCCTGTAGTCCTACATGTGGATGAGTTTAGTTGGTTTGATTGTTGGGGGTAAACTGCATTGTGCTGTGTGACAAACCCGTAGGGTTAGGCTATCCGTGCATGTTATAAAATGTAACGAAAAACATTTTTTTTAAGCTATTGCATAGCTTCTATCGCGGGCTTTGACGGTGCAGACCTAATCCAGAAATTCCGTATAACGAAAATAACCTGGCACTCCTAAAGTAGAGCTTTTGGTACTAGACTAGCATGAAAGTAGGGAGCGCAACTCCACAACTTTTTAGTTTTTAGTTTGCCATCTATAAAAAAACAGCAGAACTTTGTGGAGTTGCGCTCCCTGCTTTCATGCTAGCCTGGTACCAAAAGTTCTACTTTTCTATTGATCGCAAAACTAAAAATAACTTTAAATTCTATGCAATAGCTTTACCGCGGCAGTCTCCGAGTGCTACACGCCTTTTTTTATTTTTTTGAACCTGAATCACTGGCATAGACGTATCGCGAAGCTAAAGTGGCAATGGGCGAAGCACTTAGCTCGAAGAACCTTCGGACGTGAACCCAATGTGCTGGAATGGCGACTCCAACGCAAGCAAGGTCAGGCCAGGTCCACTTATCACGTGATCGCGAAAATACAGGTAGGCGTCTCGACGTATTAATTTCAGATGGCCGCCACGCGCCGAATACTTTGCTCGTGCCCGATGACGAGGTTGCCCTAGTACGTCGGATGCAATAAGGTTACACGATACAAAGAGAAGCTATTTTTGGAGGCGTGGCCAGGCGCTATTGCGAATTGAATTTCACTGTTTCGTGTCAGTACTAAGGTCGGTATTTTTTTAAACCATCTTGCCGAGGGAGCCTTCTGTACCTTTAGTGCCATTATTTATTCCGTGGCAAGGTTAAGTAAAAGCAATCTTCTGGTGGTATACCTAAGCAGAATCTCAATCAAGACAATCTGACATCGCCACTTGATTGTCGGGCGTCGATCTAATCGCTCAGGATTCAAAGGATTCAATTTAAATTGATCGGCAAGTCGTTGTTTCCGAGCCAAAGTCCAATCAAGGTTTAGGTTAGGCCGCCTTTTCACTACAGAGGTGTGTAAACAAGTAAATACTATTGATGTTTTTGAGATCAATTACAGTACCAACTTGATTATTCGGCCCTCTGTTATACAGATCATGCGGACTACCAACTGCGCCCGACTTGAATAATGGCAATAGATATTATATATATTCTGTTCCATATTACATGCATATTTTGTTGTTTTCAATAAGCATAACAACAATTATGTACTATCTATACATAATAATATGCAAGAAACCCGCTTTTCTTCATACATTCGATTATTCGGATTTTCGATTTCATCCAAATGCCTAACTACAACGATTAGTCCGGTTAATAGAGTTTCTAATGTAATAGGATACAAGTAAATATACTTCTAACATTGATGAAGTGGCATCTAAATATCGCTATTGTGGATGGAATTTGAAACCCATCTCACCAGGCTCTACGAATTCAGGTTTGCAGATTTCACACATATTTAAAATCATAATGAAGAATCCAAACGCATGAGTTTTATCACTTTTACTTTTGCTTTGAATGTTGAACTAGAAATATTTAGTATCCACATACTTAGTATCACTTAAAGTCCAGTATATTCCTACTGTCACAGTTCGCATACATTTCCCTGATAAAATTTCCTTAAAAAAATTATCTTTAAAAAAATTTCTTTAAAAGCTGATATGTATATCAGCTTTTCTAAGTACATACATTTCCAGCGAAACAATTCTCGATCGTGTTTCTGCAGTTTATTTCACTTCTGAATATTTCATATTTTTTTTATTATTTTATGATTTCATAAAAAATACAGGAACCAACGTATAGCCATGATAAAATAAATATTTCATAAATGGTAATACCAAGTGCATTTCCACGAAACCAATCGAAATACTGGATTCAACATAATAACTGCTTCAGTCGAATGCAGTTCATTTCAGCTCACTACAACAGTTGAATGATAAATGAATGGAAATCGGAAATAACTCAGTAGTTATATATCATAGAATTCGCCAACCGGAGAAGAAATGCAAGTAAGTCTACCTCTCCGCTATAATGGCTAAAGACGAACAGTTTTACTCGTGGTTTTTTATATTACAAATTCCCGTAGAAAAATAATGAGGATAAAATGTTTTCCCCATCAACAGTTTTATCCACTGGCTATTATATCCACGTTGCGCTCGCTTAGGTGATTATATCCACCGAAAACGAAAGGAAGGCTTCTCCTTTCCTCTTTTGCCATACTTTTAACCGGTAGATAAGATAATTTACTCCTTTATGTGTTTAATTCCCCTCCTGTTGTTGAGTACTGAATTTTATATATCTGCTCACAGCGTAACTATATGGATGTATAATAACAAAACTCGTTCGTTCAAGTAAATTCTGGCAGTCTACCAACCTTTTTTTGTTTTATCTAATTTTTGTTTTATCTAACTTTTAAGTATTTTTTTAAATCATAGAGTTCTATTGGTAGAATGAGGTGGAATTATTTAATTTGAGTAATTTATGATCGACGAGGTTATATAGATCACGATTTCCTGGGTTCATTTCTCTTGGTATTCATTCCCGAAACAAGCAAAAATATATGTTAGTCTTTCTTGTCATGAAAATCATAATATTGTTTGCGCTGGAACTTAACCGTCTCATTTCATATGCGTCTGCAATAGTACATTGTGATACAAGGGTGGAAAGTAGGTTTTTAATGTCACGAGTTTGCAAAAACCTATACACCCGTGTATCACACGACGTTTTTCAATACAGTTGTGAGAATTAGTAAAAAAAAAAATCAAAGAGATATGTTTGCTCAAGATTTTGGGGGCCAATTTCCATCTTGTTTGGTTTTTACCTTAAATAAAATATCGAAGATCGAAATCGAAGGCGACTTCGAATTCGCAATCGAAAAGATAAAAGATAAAAGATAAAAGATAAAAGATAAAAGATAAAAGATAAAAGATAAAAGATAAAAGATAAAAGATAAAAGATAAAAGATAAAAGACAAAAGACAAAAGACAAAAGACAAAAGACAAAAGACAAAAGACAAAAGACAAAAGACAAAAGACAAAAGACAAAAGACAAAAGACAAAAGACAAAAGATAAAAGATAAAAGATAAAAGATAAAAAGAAAAAATAAAAAGATAAAAAAAAACTGAAAAAGATAAAAAAGATAAAAAAGGTAAAATAAAAAAGATTAAAAAAATTGAAAAAGATTAAAAGAATAAAAAAGATAAAAAAGATATGAAAGATAAAATAAAAAAGATAAAAAAAATTAAAAAGATAAAAAAGATATGAAAGATAAAAAAAAGATAAAAAAAATTGAATATGATAAAAAAGATATAAAAGATAAAATAAAAAAGATAAAAGAATGATAAAACAAAAAGATAAAAGAAAACGTAAACTAAAAACTCCTTGCTATCAAACTTTTTATATAGTATATAAAATAATGATCGATCTTGTAAAAGTAAGTTACGACCACGAAAAAGAAAGATGCCTGTGCGTAAGATTTAACTTTCGAATACTAATGACAGCCTCTGAAAGTGCGCCATACCATACAACTGTATTGAAAAAGATTTTTGTTTTAAAATTAAATTTCTCATTCAATAAATGATAATTTCCTGTTTCATATTGATTGACTAATGAGCGGAGCTGTGTTTGAGTAACAAATATCAGATTTCGTCATTTCGACATCTCTTCTCCCCTCAGTTTCGGAGATGTTTCACGCTTTGGTGGAAACCGGCCCTTAATTGGGAAAAGAGTATTCAAACTAAGTTTCCGTATCAAATTATCGGCTGATATTGAAACCAAAATAAGTAAGGATAATACAGTGGCTTTTTCAACACTTGGTAATAATTTGTAGGTACGTCCTTAAAAGTGGGTCCATTTTAGTGATCCGCAGTCAAACATGGTAACAATTAGGCACACTAACGAGGTAGTTAACTCGTGTAACTTTATCCAACGAAGTACATGTAGTAACTTGGCCCTTGTTTTGCGAATTGCGTAGTTCCCAAATCTGTCTTCAGTGGCCTTTACATTATTCTGCAAATTCCCCTCCTAACTTGGGAGGCCTCAATGCTCGAGAAATTACTTAATGAGACTAGCTCAAACAAAAAAAAATGTAAGGGAGGAGCCCCCTGAAATATTTAATTTAATCTATAAGTATTTAAGCTATTGCATAACTTCTATCGCGGGCTTTGAACGTGGAGACCGACCCAGAAATTCCGTAACGAAAATAGTGGGGGGTGTTAGAAGTCGCAAAAAAAAAAATAAGTTGATAAAAAATGCTATTCCTGCGTCGCGCCGCCGCGTGTGATTCAACGCTCGTAAATTTTTTTATTAAATCCTGAATGTTTAAATTTTATTCTTGAATCTTGATACACGCGCGCTGGTTGTATTCGTTTTGTTTCGTAATATTACAAAGGTTTAATTTCTGATGATAGGTAACTAATTACGTTTTTCGTTTCATACCCACGTATGCAAAGTGGAAAAACGAAATGGAATCGGCGGCAAAGTATACTTCAAATATTGAAGATATTATTAAGTTTTTCTACAAGAGAACATTCGTTTAATTTAAGGAATAAGAATAGTTATAATATAGGTATTATATTTTGTAGGCAAAATAGCGACTTATAGATACCATAACTGGATGAATGAAGTGGCGACAACAAGTGTAATGTGCGACAGGAAAATGCCTCTCATTAAAGTAAATGGATATCAGCTGTACAAGACGACTAAAATTATTTGTATAAACTTCTGCCATTGTTCTTTAAGACTACAATACATTTTTCGTAAAATATTATGTTAACCTTTACATAGATTTTAGGTAAAGAGAATCTTGCACTCCATTTTACGACGTTTACTTCCTAGTTAGGCAAGAAGATAGTACGTCTGTGCTCCCTTCGCGCTTGACTTTTTCTATTAGATAATACCAATTGTAGAACTTTAGTAATTTAACTTCAGGATTGAATTCATTTCCAACGTGTCTCTGGTTGGTTTAAGGGTCGCGACTGCGGAAAACGTGAAAAGGGGAGTTACGGATTTAATTATATTGAACAACTCGCTTCATTATATGACATCAAAAAAAAAACTCAGATGGATAGTAAACGAGTCTACACAAACACCGCAAAATATTTATAAAATAATTCTTGATTTTTGAGAAAAAAAATGCGTCACTTAGGCAAAAACATCTAAAACAACCTTTTCTATTTTAACTCTGCAAGCCATTTCGTTATTTTAATCGAAAATATTTTTGGTTAAAACATAGGACGAAAGTATAGATAATACATTTACCGTCAAAATTATTTCTAATTCAAACCACAGAGCAAATAATATGACCTCCAAATCAATCATCTTTTTATGCGAAAAACGCCATACATTTTACTATGAAAAAATGGTCTCCAGAAATCGCTTTATACTAGAGAGTCCGCGGCATGAAAAATTCAGTGCTGTCTCAGTTTTCAAGGCGAATCCACGTCTGTTTGAAGAAGCGCTTCGTTTTCGCGTCGCTCGCGATTGAAATTGTGTGTCTCACTCTATCCAAAGCTGGGTGGGTCGTCAGTGCCAGCGTGGCTGCTGCCAAAATTATATTATTTTTTGTATTTTTTTCGAGCAAGTAGTCGAACTAAACTAAGCTGACCCGGCAAACGTTGCTTTGTCATATATACATTATTTCTCACTTAGGGGTATAAAAATAGTTTGAATTCTATTCTCGGACCTACCGAATACTCACACAAACAATTTCATAAAAATCGGGAAAAGCCGTGCAGGAGCCATTTTGTTACTAACACTGTAACACCTGAGTGACCTTGCAAACTTTGTTTTGCCTTTTAATCTGTTTCTCACTCATAAAATAGTATAGGTATTTAACGCGCTAGCGGCACCGCCGCGCCTCCGCACCGGTAAGCGCGAAGCAGAATTAAAATGGTGAAAGTATTTTTTTGGAGTTTCACTGATATTATTTTAATTTGTTTTTGTCGTATGAGTAGGTATTTCTATTCAAATATAGGTTGTTGACTGGATGATCGATTTCACCTGACGGGAAGGTATTCTGCCACAAACTTTTCTTGCCCGGTGGCCAAAAATGGAACTAACGTCAAAATTTCAATTTACTCATAAATTTATTCCTTTAGTTATAAGAACTTACGCGCGAAATATCAACACCATAAACGTCAACTACCACAATTCTTAAAACATTGAAAAACCTTTGCAACAAGCGTGCAAGGAATTAATAATATTATGCTTAATTACAAAATGGCCGCCATTTTCAACTTTTTTGTTACTGGGCCGATCGCTTTAAAAATCGATATCTATGTTTCGCAGTAAGCATAGAGAAGGAATATGTGATCAAAATTTAAAAAAGTGGCCGCCATTTTGAACTTTTTTGTTACTGGGCCGATTGCTTTCAAAATCGACATCTGACCTTGTCAGCGAGCTTAGGGAAGGAATTTGTGGTCAAAATTTTAAAAAGTGGCCGCCATTTTGAACTTTTTTGTTACTGGACCGATTGCTTTCAAAATCGACATCTGACCTTGTCAGCAAGCCTAGGGGAAGGAATTTGTGGTCAAAATTTAAAAAAGTGGCCGCCATTTTGAACTTTTTTGTTACTGGGCCGATTGCTTTCAAAATCGACATCTGACCTTGTCAGCAGGCCTAGGGAAGGAATTAGTGGTCAAAATTTAAAAAAGTGGCCGCCATTTTGATTTTTTTGTTACTGGGCCGATTGCTTTCAAAATCGACATCTGACCTTGTCAGCGAGCCAAAAGTGGCCGCCATTTAGAACTTTTTTGTTACTGGGCCGATTGCTTTCAAAATCGACATCTGACCTTGTCAGCGAGCTTAGGGAAGGAATTTGTTGTCAAAATTTAAAAAAAGTGGCCGCCATTTTCAACTTTTTTGTTACTGGGCCGATCGCTTTAAAAATCGATATCTATGTTTCGCAGTAAGCATAGAGAAGGAATATGTGATCAAAATTTAAAAAAGTGGCCGCCATTTTGAACTTTTTTGTTACTGGGCCGATTGCTTTCAAAATCGACATCTGACCTTGTCAGCGAGCTTAGGGAAGGAATTTGTGGTCAAAATTTAAAAAAGTGGCCGCCATTTTGAATTTTTTTGTTACTGGGCCGATTGCTTTAAAAATCGATATCTAAGTTTCGCAGTAAGCATAGAGAAGGAATATGTGGTCAAAATTAAAAAAAGTGGCCGCCATTTTGAACTTTTTGTTAGTGGGCCGATTGCTTTCAAAATCGACATCTGACCTTGTCAGCAAGCCTAGGGAAGGAATTAGTGGTCAAAATTTAAAAAAGTGGCCGCCATTTTGATTTTTTTGTTACTGGGCCGATTGCTTTCAAAATCGACATCTGACCTTGTCAGCGAGCCAAAAGTGGCCGCCATTTGGAACTTTTTTGTTACTGGGCCGATTGCTTTCAAAATCGACATCTGACCTTGTCAGCGAGCTTAGGGAAGGAATTTGTGGTCAAAATTTAAAAAAAGTGGCCGCCATTTTGAATTTTTTTGTTACTGGGCCGATTGCTTTCAAAATCGACATCTGACCTTGTCAGCGAGCCTAGGGTAGGATTTTGTGGTCAACATTTTAAAAAGTGGCCGCCATTTTGAACTTTTTTGTTACTGGGCCGATTGCTTTCAAAATCGACATCTGATCTTGTCAGCGAGCCTAGGGAAGAACTTTGTGGTCAAAATTTAAAAATGTGGCCGCCATTTTGAACTTTCTTGTTAGAAGGCCGATTGCTTTCAAAATCGACATCTGACCTTGTCAGCGAGCCTAGGGTAGGATTTTGTGGTCAACATTTTAAAAATTGGCCGCCATTTTGAACTTTTTTGTTACTGGGCCGATTGCTTTCAAAATCGACATCTGACCTTGTCAGCAAGCCTAGGGAAGGAATTTGTGGTCAAAATTTTAAAAAGTGGCCGCCATTTTGAATTTTTTTGTTACTGGGCCGATTGCTTTAAAAATCGATATCTAAGTTTCGCAGTAAGCATAGAGAAGGAATATGTGGTCAAAATTAAAAAAGTGGCCGCCATTTTGAACTTTTTTGTTACTGGGCCGATTGCTTTCAAAATCGACATCTGACCTTGTCAGCGAGCTTAGGGAAGGAATTTGTGGTCAAATTTTAAAAAGTGGCCGCCATTTTGAACTTTTTTTAACTGGGCCGATTGCTTTCAAAATCGACATCTGACCTTGTCAGCAAGCCTAGGGAAGGAATTTGTGGTCAAAATTTTAAAAAGTGGCCGCCATTTTGAACTTATTTGTTACTGGGCCGATTGCTTTCAAAATCGACATCTGACCTTGTCAGCAGGCCTAGGAAAGAACTTTGTGGTCAAAATTTAAAAATGTGGCCGCCATTTTGAACTTTTTTGTTACTGGGCCGAATGCTTTCAAAATCGACATTTGACATTTTTAGCAACAGATATTGATTTTTGAAGGAATCGGCCCAGTGACAAAAAAGTTCAAAGTAGCGCCCAATTTTTTTTTACCACAAATTCCTTTTTTATGCTTGTTGCTATGGTCAAAAAGATCTAAATGGCGACCATTTTTTTTAATTTTTCTTACAAATTCTTTTTGTGCTTTTTGTTTTGTGCTTGCTGCCAAGGTCAGATGTCGATTTTGAAAGCAATCGGCTTTCTAACAAGAAAGTTCAAAATGGCGGCCACATTTTTAAATTTTGACCACAAAGTTCTTCCCTAGGCCTGCTGACAAGGTCAGATGTCGATTTTGAAAGCAATCGGCCCAGTAACAAAAAAGTTCAAAATGGCGGTTACTTTTTTTGAATTTTGACCACAGATTCCTTCTCAAATCTCACTGCGAAACTTAGATATCGATTTTCGAAGCAATCGGCCTACTAACAAGAAAGTTCATTATGGCGGCCATTTCTTTTAAATTTTGACCACATATTCCTTCTCTATGCTCACTGCGATATTCAAATACCGATTTTGAAAGCATTTGGCCAAGCAACAAAAAAGTTCAAAATGGCGGCCACTTTTTTAAATTTTGACCACAAATTCCTTCCCTAGGCTCGCTGACAAGGTCAGATGTCGATTGTGAAAGCAATCGGCCCAGTAACAAAAAAGTTCAAAATGGCGGCCACTTTTTAAAATTTTGGCCACATATTCCTTCTCTATGCTTACTGCGATACTCAAATACCGATTTTGAAAGCTTTCGGCCCAGTAACAAAAAGGTTCAAAATGGCGGCCTCTTTTTAAAATGTTGACCACTAATTCCTTCCCAAGGCTTGCTGACAAGGTTAGATGTCGATTTTGAAAGCAATCGGACTAGTAACAAAAAAGTTCAAAATGGCGGTTACTCTTTTTGAATTTTGAACACAGATTCCTTCTCAATGCTCACTGCGAAACTTAGATATCGATTTTCAAAGCAATCGGTCCAGTAACAAAAAAGTTCAAAATTGAGCCACTTTTTAAAATGTTGACCACAAAGTTCTTCCCCAAGCCTGCTGACAAGGTCAGATGTCGATTTCGAAAGCAATCGGCCCAGTAACAAAAAAGTTCAAAATGGAGGCCACTTTTTAAAATGTTGACCACAAAGTTCTTCCCCAAGCCTGCTTACAAGATCAGATGACGATTTTGAAAGCAATCGGCCCTGTAACAAAAAAGTTCAAAATGGCGGTTACTTTTTTTTAATTTTGACCACAGATTCCTTCTCAATGCTCACTGCGAAACTTAGATATCAATTTTCATAGCAATCGGCCCAGTAACAAAAAAGTTTAAAATGGAGGCCACTTTTTAAAATGTTGACCGCAAGTTCTTCCCCAAGCCTGCTGACAAGATCAGATGTCGATTTTGAAAGCAATCGGCCCAGTAACAAAAAAGTTCAAAATGGAGGCCACTTTTTAAAATGTTGACCACAAAGTTCTTCCCCAAGCCTGCATACAAGATCAGATGACGATTTTGAAAGCAATCGGCCCTGTAACAAAAAAGTTCAAAATGGCGGTTACTTTTTTTTAATTTTGACCACAGATTCCTTCTCAATGCTCACTGCGAAACTTAGATATCAATTTTCATAGCAATCGGCCCAGTAACAAAAAAGTTTAAAATGGAGGCCACTTTTTAAAATGTTGACCGCAAGTTCTTCCCCAAGCCTGCTGACAAGATCAGATGTCGATTTTGAAATCAATCGGCCCAGTAACAAAAAAGTTCAAAATGGAGGCCACTTTTTAAAATGTTGACCACAAAGTTCTTCCCCAAGCCTGCTTACAAGATCAGATGACGATTTTGAAAGCAATCGGCCCTGTAACAAAAAAGTTCAAAATGGCGGTTACTTTTTTTTAATTTTGACCACAGATTCCTTCTCAATGCTCACTGCGAAACTTAGATATCGATTTTCAAAGCAATCGGCCCAGTAACAAAAAAGTTCAAAATGGAGGCCACTTTTTAAAATGTTGACCACAAAGTTTTTCCCCAAGCCTGCTGACAAGGTCAGATGTCGATTTTGAAAGCAATCGGCCCAGTAACAAAAAAGTTCAAAATGGCGGTTACTTTTTTCTAATTTTGACCACAGATTCCTTCTCAATGCTCACTGCGAAACTTAGATATCGATTTTCAAAGCAATCGGCCCAGTAACAAAAAAGTTCAAAATGGAGGCCACTTTTTAAAATGTTGACCACAAAGTTCTTCCCTAGGTCTGTTGACAAGGTCAGATGTCAATTTTGAAAGCAATCAGCCCAGTAACAAAAAAAGATCAAAATGACGGCCATTTTTTAAAATGTTGACCACAAAGTTCTTCCTAAGCCTGCTGACAAGGTCAGATGTCGACTTTGAAAGAAATCGGCCCAGTATCAAAAAAGTTCAAAATGGCGGCCAATTTTTTAAATTTTGACCACAAATCCTTCTTTATGCCGGCTGCGGAACCAAGATGTCGATTTCGGAAGCAATCGGCCCAGTGACAAAAAAATTCAAAATGCCGACCACTTTGTACTTTACTTTAAGTATATTCCTTACACGCTTGTTGCAAAGGTTAGATGTCGAGTTTTATAGAGGATGATAATGTTGTATCACTCATTGTATGAAATGATATTTCATATAATGTAGCATACAATGTCACGAGTTTGCAATAACCTACACACCCGTGTATCACACGACGTTTTTCAATACAGTGCAGTTTTGATTTTAGATAAAATATCGGGTGGAGTTAATTCCATGGCATCACATATACTTGAATTAAAAAACAAAATTGAAATTAAAATCTATATCGGTATCGAAATCTAAATCAAAGAACTATTCCCTGGGTGGAGCATGTTGTGATGACGAAGAGAGCACCGCATCTGCAGCGCTCTCCTGCATTAATGGTACCAAAAGCTCGACTTGGAATTTGGATCTAATTTTTGTTTTAAAGTCGTCATTATTTATATTTTAAAATATGTGTTCGTATTATTAAAAGGAGTTTTATTAAGAAAAAGAAAAGAAAAAACTAATTAGTTAATTTAAAATTATACAAAATTTTAATTTTTCCTTGTAAAAAATCTATCAGATTTTATTCTAATACTAGCTGTTGCCCGCGGCTCCGCCCGCGTGCAGTTAGTTTTTTTTATAAAAATGTTTCCCGTGGAATTTCTTAATTTTTCCCAAGATAAATGAGTGGTCCCTGGGTTCGATGGACCCGTAAAGGAGTCTTCTTCCAATCTCTCCTGTCAACGTGCTATCTTCTTTCACACAATTTACCTATATCTTCTTTGGTCTTCCTCTACTTATACACTCTGTCGAAATCGCTTATGTTTCTCAATTCGCATGGAGTAAGACAGAGTGGGGCGTGTCATCGTGGATTGTAATATCTATACTAACCAAATTTATCTTATTCTGAGATGATACCAACGCCCAAATATTGTAATTAAGCATTCTGATGCGCTGCTGTGTACGTAGCAACCCGTTCCTGCTACATACGGGTTATCTTGTATAGTTATACCTACTTGCACGATCAAAAGGACGATTTAAACTGTCGATATTTCGACCCCGTTTTGATTGTGCTACGTAGATAAGTAGCTTTAGGTTTTTTTAAACATCTCACGGGTGCTCTCAAATTTTTCAGGATGAAAAGTATCTTACATGTTGACCGGGCATATATATAAAGTAGGATCATAAAATTTCATTTAAATCCGTTACTTGAAAGACGCCTGCAAACTGTTTTTGTAATGTTTTCTTTCCCGCGGGAACTCGATTGTTGGATTAATAAGTTTTATATATATATATATATATATATATATGTATATATATATATATTGTTAAAGAGGCAACATAAGGCATCAGCATAACAAATTTTACTAAATTAAGTACATTAGTTGTTGTTTACAAAGCTGTTAAATTAATTGCAGTTTTTTAACTATCCCACGGGAACTCTTTATTTTACCGGGATGAAAAGTATCCTATATGTTGACCAGGGACATAAGCTACCACCACACAAAATTTCATTGGAATCGGTCCAGCCGTTCCAAAGATTAGCCCGTACAAACAGACAGACAAACAGACAAACAGAGAAACAAAAAATTTGAAAAAAATTTAAATTAGTTCTATTTCACTTCTTACATCCCCCTGGCTCCATTTTTAGCATTTTTTTTATTTGTACAGAAATTCGACCTCTACAGATTTATTATATGTATTGATATTGATTGTTAAAGAGGCAACATAAGGCATCAGCATAACAAATTTTACTAAATTAAGTTCATTAGTTGTTGTTTGCAAAGCTGTTAAATTAATTGCAGTTTTTTAACTATCCCACGGGAACTCTTTATTTTACCGGGATGAAAAGTATCCTATATGTTGACCAGGGACATAAGCTACCACCACACAAAATTTCATTGGAATCGGTCCAGCCGTTCCGAAGATTAGCCCGTACAAACAGACAGACAAACAGACAAACAGACAAACAGAGAAACAAAAAATTTGAAAAAAAAATTAAATTAGTTCTATTTCACTTCTTACATCCCCCTGGCTCCGTTTTTAGCATTTTTTTTATTTGTACAGAAATTCGACCTCTACAGATTTATTATGTGTATTGATATGAAATCTCCTCGCTATCAAACTTTTAAATTGACTTAAAACTAAAAAGTAAACTGCAAAAGTTATAATCGAGCTCGTAAAAGAAAGTCACAACCAAGTAAAAGAAAGATGCCTGTGCGTAAGATTTAATTTTCGAATAATAATGACAGCCTCTAAAAGTGCGATATTATGATTAACAATTGTATTGAAAATTATCACATTATATGAAACCCAGATATGAAAACGTAATACAAATAAATTAACATCAAGCCAAACGCGTACACTCGGCCACGGCTTTAGCTACTGGGTGCCTGCCTACTACGTAGAAACTAGATTATCACGATAAGATCGTAATAATCTAGTGTCTACGTACACTGCGTGTTTTCTGTGACAATTTTAAACACTTTAAAGAGGAAACGCGTAATGGACATTTAAGTTGTCTGAAGTATGATATTAAATTTTTTCATGGCCAGGATACTACTTGCACCGCTGTATTGCTTGAAAATAGCAACGTGGCGTCGAATCGGGAGTTCCCACGCCCGCAGTCGCCCCTCTTAACTCTGCTGAACTTAACGGGCGGGCTGTAATGGGGTTTAAGCTGAATCCGAGTCTGAGAGTGAAAAATAGTAGTTTTTATAACAAGTGCGCAAAAAATTTTAGTACTCGAGATGTAGTATAACAAGCTACATTTTCTTTTATTATGAAACTTTAGTATGGAGTCTCAGTGATCTGAGTATGGAGTTATGAGTTTGAGTTTCAACTTTACATTTCAATACAAGTGTAGAAAGCATCTAATTTTTTCACGACTCCTGGATTATTGCAAACAAAAGCGCGGTCCGACAGGCGACAATAGAGGGAATTGTGAAAATAATGTTATTACATTTGGGGAAAAAATAGCTAAAGCAACTGTTAACATATTACTTTTATTTATTTAATTCTTGTAGTGCTCTATAAAATATTTATTTTAAACAAAAATGCTGTAAGAGAATTCATCAATCTTCATGTTAATTTCAAAATAATTTTGCTTGATAAAATGCTTGATTAAAAAAATTATCTACGCAGATTAAAAAAATAAAGATAGCTTTTCCGAGCGGGTGCGATGAAAAATATATATAATTCTTTATCACGTCGCAAACTGATGGAATTCGCGAATCACAACTCAAAGAGATAATATAAAGCAATTTGTAATCCGGATGAAAGGAAAACATCACTCGGAAACCGAGATAAATTAATTTCCCTTTTCTGTTACTATATTTTTGGATGTTAGAAGTCCCGTTAGCTCCTATTTTCATAGCGAAGTAGGTAGCTCTGTTCTGTTACTCTATAATAGTTAATACCACCGAATATATTATAT
Organism: Coenonympha glycerion; assembly: GCA_963855885.1. NCBI lineage: Eukaryota > Metazoa > Arthropoda > Insecta > Lepidoptera > Nymphalidae > Coenonympha > Coenonympha glycerion. Next base: position 1,762,634 of record OY979631.1, read on the forward strand.
TATATTACTAACTTAATACTTATAAGTTTGGTCCGCAGTTTCATCCATGTGGATTTCATTGCATTTCTATCTTGTTTCTGATAGCAAACATTTTCTAGAGTAAACTAATTCTAAAAGTAGTTGTTAAGTCCTTTAGAAATCTGCACCACATTTATATTTATAATTTAATTTTAGATAGGTAGGCTTGCGCTTGATACCTGATGGAAAGCAATGATGAGGTCTAAGGTGGAACGCACTCGCCTAGAAAATACCTATTCTTCTCTTGAAGGCATTTAGATTATACGTTCCGCACCTTAGCAGTTCATATCAGAAACATGCAAGAAATACAGCAAGCTAAAAGAAAAGACAATGCTAGGATTTTTCGTAACAGGAAGATACGTGCAACTACACAAAAACCTTTATTAGGAGGTAGGACTTTCGAATTCTATTTTAATACCCTGCGTAATCATTCTAGTGGTTTAAGTACACAATAAACACTATAGCAGTCAACAGAGGCAGCGGCCTGGAAAAAGGTCGGCTCGTTACTCCATTGTCTAGATCCATACCTAGACTAGACTACTATATAAAGAAACGAGCTTTGTTAGTGTAGGACCACTACGCTTGGTATACCTCGGGTCTCAATTAACAAGACTCTATAGTTAGTATTGTATTTTTAACCGACTTCAAAAAAAAAGGAGGAGGTTCTCAATTCGTCGGAATCTTTTTTTTTTTTTTTTCTATGTATGTTCACCGATTACTCGAAGACGCGTGGACCGATTTGAAAAATTGTTTTTTTGTTTAAGAGGGTTTTGTTTCCAGATGGTCCCATTTTAATCAGGTCAGGATCTGATGATGGGATCCTGGGGAAATCGAGGGAACTCTTCAAATTTTATATGGACACATGAAACTATTTGAGTATTATTAGAAAGAGTAATATTTTCCAAGTTGTTCTATGGTCATCGGGTCAGGATCTGATCATGGAATCTTGGTGAAATCGAGGGAACTCTTCAAATTTTGCTAGTATACTTAAAGCGAGTTGGGTATTTTTTATAGTTATATTTCATACATTTTATTCTTCAATAATAATAAACACAATCAGGTATACTTTCATTGTACTGGCAATTTCGCACTTTTATCTATTTTGTTTTTTAAAACTGACCACCCTGATGGACACGCTGTCCCAGCCTACGTCCGTGCCAAGCTCCATTCTTTTATTGTGCGCGGCAATGAGCACTCGACTACAAAAACACGTCTCGTTTTTGTTAATTTAGGTTCAAAGTAAAAAAAATTAAGTGTTCAGTGTTAAAACTTGCTTAATTTTCTATACTGATAATGCTTAGACGCTAGTAAAATTTATTATTATAACAAAAATAAAATCAAATCAAATCATATAATTGTGCATTCATCTTCGTCAGACTCCGAGGAAAGAGGGTAAGTGAAAATTAACCTTTTTTCCCAGATATCACATCAACTCAAATATCAATGCCGACGAAAGTGTGTCCAAAAATTGAAATCCTAAGGCATCTCTAAGCTAACTTGGAGGGTATCACATTGAGGTTATCACGAAAGTATAGCATGATGCGCGAAATAGTCCAGGCATCTCTAAGCTAGCTTGGAGGGTATCACGTTGAGGATACCACGAAAGCATAGCATGATGCGTCAATGCTCCTGGAGGTTGACTGCGGGTCAACACGAAGGATTTAAAAAAAACCTCAAAGGACTTTGCGGATACCAACGGGGGACGATGTCGGTGTGGCGCTGTTCTCGGCTTCACTACAAGTGGCTCCGCATGACCTCCCGGACTTTGATCCCGAATTGCTATCGGCGCTCAGTCACAAGAACTATATTAATGGTTAGTCCCGACAGTTGTAAAATTCTAGCCGACCTTCATTGCAAAGAATCAAATAGTTTATTTGATATACTTGCCTGGCTTATGAATAGCCAGTTAAACGTTATAGCCTTTCATCAGTGATAACTATTTCACGACTTAAAAACTAATTCCACGAGGGTACCAACGCGTCGAACTTTTCTAACTATGTACCTACAACAATAATGTTTAGATTTTGTGGTGGAAAATAATTTTACTTACTTTCGAAAATTAATGTTCAGATTGTGTAATGGGATGATAATTTAACTATTAGCTCAAAACTCAATAAGTTAACAATATTATGTATAATGTACCATTAGTCTGAAAGTTTCATTGAAGTGAAATGTTAAATTCTTTCTAAAACTAATAAAAATCTTAAACCACAACGCGTCCTGAACTGAGAAGAAGCTTAAGTATTGACAAATGACATTTTGTTTCGACAAATGACAAGTAATTAAAGTTCACGAACGGGACCAGATGTTTTTTCGGAGAAATAGTTTCGGGCATTATACTAGTTTCAATGGTTACTGATCGTCAGGTGTTGTAAATAAAGAAACCAGCAGGGCGCGGCGGGCGACTTTGCTATCGACACCCACCGCTGGGACAGCGCAATCTCGTTTCTCGAGAAACTAGCTGGCCCCCTCTCGTTACGGCTCGGCCAGCAGGGGGGGCGTGACACACTTGAGTATTGGCGATCAGCCGCGAGGAAGATGCGACGTGGCAGCGAGTCTCCAGCATCAGCCACAACAAGGACCAGGTTCATCGACGACGCTAGACATTAAGGTACCTATATGCCAGTTGTCTTCAACATTTTGAAGTTTATTGGTTACATATCACTGACAAGGAATCCGTCACGATCTATAACATGATCTAGAATTTCGGGAGTTATAATAAGTGAAGACTATTTTTTTACTTTCACTAGGTGTACAAATGTACGTACATTCAATAAAATATTTTAATGAATTGAACAAATTAAGGAACTAGCTCCAAAAAATTATTATTACATAATACCATTTTAAAAATCGTACACTAACACAGTGTACCGTCTTACACGTTCACAACAAAGAAAAAGCGACAAATGTCTTTGACAATCGACATTTCTTTTTTGGGTGAGATAATGTGGGAGTGAGTCACTGCATGTTCGATTATAGTTAAGATGTGTCTAACCTCAAAATCTTACGTGGTAAAAGATACATTCTAAATTTAAAGGCGTTGAATGAATTTGTAGTTCAAAATCCTTTGAAATTGATAGTTCATAGAACAGCTTACAAGCGAATACTTAAAAAGGGTTTTATGCCTATGAACTGAAGAATCTTATTTTAAAGTACCGATTCATCCTTGGTAAAATACATAAAGAAGTTGTGACTCATCTCAGATACTTACCGCGGTTTTTTCATGAAGATTTGTTAGGTGTTAGAGTGTTAAAGTTATTTACTACCCTCAAAACATGCTCAGTTTCCTGGTTTTATTTTAATTTCTGACGATATGGCAGTATCGTTACCCAACCGCAAACTATGACGTGAATTATGTAACAATTCAAATTCTGTAAAAAAAATTTATACGCTTAACTCGTTGTATCATCTAAGAGTTAAGCTTAATTCCGATTAAAAGTCCTAAAGTCCACTTCTCCAGCTATTAGGTATGGATGGGGTTACACAGAACGTCTGTAGAAACAAAAAATGTAGCCCGTAAGAAAAATTAGACTTTAGACGCAGCTGTTCGTCCATCATCGGTTATCCTATCAGATGGCCAGTGGTTACAAAACATTTTTTAAGTCATCTAACTCCCTTAAACCTAAAAGGTTGAACTAGTGATTCACACGATTTCCCGGTCTAGATGAAGACTAATTCTTTTCATTAGAGGGATTTTTGTTTTTGTAATAATTAACGTTAAGATGAATCGAAATACCTCTTTACAGAGTTGATGGCCATATTTTTCGATACATCTATTTTGATACACATGATTTACATCAGTTGCATAGAGGATATCAAATATCCTCATTTAAACGATTGGGTTAATTGTTTCTTATATGGAAATTAAAGATAATCAAAAGCTGACCAAGAGTAACATCCAGTTAATGGGATTAAGCTATCGCTGTAAAATTATATACTTCAAAGTTATTCAAAGAGTTCAATCCAGTTATTGAATTTATCGCTTCTTGCAATAATGCGAAATGTAATCAATATGAACCCAGACGTCTTAGAAACAGACGCATTCTGAACATTTTGGAACACCAAGTTTACCTTTGCTCTTCTATACATTCTTCTAGAGGTAGAATGCTTAAAAATACTATTATAGACAATGATTTAGACATACATCGTCTAAGGACCTTTACAACTTTGGATTTTCTTCTTTTACATAAGGTGTCAAAAGACTTACTTCTTATAGTACATTTATTGATGATAAATAAATAAATATGGTCTTTCCCTAGAGAACCACAATTCATAGGAATTACTGGAGGAAGTTCTCTGAAGGCATTAAAAAAAAAAAAAAAAGGACATTTTGTTGGAATTTTTAATAATCTATATGTTTCAAAAATTTTGTGTTATTTACAAAGTTTTGTGGCAATACTGCTTTAATAACGACTGAGATCCGTACAATCCGTACATTATAAGTCAACGTCGTAATTTCCAACAGAACAACTTGTTAACGACGTAGCATATGGTACGATTACTTGTTATCATTCGGCATTGAGTTTAATTTCTGCTGATGATTTTGGGTCAAATAAAAAAAAAAAAATATATATATATATATATATATATATATATATATATATATTATATTGCGAAAATGAATAGATAAATTAACATCAAACACCACATAGTAGCACACAATATAGTATGCTAACACATTGCTCAATGGGCCCTAATAAGAGTTTATTCATTCCGTAACTTTGCTTTGCTGATCTTGTAACTTTTTTAGCTTTAGGCAGTAGACACAGCACAGAATGAAAACATTAGCATTAGTTAAAGTTAGTATTATTGTTTTTATATAATTCAAGGGAATTATTGAGTTTATACAACGCCAGCTACTACTCAGGGCGAACCAGTTTTAATTATACCATAATCAAAACTGAAGAGAAAGTATAAGAATTTGCCACAGCTTTGAAAAACAAATCGATATGTCGTTTACAAAATCTTAGACCAAGATATATAATAGACAACCTCCTAATAATGTTGAAGCGACCTCATAAGGTCGCCTGCAGGCAGACCACCGTGAGAACGTGTCTGCCGAGGAATATAATCTCTCACGAGAGAGGTCTGCGTTTCAGTGTACTCAGCACCAAGTACGCAACACTTCCTCGGCGAGCACGTAGTTTGTTGCTTGACCTCATCAGAAAAGCAGTCTGCTGGTAACAACCATTACGGACGTTACCTAAGTTTTATAACCTCTTATTGAGCGATGATGCTTCTGTCGCAATAGCTCTTTTGCTCTCTAATCATTAATCATTATAATCTATCTAAATATAAATTAAACCTATTTGTAATGTGACTGGTTTATTGATCCAGGAATTGAACGAAAAGATTGTGTTAATTAAATACTTCTGTGAAGTTCTATCACAATTATGTGAATACATTTTATTCGAAAATAATAATATAAGGTCCCTCCCATACCCAAAACCCATGAGTATAATACGAAAATTTTGTTAAATATTCTCTAAAGAATGAAGCTTGGCACGGACGTAGGCTGGGACAGCGTGTCCATCAGGGTGGTCAGTTTTAAAAAACTAAATAGATAAAAGTGCGAAATTGCCAGTACAATGAAAGTATACCTGATTGTGTTTATTATTATTTTCGAATAAAATGTAGTCACATAATTGTGATAGAACTTCACTTACAGGTAAGTTCGTTTAGTCATCAATTACTGGTGCATATGCTATCAGATACGGATTTGATGGCTAAAGTCATCAAGTCAGGGTCTGATGATGGGATCTTGGTGAAATCGAGGGAACTCTTCAAATTTTGCTAGTATACTTGAAGCCAGTTGGGTATTTTTTATAGTTACTGGTGCATTTGCTAGCAGATACTGATTTGATGACTAAAGTCATCAAGTCAGGGTCTGATGATGGGATCTTGGTGAATTTGAGGTATCTCTTCAAATTTTATGAACACACCTCAAGCAATTTGGATATTTTTACAATGCCTTGTGCATTTTATTGTTTTCCACTAAAAAGTATAAAATAAAAATCGGAAATGCTTTCCAAAAAACCAACTTCAAATGCCACTACAAAGAGTGAAATAATTTTTATTTAAATTTTAGGTACCTACACCAATTCGAAGTCGGGCGATTGTCTATGACTTCGTCATTTCTTCGCACATCAAGTAAGTAAGAAGGACTATTAGGGATTGTATGAAACATTGCCCGACTTCGAATTGGTGTAGGTACCTAAAATTTAAATAAAAATTATTTCACTCTTTGTAGTGGCATTTGAAGTTGGTTTTTTGGAAAGCATTTCCCATTTTTATTTTCTATATATTTTTTACTATTAGCATACGTAATCTTGAAACCATCGAGTGGCTCGTGGTGGATAATCGAACCCGCGACCTCCTGCTCGAATCATATCACTCAATAATTACCCTTTGGGTACGGAACCCTAAAAACGGGACCCTATTAAAATTATTAAGACTTCGCTGTCCGTCCGTCTGGCATCACGCTGTATCTTTTGAACAGTGAGAGTTAAGCCCTTGAAATGTTTATAGAATGATGTATTTCTGTTGCCGCTATACCAAAGTACTTAACATTAGAATGAAATAAATATATTTTTAAGTGGTTCCCGTACAATAAACGTGATTTTTGCTCGTTCTTGAATTTGGTGAGTGGAAGATGTGATTTGGTGAGTGGAAGAGGTGATTTAGTGAGTGGAAGAGGTGATTTAGTGAGTGGAAGAAGTGATTTAGTGAGTGGGAGAGGTGATTTAGTGAGTGGAAGAGGTGATTTAGTGAGTGGAAGAGGTGATTTAGTGAGTGGAAGAGGTGATTTAGTGGGTGGAAGAGGTGATTTAGTGAGTGGAAGAGGTGATTTTGTGAGTGGAAGAAGTGTTTTGATTGGAATGGTACGGAAATGGAATGGAATGGTCTTGATGGTACGAAACCTTTATTGTCTCATGATGATGAGTGCAGTGCAATGCGTCGCTTATATTTTACGGGGAAAACCGTGAGCTGAAAACTCTTGAACGGAGAAAATCCCGAATTTTCTTATATTTGTCAAAATAATAATTTAACGATAAAACCGCATAATAAATCACTCATAACTACAGAAATAAGAGGAAAAATATAATTTTTTTAAAGCTGTTACGCAGTCAAAGAATAAAATGTAAGTGTTTGAAAAAACTCAAATCCTAACTGAGCTCGTCTGAGGAGACACTCGGCTGTGTCGGAAATTAATAGAACGACCCGCCTCCAATTACTCGCTTTAAAGGTAGCGTCCGCATAAAAATCCTTTTAAATTTTTTACTCAAATTATTATTGATTTATTTATTTAGTACAAAAAGGACATGTACAAGGACATCTTGTCACTACATATCAGGATCTCTTCCAGATGCCTATTATTTTTATCATAACATTATTATATTGCACCGTGGGAAATGGGAACCATGGAATTTTCTGGGATATAAAGTACGTGTCGGTCTATATCTTAATCCAGAGTGCGCATCGATCTCTATTACAAACTGCCAAAGAGGCATAATTGCGTGGGAAAACGTTATTCATCGCTATCGTAATCATAGTCAAATCCTGGCCGCTCATAGGCCGAATCCGCTGTTTACGCTGTTTATCCGCTGTTTGTGTGTTGCTGTTAAATATAGACCTAACTTTTAAGATTTATACTGACAATGAAAATTAATTGGTATTTTGTTCCCTGATCAATCAATCAATCAATCAATCAATCAATCAATCATTTATGTTTGCTTGAATATGGTACATAATAATTGAGGTCTTAAAATATAGTACAAGTTCGACATATCCTGCCAAAATGGCGTGCAAAAGTACAAGATGAGCTAGGTACATTTGAAGTTTTATAAATTATGTTCATTATCAAAAGATGTCACAATTCAGTAAATATTAATAAAATAAAAAATAAACAAGATAAAAATACTACGATTCGTCACATAAAATTGCATAATAATGAATGTCAGGAAAAAAAAAAAAATTAGAAATAATAATTAAATGCGTCCCAATTTAAAGAAATCATCCACGTCATATACTGTTTCTGCATTAAGGCGATTGAAAATATGTCTCCTAAAACTTGTAAAAGGCATTTCTTTGGTTTTGTCTAATAAATGATTAAATATTTTCACTGCCATGCAATACACATTCTTTTGATAAAGTGATAGTCTCTGCACAGGTATTTCAATTTTAAACTTTTCACGTCTACTAGTTTTAAGTGGAAATAAATTTATATTTTTTTTAACGAATAGGCATATTTCAAAAATGTATAGAGCAGGGAGTGGCAGAATTTTCTTCCTTTTAAAAAGAGGCTTGCAGCTGTCAAGATAATTTGCTCCACATATAGCTCTAATACAACTTATACTTATACTTAACTGATCACCATATGTATCAAAACCACTAATGTAGTCTGAGATCAAAACTAATTCGGAGTACTTTTTGTACTTTTTTGCGATAGCGATTTAGTCGCTCTTTTTACTCGGACAGTACCAGAGATGCAGTTAGTATAATAATTTATGCGAAATAATTAAACCTAGGTCTAGCTTAGGAGGCTGCGCTAAATACAAATTCTTTATTGCAGTAATAATCTGTAGTTCTGCCAATATAAATTCTGAAATACAGAAAACAAGATAAAAACAAGACAGTTCAAAGCTTTTAATTGTCTTGAGGAACCGTCATTAAATTTGAAACGGAAACAGTATATAATAATCGAGTGTGACAGACGAACGGACGGACGGACGGTAAAGTCTCACCATAAGGGTTCCATTTTTACCAAATTGGTATGGAACCCTAATAACGTACACTTAGGTGTAATTAAAAAGCTAACCTTTCTCGTGAGCTTTTATTCCACACATAACTGTTTCAGCATTTCCTGTCTCATGTCTGGTTTGTGTCTTGTGTCTAGCAGTGTTCAGTACATCTTTAGCCATATGACTTATCTATTCCACTTTTAGTGTTCCGTACCTCAAAAGAAAAAAATACGGAACCCTTACAAGATCTATTTGTTGTCTGTCTGTCTGTCACGACCACTGATGATACTCTTAAAGTGCGCGTTAAGGCGAACTCAACAGATCTGCCCGCGAAATCCAAAATTTTCGTGTTTTTTTTGCAATTTGTACGATAATTACACATAATAGGCTTATGGCAGTCATTTTGCGAGAATGGCAGTTACTTCTTTACATGTTTATATCAAAATTTTGGCATAAAAATGTCTATCCTAGGAAATTAGTCCGAGTACAGAGTTTTAACTCGCAAATCTCGGATTAATTTCTTTAACTCGACACTTTCAAGCAGAGATTTTTATATAAATACGTGAAGATGATCTTAGGATTATCGTAATTTGACTGCCATAAGCCTATTACGTTTTATCAGCTTAAAAATCACGAAAAACCACAAAAAATTTGAATTTCGCGGGCACACCTGTGGTGTGCTCCTTAACGCACACATGTCAGGTTTCTCCTAAATGTTGATAATGTATCGTGGAAGATATCACCTTCCACGCATAGCTCGTTGTACATTCTGAGGATTCTAGGGGCAGGCGAATTACAATACGACAATGTTCTATCAAAAGGAACTTCGAATAGACGCCTATCCCTAGTCCTAGCATCGAGGCGGGGAACTTTTATTTTAATTGCATCTAGGATATCTGTAGACAGTAGCTGACCATTTAATATTTTGTGCAACACGCAGCTATCTAACTTATATCTGCGTTCGGCTAAACTATCCATTTTTAGAAGTCCCACGCTCTGATTGTTCAAGAAAAACGTATTCATCGTTATCGCAATCGTTAGCGAATTCTGCCCCCCGATTGGCTGGCGTAAATCAGGCAGCCAATCAACGCCTACAATTTGCAACCGATAACGATAACGATGAATACGTTTTACTTACACAATCTAGAGGCTAGACTCTCGTCAAACATATTCTTGATAGAGTCTGAAAATTGAGAGCGCGTTAAGTCGTCAATACTGCACATGATCTTACCATCTGTCTAAGAGTGAGGGAATAGAGAGTGCACTATGCACCTGTGTTTGTGCACGCACTTCACTATATAACACCAGGTATATAAAATTAACCGCGTACAGATCTGCCTGATAAAATCTTCGTGTACAGCCACTGGATCAAAGACCATGCAGGTTTTAAAGATCCCTTAAGGGCCCTTATTCTGAATCACAGTGTCGATCACTCAATGATGTTAAACGAGCTTATTTGACACAAATTTTTAAACCATTGAAGGTTTTCCAGAAAACCTTATTTTCGTTTCGCTTAGTACAGCAGCAAACTATATCGAACCATGGACAACAGCGATTATCACGCAAGTGTCTATCTTACAGAATACGGGCCCAGGTGGCCGAAGTTGTGGAATCATTTGGCAGAATGGAAAAGAATCTAGAGTCTAGTCTAGGCGATACTCGATAGAGTGCTACCTACTCAGAGAGATTTTTCGAGTAAATACTAGATCTAAGGAATTGACCGATTACCTCTATATCCAGTCCATTTTATGCGACCAAGAAGTCATTTATAAACCAAAGCGACATAAAGCACTATTTGAAAATCAATGTGCTGTACACGAATGAACAAAACTCTACCTTATGATTTCTTCCCTAAGGTTCAAAACGTAAGTGTTCAAACAACGCGAGAGTAAAAGGCTTTTCAAATACGAAGATATCGAGATATTTTTCATCTATTAAGTAAACCCAGCCTGGACAGCTTTAGGTAGTACCAGTATTTCTACGGCACAGGTTTAAAAAAAATACTGAATTGTTAAATTTTACAAATTTGTATAAAAAACATGAATCCAATAAAAATCTGACTGTATAAAATATGTCAACTTATAAAGTTACAGACAAAGCACTGAAAGACCGAAACAAAATTAATATGATGGTTAAGTGTAAGTATGAATTATAATTGTAATTTAATTTCCTTCATTTTGATACCCCTTTCCCCTCCCAATTCACATACTCATCATCCATTGTTTTCATAATGAAATCTACAATTTTTATCTTCAATATTTTTTTTAGAGTTATGAATAAAAATAAAAATATAAATAGTGGTCAACATCACATACATTGCTCCGATCCCTTAGTAAGTAGCTTATGCACTTGTGAAGGAAATCAGAAACAACGAAGGTACCACAACACCCAGACCCGAGACAATGTAGAAAACCTATTTTTTCTACATTGCCCCGACCGGGGATCGAACCCGGAACCTCAGAGATGGCGGCGCCTTGAAAACCGGCACGCTAACCACTCAACCACGGAGGTCGTCAAAATCATCATCATAACTCATCAATAGAGGTCATGAACAACTCTACAATGAAGAAAATTCTTTGTCCCAAAATTAATTATATGATTTTCCTATTCATTACTCTCCAGAATAAAGAGAAGACTATTTTAATATGAGTTCCGGAACTGAAAACTTTCCAAGTCTTTTCTCCTGAGTGTCGATAAATCAATCGATATTTAGCACCCTTATAAAAAGAGCAGCTTTGTAATTGACACCCGATTTATTACCATCTTTTCATCGGTCGGTGATGCTTATTTTTTTAAATAAGTTCTCTCCTTTCTTTCTTTGTCGATCGTCTGCCAGATATACCTATTATTATAACTATATTTAGCGGCATTAAAAATTGTATCTTTCCAGAGTAAAAATGACTTAAAACCCCTTTTTCTAAATATATATATAATATGTGGTGCAAATATAACAGAGACAGAAGCAATTTGGCCCAACACTAACATTTTAATGTTCAATTTAATTCAATTCAAAATTCTTTATTGCGAACTTGTTTGCAGATAGTGAATTCAAGTTCCACCACATGGCATGCAATATACTTACATATTATTCTACTATTCAATATACTCTATGAGAAGATATTAGTCATCATATATTACTTAAGACAACACCACAGAACAGTATACAAGACAGTAAAAATAAACCTCACGCAATTTACTGATATCGAGAAGAACATCGATTATCTCGAGATCATTTTTTGACTGACTTTATTATTTTTAACTATTTCAGCAAATAAAATAACTAATACCTACATAATATAGGTATATCGTGCTTCCAAGAATTAACTAAGGAGGTGCACAAAATATTATTAATTTACCTCACGTCTCAGACAAAGACGAGGTTGATAGCCAGTTGCTAGTGGTTCAAATGCAAAAATGTGAATGTCAGTTTGTCAGTTACAATTTCAGGGTCAAACTGCTGAAACGATCGTGATGAAATTTGGCACAGAGATAGTTTGTTTGTGAAGGTTAATTTTCACTAAGAGAAAATTTTCTACACTTATAAAGCTGTCGGTATCTCATTTATTCAAAAGAAGTTATTCTTACATATTTTATTTTACGTATTTTTCACAATAATTAAGAATATTAATAAATACATTGTGAAAAAAATATATAATAATAAAGATCAAGAGATCTGTCAACCGATAAATTTGCTACCAAATGGATAGACTTTGCATTTATTTACGTAAAACTTATAGGTATTTTTGTATGTAATATTTAATTTCTTTTTCAAGTGTATCTCAAATAAATCCTTCCAATGGGTTCATTGATTTACCTAAGAAGTAAACTAGTCAATAATGTTTTAGTTTTAAATTTCGTTTTTAAAAAAAAAATTAATAACGAGTAAATTGTATTATGTGTAAAAAAATCAAAATTTTCTTTGCATTTTAATTACCGAGGCATTTCCAACCGATGTCTGTCTATCTCTATCTATGTCTGGTGATGAGATGATGAGGTTTTTATTTAAAAGATAAAATAAATAAATAAATTATCATGAAGCTTCCACTCTACAATTTGAGAGTATGGTGAATAGACGACAAAATTCAAAATTGGATCGAACCTATGACCTGTATGATAGTCAATCTCTTAATCGATGAACCATTGAGGCTTTATACTTATTATCCTAGAACCGCATCAAATTAGGCGCGGTCTGCAGACAGAGACACGAAAATCGTATTAAGTATATTACAGATTAAAAATAAACTTACCAAAGATCCCAAGTCTTGAACGATGAATCTTAACCAGACTCCGCTAGTTAGCGCTTGACTCAAATATTCGTGGGTTTATTTTCAACTGGAATCATTGGCAACGCGCACAAAATACCGAATTTCACTTACAACTTCACCACACAGATAAATCACGTCACTGGCGTCTGAAAAGTTTCGGAAGCTACAATTATACGATCGAGTCCCCAGCTCGATCTACGTCCGCACCCGTCGACGTTCGGGACGATACTGAAACGCTCTGAAACTTCCCTGAAAATATTACGGCGATTTTCAGAAGTTGATCTATAGAGCGAGTTCTCTATCATTTATTTCAGAGATTTGGAAAACTGCTGAATGCTGAAGAAAATGGATTTTCATCATTGTTTAACTTCTATGGCATCGCACAATGGAGAACTTTGGGCAAAATTAAGATTTTCGGTTTTATGTAGGAGTGTTCAATGCTCGGAATGGCGCTTATTAAAAAGGTGGAAATGTGTATGTTTGTTACGTCTTCACGCCGTTACTACTTGTTTTAAACCAATATGGTTTGAAAATTGGAACATAATTTTTTATATCCTGGATTAGCACATATGACACACTTTGTCACTAAAATAAATAAATATATGAAATATTCATAATGCTCGCGCGAGGTTTTTCTTTTAAATTCGATCATAATATATTTCTACGTATCAATTGAATAGTTGCATTCTTCTAGGAAGTGAAGTCATCAGAAATAACCCTCCCTCCTTTAACGACCTCCCTGGCGCAGGGGACGCGCGCTCGGATTCGAGTGGCAGGTCACGATCACGGGTTCGATTCGCGCCACGGGCCACTTTGGAATTATATAATTTCTAAATTAGCTCAGGTCTGGTCTGGTGGGAAGCTTCGGCCCGGCCGTGGCGAGTTACCACCCTACCAACAAAGACATACCGCCAATTCGGTGCGATGCTGTGTAGAAACCGTTGGGGTGAGTCTGCTTACCCCTTCCAAGTTAGTACGTTAACATCTTCGACTGCATCATCACTTACCATCAGGTGAGATAGCAGTCAAGTACTAACTTGTATAAAATGTAAAAAATAGACCCCTGAGACAAAGACGCTTCAAGTGGCCCACAGATGGACAGACAGACATGACACAAAAGTGATCAATAGAAGGGTTCTTTTTTTTAAATAGAATAGAGAAATTCTTTATTTCATATAGGCCTAGCATACAAAGGCTCTTATGACACTTTTCCGATAACTTCCTTATACGGGTATATTTTTTTTTAATTGGCACTTCTAGTACCTGCTAAAACCTCATTGTATCGGTTGGCATATTTTGTGAAATCGTCCTTTTTTTAAATCTCTGCATTGTGTATTCAGGTAATTTTTTTAAATTGAATAAATGTTTTCTTAGATAATTTTCCTGTATAGGCAAGACGTTAAATGTAACCTTCTGTAGCTGTCCCATAACTGTCCTAACTGCCCCAACGTAAAAATTCACCTAGTATAAATAAAACCTTAATATCATACTCATGTAATATTGTTACGTGCAGCCATTATGAACCTTATTTTGTTTGCAATAAGGTTTATCCGTAACAATATATACCTCATTTGTATCATTAAGGCAATGCCTTTGATGTTGGAAAGGCAATAATTACGTCTTTGACAAAAGACCTCAAGCCCGACAGAAGAAATAGGTACTTAAAGGGCCGTAAACTTTACTTTGGGACCGCTTCAAAATGCCAATTTAACGTATAAATAAATATGTATGACAATTAGAAAACACATATCAAAGACTGAGATCAAAGAACATATAACTTTTTGGATTGGATTTCTAAGTAAATACGAATAATCTATTTTTTTCCTTATTTTTAATTTAACTGGCTGTTTTTTTTTTTACATACAGTATGTACAGAGTCAAACAAATTATTTTTTTCTATAAGTGGTAATACGGTAATGAAAGCGAAATTCTTAATTAAGTTTTTTTACGGAAACGTATATAAAATACAAAGTAGGTTCTTAAAAGACTACTATATATAATATGTGAGTTTGCGTTGGCTTTCGACTTAAGTAACTCAAAAGTATTTGAGTCTGTTTGAATAATTACTCAA
This sequence comes from Coenonympha glycerion, assembly GCA_963855885.1. Lineage (NCBI taxonomy): Eukaryota > Metazoa > Arthropoda > Insecta > Lepidoptera > Nymphalidae > Coenonympha > Coenonympha glycerion. The sequence goes on from OY979631.1 coordinate 1,777,729, forward strand.
AATAAAACATAATTTCACTTTGAATTGTATAAAAATTCCATTCGCCATCCGCACTGAAAGCGTAAACGTTAAAATTCCATTTGCGTATTTTAGGCGTTCCACCCTTTTTCCCGTTTTTTTCACGTTTTCCCGACATGGGGAAACGGCGTCATATTGGTAAGCCGATGGATTTAAACGCGATTATGTTCAGAGAGCGTTATGACACGCGATATCGCGTTACGACGTTACACGTACATATCTCAGTGGAGGCCGATATGCCTGTAAAAACAAATAAAATCTTTATTTGCACGTCCTATTATCCCTTTTTAGGGATCTGTATCCAAAAGTTAAAAATCGGAACCGTATTATTGAGACTTCGCCGTCTGTCCGTCCGCCTGTCACTAGGCTGTATCTCTTGAAACGTGATAGTTAACAAACTGGACATTTTCACAGATCATGTCTTTTTCTTGCCGCTGATATACGCCGTTTTCCATACAACAAACGTGATTTTTGCTCGTTTTTGGTCGTTCATCATACGCTACTTGTGTACATAACGGTGCGGAATCCTTCGTGTGTGAGTCCGACTCGCATTTCATAGGTCTGATTACTTTATGGAAATCGCGAAAAATTAAATTTTGAATTTCGAAGGCTAAAAATAATTATGATTATTAGTGGACTTCCGTAACGGGACTTCCGGTAAACCTTTTTTTTTCGTCTAACCCCCTGAGCTAAAAGGAACTTTGTACCAAAAATACGTGGATATAAAAATACCTTACACTCTCATAGATTCATTTCAGAGCAGAATCTAGTCTGTCATTTGTCCTAGCTTAGAGTTACAGATTGGATACGAAAGTACCTTCAAAGACAACATTACGTTTTGGACAGTGATGTATTAGGAAAAACTATCTAGTTACAGCAGTGCCTCTGGGTGGCTACCTAATCAGTCAAGTTCCAAGGGACTTATCTCAGTTCTTTGTAAATACTCAGGCAAGTTTCCCTGACTGACCTACGTTTAGTGCGCCGCAATTAAGTTGACCCAAAATGGCAGCTGTTTTCTCAAATTTTCCTCATACCATGCCTTAGTTGACATCCGAAATTTTCTGCGTAGGGTTCAACTTAAACACCTGTAGTATATTCAACATAGGATCCTTTTACTTGGATCACACAGGATTCATTGGATTTTATTAGGAAACTTTCTTAGTGTAGTAGATACCTAGAGACACACCAATTATTATATTGAGCTTATATTAAAATATTTAATTAATATTTTAATAATATTTTAACTAATATTTCTATCGGTAATACTGTTTGATAGTTCGCTCTGTCGGTTAATCGCTATTATATATTGTGTTGTTTTTGCTTAATATTAACTAAAATAAAATTTCTATTTTGTATTTTCAGTTTACAAATATACAGATACGGAATACCTATCAGCGAGAAGGAAAATCAGATAATGATTATTATTATTTTCGTTATTAATTTATTGAGACTGAAATGAGATACAATCTTAATTAATCTTTACAATATCTACCAATTAAAATATTAATTAATTAATTATCTATCGCAATAAATATTACCTTCGAAAGTACTTATAGTGTATTTAATTTTTACCGCATAGTACCTGGCTCAAAATCACCAAGGTTGCAAATTTCAAAATTGGTTTTATGCCAGAAAAAAATTTAAGCTATAATGATGGCTATCAGTTTGTATTGTTGCAAAATTTGTATATTAATAGACTTTGATAGGGCAGCGCACAGAATTCTATACTTTTTTCGTAATATTGCTTTTTAGTGAATATCTTACAGAAAATCATCAATTCGGGAACGTTTTTCTAAATTTGGTAAAATTAACAAAAACAAAACAAAGTACATAACTTAAGCATTGTTTAATAACACGGTTATATTATGTGTCTATATGATATAAACAATAATAAAAACAATACATACATAATCTTCTACAAGCAAAATATGTCAAAAAATTTAAGAAGTTGCTATTATCGTGAATTATATTTAAGAAATTTCAAAATATGCAATACTCTTATAATCAAATGAATGATACATGAACAGAATGAAAGTTCTATTATCTGATAAATTATGTTTTTTTCTAAAAATAGCTCGATTTATGCGTATTTTATTGAAATATTGTAACGTTCCCGGAAATGATCAACTGTTCCCGGAATGACAAGAATGTTACCGAAATGATGATATTGTTATCATAAGGTATACACAGGAAATATTTCAATTATAAATAACGGTTTAAATAACAAAGTTATTTATTTATATTGCCAATTTGCCATATTGTTTACATTGAGAAAAAAAATTCTCAAAACTTTTTCAACTTTTCTTCAAAATTTGCATGCCTTGATTTTGGCGTTACGACCCAAAATGGTTTTGCTCTCAATAGCTTTGCGTATGATAAGAAAATCACAGTTTCTTTTGTAAGTTTTGACACCAGCCCCCTGATTGCGTAAGAAAAACGTATTCATCGTTATGGTAAATGCTAGCGAATTCTGTCCCGCTGATTGGGTTCCTGATTTGCGTCAGCCAATCGCGGGGCGTGTGTAAGAGCACGCATCTTTGTTTTTTGATACCATTAGGTTTCACAGTCTCTCTTAGATGGGCACATTCGACTTACATCATCTTGTTCGAAGAAATCAATAACCTTTTGGCGAACTTCTTGCTTTAAAAAAATTTAGCGCACTTTGGCATCAGACTCAAAAATTGATTTATAATTTTTTTCCTTTGGTCTAGCTGGTAAAATCTTCTTGGCAATATGTAGAATTTTGTATATCCGCAAAGTGCTTCCACTGACACATTAATGAAAGGATTCTCTCTTTTGAATTTTTTGGAAAAGCATCAGCCTTTTCTTGCAATTGCTTAGTCAATACTTCGCCATATAGAAGTCGTTTGCATCGTCGTTTTTAGGTACGTGAATATTTATTTAATCATCAATTTTGCTGACGGGACTTGGAGTAGTTTTCATTTTTGCATCTCTTCTTTGTAGTTTTTCTTTAAAGAATAAATTTTCCGCTTCATTTCAACTATAGTTTCTTCCTGCTTTTTTGTTTTTCGGTGTGCTTTCGCCCTATCTTTTCGAACAGTTTTTCTACCTACTTGTCTTCTCTCTGGAAGCATTACGGCTAAGTCGTCATCTGATTATGGCAGCGTATTACTTATTAGATTTGCTAAACCTTTCTTCTATTCTCTTTATTTTTTATGGTCTTTTCCACGCTTTTCTCTGCTTTCGCTTCTCTCGTTCGGTCATATCAGTAATTTTCTTCATCTTATTTTCTGCTTTTTTCTTTTTATAATACTCCATGTCCTTAGCCCATTTAATTTATTTCTGTTCTTCTGTCATATTATCCAAAAACTTTCTTTTCCTAGCATTTGCCTTTTTTCTTTGGCGCAAATAAGATGCACTCTCCTTTTTAAGGTTTTTTGAGTTTTCTTTTTATTTTTTCATTATCAGGAGTCTCCATTACGCTGTAATTAAAAAGCATCGAATTTGTAAAATAAATTAATAAAAAAATCGTAAGTAAATCGCCCTTGGAAACAATAATTATCATTCCGAGAACGCATCAGTCATTTCGGGAACATGCCATCATGTCCGGGAACGTTTCCGAAATGACCGTTCACGAAATGACAATTTCAAATAGGCGTGCGATTTAAATAAACAGTGGCCATCTTAAATGCGAACTGACTTTGTTAATAGTAAAATATTTGAGGTTACTTTGTTATTGCGTGTCGTTAAAAGAATTTCATCGATAATTAAATGTAATAAATGCGTTCACGAATTGACGGACTATTGATGTACGCTCTACAAATAATGAATTCAAAGGTACTTACCACTTAGATATATTTTTTTTGATGATAAATACACTGACAGCCGGATTTGTTTTTGTTTTCTTCCTCTACTGACGTTAGACACCGAATGGCTGCGTTCACTTAAAACTATTTTTGTTCGATTATCGATGCGTTCACTGAAATGACTTGTGCGCTATCGGACAAATTATTTTTTAAATTGTATAATTTAAAAATAAATAATCTTTTAGTCTCCTTTTCAAAACTAGTTTTTATAAAAAAATATACGTTATATTAAGTAATGACAGGAGTTAAATAACTTAAATATTTCATTTTGTTTTGGACTTGTTGACGAAGATCGTACATTAGGACGCGTTCCCGAAATGACTTTCTCTGCATGTATATTGATTTTATTTAAAATTTACTTCTTTATTAGATTGTATTTTTTAAAGTGCACACAAAACAGGTTTGCTGTAGTATTTTATTAATTTTCTTTACTCAATAAAGTCAAGATTTAAGACATTAAATTGCTAGCAAAGCCAATTCTGCACCTTGGTGATTTTGAGCCATCTACATTTTCTTTTGCTTCAAAGTGGACTTGATTCATGGGAGGATCGTCTAGCTATAAGTTATTGACGTCGGTTCAGTATTACCTACAACTATTCAGTCTACTCATAAAGTTCAGGTTGATAACTTTAATAGTTACTCAAATAAGCAAAATATGTCACAGACGGACGGACGGAGAAAGTCTCACCATAAGGGTTCCATTTTTATCATTTTGTTATGAAACCCTAAAAGGGAAAGATTGGAGCAATCTAATCTACTTACAATACAAAACACAACAAAATAAATAGGTATAATATTTTATTCATGTCGGCCCAGAAAACAGCGTTTCCTATATTCATTTTCCCTTTAAGGAATAAAATAATTTCCTTTCGCTCGAACGTAATATTTCATCACGATTGTGAATTGGACAGTACACTCTGGTTCACAGCTTTCGATGACACGTCTCCATTTTAGCTTTATTCGTACCCTGGGGGCGATGACAATACGATTTTATTCAGATAAAATCAGAAGCCCTATACCATTTCGAATGGATTCGATTTGCTTAAATCGATCGAAATTCTTAAAATGTATGAGTACGATTTTAATTGTCTTCGCGGAAGTGATCAATTTAGTACCCATATGTTTTTTTTTTATTATCGTTCCCAGTCAAAATTAAGTCACGTGGCCATTGATATATATTTTTATATTCATTCCTGTATTTCTATAATAACAAGAATACTAATTAGGTATTCACGCCAAGTGATAGCCATTCAGACACTAAAGTTGAGAGAAAAAATAAAAATTTCAAAATTTTTCATTACGATATCTCACGCTAGCAACACTGTGTCTGTCCTTTCCTTCCATTAGCGTTCTAGTGCTCGGCCGTTCAACACAACATTATTAAACTCGTATAAAAAAAGTGAGTGATTATAAGTATTTCTTGCGGAAATCAAAGTATCCGAAAAGAAATATTCAAAATTATCGGATTCATCGTCAAAACGAATTGTGAAATCTACGGAATTGTTATTATTGGTTCAGAAAATCCATATTGCTCCAGTGTTGGGTACACCTCTTAGAGGGTGTTACGTTCACAGCAGTATACATTGAGGGTAGTTGGAAGGACTATCGCCTTTGTTTTAATTACTGCAAGAGGAGCTAATCAAGATGCATTCTTCGGTGATGGGTACACTTCATTTAGAGGGTGTGACCTTCACGACAACATACATTGAGGGTAGTTGGTAGGTGAAAAACCTGAGGACTATCGCCTTTGTATTAATAATTGCAAAAAATAATTGCAAAGCATCTATGTTGAGGACACTGCATAAGAGGATGTGATCATCACGACGACATACATGAGGGTGAGTTAATAAGATTATCGTCTCTATATTAATAATTGCAAAAAAGTCAATCAACATAATATATTCTGCAGTCTATGCTTCAGTGTTGGGTACACTTCATTAGAAAGTGTGACCTTCACGACAATATACATTGAGGATGGTTATTGGGACAACGCCTATGGATTAATCATTCCCAAAAATGACAAGATTATCTTGTAACCAAAATAGCAAATTGGTGCTTAAACGCCCCCATACCATGTTGAAAACACCGGTTGACGGTTCTCGTCCGATCACCGAAGTTAAGCAACATCGGGCGCAGTTAATACTTGGATGGGTGACCACCTGGGAACACCGCGCGATGCTGTTTTTTTTTATCACCAACTGTATTGGAATGATATAAAGGATCAAAACGATTACCTTTAGAAACTATTTCGATATACCCTCATATCAATATTTTCTTTTACTGTCTGCTAATTTAAATGAACCAAGATTACTTTACTAGACCAGTTCTGAAAAGTACCCGCAATCAAATGCACTATTTACAATTATTTTAGTCTTCCACACGAATCGTTTCTTGTTGTGGTCATTATTTATAGATACATCAATAAAAAGTCCATTGACAACGTCTTACAAAATCAACTAGTAATACTACTCAAAATTTGAAATGTATACGAGTGAGACACAAAAATTTTATTTGATAATATAATATTCTAATAACTTCTGTGTATATTATGTCTTTTATCAATAATATGAAATACAGTTAATCAAGATCCAATATTAACTGGCACTGGAGGAATATCTGAGCAATCCACCTGTCGGTCCATGGTGGACCCACGGGCCAAATCGCAGGACAGCACTCGTCTCTAGCGACGACTTTTCTCGAAGATTTACCCAGGACAGAAGAGTCTTAATTTCCCCACAAGAACAGCACCAGGAGCAAAACAGCCTTGCAAGTACTTATCGATGTCCTCTTTTGACATTTCTGTCGACCTGTCATGTCAGGCGCCGCGCGGCCGCCGATCGGAGTGCTGGCGGAGTGCTGCGCTGTTTCGAACCTCGTGCGGACTCGCGCATGTTCGCCTATAGTTGGTTCGGGATAAGAAGGCACACCTACTTACTCGTACGTTTGCCGCTTATAGAATAACCACTTTCATAAAATATTCGAGCCTGATGATATTATTTTATCGTGCTTAAATATGAGTTAAAAATATATTTTTTTCTCTCTTTATGTTCTCAAAACTATGAACAGAATTTAATGTGTAATTTTTTTTCTCTTCTTTAGTTCGCATGTAGTGCAATGACACTAGGTATCTAGGTATCTAGGTACTATCCTAGTTTCTTTCATCATAATTTACTTTTATACAAAAAGGTTTTATATTATGAGGATTTATAAACTATTGAACCAGTAACATTACAATTAATTTTCATGTTTAAGTAATTAAAAATGGAAATGATGATCTTTATTAATTTCACATGGACTTGATTTACAGGCTTTTATGAAAGCTTGAATCTGAAAAGCGGGTTGCACTGAGAAGGTCGGGCAAAAAACTCGGCTATTATATTCTGTTCACATACAATTGAATATGAGACAACCTATTCGATAACATACTTAATTTTTTTTTGTTATTCCATTACAAATACATGTATTTAATACAACCATTCTTTCATCGTAACTCGATGTGTTAGATATTACATCAAATTTATCAATGCTTTAACTGAGTTATGATGCATGCTTTTAAAAGAATGCAATATTTTTGAATATCAAAGTTATTTTTAGTTTCTATAATTGACTATTTCTTATATTTCTTAAATGAATAATAAATATGGAAAAAGTAGAAAACAATCGATGATATGTTTATTTAAATTTATTTTTAGGTATCCTTGTACCTATATCTACAGGAATATCGGTATCCATACCTAGGAATAACGTTACGCAATGGAAATTAATATATTTAAAGACCAAATTAATTTTTGCGAGATCAAATATTTTTATTTTCAGGCTATCACGCCGCTAATTATTAACTAATGGTTATCTATTCATCAAAAATGTTAAAGGATTTGGAAATTACCAATAGATATATAAGATCATAGAATCATTAAATACTTCATTGGATTTATGATAATATGAACAATGATGGTTCATAATTTTGGCTTGCATGTATCATAATATTTTTTTTTTTTTGTTCTTTTAGAGTTGATACATAGCCTACATTTTATATTTTCTGTATTTAATCATTATTAAATAAATCTAATATTTTGTTTAACTTTCATGCCGATGGATGACGCCGCTGCAAGGATTTAGCTCTCGATGATGACTGACCAAGGTCAAATGATAATTGAAAATTGGTTCATCACTGCGTCACTAGGAACTTGAATACCAGTACAGTAGTACTTCAGCAGTCAGCTGTGGTATGTAATTACCTGATTATTATTAAACGAAGATTAGAGACTTTTATCTTCTGTGATGACATTGGAATTATTGGGTAAGTGACAAAAAAAAAAAAAAAATTTTTTTTTTTTCATCGTCGCAACAAGTCAACAAAGCATTAATCGCGAACAATCGCGAATAACATTTCGACATGTCTACCTATTGACATGTTACATTTGCTCGTTGTTTTTTGCGATTATCAACTTGGAAAAATCAGATCATATTTTTTAACTGAAAGACTGCTAAATTGAAAAATGGTCTTGATGCAGAAATTCAAGAATTTTAAAAGTATTGTCTAATATTTGTATTCCAATCGTATATGTGTTTTTTTTTGTTTACAACTAACCAGTACAACAGCGATATTAGTGTTGGGGTGACTGTTAAAATAACAATTAATGATATTAAACAACATTATTATAACACATGAATAAGAATAACAATTATGCCTTCAGTTAAAATTTTAATATTATGTGAAATGAGAAACTCAACACGGTTTTACATACTATAATATTGTAAAAGATGTTTACTGTCTGACAATATTAGAAAACATGCTTTTTTCAGACTATCTTAAGTTTCTATTGTTATCACTTTATTAGAACTCAGGAATAAACAGTAGATACAGTTACTTCATCAGCCTTTGTCTCAGAATCAACTTTAAAATAGGCTTATAAGATGATTTCTTTATGGCTTTTTTTAAAATCTCTTGAGAATATTCTTACTTCACCCTATTCAGTTAAAAATATAATTTAAGGTCACTTTAAATCTTAATGACCTTATTAAAGCTGTACCTACACCAAAACCCAAATAACAATATTATTATGCAAATTAAATAAAAATAACATTGTTAACTCCTTTAAAAGAAATAACTCTAAAGAGCTATGAATAAAAGTAAAGGACACTTTACGAAAATACTAATGCCTACAGTCAAGATGAACAAAAATTTACGAACTAGTTCTCTGCAACCCATAGATTTATTAATCTTTTATATTAATAAATTGATTTTATTTTTTTTCGGTCCAAAAATATGTCTCGGTAATATTTATTCTACTCAAGTTTATAAAATATATTCGTGATCAATTTACTGTTTAAATATATATTTCATGGTTGCATATTAACAGCCCAATTTATTACGATTAATCAAGAGTTTTAACTGATACAAATATTTTAAAGCTTGTTGAAAGAGGTTTAAAACCTCTTTTAATCGTCAAGACTACATACAAGCAGTACTGCTAGATAGTCTTAATATACCCTCGGTATTCGCACATATAAAAATATATGTATTTGTACATATATTATTATTAATATATTATACTAATAATATTGATTTACTATAGCTAACTATAAGTACAGTTTTAGTATTTCTACAAAATTATGCCATTATTTATTAATTTGCTTTGAATATCAACTTAAGTTGTTATTTTTATTTTTTTGGTCAATGTTAAGCGATTATGCTTATTATTCTATTAATTTAAAAGCATTTATTATTTACAAATGTCATGGCTCTAAACATCTACCTAATTAGTATTCTTGTTATTATAGAAATACAGGAATGAATATAAAATTAATGATTAAACGAACTTACCTTAAGTGAAGTTCTATCATAATTTTATGAATTCCTGTATGAAGATAATAACACCCTCCCGCCCCTGTTTTGTGGAAAAACCCATGTATGAATTTGTAAATAAAAAATGTACATATTATAATAAATATTTATTGAAGACTATATAACCCATTTATATATATATTATTATATTTACATATATAATATTGTGTGGTTATGTATAATATTGTGTAGTTATGTATATATTATATGATACATATTTGGGTGCTCTGTAGTGCTCCTACCAAGACGAGCTTATCGAAGCACAAAGGCACTCTTATAATAATTACTCTGAACTAAATGAAAGGACAGACACAGTGTTGCTAGCGTGAGATATCGTAATGAAAAATTTTGAAATTTTTATTTTTTCTCTCAACTTTAGTGTCTGAATGGCTATCACTTGGCGTGAATACCTAATTAGTATTCTTGTTATTATCTTCATACAGGAATTCATAAAATTATGATAGAACTTCACTTAAGGTAAGTTCGTTTAATCATTAATTATAGGCCAATGCACGTGGTTGAAAGTCGCCAAAGACTAAGGTAGGTAGGTATATCATGAAAGGGTTTTGTTGGAATTGTGCAAGGTACTTCTATATTTTACATCAGCCGAAAATAAAAAGAAAACATCGGCCAAATGCGAGACTTGGCAATTTTTTAGGGTTCCATACTCAAAGGGTAAAATCGTAACCCTATTACCATAGTCTAAAGATAATTACTGAGACTTAGCCGTCAGTCCGTCTGTCATCAGGCTGTACCGTGGTACTACACTTGACACTTTCACAGATGATGTATTTTCGTTGCCGCTATAACAACAAAAACTAAAAAAAGGCGTGTGGCACTCGGAGACTGCTACGGTAAAGCTATTGCATAGAATTTAAAGTTATTTTTAGTTTGCCATTTATCGAAAAATAGCAGAACTTTTTAATGGCTTTTTGAAATATCACGGCGTGATATTTCAAAAAGTCATTAAAAAGTAAAAACTAAAACGTTGTGGAGTTGGGCTCCCTGCTTTCATGCTAGCCTAGTACCAAAAGCTCTACTTTAGGAGTGCCAGGTTATTTTCGTTACGAAATTTCTGGATTCGGTCTGCACCGTCAAAGCCCGCGATAGAAGCTATGCAATAGCTTAAAAATTAGGGGGTTGCCATACAACACACGTGATTTTTTGCTTGTTTTTGGTTCATGGTCCAGAACTCCCAATATTAATTTACCTACTAGCAAAGTAGTAGTAGTAGGGTTTTATTACCTTCTGCATCATCATCCCGCTATGTTAAATAGATACATTCGGAACCCTTGGTGAGCGAGTCCGAGACGCACTTGGCCGATTATTTCATAAACAGATGAGATTTGTTTGTATGTCAGGACTACACAGTTTTAATTTTGGTCGCAAGCACGCGATATCGATATAACTGAGTGAAAGTTTTGCCGCGCGAACAAAAGCTAGAAGCCGATCCCAAAAGCTAGTTGACACAGGTGTTCATCAACAATAGAACAAATGTGGGCCGGATTTAATAAGTCGATGGCGGCATATTGCCTCGTTCATCAACGAAATAGGTCACCCAGGTGATCTGTGGGGTGTGGCCGCACTTACAGCGGGGCTTATAGTAAGCTTACTTTACATATTATTATGATAATGATGAAGTAACTGAGTAGCTCATCACTGTACGGAATATGAGTCTCTCAGAGCGGAAAGGATTAGGCCGTAATAATTATAATGCCTTGATATTATTGTTTAAAAAGAAAAGATCCATCCAGATCACACCCTTGGACCTACGAAGAAGAAGGTATGCATTGAGGTCCCTTTTAAGGCATAGACAAGATATACGGGCATGGGTGCTGGTGAGAAAATAATTATGTGTGGCGTGGGACGCTCGGTAAAAATAAATAGCACCTAAAACCAAACTCCATTTTATATTTACGTTTGTAACTCGCGCTAACGAGTTCGATACAAAATCTGTATACGTGATTGCATGTGTGCCCATTCTGTTGACAATTAGGGAAAAATGCCATTCTCGATGTGCGTGCGTGATAAAACCAAAAGCCAGTTCCTAAAAGAAAGTTTGTTCCAAAAACAACTCACAGGTCAATAACTATCCGCTACAACTACAACCCCAATCAATTCAAATCGCAAACAAGGTTTCCATAGGTAATAACCGAGCCAACTAAATAATGCGATTCCTGAACTAATTCACCTGTATCCCTCCATTTTACCCTCACACCTGGCAGGGCTCGTTGTTCCAACTCACCTATTGTTTACAGTTATTGGATAAAGTCGACTTGAAGTACAAATGGAGAGTAATACTACTTTATTGGCACAGTTGATACGCTTAGATTCGAGAGGGGAGGTTGCGGGTTCGATTTCCATCACGGAAATCAAACATTGGAACCTTTTACTTCTCTTCGTTACATCATTCATACTTTAGATTTCTAAGCCCAGTGCGATTCACGTACTATTTTCAGAGACTAAGTGAAGTGAATCATGAAGTGAATAAAATGAAATTTCACGTTTATTGGATATTGAGTATTAAATTAAATGTACTTCAACATAGGATATACAATAATCGACTTTATCGCGCTAAGTAAATTTAATTTCACAATTTTTGACCATGTCGCGTTTTCAAGTGCATTCAATTTTACGCGTTATATCAATTGTCTTATGATTAATTTTTCAGTGTTCTCTGAAAATGAATCTAGTCTGTTTATATATCCATAACATACCTTACAGTTATTAAGTTCATTTTACATGTTTACAACCGTAGCGGCTACGGCTGTGGCAAGTTATCATCCTACCAGCAAAATCATGGTAAAACATTATTCAATGCAATTTCGGTAGTAAAATCCTGGTTTCTGAGCAAATATTACCTTTACTTGGGGCTGTTAACTCAATTAATTTGAGGATTTTATCTATACGAGAACGTATTGATAAAATTATTATGATATACGAGGAGGATTGTTTCATATAGAAACAATCCCGAAATACAGCCGCCAGCCGAGCGTGTCACCACATTAATTAATGTGCCAGCGGAATGTGGACGAATTTAATAATTGTTGCGCCGCAAATCAATTGAGTTATTGCTGAAAAATCACTTATTTCGGGAACCCGTCCACAATTTACCGGTCCGACAATCAGGTATCGGAAACATACGGAGCGAGAAACGCACGAATCTGCTTCGGCGGTCAGACGCGCATTAGATCTCAGTAACAATTGAGTAATGATTACAATATGGCAGAATGAGAACTATAGACTGATGCCTCAGGATCAGTGCAGTATGTCGTATGGTATTGCAATGCAAAATAAGCACACTACAATTACTGACACAATGCGTTTCACCTAACATCAGGTATAAAAGTAGAGCTCGACTCAATCTTCGTTTCAACTGAAAAGTTGGATAGGGCTGAAAATGAGGAAGTGTGTTGTGTTTTTACGAGCCCTGCAGCAACTGTCGATTTTTCTAAGACAGTTATTAAAATAGCCTTATTCAGTTTATACTCTAAATTATATAATAACAACAAAACCCAACGCAACAAACAACATTATTTCAAATGGCACTTTTAAATCGAATCGCGATTTAAAATAACTAAGTTAGACTCAGTCAAGTATAATCCCTAAATACCCGCCTAAACCTACAATCTATTGTACTTTTTTAATCCTTGGTGTTTTACTTTTACGTACGTGACTACGTACCTACGTGGTACTTTTTTGGATGCGCTAAAAGAGACTCCAGAACGAAATCGCCAGCACCAAATATTTTGAGAAAAGCAGCGTTTAAAATAGAATCTGTGACCGTATGTATCAACGAGGTTGAATTAAGACACAAATTCGATTGAGATGCATTTGCCTTCGAACGGCAATAATTGAGTACGAATTTATCTTTGAAATAACTTGACTTCTTTAACAAGATTTACTTTTTGCGCTGGCTCTTTTATTACAGGCTTATTGACCCATTTTACAATGATATCACAGGAGTTTACACACGCTATACAGCTCAAATACGGAATGGTGGGTTCTACCATAATAATTTTTACACACTACAAATTAGAACTCTACTGATTGTACGTAACGATGCGAACAAAGATGTTTACGCCTTGAAAGGGATAAGTATAAGTTACCCCTGAGGGTACTACACAGAATTGCAGCGGAACGCTAAATTATGTGAGTTATTAGGTGGAATCTTTCCTAAAATATAAATCCAGTATTGTTCCCGCGAACATTTCAAAAACCGCTTGAGCTCGGCTCCTAAACGTTTTGCATGCAGTGTTCAATAAATTTTTGTCCACAGATGGCGTCCTCCACTTGCATTGAACTCCTTTTACCATTAAAAAGAGCTTTGTCCAATTCTGGGGGCTATCGTACTACGCAGTCACAATGAATGTGGATTGATATTAATAATATTGTAGATGATTTGTTGTTTGTAAATTGTAAGGTAAGTATAGAATAAAGTTATCCTGCCTTATCTCTCTCCGGTCATATCGCAGCTGTCATCCCATCGGATTATGAAAGAAACGGAATAGGGAGTGCACCTGTGTTTTCGCGTATACTTGTGCACTCTAATTTATCTCCTCCCGCGCTGATGGAAAACTTCCGTAGAGATAGACTGCCTTGGCCGGATCGATCGGCATCTCTTTCTTCATTCATCATTCCATCATTCATGTTTATTGTTTGGATTAAAGTTTAAACACCGTGCAACCGTGGGAAGCAAGAGTTCCGTCCCTAAATCTAGAACTTAGACCCAAAGTAAGCGATAGACATACATACATAAATAATATAATATATTGAAAAACACCCAAACACTAGAAAACATCCATGTTCATCACACAAACATTTTCCAGTTGTGGAAATCGAACCCACGACCTCCGACGCAGACGGCCGATTCGTTACCGCTACGCCATTCGTTCAAGCGCTACGTCGTTACCGCTACGCCGCTACGTCGTTCGGTTTAGGCGGTTTAGGTAAAATCTATGGAGGACAAAGTATACGATTTAATTGATGATTAAACGAACTTACCTGTAAGTGAAGTTCTATCACAATTATGTGAATACATTTTATTCGAAAATAATAATAAACACAATCAGGTATACTTTCATTGTACTGGCAATTTCGCACTTTTATTTATTTTGTTTTTTAAAACTGACCACCCTGATGGACACGCTGTCCCAGTCTACGTCCGCGCCATGCTTCATTCTTTAGAGAATATTTAACAAAATTTTCGTATTATACTCATGGGTTTTGGGTATGGGAGGGACCTTATATTATTATTTTCGAATAAAATGTATTCACATAATTGTGATAGAACTTCACTTACAGGTAAGTTCGTTTAATCATCAATTATATTTCATACATTTTATTCTTCAATAATAATAAACACAATCAGGTAGATGTTTAGAGATGAAAATTTTTGTTAAATTATGGACATTAACAGATAGTAAATTGTTTCCTATTATTATAGGAAATAGGTCCTCTTTATACCACAGAAGTATTTAATTAACACAATCTTTTCGTTCAATTCCTGGATCAATAAACCAGTCACATTACAAATAGGTTTAATTTATATTTAGATAGATTATAATGATTAATGATTAGAGAGCAAAAGAGCTATTGCGACAGAAGCATCATCGCTCAATAAGAGGTTATAAAACTTAGGTAACGTCCGTAATGGTTGTTACCAGCAGACTGCTTTTCTGATGAGGTCAAGCAACAAACTACGTGCTCGCCGAGGAAGTGTTGCGTACTTGGTGCTGAGTACACTGAAACGCAGACCTCTCTCGTGAGAGATTATATTCCTCGGCAGACACGTTCTCACGGTGGTCTGCCTGCAGGCGACCTTATGAGGTCGCTTCAACATTATCAGGAGGTTGTCTATTATATATCTTGGTCTAAGATTTTGTAAACGACATATCGATTTGTTTTTCAAAGCTGTGGCAAATTTTTATACTTTCTCTTCAGTTTTGATTATGGTATAATTAAAACTGGTTCGCCCTGAGTAGTAGCTGGCGTTGTATTAACTCAATAATTCCCTTGAATTATATAAAAACAATAATACTAACTTTAACTAATGTTAATGTTTTCATTCTGTGCTGTGTCTACTGCCTAAAGCTAAAAAAGTTACAAGATCAGCAAAGCAAAGTTACGGAATGAATAAACTCTTATTAAGGCCCATTGAGCAATGTGTTAGCATACTATATTGTGTGCTACTATGTGGTGTTTGATGTTAATTTATCTATTCATTTTCGCAATATAATATATATATATATATATATATATTTTTTTTTTTTTTTTTTGACCCAAAATCATCAGCAGAAATTAAACTCAATGCCGAATGATAACAAGTAATCGTACCATATGCTACGTCGTTAACAAGTTGTTCTGTTGGAAATTACGAGGTTGACTTATAATGTACGGATTGTACGGATCTCAGTCGTTATTAAAGCAGTATTGCCACAAAACTTTGTAAATAACACAAAATTTTTGAAACATATAGATTATTAAAAATTCCAACAAAATGTCCTTTTTTTTTTTTTTT
Source organism: Coenonympha glycerion (assembly GCA_963855885.1). Taxonomy (NCBI): domain Eukaryota; kingdom Metazoa; phylum Arthropoda; class Insecta; order Lepidoptera; family Nymphalidae; genus Coenonympha; species Coenonympha glycerion. The sequence goes on from OY979631.1 coordinate 1,793,942, forward strand.
TTTTAATGCCTTCAGAGAACTTCCTCCAGTAATTCCTATGAATTGTGGTTCTCTAGGGAAAGACCATATTTATTTATTTATCATCAATAAATGTACTATAAGAAGAAGTCTTTTGACACCTTATGTAAAAGAAGGAAATCCAAAGTTGTAGAGGTCCCTAGACGATGTATGTCTAAAGCATTGTCTATAATAGTATTTTTAAGCATTCTACCTCTAGAAGAATGTATAGAAGAGCAAAGGTAAACTTGGTGTTCCAAAATGTTCAGAATGCGTCTGTTTCTAAGACGTCTGGGTTCATATTGATTACATTTCGCATTATTGCAAGAAGCGATAAATTCAATAACTGGATTGAACTCTTTGAATAACTTTGAAGTATATAATTTTACAGCGATAGCTTAATCCCATTAACTGGATGTAACTCTTGGTCAGCTTTTGATTATCTTTGATTTCCATATAAGAAACAATTAACCCAATCGTTTAAATGAGGATATTTGATATCCTCTATGCAACTGATGTAAATCATGTGTATCAAAATAGATGTATCGAAAAATATGGCCATCAACTCTGTAAAGAGGTATTTCGATTCATCTTAACGTTAATTATTACAAAAACAAAAATCCCTCTAATGAAAAGAATTAGTCTTCATCTAGACCGGGAAATCGTGTGAATCACTAGTTCAACCTTTTAGGTTTAAGGGAGTTAGATGACTTAAAAAATGTTTTGTAACCACTGGCCATCTGATAGGATAACCGATGATGGACGAACAGCTGCGTCTAAAGTCTAATTTTTCTTACGGGCTACATTTTTTGTTTCTACAGACGTTCTGTGTAACCCCATCCATACCTAATAGCTGGAGAAGTGGACTTTAGGACTTTTAATCGGAATTAAGCTTAACTCTTAGATGATACAACGAGTTAAGCGTATAAATTTTTTCACAGAATTTGAATTGTTACATAATTCACGTCATAGTTTGCGGTTGGGTAACGATACTGCCATATCGTCCGAAATTAAAATAAAACCAGGAAACTGAGCATGTTTTGAGGGTAGTAAATAACTTTAACACTCTAACACCTAACAAATCTTCATGAAAAAACCGCGGTAAGTATCTGAGATGAGTCACAACTTCTTTATGTATTTTACCAAGGATGAATCGGTACTTTAAAATAAGATTCTTCAGTTCATAGGCATAAAACCCTTTTTAAGTAAGCTTGTAAGCTGTTCTATGAACTATCAATTTCAAAGGATTTTGAACTACAAATTCATTCAACGCCTTTAAATTTAGAATGTATCTTTTACCACGTAAGATTTTGAGGTTAGACACATCTTAACTATAATCGAACATGCAGTGACTCACTCCCACATTATCTCACCCAAAAAAGAAATGTCGATTGTCAAAGACATTTGTCGCTTTTTCTTTGTTGTGAACGTGTAAGGCGGTACACTGTGTTAGTGTACGATTTTTAAAATGGTATTATGTAATAATAATTTTTTGGAGCTAGTTCCTTAATTTGTTCAATTCATTAAAATATTTTATTGAATGTACGTACATTTGTACACCTAGTGAAAGTCAAAAAATAGTCTTCACTTATTATAACTCCCGAAATTCTAGATCATGTTATAGATCGTGACGGATTCCTTGTCAGTGATATGTAACCAATAAACTTCAAAATGTTGAAGACAACTGGCATATAGGTACCTTAATGTCTAGCGTCGTCGATGAACCTGGTCCTTGTTGTGGCTGATGCTGGAGACTCGCTGCCACGTCGTATCTTCCTCGCGGCTGATCGCCAATACTCAAGTGTGTCACGCCCCCCCCTGCTGGCCGAGCCGTAACGAGAGGGGGCCAGCTAGTTTCTCGAGAAACGAGATTGCGCTGTTCCAGCGGTGGGTGTCGATAGCAAAGTCGCCCGCCGCGCCCTGCTGGTTTCTTTATTTACAACACCTGACGATCAGTAACCATTGAAACTAGTATAATGCCCGAAACTATTTCTCCGAAAAAACATCTGGTCCCGTTCGTGAACTTTAATTACTTGTCATTTGTCGAAACAAAATGTCATTTGTCAATACTTAAGCTTCTTCTCAGTTCAGGACGCGTTGTGGTTTAAGATTTTTATTAGTTTCAGAAAGAATTTAACAATTCACTTCAATGAAACTTTCAGACTAATGGTACATTATACATAATATTGTTAACTTATTGAGTTTTGAGCTAATAGTTAAATTATCATCCCATTACACAATCTGAACATTAATTTTCGAAAGTAAGTAAAATTATTTTCCACCAAAAAATCTAAACATTATTGTTGTAGGTACATAGTTAGAAAAGTTCGACGCGTTGGTACCCTCGTGGAATTAGTTTTTAAGTCGTGAAATAGTTATCACTGATAAAAGGCTATAACGTTTAACTGGCTATTCATAAGCCAGGCAAGTATATCAAATAAACTATTTGATTCTTTGCAATGAAGGTCGGCTAGAATTTTATAACTGTCGGGACTAACCATTAATATAGTTCTTGTGACTGAGCGCCGATAGCAATTCGGGATCAAAGTCCGGGAGGTCATGCGGAGCCACTTGTAGTGAAGCCGAGAACAGCGCCACACCGACATCGTCCCCCGTTGGTATCCGCAAAGTCCTTTGAGGTTTTTTAAAATCCTTCGTGTTGACCCGCAGTCAACCTCCAGGAGCATTGACGCATCATGCTATGCTTTCGTGGTATCCTCAACGTGATACCCTCCAAGCTAGCTTAGAGATGCCTGGACTATTTCGCGCATCATGCTATACTTTCGTGATAACCTCAATGTGATACCCTCCAAGTTAGCTTAGCGATGCCTTAGGATTTCAATTTTTGGACACACTTTCGTCAGCATTGATATTTGAGTTGATGTGATATCTGGGAAAAAAGGTTAATTTTCACTTACCCTCTTTCCTCGGAGTCTGACGAAGATGAATGCACAATTATATGATTTGATTTGATTTTATTTTTGTTATAATAATAAATTTTACTAGCGTCTAAGCATTATCAGTATAGAAAATTAAGCAAGTTTTAACACTGAACACTTAATTTTTTTTTTTTTACTTTGAACCTAAATTAACAAAAACGAGACGTGTTTTTGTAGTCGAGTGCTCATTGCCGCGCACAATAAAAGAATGAAGCATGGCGCGGACGTAGACTGGGACAGCGTGTCCATCAGGGTGGTCAGTTTTAAAAAACAAAATAAATAAAAGTGCGAAATTGCCAGTACAATGAAAGTATACCTGATTGTGTTTATTATTATTGAAGAATAAAATGTATGAAATATAAATATAGATGACAGTGAGACAACATATAATGTAGTCCAATGCGTCAATGAGTTTTCTGATGATGACTCTCATAAACATCCCAATCTCAATCGCTTTCAGCATAGTTACAATCATGCAGCGCAATAGGACCTCTGCAGTTTCTTTGTATACTGTTTGTATTGTACAGTTCAAATATTGTTTCTAAGTCGGTTTCAATGTTATTTATTTTTACTATTCTGTACAGAGTTTTGTAACTTAATCCGTAACTGGTTGGTTTAAAATTTAAAGATAAGAATAAATCTTTTTTTATTAACTTTATTGTAAAATTATTAAAAAAAAAACATGATTCTACAATATGGCGGAATTAATGCTAATGAGCATTACAAGTGACAAAGTAAACTTTGAAAAGATAAGTTTTAATAATGATTCTATCTAAATTTATCGTTTCTCACATCATATCACAACTCAAATGCATGGTGTTTTCATACTTGATTCATAAATTACTTCATCAGCTGTAATGAATGTTTCGCCACTGGGTCAAAGCATTTAATTCTTTAGAAGTGGTTAGAACTACCAGCTTGACTACAAACTACCGGTTTTGTTTTCCGGTTAGGTACTAGTAACATTTAAACAAGTATGAATTATCATAAATTATTTAACAATATTTTATACTTGTCAATAAGAGCTAAATCCGGACAGAAGATTTCGTACGATAGCGGAATTTAAGAGAAAAACTTAGTCGAAAAATGAGTAGTTACCTCCCCGGGACCAAACTGATAGCCAAAGGCAAGGTTCAACGCTTTTAGCAACTCTCTGGCGCCTCTCAATAAAATTTTAGTAGCGTTTGAACTACTTCCATCTCGTATCAGATGCTTTTGACTCCATCTTGTTTTATTTTTATCGACTTACATTCGAGTTGAATAGCAAGGGAGGAAATGTAAGATAGTTTTCGCCCTTAGGGCTATGCCTTTCTTAAGAACTGTTCTAAGATGCAACTAGGTACTTACGAGTATCTTTCGATTGACTGAGTACTAAGAGTCTTCTGACCCACGGTGTCTCCCATACAAACATAATACCAAAATCATTTGTAATTCGTGCAATTTTCGATCATGTTGTGGTGTTATTCGGGTTCATATAGTAATAATCTATGCTCCTGGCCATATTTGGTTCCGAAATACTTTTGTTAAACGAAAATGTAAACGAATTTAGTTTTGCTTATTTTTATGTCAAAGAGGACATGTTTTCTACTTATTTGATTTGTAATAAAAACAAAAATATCTCACGTCGCATTAGTTCAGGAGCACAGTTTTTATTGTCCAGCTAAAGAAAAACACCAGTTAATAAAGAAAGTTACAAGTTTTCATTCATAATTTTTGGTATTAGGTACGGAACTCGACCAAAGTTATAAAAATTTTGATCAAAATTGATTATTATTTCGTTTTAAAGAAGTGTTTCCGAACCAAATATGGCCAGAAGCATAGATTATTACTATATGAATCCGAATAACACCACAACATGATCCAAATATGCAGGAATTACTAATGATTGGTTATTTTGAATGAATGGAGACATTGTAGTTCACAGGCCCCGAGCGTCTAAAAATTTTGAAGTATAGTGTCATTTGAGACTGTATCGCACAGGACGCCAGGCGAAAGAAAATTGATTTTTGATCGTAGAAAATCTACGAAAATCGCGGAAAATCTGGAACGAAAGATTCTCTTAACTAGTCAACAGAATGGGCACGTAATATATAATATTTGGTATGACGAACTAAAACTAACTGAAGACAAAGCCGTCTATCGAGCGATGGGTGAAATCACCCTTAAAAATTTGAAATGAAGTTTTGTTTTAGGTGTTATTCCGTAGATTAGGTTGGTAATTTTGCTCCCCAGTGATCTATATCTACCGAGTGTACTACGACACTTTACTAAAGTTCCCAGATGAACAACCCACCACCTTCCCATGGCCCCACCGCCCTCTCGGACTCTTGGGCCGAAACGCGGGAGGACACCCGAACGGTACTTGCTCTCGGCGCTTTTCCTAGCTCGGGTGCCCTCTTGAGCTCCTGATAAGTTATTTATCTCTCCTCCTTGTCCTTTGTATCTTTCTCCCCTTTCCGGGGCAGACTCTATAAATGATATTGCTTCCACCGCCGCTCCCAGCCTCCTCCTCTCCCGACAAACTGTCTTCCAGGCTTCTGCTACTGCTCGTCGTGAGCTCCCCCAGATAAACAAGCAATTTTAATATGCAGTTTATTCGTATTTATCTCAGCAAACCATCTCATGAGATATCCCGAACAAACATACAAACATTGCAAACTAGAGAAGCCAGGAAGGGCGTCAAAATTGCTCGATTCTTAATGTCTCGCAGCTGTGAACAGGGACAGCATAGAAAGTCTGACCATTAGACCACCGTGTTGGCTAAGTAGCCAACTAAATACAATTTCATTCGCTCAGTAAAAAAATCAATCAAACGTTGATTCATGCTGGTGCAGATTTGAATAGAATGAATGTAATATTTGGTACCTGCGCACAAAAAAAAATAAGTGAACGAACGGCTGAACCTTCCAGCTCGCATCGAGGCTGCGTCGAGAGCCTTCAAGTAAGGGCGTGAACACAATGGAGACGTGACGTAACGCGGCGCGACTATTTGTTTTTCACCCCCGACGCAAAAGGGGTGTTATATACGACGACGACCTCCGTGGCGCAGGGGACGCACGCTCGGATTCGAGTGGGAGGTCGCGGGTTCGATTCCCGCCACGGGCCACTTTGGAATTTTATAATTTCTAAATTGGCTCAGGTCTGGTCTGGTGGGAGGCTTTGGCCGTGGCTAGTTACCACCCTACCAGCAAAGAGGCACCGCCAAGCGATTTAGCGTTCCGGTACGATGCTGTGTAGAAACCGTTGGGGTGAGTTCACTTACCCCTTCCTAGTTAGTACGCTAACATCTTCGACTGCATCATCACTTACCATCAGGTGAGATCGCAGTCAAGTACTAACTTGTATAGCGTAAAAAAAAAAATTGTTTTATTGATAAAGTTACACTTAAGCGTGTCGCTTTACTTAAGTATTAAATGTAAAAATTTGTTCACTTAGAGTGTAGGTGGCAAAAATAATCGTTGCAAGTCTGATACGTTTTACCATGTCTCCAAGAATTTTATTTAGCACTAGGGATGTCTCTTTAGAAACAAAGTTCACATAGCAAATGGGACAAAATATGTTACTTTGTTAGCTTCAGTGCAGGATACATTTTAACGCGGCCATTGTGTCTATAATCTACAGACAGGAGGGCTAGATAATTTTTGGACAAAGGATCAGCCTAACTGTTCTGCGGAAACGAAGCCAGTATTTTTGATAATATTTTGTTGACTTTCACGGTAATAAGTAGTAATAATAGTTAGCGATCACTTTCAATGAATCTGGTTCTGTGATGACAATGGGAATACAGTGAATGTTTATTATTATCTATTTAAATAGAGCTCTTTACACAAGAGAAGAGAATTTTGTCGTTTCACTGTAGTGCTTCACACATTTAGCATGTTTTAACGTTAGAATGACGTTATACTCGTACTTAAAGATATATAAAAACTTACTCTAGATTTTGTCTCGCACCTTTGCGTATTGAGCTCTATTAAGGCTCTATACAATGCAACTTAATATTTCGCGGCAAGTCTCAAGTGTGTTCGCGCTCTAAAGAGGCTGTGAAAAGGGGTCGTGAATTTTTCAACGCTAATTGGTTTATCCAATTTAGCTGTTAGCGAGACAAAGCGCGGTTCCGGGCCGCGGGACACGGTTTAGAGGTAAAACATTTTGTGCGTGAATGCGATTGTGCGTCTCAACCGCTTTCGAGTCGCGGTTATAATATTGTAGCGGTCTTCGATAGGTGGCGTAACCAGCGCAGTAGCACACGCTGACAGAGCATTCGACGAGCGTTCTATATAAAATAGAACTTCTGACGTCACACGCTCGGATCAGCGGACCCCAGGCACACCTGCCTAGAAGGAAATTTCAATTTCCCTATTGCTCTCTGAACCGCCAAAATATCTTACCTAGTTACCAGATACATAAGGTCTCTGAGGCTCTATTGCATTGCATTAAAAGGAAAGAGATGCGAAAAGACAAATGGCGATCTCGTTTCATTGGCAGACCTCCAAGCAGATGGACTGACGACATTTAAAGAGTCGTGGGGAGTCGTTGGATGCAAGTGGAGCAGGACCGTGTGGGCTGAAAATAATTCTCATATCTGTCCATATTATGTTTGTTTACCAACCACTAAACCAATTTAAGTATCTGAAATTCGGAATTGTGAGTGGGTAACAATTATACATCTCGTTAACGTTGCTTAAGGTGGGTCTACGCTAGGCGAACCGAGCATGAGCCGAACACAATTCGTCTAGTGTGGACCAACTTACAACCCTCGAACGACTTACAACGACGAAGCCGAGAACGGCTCCGCTCGTGCTTCGCTCGTGCTCGATTCGTCTAGCGAAGACCCACCTTACACTTAATTATATCTGTTGTACGTATCCTGCAAATACTGGTTGCATCTGCGCGCTGATCCTGGATGGCTCATTCATTGCGCAAAAACAAGCCAATCTCTATATCACACGAGAAAAGATAATATTCAACCATCGTTTAACATGTCAGCGTATGGGTTTTAGATGAAGATGATCGCTTTAACTGAAAATTTTAGTTTTTTGTAGCAAAATATAATTACATATTATATTAATGGAAAGGATAAGCTTCATATTATAATAGTGAACGGTATTAACGCCCTGTTGGGTATTAGGGACGACATAATAAAGGGTTTTCCTCAAAAGATAGTTCCTTTATACGCAATTTATTCGCGACACCCTTCCAACCCTTTGGATAAACTCATCAATCATCTCACAATGTATCGGGGCGGAAATTATAGTATTATCATATTTATTTTATACATAACATATGCTTGTAGCAATAGATAAAATTAGTCAAGATGGGCCCATCCGAACATTTTACGTAAACGTTCGTCATACAAGAAAATGTAGCGCCATCTGTCGAAACTCCTGCGAAATTACATGTTTATTTTTTTTTATTTTTTATCTATGATGTGTCTGTGGTCACCTTGCCTGCAATATTATTATTAATTCAAAAAAAGAAAAAGGTCTTTACCTATCTACCTATACTGACTACTGACGGGGGAGGGTGCAAAATAGTCATTCTTGCTCCCTTATACTGACGACATTTTTTCGCGCTGTTCGCCCTGTCTTTAGTATACAAGTCTGTGCTTGTAGCCCAGTGAATGGAAAAACAGAAGCCAATCCGTTTCAGCTTCAACAGTTTGTTACCGGCAGAGGTCCTGGCACGCTTTCAGGTGTGATGCTGTGTAGCAACTATCGTTAGATGACCTCTCTTTGTAGTTGGTTGATTGGTTTTGAGTGGAAGGTCGCGGGTTCGATTCCCGCAAAGTTCTACTATGGTTTTTTTTTAATTTCTTCGGTTAGTGACCACCATAGCGGCAAAGACGCAACGACAAGCGATTTAGTTTTCTAGTACGATTTTGTAAAGAAACCGTTAGGGTTGAATACCCCTTTCATTATCATACTCCTAACGACTATAATAATTTGGCTGCATCGTAGATTACCATCATGTGAGATCACTTAGGTACTTGTAAAATATAGCGGCAACAGAAATACATCATCTGTGAAAATTTCAAGTTTTAGCTATCACGGTTCAAGAGATACAGCCTGGTAACAGACGGACGGACGGACAGACGGACGGACAGCGAAGTCTTAGTAATGGTCCCGTTTTAACCCTATGGGTACGGAATCCTAAAAACTACCCTTCCTAATTTATTGCCTACATCTTTGGCTTTGTCGTCTCTTATCCCCTCAAACATTTACTACGCCTCTCAGAAGAAAAAGGGGTTGTTGTTGCCCACCACGTTAGCCAAGTACGGGTTAGCATGTTTCACACACCTTTGAAAGATCTTTGGGACATGCAGGTTTTATCGCTAAGTATGAGTTCACCGCTATACTAAGTGATATTTATTGTTAAAATTATACGTCTCGAACTCAAAATTTAATTATAGCATTCAAAAGCGACGCGGAGTGCCGCCATCTTGAAACTAAATTAAGTTTAATTAAGAAATAATTCTCATCGTTACAACCCTTTGAAGAAACGCGAAGGGCCCTCCTAACCAGTGGCGACTGTTCACAGAATACTAAATAATGATTTTATTACTTTTAATTTATTCTCACTTCTCTCGCGCAACTTTTGGACAAACAGAAATTTCAATAGGTAGAGGCGGACTGAATAAACGAAGTCTTAATTTATATGACTTTTAGTTTTATTTCTTTTGCTTTCAAATTCCTTATTCTCAGCCCTATCCCACTTTCACACTTAATTTCCCATTGCCAAAAAAATATTGCGTGGCAAAGATCGCTTGCAGCGATAAGGCCGCCTTTGCATACCATCACTATTATCTTTTTTCTTTGTTCTGTGTATCTTTTTCTATGTAATTGTGTTTGGGTGCAATGAAAGTGTTTCTTCTTCTTCTTCTTCTTATTCGTTTTCCCAAAAATTGTTAACTATCGTAAGTAGGTTAATCTACTTTTACGCGATATAAATCTTTGACTTTTACTTACGAGGAGTTTCATTTATTCATTACTAAGATAGTATTAAGCAATCATGAGGCCTGAATGCGATTTAACTTCGTGTGCGATAGACTACAGATTTTTTTATGACGTGGGTATATTTTTAAAGACAATTTATTGTAAGAAACGGTGGATTCTATGCACTTTCAGCTTATTAGGATATTTTAATTTGATTTCAGATTTAATATTTTGCTAAATAAGTAAAAAATGACGGGATATTTTCTTGATCGGAATCTGCTAGATATGTAATGTTTTATACTACCTACATATTTATTTGATGAAGGACATATAGTAGTAGGTATCTAAGCGTTATGCTCATGACACATGTCGTATCTAACTTCCATTGCTGACATTAATGAGGATAGTTTTTAGTAGTTACAGTTTTTTAGCCTCATTATAGAGTAAGAAAAATATTTTACGGTCGTGAGTCTTTTGATAGTTATGAAACTATAATTGGTTCGTTTTTCCTTCCTAAATCCCGCAGGAACAATCGACTTTTTCCGAAATAAAAATTCATATATACAAACTTTCACTATATACTGTAGAAACTCGATTAACCGGACTAACTCTTGTCGAATCTGGATAATCTAATTATGAAGAAAAGCGGGGGTTTCAGCGACCTCATTGGGCAGGCGGAGTATACTAATTAATGCGTTCATGCTTGCAATATACGACTTGCAGGTATTTAAATTGGTCACACATGCATTTTCTCATGGCTTGGCTCCCAAAATGGCTTATGGCAGTAAACATTTCGGTAATGACTTCACTATATAATTTCACTATAGGTCCCTATATATAGGAATTTAATATATACATATATATATTTATAAAATTCAAATAAAATTCTATATATTTATTTTTAAAATTCTATATAATATGTATTTATTAAAATCCTATATAGGCACCTATAGTTATGGCTTGGTTACGACAGGTTTGTCAACGGGAGATATTGACAGGTTATATAGAAGCATTGTTCAATAGACAATACCTGCAAACGCAGCCATATTAGATACCTACTTGCGATCGTCACTCAGAAGCTGTCGATAACGCGAATGTAACGATTTTCAAAAAAATGTAGGAGAATAACCTATCCGATCGCTAAATTGGTCACATGACTTCCGCGCAGTCATTCGGTTTTTTTTTTATCCTGCGTTTCTCGGTTGCTATGCCTCTTAAGGCCTCAGTGGCAGCTCTCCTTAAGACCTCAGCTGCTAAAATCAAGTTAACTCCGCTTCAGAAGGCAATATGAAGAAAATTAAAGGAGTACCTTTATTTATAGTAATCCAATAATGGGCACGTCACTGACCTAATTGCGAGGCATCCGCATACAATGTGAACATAGGAAAAAATTAAAGTGACACGTCTTGAACCCATTCACGTAGTTAATTTGTGTAAAAAAAAACTATATTTTTAGGGTTATAAAAAATGGATGAGTTCTTAAATGTCCGAGATTTACGAAATGAATTAAATGCTCACCAACATTACTAATGCAATTACTTATCATTAATTATAATATCATTTATTAAAATATATATACGTTTTACTATTATAAAAAAAAATTCAAATAAACAATTATTATATTACAAGTTTTTTACCCTTTTACCTCAATGCAAACTTTCTTCCGAACAGAATTTCAATTTTCGTAATTAACACCGAGTATATAATATTACTAACGGTATTAATTAGGTTTTCAGTTCTTATTTATATTTTCAATTATCCTAAGAACTCATCAAGATATTGCTTACATGAATATTGAATAGCTCTTTGTAGAAAAGCTTTATATAGCATATTATGTTAATCTGTTGCAAGCGCAATTAGCGGTCAAATAAAACATTACAAAAAAATTTGCCGCAATCAAAAAAGCCTTTTCTTCCGCAATATCGAAATAAAAGTTTCTTTTTCAAGATTTGTAGAGACTTCGAAGTTACAGAAGCGCTCTGACAGAGAAAGTCAATTATTCCGGGGCGCCTAGGTGCGCGTCGGGAAGAGATGGCGCCAGGAATGCTCTCGGAAGCATTCCCGCGGTTCCGGGACCAACCGCAATTACTTGCCATTCAGAAACATTGGAAGAACTGGGGAAAATCGCTTTTCAATACTTACCTAGATGGTCGACGAAATTACGGGTTTGATTTTAACGGACTTAGTGGTTTTACAAGAAATCAATTTTAAAGTCTTTCATTATTTAAATTTTTACTTCCTAGTGACCAAATAACACAATGGTTTAGATTTACGCCTTTCGCCAAGCGGGGTTATATAGGTATCTCAGGCACGCACTCTTGAAGTTAATACTATATAAGGACATAAGTTGGTTATAGTGCCACACCGCGAATTTTGTTTCAAATAAAAACCGGCCATAGAAGAAATAATCCACCGGCCATAGATCTATAGAAAAACCAAAAAAATCTACTTACTAGATCTCGTTCAAACCAATTTTCGGTAGAGGTCGTGGAGGTGTGCATGGTAATGATATTTTTTTTAGTTTTATCATTCTGGCTGTCACATAGGGACGGACAGACAGACTTGACGAATTCTTACGGGTTCCGTTTTTTACCATTTGGCTACGGAACCCTAAAAAGTCATAATAAAATGGAGTCAACTACCCAATTCTCAGAAATTATTTTAATTTCGTCGCGTTTCATTCGTATGGAATCGCAAAACGTCGTATGGCTACGGCTGCAGTAGTGGAACAAAAATAAATTGAGGAAGGACTGAGCAAAAAAGGCGCAAGTCCAAAAAGTTGTTATATCCTCATTTTGGGCTCAAGGCTCCAATTTTATCTCATTCCAATACCAATAAACATGAAATAGAGTAGTCCATATCGAATTAACAACCCTACTTCTCATAAAACGAACTCTCACACGCTCCTTCTCGCGGGGCTAAAAGTTTTAGAATCTTTACAGCCCGATATATGACTGTCATTTGGAATAACCACTGAATAGGCGTCTTTGAGATCCATATTGAACTCTATAACGGTGACATAAGGTAGAGATTGCTTTTAACGACAGAATGTCATTAGAACTAACTTCAGAGGAGTTTAAAATTGGATATTGTAAGTTTCGGTACTCAGCAGACCTACTACTTTTCTTCGTAATGGGCTGGCCCGAGTTATTGGCTCTAGCGATATTTTATGCAGTTAGCTCATTATTTTATGTAGGCTACTCACAACCATGATTCAGCACACAAACACATACAGAACACAAAATCACATTCACATCAATAAACAAACATTCCCATTTTTATATACATTAAATTCACAAGCATACTCGGGTGAAACCCGTAGTATTAGCTCGCGACCGCGCCGCAAGGCGAGTGACCTGACAAAATTGCTGAGTGCGCAACATTGCACAATGCGCCAGTACACCGTACTCCAAGTCTCTACCTACACGTCGGTCAACCGCGATATTTAATTACCTCGCTAATTCAGCAATATAATAAAAGTGTTCTGTATCGAGTTCACAATAAATAATCTAACAAAACTAAAGCTATATTCTTCGCTAGAACCTTCTGTTACGAAAGGGGATACTCCATCTCACTGGCAAACCCCTTCATGTGATTCCTATATTAGTAAAGTTTTACTTACCATCAAAACTAATATTGTGGATGACGTATCATTGAAGTGTTACCTGTAAAATTGTATTAATTTACGGCGTAAGCTACAAATTAGAGTGATGAAATCGAGTGGAGAACCATGGATTTTTGTGTATTTCAGAATTCAGAATAAAAGCATAGTGTAAATCCAGGGTTCAAAGGAAATTGCCCAAGTGACTATGGAACAAAGTTGTTTTTATTAATAATAGGAATTACTGATTGCATAAAGTAGTGACACAAGTAAGTTTTTACCATGCCATCCGTGGGCAATCTCCTTTTCATATTCACACCGTTCTGGAGTGAATATATTGCTTTTGGTTGAATTTCTAAAACGGTTTTTTGACCTGGCAGACCAAGGTTAATCACTAGACCCATAAGTATCGCTGATAGCAGTTTATGCTTGGAATCACGTCTACTGGCGAAAACCGCATCAAAATAGGTGCTTTCAGTCACGATAAAACCTCAAAAAACATGAGTCTGTCGACAAGTAAGCAAGCAAGCAAAGTTAGTTGGGGCAATAACTAAACTTGCAAACTACCGTAATAAGCTTTTGTGAACGGTGTGAATATGCCCGTGATGACTTCTGTCATCGATACTAAGTATTCTTCATTCCTTGTTATTGGTGTGGTGCGAAAGAGTATAACTACCATTACAATCAAAAATTCATCATTTACAGTTTACAAAATGAATTGCTTGTAAAAAAATCGATGCTTGTAAAAGATCGCTTTTAGATCGCTTTACGGTTCATCATTATGCCAAAATTATTGAATATTATTACAAGATTATGACAAATATTTTTTTTGGCATAATTATGAGGGTTTGTCAACTTTGAATGATCAGTTTGGCAAATATCAAACGCTTTATCAAACGTAGTTTATCAAATGATAATAATAATTCATCCAGGGTTATAAAAGCAATGTTCATTCAAAAATCATGCCAGTCCAAACTACCGAAAGTATCGAATACACACCCAATAAACACATTTTCAAAATAGCCGTTTAAAACTCCCTAAGCTTATGACTAAGACCCTCTCCTTATAGTCATAACACCGGTATACGCTTCTGTTTCCAGTTACTAATGTTATCACCTCCGGAGTAACTGAAACTTTTACTATTACAGGCCTCTGTGGCTGTACTGCGCTACACCGAATAAACAATAACGCTTTTAAAGCTTTTTGGTAAGCTCTTGGGAAACATACATAATGTATTAACAATTTATGTAGTTTCCTTGTGCAAAAGCAACATATTTCATACCACCCAAATATCTTAAAATATAATATAAATTACGCGTCACTACTCGCTTTGTTTGTCCGCAATGGACTCCTAAACTACTAAAGCGAAAGCCTTCTATATCTATGTTTTACTACGAAGTTTTAAAAACCGATATTAATCCAAAATCGCAGGTGAATGGGATATCATCATAAAAGTCGTAATGTGGCCATATTGTGAATTGTTTAGCAATGTTATTTTATAAAAGTAGACTCTAGAGCCAATATCATAGGTAGGTACTATTATTGTATTCTGTGGCCAAGGGAACTAATAATAATATCTCTAACTTAACGGTTAGGAAACCTAAATGCCTGAAAGTTTACCACATTGATCTCAAAAATATGCGAAACCTGCCCGCAAGTATGGTCATACTTCATTATGTTCTTCTTCCATATCAAGTAATACAAATATCACACTAGAATACTTTATCAAAAGCGTTATAAAGTTCAATAATTCGACTTACTGCAGGTAGCAAGATTTCCTTCCTTTGGATCGTAGAGATATCAAACAGCTGAAACTCATAAAAGTTGTGTCCGAAGCCATTTTATTCATATTCAAAGTTTATATTCATGTCCAAGATTTATTTTCAGTTAGGGCGTCATTTCAATGCTGCTGATTTACACGAGAAAAAGAATTATTAAAGAACTAAAATGTAAGACATTTCAGCTCCAACGATATATTTGACAATGTTCTAATCCTATACTGGTTTAGATTAACCTGCGCAGATTCGTTGCATGGATATACCTAAATAAACTTGAATTAATTTAATCATTAAGTTCCTTTGGGATGATTGAAGACAAAAAAAACAATTAAATCTGAGTTATACAAATTAGCTGAGGACAGATTGTTGAAAATTCGTGTTAGAAGGTTTAGGAGATCTACATTTTAATAGTAAGCGATACTCTACTTAGCTTACCTACATTATTTTCTATTACGTACCTACTATAAATAAAATAAAAAATAAAAAAAGCATTTCATTTCCCATAACCAGTGAAAGTAATTAACAATTTAAAAATATAAATTTACCAACTATAAAATACAAAAAGGATAAAATTGAAATAAAATCTTAGTTTATGCAGAGAAACCCTTTCGGGCATAAGGATTCCTCCAGAGCTTTCCAATTTCCTCTTTGAAACGCTGTTTTGACCCAGTCGTACTTTGCTGTTCTGCATAATCGTCTGCCCATATTTAACTTATTACACCTACTACGTACGCACTATACCTACTATTTATTCGTGCGCTGCAATGGAATAAAGCCTTAATATGAATGCACTGCACTAAAAATATGAACATCATTCATTATTCAAGTAGACTTTTACAATCCCTTCTGAATGCTCATTCCCGCATTTATTTGATGAATTTGCATTTTCCACACACGCTGAAATAATTTCATGAAAATATATTGTATTCGTAGGAATGTGCAATTTATGCCGCTAATAAAAAGCTATAGTTTGATATTTCAACCAATTTTATTATTCCGACTGCATGATGGTCATAGAACGATAGGATGGCCATGTTGTAGCTTTTTAATCTTCGATCACTGATCTCGAATGAATCTCAGACTGTCAACGTAAAAATGAAGACATTTGATTTTCGCCATTTTGGCGCTGAAGTTGCGTAACCAACCTGGCGGAGCATCCATGAAACTTAAATAAAATTACACTCGAAACGACGGTCACTAGCAACAAAATGCCAATTTCGTAGCGTGGACCTTCGAGGGGGCGCTCCAAATCAACACAACAAACAAGGGCGGATCCAGCTTTGGTGCCAGGGGGGGGTCACACAGTTGTGGTCAAGTCACAAGCAGTTATAAGTTATAATTTAATTTTGATACTAATTGATACAGGTAAAACGTAGGTAGGTGTTTTATTAATGTGTAGGTATAAGTAGGTACTGTACTTAAAAAGACCTATCTTTAAATAGCAGAGCTAATTTTTCTTTTACGTCTTCTTCCGAAACGCATTATCACTTCATCTAACTCAATGGGTACGTTTTTCAGACGTGGAGACGCCTTAACCAGTCTTTTTAATACGTTTTTCAACTAATTAAGCTCTTAGCCACGATTTGATTTTTCGTAACAGTGTAGAATGAACGCGAGCGAAGCGAGCTCAAAATTTATACATTTCACAGAATCACTATTTATTCCAGTCTTGAATTTAACATGGTTTGATCTTTAATAAAAATAAAATAATAATTTTTAGGCGTAATAACGCCTTAAAATCGCAAATATGCCCGAATGAAGTGAACGAGAACTTTATATATATTTAGAAAACTGGATATGCGAGCGAAGCGAGCTCGAATTTTTTACGTTTTTTATCTCGTTTTACAATGGGATCCATCTTTGATCTTAAATTTAAATAATATAATAATTTTATGCGGAATAACGTCGTGAAATCGCAAGTAGTCCTGAATGAAGCGAACACGAATTGTATATATCCTGACAACTGGATATGCGAGCGAAGCGAGCGCGAAATTTTCAGTTTTTTTTTACTGAAAAAGTCACAACATAACAAAGATCCTGGGGGCATACATATTTAGATAACTGGATATGCGAGCGCAGCGAGCTCAAATTTTTTTACATTTTCGCATGATAAATCACTGTTTATATTATTTTATTTAGTTTAATTAAGTAAATTAAAAAATCACTATTTATTCCAGTCTTGAATTTAACATGGTTTGACAGTGAGATTATTCATCTTTAATAAAAATAATATACTCATTTTTAGACATAATAACGTCTTAAAATCGCAAATATGCCCGAATGAAGTGAACGCGAACTTTATATATATTTTGATAACTGGATATGCGAGCGAAGCGAGCTCAAATTTTTTAGGTTTTTTTATTTCGTTTTATAGTGTGGACTATTTTTAATCTTGAATTTAAGTAATATATTCATATTTAGGCGGAATAACGTCTTGAAATCGCAAATAGTCCTGAATGAAGCGAACACAAACTTTATATATTCTGATAACTGAATGTGCGAGCGAAGCGAGCCCAAAATTTTGTTTCTTTTTTACTGAAGAAGTCACAACATAGAAAAGATCCTGGGGGCATACATATTTTGATAACAGGATATGCGAGCGAAGCGAGCTCAAATTTTTTTACATTTTCGTATGATAAATCACTATTTATTCCTTGACCTGAAATGTATACATCCGAGCAATTCCTCAGCGGCGGATTTTCACGAAATGACCTTGCATTTCGTGAAAATCCGCCGCTGTCGTGAATATAATTAAAAAACCCATATATATTAGGTGATTCATAAATAAAATCAATAAATAAGGAGAATTGTTGATAAATCAGGAAATGTCCAGGGAAATAGAGGTGAAATTTTAATTTTCGATACTTTCTTTCCCTAATAACGCATTTGACAAAAAATACCATCTAAAACATAATATTTAACTATTGGTCCATCTAGGTTCTGGAAGGCCCAGGGGGGGGTCATGACCCCCATGACCCCCCCCCTGGATCCGCCGATGACAACAAATGAACTGTCAAATGTATAGAATGTTTGATCCTGCGTAATAGATGCGTAATAGAGATCAGTGCCTTTGATACAAAAAGGACGGTGTTTTACTAGTATGACGTGTGTAGGTATTTGTCAAGTACGACGTTTGTATAAATCGCTCGTGGCATCGGGTGGTGATCTTTTGATATGGTTTTTTTAAAGGAGACAGTCGTGTTTGCGCTAAGATACGATTAAAGACTTTAGCAGGCATAGCCATATGACATTTTTTTGGCATTCGATATGAAGATTACAGTTATCTCATTATCTGCGCAGAAGACACGTGATCACTTTAGCGTCCGCAATGTCACTCTCATACATTTTTACGAAAGGGTTGTAAGGTTGGCACTTATATACATAGATCAATGGGTTGGCACCCTACTGCTACGGCTCCGCCGTCTATCACTAGAATTTAGACAGTTGATTGCAGTGAGTTTCATGGCCAAAGCTTACGCTTTTATAGATCCTTAAAAACTTTGCAGACAACTTGGTCCCCCTACAGGGCAGGTAGGTGAGTGAACGAGTTATATTATTAATCCCAACCAATAAAGCTAGACGCCGTCCGGAGCGTTTCCGAACTGACGTAAAACTGTAATCAAACCGAAATTAAACTATGATCAACGTACCCCTAACTGCAACGGTGTAACAGCCGTTCCATCTAGGTATTGATGGTGGATTACTTACAACAACGATTTGAGACTGCTAACAATAATAGGACTCTGACAATACCATGGATAGAGTGGTCAAAAAATCAGTCGTCTCAATCTTTCTCTGTCGTTCCGAGGCACGGACGATCAGCCCCTAGATTGTGTAATGTATTCATCGTTATCGTAATCGCTTACTTATTCTGCCAGCTGATTGGGTCCCTGATTGCATAGTCATGTCTTGAGACATCATTTGTAAAGTTTTATTATGTTCAGTAATTTATCCGACTGCAGTGTGCCCTTTCAATTTACACTTCACTCATTGACTGCTTCATGGCAAAATATCCAACATGATTTACATGTAGTAACAAGCCAAGCAATCCCGCCCGCCCTTCCACTATATATAGCCACCGAATAAAAAATATTACCTATATGCAAATTTGCATTGTAAAGTCAACATCTTCCGATGATATCCCGATGTTGGGGCAAAACATGCGTCGATATTGGTATAAGAGTGTCCTGTTTCTACATTGACGAAGCAGAATACAAAACAGAAGTAAGTCTTAGCGGATGATTACAAGAACTAATACCTATCGGTATCTATTAATGATTTATCATTACCTATTATAATGACAACGAACCGGACTATAATAGGTACTTTTAGGAATCAGAAGCAGGTTTGATTAAAAAAAACAAAATCAAACACGTCTCTTTAATTAACAGTTCTTAAATTACACAGAATTAGCTTTAAAAGAGAAACAGTAATCAATTAACGCAAACAACATGAACAGAGATCCACAATTACACAGATACAGCTCACCAACTGCAGACTACGTCGACACCAGACCAACCATCTGCGACCGCTCGCAATGCAAAAGTGTGTCCGATTCTGAACGAAAGCGCCATATTTATAGAAGTTGGTCTGAGTTGGTCGGGTGTCGTCGCAATCTACGACGGTGGGGTCTATTTCCGCTATTACGGCCTTCCTGCGTGCGTGCCGTCCCGGCCACGCTCCCACATTGGGCAGCTTCCTCAGGAGCGTCCACAGCCGCTAGGACCCGGAGGCGCCAGGAGACTTGCACTGGCACCCTCGTCAATGTCAGCATCTGGGTCAGGAGCAGCTGATGGACCTGCGCTGGCATCATCGTCATCACTGTCGGAATCTGGTTAAGAGACACAATGGTTAAAGTATTGAACAGAGAACAAAACCCTATTCTGTCATCCATCACTCATCCGAGGCCCTCTTACAATTCACACACATAGCACACTTAGCTATTGGTTGCCTAAATCATGAACTCATGCGTTCTCAACACGTAAACATACGTCGTCACTCATCACTCAACAGGTATACATATACGGAGTTTTGCAAGGCGCCCTGCTTCAGAAAGGAAATGACGACATGAAACGGAAGGAAAGGGAAAGACATGTAACCCTCCCCCCTCCGGCCGGAGCCCCCCGCACCAGAGGTGCGTACACAGGCCGAAGCCACCCGCACCAAGGGTGCGTCACAGGCCGAAGCCACCCGCACCAAGGGTGCGTCACAGGCCGAAGCCACCCGCACCAAGGGTGCGTCACAGGCCGAAGCCGCCCGCACCAAGGGTGCGTCACAGGCCGAAGTCCTCGCACCGAGGCGCGCAGGCGGAAGACCTCGCACCAGAAGCGCGCAGGTGGAAGCCCTTGCAGCAGACGCGCGCAGGCGGAAGCCCTCGCACCATAGGCGCGCAGGCGGAAGCCCTCGCAGCAGAAGCGCGCAGGCGGAACTCCTCGCACCAGAGGCGCGCAGGCAGTAGGCCTCGCACCAGAGGCGCGCAGGCAGTAGGCCTCGCACCAGAGGCGCGCAGGCGGAAGCCTTCGCACCAGAGGCGCGCAGGCGGAAGCCCTCGCACCAGAGGCGCGCAGGCAGTAGGCCTCGCACCAGAGGCGCGCAGGCAGTAGGCCTCGCACCAGAGGCGCGCAGGCAGTAGGCCTCGCACCAGAGGCGCGCAGGCAGTAGGCCTCGCACCAGAGGCGCGCAGGCAGTAGGCCTCGCACCAGAGGCGCGCAGGCAGTAGGCCTCGCACCAGAGGCGCGCAGGCAGTAGGCCTCGCACCAGAGGCGCGCAGGCAGTAGGCCTCGCACCAGAGGCGCGCAGGCAGTAGGCCTCGCACCAGAGGCGCGCAGGCAGTAGGCCTCGCACCAGAGGCGCGCAGGCAGTAGGCCTCGCACCAGAGGCGCGCAGGCGGAGCTCCTCTCGCACCAGAGGCGCGCAGACGGAAGTCCTCGCACCAGATGCGCGCAGGCGGAGCCCCTCGCGCAGAGGCGCGCAGGCGGAACTTCTCTCGCACCAGAGGCGCGCAGACGGAAGTCCTCGCACCAGATGCGCGCAGGCGGAGCCCCTCGCGCAGAGGCGCGCAGGCGGAACTCCTCTCGCACCAGAGGCGCGCTGACGGAAGTCTTCGCACCAGATGCGCGCAGGCGGAGCCCCTCGCGCAGAGGCGCGCAGGTGGAACTCCTCTCGCACCAGACGTGCGCAGCCCAAAGCCTCTCGCGCCATACAGATGCGCAGCCTTTGCACACAGTTAGGTAACTGTAAACAAAAGAAAGTCAAAAGTAACACGCACAGGTTATCTGGGGACCGCTCGTCCAGCCTGACCACAGACCAAGGAATAACTTTATCCCATGCTTTATCCTGACTACTACACATTACACAACTGATGAAAATAAACGTCAGAACAAAAGTGAAAAACTCAACAATCTGGATCAACGTGTTTTTAGCTGTAGGCCCCTTCGTAGAATCCTCTACATTTTATTTCACATCATAGCGGCATGGGCGGACTACACTGAACCTCCGTCCGCTCACTCATAATCATCGACCGTCACACGGGGAGACACAGACAGTAAACAGGCAGTTATACCACTCGCAGACGCTTGCCGTACACGTCGAAGCATGTATAGCCACGCGCTGAAGCGAGCTGTACACGTCGAGACACTCGGCACACACGAGGCAACACGAATCGAATGGCGCCGTCATGTTAGAGTCAGAATATCTTCGTAGACAAAAAAAACGTCATCAGCACGTCTAACGTACCCAAGACGTACACAGGGTGTAGACCTCAAAACATGAAAAATTTCAACATAGGTACTCTTTTCCAAATAGATCTTGTAAAATCTACAAAAAGCACATGATAACAAATAACAATGTCACGCAGGCGCATAGTCGCACGGTCTGCAACTCGGCATTACAAAATTATTATTAGCAAAACCTAGTTGTTGAACATCTAATTTTGTTTGCTGCTTTTGCGGGTAGGACGCGCAATCCTTATCGCACCAAACATCAAAGTTATGTAGTCTCGTCAAGATTGGACACGTAATAATTTACCGGTTTTATTTCGTTTATTGCACCGATCGCGTTTGTAAGTGCTTACTCAGCAACGGATAAAATGCTACTACCCTCACATTGAAGTATGTTTTCTCGATTGAAAAATGAAGTTCGCGATGTACTAGCTATGCTCGATAAAATCAATTCTAGATGTTATTGAAGCTAATGCACGTTTTTAAAGAAATGTCTTTAGGGCCAGAATCGCGAGCAAGTGACCGTGACCGCGTGTAGGAGCGCGAACGAGAGCGCAAGCGGGACCGCGAGTGCGATGGTGTACGTAATCGCGATCGAGTATTGTGATCCCCGCAATCGAGGCTTATGTTGATGTCGGCGCGATCTGCTACGAGCGCGCCTAGCACTGCATGATCTAGCACTTTTCTCACGTGAACAGGATGAACTTAGCATTATGGGTTAACTGATCACTGTTTGGCGGGCAGCACATGGGTTTTAGTTGTTTACGGATCCCACTTCTGATTTTAGGAATCAGAAGCAGGTTTGATTAAAAAAAACAAAATCAAACACGTCTCTTTAATTAACAGTTCTTAAATTACACAGAATTAGCTTTAAAAGAGAAACAGTAATCAATTAACGCAAACAACATGAACAGAGATCCACAATTACACAGATACAGCTCACCAACTGCAGACTACGTCGACACCAGACCAACCATCTGCGACCGCTCGCAATGCAAAAGTGTGTCCGATTCTGAACGAAAGCGCCATATTTATAGAAGTTGGTCTGAGTTGGTCGGGTGTCGTCGCAATCTACGACGGTGGGGTCTATTTCCGCTATTAGTACTATTATGGCATTCTGTGGTACCGGAAAAAATTTAATTAACGTAACACGGTCCAATACTCCCAAGCCGTCTATTTCGTGGCGGGTGGCTTCAGCAGTTCCGAATGTACGTAATAAAAGCCATTAAAACTGCATTAGACGAACGGTGAACCTCGAATGCAAATTTACTCAAGTGTGCACGCTTTATTATGACACGGTCCTGGGAGCTCTCAAGCGCTACTATGGCAACTCTATTAGTTCTATTAGTTAGTTCACTTAGCACGTGATCAAGACCGCTATAGGTAGCCGTTAAGACGATTTCAGACGGCTGCCGCGCGCCGACTAGGTTGCATGCGTTGGTTCTTGTACGGTACGCGCTGCGTGCGCCCGATTACAAGGTAGTCCTAGTACGTCGGAGGAGATAAGCTTACGCGATAGAAAAAGAGCACAACTTTGATAGAAAAAGAGCACAACTTTAAAAGAGCATAACTTAATATATTTTAATTTTTTTGTAAAATAGTGATAATAACAAAAAAAACCCTACTCAGTTTGTTGTGGGCTTCTTCTCAGATCAGCCGTGCTATTCTGCAAAACAGCGACGAGCGTACATCTATGCATCTATGAATTTGTCAGTTGTAATAGAGGACAATTTTGCATGCCATATTCGGATTGGCAGCTGTCTGGCAGCTATTGCAGAGATGGACATTTTGTACAATAGCACAGCAGGGCGCGTAAGAACCCTCGTAAACTTAGTTTTAAGTCGTTAAATAGTTATCACTATTTAATAATTATACGAGTATAATATTGTGACAGTTTATAAGTGCTTGTAAAATGAGCCTAAGTGAAATAAATCATTTGACTTTTGACTTTTGAACCTTCCGTATACCGTGAGGTACTATTAATTATTCTGTGCTCGCGTCTACTTCGCTTGGGTACAGATTTCATGGTATAGAAATGCTTCCTTCAGCTGTAGCTAGGTCATATGTCTCATCCATGCGTTTTTAAGGTGGCTATTGCATTGCTTTCGAACGAAATTAAAAAATGTATAGGAATACGAGGAGGTCATGTGACCAATTTAGCGATCATTTCCATACATTTTTTTAATTTTGTTCCATTATGATTTATGCCATGCCGCTGCTTCTATGACGTGAATTTCGGGTTTCACTTATACCACAGTGGTTAAGATACTAATATTTTTTAAATTGTGCTAATACTATAGGAACTATGGAGTTTTTAGGAATAGAAGTAGCCTATACGATAATCCAGCAAAATTGATACATTGATTGCTGTGTGAAGAAGTAACAAACATACGGACACATACTTACTGAATTTACTTCAAAGAAAAAAATCATGAATTTTCCCGAAAACTTTGTAGTAATTCTTAATACTTGAGAGCAATGACAAATACATATAAAAGATCATAAAAATCTGAACATAATTATATGAAAGAAAAATAACTTTGCCTGTATTTCGAGTTACAATAGTAACAGAATTTCTCGTAGACGAAAGTATTTCAATAGAATGAGGGTTGAGACGCGACCTTAATGTCTTGCTCGCGTTTTATTCGCCAACGTTTTTTTACTTTCTTTTATTAAAATTTTTATTAGGAACAATAACAAACAAAAACACAATAACATTTACACAAAAGCGGTAATCAACCAAAATATAACGTAATCCATTTTATTTTGGGAACGAAGTTATTTCAGGTTCAATCCGCAAGTGAGCCTTATTTGGCAGAAATCATTATGTAATAAAATAATCGTATGCTTCAGTACCTCTAGCACTTAGGCCCGGTTTCCACCAAAGCGGAGCAAAGTATTTGAGTAACCAATCAGATTTCGTCATTTTGACATTGCTGGAACTAAGGGGAGAGGAAATGTCGAAATGACGAAATCTGATTGGTTACCCAAACACAGCTCCTTCCGCTGCGCTTTTGTGGAAACCGGGCCATATGCTCGTTTTTACCGACAGTTATCGTTTAAGGGACACCTAAGCCCTTAGGTGACAGTTGTTGTAATTGAAAACTGTCACCTATCGGCTTAGGAAACGAGTATTACGACCGTTTTCACCAACAGTTTAAGAAACGCCTAAGCCGATAGGTGACAGTTTTCATTTACAACAACTGTCACCTAAGCGCTTAGGTGTCTCTTAAAATGTTGGTGAAAACGAGCATTAGTCACTTATTTCCACCAAAAAGCGACTTAATTAATTTCCCGCTACTGTCATAGCTACGTTGAATAAAATATGTGAACAACTAACAGCCGTTTTCACTAAACCTAGGAAACGCCTAAATCGAATGCTTAGCCGACAGGTGACAGATTTCACCTACAACAACTGTCACCTTAGGGCTAAGCATTCGATTTAGGCGTTTCTTAGGTTTAGTGAAAACGGCTGTAAGTTACGTTGAGCGAAAACGTTAAATAAATTGTCAGTTTCGTTACAACTAAACATAGATAATGTGAAATGTCTATGAGAAAGCAACTACCTCAATAGTCATATTCTAGGATCGAAAATTATATTATGGAACTTCAAAGGAAAGGCCCGGGTCCTCAAACTGCTTAGATTCCTACTTACCTACTTTACTTGATAAATATTTTGATTATGCGTTTCGATACATTCTGTAAAATTCTTACGTCTTATGCTTCTTAATTTTTAGAGACAAGCAGTTGCGCGCGGCTTCGCAAGCAAGAAAATCGGTTTTAAGACACCACGTTATAATCAGATAGACAATATTATGTGGTGTTGCAACTTCTTTTATAAAACTTCAAATGTACCTAGCTCATCTTGTACTTTTGCATATTATGTCGAACTTGTACTATATTTTAAGACCTCAATTATTATGTACCATATTCAAGCAAAATAAATGATTGATTGATTGATTGATAAAGAAATTCCGTAATAGGTACATGATTTTTGCGCAACTTAAACCGTTTAGAGCGCGCAGTGGAAACTCTCCAAAAGGACCAATTTTTCCCGTTTGTGCAGCATTTTTCATCTAATTGTATATATAGCGTAATGTTAATAGTCTATTATATAGCCTTCTTCGGTACATGGAATCGAATCCAACACAAAAAAAATCATTTCAGACCTAGTGGTACCCGAGATTAGCATGTTAAAACAAACTCTTCAGCTTTATAATTATTTCAGTTCATATTACAGATTTCATAATTTTAATAAAAACAGATTGATGCGGTTAAATAATAATTATTATTATGACATGGCGAATTCCTGAAAGAAATTCCCGCGCATAATAAATTCCCGCTAAGCAGTCACAAATGAAATCTTTATTTGATACGGAACTTCCCCACCCTTCCATTCTTTGCCTTTCCTTAACCACCCTCTTTCATTCCAAACCGCATTACCGCTTGCGGAATACAGGAGATATTGTGTAATATCTCATAAATCATGTCTCTCAAAATAGTAATAAACAAATTAAAATCAAAGTATTTATTCTTACACATAGGCTTAACTTACAGGATCTGATGGAATGTCAGACTATCGCCACGATATGAAAGTAAGTAGTTTTGCAATTATTATTAGTGTAATTTGAAAACCTTCAAGAGAATGTAAGGAGAATATTATGCATATTATTTTACTCGTATTTAGTTACTACTTACTACCTAATATATGCATGCATACAGACATACTAGTAAATAATAAATGCATATTCTCAGCATAAAAAGCTTTTTATCAGACATGATTGTCTTCAAGCGTAAGCCTGACTGCAATTGAAGAATAGTACTTCATCGTCATTAAACCCTTTGTATAGCCCACAGCTGGGCACGGGTCTTGGGTAAAACTTAGTCACACTAATATTATAAAGGTTTGTGTGTGGGTGTGCTTGTTACTTCTTAACGTTACAAGTACTGAACCGATTTAGCTGAAATTTTGAATGCAGATAGGTTATACTCTGGATAAATAATATTTTTTATCCCGGAAAAATCTGCGAGTCCCCCAGGATAAGTAAAAAGCCGAGAGCAACAGCTAGTAAATAACAATGTTACGAGTATGTATGACAGTATGAATGTTATGTATGAAAAAGTAAAGAATTCTCTTTGAGAATGTTTGTGGTAGAGAGCGTTTGGAAGCTAAGCGGCTATACACGATAAGGCAAGAATCCACTAAAAGCTTTTTTTACCTTTAGAGAGCAGTTAGAGACTTTCCTTGGAAATAAGTAATGGATCCTTTTAAAATTGTCACGAGTGATGTAGCAAATTGGTAGAGATAAACAATATTAAAACTTATAATAATAACATGATTACCAGCCGATTTAGGCAAAACAACGATTTTAAGAGGGGAAATGGGATAATCCGAATATTTCACGCATAGATTCATAATAATAGGTGGTCGCTCGCGCTCCGACTAGATAGAGCCCTTCCTTACAACAACAGCTCCGTGAGTGCGGCAACTTTTTCTTGTAGTGTGAGTGTGTCAATTTGAAATTTGTATGGTGCGCGGATGCTAGTGTGCGTAAAAAATTGTGTAGCGACGGCTCGGGTTTGTCAACTTAGGCTGAGTATTTTATGCCGCACTTTTGAAGTCGAGGCCGGCCTCTTGAACCTATATGATTTTACGTAAAACTTTTTCATGCAATCAAAAAGTAGCGCCTTTCTGTCAAAATTACTAAGTCGCAGTAGGTCCTTTACTAACACTTTTAGTTATAATAGGTCCTGCATAATATTATGTTTATTTATATGTAGGTCCGTATAACATCAAAAAAAAATTAAAAATTGCAGATAAGGTGAGTATAGCTTTCGAAAATCCCCGCTTTCACTGGACGCAATTCTAATGCCGAATATAATTTATTTTGAACTTAAAGTTTATAACAATAGGGACGAGAATCGAATGGCAAGAAGACGTGTCGTCTAGAATACGAATACACTTTATTCGCTTGTTAATTTGCATGCCGAATGCCGTTTCTCTCAGGGCGACAATATCTGGTGCATATATTAGTCATGGACGTCCATGGACGTCCGAAATGAAAGGTCATTTGCCGCCAGATGGCGCTTTTTGTGTGCGGGACTCCGTTATTAGTTTTGTAAACGGGACGACTGTAGTTTGACTAGCAGATAGCGCCGGCTCTCTTTTAGCGCTATCCCTTTGTTCTATCTGGGTTGTTTGAGCATTTTCTTTGGTCTTTACATTCTAGCTGTTTTGTTTATCAAGGAGTTTGCTAACGACTTTGGAGCAGTGGTGCTTGTTGGGTTAGACAAGAATCTGCGTAAGAACAAAGAAAATCTGTAATTTTCATATTTATACTAGCAGTGCCCGCGGACTCCGTTCCGCGTTAGAAATATTTTTGTCCCGGCCCGTTTGTCCCGTGTAAGGCCCGGTTTCCACCAAAGCAACGAATGCAAAACCGTGGAAAACGGTGCGTTCTGGAGTTATAGCGTCAATAATATTGGTTTGTAGTACATGCTATGTATCAGAGATGGCGCTGTATGTGAAAAAAAGATTTTCCCGCTTTTCTGTTGAAATTTTTCCTGAATTTTCTTTGCTATAAACCTCACGGAGCCCGAGACCTTTCCAACGAATGCAAAACCGTGGAAATCGGTTCGTGCGTTCTGGAAATATAGCATCAGAAAGGAAAACCCGAATTATTTTTATATTGTAGAAAAAAATGTCGCCAGTTTACTGGTGTCAAAGTGTTTGTTTTGACACCAACAGCGCCAGTTATAAGCCGACCGCAATATTGTCACACCACAGATCGCTATGCTTGTTATTAGTCCGCACACGAGTTTCCATAAAGATGGTTTCCGCTATATTGGAAGCTGCGTTTTAGCGGAAATTCTGACAAAATGGCGCTACTTTTTTTTGTATGTAGAAGATTAACGTAAAATGTTCCAATGCGCTTATCCTCAGGTTCATATCTGTATTGCTAACCATCTTCAGTTTAGCTTTAGTCCAACATACCGGGACTCGTGAAGAAATGGTCATACTCTCCGTACTTTTGTCGAATTGAAATCAACACTTTTTCGATAACTAAATGTTACCGGGCCAGATGGGAAATTTTTTTTAGAAAATATTCCCATCCTGCCCGGCAAACGATTGCACGGTACGCAACGGGCAGGATGGGAATTTTTTGTGCCATCCTGCCCGGTACCGGGCAGACGCAGCGGGCAAAATGGGAGCAACCCTTTTCGCAGTGCCTCCTATACTAGGTATGGACTTAGAGCAGCATTTACGTCAAAAAATCCTCCAAAGTACCTTTAATTATACATTTTTATACCTATGTATAAAAAGCCATTTTCTTCCTTAATAGCGTACTATTATGTCTGTCTGAAAGGGAAAATAATTACTCGTATATTTGGGACTTTTGTAAAGAGCTAACAATTTATTCGAGAATACTTTTCATGATTTAAAATTGTTTATTTATTGAGTAGAATTTTTCAAGCCGTGAAACGATGCCGTTATGATTGATGGGTGCCTAAATTCCCGCCTCTCGGTTCATCGACGACATACCCAGTAGACGACTAGCATTTTACTAAAGACGCATAAGACTAATATAAACTTAAAACTTCTAACAATTATCTTATCCCTTCGCTATTAAATGTGAAATACCGGTGGAAATTTTAGTTTATTTACCACAAAGAACAACGTTTACTAGTTAAAAAGAGCCGTAACTTTTTGTAAGTTCCAATAATTGTTCAGTAAGCAGAAGATAAAAGCATTAGCTGATTCACACCTGATAATCCAGTGGAAATTCAGCGAAATCCTAAGTCCTTGTGTGCATTAAAAAAACGATCCCGGTAAAAAATATAGCTTTCTTGGTCCAAATGTTTGCACAGATTGAAAATGGGCCATTAAGTAACTAAGAGTTTTGTGTTCAGTATAAATGTCTTGTGATTTTGATACATTGATTGTGTGGTGATGCTTAGTCATTACTAATATTTTCTCGCTTGTAAGGAGATTCTCCGCTTCCTGGACTGAGAAGAGTCAATAATATCACATATTGTATAGTGACGCGTCAGGTGACCAAAGAGCTGGCGCTTACTTCGCCCAACGGCTAAGCCTAGCTATACAGCGAGGCAATAGCGCCAGCGTTTTGGGTACCATGCCATTAAGCGAGCATTTGGACGGTTTTTCCTTTTGGTAAATATTTTTCACTTTACTATTTTTTTTTAGTTTAGTTGTACTTTTATTTAATAATTATTGTAGATATACTTGCAGAAAATCCATCAGGGATTGGTCAAAACTCAAAACAATTTTTGTCTGTAAAAACAGTATTCGGATCAGAGATACACTTTTGTATTTATTTTACTAAAGAAACGTGTGACAGACCGCAAACACAAAAGACTCTTTTGGGTTTTCGGTCGAAGGCAAGGGGCTATAAAAATTATTTGACCAACAATGCGGAGCAATTTACGGGGTTTCTTCCATTTACAGGGATCCATAATGAATGGGTCTCATTATTTATTATTTGCTTGTAATTGTAGGGTGACATCGCTGTATAAGAAATACTCGCGACTGACCTTATCCGCCGGAGATGGTCGAAATTAATCATTTTGACTAACGATTTACAATTCGTAATATTAATAAACAACTATTGTGTTGACAATATTAGTTTAATCCTATGCCTTTAAACGAGCAATTCTTGTATATATGTATATATATTTCTATATAATCTGAATCTCGGATACGGCTCGAACGATTTTCATGAAATTTAGTATACAAGGGGTTTTGGGGGCGATAAATTGATCTGGCTAGGATTCATTTTTAGAAAATGTCGTATTTACCAAATAAAAAATATATAACTCTATACCTGACATCAATTGGCAAAAGGTACAACTATTACAGTAAACTCCAGCTGCCATCTATTAGTGAGTAGCTGTTATACTACCGAGCAAAGCTCGGTCACCCAGATATTAAAACACATTTTGTAACAACCATTGGTTACAAAATATGTTTTAATGAATTTCGTTATATTGAGGCGATGATTGAAATTTTAAAATTGCGAAATGGAAATTGATAATTTGTTGATTTCATTTTGGCAACCAATCTGCACTGTTTTAGTTTAGATACAGAATTGCAGTTTTTAATAATTATTATATTTCTTTATCTGGTGTTAGGGTTTTAAGAAAGTTGTACCTACATAACATGTTGCTTTCTCGTTCACGTTTATTTGAAGATGCAAAGTGGCAGTCAGTAGTAACAATTATTATCTAAACAAACCCTCGTGAACTTAGTAATTAATTCCGCCCCACACAGGTTAAGCCTGGCACCCAAGGCCGAAATGTCTATGGAGCCTGGTCTTCCTCCTGTAAGCCACATGGGACTCAGTACTGCCTTCTTTTAACTCTATTTGAAGAATAGGGAAAATTGACCAATATTTTTAAGAATTTGTTGAAAGTATTTTCAAAGACCTTCTTGACACTTTTGACAGCCTTGCAATTGGCCGTCTTATTATTAAAAACATGGTCGCCCTAATAGGGAATCCATCAAAGTTAGTCCGTAATACTAATTTCCCTGGCCATTACCACAGTATTGCTCGGTTCACGCATTTCGCTCATCATCCCCGTCAATGGCCTTAATTTACGTTTACTCCACCATTTTCATAATTTCCTGGTAGTTTCATGGCCACGAACGTAGCGGTAACCAGGCTAAGATGCACGCCGGGTAGATTGAAGATTTTTTCTAATTGTTTCTTATTTAATTATTTAGACACGCATTACTTTTACTTATTATAGAGCCGATTTCGTAAACATCAATTGATACAAAAAATAACGTAATTGTCTCTACAAAAATTTACATTTTTCTCAGAGATAGTTACATTATTTTTTGTAAAATTAATTTTTGGTTGTGTCTTTTATTATTGCAGAGAAAAAAAAAGGCCGTTTTAGATTTTTTTATTGTTGTGTTTTTCGTTACAGTTTCGTGGTTTTTTCCCCTATAAAACAAGCATTAGTAGCGTTGGTAGAAAATGTCACGGGAAGCAATCGAAGTGGTTTTGATTGTCTCTGCACAGATAATCCTATTTGTGCTCGTCCTGGCTTTTACTGGGGCATGCTTTAGTTGTAGCCACTCCCATTAACGTTCTGGCATTCGATACTACTAGATATAAACAATCTGTGTATTTAACCTTCATCGTTGATCGAGCAGTGCGCTTGATCGACTGCACAGCAGATCCAGGTTGCGAATTACGATCCCAATAAAATATATCTAGTATTGGATTTTAGTCTTGGATCTGGAAATCTTAATAGGATCCTAAATAGGGAGGAAAATCCCGGAGAAATCGGCGAATGGTGATGTCTCACCCCCATGCCTCGGAGAGCATGTTATACCGCCTAATATCTCTCCGTTCGTGTCGAAGATCTCGTCTCTTCGGATTATTATTAGAGAAAACAATAGAATGTGCACCTGTGTTCGCACACACACGTCTTGTGCAAAATAAAATATGCCCCTCGCCGATGCAAAATAGAGGTTGGTCGCCGCAGAAAGAAAAGTATACAGCTATATATGGCATTACTAAGGTGCATGTCACAGTTCCATGATAAATTATGTTAAACTATCTCTATGTAAACAGAAATATTTCAACGATTATTTGTTAACTTGTTTGTAAATTTGTTATTTGATCAGTTATTAATAATTTCATTTGTTATTAATTCCAGATTCAAGTATAAAATTGCAAAAACATTTTTTTTGATTACCTACCCAAACATTCCTTTGCTCTTGAACTATCGAGATGTCGGAAAGATGCAAATAAGATGTCAGTAACGCGAATTAGACGTGGAAGCGATGGAGGGATTATTAAGTTACTGTACAATCGTTTCTCCTGATATTTAAAAAATGTTTTAACTTTTACGTTTCAGTGTCTAAATAAGAACTTTCATTTTTAAGTAGCTGTTTTTAAATCTCTTAGTATTCAATTCGAACGTAGTCATCATCAAATTATATCACAGCCCAGCCAAGATAGGCCCAACTTACCCAGAGACAAAAGTAGAACAGCTAGGTATGTATAGGTCTATAGGTCTGGTTTAACTAGGATCTCAGCTTCCATCACACGTTTTTGAAAGCAATTCATTTATTTCTCGATGTATTTTATATAAGTACCAGCGAGGAAAAGCGACTCAAAATACGTCTTCTTCCAAGGGAATAGGATTCATAATTCAAAAACCTTACATGTGCTAATATTTTATTCACGTCTCGGGATAAACCGGTTGATTGACGTTGATTTTTAATTTTCTTCCGCACGCGACATATTTTAGATTCGTTTATCCCCGCGACTTATCATCATAATATTTTCTTTCCATAATATAAGTATTAATATGAAACCAGAGTCACAAAAAACAACGCTTATACTATCAATACAACGTGTAGATTACTCGCTATAATTAGCCGAAAGCAAAGTAAGATTACTTGCCATAATTAGCCGAAAGCAAAGTAAGATTACTTGCCATAATTAGCCGAAAGCAAAGTAAGATTACTTGCCATAATCAGCCAAAAGCAAAGTAAGATTACTTGCCATAATTAGCCGAAAGCAAAGTAAGATTACTTGCCATAATTAGCCGAAAGCAAAGTAAGATTACTTGCCATAATCAGCCAAAAGCAAAGTAAGATTACTTGCCATACTTAATTAGCCGAAAGCAAAGTAAGGAACAATGTATAGATGCATCAAAAAATATCACAAGAAGTGTAACTCATATCCTGAGGGAACTTTAGGGAGTTCAAAAATGTTCCATTGCAGACATCCCTAAAAACATCTGGTTCAATATCAATGAACTGGGAATAATGAATGACATCACAGTTGGGGTAGCAAAATTTTTTTTCTAATGAAAATAATACTTTTGTATTGAAAACAAAATAATAATAATTGGGACTTCTTATCACGTGTTTCTAGGATCAAGTTAAAAGGTTAGCTGCGGGCACACTATACGAATTAACCAACACCTTGTATATGCAACTTCCACACCATACTAACATTTGACGCACATTTCACCCCGATACTGGAGCATCCTCAGGAAATCTTGACTTTACGATATTCAAGAAAAATCATAGTGACTTAAATCGAGGATAGTATTCATCGAAATCTAAGTACATGGTTTAAAGTCTTGAAAAAGCAAAAACAATATTACAAGTGTGGAAAAAATCAACTTTTCTACGTATGCAATTCTACTACGTCATTTTGGCACACAGTGGCAAGTATTACAACACTTAAAGGCATAAACCCAATCTTACGAGAGAGCCCCCTTTGCTCTGGTCTTGAAAGGGCGTAACAGAAGGCCCAGTGTAAGCGGTTGTTTGTTACGATTTATGGCGCTAAGCCTCGGATATCCCGTGTCACTGTACCCAAGTGCGTACAGAGTACCAAGACGACCGCAAACTGCCGGCCTGCACAATACGTCGGGACTTGGAGCATTCTGCGTTCACAGACGACGCCATTTCTGAGGATTGAATGAAGATTACACGATACTAAAGATACAAACAATCTTTAGTATTGTGTAATCTACAAATATCAGGCTTTCATTTATTCATAAGATTTCCAGTCATGTATTTTTCTGTATGGTCTTCTCCATAGAGAACAAGTGACTGTAGTCCCTACGGGGGTACGGGCCTCGAAGGAAGTATTGTCTAACTGCGTAGCCTTCTGCATGGGAAGCAAGACCCCACGTGGGCACAGGCCTCGATGCTCACTTACTTACCCAGGCGTTGTGCCCGGTGTTGTTCATTTGGCACCGGTAAGGTTTTAAGCTCCGCCTTCTCGGCTAATGGCCTGCTGGTGTGGTAGGTCTGGTGTCCTCGCGCGGTCAGCGAATCCTGCGCGGGGATGTGGCAAGTATTACGTCATCAGTAATTGTAGCATTGTAGCGGCCTACGATTTGCGATTAACACACATCCTCCACACGATAACAGCTAGCGCCATCTAGTGACAGGTGAATGTCAGCGAGTCGACTTGAAAAAAAACCGACCAAGTGCGAGTCGGACTCGCGCACCGAGGATTGCATACTATAAAAGAAGTAAAACATTAAAAGAATCACTTTTGTTCATGAATTTACGAGTATAATTTACAAGTAGGTAAGTACTTTTGTTGGCGAACCGCAAACCTAACTTTGTTTTTGGAGGTTTATTGTTATTATCAAAAAAAGTATAAAACTTAGGCAGTTAATTTTATTTTTCCTGTAAAATATACATTAATGTCTATTGATCATAATTATTTCAGATTTTTCGATTGGTAAACTTTGGAGATAAAGGGGGGAAACGGTATTTTTTTCGACAGTTTGCTCAATAAATCAAAAACTATTGGGCATAAAAATAAATAAAAATCGGTTTTAGAATACACAAGTAACGGCCTTTCATATGATACCCCACTTAATATAGTTATCTCATTTTAAAAATTCAAAGCCCCGGTTTTCCCCCCTTTTTAAATAAAAATAAAAACAATTTTAGTTTTTTTTTTATTGCAATGGCGTTAGGTCACTATTACCTAAAACTATTCCAAATTTCAAGTCGATGGCTTTAATAGTTACTGAAATAATCGAGTGTGACAGACGGACGGACGGACGGAGAAAGTCTCACCATAAGGGTTCCATTTTTACCAAATTGGTAGGTATGGAACCCAAAAACCAGTTAGTACTAACCCACTAGATCTCATTTCAAAATCATTCCAAAAGAAGAAGTAAGAGTCGTTATTATCACAGAGGTTTTACTTGTCTTTGAACTATCTCATAATTTTCTTACAGTACCTAAGTATTTGTGTGCCTGCTAACTTCTAAATTCAAAGGTTAATAAAACACAGGAGCGTACATAGCTATTCTCAAATTAGCACACGAAAATAAAAGTGAAACAGAATATAACAATTCAAAATTTATATTTTCATTAAGCGCCATTCTTCAGGCTTAGGAGTTAGGATGGGAACGTAACATTTTTATTAACAGAATGTTGTTGGGGAAAAGTTCAGATTCGTGCAAAACATAAAAATTTTTGATGAGAGTTTAATATCTGCAGACCTGGCTTTATTCATAACTGTTTTAATTTATAATTAGGTACTTCTCTGATCTTTGAGTACCTATTTGCATGTTTTTAACCGACTTCAAAAAAAGGAGGAGGTTCTCAATTCGTAGGAATCTTTATTTTTCATTTTTATAAAACTGTTAATTGCCATGGGATTTCAATCAGGCGTGGCATTTCGGCCCATATGCCATTTATGGTGCCCGAAAGGTTATTATTTTCTGTAATTACCCAGATTTAGAACTATCGGGAACTAATATGAAGACGGTAAATGAGTATTGTTGACCAAAGTTTTTATGAACACATGTATGCATAAACGCTATGATCATTGACATAAGCCTACGATGTACCTATAATAAATAACTAGCCCCTTTTTGCGATAAAATAAAAAAAATTTGGAATTTCGCGCCCGGATGCCACAGCTTTGTAAAAAGGCGCTTTGTAATCACTAAAATAAAAGTATCGTCAGCCATAGCTCGCAATATTTATTTAGAATGCTACTTTTATAATACGTAACAAGTAACAATGGTATAAAATGTACAAACAAATAAATTTATATACCTAGCTACCTGATAAAAAACGCAAGCCTTTTATCTCCCATACCTTACCCTGTATCTTTAGGCGCTGGTCCCACCACGCACTACGACTGTGCTGTGGCAGCGAATGGGTAGACGCAGAATATTGTCTTTCTGATGATGGGTGACGCCGTGTGGACGGCAACGCGAGTGCCACCCTCTTCACTCTCGTGTACCGCAGTTGCCGACGAATCGTCGAGGATGGAGGTTGATGAAGTAAGAGTCGCTGCAGCAACAGTTTTGTGCGCGCTTGCTCATTATAATTATGTGCGTACATATTATACAAAAAAACTCGTAATTCGTGGAGGAGAAGGAGATGGTGGATGACTGTGGTACGTCCGCACTCACTCAGCTATTTAGTCGTACTGACGACACGAGGGTGTGGATGGTACGCTCGCGTTGGCCACTCGTGACTTTGATCTTTGCTCGAAATACCGCTCCTGACCCGAGCGGCGGCGAGGCGAGGCCCGAGTGCCCGAGTCGACACGAGTGGGCGACTCTAGACTCTCGGCCTCGCCTCACCTGCCTTCGCTCGGCGAGAGTGAAGAGCCGCTATTATAGGTCGTCTGACTAGATAGAGCCCTTCGTAACAACGACAGCTCCGTGAGTGTGGCAACTTATTCTTGTAGTGTGAGTGTGCCAATTTGAAAATTGTATGGTACGCGGATGCTAGTATGCGTATAAGTTATGTAGCGACGGCTCGGGTTTGCCAATTTAGGCAAAGTATTTTATGATTAATTTTGAAGTCGAGGGCGGCCTCTTGGATCTCTAGGTCTTCCTGTCTCTAATATATATAAAATTCTCGTATCTCGTGTTCACTAAATAGCAAAACAACGTATGCCGGGCTAGCTAGTTATAATAACAGCATCGAATTTAATAACAATTTCTTCTCGTGGCTATGTCGTTTTTACATCACGTGAGTGCGTAGTTGGTACGAGTAGCATGACAAGCAAGCAATTCGTCACAAATCCCGCATCAATCATGAATTTTCCTGGAAGCTTAATAATATTGACGACCTCCGTGGTTGAGTGGTTAGCGTGCCGGTTTTCAAGGCGCCGCCATCTCTGAGGTTCCGGGTTCGATCCCCGGCCGGGGCAATGTAGAAAAATAACTTTTCTACATTGTCGTGGGTCTGGGTGTTGTGGTACCTTCGTTGTTTCTGATTTCCATAACACAAGTGCATTAGCTACTTACTATGGGATCGGAGCAATGTATGTGATGTTGTCCTCTATATATTTATTTATTTATTTTATTAGTTAAGGGTATAAACTACACAGATTCAATCAAGTCGGTTAGTAAGTTTTGGCGTGACTGACTAACTATAATATGATAAATTTCCAATGTATATAAAAGGGATTTTCATTGGTACAGTTTACGTTTTTGACCGACAAAATGGTGCTTTTATTCACTGCAAGCTAGTACTTTCTTGCAATCTCACATCGTGGTAAATACCGATCCATGTTATCTTACTAACTTACTTATATTATTGTTTCTTCATAGCATCGTTCTGGAACGTTGAATCCATTGGTTCGTAATGGCGGGGTAATAGGGTCCCATTTTAATCCTTTGGGTACGAAACCATAAAAAACAAGCTAGTCGATAGCTAATCGTAATCGATAGCTTTCTCGTCGGCGGTGGAACCGCAGCTTTTAAACAAAATAGATGTTCTTACTTGCACTTTTGTTCGCTCGCTCCATTAGTCGGCAGTTTATAAAACTTCGGCGCGACCATTCATCTCAATTAGATTGTATAGGTACCTACTACCTTCTACTATAGGTTCTCTTTGTTATGGCTTTGTATAGGAAGCCTTGTACTCAAAGCGATATCTCGTTGCTCACGGTGTAATAAAATGAAGAAACAGGTCGCCAGTTGCTCTCTCTGTCGCACAGAGCGATCTGTCTGCGAATGAGCAATCGACAGGTTGCTATGACAATCGTAGATAAGTCGTATGGATAAGCTCGTAGCAATTACTATTTTAAGAGGATTCACTAAATTATTTTTGTCCTTCTAATCCTATGAATACGTTAGTGGCGTTACGGAAATATTATATAACAGAGTTTTACCTAATCACTAAAAAACTGGCTTAAGTTATAAAAAATCCGTTCGGAGCGGTTTTGGATACTATTATTATTACAATAATATGCATTGTAGTTTCCGAAAAAAATTACAAAAACGGAGATTCTGGAGAAACTTTTGGGAGAACTTTCTGTCACGAAACTTTTATCTAATTATGTTTTGCTTCAGAGCGAATTTAGATAACCTAAAGCTCAAAAACATGATATTTAAATTTGAAAATTATTTCGTTTGAAAGTAAACTGCATTTGCATGTCACTAAAATCGCCTAAAAAGACAGTTTAC
Organism: Coenonympha glycerion; assembly: GCA_963855885.1. Lineage (NCBI taxonomy): Eukaryota > Metazoa > Arthropoda > Insecta > Lepidoptera > Nymphalidae > Coenonympha > Coenonympha glycerion. Next base: position 1,832,867 of record OY979631.1, read on the forward strand.
GTCCTTAAGCCATAACACTATGTATAAAAATGATCTCACATACATTATGATGTACACGTATCCACATGTAATCATAGGTCGCGAACGTATAATGAAGAGATGTGGAAAATTCTCCCGAGACAGAACTGTAACAATAAATCTCCACAACGAATTGCATTTATAAAAACCTAATTTAAACTTCATTCCCACATACGAAGTAGGTACGAACCGCGAATAGGTAATGTCAGTAACCCGTGAGATACATGCAATTTAAGTATCGGGTTAGTTATTTTTTAAGAAAATGAAAAAAATAAGTTTTACTTTTTATTATTTATTTTTACTATTACCTTTAGTAAAAAAAAATGACGGCATTCAGGGAGTTCCGGCATAAGTGAAGTCAAAGTCAAAATATCTTTATTTCACATAGGCCTAACGTACAGACTCTTGTAAAACGTCTAAGATATTTTTGTCGTATATGAAAACATAAACAATTACACAATAATTACGTGAGGTGTCGGGTACGGTAACAGTGCTGCAATTTCATTGCCCCCCTTCCCTCCTCCTCGTCTTAACTACTTACTAATCAAATCTTATCTGTTACTCGTAATTTTCATAAAACTTTAGCTATTTTAGTTTCAGTAAGTAGTATTAACTCCTTACTAATTAAATCTTAGGTATCTGTTACTCGTAATTTTCATAAAACTTTAGTTTCAGTAAGTAGTGACCTATAATACTTAAAATAATTATTTATTATTTGAAGCTTTAGTAGGTACGCAAATACCTCTGACTACATAAATACTTCAATAAATTCAATAAAGCCAGTACGCACAACTTTGCCCATTTATCTTTAAGCCTGGTTTGTGTGGGAAAAACGGCAGTGTTCTTGTATTTTATGGAACACATACTTAGTAATAATGTAAGGCGTAGAAACAAAATGGGTTGTAAAAAAAGAAGATGCGGAGATAGCCCAGAGGATAAAACTTAAGTTTAACCTCTGGCTTAAATGGGGCCCTGAATTCAAATGCCATTTATTTAGTGGAAACCAAAGACTTAAATCACGAAATACATTGTGCGAATCGAAAACGTCCACAAACATGTTGAGTGAGTGCTCTCAGAATTCTATAGTTTCACTTGTAACAGAGAGAGTGACGTATCGCACACAAGACAAAAGCCGTTTTTGGAGGGTTTTGTTTAGGGCTTATCTAGCGTTTTAAATCTTTGGTGGGAACCATTTCCGACAACTAACTTTTGAGAATGGTTCAAGTTGGCAAATGATGCAGCCGAAGATGTTGGCGTACTAACTTGGAAGGGGTAAGTTATGTCAACCCCAACGGTTTCTACACAGCATCGTACCGGAACGCTAAATCGCTTGGCGGTACGTCTTTGCTGGTAGGGTGGTAACTAGCCACGGCCAAAGCCTCCCACCGGACAAAATTATTTATTTTTATATTATTATTTTTTTGTGTAATTTGATGTGAAACAATAAAAAAAAATGATATTGTCTATTCATCCTACAAACTGTAAGCTATGTACATACCAATACCTAATTACTGTAAACTGTACTGTAAACTAAATAAACTTTCAAATGTAGGCCTGGTTTGTATAATCAACCATAATGAGAGCTTATGAAAACACCTAATTTCCTTTGTGAAGCGCAACCCTGTTGTGGAAAAAATGTCCAATCAGTACATACACGGCCATATTGAGCGAAACATTTGGAATTCATTAGGGCTTTTAATTTAAAACGCCAATGTCGCCTGCCCCTTGCGGCTTTCCTGCCGGATTATACTGAAATTGAACTTTTTTTCACTCCAGAGCCTTTTATTGCAAGGGGTTCTGTATTTTGGATTAGCCCAGTATTCGAGAGGAGTGGAAAGTCTTAGCTGAAAATATGATTTTACGCCACCACATCATGTCCTCTGCATTTCTCAACCAAGTGCTACCCACCACCCGTTTAACGGCGTAGAAGCCGTATTTAAGCGATCTTTAGTGAAGTTTTGTTTAAAAACTATAAAGACAATTACTTTTAAATTTATACGTCATGTATTTTGGTTCTTTAATCTAAAATCGTTGAGAAGCAGAAACACGATTGGATAAAATTTTCTCGATAGAAAGTTCTCCCAAAAGTTGCTCTAAAATCTCAGTTTTTCTTCTTTTTTTCGAAACTACAATGGGTGTAATTGTAATTTTTGTTTTAATGTGTCGGTAATAATAATATCTAAAAACTTTGAGACACAGATTTTTGATAACTGGCTTAGTTTTAGAGAAATTAGGTAAAAGGTCGTTTTTCTGTTATATTCTTCCGCGACGCTGCATGTCGCACCCATCAACTTATCCGTGAGAGTGACAAAGACAAAAATTAATTCAATAAACGGTCCAACAAGATGGAGGGTTCTGACTGATTAAACATATAAAAGGATCAGCACTTACTGACGTCACGCATACATTTTTAGGCTCCGCTCTGAAGCCTGATTTTTAAGTTGTCAAAACTGTAAAATGGCGCTATTAATGTATGCAACCGACCACAGACCAACCGACAGCGATATGTGCTGTCAGCGATATCAAAACGCATGAAGCGCGACGTCATGTTTTAGAATATTTTGGCTTCATACATCATATTTGGTGACATACGTCACCTCTTGGCGTAGCGTATTTCGTCATTGAGGGTTCCCCACGCTTGCTTGTACGCGGTCTTCACTCCAAGACTTTTCGGCTCCACCGACCATCGCTCTTACGACACGCGTGACCTGCCCACTGCCACTTTATTATGCTAATGGTTTGGACTATGTCAGTGCCCTTGGTTCCACGTGTCTGATACGAACCACTAAGGCGTGGAACGTCCTTCCAGCTTCCGTGTTTCCAGGCAAAAACATACAATCTGTTTGCCTTCACGAGAAGAGTTAATAGGTAATTTCTAGGCAAGTTCTAGCAAAAAAGGTCATTTCGTCATTTTCTGGTTGATAAAAAACAGAATTTTTTAATACAGTTGCTCAAAAAGTGGCGTATTGCAGGGACGTATAGCGTTCGGGATGTGGGCTATTACATACTCGTGCTTTTTTTTACCTTTCCCGAACTCGTGCGTTATCTTTCCCAACTGTCAAAATAATGTCTATTAAAAAGAAAAACCAACCATGAAGTTTTTACTAAAAAAATTCATAGAAGTTTTTATGATTAATGCCAATACGTATATTTCTAAAAAGAAGCTACTAATTTGTTTCAATATCAGATTTGATTGAATGAGTTTGGTTAGGTTTCATTTCATCTCATTAAATTTCATTTTCATTTCATATCAATAAAAAAAATTCTACTGAAGACTTGGCTGTATGGGCATAGTTCCCTTTGCGTACCAGAATATTATTTAGTCTATGACCAAATTTTTTTTTTATTTTTTTTAATCACCAGAATGGGTGAAGAAAAAAAAAACTGCTTATATTCTACGGTTGGCGCCATTTTTCAGAAATTTTCTTTGCGAGTTTAGTTGTTTGTTGCACAAAATGCTTCGGAGAACATTTTACCGGAAAAGTCAAAAAGTCGCTACATATCTACATACGACGAATTTATTGCGTGGAGAGAAGAGAAAAAAGCAAATAGCTTTTCAGAAAATGTTAAGTTAGTTGAGTTTATTGTGTTTTTATTATTTTATTAAATTGCTTCATTTTTTCGCAACTGTATTAAAAATAATCGTTCAGTACACGTGCGGAACCGTCATTGCAACTTGTTCCGACTGTCAACCCTCGCTTTCGGCTGCGCCTCGGCTCGGGTAGACATTTGTCGGAACTCTTTGCAATAACAGCCTTTCCGCACTTGTAATGAAACATACTATTATAAAAGACCACGACCATGCATAAAATTTTGGTAGGATCCCTAAAAGTGGTGGTTGAAACAAATTGAAATTATGCAAACATGTATCCCGTCTGGCCTGTTCCCTGAAACACAGAGTTGTTTTGCTGGACGTAGGTATAGAAATTTATAATTTAGAGTTTTCCCTATCCCAAATGATCTTTGTCTTTGTTAGAATAATCCCAGCAAAAACATTTTCATGTAAAATGTTGCCAAGACGAGAACATGTGGCTCACACTATCAAAAAGTTATCAGATCTCATGTAGAGCAAGACTTCTAACTCTACACGCCCTAACTCTATAAATCCTAACTTTATAAACTCTACACTTTAGTCAAAATATTTTATGTCTTGGCTGTTTCGGTACCGTCACATGGGCGTAAAGTGAAGAATTTATTCACTGTTCAGTACTTTTCTAATAGAGTTTTGCAAGTGGCATAATGGACCATGCAAAATTCAAGAAATTTCACATTAAAATTAAATGGTATCACCATTGTTATGGGAAAAAACTTCCATTTATTAAAAATATCCTCTAAAACAAAGGAACACACTTTTGAAAAGTGTGATGAAGTATTTGAAACCAATGCAGTTAGTAAAACCTAAGTGCAGTTTCTATCCTATCTAATAAATAATCGTTACTACATAAACTAGGTATTGTATATCAGAAAAGTACAAAGTCAGTGAATAATATTTTTACTTTACACCCATGTGACAGTAACGAAACAGCCAAGACATAATATATTTTGACTAAAGTGTAGAGTTTATAAAGTTAGGGCGTGTAGAGTTAGAAGTCTTGCTCTACATGAGATCTGATAACTTTTTGATAGTATGAGCCACATGTTCGCGTCTTGGCAACATTTTACATGAAAATGTTTTTGCTGGGATTTCACTTCTTTTTGTAAGTTGTTTACGACTATATTTTTTATTTGGTTAATTTCCTTTTCTTTGGTGTATTTCTTGAATATCATTGCAAGGTGGATATTTGTCCGAATCAAGTATCCCCCCCCCCCTCTATCATTTAAATGAGGGAACCCTCCTTGGTTCACCTAGTTTATTTTTTTCCTTATTTGTAGAATATGTATTACCCATTTTCAGTACAAGTATACAATTGTAGGTCATCCCAGTTATCTACAACATGTCGCACAATAGCAGTCCTGACTTGCAACGCCACCTCAAAGTCAATTTTTCAAACATTAAATATGTCAAGGAATGGAAGAGGCAGGAACCATCTCCCAGCATATGAACCACGCGATGATGGCGCGGTCCCAGTTCTACTTCTAGTGAAACTATTTCACAAGCCATTTTCAAACTAAAGAAATATAATACCTATTACCTACCTAATATTATTTACCTAACTATACCTAATTTTACTTATTTAGAAAACCTACCTAATAACGTAATATACTATATTACTTACTAAATTTATTTAAAAAACCAACCTTAAAACCTAATTTTATTTACCTATTTAAAAACCTACCTTATAACAATCTTATTAAATCAAAATAAAAACGTGTCTTGCGGCCTTCACTAAAACAACCCTATACCTACTAAACTAAGAAATAACATTCAATAAAATCATAATACAACTAGACAAGACAATACAAGACAAGACAAGCACAAGACAAAACTATTAATCGATTTACATGTGACGTAAACCAGATCCGCGCAAAGGACTTTAAGTTCATCGTATATACATTCTGTAAAATGAGAACTTACAGCGCGAGTTAACTCCGTACAGCGCCATCTGTCGAACGGTAGAGGAATGCGCACGGGCTCAAGCAAACAAAATTAAAGCAATAATTAGCATAAATTAATGAAGTCTAAAAGGAAAACTATCACGGTTAAGTAACGAGTTAACGATTATTGGCCTTAACTTATAAAATATACTTGAAAATAGTAAGAATTTCGTTATAATTCAATGGAAAATATTTATCAAATACAAGATGCATACCTACAGTGTCTATTATTTATACTTTATAATGTATGACTGCGCGTGGCCCTTTTTTTAGAGTTCTACTCGTATATTAAAATGTTAAAAATGCAAACTTTATGTTGAGACTTCCTCCGTCCGTCCGTCCGTCCGTCTATCACAAACAATAGAATATTTCAGCAACTACCTACCTACTTACGCTATCTACATGGAAATAGATGTCGGCGTTAATGGCCCAAGGTCATTGCAAAATCACCCGGAGCAATATTTCAAGAACAAAATTCCCAGCTCTGAACTTGCAAGTCTTTCTATACGGGCATGGGCATTGGGCATAATTAATATCATTTTTGAAAATACCTACTCGCTTGCGCTAAGTCACTGGACGATTTTTTTTAATAATCCACACGTGCGTTTCCACAGGGTCGTCACTAGACGATACTTTTAAGTTTTGTCCGAGTGCAGTCTGCCATTTAAATGAGAGAACTTAGTACCTGCCTACTTGGTTCTTGTAGTTCTACGTAGGTAGGTATGTAACGAAATTTTTGGACGTGATTTTAACCCACTTTTAAGCATCGGATTAAATTAAATGTGTGCGTTTGGGCACTAAGCAGGTATTTGAGCGCTATATAACGCTATTCAAAATCAGATTTGACGCTTGGCACGTTCGACAGCTCACGCTGGGCACTGGGCACTCGGCTCAATGTGGGTTTTTGTCACTGTGCACTGGATCATGGTCACTCGACGTGCAGTGAAACTCGGCTCGTTAAACATGAAATGCTTGGAACTTAGGCTTGAAACGTGTAATATTACTGGGCACGTGGCACTGAGCACTTGGACGCTTGGCCGCTTGGGCACTGGAATCAGTGGAAAAATTTACGTGTTTTCCATATGTTTACTAGCATTACTAGCAGATATCTAACATGAAATTAAGTTTTATTATACCTATATACTTATGGGAAACCCCATACGAACTTCCAACCCCCTAATTTTATGGATGTGGGGTGATTAACTAAAAATCCTGAAACACGTATTTAATTGTTTATTACAAAGAGTCCCTATATCAATTTTGAGACCTCTAGCATCAATATTTGCGGTAATTTCATACAAACTTCCATCCCCTATTTTAAGGGGTTGGGGGGTTAAATTTCCAACTTTTGGAATTTTTTTGTTGGTTGTGTGCTAATACTAGCTTATATACCAAATTTCAGCTTTCTAGGTATTCAGGAAGTACCTAGGAATTTTGATGATCATCAGTGAGTCAGTCAGTCAGTCAGTGACGAAATTTGGGTTTTTTAGACGTCAATAAAATCTAAAGTATAAGACCTATAAAATTAAAACTTTATAGGTTTAATAAGTTCACTGGCGACATCATTTTCCAAGAATTATGATTATCTGAAATAATTCAGGCCTAAGTTATAAGGGTTTAAAAATACGGCGAAACACTTCGAGAAAAGGTAGGTAGTGCCCTCGCGCTTCGCTTGGCTCGTCTTGGCGGTGACACTACCGTGTCCCCAGATACAGACCTACCTACCGATCTAACGGACGTTCACGTGAACCTCTGTTTTACTCATGTGTTTTTCAGATCTCTACATTTCTTTAACTTAACTTTAATTTTAGAACGTTTTGTTTTAGAATTTGAATTTCGAAAAACACCGCCTTAAGAGGCCTGTGAACTACGATGTCTCCCTGTCTCTTAATAAAGATAGTTACAAGTTTTCATTCATAATTTTTGGTATTACGGAACTCGACCAAAGTTATAAAAATTTTGATCAAAATTGATTATTCTTTCGTTTTAAAGAAGTATTTCCGAACCAAATATGGCCAGGAGCATAGATTATTACATATAGTATCCAAATAACACCACAACATGATGGAAATATGCACGAATTACAAATAATTTGGTGTTTTGAATGTATGGAGAAAACGTAGTTCACAGGACTCTTAATAACGATCACCTTTTATATTTCTACCACTTTAATTTTGGCAGAAACCACGGAAAAACATAAAGCTTCATTAATTTTGAAAAAATTAAAATAATAAGATTTTTTTATTGAAAACTAGGATATGCTATCTAAATATATAAAATAAGATACTGACTGACTCACTGACATATCAACGCACAGCCCAAACCGCTGGGTCTAGAGACTCCAAATTTGGCACACATGTTCCTTGTGAGGTCTAGGGGTGCACTAAGAAAGGATTTTTCAAAATTCACCCTCTAAGGGGGTGAAACGGGGGTCCGAAGTTTGGATTTTATCAAGTTAAAATACGTCTTCACGCCGCAACTACTATACCGATTTGGCTAAAATTTGGAATGGAGGTATATTATATCTTGCATTACCACATAGGCTACTTTTCATCCCGAAAAAATTCATGGTTCCCGTGGGATAAGTTAAAAACCGAAATTCACGCGGAAAAAAATCTCACGCCGCAAGTACACAACCGATTTGGATGAAATTTGGAATGGAGATAGATTATATCCTGGGTTAAAAAATAGGGTACTTTTCATCCCGGAAAAATCCATGCGTTTTGCAGGAGAAGGGAAAAACAGATATTCACGCGGGAAAAATACTACTTCCCGCCGTAATTACTGTACTGATATGGCTGAAATTATGAATAAAGATAGATTGTATCCTGGATTATATAAAGGCTACTTTTCATCCCGGAAAAATCCGTGGTTTCCGCGGGAAACCTGAAACATTGATGTTCACACGCGAGAAATACTACTTTACACTGTAATTACTGAAATTATATGACTGAAAATCGGAAAGGAGATAGATTTTATCCCGGATTATTACAAACCCTACTTTTCATCTAGGAAAATTCCGTGGTTTCTATGATAATAGTGAAAAACAGAAATCCACGCGTGAAAAATATTCCTTCATGCCGTAATTACTGAACTGATTTGGCTGAAATTTAGAATCGAGATAGATTATATCCTGGATTAATACAAAAGCTACTTTTCATCCCGGAAAAATCTATGATGTCCGCGGGAAAACTGAAAAACTGATATTCACGCGGTAAAAATACTACTTCACGCTGTAATTACTGAACTGATATGACTGAAATTCGGAAAAGAGATATATTTTATCCTGGATTAATACATAGGCTAATTTTCATCCCGGAAAATTTTATGGTTTCTATGATAATAGTGAAAAACAGAAATCCACGCGGGGAAAATATTCCCTTCATGCCGTAATGACTGAACTGATTTGGCTGAAATTTAGAATCGAGATAGATTATATCCTGGATTAATACAAAGGCTACTTTTTATCCCAAAAAAAAATCCATGGTTTCCGCGGGGAAACTTAAAAACAGATATGCACGCGGGAAAAATACTACTTCACGCTTTAATTACTGAACTGATATGACTGAAATTCAAAAATGGGGTAGGTTTTATCCTAGACTAATACATAGGCATATTTTTATCCCGGGAAAATCCATGGTTTCTAAGAAAATTATAGTTAAATAGCAGATATTCATGCGGGAGAAATACTCCATCGTGCCGTCACTTCTGAACCGATTGGGCTAAAATTTGGAATGGAGATAGATTATATCCTAGAATCAACTACTTTTTTCTCGGGAAAATCCATTGTTTTCGTGATAATACGGAAAAACAGATATTCATGCCGGGAGAAAATTTATTCCTTCACCCACGACTACTGAAATTTTTTGGTTTAAAGTTGAAATGAAGATAGATTTCATGTAAATTAACAGAAAGGGTACTTTTTATTACGGAAAATGGATGGTTCCCGTAGAATAGTTAAAACTAAAATTTACGCGTGCGAAGCCGCGGGTATCTGCTAGTAAAATACAAAGATGGTAGGTAGGTGCCACCTACCTACCATCTTTGTATTGCATTCACACGTTGATGAACGAATGAACACAATTTATTTTCATATTTCTTTTAGAAAAGAAATACTTAAGTAAAAACTATCTGCTCCCATGCTGTTCCCACACAGACATGTGACGGGAATAATGGGAGTACGGGATTCATTTTCATATTCATCACAGATTAAAAATCAAAAATGATGAACACTTAGAAAATAAAATAACACAAGATTCCTTTTTAATGTTTACATTTATTTCCACTAACATTAGGATCACAGATTAAATAAGGTCTATTTGCAAAAGATAACGAATTTCTCAAATTCATATGAAATCCCAGAGTCAGTATAACTGCCTAATTGCCAGACTTACCCCGGTAACACAAGAAATAAAATATGGTGGGTAAAACATATGCATAGCAATAGATAAATGGTCAAATTCAATCATGGTCATGATTGAAATCAGTCGTGATTGCTGAATTATGATTAATGAATTATAATCATAAGTAAATGTGATTTTTTAATTATCATTGTATCGACAGTGCGAACTCTGAGCACTTAGCTTGTAATAAAAATATTTCATACAATATGTCATCTTTATTCAGTGTTATCATAAACTTCAAGCAACGGGTTATAAATTCTAAAATTCAATATTAATTTCTTTTCAACACACCATCTCATAAAGTGGCTCTAATTTCACCGCAATCAGGCACATAATGACACCTATAATCGCAAACTGTGACTTTTTCATTACTATTATTCACTAGTGAATAAGACAGTTTTATTTTATTTTATCTACAAAATAAAATTATTTTTAGTATTATTTTATTCACAAGTGTGTTGAAAAACGTCGTATGATACACTTGAGTATTGATAAACTTTACTCACTTGTACCATAAACTACTAAATGTTTACTTCCACAAAATTCAAATTTTGTTTAGTTTTTGCAAGTATTAGACTAATTAGTAATCTATTTGTAAATGTGTAATTAGTAATTACACATTGTAGTTTTATGGTAAAAAAAATCCTCATAATTCCTCATTTAGCTCATATTAATTGTTCCCAGTAGCTCAAAATCTGAGTGAATAGCATAAAATGGTCATTCGGGAACCCATATGAAGTGAATGGAGATTTTTGAGAAAAGTTTTCTTAAAACATTTTGTTCTGACACTTATTTCGGTAATTATCTTTCCATAAGCCTTTAATAATTGTTATGTAGTTTGCTATTTGCGAAAAATTAAAAAAAATTAAATTTCACGGACTGATTTTGGCAAACCAGATAATATTAGGTCAGCCTAACCTTGAATCTAGTAGTAACTAGTAGGGTTAGAGTAATTTTTATTCTTCCCACCAAAAACCCTTTTACATCGAGAAACATCAAACTTTTCAACGGTTGTTTTAAAAATTACAAACCGTTTGGACTTCTATACATAACATAGGTTTTCCTTGTCAATCTTAAGATTTACCGCCTTCCAAGCATTTACAGCGACATAATATATTTAATTAAGGCTAGTTTGTATGTATCTGCATGTACATCAATCGTGTTTGAGTCAAATTAAATAAATTTAGGTAAGTCCCAATTAAATGTAATTATTGCTTAATCGCTATTAAGGTCACTTCAAAACAACCTGACCTCCGCTTTTAACTAACCATTTGTATGTATAAACTAATTGTTGCGATACGTGCACGATTTCCCTTATTCGTGCACAAAGAAGGAACTAATTTCTTAACGTACTTAACGTTAATCGTTAGTTTACATACTTACTTATATGAAAAAAATCTTTAAAAACACCGGTTTATTCTATTTGTAGTTATAAGCTCCCATTTAATAGTTTCGTAAACCTATTACTTTTTTTTTATGCTACACAAGTTAGTACTTGACTGCGATCTCACCTGATGGTAAGTGATGATGCAGTCGAAGATGTTAGCGTACTAACTTGGAAGGGGTAAGTTAAGTCACCCCAACGGTTTCTACACAGCATCATACCGGAACGCTAAAACGCTTGGCGGTACGTCTTTGCTGGTAGGGTGGTAACTAGCCACGGCCAAAGCCTCCCACCAGACCAGACCTGAGCCAATTTAGAAATTATAAAATTCCAAAGTGGCCCGTGGCGGGAATCGAACCCGCGACCTCCCACTCGAATCCGAGCGTGCGTCCCCTGCGCCACGGCGGTCGTCAAAAAATTGAAATGAAATTAAGCAAACTTTATTATTTTTATGTTAAGCTTTTAATGCAATTACTGCCAAAAAGTCTTTTTTACCACAGCCATATTATAATTTTGCATAGATTACCTATACGTCATATTTTCCCACATATTTTGACTAATAAATTAAGTAATTTTTATGTTTTAATTTGCGAGAAACTACATTTTTCATATTATGTATCTATTGGTCTTATATTTATTAAATTAAATATAACTAAGAAAAGAAGCATATCATAAACACCTATTATTTCTGCAATCATAAGATTCACTTATTTATTTGCTTAATAAAGACTAGATCAATTCCTTCTAATTTAACAAAAGCAGATTTTTTACAATTATGGTTAATGTATGGGTTAGCTGAGGACATTAATATTCCCCATTTTGTACTATGATTTTTATATTACTACTAAATGTTCTTATCCTAAAGCCCAACCAAAAAAATCAAAGAATCTCCTGTTATTAGAAAACAAATAGTAGTAATTTCCTTTTCTACTCTCCATTTGCGGATTTTGTTTTGTCCATAAAATTTTTTTTTTAAATATTTTACTGTGGACTCTACAATCAGATTTGTGTTTAATTTCACATAAAAAAACTATATACTTACCTACTCATTTTACAGGAGCTTCAAGATTTATATGATGATCTTTATTTTAATTCTTTCTATCTATTCTACTTTCTACACCTGAAATACATCGTCAGCATTAAGTTTCCTAATAAAAGACAAATAAATCTCATTCTCTTCCTTCAAGCCTTCCTTACCCCTAAAATACGGGAACTCATTATGGGTCTGCAAATAATAGATTCCAGGCTTTCTAAAATCAGCCGCTAGACCTAGATAATTCACCTTAGTGTTATTATAGCACTTCGCAAACCTCGCATCTTGTACACTATCACATTCTACGCCTATAAACTTTTTTGGATGCTCGATTGCCTGCCACCAGTATAGGATTGCTCTTATATGACTACACAGAACTAAGCAAGGTATGTATGGAATATCGCTCGGTTGGAATTCTCCGCCGTTTACATAGAAATCTATATGTCCTAAACGTTCGGCTATACCGAATCCGTCAATGTTCGTATGGACTACATCTACTCTTTCTGCGTCAGAACTATCCAGTCTTTCTGTGGGTGGTAACGCCCTGTAGCAAGGTCCTGCTGGGTCTAGACCTGTTATTCTAGATGGGCGTTGTCCTGTCGCTGCATAGAAGTATTTAGCTGCGTGGCTCACTACGTGTGCGCCTAGACTCGCACCGACTAGTTCCAGATTTTCAGGTTTCAGTCCGTTTTCCATAAGTTTGACTAGAAACTCGCCGAGCTTCTTTCCGATGTATCTTGTTAGACGAACTGATCTGGAAATGCGAACAAGAATTAATTAAATAACTTATTAATATCGTTTTATCATTCTTCACACATTCAAGTTATGGGTGTTATTTCTAAAAAAAAATTATATTTACGAATAAACTAACCTACTCGGCGAGATTTTAATTAGCGTGTGTGAATGCCATCTAGCAGGAAACTTTGCAATTTCAATCTACTTTCCAACGTCCATTTTGAAAGAGGGAAGACAGTAGACACAAGAACCTTTGCAAATTTTTTTGTTAGATGGCGTCAAGTCTAAGAGGTGAATAATATGATCAGTGTAACAATTTTCAGGCTTTGTGGTGAAATAAATCTATAATGTAATAATTTGAGAACATAAGCATTACTGTAGGTAAGGGTTTTCTGACAATATTTTTACCTTCAACGCTCTCTCAAGTCGAAGTCAAAATATTTTTATTTCACATAGGTCTAACGTGCAAGCTCTTGCAAAGTCAAATGAAATTTAGTTTCCTAAAACGCACAAGAAACTCTTCAAAGTCAGAGGTTTGAACCAACTGTAACTGCTCATAGATAGAATATTGAATTCTTATTAATTGTATATTCTCGTAGCCTGCATTTACAATTTAAATCTAAGAATTTAATATTATGCAAAAATTGTAAATGCCTGATTCAATTATTATAACACAATACACAGACAGCATATTGTATTCGATGCATTGTGATTTGTGCACTATGATTGTTTTAATTGTTTGCGTCGTGCTGTGATGGTTTTATCTTTTTAATTAAGTATATCAACAAAGGCTATTTAATTTGCAGATATGGTAGACGGGATCTAACAGAGCGCCTCTACTAAGACAGAATTTTTTATTCTTCTTGAATCATTGAACACCAATGGGAGCTGTTATGACTTTAAAGTACCTCTTGTTTCGTTTTAATTTTTTTTTTCTCCCTATTGACGTTATATAATGTATTTGTATTCCTAGTAGTCAGGAAAAACACGGTATGATGGTATGATGATTCATAATAGCGTCTGATTGTTATTTTTTATATCAAAAATAAAATACCTGTGGTATAATAATTCCTACTAATCATTCTGAAACAACTTTTAATGACGTCAATAAGTCCTAGAAATTAGGAAATACCCTAACTATTAAAATTCATATTTTATTTACGATCCACTTCAATAGAACTATAAAATTAATTGGTTTTATTCTATCTCGCGATTAGAAAAGGAAAATCAGAAATATCACATAGCTCTGTGGTTAAAGTGTGAATCCATTGATCTATAATATACAGGTGTAAATCATAATCCAAAAGGTCATAAGTTCGAACTTGATTATGAAACTAGAATGACGTGAGATATAGTGTGGTCGATTCTGTTGTGCAAAATCTCTAAACTAAACTAATTTAAAATAGTGCTATCCTTTTCCATAGGGAGCAGTTTGAAAAGGATAGCACTATTATTATCTAAACTATTCAAAATGTAAATTCGATATCTTTATAACTCACTGAAATAAAGGGTCTTGATTGGAAGACGGACAAGAATGATCTTATAGTGGTAGTACACACATTTAATATAATAATAATATAATGGTATTTTAATATAATAATATAATGGTAGTATACATATTTTTTTAATTTTGTTCCATTTATATACCACGCGTAGTCACTTAATACATAAAAGTACCTAACGGTATATATGTTACTGTAAAAGCCCGTTTGTTGGTTAATTTTAGGTTTTACCGGTAAATCTTAGGATTTACCGACATGAGTAGGTAAATGTAAGGATTTACAAAAAAGAGACAATTTTTTCGGACTTTTACTATCAGAGTTTAGTACATGCTAGGTTTTACCAGTAACGGCTGGTAAATGATGGTTTTCGAAATAAAACTTAATTATTAATCATTAAAATCATCAATCTTAAATATTTATCATCGAAAAATTAATTATTAATCATTTATTTCAATTAACTACACATACCTTTTAAAAGTCCCGAGTCCGATGTCTTCATATATTCGAAATACCAAATCATTTGTAATTCGCGCATATTTCGATCATGTTGTGGTGTCATTCGGATTCATATAGCAAGAATCGGTTAGAATCATTTCGTTCCCTTGTATTATGTTTTCCACAAGCCGAGGCGCGGAGGCGGTACGGGTAGCGGGGGGTTACAGAATGCCCACGAGTACGAGACGATACGCTGAATACGTTATGACTTGCTTTTCCCAACATATACCGTACCTTCGAGGTATATCTTAAGATTTGGCAAGTGAATGGTGGTAAAAGTTCGAAACAAAAGATTAATCTAAAACTATTCGGACTTTTACCATTAAGGGTTGGTAAATCTTAGGTTTTCCCGGAAAATCTTAAGATTAACAGTGGTTTGGGCTTTTACAGTAACATATATAACTATTATTTTTGTAGCGATTCTAGCGCTGACACTAAAAGTGCGATTCAGTTCGTAATAGCGCCTGGCTCCGTTTGCACAAACAACACGCAACAAACGCAAAGTTGTGATCTTTTTCTATCGCGTAACTTGATCTCTCATTCGACGAACTAAGGTTGCCTCGCATTCAGCGCCCGCAGCGCGTGAAGTACTTAGATCGTACAAGAACTAACGCGAGCAAAGTACCTAGCCAGCGCGCGTCTGAAATTAGTACGTAGAGAGTCAACGGATATCCGGTTGCTACCCGGTATCCGGCCTATCCGGCCATTATTTTACTATCCTGCCGAATACCGGATAGTTGCGCACTATCTGGCATACCGAATAGTGATTCTGTTTGGAGTTTAACTTTGAAAAATGGGTAGTATACAAGAAAACAACACCAAATTATCAATCATTAGTCCCCGTACACTGGTCACCTAACCTAATAACTCGTTTCTGGCACAGAAAACGGTCCGCGAGAACTTCAATACGTAACAGGTTGAAACCTGCACGACTAAAATAAAGGTATCGTTTGGCCAGCCGAATATTCGGCGGCCGGGTACCGGATATTCGGCCGGTGATCAGGCAGAATATCCGGTATCCGGTACCTGGCCAAACAAATCCGTTGCATCTCTGGACTCGAGACGGCTACCTGTAGTCTGTTCGATCAGGATTATAAGTGAACCTGGCCTGGCGTTATCGCTTGGCTCAGGGAAGGTGTACGGATGTCGGATACTCACTTAGGATAGATGTAAGTGAGGAAGTCGAAGGTCTCCGTGATGAGCACGTTGTACCCTCGCCGGGAGTACGCTGTTCCGACGGCCTGCGTCTGCGGGAACACCGAGCTGTCCAGGAAACCCACTGCGTATAGCACCGTCTTCTTGTTCTTGAGGTCTGGAACATTTGCAAGCTTATGTTTTAAGCAATGATTTAAATCGCAAGATGGGCCCTAAGCCTACATTGCGCACATCAAAAACTTCCACAAACATGTTGAGTGAGTCCTCTCATAGTGCTATAGTTTTACTTGTGACAGAGAGAGGGACAACGTGTCGCACACAAGACAAAAACGTGGACGTTTTTGAAGGTATAGGGCTCATCTAGCGATTTAAATCTTGGGTTTTAAGACTTATTTCGTGGTTAACGGCGTAGACGGCGATTCAAGCGACTTTTAGTGACCTGCAGTTTAAATTATAAAGAAAATTACTTAAAAATTTAAACGACTTTAATTGGGTCTTTAATCTAAAATCGCTATGAAGCAGATACACGATTGGAATTGGATTAACTTTTTCTCTATAGAAAGTTCTCTCAAAAGTAGCTACTAGTCTCCATTTTTCTAATTTCCATCGGAAGCTACAATGGATGTAATTGTAATTTTTATTTAAATATGTCGGTAACAACAATATCCAAAAACGGTCTGAACGAATTTTTGATAACTGGCTTACTTTTTAATTAATTAGGTAAAACGACATTTTTCTGTTCTATTCTTCCGCAACGCTGCAAGTCCGCCCCACCAACGTATTTGTAAGACTCTACGATTTCGCATTGTGAAGTCAACATCTCCTGAGGATGTCCCGGTGACGGAACGAAACGTGCGTCGAAGAAAGTGTTAGAAAATTGTGTGTGGTGTTTCATGTGGGTAGTGTTCCTGCATATTGTATACCATACAGAATCTTTTCAAGTAGCGGATAGTAGCAAAACAAATTAATTTTTCCTGTATTTGTAAGAGTGAGAAGGACAAAATAAATTCAGCGAATCCTCTTAAAAGTTATTATTTTAAGACAGCAATTTTTAATATAAAAAGCTTGGGTATTCAATATTGACCTAGAATCACAAAAGTTAGCAAGACGCAAGGTCACACAACAGGTACCTAAAGGAAAATTTACGAACACAATTAAAATTACAATTTTAATAAAACTTGCTTTATATTTTTAGTAGAGTTATACAGATGACAATATTATATACAATAACAAGCTTTTGTCCGCGGCTCCACCCACGTTTAATTCGGATTTTCGCAAATCCCGCGGGAACAATTTTTCCAAAAGGTTTCCGTTGTACGGATCGTTTCGTTGTACGGAGCTTGGCCCTGTTTAAGATTGAAAACGGTGCCATGGCTATCCACCTCAGTAAGGTAAGGCTGAGTATGTTATTGTTTTTTAAAAGAGCAAAATATGTACTGTATATCCAGCGCGCGATCTATATACTTATAATAAAACTGTAAAGGGTCGAATTCTGTACATTGAAGATATTTTGAAAATTTTTGTTGGAGGACACTATTTAGTCGATTCTGAAGCCTAAACTGTAATTTGTTGAATTTTTGTCTGTCTGTCTGTCTGTCTGTCTGTCTGTCTGTCTGTCTGTCTGTCTGTCTGTCTGTTTCACGACCGGGCATCACGGCTAATCCGCTGGATGGATTTATATGAAACTTGACATGATTATAGTTCATACCCCGAGGTAGGACATAGGATACTTTTTGTCCCGAAATTCATCATGGTTTCCCTGGAAGACGGCATCAAAGTCCAAACGTTTTTTAGTTATAATTCAGTAACGCGCTGTCCGATTCCATTTATTCTTTTTTTGTTAGAAAGGAGGTTCTTTAAAGATTATTCCATACAAATCTTATCATCATCACTTTTGTAGTTCAGAAATTACAGACATCAGAACCTTTAAGTTCAAGTAGGTAGGTGACTTGAAACTTGGAATGCACAAAGAACCTAGGGCTAGGACGTAGGGCTCAAGTAAGACTGGAGTACCCTTACAGCCGTAAATAAATAGGCTTAGCAGGAGATTTTGTATGGTTTAAAATTTTTCACTTTTAGGGTGAACAAAAATCATGTAACTGGCGTTATCGCTACGTTATACCGTATAGCGCCATCTCTACAATTTATGTGGAACTTGAATGTAAAACTCTGAGATAGGTACTACTGATTTTTTTTAAATAAAAATTAACTGTCATGTTATTTACTGTTTCCTGACTTTATATTAAGATGGCACTGTTAAGACATGAACAGATTTAAACTTTATCATCCGCAATATGGAAAGGGTAAGATAATGGTTCACAAATATATTTAACTCTTAGGTCTTATCGATCCTAACCGACTGACTGTCATCTAAGGTCTTTTTATATGTAAGGAAATATATAGCCATTGTCCATTCTGATGTTTTGGATTGTATTGAGATGAAGCAAAGATTTTTAAAAGACTCTTATACTCGTATTATGTTGGGCTGGGGAATATTGTTAGTAGAGTAATTTATCCCAGTGGTACTCGTACCTACCCGGCCGAACTCTGAAAGAAGAGTTCTACCACCAGTACAACTTTTCACATGGTTTAATAATTTTTGACATATTTCGTGGTTTCAGAATAAAAATCACAATGAAAAGGACGATTTTAACTGTCGATATTTCGATACGACCTGTGCCACTGGGTCGAAATATCGACAGTTAAAATCGTCCTTTTGATCTTTCAACTACATATTAATGAAACTTTATATTATTACTAGCTGTTGCCCGCGACTTCGTCCACGTGGGATAAAAACTATTCTATCTTTTAAGTTGGACCAAATGACAGATATTCACGAAGTTTGAACTAAATCGGTTCAGTAGTTTAGGAGTCCATCGCGGACAAACATTGTGACACGAGATTTATATATATTAAGATTAAGAAAAAGGAGTTTTCAAAATCACCACAAGATAACCCGTGTACACTAAGAACAGGTTTCTGTACAACATCACACCAGAATCCCGCGAAAAATCAAGGAATTCCAGTAGGAAGGTACCTATATTATGTCAAAAAATCGTAATTCACGCGGGCGGAGCCGCGGGCAACAGCTAGTCTTTCTATAAACAGCGAAGACTCGACGTTCCTTAATCTTTAGACTATAATAGTGTTTGACACTATGAATTAGATTGTTTTTAAGCTATTGCATAGCTTCTATCGCGGGCTTTGACGGTGCAGACCTAATCCAGAAATTCCATAACGAAAATAACCTGGCACTCCTAAAGTAGAGCTTTTGGTACTAGGCTAGCATGAAAGCAGGGAGCGCAACTCCACAACTTTTTAGTTTTTAGTTTGCCATCTATCAAAAAACAGCAGAACTTTTTAATGACTTTCTGCTATTATTACTATTTTTGCATGCTAGCCTGGTACCAAAAGTTCTACTTTTCTATTGATGGCAAAACTAAAAAATAACTTTAAATTCTATGCAATAGCTTTACCGCGGCAATCTCCGAGTGCCACACGCCTTTTTTTTTATTACACAGTGTAAGTTAGTAAGTGAAGATGCAGCCGAAAATGTTATCGTACCAATTTGGAAGTGGTAAGTAAACTCGCACCCCTAACGGTGTCCACACAGAGTCGCGCTGGGACTCCAACTTGGTGGCGAGACTTTGCTGGCAGGGTTTTCCATAGTAACTAGCCATGACTAAAGCCTCCCAACAGAAAAGACTGTTCCGTAACTCAAAAGAAAAAAAAACGGAACGCTTATAAGATCACTTTGTTGTCCGTCTGTCTGTCTGTTTGTCTGTCTGTCTGTCTGTCTGTCTGTCTGTGTGTCACAACCCTTTATTTCAGTTCAGTAACTATTAAAGATATCGATATGAAATTTGGAATAGTTGTAGATAATGATGGCCCGCCGCCAGTGTAATCATAAAGAAATTGAAAATCATTTTTATTTTTATTTAAAAAGGGGGGAAAACCGGGTCATCGAAATTTCAAAATGAGATAACAATATTGAGTGGGGTATCATATAAAAGGGCTTTACTAGTGTATTCTAAAACTGATTTTTATTTATTTTTATGATTGATAGTTTTTGGTTTATTGAGTAAACTGTCCAAAAAAAATACCGTTCCATACTTTTTTTGGTATTAGCAATTAACCTCATAAAACAAAGTTAAGTTTGCGGTTCGGTAAAAAAGTGATTCTTAGGTCCGATTTCCACCAAAGCGGAGCGGAGGTGTGTTTGAGTAACTAATCAGATTTCGTCATTTTGACATCTCCGAAACTGAGAGGAGAGGAGATATCGAAATTACGAAATCTGATTGGCTACTCAAACACAGCTCCGGTCCGCTCCGCTTTGGTGACAACCGGGCCTTATGGTATTCATCAAATTAAAATTTAGGTTTTTCACAACTTGTGAAATCAGATTTCGTAATTTTGACATCTCCGAAACTGAGAGGAGAGGAGATGTCGAAATTCCGAAATCTGATTGGCTACTTAAACACAGCTCCGGTCCGCTCCGCTTTGGTGACAACCGGGCCTCATGGTTTAACTTTTTCTAATATTAATATGGAACCCTCAGTACACGAGTCCGACTCGCACCTGACCAATAATTTGAATTTTCTTCCAATTCTGTATATACGTCGTGACGTAACGCTATTTGTCACTTGGCACTTGGGCCTGAGTGTTTACCTATGGTCTTCTCCTTGGCTATGCTCCTGTGCGCGGTGAGGATCGGATACTCCGTCCTGAACACCTGGCCTCTGTCCGACATCCGGTGCACAATGATCTGCAGCATCCGCATCATCTTGGGGGTGATCGTCGCGTTCTTAGTCACGCCTGGACCTGGAATTTGATGACAAGTATAGACGCACTAGGTACACGCACTTATTCATCAAATTAAAATTTTGGTTTTTCACAACTTGTGAAGCCATAAATTTATGTTTATTGGTTCACAAATTGAGTCATAAGTCATAAGTCATAAGTCATAAGTGACCCTATTACTGAGACTTCACCGTCCGTCCGTCCGTCTGTCACCAGGCTGCATCTCTTGAACCGTGATAGTTACACACTTGAAATTCTCACAGATGATGTATTTCCGTTGCCGCTATTGCAACGAATACCTACTAAAAGATAGAATAAAATGAAGATCAAACGGGGTCCCATACAACAAACGTAATTTTTTGACTCATTGTTCCTCTACTTAAATAGTATAGTAGTAAAGTAGTAGGTAAATCATGGGCCTTGACTTTTGCATCATCATCTCGCTAAGTGATGGTACGGAATCCTTCGTGCGGAGTACAACTCGCACTTGGGTGATTATTTATTATTTCTTTGTAAACATCTATTTTAGGATATTGATTCCAGCCTACTAACATGGGTATAAAAAATCTAACCCCTGATTTTGTCCTGTGAGGCTGTGATGAGGGTTAAAAATATCATCCATGTAGAAATTAACTAGATTTAACCAATGACGAAATACGCTACGCTAAGAGGACGAAAAAGATGTGATGTATGTTGAAGCCAAAAATTTCTCCAATATGGCGTCGCGCGTCGTACATTTCGGTACCGCTGGCAACATATTATTATACCGATGTCGATTGCTTAAGTACATTAGCGCCATTTTACAGTTTTGACAAATTAAAAATCCGGCTTCAGGACGGAGCCTAAAAATACGAGTACATGGGTGAGGTCACTAAGTGCTGATTCTTTATATTATGTCTAATCGATGGAATGAAGGAAATAACCGGTTGAAAGGACATGAGTACCTAAGTATGTGTAGGTTGCAGAAGTACATTAAGTATACTTACATTCTGGAATGAGCCCCGCCGGATAACCTATCCCTGGCGGAGGTTCAAACCCTCTGATTGGAGAAGCTCCCAAAAGGAATATCGCGATGTACACAGTTCCTTTAATCGCGCTTTGCATCTTTCTGAAAGCAAGAGATCAATAATTTAAGAATGCCTATTTTAATTGAGCGTAGGTGCAAGCATAGGGCTTCTTGTGGAATTCATCTGACAGACACACACTCAGACGGACAACATTTGACAGACACACACTCAGACAAACAAACGGACAACAAAGGGTTCTTATAAGGGTTTTTACACGACTGCCCAAAAAAGGAGTATACTTAATGTTTTTAGGGTTCATGTATGTTTGTAAGTTTCTGTATTCCACCATAACTTCTGAACGGCAACATATTATGGGGTATCGTTAGAATCCTTACACCATTCCGAGTAACATCTAGGCTATTCTTTTTTTGCAAAAAGTCATTTTACCATTTTTAATTTTTTTTTACTTGTTTTCTTTTAAGGTACGGAATCCTAAAAATGTATGATAATGACAGTTGTCTTCGTTGAATCACGTGATCAACTTGTTGATCGCATAGGTATATTATACTATGTCATCCCCACACATTTTTAAATTGGTTCCATTCAATATGAAATGAGCTTAACCTGTCACCTGATAAGAAACCTGTCGATATGGCTAATATTGGTGATGATGATAAAGCGAGCGAGTTTTGTCCGTAAGTAGACCTGCCCAGACCGGTCCGCAGATTCGTGCGAAAACAGTATTGAAACAAAGGTGTTCAATAAAACATACATATAAAGGTAATTTATCAAGAACTTTAGCTTGGTAACTTCGTGCGGGACTCTCCTGCGGGGTGACAGACGGTGGGGGAGGCAAGGAACTTAGATGTCAGCGGTTAGCGGCCGGCGTAGCGGGGAAGGGGACACTTCTCTGCATGTATGCGTTACCGCGTCCCCCGGCCGTCTGTCTCCCCGCAGGAGGGTCCCGCACGAAGTTGCCAAGCTATAGCTGTTGTTTGTGTCTTTGTTCACGTCCTGTGGGAATATCTACAGTTTGTTTTGCGGTAATCATCATCATTATCAACTCAGCCTGCGGCATTCGGGACGAGGCCTTCTACTTCTAATAAGTACCATACAATTTTAGTCGGTTTGCAATTTATGATATATCTACAAACGTCCGATACGATCCACCCGATCGAAGGTTTTGTTTGTTGTTTGTAGATAAACATAAATAGAAAATGTAGATAGACATAGATAAACGTAGATAGACATAGATAAACATAGATAGACATAGATAAACGGTCGATGCGATGACCATATAAATGGCTCCTTATACCCTTTTAGAAATGGATCTCTGAAATCTTAATTTACTTTAATATCGATTTTTTTACGCATCTTTAAAACAGGCTTTTTGTTTATGGAAGCGAGGTCTATTTGACCTTTTATCATCTCATAAGATGCAAAGACTATACTAAATATATTGTATATACAAGACTATTAATATATATATAGCTACTCGTGCTGATTCACTGACTGATTATCACCTCTCCTGAACAATTTTATATAAAAATATTTTTTTTCACGGATGGGGTCTTATAGAAAAAAAAAATTCAATTTGAAGAAAAATACGGAGAGAGCTGATGATTGAGGATTTCGGAGACGGGTGAAGAGCACGGGAAGGGTATCGTAGATAGGTGGGGGGTGCTCGACCAAATGTCATTTGAAATGTCATGCAATTGGCAGTGAGCTGAAAAAAAGTTCAAAATGGCGGATTCAAAATGGCCGCCATTCGAATTTCGCCGATATCTCGGAAAGTATAAAAGATGGAAGAATGGTTTCTTGACAAGAGCTGATCAGGACTCGAAGGTCTATTCGATGGATAGAAAAAAAATTCAAAATGGCGGAATTTATTTTTCCATAGAGAATGTATGGGGAATGTTGAAGAGACTAACAGTTTTTAATTATGCAAGGTTGTGATGCGGTTTTTCGGAGAGTTACTAGAGAAAAATATGGAGAGAGCTGATGATTGACGATTTCGGAGACGGGTGAAGAGCACAGCCAGGGTATCGAAGATAGGTGGGGGTTGCTCGACCAAATGTAACTCGAAACGTCATCCAATTGGCAGTTGGCTGAAAAAAAAAATCAAAATGGCGGATTCAAGATGGCCGCCATACTTTCGTGTTTTTATATCTCGGAAAGTATAAATGATAAGAGAGTGATTTCTTTGCAAGACGTAATTAGAATCTCAAGGTCTACGGGATGAATGAAAAAAAATCAAAGTGGTTGAATTTATTTTTCCATGGAAAATGTGAATGCTGTAATAAACCCAAAGGCCTATGAAAAACTATGAAAAGTATGAGAAGAGATGGTCTACGATTTGGATGATGATTGAGGAGCACGATCATGGATTTAAAGATAGTTAAGGGCTGTTTGAATAAAAAATACACTGAACCTCATCAGATGAGGTTCAGTGTATTTTTTATTCAAACAGCCCTTAACTATCTTTAAATCCATGACCGTGCTCCGAGGTAATTCTTTTAGCCCATTGCCAATCGGATTCCAATTGGCGATGGAGATGACGGCGATTCTTTTATAGGTGAGAAGACAGCCCGCGGGCCACATGTGGCCCGCGCTCCCACGCGCCCTACTAGTATTGTATATACTTGATATTTTTTATAAGGTACGGCCCTACATTAATTGATAAAGTGCCGTGACACACAGACAGACAGACGGACAACAAAATGGCCTTATAAGGATTCAGTTTTTAGGGTTCCGTACCAAAATGGTAAAAATGGAACCCTTATGGTGAGAATTTCTCCGTTCGTCCGTCCGTCCGTCCGTCTGTCTGTCACACTCGATTATTTCAATAACTATTCAAGCTATCGACTTGAAATTTAGAATAGTTATAGGTAATAGTGACCCGACGTCATAACAATCGTAAAAATTTGAAAATTGTTTTTATTTTTATTTAAAAAGGGGGAAAACCAACCGGGTCGACAAAATTTTAAAATGAGATAACAATATTGAGTATCATATGAAAGGGCGTTACTTACTACGTTATTCTGAAACTATTTTTTTTTTGTGCCTGATAGTTTTTGATTTATTGGTCAAACTGTCGAAAAAAATACCGTTCCCCCCCCTTATCTCCGAAGTTTACCAATCAAAAACTCTGAAATAATTATGATCAATAGAAATTAACGTATATTTTACAGGAAAAATAAAATCAACACGCAGACTAATTCATGAAACAATAATAATTCATGAAAAAATAGTGATTCTTTTATAGTATGGAACCCCTCAGTGCGCGAGTCCGACTCGCACTTGGCCGGTTTTTTTTTTACTATCTCAACTTATTCTCTTACATTAAGTAGATACATACATATTTTATTATTACAGCAAGGGCAATGAACGATTTGGTATTGCATTATCGATGAACGTACACCGTACACATTACGAGAGGACGTTGGTCTTTGATTTTTTTTGTTATTTTATACCTGCACAATAAATATAACAGCGTAAGGATTAGCATATATTTATTTGGTAAGGCAACTTTTGAGATTTGAAAATATTTACTCGGGATAAAAATGTGTACGATATAGGTATATTTAACACAGGCTATAAAACGAAATTGCTTAAGAGTCTACTGACCCACGATGTCTCCCATACAAACGTAATACCAAAATCATTTGTAATCCGTGCAAATTTCGATCATGTTGTGGTGTTAATAGGGCTCATATTATAGTAATAATAATCTATGCCAGATCTGGTTCCGAAATACTGTTGTTAAACGAAATTGTAAACGAATTTAGTTTTGCTTATTTTTATGTCAAAGAGGACATGTTTTCTGCTTATTTGATTTGTAATAAAAACAACACTATCTCACGTCGCATTAGTTCAGGAGCACAGTTTTTATTGTCCAGATAAAGAAAGTTACAAGTTTTCATTCATAATTTTTGGTATTACGGAACTCGACCAAAGTTATAAAAATTTTGATCTAAATTGATTATTATTTCGTTTTAAAGAAGTATTTCCAAACAAAATAAGGCCAGGAGCATAGATTATTACTATATGAATCCGAATAACACCACAACATGATCCAAATATGCATGAATTACTAATAATTTGGTATTTTGAACGAATAGAGACATTTTAGTTCACAGGCCCCTTAAAGAGCGGAATATCTTCATCTGTTTTTAGGGTTCTACGCCAAAATAACAAGTCTACAGTCATAAGACACAGCATAATTTTATTTAGCAGGACAGATTAATTTGTCTTCACATATGCGATATCGTAGTGACTCTACAATTTCGCATTGTGAATTCAACATCTCCTGAGGATGTCCCGGCGTCGGGACGAAACGTGCATCGGATAAAGTGTTGGAAAATTGTGTGTGGTGTTTCATGTGGGTAGTGTTCCCGCATATTGTAGCATACAGAATCGTTTCAAGTATCGGATTACGGCAAAACAAATTAGTCTGTCCTACTCATTATGGATTTCCGCAAAATAACGCCTACGATTTCAGTATAGAGCACAAGGTAATAGGTATTTCCATTTTCCTATCACAAAAACTTGAACAACAAACACTTAAAACGTAAACTCATCATGTTGTTGAGTGAAGCTCAATGGTTAAGGATAACAATTTTTTTTTGTTATTTTTTCTTAGGGCGCTAATAACACGTGCCAACTTCCAACTTGTAGTAGGTAAATACTTAACAATTAGAGAGCATAAAGCATTACAAATACTAGCCAAGTGAGAGTCACGCTTATTGCAATTGGATGTTTTACTCAAATAAAAATATTGATTAATCAATAAAAAATTGAAACTATTCCAATAACTTTTTTTTCCTAATCAACCTAAGAACAATTATTAGTTTCCAAGTGTCTTTGTTCCCAAGTCCTAATCGCGCATGGCCACTTAATAATAATCGCTTTCCACCATATTTTAGTGGTTCACAGAAACGAGTAAAATTACTGTGTCCCCTGTGAACTAAGATGTCTCCGTATACATTCAAAATACGAAATCATTTGTAATTCGTGCATATTTCGATCATGTTGTGGTTATTCGGATTTATATAGTAATAATCTATGCTCCTGGCCATATTTGGTTCGGAAATACTTCTTTAAAACGAAATAATAATCAATTTTGATCAAAATTTTTATAACTTTGGTCGAGTTCCGTAATACTAAAAATTATGAATGAAAACTTGTAGCCTTCTTTAGTAACTGGTGTTTTTGTCTTTAGCTGGACAATAAAACTATGCTCCTGAACTAAAGCGAAGTGATATAGTGTTGTCTTTATCAAAACAAATAAGCAGAAAACATGTCCTCTTTGATATAAAAATAAGCAAATCTAAATTCGTTTATAATTTCGTTTAACAAAAGTATTTCCGAACCAAATATGGCCAGGAGCATAGATTATTACTATATGAACTCGAATAACACCACAACATGATCGAAATATGCACGAATTACAAATAATTTAGTATTTTGAATGAATGGAGACATCGTAGTTCACAGGACTCTTAAGTACGTAACCCTTACAATGCAGAATAGTGATGGTACTACTATTCCATTCCATTATTACTATTCTTATTTCGTCCTCCGTGATTTAAAACTCGTTAAGTTTAAAATTAAATCAAAACCTGAATTGATCCTCGACATAAAAGATCGCAAGTATGGCCTAAATGCCAACTTGTAAATTACGCTAATTTTCTAGGCATTTTATATGAGCATTAATGAACCCATCAACTTTAAATAGTGACTCATTTTATACTGCGTGTCCTAGATTTTTTATTCAGTCACACCAAGATCGATCAAGTAGGTAGATACCTGCATAATAAAAACTAAAAAAACATGGAAAATATAATATGGAATTTGTTTTTTTTTTTAAACCCATACAAGCGATGTATATGAATTTGAGCATGTCCAAAAATACTTGCCGTGAGTATTTAATACTGATAAAAGTTCATTGAACTTCAGCATTTAACCTCTTAAATGGCCACCCTGTATAATGTCACTTATTGACTGTATTGAGGTGATAGGATAATACTAATTAATTACCTTTTTGTAGGTGCTACGTGCATAAGCGATAGGCCGCCTTTACGATTTTTAATTTTTCTATCTATGTAAATGAAGTGGCGTGGCATCGGAAGACTAAAACGCTTGCCGTTGTCTCAGATTTTAAAAATATGTCAAGTCGTTTGTAATAAAGTCTTAACCGCCCTTATAATATTACAATGTAAACTGTTTTTATTAATTTTTAGTAAGAACTTCCGCGTAGCAATAACTACTTCTACTGGCTATCATTAAATTTTATGTTTCATACTTAAATATTTTTTATTAAATTACCTACTGTTTTATATGTATTTTATAGTCGAGTCTTAAGTATAAAATAAAGATAGTTTTATTCATTAACATTCACGCTATAATGATTAATATTGAATATAAAAAGATCTAATCAGACGAATTGACATATAATATAACTAGCTGACCTGGCAAACGTTGTTTTGCCCTTAGGGGTGATAAAAAATAGATAAATTGAGATTTAAACTATCCTATCTCTCAAGTTGGATCGAACTGCACATGGTGTGCGAATTTTATTATAATCGGTTAAGTGGTTTAGGAGTCCATTGAGGACAAACATTGTGACACGAGATTTATATATATTAAGAAGATATTAATACTGACTTATGGTCTAGGATCCCGCTATACAGTACAACGACCTTCACCGAGCTGTTTATTGGATGAAAACTATTTTATATCCAATTTAATATGTCAATAAATATATCGCAAGTGGGTTGCCTAAAAAATTTCAGTCCAGGGTATGATTGATGAATTTAAAAAAAATGTAACATGGACTCCTATTTGTTACAGTTTAGTTGACATCTTAGTTCAAATTAGATCGAATGTTATAAATAGTGCTTTTTGCCAGAAATACTTTCCTGGCTGAGGAAAGTATTTCTGCTCTATATTTTTTGGCAAAAGAAAGTTAACGGATAATAAAATCGTAGGTAAATAAGCACAATTGCAATTTGCGACCTGAATCGCTCATCCAATCTAATTTGAACTAAGATGTCAACGGAACTCTAACAAATAGGAGTTCATGTTACAATGGTTTTACCTACACCTAAAATAGGGGAAGGAAGTTTTATAATTATTCAGGTTATAGCCATTTGGGCTGGTGGCTAAAATTACAGGAATATAATGAAGTTAATTATAGGGAGAAAATAAATACCGGAGATGGAAGCATTCTTTTTCAGGATTTTCGGAAATCCCCAAAGAATAGTTATTACATATGAAAGTTTGTAATGTGTATCATAAAAAAAAGTTACCATAAAGTAACTAAATCTTTGGTAATTGTTACACACTATAAGTTGACTGCGATTTCACCTCATGGTAAGTGACGAGGCAGTCGAAGATTTTATCGTACTAATTTGGTAGGAGGTAAACAATCCCTTGTTTGTACATACTCGTAGCATAGCGCCGGTTCGTTAAATCGCGGGGTGCGTGCTTTGTTGGTAACTAAAATTAAAGAAATAAATACTTATAGGGAGGCATTTTATTCCTACAGGAGTTACCATAGGATAACTAAATCTTTGGAGTCGAATTTATGCAATATCAGTAAAATAAATAACGATGTAGTTAAATATTTACAGGAATAAGCTGTCTACATACCAAATAGTTAAATCGGTTCAGCAATCATACAAATCACAATTTATATACCTTCACATTTATCCTATAATATCAACCTTCTATAATATACTAGTTATACCTTCATTTTTCATTTTTAAAATTTATTTATACTTATTTAGGTACCGTTTTAATAAATATCATAACTCACCGAAAGGGTACGACCAAGGTGAACATCGAAAATACAGCTATCCAATCATATTAAAAATACATAACAAAATAAACGAAAGATATTTAAAAAAAAACAACATTTAAGTAGGTAGGTATGTAACTCAATCACACAAAAAATATTAAAAAAAACTGAACCAAAATTATTTTTGAAAACTAATATTTAAACTGAATCTGAGTAACTAACACCCGACATTTTTTCTACCTTCTACCCTTATTTAGGGAAAAAAAGCAATTAGGTAAATTGTAAATCAGCGTTTTATAACATTTCTCTTGTTAAAATAAATTTTGATATTCGAACTTTAAAATAAAAGTGAACCCAAAATAAATTTT
This sequence comes from Coenonympha glycerion, assembly GCA_963855885.1. NCBI lineage: Eukaryota > Metazoa > Arthropoda > Insecta > Lepidoptera > Nymphalidae > Coenonympha > Coenonympha glycerion. Next base: position 1,863,103 of record OY979631.1, read on the forward strand.
AAAATTAAATTTTTCTAAAAAGTTTTATAAATTAAATTGAAACTTTTTAATAGTTCTCGTAAACACGATCAATTTTGAAATTGGAACGCGGCGCTGCTGTTGCGAAAGACGTAACACACGCGCGGCGAGCGTCAGACTACCTGCAGCAAGTTTAAGGACAAGGATATCGATACTCGGATTGTGGTCAGCGTTGCTGTATGGGAGTCACCACTCATCAGCCGCAGTGTGGTAGAATTCACCATCACCGGTTGTTACTAAGCATTCAGGTGCTACACTAATTTTATTTTTGTCCTCACTCTTACAAAGACAAGCGGCGTTGCGGAAGATTATAACAGAAAAAACGACGTTTTACCGAATTACTAAAAATCTAATAAACTAAATCACTTTTCAAAAGATAATTTAATTACCGACTCTAATAAATAATTAAATTTATGTACTTTCTGATAAAGAATTTAAAAATTGAGATTTTGGAGCAACTTTTGGTTGAACTTTCCATCGGGAAAATTGCTTCCAATTGTGTTTCTGCTTCTGCTTAAATTTAGAGCAAAGTGGAGCTATGTTTGAGTAACCAATCACTAAACTAAGGGGAGAGGAGATGTCGAAATGACGAAGTCTGATTGGTTAGGTACTCTAACACAGCTCTGCTCCGCTCTGCTTTGGCAAATTACTTACATGACGTGTAAATTTGAAATTAATTGTTTTCAAAGTTTTTAATTTAATTAATTATATTCGTTTGGGGTGAGTGCTTAGAAATTAGAAGAAGAAAAAGATTAGCTAAGTTAGCCTCAAAGTAAACTCTATTGGCACTTAGATTAGGCATAAGCTGCGTGGAAACTAGTTTAATATATTACCACTAGTGCAAAAAAGTGCTTAAAAGATCTGAAGTGTTGATGAATACTGCATCCAAATTTTTCAAGGACACGAACTTTAAAGATGCTTTTGATGACCTTACCGCATAACAAAACATCATTCTTCGAAATTTTAATTTTCAAAAAAACGACAAGTGAATGTAATTTATGCAAATTGAACATGCTCGTTACACAGAAGATAATAAAATGTAAGTACGTATAAATGATAGGATTTTGGTGGATTTTCTTCATGACGACATTTTTGTGACGGAAAATATAACATTTTCTTTTGCTTAGGCAGCCGCTTCCGCTGTACGTAACATTTTATGATGGTGGCCGTACCGTCCCAAAAAGAACTTTGTTCTAAAAATCTCGGAAAAAAAATTTAGGTCCAAGTGATAATATAAACATGGCACATGCTACATTATTACTACACTACTTAAGCAGTTAAAGTTATCGATAAATATTAGTAAAGTAAATGTATAGGATATGCACCACTGCACTATGAACCGGTATCTATATATAGACAAAGCATGTATTTTTATAATGTCAAGGTAAAGTAATACCCCAGCTGTACCATTTCAAAGTAGCCTCGCATCTAGTGTTACCATATCTCAGGATTTATCCTGAGATTTCAGGATTTTTGGAATCTTCTCAGGATTGCGGGCGGATTTTGCAAATCTCATTTTCCATAAAAACAGCTTACATTTTAAAAATCTGTTACGAGGATACACTGAACTTATTTTTGTCCTTCTCACTCTTATGAATAAGTTCTTGGGTGTGACGACATGCAGCGTTGCGGAAAAATATGTATAACAGAAAAACGACGTTTACCTAAAAAAAACTAAGCCTGTTATCAAAAATCTGTGTAAGAGCGTTTTTGGATATCTATTATACTTACCGACATCTAATTACGACCATCAAAATTACAATTAAATCTTTCGCAGACTATCGATAAAAAATTAAATTTTGGAGCAACTTTCGGAAGAATAGAGAAAATATCCAATCGTGTTCCTTCTTCAGAAAGAATTTAGATTAAGGAGCACACCACGAGTGTGCCCGCGAAATTCAAATTTTTCGTGGTTTTTCGCGATTTTTAAGCTAATAAGACATAATAGGCTTATGGCCGTCAAATTGCGATAATCCCAATATCTGCTTCACGTGTTTATATAAAAATCTCTGCTCGAAAGTGTCGAGTTAAAGAAATTAGTCCAAGATTTGCGAGTTACTCACATAAAACTCGATACTCGGACTAATTTCCTAGGATACACATTTTTATGCAAAGATTTTGATATAATCATGTAAAGATGATACTGCCATTCTCGCAAATTGATTGCCATAAGTCTATCATGTCTATTTAGCGTACAAATTGCAAAAAACCACGAAAATTTTGAATTTCGCGGGCAGAGCCGTTGATTTCACGTTAAAGACCCAAAATATAGAATACGTTATAATTTGAAAGTAATTGTCTTTATAGATTTTAAGCCGCAGGTCACTAATATATAAGCCGTTAATAAGAAGTAAAACAAAACTTAAAATTATATATCCGGGTGGCGTTAAGAAGGCGAGATCCAAATGTGTAAAAATAATATTAGTCGAGTTTTTCATTGTACAATACGTTTGGAAGAAAATTCTCAGACTGTAATAAATCTCAAGATTTCCAGGCTTTTCCTCCGGACTTTTCATTGTTTCATCTGGTAACCCTGCTTGAATCCTGTGTTGCCTGTTTATACAGCAGGTTACTGCATTCTTGAGAATGCAGACGCACAATGATTGACGTTAATAACACCCGTACGGTCTATATTATAGACTCTATAACAAGTATCAGGTTAAATGTTAATGGGTAAAACGGGTATAATACTGGGCTGGGTAATTGTCTTACATTTACAATGTAAAAATAGATCATCACTACTGTAATTAACAATAAGCTTTTTTCCTCAGCTTCTCGTGAATTTTGCTTTATTTACTTTTTTGCCTTTCTAACCCTGTGTTAAGAAATTCAAAAAAATTTAAATGGTTTTAAATATTTTGGACTTACCAGGAGGTTAAGTCACTGTCAAAAAACATTTAATAAAATATCACGGTTACTATAAGTACCTACCATTGAAGAATTTTTTAAGAACAAAGGTTCTTGGAATGATAGTAATATGCTTCCATTTTCTCACAAGATATCTTAAAATATGTTATAATATGTCATACTTGAAGAAAAATTGTATTATATTCTGACATTTTAGAAAAGAGCAAGTGCCGAGTTTCTTTTTAGTTCTTCTCGGTGCAAACATGCTTTCCAAACCTGGCGGTAGAATTTTGACTTTTCATAAGAGTCTTTTTTGAGGCCTTTGTGAAAATAAAGATTTTCATTTTCATTTTCATTCCTTAAAAAAATATTTAATCACATGTTCTTCTATGGGTTAAATGTTAACCCATAGGCCGTGACCCCCATTTGAGACAACTAAACAATTGGAATAATTTTGAATAACAAGTTATTGCAAAACACTTCAATGTCATATTATTAGTCTAACAGCTATCGATGTCAGGGGTTACAGAACTCAGAATATAACCCCATTAACATTTTCCTCGAATTTTCACCATACACGCTTACCTTAATTGTTCTTTATTAAATTACTTTCGATCTGAATTTTTTCCAGGATGCTTAAATAAATCTAGGTTCATTAAAAGGTCGGTCTATAACGGTCGTTTTTAACGATTCTTAGAGACCTGCAGTTCATCCTATACTTTTAAACGAGCAATTCTTGCATATAAATATAAATATTTCTATATAATCTGAATCTCGGAAACGGCACCCCCTGTATACGAAAATTTAGTATACAGGGGGTTTTGGGGGCGATCGATCTAGCTAGGATTTATTTTTAGAAAATGTCGAATTTAAAAAAAACTATAAAAATTTGACTCCTGCTGCCATCTATTGGCCAGTAGTAATACTACCAAGCGAAGCTCAGCCACCCAGATACATTTATTTACTTACAAATTTAAACGACATATTATTGTATTTTATCTAAATTCGCTCTAAAGATTTATTTATTTATTAAACACTTTATTTGTACACCACAAAACATAATACTAAAACTACGAAGTAAAAAAATTAATTAGTACAAAAGGCGGCCTTATCGCTAGGTAGCGATCTCTGCCAGGCAACCTACAGATTAGGAAAATACAGAGGAAGCACGGACTGCAGGTGGTGCAACACTACAATAATTATACCTAAATTCAAATAAGTACATACTACTACATACACTAGATTACACAACTAAAAATAATAAAATAAATATAAATATTAATAAATATTAAATAAAAAAAAAAAAAAAACTAATATATATATACTGAATACCAATACTAATAATACAATAATTATAATATATTATGTATATAATCTGTTATGTTACAAATAAACAAATAATACTTAGTCGTCATTAAGTAGCCAGAGTTGTAATATAATGCTTTTTTACAGCGTTTTTAAATATTTTGAGGGTTTTCGATTGCCGTACCTCTAAGGGAAGTGCATTCCATAAAATAATTGCCCGCACATTGAAAGACTGCTCATACATCTTAGTTTTATGGGGGGGCATTGTGAGCGTTAATGTACGAGACGGTCTTAGGTCAGAATGCACTCCAAGAAATTTAAATTTCTCCTTCAGATAGGACGGCGTTCTAGGATTATATAATACACAGTACAGAAGAGAGAGAACATGCAGATTGCAGATCCCGGCGACGTCGAATAGGGAGCCAGTTGAGCTTCTGTCGAAATTCAGATATATGGTCATATTTGCGCAGGCTAAATATAAACCGAATCGCAAGATTTTGATCGAAGATCACGATTGGATAAAATTTTCTCGATATAGTTAATTTCTCGAGGTTTTTAGTTTGACACACAGACAAACAGACAGACGGACAACAAAGAGATCTTAAAAGGGTTCCGTTTTTTTCATTTCAGGTACGGAACCCTAAAAATACATAATAAGTATACATATTATATTATTATACTCGTAAGTACATCGATAAATTGAGAAAATTGCGTTAATTTGCTTCTGAGCGAATTTAAATAGGACCCAAAATACATGACCTCCCTCAGAGTATATGTATAGTGTTCTGTATACATGACGTTAATTATCGATACCAACATGCAATGACGAAATACGCTACATGTCACTAAAAGTCTAGGATCCCGCTATACAACGACCTTCACCGAGCTGTTCATTGGATGAAAACTATTTTATATCCAATTTAATATGTCAATAAATATATCGCAATTGGGTTTAAAAAATTTCAGTCCAGGGTATGATTGATTAAGAATTAAAAAAAAAACCATTGTAACATGGGCATCTTAGTTCAAATTAGATTGGATGTTATAAGTAGTGCTTTTTGCCAGAAATACTTTCCTGGCTGAGGAAATTATTTCTGCTCTATATTTTTTGGCAAAAGAAAGTTAACGGATAATAAAATCGTAGGTAAATAAGCACAATTGCAATTTGCGACCTGAATCGCTCATCCAATCTAATTTGAACTAAGATGTCAACGGAACTCTAACAAATAGGAGTTCATGTTACAATGATTTATTTTAAATTCTTAATTAATCATATCCTGGACTGAAATTTTTTAGGCAACCCACTTGCGATATATTTATTGACATATTTAATTGGATATAAAATAGTTTTCATCCAATAAACAGCTCGGTGAAGGTCGACCTTACTTGGGATCCCCTATTATAAAATAAATAACGTTAAGCCAAGCCCGTAAATATCCGACAGCAGACACCGCCGATCATCGGTGCCAATGATCGGCGGTGTCTATCTCAGAAAGTATGAAAGATAGAAAAGAGATCTCTTGGCTATAGAAGATTAGGATGAGGAAGTCTATTTAGCGAAAAGACAAAAAAATCAAAATGGTGGAATATATTTTTTTCCATACTAAATTGTATGGCAATTAGGAGCTATAAAAAAATTGACATTGTTCTCTTAGAAACAGGTAGAAAACGATACAATGATGTAGAGGATATGTGTTCGGGTGCGGGAGTCGAGTCCCTACTGAAAATGAGATTTCAGAAAATTAAGTTGGCGGCCGACGTGACTTTCGTAACTCTTTTCTTTTCCAACCGATTTCGTTCAAACTCGCAGTACTCGAGGAAGTGAGTAAATGGTTATTACCAAATTTGGAAAAACAAAATGGCGGCTGAGCTGTAGTATTTTAAAATTTACGACGCCAAACCGCGGCGCCAATTCCTAAACGGGGTACTCGATGATGATAATTTTTTCTTGTTTCGACTACAATTATAAGCCGATTGTACATATAGACTTGGTGTGTAGATTGGTGAAAAAAAATTACCCCATTTTTTTGGGAAAAATCGAAATACGGACTTTTTGCAAAATCCGAGCATGAGCGGCCACGTAAATTGATCCAAGCAGTTACGCGGTCCGCTTTAGCGGGCCGCGCCCTCCACGCGAAAAACTAGTTATGTATATAAAATTACTAAAAATTAATTATATCTACAAAGGTCATTTATAAATATTTTAAATTCCAGTTTTATCTAGCCAAATGCGGATGTATCATGTAACCTAAATTGTACAAAAAGTTATTAAGAGGCCTGTGAACTACGATGTCTCCAAAATTATTGCAAAATACTAAATCATTAATTGTAATTCGTGTATATTTCGATCATGTTGTGGTGTTATTCGGATTCATATAGTAATAATCTATGCTCCTGGCCAAATTTGGTTCGGAAATACTTCTTTAAAACGAAATAATAATCAATTTTGATCAAAATTTTTATAACTTTGGTCGAGTTCCGTAATACCAAAAATTATGAATGAAAACTTGTAACTTTCTTTATTAACTGGTGTTTTTCTTTAGCTAGACAGTAAAAACTGTGCTCCTGAACTAATGCGACGTGATATAGTGTTGTTTTTATTACAAAACAAATAAGCAGAAAACATGTCCTCTTTGACATAAAAATAAGCAAAACTAAATTCGTTTACAATTTCGTTTAACAACAGTATTTCGGAACCAGATATGGCCAGGAGCATAGATTATTACTATACGAACCCGAATAACACCACAACATGATCGAAATATACACGAATTACAAATGATTTTGGTATTACGATTGTATGGGAGACATGGTAGTTCACAGGCCTCTTAAGTAGATATGATATCATAGTCATAATATTAACACGATGTTTCTTACAAGACATTTTTTAAGATTTTTAACTACCAGTTAAAATAATGACGGACCAGATTCAAGATACTTAACTAAACTTATTGTAATAAATTACAATGACCTTTGTTAAATAGAATTGTGAACCTAGAATTTCCTTCAAACACAATAGAAAAGGTGCGTAGAAACTTATTAAAATATTTTATGACAGTCTAAACTATGAATTCTAACCTATTTTAATAAAGAAAGATAGAAAGGAGAATGCCGATTCTTGTATGAAATTTAAAATTGCGTCTTAAACAAGTCATCGGTAAAACATTAGAAATAATCTCAATATATCATGTTAAAAAAAGATTAGTAAGATATTAACAGGGAAATAGTAATAATCTGATTTTCTAAGTGGTTAATTTTCTAGGTTTTATAAGTGGCATGGCGATTCCACATGTTTCGAAACGTTTAATAACTTTTTTTTATAATACTTTTGAACCCCTTTTCACGTTTCACTAACATAAATATATGCAATATTAAAATTTGAAAGAAGATTCGTCATGCATACGTGCTTGAGACGCAGAGTGACGCAAATCTAGCCCATTTTCTGGCATTCTCCTTTAGTTTGCAAGAAAATTGACAATTTTCATTAAAACCAAAAAAAAGGCGTGTGGCACTCGGAGACTGCCGCGGTAAAGCTATTGCATAGAATTTAAAGTTATTTTTAGTTTTGCCATCAATAGAAAAGTAGAACTTTTGGTACCAGGCTAGCATGGAATTTTTATGTTTTTAGTTTGCCAACTATCGAAAAATAGCAGAACTTTTTAATGACTTTTTGAAATGTTCTGCTGTTTTTTGATAGATGGCAAACTAAAAACTAAAAAATTGTGGAGTTGCGCTCCCTGCTTTCATGCTAGCCTAGTACCAAAAACTCTACTTTAGGAGTGCCAGGTTATTTTCGTTACGGAATTTCTGGATTAGGTCAAAGCCCGCGATAGAAGCTATGCAATAACTTAATAATCCAGTCAAGTGCTAGTCAATATAAATAAAAGTAGATGTCACTTTGTTAACAAATCGCAAAACTTACGTAAGTTTATATATACCATCTCAAGTATTCCAAATATTGTTATGTCGTTAGCTTTTATAGTTACTGAAATAAAAGAATGTGACAGCCAGACCGACAGACGGAGAAAGCCTTTCCATATAGGCTCTATGTTTACATGGACATTGGAATCGTTAGCTTTACCTTTCTGTTGAGCATATTTTATTTGCCAAACCACTTACCAAAAAACTACCAAAATGTAAAATAAAAATATATTTTAAACTACTTACCTATAGAAATTTTTGAAATCGGGTCGCAAATATTTTTGGGGGTAAGAACTAATTATTAAATGAAGTTTATAATGCTAAACATTAATCTTAAAATGTGAACGTACTTTAAAGTGCTTTTTATTCTACTTTGATACTTTATATTACCACGTGATAAATCTTCTAAACCATTCTAAGTTTTTGCGAGGAATCTCAAGAAAAAACCAATTATTTTCACGGTACTTAAACTCATTAAGTACTTCTTTTAATATTCTCGCTTATATAATAAATTACTATTATTAGATATTAGGTATTCCTATGCATTTCAACGCCCGCGACTTTGGCTCCAGGTGAGCTCCTATTTTCCCCAATTATAGGAGGAATACCCTGAATATCCTGAAACAGCTTTCGTGATTTTCATCCGGAAGACATTTTCTCGGAACCAATACTATCTTTTACTTACATAACCTCTTTTATTGTATAGCAATAATATAGTAAAGACGAATGTTTGTGTGTGTGTTTGCTGAGGATAGAAGTTAATTTGAAAATCCATCTTTTTCGATACATGTACCTAAACATAAACATGAAATTTAGATTTAAAGTTTGAAAATACATGATAAATTTTTTTTTTGCACCTAACTCTAGTAAATTTTATAGTGAAATCGGATGAAAGCAAGCTTGCAATAAGTAAAAGCCGTTATTTTCCAAGTATGTAAAACCTTTTGAAAGTTTGAAGTTAGGTATAATATAGGTATTTCAGTCCTTAGTTAAACAGGGGATGAAAGTTTGTAAGAATTCCCATCATATCTGTATTTTATTTTTAAACATTGGCAGTTTGTAACGAATTTGTAATGCATCATTATTTAATAATAATAATAATAAGTGCGTGTAATAATAAATCTTATATAATTTAGCTAGATCTAGTGGTATAATAGGGTATTTGACTCCAATTTTTTATTACTTTATTATAAAGTAGAATTAAAATAATGACGTGCACTGAAAGAACTAATTAAATCGATCAAATAACAAAAAAAGCATTTAAAGATTTGTGATTAGACAGAGATAGCAACATGAAATTGTGACGTCACACCTTACCAATGCCATAGTAGCTTCGTGCGGCTTCATACAAATTTTCGTTTTGCGAGAAAGGGATAGAAGATCCCCCCACTCCAAAGTTTAAACGCCTGTAACTTTGTAAATCTTCGTTGGATTTTAATATTTCTTTCACTGCACGTTATTATTTTTATCCTAGTTTATAATAAAGTAATATTTTTTATCAAATTCAAAAGTAGTGTAAGACCCTATTATGCAAAATGGACAGAGCATGACTGAATGTAATTTATTATGTTTTGCTTGTGGATATAATATTGAAATGATCGGTATTATTTATTTAAGTATTTGAACTAATAGACATAATACACAGGAACCGGCGAACCGCGCAAGAAATGTTGCTCTACTGGACGTGTCAAAGATAATTCATCATCTTTTCTGAAATTAAAAGATTTTTAATTTTTCCCTTTATTGCAAAGATTGGTTCTACCTAGAACAACAAGACCTACCTAACATAGTATCTCTGTGGTTCTAGGTAGTAGTGCGCTCTATCTTCGACTACATCTCGTCACTTTCCATCAGGTGATATTGTGGTCAAACATAAGCCTATATTGCATAAAATTGCAAGATAGGCTTAATTAATAGAAGACAGGACAGATTACTTTGTTTTGCTATAATCCGCTACTTGAAAACATTCTGTATGGTACAATATGCAGGGACACTACCCACATGAAACACCACACACAACACCGGGACATCCTCAGGAGATGTTGACTTCACAATGCGAAATCGTAGAGAATTTTGACGTGACCAAACGTGCGTCAAAGAAAATGTTAGAAAATTGTGTGTGGTGTTTCATGTGGGTAGTGTTCCCGCATATTATACCATACTGTATAATCTTTTCAAATAGCGGATTATAGCAAAACAAATTAATCTGTCCTGCTACATAAACAAAATCGCTAATTTGTGGATAGTAGGTATTAACCAGCGCAAAGGTCTATAAAACTGGGTCTAGGTAAAGTAGGCAGGTTTAGACCTAACCTAACTTACAGATGGTGACCTAACGACATACTTAATCGCCCTTATACCTAATTGGTTTGATCTTGTAATGATCGCAACATAGCATTTAATTAATTTTATCATGTATTTTATTTTAAAACAACATGTGAATGATAAATGTTAATGACTAGTTCAATCAACTGCAGATGGAAATCCTGGGCCGAGATAGACCGCCTTGGCCGGATCGGTCTGATGTAATGAGTGTAATAAAGTGCGTGGAAAAATAGACAAATATACAGGACCCGGCAAACAGAGCAAAATGTTGTCGCTAGATTACTGGTGTCAAAAATGTTTGTTTTAACACCAACGGCGGCGTCAGTCGTTGAGTAGCCTACCGCAGTATTTATTACTCTATGGTAATGTCTATGGACCGCGGTCCACGCCACAGATCACATACCTACTTGTTATTAGTCCGCACACGCATTTCCACAGACGGTATCCGCCTGTAACAATATTAGCGGGAAATTCGACAGATGCCGAAACTTTTTTCTTGTATTTTTTTTTATAGTTAACACGAGCAAACGAGCGAGCGGGTCATCTGATAGCAAGCGATCACCGCCGCCCATGGACATTTGGACACGCCCATTGACATAATTGCAGCACCGGAGGAACTGCAAATGCGTTGCCGGTTCTTAAGAAATTTGTCTATCCGCCCCTTGAATAACCGCATGTTATAGTTTTGAGGGAACACTGTTGCTGGTACGTTCTTCCAGAGTTTGCATAAGGAAGGTTGTTTGTATGAAGAAGGTTCATTTAAAATAACACAAGCTTCTGCTTATTTTTGGGCTAGATTGCGATGTGTGTAATGTCCTGATACTTATTTAGAAACAAAATGTTCAGATGGGCTCATCCTTAGCTTCACGTCGGTGACGGAAAATAATAATCTCTGAACGCATTGGCATATAAATCTATGGATCCCGCGCGTAATACAAAATTCACGAAAAAAGTGTCCCGAGAAAACCTTTATAAACGAGGTAGGTGTGTATTTTTATGAACAAACTAAAACCTAAAACATTGTAAATTATGTCTTAAACGATTATTATACAGGCCTAATGTTGCTTAAATGCGATTGGAATTCTTTTCGCGTTTTGGATTTATTTAGGTTCGGACACATTTTACCGCTGACCCGAAATCCTGAGTTGTCATCTACTATATAAAAATAAGTCGGGTTTTCCTTCCTGACGCTATAACTCCAGAACGCACGAACTGATTTCCACGGATTTGCATTCGTTGGAAAGGTCTCGGGCTCCGTGAGGTTTATAGCAAAGAAAATTCAGGAAAATTTTCAACAGAAAAGCGAGAAAATCTTTTTTCCCATACAGCGCCATCTCTGATACATAGCATGTACTACAAACCAATATTTTAATTGCGTCGCGTTCAGGCGCTGTGGGGGTAGGGACTGTGGGTAACACGGGACAAACGGGCCGGGACAAAAATATTTCTAACGCGGAACGGAGTCAGCGGGCACTGCTAGTTGATATATAATAATATCAATGTCTAAACGGCATTATTTTCAAACCATTTCAAGTTCAAGGCTCTAGCGGGGGTGCACAGCCCACGGCGTACGGTATAGGAATGACAATGACCGTCGGTAAACAATAAATACGCGGTAAATACGGCAATTATAGATCGCACACACGTATCGTTTTGTAACACCATTTACTATACACTGCACGCACCGAGAATGATCTTATTTTAAATTCAGAGATGTATAGATTTTCCTAGAAGAGACCTATCTAGTATCTAGCCGGCACTCCAGCGTCCTCAAGAAACAACAGGCACAGATGATACAATAGGGTATTTGACTCCAATTTTTTTATTACTTTATTATAAAGTAGAATTAAAATAATGACGTGCACTGAAAGAACTAATTAAATCGATCAAATAACAAAAAAGTTATAAGCATTTAAAGATTTGTGATTAGACAGAGATAGCAACATGAAATTGTGACGTCACAAAGTACCAATGCCATAGTAGCTTCGTGCGGCTTCATACAAATTTTCGTTTTGCGAGAAAGGGATAGAAGATCCCCCCACTCCAAAGTTTAAACGCCTGTAACTTTGTAAATCTTCGTTGGATTTTAATATTTCTTTCACTGCACGTTATTATTTTTATCCTAGTTTATAATAAAGTAATATTTTTTATCAAATTCAAAAGTAGTGTAAGACCCCATTGACCGAATATCATTTTGTTATATTTTTTTTATTATAGATAGGCTTGCGTTTGACTACAATCATATTGTCTGATAGTCAGAAATGATGATCTAAGATGGACCGCGCTTGCCTAGAAAATGCCTATTCACTCTTCTCTTGAAAGCGCCCAGGTTGTGCTTGGCTGGGAACACAAGCTGGAAGGGTGTTCCACACCTTAGCGGTACGTATCAGAAACGTGGAAGAAAATCGTTTCGTTCGAGCTTGCTGGACATCAACCTCATAAGGATGCCAGTTCTCCCGGCTTCTTGCGGTTCTATGGTAGAAGGAGGTACTAGATTGTGGAGTTCTTGAGATATTCGGCGCATTATCTCGCTGCTCTCGAAGCAATCAAATGGAGAAACGAGACGGCGCATGTAAGTTACACTACCATATTTTATTGGACCGCAGCAGCGAGATATTGTGTCGACTACTCACATTGTAAAGCCTCGGACCGTAGGTACAATATACATCGGTGCTCGGATATATGTGGCGACGTAGAATGTGGTTCATGGAATATCCATTCATTTAAGCGAACCAAAAGCCAATTTAGGAATGGAATAGATAAGATAAGTATATGACTGATAAGTATATTATTATGTAATTTCTAGCAGATCTACATCTTTGTTTCATACTACAACAATATGACTTTAAAACAACCACGTTCGAACGTCAGCTGTCGAGAATTTTCCTATATAAACTATATTATAATAAAATTAATTTGTATGCAACGGTGACACATCAAATTTTATACTAATATTGTGTTGAAAGAACGTAGCAATTCCTCCTTGCGACGCCACTAAAACTAAGTATATTTAATACCATCACATAAAAAATATTAAAATATACATAGGTACTGAATACTGATCTCCATAGAGTATATGGAATATACTCTGGATAGCTGACTGTCAACGTAAAAATGAAGACACTTGATTTTCGCCATTTTGGCGCTGATTGTTGCGTAACCTGGCGTGAGCGTCTATGGAACTAAAATCAAATGACATTCAAAACGACGGTCCACTTCCAACAAATGTCAATTTAGTACCGTGGACGCTCGGGGGACGCTTCAAATCGACACGAAAAATGAAATGTCAAACGTATGGAATCACGAATCCAGAGATATAGAATACATAATATGTAGTAGTACCTAACGGTACAGAAGGTTCACTCCGAAAAATAAAAAACCGGCCAAGTGCGAGTCGGACTCGCGCACCGAGGGTTCCATACCATAAAAGATGTAAAACATTAAAAGAATCACTTTTGTTCATGATTTTACGAGTATAATTTACATATAAGTAGGTACTTTTGTTGGCAAACCGCAAACCTAGCTTTGTTTTCGGCGGATTATTGTTATTAGCAAAAAAGTATAATAGTTAGAGGGTTGATTTTATTTTTCCTGTAAAATATACGTTTAAAACTTCTATTGATCATATTTATTTCAGATTTTTCGAATGGTGAACTTCGGAGATAAGGGGGGAACGGTATTTTTTTCGACAGTTTGCCCAATAAATCCAAAACTATTAGGCATAAAAATAAATAAAAATTGGTTTTAGAATATACAAGTAACGCCCTTTCATATGATACCCTACTCAATATTGTTATCTCATTTTGAAATTTCGGCGACCCGGTTTTCCCCCCTTTTTAAATAAAAATAAAAACAATTTTCATATTTTTACGATTTCTATGACGTAAATTTCAGGTCGATAGCTTGAATAGTTACTGAATTAGTCGAGTGTGACAGACGGACGGACGGACGGACGGACGGACGGAGAAAGTCTCACCATAAGGGTTCCATTTTTACCAAATTGGTATGGAACCATAATTATAGCGATTCTAGCGCTGACTAAAAAGTGCGATTCAGTTCACAATAGCGCCTGGCTCCGCCTCCGCTGTGCACCTAAAGTTGTGGTCTCTTTCTATCGCGTAACTTTATCTCTTTCGACATACTAAGGTTGCCTCGTAATTGGGCGCACACAGCGCGTGAAATAGACCGGACAACAACTAACGCGTGCAACCTAGTCGGCGCGCGGCGGCCGTCTGAAATCAGTCCGCCGAGATGGCTAGTTGCAGTTTATTCGATCACGTGATAAGTGAACATGGCCTACTATAAAATCTAATATCTTCAAATCAATCGCTAAGACATTGGGATTATTTTTCATCATAATTAAGGAGATAGATAATATGTGATAAATACATAGTATAATAACAACTTCGCACATTACAATCAATTTTCATAGTAATAAAACCTACTATCCGAGTTTACAACTGTGTGAAATGATCTTGTACAGGCAAGGTTTTAATGATAAACAGCCTTGCTTCTACCTATAACTGTATAGTAGGTAACAATATAATTATATTAAACCTGTATAATTACATAACAGTACCTAATTTGAAGCCTGTAAGTACCTACCTATATTCATAATACAGGTAGGTAGATATATGTACAGACCAGGGAATAACTTTATATGAATAGGTAAACCATTGTAGCTTACTATGATTAAGTAGGTATTTTTAGGGTTCCATACCAATTTGGTAAAAATGGAACCCTTATGGTGAGACTTTCTCCGTCCGTCCGTCCGTCCGTCTGTCACACTCGATTATTTCAGTAACTATCAAAGCTATCGACTTGAAATTTGGAATAGTTTTAGATAATAGTGACCCAACGCCATTGCAATCATAAAATATTGAAAATTGTTTTAATTTTTATTTAAAAAGGGGGGAAATCCGGGACTTCGAATTTTCAAAATGAGATAACAATATTGAGTGGGGTATCATATGAAGGGGCGTTACTTGTGTATTCTAAAACCGATTTTTATTTACTTTTTATGCCCTATAGTTTTTGATTTATAGAGCAAACTGTCGAAAAAAATACCCTTCCCCCCCCCCCCCTTATCTCCGAAGTTTACCAATCAAAAAATCTGAAATAATTATGATTAAAAAGGAGTTAACGTATATTTTTGTGAAAAATAAAATCAATCTAACTTTTATACTTTTTTTGGACAAAAGTGATTCTTTTAATGTTTTATTTCTTTTATAGTATGGAACCCTCGGTGCGCGAGTCCGACTCGCACTTGGCCGGTTTTTTGTTTAAACTGGTAGAGTTACAGGCTGGCGCTTAAGATTATCGTCTAGTGGCAAAACACGTCTGGGTAGTAATAGTAGTAGTATTTTCAAAAATGCTATCTATGCCCATATATAGAGAGAGTTGCAGGTCCAGAGCTAGGCCAACATTTTATACTTGAAAAAATGAACGGGTAAGTGATAATTCTTTTACCCCCTCAAATATTTACCGAAATGGACAATTTTTGTCTCACTAGATTCAGTACACCTTAATATACTAGTAAGCTCGTACCTACCTACTTTCTTTTTGGTAAAGTTAAATTTTAGGAAAAACGGTAGGTACTCTAGGAAGCTTTTAGGTCAAAAATATGGATATTTAGACCTGTGATTTAGACGCTTAAAATAAACGATAGTTATATCCTAAAAATTAAAACGTACGAGTATTTTATCTGCAACATTTCTAAGAATTATGAAAACTTTAGACTACACTTGGGTAGGATAGGAAAACGTTATCGCTTTTTGTTTGTAAGCTTACAGCTAGACGATCCTCTTAACTGTTATCACCCGACGGAGAGTGATGATACAGTCTGCGGTTGAGCAGACTTCCCTAGGAAATGCCTAATTCACTTTTGATTTGAAGGTACCTACCTAAGTTGTCACCTAAGGTGATGGTGAAGTTGAAGGGCGGGAGGACGAATTTAGGGACAGACAAAAACTACAAATCGTAATCTTCGAGCAACTGACTAAAAAAATTTTTTGTAGTTGGCGATGTGACCTGTACTTACAGTGCGACAAGGCTATTATGGCGCGTGGCCAAAATCGGAACTAACGCCGCCATCTTGTGATACTGTTTGATAGTTCGCTATTGCGGTATATCGCTATTGTTTGTTGTGTTGTTATTGTTTAATATTAACTAAAATAGAAGTAAAATTGAGGAGATTTTATTTTCTGGCTGCCTTTGATCTAAAACAACGCCCCCTGACAATGTCATTCAAGTGCCAAGAGAGCCTTGTCGGACTGTACGCAAAGTTCTATTGCTCTTAGAGCATTGACACTGATTGAGATTTGAGGCCAATCACCTTTATTTAAAAAGACGTTACATTTCATGCTGTAAATAAGACAGTTATTTATACCTACGTACTGATAGCACGTTAATTAGGTAAAAAAATTAAAACAATATGGTATCAGTCACTTATTATTGTCCGTATTGCATCGAACGTTGCACTTGCAGGGTGCAGCACCGACACGGCTAGCAAGGGTTATTTTCGGCCAAAGCAGTCCACGAAATTCAAATTTTATTTAGTTTTTCGCAAATATTCGACTAACAATGAGTTTTGTCGAGCATAATATTTATAATACATCTACATATATCGCTCAAAACTCCCACTCACCTCATACTGGTTCCCGCAAGATTATTTTCTGCAGTTTCCCAGATTTTCAGCTATTGAGAACCAATATGAACTGAGTGTTTTTGAGCAAAGTTTTTATTAAAAACATAAAGATGTATGAATGTTATGCTCTCAAAACCTATTTCTATAATGCGATGTAATATAATCAGCCCACTATTTGCGAAAAACTTAATAAAATTTGAATTTCGTGGGCTGCTTTGGCCGAAAACTGGAAGCACTCGGTAATTTTACTCTGTGACAGTTGTGTGTGACAGGTGACAGGTGTTTCCGTTCAACTTCAAGGGCCGATCAGTTGTCAAATTCTAGCAAAACCAAAAAAGTCAAAAATCCTGAAAAAACCAAACATGGAAGACAAAGTTGCAATTGTCACCGGCGCAAATAAAGGGTTAGGATTCGCAATTGTGAAAGGATTGTGCCAAAAATACAAAGGCGTCGTCTACCTAACAGCAAGAGATGAATCCAAAGGTTTAGAGGCTGTGAAAAAGTTAAACGATCTCGGATTAAAGCCTAAGTTTCATCAACTTGATGTGAGTGATAGAAATAGTATAAAAGAAATCGCGGAATATATTAAAACAAAACACGGTGGATTCGATGTGCTCGTAAATAATGCAGGTATATTAGAATGGGATGAAGTTTATCCAACTTACGAAGCAGCGAAGAGAAATATCGAAATAAATTACAAAAGTCTCATAAACATTGAAGAATTTTTGTATCCGCTGCTAAGAGATGGCGCTAGAGTCGTCAATGTGTCAAGTGCCTGCGGACACCTTTCCAACTTACGCAACAAAAAATGGTTGGATTTACTAATGAAAAAAGATCTCAAAAGGGAAGATATAAATTCTTTTGTTGAAGAATATTTAGAGAGCGTTAAAAATGGAACGTTTAGAAAAGAAGACTTCGCAGATGGTGGGAAACATGCAGAGCACAGAGTATCAAAAATTGCATTAACAGCTTTGACTATGGTGCAGCAGAAAAAATATCCAAATATCAGCATAAATGCTGTGCACCCTGGGTTAATTGCCACCGACATGGCTAAAGTCAAGGGAGGTGTTGATCCTGATGAAGCGGCAAAGACGATTCTGTATTTGATTTTAGAAGCATCACCTAAGTTAAAAGGTACATTCATGTGGTTCAACAGGAAATTAATCGATTGGTACGATGTTGAAGGAGATTATTATTATAAACATGGGGTATAAATAATTCAGTGAAATAATAAAATTAATATAAATACCTATCAGCTATCTAAATCATTGACAATAAATACCTACTGCAGTCTTGTATCATTTTTTGTAATTTAGGTACTTATCCATCTTATCCCATTTAACTGTTCTAAAGAAAAACAAAAAAAAACATACTTAATTGAGGTTATAATCACACAATCACATTATTATCATAAAGGCGACAGTTATGTGTCATAATATGCTTGTTATTCCTACACGACGCAACTTAGTAGGTACCTACTGAACCGATTTGGCCGTTTGGAATGGAGAGAGATTAAAACAGGCTACGTTTTATCCCGGAAATATCCATGGTTCCCACGGAAATTGTGTAGGCAGAACCGAAATTCACGCGGGAGAAGCCGTGTCCGCTAGTAATAAAAAAATGTGAAAAAATCCAAAGTGGTGGCGTTTGAATCTGTCCGTAGATTGTGTATTTAAAACGTATTCATCGTTATCGTAATCGTTTAGATTTTTTTTCAATAGGAGTATCCTATTGCATCCAATCACTAAAGGAGTTTTAAAAAACACATGAAACGTTATTTTTGTCTCCGGGATTAAAAATGTTTAAAAAAAAAAATGGAAGCTACGCTAGATTAAATAATAAAGTTATACCTATTTAGTGTCTATCTGGCTAATACTTGCTAATACATACCTATGTCCTCATCCGATTAATCGTACCGTGCGTGTGGAGGAACGCAAACTATTTTGACAACTGACAACCGATCGAACTTGACATCTTGAGTCTTGACAGCTGTCAGCTTTTGATTCGGCATTCCTGCAGCATTCCGTTTGTGGGTGTTGCATTGTTCCTAAGAATTAAATAAACTCGACGTTTTCGCGGATTGTGAATAAAAACGTTTGTGCAAAATAAATCCCGACTTATAAATAACAATATCCACCAAACTGTTCGGTAAGTTAAGTGAAATTTCCATTTTTATAAAACGTTTTGCGAAAAAATCGTATTCGACGAAAGGAATATAGCGTTAAATTAGTTCGTAATAATGTAAACAATAGTTTTTAATACGTGAGGTGCGAGAGGCGATGTAGTAAACATAGTATGTGGGATAAAGTCATTGAAAAGAGTTGCCTTAGTGCCAAAATAAATTATCGCAGTGCTGAGTACCTAGAGTCTACCTTGACCTTATAGTTGGACATTGGTATTTAAAACACAGCATTGCGCACGTAACTTGAGCAAATTTCTCCTCAATGCTCCTTTAAAACTATCTAGGAAAGTAAATTACAGTTGGAGTTTTTCTCGATTTTATTTAATTTTTATCAACAACATTCAAACTAGATTTTAAAATTGACCTTGAAGTCTGAAATCTATATTTAATTCGCTCACGTTATACTCTCCTATGTTGATCTATATCTGTGAAAATAAAAATGATGTGTATGTGTAACTGTATACTTTCCCTTTGTAAAATTATATAGACAAATAACTATTTCATTCAACATAAATAGCCATGTGAAATTGTGTTTATGTAGTGCATATTAATTATTATAGCCCAAACAATTTTATTTTTTGTATATTTTATCTAATTTAAAAGTTGCATGCATAGCAATACAGTTATTTCTTGTTGGATTTTTATCTTATGACAAGCTAAAGCAACAAAATGAAGTAAATTTTAAAGTCTAAATTCTAAGCAAATACAAACAAGAGTGTACATTGAGTTAACGCAAAATGGTTTTAGTGAAGACAGGGCGTGCAATGGCATCATTCGCAGCCCAGGCTGCGCTCAGGTCACGATGGAGTTCGTTGATAGAGTCAACCAGTGTAGATGTGCCGGGAGAAGTCACGGATGGTGTCCGTTCCGTTGTTGGATGGCTGAAACAGGCATGGTCTATATGTATTCGCACAGTTTGGCTTTAAATGTTTCTTAGATTAGAATAGGGATTAATTTATTTGGTACTTATTATTTTAATTGAGCTATTGGTGTTTTAAAGAATTTTAGAAAAACATGTAGGTACTATGTGTTCACAATTGTCTCGGTATATTTAATCCATTTTCTGCTTGTAAATTTTTTTTATTACAAATTTTTATTTTTTCTGCAACATTAACAATATTTTTATGCACGCCATACTGAAAATAAAATTAAGCCCCAATTTGTTTGAATTTGGGCAATGTTTCATACAATCCCTAATAGTCCTTCTTACTTACTTGATGTGCAAAGAAATGACGAAGTCATAGACAATCGCCCGACTTCGAATTGGTGTAGGTACCTAAAATTTAAATAAAAATTATTTCACTCTTTGTAGTGGCATTTGAAGTTGGTTTTTTGGAAAGCATTTCCCATTTTTATTTTTTACTTTTTACTGGAAAACAATTGGCACAAGGCGTTGTAAAAATACCCAAATCGCTTGAGGTGTGATCATGAAATCTGAAGAGATCCCTCAATTTCACCAAGATCCCATCATCAGACCCTGACTTGATGACTTTAGTCATCAAATCAGTATCTGCTAGCAAATGCACCAGTAACTATAAAAAATACCCAACTCGCTTCACGTATACTAGCAAAATTTGAAGAGTTCCCTCGATTTCACCAAGATCCCATGATCAGATCCTGACCTGATGACCATAGGACAACTTGGAAAATATTACTCTTTCAAATAATACCCAAATAGTTCCATGTGTCCATATAAATTTTGAAGAGTTCCCTCTATTTCTCCAGGATCCCATCATCAGATCTTGACCTCATTAAAATGGGACCATCTGGAAACAAAACCCTTTTAAACAAAAAAAGAATTGTTCAAATCGGTCCACGCGTCTTCGAGTAATCGGTGAACATACATAGATAAAAAAAAAAAGAAAAAAAGAAAAAAAAAAGATTCCGACGAATTGAGAACCTCCTCCTTTTTTTGAAGTCGGTTAAAAAGGTTCCCTTGACTTGAATACCATTGCATCTCAAATTTTGTAGACCACTGACGCGCGTTTTAAATTAAACCAATTTTCTTATATTATAACTAGCTGTTGCCCGCGGCTCCGCCCGCGTGAATTACGATTTTTTTACATAATATACCTTCCTACTGGAATTCCTTGATTTTTCGCGGGATTCTGGTGTGATGTTGTACAGAAACCTGTTCTTACTTTGCACGGGTTATCTTGTGGTGATTTTGAAAACTCCTTTTGCTTAATAATAATATAAAGTTTCATTAATACGTAGTTGAAAGATCAAAAGGACGATTTTAACTGTCGATATTTCGACAGTTAAAATCGTCCTTTTCATTGTGATTTTTATTCAGAAAACACGAAATATGTCAAAAATTATTAAACCATGTGAAAAGTTGTACTGGTGGTAGAACTCTTCTTTCAGAGTTCGGCCGGGTAGGTACCACTGGGATAAATTAGTCTACTAACAATATTCCCCAGCCCAACATAATATAAGAGTCTTTTAAAAATCTTTGCTTCATCTCAATACAATCCAAAACATCAGAATGGACAATGGCTATATATTTCTTTACGTATAAAAAGACCTTAGATGACAGTCAGTCGGTTAGGATCGATAAGACCTAAGAGTTAAAAATATTTGTGAACCATTATCTTAATACCCTTTCCATATTGCGGATGATAAAGTTTAAATCTGTTCATGTGTTAACAGTGCCATCTTAATATAAAGTCAGGAAACAGTAAATAACATGACAGTTAATTTTTATTTAAAAAAATTCGGTAGTACCTATCTCAGAGTTTTACATTCAAGTTCCACATAAATTGTAGAGATAGCGCTATACGGTATAACGTAGCGATAACGCCAGTTACATGATTTTTGTTCACCCTAAAAGTGAAAAATTTGAAACCATACAAAATCTCCTGCTAAGCCTATTTATTTACGGCTGTAAGGGTACTTCAGTCTTACTTGAGCCCTACGTTCTAGCCCTAGGTTGTTTGTGCATTCCGAGTTTCAAGTCGCCTACCTACTTGAACTTAAAGGTTCTGATGTCTGTAATTTCTGACCTACAAAAGTGATGATGATAAGATTTGTATGGAATAATCTATAAAGAACCTCCTTTCTAACAAAAAAAGAATGAATGGAATCGGACAGCGCGTTAATGAATTATAACTAAAAAACGTTTGGACTTTAATGCCGTCTTCCAGGGAAACCATGATGAATTTCGGGACAAAAAGTATCCTATGTCCTACCTCGGGGTATGAACTATAAATATGTCAAGATTCATTTAAATCCATCCAGCGGATTAGCCGTGATGCCCGGTCGTGAAACAGACAGACAGACAGACAGACAGACAGACAGACAGACAGACAGACAGACAGACAAAAATTAAACAAATTACAGTTTTGGCTTCAGTATCGACTAAATAGTGTCCTGCAATAAAAATTTTCAAAATATCTTCAATGTACAGAATTCGACCCTTTACAGTTTTATTATAAGTATAGATAGCTGTTGCCCGCGGCTCCGCCCGCGTGAATTACGATTTTTTTACATAATATACCTTCCTATGGAATTCCTTGATTTTTCGCGGGATTCTGGTGTGATGTTGTACAGAAACCTGTTCTTACTTTGCACGGGTTATCTTGTGGTGATTTCGAAAACTCCTTTTGATTAATAATAATATAAAGTTTCATTAATACGTAGTTGAAAGATCAAAAGGACGATTTTAACTGTCGATATTTCGACAGTTAAAATCGTCCTTTTCATTGTGATTTTTATTCAGAAAACACGAAATATGTCAAAAATTATTAAACCATGTGAAAAGTTGTACTGGTGGTAGAACTCTTCTTTCAGAGTTCGGCCGGGTAGGTACCACTGGGATAAATTAGTCTACTAACAATATTCCCCAGCCCAACATAATATAAGAGTCTTTTAAAAATCTTTGCTTCATCTCAATACAATCCAAAACATCAGAATGGACAATGGCTATATATTTCTTTACGTATAAAAAGACCTTAGATGACAGTCAGTCGGTTAGGATCGATAAGACCTAAGAGTTAAAAATATTTGTGAACCATTATCTTAATACCCTTTCCATATTGCGGATGATAAAGTTTAAATCTGTTCATGTGTTAACAGTGCCATCTTAATATAAAGTCAGGAAACAGTAAATAACATGACAGTTAATTTTTATTTAAAAAAAAATCGGTAGTACCTATCTCAGAGTTTTACATTCAAGTTCCACATAAATTGTAGAGATGGCGCTATACGGTATAACGTAGCGATAACGCCAGTTACATGATTTTTGTTCACCCTAAAAGTGAAAAATTTGAAACCATACAAAATCTCCTGCTAAGCCTATTTATTTACGGCTGTAAGGGTACTTCAGTCTTACTTGAGCCCTACGTTCTAGCCCTAGGTTGTTTGTGCATTCCGAGTTTCAAGTCGCCTACCTACTTGAACTTAAAGGTTCTGATGTCTGTAATTTCTGAACTACAAAAGTGATGATGATAAGATTTGTATGGAATAATCTATAAAGAACCTCCTTTCTAACAAAAAAAGAATGAATGGAATCGGACAGCGCGTTAATGAATTATAACTAAAAAACGTTTGGACTTTAATGCCGTCTTCCAGGGAAACCATGATGAATTTCGGGACAAAAAGTATCCTATGTCCTACCTCGGGGTATGAACTATAATTATGTCAAGATTCATTTAAATCCATCCAGCGGATTAGCCGTGATGCCCGGTCGTGAAACAGACAGACAGACAGACAGACAGACAGACAGACAGACAGACAGACAGACAGACAGACAGACAAAAATTAAACAAATTACAGTTTTGGCTTCAGTATCGACTAAATAGTGTCCTGCAATAAAAAATTTCAAAATATCTTCAATGTACAGAATTCGACCCTTTACAGTTTTATTATAAGTATAGATAGCTGTTGCCCGCGGCTCCGCCCGCGTGAATTACGATTTTTTTACATAATATACCTTCCTATGGAATTCCTTGATTTTTCGCGGGATTCTGGTGTGATGTTGTACAGAAACCTGTTCTTACTTTGCACGGGTTATCTTGTGGTGATTTTGAAAACTCCTTTTGATTAATAATAATATAAAGTTTCATTAATACGTAGTTGAAAGATCAAAAGGACGATTTTAACTGTCGATATTTCGACAGTTAAAATCGTCCTTTTCATTGTGATTTTTATTCAGAAAACACGAAATATGTCAAAAATTATTAAACCATGTGAAAAGTTGTACTGGTGGTAGAACTCTTCTTTCAGAGTTCGGCCGGGTAGGTACCACTGGGATAAATTAGTCTACTAACAATATTCCCCAGCCCAACATAATATAAGAGTCTTTTAAAAATCTTTGCTTCATCTCAATACAATCCAAAACATCAGAATGGACAATGGCTATATATTTCTTTACGTATAAAAAGACCTTAGATGACAGTCAGTCGGTTAGGATCGATAAGACCTAAGAGTTAAAAATATTTGTGAACCATTATCTTAATACCCTTTCCATATTGCGGATGATAAAGTTTAAATCTGTTCATGTGTTAACAGTGCCATCTTAATATAAAGTCAGGAAACAGTAAATAACATGACAGTTAATTTTTATTTAAAAAAAAATCGGTAGTACCTATCTCAGAGTTTTACATTCAAGTTCCACATAAATTGTAGAGATGGCGCTATACGGTATAACGTAGCGATAACGCCAGTTACATGATTTTTGTTCACCCTAAAAGTGAAAAATTTGAAACCATACAAAATCTCCTGCTAAGCCTATTTATTTACGGCTGTAAGGGTACTTCAGTCTTACTTGAGCCCTACGTTCTAGCCCTAGGTTGTTTGTGCATTCCGAGTTTCAAGTCGCCTACCTACTTGAACTTAAAGGTTCTGATGTCTGTAATTTCTGAACTACAAAAGTGATGATGATAAGATTTGTATGGAATAATCTATAAAGAACCTCCTTTCTAACAAAAAAAGAATGAATGGAATCGGACAGCGCGTTAATGAATTATAACTAAAAAACGTTTGGACTTTAATGCCGTCTTCCAGGGAAACCATGATGAATTTCGGGACAAAAAGTATCCTATGTCCTACCTCGGGGTATGAACTATAATTATGTCAAGATTCATTTAAATCCATCCAGCGGATTAGCCGTGATGCCCGGTCGTGAAACAGACAGACAGACAGACAGACAGACAGACAGACAGACAGACAGACAGACAAAAATTAAACAAATTACAGTTTTGGCTTCAGTATCGACTAAATAGTGTCCTGCAATAAAAATTTTCAAAATATCTTCAATGTACAGAATTCGACCCTTTACAGTTTTATTATAAGTATAGATAGCTGTTGCCCGCGGCTCCGCCCGCGTGAATTACGATTTTTTTACATAATATACCTTCCTATGGAATTCCTTGATTTTTCGCGGGATTCTGGTGTGATGTTGTACAGAAACCTGTTCTTACTTTGCACGGGTTATCTTGTGGTGATTTTGAAAACTCCTTTTGATTAATAATAATATAAAGTTTCATTAATACGTAGTTGAAAGATCAAAAGGACGATTTTAACTGTCGATATTTCGACAGTTAAAATCGTCCTTTTCATTATGATTTTTATTCAGAAAACACGAAATATGTCAAAAATTATTAAACCATGTGAAAAGTTGTACTGGTGGTAGAACTCTTCTTTCAGAGTTCGGCCGGGTAGGTACCACTGGGATAAATTAGTCTACTAACAATATTCCCCAGCCCAACATAATATAAGAGTCTTTTAAAAATCTTTGCTTCATCTCAATACAATCCAAAACATCAGAATGGACAATGGCTATATATTTCTTTACGTATAAAAAGACCTTAGATGACAGTCAGTCGGTTAGGATCGATAAGACCTAAGAGTTAAAAATATTTGTGAACCATTATCTTAATACCCTTTCCATATTGCGGATGATAAAGTTTAAATCTGTTCATGTGTTAACAGTGCCATCTTAATATAAAGTCAGGAAACAGTAAATAACATGACAGTTAATTTTTATTTAAAAAAAAATCGGTAGTACCTATCTCAGAGTTTTACATTCAAGTTCCACATAAATTGTAGAGATGGCGCTATACGGTATAACGTAGCGATAACGCCAGTTACATGATTTTTGTTCACCCTAAAAGTGAAAAATTTGAAACCATACAAAATCTCCTGCTAAGCCTATTTATTTACGGCTGTAAGGGTACTTCAGTCTTACTTGAGCCCTACGTTCTAGCCCTAGGTTGTTTGTGCATTCCGAGTTTCAAGTCGCCTACCTACTTGAACTTAAAGGTTCTGATGTCTGTAATTTCTGAACTACAAAAGTGATGATGATAAGATTTGTATGGAATAATCTATAAAGAACCTCCTTTCTAACAAAAAAAGAATGAATGGAATCGGACAGCGCGTTAATGAATTATAACTAAAAAACGTTTGGACTTTAATGCCGTCTTCCAGGGAAACCATGATGAATTTCGGGACAAAAAGTATCCTATGTCCTACCTCGGGGTATGAACTATAATTATGTCAAGATTCATTTAAATCCATCCAGCGGATTAGCCGTGATGCCCGGTCGTGAAACAGACAGACAGACAGACAGACAGACAGACAGACAGACAGACAGACAGACAGACAGACAGACAGACAAAAATTAAACAAATTACAGTTTTGGCTTCAGTATCGACTAAATAGTGTCCTGCAATAAAAATTTTCAAAATATCTTCAATGTACAGAATTCGACCCTTTACAGTTTTATTATAAGTATAGATATAGGTACCTTCTCTTTATATAAGTGTTTCCAGCTAACTTGATCATTTAATATGTATGTACATGGATGGATACCCTGTACCTATTCGGCATAATGTACTGTAATAAACCTACGACAGATGCCAGTTACACCATATTTGGCCACCACGCGACATTTTAGACATCAATTTTATGATGCCAGTGCGTTTATGGAAGTGTTGAGTCGCACTTGTTTTTTAGAAGCCATCTTCGACCGTTAATCCACCTAACCGACATTTGAAAACCGATATGTCGGTATAATGTTGCGCTCCATGCAATTAAATAGTCGTTTGTCCATACGACGTGAAAAGCTGAATACCGTCAAAATTACCAACGATAATCCGTCTGTGTCGGTGATGTCGCTACTCGCTAGATCAATCTGATATACTTACTTACAAATTAAGTAGGTGTATCGGATCCTCTGAATGTGCCAACAGCTGATATTCAAATTATTCATTTCAATAATCGTTTGGTATCGATGGGTATGTTTAAGAATGATGGACATTCTTATGCTGACAACGCTTAGGCACCGACAATCCTTTTCTGAATCGTCGGTTGTCGGTTACAGTGGACAAACGGCCTTTGATGTTGTTAGGTAGGTACAGATGGCTAACATAGTTATTAGGGTTCCATAACAATTTGGTAAAAATGGAACCCTTATGGTGAGACTTTCTCCGTCCTTCCGTCCATCCGTCCGTCCGTCCGTCCGTCCGTCCGTCTGTCTGTCACACTCGATTATTTCAGTAACTATCAAAGCTATCGACTTGAAATTTGGAATAGTTTTAGGTAATAGTGACCCAACGCCATTGCACTCATAAAATATTGAAAATTGTTTTAATTTATATTTAAAAAGGGGGGAAAACCGGGACTTCGAATTTTTTAAATGAGATAACTAGATTGAGTAGGGTATCATATGAAAGGGCGTTACTTGTGTATTGTAAAACCGATTTTTATTTATTTTTATGCTTGATAGTTTTGGATTTATTGAGCAAACTGTCGAAAAAAATACCGTTCCCCCCCCCCTTATCTCCGAAGTTTACCAATCGAAAAATCTGAAATATTTATGATCAATAGAAGTAAACGTATATTTTACAGGAAAAATAAAATCAACTCTCTAACTATTATACTTTTTTAGATAATAACAATAAACCGGCAAAAACAAAGTTATGTTTGTGGTTTGCCAACAAAAGTACCTATATGTAAATTTTACTCGTAAATTCATGAACCATTCTTTTAATGTTTAACTTCTTTTATGGTATGGAACCCTCGGTGCGCGAGTCCGACTCGCACTTGGCCGGTTTTTTGGTATGACCTACTTATGTACCTCCTTTTGTGTCATTAATTTGAATAAACATCAGTGTGAGCCACGCTTTAGTAGTTTGTAGCATGCACCTCGTGACCTAGATCGTACATACTTACTCGCACCTGCACATTTATCTCTGATACGTCAAAGTTTCACTATCAAACATCCTCATTCCTCATGGCCTTAAAATACCTACTTAATTATAGACTAAGTATGACCTGCTACGTACCTTGAAAATCGAACAATAAACTTTTAGCATAAAATTAAATATTAAGATTACTTAGTCTACCTATCTGTAATTTTTAAATTACATTTAATAGTTTACTACTTTAAGGGCCTGTTTCGCAATCACCAGATAAACTTTATCCAGCAGATATAAGTATTTGATGTTGTGACAATTTTTATATTTGGAATCTGTCAAAACTCAAAATGTCAAGTTTATTCGTTAAATAAAGTTTATCTGGTGATTGTGAAACAGGCCCTAAAAGAACTCCTACTTATTACCAATGACCATACTAAACGATACTGTACCTTACATATTCGTACCTAATGGCGAAAATCAAGTGGCTTTAAAAGTTTCATCTCAACCCCTTTTTATGTCCCACTGCTGGGCACGGGTCTCCTCTCAGACTGAGAGGGGTTTGGCCATAGCCCACCACGCTGGCCAAGTGCGGGTTGGCGGGCTTCACACACCATCGAGAACATTTTTGTGAACTCTCAGGCATGCAGGTTTCCTCACGATGTTTTCCTTCACCGTTAAGCCAGTGATATTTTGTTTCCTAAAACGCACATAACTCGGAAAAGTCAGAGGTGCGTGCCCAGGATTCGAACCCACGACCTCCTTGTGAGGGGCAGAGGTCAGAACCACTGAGCTATCACTGCTATAGGCTTTAAAAGTTTAGATTGCGTTAATAAACGCCGACCAAAGTATAAGTTGTTATAATGATCGGAGACCAAAGTTGCGGTTACATTCAGTACCTAATGCCGAACAAAGTTTGAGAGTTTGTGATGACCACAGATGAAATTTTAAGCTACCATGATCGTAGATCAAAGCCGCTGTTGCATTCAGGATCGCCGAAGAATGTCTGAGATTCTGTAATGAACCTTGGACAAAGTTTTGGCTTGTTTGTAATGATTGTCGACCAATGCTTAGGTTACGTACTTTAAAAATCGCTGACCAATGCTTATCTTGCTGTATTGATTGACGACTAAAGTTGAGGATAATTTACCTAATGATAGCTGACTAAAGTTCATGTTTTCATTATGATCGCTGACCAAAGTTTTAATTGTGATGATCAACAACCAAACTTAAGGTTCATGTTCTGTTCGCCAACTTTCATCAGAGGCATCTTTAGGTACAGGTTTTTGTACAAACTTTGAGTCGACTCGCTTCGTATAAACGAAACGTATTTCTCCATACATCTACAGCCAGCGCCACAAGCTGAAACATTGTGAACTAAGCTTTAAACGGTTGTCCGCTTGGTTGTCTGATACGTACCGCTAAGGTGTGGAACACCCTTCCAGCTTCTGTGTTCCCAGCCAAGTACAACCTGGGTACCTTCAAGAGAAGAGTGAATAGGCATTTTCTAGGCAAGCGCGCTCCATCCTAGACCTCATCATTTCTGTCCATCAGATATGATTGTAGTCAAGCGCAAGCCTATCTATGATAAAAAAAAGGCGTGTGGCACTCGGAGACTGCCGTGGTAAAGCTATTGCATAGAATTTAAAGTTATTTTTAGTTTTGCCATCAATAGAAAAGTAGAACTTTTGGTACCAGGCTCTGCTGTTTTTTGATAGATGGCAAACTAAAAACTAAAAAGTTGTGGAGTTACGCTCCCTGCTTTTATGCTAGCCTAGGACCAAAAGCTCTACTTTAGGAGTGCCAGGTTATTTTCGTTACGGAATTTCTGGATTAGGTCTGCACCGTCAAAGCCCGCGATAGAAGCTATGCAATAGCTTAAAAATCCGTTCGGTTAATTCGAAGCGAGTCGACTCGAAAGTTGTACACTGCAGCTTAGTAATAGCTGTGATGAAATCAAACGTTCCAGGCGTCGCTGGAGGTGAGGCAGGTGGGGCGGCGCGCTGTCAGCCAACTGGCAGGCAGAGGGATGGCGGACGATGTGGTGATTGTGCATTTCAACGACGTCTACAACATAGAGCCAACCACGAGTGAGTTCTTCTTCTTTTCTTCTGTTGCTTGTCTTGGACCTGAGGGTTAGTACAGGTTTTTTTTTACGAATTTCGAGTCGACTCCGACGACCTCCGTGGCGCAGGGGACGCACGCTCGGATTCGAGTGGGAGGTCGCGGGTTCGATTCCCGCCACGGGCCACTTTGGAATTTTATAATTTCTAAATTGGCTCAGGTCTTGTCTGGTGGGAGGCTTTGGCCGTGGCTAGTTTCCACCCTACCAACAAAGACGTACCGCCAAGCGATTTAGCGTTCCGGTACGATGCTGTGTAGAAACCGTTGGGGTGACTTAACTTACCCCTTCCAAGTTAGTACGCCAACATCTTCGACTGCATCATCACTTACCATCAGGTGAGATCGCAGTCAAGTACCTACTAACTTGTATAGCGTAAAAAAAAAAGACAAACGAATCGAAAGCCTCCATATCCACCGCCAGCGCCATTATTTTTTTAAGTTATTGCACAAAAACCAAACAACAATCAATATGTATACATGTTACTGACTATCCATAGATAGCGTTGGCTGTAATTGGAAGAATTCGATTCGTTTGTGCGATGGGAGTCGATTCGAAATTCGAAAAAAAAAACTATACTAACCCTACTGTTATCGTTGGGTTTTCAGTTTTGATTGCATTTCGACGACCTTCCTAGTGTAGAGGCGTCTGCTCGGATTCGAGTGGGAAGTCCCGGGTTCGATTCTCGCCACGGGCCACTCTAAAATTTTATGATTTCCAATTTGGCTTATGATTGTCTGGTCTGGTGGGAGGCTTCAGCCAGTAACCGCCTTACCAGGAAAGACGCGATGCTGTGTAGAAACCGTTTTGCTAACCGGGTTGCTTAGGTAGGTACTCCTTCCAAGTTAGTACGATAACACCTTCGGCTGCATCTTCACTTACCATCAGGTGCGCGATCACATGTAAAAATAAATTGAAAGGCACCAAGAACCTGAAGGATTAATGGGTAGAAGCATGGTTTGTTGCTTTGGTTGGACGTTGGGCAAATAATGTCCTTCGACACTGATGTTAGAGCTAGAGACATCTAAGTCCTTAGGTGACAGTTGTTGTAAGTCAAAACTGTAACCTATCGGCTTAGGCGTTTCTTAAAGTGTTGGTGAAAACGAGCCAAAAGGACCTAAAGGGGAGGGATCTAAACTTTACGACGCTTTGAACGCTGGCAATAAATCTATGCGTCCAAGAATAGACGTCCGAAGTCCAAAAGATGATCACAAAAACGGGATTGCTCCTTCGCCAGGTACAGAGCCAGTGGGCGGTGCACTGCGGTTCAGCACAGCCGTGAAAGCGTTGCAGCACTTGAACCCGCTTGTGCTGTTCAGCGGTGACGCCTTCTCACCCAGCATGCGTGAGTAATGTCCTTCAGTCTTATCGTCTCATCTGTATATCGACCTTTGTAGTATAGATGTCTTAACACAATAGACTTATACATAGGACCCGGATCACCGCTTGAAAAAATGTAGCCAGTTTACTGGTGTCAAAATGTTTGTTTTGACACCAACAGCGTCACTTGTAAGCTAACCGCAGTATTGTTTATGGACCGCGGTCCACGCCACAGGTGACTTGTTAGTCCGCACGCGAGTTTACACAGGGATGATTTCCGCCATGTCCGACGTAAAACGCAGTGATAGCTCAGTGGTTCTGACCTCTGCCTCTCATAAGGAGGTCGCGGGTTCGAATCCTAGGCACGCACCTCTGACTTTTCCGAGTTATGTGCGTTTTTAGAAAACTAAATATCACATGCAATAAAAATGCCTAGCGGTGAAGGAAAACATCCTGCATGCCTGAGAGTTCACAAAAGTGTTCTCGAAGATGTGTGTAGCCCGTCAACCCGCACTTGGCCAGCGTGGTTGGCTATGGCCAAACCCCTCTCAGTCTGAGAGGAGACCCGTGCCCAGTAGTGGGACATAAAAAGGGGTTGAGTGAGTGAGTGAGTGCGACGTTTTAGCGGAAATTTTGACAAATGGCGCTATTTTTTTCTTGTATGAAAAAGGTTGGTTTAAAATGTTCCGATTGGCTCATGCTCAGATTCATACCGGTGCATATCACTCATCATTTTGCGTGTCTTTGCGCAGTAGGATTGTGGTTCTACTAATTTGGGGTTTTTATTTTCCAGTGAGCACGTTCACAAAAGGCGAACAGATGGTACCAGTGCTGAACGAGATTGGAACGCATTGTGCTGTTTTTGGAAATCATGATTTTGGTAAGACATACAAATATTAACCCAGACTGCTGACTGTCTAGCGTAGAGGATTCTGTGTGTTTCTTTACATGTGTAAGTAAAAAACACTTACGAGTATTCCCCCCTTAATTAAGATTTTTCTTTTCGGAAAGCTTTGGTTCAAATCCCAGGCAATTAAGCATGCCTTTCCGAAGGAAAATATGGTGAGAAATCCTAAGTTTTTGAAGGCCAATGTAAAGGTGTAAACAACTAGCATAAGGCTAGGTTTACATGATATCAGCACCCCATAAAATAGCTACCAGACATGTAAACAATCGTTATTGTGACTATTAATTTAATGTTTCTTTTATTTTGTAAACGTGCAACGTGTGATTGCACATACACGGTATACAAGGGTGTGAGTCCATTGGTCCATACTCTCAGTATTCAGTCCTTTGCCCATTCGCGCATATCCTTGCTTCTCAAAGCGGTCGCACATGTCGAATCTGACTGGCTTTCAAAATTCTCCTGTCTGGAAACAGAAAAATTACAGAACAACTGAGGTTGAAATTTAAACCCGTCTCAGCTCATTCAAACTCAAACTCAAAAACTCGAAATATCTTAATTTCACAAAGGCCTAACGTACAGGCTCAGTACGATAATTTTCCCATATGGTGATAACTATAAGTCGACATAAAGATAAGCTTATGAGGGTACAAACGCGCACTGCATTAAGAAGAAGCCCACAACAAAATCGGGTTTTGTTTTCAGTTATCACCATTTCACGATGGCTTTTAAAAACTAATTGAGCTAGTATATAATCCTTAATACAATTGTAAGCTTCTCCTTGGCCCTTTTTCCTTGGGCCCTGCGTAATTATGCTTAATATAAGGTTATGGTTTTCAGATTTCGGCCTAGACGTCCTATCGAACCTAGTTTCGCAGTGCAACTTTCCCTGGCTAATGTCGAACGTGATCGACAACGAGACGGGCCGCCCGCTCGGCGACGGGAAGATCACGCACGCCTTGTTATGCAACGGACATAAGATTGGACTCATCGGATTGGTGGAACAGGTAATCTCACTGATATTATAAAAGCGGAAGATGTGAATGTTTTAAACTCCTTCACGCCACAACTACTAAACCGATTTGGCTTTACTTAAGTTACCTACGTAATCAGCCACTGCTGGACATAGGCCTTTCCGAGAGCGCGCCACCACACAAGATGTCCCCCGCCTCCTGGCGAGATGTATTCGCCATTAACGTTTATGCCAGAACCTTTCCAGTCCAAAACCTCGAGAGCGAAAGTAAACAGTTACGGAGAAATAACGTCCCCCTGCCTTAGTCCCCTTCGAATTGGTATCGAATGTGTTGCATGGTTTTGCACCTGAACGGTCATTGTAGCGGCGTCGTAGAGATATCTCAGCACTTTGATTTATCGCCAGTTGATTTGGTTTTACGTACCGATTTTTGCTATACAATGCTAAATTTGCTATACAAATGATCGTAATCACACAATGATGGTACAGTCTAAGGTGGAACGCGCTTGCCTAAGAAATACTTATTCACCCTTAATTTGAAGACGCTCATATCGTCTTTCTTCAAACTTACTATAATTTACTCACACATACAAATTGTGTACGGATAGGCCGTTGCCACAGAAGTAGTGTAGCAATTAAATCATGTCATCTGATTAATTCAAGTCTGCCCGTATGAGTAAAGCTGACAGCAAACAGCTAGGTATACTCTTCAGGGGCCATACCACCATCTCTTATGCCGCAGTACTGTTTTAATGTTCCAAACCGGGCGGTGGAGTCTTGACAATTCATGAGAGCTTATATCTAAGCCTATGTGAAATAAAGAATTTCATTTCAGAGTTTCATTTCATTTAATATTTTCATACAAACATAGTATGAAAATGTCAAAAAAATGTTGCAACATTACTGATTTCAGAGACTGGGTAGTATAGCCCTAGATTATGATATTAATGATGAGTATGAATATTTATGTCATTGCAGGAATGGTTAGATACACTAGCGACGATTAACCCTGAAGAGGTCACGTTTATAGACTTCCTACAGGCGGGAACGAAGCTGGCGTCACAATTGAAACAGGAGGGCTGCGAATACGTCATAGCGCTGACACACATGAGGACGCCTAATGACATCAAACTAGCTGAGGGTTGCACCGACATCGACCTTATATTGGGGGGACACGATCACGTTTATGAAGTTTTAGAGGTAAGTTTTATTGACATACAAGTTTAAGAAAAAGTCACATTCCTGAACGTCCTAAAGACGGACACCGCGTCGCAGTTGAAATAAGAAGGTTGTGAATACGTCATAGTTCTGACATACATGAGAACGCCTAATGACATCAAACTAGCTGAGGGTTGCACGGATATCGACTTTATATTAGGGGGAGACGATCACGTTTATGAAGTTTTAGAGGTAGGTTTTATTGACATACAAGTTCAAGAAGAAGTCACATTCCTGAACGTCCTAAAGACGGACACCGCGTCGCAGTTGAAATAAGAAGGTTGTGAATACGTCATAGTTCTGACACACATGAGAACGCCTAATGACATCAAACTAGCTGAGGGTTGCACGGATATCGACTTTATATTAGGGGGAGACGATCACGTTTATGAAGTTTTAGAGGTAGGTTTTATTGACATACAAGTTCAAGAAGAAGTCACATTCCTGAACGTCGTAAAGACGGACACCGCGTCGCAGTTGAAATAAGAAGGTTGTGAATACGTCATAGTTCTGACACACATGAGAACGCCTAATGACATCAAACTAGCTGAGGGTTGCACGGATATCGACTTTATATTAGGGGGAGACGATCACGTTTATGAAGTTTTAGAGGTAGGTTTTATTGACATACAAGTTCAAGAAGAAGTCACGTACACAGACATCTTAAAGACGGGCATCGCGTTACAGTTGTGACGTTCTAAATGCGGGCATTGCGTCGCATTTGAATCACGAAGGGTGATAATACGTCATGAGAACGCCTAATGACGTCAAACTATTTGAAGGTTAGGTTAGGTTAGATATTGAACTTATATTGGGTGGACATGATCACGATTTTATGAATTCTTAAAGGTACGGTTTATTAAACAATCGGTCACCTGCCATAATTGTGCACCAATATACGAATTTAATATTATAAAGAAAAAACTGAACTCTGGTTCTGTTATCAGACTACTTTAATAACAACTTACCTTTGTTACATTCAGGTAAACAACAAGTACATAGTAAAAAGTGGGACAGACTTCCGGCAGTTCAGCAAAATCAACATCAATTTCGGTCCAGACATCACGCGCGTAGAGATTACAGACATGCCTGTTACCAGTTCGTATCCTGAAGATCCCTTGCTCAAATCTAAAGTTGAGAAATATTCTGGTGAGTAATGACTTTTTGATTTGACCGAGGCTTTTTATAGCGTTTGACATAACTTATTACAAATACAACTAGGTATTATGGATAACTTGGACCATATCGTATGGTATGAAACCAAACCATTTGATACTGAGACATTGAAATTGATAGAATTAAGTTTAAAGTTACGATTTAATTCAATTGGTATACCGCAAGGGAGTGTCTTTGGGCCACTACTATTTTTGGTCTACATCAATGACCTTCTGGTTTACGCTGAACAGAAATGTAGTAAATTTGGAATTACATTTCCATTATTTGAAACGGCCATGGGCCTACAGATAATTAATTATTGTTTTTCAATGATTCATAGCAAATCAACAAAGAAGAAATCAATGTCAAGTGACCTTAGTGGCGTAACATTTAGTGATGCTTACCAAGGTTTTATTTTGTCTTTCCCTGTAGCCATGATAGACGGCAAAATGGATGAAGTGCTAGGCAAGTTCTGCGTGCCTCTAGAAGGCAGGTTCTCGGTGGTGCGACGTCAGGAGTGCAACCTTGGCAACTGGGTGTGCGATGTGTTGCTAGCGGCTACTGGCGCTGATCTTCTACTGCTTAACTCTGGCACCTTCAGATCTGACCAGGTAACATTTTCTATGCACCTCTAGAAGGTTCCAGGTGGTAACTATTCTTGCAGAGTACGCCTGGGTACCTCTGCAGTGTCTGATATTTGTTCGTGAACACCAATATGAACCTCAAGATAAGCCCATCTGAACATTTTACGCAAATCTTCATACAACATAAAAGTAGTGCCATATCTGTCAAAATTCCCGCTAAGTACGCGACAACATGGCGGACTAATAGAATAAATAGTGATCTCTAGAGTGGAGCTATAGACAATACTGCGGTCAGTTACCTACTGACAGTTTGAGTTCAAAACAAACATTATTGACACCACTAAATTGGCGACATTTTGCCACGCGATCCGCCGGGACGTGTGTATATGCCTATTTTCGTGAATCAGTTACATTGCAGTCTGAAAATCAGCACTGCATAATATGGTAATCACTGCTACCTATTATGCAGTAGCCTTTATACCACAAATGCATTTTAGTCTTAGTTCAATTGTAATATAGCTTGTATAAGGGTGTTCTCCAGTGCATTAGTAAATGGTCTAACATCCCGCTATACAACGACCTTCTTCTCTTCAACGAATCTAATTTGAACTAAGATGTCAACGGAACTCTAACAAATAGGAGTTCATGTTACGATGGATTTTTTTTAAATTCTTAATTAATCATATCCTGGACTGAAATTTTTTAGGCAACCCACTTGCGATTTATTTATTGACATATGTAATTGGATATAAAATAGTTTTCATTCAATAAGCAGCTCGGTTAAGGTCGACCTTACTTGGGATCCCCTACTATAAAGGCTACCCTCGTGAGCATTGAAGCACCAAATTGTTA
The DNA here is from genome assembly GCA_963855885.1 of Coenonympha glycerion. Classification (NCBI taxonomy): domain Eukaryota; kingdom Metazoa; phylum Arthropoda; class Insecta; order Lepidoptera; family Nymphalidae; genus Coenonympha; species Coenonympha glycerion. Next base: position 1,900,612 of record OY979631.1, read on the forward strand.
TTTTTCACCTCAGTGCTAAGTGGTCTGTGGTGACGCGACGGCCAGGCAGTACTTCTGTTGATATTGCGAATTGAATTGCACTTTATTGTGTCAGAGCTAGAGTCGCTATTTATTTAAATCATTTCGCGGAGTACATCTTCCGTACCACAGACACCTATGTATTGTGGTATTCTGTGGTCAAACTCATGCTGGCCTCCTGTCGAAGGTCCACCCGGCTGGAGACTTCACCCTCCGAGACCTGGCGACGATCATCCCCATGCGAGACCCGATAGTGGTGGTAGAAGCGAGTGGGGAGACCATCCTGAAGGTTTTAGAGAACGCCGTCAGCAAGTACCCCAGTTTGGAGGGCAGGTTTCCGCAGGTAATAAGGCCGAATTATACGAGCTGTTATTTTAATTTTTGTTGTATGGTCAGGTGAAATCCTGCAACTACATTGTGAAGCAAACATCTTGTACCGATCGAGCTAAAATTTTGTTTGAACGTTTAGTTTGGTCGACAATGGGGCCAATTCTGTTATCAAAATCCCTAAACTAATTTGACGCGTCTAGAAATAGTGCTCTATCATTTTCCAATTGCTCCCCATGGAAAAAAATAGCACTATATTAGAATTAAGACTTCCGTGAGTGGACATTATAAGAAGGAAAACTGCTAAAAACTCACGCACGGGACGCCCGTATTATACTCCCGCGGACAACAACCCCCTGAAGAAGGTCCCCTTATGGGTCTGAAACTGGTCGGGTGTTTTTCCTTCTTAAGATAGCACTATTTTTAAATGCGTCAAATTAGTTTAGAGATTTTGCACAACAGAATTGGCACCAATGCATTCTTAGCTGTGTGACATCTTTCTAAATCCAACATGGAGGAACACACAAGATGGTGGGCAACATGTCGGAACACCCAAGATGGTGGACTAGTTATTTCGCAATTTGGTTATCAAATGAAATCAATCTATCAATGTCAGGATGATGAGTACCTTCATCCATTCTAGATAGCCTAGCGTGACATGCGGCGCCATTATTTGCTGTCAAATGTTCATGTACCGAGTTACTGCTAGGTGACGCCATCTTATACGCCAGTCGACTGATTAAAATAGTCACGCTAAATTTTTTAGACGGGACCAGTCCATATTCTTTCCTAGGTCTTAGAATAAATTTGTTTTGACGACCTGCGTGGCGCAGGGGACGCACGCTCGGATTCGAGTGGGAGGTCGCGGGTTCGATTCCCGCCACGGGCCACTTTGGAATTTTATAATTTCTAAACTGGCTCAGGTCTGGTCTGGTGGGAGGCTTTGGCCGTGGCTAGTTACCACCCTACCAGCAAAGACGTACTGCCAAGCGATTTAGCGTTCCGGTACGATGCTGTGTAGAAACCGTTGGGGTGACTTAACTTACCCCTTCCAAGTTAGTACGCTAACATCTTCGACTGCATCATCACTTACCATCAGGTGAGATCGCAGTCAAGTACTAACTTGTATAGCGTAAAAAAAAAAAAAAACAGAATTAAGGACAAGGAATCTTGGAATGATAGGGACATCTTCCCACGAGATATCATAAAATTACGTTATTCCTACTAAGTATGTAAAAATAGTTATGTATACATTTGACTTAGCATTTTTGAAAAGAGCAAGTGGTGCGTTTCTTGCCAGTCCTTTATCTCTTTCTTTTGTTTTCTAAACCTGGCTAAATATTAGTTCTGAGATTTTATGAGAAAAATATATATTTTCATTTTAAATAATTATAACAAGTTGATTTCCTCCAGGTAGCGGGCGTGTCGTTCGCTTTCGACCCCAGCAAGCCCCCGGGTGAAAGGGTCGCGGAGCAGGTGGTCAAAATAGGGGATGAATACCTGCAAAGGGACCAAAAGTACCGGCTGGCGATCAAACAGTACTTGTATTCGGGCAACGACGGATTCACTATGCTACCTCAGTGTCCGGTTTTGGTGAGTCTTGCATCTATACTAATAAACTATCGTCTGTCACCATTCACCAGGCTGTATCTTGTGAACCGTGGATAGTGAAGACACTTGAAATTTTCACAGATGATGTGTTTTTGTTGCCTTTATAACAGCAAACACTCTAAAAATAAAGCAAAAGAATAGAATAAAGGAGAATGCCAGAAAATGGGCTAGATTTGCGTCACTCTGCGTCTCAAGCACGTATGCATGAAGAATCTTCTTTCAAATTTTAATATTGCATATATTTATATTAATGAAATGTGAAAAGTGGTTCAAAAGTATTATAAAGAAAAGTAATTAAACGTTTCGAAACATGTGGAACCGCCATGCCACTTATAAAACTTAGAAAATTAACCACTTAGAAAATCAGATTATTACAATTTCCCTGTTAATATCTTACTAATCTTTTTTACATAATATTGAGAATATTTCTAATGTTTTACCGATGGTTTGATTAAGACGCAAGGTATAGCCCAATTTTCATACAAAAATCCTTTATTCTAAATAAAAAAATCACGTTAGTTTGGAGCCCCCTTGCTGGACTATTTATTATGCTTGCACGCCATGTTATGGTTTCGGAAAACATGGCCGTTAAGTTACATCTACATTTCTGCTCCGAACGTCATCTAGTGTCGCTTGATCAAGCAACCGCTGTCACACAAGTAATTGGAACCCGTAATGGACTTTGCTTTGTCACTGGCGAGGAACAAAACTAGATCCGCGATCTCCTTCGGTTCCGCCACTCTGCCGAAAGCGGTCGCCGGTACGAAGTCGTCCCAAGTGATGGTCAGGCCGCTGTTCACTAGTATGTCAGTGGCAACGGGGCCCGGCGAGATCGTGTTCACCCGCACCCCGTGCGGGGCTAAATCAGCGGCGAGACACGTCCCCAGGTGATTCAGCCCCGCCTTGGAAACGGAGTAAGTTATCAACTCCGGAGACAACCCTACACTCTGCCCAGCCGCACTGGATACGTTCACGATGTTCCCTTTCGTCTTTATCAGATGGGGAACTGCCAAACTCGTGATCCGGAACACGGCGCGCAAGTTTAGATTCATAATCGCATCGTAAGCCTCCATTACGTTTTCATCGAAAATGCTCCTGGGCATCGAACACCCCGCGTTGTTCACCAAAATGTCTATTTTCCCGAATTTCTCGATTGTTTCGTGAACAATTCGTCGGGCGTCGTCGTCGTCTGTGATGTCGGCTCGGATGACCAGCGCGTTGGCGCAGCGAGCCGCCGTGGCCGCCAACTTTTCCTCGTTCCGTCCAACGATGGCCACTGAGGCTCCTACAGCGGCAAACGCTATCGCCACCGCGGCTCCGATCCCCGAACTTGCGCCTGTTACGATGGCCACTTTTTCTTTAAAACTCATTTTGAATTATTTATTTTTTTGCCTTGCGAGTGATTGCGACTGTCGACTGAGTCGGTTGCGACTTAATAGATAGATATTTTTATCTATAAGTAAATATGATTAGATGATAAATGATTAAATTGATATTAAAAATTACTCGTATTGTAACTGCACCTACAAGTGATAATGTTAATTACACAATTTGTTACGATCATGTACTTGATATAATACTTAGGTATTGCATATTTTGATGATTTCGTCCGATTGTCTTATAACGTCTGAATTAAACAGCAAGATTCCTTAAAAAAACTTATATAAGTTTTGAATACCTACCTACATTAATATTAAAATGCTAAGTAATGGTTTCGCTTACATTTTTTTTTATGTAATCAACAGCGGTTCGAAAAAGAATTTACAATTTAACTGAAGGTTACAGGTAAATAAGGACAAATAAGATTACACAAGATTAGATAGTATATGACGTGCAGAGAGAACAAAATGATAGTCCAAATTATTCGTGAAAATGGTACATTCTTTCGTTCGGTAGGGTTCAAGAAAGTACATGAATATTTGAAGAAAATATATATTAATTTGAAAAGTAATGTGAAAAATTACGATAGGTCTGACAGTAGGTCGTAATCTATTTTCATATCCCTAAATGACAAACCAACGTTTGCCGGTCTGCTAGTATAAATATTCTGCATATTTTGTTTCGTCCGCCAGGGGGGTTTGATCCCCCTAAACCCCCCCTGGCATACCTACTTATCTCGCCCAGTGAGGCTTTCGCTGTTGACGATTGTGGTAGTAACTTCTCACTCATTACTTCTTATTGCTTGAGGCATTATTTATACAGACAAAACTGCAAACTAAAATTGTAATAACAGCAAACGAAATAAATAACTCACTGTAAATAACAACAGAGTAACAAATGAGCGACGTTAGTTCCAGTTTTGGCTACCTGGGGTATGATTGCTTAAGAAAAACGTATTCATCGTTATCGTAATCGTTAGCGCATTTAGGCCCGTGATTGGCTGACGCAGATCAGGAACCCAAAAAGCGGGCAGAATTAGTAAACGTTTACGATAAAACGATGAATACGTTTTCCTTAGTTTTTAGCACTAGATACAGTACTGGATATATGTTTAAAAAAAATTGAGAACCTCCTCCTTTTTTTGAAGTCGGTTAAAAATAGTGTCAGTAACGCTTTATCATCCAACCATTGTCACAAACGAAGTTCGAGCCCGTGATAGACTTGGCTTTATCGCTGGCGACGTACAAGACCAAATCAGCAATTTCCTGAGCCTCTGCTACTTTGTTGAGAGCTGTCTTCATTCTAAAGGCCTCCATGTCGACAGAAGCTCCGCTGTTCTCTATTAAATCGGTCACCACGGGCCCCGGGGTAATCGTGTTGACCCTGACCCCATGCGGGGCGAGGTCCGCGGCGAGGCAGGCCCCAAAGTGGCTCAAGCCCGCCTTCGAGACGCAGTACGCTATCGCTCCCGGAAGCAACTGAGTTATATGTCCACCCACACTGGACACGTTTATAATGTTGCCCTTAGACTTGATCAAATGAGGAACAGCCAAGCTCGTCATACGGAACACGGCACGCAGGTTGACGTTCATGGTAGCGTCGTACGCGTCCATGACATTCTCGTCGAATATGCTCGCGAATACCGCACGCCCCGCGTTGTTCACTAAAATGTCTATTTTTCCGAATTTCTCGATCGTTTGGTGAACAATTCGCCGGGCGTCGTCGTCGACTGTGATGTCGGCTCGGATGGCCAGCGCGTTGGCGCAGCGAGCCGCCGTGGCCGCCAGCTTTTCCTCGTTCCGTCCAACGATGGCCACCGAGGCTCCTTCAGCGTCCAACGCTATTGCTACCGCTGCTCCGATCCCCGAACTAGCGCCTGTCACGATTGCCACTTTGCCTTTGAAACTCATTTTGAAGTATGTTATTTATTTTTAAATTTTACGATGAAGTTTTTTTTATAATTTATTAAGTGTACGAGACGTCAGCTCAGTTAGTTGCAACATAATGTATTCACAGTCATGGAGGTAAATCCGTAATAATTATGCTCGTAAAAGCAAGGTTACTAAAAATTTTCCAGAGGACTATACGTTATCGCAGTCGCTTACAGAATGCGATTATCGTCGATCATAATGCCTGCGAAATGACTATCAAACTCAACTTTTCCATCGTGTATTTTCAGTGACTTACAAATGTGACGTCATCTCACTGAAACCTTTATTTGACATGTGCATTGTGCATAGATCACAATAATATGCTTCGAATGCAATCTGTGTATCGATAAACATGTAGGTATTTTTAGGATTCCGTAGGAAACAACGATTTCGTTCAGAGACTATTAGTACTAGAGACGGGTATATTTATCTATTAATCACGTCAACAAAGTTGTGTAGTAAAATTGTGAAAAATCATATAAGTAGGTAATCATTTTTAAGGTAGGTACCTCCTCTACATGTAAAGTTTAAGTCTTTTTTCGTCCATCCCATAGCGTGACCCCTTGACCCCTTGTGTCGTTGAATAAGTCTTTTAATAATTAAAAAAATCAAAAAACCCGACTGCAAAAATATCAACTAAAATGCAATAACTTAAAAGACTGAAACAAGGCGGACAACGAAAACAAAATTATAATAAACTTAAAACGATGCAATTTTTACTTCATTTTAACAAACAACATTATGAGCTGAAAGCTTTAGTTAAATTTTCGCATTCAATGTAAAAATATAGAAGGCGGGACCTATTTTCGCAAATTATAAATTAACATAGAGAAAATTAATAGGTCCCGCCTGCTTTATTTTTAAATTGAATGCGAAAATTTAACTAAAGCTTTCAGCTCATAATGCTGTTTGTTAAAATGAAGTAAAAATTGCATCGTTTTAAGTTTATTATAATTTTGTTTTCGTTGTCCGCCTTGTTTCAGTCTTTTAAGTTATTGCATTTTAGTTGATATTTTTGCAGTCGGGTTTTTTAATTTTTTTAATTATTTATTTTATTTCAGGCTTTTTAGTTGCCACACATTACGAGCGGTGGAGCGCGTCTTAAAGTACACACAGAGCCATCTAGAGCGAGTAGCGAAAGTACAGATGTTAAATAATTGTTTAATGATTATATTAATTAATTATGTTTTCGATTTATGCTATGATATACCAAGTAAAAATGCACAATATAAAGTACGACACACATTTGGTCAATACAAGATTAACGCTATCAAAAACTACTAATATTACCATTTTGAACGCATTGATCGACTGTTTATAATTCCAAATTAATTCGAAACATATGACTTATATATATATTTGTAATCTCCTTGTAATTCCCCTCATTTTGATACCCCACTCGATAGGTTTGGTTATAAATATTTTGTAAATGACTGGCAATTTTAGGCCCAAAATCCGCCATTTTGTTTTTTATTTTCAAAAACCTATCTAAGAACACTTGGGTTAATGAGACGAATCTAACGATACCATTAACGTCAAAATCCATCCAGCCGTTTGGAAGATACGTGGTCATAAAGAAATTTACATACATACATACATACATACATACATACATACATACATACATACATACAAGATACGCGCGAAAAACATAACCCTTCTTGCAGTCGGGTAAAAATATTAAGGGATTCTTTAGCGAAATATTTAAAGTGATAATTTTTATTAGAGTCTCAAGTGCCAGATATTGTCTCAGATATTGTTTAGGTTTGAAGAGGTGTTGAAGAGCATTGTAACTGGTAAATATCACGGCGTGGCGAGGCTTAAAAGAAGGTACTAAGTACGTATCACTTACTAATTACTATCAGATGAACGTCGTGCTCGTAATCTAAGATTGAATGAATATTAGTAATGTTAATCTTCACTACTTCCGAGACAAATATAATGCATAAGTCCCCTGCATACAATTAGGTATAATAGAGGTTACATGCTATCATTATATAACTTGTCTGTTGCCAATTAGATTCTTGTACCGGCTCCGTACCATCATACCAAATCATTCTCCCATACATTCGTAATACCAAAATCATTTGTAATTCGTGCAAATTTCGATCATGTTGTGGTGTTATTCGGGTTCATATAGTAATAATCCTGGCCATATCTGGTTCCAATATACTTTTAAACGAAGTTTTGCTTATTTTTATGTCAAAGAGGACATATTTTCTGCTTATTAGTTTTGTAATAAAAACAACACTATCTCACGTTGCCTTAGTTCAGGAGCACAGTTTTTATGTCCAGCTAAATAAAGAGACTAGTTAATAAAGAAAGTTATTAGTTTTCATTTATAATTTTTGGTATTACGGAATTCGACCAAAGACTCTTAAGACCTATTTTAATTATTTTTACTTTACTTTTTTAGTTAGTTTAGTTACAAAGCAATAAACTAAGTTTAGTATATTTTTCGTCTTATTCTCGTCATCTTTAGGCTTTCGGCTAATTAGAGCAATTAATCTACACGTTGTATACTACGAGTATTTTCTTTTATTACGTTTGGATAGGTACTATGTGACCTCCTCGGCCGTTCATCTTCATTACTGAAGTTCGTGTCCGCACTGCGGTTCCTTCGCTATGTTCTTAACCACTTCCCTCCATACACTTCGATCTTCCGCTTTTCTGATGACTGTTGTTAATGGAAGGCCCGTGAGTGATTTCACGTGGTCAGACCAGCGGCTAGGTGATCGTCCGCGTGGTCTCTTCCCCTCCACTTTGCCCACAACTATGAGTTTCTCCAAGTTATCTGGAACACGGCGGGCAATATGACCAAAATAACTAAGAATTCTCTGGTAACAGATTGTCGAGAGCCTAGTGCTAACGTGCAGTTGCTTAAGTATCACTATGTTCGTTCTTTTGGCTGTCCACGGCAAATAAAAATTATTTCCAAATTTTTATGATTGCAACTCGTCGGGTCACTAATACCAAAAACTATTCCAAATTTCAAGTCGACAGCTTCGATAGCTACTGAATTAATCGAGTGTGACAGAAGGACGGACGGACGGACGGAGAAAGTCTCACCATATTTCCATTGTTACGATTTTGGTATGGAACCCTAAAAAGCCGAGTAGGTATGTATGTGTGAATTTGTGTATATTTTTAACCCTTTCACGCCGCAACTGTTTAAGCAATTCGGTACTCAGGTAGTGATTAAAATTAAGACCATGGAATTACATATTGGAAATTAAGGCTACTTTTTATTCCACGAAAATCCATGGTTCTCACGAGACGAATACCATGGATTGAAAACCCAAAAAGCTCGCGGGCAGAGCTGCGGGCAACAATTAGTATTATATAATATTCTACCATACCATTTTGCAGATTATATAATTTATCTTCACATTATATTATTATCATTGCCTCTATAAAAAAGTAATTTCTCCAAGTTTTAAGTCGTTTTATCTTTTTATAGAGCGCAATAAAAATTTATGACTACTCTACACATACTTATATAATTATGTCCTCCATGACGTAACCGTCAATGGCGACACCTTGGCTTTATTAGCGTGCGCAAGCGCCGAGTTCAATGGTTTTTTCCCACCTCAAAAAAAGGCGCCTAAAGAAGTTTCCTCTCCAAAAAAGGTGTTGACAGAATTGACAGCTGACTAAGATGTCGAAAACACCGATATGAACCAAAGGATGAGAACCCATCGGAACATTTAACGTAAGCCTCTTAGATACAAGAAGAGAGTAGCGCCTTATGTTTTTCCCGCTCTACAAGGTGAAAAATTAATGGTTTTTGATGTTAAGCAGGGTGAATCATTATCAGCAGTACTATCGAATTACCTACACTGTTTCGGAAAAGTAAGCATTTTTATTTTTATTGCAAAAAAATAATCGAGATAAACTCGAAAATGTGATAACCAATAGTAATGACGCGGTAGCGTAGGTACACAGCTGACTGCCGCGCCGCGCCGCGCGTAGGTAGGTAGAGTAGTAGGTACCGTACGCCGCGAGCGCGTACCTCTAGTCACTACTACTGGATTGCGAATTTTTGAAAACAAAATATCTCGAAAAAAAAATTTTATTTTGCTACTGGGGTCAAAATAAATTGCAAAAATTTAAAGTACTGCGAATAACGATTCACCTCGCTTCACATCTAAAACCATTTATTTTTCACCGTGTATATTATGCAACAATATAGCGGAAACAGTCATAATCAATACTGCAGTCGACTTACTGCTGACGCCGTTGGTGCCAAAACCAACATTTCTGACACCAATAATCTGGTGACATTTTCCGCCGGATCCTTTGTATATCTATTGTCGCAATACTACTTTCAGGTGTCGGAAGACATGTGCCCAGAAATCGGGATGGCCATCCAGAACCACTTCGCGGCGATCAACGTGCGCACGGGCAAGTCGCGCCATTCCAAGCACAGGCAGTCCCTGGTCACGCTCAGTCGGAGGCGAGTTGACGGTCTCGCCACACAGCCGGCGTGGCGTCGGTGTGGCGACGGCGGGAGCAGTGAACTGATTCTGTATCGTTTAGTTTGTTAGCTAGCAACCATCACTGGGTTTGTCGATTAATAAAACGGAGGCAGAAATCCGATTTTTGCATTCATTTTGCACAAATTACTAACCTGGTATGGTTTCATGTCGATATGCCATGCATAAGAATACAAAAATATGTTTTTTACCTCCGTTTTATTAGTTAATAACCCGTTGAGGGTTGCTAACTAACAAAATGGACGCTACAGAATCGGTTCTAATGAACTGTCTTATATGGAAGGCCCCGCCCAGTGAGACCGGGCTGTGTGTGAGGTCCGCCATATAAACTAGTGTTGATTACAAAACTCTCTCGCTGACGCCACGCCACGGCCCTGCGCATGCCCGGCTGGCTGTGTGGCGGGACCATGAAATGATTTTAATATTCGGATTTTTATATTACGTTTTCACGAAAATAATGATCATACATTTGAAAAACAAATCCTAAGCTAATAAAGTTTGAGAATTACAACTAACTCGAATAAAGTGGATTACAGGAATGCACACTAGCACTTTATTATAACAAACTAGCAAACCCGGCGAACTCCGTTTCGCCACCAGATGGCTTCGTTTTATGTAACATTTCGTTTGGTGATTAAATGAAGAATAATTTTTTTTTGTAATGTGGTTTGTAGTACATTGCTATGTATCAGATGGCGCTGTATGTGAAAAAAAAAATTCCCGCTTTTCTGTTGAAATTTTTCCTGAATTTTCTTTGCTATAAACCTCACGGAGCCCGAGACCTTTCCAACGAATGCAAAACCGTGGAAATCGGTTCATGCGTTCTGGAGTTATAGCGTCAAGAAGGAAAACCAGACTTATTTTTATATATAGGTGATTGAAATGAAATGAAATGAAATGAAATTCTTTATTTCACAAAGGCTTAGATATAAGCTCTCATGAAATGTCGAGACTCTACCGCCAGGTTCGGAAAGCAGGTTTGCACCGAGAAGAACTGGCAAGAAACTCGGTACTTGCTCTTTTTAAAAAATGCCTCAATATACGATTTTTAGTACTTAGTATGAAACAATATTTTTAAGATATCTCGTGAGGAGATGGAAGCATATCACTATCGTTCCAAGAATCTTTGTTATTTAAAAATTCTTCAATGGTGTAGTAACCCTGATTTATTAGATGTTTTTTGACAGTATCTTTACACAGATTAACGACTAACAGCAAAAATCTGTTGTACTGCAGACACAGCCTGGTGAAGATGTTGGACGGCAGCGAGCTGGACGGGCCGCCGCCTCTGCGCAGGGCGTCTTCAGTGGCGGTGGAGCCGCACACCACGACACACCACAGGTACTGATGTCCATAGAGTATATAGAATATACTCTGGATAGCTGACTGTCAACGTAAAAATGAGGACACTTGATTTTCGCCATTTTGGCGCTGGTTGTTGCGTAACCTGGCGTGAGCGTCTGTGGAACTAAAATCGAATGACATTCAAAACGACGGTCTACTTCCAACAAATGTCAATTTAGTACCGTGGACGCTCGGTGGAGGCGCTTAAAATCGGCACCAAAAAATGAACTGTCCAACGTATGGAATCACGAATCCAGAGATACATATCAGTGGTTGTGCTGCAGACACAGCCTGGTGAAGATGTTGGACGGCAGAAAATTAGTACTTAGGAGATTTACCGTTTTTCATTCCCGTGCCCCGAAATTCGAAAATCACATTAAGCTGTCGGTTCTACGCCTGATCTCAGTCCAGTCGTATTTGACCTTTTGTCCAATCGGATTATGCGAGTGAGGAATTGATTCAAACTTACACACTTGTACACTGTAAAATCTCCAGCGCAGAAGGTCCTTGCTGACACCATTGATAAATAATGACTAAAGATTTCGGCTCAGCGCTAAAAAGTGTCCGAACCTTACAAAAGCCAAAACGCGAAAAGATTTCAAATAGCACTTGTCTCACACACTCCAATCGCACACAGCAAAATTACATTTTTGGTTTAAGACAAATTGAAATGTTTTAGTTTGTTTATAAAAAATACACATGTACCCTCGTTTATATAGGTTTTCTCGGGACACTTTTTTCGTGAATTTTGTATTACACCCGGGGTCCATAGATTTAAATGCCACTGGCTGAGACTGATCTATATAAATTGTTCCAGGTTAACCCGACGCGCGTCGCTGGACGATCTAGAGCAGAGCGCCTGTGAGCTGGCGCCCAAAGTTGAAAACAGAATCATCATCCTCGACAAGCCTGAGGTGAGGTTCGATACCAATCAGATTAAATCATTTCGATATCTACACTCCCCTCAGTTTGGGAGATGTCAAAATGACGCAATCTAATTGGTAACTCAAACACAGCCCCGCTCCGCTGCGCACCGGTGGAAACCGGGCTTAACGCGGACACACTTGTACAAATTACAATTTAAAAATATCAAATAAAATAAAAATTATAAAATATTAAATACTCCACGACGCGACGTGTGATCTCCTTTACGTGGTTGATTCACACGGCTATCAACAGATGGCGCTTGCTATTCGCTAGCTCGCGTTTAAATTGTACCTGCCGATCTAGCATATATTGCGAAGACCGCGATGTAAACGCTTAATAGTCATAAAGCTATAGACATTAAACAATTTTAATAATTTTTGGAATGGATACCCTTTCAGGTATCTAGAATTTACTGTGGCATTAGCAGTTGGATAGCCAAAGCAATCAAAATTCATAATAACGTTTGGCAGAGTAAGGCGAAGTATATAATTTTTTAATACAGTTGCTCAAAAAGTGGCGTATTGCAGGGACGTTTAGCGTTCGGGATGTGGGCTATTACACACTCGTGCTTTTTTTTTACCTTTCCCGAACTCGTGCGTTATCTTTCCCAACTGTCAAAATATTGTCTATTAAAAAGAAAAACCAACCATAAAGTTTTTACTAAAAAAATTCATAGAAGTTTTTATGATTCATGCAAATACGTATATTTCTAAAAAGAAGCTACTAATTTGTTTCAATATCAGATTTGATTGAATGAGTTTGGTTAGGTTTCATTAATTCATCTCATTAAATTTCATTTTCATTTCATATCAATAAAAAAAAATCTACTGAAGTCTTGGCTGTATGGGCATAGTTCCCTTTGCGTACCAGAATATTATTTAGTCTATGACCAAATATTTTTTTTATTTTATTTTTTAAATCACCAGAATGGGTGAAGAAAAAAAAACTGCTTATATTCTACGGTTGGCGCCATTTTTTCAGAAATTTTCTTTGCGAGTTTAGTTGTTTGTTGCACAAAATGCTTCGGAGAACATTTTACCGGAAAAGTCAAAAAGTCGCTACATATCTACATACGACGAATTTATTGCGTGGAGAGAAGAGAAAAAAGCAAATAGTTTTTCAGAAAATGTTAAGTTAGTTGAGTTTATTGTGTTTTTATTATTTTATTAAATTGCTTCATTTTTTCGCAACTGCATTAAAAATAATCGTTCAGTACACGTGCGGAACCGTCATTGCAACTTGTTCCGACTGTCAACCCTCGCTTTCGGCTGCGCCTCGGCTCGGGTAGACATTTGTCGGAACTCTTTGCAATAACAGCCTTTCCGCACTTGTAATGAAACATACTATATTTAATAATTAAATAATTAATATTATTGTCGAATCAAGTGTCGAATACTAAACCAAGGCCGAAACTTTAACTAGCTTTCTTGGCTTTAACGCGGGACACACTTGTACAATACAAAATTTTCAAATACAATTTGAAAACAACTGAACATCTCATTTTATGCAATTGTTTTAATTTTATTCAAATACACCTTATCGGGAGCGAACTTCGAGTATTTCTTCCTTCTGAGTTTTATTTAAAATTTCATTTCAATACTGTTTTTTGTTAGTTTTTTTTTTTTAACGAGTTTAGGTGCATGATCTCTATTATATGGATGTCAGACTGACAACGTAAAAGTGAAGACACTTTATTTTCACCATTTTGGCGCTGATTGTTGCGTAACCTGGCGTGAGCGTCCATGGAAATAAAATAAAATGACATTCAAAACGACGGTCACTAGCAACAAAATGTCAATTTAGTACTGTGAACTTACATGTTACTGCGGGTTACAGTGGACGGCCACTGATTGTCACAAGTTACTGCGGGTTACAGTAGACGGCCGCTGGTTGTCACAAGTTACTGCTGGTTACAGTGGACGGCCACTGTTTGTTACAAGTTACTGCGGGTTACAGTAGACGGCCGCTGGTTGTCACAAGTTACTGCTGGTTACAATGGACGGCTACTGATTGTCACAAGTCTCACGAGTGGTGTCTGTTACAGAAACTTCAAGAACTCCTCGCGGAAAGAGCTCGATGGGAGTCAGATTCCGTTATAAAGGAAGTCGACGACGAAAGGTCGCCATAAGTAGAATAATAATTTAACTATTATTATTAAGTATAAAGTTCTACCGTCTCAAATTCCAGATTTTATTTATACAATTGTATATTTTTAGCTTATTCGTGTAACTATTAAGAATGTAAAGACAAAAGGCAAAGATACAGTAAAAATATTATAGTTCGACTCATCTTTTTAAGTGATGTAGGATAGCTTTTTTTTGTACAAAATATTTTATTTCATTTTGTATTTTTAAATAAAGAGTTTTTTGTGTATCAAGTAGGGCTACCTCAATCAATAGTAGGTATTTTTAGTCATATGTATAAGTTCGGAAATAGTTCTTCTAAAAACATCAGTAGGTACATGTCATATCTTCACTATATGCTTAGAATTATCTATATAATGTAATTCTAAAAAGTTTTACAAAACTAGACTAAGGTAAGCTTATGGTGCGACATGATAAAATTTTACGCTTTACTTAATTTACAAGCATTAGGTACTGTATTAAGAATCACTGTTTTTCAACAAAGTAGACATGCCTTTTTGATGCCTTGCATAGAAAATTTATTTAGCTAGTATTAAATTGCTACGTATGATATTTTGAATATTATAATTGTTATATTATCTAGACTGGTGGGTCTATCGGTCGTTGTTTTGTCGTGTGTGACGTCACTATCAGTCATGCCATAGTAACTTCACGTAACTCCATACAAATTTTCGTGTAAATAAATGTTGACAACGAGATCATAATATTATGGCTGCATCGACAAAAAAATATCCACATCTCTAGCTATATAGCATATTGCGATAAAAAAGATGAAAATGGAAAGAAATTAAAAAATGTATGAAAATGGTAGCCTAATTGATCACGTGACCATGCATTCTTATAAATACTTTGAATTTCGTTTAAAAGCCATGCAAAAGCAATCTTAAAACGCATGGACATTATGCTGCAGATCCACTGATCTGTATTCTATGTATTTATCACTCTATACATCTGACAGTTCCTTTTTTGTGCCGATTTGAAGCGCCACCTTCTAAAGTCCACGGTACTAAATTGACATTTTGTTGCTAGTGACCGTCGTTTTGAATGTCATTTTATTTTAGTTCCATGGACTCTCACGCAACAATCAGCGCCAAAATGGCGAAAATCAAGTGTCTTCATTTTTACGTTGACAGTCAATCCATAGAATAGAGATCAGTGTGCAGATCCTATACGGAGCCAAGCTCGTTCCATTTAAATATGGAATATCGACAGGTTTCTTGTATGATCGTAGATAAGTCGTAAGGCTAAGAGCGAATATTCACAATAATAATATGTTTTATGACCATGCTTGTATAGAGAAATTGCTAATTGTTTGTTTTTATGTTGTTAAATAGAATCTTTGTCTTCCTAGTCGGTGTAAATTATGTTCGTACATTTATGTAGATTGTAATCTGTAGGAACAGGTTTTATTTGTAGGTATGTCATTTTGTTCAAACAATTATTTATTTTTAATCCTCATTTGTACCTAGTTACCAAAACAAATAGTGATAATTTTTTTATGAAACTCACTCATACTCATTTATAATGTCTTAGGTATTGTTAAATTATTTTTAATGTGACTACTACATAAATATAATTGTTTTAAACATAAAGATCTTAAAAACTTTACCTAATTTTATGAAGAAATAAATAAAACGATTACCTATATTTATTAATATTAAGATAATAATTGCCGTCACGATTATTTTATTATTATATTATTTAATTGAGATATGAATTCAATTATATTTTTCATTTGTTTTATATCACCCCAAATAACTTTAGTTTTTTTTTTCAAACACTAACTAACAAATACTCTTATGATAAAATAAAATAAACTATACTTACATTAGACTTAGATAGGAAGTATTATATAAAAATACTTGTAACTATAAGTTTTGCAAAGAAATTAATTTGCAGACCAGTATTTTAGATTTGTGTCTTACAATTTAACTGACATAAGTATTGTATATTTTACCAAATTGTAGGTTAATTTTAAGGTACTAACGTAATTTATAATGCACATAACCCGTTTTTATTATTCACATTTATTTTTGTTCACATAATATTATCTTACAATTTTTTTGTGTTTCATTGTACTTAATGTACTATTTTAACGTAATGAAAGTATACATGATAAAATGCTGTTTATAATTGTATTACTTAAATACAGGTTCCATAAAAAATACAAAAATACTCTAGACCTACTACTCTCAAGTCTCATTAGTCTACTCTCATAGAGTCTTCTACTGTCATTGATACTAAAAAACTCAGTATGATTTACATTCATACTGAATATTATTTGATGCCTCTAACGTGCCATTAACCTGTGCAAAAATACGCGCGAGCGCAGGGTCAGTGACCTTTGACCGCTAGACAAAGCGGCAAGCGTTACAGATTACTATAGACAGCGCATACATTTTATATTGCATAAAGAAAATTCATAGAAGAAAAGTTGTTTTAAATGTTAGGAAATATGGTCCGAAAGCAGTCTCGTATTTTTTATAGAACTTAAATTGTATAAGTTATAGAACATAGTATACTTTATGAGTGTTGTGAATTATATTAAATAGGTTATTAGGTACTGCAAAAGACATGCACCTCAAATATAAAGGACGCTTTAAAACGGCACTATAATTAAAATAGCAATACAATTAAGACATGATGGGAACCGTGGTTGTAATATATGTAACGAATATGTTGTGTAGATTACGGACAATAGAATCACAGATCAAAGAATAGGGTATTTGACTCCAATTTTTTTATTACTTTATTATAAAGTAGAATTAAAATAATGACGTGCACTGAAAGAACTAATTAAATCGATCAAATAACAAAAAAGTTATAAGCATTTAAAGATTTGTGATTAGACAGAGATAGCAACAGAGACATTGTGACGTCACACCGTACCAATGCCATAGTAGCTTCGTGCGGCTTCATACAAATTTTCGTTTTGCGAGAAAGGGATAGAAGATCCCCCCACTCCAAAGTTTAAACGCCTGTAACTTTGTAAATCTTCGTTGGATTTTAATATTTCTTTCACTGCACGTTATTATTTTTATCCTAGTTTATAATAAAGTAATATTTTTTATCAAATTCAAAAGTAGTGTAAGACCCCATTAAGTTTATATGTATTCCTAACCTTCTCTTTTCTGTGCACTATGATAAAAGTCTAGACGAACTGTTTTAATTCCAGTAATTCAAAAAGAAGATTATATAAATAGATAGATATTATCTTCTTTTTAATATAAATAAATAGTATAAAATAAAAAATCTCAACAAATTAACTACATTTGTTGTGATTTGGAATAACGGAATAAACACCAGGATAATAATATTATATCTATTAAAAAAACTGCCATATTAGTTATTATGATCAAAAGCGGATCGACCAAAAGTAAAGGTTCGCACTACCAGTGGAGTGAAAACATATTTGATTTTTTTTGCTATTGTGCATTGGAAAAAGAAAATCTAGTTTATGGTACAAGTGAGTAAAGTTGATGATTATCGCTGAGGCGCCATTGAGACCCGAGCCGTTAGGTAGCCGAGGACGGTAATCATCAATACTCACGTGTATCATACGACGTTTTTCAACACGCTTGTGAATAAAATAATACTAAAAAAAATTATTTAGTAGATAAAATTAAAAAAAAAATTGTCTAACTCACTAGTCAATAATAGTAATGAAAAAGTCAGTTTGCGATTATAGGTGTTAGGTATTATGTGCCTAATTGTGGTGACATTAGAGCAACTTTATGAGCAAGTGTGTTGATAAAAGGATTATTCATTATGCGTAAAGTCCTGAGGGCGCCACATAGCATTATGCATGGCAATACGTTCGCTAGAGTAAATTGTATAGAGAAAATTAGTTCCATTTTTAGTCCACAATATGGTTTTTAATTTTTATTTTTCTGGACAGACTAATTAATATCTTTTTTTTTTAGTTTTTTAAGTTTTGTTACGAGATTTTATGCAAAAAATAAACTAATAACATTTTTATTTTATTAGATGTACGAAAATACATTTTAGGTACCTACTTCCATAATCTTTATCACATACTATGTTTATTAATCTTATGCTTTCATTCCACTATAATTCGGCCGTTCAGACTTCAGAGAATGCGTTCCTGACACCTATTGTTAGCCTGTCACTACCAATATAAAACGCTGACATAACCTTGTAATAGCGCAGTTTAGATTTAGAAAAATATTTGACAAACAATTGAAAAATAAATTACCAAGTTATTTGACACTCAGTTTGGCACAAATTTATAACATTAATTGATTATTGATATAATAATGTTGTTTTAATGCTCATCAATTGTTAAAACGGTAAACAACCAGCAATAATATTTTTATCGTAACTGCAACGCCATTACAAAGTTACGTCGTCAGTTCAATTGCGATGTGTCAGGAACGCATTCTCTGAACGGACGTATTATAGATGTGTGTTATTTATTATGCGTGTGTTGTGTTTATATTTAATTATAAGTTAAACCATAGCGGCACGCAGATAGAGTAAATCGCAAGCAATAGCGTTAGTGTATATGACGAGCTAATAATAATAAAACTTAAGCTGTATTGTGAATTATTGTGATAACTTACATATTTTACCTATTAACTATATTATTACTATGTTGCTGATACTTTTTGTTTTGTTTTGAAATATATCTTTATAATCAAACGTTGAATTTAATTAATTCATAAATCACTCTTTGATACTTCTGATTGGAGCTTCGATAAAACCTCTTTGCAAAAGAAGAATGACCAAAGGCGGTACCTATCAAGTTTTCTCATGAATGAAACCTAAAATATTCTAGAAAAATACAATAATATTTTATGGGAACCCTTAGCATTTATGTCATATTTACCGCCACGTTTGAAGAGCCGTTTTGCACCGAGAACAACTGAAAAAAAACTCAACACTCTTTTAAAAATTGAGTTTTATTACATTACAAGACCTTTCGGCCTAAAAGGGCATATTATAAAGATATTATTTTAATAACGATTTTTATTTACAGTTCTTCAACATTTTACCATAATATTTTTTGTATTAGGTATTTAGCACATAGTATACATATACAGGTCTATTGGACATTTTGTTTCTCATTGCTCAGTGTTGTTAATTATTTCTACACGACTGCCCAAAAAAGGTGGAGTTTTTAGGGTCCATGTATGTATGTAAGTTTCTATATTCCACCATAACTTCTGAACAACTGAAGAGATTTGGACATATGGGGTATCATTAGAATCCTTACATCATTCCGAGTTAACATGGGATATATTATTTTTTGGGAAAAGTCATTTACCACAGGGCGGTAGGGTTTTTAATTTTTAATTAATTATTTACTTGTTCTTCTTAGATCAATATATTCGAAACCCTGCAAACTAGGGTTAATCTCTGGATCTACTGAACCGATTTTCAAAATTCTTTCACCAATAGAAAGATACGTTATTGTGGAGTGTCATAGGCTATAATTATTTCCAAAATTACTTACTTAAACTTGAATAATGTAATCCAAGTCGTAAAAAAAAGATTGCTTTCATCGCGTGCGCTGCGGAAACTATTGAGGATAGAACAAAACAATGTTCTACAATATTAAAGAACGTATCAAAATCTGTAAAAAAGTCCGCGATAGCATATGCCTATCTCCTACGGGTAACCCACAATAACTGCTTTTATTGTTAAAATTGTGGTTAAAAAATAAATGATTTTTGGGAATCTTATTTAGCCCATATGGTAATAATTTATATCTTTGTAAATATGTTTTTAGAACGGAAATTTAATGAAGAATAATTGTGCCCTTTACTCTATTCAGTTTAAACAAATATCTTTAAAGATATTAGCGAAATAAAAAGGTGCGATCGCGCTATTAAGTATCTCAATGTGTCGTGCTGCTCCGGCGCGGCCGTTGCGTGGCATAGATAGGAACACAGGGTAGGTAAGTAATTAAGTATACGCAGTATCTATATGATTGCGTCGCATTCAGCGCTGTGAGGGAAGGGACTGGAGTGTGGGTATTACGCGGGACAAACATATTTCTAACGCGGAACGGAGTCCGCGGGCACTGCTAGTACAAATTAATGCTATATCGAAAAAAAAGGAAAGCTGGCAACGAAAAAGACGTGGCACTACGGGATTGCCGACACAAGTGAAAACTCAGAGGTGTCGGTTACGGTAACAGTGGCGCGAGTTCAGTGTTAAAGCCCATCCTAAATATACCCTATGCGCCTAAAAAAGTTTTCATGTCCAAAATTAGGTACTCATTGATCGAATGTTGCCGTATTTTTTTGAAGGTTGCAATAATATCCAGAATAATTGTCGGGTGAGAGGCTTCGGCCGTGGCTAGTTCCCACCCTATCAGCAAAGACGTACCGCCAAGCGATTTAGCGTTCCGGTACGATGCTGTGTAGAAACTTCCAAGGTAGTACGCTAACATCTTCGGCTGCATCATCACTTACTTACTATCAGGTGAGATCGCAGTCAACTACTAACTTGTATAGCGTAAAAAAAAAGAAAAACACCATTTGCATTTCCACTAGAGTCTGCGAAGGTAGGTAGAGGCATAAAACATAGATAACTTTGTAACAAACCTCTTCGCAGCAACTTCCCACTTGGAGTCTACATAATGGACTATAATATGTACTAGTATATTATGAACTCAAAGCTATGATGTTATTGCAACCTTTAGAAAAAGCATATGTGCGACTTTCTTTTGTAGCCTGAAACAAATAAAATGTAAGTAATTTATTATTTTAACGATTTCTTCATAATAACATTCCATTTCCAAATTCCAAGTAAAAAGTTTCTGTTCTAATATTTTAAAGAAAAAATAATAATTTAATAAATATTAGTTTAATTATTTAATTTATTAGTCAATCATCATCCATCCTTCAAGAATGTTTTAAAATACTTGCCATATAATATAGTAATTGCAATCAAGTAATTAGACATAGTAATTCATTTCATGAAGAGTGATTTTCTATGTTGTAGCCAAGTTACAGATTTGATTGCACAAGCATTATCTTCAATATTTACACAAAGAATTTAATTTACACATAATTCACCCACAAAATACCTAACAGTAAAAATAGGCATTTATCACAATGTAGGTACTCAAGGATAAGACCATATTTTAGTTAATTTTTAGCTATCGTAAATTAAGTGTTTGCTAAGTTTTTTCTTTATTCAAGCATAAGTATATAAAATAGTTGTGATTTTTATTGTATCCTTACAATACTTACTATAATATTTTTCGATTGTAATGTCATCTTTCTGCACTCCTTCACAAAATAAATGCAATATGTTAAAGGAGGTTCAAACTTTTCTCTTTGTGTATTATTATTTAAACAGTTTGCGGTAATTATAACACTTTAATGGTTTTGTGGGCCACAATACTAATTTAATTAGGCCTTAAACACAAATAGTTTATCAGTATAACCAGAAAGACAAAAGTAACTATAAAACATAGGTAACATCAGGGGGGGTCAACTTACTTAAGGAACAATGGGTCCGTTTGTGGGGGTTACAAAGTGCGAGCGAGAAAGAAAATTGTGTTGCTATTTAATAAAATAATAATATTTTTAATTATTAGACTAGCAACCCAGTCATCAAATTTTACTTATAATTCATTTTTTAAGATTTTTTACATTATATGTATTACTTAGAAATAAAATACAATCTAAGTATACAACGAAAATAAATAAAAAAGGGCTGTGAAAAAAATTGAACTTATCAATTATCTGTGGTTTTCAGAAAATTTCAAACAAGTTTTAGTCTATGTTTTACTCTACTTGTCTATCATTTCAATATGGCCGATTTCTATTTTTTGTTGCTTGATTGTGTCGTATATTTTCTTTTTTTACGGTTTTTTTGTAATAATCTACACTTATTTTAAACAGAGTCTATACTAAATTCCGCCGAGTCGAGCATTTTGTATTTGTAATAGTGTTCACGTTCAGAAGTGATGTAATATTCAGTAAGAGAAGAACTCAGTTTTTTTCTTTTACCAATAAAGAAAATGAGAGACAATTTCAAGTGTGGAAGTGCCCGTTATGATAAATATTGTACTCTGTGTGTGGACGGTTCTCCTGCTAATGATCCAAACATTGCATCGTTTCCCCATACCTGGGAGAATTCGTTTCCTGAGTCCTGACAATAGTTTGTTCTTCAAGACATACCATAGGTAAATCTTAATTTTAATTTTGTTTGTATCATAATCATGTACTATGTAATAATAATCATTGTAATAATATTGTGGTTCAAATAAATTATTTAACACACAATTAATTATCTTTTTTTTTCAGTCCCTAAATCGATTCCTGTTATAAGGCGTAATTTCAAAAGTAGTTTATGAATGAAAAAATGCAATATAATTTTATGTTGTATTTTCTTCATTCATGAACTACTTTTGAAATTGCGCTTTACTATTTTTTCAAAAATAAATATAAAACAGGTGATTTAAAATTCCCGCTCAAAGAAGTTTCTGGGGGGGTAAAGATAGATGGCGTTCATATTACGTGGCCCCATTGTCTGTGTATGAAGTTGGTATTCTTCCCGGCTAGGGTAATAATGTTCTGTGGGTAACATTATTGCGTTCATTACAAAATTGCGCTTGATTCTTGCATGATTTTCTTCTCAATTAACTTTACACTAATTATGGAGCATAGCACCAAGAGGACCGCTGACTACGCTTACGCGTGCCACCGCAGCTGACCTGCCGAATCAGCGCCTCGTGTGACCTAGATTGTAGTTTTCCTTAGTTATAAAATTAATATTTTAGACCACTCTTTGTTACACCGCGTAGCAACTAGTACATATTTAATTATAACGTTATATTGTAATTTTCCATAATTAATTAAATAAGTTTAGAACATTTTGGTTTTTTTTGGGACCTCTGGCTGTGTGCTTCTTAACTGGCGCAGTCGGTAGGATCTTCTAGAAGGAAGGTCCAGAAGATTAAAGAAGAACCTCGAAGAACCAGCCGCCTGAGGTCAATATCAAGACATCGATCCAGAGAACCGAAATGTGCAAGTAAGTACATAGAATAGCCTGTGTCCTTACTTTCCGTATCCTATTAGTTTCCAAGATTTTCCATCCACGGAAATCAAACCCTGAGGGACCTGCATCGAGTAGGGCCTCTCGTAGGTTTAATTTAGATTTAAATAGAAGAAGTTTATCTCCGATTATAGAATCAACTAGTAATAAGATGGCCATGCACGACCCGGACAAGATTCTAAAGGCTGTCCGCGTTGTTCCCGAATTTGACGGGAACCCGCATGTTTTACCTCGTTTTATTAACATATGCGATCAGATAGTTTCCCATTATATTGGTACCGAACCGGGTTCGGAACTAACCAACCTTAGTTTAATTAATTGCATATTAAATAAGATCACGGGTTCCGCAGCACGTTTCATTAACTCGAACGGAATTCCGGAGAACTGGTTAGGTATAAGAACTGCGTTAATCAATAATTTTTCGGACCAGCGCGATGAGACCGCGCTTTATAACGATTTGGCACTTGCCACCCAGGGGAACAGCACCCCTCAGGAGTATTACGAGCGGTGTCAAACTCTCTTTAGCACCATCATGACATACGTAATGCTTCATGAGACGTTACCCTCCACGGTTGAAGCAAAACGTACCCTATACAAAAAACTTACCATGCAGGCTTATGTGCGAGGACTCAAAGAACCTTTGGGGTCTCGCATACGTTGTATGCGGCCGGAATCCATAGAAAAGGCCCTCGAGTACGTGCAGGAAGAATTAAATGCTTCCTTCATGCAAAACCGAATCCATAAATGACAGAAAAGTCGCAGCTAATAAAGCGACTCCCGTGTTTCAAACGGTACCCAATCCACCGGTGCCCAAAGCATTTAATTTTCCTACATTTACGCCACCTCCGGTACAAAGGCCGGCCCTGCAACCTGTAGTCCAACCGCAACAACAAGGACAATCATGGAGACAGACTGGACCAACTCAGCCTTACCAACCCCAACTGACACGTACCCAGCAAATGTTCCGTGCACCTCCTCCTAATTATAATCCTAAGAGTAATGTATTCCGACTTCCACCTAGAAACCAAAACCAATTCCCGAAACCCATGAGTGGAGTTGTGAACTATACACCCAGGCAACTACCACCTACCAATTACAATTCCCGCGGATATACACCGCAACCCAACAATACGAATATGCATGAATTTAATTTCCACGAAAATTATTACGAGGACTATACCGACTATACTGACTATGCTTATGACCAGGAACCGTACCATTATACCGACCCTTCGTACTATGACTACACGGAACCCGACTGTAACATGAACTCCCACGACATCCAATACTACGATCCGCCGAACGCGACACCTACTCAATGCGATGAACAACCTTCAACTAGCGAATCCAAGTCGGATTTTCGGAAACCCTCGAAGTTAAAAAAGCCAAAATAGAGGTAAATTTGCAGACCCAAAGACAGCTTCCATACATTCAGATCTGTGAGCCCCCGATAAAACTGCTCATAGACACGGGCGCGAATCAGTCGTTTCTTAGCCCGGAAGCTGCAGAGATGTATTATCCTCATATCCCATTTGATTATGATCCCTTTGAAGTAACGAATGTCCACGCTACAACCCGCAGTGACTATTCCATAACTATTCCTACCTTTCCCGAATTTTGTGACTCTAACGACATAAAATTTTTCGTGTATAAATTCCACAATTACTTCGACGGACTGATAGGACTCGACTTACTGGAACAATGGGCAGCTAAAATAGACCTTAAAGACAAATTATTATATACTCATAATGCTGTAAACCCGATCCGAATGTATAATTCGCGAAACGTTAATTTCTATGAAAACGTGATACCTGCAAATTCAGCTGTTTTATTAAAGTTACCTATTAATAGTCACGACGGCGACGTACTTGTCCCCGAACAAGTAATATCAAATTGCATCATACCTAGTTGTTTAACGTCGGTAAGGAACAATCGCGGAATTCTAGAAGTTTTTAACCCGTCAACGCACGACGTTATCTTTTCTATGGATAAGTCTGTCACCACCGAAGTCTATAATATGGAGACATTTGAGAAGGTTAATTTATCGACGCGTGCAAAAGAGGTATTATCGCGATTACGTACCGATCATTTAAACCCTGAGGAACGTACAAATTTAGAGATCCTTTGTGCGCGATATGCGGATATATTTTATATCGAAGGAGAGGCGTTAACCTTCACCAATAAAATTAAGCATCGAATCCGAACTACCGATGAAGTCCCGGTACATAGCAAAAATTATCGATACCCTTTCGCCCATCGCGAGGAAGTTAGGGACCAAATTAATAAAATGCTCGAGCAAGGTATAATTAGACCGTCAGAATCCGCCTGGAGTTCACCTATCTGGGTGGTTCCCAAAAAGACAGACGCCTCCGGTAAAAAGAAATGGCGACTCGTCGTTGATTTTAGAAAACTAAACGAGAAAACATTAGATGATAAATACCCTATCCCGAACATCACGGACGTTTTGGACAAACTCGGTAACTGTCAATACTTTACCACGTTAGACCTTGCTAGTGGGTTTTATCAAGTAGAAATGCACCCCGACGATGTCCCCAAGACCGCGTTCAACGTCGAACACGGACACTATGAATTTCTTAGAATGCCGATGGGATTAAAAAACTCACCCTCGACATTCCAACGGGTTATGGATAACGTTTTAAAGGAATTACAAAATACCGTGTGTCTTGTATATCTTGACGACATAATAGTATTCAGTACATCTTTACAGGAGCACCTAGTTAACTTAGAAAAGGTGTTTAAAAAATTAAGGGACTCTAATTTCAAAATCCAAATGGACAAATCAGAATTCCTTAAATTAGAAACGGCATACCTGGGACATATCATCTCCAAAGACGGTGTAAAACCTAACCCCGACAAAATTAGAGCAATCGAAAAATATCCAATTCCAACAACCCCTAAGCAAATAAAACAATTTTTAGGTTTACTAGGTTACTATAGAAAATTTATCCCAGACTTCGCTCGACTAACTAAGCCTCTCACCCAATGTTTAAAGAAAGGTAATAAAATAAATATGAATACGGAATATATTAACTGTTTTGAAAAATGTAAAACTTTGCTGACTAACGACCCTATACTACAATACCCGAACTTTGATAAGGAATTTATCCTTACGACCGACGCAAGTAACATTGCGATTTCAGGAATTTTATCCCAGGGTCCTATTGGCTCTGATAGACCCATCTGTTATGCATCCAGGACCTTGAATGATTCAGAGGTCCGATATAGCACAATTGAGCGGGAACTTTTGGCTATTGTATGGGCAACCAAATATTTCCGTCCCTACCTATTTGGCCGAAAATTTAAAATAGTTACTGATCATAAGCCACTTCAATGGGTTATGAGCATGAAAGAACCCAATGCTAGACTAACGCGCTGGAAGCTCAAACTAAGCGAGTACGATTTCACTGTAGTTTATAAGAAGGGAACTGCTAACACTAACGCAGACGCCTTATCGCGAGTGGAAATTCACAATGAGGATATTAGCTCAATCGTTGCGAACCCGTCTGTAGACCATATCTCCATAGGTTCATCCACGGAAACTGCTCACACGAGTAGGGAAAACCCTATTCTCGAAGTACCAATAACCGACGAACCCCTCAACAAATTCCATAGGCAATTACACTTGACAGTCGTAGGCGACATAAAACGTAAACCGAAGGCTTCAAAACCCTTCGAGACTCACACTCGTATCACAGCTCAAGTACGCCAGCCCTATCTAGAGGATGACGTCATAGATGTTATTAAGGAATTCGTTAACCCTAAAATTAAAACCGCGCTATTCATAGAACCACAACTAAGTATGTACGATATCATCCCCATAATTCAAGATAAATTTAGAAGTTCCGCTATGAAACTTGTACTTGCAAAAACGGAGTTAGAAAACGTCAGCGATTACCTCGAACAACAGGATATTATTCGCAAATACCATGAAGGGAAAACTAACCATCGTGGAATAAATGAGTGCTACCTCTCACTTTCCAAGCGCTATTACTGGCCTAAAATGAAAGATCATATTACAGAATTTATAAATCAATGTATAATATGCGGCCAAGCGAAATATGACCGTAAACCAACCAAACAACAGTTCAGAGTAGTTCCCCCGGCTACCAAACCGTTCGAAACTGTGCATATAGACGTATTCACTGTGGAAACGGAAAAATACTTAACCATAGTAGACGTTTTCTCTAAGTATGCTCAAGCCTATCACTTGAGAGATGCTACGGCGATTAGTGTGTTACAAGCCCTATTACAGTTTTCCAGTCATCATAATTTTCCTCTGACTATAATAAGTGACAATGGAACGGAATTTAGTAACCGACTTTTTGCTGAATTCACAGATCTTCATAAAATTAATCACCACATGACTTTGCCTCACTGTCCCAACAGTAACGGGAATATAGAAAGACTACATTCAACCCTTCTAGAACATCTTCGGATCTTACGGATAAAAAATAAAACCGATGCCGTAACCACCCTTATGCCATATGCCATAATCGCATATAATAGTTCAGTGCATAGCTTCACAAAATGTCGACCGTATGACGTAATAACTGGACATTTCGACCCCCGCGATCCCCTGGAACTTGATTTTAATAAACACCTTATGCAACAATACGTTCGTACTCATAGGGAACAAATGAAAACTGTGTACGACACAATCAATGAATTCTCCTTAAAGAACCGAACGGCTATAATAGAAAATATGAATAAAAATCGCGAGCCGGAAGTTGAGTTTTTACCTAACCAACAAGTATTCATAAGTAACCCCGCGGCAAGCCGACAAAAATTAGCTCCGCGATATATCCAAGATAAAGTTCTGGCCGATCTCCCTATCCATATTTACACATCTAAAAAGAAAGATCCGATAGCCAAACATAGGATCAAACGAATACCTAAAAAACCTAACTTGTTACAGGACACGATTGTCAATCCTGACCCTACTGTCCCTACTGACAGTTCGAGCGACAGCGACTCAGACTGTACAACTTGAAAGCTTGGGAAACGGACCTGGACTACTACCATTTAAACTTGGACCGACGAAACTCGTAACACATTATCATTCATTTCTACAGCACATCCAACTTCGAGACATTGAGGACAATATCTCGACCTTACAAACACAGTTATCCGGCTTTAAGAAATCCTTAGAAAATGACACCTTTGCTATATATGAGTTACAAATCGAATATCTATACAATAAGCTAAACACAGTATCAATTCAGCTTAAAACCCTAGAGCCTAATCGTGTAAAACGAGGTCTCATCGACGGGTTAGGATCGATAGTTAAGAGCATTTCGGGAAACCTGGATTATACTGATGCTATTAGATATAATAAAGCGATACAAATCTTAGAGGATTCTCAAGCCAACGTCATATCCGAATTTAACAGCCATATAAGTCTTAGCAAGGAATGGATGAGCTCCTATAGCAACTTGATCTCGCAACTGGTCGAGAATCAAAGCAAACTTAACTCTACTTTAATGTTACTTCTAGATAAGGATATTCATAAGGATGTTAGTTTAATAAAATATGCTAAATTCGCCCAACTTCTGACCATTATTACGGAAAATATAGACGACGTGCTACGAGAGCTGTTAAAAATCGAAAATTCGCTAGCTTTCATCAAAACCTCTAGCACTCATCACTCGATGCTGAACGTCGATATGATAGCAAAAATGGTTAAAAAGTTAAAAGGGATTTATCTTAAGGAACAAATCTTAGATTTAGAACTTAGGCAATATTACGATATTATTAAGCCTGGTTATTATTATTACGGTAAAGAGATAATTATAGTTTTTAAAATACCCATAGTCTCCATAGAATCTTACGATCTATTTAGACTGGCAGTTTTTCCAAATAGGTATATGCAGGCTCTCTTTCCTCCCTCTCCCTATATCCTTACCAACAGGCATACATTCTTGTACATAGAGGCAGAATGCCCGAAGTATAACAACGAATGGTATCTCTGCGAGAAAAGAAACAATCAGCTTCGAAGCTCAACGGACTGCATCCAGAACTTAATTCAGAACCAAACAATAAACCATCACACCTGCGAGATGACTACAATAAATCTCTCTCAAGAAGCCATGGAAGCACTGGATGAACGTCATTATATCCTCTCGTTGCCATGCCCTACACAAGCCCATGTAACCTGCGAAAGGGAAGACTTCATCACGCTCAATGGCAGCTTTCTAGCCACTGTCCCTGCTGGCTGCACTCTACAAGCAGGAAGCCTTTCGATAAGCAACACTGAAGACAGGATAACTGGACAACCTCTCAAGATCCAGAGTATTAAAACCTATGAATTAGAAGCACATCAACCATTGACGTCGAATCGCATAGACCTCAAATCAATTGACCTGGGAAACCTACATTCTATACAAAACAAAGTTATGCTGCAGCCGACGCTACAGAGTATCCAAAGGGAACCCTCATCCCTTTATCACACGACTATACCATTCTACATCACCCTGGCCATCATCATCGCCCTCGGTAGCAGCATCTACGCCATACATCGACGCAGGAGACTATCTAAGCTCAACCCAGAAATTCGAAGCGGAAACTCCAACGAGGCTCAAGACCAGTTTCCAGCAACTTTCCATCACCCTGTTCTGAAATAGTTGCTGATCTCGGGGTGGAGGAATTATGGAGCATAGCACCAAGAGGACCGCTGACTACGCTTACGCGTGCCACCGCAGCTGACCTGCCGAATCAGCGCCTCGTGTGACCTAGATTGTAGTTTTCCTTAGTTATAAAATTAATATTTTAGACCACTCTTTGTTACACCGCGTAGCAACTAGTACATATTTAATTATAACGTTATATTGTAATTTTCCATAATTAATTAAATAAGTTTAGAACATTTTGGTTTTTTTTGGGACCTCTGGCTGTGTGCTTCTTAACTCACTCTTAAACACTCAAAAACTCCATTGTATGCGGAATACAAATAGTCTATCCATTATAGCTTAAAAGCCTACATTCACGAATAGTCCAACCTCTCATCGATCCACCTTGCAGCTATTACACAGACATATTATGATATCTCTTCAGTGACGCAGGTACAGTCTGGCCATGTAATTTTGATTGCTTCCCAAATAGTGTTATGGAGAAACTACGATTATACACTATCGAATAGTCTGTTCAATATAAAATGTGAATAGTCCATTGGTTATTCAGTAATAGTCCACCCATCACTCGCGAATAGTCCAACCATTATGTGAATATAGCGGTTAACTCTCGTTGATCCACCTTGGTGCTATTGCACAGACATGATAAATGATATCTCTCCAGTGATGCAGGTACAGTCTGCGCATGTAATTTTGTTCACTTCCCAATAGTGTTATGGAGAAGCTATGATTATACACTACTGTATAATCCATTCAATATAAAATGCGAATAGTCCATGAGTTATTCAACAATAGTCCACCAATCACTCGCGAATAGTCCAACCATTATGTGAATATAGCGGTTATATCTCATAAGTCCACCTTGGCGCCGATGTTGCTCAAGGGGATGGCCTGCAGCTCGGTGCGCAGGCAGAGGAACTCCCCGGCAACGCAAGTGATGGCCGCGCACGCGACGTTGAGCGCCCACCAGGACAGCGTGGTGGGGAAACTGTGGTTGTACACCCAGCAGAACAGCAGGTGAATACCGTAAAAGGTGCAACTGTAACGGAAAAAGAATGCATGTTTTTGACGACCTCCGTGGCGCAGGGGATGCACGCTCGGATTCGAGTGGGAGGTCGCGGGTTCGATTCCCGCCACGGGCCATTTTGGAATTTTATAATTTCTGAATTGGCTCAGGTCTGGTCTGGTGGGAGGCTTTGGCCGTGGCTAGTTACCACCCTACCAGCAAAGACGTACCGCCAAGCGATTTAGCGTTCCGGTACGATGCTGTGTAGAAACCGTTGGGCCTTAGGGTGACTTTACTTACCCCTTCCAAGTTAGTACGCTAACATCTTCGGATGCATCATCACTTACCATCAGGTGAGATCGCAGTCAAGTACTAACTTGTATAGAGTAAAAAAACAAAAAAATTTTGTTGAACACTAAATTCTTCTCATATTTGAGACTGATTGAAGAAGCAATGTCAGTCACTTATACTGGTCCCTTAAAGAAATCGTGAAAAGCAAACACTTCCCAATGGTAATCAAAAGAAAAGTGTTCAACACCTACATTCTCATAAGCCTAACATATAATTATGGATGTCAAACATGTGTACCGTTTCAGAAAAACCTTATAAAGCTGAGAACCTGCCAAAGTGGAATGGAGAGAAGTATGTAAGCATACTACCAGTGATGAAGAGAAAAGTATGTGCATCATTCACTGACACTATGACTCTGAGCTTTCTTATTTGTTGATTGGCACAGTTGGAATTAGTCCTACCTTGCTTCTGTGTTAAAAGTCAATTTCCACAACTGAAATGTTTGTGTGAACAGTATGAACACTTCTCTAGTACCCATACACAAGTTTTTGTTTCTCTTTCAGGCAAGATTGCAAGATTTGTAATGTCCTCATATCATATCGTCATCGTAGTCGTCATTTCAGCCAATGGACATCCACTGTTGGACATAGACCCCCTGAAATGACTGCCACACACTATAGGCGGCGCCAGCGACCCTGTTGTCCGTCCACCTGGTGGGCCTAGGCCTAGTAATATGCCTGCCGACACTATGCTTCCCGATGTGTGACAGCATATTATTTAGCTTACCTAAAGTCCAAGCACAACTTGGTCCGTCCCACCAACATCCACAGCACAAATGCTCCTATAACAGCATTCAGTACAAACGCCACTATCATTGCTCTGCCCTCATTATCTTTCACTTGGATCTCCTACAATATAAACATACACATTATTATTAGACGTAGACACACATTAAAGAATTTTCTTTTGACAACTCCAAGAAATAATGTTTGCCTAGTGCAACATATTTGGGTGAATAGTAGTATAGTTCAGTTTGTCACCAGTTACCAGTTATGTTATGTATACATTATATGTATAGTTAAGCTAGTGAAATTATTGTGAAATTATCACAGTATTAGACTTATCATGCTGCAACTACTGAACCAATACGGCTTGAGTGTTGCATCATTGATAATCATATTATACCTGACATTATACCTTAAATTAATATATATTTTCTACTATTTGTTCTGGCAATAATGAATAACTCAGTGGTTCTCGCCCAAGATTTAAATTGCTAGATGAGCCCTAAACCTCCAAAAAGTCCACATTTTTTGTCTTGTGTGCGACATGTTGTCTTACACACCCAGCAACATAAGATAATATGGTAATATAGCAAGGTCTAATTTACTCTTTAACGAAATTTGTACTTGCGTTCTCTGTCACACAATCGTAAACTACAGCATGCTTAGAGCACTCTGCACGTTCGTGGATGTTTTTACAATGTGCAATAAATGTAGGATGTAGGCACTAGATTGGTTAGGGCATTTCCAGATTTAAATCTTTGGTTCTCACAGTTATCCCAGTAGCAGAACAAGTATATGGCTATAGTCTGCCACGTTGGTCAACAGCAGGTACCTAGACAGTGATAAAAGAAATTACAGACAACTCTTGGGAAACAAGTCAACAACTGAACTGGATTTCCCCAACATAAGAACTTGAAGCCAAAGTTTACACAACACTCACATGGTATTGGAACAGATGGTCCAAAGTCCTGGTGGAAGTGGTCAAGTCCTGCATCACAGCCATCAACAAGCTCAGCGTTAGGTACAGAACGAACTGCATCGCCACTATCTGGGACACGATCAGGCACGGGTCCCACTGAGTATAGCGGAATGAGCCAGTTAACTTCTTCATTTTGGACATGTTTTCGAACAAAGAGCTTAATACATCAATGTTTTCGAAGCGAACAGGTGTCTACTCTTAACATAGATCTTCTATAACTTCGATTCACTTACGAAAAGTGCAGTTTAGAGTAAAATTAAAAAGGGAAGACACTGTGTAAGAGAAATATTTCGCGGTTGAAAACGATGAAATTGTGCCAACAATTAATTCTTTTATACGTGATTTATTTTCGTGAACGAAATGAAAATTGAAATCACTGAAATTGTGATTTGTCATTTGAGAATTGAGTTGAGTACCTTTTGAGTTCACAATAATTGACACTGACAGCTCACAGCTGTCTTGTCAACACTTGTCAACAGTCAATTGTTAGTTGTCGTTGTCATTGTCAAAATATGTCAAAGGCTGGAAAATGCTTAGATTACCGAAATCGGAATTCTAGTAAAAAGGCATTTTTAATACAGTCAGCCGGCTGCCGGCAAAAGCAATAAATCCATAATTTATATAATTTTGTTTACTTATCACCAGCACCAGAAGATGTAGGTACATTTTATGGTCATTACTGTGACTTTTCCCGTTAATATCCCGTATTATAGTAGTGAGTCACTTTAATTGACATCTACTTACTCCAGACAGGGCGAACCGCGCGAAAAAATGTCGCCAGTTTATCGGTGTCATTAGTACCTACCAATAGTATAAGGCCACGCGGTAGTTCGCTCAGCAGCCACCTATATTATTTTGACAGTTGACGCTGGTACTGTTTGCTTGTATGAAAAAGGTTTACGTAAATATTTCTGATGCCCATATCTTGAGGTTAGTAATCAGTGGTCATTTTAATCGGTATTGAAGAATTTTAAATGATACGGATTCTTGGAATGATAGGGATATGCTTCCATTGAGTAACAGTATTTCAATGTATGCTTCCATCTTAAAAATATGTAATTATTTTTAGGTAAAGTGCAAGTGCCTGGTTTCCTGCCAGTTCTTCGCGGTGCAAACCAAAGACACCTATACTCTAGACGGGGCGGACCGCGCGAAAAAATGTCGCCAGTTTATGGGAGCAAAACCCCCTCCGGCGTCAGTAGTAAGCTGTAAAACGTAGTGATTATATACTCTTTGGTAAGCTGTAAGCCTACGCAGTATTTCGTACGTACACAACGACGTAGGAGTTTCGAGTTTCGACACATGGCTCTACATTTTCTTGTATGAAAGAAGGTTTACTTACCTAAAATGTTCGGATGGGCTCATCTTGATGTTATTATCATAGGTGCACCGTGCAAACCTGTTTTCCTAACGCCATTTTGGCTTGTCATAAGAGCCTGTTAATTAGGCATACCTATATGAAAAATAAAGATTTTCATTTTCATTAATCAGCCAAGTCTACACATTTGCACACATAGAGAATTTCACCTTTTTGTGTCATGTCAGTGTGATTGTAATATTAAACAACGGACATTCACCGACTGCAGTTTCGTATTAATAAAATTATTATCAGCTTATCATCAGTTAGAGATCATGGACAAGTGTTAAGCAGTGTCAACAAACACTTAAGTAGGTACCAACACAATCAAGATGACCTAACTAACCTGGACCTATCCAAAGACTTGCAGTGTCTTTGACCCTAGATTGAATTACTTCAGTACCTACTCTAGCATTTTCCACGACTTTGTCAAAGGTGCTAGAGCGAAACGGCATTTTGCGGTAGGCACCTAAGCTAAATAGTTGGAAATGAAACGAAATTTAAAAAAAAGGCGTGTGGCACTCGGAGACTGCCGCGGTAAAGCTATTGCATAGAATTTAAAGTTATTTTTTAGTTTTGCCATCAATAGAAAAGTAGAATTTTTGGTACCAGGCTAGCATGAAAGCAGGGAGCGCAACTCCACAACTTTTTAATTTTTAGTTTGCCATCTATCGAAAAATACTTATCTATATCTATAGAAACTTTTTAATGACTTTTTGAAATATCACTTGCGTGATATTTCAAAATGTCATTAAAAAGTTCTGCTGCTTTTTGATAGATGGCAAAATAAAAACTAAAAAGTTGTGGAGTTGCGCTCTCTGCTTTCATGCTAGCCTAGTACCAAAAGCTCTACACTTTAGGAGTGCCAGGTTATTTTCGTTACGGAATTTCTGGATTAGGTCTGACCGTCAAAGCCCGCGATAGAAGCTATGCAATAGCTTTAAAATGTTGGTATGAAAATGACATTCCTAATGTTTATAATTTCGTTAGTAAAGGGATGCAAAAGCAATCTTACAACCGGCCAAGTGCGAGTTGGACTCGCGCACCGAAGGTTCCGTACCTACCATCAAGATCAATTCCAACCAAAACACCTCCGCCTAAATTCAACAAAGTGATCTTATAAGGGTTCCGTTTATTTTTTCTTTGAGGTACGGAGCCCTAAAAACGAGCAAAAATCACGTTTGTTGTATGGTAGCCACCCTAAATATTCATTATTTACCCCTTGGGTTAAAACGGGAATAAATATTTGTATAGGTACTTACGTGTTGCTCACAAAATGTCAGCGAGCACGAAAATCGTGTGTTGGCATTTTTTCAAAGCAACGTTCGCATAAAAAAGCTATTTAGAGTTA
Organism: Coenonympha glycerion; assembly: GCA_963855885.1. NCBI lineage: Eukaryota > Metazoa > Arthropoda > Insecta > Lepidoptera > Nymphalidae > Coenonympha > Coenonympha glycerion. The sequence continues at coordinate 1,936,242 of OY979631.1, forward strand.
TATCTAGCAGAGAATAACAGAGTGCTTGCTATAGGTACATTAAAAACCCCCTTTGGGTAGGTGCGGAACCCTAAAAACGTGTTTTAATTTTTTTACAGTTCCAAAACAATTTCCATTTTCAAATAAAAAAAAAAATTGACAGACAAACATTTTTTGACGTTTCAGTAGGTAGGTAGGTATATAAGTTCCGATTGTAAATGAAGCTAATCTCAGAGATAAGTACCTAGGGTAGATAAAGAGATATATTTACTCATTGACCCCTAAGAATACTGTGTCCTCTAATAAAATAAAATAAAAACGGCCAAGTACGGGTAAGAGACGCGTACTGCAGGTTCTGTACTAAAGTCTTTTCAACGAAACGCGAGACCAGACGTAAACAAAAGCCGATCATTTAGTAGTAGCGACGACGGAACAAACAAAATATGACTATCTCTTTCTATCTTGTTTGTTTGCTATCTGCCGCACCGCTCACGACTTTCGCTTTCAAGGTCAAAGCATGTCATGGGGGTTATCGTAAACATTTGGATAATATTTTATATTTTAATTTGTTCCCCTAATCATAAACCTAGAATAAATATTTTAATTGACGCGTGATATTGACGTGTCACTTGTCTCAACATTCGAAGCGATTGTATAGAATAGCGTCCATTCGCGTGGATGGCGTGGCGCTGCATGACCTGACGTGCCACTCAGCGTGCTTCTAGTGAGGCACTGAAGTGGCGCGTAACACGAAACTTTCACTTATGTTAAATCTAGTTTCAAGATATCATTAAAAAAATTCAAACAATACGATATTATTGTCAAAACATAAATTTATTTTAAATTTGAAAAATTAGTATACGTTAAAAAGGTTGCGCAACCCTGCTTAAGCGAATGACCTGGCAGTCGGTTTGTTTACGTCTGGTATCGCTCGAGATTGAATAGACTTTACAGTAGTGTTAAAACCACGGATATACCTAAATGTGAATCACATTAAAAATTTGTTGAACGTTATATATATTTGTGAACGTTGGTTTGTTGCTCATAATAAATACTGACGCGACCTATAATAGTAAGAAGATGTGTGATTTCACCCATCTCTCGATAGATAGCGCTGTCTTCTGTTAGCTCGCGCTACCGAGTTCAAAATACGTGATTGCATGCGTGCCCATTCTGTAATTAGAGCCCATTCAAGATTTTCGAAGATTTTCGTAGATTTTCTTCGTGATGGGATTTTTGTCCCGCGAAAAATCTATTTCATTTCTCCTAGCCATATAACGCGAAAACAACTTTATGTCGATAGCCCGTAATTAAATAATAATAAAGCGGTTGAAATTGCAACATAGGATTTCCACTTTTTCATTCTGTTACGGAACCCTAATAAGTTTTTTATTGTTTCATACGTTTTTATTGTACTACAGTAAATAGGATGTTTGAACAATATAATTGATGTAATCAATAATATGTTACACGTGTAGGTAGGGGAAGGGAGGGTAAGATGAAAAAAAAATCTTCTTTGTCTGCGTGGTGTTATTTTTATTGTTTAAAACTTTTTCGTTTTTTTTTGTTTCTAGATGGTATTTAAATATAAAAGAAAAAGTCATCTAGTCTTGGAGTGAGCAAACAATGGATGAAGCTAGAATCACATCAATTTCTATTTCTTGTGTATTAATAATTGTAAATTGTATTGTTCGCCTGTACATTTTAATACTCGCATTTCATTGTTTTGCTATTTGAGTCATATCAATTGATTTACCTAACATTATTTCTTATTAGCATAACATTAGCATTGCAATATATGCAGTGATAGCTCAGTGGTTCTGACCTCTGCCTCTCATAAGGAGGTCGCGGGTTCGAATCCTGGGCACGCACCTCTGACTTTTCCGAGTTATATGCGTTATTAGGTAACTAAAATATCACTTGCTTAACGGTGAAGGAAAACATCGTGAGGAAACCTGCATGCCTGAGAGTTTACAAAAAATGTTCTCGAAGGTGTGTGAAACCCGCCAACCCGCACTTGGCCAGCGTGGTGGGCTATGGCCAAACCCCTCTCAGTCTGAGAGGAGACCCGTGCCCAGCAGTGGGACATAAAAAGGGGTTGAGATCATGATTTGTTATTAGTAGCATGTTATAGTTTAATAAATTACTTTTCTCGACTGATTAAAATTAAAGATTTATATTGAAACGTTTTAGGTTTATTAGGTTCTAAAGTTAAGCCCTCCATCTTGCCCTTCATTCCCCTATTATTATGATTGCAGTTTACGATGAATTTTTGTTAGGTATGCATAATGCAGGTCACTTTGACCTGTTCTTTCGTTAATTCTCTTTATCGTTTTATGATGGTTTAATTGAAATTTATGATAATTGATACAGAACACGGTGAAAAAAATGTACAGGACACTTTTTCTTTTGTTTTACAACCTCTGAACTCTACTCAGCCGTGATAGTTTTCCTCACAATCAATGACCAAGTGTCGAGTTTCTTGCCAGTTCTTCTCGGTGCAAACTTGCCTTCCTAACCTGGCGGTAGAGTTTTCACTTTTCACAAGAGCCTGTTATTTAGGCCTATGTGAAAAATAAAGATTTTCATTTTCAATTAACAAAGATCACTGAATTACCTACCTTAAATTCATTGATTCTTTAGCGCTGATTTAAAAACATACTTTTAAAAAAATCCTGTTCAGTTTTTTCGTGTTTTTTGTGTCTATCATGTACCTACAAATAAATAATCAATAATACTCTGTTTTCATACCCTTGGAGTTCGAATTATATTTTTCCAATAATAATAGGTACTCTGTTTTCCTACCCTTGGGGTTCCCCCCCCCCCCCCCGATGGATTCGAATCTTGTCGCGATGGGGGGGCTCAGTAGCCGTGGTTGGGTCCCACGGTGAAGCCAAAAGGAATCCAGGAGGGGACGCTCGGAGCGGGCCTGGAGATGGGCCCGCTCTGGATGCGTCCAAGAAGGGTGCGGGGGACAGAGTTTTCTGTCTCCTGCAGCCAGGAGGGGTCGCGGGAGGAGAGGCGTGTCGGTGTGTCGTTGCCGCTCGCCCTATCTCCCGCGACCAAACGGTGGCGCACCGTTGGATGCGTCGGCGGCGGGGCCGCAGGGGAAGAGGAGTGTCGGTGTGTCGTTGCCGTTCTCCCTGTCCTCTGCGGCCGTTTGGTGGTTTGCGGCGGAGCCAAAGATCAGATCCGCCGCGGGGTATGGGAGGTCGATGCCTGCGAAGTGCAGGAGCAAGCTTCGCAGGTATCGGCTTACCCGTGCCCACGGCCCCTGGGTGGCGGTCCCGGGGGGGTCCGTCACCTTACGGATGGGCGCCGAGGAGGTAAGGCCGGCTTAGGTGTTTCTGGCGGGCCTTGCTGTTGGAGGGGAGCTCCGTGCTCCACCTCGTGGAGGGGCTGCGCAAGCGGCCGGGCACCGGCGGGTTCGCGGAGGTTTGCGCAAGCGTTCCCGTGTTCCCGTCATACGGTGCGAGGAGGAAACACCGTGGGGTTTAGCCGGTAAGAGTCCGGCATAACCCAGCCGCTCCCCCGGGCGACTGGGTATCCATGAGGATTCCCCACGATAAAAAAAAAAAAAAAAAAAAAAACCCTTGGGGTTTGAAATATATTTTCCTAAACTTATATGGAACCAAGTTCAGGGTATAACTTTCCCAATAAAGAAGAATTATCAAAATCGGAATAGGTTCTCCGTAAAAAGTTATGCGTGGTCCATACTAACAAAATATCGACTTGAGAGTTGAGAACCTGCGTCTAATGGGGATGGATACCTACCATCCGGGCGTGAAAATAGAAAAAAAATGTTTGGAGATGACATATCCGATCGACAAACAGCACAATGATTAGATTAGATTAGATTGGATGTTATAAAATTTTTTTTTAAAGAACAGTATCAATGTCAAAACGTGATATTCAAGCGTTGTGATTGGTCAATACCTGTGTTTTGACATTAATAGTTGATACAGTTATTTAATGATTGATACATTTTTAGCCGATCGCCCTGCTGGTCAAACTTTTCCAAGACATTCTGATTGTCATTCCCATATGTTTTTTAGTTTCGTTCCTTATAGTTGCGAAATGAGGAATCGACAGGTGTCGTCGATAAGACATGCTGGTTGATGCTGTTATCAGTTATCTCGCTTATTAGCACTCACAATGTAAACATTATTCAACATCATTAATATTAGGACATTACACATTATATCAAAATCCACCCACAAAGTATTTTTTTACTGATCTTTTCGTATAGAGGGGAAAAATTAATTAAGAACAAAAATATGGAGAGAGCTGATGATTGAGGATTTGGGAGACGGGTGAATAGCACGGTGAAGGTATTGAAGATAGGTGGGGGGTGCTCGACCAAATGTCATTTGAAACGTCATCCAATTGGCAGTAAACTGAAAAAAAATTCAAAATGGCGGCCAAACGAATTTCGCCAATATCTCGAAGAGTATAAAAGATGGAAGAACGGTTCCTTGACAAGAGTTGATCAGGACAAAAAGGTCTAATTGATGGCTAGAAAAAAAATCCAATATGGTGGAATTATTTTTTTTCGATAGAAAATGTAGGATGATTATTGCCTATATAGGCGGGAAGACAGCACGCGGGCCACATGTGGCCCGCTCCGCCACGGGACCTACTAGTAATTATATGTAGAGGTATAGGATGGTAACTAGCCATGGCCGAAATTTATAAATTTTTATCTAAAACTATACAATGGATGTAATTGTTTTTTTTTTTTAATTTCCCGTTAAAAATACCTAATATCCAAAAACGCTCTAAAACAGATTTTTGATAGTTATCTTAACTTTTTACCAACTAGGTAATAACATCGGTTTTCTACTCATATTTTCCCGCAAGGCTGTCGCACCCTCCAACGTTAGCGGTGCAGAGGGCAATAGGGAAATTTCCCTACAGGCAGGTGTTGTGCCTGGGGACCGCTTGTGATCCGAGCGTGTGACGTCAGAAGTTGTATTTATAGAACGCTCGTCAAATGCTCTGTCAGCGTGTGCTATTGCGCTGGTTACGCCATCTGTCGTCAGCTATCGAAGACCGCTACAAACGTATTTCCCACCCATTCATATTCGACGTACTAAATACGCGTGCGAAGCGGTTTGATTCCTCGGTCCTGATATTACGCACTTGAAAGGTCTAGAATATCCTCCCAGGCATTGTCTTTCCTGCCACTTACGACCCGGGCGCCTTCAAATCGAGAGTGAATAGGCATCTCCGCGTTCCTCCGCGAGGCAAGCGCGTTCCACCTTAAACTGTATCATCAATTTCCATCGGGTGTGATCACAGTCAAGCGCTAGCCTATTTTATTAAAAAAAGGATTGCGCGGTTTTATGAAACCACGGTAAAAGTGAAACTTTTGTGGCCTTGGCTGCTCTGACGAGCGCCTTTCACGTTATCCCTACTCCGCGGCCGACCGTCATGCGACTTGCAACACACAGTCGAACAAGTAAATAATTTAAAAATTAAACATCACGATTGCCCTGTGGTAGAGCGACTTTTTCCAAAAAAATATAGCCCATATAATATATGTTAGGTACTCGGAATTCTGTGAGGATTCTAACGATAGGTAGGTACCCCATAATATGTCCAAATCCATTCAACCGTTCAGACGTTATGGTAGAATAAAGAAACTCACATACTTACATACATACATACATACATACGTACATGAACCCTAAAAACATCACACTCTCTTTTTGCGCAGTCGTGTAAAAAGTTTGAGACGATGTAATAAAAGTTTAACTTTAAAAAATTAAGGACGAAAATTAAAACCATGTACGACCGCCCATCAAGTCACGATCGAACTCGAGTCTCGGCCAAGTAGATACTTATTCTAAATACAGCGAAAAATCGCTGGGGCATGATTAACCGTTATGTAATAGGTTATCAGATATCACTGTAAACACCGAATAATCTTTACTATAATAAACCCGCGATAATCCACAGTGAGCACATGCCCTTACTCGCTACAAAACAATTATACACTGCGGAAAAGATTAAATATATCTATGGAACGGAACGAGTGTACAGTGTAAATTCAGCATGTCTCTGAGGACGGTGTGCGTTTTGTGGTAAATTATGTGTTTTATAATTTTTTTACCGTTTCCAAAAAAATACGTTATCAATTCAACACGTGTGAATATTAAGTTAAACAAAATTTATAAACTTACTAAATATTTTATTAGTAGGTACTATTAATTGTTTTAGGGTTCCATGTACCTCATATACTTAATATTTTATTAAATACTTACTTAATACTTACTTAATAACATACTTAATAAATAATACTTACTTAATATTTTATTAGTACTATTAATTGTTTTTAGGGTTCCATACCGCGATAGCTGGGTGCTCTAATATCAAATAATTTAAATTTAAATTTATTGGATATTGATTTTATAAAAACACATTTACTGCTTTTCTCGCCCTTAATTGAGAATTAATTTATATGACAAAACAACATTTGGCGGGTTAGCTAGTATCGAAATTATTTTTATTATTTAAATAAGGAAAAAAATTGAGACCAATGCCTGTGTCTTGGTTAACCTTTTGCAGACACCTATATAAATATTGGCTTACCTACTTATGTTATAATATAGGTAAACCTTGGGACCTACTAAAAGAGCATTCATCCTATTTTAAAGACCATTTATATTTACTTAGAGCTGAGCTATTGTTACACTTCTATGGCTTCTGATCACGCAATTATTCCTTTTTTGCTATTCAACCAATCGCCTGTCAATAGCTCATCATAATATTATTATTACAATATGATGCGAAAATGTTATCTATTTTTGCCCGCGAGGAATAGTGCCAAGAATATACTGGCTGCATTTCCGCGTTGAACAGCTAGGCTGATACGTTGCGCAGAAATTGAGCCAGCCCTTCTGTCACCAGTTGAGGCTATTAACCGCGGGGAAAGATCTCGAAGGAATTTTTTGGCACTATGACTCCATGGTCCCAGGGTCTCCACGGCCAACGGGACAAATATGTAACTCTCTAATAGAGGCATCTATTTGAATAGATTAAACTGCACTATGTAAATAATGTCCGTAACATTATTTACATAGTGCAGTGAACTATAATATACATATATACATACAGGGTTGTATAAAAATACCAAATCGCTCTCGGACTGTATTTGTTTACATTAAAACTAACAACATTTTTGTTATACGATATTTTTTCTGTACTCGATATTTTGATAAATATCAAATATTCAATATTTTACAGAGATACTCTACTTGTTGCTACTCTGTAATGTACATGTTGCTACATGTAAATTTTTGTGTGGTTGAGTATGAATGTTAGACTGCATAGACAGTGTGTTTTCCTTTATCCTATACCTTTAAACGAGCAATTCTTGTATATATATTTCTATATAATCTGGATCTCGGCAACGGCTCCAACGATTTTCATGAAATTTAGTATACAGGGGGTTTTGGGGGCGATAAATCGATCTAGCTAGGATTCATTTTTAAGTATAAAATGTCGAATTTACCAATAAAAAAATAATAAAAATATGACTTCTGCTGCCATCTATTAGCCAGTAGTTAAACTACCAGTAGTTAAACTACCGAGCGAAGCTCGGTCAACCAGATATTTAAAATGTAATCATACAACGCAACCGCAGGCATGCAATGTATTTATTCATTTATACAAAGCACTGCATATTATAAGTGCCCGCACTCATCCTACCATTTATTTATTTATACTTATTTACAAAAAAACTATGATCTACAGGCTTCTAGTGGAGGCTGGGTGGTGCGCCAGTGAGCTGAAGTTTCCGCCGGCGTTTAAATTCGGAGCTGCGACGTCATCTTACCAGATCGAGGGTGCATGGAACGTTAGTGGTAAGAACATCTCAGCCTCTCTCTCTCTCTCTCTCTCTCTCTCTCTCTCTCTCACGCAATCTCTGTTGAAGCGAGACCATACCTCGCCAAGACCTCGCGAGCTCTTGCGGTCCCCATCTCACGTTCATCTCATGCGTGAAAGCATGGGCACTGATGGAGTCGACATTCGCGTTAGGTTGCGATCTTCCGCAACTTCAAAGGCATCCTGGCGAAAATCCTGGCTATTTATAACATCCAATCTAATTTGAACTAAGATGTCAACGGAACTCTAACAAATAGGAGTTCATGTTACAATGGATTTTTTTTAAATTCTTAATTAATCATATCCTGGACTGAAATTTTTTAGGCAACCCACTTGCGAGATATTTATTGACATATTTAATTGGATATAAAATAGTTTTCATCCAATAAGCAGATCGGTGAAGGTCGTTGTATAGCGGGATCCTAGACCAATAGGTACGAGTTGGGTACGAGTACAATATACAACTCGGTGACAATATCTGTGGACCTCGCTGGAATGCGTACCCCCTTCCCGTTCTCCTTTCACCTCCCCGCGCTCGCCCGGCTTGATTGTTTTGCGCACCATATCAGAGCGCTGACACGACGTGACGTCATCGAGTCAGGTCCACAGATATTGTAACCGGGTTATACGTCGTTGATTATAGTTTAAGAGCCTTCTCTTCTCTCACGTGATCCAGACAAGGCGCCGAGCACGTGGGACACGCTGACGCACACGCGGCCGCACGCGATCGCAGATGGCAGCACCGGCGACGTCGCCTGCGACTCCTACCACCTGTGGAAGGAGGACGTACAAATCGCTTCGGACTTGGGACTGGACTTCTATAGGTGAGGCTGGACGTCCTCTGATGAAAAAATTGGTCAAGCACAAGTCGGGCTCGCCCACTTGCGTACCATCAAGACCCATTCTCTATGGTATTAAAGTAAATCAAACACACCTGCCCACTAAATCAAAAACGAGCACAAAACTTACGTTTGTTGTATGGGAGCCCCCCTTATTTTTTTTTTTAATTTAACTATTTATTTCTACAGTAAGTATAGAACTGAATAGGTAGGTATTCTGTGAAAATTTGAAGCGTCTACCTATTACTGTTATCAATATCGAACAAAAACAAGCAAAAAATCAGGTTTGTTGTATGGGAGCCCCCTCAAAAATTTATTTTATTCTATGTTTTAGTATTTGTTGTTATAGCGACAACAGAAATACAACATCATCTCTGAAAATTTCAAGTCTGTAGCTAAGTATATATTATAACGGTTCCAGAGATACAGCCTGGTGACAGGAATGGAGACAAATATCATACTTATTGACGTTTTACAAGAGCCTCTACCTATGTTAGGCCAATGGCTAGGCCTATGTGAAATCAAAAATATTTTGAGTTTTTACCTAAGTACTTCATGAGATCGAATGCCTCAATGCTTTTTGTGACTTCAATATTTCCTGCCTCTATATAGGTACCCATCATTGTTCAGGGGTTTAAAGCGTAACAGGCAGACAGATTTTTGCTTACATATTTTATGATATTAGTCGAGAAAGTAGGAGATTTTGTCATTTTGTTTGATTTTGGTCATTTTTCTGTAGCGGTCTTCGATAGCTGACGCTAGATGGCGTAGCGTGCAGTGCATGCAGTAGCCGTTTAAATACAACTTATGACGTTCTTCTTGGATCACAAGCATTACACCTGCCATGAGGGGAAATTTCCCTATTGCCTTCACAACTGGCAAACTTCTTTCGTACAACAGAATTGGCACCAGTCGTATTTGAATTGACAGATTTTCAATATCGTGGCCGCGCCTGCTGCCCACTGGACTGCCAGACGTGGTGAGCGAAGATGGCCGCCGCTACTACGATCAGCTCATCGACGCGCTGCTGCAGCGGGGCATCGAACCCGTGGTCACCATGTACCACTGGGACATGCCGCAGCGGCTACAGGACCTTGGTTAGTCACATTTTTATACTAGCCCTATGATAATAACATCAAGATGAGCCCATCCGATCATTTTACGTAAACCTTCTTCATACAAGAAAATGTAGAGCCATGTGTCGAAACTCCTGAAAATACTGCGTCGGCCACAGAACATTATTACTGGCGTCGGCTTACAGCTTACTACTGACGCCGGAGGGGGTTTTGCTCCCATAAACTGGCGACATTTTTTCGCGCGGTCCGCCGGGTCTATAGTATAGGTGTCTTTGCACTAGCCTCAATAGACGTACCCTATACACAGGACTCGGTGGATCTCGCGAAAAAATGTCGCCGAATCACTGGTGTCAAAAATGTTTCTCTTGACTTCTTTTTGTCATTGATCTATAATATTTTTGTTGACCAGCGAAGTCAATTCGACGGGCAGCCCGGGCCGGTCCGGGACGTCGAGGTTTTTTAAGGGCCGGCTGAAAATCAGCGCTGTTATGGTGTATCTACACCATCTCGGCATTATGCTGAGTCGTTGCCCCTTTTTGGGTTTTCTGGTCACAGTTTTCTTTAGTTTTAGTTATTCTCTTGACTTTGTAATTTTGTTTTTCCATATTTATCTGTGTCCATTTTCTAACCCAGATTATTATTATTATTTCCATATTTAATTTAACTCTCACACCCGGCACATGATAAATATATATAAAAACCAAAGACGTATAATAAACTTACTTACATACACATAGATTAAATAAACATACATAAACGTTACACACATACATATATGTACCGGGCGGAGGACTACACCCCGGCATTATTATTATTGACTCCGACAGTGTCAGACGTAAGCCGACTGCAGTATTGTCTATGGACCGCGGTCAACATTTTTTTAAAAAAGTATTTTTTCTATCATAGAAATTAGAAAAGCGATTTGTCTAGTATTATTAAAATCGATTTTTCATTTGAAGATATCTTAGATACATACGTTATAGGTATATTACATCGGCGGATCCAGGGGGGGGGGTCATGGGGGTCATGACCCCCCCCTGGGCCTAGGTGAGGTCCAGAACCTTGGTGGATCGATTATTAAACATAATGGTATTTTTTGTCACAATATAGATTTTATATAAGTGAGGACCTTTTAATATTTAATTGATTTCTGATTGATTTTATTGTATAAGATGTCGAATGCATTATTAGGGAACGAACTTCTCGAAAATTTGAATTTTGCCTCGCCACCGCGACGTTTTATTTGATGACCTCTTGATTTCCCTGGAGATTTTCTGGTTTATTATTAATCCTCCCTTATTTAGGTACTGATTTTATTAATAAATCTCCTGATATATTTTATATACTATATTTGGGTTTTGAAATTATATTCCGTAAAAAATGGTATAGTTATCTAAGTGACGTCCACAGTGGAGTAAAGTGCACCTAGGTGTAATCTGCACTACCCTGTCGCCTGGAAGAAGCTAGAAGTTTAAAATTTAGGTTTAAACTATAACGTTAACAAATTAATTTATCACTTGCTAAATTTAAAATTTGCGCGCGATGAGAATATGTGGATTCACTATCGATGTATACAAGGTCATTTCGTAAAAACTTTTCTCATAGCGTTCCGGAACGCAACATTGTCCAGCTTACAGGGGGCTTACCATGACCTTTTAAGAAACCATGCAAATTCCAGCCAGTCAAAAGCCGGGCAAAAGCAGGCCTGCTTCTGAATCGCTAAAAATCGTACCATGACATCATAAAAGTTGAGCGTTAGTTGAACGGGTAAGCTTGTCTGTGGTCTGCTGCAATATCGTAACGTTCAATAACGTAACTCTTGTCGATATCATCTATAGTGCAGGGTTTGTAGGTGAACACGGGTGCAGAGTCTCAGGGGGCAAAGATTTTGTCCGCCTCATGCCACAGGATCTTTGTTATGTTGGTAAAATAAAAATGGGAAATGCTTTCCAAAAAACCAACTTCAAATGCCACTACAAAGAGTGAAATAATTTTTATTTAAATTTTAGGTACCTACACCAATTCTAAGTCGGGCAATGTTTCATACAATCCCTAATATTCCTTCTTACTTACTTAATGTGCGAAGAAATGACGAAGTCATAGACAATCGCCCGACTTCGAATTGAAAATTTAAATAAAAATTATTTCACTCTTTGTAGTGGCATTTGAAGTTGGTTTTTTGGAAAGCATTTCCCATTTTTATTTTATACTTTTTAGTAGAAAACAATAAAATGCACAAGGCGTTGTAAAAATACCCAAATCGCTTGAGGTGTGTTCATAAAATCTGAAGAGATACCTCAAATTCACCAAGATCCCATCATCTGACCCTGACTTGATGACTTTAGTCATCAAATCACTATCTCCTAGCAAATGCACTAGTAACTATAAAAAATACCCAACTCGCTTCAAGTATACTAGCAAAATTTGAAGAGTTCCCTCGATTTCACCAAGATCCCATCATCAGACCCTGACTTGATGACTTTAGTCATCAAATTAGTATCTGCTAGCATATGCACCAGTAACTATAAAAAATACGCGACTCGCTTTAAGTATACTAGCAAAATTTGAAGAGTTCCCTCGATTTCACCAAGATCCCATGATCAGATCCTGACCTGATGACCATAGGACAACTTGGAAAATATTACTCTTTCTAATAATACCCAAATAGTTTCGTGTGTCCATATAAAATTTGAAGAGTTTCCTCGATTTCTCCAGGATCCCATCATCAGATCCTGACCTGATTAAAATGGGACCATCTGAAAACAAAACCCTCTTAAACAAAAAAAGAATTTTTCAAATCGGTCCACGTGTCTTTGAGTAATCGGGGAACATACATAGAAAAAAAAAAAAAAGATTCCGACGAATTGAGAACCTCCTCCTTTTTTTGAAGTCGGTTAAAAACAGAAAATTTTGCGCTCGCTTCGCTCGCATATCGAGTGATCAAAATATATACAATTTGCGTTCGCTTCATTCAGGACTATTTGCGATTTTAAGACGTTATTCCGTCTTAAAAATTATTATATTATTTTTAGTAAAGATAGATCTCACTGTCAATACTTGTTAAATTAAAGGCTGGAATAAATAGTGATTTATCCTGCGAAATCGTAAAAATTTTATCATAAAAATAAATAAAAATCGGATTTACAATACACAAGTAACGCCTGATACCCCACTGAATATTGTTATCTCTTTTTGAAATTTCGACGACCCGGTTTAAAATAAAATGATACATGATTTTAAATTTTTATGATTGCACTGATGGCGAGCCATCATTATCTACAACTATTTAAAATTTCATGTCGATATCTTTAATAATTACTAAAATAAAGGGTTGTGAAACACAGTCAGTCAGGCAGACGGACAACAAATTAGTGATCTTTAATGGGTTCCGTATTTTTTCTTTTAAAGTATGGACCCTAAAAACGTAAAAAAATTGAGCTCGCTTCGCTCGCACACAGAGCGGCACAGATACAGATATTAAAATATATAATGTTCGCGTTGACTTCATTCGGAACGATTTGCGATTTTAAGACGTTATTCCAGCTAAAAGTGATTACGAAAAATCAAATAGTGGCTAAGAGCTTCAGTAGTTGAAGAACGTCTTAACCGGACTGGTATTTCTCCACGTCCATACCATTGAAGTAGATGAAGTGCTAATGCGTTTCGGGAGAAGACGTAAAAGAAAAATTGATTGGTAAAATACCTACCTACTTTTTACCTGTATAAATTAGTATCAAAATTAAATTATAACTCGTTATGACTTGACCACAACTACGAGTATGTGACCCCCCCCTGGCACCAAAGCTGGATCCGCCCTTGGTATATTATGTATACGCCCAATTATCACCCACCCAGACATTACATAAGTAATAATGACTAAAAAGCGACCATTCGATCAGCATTATTATCATTACATTAGTCTTATTCGTTTAAATGTAATGTTATTTGCATATTAAATGTACCAAAATTAGTTTGGATGTGAAAATAGTTTGATTAACTTAACCATTACCATTTAAATATCAAGCTGTTGCGTTGTAATTAGCCCTAATTTGTTGCTTACGACAAAATAGTAATTATATTAGATTTATTATTTAGTCATTTATTCTTTAAAAAAATTTAGGGCTTTTTTGCTACAATCCGCTACGTGAAAATAATCTGTATGGTCCAATATGCAGGAACACCACTCAGCTGAAACCACAAACACAATTCTTCGATGCATGTTTCGTCCCCATACCGGGACATCTTCGGGAGATTTTTACTTAACAATGCGAAATCGTAGATTCTTTTCATTTAGGTATAGAAAAATAAATTCCTACTGTTTTCCTATTTAATTATGGATTTCCGCAACATATCGCCTTCTTCCATTCAATAACATTTCGTTTCATCCATCGAATCGACTACCTAATATAATAATGACTACAGTGGCAGATGTATTTGTTGCTAGTACCCACCAATCAAGACCAAAACTGGTTTACTCATAAAATAGACCATGTATTGCACATAGCACATAACTCATTGTACTTTGCAACATGCACATTGGGATTGCACATTGTTCTTCCTGTTCTTTCTCTCCTGTTCATGGGTACCTAATGTGCATTACCAATAAACCATTTTCATTTCATTTCAAGGGTTATCTACCATTAGCACAAGTGGTCATAGACAATACGCTGGACAAACTCACAAACACTTATTCCTTCCATAATACTGTTCCCAGGAGGCTGGTCCAATCCCCTGATGGTGGATTGGTTTGAGGACTACGCAAGGGTTCTGTACACTCTGTTTGGGGACCGCGTCAAGACCTGGATCACTATCAATGAACCTTTCACTATTTGCGCTGTAGGTAAGTATCTAATTAATAATTTATCCGCAATCACAGGTGTCTGCGCAAACACAGGTGCACTCTCTGTTCCCTTTCTCTCACAATCCAGAGAGAGATAAGGCGCAGGACCGACGGCTTAACGTGCTCTCCAAGGCACGGGGCAAGATAAAAATATAAAAGACTAGCGGACGCCCGCGGCTTCGCTCGCGTTTAACCTCTGCTTCACATCCTCAGGCATTTAATTACTAAAATTCCTGTCTTAACTGCCATTTATTTTAATAATATTAAGACGACAAATTCTTCCTTTGTGCTTGCTGCTATCTTCACTTATCGGTTTTGAAAATATGAGGTTGTTACAAAAAGTTAAATCTACTCGTAGTTCAATTAAGGTACCATACCTATAGGGAAAAAGGCGGGAACCCTATTACTGAGACTACACTGTCTGCCCGTCTGTCCATAATAAATGGCGGCCACTTTTATTAATTCTGACCATAAATTCGTTCTCTATTATATATAATATATATATATTTAATATGTTGCGATACTCAAATATCGATTTTCAAAGCAATTGGCCCAGTAACAAAAAAGTTCAAAATGGCGGCCACTTTTTTAAATTTTGACCACAAATTCCTTCTCTTTGCTTGTTGCAATACTCAAATACCGATTTTCAGAGCAATCGGCCCAGAAACAAAAAAGTTCAAAATGGCAGCCACTTTATTTAATTCTGACCATAAATTCGTTCTCTATGCTTGCTGCGATACTCATATATCGATTTTCAAAGCAATCAGCCCAGTAACAAAAAAGTTCAAAATGTCGGCCACTTTTTTTTTAATTCTGACAATAAATTCTTTCTGTATGCTTGTTGCGATACTCAAATATCGATTTTCAAAGCATTCGGCCCAGTAACAAAAAAGTTCAAAATGGCGGCCACTTTTTGTAATTCTGACCATAAATTCGTTCTCTATGCTTGCTGCGATACTCATATATCAATTATCAAAGCAATCGGCCCAGTAACAAAAAAGTTCAAAATGGCGGCCACTTTTTTTTAATTTTGACCACAAACTCCTACTCCATGCTTGTCGCGATACTCAGATATCGAATTTCAGAGTAATCGGCCCAGTAACAAAAAAGTTCAAAATGGCGGCCATTTTTTTAAATTCTGACCATAAATTCTTTCTCTATGCTTGCTGCGATACTCAAATATCGATTTTCAAAGCAATCGGCCCAGTAACAAAAAAGTTCAAAATAGCGGCCACTTTTTTTGAATTTTGACCACAAATTCCTTTTTCATGCTTGTTGCGATATTCAAATATCGATTTTCAGAGCAATCGGCCCAGTAACAAAAAAGTTCAAAATGGCGGCCACTTTCTAAATTTGGATTTCAAGAATCCCCGAAAAAACTGAGTACGAATTGATTTTATTATCTGATAAAAACCTAGGTACCAATTTTCAGATCTCTACGACTTTTAGTTTTTCGGGAATTCCTGGAACAACGAAAAAAAAATCACTTTTGTATGGGAAAATCCCTTTAATGTACGATTTTTAACCCTTAGGATTTGAATTTCTGGAATCCCCGTCTTAGTACGAATTCATGACCTTATATCGACCTAGGTACCAAATTTCAGATCTCTACGACTTTTAGTTTTTCGGGAATTCCTGGAACAACGAAAAAAAAATCACTTTTGTATGGGAAAATCCCTTTAAACTACGATTTTTACCTCTTAGGATTTGAATTTCTGGAATCCCCGTCTTAGTACGAATTCATGACCTAATATCTACCTAGGCACCAAATTACAGAGCTCTTCGACTTTTAGTTTTTCGGGAATTCCTGGAACAACGAAAAAAAATCACTTTTGTATGGGAAAATCCCTTTAATGTACGATTTTTACCCCTTACAATTTGAATTTCTGGAATCCCCGTCTTAGTACGAATTCATGACCTAATATCTACCTAGGCACCAAATTTCACAGCTCTACGACTTTTAGCTTTTCGGGAATTCCTGGAACAACGAAAAAAAATCACTTTTATTTGGGAAAATCCCTTTAATGTACGATTTTTACCCTTACAATTTGAATTTCTGGAATCCCCGTCTTAGTACGAATTCATGACCTAATATCTACCTAGGCACTAAATTTCAGAGCTCTACGACTTTTAGTTTTTCGGGAATTCCTGGAACAACGAAAAAAATCACTTTTGTATGGGAAAATCCCTTTAATGTACGATTTTTACCCCTTACAATTTGAATTTCTGGAATCCCCGTCTTAGTACGAATTCATGACCTAATATCTACCTAGGTACCAAATTTCAGATCTCTACGACCCATAGTTTAGACGGAATCCGTGGAACAAACCAAAATGCCTCATTCTTTTATATATATAGATTTCCATTTTTTAATAATTCCAATGACGTAAGGTCACTATTACCTATAACTATTCCAAATTGCAGGTCGATAGCTTTAATAGTTACAGTCCGAGCGGCGTTAGTTCCGATTTTAGACACGCGCCAACATAGCCTTGTCGCACTGTACTGAAAAAATCGGGTGTGACAGAAGAAGAAGTGTAGAAAAATACATCATAAAGGTCTCATTTTTACCATTTTGGTATTGACTCCTAATAATAATGGATAATAATATATTGTTATAAGGTAGTACTTAGTAGTAATAAAGGTAATTTCATTTATTTTTTGGGTTGTTTATACTCTATGGGGAATTGCCTGAATTAAATGATTTTTTACACGACTGCACAAAAAAAGGAGTGTAATGTTTTTAGGGTACATTTATGTATGTATGTATGTGAGTTTCTTTATTCCATAACTTTCGAACGGCTTAGATTCCGAGTAACATAGGCTATATTTTATGGTAAAAATAGTTATTTGTTATGCAAGGGCGCAAAGTGGATTTTTGGGCCGAGTGTCAAATTTGAATGCTGAGCGGCGAAGGATTCTAGGGTTGAACCCTGAGCGCAGCGAGGGGTTCAAAGAATAGAATCCTGAGCATAGCGAGGCATTCAAAGACACGAGACCCAAAAAAATTTGCGCCCGTCCATAACACAAAATTTTTCATCTCACCACAGCGAGGAAAATCACCAGAAGAACACTTTAGATCGGCATTGCGATTTATGTTAAATGTTGTTTTTGGTAACTCTGAATAATTTCACTTACTGAAACCACCTTCAATCATCACTCACCTTATTTCAAAGTTAAAACAAAAAAACAATGAATAAAGTAATAAAAATATTAGGTATTTTCATTTAATCACGATTGGAAACATAGACAACTATCACTAGACCAGAAAAAAAATTGAGAAACTTTTTTTTTTACTTTTTTTTTTGAATGCGTTCTGAAATAGGAATTTCTAAGAACCAAAGATAATATAAAATTTTATAAATATTTTAACAATAATTACATAAACAACGAGGAAAAATCATGGATTTAAATATATCTCTTTAAAATTAATAAAACTAAATAGGAGTTATTATATTTATTGATATTCTAAGAAAAAGTAAAAATAAAAAAACTAATGTACCTATACAAACTCTAAGGTCGAACTTTTTTACTGAACGTAAGTATGTGTTATTAGAAAAAAAAGAAGTCTTTGACATTGACATGACACGTAATTCGAGTTTGACGTTGGAAATGCTTTTCGGCCCTAGGGCCGGAAGGGATTTTCATACTACTTTGTCTCCCTTGGGAAAAATGAAAATGCTTTGGCAGCCTAGGGAATATAATAGCATTTTCCGCCCGCATTTCGGGCATTAAAAAACGCTTTTCCGAGCGGGTGAGATGAAAATAGTTTTACCACAGGGCAGTCGTGTTTTTTAATTTTCAAATTATTTACTTGTTATTTTTATATAAAGGCTGTAGTAACCATGGCTGTCGATAGACAGCGCTGAACTACTTTAACTCGCGCTTACGTTTACCAGTGTCAACTCACATAAGACTCGCCCTGTATTGTATATCGACTTCGATTGGTGCATTAGTTTATTTCATTAATTGAAACATGTAACACTAACAAGCTATTTGGTTTTTTACAGGTTATACCATGGGCTCATTTTCGGCGGGCCCGCAGGACCCAGACTTCGGCATCTACCTCTGCGTCAAGAACATCGTGATGGCCCACAGCCGAGCCTACCGCCTCTACGAGCAGCAGTTCAAGAAACAGTTCAAAGGTAACTTTTAGGGTTCCCTACCCAAAGGGTAAAAAAGGAACCCTAGATTTCGCTGTCCGTGTGTCTGTCTGTCACCATAGGCTATCTCTTGAACCGTTATAGCTACAGACTTGAAATTTTCACAGATGATGTATTTCTGTTGCCGCTATAACAACAGATATACTAAAAAATAGAACAAAATTAATTTATCAATTGTGACAGTAAAAGTATTAAAATACTTCCGTTGGCGAAGTCTTAGTCATCCGTTTTTTAGGGTTCCGTAGTTATCCTTTGGATTCGGAACCCTAAAAAAATAACATATTTTGTCATCAATTATTATACACTAGCAGTGCCCGCGGACTCCGTTCCGCGTTAGAAATATTTTTGTCCAGGCCCGTTTGTCCCGCGTAATACCCGTGTGGGTATTATCCACTTATACTTACTCGTAGGTACTTACGTATCGCCACGCAACGGGCGGCGCGCAACCTTTTTGTTTTGCTAATATCTTTGAAGATATTGGTTAAAACTGTATAGAGTAAAGGGCACAAATATTCTACATTAAATTTCCGTTCTAAAAAACGTATTTACAAAGATATAAATTAATACCATATGGGCTAAATAAGCTTCACAAAAATTATTTATTTTTTAACCACAATTTTAACACTAAAAGCAGTTATTGCGAGTTACCCGTAGGAGATAGGCATATGCTATCGCGGACTTTTTTACAGATTTTGATACGTTCTTTAATATTGTAGAACATTGTTTTGTTCTATCCTCAATAGTTTCCGCAGCGTACGCGATGAAAGCCATTTTTTTTACGACTTGGATTACATTATTCAAGTTTAAGTAAAGATGCGTAATTAATTTTGGAAATTTTCATAGCCTATGACACTCCACGATAATGTAGCTTTCTATTGGTGAAAGAATTTTGAAAATCGGTTCAGTAGATCCAGAGATTACCCCTTACAACGTCACAAACTCACAAACATCGTTACGCTACCTGTTTATAATATTAGTATAGAGTATAGATTTTAAAATTTTAATCGATAAGGCTACGGATGCTGATGTCTTTTGCAGATTTGATGATTTTTGATTGATTTATTTTTTATGTGTTCGGCAGGTCGCATCGGTATATCCCATCAACTATTGTACCTGCATCCCGCATCGAAGGAAGATGAAGAATTGGCTTCTTTAGCCCACGAATTGTTTGTGAGTAACACCATTTTTAGGGTTTCATACCAATTTGGTAAAAATGGAACCCTTACGGTGAGACTTTCTCCGTCCGTCCGTCCGTCCGTCTGTCACTTTCTCTCTGTCTTTGATAATAAGAATAATCCACCGAAAACAAAGTTAGGTTTGCGGTTTGCCAACAAAAGTACCATTAAGTAAATTAAATTTAATTAAAATCATGAATAAAAGTGATTCTCTTAAGGGCATTGGGTAACATCCGGGCGCGAAAATTCAAATTTTATTTAGTTTTTTGCTCATAGTGGGCCTTGGACGATCTAAGATCGTCCAAGTAGTGGGCTAATTATATATAGTGGTTTTGCGGGCACAGAATTTATCCATCTACATTTTTTTAATGAAAACTCTGCTCAACAATACTCATTTACTTCATATTGGTTCCCGATAGCTCGAAATCTGAAAATTATCTTTCGGGAACCAATATGAGATGAGTGGGAACTTTCGAGCAAAGTTTCTATTAAAAACATGTAGATGCATAAAAAGTAGGCCCGCAAAATGCATTGCCATAAATCTACAATGTTTAGTTAGTTTAATATTTGCGAAAAACTAAATAAAATTTGAATTTCGCGGGCTGGTAGGGCCGCAACACCTTAATGTTTTACTTCTTTTATAGTATGGAACCCTCGGTGCGCGAGTCCGACTCGCACTTGGCCGGTTTTTCTTTATTTATTCACTGAGGTTTCTCATACCCATTCGAAAAACATCTTTTTCGTACAAGCGATCAATAGCGCCATCTGTCCAAATTCTATAGGTGGCAGCTGCTGAGCGAACTACAGTGTGGCCTTACTGGTGGCAAAACAATCATTTTAACACCGATAACCTGCTGACATTTTTTCACCCTTTTCAGGGTACATGTCTATTACAGAATACTTAACATTTTTTTCAGTATGGCCTATACGCCCATCCCGTGTTCTCCAAGGAAGGTGGTTGGCCTAAGTCTATAGCGGAGGTTATCGCAAAAAACAGCCAGACTCAAGGGCACATTCGATCAAGACTACCTAGCTTTACTGATGAAGAAAAAAAATTGGCAAGAGGTATTTAAACTTAACAGATAACATACCTACAACGTCTACATATAACATTAATGTGAATTAACCCCTGACGCAAAAAGGAGGGTGTTAATTTTGTGTAAAGTCGATATCCGTCTGTTTGTGTGTGTCTGTATATTTTATTCTGTTTCTTTTTTTGTTTTTATGACAATAGCGGCAACAGAAATACATCATCATCTCTTTCTTCTATCATTGCCTCAGGGTTGCCACGGCCCACATTTAGGTACACGTTCCTCCATCAATCCCTCTTTTGCTGGCCGTTGCAGTAATATACCTACCTACTATATTTATGTGATATTTTATGATTTTTATAATACGATGTTTTCACTTCAAAATGCGATCCTCCACCATTTAAATACAGATATTTCAATCCCCGATACTTACCTATAGCTAGACCGCTATAAACTTGGCCCTCCCATGGTCTGCGGGACACAGGGCGGGAGCTACTCGACCGCTGGTCTCTATTCTATGCATTAAACATTCTATACAGTTCAGGCTATGCTCACTGTGGATCCATAGAATAGGAATCAGTGCACTCAACTAATCAGCTGTCATTGACAGACGTAAATTACGCTACACACGATAATATTAATCTTGCGACGTGGATAATGATACATACTCAAGAAAATACCATAAGGCAAATTCTGAAGATGCGAGTCATTACATCGTATCGTGTATAGCCAATCGCACACCCGCCCCACGCCCCGCAGACCATGGGAGGGCCAAGTTTATAGCGGTCAAGCTATAGTGCCCCCCACTCTGTCAAACTGGATACGAATCGGATTTCGTAGTTCGTTTCGTACGTTTAGCGATTTTGACAGAGTGGGGCGCGTCTTCGTGAATTGAAATGTCTATTAGGTACTAATTACCTCAATGCATCCACAGGGACAGCAGACTTTTTCGGCTTCAACTATTACACGTCCCGTAAAATCAGAAGACGCAAGAGTGGAGAGCGTCCCGCGTCAAATTCCCCGTTCCAGTACCTGACGGAACTGGACGCCGTGCTGGAAGTCGACTCTGCTTGGGAGAGGAGTGCCTGCTATTGGTTTTACGTGAGTTATTCGGATTTTCGGAATCAGAAATGAAGAGATCCGTAGACGAACCGGAATCACCAGCATAGCTCAATGTATCGCGAAGCTGAAGTGGCAAAAGGCAGAGCACATAGCTCGTAGAACCGATGCGGACGTTGGGTACCCAAAGTGCTGGAATGGCCACCCCGCACGGGAAAGCGCAGTGTTGGCAGACCTCCGACTAGATGGACTGACGACATTATAAGAGTCGCGGAAAGGCGCTGAATACTGGTGGCGCAGAACCGTGCGGATTGGAAATCATTACAGTGTGCTGATTCTGTATCGTTCACTTAGTTAGTTAGTAACCCAAACTGGGTTATTAACTAAGAAAACGGAGGCAAAAATCCTATTTTTGTATTCTTTTTGTACAAGATAGCAACTAGCATGGTATACTGATATGATACCATACCGACCTAGGTTGGTAATTTGTGCAAAAATAGGATTTTTGCCTTCGTTTTCT
Source organism: Coenonympha glycerion (assembly GCA_963855885.1). NCBI lineage: Eukaryota > Metazoa > Arthropoda > Insecta > Lepidoptera > Nymphalidae > Coenonympha > Coenonympha glycerion. The sequence goes on from OY979631.1 coordinate 1,958,814, forward strand.
TAGTTAATAACCCAGTTAGGGTTACTAACTAACTAAGTGAACGATACAGAATCAGGCCCCAGGAGGCCCTTTGTCCAGCAGTGGACGTCCGACGGCTGAAACGAACGAACGAACGAACATTTTTCTTGCAAACAGCAATCTATTTGAGGCTTCTTACACGACAGCCCAAAAAAGGAGTGTAATGTTTTTAGGGTTCATGTATGTATGTATGTATGTGAGTTTCCTCATTCCATCATAACTTCTGAACGGCTGAATAGATTTGGACATATGGGGTATCGTTAGAATCCTTACATCATCCCGAGTAACATAGGCTATATTTTTTTGGAAAAAGTAGTTTACCAAAGGGCAGTCGTGTTTTATTATTTTAAAATTATTTGCTTCTTTTACAGATTTTCCCTGAAGGATTCCGCCGTGCTCTTTTATGGGTGAAGGAGCAATACGGAGACATCGAGGTAGCCATCACGGAGAATGGGTACTCGTCCTTGGGGACTGAGGGCTTGAAGGACTATGAGAGGATCAAGTATTACAGGGATCATTTGGAACAGGTTGGTTAATTTTTTTATAAAAAAATTAAATTGAACACATTAGGTGGGCATTTTTAGCTGAGGAAAAAAAAATTCGAGTGGTAGGTCGCGGGTTCGATTCCTGCCACGGGCCACTTTAGAATTTTATAATTTCTTAGTTGGCTCAGGGCTGGTCTGGTGGGAGGCTTTGGCCGCGGCTACCTTACCAGCAAAGGCGTACCGCTAAGCTTAGACTTAGCGTTCCGGTGCGATGCTGTGTAAAAAACCGTTAGGTTGACTTTACATACCCCTTCTAAGTTATTACGTTAACATCTTCGGCTGCATCAACACTTACCATCAGGTGAGATCGCAGTCAAGTACTAACTTGTATACCTAATGTAAAAAAAAACTCTTGTCACTTAACGTAACCTCTGTTTGAGATAGGAAAAAACGTTGAAATTGTTACACTGTTACCGTAACCAACACCTCTGTTTGAGTTTCCACTAATCTTGGTGCCAAAAAAAGACGTGGCGTTGAGAGTTTGCCAAAAGGTGAAAAAACTAACACAGTCAGGTGCAGTTCATTCCAGAACTTTTCATTGAACATTTATTTTCAACAACAGTGCAAGTTTCATCAAATCGATTAAGCATTTTTTTGACATGTGATGTCTGTTGAATTTTTAGGTTCGCATTTGTTAATTTTAAGGGTCCCGTACCAAAACAGTAAAATGGAACCCTTTTTAAATAAAGGGGCAAAAACAGTGGAGTATCATATTAAAAAGATTTAGGGTACCTATATATTCGTAAAACAGATTTTATTTATTGAATAGTTTTTGATTTTTCGAGCAAAATGTCGTTCCCAGAGTTTTCAGTGTGTCTATGTATTTTCAGGTGCTGTTGTCCATTCATAAAGACAAAGTGAACATCACAGCGTACACGGCGTGGTCTCTCATGGATAACTTCGAGTGGAATGACGGATACACGTATGTACCGCATCAACACCTTGCTACTGCACAGGCCCACAACTGGGCATGATCCCCTTTTTTTCTGTCAAAAATTTTTTTATCAAACCCATAAGTGTTTATGGATAGGCCTTCAAAAATGATATTGAGGTTTCCCAAACCTTTTTTTCTAAACTGAAAAGTTTGCGCGGGAGACACTTCCAAAGTGGAAAATGCGTGTCCCCCCCACCCCCTCTGTAACTTCTAAATTAAGAAAATGATAACAAAAATAAAGTCTCGCACTTGGCCAGTGCGAGTCTGACCCGCGCACCGAGGGTTTCGTACTTATGATTTCAGAAAAGCAAAAGCATAAGAAGCACTTTTTCACGGAACCGCAAACTTAATTTTTCCTTTTTGAAGTTAATTGCTAATACCAAAGTTAAGTTTGCGGTTCAGTAAAAAAAGTGATTATTATGATTTCACTTTTCTAAAGTAATACGGAACCCTCGGTGCGTGAGTCCGACTCGCACTTGACTGACATTATTTTCTAGCGTATCGCAAAATGCCATATTATAGAGGTGCACGCCTACCTTACCAATAAAATTTAATATTCCTTTTCAGGACAAAGTTCGGATTATACGAAGTGAATTTCGATGACCCGATGCGCACGCGCACACCACGTGACTCCGCCAACTATTACAAGACTGTGATACGGACCAACAACATCGAGATACCAAAGAAATACGTGAGGGTATCAGATGAACTGTAGCAATGAAGCGCCATCTTGTAGCAAGATTCCTTGAGTAGAAATACATGAGGATTTCCTTTGAGTATTATATCCTATTTAATTATACCTAGAGGACGTTTGTGGCTCAGCCTGCGTGAATTGGGTATAAATTTACTTTATTATACTGAAAAAATATTAAAAACCAACAAAGATTTTCAAAGTAACGAGCATGGTCTTTATAGCAAAACGAAAATATTTATATGAAGCCACACGAAACTACAATGTCAGTCTGGCTTTTTGCATAAACAATTTTCCAATATAGAAAAATACTTAGGATCTCTGATGAATAGTTAATATTTAATTGTTTTAGTTTAGTTTTTTTTTACCTTTGTACTTACGTATAACGTTCTATAATTGTTTTGTCTCTGATTGAAGTATAATATTACAATTACCGAGAAGAAACCTCAGGATATATGTGGGCATCCGAACGATTTACTTAAACCTTTTTCGTACAAGCAAACAGTAGTGCCATCTGTCAAAAATGTCGCTGCTGAATGCGAATAACTGTGTGGCTTTACTATTGGTGGCAAAATAAGCATTTTTGGCACCGATAAACTGGCGACATTTTTTTTTGTGCTGTCCGCCCTGTCCAGGGTACACATCTGTTATTACAATTATTATTATTATTATTTTATATTTATTTCTCCAAAATATAAGTTTTACAATTTTCTTAAATACTCTAGGATAAAGGTAAATATTACAAGGTATTGAAGATGTCCTTAAATCATTATATTTAGGTTTAGTTTAAGTATAAATAAACAAGTATTTATGAGTTCACAAGTTCGTTTTATAATTTTCCTCTTTCCTCCTGGTACTACTCCTGAAAATCGCAGACCATGTGACTTAGGTATATGTGGTTTCGATGTCTAACTTCGCTAACGCTTTCCTTAATTAAAATGGGCAAGGGCATGGTCAGCTAATAGTCTGTCATCAAACGAAACTTCCGTAATTTAAAGACAACAAACCAGCCATCAAAAGAATGTCTGTTCAAAAAAAAAACTACCTCTACATAATATCTGTTAAAAATCAATATAAAGTTGTCTTAATACTCTGATTTCATTAATTAGGTTGCTTAATATTGTGGTGTTATCACCGATAAGAAAATTCGGTCCGGTCCGAGAATTTTGAACATACAGCCAGCGCATGAATCACGAGCTTGATGCTCTTATGAGACATGGACGTGAGGCCGTCGTCAGGTTCTGTAAGTCACAACGCTTGAGATGGGCGTGCAACCTGGAACGAATGTTAGACTATAGGGCCGTGAAAATCGTGACCAAGTGGACCCCCCAACAAAAAAACCCAAAAGGCAGACCAAAAAAGCGTTGGGCCGATGGCGTGGAGGAAGACTTACGGAGCATGGGTAAATACAACAACTGGCGCAGGGAGTTGAAAGACCACGACAAGTGGAGGTATATTGTGGAGGAGGCCAGGGCCCACAAGGGGCTGTAGCGCCACAGGATAATACGAATATAATTTTTTTGTCTCTGATTGAAGTAAGTATACCTAATATTACAATCACCGATAAGCAAGCTCAGGATATGGGCATCCAAACGATTTTTGTAAACTTTTTTCGTACAAGCAAAAAGGAAGTATCTGTCAAAATTCTATAATCGGCTGCTGAGCGAACTACAGGCTACAGCGTGGATTTACTGTTGGTGGCAAATCAAGCATTTTTGCAACGATGAACCTCCCTGTCCAGGGCACATGTCTATTGGTATGATGAAATAAATACCTACTTGGTAAAATGTAGAGTCAGAAACGCATTCTTTCGTTGGTCGCACTGTAGTAGTGAACAATCTTTAATTAAATTAATCAGCAAACAACAAAAAATAAATAATTAAAAAAATCAAAAAACCCGACTGCAAAAATGTCAACTAAAATGCAATAACTTAAAAGACTGAAACAAGGCGGACAACGAAAACAAAATTATAATAAACTTAAAACGATGCAATTTTTACTTCATTTTAACAAACAACATTATGAGCTGAAAGCTTTAGTTAAATTTTCGCATTCAATTTAAAAATATAGAAGGCGGGACCTATTTTCGCAAATTATAAATTAACATAGAGAAAATTAATAGGTCCCGCCTGCTTTATTTTTAAATTGAATGCGAAAATTTAACTAAAGCTTTCAGCTCATAATGTTGTTTGTTAAAATGAAGTAAAAATTGCATCGTTTTAAGTTTATTATAATTTTGTTTTCGTTGTCCGCCTTGTTTCAGTCTTTTAAGTTATTGCATTTTAGTTGACATTTTTGCAGTCGGGTTTTTTGATTTTTTTAATTATTTATTTTATTTCAGGATTTTTAGTTGCCACACTTTACGAGCGAAACCTAAGCACTTTTATCTACACAATGTCAAAGACGTAAAGTGGGTATATTTGGTTATATATTATATTACTTATGTCGGTTCAAGTCAGTCAGTCACTTGGAAGAAGTAAAAGTTGTAAACAGTGTCGTCAAACGCAAACCTGGATTTTATCCCGGAAATATATGAGCTGACCAGTAACATTTCATAGGTGTAGTTTGTGTACGTTTAGGGCTCAGGCGTATCTAACTCACGTCGCTTTAAGCGGATCGTTCGGGAAAAACTGAGATTACAAATAAAAATAGAAAAAATCTTTATTTCACATAGGCCTAACTTACAGGCACTTATGAAAGGTCATTTATATTATTTAATATAAAACGATATGGTGATAACTATTATTCGACTTAAAACTAAGTTTACCCTCGGTTCCAACGCGCCCTGCACTGAGAAGAAGCCCACAACAAACTCAGCCGGCTTTTCTTTTAATTGTTTTCACCATTTTACATAGGTAATCTCTTGAAAATTAATTGAGCTAATAAAATAGCAGCAGTTCACTATTACTCCCAGGGATTTGATTCTTGTAAATAATCCCTAATACTATAATACGATTTAGCCATAAGCTTACGTTTTACAGCTACTTTGAACTTTTTGAGGGACAAGTTCAATATTTCGTTAAGGAAAATTATTGATTAAAAACAAAACTAGATGTAAATTATTGATTGAAAACAAAACTAGCATATGAAAATTACAATTTACGTAATCGGTTTAATTCATCGAGAGAATTTTGATCGTGTGGTTGAAGCAGTAACTTTTTAGGATCTAGGGAACTAATCGCTAGACCTGAGAGCGATCTCACGCGGCTCAAAGCGACGTACGCCTGACCTTTTGCGAACAGATTACCGCTTAAATCGACAACTGCTCGATCTAAGGTCGTTCCCTGTAATTTATGAACTGTCACTGCCCAGCTCAAAATCAAAGGGAGCATATGTCGTTCAATCTTTCCCTTACCACGTAAGGCATCAAACTCCGTGGTGCATGGCTCAATGCGAACACCAATGTCGGGTTGGTTGCCAGTTATGCTTTGGTCGTCAAATTCAAGAAATACAGCCTGAGGCAGTTCTCCTACTTCCAGCTGTTCTCGGCGTAGAGCAGGCCATTCAATCTTACGGATGACTCCCATAGCACCATTGACGAGTCCGTGATTTATATTTATGTTGCGCCTCAACATTGCTCGTGATCCAATACCAAGTTTTATATTGTTAGGTATACCCCCCGTTTTATTAGGATCGTCAGATATGTATTCCTTTTTTGGAGTTTGGCCGTATGTTTTCGGTTCAAGTGAAATATCTACCGCATTAATTTTAAAAACATTAGTGTGTTTTTCAAGTTTTTCGGTTATGGTGGAGTTGTAATTTTCCACAAGTTTAGTTGTAGGAAAAATTCTAACAGCTTCCCCATCATCGAATATTCCTATCAATGGTAATCTGCGGCTTTCTATTACGGATAACTGCTGCATAGTCAATTCTCCAACGCGAAGACTGTTCAATACATCTACAAAAGTGGTGTCACCAGCCTGCCTCATATTTTGAGGCAATTCGCAGAAACTGAACAAATCCCATAAATTAATTTCGGCAGACAATATCCGTGGCTGACGGAAGCAATAAGATCCTCCAGCAACTTTCGATACAGGAGGTAACTGCATGAGATCTCCAAAAAGAAGAACATTGACTCCACCGAAAACTGTATTATTTTGTTTATATTGTTGTAGTCGCAAGTGAATATTTCGGAGTGTTAAATATGGCACCATCGATATCTCATCAATAATCACCCAATTTATATGATGCCACTTTCGACGTTCTCTTTGAAGTCTCTCTCCAGCCATCGATCGCAATGCCTCCGTTCTACCCTTTTCTATCGGTAATGCGAAAGTTGAGTGTAAAGTGCTACCGCCAATAAGTCTAGCTGCTACACCAGTGGGTGCAGTAACAGCTACACTTTTTCCATGATTGTCGTGTGTTAGCCGACGAATTTGTTCGACAAGTAACTTTAGTACGAAAGTTTTGCCACTTCCGGCTCCACCTGTTATGAAAACATGTAAAGGCTCTACCATATCGTCGTGAAGCAATTTATTTGCAACTTTATTAAATAGTTGTCGCTGCTGAATGTTTAACGATGTAACAGCTGCTTGATATTGCTGATCTGGCATAACAACGTCACAAGGCGCGTCTTCTAAATCAACGATGTACTCGTCTTCACCAAGTACACGTTTTTTAAGCTACCAAATCAATATGTATCTACAATTTATTCGATGCAATTTATACAGAATCATTTAAAAGCGATAGAATTATATTATAGGTATAGCTGTTAAACGATGACTAACCTGTTCTTCAGAAATTCGGGTAACTAACCAAGTTATTAAAATGAACGACCTAATCCTATATTAATAAAAATAAATAACCTAAAAGCAGGTGACTGCCATAAAAAAATATTTTTACAAAGCAAAAATACAAAGATTTCTATAATTAAAAAAAATACTTAAAAACTATTTATTTTTTTGCCAATTACCCCAAGGATTATCTAAAGCTCTTTAGCTTCAGGTAATCTAAGTCTATGAATCTAAAACTTTTGAATAATTAATTATTTTATTAATTCAATAAAAAAAAATATTTAAAACTAATATTGTAGTAGAAGAGCTTTCATTCGTCGGAAGACTACAAAAAGTACAGGGAGGACCGCTGGGCGAGGTTGTTAGGCCGTAGGCTTGCACCGTCACCGCAGAGCGGATATTTGCGATTCGATGGTTTCCAATGCACCAATTCGAAGTCGGGAACCTGATGTCGATTCGAAATACAGGGCGAGTCTTATATAAGTTGACACTGGTAAACGTAAGCGCGAGTTAAAGTAGTTCAGCGCCATCTGTCGGCAGCCATGGTTACTACAATATTTAATTTTTTTTATCAATTAAATTATGTTTTCGATTTATGATATACCAAGTAAAAATGCACTATATAAAGTACGACACATTTGGTCAATACAAGATTAACGCTATCAAAAACTACAAATATTACCATTTTGAACGCATTGATCGACTGTTTATAATTCCAAATTAATTTGAAACATATGACTTATATATATTTTTGTAATCTCCTTGTAATTCCCTTCATTTTGATACCCCACTCGATAGGATTGGTTATAAATATTTTGTAAATGACTGACAATTTTAGGCCCAAAATCCGCCATTTTGCTTTTTATTTTCAAAAACCTATCTAAGAACACTTGGGTTAATGAGACGAATCTAACGATACCATTAACGTCAAAATCCATCCAGCCGTTTGGAAGATACGTGGTCATAAAGGAATTTACATGCATACATACAAGATACGCGCGAAAAACATAACCCTTCTTGCAGTCGGGTAAAAAATAATCCTAATTAAGATTATCGTAATAGTCATAGATAAGTAGGTATATAATCAAAACCTATCGGGTTCGAATCCTGGGCACGCACCTCTGACTTTTCCGAGTTATATGCGTTTTTAGGAAACTAAATATCACTTGCTTAGCGGTGAAGGAAAACATCGTGAGGAAATCTGCATGCCTCTGAGTTCACAAAAAATGTTCTCGAAGGTGTGTGAAGACCCGCGCTTGGCCAGCGTGGTGGGCTATGGCCAAACCCCTCTCAGTCTGAGAGGACACCCGTGCCCAGCAGTGGGACATAAAAAGGGGTTGAGATGAATGAGACGGATAAAGAACCATCAAACGCAAATCGCTGCGGTTTCGCGCCGCCGTTGCCACTTGCCGATGTTACACAGAGTAGTAACAATTAGAGTATCTCTTTTAAATATTTAAATATTTGATATTTCTCAAACTATCGAGTTAAAAAAGTCGTAGAACAAGTTACAGGTCGAGACCGATATGGTATGTTTTATTTTTATATTATAGCCCTGTACATATGTCGCTTTGGACGGAAGCGTGTAAACTGTAAAGTGTAGACCCGCCTTAAGGGCAACACCAGTATAAGTACTGACAGACGAGTATTGTAATCTATTACTGCACTCGATTGTTGTCCTATCAGTCTTCGACATGTGTTGGCAAAAGATACTCGTGTGCTGGTTAGTAATTTGTTTAATCGATATGCAATCGAATACAGTGCGACAAGGCTAATTTGGCGCGTGGCCGAAATCAGAACTAACGCAGCTATCTTGTGATACTGTTTGACAGTTCGCTCTGTCAGTATATCGCTATTGTATGTGGTCTTTCTTTGCTTACTATTTAACTAAAATAAAACTAGAATTGAAGTAAAATTGAGGAGATAATATTTTCTGGCCGTTTCTGTTCTATAACGACGCCCTCATGTCATTCAAGTGCCAAGAGAGCCTTGTCGGACTGTATAAGCCGGTGTTATTTTGAGGAAGACCAACAACAGTATGGTCACGTAGTACAACAAGGAAAGAGGAACTTTTAAAGTTTTGCTATAGCCCGTCCGTCTGTCCACGGTTTAGTTTTCAAGAATACGGACGGACGGACAGCGAATTCCCAGTAATAGGTTGCCGTTTGTTTGGTACGGAACCCAAAAAATATCTAAAATTGTTTTTGTATCTTTAGTGTTTTCTTGGGCGCGGTGTTCTGTGAACGGAAATTCCCTCCTGGCTTCAGATTCGGAGCAGCCACGGCTGCCTATCAGGTGGAGGGAGCTTGGAACGCGAGTGGTATAAAACTTTACACCAACACAAATCTATTCAATAATTAACTTACATATAATATATCTAAATAATATATAAAAGATGAACCGACAGACTGAAACTCCAATTTTGGCACATAGGTAGGACCTTATGAGGTCTAGGAATGCACTAAGAAAGGATTTTTCAAAATTCCCCTCCTAAGGAGTTAAAACGGGGGTCTAAAAGAGAGAAATACTCATTCGCGCCGCAACTACTGAACCGATTTGGCTGAAATTTAGCATGGAGATAGAATTTAGGTGGATCCTGTATTAACACATAAGCTACTTTTTATCCCGGAAATTTTATGATTCCCGCGGGATTTGTGAAAAACCGACTTTCACGGGGGGAGCCGCGGGCGTCCTTAGTCTACACAGCGTTTTTTTCAGACTTAGATACCTCTCATCAGAAGGTCGGGGATTCAAACCTAGGGCACGCACCTCTGACTCTTCGCAGATAAGTAGCGTGCGTTGAACCAAAAACGTCGCGTCGTGAGAAAACTCGCGTACCCACTTCAGAGTTCACCACAATGTTTACAAAGGTGTTCCTTCCTAATTCTGTTAGGAGACCCTTGCCCAGTTATGGGCATAAAAAGTGGTCGAAACTAATAAAACAGAATGGTACCATGAAATCAAGGCAGTCGGAAGTGGGACAGTAGACATACTTATACCGTTTACAGGGCGGCCGGTGCGAAGAAATGTCGCCAGTTACCGGTGCCACTAATGCTTGTTCTGTCACCAGCAGCAAGGCCTCGATGTAGTTATCTCAGCAGCCACCAATAGAATTTTCACAGATAGCGCTACTGTTTGCTTGTACGGAAACGGTTTACGTAAATCGTTTAGATGTCATGTCGTGTAGATCCTCAGATTTCTTATCGGGACCCTAAAAATTAATGAATCATTGTATCAATTCATGTAATAATAACAGTTTTTTTTATAGATAAGTCACCGAACATCTGGGATGTGTTCACGCATAACAAGCCTGAGGCCATAATTGACGGGTCCAACGGAGACGTCGCGTGTGACAGCTACAACCAGTGGCGGAGAGACGTGGAGATAGCGGCAGAACTGGGCTTGCACTTCTACAGGTTTGAGTCCTCTTCTTCCTTATATAACAGTTATTCTTGGACCATGAATGGACAATACTTTTACCAAATAATAGTACTATCCAACGACAGCTACAACCAGTGGCGGAAAGACGTGGAGATCGCGGCAGAACTGGGCTTGCACTTCTACAGATTTGAGTCTTCTTCTTTCTTCGGTAACAGCTATCCTTGGACATAAATGGACATTCCTCTTACCAAATGATAGCACCATCGAACGACGGGTCCAACGGAGACGTCGCGTGTGACAGCTACCACCAGTGGCGGAGAGATATGGAAATCGCGGCAGAACTATCGGCTTGCACTTCTACAGGTTTGAGTCCTTTTCTTCCTTCTATTACAGCTATAATTCTTGGGCCATGAATGGACAATACTTTTATCAAATGATAGCATCGTCGAACGACGGGTCCAACGGAGATATCGCGTGAGACAGCTACAACCATTGGCGAAAAGACGTCGAAGTCGTGACAGAACTGGGCTTGCATTCCTGCAGGTAGAGTCTCCTTCTTTTATAAGAGCCATAATAATTTATGGGCCGTAATTGAACAATGGACATGCTACGTCACTAGACCGTCATTTACCACGAGAGTATACACCATCTAGCAACGGGTCTTCGAAGACGACGCGAACGATTGATCAGCTATAGAAAGGTATTTATGACTCTAAACTTTCAGAATTTTCAATTATTTAGATTTTATATCGTACAATCGATGTTTTCAATCACATAAGAAATTATTTTTTTTTCGAGTATCCTGAAATCGGTTATACCTAAGTTTTACGTAATAGTATCTATACTAACCTACATATTACTCACTTATCTGTAAAAGTGTGTAACCTTCATATCTGCATTCCAAATAAAATTCTCAATCAACCTTGCAGACGTGATTAACTCTATTTCGATAAACAGATTATGATTAAAATCATTACATTCATTCATAATATAACCCAAATTTCCGCAAATTAAATCGAAGCTGACTACAAAAAGTAGATTATCAACGAGCGATAAATTAAAAATTATCATGTTAGACTACACACTCTATATAATGGTGTACTTATTAATATAGATTCATTATAGATTATAAACCATGGATTTAAATTACTTCCAAGTGTTGCAATTCCCAGAGCACCTGTATAAGTGTATAATGCGTTTCAAATGAGAATAGGACTGTCATTGTGTTTGCATCTCTCTTACACCCATCAGCCTCTGTTGTGCATGAGCGGGAAACGAATAGAATAACAGTCCTATTCCTATTTGAAACGAGTTATATAGTCCATCCCACAGGTCCATCCCCTTGCCAGATCTCCCAAGGGATTCTCGTGAGTCATCAAAATCCTCTTTTAATAACAGTAAGAGTAGAAAGATGCTATGATACTGAGTCTGATCTTTTTGAAACGAATACGTAATATCCCATAGGATGAATGAATAGGGATGATCATTGTACAAACTACCTTTCCAATAAAAAAAATCATCGAGTTCGTTCAAGAGATACAGCCTGGTGACAGACAGACGGACGGACGGACGGAGGGACAGCGAAGTCTCAGTAATAGGGTACCTTTTTTACTCTTGGGTCCGGCACCTTAAAAACATGTCATTGTAGTTGCAAAGCGCCTATTACATTTTAAATGCAATATAATATAACCTAGACATATTATAACCTAGACATAACGTGAAGGTGCAAGCTGGAACACAAACATATCGATCAAACTGAGAAGTGAGAACCTCTTGCTTTTTTAAGTCGGTTAATGTAACAAATGTCATGCCAGAATGTAACAAATACTTCTAGAAAACCGCATCAAAATCGGTTCAGCTAAACGCGAACGCTTTCAAATAAAAAAGAATCCATAATTTCTGAAGTAGCAAAAAAACTACGGGTGAATCTATGATAATAACATCAAGATGAGCCCATCCGAACATTTTACGTAAACCTTCTTCATACAAAAAAATGTAGATAGAGCCATGTGTCGAAACTCCTGCGAAATACTGCGTAGGCTTACAGCTTACTACTACTGATGCCGAGGGGGTTTTGCTCCCATAAACTGGCGACATTTTTTCGCGCGGTCCGCCGGGTCTATAGTATAGGTGTCTATGGGGTGAATTGAAAACCTCCTCCATTTTCGAAGTCATTTGGAAACTCTCCATCGTTACCAACTAGTGTTATGCATTTCAGGTTTTCCATAGCTTGGACAAGGCTCTTACCAAATGGGTTTTCCAACCACATCAGTGAAGATGGCAAGAAGTATTACAACGATCTCATAGACGCGCTTATTGAGAAGGGCATAGAACCCATCGCCACCTTGTATCATTGGGACCTGCCTCAGACACTTCAGGACTTAGGTAACTTTATATTACGAAAATGTATCATGGTTCAGGAGCTGCCGTTCTATTCTGCAAAACAGCGACGAGCGTACATCTATCTATGCATCTATGAATTTGTCAGTTGTAATAGAGTACAATTTTGCATGCCATATTCGGGTTGGCAGCTGTCTGGCAGCTATTTCATTTTGTAGAATAGCACAGCTGTATAGTTTTTAATAAATCTAGACTACGCACCCTTATGTTACGTTATATTATATTATGTTATGACCCTTTATTTCCCACTTTCCAAAGTGTATCCGTCGGCGATAACATTGATCTCTGGGGTATTAATCAACATCTTACCACTGATTACTAACCTCAAGATATGGTCATCCGAACGATTTACGTAAACTTTTTTCATACGAGCAAACAGTAGCGCCAACTGTCAAAATACTATAGGTTGCCGCTTAGCGAACTACCGGGTAGCCTTATACTGTTGGTACTAATGACACCGATAAACTGGCGACATTTTTTCGCGTGGTTCGCCCTGTCTAAGAGTAGTAACAATTCATCTTACCCAGTCTCAATTTTAGGATTGCATCGAAGTACTCGTAAATTCGAAAACATCCGCTAAAATGCTTAGCATCCTGAACAAGATTAAGCAGTACTAACGACTGAACAGCTTTTGGCAATGTAGGAACGAACCTGAGTTCGTTCCGGCATGGAGTACTATAGTCACCTTTGGGATGGATCTGTAAAATATCAACTCGATGCATTGGATTCGGTTGATCGCCGCTCACGCAGAATACTTACTTAATCGGCAAAAGTACGCTAAAACGCGCTAATATTATGTACTTTATTTCTCAGGAGGCTGGACAAATCCACTAGTAGCCGATTGGTTCGGAGAATACGCTCGGGTGGCCTATTCGCTATACGCAGACCGCGTCAAGACCTGGGTTACCGTCAACGAGCCAATAGTCTTCTGCCAGGCTTCGTATAACTTGGGCATTCACGCGCCTGGGATACTCAAACCGGGTGTGGGAAATTACCTGTGCAGTAAACATGCTTTGCTGGCACATGCTAAAGCGTGGAGGATTTATGATCAGGAGTTCAGACCAAAATATCAAGGTAATTAAATACACAATTTTTTTATTAGCATATTACGGCTATCCTCTGAGGTTAGCAAATCTCAATGTGAACAGGCGAGGTACATAAAAGTCTCGCCCTACAACGGGCGGGACATTGGCGGGCGGGTCGCCGGTACGACGTAATTTGAGCAGTTGTGACGTAAATATTGCAGTGCAAAGTCACGGGTCGACACGTGCAGATTAACATCAGGAGAACGTCTTGGTCCTATCATCAATGCGAGTGTCGCTGGTGGGACGTGATTTATGCAGTTGTGTTACATATATTCCACAGCAATGGCCTGAGATACACTGCATCTGAAACAGGCAAAACGTTCATCTGATGTTAGGTGATACCACTTAGGTAAACAAATTGTTCATCTCATCATTGATTGTTATAAAAATCGCGTGTAGACTCTGGGCCAGCCCGCTGTTTGACGATATCTTAAGTAATTGATTAACTATGATTACCTATTGCCATTGTTTACTGAATCATTTTTAACTTCACCACATTTTCCTCTTATCACTGTATTTTAGTTTATCTTTCTGGGCAAAATTATATATTCTTCATCATCACCTCATTTTATAATTGTCACCAGGTAAAGTGGCACCAACCAATCAGTTGATGTGGTTCGAACCTGACACAGAAGAAGATCGGGAATACGCAGATCTCACGCAACAGCTCTGGGTAACGATCATTTTTTTATCTTTAGATTTTCAAGATCACACAGAGAACAAAAGTTGTTAGTTTTAATGTAAACAAATACAGGTTGAAAGCGATTTGGTATTTTTTATATAACTTTGTATATCGATATCAATATCAATATACAAATTTCCATACATTTTTTTAGTTTATGATACGATCATGGCGAGAGTGGCATGCTTATTTAACAAGGAGTAACACGACTCATCATTTTTTAATTACCAATACTTTTCTAAAGAAGAACGGCAGACGCCCGTGCATTTTCAGTGTCGCACTTAGACTTCGCGTTCATCAGTCTAAATACTTGAAAAAGATAGATCTAGGACCTATTAAAAAAAAAGTTAATCACAGCATATTTTTTTAAGATGGGGTTTTCATGAAAAACGGAGTCTAAGATATATATTATAGGTTAGGTGGAATTGTGAAGAAATTAATATTAAGCGTGAATTGAATATGAATTAGCATAGGTAAAATGTATTATAGACGCAGGGTTATTACTTATTACATTAGGACATTATTGTCTTAATACCACAGTTACAAAAGAAAATGATTTAGTGCGGAGCGTCGCGATATGCGTGAATTAAGTACCTAGTGTGCGGGAGCATATTCGACATTCGTACTTGTATGACATTGTGACGTCTTATATGCATATTTTAACTATTATATTACAACTGCTTAAATCGCGTCCCGTCCGCGTCGCTCCCGCTGCGCCCCGTCCTCTGTTTGACCAGACCTTTAATTTCAGACGGAAATTTACACGCATCCCGTATACTCCAAAGAAGGAGGCTGGCCACCTGCACTGGAGAAGAAGATAGCTGAGAAGAGCAGGCAAGAGGGATACTCGGTGTCGAGGTTACCGCCATTCACTGAAGAAGAGAAGGAGTTAGTTAGAGGTGAGTTTTTTTTGCTTTAAAAATAGTCTGTAAAATTGAGTCGGTAATTACATAATATAATGTTTCATCAACCGATTTCGATGATTCTTTTTGTATTGGAAATTATGTACTCGTACTTCAAGGGTAGTTTCATGAGACTCGTAGTCAGTTTTTTTATAGTCAACGCGAGCAAACGAGCGGGCGGGTCTTCTGCAGGGCAATAAGCTAAAAAAGTATCAATCAATAAAGAACTGCATCAATGCAAAAACGTGATTTTAAAGTTTTGTGATTGGACGAAATCCATATTTTGACATTGATACAGTATCGCCCTGCTGATGGTAAGCGATCACCGCCGCTCATGGACATTTGCAGCACCGGAGGAACTGCAAATGCGTTGCCGGCTTTTAAATTTGTTTATCCGCCCCTTGAACAACCCCATGTTAAAGTTTAGTTAAACATTTATCGACTACTAGCAAACCCGGCGAACTACTTTTCGCCACCAGATGGCTTCCTTTTATGTAGTTTTTTTTTTAATTTTTTTTTTTAATTATTTTTTTTAATTTTTCCTGAATTTTCTTTGCTATAAACCTCACGGAGCCCGAGATCTTTCCAACGAATGCAAAACCGTGGAAATCGGTTCGTGCGTTCTGGAGTTATAGCGTCAGGAAGGAAAACCTGACTTATTTTTATATAGAAGAGAAGACTAGCTGTTGCCCGCGACTTTGCTCGCGTGAATTACGAATGAGTAGCTGTCAAACAATGTATCACGCACCGGCGCCATCTACTTAAAATATTGGTTTGTAGTACATGCTATGTATCAGAGATGGCGCTGTATGTGAAAAAAATATTTTCCCGCTTTTCTGTTGAAATTTTTCCTGAATTTTCTTTGCTATAAACCTGACGGAGCCCGAGACCTTTCCAACGAATGCAAAACCGTGGAAATCGGTTCGTGCGTTCTGGAGTTATAGCGTCAGGAAGGAAAACCCGACTTATTTTTATATAGTAGATTATTTTTTTCAGGTACCTATGACTTCTTCGGCTTCAACTTCTACACGGCGCGAACGGTGCGTAAAGCGCGGCCGGGAGAGGAGGTTGGGCCGTGGCCGTATACGGGAGCGCCGGACCTGGGCGCCGTCATGTCAGTCCGGCCCGACTGGCAGCCTGGCGCTACTGGGTGGTTTTTCGTACGTCACACAAGTTTTTTTATACACTCCAAGTGAAATTAAGTTGATCCAAAATGGCAGCGGCCTACACAGTTTTCAACTTTTATACGCCGCTTACTGCATAACCAGCGATAGTGATTCGTACGGAGTGTTTGGGTATTCTAAACAAAATAAGTTAAAAATAGACGAGGTATCGGTAAAGGTACCTAACGGTAAAATTCATCTTCTTTCACTGAGACGTATCCGCGATTAGGCGATTATTCGCCCGTGTGGAGTCGCCGATCGGGTCCTCGCCAGATCCCTCCAGCCAGCCGAGTTCACTCCAGATTCCGAAGAGGCCTCCCAGAGGTCGCACAGGATATCTTGGAGTGTTGCTGAGGATCCCAAGTAGGTCTCGCGTTAGTCCGAGACTCCTTAGTAAGTAGCACATTTGCCAACGCTTCGTCCTCCATGCAGGCTCTGCATCACAGAGGGCTGTTATGTCCGTGATTCCTAGGGTAGAGAAATGTTTATTTAATGAGCAATACCCTGTTATCATGCTTACGACCACTCATAGTTTGTCCTTACTAAGACGAAGAAGTTTTTCTATAAGGTGTTCATCTAAGTGTGTTAAACGGTAACATTGTCGCGAGTTCAAAGGTTTTTCCCATCTCAAAAGTCCCAACACGCCTAAGAAGTTTTCATTTCCATAAAGTTCATTTTTAAGCATTCCAGTGGTGACCCCGACGTGATTTAAACAACCCACCTTCGTTTAATCCAATTCCAGGTTTACCCCGAAGCGATACGTCTCCAGCTTTCCTGGGTGCGGCAGCAGTACGGCGACCTGGACGTCTTCATCCTGGAGAACGGCGTTCCGGGATACGACACTGATCTGAATGACCAGAACCGCGTCGACTTCTATAAGAAGCAGTTGGAGCAGGTATTATTGTAGTGTAGCGGTCTCCGATAGATGGCTTAGGTTCGCGCAAGGGTGCTCACTCACAAATGACATGGCCGGATTCTGCCCTCAGAAAAAAATATTCATGGCCATTGACAAACAGTACGTCATATTATGTCTTTACAATAGTTTAATTTTTATAATCAGAAAACTTGCGAGAGCCATATTAACAGCATAACAACTTTCAACAAAATGTGCCTAAATATTTTAAACAGCAATGATTTTTTATTAAAATATTATCATGTGTATTGTTTATGAACTAATTATTTTTTCATATTACAAAGCTTAGAAAACGCGAGTAAACATTTTGAATTGCAATTTTTGAATAGAAAAATCATTGCTATTAAAAATATTAGGTGCATTTTGTTGCAAGTTGTTATGCTAATATTATGTCTCTCGCAAGTTTTCTGATTATAAAAATTAAACTATTGTAAAGACATATTTATAAGCTTTAATATGACGTACTGTTTGTCAATGGCCATGAACATTTTTTTTCCAGGGCACAGCTCCATACAAGTTTCGGCCATGTCCTTTGATCATAATCATCATATCAACCTGCGGACGTCCACTGTTCGACATAGGCCTAATTCCCAAGAGCGCGTCAACATATTGTCCTCACTTAGCCTTCCATTAGCTATTAAACCGGTTCTCGTGACCCGTCATCCGCCTTATATCGTTAGTCCAACGAGCTGGAGGTCTCTCTACACTACGCTTGTATTCGGTCTTCACTCCAGGACTTTAAGGCCATTGGTCCTACGGCAAGCGTGACCTGCCCACGGCCACTTCAGCTTGATATAATGGTTTAGGCTATATCAGACTTCGGTTCCCCTGTAGACCTCCTCATTACTGACTCTATCCCTCAGGAAAACTCCTAACATAGTCATTTCCATAGCGTGCTGAGCGACTTTGAATCTGTGGATCAGGCCGCTTGCCAGTGTCCACGTTTCAGGGTCATAGGTGAGGACCAGGTGGACGCAATGGATTTGTTTTGGATAATAAAAAATATGCTAAATATACTTATGCTCCAACCATTTGGGCAATTAAAATCTTCCAAAGTTACGACTTGCTTTAAGTTTCAATCATTGCATCTTCAACAAGATTATTTTCCCAAGTGATGGAAGCACCAGACTCCGCTTGTCGTGATTTGCGACTCGGAGGTGTGACACTTGTGTTTTAGGTGCTGCTGTCGATGACTGAAGATGGAGTGCGGATATTAGGATACACCGCGTGGACCATGATCGACAATTATGAGTGGAGCGACGGCTACCGGTATGTCTCTACAATTTTTTAAAGCAAATAATGACGAGATTTGTATGACGTTCACTCCATTTCTCTCTGCGTCAACTCTTTTTTTACAGGACTGCCAAAAAAAGGAGTGTAATGTTTTTAGACCTGTAATGTTTTGTTTATTGTATGTGAACTTCTGTATTCCTCCATAACTTGAACAACTGAAGAGTTATGGACATACGGGGTATCGTTAGAATCAACCCGAGTTACATCATCTCGAGTACATCTGACATTATAATTTATGGAACAAAATGATTCTTATAAAGATTCAGTCCTTTGTAGTATGGAACCCCCGGTGCGTGAGTTTAACTCGTACTTGGCCGGGTTTTTTTTATACTATATTCCACAGCTGAGTGCGGGTGTCCCTTTAGTTTCAAAAATTTCGTTTTGAAAGCACCTACTCCCGGATAAAGGGTAAGGGCAAAGGATATCCTTCAAAGAAAGTGTCACTGCTATACTGCAGCTCCAAGTCACGGTCTCTTCTATTTTTCCACAGGTCCAAGTTCGGTCTATACGAGGTGGATTTCCAGGACCCTATGCGCACGCGCAGGCCGCGCGCATCGGCGCACTTCTACAAGAAAGTCATCAGAACACACTCGCTCGATGTTGACTCCTTAGACGCCGGTATTAAAATTACTGATGAACTGTATGTCTTTGTTTTCTTTTTAAACGACCTCGAAATGTCCCCACCACCACACACGGCCGCCACAGGCATATTATTTCGTAGTTTTCATACATCTTATATGGACTCGCCGCACACGGTGACGGCGATGGCCACCACACGCTACAAATCGTCGCTCTTCACTTCTTGTGACCCACACCGACCACTAAACCGGACGACAAACCGCCGACGACGCCGCAATTGAACCTTCTTCTTTAGAGTCCATAATGATACTGCGCGAATGGGCTAAAAAAGTAGCAGCCACCAACCGCAAGCGTCTACTACCGGCACTGATATCTCTGTGGATCGCTGACTGTCAACGTATAAATGAAGACATTTGATTTTCGCCATTTTGGCGCTGATTGTTGCGTGACCTAGCGTGAGCGTCTATGGAACTAAAATAAAATGACATTCAAAACGACGGTCCACTACCAACGAATGTCAATTTAATACCGTGGACGTTCGAGGGTGGCGCTTCAAATCGGCACAAAAAATTAACTGTCGGCTGTATGGAATCATAAATCCAGAGATATGGAGATCAGTGACCATCGGCCCCAAGTGGCTGTTGCGCGTCAGCAACCTTTGTGGTCGCTTCTGGCTTTTAAAGCGTTTGTAGTTGTGGAGAGAGTCCCGTCTGCGGCGACCCTAACTAGGTACCTACCTTTGTATATAATGCGATGGCAATAGCTCATTAGAAACTTATTCATGTAGGTATTATATTAGGTTGGACTTATGAGTGGGCATTGTTGGATCTAATCACACACAAACATAAGACAAAAAAATCGGTTAAGTACAAAGCGATCGGTTTTGCGTTCTTAGGGTTCCGTAAAATTAAAAATATTTATCATTGATTGATTGCTTATTATATTAGCTACAAAATTATTCTATATTCCTAAACTAAAATGAGCTGGGCCTAAAAGCACATTTCAAGAAATAGAATAATCACATAGACGAATTTAATATTATCCTATCCTATAACTTTAAACGAGAAATTCTTGAATATACCTATATACTTATTTCTATATAATCTGAATCTCGGAAACGGCTCGAACGATTTTCATGGAATTCAGTATACAGGGGTTTTTGAGTGCGATAAATCGATCTACTCGTAGCTAGGATTCATTTTCAGAAAATGTCGTATTTACCATTAAAAAAAATATGACTTCTGCTGCCATCTATTCACCAGTAGTGCACTATTATGTAGAGGTCTGCCCGCGAAATTCAAATTTTATTGGGGTTTTCGCAGTTTGTAACTTAATAACACATAGTAAGAACTAGGCTTGCAAGAGTGAAATTGCGGGAATAGAAGTATCATCTTCAGATGTTTACCAACAAAAAATACCCGGTAAATAAAAATAAAATACGGTCACCCAGATATTAATTAAGTAATGTGCGTTTATATTATGTTTGGATGTTCATTACTGTATTACGATTACCTACATAGGATCTTTATACTCGTAAGTCGTAATGTAGTTAAATACCTTTTTAAGAATTGATCTTGGATTAAGCTACATTTATTGTAAAGATGTGATTAATCCAACAAATAAATATCAGCATCACATACAACATGAACATGATGTGGCTGAGAAAATTAAATTATTTTACAAAATTACTAACATTAGTTTATTCCGTAAAAAATAGATAGACAGATAGATAATCTTTATATTGCACACTACAGAATAAAAATATAAAAAAGAAAGAAAGAAATTAAATACAAACAAACTAATAACAAAAATAATTATTGTTTTATGAATAAAATTAAACAAAATAACTGTACAAAATGACCGCCACCATATTTATATATTATTTATTTATTGCAATCATGTGTATATGCTTAGATACTATATACTTATACAGGGTGGAATTTTGTAATGCCACCTGTGGGGAAAGTATTCTTAATACCTACTGTCGATAGAAAATTTTACTCAAAGAAAAAATTTCTTTATTTTTGATTAGAATGGAAACTGCATTCAAAGATTTTTGAAAATATGCTTGCCACACCCGGGAATCGAGCCGAAAATAATTTAAATAATTCAGATTTCATGTTTTTCCTTTCATTTAATTTATCAAGTTTCTTCGAGAGATTTAAAATTTAGAATTGATCTTAACGATCGATGCAATAAATGTATAGGTAAATGTATAGGTTGTAATTTTTACAGATCTTAGTCGGTTCGATTCCTAGGTGTTGCAAGCGAATTTCCAAAAATCTTTGAATGCAGTTTTCTTTCTAATCAAATTTAAAGGAATGTTTTTAGAGCAAAATTTTCTATCATCAGTTTTAAGAGTACACTTTCCCTTCAGGTGGCATTACAAAATTCCATCCTGTATACAGAACAAATGCGTGACCCTGGCAGGACACCGCAATTTTATAATGTAGGTAATATAATTAGCACCCTTAACATAAACCTATTTCGATATATTTTATAATTAATTAGAATTGTATTATTTATTTATTTATGGTAAAATATGTTTCATATTAATATTACATTCACTTTAAAATTACAATTACAATTACAATTCCAATACAATTACAATTCTAATAATACAGTATTTAAAATTCTGTTAACTCAACAAATCAACACGTGCTAAAACTTCTGAAATAGGTGGATTCCATTTTTTAAGAGACGGAACCCTAAAAGCAATGTATTTAAAGAATAATTAACGAAAAGAGGTAGGTATAATAAAAGATCGTTATTTAACCAAGTGATTAGTCGATACACGTGAGCAAATAACATTAGATAACATTTTCCAAAACAATGAAATAAAATGTATTTTAAAAGTTGAATTAAACGTATGTAAAATGGCCCGTTTTACATTACAAAGATAATATTTAATCAAGTGAAGCAAGGTCTTATTGCTCATTTGGGTGGAATTATTGCTCCTGTCCATTGGTCTGTCTGTTTGTCCGTCTGTCTGTCAGAGTCACTTTACTTCTGAATAACTTTAAACTTATCAGTTATACGTAAAGGGACGGCACAAAGCCGAAGATCGTGTACAAAAAAACTAGTGTTTGCCCGCGGCTCCGCCCTTGAGAATTTCAGCTTTTCACGACATAAAAAGTAGCCTAAGTCACTCTCCCCGATTTTAATATCTGTGCAAATATTGTCACATACACAACAAACAAACAAACAAACAAACAAACAAACAAACAAACAAACAAACAAACAAACAAACAAACAAACAAACAAACAAACAAACAAACAAACAAACAAACAAACAAACAAACAAACAAACAAACAAACAAACAAACAAACAAACAAACAAACAAACAAACAAACAAACAAACAAACAAACAAACAAACAAACAAACAAACAAACAAACAAACAAACAAACAAACAAACAAACAAACAAACAAACAAACAAACAAACAAACAAACAAACAAACAAACAAACAAACAAACAAACAAACAAACAAACAAACAAACAAACAAACAAACAAACAAACAAACAAACAAACAAACAAACAAACAAACAAACAAACAAACAAACAAACAAACAAACAAACAAACAAACAAACAAACATACAAACAAACATACAAACTGACAAACTCACATACAGTGCGACAATCAAAATTCTCGGATCAAACAAACTTATTAAACCTATAAAGTTTCAATTTTATAGGTCTTATACTTTAGATTTTATTGACGTCTAAAAAACCCAAATTTCGTCACTGACTGACTGACTGACTGACTGACTCACTGATGATCATCAAAATTCCTAGGTACTTCCTGTAGACCTAGAAAGCTGAAATTTGGTATATAAGCTAGTATTAGCACACAACCAACAAAAAAATTCCAAAAGTTGGAAATTTCACCCCCCAACCCCTTAAAATAGGGGATGGAAGTTTGTATGAAATTACCGCAAATATTGATGCTAGAGGTCTCAAAATTGATATAGGGACTCTTTGTAATAAACAATTAAATACGTGTTTCAGGATTTTAGTTAATCACCCCACATCCATAAAATTTGAGGGTTGGAAGTTCGTATGGGGTTTCCCATAAGTATATAGGTATAATAAAAACTTAATTTCATGTTAGATATCTGCTAGTAATGCTAGTTAAATGATAGAGG
This sequence comes from Coenonympha glycerion, assembly GCA_963855885.1. Classification (NCBI taxonomy): domain Eukaryota; kingdom Metazoa; phylum Arthropoda; class Insecta; order Lepidoptera; family Nymphalidae; genus Coenonympha; species Coenonympha glycerion. The sequence goes on from OY979631.1 coordinate 1,982,282, forward strand.
GGGGGGGGATACTTGATTCGGACAAATATCCACCTTGCAATGATATTCAAGAAATACACAAAAGAAAAGGAAATTAACCAAATAAAAATTATAGTCGTAAACAACTTACAAAAAGAAGTGAAATCCCAGCAAAAACATTTTCATGTAAAATATTGCCAAGACGAGAACATGTGGCTCACACTATCAAAAAGTTATCAGATCTCATGTAGAGCAAGACTTCTAACTCTACACGCCCTAACTCTATAAATCCTAACTTTATAAACTCTACACTTTAGTCAAAATATATTAGGATTTATAGAGTTAGGGCGTGTAGAGTTAGAAGTCTTGCTCTACATGAGATCTGATAACTTTTTGATAGTGTGAGCCACATGTTCTCGTCTTGGCAACATTTTACATGAAAATGTTTTTGCTGGGATTCTGTTTTTCTGCTGGATACTTCGCGAGGTCTCAATTCGCGGCAAACCACTATAGTAAATACGAAGGTGTAAGTTAACGACGCGGTATTATTTGTGTTTTTATTGTGAACGGTGTCAGACTACGGGCGATGTTGTGCGTCACTTTAGTAAAGTAAGTATTTTTGATTCTTTTTTACTTAAGAATAGGGCGCGTAAATTCAAATTTTATTTAGTTTTTCGCTAATAATGGGCTAATTATATATCATAGGCTTATGGCAATGAGTATTGCGGGCACAACATGTATGCATCTACTTGTTTTTTAATAAAAGCTTTGCTCAACAATACTCATTTAATGCATATTGGTTCCCGATAGCTGATAATCTGAGAAACTGCAAAAAATTATTTTTCGGGAACCAATATGAGGCGAGTGGGAATTTTCGAGCAAAGTTTCTTTATGTTGATATTATGCCCGCAATAATTAATTGCCATACACCTAAAATGTGTAGTTATATAGTCTAATATTTGCGAAAAAAATGCATTTCACGGGGTGGTAGGGCCAAAACATCTTAAGTAAGTATATTTGTACGTCGAATTAATATAAAAGTTCAATTTTTATTACGTGTTGTAATGGATAAAATAGCAATAGGTACATATGACATGTAAATGTTTTGAAACATTGAGGTTATCCTGAAAAATCGAGGTTTCTGGATTGTGCCATTTTTGTTTGCAAGGCTTGGAATTTTGATTGAATCTCGTGTATTGTAATCTCAGTTGCCACATTGAAATAAATATTTATTAGTTAGATTTAGAGATTTAGGCGATCTATTTTATTACTTAAGGGGTTTTGGCCTAAGTAGCCCACGAAATTCAAATTTTATGTAGTTTTTCTGTAATAGTACTAATTGTAATTGTATGTATTGTAAGCTTACGGCAATAAATTTTGCCATCATAAAGTTTATATACATCTACTGCTTTCTACAGGTTTTTAGAGTAAAAACTTTGCTCAAAAATTCCCATTCACCCCATATTGGTTCTCGGGAGATTATTTTCTGGGATGTGATATTCGAAAATATAAAATGGTACATCGGCCAACGACAATTACTTGATTTTAACGCAGCCATCAGCAGCCAATTGTCGTCTTGGCTGCAGAACTGACGCAAGCTGCATTAACCAATCAGCTCATAGATAAAATATAAAATGGTACATTAGCCAACGACAATTGCTTAATTTTAACGCAGCCATCAGCAGCCAATTGTCGTCTTGGCTGCAGAACTGACGCAAGCTGCATTAACCAATCAGCTCATAGATAAAATATAAAATGGTACATTAGCCAACGACAATTACTTGATTTTAACGCAGCCATCAGCAGCCAATTGTCGTCTTGGCTGCAGAACTGACGCAAGCTGCATTAACCAATCAGCTCATAGATAAAATATAAAATGGTACATTAGCCAACGACAATTACTTGATTTTAACGCAGCCATCAGCAGCCAATTGTCGTCTTGGCTGCAGAACTGACGCAAGCTGCATTAACCAATCAGCTCATAGATAAAATATAAAATGGTACATTAGCCAACGACAATTACTTGATTTTAACGCAGCCATCAGCAGCCAATTGTCGTCTTGGCTGCAGAACTGACGCAAGCTGCATTAACCAATCAGCTCATAGATAAAATATAAAATGGTACATTAGCCAACGACAATTACTTGATTTTAAAGCAGCCATCAGCAGCCAATTGTCGTCTTGACTGCAAAACTGACGCAAGCTGCATTAACCAATCAGCTCATAGATAAAATATAAAATGGTACATTAGCCAACGACAATTACTTGATTTTAACGCAGCCATCAGCAGCCAATTGTCGTCTTGGCTGCAGAACTGACGCAAGCTGCATTAACCAATCAGCTCATAGATAAAATATAAAATGGTACATTAGCCAACGACAATTACTTGATTTTAACGCAGCCATCAGCAGCCAATTGTCGTCTTGGCTGCAGAACTGACGCAAGCTGCATTAACCAATCAGCTCATAGATAAAATATAAAATGGTACATTAGCCAACGACAATTACTTGATTTTAACGCAGCCATCAGCAGCCAATTGTCGCCTTGGCTGCAGAACTGACGCAAGCTGCATTAACCAATCAGCTCATAGATAAAATATAAAATGGTACATTAGTCAACGACAATTGCTTAATTTTAACGCAGCCATCAGCAGCCAATTGTCGTCTTGGCTGCAGAACTGACGCAAGCTGCATTAACCAATCAGCTCATAGATAAAATATAAAATGGTACATTAGCCAACGACAATTACTTGATTTTAACGCAGCCATCAGCAGCCAATTGTCGTCTTGGCTGCAGAACTGACGCAAGCTGCATTAACCAATCAGCTCATAGATAAAATATAAAATGGTACATTAGCCAACGACAATTACTTGATTTTAACGCAGCCATCAGCAGCCAATTGTCGTCTTGGCTGCAGAACTGACGCAAGCTGCATTAACCAATCAGCTCATAGATAAAATATAAAATGGTACATTAGCCAACGACAATTACTTGATTTTAACGCAGCCATCAGCAGCCAATTGTCGTCTTGGCTGCAGAACTGACGCAAGCTGCAGTAACCAATCAGCTCATAGATAAAATATAAAATGGTACATTAGCCAACGACAATTGCTTGATTTTAACGCAGCCATCAGCAGCCAATTGTCGTCTTGGCTGCAGAACTGACGCAAGCTGCATTAACCAATCAGCTCATAGATAAAATATAAAATGGTACATTAGCCAACGACAATTGCTTGATTTTAACGCAGCCATCAGCAGCCAATTGTCCTCTTGGCTGTAGAACTGACGCAAGCTGCATTAACCGATCAGCTCATAGATGTTAGCTCGATATTTTTGCAGAATCAAGGGTGTTTTCCAGATTATTTGGAGTTATTGGGAACCAGTATGAAATCATTATAAGTATTGTTTACGAAAGTTTTTATGAAAAACATGCAAGTACATGCATAAACGTCTTGTTCGCAAAACGCATTGCCATAAGCCTACGATGTATACTCCACTAATTTCATAATTCCATGTAATTATCCACCGTTTGCGCAAAACTTAATAAAATTAGAATTTTTGCGCGAAAATCTAGGAGTCATAGACTGCTGTCATAGAGAATTTCTAGATAAAAATAATTTTCGCAATCATCTTGAAATGCTTTAGCTACATATTATCAATAAAATTGCCAAGGATCTTACACACTAAATTACTAAGACAGGTTTTTATCACGATTAGGTATGTTATTAAGTACATTTAGACGTTAGCTATCATTTTGTAGTTATCTACACAATTTAGTATGCGTTTTATGGAGTTAACCATTAAAATAAATTATCTAATCACGTTTTAACAGGATAACTTGGCGATATCTAAGCTAAATTATATCTATTAAGTATATTTTTTCGCGCTGTTCGCCCTGTCTTTAGTATACAAGTCTGTGCACCCAGGTGACTCAGGTCCTAATATTGTTTAAAGTAAAATAAAAAATGTCACATGGCTTTCAATTTCCAGTACACTGATATTCAGTGTAGTATGGGACGTGTGTCTGTGCATGGACATGAAGTTCCCCCCAGGGTTCCGTTTTGGCGCGGCCACATCGGCGTACCAAGTGGAGGGGGCCTGGAACGTCAGTGGTAAGTACCCACTAAAATATAAATGTAAATCTTTATTTTCCTCATAATAGGCTCTTATAAAAAGTCAAACTCTACCGCCAGGTTCGGAAGGCAGGTTAGCACTGAAGAAGGCAAGAAAAACGGTTAAAAGGTTATTTGCGTGAACACTGCGAATTACTTAACCTACCCGTATTTCGTTCCATCGTGGGTAAAGTAATGTTTGCTAGAATCGTCCTCGCTACAGTGAACTCCCGAACTGTAAATAGTTTATAGACTTTATAGGCTTTCGATTATAAATATATAATTAATATTCTTTAAAACATGTTTTAAGCATCATTACACGCTCGTACATTAATTAGTGTACGAGTAACTTCACGATAAGTCCTACGTAGTTTGCCTTTCAAATGTGCAGCAATTAAATCCATATCTATCTATCTATACTTCTATCTATATCTATACTTATAATAAAACTGTAAAGGGTCGAATTCTGTACATTGAAGATATTTTGTAAATTTTTGTTGGTGGACACTATTTAGTCGATATTAAAGCCAAAACTGTAATTTTTTTAATTTTTGTCTGTCTGTCTGTCTGTCTGTCTGTTTCAATACCGCGCATCACGGCTAATCCGCTGGATGGATTTAAATGAAACTTGACATGATTATAGTTCATACCCCGAGTTAGGACATCCCAGGTAGCAAGTGACGTCGGCGACTAAAAAATGACGTCATTCTTAAGTCAATTTAGGGTCAGTACAGAACGTCCTAGATAGAGACCTCGGAGACTGAAAAATGACGTCATTCTTAAGTCATTTTAGGGTCATTACAGTAACGTCATTGTTGTACGTCATACTTACGTACCATTATGGTACTGTATTGTACGTACTGTATGCGTCATTAATGATACCTCCTAGCAACGTCATTTTACAGTCTATCCCTAAACTTAAATGTCCTCCGGTTGACGTCAATTGCATGGCGTATATAAGTGGTCTCAAAGAGCTAAAGAACATAATCCCAGGTAGCAAGATGACATCGGCGCATAAAAAATGACGACATTCTTAAGTCAATTTGGGGTCAGTACAGTAACGTCATTATTGTACGTCATACTTACGTACCATTGTAGTACTGTCTTGTACAGCATAATTAAATATGTTTGTTACTCCACCACTAGATGGCGCTATACTGTTTAATGTACAAACTGTATTGCACTATGAAGATTGTGTGTCCGCCACTTATATAGTTCGAGGTTTGACCATGACCAGCAGTCGACTTCGTTCTCTACGGGGTAGTTGTATATATAAACTCCGAGAGGGAGATTCGTGACTGTTGAATAGCAGCATTTATGACGCCTGCGGCCTGATGGGTAAATTGAATAATATAACAAAATCTGATTTGATGTTTTGAATCTTTTGCATGACGTCACACCAATGTCAGTGGCTGACCTTAATATGTACGGCCCAGTAACGTCACTATGCATTTAGTATATGACGTCCCTGAAACGTCTGTAAACTGACGTCTTGAGGCTGTGACAAATTGACGTCATCTGAAGGAACCCGCGACGTCAAAACAGGACGTCTCTTACGTCGTGCAGGACCGTAAACTGACGACATAATGACGTAAAAATGCTACCTGAGATAGGATACTTTTTGTCCCGAAATTCATCATGGTTTCCCTGGAAGACGGCATCAAAATCAAAATGTGTATTTACTTATAATTCTATAACGCGTTGTCCGATTTCATTTATTCTTTCTTTGTTAGAAAGGAGGTTCTTTAAAGATTATTCCATACAAATTTTATCATCATCACTTTTGTAGTTCAGAAATTACAGGTTCAGAACCTTTAGCGATAAGTTCAAGTAGGTGACTTGAAACTCGAAATGGATAAAGAACCTAGGGCTAAAGCCGTAAATAAATAGTCTTAGCAGAAGATTTTGTATGGTTTAAGATTTTCACTTTTAGAGTGAACAAAAATCATGAAACTCGCTACGTTATACCGTATAGCGCCATCTCTACAATTTATGTGGAACTTGATTGTAAAACTCTGAGATAGGTACGTACAACCGAATTTTTTTAAATAATAATTAACTGTCATGTTATTCACTGTTTCATGACTTTATATTAAGATGGCACACCATTACATGAACAGATTAAAGTTTTCACTTCTGTCGACATTCCCGGAGTGCCGCGTCTTTTTTTATCATCCGCAATATGGAAAGGAAATCCGCAATATAAAATAATGGTTCACAAATCCTAACTGACTGAATGTCATAGGTCTTTTTATACGTAAAGAAATATATAGCCATTGCCCATTCGGATATTTTGGATTGTATTGAGATGAAACAAAGATTTTTAAATGAGTCTTATGTTGGGCCGGGGAATATTGTTAGTAGAGTATTTTATCCCAGTGGTACCTACCCGGCCGAACCCTGAAAGAAGAGCTCTACCACCCGTACAAATTTTCACATGATTTAATGATTTTTGACATAATATTTCGTGAAGAATAAAAATCACATTGAAAAGGACGATTTTAACTACGGTCACTACGTGACCACGACTTGTGCCAATGTATCGAAATATCGACAGTTAAAATCGTCCTTTTGATCTTTCAACTACGTATTAATGAAACTTTATATTATGATTAAGAAAAAGGAGTTTTCAAAATCACCACAAGATAACCCGTGCGAAGTAAGAACTGGTTTCTGTATAACATCACACCAGAATCCCGCGAAAAATTAAGGAATTCCACGGTATATGTAAAAAAATCTTAATTCACGCGGGCGGAGCCGCGGGCAACAGCTAGTCCATATATAAAATAAATAAAATTCGTATGGCGATGGCGCGTAACTGGCGCGTAACTGGCGTGGCTCTTCGCCAAAATTTTAAAGAAATATCAGAAACTACGAAGGTACCACAACACCCAGACCCGAGATAATGTAGAAAACTTATTTTTCAATACAGTTGTATGGTATGGCGCACTTTCAGAGGCTGTCATTAGTATTCGAAAGTTAAATCTTACGCACAGGCATCTTTCTTTTTCGTGGTCGTAACTTACTTTTACAAGCTCGATCATTACTTTTGCAAAACGTTAGATACCAAGGAGTTTTCATTGTACAATAAAATGGGATGGACATTGGGATGGGATGGACACAGAAGGAATTTTTTTTTCGTTTTCTTTTATCTTTTACCTTTTATCTTTTATCTTTTTATCTTTTTATCTTTTTATCTTTTTATCTTTTTATCTTTTATCTTTTTATCTTTTTATTTTTATCTTTTATCTTTTCGATTGCGAATTCATCTTTTATCTTTTTATCTTTTATTTTTTATCTTTTATCTTTTACCTTTTACCTTTTACATTTTACCTTTTACCTTTTACCTTTTACCTTTTACCTTTTACCTTTTACCTTTTACCTTTTACCTTTTACCTTTTACATTTTACCTTTTACCTTTTATCTTTTATCTTTTATCTTTTATCTTTTATCTAATATCTAATATCTAATATCTAATATCTAATATCTAATATGTAATATCTTTTGTCTTTTGTCTTTTATCTTTTGTCTTTTGTCTTTTATCTTTTATCTTTTATCTTTTATCTTTTATCTTTTATCTTTTATCTTTTATCTTTTATCTTTTATCTTTTATCTTTTATCTTTTATCTTTTATCTTTTATCTTTTATCTTTTATCTTTTATCTTTTATGTTTTATCTTTTATCTTTTATCTTTTATCTTTTATCTTTTATCTTTTATCTTTTATCTTTTATCTTTTATCTTTTATCTTTTATCTTTTATCTTTTATCTTTTATCTTTTATCTTTTATCTTTTATCTTTTATCTTTTATCTTTTATCTTTTATCTTTTATCTTTTATCTTTTATCTTTTATCTTTTATCTTTTATCTTTTATCTTTTATCTTTTATCTTTTATCTTTTATCTTTTATCTTTTATCTTTTATCTTTTATCTTTTATGTTTTATCTTTAATCTTTAATCTTTTATCTTTTATCTTTTATCTTTTATCTTTTATCTTTTATCTTTTATCTTTTATCTTTTATCTTTTATCTTTTATCTTTTATCTTTTATCTTTTATCTTTTATCTTTTATCTTTTATCTTTTATCTTTTATCTTTTATCTTTTATCTTTTATCTTTTATCTTTTATCTTTTATCTTTTATCTTTTATCTTTTATCTTTTATCTTTTATCTTTTATCTTTTATCTTTTATCTTTTTATTTTTTATCTTTTATCTTTTATCTTTTCGATTGCGAATTCGAAGTCGCCTTCGATTTCGATCTTCGATACTTTGGAACAAGATGGAAATTGGCCCCCAAAATCTTGAGCAAACATATTATTATTATCTCTTTGATTTTTTTTTTACTTATTCTCACAACTGTATTGAAAAACGTCGTGTGATACACGGGTGTATAGATTTTTGCAAACTCGTGACATTAAAAACCCTCGCCTTCGGCTCGGGCTTGTTAATGACAGCTCGTTTGCAAAAACCTACTTTCCACCCTTGTATCACAATGTACTATTTCTACATTGCCCGACCGGGGATCGAACCCGGAACCTCAGAGATGGCGGCGCCTTGAAAACCGGCACGCTAACCACTCAACCACGGAGGTCCTCATTTTTTAACTTTTGACCTTGAATAAAAAAAATTCCATACAGGGAAAAAATGGGGAACTTTAAAATTTTATTATCAATCATATTTTCAGCTTGGTGGGAATTTATGTAGCTTCGAATGTCTTAATGGGGTCTTACACTACTTTTGAATTTGATAAAAAATATTACTTTATTATAAACTAGGATAAAAATAATAACGTGCAGTGAAAGAAATATTAAAATCCAACGAAGATTTACAAAGTTGCAGGCGTTTAAACTTTGGAGTGGGGGGATCTTCTATCCCTTTCTCGCAAAACGAAAATTTGTATGAAGCCGCACGAAGCTACTATGGCATTGGGACGGTGTGACGTCACAATTTCATGTTGCTATCTCTGTCTAATCACAAATCTTTAAATGCTTATAACTTTTTTGTTATTTGATCGATTTAATTAGTTCTTTCAGTGCACGTCATTATTTTAATTCTACTTTATAATAAAGTAATAAAAAAATTGGAGTCAAATACCCTATTGACTGGACTATAATATACACTAATTTAAACAGATAAGGGTCCAAATATATGGGACGTGGCGCTCCACGCGAATCCGCACGTTATTATCGACGGCAACAACGGCGACGTCGCCTGCGACTCCTACCACCAGTGGAAGACGGACGTGCGTCTGGCTCACGAACTGGGCCTGCACTTCTACCGGTGAGTGACGCGCTGGCATCATAATGTCTGGGAATGTGACTGAGTTAGTATTGAAAAGTGCCCGCTGCACCAATATGAATCTGAGGATGTGTCCATTGGAGCATTTTACGTCAACTTTCTTCATACAAGAAAAAAGTAGCACCAAAATTTCCGCCAATACGCCGCAATATAGCGGAAATCGTCCTTGTGGAAACAATTACGTGCGGACAAATAACAAGTATGGATCTGTGGCGTGGACAGCGGCCTATAGACAATACTGCGGTCAGCTTACAACTGGTGTAAACATTTTTGACACCAGTAAATTACTGGTGACTTATTTCGCGCGGTCCGCCAAGTCCTGTGTATATACGGTATATTGCATTAGTATTGAAAAATGCCTGCTGCTATTTTATTTCCATAGCATATTAGGTCGACATTATTATTGAATCTTCTCAAATGGACACATGGACAGGTAAATCCCTAATCTGTTGCTTTATTTGCTACACAGCATCGCACTGGAGCACTAAAAGTACCTGCGGTGAAAGAAAGGTGAAACGAATAGCCACAATCTTTTCCACCAGAACATACCCTTCACCCTTAAACTACTGGGAACTGAACCAGAGACACCACGCTTAAATACCAAAGCATGGATACTGCGCCATGAGGGTCCCGAGAAGACTGATATTAAAATACATTTTAATTTCCAGGTTCTCCATATCCTGGGTCAGGATCCTACCCACAGGGTTCCCCAACAAGATCAGCAAAGATGGGGTCAAGTATTACAACAAACTTATAGACGGGCTCCTGAACAGAGGCATCGAGCCTATCATCACGCTCTACCACTTCGATCTTCCTCAGAGCATCCAGAATCTTGGTAATTTTCTTATTCAAGTGTCGATTTCGAGTATAACATTCTTCTTCGCCGTTTGAAGAATGTCACAGAGCGGTCGTGGTCATCTCATTAGGAAACACTATTTGGACACATGTTGTCCTGTTCACCAGCATACGCCACATCTCCCTGCTTGTAGAGATCCTGGCGCACTCATGCCAAGGACCACCAACAGCACTTACGCGTGGCCTTAATATGCCTTCCACTTTTCTCTGAGTATTAGGAGGATGCTTTATGGAATGGAGGCTGATTCGACTATAACCATACAAGTTTAAATTTTAGTTGTAATCTACAAGGGCTTATTTCAATTGGAACTCCCTTATAAAGTTGCATCTTCTACAGCTATTAAATTACTAAGATTGCTTTTGTCACGTTTATGGAACGAAATTAAAAAAATGTATAAAAATGACAATTGTCTACGCGGAAGTCACGTTACCAATTTGCGAGTGGATATGGTCATTTCCGTACATTTTTTAAAATTCGTTCCATAAGTATACCAAAAGTAATCTTAGTAATGGAATATGTCTACAGCTAGCGGACACAAATATGAAACAGATGTCTGAAGCAATGAGCCCTTATTCTGTATCTCAGTGATCTTCAAAGACCTCATTTGACATATTTTTTTTAATCCATTGAAGGTTTGCCACAAAATCTTACTCGTATTGTGGTTTCACCTAACAAAGCATAAATATATAACGAAACATTATCAGTAATTATTATCTGGTCCTGGGCTTAATATGTAACTGTCTGTCAAATGAAGATTATTCTAATGTATTTCCAAATGCAGGAGGCTGGGCAAATCCCCACATCGCTGACTGGTTCTCCGACTACGCGCGTATAGTCTTCACGCTGTACGCTGACCGGGTGAAGACTTGGATCTCGATCAACGAGCCTCAGATGGTCTGCGACCACGTGTACACCGCGGGTGAATTGGTACCTTTGGTCCAGGAGACTGAGCTTGGACCTTTCCTGTGCAACAAGCATCTGATGCTGGCACATGCTAAAGCGTGGAGGATCTATGATGAAGAGTTCAAGCCGAAATACCATGGTAATCTGTCAAGTAAACTCTACGAGCTATTTATAGCTACTGCAGTTATTTTACTAGATTGCGACTCATTTGGTTCATATTTCACAGGCAAAATGTCAATCGGCAATAACCCTATATGGGTGGAACCATATTCAAACAAGGATGAGGAACTTACAGAAATTGCAAGAGAATATGGAGTGAGTTTTCTTTCAACGTTCAACTTTTTAAATTATACCGTAGATTCTATGATATTATGAGTTAAAAATATAGGAGCGAGCAAAGAAGATAGGGCTGAAAAAATAACTAGCTTGGAGGAGGCATATGCTCTTAAGTGGAGATCAAGAAATGTTACTGGGTCATGTTAATAAACTTTTAACTTTTTAAGTGATCAGTTAGACCTTCACCTCTGACTTTTCGGAATTACGTGCATTTGTGACAGCTAAATATCACTTGCTAAGCGAAGGTAAACATGGTGAGCCAATCTGGTCTCTGAGAGACAAGGGAGGAATTTTTAATAGATCAGGGTGATGCAGGGTTATCTTCCTCATTCTGAGAAGACCACAAACAATTTGAGTAAACTCAACTCACCTCCTTTTTAATGTCAATCTCGTTAACTCATGATATTATAACGTATTTTTCCTATCATTTTAGGCTGGGCGTTACTCAGACCCAATTTACTCGGCTCAAGGCGGCTGGCCACGCTCAGTGGAGAAATTATTGGCAGATTACAGCAAGAAGCAAGGCTACCCTTATTCGAGGCTTCCTTCTTTTACGGAGGAAGAAAAGAAGCTAATACAAGGTGAATCATCAGAATTCTAATAATACTACAAGTGTTAAAGTTTGTGTTTTGAGAAAGATTATGCATTGGATTAGCAATATATAATATTGTCACTTTTTACACCGATAAACTCGTTTCTGTGAGCCTGGATGCAGGGTAATCTAAATAAACTTCAAGTTTCGGGGTTAATTTAATGCATCAGGTTGAACTGGAAACTTTTGTGCTGAAAATCATCAATCTGTTAGTGAAAAATCACCAACTTATAGTCTTGGGCTTAGAATATGAAAAACCTCGATAGGTACCTAACCTATTTTATTGGCAGTTGAATATCGTTATGAGTCCTGAAGCAGTGAAAAATAAAGGATGTTCCTAGTAGTGAAACATTGGGCTTAGGATGATGATTAAAAGTATCATTTTTGCAGGCACATACGACTTTTACAGCCTGAACCACTACACAACTCGTTTAGTTAGATCAGCGCATAAGAACGAGACGCCAGGACTCTGGTTCATGAAAGGATCAAAAGAGCTGAATGTTGTCCTTGAAACTGATCCAGAATGGATCTCCAGCGATTTCAAGTTCATAAAAGTAAGTTATGCGTCCATTAAACAACCTCCCTGATGCATCTTGGCTCTCAATCACTCTTTTAAACTACTACTATAATATAGGCATAGATATTTCGACCCAGTGGCACAGGTCGTGGTTACGTAGTGACTTGTACCAATGTATCGAAATATTGACAGTTAAAATCGTCCTTTTCAATGTGATTTTTATTCTAAAACCACGAAATATGTAAAAAATCATAAAATCATGTGAAAATTTGTACTGGTGGTAGAGCTCTTCTTTTAGGGTTCGGCCGGGTAGGTACCACTGAGATAAAATACTCTACTAACAATATTCCCCAGCCCAACATAAGAGTCATTTAAAAATCTTTACATTATCTCACTACAATTCAAAATATCCGAATGGGCAATGGCTATATTATATTTCTTTACGTATAAAAAGACCTATGACAGTCAGTCGGTTAGGATCGATAAGACCTAAGAGTTAAAAATATTTGTGAACCATTATTGCCCTTTCCATATTGCGGATGATAAAAAAAGACGCGGCACTCCGGGAATGTCATTGATCTATAATACCTCGTTGAGGAATGTCGACAGAAGTGAAAACTTTATCTGTTCGTGTCTTAACAGTGCCATCTTGATATAAAATCAGGAAACAGTAAATTACATGACAGTTGATTATTATAAAAAAAATCGGTAGTACCTATCTCAGAGTATTACATTCAAGTTATTGTAAAGATGGCGCTATACGGTATAACGTAGCGAGTTTCATGATTTTTGTTCACCCTAAAAGTGAAAAATCTTAAACCATACAAAATCTTCTGCTAAGCCTATTTATTTACGGCTGTAAGGGTAGTCCAGTCTAACTTTAGCTCTACGTCTTAGCCCAAGGTTCTTTGTCCATTCCGAGTTTCAAGTCACCTACTTGAACTTATAAAGGTTCTGATGCCTGTAATTTCTGAACTACAGAAGTGATGATGATAAAATTTGTATGTAATAATCTTTAAAAAACCTCCTTTCTAACAAAGAAAGAATGAATGAAATCGGACAGCGCGTTACTGAATTATAACTAAATACACATTTTGGCTTTGATGCCGTCTTCCAGGGAAACCATGATGAATTTCGGGACAAAAAGTATCCTATGTCCTACCTCGGGGTATGAGCAATAATCATGTCAAGTTTCATTTAAATCCATCCAGCGGATTAGCCGTGATGCGCGGTCTTGAAAAGAAAAAACAGACAAAAATTAAACAAATTACAGTTTTGGCTTCAGTATCGACTAAATAGTGTCCTCCAACAAAAATTTTCAAAATATCTTCAATGTACAGAATTCGACCCTTTACAGTTTTATTATAAGTATAGATAATATTATGATATATTATTATTTTTCATAAGCTCTGCAGCCTTGAATTTAAACAGATTTGTAAAGGCATTAAATGATATAAGAATAGAAAAAAATCTACTATCCGCAACGCATACATCTAACCGTACCTTAGTACGGTTAGATGTACTATCGCTTAGTACAAGTATTTCTATAGTTATAAACTCTTTACAACCTTAGCGAAGTTAAAAGGGACTTTTTGACGGACTAAATTTAGAGACTCTAAAACAGAATCGGTACCATTTAATAGATTGAAATATGTTATTTTTATCGACCTGCAGTGTCGACTCGTGTGGTACGAGTTATGACTACCACTTTTATTGATTTCAGGCGTACCCAAAAGGCATCCGGAATCAAATCAAGTGGCTGAGGCAGCGGTACAACAATGTGAGCATCCTCATAACAGAGAATGGGCACGCGACCCAGAACCCTACCCTGTACGACACCGGTCGCATTGCCGTTATACGGGATTACTTGAAACAGGTAAAAGACTCATACTGCAGAAGCAAAGATTATATTTGGCAGGACGTCTACTGAGATTGACGTTTTGCTATACATCTATTAGAGCTAAGAGAGCTCCTTATGAATTACGAAACGCTTGTTTCATGCGATTCGTAAGGAGAGCTCCTTACGAAACGCTGATGTTTCATGCGATTCGTGAGGAAAGCTCCTTACGAAACGCTTCTGTTTCATGCGAGAGCTCCTTACGAAACGCTTCTGTTTCATTACATGCGATTCGTAAGGAGTTAGGTGCGTCTTTGTGAATTGAATTACCAGCACCTATAATGGAGCGCGTCTTCGTGGACTGAACTACCTATATTTCAGTAACCGTAATCCCACCAAAAACATTCTGTAAAAAACTAGCCAAAGTCAAAATGGAGCTGCTTGTTTATCTCTAAAAAGTACTGAAATCTAGACAAAGTCGTGCCAAGTCTAAGGTTCCTTACTGCGATTTCTTTATTATTATAGTTAAAGTTGCGTGACTTGGCCGTTGAAGGGTACACAAGGGTTCAAACCAGGTGCTCCATGACACCATTGCACCAATCTGTCGCCAGAATTCATCGTCAATGAGTAGCGGTTCTTGGTCTTCAACGGCCAAGTCACACAACATTAACTATAATAATAAAGAAATCGCAGTAAGGAACCTTAGACTTGGCACGACTTTGTCTAGATTTCAGTACTTTTTAGAGATAAACAAGCAGCTCCATTTTGACTTTGGCTAGTTTTTTACAGAATGTTTTTGGTGGGATTTCACTTCTTTTTGTAGAAACTTCAAAATATAACAAAATATTTCTGTCCGTTTTTCTAGATACATTAACTGCATAAATAACTTTGTAATCTCATATAATTTATATGGAATTACAAAGTTATTAATGCAGTGATCACCAGGTACTCCAGATCTTCGATTATCCTAGTTTTTATAGTTTTACCTTTATGTGGCCATTAAACCCTAACTCTGTACCAAATTTCAGCTCTCTGAGTTTATGGGAAGTACTAGTTCTATTTTGATGATCATGAGTCAGTCAGTCAGTGTCGAAAATGCGAAACTTTGCTTTCGCACAACTTCGGAACTATATGACCTACAGACTTGAAATTTTGGGTTTTAAGTATGTGATTATAGCTTACTGGATAGCGAAAATTTCAGCGTTCTGGTCTTATCCAGAGGTTCTCAAATAGGAGCCCGAAAATGCGGCGAAATGGTTCCTGTAAAGATGGTACGGCAGTTTTGCTTCGCGCTTTGACTTTGGCGGGGGCACTGCCGTGCCCCCTGATAGTTGTAATTTTCACAGTATGAGTAATAATTACCATAGTCTCTATCACAGTAAAGTCGATAATCAAACGAAGCCTGCATATTATAATAAAATTATAATTTCTCGATGGTACCATAGAGCTCTTCGTGTGCGAATAAATAAAACTTGGCTTAGTGGATTGGTTCTCAGTTGGATCGTTTACAAAATTACAGACAGACACTGACTTGTGTTTATTTGTATAGATACTGCTGGCTATAAAGGAAGACGGCGCGGACGTGATGGGTTACACGGTTTGGTCGCTGATGGATAACTTCGAGTGGATGTATGGATACAGGTAACAAACATTATTAAATAAAATACCTACTTTGTGCAAAAAAGGAACCCTATTAGCGAGACTTCGCTGTCCGTCCGTCCGTCTGTCACCAGGCTGTATCTCTTGAATCGTGTTAACTACAGACTTCAAATTTTCACAAATGATGTTTTTCTGTTACCGCTATAACAAAAATACCCAAAAATAAATATTGAAGCTGGCAGAATAAAATAAATATTTAAGGGGGCTCTCATACAACAAACGTGATTTTTTTTGCTCGTTTTTGCTCAATATTAATAACGACAAGATGTAGATGATTCAAAGGACACAGAATATTTAATTGTGTTTTAACTTTGAAAATACCTCAATGCATCATGCAATAAAATATTAAATTAATAAATAAATTTTGACTTTGGTCTTGTAGTACGACACAACTAGCTATCAATCATTTATGATTAATTATTATCATCAATAAATATTTTATAATATATAAATATAATATAAATTATTTATATAAATATTTTATAATTTTTAATCAGCAATTATTATTTATTACGACTAATCTATTACAATTGGCGCTCGCTCGTGGCTTTCGCGGGTTTGATTACCGCCACGGGGCACTTCGGCATTTTATAATTTCTTAAATTGGCGTCTGGTTTTGTGGGTGGCTTCGGTCGCGCCTAGTTACCCTTACCCCCGCAAGCAAATGGGCACTGCGATGCTGCGTAATATCCCCTACAGAGCCACGGCGAATAAGTTCGGCGAGAAGTTTCTAAGAGACTTCTCGGAAAAACTCCCCGTGGAAACCCGAGAGCGTGAAAGTGAGGAGTTTCTCGCCGTCTCGTTCTCGCTCGCCTGCTGTGCTATTCTACAAAATGAAATAGCTGCCAGACAGCTGCCAACCCGAATATGGCATGCAAAATTGTATTCTATTACAACTGACAAATTCATAGATGCAGAGATGTGCGCTCGTCGCTGTTTTGCAGAATAGCACGGCTGTTCAGTGTTCTCCGATCGGCTTCGGTATTGTCCCGAGACAAAGGATTTTTCTGATCACGAGTAAGAAAATTGAGAGTGTAGACAATTTGTTTGTTTTTACGAGAAGTCTCGGCGAAACTCCTCGCCGAACTTTCTCGTCGTGAGTCTGTAGAGGATATTAGGGTTGCTTGCGGAACCCTTCTTAGTTAATACAATATTATCTTCGGCTGCACCGTCACTGCGACTTTGACCTACACGACGAATCCAACCTAATGCTAAGTTATTACTGCTTTGCCTTGCAGAACAATAAATATCTAACATTGCAACTATTGGGAAGTAGAAATAAAGTGAAGTAAAGAGTAGGGAAGAAAGAGTACTAGGTATACTATACTAACTTCGTGCGGGACCCTCCTGCGGGGTGACAGACGGCCGGGGGACGCGGTAACGCGTATATGCAGAGAAGTGTCCCCTTCCCCGCTACACCGCCCGCTAACCGCTGACATCTAAGTTCCTTACCGTCTGTCACCCCGCAGGAGGGTCCCGCACGAAGTTGCCAAGCTATAGTTATAGACCTTGTATGATATAAGTGCAAATTCTTTTTTTTTGATCCAGCATGAAATTCGGCCTGTTCTCCGTGGACTTCTCCGACCCGTTGCGCCGGCGTACAGCTCGCGCCTCTGCGCTCTACTACAGCAGCATCATCAAACACCACTCGCTGGACGTCGCAGACTATTCACACCACTACCAACACTTGAAGGGCGTGGACGCACCCCATAACGATGCTGCCAAAAATATATTATATCGATGTACTTCGTTATTTATTATTATTACCGTAGTTTGTATTATATTATAGGTAGTAGATAGATATATTATAAGCCTGTTATTCTTTTAATTCAACTGAGAGTTTATTTGACCGTAATCACAGGGTTTACCTAATATACCTAGTGGGTTTTCGGAGAAATACTGTAACTTGAGTTTTGAGTCTTAACACTTATAGGCCTAAGACGCAAATTGCGCTAATATGAGTATAGGCCTGCGCCTATCGGTAGTCCAATCAATAGTGTAACCGGCACCTTGAGATTATACTGTGCGTAATGATCTAAAAGCTGGACCTACATCGATCTTCACCGAACTGTTAACTTTATGAAATATACTTTTTTTATAAATTTTTTAACCGACTTCAAAAAAAAGGAGGAGGTTCTCAATTCGTCGGAATCTTTTTTTTTTTTTTTTTTTCTATGTATGTTCACCGATTATTCGAAGACGCGTGGGCCGATTTGAAAAATTCTTTTTTTGTTTAAGAGGGTTTTTTTTCCAGATGGTCCCATTTTAATCAGGTCAGGATCTGATGATGGGATCCTGGAGAAATCGAGGGAACTCTTCAAATTTTATATGGACACATGAAACTATTTGAGTATTATTAGAAAGAGTAATATTTTCCAAGTTGTTCTATGGTCATCAGGTTAGGATCTGATCATGGAATCTTGGTGAAAACGAGGGAACTCTTCAAATTTTGCTAGTATACTTAAAGCGAGTTGGGTATTTCTTATAGTTACTGGTGCATATGCTAGCAGATACGGATTTGATGACTAAAGTCATCAAGTCAGGGTCTGATGATGGGATCTTGGTGAAATCGAGGGAACTCTTCAAATTTTGCTAGTATACTTGAAGCGAGTTGGGTATTTTTTATAGTTACTGGTGCATTTGCTAGCAGATACTGATTTGATGACTAAAGTCATAAAGTCAGGGTCTGATGATGGGATCTTGGTGAATTTGAGGTATCTCTTCAGATTTTATGAACACACCTCAAGCAATTTGGATATTTTTACAACGCCTTGTGCATTTTATTGTTTTCCACTAAAAAGTATAAAATAAAAATGGGAAATGCTTTCCAAAAAACCAACTTCAAATGCCACTACAAAGAGTGAAATAATTTTTATTTAAATTTTAGGTACCTACACCAATTCGAAGTCGGGCGATTGTCTATGACTTCGTCATTTCTCCGCACATCAATTAGTAAGTAAGAAGGACTATTAGGGATTGTAATTGCCCGACTTCGAATTGGTGTAGGTACCTAAAATTTAAATAAAAATTATTTCACTCTTTGTAGTGGCATTTGAAGTTGGTTTTTTGGAAAGCATTTCCCATTTTATCAACAGCTAAACACGCCCATCATATCTTGCCTATCAAAATCCTGATCAGGCTATTTAAAATTAATTTACTTATGAAAAAAAAAACTTTTCAACTTTTCACTGTTAGCTGTTAACTCGTCCTAACCGATTTTTTTTTTATATTTTTCGTCAAGTTAACAGCTCGGTGAAGGTCGATGTAGGTCCGGCTCCCCTACTATAATGTTATTAAATAAATACATACATTACTGTGACTATTTGAGACCTGTTATTTTTTTACCCGACTATGCAATGCAAGGATTATGTAATTTTTAGGGTAACCCAAAGGGTAAAAACGGGGTCACAAAGTCTTAAATGTAAATTGACTAGTTACTTCGCCGTCCGTCCGTCCAGCCGTTTATCTGTCACTAATCCTGTTGCAGACACATAACCATTCACCTCAAATGATCCAACTTAACGTTTACAGGCTTAATCAAAAAAACTGTGCGTTAACTTCTACGCTAGACGAACCGAGCACGAGCGAAGCACAAGCGGAGCCGTTTCGCTTCGTCGTTCGCGGCGTCAAGTGTGGACGTACAACGAACCTACAACGATCACTGTTCGCCAATCCCTTTGTGTTCGTCAAAATACCGACAACAGGCGGAACGCAGCCGAGCACGAACGAAATGCTCGCAGCGCGCTCGTTCGAGGCTTGTAAGTCGGTCCACACTACACGAATTGTGTTCGGCTCGTGCTCGGCTCCTGCTCAATTCGCCTAGCGTAGTTTTCGCAAGTGCCATGCCACGGGTGTGACCGCGAAATTCAATTTTTTTCGTGATTTTTAAGCTAATAACACAATATTATAGGCTTACGGCAGTCAAATTGGGCGATTTCCAGTATCGTCTTCACGTGTTTAAATATAAAAATCTCTGCTTAAAAGTGTGGAGTTAAAGAATATAGTCCGAGATTTGCGAGTTATTCACTTCAAACTCGATACTCGGACTAATTTCCTAGGAAAGACATTTTTATGCATGGATTTTGATATAAACATGTGAAGATGATACTGCCATTCCCGCAAATTGACTTCCATAAGTCTATTTTATGCCTAATTAGCGTACAAATTGCAAAAAACCACGAAAATTTTGAATTTCGCGGGCACACTTGTTGATTTCACGTTAACTCTTAATTAAGAAGTCTTAATTCCACCCGAGTAATAACCTCGACATATTTTGATGAAAATTAAATAATGTTGTAACAGCAGAAGCTTAACTATCTACATAAGTATAATAAAGTCAAGATTTTGGTAATCATAAGCTCTTCACGTTAAGTAGGTATTTTTAGGAGTACGTGCTTCAAATTAACTAAGTTCACATTAAGTTAATCACTACAATACACAATTAGAATTATTTATCGTTTTTCGACCTGTAAGATGTACATGAGAACATTAAAAGAACATAAAAAGGTAGGTATCTACAAAATTATATATTGAATGAATGGGGGAAAAAATCACCTAAATCACAAATCCGAAGAGAATAATTAATTTTAATTAATTTCCGTGCCTGTTTCCACTCCAGTTCCCAACCTATGTATCTACTTTCAAGAAAGTTTGCTCAAGAAATCTATTTAGCTGAAGCTATAGGCTAATTTAATTTGTTATATTAAAAGAAATTAAAAAAAAAATATAAGAATGCTTGAAAGTTACGTGATCATTATCAATTATCGATCATTTTCACATTAGTATAAGTATTTAGAGTTCCCTAACTCTAATGAAAATAAACGGCAGCTTTATAAGATCACTTTGTTGCCCGTCTGTCTGTCACGAATAAGGACTTATCACAAACATACCACATCAGGCCACTTAAACCGCTATTTTTTTTAAAGGAACACATATCTGTATTAAAAATGAGTTTCCTCGTGATAATCTCACATTTTTACAGAAATGTAAAAAAAAATAACAATTGTTACTTTTCACCCTCCGTAACTCCGTAACTCACTTTAGCAAGATTATGGTACCAAATATTTTTGTTCGTAATTTAACGTAAGTAGATTAATTTAACGTAACGTAAGTAGATCTTTGACACTTTTACGCTAAATTGTATAGTTTTTGAAATATTTAAGAAAAACTGAAAAATCAGAACTTCTCCCCCAAACCCGACGCTATAAGAGTTTAACTTTTTACCAAACAATATGTGTACTGCATAGAACAATCTGGCATTGCAATAATACTGTCACTGTGGATATCCGGGCTCAGTCGTTTTTTGAATAATTAATTGCACCGTAGTATAAAGCTGCTGAGTCAATTTCAAAATTATAAAATTCCAAATTTGACCGTAGGTAGGTACACGAAATCGAATCTAGTACTTTTTTCTACATCGACGTTCACATTCTTGACTGTCTTAGGGATTATACTTGAAAAAATATTATAATAGGCCCGACTTTAGGGAGGTCGTTAAACGGCACGACAAACAACAAATACGTAATACTATTACTGATGATAAATAATAAAAACCGGCCAAGTGCGAGCCGGACTCGCGCACCGAGGGTTCCATACCATAAGAGAAGTAAAACATTGAAAGAATCAATTTTTTTTCATGAATTTACGAGTATAATTTACATGTAGGTACTTTTGTTGGCAAACCGCAAACGTAACTTTGTTTTTGGCGGATTATTGTCATTATCAAAAAAAGTATATTAGTCAGTGAGTTGATTTTATTTTTCCTGTAAAATATACATTAACTTCTATTGATCATAATTATTTCTATGGTAGACTTCGGAGATAAGGGGGGGGAACGGTATTTTTTTCGACAGTTTTCCCAATAAATAAAAAAACTATCAGGCATAAAAATAAATAAAAATTAGTTTTAGTATACACAAGTAACGCCCTTTCATATGATACCCCACTTAATATTGTTATCTCATTTTGAAAATTTGTCGACCCGGTTTTCCCCCCTTTTTAAATAAAAATAAAAACAATTTTCAAATTTTTACGATTGTTATGACGTCGCGTCACTATTACCTATAACTATTCTAAATTTCAAGTCGATAGCTTGAATAGTTACTGAAATAATCGAGTGTGACAGACGGACGGACGGACGGACGGACGGACGGAGAAAGTCTCACCATAAGGGTTCCATTTTTACCAAATTGGTATGGAACCCTAATATTAATAATTAGTCGCTGCCGAAGATAATTATGTAGATTCCTACTTACCTAATGTATTGTGAACGTTCTTTCTATGATATGAGACTTGTTGACCATATGGGTCTTTAAATTAACAATGCCTTTAAGCGGCTTTTGGAAAATTACCTGAAAAAAGAATTGCAAATGTCCTCGAAGACTTGAATCACCAATTAAGAACAACATTTTAATTCGTTGAAAATAACTAATATACTAACTCTTTTCGATTTCTTAACGTTTTTCTTCCATGTTTTGACACGAATCGCTAAGATATGAAGTGACCTTCCAGCTTTCCTATTCCCAGCCAAGTGTATTCTGGATGGGTGCCTTCAAGACAAGAGAGATTGAGCAATTTCTAGGCAAGCGCGCTCTTCCTTAATTTGCTTTCCATCAGGTATGACTGTTGTCAAGCGCAAGTCTAAAAATAGTCTACATAGTATCCACGCTGTCTTAGATAAAAATTTGAGGAAAGCTACTGAATATAAATTTACATAAAAATTACATTATTAATAAAAGCATAATAATTAATGAGATCCTATGAATGATAATATTATGGATGCGGCAAAGAACTATTACAAACTTTTGCAGAAAGCAGCTCGTATGCGAATACGAGACTTTTTGCAAGCTTTGCGGTGATGATAAAAAAACAAAGTGGTATTGACAATGCTTCAGTAATCACTATGTCGTCTGCACGAGCAGTTGTTCTGTGGTGAGTGCCACAATCTCACTTTTAGTTGGGGCGTGTTTAGAAACGAAGATCTCTTTTCGTAAGGCTTCCAATCTATAATTCTCAATAAACAAAGTGCCTGCCAATAAAATGTTTCAGTATCTATCTCATCTGTGTGTGATTTGCGGAATTAAATGCCAAGTGGGTGTCTCAATCCTCAGTCTCTTTTCACGGCCCAATGTCTGTGATTTCCAAATAAATGCCAAGTGGGTGCCTCAATTTTCAGCTTCATTTCGCAGCCCTGCCGTGCTATTCTGCAAAAATACTTAAAACAGCGACGAGCGTGCATCTCTGCATCTATGAATTTGTAAGTTGTAATAGAGTACAATTTTGCATGCCATCTTCGGCTTGGCAGCTGTCTGGCAGCTGTTTCAGAGAAGGACATTTTGTAGAATAGCACTGCTGTGTCTACAATTTGTAAAATAAATGGCAAGTTGGTGTCTCACTTCTCAGCCTCTTTTCGCGGCCCTCTGTCTGTGATTTGCAAAATAAATGCCAAGTGGTGTGTCAATTCTCAATCTCTTTTCATGGCCTTCTGTCTGCAATTTGCAAAATAAATGCGAAGTTGGTATCTCAATTCTCAGCCTCTTTTTCCGGCCCTCTGTCTGTGATTTGGGAAATAAATGCCAAGTTAGTGTCTCAATTCTCAGCCTCCTTTCGTGGCCCTCTGTCTGTGATTTGCGAAATAAATGCCAAGTGGTGTCTCAATTCTCAATCTCTTTTTCCGGCCCTCTGTCTGTGATTTGGGAAATAAATGCCAAGTTAGTGTCTCAATTCTCAGCCTCCTTTCGTGGCCCAATGTCTGTGATTTCCAAATAAATGCCAAGTGGGTGTCTCAACTCGCAGGCGCTTTTCGCGGCCCTCTGTCTATGACTCAGATAACATCAAATAAAGGTTTGTGATTTGCAAAATAAATGCCAAGTGGGTGTCTCAAACCCTTATTTCGTGCCGTGAAAACAGATATAGAACCTGTTTTCACGGCACAAAATGACCGTAAATGGGTTTTGGCCGTAGCTCACTGCACGCGGGGCAAGTGTCCTTTTGACGACCACCGTGGCGCAGGGGTCGCACACTCGGATTCGAGTGGGAGGTCGCGGGTTCGATTCCCGCCACGGGGCCCACTTTGGAATTTTATAATTTCTAAATTGGCTCAGGTCTGGTCTGGTGGGAGGTTTTGGCCGTGGCTAGTTACCACCCTACAAGCAAAGACGTACCGCCAAGCGATTTAGTGTTCCGGTATGATGATGTGTATAGAAACCGTTGGGGTGACATCACTTACCCCGTTCCAAGTTAGTACGCTAACATCTTCGGCTGCATCATCACTTAACATCAGGTGAGATCGCAGTCAAGTACTAACTTGTATAGAGTAAAAAAAAGTCTTTGCTGTAATGCTATGTGTGGTTCCGGAGAGGCTTGGCCCTCGCGTTGCCCGAGAAAAAAGTTTTTAGTCCAGCGTTAGTAGTACATTTGCAGTATTCATGAGGGTCCTTCAGGAAAGAAAGTGCCATTTGGCCATTGATTTATAATCTGAGGATTTGGGGTCAGCGCTAAAAAGTTTTGCTCTCGAGCATGGATGATATCATGATGAGAAAACCTAAAATGCAGCGAGATTTCTGTACTTAAATTATTTTCCGTTACTTTTAACGTCAAAGTAACCAATACTCAAACAGCAAAACCGATTTAGCTGCAAACTGATTCTAGATTCTAGATTGATGAAGATTGGCAAATTTATTCCAAGAAACATTTATGCATTCAGGGCTTCCTGCCCTAGACTCTAGTATATTATATTATGCGTATTTCCTATAACATTAATATTAATTAATCTCTTTAGGATTCAGTAGGCAATAATTTATTGTTGGATCATTTTTAATGCAACAATTTTATATGTATCTGGGGTTTAATTGCCGTCTGTACTAATGATAACAACTGTTATAATTATTATGAGCATTACTTACAATATAATAAAAATATGCCTTAGCCGTGTGACTTATCGATTTCCACCATTGCTTTTGGTTGGCTTGTGAAACGAAATTCGAAAAATGCACGGGATTAAGAGGCCTGTGAACTACGATGTCTCCATTAATGCAAAATACTAAATCATTTGTCATTCGTGTATATTTCGATCATGTTGTGGTGTTATTCGGATTCATATAGTAATAATCTATGCATACACAACATGATCGAAAATTGCACGAATTATAAATGATTTTGGTATTACGTTTGTATGGGAGACACCGTGGGTCAGTTGACTCTTAAGGGGGAAGGAAAATTCAAATTTTATTTAGTTTTTCGCTAATAGTAAGCTAATTTTGCATCCATAGGCTTATAAAATTCAAAATTCAAAAAATTCCATACCAAAATGGTAAATATGAAACCCTTATGGTGAGACTTTCTCCGTCCGTCCGTCCGTCCACCCGTCCGTCTGTCACGCTCGATTATTTCAGTAACTATCGAAGCCATCGACTTGAAATTCGGAATAGTTTTAGGTAATAGTGACCCAACGTCATAACATTTTGAAAATCATTTTTATTTATATTCAAAAGGGGTACACCGGGTTGTTGAAATTTCAAAATGAGATAACAATATTGAGTGGGTATTATATGAAAGGGCGTTACTTGTGTATTCTAAAACCGATTTTTATTTATTTTTGTGCCCGATAGTTTTTGATTTATTGGGCAAACTGTCGAAAAAAATACCGTTCACCCCCTTATCTCCGAAGTTTATCATTCGAAAAATCTGAAATAATTAGGGTAACGCATATTTTAAAAGAACTTAAATTTATCCCAACGGTTTCTACACAGCATCGCACCGGAACGCTTAATCACTTGGCGGTGCGTCTTTGCTGGTAGAGTGGTAAGTGTAACTAGCCACGGCCGAAGCCTCTCACCAGACCAATTTAGAAATTATAAAATCCGTGGCGGGAATCGAACCCACGACCTCCCTGCACTCGAATCTGAGCACGCGCCACTGCGTCAGTACAATGTATATGTATAGTCGCGGAATGAAAAGGTTCGTCACCTTAGTGTCGATTTTTGCTTGCACTAGTACTGCAAGATTCTATAATGTCAACATGCCAAAACAATCGACTAGTGCAAACGAATCTGTTTGAAAATTGACGAACCTTTTCGTTCCCTTACTGTACCTACATGTACTCTCTTACATGAAAAGCAATTGTAGATCATTATTTATATGGAAAGCATTGTTTAAGCAGAGGTATACTGGTATACTATAGTACCTGACTTTATAATTCAATAAAGGCCCGCAGGGTTATATAAAAAAACCAGGACACTCGCATATTATAGTAGTTCCATTGATTTATTGCAAGTATAAGTACTTGCAATAAATCAATTATTTATCAATATTTTATCATAATTCTATACGCGAAACAATATTTAAAAAGTCGTAAAGTGAGTTTGAATAATAGATCATTTTAGAATTTTTTATCCATTCCACCTTTGCCTACATTTGATGGATAGGTATTTAAATTTTATAATAAGGTAAATTAATATGTATCGAAATAAAAGTGCGCATTAAACATTAAACGAGTTTTTTTTTGAAGAAAAAATTTTATCATTATTTATCAATACCTTTTACCCATTTTGGTTAAAAAGTATTGATAAATAAGTTGTGTTTTTCATTGTTATCCACGACGGATGGATGAAACGGAATAAGGAGTTTCACAAAATTAAAAAAAAAATGACTGACTAATCTAGTTCTAGTATATACGCACAGCTCAATACGGCACACTGCACACTCACATGTGATAAATTGAATGGAAATTAAAAAAAAACGTATGAAAATTATCAAGTGACCCATGATATCCATGTTATCCCATGTTATCTGTTATGTGTGATACATTCTTGATTCTTATATTTTAATTGCGTTTCCCTCCATTTCTGTTACATCAATCTGAAGATTCAGAAATCTGAAAAAAAAAAAACAGAAATCATAGTCAAAAAAGTTTTATTCCTCAGTTTTATTCATTAGAAAATATTATGGTGTTTCAAGTTGCACACAATAGTCTGTGGAGTGAGTTTAAGAAATAATTGATACTTACAAAGAATCACTATCATACTTTTTTTGAAATGTACAACTAAACTCTAAAGTGAAAAATATTTACAAAAAGTCCAATGGTGCCCAAAAAACTGACGCTATTGCCTCGCTGTATAGCCAGGCTTAGCCGTTGGGCGAAGTAAGCGCCAGCTCTTTGGTCGCCTGACGCGTGAACCAACTTCTTGGACAATTATATTGACAATTTTTTTTGTGTCTGATGACCATGGACCTAAAGTCTCAAATGCAAGCGACGCAAAAACATAGTCCTTGCTGATTACCGAGTATTTGCGGCGCTTAAGCATCACTAATCAACTAATCACTAATTCATGATATTTTTGCGAAGACTTACTTACTGTCCCCAAACAAAAAGCGGGACTGCGTCTTACCCACGCGGGACATTTAATTTTAATTTTAAATCGCGACATCCAGCCAAAATCGAGACGTCTGGCAACGCTGCTAGAGCTCCACATCTCTGAGTTTTTGCTTGAAGGTGGCGCCGCTCTTCTCTTCTATTTGTCGCCCTACATTATACCCTTCATTATTTCTTCACTTTCAGTGCATTACTAACTCGATCAGTGGCCGATCTGGAATTCCCCCCCACTTTCAAGTTCGGCGCGGCGTCCGCTGCGTATCAGGTGGAGGGTGGATGGGATGCTGATGGTAAGTCTTGGTCATTCGGTCAAACCAGCCTAGCGATTCGCGGGTTTTAACCCACCTTCCCCCCCCCCCCCCCATTTCTTAATCCTGCCTATGCCCATGATTCACTTCACTTACGCTGTAGAGGGGAGGAGAACGGGGGGAGTTTGTTCACGTGTCGTAAAGTAAGAGTCTGCGTAAATTCGTGAATGCCACTACGTTTTTAAGGCTTCGTAATGATTTTTAAACTGCAGCAAGTCTTTGACTGCAGCCGACGTGTATTATGTGAATCGCTAGGCAGAATTATAAAGCCTCCTAAAAAATAAAACCCTTAAGACATTAAACCCACTACATGAAAAAAATCAATAAAACATTTAAAAAGTTTTAACCTTAATAATAATTTATAATGGAATAAACTAGATATTGTGTTATTAATGAAACTGAATTATTGTATTGAATATTTTTTGTTAGCATTATAAGAACCAAGAAATAACTTATGTACCTCAAAAATGACCGTTATATGAATAAACCTCGCTTTAGAAATTTCAGGTTCAGACATGTCAAGTGTAAAATGTAATTTATACTTTTGCGGCTTAGGGAATAAACAATCTTCCACTGTCCACGTTTTGCTTTGGAAAGAGAGAAGGTTGCCAAAGATCTAGATAGAGACATTTCTGTGGGAAAACTTGTTTCCCTTATGATACAAAGCCAGAAGAATTGGGATAGTGGGAAACACTTTATGGAGGATATTATGAAAATAAAAGAAATAAATGGTAGAGAAGACAGATGATAGGGAAGACGAGTGGCACTTGGCAGTAATGGTAGGCTTATTCAGCACATCATTGCTTCGAGATCTGAGGTGGGTTTTTAGTCAGTAAGAGTCCGGCACAGCGTCCATGAGAATTTCTCCCATTCTTTGAGCAAAAAAAAGGAATGAAATGGCATCTTTCGCCGACATTTTAAGAATAATTGAAAGTTTTCCGAGCGAGTGTGATGAAGCTTTCTTATCTTCAGGCAAAGGTGAAAGCATATGGGACAGGTATGTCCACGAGCGTCCACAAGAAATACGCAACAATGAGACCGGAGATGTCGCCGTAGACTCGTACCACCTCTGGCGGGAAGACGTCAAAGCTGCTGCCAAGACCAAACTCCAGTTCTACAGGTGCAACCATTTCCGTTTTTTTAAGTATTCATTAAAACTTCTTTATTTATTATATTCCTCTTTACCCGATATTGTATATTATTTCCTAGCTTTAGGGTACCAAGGTCGTAAAAATTGAAGCATCACAGTGCTACTTTCTTTGTTCTTCGATCATCATCTCCGTTATCCATTTTCATTTTTTTATTGCAATAAAGACCCACTATTATATACGACAACTCTTCTTGTGTCGATAGCCTTAATCGGCTGTGGCAGACGGTTATTAGAAAAAAGGTGCGATTGAAGAAATCATCGTACCTAATACGAGTAATATTTATTAGATGTTGTCATATTCACACCGTTCCGGAGCGAATATATTGCTTTTTGTTGAATTTCGATAACAGTTTTTTTGTAAGTTAGTCGAAGCGATAACTCAAATTGAAAACAACCTATCTAATTCGGGTTTTTTTTCTATCGATTGGTAGTACTAACCCGAGGAGCTGTATAGTTTTTGGTGAAATTTGGACGGTCAGTGACCGAGATATGGGCAAAAAACCGTGCGAAGTGTACTTTTATCGTAGTAAACTTTTGTGAAAAGTGTGAATTTGCCCGCGATGGCTTCTGTCATCGATACTAAATAGTTTTTATAAATACCCCTCTGATTTCGCAGGTTCTCGATAAATTGGCCGCGAATATTGCCGTCGGGTTTTACCAACAAGATCAACGAAGCTGGTGTCAAATATTACAATGACCTCATCGATGCCCTGCTTGCCGAGGGCATCGAACCCATCGTCACACTGTACCATTGGGAGCTGCCCGTCTCCATCCAAGATCTTGGTGAGCCATCATCATCATCTTCTTCATCCTCGCATAAAACGAGGTTCCCTTGCACAAGACGAGATGTGGAATTTAAGAATTGTGCAATTTTAAATTTTCTAAAATCCGGCTTCCTAAAATTTTAAAATTGGTTCAGGTTTGGTCTGTTGGGAGGTTTCGGCCCTGGCGAGCTACCACCTTATAACAAAGGACGTACCGCCAAGAGATTTAACATTCAGGCGCGACGTTATATAGAAACTGTTAGGGGTTACTTACCCCTTCCCAGTTAGTACAATAGCATCTCCAACTGCACTTCGTCACTTAACACTAAATGAAAAATTCAAAAGTATATTTTGTAATATTCGTACATGAAATGAATATGCAACTTTCTTGCATTATTTATAGATGTGTATATTTCGTACATGAAATGAATATGCAACTCTCTTGGAGAATCTGTATGCACCAACAAGCCAAACACCATCAGCCCATTCAAGCACGAAAGCCAAGCTCCCTTGCAAGCAATGCAATCACCTAACAAACCCTTTTCAGAGGAACATCGGGATATCCTCAGTAGATTGAAACGTCGGAGTGGGGCTGCATGTTGGGCCATTATTTTTAGATGGTAGCTAAATAAGTAATTTAATTATCTTTATGAATTCCACAAATAATTGCCTGCTTCTTGATATTGAAATGAATGTTTTAGGAGGCTGGACCAATCCCCATATCGTAAAGTGGTTCGGGAACTACGCCAGGGTTATCTACAGCCTCTATGCTGATCGCGTGAAGACCTGGCTGACCATCAACGAACCGGTCGCTGTGTGCGATTTCACCTACGTCAACGGGATATACGCTCCGGGCATTAAGGAACCCGTCTTCGGGCCTTATCTATGCAACAGACATATAATGCTGGCACACGCTACAGCATACAGGATCTTTGATGAGGAATTTAGACCGAAATACACAGGTTTGTAGTTTTTACGGATGATAAGATGAGCAAAAATTTCAAGTGAAGCATAGCCATATGACATAATATTTGCGATCCCCATATGAAGCAGTCATTTGCTCATTCCATATTTTAATGGAACGAAATTCCTCGAAACTCAAAAGAACATGAACGTGACATTTTAAAATGGTTAAGATACTATTTTTAACTGACTTCCAAAAACTAAAGAAGCTTTTGGATGTGCTCAATTTGGCGATATCTTATTTTTTTTAATTTCACAAACTTGTTGAAGATTTAACTTCCCATAAAAATAAGAGAAGAAATTAGTAGGTTGTTTACTTGATT
Organism: Coenonympha glycerion; assembly: GCA_963855885.1. Classification (NCBI taxonomy): domain Eukaryota; kingdom Metazoa; phylum Arthropoda; class Insecta; order Lepidoptera; family Nymphalidae; genus Coenonympha; species Coenonympha glycerion. The sequence continues at coordinate 2,013,225 of OY979631.1, forward strand.
GTCATTTTCAGGAAAAATTTCACTAGCCAACAACGCGCTGTGGATAGACCCTCTGAAGCCAGAATATTCTAAATACGCACAACTTGGTCTGGAGCATCAGGTATCATCTTTTAGAATTACACACCTCGTTCAGCTGCATTTTCATACAAAAGTATACATTAAATCATATTAATATTTAATTTTTTGTTATGTGCAGTTGAGGGAGAATAATGATAATAGTGATAGACGTACAGGTAACTTTGACTTTATGCACTTATAAGGGTTTGTGGAACTAAATACTATTTGCTTAACGGTTATGGCAAACGTGAGGAAACCTGCATTCCTGAAAGTTCACTATAATGTTCTCAAAGCTGACTGAAGCCCACCAACCCGCAGTTGGTATATGAGGGGCTATGGACAAGCCCCTCAACTCACTCGTGCCCAGCAGTGGGACATAGAACTATGTATAAAAAAACCTCCTACGCTTGTCATTAACCGATAGAGCCCGGTTTCCACCGCTGCGAAGCGGAGTGGTGCTGTGTTTGAGCCAATCAAATTTCGTCATTTCGACATCTCCTCTCCCCTCAATTCGGGAGATTTCAAAAAAGGCAGGGGTTAAAAAAGGGGTTGACGATGACTATAGATAAGGCCTTATGTATGATTACAGCAAGGCAGATACTCTTACCAAATCTTCTCAAAGGAGGGAGGTTGGCCGCCGTCCATTGAAAAACTGATGTTGGAATACAGCCTCAAGCAAGGATTCAAGGAATCTAGGCTCCCGAAGTTCACCAAAGAGGAGATAGAATTCATGAAAGGTGGAAATACTTGAACTTCATAGATACCTGTTAGTGACTGCTTTGAAAAACATTCAATTAGGGATCTGTAGCTTAGCCGGTTGGCTTATCTATTTCTACAACAGTGCATTGGTACGTTAAATAGTAATCGAGAACCAAAAAGTATGAAAATGACATATCCGATCGACAAATTAATCACTTGATTTATGGATGACAACTGACTTTCTCATACACTTTTTGAATTTCGTTCTGCAAGCTGCGCCTCTCAAACATATGTCATACAGCTTCGCCTCTGGTGGGTGGTTGGAATCGATCCTGACATTAATTAGACAGATTTAAATAATGACATTATATCTGAATCCTCAATTCTTCAAGAAAAGGTATTCTTTAACACTTGGACTCCCCTAATTATTTGCATGGCTGTAAAGCCAAGCGACTTAGCAATCAAGCTGTTACTCTCCTTTAAAGTTAGTGCGGTTAGATCTTCAATTATTGTATTCTCATTAAAAAAAACTTACCTTTAATAAAGTCCCAACTCCAACTTTCAGGCACAGCTGATTTCTATGGAATCAACTACTACAACACATACCTGGTGCGACCTGCGAGGCCAGGGGAGGACCACGGCGTGTGGTTCTTTGACGGGTCGAAGGAACTGGACATCATATTTGAACACCCTCCAAGGGTGTATTACGGCGAAGCCAAAGTACTTCCGGTAAGTATCCTGGAATTTGACACATTTGCCATCGTCACAGGAAGCTGTCAATCTCACCAGATGATAAATGACGATAAATATTATTATCGTACTAGCTTGGAAGGAGTTAGTAGCCCCTGATATTCGTGTACACAGTACACAGGATTGCACCGAAACGCTACATTGTTTGGCGGTGCGTCTTTGCTGATAAGTTGGTAACCAGCTACGGCTGAAGCATCCCACCAGACCAGATTGGGATAATAAGTAGCCAATATGTTAAACCAGGGTATAATCTAAGATCTCTGTTCCCAGTCCACATGTGTTGTAGTTGCGGGCTTGCGGCGTCAAGGAGTAACAAACTTTCATTTTATCAGTAGTATAGAGAATACTTTTTTTCTTACCTTATCTATTTATTCTATCTATTGAAACACACGGCAAATCCGTGTCAAATCACAACCAGGTTTTTTTAGTCCGAATATTCGCTCGTTGCAGGTGTACCCACAAGGCCTTCGCAGCGAATTGTCCTGGGTGAAGCAGCAATACGGGGACATTGACATCCTCATCACGGAGAACGGTTTCTCCACGAGCGGCTACCAGCTGGCAGATTATACCAGAGTCAAGTACATCAGGGATCATCTGGAACAGGTAAGAAGGAGATATAAACACGTCAATATCCTTAGCTTCTGCATCAAAATTAATGATTGCAAGATGTAAATTTAAGAATTCTGTGATGTGTGGCAGGTAAACTAGTCAAAAGATATAATTTGAAAAACTTTTTCAAGAGCTTTGAACATTTTTGAGATGGGTATAAACCATTGATCTCGTCATCGTAACGTAACCAACACCTTTCTCTGTTGCTGTAACCGACACCTCCTAGTGTTACCATAAGCACAGAGGTGTCCTACTTATGCTTTAAAAAAATGAATACTTCTATGTATTTTTTTCAAGACGGGAAAAAATCATTGTACCTACTCGCGCTACTGTTACTGCTAAGATGTGAAAAAGCTTTTGAACTCGCGACTCTGTTACCGTAACCGACACTACTTGTTGAGTTTTCACTTCTGTCGGCACTCGCGGAGTGCCACACTTTTTTTTTCAGATCCTGCTCTCTATCAAAACAGATAACGTAAGCGTTATAGGATACGCAGCGTGGTCGCTGATTGACAACTTCGAGTGGATGAGAGGCTACGAGTGAGTACAGTAAAAATCAATCTTACAAATGACGATAAGTCATATGGCTACAGCTACCAGTACCCGTAACAACAGACCAAGGAATGAGCTGTTGAATGTGCTTGTAACAGTTGTTGTAAAGCATTGCACCGCAGCTTGAATCTTGACGCTGATTATTATCCCCTGTCACGGGAAAACTAGCTGCGATAGTAAATCGCAGCGAAATGTGCAAAGCGTTTAAACCGTAAAGTGTTTAACCAGTGCGTCCTGCCGGTCCTCATCTTTGGCGCTGGAACGTGGACACTGACAATCGGCCTGATCCACAAATTCAAAGTCGCTCAGCGTGCTATGGAGTGGGCTTTGTTTACCTGATATAATCAGAAATAAATCTGGGGACCAAAGTCACCGAAACAGCCAAAACCATTTAAGAGCGAAAGTGACAGTGGCTAGGTCACGCTTGTCGTAAAGGAAATGACCGTTGGAGCCTAAAAGTCGTGGAGTAGAGACCACGTATTCCGTAAGAGTATTGTGGGCCCGTAGGACTGACGATATAAAGCAGATGGCGAGGAGTGGCTACAAACACACCGCACAAGTGAGGGCGCAGCGGCAGATTTATGGAGCTAGGTAGCAAGCCTTTTGAAGGGAACTTCTTTCACAGTCTTGCGACGCTTGGCAACTCTGTCCAGTAGTTGTGGCAATGCGGAGTCGACACTTTAGCACTTTGGTCCCCAACGTGGAACGTCCACGTGAACGTCGGTCCTGCGCGCTATTGCCATTCTAGCTTTACTACTCTTTGAGTTATATCAGAAAGTACCTAGTGACTTTGGTTCTTCAATTCATGGATATCTTCAACTCTCATATGGTCCCGTAGAATTTCCCTTTTGTTCTTAATTGCGTGAGAGTTTTTAAAGACGCAGGGTGATGATATGATGATATTATGGCGGAACCAGACTTCGTTATTTGTTATTCGTTATGCGGCTACGCTGTATTTGTCCAAATATGTATTAATGTGAGCAAACAACAAACATGCTATGCATACTTGATGCTATGTACCAAATATTGCCAATACGTGTCCTTTGAAGTGTGCTAAAAACCGACAGGAGGACGGATACGCATATTTGCTATTCGTGCTTATGCGTTATTCGTGCAAATAAAGCAAATATAGACGAATGAACCGCCCACACATGGTCGTATGCGGCCAAATAAGGCGCATAACGAATAACAAGTAACGAAGTCTGGTTCCGGCTTTATAATGATGACGCATAATAATTTAAGAGACCACAAACTATGGGACTGTTTCACAATCACCAGATAAACTTAATCTATAGATAAAGTTTACCTGGTGATTGTGAAACAGGCCCTTTATCTTATAAAACATCCTAGACATTACAGTAAAAAAAATATTATTAAAAGGATTCCCTTTAAGCAAGGTTCCGAAGATACTGGCATCTGGGCTGGCAGCGTTCCCCCCTTTGAATAGCTAGGCTAATTCGTTGCTATTGTAGTAGGAGTAGCTGCCAGTTCTTCGGTCTCATAATTATTACTGAATATTTTTTTTAGGACGAAGTTCGGGCTCTTCGAAGTAGACTTCGAGCATCCGAACCGCACGAGAACGCCGCGCGCTTCCGCACATTTCTACAGGTGTGTCATAGAGAAGCGGTCTCTAGACGTGCCAGATTCGTGCTTCAGAAAGAACTACCCGGCGCACAGACGGACAGAGCAGCCAACCTCACCCAACAGGGGATGGATTGTTATGAACCGCGGATTCTGTTTGAATATTTTCCTTTTAGCAATAAGTTTTATAGTAAGTAAATAATGACGAGTGATGATGGGTATTGACGACCGAATGGCGCAAGTGAAATACATCTGTGTCAATAAAGCATCTGTCATTACTGTAAAATGTTTTATTTACCAAGGTATAAAAATCAAAGACGACATTAAAAGCTGTCGGACCGGAATGACTTAGAGTAGTGAGAGGTGGAACAGGGAGAGGTGGAAATCTTTAGAGGAGGCCTTTGTCGGAGGACAAGCTGTTGTGAAATGTGAAATGTGAAACTAGCAGATACCCGCGGCTTCGCACGCGTAAATTTTAGAAACCATCGATTTTTCGAGTTAAAAAGTATCTTTTGTATTAATCCAGGATATCGTCTATCTCGCCAAACCGGTTTTGTACTTGCGGCGTGAAATTTTTTTTCCGCGTGAATTACGGTTTTTAAGTAATCCCATGGGAACCATGGATTTTTCCGCGATGAAAAGTAGCCTATGTGTTAACCCAAGATGCAATTTATCTCCACTCCAAATTTTAACCAAATCGGTTCAGTAGTTGCGGCGTGAAGGAGTATTTAAGCTTGGTAAAATACGAACTTTGGAGCCCCGTTTAACCCCCTTAGGAGATAAATTTTGAAAAATCCTTTCTTAGTGCACCCCTAGACCTCATAAGGAACCTGTGTGCCAAAGGAGTCTCTAGACCCAGCGGTTTGGGCTGTGCGTTGATATGTCAGTGAATGAGTCAGTCAGTTTCTTCTTTTATATATTTATAAGGAATTGAGGATCTCCAAAACAAACCACGAATTGTTTCTCTGAAAATACAAAGGTTTGTTTTATTTAACAAGTCTTTACAATTATCAAGTTATTATCAAGTTACGACAATTACACTTCTATCTCACCTGAAAATACAAAGAAACGCAATTGCAATTTTGTTATATGAAATAACGTTGATTCTGTTTTTCTGTTGCCTGTATCAATCCTATAAATGGAATTCGATATTTTCTCTATTATCTTGAAAGGGCCTATTTTTAATTCGTCTAATTTCTTTCTATTCAGTCTATTTCCATTTTCTACATATGCACTGTCTCCTACATTAAATTCTTGCATTTTTCTATTATTAAGCATGTAATAATGCAGAACATCTGTGAGAGTGCGTGGTACTTCCCTTACATATATATCCACCAATCACAGCTTCCTGTCTCCGAGCTGTCACGTAATCCACCAATCAGAGCCGAGCTGCGTTTTGTTTATCGCGTGGTCACCGGTAGGGGGCCCTTGTGGCGCTTCCTCATAGCGTCGTTACTTCCCAGTGCGAAAACACGTTCTCACAATTTGTAAGTGAGGTTGTTTTCGGTTATAGTGATTTTCTGTTAGAAATTAAATTATTATGGAAGTGAATAACGTTAAAAACAACGTTACTGCCGCCGTCTTCACCGAAGATAGCGTCGCGACTGGTGCATACGCGGCGTTGTCTGAACAAATATGACGACTACTCGGATTCTGGATAAGGTGATGAAAGCGGTTCAAAGCCAAGTAAGGTATTTAAGAAGAAATTTTGGTGAGTCCTCCAAAGTTTTTTATTACCATAGTGTAATATACCTAGTAAGCAGCAATTTAGAGTTGTCACAAAATGGCGGCTGTCAGCGCAGGTACCTTTGCACCTCGCCTTGCGTGCAGCGCCCGGGCCTCATACTGCATTTCAGTTTACACCCGAAAATGCGCATTGTTCAGTTTATTCGCTTACTATAGGTAAAATACTGACAGGTATTTCAAAACCATACTTATGTAGCTGCATCGATGATGGTACTCATAATAATATATACCTACTACTATGCGCCCCGTGCTGCCGATTTTGCATTTTGGACGTATAAATAAATACCTGCTTTTCTGTGGATGCCGTTGCTACGTGCCCCGTGCCGTCGCTTATGCAGATGCGCCGACGACGGTGCTCATAGGACTACCCTAAAGTCAAACTACTGCGGGCGGAAATACCTACTTTTCTTCGCATGCATATGCGACGCGCCCCGTGCCGCCGCTTTTTGCAGATGCGCCGATGACTGCTCATACTACCCTTAAGTTGAAACCTCTGCGGGCGGAAATACCTACTTTTCTACGCTTGCCTATGCGACGCGCCACATGCCGCCGCTTATGCAGATGCAGATGCAGCGATGGCGGTGCTCATACTACCCTCGAATTAAACCACTGCGGGCGGAAATACCCACTTTTCTACCCATGCCTATGCGACGCGCCCCATGCCGCTGCTTATGCAGATGCAGCGATGACAGTGCTCATACTACCCTCAAGTTTACCCGTGAAGGGCGTAAATACTTACTTTTTTACGCATGCCTATGCGACGCGCCACGTGCCGCCGCAAATACCTACTGCGAGTCCGAGCAACATCGATCAAGACAGTGACGAGAGTAAACTATGCATCTATGAATTGAGAATTCGACATAATGTAATAATAGTATCATAATGGTGTAATAGTATTTCAATTTTGCATGTCATCTTCGGTATGGCAAGTTTCTGACAGCTGTTTCAGGGATGAACATTTTCAAGAATAGCACAGCAGTATTATTACAATTTGGCGATCGTGTGTAGAAGGATAGCCGGTACGCAGATTTTCCGTTGAACTCAAAGTTAATTATGATCCTAGATAATTCGTCGAGGAATGGGACTACAGTTGTTTGTCGATTAGTCTGCGGCACCTGACACTGCGCTCAACGCAGCTATAGCTCTTCAGCAGGTTATCGGCGAATTTTACCTGCAGCCCGCTATTGTATGTTCACACAGCACACGGGTGGAATGGACAACTGTATCTGGCGGCTGGCCTTGGTTTTTCTTTGGCGAGTGGGGTAGAACATCAAAATCATCAAAATAGAGCAAAACACAAGAAACGACTTCACAAATGACTCGCGGCCATACCTACCCGAGTTTTATGAGGGCTGCCTCCGTGCGTATCGGAGGCAGTGGCAGTTGGTTTGGGCTTCGAAGGCCCTTCTCGGCATACGGGAATCCGGCTGCCATTTACCCTCAAATCCCCTCTTATGCCTAGCAGGATACAGCTTGACCAAGGACTCGGCGATAGCGATCATCCTAACCCGAGTTGTTAGGGGGCTGCCTTTGAGCGTATCGAAGGCAGTGGCAGTTGGTTTGGGCTCCGAAGGCCCTTCTCGACACACGGGAATCCGACTGCCATTTACCCCCAAACCTAGTCTTGTCCTATCAAGTCTTCGAAGCCTTGAAATGAAAAGAACGTGCTGAAAGCCCCACATCAGAACAAGTTGGATTCTAGTTTTATCTCAACAATGTTTCTCACCCAGAAGGGCGATGGTTCAGAAAAACCTATTTTCAAATTAAAACGTCGGAACGGTCACGAGATGACAGTACGACTGGACCTTTCATCCGAGCATCAAGGAGTGTCATCGACAATTCTTATAATCATTCTATGGAACAAAAAGTTGAGACCATAGAGAATTTCGACGAATTCTTTTTTGTCAATAAATCGAAGGGTTAACGTCAGTATACACTACAGATCACTACAGATGCTGGAACTATTGGGATGGACTATGAAAAATACAAACCTATTGTAGTCACCGGCAAAGCGGACATTGAGTATTTAGGAATAATGTGGAACTCAAACAACGTTTTCAACTGCTTACCTGAGAAAAGCATCCAGTGGGTTAAGCTCTGACGAAGTAAAAACTTTCTCTGACAGACAACGAGGTCATTATGGAGATTATTATGATGATTTTCGTCAGCTTCCTTATATTCTGAGGGTCACACTTATGGACTATGGTCGCCATGCTCGTACCCGGTTAAACTTTGCTCCGTCGGAGAGTGCAGTATGATTGTGACTTGTGGACCTCTAGGGATGGAGCCACACATTGGAATAGACTTGGATGGCGCAGCGGCGCTTTTGTCGCCTAATAGTTACCGTTCAAGAGTTCAAGACTCGCTCCAATTTTTAGGCCTCAAAATAAAGAACGCCAAATCCGGTAAAGTGACAACAGACATCAATTACTAGGCCAACATCTTATAATCACAGTTAGATATAATAATGGGGCGGTAGTATCCTGTTAAAAAGCAAGGAAGTTGTGATTCGGTGGGTAGCCCTTCTCAATCTAACATAACTGCTAAGGAGGATCTTGGACGAGTGGAACACGTCATGCACTACCGAGTATCTACCGATAGATTTCTATAACAACGCCGACGGATTATTCTCGGCATCGGAGTGGCACCTGAAACAGACTTTATGCTCAAGCAAATATTTAAGAGATTTAGAACATCAAATATCGTCCTGGTGGCCTCTAAGCAAAAAAGTTGTGAGGATTTTGTCAGCAATTAACACGCCGGCAGCCGGGCGGGAAATTATCATCTATCCTCGATGTTTTAGCCATGTCAGTAATTGCCACCTAGCTTGATACGCCACGTTCGGTCAACGTCAAAAGTTAATAGATAAATAGATATTGTAAATAAGATCTGTTTCATGCTATATATTACATATAAATAATTTGAAATTAATGTTCATTGCATATTGTATACAGTTTATGGTACTTGCACACAGTTTTTGCTTTTAAGCTATAATTTTATTAAGGTTTTTTTAAAGTTGACCCTACACCTTTGGTTTACTTGATACATCATTTAAACTTGGCAGTTGGCACCGAGAACGTTCCTGTTTGTGGCACCGATGCAGAACAGAGCATTCTGCCTGCCAGGGATAGAGATCCACAGAAGGGTGTTGTGCAAACTGGTGAGAATCAGGGTTCTGGAACAGTCATGAACCAGTTCAGATAGGACGGGTTAATAGTGCAAAGGAAACATATTAATGAAAACATAATATCAAACTGGCGCGTTTATGGTGTCATGCTTTTTCAACCTTACCATTAGGTCAATACTTGAATGTAGGTACGAGTAATGCCCATGTCTTATTCTACCCTGAGTTCAGATCGAAAACCGATACTGCAACATTAGACTAGGTTATAGAATATTACTACTACGTCTTTACTAAAATATTTGTCCTGTACTCCTGTTTATAGGTATTTTAACTATTAGAGTGCACACAGTCGGGTAACACACACTGTCGGAGTTCTGATTAATTATTTATTTAATGGATAAACACATGTAACATCTGGAACAATTATTGGCAATTGGATTAAGTATAAGAAGAAACTAACTAACGGTATAAAGATATCTGAGACACTCTGCCGTATCATCTAATCCGTTATCGGACTTTTTAAAGATATCCTCTCTCGTGGTAATGGCACAGAGAGAAACTCTTGTTTCTAAGCTTTAAATTAATTATTATTATTGGCTGATCTTAGGTCACCCTTTATAATCAAAATGCTTTTGAGCCTAAGTATTTGAATTTAATGTTTACTTGAATTGAAGTTTTAAGTTTTGATTTGCTGTACGAGCTTTTTGTTTATTATTAATCATACATTTTATCATTACGTATTTTTTTTTATTATTTTAATAGCAATCCTCTGAAGCTTCACATAGCGTCGTTTGGTGGTCACCAGGAGTTAATAAACAGGTCTCTCACAGATGTTCTGCATTATTACATGCTTAATAATAGTGCAAGTTTTACAAAACAATAAAACTTGTATTATTAACAGAAATAATGCAGAACATCCCAATAAGGCCTCCTGGTGAGAGACTCGTATGAGGAAGCGCCACAAGGGCCCCCTACCGGTGACCACGCGATAAACAAAACGCAGCTCGGCTCTGATTGGTGGATTACGTGACAGCTCGGAGACAGGAAGCTGTGATTGGTGGATATATATGTAAGGGAAGTACCACGCACTCTCACAGATGTTCTGCATTATTTCTGTTAATAATACAAGTTTTATTGTTTTGTAAAACTTGCACTATTTCTATCAAATATTTTCTTGTTGTACTCATGAGATTTTATTGTATTCTCTAATGCCAATCTTCTATCAGCAATCCGCTTGTCTTCCTTTTCCATTGTTTTGAATTCATTTGGTAGAATACTGACATTTGTACCATCCAGTAAATATTTTGTAATGAAATGAGTGACATTTCATTCATTTGAATTTGCCGCGCTTCGCGTATCTATGCTGTCTGTCGCGTACCTATGATATAGTGATTAGTGATCTGTGTCTATGATTTAATGGCGTGTGACGCTCAGATTTTTTTGTGCATTTTATCGTTATAAAAGCCTTATAGAAAGAATGTGATTGAGGACTCGACATTGAGTGAACTTTAAATGTCGTTTCTTTGTATTTTCAGGTGAGATAGAAGTGTAATTGTCGTAACTTGATAATAACTTGATAATTGTAAAGACTTGTTAAATAAAACAAACCTTTGTATTTTCAGAGAAACAATTTGTGGTTTGTTTTGGAGATCCTCAATTCCTTATAAAACGACATTTAAAGTTCACTCAATGTCGAGTCCTCAATCACATTCTTTCTATAAGTTTTTATAACGATAAAATGCACAAAACAATCTGAGCGTCACACGCCATTAAATCATAGACACAAATAGACACAGATCACTAATCACTATATCATAGGTACGCGACAGACAGCATAGATACGCGAAGCGCGGCAAATTCAAATGAATGAAATGTCACTCATTTCATTACATATTTATAAAGAAGATAGAGCGAGATTTACCAAAATCTTACATCTTTGCCGATAGGTACTAAATCTGTGTTTGAAGCGTCCCTGGCTAGATCTAAACCAATTATGATTTTTTTATTGATTAATAAAAAATATTTTACTATAATATGTGTACTTGTAAATATGTAAAATTCATAAAATAAAGAGTGTCTCAATTACAAACAAATATGAATTCTTAAATTGCCCCTTGTCAGGAATCGAGTCCGGTACTTCCCGCTTTTAATCGCCTCCTCGACTTATTCGCTCGCTTCCCACAGCAACAATTTGCTTTTCCGAAATAAAAATTAGTCCATCTGGAATAAATCTTCAGATTATTCCAGCTATAAATCTGAAGATTATTCCAGAGACGTATAAGAGAGGGACGTCTATAATATTTACTACTTATATTTTTTATATTATAGTGTTTTCACACACTATAATACACACTCGCGTAGCTCAGTGGAAGAGCTCCCAGCCGCGATAGCTGGGGGACGTGGGTTCGAGTCCCACCGCGAGTGAAATTTTGATGCATATTTAAATTTATATGTCTATAATATTATTCTACATAATATTATAGACGTCCGATTGGCGAAGATGGTAGTGGTCCTGCTTACTAGGTCGGGATTGTGGGTTTAATTCCCACGACTGGATCATTGCTGCAATACTGACCATTGCAGCAAGCGTAGAAAATAAATCCTCGATCGGAATTTTAAAAAGTGACCGATATTTTTTATTTTTTCCTGCTGGAGCGAATCCTCTCAAAATCGTCATATCTGGCAATTGCATCCTTTATCTTTTTATAAACGAAGACATAATAATATACGAAGAATAATATAAGTGCAGCATAAAGCATTTATATTTTATAAACAATCCCAGCGGCCCCTAGGTCACCATTATCGGTCTACTATATTAGTCGAGAGCCAGTATTTGTTCGACGCCTCTACGATATACTCGTAAGTGTTTGAGCACTTGCGAACGATGAAGAGGTTATCTTATAATATTATACACCTATGTGTAAACTTCGTTCTGTTATTCCAGAACACGAACGGAGAATTGGCTAAAGGAATCCTTGGCTCGACTCAGAAAACTGCTCATGAAATACACGATGATAACCATACAGTGTTTCAGCCAAAAGAAGAAGATAAAACAGGACTATATCCTGAAGTAAATAACATCAAATATAACGAAACAGAAGATTCAGTGTTTACATCTGCTATATCTACTACGCGAATGCCCAAAGTGATGCCTAATGTTACTCCAACGAAGGCAGAAAATGATCCAGAAAACCGCCGACTTATGTTTGTGACATCGTCTACTCCTGGAACTGATACTGTACAAACAACCACTACAAAGACAACTCCAAGTAATACAGAATTGTATGCCTATCGCCATCGTATTGTATATTGTACGGTTTTGAAAGGTGGTTGCTTTCCAGGAACAAAGCGAACAGACGATGGTAGATGCATGCGAGAATTTTAATATTATATTGTTTAAAATAAAAAAAATGTTATTTTCTGTAAGTATTATTATTCACATAAATTATTAAGTAGGTTTTACCTATGCAATAATCATGAACAAAAATGCTAATGCTAAAATGAAACATATTTCAACACACGTGTGTGAACGAACCCATTTTGCTCGCTCGCAAGTCACACTTGGCTTCTGTTCTATTAATTATGTATATAACGTAGCTAGATGGTGATGCAGCAGCCAGAAGGCGCATTTACCTACTTACTTCTATACAAGTAGTACGTAAGTAGTATTGGGTCTACTGGATCAACGGGCAAAAATCACATTTGTTGTATGGAAGTCCCCTTCATCATTTTTAACCGACTTCAAAAAAAGGAGGAGGTTCTCAATTCGTCGGAATCTTTTTTTTTTATATGAAAGAAAGTAAAATCGGTCCCCCGACCATTCATTAAAAAAACAGCAACGCCCTAACAGGGTCTCATGTATAATAATTAAGAATAATATATTGTGCATGAAAGCTGATAATAAATGAAATAAATAAATAAAAACAAACAAGCAGAAAACATGTCCTTTTTATCGCAAAAATAAGCAAATCGAAATTGATTTAAATTCACTTTTAGAGAAGTATTTCCGAAACAAATATAGCCAGGAGCATAGATTATTACTATATTAACGCGAATAACATCACAAAACGGTCGAAATATGCACGAATCACAAATGATTTTGGTATTACGAATATATGAAGAAATCGTAGGTCGCATTCTTAACGTGAACTCAACGGGTCTGCCCGCGAAATTCAAAATTTTCGTGGTTTTTTGCAATTTGTACGCTAATTAGACATGATAGGCTTATGGCAATCAATTTGCGAGAATGGCAGTATCATCTTTACATGATTATATCAAAATCTTTGCATAAAAATGTGTATCCTAGGAAATTAATCCGAGTATCGAGTTTTATGTAAGTAACTCGCAAATCTTGGACTAATTTCTTTAACTCGACACTTTCGAGCAGAGATTTTTATATAAACACGTGAAGAAGATATTGGGATTATCGCAATTTGACGGCCATAAGCCTATTATATCTTATTAGCTTAAAAATCGCGAAAAACCACGAAAAATTTGAATTTCGCGGGCACAGCCGTGGTGTGCTCCTTAATGACACCTACTCGTACCACACTAAACCATGAGTAGAAAAGATGGCGATAGAAATTATTTTTTGATCGATAGATAGGGTTGGGAGATAATAGGCTATTTGACAACAATGAAAATATACCTGAAATTGTGGTAAATCTCACTAATAACAACGTAAATAAGCATATTTCACTTTATTTTAATCAAATATATGTATATTTTTCAGCAAAATAAGGGTTTAATAATGTTATAATTTTCGATATTTTACCTGTGACAGGAACGCCCTGTGATTGGTTGCAACTCTGGTGACGTCACACTCGAAAATTTGCGGGAAAACAACATCTTTTAGTACTGATTTTTCTGAGTGTTTTGTTTGGCGGGCGTTTTATTTTATCTTTTAGCTATTTAAACAGTAATTTTCTAGTTAACTTTATAACTAAACATACTAAGGAAATAAATAATTAAGTATTTCAAATCGCAGAATGGAATCAAATTTTGTGGGAGCTGATAATAGCAACCTACCTAAGGTGGTTGCACTTTACTTTAAGAATAATGCTGATTATTATGGCGCGGAACTGAAAAACATAAAAACAGCAATGTAAGTACCTACCGCGTCGAACATATTAGTCCTTCCTTTATTTATTATAATCATTAATCATTATCTCATTTTAGTTTATGTTGACAAATACTCAGGAAGTTCATGGGAGTTCGGTTTATCATGGTACAGACACAAACACTTTTTGAGGGCAATTTATGGAGGTATTTGTACATAATGGTACTACACAGCATTTGTACACCATTCTTTCTGTTAAAATATATTAATTTTTATTAAATTTAAAGAAAAGCGAAGAAATTCAACTAAACTGTACGGTACTGTAGTCTGTTTATATGCGTTTGACAATGTGTGACGTCACGAGTCAGATGACAAGCGCCATTACAAAATTGGCGTTTTTGGCGCGGTTTTGAAAATTGAAATTTTAAAAGTGGTTTTTAAAGGGAATTACATTAAATTTCCGCGAAATATCAATGTAATGTGCTAAATAGGTAGTAATAAATTCTTTAAAATCATTTTCAAAATTTAGTCAAATAGCCTATTAGGTATCAAAATAACGCAGCAAATATCATATCCGAGTTGGCAGGACGTGTAACTGCTTACTGCTCTAAGCAGAAATAACCGGCAGTAAAAGCTTTTCACCTCGAAGTATTTATATTACACACATCCGGAGTCTCGCTTGTATTTTGTAAGAATAGCCGCGCATTTATTACTAGGTATGTTACTGTGTTGGCCCAAAAATAATCTGATTAACGATTACAAATTACTGATTAATAATCATAATCAAAAGTTTTGATTATGATTAATTATCATAATATTTTATCATCAATTTGATTACTTGATTGCTTGTTTTAAATACTTATTTATTAATTAATTTTTATTGGAAGAGCAAAACCAACAGCTTATGCTCAACTTAGCTGAAATACTTAAGCTTTTGACAATGTTATCATTTTATGTCAGACTAGCTGTTGCCCGCGGCTCCGCCCGCGTGCAATTCGTTTTTTTACAATTTCTTGAAATGAAATGAAATGAAATGAAATTCTTTATTTCACATAGGCTTAGATATAAGCTCTCATGAAATGTCGAGACTCTACCGTCAGGTTCGGGAAGCAGGTTTGCACCGAGAACAACTGGCAAGAAACTCGGTACTTGCTCTTTTCAAAAAAATGACTCAAAAAATGTCTTGATTTTTCCCAAGATAAATGTGTGAAAGTTCCTGGGTTCGACGGACCCGTAAATGAGTCTTCTTCCATTCTCTCCTGTCAACGTGCAATCTTCTTTCACACAATCCATCCATCTCTTCTTTGGTCTTCCTCTACTTACTAACCAAACTCATCTTTTTCTAAGAGGAAATCCACGCCCAACTATTATAAGGTTAAGAAGAAATTCAATAAGTTTTGATCGTACCGCAAAGGGATTAAGCGTTCTGGTGCGATGCTGTGTAGCAATCTGTTCTGGTTTGCAAAGGTTAGTTATCTTGTTGTGATTTTGTTAACTCCTTTTTCTTAATAATAATAATATAATGTTTAATGAATACATACCTAGTTGTACTGTCAAAAGGACGATTTAAACTGTCGTTATTTCGACCCAGTGGCACAGGTCGTGCCACTGGTATCGTAGTATCCACTTGTACCAGTGGATCGAAATATCGACAGTTTAAATCGTCCTTTTGATTGTCCTGTGTAGGTACCTAAGTAGCCGTAGAATGTTACATCCGTTATTTTTATTTTGAAACCACGAAGTAAGTCAAAAATGATGATACATCATGTAAAAAGTTGTACTGGTATAGGTAACGCCTTCGGCCATCACTTACCATTAGCGAGATTGCAATCAAGTTTTAATTAGGTAATGGTAATATAATCTGGTCTGATGGACGCTTCGGTCGCGGCTGGTCAAAAAAGACGTAAGTAGCTCTCCGGGAATGTCGACAAAATATATACATAAACAACTTTCGTGAAAATATAAGTTAAGTTGCAAAAAATGCGATACGGGTCGTGCTAAAGTTGAGCCAAAGCATTAAACATCTGTACAAAGCATATTGGCAACATGTTTGCCAATATGCTTTGTACAGGTTTTTAAGGGAAGTACCTACCAATGTCGTAGTTAGCAAAACTAGGGAATTACGCTGGATCAAAAGGTTGGGTATTACGCTTGGTCCCGAAATACGTTCCGTTTTTTAAGCGTCCCCTTGGTTATTGGTGTAAGAATGGACAAAAAACCGGCAAGTACGAGTCGGAGTCGTGAACCAATTGTTCTGCAGTACTATAAAGGTAAAGAAACCATAAGAATAAATTTTCACAAAAAAAAACTTTGAATTTGACGGTGAGGTCATTGTTGTATACCTAATATCAAAAAAAAAGTGGTTGAGTTGGTTTTAATCAAAGATTCAAAGATTCAAATCATTTATTTCATATTGGCCACTACTTGTTAGCACTTATGAATGTCAAGTAGGTACATATACTTATTAATAGTGATAACTATTTAACGACTTAAAAACTAAGTTTACGAGTAATAATATTCCTCAATAATACAGTACATAAATTTCTAGTCATTACTCATTACAATCATTATTATATAAGACTTTTCAAGGATAAACTTCGGAGATATTTTACGAAAAAATTTTGTAGAGTCAAATAGTAAAGGCCTGTAGTAATCATCGTTTGCTTGTATATTGCATACTTATACCAGTTTCATGCTGAGGGGTTAGTACAGGTTTTTGGATGAATTTCGAGTCGACTCGCATCGCACAGGCGAATCGAATGCTTTCATACATTTACAGCCAGCGCCATCTTTTGACAGCCGCATGTCAGTGACTGTCCATAGATGGCGTTGGCTGTAAATGTATGGAGGAATTCGATTCGACTGTGCGATTCGAGTCGACTCGCAATTCGTACAAAAACCTATACTAACCCCACAGATTGCTAGAATTTCACGGTAACAGAAATAATTGACAGTGATATACAGGACTAGACATAGACAGTCACACCAAGACAATAATGAGACAAGGTAATGAAGCAGTGAATGTAATTTACGTCGGTTAGGTACGCGTACCAAATTAAGTGTCTAGATAATATCTAAATGTTATGTCATTTACGTGGTCCAAATGGGCTCAGTGTTTCTCTGGCTTCTACTAATCTACGATTTTTTTAAATAATTTTAAGTGACATACTAAGCAATTTCACTACAATTTCGTTCCGGAAATGTTGCGCTCTCATAGTTCGATGCAATCAACTTTGAGCTTTATGCCTCAGTATAATAATTAATAACTTACTCGTACCGACGAATTTGTATTTAAAATTATTATACCTAAAAACTTTTTCAGTAATAAGTATGCAGCCATTCCACGCACTTGTCTTTTGGTAAGTCTGTATTTTTTTTTTTGCTATCTTGTATGTACATATTCTTTCTAATTAAAAAAACGTTTATAAATAAAAAATTCGGTATGTTTAAAAAAAACACTTACGTAGATAAATTGAAGTGATTTTTAAGAACTGTAATTAATTTTACTTCTTAATTTGCGTAAAAACTTGACGGGCAAGACTTGTGCAGTAATTAGAATAAGTTATAAAAACGCTCTAAGAGAAAAAAAAACAAATGATCTAAAGTTTATCGTTTACTGGATTCCTTTGTAAAATGGTTCTCTATTATACTTCAAATCGGACCTATAATACCTCCCTTGACTTTACTTACCGAGTTAGATACAATGCAGACCTATGGCGACGGGGCCTCCAATGACATCTATTATTTATACTAATATCTAGCTGATCGGGAAAAAGTCATTTTGCCATTTAGGGTATGAAAAATAGCTTAAGCCCTACTGAACGTAAGCGAATAATTTCATAAAAATCGGTCTAGCCGTTTTTTTACCCGAGGAGTTTGGTTACAAGGACTGTGAGACGAGTATTTTGTATAATATTAGCGGACCCGACAGACTTCGTCCTGTTAAAAAAGATTTTTATTGTGGCAGTTTTTTACTCCTACCTATTTTATAGTCCGGGCAAAAAGCGGTAATAAAGTGCAAATTCACTTTTACGACGACGTTAGGAACACACCTACATTGCTTAGACAACAGTGAGTTGTAAAGTTGTAAACTTTATGCAATAGCAATAGAGCTCAAAGTGAGGGAGTGAGGAAGCATCTATTTCTACATCGGAGGAAGAAACCCTCATTAAAAAATCTGAGTAGTGGGAAGAAACGCCCGTAAGTCTAATCAGGGCACTTGTTTGAGAGGCAAAATAGACAGAGCGGCTTGGACTGACAAGACTCCGGTATAGTAATGCATCTCGTCTTGAAGATCTTGATTAAAAAATTGCCTGGTAAAAAAAAGCCTTCTTACCCTTACACATACAATGATATTATAATAAAACTGTGCAACTCACTGAACTCTATTCTATGGATAGCTCACTGTCAACGTAAGACTAAGTGTAAGACACTGGAAAACATTTATGCTCATCACATAAACATTTAGCTAGTAGTGGGAATCAAACCTACGACCTCCGGCGCAATCGCAGGTTCGCTACCGCTACGCCATTCGGTCGTCGGCGGGCGTGCCGCGTGACTAATGTTAGAAAGGTCTTTAGAAATAGTAAAAAGTGTCTATATAATGACTTTTGCAATTATCCTAGTTATGAGTGCGATAACGATTTCTAAATATGTATTAACTTAATTATCAACTAAGAGCCTCAATTCCAAATACAGATTAGTAGATGCGGTCGTGTTTTTACCTACGTCTAATTTTTTCAATCCATTGGTTATTGAGTGATGGTATTTAAGTAGGAATAGTTGAAACTGTTGTTTGCTATTTCACCTAAATTGTATGGGAAATGCGCATAAATCAGTGATACTATCGCGCTTCCGCTACGTTCTGAGTGAGAGGGCACGAATTTGCACCGAAATCAAGCTCGCGAAAGCGTCAAACAGTCGTTTGGCTAAAGTGATTTTCAGAAAAAACTACTTAATGTATGGTTGCAATGTAAACTTATTTGAAGTAATGAATATATAAATTATATATAATGATATTTTCCATTAGAGTTTTTATACTCCTAATCCGTATTTACGCTCAAAGTTGCCATATATTTAGTGTACAAAATGTGAATCTTTCGAGGCTCGTAACTTTAAAATCAATATATTATAATTTTTTTAATATCTTTCGACTTAAATAATGATGAGATAAATTAATAATTTATTTTGAACCTACCACGTCAAATAATGTGGTCACAGATTTTAAATTTTTAAATGTAGTAACACTTCTATGTTTGTTTGAAGAAAATGGTGGCTTGAGCGCTCTTAAAATCAGTAATGTAGTATTGTTTTGACATTTTCATTCTATGTTCATTTGAAAATATTAAAACAATAGTACAGCATTACTGCTTTAAGAGATGGTGGTACGGCCCCTGATGGCACAATCGCCCGGTATGCCTTGTCCTTCTTTCCGCGAACGTACATACTATGGAACCAACTCCCAGCAGGAGTCTTCCCTCCATAAGGTAATTCAAGGGGCGGATAAAGCTGGCAACGCACTCGCAATGTCTCTGTTGTCGCGAATAAAGCGTAAATGATTTCTTGACATCATGCCCGTTAATTTGCTCGCGTAAACATAAAGTGTCTTACAAAAAGCTTTTTTATGTTTTGACGGCAAGTTGGGTCGGGTCTACTTTCCAAAAAATTCTGGCCCATTTCGCCCAGTCTTGTACAAAAATAAGAGATAATAAGAAAATATAAGATTACTTTGAATTATTGTCTTGTTTATAGTGCGCTTCTACAAAGTTCACTGGGAAATGGTCCGAGGTTCCCGCCCTACTTTAAGTTTGGTGCAGCTACCGCTGCTTATCAAGTCGAGGGAGGCTGGGATGCGGATGGTAAGTCACATTCATTGGCAAGTTTAATTAGCTTGGATCGACCTCCGTGGTGCAGGGGATGCACGCTCGGATTCGAGTGGGAGGTCGCGGGTTCGATTCCCGCCACGGGCCACTTTGCAATTTTATAATTTCTAAATTGGCTCAGGTCTGGTCTGGTGGGAGGCTTTGGCCGTGGCTAGTTACCACCCTACCAGCAAAGACGTATCGCCAAGCGATTTAGCGTTCCGGTAAGATGCTGTGTAGAAACCGTTAGGGTGTCTCCCCTTCCAAGTTAGTACGCTAACATCTTCGATTGCATCATCACTTACCATCAGGTGAGATCGCAGTCAAGTACTAACTTGTATAGCGTAAAAAAAAAAATAGAAAATTAAGACACAGGGTACCGTACCTCTACATATTGTCGCTCTACTGTTTAATATTTCTATATCTATTATTCTGAGTTTAAAATAAGTTATCATTCAAAAAATATCTTTTATTAAATCGCATACATTTACAAAGCAGAGCGGCCGCTGCAGACGCGCTGCCACCGCGTGGCACTTTGCTACAAATTTGAAGGCGCCCTTAGAATAACTAAGTAGTCCGCTGTCTTGGATGTTCCGCCATGTTGGATTTAGAGTAACGTCATACATTGCATGTATTGTCATCGAAAGTAAACTGTATATACAGCTCTATCAGTTGAAGATATCTACTTCAAAATTGAGTTGCAAGATGGCACCCGGATAAACATACCTATAAGCAAGTTAAATAAAAGCTCGTAAAAGAACGAACGCTTCCCGCACTTTCAGGCACTGATTAATAGGCAGCTACAGCAATTAATTAATGGTTGAATGGTTGTTTGCAGGAAAAGGCGAAAACATATGGGATAGATATCTCCACGAGCATCCCGGTAAGGCAGCTAATAACGCGACCGGAGATGTCGCCGCAGACTCCTACCACCAGTGGCGAGAAGACGTGAAGGCTGCTGCGGAGATGAATCTGCAGTTTTACAGGTGAGTTTGAACCCAAGCTCAACAATTTTATCATTCACCAAGCTTCTGAAGCCTATAAAGACAATATTTTCTTGGCCACCCATTATTTACCCCCATTATTTTCTTGGCCATCTTATTAACAGACAAGAAACCTATATTTTGTAACAACACGCTGTGCCTTTGATGGTATTATTAACAAACAAACCGGCCAAGTGTGAGTCAGTCTCGCGTAATGAGGGTGTTTTTAACTGTATAAGCAAGCGCCTAATCACACCTGGCAAACAATAATACCATATTAATTATTATGATACAGGAGGTGGGAAAGATGGAGTCCGGGAGGGTATTCAAGACCCTTATTAGTACATATTGTCAGAAACGAGAAATCAAACCGCTCTATACGTGTCTTTGGTACTTTAACGATAAAGGGGTGGCCTGTAGGATGCCTTGCGGGTTCCGTACCTTATCGTAGACAAACAGATTGACGGATGAAATGGCACTATAAGCCTTCCAATTTTACAATCCAATGTGCGAAATCCTAAAGGAGGAAGCAAAATGAGGCATGGCTTCTTAAAAATCATTATGTTCTAGATTCTCTATAAACTGGGCCCGAATATTGCCTACGGGGTTCACCAACAAAATCAACGAAGCTGGTGTCAAGTACTACAGCGATCTCATAGATGCCCTGCTCGCTGAGGGCATTGAGCCCATGGTGACCCTGTACCATTGGGAGTTGCCTGTGAAGATTCAGGACCTTGGTGAGATTCTTCAATTTCCCTGGTCACAGAAAAACTAAAAGTAAAACCGGCCAAGTGCGAATCGGACGGAAGCAATCCATAAGAATTACTTTTGTTAACCAACCGCAAATATAACTTTGTTTTTTGAGGTTAATTGTTAATACCAAAAAAAACTACTTACTAGATCTCTTTCAAACCAATTTTCGGTGGAAGATTGCAAGTTACCGATGTACAATTTTATTTTCGAGAGTCACACACCCTTATCATTGAAAATTATCATTTTTAATACATATCTTCCAATTCCAGGTGGTTGGACAAACCCTCTAATCGTGGAGTGGTTCGGGGACTATGCCAGAATTATATACTCCCTTTACGCCAGCCGCGTGAAGATGTGGCTCACCGTCAACGAGCCCAACGTGTTCTGTGATATCTTCTACATCTCCGGCAACTCCGCACCAGGAGTGCAGGAGCCGGCACTGGCTCCGTACCTGTGCAATCGGCACGTGATGCTCGCACACGCCAAAGCCTACAGGATATTCGACCAGGAGTTCAGACCGAGGTATACAGGTCAGTTTAACACACTAGCCAAGCGATTCACATAATGTTTTGTTTTGACATACTCATGTTCGTTTTCACCAACACTTTAAGAAACGCCTAAGCCGATAGGTGACAGTTTTCACCTAAGGGCTTAGGTGTCTCTTAAAATGTTTTTGAAAACGAGCATATGTGTGATGACTCAGACCACTTTAACACAGACTTCACCTAGGCGTGACATAATACGCGTGAGTGGGAGTGTGAAAAAAGGAGGGTCTTTGTAAAGACGCGAATGCTGCGAAGTTGTTTAAATATTTCACTTCACGAAACGGAGCCGACGTTATACGTGAATTGCTAACCAGCAGGGCTAGACAATGTAACATAAGCGTTAGGCGTTGACGACTGTAGAAAAATCACGTGACCGCCAGTACAAAACAAATGAAAGCGCTGTTCACTGTGCTGCTGCCGCTGCTGTCGCTCGCACGCGCAGTACGCTAAAGTTATCTACAGTCGAAAATCGAGTACGACTATTTGTCGTTCTCGCAGACCTTGTAGATAACTTTAGCGTACTGCGCGCGACAAGCGACACCGGCAGCTGCAGCAGCAACAACGCAGCGCACAGCAAAACATATGAAAGCAGCAACATGCTGCTTTCATATGTTTTGTACTGGTGATCACGTGGTTTTCTACAAGCGTCAACGCCTAAAGCTTATGGTCTAGGATCCCGCTATACAACGACCTTCACCGAGCTGCTTATTGGATGAAAACTATTTTATATCCAATAAAATATGTCAGTAAATATATCGCAAGTGGGTTGCCTAAACAATTTCAGTCCAGGATATGATTAATTAAGAATTAAAGAAAAATCCATTGTAACATGAACTCCTATTTGTTAGAGTTCCGTTGACATCTTAGTTCAAATTAGATTGGATGAGCGATTCAGGTCGCAAATTGCAATTGTGCATAATTGTGCATAAAACGTACGATTTTATTATCCGTTAACTTTCTTTTGCCAAAAAATATAGAACAGAAATACTTTCCTCAGCCAGGAAAGTATTTCTGGCAAAAAGCACTATTTATACCATCCAATCTAATTTGAACTACGATGTCAACCAAACTGTAACAAATAGGAGTCCATGTTACAATGGTTTTTTTTAAATTCTTAATTAATCATACCCTGGACTGAAATTTTTTAGGCAACCCACTTGCGATATATTTATTGACATTATTTAATTGGATATAATATAGTTTTCATCGAATAAGCAGCTCGGTGAAGGTCGTTGTATAGCGGGATCCCAGACTATTATGCAGAAGTGTTATTGATCAAAGACCTACGGCCATAGCTCTATTCTGAATGTTGTTAAAATTCAAAATGACCTTCAAAACCAAATCCTAAATAAATAAGCGTTATATTTCCAGGTAAAATTTCGCTTGCAAATAACGTCCTGGGGATAGAACCTTTATCCCCAGAATACGAGAAACTGGCAAAACTTGGCAGGCAGCATCAGGTGAATGAATTTATAATGTGAGACAATAATGTTAATGACAAATCAAATATCTAAGTCCATAATATACATCATGCTATGTCTCATTTGTGAGGGCATGGGCTACAAAAATGCCGGTGTAAAACTAGACATAGACTGGCCTGTGAGAGTTGCCTTAGGATGTATTAATAATAACTAATGACACTCATTACGTGGCGAATGGCGCTTGACTTGTTAAAAATCGCATTGATTGAGATGGATAGCTGCAGGTATAAAAGCTTGTGACATGTCATGGCTTTTATGATTTTCAGACTAATGACATCTCATTTTCGTCAGGTGGGCAGATACGCGTATCCCATATTTTCAACAAAAGGAGGTTGGCCTCCTGATGTTGAGGAGCTGATGTTGAAAGTCAGCTTGAAACAAGGGTACACCGAGTCCAGGCTACCTCCATTCACTAAGGAGGAGATTGAGTTTATAAAAGGCAAGTATTGACACGGAAGACATAATAGTACCTAACAGCAATGTAGAAAAATAAGTTTTCTACATTGTCTTGGGTCTGGGTGTTGTGGTACCTTCGTTGTTTCTGATTTCCTTAACACAAGTGCATAAGCTACTTACTAAGGGATCGGAGCAATGTATGTGATGTTGTCCACTATTAATATTTATATTTTTATATTCCTTGTTCCAATGTGCTCATTCTTCCCATCCTGGGACTGGGCAATACAGTGACAGACTCGCGTCACGCCGTTTTTCTTAGAATAATAAAAATCATTCTTCTCATTCTGGAGCTGGGCAATATAGTGATGAACTCGCTTCATGCCGTTTCATCTAGAATAATATTAAAATGTTCCAGGCACCGCCGACTTCTACGGGCTGAACTACTACACCACCTACACGATCAGGCCCTCCACACCTGGAGACGAGCCTGGCGTGTGGTTCCTGACAGGCTCCCCCGAGCTGAACGCGACGTTGGAGTACCCAATAGATGCGTCCTATGGTGCTTCTGAAATGCTACCGGTAATTATATTATTATGTTCAACAAAATAAGTAGTCGGTCTAGTGAGAGTCGGGCTGGCGCACGGAGCGAGTCAAATAATCAAACTTCTACCAATAACGAAGTACGCTAAAGACGAGAAATATGTGACGTATGTTGAAGCCAAAAATATGGCGTCATTACCGCCCATAATACTAGGTACGGTACCGCTGACAGCACTTAAGGTACGCCCGCACTGGGCGTAACTGCACTGCAGCGGAGCGACGCGACACTGCACTGCAAAATATTGTTTCTACGTAAACGTATTAGACATATCGCACTCCGCGGCAGCGGAACCGCGCTGTGCGACACAGCGCTGCAAAGTTGGGCAACTAAGCAAAACTGACGCACGATGTCGCGACGCGCAGTTCCGTTGCCGCTAGGTGCGCTATAGTTAGCAGCACGACTGCGACAAGTCACCCCATAATCCATATTTTATGCAAGTTATGATGTGCGGGACGTGCAATTTGTCGTCAATTTCATCCATCACGCTTAAAGAATTCCGACCAACTGCGAACAAAACTGTCGCGCCGCTGCAGTTCTAGTGCGACATACCGAATTTCATTTATAATATCGCGTCGTTCCGCTGCAGTGCTGTTACGCCCAGTGCGGGCGTACCTTAATGGTGTCGCTTACATTAGCGCCATTTTACAGTTTTGACAAATTAAAAAGGATACTTCAGGGCGGAGCCTAAAAATACATGCGTGACGTCACTAAGTGCTGCTGTAAACATTTCAACTGTCTAACCCTCACGGTTCACGAAATACAGCCTGGTGACAGACATTACACATTAGACGGATAGACGGACGAATCGCATTAGCTTGAGTCAACACACTGGGACTCGTGAAAATATGTCATACTTTCCGCACTTCGAACTGTTATACGTCGAAATGTTATATTATACATCTGCTTAAAGACCACTCCAGGAGGCCTACGCAAAGTGCTGTCCTGGCTGCAGCAACAGTACGGCGACATTGAGGTCATCATCACAGAAAATGGATTCACCACGAAGGGAAAGCAACTAGAGGATTACGATCGAGTCGCCTTCTTCAAGGATCATTTGGAGCAGGTTGGAGATCTCTAATTATATTCATAACATAATATAGGAAGTTACTAGTACCTGTACAAAACAGTCGCTGCCACTGGGGCTATAAAATGAGGACAACCAGCACGCGTGCATTAAAGCTTGTATGTACCACAGAGATGAGGAGTTTCGTAACTAGGTTCGTCCTTATGTTGTTTGTACATTAGTTATTTTTATAAGCACTATTTCTTATAATTATAATTGTAATTACAATTAAATGAAATAAAAACTCCGTTTTAACTTCATCGATTATAAAAATCTAGTTCCATTCGTTACAAATAAGTATTTATGCGTAGAAAATAGTTTTTCACGTCGTTATAAATCTCTTTTTTTATTTATTTATTGTTTTATTCATTGTTGTATTGTGTCTGAGATAAGTTAATAATTTAATGATAAATAATAAGCTAATTATTTTTCTATATCATTAAAGTTTTCTTGCGAACATTTTCCTACTTACAAACTCGCATTATCAAGCCGCGGCCTGTATCTCAGATCACAGGGACAATCTCTTCAAGATATTTATAGGTATTTAAAAAGTGGTCGCGGTTGGAATTCCGGATAATTTGTATACCTACCTAACCGAGGGCCGGATAATCAAGTTCCTATAGTAAATAAATAAAAGTATTGTCAATCCATCAAACTGAGATGAAATAATTAATATCTGGGTGACCGAGCTTTGCTCGGTAGTATAATATCTACTTACCAATAGATGGCAGCAGTGATCATATTTTTTTTTTTGGTAAATGCGACATTTTCTTAAAATTTTCTTAAAATGAATCCTAGCTAGATCGACTTATCGCCCCCAAAACCCCCTGTATACTAAATTTCATGAAAATCGTTCAAGCCGTTTCCGAGATTCGGATTGTATAGAAATATAATTAATATATATATAGCTACTCGTGCTGATTCACTGATTGACTGACTGACTCACTGATTGATCACCTCTCCTGAACAATTTTGTATGAAAAAATTTTTTTTCAAGGATGGGGTCGTATAGAGGGGAAAAAATCATTCGGAGGAAAAATACGGAGAGACCTGATGATTGAGGATTTCGGAGACGGGTGAAGAGCACGGAGAGGGTATTGAAGATAGGTGGGGGGTGCTCGACCAAATGTCACTCGAAACGTCATCCAATTGGCAGTTAGCTGAAAAAAAATTCAAAATGGCGGATTCAAAATGGCCGTCATACAAATTTCATCGGTGTCCATCTCGAAAAGTATAAAAGATGGAAGAACGGTTTCTTGACAAGAAGTGATCAGGATCCGAAGGTCTACTCGATGAATAGAAAAAAAAATCATAATGGCGGAATTTATTTTTCCATAGAAAATGTATGAGGAATGTTGAAGAGACCACGAGTTGTAAAACATGAAGTGCTTTGACGCGGTTTTTTGGAAGACTTCCAGAGAAAAATATAGAATGAGGTGATGATTGAGGATTTTAAAGACAGTCAAGGAGCATGGGCAAGGTATGATAGTTAGGTGGGGACTGTTGAAACAAAAAATACTCCGAACTTCACGCAATTGGCAGTGAGCTGAAAAAAACTAAAATGGCGGATTCAAGATGGCCGCCATACAAATTTCGTGTTGTTCTATCTCGGAAAGTACAAAAGAAAAGAGAGTGGTTTCTTAACAAGAGGTGATCAGGATCTCAAGTTCTACGGGATGCATGGAAAATAATTCACTGTGGCGGAATTTATCTTTCCATGGAAATGTACATACTATGAGTCTTGACAATGATCTAGGATTCGGATGATGATTGAGGAGCACTGTCATGGTTTTAAAGATAGTTAAGGGCTGTTCGAACAAAAAATACGCTGAACCTCATCCGATGAGGTTCAGCGTATTTTTTGTTCGAACTGCACTTTACTATCTTTAAAACCATGACAGTGCTCCTTGGTAATTTATTCAGCTCACTGCCAATCGGATTCCAATAGGCGATGGAGATGACGGCGATACCTTTATGGGCGGGATGACTGCACGCGGGCCACATGTGGCCCGCGCACACACGCGCCCTACTAGTTAATATATATATAGCTACTCGTGCTGATTGGCCACTGACTGATTGATCACCTCTCCTGAACAATTTTGTATGAAAAATTTTTTTTTCAAGGATCATGTCGTATAGAAAGGAAAAAATCTTTAAGAACAAAAATATGGAGAGAGCTGATGATTGAGGATTTCGGAGACGGGTGAAGAGCACGGGCAGGGTATTGAAGATTGGTGGGGGGTGCTCGACCAAATGTCATTTGAAATTACATCCAATTGGCAGTTAGCTGAAAAAAAATTCAAAATGGCGGATTCAAAATGGCCGCCATTCGAATTTCGCCGATATCTCGGAAAGTATAAAAGATGGAAGAATAGTTTCTTGACAAGAGGTGATCAGGACCCGAAGGTCTATTCGATGGATAGAAAAAAAAACAAAATGGCGGAATTTTTTTTTACCATAGAAAATGTATGGTGGATGTTTAAGAGGCAAAAAGTTGGACGGCAAGCAGGGGGGAAGACAGCACGCGGGCCACATGTGGCCCGCGCCCTCACGCGACCTACTATTAATATATATATAGCTGCTTGTGCTGATTGGCCACTGACTGATTGATCACCTCTCCTGAACAATTTTGTATGAAAAATTTTTTTTTTCAAGGATCATGTCGTATAGAAAGGAAAAAATCATTAAGAACAAAAATATGGAGAGAGCTGATGATTGAGGATTTCGGAGACGGGTGAAGAGCACGGGGAGGGTATTGAAGATAGGTGGGGGGTGCTCGACCAAATGTCATTTGAAATGACATCCAATTGGCAGTCAGCTGAAAATAAATTCAAAATGGCGGATTCAAAATGGCCGCCATTCGAATTTCGTCGATATCTCGGAAAGTATAAAAGATGGAAGAACGGTTTCTTGACAAGAGTTGATCAGAACCCAAATGTCTATTCGATGGATAGAAAAAAATCCAATATGGCGGAATTTTTTTTTACCATAGAAAATGTATGGGGATGATACTTTTATAGGCGAGAAGACAGCACGCGGGCCACATGTGGCCCGCGCCCCCACGCGCCCTACTAGTTACAATATATATAGCTGCTGTGCTGACTGACTCACTGATTGATCACCTCTCCTGAACAATTTTGTTCTCCTCTCCTGAACAATGTTGGATAGAAAAAAAATTCAAAATGGTGGAATTTATTTTTCCATAGAATATGGGGAATATTGAAGAGACCACGAGTTGTAAAACATAAAGTGCTTTGATGCGGTTTTTTGGAAGACTACCAGAAAAAAATATGGAATGAGGTGATGATTGAGGATTTTAAAGACAGTCAAAGAGCATGGACAAGGTATTATAGTTAGGTGGGGACTGCTGAAACAAAAAATACTCGGAACTTCACACAATTGGCAGTGAGCTGAAAAAAAAATCAAAATGGCGGATTCACGATGGCCGCCATACAAATTTCGTATTGTTCCATCTCGGAAAGTATAAAAGATAAGAGAGAGGTTTCTTAGCAAGAGGTGATCAGGAGCTCAAGTTCTACGGGATGCATGGAAAATTCACTGTGGCGGTATTTATTTTTTCCATGGAAAATGTACATACTATGAGAAGAGATAGTGATCTAGGATTTGGATGATGATTGAGAAGCACTGTCATGGTTTTAAAGATAGTTAAGGGCTGTTCTAACAAAAAAATACGCTGAACCTCATCTGATGAGGTTCAGCGTATTATTTTGATCGAACTGCCCTTAACTATCTTTAAAACCATGACAGTGCTCCTTGGTAATTTTTTCAGCCCACTGCCAATCGGATTTCAATGGGCGATGGAGATGTCGGCGATACCTTAATGAGCGGGAAGACAGCACGCGGGCCACATGTGGCCCGCGCACACACGCGCCCTACTAGTATATATATATGTATACAAGAATTGCTCGTATAAAGGTATAGGATTAATTGTTGACAGGTACTGTTATCCATCAAGGTGGACAACGTGAGCGTGACAGGGTTCGCGGCGTGGTCGCTCATCGACGATCTGGAGTGGCTGGCTGGCTACGAGTGAGTACTGAATTACCCCCCATTTCTTCTAGTTTAGAGGGTGTTTGGGGCTACGAAGCCCCGAGTGAAAACTGTCCTAACTACCTGACTCGATTTTTCCAAGTTTAGAGGGTGTCCGGGGCTACAAAGCTACGAGTAAGTATTGTGTTAGGTACCCAGAATTTCTCCAGTTTAGATGGCAACCGGGGCTAAGAAGTCCCGAGTGAGTACTGTGTTACCCCCGGATTTCTTCAAGTTTAAAGGGTGCCCGGGGCTATACGAAACGAAGAGTGAGTATTATGTTACCCCGAATTTATCTAATTAAGAGAGCGCCCGGGGATACAAAGCTACGAGTTTTACCCAGAATTTCTCCAGTTTGGAGGACATTCGGGGCTACGAACTACGCAGCTACAAGTGAGTACTGTTACCCCGGATTTCTCTCAGTTCACAGGGCGTCCATCATCCATGGCTACAAAGATATGATCTGTCATTGATGCAGATCTTTAATAATAATTGATGTCTAATATATTTTAACGCGATTGAGGGGCTGGTGCGTCATATAATACAATTTTTTTTTTCAGAGTTAAATTCGGATTGTACGAAGTGGATTTCAATCATCCGAATCGCACCAGAACACCGCGTTTGTCATCACAATACTACGCTTGCGTCATCCAGAACAGAGCGTTAGACGTCCCAAAATCCTGCTACGACGTGAGAAAGTTCAGGCGGAGAGGCGAACCCAATGCTGGGCACACTCTATCGAGAGGACTTATGTTCCGCATATTTATTTTAATTTCAAGTTACACAATAACTTTTCCGGTTAGATAAATAATATTAATAAATTTTAATATTAATAAAGAGATAATGATAGTTAAATTTGTTTCAATGACGGTGAGGTCTGCGTGACAAATATTATATTTTACGAGTATAAGAAATTAGTTAGAGTAGGTACCTACTATGAGCATTACCCTCTTATTCATAAACGTGAACTAATACCTAGTAATTGTCTGTTTTGTCTCTTTCCTCCGAATGTAAAATTACTGTTGACAAACAGAGACAAAGCAGATAATATTAAGTATTCTAAAGCTATTTGACGTTTTTCTCTCTAGCGGATTCGAGTCCCGGCTCAACCAAGCAATAATTCAATTTTTTTTTTTTTAATTAAAATAAAGTATTCTTTCATTGGTCTATCTACAATGTTTAAGGTACATTCCCTCCATATATCATCATCCCCGTAGGACGGTCTATTTATACTTAAGGGGTTTCGGCTAAAGCGAAATTCAATATTTTTTCACAAGTAAGTATTTTGTTTTGGAATTTATTCTTTACTTGTGCGAAGATTCTGCGTCGCACCTTTCATTATTTTAGGACAAAAGGAATTAACGTTTTGCTTTTTCGAAAACGATATAAATGGCGGAAACTTTTGATTGGGTTTACTTTACAAGCATTAATTTTTTTTATGATTCCAAGGGATCAACTTTGATTTTGTAGATAGAGTTACCTCTAAATCCTCTAACCGACAATTTGACTAAGTTGTAGATAGATATTTGTAATGTTGTTATTTTTAATTCGCATATGCATAAAAAATATGAGAATCAAACTTCCACAGATCCGGTTTTACGTTGCTGGAGAATATTGATAAAAAGGTGAATATTTAATAACGCATCAAATTTTATTATTATAAGACCAAAACCTAAAGTTTTTAGCGAAGTTAGATTACCACGGGACATACCTACTTACTGCGTCTTAGCTTCACAATGCGAAATCGTAGAGTCTATGATTTCGCATTGTGAAGTCAACATCTCCTGAGGATGTCTCGGTTTCAGGACAAAACGTGCGTCGAAAAAAGTGTTGGAAAATTGTGTGTGGTGTTTCATAAAGGTAGTGTTCCTGCATATTGTACCATACAGAAAACAAATTAATCTGTCCAGGTAATTATGGATTTCCGTAAAATAACGCCTGCTTCCATTCAATATTTTCAGATGACATTTTCCTCAGGGCTCAGGCTTCCGGTGTTTATAGGGGATACTAATATCCCCATTTAAGTGGGTATTGTTACATCATCGCCTGCATCGTTACTTTCATAAAAAAAGATAACATTCATGATACTACTAACCTGGTAATAAATAAACACTAAAACGTGTTCGCAAGCTTGGATTTTCCCGAACGCGCTTTTGTAACCAATCGCTTTTGAAATATTATTTTCTTGAAACCTTGTCCAGTTTTATAGTTGGGGTTTCCCACACTGCAATAAGAGTCTTGAACCTTGTTCACTGGAATGGATGGATTTCCAGAAATGGTCCTCTGATTTTAAAGTCTCAAGGTTCAACAATACGTCAATATAATTCCAAAAAAAGCTTACCTTCCCACGTCATTCGTCGCGAAGTCGACATTACCTACCTCAAAATGTGACGATTTTTTTTAAATAATAATTAGGTAACAAAAACAGATGATACAAGACGTCCATATGATATTAATAGATATTAACTCATGCGAAAATATAAATACAATAGATAGTTTCATGGCTGCAGTATCAATCAGATCCGATCCAATTAAGAAAATGTAAAACGGTTTTTGATTTAGTGGCCAGGGGTCGTAGCCAGGGGTATTCAGTTTTGTAGTCTGAGTTCAGTTTACTTTAATATTATAAAGAAAAGTAATATACTCTTGATGGTACGGAACCCTCAGTGCGCGAGCCCGACTCGCACTTGACCATTTTTTTACTAATGGACAACATCACTATTAAAAAACCTAATCCTAATCCTAATGACATCTTTTAATGTTTTTAAATGTGACACTTGTTTTACAATACGAGTAAGGTAACATACATGATACATAGTTTAATTATTTATACGAAAATAACCGTAGGGTCAGTATTAATATAACCAATATTAATTACTACGTAATATTGGGAAATAAATCTTATTAAACTTGCACATAAGTATATTGACGACCTCCGTGGCGCAGGGGACGCACGCTCGGATTCGAGTGGGAGGTCGCGGGTTCGATTCCCGCCACGGGCCACTTTGGAATTTTATAATTTCTAAATTGGCTCAGATCTGGTCTGGTGGGAGGCTTTGGCCGTGGCTAGTTACCACCCTACCAGCAAAAGACGTACCGCCAAGCGATTTAGCGTTCCGGTACGATGCTGTGTAGAAACCGTTGGGGTGTCATAACTTACCCCTTCCAAGTTAGTACGCTAACATCTTCGACTGCATCATCACTTACCATCAGGTGAGATCGCAGTCAAGTACTAACTTGTATAGCGTAAAAAAAATTATACTTATTGGATTATGGTGTGAGATTATAATATTATCTTCTGTCGAGCTATAAATAAAAGAAGCACCCCATGAAACTAGTATAACGTATAAATAATTGAGAAAAAGGCCTGAAGGGCCTAGGCCAACACCTTACAAAAATTATTAATATTATTAATCACCTAACCTTGACTAGTCTAGGTCACATTATTTATATGGACTAGAGTTAGACGACACATTGTAGCTTAATTATTTAAGTAGTTCAACTAATTAAGAGCGTCTAAAATCTGAACGATCGTGTAATTGCTTGCAGTGTTCACTATAATTTTTAGAAATAACTAGATGACCTGGCAACCGCTGGTCTGCCTTTGTTCTATTTCTCAAACCTTGAGAATTTTATACATATTACTAGCTACCGGACAAACGTTATTTTGTGTTATGGATATAAAAAATAGTTTACCACCAGAATACGACGACTATATTATACAGAAGATAACATAAAAATCGGTCAAGCCGTTTCGGAGTTCGGTTACAGACACTGTAATTAGTGAGTATAGTAAAGACGAGCTGTTTTCATCAGTCTCCTAAAGTTATGATGGAAATGAAAATGAAATGAATTATAATGGAGGTGTAATTCGATTTAGAACGGCATCTAGGTGATTTATAGAAAAAAAGAAGTTCCGCCTGCAATAACTGCAAAAGTTAGTAACAATTAACCAGAAACAGAAAATAGGTTTAAAGTTTTTTGCTACTAACATATCTGAAATTGAAAAATTGTGATAATTTTTTTTCACGCAGATTATGCTGTGCTCTCTATCGTATATCTCCTCATCGGACATCCGCCGTACTGACTCCTATGGGTTCTGATTGCGTAAGAAAAACGTATTCGTCGTTATCGTAATCGTAATCGAATTCTGCCTCCCAAATGGCTGACGGAAATCAGGCCCCTGATTGCGTAAGAAAAACGTATTTTTAGCGAATTCTGCGCCGCGTTTGGCTGACGCAAATCAGGGACCCAATCAGCGGGCATAATTCGTAATCGATTACGATAACGATGGATACGTTTTTATTATGCAATCTAGGGACTGTTCGACCATTTTATTGCACCGCAGGCAGCGAGATATTGCGACCTGTAACAATTAATTCGCTTGTAAACTCTAGCGAAGCGCGACTCGACTGAGAAACATAAATATAAATAAAAGTAAATAAAAACATATTATATTTCAGTTGTTACCATGTTGCCTTTCCACACACTTGTTTTGTGGTAAGTGTATTTTTATAGATTCAAAATACTGGATCTGCGCGGAATTAAATTAAAAACTTAATTAAGTTGAAAAGTGAGAAAAAGTAAATAAGTGAAAAAATAATTAAAACACGATGTGATAGTTTTATGTGGTTCGATCTCGGATTTGGAGCTAATCGAGAAGCACTCGTATCTAAATGAGTTTTGACCAAAATGAGTTTATGAAAAAAATTTACATGCATAAATGTTAACGGCCGTAAAATTCATTTCCATATACGATATAATATAATGAATAATTAACCTACTATTTTTTTAAAACTTAATAAAATTTGAATTTTCAAGGCCGAGTGAATCGCACGTTAAAACAAAAAAGATCATTAAATTAATAACGTGAAGCAAAGATTCTTTGTTTAAATTAGTTTTAAGTTTATTATTTTACCATTATTACGTAAAAAACGGCAAATAAATCACGTTTTTATTTGGGTGCTCCTTTCAATATTTAAATTATTTTAACTTGATTATTTATTTTCAAAGTGAATTTATATAATCAGATACAATATATTCTGTGAATATTTCACGCCTCTAACTGTTACCATTAGCAATATCGAGCAACAACGAGTTAAAAATTACGTTTGTAATTGTATGAGCCCTTTAATATTTATTTTCTTCTGTGTTTCAGTATTTTTTGTTATAGCGTCAACAGAAATATAATACATCACCTTTAAAAAATTTAATTACTATCTAACTATCACAGTTCTAGAGATTCATCCTGGTGACAGACACACCAACGGACGGCGAAGCCTTAGTAAAAGGCTCCCGTGTTAACTTTCGGTACGGAATCCTAAAAACGATTCCTAAATTAACCTCACAAATTCCGCACATTTTACATTTTTGAAATTCCGTCAAAAGGCAAAAATGGAACCCTTATGACTTTCTCTGTCTGTTTATTAAGCTCGATTATTTCAGCTATCGACCTGGGAATAGTTATAGGTAATAGTGGCCCAACGTCATTGCAACCATAAACATTGAAAGTCTTCTTATTTTTAATTGAATTTCGTTATATTTAAATTAGGAGCTGCTGATAAAGGTATTCTTTTCACATAAATTACAATTTTACAATTGCTATTACGATTTGTGTAGTCTTTGAATCCTTTCCTTCTTATTATTGACCTCGTCTCGAACGTGTTTAAAGGAAATAAATTACGGTCAATCCAGTCAATGGATTTTATTGACCCTAACTTAATCACTCCTTATAAGATGAAATTATTTATGCAAGACGAGTCGTGGAGTAATTTAAAATATTTAATTGTAGATTGACGCAAGGAAAACCGCAATGTGACTGCTGCTAGAAATCTAAGCTATCCAAGTTGTAGGTGCAAGCATGATCTACTCGTACCTCATTGACATAAAACTACACTGATCCCTATTCTATGGATTAGAAAGAAAGAAAGAAAGAAAAAACATTTATTTCCAAATTGTGCCACACATAACAAACATACAGTATATACACCTATCACGCATGGCACAACCCGAAAAATGGTCCAGGCTCAGCATAATACTGTATATCTAGTGCAAGCACAAAAACACACAGCGCTGATTTTCAGCCGGAACCGTAATTCAGGTGACGCCACGGAAACTACGTGGATGTAAACTATAGGAAGCTTATATACTATGGTATAAATAGAAAATTAAAGCACTAAACTTCTACAAAAAGCGACTAAAAAGTATTTTTACTGCTACTACTACTAATATTAAGTATAAGTAATTCGTACCCAATTACTCTATTCTATTTATCGAACATCATACTACTGAGAATATCTATAATTATTATTGTTATATTATGTATTTAACTATATACCATTACCACCATAATATATATATTTATAATTAAACATAATACATATCGTACCAATAAATAAATATTATAAAAGCTACAGAAAAGAGTACTCTGCCACATGATCTTGAAATTCCACTTGTTTTTCCAGAAGGAATTGTTTTAATTCGAGTTTTAACGAAACTATGCTTTTTGAATTCTTTATTGGAGGGGGAATATTATTCCAACATTTTGTGGCAGAGTAGGTAAAAGAGCCCCTAAAAGCAGCCGTGCGATGGAGTGGAATACGGAGCCGATTACGACAGCTTCGAAGGCGGCCTGTTTCACCATCGTCCACCCAATTCAATTTATGGGCTAGGTAAAAAGGCTTACCCAATTTAATTACTCCAAAAAGCAAACCAGCGAGATGTAGTTTCCTCCGTGATCTCATTCTTAATAACCTATGATTATTCAAATAGGGGGTGACGTGACTTCTCGGAGGAATATCAAAGCAAAAACGCGCACATGCATTCTGCACGCGTTGGATTAGGCGTTTAGTTCTACATAACAGCCGTGGCCCATACACAACATCATTAATCATTCTATACATCTGACAGTTCCTTCTTTGTGCCGATTTGAAACGCCACCCGCGAATGTACACGGTCCAAATTGACATTTGTTGCTAGTGACCGTCTTTTTGAGTGTCACTTTATTTTAGGTCCATGGACACTTACGCCAGGTTACGCAACAATCAGCGGTAAAATGGCGAAAATCAAGTATCTTTCTTTTTAACCGACTTCAAAAAAAGGAGGAGGTTCTCAATTCGTCGGAATCTTTTTTTTACGTTGACAGTCAGCGATCCATAGAATAGAGATCAATGTATATGTATAACTGGAATATGCACATAGCATGGGAAGCAATTAATATGCACATTACATGACCATTTACCCAATGAACGATTATTATTATTTATTTGCAGTACAAAAACAAATTATCGAGTCCACATAATATTCTCAGAGGATGCTCCGGAGCGAAACATGCTCAGTAGAGAAAGATTTAAATGTAGTGTCTGTGTTCCTTAAACCGTACTGGAAGTTAAGTATAGGTACAGTCCGCGAGGCGTAAGCTGAGCTTTGCATTAGTGTGAGTGTACATAGATAGTGTAGGTGTAACATTGGCTTAAAGCGCGGCGCGTCCCTTGCTTGGTATTAAACCGGTTTTTACTGCTTTTTGACAATCGGCCTGAGGCGCGGTGCGTCCATCGCATGACGCAACTTCTCCGCGCACCTTTTGTCTGACTCTACTTTTAGTGATCACTCACACAATTGCAAAGCTCAGCTTACGCCTCGCGGACTGTATCGACCTACCTGAGATTAAAATATTTATTCGATTAGACGACGCGTTCTTCGAATTCAACATGCGTTTACATAGATAGTGACGGAAATATGCCACCGGACCAACGATGCTTCCATGTACATTCGTAATGTTGTGGTGTTATTTAGATTCATGTAGTAAAAATCTAGGTGCATGCACATATTTAGTTCTAAAATATATGCATACAGGTTTATCAGATATTACGGAATATAGTACTTAGTAAGGTACTTAATAATCATGATAGATATAATGAAGCACCTGCTACTCTATAAAGTTAAATGCTCTTTGTAGTGCGTCTAAGGTAGCAGTGTGCATCAACTTTATGCAATGACCCGAAAACATTGTAAAAAAATATTTAATAACACAACATTTAATTATAAATTACAGTATTCGCGGAAGGATACGTAATAGGTATATCTACTTCACCTTGATTCATTTCAAGGTATCAAGGTAGGTTGAGGTTGAATCATATAATGTTACATCTGAACGCCAAATTACAGACGGTATTATAACTGTTGATTTTACTTGGAGGTGTAAATAAACGCATTTTGTTGAGTCTACTTCATCTGATGATGTTCTGACGTAGGAGCCATTTTGTATGGTACCAGATAAGGTAGAACTACGGTGGTAATGAGAATTCTATTTTGATCTTGCTATCAAAAACGAATTGCTTTAATAGTATGAACTTAAGAGGATTCACCACTGATTACTAACCTCAAGATATGGGTGTCCGAACGATTTACGTAAACCTTTTTAACCGACTTCAAAAAAAGGAGGAGGTTCTCAATTCGTCGGAATCTTTTTTTTTTTTATTTTTTTTTTTTTTTATCTATGTATGTTCACCGATTACTCGGAGACGCGTGGACCGATTTGAAAAATTCTTTTTTTGTTTAAGAGGGTTTTGTTTCCAGATGGTCCCATTTTAATCAGGTCAGGATCTGATGATGGGATCCTGGAGAAATCGAGGGAACTCTTCAAATTTTATATGGACACATGAAACTATTTGAGTATTATTAGAAAGAGTAATATTTTCCAAGTTGTTCTATGGTCATCAGGTCAGGATCTGATCATGGGATCTTGGTGAAATCGAGAGAACTCTTCAAATTTTGCTAGTATACTTAAAGCGAGTTGGGTATTTTTTATAGTTACTGGTGCATATGCTAGCAGATACGGATTTGATGACTAAAGTCATCAAGTCAGGGTCTGATGATGGGATCTTGGTGAAATCGAGGGAACTCTTCAAATTTTGCTAGTATACTTGAAGCGAGTTGGGTATTTTTTATAGTTACTGGTGCATTTGCTAGCAGATACTGATTTGATGACTAAAGTCATCAAGTCAGGGTCTGATGATGGGACCTTGGTGAATTTGAGGTATCTCTTCAGATTTTATGAACACACCTCAAGCAATTTGGATATTTTACAACGCCTTGTGCATTTTATTGTTTTCCACTAAAAAGTATAAAATAAAAATGGGAAATGCTTTCCAAAAAACCAACTTCAAATGCCACTACAAAGAGTGAAATAATTTTTATTTAAATTTTAGGTACCTACACCAATTCGAAGTCGGGCGATTGTCTATGACTTTGTCATTTCTTCGCACATCAATTAAGTAAGAAGGACTATTAGGGATTGTATGAAACATTGCCCGACTTCGAATTGGTGTAGGTACCTAAAATTTAAATAAAAATTATTTCACTCTTTGTAGTGGCATTTGAAGTTGGTTTTTTGGAAAGCATTTCTTCATACATGCAAGCAGTAGCGCCAACTGTCAAAATATCCGCCGCCGCCGCGCCGCTGCTGGCCGCTGACCGAACTACCGCGTGGTACTGTTGGTACTAGTGACACCGATAAACTGGCGACATTTTTCGCGCGGTTCGCCCTGTCTAGAGTAAATGTCAATTGGATTCACTGAATTTATTTTTGTCCTTCTCACTCTCACGAATACGTAGGCGGGTGCGACATGCAGCGTCGCGGAAGAATATAACAGAATCGACCCTTTTACCTAATTATGTTATTAATGTTCAAAGGGTTCAAACAGTTGTCTTTTTTTCAACAAGATAACTGAGTCAGTATTACGGGTTATTACTTTATTGTCTTTATTCGAATAACGCTTGTTTATTTTTATATTAAACAAGCTTTTGCCCGCGGCTTCGCCCGCGTGAATTTCGGGGTTTTACAAATCCCGTGGGAGTCCTGGATTTTGTGGGAAAAAACAGCATATGTGTTAACCTAACTTCAGAAACACGATTTGATAAAAAATTTTCGCCAAAAAGTTCTCCCAAAAATTGCTCCAAAATTTCCATTTTTCTAATTTCCATCGAAAACTACGATGGACATAATTGTAATTTTTGTTATAATGTATCGGTAAAAAATAATTCCCAAAAACGCTCAGAACGACATTTAAATAACTGGCTTAGTTTTTGAAGTAATTAGGTAAAACAACCTTTTTCTGTTATATTCTTCCGCAACGCTGCATACTAACCTAACCTAACCCACCAACGTATTCATAAGAGTGAGAAGTACGAAAATAAAATCAACGTATCCGCTTAAGAGTGAAATAATTTCAGAACCTTTACCTTATAGGTATCCATTTTCGCATTTTAGCATAATTACTATCACATATTCTATTGCTTAACTGAAACACATATTTTAAATAGCGAAACAGTTCTAATATCAGAAACTATTAACAGGAACACCTTTTTAGGATTATTAACCGGTATCCCATTGCTTAACCAAAACACACATTATAACAATTGTACTTTCAGAACCTTTATGGATAGGTACCTACCCATTTCCACATTTACAGCATTACTAATTACTATACCATATCCCATAGCTCAACAAAAACATACATTGTCAGTAACGAAACAGATGTTAGTTCAGAACCAATATCATATAGGTACCCGTTTTCATAGTTATAATATTATTAACCTGTATCTCATTGCTCAACTAAAACACAAAATGCTAATAGCGAAACAGTTGTAATGCCGGAACCTATAATTCAGGTACCCATTTTCACATTTATAGCATTATGCATTATTTATAGCATTATGGCATTATTATTTATAGCATTATTATCCCATATCCCCTTGTTCAACTAAAACACACTTTTTAAATGCGTACAGTGCTATGTTCAGAATGCCTACATAGTGGCCATTTTCACATTTATAGTAGATAGATAGATAGAAGTTTTATTTGTTCACGAAACATTACAATATTGCATGCTTACAAAAGTAAATGATTCTATTACTAATTCAGCTATACGTGAACAAATAAGGAACAAATAAGGTGATAGTGATAATATCATCAGTTTTTGCCCGTGGCCCCGCCCGCGTCAAATTCGATATTTCATGAATCCTAAGGGAAACGTCATTTTGCCGTTATCGTTCCCCATTCCAACCTTTAAACATGCTTTCAAGCAAGTTCGCTTGAACAATCTATCTATAGATGTAGCTATAGATTGCTCTAAAAAAGTTGGTATTTTGAGTATCCCACGGGAACTACGGATTTTTCCGGGATAAAAAGTTATGTTTAGCCTATGTTTTAATCCGGGTTATAAGCTACCTATGTTCCAAATTTCAGCTAAATCGGTTCAGTAGTTGAGCCGTGAAGGAGTAACAAACATACACACACACAAACTTTCGCCTTTATAATATTATTATGATTAGGATTATTTTTATCTGATTGTCAATAAGAGGATTATTAAAGGGAACTTATTTTACGACTGAATAGCTAGAGCATAGGTAGGTACAATGTTTAACGTTTCTACAATGTGAAATCTTGCTACAACTTTGTAACCAAATTAGATGCGCTTTTTATTTGCGATGCGATTTTCATTTGTTGATACATAAAGCTGTACCTATTCTAAACATGTGAAAGAAAAAGATAACTTATAAGCCTTAAAAGGTAAGGTGGGTTGATTCTGTAATCTGTGCAAAAAGTATGCAAAAATAGGATTTTTGCCCCCGTTTTCTTAATTACGAAGTGAGAGTAATATGTTCTAATGGCATGCTTTTTTGTGTGCAGTGCACATTGATGTACACTTGAGAAGGGAGACGGTACAACCATTAAAGTTCCATAGAAATAAATAATAGACAACAGACTGTGATGGACGGACAGAGAAATTTGCTGGTAGAGTTCCATTTTTACCATTTAGGTACGAAACACGAAAAAAAAGATAAATAAAGCCATAAAATAATACAATTTTATAGTCAGCACTTTTGTCTATACATTTATGTATAGAAATGTTAAATTCATCGTTTCGAAGCGAATTAGGTACATGCGTAGCCCACCAACCCACCATTGGATATGGTGCTGGACTTTGGTCAAACCCCTCCTTTTCTTAGAGGACACCCATCTTCAGCATGTAACACAAGAAGGGGGGTATAAAAATCCAAAAAAGTGCAAAAATAAAAGGGGAAGCATTTCTGGTTTCAATTTAAAAAATTTGAACAATTTTTGGGAAAGCCCTGTACCTACCGTCTTTTCAACTGTGTTCTAAATCTCTTGATCTAGAGGCTAGACGTACCTATGAAGATTAAAACCCAAAACATAAAAATTTAGAACATAAAAATTTAGCATCAGATGTATGAACTTAATTACCGCAAACCTAAAACTCCGATTTAATAAAAACAAATGACCAGGGTCTGATAACCTTGGTTTTGTTCAAACGAAGGTTCTCTTTACTTCTTTTACATTACATGTATAATAATATTTTCATCGTCACTACAGTCTTCAAAGGCTAGCTCCAACGCCCTTTTCATTGTTGTTATTAACAGAATATAAATCAAAACTATCTATAATATATAAATAGAATATTTAAATAAAAACTATCAGAATTTATAAGAAATAAGTAAATGAAAAGAATTTTGTGTTGTTAGTTCACTTGACAATTTGACAGATCGATAAACGCCATTTAACCCTAGAAAGATAACCATATTTTACCATACACTAAAGATAACCATACGTCGTTTCGACGTATATATTTCGATGCGTATAATACTGCTATATGTATTATAATATGTATATTGTTGGATTTGTAGCTTTAATATATTCTATTATCTTTATGATAAATAAAAAAGTAATTCGTTTTAGTCTACTTTTATTAGCAAAACTTTGAATAACAAAACATGTCTCTTCTAACTCTCAAAAATTTAAACAT
Source organism: Coenonympha glycerion (assembly GCA_963855885.1). Lineage (NCBI taxonomy): Eukaryota > Metazoa > Arthropoda > Insecta > Lepidoptera > Nymphalidae > Coenonympha > Coenonympha glycerion. Next base: position 2,055,962 of record OY979631.1, read on the forward strand.
TGTGGATTCTCTTCATCAATCTTAAGATTATCTATTTAACTTCTCGTAATCAACTTTTTTTTACTTTGGATAAAATAATTTACTTAGCTTATACAAATATTTTTTAATTTTAGCCTCAAAGGCACTTAGTTCAAGAGCTCGATTTGTGCTCTTCAAAAAAATAAGATTTGTGTAGCTATCGCACATTGACTTCGCCAATTTTCTTATTTCTGAAGGGCAAAAAGCACAATACCTTCTTTTCTTTTGACCAACATCTTCTCTGAAAACTTTAGCTTGGCGTTTTAGCAATGTAATACCAATTTTTTCTTTTATATTCGTCGAAAAAGTGGGCAATTGCTGCTTTTCTCCATCCATGGGGCCATCAAGCTATAATAAGCTCGTAAAATGTGCGTCTATGAGGTTTTTTCTTTCTTGGATGATATTATAGGAGCACAGTAAATAATGTACACGTTTATAAATGCAAATTTAGCATACCGTAAAACATGGCCATGGGCCATCATGGCCAACATAGTCGATCACATTTGATCGAATGTATAGACTCTAATTTCCGGGGTTTCATTATCCATGGGGTTTTCTGGTGCTTGTGCACTCACTTTGCAGTTCTCAAAATTAAATTGAAATTCATTTTCCAAAAGATTATCTATAGATTCGCTATCAGACCCCTGATACTCTGCATTACTTTGTTCTTGTAATAATCTTTTATTATTATTTTTTAATTAGAATTTCTTATATTTATAACCTTGCAATAATCATCATTATGATGTTTTGTTATGGGCTAACAGATAAGAAAATAAACAGATAAAAAATATGCACGAAATATCGCAATAAACAGGAAAATACATTTTCACAATAGTAACCAAAAACGCACACTAAAGATAACCATACGTCACTTCGACGTACGGTAGGTAGATATTGAAGAAACTATTGCACGCATGTGAGATCCACTGGTGTCTTCTGCAAGCGTCGAGGATCAACTGAGTTGGTAGGAAGAGCCAGTGACATTGCGTGAAATAGTAACGAGTTACATCGATTTTTCAAAATCGAATACGTCGATTCGACGTAGGTTATCTTTCTAGGGTTAAACGCGTTTAGCGTGAGCTAAACGCCGATATTACCGGGTTTAGAATTTAAACCGCGTTTACCTTAAACTGCGTTCAATTTATGTTGGTGAAATGCATTAAACTCAGTTAGACGTGTAAACCGAGTTTATCTTTAACTAATCGCGTTTATGTGCAATGGTGAAATCGGCCCTTAAAGTGTTACAATAAAACTGAACTTGGTTTGATATGACATGAACCTTTAAACGACTTCTTTAAAAATATGTAAATACCAAACGGTCATATTTGTTGAAACATAAAATCTGTAACGTAATCCTTTTGCTCTTGTACATAATAATTGCACTTTTGCTCTTGTGTCTGATATAATTATTGATTTTGAGTTTTGCATTTATTCCTGATCGTTGTGAACACTGAAGGCTTTGAGTTAACCTAACATTCTTTCTAGGAGTCTTGGATACCTTGGGTTGGCTATAAGTAGTAAGAAACTCGTACCTGCTTGACCGATTTTTTTGTATTGCTGTATCAAACGACAAAATTACTAAATACATAGGATAACTGACACAGTGGAAGTAGTTATCCTAACGAACTCCGCTAGAAGATTCCTAGCACCCCTAGGCCCTACCAGTAAAATCTTTATGATGTAGTTATGTTTAATACTGTTACACTTGCAGTGCTTTTATTCGAGGCTCACGGGGCATTGATCCCAGTTTTCCTCCATACTTCACCTTTGGAGCGGCCACTGCTTCGTACCAGGTCGAGGGAGGCTGGAATGCTGATGGTGAGTTGCTTTGATGATATATTAATAAAAAGTCTTCACTTATGGGTGAAATATCCTAAGACCAGTCTTCAGCTTGTCTAGCAACTGTCTATTGTATTTTTGAAGACCTTACCTGATTGAAGGCTAGGCCACAGACCGCTGGGTCAGATCCTGTGACGCATTATAAATTATAATTGTAGCGGTCTTCGATAGGTGACGATAGATGGCGTAACTAATAGCACACTAGCACACGCTGACGGAGTTTTCGACGAGCGTTCTACAAATAGAAGTTCTGACGTCGTACGCTTGGATCACAAGCAGTCCCCAGGCGTAACACCTGCCTGGAGGGAAATTTCCCTATTGCCTTCAACACCGGCAAATAATAATAAAACACTTTTCTAGACCTTTAATACTCAAAACATCATTTTCATCGTATTTTCGCGTGACGTGTATGTATCGATAAACAAACTTGCCTAGACTAGAGATGAATTCGTATCTATTCGAATGCGTTTTTCATTTTAAATTTGCATTATAAATTTTAACTAATTTGAGACTTCTAATCCTCAGGCAAAGGCGAAAATATATGGGATAGATATGTCCACGAGCATCCCGAAGATATCTGGCGAAATGCGACTGGCGATACAGCCGCAGACTCCTACCACCGGTGGCGAGAAGACGTCAAAGCAGCTGTCCAGATGGGGCTTCAGACTTACAGGTCAGTTGCCCTTTGTGCGGACTTTGGCCGATATCAGGGGTGTGATTCGCGAAAATTTTGAATTGAACATCGGCCAACCATCGAGGGTAACCATAGCAACGCAGCTTTCAGCAGCCAATTGTCGCCTTGACTGCATAATCAGCGCATTGATGTTAGCTCGTCGCTGCTTTAAGTATTTTTGCAGAATCAAAGGGTTGTAATTCGGTAAAAGCTTTGGCAAGAACACCAGCTTAGGCGCGATACAGCACTACATAATTATCAAATAATTGCTTTGTAGAAGGTATTCATAATTATAATTCCCTTAAAATATATATTACAGATTCTCAATAAGTTGGGCGCGAATATTGCCGACGGGCTTCACCAACAGAGTCAACAAGGCTGGTGTCCAGTTCTACAGTGAGCTGATTGACTCTCTCCTCGCTGCGGGCATCCAGCCGGTCGTCACTCTGTACCACTGGGACCTGCCCGTCAAGATACAGGACCTCGGTAAGATTATAAGTCCCTTAAACCCTGATCGACGGATACCAGTTACACCAATGCTACGCTAAGAGGACGGAAAAGATGTCACATCTTTTGTTGTTGTTTGTATGTTGAAGCCAAAAATTCGCCAATATGGCGTCGCGCGTCGTACATTGTGTATCTTTAAAAGGGAATTTAGCGGTTGGCAATTTCCTTCTGTGGGAAATCGTGTGTAGTGTCCTGATATATTTATTTGTTTATTTATTGTCTATTTCCTGTGTAATATTCGGAGACAAAATAAAACACGTGCGATCACTTCCAACGATTTATTGCGGACTGGTTACTCAATTGTTCGCCTACCTGCATTACATATAAAAAGACAACTATCTTACACTACAATCCTCCCTTGTATTTAGACACTAGGTAGATACATGGCCTCTCTTTTGGGGCTGGCTTTTAAACGACAATCTTATTATCTATCTTATTATTATCTATTTCTATACTATGACTATGCCTAAGGATGACTAACTCAGTTTATTCTAACCTACTTTTTTGTTAAGCCTACAACTACGAACAGGACGTGACTTGGGCGATGGCGTATTACAAGGTGCTTTACTTGGCTTTACTAGCTCGACCTCGTCGCGAGCCACCGGCGTTTCGAGCCCTGTCGTTTGCTCCGAACCACAAGCCTCCTCGTGGACGTCGAACTTGGCAGTGCCGTCAACGTGTTCGCTTGAACTTTTTCTACTGTCAACCGGAGGAAGACTTGACATATCTGTTGACGGTATAGGATCTTGTGCTCCGATATCTCCTGGACCCAACAAAGAAAACCGAGATCTCCGCTTTAGCTGATCGACATGCCTATGTATGTTATTTCCGACCTGATCCTTAATCTTAAAATTATTTTTCCCTAATCGATCTACTACGGTCCCCGGGGACCATTTTTCTCCTTTTAAATAATTTCGATACCACACATCCTCTCCTTCTTTAACCTGTCTATCCACTCCTCCCGCCGCTTCAATTTGCCGACTTTTCGACTGACGCTCTTTATATTCTCGGTCGGGTTTTAGGGCATCGAGCCTAGTCCTCAAACGCCTATTCAGCATTAATACTGCTGGTGCCTCACCGGTCGAGGAATGATCCGTGTTCCGGTAATATAATAAAAAGCGCTGAAGTGCCTTATCTACATTACATTTCTCGGAGACTGCCTTTTTTATAACTCTTTTTACCGTTCTAACCGCATTTTCGGCCGCTCCATTTGAAGATGGGTGGTATGGGGCCGTAAAAACGTGATCTATGAAGTCTGATTTCAAGAAACTTTCAAATTCCTTGCTGCAAAAAGTTTTTGCGTTATCTGTTACGATCTGCCTTGGAATTCCCCACCTACTCCAGAGTTCCGATAATTTTGCTACGGTACAATCGACCCCAGTACTAGAAACTTGAAAAACTACTAACCATTTGGACGTAGAATCCACGGCTATCAGGTAAGTTTTACCAAAAATCGGCCCCATAAAGTCTAAATGTACCCTAGTCCATGGTTTAGCCGCGTAGGGCCAAGGCCGTGGCGTTTGGTGCGGCGGCGCATCTCCATGCGCGGCGCACACCGAGCACGCCCGGCACCTTAATTCTAAGGCCTCATCTATGCCCGGAAACCACACGTAACTTCTAGCCAGAGCCTTTGACTTTTCAATCCCCATGTGTGGTTCGTGTATTAAATCGAGAACCTTATCTCTGCAGGATGTAGGAATAATTACCCGGTAACCCCACATAATACAACCTAACTCCTCATATAGTTCGTTTTTTCTATTGAAATACGGTCGCATGGCTTTAATTTCGCATTCCGCGGGCCACCCGTCTCGAATATAACTTAGTATCCTAACTAAAATCGGATCGCTTTTAGTTCCCTTTTTAATATCGTTATAATCGAGTAATAACGCGTCTTGAGCTAAATGTAAAAATGTTTGTTCCGGTATTTTCTTGGCTTTAGTTGTACTTGTACTATCACTTACCGGCAAACGTGACAATCCGTCCGCGCTATTCTCATTCGTTTTAATGTATTCAATGTCGTACGTATATGCCGACATAATGACCGCCCACCGTTGCATGCGACTCGCCGCCATCGCAGGAATGCCTGTTTGTGGTCCGAAAATTGAAACTAACGGTTTATGATCAGTGCGTAAGGTGAATTTTCGGCCGTATAAATATTGATGAAACTTTTTCATACAAAAAATGATCGCTAGTGCCTCGCGATGAATTTGGGAATAATTTTTTTCCGAGGAATTCAAAGTCCTAGAAATGTACGCCACGGGTCGTTCTCCTCGTGGCCCTGGCTGAGAAAGTAGACCCCCCACGCCCCTGGGACTGGCGTCGCATGTTAAAATCAGCGCTTTCGCCGGGTCATAATGGCAAAGAACTTCCGTGCTCGTCAACAATTTTTTTACCTTGTTGAAGGTAGCCTCACATTCATCTGTCCAATGCCAATCAACATTTTTCTTTAACAGATGGTATAAAGGTACTAAAGTTGCACTGAAGTTTTTAATGAATTTCGCAAAGAAATTTAATAAACCTAAAAACGAACGCAACTCGGAGACATTACGCGGCCTTTGCATTCTTAGTATAGCTTCCACTTTCGTGGGATCCGCTTTGATACCATCCTTTGATACAATATATCCTAAGTAACTAACTTCTTCTACTAGGAAAACACACTTACTTCTCTTAAGTTTCAACCCCTTGTCTTGTAAACGTTTAAAAACAGTTTCCAGCGCTTCCCAATGTTCCTCCCACGTTTTCCCTCCTACGATAACATCGTCGAGAAAGGTTTGAACGTTAGGAATACCTTGTAATAAATTACACATTATTCGCTGAAAAATACCAGGACTCGACGCCAGACCGAAAACCAGACGTTTATATTTAAATAAACCGCGGTGCGTATTAATAACCGTATAAACATTAGAATTATCTAACTCAATCTGATTATACGCCTGCGAAAGATCTATTTTGCTGAAATATTGAGATCCATTTAAACCTACCAATACGTCTTCTATCTTAGGCAACGGGTACCTGTCGACCAGCAAAACGGGGTTCAGGGTAGCCTTGTAATCCGCGCAAATCCGCAGCGTACCGTCAGCCTTATTTATAGGTACCAGCGGCGACGCCCACTCGGAGCACTCGACGGGCTCGATGACGCCGGCGCGCAGCATCGCGTCAAGCTCGGCGTCCACGCGCTCCCGCAGCGAGTACGGCAGCGGGCGGGCGCGGTGGAACACCGGCGCGGCGCCCTCCCGCACGCGCAGGCTAGCCTTGCCGCCCGTGTATCGCCCGAGTCCGCCACTGAACAACTCCTTATACCTGTCGAGCAGACATTCTATTTTAGTTTTGGATTCGTTATTATCCGTACCTACGACATGGTTACACGTAAATGTAGGTATCGATATTTTAAGCTCCGTTAACCATTGCCTGCCCAGTAAAGTAGTCGTACCTCCTTCGATTACGAATAATTCTAAAGTGCGTTGCCTCTGTCCATAGTGCACGTTCGGCTTAATATAACCTAACGGCTTAATACGAGATCCGTCATAAAATTTTAACCTAGTGGTACACTCTTCGATCGGTCTGTGTGAAAAATAAGTATCGTACGTATTTTTACTGATACAAGAAATAGCCGTTCCGGTATCGACTTCCATCTGAAGATTAACCCCGTCAATATTTACAGTTAAACTTACCGCCTTATAATTATTTAAGCTTATATTATAGACATCCTCTTCTAATTCGGAGGTTTCCGATGGGGAGGTTTCCTCGTCCGCCTCACCATAGTGTACGGAACCTCTCTTAATCGCTTGCCGTTCCTTGCCGGTCGGTCTGCTGCAGACCCGCCGAATGTGTCCGGTTTCCTGACACGCGCTGCAAACCAGATTGCGATACCAGCAGCTGTTATAATCGTGATTCTTCGCGCCGCACCCCGGGCAGTTGGCGTAGGTATGCGGGACCGGCCTCGCCGAGCCCGCCGCCCGCGCCGCCGCTCCGCCAGCTCGACGGCCGCCGCGCCGTCCGCGAGCGCGGCTGGCCGCTACCGCATGCACCGCAGTAGCCGCCGCCACTTCTCCGCTCGCTGAACTCGGCCCGGCTCCCGGCTCCACCGCTGCGGAGTCCCTTTCTGCCGCCTCCAGCGCGTTCGCCATCTTTACGGCATTCGGGAACGACAGATCATCCGGTTCCGCAAATAGCCGCTGTCTTATGAGGTCGCTTTTGAGTCCGCACACGAACTGGTCACGCAAATTATCATTTAACGCGTCTCCAAACTTGCAAAACCGGGATAATTTCTTCAATTCGGCCACGTATTCCGCCACGGTTTCCGTCGCATTTTGCCGTCTTTGCCGAAAACGAAATCGCTCCGCCAGCGCAGATGGCGCCGGTTGTAGGTGAGCACGTAGTAACTCCGCCGCCTCCGTGAACTTCAAATCTGCCGGTTTCTTCGGACTCGCTAGATTTACCAGTAACTCATATGCCGGATCTCCCATCGACGCGATCATAATCGGTAATTTTAACTCGTTGTCGATTTTGTTCACTTTAAAATACATCTCCAGTCTATCGACATACGAAGACCAGGTACCGGTTTGAATATCGAACGCGCTCAACTTCCCGATCGACATTTTTATAGTTTTTAATATCCTTTGCACCTTTATCACTTTGAAACCATAATCCCAACTCGTTCGCCACTGTAATATTCGGAGACAAAATAAAACACGTGCGATCACTTCCAACGATTTATTGCGGACTGGTTACTCAATTGTTCGCCTACCTGCATTACATATAAAAAGACAACTATCTTACACTACATCCTGGTAGCTGAAAAGTAGCCGATAGCACGGAATACATAATAGTACTAAACCGATAGTTTTCTATCACGGCAATCCACTGAATCCAATGCAATCTCGTGCTTTATAGCTTTTAGACATTTGCTGGTATTTCACTTTGCAGAATTTACTTTACTTTACTTTGCTTTTCTCCTGTAAGATTTTAACGGGATCATACCTATTCCAGGAGGCTGGACAAATCCACTGATCGTGAAGTGGTTTGGGGACTATGCCAGAGTGGTTTACGCTCTATACTCCGCCCGCGTCAGAACTTGGCTGACCATAAACGAGCCTGTAGCTGTGTGCGACTTTTTCTACAACCTCGGCCACTTTGCGCCGCGGATCAAAGAACCGACGTTAGCTCCGTTCCTGTGCAATAAGTACATTATGCTGGCGCACGCGCAGGCGTACAGGATTTTTGAGAAGGAATTCAAACATAGGTATCCAGGTCAGTTCAAAAAAACAAGTTGTTTTCTTAACCATATTTTGCTTACCTACGTTTGCAGTAAGCAACATATGAGCATGTGGTAAACCCGATGTTATACGTTATTACCTCCGCTCATGGACATTTGCAGCTCCAAGGGCACTTCTGTTCATCCGATATTTTGTTTAAAAAATATATATAATCGTTTACGACACAAATTAAATAAATAAGAAGTATGTAACATGATAGAAGGAAAGGCCTCTTCAGACCTCTACCTCTCGTCAGGGATTCGCATTTTGTTAGAATTAACTTGTGACCTTTCTCGAGTAACGGCGAAGGGAACAGTCGTGACCTGCATCCTTGAAACCTATTCATCCAGATCCAGAAATCCCGTGCCCAGAAGTAGGACATACAGAGGGTTTGAGACCGGAACAATAAAGGCTTTTGTTATATACCTATGTATTTATTTAGGTATGCAAATTAAGAGTAAAACAAAAAATATCGCTGATGCCATAAAACAGCGCAACAGGCTTCCTGGTTGCACTGTCGTGTTTCTTAATGATTGCTACAAGCTTTATTATTTTTCTGACTCTTGTTTAAATAATTAGTATTTTATTAATCCGTGGTCTTGTACCTAAATCGTAAACCTCTGACTGTCCTTTTATTCACGCTTTTACTTTTATTGATTTCTTAATGAACCTTTTTCACTCTATTTTTATATACCTACTTCTGGTAGTAATTACGTCTGCTTTTAATAATCTCTGAGCACCTTTTAAGGGTCGCCGCACACTGGGCACAGGCCACAGCCACAAACGCCGTCGCGAAAACCTATAAGCGACCACAAACGTAGCTTAAGCGCGTCACAACTAACAGCCACTCGAAGACTGACGAAGAACTTTTGATTCCGTGAACAGCGCGAGTGGCGATTTGTGCCCGCCACAAGTCAGCAGCGGCGAGGACTCCATAATAAATAAAATGTATGAATACTATAAGAAATCTGTCAGTGGCAGCGTTTAATAGTCGTGGCCAGTGTCCTTTGTGTGACACTAAGCTCCTTGGCACACGGCTCGTAAACGTAAACGAAAGCGTAGCGTAAGCGTATAGTTTTAAAAGCTAAATATGACAATTACGCTTCCTACGATTCGCTGCAATACCGCTTCGTCTGCGGACATCTTTGAAACTGGTCGTGCTCGCGCTGTTCTCGTCGTACAAGAGGATTACGCTACGCTTATTACGCTTATATTACGAGCCGTGTGCAAAGGACCTTAGTTGTCTTAGCTTGACTTTTGTTTTCATTACTTATGTATTTTTCTCTTTGTAGGCAGAGTCTCGTTAGCAAACAACGTGTTATGGATAGAACCTCTTGGCCACAATGATAAGGATCTGGCGGAACTCGCTAGACAGTATCAGGTAGAGTAATGGTAGAGTAAAATTAATTCTCCTTTTTGGCATGTACTTTATTGAAATTGAAATACGTAATAAATTCATTCAAAACCTGTATAAGTACAGTGACTATTGGCCTATTGGTAAAGTGATACTTTTTTTTTGCTGGACAGTTAAGTACAAGGACAAAAAAAGAGTTAATAAACCGCTCGGAAAATATATTATCTTTAATGCAATTTAATGCGTAATCGGAAAAACATTCCATATTTAAACATAATCATAGCATTTCAATTGTTTTCTTGCATACCTACTCGAGTTTTTGTCGTTGTACCTAGTGAGATGAAAAATTGTGTTACGTACGGCCACGAATTTTTTGCGTCTCGTGTCTTTGAATGCATCACTAGTCATTACTCTCAGGATTATATTCTTTCATTCGTTGCCACAGTTCCTTACGCTCATGTTTCAAACCTAGAATCCTTTGCAGCTCAGCATTCATACAAGACGCTCGGCCTTAAAGCTAACTTTGCGGCCTTACATTACAAATAACTATTTCATAGTGTGTTATGTAATTCATCTTGCTATTTTCAGGCAGGCAGATACTCCCATCCTATATTCTCAAAGCAGGGTGGCTGGCCGCCTTCGGTTGAAAAACATATGCGGGAACTTAGTTTAAAAGAAGGATATACAGAATCCAGGCTGCCTACGTTCACTCAACATGAGATAGAATTTATAAAAGGTATGCATTATTTTATTTTCCTTCATTGAAAATCGATTTATTTTTTATTTTTAATAATAATATGGTGTTTGACACGCTTTGAACGGTCAGCGCCCGTGTGTCGACGCCCTGCCACTGCAAAGCGTGAGTATAGCGCGTCAGTTTCTTTGTGTGTCTTTTTATTGTTTACAAGCAGTGCCCGCGGACTCCGTTCCGCGTGACAAATATTTTTGTGCCAACCCGTTTGTCCCGCGTAGGGCGTAGGTATTCAGGTAGAATTATTTTTTTCCCCGGCAATTATTCGAATTTTTCTTTCTTCTTTCAAACCTCAGATAAAGATTTTAAACCTTCCCTAAGTAGACCTCCACAAACATTTCAAAACCAAGATAAGATAAATCCGTTCAGCTGTTCTCGAGTTTTAGCGAGACTAACGAACAGCAATTCATTTTTATATATTTGTAACATAGCGGCATTTGTGTCTTTTAGGCACACATTATTGACGCGTGTTTCTTTGAAATTGTTGGTTATAGTTCCGAATGATGTCCGTGGTTTATTTATCTTTTTCTAAAATATGGTTGAAAAAAACAGATTTTAAAGAAGCCCTAAACAAAAACTAAAAATATGCAGTGTGTAAGAATTCTGCGACACAAAACTAATTAGGCCGTTTGAGAAGAAATAGGAATTTTGGATTTCCCTACGAGTATAATATGATGGTGAATTGCCTATCCTACATGGTAAAAGCCCTATATTTTCCAGGCACTGCAGATTTCTACGGAATCAACTATTACACGACTATGAAGATACGTGCGGCGCGGCGGGACGACGATCCTGGAGTCTGGTTCATCAACGGATCTCCGGAGCTGAATGCTACTCTGGTGGCTGCGCCAGGCGCGGATTTTGGAGCTTCACCCATACTTCCAGTAATTTTAACATTTTTTTTTTTTTTTATTTTTTAAAGAGGTATGTCTTCTTTGATTAAGTTTAGGCCTTCTGAGTCAAGTGACAAATAACAACTACGCGTGGAATAGAAATGAAACAAAATTCAAAAAATACATGCGAACAATGAACACTCTGACCTCCGTGGCGCAGAGGACGCACGCTCGGATTCGAGTGGGAGGTCGCGGGTTCGATTCCCGCCACGGGCCTCTTTGGAATTTTATAATTTCTAAATTGGCTCAGGCTCAGGGGCTTTATTCTGTATCGTTCACTTAGTTAGTTAGTAACCCTAACTGGGTTATTAACTAAGAAAACGAAGGCAAAAATCCTATTTTTGCACAAATTACCAAGCTAGGTCGGTATGGTATCATATCAGTATACCGTGCTAGTTGATATCTTGTACAAAAAGAATACAAAAATAGGATTTTGCCTCCGTTTTCTTAGTTAATAACCCAGTTTGGGTTACTAACTAACTATGTGAACGATACAGAATCAGCACACTGGTCTGGTGGGAGGCTTTAGCCGTGGCTAGTTACCACCCTACCAGCAAAAACGTACCGCCAAGCGATTTAGCGTTCCGGTACGATGCTGTGTAGAAACCGTTGGGGTGAGTTCACTTACCCCTTCCAAGTTAGTACGCTAACATCTTCGACTGCATCATCACTTACCATCAGGTGAGATCGCAGTCAAGTACTAACTTGTATAGCGTAAAAAAAACACTATTTTGAGTTTTGACCCTAGTTGAGCGCTAAATTGATCACGTGACCTCGCGCATGTTTTGAATTTCGCAATCTGAAAAAATGGGAAATGCTTTCCAAAAAACCAACTTCAAATGCCACTACAAAGAGTGAAATAATTTTTATTTAAATTTTAGGTACCTACACCAATTCGAAGTCGGGCAATGTTTCATACAATCCCTAATAGTCCTTCTTACTTAATTGATGTGCGAAGAAATGACAAACTCATAGACAATCGCCCGACTTCGAATTGGTGTAGGTACCTAAAATTTAAATAAAAATTATTTCACTCTTTGTAGTGGCATTTGAAGTTGGTTTTTTGGAAAGCATTTCCCATTTTTATTTTATACTTTTTAGTGGAAAACAATAAAATGCACAAGGCGTTGTAAAATATCCAAATTGCTTGAGGTGTGTTCATAAAATCTGAAGAGATACCTCAAATTCACCAAGATCCTATCATCAGACCCTGACTAGATGACTTTAGTCATCAAATCAGTATCTGCTAGCAAATGCACCAGTAACTATAAAAAATACCCAACTCGCTTCAAGTATACTAGCAAAATTTGAAGAGTTCCCTCGATTTCACCAAGATCCCATCATCAGACCCTGACTTGATGACTTTAGTCATCAAATCCGTATCTGCTAGCATATGCACCAGTAACTATAAAAAATACCCAACTCGCTTTAAGTATACTAGCAAAATTTGAAGAGTTCTCTCGATTTCACCAAGATTCCATGATTAGATCCTGACCTGATGACCATAGAACAACTTGGAAAATATTACTCTTTCTAATAATACTCAAATAGTTTCATGTGTCCATATAAAATTTGAAGAGTTCCCTCGATTTCTCCAGGATCCCATCATCAGATCCTGACCTGATTAAAATGGGACCATCTGGAAACAAAACCCTCTTAAACAAAAAAATAATTTTTCAAATCGGTCCACGCGTCTCCGAGTAATCGGTGAACATACATAGATAAAAAAAAAAAAAAAAAAAAAAGATTCCGACGAATTGAGAACCTCCTCCTTTTTTTGAAGTCGGTTAAAAACGTATGGTATGGATGGCTCTATAGCTACAGCTGCTGGTTACGAATTAATTATTTGAAAAGAATAAGATGACGATGATGAATTTAGTAACGGTGACGATTGAAAAAAAAAAAGGCGTGTGGCACTCGGAGACTGCCGCGGTAAAGCTATTGCATAGAATTTAAAGTTATTTTTAGTTTTGCCATCAATCGAAAAGTAGAACTTATGGTACCAGGTGCAATTTCACAAACTTTTTAGTTTTAGATGGCAAACTAAAAACTAAAAAGTTGTGGAGTTGACCTCCTTGCTTTCATGCTAGCCTAGTACCAAAAGCTCTACTTTAGGAGTGGCAGGTTATTTTTGTTACGGTTTTTCTGGATTCGGTCCACCCGTCAAGGCCCGCGATAGAAGCTATGCAATAGCTTAACAACCATTAATTGTAAATTAATTAGTAAGATACCTATCTCAAAATGCAAATATAGAAATTGTATTTATTCTTGTAATAAATTTTTTCTCCAATTTATCAAAATATCTAAATCTTCTTTGAGTCTGACTGTCTGACATATCAACGAACAACCCAAATCACTGAGACACTCAGTTCTTTTAAAAGTGCACTCAAAACATTACGGATAAACGATATTTCAAAACTCACCCCCTTAGGGGTGGAACGGGGGTCCAATATTAGTATAATATGGAAAAACACTCCTTTATGCTGCAATCATTGAACCGATATGGCTGAATTTGGAATGGAGACAGAATATATCCTGGATATACTACTTTATATCCCGGAAAATCCATGGTTTCCGAGGGATTTATAAAAAACCGAAACTCTCGCGGGCGCCTCGAGCCTTTGCTAGTTGACTTATATGTATAAAAATATTTAAATTAATCCATTTTTAAAGATGATTTAATAAAATTATTTTGACATTTACAAAATAATTATATACATTGTCTAACTGATCATTTATGGGCATAGTGCTGAACGCTGGCGCTATTACCTCGTTGTACGTCTAAACTTAGCTGTTGAGACAAATAAGTGCCAGCTCTCGGGTCACCAGACGCTTGGGTCCATTTTTGGGATACAATATTCACGATTTTTTTAGTATTTGATGACCATGGGCCCAGCGTTTAGAACGCAAGCGCCGCAAAATCGTAGTCCTTAAGAATATTTGCGGCGCTCAAGCATATTTTGTGCGGATTCGGCAGCAGCACTGCCCCTTTGGGACATGCTCGGTAAGTGGGATGCAGCTAACGTATCAACGCAGGTTGCATCCCACAACAAGGCATGCCATTTGTTTGTTTAGTTTACCAATATTTTAAAAATATATAATTTTTTTAAGATTGCTCCGAAAGGCCTTCGCAGAGTGTTGTCGTGGCTGAAGCAGCAATACGGAGACATAGAGATACTCATCACGGAGAACGGATACTCCTCACAGGGGTACCAACTGAACGACTACGACCGAACGGATTATATCAAGAAACATTTGGAACAAGTAAGTCGTTTTTGTGAAATCTTCTAAATATCGAAGAGCTTCGAAACCGATTAGGCAGTAGGCCTAGCGAAGTATCCTTCTTCAACTGCTTATGCTTTAACTGGGAAATCTTTTTAATGTGTAGCAATACAACGACGACCATATGATTTGATAATGCTCATGTCAAATGACACTTCATTTCGGCGGCTACAGTGCCCTTTGAACCGAAACACAGTAAGGCAAGGAGTTTTAAACGATAGATTATCTGTCCCTAGTGCAGTGGTACTAAACCATCCCTGCGGACCGTGCCCTAGACTCCTACTATCTGGAATCACCTAATTTATAGGAACTTCAAAAAGAATTTTATACCTTTTAGTTACATAGTCATTTCATATTAAATTACATTAATTAATTACCTGATTTTTTTACGGATTACAAGTTGGCACTTGACATGCAGCCGAGAATATTGTTATTCTACAGAAGAGGTTAGTTATCCCTGACGGATGCTACTTACATCGCGGTGCATATTTGCTGGTATGACAGTAACCAGCTTAAGGCTCCCACCATACCAGAGCAACTTTAGAAATTATGGATTCATATTGTAAAATTCCAACTTCCGACTCAAATCCGAGCGCTCTGTTAACTGCGCCAAGGAGGTCGCCGCCATCAATTTTTCAAAATATTCTTAAAAGTATCGAATCAACCTCCATGATCTTTGATCTGCAAGAAAAAAGTTGAACATTAAGGACACCCGTGACTAGATGTGGGGCTGGATATGGCTGGTGATGTTATAAATGAAGTAAAAAAATTCCAGGTGCTGCTTTCCATCAAAGTGGACGATGTGAACGTAGTCGGGTACACGGTGTGGACGCTGATCGACAACTTCGAGTGGTTGGACGGTTACAAGTGCGTAACAACATTAGCTTCTACCGTCTACTATTTTAAAGATACAGCAATTTGCGAGATGGACTCGTACTCTAATTTCCCTTCTACACGATAGACCAGCGCTGAATCACCTTTTTCGAGTTCACCAGGATCCCTGGGGGATCATCGAAGGGATCCTGGTGAACCAACCCTTCATGATGACGACTTTCAGTATAATCTCTTACTTATTCGAGATGGATTGTGCCATCATGTAATGTAGAGGGGCTATAAGGGTTTTGTATCCCGAAGAAAATAACAGCTGTTACATATTTCCGAAACAAAAACTCTAGGTACCTCACAAGGAAAATCCTTTTTGTCCATTGTCCATCTGCTCGTGACTTACAGCCCTTTTCCTCAAATAAGTATATAATTATGCATTGAGTACCTACTACAACAAATTGATTCTTCCAGCCTTCGTATACCTTGCCAAATACTATCTAAGCGGCTTTTACAGAAAAGAGATTTCTAGACACAATGCGCTCCATCCTAGACCTTATCATTGCTATATCCATCAGGCATATTTTGTGTTATGAAGTAGAAGGCTATCCACAATGAATCAAATCCTTATTTATTGAACCACAGAACTTTTACCATCACAATTCCCACCTACCTACATTAACTACGTGACCCTTCAAGAAATGACGATAATTTTCAGGACAAAGTTTGGTCTGTACGAAATAGACTTCGAGCATCCGAACCGCACGCGCACTGCACGCGTCTCTGCGCGCTACTACGCGTGCGTGGTGGCTGCGCGCGCGCTGGCCGTGCCCCACTCCTGCCTCTCCAGGAACCACTACGCCGTGCACAGGATCAGAAGAACAGACGACAACAATGGCGGAAGGAGTTCATCAAAATGTGGCGAACGTTTATTGTGTCTATGTGCTGTATTTATAAGCGTTGTGATAAGTAAGCGATGGATTTAGTTTAATTCTTCTTCTTCTCTTGATCACGGATTGAGGTGCTTGTGGTCCCTGGTGTACCTAACCTTGACAGTCCACGATTTATTTTGACGCCGCCATCTGCAGTTCCCAGACAATACTTGTTGCTGCCAGGAACAGCAGCTGCTTCTTGGCCAAAAGATGAGGGTCCAATATGAAGTTTAGTAATATTTAATTCTACAATGAGAGGGCATTGTAGAATTAAATATTACTAATCTTTGGATCTCTTTGATCAGCTAAAAAAAGATAGATACATGTAGATTAGTAGATGGCGTATAAGTTGAACCCAGCGCTGCACACACAATATTTTCGAGTGTGTGAGCGGAATGGTCGCCATTTTGAATTAACTTTTACCGTCGTATATTTAATACCAGTAATTAGCAAATAGCAAAGCTTAAAGTTTATTTATTTTTAAGTAGGTATTTATTTTATGCTAAAAGAAGGATGCAACATTGATGCTCGTTTTCATCAACATTTTAAGAGTCACCTAAACCCTTATAGGTGAACGTTGTTGTAAGTGAAAAGCAAACATTTCGATAGCTTTACCTACATAATTTTTTTAAGCTATTGCATAGCTTCTATCGCGGGCTTTGAGCGTCGAGACCGAATCCAGAAATTCCGTAACGAAAATAACCTAACACCCCTAAAGTAGAGCTTTTGGTACCAGGGTACCTGGTATGGGTATGAATGCAGGAGAGCGCACCTTCACAATTTTTTTAGTTTTGCCATCTATCGATGAATAGCAGTTGCGGCGTTAATCGGCGTCACGCAGCCGATACCACGGCGACCTAGAGGCGATTTGCAGAACTAAACAGACAAGCGTGATATTTCAAAAAGTCATTGAAAGTCCTGCTATTCATCGATAGATGGCAAAACTAAAAACTAAAAATAGCTTAAAATGCTATGCAAATAGCTTTACCACGTCAGTCTCCGAGTGCCACACGTCTTTTTTCCATCATGACTCGGCCTCGAAGTAAATTTTACGTGACGTTTCTTAAATTTCAAAATATGTAATTATCGTTATAGTTTTACCAGCAGGCTGCAGGTCACTAAAAATCGCTTAAATAACCATTACCTACGCCACGGAATACATACGAGTACTCGTAATATGCCTACGCGAACCTTCATTCAAACCAGTCAATTACGGAAAGCAAGCGATAATATAATAATAGACTTATTTATTAATTTATTATTAAATATTTAGTTTAATTAAAAGTTATATATGGTTTAATATTAATTATTTGTAATAGTAATATTAAGTAGACAAATTATTTCACCATGATGTACCTATTCTATATCTAAATTGAATAAAAATATTATTTATAGTTAGACTTTATATATTAGTTAAGATTGTAGTTTAAGTATTGCATATAATAAATTTTGTAAATAATTATTATTAAGTACATTATCAATATACAAATAAAAAGGGTCTGTGTGTAATTTCAAAATACCTTAGTTAATCCCAAATTTTCCACTACAAAGATTGTTAGATGCGGCGTGGAGGAGTTATAAACATACATTCAACACAAACAAACTCACACTTTATACAAATTACCTTACTTATATGTAAAAGAAATGAAATAATTATTCAATCAAGACAAGTGACTACTTTCTTGTCATCATTATAATATACGATAATTAACATAAAACCAAACCTCATCTTTTCCAATCAACCAACAGACTTCAACTCTCATAAAACTACTGTTGAATACATCCTTTGCAAGTAATAAAAATCTAAGACTTATACGGTTTTCTCATGGATACCATGGTTTTATCAGAAATACAAAATTTAAATGGGCCCGCACGGGAAGCGTCAGCTTTCTAATAAAAATCTTCAAAATCGTTTCACCCTGTCAAATGTTATGAGCTAACAAAGTACAAACATAAAAAAAACTTACAGTCGAATTGAGAACCTCCTTTATAGATTAAACTTTTTAACCGACTTCGAAAAACGTGAATATATCAATTCAGCACGTATGTTCATCTACCTACGTTTTTTGATCGATTTCGCCGAAGTCTCTATATTTCACAAACACTTTTTGGACTAAGTGAAAATAGAAATATCTAAAGCTATTAGTAGGTAGTAGGTACAACAATGTTAAATATTAATTAGTTTGGTACTTACACCATTATCACACTCGTAATAATTATCTTCAGTTTATAATACTAATGTCAATATAAAAGAAAACGCCAATAATAAGTTAACCTAGTCGACAATGTCCGGTCTATCGATATTTATTTTGTGGTGAGCTAGTTATTTTTTAAATAACATTAATATTTAACCCAGCAAACGTTGTTCGACACTTTCTTTATTGATAACTTGGCTTCGATACGTCACGGGATCAAGTTGTCGATCGGATTTGTCAAGTTACATACACTTTTTGAATTTCGTTCCATTATCGTTAAAAAAAAGGCGTGTGGCACTCGGAGATTGCCGCGGTAAGGCTATTGCATAGAATTTAAAGTTATTTTTAGTTTTGCCATCAATCGAAAAGTAGAACTTTTGGTACCAGGTGTAACTTCACAAACTTTTTAGTTTGCCATCTATCGAAAAATAGCAGAACTTTTTGATAGATGGCAAACTAAAAACTAAAAAGTTGTGGAGTTGCGCTCCTTGCTTTCATGCTAGCCTAGTACCAAAAGCTCTACTTTAGGAGTGCCAGGTTATTTTCGTTACGAAATTTCTGGATTCGGTCTGCACCGTCAAAGCCCGCGATAGAAGCTATGCAATAGCTTAAAAAAATATACTAAAAATCGGTCGTTGTGTGTGTCTATTCCTAAATTAACTCAAACATTTGTGACGAATGTGTGTGAAAAAAGGGATTTCCGTAAATCTGCGATTAGCTGGGAGAACAACGTCTGTAAGGCCATTAATTCTTCAAATACCGTATCTCAGTGCTACAAAAAGTCCTCCGACAAAGCTTGACAGATTTTTATGATTTTGTGTATTCGTTAGGGCAGAGAATGGGACACGTAGTTCTACCAATTTTCATACCCCTAAGTGAGAAATAACAATACATAACAATATAAAGTCTGCCGGGTGCCAATCTGAACAATAAAGGATTCTATAGTATCCAAAATAATTATTGGTTTCTCCTTTCCAATATTTCAGTGGTTTTCTGCAAATTTGTTGGGCTGTTTCCAATCAGAGCTATGAAGATGTTCGGTTTCCGCCAGGTTTTAACTTTGGTGCTGCAACATCGGCCTTCCAAGTAGAGGGTAGTTGGAATGTTGATGGTAAGTCTAACTTTACTATGGGAGTTCAATGGTCTCGTCCTATCGCAATAAATGCCCAGCGAGCCTAGAAAGAGCCTAGAAGAGAGAAATTTACTATGACGTTACTCTAATGTATTATTTTTATAGTTTTCTTACTATATTCTTATTCTAGTACTTGGTTCGAACAAATTTTTTTTTTGCATCAAATACCTACTATAAATACTATGAATAAAAAGTTGTTTTACGTATACTTAGTAATGTATTTATCTGAATGAAAATTATGTAAATGCATAAAATTGTTGTACCTATAAATTAAATGTTTGCAGCATTATTAATTAATACATGAAGAAAAAGCATAGAGTTTTGGAGGGTCGTGAAATATTTTTTTAAATTTTAAACTAAGTCTAAGTTTTTATGCTAGGTCTTGCGGAAAAAGGTTGGAAAACACTGATGAATAGAGACACGTAGTACTATTTCTTAAATGACATAAACAATTAGGTAGGTTCGGTAATTTAGATAAGTAGGTAAGTACTTGTATTAATGAATGATTTTAAAACCTGTTTCGGACTATAACACAATGTTTTTAAAGATTTCTATAGGTCAAGGTAACAATACCCTTCATACTTTTTTATAATACTTTCTTTGGATCATGCGTAGTTTTTTAAATTTTCAAATTGTCAGCAATCGTGTCTGCCGGGGAATCCTTGCGCATTGTCAAGGATTATTATATAGTATGTCCAAATCTATTCAGCCGTTCAGAATTTATGGTGGAATCTGTGGGTAGAATAAAGAAAATCACATACATAAATACGTAGGTACATACTACATACATAGGTACATTAACCCTAAAAACATTACACTCCATTTTTGGACAGTCGTGTAAAAAAAGTCGTGGCTTCCATTCAATTATTTATTTTATTCCTATGAAAATATATTTTCAGGCAAAGGCGAGAACATGTGGGATAGATTCATCCATAGGAACCCTAACGTAATACCTAACAACGCGAGTGGTGACGTGGCAGCCGACTCCTATCGGCAGTGGCGAGAAGATGTGAAGATGGCCGCTGAATTGGGGCTCAACTCTTACAGGTAATGGTATACCAATTCTGTAGCTCATAATCTCTAAACTACATATAACAAACAGGTCGTTGCTCGGACCTCTATGCTCTAAGCTAAACTAAAACACATCTTGAAATAGTGCAGATAAAAATTGGCGAGAAACTCGGCCCTTGCATTGGGAACCTATCGCTGTATAGTCTGATATTCTGCCAATAAGGGGTGTTTAGTTACTGTAACCAGCGAAATAATATGACATATCTACCTAATCAGACTACAAAACTAATGCCTCAAGATGACGAGCGTCGATTCACAAATTATGACCTTGCAATTCAAAGTCCTGGAACGCACTGTGTCTGAAATGGGCAGGCGTAATTTATAATATTCGTTCCATTGAGTAAGAAAAGAAAGAAAGAAAAATATGTTTATTTCCACACATTATGCCACACATAAAACAAAGTACACACTCATGTACTAAAACGTTGTCTGAAGCTTCCACCACCTGGGCAACAAATACTAGACTGTTGCTCGAGTGACGGAAGCACCAGACACCGTCTGTCATGTGTGGCACAACCCAGAAATGGGCCCCAACTCAGCATAGTGCTGCGCGCCCCATGCAAGCATGAGAGCACACAGCGCTGATTTTCAGTTGGAGCCCTTGACAGGGTGACGCCACGAACTAAAGATCGTGTACACAAAAACGCACAGGAAAAAAAAATTAAATTAAGTAGGTAATAAACTAATAAATAAAATAGTAAAAAACCTACTACTGATACTAATATTTATCTATTAATAATATACTTAACGTGATTTTAATTGTACATATTTAACATGCAGGAAATCGATTAAGTATTATGTGAGATACGCAGATTTTCCGGTTATTATGGTAATATATATACATTGAGTTACTATGTACCAATGTATATATGTATACCACTTCGATACAAAGATACTTTAATTATTATTAGCATGTGAATACAATTTATCATTATTTCCGCAGTTATGTAGACAGTAGAATATAGATACATACTATAGCAATATTAACCTACACTGTGATATTGATTGAAAACCAAAACTTTGCACAGTTTGCCAAAAAACAAATATCTAATGCAATGGGGAAATACGTTCTCAACCCCCAATAGATTTGAATCGTAATTTATTCGAAGCGATTATGCAGGAATCGCTCTTGGCCTGTATTTGTTTACAATAAAAGTTACAAGTAAATGATTTAAAAATTAAAAAACGCGATTGCCCTGAGGTAAAACTTAAGGTATGACTTTTTCCAAAGAAATATAGCCTATGTTATAACTCGGAATGATGTAAGGATTCTAACGATACCTATACGTCCAAATCTATTCAGCCGTTCAGAAGTCACGGTGGAATAAAGAAGCTTCACATACATACATACATGAACCCTAAAAACATTACACTCTTCTTTTGGGCAATCGTGTAAAAAGGTGAGATCGTAAGTTATTGACCTACTCGTACGTTCGCTCGCGTACGCGCTGATAAAAGGAACCGATGCGTGGACATGCGGGGCGGTGCGATTTCCCTGCACACAATCCATTGCACCCTCAAAAATGGCAATATCTGTAACCATTAATTTCCGAGTCAAATTATTTCAGTAAATTTACAGAAGATATCTTTCCAGATTCTCAATAAACTGGCCCAGGATCCTTCCAACTGGATTCCTGAGTGAGGTCAACGAAGCCGGCGCGAAGTACTACAGCGACCTCATAGACGCGCTGCTCGCTGAGGGCATTGAGCCCGTCGTCACCATCTTGCACCACGAGATGCCAGTTAGCATTAATGAACTCGGTAAGCTTTATAATCCCGCTAGCTGACAGTTCATTGGTTCAGGCCTCTACCTCCCATCAAGGGCCGTACCACCATCTCAGCAGTATTATTGTAATATTGTTTCAAAATTTGCATAACTGACAATTTGATTACTGCTTTAAGAGATGGTGGCACGGCCCCAGGTCACCTCTAACTCTTGGAGTTCATTCATGTGTTTCGGACGATGCTGGATATCATTTGCTTAACATCATAGGAAAACATCGTGAGGAAACTGGCATGGTCTGAGACACAATGTTTTGAGAGTGTGCGAAGTCCGCCAGACTAGACTTGGTGACTGACTGACAGCGTGGTAGACTATGGCTAAACTACTTCTGACGGGAGATGAACCCCGCAATGCTACATGAAAAGGAATTGAAAACTGACCCCTCAAATCCCATCCAAAACCTTAGTAAATCCAGGTTAACACAAAACCAAAAAAGCAGCCCAGTGTGAGTAAGCTTCGTGTACCACTAATCTTTTGAATGTAACTTTTCCATCCTCAGAGAAAAGAAGAATGATGTGAGCGGAACGTTCAAAGTGGCTATGCATCGTTTTTGTCGACCCTACCCTATGATAATAACATCAAAATGAGCCCATCCAAACATTTTACGTAAACCTTCTTCATACAAGAAAATGTAGAGCCATGTGTCGAAACTCCTGCGAAATACTGCGTAGACTTACAGCTTACTACTGACGCCGGAGGGGGGTTTGCTCCCATAAACTGGCGACATTTTTTCGCGCGGTCCGCCGGGTCTAAAGTATAGGTGTCTTTGACCCTACCCCTAAACTTAGGCAATTTAATTTGGTCTACTATTCTCAAGGACGTATTATGTGGGTACATAGGTACTCGTAAATCTTTATCTCAATCTCTTCAACAGGTGGTTGGGGGAATCCCCTCATAGTGGAGTGGTTCGGGGACTTCGCCCGCGTGCTGTTCAAGCTGTACGCGGACCGCGTGAAGACCTGGATCACCATCAACGAGCCGGTGATCTCCTGTGACTTCTTCTACAACATCGGCCACTTCCACGATGATGCGCAGTTCGGCCCGTTCCTTTGCAACAGACACGTGCTACTGGCTCACGCCACCGCGTACCGGATATTTGAAAAGGAGTTCAAGCATAAGTACGAAGGTAATCTCAATTGAAATCACAATAAATAGCTCAACACAAATGTATTCAACTAAATACATAATCTCTTATGTATTGAGTTGGAACTAACTGACTACCGATATCTCGACCAGTTGCACTAAGAAAGGATTTTTCAAAATCCCTCCCAGGTGAAGCCGCTGGCGTCCATTAGTAGAATTTGAATTTTGATTAGAAGATACTATACTATACTTCCGTATACTTCCGTGCTTTCATTGGATCATAACGTTTTAAATTACTTAAAATGGAGACAACCGTGAATTTTGTTGACAGGAAAATTTGCAATGGCAAACCCAGTAGCCTGGATTGACCCTCACAGTCCAAACGACAAACAACTCGCGGAACTCGGCAGGGAGTTTCTGGTAAGGTTTCCCCATAATTATTACTTACTCAACGACTAAAGCACCTAATGGCGGCAGCCAGAGGTGGTCAAATAATAGTAGGGGATCCCAAGTAAGTTCGACCTTCACCGAGCTGTTTATTGGATGAAAACTATTTTATATCCAATTAAATATATCAATAAATATATCGCAAGTGGGTTGCCTAAAAAATTTCAGTCCAGGATATGATTAATTAAGAATTAAAAAAAAAACCATTGTAACATGACCTCCTATTTGTTAGAGTTCTTTTGACATTTTAGTTCAAATTAGATTGGATGAGCGATTCAGGTCGCAAATTGCAATTGTGCTTATTTACCTACGATTTTATTATCTGTTAACTTTCTTTTGCCAAAAAATGTAGAGCAGAAATACTTTCCTCAGCCAGGAACCAACAGTAGGGACACAGCCAAAAGTAGGGACCTAAGATTATCAATTTTTTACAAGGTACGAAGTATACTTTAAAATAGTACATAGCATATGCTGACTACAAATACTACTTACTTATGATTTTATGAAGAACTGAAATCTCCGATACTCCAGCCCCAGATACTATAGAAGCCTAAAAAATACGAATTTAATTAAAGAAAGAAAGAAAGAAACATATTTTTTATTCACAACATTATGCCATAACAACACAATGCACACGTATTAGGTAGGTACATTAAAGCGATGCTTGAAACATCCACCACGGCCAATACCAAATTATTGCCCAAAGTGACTGAACACCAGACACCGCTTGTCGCCCAGAAAAGTTATATTTATTTAGTTTCCGAAAACGCACATACCTCGTCCTGACTTCCTTATGAGAGACAAATGTCTCGGGAACCAGTGAGTTTTTAGTTTTCTTAGTAATTCTTTGTGGTGTTTTTCAGATTGGCAGATACGCGCACGCCATTTACTCCAAGGAGGGCGGGTGGCCTCCCGCGATAGAGAAGTTGATGTTGGAGTACAGTTTGAAGCAGGGTTACAAGAAGTCCAGACTACCAGCCTTTACGAAAGATGAGATAGAATTCATAAAAGGTAATTATTTTAATAAGTACTTGAACGAAAATGGTATAGAAGTATTTCGGAAAAACTACGAGTACATCTTGGTAAAACTGACCTTCACGAGGCTCACTGTAGTTAGCACATACGGTTGATATACTGAGCAAGTCTGGTCGCCTCTCCTCTAAGTGGCATTGGTTGTATCGGCTACGTAACGCCGATACAACCAATGCCACCTAGAGGCGATTAGCAGAACTAAAGAGACAAGCGTGATATTTCAAAAAGTCATTCTTTTTTCCTTTTTCCTTTTTTTTTTTCCTTCTTTTTCCTTTTTCCTTTTTTTTTTTTTTTTCTTTTCTTTGAGTATTTTATTGTTACTAAGTTTTTCTTTTAATATTTAATATTTTGCGGGGAATCGTGGATTGCGGGTCTCGTCCGTGACCGCACTCATCTTAGGCTCCACTGAAAATCAGCGCTGCAGCTTGCTGCAGCTTAATGCTGAGTGGAGACCTATGTTTGGTCACGCCCTTGTGTTAATTAGTTATTTAAGTCTTTCCTTATAGTCATAAGTATTATTTTGTGACCAAATAAAAAGTATTTCTTTCTTTCTTTCTTTCATTAAAAGTTCTGCTATTCATCGATAGATGGCAAAACTAAAAACTAAAAAGTTTGTGGAGGTGCGCTCTCCTGCATTCATGGTACCCTGGTACCAAAAGCTCTACTTTAGGGGTGTTAGGTTATTTTCGTTACGGTATTTCTGGATTCTGTCTCCACGCTCAAAGCCCGCGATAGGAGCTATGCAACAGCTTAAAATGCTAACTTTTAATACACAAAATTGCATCGTGACGGTAAATCGCTTGGCGGCTCATCTTTGCCAGTAGGGTGGTAATGATGACGTATCGATGAACACACCCACCAAACTAGCCCTGGCTTCTGAACCAATTTAGAAATTATAATTTTCCAAACCAATCAGTAATCGAACCCGGTGCCTGTAGTTTAAATCCAAGTCAGCTGGGGCGTTGTGGAGTAGGAGCAGCCCTCCATTTCCACGGCCCAATAACGTAACAATTTTGGTGGGAAGTGCACAATACATGCACGGTCCTAAAGCCCACTGTTCTTCACTGCGGCAGCCTAAGAGCTAGTCAAATAACTAAGGCTAACACCCCTACAAAGTTAACGAAGTGGTTTTATTCCTCGTTCCTTATACGCACTGCAAAGGTCTGGAATACCAGCGTCTTCAAATCAAGATAGAAGAGCCGTTTACTAGGTAGGTCCACTTTAGACTGTATCGCCACTTTACATGAGTTGTGATCACAATCAATACCAACTAACCGTGTCTGCAGGTACAGGCGATTACTTCGCTCTAAACTACTACAGCACGCTGGTGATCAGGTCAGCCAAGCCGGGCGAGTCGGGAAT
This sequence comes from Coenonympha glycerion, assembly GCA_963855885.1. Lineage (NCBI taxonomy): Eukaryota > Metazoa > Arthropoda > Insecta > Lepidoptera > Nymphalidae > Coenonympha > Coenonympha glycerion. The sequence goes on from OY979631.1 coordinate 2,082,393, forward strand.
GTGGTTCATGACCGGCTCTCCGGAGCTGAACGCCGTGCTGGAGCCGCCACCGGGGGCTACGTTTGGTGCGAATGGCACCTTGCCGGTACTGGTCCCCTTTCAACGTTGTAATTTATATCATCTAGCTTATCATTGCCTATGGGTGTTTCATCAGTGTTAGTTCATGTTTGAGAAACTAGCCGAGGCCGGTAAATCGAGAATTAGGGAGTATAAGTAAACTGCCAGTAATAATTTTACAATATACAATAACGAAACGAGCAAGGCGTTCACACTCAGATAGCCCATGTCAAGACTTTGAATTGCAGTGTATCAACAACAGCGAAGGACTCCAACTAAGTAGTAGTTGGTAGTAGCAATAATAAAATTGTGACAAACAGCATCAAAGTCCCTATCACAGTTCAAAGCTCTATTATCGACTATCGAGTAATATGTTGATGACTAGGTATAGTCGCAGAATGAAAAGGTTCGTCACCTTAGTGTCGATTTTTGCTTGCACTAGTATGCAAAAGTCTATTATGTCAACATACTAAAACAATCGGGATGCGGCTTTGAATCGAGTCGCTTTCATTCGAAACCGAGCTTTTAAGAGGGTTAAAGAAAAAGAGTGAACACTAAAGAGTCAAGCTATCACAAGGCTGAGGGCCTTATACCCGTTCGCCGACCCGTTCGTCGTTCGTAAGTCTATTGTCATAAATAACTTAGAATACAAGAACGAACGAAGCGAGATCAGAACTTGAGGGCACCCCGACTCGGATAATTTAGGTGAAGAAGGGGATGGCTTCTTCCTTCTGAGTGGTTATTTTCTTTTATGACAACCCAGAAATAGGAGCCCTGCTAAGCGGGCCTCCGGCGACCGGTCTTTTAAGAGGATTAAAGATATAAGAAATATTCAAGGCGACCGATTTCAAATCCCTTACCAAATATCTGCCACTAAATCAGGAATCAAAAACGAGATTTCGCGGAGAGTAAATATTACTAACCTGCACGAAAGAAATTCTAAAATCTGTAAAGCGCGGCTGCAGCGCTGTAGACGCGCTTCCGCCGCGCTTCAGTTTGCAGCTAATTTGAAGGCGTCTTTACTGTCACGACCTAGTCACGACTAATAAACTGTTGCGTCAAGAGATGGCGCTGTTATATCTAGGTGCTTGTTAGAAGTTTCACTTGCATAATACCTCACAGATATTAACCTACCTATACTTTATTGATTTCATAAAAACACTTTTCCTGTTTTTTCGTGTTTCTATTTTTCAAAATCTGCAACAAAAATAAAAACTTCTTCCCTATTTTCTTTCAAACACAAAGCTATTTATTCCAGTTATACCCCAAAGGTCTCCGGAGACAGCTTGCATGGCTGAAGGCGCAGTACGGTGACATTGACATCTTCATATCGGAGAATGGATACTCTACATCGGAGTACAATCTTGATGATTTCGATCGTATTAAGAACATGAAAGAACATTTGGAACAGGTAGGTTCTTTTAAGGGTTCCTTTACCTATCTATTTTTTGAGATTTTGATCGTTGCGTAATGTCATGGGCTCAGAATTTAATTTTTTATGATTATGTGGTTGAGAATTTCGTCGTCGTCGTCGTTTCAGCCAATGGACGTCCACTGCTGGACATAGGCCTCCTGGAATGACCGCCAAACACCACGATCTTGCGCCGCCTGGCGCCACGACTCCCCACGACTTTCTTTATGTCGTCTGCTGGTGGGGGGTCTGCCGACACTACTCTTCCCGGTGAGTGGCTGCCATTCCAGCACATTGGGTCCCCAACGTCCATCAGTCCTGCGAGCTATGTGCCCCACCCATTGCCATTTCAGTTTGGCGACACGTTGAGCTATGTAGGTCACTTTGGTTCTTTTGCGGATCTCCTCGTTTCTGACTAGATCACGCAAAGATACTCAGAGCTTAGCTCTCTCCATCGCTCGCTGATTGAGTCTTCTTCTGAGGCCCATAGTCATAGGCCCATAATGTCTATTAACGGGATACTTTTTTAGTGTGTTTATTACAGGTGCTGCTTTCAATGACAGTGGACAAGGTCAATGTAACGGGCTATACAGTTTGGTCTCTCATGGATACCTTCGAGTGGATTACAGGCTATACGTAAGGCTTTTATTTGTAATACCTAATGATCATAGGCTTACTCTAAACTACAACAACATCTAAATACTAAAGTATGATTGAATGGATTAGCGCGAGTGGTCGTGCCATCTGCGTCAGATGCCCTGGGTTCCATTTCCAAGGTGAATATTACCTCGTGTATGTAATGAATTACCGATATTTTAAAAACAAAGTTCCTTATTTCCAGGACCAAATACGGCCTCTACGAAGTAAACTTTGAGGATCCAAAGCGCACTCGCACCCCGAGGGCATCAGCGTACTACTACTCGTGCCTCATAAAGTACAGAACACTGCGAGCTGCTGACTCGTGTCTCCATGAGTACGAGTGATGTGGCAGCTTCCCACCAAAGCGCACTCGCACTCTTGTCAGAGCGGTCGTGGTCATCACTATTTTCAGTGACACGCTTGAAAATTCGTCTCCATTCCTCCCGGACAGCTGCTTTTCTGGAGCATACATGTAAGGGGACGTCCACTGCAGCCTTTACTTGGTCCGTCCATCTCATAGGCGATCTGCCGCGAGGTCTGGTTCCCTCTACTTTTCCTTGAACGACTAGTCACGTGACCAAAGAAAGTGAGAATTCGAGCCTGAACCATGGAAGACAGACGCTGCTTGACGCCGAGTTCTTCCAGAATGGACTTGTTGGTCCGGAATTGATTCCAAGATACTCTCAACATTCTTCTGCAGCACCACATCTCGAGAGCGTCTATTTTCTTTTTCTCACTTTCTCGTAGGGTCCACGTCTCCGTAGCGTAGAGGAATATGGAGAATAACAGTGCTCTGACTAGCCGGATCTTAGCGGCCTTGGTGATTTTACGATTCCTCCATATTTTTTGCAGCTTATGGATATCGCCATACGCCCTTTGATTTCGTCTAACAGCCTCCGTTGTTCGAGATCAACGCTCCTAAATAGACATAAGATTGCACCACTTCACAGGTCGCTATCTGTGTCACTTCTGGCGAGTTGTTGTTGATGCGGTCGACAATCATCACTTTAGTCTAGTTAGTAGTTACTGCGGTTGTCTTGAGGCCGAATTCAAGACTTATGGCTTCCGTCTTTTGTAGAAGTTCTTCCATATACTAGACTATACTAGATACTAGTAGCGAATAAGGTGGTATCATCCGCATAACGTAAGTTGGAGATTATTAAACCTCCGATTGCTGCTCTGTCCAGTTCTCAAGAGTTCGCCTCATTATCATTAATTCTGTGTAGATGTTAAACAGAATTGGGGAACACCTGCACTAGGATGAAAGTTAGCCGAAACCTTGTCGTCTGTCTTTCTTATTGCTGACTTTACTCAGGGTGAATGCAGCTGTCTAATGGTGAAACCGTTTTTGAAATCGACACAGTAGTTTTTGAGTTTATTCATTACAAACATACACACCAAAATACAAATCTTTCAAAAAGAAGTGTAGATGTATAATCTTGATTAAAAAGAAAAGGCAAATGGCTACAACTGCTGGGCTATTCTACAAAATGAAATAGCTGCTAGACAGATGCCAACCCGAATATGGCATGCAATATTGTACTCTATTACAACTGACAAATTCATAGATGCATAGATGCTCGTCGCTGTTTTGCAGAATAGCTCGGCTGGTAGCCCTTCAAAAATTATATGCCATTTATAATAAATTGTACTCAAACAAGATGTATAGATAGATAATTTGCAAATATGTATAGGTATGTATTCTAATAATCGTAATAAATATTTAATAATGGTGAAATGCTTTTGATTTGATCATCTCCTTTCTTAAAATGTATAAAATATTTGAGACTACCCACGTAAAGTAAAAGTAAGTCACACAGCTAACCATCATCCAAATCATCAAATTATCATCCGAACTAAACGTGTACTTACCTACATACAAAATTTTAGCTCAATCGGTTGAAGATATTAATTATTATCTGGATCAACTGCCCGCCCTTTGAGCCAAGTGGCAAATAGCGATACTACACTTGGAATATAATTGGATCAAAATTCAAACGATCACGTGACCCTGCGCATTCGCACACTTTTTTCATTCGAAAGCAATCTGAAATAACGCTTGTATGACATAATAATAGGTATAGCTACAGCTGTAGAACATACATTGTTAGGCAAATAAATAATATAATAATTGCATGCAGCATGACTCTATTTTAAAGATTTGACATAAAAGGGAATGACCAATGGCGGTATCAAGTTTTCTCATGAACCAAAACCAAAATAGTCTAGGAAGATTAAAAATAAGGATTTTTAAGAACCATTGGGCACTAAGCTTTTCATACCCGGAAATTAATTTTTTACTAAGAAGTACAACTTGTTTGTTTGCCTATAACTTTAGAATCCGGATATTAATTCAAATAGTAATTATTGTAGAAGTTAATGTGGAGATCGTAGTCTAAAAATAAAGTTTAGGTTTGATTCAGCTTGATACGGTAATCCATACATCTATGGTCATTGTCCTTTTGGTCGTACCTCTCGACTTTTGTCTCACTGTATTACTTGATTTTTTATTATTGAAGATTACATGATAGAAAGAAAGAAAGAAAACAAAAGAAAGAAGGAGGCTCCACGGAAGACCAGCACTTTGCATGTTGGCCTTCCCATTGGCCACATGCTTGGTGAATGCTGAGTGGATGCCATTTTGGGACCGCAACAGCATTTTATTTAGTTTTGTTTTTTTTTTAGCGTTTTTTTTTCTGAATTCTTTATGTTCTTTCTTTTTTTGGTCCTGACTAAACTTGTTTTCTTTCTTTCAAGATTACGTAATACACAAAATCCTCAATAATATAGGGTGGCCGGCCTTTTACCCAAATGTCCGGCCAAACTGGCTGGTCCGTCCGACTATTAGATTTTGCGACCTGGCAACCCTATACAGGCCAAACCTTGTCCAAGGAAACATAATTTCAATTTAGCGAATTTAGATTAAAAACCCAAAATAGGTTCCTTCAATGTAAAATATCTGTATAAAAAATGGTAAAATGTTTTTAATCTGCAGGCCATAAAAAACATATTTACATCTTTGCAAGTTTAGCAGGTTATTCTGAATGTATGAATGAGTCTCACCAAGGCAGTCAGGCATCGCTTAGTATCTATTACTTAATTAAATGATTAAACTATTGATTAACCTTATTAACCTTTTGCAATCGAAATATCACTGTCCTCTGTAATCTAGAAATCATATTAGGTACTATTACTTTTACTACGATTACTAAATACTACCTATATAGGCATACCTTATTCACTAGCTGTTGCCCACGGCTTCGCCCGTGTGAATTTCGCTAATCTTGGATACAAAGAAACCTATTTGTAAGTCTGTGTCATAAGCTATTTATTTTCCAAATTTCAGCCGAATCGGTTCAGTAGCTGCGGCATGAAAGAGTAACAGTGATCCACCCATGCGTCCATGCATTCATCCATACTTACAAACTTTCGCGTTTATATGTATATTAGTAGTACTTTAGTAATATTATATATTCGTTGGTAGTACGAAGGAAGTAGGAAGCAGGATAGGATAGGAGTCGATAGATATGACAGGATAGGATTTCACAAAACTCCTTGTACTATATATAGAGTATTCAAGCCTATTAATATAAAAATCATATGTTTTATTTTAAAATATTAATTGGATCATTAACATAATCGTAAAATCTTCCGTTTATATTATGTACCTACCTAATCTTGATGTCGATATAAAAGAAAACGTTCATATAAAGTTGACATAGTCGACGATGTCCGGTCTAGCGATATTTGTTTTGTGGTGAGCTCGTTTCTTAAATTTAATTAATACTTGACCTGGCAAACGTTGTTCGGCCCTTGGTCATAATAAATTATTACCGCCATCTATAGGTTAGGAATGACGTTTTAATTAAAAGTCAGCCGTCCTAACCTAGTCCTAACCATATTATGACAGATTTCTTCTATTTTTAGGAGAGCAAATGGAAGGAAATTCTAAAATGTTTGGGAAAGTCAGTTGTCGTGTCAGTCACGTGATCATTTTGTGGATCGGAAGTCGTTCCGTACTTTTTAGTTTTTTTTTTTTTTTTTTGCATTTCGTTCCGTTAGCAATCGTAGAAAATTATGGACTTAAGTAAATTTTTGTTGTATTATTACACAAGACAATAAATATTGTATTGGCATAGGTAACTTATGGTAGATTTGCATTGTATTTTTTAATGAATTTGATGTAATATTGAATTATTAAAAAAAAATTGAAAAAAAAAAACTTTTAGACCCATGTGAATGACCATAAAGAATTTAATCGTCAAATAATATCTTCTTTTCTTCTCCATCTTCCCTGTACAATAAAAATCAATTACTGTGCGTGATGCGTCGCTTGTTATAAACATCAAAAAAGGTGTAAAAAATTTTGATGAACTTTTGTGTGTGTGTGTGTGTGTGTTTGAAGGATTTTGGTAAATGAAGACTGCAGTACAACGTTTGTAAGGTCATCTAGTATTTTAATATTAAATAAAATTCTCGTGTTACCTATAACTAAAGTCCACCAAAAGTGCTTGACCGATTTTTATGAAGTTTTAAGTTCTTATCGCAGGTATACTAGATCTGAGAATAGGACGTAAACGTACTTAGAAGCTTAATACTATTTTTATTTTATACCTACTCCTAAGTAAGAAATAATTATACTCGTAGCTATTTCAAGACAATGTTTGCGGTCAACTATTCTGAAGTATACAAATCTGTATAGTTAATCATTGTATGTTTTTGTTATCCAAAAAATTTTTTGGTTTGTTCTTTAAAAATTCCTTCAAATATTTCAGTGGTGTTCTGCAAATTTGTTGGGCTCTTTCCAAGCAGAGCAGCTATGAGGATGTTCGGTTTCCGCCAGGTTTCAAGTTCGGTGCTGCAACGTCTGCCTACCAGATAGAGGGTAGTTGGAATGTTGATGGTAAGTTACTTACCTAAGTAAGTCTATAAGAATTTTTCAATGACATAAGGATTCTTGGAATGATAAGGATATATTTCCCTCTCCTCACGAGATATACTAACAATAATTATGCAATAATTTTTCATATAATGTAAGAAAAATTGTAAATACTTAATGACATTTTTGAAAAAAACAAGTGCTGGGTATCTTGCCAGTTCTACTCGGAGCAAACCTGCTTTTGTGTAGAGTAGAGTTTTGGCATTTCATGAGTACCTATTATTTAGACCTATGTTAAAAATAAAGATTTTCATTTTCATTACGAGTAAAAAAGGAATGCGTGAGATGATGATGAGAGATGTCGTGGAACGCTCGGTTGGAACAAAGTTTCTTTTGAAAAGCCGTTCATTAGATAGGTTACTAGTTACTACAGATTGCAAAATTCATAGCTTGCCACCATAACAGTTCCATTTTAATATTTTGGTATGGAACCCTAAAAGATGAGATTTGGGAGCAATGCCAAAAAAAACTCCCTATCGATTTTTTTTATCGTGTTTCTGCGTCAAAGTGAATTTAGATTGAAGACCCAAAATACATGACGTTGAAGGAAGTAATATTGTGTCTGTATAGTTTTTAATCTGCGGTGGATTTATTCACGTAAAGTTTTTATAAATTGAGTGATGTGAACCTAAAAATAAAATAAATAATAATAAATTAATAAATTGTTTATTTGTGAACAGAAAATATATACATCGTAAAATTGCCCTGGACCCCCAAACTAGGAAACCCGTGACTTGGGGGTCGGTTTCTAAAGTTAAACTATAAAACAATTTTAACACGGACGGTCAACTGCAGTAAATGAAGCATAATAACCATTTATATTAGTGTGGTTGCGAGTGTATATTTTGTATGTATACGTGCGTGCGTGTGATATACAGTACATGTGTGTGTGTGTGTGTGCGCGCGTGTGTGCGTGTGTGTGTGCGTGCGCGTATGTTAGAATGTGCATGTTTAATAAATAAATATTACCGATTATGCTTTTCAGTGTCATGGTAGTTTAGATCTCTTAAAATTTTTCTTAGTTTAGGTACTTTTGAGCCTATAGCTGTTAAGATGGGAGGTATTGACCTTTTTGTCGATATTTTTATACAAATATAAGGTAACTGTACCATATTACGGTATATTAAGGCATTTTCAACTTTGAGGGTGATTTTAAGAAAAAGTACGAATGTGCTAGAACTGAAAACTGTTTTATTTTGTAGACAAGTTTTATCAGATGAATGTGGAATATTATTTTGCGCCATAGCCTTTAAATTATATAAATAATCGTTATTTTGCGGAACCTCGTGTGTGTCTCTAATTCCGTACTAAAAATTTGCCTCATGACATAATTCCGGTAATCTTTGTCCATAATTCCGTGATATTTTTATTTTATTTTTATAGCACATTACAAATAAGTACTTGACTGCCATCTCACCTGATGGTAAGTGTGAATACAGTCGTGAATCCAAACGTACTAACTTGGAAGTGATAAGTAACCCCCAACGGTTCCTACACGACATCGTACCGGAAAGCTAAATTGCTTGGGCTTACGTCTATGCCGGTAGTGTGGTTACCACTGGCCTTTTGTTACCTAATTTGTGTCAATTTAATAACTCCCCTTTATTTTTTTTTATTTTACTATTACTTTCTACAGTAAATATAAAATTATATATTCTGTGAATTTTTTTTACCTGTTACCGTTATCAATATCGAGCAAAAACAAGCAAAAAAATTACGTTAATTGCATGGGAGCCCCCTTAATTTTTTTTGTATTTGTTGTTATAGTGGCAACAGAAAAAATACATCATCTGTGAAAATTTCAAGTGTCTATTATCATTAAACGCCATATCTATCATGGTTCAAGCGATACAGCCTGGTGACAGACGGACGGACGGACGGACGGACAGCGAAGTCTTAGCAATAGGGTCCCGTTTTTACCTTTCGGGTACGGAACCCTAAAAAGATATTGCATGGCCCCCGCCTAAACTTAGTTTTATTACTTATTAGTCAAAGATAAGTCAGAAAACGTTTCATTTTCTCTCCGAATGCTATATTTCGGGTATACCAGAATAAGGGACATAAGTAGAAAATACGTGCACCTTATTGCGGTAGTCAAAAAAATGGTCTCTATATCATATTTTTAATAAAAAAAATAAAGTGAACTACAAGCTAATGTAGTTTTTATATGCTACATATGGATATAATTGGTTATTATATGATTTAGAAAATAATATTCAAGTAATTATGTTAAAGTACTAGTCTATTAATTCGAAAGTATGGCATAAAGTGTAATCATTTCAGACTCGATTATAGAAGATAACATATATAAACTCATATACCGCAATTAGGTCACAGTAATCTGCAGTCATTACTAAACTTATTTACATTAAATATATACATGAATTTAACCCGAGTGAGAAAAAAAAGACGGAAACATTTCGAAAGGATTTTTCTTTATTGCGTGATACGCACGCAATTAGATTCACGGGCTCAGAACTGGGAACATAATTACGGTAGTGAGAAAATTCACAAATTCTTTAAAAATATACTTTATAATACCTCGAATTTAATATAAAACATACTATTGAAAACTGCTTAGCAATAATTGCATAAATTTCTATAAATTTAATTTACCGGCATCACATCATATCCTTATGAAAATTCCACTGTTGCCTTACGCGCACTAAGAACAGAAACGTATGAAACTACTAAGATAGCGACTTGATGCGTTCAGAAGCTCGGTATGGTTTTTAGAACTATTGATTATCTAAGTAAATCATGTTTTTTGGTTGAACACAAACTATAGTTTATGTAGCATTCTATAAAATTACGATTTTACTGATTGTTTTCTTATTTTGCGGCGAAAATCAAAATGTCACGGCATAATGTACTATACCGGAATAGTGTACAGTTACCTTAAGCTCATGTAGTTAAATTGTCTGTGTGCAAAAGAACTGTGTGTACGAGGGATGTGAATATCTAACCGACGCCGGTGAGGGTGAGTATGGACCGGTGGAGGTGCTGGGTGGATTTGATGGTAACGAAGAACACTTCTCTCGATATACAGTTGCCGAACTGTAAGTAATTCTGCAGTTTTATATAGTTCCTCTGTGGGGAATCTGCGCGGCTTACCAAGCATTACCTTTATGATGGCTCTTTGGGCTCGTTCAATCTCAATCATATGAGTAGTAGCTGCGCCTCCCCATACTGTTATACTATACAGTAGGTGATTAGGGATTCACTTAAGGCCTAATCACCTACCTACTGTATAATAAAAAAGTAACATTGAAAAATTAACTTTACGTCTATTGGTAGTACCTACTTTACGTTTGGTGTAAAATTGAATTTATTGTGTGTAGTATGTAATTTAATTGAAAGGAAATATAATACAATCCTTCAACCTTATCGCGGAAAGTAAATTCTCGATTGTCAGCGCTTTGAACTACATTCATTGTTACGCTCTATGTCTCTATACTCTATACACGTAAAATTAAATTTCAGTATTCGCAAAAAATGTTTTGATTTAAATATCGTCTGCTTATATACGTAAATGCCTTACTAATGCCTAATTAATGCGTAACCTTTTTAAACCGGCGCGTTACGTGAATCGCCTACATCATTACAAAATTGCGTTTTAACTTTTAGCCCGTTAAGAGTCCGCTTACCCACGATGTCTCCCATGCATCCGTAATACCAAAATCATTTGTAATTCATGCAAATTTCGATCATGTTGTGGTGTTATTCGGGTTCATAATATAGTATCTATAATCTATATCTATGCTCCTGGCCATATCTTTAGTTATACGAAATTGTTAACAAAGGACATGGCCAATTTTTTCATGGGCGTTCGTAATTCAGTGTACACCAATGATTTCTGGTGTTATAAATTCGTGATTATAGGCACATTAAATTGGTATAAATAAGAAACTCACAGAACTTGCCATAACAACAGGATAGACAAAAACGTGTACAGTCCGACAAGGCTCTCTTGGCACTTGAATGACATTGAGAGGAGGGCGCTGTTATAGAACAAAAGCATCTATAAAATAAAATCTCCTCAATTTTACTCGAATTTTAGTTTAAAATAGTTAATAGTATGCAAAAGTAACACAAGATACAAAAGCTATACACCGACAGAGACCTGAGCGAACTATCAAACAGTATCACAAGATAGTTAGTACCGATTTTGGCCACGCGCCAAGATAGCCTTGTCGCACTGTAAGAGTATATAATATTATGATTAAACAACCTAAGGCGCTTTAAAATAGCGAACAGTTGCGAATTATTACGGTAAACTGACATGGTTTTAGTAATAAATAGGCATTTAAACAAGGTAACTGCCTTGTTCGTCTAGTGGTTAGCATATTCGACTGCAGATCACGCGTTCCGGAGTTAAATTCCCAGTTTTGTTTGATAGTATGCATAAAGCGAGGATATGAGATGCCTTTGCAACCTCTGTATGGCTACTCCGCACTCCGCAGTATATGCACCTCATAATGATCTCCACAAAACAAATCCGAAACGCAATGCAAATCAGAGTCCACTATTAATAGCAAGGTAATCGAGTGGTAGAAGGTATCAGTCCGTAAAGGTAAGCAGGGGTCAAAAATATTAGAAGATCACAGTAGGTACAATCAAAGATTTATATCGTTGGGTACAATGAACGCAAGCGCAATGAAGAAACGGCAATGCAATCATAGACTACTAAAATGCAATTAAACATTGACGTTAGACATATAGTCCTTTTCATGAAAGAAGTCCCGCAGACGCGGCGCTGTAATCACATTATTAAATATTGCCCTCTCACTCGCACTCGTAATTCGTAAACAGCTATCAATTTTAGTTCATGTTTTTGCCGCGGGACTTCTTTCATGAAAAGGACTATATACTCACTCTCGGTAGAGAGTATTGTGTTCTGTGCATAGACTATAACACATTGTCAAACACGTAAACGCATTCCGTTTTATGTATTTATTTTGCAGAATGTGGGAATGCTCGTGTAACATAGGTATTTTTTAATATATTGTTTTTTCATTTATTGAATGCAAAAAAATAAAATGTTCCTAATAAAAACATTGGTCATCCAAATAATGTAGTATCTTCTCTTTGGTATCTGGATCTTAACTCTGTGGTAATATGCATGGTGAGGAACATCCCTCAGAAGGGCTGGAACCCAGAGCCGTAAAGCCAGTTATTAAAAAAAAAATGAGGAACATCCGTGACTTTATATAGATTTCTCTATGGTACAGAATGGCGGAAGTTGAGGAATTCATCTTGTATTCCTTATTATTTTGAAATAAAAACTGACGAGTTCAGAGAGCTTAAAAACTACGTAATAATTCATCTTTCTATTTTTAATATTTAATGAATATTTACTATGTTGTGTACATGGAATGTACTTTTTTGGCCATGTCCTTTAGTTTTTCTTATTTTTATGTCAAAGAGGACATGTTTTATGCTTATTTGTGTTTTTAATAAAAACAACACTAAGTTTCTCACGTCGCATTCGTTCAGGAGCATAGTTTTTACTGTCCAGCTAGAGAAAAATACCAGTTCATAAAGAAAGTTACAAGTTTTCATTCATAATTTTTGGTATTACGGACTTCGACCAAAGCTATAAAAATTTTGATCAAAATTGATTAAATGTATTATTTTGTTTTCAAGATGTATTTCCGAACCAAATATGGCATAGATTATTGCTATATGAATCCGAATAACACCACAACATGATCGAAATATGCACGAATTACAAATGATTTGGTATTTTGAATGAATGGAGACATCGTAGGTCACAGGACTCTTAAATTCGATTTAGGTATGATACTTGAACTTATGATTTTCACCTGTTTCGGACAGGTATTACACAATATTTTTAAATATTAGGTCAATAGCTATAGGTCAAGGTAACAATACTGATTCATCCTTTTTATGGATATTATGTAAAAATATAGTTAAAACAATATTATACGTTAAAACAATATTACACGTTCCGTTACATACTCAAATGTAGTTTTTAATATCTTCCATATTTTAGCTGTGATTTTAGGGGTTATGCACCAAAATTATTTGAAGTCAGCGCTAAAAAGTGTCCGAACCGAATGACGTAGGTACACAACGCGAAAAGACGTACAATCGCACTTCAGTCCCGTGTTTGAAAATTAGGCAGCATCAAGGCAGCATAATATGTTTATGGCTTAAAACCACTGATCTCCATAGAGAATATACTCTGGATAGCTGACTGTCAAAGTTTTTTTTTTTTTTTTTCCTTATTATTAAGTACCATTTCCAAATGGATAGTGTACAATATTATACTACAATCTAGCTTATGAGCTAATTAGTAATATTATTCTAACTTAAATTTCCTATTATTGATTATTTTCTTAGATCTAAGTTGCAGTCCAATAACTGTCCCTAGTTTTTTCTATTTTACTTAGAGTCCGCTATTTCTATTGTGACCCATAAAGTATGTAACTACACACAATACTATTTTGCACTACACTGCATTTTTTAGGTAAAGACAGTCAAAGGACTGTCAAAGTGAAAATGAAGACATTTGATTTTCGCCATTTTGGCGCTGATTGTTGCGTAACCTAGCGTGAGCGTCTATGGAACTAAAATCAAATGACATTCAAAACGTCAATTTAGTACCGTGGACGCTCGGGGGAGGCGCTTCAAATTGACTCAAAAAATGAACTGTCAAACTTATGGAATCACGAATCCAGAGATACATAATTACAATGTTTTAGTTTGTTTATAAAAACACTCATGCACCCTCGTTTCTATAGGTTTTCTAGGGACACTTTTATCGTGAATTTTGTATTACACCCGTCATCCATAGATTAATATAATAAGCCTATGATAGTCATGACCAAAGTCATGGCCCATAGGAGTGGATCTTAACGTCATTGCAATTATTTTTAATTAAAAAGAAGGGGAAATCGGGAAAGCAATATTTCAACGCGTGTTAACTATAGTACTGAGGGGTATGATAATACCATATGAAAGGCTTTGATTTAACGCGCAAAATGTCGAAAGGTAGTACCTACCGTCCTCTTGATTGAGGAAGAAAAACGTATTGATCGTTATCGTTTACGAATTCTGCCCACCGATTGGTTCCCTGATTTACGTCAGCCAATCGGAGGGCAGAATTTGGTTAAGATTACGATAACGATGAATACGTTTTCCTTACGCAGTCAGACACCGTCATTAGCTCCGAACTACCCTATAGGTTGTCGATTTCATATCTGCAGCTGTAGCCATATGACATAATATTTCGATGTTTTGCTCAAATGCAACGAAAAGAAAGTAAAAAAAATGTACCTACTCGTACCTACGAGAGTTACAAAACTTCGATCGATCGCAGACGCGTGATTGCCGCGCAAAAAATAATGACCCACAGGTTTCTCCATTGATTAAACATATTAAAGGACTTATTAAAACTTATATTAAAGCGTCAGTATGGAAATATTAAAACCTATATAAATCAAAACAATATTACAATAATTACTATGACGTCACGCATACAATTTTAATTTGTCAAAACTGTAAAATAGCGCTAATGTATGCGACTGACAGCGATACTTAGGGGAAGGTGAGGTATAATGATTCCCTTAAGGAAAAAACTTAACTGTGGGTAAAGTTGAAGGAAAAATCGCAAGATTTCTATTGTTGGAGGTAGTGAATTTACTTAACTTTGTAACTGCATACTTATTTTTTATTAATTGTAAGTAGTTTTTTTGTATAAGATGGTTTTTTAAAAATTTGCTTAAGGATCATTTTATACACACCTATGTATAAAATGATCCCTGAGGTAGGGGTAAAATAATCCCAGGGATCATTTTAAACCATAAGTTAATAAATATCAGTGAAATAAAACACTCAGTTGTTTATTTTAATCATATGTATTGTATATAACAATTGAAGTATATAAGGAAGTTACACAAAATTTTTGCAGTCTTCTTGTTTCATTTGAGATCTTTTTTCTATAATTATAAGCTACTTAATCAACAAACTAAACATTAAACATTTAAAGAACCTTTTAAAAGATCAGCAAAATTAACAACGTGCCTAGTCAAGCAATAAGTAAACAAATAAAATCTTCTTCTAAATAAAAAACACAAATTATACTCATCTCTATCAAAGGTTTTTATAAATGTCAAAATACAAAATGCAAAATCTCTTCGTTTAAAAAATAATAATTTTCTTATCAGGAACTTAGAAATAGCCCTATAGCCTTAATTTTTTTTCACACTATCATATTCATCATTAGACAGGCAAATATCATAAGTAAAGTCACCTTCATCGTCACTATCTACACCGCACAAGCCTCATGTCCCCATTTAAGACACACAACGCACCAAATCCACCCTTCGCCTTTGTTGTCTTTGGGGTAGCTTTCAGTACAAAAGAGGCATTCGGTATCACTTTCCTCTTCAAAAGAATCTGACCTATTTTGTTTTTTTTTGCCCTTTTCTTTCCGCCTCCTTTTCCTTTCTCGACTCTTTTTTCTTTCCCACCACCTTTTCCTTTATCGTTCCGTTTATTGGTCACCGTTTTCTTTATTTTATTCGCTTCTTTAAGGGCTTTCCTTTGCTCTATATCTGTTTTCTTTTTGGCTTCCTCTTCAAGGTACTATTTTTTGTAGGGTGTGCTGGTCAGTACTGATGTGTCTACTCTTATTTGTCTCACACTCGCTCTTTTTCCAACTTTGGTGTTGGTCGTACTTTCCTGGGTGAAACAACACCAAAAGATGTGGATGGAAATCCAACAGCCAAAGCTGGAGGTAATCTTCTAGTAGATTCAGACGTTGAGGTATTTTTTGATAAGGATGGTGTTTGCCGCGATGACTGTGGAGATTCTTGAGTCAAAGTTTGAAGTGGAGACAGCTGAGGTGTTAAATGAATGGGTTCTTGTTAGTTTGCTACCTAACTTTTTAACGTAGCCTACAGCTATTTTATTTTTACCTTTTGCTCTTCTTTTTAATGCCATAACAGGGATTTTAAACTCTCTACTTGCGGTGTTGTAAGGCATACCATCTCTGACGGCATCTAATGCCTTTTTCATTTGTTCTTCAGGCCAACTTTGGCGATTAGTTTTGGGTATATAAATTCTCGGCATGATCTGTAACAACAACAAATACTATGGGGTAAAACGATTCCAGGGATCATTTTAAACACACAGAAAGGGATCATTTTGCCCCAAACATCAAGTTTCAAAATATCGATCAAAACATAACCTTCAAATACCGCGTGCGGTGAGCGAACATTGCTTAAATATTAGCTAACTGCTATTATTACACGCGAATGAAACAACATTTCAATAAAAACGAACATTTAAAAAGTAATTGAAGTCCAAAAACAGGCTTACCTTAGATCAGAACCACACTTTTTGACTATTTTTTTTTAAAATCAGCCAAGTGCTTGCATCGCCATGACACAAGGCGAGGCAACTGGCAAGGGTGCGGGGAACATGTTTCATGCTCATTTAAATAGATGGCACTAGTTGTCTCTGATTTACGGCGGCGGATCATTTGACCTCCAGGGATCGTATTACCTCACCTTCCCCTATGTGTTGTCAGCGGTACCGAAATGTACGACGCGCGACGCCATATTTGAGAAATTTTTGGCTTCAACATACGTCACACGTTACACGTTTCCGTCTTCTTAGCGTAGCGTTTTCGTCATTGGCTGTCTCCGAGGATCGCAGATACTTACCAGTTATCACTAACATACATGATACTTTCAGGCAAAGGCGAGAACATATGGGATAGATTCATCCATAGGAACCCTAACGTAATACCTAACAACGCGAGTGGTGACGTGGCAGCCGACTCCTACCGGCAGTGGCGAGAGGATGTGAAGATAGCATCTGAATTGGGGCTCAAATTCTACAGGTATGTAATACGAAAGAAGGGTTGAAGAACCATAGTTTTATGCTATCCGGGTGGTAGAACTTACTATATTACAGAGTCATCCTATGCCCAATAATGTATGTTTAAATCCTAATTTATACTGATTTTTAGGGTTCATACCAAAATGGTAAAAATGGAACCCTTATAGTGAGACTTTCTCCGTCCGTCCGTCCGTCCGTCCGTCCGTCCGTCCGTCCGTCCGTCTGTCACACTCGTTTATTTCAGTAACTGTTCAAGCTATCGACTTGAAATTTAGAATAGTTATAGGTAATAGTGACGCGACGTCATAACAATCGTAAAAAATTGAAAATTGTTTTAATTTTTATTTAAAAAAGGGGGAAAACCGGGTCGATAAAATTTCAAAATGAGATAACAATATTGAGTGGGGTATCATATGAAAGGGCGTTACTTGTGTATTCTAAAAATAATTTTTATTTATTTTTATGCCTGATAGTTTTTGATTTATTGGGCAAACTGTCGAAAAAAATACCGTTCCCTTCCTTATCTCCGAAGTTTATCAATCAAAAATCTGAAATAATTATGATCAATAGACATTAATGTATATTTTACAGGAAAAATAAAATCAACTCCCTAACTATTCTACTTTTTTTGATAATAACAATAAACCACCAAAAACAAAGTTACGTTTGCGGTTCGCGAACAAAAGTACCTACATGTAAATTATACTCGTAAATTCATGAACAAAAGTGATTCTTTCAATGTTTTACTTCTTTTATGGTATGGAACCCTCGGTGCGCGAGTCCGACTCGCACTTGGCCGGTTTTTTCTTATCAGTACAGGTTTCTGTACGAATTTCGAGTCAACTCGCATCGTACAATCGAATCGAATTCCTCCATACATTTAGAGCCAACGCCATCTATGGACAGTCACTGACATGCGGCTGTGAATAGATGGTGCTGGCTGTGTATGAAGGCGTTCGATTCGTTTGTACGATGCGAGTTGACTCGGAATTCGTACAAAAACTTCTACTAAACCCTCAATAGTCACAACTCACAAGTACTAACGTATCTCTGTTTTCGGAAGCGGTCTTATGGGCATAAAAACGTACAAACATACACACACAATATATCGCATTTACGATATTAGTGTGATAACTCCTTCCAGATTCTCAATAAACTGGCCCAGGATCCTTCCAACTGGTTTCCTGAGTGAGGTCAACGAAGCCGGCGCGAAGTACTACAGCGACCTCATAGACGCGCTGCTCGCTGAGGGCATTGAGCCTGTCGTCACCATCTTCCACTACGAGATGCCAGTTAGCATTGCTGAACTTGGTAAGTAAATCGCCCTAGCTGACTTGCTGCTGTGAAAGGCGTCTGCCACTCATCGTTACGGGCGTCAGTTTCCTTAGAGCGAGGCCCCATTAGTGCGTTGCGTCGCGTCGTCGCAACGGAACAGCGTATTGTATGCCACACCAGCTGCGTTGCGACGACGCACGATATCGCAGCGCAAGAGCGTCGCAGCAACACTGGCTGCGTCTCAGTTCAGCCTTCGCTACGCTCGTCTAGCTTCCTCCTCTAGCAGTGGATCACTGTCCGTCGTCGCAGCGGAGCTCCGACAACGCAGCGCATCACCCTCCCTCCCGCTTTGTCTCTCGTCCGTCGATCCGTTGAATTGTCGCGTGCGACGACGCTACGGTCTAATGGGTCATGTCGTAAAAAATATATGGAAACCGACGCAGCGACGACGCTGCGACGACGCAACGCAGCGCAACGCACTAATGGGGCCTCGCTCTAGTAGGGGAAGGCCGGGAAACACGGACGCAAACGGGTAATCGCAAACGCAGCTATTTTTCTATGTTAGAAAGATGTATCGATAGATGTATAAGATGTATGTGTGTGTGATGACAAATTCATAGATGCATAGATGTACGCTCGTCGCTGTTTTGCAGAAAAGAAGCAAATAAGATGTATCTAATCGGATTGTACTAAGTGGCGATCCTGCATTAAGAAATTGTTTTTATTATTTAATTAATTAATAACTTTTAACTTTTTTTTAATAATTTAATTATTTATTTATTATTATCTCTATCTGTACGCCCTTTAGCGTGAGCGTTATGTTCTAGTATGTACATTGTACATAGTTTGATCCTTATCTCAACATCAATCTCTTCAACAGGTGGTTGGGGGAATCCCCTCATAGTGGAGTGGTTCGGGGACTTCGCCCGCGTGCTGTTCAAGCTGTACGCGGACCGCGTGAAGACCTGGATCACCATCAACGAGCCGGTGATCTTCTGCGACTACTTCTACAACATCGGCCACTTCTTCAACGAGTCGCAGCTCGGCCCGTTCCTTTGCAACAGACACGTGCTACTGGCTCACGCTACCGCGTACCGGATATTCGAAAAGGAGTTCAAGCATAAGTACGAAGGTAAAATCTTAGTTTAGACCTCAGTAAATAGCTCAGCAAAAATATATAGTGCCATCATCTTTTCTGTTCAGATCACGGCTTCGCTAGCGGTCATACGTTCGTGACATTTTCTGTTCATAGTTCCTACTTCCTAGCATTGTTTATATTTCCCACCTGAAAAGTTTAGTTGGTGCCACTAAATACCTGTATCAAAATTATATTGCATGAAAAAATTGGTCAGTTAATAATCGATTTATTAAACTAATTTTAGAATGTTGTTAACAGGTAAATTTTCGATAGCGAACTCGGTAGCCTGGGTCGATCCCCACAGCCCAAGTGATAAACAGCTCGCAGAACTCGGCAGGGAGCATGTGGTAAGATTTCCCAATATCTACAACTAAATAACCTACCTACTTGCCCTTCTGACAATGGAAAATTAAAACGCACTAGTGAGTAAGTATTTATACTTTGAACTTTTCTTTGTTGTATTTCGATTGTCGACTACAGCCATTCTTACCAATACATTACTATATTTCGATTCGATTCGCTTAAATAGTACCTACACGAAACTAAACAAAACAAATGTAAGAGGGGGTTTTACCCAAACCACCACATCCACTCTAACTGCGTATTTCCAGGATTTGCACACCTTTGAAAACATTGTGGTGAACTGTCGGGCATAAAGCATATACTTACACTAAAAAGTCAAAGAGGCCCGGAATTTAAATCCCCGGCCCCTTGATGATCTGATATCCATAGTCCATACCTCCTTATGAGAGAGAAGAGTCTCAGGATTTTCCGTGCCATTCTCCGTTCGCAGAAGGTTTGCCGATGACTTCCCCTCCCACAGACCCAATCCACGTTCGTCTATCAGATAAACGCGGGTTGTGGTCATATGAAGTGGGAGGGGAAGTCATCGGCAAAGCTTCTGCGAACGGGTAGTAGTCCCATATTTTACTCTGTGGTGTTTTCCAGACTGGCAGGTACGCGCACGCCATTTACTCCAAGGAGGGCGGGTGGCCTCCCGCGATAGAGAAGTTGATGTTGGAGTACAGCTTGAAGCAGGGTTACAAGAAGTCTAGATTACCAGCCTTTACCAAGGATGAGATAGAATTTATAAAAGGTAATTAATAAGTCCTTACAGTGAACGTAAGACGTATTTCTTATCGTAGAAAATATAACGAGTATAATAATAATTATTGTGGTAAAAACTTCCACCCCCTCAGTAGCTCAGTGCAATTGGCGCGCATGGCTGACATGTTGAGTGAGTCAGCCAATCACTACTGGAATGGCCCACATTATCTTTTCACGTTTAAAAGTTGCTAATTATTACTATACGACATCGCACCGGTATGCTAAATCGCTTGGCGGAGCGTCTTTGCCGGTAGGGTGGTAATGGTAACCTGCCGTCGCGGAAGCCACCCACCAGACTAGACCTGAGCCAATTTAGAAATTATATTTCAAATCCGAGCATGCTGTAGCTGCACTAGGGAGGAAGACACTACCATCCACCTCCCTTTGGGTCAACCTCGTGGTTTTTGGGTACGAATCGTGGAATTAGCCTTGGCGTTTTCTTGTGTCCCAAGTTGTTTCCTCTAGCTCCTTGTCCCTATGTTATTCATTGTCATTTTGGGGCTTGACAATACGTGCAAGGACTTGCCGCGCGACGCCATCGGGCCATACTGAGGGAGCCAGGCATTAAAAAACTAACCATATCTACAGGTACAGCCGATTACTTCGCCCTAAACTATTACGGCACGCTGCTGATCAGGCCAGCCAAGCCGGGCGAGTCGGGCGTGTGGTTCATGACCGGCTCTCCGGAGCTGAACGCCGTGCTGGAGCCGCCACCGGAATCTACTGTTGCTGCGCCCTCCGTCTTGCCGGTACTAGTCCCCTTCCACTTTACAATTTATATCCACGCATCTAGCTTACCATTGACTATTGGTGGTTCGACATGTGTAAGCCTATCTAGGATGAAGTCATCGTCATCATTATGTGGGTATAGGACTATAGGTATATAATATACCAAACTAATAATAATTGACACGTGCCGGAGGATACTGAACTGCTCCTACACCTTCTAACGAAGTCAGGCCAAGAGTAAATGGCTCTTGACACAAGCCATCCTTCCACCACATTGTACATTATAACATACACGCATACTTAATTCCAATTCCGACACTATAACAGTTTTGTGTGTTTTATTCACGAAACCCAGTACTTGGGGGATCCTACTCCAAGGGTTCCTCCTGAACTTTGACACCAATCAATATCACCAGGTGGTGAGCATATTTTTCTGCAGATTCCTGCCGTGAAGTAATCAATACCTTATGGTATTGTGGTAATACTGTGTTTCAGTTTAAGTTTGCCACCGAAATTACAGTGCATCTGAATAACGAACGCAATGCAGAGCCTCATATTACATTGCAATGTAAAGTCCGTACTTACTCACTCTGAAAGTCGAAGCAGCAATCTCCTAATTTACCAGTCTTGGCTATTTGCACGATCATGAATCATAGTAGATTTCTATATTGTCCAGCCAGAGCTTAAGTAAGCTGTTGTGTATATATGCACTCAGTCGCCAAACACTCACCCGTAGTTCGTTATTCCAGATATACCCCAAAGGTCTCCGGAGACAGCTCGCATGGCTGAAGGCGCGGTACGGCGACATTGACATCTTCATATCGGAGAATGGATACTCTACATCGGAGTACAATCTTGATGATTTCGATCGTATTAATAACATGAAGGAACATTTGGTACAGGTATGTGCTTTATTGGTATAGCTCATAACATTGGCTGATATAATGTGTAAGTCATTGGCGCCACAATCAAACCTATTGGACTGTATTGGCAGAAATTTAGAAAATAATCAATGATTAAAGCAAAAAGAAAATCAAATGTTCCCGCGGCCCAAAGGCACCCGAGCTGGGAAAAGCGCCGAGAGCAAGTACCGTTCGGGTGTCCTCCCGCGTTTCGGCCCAAGAGTCCGAGAGGGCGGTGGGGCCATGGGAAGGTGGTGGGCCCAAAGACAGGGACGGATCTATAGGACATTTTTCTGGGGAAGGACAAACGTGGGGTTAAAGTGACGAATTTTCACACAAAAGAATTAGACCATTTGAGGGGAGCACTGGCTCCCCGCCACCTAAATCCCCCTAAGCCCAAAGATACACGGTGTATGCGCATGTTCCGTGAACTGTGATACCAAGTACCAAACAACTATACTATAGTGGGATACATTATTAGTATTTTTTCCAGGTGCTGCTTTCAATGACAGTGGACAAGGTCAATGTGACGGGTTATACGGTGTGGTCTCTTATGGATGCCTTCGAGTGGATTACAGGCTACATGTAAGGATTTTTATTATTAAAACTGTTGTAAGGTCGTCTGAGAAAAGTACCTAATATATTTCCATTAGCTAAGTTGCTTAGGTAGCTAGGTTGTAGGTTTTTCACAAGTTAGCAGGTAAATAAGAAAGCAATATGCAAACAAATTATGACGATATGTCGTTTCGCACATGTAAGACTTATTGATATTTAAGAAACATATTTCTTTTCTAGGACTAAATACGGCCTCTACGAAGTTAACTTTGAGGACCCAAAGCGAACTCGCACCCCGAGGGCTTCAGCATACTACTACTCCTGCCTCATTCAACACAGAACACTGCGCGCTGCTGACTCGTGTCTCCACGAGTACGAGTGATGTGGCAGCTTCCCACCAAAGCGCACTCGCACCCCGAGGGCATCAGCGTACTACTACTCGTGCCTCATACAGTACAGAACACTGCGAGCTGCTGACTCGTGTCTCCACGAGTACGAGTGATGTGGCAGCTTCCCACCAAAGCGCACTCGCACCCCGAGGGCATCAGCATACTATTACTCGTGCCTCATTCAACACAGAACACTGCGCGCTGCTGACTCGTGCTCCATGAGTACGAGTGATGTGGCAGCTTCCCACCAAAGCACACTCGCACCCCGAGAGCTTCAGCATACTATTACTCGTGCCTCATTCAACACAGAACACTGCGCGCTGCTGACTCGTGTCTCCATGAGTACGAGTGATGTGGCAGCTTCCCACCAAAGCACACTCGCACCCCGAGAGCTTCAGCATACTATTACTCGTGCCTCATTCAACACAGAACACTGCGCGCTGCTGACTCGTGTCTCCATGAGTACGAGTGATGTGGCAGCTTCCCACCAAATCACACTCGCACCCCGAGAGCTTCAGCATACTATTACTCGTGCCTCATTCAACACAGAACACTGCGCGCTGCTGACTCGTGTCTCCATGAGTACGAGTGATGTGGCAGCTTCGCACCAAAGCACACTCGCACCCCGAGAGCTTCAGCATACTATTACTCGTGCCTCATTCAACACAGAACACTGCGCGCTGCTGACTCGTGCTCCATGAGTACGAGTGAAGTGGCAGCTTCCCACCAAAGCACACTCGCACCCCGAGGGCATCAGCGTACTATTACTCCTGCCTCATACAGTACAGAACACTGCGCGCTGCTGACTCGTGTCTCCATGAGTACGAGTGATGTGGCAGCTTCCCACCAAAGCACACTCGCACCCCGAGAGCTTCAGCATACTATTACTCGTGCCTCATTCAACACAGAACACTGCGCGCTGCTGACTCGTGCTCCATGAGTACGAGTGAAGTGGCAGCTTCCCACCAAAGCACACTCGCACCCCGAGGGCATCAGCGTACTATTACTCCTGCCTCATACAGTACAGAACACTGCGCGCTGCTGACTCGTGTCTCCATGAGTACGAGTGATGTGGCAGCTTCCCACCAAAGCACACTCGCACCCCGAGAGCTTCAGCATACTATTACTCGTGCCTCATTCAACACAGAACACTGCGCGCTGCTGACTCGTGTCTCCATGAGTACGAGTGATGTGGCAGCTTCCCACCAAAGCACACTCGCACCCCGAGAGCTTCAGCATACTATTACTCGTGCCTCATTCAACACAGAACACTGCGCGCTGCTGACTCGTGTCTCCATGAGTACGAGTGATGTGGAAGTTTGCCCCCTCGCACCCCTACCTACTTAGACTGATTTTAGGGAATTCAACTTTATTTATATTTCATTAGAATTTAACAAGATTTATAAATTTTATGATACATCGAGTATGTATCATAAAATACCGTGTAAGATTTCAACGCAATGTGCGAAAACATATTTTACTGTCCTGACTCCAAAACAACTGCAGTAGCTATTAGTGGAGGTTCACGTTTGACTGTCGATATTTGAATATTCCGGTTAGATATGGTTTAGCTACTCACTAATATACGTGACAACTTTTAGGGGGCCTAACTGCCATACTAAAAAAATTGTCTACCTACTTTTGTTTTCAAAAATTCGCAAACCAGTAGTAGGAGGTACCACTCTCTACACTCTATCTACTACTCTACACGCCACGTACCGCGTAGTCACTACTATTGGTTATCACATTTTCGAGTTATTCTCTCTTTATTTCAATATTTTTTTTGCAATAAAACCAAAAAAGGCTTACTTTTCCGAAACAGTGTAGGTAATTCGATAGTACTGCTGATAATGATATACCCTGCTTAACATCAAAAACCATAAATTTTTCACCTTGTATAATTTTAGACATTATAATAGGTATTTAGACTGAGGATCTAGTAGGTAATAGGTATTTGGAATGACGCAGCTGGTGTTGTTCCAAAACAAAATTATTATTTTAAATAGCGGCCTGTTCCGGCTTCGCACGCGTGTAACTGTGATAATGATAATAATAGTTGGGCATAATTATTAATAATAATATCTCGAAGATTTTTGTAATTGTTGGTAAGTTCTTTAATATTGTAGAACATAATTTTTTGTTCTATCATCAATTATTATACTTTCCGCAGCGCATGCAACGTAAGATGTTTTATGTTTTTTTTACACCTTGGATTCATTATAGGGATAGGTACTTTAGAAATATAGATATTATAATAATCGTAATAAATATTGAATGATGGTGAAATGATTTTTATTTTATCGTTTCCTTTTCCGATGTATAAAACATTTGCGACTAAAATACCTACTTAAGAGTCCACTAACCCACGATGTCTCCCATAGAAACGTAATACCAAAATCATTTGTAATTCGTGCAAATTTCGATCATGTTGTGGTATTAATCGGGTTCATATAGTAATTATCTATGCTCCTGGCCATATCTGGTTCCGAAATACTTTTGTTAAACGAAATTGTAAACGAATTTAGTTTTGCTTATTTTTATGTCAAAGAGGACATGTGTTCTGCTTATTAGTTTTGTAATAAAACAACACAATCTCACGTCGCATTAGTTCAGGAGCACAGTTTTTACCGTCCAGATAAAGAAAAACACCAGTTAATAAAGAAAGTTCCAAGTTTTCATTCATAATTTTTGGTATTACGGAACTCGACCAAAGTTATAAAAATTTTGACCAAAATTGATTAATATTTCGTTTTAAAGAAGTATTTCCGAACCAAATAGGTATGGCCAGGAGCATAGATTATTACTATATGAATGCGAATAACACCACAACATGATCGAAATATGCACGAATTACAAATGATTTAGGTAGTATTTTGAATGTATGGAGAAGATGCAGGTCAGTGCATTCTTAAGTGAACATTGGTAAGTCACACACCTATCCATAATTCAAATCATCAAATTGTCATCCAAACTAAATCGATTCTAGGTATTCATTATTTTCCTAGCTCCGCATTTCGCTAATCTTGTGGGAACGATAAATTACGATATGTGTAAGTCTGGGTTATAAGCTATCTATTTTCCTAATTTCAGCCAAATCGGTTCAGTACTGCGACGTGAAAGAGTAACAAAGATCCATCCATGCATCCATCCATACTTACAAACTTTCGCGTTTATATTAGTAGTAGCTATCGTAGTAGGAAGGAAGTAGGAAGCAGGTTAGGATAGGAGTACGATACGATATGATAGGATAGGATTTCACAAAACTCCTTGGACTATAAATAGAGTATTTATAGCTATTAATATAACAATCATAATAATATGTTTTATTTGAAATATTAATTAGATCATTATCATATTCGTAAAATCTTCCGTTTATAGGCTCTTTATAGGTACCTAATCTTGAGGTCGATATAAAAGAAAAAGTTCATTGTAAAGTTGACATAGTCGACCATGTCAGGCCTAGCGATATTTGTTTTGTGGTGAGCTCGTTTCTTCAATTATATTAATACCTGGCCCGGCAAACGTTGTTCGGTTCTTGGTTATAAATTATAATACATTTTTACCGCCATCTATCGGTTAGGCGTGACGTTTTAATTAAAAGTCAGCATGACCAATTTTCACGATTGCAAGTGCAATGAATTTGAAAATGAAAATGAAAATATCTTTATTTCACATAGGCCTAACATACAGGCTCTTGCGAACGTCGGTATGTCATTTCTTGCATAAGAATGGTGATAACTACAAGTCGACTTAAAACTAAGTTTACGAGGGTTCCAAACGCGCCCTGCCGCTGAGAAGAAGCCCACAACAAACTCAGCCGGGTATTTTTTTATGTTATCACCATTTAACAAAATAAGTATAAATACTAAGAATAGGCTAGCAACGATAACAGAGCAATCTACCACTTATCAATTCCAAGGGTTTGTGTCGCTAATTTGGAAGTACAAAAATGTTTGGGAATGTCAGTTGTCGTATACATATAAGTCACGTGATCAATTTGTCGATCGGAAGTCGTTCCCGTAATTTTTTCTGTATTCCGTTCCGTTAGCAATCGTAGAAAAAAATAAGGTAACACGTCTAGGTTTCAGACCCATGTGATTCTAGATTTGAGAATAGGACGTACCTAAACTTATATTACTATTTTTCATACTTATAAGGTGGGTGGACCATGGATGGCCATGCTCCTTCGAAGGCCAACTATTAAAATTTCGTAGTTATTGCCATGTGATGACAAATTCCTTCTATCTACATAAACATCCATCGAACTAGAAATCACAGACGCGGCGGCGAATCGCTCGCGCCACTATTTTGGCAGTACGGTCCCTCGCTTCATTGATAAGTATCGGAAATCGACGACGTTAAAATAAGGTGGGTGTACCATAGAAGGCCACTCTAACAAATAAATAGTTATTATTCATCTATTTACTGGATAAATGAAACTAACAAATATTTAAGTAATACTTTGTTTTATTACGTATCATATAAACCAATTCTTTTTATTGTAGATTTAATCGCTATTTATTAACTTTTAGTGTTAAATGACTGCTTTATTATAATGGCCTTCTAAGGAGCCTTGTTCCTAGCAACGCCATTTGGAAGCGTTCAATGAAACTTAAGTTTAATCAATATTGATCAAATCTGAAATTTAAAAAAGTGGTTTATATGTTACGTAATAAAACAAAGTATTAAGTACTTTATTATTTGTTCGTATCATTTATTCAGTAAATAAACGAATAATAACTGTTCAATTGTTAGAGTGGCCTTCCATGGTCCACCCACCTTACTACTATTTTTCATACTTAGCCACTCCTAAGTAAGAAATAATTATATTCGTAGGTATGGCAAGACAATGTTTGCTGGGTCAGCTAGTCTGAAGTATACAAGTCTCTATAGTTAATCATTGTATGTTATTGTTATCCGAAACATTTTTTTGGTTTGTTCTTTGAAAACGCAACTTCCTTCCAATATTTCAGTGGTGTTCTGCAAATTTGTTGGGCTCTTTCCAAGCAGAGCAGCTACGAGGATGTTCGGTTTCCGCCAGGTTTCAAGTTCGGTGCTGCAACGTCGGCCTACCAGGTAGAGGGTAGTTGGAATGTTGATGGTAAGTTACTTTACTAAGTATATGAGTACAGTCCGACAAGGCTCTCTTGGCACTTGAATGACATTGACAGGAGGGCGCTGTTATAGAACAAAGGCATCCAGAAATAAAATCTCCTCAATTTTACTTCAATTTTAGTTTAAAATAGTTAATAGTAAGCAAAACAACACAACATATAAAATAGCGATATACCAACAGAGCGAACTATTCACAAGATAGCGGCGTAAGTACCGATTTTGGCCCGCGCCAAGACAGCCTTGTTGCACTGTGAATAAATAATTGGTCACGTGCGAGTCAGACTCGCGCACCGAGGGTTCCATACTATATTAGAAAAAGATAAACTAAAAGAATCACTTCTTTTACCGAAACGCAAACTTAACTTTGTTTTTTGAGGTTAAAATTGCTAATACAAGAAAAGTATAACAGACACAGAGTTCATTATAATTTTACCGTAAAATATACATTGATCCCTAATAATCATAATTATTTCAGAATTTTTGATTGACAAACTTCGGAGATAAGGGGGGGAACAGTATTTTTTTCGACAGTTTTCTCAGTAAATCTAAAACTATCGGGCTTAAAAATTAATAAAAATCGGTTTTAGAATACACAAGTACTTAACGCCCTTCCATAATATGATACCCCACTCAATATTGTTATCTCATTTTGAAATTTCGACGACCCGGTTTTCCCCCCTTTTTAAATAAAAAAAAATTAAATTTTTTATGATTGCAATGACGGCGCGCCGCAACTTACCTATAACTATAATTGCAGCTCGATAGCTTTAATAGTTACCTATGTACTAAAATAATCGAGTGTGACAGACGGACGGACGGACGGAGAAACTCTCACCAAGGTACCATTTTTACCATTTTGGTATGGAACCCTAAAAATCGCTTAAAACCGTTTTAGCCCATTCAATTCCATTAAGGTAAGTTACTTGTATTTATGATATTATGATGATGTTTTGGACTAAGTATTACACAATGTTTTTGAATATTAGGTTAATAACTTAATACTCAATAGTTATAGGTCAAGGTTATAATACTGATTCATCCATTAACGAATACAAAGTAAAAATATACCTAGTAAAGACAAGTAAATAATTTAAAAATTAAATAAAAAACACGACTGCCCTGTGGTAAAACGACTTTTTCAAAAAAAAAACCGGCCAAGTGCGAGTCGGACTTGCGCACCGAGGGTTCCATACCATAAAAGAAGTAAAACATTGAAAGAATCACTTTTGTTCATGAATACGAGTATAATTTACATGTAGGTACTTTTGTTGGCAAACCGCAAACGTAACTTTGTTTTTGGCGGATTATTGTTATTATAAAAAAAGTATATTAGTAAGCGAGTTTATTTTATTTTTCCTGTAAAATATACGTTAATTTCTATTGATCATAATTATTTCAGATTTTTCGATTGGTAAACTTCGGAGATAAGGGGGGGGGGAACGGTATTTTTTCGACAGTTTGCCCAATAAATCAAAAACTGTCAGGCATAAAAATAAATAAAAATTAGTTTTTGAATACACAAGTAAACGCCCTTTCATATGATACCCCACTCAATATTGTTGTCTCATTGAAATTTTGTCGACCCGGTTTTCCCCCCTTTTTAAATAAAAATAAAAACAATTTTCAAATTTTTACGATTGTTATGACGTCGGGTCAATATTTCCTATAACTGTTCTAAATTTCAAGTCGATAGCTTGAATAGTTACTGAAAATATCCGGGTGACCGAGCTTCGCTCGGTAGTTTAACTACTGGCTAATAGATGGCAGCAGAAGTCATATTTTTATTATTTTTTTTTTGGTAAATTCGACATTTTCTAAAAATGAATCCTAGCTAGATCGATTTATCGCCCCCAAAACCCCCTGCATACTAAATTTCATGAAAATCGTTGGGGCCGTTGCTGAGATCCAGATTATATAGAAATATATATATATCCTATACCTTTAAACGAGCAATTCTTGTATATATATTTCTATATAATCTGGATCTCGGCAACGGCACCAACGATTTTCATGAAATTTAGTATACAGAGGGTTTTGGGGGCGATAAATCGATCTAGCTAGGATTCATTTTAAGAAAATGTCGAATTTACCAAAAAAAATAATAAAAATATGACTTCTGCTGCCATCTATTAGCCAGTAGTTAAACTACCGAGCGAAGCACTCCAGCTGCCATCTATTAGCCAGTAGTTAAACTACCGAGCGAAGCTCGGTCAACCAGATATTATATATATATACAAGAATTGCTCGTTTAAAGGTATAGGATAATCGAGTGTGACAGACGGACGGACGGATGGACGGACGGACGGATGGACGGAGAAAGTCTCAACATAAGGGTTCCATTTTTACTATTTTGGTATGGAACCCTAATAAGGTCGTTACGTACGTGTTCGTCGGAATGATTCTAACGATACCCCATATTATGTCCAAATCTATTCAACCGTCCGGAAGTTATGGTGGATTAAAGAAGCTCACATACATACATACATACATACATATATACATACATACATACAGACACACATACATACGTGAACCCTTAAAACATTAGGTACTCCTGTTTTGGGCAGTCGTGTAAAAAAGGGGAAAATCGGGGTAGCTGTATTTCAGCGCGAATTAACTAAGTACTTGTAGGTACCGAGGGGTATGATAAAATATGAAAGTTCTTTGAGTTATGGTGCAAAATGTCTAAGAACATACCTACCGTAATTAGCTCCGAAGTACCCCATAAGTTTTCGATTTCATATCGACAGCCGTAGCCATATGACATATGATATTTCGATACGTTTTGCTCAAAAACAACGAAATTAAAAAAATGAAAAAACTTCTATCGATCGCTCGCAGACGCGTGATTGCCGCGCAAAAAATAATGAGACCCACAGGTTTCTCCATTGATTAAACTGTAAAATGGCGCTAATGCATGCGACCGACAGCGGTACAGACCGACAAGGCTCTCTTGGCACTCGAATGACTTTATCAGGGGGCACTTTTTTTTTAACAAAGGCCACCAGAAAATAAAATCTCCTCAATTTTACTTTTAATTAAGCAATAACAACTCAACATAGGTACAATAACGATATACCGACAGAGCGAGCTATTAAACAGTAGATCACAAGATAGCGGCGTTAGTTCCGATTTTGGCCATGCGCCTATATAGCCTTGTCGCACTGTATGTGCTGTCAGCCGTCAGCGGTACCGAAATGTACGACGCGCGACCTTACGCGCGACGCCATATTTGAGAAATTTTTGGCTTCAACATAAGTACGTCACATCTTTCCCGTCTTGTTCCTAGTCTAACATTGGGTTTCTCCGACGATCGCAGATTATTTGATACTTATCAGTTATCACTAACATACATACTTCCAGGCAAAGGCGAGAACATATGGGATAGATTCGTCCATAGCAACCCTAACGTAATACCCAACAACGCTACTGGAGACGTGGCAGCCGACTCCTACCGGCAGTGGCGGGAGGATGTGAAGATAGCCTCTGAATTAGGACTCAAGTTCTACAGGTATGTATCGTGCGAAAGAAGGGTAGGTACCAGTATGTATAAGTTTATTGTTATCCGGGTGGTAGAACTTACATAATATATTACAGAAGAGTCATCCTATGCTAGGATTTATACTGAGTTTTTTTATCAGTGGGGTTAGTAGATACAGGTATTAGTACGAATTTCGAGTCAGTTAGTACAGGTATTTGTATAAATTTGAGTCGACTCGCATCGCACAATCGAATCGAATTGATCCTCCATACATTTACAGCCAACGCCATCTATGGACAGTCACTGAAATGCGGCTGTCAATAGATGGCGCTGGCTGTAAATGTATGAAAGCATTCGATTCGTTTGTGTGATACGAGTCGACTCGAAATTCGTACAAAAACCTGTACTAACCCCTTAGTAGTCACAACTCACAAGTACTTAATTAACCTATCTTTGTTTTCGGAAGCGGTTTTGTATAGGTCATTGAGTTAATACAAACATCCATACATACACACACAATATATCGCATTTACAATATTAGTGTGATAATAACTCCTTCCAGATTCTCAATAAACTGGCCCAGGATCCTTCCAACTGGATTCCTGAGTGAGGTCAACGAAGCCGGCGTGAAGTACTACAGCGACCTCATAGACGCGCTGCTCGCTGAGGGCATTGAACCCGTCGTCACCATCTACCACTACGAGATGCCAGTTATCATGGCTGAACTGGGTTAGTGAATCTCACTGGCAGACAATGCTCCTGTGATAGCCCTCTGCCACTCATCTTCAAGGGTGTCAGTTCTTTCTAAGCCCACATCTCTAAAGCTAAACTTACATTAAAGCTGGGCATAAGCAGGGCTTACATTGTGAAATTAGTGGCATAAAATTACTTTCACGACACTAGTTTCATCAACAGTTTCACGTGTAAACTTCAAATTTTACTATTCATGCATTAATTTCATAACACTAATTTAGTTTTCAAAACATAAATCGCACAAAACTAGTGTCGCGAAAATAGTTTAAATATAGCTTTCAGGACCTTATCTGTTGCTTCTCGATGTTTTGTTGATATCCACTCTCGATTCCACATTCGTCTTTTCTTTCGGGAAAGCCTTGTCTTTATTTTGTACAAAATAATGTGTTTAACAACATTATGCATTTCGGAAATAAGCTTCGATCCCGATAGTGCCATGGTTACAGTGATACTGAAGGTTTCGCGACACTACGAGACCAATTTCACAAGTCCTACAACTGGTTACACGAAATTAAATTTATCATGCATGTCATTAATTTCGCAATGTAATTTCGGCTGAAATTAATGGCATAAAATTACTTTCACGACACTAGTATCATCAACAGTTTCACGAGTAAACTTCAAGTTTTACTATTTATGCATTTAATTTCATACCACTAACATCTCTTTATTACATCCCTCGAAACTAGTAAATATCCATCCAGAGAACGCCACAAAATCAAAAAACTAGCCAAGTGTCCAACTGAGCTCCGCGCACCTCTAACCATTATACTCGTACATATGTGACGTTTCTATTTATTCAGAGAAAAGAAGCAAAAAAGATGTAATCGGATCGTACAAAGTGCCAAAGTGGCGACCCATTATCTCTGTCTTTACATCCTCAAGGTCGTTTAGTGTGAGCGTTATGTTCAAGTATGTACATTTACATCACATACAACGTGTAAGTTATTTGCCCTAATTAGCCGAAAGCCTAAAGTAGGGAACAATGTATAGATGCATGAAAAAATATCAGAATATAAGTGTAGCTCATATCCTGAGGGAACTATAGGCAGTTCAAAAATGTACCATAAATTTTAAATGACATCCCTAAAACAGCTGGTTCAATATCAATGAACTGGGAAATTACTGGGAATAATGAAAGTCGGTTAAAATGATATGAAGTTTGTTGATATCACAGTTAGGGTTGCTAAATTTTATTTTTTTGAATGAAATAATATTTTTTGTATTTGTAAAGGTTAGCTGTGGGCACTGGGCACACTATACGAATTAACCCACACCTTGTATATCCTTATCTTTTCATCAATCTCTTCAACAGGTGGTTGGGGGAATCCCCTCATAGTGGAGTGGTTCGGGGACTTCGCCCGCGTGCTGTTCAAGCTGTACGCGGACCGCGTGAAGACCTGGATCACCATCAACGAGCCGGTGATCTTCTGCGACTACTTCTACAACATCGGTCACTTCTACAACGATTCGCAGTTCGGCCCCTTCCTTTGCAATAGGCACGTGCTACTGGCACATGCTACAGCGTACCGGATATTTGAAAAGGAGTTCAAGCATAAGTACGAAGGTAATATCCGTAGTTGTTACTACCCGTTCGCAGAAACTTTGCCGATGACTTCCTCTCCCATTTCATTACGACCGCAACCAGCGCGGACGAAATGGTAGGGGAAGTCACCGGCAAAGCTTCTGCGAACGGGTTATAGTATTGTTTTAGTTCCACCCGAACAGTTAAGTTGGTGGCACTATATCTGTATCAAAATTATATTGTATGAAATAATTGGTCAATTAATCATGAAACTAATTTTTAAATTTTGTTAACAGGCAAATTTTCTATAGCGAACTCGATAGCCTGGATCGATCCTCACAGTCCAAGTGACAAACAGCTCGCAGAACTCGGCAGGGAGCATGTGGTAAGGTTTTCTATAGCGAACTCGATAGCCTGGATCGATCCTCACAGTCCAAGTGACAAACAGCTCGCAGAACTCGGCAGGGAGCATGTGCTAAGGTTTTCTATAGCGAACTCGATAGCCTGGATCGATCCTCACAGTCCAAGTGACAAACAGCTCGCAGAACTCGGCAGGGAGCATGTGGTAAGGTTTTCTATAGCGAACTCGATAGCCTGGATCGATCCTCACAGTCCAAGTGACAAACAGCTCGCAGAACTCGGCAGGGAGCGTGTGGTAAGGTTTTCTATAGCGAACTCGGTAGCCTGGATCGATCCTCACAGTCCAAGTGACAAACAGCTCGCAGAACTCGGCAGGGAGCATGTGGTAAGGTTTTCTATAGCGAACTCGATAGCCTGGATCGATCCTCACAGTCCAAGTGACAAACAGCTCGCAGAACTCGGCAGGGAGCATGTGGTAAGGTTTTCTATAGCGAACTCGATAGCCTGGATCGATCCTCACAGTCCAAGTGACAAACAGCTCGCAGAACTCGGCAGGGAGCATGTGGTAAGGTTTTCTACAGCGGATTCGGTAGCCTGGGTCGATCCTAACAGACCAAGTGACAAACAGATTTACATAAACCTTTTTTAATCCCATATTTTTACTCTGTGGTGTGTTCTAGACTGGCAGATACGCGCACGCCATTTACTCCAAGGAGGGCGGATGGCCTCCCGCGATAGAGAAGTTGATGTTGGAGTACAGTTTGAAGCAGGGTTACAAGAAGTCCAGACTACCAGCCTTTACGAAAGATGAGATAGACTTTATAAAAGGTAATTAATAAGTACCAATCTACATACAGTGAACTAATAGTATAGAAGTATTTCTTATCGTAGGATAAACTATAATGAGTGTTAGTAAAAACTACCCTCACGTGGCTCAGCGTACTTAGTGAGCACGGCTGACACACTGAGTGAGTCAGCCGTGCTCACGTTTAAAAGATGCTAATTATTATTGCCATACAACATCGCACCGGAACGCTAAATCGCTTTGCGGAGTGTCTTTTCCGGTAAACTGCCGTCGCCGAAGCCACCCACAGGACTAGACCTGAGCCAATTTCCAGAAATATCATATCCGAGCATGCTCTAGCTGCACCAGGGAGGTAAAAGCAACTCTCCCCCTCCCATTGTTGAATCAACCTCGTGGTTATTGGGTATGTGGAATTGTCTTCTAATTGAAATGGCGTGTTATTGTCTCCCAAGTGGTTTCCTCTCGCTCCTTGTCCCTATGTAATTCATTCTCTATATTCTGGGGCTTGACAATACGTGCAAGGACATGCCGCGCGCGGCCTGTCGGACCATACTGAGGGAGCCAGGCATTAAAAAACTAACCATATCTGCAGGTACAGGCGATTACTTCGCCCTAAACTACTACGGCACGCTGCTGATCAGGCCAGCCAAGCCGGGCGAGTCGGGCGTGTGGTTCATGACCGGCTCTCCGGAGCTGAACGCCGTGCTGGAGCCGCCATCGAGGACTTCGTTTAGTGCCTGCACCTTACCGGTACTAACCATATTTGCAAGTACAGGCGACTACTTCGCGCTAAACTACTACGGCACGTTGCTAATCAGACCAGCCAAGAGTCGGACGTGTGGTTCATGATCGGCTCTCCGGAGCTAAACGCCGTGCTGGAATACGCCACAAAATGGCGGAAACCATCTTCATGGAAACGTGCGTGCATACTAGGTATTGACAAGTTTAGTGATTTAATTGAGGCAGAGACCGCGGTCTATAGACAAAACTGCGGCCGGTTACTAGTTACTACTGACGCTGTCGACGTCAAAACAATCGTTTTTGACACTGGTAAACTGGCGACACTTTTTGTCACGATCCGCCGCGTCCAGGGGATAAATAGACGGTAGATATTGTATGATATCAGTACTCCACCAGACACTCACCATAGCTCCTTGTTCCAGATATACCCCAAAGGCCTCCGAGGACAGCTCGCATGGCTGAAGGCGCAGTACGGTGACATTGACATCTTCATATCGGAGAATGGATACGCCACATCGGGGCACAATCTTAATGATTTCGATCGTATTAAGAACATGAAGGAACATTTGGAACAGGTACGTGCGTTAATGGTTCGTAATGAAGTGTCCGTTATGTCAGAAGAGATGCAGAATTTCATCCTACGAGTAAAATCTGTGCCTACGAGTATCCTAAAGAATCAAGAACAATCTAAATGTTTAGTCAGCTGTGATGCCAACAACGTGGGATACAAAGGATGCACTGACCTACGATTTCTCCATACATTCGTAATACCAAAATCATTTGTAATTCGTGCATATTTCGATCATGTTGTGATGTTATTCGAGTTAATATAGTTATAATAATCTATGCTTCTGGTCATATTTGGTTCGGAAATACTTCTCTAAAACGAAATTTACCTAAATGAATTTTGATTTGATTATTTTTGCGTCAAAAAGGACATGTTTTCGGCTTATTTGTTTTGTAATAAAAACAACACTATCTCACGTCGCATTCGTTCAGCAGCACAGTTTTTAATTGTCCAGCTAAAAAAAAACACCGGTTAATAAAGAAAGTTACAAGTTTTTATTCACAAATTTTGGTATTACGGAACTCGACCGAAGTTATAACAATTTTGATCAAAATTGATTAAGGTATATTTTCGTTTTAAAGAAGTATCTATATACGAACCAAAATGGTCAGGAGCATACTCGTAGATTATTATATGAACCCGAAAAACACCACAACATGATCGAAATATGCACGAATTACAAATGATTTGGTATTACGAATGTATGGAGACATCGTAGGTAAGCGGATTCTTAAAAGCTTGTAAAATGAGATCTTTATTTGAACCTAGACTCATAACTACACAATATTTTTTTACAGGTGCTGCTATCAATCACAGTGGACAAAGTCAATGTAACAGCCTATACGGTTTGGTCTCTCATGGATGCCTTCGAGTGGATTACAGGCTACATGTAAAGTTATTTTTTTTTTCTTAAGGTGTTGCGGCCCTACCAGCCCGCGAAATTCTTTAGTATACAGGGGGTTTTGGGGGCGATAAATCGATCTAGCTAAGATTTTTAGAAAATGTCGAATTTATCAAAATAAAAATATTACTCCTGCTGCCATTTATCGGTGAGTATTAATACAACCGAACAAAGCTCGGTCACCCAGATATTAGGTGACTAATAATTGAAGAAATATATAACGTTATTGCTTATACTTATATATTTTCTTCATTTAATTATCAGGGTAAAAGCGTTTTTTATTTAATTAAAGGGTTCCGTTTTTAACCCTAAAAAAACTTTTTTTCCAGGAACAAATACGGCCTCTACGAAGTTAACTTTGAGGACCCAAAGCGCACTCGCACCCCGAGAGCTTCAGCATACTACTACTCCTGCCTCATTCAACACAGAACACTGCGCGCTGCTGACTCGTGCTCCATGAGTACGAGTGATGTGGCAGCTTCCCACCAAAGTACACTCGCACCCCGAGAGCTTCAGCATACTATTACTCCTGCCTCATTCAACACAGGACCCTGCGCGCTGCTGACTCGTGCTCCATGAGTACGAGTGATGTGGCAGCTTCCCACCAAAGCACACTCGCACCCCGAGAGCTTCAGCATACTATTACTCCTGCCTCATTCAACACAGGACCCTGCGCGCTGCTGACTCGTGCTCCATGAGTACGAGTGATGTGGCAGCTTCCCACCAAAGCACACTCGCACCCCGAGAGCTTCAGCATACTATTACTCCTGCCTCATTCAACACAGGACCCTGCGCGCTGCTGACTCGTGCTCCATGAGTACGAGTGATGTGGCAGCTTCCCACGAAAGCACACTCGCACCCCGAGAGCTTCAGCATACTATTACTCCTGCCTCATTCAACACAGGACCGAGCGCGCTGCTGACTCGTGCTCCATGAGTACGAGTGATGTGGCAGCTTCCCACCAAAGCGCACTCGCACCCCGAGAGCTTCAGCATACTATTACTCCTGCCTCATTCAACACAGGACCCTGCGCGCTGCTGACTCGTGCTCCATGAGTACGAGTGATGTGGCAGCTTCCCACGAAAGCACACTCGCACCCCGAGAGCTTCAGCATACTATTACTCCTGCCTCATTCAACACAGGACCCTGCGCGCTGCTGACTCGTGCTCCATGAGTACGAGTGATGTGGCAGCTTCCCACCAAAGCGCACTCGCACCCCGAGAGCTTCAGCATACTATTACTCCTGCCTCATTCAACGCAGGACACTGCGCGCTGCTGACTCGTGCTCCATGAGTACGAGTGATGTGGCAGCTTCCTACCAAAGCGCACTCGCACCCCGAGAGCTTCAGCATACTATTACTCCTGCCTCATTCAACACAGAACACTGCGCGCTGCTGACTCGTGCTCCATGAGTACGAGTGATGTGGCAGCTTCCCACCAAAGCACACTCGCACTCCGAGAGCTTCAGCATACTATTACTCCTGCCTCATTCAACACAGAACACTGCGCGCTGCTGACTCGTGTCTCCACGAGTACGAGTGATGTGGCAACTAGCAAGTCAACTTCAACACATAAATAGATAGTACCAAAGTAAAGTAAAAACCAGTTTATATGGGTGGCATGTTCTCAGGGAACAAACCCTTAAATAAAGGAAAAAAAAATGTTCAATATTATGTTTTTCGTATAACCCTACTCTAGGAACCATAATAGAATCAAATAAAATAAAACTCTGATATATGTGGATAATTCTAATATTTGGATAATTAAGTACATTGCTGAAGTCCATGCTAATCGATGAACCAAAAAATGTATTTTAAATTAGGTACCCTTTTCTCGGATCTTCAGATTGAAGAAAAAGGCATTGTGCCTTTTTTTACTCTACAACATAGCACTACAACTTGGGACCCAATAAATCGCTTGTATTAATTGCTGTACTTAGTTCAAATAAGGTGTACAGATACTTTACAGTAAATTATTTTAATAATATTATCATTATCTTAATAAATATTTTAAAATGTTTGAATGCTGTTTATTTGTTCGTCTCCTTCGCCACTGTTACAAAATTACCTCATAAAACCAAACTTACACTTACAACAATAAAATTAAATAACAATACTAACTGTTGAAAGGAAACACATTTTTGTCCACTCGTGAGTAAAGTGTCGTTTAAGTATTTGTCTCTGTAGCAAGTGTCGGGCACGTCGAGCGCGCGGCGCCGGGTGACGCAGGCGAGGTAGTGCGCCGACGTTCGCGGCGTGCGCGTGCGCATCGGGTGAGAGAAGTCCACCTCGTACACACCGAACTTTGTCCTGGGAAACATGAGATTTATTTATTTCATAGCTAAGAATTTTTTTAGAAAGTATTGATAGAAGAATTAAGCGGTGATTTAGCCGTTATGTAGATCGGTGCAGTAACGTCTATGGTTAGCAATCGCTAATATAAAAAAAATGTCAATGTCCCATCAACGACACAGAGTCCCACGAGTTGCCCGCGAGCTTAGCCCGCGAGCGACGAAGTATTTTAATCTGTGCATCAACAATAAGTAAGAAGCGTCTTTTAAATGGCTACCATTTAGCAACTTTTGTGATATAACCGTTTTTTTGTAATATAGCGATGATTCCCAAAGTTACAAGTTTCGTACGAAAGCAATGCAAAAGCATTCTAAAATAACGCATAGATCCGATATATGGCTAGAGCTGCTGGTCTCTGCTTCTGACGGACCAGCACGCATGTAAAATGATATAAAGAGGGATGCATACGTATAACCGTCCAGCCATTCGAAATTGTCAATGAGAGACCACGCCGTGTATCCCACCACGCTGACATTGTCCACTTTAATCGAGAGAAGCACCTGCAATGAAGTGAGGGTATGTCAATTTACCGTGGATCTTCGCGCTTCAAATCGGCACAAAAAATATAGAATGTTTGATCCATATGATAAAGATCAGTGATTTCGTTCGATTTCGAACAGCTTTCTTTGACGATCGCAAACGTCCTACGGCTGCGGCAAATGGTATTCCAGTTCACTGAAAGATTGTCACCTGTTCCAAATAATCCTTGAAGTACTGAGTTCTGTCCAAGTCGTTGAGCTGCCTACCCTTGGTTGAGAATCCGTTCTCGGTGATCAGGATGTCGATGTCGCCGTACTCCTTCTTAATCCAGGACAGCTGCTCCCGAATGCCTTCTGGAACGACCTGAAAATATACTGTTTTCAGATCCACCACGGTTACACGTCTTAATGTGCACTAGCGAACGCCGGCGGCTCCGAACGCGTGGATCCCGCGGGAACCACATATTTTCTGGGGTAAAAAGTAGCTTATAAGTTAATGCAAGAATTAAGTTACTTATATTCCAAATTTCAGCCAAATCGGTTGAGAAGTTATTGCGTGAAAGAGTAACAAAAATCGGATGGATGCACGATGGATGTAACAGCTTACTAGATGAATAAGTGAGAACGTATAGTACCTATAGGTACTAATAGGACCTCTAAGTTGTCAATGTTTCGGGACAACTACTCCCATAGGTACTCCTCTCATGGCTTTGTAGGCCTTTTTATGTTCATACCGGCAATATAGGCGAGACGCCGTATGAGCTGTTGGGTGGAGCCTCCAATATGGCTCCCAGTTCAGCGGATCCGGTGACGTCCCACACACCGGGCCCCTCCCCGGGCATGGCGGATCGGATCACACTCGTTGTATAATGGTTCATTCCATAGAAGTCTGCTGTGCCTGGAAAGGAAGGTTTATTCATCTTTATAGTCCCATCCCCTCTTAACGGCTTGAACAGTCGTTTCAAGCGATTTTTGGTGCTCCTCCTCGGAACCTACAATAGAAATAATTGTAATTTTATATTTTTGGCTTAGTTTTTTAGGATTGATATTTTACTGGGAACTTTAAACGAATAACAATATGGTTATACCTTTGACAAATTCCACCTCTTCTTTCGTGAAAGGAGGCAACCTGGAGAATTGATACCCTTGCTTCAAGCTGTACTCTAGCATCAGCTTCTCAATCGCGGGGGGCCAGCCGCCTGCTTGTGAGAATATCGGATGGGAGTATCTGCCTGTCTGGAAAAATTGCGAAGTAATCACCCGAACTGCCCGTTTGTCCTTGTTGCATTTATTATTAGGTATACAAGACTAACCGAGTGCTGCCGCCCAAGTTCCG
The DNA here is from genome assembly GCA_963855885.1 of Coenonympha glycerion. Lineage (NCBI taxonomy): Eukaryota > Metazoa > Arthropoda > Insecta > Lepidoptera > Nymphalidae > Coenonympha > Coenonympha glycerion. The sequence goes on from OY979631.1 coordinate 2,123,822, forward strand.
CTAAATCCGTATCATTGGCTTTGGCTGGCCTAATCCACAACTCGTAGTTGGCTAGAGAAATGCGCCCTGGGGAATAAATAGGAAATTAAATGTTAAATTTAAGAAGTATTTAAATTAGTGACGACGCTTCAGTAACAGATGCGGTCAATTTTTTTAGCATTTTGCTGAAGAATTTGTTTTGTTTGCTGGACCCAATACTTAGTCACACAAGATTTTAATCACGCTTAAAACTGTTTAGCTACTAAGTTAAGACTTCACTGGCCTCTCACCTGGATATTTATCCCGGAATTCCTTTTCAAATATCCTATAGGCAGTAGCATGCGCCAGCAAGACGTGCTTATTGCAGAGGAACGGAGCCAGCTCTGGCTCCTTTATCTTGGGGGCGAAGTGACCCTTGGTGAAGGCGTAGTCGCAGATAGAGATGGCCTCATTGATGGTGATCCAGGTCTTCACGCGGCCGGCGTACAGCGAGAACACGACCCTGGCGTAGTCTCCGAACCACCTGACGATTAGAGGGTTGGTCCAGCCTCCTTTGGATAGAGAGTTTTGAAGTTTTAATGGATGGAAAGTTGGTTGAATTTGGGCCTTTTGTATCAGCCGATCGGTCCGTATAGAATCTGGTTTTTAATTCTTTTTCTTGAAGCCTGAGAGCAAAAATCTTGACTAAATACCTACTGCACCTACTCCAATGAAATTTTTATAATACAGTCTATGAATACAGTGTATAATCTTTTATGTACCTATGTGTCGAATCTCCAACCAACCAACCAAGATTCAACCGAATATCGGGCACGCAAGTCTGACTTTCCGGAGCTATGTGGGTTATTAGGAAACTAAATATCACTTGCTAAAAACACATCATGAAGAATCTGCAAGCCTGAGAATTCACCACAATGTCATCAAAGGCCAAAGTCAAATCCCATTTGTCCTCTTTGTGGCATATGCCTAAACTTTACTCATTCTGAAAAGAGAACCGTGCTCAGCAGCGGGGTATAAAAAACGTAATATTGCCTAGATCTGACCTAGATCCCGTATCTTGACGGGCATCTCCCAGTGGTAGAGCGTGACAACAGGCTCGATGCCGGCCGCGAGCAGGGCGTCTATGAGGTCGCTGTAGTACTTGACACCAGGCGCGTTAATCTTGTTGGTGAAGCCCGTGGGCAGAATCCGCGGCCAGTTTATTGAGAACCTGCAATTTGTGATATGTGACATCTGTATTCTCAGTTGGTGGATATTTTTTGTGAGACTGATTTTGGAAAAGGAACAAGGTGTAACAAGAATTGGAAGTAGAGCGCGTTATTTGTCGTGACCAATGAGCGTGGGCGTTCCCAGCAATTTCTTAGCGGTGGGGCAAAAGTATTTTTACAGACTTGAATATCAATGCACAGCCTAAGCTTCTGAAAATATCGGGCTACTTAATACTTGGAGTAAAACCTTCTGCTAAAAACAGATTCTTCAAAATCCCACTCGTCGGTGAAAAGACGGTCACGGGATTTTATCACTAATCACTTGAGTAATCACTGAGTTAATTCATTGGTGATAAAATCAAATTTAGTTACAGAGAATAAAGCGTCGTTAGAAGATTATAATTACTGAGCAATCAAATAAATTACATGACTTGATTAATCTTTACCTCTATACAGTTTTTGTTTAGGTAGGTCTTTATGCACAGTGCACACAAAATGGCAAAGTGACATCCAATTTAAAAGGTTTTTAAAAAAAGAGCCAAAATTATGGGCACAATACAGCGTTGCCGCGATATAAATCTTTGGTTGCCAGATTTTTTTGGCAGGCATTTTGGAGTTGTTTGAGTGAAAAATGCGGGATTTTCTCGTCAAAAGCGGGACATACCTAATAAAAAGTCAAGGGTTCCATACAGCCAAATCTATAAAACGATAAAAAATCTATAAAACGATAATATGTAAATAACGGTACGATTAACTTATCTCTACCTTATTCGTCTTCTGTATAGAATAAGTAATAAAAAATCCCGCCCACGCTTCTTCAGCACGCTGCACGTACGGTCGAGTTATCCCCGAAAAACGGGACTGAGCGTGTCCCGCGCGGGTTATTTGATTTAGGCTTATAAATCGGGACGTCCGGCAACGCTGGTACAAAACAACATTTTAACTCGAAATGTAGGCAATGTCTCGGGACGTATTCTGCCCGCGTTCTTTGGCCATTAACAACGAGGAGATATTCCTTTCCACGATTAAGTAGGTACTCTCAGACGGAAAAATTGCCGGAAAAAGATCTACCGGGCGCCAGCGAACAAAATGGTTGACTGAAATAAAGGGTCTAAGGTCTAAGACTAATGTTGACCCTCCCCGCGACTGCAGCTTCACAGCGAAATATAGTAGAACCTTGCCAAAATTACCTGGCCATCAAGTATACGGATTATCCGGATTTTTGATTATCCGAAACGAAAGCCTAACGACAACAATTAGTCCAGTTAATCGAGTTGCTGCAGATGTGCATCACAATATTATGAACGATGCAAGAACGCGGTACATAGAGACTGCTTTTTGTACTCTTCGTTGAACAATAATAATAATTGTTATGCTAATCTCCTCGGATGGCCTTGCTTTGTCCCTTTTATAATAGCTGTTTATTTATTATCCAACACAGCCTGTAGATTTATTGTAGCTGTAGAGCAACTAGGTATAAGCTATAGTATTCTGTAAGGTCTTAATATTATGAACTCGATAGAGAGTAAGTAAGTTCCTAATGTGAGCTTCTATTTCGTCACGGTCTCTCTCAGAATAAGCCCGCAGGCTGTAGGAAGTTTGTACCCGGTCATTGACCATAGTATAACGGGGTATTTTAGTAATACAAAATTTCAGGTTTTTGCAATGACCTACTCGTAAGTACCGCTAAAAAATATCGTTTAATGTGTACAAAACGTTTTTACCTTTCAATTTTATACTTACGAAACATCATCAGCTGCATCTGCGCTAAACATCAAGTGAGATTTCAGACTAGGTTATGACAGTTACAAATGACACAAAATAAAATAAGCCTATGTCAGCGGCGATCCGCACGTCCTCCCGCCAGCGGTGGTAGGAGTCGGCGGCCACGTCGCCCGTCGCGCTGCCTTGGACGTCCCCGCTGTGCTCATGCAGGCACTGTGGGAAACTATACACAGACCCGACCTGTAAAACTGCAGGCCCATGTCAGCGGCGATCCGCACGTCCTCCCGCCAGCGGTGGTAGGAGTCAGCGGCCACGTCGCCCGTCGCGCCGCTCTGGACGTCCACGCCGTGCTCGTGCAGGCACTGTGGGGAACTATACACAGACCCGACCTGTAAAACTGCAGGCCCATGTCAGCGGCGATTCACACGTCCTCCCGCCAGCGGTGGTAGGAGTCGGCGGCCACGTCGCCCGTCGCGCCGCCCTGGACGTCCGCGCTGTGCTCGTGCAGGCACTGTGGGGAACTATACACAGACCCGACCTGTAAAACTGCAGGCCCATGTCAGCGGCGATCCGCACGTCCTCCCGCCAGCGGTGGTAGGAGTCGGCGGCCACGTCGCCCGTCGCGCCGCCCTGGACGTCCGCGCTGTGCTCGTGCAGGCACTGTGGGGAACTATACACAGACCCGACCTGTAAAACTGCAGGCCCATGTCAGCGGCGATTCGCACGTCCTCCCGCCAGCGGTGGTAGGAGTCGGCGGCCACGTCGCCCGTCGCGCCGCCCTGGACGTCCTCGCTATGTTCGTGCACAAATCGGTCCCATGTGCTCTCACCTTTACCTGATAACAACTATTGGTATTACAAAACATTTTCCACGACGCCAAAATAATGGCATTTACTATGCCATTATTTTTGGCATCGTCGTCGTCGTTTCAGCCGATAGTCGTCCACTGCTGGACATAGGCCTCCTAAAATGACTCAAAAACACCACGATCTTGAGCCGCCTGGCGCCAACGACTCCCCGCGACTTTCTTTATGTCGTCCGTTCACCTACCCAACGTCCATCAGTCCTACGAGCTTTGTGCCCCGCCCATTGCCACTTCAGTTTTTCGCCACGTTGAATTATGATGGGTTAAGTACTTTTGCTCTTTTGCGGATCTTCTCATTTCTGATTCGATCGCACAAAGATACTCCGAGGATATAGCTCTCTCCATCGCTCGCTGATTGACCCTGAGCCTTTTTATGAGGCCCATAGTTAGCGACCATGTCTCGGATCCATTCTAAGTCATCACTGGCAACACGCACTTTTCGAAGACTTCAGTCTTTAGGCACTGAGGGATGATATTTTGGCATGCCATATATTATTTTCTTAGACCGGAAAATCATTTCCAAATTTAAACATGACAAACTCTCTGGTCAGTAGGTACCTACCTAATATTAAAAATTTAAAACTTCTTATAATCCGTTCGCAGAAGCTTTGCCGATGAGTGTCCCCATCCACTTCAGAATGAAGTGAAAGGGGAAACCCATCAACAAGCTTATGCTAACGAATAATAAACAATAGCTCACCATCAGCATTCCATCCTCCCTCGATCTGATATGAAGAAGTGGCCGCACCAAATTTGAAGTTTGCTGGAAATCTCCAGCTAGGAGTGGCGCTGGAGTTCAGTCGCAGTATTTGACTATAAATAAATTTACCTATTAGGTACCTAAACATATTTTTGAAGTTAAGATGAACCCGAATAACATCACAACATGATCAAAATTTGCACGAATTACAAATGATTTTGGTATTACGTTTGTATGGGAGACATCGTGGGTCAGTAGCCTCTTAAATGATAATACCAACTTAATACTTTTTTTTGCTTTACTCATTATTTTTTTGTTTCAAGTTTAAAATAACGTGAGTGATGATTGAAGGTGAAATGAAATTACAAGTGAAATTATTCCGATTTCAGAGTTACTTAAAACAAAATTTAACATAACTCGCAATGCCGATCTAAAGTGTTTTTCTGGTGATTTTCCTCGCTGTGGTGAGATGAAAAATTTTGTGTTACGTACGGGCGCAAATTTTTTTGCGTCTCGTGTCTTTGAATGCCTCACTATGCTCAGGATTCTATTCTTTGAACCCCTCGCTGCGCTCAGGGTTCAACCCTAGGATCCTTTGCCGCTCAGCATTCAAATTTGACACTCGCCCCAAAAATCCACTTTGCGCCCTTGCATAACAAATAACTATTGTTGAGAATACGAGTAATTCGCGTTTATAGATATTACAAATACTTACGTAGATATTATATTAGAGGATTAGACAAATAAAATTATGGAGCTACTAAAAATCACTCACCAGAAGCAACAGAACACAAAAAGCCAACAGATCATTTTCACCGCAGGCGTCTGGGGCCGCGGGTTTGACGACGCAGAGTGAGGGACCGACATTAAGGTAAGTGAGGGGTAATTCGGTATGTCTGGTAATTTCGTTACTTTTTGCTTCTGGCGTAAAAATAAGCAATAAAGACATGTTATAAATAAATTAAACGTAAATTCTAAATCTTCATCATATTACCCGTTAAAAAATCGAGTATGAGAATTTTGGTGAAAAAGCTCAGACCAATACGACTCTTTAAAACCTAAGTTGGCCGCAAACCGCTGTTGTACACCTGCGCGCTTGTATTTACCGTAAGCTTAAACATCATACTTTATAAGCTTACAGGAAGACAAAGGTAAGTCTATTTGAATTAAGTTTTTTATAGTGTAAATTTGTGTTTCTTTACAATTAATATAATATAGGACAGAGATAAATAAAAGTACTAAATTCACTTAAAATTACAGTTAATCGACTCACGAAATAGCCGGCATCTTATTTTTCTTAGGTTGCGTATTTCGTATCACTACCGAATTAAGAATTTATGAGTTTCTTTTTTAAAGCTAGTGTATTAATTTATTAATCAAGATATTTTAAATATAAAATCAAAATCATAATTTGAAAGTAATGAACTTTCTTATGAGCTAAATTCGGTATATGATTTTTTCAATAAAATTCTTAAAATACGAGTTTGAACTAAACCTAAATTTGAATTTTTAAGGTGAACTCGCATAGGTACTAGTAGCATGGTTTTATTTATAGTTCGTTTTGCTTCATTTATTTTCATATAATATCTTTATATTCAGGATATTTAATAGTTACTTTAAATGGTTTTTGAATGATTTACAAACTTAAGTACAGGACTTTTCCAAAATAATTATCACGAAATAAGATGTTTTTATTTTAGCACTCACTTTTTATTTCGTGATAAGGAACTTAAACTTAAGTTTTAACGTATGCATATCAATTTATTAGTTTTAGTGATGAAATATGTCTAAGGTTAATAAACATGAAGTTCTACATTTCAAGTTTCATTACAAACCTCACTTAGGTACTCAACTCAAAATTCTCTGTAAGATAAAAAAGTAACTGTTCCCGTCAAATACCTACGCAGGTATTTGATTCAACTCCAATTTTTTTTTTCAAGAAATTGGTGTTTGAATTTTGGAGATTCCAATTATATAAGAGATATTTGAGTAATCTCTACAGTTTATAATTAGGTATTAACAATGAACAGTTGTTTACTTTTGAGGGTTATTTTCTATAATTTTGAAATCTACTGAACCGATTTTGATATTTTTTTCACTAATGGAGAGCTACATCATCCTGGATGGATATTGGCTACTTTTTATCTCGAAAAAATCTATTGTTGTTGTATGCAAGCGATATCGTGGAAAACAGTTATGATTAGGGAACAATTTGTACTTAAAGCTGAATTTGAGCTTAATGTATCATGTTTTTCCTTTAAAAATCGAATATCTTTATTGCTATATTAATGTATTAAACTCCTGTTATATTTTTATCTATAATGTTTTAATATAATATCATAAAATTATTGTACAAAAGTTTATCCCGAAATAAAAACCCTGAATTCACGAATTAAAAAGCTGAGATAAATTTTATCACGAAATAAGAAGGAAAAAAGAGGTCTACCAATAAATTATTTAAAAAGAAAATTCTAACTAAAATCACTTAATTCATGTACGTATTAGCTGGCAAAAGACCAATGTTCTTTTAAAAAAACTTTCAAACAGAAATCAGGTTTAGTTTTTTTTATATTAATTTTTGAAGTCGTCGTAGCCTTAGTATACCGAATTACACCTCACTTACCTTAACTGACGCAATTGTACCTATTTTGTAAGAAGATCGAAATCTGGAGTCCCAAGGCAGGTAGGCACATACAAACATAAATATATTAAGCATATTCTGCTTGATTACGTTATTAATTATCACCATAAATATCTAATATGTAATTAACAATAATAAAGCACTAAATAAATGGAACGGAAATCCGGCTACTCAGAACCTGATATTTTTAAACTGGTAGTAAGCAGAGTAGGGCCATTTTGCCAACATTATTTTTTATTTACCAAAAGAATCTAGTACCTCAATTACATCAGTAGTACAGATATCGCCTTGGACACTTTCAGATCATCTATACTCAAAATGAGTTATTTCGACAGATTAATTTCTCTTAGGTAGGTAGGTTCCTAATAATTCAAGAGATAACTAAAAAAAATTGAAAGATCTAGAGATACTTACCTACGTGCTTAATTAGGCTCCATATTCGTCCATAAATAAAATTATGGAGTTACTTATCATTTAAATCCAACGACAAATTGCTCGTAAGTACAGTCCGACAAGGCTCTCTTGGCACTTGAATGACATTGTCAGGGGGCGCTGTTTTAGAACAAAGGCACCCAGAAAACAAAATCTCCTCAATTTTACGTCAATTTAAGTTTTATTTTAGTTAATACTAGGCAATAACAACACTACATACAATAGCGATATACCGACAGAGCGAACTATCAAACAGTATCACAAGATAGCGGCGTACGTTCCGATTTTGGCCACGCGCCAAAATAGCCTTGTCGCACTTTGTACGAATGTAATGTTTGTAAACCATCTGTCAACAACAGTTTAGATAAAACAGTTACCTATCGTTATCCTTATTCTTTAACATTTTAAGTTATGTAAGTACTTACTCGAAGATTTTTATCATAGCAAAAACATAATAAAAACATTTGCATAGTTGAAAACTGTCATTTGTCATTGCGGAGGATTTACCTAAATATTTAGAAAATAATGTCTGAGATCTAAAGAAGCGCTAACTCTATACCTCAGATCACTCAAATTGAGTGATCTGAGCTCTATACCTAATTCTAATCTTAAAAAATAAAATTCTCGTGTCCCACTTTTTGTAACAAAATTCCTCCAATACGCTTGACCGATTTTAATGAAATTTTTGTCTACATTCGGCAGATATTCTTATCTATATATAGGTTGTAAGTTCGCTACGCTTATCTACGTAAACTCCTATTTTTCCACCTCATTAACTATACACACAAGCTGAACAGCAAGGCAAGCACTTGCGATATATTTATTGACATATTAAATTGGATATAAAATAGTTTTTATCCAATAAACAGCTCGGTGAAGGTCGTTGTATAGCGGGATCCTAGACTATTAGGGAAATACCATACTAATAAAAGACGAAAAATTTCCATAGCTTGTTTATATTACATAGTGCAAACTTATTTCAAAGCTTCCTTAACTTCTTCTCCAAGTTTAGCAACGCATCGTTCTTGCCTTTTCTCTTGTCTTTCTTCAATTCGCCGGTCTGCAGGGATTTCTTCATCACCTGTGGATACACATTACAATACTTAAAATAGCGGAAATCAATTTCTATATAAAATGATGGGTATTACCCATGCATTCTATACAGAAATGAAGAGACTAAAAGTTGGCAACGATGCAAGGTTTTGATGCGGTTTTCCGGAGATTTACTAGAGAAAAATATGGGAAGAGATGATGATTGAGGGTTTGGAAGCGCAAGGGCTGGGTATTATAGATAGGTGGGGGCTGATCAAACAAAAAATATTCCGCCCTCATCAATATGCAGTTAGCTGAAAAAAATGGCGGATTCAAGATGGCCGCCATACAAACTTCGTGTTTGTCTATCTCTGAAAGTATAAAAGTTGGAAGAGAGGTTTCTTAGCAACAGAATAATAGAAGAATAGCAGTTTCACCCTGGCGCAGTGGCACGCGCTCGGATTCTAGTTGGAGCTGTTGTTCGATTACCGCCAAGGGCCATTTTGTAGTTTAATATTTTCTAAATTGGCTCAGGTCTGGTCTGGTGGAAGGCTTCGGCCGTGTATAGTTATCGCCCTACCAGCAAAGACGCACCGCCAAGCGATTTAGCGTTCCGGTGCGATGCTGTGTAGAAACCGTTGGGGGTGAGTTTCCTTACGCCTTCCCAGTTAGTACGTAAACATTTTCGGCTGCATCAGCACTTACCATCAGGTGAGATCCGAGTACTAACCTGTATAGTGTAAAAAAATAAAATATGTTAACGGCGTAGACGCCGTATTTAAGCGATTTTTAGTGAAGTTTAGTTTAAAAACTATAAAGACAATTACTTTTAAATTTATATGTCATGTATTTTGGGTCTTTAATCTAAAATCGTTGAGAAGCAGAAACACGATTAGATAAAATTTTCTCGATAGAAAGTTCTCCCAAAAGTTGCTCCAAAATCTCAGTTTTTCTTCTTTTTTTCCGAAACTACAATAGATGTAATTGTAATTTTTGTTTTAATGTGTAGGTAATAATAATATCTAAAAACGTTGAGAAACAGATTTTTAATAGCTAGCTTAGTTTTAGAGAAATTAGGTAAAAGGTCGTTTTTCTGTTATATTCTTCCGCGACGCTGCATGTCGCACCCATCAACGTATTCGTGAGAGTGACAAAGACAAAAATAAATTCAATTAAGCGCCCTAAGGAAGGTCTTTGTTCAAACCTGTAAAGCATTTTCCTCGGGCATCGCTAGCGCGTCGGGGCGGTTCAGGGTGGGGTACTTGAAGGAGAAGCCCTGCGGGAACAGCGGCCGGGACAGCATGGCGTCAAGCTGCCTCTTCTTCACCTTGAGGGCTTTGTCTATTGACGGGTCCATTGGGGCGCTTGGTCTGGTTTATTCGTTAAGGTTAGTATGAACACAGAATATCCCACTAATATTATAAACGCGAACCGCAACTACTGAACCGATATGGCTGAAATTCGGAACATAAATATCTTATAATCCGGATTAACATATAGACTACTTTTTATCCCGGATTTTTTTGTTTTGTTTTTATCAGTCCCTTGACTATTAGCAAATTGGATGTGTGATTGTGGCATTGGAGGTCACTCCATTATGCGGCTCTTCTCATAAGAGCTTTTACTGGGTTTCAGTGACCACAGCATAGGTCAGCTAATTTAAATCTTTTTAATCTTTTTGGCCTGTTGCCCCTGGTAAGTGAGACTGCGAAACAATTAACATTAGTCTAGTCTTGTGTCGTTTGGCATTGATAGGTATTCATGCATTTTTAATATTTTTGTAAACCATGGAGCGTTTAGAACTGTGAGAAAATTTTTAATATCTGTGAAGTATCTCGATGTTAGAGTGGCTTGCCGTGCCTCACAGCTCACGGTAGAATAACTGACATTGCGGTGGTACCTACTTGGACGAACTCCGCAAGAAGAGTCCTACCACTAGTAAAATACTGTTTCTCGGTCACAAAGGATAAATAAATATATTAAATAAATATATATTAGAGGACAACATCACATACATTGCTCCGATCCCAAAGTAAGTAGCTTATACACTTGTGTTATGAAAATCAGAAACAACGAAGGTACCACAACACCCAGACCCGAGACAATGTAGAAAAGTTATTTTTCTACATTGCCCCGACCGGGGATCGAACCTGGAACCTCAGAGATGGCGGCGCCTTGAAAACCGGCACGCTAACCACTCAACCACGGAGGTCGTCAAAGGATACACATCGTCGTCGTCGAGGATCATGTCCGCGTCGCGCGCCACGCGCTCGCGCCAGCCCTGCGCCTGCGCCGCGCGCCGCCGCCGCAGCAGCAGCGCGTCCAACTCGCGCGCCGCGCTCACCAGCTGCTTGATCGGCGCCACGCTCAGCGACGACACAGGGAAGCTTGGCACTTCCGACGCTGGGATAAAAAGCCAAAACAGTTTTTTGACGTAAAAACTTTACTGGACTCGTTGGGATTTTATTAAAATGGGAAAAAACCATTGAACTCGTGACACAGTTACCGCAACCGACACCTCTGTCTGACAACTTCTGGCGTGTGGAGCATTTAATATGAGACAGAAAAACCATTGAACTCGTGACACACACACTGTTACTGTAATCAACAAGTCAAGTTTTCAAAGAAAAAAACATTGGCATGGCATGGGGTGTCCCCCCCCCATGTAATGTTCAACTTTTCGCTTCTTTTAGCACTCCCGAAGAACCACTTTTTTTTAATCATATAGATAGGCTTGCGCTGGACTACCATCATGCCTCATCAGGCATGATGGTAGCAATGATGGAAATCAATGATGAAGTATAGGGTGGAGCGCGCTTGCCTAGATTTTTTTTTAATTTCTGGGCCCAATTCACTCTTCTCTTGAAGACACTGCAAAATAATATTTGGCTAGAAACAGGGAGGCTGAAGGGGTGTTTAATTTCAACAACCATCCCGTGTTTAATTTAAGAGATATATAAAAACACTCACTCTTGTTCAAAGTCCTGCACAGTTTGGAGTAGGAGTAGGCTTCTGATGGCTCCATCATCAGTATAGTGAGGCCCTCTTTGCACGCGCGAGCGGTGCGTCCGCTGCGGTGCACGTAGTTCTGAGAAACGACGGAAATATTTTAACGACCTCCCTTGTGCAGTGGAGAACGCTCAGATTCCAGAGGAAAGTCGTGGATTCGATTCCCGCCACAGGCCACTTTCAAGTTTTATAATTTCTAAATTAGCTCCGCTCTAGTCTGGTTACAGACTTCGTCTATGTAAATGGCACGGAAAGGTTAAACAAAACTTTTTAAACATATTTATTGTGTACTGTTTAATATATACCCAGCAAACGTTGTTTTGCCATTATAGGGATATAAAAAATAGCCTACGACCTTCTCTCAGACCTGCGACTTACCGAACATACACAGAATATTTAATGACAATTGGTCGAGCCGTTTCAGAGGAGTTTGTTAACAAAAATTGGCACAAGAATTTATTTGATATATTACACAAAATAAATAAACGTTTACTTCAGATGTATTCCATCCATCATTTAAACCAATTTAAAAATTTTCTTTCTTTCTGTGTCCGACCACCCTAACCTTCCACATACTACAGTGGCAACAACTAGCGGAACTATAGCTTGGCAACTTCGTGCGGGACCCTCCTGCGGGGTGACAGACGGTGTAGCGGGGAAGGCGACACTTCTCTGCATGTATGCGTTACTGCGTCCCCCGGCCGTCTGTCACCACGCAGGAGGGTCCCGCACAAAGTTGCCAAGCTATAAATAAGTTCGCCCCATTACCTCAGCAGTCTTGGGCACTTGGTAGTGGATGACGTGGTCCACGTCGGGGATGTCCAGGCCCCTCGCGGCGACGTCTGTGGCCACCAGCACTCCGTGCGGGTCGTCGCGGAATCTTGCAAAAAAACATTGCATTATATTTCTGAAGTTAAAACTTCTTTAGGCGCATTGGGCATTTTTGGGATGAAAAAAACATTCTTGCAATACCGTTACCGTTAATTTCTTAATCAATGCGCGGAAATTTAAACTAAGTAGTACCTAGGCATCAAAAGCAATAACGAACAACAAACAATAGTTATTTGTTATGCAAGGGCGCAAAGTGGATTTTTGGGCCGAGTGTCAAATTTGAATGCTAAGCGGCGAAGGATTCTAGGGTTGAACCCTGAGCGCAGCGAGGGGTTCAAAGAATAGAATCCTGAGCATAGCGAGGCATTCAAAGACACGAGACCCAAAAATATTTGCGCCCGTCCATAACACAAAAATTTTCATCTCACCACAGCGAGGAAAATCACCAGAAGAACACTTTAGATCGGCATTGCGATTTATGTTAAATGTTGTTTTTGGTAACTCTGAATAATTTCACTTACTGAAACCACCTTCAATTATCACTCACCTTATTTCAAAGTTAAAACAAAAAAATAATGAATAAAGTAATAAAAATATTAGGTATTTTAATTTAAGGTGTTGCGGCCCTACCAGCCCGCGAAATTCAAATTTTATTTAGTTTTTCGCAAATATTAGACTAACTACGCATTGCAGATTTATGGCAATGCATTTTGCGGGCCTACTTTTTATGCATCTACATGTTTTTAATAGAAACTTTGCTCGAAAGTTCCCACTCATCTCATATTGGTTCCCGAAAGATAATTTTTTGCAGTTTCCCAGATTTCGAGCTATCGGGAACCAATATGAAGTAAATGAGCATTGTTGAGCAGAGTTTTTGTTAAAAACATATAGATGCATAAACGTTGTGCCCGCAAAACTCATCGCCATTAGCCTTCGATGTTTAATTAGCCCACTATGAGCGAAAAACTAAATAAAATTTGAATTTTCGCGCCCGGATGGTACCCATCGCCCTTAATCATGATTGGAAACATAGACAACTATCACTAGACCAGAAAAAAAATGAGAAACTTTTTTTTTACTTTTTTTGAATGCGTTCTGAAATAGGAATTTCTAAGAACCAAAGATAATATAAAATTTTATAAATATTTTAACAATAATTACATAAACAACGAGGAAAAATCATGGATTTAATTAGATTTCTTTTATAATTAATAAAACTAAATAGGAGTTATTATATTTATTGATATTCTAAGAAAAAGTAAAAATAAAAAAACTAATGTTCCTATACAAACTCTAAGGTCGAACTTTTTTACTGAACGTATGTGTTATTAGAAAAAAAAGAAGTCTTCAGCTTTGACATTGACATGACACGTAATTCGAGTTTGACGTTGGAAATGCTTTTCGGCCCAAGGGCCGGAAGGGATTTTCATACTACTTTGTCTCCCTTGGGAAAAATGAAAATGCTTTGGCGGCCTAGGGAATATAATAGCATTTTCCGCCCGCATTTCGGGCATTAAAAAACGCTTTTCCGAGCGGGTGAGATGAAAATAATATTTTTTCCTAGTTTTTTCCCATTTTCTGCAAGCCATTTTGAAATTAAAGTAAAATCTTTGATAAGTTACCTCCTTGGTTACCATGTGTCAAAGTGAAAGATCGTCACATGTTTAAATTACACGACAGATATTTTTTCGTACAACTTTTGCCGGCCGCTGCTTGGCCGGTACAGCTATTTCGATTCATCTCAAAGGTTGTCAAAATAATATTCAAATTTTAACAGGACTGATTAATTTGTTTTAAACAAAACTGCAAAATAACGCCTGCTTCCATTCAATATTCAAATTTTAACTTTACGCACCCTAAACACGCATAGGTCTACTTTTTGATCAAACGAATTTAAAAGATTTTACTAAATACCTTTCAAGATTTTTCAACCTTTGTCTCTGCGGCATACTTGCGTGGAGAGGCAGCGGTTGACACTTAAGCAGCGTGAGCAACTGAGCCAACCTACAACAAAAGAAAAAAATCAAAATGACTGTCTAAAATAACATAAATAGTGGGTGCGATAGGCAGCATTACGGGGAAATATCACAGAAAAACGACATTTTACTCAACTACTTTGAAATTAAGCCAATTTTATTATTACACATCCATTCTAGTCTTGAATAAAAACTAAAAGAATGAAGATTTTGGAGCAACTTTTGAGAAAACTTTCTATAGAGAGTTCTTCCAAACGTGTTTCTTTTTCTGAGCTAATTTAGATAAAAGTCCCCAAAATATGTGACTTTTGAAGGTAAATTTAATAGCTTTCTACCTAACTTGTTAACTTAACATGCCCCCAGTGCATACCTTCTTACACTGCTAATAGAATTGCAGAAAACAATCGTCCTGCCGGGGTGCCGCTTGAGTATGTAGTACAAGTACGCATCCTTGTGTTCGAAAGAACACGTGATACGGGACTCCGTCAGCGTTTGCGCTGTGCCTGTGGAGTGGACATAATAATCAATTATATAGCTTGAACACCAAAGGCTTCTCCACATTCCTGCGCGGTTCACGGTGAACCGTTTGTCGCGGAACGGAAAACCGACATTATTCACGCGGGAATGTGGAGAGCCTGTTTATAGCCTATGATGAATAATACTGGTTCAAATTGTGGTTCAGACCTCTGTCTTTCATTGGTTCAAATCCCGCCACGCACACACTTCGGAGTCGTGAGCATTTTAAGAAACTTATGTCCTTTGCACATGGCTCGTAAGCGTAGCGTAATCCTCGCGTACGGCGAGAGCAGTACGAGCACGAACATTTTCAAACATGTCCACAGACGAAGCGATGTTGCAGCGAATTGTAGGAGGCATAATTGTTACGAGTATTTTGTTTTGCGTGGCGTCATAATGATACGCTTACGCTTACGAGGCGTGTCCGAAGTGGCTAAATATCGCTCGATTTGGGTGATACCTCATCAGGGCGTTGCGCTGCGCGCGTCGTCGCAACGGATCCACGCACTGTATGCGACGCCTGCGTCGCACGATATCGCAACGCGAGAGGACGACACACGCACCTCATTAAGTCTCCCCAATAGATCGGAGCAGTGGAACACTGTCCGTCGTTGCACCGACGCTCTGAGAGCACAGCGCATCCTTTCCCCCGCTTTTTATCACATCCGTCAATCCGTTGCAACGTCTCGTGCGACGATGTAACGCTTTATGTGGCGTGTCATTACAATAATATGGAAAACGACGTAGCGTCGTTGTCGCGATGACGAAACGGAGCGCAACGCTTTAATGAGGCAACACCCTTAGCAGTAAAAGCCAACATTGTGAACAAGCCAGGATGCCCACGAGTTCACCAATGATCCCAAAGGTGTGTCAAGCACATTCCATATTTCCCTTTGGATAATTTCCAAGTCGTCAATAATATATCAAACCTTTGCTTTTCTACGTTTTTGTGTAATGGAAGGTAAAGTGCAATCCCATGTGCGAAATATTAAAAGGCTTACCTGAGTTTTCTGTGGTGATATCCACAACCTTTGGATCCGTCATGCCAATCATGTTGATAAGTTTCTTTATCTTTTGCTGAGGTGTCATTTTGTCTATTTTCCTATTTATGATTTTACCCCTTTTTGTCACCTGGGAAGTAAGCAAGTTCATAGAATTAGAATCTTAATTAATAAATAAACAAAAAAAGATGCAAAAACCTTCCAAAAATAGGGGTATTAAATTTTTAAGTGAAAACTTCTTTGGGCATTTTTTGAGATTCGAAAAAATTATTGAACTTTCGCCTTTTTACCGTAACCGACCAACCGACATAAATTGTTCAAGTTTACACTTCTGTCACCACTGAAGCGCTACTGATGCGGCGCCAGTATGTGTATATAGCAACAGCAGTTTGTTTCCGTACCTTCTTCCCTCTCATGTGCGCGGGCAGGTCGTGCACCATGGTGAGCGTGGCCGAGAACACGAAGTTCTGCCGCGCGCCGCGGTGCGCCTCGTCGCAGTTGAGCCGCTCCAGCAGCGGCGCCAGTATGTGTATATAGCAACAGCAGTTTGTTTCCGTACCTTCTTCCCTCTCATGTGCGCGGGCAGGTCGTGCACCATGGTGAGCGTGGCCGAGAACACGAAGTTCTGCCGCGCGCCGCGGTGCGCCTCGTCGCAGTTGAGCCGCTCCAGCAGCGGCGCCAGTATGTGTATATAGCAACAGCAGTTTGTTTCCGTACCTTCTTCCCTCTCATGTGCGCGGGCAGGTCGTGCACCATGGTGAGCGTGGCCGAGAACACGAAGTTCTGCCGCGCGCCGCGGTGCGCCTCGTCGCAGTTGAGCCGCTCCAGCAGCGGCGCCAGTATGTGTATATAGCAACAGCAGTTTGTTTCCGTACCTTCTTCCCTCTCATGTGCGCGGGCAGGTCGTGCACCATGGTGAGCGTGGCCGAGAACACGAAGTTCTGCCGCGCGCCGCGGTGCGCCTCGTCGCAGTTGAGCCGCTCCAGCAGCGGCGCCAGTATGTGTATATAGCAACAGCAGTTTGTTTCCGTACCTTCTTCCCTCTCATGTGCGCGGGCAGGTCGTGCACCATGGTGAGCGTGGCCGAGAACACGAAGTTCTGCCGCGCGCCGCGGTGCGCCTCGTCGCAGTTGAGCCGCTCCAGCAGCGGCGCCAGTATGTGTATATAGCAACAGCAGTTTGTTTCCGTACCTTCTTCCCTCTCATGTGCGCGGGCAGGTCGTGCACCATGGTGAGCGTGGCCGAGAACACGAAGTTCTGCCGCGCGCCGCGGTGCGGCCTCGTCGCAGTTGAGCCGCTCCAGCAGCGGCGCCAGTATGTGTATATAGCAACAGCAGTTTGTTTCCGTACCTTCTTCCCTCTCATGTGCGCGGGCAGGTCGTGCACCATGGTGAGCGTGGCCGAGAACACGAAGTTCTGCCGCGCGCCGCGGTGCGCCTCGTCGCAGTTGAGCCGCTCCAGCAGCGGCGCCAGTATGTGTATATAGCAACAGCAGTTTGTTTCCGTACCTTCTTCCCTCTCATGTGCGCGGGCAGGTCGTGCACCATGGTGAGCGTGGCCGAGAACACGAAGTTCTGCCGCGCGCCGCGGTGCGCCTCGTCGCAGTTGAGCCGCTCCAGCAGCGGCGCCAGTATGTGTATATAGCAACAGCAGTTTGTTTCCGTACCTTCTTCCCTCTCATGTGCGCGGGCAGGTCGTGCACCATGGTGAGCGTGGCCGAGAACACGAAGTTCTGCCGCGCGCCGCGGTGCGCCTCGTCGCAGTTGAGCCGCTCCAGCAGCGGCGCCAGTATGTGTATATAGCAATAGCAGTTTGTTGCCGCACCTTTTTTCCTTTCATGTGCGCGGGCAGGTCGTGCACCATGGTGAGCGTGGCCGAGAACACGAAGTTCTGCCGCGCGCCGCGATGCGCCTCGTCGCAGTTGAGCCGCTCCAGCAGCGGCGCCAGTATGTGTATATAGCAATAGCAGTTTGTTGCCGCACCTTTTTTCCTTTCATGTGCGCGGGCAGGTCGTGCACCATGGTGAGCGTGGCCGAGAACACGAAGTTCTGCCGCGCGCCGCGGTGCGCCTCGTCGCAGTTGAGCCGCTCCAGCAGCGGCGCCAGTATGTGTATATAGCAACAGCAGTTTGTTTCCGTACCTTCTTCCCTCTCATGTGCGCGGGCAGGTCGTGCACCATGGTGAGCGTGGCCGAGAACACGAAGTTCTGCCGCGCGCCGCGGTGCGCCTCGTCGCAGTTGAGCCGCTCCAGCAGCGGCGCCAGTATGTGTATATAGCAACAGCAGTTTGTTTCCGTACCTTCTTCCCTCTCATGTGCGCGGGCAGGTCGTGCACCATGGTGAGCGTGGCCGAGAACACGAAGTTCTGCCGCGCGCCGCGGTGCGCCTCGTCGCAGTTGAGCCGCTCCAGCAGCGGCGCCAGTATGTGTATATAGCAACAGCAGTTTGTTTCCGTACCTTCTTCCCTCTCATGTGCGCGGGCAGGTCGTGCACCATGGTGAGCGTGGCCGAGAACACGAAGTTCTGCCGCGCGCCGCGGTGCGCCTCGTCGCAGTTGAGCCGCTCCAGCAGCGGCGCCAGTATGTGTATATAGCAATAGCAGTTTGTTGCCGCACCTTTTTTCCTTTCATGTGCGCGGGCAGGTCGTGCACCATGGTGAGCGTGGCCGAGAACACGAAGTTCTGCCGCGCGCCGCGATGCGCCTCGTCGCAGTTGAGCCGCTCCAGCAGCGGCGCCAGTATGTGTATATAGCAATAGCGGTTTGTTGCCGCACCTTTTTCCCTCTCATGTGCGCGGGCAGGTCGTGCACCATGGTAAGCGTGGCCGAGAACACGAAG
Organism: Coenonympha glycerion; assembly: GCA_963855885.1. Classification (NCBI taxonomy): domain Eukaryota; kingdom Metazoa; phylum Arthropoda; class Insecta; order Lepidoptera; family Nymphalidae; genus Coenonympha; species Coenonympha glycerion. The sequence goes on from OY979631.1 coordinate 2,142,573, forward strand.
TTCTGCCGCGCGCCGCGGTGCGCCTCGTCGCAGTTGAGCCGCTCCAGCAGCGGCGCTAGCTCCTCGAAGTGACCCCGTTCCAGCATCCTGTCCGTCTCGTCTATGGCTAGAAATCTGTATATAAATAAGAAGACGTGGAACATTCGGTAGAAACAAAATTTGGAATAACACCTAAACCAAAACCCCATTTTATATATTTTTTATGTGTCATTTCACGGATCGTTCGACACATGGCCTCTGTACAGAAAATTTGTTTCAAAAATAAGTTAATAGGCAACAGGCCCAATGAGCTGCTTTTGATCTCTTTCTCTGTATAAGACGTCTTAAATACCATAAGTATCAGTCGACAAGATATCACATCATCTTACCAACTATCAACAATACTTACTTGACAGCGGCCAACTGCTGCAAATGCGGCTGCCCCTGGTTCAACAGCTCCCACAGGCGCCCCGGGGTCGCCACCACGACCTCTGGCCCGGAGCGCAGCACCCTCTCTTGTTTCACTGCCGCCATGCCCCCCACTATGGTCGCTACCTTGATACCTGGCAATGAACCGATACCACTGATTTCTAATTCATTTTTTGTGCAGATCTGAAGTGCCCCCAACGAAGGTCCACGGTACTAAATTGACATTTATTGCTAGTAACCGTCGTTTTGAATGTCATTTTATTTTAGTCCCGTGGACGCTTACGCCAGGTTACGCAACAGTTAGCGCCAAAATGGCGAAGAGTGCCGTGCCCTATTGGTTTTTAGGGTTCCGTAGCCAAATCGCAAAAAACGGAACCGGACCCTTATAGATTTTACATGTCTGTCTGTCTTTCCGTATATCACAGCCACTTTTCTCGGAAACTACAAGGACTTATATACTGTTTAAATGTGGTAAGTAGATGTATTCTGTGAACCGCATTAAGATTTTCACAAATAATAGAAAAAAAAAACAATAAAACTTTTGGGATTCTTCATACTTAGAATGGAAACTCAAAATTGTTTTTTATCAAACCCATAGGTCAGGTGTTCAAAAATGATTTTGAGGTATCTTATATAATTTTTTTTCTAAACTGAATAGTTTGCGCAAGAGACACTTCCAAAGTGGTAAAATGTGTCCCCCCTAAAATAAGACTGTAACTCCTAAAATAAGAGAATGTTAAATTTTTTTTTTTTTTTTTTTGTGTTGTGGAAATCTTGCAATCAGTCTGTTGACTATGAGCAGATGTGTTGCATGAGATTGGCGGTACGGCAAGATGACTTCCCCATCAGGAAGATCCCCCTTATGTCACTTTCGGCTATCTAATATATGCCGTCTTTTCAGTCTTCGAATCACTTCTGGCATTGTAAGCTGTACAGCTAGGTGGTTCGGATGGCTGGTTAGCCTACATTTGTAATTGGAAATGTAGCTATTTATTTCCTCCCTGACAGTTTTAATGTTGAGCTGCTCATGGATCTCACTTATACGTAGATACCATGGGGCGTTGGCAATTTGCTTTAGTATGTAGTTTTGCGCCCGTTGTATAATGTCTACATTGGAATCACATGCTGAGCCCCATAATTTTATTCCATAGGTCCATATTGGTTTTATTATGGTTGTATAAATGAGTAATTTGTTGTCTAGGGATAGTCTGGCATTTCTCCCAAGCATCCAATACAGTCCTCTAAACCGATGGTTGATTTCATGTCTTTTTGTTTCAATGTGCTTTTTCCATGTAAGTCTACGGTCCAAGTACATCCCTAGGTATTTGACATTGTCACTTTGAGGAAGTTGGTTGTTTCGCAGAGAGACAGGAGGACAATTCCCTCTGCGCAAGGTGAATGTCACATGGACTGACTTATTTGCACTGGCTTTAATCCTCCACTTAGTCAACCATTTATCAATTTCATTTAGGCTGCATTGCAGAATTCTTGAAGCTTGTTCAGGGCATTTGCTACGAGCGAGGATAGCTGTGTCGTCTGCAAATGTTGCTACTGTGACATTTGCTGTTTGTGGTAAGTCACTAGTATACAGTGTGTAAAGGACAGGTCCCAAGACTGAACCCTGTGGGACTCCAGCTGCGATTGGATGGAAACTGGAGGTGTAGCCGTCTTCTTTGATTTGAAAGATTCTGTCCGAGAGATACGACCTTAGTATTTCATAGTATGTATGAGGTAGGCATGTTTTGATTTTGTATAGTAAGCCCTTATGCCACACTTTATCAAATGCTTGCTGTATATCTAGGAATGCAGCAGAGCAGTATTCTTTATGTTCTAACGTATCTCTTATGGCTTTACACACTCTATGAACCTGTTCAACGGTGCCATGCTGTTGTCGGAAGCCAAACTGATGGTCTGGGATAATTGACTTCTGGCGGAGTTCCTGTAACAGTCTCCGAAGGAGAATTTTTTCACAGATCTTAGAAGTTACTGGCAAAAGGCTGATTGGTCGATATGAAGTAAGTTCATGGACGGGTTTACCAGGTTTTCCTATCATAATAATCTGTGAGACCTTCCACAATGCAGGGAAGTAACCAACTCTCAGAATGCCATTTATAAGTGTAGTTAGAAAAACCAGTCCTTTTCTAGGAAGTTCTGACAGGACTTTTTTGTCTATGAGGTCAAAGCCTGGTGCTTTTTTGTTCTCCATACTTTTTATTATATTGGCGATTTCTCTTGGGTTTGTTGACGCAATTGGCAAGTCTAGCTGAAAGTCTTGATTAAGCACGTTTTCTATCTCTGATTCATCAGTCTCTTTGTCATGTTCATTTGGTGTGAAAATTTTAGCCAGGTAATCCCCAAAGGCGTCTGCTTTTTGTTGTTGGCTTCTTGCCCAGACATTGCCCTGTAGTCTGATTGGAGGTTTAGGTTTTATAGGCTGGTTCATGTTTTTACAACTTCGAAAGAGTGAGTGGTTTGTAGCGCTCGTTGCCGTGAGCGATTCCAAGTATGATTCCATTGAGGCATCGTTTGCTTCAGCTAACATTACTTTCAACTCTTTGCTGGCTTTGTTGAATGCAGTTTTATCTTGTGGATGTCGACTGTTATGCCATACCCTACGGAGCCTTCTTTTTTCTAGTATTTGTGATTTTATTTCTGCTGGTACAATATTATGTCTTTTTGAACGAGATGTAATTTCCGGCGTACATTTCCAGCAGGCTGCTTGGATTGTTGTCCTGAATACATTAGTAGCATGATCTATATCATCTTCAGATTTTAGAGCAATTCGAAGTTCCAATTCTTCTTCAACAATGCTTCTAAAGGCTTCCCAATCTGTTCGCTTGTTGTATAGTTGAAGACGTTTTGTGTTACCAAAAACTTTGGTGCCTATAGTTAGAATCACTGGGATGTGATTGGAAGAACCATCTAAAGATGAGGTTATTGAGTAGGAGAGCTTAAACAACCCCTTTAATATGAAGAAATCCAAGACATCAGGTAATCTATTAGGGTCTGAGGGCCAATGTGTGGGTTCTGGAGTTGAAACAGTCGTCAGGATGTTTTTATCTACACTTTTCTTTAATTCTCTTCCTCTGGTAGTTGTCAGTCTTGAACCCCATTGAAGGTGTTTGGCGTTCCAGTCTCCTCCAATAATAAATCGATTGCCAAGGCTTTTAAAATACTTAGAGAATAACTCCTCCGAAATACGATGCTTGGGTGGACAGTATACAGCTGAGACGTTGAAATCGCCATTTTTATCTGATATGGCTACTGAGGTAGCTTGAATGTGCTCCGTACTATATTGGGGTAATTCATAGTGTCTAATTGATGTTTTAATTAAAACTGCTGTTCCTCCATGTGCAGTTCCATCTGGGTGATTAGTATGGTATATATAGTACCCTTTGATTTTGATGACACTATTACTAACAAAGTGAGTTTCTGATATGAGCATTATATCAAGCTTGTGGAGATGAAGTAACAATTCTACTTCATCTTTGTTGGGTGAGAGACCGTTTATGTTCCAGGTCCCTATCTTTAAATCTATTTTAAACCCTTGGAAATTAACGTTGTGATGAGTTGCAGTAAAGTACTCATTTGTTGTAAGAGCAGATCAATTTTTTCTGATTGTTTGATAAACATGTGTTCCAATGTTTTGTAGGGAGCTGACTGTGTATCTGATCCAGGTTCATTCGATGTTTGCTCGATAGACTTTTGCTTGTTGATAGCTTCAGCATATGTTTTTTGTTCGTTCTTCTTTGTATTTTGTTTTGGTGGCGGTTTTGCATCAATTGAATTCAAGTTAATTGAATCAGTGATGACCCCCTCTTTTTGTTTTTGCTGTTTTTCTTTCCGTTGCTGTATAGGGAACTTTTTCTGAGTTTTTCTGGATAGGATTTCTTGGTACACTTCACAGCCTTTGTAGTTAGCTGGATGTGGGCCTAGACAGAGAGCGCACATTGCTGGAGTATTGCGGTCTTTTTTTGGGCATTCTGAAGTTTTGTGTGCTCCTGCACATTTAACGCAGCGATATGGTTTCATGCAGTAGTTTTTTGTGTGTCCATACTGTTGGCACCTTTGGCACTGAACCACAGTTTTTCGTTTTCTTGGATCTTCTATAACTACCGATTGGTGATATATGACCTTTATGTCTTTCACTGCCTTGTTTGTATGACTTGGTAGCAAATTTACAAAGAATGTGGTTGTAGGTTTTTTATCTGGACCAAATTTCGCGTTTATTATTTCTCCTGTAACAGTGTTACCAGTTTCTTCAATTGCCTTCTTAATAGCATCGAGGGGTGTAGTGTGGTGTAAGTTTCTAATCACGATTCTGTGACATCTATTGTCCTTGCGGTTGAACGTGTGACCAATCAGGCCGTTTTCCCGAATAACTGCAATAATCATTTTGTAAATTTCGACATTGAAAGTCAGTATTCTCAGTTGGTTTCTGTTGACTATTTTATATGTAAACTGGGATTTCTCGGTTACCGTTTCCAGTAGTTCTGTAAGTTTATTTAGATCCTCAACACCATATAGGACGATTGGTGGAGGTTTACTTGGCTTCTTAATCTTTGGTTCCTCTTCTTCAGTTGGGTCAATTGTCAGTCCACTAAAGCTGTTGTGTGTTTCTATTTTATCGGGTGATGGGGTAGAGAGCTTTTTCCTTTTTGGGTTTCGAATTCTCGGGAGTCTTTGCCATTCAGGATGACGTTGTGTTGTGTCAGTTTTTGGCTCTATACTATGACATTGGCTACTTTCACGTGTACTGCCAGAGTGGGTAGCATGATCTTCTTGGTTTTCAAGGAAAATTCCTTTCTCTTTCAGCATTGGTGTTTCTCTTGAAGTATCCATGGGGGTGTTTTCGGTCCCAATTTTATTTGCTGGACTGCTCCCAGCAGATGAAGATCTTTGTTTTGTAAAGAATAAGCTAGGATGGAAGGCCTGCTGTACATGTTAAAATTAAAAAAAAAATATATGATGTACTATGCAAACTTCCACTAAAAATTGGTTTGAAGGATATCTAGTAAGTAATAATTGGTATTCAAAATTAACCTCAAAAAACAAAATTAAGTTTGAGGTTGGCTGAGAAAAATGATTCATTATTATGAATCACTTATTGTACAGTAGTACGAAACCCTCTGTGTGCGAGTCCGAATCGCACTTGGCCAATTTTTTTTTATTTATCAGTTACCTGTATATTTCGCAGCTGCAATCAAATGTCTGCTAATTTGTATGGCCAGCTCTCTGGTAGGGGTCAATATCAGAGCGTACAGAGGTTTGCCTGTCTTGTACAATACATTTCCTGGCAACTCTACATCATCTAATACTTTTACACATCCTATACCTGAAAAAATTGGAAAAAAGAGCATTTACAACTTAGTTTTTTTTAAAACAAGGTTGCATAGCGAAATCTTGAAAGTAAACTATTGGATTTACAACAGCAAAAGTCTTCCACCAAACCATGTCAGTATGGTCAACTGCTTCATTATGTCCAAAAATGGTTAAGTTATGTGTCTTATACAATATTTATTCAATAGCCAAGTTATAACTATAAATGTTATTTGAAAAGGACCAAAAATTTAAAGATTTATTTAGTGTGTTAACTAGTTTTAACAGTGACAGATTAAGTTAGATTTTCCGATTTGTCAACATATTTATTTATTTATTTGGCAACTAAAACATGTTATAAATATAATATACAGTTGGTTTCTTAAGTACTAAGTTTTAATTCTAATTATAACTCTAATAAACTCCACTTGTTATTTTAACAGTCCCTTTTTGTAAAAAAATATTAATGATAATACCTACCTTGTCTATTAGCATCAACTTCATCTACTCCTTCTGTTTCATCACTGCTTTCAGCAACTTCCTTATCATTTTTATCTTCATTCCCTTTTATTTTATCATCTTCATCATCATCACTAGACTTCAAGTCATCAGAGTCCAACATATCTGATAAGTGTATGTAATTATCTTCATCACTATCATTTCCTTCATCAACTGACTCTTCACGTTTCCTAATCGGAACTTCTATTTCATCTATGAAATTCTCATCATTTTGTTCATCAACTAACACATTAGGTGGTGATTCATTTGTTTCCTCATCTTCACCAGTGCTGTAGCCGTCTTCAGAAGATTCCTTCACTTCTTTTTCGTTTCTACTTTTAACTACTTTACCTTTTTTACCTTTATCTTTCTTTTTTCTTTTATTGTTGTTTGCTACTTCAGTTTTGCTTTTCTTTTTTAGAGAAGTCTTTTTATAAGGTATGTCATAAACATCTAAGCCTTTCAGTTCTGCTTTTTCCTTTAATTTCATTATACCAGATAAAATAGGAAGACCAAATGCCAGGGTCTTGCCACTGCCTGTCTCAGCAGCACCCAAAATATCTCTCCTCCCTAAAATTAAAAAAATGATTATTATTAAGTTTACACTAAACTGCTTCAACAAATTTCGCAGGAGATAAACTAGGAAAGGAAATAAACTTCGTAAACTAGGTAATAAAATAAACGTCAAAGGAAATAAACTAAAGTTTATGACAGTTAAGGAAATTACACTCCAATTAAACCATATTAAGGTAACTGTTCCATAATTGTGTAAGAAATGATGACATATTTGCTCAAAATTTCTGAGTTTTGTACTTACCAAGTTTTTATTACAATAACTCTTACTTTGGACAAGTCTGAAAACCTTATGCCTACATTCATAACTATAAAATTATAAAATTACCATGTATAGCAGCAGGCAAACTCAACTGCTGTATTTTAGTTGGCTGCTTGAACCCTAGTTCCATCAAAGCTGTGACTATTTCTGGTGGCAGTTTGAATTCTGCCCATGACAGCATGTCTTCGGGTGTCAAATTTGATACCTCTTCTGAAATATTTTCGCCTAACTTTCTCTTTTTTGTTTTATTGACTTTTGTTTTATCTGTTTGTATATTTGTATTTTTATTGGCCTCTATTTTATTTGCTTTAGCACCTAAAAATAAAAAAATAAATATAAAACATTAACTACTTAAATATGTATTCAGAATAGGTAAATCTGTTTGTTCTATGGCTATTTTTTCTATTTATTGTCACATAAACGTAATTTGAACTCAAACAAATAAAAATATAAATATTTGAAATTTTCTGAATACATAATATGTTTTTTTGCTATGTCCCACTTTCAACTAAAGAATCACATTTATTTCTTGGTTGGTTTTAATAGACTGCAGAATTTTACCACCTGGTTGGAGGATGGAGCATTATTATTTATTACCTGTATGACGTTCATTGTTTTTTTTAATTTCACTGTCTTTGCAAAATTCATTAGTGACAGATGGTGCAACTTGTTCACAAGTCTCCACAATAAAACCGTTGCTCAGTTTCACTTTTTTACTTGGAACGTCAAGTGGCTCTTGTGGATACTTATCGTTTTTATGTTTACGTTTCTTCTCATGCTTCGATTTCAATTCAAGTTTCAGTTTTGATTCTTGCTTTTTCTGCAAAACAATGCAAAATACTAAGTAAGTATACAAGTCGGCTTTATTTCTTAGTCTCAATCTCTAAAAGGTTACCTTCTGGTCAGTGTAAATAAGCATATAACAAAAGTACCATTTAAGCAGAATCTAAAAGGCACAGGAATTTAAAAATCTAAAAACGTAATTTTAATTAGATAAATGTAATTGTACCAATCAATTGCTTACCTTTTTCGGTCGTTTAGTGCTTTTATCCAGACCATAATCGGTACACTCTTCCAGTCCAACAAAGCCATGGAATTTGTCCATCATTGAGGCTGGAAACCCGTCCAATGGAACTGAATCCCATTTCATAGTTTTTATCTTCTTCGACATGTTTTTAATGTTTACTTCAGCAAAGCTTTTAAAAAAAGTTACACTACTTTATTTACAATTTTGTAACCTCTAAAATGTTCAATCCAGTTCAATCTACAAAACGACAAAACCAAAGAGTATATAATCACTACGTTTTAGACAAAACCAAAGACAAAACAAACGTGATTTTGACATCTTATTTGACATTGACATTTAAATAGGTATCACAGATAAATTATACATTTAACACAGCAAGTTCGGAAACAAGACGTTCCAACCACAGCCCCAACTTCCAAGTATGAAACAAGGAACCACTTGCAATGTGATGTAAAAGTATGCACCCAAAGGGGTGTACCTATACATTTCTACTTTAGTACAATACGTCCATGCGTGCATATTCAGTGCTTTGAGTAGGGGCCTTATCATGATCCGCCGCATGCTTTCTACAGTCCGACAAGGCTCTTTTGGCACTTGAAGGAGGGCGCTGTTGCAAAACAAAGGCAGCCATAAAATAAAATCTCCTTAATGTTACTTCAATTTTAGTTTAAAATAGTTAATAGTTAGCAAAAACAACATAACATACAATAGTGATATACTGACAGAGCGAACTATCAAACAGAAGCACAAGATAGCGGCGTTAGTTCAGATTTTGGCCACGCGCCAAAATAGCCTTGTCGCACTGTAGGTACAATTCTATTCTATTGTCTATGGGTAGATATTTGACATAGGTAGGTACCTAGGTAATTAATACAATAAAAAACACAGACCCCATGCGGGTACCACAGATTACTTCACAGACCACAAAAATTGAAAAGTCAAAAAAAATGTAATAATAAGTAGGTAATAAAAAATCCAGTGTAAGAAAACACAACAATACCACAGGAAATAAAATGTGAACAATTTTCTGAATTATTCCTTCGATGATTAGGTACCTATATTAATCAAAGAATTATTCAGAAATAAAAGTTAAGATTTTTTTTATTCATAGGTTGCACACCCTTGCCCGAAATAAAAATTCAAGAAAAAAAAATAAAAACCACAAATGCACGGACGAAGCACGCTGCTTCTGCAACCATAGACAAAATCGGGGAGGAAGTTTGTGAGTGATCGATTTTACACCGGCCTCTACCAAACCAAACTTCTCAACGGCATTTCTCTTTGTTTGCCGTACGCGTGCATAACATTAAAAACAAAAGTATTGAGGTTGGAAGATTTGTGAAAATGGCGAACACGTTTCGCGCGGTGACCGTGTCCGCCGTGAACAATGACGGCGCCCTAACACCGCGCTTCAACTTCCCGACAAACGTAAACGTGGATTATGACCCGCAAGGTCTCAGTGTTAAAGTGATCCGTGCCGACCCGGTGCTGGCGCAAGAGGTGCTAGAGTTTCCCGTCCACAGCCAGAGCGAGTGTTCGCGAGTGGCTGGACAATCTTACATTTTTACTATAGATAACGAGACATTGTTTTTTAAGTTCGCCTCCGATGTCGACTGTCAGAACTTCCACCTGCTCGTCAGCAAGATCAAGGCGGGTCGGTCGTCGTCCGTGTTCACGGTGCGCACCGAGGACTCGTCGGCGATGCAATACTTTCAGTTCTATGGATACTTGAGCCAGCAGCAGAACATGATGCAGGACTACGTGCGGACGAGCACTTACCAGCGAGCCATACTGTCCAACATGAACGACTTTAAGAACAAGGTAATCCTGGACGTCGGCGCGGGCTCCGGCATCCTGTCGTTCTTCGCGGCGCAGGCCGGAGCGCGGAAGGTTTACGCGGTTGAAGCGAGCAACATGGCGCATCATGCGCAGGCCTTAGTGCGCGCGAACGGCCTCCACGACCGCATCACGGTAGTCGCGGGCAAAATAGAAGAAATAGAACTACCTGAGAGTGTAGATGTAATAATATCAGAGCCCATGGGCTACATGCTGTACAATGAACGCATGTTAGAGACATACTTGCATGCGAAGAAGTGGCTCAAACCAAACGGTAACATGTTCCCCACCAGAGGCGACTTACACATAGCACCGTTCACAGATGATGCATTATTCATGGAACAATACAATAAGGCTAACTTCTGGTACCAGGCATGCTTTCACGGTGTGGATCTAAGTGCACTCCGAACTGCAGCAATGAAGGAGTACTTTAGACAACCTATCGTTGATACGTTTGATGTTCGCATTTGTATGTCAAGGTCAGTTAAACATGTGGTGGACTTTTTGGAAGCTAACGAAACTGACTTACATCGTATTGAAGTGCCATTCAGATTTGAGTTGACGCAGTCGGGAACTTGCCACGGCCTGGCGTTCTGGTTTGATGTGCTGTTTGCGGGTACCACACAGCACATATGGCTGTCTACTGCGCCAACCGAGCCCCTCACACATTGGTACCAAGTCAGATGTCTGTTAGAAACTCCAATTTTTGCTAAACAAGGTCAAGCTCTGACCGGAAGAGTACTTCTACTAGCAAATAAGCGACAGAGTTATGATGTTACCATGGATGTAACTTTGGAGGGCACTAACATATCCTCTTCAAACACGCTAGATTTGAAGAATCCTTACTTCAGATACACAGGAGCCCCAGCGGCACCTCCGCCAGGAGTTAACACAGCATCCCCCAGCGACACATACTGGAACTCTGCTGAATCAGCTGCTGCTTTGAGCAACGGTCAAGGTGTGATCCTCACCGATGGCACCCAGCAGTACTGCACCACACCAGATCAGACCATTGCATATGGCGCACATCCCAATCAAATTATCAAAACGGTGATGCTGCAAGAGGAGTTCATCAAAAGGGTGTGCGTCACTCAGAATGGCGACATATAATCCGCAAAGTTGCGCCGAGCGCGCCTTAGGGCTTTAAGGAACCGTCGCAATCGGTTGTGAACTATCTTCCGTTCAAACTCTGTAGTGTGTAAGAGGACTTATTTATTAATGAAAATTAATGATACATCACAGTGAACTGTAAATTGTGTAATTGTAGCAATGAAATAGTGCTAAATAAGTAATGAACAATCGTAAACAGTAATTGCATGGTTAGATTCTGAATTGCAGGCCTCTTATGTGCTGCTACAATACATGGACATTTTTTGACTTCAAGTTTGTCAGTTAACTGTAAATCTTGAATTGCATGTATGTTTAATGTTATAAATTTACCAATAGCACATTTATAGGGATACTGAGTACCATTTTGATGGAGCCATAAGCCCCTAACTAAACTGAGTCAACTGTACTGCTAATATAATAACTTTACATTTAAGAATAGGAGTTCCACAGGTTTGATGGATAGGTTTTTTACACAGGTAGCAAATATAATTGTTGAGATACTACAAAATGCAATTCTCCAAATTTGTTAGTCGACTCAGTGTAGTATTTAGGAGCCAGTGATTTTACAAACATGTCTAAACATTTTAAGTTATTATAACATATTGAGATGGTTTTGAATCAAAAACCTGTCAAATGTTTTGTGCAATTTTGTTGTATAAAAATCGTAGCAGCCAAGAGCCAAGTTTTGCAAGACATCAGATAGTGTGAATTTAGTTATCGATTTTATGACGCTTGCTAGTGTAATTTGGACAGCTCTAACATGTTTTTTTTTTCACTGTATATATATATCTGTACTCCTTTTGTCTTATGGCAAAGGTCAAAAACTATAGAACTGTTAGCACCAAACTTAAACAATAACCAACTGCAATACATACTTTTGCCAATGTTTATATAATTTGGATACAGCAAACGAAAAGGTAACTTCAGACCGTTTCTTCAGTTTCAAAGTTTCAGTTATTGGTAGGTTCCTTTCAATTTTAAACATAAATTGATAGAAATAAGTATTATTAGACAGAAAATAAAAGTTGATAGTTTGGTGCAAATAGTTTGGTGGATCATAGTTAAGGTAGTTTAAGGAATTTATAGTTTCAAGTACACTTAGATTAAGCGGTGAATGCTAATAATGATAATATGCTGAATGTTAGCAATACTCATTTATCATTATTATCTATTGAATTTAATGAATCAATTGACAATGAATTTTGTGACTCAAATCATGTTTTTTTTTTCCACAATGAACTAATTGTTACTTGTGACTTTATCTGTTGGAAATTGGTTGTTTTCCAGGATAAAATGGGTTATCATCACTAATTAAAAGCCACTAAGATAATTTGACATGACTGGTTGTTGTTCATGGCACTCACTGTGTGAAATAACTAACCTTCAATGGATGCTATATTATCAAAGGGATGAATAAATATTATATGTCAAATGAAAGGCAGCCAAATAAGGTTATAGTCGAGGCATTTTGTAAGATTCCACCGTTTAAATTATGCTGTCGTCGTTCGCTTTTTCTGTATGCTGAGGAGTTAGTAGTTAGTACAGGTTTTTTTTACGAATTTCGAGTCGAATCGCACAAACGAATCGAATTTACAGCCAGCGCCATCTATGGACAGTTACTGACAGTGCGGTTAAATCAAATCAAATCAAAATATCTTTATTTCACATAGGCCTAACATACAGGCTCTTGCGAACGTCGGTATGACATTTCTTGCATAATAATGGTGATAACTACAATGTTATGATATATATGATGTTAGTTAGGCAGTTCGGTTCGGTAGGCACTGCCAAATGACACAGCAATATACATTTTGCCTACGGCATTTTGCGAAAAGCGAATTTTTATAAACTGACGGCGCCGTATGTACCTAAACAGCGGAATCACATCAAAATGCCGCTGACATACGTAACAAGAAACGAGTTCACATTTTGTTATTTAGTATAATATAATTCTGTCTGCCAATCTAGTTAAAAAGATTATTCTGGGAATATGAATTCTTATTGAATATATATAAAGTGTAGGTAATCTGATATAGTTCTAAACTGCATTCTCTACCTAAAACCCTTGAAATCTGATATTCACTGCTGTATTCTTAATAGATGAAGAGGTTCTCGATTAGACTGTATGATTTTTTGACGGTTACGTGATTTCTCCGTCAATTCTGAACCAATTTTGATGATTCTTCTTTATTTGCTATCAACTTCAGTGGTAGTCCCATTTCAGTTTGGTGCAGATTTCATGGATAAACTCCTCAATGGATAAGAGCAAAAGAAAAAACGACATACATACAGGTAAAAGCCTCATGCAATAGCTAGAAGACTACATTTTTAAAAATAGCAGACAGAAGGTACTTACTTATCATTAGAATTATTACATGTATGTATACCTACAGTTTGGTTTATGTAAATATTGTACGAAATATATTACACATAAGTTTTAAGTGTATATTCTGTTCTTTACGCAGGAAAGTAGTTTTGCTCTTTTGTTCCAAAAATAATTTAAAAAATACGCGATGATAAAGATGAAACAGGTCGCATTTTACATGGTGTAATGGTATCTATTACCCACTAAATTAATTGCTTCTTTCATTGAAAATGAACATACGTATTATTAGTAAACATTTCCAGGCTTATCGGTCTGGATGGAAGCCAAATTGCGTAAAAGATCTCATGATTCCACTTTCGTGTTGCGCACGAGATATTGGGCCTTGGATACGTTGTCTTGGGGACAAATGGTGCGACATTTTGCGGACAACTACATTTATTTTAAACGTTAATATACCGCAATTATTTAAACACCAATTTCCTCGTCTTATAAACTAGGTACTCCTATTCTATATGGAACGTTTTTGTCGAACCTTTTAAATGATGTTTTGCCATATAGTTGTCATGGCATATAGAACTCACTCAACACGATGCTCAATGACCTCAGCAATCTCGATAGCTACTTATTACTCAAAATGAGCAACTCAAAAAATAATTTTGAGTTCTCACGTTCCGCTCGACTTAGTATAAAGTGGTTGAGAAACTCTGAACTCGAAATTGCAGACGGGTAAACATGCTGGGTCATACGGTCCAGCTAGGTAGGTCAAATTTCGAGGAAGAGGTGGTGAACCTCCAAATCTAGCTCGGACGAGCAGCATTCGTGAAACCTTGTGATGTCTTCTTGTCCAATATCTCTGAAAGCCTGAAGATTTAGTTAGTTCTTCGTAAAGTGCGTGTTGCCAGTGATGACAGACGGAAAAAAAGATCATAAAAAGTCTAGAGTCACTCAGAGAGCGATGTAAAGAGCTATCTATGCTCGGAATGAGGATATCCGTAGATGAACCAAAGTCATCGACATAGCTCAACGTATCACGTAGTTGAAGTGGCAACGGGCATGGCACATAGCTCGTAGAACTGATGGACGTTGGGGACCCAAAGTGAAGGAATGACGACTCCGCACGGGAATGTGCAGATCTCCGACCAGATGGATTGACGACATTAAGAGTCGTGGGAAGCCATAAATTTTTTCGAGACGAATTTGTCCAACAGTAGACATCCGTCGAATGGAACGAACTAAAAGCCTTTGTAGATATCAGAAAAAACGCTCACGGTTCGCGAAAACGTAAACTAGAACAAGAAGGATAGATTCTTTAGCGAAATAAACGCGATCTTGTCTCTTAGAAGGTTTGAATTGCAGAATATTTTGTGAACCCCAGTTGATAACTCTTTTGTCTGGTCGTTTGATCTAGAATATCCTAGATATCTTCAAATCAAGAGTGAATAAACTTTTTCTAGACAAGCGCGATCCACTTTAGGCTTTATCATTTGACATTTCACGCCACAAGGTGTAAACAGCCAAGCGCTAGTCTAATATAATTATTATTTCTTATTAAAATTTTATTAAATGGTGAACTCTTACTTTTCTGTTCCGATTCTCGGTACCTAGGTTCGCTCTGCCAAAACGATGGCAATATTGACCGGGATGTAAACAATAGAATGAATGCGGGATGGATGAAATGGTCTCAGGTATCCAGGAATGCTCGTTAAAATTAAGGGAAAAGTTTTTAAGACGATTGTCAGACTTGTCATGTTGTATTGATCAGTGTTGGGCGGTAAAAGGGATAGATGAAAGTCGCCATTCGCATTTCGGTCGTCTTGTAATAATTGTGAATGTCGAGATGGATATGTGGTACGACGAGAATGGATAGGATAGGCAACGAGTACAATATAAGGGGAAGTTTGTAGGTTGCGCCAGTAACAGAAAAGATAAGGAGTAAAAGGTTAGCGTGGTATGGGCATAGACCGAAGAAGAGATGGATGGTGTGAAAGAAGATATGCGTGTGAAAGGAGTGGAATGCGAGTTGACAGCTGATAGGAGAGAATGGAAGAATAATTATTGTGCCGACCCCTCATAACGTGGGAAAAGAGCAGGAAAAATGTTTTCTATGAAAATTGCATAAAAAATATCTATTGCTCAATTACCATTTTTTCAAAATGATTGGATCGACTTAGTTTTTTTGTTTAGTGTATTGATTAAAGCGATGTCTATACAACCACTAATAATATGTATTACGTTTTTTTAAAAACATAAAGAACAGTGGCAGAAATGTACACAAATGAAGTTTAGCGTCTAGATGTAACATTTATTACAAGATGATTCTAGTAAATAACTGAATATTTTCAAGGTATCACCAGTTATTGTAAAGGACGGGTCAAAAAATAAAATATTTAAAGAAATTCAATTGATTACTGATAGGTTCCGTTTCCACATTCCTGACAGCTAGTGTTGCCGGATGCCAAACTTTTCCACTTTTATACTCCATCTTTTTGACGATCGGTCCACTTTTGTACGAGAACACCATGTAACAGCTACTGAAGAAAATCCTATTTTCAGGTACTAATGTAGAATACACGACAATAACTGTATCAATTTCCATTGTTCCTTTTTTTTGCAATTAATTTACTCGAATTATATAAAAAGATTAAATTACTTTAGGGTTTTCCACTGCGTTGGAGTAAAACTGAATATTATTTTTCCGTGTGAGCCAATCTCACTTAAATAAACTGTTTGCAGATTTATGATTATTTGACAGAAAAGTACACCTATTAATTATTATTCTTACTGAAATCTATTACAACCGATTATTTTGAGCATTTTGTCTTGGTAGTTTAGCGTTTCCGAAATACCCTTGTAATTGAATATTGATTTATTAACTCTATTAGATTTTACTTTCAGTCGATTGGAGTTTTTTAATTCCGGCATCTCGCAACACTATCCGACAGCTACATGGCCATAACTGTCAACAGTGACAAATTCTCGAACAAGTGACAAGTATTCATCAAAGAGGATATAGTGTATTGTCTATGCTCTCTGATGGTTCATGGCGGAGGTCGCTGTTGTTATAATACTCAATTATTACAATATTTTGAAAATAAATATTAATTTTTCTCTACTTTTTTGTGAGAAAAATCTTTTAGCATTGAGTTCAGGCTTGCGGGCCCAATCAAAAAAATATTTTTTCATTTATAGTTGCATTCATATTGCATTAGCGAAACCAATGTATGGGCCCGCACCATTGTTCTTTGATGTTGCCTAAGTTTGATGATGGGAAATAGGTAGGTACCCAAATTGTATAATAATAATGAACCCTAATAAATTACACTAAAATTATTATTTGTTCTAATTCAGTTTATGAGTAGTTGAATGTACTACTTAGTACCTCATGAGTATTGGGCATAATCCTTTCAAAAGCTTATTTATGCAGGTGATAGGTCTTTCAATGAAATTAATTTTGTTTTCATTGCAATTTACATGACGTGTTACTAAGGCGAACTCAACAGAACTGCCCGCGAAATTCAAAATTTTCGTGGTTTTTTGCAATTTGTACGCTAATTACACATAATAAATAGGCTTATGGCATGGCAGTCATTTTGCGAGAATGGCAGTTACTTATTTACATGTTTATATCAAATTTTTTCCATAAAAGTGTCTAACCTAGGAAATTAGTCCGAGTAAAGACTTTTAAGTGAGCAACTCGCAAATCTCGGATTAATTTCTTTAACTCGACACTTTCAAGCAGAGATTTTTATATAAATACGTGAAGATGATCTTGGGATTATCGGAATTTGACTGCCATAAGCCTATTACGTCTTATCAGCTTAAAAATCGCGAAAAACCACAAAAAATTTGAATTTGGCGGGCACACCTGTGGTGTGCTCCTTAAATACTTAAGTATAATCGATAACTGACCAGTGAGCATAGAAAAGGAATTCGTGATCAATTAAATAAAAAATGCTCGCCATTTTGACTATCATAAATTAACATTTATTTTCACATGCAAGAAGACACTTTGTAATTTAAGTTCAGTTAACAAAACTACCTCACATATTGGCAGACGGAATGATAACAAAAATAGAGAATCTTTCTCTCATAGAACAATGAATAAATCATGGCATTAATAGTGTGTTCAATACACGAATACGAATATAAGGGTCAATTTACATCGTCACAGAATGGAATGGAAGCGACTGTTTGCAACGAAATTGTACATAGCATAATGAACTTTATGTCAATTGTATAACGTACAAATTCAATAACAGCAAAAAAAGGAAGGTCGCGAGTCTTGCGGGGAATCCTCCCGAATTCTCGAAAATTCCTTTAAGAGGACCCTTCCTGGACCACCCAAGTACAACGAACGCGTGGTCTAAATGCTTGCTGTTTCATCTCACACTATCCTAGAGAGAGACGCACTGCGAAAAAAAAGAGATAACGCCTGTGTCGTCGGTCAGCCGTTCGGAAAATTCCGCCACTCGCTCGCGGCAGAGATTCATTCATGACGATGGCATCATAAAGCAATAGTATTGCTATTGTTCCGCGCCGCGCCGATAAGAATTTAGGTAGGTATACCAACTGTGAACTGGGTACAATTTATAAATCACACTGAGCATATCAAAAATCACTAGCCCTTTCGAAAGCAAAGTCGGAGTCCGTATTCAAATAGCCAAATTAGTTTTATAAAACAACGAAAATCACTCAACTAATCAATGTCCGGTAAAGTAAAGCAAGATTGTCATAGGAAAAAAACCGGCCAAGTGCGAGTCGGACTCGCGCACCGAGGGTTCCATACCATAAAAGAAGTAAAAAATTGAAAGAATCACTTCTGTTCATGAATTTACGAATATAATTTACGTGTAGGTACTTTTGTTGGCAAACCGCAAACGTAACTTTGTTTTTGGCGGATTATTGTTATTATCAAAAAAAGTATATGAGTCAGCGAGTTTATTTTATTTTTCCTGTAAAATATACGTTAACTTCTATTGATCATAATTATTTCAGATTTTTCGATTGGTAATCTTCGGAGATAAGGGGGGGGGGGCACGGTATTTTTTTCGACAGTTTGCCCAATAAATCAAAAACTATCAGGCATAAAAATAAATAAAAATTAGTTTTAGAATACACAAGTAACGCCCTTTCATATGATACCCCACTCAATATTGTTATCTCATTTTGAAATTTTATCGACCCGGTTTTCCCCCCTTTTTAAATAAAAATAAAAACAATTTTCAAATTTTTACGATTGTTATGACGTCGGGTCACTATTACCTATAACTATTCTAAATTTCAAGTCGATAGCTTGAATAGTTACTGAAATAATCGAGTGTGACAGACGGACGGACGGACGGACGGACGGATGGAGAAAGTCTCACTATAAGGGTTCCATTTTTACCATTTTGGTATGGAACCCTTAAAACGAATAAAATATAAACAAAGTCGACGCACCACTTACAAACTCACTCAACCACAACGTGTAACGTCAACTTCAAATTCTCCTCCACAGAGTACACCATCACTTTCGTCCGAGACAGTGTTGCCACCTACTAGTTTTTTTTTTACCATAGTTACGGATAAAGATCCAATATTATTTTAGGATGAACTTATATGCAAAATAAATGACTAACTAAATGTATCATGATAATAATAATAATAAATAAATTAAACTATTTTTTCTTATTCTTTCCAAATATGGAGATAATTTATCGGTTAGGATTCAAATTAACGAATCCGCCTTGTTCATCTTTCAATAAAATTTTTGGTTTTTGGTACCTATCCATATTTTCACAAAATCGCACCCCTAACAATATCTAACCCTAAATAATTTCGTGTCACCTAGATCCATAAAAAAATGTTTATATTTGGAGGAAAATACCATAAAGTGGGAACACTGGACCGAGTTGCGCAGGCGGTGAGCTTCATTCAAGATTCAAACAGTCAACTACTCCGCCCGTCCCACTCCGCTCCGAACCAGGAACACCACACGACCGTCCGTCTCACCCCGCTCCTACCCCCGCACGACCATCCGTCGACTGAGAGCGCGATAATTTCAAGCGAAAAATAGCGCGCGGCAATTTCATGAAACTTGTTCCAGGAAATACGTTTTTTTGAAAAACCCTTAGAAGTATGTGTGAATAATATTTGTTATTCCGAATCTCCATTAGTTGTATGAGGTTTCTATCGTGTTCTTTTTTTTTCTTTTACAATATATAAGCTGAGCGAAACGACCTAAGTTTATGTAAAATTTCTTCAAAAATGCAGATTTTTGGAGACTGATACTGAATTTGTTGCTAATAAATTTTAATTTTTAATTCGATACAAACCTAGATATAGTGTGCAAGGTACCTACTAGTTAAAAATATTTCAAGAAAATTTTGTTACAACGTCATAATCGCGTACGAGCGTTTGTATGGAGAATCTACCGGGTAGGCTGCTCTTAACTGTCTAGGACTATCTGTGGGATCCGTGGAAAGTGGCGCTAACAGGGAGTCGGTTGGGTCAGTCTCAGCAGTGTGGTGCCAAGTGTTTACGAAACAATTCGCTGGAATACTCGAGCATTCCAGCGAATTCTCGCGTCATGAGGCGAAATTGACGCTTCTGCTCCATTACATTCCGTCACGGTGTAAATTGACCTTAACTTCTTAAGAATCGCATGGCGTCTTTGTGGATTGTAATATC
The DNA here is from genome assembly GCA_963855885.1 of Coenonympha glycerion. Lineage (NCBI taxonomy): Eukaryota > Metazoa > Arthropoda > Insecta > Lepidoptera > Nymphalidae > Coenonympha > Coenonympha glycerion. Next base: position 2,162,601 of record OY979631.1, read on the forward strand.
TATAAAGTTCAAGATATTTACAAATGTGGTTTTGGAGAAACTGAGTAAAATCCAAAAAAAAAAAACGAATATAACGAGTCAGTTCCTAAAATCCTAAGATAGTGGAAGAGCCGTTATTCATTGTTCTCTGAGGACTGAGATGTAACGGCATCACGGCTGTAGCGTTGCTATTTAATTAATTAAGCCATTTGTATATTATCCTTGGCACTTAGGATAATGAATAAATTTGCTTAAAATAATTCGGATAAGCAATATGTTTGAATTTTAATCAATAAACAAATTTTGTCACAATAACATTTTATTTAATCCCCACAAGCAAGCCTCATGAATATTGCGACAGCCGACAGTTTTGCGATAGGCATTAAGGGGGACGGGCCATAGTTGCCCGCGAAATTCTAATTTTATTTAATTTTTCGCAAATAATAGGCTAATTATATACATCGTAGGCTTATGGCAATGAGTTTAGCGGGTACAACATTAATGCATCTACATGTTTTTAATAAAAACTCTACTCAACAATACTCATTTACTTCATATCCCGATAGCTGAAATCTGGGTAACTGCTAAAAATCATATTATCTTTCAGGAACCAATATGACGTTAGTGGGAATTCGCGAGCAAAGTTTCTATAAAAACATGTACTTAGATGCATAAATATTATGCCCGCAAAATTATTAATTGCCATAAACCTAACAAAAGTAGCTAATATTTGCGAAAAACTAAATAGGTACAATTTGAATTTTGCGGGCTGGTAAGGCCGAAAAACCTTATGAACTACAGTGCAGAAGATTCACCAGTATTCTGCGGCTAAGTTAACTTCAAACATTCCAATACATTGGGAATAGTGTCGCTCTTGTGTTTGCACAGCATCCGGAGCAAGTTGAGCTTCTTCTCGTGAGTTTTGGACGACTCCAGCTCGTACAGAGTGCACAGGTTGACGAGCAAGCTCTCGTTCAGGCCTCGCTCCGGGTCCGAGTGTATGGCCTTCTGCAGCACCGATATGGCTTCCTTCAGCCGGCCCATGTATAGAAGGCACACTGCTAAGTTGTTTGCAACCTGAAATGAAAGAAAGAATACAATGAACTTCAGAAATACGTGCGAAATCATAAATTAACAGCATGTACTCAGAAATGAAACATAAGAAGTAACTAAATTTAATACAAAGAAATAATAAAAATACAGAGTTAAAAAATAATATATTAATATCTGTGTGACCGAGCTTCGCTCGTTAGTATAACTACTAGCTAATAGATGGCAGCAGGAGTCATATTTTTATTTTTGGTGAATTCGACATTTTCTAAAAATGAATCCTAGCTAGATCGATTTATCGCCCCCAACACCTGTATACTAAATTTCATGAAAACCGTTCGAGCCGTTTCCGAGATCCAGATTATATACAAACATATATACAAGAATTGCTCGTTTAAAGGTATAGGATTAATAACTAAGCGTTCACAACTCCTGTGATTTGTGAAATACATGGTTTTATCTGGGCTAAAAAGTAGCCTAATTTGTTATTCCAGGGTAAAAACCCAACCATTATATTAGTGGTGACCAACCATTATATTAGTGGGCTCCTGGTCGGCGGCGCGCGCGAAGTTGTTGTACGCGTCCTGGTACTTGCCGTGCGCGATGTCTATCAGCCCCAGGTCCACGTACTCGCGCACGTCCGGCGTTGGACAGCTGGATATCAAAAAAATAATATGTTTTAGAAGTAGTTTTAAAATTAATATTACACTATGATGTGTGTGTGTGTGTGCTTTAAGCACACATTCCATCTTTACAAGAATATAAGGTTGGTTAAAATTACATGCGTTTCTGATCAACGCAACGTTTCAGATTCCAGCTCGCTATGGCTGATCTGTATAGTCAGAACTCAGAACTTAACACCTTGTTAAATATGGCTTTGCCTTGTTCATAGAATGTCGGGGTTTGATCTCTGAGAGCTGTGACATACTCACATGTGGTGTCTGGCTTCCTTGGCCGCGACGGAGTGTCCGAGAGCCGCTCTCACGTGCCCCGCCAGCAGCGACACACGACACAAGGCGCTAGACAACGCTCTTTGTCGCTGCGGTGTCGTGGTTTGATCTCTGAGAGCTGTGACATACTCACATGTGGTGTCTGGCTTCCTTGGCGGCGACGGAGTGTCCGAGAGCCGCTCTCACGTGCCCCGCCAGCAGCGACACCCGACACAAGGCGCTAGACAACGCTCTTTGTCGCTGCGGTGTCGTGGTTTGATCTCTGAGAGCTGCGACATACTCACATGTGGTGTCTGGCTTCCTTGGCGCCGACGGAGTGTCCGAGAGCCGCTCTCACGTGCCCCGCCAGCAGCGACACCCGACACAAGGCGCTAGACAACGCTCTTTGTCGCTGCGGTGTCGTGGTTTGATCTCTGAGAGCTGCGACATACTCACATGTGGTGTCTGGCTTCCTTGGCGGCGACGGAGTGTCCGAGAGCCGCTCTCACGTGCCCCGCCAGCAGCGACACCCGACACAAGGCGCTAGACAACGCTCTTTGTTGCTGCGGTGTCGCGCTTTGGTCTCGGAGAGCCGTCAAAATTTTTGTAGCCAGTCGATAGTCCTAAAAAATAAAGATGCTTGAATATTTGTTTTGCTATAATCCGCTACTTGAACTTCAAGTACGTCAAGTAGCGGATTATAGCAAAACAAATTAATCTGTCCTACAAACAAACGCTTCTTGTAAGCACTAATTAAATGACCATTTAGAATGGCTTCTTTTACGTATTCTTGTTTTTTATGTGTTGTGTGTGGTCAGTCAAACAAGCAAGTCAAAGTAGCTAAGTCAAGCTCTACCTACCTTCAACGCAATAGCGCAGTTTATAACCGAATGCAGGACCCTGGTCTGGCGGCCGCTCCACAGGCGCAGAGACTCTTTCTGGTCTTCAGCAGTGATGGTGGCCGAGCCATCTTCAGTCTTGCCCTCGTTGAGGTTAGCGAGCATCTGATTAATAACAGAGTAATGTTTGTTTGTTGCTCTGCAGCCATAGCTTATCAACTCTAGTTCTACAATTACTTTTGGTACGTCTTTGGAACGAAATTAAAAAAAAATATGGGAACGAAATATACAATTAAAAATTAAACACTTAGGTAAGTCATATGGATACAGCTTCTAATTATTATGACACTATCGTGAGCTTTGTACGCGCGGAAAGTTTTCTGAGCTCCTAATATGATGTTTATACTGAAAGGTATATTCTAACCTCTAGGTTGTTCTACCCATTTGCTCTCTTACCACAAACTTATTCACTCGGTTTATAATATAAATGGCTAAAGGACAGCAAAAGGAGAACTAATGTCTCTTTTTGTTCATTTAATCTACGATGGATGTTATTTATCTTCAGTATAAATAACAATATAGAAAGGTAAAATTTTATCGTCTTCCTCAAAAATTGTCCCTGAGAGCCATTCAAGCTGTACAGCTGTGGTTAAGAGCTATTTCAAGACTGAGTTGGTGCCAAGAAGAAAAACTAGGATCGTAATACAGATGGGGCGGGGCGCTCCTTTTCATTAGTCTCTTTATTTAAGGACCACCATGCCAAAGGTATTGCCCGCGAATTTCAAATTTTTTGTGGTTTTTCGCGACATCTAGGCTTTAAAAACTTCATAGTAAAAGCGATAGCGAACCCGCTGTATGACATCCAGCATCGCGTACAGCCTGTCCATGGCTTCCTCGGGTTTGCCGACGTGCGCCGGCAGCTCGGCGACCAGCAGGCGCAGCGAGAACGGCACCAGCGAGCCCGTGCGATTCTCGTACTGGTCTGGGTAAAACTGATGTACAAAACCTTATTCTAGACCAGTGTTCCGCAAACTTTTTGTGTTCAAGGCACATCTAGGGAAATTTTTTTTTATGAGGTACACCATGAATAAAAAATCTGTTTTAAGAAAAGAAATATTTAATGTGAACTATGAGCCTGTTTATTTGAGCATAAACGGTCTAAAGAACATTGACAAAAATGTACACAAATAAAGTTTAGCGTCTAGATGTAACATTTATTACAAGACGATTCTAGTAAATACTTAACTGAATTTTTTAAAGGTTTTGGTTTTTAGGGTTCCATACCAATTTGGTAAAAATGGAACCCTTATGATGAGACTTTCTCCGTCCGTCCGTCCGTCCGTCCGTCTGTCACACTCGATTATTTCAGTAACTATCAAAGCTATCGACTTGAAATTTGGAATAGTTGTAGGTAATAGTGACCCAACGCCATTGCACTCATAAAATCTTGAAAATTGTTTTTATTTATATTTAAAAAGGGGGGAAAACCGGGACTTCGAATTTTCAAAATGAGATAACAATATTGAGTGGGGTATCATATGAAAGGGCGTTACTTGTGTATTCTAAAACCGATTTTTATTTATTTTTATGCCTGATTGTTTTGGATTTATTGAGCAAACTGTCGAAAAAAATACCGTTCCCCCCCCTTATCTCCGAAGTTTATCAATCGAAAAATCTGAAATAATTATGATTACTAGACATTAATGTATATTTTACAGGAAAAATAAAATCAACTCTCTAACTATTATACTTTTTTGATAATAACAATAAACCACCAAAAACAAAGTTACGTTTGCGGTTCGCCAACAAAAGTACCTACATGTAAATTATACTCGTAAATTAATGAACAAAAGTGATTCTTTCAATGTTTTACTTCTTTTATGGTATGGAACCCTCGGTGCGCGAGTCCGACTCGCACTTGGCCGGTTTTTTCTGAGGCACACCAACAGATGACCACGGTACACCAGTGTGACGCGGCACACACTTTACGGAACACTGTTCTAGACTATGATACATCTATGAAATCATACTTAACTGTATTGCGGTGTCAGTTATATTCTACCACGCAAGAGTAATGTACTACTGTTTCGGTTTGAAGCAAACGTGATTAGTAGGCAAAATGGGGCCTAAGAGCTGATGCTCAACGCATTGCAGTACATCCTATGTTATTGCAATGTACAGTCGTTGTACGCACTGTATCTGACATGATAGACATATTACTTAACATCAGAAACATCAGATGTTTGGCATGGTCATCTTAATCATTCTTATACGACTAAAAAAAAGTATGGTATTGATATGAGAGCAATTTCAGACACTGCGCCTAATACGGCGACAGCCCTCAAAATCTATCTTCGAAAAATGCTTCCCTCTGAATAGCACTTCTTCTTTACAATTATATACATTAAAACTAGCAGATGCCCGCGCCTTCACCCGCTTAAATTTTAGTTTTCACTATTCCCGCGGGAATTATTTACCTACCTATATATATTTTACCGAGTTTCTTGCCAGTTCTTCTCGGTGCAAACCTGCTTTCCGAACCTGGCGGTAGAGTCTCGACATTTCATGAGAGCTTATATCTAAGCCTATGTGAAATAAAGAATTTCATTTCATTTCATTTCATTTCATATCTCCAGGATACAATCTATCTCTATTTCAAATTTTAGCCAAATCGGTTCCTTAATAGCGGCGTGAAGGAGTATTTAAACTTGGTAAAATACAAACTTCGAAAAGAAAAACTTGTAGCAGCCTTTCCTAATTGCCGTGTGATGTTACGCAAGAAGTATATTACCTGATAAAACATATCCGGCTTGCTGAAATCACCAAAAGGCTCCGCTTCTTTGGTCAGGGGCTCGTACAGTTTGATGCGACACATGACTGCGAAACGCGTGAGCCACAGCTGCAAAGACCGCGGCGTGTGCTTGGTCGGTCTGTGCATACGACCCGCGCCTACATTTCATTACAAATTAGTTTGATGAGACTAGTTATAGACTAGAATATATTTCATAGAGTGTGCTCAGGAACTATTTAATTTGGTTCCCCCGTCACCTTTTTAGGACGGCAAGACATCGAAAAGGCTTTCACACCTACATAATTGACGTACCAAAGACACGTACAAAGGGGATTGATTCCTCGTTCCAGCAAGGCTCTGGAACACACTCCCAGGCACTGTCTTTCCCAACTCCTACAACTTGGGTCCCTTCAAATCAAGAGTGAATAGGCATTTCCTAGACAAGCGTGTTCTAGCTTAGACCGTATCATCATTTTCGGACAAGTGTGTAAGTTTTTGTTATGGGAGGAGGAAATATCCTCATAGGATACCTGCCGGTAACGCCTGACCTCATTGGGATTGGTGCCCAATTACCTACGGACAAAAAAAACCTCCTCCCTGCCGCCAAACAATCTACTGTCGTATTTCTTCTGATAGAAAGCTGTCTTCAGGCTTTGCCTATATTTTGCCTCTCCCAGATGTCCTGGATCCGTCGCTTAATAATGGCTCGCACCATCTCTGAATACCTATTCCATTGTGATGCATTCTTTTCATTAGCAGGACAGATTAATTTGTTTTGATATAATCCGCTACTTGAAATGATTTTTATGAATAACTAGCAAACCCGGCGCCACCAGATGGCTTTCCCGCTTTTCTGTTGAAATTTTTCCTGAATTTTCTTTGCCAAAAACCTCACGAAGCCCGAGACCTTTCCAACAAATGCAAAACCGTGGAAATCGGTTCGTGCGTTCTGGAGTTATAGCGTCTGGAAGGAAAACCAGATTTTTGTAAAATTGTGTGTGGTGTTTCATGTGGGTAGTGTTCCTGCATATTGTACCATACAGAATCATTTCAAGTAGCGGATTATAGCAAACCAAACTCATCTGTCCTGCTAATTATTGATTTCCGCAAAATAACGCCTGCTTCCATTCAACATTCTTTTTTTATTACGATGACTTCATTCAGACGCGCTAGCTATTTAAAAGAAAACAGTCTGCTGGCAGAACACTTCTGGAGGTCTACTCTCTTTCTCTCAAACGAAACTTCGTAAACGAACGAAATTTAAACGAAGTTTCGTTAGCTCCTTTACTCTATTTCTTTTTCGGACTCGCAGACGAAGTTCGGAACCATGGACAATTTTCATGAACGATTGGAATGAACGATTTCGTAAGAGTTGAATAACCGACTAATTTAAGAGTATTATTTCATGCAAACAATGCCTACATGAACCCATGACAACTAAAAATATCAGTATAATCACACTTAATATGGCGTCTTCATAACATGTCAATTCACAAATCACAATTGAAACTTGAGATTTTTTGTTTGTAATTCTTTACTGAAGTTTGTTTCTCAAGTATGGTGTTAATAAATAATGTTTTCAAGTGCTTTTTACACTTCGGAGTCTCATATCTCAATACACATTCCGTCAGAAGTAACTGTGTTACAGTCGTCACTTTGTCTCGAAGTTTGGATTTAAAAACTTTGTAAGTACCTAAATATCACATAAATATTTGTTTATTCAAAAATATTACATCTTCTAAATACTCTTTTTAACATCTTTACAGTTTAAAATGGCTCCACATACGGCTTCCGCTACTCCCGAGCAAATCAACTATCTTCTCAATTTTTTTGGAAGACCACAAGGATTTATCCCGCCGGAAGTTGAGGAATGTCGAAGCAAAAGTCCAGACAAAGAGGCTGTGGGGAGAATTGAGTAATATTCTCAATTCTATGGGCGGCTGCACTAAAAGTCCTCAGCAGTGGCAAAAGGTACCTAGTTTTATCTTAGGTAAATAGGTTATTAATAAATTATAGTAAAGTGGCATAAAAATACCTATTTTTTGTAAAAAAAAATTAGGAATATACTCGTAATCTTAAACAAGAATAAAAAAGTGCGGGTTGGCAGGCTTCACCCACCATTGAGAACATTGTGTGGGTCTCAAGCAAAAAAAAGCAAGTGATATATGGTTTAAGGATTCGAACCCGTGGCCTCCTTATGAAAGGAAAAGCCCCTGGAACTACGGAGCTATCACTGTGTTAACATTATAATGCAAGAAAAAACTATTCCATAGTGTTTGTGAAATGTACTCACATACATACCATTATTAACTGAGCCAATTCTGTCTTATCTAATGCATTTTTGTTAAGTAAATCTTTAAATTGGAATGTTGTTTTACAGCCTCACAGTCTACACGTCATCACAGGACACATTCCACTGGTGAAAGGACACATTCTGCTGATGTCAGAAGCAGATTGTATCACTATGAAGATGGACGTGTAGAGAAACAGTGAGGAATACAGAACTAGTTAGAGCTGTGTAACATTATTAGGGAATATTTAGACCATAGGAATTAAGGTTATTTTGTTGTACTATAGATTAAATACTGTTATTTTTTGCTTTCTTTTTACTATTTTGTTTCTAGGTAGAGTTAAGTAATTAAATTTTTATTATATAAGTTAAAAAATAAATTTTATTCTTTTATTAAACTTAAATTAAAACAAAAGTTTTTTTTGCATTCCTTATCTAATACTGAAAAAAAAACATGTACAACACCTTTGCTGTGCGCCTTGCCTTTGGAGGTAATAAAGGCACTATTTCCTGGCACAACTCTTCAAATAATTGCCGACTGAGTCTATAGTTTCCTATAAACTCTAAGTCGGGAATTTGGCTTATTATTAAGCTGATTGCGCAGGCGGCGCCGTCTTCTTCTACGCTCTAAACGCTATTCACGTAGAGCAGCCTCGATTAATAGCATTCTTGTAGACATTTCTAACAAAATTTCTACAAAATTCACACTACCGAAAGATTAACGAAAATCAAAAGGTAACACTTTTGGTTTCGTCAATTTGAGGTTAAAATCCCGAACAATTATGTGTCAAATTCAAATTTTCGTTCGTATCATTTACGAATTAGAGTAGGTTTAGAAAATATAAACGTCAAACATTTTCGTTCGACCGAAATTTCGGAACGAAAACGAACCGTGGTAGGAAACATGCGAAACTTCGTCCGATATTTCGTTTTTCGTTGAATTAGAGTCTGGAGGTCTACTCTCTTTCTCTCAAACGAAACTTCGTAAACGAACGAAATTTAAACGAAGTTTCGTTAGCTCCTTTACTCTATTTCTTTTTCGGACTCGCAGACGAAGTTCGGAACCATGGACAATTTTCATGAACGATTGGAATGAACGATTTCGTAAGAGTTGAATAACCGACTAATTTAAGAGTATTATTTCATGCAAACAATGCCTACATGAACCCATGACAACTAAAAATATCAGTATAATCACACTTAATATGGCGTCTTCATAACATGTCAATTCACAAATCACAATTGAAACTTGAGATTTTTTGTTTGTAATTCTTTACTGAAGTTTGTTTCTCAAGTATGGTGTTAATAAATAATGTTTTCAAGTGCTTTTTACACTTCGGAGTCTCATATCTCAATACACATTCCGTCAGAAGTAACTGTGTTACAGTCGTCACTTTGTCTCGAAGTTTGGATTTAAAAACTTTGTAAGTACCTAAATATCACATAAATATTTGTTTATTCAAAAATATTACATCTTCTAAATACTCTTTTTAACATCTTTACAGTTTAAAATGGCTCCACATACGGCTTCCGCTACTCCCGAGCAAATCAACTATCTTCTCAATTTTTTTGGAAGACCACAAGGATTTATCCCGCCGGAAGTTGAGGAATGTCGAAGCAAAAGTCCAGACAAAGAGGCTGTGGGGAGAATTGAGTAATATTCTCAATTCTATGGGCGGCTGCACTAAAAGTCCTCAGCAGTGGCAAAAGGTACCTAGTTTTATCTTAGGTAAATAGGTTATTAATAAATTATAGTAAAGTGGCATAAAAATACCTATTTTTTGTAAAAAAAAATTAGGAATATACTCGTAATCTTAAACAAGAATAAAAAAGTGCGGGTTGGCAGGCTTCACCCACCATTGAGAACATTGTGTGGGTCTCAAGCAAAAAAAAGCAAGTGATATATGGTTTAAGGATTCGAACCCGTGGCCTCCTTATGAAAGGAAAAGCCCCTGGAACTACGGAGCTATCACTGTGTTAACATTATAATGCAAGAAAAAACTATTCCATAGTGTTTGTGAAATGTACTCACATACATACCATTATTAACTGAGCCAATTCTGTCTTATCTAATGCATTTTTGTTAAGTAAATCTTTAAATTGGAATGTTGTTTTACAGCCTCACAGTCTACACGTCATCACAGGACACATTCCACTGGTGAAAGGACACATTCTGCTGATGTCAGAAGCAGATTGTATCACTATGAAGATGGACGTGTAGAGAAACAGTGAGGAATACAGAACTAGTTAGAGCTGTGTAACATTATTAGGGAATATTTAGACCATAGGAATTAAGGTTATTTTGTTGTACTATAGATTAAATACTGTTATTTTTTGCTTTCTTTTTACTATTTTGTTTCTAGGTAGAGTTAAGTAATTAAATTTTTATTATATAAGTTAAAAAATAAATTTTATTCTTTTATTAAACTTAAATTAAAACAAAAGTTTTTTTTGCATTCCTTATCTAATACTGAAAAAAAAACATGTACAACACCTTTGCTGTGCGCCTTGCCTTTGGAGGTAATAAAGGCACTATTTCCTGGCACAACTCTTCAAATAATTGCCGACTGAGTCTATAGTTTCCTATAAACTCTAAGTCGGGAATTTGGCTTATTATTAAGCTGATTGCGCAGGCGGCGCCGTCTTCTTCTACGCTCTAAACGCTATTCACGTAGAGCAGCCTCGATTAATAGCATTCTTGTAGACATTTCTAACAAAATTTCTACAAAATTCACACTACCGAAAGATTAACGAAAATCAAAAGGTAACACTTTTGGTTTCGTCAATTTGAGGTTAAAATCCCGAACAATTATGTGTCAAATTCAAATTTTCGTTCGTATCATTTACGAATTAGAGTAGGTTTAGAAAATATAAACGTCAAACATTTTCGTTCGACCGAAATTTCGGAACGAAAACGAACCGTGGTAGGAAACATGCGAAACTTCGTCCGATATTTCGTTTTTCGTTGAATTAGAGTAGACCTACTGTACCAAGTGACAGAGACAGCAACATATCACTCACCCTGTCCGGCGGCGCTGAGAAGGGTAGCGGTAAGGTTGACCGCAGAGCGCAAGTAGCCCGTACGCAGCAGCTCTCGCAGCCCCGCCTCGTCTCTGCTAACGTGCTCCGCTCGGACAACTCCGCGACTACCCGCAGAACTCACTCCGAGGTACTTGACTGCCACTTCTTGAAGTGCATCGGCCTGAAAGATATTGTTGAATGGAAAGAGGTGTTATACTGCCGTGTTACACGACGACCGAATGGCGTAGCGGTAGCGGACCTGCTTCTACGTTGGAGGTCGTAGGTTCGATTCCCACAACTGGAGAATGTTTGTGTGATGAGCATGAATGTTTTTCAGTGTCTGGGTGTTTTTCAATATATTATATTTATGTATATTAATATTATGTATGTATTTGTATATTTATCAGTTATCTAGTACCCATAACACAAGCTATGGCTTACTTTGTGGCTAGATTGCAATGTATATTATATTATATTACGGTAATCCATAATCAGCAGCAGGCCAAGACAAAAGGCCAGGACGGAGCGTTCAAATTGTCATACTCGTTTTTCAAAATCAGTGTAACTTGCTCTATTCAGTCACATGGTTTGTCCATACATTTTTATCTACTGTCGTGAACGGTGAACATCTATTACTTTGTCTAGCCCCGCAGGGCACATTAATTTGTTTTGCTGTAATCCACTACTTGAAAAGAATCTGTATGGTCCAATATGTAGGAACACAATTAAATCAGCTGTCCTGCTAGAAGATTTCAATTTATAATCTAAAAACACAAATTTGAATGAAGAAAAAAACCGGCCAAGTGCGAGTCGGACTCGCGCACCGAGGGTTCCATACCATAAAAGAAGTAAAACATTGAAAGAATCACTTTTGTTCATAAATTTACGAGTATAATTTACATCTAGGTACTTTTGTTGGCAAACCGCAAACGTAACTTTGTTTTTAGCGGTTTATTGTAATTATCACAAAAAGTATATAAGTCAGTGAGTTAATTTTATTTTCCTGTAAAATATACGTTAACTTCTATTAATCATAATTATTTCCGATTTTTGATTGGTAAACTTCGGAGTTAAGGTGGGGGAACGGTATTTTTTTCGACAGTTTGCCCAATAAATCAAAAACTATCAAGTTTAAAAATAAATAAAAATTAGTTTTAGAATACACAAGTAACGCCCTTTCATATGATACCCCACTCAATATTATTATCTCATTTTGAAATTTTGACGACCCGGTTTTCCCCCCTTTTTAAATAAAAATAAAATAGATTTTCAATTTTTTATGATTGCAATGGCGGCGCGCCACAATTACCTACAACAATTCCAAATTTCAGTTCGATAGCTTGGATAGTTACTGAAATAATCGAGTGTGACAGACGGACGGACGGACGGACGGAGAAAGTCTCACCATAAGGGTTCCATTTTTACCATTTTGGTATGGAACCCTAAAAAAGGAAGAGATATATTTTATATCGAATATTATGGCATACATAACAAAAAAAGTGTGTTCTGTTGTCTTAACTAAATAACTAAATTGACTTTTGTGTAAAAATAATGTTATCCTTTTCAAAATGTTCACCATGGAATATGATATTAAATAAGCTATCACTAGACGCGTCAAATTAGAGATTTCGCACTACAGAATTGGTGCCATTGATGAGCAAGATGAAAGCCTAATGTTCAGTGATACGTCTGCTTAAGTCAGATATATGGATTTTGTATTGCAATGTCATACACTGCACTGTCCAATGTACAGTCATGGATTGAAAATGTTGCTCGTAATATATTGAACAAATCAATTTGAAAATCAACAAACCTTTTCATTCTACGACTGTAATGTGTATATCCTGAGACGTCAAATCTCAAATCTTCAGTTATTGAAATATAGTTATTTATTAATTCAAGTCGAACATACCAATTCCTCCTCCAAGACTAGACCCGGCATTGTTAATACTTCTCTCTCAGGGAAAAATGAGCCTTTTGGTGAAGATTGTGCCTGAAACAGCATTCAATTTAAGTACATGTGATGAAGCATGTTTGTTCTTTATCATCACTAACAATCTTTTATGTCGAATAGAAGCAAAAAATCTTTTTCATATTTGTGAAAGATATAAATCTAAATTCTGAGCCTACATACAAAGTATTCTAACTGAAGTTAAAGGTTGGTATTTTCATAACAATTACCTTCAATAAAGTCTTCTTGGCTTCCTCGGTAGGTATCCAAGCATCCCTTCTCCTATCAGCCTCCTTATCAACTGGTTGGTTCTAAAAATAAAGTACACCATCATCAATTTCCATAATAAACTGAGGACACAGCTTTTCTGGCTTGATTAGACTTTTTATAATTATACATTTATTATGCTACTACATTTTCTGGTGACTTCCCTGTGCTCTCTCCCTTATGGGTTTTACAAAAGGTTTTCCAAGCAACAGTAACTGTCCTAATTGCCTTCTTATTGCACTGCAAGCAGCAAAATATTGTACTGAAGTGTAAAGGTTAGACATGTACAACCTTTTCGCCTATCCAGTACCGTTGCCAACGCAAGAGCCGACTCTTCAGTTTGCATGACGTCACTAAGCCAGGTTTGCAGATATTTCTGATGGGTTGTAAATTGCAAATATTTGTATGGTATAAGTTTGTTGGTTTAATATCAACAATTGAAGAACTGGCAATATGTACAGATAATGGCAGCAGCAAGTATAGTACTTTTATACTATTGATCATGTACATACTACATGTTTGCACTCACTCAGTACTTATTTGTTACTTTGTTCAGTGACTGGCAATCCATACCTTAATACTCAAACCATCCATAGCTTCAGTTAGAGCAGACGGTGATACAATACTGCTTTTGGTTGGCCCTATTTGTGGCTCAGGCCCTATCGTGTCGAAGAATGTCGATGGATCGGGCAAGTCGCTCGCAGGGATTGCCGTGGAACCGCTCACAGTCGGTACAACATTCGTAAAACTAATTTCTTGCGGCCCTCTATGTAGAGTAAAGGATGTCGTCATATCACTCGGGAACGCACTCGTTGTTGCTGGTTGTGTGGCTAAAACCAACGAAAACTAACCTTTACAACTTCTCATTATTAGAACAAGAGTGATTTATATTGAAAACTGCTGATAACACTATGAAATAAACATTTTGGATATACCATCGGTATCACCCAAGTAAACGCTTTGTATCATGTCTGATGGCGATGTTCCTATTTCATCGAAGAACTGCGAGGCGGGCGGGACCTCTGGTCCTCCAAAATACTGACTTAAATTAGGTTTATCCATTGTCTTTCGTGTTGTTTACACCACGAAACAATTTGGAAATTTGAAAAATAATTTTTACATTTGTCATTTGTCAAATGTGTCACTGTCAATGACTTTGTTGATCATAGAGTATATTGAATATAGACTTTGATGTCACAGAGTAATCTAGGTCAAAATTAAAAAAACGTAGGTTTATCTGTGTAAAGCCAAAGAGAAAAAAAAAGGTATCTGTGCTACAAGCCAAATGTCAAAATGTCATAAACACAGAACATTATCCCTAGCCGCTAGCGTCATAAATTAAAAAAAAAAACTCGAAGAAGATCAACAACATTTGTGATTTTGTATTGGCACCATAGACATAAAACACTATAGGGATAATTGGCACACCCGATTTCAAGGAGATTTTCAGCGAAAACATCTTTTATCAGCAAATAAAATTGCGAAACTTTGTCCGGTACGTATCCTAACACGTCAATACACCACATGGAGGGCCTAGATCATCCGTTTCTTTATATTTGGTCAAATGTCAGTTTTATTGGTTGCAGAGGTAATGTTGAACTTTCGGTTTAAAGTTTTTAATGATAAACCCGTTGTGTTTAGGCCCAGATGACGAACCAGCCATCCCCCGTCGAGGAGCAAGAGAAGCTTCTGGATGAAGCTCTAAATGTTGTAAAAGTCCAGGTAAAAAAAAGATGTTTACTTCTTCATGACAGGTATAGGGGGAGTATTTAGCGGTATACTTCTTTTTCGACATGATAAGTATTAGTATGTTATTATTGCGCCCGGCAATTATTTTTATATGATAGTTGATCCAGTGTTACACATGAATTTAACTGAATTTAGCACCAAAAAGTGTGCTTGCAGCTTTTGCATTTGTTATAGCTTATTTTTTAAACTTTTAGTAATGCAATCATAACTCTTTGGATTCTTAGTGCCGAGATTCTTCTGGGAATCAGCCTTCCTAATGTGATAGGCTGTAGCAGTCGTTGCAGTTAGACAGATTACATTATATGCCTTTATAAATGCTTAAAAATATCTGAGGATGTGTATAACAAAGATTTAGATTACATTTTTATTATTCTATTGAAAATTTAAAATGAAAACCTGTATTTTTTTACATTGTCCTAACAGGCTCTTAACAGGGATTAAGCAAAAAATTGTCTTGGTACAGTTGAAACTGAATATAATGGACATCGTTTAATACAGCATATTAGCTATTACGACAGAATGTCAAGATCCTGCCTGAAAACAGTAAACAGTCCCATTTAAACAGTTAAGGAAACAGCCTATAGCAACATAGGATACAGCGACATATCTTTTAATGCAACAAAGTTTTATTAATTTCCAAGAGCCTTAATGAGCAACCGTTAACTTGTTCTAGCAAACAAAACTATACAAGCAATTTTCAAACATATTTCCATTCCGTGGTTAGAGAACATATTGTTGTGTTTAGAACGGGTACATACCACGATATAACACGATGATTTTATGTGCCTATATTTCGACCCAGTTACATGGATCGTGGTCACGACAGGACTGCGGTGTTGCGAGGTGTGTAGCTGGAACCGTCATAGGCAGTAGCGAACTACCCTCTTTCTCGTTCTCTTCACAGGAACTTCGCGAAAATTTCGGCAAAATACACTAACAACGTCACTTTTAACTTTTGATTTCATGCGGCGCTGTCCTGGTTTGCATAATTCTACTACTGGGTTCCACATACTGGCTAGCTTAAAACCATCCTCGCGATTGAAATTCTGGTGTTTGCGAATTTCTATCGCTTCGCGCACTAGTCGAGGTATGTAGTGGCGGTCTGTGGACAGAACTCGGGGGTTGTGGAGTTCAATCCAGTGATTTGCCATTCCAGTGTCCAGGAGTGTATAAAATCGACTGCAGCTGTGGCAGCTCCTACATAGGTCAAACCAAGAGACCCATATCTACCCGGGTGTCTGAACACATAAAAGCGGTAAGAAACAACGACCCACAGAAATCTGCGATCGCGGAGCATGTTCTACAGTCGGAAACAAATCACTGGATTGAATTCCACAACCCCCGAGTTCTGTCCACAGACCGCCACTACATACCTCGACTAGTGCGCGAAGCGATAGAAATTCGCAAACACCAGAATTTCAATCGCGAGGATGGTTTTAAGCTAGCCAGTATGTGGAACCCAGTAGTAGAATTATGCAAACCAGGACAGCGCCGCATGAAATCAAAAGTTAAAAGTGACGTTGTTAGTGTATTTTGCCGAAATTTTCGCGAAGTTCCTGTGAAGAGAACGAGAAAGAGGGTAGTTCGCTACTGCCTATGACGGTTCCAGCTACACACCTCGCAACACCGCAGTCCTGTCGTGACCACGATCCATGTAACTGGGTCGAAATATCGGCACATAAAATCATCGTGTTATATCGTGGTATGTACCCGTTCTAAACACAACAATATATTTCCATTCAATGAAGGGATGTTTTGACTTATTTACGCACTTCCTCCCATTCCATCCGAATCAAATAAAAGTGATTTTGACAGAGTGGGGAGGGTCTTCATGGATTGAAATATCTATATTGAAGTTATAATATGGTCCCTTCAATGTCTTTATATGATGGTTTTGATTATACCTGCCTTTCAAAATATCAAAATTTGAAAATCAAAGGAAATCAATTTATTTTATTCTAAGAATCTTAGTATTAATAGAAGTCTTTTAGCATAATAATGGTCCTTTCCAATTTCCAGGCATTTCAAATGAAGAGATGCTTGGACAAGTCCAAATTGATGGATGCCTTGAAGCATGCTTCAACCATGCTGGGGGAACTGAGGACTTCTCTGCTGTCACCCAAGAGCTACTACGAGCTTTGTATCCTTTACAATTTCATTTTAAACATCTGAAGACGTGGTGAACAGTGGATTTATGGTCACTGTCTAATTTAATATGAGAGCGAAGAAAGTATAGCATGTAAGTCGTCGCTTGGGGAAACAAGAATTTGTGAAAATGCAGATCGTAATAAAAATAATAATTAATCTAAAATAGTCATTATCCCTGTCACAATAAAACAAATTTCTGAGAAAAATGCAAAGGAGAATGACCAAAGGTATCAAGTTTTCTCATGAACCAAAACCAAAATAGTCTAGGAAAATAAAATAGTGTTTTTTAAGAATCATTGGCACTAAGAATTTGTTTTACATATCCGGAATTTAATTTTGCATGCAAAAAGTTGCTTTCTTTTCGATGCACATTTCGAGGTCGAAATAACAACAATTGTTATGAATCTCAACCATTGGGTATGGGTCTCCTCACCAAAATGAGAAAGGTTTGACTAGTTTAGGATACGTTACAAACCCAGCCTTTTAGTCCCTGATAAGAGGCAGACGTCAAGGCCAATTTATAGGCAATCACTCCTTCATGTTCAAGCTACAAGTTACCTTAACACAAAACCAGACATGGCCATCACAGATGAGCTCCGTCACCTGGAGCTGTACCTTCTGGAGGAGTTCCAGAAGGGTCGCAAGGTGGCTGACCTGTACGAGCTGGTGCAGTACGCGGGCAACATCGTGCCGCGGCTGTACCTACTCATCACCGTCGGGTTGGTTTATATCAAGACCAATTCCAACTTGCGGAGGGATCTATTAAAGGTGAATAAAACTATATCATAAACTAAGTATAGTGCTTTAAATCCACGAAGACGCGTCCCACCAGTTTCTAATTCCTCAAAATAGCATGAAACTATTGTGAGGGAAAAGGGCATGTCTTCAAGCATTTAACTACCTATATAGGCAATTGGCACTATTATTTCTCTAATTTTTCTTAAAAATACAATCAATAATATTCAAAAAATACGTTTAAAAGAAAAAAAATTAGTTAACCACTGACCGCGGAGCTTTAAGGGTCTAAGCCACCGATGGTCATATGGTAACATGTTTTTACATTTATAATTTAGCTACAACTGTATAATAACAACTTATAACATGTAGAATATACCTCCCTTATGTAGCTCCAATAGTAATTTAGAAATGATTTCTACTATAGACATATTGACACATGGGATGAAAAAAGGGTTCTTTTTTATATTCGAAATTCCTTAAGATACAGATTGCAAAAAAATCTCATATTACTTTCATCACATCAATGTCAATTGAACAATGAAACAAAATCTTTGACAGGACTTAGTAGAAATGTGTCGAGGAGTACAGCACCCGTTGCGCGGTCTGTTCCTGAGGAACTACCTTCTGCAGTGCACCAGGAATGTGTTGCCTGACACCACAGAAGCCCAGAACGAAAATGAAGGCACTGTGAGTCAAAGATTATTAGAAGGAAAGGCTTTAAAAAAGTAGAACATTAAAGATACCTTCTATATTTTTTTTGTTTTTGGTTCTTAGGTTCGCGACGCTATAGACTTCGTCCTGATGAACTTTGCTGAAATGAACAAACTGTGGGTCAGAATGCAGCACCAGGGTCATTCAAGGTACTTTAATGATGTCCACTTATAATATAATGTTTTATCTTTCGTCGTTCATTTCAGGAGAAATGACCGCCAAACACCACGATTTTGCGCCGCCTGGCGCCAGCGACTCCCCGCGACTTTCTTTATGTCGTCCACCATTCCAGCACCTTGGGTCCCCAACAGCCATCGGTCCTACGAGCTATGTGCCCCACCCATTGCCACTTTAGTTTTGCAACACGTTGAGCTATGTCGGTTACTTTGGTTCTTTTGCGGATCTCCTCATTTCTGATTCAATCACGCGAAGATACTCCGAGCATAGATCTCTCGATCGCTCGCTGAGTTACTCTGAGCCTTCTTATGAGACCTATTTTATCTTTAACCACAACTTAACAATGTTTTATCTCATAAATAAACGTGGTAAATATAGCGCTGAAATACTCGTGCGTGGTATAGGATGTTTAAGCTCTCCATCAGTAACTTGAAGTTCTAATGCAAAAAATTGCATCTGAGACGCCTGGCAGGTGTATCGCTTACCGTCGGCTGAATCGCGATGTCGCGATTTCAATGGTTTTTTCCACCTTAAAAATGCTCAACGCGGCTACAGAAGTATTCACTTAAAAAAACGTAGTAGGTGGCATATTAGTAGAAATCCTTTCGAATCGCGTGAGACATTAGCGATTGTGAAGGAGTGGGCGCGTCTTCGTGGATTGAACTATTCTATAATTTGGTCACGGTAGAGAGTTAAAGAAGTATTGAGAAGGTTATAGTTTTTGATGCGGTATTATCTGCCTCCCTAGGGACAAGGAGCGTCGCGAGCGCGAGCGGTCCGAGCTGCGCATCTTGGTGGGCACCAACCTGGTGCGCCTGTCGCAGCTGGAGTCGGTGGGCGAGCAGGACTACCGGCGCCTGGTGCTGCCCGGCATACTGGAGCAGGTCGTCAGCTGCCGGGACGCTATCGCGCAGGAGTACCTTATGGAGTGTATTATACAGGTATACAGTGGAGCGTCGAGTGTCTGCCTCCCTAGGGACAAGGAGCGCCGCGAGCGCGAGCGGTCCGAGCTGCGCATCCTGGTGGGCACCAACCTGGTGCGCCTGTCGCAGCTGGAGTCGGTGGGCGAGCAGGACTACCGGCGCCTGGTGCTGCCCGGCATACTGGAGCAGGTCGTCAGCTGCCGGGACGCTATCGCGCAGGAGTACCTTATGGAGTGTATTATACAGGTATACAGTGGAGCGTCGAGTGTCTGCCTCCCTAGGGACAAGGAGCGCCGCGAGCGGTCCGAGCTGCGCATCCTGGTGGGCACCAACCTGGTGCGCCTGTCGCAGCTGGAGTCGGTGGGCGAGCAGGACTACCGGCGCCTGGTGCTGCCCGGCATACTGGAGCAGGTCGTCAGCTGCCGGGACGCTATCGCGCAGGAGTACCTTATGGAGTGTATTATACAGGTATACAGTGGAGCGTCGAGTGTCTGCCTCCCTAGGGACAAGGAGCGCCGCGAGCGGTCCGAGCTGCGCATCCTGGTGGGCACCAACCTGGTGCGCCTGTCGCAGCTGGAGTCGGTGGGCGAGCAGGACTACCGGCGCCTGGTGCTGCCCGGCATACTGGAGCAGGTCGTCAGCTGCCGGGACGCTATCGCGCAGGAGTACCTTATGGAGTGTATTATACAGGTATACAGTGGAGCGTCGAGTGTCTGCCTCCCTAGGGACAAGGAGCGCCGCGAGCGGTCCGAGCTGCGCATCCTGGTGGGCACCAACCTGGTGCGCCTGTCGCAGCTGGAGTCGGTGGGCGAGCAGGACTACCGGCGCCTGGTGCTGCCCGGCATACTGGAGCAGGTCGTCAGCTGCCGGGACGCTATCGCGCAGGAGTACCTTATGGAGTGTATTATACAGGTATACAGTGGAGCGTCGAGTGTCTGCCTCCCTAGGGACAAGGAGCGCCGCGAGCGGTCCGAGCTGCGCATCCTGGTGGGCACCAACCTGGTGCGCCTGTCGCAGCTGGAGTCGGTGGGCGAGCAGGACTACCGGCGCCTGGTGCTGCCCGGCATACTGGAGCAGGTCGTCAGCTGCCGGGACGCTATCGCGCAGGAGTACCTTATGGAGTGTATTATACAGGTATACAGTGGAGCGTCGAGTGTCTGCCTCCCTAGGGACAAGGAGCGCCGCGAGCGGTCCGAGCTGCGCATCCTGGTGGGCACCAACCTGGTGCGCCTGTCGCAGCTGGAGTCGGTGGGCGAGCAGGACTACCGGCGCCTGGTGCTGCCCGGCATACTGGAGCAGGTCGTCAGCTGCCGGGACGCTATCGCGCAGGAGTACCTTATGGAGTGTATTATACAGGTATACAGTGGAGCGTCGAGTGTCTGCCTCCCTAGGGACAAGGAGCGCCGCGAGCGGTCCGAGCTGCGCATCCTGGTGGGCACCAACCTGGTGCGCCTGTCGCAGCTGGAGTCGGTGGGCGAGCAGGACTACCGGCGCCTGGTGCTGCCCGGCATACTGGAGCAGGTCGTCAGCTGCCGGGACGCTATCGCGCAGGAGTACCTTATGGAGTGTATTATACAGGTATACAGTGGAGCGTCGAGTGTCTGCCTCCCTAGGGACAAGGAGCGCCGCGAGCGGTCCGAGCTGCGCATCCTGGTGGGCACCAACCTGGTGCGCCTGTCGCAGCTGGAGTCGGTGGGCGAGCAGGACTACCGGCGCCTGGTGCTGCCCGGCATACTGGAGCAGGTCGTCAGCTGCCGGGACGCTATCGCGCAGGAGTACCTTATGGAGTGTATTATACAGGTATACAGTGGAGCGTCGAGTGTCTGCCTCCCTAGGGACAAGGAGCGCCGCTTGGTGGGTCGGTGGTACAGTCCTATAACGCTTACTGCTAGATAGATAGCAGTAAAATGTCACGTGTCCTTCGCTCGCATATCTTATGTTGTACAGGACAATAGCACACTAGAAATATCAAATTATTTTGTACAAATCTTCACGCTTTCTGTGTTAGTTTCATGCTACATTTAGGCAGTTGTTCCTTTCGTTCCAGGTGTTCCCTGACGAGTTCCACCTGGCGAACTTGCAGCCGTTCCTGAAGTCCTGCGCCGAGCTCCAGCCCGGGGTCAATATCAAGAACATCATCATCGCTCTGATCGAGCGGCTCGCGGCGTACAGTCAGGTTTGTACATTTGACTACACAAAATAAACATCGGCGTAAGGTTGCCTGTTATACGGGGTTATATAAAAAATACCAAATCGCTCTCGGCCTGCAGTTGTTTACATTAATACTAACAACTTTTGTTCTACGACTTTTCAAAATTCAGTATTAAGTTATTTCATACAAAAAAATATTATTTCTGTAAAGTGACATTACACTGTTGCGGTTTCGCGTCGCGAGTTCGCGCGCCGCCGCGCCGCGGTCCGCGCCATTGCCACTTGCCGATGTTACATTACAGAGTAGTAACAAGTAGAGTATTTTTATAAAATATTGAATATTTGATATTTCTCAAAATATCGAGTACAAAAAAGTTGTTAATATGTATCTACACTTGTTTAGCGGAACGAGGGCAACGTAAACCTCAGCGTGGTAATGGAGGACGGCAAGGAGCAAGAGGTGCAGCTGTTTGAGGTGTTCTCCGACCAGGTTGCTGCAATCACACAGGTATATATTTGCCTATATTGTTTGTAAAAAAATAGAGGCGCCACTGTTAAAGTGAATTTGTAATTCATGTAATATAGTTTTGAACGCAAAAATTATAATAATAGTATTAACGATTTCAAATTTACGATTTAATTAAAAGACTCATAGAATCATAGCTAATTTTATTAAATGTTACTTACGCTCAATATTTGGTAGGTTTGAGAGTAGATTGTAAACTTAAACAAAAAATAACTTCTGTAACAAATAAAATCCCGAAACTTAACTAATTTGACTTGTGTCCTCTATGCAAAAGGATAGCTCAATTTGTAGCCGCGTAAAATTAGTTTAAAAATTTAGCACAATAGAATTGGCACCAATGTTTGGCGGGTCATCTAGTAATATCTACTATGCTCTTCATCAGAGCCGCACAGACATGCCCCCGGAAGACATGCTGGCTCTGCAGTTGGCACTACTGAAGCTTGCGCAGCGCTGCCACCCCGACAAGCTGTCGTATGTAGACCGAGTGCTGGCGCACACCGACAGGATCTGCGCCGACATACAGCAGACCAGGTACCGTGTTCAAACAATAGGGCAAATTAAGGCCACACTCAAATATCATAACCACCCTATAAACAAAGACGCACCTCCAAGCAATTTAGCTTTCCAGCGCGATGCTGTGTAGCAACCGTTAGGGGGGCTGCATAGATGCACTTACCATGAAATGAGATCGCAGACAAACACTAACTTTGTAATGTATAAAAAAATACAATGTTTGCTTTTAATTCTTATTTTATGTAAATATCTGGGTGACCGAGCTTCGCTCGGTGGCCAATAGATGGCAGCAGTAGTCATATTTTTTTTTTTGGTAAATTCGACATTTTCTATAAATGAATCCTAGCTATATCGATTTATCGCCCCCAAAACCCCCTGTATACTGAATTTCATGAAAATCGTTCCAGCCGTTTCCGAGATCCAGATTATATAGAAATATATATACAAGAATTGCTCGTTTAAAGGTATAAGATAAGATAAGAATAACTTTATTATATTTTTAATTTATTTTGTTTCAGTGGAAAACCACACCTAGAGCACAACACGCCAGTCTTCAAAGAACTGATGAAGATCCTCAAACTCCCAGCTGATCACTACAAGAACATCCTCACACTCATCAAACTGCAAAACTACGCCCCGTTGATCAACCGGCTCAACGAACCGGGCCGGTTGATGATCGCCGTGCACTTGGTCAATGATGTATTGGAGAGCGACACTACAGTCTCTACACCTGAGGACGTAAGTATTAAGTACAACAAACTGCTGCCCCGTTGATCAACCGGCTCAACGGACAGTGCCGTACAACAAACTGCAGCACTACGCCCCGTTGATGAACTAATTCACTCAAGGAACAGAGTTAGTTTATGATCGCCGTGCACTTGGTTAATGATGTATTGGAGAGCGACACTACAGTCTCTACACCTGAGGATGTAAGTATTAAGTACAACAAACTGCTGCCCCGTTGATCAACCGGCTCAACGGACAGTGCCGTACAACAAACTGCAACACTATGCCCCGTTGATCAACTAATTCACTCAACGAACAGAGTTGGTTGATGATCGCCGTGCACTTGGTTAATGATGTATTGGAGAGCGACACTACAGTCTCTACACCTGAGAACCGGCTCAACGGACAGTGCCGTACAACAAACTGCAACACTATGCCCCGTTGATCAACTAATTCACTCAACGAACAGAGTCGGTTGATGATCGCCGTGCACTTGGTCAATGATGTATTGAAGAGCAACACCACAGTCTCTGCACATGAACACGTAAGTACTAAGCACATCAAACTGGAGCACTACGCCCCGTTGATTAACCAGCTCAACGGACAGGGCCGTACAACAAACAGCAGCACTATGCCCCGTTGATCTACTAACTCACTCAACGAACAGAGTCGGTTGATGATCGCCGTGCACTTGGTTAAAGATCTATTGGAGAGTATCACTACAGTCTACACCAGAGGACGTTAGTATAACAAACTGCAGCACTAAGCCCCGCTGATCAATTTACTCAACCATCCGGGGGGTTGAAACTTGGATGATTGCTATGCGTTTAGGTATTTATTCACCGTAAATAAAACTGTAACTACGGCACGTTGATCAACCGGCTCAACCGGCTGTGATGTGTTTCTAAAGCCGCCTACAGACTCACGCCGAGAACACCCGGCAAGCGTGAATGTGATTAATTTCTTGACGTCTCGTTCTCGCGCTCGCTTGTTCTCGGATCGCCATCGGTAATTTTGGCCAGAGACAAAGGATTTCTCTGATCACAAGTGAGAAAATATTGAGAGTGTGGCCAATTTGTTTGTTTTTAGGGTTCCATACCAAATTGGTAAAAATGGAACCCTTATGGTGAGACTTTCTCCGTCCGTCCGTCCGTCTGTCACACTCGATTATTTCAGTAATTATTAAAGCTATCGACCTGAAATTTGGAATAGTTGTAGGTAATTGCGGCGCAACGTTATTGCAATCATAAAAAATTGAAAATCTTTTTTATTTTTATTTAAAAAGGGGGGAAAACCGGGTCGTCAAAATTTCAAAATGAGATAACAATATTGAGTAGGGTATCATATGAAAGGGCGTTGCTTGTGTATTCTAAAACCGATTTTTATTTATTTTTATGCCTGATAGTTTTCGATTTATTGGGCAAACTGTCGAAAAAAATACCGTCCCTCCCCCCTTATCTCCGAAGTTTACCAATCTAAAAATCTGAAATAATTATGATAAATAGAAGTAAACGTATATTTTACAGGAAAAATAAAATAAACTCTCTAACTATTATACTTTTTTTGATAATAACAATAAACCGGCAAAACCAAAGTTATGTTTGCGGTCTGCCAACAAAAGTACCTACATGTAAATTATACTCATAAATTCATAAACCAGTGATTATTTAAATGTTTAGCCTCTTTTATGGTATGGAACCCTCGGTGCGCGAGTATGACTCGCACTTGGCCGGTTTTTTTTTCTGAGAAGTCTCGACAAAACTTCTCGCCGTGAGTCTGTAGGGGACACAAAGTAGTGATTGTACATGTGCAGGTGGAGGCAGTGTTGTCGATGCTGGACGTGCTGGTGCGCGAACAGCCCGACCAGCCGCCCGGCAGTGAACCCGACGTCGACGAGTTCATGGAGGAACAGGGCTTGTTGGCTAGGTATATTGCTTTTACTTTATTACAGTTGTTAGGTCCTATTCTTCTTCCTTACGGCCGATAACCAATAACCTATCTATCTTCTATTTGCCCTACTAGAGATATCAATTTGACATAAGCCCATACAAGTTATGTCAAAATTCTATCCCTAGTAAGGGAAACCATGGATAGATAGAATATTAGGAACGGCCGTTAGTCACCTATCCCTCTATCTAGGGTCACTGGCAGACCCAGTGTTAGCATATAATCTTTTATCGCAGGCAATAGCTGGTATGAGAATCCTAATCCTAATCCTAATAATATTATAAAGGCGAAAGTTTGTGTGTGTGTATGTTTGTTACTCCTTCACGGCTCAACTACTGAACCGGTTTAGCTGAAATTTGGAACATAGGTAGCTTATAACCCGGATTAAAACATAGGCTACTTTTTATCCCGGAAAAATCCGTAGTTCCCGTGGGATACTCAAAATACCAATTTTTCTAGAGCAATCTATAGCTACATCTATAGATAGATTGTTCAAGCGAACTTGCTTGAAAGCATGTTTAAAGGTTGGAATAGGGAACGTTAACGGGAAAACGACGTTTCCCTTAGGATTCATGAAAAAGCGAATTTGACGCGGGCGGGGCCGCGGGCAAAAACTGATGATAATATTATCACTATAAATGTGAAAATGGCCACTATGTAGGTTCTGAACATAGCACTGTACGCATTTAACAAGTGTGTTTTAGTTGAACAAGGGGATATGGGATTATAATGCTATAAATAATGCATAATGCTATAAATTTGAAAATGGGTACCTGTATTATAGGTTCCGACATTACAACTGTTTGGCTATTAGCATTTTGTGTTTTAGTTGAGCAATGAGATACAGGTTAATAATATTATAACTATGAAAACGGGTACCTACCTATATGATATAGGTTCTGAACTAACATCTGTTTCGTTACTGATAATGTATGTTTTAGTTGAGCTATGGGATATGGTATAGTAATTAGTAATGCTATAAATGTGGAAATGGGTACCTTCCCATAAAGGTGTTGAAAGTACAATTGTTTCGCTATTTATAATGTGTGTTTTGGTTAAGCAATGGGATACAGATTAATAATGCTAAAAAGGTGTTCCTGTATAGTTTCTGATATTAGAACTGTTTCGCTATTAAAAATATGTGTTTTAGTTGAGCAATAGAATATGTGATAGCAATTATGCTATAAATGCGAAAATTGATACCTATAAGGTAAAGGTTCTGAAATTATTTCACTCTTAAGCGGATACGTTGATTTTATTTTCGTCCTTCTCACTCTTATGAATACGTTGATGGGTACTTAGGTTAGGTTAGGTTAGTATGCAGCGTCGCGGAAGAATATAACAGAAAAACGTTGTTTTACCTAATTACTTCAAAAACTAAGCCAGTTATTTAAATGTCGTTCTGAGCGTTTTTGGGAATTATTTTTTACCGATACATGAAAACAAAAATTACAATTATGTCCATCGTAGTTTTCGATGGAAATTAGAAAAATTGAGATTTTGGAGCAATTTTTGGGAGAACTTTTTGGCGAGAAATTTTTATCCAATCGTGTTTCTGAAGTTAGGTTAACACATATGCTGTTTTTTTCTCAGAAAATCCAGGACTCCCACGGGATTTGTAAAACCCCGAAATTCACGCGGGCGAAGCCGCGGGCAAAAGCTAGTATATATATAAAAATGAATTGCTGTTCGTTAGTCTCGCTAAAACTCGAGAACGGCTGAACGGATCTATCTTATCTTAGTTTTTCGGGGAGGTCTAGGGAAGGTTTAAAAATTGAGAAAAATTAATTCCACGGGAAACATTTTTGTAAATAAAAAGAACGGGCGGAGCCGCGGGCAACTGTACGTTTTACCGTAAACCTTCTTCATGCAAGAAAAAAGTAGCGCTATCTCACAAAATTCCTGTTAATACGCCACATATGCAAAAAATCCCTCCCTGTGAAAACGTGCCTGCGGATTAAAAGTGATCTGTGGCGTCGATCGCTTACTTACTACTGACGGCGTTGGTTCAAAACGCCAAAAACAAACTTTTTTGACACCAGTAAACTGGCGATACTTTTTCTTTTAAGTATATCTTTTTCAGACTAATCCACCACTTCAAGTCGGAGTCAGCGGACCAGCAGTACCTGATACTGAGCGCGGCGCGCAAGGCTCTGCAGGGAGGCGGCGCAAAGCGCATCCAGCACACCTTCCCGCCCATCGTGTTCCACGCGTACCGCCTCGCCTTCACTTACAAGGACCTTAAAGACCAGGTAACTTTATTTATTTATTTATGTACCAGAAACTTAACTTAAAATTATAAAAAGAAAAAGACGTGCACAAAGGACAGCTTATCTCTACTGGAGAGATTTCTTCCAGGAGCCCTTGGTTAGCAACCAGCGCCTGTAGCCATATTGCATTTTGCGATACTCTTAAAATATACAAATGGAACGAAATACAAAAATGTATGAAAGTGATGGCTAAATTGATCACGTGACAACGCGCATTCTTGCGACGTTTAGATTAGCATCAGAACTTAAAGAAGTTGACTTCTGCAAGCTATTCCTCCTTTGTTAGTAGCCTTCTTGGTAATCTATACCTAGCTCTTTACATTTTTATTTGAATTTCGTTCGAAAGTGATGCAATAGCAATCTTAGAAAATGCATAAGTAGATGGGATATAGGGCTAGCTGCAGATAAGAGGATTCGTCACAATAAAAGAAACATAAACCTAAATACGCAATTTTGTTTCGATGGAAACGTAGAAGAAGGATAGGATCATGTTTTTAGGGTTCCGTACCTCAAAGAAAAAAAAACGGAACCCTTATCACTTTGTTGTTCGTCTGTCTGTTTATCTGTCTGTCTGTCTATCTGTCTGTCTGTCTGTCTGTCTGTCTGTCTGTCTGTCTGTGTGTCATGTCCCTTTGGTCGTGTCACAGACAGACAGACATTTCGACATCTCATCTCCGACGACGACGACGAAATCTGATTGGTTACTCAAACACAGCTCCACTCCGCTCCGCTTTGGTGGCAACCGGGCCTTATTCTTTAACTTTTTCTAATAAAGTACGGAACCCTCAGTGACCAATTATTTTTAATTGAGCCTAACTTACAGGCACTTCTGAAATATTTCTATCGTTACGCTCGACATAATTTTACACCGGGAAGAATAGGCATGAAACTCCGATAATAATTTTTATCATAAAATATGTAATCCGATTGGTGTTTCTCATTGGAAGTGCATGTTATATTCTTTACCATTTTTAGCCTGAATTAGATAACAATCAGCTTTGTTTCAGGATGAGATGTGGGAAAAGAAATGTCAGAAAATCTTCCAGTTCTGTCATCAGACCATCACTTTGCTGGTGAAGGCTGAATTGGCTGAGTTGCCTTTAAGGTGAGTCTTGCTTTGTAGACTGAGTCTTCTTTTACAATGAAAGGGACATGGCCATAGCCTTCTAAATTGCTTATTGATTAGGACAACTAATAGGCGATACAATACACGACTCAAAAATTACGTACAAATTAACGCATGGTAATTGACAAAATTTTTTTAACGGCCACAAAATGAATTCAAGTTATGAAAATGAATTAAAGATATAGGCATTTTAAGTTTTGTAGTGGGGGCCTTCTGTCCCTTTCTCGCAAAACTAAAATTTGTATAGAGCTACTATGGTATGATTGACGTCATAGTCGAATACAATTTTATTCAATTAAAGTTTCACGAAAATTCTATTAACTTTCTTCCTTCGCCTACTACTGGTTTCCAACCACACACTCAAATCTAACACAAATTAGTTCGTGTCAGATTTGAGTGTGTGGATTAGCTGGTCTGAGAGTAAACCAGCTAGTACTTAAAAGGATCTGTCCTCTCAGTGCTGCTACCTAGTGAACGTCAATTCTGAAAGCCCTCATCTTCATTATTTGTTTGTTCCTCTTCAGATTATACCTGCAAGGGGCGCTCGCGATAAGCGAGATAGGCTTCGCGAACCACGAGACCATCGCTTACGAATATCTCTCGCAGGCGTTTTCGCTGTACGAGGACGAGATATCTGATAGCAAGGCGCAGCTGGCTGCCATCACGCTCATCATAGCTACTTTTGAGCAGATCAACTGCTTCGGTAAGCGTTGATCAGCCATTATCAAACGAATTCAAAACAGGAGCAGGTTCTTTGAGAGCTCACAATGGCATGCATGAGAAAACTATACAAGTCTTAAAGAAGAATGACTAAAGGTGGTATCCATGAGAAAACTATTTGAAATTTTTAATTGGAAATGATGTACTTTTTCAGTAGTAGTTTGACGAAAGCTGAAGTCGGTTTGTTTTGTCAATTAATTAACGTACCTATATATTATTTAATTTTAACGACTATTATTAACAAACATATCCTCATACAATTTTGAGGAGTGTTAGGCACTCCTCAAAATAGGGTATTTGACTCCAATTTTTTTATTACTTTATTATAAAGTAGAATTAAAATAATGACGTGCACTGAAAGAACTAATTAAATCGATCAAATAACAAAAAAGTTATAAGCATTTAAAGATTTTTGATTAGACAGAGATAGCAACATGAAATTGTGACGTCACAAAGTACCAATGCCATAGTAGCTTCGTGCGGCTTCATACAAATTTTCGTTTTGCGAGAAAGGGATAGAAGATCCCCCCACTCCAAAGTTTAAACGCCTGTAACTTTGTAAATCTTCGTTGGATTTTAATATTTCTTTCACTGCACGTTATTATTTTTATCCTAGTTTATAATAAAGTAATATTTTTTATCAAATTCAAAAGTAGTGTAAGACCCCATTGTATATGTTGAAAATTGTATGTGCCTTCCGTTGTGATTTCTTTTTTATGCAAACGAAAATACCTGCATATATTATGCATCTTTTATTCTCTTTAGGAGCGGAAAATGCGGAACCCATGCGAACTCAATGCGCTCTGGCTGCGAGCAAGTTGCTGAAGAAACCCGATCAGAGTCGCGCCGTCGCCCTGTGCGCGCATCTGTTCTGGAAAGGAGCTAAGGATGGGAAGCAGGTGAGTCATTGCACTAATATAGTTTGTGTGTATGTGTGCAAGTGTGTGTGTGAATGTTTTTTACTCCTTCACGCCGTGAATGTTTTTTACTCCTTCACGCCGCAACTACTGAACCGATTTGGCTGAAATTTCAAATAGAGATAGATTATACCCCGGATTAAAATATAAGCTACTTTTTATCATGGAGATATGAAAGGTTCCTGTGGGATTTGTGAAAAATCGAAATTCAAGCGGGCGATCTGCGCACTTCCGCTACCATTATTGTAACGAGAGATTGCTTTACGATTTGCGAACAATCATTACACTTTGAAAAAGCAGTGATAGCTGAGTGGTTCTGGCCCCTGCCTTTCATAAAGAGGTCGCGGGTTCGAATCCTGGGCACGCACCTCTGACTTTTCCGAGTTATGTGCGTTTTAGGAAACTAAATATCACTTGCTTAGCGGTGAAGGAAAATATCGTGAGGAAACCTGCATGCCTGAGAGTTCACAAAAATGTTCTCGAAGGTGTGTGAAGCCCGCCAACCCGCACTTGGCCAGCGTGGTGGGCTATGGCCAAACCCCTCTCAGTCTGAGAGGAGACCCGTGCCCAGCAGTGGGACGTAAAAAAGGGTTGAGAGAGATTACACTTTGAGAAATACCCTAAAATATATTTATTCCGATAATGAAACCTCTTTTGTTGGTGATATTAACTTGATCCGAACATCTTGGCACAGTATTAACCAATATTTTTGGTTACTATTGTAACGTGCTTGGTTCGAGCATTTGGAGTAAAATACTTGATGACTCTTTGATGAGGCTTACTTTCTGCACTTCCAGTAATCAACATACCTGGTCTACTGGATCGCTTACTCTTCATTCTTGATCGCTTGTTTCGGTTGAAGTTTTCCGCTTGCTCGTATTCCAGATATCCTATACCTTTAAACGAGCAATTCTTGTATATATATATTTCTATATAATCTGGATCTCGGCAACGGCTCCAACGATTTTCATGAAATTTAGTATACAGGGGGTTTTGGGGGCGATAAGTCGATCTAGCTAGGATTCATTTTTAGAAAATGTCGAATTTACCAAAAAAAATAATAAAAATATGACTTCTGCTGCCATCTATTAGCCAGTAGTTAAACTACCGAGCGAAGCTCGGTCACCCAGATATTACTGTTTATGCCGGCACTCGTGCCGCTTATCTACTCCTCCGAACTGGACTAGAATGCGTTGTTTACCAAGATTTTTCGAGGAGTAGAACCTTGAATCATTGAATTCTTTATTTACAATATCAATGACCCCTTTGTCTAGGAGAGTTTTTGCCGATACGAGTATAAACGAACTATTTTGAACATTATATCGCTTGTAATAGGGTTCATTCGAACCAATATTATTCTCAGTGGCCACTCAACGAGGCGTCCAGGGCGCTGGACTGTCTCAAGAAGGCGGCTAGAGTGGCGCAGCAGTGCATGGACGGTGGTGTGCAAGCGCAACTGCTGGCGGAGCTGCTAGGCAGATACGCGCTGCTCAGAGAAAGAGGCAACGCTAGTCTGACCACCAACCTCATTGAAGCGGTGAGTTAAATACTATAGTTATAACTAATGGCATTAAAGTCTAGCAGTAAACGGAAATACTAACCATAACTAGGACTAACGAGCCAATCAGGAAAATTAGCGCTTATACGTACGATAAAAAAGCTTATCCCGAATCCGTTTGCTCCCCCAAGATTCTTTATTTTCAACTTCTGCGCAATAACGGGCACCTGTAGATTTTACGCTGCAGCGTCTAAATATAGACGAGTGCGAAATGATAAGTGCAATGCAGTCACAGACAAGAATGACTATTTTGCACCCTCCCCCGTCAGTAGTCAGTATAGGTAGATAGGTAAAGACCTATTTCTTTTTTTTGAATTAATAATAATATTGCAGGCAAGGTGACCACAGACACATAGATAAAATAAAATATAAAAAAATAAACATGTATTTCGCAGGAGTTTCGACAGATGGCGCTATATTTTCTTGTATGAAGAGCGTTTACGTAAACTATTTTTATCTTTTAATGCAGTGTATCGTATGGTATTCCAATGCAAAATTGTGGCACGCACTGCATCTGAAATAGGCACGCGTGATCGCTCACTAACACAGTTCCAAAACAAATTAATCTGTCCCGCTAATTATGGATTTCCGCAAAATAACGACTGCTTCCATTCAATAATTGCAGATAATACAAAAGATCCGCGAGGAGCTCGGCAACCTGGACCAGTCGGAGGACGTGGAGCAGATCACCAAGCACTTCCACAACACGCTGCAGCACCTCAGGAACAGGATGGAGTGCCCCGACCCCGACGCGCTCGGCTACGAGGGGCTCGTGCTGTCCTAGACCCGACCCGTGCCCGCTCGAACAAGAACACCTATTAGTAGGGGATCCCAAGTAAGGTCGACCTTCACCGAGCTGTTTATTGGATGAAAACTATTTTACATCCAACTAAATATGTCCATAAATATATCGCAAGTGGGTTGCCTAAAAAAATTCAGTCCAAGATATGATTAAGAATTAAAAAAAAATCCATTGTAACATGAACTCCTATTTGTTAGAGTTCCGTTGACATCTTAGTTTAAATTAGATTGGATGAGCGATTCAGGTCGCAAATTGAAATTGTGCTTATTTACCTACGATTTTATTATCCGTTAACTTTCTTTAGCCAAAAAATATAGAGCAGAAATACTTTCCTCAGTTAGGAAAGTATTTCTGGCAAAAAGCACTATTTATAACATCCAATCTAATTTGAACTACGATGTCAACTAAACTGTAACAAATAGGAGTCCATGTTACAATGCTTTTAATTCTTAATTAATCATACCCTGGACTGAAATTTTTTAGGCAACCCACTTGCGATATATTTATTGACATTAAATTGGATATAAAATAGTTTTCGTCCACACTTGCGATATATTTATTGACATTAAATTGGATATAAAATAGTTTTCGTCCACACTTGCGATATATTTATTGACATTAAATTGGATATAAAATAGTTTTCATCCAATAAACAGCTCGGTGAAGGTCGTTGTATAGCGGGATCCTATACTATAAGTGGATCATGAGAATTGTACAAAGTATAATGTAGGTTATAGTATACAAGCAGCCCAACGTAATTTTGTATCAATCATCAACAGCAAAGAACTGCATCAATCACAAAGCGTGATTTTGAATTGAAGAAAGTGTTTTGATTGGTCAAAACCACCTTTATATGTTTAATCAATGGTGATGTTTGACTGGCGTTTATTTTTTGTGATGAATTTAAAATGCATATTATTATTATAAATGATCTGTTATACTTTCTGTATTGTCCATTTATATAGCTTTAAGTATAGTGTAGCATATGTATAGTGAAATATTAGCGTTATTTAATATTATTATTAAATCGTTTACATTACAATGTTTTTCATTTTATTTAGAAGACCACTGTATCAGAGGTCTGAGACCCGAGAGAAAATATTATTCATTTATTATAATGACATTATTAAATAAGTAATTACTGTTGAATCTTAAGTAAGTACCTACTGGGTACAACCCGGGGTCAATAATTACTGGCCTAAGTCAGTCAAGAATTTTATTTTTCTATTGGTGGTGGGACTTGTCGCAGTCTTTCCAGGTAGGTTCCAACGCGGGTTCAGTTATTCTGCAGTAAAGTACTTAATGTATTTAGTGCTTTTGGTTTGAATGATGAGCGCAGTGCGTAGTTATGATATTGCAGTGCATAGTTGTGGTCAATGCTTGCTAATTTTGTAGTGCACTCTTTAAACTACTTTTACACGTTTGGAAATAGTGGTATCCTCCATGGCGAGCATTTTAAAAAGGGCTATCCTTTTAAAAATGCTCCCCATTTAAGACGCATTAATTTAGAGATTTCGCGCAACAGAATTGGTAACATTCGTCTTGACAAAGCTTGATTTTTAAATTTATAAAAACTACCAAATATATTCATAGTAGATAACCAGGATACAAACTTATTCTTTGGTCTGAGGTAATGACGATATCATGGATGCAACATGAATGATGAAAAATAAAAATAAATAAGAAAACTAAAAGTACAATAATGGGTTTATTATCTTACAAAATTCTATTTCCCTGAACGTTATTTCTGTTGTTCATCATGATTTTCTCTTGGCGTTTCTTCTCGTCCTTGAAAGCCTCTTTGTTCGCCTTCTTCTCTATCCTTCTTTCTTTCCTGTACTCTTTCAGTAGACGTTTTCTTTCTCTCTTCTCTTCTGGAGTTTCTTCTTTGGGCCTGTAAGCATATTGCATTTAAAAATCGCTGTTATTAAACTTAAGGCGGGTTACTTTAATTAAACGGGTCTGTCCGCCAATTTCAAATTTAATTTAGTTTTTAAGTTCCATAGTAATAGTTTTGCGCTGTCAGGTTCTTAGCACAGAGATTATTAGTAGAAAGTTATACCCACTTTAGCATAAATTATAAAAATTAAGCATAAATTATAAAATAGAGATAAGAGACCAAAGGAGGCGCCCCATTCATCATTCTTGCCTAGCTTTGCGTGACATGCGTCGGCATGTTGAGCGCCAAGATTTGCTGTCAAATGTTCGGTTACTGAGTTCACTTTCCTAGATGACGCCATCTTATGCTCCACTTTACAGATTAAAAATAGTCACGCTTATTCTGTAGGCAAAACTCATTTCCATAAGCCTACTATTTTCAAAAAACTAAAAAAAATTGAATTTTCGACCAGTGCATCGAACGTTCTTAAGAAGCGAAGAAAACATAGGTACCTTATAGACAAAACACTCAACGTAGACAGCACAGTGTCTGCGTCTGTCCGTCCGTCTTCATCCAACTCGTTTTCGCAGTTAGTTTTATTCTCTGCATTGAACTTGGCGAGCGATTTCAGAGTGAGCTTGTTCTGCTTGCCAAGTATATCTTCCGGTATGCCAGTTTTCGTGTTGATTTTGATTTTTTGTGGTTTCTGAAATACAACATCGAACTTTCTTAATCATAAACGTAACGAACTGAACAGGCTAAAAGGAGAAAAAGGATAGAAAGAGGTGGTCTCTTTCTATGGTGTAACTTTATCTCTTTCGACGTACTAAGGTTGCCTCGTAATCGTACAAGAAGTAACGCGTGCAACCTAGCCGACGCACGGCGGCCGTCTAAAATCAGTCCGTCGAGACAGCTACCTGTTACCTGTAGCTTCATCGATCACGTGATAAGTGAACATGGCCTGCTTCAGTTCGTTCTTCTTGTATATTTACCTTCTTGTTGACGCGGCTATGCAGGGCTTCCTTCGTTCCCGGTAGCACGTTGACCGTCACCGATCTTTTGTGCTCGCCGCTGCCTATAATTCCCCTACAAGTCCAGTTGCCGCCAGGAAGAGCAGCACGTCCTCTGCAGGGGTATACTTGACCTCCTCTGGGCGGAAGATATACCGTCCCATGATTCGGCTACGCTTATGCGTCAGGGCTGGGCAACTGCAGAGTCTGCACATGCCTGTGCCGGAGCTTTAGGTTAAACATAATATGTTTGTTTAGTATACTTACCTTGGGCTCCTCTATGATCTTGGGATGGTTGTACAGGTTGGAGTATGTGGACAGTATGGTTTCGCAGTCCCATTTCTCCTTGGGCTCAACCTCCACCGTCACCAGGTCATCTTCTTCATACTCCTCTTGTATCTCCTGAAGGCGTTGTATTCTGTACAGGCAAAAACAATAACCCTTATGTATCTCTGTTTTATCTTTTTAACATATAAAACTCTCGACTCACAGTGTTTAGAATCAAACTCCTAAACGGCTTGGGATTTTAATAAAATGAAATTTTTGGTCGACATAGGTAGGTGACCTGCCTGGCGCAGGGTACGCGCGCTCGGATTCGAGTGGGAGGTCGCGGGTTCGATTTCCGCCACGGGCCACTTTGGAATTTGACTTAAACCTTCCAAGTTAGTGAGATCACAGTCAAGTACTAACTTGTATAAGTGTAAAAAAAAGATCTGAGAAATATCGTAAGGTGTAAGCATGGCAAAACAACGGTTGACCTTAGTATGTATAAAAGTAAAAAGAATAAAAGTAGTATGAAGTAGAAAGACCCTAGTATAATAAAAGTAAAAAAAGGCAAAATTATGAGTTCCCATCTACTAAGGGCATCATAATTTTCCCTTTTACTCAAATAAGAATAGGATCGGTTAGTGAAATTCATTTTTGAAATTATCTATATATCATGCAATATACTACTGAACTGATTCAACTCTTTGAAATGGAGCTAGATACATCAACTGCTTTTTATTCCAGAAAAATCCATAGCTCCCGTGGTAGTCGCGACTAACCAAAATTCACGCGGGTTGTCATCGTCCGCGAGTTTTATATATTTTGGCGTGTTGAGGGTGTACCTGGCTATCTCCTTCTCCTTGTCGAGCTGGTACCGCCGCTGCGACTCCTCGAACTGCTCGGCGGCTTCCAGCAGCATCCTGTGCGACTCCGGCATGAACCCTTCGATCTCTTCCAGGTCCAGCGCGCCCACCTCGGTGTCGTCGTACTCTGCGAACATCTGCAAAGAATTGGTTTTCATCAATAGATAAAAATAGTCAAGATGAGCCCATCCGAACATTTTACGTAAACGTTCTTCATACAAGAAAATGTAGCGCCATCTGTCGAAACTCCTGCGAAATACATGTTTTTTTTTTTTTTTTAATCTATGTGTCTGTGGTCACCGCGCCTTCAATATTATTATTAATTCAAAAGAAAAGAAATAGGTCTTTACCTATCTACCTATACTGACTACTGACGGGAAAGGGTGCAAAATAGTCATTCTTGCTCCCTTAAACTGGCGACATTAGTATACAAGTCTGTGTTTTCTTCATTGAAAAAAAAAAAGTGTATGCCGGACTCGTCCGTGCGATAAGATTTAATTACAAACAGTTTTTGGATAGGTACTTATAGTATAATAAAATATAACTTGCTTTTCATAGTTCTAGGTCATCAGAAAGTACCCTATAACATCACTTCATTACATCTTTGCTAGTATGGAGGCAGTATATTTGGTGGGAGCAATGATATATAATATATAAAAAAAAGATTCCGACGAATTGAGAACCTCCTCCTTTTTTTGAAGTCGGTTAAAAAGGAGAAGATATGTGACAAGCGCGCGCGTTGTGAAGACTCAAAAATCCTACAATTGTAAGTTTCATAGTTAGTCTGCGTCGAGCGCAAGCATATTATTGTTGTATCTTTCGTTTGCGTGCTGTTTCGTATCTTTCGTTATATTTATCAGTAAATTCGGCACAGATTTAAAATGCAATTTACTATGAACGTAACGTATCTTGATGATCTATAGGTGGGAGGTTTTGGCCGCGGTTGGTAACCACAATATTACCACAATATCGGCAAATCGGTATTGGAGCCATTAAGAGTTTCCTGACAATGTCGATATCTTCTCTATTATATAAAATTCTAATTTATGTCACACAGTAATTTATACAGCCTAATTTTCAAACACGAGACTGAACGGCGATTGTATGTCCTTTCACGTTTTGTATGCCATTCGGTTCGGACACTTTTTAGCGCTAACCCCAAATCCTTAGTTTAGAAATCAATGGTTGTAAGCCATATGGATCATACCCCTAGATAACAAAACAAAGTGTGCTGGGTCAGCTAGTTATGTTATATTATATAGTTTACCTTTTCAAACCTATTATCGAGCAGCGACAGGCCCTGGTTCCTGCGGATCACGCTGGAAGACATGGAGTACTGCGAGAAACGAGACTTGGTCTCGTCTTTGTCACCCCACGATGGCATTTTGTGTCTGCCCCTCTGTAACAATATAAATGTTAAAGTAACCAAAAAAATACAATACTTTAAACTATTAAAGGTTTGTTTTAATTACATTAACAAGGGTTCGGTAACATAATTAATGTTTATGTTATCTGTAGATCGTTTGTTTTTTACCAAGGCAAAATCAACTACTTCTTATACTTATTGCAGTTTGCTTGCCTACTCAGATGTCGGGAAGGCAAGAATAAAGAAGGGAATAAAGTTCCCATACTCATTCGTGACATATTTACAGTCGTGTTGGTAATAGTAACAGTGTGGCGAATTCAACGGCTTACTTTGATCTCAAAAATGAAATTTTCACTTTTCACACACATAAATAATTGTAAATATAACTTATTACACTAATTGCTTAATATACCTGTGAATTGTCACTATCATCGTCATCATCAGAGACAAAAGCTTTATCTGAATAATCATCACCGGACATGCTTCCTCCATCTTGATCATCATCATCATAATCTTCTTCATCTGAATCACCTGATGACACAGAAATATTAAACATGAATTATTTATCAATATGTGAATGCCATTAAGTGAAAAGAAAATTTTACTACACCTTCAGCCATAGCCATCTCAATGAAATTGTCTTCTAACTGATTTTCTGGATCATCAAAGTCAAAGTCTTCATCCAAAGCTGCTACAACATCCGGATCCAAGTCAAGGCAGAGTCCTGAAGTAACAAGTTATGATCTTGTATAGTATAAGTATAATAAGGGTCATATCTTTTTGAATGAGGCATAAATCTTGGGCTATTATTCTCTTGAGGTTAATCCTCATGATTGACAAAACTCTTGAAATTCAGAAAATACTGAAAATAGGCCATTTTCTTGCTGAACATTTATATATCTTTTGTCACATCTATCTGGAATACATTCCCAGGTACTGTTTTTCCCACTACCTACAAGGGCGCCTTCAAATAAAAAATGTGTGATGCCACTTTAAAATGTATGATCACTTTCCGTCAGGTGTGATCACAGTCAAGAGCTAAAAAACTGTACATGAAGGTCACAATTTTTCTAGCTGTCTCACCCAATCAGTCATTGATTTGGACAATATCTGTGCAAAATTCAGCTTTCTATGTCTGCATTGGTGAAGAGTTATCCAATAGGACTTTTTTTATACATATCTTTTCTTCAATCCAATTTGTTATTATAATAGGGTAAGGTACCTTGGGAGGCAGCTTTGTTCAACATCCCAACATCTTCCTCCACTTCTGATGCAAACACTGAGCTGGGCAGTTGGAGAGTCACGGTGCCCTCCTTCTCAGCATCATCATCATCATCATCAGCACCACTGTCTTGACTCTGAGGAACAGGCTTCTCTTTCCTTTTGTGAGAGGATTTCTGCTTACAAAAACATAGCATTAAGAGAAGACATATACATTGAATATTAAGAAACCACACAGGAAATGTTAAGTGTTATAAAGTCATCAAAAGTTGATTTTAATTTAAGGTGAATACACAATTATCCGAACCAAATGCATCAAACAAATCAAATTTTAAAATTCTGTATACACACACTTTTGTTTTGGATGATTCTACACTGAAAAGTGTATGAGGTTTCATAAGATTTCATATACATAATTAATTTGCTTCCTTTGACTGCTTCAATTCTTTTGGCTTGTATGAGTGTGCGTTCACCTTTAGAATTCAAGCCATTCAGACTGATGAGATAATATTATGATTTCTAGAAAGTTCAATCTATTCTTGAGTAAGGCCAAACTTTCCTGTGACTCCATGTTTTAAGTAGCTTTAATCAGAATGCTTATTCATTCATATCCTAGAGGATATAAATATAGTTTGATAGGAATATATGAAATACATACAGGCTGTAACACCATGGTAACCTCCCTGGTGTCTTTGAGATGTTGTAAGTAGTTGTAGTCATCGTCAAAGTATATCCCGTACTTGATCTGTTCCTCTCGCCTTTGCTCAGGAGTTAACTCCTAAAAAAGCCTTCATTTAAAAATACT
The DNA here is from genome assembly GCA_963855885.1 of Coenonympha glycerion. Classification (NCBI taxonomy): domain Eukaryota; kingdom Metazoa; phylum Arthropoda; class Insecta; order Lepidoptera; family Nymphalidae; genus Coenonympha; species Coenonympha glycerion. The sequence continues at coordinate 2,202,831 of OY979631.1, forward strand.
CCACAAATTGACATACTATTTTATTTAACACTGTTAGCAACAAGTCCTTAACAAGTAATATAATTAAAAAATTAAAATAAGATTGCCCTGTGATAAACTCACTTTTTCCAAAAAAATAGGTCAGAAAGTCATGTTGCATGAGGTTATGTGGGCTGTGGCACTTACTGGTTGTTTTTCCTTTCCCTTTGGTATATTAGCATTCACTGGCACGAGAACTCTCTGTGGAGCAGTCTCATCAGCTACCAAAGGATCCCTCTGGGATCTATGCACCAGATTAAATGTTACTGCTTTCTTCCGATCTATAAACTTCTTCTTGGCTTTCGGCTGCAAGAATAAACATATTCACAATGTGTAACACCTAACAAATTACTTTGTACTGTCGTATTTGATTACCATTTTGATAGTTTTTAGTGGTTATAGTAGATGGTTTTTAAAATATTAGCACAATTTAGATGTAAAAACATGTGTTGTTTTCATTGAAATGAAAGCAAAAAAAAGATTTTTTTTAATAACTGGCTTTACGGCTCTGGGTTCCAGCCCTTCTGAGCCTAAAAAAAAAAAGAAAATACTTAAAAAGAACACAGAGTACCTACCTATGTAATCTTCACTCTTCTTCAGAAAACAGAGTATATTGAAGAAAATATGCCAAGCTTAGGCCCTAGACCAGAGATTCTCAAACTTATTTCTTTTACCGCCCCCTTTGAAAATCAATTGTTTTTCAGCGCCCCCTGAACTTGAAAAAGCATAATTTCATTACTTTAATTAATTTAGTTAGTGTGTGCTATAGTTATAAGTCGTTTGTTTTTAAACTTACATTCTAAACTCCAGTTCGACAAGGCTCTCTTGGCGCTTGAATGACATTGACAGGAGGGCGCTGTTATAGGACAAAGGCATCCAAAAAATAAATTTTCCTCAATTTTACTTCAAGTTTAGTTTAATTAAAATAGTTAAAAATAAGCAAAAACAACTCAACATACAATAGCAATATATCGCCAGAGCGAACTATCAATCAGTATCACAAGATAGCAGCGTTAGTACCGATTTTGGCCACGTGCCAAGATAGCCTTGTCGCACTGTAGACATTATTATTGTACCAGTGAGAGATGAATTTGATGATTTTTAACAAGTTTGTTGATGTTATGTATGTATACTCAAAAACAGTCGTAAGTCGCCACGTTCTTATCATATCATGCAAACGATTTCTGTTTTTAGTAAGCAGCGTTGCCACAGCGCTAAATCAACGATCACACAAATATGACGATGGGAATACTGTCAAAAATCTTTGAATCCAGGGTACAACTGCGGAATTGACTTTTGCAGCCAAAATTCTTGGTAGCCATTTTTAAATTTCAATTTTATTTCCCCGTTCGTTGTCAGTTCCAAAAGTTCTTCTTCCAATTGGGGTGAAACTGCTTGCCATCGCCCCCCTAAACTACGCCAATGCCCCCCATTTTTTTCTGGGCCCCTTAACGCCCCCTTCTAGGTGTTCAACGCCCACAAGGGGGCGTTATCGCCCACTTTGAGAAAGACTGCCCTAGACGATCCAATTTGCTGGTGATTGTCGGTCAGTTTTAAGATTGCCAAAATCATGTCGGCAAGTTTGTCAGTAAATAATTTTTTTTTCATAGCCCAAAGAATGTGGTTAGACCTTATAGTTTCCTTTCTCGTAGGGTTAGACAGGGTTAGACAATGCTCTCACAAAATGACATTCCATAGTAATTAGTACCTATTGTAGTCTGTGGAAAGATCATGAATCTGACAGCCTGACAGCTGTTTGTCATACTCATAACAAATTTCTAACGTACAGTCCGTCTAAAAAGAGTAGAAATTAATAAAAATGGAACTAAAGTTATATTTAATGCTGGCAACTCAACATTTGTTTACAAAACTTAGGTTCTATAGTCTGTGGATCGGTTGCACGAAAAGAAAACATCAGTTTTTTAGAAAGTTTGTTGTTTTTACAAAAAAGAGAACGAACACCATTATTACTACGAACCGGACAATACGCAGCGGAACGCGAAAAGTTATTTATACTTTGGTATTTGCGATGTCTTGCCGATTAACAAGCTGGCACAAATGTATACGGCTTTTCCGATGTTTGCAAGAGAGTTGCTGAAATGAGAGGTATGTTGAGTGTATTTTGCTTATAACTAATACAAAAGTGAAGTAATTTTTGTGATTGTTGCTTGAGAAATTCATTATTTTCCTTTTTATGCAAATTTCTTAGTATTTTGAGGTTATTTAATTGTTATGATTTTTTTCATAGAATTTGTAGCGCGATCAGATTGATTTGATAGTTTAAGCAAAACGTTTTTTTATTATCATCATATCCAATCCAGTTACTTGTTTTTATTCATATTTATTTTGAAAACCGGACAAGAGCGAGTCGCACTCGCTCGCTGAGGGTTCACTACAAATTTTTAATTTACAGCTACAATGTACGTAATATTATACCTAGTTCAAGAATCGAGTCTTGTAAGATCTTTTGACAAAGAATATAATTATTACGTATTCGTTGATTTATTTGAATGATGATGATGATTTAAAGACATAAATTTTAAATTTTTCAAGTTTGAATGTTTGTTACCGATTGAAGTTCAAAAACTTGTTAATGTAGTGAAATTATTTTTATTTCAGGAAAATCTGAAAGTACGATTAGAAGATTAGCAGAAGAAGGGTCCAAAAATAATGCTGTGTTTTCTACGCCCGGCAAAAACCTCAATGGATGTCCTTAAAAACCAATCGGCTGACTTCAACATTGCTGTATTAGATTTAATGATAAGCTGCCACTCAATGTATGCGACATTTTGGTCAGCCAAAACTCATAAATAAGCAAAATAAAACTGAAATGAAAATAACCCTTAAGAGTAACACATTGTTCTAAATTACTAGTGACCACTAATAATAATGATCGGCTGAGTGTTTTGCAGGCAGACAGTTCAGGGCGCGTTAGAACCCTTGTAAATGTAGTTTTTAAGTCGTAAAATAGTTATCACTTAGTTATCTTACTATTAATAAGAACATGTATGAAATAAATCATTTGATCCTGTGATTCCTGTCTCAGTCTGAAAGGACGACTGTGAATGTAAATATGTAATGTTTAGTGAAATGTTTAAAAATATATATATGAGATTGTGTGATTTTTGTGTTTTTTTTTCTGCAATAAAGTTTATAACAATACACTGAATTTTTTTTATGTTATTCTGTTGTAAATAGAAAACTTTTCAAACATAAGAATACGTACAAAGTGTTCAAGGTTATTTGTTTGATTGTTACTTCTAATCGCCTCAACCGATTGATTGGTATAATATGTGTATACGTGTGACGGTTGGTAGGTACAAGTAATAATTCTCTGGTTCCACAAAAACAAATATATATATATATATATATATATATATATATTTTTAACTTTTTAAAAAGAGAAGTGATTATACACCTTCACCTATAATTAAAAAGAATATTTTCAAAATAATTATATTCAAGATTATAAGTTATTCCATTCATAAAAAGCACAATATACATCAAGTATCAAGCCGGTTTTCGTCGCAGTATATGGAGTTGTCAAGTGTTACCATATAAGCGACACTAGCGCCCTCAGTTATTTTCTACTCTTTATAGATGGACTGTAGTGATTATATACTCTTTGTTTCTAACCTAAAAATATGTTAAAAACTCGAAATTTTACAATTTTTTGTTTTAATTACAGAAAATTAACCGCAAAATGGACATGCATAGCATGCGTAAGAGCAAAAAGCACAACAGAACCAAAAACAAAAGCGTACTCCCATACAATTTTGTTTCCTAAAACCAATTTTCCGGCACGGCCGAACACTGCAGCGAAGGAAGATATTCAAAAGGTCCGTTTTATTATGTGATACCTTGAACTCCCTAGTGCAGTTCGATGGTTTGGTGTCCAGAGTTCGATTCCCAAATGGACTCACGGACTAAAGCTTTCTATACCAGTCTAAGAGTATGTTTAATTTGTAGACCGCAAAGTTCTCTCAACTATACAACTGGCAAAGGGAACACCTTACAGGCCCTGAGTTTGTACTACACGATGGACCACCTTATGCAAATGGAGACTTGCATATGGGACATGCTGTTAATAAGGTACTTAACTGATTGATAATATTGATTGCCTCATTACTTTAACTGCACCAAAAGATCAATAGTCTAGTGTCTCCTTAGTTTAGTACCAAGCTGGGCTGGGTATTTTGAGGTATTGGTCCAATTCTCAGAACAGGGGCTGTGGCACCATCTCTTTGCAGTATTGTTTTGACAATTTCATACAATGTTTGTATGAAAACATGTTTTGCTTTAAAAAGATTTTGGTATGGCCCCAGGTCATTGATTTTATGTCACACTCAGTTTAACAGATTTAGTGGCAGCTCTTGATTTTGAGAAGAGCGCCAAATTGACACTGATTTTTTGTACCATGTTGCTTCCAAATAATCAGTCATTTCAGATACTCATAGATTGAAAACTACTGACACAATTTAAAAACCGAAAACTGTATTAGATTTTTAAAAAATTTAAGCATAGTGCTAACATAAATACAACAATTGAAACAGTGTCATTGGTACAATGTTGTCATTGGAGAAAATGTACTGCAATGTGGAGTGTCTACCACCCCTTCCAGCATGGTCTAGGTCAAGTTGTTTTAATGTTTTGCTTTATCCTGATTATTATTTTTATTCTCCTTGGATAGGCCACCACTCTGACTTACTGCCATTTTAAACTTTGCCAGACTAACCCAGTGCGCTCCTTGTAAATTGAAATGAATCTCTTCCCAGATAATAAAAGACATTAACAACCGGAGCCAACTGCTGCAAGGCAACAAGGTACACTATGTTCCCGGTTGGGACTGCCACGGCTTGCCCATAGAGTTCAAAGCTTTAAAAACCAGGACAAATAAAAATGAACCTTCCGATCCTGTGCATACCAGACAAATTGCCAGATCATTTGCTTTAGAGACTGTTGAGAGGCAAAAGGAGGCTTTTAAAAGCTGGGGTGTGTATTATTTAAATAAGAATTAATTCAAATTTTTAAATAAATGACTTTTGATAACTGTTTCGTTCTTTAAATTTACATAAGATTACAGTTATTAAACATACTTGCATCAGAAGACAATCAAAAACAAGATCTGTCTACATGCTAAACATACATGACAAAAATTCTTGAAAGGTAATATATCCAAGTCACATTTAATTTTGGTTTGTTAGACATTAATATTGCAAACTAGCCGACTTTGTTTTGAAGTTTTGTTTTGGAAAAAATTTATACAGATAATAAGTTATAAGTTGAATTGCAGGGATTATGGCAGATTGGGACAAGCAATGCTATCTGACTCTAGACAGAAAATATGTTCAGAAACAGTTGCGTCAATTCTACAAGATGTACAAATCTGGGTTGATATATCGTGCCTTGAAACCTGTTTATTGGTCACCATCTTCTAAGTAAGTCAAGTATCATAGCTCAATAGATAAATAGATATCAGAACATTATACCCATCTCAATCCAGCCCTAAAATAAACGATAGCTTGTATTATGGGTACTAGATAACTAATAAATATACATACCAACTAGCAGTGCCCGTGGACTCCGTTCCGCGTTAGAAATATTTTTGTCCCGGCCCGTTTGTCCCGCGTCCCGGTTTCCACCAAAGCGGAGGGAAGCGGAGCTATGTTTGGATAACCAACCAGATTTCATCATTTAGACATCCCTTAGCTTCGGAGATATCAAAATGACGAAATCTGATTGGCTACTCAAATATAGCTCCGCTCCGCTTCGCTGTGGTGGAAACCGGGCCTTAGACCCACAGCTCACAGCGCTGGACGCGAAGCATTCGTATAGATAAATGCCTATACTTACCTATCGCCACGCAACGGCCGAAGCGGCGGCGGCGCGCAACCGCTTACCGCAAGTTTTTGTCTTGCTAATATCTTTGAAGATATTTGTTTAAACTGTATAGAATAAAGGGCACAAATATTCTATATTAAATTTCCGTTCTAAAAACATATTTACAATAATATAAATTAATACCATATGGGCTAAATAAGCTTCACAAAAATTATTTATTTTTAATCCACAATTTTAAAAGTAAAAGCAGTTATTGGGAGTTACCCGTAGGAGATAGGCATATGATATCGCGGACTTTTTTGCAGATTTTGATACGTTCTTTAATATTGTAGAACATTGTTTTGTTCTATCCTCAATAGTTTACGCAGCGTACGCGATGAAAGCAATTTTTTTTGCGACATGGATTACATTATTCAAGTTTAAGTAAAGATGCATAGTTAATTTTGCAAATCAATATAGCCTATGACACTCCACGATAATGTAGCTTTCTATTGGTGAAAGAATTTTGAAAATCGGTTCAGTAGATCCAGAGATTACCCCTTACAACGTCACAAACTCACAAACTCACAAACTCACAAACATCGTTACGCTACCTCTTTATAATATTAGTATAGATATAATATTTAATATACATAAATAAAATATATAGGAAAATGCGGCCAGACACTTCGAAACTTTCATGCACATCACACAAACATTACAAAAGGCAAGGCATTCGTAATGCAAGCCTCTATTACTAAAATAGATTAACAAAACCAATCAAAAAAGCAATTAGTAATACGTTTTGTTTCATCTACCTACTCTACTTAGATCCTGTGGATTAGAATCTGTTACAAAGTAACTGTTTAGTAATAACAATAATTCTCAGAGAATTCAATTAAATTTCTTGTTTTTAGAACAGCATTAGCAGAAGCAGAGTTGGAATACGACCCACAGTTCAAAAGCACAGAAGTATATGTAAAGATGCCAATGATTGAAATACCAGCACCTGCCAAGTCATTAGAGTAAGTTATATTTACACAGTGAAGGAATAGCACACATACACATTTGCAAGCCTTTTAAAATTCTTGACCATTATGGATCAAATATGCAGTGTAGAAATAAAATAAAATCTGCAAAATTTTTTGGGTTCCGTATCCAAGTGTAAAAAGGAACACTATTACTGAGAACGGCTCCCATACAATAAACGTGATTTTTATGCTTGATTCAGTGAGCAGGGGTGTTTAGTTTACTTTAATACCCAGTATGGAACCCTGAGTGCGCGAGCCTGACTTGCACTTGACCAATTTTTATTTTATTTATTAGAAGAAATTCCACAGTAAACCCATATCTGCGATAATCTGGACCACTACTCCTTGGACCCTAGTCGCTAACAAGGCAATCGCATACAGTCCGTACATGATGTACGCAGTGGTTTCCCTCGGTGGTCAGCAGGATCTGTTCCTGGTTGCCAAGGAACAGATTGAGGAGTTGGAGCAGGTTCTGGGCGCTGAAATAGCTGTATTAGTTGAGTTTGAAGGTTAGTTTCCAAGTAATTAGTATTTAACATAGACCAAGATTTTTAACTTGAACCGATTTGGCTGAAATTTAGAGTGAAGATAGAATATATTCCATGAATTGACACATAGGCATACTTTTTATTAAAAACAAGCGAGGGGAGCCGCGGGCGTTCACTAGTATCAAATATAGTATCTGAATAATATGCTTTTAAAGTATGATTAGATGAGAATGTCCAAAATAATCTTAAAGAGCGAGTTCTTTATTGCTTATTCTTGTGGTATTTCTTTCTGTTACTCAGTACAAATCTTCTACATCCTTTTATAATATTCCCAGGTCACCATCTCCAAGGGTGTTCGTACAAGAACAACCTCTGTACGGATGTGCTGCCGTTTTTAGAAGCGGACCACGTGACCAAGGGCAAAGGCACGGGGCTGGTCCACACTGCGCCCGCGCACGGCCCTGAGGATTTCCTCGTCGCTTTGAAGAACAACATGACTGTGGTAACAATCTAAATTTATACTTGCCAGTTCTTCTCGGTGCAAACCTGCTTTCCAAACCTGGCGGTAGAGTCTCGACATTTCATGAGAGCTTATATCTAAGCCTATGTGAAATAAAGAATTTCATTTCATTTCATTTCATTTCATTTCATTTCATTTCAATTCATTTCATTTCATTTCATTTCATTTCATGTAACTCCGAATTTTCCATATATAGAAAACCTATTTGAGGTCTAGGGGTCCCCTAAGAAGTGGAATAGGGTCCAATATGTGTCCAAAACAAATAGACATATACTCTCCTGGACAGGACGGACGGCGCAAAAAAATATCCCCAGTTTATCGGAGCCAAAAAAGTTTGTTTTGCTACCAACATTAAGGCCACGTTGTAGTTCTCTCAGCGGCCACCTATAGGATTTTGATGGATGGTGCTACTGTTTTTCTTGTACGAAAAAGGTTTACGTAAATGGTTTGGATGCCTATATTCTTTTCAGTTTTATTTTATCAGTGATGGAGAAATACAATTTCACGCCGCAACTATTGCATCAATTTGGCAGAAATTTCGAATGTGGATAGATTTTATCCTGGACTATTAAATCTTTTTATCCCGGTAAAATCGATGACTCCCGAAATTCACGCGGGCGAAGCCATGGACGTCCGCGTCCGCACTATCTCGTTTACTAAAACTATAAGCAAACGTGTTTGCTAATAAAGATTGTTGTTATTAGTACATAGTTAAATACCTAGTTGCATTTTTAAATAGCAAAGAAATACACTAACCCATTCACTCACTCATCAAGGTACACTACTTACAAATATCAAGGTCCCATTATTGCCACATAAACATCGTTTATCGATTCTTGTACAGACCTCTATTTACTTCACAGATTTTAGATAACCAAGTGTATTAATTACAGGAATGCAACGTAAACGAACTCGGTGAATACACGAACCTCGGCCCACAACTGGACGGTCTGCAAGTGCTCACAGAAGGCCAGGAAGCCGTCATCAAGCTGCTGGGACACTCCGTGATGTACGCGGGGACGTACGTGCATTCCTACCCGCTGGACTGGCGGACGAAGAAGCCCGTCATCATCAGAGCTAGCCACCAGTGGTTCATTGATACTTCTGCACTGAAGGAGAAGGCTTTGGTGAGTTTCCCATAAATATTACTCATTTTGACGAGTTAAACGACCGCATCCCGTGCTTGTCATCTTTATTTATTCTTTTGTAAATAGATTTCTGTAATCATCCTCTATTTACAGAATTAATCTTTAATATAAAACATTTACGTGTCACAGTGTTCGTAACAAAATCCTCACCAACTGCTTGACCGATTTTTATGATTTTTTGGTTAAATATATGTCATTAGCTAAAAATAGGACATAAGCTTTTTTATACCCCTAAGGGCTGATTTTTCAATCGCCAGTTCAACGCTAAGGAATAAATGTGACATTTTGATAGATTTTGTCCGGCATGTACAGATAGTTTATCTGGCGACTGAAAAATCAGCCCTAAGTGAGAAATAATTTATGTGGCGTTTGCCGGGTCACCTATGTATGTATTATGTCTTTGACGACCTCCGTGGTTGAGTGGTTAGCGTGCCGGTCTTCAAGGCGCCGCCATTTCTGAGGTTCCGGGTTCGATCCCCGGTCGGGGCAATGTAGAAAAATAACTATTCTACATTGTCTTGAGTCTGGGTGTTGTGGTACCTTCGTTGTTGCTGATTTCCATAACACAAGTGCATAAGCTACTTACTATGGGATCGGAGCAATGTATGTGATGTTGTCCTCTATATATTTATATATTTTAGGTTTTCTATCATAAAATGTACAAAATATCGTATGAGCGAAGCAGAGTGTTGGTCCAGGCGGCGCTGGACAGGGTCGCGATCCTGCCGCCGTCGACGGCGGAGCAGTCGCGGCAGGGCTTCCGCGCGCAGCTGGAGAAGCGGCCCTACTGGTGCATATCCCGCCAGCGCGCTTGGGGCGTGCCCATACCTGTGCTGTACAGGGGCAGTGACGTCATCCTCAACGAGTTAGTGCAAATTGTCAGTGATATATCAGATAGTAGGAGAACCACTGATCCCTATTCTATGGATTAATCATTCCATACCTCTGACAGTTCCTTTATTGTGCCCATTTGAAGCGACAACCTCGAACGTCCACGGTACTAAATTGACATTTGTTGCTAGTGTGAGTAATCACAGAACTGACGGCCGTTGAGGCAGACATTTTCTGGAGTGGAGACTGCGTATTAGTAAGTGCGACGCTAGACCGACGACCTAAAAACGTTGCTCTTAGCGGGTGGATGAAGAGACGGAAGACCGTGTGTGGTGGCGCGCTCTTGGAATTTGACGACCTCCGTGGCGCAGGGGACGCACGCTCAGATTCGAGTGGGAGGTCGCGGGTTCGATTCCCGCCACGGGCCACTCTGGAATTTTATAATTTCTAAATTGGCTGAGGTCTGGTCTGGTGGGAGGCTTTGGCCGTAGCTAGTTACCACCCTACTAGCAAAGACGTACTGCCAAGCGATTTAGCGTTCCGGTACGATGCTGTGTAGAAACCGTTGGGGTGACTTAACTTACCCCTTCCAAGTTAGTACGCTAACATCTTCGGCTGCATCATCACTTACCATCAGGTGAGATCGCAGTCAAGTACTAACTTGTATAGCGAAAAAAAAAAAGAATAAAGTATGTCCAGCTGGAGGCCATCATAGGCAGACTAAGAAAGTTAAGTAAGATTAGGTAGGAACCTACCTAATCTGCTTCAAAAAATTTACACGTTACTACAATCACGTAATTGTTTAACATGATGTAAGTTTAAACAATAAACATGTTGTTTAACAGACATGTAATCGTTAAACGTAGCGCTACAGGCTATTGAATAAAATTTCATGGTATGCGCCATATTTTAACGATTACATTAAAATTTGTTAAGGCAGCCGAGTTTAAGTTGCGCTTCGGCTGCATTTCTCGACGGCAGTTAAATTCAATTCTCTTTTCAAGTGCTTCATGTAGCACCGGATGAGAAGTTTTTTCCTTCTTTTAGGGAAATCCTTGAACGATTGTGCTCTTTGGTGGACGAACACGACGCCGATATCTGGTGGACGTGCGACATCAAAGACTTAATTCCAAACGACGTGGCGATGAAATACAACTTAAATGTTGAAGAAATAACTAAAGGCAAGGTAAGTGATAAACTTCCTTGTTATTTAAGCATGGCCTATTAACAAAAATCTAAAGGCGAAGACATTTTCCTGAAAAGAGCAAGTGTAGAGTTTCTTAACAGTTTTGCAAACATGCTTTCCAAACTTGTTTGCAGAGTTTTTGTTTTTTTTTATAAGAGCCTGTAAATTATATTATAGTTATGTGAAGAATAACGATATTAATTTTGACCAACACTTTGAAACAACCGGATGGAAATACGCTAAGCCCATTAACAGTTGCTTAACATAATATAAAAGCTTATTTTTAAAAGGATTTTTTGATCAATAACTTTTAGTAGCAACATTGCTGGCTATTTTATTACAACAAATATTTATATGTCTGGTCAGGATATAATGGACATCTGGCTAGACTCGGGCCTGTCGTGGCAGACGCTGGGCGGGAAGAAAGCCACCCTGTACTCCGAGGGGGTTGACCAGCTGACGGGGTGGTTCCAGGCGTCTCTGCTCACGTCCTTGGCTCTGAGAGACGACGCTCCGTACGAGTAAGTCCACCATCATCGTCCAGCTCTCTTTCAACCCCCTTTTATGTCCCACTGCTGGGCACGGGTCTCCTCTCAGACTGAGAGGGGTTTGGCCATAGCCCACCACGCTGGCCAAGTGCGGGATGGCGGACTTCACACGCCTTCGATAACATTTTTGTGAACCTTCAGGCTTGCAAGTTCCTCACGATGCCTTCACCGCTAAGCAAGTGATATTTAGTTTCCTAAAAACGCACATAAACTCTGAAAAGTAGCAGAGGTACGTGCCCAGGATTCGAACCCACGACCTCCTTATGAGAGGCAGAGGTCAGAACCACTGAGCTGTCACTGTAAGTGATATCGTCTGGCTAGCCCACGCCATATATTCAATGAATGAAATATTCTTTGTTCGGCCAAAAGAATAGTATAAACTCAAAGAAATATAACGCACCGTAGAACCCTGGCACCATAGAGCAAAATAACTTTTAATTACAAAGTCTCATGTCTTATAAATGAAAAGTGTATCAAAATTAACGCTGCCAACGGGATTCGAACCCGTGACCACCACCTGTCGCGAGTGGACGCTCTTCCAGCTGAGCTATGGTAGCGAATACAGTTGGCACGATAATTTCGATACACATTGTTTTTCAGTCATAGGCCGACCGCGGAGCCATCTATTGGGAAACTACGGTTTCACAACTTAACCAACAAGTTTTATCTCACTTGAAATGTTTTACATCATTATTTCTCAGGTCGATATTTGTCCATGGCTTTGTAGTGGATGAGAAGAAACGCAAGATGTCGAAGTCTGTCGGGAACGTCATAGACCCCGCGTCCATCATCCACGGAGACAAGAAACAGCCTGCGTATGGAGTGGATACGCTAAGGTAGGATTTGCAGTTCTAAATCACGTATTTAACTTTTGCCTGTGACATCAACAAGAAAAACGTATTTATTGCTATGGTAATCGTAAACAAATTCTGCCACCTGATGGCTGAAAAAAAATGTAAGTAACAAATCAGCCGGCAAAATTTGTTTACGATTAATATAGCGATGAATACAGAATCTTAGCATATGAGTATCAAAATGTGTGAGTCCCCATTTTAAGAAATAATTTTTTTAACTTTGTTCTTAAGCAAAGATTTTTATAAAGACATGTAAAGTTGATACTGCCATTCCCGCAATTTCACTGTTATAAGCCTACAATGTGTTCGTAGCATATACATATCTTCTACATAAAAATAAGTCGGGTTTTCCTTCCTGACGCTATAACTCCAGAACGCACGAACCGATTTCCACGGTTTTGCATTCGTTGGAAAGGTCTCGGGCTCCGTGAGGTTTATAGCAAAGAAAATTCAGGAAAAATTTCAACAGAAAATCTTTTTGGCGGGAAAGCCATCTGGTGGCGAAACGGAGTTCGCCGGGTTTGCTAGTAAATTATAAAAATCAAATAAAATCTGAATTTAGTGGGTAGACCCTTGCATCGACCCTTAAGTTAATAAAAACCCAAAAATCAACGCATATTTAAAATTTACTTTTTCAGATGGTGGGTTGCGAGTCACTCCACCCAACATTCTCAAATAGTGATCAGCAAGAAACTTCTAGAAGACTGCCAAAGCGAGGTCATCAGGCTGCGGAATATTATCAAATACCTTCTGAGCGCCATAAGTGACTTGGAAAAACAGAGTTTCACCCAAAAACCCAGCTTAAATTACTTCGACCAGTACATTGTAGAAGAAAGCCATCGATTCGAAAGACAAATAATGGACTGTTACAACAATTTTCGGTACAATCAAGTAGCTCAAACAGTGTTATTTTTCATAAGTAATAAAGTCTCAGGGCTATACTGTCACTGTATAAAAGATAGGTTGTATTGTTCCTCAAAAAACTCTAACGAAAGATTATCAGCACAACTTGTGATGCATACTATTTTAATCTCTATTTGTAGGGCAATAGGCCCAATTTTACCACATTTGGTAGAGGAAGCTTGGTTGTACCATCCTTTGTATGAAAATCCGTTTTATTTTACCAAAGAAATACCAGTTTTGGCGCCAAAACCAATCGAAATGGCACCAATGAATGCCATATTGGATATCAAGAAAGATGTTTGCTTATCGGCAAAGAATGAAAACTTGAAGAAATTAGTATTAAATTTGAAAGTAGATTCTACTTTGTACGAAAAATTCAACACATTAAATGCAAATGACGAAATGAAAGAGAGCGTTTTGTGTGAAATTTTTGAGGTGTCATCTGTCAATTTGACACCCACTTATGGCGGGAAACGAGAAGTCATATTGTCACAGAGTAAAAAGAGTCAGTGTCTGAGATGTAGAAAATATAATGCCATAGATAATAGTGATAAATGTTTGAGGTGCGAAAAAGTTTTAGCCTCATTGTAACTTTAAAAGCATTTGCATATCACATTCTAAGACATAATCATACGTGCGTATGTAAATTGTTTAATTTTTGTTTATAAGATTGTTCTCTAGTAAATTAATATTTATTTGTAAATGAATAAAGCCTGGTTGTTGCAACTAACTTTAACAGACACGTAATTGTTAAATATGGCGGCCTGATTCTTACTACTTAAAAGTGAAACTTTTATTACATCGTCTCAAACTTTTTCGTCTGTGAGTTGCATTTCGCGTGACGGTCGGCCGCGGAGTAGGGATAAAGTAAAAGGCGCTCATCAGAGCAGCCAAAGCCACAAAGGTTTCACTTTTACCGTGGTTTTATAAAACCACACAATCATTTTTTTTATGTCTTGAGACATTTTTAACGTAACGTATCTATCTGTTAAACTTAATTGAATCAACTGGGTTATAGGTCCAAACTGAATTAATAAAGTAAAGTAATAAAAGTTGTATTTTTTTAAAGTTCATATTACTGTTTAGGCAAGTCAGGCTCCATCAAGCTATAGTACTATCTATCTGGAGGCTGTAGTAGGTATCAAATATATGGAATTCTCTTGTAACAAAACTACTCTGAAAAGGCTTGACTGATTTTATGCAATTTTTTGTGAATAATAATTTGTCAGCTAGTACCTGTATTAAAAACGCATCTTCTGTCTTCATCAGTTTAAACGTTGAACCATTAGGCCCATAACCTAAAATAAATTAAATGATGAATAATATGAATAACTAACAAAGTCTGAATTTTTTTCAGTAACCACATACCTAATAACAGAAAACTGTACTGTGGTGTTGGATACAAGTATAACTCGATAAGAAATACCGCCGCGAGACAAACTCAGTTCTACAGTCTGCCACAGTAACAATGTGAGGAATTTAATCACGGTCTATTATTGCAGCAGGACATAATTACACCACTTTGAGAACTCTAATATTGTTGTTTCAAATACTTTTAACTGCCGCTTTACAGAGGTGGTCACGAAACATTTCTTAAATAGTTCACTGTCTGGAAATCTAACCGTAGAGCTCCCGTTCCCGTAAATTGCGGTAGGAATCTCAGGAAATACTACTGGTTCGAACTGAAAAATGATTTTTGTGTTGGTTAGTCCATTTATCAAAGAAGGCTATAATATAAGATCACGCTACGACCAATTCGAGCATCAATAAAAAATCTTGCAAAAACGGAAAAGTTGCATGCGCGGAATTAATTAATGAACCAGCTATTTTAAGGATGTCGCACGTGATGTCACTTAAAAGGACATGGCCGAAACTTGTATGGAGCTGTGCCCTGGAAAAAAAATATTCATGGCCATCGACAAACAGTACGTCATATTAAAGCTTATAATTATGTCTTTACAATCGTTTAATTTTTATGATCTGAAAACTTGCGAGAGACATAATATCAGCATAACAACATGCAACAAAATGCGCCTAAATAATTTAATAGCAATGATTTTTTTATTAAATTAAATGCTGTGTTCCTTCCCGTTCTCCTTTCACCTCCCCGCGCTCGCCCCTTCGCTTTGTTTTGCGCACCATATCAGAGCGCTGACACGACGTGACGTCATCGACGCCAGGTCCACAGATATTGTAACCGGGTTATACATTCTACACGTTGTATACGTAATACGTATTACGTAGGCGGTAGGTGTGTATTAGGTAATATGTATACCTTAATATGTTATTGTATTTCTTATTAGACGAATGTATTTTCAAAGGTCCGAAAACCATTGTTTAAAATAACGGAAGAGCCTAAACAAACAGTGTTTCATTTATGTTAGATTGTAATAGTGTAGGCGTACCTACTTAATTAAAATAACTTATTTTGACGTTTTCCCACGAGTAGGTAGGAGAACTAATTTTAAGATAAAACTTACCGTTTTGCTGGAAGTCGCGAAAATCCCGTTTTGTGACCGTTGGACCCCGTGTAATTTGTTTTCGTGTAGCGGATCGATGGGGAACTTTTAAATTTAGGAAGTTACATTTAAGTATTATAGTGTTTTGAACAATCCTACCAGTTTTCAACTGGTTGCGAATGTACCTATCCTCGGATATATCTATACTTATTTATCATATATAGTGATGCTCGTTTTCACCAACATTTTCGTATCGGAAGTAATATTAGTATCGGAATAAATTGACCGGGCTAGAATTTCTCGTGTCATCTAGTATATTTTACAAAACTCCGAAAAGGCTAGACCGATTTTTATGTTTTTTTTTGTGTAGGTATAAAGGTACGGTAGAATAGGGCATAAACTATTTTGGATACCAGGTACATTAGTGTCAATAGGGCGTAAAATATTTTGGATTGCCAGGTACATTTAGTGTCAATATGAACTTAGTTGTCTGCTGATCTTAGGTAGGTATACTCTCCAAAACAATGGATCCCAAATCCCCTTTGAATTTGGAAGTGGCCGTAGCCCGTGCCTCTTAAATACTGGAGCAGTCGTGATCGATTGTTTAATAATCAAGTGCAGCCGGATGCCCGGACGTCCGGAATATCCGAATATCCGATTGTGTATCGAGCATAGACGTCGACAACGATTACGTACGATCGAATGAACATCGTGGATTCTTTGATGCTATAGAAGTCAAATTGTTTGTTGGTGTATTATATTTGCTGGAAAATTCTTTGCGTGCGTGCATTTAGACCTTATTTGCTGTGGGTATCAATACAAAACTCTCTTTCCGCTCTCTCATAATCCGATGGGACGACCGGATAGAGATCAGGCGCAGAACCGTGCTCTCCAAGGCACGGGGGTGAA
Source organism: Coenonympha glycerion (assembly GCA_963855885.1). NCBI lineage: Eukaryota > Metazoa > Arthropoda > Insecta > Lepidoptera > Nymphalidae > Coenonympha > Coenonympha glycerion. The sequence continues at coordinate 2,219,546 of OY979631.1, forward strand.
ATACCGCTAAATATGATACATAAGATGCCTAAGTAAGTAGATGTCGGTGTACACACATACTCAATCGGGTTTTTGTTATACCGTTAAAAAACATATACTACTGTAAAGGTTTTGCACTTGAATTGGCCCACAGGGACTCCATTAAAATCATTACAGCCGACTCTGGGTTTCACATTGAACCTCTGGGATTTCCTTACTTCCCGGTACAACAATTTACAGTTCACTCTCATGCCGATGGAGCGGCTTGGAGTGACAAGACAGAGGATCTTTGTTGCGGACAGCGACGGCGCGAGGTGAGTCCGTATTTGTATCGTCCTGACCCAGAATGGAGAGAGTGTGCACATAGGGACAAGGAGCGAGAGAACACAACTTGTACGGAGTCAAAAAGGTGCCCCGGAAACTCGCCAAGAGCAAGTACCGAACGGGTGCCCACTGCCCTTCCGTATTTCGGCCCCCGTGAGGTTGATTGGGTGGTGGAGGGTTGTCCCTATTTACTGTATAAATATTATGTTCATGCCTTTGGAGGCCAGAGATGGCATAATATAAAACTTCCACAAAAACTCCTAAGCTTAACCGGTCTCTAGGGATATAAAAACTGACGGTAAGCGCCTCTTGTGCGCTATATTTCCTTCCTCCTTTTCCTCTATTGAGAGCGGAAGTCCTTAACTCTCAGGTAAGTACTTTTAATACAGTTACAATCGAATGGGGAAAGTTTTGCAATATGCCATTTTGCAGTGAGAAGGAAATCTTTACTTAGGACCTTGCGACTTTCATAACTCGCCTGTGGTTCCAAAAACCCTAAGTCTGCGTTGATGTTGTGTTGGCAAATGGGAGCAAAGGGAAAACTTACTTCAATTTTAGTTTTATTTAAGTTAATATTAAGCAAAAACAACACAATATACAATAGCGAAATCAAACATTATCACAAGATAGCGGCGTTAGTTCCGATTTTGGCCGCGCGCCAAGACAGCTTTGTCGCACTGTATACCTCGTGTATCAGCTGGTATTTATTTACCCTAAAATATCTATGAAGCTCAAATAAATTGTTGGAACATTATGTAGAAGGGTGGCTAAACCTACAAAATCTCTTTGACAGGCGATTCCTTACACGGGCCCAAGTTTGTGCGACCAGACACCTGATGCACTAACAAATTATGATCTAAGGATTAAACTATTTCGTTACTAACAGAGTTTGTTAGACTCAAGACTATTGATTGAAACTCGAGTAGCTGCTGTCGTAGCTAGATAGGTAAGTATGTACTTTTTGGGATGAAAAAAGAAACAAACAAAGTATGAATGAATTGGTAAAAAAAATTTAAATCTCTAGTGAGTTGTGACCTCAGATCACTCAAACACAGGAGATATCGAAAGAAGGCGTGGCCGGTGCGAACGCATCATGCTACAAAGGAGCTTGTTATGACTTTTAGCCGTCAGTCGCGAGTCCCCTTAGGTTGTATTAGGTAAATCCAAAGATTCATCGATTTTGGGAAAATGCCTCATTGTTCGGTAGTTGTATGTAAAAATAAGAGCACCAAAGTGAATTACTCCAGAGATGGTATATCATTTCATACGTTAGTACCAGAATATTATTATTTTTGCGAGGTTTTTATTAAAAATCAGCAAATCTATTTGCTTGACAATTTTGTCAACGCTAAGTCAACATTTTTAATACAAACAAAAACCATTGCGCGCTTAGTACAAATAAATCAACGAATTAGCTGCGAAAACGAGCAATGGTTACTAGTTATTTTCGATACTGTCGCATAACGGTGCAGCCGCTGCATGCATCCGTGAAGTAGAGATGCGACCTGACATGGTTTCGCCTTGTATATTGTCGATAGTCGACTATCCGACGCGACATAAAATGATAATGCTCTTGTACCCCAATTGAAGAATAAGATATTAAATTTAATTATTATAACTAAATAATCTTATGATACAACTGGAATACATCATTTATTTTTATTAATAGGAACTAGTTTTTCGAATTGTGACTATTTTCAAATTAGTTTATTAGTAGCATTAGTTTCCATTATGAAACAATGTAATTCCCATCTAAGTTCGTTAAGGTTTTTTTAAAATATAAGTTGTTATGGCTCAACGACTTTATTTCTTGTCTGTGCTAAATTGTGCTAGCGCTGTCGCTGGCTTCTTAAGTATATTTACACAGTAAATTGTTTATAAATTTATCTGTTATAATAAACTTAATGGAATTCAGATATCCAAAGTATCCTACAACTAAAGAGAAATGGATAAATGCTACTGGAAGAGGTCCAGACTGGTTTCCGACAAAAAATAGCACAATCTGTTCATCTCACTTTGAGCCAAAGTGTTTTCAACCGTACAAGAATGTTCATCGGCTTTTCGAATGTTCAGTTCCGAAGTTAAAATTGCGCGCAGTGTTAACGGTAAGCTTATAATTTTTTCTTAAAACCAGTGATTATATGAATGAAGGTATCTTACCGACTCGTATTTTAAACGAAAATCGAAACGTACATCGAAGCAAGAGTTGGACGAATTGTGTCTTTTCAAGTAGCGGATTATAGCAAAACAAATTAATTTGTCCTGTATACATTTTGTTGACAGGAATATACAGAGCCTTCAACTTCTACAGCACAATATAATACTGGTGTGAATATTGAGTATATTCACACCAGTATTATATTGTACCAAGGCAATTGGAATTTCGGGGAAATTCCAGATGCCTTGGTTAGATAATATTATTAAAAACTATCTAAAATACCATCAGTGTTTAATACTATTATTTATACACTCGTATCTGTCAAAAAAATAAATATGAGAAAATATTATTTATGTGTGTTTCTTATTTGAACAACCATTTTACGCAATCTAATTTCGAATCGATTTATTTATCGACAACTCCATTTTTCATCTCTAGTTGTCAATGTGTGTGTACTATGCCCTTGTAGATACAGGATGAAACCGCGCCTCTTTTTTAAATGTGTGCTATTTTTATTGCATTGGTGTTTGAAAACTTTATTCTAGTAGGCGTGAAAAAATGTGTATGTGTGCTATACTAATTGTTTTTGTCAATGGCGTAGTGAAATTAGTGGAAGGGACAAGGAGACAGTTGGTCCCGAACAAAATATAGCATGTACGATATCTCCTGTGTTTGAGTGATCTGAGGTTGTGACCATCTTGTGACCCGCTCCAGCAGGGCGATCGGCTAAAAATGTATCAAATCAATATCAAAACACGGGTGTTGACCAATAACAACGCTCGAAAATCACGTTTTGACATTGAAAATATTGGGTCTACTGAATCAACGACCGCGAACTAAAAATCACGTTTGTTGTATGGATTTTCTTCTATTTTAGTATATTTTGTTTTTATAGAGCGGCAACGGAAATACATCATCTATGAAAATATCAAGTGTGTAACTATCACGGTTCAAGATAGGTATTATTATACTTACAGCTGGTGACAGACGGATGGACGGACGGAGGAGTCTCAGTGATAGGGTTCCAGTTTTTACCCTTTGACAGAGTGGGGCGCGTCATCGTGGATTGAAATAACTATACCTACTATACTTACTATTACATAATGTAAATGACAGATGATAAAAGGTTGTATTTTCATTGAACAGGTGAGTAAATTTAATCCCTCTAAGCACCGCACGTCCATGATTTGTAACCCTCGAACGCTGACATATTGCGGTCTTTGGGACCGCCCGCCTGTAAATCTAACTAATACGCGAATTTATGGACCCCCGTTACGGGTTATGGGATCGGTTTAAGTGTTAAAAGAGTGCGTGTGATTTACTTGCTTCTGTCTATCCGTGACGAAATATTGCGGGAGAAATGAAATTTATACCCTTCAATGCCTCGTGAACGAGCCGTAAAAAGTGCTGTTGCTTTTTAGACTGATATGTATCTCTGAATTCATGATTCCATACGTTCATTGGTTCATTTTTTTGTCCGATTGGAAGCGCCTCCCCCGTCGAGCGTCCACGGTACTAAATTGACATTTGTTGGAAGTGGACCGTCGTTTTGAATGTCATTTGATTTTAGTTCCATAGACGCTCACGCCCGGTTACGCAACAATCAGCGCCAAAATGGCGAAAATCAATGTCTTCATTTTTACTTTGACAGTCAGCTATCCAGAGTATATTCTACTCTATGGAGATCAGTGCTTGTTAGGGTACTGTAATTAGGTATAATCAACGTGGGCAAACGTATTTAAACAGGGAAATGGAAAGGCATTCAATAATTTCATAGTTTTTTTTTTTTCAGACGAAACGCATCTATGTACCTATGTATTAGTTACACAATTCAGACAGTTTCAGACAATAGACTATAACGTTTCGTTACACTCTGAAACTGATATTAATTAAAACTTCGAAAGTTCGAATTTTTATTGAATGCGTTTCCATTTACCTCTGTTAACATTTACCCACATTGACCCTTATATGGTTTTAATTTGAATTCGATACCTCTACGCGTTCCCGATAGAGCCTTGACATACAGACATGCAGACGGGCATCAAAGTGATTTTGAAGGGTTCCTTTTTCTTTATGAGGTACGGAACACTAAAAAGGGGGAGAATGCGGAGTATGGTAGGTACCTAGACATTATATTATTATCAATTGTTCAAGGAATAGGTTACCTGCATTCTAAAACAAATTTCAAAGTATAGATAGCATTTGATTTATCGTACCAAAAGTTCAATGGCTGACTAAGATTTAATTTTGGTATACTAGCATAAGCTTAGAGTTGTTTTGGCCGTAGCGCGAGGATAAATTGACAGCCAAAATGTTGGGACGGGAATGTGAAATGAGCGGGAATACGAAATCTGACTGTTGTTATGAACGCCCGAGTTTGAGTGGCGGCCGGAGAACCGTAAGTTGGAAACTGAGAGCTATAAATGTTTCGGTGGAAACTGGAAGCTATATATGTTTTTGTGGAAACTGGAAGCTATTATATACGAGTGTGTTTTGGTGGAAACTGGAAGCTATAAATGATTTGGTGGAAATTGGAAGCTATACCTATAAATGTTTTGGTGGAAATTGAAAGCTATATAATATGATTTGGTGGAAACTGAAAGCTATTAAATGATTTGGTGGAAACTGGAAGCTATAAATGTTTTGGTGGAAACTGAAAGCTACAAATGATTTGATGGAAACTGGAAGCTATATAAATGTTTTGGTGGAAACTGAAAGCTATGTTTGGGTGGAAACTGAAAGCCATATATGTTTTGGTGGAAACTGGAAGCTATAAATGTTTTGATGGAAACTGGAAGCTATATACTTAAATGTATTGGTGGAAACTGAAAGCTTTAGTTTAGTCTGTCATGTGATGCTCTCAGAATAGACCGAAGTCAGGCACTAGTTTGTTTTAAAAAAAGCTTCTCGGACGTTAGAAAAAAAGGCGAAATCATTTTAACCGATCAAAAAGTTAATATTTTGTTCAGAGAATTTTGTTCCTACCGCTCAATTTCAGGTTAGAAATTTGTTTGAGCGTCGGACGTGTCGAAAATCCGCCCCTGCTCGACCGTGCGTAACTAATGCAGAACTTACAGTTTGTAGCCTGTAGGTAACTATGCCACTAGACTCGCACACTGCACAGAGTAATGTGTGTCGTATACACTCAATGTTTAACTAAAAGTTATTGATTCATATCATACGTTTTTAAAATTTCGACCCAATAGCAATTGTAGAAATAGACAACGTGTTATGTAACATGGCTTTTTTACGCGCTACCATAAAAAAGGAGTGTAATGTTGTTAGGGTTCCATGTATGTACCTTTGTATGAGTTTCTTTTAACTACAAGTTAGTATAAATAGTTAAGTCCACGAATACACCCCCCTTTTCTTTGACATCCGCATTATGTTTCAAGAGATTCTGCAAGAGTAATAAGGATAGCAACATTGTTTTAAGTGGTTGGGAAGGAGTAGGAAGTAGTGGGACGTGTCTTCGTAGATTGAACTACCTACTTATAAATAGTACCTACTTATAAATAGTTATCACTAATAATAAGTATACTTATGTACCTACTTGACGTTCATAAGTGCTAACGCCGTAGTGGCCTATATGAAATAAATGATTTGAATCTTTGAATCTTATACTTGAAAGAGATTTCATCTGATAGTAAGTGACCTTGTAGCCAAAGATGTTATATAGGTAGGTACTAATGTTCATGCGTGATATTTAAACATTTTACTCTATCCTATTTTTAACATATAGGCCTCTGTGAAAGCTTGCTCTGTGAACAACTGAATTGGATCTAGATCCTGCGGCTTTCGTGTAGGAACCCTATTGATGTGGGACTGGACTCTGAGCACGAGTGTCTACTATCAATGCTTTAGTACAGTGTTCACTGCTCATATTATAAAACCAGAATGTTTTGCAGTTATAATGACTTGCCATATACACATTTAAATGTGACTGTAACTAGTGCACCTGTATAATTCATTATAGGGGGGGAAAACATATTTTTTGCGAACATTTTTTTTACGCTATACAAGTAAGTACTTGACTGCGATCTCACCTGATGGTAAGTGATGATGCAACCGAAGATGTTAGCGTACTAACTTGGAAGGGGTAAGTTATGTCACCCCAACGGTTTCTACACAGCATCGTACCGGAACGCTAAATCGCTTGGCGGTACGTCTTTGCTGGTAGGGTGGTAACTAGCCACGGCCAAAGCCTCCCACCAGAAAGAGAACTACACGGAGATCTAGTTGCCTCTGAACTATCTCATGACTCCCTTACAATAGAGGCGATTCAACAAGTCCCCACCTGCTATTTAGTTTTAAATTCTGTATCCGAAGTGGACCGTACCCACTACCCAGTTCGCCGTGTGACAGGCGACTAATTAGCCCGCCCGAGTGAGGCGCCGTGACGGTTAATAATTCAGAGAGAACTCCTCTAATGCCACCGCTTGAGTTACTTAGTCATGAGGTAACTTCCATAAAGGCTTGGAAGTAGGTATTAATTCCTACCTGGTAGGCGATTCGCGTGACACATTGGCTTCATTTCGTGAAGTGAAATGTTCAAAAAAAAAAGATTCCGACGAATTGAGAACCTCCTCCTTTTTTGAAGTCGGTTAAAAATAAAATAAAATTTTTAAGAAGGTCATGGTAGCAGGTAGGTATTTAGGTATATAAACAGACGATAAAACATTTTTTGAGAACACTTGAAAATTAATTTTACGACTATAAATTGTCGTAGGTCGTAAAATTGGAGGCTGCTCAAAACGCAACATGCTCGAGAATCGTGGAATTAAATTTACGTTGCACGATAAGATGATTGATGCTTTGTATTTCCTATGTTGAAATACATTCAATTATGCACTCTAAACCAATAGACGTGAAGTTAATTTTTCCGTGTTAATTTTTTTTATTCTATTTCTTGATTCACTTCACTCAGTGTGTGAAAGCGTTACGTGAATCGCTGACTGTAGGTACCTACTCTTGATACCCCATCAAAACTTTCTTTTCATCCGTTTGACGACCTTCCTGGAACAGTGGCGCGCTTTCGTATTCGAGTTGGAGGTCGCGGGTTCGATCCCCGCGTCAGGGTATCGGCTAAAACACAGGCTTCTTTTTGTCCCGGAAAAATCCGTAGTTCCCGTGGGATATTTCAAAAACCCGAATTTTCAAACTGTAACAAACTTCCTTGAAAGTAGCTAAGTATAAAGGTCGAAATAGGGAGCGGGAACGGGAATGGAAAACTCAGATTTCCATCAGGATTTGTAAAAACTGGAATTATAGTGGGAGGAGCCGCGGACAAAAGCTATACCTACTTAGTTATGCAAAAATATAAAAGTAACATCTCATGTGTACAGTATTTCACAATTGATCTCCTTTATAGTGCATCTACCAGAAGTTATAAATAATTCAATTTCACCGAATATATTAACGCACGGCCCAAAATGAATTACGTCCATTCACAGGCAGCTCATTTGAATTCGGAATGCCCGTGTTCGAGCTTCGAATTTGTATTTGGAGGGAAACGTGGCTAATTCTTTTGATTGGGCTGCGTTCATTATAAGGCTTTGATTCGGAAAAGTTTTTATTTGATGTAATAACTTTTCATTGTTCTGATTCTGATGTTTAATTTAATTTTATAAGAAAACTATATTATAGGTACTATCGGATACTAACTATAGCTCCTTCAAGGTATAAAAAGTTCCACGGCATAAAAAGTTATTTAAGCAATTTTTAGTGACCTGTAGATTGAAAACAATAAAGTAAAATTTATACTTTCAAATTTAAAAGTCACGTATCTAAATCTAATCTAAATTCGCACTTAGATTCTGATAAAATGTTCTCAATGGAAAGTTCTCCCAAAAGTTTCTCGAAAACCTCCATTTTTCGAATTTTTATCGGAAACTACAATGGGTGATATTTTATAATATTACCAGCTTGCAAATTAATAATTAAAACTTGCTACGATCCTTCAAATATATAGGTAAACTACCTTCGTTACCAAAACGTAGGTATCCAGTTATTTGCCTATGATCTGTACAAAATATTTTCCAAGCAAATCACATTTAATTTTCCATCAAATGGCGCCAAACGATACTCAATTTAACATGCCATCGTGATACTTGGGGGGACTCGGAAAAGCTTGTGTGTTGACTTTCTTTTACGCAAAATATATCTCAGCATTTTATTTTATTGCTTAGGTAAGATATCATAAACATAACAGTTTGTTGTATAATAACTTGAAATGTTGAGTTTTCTAATAACTCTACGATCTATCTTCTTCTTCTCTAATCTTTTTCTACATAATTATAAAATTCTCGAGTCTCGTGTGACCAAAGTCCTCCGAAACAGCCCGATCTATTGTTATGAAGTTATCTGTGCATACTTATTCCCTAGTGTTGCGATTTATTATTTGTTTAAGTTAATTTTTTTTAAAATAATGTACTTGATTTGTGTACTAAATAGCATTTGACAAGTGGTACATTTGCCTTATGTCGGCAATGTAACAACCTGAACGGAAGATTTGAAGTTGACAGATTTGTATATAGTCTGTGGTCGAGATTCGAGATTCGAAAAAAAGAACGGTTAACTGGGATTTTGGTGTTGTTATAGAATCGTTTCGGCTAGTTGTGAATTAAAAATAATAATTGTTAGTACGTGCCCGTTGTTTGATTTTGATCTCGTATAACTCTTAGCTCTTTGATTTTGATACTAGTCTAAGATTTTTTATATCACTAATGTCAAAACAACGTCTGCTGGGTCAGCTAGTCTTTTAATATTTAAAATTCTTGTGCGAATTTTGTAAGCAAACTCCTACGAAACGACTCGACCGATTGTTATGAAATTTTCTGTTTAAGTAGTTGTATGTCTGGTAGGCCTGAGTGTAGGGTGTAAGCTGTTTTAATATCCCTAATGGGAAAACAACGTTTGCCGGGTCACTAGTTCCTTTTGTAAATTTATTCACTGTTCTGTGTTCATAGCATTATTCACAGTTCAAAATGTATCACAAATATTGTAGTAAAAAAATCTGAGAAACAATATTGTCTTACCTCGTTGCAATTGCGAGATTGAAAAATGACAACACGTATTTTCGTATTTTACTCTTTGACTGTCAAACTGAGTTGGTGATTGAGGCAACCAAAACCACGCATAAAATATAAAGACCAAAATGTAAGCCTCGAAAATAAAATTATAATGCTATATATATAAAAAATGTAACCCAAAACTCTATCCGCTATTTCCAAATTCTGTGTCAAAATCCGGTTGAGTCAAATTGATCAGGTTAAATAAAATGGGGAAGTTTCCACCACATTACAGCGATTCAGATGACGATACGTCCAGTTCGGTGCAGAATGAAAAGAAGAAGAAGAAGTTGTCGTACGTTTATATCTTCATCTTCTGTTGCTATTATGGGTAGATTTTTTTGCGTTTGTGTGCATTAAAAATTCTTCGTCCGACTAGTGGGTGTACACTGTACAACTGTACATAACAAGGTTATTATTGCCGATTAGGACTGGGTTGTTTGCAAGTTGAGTCGTCATTGCAAGACCATAACGAGGGGGTCAAAAGTCATCTACATTGTATTAGGAAAGCGCACTTAGACTGTAATATCATTTTTCATCAGGGTGTGTAAAAAATATTAGGTGACCAATAGGTGAGTATACTAAGTGTGCTAAGGTGGTGCTTGTTTTAAGTTCAGCTGACATGTAATGCTATCGGAATATCAGAATAGACCGAAATCACATTACAGCACTAGCTCAAAAAAAGCTTCATAGAGGGGGGTGGGGGGACGGGAAGGGTCAGGACTCAGGAGGTTACATCGGCAAACTTGACGCGCTAGAATAACATACACAACAAATTAATACGTGACTGCAATCTCAGCTGATCTTAAGTAACGATGCAGGCGAAGATGATATGGTACTAACTTGGAAGCAGTAAGTAATCCCTACACAGCATCGCTCCGGAACGCTTAATCGCTTGGTGCTGCGTCTTTGTTAGTAGAATGGTAACTAAAGTGCACCGTGGGGGAAATCGTACCCACGGGCCACGACCTCGTATTCACGCTCCTACGCGTCAGGGAGGTCATCAATTTCAAATAGCACTTTACTGTTTGTTTCTTTTAGATTATTCAAATACGCAACCGGTAAAAAGAAGAAACCACAAACCCACAGCAAGTCGGAGGCATCTGAGTCGGATTTCAGCAATCGTAGTCGAAGCCGCTCCAATCACAGACTACCCTCCAGTAACAACTCCACACGCAAGCTGGTGGGCATCCTGAAACACACCACGAGAGAGTGTTAGTGTATCTCCATTTTACTTGAGTCGGAGGCGTCTGAGTGGGACTTCAGCAGTCGCAGTCTCAGCCGCTCCAATCACAGACTACCCTCCAGTAACAACTCCACACGCAATCTGGTGGGCATCCTGAAACACACCACGAGAGAGTGTTAGTGTATCTCCATTTTACTTGAGTCGGAGGCGTCTGAGTGGGACTTCAGCAGTCGCAGTCTCAGCCGCTCCAACCACAGACTACCCTCCAGTAAAAACTCCACACGCAAGCTGGTGGGCATCCTGAAACACACCACGAGAGAGTGTTAGTGTATCTCCATTTACAAGCTTTTACTTGAGTTGGAGGCGTCTGAGTAGACTTCAGCAGTTGCAGTCTCAGTCGCTCCAACCACAGACTACCCGCCAGTAACAACTTCACACACAAGCTGGTGGGCATCCTGAAACACACCACGAGAGAGTGTTAGTGTATCTCCATTTACAAGCTTTTACTTGAGTAGGAGGCGTCTGAGTGTAACTTCAGCAGTCGAAGCCGCACCAAGCAAAGACTACCCACCGGCAACAATTCCACACACAAGCTGGTGGGCATCCTGAAACACACCAAGAGAGAGTGTTAGTGTATCTCCATTTACAAGCTTTTACTTGAGTTGGAGGCGTCTGAGTAGACTTCAGCAGTCGCAGTCTCAGTCGCTCCAACCACAGACTACCCGCCAGTAACAACTTCACACACAAGCTGGTGGGCATCCTGAAACACACCACGATAGAGTGTTAGTGTATCTCCATTTACAAGCTTTTACTTGAGTTGGAGGCGTCTGAGTAGACTTCAGCAGTCGCAGTCTCAGTCGCTCCAACCACAGACTACCCGCCAGTAACAACTTCACACACAAGCTGGTGGGCATCCTGAAACACACCACGAGAGAGTGTTAGTGTATCTCCATTTACAAGCTTTTACTTGAGTTGGAGGCGTCTGAGTAGACTTCAGCAGTCGCAGTCTCAGTCGCTCCAACCACAGACTACCCGCCAGTAACAACTTCACACACAAGCTGGTGGGCATCCTGAAACACACCACGAGAGAGTGTTAGTGTATCTCCATTTACAAGCTTTTACTTGAGTTGGAGGCGTCTGAGTAGACTTCAGCAGTCGCAGTCTCAGTCGCTCCAACCACAGACTACCCGCCAGTAACAACTTCACACACAAGCTGGTGGGCATCCTGAAACACACCACGAGAGAGTGTTAGTGTATCTCCATTTACAAGCTTTTACTTGAGTTGGAGGCGTCTGAGTAGACTTCAGCAGTCGCAGTCTCAGTCGCTCCAACCACAGACTACCCGCCAGTAACAACTTCACACACAAGCTGGTGGGCATCCTGAAACACACCACGAGAGAGTGTTAGTGTATCTCCATTTACAAGCTTTTACTTGAGTTGGAGGCGTCTGAGTAGACTTCAGCAGTCGCAGTCTCAGTCGCTCCAACCACAGACTACCCGCCAGTAACAACTTCACACACAAGCTGGTGGGCATCCTGAAACACACCACGAGAGAGTGTTAGTGTATCTCCATTTACAAGCTTTTACTTGAGTTGGAGGCGTCTGAGTAGACTTCAGCAGTCGCAGTCTCAGTCGCTCCAACCACAGACTACCCGCCAGTAACAACTTCACACACAAGCTGGTGGGCATCCTGAAACACACCACGAGAGAGTGTTAGTGTATCTCCATTTACAAGCTTTTACTTGAGTTGGAGGCGTCTGAGTAGACTTCAGCAGTCGCAGTCTCAGTCGCTCCAACCACAGACTACCCGCCAGTAACAACTTCACACACAAGCTGGTGGGCATCCTGAAACACACCACGAGAGTGTTAGTGTATCTCCATTTTACTTGAGTCGGAGGCGTCTGAGTGGGACTTCAGCAGTTGCAGTCTCAGCCGCTCCAACCACAGACTACCCGCCAGTAACAACTTCACACACAAGCTGGTGGGCATCCTGAAACACACCACGAGAGAGTGTTAGTGTATCTCCATTTACAAGCTTTTACTTGAGTTGGAGGCGTCTGAGTAGACTTCAGCAGTCGCAGTCTCAGTCGCTCCAACCACAGACTACCCGCCAGTAACAACTTCACACACAAGCTGGTGGGCATCCTGAAACACACCACGAGAGAGTGTTAGTGTATCTCCATTTACAAGCTTTTACTTGAGTTGGAGGCGTCTGAGTAGACTTCAGCAGTCGCAGTCTCAGTCGCTCCAACCACAGACTACCCGCCAGTAACAACTTCACACACAAGCTGGTGGGCATCCTGAAACACACCACGAGAGAGTGTTAGTGTATCTCCATTTACAAGCTTTTACTTGAGTTGGAGGCGTCTGAGTAGACTTCAGCAGTCGCAGTCTCAGTCGCTCCAACCACAGACTACCCGCCAGTAACAACTTCACACACAAGCTGGTGGGCATCCTGAAACACACCACGAGAGAGTGTTAGTGTATCTCCATTTTACTTGAGTCGGAGGCGTCTGAGTGGGACTTCAGCAGTTGCAGTCTCAGCCGCTCCAACCACAGACTACCCGCCAGTAACAACTTCACACACAAGCTGGTGGGCATCCTGAAACACACCACGAGAGAGTGTTAGTGTATCTCCATTTTACTTGAGTCGGAGGCGTCTGAGTGGGACTTCAGCAGTTGCAGTCTCAGCCGCTCCAACCACAGACTACCCGCCTGTAACAACTTCACACACAAGCTGGTGGGCATCCTGAAACACACCACGAGAGAGTGTTAGTGTATCTCCATTTACAAGCTTTTACTTGAGTTGGAGGCGTCTGAGTAGACTTCAGCAGTCGCAGTCTCAGTCGCTCCAACCACAGACTACCCGCCAGTAACAACTTCACACACAAGCTGGTGGGCATCCTGAAACACACCACGAGAGAGTGTTAGTGTATCTCCATTTTACTTGAGTCGGAGGCGTCTGAGTGGGACTTCAGCAGTTGCAGTCTCAGCCGCTCCAACCACAGACTACCCGCCAGTAACAACTTCACACACAAGCTGGTGGGCATCCTGAAACACACCACGAGAGAGTGTTAGTGTATCTCCATTTACAAGCTTTTACTTGAGTTGGAGGCGTCTGAGTAGACTTCAGCAGTTGCAGTCTCAGCCGCTCCAACCACAGACTACCCTCCAGTAACAACTCCACACACCACGAGAGTGTGTTAGTGTATCTCCATTTTACAAGCTACCACAGTTTAAAGATATTCTATCATTTAACACTGAGCTTTTACGAAAGAGGATTCACTGAATTTTGATTTCTTCGTAGCATCCCGGACTTAGGAAATGGGTGGTCTTTCGCCGCCATGGCCCAGAGAACACGTTAAACCGTCATTCTTGCGCATGATCTCTTCCCGGTCGTTTCAGATCATGAGTATTGACATATCTATCCACAAAAACGCGTCAAAATCGCTAATGTTTCATTCGATTCGCATGGAGTTTGATAGAGTGGAAGCACGTCATCGTAGATTAAAATAACTATACAAAATTTCGACAGAGCAGACCGCTGTGGCTGGGTTTATTATCATAGGTATTACCTCCAGGCACTTTTAGCGTGTATAAAATAAATAAATTGGTTATTTTCCCAGGCATTTTCCTTGTTGCTTTCATAATGCGTTCTCCCACACAAATCTAGCCAAGTTAAACATTTTCATTATGGCAAACGTTTTCATTATCCTAAAATAACACATATTTGCGACACCGCCCGCAATATTAGCCAGCCATCTATGTACGGGTATGAAGCTTAATTAGTCTGTGAAGTAATTTTCGCGACACACCAATTTGGGGCGTCGATATAATATTTAGCTCCGCGAAAATGAGATACAGTATGTCGTTATGGCGGTTAATTGTAGCGCCGGGATACATACGGGATTTCAAAAAAAAAAGATTCCGACGAATTGAGAACCTCCTCCTTTTTTTAAAGTCGGTTAAAAAATTCCTCGACATCCCTTTCGCCGTTAGTGCGCTCAAAACTGAACGGAATGTATCGTGTTCGATTCCCTTTGGCCAGTTTGGGATGTTATAATTCCCTTATTGATTCTAGGCTGGTCTGGTAGGAGGCTTCGGCCGAGGATGGCTGGCTGGTTCCTCGCGACTAGCGCGTGTGTGAAAGCCGATATATGCAGACACGATTATGTAAATAAAATAAAAATAAATATGTTAATATATCACATTAAATATATCGCAATCTAACCCCAAAGTAAGCTTGTGTTAGCTGCAGTACCTATTGTTTTGATGTTTGCATACAAACAGTCAAAGCAACATTATTGCTTTAAAATATGGTGGCACGGTCCCTGATAAATAAACATTAATATATATTGAAAAACACCCAGACACAAGAAAATATTCATGCTCATCACACGAATATTTTCCAGTTGTGAGAATCGATCCCACGACCTCCGACGCTGACGGCAGGATAGCTACCGCTACGCCATTCGGCCGTCAAAGGATGCTTGCACGATGATCGTGTATCACGTAGAGTGTAATCGCCACACATAATTATGTAAAGAACGATTATCGCTGCAAGTCAAGAGAAGCCATAAAACATAGGGCCGCCACACAACAAAGACACACTCAGACTTTTTCTAATATTCATTACAGCATCAGACGATGAAGACATGCTACCGCAACCTATGTTCAGATCACAGGACCGCTGCCTTGTGGGGCAAGTCCCTCGACCACCAGGCACCAAGCCAGGCCGAGGCGGTGGACTCGCCATCCTCGTGAGGAAGAACGTCAGTGTAAGTCTCAAACTGCTCTATTTAAGTAACTTCGTTCATTCGAAGCACTTCACAACGCAATTTCACTTCGCTCTCACTCTTCACGTACCGTTTAGAAGTCGCGTGAAGTGAAGTCAAACTCTGTTGAAGGTTTGATCGAACTTGAATTTTAAATTTAGAAAGGCCCCGCCCCGTCTTGGTCGATCCAGCATTTGCGAAATGTTAAAGAAAAATCTTCTATTCGACCATAATATACCACCGACCATATAAAATAAGTACCTACCATTGACCTCTCTTGGGTATCAAACAGCAAATCTTGATCCTCGAGATCCTACCACTTAAATGTAGCTTATAACTAATAAAACTCGACTTACCAGCGTCACTGCCTCAGTTTGATGCTTCAGTTTATAGACTACACCACTAACTTGCAGAAATAATCCTATATACATAGTAATATTTAGTATTCGGTAAAGATGGTAGTCTACATCAGTGAGATCACGGGCTGTTTGAGGGCAAATTCGTTCTTTTTTCAGCCAGCTATAATAGATGGCTTAAAAGAGGTTGCTGACTCTAGCAACCTCCTTCCAATACCTCAGTATGCATGCCAAAATCCCCCGTCTCTTTTTCACTCCATCAATCGACCGACTTCTAGAGCTTTCTCGTCCTCGGCGTGCTATCCAGCATCATTTCGGGGCCCTTGTGTCGTCCATGCGTTGTAAGTGTCTTGCCCATCATATTATTCACAGTCCAATAATTTGATAAGACGTTATGGTCTTCTTCATTCCAACAAAAATTTCACTCCACGACTGAATGAATGGTTTTTCTTTAAAAAATTCATAAAGTCCGCAATCAATGAGTTCGTGAGTTTGCCCATTGATTTAACGACCATAACTATTCGTGACCACGAGTGTGTATGGGTAAGCAAGTTAAGGCGAACTCAACAGGTCTGCCCGCGACATTTAAAAATTTCGTGGTTTTTTGCAATTTGTACGCTAATTACACATAATAGGCTTATGACAGTCATTTTGCGAGAATTGCGGTTACTTCTTTACATGTTTATATATCAAAATTTTTGCATAAAAATATCTATCCTAGGAAATTAGTCCGAGTAAAGAATTTTAAGTGAGTAACTCGCAAATCTCGAACTAATTTCTTTAACTCGACACTCTAGAGCAGAGGTTTTTATATAAACACGTAAAGATGATATTGGGATTATCGCAATTTGACTGCCATAAGCCACTATAATATGTCTTATCAGCTAAAAAATCGCGAAAAAACCACAAAAAATTGAATTTCGCGGGCACACCCGTGGTGTGCTCCTTAACTGGCTGATCTTGTGCCATTTGCGGTACAATACAAGCGTGCACGGCGTACTCCGCAGCACTCGACTTCAATTAGCGTAGCTAGCAGACCTCGTGGTACTCGTAGTTGAGATATCGATTGAACTGCAAACAGGCGTGAGTGATCCGAGAGCGGTGCTCTAGGGGAATGAGGGCCACTTCATTACTGTATTTGATATTTATGCTGGGAATGAGAACAAAAAACGTAATCAATAATCCAATACATGTAATTAATAATTTTAGAAAAATAAAAACAGTGGCACTCTAGGAGTGTCGCCTAAATTGAAAATCCCACCAAAAACATTCTGTAAAAAACTAGCCAAAGTCAAAATGGAGTTGCTTGTTTATCTCTAAAAAGTACTGAAATCTAGACAAAGTCGTGCCAAGTCTAAGGTTCCTTACTGCGATTTCTTTATTATTATAGTTAATGTTGCGTGACTTGGCCGTTGAAGGGTACACAAGGGTTCAAACCAGGTGCTCCATGACACCATTGCACCAATCTGTCGCCAGAATTCATCGTCAATGAGTAGCGGTTCTTGGTCTTCAACGGCCAAGTCACACAACATTAACTATAATAATAAAGAAATCGCAGTAAGGAACCTTAGACTTGGCACGACTTTGTCTAGATTTCAGTACTTTTTAGAGATAAACAAGCAGCTCCATTTTGACTTTGGCTAGTTTTTTACAGAATGTTTTTGGTGGGATTTCACTTCTTTTTGTAGAAACTTCAAAATATTACAAAATATTTCTGTCCGTTTTTCTAGAAACATTAACTGCATAAATAACTTTGTAATCTCATATAATTTATATGGAATTACAAAGTTATTAATGCAGTGATCACCAGGTACTCCAGATCTTCGATTATCCTAGTTTTTATAGTTTTCCCTTTATGTGGCCATTAAACCCTAACTCTGTACCAAATTTCAGCTCTCTGAGTTTATGGGAAGTACTAGTTCTATTTTGATGATCATGAGTCAGTCAGTCAGTCAGTCAGTCAGTCAGTGTCGAAAATGCGAAACTTTGCTTTCGCATAACTTCGGAACTATATGACCTACAGACTTGAAATTTTGGGTTTTGAGTATGTGATTATAGCTTACTGGATAGCGAAAATGTCAGCGTTCTGGTCTTATCCAGAGGTTCTCAAATAGGAGCCCGAAAATGCGGCGAAATGGTTCCTGTAAAGATGGTACGGCAGTTTTGCTTCGCGCTTTGACTTTGGCGGGGGCACTGCCGTGCCCCCTGATTGACCATATGAATGCCCCAATCTACCTAAAGAAATATGTCTCCAAAGATTTATAATAGGCTCGCGCTCTGACTGGATACCTAGACTATCTAACAACGACAGCTGCGTGAGTGCGGCAACTTTTTTTGTAGTGTGAGTGTGCCAATTTGAAATTTGTATGGTGCGCGGCTAGTGTGCGTGAAAAAATGTGTAGCGGGTCGCGGCTCGGGTTTGCCAATTTGGGCAAAATATTTTTTGCCGCACTATTGAAACTCCCTCTTGGACCTCTATTATTGGTATTATATCTGTCGGTAGCGGTGACAGTGTCGCGTGTTCAATGGTTTTTTCCCATCTCAAAAAATTCCCAACAAAGGTAGTTTGGACTTAAAAATTAATTAAGGGGATCACTACTGACAAGTAGTTAATTCGCATTTAGGGGTTTGTGTGGTTGGCTGTTAACAAACACGTAAGTCGTCTTGGCTATTATTAATTATTAATACTTTAAACTTTTAGATTTCTGGTAAGATGTGTAGTAACTTACCGATAAAGGCTAACTTTTCCGAGTTAGGTACTGCGATTTCATCGCCTATAACTGCAGTTTAACTTACCATTAGATGAAATTGTAGTTTGTCTGGAACGATTATGTGGAACTCACTTTTAATGAATAGATGAAACAATTACCTACTTAACTTTTTATTCGGCGTGTAAAAATGTGCGTTCACCTTTAAAAGTTTGAGTACATTGTGTAGCCATATGGGTATTTTGGAATCAGTCCATTTCTTATCAGTCGAGCTATTGTGCCCACAGTGTAACATAGGCTTTCCTAGTTCACTCGGGAATGTTTGCTGTAATATCGGTATTACCACATAAAGATTGTTACTCTATGTACACTGAAGCTAAAGGAAAAATCCACGTAACCCATTGATATGATTATGGTCTTTAAGTTAATTTCATTTAAGGTGATATTTCCTTGACGACACGTGTAAAAAGACCGTATACAACATGCATACGATTATAGGCTTTGTTGAGTTTAAAATAAGGGTGATATTAGTAGGTATGTGCTATGAAATGGAGCTCGGGTGCGCGGGAGCCTGGGATGCACGTGAAATAGGGTTTGAACATTGAAAATGGGGGTGATAACGCGACCAAAGGGAGCTCTTGCCAGCGGACGTAGTGGATGCATGAAACTATGGAGTTGGTTGTTGATTTAGTTGTACTCATAGCTTGAATGACTCCCTTCGCTTAGATCGTCGGCAGAGGGAGAGTTGCCTTTCGAAGATGAGATAAACCTAATCATACCTACAGTACAACCTTGTCTTTATTTGTTCGTTTATTCTCAATTTAATGTAAACGAGTGTTAGGTAAAAAGGAGGGGTTTTAGGTACCCAGAGTTAAGTATAGCAGCGTAATTATGTTTTAGTTTTCTTTCACATTGAATTAAGCGTTTGGACATTTTGGCTATGTTTCGAAAAAATACAAGTAACAACCTACTTTATCTTTACTTACCACACTTGTGAGTTATTTTTAACCCTAGATTCCACGAAAAGGCGATAGATCAAACTTATAGCAATTACAATGATCTCACGTGCTCGTAAGTAGCTATACGGGATAGTACGGGTCAAATTCTTACCTCAATTTTGACCCTAGATTACACGAATAGGCGATAGATCAAACGAATAGCAATCCCAACGACATCACATACTTGTACTATACGGGATAGTACGGGTAAAATTTTTACCTCATTCTTGAAGTCGCTTAAAAGTTTAAAATCCAATACGGTACTTTGTCCACCGCAGCCTTTATTCGACGTCGATTGATAGAAGTGACAGGCGCGCAATGGACCCACATGGACGGCCCACACTGCCATAGTAAATGCAATATGACTATAATGCTACTACGGTGCCACAGGCTCGGTCTCGGTGACTTCACGGTGGACAAACTGCCCTCTCCATTGTAAACCAACTTCGTTCGCAACTCGCGAGTGATATAAGTTAGTGGTTCTGGTGTAGTGTTGGTGCTACATCTTCCGTGGCTCCCGGTGGAGCGCTATTAAAGCCTGATATACCCTGATCTACGGAGGTCCCGACTTCGATTCCCGCGCGGGAAACGATAAATTTTTATTTGGGACATTATTTTGTACGAAGTACGTCTTTGGAGCTAAGCTTAACACACAATAAATGTCTACAGCTGTTAGATTTTTGATTTTTTTTTGTGTAAGATTTTTCGAAAAAGAAAGTTACGGATTCAATTTCCGCTACGGGCTACTTTAGTATTTTGTATTTTTAATTTGTCTCAGTCTGTTCTGGTGGGTTCGTCCGTGGCTAGTTACCACCCTACCAGCAAAGATGTACCGCCAAGCGATATAGAATTTCTGTGCTCCTACACATATCTGGGTTCCTTACTCCTTCCAAGTCACAATTATTCTAATAACATCGGCTACACTGTCAAGAAGTATGAAAACTATGCGCATTTTGTGGTTGTGACCAGTGGCCAGTGTGGATTTTTTAAGAATTTGACGCCACTATGACGCTATCCATCCTGTTGGCTGATTTTTATCGTTCAGTTATCAGTTTGTTAGTTAGCAACTCTCATCCGGTTCTTAAGGTGTTGCGGCCCTACCAGCCCGCGAAATTCAAATTTTATTTAGTTTTTCGCAAATATTAGAGTAACTACACATTGTAGATTTATGGCAATGCATTTTGCGGGCCTACTTTTCATGCATCTACATGTTTTTAATAGAAACTTTGCTCGAAAGTTCCCACTCAAATCATATTGGTTCCCGAAAGATAATTTTTTGCATTTTCCCAGATTTCGAGCTATCGGGAACCAATATGAAGTAAATGAGTATTGTTGAGTAGAGTTTTTATTAAAAACATGTAAATGCATAAATTCTGTGCCCGCAAAACACATTGCCATTAGCCTTCGATGTATGATTAGCCCACTATGAGCGAAAAACTAAATAAAATTTGAATTTTCGCGCCCACATGGTACCCATCGCCCTTAACTAACAAAATGCAGCAAAAAAATTGTACGTTTTGTAAGTATAGGTATTCAATATGCATTAGATAGCAACTAGCATATTATAGTATTGTACCAACCTAGGTTGGTAACTGAAAAGTGAATAAAAAAATAAGATTTTTTCCCTCCGTTTTATTAGTTAACAACTACGTGAGGGTTGTTAACTAACCAGATAGATAGATAGATAGATAGATAAACTCTTTATTGCACACCACAGAATAAAAATATAAAAAAGAAAGAAATAAATTAAATACAAATAAACTTAGGAGTACAATTTGGCGGCCTTATCTATATGTGAAGGAATATTTAACCAGCCTAACTATTAAATCAGCCCACTGATCCAAATGTAGTTTTGACAACTATGAATAATAATAAACTTTTGTCGGATAAAATAAATAAGGATAGCATGGAGATCGAAGAAATAAGACACTGTTCTATAGAGGTAGAAAGAAATCCATATTTTATTTATAAGTGGCGCAAAAGACTAGCGAAGTTGTTGCCTCGCAGTAGAATTTATCTAGATTCTAGACATTTATCAAACCGCTCCTGGGGGAACCACAAACTTTATTTGGACGCCTTTCAAATGGTTCTGCGCTAAGCATTTTTGCTATACACTGTAGGTATGTGCCACGTAAATGTGATTTTTCTACTAGTTATGCTTCATTATCATCATCATTTCAAACATTAGTGGCCAGTGCATACATAATTCTCTGATTTGTGTTACCGGTTCTCCTCTGAGAATGAGAAGGGCTCATCAGTGTTTCACCCCCGTGCCTCGAAAAGAACGATAAGCCTCAGATAAGATCCGCATAGCGCCTGATCTATATTCGGTCTTGTCGGAGCTGTGTATCGTCTAATCGAATTACAAGAGAGAGGGAAGAGAGAGTGCACTTGTGTTTACGCACACGCTTGTGCTCTATAATAATATTACGAGTATGACCCTCGTTGATGGGATATCTTGCCAGAGATTGGCCGCTGGTGCAGGATGTGGAAGTCTTTAAATTAGTTAGTAGCAAGAAATAACTAGTAGTCAGAAGTGCATGGGATTCAAACCAAGGATTTTACTAATTAGATACTATTCCCGCACTGCGTTATTATAATACAACTTTATCGTTATTTAATACTTAAACTGAACTCTAAAACGGATTGTCCAATTTTTTTATTCTTGTTTAACTACGAGTATATTCGGTAGGTATGAATAGGGTATACGTAAATTATTTTTTTATACACATCAAACAACGCAAAACAACGTCAGCCGGGTCAGGTCTTATTTAATTATTTTATCGAAGCTCTGCCAAACGATAAGTTTGGTAGCGCACCACAAACTCTTCGCTGTCATTTAGACGATTATGTGGTTTATGCTAAATGCGTACCCATTCTCCGGCACTACGCGCTTCGCAAATGGATCCAATATTCGCTCTTACGAAGATAGTCCGAAAGGTTCAGGTACAGGACTATAGCAGACAGCAGTTATAGGATATTGGCAGTTATAGACCTTTGGCTCTCATGAAGGTAGGAGGTTCGAATTCCGGGTTATT
The DNA here is from genome assembly GCA_963855885.1 of Coenonympha glycerion. Taxonomy (NCBI): domain Eukaryota; kingdom Metazoa; phylum Arthropoda; class Insecta; order Lepidoptera; family Nymphalidae; genus Coenonympha; species Coenonympha glycerion. The sequence goes on from OY979631.1 coordinate 2,242,138, forward strand.
CTGATATGCGTTATCAGCCGTAGTCATAATATTATGACATATTGCGATTCCATAAATGTTTAAGAATTATCGCTCTTAATTACTTACAATCAACTCTCATAATTTTTTACAAGTTTTTAATTAGTTTCACCTGTCCCGATGTTTGATCGTTTGTTTGTCTGTAATCAAATCTTGTATGTTTTCCCCCCACTGCCCGGTGACCGGTTAAGCTGAAAATTGAGCTTTTGCATGCATGTGGAAACCGGATGCATTTTCAATTTTTCTTTGTAAAAAATAAAATAGACGTGTGTCCTTTTTAACTCCTGATGCGATACCTACATAGAAGTCTTTGCCTGATGCAAAGGGTCGAGGGGTGGATAATTTTGAAGTACCGAACATATGAATCCATTTTGATTTTGTTTTTTTTTTTTTATGTTTAAAAGGTGAATTTGTCGAGATTATTTATTAGCTGTGTTTAATGAAAATCGGTCTAAGATGGTCGCCACCACAAAATGGCGAATAGTGGTGGTCGTTTTTTTTAATTTGTTCAAGTTATCCTTCCCACAATGTCAGTCCTATCTGTCACTGATATAAATCGCTCAAATATCTCCGTGAGCTACGGGCAGGCCGGCGGAAATTCGCTCGTTTAAATTCGCCGTAGAGTCTGCGAACGGGAATCGTTTGCGCATTTCGGCTATCGGCTTTTCAGTTTGCGAATATAATTACATCTGCATGTAGTCTACATGTAATTTTGAGTAGATTTTTTATAAGGCATGCGAAAAAAAAAGTTATTGAAAGTACGTTGTAGGCACTGATTTACATAGAGTATATAGAATATACTCTGGTTAGCTGACTGTCACCGTAAAGATGAAGACACTTGATTTTCGCCATTTTGGCGCTGATTGTTGCGTAACCTGGCGTGAACGTCTATGGAACTAAAATCAAATGACATTCAAAACGACGGTCCACTTACAACAAATGTCAATTTAGTACCGTGGACGCTCGGGGGAGGCGCTTCAGATCGGCACAAAAAATGAACTGTCATAAGTATGGAATCATGAATCCAGAGATATACATAATACATATCAGTGGTTGTAGGTAACAGTCAACGAGGAACGAAACTACAAGGTAACAGTATAATTAATGTAAATTACATTTCTACCACAAAGATGCAGACTGAACTCGAATTAAATGTTTTTCTTCCACGTTTCTGATACGAACCGCTAAGGTGTGGAATAACCTTCCAGCTTCTCTGAATGTGTCCTGCACATCTTGTCTATATTTGCTTCAAAATTAACCTCTTGAGTCTTTTATTAGGTTATGATCAAATTAAACAGTCGGTATAAATAGCTTTCTAGCAATTGTGCACTGCGCAGTGTGCTGTGTGCACTTGTGCAGTAGCGCAACACAAACCGCATCGCAGGCACAAATAAACCAGCGCCGGATTAATTAATCGTTTGTTTATTGCCGACGCGGCGTGTTCAATGGTTAACGAACAAGCTCGCTCGGAATAAGCGAGCTAAGTATTTCTGATTCTTGCGCAACTTTTTTATACGTCAATAATGGGGTCTTACACTACTTTTGAATTTGATAAAAATATTACTTTATTATAAACTAGGATAAAAATAATAACGCGCAGTGAAAGAAATATTAAAATCCAACGAAGATTTACAAAGTTACAGGCGTTTAAACTTTGGAGTGGGGGGATCTTCTATCCCTTTCTCGCAAAACGAAAATTTGTATGAAGCCGCACGAAGCTACTATGGCATTGGTAAGGTGTGACGTCACAATTTCATGTTGCTATCTCTGTCTAATCACAAATCTTTAAATGCTTATAACTTTTTTGTTATTTGATCGATTTAATTAGTTCTTTCAGTGCACGTCATTATTTTAATTCTACTTTATAATAAAGTAATAAAAAAATTGGAGTCAAATACCCTATTGTGTTTATTTTATTGAGAAACTAATGGGCAGTTTTATTTAATATTGCCGAAATAACCAATTCATGTTTCGTTAAAGAGGATTCGTTAACTCAGTGATCATCTTCGAACTAATTCGACGCTATAGCCAAAAGCCAAAAGCCAAAATATCTTTATTTCACATAGGCCTAACATACAGGCTCTTGCGAACGTTGGCATGACATTTCTTGCATAATAATGGTGATAACTACAAGTCGACTTAAAACCAAGTTTACGAGGGTTCCAAACGCGCCCTGCCGCTGAGAAGAAGACAACACAACAAACTCAGCCGGGTATTTTTTTATGTTATCACCATTTAACAAAATAAGTATAAATACTTAAAATAGGCTAGCAACAACAACAGAGCAATCTACCACTTATCAGTCAATTCCAAGGGTTTGTGTCGCTAATAATAGCTTGGCAACTTCGTGGGGGACCCTCCTGCGGGGTGACAGACGGTGGGGAAGGCAAGGAAATTAAATGTCAGCGGTTAGCGGGCGGTGTAGCGGGAAGTGGACACTTCTCTGCATGTATTCGTTACCGCGTCCCCCGGCCGTCTGTCACCCCGCAGGAGGGTCGCGCACGAAGTTGCCAAACTATAGTTCATTTACCCATCTTTGGTTTCCACTGATGAAACATAAAAATTGGTCTTTCGAGCTTGATTTTACGTCTTATTTTCATTTATCTTTATATCGATAAAGACTACGTCTTCCTTTACAGAATTTGCAGCCGGATCAAGGCTCCACGAGCAGTATCAAGAGATTAAGGAAACCTACGAAACGTCTGTCGAGGAAACGATCCTACTAACCCGTCTCGTCTACTTATATGATGTTGTTATCTTAATAAGGATACGATATTACATTATAATATAATACTTGTTATAATACCTACTCATCTTGAAATATACATCAGCCTCGTACAGCAAAACTCTTTCAATCACTCCTCAGTTCAAGACGGATCTTCAATTATTCACATAGTCATTTACACATAATTTTTAAACGCGCTTATACGCTCAAATCTCTGCGTTTATAATTTATCTGTTTTGTATTTTTCTACCGTTTTCTTTTGTTGGGAGTACTGAAATTTAAGCGAAGATGTTGATATATAGTTACCTAATTAACAAAATAACCTACTAGTAGGACAGATTTTTCTTTGTTATATTTTCAATGTTCTTTGTAATACTTTCGCAGAAAATCTGATTAAATTGTCTCTTACAAAATTTGTTTGTAACCCAGAAGTTGGCAACTTTTTTTAAGAGTATCGTCTAGTAGTTAGGAAAACGTTGTCGCTTTTTAACCGACTTCAAAAAAAGAAGGAGGTTCTGTATTCGACCCGTATGTATGTATGTGTGTATGTATGTATGTATGTGTGTCCGCGATTATTGTATGAAAATTTACAGCTAAGCGATCCTCTTAAAGTAACAGCACTACTATCTAAGTAACTATACTAACAATAAAATCAAAGGATTAATTGCAATATTCGTATACGAAGAAACGCGGGGCGACAGAGGGCGTTTGTCGTTCGTCTGTTCGTTAAAACTGCACTCATTAGCTAAAACGTAGTGATTATATACTCTTTGTCATTAGCGGGATTAGGCACAGAGCAGTCACATACAGAGAACTCAGCTTTCAAACGACTTCAAAATACGGAGGTTATCTGTTGAACCCTGTAAGGAATAAATGAATTTACATGATTTTGGTCAAAAATCTTAGATAGATTTAAATATTATGGATCTAAATCTAGATTAGATTATGGATCCAATCTACAACATTTTCGTATCGCAGTGTTTGTAAAACAAAACTTCTCTGAAACAGCTAAAACGATTTTAATGTTTTTTTTTTGTATCTAGGTATATTACCTGTACTCAAATTCGCAATAAAGATAAAATTGAATTGAATTGAATTTTTGTATATTTGGGTCTTGATTTGGAATAAATATAGAGTGAACAGTGGATGGAACTGTTTAGATTTTTTTTTTATATAAAGTTACATTTTAATAATTACTTTATTGCCAAACAATGTTTGCCGGGTCAGTTAGTATTTGTATATTTGTACGTTATTTATTATTTTTCTGTACATATAAGCTTCTCAAAAAGTGTAGCACGAAATTCATTATGTGTATACCAACATAAGTATTTAAGAACCCTTATTGTATCAATGGTCCGAATTGCAAAAAAAATTTTACTCGGCAAACACTGCAAGTTCCATCAAAATCGGTGTTGTTTCTATATACCAAAATGTCCATTTGTTGATAGATCTTTACTAAGAGATTTTTTGGGGCATGAGGCACGAGCTTATCATTAAAAGATTTCCTCATATTATTAACAATCCTACTGAAATATATCTCTAGCTGGTTCTGTTAGTATTTACCTACTCTATGTCAGTTTGAATAATTAAGCCAGTCTGTCGGTCCGTCCGCTGACGGTCCCTTGTATTCTTAAACATTACTTAGCATCCTTTGTTACAGTGTCATCGACTCCCTGCACCTGGTAACTGGTAAGTGCCGATGTAGTTTGTCTGTTTGTCCATCCAACAGCGGAAAAGCGAAAATTCGACAGCGGAAACGTTAGTATAAAGTGGCGCCTCATGCCCTCCTCGGCTAGACTGCATAGATTGAGTTTGTTGTGAACGGCTTCTTTATATCCTATACCTTTAAACGAGCAATTCTTGTATATATAAGTAATTAGGTATATATTTCTATATAATCTGGATCTCGGAAACGGCCCGAACGATTTTCATGAAATTTAGTATACAGGGGGTTTTGGGGGCGATAAATCGATCTAGCTAGGATTCATTTTTAGAAAATGACGAATTCACCAAAAAAAAAATGACTCCTGCTGCGATCTATTAGCCAGTAGTTATACTACCGAGCGAAGCTCGGTCACCCAGATATTATATTTTTATTAGCGCATTAGAACCCTCGTTAACTCAGTTCTAAGTTACATCAACTGCAAAATTTGATCATCATGCAGTTCAAATCTACAGTAATCTTTCAGTTAGAAAAGACTTCACGGCCGAACCATATCAAATCAACTGCAAAATTTGATCATCATACAGTTCAAATCTACAGTAATCTTTCAGTTAGAAAAGACTTCACGGCCGAACCATTGAACCTAGTATTCGGTTCAGTCACTAAAATTTTAAAACTGAAATAGAACCTGAAACGGTTTTGTGTTTTTAAAAAATACACACTCAAAAAACAGACCGAAATAGAAATGAAATCGCGAAATCATTTTATTTCCGCTGGATTCCGGGGAATACGAGTATATTGGAAAAGAACGCCTGACCGGTTCCAGCTGAACTCGACCGAAACAAAGCGGGGCTACGAAGCGCGAGTCATTAACAGTGTCATTAACGCGACGGCGCGCATCACTACTGCCTTTTTAGAGTTCCGTAGCCAAAGGGTAAGGCTGCTAATCTATCGGAGAGGAGCAAGGCAGCGGAGCTGAGAAACGGAGAAATATTAACCAATAGGATTGCTCCATTTAAGAGACTACCCCATAATTATGTCCAAATCTATTCAGCCGTTCAGAAGTTATGGTGGAATAAAGAAACTCACATACATAATATACATTAGCCCTAAAAACATTATACTCCTTTTTGGGCAGAATAGAATAAATATTTAATGTCGCTCCCATACAACAAACAAGCAAATTTATTTTTGCTTAAATTTGCTCAATATTAATAACGGCAACAAGTACTTATAGACACAAATTGTATTAGATCTTTAAATAAAAAGAAAACAAAATGTTATAGGTGTACGAAAATCTAATATAATAAGTAAGTAGGTTCCTATGGAGTGTGTAGAAGAATGTACAAATGCCGAAAGAACATACAAAAACATTTAATTTATTTTATTAAAACTAAGTACTAAGCGTTTAACTCGTGTATGGGTAGTACCAGGTCTACTGTATTAAGTACCTAAGTTGTATAAGAGCTTAGTAGTATAAGAGGCGAGTAGTGCAGGAGTCGGCACATAAATCCACTACGCCAGGTGAGCTAATGGCGGGCTTTACAAATCATTAAACGGGCTGAAATAACGCACATAAAGTCCTCTCAGAGATTTCCCCTTAATAGGGATCGAATACATACGACATGCTGATCGCCCGGGCGTGGAAAAATAATATAAATACATTTTAAGTATTGGAAAATGTTAAACTCCTCTTTTAGAATTCAATGCAGTCGATATGCAGCTTTAAGATTTTGCATCAATAACTTCTCAGGGTATAATTTCGTATGCACAAGTCATGGATAATTGATATAAAAAGGATCTGACAATTTACTTAATCAATATTTCGACTTGAGGATAATATTATTTACATAATTATTTACTATATTATATTACAATAGATATAATTATTTACATTAGGTACTACAGTAGATATATTATACAATGGACAGGGCGGACGGCGCGATAAAATGTCGTCAGTTTATCGGTGCCAAAAATGCTTGTTTTATCACCAACAGTAAGGCCATAATGTAGTTCCCTCAGCAGCCACCTATGGAATTTTGACAGATGGCGCTACTATTTGCTTGTACGCAACCGGTTTACGTAAATCGTTCGGATTCTCAATCCTCAGGTGATTAATACAATACTACAAACATTTTTAGGGTTCCATACCAATTTGGTAAAAATGGAACCCTTATGGTGAAACTTTCTCCGTCCGTCCGTCCGCCCGACGTCTGTCACAACCCTCGGTGCGCGAGTCCGACTCGCACTTGGCCGGTTTTTTATTTGTTTAAGGGATGGTCGGGTACAATGAGCTAAGCGTTCTGAGAGTCTAGCTGCACTTGGAACATACATTGTTAAAGTATTAAGAGGTGCAATGCATAATACGGACTTGATAGTTCAAGTAAGTGTACGCGGGAGTATACGCCGATGAGGTTTAAGGCTCATTTTAGGCGACATGTCGTAGATACTTGTCGCTCGACATTCACGTATTTTAGTTGTCTCTGCAAAAGTTGTGGGACAATGTCCCGCGACATACGACTCGTTCACATTGTCCAGTCGCGATCAGTATGTCGCCAGAGGAAGCAGGGTTGTTCAGTACAGCTTACCACGCTACTGCCATTTTCGGAACACAAAGCGACACACATTCTCACCACTCCAAGGCCTGTCCGGCGACTGTCGAGAGACACGAAGATCGCGCCTTGCGACATGTTGTGCGACACGTATATGTCCCAACCGACGTCGAACGATGTCGGGCGACATCGCGCGGGACACGTGAATTTCGTAGCGACAGAGTCGCGCATCAAATGTCCCCTAGTGAAAATGGGGCTTTATGCTCGTCGGAGTATACTCCCGTGTGTCGCGTCGCAGAATAAAAAGGATCACAGCATCACTCTTTCGACTTGTGACGCCAGCAGATACGTTTCAACGTGCGCGTGAAATATCGACACCTTCTCTCTCGGGTTCAGCTTGTGCTTGATTGGGAAGTTTTTTGATAAAAAAAATCTCCGCGGAGCTCACTTCAGTTTTAATTGGATTGACTTTTCAATTTCCGAAAAAAAATATATAAATCAGACCATTATTTTCGTTCTGGATTTCTTTTTAGGGTTCCGTCACGGAAATTCTTACAACTTAAGAAACTCTTGCGCGTCCAACTGTCCTTGTCTGTCCGTTTAAATGTTATATTATTTTAACAACGATTCAGTCAAATACTAATAATTATATTATAATCTTTTGTTCAGCTTAACAAGAACAAAGAATACTGTGTTATTTAACACTAAGCTAAACATTAATTAACGAAGTTAGGTCACTCCCGGCTTAACAGATCCATTCAAATTTTGTCCTGTAGTTTGAGCACTTCTAAGAGGAACATTAATAGTCGACAAGTTTATAGAATTATCCATCACTATTGGTTGAGAGCACAGAATCATAAAAAATTACGTGAAAATACGTCATTGTAGTTGTAAAAAACTTAGATCGGTGGCCATTCTCTTGTGCAAACTATTGTAAACGACATTGACGCGTCTAAAAATAGTGTTTCCCTTTTAAAATGCTCCCCAAAGACACTATTTAGTACTATTTAAAAGCGTCAAATTAGTTAAGAGATTTTGCACAAAAAATATTGGCATCAAAATCCAATTCTAATTATTGGATTTTGGATATTGCATCGTATCTATTAATGTTTAATAGATTTTGTGGTAGAATGTTTCGTGTTGTGTTTGCTACAATATTGTTTTTGCCACAGTATTTAGGTTCACCAGTTTCATACAATTTATTTGCTAAACTTTATTTTCATTTGCATCCGAATGAAAAGCTAACTGAATCTAACACGGACCTCTGAAAGGTATATTTTCCAGCAGTATACCTAAATCACGATGAAATCGGTCAGGCGTCCTTTTCAATGTATTTTCAACGGAAATAAAACTGCGAATGCGTTTTCCAATCATAGTTGTAGCAGCACTAGTGTTGAAATGAATATTTTTGAAAGCATTATGCTGTATTCGAAAATTAAATTATATTAATTTTACAGCTTTTTTATATTTTACTAAAAAGTCTGTTTCTGTCCTAAGTAACATACGTATTTCCAATAATATTATTCGTAAAAAATAATTTAATATCTATAAATATATCAGGACATTACATACATGGCCATTTAGCCCCAAAGTACGTGATAGCTTGTATACCTTGCAGAGTTATATACCTACAGTTTTAACTCTCTATGCGCGAATCTGACTCGCACTTGACCGGTTTTTTTAATCTTTATACAGGATCAAGGCATTCTCCGCATGTTTTCAAATTACTTTTGTTTTTCAACAGTGTTGTTACGAAATATTTTGCCCTTTCAATTAGTACCTATAAGTTTTATAAAAGCATCAAATTTTGGTCATGATAATATTTAACTTAGTAGCAATATTAATTTATTATTGATTTAGCTTTATAAAAAGCCTTGTACGGATAAATAAAGCATGTGGTACATTTAGTTTCAAATCGGTCAAAGCATTGGTATAGGGTAATTTGAAATGTGTTTAATCTTTCTCCTAATATATAAAATAAGTCAAACTCCTCCCAAACGGCTCGACCGATTGTTATGAAATTTTCTGTGTATGTTCTTCTTCTTCTTAGAACTTCTCTTTTACTCCTAACGAAGGTTGGCAACCATTATAGCGATTTGAATCTTGGATACCGCTGCTCTAAATAGATTACGGGTGCTCTTTCCAAACCATTGGCGTAAGTTTCGAAGCCAAGATATTCTTCTGTGGCCAGGCCTCCTCCTACCAGCCACCTTCCCTTGCATTATTAATTGAAGGAGCTCATATTTTTTGGTGTTACGTATCACATGTCCAAAATACTCTAATTTTCTCTTCTTGTGTGTATGTTCGGTAGGTCTGAAAGTAGGTCTTAAGCTATTTTTATATCCCTAATGGCAAAGCAACGTTGGCTGGGTCAGATAGTAATATATAATAGTAAAATTATTAATTATTAAATTAAAGTCAAATTATAAAATGTAAAAGTAGTATTAGTACATTTATATTATGATTCGCATCTTAACTCTGTGAACGAGAGGCCCCGCGGGAAATTATTCTGCCTCAACGACTACACAGTACACTTGCTGGGGAAATGTCGTAAACACTAGGTACCTACATTGGTAACCAGATGTGACCTGAAAAAAATCTGAATTAAAAACATTCCCTCGTGCGGGGACCGTCCTAAGCTTTATAGCGTCATAAATGTACGTGTATCTATGTGAAGTATCGTGCGGCCGAGTGATGTTCCAGAGATCCGTAACCGTATCCGCAAGGCCTGGATTCGTATCCGTATCTGTCACTTTTCTCCCGGATCATAAAATTATATTAATTTTCAAAAGCAGTCGACAGGATCAAATGCTGCATAATTACTTAGATTGATGTGATAAAGTAGTTAGTATAACTGAAAAAGAAATCAAGAGTAGTTTTTTATTTCTTAAAATCAGATATTTGGCACCATTAGTAAAATACATATATTCTATAGTAAGTTGCCGTACTAATACTGTATGAATCAAATATACTAAGGGCTAAGTTTTTCAATCGCCTGTTTAACTATCTGAGGAATAAATTTGAATCATATACCATACAAAATCTGTCAATACGTCATATTTGTTCCTGAGTTAAAATTTATCTGGCGATTGAACCTAAATCAATCGGCCCTAAATCACCTATTTTATGAGATCAATAATATTACACAAAGAAGTTATCAATGCGGCCCAGTGTCACACTATCGCCGACACCGATTGAGTGAGAAAATAGAGATCCGCATCCGTATCCGCGGACTTACATTTTTGACGATTCTGCACATCACTTAAGTGCGGCCTACCTGAGTCATAAACGGTTGACGAATTCTCTCGTATGGATGTAAATTGTAATACTACACCTTAACAATATTTTGTTCATGAGATGTCGTCGAAAAGCTTTAACCAACATGTCAAGATGTTTTCGTTCGACTCTTAGATCATGGGCCGCACACAGAAGGCAGTTACTACTGCCTTCTCAATATGTCTCCAAAAATAGTGGAGACATATTTAGAGAAGGTTCTTCTCTTTAAATCCCTGACCACCGGTGGCTTCCATGAGCTGCACAACCCACGGTGGATATTGTGGTGTAAAACGAATGGTATTTAGTTATCATCTATGGACCGTGCTCATAAAAATTTCCGCACGGTTTTTAAATTCCAAAATGTAAACAAATAAACTCGTGGACTATAATCACAATATGGTAAAAATCATTGCCAACATAGCTGTAATACATACTAATACTAGAAGGTACTCAATATACTCCAGTTCGTTACAAAATGAGAAAAATGAAGCTCAAGGGTTCATTATAACGCGTCGCTAAATAAAATACCGCCTTTGGGAATACCAACGAATGAAGAGATTAATTGAGTCAATACACAATATATTACAATATTTATTCACTGTAGTTCTTCTAGAATCTAGGATTTCTTTCACGCGTAATTTATGTAGTTGACTCAGGTTTTTAATGCGGATACTATTCTTTATAAAAAATATTTCAGAGGCAATATTTTATGACACTTGTTGTAATACTTATATATCGAGTTAATAATAACTTTCTTAAATTCCCTTCACAACAGTATTTGTGGTACAAAGATACTGGATTTTTTAAAGTAGGTAGTAAATTTTTCAAAGTTAGATATGGTGTTGTTTCTTTCAAACTGAAGTTATAACGGAGTAGTACTATTTTAAGACAACAGAATCACTACCAATATGTAACAAGTGTGTAAAACCTTGGTCACCCAGAATAGTAGAGGCCTGCAACCAAATTGCGGTTTAATTTGATGCGTGTGGAACACGCTATACGATCCGTGAAACATGAAAGGGCTTACAAAGCATATTCATATAGTATAACTAGCTGACCTGGCAAACGTTGTTTTGCCCTTAGGGGTAATAAAAAATAGATAAATTGAGATTTAATAAACTATCCTCTCAAGTTGGATCGAACTGCACATGGTGTGCGAATTTTATTATAATCGGTTAAGTGGTTTAGGAGTCCATTGAGGACAAACAATGTGACACGAGATTTGTATATGTTACGGCTAAAACCCGAAGCGTGGCTGCACCTAGTTTTAGCCGGTTAGAACTAAGTGTAGCCACTTACACTTGGTTAAACCTAGTACGAGCCGATAGTTTTTCGGGTAAAACTAGGTCTAGCCTTCATCATGCCGGCTACAACTAGGTACAGCCATTCCCTGTTGGATAAAACTAGGTCTAGCCGATATCATTCCGGGTAGAACTAGGTCCAGACAATCCCTGTTGGATAAAACTTAGATGCGTGCCCCGCCACGCCTTCCGCCCCGCGTCATACTCATGACTCACAGCATCTGCATCAGCGGCGCGGGGTGGAGGGCGTAGTGAGGCACGTGGCTCTGCAGGTTGTGAGCGCCAGGTGCTGCTGATCTACTGCAGGTCTACTAGCGAGTATGACTCACAGCGTCTGCAGCAGCAGCGCGTGTCTTAGTTTTATCCAATAGGAATTGGCTGGACATAGTTGTAGCCGGCATGCTATCGGCAGAGCTTTTATTTATTATAGATATTAAAAAAACATCTAATAATAAGAAACGTAGAGAGTTTTTTTATTCTTATAAATCACATTGTTATAATTGACACAAATTATAAGGAGTACAATTTTTAATATAATTGGAACAATCAGGAACATTTTTTAACAACAGACAATAGTTGCATATTATAATTTAAAGAATATTGTTATAACTAGCTTTTGCCCGCGGCTTCGCCCGCGTGAATTTCGGGGTTTTACAAATCCCGTGGGAGTCCTGGATTTTCTGGGAAAAAAACAGCATATGTGTTAACCTAACTTCGGAAACACGATTGGACAAAAAATTCTCGCCAAAAATTGCTCCAAAATCTCCGTTTTTCTAATTTCCATCGAAAACTACGATGGACATAATTGTAATTATTGTTTTAATGTATCGGTAAAAAAAATCCCAAAAACGCTCAGAACGACATTTTAATAACTGGCTTAGTTTTTGAAGTATTTAGGTAAAACAACCTTTTTCTGTTATATTCTTCCGCAACGCTGCATACTAACCTAACCTAACCCACCAACGTATTCATAAGAGTGAGAAGGACGAAAATAAAATCAACGTATCCACTTAAGAGTGAAATAATTTCAGAACCTTTACCTTATAGGTATCCATTTTCGCATTTATAGCATAATTACTATCACATATTCTATTGCTCAACTAAAACACATATTTTAAATAGCGATAAAGTCCTAATATCAGAAACTATACAGGAACACCTTTTTAGCATTATTAACCTGCATCCCATTGCTTAACCAAAACACACATTATAAATAGCGAAATAATTGTACTTTCAGAACGTTTATGGGTAGGTACCCATTTCCACATTTATAGCATTACTAATTACTATACCATATCCCATAGCTCAACTAAAACATACATTGTCAGTAACGAAACAGATGTTAGTTCAGAACCTATATCATATAGGTACCCGTTTTCATAGTTATAATATTATTAACCTGTATCTCATTGCTCAACTAAATCACAAAATGCTAATAGCGAAACAGTTGTAATGTCGGAACCTATAATACGGGTACCCATTTTCACATTTATAGCATTATGCATTATTTATAGCATTATAGCATTATTATCCCATATCCCCTTGTTCAACTAAAACACACTTGTTAAATGCGTACAGTGTAGGTACTATGTTCAGAACCTACATAGTAGCCTTCATAGTGATAATATAAAGGCGACTATGTACTTTTACTATGTATTTTTCACCTTTATAGTGATAATATCATCAGTTTTTGCCCGCGGCCCCGCCCGCGTCAAATTCGCTTTTTCATGAATCCTACGGGAAACGTCATTTTCCCGTTATCGTTCCCTATTCCAACCTTTAAACATGCTTTCAAGCAAGTTCGCTTGAACAATCTATCTATAGATGTAGCTATAGATTGCTCTAGAAAATTTGGTATTTTGAGTATCCCACGGGAACTACGGATTTTTCCGGGATAAAAAGTAGCCTATGTTTTAATCCGGGTTATAAGCTACCTATGTTCCAAATTTCAGCTAAATCGGTTAAGTAGTTGAGGCGTGAAGGAGTAACAAACATACACACAAACTTTCGCCTTTATAATATTATTAGGATTAGGATTATAAATCACACATTTATAAAGTAACATAAACTATTTATTAGAAGAACCTAAACTTAGGTGCCATTTTGAGTTGCACAAAATACCAGCAGCTGTGCAGAGGCACTTTTGGTTGCCTCAATTGGTTTTGCAGTTGCATCTTTTATAGCCTTGCCCACCAGAGGTCGATTGGTTATTTAGCGTAGTGATTTCTTTTCGGGTGAAATAACGTCAATATCTAAAAATGTTGACTCACACACAGTGAACTGATTTATGGAAAATAGTTCTGTTATAGTGCCGTATTTGTTTCCTAATTTGTATAACCCCTTGTCGTTACATTCAAGTACAACCATTAACACATTGGGAAATTCGCCTCTACCTCTGTCCACGTCAGGAATTTTAACTCGGACTGTATCACCGACTTTACATGGGGGAAACTTTTCATTTAATGAAGCCGTCATTTTCATAGCTTGTTTTACCAAACCTTCCTGTGCGCCTTTCCTATTAGTGTCAATTTTTAGTTTCTTTTCACACAGCTTACATTGTTTCTCCTCATTCTGGTCACAGAGCCCGCAATATGTCATTTCGATTGTTTTGACGACTCTTTTGATGGCTCATTCTCTCAAAGCACAAGGGAAAACGCATGTCATGGTGTCATGTACGGGTGGCAGGCGGTAAGGGCGCACGACTCGCGTGAACCAGGCGCCTGTTACTTGTTTGAAGTTGTTTGCATCTAGTTTTATCCAACAGGGATTGTCTGGACCTAGTTCTAGCCGGAATGATATCGGCTAGACCTAGTTTTATCCAACAGGGAATGGCTGGACCTAGTTCTAGCCGGCATGATGAAGGCTAGACCTAGTTTTACCCGAAAACAATCGGCTCGTACTAGGTTTAACCAAGAGTAAGTGGCTACACCTAGTTCTAACCGGCTAAAACTAGGTGCAGCCGCGCTTCGGGATTTAGCCGTAACATATATATTAAGAATAGTATGTATGAATTTAGTAAAGACGAAGTCTTAAGGCTCTGTTATAAAACAAAGAGACTATAACAGAAGGGAACATAGATTAGAAGGGCACTTGGATTTACTGTTCTAATGCTCGTAGTACGGATTACTTGTAACAAGTAAATAAATAAAAAAATAAAAAAACACGACGGCCCTGTGGTTAACTGACTTTTCCAAAAAATATAGCCTATGTTACTCGGAAAGATGTAAGGATTCTAACGATACACCATATGTCCAAATCTATTCAGCCGTTCGGAAGTTATGGTGGAATAAAGAAACTGACATACATACATACATGAACCCTTAAAACATAACACTCCTTTTCTGCGCAGTCGTGTAAAAAGAAGAATGACCAAAGGTGGTTTGGATGTCAAGACGTAGAGGACAAGTTTTCTCTTGAAACAAAACCAAAATATAATATTCTTGGAGTGTCAATGGTTCTTAAAAAAACACTATTTTATAGTGTTTTCCACTAAACTAAAAAACACTATTTTATAGTGTCTTTTAAGATCCATTGCCACTAGGAATTTGTTTTCTATATCCGGGATTTAATTTTGCATACAAAAAGTTACTTTCTTTTCAAATCGTCTATCTAGATATGCTTCTAATTTGAGATTGCGTGTCTGCGAATGTATATTATGTGTGCGTTGTCGAGCTTACAGTATTTGGAGTGTCCCTTCTGTTAGTTTCTTGTTCTTCTTTGTTTGTGGCTTTGTCTTCGAAATCGGCCGACGCCGCCGCTTACGTAGAGACGATTAAAGGTAACAGAGGCGGGTCGTGATCTGGTATAAGAGCGGGAGAAAGTCAATCCCGTACTCCCGCTGGCCATTCTGTCGTAGAAAACAGACAGTTTTGAGTGGGTATAATTCCGTTCCCCCTAAAGGAGGAATACGCGCTATGGCTCGTTGGCATTGACCGTCTCTAAAAAAAATCTGGTATGATAGCAATAGACACTAGACTGTTTTATTGTGGTTATAATATCTTCATTGAAAATAGTCCACATAAGAATAACTATTTTCCTGTACGACTTAAATAGATACTAATTCCAGGCGAAGCTAAACAACTGCTCCTTTACCTACAGTTTAATGTTAGTAAATTCTCTGAATTTCAGCCCCTCGGCTGTGAAGCCTTCGCTTGAATATGAAATGCATCCAAACATCACCCCAGGTGCGGGTGAGGGGTGCGGGGTGGTTCTAACTTCACGGGAATCGAAGCGTCTTGCATGCAAATCACTTTGAAAGAGTTTACGTGCGAAACAGCGACGGCTTATCCTTGAAAAGGGCGAATGGATAGGTACCTACGAGTAGTCTTCTTCTTCTACTATATAAAAATAAGTTAGATTTTCCTTCCTGACGCTATAACTCCAGAACGCACGAACCGATTTCCACGGTTTTCGTTGGAAAGGTCTCGCGCTCCGTGAGGTTTATAGCAAAGAAAATTCAGGAAAAATTTCAACAGAAAAGCGGGAAAATCTTTTTTCACATACAGCGCCATCTCTGATACATAACATGTCCTACAAACCAATATTTTAATTGCGAAGGGACTGTGGGTAACTCGGGACAAACGGGCTGGGACAAAAATATTTCTAACGCGGAACGGAGTCCGCGGGCACTGATAGTTGCTTATAGATTTATGTTGATTTATTTAAATTCTGAGCGCAAGCACGGTCTCTTCGTATAATGAAAGGTTTGATCATAACCACAGACTTGTATACTAAGGACAGGGCGAACAGCGCGAAAAAATGTCGCCAGTTTATGGGAGCAAAAATGACTCCCCCGTCAGTAGTCAGTAAAGGTAGATAGGTAAAGACCTATTTCTTTTTTTATATTTAATAATAATATTGCAGGCAAGGTGACCACAGACACATAGATAAAAAAATATAAAAAATAAACATGTATTTCGCAGGAGTTTCGACAGATGGTGCTACATTTTCTTGTATGAAGAACGTCTACGTTAAATGTTCGGATGGGCCTATCTTGACTATTTTTATCTATTATCATAACTCAATATTATTACGTGCTGTGTTCGACGATTTGGAGAAAAACACGTGGTGACTCTTGAGAACACTTTATTCTGCACTTCCAGTATCCAATATCCCTGGTCTCCATCCTCCTCATTCCATCCTCGTGCATAGTGACTAAGTGACATCATTCTATCAAAATTCAAAATTCAAAAATTTTATTCTTTCACATAGGCCTAACTTACAGGCTCTTGCGAAACGTTAAGACTCTACCGACTCGTTCGGAAAGTAGCACTGAGAAGAACGGGCAAGAAACTCGGCACTTGCTTTTTTTTTTAAATAATATTTTTTTACAATTTTGTTTTAAACAATATATCACATTATAATAAGCATCTTGTGAGCAGAAGTATCCTAACGACTAAAGTCGTCATGGAGAACCTTGTCGCAATGTTGATGATTTTATAGCGTTACCAGTAACAACTTACAAGTAGGTTGGACCTACTGAGGTAATTCAGTCGACTAATTGGTCGTCAGCATAAATTTTTACGTTTCAAGCGACTAAGTGACGCATCCCGAGTGTCGCCTGGGAGGCTGCGAGTGAGGAACCTTGTCACCGTCAATCGCAGCGTTCTGACACAACATCAACATGTTGTTGAATAATTAATTAGTAACTCTCAGTCATAGGCTTATAAATCTATGGACGACGGGTGTAATACAAAATTCACGAAAAAAGTGTCCCGAGCAAACCTATATAAACGAGGCTAGATGAGTATTTTTATAAACAAACTAAAACATTGTAATTTATGTCTTAAACCATTACTATACGGCCTAATTTTCAAACACGAGACTGAAGTGCGATTGTATGTCTTTTAGCGTTTTGTATGTCATTCGGTTCGGACACTTTTTAGTGCTGACCCCAACTCCTTAGTTTATAACTCAATGCTCTCAGTGTAGAAACTCGAGAACATGTCAACTTTTGAAGATTAGGGATATGTGAACTTTTCTCATGCATTGATCACGGATTTCACGGGACGCACGATACTTCGTGAATATGGCACCCTTTGCAATACCGCCCGAAAAGAAACTTTGTTTCAAAATATCTATTATATTTTTAGTAAGTTATGGTGCGTTGGAATTGACTTATCTTTTGCTCGTTATGGACTCAAACTTGAAACTAGGTCTATCGGCTGATTGTTATCTGCACACCTGTGTGACTATCTAGACTTTTTTTTCTGGGCAACGATATCGTGGGCTCAGATACTCAAAGATTTAAAATCGCTAGATGATCACATTTTTGTCTTGGGTGTGACACGTTGTCACTCTCTCTGTCACAAGTGAAACTACTGCATACAGAGAGCACTCACTGAACATGTTTGTGGACGTTTTTGATGTGCGCAATGTAGGCTTAGGGCCCATCAATAGACTAAATAATAAGACCAAACCTCGGAATACACAAATTATATATTACGGTCCTAGGTAAATACCTACCAACATGAGCGTTGAGGATGTCCGAGGGGTTTAAGTGGATAAAAATCCCACATAATCCAATCTACTTTCAGATTGGATATCTCATTGGAGATTTCCCCCCGTAATAAAAAAAAGGTAATTACCTAGGTCTATATCGTAAATATTCACCAAGATATACTATACACTTGTTATTTCTTAGGTTAAACACATTCTCCCTTCATTTACTTGTAATAGCGTGTTGGACTCGGTGTACCTGTAGACTGTAGTACAACTCGTAACAGGCAAGACAAACTAACGCACGGTACCGTGTCACCTCTAACTTGTGATTAATTGATGCAATATTAATTGGCCCACGCCGAGTTGCAGCCTGTTTGCTCTCAACAGACCTGTGATGTGTGGTGAAAGGCATAGGTTTCAGTCTACTTGTAGTGTAACTGTAACAGGCAAGACAAAGTAACGGATGGTACCGTGTCACCTCTAACTTGTGATTAATTGATGCAATATTAATTGGCCCACGCCGAGTTGCAGCCTGTTTGCTCTCAACAGACCTGTGATGTGTGGTGCAAGGCATAGGTTTCAGTCTACTTGTAGTGTAACTGTAACAGGCAAGATAAACTAACACACGGCAGCGTGTCACCTCTAACTTGTGATTAATTGATGCAATATTAATTGGCCCACGCCGAGTTGCAGCCTGTTTGCTCTCAACAGACCTGTGATGTGTGGTGCAAGGCATAGGTTTCAGTCTACTTGTAGTGTAACTGTAACAGGCAAGATAAACTAACACACGGCAGCGTGTCACCTCTAACTTGTGATTAATTGATGCAATATTAATTGGCCCACGCTGAGTTGCAGACTGTTTGCTCTCAACAGACCTGTGATGTGTGGTGCAAGGCATAGGTTTCAGTCTACTTGTAGTGTAATTGTAACAGGCAAGATAAACTAACACACGGCACCGTGTCACCTCTAACTTGTGATTAATTGATGTAATAGTAATTGGCCCACGCCGAGTTGCAGCCTGTTTGCTCTCAACAGACATAAGTTGAAATACATAAGTTTCAGTCTACTTGTAGTGTAACTGTAACAGGCAAGATAAACTAACACACGGCAGCGTGTCACCTCTAACTTGTGATTAATTGATGCAATTGGCCCACGCCGAGTTGCAGCCTGTTTGATCTCAACAGACCTGTGATGTGTGGTGCAATACATAAGTTTCAGTCTACTTGTAGTGTAACTGTAACAGGCAAGACAAACTAACGGACGGTACCGTGTCACCTCCAACTTGTGATTAATTGATGCAATATTAATTGGCCCACGCCGAGTTGCAGCCTGTTTGCTCTCAACAGACCTGTGATATGTGGTGCAAGGCATATCTCTCAGTCTACCGGTAGTATAACTGTAACAGGCAAGACAAACTAACAACAAAACTACAACCTGTTGTTGTTGTTAAGTTTTATCATGTGTGGTGCAAGGCAAAGCATTTCAGTGTTTAGTGTAAACTAAACAGGCTGAATAACTATTACTCGGAACCGTGTCGATAATAAGTGATGCAATATTAATTGGCCCACGCCGAGTTGCAGCTTGTTTGCTCCCAACAGACCAGTGTGCTTATTCTGTATCGTTCACTTAGTTAGTTAGTAACCCTAACTGGGTTTTAACTAAGAAAATGGAGGCAAAAATCCTATTTTTGTATTCTTTTTGTACAAGATAGCAACTAGCATGGTATACTGATATGATACCATACCGACCTAGGTTGGTAATTTGTGCAAAAATAGGATTTTTGCCTTCGTTTTCTTAGTTAATAACCCAGTTAGGGTTACTAACTAACTAAGTGAACGATACAGAATAAGGCCCCTGAAAAGCCAATCCTACGGGATCACCTGAGCTAGAAAACAGTTAGTTCAGCTGTATAGTTCTTCATGAAAACGCTTCGACCTATACCTTGTGGCAAGCCTTATATTCGACGTGTTAATTATAAATGGGGATTGTAACTACTCTAACTTTTGTTTGAGCTGGATGTCGAAATATTTGATCATAGCTCCCGCATGCATCTTTCAAAGCGATTCCTGTGTTTTCGAGATTAGATAAGGTTTATTAACACCTCTAGTGACTGCCAAGTAAAGCATTGAAAGCTCATTGCAGTGGGATCTAGTGGAATATGAGGCTAGTAGGCCTCATACGCCACCAGCATACGGCAATTATTTCTGTATGGCATGTCTTTATTCTGATACAACAATTTTACAAAAAATAATTTCAAACGAAATTGGCATAATGTAAAATCCCTAATGGTTTTACATGTAGATTTTTAATAACTATTAGTTATTTTTTTTTATTATTTTCTTCTATTATACATGCATTAATACATCAATCACCGTTTAACCTGAAATTCATAGATTTATAAACGTCGTCGCTGGCGATGCTAAAATTATTATAATTATTGTTTTCGCGTAGGGCCTACGCACCGTAGAGGCAATTTCTACGGCGCGTAGATGGGAGGTCTACGCGTAGGCTGACGCGGAGCGGCGTAGACCTCCCCTCCCACAAGTCTTTCTGTGGAGTTAGTACAGGTTTTTGTTCGAATTTCAAGTCGACTCGCATCGCACGTTCGTTCGTTTGTTTCAGCCGACGGACGTCCACTGCTGGACAAAGGCCTCCTGCAATGATTTCCAGCCCGCACGGTCCTGCGCTAACTGTATCCAGCGCCTTCCTGCGACTTTTTTAATGTCGTCAGTCCATCTGGTCGGAGGCCTGCCAACACTGCGCTTGCCCGTGCGGGGTCGCCATTCCAGTACTTTGGGTCCCCAACGTCCGTCGGTCCTACGAGCTATGTGTCCCGCCACTTCAGCTTCGCGATACGTTGAGCTATGTCAGTGACTCTGGTTCGTCTACGGATCTCCTCATTTGATCCCGCAGAGAAACTCCGAGCATAGCTCTCTTCATCGCCCGCTGAGTGACTCTGAGCCGCATCGCACAATCGAATTGAATGCCTCCATACATTTACAGCCAGCGCCATCTAAGGAAAGTCACTGACATACGGCTGTCAATAGATGGCGCTGGCTGTAAATGTAAGGCAAAATTCGATTCGGTTGTGCGTTGCGAGTCGACTCAAAATTCGTACAAAAACCTGTAATAACCCTACTGTAGCTTTCTTCCGTAGAGGCAACCTCTACGGCGCGTAGATCTACCTCCGTAGAGTCCGACAAGGCTCTCTTGGCACTTGAAAGAGGACGCTTTTGCGAAACAAAGGCAGCCATAAAATAAAATCTCCTCAATTTTACTTCAATTTTAGTTTAAAATAGTTAATAGTAAGCAAAAACAACATAACATACAATACTGATATACTGACAGAGCGAACTATGAAACAGTAGCACAAGATAGCGGCGTTAGTTCAGACTTTGGCCACGCGTCAAAATAGCCTTGTCGCACTGTAGCGCGGCGTAGTTCTCACTCAAGTCTCCGAAGCTTTCTTCGAGATTTTTGTATCAATTCCAGTTCACATTTATGTGTTTTAATTATACAAGCTAAAAAAATCCATCAAAAGTGTTATTTCGAGTGCTTAACCGCCGACGTGCTCCCGCGCGTGGAGATCATTGTAGTAACTACAACCATTTATATCTCCCACTTAGGGACTTGAACATATTATGTGATTAGAAGTGAGTAAATATTGCATGGAAGCAGGCATTATTTTGCGGAAATCTTAACGGGACAGATGAAATTGATTTGCTATAATCCGCTACTTGAAAAGAGTGTATGGTCTAATATGCAGAGTCCAATATGGACATCGTCAAGAAATATTGATTTCACTCTACGATTACGCATTGTGAGGTTAACATCTCCTGAGGATGTCCCGATATCGGAACAAAACGTGAGCCGAAGAAATTGTTGGAATAATTGTGTGTGGTGTTTCATGTTGGCGGTGTTCCCTCATATTGGACCATACTGATTCTTTTTAAGTTGCGGATTATAGCAAAACAATTTAATGTGTAATGATAGAAGTAAGTACTCGTGAGTATCCAGATCAATCGAGTGAAACTAAATCTTTTGTCGCAAGTTTACCCAAACACAACCACAAGCACCGAAAGTTAAATAAAAATGTAAAATTATTACTTTCAATTTCGTAAGATTGCTTGTTTAAATCTCAGATAGAGCCAAGACGAGAGCGGCAATTCAAAATTATTTAAATTACACTTTGCTCAGTTAACTACGCTGCACAAAGATGCGGAGATATTTAATACAGTCCGAGTGTAGACACAGCCTAGCATAAGCAGTAGTGTAATTTCGATTTATTCAGGAATTCTCAATAATCCACATATTGTGTAATACAATACGAATACAATACGATTAATAATACTAATGGTTCTATTAATTTTCAAATGGATTAGTTAAAAAATTTTAGGGAATGTAAACAAAAAAAGCATTTTTTATCACCTCCTAACACACCCCCATTCCTTGGGGGGTGTTAGGTGATTTTCTTTACGGAATTTCTGAATTCGGTCTCCACGCTCAAGGCCCGCGATAGAGCGTGCCGGTCGAAGTGGGGAGTGTTAGTTTATTTTCGTTACGGAATTTCTGGATTCGGTCGCCACGTTCAAGGCCCGCGATAGAAGCTATGCAATAGCTTAAAAATATTGGCGTTATCGTAGACAGTATTAAGTGAAGGCTCACTTACAGGCCAATCACTAAAAAGAAACGAGACAGCTTTTTTATGCAGAATAGCTGTTACAATTTACAACGATGCGAAGACAAATCAAGCCAAGAGAATTGAATTTCGATTCTTACGTGAAGTAAAACTGACACCGTGCCCCCTCACGTGAAAAACAGCGTTACGTTGCGACAAATTGAAATTGAATGAACAAAATTAAAAAAATGTATGCGATGTGACGTTTAGTGACGCCAAGCTAAGTGTAAAAATAGCGATAGTTCGTATATATTTTTTTTTTAATTTTGGCCACCTCTATACGTCACGGCGTGGTCACGACGTAACGATATTATTTTCATTTGGCAGATCTAGAAGATCGTTCTATTTGATAATGTCGTCAAGGTATTTAAAAAGTGTAAGATTAGCTGCTTCTTCTGCACTGTGACAATATAGTATCCACTGTCAGGAGCAGTGGCAAGGTCTGAGATCTTTCTTGCTCTAAGTGACATTTAGAGCCTCTTACCTTTGAATCGATTGCAAAGAGAAAAGGCGTCTTGAACAACCTTATTTTATTTGCTTGGTTGATCTACTGATATTTATTTGCTACCTTCTGCATGGGACAAAAATTTAGTCTAGTACCAGGCCAGGTCCACTTATCACGTGATCGAAAAACTACAGGTAGCCGTCTCGACGTATTAATTAACGGCGGCCGCCGCACGCCCGGTACTTTGCTCGCGTTAGTTGTACGGTCTATTTCAAGCGCTGCGTGCGAGGCAACCTTAGTACGTGAAATGAGATAAAGTTACGCGATAGAAAGAGACCACAACTTAGCGTTTGTTGCGTGTTCTTTCCGGAGGCGTAGCCAGGCGTTATTGCGAACTTAATAGCACTTTTTGTGTCAGCGCTAGAGTCGCTATTTTTTAAATCATCTAGCGAGTTGCGGAGTTAGCCTCCGGTACCGTTAGGTACTATTATGTATTACGTGCTAATATTCATTAAGAGTCTTCTGACCCACGGTGTCTCCCATACATTCGTAATACCAAAATCATTTGTAATTCATGCAAATTTCGATCATGTTGTGGTGTTATTCGGGTTCATATATAGTAATAATCTATGCTCCTGGCCATATCTGGTTCCGAAATACTTTTGTTAAACGAAATTGTAAACGAATTTAGTTTTGCTTATTTTTATGTCAAAGAGGACATGTTTTCTGCTTATTTGTTTTGTAATAAAAACAACACTATCTCACGTCGCATTAGTTCAGAAGCACAGTTTTTATTGTCCAGCTAAAGAAAAACACCAGTTAATAAAGAAAGTTACAAGTTTTCATTCATAATTTTTGGTATTACGGAACTCGACCAAAGTTATAAAAATTTTGATCAAAATTGATTATTATTTCGTTTTAAAGAAGTATTTCCGAACCAAATATGGCCAGGAGCATAGATTATTACTATATGAATCCGAATAACACCACAACCTGATCCAAATATGCACGAATTACTAATGATTTGGTATTTTGAATGAATGGAGACATTGTAGTTCACAGGCCCCTTAAACGTTCGGGATGTTCCATCTCGTAGTTGTAGATATTCAATGATAAATCGATCGGAAACTAGACCTAGATAATCTGTTGTTGTAACTTCCCTCTATACTCGTATAAAAAGCTTAAAATGTCGTCTCAAGAAGGCTTTCCGGGCTGCCGCAGTCGCGAAAACCAATCACTTTGCGTCAATTCCTTTTCTTCGACAGCGAGGACTACCTTTTTCAATTTAATCTTGAAAGCGTAAGTTTTCGTATTTCATGATTTTTTTAATTTTTTAAGGTATTAATTAGACAAACCA
Organism: Coenonympha glycerion; assembly: GCA_963855885.1. NCBI lineage: Eukaryota > Metazoa > Arthropoda > Insecta > Lepidoptera > Nymphalidae > Coenonympha > Coenonympha glycerion. The sequence continues at coordinate 2,266,594 of OY979631.1, forward strand.
TACCTATATTTATAACATTAATGATAAACGCAAAAGGTCTTCTGTTTATTTACTACCTATGCATGGCATTAAACCATAAATGGGGAACCAATGTGGGGAACGGATGTTAGTAAAAGCCCATAGACAATTTGCATCCTGGAGAATGACTTTTTATACCTAGAAAATAAAATTCCCGGTCAAATTCTTAATTTTTATACCTAAACGTGTTGAGTTGCGGTCAAACTAGATCGAAATGTAGCAAAATTATTTTTTCCACTCTTCTAAACTGACTTTACGCCTTAATCCACAGAGAAAAGTCACCTGTGCGGGTGATTAAACTTATTATAGTGTGCCTAGATTATTGTGCTTTGATTATAAACTGTCCATAGTACTGAATCTTCACCCGCTGTAACAGACAAGGCAGCTAAAACTATTACCAACAAGTTGTCCGTATCCCCAAAACAAATTAGCCCCTGCCTAGTCTTGATCGTGAAGCGAAATTAAATCAAACCCTACTCGCACGAATCCGAGCCTACATTAATTAAACGTGTTTGCGCAAATATCAAGTTTCATACGTCGCATTAAACATCAATCATCGCATATGAACTTATGCCCACGCCCGGAAACTCTGAGAGCTCACCGAAACAATATCACTAAAATAAGATCATTAAAAATCAAATAAAAAAAACTGTATATTTAAATAGCTTATACAGACGTAGAAAAGTACAAACAAAAGTAGCGTTGTACGAAATCACACGTGGATGTAATTACTCAGGACCCAAACTTCCCCAATGTTTGAAAAGTTAGAGGTTTTTGTCTGTGTGGACCCAGAAATCCTCGAAATAGGATGCCGTAGTTTCATTATATATAGTCACAGTGTTATAAGGTAAGACACGATCGTTCTTTTTATAGGTACATAAAGTATCTAGTGTAGAGTGATGTTGCCCAGCCCACACAATATAGAGAACCGACATATAGCACAGCTCATTCACGAGGAGGACTTCTTCCTCCTTAAGTTTACTGCCCCCCTCTGGGCCGAGAATATGTATATCTACTTTAATGAATGCCCCCTGCCAAGAAGCTGCTGTTGTTCCTTGTGAAAACCGCACCGCAACCGAAGGGATATTTAGAGAATGACGAGCATAATGTATCGGAGATGATCATCAGGCCCATTGGGGGCTGATGAGCTGAGACCTCAAGGAGATAAGATTATCTACCTACTTAGGCAGTTCATATAAAGTAAGTAGGTACTTCATGCAGGTCTGGAGGTTCACCATAATTATGTCAGAAGCGTGTTAAGCCAGCCCAATTGCATTTTTTTTTCCAGCGCAAGCGACTGATGACTGGTGATTTATGGCCTTTACACAGTTGTAGGACATAAAGGGTTGAGACTTGACAGACCTAGTAATAATTGGTTTCAATAAAAGTGAATGTAGTCTCTCGGTGTATACGGTTGTCGTGGGTATAAGGAACATTCATATTTGAATACACCTGCGTCCCAGACTCGTGTCGTTAAAAACAATGGCTGAGGCGAAAGGATCATTATTTTGCGCTCTAATATCGTTTCCACAGTAAATTGTTCTAATTTTATTAAAATAACTGGCCAAGTGTGAGTTGAATTCACGTTTTAAGTGATTTTAGGGTTACTTACCAAAAAGATAAAATGGTAAAATGCAAAAACCTTATGGTGCGACTCGTTTCGTTCATACGTCCGAGTGACACAGCCAATGACGAAGTACGCTACTCTAAAATAAGAGGACGAGAAATATGTGATGTATATTGAAGCCAATTTTTTTTCAAATATGGTGTCGTTACCGCCCGCAACATTACAGTACCGCTAAAAATATTATAAAACCGGCCAAGTGCGAGTCGGACTCGCGCACCGAGGGTTCCATACTATAAAAGAAGCAAAACATTAAAAGAATCACTTTTGTTCATGAATTTAAGAGTATAATTTACATGTAGGTACTTTTGTTGGCGAACCGCAAACGTAACTTTGTTTTTGGTGGTTTATTGTTATTATCAAAAAAAGTATAAAAGTTAGGGAGTTGATTTTATTTTTCCTGTAAAATATACATTGATAATAATTATTTCAGATTTTTCGATCGATAAACTTCGGAGATAAGGGGGGGAACGGTATTTTTTTCGACAGTTTGCTCAATAAATCAAAAACTATCGGGCATAAAAATAAATAAAAATCGGTTTTAGAATACACAAGTAACGCCCTTTCATATGATACCCCACTCAATATTGTTATCTCATTTTGAAAATTCGAAGTCCCGGTTTCCCCCCCTTTTTAAATAAAAATTAAAACAATTTTCAATATTTTATGATTGCAATGGCGTTGGGTCACTATTACCTAAAACTATTCCAAATTTCAAGTCGATAGCTTTGATAGTTACTGAAATAATCGAGTGTGACAGACGGACGGACGGAGAAAGTCTCACCATGAGGGTTTCATTTTTACTAAATTGGTATGGAACTCTAAAAAGGGCGGAGTCTAAAAATACATGCGTGACGTCACTAAGTGCTGATCATTTAATATGTTTAATCAATGGACACAGCTGATTATTTCAAAAACTATCGAAATGGGGAATAATTGATGATTAAACGAACTTACCTGTAAGTGAAGTTCTATCACAATTGTATGAGTATATTTAATTCGAAGATATAAGTATAACACACTTGTAGTATACTTTCATTGTATACAGCAACTTCGCACTTTCAGATATTCAGTTTATTATCTATTTTTAAAACTTACCGCCCGACACACCCACGTTGGGACACGTCGTCCGAGCGAGCCTCATTCTTTAGAGTACATTTAACAAAATTTTCGTAATACTTATGGGCTTTGGGTATGGGAGGGACCTTATATCTTCGAATTAAATATACTCATACAATTGTGATAGAACTTCACTTACAGGTAAGTTCGTTTAATCATCAATTGCATTTTGTATATTTAATTCTCAATATAAGTATAACACACTTGTAGATGTTTAGAGATGAAAATTTTTGTTAAATTGTGGACATAAATAGATTGTAAATTGTTTTCTATTATAATATGTCCTCTTTATACCACAGAAGAATTTAATTAACCAATCTTTACGTTTAATTCACTGGATTAATAAAATTAATTAATGAAATAATGATTAATGATTAGAAAGCAAAATAGCTTTTGTGAATGAAGCATCATCGCTCACTGGGCGGTTATAAAACTTAGCAAAAGTCTGCAATAATTGTGACCTACCGACTGTCTTTCTGATGAGGTCAAGCAACAAACTACGTGCTCACCTCGAAAGTGTTGCGTACCTGGTTCTGAGTGAACTGAAACGCAGACCCCTCTCGTGAGAGAGCATATTCCTCGGCAGACACGTTCTTATACTGACCGCCGCCAGCACCTGTTTGCAGGCGACCTTATGACGTCGCTTAAACGTTATCAGGAGGTTGTCTATCGTATGTTTTAGTCTAAGATTTTATAACCAACATATCGATTTGTTTTTCAAAGCTGTGGCATATTTTTATAATTTCGTTAAAGTATGTTATGAGTTACACTAAATTTATAATTAAAAAAAAAATATTAATTTAGTTACGTTTTATATTATTGATTGCATAGGTTATTGTTCATCTTGCTTTTAATTAATATTAAGAAATTTAATCAAAGAATAAAAAAGGCTTATTGTATTATTTATTTACTCATACTTATATTACATACTCATACCATATATGAGTAAAACTGGTTGGCCACGAGTGGTAGCCGACGTTGTATAAATTCAATAATTTTCTTGATTTATACAATAATGCTAACTTTTACTGATATTAATGTTTTCATTATATGTGATGTGCATACTGCCTAAGGCTAATAAAGTTACAGGATCAATTAACTCTTATTAAGACCCATTGAGCAATGTGTTAGCATACGATCTTAGGATCCTATGTAGTATTTGACGTTAATTTATTTATTCCTTTTAGCATTGTTTTAATTTGTTAATTTGACCCAAAATCATCAGCAAAAAATTAAACTCAATGCCGACGTCACAATGCTACGTCGTTAACAAGTTGTTCTGTTGGAAATTACGAGGTTGACTTATAATTTACGGATTGTACGGGTCTCTGTCGTTATTAAAGCAGTATTGCCACAAAACTTTGTAAATAACACAAAAGTTTTGAAACATATAAATTATTAAAAATTCCAACAAAATGTCCTTCTTTTTTCTTTAATGCCTTCAGAGAACTTCCCACAGTAATTCCTATGAATTGTGGTTCTCTACGAAAAGACCATATTTATTTATTTATTATCAATAAATATACTGTAAGAAGTAAGTCTTTTGACACTTTATGTAAAAGGAGAAGACCCTAAGTTGTAAAGGCCCTTGTCAAGCCCACAATGACAATGCCCTTAAGCATTGTCTATAATAGTATCTTTAAGCATTCTAACTCTAGAAGAATGGATAGAAAAGCAAAGGTAAACTTGGTGTTCCAAAATGTTCAGAATGCGTCTGTTTCTAAGACGTCTGGGTTCAGACATCATTCGTATTGATAACATTTCGCATTTTTGCAAGAAGCGATAAATTCAATAACTGGATTGAACTCTTTGAATAACTTTAAAGTGAATTGGAATAAATTCTTTGAATTACTTTGAAGTATATAATTTTACAGCGATAGCTTAATCCCATTAACTGGATGTAACTCTTGGTCAGCTTTTTGATTATCTTTAATTTCAATATAAGAAACAATTAACCCAATCGTTTAAATGAGGATATTTGATATCCCCTAAGCAACTGATGTAAATCATGTGTATCAAAATAAATGTATCGAAAAATATGGCCATCAACTCTGTAAAGAGGTATTGCGATTCATCTTAACGTTAATTATTACAAAAACAAAAATCTCTCTAATTAAAAGAATTACTTTTCATCTAGACCGGGAAATCGTGTGAATCACTAATTCAATCTTTTAGGTTTAAGGGAGTTAGATGACTTAAAAAAAATGTTTTGTAACCACTGGCCATCTGATAGAATAACCGATGATGGACTAACAGCTGCGTCTAAAGTCTAATTTTTCATACGGACTAGGACTTTTAATCGGAATTAAGCTTAACTCTTAGGTGATACAACGCGTTAAGCGTATAAAATTCTTTATAGTTTGCGGTAACGATACTGCCATATCGTCAGAAATTAAACTAAAACCAGGAAACTGAGCTTGTTTTGAGGGTAGTAAATAACTTTAACACTCTAACACCTAACAAATCTTCATGAAAAAACCGCGGTAAGTATCTGAGATGAGTCACAACTTCTTTATGTATTTTGCCAAGGATGAATCGGTACTTTAAAATAAGATTCTTCAGTTCATAGGCATAAAACCCTTTTTAGGTATTCGCTTGTAAGCTGTTCTATGAACTATCAATTTCAAAAGATTTTGAACTACAAATTCATTCAACGCCTTTAAATTTAGAATGTATCTTTTACCACGTAAGATTTTGAGGTGAGACACATCTTAACTATAATCGAACATGCGTGACTCACTCCCACATTATCTCACCCAAAAATGAAATGTCGATTGTCAAAGATATTTGTCGCTTTTTCTTTGTTGTGAACGTGTAAGGCGGTACACTGTGTTAGTGTACGATTTTTAAAATGGTATTATGTAGTAATAATTTTTTGGAGCTAGTTCCTTAATTTGTTCAATTCATTAAAATATTTTATTGAATGTAGGTACGTACATTTGTACACCTAGTGAAAGTCAAAAAATAGTCTTCACTTATTATAACTCCCGAAATTCTAGATCATGTTATAGATCATGACGGATTCGTTGTCAGTGATATGTAACCAATAAACTTCAAAATGTTGAAGACAACTGGCATAGGTACCTTAATGTCTAGCGTCGTCGATGAACCTGGTATTTGTTGTGGCTGCTGCTGGAAACATGCTGTCACGTTGCATCTTCCTCGCGGCTGATCGCCAATACTCAAGTGTGTCACGCCCCCCTGTTGGCCGAGCCGTAACGAGAAGGGGCCAGCTAGTTTCTCGAGAAACGAGATTGCGCTATCCCAGCGGTGGATGTCGATAGCAAAGTCGCCCGTCGCGCCCTGCTGGTTTCTTTATTTACAACACCTGACGATCAGTAACCATTGAAACTAGTATAATGCCCGAAACTATTTCTCCGAAAAAACATCTGGTCCCGTTCGTGAACTTTAATTACTTATCATTTGTCGAAACAAAATGTCATTTGTCAATACTTTAGCTTCTTCTCAGTTTAAGATTTTTATTAGTTTCAGAAAGAATTTAACAATTCACTTCAATGAAACTTTCAGACTAATGGTACATTATACATAATATTGTTAACTTATTGAGTTTTGAGCTAACAGTTAAATTATCATCCATTACACAATCTGAACATTAATTTTCGAAAGTAAGTAAAATTATTTTCCACCACAAAATCTAAACATTATTGTTGTAGGTAGTTAGAAAAGTTCGACGCGTTGGTACCCTCGTGGAATTAGTTTTTAAGTCGTGAAATAGTTATCACTGATAAAAGGCTATAACATTTAACTGGCTATTCATAAGCCAGGCAAGTATATCAAATAAACTATTTGATTCTTTGCAATGAAGGTCGGCTAGAATTTTACAACTGTCGGGACTAACCATTAATATAGTTCTTGTGACTGAGCGCCGATAGCGATTCGGGATCAAAGTCCGGGAGGTCATGCGGAGCCACTTGTAGTGAAGCCGAGAACAGCGCCACACCGACATCGTCCCCCGTTGGTATCCGCAAAGTCCTTTGAGTTTTTTTAAAATCCTTCGTGTTGACCCGCAGTCAACCTCCAGGAGCATTGACGCATCATGCTATGCTTTCGTGGTACCCTCGACGTGATACCCTCCAAGCTAGCTTAGAGATGCCTGGACTATTTCGCGCATCATGCTATACTTTCGTGATAACCTCAATGTGATACCCTCCAAGTTAGCTTAGAGATGCCTTAGGATTTCAATTTTGGACACACTTTCGTCAGCATTGATATTTGAGTCGATGTGATATCTGGGAAAAAAGGTTAATTTTCACTTACCCTCTTTCCTCGGAGTCTGACGAAGATGAATGCACAATTATATGATTTGATTTTATTTTATTTTTGTTATAATAATAATTTTTACTAGCGTCTAAGCATTATCAGTATAGAAAATTAAGCAAGTTTTAACACTGAACACTTAATTTTTTTTCACTTTGAACCTAAATTAACAAAAACGAGATGTGTTTTTGTAGTCGAGTGCTCGTTGCCGCGCACAATAAAAGAATGAGGCTCGCTCGGACGACGTGTCCCAACGTGGGTGTGTCGGGCGGTAAGTTTTAAAAATAGATAATAAACTGAATATCTGAAAGTGCGAAGTTGCTGTATACAATGAAAGTATACTACAAGTGTGTTATACTTATATTGAGAATTAAATATACAAAATGCAATTGTGTATAATACTGGCCTAATATCAAATTTAACGCGTAGACTCTTTTACCACAAACACGTATCACGTTCGAGTATGGTATAATAAATAAGGTACGTGATTTCTAGAAAACCGCGAAAAGACTGGTAAATCCAGTGTTAGTATATTACTAAAGTCAGGTATCACTATCTATTTAAATAATAACATATTTATAGCTATGTAGCGATAAGGCCGCCAAATTGTACTCCTAAGTTTGTTTGTATTTAATTTATTTCTTTCTTTGTTTATATTTTTATTCTGTGGTGTGCAATAAAGAGTTTATCTATCTATCTATCTATCTATAACAGGTTGCCAACCCAGAATATTGCACAAGAAAGCTTTGCTAGAGAGCTCCACAAAAAAGACGTCTGCTTTAGGTATTTGCAATTTTGTAATTTAATTTGCTACGGCCAACGTATTGGAAAATATCTTCCAAGAAATGCAGTTTAATTCTAGATGTTTTCCTTTACCCGATGAACAAGTTAGTATTATCAAATAAGTGTACTCAAATTAAATTATAGTGTACTAGCTATTTAAAAAGAATACGAAAGATTGAATCGCCTACAATTTAAGACTATCGTCTAGTGACTTAGCTCAACGTGAATAGGTGTTTTCAAAAATGCTATCTATGTCCTTTTAGAGAGAGTTGCAAGTCCAAACGGACGCCTACATTTTATTCTCGAAATATTGCTTCGGGTGAAAACGTTTTTACCCACCTAAACATTTACCAAATTGAATAATTTTGGTTTCATTAGATTCATAATCTAAGCTCGTACGTTATTTTTTCGTATCTTAGTTTATTTAAATAAACATACTATAAATAAAAAATAAAAATACTCGAGGGAGTTTAAGGGTAGGAGTTTAAGGGTAGAAAGACGTTATCGCTTTTGTATGAAAGCTTACACCTAGACGATACTCTTAACGAGCTAAAACTGGTATTGTAGCGATTTTTAGTGACCTGCGCGTTAAAAACTATAAATACTTTGGGACTTTAATGCGCTTCGAGGCAGAACACGTTGGAAAAAAGTTCTATAAAAGTATTCTCAAAATTTGCTTCGAAGTCTCCATTTTTTCTTTTTTATTGGAAAATACAATGCATTTTTATGTATTTTGTTTTTCAATTTTGCCGATAATAATAATTTTCAAAAACACTGCGAAATAATTTTAACTGACTTTTTTTGTCTTTTGTTTTTTTGTTAATAATCTCGTCGTTTTTCTGTGAAATTCTTTTGTGAATGCTGCGCCACTAACCTATTCGTAAGAGTGGTAGACAAAATAAAATCAATCTATGATAAGTAAATATTATGGAAAGTGAAAAAATATTTAATATCATTTTACAAACACGCTATGACTTCAGAGTACAATAGTAAACAAAACTATTGCTAATTCAAGGTACATGAATTCTTGAAAAGTCGCTTCAAAAACTTTCCATCAATTTGAAATCTGAAAAGGGCGCGTCGATCCCTCACCTCAATCTCAAGTCGAGGAGACCTCTTTGCGTTATAAATACTTGATTAAAAACCCCATTAATAATTACCATAGGTGTTTCGAATTTTCCGAACTACGGAGTTGCGAGCTGCGTAACATTTTTGATGGTAAAACGTCATAAATCCTTCTAATAACGAGATAAAAGTAACGTTAAGGAGTGTAGTTTAGAGTTGAAAGTTCCTCGTAGCTTTCACACACATGCGCTCTCCTGGAAAATTCTAATTACGAGCAGTATTCCTCCACATTTTCAGCGCTCGCCAGTACTCTACCAGTTCCCGGGTAGGCTGATCGTCCGATAGCACAGGAAAACCGGTTTTCCGCCCGCGAATCGAAATCGTGTGTTAAGTCTTGTTGTGCAAATAAGTGCTTGTATCTAGTTATTAGAAAAGCTGCGAAATATCAAGAACTTTCTACAACATTAAAGGTGAGTAAATAATTTCAGTTGAAAAGGCTGTAGATTTAAATTCGGGAAATCGCGCATAGAACATTCAAAAGCGCCCAATTTCTTACAGGGATCTTATGAAGGGTTTTATTCAACCCAAGGGTCTTTTGAAGGGATCGATTGAAATTCATCGTGAGAGTATAATTAAGCATACGTCTATAAATTGATTTTAGATACAACCCAAAATTTTAGGTATTTTTCGGCTAAGTAGTTGTTCTTTAATTACGGATTTATTTTCAATCTAAAATAACTGGATATAAAGCTTTTATAACTGAAAAAAATCTGTTTAGTAACAGGATTCTTAAAGTAAACTTATTAGACTATTAATTCTACTTATTTTAAGACTAGAAACATACAACGATCTGCTTCACGGAAAATTTTTGTACATCTAGACGCATATTTGTTCAAGTAAATTTGGTTTAAATTGTCTAAGTTTTCTATTGCCCCATCACTTCTTAGAAACTGCTATGCATTCAGTTTGGTTAGTAAATTGAGCTCTAAAACGTAATTTCAGGACGAGCGGACGAGCTGACGTCGTACTTTGTGTTACTAATGTAAATCATGCTTTAGCAATTCTATCTATTGTTGTTTCTGCTGAATTTGTAGGAACGTTGTAATAGAAAGCGATTTCTAAGAAAATTAATAAAGGCCCCTTTTTATAGTAGGCATAAAGAGACGTTCACCTGTAGAGTAGCCCTATGACTTTTCTATTCTATTTCTACGGTTATTCTCAGTACGTTTGTAGAACACAATTAGAAAAATGTATGAGAATGACAGTTGTCATCTACAAGCCCCACGTGATGAATTACTCCCATACAGATTTTTTGATTGGATTCTCCTCTCCATCTCAGATGCTGTTATTTGATGCGCTGTCTTGCACATTCTTATCTTGATACAATATGTTAGGTTTAAAGTTTCACTATGCTCTCTATACGAGTATTTTTTCACACTGTAAGTTAAGTATTTGGTTGCAATCTCACCTGATTGTCAGTGACGATGAAGAAAAATATTTCTGAGCGTTTATAGAACTGATTACATCCTACAGCATTCTTCATGCACCTTATAATTTAAGTTTTTTCACGTATCCTATTTAGCTGGCAGAAAGTAGACACTTGACTACAATTATAATTATCACTTGTTCACATAAAATTCTACAACGGAACTCTGAATCGAACCTATTCAGCGATACTTGATATTACGGGATAGACGAGACAAGACTTAAAAAATTTTTTCATTAAGTTTTTTATTTCACCACTTTGTAGACATGATTAATATTTATACCCATGTCTAATAACAGACTCAGTACCTACCAAATAGTCTCTGCAGAGCTTATCCGTAGTGTGACGTACGAACAGATGGACGGACATGGCGCAACTACATGGGTTCCTTGTTTACTACGAAACCTTAAAAACTACTTAAAACAAGAATCCAACGAGGTGATAGCAGTACGAAATTCCGTCACTCAGTGAATGAAAGGATGAAAAGTAGCGCAGGATAATGCGTCAGCAGACAAAAACCTGTCAGACAAACGCATTACAGGCAATTTCCGCAGTCGGCCAAATATTAATGCGGTATCGGGCCGCCGTGGGGGGCGAGGGTCTTTTATATAAAAGCCTGGCAAACTATTTAGTAATTGGATCGCCGTGACTATGCCGAAATTCTGGCTTTGTTCGGCCCTCGCCTTTTTCGGTTATTTATAAAGCTAATATATTAAGAAGGCCGTGATAGTCAGCAGCGTTGATTACCGATTTTGAAACGAAACTTTTCGGACGTAACAGCGAGGCTGGGACAGGCGAAAGAAAATGATTTTTTTTTCTGTCACTAAAATCCCGTCATGAAGAAATCCAAGAAATCCTAAACTTTTACACACTAATTATATCTCTTGTTTATTGTGTCCACTTAACAAAATAGCCGCCAAGCAAGCATGCAATCAGATAGATGATTTGGTATGAGAACTGGAACTGGTATGCGTGGGTAAACTTCGTTTCAACCGAGTGTTCCACGAAACTAACACACTTTTTTTAATGAACCTAGGGGCATTGCATAAGAATAATTTATTCATTGCTATAGTGACCGTAAATGTTATAAAATACCTACACTTCTCTTACACAATCGCCTAGCTGATTAATAATATCTAGAATTCTATGTGTCTTTTAAAATGTAACTTTGACTCTTCATTTTCAGATGATGATGATGATGATGAGAATAAAGATTTCTATAGCGATTTGTGATTTCATATTTTACTCATTATTATGTGAGTCGTAACTTTTGGTTTTATTATCGAGGTTCTAATTACTGATTTTACATAATAAAAAATTTAATTGATTGAAATTTCCTATCCAGATTTTCGATTGTACGGAATATCCTAGGTTATATTTGATACGTATAATTGAGATTCTACTGTACGTTTAACAATTATTTGTCTTGCATTATTAAAAAAATGGGAAATGCTTTCCAAAAAACCAACTTCAAATGCCACTACAAAGAGTGAAATAATTTTTATTTTTATTTTAGGTACCTATACACCAATTCGAAGTCGGGCAATGTTCCATACAATCCCTAACTTATTTGATGTGCGAAGAAATGACGAAGTCATAGGCAATAGCCCGACTTCGAATTGGTGTAGGTACCTAAAATAAAAATAAAAATTATTTCACTCTTTGTAGTGGCATTTGAAGTTGGTTTTTTGGAAAGCATTTCCCATTTTTATTTTATACTTTTTAGTGGAAAACAATAAAATGCACAAGGCGTTGTAAAAATACCCAAATCGCTTGAGGTGTGTTCATAAACTCTGAAGAGATACCTAAAATTCACCAAGATCCCATCATCAGACCCTGACTTGATGACTTTAGTCATCAAATCAGTATCTGCTAGCAAATGCACCGCAGTAACTATAAAAAATACCCAACTCGCTTCAAGTATACTAGCAAAATTTGAAGAGTTCCCTCGATTTCACCAAGATCCCATCATCAGACCCTGACTTGATGACTTTAGTCATCAAATCAGTATCTGCTAACATATGCACCAGTAACTATAAAAAATACCCAACTCGCTTTAAGTATACTAGCAAAATTTGAAGAGTTCCCTCGATTTCACCATAATCCCATGATCAGATTTCCAAGTTGTCCTGACCTGATGACCATAGGACAACTTGGAAAATATTACTCTTTCTAATAATACTCAAATAGTTTCATGTGTCCATATAAAATTTGAAGAGTTCCCTCGATTTCTCCAGGATCCCATCATCAGATCCTGACCTGATTAAAATGGGACCACCTGGAAACAAAACACTCTTAAACAAAAATAGAATTTTTCAAATCGGTCCCCGCGTCTTCGAGTAATCAGTGAACATACATAGATAAAAAAAAAATAATAAAAAAAAAATAAAAAAAAAGGATTCCGACGAATTGAGAACCTCCTCCTTTTTTTGAAGTCGGTTAAAAAAATGTAAAGTCTTCTTATAAAATAAACTTTGTCAAGTCAGCAGTGTCGGGGCAAAGCATAGAGAAAAAGTTATTTTGGCAAACAAAATTTATAGTTGAATTGTCGCATTTTCTAGGGTGTAGTTGCCAAAAATCGCTTTACTAGTTTAGTGTTTAATTCATTATACCTTCGCAAAGAAACTTTCCGTGAGTTTCAGATAAAAACAATTCCATAAATCGGCCGCTTCAGTTGGAAGTATGAACATAATTTAAATTTAAATTTTGTTTGTCATCTTTGCCTTTTTTACGCTATGCAAGTTAGTACTTGACTGCGATCTCACCTGATACAGCCGAAGATGTTAGCGTACTGACTTGGAAGGGGTAAGTAAGTCACCCCAACGGTTTCTACACAGCATCGTACGGCGGAACATTAAATCGCTTGGCGGTACGTCTTTGCTGGTAGGGTGGTAACTAGCTACGGCCAAAGCCTCCCACCAGACAAAATGTTTACAGCCTTATTGCTTTCCTGTAGTTCTCTGTTTATGTCTGTCTGTCCGATCTGTCTGTCGATCCGTTTAACCGACTGTCTAATTCTTTAACGTATAGGACGTTCAATAAAGACATGGAGGTGGTTAAGATGTCAATTTTAAGTATATTTTGCTTGCGGCTTTGTCATCTAGAAATTTGACGGGAGTCTCGCAGGAAACATTGATTTCTCCGGGATAAAAATACAGTAGGTAGTGAAGTCTCTGTACTAATCCAGGGTATTTAGGTTCCTTTTGGGTCTCGTATCTGTTACGCAGATGGCTCCGCTGTATTTCAGTGGGTATTTTAACTGCCTCTCAGTCAGTGAGTCCCACTAACCCGGCCAGAGACTACACGGATTTTTCCTGTCGGCCTCTGGACGGGATGCAATTACTAGCTAAAAAAAGCGTATGTACTCTGGAGATAGATGTCTGCATAGTAGTGATAAGCAACTGACATACAAAAACTAATTAGAGTTGTGGAAGTGGTCTTATAATTATTATTATTCTTCTTATCTACATTAATAGGTAACTGCGACGGTGCCTGCGAGGTTCTTCTTAATTCCGAGCGTACTCCTACAGCTCTTGTAGAACTTTAAAAACAAGCCTGCAAGGAAAAGTGTAGAGGATAATTAATTTAAATCCCGCCGTCTATCACAGTTGTTCGTTACTTTTGCGAGTTTTCCAGTAATAAATGTCGTTTCTTTCATTATGGAAGTACGTTTGTTTTTTGGACCCCATAGAAGTGTCAGCGTCCAAACCCGAGGGACTAACTTTCGCTGCGAGGAAAAATTCACAAGCGTAATCGGTTCTCACGCTTTATACGAGAGAATGATAAAATATTAGTATAGGATAAAATAGACATATACCCTATGGATAGGGCGGACGGCGCGAAAAAATGTCGCCAGTTTATCGGTGCCAATGCTTGTTTTGTCACCAACAGTAAGGTCACGCTCAGCAACCTATACAATTTTGACGGATGGCGCTACTGTTTGCTTGTACGGAAAATGTTTACGTAAATCGTTAGAATGCCAATATCCTGAGTTTTCTTAGCATAGTGTATTTTTTTTTACTCTATACAAGTTAGTACTTGACTGCGATCTCACCTGAGGGTAAGTGATGATGCAGCCGAAGATGTTAGCGTACTAACTTGGAAGGGGTAAGTTATGTCACGCCAACGGTTTCTACACAGTATCGTACCGGAACGCTAAATCGCTTGGCGGTACGTCTTTGCTGGTAGGGTGGTAACTAGCCACGGCCAAAGCCTCCCACCAGACCAGACCTGAGCCAATTTAGAAATTATAAAATTTCAAAGTGGCCCGCGGCGGGAATCGAACCCGCGACCTTCCGCTCGAATCTGAGCGTGCGTCCCCTGCGCCACGGAGGTCGTCAAAATAGGATCATCAATGAAATACGGAATACCTGAAGAAAATTCTCCAGATGAGAAACCAACAAGTTAATATTGTTCACATGTAAACAATGAACGGTAAATATGTTCGTATTATGTAAATGCCATTACGCCTTGGGGCTGATTATCAAAATATGTAAATAATATTCGTGTCGACTGTTTCATTTGCAGGAGGTAAGTAGTACTAGTAGGTACGTACATACACATACATACAAATAAAGTAGTAGAGACGATTTATCATCATTCAACCCTATTTTTCAAAATCACATTTTCTGATTTACATTCGTTAGTGATATTTGTCGTCGTTTACTCTGAAGTCAGCTTTTTGTATCAGGTTAGGTAACGTACCACGTTTAAGCCGTTTGTCCACCACAGTCTCAACAGAATGTCACTGAAAACGTCCTAATTTCATCCAGAAATACATCATCTGTGAAAATTTCAACTGGTGCCAGAACAGGCAGACAGAGGGACGGACAGCGGAGATTTATCGATAGAGTCCCCGTTTTACTTTTTGGGTGCAAAAATCTAAAATAGGTATATTTCTACAGTTTGAAATTTTATATGATACACAAAAGGTAGAAAGGCGTTCTTTATCTTCAATGTGCGTATTAGAAAATATAAAGAGAATTCTTTATACTTACGTAAAAGTCCTAGATACTGTTACGAGTAGCAGATGAACATCTGCTACGCTAAAACCACAGATTTTAGCTAAAACTAAGATTTGAATATTGTAATGAACTGTTAACAGTAGGTACGTATAAATCAAGTTTTACGCTAGTTAATGCTTTAATGGCGATACTAAATACTTATAATCCACTATCTAATTTAAGATAGTGGATTATAAGTATTTATTATATATTACATGATAATTAATTGCCTGAGAGTTTACCGGCGCGGCGCTAAATTCTATGCCCTAATGAGTAATAATAAATAAGTCATTAGTCCTATTAAATATAGTAAAGTTTAACACCTTCTGTTATAATTAATTACTTACAATTATACATTTTTATTGGATGAAGCAGTTTTTAAGGAGAAACACTCAGTAATAAAAAACTAAGCCAGATTTTAAAAATGAAATTCTTAAAATTTTTAGATCTTATTACTGTCGAGACAAATGAATAAAATACATAATAATAATAATCAGTTAACGGTCTTATAGTGAAAAACTTCGACCAACATCTTAAGAAGCTTTCGCTTAACTGTTGGATCAAGGGCCGTATACAGAAAGCAGTGGTCCTGGAAACGGCACGCATTGTGAGGAGGTTCCTCACTCTTGAACCCTGACCACTGGTAGCTTGGGTCGATAAGGCTCCGCGACCAGTGGTGGACTCAATTTTTAATATTTTTAAACATGTTTTTTAATTTTTATTTAGGAACATTGTTAAAAATATTATTTAATTGTAATAAAAATAAATGATAGATAATAATTATATAGATACATCCATTGTAGTTACCGATATAATAATTTAAAAATTGGAGAATTTGGAGAAATTCTTGGGAAAACTTTCTACTTATCGAGAATATTTCTTCCAATCGTGTTTCTGCTTCTGAGAGAATTTAGGTGAAAGATTTTTCATTTTGAAAATAATTGTCTTGTATAGTTTTAAAACTGCAGGTCACTAAAAATGGCTTAAAAGACCATTTATGCCGTTAAGTTCCAACGATATAAATCGGTTAAGTTCAATATTTTGTATGCAATAGAAGACCACGCACAATACTCTTTCAACAATAAGTGCGTGATGAATGAAATCAAAATTTCACGAGATAATCCTGTTTTGTAGAACCCCGTGCCATATTTCAGCGAAGATTTATATTTTTTATACTTACATCGCATAATTTACATTTCTGTAAGCTTTTTTTATACCTAGAAATGGCGAAAGAAGGACTTTCTGGCTCCAACGGCCATCGCCCCTACGACAAGCGAGACCTGCCCACTGCCACTTCAGCTTGGTAATGGTTTTGGCTATGTCGGGGACTTTGGTTCTCCTGCGGATCTCCTCATTTCTGATTCTATCACGCACAGAAATCCTTAACATAGCTCGTTCCTTAGCACGCTGAGTGACCTTGGATATAAGGCGTCAAAGGTGGTCAAAAATGATTCGTTTTATTTTCGAGATCCACAAGTAGGGGTCTAATAAGACGTGACGATCTGGTTACGCGTTGATTGCCGCTGTTCTATTTACGCATTTTCGTATGGTGATTTATTAAACGCGAAATGTCAAAAAGGATAACATCTTCAAAGGCAAGCGATATTTATCTACGCCGCAGTGTGTTTGCGGGGTAAATGTAGACGCCTATATTGAAAAGTCAAGGCCAATATTGTTTTGGGGCTATGTTATTTCATAGTTTAATGTTATTTCGCAGGCGTACTCAAACTACCTCGCGTGCGTGGGAAAATATTTGTATGACAAATGCACCTAAAGAAATATTTTCATGAGAAATGGCTGGAACTATTTCTCATAAAAATATTTCTTCTCGCAGAAGTTTACCATGAAGACGCAACAATGGCGCACTGTAATTTTATGTACCTACGACTCCACGACTACCTATTTTATCTTATAAGACACACGTTCTACCGACTTCTTAAGCTTAACTTAACTTAGGGCTAACGCAAATGAACAGACGGATGTAAGAGGATTTTTAATTGATCAATATTCTTTACTTATCCAATATATTCTTTGCTTACTTGTCAATATTTTATCCATCATATCCATTGTTATTCGCTTTCCCAAGTTAGCGCCACCACACGCTGTCCTCAGCCTTCTTCACCCAGCCACTTCCACCCGATTTTCGTCAGTCCAAAGTGCTGGAAGGCGCCCTCTGCTGCTTACTTGATACGCAGTCTTCAATCCAGGACTTTTAGGCTCCACCGGCATTGCCAGTACAATGCCCTGCGCGTCCAATATAATAATGCATTCAGGATGCTGATGGGGCTGCCTCGACTCTGCAGCGCGTCAGGTATGACGGCCTCCGTGGCGCAGGGAACGCGCGCTCGGATTCGAGTGGGAGGTCGCGGGTTCGATTCCCGCCACGGGCCACTTAAATTGGCTCAGGTCTGGTCTGGTGGGAGGCTTCGACCGTGGCTAGTTACCACCCTACCAGCAAAGACGTACCGCCAAGCGATTTAGCGTTCCGGTGCGGTGCTCTGTAGAAACCGTTGGGGTGACTATACTTACCCCTTCTAAGTTAGTACGTTAACATCTTCGGCTACATCATCAGTTACCATCAGGTGAGATCGCAATCAAGTAGGTACTAACTTGTATAGTGTAAAAAAAAGGTATGTTCGCCGAGGCGCGGGTGGATTGCTTCTACACCACCATGCGCAAACGGTGCACATCCCTGGTGCGCAGGGTTCGGACCAGCTCTGTCCTGAGGGTATTGACGGACAGGTTTGACTGTCAGTACCTGCGCCATTGCTGTATGGTGTAGGTGCTTAGAAGTCAGGCCAATCACAAAGGGGGTTAATTTTTGTGATTTTTATTCCAATAAATTATTTTTTATTTACATTAGTTGTTATTTATATCGATGAGTTTTAAGGTGTGTGTTTACTAACAATTAATGTTCCTAATTAATGTCCTAGTTGGTCAAAATAAATGATTTTTTTTATTGCCTTTACGACTCCACTTCAGCCGGCCAAAAATTTGGGCATTGTTTAAGAAGCTAGGTAAGGTTCTCCTGCCGAGTGCTAGAGGCGCTTGAATTGCCTCGCCATTGAATAGAATTTATCAATTTTCTCTCAATATTGATTAATATTTTCATTGCAAAAACATACACAAAATGTAAATATCGGACGCAAAAACAACGGCTTCAATCGTGCTCTCTGAGTAAACAAGAGCAAGATTGACCGGGATAGATATTAAGAATTACTTAAAAGCGATATAAATAATCTTTGCCCTTAAGTATCTTTACCCAACCCGGGAATTGAACCCGGCGCCTAGTTAATCCTTAGATGTAAACAATAATAAGTCTATTTTAAAATAAATTTTTTAAGGGAAACCTATTTAATTTGGCAAATTTCGTCGTAAAATTATATGATTCCGAAAGGCGGTTTATTTCGGCTGAAGTATTTTGTTACAGCGGCGATTTGTTAAGCAATTAACCATGATATTATAATGTACTAGCGGGCCGCAGCGGTTTTGCGTGGCTAAATAATAAATTACACCTAATCCTTTGCCTTTTGTGTGCAGACTCACTACAATTAGGGCTCCAACAGAAAATTTCAGTAATTTTCAAAAAACCTTCTTTTATTGATCTCTGAATATAATAGAGTTGGGAACCTAAATTTGAAATCTGTCTGTGCTGAAATTCAACTTTGTCACCTGTCCACTAATAAATAATATTACTCCTTTATTAGGCTTCCTACCTACCTCTACCTGTACTATACGATAGATTAACTAATTATCTACACCAATCAGCGTAATTAAGTGAGCTGTTGTATCAGAAAAATAATATACTGAAAAATAATATTCAAAAACAAAATGAAAAAGAAATAAAATATTATTTAGATAATCTAGTAGAGTTCATTAGAACACACTAGAACATAACGATGTCTATCCAGCTTCATTATACCGTGGCCTGTTTTGACGGACATAATTGTGTTATGCCAAGCGTGAACATGTTTGTGCAGATTTTCACCCGGGAAAACTTGGCTGGTTCGAATGGAAATTCCATTTTATATTGTTATCTCAGCGAGATTGAATGATAACGATATTAAATCTGTTCTAATTTTAACGGTAATCATTTGGAATAATGTTATTGGTGCCTCTATATAAGCAACGTATAGAGTGCCAAAATTAAAACAGGCATTCAAGTCACACGAGTAAAGCCCTCTAGTAAAAATAAGGATTTGAGTACTTTAGTCCTAAAAATCTTCCAAGTTACTTTTTTGACGACTTTTGGACTCAAAAAAGTAATAGGACTGAATATTGATAAATTTGCTATAATAACCCACAACTTGAAAAGATTTTGTATGGTACAATATGCAGGGACCCTCCCCACATGGAACACCACACACAATGTTCCAATACTTTCTTCGACGCACGTTTCGTCCCGGTCCCGACACCGGGACATCCTCAGGAGATGTTGACTTCACAATGCGAAATTGTAGAGAATCTCTACCATACAACATTTTTTCAAGTAGCAGATTATAGCAAAACAAATTAAACAATCCTACTTATTATGGATTTTTGCAAAATAACGCCTGCTTCCATTCAATAAAAAAGTAAGACAAAACTAAACTAAAATAAAATAGAAATGTAACGAGAATGAAACCTATATTTTTCAATAAAATATATAGTAAGTAACTGAACTTATCAGAAAACAGTAGATGTAGAAATTGAAAATTTATGTATTCACTCGAATTATGTACCTACTCGGGATTCAGGGATCAGGAAATTCTCAAAATGAAATTTGTCTCCTTGATAATTTATGTCAAGAGGAAACACCCAACCCTTCTCTGTAGTAATTACTCGAAACAAAATGGCCCCGAGTGTATGCACGGGTTAGCTATATGAAAATGATTTCGTAAAAATCTATCTTATCCTTATAAAAATTAATAAATGTGTTACCTAATGTGTGTATAAATGTGTTATGTTTGTAGCTACGCTTTCACGGTACTACACTAAATGGATTGGAGTTAAATCCTTCCATCAGACTAGGCATAAGTTACTTAATCAGGCTATGGCCGTCCACTGCTGGACATAGGGTTTTCCGAGAGCCCTCCGCCCCACACGGTCCTCGGCCTTCCTTATTCACCCGCTACAAGCGACCTTTTTCAGGTCGTCGGTCCAGCGGGCAGGAGGTCGTCCTACGTTGCGCTTACCGGTACGCGGTCTCCACTCCAGTATACGTCTGCCCCAACGGCCGTCAGTTCTGCGACACATATGGCCCGCCCACTGCCACTTCAGCTTGCTAATCCGTTGGGCTATGTCCATTGATTTATTAACTGGATTGTGGGTCAGCGCTAAAAAGTGTCCGAACCGAATGACATACAAAACGCAAAGACTTCTATGTAGGTAAGTCTTTGACAAAACGCGAAAAGGCATACAATCGCACTTCAGTCTCGTGTTTGAAAATTAGTCTGTATAGTATATAGGTTTAAGACATAAATTACAATGTTTTAGTTTGTTTATAAAATACTCATGTACCCTCGTTTATAAAGGTTTTCTCGGGACACTTTTTTCGTGAATTTTGTATTACACCCGTCATCCATAGATTAATAAGCCTATGGCTATGTCGATTACCTTGGTTCTCCTACAGATGTCCTCGTTGCGGATTATATCAACACTCTGCATAGCTCTCTCCATAGCACGCTGAGCGACTTTAAACTTGTGGACAAGGCCTATGTATCACCTGTTTAAATCTAATCGTAGGTATTGATATTATAAAAAAGCTCAAGATTAAAAATAAATATTGAATATTAATTACTCATAAGCCCGCTGTGAAATATCAAAGGAAGCTAAGAAAAATCCAATAATAAGGATATCGAAATCAAAGTGATCATTTATCCGCCGACGCCGAAATTAAATGGAGTGGGCGAATTAATTATCGATTTTAATTAAAACTTCCGACGAAAATAAACGGCGCGTATTCGAAACTTTCGATATTTGAGCGAAAGCGTCTGGGATAATGTCGACTCCGAATTGTTATATTTTCTACCCACCTACCTATAGAGTATAGAACCTACCTATAGAGTATAGAGCCTACCTACAATCGTTTAAGGACATACAGTGCGACAAGGTTTTCTTGGTGCATGGCCAAAATCGGAACTAACGCTGTTCTCTTGTTGATAGTTCGCTCTATCGGTATATCGCTATTGTATGCTGTGTTGTTTTTGAATATTAACTAAAATAAAACTAAAATTTAATTAAATTGAGGAGATTTGATTTGGAATTGAGTCATTTGTTTCATGACATAAATACACACGTGATTTGCTACGCCTAAGTTTAAGGAACAAACTGATAATTATTTGGTACACGATTTCTCGTGCATAAAAGAAAGACTTTAACGGTTTTTATCATTTAATTTTGAATCTTTTTGCAACATCCACTGCATTGTCCCGTCCGATAAACGTCGGCGGAACAAAACAATCGGTTAAAAACTCCATTCTCACCTGAAAACTGCTGAAAGTTGCCAAAAACGTGTTTTTCGGAGTGTTTTACGTGATGATGAATCGAATGCACGTGTAGGCACTTTTCGGGATTCCGTAGAATTATTACAACAAAGAACTCTTATTGTTTCCTTGGACTGCCCATTCTAGAAGTAACTAAAAAGATTCAATTTGGCATGGTTATTAAACAACTGATCTCAAATAGGAGGAGGTCCTCAACTCGACCGTAATTTTGTTTGTATACTCAGAACTTTCAAGTGGCTGAACCGATTTTGATGATTCTTTTTTATTTGAAAGCTGATGCTTCCCATATGGTCAATTTGGTCCTGTTGCGTGGCAAATGGACGAATAACTCAATATTACGCAAACCAATTTCGATGATGCTTTTTTTATTGGAAAGGATTTTTTACTTCAAGAGTACCTACGTAGTTTGATGAGGTTAAGGACTATTTATAATAATGTTGTGGAATAAAATCTTGAATTTGAGTTTTCTTGTGGCCTAACCTCTGTTATGTAAACGAGGGATATAATATTTTGAAACCTCTACTCCATAAATCATAACTAACTACTTAATTTTACCTACCGATTATACTCCATAGTAAACTTTTTATTACGAATATTGCAATTAACAGTGTTGCATTCATGTGGTTATGTAATCATAAAGGTTGTTTTTGAAATGTTCGCATGTTATAGCATCGTCGCGATGCTGTGTAGAAACCGTTAGGAGTGAGTATACTTGGGAGCGTGGTAATACGATATTGAATCCCGTACTCCTGCCAGCGGTTCGTCGAAGGGACAGACAGGTTTTATAAAACCCCTCCCACTTAACCCCTTGTTTGTACTGTCGGAAGGGTATGCGTTAGAAATTTTCTATGTGTATAAAGAAAGGGGTGACTTTACTCACTCTTTCCAAGTACGATAACATTTTTGGCTGCACTGTTGCCAGCAATGAGAAAGTCAGCTTGTGTATATAATATGTATATTAATCGTGAATTTTATGGAGTATGTCCATCAATGGGGAGGCACGCTGCCGATTTATCCCGCTAGGTGTCCCATCGTCGCTGGTGCTGAACAGATGTCAAAATCCATACATATTTTTTCCGAAACTTAAATAATCTCATATAACTCAGTAAATTTCCTAAAATCTGTGCCTATCACCTGTAATGACGCACATTGTTTTCCTGCGAATGAGCAGCGAAGAAAATTTGTAGGTCATAGATAGGTCTAGCTTAACGCATAAAAAACAGAAACCAAGGTTTTTCGCCTTTTTCAGTTAAAAATGCATTCCGTTTTCTTAATTCAGCTTTTAAAATAGCCACAGTCATCAAAGAATACATAATTGCGCTTTATTCACAAATTGTAAGCTCAAAATTCACCTTCTGTTTTTTGTCTATGTCCATCGATGTTACAAATGTACCTGACCACAGATATATTATATAGCAGTGACCAATCTGACAGGCACCAGCGGGGGTGGCGCCATCTGGGATTAGCTTTGCCCGTGCCTCCCCATTGCAAATCTCTGGAGCACCAACGCATAATGCGCCTGACTCCAATTAAACTGCGCGCTGGCTGGTCAACGTAAATCAAAATTTGGGCCACGTTCCCGTTACTGTGGCGTGAAACAATTTCACACGACGGAATAAATTCACGAGCCCCATCCACTGTCGTGTTATTTAACCACTGACCTAGGTATCCTATTAAAGTATGAACTGATGACCTAGCTGTATGATGTGACTGATTAATATTTGATAGAAACCTGCCGTTACGAACAGGCCTCACTGACTCCACAGATTCAGTAATTTTAGCAGTTTATTTCCTTCACCCGTATGTTACCCGTAATAAACCGAAATACATTATTTAAAAAAATGCAGCAGCGTTTTGCCAAGCTCCGCACGACCATTTTCGGACCCGTCCGGAGTCCTTCTTCATGAAGCGATTTTATTATACATGGCGCCCATATTACATGGAGGACGGCTGGCACAACGAGGACACGGAGGCCTTGTCAAAGAATGTAGTGCAAGGCATCCGAATCCTGGACATGTTCTGCTATTGCTAACCCAATTGTGTCCAATGTGACAAAAAGTGAACACAAATGGTGGTTCAAGCCCGACCCAAGAACTTAACGACATCAATGGTGAGCCAAACACTGTCCAGTACAAGATTGCAGTGGGCTGGGCATGTACTGCGCATGAGTGACCAGCGGCCACTGAAAAACACTAGAAACCTCACACCCTGCAGACTACCGTAGAACTGTTGGTCAGCCAAAGCACCGTTGGCTGGATGGAGTAAAGCAGGATGCAAAATCTGCAGTAATAAAAAATAGGGGAAACAAAAGCAATGGACAAAGACCGATGGAGGAATTTTTTGGAGCAGGCCCGGGTCCACAAAGTGCTGTTGTGGTCGTCTCCATGGCTTACGAGTCCCAACGGGGGTACGGGCCTCGAGGATTGCCTCCTTACCCGGGCGTTGTGTCGCAGGGGAGCGGCGCTGACCCGGTGTTGTTCTTTTAACCCCGGTAGGGGGCTAAGGCCTCGCCTTGTTACCTGATGGATCTGGTGGCCTCGCGCGGTCAGTGAATGTCGTGTCAACGCACAGCGCGGGGATGATGGGGTCGACAGCGTAAACCCTGCTTCAAAATTTCACTTAACTTCCCCTTCTGAATGACATTTGCTAGCCTCATTAGTTACAGTCCTTTGAAGTTTGGAATACAAGACGTGACTGTTCATTTATTAATGCCGAACCCTCAACTCTTGGGACTTAGCATTCCACTGAGACAGCGGTTAGAAGCAAATTAGTGGTCCGACTTGCAAGTAGCATAATTTGTCCTGTCGAAGTTTACGGGCCTAATACCTAATATTATGTAACCTAGGGCCATTCTTAGCTAAAATTCTGTAATAGATAGTCATAAACGTTTAATATAATATACCTAAGTACATAACACCTATGATAGAGGTATTTCTTGTATATTATACGTTCTATAACAGTTCCTTACAAGCATATATCTACATCTAATATTTATATTTTTAAAGGCTAATCTAAGAGTCACTGAAATATAAGTTCTGTAATTTTAGTTAGTCCAACTCTGTATGAATGAGGGAAGGTCGCTTATACCTACAGGATAGGGTCAACTAAATTAGGTATCAATAGACCGTCCGTTCTTTGTTAATAAAAAAAATATTGTTAATTTACTATCTAAGTAATTGCTACAGATCCAGATTTAGTCATATCACGTATTCTACTTGCAAGAAAGGAAGAAAGAAAAATATTCGAATAAGTTATAGAAAGTACGTTAGTAATATTATATATTCGTTGGTTATAGTATTGCATTGCAAACGCATAAAAGTACCTACACGGAATCCGTTATCAATTTTTATTGGTTTTCAAAGGTACTACGTGGTCCGTCAGTCTTCTTTTTAATTTCGTCGCTGGACTAATTGGTTTCGGCTCTGCTTGAAGCTGGCTGCATTTAGCCGTTGCTTTCTGTACACGTCACTGTACACGCAGTGAGTACTTAGCCCTTAGGAGGGGAAACATGTGCTCACCTCTGTGTCAAAATATACGAGATTAGCATTCATACTCATCTTGTTGGTTTGTAACAGTATGATGGTTTTTATCGACGAAATCTTTGTATTGGACTGGAGTTTGGAATTTAGCGGTATTTCACTTAAGATCCTCGAACGTTTTTGCGCCTGATCGCTCTACGCTCATGACGAAGCTACCGTTTTATCGGACTATGAGAGAGTATAACAAAAAATAACAAAATATCTTTATTTCATATAGGCAATACAAACCATTCTACGAGTAAAAGGGCAATAATATGATAAATATTTGTGACATACGAGTGTAACTACAAGTCGAATTAAATCCAATTTACGAGGAAGTGGGGAAGAATAAAGATCGGAACAGGGAACAGAAACAGGAATTGGAATTGCACGCGGTTGAGCCGTGGGAAAAGTTAGTAACAATATAAACTGCTTGCTGCTTGAAATAAAATTGACAGACTTTTTTTGGATAGAATTAAAGATTCAATTTCCCTCCCTGTTAGTTAGAGCACTTAACTCACTGAGTGTATGCAGTTATCATTCTTCGTATGGCAGCTTTAGATTCGAAATCCTATTTTGGGAGTTGTCTACCAATTTCGTGGATGTTTTTAGGTTTCTTTTTCTCTTTTAATGAAAAGCCTCTACACGACACGAATTTTATTTAAACTCTCCATTGTTTTGTCTTTAATTAAACCTATCATATTAGTAGTAGTGATAGTTTTTCTTTAATAACAAAGACTGCTTAAATAATTAATAATATTTGCTCAGTAATAATTAATGTGTTAAACATTATAATGATATTATAATGTAATAGCGAAGAAATAACAATGTGTGAAAAGCACTGAAGTTATCGACATTTGTAGGCATCATGAGATTTAAAATTTACGTAGATTTAAGGTCTTAGCCATCTGACTTCTCGATTCTATTTCTACGATTACTTTTGCTCATAGAGCAATACTAATTTTAAAAAATCTTAACTAACACAAAGAAGTGAAGTGTCGGTTACGGTAACACTGTCGCAAGTTCAATCAATTGATTGTTTCCCATCTCAAACAATGTCCAAGTCAAGATTTCACTACAAAAATGCACGCCATTCGCGGGTGTCCCAGTGGATTAGACGCAAACTTTTAATTACATTTTTTACCTAATTTAAAAGCTCTTAGTCCTGCCTTAAACCTGTATTCTCGACGAATTGTGTTATATGAAAAAAAAGGAATTTTATAAGAAAATAAAAGTTTTATGAAACCTTCCCCAAGTTGTGCGGAAACTTGAATCTATAACGTTTTACAAAGTGGAACTCTAGACGTAGGTTTCGCGAAGAATATGACGCTTGGTAGAAGTTAAGGGCGGTAGAGATTGAAGGAAAACAAAATACAGCACACTTCCCCCCTTTTTTTTGCACTCATTGGCATATCAGTTTGTCTATGAACTACTAAACCGCAGTCGCAGTCATACTGTTCACATAATACTCGTTGCCGTACCAAGCGCATCCTTCTATAACATGGCAGATATCTGAAAAAGAAATGAGTTACATATTCCTCTTCGCAGGTATTGATTTCGATGGTTACTTAGTGTAGCTATCATTTCAACTGACAGCCTTGGAAAGTTTGAGCCTAAACTAAATTAAAGATTATAGCCTTACCTTTTGATGACCTCACAATGATTGATATCCTTAATACAAGTAATTTGAGTTTCCATACCTCTACATAGACTGGCAACATCGCAGAATAACTAACGGACATACGGTTTACGCGGGATAGGACGCGAATAGATTCAAACCTCGCTTACAGTCAAATACATAGCAGGTGGAATACAATTAAAAAAAGGCAGTAAATGCTATTAATACTTAGTTACTTACCAGCAAAGACGCACCGTCAAGTGATTTACCCCTTCGCACACGGCTCGTAAGCTTATCGTTAGTGTTCCGGCGCGATAATGTGTAGAAACCGTTAGTTTACTTTTTAACCGGGCGAGTTTACTTTTCCTATCCAAGTTAATAGGATAGCATCTTCGGCTGCATCATTACTTTAAGCATTAGATGACGTCCCAGTCAAGTACTATCTTGTAAGAGTGTTAAAAAAATACATACGTAAACTAATATCTTAACGCTAGCGCCTATAACATACTCTATTTCCCAAGACAGCGAAACGTGATGTGCCTATGATATTAGTATTTTCCTAGAGCGTCCCATCCCTTAATGCAATTTTATTACTTGATCACACTACTTTTGATCGGGAGGTCAGGTTTGGACACTTTGGAAGTTCGCAACTTCATATTATTATTATAGGAAGTGAGCGAAGTTTCATAGTAAATTTTGAACCGAGAAATATACTTTCCGTACAATAACATCAGACTTGTTTAAAAATTGTGTTGAAGGCATTAAACCAAAGAGGGTTTGAAACTGCTTTGAAGTTTCCTGAAGGACTTCTCAGACATTCATGCTGGAACGGTTTAAATCAGGATCATTTTGAAATGTGTAGACAAGGTGCATTGTCGAAAAATATATACCTAGGATTTTTTAGTTTACCAATATTGTTGTATTTCTTGTAAAAAGGCGATTTTACAATAAAATAATTGACTTGGCACTCCGGGAGTACCAACAGAAGTACAAACTTTAACAATTACGTGAGTTCTCGGTTACGGTAACGGTGTCAAGAGTTCAATGGTTTTTTCCCATCTCAAAAAATACCCCACGCGTACATCTGACCTTACCTTATCAAGAATACCTAGTTTTGTCATCTAGGTTCTAAAGATATTGTACAGCGAAGGAGGATTTTACTAAAAGTAGGCAAATATTTTGAAATAAAGGCTCAGGTAAATTATATAAATTACATGTTATATTTTTGTGCAACTAAGGGCAGATTTTTCAATCGCCAGATAAATTATGTGAGGAATGAGTCATATGTCATACAAAATCTGTCAAATCGTCATATTTATCGTTTATCTGGCGATTGAAAAATGAGCCCTTAGTTGCACAAAAAATCGGGCAACTTCATGCAGTTACTGCTTAGTCTGAGTTCAATCTTAATACTTGCTAGGCAGTTCGAAAAACCTATAACTCATAATACTTATGTGATTACCGGCATTATCAGGCCAGCAGCAATAATTTTGAGGCTACAAACACGTCAGTGCACGAGAGCGGCTCGTTATTTACGACTGGACGAGTCAATCCCCGACTCCTAAATCATACCCGAATCACGGAGTCCACTAATTTAGCGGTTAGACGTGACGTCATTTCACCGGACGTATCTAGTACGTGTGTACTTCGCAATTGATGAACTTTAATTGCTTTGCGAAATAGTAAAAAATCGAATACATAATATGCACAATTTGTATTATGTATCTACCTATTATATAAGGTTGAGCTTCATTTCAAGTTTCTACGAAATAAGCAATAGACTTTGTGCTTCTCTTCTTTGTGACCTTTGCTATAGGTACAAGAAGCGAACTTTACGAAGCTGCATTGAGCTTGGTAAAGTTCGCTTCTTGTATAAATTTATGTGAGCAAAAGGCCCGGTTTCCATCAAAATGGAGACATGAGAGGAGAGGAGATGCGCTGCGAATAACCAATCAGATTTCGTTATTTCAACATCGGTGGAGATTTTTCTATTAAATTTTGTATCGCGAGACTAATTGGGTCTTACACTACTTTTGAATTTGATAAAAAATATTACTTTATTATAAACTAGGATAAAAATAATAACATGCAGTAAAAGAAATATTAAAATCCAACAAAGATTTACAAAGTTACAGGCGTTTAAACTTTGGAGTGGGGGGATCTTCTATCCCTTTCTCGCAAAACGAAAATTGTATGAAGCCGCACGAAGCTACTATGGCATTGGTAAGGTGTGACGTCACAATTTCATGTTGCTATCTCTGTCTAATCACAAATCTTTAAATGCTTATAACTTTTTTGTTATTTGATCGATTTAATTAGTTCTCTCAGTGCACGTCATTATTTTAATTCTACTTTATAATAAAGTAATAAAAAAATTGGAGTCAAATACTCAATAGTGAAGGAGCAAGCGGCGCCGCAGACCGTAGAAAAGTCGGCACTTCGGGCGGTCGGTCGGCGCTGCCGATTAAAATACGTCAAATAAAATCGTCATTTGATTGACATATTTTGAAGCTACGCATAGCTGACTTCTCCGCCACGTATACAGCCCAAATCTTCTCTCCGCATTGCATTGCTTCATGGGCCATGGCGCATCTATTCTCGTCTCCTCTATTCTCCTCTTTGGTGGAAACCGAGATATTTCTCACTACCTGAATCTTCGCAACCGCTCACGTAACTTCGTTATCATTTAGTTCAGTGGTTTTATTCCTGTGCTCGTACTTGTCAGCACTGGTTATCGCGACTTTGAAATGATTTAGGATGTACAACACGTCAGTGCGTAAGTGGCTCTCATAAATCTCGTGACGTCACTTGGCGGGCGCTTGCATTTTGGAATAGTTTCTTGCGGATGATAAAATATGTAGTCTGGGTTAAAGACGTTAATGTGATTTTCTGCAGTTGTAGACGTATTCGATTTTCTACGATTGCTTTTAGGATTCAAAAACATTGTGAATAAATAGTATAAAATAAAAATAAATAAAATTATTTTGTTTTATATTATGAATAAATAGTTTGTTTACCTTTAAAATAGCACAGTGACCATAATATTGAGTACTTACAGGTTTTGTTTTTGAAACAAAATTTCTTTCCGGAGGGAAAGAAAATGAATTTTTTCGTGACGAAAAGCCCATCAAGACAAGTAAAATCTACGAAAATTTTCAAAAACAAAAGTTTCTCTTACTAGTCACCAGAATGGGCATGCATGCAATCACCTATATAGATTTGGTATTATATACTTATACAGTTTTGTTTAAGGTGTTATTCCAAAATTTGTTTCTACCGAGTGTCCCGCGACACGCACGTCTTTTTTATAGGATACAAATTGTTTTTGCGAATATACTTCAAAGCCCTGTTCCTCCATCTATCTGCTTCAAAGCGGGACGATGCCGTGGGTGAAGGCATCCTTATGAGGTTGATAACCAATCTACTCGCACAAAACGACGCTCATCAACGCCTCTGATACGCTGCACCCCTAAAAGTATAATGTTACGCCGTCCCGGCATCAGTGTATCACACCATATTCACGGCAAATAAACACTATACAGACATGAAATAATTAGGGTTGGTCCCATGAACCTTACTTATGACCTGTTACTGGGGTGGATTAATACTTCTTTTTCTCAAGTTATGGGCATTATTTTTCAAACTTAACGTTAACAGGGCAGATGGAACTTTTACATTTTTTTTTCTATCCACCCCGGTAAACGACCACTGCACGGCGGCTTTCCGGGGTGAATCGTATAAAAAACTCCCACCCACCGTGGTAAGGTATGGGGTCGATGGGACCAACCCGATAAATGTCTTAAATCCGCCTATGGTAATAGGTCCCGAGTTCATGATATTTCAAATCAAACATAAGTAAACCTATTTACTTATTGCCCTCTGCATCGCTAAATACTATTTAGCGATGCAGAGGGCAATAGGGAGATTTCCCTCCAGGCAGGTGTTGTGCCTGGGGACCGCTTGTGATCCGAGCGTGTGACGTCAGAAGTTGTATTTATAGAACGCTCGTCGAATGCTCTGTCAGCGTGTGCTATTGCGCTGGTTGCGCCATCTGTCGTTAGCTATCGAAGACCGCTACACCTATCTTGCTTGAAGATTATGCTGGAACACAGATAGACGAGGTCGCGCGCGGAAGCAAGTTCACAAATAAGCTTCGTATATATCCTTCTCGGAAACATAATATGCTCTTTGAAGTCGTTTGATATCAAACGTCGTTTCCCGACAGGGCATCGATCAAATAGACAGCTTCATCCTGTCGAGGCGTTTATCTATCATGACACATATACAGGGGGATCCTATCGTAGTTTGCCACGCTGCGGTATCTAAGGAAGTCCCGGGTTTAATTCCCGGAGCGGGTCACTTTGGGTTTTAATAATTTCTAGATTTTACGTCTGGTTGAAGAGGCTTCATCCGTTGTAAAATACGACCTATCTCTACTATACGTTTCTTATAATAAGAAGGAGACTGCAGGAAATTAGTCAAACTCAGAAATTCCCTTCAGCCCAAGGGCATTTATCCTCAGACAGGGAATACAATTATTTTTTGACTGATGGAGAAAATAAGTATTGAGAACGGTAAACACAAAAGAAGAGGAGAAGTAATTCCCCCGTTTTATCCTCAAGGGGGATGTTATCTCACCCGTGCACGCCCATGTTCGAAGTGGATAAAACTGTAAGAGGAAATAAACATTTTATACTTTCCCGATAGAGGCATAGTTTCCAGCCCAGCCCATCTCAGCAGCCCATACTAGACAGGTGATATGCCTTATATACTTACTTATATACTTACTTACTTACTTACTTACAGGTGTTATGTAAGAGAATTTCATACTGTCCAAGTGTCTAGTTTCGAAACTTGTACAACTAACATTGGAAAACTCCTTTAGCGATGATATCTCTTTTCGTTATAATGATTATATCCCTAGCCAAGTGCTCTCGAAAAAATCTTGTTTTCGTATGAAACCTCGAATCTCTGGACGCAAAAAGGAGTACACTCGTAAACTTAACCCAGGGTTCGGGACTTACCCAATTTAACTTCGCTAACGGCTCCATTTCGACAGTTTATGGCCCCGGCCGCGTGTTACACCGATGCGTAACCTTTTATGAGTTTAATTTCAAACAAACAATCGTACATTTTTGAGATATTATTAAGTACTAAGGTGTACAGTTTACATTGGAAATATTTAGTGCATTTTGAAAAAATAATGAAAAATTGAATTTTGAAACAAAATTATAACATTGTGTACAAAAGCTACTTGAATCTATTAAAGCATGCAGTTTTTCTATAACGGGCTCAGTTTAAAACTAAAGATAATTAATCTCAAATATTAAAGCTTTTTTGGGTCTAAATAAAAAAAATGCTCCAGAAGTATATCGCCAGTTTATGGGAGCAAAACCCCCCTCCGGCGTCAGTAGTAAGCTGTAATCATAGTCCGCGACACACACATGCATATTTATACAACACTCACTTTAACACACGCTGAAAGCGTAAGAGTGAAAGAGACAGCTATTTGTATCACGAATAGTTGTTCGCTCCGCCCTAGAACACGCTGGAGCCTGAAGGTGCGACTGAGCACCTTCAGGCCTATATTGAAGGATTAGACAATTGTCTTAGTTTTAAAGCTTAATTTTCGGGCCGCGTATACCCGATCTACCTCTTTTTTCTCTTGTTATATCATAGGCCACCAATGACAATCTTGCCAATTGGAAATGACTTCTCATTGAGATTGTAGATTGTCGACTGATCTCATTGGGATGAACAACGTCATTATCAGGGCCATCAACGTAATTTGATGTGTTGATGACGAAATCTCTACTAATACTTCTTATCGCTCTGAGTATACTTAACTTTAAGTATAAATATCTGGTTGACCGAGCTTCGCTCGGTAGTTTAACTACTGGATAATAGATGGCAGCAGAAGTGCTTCGCTCGGTAGTTTAACTACTGGTAGTTTAACTACTGGCTAATAGATGGCAGCAGAAGTAATATTTTTATTATTTTTTTATTGGTAAATTCGACATTTTATAAAAATGAATCCTAGCTAGATCGATTTATCGCCCCCAAAACCCCCTGTATACTAAATTTCATGAAAATCGTTGGAGCCGTTGCCGAGATCCAGATTATATAGAAATATATATACAAGAATTGCTCGTTTAAAGGTATAGGATTAGGTATAATAATAAAGAGAGATGAGAATGTGTTTTAATCACATATTCTGTGGTTTAAATGTTTATAATAAATAATAATAATCAGCCTCTCAAAACTTAAAGCACGCAAAGCGTTTGCTGTGTAATTCATAACAGAGTATGTACCCACCTACCTAGTAATTATAAATGTTAGGTAGGCACATACGGGTATGTTAATTTTGCGAATTGCACATCGGCTTTATCTTGACGTTTCAATCTGACAGCTCTGACAATTTCCACGCGCGATAATAACATGGTGATATACGATACGAATGTGTATTTGTGGTTTAAAGCCGAGCCTTTACAACATACGCGTAGTGTTGCCAGGCGTCCGAGTAAAGCAGGACATAGTTAGGCTTTTTGATTGCGTTTCCGGGAAAAACGAAAGGTGTCCTGCTTTTCCGGCTTTTGACAGGCTTTTTAAATTTCGGGAACGAGCGTAATCAAAAAAGCTTTTATACTTTACAAGTATAGTAAGTTTTTTTTAGGCTGTCTGACCTTCGAACCCAGACGTTCGGCCAAACCGGCTGGTACTGTCCGGCTATAATGTTAGGCAACCCTAATTTTACATTCAGATTTTAAACAAAGAAAACAGCTTACGTGTTGATTTAAACTGGGATGTTCCATATTTGCTATGCCCATTGCCCATTTCGAAGGATTTTGCTTACACAATGGAATGATTAGGTATCTTATTTAGCTTTTTGTACGCGTCCCTTGATGCGGAGCGAAGTCTTCTTGAGATGTTGGTCGAAGCTTTTCGAAATGTCAACATTTTGTATTATTATGCCGCATCTATTGACAGTTGCCCGCGGCTCTGCCCGCGTCTATTTGGTTTTCGGTTTAGCCACAGCCCACTATACGCTGGCTAAATCGCGGTTGGTAGGTTTAACACACCTTCGAGATTACGATAATTCCCTCCATGCAAGTTACTTTAATTAACTATCTAGATATACATATTTAACTGAAAAAAAAATAGAAGTGCCTGCGTCTCGAAACACGGACGAAGAAAGCTTAAAAGCTAAAGATATTTAAGATTTTAACAAATCCACGAGTAATTCCAAGAAATTTACCATTCAGGCGTGATTACAGAAAATAAAAACAAATGGCGAAATTTAAATTTAATATTGTCCGCCATCCAGACAGGAAATTATATTTTTATCTCGGCACAAAATCCGCTACCTACCGAGTCACCGGGTGAGGAAGAAACACGGCTTTATTATATCTAAGAGTATTCAGTTAACGTTAATATTATAATTAACTAGCTGATGCCCGCGACTTCGTCCACGTGGGATAAAAACTATTCTATCTTTTAAGTTGGACCAAATGACAGATATTCACGAAGTTTGAACTAAATCGGTTCAGTACCTAGTTTAGGAGTCCATCGCGGACAAACATTGTGACACGAGATTTATATATATTAGAAGATTATTGTACATTCATATTTTAAACAAAGAAAACAAAGGTGCAACAAAAGCTACATAAAAAATCGGACTTTATTAGGTATTTACCTAGCAAGTTGAGCGATAGACAGCTTTTTGTGATTATCGGAAGTGGTCTCCTTACACCCTGTAATGTTACGTTAGTATAGATATCCACGATAACGCGCCCAACTCTGTCAAACTCCATACAAATCGAATGCGATTTTGTCAGAGTGTGGCAAAGACATCTATGTAGTTTGGATTCGCATCGTGGATTGAAATGTCTATAGCAAGTTTGAAAACAAATAAGTAGATATTAAAATAGTTCCTGTTATCTGCTAATTTTCACAATCTTCAGTATTGCGGTAGGTACATGCGGTGCGCTACTAAGTTGTTACTTGTTACCCGCTCATACCTCATAAAATATTTTCCAAGTTTGAAGAGCAATATTTCATTGCAAAAGTTGCAAAACTTTAACTTTTAAGGCCTTTTGTCTCGGATGGTTGCGGCGTCGTCGCCGAACTTCCACAGCAATATGATAAAACTACAATGCGAGGAAGTACGAAATATAAGAACAGAAGTATACATAAAACGTTAACTACGTATCTACAAGAACTAAAAAGAGGGATAAACTTTGACAAAATGTTGCGGTTTCGTGATTTATTTGACCAGGGTAAGGATTGATGACTTGGAACCTTCGAAACCTTCAATCACAAACTTGTAGCTAGAGACTAGAAACAAAGTCGCATAAATATGTTAAAATAATCGAATGTGACAGACATACGGACGGACGGACGGACGGAGAAAGTCACCATAAGGGTTCCATTTTGGTATGGAACCCTAAAAAATGATAGCCCAGAGGGCCGCAGCTTTTAGGACTTTTGCGAATAGCAAATTAAAAAAAAATTAAGCACCACCGGAAAATAAGAACAGTGTAGAACTATAGTCATAATTGCTGCCAATAGACCTCCACAGCTGGACAAATGCTTTTGAAGGTTTTCTCCAACTGCACAGTTCCCCGTATCTACAACTACCTCTCTTAAAACATCATTAACGTATATGCATTTAGGTCTGTCTCTCTCTTCTCAGTCATTTACTCTTGGCAGAATCGTCATGCTATTGTAGTATGGGAGCGCTCGGTGAGGGACAAACTGGTAGCTGCAGCCAGATTGATTTCAGTCCATCTTATTGGATATCCACCGATATGAACCTAAGGATGAGTCCATCTAAAGACTAAACGTTATACGTAAACCTTTTTCATAGAAAGTAGCGCTATCTGTTGAATTTCCCACTAATATGCCACAATATGGCGGAACCGTCCCTGTGGAAACGCGCGTGCGGACTAATAACAAGTGTTCTCTGTTTCGTGGCGTGAACCGCGGTCCATAAATAATACTGAGGTCGGCGCTACTGACGCCGTCAGTGCCAAAACAAACATTTTTGACACCAGTCAACTGGCGTCATTTTTTTGCGCGGTTTGCCGGGTCCATGTCTATTTGGGTATCGAACACGTGAACCCCTGCCGTCCATTCTCCCTTGCACCAGGTTTTAGAATGTATCCTGACTTCTTATTATGTGGCCAAAGATCTTGAGGATTCGCCAGTTGCACAGTGGAAAGTTTCTGAGCAAGCTTAAGTTGAGGATGGAGACGTTTGTAAAATATCCAACTTATTCGTAAAAGACATCTCTAGCATCGCATTTCTAGAGCGTTGATTTTCCTTCTATCAGACGGTCTTGGGTCCAAGCTGAAATTTCGCAAGTAGTGTGGAAGGTTTCGATGGAACCTCTGATGTAAAACAGTTTGACTTTGAAGTTAGGTTATTTAAATTAAGACATTATTTAATACACCCAAATTAATATTATAAACATCTTACATAACATCTAATAAACAACAAAATCTCCGCGTAACGTGACTTTCACGTGGGTATAAACCTTAGTAAACAAGCAGCCTCGTAAGAAATGTCAAGCATCACAGGGAATTTAATTAACTAAGCGGTGGATGTTTGTTTGTAGACGCGGATTAATATAATTACTTTCATATGTCTGCCTTACAACATAAGGGCTCAGTTAACGGCGTAGACGGCGATTTAAGCGATTTTTGTGTCTTCAATCTAAAATCACTGAAGCAGAAACACTATTCTATTGGATTAAATTTTCTCGATAGAAAGTTCTTCCAAAAGTTGCTCCAGAATCTCCATCTTTCGAATTTTTATCGAAAACACATCCATTGTAGGATGGAAATGTAATTTTTGTTTTAATGATTCGGTAATAATATCCAAAAACGCTTTTTGATAAGTAGCTTAGTTTTTTAGTAAGTAGGCAAAACGTCGTCGAGTGAGAAGGACAAAAATAAATAAATCCTCTTAAACAAGGAGATCCAGATTGCGAAAGATAGAAGGTATAAGTGGAAGTACGCTGTTTCATATAAAACGCTTGACACACACTTACAAGTTACACGCCTCAGACTAGGCCGATCGATTTTCTACTGAGGTTTTTCGCCAGCTCGGGACATAGGTATTATAGTGCACACGTGAGTGCGCAAATACAGGTACGCTCTCTATTCCCTCTCTCTCTCTTATGAGCTCTAACACGACGAGAGAATAGGCACCAGGACCGACGGCTTGACATGCTCTTCGAGGCACTGGGGTGGAACACCGCCAATTGTCAAGCTTCGGGCTACTAGGCATTAGGTCGTTCTATTAAGAACGACCTAATTCTATATCTATTTTACTGGCCTACCCGGGGATTGAACGCAGGACCTCGTTATCTGCATTCACACTCATCACTAGAGCATCGAGGTAGTTTTTTTTATAAAAAAATAAATAAATAGAGGACATACATTGTTCCGATCCCATAGTAAGTAGCTTATGCACTTGTGTTATGAAAATCAGAAACATCGAAGGTACCACAACACCAAGACCCGGGACAATGTAGAAAACTTATTTTTCTACATTGCCCCGACCGGGGATGGAACCCGGAACCTCAGAGATGGCGGCATCTTGAAAACCGGCACGCTAGAGGTCGTCAAAGTCACGCACACACACAAAACTAAGTTTAAATCCAATTTGTATTTGAAAAGCAATGCCTTAATCCAAGTGAAGAAAGAGCTTTATTTGGACTTTTTCATTGGGATAAGACATGGACAATAATAATAGTTTTCAAAGATATGTACACGATAATAACCTTTGTTAAGTGTACGTTGAAGTCGGTTTCAGAACTTTTAGTTTATTAGTTTCCGTTTCAGCGACTTTATTGGACTTAACCATCTCTATAATTATACAAAAAGAAAAGAGATGTTATTTTTTAGTGTATAATATTATGTCAATAATATTATATTTTTATCAATTGGAACTAATTTGGACATGTGAGAAAACTAGTAATTGCTTTTCTTAATTCGTTTCTCAAATTAATTACTTGCCATGAGTTTCGATTTAGTGATACCTTTAATCCGGGTACCTACCCCCGTAACTTTAAGAGCGAGCGCGTCCCGGGATTTCAGTTAACTTGTTATGTAGTACGTAATTAGCTTTGTAATTAAGTGACTCTTAATTTGCCAGCTCTGTTCATTTTAATGAGGTTTTGGGTGGGCGGGTTTTAGAAGATGTAATTAGGAAAAGATCTAAGAATTGGTCGTTCCACGTTTTATATTTTGCAGGCCTTTCATTAGATCTGACCAAGATATGAGAAATTACAAAATCTGAAACTAGCTATCCTAGGAAGTGTTTCGGGACTTTCTATACTTACATATCTCAGCTCGACAACTGTGCTAAAAAGATCGTCTATACGAGTATGAAGGGAGATTATTATTATCTTTATAATTCATTTTAAAATACCCTTTACAAACAAAGGTCTTAAAGGCTAAGCTTATATTTCAAATAGCGATTAGAAAAGTAATTAAAATCCTTTCTCAATAGATTACCCAAAAATATACTTGGCATATTCAGTAATTTCGAGATGAAAAACTCTTCTAAAGTTTATTCGAAGAGACCGGTAAAATACTGTCATAAATAAAAATTACTGAGTACCTAATCAATTACCTTTTAATCCTTCTCTTTATTTTCTTTAGCCTTTAACATAATTAAATAAAAATTAAGCAAGCAAGCAAAGAAAAATTGATGGAAGAATTGTTAAATCTAAAATCTAGTCAGATTTATTCATTGAAACTATTAGTCGAACCAGACTAACTACAAAGCCTATCAAAATAATCGAGTGTGACGGTTAGATGGACGTAGAAAGTCTCATCATAATGGTTCGATTTTTACCATTCTGGTATGGAACCCTAAAAAGAACTTTCCACAATTGGAAAGTGAAGCAGATACCTAAAACAAAATGAGACTCTTGATAAAACCTCATTTCGCTTTTAGGAGTCAGGTTCAAATAAAATTGTATTTTTGACAAAAATTATATCAAATCATGGTTTTCATTATGTGAATTCTACAGTTCATCTCTACCTACGTCCCGAGACCAGAAAACGCGATTTCGGTCGACCTGTGGTATTAGCTTTTCTAATTGATTTTTCATTGTACCTACTCGTCTTATGAGTTCAGGAATTCTCTCCTAAAATATCTAAATTTGAAAAGATACTTATGAACGTAATGCTAATGAATGCCTTCATGTTATTCGCATTTAGATTTCGTT
Source organism: Coenonympha glycerion (assembly GCA_963855885.1). Classification (NCBI taxonomy): domain Eukaryota; kingdom Metazoa; phylum Arthropoda; class Insecta; order Lepidoptera; family Nymphalidae; genus Coenonympha; species Coenonympha glycerion. Next base: position 2,305,832 of record OY979631.1, read on the forward strand.
ATAACGTAACTGAAGTCTCATCTGGTTTAAAAGAATTATCCCTTGAAATTTTAGCGTAGAGATTAAAAGTTGAAATGGCGCAAACTTTCGGTCAAGTCATCGGAAGTTTATATGAAAAACTTCCTTATTAACGAGAAAGAAAGTTTTTGTCATTAATTTGGGAGTTAAATCCCTAGTAGGCCTAACTAAGTAGGTAGTTAAACGGGATCTAGAATTAATTCTATGGCAACTTGTTGCAAAATGAACCATAAAATCATATACCAATAAAAAAAAATACCAGTGTAATCCAGTAAAATTAAATCAGTAATTTGGACCAGTTTCCAATCTTACATACAAAACTAGGTAAGTTTACCTATATTTTTATTTTATGTTAGCTTATTTCTCCTTTACTCCCGTGGAACTATTTCCTTCTCCCTGCTTTCTGCCCTTCTATTACTAGGTTATATTTCTTGAACCGTGATGGTTAGACGCTTGGAAATTTCACAGATGATGTCTTTCTGTTTCCACTTAAACAAGAAAGTTGTAACCGAATTGAATAAATATTCCCATACAAAAAACATGATTTTTTAACCACCATTATCTATGAACTGGCACTTGGCCGTATTTATTTAAAAAAAGATATCACGAGGTGTAAAACAGAGATTCCAACATGATCAAATTAAAGGAAGTTCATTTTTGCGATTCGACTTTGGAACCCAAGTAAAACGAGTGCAAAATCGTTTTCTGTGGTGAATTCGAGCCGAAATTCTTTGGCTTTAGGGATAAACCGCCGCATTTGCTCCATAATGCAATCCGGAGAGTAAAGCACGATTACACTGTCTTATCGGAACCCGTTCAATGGAGATAGCTTTGCGAACCGGGAATGAGTCAGCGTTTTCCGAAAAAAGTCACTCCCGTATTTCACAAGTCTTCTTTTTCACCCGATTGCAAAAGCATTTTATCGACTGTCGATTCTTCGGTTTATTTGAATGCTGAAGTTCGAGTATCGGCTCAATTTCTTTCAATATCATTAAATTTAAAAAAGATGTGTAGCACTCGGAGACTGCCGCGGTAAAGCTATTGCGTAGCATTTTTTATCAACTTCCAACACCCCACACCGTGGGGGTTGTTAGGTTATTTTAGTTACGGAATTTCTGGATTCGGTCTCCACGCTCAAGGCCCGCGATGGAGCGGGCCGGTCGGAGTGGCGGTGTTAGGTTATTTTCTTTACGGATTTTCTGGATTCGGTCTCCACGCTCAAGACCCGCGAAAGAAGCTATGCAATAGCTTAAAAATGCTTGTTACTGCTTTAAAATCTTAATATATTCTAATATATATAAATCTCGTGTCACAATGTTTGTCCTCAATGGACTCCTAAACCACTTAACCGATTATAATAAAATTCGCACACCATGTGCAGTTCGATCCAACTTGAGAGATAGGATAGTTTAAATCTCAATTCAACTATTTTTTTTTATCCTTAAGGGCAAAACAACGTTTGCCAGGTCAGCTAGTACTCGTATATAAATCTCGTGTCACAATGTTTGTCCGCGATGGACTCCTAAACTACTGAACCGATTTAGTTCAAACTTCGTGAATATCTGTCATTTGGTCCAACTTAAAAGATAGAATAGTTATTATCCCACGTGGACGAAGTCGCGGGCATCAGCTAGTAGTTAATAAAAATAAGTAATTAAAAAATTAAAAAACACGACTGCCCTGTTATAAAACGAACTAAAAAGTAAGAAACAAGTTATTTTAGTTGAACAGATAAATTCATATGGCAGTCGGAGGACCTCGTGTTCCTCAGAACAGCCCCCCGACTGCAGTCGTGTGCTTTAATTTTTTAATTACTTATTTTTTAATCGATTCGTATGGAGTTTGATTGAAGGAGTGAGGCGCGTCATCGTGGACTGAAATATCTTATACCATTCTTACACTGTCACAGAATAATAACACAAAACGCTCTAGGCATATCCTACAATTTGGTCTGTCGCCCAGATAAATGTAGTATTTAAACGACAAAAAAAAACAACAAGTCAGTTGGAGCCGATAACGTGATTGGCTGCACACGAATAGTCCATTATATTCCCATTAGTTGTGCCAACCTACTTTCTTCAGCTTATTACTATACTCGAAAGTAACGACGTTGTAAGCGCAAAGCTGTGATTGGGCTAACCTAACACTGCCCTTGTAAGCTAGATGACATTTGACTTTTCATGGAAAATATTGTGAAATAATTTTTGGCGCATTTTCAAGCCACATTTTGTTACTGGTCTCTTCTCGTTTTTACTTTACGTTAATTTTCTTTCGGTTAATATATAATTTGCAAATGGGTCCCGCCCGCTGCCAAAAATGCGAGTATTTAAATTAGGGTTTCAGCTGACGACCGAACGGCGTAGTGGTAGAGATATATTATAAGGTCGTGGGTTCGATACCCACAACTGTAAGACCAAGATCCCAGAGCGTTCTGTCATAACTTATTTTCACATGGATAAAACCTTCAAGACTTAGTAGCGTCTAGTTTACTTTCAATACCTGCGAATTTGTGGAGGCGCAAACACTTAACGCGCTTTAAAGCGTCTGACATAAGCTTTGGTCCATGAAAAGTGTCTGACACTTTTTGATACTAGTTTAGAATTTATATTCTACATAAGATATATATAAATCAGCCAGACAAATTTAAGTTAAATTAAACATATTTTTAGTCGCCTTTCCCACCTAGAACCTGCAGCTCATGTCATGTATCTCCACAAATTCGTAGGTATTTTAAAGTAAACTAGACGCTACTAAGTCGTGAAGGTTTCATCCATGTGAAAATAAATTATGTCAGAACGCTTTGGGATCTTACTCTATGCTCTATGTTTGTGTGGTGAGCAATAAATGTTATCAAAAGTGTGGATGTATTTTAATATATTATGTTTATGCATATTAATTAATAATATATTATAATGTATTGAGTCCTCCAAAAATATCTAAAACACTAAAATGTTATGGAATCGCCGATGGGCCTGGACTAACATAAATCCGTAGCCCGCTGAAAAAAAATATCCAACTATTTCAATATAATCCTATCCTACTAATATTATAAACACAAAAGTTTGAATGGATGGATGAATATTTGTGACTCTTTCACGCCGCAACTATTGAACTGAAATGGCGGAAATTTGAAACAAAGATAGCTTATAACCCTGATTAACACATATGGTACTTTTTATCCCGGAAAATCCATCGTTCCCACGGCATTAGCGAAAATCTAAATTCATGAGGGTTCGGAACCGCGTTCAACAGCTAGTAGGTACATTATTATCTAATTCCACCGATAATACATTTTTATTAAAACGAGAAAAATATTTCAATTCTCAGCACCTGCCTGGAGTTTTTAGAATTGTCATAAAATCCATCAAAATCTTCATAAAACCACTTACCATTTTTTTCCCACTTTCGAAGATTTTTCCATTACATTTTCCTTAATCGCCATATCATGAGGCCCGCTGAAATATGTACCTTAACGCCTTATGTTTACGAGCTAAATTTGTTTATCGTGGATTTATATCATTATACGTGGGTAAACATAAGCGGAGACAGAACGCTTAATATCTTAATTAATAATTCAAAGTAGTAGAATTATTATTTTTTTATTCGTGATTTAAAATGTTCTTTGCCAAGGACCTGCTTAAATTATAAAAGATAACTTAAATGGAAATAATGTATGGGAGTATCATTTTCTCTATTTTTTTTCTTAAAACCTCGTTTAAATATTTTGTGTGATAAAAACACAAATAATACTTGGCGGAGTCTGTTGTAAAAAATACAAGACTGAGTTTGTTTTTGGCTCCTCCTTAGTGGGTGCAGTGGACCCCTTGTAAACTTAGTTTTAAAATCCGTTAAGTAGTAAATAAGTAGGTATAATTATTTGCAGACTATTGAAAAATGTCTGTTAGTTAGGCCTTAGAGAAATAAAGCATTTCAATCTTTGAATAAAGGAATAAGAAAATCTGAAACACTTACTTACTAATAATGTACTTAGACAGTTTAACGACTCTTTAAGGATAAAAAAAAACTCAACAAACATCAGATAAATATAATATTTTTGCTCTTCTAATCATTTTTACATAAGTACTTAATTTTACTACAGTAATTTTTGAGCTATTCTGAGAGTAAGAAGGTTTTTGCCTCTTTGCCAAATGCACAGTGGCAGGCTCCACATACCTTTTAGAACATTTTGGAGCTAGTTCTCCATGCATGCAGATTCCTTTTTTTTTCAAGCAAGAGATGTTTAGGCCACTACACAAAAATACATAATATAGGTATATAGCTCTGAAATTAGAGGTTTATTTACCAGTCAAATATTCCATATAGTACTTAGTACCTACTAACTCTATGTAATGAAAATGAATTTTGTCAGCGAATGGGAAACCAATAAACGGTAAGGAAAATAAAGATGAAAGGGAAATAGAAATATATATTTTTTTTATTAAAAAGTAAATACGGTTCCTTTGAACTGAAAATAGCCTCCCTCGTCCAAACAACCATACACAATTACGATTCAAGTTGAAGGAATATTTTTCTTTTGTGAAATTGTTGTTGACGTAAAAATGTTTTAATATTTTGTCCTTAATAAAAATAAAATGAGAATATGCTATATTGGGTATACTCACATGATTTTTACACACACTTAGTTTACTACTTTTAAAGTGAAACTTTTATTACATCGTCTCAAACTTTTTCCATTGACGGTCGGCCACGGAGTAGGGATATAGGGTAAGTGAAAGGCGCTCGTCAGAGCAGCCAATGCCGCAGCCGTGGTTTCATAAAACCACACAATCCTTTTTATTTTTTTCTTGTATAAAGAAAGTTTGCGTAAATGGTCCAGATGGGCTCATCTTGAATTTCATATCGGTGACACTCACAGATTACTTCATATCCGTGGTGAAACTATTCAACTCTGGGGAAAGGGGTCAGGTAAGCGAAGCTGCAGCCTGCAGGCATCTGCTAAAGAAGAAATCTTGTTAATAAACAACGAAAACTATAAAAATAAATTGAAACGAAAATAAATGGCTGAATTGTAGAATTTCTAGAGCGTATCAAAACATAAAACGTACCCACTTCGAACAGGAACGGCGCATAGTGGAAACACCTCTATTGTTTATACGAACACTTCAAAACGGTGGAATAAACAACACCTGAACGCGAAAGTGGGTTAATATTTTAAACGAGTAGGTACTTGTTTTTCTTCATAAGTTAGTTTCAGTTAAATATACTTCATTCATATTACGTACTTCGAGCAAATTGTGAACTTCTATTTTATAAGCGTTCATTTTGAAAAAGTTTTACTGAAGCTTTATATAATTTCTTACACAATTTGATTTGAAAATACAATCAAAAATTGAAAATTTTATTCAGTCCCTTTCAGCTACTTATTTCTTGATATCTTGAAGTTATTTTACTCGCTGCAACGAGAAAAATGGACAAGATATTCAGATATAATATTATTATCATTTACCTAAGTTCAGAAAGTATACAATTATAGTATTGTTTTTGAACAAACTCCAATACACTTTCGCTAAATCATAAAAATTATAAGTACGTATAGGTATAACACACAAACGCATAAGAAAGAGTCTTAACTTCAGTCGTATTGGGTAAAGCTTTGCGCCAAGAATTCTTGCCCTTATTTCAATAACTCGAAATCAATAGTCCGTGTTATACTAACCTTTAAACATCTATTTTCGAAAAGGTGAAACTAAAATTACACATTCTACCTTTCCCCAAGATGGCGGCAATCTAATTTCACTCACGAATCAAAGGCTCTCAAGGGGTTAAAGTTTATAGCGGCCAATCCATTTTTACTTTACAACTAGCTATTTGCTATAATAGATATTGGTTCACACGCCAAGTTCTAGCCCGGAGTTTGGAAATTGGCGATGCTTCACCCCATGCCTCGGAGAGCACGTTATGAACTAGCTGTCGTGTCGGAGTTGTCGTCCCATCTGAATATGAGAAAGTGGAAATAGAGAGTGCACCTGTATTTCCGCAAACACTTGTGCATTAAGTATATATTTCGCGTTGATGGCACGGATTACATATACACTTGTGCATTAATAGTACGTAGCCTAAAATGATTTAAAGAAATAGCGACTCTAGCGCTGACTAAAAAAGTGCAAATTAGTTCGCAATAGGGCCTGGCCCCGCCTCCGCAAACAACACGCAACAAACGCAAAGTTGTGGTCTCTTTCTATTGAGTTACTTTATCTCATTCGACGTACTAAGGTTGCCTCGCAATCGGGCGCACGCAGAGCGTAAAATAGACCGAACATCAAGAACTGACCCGTCCGTCTGAAATTAGGACGTCGAGACGGCCACCTGTAGTTTATTCGATCACGTGATAAGTGAACCTAGCCTGTTTATCGGTTCAGGGCCCGTCGTTCATGGGCTTATAAATATATGAACGACGGGTGTAATACAAAATTCACGAAAAAAGTGTCTCGAGAAAATCCGTATAAACGAGGGTAGGTACATGAGTATTTTTTTGAACAAACAAAAAAATTTTAATTTATGTCTTAAACAATTACTATACAGCCTAATTTTCAAACACATCATTCGGTTCGGACACTTTGTAGCGCTGACCCCAAATCCTTAGTTTATAAATCAATGCCTAGAGGACATTATATATATTTACGATATTAATCTGCATATCAGATCTGGCGTGTAGGAGTAGATAATATGTAAGACGAATCGCTAGTGGTCACGCTGCGGCGACGACGGCAAAGACTCCCAGAGGAATACCTAATAACATTTTCGTAAGTTTATTCTGAGAAGCTGCGCTCTATTTGTTAATCAGATAATTCGTACGTTGCTCGCTCCGATATTCGCTGAGATGAAAATGTGGAGCGGTGTGGAATAGGAAAGTTAAGCAAGAAAAGTGACCACATTTCAATATCCCTCCTACCTACATTTTCGTTATTTTCGTAGTTTAAAAAAAATTTTAGGCGCGTTAGTAATTTTTGAGATGGGAAAAAACCATTGAACTCGTTACCCACCACTGTTACCGTAACCGACACCTCTTTTAGAGTTTTCACTTCTGCTGTCACTTTCAGAGAGCGAAGTCTTCTCATAATATTTTCTTTCTCTCTCACCAGACAAGGAAGGAAAAAGAAAACAAGGTATTACATATCAATACAATATTAATACTTTTAATAAAAGATAGCTATAACGAGAATAACCCGATATATTGTCTTCTTTTCCATGTTACAAGTACACTGCACAAATATAATAAGGTAACATTTAGGAGCACAGTAATTGTGATTATCTCTTACAATTCCGACTCAGTCGAGCAAAATATTATATTGTATTATCCGTGAAGATCCTCAATGTTTTTGTTAGGGGCCACTGACCGTATGAAACAATTCCAACAATAAGGACTAATGAAAATCGTCTGCAAACCTCGATTTTTCTCGGAATAATCCGGAATACCGCAAGGGAATAATTTATCAAAGATAAAAGATATTCTTTTCTATAATTTAGATTTATTTTCAAAGAGAATACGAACTCGGTTAGAAGTCACGACTCTAGTATTCAATTATGCCACGCTCTTTATCCTTAGTAAGTAATATTTTTTCATGAGTATTCTAGTATGCAGAATGCCTGTTCAGAAAGCCATACATTAAAAATAAAATAGACCTTGTCTCTTACCAATACAATCGAATTGTATAATATTATTTTAGGGCGTATTTTTAGTAATCACCGATATAGCGATACCTATAATGAAATGACTCGTTATAAGAGCTTCTGTAAGCTAGGCGCACATGAAATAAAATATTTTCTATTCTATTATTCAGTATTCTATGCATTCAAAAGTTAAAGTGGTCCTTAAACTTCTTAAATAACAAAAGTGTCGAAAAATGTATTGAGTTACACCTTTGTTTTTGAATTAATTTCGATCAACTCAGGTTAGCCGAGTAGACAGTTCCTTCGAATCTCAATTACCTATGTGCCTATATGATTCGTAACTTATACCTAAGTGAAATTCATAATAATAGCTTACAAGCGTTGCACATACAAACTAGGTATTTAAAAACATCTTGAAAATGAGAAAACTAAGTGCCAAAATCCGGACAAAAAAGTGTGGTCCCAAGTGGCTCGTCGAATTAATTTTTTTTTGCACTTACTGAAAACCGATATAATATAACAATTTTTATTTTATGGCAGTAAAATTGGGGACATGACATTTCACATGTAAATAATAAAGACTGCTTTTTAATCGTGTCCATTAAAAAAATATACGAGAAATGACTATTATTTTGTGAGTTAAGTACTCGTTTGGTATTCACTTTACAAAAAACAATCACATTAAAATGGTAGTCGTTGGCAATTTAAGACATTATAGTTAGGTATTTTCAAAGCGTAACAGAAAATTATCCTAAAGTTTAGATTTTTGTATCAAAACTTCGAGAACAAACCGACTTTACTACTAAACGGGAGCGAGTGAAAAGTTCTGAAGAAACAATAACTTCTCAGAGATATAGTTTTATACAAAGTTTTATAAAATGAGTATTATTTTTCTGAATGTTCGATAGATCAAAATATAGATACGAGAATAAGGGAACATCAGGTCGTTAAAAACCAAAAAATAAAACAAAAACTCTTTTGTTTTAAAAATATTTGCAGCGAAGGCCTTAACTAACATAGTAATATACCTACAAAAGCTTTCAAAGGCCAAACAAAAAGTTTTAAAAACCAAAGTTGAGTTAAAACTAATTAAGAAGTCAGAAGATTTCAAGACATTGTAAATTCTATTAAACTTTTTAATACACCCGATATCCTTAAGTAAACTAAATACTATAATATACTATAATAGCTAAATTATAGGTAAGATTAAGGATACCCTTGTTAAATTAATATTAAGTAAACAAATAACACTTTGAATAACTTTTAAGATGAGGTTAGTTTAGGTTAGGTTAGGGTCCAGGGGTCTATCTGGTCGGAGTACAGTAGGTAGTGTTGGCAGACCTCCGACCAGATGGACTGACGACATCTTTACGTGACTTTTGTGGCACATACATTGGAAAAATATCTTTTTTAGTATCACAATAATTATTTCTTAAGTAAAATCATCCACTCTGGACATGTTTTTAAGATTATATATATAGCTACAATTTTCCTTTGTCAGTAAATATTAATTCCAAAGAAACGAACGGTTCGAAGAAGTTACGAATTTCCGAGCAACATCTAGTTTCTCATAAGGTAAAAGAATACCTAGGTATTTTAATACACATTAGAAACGTTGGAAATTATTCACCTCCAAGATCAAAGCTAAGCGCCAAGATAGAGTTACTGGTAAATTGAAACAGAAATCAAGAACGAAAATGTTATAAAATAGATATATTTTATCTGTGTACATCAAATAAGTAAAATTGTCTATCTTGTCTATGACATGTGACTTACTTCCTTTCTGTGTGTAATGGCTACAAGACGAACTGTGTACTGTGAATTTATTAATAAATTAATATTTACAAAAGTAAAACGCCGTTTCCTTTAAGATTAGGTTTATGGGCCCAGATTATGCCCGTTAGGCAGTATAGTGGAAAATTTAGTTAGCATAGGACTGAGAAAATCAGGGACCGGTCATCAGTCAAGGTCATCGGAACGATGGCGTCGTCTTCATTCCTAACCAACGTGCCGAAACTCAAAGGGCGAGAAAACTACGATGAGTGGGCTTTCGCAGCTGAGAGCTTGTTAGTACTTGAAGGTATGGCGAAATGCATTAAACACGAAACTCCTATAGCCGAAGCGGCGGAGGACGCAAAGGCGAAAGCTAAATTGATTTTGACAATAGATCCATCGTTATACGTGCATATCAAGGGCGCTACGTCTACGAGAAGTTTATGGCTTAAACTCAAATCAATGTTTGATGACTCGGGATTTTCGAGAAGAATATCATTGCTCAGAAATTTGATTTCGATTCGTCTTGAGACTAGCGAATCGATGACGAGCTATATGACTCAAATTATGGAGACTGCCCATAAACTGCAAGGAACAGGTTTTTCGGTGAATGACGAATGGATTGGCTGCATAATGTTGGCGGGTTTACCCGAAAAATACTATCCAATGATCATGGCATTAGAGCATTCGGGGATCGCCATTACTGCCGACATCGTAAAAACCAAGTTGATCGATTTGGCTGGCAACAGTGAATCTGCCGGAAGTGCATTCTTTAGCAAAGGACGGCGGCAACGACAACATTCTAAAGTTGGTAGTATTGACAGCCGCAGAAAAGATGTCTCTGAGCAACAGCAACATGGCGGCAGTACGTCAAACCACACGTCAAAGTCAAACAGCAATGTCAAAACTGACAAATCCAGAATTATTTGTTACCGGTGTAAATTAAGTGGACATTTTCGGAGCGAATGCAAGAGTAAAATGCCGGCTAAGCAAGAAAATCAAAAGACAAATGCATTTTCTGCAGTATTCCTTAGTGCAAACTTCAAAAAGTGTGACTTTTACGTAGATAGCGGAAGCAGTTGCCATTTCATTTCTGACGTAAATATGCTGAGAAATATTTCATATTCGCCCGCAATAACACAAATAAGTGCAGCTAACAAATCTATAATGTCGGTGCTGTGCTCGGGCGAAGCTGATATAGTGACGGTCACGCCGAAGTATAAGTACGAAGTAACGCTTAAGGACGTGTTGTGTGTACCAGACCTGAGTACGAATTTAATATCGGTTAGTCAACTGATAAAGAATGGTAACAAAGTGGATTTCGAAAAGGATTGCTGTAAAATATATAACAAAAAGAACAGTCTTGTAGCATTAGCCAGGTTGTGTGACGGAGTTTATAAACTAGAAGTGGAGCATCTAACCCCACCATGTTTACTGACATCTCCAGTGGAGGCCAGCAGTGAAGTGTGGCACCGGAGGTTAGGTCACATCAACATAAGTGACCTGAATAGAATGAGAAATGGAGCCGTCACAGGCATATCATATACAGATAAGGCAGTCAGCAGTAAGAATACTTGCAGTGTCTGCTGCGAGGGAAAGCAGACACGTCTACCGTTTGGCCAAGGAACAAGGAGCGAAGAACCCCTGGACACCGTTTGGGCAGACGTGTGCGGGCCAATGGAGGTCACCTCGATAGGAATGGCTAGGTATTTCCTTGTTTTTGTTGACGATTTTACTCGTATGGCCTTTGTATATTTTCTTAAAGCAAAAAGTGAAGTTTTCAAGTACTTTAAAGAATTTAAATCATTGGTAGAAAACCAGCAAAGTAGAAAGATTAAAATATTACGGACTGATAATGGCTTAGAGTTTTGTAGTAATGAGTTTGAGGATTATTTGAAGGATGCTGGTATTATCCATCAAAAGACAAATTCTTACACCCCTGAGCAAAATGGTATGAGCGAGCGCATTAACCGTACCATTGTTGAGAGAGCTCGTTGTTTATTGTTTGACGCAGGCCTTGATAAGAAGTTTTGGGCAGAGGCCACAAATACTGCTGTCTATCTTAGAAATAGGTCAGTTGCATAGGTTTGAATGATAAAACACCGTATGAGCTCTGGCATAAAAGAAAACCAGATTTAAGTCATGTCCGAATATTTGGTAGTGAAGTCATGGTCCATGTTCCAAAGGAGAAAAGACAGAAATGGGACACCAAGTCTAAGAAGCATATTCTAGTCGGTTTTTCTGAGAATGTTAAAGGCTACAGAGTATATGATCCTACTAAGAGATGTGTGAACATTAGTAGAGATGTAGTCATTCATGAAAATTTAGAAAAGAACTGTATAACGGACACAAGTGTATCAGTTTCAGTTGGGGACACTATCCAAACAGAGGAGTCGAGCAGTCATGTTATGAAAGACGAGGAAATTAAAGAGGAACCTACTTCAAGTCCAGATCTGAACATTTCAGACTCGGAGTATCATAACGCTTTGACTGATTTGGATACTATGTCACCTCAACGTCAAAATAAGGATGAGGAGAAGTTAACATCGCTGGAACCAGTTATGAAACGCACCAGGAAGCAGCCAGAGAGGTATGGGTATACAAACCTGTGTACTTCGTCGAGTCCAGGATTCACCAGCGACCCCATTACTATCCAGGAAGCTCTGAATAGCTCGGATAGAGATAAATGGATCGAGGCTATGAAGGACGAGCTGCAGGCATTCGAGGAGAATGAGGCGTGGGTTCAGGTCAGTGAGTTACCTCCAGATAAAACCTTAGTGCAGTGTAAGTGGGTGTATAAAAGAAAGCTTAACAGTGACAATAGTGTGCGATACAGAGCGCGTTTAGTGGCAAAAGGCTTCACGCAGAGGCTCGGTATTGATTATCCAGAGACATTCTCACCCGTAGTTAGACATTCTACGCTTAAGTTATTATTTGCACTGTCTGTACAATTAAATTTTGATGTTACTCATTTAGATGTCAAAACAGCATTTTTAAATGGTTATTTAAAAGAGGACATTTATATGATTCAGCCAGACATAAATTGTGATCAGAGTAGTAAAAATAAAATTGTAAAATTAAAGAAAGCAATTTATGGCTTGAAACAGTCTTCTAGATGCTGGTATGAGAGAGTAGAACAAGTAGAAGTGTTTATGTGAATTAGGTTTCAGAAAAAGTAAAATAGAACCTTGTTTATTTTCAAAGACATCTGAAAATGTAAAAATTATTATTGCTTTATATGTTGATGATTTTTTTGTTTTCTCTAACAGTAAATTTGAAACAGACAATTTAATTTCTGTGTTAAGTTCTAAGTTCAAGATAAAAAATCTAGGTCAGGTTCAGCAATGCCTTGGCATGAGAGTTAAAATAGATAAAAAATGTAATGTTATCACTTTAGACCAGGAGCAGTATGTTGAGGAATTATTGACTAAGTTTAACATGCAAAATTGTAAATTTGCTAGTACGCCAATGGAATGCAAGCTTGAGATTGAAAAGTCTGAGACATGTAATACTGAAATTCCATACCAACAGTTAATAGGAAGTCTAATGTATCTATCAGTGCTTACAAGGCCAGATATTTCATTTAGTGTGAGTTTTCTTAGTCAGTTCAATAATTGTTATACTAATGTACACTGGAATTATGCTAAAAGGATACTTAGATATTTAAAGAAAACTAAAAATTATTGTTTAAAATATGTAAAAGAAAAAGCTGAGCTTGAAGGTTATGTAGATTCAGATTGGGGAAGCAGTTGTATAGACCGAAGGTCATACACAGGTTTTTGTTTCCTAATGTCAGGCTCTGCTATTTCTTGGGAGAGCAGAAAGCAGCGAACTGTGGCTTTGTCATCTATGGAAGCCGAGTATATGTCCATAGCGGAGGCTTGTAAAGAGGCTATATATTTGAGATCTTTGTTATCTGAACTAGTAGGCAGTTCAAGCACTGTATTGTTGTATAATGATAGTCAGAGTGCGCAGAAGTTGGTGGCAAACTATATCTGTCATAGAAAGAGCAAGCATATAGATATAAGATACCATTTTATAAAAGATGCAGTAAATGATAAGATTATTGAATTAAAATATTTGCCAACAACTGCAATGCCTGCTGATGTTTTAACTAAAGCTCTGAATCCTGTGAAACATTATTCATGCTTAGAAGGAATGGGGGTTCAGGAATTAAAATAATAAAAGGGTTATAATTGAATTAATGTGAGTTTATTTGATGTAGTTGGGGTGTTATAAAATAGATATATTTTATCTGTGTACATCAAATAAGTAAAATTGTCTATCTTGTCTATGACATGTGACTTACTTCCTTTCTGTGTGTAATGGCTACAAGACGAACTGTGTACTGTGAATTTATTAATAAATTAATATTTACAAAAGTAAAACGCCGTTTCCTTTAAGATTAGAAAAAATAAATAGCACCATTAGCAGGTAAATTATTGAAAATCAACTTGAATATAGCTGTCAGTAATTAGTACTAATCCTGTCAACTTCGTATTTACATTCAATTACTGTCTTCAAAGATGTATCTAGAGAGATAATGGCTTAATAATACGCTAAATCTATGAGGCGTTCAATAATTTGGAGAATTTCCAAGCTAATAAAAACTAACAGGCCTCCATTATATACGGGTGGTAAGGAGACGCGAGTTAAAGAAGAGTCGTCCTTCGTCGGACTTATATCGATTAAAATATTTTATCACTATTAGGCCCTCTTTATTTAAACTGGATGCGTTTTAGCCACTGATCTCCATAGAGTATATTATAGAATATACTCTGGATAGCTGACTGTCAACGTAAAAATTAAGACACTTGATTTTCGCCATTTTGGCGCTGATTGCTGCGTAACCTGGCGTGAACTATGGAACTAAAATCAAATGACATTCAAAACGACGGTCCACTTCCAACAAATGTCAATTTAGTATCGTGGACGCTCGAGGGAGGCGCTTCAAATCGGCACAAAAAATGAACTGTCAAACGTATGGAATGATGAATCCAGAGATGATCCAGATATCAGTGGTGTTGGCTCAGAATGGCTGGTTAAAACTATTTACTGTCCAATGATAGACGTTTACTTTTTTACTGACGTTTCTGGGTACACAGGGTGTTAGACAGGGTTTGACGGTAGAAACCGTTATAGATATTTCAATCCACGATGACGCGCCCCACACTGTCAAACTCCATACAAATCGAATGAAACGTATGGAACTTTGACAGAATGGGGCGTTTTCTTGGATAGTATTCTAACGGTTTTTACACAGCATCACCTAAAAGCATGTATTTAATCAGTGCCGGGCAGTCACTAGTTAAAACATAAATTCAAATAACAGTCTTCAAAGATTATTACATGACTGGTATCTTTAAGATAAATTATGTCAATTAATATGCTAAAGCAATTTCCACTGAGCCATTGCATAATTTGGAGAATTTCCAAGGGAATAAAAACTTACTGCCGTCAATTCGGTGTAGTACGAAGGCGCGATATACAGATGACTCGAGATGAGTTCTCTTTTCGAGTGAAAATCGTTTCTATTAGGAATATTAAAGTGATATTACCGTCTTATATCGACGGAGATGTATTTTATCTAGGCGAACATTTTGCTAAGAATATTATGCTATGAGTAGAGTATCTCTTCGTGATTAAATAAAAAATAAGGAGATCCGTAGACATCTCACTGACATAGCTCAACGTATCGCGAAGTTGAAATGGCAATGGCAATGTTGATACTAGATATGTAGGATCATGCAAGTTACTTTGTTCTGCATTGGACGTTTTAAGGCTGAAACAAACGATTATAAATTGTGCTCTCAGTGGTCATGTTTGAATCAATGGATGAGTAAACATTTATTGCATATCACAACATAACATACTTAATGTGTATCCATCTTGTATTGTTCGAGCTGTGGAGGATCCAATTTATCTTAATATCCCTGAGCACATTAAGTAATTAATATAAGTTTATCGTCGTCTCAACAACGGACGCCTAGGACCTCTGAAAGTATCGAAAAGTACCACGTTCCTAGAACGCCGTGAACCTTAGTCACCCCGGTCCAAAATCTTGCGTGAGCTCTTGCGTGCCACATCAGATCGTTTAGAGTGAAGATTGAGAACACAGTTCGGCGTAGATGCATCGAGTCGGTAGGTTAGTTATGCCATAACTGTCATATAAATAGACTCATTAAAACGGCGACATTTGCTGGACGTTGCAGTGTAGTGGCAGTTTGTGTTTTGTTATCCGTCTTTATATAGAACAAGAAAACGTTCTATGACGTCGCTTAGCGCTTTGCGGAAATGGTTTCAGATTAAAGAGATAAGGTAGATACCTACAATGTTATATCTAGTGTTGTATTTTTAGAGATTAATCCTCGGACCTACTATTTACAAATAAGTATGTACTATGACCTACTATGTACAAATAAGTACAAATAGTAGGTCCGATGCAATGCGCTCCAAGACTTTGTACTGCAATGATACAGGACTCACTGCTCTGCACTCGTCAGCCTGACATATATTTCATGTTCAATACCAAGAAATTCATCTTGTTTAAGTGGTCTTAAAATTAATTATCTGACAAAATAACAATCAAAACTTATAATTCAGAACAATCCAAGCAGGGAACGTTCAGGCTCAGTAAACACTGAATCCAAGGTGCGGGTATGGCAGTGCTTACAGTGTTGGCATACCCACCAGGTAGACGGACGCCATCAAGCGAGTCGCGGGGAGTCGCTCAGACGGCACGAAATTATAGTTCTTGGCAAACATTTCCCAAGGCATATGTCCAGCAGTGGACGTCTATAGCTGAGGCGACGAAATACTGGCCCTTCGGTGATGTAAATAATAAAATCTGGCGCAGTTCCAGCACTACATAGTTGCTTCCAGAGACACATCCGTCGGATGACATGTCGTGAAATTATTCAAAATAATAAATGATTACCTAGCGACTACAGGCCATGGCTTCCCATGGGAGCATATAACAAGGTTTATGATCTATAGGGACTCCAAAAAGAGAATAAAGATTTATTTTAATTTAAAAAAGGGTCGCGACGGACACACACTAGACGGACAAAGTGGTCTTATTAGGGTTCTGTTTTTTTTTGAGGTACGGAATCTTAAAAACATAAAAATAAGTTGGTAGGCATACAACTAATTTTTATGACTTTCGTTTCCTGCGTAGGATGAGGAATAAGTTTTTATTCTTGAAATTATTATGATACTTTACCGATAGTCGACACTGTGCCAAACTGAAATTGTTTTTAACCACGGAATACATAATAGTACTAAAGGTATTTAACTTACATAATATTATATTTAGCGCTACTTACTTGCTATTATATTGTAGTCTTTTTTAGGGTTCCATACCAAAATGGTAAAAATGGAACTCTTATGGTGAGACTTTCTCCGTCCGTCCGTCCGTCCGTCTGTCACACTCGATTATTTCAGTAACTATTCAAGCTATCGACTTGAAATTTAGAATAGTTATAGGTAATAGTGACGCGACGTCATAACAATCTTTAAAATTTGAAAATTGTTTTTATTTTTATTTAAAAAGGGGGGAAAACCGGGTCGACAAATTTTCAAAATGAGATAATAATATTGAGTGGGGTATCATATGAAAGGGCGTTATTTGAGTATACTAAAACTAATTTTTATTTATATTTATGCCTGATAGTTTTTGATTTATTGGGCAAACTGTCGAAAAAAATACCGTCGTCCCCCCCCCCCCTTATCTCCGAAGTTTACCAATCGAAAAATCTGAAATAATTATGATCAATAGAAGTTAACGGATATTTTACAGGAAAAATAAAATCAACTCACTGACTAATATACTTTTTTTTTGATAATAACAATAATCCGCCAAAAACAAAGTTACGTTTGCGGTTTGCCAACAAAAGTACCCACATGTAAATTATACTCATTAATTCATGAACAAAGCGATTCTTTCAATGTTTAACTTCTTTTATGGTATGGAACCCTCGGTGCGCGGGTCCGAATGGCACTTGGCCGGTTTTTTTTTACAATAAGTACATTATTGAATTGCAACTCAAAGTCTTGTCAGCTCGTGTCTTCATTCTTGCTGCGTACGTAGACATTTTCATGCGTATTTTAAATTCGTGAACGCACTTGCTAATGATCCGTGAACGTGACATGTTCACACCTTGTTTGCTTGTGTACAAGCAGCCTTCACCACTCGATTTTACATCTATCTACTGTCTTACGATATAATGAACAGATTGCACAAACTAGCGTATCTAGCATGTGCGATCTGTTCATTTTATTGTATAAAATATGGAGAGTTACAAATTGTCATAAGTTTTTCGAAATTTATTCAGTGTTTTATGTTTTCCACTTCTAGGTAAGGAGGTACTGTTGGTCATTTCATAAAATTTAAACATTTCATGAAGCGCTCATGTTATTCGGCCACCACAAGGTCAGCAATATCATGAAATCATCAATTTTAAGATTTGGCCCCGTCATGTATTTAGGACCCTACGTCAGCAGCTATTTAGTAAGGAAAAACAAAAAAGATAATGTCGCGTAGCTCACGTGTTCCTTTTCTATTAATATTGTTCTGGAAATATAAAAGTTTAGATATTAAAGAATTTCAAAAGGCGTTTCACACTGCGGACGTTTGGAACGACAGACCACTTCGTTTTTGCAAACGTGCCTCAAAAAAGATATGAGTAGAGTTGCATACATCCTATGCAACTCTAACTCATATCTTTAGATGGCTTCCCTAGCTAAACATAAATAAAACGCCTTTTTCTCAATCTTGGGGAGTAACTGAAAATGTGTAACGCTATCGAATTTCTTGCATTATTGTATCTTGTGTGTGTTGTGTAGTCTTGCATAGCCGTGAGTTCGGCACACATCGACAACTTTGCAACGTAACATGTCTGGAGGAAAAGGTACCTTCTTCTTCTTCTGAAATGCCGTGGTCTTTTTAAGGTTGGCATTCATCATAGCGACTTTTAACTGCGCCACCGCCACTCTGAGTAATTCACGGGTGATCTTCCCAAACCATTGGCATAAGTTTCGCCAAGATATCTTTCTGCAGCAGGTCTCTTCCCACCTTCCCTAGCATGATTAACTGAAGTAGCTCACACTTCTGAGTGCTAAGCAGCAAGCACCTTATGAAGGAAAAACTCCAGCGTATAAAAGAGTCTTAAGATACCGATTATCGCTATCAGTGTGAAGGTCCATTTATAATATCTTTTTATGCGTCTGAGACACATCTGTTGTCATTATTCAGTTTTTACGACGCTCGGCTGCTTTGAAGATAAAAGCATTCGGTTGTTCTATTTTCCGTTTACTTTACGATTGCTCTGATTGGGCGACAATTGATTTACCATTTATATATTTTTTCAGCAGTTGTATAAGAAAATGAAAACATTCATTTTTCACATAAACCTAAACAATAAGCTCTTATGAAAAGTGAAAGCTCTACCAGGTTCGGAAAGCAGGTTCGCACCGCGAAGAACTGGCAAGAAACTCGGCATTTGCAATATGTAGTCTGCTCCCGCAATGAATGTAACCTTTTCGGTTCTTTTCTAATACATGTAATACTAGCTTTTGCCCGCGGCTTCGCCCGCGTGAATTTCGAGATTTTTAAAAATCCTTTTTAGTGGATGTTTGTCATCAGAGCTATCTAACTATCTTTAGGCTATATTGCCGCGCCGCGGTTTCAAAAAAAGATGATGGTGATGGAAAATTGTAATAATGATGGTAGTAAGTATTTATTTTTTCGCGCATTCATAAATGCCGCTTCCCCGTCCCGCCCGCAGTCGCCCGGCCGCGCCGAAACGCCTAGTATCGGGCACTCGGGGTTCACTATTTTGGCGATAATGGCTTACACATAAGAGTTGGACATATGCTATCGCGGGCTTTTTTGTAGAACTATTTAAGATAAATATTTCCATCATACATTATATACATGTACTCCAACGGTTTTCGCGGCGTACGTCAGTAAAGGTCGCAGATTGCAATTTTTTCCTATTTACGTGACACTTATCGTTATATATTTTGGATAATTCACACTATATCTTTATAAATAATAGCCTATGTGTTATTCTGATGTGTAAGCTATATTGTTGTAAAGTTTCATCAAAATCCATTCAGTAGTTTTTTCGTGAAAGAGTAACAAACATACATCCACACATTATTACAAACTTTCACGTTAATAATATTAGTAGGAGTAGGATTAGTAGGATAGTAGGATTGCTAATGGTAGGTACCGTTATTTACTAAACCTATTGTTTTTGGTCAATTTTGTGGTATTATAATGAACCACGATAAAATAATACCCACCAATAATAATTATTGTTGTCATCGTAATATAATTAACAGTCAAAACACGTTATAATTGCCACAGCTAACTATTGTTTATGCTTTGGCAGAATTCAGAATAACCGCGTTCGAAGCTTGTAATTTCAGCAGAAATACAAAATACATACTCGTAGAAAACGCGCTGAGGTAGTTAGGCGGAAAATAAATGCCGAAAATGGTTTAATGTTAAAAGGTAAATTTGTATGTTAGTGTACAAGTATGTTTATTACTCCTTTACGCCACAACTACTTAACTGATTTGGCTGAAATTTGGAATGGACATATTGTAGCTACCTAGTTAGGATCAACACATAAGCTAAACCCATGGTTCTTCATAATATTTGCAAAAACTCGAAATTCTCGCGCGCGTATAGGCCTCGGGCAAAAGGTGAAGAAAACCGCTATTAATAAACTTTCAATGCCTAAGTATTAATTTTATGAGTAGGAATCATTTTAAAGGTGACAAGTAAATATCTGAACAATTTCATTCTTCTTCCCTTGAATAATTATTATTTTATTACTAAGTGTTGCCTGCGGTTTCGTGACCGAGTGAATTGAGATTTTTACATAACTCGTGACTCGTGATATATGAGATAAAGTTCTAAAATTAGAACTGTTGTCGCCCGTGACTAGCGTGCTTTGTTTACGGTTGCGCAGATGGCAGCATTGGGCCGGAAGCGCCACTTACGCGCGCGGCGGCGCCACTTACGCGCTCGGTGCCGCCACTGTCGCGCGCAGTGGCGCCACTTTCGTTTATTTACTTGTACAAAGGATAGTACGAATGTATAAAAAGGGCGAAACGGGGAGAACCGAGGCAGTCAGTTTTGAGTGTTGTTTTAGTGTTGTCAGTCTTGATCGAGTCTTGTCTTAGTAATGCCGTCTTATTTTAGTAACGCGAGCAGTAACAGTAAAGTAAAAGTGCTTAGTGAAGAGTCAACGTAGTATCTCGGTAATAGAACTTTTAAAGAAGAACAATTTTAACACAAAAATAACTTTTCAATTCAGTCTAGTAGATTTTGAGACTAGCGCGTTCAAAGAAACAAACAAACAAACTCTTCAGCTTTACAAAATCTACAAAACCTATTGTCACGTAGTGATTTCTTATATTCGTACAGTGGTCGATGTTATGAAATTACGCCCTCTTGTGATGAGGATAAACATTGGTTCAGTCGACGACATAGTTTAATCTCGAGTCACGACCGGCAACGAGTGAGATATGGATTGTGCGTCGATTCAGTCTCGGTGTTCGTTGTTTAGAGTGATGCCGCTAGATGGCGGGGTTATATTTCCTTCACATTCATATCTCTTTCTCATCGTATGAAGGAGACAGAGCATTCATATCTCTTTCTCATCGTATGAAGGAGACAGAGCATAACTGATAGGTAACCAACACGACACCGTTTCTTACCATAAAAGGAGCGAAGCACAGCGTGCAAATTCCTTACCATAAAAGGTGCAAATTCTTGGCGCGCTCTCTGATTGGTCAAAGGGGTGCGAGCCGAACGTGCGGTTGACCGGGAACCGACACTTCGGTGTAGACCACGGAAATGTGAAGAGATATTTTTTTGTTACACCGGAGTACAGCTTCGCCCGAAATTTCAAGGGCATGTGTTCAACAAAACTTAAAAATAATATGTTGTGAACTTCCTTTTGATATGGTGAGTGAGTGTTGATTTGCAGTGCAGAAGAAAGTTTGTGTTCTTGAATGCTCGTGTATAAGTGTTCTAACCAGGGTTCTATTCTTTACAGTTTTCCATGTAAATATCCTGGGAGGGAAAACGGGGCGAATCCAGTACACACACTGATTCGGTGAGTTCACTTTAGTCGAGTAATTTTGTGCTAGGTTCCGTTTAGTGTGGTAACTTGTAGGGTTTTGTTCTAATGAAAACAATTTTTTGTTCTTTTCAGCGGGGTTTTTAATTTTGTGATTTATCTTGGTGATCTCGGTCTTATATCGATGAACCGTAGCCATACAATCACCTTTTGATTCTACCTGGGTTTACGACTCGATCGCCTCGTCCGTACTTGAACCATTTGAACGTCCTGATGTAAAGGGGCACGAAGGGTTCCGGAGATTCACGTCCTCGCGGTGACCGCGCTTAACCTTCTGTTCGGATGGCCGAACACCCTGCCATTCCTGGATCCTGGGAACTGCCGACGGAAGCCCGTGAAGAGTGACGGTGATATCTCACAAATTTCGCATAAATTTCCCATCGTGCCGTGAGTAGAAACATCCGTATTAATAACTAGTTCGGAGTGTCGAGCGTGCGGAAATAGTCGATTCCCGTGTATATTTAAGAACATTGATTTCGAAAATCACGCGTTTCCTTGGTGGTATACTGTGCGTACTTACAGGCCGTACGTGCCTTTTGTTTAGATAATCTAGTTGCACTTACCTACCCCTAGAATAATCTACCGTGAGCTAGCATCGCCAATCTGTAACTTCGTTCAACACGCATTTCCACTCCTGTGGGTGCGCTACCAAGTAACATAAGTAATCCGTGACAATCTGTGATATCGGTGTTCGTTTATTAAACTAGAGTTATCTTGATTGGTTTCCTTACGTGTTGATTTCGGGAAAACACAGGAGCATTCGAACCTAATGATATAAATTATCGCCTCGACATTATATCACGGATTGGAATCGCCGGGTAGTTTTATAATTCATTTTGAGATACGGACTTTTCGTGTTGTAAATGTGAAATATTTATAACTAATTAAATGTATTAAGTGTTGTGTTCTTGTTTTCTTTATCTCTGTAAGTATAAGTCTCTGACAACGTTCATCCAACATCTGCTGACATTCACCACCAACCTCATTCCGTTTTTGTAAGGTTGAAGCGGATCGATTCGACCCGTTCCGTTTTCAATCGTGTGCGTCAGGATGGCGGGTGTATGATTACAAATAGTCATGCTGACTGCACGAGAGCAATGTACGACCAATGTACCGAATGTACATCATATTTTAAGCAATGTACTATTTTAAAACCAGAGATATTAGAGAAACCATGTGAGCCGCCAGCCTGATATCAGGTTGGCGGGTGTATTTTAAATATGAACCAATTACTTACTAGCTGAGTGTGAAATAACTACTATAGCAATGTACGAGCAATGTACTCTAACATATTAAAAGTATAACCACATGCGGTTAAGGGTTGACGAGCAATATGAAAAAAAAATTAAAATCCCACAAGCGCCTGAATTATTTTATTAGCAATTACAAGATAGGTATCGAGTTTCGTGTGAATTGACAAATCCCTTTGACTTTGAGCCTTATTGTAATAAATAAAAATAAAATAATAAAATAAAATAGCCTTTATTTCACTGAAAAGTTATACAAACTGACTTTGTGTTATACATTATTGTAGGTGTACATAGCTTCTTATATAATATTAATTAGCTACATTCTTCATTTATTTTTTATTTGCTTTAAACTTATTACTTAACCTTAGCTTAAGTTATACTCGTTATATTCCTTTTCCGTTATATTTCTTTTTTTTTTTCTTTTTTCTTTTGAAACATTATTTGTTCATTGATGTTGTTGTGATTGTTGTTTGTATAAATTACAATAATATAATGATTATAATATATTACACGAGGTAGTTTTAGATGAATACAAATAGGTTTTTAGTCTGATTTTTACAATTTCTTTTCTTTTCTTGAACTATTATATTTACTGTCATTTTGTATGTTTAAAGTAAACATATTATGTATTAAACTATTACATACCATAACGCTTTTTTATTAGCGTATAAATTGTTCTAAAGCAATTTTTGTTAAAAACTTTTATAGAAAATGTATGAATAAATATGATCATGTACTTAATTATATATTTTTTTAAACAAATTGTTACATAGCAAATTAGTACATTCTATTTTTAAAAATGATATGAAATATCTGTAATAAGTATTACTATTTACAGATATTTTTACTATGTATTAATTTGCAATAAGCAATGAAGTTTGCGGAATTAAAAATTATTTTGAAGCCAATAGAGAATACCATGTAGCTTGAAATCTGTTACAGCAATAGTCTAATGAATCGACTTATTATTATTTCTATAAGTACCTTAAAGTTGCAATAATCATAAAATATTGAAATTGTTTAAAACTGATATTACTATACATACTCGCAAAATTTTTTATGCAATACCTGTTGATTATCTTTTTTTTTTAATAATAACTATAATCTTAATTTAAATATCTTACAAAAGGTTTACATAATATTAGGAAAATGTTAGTAGTTTTATTTGTGTAACGTTTGTTTTTCTTACATTTTATGTCTATTTTTTACTATACATATATTTATTATATTCTATACTATGTACAGCTATCTAACTATCTTTTCAGGACGCCGTATTAGGCGAAGGCCTCTTCTAGTCACCGATACATTATTATAATACAGTTTTCCAAGAAGCTTTTTCAATATCCAAAGACTAGAAGGTCGCGGTCTAGCCTCTCATGGCGACCACCCAGCTTGAGAGGCGGAGAGGGACGCTGACGTTCTTCTTGTCTTTATTCTTTGTTATGTTATTATTATAACTTTTGTTTGTATTAGTTATATTTGTTATTATTAGTATATTATTATTAATGTTTTCTATTATTTTGTTTATTTTTCTTCTTTCCTGTCTTTATAATTTGATGTTGTATCTCTGAGTATGATGGCATAATTTGGTTACTCGAATCTATTCCTTTATTATTATTACTTGCATCTGTTTGAACTTTGAGTATTCAATATTATAATTTTGTCGTACTTCAAAATTGCATTTTTCCCCAATTTTCTTTCATCTTCAAGTTGTTTTCTCAATTCTCTTCGTTTTTCTAATACTTCTTTTGGGAAATCTTCCATTATATAATAATTTGTGTCTTTGAGGCTTTTTTTTCTTTTTAATAGTTCTATCTTTTTTCCAACAGTTGTAACAGTCACTATGACCGGTCTCAATTTACCATTATCTTTTCCGATTCTCCCCACGTATTCAAGGCTATTTTTGTCGAAGTTTAAATTCATTTTGTTGGTAATTATATCCAGTACTTTATGTTCTAGGTCGTGATAAGAGCGTTCTTTGGCTTCAACGCCGAAAAAAAGTATATTTTTCCTCCGAATGTATTTATCCATGCTTCTAATAGACTGCTGTTGTATGTATAGTTTTTCTTCTAATTCGGCACTTTTCTCTAAGATGCCTATGCACTTTTTATCAAGATGTTCAATGATATTATTTGTAATTTTCTCTTCCATACGTACGAAATCCTGATTTTGCTTTTCAAACAGCTCTTTAATCTGAATGAATAACTGCGAAATATCTTCCATTTTATAAACTTGTTAGTAAATAGGCAAAATAGGCAAATTGCGCAAAATAGCGAGAAGTACTTCGGTAATCGAGGTAATAGGTTAATACTATCTGTGTATTTTTAATCCGCTATCGGTTCAACACAATGTAGGGACAATAGTTTTACGCACTCGTAATAACCTGGCGCAGGGTCGCAGGCCGCTTCTCTTGTGTATGTAGATTGTAGGTAGGCAAAATATTTCTTCGCTTACTTACTTGTATTCAACGTTAATATTTAATTACTTTCTCTTTTCTTGATTTTTCTTTAGATTTTGAATGCACTATTCAAGTTAAACGTTCCACTTGTTATGTGTATATTTTCCACACTGCACAAACACAAAGTGCCTTTTAGTTATCACTTTTTTCATAGTGCACTATGACGACATTAAACTTTTTCGCTTTTAACGTATTATCACACTACTTTGCGCTTGAATAACGTTTACACGTGATAATCATATATTAATCTTCCGTATTTTATGATAGTTGTATACTAATTTGCTTGTTTTTAAATTATTAAACAATAAAACTACGGAGCAAGTTCCGTGCAGTTGCGCTGCAGCGCCCTCTCCAATTACATCAGTCATTTTATAAAGTTATACAACATTTTAATTCCGATAAAAACTCGCCAAGTCAAATCTAACCTATTTTAGGATCTCACATTTCTGAATAACAGCAATTGTTATAGGTATCCAATAAAGCAAAGAAATAGAGTTTAATAATTGTTCATATTGTTTGTTTTGTTCCTATAAATACAAATTTCGATTTAACACAGAACTTGGCACTCATTTAGATCTCCATTCTTTTTGCGGCGAAGCCGACAGCCAAGCATAATTTTTCTATTGAACTTGGCACTCCTTTTTTACATTTATGTTTTTGGTGGGATATCATTACTTTTTGTAAAGAAAACTAGGCAGGTATTGAGTTTAAAGAACGAAGTTTGCCGGGTCAGCTAGTACAACATAAGTTTGCTGCTGTCAAATGATGTCAGTATAGCGTTTTCTCAGTGGAACTAGAACTGAGTGGCTGAGACAACGCTAAACGCGTGACAGTTGACAGCGGCAAACTTATAGCGAACGGGTTGTATAAAGTATTTATTTATTCATTGAATCTCATATATATATATGTACTTCACTTTTATACTATTATTGGTTTAGGCACGTAGAACCTGGTTGTTTAGCGCGTATTACAAGTTTTTTGTATGAGGACACCGGTTATTTTTATTTTTTTGACTTTTTTATTTTTTGTTTTTTTTTTCTACGCTCACACATAATTACCGAGCTGGATTCCAAATTTTATCTTTCTAGGTCATCTGGAAGTAGGTTAGATTTAGGTACTATATGTCAGTTTGTATGGGGACACCCCTTATTTTTTGACTTTTTTTATTTTCTGATTTTTTACTAAGTTTACACACAATTACCAAGCTGGATTTCAAATTTCATCTTTCTAGGTCATCTGGAAGTAGGTTAGGTTTAGGTACTATATGTCAGTTTGTATGGGGACACCCCTTATTTTTCGACTTTTTTTTTATTTTCTTATTTTTTCCTACGCTAACACACAATAACCAAGCTGGATTTCAAATTTCATCTTTCTAGGTCATCTGGAAGTATAGGTTAGATTTAGGTACTATATTTCAGTTTGTATGGGAACACCCCTTATTTTTTGACTTTTCTTTATTTTTTGATTTTTTCCTACGCTTACACACAGTAACCGAGCTGGATTCCAAATTTCATCCTTCTAGGTCATCTGGAAGTAGGTTAGGTTTTTGTACTATATGTCAGTCAGTATGAATTTTAACGACTTTTTGACCTTCATATCTTTATAACCGTTTGAGCTAGCTTCATGAAATTTGGGCTTCTATATGTTCTTATGGATATAATTAAACACACGTAGTTTTATGTGTTTACGTCAAAGAGGTTTTGAGTTATAGAAGGGTCAAAAGTGGAACCGTTCGTGTAAACTTACACTTGGCGCTGGCTAGCCAGTTCCTTTGCTTGAACTTGGCTTGACACGCTGCCGCGTGTCTTGATGACACATAAAATCGATGTCCTCCCTGGCGCAGTGTTGCGCGCTGTTGCGCCTTAACGTGCGGATAACCCGGGTTCGATCCCCGCTACCGTGTTAGACTGCATCATCACTTACTATCAAGTGAGATCGCAGTCAAGGGCTAACACTTGTAGTAGATAAGAAAGTTATTTCTGTCCATATACAAGGCAATGCATTATCATATTTTTCTGACTTCTGATTTTTCTATTATTTAAATCATCAAAACATATCCATTTGTTGTTTCTATAACAGTGTGCTCTATAGTGACCTATGTTTCCTTTTGAGCCCGATGGCAGATATTTTATTATTCCTATAATATCATATTCTTTTGATTCTAAGTTAATTTTCAGTTGAACCTCATCTAAACACCTTGACTCGCTTTGACTTAACTCAAAGCTTACAACATTATGTGTCCCATTTAATTAGTTTAAGAAACAATAATAAACTTACCTATTAATTATTTAAGGTTAGTATTATTAACAATAATAAACTTAGCAGGACTGATTATCCGCTACTTGATCAAGTAGCGGATAATAGCAAACAAATTAATCAGTCCTGCTAATTATGGATTTCCGCAAAATAACGCCTGCTTCCATTCAATAAATAATAAACTTACCTATACAAACTTACCTATACAAACAATAATAAACTTACCTATTAATTATTTAATGGTAAGTATTATTAATTGATGATTAAACGAACTTACCTGTAAGTGAAGTTCTATCACAATTATGTGAATACATTTTATTCGAATATAATAAACACAATCAGGTAAACTTTCATTGTACTGGCAATTTCGCACTTTTATTTATTTTGTTTTTTAAAACTGACCACCCTGATGGACACGCGGTCCCCAGCCTACCTCCGCGCCATGCTTCATTCTTTAGAGAATATTTAACAAAATTTTCGTATTATACTCATGGGTTTTGGGTATGGGAGGGACCTTATATTATTATATTCGAATAAAATGTATTCACATAATTGTGATACAACTTCACTTACAGGTAAGTTCGTTTAATCATCAATTATATTTCATACATTTTATTCTTCATATAATAAACACAATCAGGTAGATGTTTAGAGATGAAAATTTTTGTTAAATTATGGACATTAACAGATAGTAAATTGTTTCCTATTATAATAGGAAATAGGTCCTCTTTATACCACAGAAGTATTTAATTAACACAATCTTTTCGTTCAATTCCTGGATCAATAACCCAGTCACATTATAAATAGGTTTAATTTATATTTAGATAGATTATAATGATTAATGATTAGAGAGCAAAAGAGCTATTGCGACAGAAGCATCATCGCTCAATAAGAGGTTATAAAACTTAGGTAACGTCCGTAATGGTTGTTACCAGCAGACTGCTTTTCTGATGAGGTCAAGCAACAAACTACGTGCTCGCCGAGGAAGTGTTGCTGAGTGCACTGAAACGCAGACCTCTCTCGTGAGAGATTATATTCCTCGGCAGACACGTTCTCACGGTGGTCTGCCTGCAGGCGACCTTATGAGGTCGCTTCAACATTATCAGGAGGTTGTCTATTATATATCTTGGTTTAAGATTTTGTAAACGACATATCGATTTGTTTTTCAAAGCTGTGGCAAATTTTTATACTTTCTCTTCAGTTTTAATTATGGTATAATTAAAACTGGTTCGCCCTGAGTAGTAGCTGGCGTTGTATAAACTCAATAATTCCCTTGAATTATATAAAAACAATAATACTAACTTTAACTAATGCTAATGTTCTCATTCTGTGCTGTGTCTACTGCCTAGAGCTAAAAAAGTTACAAGATCAGCAAAGCAAAGTTACGGAATGAATAAACTCTTATTAAGGCCCATTGAGCAATGTGTTAGCATACTATATTGTGTGCTACTATGTGGTGTTTGATGTTAATTTATCTATTCATTTTCGCAATATAATATATATATATATATATATATATATATATATATATATATATATATATATATATTTTTTTTATTTGACCCAAAATCATCAGCAGAAATTAAACTCAATGCCGAATGATAACAAGTAATCGTACCATATGCTACGTCGTTAACAAGTTGTTCTGTTGGAAATTACGAGGTTGACTTATAATGTAGGTACGGATTGTACGGATCTCAGTCGTTATTAAAGCAGTATTGCCACAAAACTTTGTAAATAACACAAAATTTTTGAAACATATAAATAATTAAAAATTCCAACAAAATGTCCTTTTTTTTTATATATATATATATTTTTTTTTTTTTTTTTTTTTAATGCCTTCAGAGAACTTCCTCCAGTAATTCCTATGAATTGTGGTTCTCTAGGGAAAGACCATATTTATTTATTTATCATCAATAAATGTACTATAAGAAGTAAGTCTTTTGACACCTTATGTAAAAGAAGAAAATCTAAAGTTGTAAAGGTCCTTAGACGATGTATGTCTAAAGCATTGTCTATAATAGTATTTTTAAGCATTCTTCCTCTAGAAGAATGTATAGAAGAGCAAAGGTAAACTTGGTGTTCCAAAATGTTCAGAATGCGTCTGTTTCTAAGACGTCTGGGTTCGTATTGATTACATTTCGCATTATTGCAAGAAGCGATAAATTCAATAACTGGATTGAACTCTTTGAATAACTTTGAAGTATATAATTTTACCGCGATAGCTTAATCCCATTAACTGGATGTAACTCTTGGTCAGCTTTTGATTATCTTTAATTTCCATATAAGAAACAATTAACCCAATCGTTTAAATGAGGATATTTGATATCCTCTATGCAACTGATGTAAATCATGTGTATCAAAATAGATGTATCGAAAAATATGGCCATCAACTCTGTAAAGAGGTATTTCGATTCATCTTAACGTTAATTATTACAAAAACAAAAATCCCTCTAATGAAAAGAATTAGTCTTCATCTAGACCGGGAAATCGTGTGAATCACTAGTTCAACCTTTTAGGTTTAAGGGAGTTAGATGACTTAAAAAATGTTTTGTAACCACTGGCCATCTGATAGGATAACCGATGATGGACGAACAGCTGCGTCTAAAGTCTAATTTTCTTACGGACTACATTTTTTGTTTCTACAGACGTTCTGTGTAACCCCATCCATACCTAATAGCTGGAGAAGTGGACTTTAGGACTTTTAATCGGAATTAAGCTTAACTCTTAGATGATACAACGAGTTAAGCGTATAAAATTCTTTATAGAATTTGAATTGTTACATAATTCACGTCATAGTTTGCGGTTGGGTAACGATACTGCCATATCGTCAGAAATTAAAATAAAACCAGGAAACTGAGCATGTTTTGAGGGTAGTAAATAACTTTAACACTCTAACACCTAACAAATCTTCATGAAAAAACCGCGGTAAGTATCTGAGATGAGTCACAACTTCTTTATGTATTTTACCAAGGATGAATCGGTACTTTAAAATAAGATTCTTCAGTTCATAGGCATAAAACCCTTTTTAGGTATTCGCTTGTAAGCTGTTCTATGAACTATCAATTTCAAAAGATTTTGAACTACAAATTCATTCAACGCCTTTAAATTTAGAATGTATCTTTTACCACGTAAGATTTTGAGGTTAGACACATCTTAACTATAATCGAACATGCAGTGACTCACTCCCACATTATCTCACCCAAAAAAGAAATGTCGATTGTCAAAGACATTTGTCGCTTTTTCTTTGTTGTGAACGTGTAAGGCGGTACACTGTGTTAGTGTACGATTTTTGAAATGGTATTATGTAATAATAATTTTTTGGAGCTAGTTCCTTAATTTGTTCAATTCATTAAAATATTTTATTGAATGTACGTACATTTGTACACCTAGTGAAAGTCAAAAAATAGTCTTCACTTATTATAACTCCCGAAATTCTAGATCATGTTATAGATCGTGACGGATTCCTTGTCAGTGATATGTAACCAATAAACTTCAAAATGTTGAAGACAACTGGCATATAGGTACCTTAATGTCTAGCGTCGTCGATGAACCTGGTCCTTGTTGTGGCTGATGCTGGAAACTTGCTGTCACGTCGCATCTTCCTCGCGACTGATCGCCAATACTCAAGTGTGTCACGCCCCCCCCGCTGGCCGAGCCGTAACGAGAGGGGGCCAGCTAGTTTCTCGAGAAACGAGATTGCGCTGTCCCAGCGGTGGGTGTCGATAGCAAAGTCGCCCGCCGCGCCCTGCTGGTTTCTTTATTTACAACACCTGACGATCAGTAACCATTGAAATTAGTATAATGCCCGAAACTATTTCTCCGAAAAAACATCTGGTCCCGTTCGTGAACTTTAATTACTTGTCATTTGTCGAAACAAAATGTCATTTGTCAATACTTAAGCTTCTTCTCAGTTCAGGACGCGTTGTGGTTTAAGATTTTTATTAGTTTCAGAAAGAATTTAACAATTCACTTCAATGAAACTTTCAGACTAATGGTACATTATACATAATATTGTTGAGCTAACAGTTAAATTATCATCCCATTACACAATCTGAACATTAATTTTCGAAAGTAAGTAAAATTATTTTCCACCACAAAATCTAAACATTATTGTTGTAGGTACATAGTTAGAAAAGTTCGACGCGTTGGTACCCTCGTGGAATTAGTTTTTAAGTCGTGAAATAGTTATCACTGATAAAAGGCTATAACGTTTAACTGGCTATTCATAAGCCAGGCAAGTATATCAAATAAACTATTTGATTCTTTGCAATGAAGGTCGGCTAGAATTTTACAACTGTCGGGACTAACCATTAATATAGTTCTTGTGACTGAGCGCCGATAGCAATTCGGGATCAAAGTCCGGGAGGTCATGCGGAGCCACTTGTAGTGAAGCCGAGAACAGCGCCACACCGACATCGTCCCCCGTTGGTATCCGCAAAGTCCTTTGAGGTTTTTCAAAATCCTTCGTGTTGACCCGCAGTCAACCTCCAGGAGCATTGACGCATCATGCTATGCTTTCGTGGTATCCTCAACGTGATACCCTCCAAGCTAGCTTAGAGATGCCTGGACTATTTCGCGCATCATGCTATACTTTCGTGATAACCTCAATGTGATACCCTCCAAGTTAGCTTAGAGATGCCTTAGGATTTCAATTTTTGGACACACTTTCGTCAGCATTGATATTTGAGTTGATGTGATATCTGGGAAAAAAGGTTAATTTTCACTTACCCTCTTTCCTCGGAGTCTGACGAAGATGAATGCACAATTATATGATTTGATTTGATTTTATTTTTGTTATAATAATAAATTTTACTAGCGTCTAAGCATTATCAGTATAGAAAATTAAGCAAGTTTTAACACTGAACACTTGATTTTTTTTTTTTTTTTTTTTTACTTTGAACCTAAATTAACAAAAACGAGACGTGTTTTTGTAGTCGAGTGCTCATTGCCGCGCACAATAAAAGAATGAAGCATGGCGCGGAGGTAGGCTGGGGACCGCGTGTCCATCAGGGTGGTCAGTTTTAAAAAACAAAATAAATAAAAGTGCGAAATTGCCAGTACAATGAAAGTTTACCTGATTGTGTTTATTATATGAAGAATAAAATGTATGAAATATAATTAATATTAAAGTTTGATTAAAGTAGGTAATACAAGTCATTAAACATTCGCGCCCAAATTCACGCCAATTCGAATTTCGATCACAGAATCCTTGCCACAAGTGTGCTACAAGCGCGCTCGACCTTGCTCGATTTTTAAACTTATAAAAAAAGTACATTTAAAAAGAAAAAAATAGTACAAACTGCAGTAAGTATTATTATATCTATTTTTAGTATTATAAATCTTTTTTAGTATTATTTTCATACGGAATATTTTAATTTTAATTTTGTCTTTTAACTTTTGGAACGAAAGTCTAAGAAAAAATAATAAAAAGAACGAACACAATTTTTTAAACTTATTTAAATTTATTTTTGAAAATAGAACTGAAAGTTGTAGTGTCACTTTGCCTGTTGTGTGCTGCACTGGTGAATGTGCCTACGTGGTTGGTTGGATTTGGATGTAGGTATAAAAAGTGTTTATCTTGGGACTAAAAAGCATTATTCAATACCTGTTAGTGGCTGGTTTAAACTTTTAGTTCCTTGTGGTTCTACCTACTATGAATAAAAATTGAATCAGTATAATGAAAGTCGAGTAAAAATTGACCATTAGCGGAAATAGTTTTTTAGGGTTCCGTAGTCAACAAGGACGGAGGACCATAGACTATACGGTCTTTGACTACGGAACTTCATACTTCATATTATATTAATAAGATAAATGCGCAAGTGCGTTTGTTTGTTGGTTTGTGCTATAAGCCTATATTATACAATAATAATGTAACTGTATGCATACATACATAGCATGTGGCATTTGCACCATTAACTTTAACGGTGCAGGTCAATGGTGCAAATTTTGCAGGGGTTTTAAGAAATTTAAATATAACAGTCTTTGACAGTGGAGGAAAACATCTCCATTTAGATTCTGTGATATGCTTACCTATTTTGTCTTATAATAATTATCAGTAGGTATCGTTTTATTCTAGTATAGTACCTACCTACTACTACCTAGTACCTACTACCTAGTAGTAGACGGCAAATGAAAGAGTAAAGCCGAGGCTCGACCGTGAAATGAGCGGGCTAGTATTTTCACGGTCGAGCCTCGGATTTATGATAAACTAGCTAATGCCTGCGACTTCGTCCGCGTGGAATAAGTTTTTTTGATTCCCACGAGAACTCCGTGATTTTCCGGGATAAAAAGTAGCCTATCACTCTGCAGGTCCTAAACTATTCCCATGCAAAAAATCACGTCAATCAGTTGCATAGTTACGACGCGATTGAAGGACAAACCAACAAACAAACACACTTTCGCATTTATAATATTAGTATGATTTTCCGAATTTGAATTCTCAGACACCTGTAAGTAGTTTAGTTCCTTTGATAGAGATCATTGTAATTGCTAATAAAATAATTCAGGCGCTTGTGGGATTTTAATTTTTTTTTCATATTGCTCGTCAACCCTTAACCGCATGTGGTTATACTTTTAATATGTTAGAGTACATTGCTCGTACATTGCTATAGTAGTTATTTCACACTCAGCTAGTAAGTAATTTGGTTCATATTTAAAATACACCCGCCAACCTGATATCAGGCTGGCGGCTCACATGGTTTCTCTAATAACTCTGGTTTTAAAATAGTACATTGCTTAAAATATGATGTACATTCGGTACATTGGTCGTACATTGCTCTCGTGCAGTCAGCATGACTATTTGTAATCATACACCCGCCATCCTGACGCACACTTTCAATCAACCTTACACTATCTACAAAAAAATACTACCTACTACAGATACTTAGGGAGGTGTGGGTTACGGTGACAGTCCGAGGTGTCGGTTACAGTAACGAGTTCAATGCTTTTTACGTGTCTCAAACTTGACCAACGCATCTAAAGAAGTTTTCACTTCAAATAAAATGCCTATACTTATAAGGAAAATGTGCTCGTGAAGAATCGTTATTTCCGTTCCATCGAGTGTGTTGCCGCACCGTCGTTTCCATATACGTAATTATATACAATATACCACGCTGCGCAGGAAATTGCTGGAGTGGGCAGGGTAATGCATTTGCTTCATGTTCGCTTATTTCTGCGAAATACTAGCAAATGTACCGCTGTTCGCACTGCAATGGCAGGGCTATTGTCGTCCGTAATATGATATTTCGGGCCTCTAAGCTAAAGCAGAGACGTTCTGTATATTCTCGGAATCTCCTTGATCTTAGCATATGTAGCTATGTGACTTATCTATCCTAGCAGCTTCAGGCAATGGGCCTTTTTATAAAGTGACGTTAGGTTCACGGTTTTTCGTGAAGGTCTATGTCTAATTGTCTACGGTAAGTTGAGTTTGAGTTAACGACGACGAGTGACGTTGAGTTTGCCGGTTCTGAGGGCAATAGGGAAATTTTCCCTGCAGGCAAATGTTATGCCTGGGGACCGCTTGTGGTCTGAGCGTGTGACGTCAGAACTTCTATATATAGAACGTTCGTCAAAAGCTCCGCCAGCGTGTGCTATTGCGTTGGTAACGCCATCTATCGTCAGCTATCGAAAACCTCTAATATTGAAATCGAAATCTATCGAAAGAGGATAATATTGAATTTGGTTTTGTTTTTTCACTCTTACGAATACGTTGATAAGTTCGTGCATGCGGAAGAATATGACAGAAAAAATCGTTTTACCTAATTGCTAAAAAACCAAGCCAATTATTAAAAATCCGTTTTATGAATTTTTGGATATTAGTATTACCGACACTAACCAAAGATTCAAAGATTCAAATCATTTATTTCATATAGGCCACTACTTGTTAGCACTTATGAACGTCAAGTAGGTACATATACTTATTAATAGTGATAACTATCTAACGACATAAAAACTAAGTTAAATCCGTTAACTAAAACTTACAGTTAAATCCGTTGTAGTTTCCGATAAAAATTAGGAGAAATTACTATCGAGTAAATTTTATTCAATCTGTTACTGCTTCACAGCGATTTTATATTAAAGACCCAAAATACATTACGTTTTAATTTGAAAGTAATTCCTTTATAGTTTTTAAACTGCACAAGAATCGATAAAATACGCCGTCTACGCCGTTAACTCTTTCTCATACCCCCAAATGTCAAAACAACGTTTGCTTCGTCAGCGAGTTATAGAAGATTTACTTCAAACAATGTATATTCGTGTTCGGTTTATATTTAAACCAGTAGCCAAAGCAAACAATGGCCGCCGTCTCGGATCTATCCACGCACTAACTGTGATGCAATGGTACCGAAATAATGGACGCTAACGAGATTCGGAAGTGGGTATCGGTAATCGGTCCATTCATAAATGTCTAGCTGCGAGTGTGCCAAAATCCGTTACAACAAGAGAGAGAACAAACAAAGGATTATTACACACATAATAACAGGAAATGTTGTTATGAATTAAATTAAAATAAAAAAAATAGTCACGCTTCATCCTTGAAATATTAATCATCAACCAAATTTTAAAATTAATTAAGTATTACCATAATTATCAAATCATTACAATAATAAAGAGTGATTTTTTAATCACTTTTAGCAAGAAGTTATATCAGCGCCATCTCTTGACGCAATAATTGATTAGTTGTGACAGTAAAAGTTTGTAAGACAAACATAAACATTACTATTACTAAATACACTTTAGAGATGATGCTATTAAAATTATATTTTACTATGTAATAAACGTCTCCGTTGCTCGGAGAGCACTTCAAACCGTCGGTTCTCTAATTTGTTATTTTCCGAACACATCAGAAAATTAGGTTTCCGTAGTTATTAGCAATTTCCATCCTATTTCATAAAGTTAATGTATGAAAAGCCATTACATTGTGATATTGCACGCGCGTATTAAAAAGGATGAGAATATTCCCCACACCACTTTATCACACGATATTGAAAGAATAGACATAATATAATCCATAGACTAGACAGGCAGGACCGGACGGCACGAAAAAATGTCGCCAGTTTATCGGTGCCAAAAATGCTTGTTTTGCAACCAACACTAAAGCCAAGCTGTTTGCTCAGCAGCCACCTATATAATTTTGACAGATGGCGCTACTGTTTACTTGTATGAAAATGTAACGTAAATTGTTCAGATGGCCCTATCTGGCTTTGTTATCAGTGGGCGCGAGGCATTTGTTGAGATGGGAAAAGATCATTGAACTCGCGACACTGTTACCGTTCTACTAACACATCTACATAAATGAGTTTCTGTAAGTCCCTTTTTGACAGATGACATTTCAAAACGGAGATTACCTACAAACAACGTTTAACTAAACCATGGTTAACAGCTGTATAAAATGTGGGCTCAAGCGGCTAAAAGCAGCATAAATTCACAACTAACACGAACATCAGGTGAGACCAAACAGAATCCAGCGCCAAACTATCCGTGATGCCGGAATTATATACAAAGGAAACAATACCGGCGAAATGATGTATGAACTAGTTCTAGACGAGGGAAAAATTACGGACTCACTCTCACAACAATTCGACTCAAAACACCTTTAAGCGCGTTGAGCATTTATTGAAATGGGAAAAGACCATTACTGCTATAGTTATCGAAGTGGAAACTTCTTTAGGCGCGTTGGGTATTATTTGAGATAGGAAAAGACCATTGAACTCGCGGCATTGTTAGCATTGCAATTACCTTTACTAATACAGCCTACTGTGTCAAAATCGTTTATGTTTCATTCGTTTCGTATGGAGTTTGACAGAGTGGGGCGCGTCATCGTGGATTGAAATATCTATAGTGTAGTGTATGTAGTCGGACGATTCAAAAAATGCACACGTAATTGTTCAAGTTTTCCCTTCTATCGGCACATTTGGAATTCGGATGAGTTAATATAAAGACGACGGTTAGTATACTTTAGTACGGACAAAACAAAACAGAGAGGAAAAGATAAACGTAAATGAATTGCGGTGCGGCAATTAAGCTTCACTTCAAGTTGGGTGATACCTACTTTTACTAATGTGGAACGTTTATTTGTAACAAAATTAGACATTAACAAAAACAAAAACAACAAAATTAGACATTGGATGGAAAAAAACAAAACAGAATATAACTATTCCGCCGCTATTCTACGTTTATACTTTATTTGTGAGGCGGATGTTGTTTAGCAAGAGTGGGTCCGCGCTTTTTACTCGTCTGCGGAACCGTAGCAACAATGTAGTTGCGTTGTTTGGAGAACTTAGTAATTGCCTGTGAAATATGCATCAACGGAGTGAACCGCTGCAAATTTTATGTGAGCCGCACCAAACGAGGCGGAGTACGTTAGACCGTCAACTCGCTTTACGATGTGCCCGATGTGTGATAAAATTTAGCTGTGTCATATAATTAACGACTAAGTATAAATTTTAAATAGCATTACCCCAGTTGAGTTAAATATTCCAATGCAGTCACTTTTTGTAAACAGAAGTCAGATGGAATGACAATAATTGTCGTAGCCATAGCATTTAACATGTTCTTTTTTGTTGACCAGCGAAGTCAAATCGACGGGCAGCCCGGGCCGGTCCGGGACGTCGAGGTTCTTAGGGGCCGGCTGAAAATCAGCGCTGTTATGGTGTATCTACACCATCTTGGCATTATGCTGAGTCGTTGCCCCTTTTTGGGTTTTCTGGTCACAGATTTCTTTAGTTTTAGTATTCTCTTGACTTTGTAATTTTGTTTTTCCATATTTATCTGTGTCCATTTACTAACCCAAATAAAGTTTATTGTTGTTATTGTTGATGTTGTAAACGACAGTGCCTATTGCCTAATTGTATGACCTGTCGCTATACTAAAAATCGATTCATCAATTGCGGCGTAAAGAAGTAACAATCACGTTCGTTCGTTTCAGCCGACGGACGTCCACCACTGGACAAAGGCCTCCTGCAATGATTTCCAGCCCGCACGGTCCTGCGCCACTTGTATCCAGCGCTTTCCCGCAACTCTTTTAATGTGGTCAGTCTATCTAATCGGAGCCCTGCCGATACTACGCTTTCCACTTTAGGTCCCCAACATCCGTCGGTTCTACGAGCTATGTGCCCCGCCCATTGCCACTTCTACCACTATCAGCTTCGTGATACGTTGAGCTATGTTGGTGACTCTAGTTCGTCTACGGATCTGCTCATTCTTATTTTATCCCGCAGAGAAACTCCAAGCATAGCTCTCTCCATCGCCCGCTGAGTGACTCTCTGAGCCTTCTTATTATAATACACTCGTGTGATGAGTAAATAAAAATAAATAAGTAATAAATAAAAATTAAATAAAAAACACGAGTGCCCTGTTATAAAAGGAACTAAAAAGTAAGAAACAAGTTATTTTAGTTGAACAGATAAATTCATATGGCAGCCGGGGACCTCTTTGAATAGTAAGTAGGTTTTCCTCAGAACAGCCCGCCGACTGCCATATGAATTTATCTGTTCATATTGTGATAGTTGAAGAAATGTTTTTCACTTTTGAAAATGGCGCCTCACATCCGCCATATTGATTTTTCCAAAAAAATATAGTCTATATTACTCGGAAGGGTCTAAGTATTCTAACGATACCCCATATGTCCAAATCTGTTCAGCCGTTCAGAAGTTATGGTGGAATAAAGAAACATCACATACATACATGAACCCTAAAACATTACACTCCTTTTTTTTTATTAAATAAGTAGTGGACAACATCACATACAGTGCTCCGAACCCTTAATAAATAGCTTATGCACATGTGTTAAGGAAATTTCTGATTTCCACGAAGCCACTGAATTCAACGAAGCTATACCACAACACCCAGACCTGAGACAATGTAGAAAAGTTATTTTTCTACATTGCCCCGACCGAGGATCGAACCCGGAACCTCAGAGATGGCGGCGCGTCACGCCACGGAGGTCGTCAAATAAATATAAAAAAAGTTAAGTAATTAATTAAATAAGTAATTAATTTTTGGGCAGTCGTGTAACAAAGGAAGACGTAGATCACGAAAATAAAACTAAAACCAAAAATCAATTATTTATTAGGAAGAACAACATCACGATAAACTTTTAGCGGAATCAAGTACTAGGAAGGCAGGAGAAGAGAGGAGAGAAGGGCAGCAGTCATGCAGTTGAAAAGCAGCTGCAATAATAGCGGAGGTACCTCGCTACACTGGAGTGGGGCAGTCTGTGAGTGAAAACTCGCAGTGAACTGTTGGCCACGAATAGTGAGAACATTGCTCTATCAACCATATATTTTTTTCCTATTTGTGTTCTTAGTAAAGACAGAAACATAGTGTGCAAAGGATAGTATGTACCTAAATAAGAAGTAATCACTTCCAAGCTACCCTAATAAGGTTGAATTTGATAAAGAAGTTTTTTTTTAAATTACATTTGCTCATAAAATGGCAAGCGTGTCAGCGTTTTCAGATCTTGTAAGCAGTTTTGTTGTATATCAGACTGCCAGAAATAGTACTACTGTTAGTTCGAAACAAAGATTCTCGATTCACTGATTTAAATGATTGCTCTTTTTTTGTCTCTCTAATATCAATGACTCCTCTCTGGACTACAGCTCTGGAATGAATGAATATGTGAAGCACTAACGCACTGCATGTGTAATGTGTAATATCTGGGTGACCGAGCT
Organism: Coenonympha glycerion; assembly: GCA_963855885.1. NCBI lineage: Eukaryota > Metazoa > Arthropoda > Insecta > Lepidoptera > Nymphalidae > Coenonympha > Coenonympha glycerion. The sequence goes on from OY979631.1 coordinate 2,346,051, forward strand.
TCGCTCGGTGGCCAATAGATGGCAGCAGTAGTCATATTTTTATTTTTTTTCGTAAATTCGAAATGAATCCTAGCTAGATCGATTTATCGCCCCCAAAACTCCCTGTATACTAAATTTCATGAAAATCGTTCGAGCCGTTTCCGAGATCCAGATTATATAGAAATATATATACAAGAATTGCTCGTTTTAAGGTATAGGATTACATGACACTTTAGAGCTAAGACCTGGGATGCATTTGACATTAAAATAGAAGTATCAGTTACCGTCAGGTAAAATCTTGCTGGCTTTTTTCTGCGCTTTAAAAAAAAATAACAAGGGAATGCCCCCTTTTAGTGGCCTACAGTGTAACCTCGCTGCGAAACGCAAACATTCCAGATGATTGCGGGCGACGTATTTGCATGCGCTTAAGCTTGCCAGTTAATGAATTTAGATTATCCAGCGACTTTATTTTAGCTGTTTAATTGCCCACAAACTTAGGCGCCGTCTCGACACTTAGGTATTCTTATTATTATGCTTAATTTGCACTTAAGAGTAAGCAAGTCTATTCTTTAACTACCTACTATTCTTTTCTTTTGTTTTATTAATAAAAAAAAATAGTCACGAACAAACAAGATCATATTTAATTAAGCGACTACCAATTGCATATGGATCTTTTTTTGCAGCACAAAAAAATAATCATAAAAATCGGTTTATATATTTGGCGGAGAAATCGCGTAACAAACATCAAAAAAATAAAAAACATACAGTCGAATTGAGAACCTCCTCCTTTTTTTGAAGTCGGTTAAAAAGGAACTGCAAAGTTGCGTAAAATGTTTGTTTCTCCGTCCTTTAAATAACCCCACGTTATTATGGCTTTGAGGGAATACTGCTGATGGTAGCTGGTTCCATAGATTGCATGGGGGCGCAAAAGAAAGTTTTTATTTCTATATTATAAATATAAATGAAGTAATTTGATTTATAAATACATTACATCTTAATAGTGAGCTCTACAATTCAAACCTATTAGAGCTAATATTTACATGGATTTTCTTTAGTATCGTAATAATTAGGTAATGGTCGTGAGCAGCAAGTCTGTCCCCTGATTGGCTCTATTTGCTATTTACTTTTTCTTCAGCCGCTCATGGGACGAATTTATTACTCGGAAATATTGGTATTTTGATGTTATTTTATGGCTAATAGCATGTTAGTATGGAATGTGACATTATTTATTTACAATGGTTTTACGGGATCTCCACTAGTCTGACGTTAGGGTTGACTTCAATTTTAAGGAAAAGGAGATTGATCATCGAAGTATGGCTTTGGTTTCACATTGTAACACGATGTATTTTTATGAAACTGTATTATTTAAAGGGTAAAATAAAAGCAATATATCCTCAAAATATGGAATCTGTGCTTCGACGGATTTCCGAGAAGCAGGCTACAAATGTTCACGAATTGAGGTTATATTTTTGACGTGAAAAATCGAAATATTTTTGATTTACTCAACTTATTTTTAATTTGGTAGATACTTCAACAAATGAGAATTAATATAAGTCAAATCACATGATATTCATATTGAATTCATTATGTCTCTATTATAATATGACACATAATATGTCATATCATAATAGAGACATAATGGTATCATCCAGTCGTTCATAGAGAACTTCCAACGAGGCTTGCAGGTGCTTCTATAACCACAATATGTCTTCCGGGTCCATATTATCCAATTTGGGTCAAAAGGACTTGATTATATTAAGGACCCTAAAGTTTCAAAACCGCGATCGACACTTAAATGATTTGGTAATTGATGGGGTATAAAAATAGTTTACGACCTTCTCTGACCAACCGAATATACACAAAGAAATTTCATTAAAACCAGTCCAGTAGTTTTGGATAAGTTTTGTTACAAACGGTGAAACACGAGAATTTTATAAATTAGATTCTTTTCAATGGCTTATAGTGATAACCCTAGAGTTTCAGTTGGCATTGCTATATAAATTGGTACTAAGATAAATTAAAAATAAAATAGAATGAATATCTGGAACGGTTTTGTCTTAAAACTGCGATGATGTATGCCTGTTGGTGGAAATTAAAACGAAACGTGTTTTCGCTTGACAAGTCCAAACTTCCCGGGAACTCTGCCAGACTTTATGTACACTAAGAGTTAACTGCCTAGATTAAAGGGAGAGAAAGAAAGAAAGAGTATAAAGGAGGATGGTTACGGAGGATTATGGGTAAACGAAAATTCAAATTTTATTTAGTTTTTCGCTAATAGTGAGCTAATTATACAACGGACGCTTATGGCAATGAGTTTTGCGGGCACAACATATTTTATGCATCTACATGTTTTTAATGAAAACTTTGCTCGACAATTCTCATTTACTTTTTATTGGTTCCCGATCGGTCGAAATCTGGGAAACTGCAAGAAATTATCTTTTGGGACCCAGTAAGTGGTGAGTGAGAATTTTGAAGCAAAGTTTCTATAAAAGACATGTGTACAGATGCATAAATATTATGTCCGCCAAATTCATTGCCATAAACCTATAATGTGTAGTTAGTCTAAAAACAAATTAATTTCGCGGGCTGGTAGGGCCGAAATCCTTAATTAAAATATAACTAGCCCTAATTTCACCAAACAATTAACCAGGTCTCTACATCTGTACTTCCTCCTCTCTTCTGAAAATTGCATATTATTAAGTTATCTGCCAAAAAGAGGATAGGATGAGATGGAAACTAACAAAACCATATTATAATAACAAAAAATGCATGGTTTAAAAAAAATACAATTAAATTTATTTCATTTGATGCGAAACTAATTTAAGTTCGTTACTGTAAAATAATTTGTATCGCAATAATATTCTCTATAATTACATAATCTTGTAAATGTAGCAATTAGTAGAGCTTTAGCTGCGTGCAATTTAGAAAACAAATAGTCTCGTTTACATATAACTATTACTGTTTAAATGTAAACCTCATCGATACAATATTTTAAATAAAATTATATTCAGATTTCTATTTTGTGTACCACCATATTGGAAATTGTACTCCAGTTTCTTTTAAGAGAGCAGTACAACGTCTGAAGGGTCAGTTATAGTTGAATTAATTAAATACTACCTAAACCCACACAAACATAATATTATTTAAAAAGTCTGAAGCCGTTTTTGCTTCCGCGTAAAACAAGACGGTTGCTCCGCCTTGTTAAGATTCAAACCATTTTGTGTTTACGGCTTTTGCAGCAAATAAGTAAGTCGCCTAAGAGTTGACACAGAGCTTTTTTTTTAACACGAAAGCTAGTATTTCTTTCGTTATCTGTAAAAATGACTTTATAAACTTTCATATTTGCTTCCGACATTATTTTTACTCGTACAAATATGAATGATAAGGTGAGTAAAACGACACTTGTCTACCCGTGTCAGACGTAGTGTGTCCCAGCTAGGATTTTGCGTTGCAGTGTTATATAAATAGTTGCAGTGTCGCAATGTACTACACCCATCACATTGAGACATCAGTTGTTTTCAGTCTCACTACACCTAATATTAATAATATCTCGAAAAATAGTAAAACAGTACCTAATGATTAATTAGGTACTGTATTACTATTTTTATGTCCTTATGCCTTAGTGGTCCAGTTATTTGACAGGGGGGACCCATGAGTAGTTAATACTACCTCCCGCGTACGAAAGGGTAAAATCGCTTTTTGTTTTACGGCCATTATTTGTTATGTACAGCGTTATAATTATTACGCCCCTTAAAATATTAATTACGCAGCAAAAGTTTTCAGTTGTTTTGTTTTTGATTATAATTAAATATAGCAAGTGTTGGCGTATTCCATATTAATGAGAAAGCTGTTTAATGACTTAATTTTCTCCATAGCTCGCTGTACTGACGACGACTAATTTTAATCACTAACAGTTACAATTTAAACTCAATGAAAATGTAACAATTTTGTACCTACTTTATTATTACAGCATAACAAAGGACGATGAATGCGATTAGCCGTCGCAGGATGATCATGTTAGCATAATAAGATGTGGATGTGTGCTTTTTTTCATCCTCACTCAGCCTTAACAGTATGGCCTTAAAAGCTGTGAACAAAGGTTAACTTCAATAATATAGACAAGGGATAAGGAAGGATCACAATACTCACGTGGATATTCGAATTAAGCTGGGGCAGGTTAGCTTATAGCTACTAGAACTTTACTAACTCGCTAAGCTTTATTGCTCTTCTATTTGTGTGACTATAGAGTTATAGACATCTCCGCTCGGCTGCGCCACTTGCTCGCTCGCGGCAATATACCTATCGATAGAAAAATTAAAGATTTTCTTTCCGCTTGATCCATTTCCACCACCAACGCTAAACAGAGAAGAAATCTTGAAATAATTAAATCTGATTTGTTTTTCAAAACACATGTCTTCTCTTCTCGTTTCCAATTTGGAAGAAACCGGGCTTAAACCCTATATACGCGCCCATGGATGATGATTATTTGAGTCACATAATTAACATAGACTTAATATTTGCGGCCGCGGCTCTTGGTCTATTTGGGAACATCTGTAAAAATAGTGGCGCTCCAGTCTCCACGCTGCGTCCAGTTTATTGCGCACGGCGCCGAAATCAACCGCTTTCATAATTCGAATGCCCGAAACGTTCGAATTTTAAAATTGCCACGTGAATTCACCGGTTTCCCGTTTCCGAATCTGTGAATTGAGATTAGTTTTTTTTTCCAAAACGTAACTAACATACGGTTCGCCTTTATGATGTCCGGTCGGTGAATAAAATTGGATTTTTTGTGTCGAGCCTAAAATTTTATGATTTTACCTTTTGTGTATGGTGCCAAATAAATTGTAGTGGAATAACGCTTTTCACGATTTTGGATTATTTTTATAGGTAATATTTTGATATTAATTTAATTTAAACTTTGCACAAGGTTTATGAGATCTGAGAAAGATTTTTTATTTCAACCCCTATACCTATGTGGAGATCATATAGGAACGTTTTGTTTTTAAAAAGCGTACTCAGGAGTAAATAATGTATCTCCTACCTAAGTAGTACAGCTTTAGCTAGTAGCTAGCTCCCGACATTGCTCATGAGCTTCTTTGAGCTCAAACAAGCTCAATTTGTTTTCATTACGTCGACATTCTGGCTTCCGTCCTTTATTCCTAATGGTGTAGAGCGAGCACTCAGTTTAGTAATGATACAGTTCGAAATTAACCTAACGTAGGTAGGTGTTTTAACGTGTATAAATATTAGAATTGAATCATCCTTTGCATGATACTCGTAATTGATTACATTTTCTACGTCCGATAATCGAGAACTGTAAATTGATAAAAAGTTGTATAGTGTAAACTTATGTCATTTCGTAGATGGATGTAACATTATACAAATTAAGAATAGGTTTAACGTAACATATTGAGCTAAGTAACTAATTGTGATCATTTCTGAATCTTTGTCACCGCTTTTTTCATCCGCAAACCGCCGTTATGTTGCCTTGAGTCTATCAAGTAGGGCAAGTGTTATTCCAAGCCAAATCACCTGTGTCCGTCCGCCTTATATGGGCATTTATTCATTTTACCCTAGTTCACTTTTAGTGAACATTAACTAGGCCTTAATTTGAAAGAATATTCTAACTAGTTTTTGCACTGAAATGCAGCCCAGACTTCCAGCTAAATTATCGCCTAGCTTCATAAATCTTAATTATATTTTCTCGCAAGAAAATATTATGCACAGGAAAAGTTCTTACAGATTCAGTATCTCATCTATATGGTAGTTATACTATGGTCTAAATTCTAGAATTTTCTGGGTCGTAAATCGTAGTATGGCTAGTGGCCATTACAACATTGTTGGCTGATTTATATGGCCGGCTGTCAGAAATGGCCAAACTATGTGTTTGAGGTTTGAGGGCAGTAATTGTTGGACCAATTTTCCGTGAAATTATGGTTTGATGTGGCGCAGCAATAGTGGTCGAATATAACCCAAGTACAGTAACTTTAAACTTAGTTTTGGAGAACCATTATGCAACTAGGGAATAATAGTAATAAATGTATGATTATGATGAACCTAATTTCCCTATAAGTATGTAAAATAGACAAAGATACATGAGAAATACTGAAAAAGATTTGTTCTTTGTAAGTACAGATAGAGTTAGTAAGTTCTAATGAATTATAAAATTACTTACTTCTTTATTCACTCTGAATTCTGCAGTTATTATTGCAAAGCAATATTGTGTTCATTTGATGGCCACTGTAACCAGTGTTTTACTGGGCAAGGGGCATACAAACGAGACTCAAGAACTGTACTCATAATCTTGTAATGCAAAGTATTAAATTCCTTCCAATGCTACATCAAATCTAAGCAGGCTTACAGCGAATAAGAATTCAGGCGAAAGTTACATTTTACATTAAAGAAAAATATATACATATACTTACATATCAACGGTCACTAACCCAACACTGTTAGGTATCAGACAACATTCTCAGAGTTTGAATGGTCAATAATACAAGTGTTAGATCTGTGCCCTATTCATCAAACGTTACAAGCCTTGTATTACAAGCGATTCTCTTGTAAATTTCTGCATTTTTACAAACGTGCGTTCATCAAAACTACACGTGTAAATTACAAGCTACAAGTTATATCACTTGTAATACAAGTGCTTTATCACACGTGTATTAGTAGTTTTGTTCATCAAAAATGCCACCGTTGCTTGTAGCTTGTAACTTGTGGCAAAAAGTTGGAAAGTCTCCGCGGACTCTTTACTTGTAACTTACACATGTAGACATACGTACCTACCTATTTAATACATTTGATAATTATTATATTATTAACATTTTCGTGGTTTAGACTTTAGGTATTCCACAAGCTTAGTCAAATAAATGGCGGGAAACAAAAAAATCTTATATTTATGTCAAACAAACAAAAAAAGAACAAAAATATCGTTTATAAATTATGTACTAGCGCCATTACTAGCGCGGCATTCTAGTTAATAGTACAGTACGACAAAGCTAATCTTGGCACGTGGCCAAAATCGGAACTAACGCTGCTATCTTGTGATACTTTGTGACAGATTAAAAATTGGGGAGGTTTTGTTAATAATAAGCCAAAATAACGTAAATACTTGCAACATACAGACAGATATGCCAACACAGGGATCTATCAAACATTGCCACAAGATAGCGACGTTCGTTCCGATTTTGGCCACCCGTCAAGATAGCCTTGTACTTGCGGTATTATATTCATTGCGCAGACTTTTTTTTTAAAAAGATGTACCTACTTGCGGTATCATATTTGTACCATAGACATTGCCCAAAGACAATTTTTTTTAATTAAAAACTATGTTAAAAAAAATCTAGTACCTATAGTCTGCCAAAAAAGCCATGAAACAAAAAAGAGTTTCAAAATAATTATAAAAGTCGAAATAAAGTACATTTTATAGGATACTTAAATAATCAAAAAAAATTTAGATAATTCTTTTCAGTATTCTGTTTGAACAGATTTTTCTATTACTTAGTCATAATATAAGTTAGGGAAAAATTATTATTGTATCCGTGGATTAATTTCAAGACTTTTTGATGGACTACATGCCACACTTGTAAATTAAAAACTACAAGTTTCTAAAATCTACAAGTAACGTGAAATTATTTGGTGAACGTAATCTACATGAACTTGTGAATTTTTATTTAAACTTGTAACTTGTGAGCTTGTAGACTTGTAATGTTTGATGAATAGGGCACTGGTGCCAAGTTGGAACATGATATGTGCGCTACAATTAACGACCAAGGCAAGTAATTGACATAAATGTCAGGCTGTACCCAATCGTTATACTTTGTTTGAAGAAGTCGATGTTTAAGGGGTTATTACACATTCCTAAAAGACGACTAATGCTCAATTTCACCGAAAGTCTCTTTTAAGGAACTGTCACTTAGGGGTTAGGTGTCACTTAAGGGGTTATCGGTGAAAACGAGCCTAAAAATGATTGTGCTTCTAACTTCAGAGCAATGTTACACCAATAACACACATGTTTCACTGCTCTGAAGTTAGTAACAAACTAATGTAGTCGTCTAAATTTATAGAAAGGTGTAATAACCGCTTTTGCACAGTGCTCCAGACGTCTTATTTTTTTAACTTTTTGCCCTATTTGTAACAGTAGATCCTCTTCTTTCCAGGTATACCCAGTGGCAGTGCAAGTGTTTAGTGTAGTGATGTGCTAGTGTCGCCGTGATGGAAGCGTCTTTGCCCCTGGAGGTGGACGAGGAGGGCCGCCCTCAGCAGACCTCCTCAAGCGGCAGCGGCTCCTCCTCGGGCACCGGCTACTATGGACATAAGAATGGTGAGTCTTGTGGTATTAGGGGTAGCGCAGTGCTGTGCTACCTGTGGTAAAGTCTGAAACATCTTTGCCCCTAATCTCCTCAAACCTCTTCGAGCAAGACTGGCTCCTCCTCGGGCACCGGCTACTATGGACATAAGAATGGTGAGTCTCGTGGTATTATGGGTAGCGCAGTGCTGTGCTACCTGCGCTAAAGTCTGAAACATCTTTGCCCCTAATCTCCTCAAACCTCCTCGAGCAGGAATGGCTCCTCCTCGGGCACCGGCTACTATGGACATAAGAATGGTGAGTCTCGTGGTATTATGGGTAGCGCAGTGCTGTGCTACCTGCGCTAAAGTCTGAAACATCTTTGCCCCTAATCTCCTCAAACCTCTTCGAGCAAGACTGGCTCCTCCTCGGGCACCGGCTACTATGGACATAAGAATGGTGAGTCTCGTGGTATTATGGGTAGCGCAGTGCTGTGCTACCTGCGCTAAAGTCTGAAACATCTTTGCCCCTAATCTCCTCAAACCTCTTCGAGCAAGACTGGCTCCTCCTCGGGCACCGGCTACTATGGACATAAGAATGGTGAGTCTCGTGGTATTATGGGTAGCGCAGTGATCTGCTACCTGTGCTAAAGTTTACAGTATCTTTCGCCCTAAGCTCCTCAGACCTCCTCGAGCAGGAGTAGCTCCTCCTTGGCCACTGGCCACTATGGACATAACATAAGAATCTTGAGCCTTATGTAATATGAGGCACGGCAGTCATGTTACTTGTGATAACGAGCTATCGTTGCAATGCAAGCGTATTTTCACTTGGAGGTGGACGACAAGGGCCGAGTTCAGAAGGCCACTTTTACGACAGTGAGGCTACTTCTCTAGGCACCCGCTACTATCTTTGGACTCTGGAGGACTTAATAAACTGCGCAAACCGACGATCTTGAATATAAGTCGTATGTAAACGAGAACTATTACGATCGCTTAATTGATATAGAGGCAACTAAGAGAGCCTAGTCCGTGGAAGACCAAACTTCAGAGATCTTTATATCTACCTATCATATAATTCAAACGTGTAGTGAAGAACCTCAAAATAAAACCTAATAGCTTAACAGAGCCATGGGAATTGAACAAAAGTACCCGATGCGGTGCGTCAATGGTGCAATGTTTACTGTCAACACACGAAGCGTTTTGTTTTGCATTTTGTGTGGCACGGAACCAATCACACTTTTTTACCTGTATGTAGATACTGCCAGTGGTCGAATTGAACTTTTTCACGAACCGGAACGCTGTACCTTCAGTGCTTCTATTATTTTTTTGGACTTTTTTACGAACCGGAACGCTATGCCTTCACAGTACCTACTCATATTCAATTCTGAGGGTACAGATACATTTTTAGTAGTGCTCCTGCCAAGAAGATCTCAATTATTTAAAAACCAGAGTTTGGAACGCTCTGAGAATAATTTTCACGAACCGGAACGCTGATTTCACGAACCGGAACGGTGATTTCACGAACCGGAACGCCGTTCCGGTGCGTTCCGGTCCAATTCGAGCACTGGATACTGCGACTACAGAAAAACATGGTTCTCTAATATCTGTTCTCTAACCACATGAGACGTAGGTGTCCTGAAGGTCTAGCATATTAGTTATTGTACTATCACAAAAAACTTTATAAAATTGATTAATGTATGGGCATGATCGCATTATTAATTTCATCTTTGAGAGTGGTTATCGATAAGTTACATAACTGATAAACCTTATATCACGGATTCTATAATTTTTTTAGTTTTCTAAAGCGTCGGTGTTTGTAGAATTAGAATCGACATTTTATTGGATAGGCATTCAAGTCTGGTGACTGGTCAATAAAAGGACGCGACCTTTCGTGTATAATTTAATGCTTTGTGTTAGTTTATTCGGTAAATCCACCTACAATTATTGTTTTTATTGGTCTCGTTCAGAAAACCAGCAATAAAACCCATGTTAATTTAAGCAACAACCCATCATTTCGTTCCGGGTTTCCGTGCGCTTTGCAATTAGATGCTGGAAGTAGAGAAATAAAGTAATAAAAACAATGAATTCCACTTAAGGGGTTATTACACCTTCCTAGATTCAGAGAACTAAAGGATTTTGTCACTAACTTCAGAATGTGTATTATTAGTGAACCCTGCTCTGAATTTGCTAAAAAAATCATCAGGTCGTCTGTTAAAAAAAAAAATAAAGATTTGTTAACTAATTATTACCAAATTTAACTGTCCAGACTTGTCCTACCTGACAAATCTGACAATAAAATCTGACAATAAAATCTGACAATAGTATTACGTTAGTAATACTATTGCCAGATTTTATTCAGAGTATTCGCTGATAGTAAAGAGCTTATTTAAAAGTTATTTTTTTCTTGCATAGTGCAAATTAAGATGGGATAGGATAATAAGGACTGTAGTTTAAAGCAGAGTCGTGATTTAAAACAGTTATGAAAAAAAAACTACAAATGCGATATTTATTTACATAGAGGGTAACAATTTCGTTACGCGTTATATTAAAATTCTTTTTCGGTCGTTTCCCTCCCCTAATTTACCCGTCTGCACCCGTACCTACTGTATATGTACATATATTCAAAATGAACTCATAAAGTGTAAACTCCAAATGTTTCATTCCACGGAACCTATTACAGCATTGGCAACACGCTTAACCATTTTTTCAGTTTCAGATCATTGAATCTGATAAGGTCGGCCAACTTTCTATCGGCTATATACGGCGAAATTACTTCTTTGCTGATTTATATCTTTTATATTTGTTCAAGTGCTTTTGTTGAGTACGCTCCTAATAGTATTCTCGCTACCTATCCTAGTATCCTCGGCGGTGTGTTATGCGACCTTGGTAATTTTTCAGTTCAATTTATGGATGTTAGAGATTTATATTATGTTAAACTAGTTTTGCCTGCTATTTTCATAGAGCCCTAAAGTTCTAGATTGGAGATCCTGTGGTAAACACTCGCTGCAAGGGCAATAAAATGGATGGAAGTGAATGTTTTATATTTTAAAGTGTTTTTGGCTGCTATTTTCTGGAGATCGTGTAGCTAACAGTCGCTGCTAACGGGTCAGTCACTCCCAATGTTGGCCGTCGCTTCATAAACTTTTGGAAACATTGTAGAGAACTCTCAGGCTCAGTTTCCTAACGATATTCTTCCATTATAGTCAATGTGGGTAAATGTAAACACACATAGTTTTAATTAATATCAGTTTCAGAGTGTAACGAATCGCATCTATAGTCTAATCAATAGACTTACGATTTTTTTTTATTTTGACGACCTCCGTGGCACATGGGACGCACGCTCGGATTCGAGTGGGAGGTCGCGGGTTCGATTCCCGCCACGGGCCACTTTGGAATTTTATAATTTCTAAATTGGCTCAGGTCTGGTCTGGTGGGAGGCTTTGGCCGTGGCTAGTTACCACACTACCAGCAAAGACGTACCGCCAAGCGATTTAGCGTTCCGGTACGATGCTGTGTAGAAACCGTTGGGGTGACTTAACTTACCCCTTCCAAGTTACCATCATCAGGTGAGATCGCAGTCAAGTACTAACTTGTATAGCGTAAAAAAAACTATGAAATTCTTTAATGCGTTTTCATTTACCTCTGTTTACATTTACCCACATTTACCCTATATAGGAAAGATAATTAAGTAACATAATATTATATAATGAATCTAAATCAAAAGCCAATAAATTGGTGCAGGTGTAGGCAATTGCTGTACGCTACATTAGCTCTTTTGTCAGCTCGTAACGAGGGCCTCGCTCCTACAATAACGTCGTTGACAGGTGGACAGGGTATTGTAAATGGTTGAATTTTATGAGTATCTTTCTTCTTATATATAAAACTAGCTGTTACCCACGGCTCCACCCGCGTGAATTTTGGTTTAAAGATCCCGTGGGAATCGTAGATTTTCCCGCGATTAATAGTGTTCCGGTTTCCGTTCTCGCTCTTTTTCCTAACCTTTATACCTACTTTCAAAGAAATTTGCTATAAAATCTATCTTTGTATTGCTACAGTGAGTTTTAGATTTTTCGAAATCTCACGGGAACCGTTGTAGTTTTCGGGATAAAAAAAGCTTCCCAAGCTCTAGTGTATGAACAAAATTTCATAAAGATTGGTTCAGTGGTTTAGATGTGAAAGCGTAACAGACAGACAGAGTTACTTCCACATTTATAATATTAGTAAACTCCTCCGAAGCAGCTAGACCGATTTTTATATGAATTTTTTTCATTTCATTCGGTACTTCATAGATAATAAGGTCGTAAGCTTTTTCATACCCCTATATGGCAAAACATCGTGTGCCCGGCCAGCTAGACTAATATACAAAATTCTCATGTCACGGTGTTTGTAACCAATTTACTCCGAAACTGCTAGATCTATTTTTATGATTTTTTTGTCTATATTCGGTGGGTCCAAGAATAGGTCGTAAGCTTTTTTCCATACCACTATGTAGCAAGACAGCGTTTGCCGGGCCAGATTGTATTAATATAAAGAATAAGCTTTAACAGAACCTAGCGGAACAGTACTTTTAATAATAAATTCTCAAATATTTATGAACGTAAACGTTGAAACTACAATTAATTTTGACATAAACAAATGTCTTTTCAAAGCTGTACGACTATTAAAAGTCTCATTAATCTTACCTCTTATACGTTTATAAATTAAAAGCGGAGTTTCTGTAAGAAATATAACATTTTTTCCTTGGAAAATGTTATTGATTGATGCTATTTATTGGTGGAAATAATTAGCATTCCTATAGAAAAGAGCTTTGTGAATATGAGACGAAGGGGAGGCGTATACCCGGGCTGGATGAATATGGTTTTTGGGAAGTCATCTTTTGTTGGAATACAACGTTGTCTCCTTTTACCAACTCGTTTCTACATAGCATTATGTTAATGAAGTCCAATTACCCAAAATTCAAAGTAAGAAATAACAAGATTTTTCTTTGTAAAAATCAAGATATCTTGTTTTACTGATATATCATAAAGCTGATTGAATGCTTGCTGAATTTTAAATAATTTTTTCTTGGATTTGCTTTATTCATATCGGGATTTTCGTGACGGAAAATTCTGTTTTTCTTTCGTTTAGCTCCTTCCACGTCCGATAAGAAACTTTGTTTCAATACAAAGTATGTAACACTTGCCCACAAATTTTCGCCTTCATAATATTAGTGTGATTTTGATTGTTGGTGTCACTCTGTTATTAAGTGAAAGGAATATTATAAGACATATTTGTATACAGAACTAAGGGTTGATTGCCAATCAGCCTGGGCGCAATTATTATATTATCATCCGCTGACCCGTGTTTAGTGTCCACTCGCGAGTTAGCGACGCGTACTTAACTCTTTAATTATCCTGTTAAATTATATTGGTTCCCAATTCTTTTTTGAAAGCTTTTATTAAAACTTTCAATGTAAAGTATGTATGTTTTGACTTTTGATACAACGAAATACTGATATACCAGAGATTTAATTGAATAGGTATATATATTTTTTTCAAGATATTGTGTATTGTGCAATTTTCATGGTAAATTAATATATTTTTTGTTTGTTTCTAAAAATGTAAATTGTCTTTCTAATGACTTAAATTTGCATGCCAATATGGTGTAGTACTAATAGTTAGACCTTATATATCTGTAACAACCAACTTTTGTTAATAGCTATACCAGCAAGTTAATAAATTGATTGATCTATGTATCCAGTATCCTGTATTTTCTTCGGAATCTTGCAACTTAATTTTGAAGCAGATATCTTCAACCGATTAAGTTGAAATTTGGTATACACGTTTAGTTTGGATGACAATACAGGTTATCAGTGTGACGTCATTCCAAATCCAACATGGCGGAACATACAAGATGGCCGACGAGTCATCTTTAATGCACACATATAACATGGGTATCAAATGAATGGGCTTGCTGAGAGTAACGCCAAAAATAAAAAATAAAATTGGAAGTAAAATTAATTTAAATGCGCTTAAAAGCATGAAATAAAACTTTTACTAACAATTTATATTTTACTTACATGCTTGTCACTAGATTTACCTGTAAATAAACAAATTTACCTGACTGAAGCGAATACTAAAACCGAACAAAGTGCATAAGAATGAATGAATGTGAGAAATATATCGCATAATGGCACGAGTCTGAGGTGCAGTTTAGGTCGAATTTCTTGTATAGAGCCGTATAAAATTGAAAATTCGACGGCCTCAATAAATTGTAGCTCGGTTTAGGTATTCGCCAGTCACCCTGCGCCAGCCGCGGCCCACATGGAGCCCTGATGGCCCTGGCCGGGTGATGCGGTCATCATCATCAATCATGCATTGATCGCGTTCTTGCGGCCATCGCACGGGGTTGAGATAATGCCGCGCTGTTTAGCTACTAATGTGGTTATTGGACGTAATTTAATCGCCCTTACTTCTTAGCCATAATATTATGTAGTAACGCCATAGATTTATGATAGGTCGTCGCTCGCGCCCCGACTAGATAGAGCCCTTCCTAACAACGACAGCTCTGTGAGTGCGGCAACTTTTTCTTGTAGTGTGAGTGTGTCAATTTGAGATTTGTATGGTGCGCGGATGCTATAGCTTGACCGCTATAAACTTGGCCCTCCCATGGTCTGCGGGACGCGGGGCGGGTGTGCGATTGGCTGCACACGATACGATGTAATGACTCGCATCTTGAGAATTCGCCTGTGGTATTTTCTTGAATATGAATCATTATCCACGTCGCAAGATTATTATTATCGTATGTAGCGTAATTCGCGTCAGTCACTGACAGCTGATTAGTTGAGCGCACTGATCCCTATTCTATGGATCCACAGTGAACCTAGCCTGAATTGTATAGAATGTTTAATCCATAGAATAGAGATCAGTAGTTGAGTAGCTCCCGCCCCGCGTCCCGCAGACCATGGGAGGGCCAAGTTTATAGCGGTCAAGCTATAGTGTGCGTGAAAAATTGTGTAACGACGACTCGGGTTTGCCAATTTAGGCAAAGTATTTTTTGCCGCGCTTTTGAAGTCCAGGGTGGCCTCTTGAATCTCTATGAGTAACGCGACTAATCGATGACAGATTTCATACTCATATAATATTATTTGAATTTCGTGATAATATTATGTTGAGCAATAGATCGGTTTAGCTATAATATTATGACTTATCTACGACCTTCATGGAGATCTGTCGATAACTCATTCCTTACCTTGTATGGGAATGACCTATCCGATCGACAATTTGATCGCATGATTTATCGATGACAGATTTTATACTTACTCATACATATTTTTAATTTCGCTCTATGATGATCGATCGATCGGTTACGTATAGATAACTGTTAGACAATCACAGGTTTAATCTTTACTAATAAATGTATTGATTGTAGGCAAGGGATAAGAAAATGTTTTGCGGAATTCTCAAAATATTACAGGAAAGCAGTTGCATCAGCAAGTGTACTTGTAATTTTTTTATTAGCATTTAACATGATCCGAATATTATTTTATTCTTGTTTTATATTCGCGAGATGTTTCAACGTTAAAACTATTTTATATTTTTCTTACAACCTTCATTAATTATTAAAGTTTTAAAATCCATTAAAATAATTTACCATACAAAAATTTATTCAAAACACTAAATAATAGTAAAGTGTTTTTTACGATTGTGCTCAAAAATTGTGTCAGCACATCATTCGATGCAATATTAATGACGAGTACTATAATTTATTTACTGTAACAAAATTAATAACAGTAATTATTATGAAGCTCGCAGATGCGTTCAACTGAATTACACAGTGAAAGAAAAGAAAGAAAGAAATACTTTTTATTTGGTCACAACTTAATCGTCACAAAATAATACTTATGACTATAAGAAAAGACTTAAATAACTAATTAACACAAGGGCGTGACCAAACATAGGTCTCCACTCAGCATTAAGCTGCAGCAAGCTGCAGCGCTGATTTTCAGTGGAGCCTAAGATGAATGAGGTGCGTTTAATCATTAAATTGAACCGCAGTATTTCCACCACATTAGCTTTGTTGTGATGCCATCAGCAGTATGGCGGCCATCCTATGTACTAGGAATTCCGTCCATCACTCAAAGCATAGACAGGCCAGTACACATATTCTGTAACTCGGTACCTATAAAAACCGGCCAAGTGCGAGTCGGACTCGCGCACCGAGGGTTCCATACTATAAAAGAAGTAAAACATTAAAAGAATCACTTTGGCTCATGAATTTTCGAGTATAATTTATACGAGTATGTAGGTACTTTTGTTGGCAAACCGCAAACCTAACTTTGTTTTTGGCAGTATATCGAAAAAAGTATAATAGTAAGAGAATTGATTTTATTTTTCCTGTAAAATATACGTTTATGCCTTTTGACCATAATTA
This sequence comes from Coenonympha glycerion, assembly GCA_963855885.1. Taxonomy (NCBI): domain Eukaryota; kingdom Metazoa; phylum Arthropoda; class Insecta; order Lepidoptera; family Nymphalidae; genus Coenonympha; species Coenonympha glycerion. The sequence goes on from OY979631.1 coordinate 2,362,728, forward strand.
TTTCAGTTTTTTTTTATTGATAAACTTCGGAGATAAGGGGGGGACGGTATTTTTTTCGACAGTTTGCCCAATAAAACAAAAACTATTAGGCATAAAAATAAAAAAATAAAACTGGTTTTAGAATACACAAGTAACGCCCTTTCATATGATATGCCACTCAATATTGTTGTCTCATTTTGAAACTTCGATGACCCGGTTTTCCCCAAATTTTAAATAAAAATAAAAAAGCTTTTCAATTTTTTATGATTGCAATGACGGCGCGCCGCATTTACCTACTACTATTTCAAATTTCAGGTCGATAGCTTTAATAGTTACTGAAATAATCGAGTGTGACAGACGAACAGACGGACGGACGGACGGTGAAAGTCTCACCATAAGGGTTCCATTTTTACCATTTTGGTATAGAACCCTAATAATGATAGCCACTGCACATTATTATATTCCTTATCCATTGAAGGTTTGCTACGAAAATGTTAAAATTTATTTCATAGCAAATCTTCAATGGACAATGTGCGCAGGTTCAAATACGTGTGCAGGTGGTGGAAACTGTTTCTGCAGCGGCCAGGCTACCGCTGATGATTGGATGTTGAGGTGGCAGGAGTGCGGTAAACACGAAAGTGAATCCCGTACTCCCACCATCGGTCACACGAAACATCCGGTGCCGTCGATTCCTAAGTTTTCGGCCTACAGTGCCTTTCGACCACAGTAATACATTACTGCTTTACGGCAAAATTAAGTAGATACTGTAACTGCGGTGCTACCTGTCCAGACGAACTCCGCTAAAAGAACCCTACCACCAGTAAAAAGAAAGAAGGAAGAAAGAAGAGTTTTCCAGAGCGATGCTATGTTACAATCGAATGTACGCACTAAGCCGCCAAAACCACCACCAGATTATAGCAAAACCTACATACAGCCAGCCATACGCCTTTTCTATTTTTTCTACAATTGTTTTTAGTACGCTTTTGGAACGACATTTATCGATCACAATTTTAGAAAATTAATGAATAATTTAAATGGCTAATGCTCGTTTTCACCAACACTTTAAGAAACGCCTAAGCCGATAGGTGACAGTTTTCACTTACAATAACTGTCACCTAAGGACAGGTGACAGTTAGACTCTTGAAATGTTGGTTAAAACGAGCACCCATAATATGACGTATGATGAGCTATTACAATAATGATAAATTCGCGTGCTGTGAACTAACAATGGTTTGGTCATCAAAAATACGCGATATTTCGATAATAATATTGTAGTCCTTTGAAGTCAGTGAAAGTGTCTCAAATTTCCCTTACCCTACTCTTAGGTACTCGTATATTGTTCAAGTTGCGTGCCGAGAGCCCTTTGCGTTCACGGAAAGGGCTCTTTGATTGATAGGGCAGAATATTATAAAGGATTTTACTCTGACCCTTTACACACTTTTTACTTCCCCGCCGTAAAATTACCTGCACGAAAATACATGGTCAATTCATAATTTTTTTAGATTCGGTGCTATAAATACACATTTGTATATTGTTTTAAGAGCAGTCAGTTTTATTATGTAAATGATAAATGTTAGAAGTTAAGTATAATAACGAGCTCTTTTATTCGACACGATTAATTGAATACTATTTATTTCAGCTTAATGAATAACATGTTCAAATTTTATTTGGTTAATTTTTTTAATTAAACGCTAGATCGCTTTCAATTGAAGGAGATCTTATCTTACACTTTTACAGTTTACAATGTGATAAACCTGATTTTGAACATTTAATTTCACAGTTTAAAAAATATATAAAATATGATGCCAAGCATAATGTAGGTGCACACAGTAAGGGTTTTGACTTTTTGAGTTTTGACGAGTGAGTTTGTGTATTGGATAGGAAAAAACCTTGGAAATCTGGCCAGGGTACTGACGAGGTATTGAGCACTTCAGTGTCTATATATGAGTGAGTTTGTGTATTGGATAGAAGAAAGCTTTGAAGAAGAAGAGCTCGTCTTTGGTCAGAAATATCGGAACGGATTCCATGCACAGCTTCATTTGCAGTTCTAATTGTGACAATATGTAAAAGAATCTATATTAAATTAAATATGAAAAAGCACTGCATTTTTAACCCGCTTCTCAGAGTCGAATACGTAAGAATACTGTGGTATTAACCAAAGCTATTGACTGCTTTAGTTCAGGTTAAATCCTCTTCCAAAACGGTTCAGACTTTAGTTGCGACGTGAAGGAGTAACAAACATCCAAACTTACATATTTACGAGTAGAGTATTATTAATAGGATCATAGATGTGTGGGTTTTAGTACAACGTTTTAAATGCTAATTCAATAGATGACACAATGTTATTTCTATGGTAATTTGCTTATCCCTTTAACACATTGATATATTAAGTTAGGTATTTGTTTACCAAATTCCGTACTGTACGGTGTCACAGTAATTACGTTGTTTTAATTGAAATATGATTACAGTCGCAACGCGCAATTAGATTTGCGAGTCAAACAAGGAGCTCTGATTGGTGGATAACGCCGGAATTTAAATTAGGCTTCACAAACGAATCTAATTGCACGCGACGGATTAGTTAGGAAAACGAGCCAATTCAGGCTAAAAACAAGTTATCGCTTAAATTTTTTTTTAAACAAGCTTTTAAATACTCCCATCAAACGAGTTTAAACTTAGTGGGATTGTGTCCATTAACTCCCGAATGCCTATGGTGCCATGGTAACTAGGAAGTGGATCTAATTGCAAATTTGATTACAGACCAACAAACAAACAAAACAATATATCGGGACAGGTGAAACTAAATGAAAGCTTGTAAAAAATATAAGTCCTGTTTTGACAACGGGTCTAGCAGGAAGCTTTTGCTGGGACTAGTAGTTAATTATCACGATTTAGCGTTCCGGCGCGATGCTGTGTAGAAACCGTTAGAGGACACTGATCCCTAAATAATACGATATAATCTTCGGCTGCATCGTCACTTACCATCAGAAGTACTAACTTGAAGATGTGAAAATGAGCCAATTACCCGAGCAAAGCGAGTAAGATCATATTAGGCCCAGTTTCCACCAAAGCGGAGCAGAGCGGAACTGTGATTCGGTACCAATCAGATTTTGTCAGTGCGACATCTCCTCTCCCCTTATAGTTTCGGAATTGTCAAAATGACGGAATCTGATTGGTTTATCTCCGCACCGCTCAGCCTTGGTGGAAACCGGGCCTTATTATGACAGTGCTACTTAGGTAAAAGTTTCATACAGCATTTTCTCCTCACTCTTCTTTTTTAATGCATAATTTTCCAAAATGTATAAGTGGCATACGAGCGGATTTCCCTATTCCTTTTTCTTACAATTTACCTAAAATTAGAATGTCATAACAAATAACGTCTCCGTTTATCCCCTTTCCCCACTTTTATATCGCATAGCGGTGAAACTGAAATAAAATACGTCAACATGTTGAAACAATGGCTACAGGCCCCGTACCGCTCCGGGCGCATATGAAAATACATTTAAAGAAGTAATACCGAGTAATACATGCGAATATAAATTCTTGCTTTTGTGTTTTCCGCGTGGCGTCATTTAATATAGTGAGAGCGGTTATAGAGCGGTTTTGTCGAGTGTTTCTGTTATAGTGAATGTTGGACCTTTATTCGACACACACGGGTTTGTGATTTTATAAATCTGTGTTCATATTTTCGAGAGTTAATCCAAAAGTGGGACTCACTACATTCTGATAAATTGCGAGTAAGTTTACGTACTAAAATTAGTGATACGGAGTAGTTAATGAATGCGAATATTATTTTATACTTTTTTAGTTGTGTTTTCCACATAGAGTCATATAATTTAGTGGGAAAGATTATGTCTAGTACCTATAGGTAGATATTTACATCTAATTTGTCGAGTGTTTTAGTTACATTTAATGTTTCTATTTTATAATACTCGGGTTAAAATTATTGAAAAATTCGGTTTTGATAGTTAAATAAGTAATACGGAATAATACATGCGAATATAAAGTCTTGCTATTGTGTTTTCCGCGTGGCGTCATTTAATATAGTGAGAGCGGTTATAGAGCGGTTTTGTCGAGTGTTTCTGTTATAGTGAATGTTGGACCTTTATTCGACACACACGGGTTTGTGATTTTATAAATCTGTGTTCATATTTTCGAGAGTTAATCCAAAAGTGGGACTCACTACATTCTGATAAATTGCGAGTAAGTTTACGTACTAAAATTAGTGATACGGAGTAGTTAATGAATGCGAATATTATTTTTTACTTTTTTAGTTGTGTTTTCCACATAGTCATATAATTTAGTGGGAAAGATTATGTCTAGTACCTATAGGTAGATATTTACATCTAATTTGTCGAGTGTTTTAGTTACATTTAATGTTTCTATTTTATAATACTCGGGTTAAAATGATTGAAAAATTCGGTTTTGATAGTTAAATAAGTAATACGGAATAATACATGCGAATATAAAGTCTTGCTATTGTGTTTTCCGCGTGGCGTCATTTAATATAGTGAGAGCGGTTATAGAGCGGTTTTGTCGAGTGTTTCTGTTATAGTGAATGTTGGACCTTTATTCGACACACACGGGTTTGTGATTTTATAAATCTGTATTCATATTTTCAAGAGTTAATCCAAAAGTGGGACTCACTACATTCTGATAAATTGCGAGTAAGTTTACGTACTAAAATTAGTGATACGGAGTAGTTAATGAATGCGAATATTATTTTTTACTTTTTTAGTTGTGTTTTCCACATAGAGTCATATAATTTAGTGGGAAAGATTATGTCTAGTACCTATAGGTAGATATTTACATCTAATTTGTCGAGTGTTTTAGTAACATTTAATGTTTCTATTTTATAATACTCAGGTTTAAATGATTGAAAAATTCGGTTTTGATAGTTAAATAAGTAATACGGAATAATACATGCGAATATAAAGTCTTGCTATTGTGTTTTCCGCGTGGCGTCATTTAATATAGTGAGAGCGGTTATAGAGCGGTTTCGTCGAGTGTTTCTGTTATAGTGAATGTTGGACCTTTATTCGACACACACGGGTTTGTGATTTTATAAATCTGTGTTCATATTTTCGAGAGTTAATCCAAAAGTGGGACTCACTACATTCTGATAAATTGCGAGTAAGTTTACGTACTAAAATTAGCGATACGGAGTAGGTAATGAATGCGAATATTATTTTTTACTTTTATAGTATATTTGTGTTTTCCACATAGAGTCATTTAATTTAGTTGGAAAGATTATGTCAAGTACGTTTTGGTAGTATTTACATCTATTTTGTCGAGTGTTTTAGTTACATTTAATGTTTCTGTTTTATAATACTAGGGTTAACATGATTGAAAAATTATTCGGTTTTGATAGTTAAATAAGTAATACGCAGTAATACATGCCAATATAAATTCTTGCTTTTATGTTTTCCTCGTAGTGTCGTTTAATACAGTAAGAGCGGCTATAGAGCGGTTTTGTCGAGTGTTTCTGTTATAGTAACTATTTTTATCTATTGTTATAGTGAATGTTGGAGCTTTATTTATTCGACACACGGGTTTGTGACTTTATAAATCTGTGTTCATAATATTTTCGAGAGTTAATCCAAAAGTGGAAATCACTACATTCTGATAAATTGCAAGTATTTTTACGTAGGTACCTACTTGAATTAGTAATACTAAGTAATGAATGCGAGTACTATTTTTTGCTTTTATATATTTTGTGTTTTTGGCGTGTCGTCATTTAATATAGTGAGAGCGGTAATAGAGCAGTTTCGTCGAGTGTTTCTGTTATAGTGAATGTATGAGCTTTATTCGACACACGGTTTTGTGACTTTATAAATCTATGTTCATAATATTTTCGAGAGTTAATCCAAAAGTGGAACTCACTACATTCTGATACATTGCGAGTATTTTTACGTAGGTACTTACTGGAATTAGTAGTAAGTAATGAATGCGAGTACTACATATTTTTTGCTTTTTTTTTTGTGCTTTCCACGTGGCGTTATTTAATACAGTGAGAGTGGTTTATGTCGAGTGTTTTAGTTACCGTAAATATTTGTATTTTATAATACACTCGGGTTTATGATTGGAAAATTCTGTGTTGATATTTTCACTTGGGATTTCGGAAGTGGGACTCTCTCGATTTCTTAAACTAAGTAGGTATGTGCAAATATTTTTACTTAACAAAATACTCGTGTCTACCTATACGGAGTAATAATATAAATTCTTACTTTTGTGTTTCCGCGTGGCGTAGAAAGAGCGGCTATAGAGCTAAATACAGCATAATAACTACATGCGAATATAAATAATTCTGCTCTTGTGGTTATCGCGTGGCGTCATGATACTTAACGATTTCATGGTTACCAAAAAAGATAATTTCCACAGACAATTAATTGCAAAAAAAGCAATCTTGATCACCAGTAAAAGGCGTTTAGTCGGCCTCTTGCGAATAGGTCATAAAACGCAAGTTTATGCCCCAAACCGCCCACACACAAAGACCACACTTGACCACTTTACGACGTACCACCAAGTGTATTGGTGAACCGTAAAAGAAGCTATAAAAATAGATCCAACAAATAATTGACACACACTGCAGGGCGTAAAGATGTCAAATGGGATACGCTCGAAGTATAAGATTTAGGGAGGACACTGGATCACAAAAGCTTTGTAACAACATAGTATCGGTACTTATTATGTATAACACGCAATAATAAATGCAATCATGACACAACCGTCATTCATGGGGTATGGTTCAGGGTAGGGCGTAGTATCAATTTATGGCGTGATCAAGTTTACAATTTCAAAGGTATACTTATGCTTTTTCATTTCATTTTCATTTCATTTCTTTATTTGCCATTTCACATACATACAATGATTACACAATATACAAGAAAAATAATTATAATGTGAAGTCAATTTGTGATGTGAATGCCCAGGATGGGCGTAGCAATTCCTTATACTGGGATAGGGGGACCGATTTTATTCGTTTCGTCCTTAAATAGTCATCTATCGTATAGAACGCCTTTGAGATGAGGTAACCCTTTAATAATTTATTAAATTTTATTTCTTTTTCTTCATTTCGGATGTAATTGGGAAGGTGGTTATATATTTTTATTGACGCAGCGTAAGGACTAGCTCTGTGTAACGTTAATCTTGATTGTGGTAACTGTAACTTGTTGTACGTATTTTCAGGATAGTTTTTGTTACAGAGTTTCACACACGAGGTATAATTATAAATTATTTGTGTATAAAAATGATTGCTCCCAACGGGACTTGAACCCGCATCCCTCAGCAATCGTGGCTGGGTGATCTACCAATTAAGCTATGGGAGCAACTACCGCTGACATGATTATTTCGATACACATTGTTTTCAGTCATAGGCAGACTGCGGAGCCATCTATTGGGAAACTATAGATTCTCAATCCAAGTTTAATCAATTGGTAGAGCATCCAGCCGCGATAGCTGGGGGATGCGTATAAAATTATCGGGAGTATAAAATTGTCAATCCAATGAATCAAAAATTCAATCAACCTTAAAAATAAGTTTAATCTGTTTTAAAATATAAAAGTAACGTCCTTTCGTATGATCCCTCCTCTCTATATTGTTATCTAATTTTTAAATTTTAGATGACTGATTTTTACCCCTTTTTAAATAAAAATAAAAAGCTTTCAATTAAGTATTTATGATTGCAATGACGTTGGACCACTATCATATTACCTAATTCCCATTTTTAGGTCGATAACTTCAGTAGTTACTGAAATAATCGAGTCTTGGTCTAAGAGTGTGGCAGACGTAGGTACGGACGTATCAAATCAAATCATTTATTTGCTGATTGGTTTTACAAAGGTCTTACAATAACAAATTATTAATTGGAGCCAACAATCCGTCATTAAAGAAATGCAAAAACAGCCTAGCTTATTTACTAAACAAACATTGCATTGGATGGAGAAAGTCTCACCATATATATGGGTTCCATTTTTTGACCAAAATGGTGTGGAACCCTAAAAACGTCATTTCGCGTACTTTGCGAAAAGTACTTTTTACTACTATAAAAATAATAAAGTCAGTTTTTTAAAGATCGTACGTAACCTTTCGCCAATTGTTTGTGGCATGAGGATTAATGATACCGGCGATTGATAGGGCGGGTAATTAATACCCATTTTCTCTTCCGAGCCTAAGCGTAGGGTGTCGATTTCCGTTATTTATGGCGTTTACCCTTAGGAGTGTTTAGCCGGAATTGTTATCCCTTTATTGTATAGGTAATTAACTTATTCTGTCTTAATAGTCGATTTGTTTGGAGCTTCGTCCTTCTGTTCTTTTATCCCTATCCACTTTTACGGCCAATGGCGCCACTGGCAACACAAGAAGTTCAGATAAAAGCCGACATTGAAAATAATTAAAAGCTTTTTCACATTTATTTATTGTTTGGTTTAAACCTCATACATCATCCAGATTAAAATTTAAATTACTGAATAAAATGGGACCTTAGAACTGATGCCTTAAGATTTTTTAAGCCACTAGGGAATGCATTTATTCTTCCCAACAGATGCCGATTTGTTGAAATGATGGCGAGATGACATCGTCAAGGCACAGGAAAGCGGTAGGAAGTAGCTTAATACACTATAAAGACTGGCTTTGGTGGTTGGTCCCATCTCGCCCGGTGCCTCGGCCCGGTGCCGGACAAGATGGTGTGCGTGTCTATTACCTGTTTTCATAGTGACCGGGGCAGATGGGAAAATTTTTTGAGAAAAATTTCCATCCCGCCCGGCAATCAATTGCACGATGCATAACGGGCAGGGTGGGCATTTTTTCCGATCTCGTCCGGTACCGGCCCGAGGCACCGGGCGAAATAGGACCAACCCCGGCCGTGGACTGAAATAGGCTAATAATTATGATTATGATAAAAACCCGGACAAGCAAAGATCATCGCTAACGATTATAAAATACGACGCCATACAAGGTGCCAAAAGGGAAAAGGGTGTATATGTATGAAAGGGATGATAGGGCCCGTCCGTAATACCCGCGCCTAATGGGGCGCAGGTGGTTAATCCCAAAAAATTATGTCCCTAATTCCCTGCCCATTGTTGTTATTGTTAATAAAAAACCTCCCGCCTTTGTATGGAAAAATTGGACTTAAAATCAAGTGGACAACGAAGGGTATATTTACAGCTCAATTTCCTTTTTATTAAATTACATTTAAATTTTGGCTAATGGCTATATGGTAGCTATATGTTGCGGTTAAAGAAAAAGATTTTCGGATCTGCTGCATGCAATTCGGCGCAATGGGAAAGTGTTCCTATCCTTACCATTTCTATACCATGATTAATGATTAATTACCTTACCATGATTTATGATTCTTGGCTTCGCTTGGCTTTTTATCGTTGGCGTGGCACTATGCCGTGCCAATAAAAGAGAACTCCTGTTCCTATTATAGTTAGAAAGCTGAAGTTATGCATAGAAGTTCCCTTTATGATGTAGGTAAGATATAAGAAAGCGTTTTTCCAATTCCCACGAGATCAGAACAGCCGTGCTATTCTGCGAAAATACTTAAAGCAGCGACGAGCGTATATCTGTGCATCTATGAATTCGTCAGTTGTAATAGAGTACAATTTTGCATGGCATTGCTGCCAAGCCGAAGATGGCTTGGCAGCTGTCTGGCAGCTGTTTCAGAGATGGACATTTTTTAGAATAGCACTGCAGGAACGAGTTAGATAGCAGGGGTCTCGTTGCGTAAGGAAAACGTATTCATAGTTATCGTAATCGTAAGAAAATTCTGCTCCTCGCTAGGCTGAACATACATCAAGGAACCAATCAGCCGGCAGAACTTGCAAACGATAACAAACTGTAGTGTGTGCATGTTTGTTATTTCTTTATGCTACAATTACTGAACCAATTTGGGTGTAATTTAGAATGGCGTTATAACTCAAGAGCCCACGACGACCAGACCTTCGTTATTTATTAGATTTAATACTTAACCTGCTTTTCAGCCCGGAAAACCCCATGGCCTTTGTGAAAAACCGAAATTCACTCAGGCAGAGACCGTTTGCTAGTTATGTGCTTTAAAAAAACTCACGCCGCCCATGTAAATGAGTAGTATTAACCGAGCGCGGTTTATAGTTTTATTTATGTTTCCCAATATACACGGTGCGTCGTAAAACCGGGCCGGCGTTGCTCTGCTCTTTGTGTGCGGTAAAACCGCGCGTAAAAGTGCGTTTTACGGCGTCAGTGCGCCTCATATGCCGCGGCTGATCAACTTTGATAGAGTGAATGAAGTTAAAAGCCATGAATTGAAAAGATTTTTGTTAAAGAATTAGAATCAACCATTTCTTTTTCCTTGAGTTTTCATTTCTCTTCCCTCGTCCTTCCTCCATTTTATTTCCCCGGTATAGAAATTGCAGTTAGGAAGTCAACTATACAGGTTTGAAACTGTTACAATTTGTCCATATTTCCTAGAACTGAAAATTGATTTGCAGTGTTTTATTATATTGAGCAACTTACTTATTAATTTATTTTTATTTAGTAGTTAAATATGCATTTAACTAGCTTTATCTTTTTTTAAATAGATAGGGTTTACGACATTCATGCCAGATTGAATGTCAAGAAAATGCCTGTTCACTCTTCTAGATAAACATGTTAATAAATGAGGAATTTTAACAAATGAGGAAACATGTTAATAAATGAAACCAACGGTTGAAACGGTCATGATATTACTCTGTAAAAGTCAACATAACCGTGGAGTAACCCTGTCAGTCTGATGAGCTGTAGTGTGACTGACATGCGAGTTGTGTGACTGACATGCTTGAAATAAAGTGGTCAGCGTGGCTTACAGACAATAATATACATTAATGAGTAACAAAGCCGCCACAACTAGACCGCATATTACTGTTAGTCAGCTCTTGTGAATAAATAATTGGAAATGCGTGAAACTTTAACCACCGATCCATCAGACACCTGTGAGTTAACGACATCAACCAAAATGGATGGATTCATCCATATAATTGAAGTCACCATCGCCCGCATGACCCACCATTTTGGTTTTTACATATTATATGCCGTTATATGAGTCAACCTTAAAAGATATAGACATGTGGTGTCGCAGACTTTTTTAGGACTTTTAAAGGAGAACACATAGATTTATAAATGTCGTCGCTAGCGCTCCGGGAGAACAATTCCGTCATACATAATTTTTAAGTAACTTAAACCTTTTATGCAGCGCACGCAACGGAAGCTCTTATAGTTTTGGTATCATTTTTCATTGCTGCTCCGTTCTTATTAATTGATTGATTTAATTTAGCCTATAGCCTTTCTGAAGAAACGAGCTATCTAAAACAGAACAAAATGTTCAATTCAGACCAGTAGTTCCTGAGATAAGCGCATTCAAACAAACAAATAAACTCTTCAGCTTTATACAGATAACCAGCTGGATTCCGAAGTCGATGGTATTTATACTTTTGTACGTCTAGGTAAATAGTTTTAAGGTTTTTAATAGAAACACCGAAGCGCCGCTGGCGTCTTATTTTTGCCCAAGCCCGCAAGTAAGATCGGCCCCAATTGCTTTATTTTTAAAAAGGGACGGTGAAACCTTTTAATCTTTTCCTTCAAATACGAAGCTGGATATCAAATCAATAAGCTGGATGTTCAAAAATATTGCCTAAGGGTGAAGGGTCAATCCAAAGTCTGTTCGTCCAATTTAAATTTTATTTGGCTTATCGTTATTTGTAAAGGACATTTAGAACGGTGCAATAAGACTAAAACCCGGGCATCCAAAGTGAAGATATTATTGCAATGCTAGATTGTTGTATGCAGTCCACATATTGTTTGGTAAAAAGTTACACCCTTGAGAGCGTCGGGTTTGGAGGGTGGAGAAGTTGTGTTTTTTTTTCCAGTTTTTCTTAAATATTTCAAAAACTACGTTAAATCGCAAGCAAAAATAATAGTAAGCAAAATCTTGCTAAAGTGAATGGTTTCAGAGTTACGGAGGGTGTAAAGTAGCAATTGAACATTTTTTTTATTGATTTTTGGAAAAATATGACATAATTCACCCACTGGGAAAAACTAAATAAAATTTGAATTTTCGCTAACCGATTGCTGTCAGATTCTATCAAATTGAAATCTGTGCAACTGAATGTCAAGTTTTACCGAAAGCATTCAATAAAGTTGCCTAAACGCTAGACGAGTAACCACATCTGCCCTAATCCAACTAGTTTAGCCAATCAATGTTAACTAAATAGTCGATGGCAGTATTGCCTAGTGCCTAAAGCAAATACGATTAATTGAATAGACAGCGAAATTACTGTCGGCGACATTAACTGTATTAGTTTGTAGTGATTGCCGTGGCGCTATAGACTCTGTGGGGATTAGCTGTGTACCTACCTATTATATGCCTTAGAAATGTACTGTTTTTTCTGTGGAGCCAAAGTATACGATATTTACGGTAATTTTATTAGTGAAATCTCGTAGAAAAATAAAACCGGCCAAGTGCGATTCAGACTCAAGCTCTGAAGCTTTATCCTCCAAATCCCCTTTCGGGGAAAACTCGCTGAAAAATAATTATTCTTTTTTCTTCTGTGCAATTATTTGTACATGCTATTTGTCTGCCTAGTTATAGTATTGCATTTAAAATCTCTAAGGCATGGATGACCAACCTTTTTAGCAGCTGGACCAAATATTTAAAATAGGATTTCCGAGTGGGCTGTACTTTCAAATTTCATATAATCATATATTTACCAACGTAAAAATATAACAATATGATAATTTAAAATATTTATTACTTACTACAATTTTTTAATATTTTCTTTAAGGCGACGTATTCAAAAGATCTTAATAATCATGATTCATGATATTTTTACTATTGTAAATACTTAGTTCTGCCAAACAAAGTCAGACTCAATGGAGGGTTGGTTGGTAAATTACTAACATCTTATATTTTAATATCATGATGGCATTGTGAAATCAGGCATGTCTCAGTATGACTGTAATGTGCAGGTACTTTGAGCATAGTTTAATATACCTAATTATCGAAATTGTGCAAAAAGGGAATGATCATGTACTTAGACAATTATTTTGCATGTCAATTGACGAAAAATACTGGAAATTATTAATTTTATGTGAACATCTTATGTACAATGTTTCTTGCAAATAAAATTCATTTCATTTCATTTCACCCATACTCTAAGGATTACCTTTTTAAGGTGCCACATTTGAATGATATAATTGATGATTAAACGAACTTACCTGTAAGTGAAGTTCTATCACAATTGTATGAGTATATTTAATTCGAAGATATAAGTATAACACACTTGTAGTATACTTTCATTGTATACGGCAACTTCGCACTTTCAGATATTCAGTTTATTATCTATTTTTAAAACTTACCGCCCGACACACCCACGTTGGAACACGTCGTCCGAGCGAGCCTCATTTTTTAGAGTACATTTAACAAAATTTTCGTAATACTTATGGGCTTTGGGTATGGGAGGGACCTTATATCTTCGAATTAAATATACTCATACAATTGTGATAGAACTTCACTTACAGGTAAGTTCGTTTAATCATCAATTGCATTTTGTATATTTAATTCTCAATATAAGTATAACACACTTGTAGATGTTTAGAGATGAAAATTTTTGTTAAATTGTGGACATAAATAGATTGTAAATTGTTTTCTATTATAATATGTCCTCTTTATACCACAGAAGAATTTAATTAACCAATCTTTACGTTTAATTCACTGGATTAATAAAACAGTCACATTATTTAAATAATGTTAATGATTAATGATTAGAAAGCAAAATAGCTTTTGTGAATGAAGCATCATCGCTCACTGGGCGGTTATAAAACTTAGCAAAAGTCTGCAATAATTGTGACCTACCGACTGTCTTTCTGATGAGGTCAAGCAACAAACTACGTGCTCACCTCGAAAGTGTTGCGTACCTGGTTCTGAGTGAACTGAAACGCAGACCCCTCTCGTGAGAGAGCATATTCCTCGGCAGACACGTTCTTATACTGACCGCCGCTAGCACCTGTTCCGTGGTGGTCTGTTTGCAGGCGACCTTATGACGTCGCTTAAACGTTATCAGGAGGTTGTCTATCGTATGTTTTAGTCTAAGATTTTATAACCAACATATCGATTTGTTTTTCAAAGCTGTGGCATATTTTTATAATTTCGTTAAAGTATGTTATGAGTTACACTAAATTTATAATTAAAAAAATATTAATTTAGTTACGTTTTATATTATTGATTGCATAGGTTATTGTTCATCTTGCTTTTAATTAATCTTAAGAAATTTAATCAAAGAATAAAAAAGGCTTTTTGTATTATTTATTTATGGTATGAGTAAAACTGGTTGGCCACGAGTGGTAGCCGACGTTGTATAAATTCAATAATTTTCTTGATTTATACAATAATGCTAACTTTTACTGATATTAATGTTTTCATTATATGTGATGTGCATACTGCCTAAGGCTAATAAAGTTACAGGATCAATTAACTCTTATTAAGACCCATTGAGCAATGTGTTAGCATACGATCTTAGGATCCTATGTAGTATTTGACGTTAATTTATTTATTCCTTTTAGCATTGTTTTAATTTGTTAATTTGACCCAAAATCATCAGCAAAAAATTAAACTCAATGCCGACGTCACAATGCTACGTCGTTAACAAGTTGTTCTGTTGGAAATTACGAGGTTGACTTATAATTTACGGATTGTACGGGTCTCTGTCGTTATTAAAGCAGTATTGCCACAAAACTTTGTAAATAACACAAAAGTTTTGAAACATATAAATTATTAAAAATTCCAACAAAATGTCCTTCTTTTTTCTTTAATGCCTTCAGAGAACTTCCCACAGTAATTCCTATGAATTGTGGTTCCCTACGAAAAGACCATATTTATTTATTTATTATCAATAAATATACTATAAGAAGTAAGTCTTTTGACACTTTATGTAAAAGGAGAAGACCCTAAGTTGTAAAGGTCCTTAGACGATGTATGCCTTAAGCATTTTCTATAATAGTATCTTTAAGCATTCTAACTCTAGAAGAATGGATAGAAAAGCAAAGGTAAACTTGGTGTTCCAAAATGTTCAGAATGCGTCTGTTTCTAAGACGTCTGGGTTCAGACATCATTCGTATTGATAACATTTCGCATTTTTGCAAGAAGCGATAAATTCAATAACTGGATTGAACTCTTTGAATAACTTTAAAGTGAATTGGAATAAATTCTTTGAATAACTTTGAAGTATATAATTTTACAGCGATAGCTTAATCCCATTAACTGGATGTAACTCTTGGTCAGCTTTTTGATTATCTTTAATTTCAATATAAGAAACAATTAACCCAATCGTTTAAATGAGGATATTTGATATCCCCTAAGCAACTGATGTAAATCATGTGTATCAAAATAAATGTATCGAAAAATATGGCCATCAACTCTGTAAAGAGGTATTTCGATTCATCTTAACGTTAATTATTACAAAAACAAAAATCTCTCTAATTAAAAGAATTATTTTTCATCTAGACCGGGAAATCGTGTGAATCACTAATTCAACCTTTTAGGTTTAAGGGAGTTAGATGACTTCAAAAAATGTTTTGTAACCACTGGCCATCTGATAGAATAACCGATGATGGACTAACAGCTGCGTCTAAAGTCTAATTTTTCATACGGACTAGGACTTTTAATCGGAATTAAGCTTAACTCTTAGGTGATACAACGCGTTAAGCGTATAAAATTCTTTACAGAATTTGAATTGTTACATCATTCACGTCATAGTTTGCGGTAACGATACTGCCATATCGTCAGAAATTAAAATAAAACCAGGAAACTGAGCTTGTTTTGAGGGTAGTAAATAACTTTAACACTCTAACACCTAACAAATAATCTTCATGAAAAAACCGCGGTAAGTATCTGAGATGAGTCACAACTTCTTTGTGTATTTTGCCAAGGATGAATCGGTACTTTAAAATAAGATTCTTCAGTTCATAGGCATAAAACCCTTTTTAGGTATTCGCTTGTAAGTTGTTCTATGAACTATCAATTTCAAAAGATTTTGAACCACAAATTCATTCAACGCCTTTAAATTTAGAATGTATCTTTTACTACGTAAGATTTTGAGGTTAGACACATCTTAACTATAATCGAACATGCAGTGACTCACTCTCACATTATCTCACCCAAAAATGAAATGTCGATTGTCAAAGACATTTGTCGCTTTTCCTTTGCTGTGAACGTGTAAAGGCGGTACACTGTGTTAGTGTACGATTTTTAAAATGGTATTATGTATTAATAATTTTTTGGAGCTAGTTCCTTAATTTGTTCAATTCATTAAAATATTTTATTGAATGTACGTACATTTGTACACCTAGTGAAAGTCAAAAAATAGTCTTCACTTATTATAACTCCCGAAATTCTAGATTATAGATCGTGACGGATTCCTTGTCAGTGATATGTAACCAATAAACTTCAAAATGTTGAAGACAACTGGCATATAGGTACCTTAATGTCTAGCGTCGTCGATGAACCTGGTCGTTGTTGTGGCTGATGCTGGAAACTCGCTGTCACGTCGCATCTTCCTCGCGGCTGATCGCCAATACTCAAGTGTGTCACGCCCCCCCCTGCTGGCCGAGCCGTAACGAGAGGGGGCCAGCTAGTTTCTCGAGAAACGAGATTGCGCTGTCCCAGCGGTGGGTGTCGATAGCAAAGTCGCCCGCCGCGCCCTGCTATACTACTACTATACTGCTGCATATACCTGCTATACTGCTGCGAAACTATTTCTCCGAAAAAACATCTGGTCCCGTTCGTGAACTTTAATTACTTATCATTTGTCGAAACAAAATGTCATTTGTCAATACTTAAGCTTCTTCTCAGTTCAGGACGCGTTGTGGTTTAAGATTTTTATTAGTTTCAGAAAGAATTTAACAATTCACTTCAATGAAACTTCCAGACTAATGGTACATTATACATAATATTGTTAACTTATTGAGTTTTGAGCTAACAGTTAAATTATCATCCCATTACACAATCTGAACATTAATTTTCGAAAGTAAGTGAAATTATTTTCCACCACAAAATCTAAACATTATTGTTGTAGGTATATAGTTGTAGGTAGGTACATAGTTACAAAAGTTCGACGCGTTGGTACCCTCGTGGAATTAGTTTTTAAGTCGTGAAATAGTTATCACTGATAAAAGGCTATAACATTTAACTGGCTATTCATAAGCCAGGCAAGTATATCAAATAAACTATTTGATTCTTTGCAATGAAGGTCGGCTAGAATTTTACAACTGTCGGGACTAACCATTAATATAGTTCTTGTGACTGAGCGCCGATAGCAATTCGGGATCAAAGTCCTGGAGGTCATGCGGAGCCACTTGTAGTGAAGCCGAGAACAGCGCCACACCGACATCGTCCCCCGTTGGTATCCGCAAAGTCCTTTGAGTTTTTTTTTTTAGAATCCTTCGTGTTGACCCGCAGTCAACCTCCAGGAGCATTGACGCATCATGCTATGCTTTCGTGGTAACCTCAACGTGATACCCTCCAAGCTAGCTTAGAGATGCCTGGACTATTTCGCGCATCATGCTATACTTTCGTGATAACCTCAATGTGATACCCTCCAAGTTAGCTTAGAGATGCCTTAGGATTTCAATTTTTGGACACACTTTCGTCAGCATTGATATTTGAGTTGATGTGATATCTGGAAAAAAGGTTAATTTTCACTTACCCTCTTTCCTCGGAGTCTGACGAAGATGAATGCACAATTATATGATTTGATTTTATTTTATTTTTGTTATAATAATAATTTTTACTAGCGTCTAAGCATTATCAGTATAGAAAATTAAGCAAGTTTTAACACTGAACACTTAATTTTTTTTCACTTTGAACCTAAATTAACAAAAACGAGACGTGTTTTTGTAGTCGAGTGCTCGTTGCCGCGCACAATAAAAGAATGAGGCTCGCTCGGACGACGTGTTCCAACGTGGGTGTGTCGGGCGGTAAGTTTTAAAAATAGATAATAAACTGAATATCTGAAAGTGCGAAGTTGCCGTATACAATGAAAGTATACTACAAGTGTGTTATACTTATATTGAGAATTAAATATACAAAATGCAATTAATCAAACGCGGCACTTTTCAAAGCCCACAAAGCATTATTCTCAAATCTCTCACTAACTCCTACACTATAACACAGTGTGTTCCCGGTGTATTCGATGTGTTCCTAACGAGCGCCGTCGAAACGAGTACCACATTTGAATATAATGAAGCAATATGCCCAAATGTTCATTTAAGCCTGTCAGTTTATATTTTGACGGAAAATTTCCCTCTATTTTGCCCTGCCTCTCAGACTACTACTTATGGAGATTTATACAATGAAGCCGCTTAAAAGTAGGTATTGAGGCAAATTGGCATACGTATACGTTTTACTCTTTATAATATTGGTACACTTTCTAGTATATAAGATTATTCTATAATGAATTATCGAACTTATACTACTATAGATAAGTATTTCGTTATAGTAGCATAATTTGAAAAAGGTGTGATACTTTCGATCACACCTTTTTCAAATTATTATTTCGATCCACAAAAAAGGGACATTAATGTTCGTCCCTTTACTAAATATTATTACCTATATTTATCAGTTATCAATGGCTTACTTTGGGGCTAGATTGCTATTTGTGTTCGGAGTAAAAGGATTCCCATATAACCTAGTAAGTACCTACTTAAGTTAGTTATTTAAATTACCATTTAAGGTGAATTTTGTCTATAAATCTCGAGCCTTGGATTTGTACCATTACGAGTATATAAACTAAACTCCAAAGTTAGTAGGATTTATGAACTAATTCAAAATTTTATTTTCATCGTTTTGAAATAACATAGGGTTCCAGCTCAATGCAGTGTTAAAGAGTGCACACACATCTTGATTCTTCTCGTACTTTCAAGTAAAAGCTTTCTGTATTCTCAGTAGGTTTTCTTTAGAGAGAGTTTTCTTTTCGTATAATAAATTTCCTCTCTTGTTATTTCTCGTTTGTCGTGTAATTTTGCAAAGTAACGCTCTACTATCAATCACGTATGCCTACCTACTTGTAGCCTGTCAAATCAATAAAACAAGTCGACTGTTCAATAAAATGTCGAAAAAATACCCATAAAGGGAAGGGAAATCGCTCAAGTGGCATTCATTACTTTGACAAAGAGAACGGATGTCCAGATTCAATAAATGAGGGGGACGAGGGGGGAGGCAAAGGGGCTCGGAAATTAATTGACGGACATTAATAATGTTGGAGTCAAAGCAAAGTGATATTATAGAAGATTTTTGGGTACAGTCATTGATTTATAAACTAAGGATTTGAGGTCAGCGCCAAAAAGTGTCCGAACCGAATGACATACAAAACGCAAAAAGACATACGATCGGACTTCAGTCTCGTGTTTGAAAATTAGGCTTATACAGCCATTGTAATGGTTTAAGACATAAATTACAATGTTTTAGTTTGTTTATAAAAATACTTATGTACCCTCGCTTTTATAGGTTTTTCTGGACACTTTTTTCCTGAATTTTGTATTACACCCGTCGTCCATAGATTTATAAGCCTATGGGTAATCATCAAATAAGGCTACATTTAGCAGACCAGCGAGACCAAAAGCTACTCGGTAAATTTTATTTTATCAATGGGAAAGAACCTTGTAATAATTATGATCTGTAGTTATATTTTGTCGAAGAACGACAGTTTACTTTATGAATTATTTGGACACTTTGCGTTACTTTGTAACTTTATTTTACGGAAAAATTAGTCCCCTTGGTAACATCAACACAACTTTTTGTTTTAGCTATGTTGATATAATAATGTTTTACTATACATAGTATTGAATGTAATAATATCTATGTTTTTAAAGTTCGAATTGTCAAAAAGTTATCATTAAATTCAAGAATGTTTTAAAGCAGTGTAAAAATATGTGTTAAAATCACCTTTACTTAAAAACTTAAAAACTTGAGCTTGAATTACAAACGCTCGTTGTTTGGAGAAAAAGTATTCATCTTTACAAACTCATAAATACCCATAAATCTTAATTTGCTGACTGTATTTGCTACAATTCTTTTCAACAGAAAATTGGATTTCAAATTGATAATATAAAGCAAAATTTCTTATTACAAAATCTTGGAAAATAAACTTGAAATATGAATTAGAGGAAACCTAAAGGCGTTAGAAAATTAATTCCTAGAATTATGTATGTCTGTTTAAAGGTTAAATCTAAAATATAAGGGGAAACAATACAAGGGGGTTTCTCTGGGTTTAGAAGTAGAGCTGTTAAATTTTTCCAGAGTGCCTACTTTTGCTAACGTAGATGAAGCACAGTATGAAAGGAATTTTAAAAATTCGTCGCACATGATTCTAAATAAGTAATAAGGGATGTTTGTACACAGGATTAGCAGGAGCTTATCCAAAGTTACAGTTGTTGGTATTGGTCTTTTACTCCGGAAAGACTCATATTTGTTTTGTTGTATGGTTATTTGTTCTCATATTTGTTTTGTTGTATGGTTATTTATGTATTTTGAAGGGAAAACTTCTTTAGGAACGTAGGGCATTTTTTGAGATGGGGGAAGACCATTGATGAAACAAACATATTACGAGAAATGATCAACACTTACTGACGTCACGCATACGATTTCAGGCTCCGCCCTGAAGCCGGATTTTTAATTTGTCAAATCTGTAAAATGGCGCTAATGTATGCGACCGACAGCGGTATGTGCTGTCAGCGGTACCGAAACGCGCGACACCTTTAATATTTGAGAAATTTTTGACTTCAACATACGTCACATCGTTCCCGTCCTCTTAGCGTAGCGTATTTTGTCATTGAGAACCAACTTGCGACACCGTTACAACAGACCCTGTTACCATAATTGACGTCTCTGTATATACATAAGTATCTGTTGTGTAGCGTAGTATGACATGGTATGGCGATTGTTCAGGTTTTTTGTCTTGCTCAAGTGGGTGCGTCCCACTATTTTGCATTACAATATCATAGGACGCACTGTTCTGCGCTCATCACCGTGATACAAGATAACTGGGAGACATAGATCACCAAGATACGTTACGTTCATAGTAAATTGTGTTTTAAATCTGTGCCGAACTGCCACTAACTGATAAATAGATCAAAAGATACGTAACAGCACGCAAACGAAAGAGACAACAATAATGCTTGCGCTCGACGCAGACTAACTACGAAACTTACAATTGTAGTATTTTTGAGTCTTCACAACGCGCGCGCTTGTCACATATGTGCTCCTTTTTATATATTATACTAGCTGATTCCCGCGACTTCGTCCACGTGGGATAAAAACTATTCTATCTTTAAAGTTGGGCCAAATGACAGATATTCACGAAGTTACTAAATCGGTTCAGTAGTTTAGGAGTCCATTGAGGAGAAACATTGTGACACGAGATTTATATACATATATTAGATAGATATCATTGCTGGGAGAGTAATCTTGTCAGATCCAGTGCCCTTCAAACCAAAAGGCAACCAATATTACTGCTCAACACTAGAATAACTGATATGACGCTGCAGAGGTGATACCTACCCTATATTTATACATAGTTTTGTACATGTGAACACTGTGTAAAGGGTGGAAAAATTAACGACAGAGAAAATAATGGTTGTCACTATTTTTTTACTAATCTAATATGTCTTATCATGAGGATAAAATGTCTGTAAATCATAATATTTAACAAATTATTTATTCTTTTAAATGCTTTCATACATAATTTGTCTCATACACTCACATCTTGTTTAAAAAATCTGTATGAAAAGTATTATATATGAAATATTTATGTGTAATATTTTATTTTTAACCCTATCGATTGGAGCTATGAAATAGTGAAGGCTGATTACTGAATATCTTTTTTATGCGACCTACAAGGTTTAATTCCTGGCATCGATACGAATTTTTTTGTTTTTTTTTTTTTTTAAATGCGATTTACTTTTAATTGAGACATGTCAGTCTCTACCGCCCTGTTGTACCGAGAATTGTATTGTATTATAACTGTATATTTAATGTACTTTCCCTCGATGTAACGTTCGCTTTTTCCCACCCTGTATTAACACGTAACATCACTATTAAGTGCCCAAACTTTCCCTACATTCCGGGAATATTAAACGTCGCGTCGTCAGCAACACGAAGGGCCGCCGGTATAATTCTCCATTTGTTCATCTTTATTTCACTTTCGGGGCAATTTTCTTATAATATGCTCGTATCGTGTGTCATTCAGCGTTCCCAAGAATATTTTCGGGAAATTGTTGTGGAAACTTCTTTTAGGTTAACATCTACGAGTACATTTTACTACTAGCTTATAGCTTATTGTTTTTACTATACAATACTAGCTAGTAGCTTATTGTTTTTCACTTACGGGTATTAAAATACATAGTTCGTCCTATTCGGAGACCTATCGGATTTCCACAAAAAATATGAAAATCGGTCAAGCCATTCCGAAGGAGTTTTGTTACAAACACTGTGACACCGATATCTTAATAGTTACTCTATACTAGCTGACTGGGCAACGTTATTTTGCCGTCACAAAGAGGCTTCGGCCGCGGCTAGTTACCACACTACCGGCAAAGACACATCGCCATGCGATTTAGCGTTCCGATGCGATACTCTGTAGAAACCGTTAGGATTTACCTACTTACCCCTTCCAAGTCTGTACGATAACATTTCCCATCATGTAAGATCGCAGCCTAGTACTTACTTCTTTTGTTAAATGTAAAATTGGTCCAGTATACGAGTCGGGCTCGCGCACTGAGGGTTTCTCACCCACCATATTCAAAAACGAGCCAAAATATCAAATTTGTTGTATGGGAGCCCCCGGTAAACATTTTTTTCTGTATTTTTTGTTATAGCGGCAACAGAAATACATCATCTGTGAAATTTTCAAGTATCTATCACGATTCAAGAGATACGGCCTGATGTCAGACGGACGTACGGACAGTGAAGTCTTAGTAGTAGGGTCCCGTTTTTTACCCTTGGGCTCCCTAACCCTAAAAAGGGTTTTCGGTAACTAGATTTAAAGTAGGTACTAATAAGCTTTCACGCTTCGATCAGATATAGATTTTGCGCTCGTGCGATTTTGCGGTGTTCTGCGCTAAACTTTTTCTCAACGGACGTCAGCCTTAGCGGAATTAAATCTCATAAGATATACAACACACTGCGCTGAAGTTCGAGGCTGAAGAGCTGAAGCGACGCTGGCAAAGTGCCACGGTGTGAAATTACGTTTTTTGGGCTATAGGAGTGCTAAACTTTAACATTTTCCGGCCAGGAATTGAAAATCCTGGCGCAGCCTGTGAAATAACTATTCATAGCACGTTTATAATGAAAATACATTTTTAAGACAACCTCTCTTGTGCGGATTCCAGTGGGAGATCGATTGCTGTAGCGAGCCTTTTTAGAATTTTATAATTTCTAAACAGGCTCGGGTCTGCTCTGGCGGTAATGTTTGAAAACTAAGATAAAGCTAACCAATATTAATTAAGCTAAGCAAAGTTAATAGATTATTGTGGATATTTTGCAGTTCCAATAATACTTACTACATGGATACGATTCAAATTGATAAAATACAAGGATCTTTGTCCGTATTCCTCGCATTACATTCCATTTACTAAAGTACAACTGCAGGCAAACTTCAAAGAGCAAAGCAATGAATTCCGTCCACGCATTCAAATTTCGAAAATGCTTGATTGAACTAATCCCCGAGCATGTTAGCACACTAAGCATGCATTCAACTAAATAACTCCGTTTCAAGCAACTCCACGAAGTGTAACTACAAATAGTTACACAAACCGCAACACAATAGTTACTGAAGGTGCAACGTAGTTAAGTTAGCTGTGTACGGGCGATTTCTCCATTTGCAACGATCAAGACGAATCGACTGCGCTATAAGTCAAAGTCAAACTCGCTGTGAAGATAGATGCTGGCCTCTTGATACATTTCCTTGAGGAGTTCACCTGCAGTGATTTGTGCGCCGTTTGTAAAACGATTTACAGAGAATCGAGTAGTATTTTACAAAGACTGTAAACTCTACGATTAGACCTAAATGTAAACTTACTTGCTGTAAACCAGTACTAAATCAGGGTGATTTCACTCGCACTGTACAAAGGCTGCAAGTACATACTGCCGACCGCTCAGTGGGTTTTTCAGTACCCCTATAGCGAGTCGGAAAGAGATAGAGAGCACAGCATTTAGGTTAATAACAAATTTCATTATTTTGCGATTTGAATCTTCTGTACCGTAAAGTATTCTTGAATTCTGTGCCTGAATTTAGAACTCGCGTCTTAGGAGGGACAAAAACAGCGTCATCGGGACCCCTCAAATCTTCATAATTGAGTTAAAATTATAAAAAATAGTACTCTGCCTAATAGCTTTTTCGACGCTACCACATACGATTAATGTTATTACAATGAAAAGCCAAAAAAATTGCTTTAGGTATTTCTGGAGGGGAATTATACGTATTACAATCCACCAAGTCGCGCCCCTCTCTGTCAAAATCACTTATGTTTCATTCGATTCGTACCTATAGAGTTTGATAGAGTAGGGCGCGTCATCGTAGATTGAAATATCTATACTATTGGTGAATTTGAATTATGGAATTTATTAATAATTCAGATGTTACATAAAATACAGACAGATGGGCTGACAAATACAACAAGACAAGAATATCCACTAAACCAGCAAAACCACTCTTTTCTTTCCAGCCAGCAAATCCGCTCTTTCAAATGTAGTAGAGAAAATGCAATATATATTATTAAACGAGTACAAACGCATTACAAGTTGCAACCCTTTGAAGAACAAAAATAATATCCATTAATAATTCCGTTTGTTCAATCGCCGTTATTCCCTCGAGGAATCGGCTTGTAAAGATTTCCATCACAAAGAGTTAACGTCGCCTTTTGTATAAGAGATTTGTATTGTTTTCAGTTTTGACGGCGTGAATAAACGAAGCGATTGAGTGAATGGAAATTCGAATGAGGTTTAATCAATGAAACCGGAAAGACGTCAGGCGTCAGTAGAGCAAAGCATTTTGGCGTGATTTTGTGTATTTGTATACCTCCTTGATTATATCCATGTTACGGAGTAAAATATCGTTCCATTTTTTAATTACACAACAGAACTGACTTAACTATGATTGTATATGGCTGCTAAACCTCAACAAATATGGATTTTCTAAAAACTTTTTCGGCCGCTGCTGGTCAGTAATTTCAATTTATCTCGAAAACAGTTGTCATAATAATACTTTTGAAAAAATATTATATGGTGATGACGGATCCCTTTAAATACGCGAGTCCAAATCACACTTGACCGGGTTCTGTATATAAAACAAAGATCCTTGACCTAAGTACTGCTCTTATTATTATTTAGTATTCAATATTTGAATAACGGCGAAGTATGTTTTATCATTATAACGAAGTGGCGTTGCGGTCGTAATGACAATATTATAATATGAGCACGTTCTCTTTTCACGTTTTCACATTATTTCATGTATCTAAATTATTAAAATAATGAGACGAGGCGACACAATAAAATAATACCACAAGAATTCTAAGGATCTTAATTATATTGCATGAAGGGTTTACAACAATGTTTTCAACATCTAAATATTAAAGTAAGGAAGTGTTGTTTAACATAACTTCCAATCAAATTAAATAGGCAGGGTCCAATTAAAAGTTCAATTGGCATACTTTTCTTGTTGTACGGTTTGTCGATCTTCGAGGTTGACATACTTACTGGGTGCATCGATCAGTAAGACAGTTGGTACAAACAAAAATATGCCATTTTTTACTTTGGCATAGGTAATCGTTAAATTAATGATTATACTTGATTATTTAACTGAATTTTAGACAGTTTATCTCCAACAAATTGAGAAGTGCATTTAGTTTTGATGACAATACCATACAATACCAAATGGCGCCATTCTAAATTCACGAAGTTAAAATAATTCAAGGCGGTGGTGCCAGTTCTCCAGGTGATAGAATTTTTGTTTGTTAGAGTCAGGAAAATTGCAGGACTATTATAACAGGACAGACTATAAATTTCAATGAAAAGGTTTACGTGAAACGTTCGTATGGCTGCGTCTTCAGGTTCATATCGGTGATGTAGCCTGATTAAAACAGAAAAAACAAAAAGATGCTGTGGCGCGATTCTCGTAAGTATAAAATCCATCTACAATTGTGTAAATTCTTGACGATTTTACAAAACTATGAGACACGTTAGCGACAAAAACACGGCTGCCAGTGCGAAGGCGTGTAACAAATTGCAGCTGTCAAGTACAACGCGTCGCTGTAAAATTCAGGCGTTGACGCCATAACAATGTGTACCGTACCTAGTTTGCACGCCTGGTCACTGGACGCAATGTCCCATGCATTCTAGAGCGTATTCTTGCTGGATTTCGAAGCTTTTTCATGGGTGACTAGATTTTACGCGCTATTTTCATGAACGAAGTAGATTTTTTTGACTGCCTATTCCACCGTCCACGTTTGTCGACAACCGACATCCGACGCTTCGATTATTATTACCGGTTATCGGATTGAAGCGATGTTGACACAAGTTTAACCACCGTGCACCGTACCGATATCGAACGTAAGGTTTAAGTATTACAAGCGAAATAAAGACGATATCGGTCACAGGCTCACAGAGTTTCTAAGCAGAAAATGAGTCCGATAAAATTATCGGTCCCATACAGTGACGTCACAGATACCTACAGAAAAATGTTGATTGTCGTATGGACAGATAAGTATTTAATCAATGCATGAGGCGCCATATCGGACACGTGAGATTATTATTTATGGAATAACGTTACATCGACAAACGACCATATACTTCGTTCATCTAGCAGTTAATTAGTCCGACTGTAACCTTTAAAGATTTTTAAGACATTTATCAAACAGTTCTAGAAACGAGCGTGATAGTTTGTCTTATAATTTTAGGTTTGTCTTACTGCAGAAATTTATTATAGAGGCTTTGTGCATTATAATATAAAAAGGTTCAGTTTTAATAGTAGGTAGATACCTATTTTAAAACTTTCTAAAACGGCATCTGCATATTGTTGCAGCACATTGTAACAACCCAGGAAAGATAAGGGTTATAAATAAATTATAGAGTTTTTGTGTTTGCAAACAGGTTCAACTTAAAAATCGAATTATGCTAAAACTCAGAAAAATAGCATCTATTATTGTGCCATCCTAGTTATTTTAAGTATTATCTTCTAATTAGAACGTGAAATTGTCTTCTACATTTCAAAGAAAATTGGAATCAAATAAATAAAGACGGTGGCGATTTAAAATTGGATTACAATTTATAGTTTGTACTGTGTTATGTTGCCCTCAGTAAAAGCAGAGCTTGAAAATCACGTTCCACACAATGTTCGTTGTGGCACTTGAAGTCTTGAAGTACTTCTTGAAGAACACAGTAATAGTGTTGCATTGACTGTACTTACATTGCCACACACAGCTTTAGCGTACGATAAGCAAAACAAAAAAAATAACATTTTATCATTCAAACAACATTCATTCATAAGAACTATTCCAAAAACGAAAATTATTAGGGTTTGCCGCTTCTCTCTTCTGATTGGTGCACGTTAGTGTCATTCATTTTTATTTCTCATGTATTTTTCTCAGAATGTTTATGCTATTCTTCTAATAATGTCTTTAGATATGATTTTTTTCCACAAGTTTTGATGAAAAATAGCGTGTGTCCAAATTATTTTGGTCTCGAGAGTCGTATATTAAATTCCTTGCTGCATTCAGGATTCTACTTTATAAAATCGTGCTCAGAATTTTACTTATTATTACTATACAATTGTTTGTTTTGCTCTATTATTCATAATAATCTCCAAGGACAAAATATTGGACTTGTTCGCAAACGTACCTACTGTAATTTAATTAATTACCTACCTGAGAAATTCAATTTTCAAATTGAACAGAGGAATTCAATTTTCAAAATATTCTACAAAAGGTGCTTCAATATGATAACAGACAGTAAATTAATTTTGGTAGACGAGAAAGCAAAGATTTAAATCGCTAGATGAGGCCTAAACCTCCAAAAACGCCCAAATTTTTTTGTCTTGTGTGCCATTTTTTGTTGCGTACTCGTTGTCATCTTACACACACAGCGACATAAGAAATGGTGATATAGCGATGTCTTATTTATTTTTAAACGAGATTTGCACTTGCGTTCTCTGTCACAGAATCGCACTCAACAGCATGCTGAGAGCACTCACTCAGCATGTTTGTGGACGTTTTCGATGTGCGCAACGTAGGCTTAGGACTCATCTAGCGATTTAAATCTTTGCGAGACAGGTTTAAACTTCGTACAGCTTAACGAGACTTACTTAAAAGATTAGTGTTACAACTTAGAAGGAGTAACTTAGAAACAGAGATGAATTATAAATTTACTTCCCGATTATGTTCTTAGATGTTTGGCAATGAAGTTAAATCTCAAATATTAATAAAAGTGTTTTATTTTTCAGGTAAGTAAACGAAGTTTGAATTGCTTCAAACTCATACTACTACAAAGGTCAGTAAATAGTATTTAGTTTAAGTCAGTAAATAGTGTTTTAATTTTATATTCTAAAATAACTTTGAGATCCTTCGAAGCAAAACTTGATTATGCAATAGTAATAAATATTAGCTATTCCTCACAAAGTCACAGGCGGGATTTCAGTTTTTGAAAATCTTTTTTTTTTATATAATTTCTCGAGTTATTAGATAAAAACATCTACTTTACAAGGATCGCGATCCGAAAATACGAGTATTATCGGAGTATTCAAACATTATAATTATACTCATCGATCTTCAATCTATCTAAATATATAAAAGAAGAAACTGACTCACTGACATATCAACGCACAGCCCAAACCGCTGGGTCTAGAGACTCCAAATTTGGCACACATGTTCCTTGTGAGGTCTAGGGGAGCACTAAGAAAGGATTTTTCAAAATTCACCCTCTAAGGGGGTGAAACGGGGGTCCAAAGTTTGGATTTTATCAAGTTAAAATACGTCTTCACGCCGCAACTACTGTACCGATTTGGCTAAAATTTGGAATAGAGGTATATTATATCTTGCATTACCACATAAGCTACTTTTCATCCCGAAAAAATTCATGGTTCCCGTGGGATAAGTTAAAAACCGAAATTCACGCGGAAAAAAAATCTCACGCCGCAAGTACACAACCGATTTGGATGAAATTTGGAATGGAGATAGACTAAATCCTGATTTAATAAATAGGGTACTTTTCATCCCGGAAAAATCCATGGGTTTTGCAGGAGAAGGGAAAAACATATATTCGCGCGGGAAAAATACTACTTCCCGCCGTAATTACTGAACTGATATGGCTGAAATTATGAATAAAGATAGATTATATCTTGGATTAATACGAAGGCTACTTTTCATCGCGAAAAAATTCAAGGTTCCCGTGGGATTAGTAAAAAACCGAAATCAACGCGGAAAAAAATCTTCATGCCGCAAGTGCACATCCGATTTCGCTGGAATTTAGAATGGTGATAGATTATATCCTGGGTTAATAAATAGGCTACTTTTTATTCCGGAAAAATCCATGGTTTTTGCAGGAAAAAAGAAAAACAGATATTCATACGCGAAAATACTACTTCACGCCGTAATTACTGAACTGATATGGCTGAAATTCGGAATAAAGGTAGATTATATCCTGGATTAATATAAAGGCTACTTTTCATCCCGGAAAAATCCATGGTTTCCACGGGAAACCTGAAACATTGATGTTCACACGCGAAAAATACTACTTTACGCTGTAATTACTGAACTGATATGACTGAAATTCGGAAAGGAGATAGATTTTATCCCGGATTATTACTAAGCCCACTTTTCATACCGGGAAATTCCATGGTTTCTATGATAATAATGAAAAACAGAAATTCACGTGTGAAAAATATTCCATCATGCCGTAATTACTGAACTGATTTGGCTTAAATTTGGAATCGAGATAGATTATATCCTGGATTAATACAAAAGCTACTTTTTATCACGGAAAAATCTATGGTGTCCGCGGGAAAATTGAAGAACTGATATTCACGCGGTAAAATTACTACTTCAAGCTGTAATTACTGATCTGATATGACTGAAATTCGGAAAAAAGATAGATTTTATCCTGTATTTATACGTAGGCTACTTTTCATCCCGGAAAATTTCATGGTTTTTGCAGGAAAAAAGAAAAACATATTCATACGCGAAAAATACTACTTCACGCCATAATTACTGAACTGATATGGCTGAAATTCGGAATAAAGATAGATTGTATCCTGGATTAATATAAAGGCTACTTTTCATCCCGGAAAAATCCATGGTTTCCGCGGGAAACTTGACACATTGATGTTCATACACGAGATATACTACTTTACGCTGTAATTACTGAACTGATATAACTGAAATTCGGAAAGGAGATAGATTTTATCCCGGATTACTACAAAGCCTACTTTTCATCCCGGAAAATTCCATGGTTTCTATGATGATAGTGAAAAACAGAAATCCACGCGTGAAAAATATTCCTTCATGCCGTAATTGGTATGGCTAAAATTCGGATTAAAGATAGATTATATTTTTTCTTTTTCTGAAGAAACTGACTGACTGACTGACTGACTGACTGACTGACTGACTGACTGACTCACTGACATATCAACGCACAGCCCAAACCGCTGGGTCTAGAAACTCCAAATTTGGCTCACATGTTCCTTATGAGGCCTAGGGGAGCACTAAGGAAGGATTTTTCAAAATTCACCATCTAAGGGGGTGAAACAGGGGTCCGAAGTTTGGATTTTATCAAGTTAAAATACGTCTTTACGCCGCAACTACTGCACCGATTTGGCTCAAATTTAGAATGGAGGTATATTATATCTTGCATTATTACATAGGCTACTTTTCATCCCGAAAAAATTCATGGTTCCCGTGGGATACGTTAAAAACCGAAATTCACGCGGAAAAAAAATCTCACGCCGCAAGTACACAACCGATTTGGATGAAATTTGGAATGGAGATAGATATCCTGGATTAATAAATAGGATACTTTTAATCCCAAAAAAATCCATGAGTTTTGGAGGAGAAGGGAAAAACAGATATTCACGCGGGAAAAATACTACTTCCCGCCGTAATTACTGAATTGATATGGCTGAAATTATGAATAAAGATAGATTATATATTGGATTAATACGAAGGCTACTTTTCATCGCGAAAAAATTCATGGTTCCCGTGGGATTAGTAAAAAAACCGAAATTAACGCGGAAAAAAATCTTCATGCCGCAAGTGCACAACCGATTTGGCTGGAATTTGGAACGGAGACAGAGTATCAGATATATCCTGAGTATCAGATATATCGGCTACTTTTTATCCCGGAAAATTCATGGTTATTGCGGGAAAAGTGAAAAACAGATATTCACGCGGGAAAAATACTACTTCGCGCCGTAATTACGGAACTGATATGGCTGAAATTCGGAATAAAGATAGATCATATCCTGGATTAATACGAAGGCTACTTTTCACCCCGGAAAAATCCATGGTTTCCGCGGGAAAACTGAAAAATTGATGTTCACGCTGTAATTACTGAATTGATATGACTAAAATTCGGAAAGAAGATACATTTTACCCCGGATTATTACATAGGCACTTTTCATGCCGGAAAATTCCATGGTTTCTATGATAATAGTGAAAAACAGAAATCCACGCGGGAAAAATATTCCTTCATGTCGTAATTACTGAACTGGTTTGGCTGAAATTTGGAATCGAGATAGATCAAAGCAAGGATTTTTTCTCCCGGAGAAATCCATGGTTTCCGCGGGAGAACTGAAAAATTGCTTTTCACGCAAAAAAACACTACTTTACGCTGTAATTACTGAACTGATATGACTGTTTGGAAAGGAGATAGACTTTATCCCGGATTATTTACATAGGTTATTTTTCATGCCGGAAAATTCGATGGTTTCTATAATAATAGTGGAAAACTGATATCCACGTTGAAAAAATATTTCTTCATGCCATAATTTCTGAACTGATTTTGCTGAAATTTGGAATAGAGATAGATTCTATCCTGGATTAATACATTGACTACTATTTATCCCGGGAAAATCCATGGTTTTTATGATAATCATGAAAAATAGATATCCACGCGGGAAAAATATTCCTTCACGCCGTAATTACTGAATAGATTTGCTTGAATTTGGAATGGAGATAGATTATATCCTAGATTAACTGCGGGAATAGCGAAAAAAAATTAATACGGGATATACACCTACTCCTTCACGGCGCAACTGCTGAAATTTTTTGGCTGAAAATCGGAATGGAGACAGATTTCGTCCTAAATTAGCATAAAAGCTACTTTTTATTCCGGAAAATAGATGGTTCCCGTGTGTAGGGAAAACTAAATTTTCGCGGGCAAAGCCGCGGGTTTCTGCTAGTTGTTCTATAATTACTTACTGCATGATTGAAGGAAAGTAACATTTTCACATGTACATTAAATAGCAAAATATATGAAATGAATGTGTCTTATATTCCGAATGAAAATTCATTCTCACGTGTTACTTTAATAGCAAAATATAAGAAATTAATTTGTGTACTTATATTCCCATTTCCATTTGCAAATTTTTATAGGTCAAATTAAACTCTTATATATTTCTCATATCGTACTAATTTCTCATCAAATTCTCACTGACTACCAAGAAAACTATATGCCTAAGTGCCTACCTAAGTATATAACACGATGTAAGAGAGTACAGTATAGTCCTACTCGATAGTCGCGTACTCGTCGTTTCCTTAGCTACATCAACATCACATCAGCGATCGTATTTCTCGACACAAGTAAACATGCTCAAAGCACTTCAAAGCAGTATGTCAGAGGGCCGTAACAAGGATATTGTTGACAGCACAGAATTCGCAACAAATTGTACGATTTGTGAACTGTGTAGTTGTGTACCTCTTTGCGGTAGCTTTTGCTGCTTGGGTGGATCAATACCTTCATTTCATACTTTCAAGGAAGAAAGGAATTAGATGATGATGCAGTATCTATTAACAAATTTGTGGTGGCATAATATGGTTTTAAGAACGGTAGCTGAGAACAAAAAGTCTTCATTGTACTTAGTTTCTTGCCATTTTTTGGCTTTATTTAAGAATTTTAAAATACCTGTACGAACATTTTTGTAACGCTGTTTAATTACGAATAAATAAATAAATGATATTTTCATTGATAACCTGATTCAAACAATTAAATCAAATTCCTTTGCTTTGCTTTATAGTACAAAGTTTATATTTAATTATATATTTTGTATTTTATTACAAAAAAAAACTTGAATTTTAAAGTATTATTCAATCAAGTATCAATATAACATAAGCTTATTATTTGAGTTAAATGCAAAGTAACAAAACAAATACTTAGCCGAATAAACTCGTAAAAGCCAATTACCTATAACTGTGGAGTAACAAAGTAAAGTACGAATGAGTACCAAACTTTGTACTTTGATAATGAGTTTTGACAAATTATTTACGTTGATTCAGAGTTGATACAATTGATTGTAAAGCTAAGGACATAATTTTATGTTACTTACCCCGACTTGCACGAAATAAATTTAAAAATTTCAGTTCTACTTACACTAATTTCATCGCGAGAAATTTCAAAATTTCATAAATTTTTTGACATTGAATGTGATTAAATTAGTTAAAGTACCTCTTTTTTTGAATTTATTTCGACATTATTCTCAAAATATCGTTAAACATACCTTCTTTTAAGTAATACTGTTATGTTTTAACAATACGCATATTCTCCTTCGCCGATAACATGATATTATTTCGTATATTTTTGCAGCGAGATTTCCGCAATAATATCATATTTAAGGATCTAATACTGCAGGTGTAGTCGCAGCCTAATATCGCGAGAAAAGTTTTGTAAAGCATTATTATTAGAGTACACAAAATTTGTACGAATGACTTAATTTCAATGAAAGTATGGAAATGAGACTTTTGCTTTTATAAATATGAATTTAATGACTTGACAATGTTCGGCAAATTGGAAGTTTTTAGGGTTCTGTATCTCAGAAGAAAGAAAAAAGCGGAACCCTTATAAGATCACTTTGTTCTGTGTCAGTCTGTGTGTCTTTCACGACCCTTTATTTCAGTAATTATATTTGCTGTCACAAAAAATTTAAGATTATGTTTTTTTAGGGTTCCATACCAATTTGGTAAAAATGGAACCCTTATGGTGAGACTTTCTCCGTCCGTCCGTCCGTCTGTCACACTCGATTATTTCAGTAACTATTCAAGCTATCGACCTGAAATTTAGAATAGTTATAGATAATAGTGACGCTACGTCATAGCAATCGTAAAAATTTGAAAATTGATTTTATTTTTATTTAAAAAGGGGGGAAAACCGGGTCGCCGAAATTTCAAAATGAGATAACAATATTGAGTGGGGTATCATATGAAAGGGCGTTACTTGTATATTCTAAAACCAATTTTTATTTATTTTTATGCCTGATAGTTTTTGATTTATTAGGCAAACTGTCGAAAAAATACCGTCCCCCCCCCCTTATCTCCGAAGTTTACCATTCAAAAAATCTGAAATAAATATGATCAATAGAAGTTAACGTATATTTTACAGGAAAAATAAAATCAACCCTCTTACTATTATACTTTTTTTGCTAGTAACAATAATCCGCCGAAAACAAAGTTAGGTTTGCGGTTTGCCAGCAAAAGTACTTATACGTAAATTAAACTCGTAAAATCATGAACAAAAGTGATTCTTTTAATGTTTTACTTCTTTTATGGTATGGAACCCTCTGTGCGCGAGTCCGACTCGCACTTGGTCGGTTTTTTTCATTTAAAAACGGTCGTCGAAATTTCAAATAAGATGAATAGTAGGTATCATTTGAAAGGACGTTTCTTGTGTATTCTAAAACAGATTTTTATTTATTTTTATGTCTGATAGTTATTGATTAATTTGGCAAAATGTCAAAAATACCGTTTATCTCCCAAGTTTACAAATTGAAAAATCTGAAATAATTATGATAAATAGGCATAAATGGTATAATTTACGGGAAAAGTGCGTTTTACTCTTTCTATAATAATACGAAACCCTCAGTGTGTGAGTCCGACTTGCACTTGGGCGGTTTTTTTTAAACAATTTAGTAATATTTTTAAGTCCCGTGTGCTTAAGCTGAGTTGGAATCAAGGCAGCAAAGCATGGCATGACGTGGCTCACAATACAAGGACTTAAAACATTCATTCATTATTCTTTTATGTTAATACTAAAAAGTAAAATTGCAATAAAAGTTCAAAATAAAAATGGTCATAAAGCTAAATATTTAAAAAAAAAAGTAAATCGGTAGCGAGAAATGAACAATAAACCGACTAATAACATATTAAACAAGTAAAAATAAAATTATTGTGAATTCTAGATTACTTATAAAAAGAGCAAAGCAAAAGGTTACAGCAATACTAATAAATTAATATTAGTCGCAGCATGATTGCCTGCAAGTATTCCGATGTAAAATAATATCGTAGGTGGCCGACGTAAAACCTAGGGTTTTCAGTTTATTGCATACCATAATTTATTATAATTTACATAATTCGCTTCGGTGCTATTGCCTCCGTTTATACATATACAACCTTAAGGTGTTGCGGCCCTATCAGCCCGCGAAATTCAAATTTTATTTAGTTTTTCGCAGATATTAGACTAATTACACATTGTAGATTTATGGCAATGCATTTTGCGGGCCTACTTTTTATGCATCTACATGTTTTTAATAGAAACTTTACTCGAAAGTTCCCACTCATCTCATATTGGTTCCCGAAAGATATTTTTTTGCAGTTTCCCAGATTTCGAGCTATCGGGAACCAATATGAAGTAAATTAGTATTGTTGAGCAGAGTTTTTATTAAAAACATGTAGATGCATAAATGTTGTGCCCGCAAAACTCATTGCCATTAGCCTTCGATGTATAATTAGCCCAGTATGAGCGAAAAACTAAATAAAATTTGAATTTTCGCGCCCGGATGGTACCCATCGCCCTTAATAGTTTATAGTAGCTAGGGTGTAAACGGACTTTAACCGTCTGGGGCAAATGTTATAAAACTTGAATTAACTAATTTATTGTGAACGTTATGCTATTAATTAAGTTTATTGTCGAACAAGATATTCTAGAATTAGAAATTGAATATTCAAAAATTTAATTAGTTTTCTTGTCGGAACTACTCAGATTTTAGGGAAATATAAGAGTCGTGAAATAAACTACTAAGAATAAACTAGCAGCTTGTTTATTCTTAATCAAATTTTGGTGTAATGTGATTTCAAATAAAAGAACTAGTTTCAGAGTTCACTGATTCCAATTATAAAGAAAACTGAAGTACCTATTTTTATTATTCCCGGAAATTCTGGAACTCCTGACGCAAAACGTCGAGTTTAAAAAACTTTGTTTTTAAACAAATTGCCAATTGCTTTTTATTTAAATTGTTCCGTATAGCCTGACGTGTAACACGATCTCGTCTTGGATATATAATATCACATAAATATACCAATTCTTATAAAGATAAAGTCCAAAAAAGCACTTTTTTATAAGTCATAAGGTAAAAATATTAACAACTCTCGAGGCTCGACAAATCGGTTGCAAAATATAACAAACAAAAAAGGCTCATAAATGTTCACATCCAATTTTGTTGTTCATCTCAGAACAAAAACAACACTTTATTTGTTGTCAAAAACATCACATATTTTTTCACGGTGGCGAATATCTTTGTGAGGTTGAGAGAGATGTGCTTTTTATAAAAGTGCAAGACCACCGGATCGTATAAAAGTAAAAATGCAATAGAAGTTATAAATAGATGTATTAATATAACAAATAACAATAAAAGCTTAAAATGATTCTTTAATGAATTAATAAAATCACAAATTACACTACTTATAGTATAATATTAAATTGAAATTTTTATACGTTTTTGAGTATAACCGAGTACATCTTCAGCTATATAAATGACCGAGTACATCTCTGAAGATTAACTGAACTAATAATTGAAATTGTATTAACAATAGTATGTACTCACACTGTTCGTAGACACTTATAATGTCTACTCTTGAACGTGTTATTAAATGTCACAGCGTCCAATAAACATGTAGCGCGAAAGAAAATATATAATACACATTTTTCATTACGTTCCCCCACAATAGCTATCAAATATGCACAGAGTAGCTTTGACATAGACAGCGAGGCTTACCTTTAATGCCTTTTATCAATTTGCTTCTATAAAATTTGTAAAATATACAAAAACACTTTTATAAGTAAGATCTCACTTAGAAAAGTGTTTTTTGTTATACTACGTCTTTGAATTATAAAAAATAAACAGTCATAGAATTTTACTCGTCTGAATTGTAAAATTTAAAAATGATCTCGTTAGGTCTACGTTGGTTCTACGAACCATTTACGTAGAATGTAGGGGCTCTACATAAGCACTACGCAGACTCTGATAGGCTATACGTACGTGTAGCGTAGACACTTCGCAGGCTCTACGAACCGACGGAGGTTATTCACAAGTGCAGCAAGGCTAGTAAGTGCAAAGGTAGCTTAGGTACACTTGTAAAATAGAACTATATACAACAGTTAAACACTTGTAAGTGTTAAAAATTGGATATTTATATTCCTGAACCTGTTTTATATTATTTTATAGTGTGCTTTTACTCAGTGCAGAGGGCGATGAAATCCTAGTTAAAAATGAAAAAAAAAATATATATTTTATTTAAATGCACTAAAAATAAAATAAAAATTACTCATAAAACTTTTTTTATCAATATGTAACATCGTTACACAATCATGATACCCATATAAAAGCTTGTCGCGAGATACAGGTCAGTACCTGTATTTATCTAGTTTCGAAATAAAAATAAAAAAAATCAATCAAATCCTGTCAAAAATGTATATTTGTTTATTTAAATCTAGGGACAAGTTTTTATATTGTTATATCCAATACCCCTGAATTGAATGATTTTTATGAGTCTTTCGGACCAGACCGTTGTCAGTAGTCTCTGTTATTCAGCATCTATATACGAAAAGAATGTTTATTTAGGATATATCGCAGTTATTCAGACGTATAAAAACAGCGGCCACTTTGAGATTTATGCGAGTTTTTATTTTCATTGTTAGCACAGGACGTATCTCGCAATACTTTATCCCGGAGACGCGACCAGCGAACCTTGTAACGTTCATCGCTTCTATTATTATGAAAGTGGATTCAGAATCGCTTGTTATAAATCAGCTTTCTTTTTCCGTCCGCCCAATGCAACTCATTGCCAACTAGCGAACTTATATATCCCGAGAGATCATCATCTCTTTCGTAACGCTCTTGTCAGAGCGGTCGTGGTCATCACTTTTCAGTGACAATTCATCTCCATTCCTCCCGGACAGCTGCTTTTCTGGAGCACACATATAATAATTATAGGAGACGTCCACTGCAGCCTTTACTTGGTCCGTCCATCTCACAGGCGATCTGCCGCGAGGTCTGGTCCCCTCTACTTTGGACGACTAGACGTTCGATAGAGATATTGTCACGTCTAGTCACGTGACCAAAGAAAGTGAGAATTTGAGCCTGAACGATAGAAGACAGATGCTGCATGACGCCGAGTTCTTCCAGAATGGACTTGTTGGTCCGGAATTGGTTCCAGGACACTCTCAACATTCTTCTCCAGCACCACATCTCGAGAGCGTTTATTTTCTTTATCTCACTTTCTCGCAGGGTCCACGTCTTTGAAGCGTAGAGGAATATGCAGAATACCAGTGCTCTAACTAGCCGGATCTTAGTAGTCTTGGTGATTTCACGATTCCTCCATATTTTTTGCAGCTTATCCATTGCTGATCTGGATATGGCCATGCGCCGTTTGTTTTCGTCTAACAGCCTCCGCTGTTCGAGATCAACGCTCCTAAATAGACATAAGATTGCACTACTTCACAGTTCGCTATCTGTGTCACTTCTGGCGAGTTGTTGTTAATGCGGTCGACAATCATGACTTAAGTCTTACTGTGCGGTTGCTCTTGAAGCCGAATTAAGACTTATGGCTTCCATCTTTTGTAGAAGTTCTCCCATATGGCAGATACTAGTAGCGAATAAGGTGGTATCATCCGCATCCCGAGAGATAGTCAACCTTAAAAGATAGACATGTGGTACCGCGAACTTTTTTTTTGGAACTTTTAATAATAAATCCGTAACAGGACAATAATTTTACTTTACATGATTTTTTCGTAACTTTTACCGTTTACGCAGCGCACGCAACGGAAGCTCATCAAAAGGAACAATTTTTCCAGTTTTTGGAACATTTTTGACTGTTTTTGGAACATTTCGGGCAATGTTTCATACAATCCCTAACTTACTTGATGTGCGAAGAAATGACGAAGTCATAGGCAATCGCCCGACTTCGAATTGGTGTAGGTACCTAAAATTTAAATAAAAATTATTTCACTCTTTCTAGTGGCATTTGAAGTTGGTTTTTTGGAAAGCATTTCCCATTTTTATTTTATACTTTTCAGTGGAAAACAAAAAAATGCACAAGGCGTTGTAAAAATACCCAAATCGCTTGAGGTGTGTTCATAAACTCTGAAGAGATACCTAAAATTTACCAAGATCCCATCATCAGACCCTGACTTGATGACTTTAGTCATCAAATCAGTATCTGCTAGCAAATGCACCAGTTACTATAAAAAATACCCAACTCGCTTCAAGTATACTAGCAAAATTTGAAGAGTTCTCTCGATTTCACCAAGATCCCATCATCAGATCCTGACTTGATGACTTTAGTCATCAAATCAGTATCTGCTAGCATATGCACCAGTAACTATAAAAAATACCCAACTCGCTTTAAGTATACTAGCAAAATTTGAAGAGTTCCCTCAATTTCGACGTGATCCCATGATCAGATCCTGACCTGATGACCATAGGAAAACTTGGAAAATATTACTCTTTCTAATAATACTCTAATAGTTTCATGTGTCCATATAAAATTTAAAGAGTTCCCTCGATTTCTCCAGGATCCCATCATCAGATCCTGACCTGATTAAAATGGGACCACCTGGAAACAAAACCCTCTTAAACAAAAAAAGAATTTTTCAAATCGGTCCACGCGTCTTTGAGTAATCGGTGAACATACATAGATAAAAAAAAAAAAAAAGATTCCGACGAATTGAGAACCTCCTCCTTTTTTTGAAGTCGGTTAAAAAAGAGGCAGATATGGGACAGGCGCACGCGTTTTGAAGACTCAATAAAGTTCTAATTGTGACTTTCGTGATTATAAATGCGTCGAGCGCAAGCACGAGCATGTCGCAAGGTTGGTTCAAACGTGGGCAGTTCGGCACGGATTTCAAACGCGATTTCTTGGTGATTTCTGATTCTAGTTTAAAAATGTTATTTTTATTAAAATAATTGCAGCATCTTTTAAACGGTCAATACTCCATTATATCAAGTCATCAAGTGGCGACACAGAGCTACGAATTAATCTGAACAAAATTATTTCTATTCGAAAATATTATGTTACATAAATGCAGGTACAATACACATATACACATAGGGCAGACGGCGCGAAAAAATGACGCCAATTTATTGGTACCAAAAATGCTGTAGTTCGCTCAGTGGCCACCTATAAAAATTTGACAGATGGCGCTACTGTTTGCTTGTACGAAAAAGGTTTAAGTAAATCGTTCCGATGCCCATATCCTGACTTTTCTTATCAGTGGCAGGTAGACAGACAACGTCCACTTTTTAACGGTGCTTTTATTTTGCGTCGAATGTATTTTGCATTTTCTCAATACGAGCACATTATCCCAACGAGATGCTACGGGATAATAATTTGGCAGCTGTATCGATTTTATTGCTTTCAAGTGTAAAATGAAAATGCTCGTTTGCATTTTAAGTTGCACAGCTGAGTCTGATGTGATTTCGTAACAACGCTGCCGTTTATACAAGACATGGTTTTGTTTTGCTTAAATTTTTCTTGTAGATATTGGATTCAAAGAAAAATAAAAGAGGTTACTTTCTTGTAAGCTGAGCATCCCTGAAGCCCCTCTAAAGAAATGAGAAAGCCTAAAGTTTTCTCGCAAAGCACGTAGAGCTACAGTTCGTTCGCGTTAAGAATGCAGTGATCTGCGGCAGTGATTATCAGTGCAAATGTCAACGTGGCCAGTTGTAGGCCACATCATCACTGTGATTACACAAAGGTATTCGCAGTGGTGTTAAAAGCTATGCGTACCTAACTGTGCCTTCAACTGGCCACATTGAACTTGGCCTTGTAATTTGAAAAGATTTGATTGGTTAGGGAGCAGGAATAGGCCGGCAAACAATGAAGATTCGCTGCATTCTTAACGCGAACTTTTGTCGGTTTCTTCAGAGATTTCCCTAGTTTTAGGGTTCCATACCAATTTGGTAAAATTGGAACCCTTATGGTGAGACTTTCTCCGTCCGTCCGTCCGTCAGTCCGTCCGTCCGTCCGTTCGTCAGTCCGTCCGTCCGTCCGTCCGTCCGTCCGTCCGTCCGTCCGTCCGTCCGTCCGTCTGTCACACTCGATTATTTCAGTAACTATCAAAGCTATCGATTTGAAATTTGGAATAGTTATAGGTAATAGTGACGCGACGTCATAACAATCGTAAAAATTTGAAAATTGTTTTTATTTTTATTTAAAAAGGGGGGAAAATCGGGGCTTCGATTTTTCAAAATGAGATAACAATATTGAGTGGGGTATCATATGAAAGGACGTTACTTGTGTAGTCTAAAACCGATTTTTATTTATTTTTATGTCCGATAGTTTTTGATTTATTGACCAAACTGTCGAAAAAAATACCGTCCCAGTTTATCTCCGAAGTTTACCAATCGAAAAATCTGAAATAATTATGATCAAAAGAAGTTAATGTATATTTTACAGGAAAAATAAAATCAACTCACTGACTAATATACTTTTTTTGATAATAACAATAATCCGCCAAAAACAAAGTTACGTTTGCGGTTTGCCAACAAGAGTACCTACATGTAAATTATACTCGTAAATTCATGAATAAAAGTGATTCTTTCAATATTTTACTTCTTTTATGATATGGATCCCTCGGTGCGCGAGTCCGACTCGCACTTGGCCGGTTTTTTTAATGATGAAGACACTGATTTTGTCGCAAAAACGGGTGGTGAAAACACAAAAGTTGCCAACTTTCTGTAGTGGACACTCAGCAGGCCAAGAGGCCAGGACTTATACTAAACCCTCCACGTTGATTTAATGCAGGTTGGCGGGAAATGTAATTAACCTGTCTTAAATAGGATTTATTCTTAAACGTGGCTTGCAAATGACTTTTTTTTATCATTTGCATTGCACAGATGTTGCCGCTACAATTTTAACTTGCATTCCATTTCCAATTTTTTTTTTCAGTATAATTATCTTTCTTCCTGTAAAATTTGGTATATCCACTTTGATATTATTTGCCTTTCTAGGGTCGTGTAATTTATTTTGGGACTCAGATTTAATAAAATCTAAGTGGTCCTTTTTGTGGGGACATCCTATCATAGCTTCCTATCTTTCTTAATGATAGTGCCAATAAATTCGGTCATGGTAATTGAATAGATTTAGATAGACTCGAGAATTTTAATTTCGGCTCGTAAGTTTTATCGTAAGAAATGATCTGTCTCATTC
This sequence comes from Coenonympha glycerion, assembly GCA_963855885.1. Taxonomy (NCBI): domain Eukaryota; kingdom Metazoa; phylum Arthropoda; class Insecta; order Lepidoptera; family Nymphalidae; genus Coenonympha; species Coenonympha glycerion. The sequence continues at coordinate 2,405,388 of OY979631.1, forward strand.
ATCGGATTTATTCTTACAAATGAATAACGTTGGTCTTCGTTTTAAATAATTTAAAACATTTACATCTTCGCAGCTGTGTCGGATGCAATTTCTTGGCAACGACGACATTCACGAAATACTAGCTTTTAGTTGCGGTTTTTTTATAAATCAACGTACTTATAAATATTTAACTGTTAAAATTTTTGTAGTTTTGACGGCAAAATTAATGCAAAATTAATGAATTTCAGCTTTAATTTTTTATAGTAAGTATGAAGCTGCAACAAAGACTTTTAACTAACACATTTTTAATTTTAGTTGTTTAAAAAAAGTTTACAATATACCGGTGCAATATACCGTAACCAGAATAAAATAACGATAACATTTATAGGTGAAAGCATTTCTCGCTAATACATAAATGCAGCTTCCTTACAACCCTCTGAAGATCTTTTATAACAATTTTATTACCCTCGGACCATTTCCTTTGAAGCTCGGACCGGCTGTAACGAGGGGTCTAATGGAATCAAAACTTATTCAAACAATTGTACCTAGAATTGTACAACCTAACGGTGTGTCTGCGTATGGTGTCATGATACTCGTAGCAAGAACTTTCAAGTTGTTAAGTAATCTTTCTTTCAAAGTTACACCTACATACTCGTAGTTGTCTTTGTTTCCGTGCTTTAAAACATCGTACTCCAAGCCACACATAACAGGCGGTGTCTGGTGCTTCCGTCACTTGGGCAACAGTCTAGTATTTGTTGCCCAGGTGGTGGAAGCTTCAGACATCGTTTTAGTATATAAGGGTGTACATTGTTTTATGTGTGGCATAATTTTTGAACACAAATATATTTTTCTTTCTTTCTTTTCTTTCTTTCAAGCCCTAAATAAAAGGCAGGCGCATGGCTACAGAGACAGTTTTCTTTGACAGACGCCTGGAGTATACCTTAGTGTTGGACGTGGCACTGATTGATTGATTGATCAATCACCATTAATTGATCACCATCTAGTATCAGAAGTGATAGGACCAGTCATCCAGTACGGCCACTAATTAAGAAAAATTTCATGCGTCATGCGTTATTGGCAATTAGCGTAGTTTTTCTTGTGTTCGTCACCTTTATTTTAATGATTACGGGATCAAATTATTCAAAACGCCATTTGCACTTATATAGAGCGTCTCACAATTCTCATTCTCTTTTTAGGATCCAGTATACATATAGCACGGATCTTCTCTCAGAGAGCCGGTATCGATTCTGTTTTATAATCTCTTTTAGCACCTCTAAAGGTCTACAGTTCCTTCCACTACGCTATATTTGAAGAAGCTCTAGTCTTTAGTAACAGTTTTATCCCTGTAACGCTTTTAGAGACTTTATCATAGAAAGGGTGCCACTGTTCGTTCGTTCATATCATATATGTTTTATATTGCGGCCAATAGAGATTATGGGTTTTTTCGGAGTTTTTCTTCCCCTATATGAGTTAACAAACGCTAACGAGGCTTATGATGATAACATATACCTACTATGATATACGTACATTTTGTTACTAAGAGCACAACCCGACGTCATTAAAAAACCTCAACACAGGGAAAATCCTTAAAGGATTTCATTTCGGAGCTTAAAAAAAGTAAGCTGCAACACATGTTGCTTGTATGTACATGGATTAATTAAAGCTATGAGCCCGCGTTAGCGCAGACCGGCTTGTAGTCGACTGAAATACATGAAAAATACAAGTTTGTAAATTTCAGAACAGTTTGTGTTAGTCGGCCAATCACGGTTTTTATGACAAACGGTACTAATCAATCGTGATACTTTTATGATTTGAGGTTTAAGACTTTTTTTTAATTTTTGTCTTCTTCGTTTTGCGTTCGCCCGTACGCAACGTACGCCCTCGACGAATACGTTGTTACTACGACAAGCAGCATTGCGTAAAAATATTACTGTTGTCGCCCGTGACTGGCGTGCTTTGTTTCCGGTCGCGCAGATGGCAGCATTGGGCCGGCGGCGCCACTTGCGCGCTTTACTTGTACAAAGGGGTGGAACGACTACATAAAAAGGGCGACACGGCGAGAACGATAATCCTGCTGCCTGGGAGCTACCGTCCCATCACGCTGCTGTCGACGATATCGAAAGTCTTCGAGAAGTTGCTGCTGCTGCACATCACGCCCCACCTTCAGCCACGCGACGAGCAGTTCGGCTTCCGTGCCGAACACTCCACCACGCTCCAAGTCACGAGAGTACTGCACCACCTCGCTGCCGCTTATAATAAGCGGGAGCACTCTGTTGCAGTATTCCTGGACATGGAGAAGGCGTTTGATCGCGTCTGGCATGCCGGCCTCGTTTACAAGCTGTCCACGTCTACTACTCCCCGTCGAGTAGTCAAGACTGTGGCCACCTTTCTGCAAGACAGACGTTTTCAAGTGGCGGTTGAAAGCGTGCTGTCCACGGAACGACCCATCCGTGCCGGCGTGCCCCAGGGAAGCTGCTTGTCGCCCGTCTGCTATAGCAGATACACGGACGACATCCCAGTGGTCGGCGACGCCATGCTGGCGCTCTACGCCGACGACGCTGCACTCATCACCACCTCGCTGAACGCCCCACACGCAGCCATCAAGATGCAGCGTGCACTGGACGCACTTCCCACATGGCTGAAGGACTGGAGACTGAAGGTCAACGTGGCGAAGACTCAGGCGATCTCCATCGGGCGGGCTGTCACCCTGCCGCCCCGGGTGTCGCTTCTGGGAGAGCTTGTCGAATGGACCCCGACGGCTAAATACCTCGGCGTGACCATCGACAAGAAGCTCTCGATGCGGCCCCACGTGAAGAACGTGGTCGCGCAGTCGCGCGCCGCGCGAGGCCTCCTGCGCCCCGTGCTGGCGTCCCACCTGCCTCTCCGTGCGAAGCTGTGCCTGTATAAGGCATACGTCCGCACGCGACTCACATACGCGGCCCCAGCCTGGTTCGCGCTGGTCAGCGAGCCGGGCCGCAAGTCGCTGCGGGCGCAGCAGTCGCTCGCGCTCCGCACCATCACCGGAGCGCCACGCTTCGTACGGAACCAGGTCATCTCCAGGGACCTGCGCATAGAGAGCCTCGACGACCACGTTCGCCGCCTGAGCACCTCGATGTTCGCGCGCGCCGACGGAGCGCGGTCCCAGCATCTGCGGGGCATCGCGCCATACCATCGGCGGCCGCCGGATATCAGGGGTCTGCCACGTGACCTGACGTCGGATTGAGACCACAACGCTTCCTCGCCGCTGGCTGACGGGCGCCCACCGGGACATCACTGGCGGGCACGACCTCGCTGAGCGGCGGGTTGCAAGCTACAACCAGGACGTACCTTCACTCCGCCGCGCTCGCAGATCGCTCGCGACTTCACGCGGGCTCGCATCGCAGCGCGGCGGAGTCACCGGACTGACACCAAGGACCAGCAATGGTCCCACCCAGCGCCCCGCCTGTAGTTGCAGGCGGCGTTGCTACTATTGGAAGGGGCCATCGCCCCGAACAATTACCCCGGGACCCTCAGGGGTCCGCGTGGATGACCCAGACGCGAGAACGATAAGATAGTCTTGATTTAGTAACGCGAGCGGTAATAGGTAAGTGAAAAGTGTCAAGTGAAAATTCAAATAGTAGTAATTAATTGTGTTAATTGTGTTTAAAGTGTTTATCATAAGCAAGGTAAGTGAAGTGTGAAGTAAAGCGCCAAATAGTAATTAATAGTGATTAATTGTGCTTAAAGTGTTTATAATAAGTAATGAGTGATTGGTATTGTATAAAAGGCATATTAATTCTGGTCATACTATGTGAATTAACCAATACATGTTTTATATTGTATAGGTCGTCTAACATTACAGAAAAACGATGGCTTACCTTATTATTAAAAAAATAAAGAGGAAGTTATCAACAAGAGAGAATTGCAAGTCCATTGCTATAGGCCTTCATTCTTAAAACATTGCTTTGAGTTATAATCAACGTTTTTACCCCCCCCCCCCCCCCAGCATCTACTAATTGGACAATTTTAGTCTCATTCGATTCAATACCGCTTAATCTAGGCTAGTAAGTTTTATTTTTAAGTATTTTAGTTTATTTAATTAAATAATTAAAAATACTCTAAAAACTTATAATATAAGCAATATTTTTTAGAAAGTAGGTGAAACGTGCGAGCATAGTACATAATTGTACTCGTATCTGCAACATTTCTAAAAATTTAGAAAATCTGACTACATTTAAGGGTAGAAAAACGTTATCGCTTTTTGTATGAAAGCTTATAGCGAGACGATTTTCTTAACCCGAAGTTACACACGCCTTTGGTAGTCTGCTAGATTGTAAACAACACCCTGATCGAGTTTCGGGGACGAAGTTGTATAAGTTTACTCGATAGCTTATAACCCTAATATATTCATTATTTTCGTACCGTGAAAACTTAGCCAGGCCCCACTTTACAATGCACGCCTTACAACTGGGTACAACTAGATGCATCTAGGAGGAACAACTTGCATGCCAAACATTGGCTTTCAACTTTCGTGGAGTGTGGCAAACTACGCGTAACTTTATGTGGCTTGGTCCGCGGTAGTTTATTCCTGGGTAAAATGTATGGCTCTAAAGACGGGCTTTTTTTCTATCTTAGTTTTTGTATGAGTTTGCTCTTTATAAGCAATCCGATTCCCTTGTATTATTATAGATTATATGTTATAGTGATACGTTTCACTGTGTTAGTGACTTTGATTTTTAACCTCCGACGCAAAAACGATGGGGTGTTATAAGTTTGACGTGTTTGTGTGCGTGCCTGCCTGTGGCATCGTAGCTACGAATGGTTGAAAAGATTTTGATTTTGTTTTCTTTCTTGTAAAGATGTTTAATGGAAACGACCAAGATGGCCGTCACCATAAAATGATGATAACATTTTTTTTCACAACTCCCTCAAGCCTCAATATGGGCATATAATTATAAGCTGGGCGTCACCACGAAGTGGCAAATGATATGTGTCAGGTTTTTTTTCCCTCTCATTTTACTTGTTAAAAGTAAAAACTTAAACGATACAATTATATTTAAAAAGCTGGACACATTATTTTACGATAGTTTTAACTATGTATTTAAATACAAAATTAATATTTTTTGACTGTACTTTTTAACTTGTATTATGTCCCATTCAAAAATATACAGGAGCAGTCATTCAAACGAAAAATATAAAACAATGATATTAGAAAAAATAAAACGCAAGCACAAAAGTCGTTTGTACATAATACTCTTATTATACAATAGGTTCTATACTCGCTCATGACCTCTCTACAGTACCTTTTATCCCAATTTTATTACCTCCAGAGTCCAGACCCTTTCTTTTGATACTTTGCGGCAACAATGAGGCGCTTAATATTCTATACGAAACTTACAATTTTGTTAACACACGTTATTTGCTATTGCAAGTGGATTTAGAAGAAAATTGTATCTAACAACTATCTAATACTAAGAAATGATATATTCACTTGTATCAAGATAATGCTTATGGCAATAATCTCACGTAATAGTAAGATGTAATGATTCTAAGTTGAAAAGAGGTATTAATCACATCGGTTGCTACAAAGCATCGCACCGGAATGCCAAAATGGTTTGCGTTACACTTTTGGTGGTCGGGTGGTGAATATTTTATCATAAACCTTCTTCATTCAAGAAAAAAGTAGCGCCGTCTGCCAAATTCCCCTTATTACGCCACAATAAATAGAAGAAACCGTTTCTGCAGAAACGTGCGTGCGGATTCGAATTACTACTAACGCCGTTGGTTTTAAAACAATCATTTCTGACAACAGTAAACTGGCGGCATTTTTTCATGCGGTCCGACGGGTCCTTATACATAGTAGGGGATCCCAAGTAAGGTCGACCTTCAACGAGCTGTTTATTGAATGAAAACTATTTTATATCCAATTAAATATGTCAATAAATATATCGCAAGTGGGTTGCCTAAAAAATTTCAGTCCAGGATATGATTAATTAAGAATTTAAAAAAAACCATTGTAACATGAACTCCTATTTGTTAGAGTTCCGTTAGTTCCGTTGACATCTTAGTTCAAATTAGATTGGATGAGCGATTGAGGTCGCAAATTGCAATTGTGTTTATTTACCTACGATTTTATTATCCGTTAACTTTCTTTTGCCAAAAAATATAGAGCAGAAATACTTTCCTCAGCCAGGAAAGTATTTCTGGCAAAAAACACTATTTATAACATTGACTCAAATTTTTTGGGCAACCTACTTGGGATATATTTACTGACATTAAATTGGATATAAAATAGTTTTCATCCAATAAACAGCTCGGTGAAGGTCGTTGTATAGCGGGATCCTAGACCATTATGTCTGTTTTAACATCTACTGATTCGCGCCACGAATTTTATAATTTCTAAATTGATTCAAGTCTTGTCTGGTTGGAGACTTCGACCGTGACTTGTTATAATATCATAGACAAGACGTTAGATAGTTTAAGCATAGATAGTCCGTCAAGAAATTTAGCGTTCCGGCGCGATGTTGTGAAGGCATCGTTAGGGGTGAGTTTTTAAATTCTAACCCCCTTACAAGTTAATAATAAAATATCTGGGTGAGGTGGGTTAACTACTGGCCAATAACTATAGATGGTAGATCATATTTTTGTTTTGGTAAATGCGACATTTTTTAAAAACGAATCCTAGCTAGATCAATTTATCGCCCCCAAAACCCCCTGTATTTTAAATTTCATGAAAATCGTTCGAGCCGTTTCCGAGATCCAGATTATGTAGAAATATATATATATATATATATATTTTATATTCAAGTATATATATATATATATTTGAAAATATATATATAAAAATTGCTCGTTTAAAGGTATAGGATCTCACATCTGATAAGATCTCAGTGAAGTACCACCCTGACTTGTTCCAAAGCGAGCTGTGTGTGTACATACAGTGTTTTTATACAGACGGATTTGCGGTCAAAGTAATTCTATTGGTACAGCTTCTGTTTGTTTCCTTTGATGCGCAGAATCCTAAAAAACATCATTCACCAAAAAAAAACCTTTCCCTCGATTGTACTTTAGTGTCAGGTTTCAAATAAATCTTTCGGAGCGGATTTCCAAGGGTCTCAACCCTTGCGTCCATTTATCCACATTACTATGACGATAAGGCGGCGGGGTTTACAAAGGCTGTGCGACGGACAGTTTTGTCAGAGTGAAAAAATTTGGGGTCGGCACTGTAAAGTATATAGTGTCATCTCAGACCTTCTATACCCAGGAACTAGTGTAGGGAATGCAAATAGTTGGCAAGCCAAAGTTAGGGTTTGTCTTGCTCGCAACTCTCCACTGGTCTTCTCTTAGAATTAAAAGGTTTTGGGAAAATTTTCAGGTTGGCACATAGCAGCCTCTACACATCTTTATAATTATGTCATAATTATATGCCCTTACGAGTACATTCACAGCCTAATTTAAAGTATATTTTAAAATGCTCTTTTTTATAAACAGGAATTGCCCAACGAATACCCCTAAAATTGGGGAAACGGAGGGGTTATGTGGAGCTTGCACCCACTATTGTAATTACCGCGCTCAGCTAGGTCTCAACAGTGGGTTCCATCGTAGCCTGGCCACTTTTAAGTGCTCTCAGCGTTTGGACTTTTAATCATGGAGCTAATTTATAATTTCAAAAAAAAAAAAGAATAAAGTTTAATCACTATTATTTGACCTTATCAAGCCCTGTACCTCTTCATCTGAAATATACTTTTTTTACACTATACAAGTTAGTACGTGACTGCGATCTCAGCTGATGGTAAGTGATGATGCAGCTGAAGATGTTAACGTACTAACTTGGAAGGGGTAAGTAAACTCACCTATACCGGTTTCTACACAGCATCGCGCCGGAACGCTAAATCACTTGACGGTGCGTCTTGGGTGGTAACCAGCCACGACCAAAGCCTCCCACCAGTCAAAACTTACATCTACACCAACAAACCATAGACACAATAATTATGTAGTTAAAAATATCGAACAACACCCAATTCTGCTCGAAACGCTTCAATAGAAAAGCTGATGCTTTATTGAAAAGGATAAGCCGTCACGTATTCGTGGTATCTAAAGGATAACTTTTATCGCAACCAAAAAGATAAAAGGGCCGAGTAGGTTCATTCTTTTTATACAGCCCTGTCGACACAATCACAGATATATCCCGAGGGACACGATAATTATTTCTTGTTCTCAAATCTGTTGACCGTTGGACGATGAAACTGTAATGTGAGGATTTTTTTGTATTATATTTCAATATGAATCGATTGTCCTAGACTCTAGAGTATGACCACGGTTCCACTTGCATGCCGCTAACTGGGGGTTGCATTTTCCAAGTAAATAATTTATTAGTAGATGCTTACATATTAATATTTATCAGCTGTGCTATTCTACAAAATGAAATAGCTGCCAGACAGCTGCCAACCCGAATATGGCATGCAAAATTGTACTCTATTACAACTGACAAATTCATAGATGCAGAGATGTACGCTCGTCGCTGTTTTGCAGAATAGCACGGCAGTTATCCTAGAAAAAAAGCTTTTAGGCCAGATTGTGATGTGTTAATGGTCCTGATTTATTAATATTATTCTTACGTCGCGAAATTAAAATTTGTATATCTATTCTATCCAGTTCGTAAATTAGGTCCATTTTTAGGGTTCCATACCAATTTGGTAAAAATGGAACCCTTATGGTGAGACTTTCTCCGTCCGTCCGTCCGTCCGTCCGTCTGTCACACTCGATTATTTCAGTAACTATTCAAGCTATCGACTTGAAATTTAGAATATTTATAGGTAATAGTGACCCGACGTCATAACAATCGTAAAAATTTGAAAATTGTTTTTATTTTTATTTAAAAAGGGGGGAAAACCAGGTCGATAAAATTTGAAAATGAGATAACAATATTGAGTGGGGTATCATATGAAAGGGCGTTACTTGTTTATTCTAAAACTAATTTTTATTTATTTTTATGCCTGATAGTTTTTGATTAATTGGGCAAACTGTCGAAAAAAATACCGTTCCCCCCCCTTATCTCCGAAGTTTACCAATCGAAAAATCTGAAATAATTAAGATTAATAGAAGTTAACGTATATTTTACAGGAAAAATAAAATCAACTCGCTGACTAATATACTTTTTTTGATAATAACAATAATCCGCCAAAAACAAAGTTACGTTTGCGGTTTGCCAACAAAAGTACCTACATGTAAATTATACTCGTAAATTCATGAACAAAAGTGATTTTTTCAATGTTTTACTTCTTTTATGGTATGGAACCCTCGGTGCGCGAGTCCGACTCGCACTTGGCCGGTTTTTTTCCGGAATATGACAAGGTAGTTTTTTTTCGGCCAGGCTGTAATGTAGTCTCCGCCTGACATCTACTTATGTTTCAAACGTCTAGCTTGCAGGCTTTGCATGAGAACGTGTGGCGGATTTTCTTTTGTCCTTGTTAATCCGCTCTGAGAATCCGATCGTGCATCGAGAATTTGACTCGTTCGAGCGCCTCCCGTTCCCGGTCACTTTGAACTTTTTGTCGGATCCTTGTTTCGTGCCAAACTGCTTTGTCGGATGCTAACTCTCTAATTGTATTAAAACGACGAAATACTTCGCTCTTATTTCACTTACTTATCTGTTTTATATTTTGTTCTACACAGAGATAGAATCAACAAGGCAAATAAAAGATGATTACTATTCCATTAACACTAGCTTTAAATAACTTGAATAGTTGTAGTAGTTTCTTTGCCGCTATAACTATAGTTTTGATGAGCTATGGGTATGATTTTTGAAGTGAAAACTTGTTAGGCACGCTGAGCAATTTTGAGATGAGAAAAAGCCATTGAACTTCTGTCACTGTTACTGTTTGAGTTTTCAATTCTATTCGAATTTCTAGTGCCACGTTTTTTTCTGGGAACACTGCTCTCTTCTCTTCTCGACTTCGATTCCCGAATTGAGCTACAAATTGTTAAATTTTTTGGTCTATAACAAACTCACCTTTTACTCATACAAATTACAAAAAAAAATCTCCACTTGCACTAATGAACTTTTTAACTGCACAATACTGAACGCAAGCGTATACGTGACAATACATAATCCTAATAATCCTAATAATATCCTAATCCTAATCCTAATAATATTATAAAGGCGAAAGTTTGTGTGTGTGTTTGTTACTCCTTCACGCCTCAACTACTGAACCGATTTAGCTGAAATTTGGAACATAGGTAGCTTATAACCCGGATTAAAACATAGGCTACTTTTTATCCCGGAAAAATCCGTAGTTCCCGTGGGATACTCAAAATACCAAATTTTCTAGAGCAATCTATAGCTACATCTATAGATAGATTGTTCAAGCGAACTTGCTTGAAAGCATGTTTAAAGGTTGGAATAGGGAACGATAACGGGAAAATTACTTTTCCCTTAGGATTCATGAAAAAGCGAATATGACGCGGGCGGGGCCGCGGGCAAAAACTGAATCCATTATATCACTATAAATGTGAAAATAGCCACTATGTAGGTTCTGAACATAGCACTGTACGCATTTAACAAGTGTGTTTTAGTTGAACAAGGGGATATGGGATAATAATGCTATAAATAATAATGCTATAATGCTATAAATAATGCATAATGCTATAAATGTGAAAATAGGCACCTGTATTATAGGTTCCGACATTACAGCTGTTTCGCTATCAGCGTTTTGTGTTTTAGTTGAGCAATGAGATACAGGTTAATAATATTAAAACTATGAAAACAGGTACCTATATGATATAGGTTCTGAACTAACATCTGTTTTGTTACTGACAATGTATGATTTAGTTGAGCTATGGGATATGGTATAGTAATTAGTAATGCTATAAATGTGGAAATGGGTACCTACCCATAAAGGTTCTGAAAGTACAATTGTTTGTTTGTACGCTATTTATAATGTGTGTTTTGGTTAAGCAAAAAGGTGTTCCTGTATAGTTTCTGATATTAGAACTATTTCGCTATTAAAAATATGTGTTTTAGTTGAGCAATAGATAAGATAAGTGATAGTAATTATGCTATAAATGCGAAAATGGATACCTATAAGGTAAAGGTTCTGTAATTATTTCACTCTTAAGCGGATACGTTGATTTTATTTTCGTCCTTCTCACTCTTATGTTAGGTTAGGTTATTATGCAGCGTTGCGGAAGAATATAGCAGAAGAACGTTGTTTTACCTAATTACTTCAAAAACTAAGCCAGTTATTTAAATGTCGTTCTGAGCGTTTTTGGGAATTATTTTTTACCGATAAATTAAAACAAAAATTACAATTATGTCCATCGTAGTTTTCGATGGAAATTAGAAAAATGGAGATTTTGGAGAACTTTTGGGAGAACTTTTTGGCGAGGAATTTTTATCCAATCGTGTTTCTGAAGTTAGGTTAACATATATGCTGTTTTTCCCAGAAAATCCAGGACTCCCACGGGATTTGTGAAACCCCGAAATTCACGCGGGCGAAGCCGCGGGCAAAAGCTAGTAATATTATACATACTTACAAGTTGTTTACAAGCACAGACATAACGATGCGAACTCGTTTAATCATACTATGTATATTCAATTGCATTCGCACGTAAAACCTATTTAACATAATATGGCGACTATTAAAAGTACGGCGAAATATTATATTCCTTTATATTCATTCGGAAACTCAATCCGCGCTGCATGTTTAATTTGTTCAAGCGTTGCTTTACCCGTATTCGGTTAATTTGCATTGTGTCGACAATCATTATATCGACGTTGGTTATTTATATCGACAATGAACATTATATCGACGTTGGTTAATTATATCGACATATCGACTGCTGTCATCGCTTTGTAGGACACTAGAAAGAATTTACTTTCAGCGTCAGACGAACTTCGGTTATTTTTAAATATCGCGCTAACAGTAGATTTGGCTTAAATTTAAAAATAGAAACACTATTCCTAAAGGTATTCACAAAATAGTAATAACGGCCTAAGTGTGTAAACTAAACACTGCAATAAAAAGATATAATATAATTAGTAAAAACGGCAAAAGTTCAAAAGACTGTAGACTTGAGTAGTTTTATACCTATAGTATTAAAATTTAAACTCCATACCACTGCACCTATTTTCGAGATAAAATAAAGGGCCAGATTTACAACAACGCGATCCTATAAGGGTTCTGTTTTTCCCTTTTGAAATACGGAACCGCAAAAAAACATTAAATGGACACTGCTTCTACGTAGCCGCTACATTCCGCTAGGGGTGCTAAGTTATGGGGTAGGAATTTAACGGTGGCGCGATGGCATGTCGAGCGGCTTCCGCGCATACGAACTACGAGTACCTACGTGTTGATAAATAGCAGTGCAAATGCCTTCGCACCTTTGGGAGCAACAGGTTCTATCGCCTACTACACTAAAGCCGGTTCCCAATATTCTGTATATCTTCCATTTGCCCTACTAGAGATAGCATTATGACATAAGTTCCATACAACTACAAGTTACGTCAAATTTCTATCTCTAGTAAGACAAACCATGGATAGATTGAATATTGGGAGCCGCCATAATTGTACTACAGCGCAGGGTCCAAAAGACCCACGTTCTTTTTTCAAATCATTATTTTTCGTATAAGTCGTCATTAACAGCAACGCCGATGCTCTCTCCTTCAGACTTTCTTCAGTGTTCTAATGATTAAGGAACTTTACGTGAAATTACGTTTTAGCTTACTTGCAATTCACAAGAAGAGGTCGCCTTTAAGTACCACACATGGGGAATTAAAGGAGACACACACACCGTCTGTGTGTGTGTCTCCTTTAATTCCTTAGGATATCCAATATCCATACCTATTATGTAAAAAATCTTCAAAATATAAATTAATAGGAAACCATAAGGAATTCATGATTAATTCATCCTCACGCTGCTGAACCGCCACTTCAGTTTAATTTGCTCCTTTGGCTATCCGAGTACTACTTCAATATTCAAATGAAGTCGGTTAAAAGGCGTGTGGATCCAGTGGGCTTTTTTTTTGTCATTTTTTTGGTAGATAACTGATAAATATACATACATATAATTTATTTGAAAACATCCAGACACTGGAAAAAGTGCAGTAGTAGTGGAAATCGAACCCATGCGACCATCGACGCAGACGTCAGATTCCCTACCGCTACGCCATTCGGTCGTCAAATTCGTTTATTTGTCCAATAGTTTGCTTTAGTTTCTTAATGACAGAAATATATGCCTCATAAAGAAATATCGAAGCCGGCGCTCGCACTATATAGAAACTAAGAAGATATTTTTCAATACTTTTTTCTGTTGCAACTTGAGTTAGCAAAACGACTGAACGAAGATTTTGTAACTATAACTTAACGAAGAAGATTAAATTATCAGAAAACTGGAACTATAAATTCAAATCATATATATTTGTTTTAATAATTAATCAAACTGTTAGTGATGTGGTTTTATGTTCAATTGACCCGTGATCGAACCCGCAACCACTGTTTTCAAAGGACACACACCACTGCGCTAGAGGAGTCGTTAAAATGTAAAGTCGTGTATCGGAACGCAGCAGCCACTTGGAGTTCGAGATGCACTTGGACATTTTCCAAATTGCCCGGTTCCATTTCCACTTGTATCGCCGAGTGAATTTAATTCCACTTTAAATTTTCTTTTCCAATAAATAATATTTATGTGGCACGGTTCCCGAAATTCAACTCGTGCAACAGTTTGTTACGAGAGACTATACAAGTTGTAACGTGGCAACTTTTAAGAGGTTGCTCAATTGACATCTACTCTAGACAGGGCGAACTGCGCGAAAAAATGTCGCCAGTTTATCGGTGTCATTAAATACTAACAGCAATAAGGCCACGCAGTAGTTCGCTCAGCGGTCACCTATAGTATTTTGACAGTTGGCGCTACTGTTTGCTTGTAAGAAAAAGGTTTACGTAAATCGTTCGGATGTCCATATCTTGAGGTTAGTAATCAGTGGGTTTCTCAAAACGTCTATGTGCGCGGCGTTGTATGTGTGAGTTTGTAAAATTTGCTGCTTTGATGTTTGTGTTTGAGTTGTGTGTGCTTGCACTGACTGAAGTCGTCCAAACATATAGAACTTAATGAAACATAAACATAAAAGATGTTGAAAACTGTATTTTCTAGGTTATACGTATTATATTATCTGTGGTTATACATATTGAATCATGAATGGAAACGAAGTTTACAACTTGCAGCTTTGGCTGATGACCTGTATCGTCCGAACACACAAACATGAAAATGGAAGATGTAGAAAACAATGTTCTACTTTTTTTTTAAATGAAACATTGACTAAAACACAGTTTTATCATGTTTCGTCAGTGGAAACTCACCGTTATGAGTGCGTAAATAAAACACATGTTGTTGAAATCAGTCGGTATCAGATCAGCCCCCTGATTGCGTAAGAAAAACGTATTCATCGTTATCGTAAACGCTAGCGAATTCTGCGCCGCGATTGGCTGACGCTAATCAGGAACCAAATCAGCGGGCAGAATTCGCTAGCGTTTACGATAACGATGAATACGTTTTTCTTACGCAATCAGGGGGGGGATCGTCTATCGGTACGTTGGTGCCTATTATTATCTTGATCAACTAATTTTATCAGCCGCTTGAAAATTAAGGCTTGAATTTATTGTAAAAATATATAAAAAAAGATTTTTTTTTTTTATATATTTTATTGTGTTTATAGAGTTTTCATTTTAAATGAAAACTCTGTAAACACCACATGAAGACGCTTATTTCATTTTCGACTGTTTTCATAAAATTTAAGGCTGACGTTCTATAAAATTAAAATATCTGGGTGACCGTGCTTCGCTCGGTGGCCAATAGATGGCAGCAGTAATCATATTTTCATTTTTTTTGGTAAATTCGACATTTTCTAAGAATGAATCTTAGCTAGATCGATTTATCGCCCCCAAAACCCCCTGCATACTAAATTTCATAAAAATCGTTCGAGCCGTTTCCAAGATCCAGATTATATAGAAATATAAATACAAGAATTGCTCGTTTAAAGGTATAAAATAAGTAGGTAAATTTTAATATCCTAATAATATTATAAAGGCGAAAGTTTGTGTGTGTGTTTGTTACTCCTTCACGCCTCAACTACTGAACCGATTTAGCTGAAATTTGGAACATAGGTAGCTTATAACCCGGATTAAAACATAGGCTACTTTTTATCCCGGAAAAATCCGTAGTTCCCGTGGGATACTCAAAATACCAAATTTTCTAGAGCAATCTATAGCTACATCTATAGATAGATTGTTCAAGCGAACTTGCTTGAAAGCATGTTTAAAGGTTGGAATAGGGAACGATAACGGGAAAATTACTTTTCCCTTAGGATTCATGAAAAAGCGAATATGACGCGGGCGGGGCCGCGGGCAAAAACTGAATCCATTATATCACTATAAATGTGAAAATAGCCACTATGTAGGTTCTGAACATAGCACTGTACGCATTTAACAAGTGTGTTTTAGTTGAACAAGGGGATATGGGATAATAATGCTATAAATAATAATGCTATAATGCTATAAATAATGCATAATGCTATAAATGTGAAAATAGGCACCTGTATTATAGGTTCCGACATTACAGCTGTTTCGCTATCAGCGTTTTGTGTTTTAGTTGAGCAATGAGATACAGGTTAATAATATTAAAACTATGAAAACAGGTACCTATATGATATAGGTTCTGAACTAACATCTGTTTTGTTACTGACAATGTATGATTTAGTTGAGCTATGGGATATGGTATAGTAATTAGTAATGCTATAAATGTGGAAATGGGTACCTACCCATAAAGGTTCTGAAAGTACAATTGTTTGTTTGTACGCTATTTATAATGTGTGTTTTGGTTAAGCAAAAAGGTGTTCCTGTATAGTTTCTGATATTAGAACTATTTCGCTATTAAAAATATGTGTTTTAGTTGAGCAATAGATAAGATAAGTGATAGTAATTATGCTATAAATGCGAAAATGGATACCTATAAGGTAAAGGTTCTGTAATTATTTCACTCTTAAGCGGATACGTTGATTTTATTTTCGTCCTTCTCACTCTTATGTTAGGTTAGGTTATTATGCAGCGTTGCGGAAGAATATAGCAGAAGAACGTTGTTTTACCTAATTACTTCAAAAACTAAGCCAGTTATTTAAATGTCGTTCTGAGCGTTTTTGGGAATTAGCTATTAAAATTTACCTACTTATTTTATACCTTTAAACGAGCAATTCTTGTATTTATATTTCTATATAATCTGGATCTTGGAAACGGCTCGAACGATTTTTATGAAATTTAGTATGCAGGGGGTTTTGGGGGCGATAAATCGATCTAGCTAAGATTCATTCTTAGAAAATGTCGAATTTACCAAAAAAAATGAAAATATGATTACTGCTGCCATCTATTGGCCACCGAGCGAAGCACGGTCACCCAGATATTTTAATTTTATAGAACGTCAGCCTTAAATTTTATGAAAACAGTCGAAAATGAAATAAGCGTCTTCATGTGGTGTTTACAGAGTTTTCATTTAAAATGAAAACTCTATAAACACAATAAAATATATAAAAAAAAAAAATCTTTTTTTATATATTTTTACAATAAATTCAAGCCTTAATTTTCAAGCGGCTGATAAAATTAGTTGATCAAGATAATAATAGGCACCAACGTACCGATAGACGATCCCCCCCCTGATTGCGTAAGAAAAACGTATTCATCGTTATCGTAAACGCTAGCGAATTCTGCCCGCTGATTTGGTTCCTGATTAGCGTCAGCCAATCGCGGCGCAGAATTCGCTAGCGTTTACGATAACGATGAATACGTTTTTCTTACGCAATCAGGGGGCTGATCTGATACCGACTGATTTCAACAACATGTGTTTTATTTACGCACTCATAACGGTGAGTTTCCACTGACGAAACATGATAAAACTGTGTTTTAGTCAATGTTTCATTTAAAAAAAAAGTAGAACATTGTTTTCTACATCTTCCATTTTCATGTTTGTGTGTTCGGACGATACAGGTCATCAGCCAAAGCTGCAAGTTGTAAACTTCGTTTCCATTCATGATTCAATATGTATAACCACAGATAATATAATACGTATAACCTAGAAAATACAGTTTTCAACATCTTTTATGTTTATGTTTCATTAAGTTCTATATGTTTGGACGACTTCAGTCAGTGCAAGCACACACAACTCAAACACAAACATCAAAGCAGCAAATTTTACAAACTCACACATACAACGCCGCGCACATAGACGTTTTGAGAAACCCACTGATTACTAACCTCAAGATATGGACATCCGAACGATTTACGTAAACCTTTTTCTTACAAGCAAACAGTAGCGCCAACTGTCAAAATACTATAGGTGACCGCTGAGCGAACTACTGCGTGGCCTTATTGCTGTTAGTATTTAATGACACCGATAAACTGGCGACATTTTTTCGCGCAGTTCGCCCTGTCTAGAGTAGATGTCAATTGAGCAACCTCTTAAAAGTTGCCACGTTACAACTTGTATAGTCTCTCGTAACAAACTGTTGCACGAGTTGAATTTCGGGAACCGTGCCACATAAATATTATTTATTGGAAAAGAAAATTTAAAGTGGAATTAAATTCACTCGGCGATACAAGTGGAAATGGAACCGGGCAATTTGGAAAATGTCCAAGTGCATCTCGAACTCCAAGTGGCTGCTGCGTTCCGATACACGACTTTACATTTTAACGACTCCTCTAGCGCAGTGGTGTGTGTCCTTTGAAAACAGTGGTTGCGGGTTCGATCACGGGTCAATTGAACATAAAACCACATCACTAACAGTTTGATTAATTATTAAAACAAATATATATGATTTGAATTTATAGTTCCAGTTTTCTGATAATTTAATCTTCTTCGTTAAGTTATAGTTACAAAATCTTCGTTCAGTCGTTTTGCTAACTCAAGTTGCAACAGAAAAAAGTATTGAAAAATATCTTCTTAGTTTCTATATAGTGCGAGCGCCGGCTTCGATATTTCTTTATGAGGCATATATTTCTGTCATTAAGAAACTAAAGCAAACTATTGGACAAATAAACGAATTTGACGACCGAATGGCGTAGCGGTAGGGAATCTGACGTCTGCGTCGATGGTCGCATGGGTTCGATTTCCACTACTACTGCACTTTTTCCAGTGTCTGGATGTTTTCAAATAAATTATATGTATGTATATTTATCAGTTATCTACCAAAAAAATGACAAAAAAAAAGCCCACTGGATCCACACGCCTTTTAACCGACTTCATTTGAATATTGAAGTAGTACTCGGATAGCCAAAGGAGCAAATTAAACTGAAGTGGCGGTTCAGCAGCGTGAGGATGAATTAATCATGAATTCCTTATGGTTTCCTATTAATTTATATTTTGAAGATTTTTTACATAATAGGTATGGATATTGGATATCCTAAGGAATTAAAGGAGACACACACACAGACGGTGTGTGTGTCTCCTTTAATTCCCCATGTGTGGTACTTAAAGGCGACCTCTTCTTGTGAATTGCAAGTAAGCTAAAACGTAATTTCACGTAAAGTTCCTTAATCATTAGAACACTGAAGAAAGTCTGAAGGAGAGAGCATCGGCGTTGCTGTTAATGACGACTTATACGAAAAATAATGATTTGAAAAAAGAACGTGGGTCTTTTGGACCCTGCGCTGTAGTACAATTATGGCGGCTCCCAATATTCAATCTATCCATGGTTTGTCTTACTAGAGATAGAAATTTGACGTAACTTGTAGTTGTATGGAACTTATGTCATAATGCTATCTCTAGTAGGGCAAATGGAAGATATACAGAATATTGGGAACCGGCTTTAGTGTAGTAGGCGATAGAACCTGTTGCTCCCAAAGGTGCGAAGGCATTTGCACTGCTATTTATCAACACGTAGGTACTCGTAGTTCGTATGCGCGGAAGCCGCTCGACATGCCATCGCGCCACCGTTAAATTCCTACCCCATAACTTAGCACCCCTAGCGGAATGTAGCGGCTACGTAGAAGCAGTGTCCATTTAATGTTTTTTTGCGGTTCCGTATTTCAAAAGGGAAAAACAGAACCCTTATAGGATCGCGTTGTTGTAAATCTGGCCCTTTATTTTATCTCGAAAATAGGTGCAGTGGTATGGAGTTTAAATTTTAATACTATAGGTATAAAACTACTCAAGTCTACAGTCTTTTGAACTTTTGCCGTTTTTACTAATTATATTATATCTTTTTATTGCAGTGTTTAGTTTACACACTTAGGCCGTTATTACTATTTTGTGAATACCTTTAGGAATAGTGTTTCTATTTTTAAATTTAAGCCAAATCTACTGTTAGCGCGATATTTAAAAATAACCGAAGTTCGTCTGACGCTGAAAGTAAATTCTTTCTAGTGTCCTACAAAGCGATGACAGCAGTCGATATGTCGATATAATTAACCAACGTCGATATAATGTTCATTGTCGATATAAATAACCAACGTCGATATAATGATTGTCGACACAATGCAAATTAACCGAATACGGGTAAAGCAACGCTTGAACAAATTAAACATGCAGCGCGGATTGAGTTTCCGAATGAATATAAAGGAATATAAAGGTATAAAATAAGTAGGTAAATTTTAATAGCTAGTATAATATTAAGTGGACAGTGACCCTCAAACTAATTACCTGCCGTTTAACCTATTGTTTACTGTAACCCGTATTGTTACGAGCACAATGAAACAGGCAGGAAACAAGAGCTTTTATTCCTAAAGCCTTTCCAACTTACTGAAGCAGCACTGAGTTTACATTTACATCCGAGAGGTGAGTGAATTATTCAACACCCGGGCAATATTTATACGCCCCAAATCACACAACGCACTGCGACATGCTGATTAAAAGCTGCATTTATATTATGAAATGTGGAAAAATATGTTATTTATATTCATTTGTGGCTAAATATTTCCTCACTCTTTGTATTAAATATGATTTCTCTGTTTTCTCATTTATGCATTATTATACTCCGACTTTTAATTCAATTGATCTACGATTCGTAAAATGATGTTCTAAATGTGATTTAGTTACTTAAAGATGCCCTAACCTACGATATCTCCCATACATTCGTAATTCCAAAATCATTTGTAGTTCGTGCAAATTTCGATCATTTTGTGGTGTTATTCGGGTTCATATAGTAATAATTCTATGCTCCTGGCCATATTTGGTTACTTCTCTAAAACGAAATATATATAAAAGTTATATAAATGAGATCCCTCTGAGAATGAAAGATCTCTTTCAGAATGGAAGGCAATACAACACCACACTGGTTGAAAAAAAGAAAAAATATATTATGTTAATATATTTTCTAGCATTTTAACTTTTTGTTTTACAAAGGAGGGGAAAAATTCTCATGAACGCTGTGCCGGACTCTTACCGACTAAAAAAACGCCTCTTGGCTCCTAGCAGTGATGTACCCGTCATTAGGCCTACCACCACTGCCGCTTGTCTTATCTAGTCTTTCCTTTCATCTGCCTCTTTTATCTTTAAAATTTCCTTCATGAAATTTTGCACGGTATGCCAATTTTATATGCTTTGTGTCATGAGGGATACAAAATTTCTCACCGAAATGTCTGCAGTTAGTTCTCTTGCGACCTTCTCTCTTTCCAGAGCGAAACGCGGGCAGTGGAAAACAGTATGCTCTGCATTATCGTTGGGGTCCACACAGTACCTGCACTCGCAACTGTCCTTATTCTTTATTCGTTAGCATTTAAACTTGCCAACAGAGTTGTTACTCAGTATTGGCTGTCGCAGCTTTTTTTAGGGAGCGTCAAAATAAAATTTAATAAAATTGCAGTTAACAAATTGAATCAACCGCTGAAATGAAAAAAGTTTAGCACGTATTTTCAGACAAGTTCGATTAATTTTCCCGCGCGCTAAATTTTGCTCTAACGGTCGGTGTAGAGCTATTCTTATTTCCATGCGTAAGGCTCCGTTTCCACCAAAGCTGAGCGGAGCGGAGTTGGGTTTGAGTAACCAATCGGATTTCGTCATTTCGACATCTCTTCTTCCCTCAGTTTGGAAGATGTAAAAATGTGATTGGTTACTCAAACAAAGCTCCGCTCCGCTCCGCATTGGTTGAAACCGGGCCTAATTCCTTGAAAATCTAGCTCTAAACTGTAGTTATATCGCCACCGTTTATAATTGAAGTAGCAAAATCAGATAGATCAATATCGAAACTTCCAGAAGATGTGACTTTGACCTCTTTTATGGCCCACTTGGTCGGGGACGGTTCACTCTGATAGAATCAGAAGGATATCATTCTGGTATAGTATCATAGCGACAATGAAACATAACGTACCTATTAGTACAGGCTCTCAGATTTTACCAGTTTTTTCCTTCACCGCTAACGAATTTATTGCCACAAATCTGTGAAACATCAACTGTCTTACTATCACGGTTTAAGAGATAGTCGGCCTGGTGACAGACGGACAAACGGACAGACTGACTTCAACGTCTTAGTAATATCCCCTTTATTTACGGAACCTTAAAAAAAATTTGTAATAGGTATTTTGTTTTAATATTTTGGTTGCTAAATCATTATTATCAAAATAATGCACTCTCTATCTCTTGCCGGCTGCCGCTTCATACTGAATGTTTGGTTCTTGTATACATTTCTAGAAAACATAGTTTTTTCATTTGAGGAAACTCGATCAGTCTTCCGGGTCCCAGGTCAGATCGCGCTGAGTGATTGATTGTGACAAAAGGATAATTGAAAAAACCCTTCATTTATCCTATTTCTAGTTACACTCCAGCAATAACGAGTATTTTTGTAAAGTAAAAGTAAATAGCATTTCTTAAATTTTTGTTAAATAACGTACTCTAATTTTTTTAATCTTTTGCACTTTGAATTTACTTTTTTAATACTTTTCGATTGTAAGTTATTTATAAAAATAAATACGTCACTCATTAAAATTGACTAAGCATATCAATTTAGCTCCAAATATTCCGGGTTCTACATACTACAGGCACAGAGTAATTAAGCCCGCAGGTGTTTCCGAGCAACCGGCAGCGCGCAGCCTCTGTGTTCCTATAACCTGTGCAACTTCAAAGACATTTCTCACTCTCGCAGCCGAGCGTGAAACCTGCGACACGCTTATGCACAGCATGTGTATGTAAGGCATGAAAGATAGCGTTTTTAGGAATCTTTTTATATCAAAGCCGTACATAAAGAGTACATCGAATAAGGAGAGCAAAAAGATTGACCTCTGATTGACTAATAATCTTCAGTCAATTTATGAAATAAAAGATTTTAATTCAAGATTCAATACATTTATTTTTCATGGGCAAACTTACAGCCATTTATGAAAGGTTAATAAGATATTGGAGCGATATAGTTAAGCATAGTAGAATAGCATAGTAAAATCAAAGCATTAGCAAGACTTTACGTATTTTGTAAATTAGTAAATAATAATGCTTCAGATATGGTTCCGTGACAAAACGTGTGGCGAGTGTGGTAAGAGTTGTGTGTGGTATTGCATGTGGGTGGTAGTGAAATTGCTCGCATGGGAACTTGACTTTCGTGCTTGACTGGAAGGGCCGACGGGGTTTGGCTTGTTACTTCATGTGAATTGAACATACAGATTTTTTTCAGGTAGTGGATTATAGCAAAACAATATATTTTATATTGCATCCCACAGCCCGCTGGGCCTTATAACTTGGACCACAATTCCACATCCGTACCGCGAACGTGAATTTAAGCTACGCGCGGCGCCCGCACACAGTCAAAAACTTCCTCCATTCGCAGAAATCCAATTTTCTTTGGAAATTAAATAGACATTATTATGGAATATACGACTTTCATAGTCGTTTGCGTTTCCGTTTTGGATTTCACCAAGTGGCAGATTTCCGCGAATCCGATTTTTCTTAGTGCCTCTAAATGGAGTGAAAACGTGATTTTCAATATTTTTATATCGAAAAATCCACATTAATCTGGAGGGCTTCGGTCGTGACTAATAACCACCCTACCAGCAAAAACGCACCGCCAAGCGATTAAGCGTTCCAGTGCGATGCTGTGTAGAAACTGTTGGGGTAAGTTGACTCACCCCTTCCAAGTTAATGCGATAACATCTTCGGCTTCATTTCATCATCACTCACTATCGAGTGAGATCGCAGTCAAGCCTACTAACTTGTATTGTGTAAAAAAAATATCATACATTATTTTTTTGCATTTAAGGAGAAGGTAGGTAATACTACTGAGTTACTAATGAAAAAAAATTGATAATATAATATATTCATTTAAGGAAACTATATGAATAATCAAACACACAGAAGCAAACTCATCTGTGATTAATTATTATTATCAGTAAAAAAAGTTTAACAATTGTAAGTACTTCTTACAGAAACAATTTAACTACGAGTAGGTTAGTTCTGCTCATTTTCTTGTTCGCCCTTATGTTAGTTTAAACTAACTTTACATTCCTCGGGGATAAAGTTAAACCTTAGAACAGCTAGAAACTGACAAAACAGTTTCAACTTGCGCTCAGGTCCAACTGTTTTTCTGTAAAAACTTTTGAACAAATTCCTAATAAGTTAATGAATTATTTTATTACTTCGGTTGATTAAACAACTTGCCAGTTTATTTTCCAAGTAACTTTTATTAATAAAACAATAATATTGTTTTTGATGCCAACAGCCATATTCGAAGTGGAGCTTTGTTCATAGTTATATTTTCGTTATACAAGTTTTCGAAAAGTGTTTCAAGTTTTTACATTGTTTAAGACGTTTATAAAAGATCCATTTTACTAAAAGCAACTTAAAAAATGCGGTGGTTGAATGTCGCAAGTTTTCAACAACTTCATAAAAGATTTTTTCGCTGGCCGTGAAGTTGGGGGTTTCTCACGATTAAGAAAAACTAATTCACGGCTTCGCTTTTTTTGCTTTTTATCACGGAATCGTGGTATAGTTGCGAAGTTGATACCTAATCAATTCGCATGTAATGATTTGCATCTACATTTCTTCTTTCTTGCTTTATGAATTAAAGGCAAATCATTTTGCATTAAGTAATATTATGAAATAGTACAGACAACAGAGTATACCTCTGCAGCTGATACTTCGTTCTTTGGACTCTATACTCCGACTTTTAATTCGATGTAGTAAAATGAAGTTTCCAAGTCTGTCAGTTGGTAATTTAACAAAAAAAAAATATAGAAATAAAATTCGATCCCGAGAGAGATGTACACGATGGATTTTGCTGTTTCCGTGATCACTGCGAGACCACCAGGGCCTTAATTTTGTATCTCACTGATCTTCACCGAGCTCATTCGACATATATTTTTCATCCATTGAAGGCATGCCATAAAATTTTTTTTTCGTTTTACTTATTAAAGCAGCAATGTAAACGAACCACAGATATCATCACTACAAAAGTATCAATTTTACAGAATGTGACCTCTCAAAACAAAGGCGAATTAGCGTAGATTTATAGTAGTCGATGCCCAAGTCGTCAATTGCGTTGTTTTGAAATTTGTAGAGCACGTATATTAATGTATTCAGTAGGTATGTAGGGAATAAGATATATTATATCGCCTACACCGATTATTATATGCAGTACTTCCAGATATTTCGTACTCTATTCCTCTCGATTTAAAGTTCACATTTGTGTGTTAGAATAGTTTATTAGCAGCCCTTGTCAGGTTGATATATGAAGCGGACTGAGCTGTTAATCTTTCATTTGTCTACATTTGTGTATAACACGTGCAATTTTAAATGGAATTTCTAACACCTGACAGTTTGTGGACTACGGGTGTTTTAATTTAATGGCATGCTATCTTTTAAATAGCAGGCCTTGTGTGAAACAACAAACAATTGATTGTTTTGGTGTCATTTTCTAAAATCACTACTCTAGAAATGAAATGAAATGAAATGAAATGAAATTTATTTCACATAGGCCTAAATAATAGGCGCCCATGAAATGTCAAAAACTCTACCGCCAAGTTCGGAATGCAGGTTTGCACCGAGAAGAACTGGCAAGAAACTCGGCACTTGCTCTTTTCAAAATGTCATAATATACAATTATTCTTATATATTAGAATTTTTTTTATACTTTTTCATAAAGGAATACCAAAATACTTTAGGAAAAAATGTATTTGTGTGAAAACACTTGACTAGGAATTTGTTTTTAGGGACCTGCGTAGTCGTTTTTAGGGTTCGGTACCCAAAAGGTAATAATGGGACCCCAAAAATTATTTCAATGAAACGTTTTAACTATTAAACGGTGTTTTGATTGAATTGGTCTTGATACTACGTAACCATCAGTGCGTGGGCCCGACTCGCACTTGGACAATTTTGTTATACCTACTGAAAGGGTCGTGTCATAAAAAAGATTGGAAAACACTGGTCTGTAGGTATTAAGTACATATTTTTAATAATCTGTAAACTTGTGTATAATCATTTTTCCACTTTGAGAAAAAACAGCGCTTTTACGGAATGATTTCGCAAAGAGCGTTGAAAACAGTCGAAACAAATTAATTGTTTTGAGTGAAATCAATACGAACTTCATGAATGTTCGGCCACTGGCAGCTTTGAAAATGTCCTGTTACATACAGAGAGAGTGCTTTCAAATTACGCACAGTGCACTTTACAAAAGTTTGGGAACAAACGCTTCTCATAATATTATGATGTCCCTTGAATGTCAATTTCTGTTGTAACCTGTAGGTACCTTCTTTTGTTGATACATTTAATTTATCAATAGTACAATTGTTGCTCGAAAACTAATTCTCGATCTAATTTAGTCCAAAAGCGACCTCTCAACATCACTCCGCCACAAAATAAGCTTGAGGAAAAAAGTCGTACAAGACAGAAAGAAAAAAAGAACAAGAACCTTGTCTTACGACATTCGCCAGTAAACGTTTCCAGAAAAAAATAAAGAAAACATGACATCAGAGCAATAATTACATAAGTAACTTATAAAGGTTTCCAGGGTTGGTCCCATTTCGCCCGGTTCCGGTCCGGCCCGCCCCTCGTTTTGAATTTGGTGGGTAGAGGTCATAGGCTTATAAATCTATGGACGACGGGTGTAATACAAAATTCACGAAAAAAGTGTCCCAAGAAAACCTATATAAACGAGGGTACATGAGTATTTTTATACACAAACTAAAACATTGTAATTTTTGTCTTAAACCATTACTATACAGCCTAATTTTCAAACACGAGACTGAAGTACGATTGTATGTCTTTTCGCGTTTTGTATGTCATTCGGTTCGGACACTTTTTAGCGCTGACCTTAAATCCTTAGTTTATAAATCAATGGTAGAGGTGTTTTGATTGGAATTGGTCTTGATAGTACAGAACCGTCAGTGCGCGAGCTCGACTTGCACTTGACCTATTATTTTGAGTTGAGTTAAATGAATCCAAAATAGTATCGAAAAGCGATGCATTTAAAAACTAAATTATAGTTCAGGATGTAGGTCTGTAAATATCAGATATCAAATACAGGTAGCATTTGCAGCATATCTAATATTTTAGTAAGATTCGATTTAAATTCATGTTTTCATTATAAGTTTTACATCGCGCAAGTCAGCGATGCATACACATATTCGCTTCGCTCCGAAAACTTCCATTGCCCAACAGCTGGAATATCAAGAGCCTTAATGATACATTCAGCAAATGCAGCATGTACCTTCAGTGAAATGCAAACTTGATAGTATTACAGCTTCACTGAAACACCTTACATTAACTAGGTTTATTATACGAAACAATAATAGGATGTATATTATGAAATTCACCTAATGTTAAGAAGATTAACTGAATTTATTTTTGTCCTTCTCATTATTACGAATACGTTGGTGGATGATGCAGAAATGCAATATACCAGAAAAACGACGTTTCCATTACTAAGAAACTATAAGCTAGTTATCAAAAATCCGTTCAGAGCTTGTTTGGATATTATTGTTACCGATACAATGAAAACAAAACTTTCAATTAGGTACATTTATTGTAGTTTCCGATTAAAATTAGAAAAATGGAGATTTGGAAGCAACTTTTCTATTGAGATCCAATCGTGTTTCTAGCTCACAGCAAATATATTATGACGTTTAAATTTTAAATCCTTAAGAACTCTTTAGTGCGAGCTAACTAAAGACAAGCGTCATTTATCGAGTGATGGATGAAATCACATATTATCAAAACAGGTATAAAATGGAGTTTTGTTTTCGGTGTAGTTCCAAACTTTGTCTTTACTGAGTGTTCCACCGTCCACGACACTCCCGTCTTTTTTTAATTTAATCTTTTAATATTAACTCGTATGTATTCAACCTCACTTTTAACGTGGTGGTAGAGTTTTTACGTTCCATAAACGACAAAGGTGCGCCTATTTGTGAAAAAAAACATAAATTTCAGTTTCAAAGAAAATAAATGAGCCACTTTCCGTGCAAATTCTTTGTACATTTTGTTAGCATTTCATATACGTTACCACGTCTCGAGGCTCGTTTTGTCAAGAAATGTGTTGCAATTATAAAAAAAACGGCCAAGTGCGAGTCGGACACGCGCACCGAGGGTTCCATACTATAGAAGAAGTAAAACATTGAAAGAATCACTTTTGTTCATGAATTTACGAGTATAATTTACATGTAGGTACTTTTGTTGGCAAACCGCAAACGTAACTTTGTTTTTGGCGGTTTATTGTTATTATCAAAAAAAAAGTATAATACTCGTAGATACAGAGTTGATTTTATTTTTCCTGTAAAATATACGTTTACTTCTATTGATCGTAATTATTTCAGATTTTTCGATTGGTAAACTTCGGAGATAAGGGGGGGGAACGGTATTTTTTTCGACAGTTTGCCCAATAAATCAAAACCTATCAGGCATAAAAATAAATAAAAATCAGTTTTAGAATACACAAGTAACGCCCTTTCATATAATACCCCACTCAATATTGTTATCTCATTTTGAAATTTTGACGACCCGGTTTTCCCCCCTTTTTAAATAAAACTAAAAACAATTTTAAAATGTTTACGATTGTTATGACGTCAGGTCACTATTTCCTATAACTATTCTAAATTTCAAGTCGATAGCTTGAATAGTTACTGAAATAATCGAGTGTGACAGACGGACGGACGGACGGAGAAAGTCTCACCATAAGGGTTACATTTTTACCATATTGGTATGGAACCCTAAAAACGAAACCGCGTATTTCGTGTTTCCTGTAGGATTTTCCTTTTACAACGACCCTTTACTTAAGGCAGCGCTTCCCAAACGTTTGTCAGTGATAAAGAGGTCCCCGTTGACTTGTTGTCAGATTAACCGCACTGACCGATACGGGTCTGTTTGAATATATAATTAGTTGGCAACTTCGGCCGTGTTTGAACTTGAAAGCACGTACGGGTTGCGGGAAACGGGCTAAACAAAACTTTGAGAAGCTTTAGAGTTATGTAGATATACGTCACATTGACGAGGCTCTAACTTATTTGTATGTAACGAATTAGGATTCTGGCGGCGAAGCCTTTGATTTGGAACATGGATAGAAAAGATCACGATGTAGTCGTAACAGATCCAACGGTAATGAACTGAGTTTGTTGTAGGCTCTACTCTGTACAAGACATGTAGGAACTTACGTAACTCTAGCTTTAACTCGATAAATATTTTTCACCGTCTTTCATCTAAGTAACTGGCTGTTTTCACAAATAATCATACTATTATAGTTAAGCTGCTTAATATGACGTGTTATACAGACTATTTCCTATGCAGACAGACAGATTATTATGTTTTGCTATAATTCGCCCATAGAAAAGATTATTATGTATGGTCCAATATGCAGGAACACCCCCCACATAAAACCGCACACAATTCTTCAAATAATTTCACACCGGAATGTCCTCAGGAATGTTGACTTCACGATACGAAATCGTTCAACGATTTTGCAATGTGAAGTCAACATATCCATTCAAGTAACGGATTATAGCAAAACAATTTAATCTGTCCTACTAATTACGATAACTTCTGCTTCTGTTCAGTATTTTAGTATTTTTTATGTTTGTGTTAGGAACCAAGCAAATCCACATTAAAACGAATAAATGAAGTATAGAATAAGTCTATTGCATTAATGTCGTATTTCACTCCATCCAGGAGTTGTGTTATTTAGTTTTCAATGTAACTAAACTTTGTGAAATCCAGGTGGACTTAAAGTGCCTGCATCAGCCACCAGTTATAACTAGTTTGTACCAGTTATCGCCGCTCCGAACCGAATTGTGAGCTCCGACTGTTCCAACTAAGCTCAACTAAATTGTACACAACTTTCAGGTCCAATCAACTTGTTGTGCCGTCTATTCCCTAGGTAATTAAAGAATTTAGAACGTAAATTGTGTTAAAACGTAAGTGGGTTCTAATCTATCCTAACTAATTCTAAGT
Organism: Coenonympha glycerion; assembly: GCA_963855885.1. Lineage (NCBI taxonomy): Eukaryota > Metazoa > Arthropoda > Insecta > Lepidoptera > Nymphalidae > Coenonympha > Coenonympha glycerion. The sequence goes on from OY979631.1 coordinate 2,434,740, forward strand.
TCTCAAAACTACATAGTTCACACCCTTGGTATTAATGCAGTTTCCCCCGATTTAACTAATCTCGTTTAAGATTGCTCGCTGTGCCTGTTCCGGAAGAAACTTATACTTTCCCTTACTTTACCCACCTTGATTACTCTCCCAAACTCTAGTATTATTGTCAGCAAAAAAGTCTTGTCTTGACTTGATACAAGTAGTAATAATTTTCAAAGACCAAATCTAAAAAAAATATCTAATTCACAATTATTCAAAATTGTCCATTGCGGTAAAGAGCTAAGCTGGACTACATTCAATACATTATGAGAAATGTGACCCATATCAGCATATTTCTTTACCATCAAGTATGAAGTACTCGTAATTTAGGGATACTTACTTTAGGGATACTTAAATATCGTAATTTTGGGAAATATCGTAATTCGTATCGTAATTTAGGGATACTTAAATAGCCACATAAGCACAACTTTCCGAGTTATAGAGCTTGTTCTAGCTCGCTGCACGCGGGACAACGAAATACCTGTTTCGGTCTCTCTCGCACTTACGAGTGTAAAACTCGTACATGTACTCTGCAGGTCTACCAACCAGCGCTGTCCTGCTTTCCTTTTTTTTTGCACCGTGATCAGCGAGATTTTGAAACCATAAGAGTATGCAAAAGTCATCCTATGCGTTGGCTTTAAGTAGACAATAGAAGACATTTGTGTAATGTAAAAGGACGCCACACCAGGACACCTCACTCCACCTTCACGTTAAACCTAATTTCCTGCGCAGTTTAATTAACTGTATATCTTGAACTAGTGTAGTACCAGTTAAGGCGAACTCAACAGGTCTTCCCGCGAAATTCAAAATTTTCGTGGTTTTTTGCAATTTGTACGCTAATTACACATAATAGGCTTATGGCAGTCATTTTGCGAGAATGGCAGTTACTTCTTTACATGTTTATTTCAAAATTTTTGCATAAAAATGTCTATTCTAAAGTCTTTTCAATCTCGAGCGATACCAGACGTAAACAAACCGACTGCCAGGTCATTCGCTTAAGCAGGGTTGCGCAACCTTTTTAACGTATACTAATTTTTCAAATCCTAATAATATTATAAAGGCGAAAGTTTGTGTGTGTGTATGTTTGTTACTCCTTCACGGCTCAACTACTGAACCGATTTAGCTGAAATTTGGAACATATGTAGCTTATAACCCGGATTAAAACATAGGCTACTTTTTATCCCGGAAAAATCCGTAGTTCCCGTGGGATACTCAAAATACCAACATTTCTAGAGCAATCTATAGCTACATCTATAGATAGATTGTTCAAGCGAACTTGCTTGAAAGCATGTTTAAAGGTTGGAATAGGGAACGATAACGGCAAAATGACGTTTCCCTTGGGATTTATGAAAAAGCGAATTTGACGCGGGCAAAACTGATGATATTATCACTATAAATGTGAAAATGGCCACTTTGTAGGTTCTGAACATAGCACTGTACGCATTTAACAAGTGTGTTTTAGTTGAACAAGGGGACATGGGATAATAATGCTATAAATAATAATGCTATAAATAATGCATAATGCTATAAATGTGAAAATGGGTACCTGTATTATAGGTTCCGACATTACAACTGTTTCGCTATTAGCATTTTGTGATTTAGTTGAGCAATGAGATACAGGTTAATAATATTATAACTATGAAAACGGGTACCTATATGATATAGGTTCTGAACTAACATCTGTTTCGTTACTGACAATGTATGTTTTTGTTGAGCTATGGGATATGGTATAGTAATTAGTAATGCTGTAAATGTGGAAATGGGTACCTATCCATAAAGGTTCTGAAAGTACAATTGTTTCGCTATTTATAATGTGTTTTTGATTAAGCAATGGGATACAGGTTAATAATGCTAAAAAGGTGTTTCTGTATAGTTTCTGATATTAGAACTGTTTCGCTATTAAAAATATGTGTTTTAGTTGAGCAATAGAATATGTGATAGTAATTATGCTATAAATGCGAAAATGGATACCTAAAAGGTAAAGGTTCTGAAATTATTTCATTGCTAAGCGGATACGTTGATTTTATTTTCGTCCTTCTCACTCTTATGAATACGTTGGTGGGTTAGGTTAGGTTAGGTTAGTATGCAGCGTTGCGGAAGAATATAACAGAAAAACGTTGTTTTACCTAATTAATTAAAAAACTAAGCCAGTTATTTAAATGTCGTTCTGAGCGTTTTTGAGAATTATTTTTTACCGATAAATTAAAACAAAAATTACAATTATGTCCATCGTAGTTTTCGATGGAAATTAGAAAAATGGAGATTTTGGAGCAATTTTTGGGAGAACTTTTTGTCGAGAATCCAATCGTGTTTCTGAAGTTAGGTTAACACATATTTGTTATATCGTTTGTTATAACACTGTTTTTTCCCAGAAAATTCAGGACTCCCATGGGATTTGTAAAACCCCGAAATTCACGCGGGCGAAGCCGCGGGCAAAAGCTAGTTTAAAATAAATTTATGTTTTGACAATACTATCGTATTGTTTGAATTTTTTTAATGATATCTTGAAACTAGATTTAACATAAGTGAAAGTTTCGTGTTACGCGCCACTTCAGTGTCTCACTAGAAGCACGCTGAGTGGCACGTCAGGTCATGCAGCGCCACGCCATCCACGCGAATGGGCGCTATTCTTTACAGGAAATATTTGTAAGTACAGAGAACGAACGAAATTTATATATCACTCCGAGCGCTTCAGGACACGGAATGAAGTAAAACAAATATCTACAAAATCAAATTGCCATCCAAATGTTTACGATAACCCCCATGACATGCTTTGACCTTGAAAGCGAAAGTCGTGAGCGGTGCGGCAGATAGCAAACAAACAAGATAGAAAGAGATAGTCATATTTTGTTTGTTCCGTCGTCGCTACTACTAAATGATCGGCTTTTGTTTACGTCTGGAATCGCGTTTCGTTGAAAAGACTTTAGGAAATTAGTCCGAGTAAAGAGTTTTAAGTGAGCAACTCGCAAATCTCGGATTAATTTCTTTAACACGGCACTTTCAAGCAGAGATTTTTATATAAATACGTGAAGATGATCTTGGGATTATCGCAATTTGACTGTCATAAGCCTATTACGTCTTATCAGCTTAAAAATCGCGAAAAACCACAAAAAAATTGAATTTCGCGGGCACACCCGTGGTGTGCTCCTTAAAGACCGCGTGGTCTCACCCACCCCGTCCCACCCCGACACTACACGTCATTAGGGTCGTATATCACGTGTAATGACAGCCGTAATCAAGTACAAGCCTCGACTATTTACGAAGATGGGGAGGTTGGGGTGAGATGTCACACCCACAAACATTTATATCTAAACATACTTAATGTGATAGGCCGAGTCGGATAGATCTGAGGTAGATATACCATTCTACCATTATAAGCAAACTGCTAGTATCCTATCTTTGTTCCTTCTATAATATCTTTGAGAGGTACTACTATTATGGTATTCTGAGGTGTAAATTTCAATCAGCATAGCTGTTAGTGCCCTGTGATATCTAAGTGAACGATTCGATTACGGTTCAGTGTGATTTTACGAAAAAATCTAGCATGAGCATTGGACAGGGGACAAAATTTTTATCTCTCGTTTATTAAAGTTATTTCTCCAGTCTCCACTAGCTTATAAACACAGTAGAAGGGCTTTTTCCCTTCTTTGTCTTCTTGTTCATTTTAACCGTGGGGGATAACGCAGCAACTCAGAAAATGAATGAAGCGGTATAGAAGGGGAGAACATATTTTAATCCTTCCCTTTGGAAAAATAGTACCTGGCCCTTATGCTAGAAGGCTGACTGGTGGCTGTGCCGCGACTGGTTAACATCAATCTAACCTACCAATCACACTTATATTATAAAGGCGAAAGTTTGTGTGTGTGTATGTTTGATACTCCTTCACGCCGCAACTACAGAACCGATTTGGCTGAAATTTAGAACATAGATAGCTTATAACCTGGATTAAAACATAGGCTACTTTTTATCCTAAAAAACCCTAATTTTCAGCAGTAATATATAGCTACACCTATAGGTAGAATGTTTAGCAAACTTCCTTGAAGTAAGTAGGTATAAAGGTTTTGAGCGAGAACGTGAACAGGAAGTTTCCCTCAGGATTTGTGAAAACCCGAATTTTACGCAGGCGGAGCCGCGGGCAAAAGGTAGTATTCTCATACTTTTTAATTAAAACTGTTGATATATGAATTGAACTGGGGCTACTACTATAATTAATTGTCAAATATTATTTCAATTATATGTCAATAGCTTTAATAGCTACTGAAAAATCTAATATAGCAGAAGGATGGACGTACGGACGGATGGACGGAAAAGTCGTATCATAAGCATTTTCCTTTCACCTATAGACCCTTAAAAATATGTACATTAACGTGGTCAGGCGCTCACGAAATTCAGCGCAAAAATTATGAAAATTCACACATTTGCATCAAAAAATACTAGTAGGTAAATATTTTATCACAGAGGTGAGTTTATTAAATTTTGCACTCTAAAATAGCAGCTGTAATTTTGAATTTCAGGTACATTCAAAGAAACCCATTTAAACTCCACGCTAGTGTTTCGTTGGGTGATGCTTAAAAAAATGTTTTCTGCTTGTTAAAAATGTAGGTTACCTATATGATTCTACGCTAAATATGTCATAACTCATAAACCTATGGCGGGGAAGATCTATTCAATAAAAACTGATAATAATATGATAAGTTCAGTCCCTAGTCCCCAGATCCCTGCAGTGTTAGAAAAACGTATTCGTCGTTGTCGTAATCGCTTACGAATTCTGCACGCTGATTTACGTGGGTCAATCGGGTGCCAGAATTTGCTAACGGTTACCATAACGATGAATATATTTTCTTGCACAATCTGGTCTAGAAAAAAGTTCATCATTATCATTAAATTAGAAATGGTCTGGGTATAGCACTCAAGTCTCAACGCTAGTTAAGTGTGGATTAGCAGGCTTTATAATAGAGGATTCTCAGGTAGGTGCAAATTGTCTAGAGATGCCTGTGACCCAATCTTTGAACTCTAGAACGTCGTACAGCAATACGATTTTGATTTAAATAGTGTTAATAATACATTATACAAGGGGGCTATCAATCCCTAACGGTTTCTACAAAGCCTCGCTCTGGAACTCTAAGTCGCTTGGCGGTTAGTTGGTAGGGTGATAGCTAGCCACGGCCGAAACCTCCCAGACTAGACCTGAGCCAAAGAAGAGAAAAAGAATAGAAATTATCAAAATTTCAAAGGAGCGTATAGCCAAGGAGGTCGTTAAACAAGTCCTGTTATATTAGCACACACACATAAAATACGAAAAACAAAGAGGGCCAAGTTTGGAGATCCGTAATAGAGAAGTTGCGGCCAGTATCTCCAGAGTCGGTCAACTTAGAGTGCGATGCAAAAGTAAATTTGTTCCTCGATAGCACTCGATGTGGGAGATCTAGACGTCGGGCGTTGGGTTACTGCCAACACACAACTCAAACAGAACCAACGAGTAGAGGTCTGTTTGTTATCTACGGAACGAAATGTGGGAGTTATATTACGATGTGTGATCTTATTGTTTTCAGGACTCCGTCGTCATTTAGGCATTATTTTTAGTATCCGTCTCCTCGCCACTTACACAGCTTTCTAAGATTGCCCGTTTGCTATCTATGGCGCGATATGTTGGAGATAAATTACCATGTTATAATATTTAATGTGTTTATGGTTTCGACGTCATTTAGGCTTGATTTTCATGTAACTATATGTCGCTGCGCCGCTTATGCTCTTTTTAAGGGTTCCGTACCCAAAGGGTGAAAACGGACACTATTACTAAGATTCGCTGTCCGTCCGTCCGTCTGTTACCAATCTCTTGAACCGTTATAACTACAGACTGAAATTTTCACAGATAATTTTTTTTATCGCCGCTATAACAACAAATAATAAAAAATAGAATAAAATAAACATTAAAGGGGGCTCCCATCCACAACAAACGTGATTTTTTGCTCGTTTTTAGTCGATGGTCCAGAACTACCAAAATTAATCTACTTATATTATTACCGCCTTACTTATTTATTAATTTTTAGTAGTAAGATATTATTGAGAGTTCTGGCTTCTGCATCGTCATCTCGCTAAGTTTAAAAAAAATGGTGCGGAACCCTACGTGCGCAATTCCGACTCGCACTTGGCCGATTTTTATATAATACTAGCTGACCTGGCAAACGTTGTTTTTCCCTTAAGGATATAAAAAAAATAGATAAATCGAGATTTAAGCTATCCTATCTTTTAAGTTAGAGCAAACTGCACCCTGTGTGCGAATTTTATTAAAATCGGTTAAGTGGTTTAGGAGTCCATTGAGGACAAACATTGTGACACGAGATTTATATATATTAAGAATTAAGAAGGTAGACTTATGAAAGTGCAGTAGGTAAACCTACTTTAATTTTTAATATTTTGAAATGGAAATACTTTCTACTTTGCTTTATCTTTCGAGCACACAGTGTTTTGCTTCTAGAATTTTACATCGCAGAATTGTCTCTGGTACACATAAAGAATAAGCAGTCGGCGCACTCAAAGAAATTTAGATATAAAACTTTGATACCCCGAGCGGTTCAGAGGTCCTCATTTGCATAGCGTCTTGACGCCTCAATGCCTAAAGCGAAATATTCATCACGAATAAATTTGTAAAAAATGCAGGAGCTCACGAGTGGCCTGTTCGAGCCCCGACTTCAAGGTGGCGTCTTGACATGATTTTTTTTAATAAGTTCTAGAGCTTCTGTAACGAGGGCCGTTAAACCGACCTCTTTGGTGCTCTCCTTGGCGCTGAGAATTTTGAATTTTAAATTCTAATTCTAAAAAAAAAAATGCGAAAAAACGTCGGCGCGGAGCAAGCTCGGGCTTATTGAGGTGCAAATATGGTGACTTTATTCAAGCTTTACCGCCTTTGAACCGTTTGAATGTTCTTCAGAAAACTAGATTAGCCGCTCAGATGTCTAGTTAATCCGCCAGAAGGTTTTTCTTTATTACGTATTGCTAGGTTAATACGTAGGCATATAGATAGATAGATAAACACTTTATATTTCACACCACAGAATAAAAAAATATAAAAGAAGAAATAAACAGATACAAACGAACTTGGAGTACAATTTGGCGGACTTATCGCTACATAGAGATTTCTACCAGGCCACCAATGGCGTGATGGAATATTTAAAATTGTATACGCGGTATAGGTATGGACCTAGAATAAATAAATAAAACTACTTACAATAAATTAATACCCTAGATCGTGTTTCCTAATACATGCTCGTACCTATATTACAATACAACAATCTTAGGACATTTTCATCAAAAGAAAATATTAAGTACAGTATAATAAGTTAAGTAAGTATAGTAGGTAAAGGTATTTTTTCTACGTCAAGCCACGAGCATTTGACTGTCGAGCTCGAAACCAATATTTTTATCGTTATGAATAAAATGTTATAATAAAATATTCATACTCGTATTTTCTTCTACTGACTTTCTGTAAGAGCAAAATAAAAATAAAAAGTAAGTGATGTCAATATTTATTATAGTTTTACAGAGAAATACTCGCAATAAGAATTTCAAATCTTCAATTTGTGAGGCGAACATACAAATTGAAGAACAACATCGACGTTTTGAACGATTTTCCTTTGTTCCGATTCCGAAACAGTTTGTGTTCATCGTTACGCTAACAATATAAGTAACATTTTATGAGTAAAAAGTGCGAAAATTAAAAATTTATTTAGTTTTTCGCTCATAGTGGGCTAATTATACATCGAAGTCTTATATTTGCGAACATAAGCGTGACATAAGCTCCATAAAGTTATGGTAAATTTCTATCTCTAGTAAGGCAAACCATGGATAGATACAATATTGGAAACCGCCAAGGTTCAAGTGTAAAAACCGTATTCCTTTCAATTTAGTATCTAAAGGCGATAACATATACGGCTACATCATCAATTACCATCAGGTTATATTGCAGTTAAGTAGGTAGGTACTATCATTACGTGTGTAAAAAAACAGCCACGTTATTATCAAAATAATAAGAGCATTTCAAGAAATTTTCTATCATCTTAAGACTTGTTGAGAAACTATGATGTGAAATTACCATCAGGCATAAATTATTTAAACATGCAAAGAAGCAAGAGCTGAGTGCAGTCTGCTAGGATGGTCCATGGCATGTTTTTATTAAAGTGGAGGGTTATTCTAGCGCTTTTGCTACGGTTTTCATCGTGATAAAATATATGTATATGCACCATTTCGTATTCTCTGTGACGTTAAAGGAACTACTTATTACTTAGGGAGTTCTTAATTTAAAGCTAGTTCACAGTTCACTTATAAGGAAACGGTTTCACAGATGTTGCGTTGTGAGTTACGAATACGTACATCTAAGTATATATTCACGAGCCGAAAGCCAAAGGAAATCGCTCTAGTCCGGTCATTGGCTAATGCGCGTGACCACTGACCATCCATTTTTAAAGATGCATTCATGTTTTTAAATGCCGGATGTTTCTCAGAACTTTCATATTTAAAAATGATTTAAAATGTCTGTTATTGTGAACTTAAATGTGAGAAAACAAAAAGAAGCGCCCTTTTCTGAGCATTTTTGGAGTTTATTCCTTAAGCTACCGCCAAATTAAAACACATAATATAAAAATCATTTTTTTCGGAACCATTCCGATTTAAAAGAAGTAAAGATTTGGAGCAACTTTTGGGGAAAGCATTGGCTTTGACGACTTTTTTAAGTAAGAAAGTCTGCATAGTTTTTAATCTACTAAAATCGCTTGAATAACCGTTTTTGCCTCTAAAGCCTCCATTTTGAGAATACTGTTTTCTACATCAAATTATAATATCACTTGTAATTTAATTCCTAAACAGCAAATAACAATAATCAATTAAAGAAACTATTGAGTCTAATTCTGAGGTGAAACTGAATATTTAAGTAGGCACTAACTGTGTGCTCTGTAGACAAAGGCCTGAACTATTCAACAACAAACGGGGAAACAGGGCGAATCCTATCGCTTCAGCCATCAAAGAGACAATTCACTATGAAACAATGATACTGTTTCCCGTTATCTTAAACAGAATAATTTAGAACATTTGACCTGACTGATCCGTCTCTTTGATCTAGTTGTTTCATCCTGGTTTCTTTATCAATTACACGGACCTAATTTCATTGGAAATACACACAAGAAACAACAAAGTTTATTGCACCTTAGTATCTATACACTAATTATAATCTATACAAATATTATAAACTAAAGAGTTTGTTTGTTTGTTTGTTTGAATGCGCTTATCTCAGGTCTGAATTGAATTTGTTTTGTGTTGGATAGCTCATATTTTATCGCAAAAGGTTATATAACATCACGCTATGACCAATAACAGCATCGAAAGATTAATCCTGGTTGGCAACGTGGAAGGCATAAGGCCAAGAGGCAGATCTCCAACCCGGTGGTCAGACCAACTCAAAGAAACTGGCGCCAGTTCATTTTACGAAGCAGTCCACACGGCTGCAGACAGAACAAGGTAGAAGGAGATCATTCACCGCAGGATTACTCGCCGTGATTGATAGTCACGATCTTCAGTCATGAGGGACCGACCGAAGACAGAGAGATGACCAATAGAAGCGGAGCAAAGAAAAATGTTGCAAAAACAGGAAAAATTGTTCGTTTTCGAAAGTTTCCGTCGCGTACGCTGCAACGAGTAAAGTTACGCAAATATCTTGTATGACTGAGTTGATCTTCTTTAAAAGTACTAGAATTAAAGGCAACTTTTTATCTCACTGCTATACACGATATAGAAAGTTCACGCTAGCGAAGTCGCGGGCGTAAAGCTCCAATCTCAAACGTTTACCTACGAGTACCACAAGTATTCTTCCGCTAAGTTAATTAAAAAATATATTTATTACTCTATTCTTATAGAACATCTTTCAACAACTGTGTAGCAATACCAAGTTTAATAGTAATCTAATAGGCTTGTGGATAATCACTGAAGGTTCTCGGGTTTCGGACAACCGTCGTATATACAATGAGCCAACCTCCACTAAATCCAGGTAATAAACAATTCTGCCAACAATCGGGGCCACGGTCCGCGTTGCCGAACGCAATAAATTATTCGGATTTCGGATATTTGATTCCGAACATCGCCTGTAGGCATCGAGCTTACCTATTGTCTCCTTGTAGGTTTCCAAGATAAGATTTACCCAATTTTCTACGTGTATGGGCTCGTTAAATAGTTTATAACTCAATTTCTGCTCGATCTATGTATTGGTGACCTATGTGAAAACAAAAGTTTGTACATACGAGTACATTTGTTGTCGTGATATTATTAGATACTACTTCGGGTAAGTATTCCATTTTCGCTAGTTGGCTGGTATGTGGCCCCTTAGGGTGCTGAGATCCTAAGCAAACAACCTTAACAAATAAACTCAGACAGTCTAATTCGGTTAGGTTAGCACATTGTTTATTATTATTAGTAGCCAACATGGATTGATTTTTGACAGCCAACAGCTGTGCTATTCTACAAAATAAAATAGCTGCCAGATAGCTGCCAACCCCAATATGGCATGCAAAATTGTACTCTATTAGATACAACTGACAAATTCATAGATGCAGAGATGTACGCTGGTCGCTGTTTTGCAGAATAGCACGGCAGTACATAGTAGCTCTATGCAGCCAACCCTTACCCTTAGAAACATCGACAGCAACTTTAGCCATATACCGTTCCATCTATCATAACTCAATGTCATAATAATCTAGAATTGCTTCACATAAAACTTAGTATCTAGTATAATATATCATTTGTGTCCAATGACAGTACACGTACCTATGTTATGTTTTCATAGAATTAATATTAAGGAGGTTTTCATTAACGAGAAACATAAATTCTAGTGAATGCACCATGACCTTTGCTGCCACTTGCAAGTAACTTTAAACTGTTGCAAAAGCAAAAGAAGCAAACATAAATTAATAATAAGAGAGTCACTAGCAGACCGCGTTTAGCTGGAAAAAATATTCTTTGCTATTTAAATAGGTAAATAATTCACTTCTACTGAGTTGTTCAAGACTTAAAGGTTTATTAAGATAATTCTGTTTCATTTCCATAAACGTTTCAGCCGACAGACGTCCACCGCTGGACGTTTATTCGTAAGAGCGAAATAAACATATGGAACCCTAAAAACAACGCGAAATCGAAGGACAAAAATAAACGCCATCTACAACCGCCGCTTACCCACGATATCTACTATACATTCGTAATTTCGTAGTACCAAAATCATTTGTAATTCGTGCAAATTTCGATCATGTTATGGTGTTATTCGGGTTCATGTAGTAATAATAATAATCTAAATAATGATTTAGTATTTTGAATGAATGAAGACATCTTAGTTCACAGGACTCTTAAAAGGAAATATTGAAGTCTGAATTTATTAAAGTGAAGCTTTTTATTACATCGTCTCAAACTTTTTCGTCTGTGTGTTGCATGTCGCGTGACGGTCGTTCGCGGAGTAGGGATAAAGTGAAAGGCGCTCGTCAGAGCAGCCAAGGCCACAAAAGTTTCTCTTTTACCGTAGTTTCATAAAACCACACAATCCTTTATTTTTGTCCTACTCACTCTTGCGAATACTTTGGTGGGTGCGACATGCAACATTGTGGATAAATATAACAGAAAAACGACGTATTACCAAAAATAAAATACTAAAAACTAATAAAAAAATATTTTAGAGCGTTTTTGGATATTATTTTTACCGACATATTAAAACAAAAATAACAATGACAATGTAGTTTCCGATGAAAATTAGTATAACTGAGATTTTGGAGCAACTTTATGGAGGTTTACTATCGAGAAAATTTTATCCAATCGTATTTCTGCTTCACAGCGATTTTAGATTTTAAAGATCCCAAATACATGGCGTTTAAATTTGAAAATAATAACTGTCTTTATAGTTTGTAAACTGCAAGTCACTAAAAATCGCTAAAATTCCGTCTACGCCATTAACATCTACAGTAAATGACATGTCGCTCTAAATTATGCTGTGAAATTACATCGTTATATCAAGATGCATTAAAGCCAATTAATCTAAGTGCTAATGTAATCAGAATAACGATTTAATGATATTAATAATTCATCATATATGTTAGTACACAAGGTGTGAATCAAGCCAAGCCAAAACCCCTAAATAATATATGGAACACTCACGAATCCCATATTTCAGACTTGACGTCGATCGTGATGAAAAATACGAAAAATAACGCGCTCCAAAGGTCGCCGTGGGCGGGAAAAATGACAGCTGTCAGATGGAGATTAAATATGGCGGGCGGGAAACGACGTGTGTTCGGCGATTATGTTTTTGAAGTGTATTGATTGTTTTTGATTTTTTATTGTATTTCATTTGTCTCACAACCAAGCGATAGGATCTTTGTCAATGAATGAACAGACAGATTGGACAGATTCGGAAATATTTATACTTGGCACGGATAGTCATCAGAATCAATTTTTAACACACTTATATTCCAGCTAATATTGTATTGAATGAAAATTGAAATGAAGATGGATTTTATCCTGGGGTCTGATTGCCTAAGAAAAACATATTCATTGTTATCGTAATCGTAAACAAATTCTGCGCGCCGAGTGGCTGACGTAAATCAGGGAACCAATCAGCGGACAGAACTTGTAAACGATTGCGACAACAATGAATACGTTTTTCTTACACAATCCAGGGGCTGATCTGTGGGGCTGACCTATAATGATTCCTTAGTTTTTTAGTAAACCTTAATTTGCTATAATATATCTAAATATTATTTAGACGTACAGTGTACCATAAAATAATTAAATATTAGGAACAATGACCAATGGACAATAACCATGGATGTATGGTATCCCGTATCAAGCTGAATCAAACCAAAACTTTATTTTGTATAGACTACGGTCTCCATATTAACTCCTACAATTATTATTTTTTTAATTAATATCCGGATTCTTAAGTTATAGGCATAATAAACAAGTTGCACTTCTTACTAAAATCAGTAGGTATAACGCGAAATGTGCAGCGAAAAGAAAGTAACTTTTTGTATGCAAAATTAAATTCCGGATATGTAAAACAAATCCCTATAGTGCCTATGGTTCTTAATAAACAATATATTATTTTCCTAGACTATTTTGGTTTTGGTTCATGAGAAAACTTGATACCAGCTTTGGGCATTCTCCTTTCATCATCTTTTATTATTTTACTTAATGTTGTCATGGGGTTGAATACAATTATTAAAATCACACTAACGTGCATGTCACGTTGTCCGCAGGTGAATGGCGCGGCGAGAGGAGGATGCTGGATATCACGCGCGACAAGCCCGTCAAAGTGTGCGTGCGCGTCGTGGTGCCCGTCAGAGATCATCCCAAGGTGAGCAATATTTGCTTTAATAATGTATTCGGCGACTCAATGTGCTCAACCCACTAGCCAATCGCACGGGTTTTGACCACAATTTCATACCTGATAAAAAATGAAAATGGTATAGAAAATGTTTAATTGAATTGAAGCAGGCATAGGCTTAAGTACCATTGGATACAAAATTCACGAAAAAGCGTCCCGAGAAAACCTACATAAACGAGGGTACATGAGAATTTTGATAAACAAACTCAAACATTGTAATTTAAGTCTTAAACCATTACTATACAGCCTAATTTTCAAACACGAGTCTGAAGTGCGATTGTATATTGTATTTTCGCGTTTTGTATGTCATTCGGTTCGGACACTTTTTAGCACTGACCCCAAATCCTTAGTTTATAAATCAATGGACGCAGGCGTTATTTTGCGGAAATGCATTACGTCTCTACGATTTCGCATTGTGAAATCAACATTGTGAAATCAACATCTCCTGAGGGTCAGCATCGGTGTCGGGACGAAACGTGCGTCGAAGAAAATGTTGGAAAATAATGTGTGCAGGTGTGAAAAATTGGTTTCATGTGGCAAGTGTTCCTGCATATTGTACCATACACAATCTTTTCAAGTGGCGAATTATAGAAAACAAATTAATCTAGAAAATGTCTTTTTAAAGATATTTTGGTTGTAACTGTCCGGAAACCTAGATATACTCGTAGGAACAACACTCTAAACCAATGCAAATGTAGAATGAGTAATCATAATCATAATTTACTTGAATAAACAAAGTTACAAATTCCATGTCTAGTCAACGATTAACATATTCACAAGCAAATAATAAGGGTAGGTAGAACCTTATTCTACAAAAAACTAAGTTTCACATGCTTCAAAAAATATACAGGAGAGTTAAGAGGGTTTCTTCCCAATGGTTGTCTTCGCCCAAGGAAATTAAGTAGTGAAAACATCTCATTCACGGTGTTCGGCGTGCGTCGAGCATCATGCACGCCTCACGGGTCATCACGCTTCGATCTCATTTGTCCGGGAAATGCGGCAAATCGGTGAGAAATGACGGGAATTCGCCCCGGGAATATTAGGTTGCGGTACACCGTACCGACTGTAACTGTACGAGTACATATCCTCGAGGCTAGAACATACGTATTACTTGCGTTACCACAGACAGAAGTGAGCTTATATCGACACAAGTGAACTTCCTAGCCAATCAGTCACTGACACGATACAACTTAGTAATATTATAGTATTCGATAATACGATTAACAAAGAGATAGAGTTGAAGTCTGATTGTTTTGATATTTTATATAAATAAATAGCTATCGTCAATGGTGTAAAAAACAACTGTTTGTATTCGGGATAAAAAATAGCTTATGCCACTTTAATATTCTTCAACTATGGTTTTACCATATGTCGCATACAAACCAATTTATAAAAATAAACTTCTTATTTTTCTATATTAAAAAAATTATATTTTATAACAATATTAATCACACAAATGAACTTGGAATAACTTTGGTTTTTTAGACACCCCTTCTTTAATCCTACATGGCGCAGTCGGCAGGATTGTTAATTAGCATGTTCTATGATGAGGCATTACCACAAAACTAAATATATATTTACGCAGAGATTCAGATGAATCTAAGATTTCCTTTCGACTTCGAGAAAAACAAACCGGCCAAGTGCGAGTCGGACTCACGCACCGAGGGTTCCATACCATAAAAGAAGCTAAACATTAAAAGAATCACTTTGGTTCATGAATTTACAAGTATAATTTACATGTAGGTCCTTTTTTGGCAAACCGCAAACATAACTTTGTTTTTGCCGGATTATTGTTATTATCAAAAGAATATAATAGTTAGAGAATTGATTTTATTTTTCATGTAAAATATACGTTTATTTCTATTGATCATAATTATTTCAGATTTTTCGATTGGTAAACTTCGGAGATAAGGGGGGGGAACGGTATTTTTTTCGACAGTTGGCCCAATAAATCGAAAACTATCAGGCATAAAAATAAATAAAAATCGGTTTTAGAATACACAAGTAACGCCCTTTCATATGATACCCTACTCAATATTGTTATCTCATTTTGAAATTTTGACGACCCGGTTTTTCCCCCTTTTTAAATAAAAATAAAAAAGTTTTTCAATTTTTTATGATTTCAAAAAGGTTGCGCCGCAATTACCAAACTGTTCCAAATTTCAGGTCAATAGCTTTAATAGTTACTGAAATAAACGAGTGTGACAGACGGACGGACGGACGGAGAAAGTCTCACCATAAGGGTTCCATTTTTACCATTTTGGTATGGAACCCTAAAAACTTGAAATCGCACAGCTTATTGTGACCCAGCTTTACTTCGGTTACAAACGTGCGATCCCATCTAATGTTCAATTTCACCTTTATTCTTTAGCTAAATTGCCTATGACCCTCCTATATCCACGCTATACCTAGTGGGTTGTAAACTTAAGACATTTTCCTTTCTTAGCTTAAACTTCGCTTCACTGGAGTTGATAGAAAAATTAAGTTCAATTTTCTTCGATGCTGGTATACCTATAATAGAACTAGCTGACCTGGCAAAGGTTGTTTTGCCCTTAGGGGTAATAAAAAATAGATAAATTGAGATTTAAACTATCCTATCTCTCAAGTTGGATCGAACTGCACATGGTGTGCGAATTTTATTATAATCGGTTAAGTGGTTTAGGAGTCCATTGAGGACAAACATTGTGACACGAGATTTATATATATTAAGATTTACATTCTATAGTCTGTGTATGTTTTATGTAGTACATGCAATGACAAAATACGCTAAGCTAAGAGGACGGGAAAGATGTGACATAATATGTTGAAGCCAACTCAAATATGGCGTCGCGCGTCGTACATTTCGGTACCGCTGACAGTACATACCGCTGTCGGTCGCTTACATCAACGCCATTTTACAGTTTTGACAAATTAAAAATGATGTTTCAGGGCTGGGCCTAAAAATACATGCGTGACGTCACTAAGTGCTCATCCTTTATGTGTTTAATCTATGGGTAGATACATGAAATAGACATCTAGACTGATCCCACGGCGGTCTCTCTCTCTGTCGAGATTTTCCATCAGCGTGGGACTTATTATTATAGTGCACAAATGTGAGCGCAAACATAGGTGAACTCTCTATTCCTTCTCTCTCATAATCCGAGCCCAGGATCTGCAGTAGATCATACTGACCACTAGATCAACGAGGCAATAGTAGTGTAGTCCTTAGAACTAAGTCACACAAAACTTCGGCATATTATAACCTAAGCTTCTACTATACGTGCGGTTATGTCTTTTATACTAGTTTATTTAGAGTTTACTTCAATACTATATGTTTGCGCTTTACGCTAGCCCTCCGGTTTACGCTAGCCCGTATCGCGACGGCCGGCGGCCTGCCCCCGCGCATCGCGCCTCCCCGCTTCGGCGACGCGCTTGAACAGTTCTTCGTAAAACCCCGACGGAGTCGGTCGACTGTTAGTGCCGCGTCGCCCGCGTGAAGTCGCCTGCCACGCCGCCTCGTGCCGTCTTATTATTTATGAGGAGCTATTTATCGCGTACCATTTTGTGCCGCGTAGCCCGCGTGCTGTTTGCCGGCCACGTCGTCACTTGCCGTAAGCGGTCGCCGAAGAGTCCTGTTCAGCCGAGAATTTTGGAATCCGCGTGGCCCGCTTGAAGTATGCCGGTCAACGCCATGTCGTATTAGTTTAGGAGCCCTAATTTTGCGCTCCTTGGCTCGCCGCGTCCTTCTAAGGCTGCGGGCCCATTTGACTGTCCGGAACACTGTTCTTTGTGCTCCCGCGCCTTCTCGCCGCCGCCGGACTCGCTACCCGCGAATTAGTGCCGCCGCCGCGAAAGACCCCTCAAAGAAGGGCGAGTGTGTTCCTTTGCATTTAACACAGCAGGCATCACACACCACATTCCATCATACACGAACTCACTCCTCGGATACCACGTGCTTGCTGTCTCCTGCGCCGGTAAGTACCTAGTAGTAAGTCGTTCTGTGCCGCGGGATAAAACCCAGTGCAAATCGCCCCATAAAAAATTTTTTTTTGGTGGGTCCTTTTGACCCACCCCACCGCTGCCTGTGGGAATCCGCTGGCCTGCTCTGATGGGCCCGGCAGTTGCCCGCTGATTCATTGTGCACAGGCGCGGTGCGTATTCATTTTTGGTAGCAGTGAGCGCGGTTTGTCTACACCTCGCTTTGCGTTTTGCGCTGGTTTTGCCCGCCGCGCCGTTCATTTTCTGCGCCGCTGGCATAAATCCCGCTTTCCGCCACGCGCCGTGTCGTCCGCCGCGCTGTTAGCGGAAATTCCGCAATCGCCGCCAGTTCCGCTGCGTCAACGCCGCGTTTCGGCCGCGTTCCGATTATTATAATTATAAGTTTAATTACATCATAATTTGTTTGTTACATTTGTTATTGTTTTGCTTGCGTGCCGGTACCGCCCGCTCGCCACGTAATTTAACACGCGTATCTACTACGGTCGCGCCGCTTTGTTCATTGCGACTACGGTACGACCGCGACCGCGATACGACTTGTTTACTATTGCTTTAATTTTATTATTGCTTGCTCTCGCGCCGCCCGCTGACTTGCCGGCCGCCTTTTCAATTTATTGTTGCTTTATTTTTGCCATTTGCTTACATTTAATTTGTTAGAATGTCCGCGAACATTAAAAAGCTAGCTGTACAGATACAGTCTGAGCTTCGCTGGGCGACGTCCGCCGCGGGTTTGATAGGCCGCGAAGATAGATCCGCCGCCCTATTACACCGAGCGGACCAGGTGCGGACTCGGCAGGCCTCTGTGGAGCAGGCCTTCCAAGACCTGCTCACCCTCGGTCCCGAACAGGAGGTACTGAGGACGGCTCAGGCCGATTACGACCAGTTCTTCGAACTGATGGACTCGGTGGTGGAGGCCGCCCATGGGATCCGGACCGCCGCTGATGAAAGGCGTCGAAGTGGCGCTTTTAGAGACTCCCCCAGCCGACCGCCCACACAGCCGGCATTACTAGGGAAACTGCCCACGATCGAGCTGCCCAAATTCGGTGGGCAGCTTCAAGAGTGGATGGGCTTCCTGGCGTTGTTCGACAGTCTGGTCCACGCCAGGAAGGACCTGTCCCCCACCCAGAAGCTAACATATTTATTGTCCTCGCTACAGGGCGAGGCCCTGGACGTGGTGCGGCACCTCGACCTCTCGGAGGAGAGCTACACCACGGCCAGGGAATTGCTGGCCAGGCGCTACGAAAATGTGCGCCGGTTGGCCGACGCACATGTAGCCCAGCTACTTGCCTTGCCCGCCGTCACCGGGGTGGCCGGCCTCAGAGAGGCCTTGCTTAACCCTTGCATTGTGGCCACCAATGCTCTCCGTCGATTGGATCTCCCCGTCGACCAGTGGTCCTTCTTGCTACTGCACATAGTGCTCTCCCGCCTGCCGTCGGAGCTTAAGCTCCGCTTCGAGCAGCGCTTCGGAGGGGACGGTGCAACCTATCTGCCCCCTTTCTCCGACCTCCTGAAGTTTTTGGAGCAGGAGTGCCTCCAGGCCGATAACTCCGGAGTTACCGGCCCTCGAGTGGCCCCTGGGAGGTCCGAGCATGTCCGAGGGGGTGGGGCAAGGACTGGCCCTTCGGCGGGGACCGGCCCCAACCGGCGAGGCCGTGGAGCCGACGCCAGAGAAGGTCGCCGGGTGTCACAGTACAGCGGGGCCGTGGCCACGAAGCTCCCCCCCTGTGCCTATTGTCGGCACCCCGGCCACCAGGTCTCCTCGTGTTCGCACTTCCTGGCCAAACCGGTTGCGGCCCGGAGAGAATATGTGTCGGCACGCCACTGGTGCTTCTCTTGCCTGGGCCAGCATCTCGTACGAGACTGCCCGCGCCAGCGGCCCTGCCCACATTGCGGCGGTGCCCATTCGGCCCTTTTATGTGCCAACCGGAGTGCTTCCGGTCGCCAGGACGTTGGGTCGCGCACCCCCCCCATGGGCGGGGGCGCTCGATCGCGCACCCCCCCCATGGGCGGGGGCGCTAGTCCTGGCCACCCGACCAGTCCCGTTAGGCGTTCTCCGGTGGACCACCAACCTCCTAGTGGAGGTAGGGGTTCCACCCCCCGGAGGAGGGCTTCACCCCCCCGCGTCACGGTCACATCCCCCTCGCGTCATTACGACGGGGATATCGCGGCTGCCCCATTGAGCGTCGTCCCGCGTCGGTTCTCGCCGCCACTACACGAGTGGCCGCGACTGGAGCGCCATCCACCCACCATAGGTCGAGGCGATTCCTACCGGGTGCCGGACGTTAGCCGCATGGTGCGGCCCCAAATGGGTGAACGGTCCCCTGCTGATTACCAGCGCCCTAGGGGCGGTGGGGCTTCACCCCCCCAGGGGGGGGTCACACCCCCCCGGGGGAGGGTCACACCCCCCTCGCATTTTTATGACGGGGGTCTGACGGCCGCTCAAATGAGCGTCGAACCGTCTAGGTTTTTGCCTCCCCTCCATGTGTGGACGCAACTGGAGCGCCATCCACCCGTGCTAGGTCGAGGCGCTCCCTACCACGCCCCGGATGCTAGCCGCATGGTGCGACCCCGGGTTGGTTATGCCGGATGGTCCCCACGTTGGGTACCCTCCCCCTCTCTAGCAGCGCCCCAGCCGGAGTACCCCCGTCAGTGGGCTCCCGCTGGTGAAGGCACGTCGCGCTAGGTGTCCGCCACCCTAGCTGCCACCTAGCCACCTCCCCTGAGACTTTGGATCTACAGCAGTCAGTATGCCAGACCATACTTTTGTCGACTGCCTCAGGGAGGTTAGGGTCTCAGGCTACAGGAGTGGCTCTCCCTTGTGGCCTCACTTCCGAATGTTAATCGGATTTCGATGCCTCGTTGCTTCCTACCGCCCGGAAGGTGCCACGCCAGTCTCCACGGCTTTTGTGATGCGTCCGAAAAGGGGTACGCAGCCGTGGTCTATTTGCGGACTGTCAGTGACACCGGCGAGGTCGCAACCCACCTTGTCTTGGCGAAAAGTAAAGTGGCCCCAATTCGGTCACGCTTGACGATACCCAAATTGGAGTTGTCTGGAGCCGCTCTTTTGGTGCGCCTTCTCAACCATGTGCGTACGTCCCTCCTATCGATTGTTGACCTGACGGACGTGTACGCCTGGTCGGACAGCGAAATTGTCCTTTGTTGGTTGCGAGCCGCTCCCCACAACTTGGAAGTCTTTGTTGCCAACCGGGTTTCCCAAATCCAGAATTCGGAAACCCCGTTGACCTGGAGACATGTGCCAGGGGACCTGAACCCTGCAGATTGTGCTTCCCGCGGATGTGAAGCTTCCGACCTTGTCAGCCACTCTCTTTGGTGGGGCCCTGACTGGCTGACTCGGAATGAGTCCGCCTGGCCTCAGAGTAGGTTCTCCGAGCCCGATGTGTTACCTGGCTTGCGAGTCGGAGTTGTTGAAGATAAGCCAGCCAATTCGCTGAGCTATCTTCAGGAACGCTACAGTTCCCTTGATAAATTGATTGGGGTGACGGCTTGGATTCAGCGCTTCACCCACAACGCTCGGAACCCACGCGACAAAATGTCGAACCCGGTCTTGTCGCCCCTGGAGAGACAGGAGGCCCGGACCTTTTGGATACGTTTGGTTCAACTGGAGCATTTTGAGTCCGCTATTGAGACACTGAAACGAGGTTTACCTTTGAAAGGCTCGCTCGCCCGCTTAAACCTCTTCCTGGATGACACCGGATTGATACGCGTTGGTGGACGCCTCCGGAATTCTGACTTACCCTATGGGACACGTCATCCCTTATTGCTTCCGAACAATAGCGCTTTTGTAAAATTGTTGGTGACGCATTACCACGTCAAAAATGCCCACGCTGGCTGCAACGCCCTTTCGGCCATATTGCAGCGCGAATTTTGGATCTTATCGGGACGACGCTCCATCCGAAGCGTCATTTTTAAGTGCATTCCGTGCTACCGCCTGAAGGCCAGCACCATGCAGCCCATTATGGGGGACCTCCCCACCGACCGTGTCGTGGCCTCGCGCCCTTTCTCGGCGGTCGGGACGGATTTTGCGGGGCCGTTCTTCGTCAAGAGCTCCAGCCTCCGCAATGCTCGTTCCCTCAAGGCCTACCTTTGCGTTTTTGTTTGCCTGGCTACCAAGGCCGCACACTTAGAACTGGTGAGTGCCCTCAGCACCGAAGCCTTTGTAGCCACGCTAGGCCGCTTCGTTTCACGCCGAGGTTATCCGCACCTGATCCGATCGGATTGTGGGACCAACTATAAGGGTGCCGATAGGTATTTGAAGGAAGTCGTCCAATTTTTGAATGAAAATAAGGTAGGCATCGGCACGGCAATGTCCAAGATGGGGATAACTTGGACCTTTGACCCGCCAGCTTGTCCCCACTGGGGCGGGATCTTTGAAGCCGTCGTCAAGGTCTCAAAGACGCATCTCCGACGCGTGATAGGTGAAACCATTTGACTTTTGAAGAGCTCGCTACCGTGTTTTGTAAGATTGAGGCTGTCCTCAATTCTCGGCCACTCTGCCCCTTATCGCCCGATCCCAATGACCTGGAAGTTTAACCCCCGGTCATTTCCTAATTGGTGAACCCCTTAACGCCCTGCCGGAGTACCCCTTCAGGGACGTGAAGGTCTCACGATTGTCTCGTTTCGAATTGCTACAGCAGATGACCCAAAATTTCTGGCATCGTTGGTATTTAGAATATTTGCATCTCTTGCAGCAGCGCGTTAAGTGGTCAGACAAGACCGACGACCCACCTAAGGTTGGTGATCTTGTCCTAGTTAAGGAGTCTAATTTATTGCCTTTATGCTGGCGTCGTGGACGCATTCTTAAATTGATATATGGATCCGATGGGGTTCCCAGAGTTGCCGAGGTAATGGTCGGAGATTCGGTTTTGCAGCGAGCCGTCTCTTCCTTATCCCGGTTGCCCAATTGTTAGTGGACTCCAAATCCATGGGTCCACTGGCGGGGGTGTTTGCGCTTTACGCTAGCCCTCCGGTTTACGCTAGCCCGTATCGCGACGGCCGGCGGCCTGCCCCCGCGCATCGCGCCTCCCCGCTTCGGCGACGCGCTTGAACAGTTCTTCGTAAAACCCCGACGGAGTCGGTCGACTGTTAGTGCCGCGTCGCCCGCGTGAAGTCGCCTGCCACGCCGCCTCGTGCCGTCTTATTATTTATGAGGAGCTATTTATCGCGTACCATTTTGTGCCGCGTAGCCCGCGTGCTGTTTGCCGGCCACGTCGTCACTTGCCGTAAGCGGTCGCCGAAGAGTCCTGTTCAGCCGAGAATTTTGGAATCCGCGTGGCCCGCTTGAAGTATGCCGGTCAACGCCATGTCGTATTAGTTTAGGAGCCCTAATTTTGCGCTCCTTGGCTCGCCGCGTCCTTCTAAGGCTGCGGGCCCATTTGACTGTCCGGAACACTGTTCTTTGTGCTCCCGCGCCTTCTCGCCGCCGCCGGACTCGCTACCCGCGAATTAGTGCCGCCGCCGCGAAAGACCCCTCAAAGAAGGGCGAGTGTGTTCCTTTGCATTTAACACAGCAGGCATCACACACCACATTCCATCATACACGAACTCACTCCCCGGATACCACGTGCTTGCTGTCTCCTGCGCCGGTAAGTACCTAGTAGTAAGTCGTTCTGTGCCGCGGGATAAAACCCAGTGCAAATCGCCCCATAAAAAAATTTTTTTTTTTTGGTGGGTCCTTTTGACCCACCCCACCGCTGCCTGTGGGAATCCGCTGGCCTGCTCTGATGGGCCCGGCAGTTGCCCGCTGATTCATTGTGCACAGGCGCGGTGCGTATTCACTATAATTAATTACTGCAGCTACTACCAAAGCAAGGGATATTCCATTATTGTCCTTAGTACTGGATCCCTTTAAATTAGATGAACCTTTTAAAAAAGTTGTCAGCTACATTAACATTCGATTCGATTTCGCAATCATACATTTGCGAAATATACTGAAAACGTATACCGAACGTAACGAACGTAAATTCATAGCATTATTGTATCTTGTAGCCCAGTTGTTTTATTGGCAAAGAATATTCGTTGATTACCTCTGTAGCGAATATATTTACCTTGATCTAAATAAATTCTGCTTGGACGTGCGAAGAAAGATTGGACGCGTGATGAAATATGAGGCGTTTGGACCCTTCTCGCCGCTGATTTATAGGTTTATTACATTAGTGAGAACATTATATCGTATAGTATACACAAAAGGCTGATTTTACCTGTGGATTTTACTAACACATTTTTTTAACAACATCAAAAAATACTTCGAAATCTTTAGGAGTTATACGAGTATGTGCATCTGTGAACTAAAAATGTCAGTTGTTATAAGAGGTGAAAAATAAAACGTGAGGGTTGCTGCATTGAGTTTTCATTTTCCATTACGTTCTTAGTGGTCGAATCCACCTGATTTTGAGGAGAAAGCCGTGGCTAGCAAGCCATGGATATAACACAAACTTACAATAACTAAATAACCATTTTAACACAGCAAAATGAATTTATACTTAAATCTTGGTTCATCTAGTTTGACTTACCGAATGGCGTAGCGGTAGCGACCTGTCATCTGCAAATGGGGTCGTGGGTTCGATTCCCACAATTGATAAAATGTTTGTGTGCATGAGCATGAATATTTTCTAGTGTAGTGTCTAGGTGTTTTTCAATATTTTATATTTATGTATATTTATCTGTTATCGAACCATAGAACCTGATCTAAAACGAGCTATCTCTTACTTTGGAGCTAGATTGCGATGTGTGTAATGTAATGTCCTTAATATATAAATTTATTTTATTTATTTATTTTCTTAACGTAATAGTGAAGCAGTCAGATACTTTTTCACGAAGTTCATTAGTGTCTCCACTTAGAAAATCTTTTAGTAAAGGCATACCCAAAGACATATACAAACAGGTATTCGTACGTATACGCTTTCAAAAAGGTGTGAATTCTTCGTATTCTTCAGGCGCGCTCGTACTGAAGCACGCTTGATTTCGTAGTTTAGCTCGGTATTGTTAGTTCCAGTCACAGGTTCCAGTGTTAAATTGTACTGAAACGTGTACAAAACGCTACAAGGAGCCTCGTGACAAGGTTTTGCAAGGCGTCGCTTTCTGGATAAGAGTGTTTTCAAGGAGGGAGAAACTCGAGTAACGAACCCTTGAATTTACAACGGATTTTTAGTTTCAATCTGATTTTTCCATTGTGTATCGACTTCTGTAATTCTTTTATGATAGAAAATGATGAGACGAGCAAGGCCCTGATGTTATATGATATGGCATGCCCAATGCCCATGTCAGATGCATTACAATGCCATGCCATGCCTTATTCGTCCTATCAATTCGACTTTTGTAAATAATAGTATGTTTCATTACAAGTGCGGAAAGGCTGTTATTGCAAAGAGTTCCGACAAATGTCTACCCGAGCCGAGGCGCAGCCGAAGGCGAGGGTTGACAGTCGGAACAAGTTGCAATGACGGTTCCGCACGTGTACTGAACGATTATTTTTAATACAGTTGCGAAAAAATGAAGCAATTTAATAAAATAATAAAAACACAATAAACTCAAGTAACTTAACATTTTCTGAAAAACTATTTGCTTTTTTCTCTTCTCTCCACGCAATAAATTCGTCGTATGTAGATATGTAGCGAGTAGCGACTTTTTGACTTTTCCGGTAAAATGTTCTCCGAAGCATTTTGTGCAATTATACTGAGTTCCGGTGGTGTTAATTCAAAAAAAATAGGGTCGAAATTACTCATTTTGTGCAACAAACAACTAAACTCGCAAAGAAAATTTCTGAAAAATGGCGCCAAACGTAGAATATAAGCAGTTTTTTTTTCTTCACCCATTCTGGGTGATTTAAAAAAAAATTAAAAAAAATTTGGTCATAGACTAAATAATATTCTGGTACGCAAAGGGAACTATGCCCATACAGCCAAGTCTTCAGTAGAATTTTTTTTATTGATATGAAATGAAAATGAAATTTAATGAAACCTAACCAAACTCATTCAATCAAATCTGATATTGAAACAAATTAGTAGCTTCTTTTTTGCATGAATCATAAAAACTTCTATGAATTTTTTTAGTAAAAACTTCATGGTTGGTTTTTCTTTTTAATAGACATTATTTTGACAGTTGGGAAAGATAACGCACGAGTTCGGGAAAGGTAAAAAAAAAGCACGAGTATGTAATAGCCCACATCCCGAACGCTATACGTCCCTGCAATACGCCACTTTTTAAGCAACTGTATTAAAAAATATTTTTAAGAATAACATAAGAACGGTTAATAGAGTTGGTACATAAAAGAAGAGTTATAAAGTTGCATCGGAAGTCGGAACATCATGGTAGCAACTAGAATGGAAGTCTGGCATGGACACGTCTCAATTAAATGTCGTCCGATTGCTAACATTACCGATTGCGATTGAGTGGTGGATGCCACAAAAAAGAGAATGCAGCGATTTCTGCCATTAATAAAGACTCGCCTTTTGGTTGGAATTATTAACTAGATAATCATCGTATTATGTCCTACGTTGAGTCCCTAAATATATGGAGAAATTAAAACTTTTAAATAATTAATCTTGAAAAACTTTGAGGCGATTCTGTAACGACACACTCCATTCATTCGTAAATATATTGCCTTTTTTTCTCGCTCGCACGTTCTACGGCTGATCCCTCGCTTAAAGGTAGAGCTTAGACCTGCCTCTCTGTACATACTTCAACTTAAAATTCAAGTTAAGTATACAAATTAAAACAATTAATGTAAGTGAACTCTGAAATAAGAAGAAAAGACCTCCAAAGACACTTTTCCATCTCTTCGTCCGATTGACTTAATGTGCAGGAATTACCTGCAATCCATTGATTTTTGATATAGCATACAGCTAGCCACGAATTTGTAACTTTATTTTACTTTTCAATTTGATTTGGCTCATTAATTGAGGACATAATATGAGCCTTGTATTTTAGGGTTTTGCCCAATAAAGACCAGATAGACTGAAGACATTAAGAGAGTTGCGGGAAGGCGCTGATTACAAGTGGCGCAGGCCTTTATCCAGCAGTGGACATCCGTCGGCTGAAACGAACGAAACGAGCCGTGTACAGGCAAGGGATAAGGAAAGGTTTCTTCGGGATCAAAAGCCTGAATGGCTGGCAATCCTCGACCGCCTGATTTGCAGATCTTTTTTCCGCACACGAGCAAATTGTGGAACCAATTACCGGCAGCAGTGTTCCCTCAAAGCTTCAACATAATGTTGTTCAAAGGGAGGATAAACAAACTCCTTAAGAACTTGCAATGCGTTTGCGATTCCCCTAATGCTGCAAACGTTCATGGGCGGCGGTGTTCGCTTAACATTAAGTGATTCGCATTTTTTTTGCATTCGTTTTAAAAAAAGAAGTAGGTGCGAGTTGGCTAGGTACCGCTATAATAATGTTACCGCTTTCGCTTCTGAATTGCGCCACCCTTAGTGCGTGACGGTATTGAGATGTTCTCAAGTAGGTCCACAGTGCGCTTCGGCCAAGGAGCAATTGATTAACGATATTATATTATTATTATTATTATTATTCCCATCGACCACAATATCAAATGACTCCCGTAGAGTTAGTTCAGGTTTTTGTACTAATGATTTTGGTATTACGAATGTATGGGAGACATCGTGGGTAAGTGGACTCTTAACCAATAAATTAAGATTATCTTCAAACACAGACGAATGACGGTCTGTGTAGTAAAGTAGTTATGTACCTACTTTATAAACAAGCTTATTGTTTCATCTCGAACCTAATATATCTTTACCAGTCTAAACACAATCCGTCGAGATCGCTGCATTCTTCAATCGAATGAACTCAGCGCACGTTCCTTTTCACGCCAATACAAACAAATAAAGCAATAACTAAATTTGCTCCAAGCAAACTGTACAGGGTTGTCTTACTATCTTTTTTTAATTTCATATAATTTTTCACAGAGGTTCTATTTATAGTATAGAAAAAGAAATGCAGTTTTTCTGATTTCCCTGGGATCACTAATTGCACGAATAAGCTAGTTCCACATTAATATGTAATTGTTTTTTTCTTATACGTATGAATTAATATTATTTAGTCGAAGTTGAAGTGGTAATACCGAACATTGTCAAAGTATTCTATGAATATTCTCTGGCCGCTGGCGCCATTGACAGCGCGCTCGAATTGAAGCGAGATATCAATAGAGATATCCCAGGTTTTTTTATTATAAGTAATTATTCTTTTACATCTAAATAATAAATTGACTCCGATGTCTGGTGGGAAGCTACGCCCGCGGCTACTTACAACTCTACTTGTGCACCGCGAATTTAGTATTCCGTTGCGATGCTGTGTAGCAACCCTTACGGGCTACAAACCCCTTCCAAGTTAGCACAATGACTCTCTTTACTTTATATCAAGTGTGATTGCAATCTAATACTAACCTTTAGGGGGGGTTAAAAATTAAGTTATAGGAAAAATACCATTGATTAGTAAAATTATAGTGACAACTACCATCGTCATTCGTCTACTTTAAATAAATACCTATCTATATGAACAAATATTCATTAGACCACTATTTTGTCAACCCAAATAAATAAATCAATAGAAAGGGACAGGGGCGGCCCTAATGTTTGTTTTCACAGCCAATGTATATTTCAGACACCTGAACCAATAAGTATAAAGATCGTCGCCAAACAAAACTTACGGAGGGTATACCTCAAACACTATTCTTGGGCGCTGTCCAAATAGGACAAGGGAAAACTCACATTTAGTCACACATATTCGCAATAAGATTAGTTTTGTATTCGACTTGATTTAACTGTTGTTATTTTCTACCATCATAACTTTATCTTTAATGGGTAGGGATTTAATTAAACTGGTTCTTGAAATTTGAAAATGTAAAGAAAATTTGACACATAGGTAATTTTTTATACTTTCTACCGTAGGTATTACTTGCTTCTTTAGGCGCGTTGACAATTTTTGAGATGGGAAAAACCATTGTAATGGCAACACTGTTATCATTGTTTGCGTTGTCACTTCTGTTGGTATTTACCACGTCTTTTCTTTTAATTCATCATCATACGTTTTGTAAACCTTTACGGTTCCATTGATATTATTCTAATGTCACCAAAACGGATCTTTTTATGGCGACAAGCTAAATACGAGTTTTTGTTCTATTCATAACATTTACACAAATTGCATACGTTCTTGAACAACGCACAAGACTCAATAAATGAGTTTTTTTTATAAAAATAATAATATTGAAAATCTACTTTCGTTACAGTGTGTCAAGCAAAACTATTCAGCGGAATCTTGCGTATTTGTGTATTCTGTCCCCCAACAGTCTGTGTGTTGACAGCTGACGAAGGAAAGCTCACTTCGTATTCTTCTCATATATCTTGCATTACTTCTACGGAATTGAGTTTGTGCGAGACCTAACTTTGTTTTCCACTTGGCTACAATTTGTGAATTGTGCATTTTATATCACGCGGTGAATCGGCGGTCGACTTTTGTCCAATTTTTAGCTTTTGTTGTGTAGCTTTTTATGTTTTTTTTAGATTAAAGGACTTTTAGAATTAAATTGCGCAATTGTTATTTTAATGTTTAATTAGATTTGATAATAAATATTAATATCAAATCTAATTAAACAACAGTGGCAGTAACAACCATAGAGTGGGTTGGGTACCAATTTTATTAGATTTATATGAAGATTTATATAACGTGCCAGACCTCTGACCCTCCTAGCTTTAAGTAATGATGCATCGCCATACAACGGCTGCATTGTTATGAGAAGCGAAACCGCAAGAGGGTTCATAACGATTCAGCTGTCAAAATCAAAATTGGAAGATTTCAATGCTGGAGTAGATAAAATCAGTAATTCCTTATGCCTACTTTTTAAGGTAAGAAAAAAGGCTAGATATAGACTTAAATCAGTCTTTCCCAAAGTGGGCGATAACGCCCCCTTGTGGGCGCTGCAGGTCTCAAGGGGGGCGGTAAGAGACCCAGAAAGAAAATGGGGGCGTTGTGTCGAGGCGGGGGGGTGATTTGTAATTTTATTTAGCTAGTAGGCCTCTTAAACAACCTCTTAACTGCAAGAGCTCTCGACTCTCAACAACAACTTGTGAACATCAACTAATATGAATTAAAAGATTGCTCAAACTCGATTCTATATTTCTCTCCGCGTAGTTCATATATCTGTCATATTTTATTGAATATAGAAAAAATGAATCATCATGTCAATCGGTCGCTCCGTTTCGTAATGAAAGTAGACACAAATAAAAAGGCAACAGACACACTTTCGCATTTTAATAGTTATTAGTACTCGTAGATATCTATCATGTTTTAACAAGTTTTTGTTAAATAACCCGAATTGTGCATTCCTGTAGCAGTCGGATGATTCATTGAATACTTGTTCGGACTTGTTGAGTACGATTGAGCGTCGAATGAGATTAACGAGTTTATGCATGTTTGTTTTATTCCTGTCGGTGCGTGCTGCTTAAGCATTTCTATATAAACAATGTAATATTTATTTTATTTTCATTTGTGGTCTCGCGCGTAATAGATGAGCACTACTTACACCTCCTCTACACTACTCGCGAAGTTGAACGTATTTCTCATTGCAAAACAATGTCGGAAGTAAAAAAGAAGAGACGGCAATACTGTGCGGAATATATTAAATTCGGATTTATTGAAAATCCCACAAACCCATCGTCGCCTTTGTGTCTTCTATGTCTAAAAACATTTTCGAATGAAGCAATGAAGCCTTCAAGGCTGCAAGATCATTTGAATAAAATGCATCCAGATAAGAAAGACAAGAATGTAGCATATTTTCAAGACCTAGAGAAGAAGCATAATACACAGCCAAGTGTAGCAAAACTATTTTCGGCGGCTGCTAAGCAAGATGACGACGGACTTCGAGCTTCGTACAATATCTCTTTGTTAATTGCTCAAAAAGGCAAACCACATAACATCGGAGAAGAGTTAATATTGCCAGCAATAAATGAAGTAATAACTACTGTGCTTCATAAACCGGCCGCAGATATTATCCGAAAAATTCCTTTGAGTAATAATTCTGTGCAAAGACGAATTGATGAAATGGCTGAAAACATTGAAGAATCATTGTGCGATCACCTGAGGACAAGTCAATTCTCAATTCAGCTCGATGAGTCCACTTTACCAACTAATGAAGCATTGTTGTTGTCTTACGTGAGGTTTATTAAAGATGAGAAAATATGTGAAGAACTATTATTTGCTAGAAATTTAGAGACCGATACAAAAGGTGAAACCATATTCAATACATTGGAAAAGTTTTGCGATGAGAAAGAGATTCCTTTGAAAAATATTATTTCAGTTGCTACGGATGGCGCTCCGGCTATGACAGGGTGCCATAAAGGCTTCATAGCGTACTTAAAAAATAAAATTCCAGATGTCCTTGGTGTACATTGCGTTATTCATAGACAACATTTAGTTGCTAGAAACTTAAGTGAAAAACTATTTCAATCACTGCAATATGTCATCAAAGCAGTCAATAAAATCCGCAACAGCTCTTTGAATGATAGATTATTTCATCAGCTTTGTGTTACTAATGACGAGGATTTCAACCGTTTGTTGTATCATACTGAAGTTCGTTGGCTATCAAGAGGCAATTGTCTGACTCGATTTTACAACCTGTTTGACTCTGTTATAGAGTTCTTGGAAACTAAAGATACAGAATTGCACGACAAGCTCATAACATCAAAATATGATATAGCTTACATGACAGACCTGTATAAATTATTCAACGACATGAATCTCCAAATGCAAGGCGATAAACTAAATTTAATTAAAACAAAAAACGTCGTTGCTGCTTTCGCAGCCAAACTGCTTCTACACAAAAAGAATCTGGGCAGACGTGAGTTTCACAATTTTCCAAATTTATCAGTATCATGCAGTAACGACGAATTGTTTGCCTACTGCCAACATTTGGAAAACCTCCACATTGACTTCACCGAACGATACCAGGACATTTTGAACTTGGAAATACCAGACTGGGTGTTGGATCCGTTTTCAAATGTCAACACAGCAATGTCACCTCAGCTGGAAGAAGAACTTATAGAATTGACAACAAACGAGGAAATAAAAATCAAGTTCAAAAATGGTTACCAAGAATTTTGGCTACAAAAACCGATTCCGCAATTGTACCCTGGATTGTGGTCAATCGTTCAACGATTATTGATAGCATTCCCATCGTCATATTTGTGTGAACGTGGATTTAGTGCTGTGACAACATTGCTTACTAAAAAGCGAAATCGTTTGCTTGTTACCGAACGTGGCGACTTGCGACTGTTCTTGAGTAAATTGGAACCTGATATCAACAAACTTATTAAACAGCATCAGATTCATCCTTCACATTAGTTTTTATATAAGGATTGATTATTTTAGTTATATTTTTAATAAAAGATACTCTGTTTTAATACTATAAAGTTGCGTTTCAATAATCATTCTTATTGGCAGGTGGAGCCCGTAAGAGTTAACTTGAGACCTTAAGCGCCGTTGTATGTTACCTACTGCGCTCAGGTTTCAAGTTGCGGGTTATAGTAAAAGTTTCGTTTAGAATTCTCCGTTAATATACATATATTGGTCACAATAATTAATTAATTCAATTTGAAGTTATAGTGGTTTTTAAATAGGTGAAAAAATGGGGGCGCTAAAAAAATATTTATTCTCAAAGTGGGCAGTAGACAAAATAAGTTTGGGAACCACTGACTTAAATCCTTAAAACCTACTTCAGTCTTATTAAAAGCACTTTATCCTGGCTTTATCTTGTTTAGACATTGTTTGAGTGTCTAGACGCTAAAATCTCCGACGTGTAACAAATTGACGCTCAAAGGCCTCATTTTTAACAATCGACGTTTTTCTTTAACGTAATACATCTTTATGATAAAAAACACGGAACGGGACTTGACACGGCACTGCCGCGTTTTTATACTCGTATAATGAATACTTCTACTTATTAATTTAATTATTTTTGTAAAATTTAAGATAAAATATTTTTACTTTTATTTTCCAATTAGTATTCCACATTCAAAAATAAGCACAGAATACAGACCAAACCAAACAAGTTTTTTTATTCAATATAGGGTTACGACTTACGCTTGACCACAATATCACCTGATGGAAAGTAACGATGTGTTCAAAGATAGAGCGCGCTCAGAGCTTACCTAGAAGATGCCTATTCACCCTTTTAAGGGTTCCATACCAAAATGGTAAAAATGGAACCCTTATGGTGAGACTTTCTCCGTCCGTCCGTCCGTCTGTCACACTCGATTATTTCAGTAATTACTATTGAAGCTATCAACTTGAAATTTGAATTAGTTTTAGGTAATAGTGACCCAACATCATTGCAATCATAAAAATTTGAAAAACATTTTTATTTCTATTTTAATGGGGGGGGGTAAACTGAGTTGTTGAAAATATTGAGTGGGGTATCATATGAAAGGGCGTCACTTGTGTATTCTAAAATCAATTTTAACTTATGTTGGTGCCCGATAGTTTTTCATTTATTAGGTAAACTGTCGAAAAAATACCGTCGCCCCCCCCTCTTATCTCCGAAGTTTATCGTTCGAAAAATATGAAATAATTATGAACACTAGAAATAAACGTATATTTTACAGAAAAAATTAAATCAACTCTCTAACTATTATACTTTTTTGATAATAACAATAAACCACCAAAAACAAAGTCAGGTTTGCGGTTCGCCAACAAAAGTACCTACCTACATGCACCTACATGTAAATTATACTCGTAAATTCATGAACAAAAGTGATTCTTTCAATGTTTTACTTGTTATGGAACCCTCGGTGCGCGAGTCCGACTCGCCCTTGGGCGATTTTTTTTCGTCGCTTTCTTAAACGTGCAATAGCAATACGCTTACGAATATCGGCTCGTATGTTTTCACTGTATCTATTGATTTACGATTAAGGCGGCGTGCACACAAGTCACCGCATGAATTTCAATGGCAGCTTTAGACGGGGAATATGGAATCACTGGATAAACATATTTCGCGATACTACATTGTGCCAATATTTGAAAAGACTTCATTTCTTTTATCGAATACTCCGGTTACTTCGTTACAGGGATTTATCGTATTAACGGGTATTACATTACTCAATACGAGATTTATTTTAGAAACGTGAGATACCCAATTTCCGAGCGTATCAATTGGGAAATTGTGTTTCCCGAATTCACTTTGCTTGGGGCGACAAAATTTTTATTGTATGAAATAAAACTTTTTATGACATTATTTACTATCGCAAGCGTAAAATATGCATATTACCCTTCCTTCAACGAACTCAACTCCTCCAAAAAGCGCTAAGAATACTCAGGTCTCTGACTGTAATTCAATTGATAACTGAGCCAATTTAAAAGTTATTTTTTATACACTATACAAGTTAGTACGTGACTGCGATCTCACCTGATGGTAAGTGATGATGATGATGTTAACGTACTCACTTGGAAGGGGTAAGTAAAGTCACACCAACGTAGAGAAATAGAGAAATTATAAAATCCTAAACTGGTCCGTGCCGGAATCTCGTCCCGCTTAAATCTAAGACTGCATCAATGGCAAGGTGGTCTTCAATAGGTACCTCTTAACAATACGAAGAACTAAGTGAAAGTTCTAATTGACTGAGCCCAGTATGAGAAAGTAACCCTGCTGCATCAATATGCACAGGACTTTCAGAAAATGAATAGAATTAATTAAGGAAAGCGTTCGATCGCCTTTCAAGCTTCACTTTCCAAATCGTTGATTAACCTTTCACGTTAAATTGCGCGGTTAATTGTGGAATATCAATTAATAGTTGAGCCATTGAATGCTTTGATGAAAATTTTAAGATCGTTTTCTTCGTCTGTCTCGAATGTTCTTGAGATTACCTGCCCGTTAAGCTTTAACGGTGTAATTAAACAATTGATGGTTTAATTTTGTATAAACGGCCTATTTAAAGTCGGCTCTTGTGTCTAGCAGATAGCTTCATTAAGGATTTCAAACACTTGTTTAGCTGTTGAACGCGACTTTGTCAAGACGGTTCTAATTATTTTGATCACTTCGAAGAAACTTCTAGTCTTTTAGGTTGATGGAACGAGTAATTCGAACTAAAACGATTCTATCAGCTGCAAGAATAAAAAAAAAGATTTAAGATTGGTCGGAAACGAAATGGGCAAAAATCAAATTTTAAGGTTCGATCACCAACCCCACACAAGGAACAAAGGAAGCATTCTAACGTCCCGGGATGGGACTCAATCAAGTTCAAGGTCCAGGAGATGTATCAAACCGAAATTGAATCGGAACTATTCGATAATTTATTTAGTGACGGAAATGGATCAGATTGTTTTAGTGACCCAGACAGTTATTTGAACACAATCCGCAGATGTTTCAATATTGTTTTGTTGTTCTTGCCTATCCTGTAGTTTTTTTATAAAACACTAGCTGTTGCTTGCGGCAACGCCTGCGTGAATTTTGGTTTTGCGCTAATTCCGTGGGAACGATTGATTTTCCGTGTTAAAAAGTTGCCTATGTGTTAATCCGGGTTATAAGCTATCTATGTTCCAAATTTCAGCCAAATCTGTTCAGTAGTTGCGGTGTGAAAGCCTAACCTAAGAGCCACCCATCCTTACTTACAAACTTTCGTGTTTATATTATTGAACATACAGGGCAAACGAACGAACGGATTTAGAATCAGAATCAGTATACTTTATTTCATATACTTAGGCTTAGCTTATAAGGCGCTTATGACGAGTCTTTTTATTTACAGTATCTTTAGAATGGTGATAACTGCTATGCGACTCAAAAACGAAGTTTACGAGGGTTTGCAAACGGACCTTGCCACTGAGGAGAAGCCCACAACAAACTCAGGATTGACATTAAACAGGAGATTGACAATGAATCTCTGGAGAATTTTTTCTGGAATTCGTTGTTCTAAGTCACGTCTATAAAATGTCGTTTTCTGAAACTCTTGGAACTTTTTAATAGGAAATAACTCTTGATTGAACACACTTAATTTAAATATGGATTTCGTAAGTAGCATGAATTAATATTCTGTAAACAGTTTTACACTGAAAAGAAAACCAAAGGGATCTGAGGTTATTAGGTCTTAAGTCTGTAGTAAACAGCAATTAGGCTACTCGAGATACTTTACTCTATGATAGTATTATATTATCTGTGCTCTATGTAACAATTTCGTGGTTTGTAAACATTTTCATTCGGTTCCTATAATTCTCTGTCATATTCACCATTAGTTTCCTCTAAATCACAGACGTCCCTAGGAAATACCCTCTTCAAATTAAGCCCTCGGATATACCTGATCCTTTTTATAAAAATAAAATCCCTGAGAATATTCCATCCGGCCAATTACACTAATGGGGTAACTCGGGACCATCCCGGACAGGCCGCGCGAGATCTCTTGGATTCAATGGAGAGTTATTAATTGATCTACCAGCAATGGCGTGATCAAATACTAAAGGCAAAGATTATTAATATTGGTAAAAGGGACTGGTTAGTTGTTTCACATGATAGGCATTTTGTTGGAATAGTAGTTAGATAAAATAGACACGATATATCCAGACAGGTCGGACGTGGCGAAAAAAATGTCGCCACTTTATCGGTGCCAAAATGTTTTATCACCAACAATAAGTCCACGCTGTAGTTTGCTCAGCAGCCTATGGAATTTTGTCAGATGGCGCTACAGTTTGCTTGTACGACAAAGGTTTGCGTAAATCGTTCGGATCCTGAGGTTTCTTATTGGAGAGTTAGATACAATTTATGACGACCTTTATGGCGTAGAAGCTCGCGCTCGAATTCGAGTGGGAAGTCGCGGGTTCGATTACCGCCACGTGCCTCTTCAGAATTTTATAATTTCTAAGTTGGCACATGTCTGGTCTGGTGGAAGGCTTCGGCCGCGGCTAGTTACCATCCGACCAGCAAACCCGCCACGCCACTGCGCCGAGTATAGGGTTGAGTTTACTTACCACTCTAACGTTAGTACGGCATCTACGGCTGCATCATCACTTACCATTAGGTGAAGTAGGTACTTGACTGCGATTTCACTTGATGCAGAGGTGAAAGTCCATCGTATTAGAATGCTAAATCGCTTGAGGTTGCATCTTTGCCGCTAGGTTGGTGTCTATGTCCAGATACGTTGACAAAAGACGCTATAAATAATTTACAAGAAGCTCCCGCAATTAATCAGCAAATATATGATTATCCTCCTTCACCTTTCTACCACAGATCCGCAAGACGTCGAGAGAAGTGGCATCCTTATGTGGTTGATGTCCAGCGTACTCGAACGAAACGTTTTTCTTCCACGTTTCTGATACGAACCGCTAAGGTGTGGAATACCCTTCCAGCTTCCGTGTTCCCAGCCAAGTACAATCTGGGTGCCTTCAAGAGAAGAGTGAATAGGCATTTTCTAGGCAAGCGCGCTCCATCCTAGACCTCATCATTTCTGCCCATCAGACATGATTGTGGTCAAGCGTAAGCCTATCAATCATAAAAAAAAAAAAAAAAAAAAAAAAAAAAAAATTTAGTTTGGAAAGATCAATATCCATTCAGTCAAAATGGCGGTGGCAAATATTTGCGAATCCCTAAGTCTTAATCTGATAATACAGATTAGAGTAGCTCGAAATCCTCGCAAACTAAAGGCCTTAGACATGTTTGATAAATAAACTTCGTGTATTTGAACTGTGTAGCCCATCCAGTATTTATGAGTATGAAAAACCAATGTTAAACCCAAGGCTCACCCCAGAGAGCGATTTTATTAGCCCGAGCAAAGCGCTTATCCCAAATTTTATAGTCGTACAAGCTATAAAGGCGCTAGTAATATTTTAAGCCCTCTTGTAGACGTTAATTTCCACACGTATGCTCCAAAATCGGGTTAGAAGCATAGAGTTACACGTCTTGGAGTAGACTTGTGCATTGAGAATAAAAGTCAGATTTATTTTCAATTAGATTTCAACTTCATGCAATCCAGTGGTTAGCGAGATTGAATGTGGTCCAGTTTCGATTATCTGAGGATATTAAAAGTGTTGTATCAATTAGTTAAGAAACATAACATAAGCTCGGAATTGTAAGTTCATAAAATCTCTCCACGCAAGGAAAGTAGGTACAGCTTTGTTCTGGACTTTCTATTAGAGTCTACTGATAATATTCACTTCTAGTTTAAAAGACTGATTGCTGAATACTCCAGTATTTAAGAGCTCAAACTAAAGGAAAGTAATAAAAGTAAAAATGAACTGCACAACTTTATTTCAAAATTCTGAGATTAATTTTCGTACTTACATAAAATAAACATTTGAACTTTTCTTACAAAATTGTAACCTCATGTCTAATGCCAAAATAGCATTCATATATCATTATATTAATATAAAAATATTCCTATAACACTATAAGAAATAATTAGGACACTTTGATCTGAATTCTGAGACCCATTGGTCCTGTTCCTTGATGGAGTTACCTTACCACTACTGCCTCCCCTTAATAGGCCGTGTCACTCTGCGAATCACGAGGGAGGGAGGAAAACGGACAGCTCCGTCCG
Source organism: Coenonympha glycerion (assembly GCA_963855885.1). Lineage (NCBI taxonomy): Eukaryota > Metazoa > Arthropoda > Insecta > Lepidoptera > Nymphalidae > Coenonympha > Coenonympha glycerion. Next base: position 2,472,693 of record OY979631.1, read on the forward strand.
GGATACGAATTGGATTCCGAAGTTCACGGCCAGACGTGTGTTCAGAAAATTGCGATAACCAATTGGAGTGATGTGTCGTATTCCCTTCAGGTCTTGTGGTCTCTAAGCGAGTTGCTTTGCTTAGCCGATGTAATTCCGTAAGATTTAAAAAAATTCCTTCCTTATATCTTGTCTATACATCATACAAGAAACCTTTGTGCAAGATTTCAGCTATCTAGGACCATAAGACCTCCGTAGCGCATTTGCTTGGCCGATTTTATGCCGTGATATTTAAAAAATACTTCCGTATCTCTTGTCTACATCGTATGGTGTACTTTGGTTTGAAATTTAAGTTTTCTAGGGCGAAGGGTAATGACCGGGTGATGATTGGTTAGTAAATGAATGAAATAGATACAAGGTCATGAGAAGAATATTTAAATATATTTCAACAAAGATCAACAAAAGATCTAGATGCCAGTCACCCTACATAGTGGGGGAGGTGATTGGAGAAGTAGACCTTCTACTCAAGGCACCTACAAATGTAACCAGAAGTTGGAAAGGAAGTAAATGCTATTTAATGTTAATTTTTCGCTTTAAGTGGTCTGACGCAACCTATCTGAACACATAATAAGAAGTTATCTAGCTTTTAAGGTTTTATTTCAACATTTTATTCTTTACCTGTAGCAAATACCCGCTCTCGCTGCTCGCGATGTTATGAAATGCGGGATGGTTATTGTCCTGCCGTAAGTGTGACGAAGACGCAATAAGAAGTCTGCCTCTTATTATTGCCTTTTACGAATAAATGGGTAAAATATTTTTGATGTGCAGAACCAAAATATTTGGAAAAGATTTCGGGCAGACAATTATTCGCCCCCTGCGGGCATATTGTGGGGACAGAATCCGGAAATGAGCTTTCCCGATAACCAGCGGTCAGAATGGCCATATTGAAGGCCTGATTGATTTTACGAGATCAATGGAATCAAATTCGGCGAATTGTGTTGTTGACGAGGATGGAATATCTTAGCGCGTCTCCAATTTTGTGAAAGGACATTTTTGGGGACAATTTTGTAAGCTTTGTTGACAAAATAAAAATACGAGAAAGTCACAAAAAATGTGATTTTCTTTACTTTTATGTCGACTACTTTCGAATGATCTGCTAAGCTTCTTTTTATGGATGCTTTCATACTTTCGATGTAACCTGGCCGGAGAGTGGTGAATACGATAGTGAATCCCGCCTTGAATCTTGCCTGCTGGTTTGTCGAAGAAACGAATAGTTTTTAGTGTTGCAAGCCCCACATAACTCCTTCGTTTCCCCTGTCAGAGGGGTATGCTTTAGGCATTGTCTGTCTATAAAACATGCTTTTTATGTTATTAGGGGCAAGAAATTGTAGTTATGCCGCTGAATTAAAGCAATCATTAAATAATCAGCAGATCCACAATTTCTTCAATTCTAGCCATATTACATACTTTATCATCAACAAAAGAGCACCCGCGGCTCAGATCGTGAGTTGAGATACTTCGATGCAACTTGCAAGAGACACGACCAAACTTTTTTCCTATTTTTATTTATAACTTAAATTAATTAATTGAGTATTATACGTAACTGTATTTTTTCCCTTGCCCGCAGTTCAATTTCGTTGGAAAGCTGTTGGGCCCTAAGGGCAACTCGCTAAAGAGGCTACAGGAGGACACGATGTGCAAGATGGCCGTACTGGGGCGAGGGTCAATGAAGGATCGTCAAAAGGTATATTAATAGTTTTCAAATTCATTTGGGAAAATGTGTGTGTGGTGTGTGGGCTGTAAGAAGATGATGATGAAGGCGTTTATGGAAGATAAGTTTTTCCACTGCAGTTATCTAATCCACATATTAATTTTCCTAAGGAGGAGGAGCTCCGCGTCTCCGGTGACCCGAAGTTCGCTCACCTCTCGGACGAGCTGCACGTAGAGATCAGCGCCTTCGCCACGCCGGCTGAGGCGCACGCGCGCATTGCGTACGCGCTCGCCGAGCTGAGGAGGTTCCTAGTACCGGTACGTGTTCATTGTACAGCTGCAACACACCTTTGTGACCTGAAGTTCGCTCACCTCTCGGACGAGCTGCACGTAGAGATCAGCGCGTTCGCCACGCCGGCTGAGGCGCACGCGCGCATTGCGTACGCGCTCGCCGAGCTGAGGAGATTCCTGGTACCGGTACGTATTCATTGTACAGCTGCAACACACCTTTGTGACCTGAAGTTCGCTCACCTCTCGGACGAGCTGCACGTAGAGATCAGCGCCTTCGCCACACCGGCTGAGGCGCACGCGCGGATTGCGTACGCGCTCGCCGAGCTGAGAAGGTTCCTAGTACCGGTACGTGTTCATTGTACAGCTGCAACACACCTTTGTGACCTGAAGTTCGCTCACCTCTCGGACGAGCTGCACGTAGAGATCAGCGCGTTCGCCACGCCGGCTGAGGCGCACGCGCGCATTGCGTACGCGCTCGCCGAGCTGAGGAGGTTCCTAGTACCGGTACGTGTTCATTGTACAGCTGCAACACACCTTTGTGACCTGAAGTTCGCTCACCTCTCGGACGAGCTGCACGTAGAGATCAGCGCGTTCGCCACGCCGGCTGAGGCGCACGCGCGCATTGCGTACGCGCTCGCCGAGCTGAGGAGGTTCCTAGTACCGGTACGTGTTCATTGTACAGCTGCAACACACCTTTGTGACCTGAAGTTCGCTCACCTCTCGGACGAGCTGCACGTAGAGATCAGCGCGTTCGCCACGCCGGCTGAGGCGCACGCGCGCATTGCGTACGCGCTCGCCGAGCTGAGGAGGTTCCTAGTACCGGTACGTGTTCATTGTACAGCTGCAACACACCTTTGTGACCTGAAGTTCGCTCACCTCTCGGACGAGCTGCACGTAGAGATCAGCGCGTTCGCCACGCCGGCTGAGGCGCACGCGCGCATTGCGTACGCGCTCGCCGAGCTGAGGAGGTTCCTAGTACCGGTACGTGTTCATTGTACAGCTGCAACACACCTTTGTGACCTGAAGTTCGCTCACCTCTCGGACGAGCTGCACGTAGAGATCAGCGCCTTCGCCACGCCGGCTGAGGCGCACGCGCGCATTGCGTACGCGCTCGCCGAGCTGAGAAGGTTCCTAGTACCGGTACGTGTTCATTGTACAGCTGCAACACACCTTTGTGACCTGAAGTTCGCTCACCTCTCGGACGAGCTGCACGTAGAGATCAGCGCGTTCGCCACGCCGGCTGAGGCGCACGCGCGCATTGCGTACGCGCTCGCCGAGCTGAGGAGGTTCCTAGTACCGGTACGTGTTCATTGTACAGCTGCAACACACCTTTGTGACCTGAAGTTCGCTCACCTCTCGGACGAGCTGCACGTAGAGATCAGCGCCTTCGCCACGCCGGCTGAGGCGCACGCGCGCATTGCGTACGCGCTCGCCGAGCTGAGAAGGTTCCTAGTACCGGTACGTGTTCATTGTACAGCTGCAACACACCTTTGTGACCTGAAGTTCGCTCACCTCTCGGACGAGCTGCACGTAGAGATCAGCGCGTTCGCCACGCCGGCTGAGGCGCACGCGCGCATTGCGTACGCGCTCGCCGAGCTGAGGAGGTTCCTAGTACCGGTACGTGTTCATTGTACAGCTGCAACACACCTTTGTGACCTGAAGTTCGCTCACCTCTCGGACGAGCTGCACGTAGAGATCAGCGCGTTCGCCACGCCGGCTGAAGCGCACGCGCGCATTGCGTACGCGCTCGCCGAGCTGAGGAGGTTCCTAGTACCGGTACGTGTTCATTGTACAGCTGCAACACACCTTTGTGACCTGAAGTTCGCTCACCTCTCGGACGAGCTGCACGTAGAGATCAGCGCGTTCGCCACGCCGGCTGAAGCGCACGCGCGCATTGCGTACGCGCTCGCCGTTGCTGAGGAGGTTCCTAGTACCGGTACGTGTTCATTGTACAGCAACAAGACACCTTTGTAACCTGAAGTCTGCTCAACTCTGAAGTTCGAACTAGGGTTTAATTTATTACTTAAAAATTTCACCGGTGGCAGACATAATATTATTGCAAGATGCCGCTCACAATGCATAGGATAAATTGCGAAACCAGATTCTTTCAATGACCTATATCGATCAATGTTTCCAGTCTTCTCCATAGAAAACTACTCGTAATCTCTCCAGGAGTGTGGACCTCGAGACTTGCCCCTTTACTCGGGCGATGTGTCGCTCTGGCCACCGACTGTTGTTATACCGTCACCGGTAATGGGCTCGCTGTCCTCGCTGTCCTGGCTTAAGGCCTGTTAGCTGACTGAGTTGGTGACTTAGACAGTGATCACGTAAGAATGGAATGTGGCTGTGTCCCGCATTCTAGATGGTGCTAGTAAGACCACAAAGGAAGATCCCAATGTCGGCTACATTGCGCTTATGAAATTTTCTCAGAGATGGTGTTCCTCTATTTTGTCCATCCAAAATTATCAGGCTGCCGTGGTTCGTGTCCGGGCCGCTCGGACTATTGGACATCACCGGAGCACCGCTGGCGCATGCTGCGGTTTATCTTATTTACACGGTTTTTCTTTATAATAAACGAAAAACGTTTTATTATGCGACAATCTTTATAAAGGTAGAATTTTCAGATATGAGAGTCAGACCACAAGCAATCGCAAGGCATTAGACCGAACTAGAAATAAACCCGTATAGCGCTACCACTAAGAGTTAGAATAGCCAGAAGGCGTTAAACTTGCATATTGTGTTTCCTGCATTCCCTAATAGCCTAGGATCCCGCTATACAACGACCTTCACCGAGCTGCTTATTGGATGAAAACTATTTTATATCCAATTAAATATGTCAATAAATATATCGCAAGTGGGTTGCCTAAAATATTTCAGTCCAGGGTATGATTAATTAAGAATTAAAAAAAACCATTGTAACATGGACTCCTATGCGTTACAGTTTAGTTGACATCGTAGTTCAAATTAGACTGGATGTTATAAATAGTGCTTTTTGCCAGAAATACTTTCCTGGCTGAGGAAAGTATTTCTGTTCTTTATTTTTTGGCAAAAGAAAGTTAACGGATAATAAAATCGTAGGTTTTATGCACAATTATGCACAATTGCAATTTGCGACCTGAATCGCTCATCCAATCTAATTTGAACTAAGATGTCAACGGAACTCTAACAAATAGGAGTTCATGTTACAATGGATTTTTTTTAAATTCTTAATTAATCATATCCTGGACTGAAATTTTTTAGGCAACCCACTTGCGATATATTTATTGACATATTTAATTGGATATAAAATAGTTTTCATCCAATAAGCAGCTCGGTGAAGGTCGTTGTATAGCGGGATCCTAGACCATAAACAGAATAGTTCTAACAGTCTTCTCTCCGTAGTTAGAGGCTGTAACTGGCGAGCTTTTCGGCCCTGCCTTTGCATTGTCTAACGTGTCAGGACGGCTTTTAACGATTGCCGCCATTTGCGAGGCAATCGAATCTGCAAAGCAAATAGTGCGCTTTGGACACGGAAAATGCATCACGATACACCCAGAACTCGCTTTAAAATGCGCAATGGTGAATTAGATTGCTGTTAAAGGTAATAATACTTATAACTAAATCATGTATCGGTTTTTTGAGAACAATTAATATTTCAATCACAAAATATCAATTTATCAAATTGCGTAGGATGTAAAACTGGCATACTCAACTCATTTGTTTGAGTTGCTTTGGTCATGAATACGAAATAATCAAATCCTAGCAATCGATTTATACACAATACTAGCTGACCTGGCAAACGTTGTTTTGCCCTTAAGGATATAAAAAAAAATAGATAAATTGAGATTTTAGATATCCTATCTTTTAAGTTAGAGCAAACTGCACCCTGTGTGCGAATTTTATTAAAATCGGTTAAGTGGTTTAGGAGTCCATTGAGGACAAACATTGTGACACGAGATTTATATATATTAAGACTAGGTACCACCAAATCCAGAATTCATGTCCACTTATACAATATAATCCATATAAAGAATAAATGAAATAAATATAAATAATAATCATTAATTTCAAGTAATATTAGGTGTTCTATTTAATAAAGCTAAGCTAGATTTGACGATCTTACCTATACGTCTCCTAAACTTTACAAAGAATTAATAAGAGTTTTTTAATGGTATTCTAGCGAATAATTAATCGTTCTTGTATGATACTGTATAGCAATCTTTAGGGGTTACTTATATCTTCCGTACGATAGCATCTACGGCTGCTTCGTTACTTCCCGTTAGATGAGATTATTATCAATAATAATCTCATAAAGTGTAAAAAGTAAGGCATTTTGAGTCAGATCTACGGATATTCTATATAGTCATCTGGCGTCGTTATTCCTGTTGTTGTTTCCCCTTTCATCCACGGAGGCAGCGTTGGTGTTGTTGTCGACGCCATCTGGCCACGAACTGTTGTCGTAGTGTCTATCTTCTCAGGTGGAGTCGTATTCATCGTCGTTGTTTCTGATGTTGTTGTTATTTCTGTTGTTGTTGTTTCTGTTGTTGTTACTTCTGTTATTGTTTCTGTTGGTATTTTTGTATCATTTGTTATTATGTTTCCTAATGTTGCTCTTGACGTTGTTTTAGGCCGTAATGTTGTCGTTATCGTAAAGTTGAGGTGTAGGTATGTAGCTGTTGTAGCAGCTAGGGCAATACTGGTAGGTTTTATCTGACCTTCGTCGGGTAGTACATAGTAGTTTATTAGATAGAGTACTGTGAATGCGATACCCACAGCCGTAAGGAGGCTAAAAACACAAAACGACATAGTGTTTTAGACATATAATTATCGTGAAGGTAAAAGTTTGTATTAGTAAGTGCGTGTTGTAGTATATGTTGTTATTCCTTCCCGCCGCAACTACAGAACTAACTTAATTTAGAGATATATTGTACCCTTGATTACTTTTTATTACCGAAAAATCCATTAACCCCTCAGGATTGTTTAAAAACTTTTATGATACTTACAAGCCAAGTGCCATTATTCCCAACAGGAATATTATGTGTTGTCCAAAAATGATCAATTATATCATAATAACTGATTCTAAAACTGCACCAAGCTAGTAGTTGTACATGTAATGGTATCTGAAATCAGAAACAATAGGCTCTCTAATCGCAGGCTTATTACATTTATAGATTGCGTAATTCTAATGCTGGGAGCATAGTAAACGGTTAACGAAGACTTTAATAAAAAGATTAATCCGACCACGTGTCATGTTTTATTTCCTGAATTCTAGACTTTACATGAGCCTTTATATTATTAGCCTTTAAAAGTAAAACTACTACCGTCTCACTAGTAAAATACGTACTCACTTTACATTCACTATTTTATTCGGTGTACCTACGCTGTACAGTTAAAAAGGTTTGTTATGTGGGCAGCAGCCAGCAAGATCGCCTTCTTGAGCTGTACCGTACCTATCCCACTGTATTGTACTTCTACAAATTGATAAAAGTTTTTAAGGGAAAATGTTAAATTTACATAACTTCACCCACTTTTACACACTTTTTCATCCCACTCAATTCTGTTTCTTGCAAAAACTGAAGTAATAAACTAAAACTATACTTAGTAAACTATACTTAGTATACTTAGTAAACTAAAGTAATAGTTTTGACGTTTGTTTCCGGACGCAACTTTTTTCATACTTTTCATGAGAAATCATCGAATCAAAAATAGCGTTGATTGTTGATAGATAATCTTGTCAAAAATATCATGTTAGCGAAAACGAAAAATTGTTTCAAATGTTGTAAAAAGTAACGTATGTAAGCGTACTCTATTAAATTGACCGTAAATATTAGAAGTTTAAAGTGTGTATCTAGTTTTAGAGATCCCTCGGTAATCGGAACAATACCCAACGTTTTGATAAACAAATCTTCTTAATGAATAAACAGCTAGTTAAACAAAATCGAGACAAAACAAGCAAATGTGGTAATTTTTAGGGGTCCATATCCAATTGGCAAAAATGGAACCCTTATAGATTCGTCATGTATGTCTGTCTTAGTAATAGGATCCCGTCGGTAATCGGTATAAATCTATTTGGATACGGAGTATTTCAGTGTATTTAACTCAATGATTTTAGTACAGTATTCATTATTTTCTATGCAACTAGAGCCTTTCATAAATATTCACATAACATTGACATTTCCATCCAAGCAAGTTACTAAAAGAATAAATTTTCTCAACGGGCCATAAAAACACAATATTACCCGTTTCTGAACAATCACAACAGACATATGAGGGATATAAAAACTGCCATTTCGATATTACGTCAACACACACATATATAGGTCAATAATAATATATTCACCTTATTTTATTATTTACGAGTATAATATGTGCCATTGAAAATTATTTGAATTTGTTTTATTGTACGTGAATAAAATCGTACGATTCCATGCAGTTGGAATAATAAAATTATACCGTATTCAAGGCCTCAACTTTTGTATGATGCCTGGAAGGTACAGACTTTAGGTTAAAAGCAAGGGGTCTGCCAGCCAAATTCAACATGTATTTGGTTGTTCCACAGTTTGTAACAAAAAGGTTTATGATAACTCCTTCGAAACGGTTTAATCGATTTTTATGATTTCATGGCATTGCGAGAGCACTCAATAATTGAGGAACTACAAGTTCCTCTATTCACTCCGGGTTAGATCTGTCCAACTCGTTGGGGATCGACCACGTGGACGCGTCCCTTCCACTCGCCCTTGAACCACCAGATGTTCGATAGTATCTGTGAAGTTTTTTGGCCACATATCAAATGGGAGGATAATGGACTGTAAACCCAGAGGTAAAAGGTTGGTTAAACCTCAAGGTTCGATTTCTGCCCGGAGATAATGGTTGCCGCTCCTAGCTCACTTTTTGCGCTGCTAGCCCAAGTTTATGTTTATATGGAGGATAAGTTAAGGTTTACTCGGAAAAAACAGTACCTAATTGCAGCGAAGTGAAGGTTCATAATATATTACGTGAACTAAAAAACCTGATGCTTCAAGAAAAGAGAAAGGTCATAATTCTGCGTGTATTTTTTGTGTATATGTTTCTCAGTTTAGCTAAAAATAATTGCCATCAACAACTTCTTTGTGGGAATCACGTATTACATTTAAAAACTCTTCATGTAAAAATGTAAGGCTAAAAATAAAATGAATTCGCAAAGTAAAATAGAATTGATGATTAAACGAACTTACCTTAAGTGAAGTTCTATCATAATTTTATGAATTCCTGTATGAAGATATTAACATGAATACTAATAGGTATTTACGCCAAGTGATAGCCATTCAGACACTAAAGTTGAGAGAAAAAATAAAAAATTCCAACATTTTTCATTACGATATCTCACGCTAGCAACACTGTGTCTGTCCTTTTATTTAGTTCAGAGTAATTATTATAAGAGTGCCTTTGTGCTTCGATAAGCTCGTCTTGGTAGTAGCACTACAGAGCACCCAAATATGTATCATATACCTAATATATACATAACTACACAATATTATACATAACCACACAATATTATATATGTAAATATAATAATATATATATATGGGTTATGTTGTCTTCAATAAATATTTATTATTATTGTAATATGTACATTTTTATTTACAAATTCATACATGGGTTTTTCCACAAAACAGGGGCGGGAGGGTGTTAATATCTTCATACAGGAATTCATAAAATTATGATAGAACTTCACTTAAGGTAAGTTCGTTTAATCATCAATTTTAATTCATTCCTGTATTTCGATATTAACATGAATACTAATAGGTAGATGTTTAGAGCCATGACATTTGTAAATAAGAAATGCTTTTAAATTAATAGAATAATAAGCATAATCGCTTAATATTGAGCAAAAAAATAAAAATAACAACTTAAGTTGATATTCAAAGCAAATTAATAATTAATAGCATAATTTTGTAGAAATATTAAAACTGTAATAGATAGTAAATCAATATTATTAGTATAATATATTAATAATAATATATGTACAAAAACATATATTTTTATATGTGCGAATACCAAGGGTATATTAAGACTATATTCTAGCAGTACTGCTCGTATGTAGTCTTGACGATTAAAAGAGGTTTTAAACCTCTTTCAACAAGCTTGAAAATATTTGTATCAGTTAAAACTTTTAAATGCAACACTTGATTAATCGTAATAAATTGAGCTGTTAATATGCAACCATGAAATATATATTTTAAACGGTAAATTGATCACGAATATATTTTTATAAACTTGAGTAGAATAAATATTACCGAGACATATTTTTGGAAAGAAAAAAAAATATGATCAATTTATTAATATATAAGATTAATAAATCTATGGGTTGCAGAGAACTAGTTCGTTAATTTTTGTTCATCTTGACTTCACTTTACGAAAATACAGGAGTAGGCATTAGTATTTTCGTAGTGTTGTTTAATTTTATTCATAGCTCTTTAGAGTTATTTCTATTAAAGGAGTTAACAATGATATTTTTATTTAATTTCCATAATAATATTGTTATTTGGGTTTTGGTGTAGGTACAGCTTTAATAAGGTCATTAAGATTTAAAGTGACCTTAAATTATATTTTTAACTGAATAGGGTGAAGTAAGAATATTCTCAAGAGATATTAAAAAAGGCCATAGAGAAATCATCTTATAAGCCTATTTTAAAGTTGATTCTGAGACAAAGGCTGATGAAGTAACTGTATCTACTGTTTATTCCTGAGTTCTATTAAAATGATAACAATAGAAACTTAAGATAGTCTGAAAAAAGCATGTTTTCTAATATTGTCAGACAGTAAACATCTTATACAATATTATAGTATGTAAAACCGTGTTGAGTTTCTCATTTCACATAATATTAAAATTTTAACTGAAGGCATAATTGTTATTCTTATTCATGTTATAATAATGTTGTTTAATATCATTAATTGTTATTTTAACAGTCACCCCAACACTACTATCGCTGTTGTACTGGTTAGTTGTAAACAAAAAACCACATATTCAATTGGAATACAAATATTAGACAATACTTTTTAAGTTCTTCAGTTTCTGCATCAAGACCATTTTTTAATTTAGTAGTCTTTCAGTTGAAAAATGTGATCTGATTTTTCCAAGTTCATAATCGCAAAAATCAACGAGCAAATGTAACTTGTCAATAGGTAGACATGTCGAAATGTTATTCGCGATTGTTCGCGAGTAATGCTTTGTTGACTTGTTGCGACGATGAAAAAAAAAATTTTTTTTTTTTGTCACTTACCCAATAATTCCACTGTCATCACAGAAGATAAAAGTCTCTAATCTTCATTTAGTAATAATCAGTTAATTACATACCACTGCTGAAGTACTACTGTACTGGTATTCAAGTTCCTAGTGACGCAGTGATGACCCAATTTTCAATTATCATCTGACCTTGGTCAGTCATCATCGAGAGCTAAATCCTTGCAGCGGCGTCATCCATCGGCATGAAAGTTAAACAAAATATTAGACTTATTTAATAATGATTAAATACAGAAAAAATAAAATGTAGGCTATGTATCAACTCTAAAAGAACAAAAAAAAATATTATGATACATGCAAGCCAAAATTATGAACCATCATTGTTCATATTATCATAAATCCAATGAAGTATTTAATGATTCTATGATCTTATATATCTATTGGTAATTTCCAAATCCTTTAACATTTTTGATGCATAGATAACCATTATAATAATTAGCGGCGCGATCGCCTGAAAATAAAAATATTTGATCTCGCAAAAATTAATTTGGTCTTTAAATATATTAATTTCCATTGCGTAACGTTATTCCTAGGTATGGATACCGATATTCCTGTAGATATAGGTACAAGGATACCTAAAGATAAATTTAAATAAACATATCATCGATTGTTTTCTACTTTTTCCATATTTATTATTCATTTAAGAAATTTAAGAAATAGTCAATTATAGAAACTATAAATAACTTTGATTTTCAAAAATATTGCATTCTTTTTAAAGCATGCATCATAACTCAGTTAAAGCATTGATAAATTTGATGTTATATCTAACACATCGAGTTACGATGAAAGAATGGTTGTAGTAAATACATGTATTTGTAATGGAATACAAAAAAAAAAAATTAAGTATGTAATCGAATAGGTTGTCTCATATTCAATTGTATGTGAACAGAATATAATAGCCGAGTTTTTTGCCCGACCTTCTCAGTGCAAACCCGCTTTTCAGATTCAAGCTTTCATAAAAGCCTGTAAATCAAGCCCATGTGAAAAATTAATAAAGATCATCATTTTCATTTTTATATACTTAAACATGAAAACTAACTGTAATGTTAGTGGTTCAATAGTTCATAAATCTGCATTATATAAAACTTTTTGTATAAAAGTAAATTATGATGAAAGAAACTAGGATAGTACCTAGATACCTAGATACCTAGTGTCATTGCACTACATGCGAACTAAAGAAGAGAAAAAAAAAAATTACACATTAAATTCTGTTCATAGTTTTGAGAACATAAAGAGAGAAAAAAAATTATTTTTCACTCTAATATCATCAGGCTCGAATATTTTATGAATGTGGTTATTCTATAAGCGGCAAACGTACGAGTAAGTAGGTGTGCCGTCTTACCCCGGCCCGACTATAGGCGAACATGCGCGAGTCCGCACGAGGTTCGAAACAGCGCAGCACTCCGCCAGCACTCCGATCGGCGGTCGCGCGGCGCCTGACATGACATGACAGGTCGACGGAAATGTCAAAAGAGGACATCGATAAGTACTTGCAAAGCTGTTTTGCTCCTGGTGCTGTTCTTGTGGGGAAATTAAGACTCTTCTGTCCTGGGTAAATCTTCGAGAAAAGTCATCGCAAGAGAAGAGTGCTGTCCCGCGATTTGGCCCGTGGGTCCACCATGGACCGACAGGTGGATTGCTCAGATATTCCTCCGGTGACAGTTAATATTGGATCTTGATTAACTGTATTTCATATTATTGATAAAAGACATAACATACACAGAAGTTATTAGAATATTATATTATCAAATAAAATTTTTGTGTCTCACTCGTACATTTCAAATTTTGAGTAGTATTACTAGTTGATTTTGTAAGACGTTGTCAATGGACTTTTTATTTATGTATCTATAAATAATGACCACAACAAGAAACGATTCGTGTGGACGACTAAAATAATTGTAAATAGTGCATTTGATTGCGGGTACTTTTCAGACCTGGTCTAGTAAAGTAATCTTGGTTCATTTAAATTAGCAGACAGTAAAAGAAAATATTGATATGAGGGTATATCGAAATAGTTTCTAAAGGTAATCGTTTTGATCCTTTATATCATTCCAATACAGTTGGTGATAAAAAAAAAAGCATCGCGCGGTGTTCCCAGGTGGTCACCCATCCAAGTATTAACTGCGCCCGACGTTGCTTAATTTCGGTGATCGGACGAGAACCGTCAACCGGTGTTTTCAACATGGTTTAAGCACCAATTTGCTATTTTGGAAGTTGCTTACAAGATAATCTTGTCATTTTTGGGAATGATTAATCCATAGGCGTTGTCCCAATAACCATCCTCAATGTATATTGTCGTGAAGGTCACACTCTCTAATGAAGTGTACCCAACACTGAAGCATAGACTGCAGAATATATTATGTTGATTGACTTTTTTGCAATTATTAATATAGAGACGATAATCTTATTAACTCACCCTCATGTATGTCGTCGTGATGATCACATCCTCTTATGCAGTGTCCTCAACATAGATGCATTGCAATTATTTTTTGCAATTATTAATACAAAGGCGATAGTCCTCAGGTTTTTCACCTACCAACTACCCTCAATGTATGTTGTCGTGAAGGTCACACCCTCTAAATGAAGTGTACCCATCACCGAAGAATGCATCTTGATTAGCTCCTCTTGCAGTAATTAAAACAAAGGCGATAGTCCTTCCAACTACCCTCAATGTATACTGCTGTGAACGTAACACCCTCTAAGAGGTGTACCCAACACTGGAGCAATATGGATTTTCTGAACCAATAATAACAATTCCGTAGATTTCACAATTCGTTTTGACGATGAATCCGATAATTTTGAATATTTCTTTTCGGATACTTTGATTTCCGCAAGAAATACTTATAATCACTCACTTTTTTATACGAGTTTAATAATGTTGTGTTGAACGGTCGAGCACTAGAACGCTAATGGACAGACACAGTGTTGCTAGCGTGAGATATCGTAATGAAAAATGTTGGAATTTTTTATTTTTTCTCTCAACTTTAGTGTCTGAATGGCTATCACTTGGCGTAAATACCTATTAGTATTCATGTTAATATCGAAATACAGGAATGAATTAAAATAGCAAATTGTAACTAACCACACCTTGGATCGTATAGCTGTAAGTTTTTGTTCAAATGGCGATAACGTTTTACTACCCGTTAATATAGTCCGATTTTCATAATTTTTAAAAATGTTGCAGGTACTTGTATCTGCAACATTTTTTAGTACTTGTACTATGCTTGTACGTTTTACTTTTTAAGAAATATTGCCTATGTGAAAAGTTATTAGAATCTAATTTCTTTTTTATTTAAACATAAATAAAATTCTAAAAAAAAACAAAACGTACGGGCCTCGATTAAGGTGTACTGAATCTAATGAGACCAAAATGGTCCAATATGGTAAACATTTGGGTGAGGTAAAAACGTTATCACCCAAAGCAATATTTCAAAAATAAAATGAAGGCCTCTGGACTTTTAAGTCTCGGCATTGATAGTATTTTTGAAAACACCTATTCGCGATAGCCTCAAGTATACTCAAATAACGAAGTTACGATGGTCCGTTATAAAAAATTGTCGAAATTTTTCCATAACATCTTTTGTTAAGGTCGACGGCGTAACTGTAACCATTCAAAAGTTAGCAAAGAACTGCCCCGGGATGAAAAGAAGAAAATAAACTCTTAAGTATCCAACAATAAAAATTATAATGCAAGGCGACTGTCCCTCGTAAAGTCAAGTTTACGTAACGGCGATATCGAAAACATTTTGCCCGCTATAAATTCCCCATTTTGTGTACGATGTTTTATCGGAGAGTTTAGAAAGAAAGGTCAGAAATCACCTTTTAGGACAGTATCGTAGGTTTCTATATTCCTGGAAACTCTTTATTATCTGGTATTGAGTTAATTATTCTCACAATTTACTCTCTTAATGATTTACGTCTTCATTCTATGGTTAAATTAAGGACAAAAACTCGAACCTTTGATCCTTATTAAAATTAAGATGGGTTTACACAAGGTACCCTATTAGCACCATAATCTTTAAAATATCATAAAATTCTAATGCTTTTTATCTTTTTTGTTCACAGGACTACAATGACGACATAAGACAAGAACAAATGCTGGAAATGCAAATACTGTCTTCGCAAACCGAACAAAGACGCCTCACACCCCCCGACTCCTCGAGGAGTGGCAGCGAAGAAACGTTGCCTTTAAGGGACAACGCTAACAAGCAAAGGGTAAGTTAATACTATGAGTATCAAACAACATCAATACTTATATTTTATCCAGAAATTACGATACGGTTTAATTCGCGGACTACGCTAAAATAGGCCCATACCTACGCTAGAAATCGAATCCGCTCTGATGACTTGTTTCTGTTGATATTGATGACGTTCGAATAGTTCTCCAGAAAATTACTTATCACCAAGTTATCAATAACAACTATCTATTAATGAAAAGAGAATGCGTTATTCAACAAGATTATATTTTATGTAGGTAGGTAATTCTTAACGGAACAAAAGGCACTCACTTACCTACTAAGTGAGAAAATAAATAATCTTTTATGACTGTATAGATATAACTGTATAGAATTTCCCCCAGCTATTTGAGACTGAACCTCATAACAAAAGATTGTCATGAAAACAGCTTTCCAAAAACATAATGTCTAATGTGTGCAGCAGGTGGGCAGACGTCCCAATACATTTACGCCCATTGCATTACGGCGCCGTAGGTATCTTGCCGAAACCTTTTTTTATGAGAATTACTTAAAAAAATGTGCTGTTTAATTAATTAAACAATAAAGATAGACCGAAATAAATAATATCTTGTTTTATAGATATAATGTCAACGAAAAATTCTTTTAGCGTAACTAAAATGCAGGATAGTTTAATAACTCCACAAGATTCCCCGTTTTCCTTCCAAGAAACTTGAATTCCCGGGTGGCAATAGAGTTGTCAATCTCAGCAGTGATTTCAGCTCTATTCGCCGGGTGACTGCGCGGAATTCCTTTGTTTTACTTTAAGAATGCGCCTCATTTCGACACCACCTGTTGTTCAGAGATCCGCAATCTCGCAGATTGTTTCTAGAAATAGAGTTGCTTTGGTCACCGCTTTTATTGATCTAGTGTTCTTCACGTCTTGTTCGCCTCAAGTATCACGATCACCTGAGTACGGCCAGGTATTATTAGGTGAGTTATCGGCTCTTGACATATTCTTAAATCAAGGAATTCCACGGGATTTGCAAAAAACCGTACTTCACGCGTGCGGGTAACAGCTAAAGTTATAAATATAATAATAGTAATGGTATCCACCTCCGTGAAGATTCATGTTTTGGAAAGCAAATGTACTTTTGCCATTTAAAATTAATGGCCAAGTTTTGTGGCCTATTTAAATAGCTTTCTCCGGAAAATTCGTTCATTACTTTTATATTATGAACTGACGTCACGACATATTCCTTGGATTAACTGGGTTAAAATATTTTGCCTTTTTCTGACTATTTCTAAAAAATAATTTTCGTATTTCTCGAATTTAAGGTCGCAGAATAAATCAAATAATGTACAAGAAAAAAAACACTTGCACAATTTTTTCACTCAAAACCTCGGTTGTTAGGTAGTTAATGTACTGAATGACGAATGAATATTTGCTTGGCGTTATAACTTTTCCGACCTTCTTCGTCTTACTCTAAAGTCAGTAACTAGCAGTGGCCGAAAACTTCCATCAGACCAGATTTGGGGTATCTAAATTAATTTACAATTCATAATAATCTCAGCTAAACATTCAGTTTATCTCCCTTCGACAACCGAGCAAAGAATTTAGCTAAACGTCAAATTAGATTATGAAAAAGCAATCAAGCAGTAATTCATCGTTAAAATGACAAGGGTTTACATCAACCGCCTTCCTTATCTGAGCCCCGACCTTCCCTTTCACGTAGATACAGATGAATCTACGTTTCTGATCTACCCACGCCTTATCTAGCGCTTAAATATAAAGGTAACGCCGCTCCCAGATATTCACTTTGATTTGACATTATCTTCCTGTAATATTAAAGAGCTTCTGGAATATTCCACAACGGTCTAGTATCTCTTAGTATCCTATTAATATTGTAAATGTGAGTTTGGATGTATGTTACTCCTTCACGCTGTTACTAGTGATCAGGTTTGGCTGAAATGTGTTCTCGCAGGGATTTTAAAAAACTATAATGCGCGATGGTAACTTAGCGCTGTAAAATTTCTACATTTATGCGGCATTGTCCATTGCATTTTAATTTTTAGGATTCGTCATCTCAAAATATGAGACAATAAAACTTTTATACGAGGTACTCAGTGTCACTTTGGTATCCGTCCATCTGTCTGTCCTTCTGTCCGCTAGATATGACCCTATTCTCCACCAATGAGTAGAATCATGAAATTGAAATTCATACCTAACTCTGGGGTCTATGGTCTTATGGATGCATAAAAAGGTCAACAGATATCCAATCAAAAGTTACTCATTCAAGTCATTAATTCAAACCCAAAAGTACCAAATCTAATACGTTCAAAAACCGCACATACGCAATTGATTCATTTAACAAAAATATTCTCAATAGCGCGGAACCCTTAGCGCGCGAGCTCGACTCACACTTGGCCAGTTTTAATTACTCCTTCACTTGGACTGTCTTCTTACCTGTAAATACCTTACGAATTTTTCTGTAACACTTCGTGTTAAGACGAATTTTCTCAAGCTTATAAATAACATCGCCAATACGTTTTGCACATAAAATGTGAGGAACATTTGCGAAAAACTGTAAAGCGTAGCTTACGGTATGATGAAAAATTTTCTGGACGTAATTAAATGCAAAATAAAGATGCAAATTAATGACGCGTGCTTAGCATAATTAACTTGGCTCTGAGGTTATTAATTTATTCCTTGCCTACCGGTGCAATAATGTTTTTTTTTATGTTTCTTAAGGTGAACTAAACGGATATGTCCGCCAAATTCTAAATTGAATTGAGATGCGCAAGCCCGAGTTGTTCAAAACAATTTGACTAATTTAATCACAAGAAATGTCAAAAAATGTATGAGATCCAATCACGAAATGCGCTACGCTAAGAGGACGGGAAAGATGTGATGACGTATTTTGAAGCCAAAAATTTCTCAAATATGGCGTCGCGCGTCGAACATTTCGGTACCGCTGATAGCACATACCGCCGTCGGTCGCATACTTTAGCGCCATTGTACAGTTTTGACAAATTAAAAATCCGGCTTCAGGGCGGAGTCTAAAAATGTATGCGTGATATCAATAAGTGTGCTTTAATATTATGTTTAATCGATTATGAGATCGCTCTCAAATAGTATTGTATTGTATTATTATTACTATATATATAGCTGCTTGTGCTGATTCATTCATTCACTCATTGATCACCTCTCCTGAACAATTTTGTATGAAAAATTTTTTTTTCATGGATGGGGTCGTATAGAAGAAAAAAATTCATTCGGAGGAAAAATACGGAGAGAGCTGATGATTGAGGATATCGAAGACAGATGAAGAGCACAGCCAAGGGTATTGGAGATAGGTGGGGGGTGCTCGACCAAATGTCATTTGAAATGTCATCCAATTGGCAGTGAGCTGAAAAAAAATTCAAAATGGCGGATTCAAAATGGCCGCCATTCGAATTTCGTCGATATCTCGGAAAGTATAAAAGATGGAAGAACGGTTTCTTGACAAGAGTTGATCAGGAAAAAAAGCTCTATTTGATGGCTAGAAAAAAAATCCAAAATGGCGGAAAAAAAAATCCATAGAAAATGTATGGGGAATGTTGATAAGGGACTAAAAGTTGGAAGGCAAGTAGGGGGAAGACGGCACGCGGGCCACATGTGGCCCGCGCCCTCACGCGACCTACTAGTTAATATATATATAGCTGCTTGTGCTGATTCACTGACTGATTGATCACCTCTCCTGAACAATTTTGTATGAAAAAAAATTTTTTCAATTACCATTTCATATAGAAGAGAAAAATTCATTCGGAGGAAAAATACGGAGAGAGCTGATGATTGAGGATTTCGAAGACGGGTAAAGAGCACAGCCAGGGTATTGAAGATAGGTGGGGGGTGCTCGACCAAATGTCATTTGAAATGACGTCCAATTGGCAGTTAGCTGAAAAAAAATTCAAAATGGCGGATTCAAAATGGCCGCCATTCGAATTTCGTCGATATCTCGGAAAGTATAAAAGATGGAAGAATGGTTTCTTGACAAGAAGTGATCAGGACCCGAAGGTCTATTTGATGGATAGAAAAAAAATTCAAAATGGCGGAATTTATTTTTCCATAGAAAATGTATGGGGAATGTTGAAGTGACTAACAGTTGGTAATTATGCAAAGTTGTGATGCAGTTTTTCGGAGAGTTACTAGAGAAAAATATGGAGAGAGCTGATGATTGAGGATTTCGGAGACGGGTGAAGAGCACAGCCAGAGATAGGTGGGGGTGCTCGACCAAATGTAACTCGAAACGTCATCCAATTGGCAGTTAGCTGAAAAAAAAATCAAAATGGCGGATTCAAGATGGCCGCCATACAAATTTCGTGTTGTTCTATCTCGGAAAGTATAAAAGACAAGAGAGTGATTTTTTTGCAAGACGTAATTAGAATCTCAAGGTCTACGGGATGAATGAAAAAAAATCAAAGTGGTTGAATTTATTTTTCCATGGAAAATGTGAATAAACAAGGCCTATGAAAAACTATGAAAAGTATGAGAAGAGATGATGGTCTACGATTTGGATGATGATTGAGGAGCACGGTCATGGATTTAAAGATAGTTAAGGACTGTTTGAATAAAAATACACTGAACCTCACCGGGTGAGGTTCAGTGTATTTTTTATTCAAACAGCCCTTAACTATCTTTAAATCCATGACCGTGCTCCGAGGTAATTCTTTTAGCCCATTGCCAATCGGATTCCAATTGGCGATGGAGATGACGGCGTTTCTTAAATAGGTGAGAAAACAGCCCGCGGGCCACATGTGGCCCGCGCTCCCACGCGCCCTACTAGTATATTATAGTCTTGTAGTTTTATAGTAGTTTATGGTACAAGTGAGTAAAGTTGGTGATTACCGCTGAGGCGCCATTGAGCCCCGAGCGCCCGAGCCGTTAGGTGAGGGTCTTAAGATAGCCGAGGATCATCATCAATACTCACGTGTATCACACGACGTTTTTCAACACACTTGTGAATAAAATAATACTAAAAATAATTTTATTTGTAGATAAAATTAAAACTGTCTAGCTCACTAGTGAATAATAGTAACGAAAAAGTCACAGTTTGCGATTATAGATGTCATTATGTGCCTAATTGCGGTGAAATTATTGCCACTTTATGAGCAAGTGTGTTGAAAAATATGTATATAGTATTGTATTTATTTTATTGTATTGTGTATACACGATCTATACCTACCTGTGTTAAAAAAAACTTATATTTGAACAGCTACCCACCGCGCCGCTCGCGCCCGCCCAGCCCGCTCTGTCCGCCTTAGCAGTGAACCACACCACCGCGCGCGACTTCTCTCCGCCTGCGCCCGCGCCTGCGCCGGACCACCTCTCCCATCATCAGGTAACCATGTTAAATAATAGACGTTTACACAGGACGCGGCGGACCGCGAGAAAAATGTCGCCAGTTTACAGCACCTAGTTTGTTTTGACACCAACAGCGTCAGTTGTAAGCCAACCGCAGTATTATTGTCTATGGACCGCGGTTCATGATACCCATTTTAGTCCAAAGGCTAGTTAGTACTTTTGGACTATTAGAGTTTCTGCCATGTTGCGGCGTTTTAGCGGAAATTTTGACAAATGGCGCTAGGTACTTTTTTCTTGTAAGGTTGACGTAAATTGTTCTGATGAGCTCATCCTCAGGTTCATAACAACAGACAGTGTGACAAAAATACACTGCCTTAACAAAACCTAAACAAAAACAGACAGCCACGGTCCCTAGTCCCTGGCAGCCCCGCTAGCCTCGGCTCTGACCCAAAGTGAATGGACCCCGCACGGGAAAGCGCAGTGTTGGCAGACATCCAGCCAGATGGACTGACGAAACTATATAGAGTTGCGGGAAGGCACTGGATAGGTACGAGTTTCGCAGGACCATGCAGGCTGGAAATCATTACTGGAGGCCTTTGTCCAGCAGTGGAAGTCCATCGGTTGAAACGAATCAAACCCCTTCTTAAAGGGGCATACACAACTAAACGCTTAGCTACTCTAATAGTCCCATCAGCATTTTTCAATTCAACATCATTTTATGTTATCTATGTGAATTATCTGTTTGAAAGAAAGGTGAAAAATGCGCCTTAAATAAACTAAAATTCTATTTTAAAACTTAAAGAAGTAATCTAGGTGTATATTTTCAACCCATGCCAAAATTTTGTTCAAATAACACATGAAAGAAAGTTTTCTAGGTCGAGCGTTATGTTAGCACCTCCAAAAAATACAAAACACCCGAAACACTTAGCATAATGCGACACACGTCCACGGAAACGTCTCAATTCAAACGGCGAGAGTGGATTTTTACTTTTTTCTTCCTTTCAAATATAGAACATTTCATTCCATTTCACTTATGGTAAGAAACAACTAAGAATGAACGAAAAGAGTAAAGAATACAAAAGCTGCAATTAAAGTCTTGATACTACGAGCATTCTTACAGGCAACTTTTGGCGTAAGCCCTAAGATTTTTTTTTTAAACAAACTTTCGCTCCACAGTCCACATACATTTTGACTTTTAAGATCTATTTTTAGCAGAACAGGTTAATTGTCCTGCTAATTATGGATTTCCACAAAAAAACGCCTGCTTCCATTAAAGATCAAGTTTTTTTTTTATCCTCTTCTAGCTGTCTTCTTCCATGTAGCTCCTCGTACTTTTTTGTTGTCATCTAATCTTTTGTGTTGCCCCAGTCCAGTCCCCTTCTCTCCCTAATTCCCTAATTTGGACATACTACATTATCCATTACACGTTAATATGATACTGCCATTCCTGTTACTTGACTGCCGTAAGCCTATTAAATATTTAATTCGTGGGCAGTCTCTTTAACTTCGCCTTAACTTAAGAGTCCACTAACCCACGATGTCTCCCATACAAACGTAATATCAAAATCATTTGTAATTCGTGTAAATTTCGATCATGTTGTGGTGTAATTCGAGTTCATATAGTAATAATCTATGCTCCTGGCCATATCTGGTTCCGAAATACTTTTGTTAAACGAAATTGTAAACGAATTTAGTTTTGCTTATTTTTATGTCAAAGAGGACATGTTTTCTGATTATTTGTTTTGTAATAAAAACAACACTATCTCACGTCACATTAGTTCAGGAACACAGTTTTTACTGTCCAGATAAAGAAAAACACCAGTTTATAAAGAAAATACAAGTTTTCATTAATAATTTTTGGTATTACGGGTTTTAAAGAAGTACTTACGAACCAAATATGGCCAGGAGCATAGATTATTACTATATGAATCCGAATAACACCACAACATGATCGAAATATGCATAATTACAAATGATTTGGTATTTTGAATGTATGGAGAAAACGTAGGTCAGTGCATTCTTAAACACTATAGTATGACAACTCCGGGGTGACAGACGGTGGGGGAGGCAAGGAACTTAGAGGTCAGCGGTTAGCGGGCGGTGAAGCGGGGAAGGGGACACTTCTCCGCATGTATGCGTTACCGCATCCCCCGGCCGTCTGTCACCCCGCAGGAGGGTCCCGAAAGAAGTTACCAACTTCGTTCGGGACCCAGTGATTAAACAATCAATAAAAAACTTCGTTCTTCCAGCAGCTGGCTCCAAGTCACGCAGGCGTGCTGGTCGGTGGGGGAGTCATCCAACAACCGCCAACGCACCACCTGCTCACACAAAACACTTTATTGGGTAAGCTCATAACACACAAAGCCGCGTTATTGTAAATTTAATTAATTTTCGCTTAAACCAATTATGCCGAAAAATTTCATTAAAACCACTCAATTAATTACCATTGTTTTTAAGATGTGTTTTCCTTTTACGCAGTAACTTAATTAGCGATAGACGACGCATCTTTTTTTTGTCCGAGACTGCGAACTTTATGATAAACCCCAAAATTCTTTCTCAAGAGTGTAGGCGGAGGCGTGGGAGATTTTCTGAGTGAGGGCGAAAGTTTTTAGAAGAATCTTGTGACGCAACTATTACAATAAAATTCTACGAACGTACTAAAAGGGATCAATAAAAGTATACAAAACAAAATAATCCCTACTAGCACATCCAAGCCCCGCTGATCACATAATTTACTTCTGTGGTGTGTAGGATCTTAATTTTAACTGTCTGCACAACGATATAAATCTCATTGTGTCTGCATGTATTGTTAATTTTTGCCCTCAACGACTAACCGATGTAACTAACACACTAACCAGGTGGTGGCGATATCCTGGGCCTGAGCAGTCCAGTGCTAGGAGGAATGTTGCACGCGCACCCCGCTCTGCGCGGCGTGAAGCCGGCCGCCGTACACGCGTTAGCGACGCAAGGTCGGTACGTCTATTTACATACTAGCGTACTAGAACACTGACAGCTAGTGGCGATACGCTTGGCTCTAGCTATTAGGTGCTAGAAGCATGCTACACGCGCACCCCGCTCTGCGCGGCGTGAAGCCAGCCGCCGTACACGCGTTAGCGACGCAAGGTCGGTACGTCTATTTACATACTAGCGTACTAGAACACTGACAGCTGGTGGCGATACGCTTGGCTCTAGCTATTAGGCGCTAGAAGCATGCTACACGCGCACCCCGCTCTGCGCGGCGTGAAGCCAGCCGCCGTACACGCGTTAGCGACGCAAGGTCGGTACGTCTATTTACATACTAGCGTACTAGAACACTGACAGCTAGTGGCGATACGCTTGGCTCTAGCTATTAGGTGCTAGAAGCATGCTACACGCGCACCCCGCTCTGCGCGGCGTGAAGCCAGCCGCCGTACACGCGTTAGCGACGCAAGGTCGGTACGTCTATTTACATACTAGCGTACTAGAACACTGACAGCTAGTGGCGATACGCTTGGCTCTAGCTATTAGGTGCTAGAAGCATGCTACACGCGCACCCCGCTCTGCGCGGCGTGAAGCCAGCCGCCGTACACGCGTTAGCGACGCAAGGTCGGTACGTCTATTTACATACTAGCGTACTAGAACACTGACAGCTGGTGGCGATACGCTTGGCTCTAGCTATTAGGTGCTAGAAGCATGCTACACGCGCACCCCGCTCTGCGCGACGTGAAGCCAGCCGCCGTACACGCGTTAGCGACGCAAGGTCGGTACGTCTATTTACATACTAGCGTACTAGAACACTGACAGCTGGTGGCGATACGCTTGGTTCTACAAGTTAGGTGCTAGAAGCGTGAATAGTGAATACTAGCAACCTGACAAGAGTTGTAGATACACGTGGATACTTGGCATGGGTAATTCAGTACTAGGGGCATGTGCACTCTACACTGCATGCATAGCATTGTGAACTTAATTATTAAGAACTAAGACATTGACAGGTAGACGGTAGTTGTGGCATAGAAATGCCCTAACAGTCCAGTACTGCACGCAGTGGGGTTGGTAAAAGTTGTTGGATAAATTTCGATTTTATTCTGGATTTGATTTCGCCATATAATGCATGAACGAGAAGAAACCGAAACTGTTTTATTTACGCTCTCACATTCTTAACGTTATATCTTTATCTTCCCAAAAAAATATTCCGACGAATTGAGAACCTCCTCCTTTTTTTGAAGTCGGTTAAAAAGTATATAAGACGCACCTGCTAAATGATCATGTGCAATGTGCATACACACACATAAGTACCAATGCATATTGCATGCACACAAGGATGGCTCTTCTACCTTCGTGTCATAACTTCCCTGTTCTTACATGTATACTTAAGCACTGGAGCTTATCATTTTCTGAATAAAGATCAACATAGTTACAAACTTCAAAATTATATTTTCTACACATGCTCTCGGTATAATAATATGCTGCCTCACACGTTAGCAGTATCTCTATGACAATAAAGTCTTGTGCGAGCCCGGAACGCTTCCTGCGAACGACACTTAAAGTTCCCTCGTGAAACTGACATACATCAAAGTTTCAAAGTTTCTGAATACTTACAACTAATGACTAAACTTGGCTCGGTTCGGTCCAACTCGAAAAGTAGGGGTTAGTCATTAAAACCGATAATAATCTACCCCTCTTCAACAATAAAGATCTCGGAACGTGTAAACAAGTTTTTGATGACGTTTTAAGACGATATTAAAATCCAAATTAAACCAACTTATACCATCATTATGCATAGTTTTCAATTTTATTTGTTTATTTATTTTATTTAGAATTTATTTAATGACATAATATAATATCTACCTAAAATTAAATCTAAACTAATATTATTAAAATTAAATCTATCTAAATTAAAATTAAATCTAAACTAATTAAAAAAAAATAACAATAAGAACTACAATTTTATTTTAAGCGTCAAAGTATTCCTCCGAATCGGTGTCAACTGGAAAAGTGCCCAGAAGGCTGGCAGCATTGCCACGCTGGATGGCAATGCTTATCCTCTGACCTAAGAAAAGGCCAGCCCTCTGGTCACGAGAGGCGTCGATTAAACGCTTTGATAGTTCTTCTTTTGTTAATATGTACCTAATGTGCATTACCAATAAACTTTTTCATTTCATTTCTCTGAAGAAGAAGCGAGTACTCAGACCCCACGGACCCAGCGTCTCGACCCCAAATGGCTCAAACGATGACTTCACACGACTTCATACACCTCACCTCCATTAGAAAAGGAAATCATTTACTTTCAGTTTTCTAGATCAACTTTTTTCAGTTGAGTTTTGGGGAGTCTCCTAAGTCAGATTGTATGTGAATGAAATACGTTGCGTCGCACGGAGGACGTTTAAAAATAAAAATGGGAAATGCTTTCCAAAAAACCAACTTCAAATGCCACTACAAAGAGTGAAATAATTTTTATTTAAATTTTAGGTACCTACACCAATTCGAAGTCGGGCAATGTTTCATACAATCCCTAACTTACTTGATGTGCGAAGAAATGACGAAGTCATCGGCAATCGCCCACTCTTTGTAGTGGCATTTGAAGTTGGTGTTTTGGAAAGCATTTCCCATTTTTATTTTATACTTTTTAGTGGATAACAATAAAATGCAGAAGGCGTTGTAAAAATACCCAAATCGCTTGAGGTGTGTTCATAAATTCTGAAGAGATACCTAAAATTCACGAAGATCCCTTCATCAGACCCTGACTTGATGACTTTAGTCATCAAATCAGTATCTGCTAGCAAATGCACCAGTAACTATAAAAAATACCCAACTCGCTTCAAGTATACTAGCAAAATGTGAAGAGTTCCCTCGATTTCACCAAGATCCCATCATCAGACCCTGACTTGATGACTTTAGTCATCAAATCAGTATCTGCTAGCAAATGCACCAGTAACTATAAAAAATACCCAACTCGCTTCAAGTATACTAGCAAAATTTGAAGAGTTCCCTCGATTTCACCAAGATCCCATCATCAGACCCTGACTTGATGACTTTAGTCATCAAATCAGTATCTACTAGCATATGCACCAGTAACTATAAAAAATACCCAACTCGCTTTAAGTATACTAGCAAAATTTGAAGAGTTCCCTCGATTTCACCATGATCCCATGATCAGATCCTGACCTGATGACCATAGGACAGCTTGGAAAATATTACTCTTTCTAATAATACTCAAATAGTTTCATGGTTCCATATAAAATTTGAAGAGTTCCCTCGATTTCTCCAGGATCCCATCATCAGATTCTGACCTGATTAAAATGGGACCACCTGGAAACAAAACCCTCTTAAACAAAAAAAGAATTTTTCAAATCGGTCCACGCGTCTTCGAGTAATCGGTGAACATACATAGATAAAAAAAAAAAAAAAAAAAAAAAAAGATTCCGACGAATTGAGAACCTCCTCCTTTTTTTGAAGTCGGTTAAAAATAATTTTTATTACCAAAAATTTAATAAAAATGAAAATTACAATAATTACTCTTATGAACTAACTAGTCTAGTGTTCTTTCCGAGGTGAGGAAAAGAATTAATTCTATGCTACATTTTACTTATTACGAAATTTCGCTGCGACCTCAATAGCTGTTTGATAGCTGAAGTTGAAGTTGCAACGTCTGCAATATGCATAGGGTTGCGATACGTAATTCCTCCCCTCCTGGAACGGCAACTATTTTAGAACGTTTAGCGAAAATGTTGCCGGAACGCTTCCAAGCTCGTCGGTCTTCTCCTCCTTGATCGGCTGTGTCCGTTCGTCCTTCTTCACGTTGTTCTTGCATTTCAGTAAGGAATGGCGAGTTGCCCATAGGAAGAAAAGTAGGCACATAATTATTAATACCACGTAAAAGGGTATAGTGGTATGATAGAAAGTATTTGCTTCCACACTTTCCACTCGAAGAGGTGCTTGCATCATGATTCTTTCTTGGATTTTGTGGAGTCCTTGAAGATCGATAGAGCTCATGTTGAGGTGCGGCGATAAGCTGGCTTGTTTCTCGGCGTCATATGGTATCTTTGATAGCCTGAGAGCCTGCCCTTTGATTTCATCGTTATCGTTCATGATTGTAAGCTCTTCCGTTTTGATGTGACATCCGATGGGAATTGTAGCTAAGTAGCTTCCTTGAAGTGAAGTGTGGTCATCTTGATTGCAAGAGAGCTGCACCTTTGTATCCTTCGGGAATGACAGGATGTAGTGCTTGTCGTCCAGCTTCTCCATGGCTTCGGTTGTGAGGGTGATGGTTGTAAACTGGCAGGTTTCCTGAAGAACTTGGTTGATGATTAGCTCATGGATACAGTCAGTCTTGGTGCGGACTTGATGGTTAATTCCTTTCTCGCATAGGAACCAATTGCTTAACTTCGGACATTCAGTCTCTATGTACACGAATGCTTTCTCGTTAGTTGCTATGAAAGGATGGGATGGGATGAGAGCCTGAGCGTTTTTATTGGGGACTATCGATAACCTATATAAATCGTAGTTATCGTTAGAAATGATTGGGAAGTTAAATATGAAAACTATTTGGTTTTCTATGTAGTATGATGCTGGCTTTATAATATTATAATAATCCCTTAGTTCTAACTTTATTACTTTATCTACCCCGTAAATGCCCTGGAGCTTACTAATCATTAAACCTAAAACGTCTACATCTATCATGGAATGGTGCGTACTCGATGCACGCACAAAGGCTAAATTATTTTCTATTCTATATAACTCCTGCGCTAGCTCCTCTATATTAAAACTTATAATTACGAAGAGTTGAGCGACTTTCGCGTATTTAATTAATCTATCGTCTCTATTGACTATGGTTTCAATAGTAGCATTTATTATATTCTGATTTTCCGAAATTTTCCTTAGTATATTGTTTTGCTTGGACATCCACTCTTTACCCAAGCTAATATAATTGTTGAATTGGGAAACCAGGCCGTCTTGATTATTCTGCAAAGCTTTAAGAGCTTCATTGTATTTTAACGCGTCGGTATAATCCAGGTTTCCACTTATGGATTTTATAATCGATCCTAAACCATCTATAAGACCTCTTTTAGCCCGGTTGGGTTCTAATGATCTTAATTGGACTAATACACTGTCAAGCTTGTTAATCAAATGTTCTATCTGAACTTCGTATAATAAGTAAGTATTGTTAGTCATTCGGTCTTGGTAGTTTAGTAGTTGGGTTCTTAAGGATTGTATCTGATCGTTGATTTTATCTAGTTGTACGTATTGTATGAATGTATGATGGTTGGTTGTCAGTCTCATAGGTCCAAGCTTATATGGTAAAATTCCAGGTCCATCGTCTAAACTTTCAAGTTTTATCTCTTCTTGTCGTGACATTTGAAGAATCGTTAGCAGCAGTATTCTGTAACAAGTTTGCAGATTTAGGGATACGTTTCAATCTGGACTTTGCTACGGGGCCACGTTTCTTAGAGGTGTAAATATGTATGGGTAAGTCGGCTAGCACGGTATCCTGCGTATAGCGTGGGGCGGTCTTTTGTCGACTAGCAAGAGGGTTCTTAATAAATACCTGTTGCTGAGGTGCGTATTGTACCTCTGGTTCGCGAGTCTCGTTCCTACTTTCAATTAAAGCCGTTCGGTTAGCAAGGGAAGTCGAATTAATAATGTCATAGACCTTCTTCATTTGATCCCTATGTGATTGGACATACTGCTGTAGTAAATGTTGAGTGACGTCAATGTCAAGGCAGTCTCTGGGATCGAAGTGTCCTGTAAGTAAGTCGAATGGTCTACACCTAGTAAAGCTGTGAATAGAATTGTTATAAGCTATAAGTGCGTATGGCATGATATTCACTATAGGCTCATCTTTGTGTTGTAACTTTAGGATTCTGAGATGTTCCAGGATCGTCGAATGGAACCTTTCAATGTTACCGTTATCATTGGGAGAGTGAGCTAATATTCGGTGGTGATTAATTTTGTGAAGCCGAGTGAACTCCATGAACAACTGATTTGTAAATTCGGGGCCGTTATCGGTCACTATGGTAAGAGGCACATTATGGTGGGTACAGTAACGCAATAGAGCTTGTAGTATGCTTACAGCTGTCCCGTCCCGTAAGTGATAAGCTTGGCCGTACTTTGTGAATACATCTATAAAAGTGACATATTTTTCGTTCTGTATGGTAAGTAAGTCCATGTGAACTATCTCAAAGGGCTTGGTTGCCGGAGGTACTACATTAAATTGGGGTCTTATTGGGTTTCGGTCGTATTTAGCTTGACCACAGATGGTACATTCATTTATAAATTTAGTGATGTGCTCTCTCATCTTAGGCCAGTAGTATTTTTGTGATAGTGCGAGGTAACATTCGTTAATACCGCGATGATTAGTTTTCCCATCATGGTAATGACGAATAATTTCCTGTTGCCTGAGGTATTCTTTAACATTTTCTAGCTCGGTTTTGGCAAGAACTAAGTTCATTGACGAGCTCCTAAATCTATCTTGTAGGATTGGAATGATGGAATACATGGCCAAAGGTGGGTTTATTAAGATTGCCGTTTTGACCTTTGGGTTGACGTACTCTTTTACGGCGTTTACGACGTCCTCCTCTAGGTTAGACTCTGACAGTTGTATGCTAACACGGGTATGGGTGTCAAATGGTTTAGTCATAACGGGTTTTCTTTTAATGTCGGTTACTAGTGTCATGTGTAACTGTCTGTGAAATTTGTTAAGGGGTTCGTCAGTTATGGGGACTTCTAGAATAGGGTGCTCCGCACTTGTGTGAGCCGTCTCAGTCGAAGAATTTTCCGGTGCAACTACAGATTCAGATGGGTTCCCTAGCAAAGAGTTCAGTTCGTCTATTTCTTCTATCAGGGACTTAGCTTCTCCGGTGTGAATTTCTATTCTCGAAAGAGCGTCAGCGTTTGTGTTACTTTTGCCTTTTTTATAGATGACAGAAAAGTCATATTCACTTAGACGAAGTCGCCACCGAGTTAGACGAGAATTTGGTTCTTTTAAATTCATCATCCACTGCAATGGTTTATGGTCCGTCACGATTTTGAACTTTCTCCCAAAGAGGTAGGGTCGGAAGTACTTGGTAGCCCATACTATACTCAAAAGCTCTTTTTCGATCGTACTATAGTTAATTTCACTATCATTGAGTGTTCGGGACGCAAAACATACCGGTTTATCTGACCCTATGGGTCCCTGGGATAAAATTGCGCCTAAAGCAAAATTGCTAGCGTCCGTGGTCAAAATGAACTCTTTATTGAAATTGGGGTATTGTAAAATAGGGTCATTGGTTAAGAGAGTTTTGCATTTCTCGAAGCAGCTGATATATTCATCATCGAGTCTTATTTTACTACCTTTCTTCAAACACTGGGTAAGAGGTTTTGTAATTCGGGAGAAATCTGGTATGAATTTCCGGTAATACCCTAGAAGCCCTAGGAACTGCTTGATCTGTTTAGGAGTCTTAGGAATGGGATATTTTTCTATCGCCGAGATCTTGTCGGGATTTGGCTTAATACCGTCTTT
Organism: Coenonympha glycerion; assembly: GCA_963855885.1. Taxonomy (NCBI): domain Eukaryota; kingdom Metazoa; phylum Arthropoda; class Insecta; order Lepidoptera; family Nymphalidae; genus Coenonympha; species Coenonympha glycerion. Next base: position 2,503,931 of record OY979631.1, read on the forward strand.
ACTGATGATATGACCTAAGTAAGCGGTTTCTAGTTTTAAGAATTCGGATTTGTCCATTTGGATCTTGAAGTTTGACTTTCGGAGTCTTTGGAATACCTTTTCGAGATTTACCATATGTTCTTGCAATGAGGTGCTAAATACTATAATATCATCTAGATAAACTAAGCATATTTCATTTTGAAGGCCTCTAAGGACATTATCCATCACACGTTGAAATGTGGATGGAGAATTTTTAAGTCCCATGGGCATTCGCAAAAATTCAAAGTGCCCATGTTCTACATTAAAAGCTGTCTTAGGAATGTCCTGCGAGTCCATTTCAACTTGGTAAAAGCCACTCGCTAAATCTAGAGTAGTAAAATCCAATCCAAGCTGATTCTGAGGGTCGTATGATGCCCTGCTCCAACATCTTCTGTATTTGGTCCCTAACCTCCTGGCGGTGAATAAATGGATACCTATAGCTCTTAGTATATACCGGTACCTCGTCGGTGGTCCTAATACGGTGTTTAATTTCGTTAGTAAAAGTCAAATTCTCCCCTTCTACATAGAACACGTCAGAATAACGAGAACAAAGAGCAATAAGATTAGCTTTTTCCTCTGCATTTAAATGATCGGTACGTAAGCGTGAAATCACGTCTTGTGCGCGCGGCGATAGCTGTTCCGTACGCGTGCACTCAACATTAAATAACTCTGCATGAGCTGGCCGATCGAGCGAAAATATAACATCGTTTCGCGATGGGTTCGTCACTTCTAAGTAGCCACGGTTATTTGATACGGTTGTGATACACTCGTGAATTAAACAATTACATATTACTTGCTCAGCAACGAAAGCGTCGCCGTCTGATACATCGATTGGGATGCGTATAAGCTTCGAAGAGCCTGCTGGAATAACATCCTCATAGAGATTTTCATTACGAGAGTTATACATTCTAATAGGATTAGACGCAAAACGGGTTAATAAGCGACCTTCTTTTAAATCGATTCGCGATTCCCATTCATTTAATAAATCCAAACCTATCAGTCCGTCGAAGTAATTATGAAATCGGTACACAAACAACTTGATACCATTGCTGTCATTGAACTCTGTAAAACACGGTATTGTAATAGAGTAATTATTTCGAGTTGTGGCGTGTATGTTTGTTACTTCAAACGGGTCGAAGTTTAAAGGAAAGTCTGAAAAGTATCTCTGGACTGCCTCAGGACTCAAAAAGGATTGGTTAGCTCCTGTATCCAGGAGCAGCTTTAATGGAGGGTTAGCTATCTGGATATAGGGCAGTTGTCGCTGTGTTTGGAGATTTAATTCTATTTTGGCTTTGACGATTTCAACACCTCCTGAAAATCCTCCTCTTCCTTAGTCACTGTCTGTACGTGGGGTTCGTTATAGGTTTGGTAATCGTCAGTCGAGTTATAAGAGTAAGAGTTTAAGTCATAAGGCAAAGCCGGGTCGTAAGTACTACTATACTCATAATTGTTATAATAAAAGTCGTAAGAACTGAGCTCCGGTTCGTAATAATTGCTGAAGTCGCTGTAATACGATCCGTCATGTGCTGTGCACTCGTTTACATTCATTTCACGCGGCTTGAAATAATTGTTAGGTGGCTGGTTATTGAACCTATTCCAGTCATGACCTACTAATGCGTTAGTAGGTGGTAATGGGCGAGGATTAAAGCGCTGTACTCCACTCATAGGCTGAGGTGTCTGTCCGTTTGTCGGGTTATTATTCCTGGGTGGTAATCGGAATACATTATTCGGGGGTTGTAATTAGGTGGTGGTGCTGCGAACATTCTTTGAGTATTGGTTGGCATGCGGGGTCGGTTTTGGTTTTGATCAGGGAATTTAAACGGTTGAGGTGGGTGTCCCATAGGACGTTGTCCGAATGGTACGGGCCAGTTCGGTGCAGGGGTTTGGAAATTATGTAGCCTTGGTGGCACGAACTGTGGTACAGCTGGCTGTAAATTCACGGGTGGTACCTTAGGGGTTGAGTGATTTGAGTTGGATTTAGAGGGTTCGTTTCTCTGCTGTAGGTACATTACGTTGAGTTCTTCTTGTACGAACTCGAGGGCCTTTTCAATTGTTTCGGGCCGCATGCAACGTATGCGTGACCCCAATGGCTCTTTTAAACCGCGGACATATGCCTGCACGGTGACCTTTTTATAAAGCTCGCGTTTTGCTTCGATGGTTGTCGGTAAGACGTCATGTAAGGTCACGTAAGTCATTATAGTGCTGAACAAAGTTTGACAGTGCTCATAAAATTCTTGGGGCGTCTTATTCCCTTGCGAAGCTAACGAAAGATCATTATAGAGGGCTGTTTCGTCTCGTTGATCTGAGAAATTATTAATAAGGGCTGCGCGGATTCCTAACCAATTGTCACAAAAAAAAGGTACATCTACTGTTTTTTTGTTGTTTACGTCGCGTCGGCGCAGGAGTACCTACTCTATTGTTATGAATTTCTATTGTCTCCGAGAACAAAGGATTGTTTGTCCGACAGAAATTTCGTGAAGATGTTTCTTTTGTGAGTACACCGGGTAGATTGTTCTGGGCTTCGGGATGACCACCCATATATAAGGACGGCGCACGGCGGCGGGAGCAGTTCATTCTCAGAGCGATCACGGTGAAGATCAACAGCGAAGTAAACAAGGCGATCTAGGCGATATCTAAGGCGATATCTTGCGATTGTGAATAGTAAAGTCAGCGAATAAACGTTCTTCTGCGGATCTGGCATTTTTAATCGAACCTCCATCCCTGACACGTAACAACTGGTGACAGAAGTGCGATGCCAGCCACACCGCAACAGGAAGAAGGTGTACGAACGCGACGGCAGATGGCGTTGGACTCATCACGTGAGCCGTTGGATCCTGCCGGAGCTGCGCGAGACACTACTGCTGCTCAGGCACCCAACACGGTTCCAACGCCTGTGGCAAGTGGTTTTGACGTAGCGGCATTACTTGGCGCTATACAAAACCTCCAAAAAAGCCAACAAGAAGCGATCAAGACTCAACAGGAAGCGATCAAGACTCAACAGGAAGCCATCAATAATCTGGAGAGCAAAATTAGCGAAAATTTCAGTGGTTTGCTGAAACAGCTAAGTGGTGATGTTCAACAGGTCCAGCATAAAGTGGAGAAACATGACCTGCAATTGAACGATTACCTAAAATGGCTGGAAGAGCTGGACAAGGAGTTGCAGAAGGTTCGAGCGCAAGGATTTGCAGCTGCACCTGCTGGAATTCCCAAACTAAAAGTCCCTAATTTCGACGGATCTACTTCGTGGTCAGCTTTCAAACATCAGTTTGAAACGGTCGCAAAAGGCAATGGATGGGAAGATGACCAGTCTCTCACGGCTCTAACACTTGCACTTCGTGGGGACGCACTACTGATTCTGGAGAACATCCCAGCCGATCGACGGTCTCTCGACGCTCTTCTCAAGGCCCTGGAAGCTCGCTACGGCGATAAACATCTAGAGCATGTTTATAGAGCGCAGCTGAAAGACCGCAGACAGAGATCGAGTGAAAGCCTGCAGCAATGGGCCTCAGAAATTGAACGCCTGGTACGCCGTGCTTATGCCTCTGATCCCTTGCTAGCTGAAAAAACGATTGTGCAGGCTTTTGTAGATGGGATAAAGGACTACGAAGTGAGAAAGACCGTTAGATTAGCTCATCACGCCTCTTTAGATGCTGCTCTTGCCCATGCACTCGAGGTAGAAGCCGCAAGTCAAGACTATCAGAATTATAAGATTCGTGAAGTAGTAGCTGCCGTTAGACCTCGAAGAGCACCAACGTGCTACGGATGTGGTGAACAAGGGCATATTAGACTGAACTGCCCTAGTCAAACGAGGACCCGAGTAAGACAGGGTACAGTAACAACAGGTACCCAGATTGACGCCGCAGACCAGTTAAACTAAGACGAGCCAGAGCCGTGGGGCGGGCGCTGGCTGGACCTCACAGAGCCCCGATTATCCATGTACTACAGGCAAGCGATGGAAACAGTCTCGTAACTACAGGAGAGATAAATGGAAAATCTTGTCACCTGACGATTGATACCGGTGCATCTAAATCCATTGTACGACCGGAACTTTTGAAACGAACTATAATGTGGGAAAGTCCGCGACCACCTTGCAATTTGCAAACAGCTACGGGCCAGCCAGTGACCGTCCTCGGAGACACGGAAGTGACGATTACACTGGGGGAGAAAATATACCGACACCCCGTTTTAGTGGCCAACATAACAGATGACTGCATCATCGGATTGGACTTCCTACGATCACAACGGTGCGTGGTAGACGTGTCTAAAGGAGTTTTAAGTTTTCCGGATCAAGAGGTATTTCTAGAAGGTGCTTCTTCAGCAGCGGTGTACAACATTAAAAACGTGACGTTGGCCCCAAGATCTGAAACCCTGATTAAAGTAAAGTTTCCATCAAATGTGGCCAAGAATAGATGCGTTATAATAGAAGATTGCGGAAACCATCCAGATTGGATCACGGCAAGGACATTGATAATGCCGCAACGTGATGTATGGGTGAAAGTCCTAAATCTTAGTGACTCGGAGGTACACCTGAAGAAGAACTGTGTAATTGGACATTCTGAAGCTGTTGACTATCTCAGGAAGACACAAGGATGCGACAGTGGACCACAGTCAACAGATCATTTGAACTCTCTACTGGGGGCGTTGAAAGAAAATTTGAAAGGAAAAGAGTTAAAAGAAGCGGAAGAATTGCTGAAGAATTACTGCGACCTTTTTACTAGAGGTGATAACGACCTTGGAAGAACCGGTCTTGTGAAACATCGGATAGACACTGGTTTCACTCAACCCATCAAGCAGAGACCTAGACGTGTACCTTTGGCGAAAGAAAAAGAAGTGTCAGATATGATCCAGGAGATGGTGCGGAATAATGTTATAGAACCGTCAAGCAGCCCCTGGTCTTCACCTGTTGTGCTTGTGAAGAAGAAGGACGGTAGCACCAGGTTTTGCGTAGACTACAGGATGTTAAATAATGTGACAAAGAAAGACAGCTATCCTTTGCCCCGGATTGATGACACCTTAGACATGCTTGGAGGCATGAAATGGTTCTCTACTGTAGACTTGAAGAGTGGCTACTGGCAAGTTGAACTACACCCGAAAGATAAGGAGAAAACTGCTTTCACTACTGGTACTGGAAATGGCCTCTGGCAGTTCCGAGTGATGCCTTTTGGGTTATGTAATGCACCAGCTACCTTCGAGCGTCTTATGGAGAGAGTATTAGTAGGGCTTCTGGGAGATGCGTGTCTAGTATACCTCGACGACGTTATTGTCATGGGTCGCAACTTCAAGGAACATCTGCAGAATTTAGAGAAGATTTTTAAAAGGTTTCGAGAATCTAATTTGAAACTAAATCCGAAGAAGTGTGACTTTTTCAGGAAAGAAGTTTCATTTTTAGGACACATCATATCGGAAAAAGGAATTCAAACTGACCCGAATAAAATCGAAGCAGTACAAGAATGGCCTGTACCACAGAACAAGACCGATGTGAGAGCTTTTCTCGGCCTATGTGCATACTACCGGCGATTCGTGAAGAATTTTTCCGAAATAGCAAAGCCTTTATATCGGCTCACAGAAGATAAAAGAAAATTTATTTGGGATCAGGATTGTGAACAATCATTTATACAGCTTAAGCGACTCCTCTGCTCAACTCCAATACTGGGATATCCGCGCAGGGAAGGAAGATTCCTGGTAGACACCGACGCGAGCGATACAGGAATTGGAGGAGTTTTATCGCAGGAGCAAGAAGGGCAACACGTAGTTATTGCTTATTTTAGCAAGTCATTATCGAAACCAGAAAGAAATTATTGTGTGACTCGACGTGAACTGCTAGCCGTGGTAAAGACATTGCATTACTTTAAAAAGTATCTCTTGGGAAGAGAATTCACTGTACGGACTGACCACGCAGCTCTCACGTGGCTTCTACAATTTAAGAACCCCGAAGGTCAAGTAGCAAGATGGATCGAACAGCTTCAAGAGTTTAACTTTGTAATTGAACACCGCAAGGGAAAATCCCACTCCAATGCAGATGCCCTTTCAAGAAGACCATGCGTGCCAGACTGCCGACACTGTTTGAAACAGGAGTCGAAAGAAGAAGTGAAGTTGCTAAGAACTCAGGGATTGGACGAGTCATGGAATAAGGAAGAGATAAGCAAAGCGCAAAAAGAAGACAAGGACTTGAAGCTCATCGTGGAAGGAAAAATGCGAGGACTAAGACCACGATGGAGTGACGTGTCAGCCACAAGTCCAACAACTAAGGCTTACTGGGCTCAGTGGGACAGCCTTATTTTAGAAGATGAAGTCCTGTACAGAAAATGGGAATCACCGAACGGCAAAGAACAGACTCGGCAGATTGTAGTTCCTAGAAGTAAGATAGCTTCACTATTGAGGCAGTTACACGATGGTACCTCTGGAGGACACCTCGGCGTTAAGAAGACCTTAGTGAAGGTACGAGAACGCTTCTACTGGGTGCGCTGCCGAGAAGACGTTGAGAATTGGTGCAGAAAATGTTCAGCGTGTGCCTCGGTGAAAGGACCTCGAACTCGGCTACAAGGAAAACTCCAGCTGTATAATGTGGGAACTCCTTGGGAGAGAATCGCCATCGATGTTGCAGGGCCGTTTCCACAAACTGAGGACGGAAATCGATACATTGTGGTGGTTCAAGATTACTTCAGCAAATGGCCAGAAGTGTTTGCAGTTCCAAACCAGGAGGCTAAGACCGTGGCTAAGAAGCTGATTCAAGAAGTGGTTTGCCGATTTGGAGTACCACTGGAATTGCACAGTGACCAAGGAAGAAATTTTGAGTCAGCTCTATTCCAGGAAATGTGTCAACTGCTCGGGATACATAAGACACGGACTACACCAGCACATCCACAGTCGGATGGCATGGTTGAGAGATTCAACCAAACCTTAGAAAATCACTTGGCCAAAGTCGTGGAAGAACACCAACGAGATTGGGATCAGTACATCCCGCTGTTTTTGATGGCTTATCGCTCAGCAGTACATGAAACCACTGGATTTACCCCGGCTAAGATTAACTTTGGAAGAGAAATACGTCTACCAGTTGACTTACTAACTGGAACACCCCCTGGTTCTCCAAAACCGGCCGTCGATTATATCGCAGACCTACAACAACAAATGGACGAGATACACGAACATGTTCGAGAACAAAGTTTACAAGCCGGCGAAAGAATGAAAACGCGATATGATCGGAATGCAAATACACATGGTTTCAAAGTAGGCGATTATGTGTGGTTGCATAACCCTTTAAGGAGGAAGGGCAAGTCTCCAAAGTTACAACCCCGATGGGAAGGACCGTACAAAGTAGTAACCAGGATTAATGACGTTACCTATCGCATTAAACAAGGCGATAGGAAACGACCAAAGATTGTACATGTAGATCGCTTGGCACCATATCGAGGGACCAATGATGCTCGGGACGAGCATAATTAAGGAGGGGATGGTGTCACAAAAAAAAGGTACATCTACTGTTTTTTTGTTGTTTACGTCGCGTCGGCGCAGGAGTACCTACTCTATTGTTATGAATTTCTATTGTCTCCGAGAACAAAGGATTGTTTGTCCGACAGAAATTTCGTGAAGATGTTTCTTTTGTGAGTACACCGGGTAGATTGTTCTGGGCTTCGGGATGACCACCCATATATAAGGACGGCGCACGGCGGCGGGAGCAGTTCATTCTCAGAGCGATCACGGTGAAGATCAACAGCGAAGTAAACAAGGCGATCTAGGCGATATCTAAGGCGATATCTTGCGATTGTGAATAGTAAAGTCAGCGAATAAACGTTCTTCTGCGGATCTGGCATTTTTAATCGAACCTCCATCCCTGACACGTAACACAATTGTCAGGAATTCCATTCGCGTTGATAGTGTTTGCCGCGACTCCAGTTATTTTATTTAAAATTCCATTCAATACACACGAATTTGCAAATTCACTGCCCGGTGCAGTGCTTAGATACTGCGCCACGAGCTGATCGCATATTCTAATAAAACGTGTCAGCACATTGGGGTTCCCATCGAAATCTGGGATAAGGCGGAGGGCCTTAAAAATAGTGTCGGGCTGAACCTGCGTCATTTCGAATAATCTATCTAATCCTAAATTACCTTCTAAATCTAAGTATCTATTATTATCTACTACTAACTGCCGTCGTCGGGCCTGCCTCGATTCAGGATCCCGAGAACTAGAGGCTCTTGGGTGATAAATTTTGGAAAAGGTAAAATAAGTAGTTAAAGGTAAAGTAAGTAATAGGTATGGCTTAAGGATAAGGAAAGCAACACGAGAGCTATTCTAGTGTACTTACATAAACATTATTTCCTTTGCGAATCGATGGCTGGATTCAACTCCTCCTTTGCGCCGCGGGTCCGCATGTTCTCGTTCCCCAAAGCTGGACTCGAAAGGCCACGGAAAACTGGTTTTTCCCGGGGATCCTACCGACTGCGCCAAATACGTTGCGTCGCACGGAGGACGTTTAAAAAAAATAATTTTTATTACCAAAAATTTAATAAAAATGAAAATTACAATAATTACTCTTATGAACTAACTAGTCTAGTGTTCTTTCCGAGGTGAGGAAAAGAATTAATTCTATGCTACATTTTACTTATTACGAAATTTCGCTGCGACCTCAATAGCTGTTTGATAGCTGAAGTTGAAGTTGCAACGTCTGCAATATGCATAGGGTTGCGATACGTAATTAATGAATAAATAAATCGGGAGTGTTCTACATGTTCCAACACAAACAACACGACACCTCACAGCGGTCGCAACTCACAACTAATAACAAATTCAAAACATTCGCGGTTTTAGATGAAAGCTATTCACAATCCCCAAATGAAACGGCGCCGCTATATTTCCCTTTGCCCGTCCAACTTGTGACGGTTACCGGTTACCGCAAGCCGCTTTGTAGCCTTACGTTTGTTCGAATAACCGTCGTGTAATTGGTATCAAAATCAGTGCACTATTTCACTCGGTTTCGCTTTCGTGATTTAATTAAACGTCTCCGATTGACGGCTCTTCTCCGGGAGCAGAAACAATTGTACTGGGACACGATAAAACTCCACCGAATACATCTACTCGTATGAGAGTGATGGCTTTTGGTGTAAGTTATAGGAATTAATCCGAAACACCGTTAAAGAATCTACCACTGTAACAATCAAAACAAATGATGCTGGCGTTATTTTGCCGAAATCCATAATTATTAGAGCAGACTACATTTTTTTGCTATACCTAATCGGCTACTTGAAAATAATCAGTATGTAACTAAATATCATAACATGAATAAGAGTTATAGAGGATGGGATTTATTTGATTTGCTTATTTGCACACTCCAAATTTTGCACACCTGAAGGAAACATGATTATATACTATTTATTATTATTATATCGGTGGACTGACTTCAAATAAAAAGCTGTAATTATTGTTGTGAACTTCAAAAAAGAAATAACGCTCCGGGAATTTTCCTTTATAATGAGAAGATCGGTTGTGGTACAAGGAGTAGGAAAACATTGCGTGATCAATGCACAATTGTTTAACTAACGAAGAGTTTAATATCATGCAACAATAGGTATGACATTCTTTAATCACTTAGGTACACCACTCTAATCGTTAATCGTTAAGTGTTGTGGGATCGTCTTAATTTAGCTGATGATTCTCATAAACTTGCTACTATATTCCTAAATTCGTTCCTCCTTTAGTAATGTAAAATAAAACATCGAGATGTAAAATTGGACTTCCACAATAATGACTCCTCAATATCTTCAATATCTTCATAATTATTATTTATGACTGAATTTTCTCTTAATGCCCGCAGCTTACTTCTCGCACCACAGACTTAAGTACTCAGAGAGTCGTTGGAAGTCTTTTGTTCGGGTGATATTTTGCAGATATTGTGATTCCTGACGCATTATTTCCACCACAATGAAATACGCGAAACGTTTGTTTGTTTTCGCCTCGAACTAATGGTGATGGACCTTTGTTTTGTGGATTTACGACGTCATAACTGCTTTTATGGGTACTCTGATGGTTACGAAAATTGAGACGGCATAAGTAATGGTGTCGAAATAATATCCCATGATCTAAAAGTCGAACAACTATTTCCATAGTTGGACATAGTCCTCATCATAGCTGGATTTTATGGACACCCCTCTGCCTCCCATGTCTCTATGTGACACTTGCTCTGGATGTTTAATGTCTAGTTCTGACTTGTGGATAACCCACAAGTTTCTGACGGCCCGCCGCCTTGGGAATTATTGGAGCATACTTGTATGCACAACTGATTCAAGCACTTTTGCCGGGGTTGACAATACGGCCACCAGTCTGTACCCTTCTACTTGAGTAACAGTTCCGCCTTTGGGTACCGGGACAACTGTAGTCTCTTTTCACCTTTCGGTAAACACCACTGCCTCCAGACACTGATTGTATATACAACAACGGCTCTGCCAGCACGAATCGATAATCTTTGAATAGGTAAGGCGGTATACCATCAGGTCCCGCTGACTTTTTCGGCTTCAGTTGTTTGAGTGTCCGTCACACCTCATCCAGAGTCAGTCGACCCGCGCCGCTCCATTCTCCCTTCCTGCTGCTGCGATGGCTGCTTGAACTACTTAAATGCACCGTCTAATACTTAAGTATAATCTCCGGTATACTTGTTATCAGCGCTTTTGCTTTTATCCGATGGGACGACAGCTCCAATACGACCGGAGAGAGATCAGGTTCAGAGCCAGCTTAATGTGCTCTCCGGCTGAAACACCGGAGACTAAGAACTTCCTGATAGAAAGCCCAATATTACATTTACTGGCCCGAACCGGGAATCTAACAAGACAGTTATTATAGGAGTTCGTAGCAGGATATGAAAGTGACGGTGTGGGCTTGTCGGCAGGTGCGGGTGGGGCGGGTGGCGCGAGCGGGCGCAAGCGGCCGCTGCTGGGCGCGCGCGCCGCCATGTCGCCGACTAAGCGCGCCGTCATGACGCTGCTGGCGCGCGCGCGGGCCGCCACGCACAAGCACGCGCCGCAGTGGCCCGCGCCGCACGAGTGAGTCACCGCCTTTATCTGGCCGCGGAACAATCGCTGCAGCGACACCTTGCAAATAAGCGCCACAAAGAGGTTTTGGCATGTAGACAAAATCGGACTCGGCATAAACCATCCATTCTATCGTCCAATCAGCATGACGCCACTTATTTGGATCAGTTAGAAATGATCGTGTTTGGGCGTAGATTGGCATCAATCATGACATTAAATAAGCTTGACGAATCAATCGACGCAATCGAATTTCAATTATTATTTTGGCTTGATCATGCCGATTGGGTCATAGCAAATGGAGCGCGTATGGCAGTCGGCGATCGTCATTTCTGTAGAGTCAAGTCCTCATGAGGGCGTTGCTACCGGTGATGCCATGGCCCCATTGTACAGTTTAAACTGATCGTTTGTGGTGTATAATATGGACAAACTGCAGTTTGAATGAAGCATTCAGCGTCATGCCGATTGGACGAAAGAGTGAATGGGTTATGGCTACCCTGCTTCTCTTTCTATGTTATATTCTGCCAAAAGGTGTTTATAGCGTCTGTGCATAGCATCCGTCACCGGGATACCATCGAGAACGCGATTATTAATATCTGACATCAATATGAAGAGACATCTGCGCGGTGGACACACAGCCCCTGCATAAACGGTCATAAGTCGCTAATTGATTCCTGGTCGCTTCCCGGAGGTAGCTGCGGTTGACAAACGGCCTCACTAGATGGAAATGTATGGAATCATATCACGCGTCGATTGCGTCGCCCATTCCTGCGGCGAGCATTTCCATAGATTTTATTGTGATTGTGGTGATCTTGAGCCTCAATTTATCGCTGCAGCGTATTTTTCCGTGATCATGAATTTAAACTCTTGCAGCTCGTAATTGCGTATAGATCATGGTTGTGCTTAGTCATATCTAAATGTGTGTGTGTGCGATGCCAGCTCCCGCCTTGCCCGCACCTGTCTGCATATCTTTACTTTTAACACGCTTAGCAACAAGCTGGGCAAAATTTGACTTTTGGTGCAGAAATTGTACTTCTGATGTAAACATTTTTATTAAAGGTTTTTAAATAGGTCTTCAAATACTACTTTTTTAATAGTACCTAGAAGGTACATGATCAATTTTTCGATTGGATATGTATTTTTTTTAATTTACTTACTTCATAATAATATTATGTCATGGCTAGGGCTCACGGAACTAATGAAAAATTCGCTTAAGTATATTACAAGTTTACATAAACGTACATTTACCCTCTTATTCATACACGTGAAATAGCGGTAAAATAAAGAAATAGTCATTCTCTGTTTTGTCTTTGTTTTTCAACAGTAATTTGACATTCGACGGAGAGAGACAAAACAGAGAATAACTATTCCACCTCTATCGCACGTTTGTGAATAAGAGGGTTAGCATATAATGTAGTATTTAGTGTTTTATAACATAATTGTTTTTTCTTTTCAGACACACAGCACTTCTTCCACTTATAAGGGACGACTTTGTGACCGGCGTCGGAGTCAATATTAACTTAGCATAATGAAGATGTTCTAGTCAAATGTATTTACCAAATGAAATCTTTATAGACGACAAAACTACACTTGACCGAATCTTTGATGTAAGAAACAAATTTTTTTTTGCAATAATCCGACAGCAATGAACCAGAAAATTGTTTCCTTAATTAATTTTAGAAAGCCGGTTAATACAAGGATCGCTCGTTACAAATGGCAAATTATAAACCCCGAATGAACTTCACCATAGGTCCAGGGAACTCAAACGATACGTTTTTCTTCCACGTTTCTGATACGAACCAGTACGGTGTGGAACGCCCTTCCAACTTCCGTGTTCCCAGCCAAGTATAATCTGGATGCCTTTAAGAGAAGAATGAATGCGCATTTTCTAGACAAGCGTCTCCCACCTTAGACGTTATCATTGCTTTCTATTAGGCATGATTGTAGTAAAGCGCCAGCCTATCAATAAAAAATAAAGGGTCGTGACTGATAGACAGATGAGACAGACAGACGGAAAACAAAGTGATCTTATAAGGGTTCCGTTTTTTTAGGGTACGGGGGGCCTACCACCGTGACCCAAAGTAATATTATTGTCATATTGTTTTAAAATTTCCATACTGACATTGTATGAAAATGTCAAAACAACATTACAATAATATTGCTTTAAGTCACGGTGGTAGGCCCCCAGAACCCTAAAAACAATATTGCAAAAAAATTTTGTCTTACATAAGTCATTAGTTTATAACTTAATATTACATTATAAATTATATTTACATTAGGTAAAGTATTGTACATAGTATATAAAACCTTTTTAAATTATTTTATTTTAAAGTTATGCATTTTAATTACGAGAAAAATAAAATCATTAAAGTAAATTGACCGCGGTATACGCCACAGTTCACTATTATAGTGAACTATAATTATAGTTATTATAAATCCAAACGTGAGTTTCCACAGTGACAATTTTCCGCCATATTGCGGCGTATTAGCGGAAATTTTGACAAAATATGGCGCTACTTTTTTCTTGAATATAGAATGTTGAGGTAAAATGTTCCAATGGGCTCATCCTTAGGTTTATATCGGTGGAAAAAACACAAAAACTTTTTGCGATACCCTCATACGATAACTCAAGAGAGCTAAACAGTATTAAAGGTCCCAAATAACCTTTATTCAGATAAAGCCTCCTGAGCTTAAGCCGTAATAGACCTCTGAAATATTGATTTTCGATTAACCCAAAGAAGAAATCTTAAAGGGATCCAGACATCTTAACGACTTTTAGCACTTTCAAATAGATCTAGATTAGAATATCTTTGTATCCAAAAATACCTTGGTATTACTGCAAATAGAAATGTTAAGTTTATTTCAAGGGCCAAACCATAAAAACCAAGCCAAGAATAAAAATATAGAAGTTTTCATAATATATATTATATCGTACAAATAAAAGGTAGCCTAAAATTGCGGCATTTTTAGTCGTTTCTCATTTTTTGTTTACTTTCTCATATGCTATTTTTTTCAGTTTTAATTTCTTAATTTAATTCAGTCAATTTTGGATAAACCCCAGTAATTTTAAGCTTTTAAATAGATAATATTAAAGGACCACGGTGTTTTTTAATCTTACGCCTTCTAGGGAAATAGATGTAAATAATAATACATTATATCATATTAATTAAATTATTTATTTAAAATAAGAAGTTAGAGACGAAGTATTATAATATGTGTTAGCAAATTATTATAATAAAATTATAGTTATTATTAACTTAATATTAATAATATTCTGAAGTAAATGTTTTAAAATTTAATGTTATAATTTATGATTAAAAATATTTAAATATAAAAAATAATATATAAGTAAAAGTTACGATGCACACTGAGCACATTTTATTCAAAAATCCGTAAATAAATAAAGTTTTTAATATGGATCACTCGCACTTAAAACACCAATATATTTAGCAATCATTCAAGGAAATTTCGCCATTCTGACTTTGTATTTGAAATGTTTATTATTTGTAATTGTAACTTTTGCAAAAGATTTACAAATATTTCTGATACTGAAATTCTTATCGCTTAAAAATAAGTTCATAAACGAATAGTTTAAATAAGTAAAGATAAGTATAAAATATAATTATTTTAGAATATAATAAATATATTTAAATTGTAACCTAAACTTGCCACACTTATTAACATTATATTTTATCTACAGTTAAAGTATAATTTCTACTTCTTGCATATTAGGGATTTCTTTTGTTATAGTAGTAATTAATTTAGTTTCACTGTAATGTGGTAAGAATTTGGGTAAAATAAAATAACATATTATAAAAGTTTGTTCGAATAAATTTTATATTTTAAAATATAAATCAAACTTTACTAATAAAAAATATAGTCAATAATATCATTAATTGAAAAAAGTATTTGCTTGTACCTCGTCTGTGTTTTGTGATATATTATGTATTTAGGAAAAATATTCAAATAAATAAAAGTTGCAGAAAAATAACAATTATTTATCAATTATTTATTTATAATATAAATAAGTAAAGTCTTCGAGCGAATGTATAGGCAAAATTATAAGAATAAAATCATCGTCAAAATCTTAATGGCGTATAGGAAAATTCCTTAACAAATTTAATTAAAAACATTATTTTAAATTGAATTTGTGACAAGTAAAAAATTATAATTTTATAAAATAAAGGTGTAAAACAACATATCCACAGAGTTACTTTATGACACGCTATTTTCATGTCATTTCATAATAGTCTTGTGCAGTGGATGAAAGATAAAAGATAAAGAAGTTATTATCTAATACCAATTGTCATACCATTATTTTATACGTAAAGCTGTAAGACGTATATGCACTGATATGATAGAAATAAAGGAATATAATAGACACTGAGTACTTTTATTTCAACAATACCTCCTTAGATTTAAGAGAAACCCCCTCATAAAGAAGTAGGTATGTATAGTATCGAATGTTTACTGTGATAGAGTATTATGCGAATCATCAAAGCCGTCATAAAACTCATATAAACTAGCCGAAAATGTTATCGCCGCTTTATTAGATTGTAAAGTTTGCCCTAAATAGTACGGTGCAATTAGACTTAAGCCTGGACACTCAAAGTGAAAGTATTATTTCAGTGCCAGATTGTTCTAGAGAGTGCACACATTGTTTGGTAAAAAGTTACACCCCCGACAGTGTCGGGTTTGGGGGGGAGGAGGGGGTAAAGTTCTGTGTTTTCAGTTTTTCTTGAATATTTCTAAAACTATGCAATTTAGCGCAAAAGTGTCAAGGACAAAAGTAATTTTAGTTAAATTGCAAACCGCATAGAACAATTTGGAGCCAAAATAATACTTCTTTTGGATGTCTGGGTCTAAATCTAAGTTTCCTGTTTAACAACGATGTATGAAATGTGGCACTTGTGTAGAAATAGCGCGCACATTTTTTTTTGTGCCGAATTTTCTTGAACTATTATATCATTTTGGAATCTTGGTTAGTTGCACCAATTTCATAAAAAACGTTTCATAGTAGTGTTTATACATTTTTACGCCGTCAGGAGTTTAACTTTTTACCGAACAATACGTCGACTGCGACAATCTGGCATTAAAATAATGCTTTCACTTTAAGTGTTCGGGTTCGGTCGTTTTCTGAGCTAATTGCACCATACTATAAAGTTATTACACCACTACCAAATCACCAGATGTTATTATTCTAACATGTTTTGGGCACTATCCTTTTATTATTGCCTTATCTTATCCTTTTTAATAGCTTTTTGACAAGAATATACATATGAATAATGAATAATAATAATTTTAGCATTGTATGAAAGCAAATACGTAGAACACTCGTGTCTCGTACCTACTCACGTTTTTTCATTTGCTAAACGAAGTTAACGTCGAGTGAGATATTCGAGGTATATTTTACATAGTTAGTTAGTTTCAGCTTCAGTTTCACTATAATTTAAAATACCTTATTGTATTTGCTGATTGCTGAAAAACTACATCGAATTTGGACTATGGAGTGTGACATTGCAGAATGAAAGGTAATTGCGATCATAGTCTTCGCTTTCTTACACAAAAAGTCCTGTGAACTACGATGTCTCCATTCATTCAAATTACCAAACCATTTGTGCTCCTGAACTAATGCGACGTGAGATAGTGTTGTTTTTATTACAAAACAAATACGCAGAAAATATGTCCTCTTTGACATAAAAATAAGCAAAACTAAATTCGTTTATAATTTCGTTTAACAAAAGTATTTCGGAACCAAATATGGCCAGGAGAATAGATTATTACAATATGAACCCGAATAACACCACAACATGATCGAAATTTGCACGAATTACAAATGATTTTGGTATTACGAATGTATGGGAGACATCGTGGGTAAGCGGACTCTTAAGTGGACTTCTTTGCTTTGTATTATGATTTGTCGACCTCCATAACACAGTTGGTAGCGCACTCGCGCGCATCCACGGTCCATTACATTAGAATTTTAACATTTCCAATTTGGCTCGCATCTGGTCTGTGCTTTGACCGTGGCTTGTTACCGCTCTACCAGCAAAGACGCCCCGCTAAGCGATTAAGCTTTGTAGAAACCATCAGGGGTGCGTTTACTTACTCCTAAGTTAGTACGATAACACCTTCGGCTGCATGGTCACTCACCAATGCCAGAGAGAGGCAAGCCCTCAAGGATAAGCATTCTCAGAAGTGTTTGAAGTTTTCCAATTCGCATAATGAGTTACGATCCTTGCTCAGGTGGAGGTTGAGAGCAATCACTAGCTCCCGCATACTAATGTACTGTTAGACTAGGTAGGTAATGTGTGAGATAAGAGTCGGATGTGAGCTAACCCGAACGCCGGAGGTGCGCCGGTGCCGGATGAACCTTATCGCGTTATTTCTATGTTCCACATACTAATATACAATAATATTAATCGGTTGGCGCAGTTGGTAGCGATCCTGCCTTCTGAATTGGGGGGGTCGTGGGTTCGATTCCCACAACTAGAAATTGTTTGTGTGGTGACCATGAATGTTTTTCAGTGCCCAGATGTTTTTCTACACTAGCTGACCGGGCTAAACGTTTTTGTCATATGTATAAAAATTAGCTTACGACCGCTTACTAAGGTTGCCACCCAATCCGTCCGCAAAACGTCGCATGAGATAAAGTTACGCGAAAGAAACTACAACTTTGCGTTTGTTGCGTTTTGTTTGCAAAGGCGCAGCCAGGCGCTATTGCGAACTGGATTTGCACTTTTTGTGTCAGCGCTAGAGTCGCTATTCCTTTAAATCATCTTGCGGAGTGAGCCTTCTGTACTGTTAGGTACTATTGTTTTCCGTGGCAGCGTGAAGTTTCCCTACACCACTGACCTCTATAATACAAGTACGCTGGACTTCAGACTGTCAACGTAAAATGTAGACACCCAGGATTTTCGCTATTTAGGCGGCACAAAAATGAACTGACAGTTGTATAGAACATTTAGTCCAGCGTAGGTACCTACTTGTATTATAGAGGTAAGTGCCCTGCACGTAATAAAGTATGCTATCGATGGTGCCCCGCAAAATCCGACCAACTGACGGCACTTGGTCAGTGTGGCCAAGCCCGTGCCCAGCTGCGACGCGTGCAGCGGTCGAGACTTGTATTTTATGCATACGCGTAGTCAGCACATTGTCGCAGTCAATCTAGGTGTAAGTTGAATAAATAATGAGCTTTGCGCGCCGCAGCAACACAAGCGCCGCGCCTGAGGCCGCAATTTATGTATGGACAGCGTAAAAGCAAATTAATTTTGGTCCCTGGTACAAATAAATGTCACGCGTGGTGCAAACCACAGGCTGTGTGAGGCTCTATCACTCAGTGTTACAGTAGGTACACGGCAGCAAAGATTATTATTATTAGTATTAATAATCTTTGACGGCAGTCTAAGAGTGAATAGGCATCTTCTAGGTAAGCGCGCTCCATCTTCGACCACATCGTCACTTTCCATCAGGTGAGATTGTGGTCAAGCGTAAGCCTATATTGAATAAAAAAAAACGTCTTCTTGGGTGTATAACCTTGATTAGCACAACGCACAGCTTAACGCACAAGCGAATTTTAGATCCTTTTTGTCCCCTTTACGTCATTTCATGCTCAAGAAATTTTCTGGAACCTGTATCTTATGTGTTTAATTACTACGATTGCTATTGGGTAGAAATTAATTGTAAGGTATAGACACGTCATTCTATCGATAAATTGATCAAGTGACTTATCAATGAGAAGACATTTTTCGATCCAATGACACTGCTGCTGGATCAGTTGCGTAGATATAGAGTGTGAGGGTACTCTACTATAATTGTACTCTGTCAGGCTTTACTAGGACAATTTCTGGACAGAGAGAGATATCCGAGGCTTGAATGATTCTATTTTATTTTTAATACACTACTCGCAGACTCTACTTTTCCAAATTCTGAGGTCCACAGTTTAAAAAAAAACATTGCGTCTGATTCAGTTTAATTTAAAAAAAAAGTTTGCTGTTTTTCTAACAAAATAGATGCAAAAAACGAGTGTAGTGTTGTTGAGTTGACTAACCACAAAACGAGTGGAACTTCTCTACTAAGAAGAACTTTCAGCTAGCTCTTATTTCTTGCACCACCACTTACATCCGATTTTAATCAGCACTGGTGGTATATAAGTTTATTGCATCCCAATAACACAGGGCGGCAGTTCCGAGCCAGTTCTTATCAAGATTAAGTATTTCAGCGACTTTTTATTATCTTTTCGGTTCTTTTAATTTAACTCGCCTTCATTTACAATTTCAATTACTTTTTTTGTTTATTTAAATACATAAATGAAATGAAATCTTTTCGGTTTCTGTTTTGTGAATCCCCAGTTTTTTATAGGAACGACGGCATCGCGGTTAGATAATAAATCAAACGATAAGGTTAATTTGGATTCCTGACTTCTCAATAAACTTTTTATTATTAGAAAGAGAAAAGAGATCGAAAAAAAAATGCCATTTAAAATTTCCTGGTACTGCAGTACCTACCTATACCGTTGATTAAACATGTAAAGGATAAGCACTTAGTGACGTCACGCATGTATTTTTAGGCTCCGCCCTGAAGCCGGCCTTTTAATTTATCAAAACTTTAAAATAGCGCTAATGAAAATAACAACATATATGTATCTGTATGTATGCTGTATGCTGTCAGCGATACCATACAGTTGTGGGCGTTAACGTCGCCATATTTCTATTATTTCACGTCCTCTTAGCGTATTTTAGCATACCGATTAGCGGTAACTAATTAATTTATCTTCAAAGCAAATACCCGGATTCTCTCGATTGTGTTAAATGACCGTATAAGACCGTTGAGCAGTAGCAAGGTTACGACATCAGCACAAGTAACGACTCATACCTATCTCAAACTATTAGGAACTAAATGAGGGTCACAGTATACGTCTTACTCTAAACGTCTTATGACGTACTCCTGGAGTTTAATGCATGCAGTAAACTTTAGCTCCTTGTCCTTTATCAAATGGTTATTTGTGTAAGTAGACTGTAGAACCATAGTGAAAGTAGGCCCTCGGAATTTAAAACAAATCAAAACCTTTACCTAACCTGCGATAGAACCAGAAGGGCTTCTCTTAAAGGCACTTATCAAATGTATCGCTATATTTGGAAAGTTATTTTGAACAGAGAAGAAAGGGCTAGTAACTCAGCACTTTCTGAGAGTATTCCTAAAAAAAGGTTGGCCAAAGTTCACGGATAAATTATAATAATTAGAATTAAAAAGATATAAGTCAAAGATTTATATCGATGATATAAGTTTATTTTTACAACAATGGAATACTTTATTCAAACAATTTTCAAAATTAGTAGGTACTATTGTACATAATATGTGTAGGTAGTGCATTAAATACGCTTTTCAAGGGATTTTCACAAACCTAAATCTCTGATGAATCACGTTGGTAATAATTTACTACTACTAGGTTAGTACCTGTGGCAGGTGGCTCCGCTTACATAAAATCCCGTCGGATTTGGGAGCCATGGATTTAAGAGGTACCTACCTAGCCCGTGTATTCGTTCAGTGTATAAATAATTAATCAATCACCAATCTAGATTTAAGAAAAATCAATTTAGTTGTCAAGCGTAATGGAGTTGTTCCACTTATAAACAAAGTTTTGTATTTAAAATAATAGTGTGATACTTAGTGAATTAGACATTAATGTATGTATTAAATGACAATGATTTTGATGCTTATCACTGTAAACACCACCTGAAAATACCAAACACAACATTGCCATTAAGGGTCTACCCGTTATCTTCATTAGTGCGGCGCCCCCGCCCGCCCAACAAGCGCCCCCTCACCGGATGAGAGGAACGACGCACTTAACGGCTAACGATATTAAACGGAACTATTTGTAGACAAACTTTTTGTAACGAAACTATTCGGATAGCATACTCATGATCACATAATTGATCTTAACGAAAACATGAGGATGAATATAGTTTTCAGCGTGTTTTCGTCAGTTGAAACTGGAAACTCGCTGTCACTGTTTGAGTATAGGGGATCCCAAATATAAGGCCAACTCTCACCCATTGGTTTATCGGATGGAAATTATATTTTATCATTCAAAATATGTTTTTGAACATAATATATAAATCGGGTTGCCAAAAAAATTAAAAAACATTGTAACATGAACTCGTACTTGTTAGAGTTTCGTTGACATCATAGTTCAAATTAGATTGGATTATATAATTTAGGCAACCCTATTATTATGTTCTACAAATTGTGCTTTTTGCCAGATTTTTACTTTCCTGGCTGAGGAAAGTATTTCTGCTCTGCTTTAGGCAAAATAAAGTTTTAGGATAGTAAAATCGTAGGTAACAAGCACAATAATTTAAACTGCGATGTCAATGAAAAAGGTAAGAGGAGCCGACCGCATCCGTCCTGCTTTCAGTCGATCTATGGAAAGTGCCCGTCCGTGAAACTGCTTTGTCAGCTCCGGACAGTTCCAGCGTATAAACAGTAGTTTAAGGAACTCCTCAGTAAGAAAAAGGCCACGCTGGCTTGGTGTGTAAAACGACAAATCCACAAAGACGTGCCCTACCCACACTTTCACAATCGTTGTGAGATCTTAGACTATCATGTTTCAAGCGATTCTTAAGGAGTTGGAAGAAGTGGGGCACGTCTTCATGGATTGAACGCAATATACTTACTTAAATTACCCACACAAGTTACCCACGTTCAAGTATGTAGGTTTATTTTAGCTATTTTCTTCATTTTCTAAAGTTTATTCGCCACAAACTCTCATAAGAGTCTATTAAATAATACCTGTAGACTGACGCTACCCGTTCTCCACAAATTGAGTCTCCCAGTCTTATCCACTAGGATTTATTGAGAAGTGAGCTTCTCAAAAATTACCGACCACTTCTCCAGTTGAGATGAGGAAAATCGTCAAAATAAATCACGTCATCTCGCTCCACGTTGAGATAAGAGACGGATGTGTGCTCAGCGCGCGCCGGATGGACGTTATCGAGCGACGGGGTATAGCTGTAACGGAGTTGCACGGGCCATTTGCTGCCGGCAATGTACGCCTACCTACTCTAACGTACCTGTATGACGTCACGCTTGATGATCATAGCATTGTGTAATACACATAATACTAAAATATCTGGGTGACCGAGCTTCGCTCGGTGGCCAATAGATGGCAGCAGTAGTCATATTTTTATTTTTTTTCGTAAATTCGAAATGAATCCTAGCTAGATCGATTTATCGCCCCCAAAACCCCCTGTATACTAAATTTCATGAAAATCGTTCGAGCCGTTTCCGAGATCCAGATTATATAGAAATATATATACAAGAATTGCTCGTTTAAAGGTATAGGATAAGAGCGAATCAAGTGAAAAAATGTCGCCAGTTTCTTTGGTATCAAAAATGTTTGTTTTGACACCAACTGAAAGAATGTGTAATGTCGTATACGACATACGATACGATAATATATATGATCAGCAGCTTCGAAGCTAAGCGTCTGTTTTTGAAAACATGGCTATTCACGTAACGCGACGGCTGCATTTTGTGAAGTGAAATGTTAAATATTTATTAAATTCTTAAGGAGTTGGAAGGAGTGGGGCGCGTCTTCATGGATTGAACGCAATATACTTAAATTACCTACACAAGTTACCCACGCTCAAGTATGTAGGTTTATTTTCGCTATTTTCTTTATTTTCTAAAGTTTATTCGCCACAAACGCTCATAAATACGAAAAGTCAGAGCCTCGAAGCGGACCGCCGATTAAATAATAAACGGACGTTACTTGGACTCCTGAATATGAGTCTCCCGGTCTTATCCACTAGGATTTATTGAGCAGTGAGCTTCTCCAAAATTACCGACCACTTCTCCAGTTGAGATGAGGAAAATCGTCAAAATAAATCACGTCATCTCGCTCCACGTTGAGATAAGAGTCGGATGTGTGCTCAGCGCGCGCCGGATGGACGTTATCGAGCGACGGTGTATAGCTGTAACGGACCTGCACGGGCTATTTGCTGTCGGCAATGTACCTCTACCTACTCTAATCTACCTGTACCTATGACATCACGCTTGATGAACATAGCATTGTGTAATACACATACGAGAAGTAATACACACCTGGCGAACCGCGCGAAAAAATGTCACCAGTTTCTTGTCACCAAGTACCAACCTAGTAAGCCAAACGCAGACTGTCTATGGGACGGCAGTCCACGCCACAGATCACTACTCTTAACTCTTGTTATTAGTCCACCCAAGGTCCACCCACACGCACGTTTTCATAACGGTGTCCGCCATATTGTGGCGTCCTCATATTCATAATATCAGTGCATTGTGTATCGTGCAACGTGCAGTTGCTGAATATTTTGTCCATCGTAAATCGTCTAAAAACAGTTTACTATGATATTTTATCGCGATACAAGTGTGAATACCTTTATTTTTCAGAAAAGTTAGTTATAGTTGGTAATTAGTTGCCGAAAGGTCTAAGCCGAACGCGACATAGTTTTAGCTGCTACACCATAGGACGTTTTTTTTACGCTATACAAGTTAGTACTTGACTGCGATCTCACCTGATGGTAAGTGATGATGCAGTCGAAGATGTTAGCGTACTAACTTGGAAGGGGTAAGTTAAGTCACCGCAACGGTTTCTACACAGTATCGTACCGGAGCGCTAAATCGCTTGGCGGTACGTCTTTGCTGGTAGGGTGGTAACTAGCCACGGCCAAAGCCTCCCACCAGACCAGACCTGAGCCAATTCAGAAATTATAAAATTCCAAAGTGGCCCGTGGCGGGAATCGAACCCGCGACCTCCCACTCGAATCCGAGCGTGCGTCCCCTGCGCCACGGAGGTCGTCAAAAAATATTTAAGAGTTCACGACAAAGTAAATTACGCAGGTGTGTCCCGACACTTATTCCTAGCTAACCACAAAAGCACGCGGTGTTGGACGTAGATGGAGCAATAAAAATATGTCCATGTCCTCTTTAATACGGCAGCAGCGGTGTAATAGGTGTAGAATATAGGTGCCGTGAACCGCTATCAACTGATATTGAATTCCGGTGCAAACTTGGCGGAACATTATGACGAATACTTCGCAATTTCTGACTGACTATGGCGTACTACAGGAGTTACTTCTACTTAGGCACATAAGAATGTGTAATGTCGGATGCGACATACGATACGATAAATAAAATATACGATCAGCAGCTTCGACGCTAAGCGTCCGTTTTTGAAAACATGGCTACGATGTCTGCATTTCGTGAAGTAAAATGTTAAAAAAATCGATATATTATATTCGTCTTTACACACTACGATTGTAGAATAAGTCATAAAGCTTCGGCGACTTCTGCGCAGACAACTGTGATCTCATATGCATTTTTTGAATTTCGTTCGAAATTCTTTCATTAGCAATCGAAATCTAACCCGCGCTCTACACCACTCGCGAAGTTGACCGAAGTAGGACCGAAGTTGAACGGAGCGAGCAGTGTGGAGGGACACTTCGTCTAACTTCGCCAACTTTTCTTAGTACTTCTGTTAACTTTCTGAGTACCTACTTCGCCGAGGAACTTCGCGAGTAGTGTAGAGGCGGCGTAAGAGATGAGTCATACGGCTAAAGCTGCAAGGCATGAATTTTGGTGGTTTGAGTACCAGGGGTCTGAATGCGTAGAGAAACGTATTCATCGTTATCCCAATCGTTAGCAAATTCTGCCCCCCGATTGGCTGACGTAAATCAGGGAACCAATCAGCGGGCACAAATTGTAAACGATTACGATAACGATGAATACGTTTTTCTTACACAATCTAGGCGCTGTTTTGTGATGTTGGTAGTTGATACCATTTTTGTTAATTTGTGCGAAATGGTAAGTAACATCCTGCATGCTTTTAATATATCGATGCCTATCGCGAGTTCAAAGATGTATATACCAACGTACATTTTATAAATTTAAATATGCATCAAAATTTCACTCGCGGTGGGACTCGAACCCACGTCCCCTAGCTATCGCGGCTAGGTGCTCTTCCTCTGAGCTACGCGAGACTGTCTCACCACGACGAAATTCCGATGCATATTGTTTTTCGTTCTTAGGCAGAACTAACGCCATCTATCTGAACACATTACAGTTATTCAAATATGCCGAAGTCCCATTAATACCAATGGAGCTAACTTCGAACGAATAATGACGCCTTGCCGTTACTTACTACTTATATTTTATATTATAGTGTTTTCACACACTTAGGAAATTATTCCTATAAATTTAAATATGCATCAAAATTTTTTTTCGTCGTGGTGAGACAGTCTCGCGTAGCTCAGAGGAAGAGCACCTAGCCGCGATAGCTAGGGGACGTGGGTTCGAGTCCCACCGCGAGTGAAATTTTGATGCATAATATTTAAATTTATAGGAATAATTTCCTAAGTGTGTGAAAACACTATAATATAAAATATAAGTAGTAACGTACATTTCATTATTATATGGACTTCCTTTTGGCATGTAAAAAGCCTGCTTTATTCGCACAAAGATATTTGGAGTCTGAAGCGGCAAGCTCGCGATGAAGCAAAACAAATCAATCTCCCAGTTTGTTGCGATGTCTTTAACAAGCTCTCGCAAGGCTCCCTCTTTATTTGTAGAATCGTTTCTTTCAATTAAAATGATCCTTGTCGTGTCCCTATTTGCTGTTTAGAATTTTGCCTCATTTTTTTCCTTCAAAATTATACAATGGAGATATTTTTTTTACCGGATACCCACCCATCGAGGAGGACTTCGAACATATAGGTACATATTTACAAATTTAAATATAGACTATACTTTTAATGCTTTAATTAAAATGTAGCTTTTTCAGATTTTTCCCTGTAGGTACTTTGTAGTATAAGACGATAATATTATACTTGCCAGATTTCATAGTTCTATAGGTCAACGGAAAGTAACCTATTTTTGATGCCTTTGAGAGTGTCTCAATTTGGTCTCAATATAGGTTTTTTGTGGCATATAAACTGCCGTAGTATCTTTTTTTAAACGGTGACATGAAGTTTGATTTTTTTACGAATTCAAACCTAAGTAGGTATGAGATTTTAATTTCAACTCGATACCTCTGCACGTTACTGAGATAAGAGTCGTGAAAGACAACAAAGGAATCCTATAATGGTTCTGTCTCTCCTTTCGAAAGTACTGGATCCAAAAAATAAATGTTCACGGGGTTTCCTTGCGAGAATTTTTTGGCGTAGTTTCTGCATGAATTTCCACAGTATTCTGTATTATACGTGGAGTATAGATGAAGAAGGTACGAAGTGAATTTAACGCTACAATAGTTTTGAATATTGTAGTCTTCCGAGCACCTGTCGCAGCTAACTCGATCCTTGTAATTCGTTTAGCTGCTACAAACACGATTCAATTTAGCAGCTACGACTTGTGAGTTCTCCTATTTATTTATTTATTTATTTAACACTTTATTTGTACACCACAAAATAATTTTACAACTAAGAAGTAAAAATTAACTAGTACAAAAGGCGGCCTTATCGCTAAATAGCGATCTCTTCCAAGCAACCTACAGATAAGGAAAATACAGAGGAACCACGGACTGCAGGTGGTGCAATACTATAACAAATATACTTAAATTTAAATAAGTACACTCTACTACATACACTAGATTACACAAATAAAAATAATAAAATAAATATTATAAAAAACTAATATAATATATACTCAATACCCAATAATTATAATATAATATTATGTATATATCCCGTTATATTACAAATAAACAAATAATAATACTTAGTCGTCATCAAGTAGCCAGAGTTTCAAAGTAATGCTTCTTGACGGAGTTTTTAAATGTGTTCAGTGTTTTTGACTGCCGCACCACTAAGGGAAGTGCATTCCATAAAATAATTGCCCGCACATTGAACGACTGCTCATACATCTTAGTTTTATGGGGGGGAATTGTGAGAGTCAATGTACGAGACGGCCTTAGGTCTGAATGCACTCCCAGAAATTTAAATTTCTCCTTCAGGTAGGACGGCGTCCTATCTCTATGAAGTACATATGCTCCTAAATTGTTTATATAAATGGACGCATTTAATTACAGGGTGACGGTTAATAAATCCCTCCGAACTTGTGGTTTTTCTTTCACTATACAATTAAGTAGTTAACTGCGATCTCATCTGATGGTAAGTGATGATGCAGCCGAAGATAACTCGTACTAACTTGGAAGGGGTAAGTGAACTACCCCCTAACGGTTTCTACTTTCTACACAGCATCGCGTCGGAACGCTAAATCGCTTGGCGTTATGTTCTTGCTGGTAAGGTGGTAACTAGCCATGGCCGAAGCATCCCACCAGACCAGACTTGAGTTAATTTAGAAATTATAAAATTCCAAAGCACATAAACACGAGCTTTTACACAGTTGTTTTCATGTAGGAAGTAGCGGAAAAGCACGTATCTCACCTTTCTTATGGTTTATTTTCAAAAGTATCTATCAATTCTCCAGTAAAATAGAATCATTTTATTTAACACAATCAAACCCAGTGATAGAATTGTGGAATATTTTACACTCGCTACCAGAGAGTGGAGGCTGAATTCTTAACGTGTTCACAAAACGGCCAGAACGGGGCACCGTAAACAACGGCCCGCAACCGCACAGAGCCAAAGCTTTTACCGAGAGGTTTAAGTCGTATTAAATTACTTTGTGGTGCAAGAGACCGTGAGCAGTTTTGGGGGGGTGTTGCGTAAGATTGTTACTGTATTTTCCAGTGCATGAAAAACTTAGTAAATATCTCTAAGCTACTCGTAACTCGGTGGCTTTGAAAAATTCGCCGAGCCCATGTGACTTTGGTTCGTTCTCTATATTTTATAGCTAGGATTATCACTGAGCGATACAAAAATTGTGAGCATAGTTGATGGATGAATATGGTTAATCTGGGGCTGGACCACCATGTCTTAAAGTAGTAATGTTGCAGTGCTATTTTAAAAACTTCATACAAGCATAGTATGTGAATTTCAAAACAATATTGCAACAGTATTGCTCTAAGAGATGGTGGTACGGCCCATGTTAAAGAATGACACAAATTAAATTCCCCTGCATCTCTGCGAGTTTATAAATGTTGAGAAATGTTATTTGTAAAAAAGACGATTAAGTATAAGATGAGGTTCTTCTCTATAGCAAGTTCTTTAGTATTACATTTAGCTCTATTATAATTTTAGGCGAATAGTTTCTACTTTTGTAGAATTTAGTTTGTAACGCCAGCAATAGACAAAACGGGAATGTATTTTAAGCTCGGTCATTAAAATAACACCCCTCTTAATTTGTCACAAGCTCTCCGAATATCAGGAGCTAGATAACCTGATTCAGATACAATGCGGGTGCATTGTTTGTAATTGCGAGTCCGAATTTGTGCTACCGTTTGGAAGATTAGGTTGATATTTATCAAGCATCAAGCATTAGGTTGATATTGCTCCAAACATCTTGCTTACGAAGTTTTCTCATGAATTATATTAATCCATTAAAATATTAAAAACTCACCAGTTGAATCATCCAGCGAGTCTCATGCTATGAACATCATCAAGAGATAATAAAAATACTGTCTCTTTTAGTGTTATTCAGTAGTTCCTTCATTTCTGAGGATTACCTATGATATTAGTTGTGCATGTTTGTACATCCTGTTAAGATAGAATTGGCTCCATGGTATGGGCTTAAAAAATCGATCGGTTGGGAACATGGGTCCTATTAGAACGAAAAGGGTTTAGACTAATGTACCTAGCTGGGTAAATACGCTATCTACTTGGCAAGGTATAAAACAGATAAAACCAGGTACAAATAGGGCAAGGTAGATTAGCCAGCTGACTAAGTCCGAATTGACTAGTTTTAATTCACGCTGCAGACACATAACAATCATGGAGGTTTCTAAGCGATATTTTTCTTTCATATTACCGAAAAGAATCTTCTTTACATTTTGAGGTCTATCCAACTATTCACTAACGATATGCAAACTTAACACATTGAGCCTCGATTTCTCAATATCGTACAAAAGTGACAAATTTTTGCGTTGTTAGATTATATCGGTACCTGACCTGCTAGATTAAGTTAACGTCTATATCTAAAAATTAACAACACCCAACTGTTTTTGGAGTAAGTTAAAGAGTACACAGCGAGTGCTCAGTTGAATCCATGTAATGATATCAATTCCGAGCACGTGCTGCGCCGATCACGCGCCTAAACGATTGATACGAATGGGGGAGGAAAACCGAATTCGCGGCGAAAAATACTGGAGGCGCTTGCTTCGTACAAATCTAAAACCTTATCGAAACCGCGATAGATCTTGTGAATATTTCTACATATTATTAAGGTTGCACGACCGAGCCCGTAAAATTCGATTTTTTATTAGTTTTGCGCAATTTTCTCTGCAAAAGCCTTTCAATTCCTTTCAACAGGTTTTAATTATAATAAAATCTAAAGTATACAACTAATCTCTAAAGTGAAAAATTGTTTACAAAATGTATACACCGTCCAAATGCTCGCTTAATGGCATGATGCCCAAAACACTGGCGCTATTGTCTGGCTGTAT
Organism: Coenonympha glycerion; assembly: GCA_963855885.1. Lineage (NCBI taxonomy): Eukaryota > Metazoa > Arthropoda > Insecta > Lepidoptera > Nymphalidae > Coenonympha > Coenonympha glycerion. Next base: position 2,533,506 of record OY979631.1, read on the forward strand.
AGCCATAAGCCAGGCTTAGCCGTTGGGTGAAGTAAGCGCCAGCTCTTTGGTCACCTGACGTGTGACCCGAGGACACGACTATGACATTTTTTTTTTGTGTCTGATGACCTAAAGTCTCAAATGCAAATAATTGTAAAAAAAAATTAAATTATTTTTTTATCAATTTTTCGCAAATTATCGTATAAGAACCCTCTTGCATCCATTGTGTACTCGTATTATATCCGGAATCATGAAAAACATTTAAAAAAAGTGAATAACTCTTCTAAGTGATCTTCTAAGCAATATCATGAGTATATTACTTTAGGTAAATCTGTACTTTCGCAGCGTGTTCCACTTGCGACGACATCGGCACTTTACATCAAGTGGGAATGTAGGCAAGGCAAGCCTTATAGGTCCTTAACAAATGTCGAACATAGGCCTCTTTATAAGCGTAACGTTCAAAAGATTTAAAACAAACACGACCAGGAAAGCTAGATTCATGTACTAAAGTAGATATCACGAGGGTCGCATTTTCGGTAATCTATCACCAATTACAACCGGTATTTGACCACATTGAATGGTTTATATTTTTCATCTCACCCGCTCGGAAAAGCGTTTTTTAATGCCCGAAATGCGGGCGGAAAATGCTATTATATTCCCTAGGCCGCCAAAGCATTTTCATTTTTCCCAAGGGAGACAAAGTAGTATGAAAATCCTTTTCGGCCCAAGGGCCGAAAAGGATTTCCAACGTCAAACTCGTATTACGTGTCATGTCAATGTCAAAGCTGAAGACTTCTTTTTTTTTTGATAACACATACGTTCAGTAAAAAAGTTCGACCTTAGAGTTTGTATAGGTACATTAGTTTTTTATTTTTACTTTTTCGTAGAATATCAATAAATATAATAACTCCTATTAAGTTTTATTAATTATAAAAGAAATCTAATTAAATCCATGAATTTTCCTCGTTGTTTATGTATTTATTGTTAAAATATTTATAAAATTTTATATTATCTTTAGTTCTTAGAAATTCCTATTTCAGAACGCATTAAAAAAAAAGTAAAAAAAAAAGTTTCTAAATTTTTTTTCTGGTCTAGTGTTAGTTGTCTATGTTTCCAATCGTGTTTAAATGAAAATACCTAATATTTTTATTGCTTTATTCATTATTATTTTGTTTTAACTTAGAAATAAGGTGAGTGATGATTGAAGGTGGTTTCAGTAAGTTAAATTATTCAGAGTTACCAAAAACAACATTTAACATAACTCGTAATGCCGATCTAAAGTGTTCTTCTGGTGATTTTCCTCGCTGTGGTGAGATGAAAAATTTTGTGTTATGTTCGGGCGCAAATTTTTTTGGGTCTCGTGCCTTTGAATGCCTCGCTATGCTCAGGATTCTATTCTTTGAACCCCTCGCTGCGCTCAGGGTTCAACCCTAGAATCCTTCGCCGCTCAGCATTCAAATTTGACACTCGGCCCAAAAATCCACTTTGCGCCCTTGCATAACAAATAACTATTTTGACTTTGTTTGTCTCTAAAGTAAGCCCAAAAACTTAGATTACTCAAAAAGTGATCTGCGCCCACAAAGGACGAGCAGTGAGCACCTAAAACATAAAAAAGAAAAATTTATCGATTCCCGGGAATCCTGGAAAATTTGATAAATATTTCCCGGTCCTGGGAATCTCGAAGAATCTGGATCGCTCTGGATTGGATTCCAAGCACGCACAACCGACACGTGTGACCTGTCTAAGCGATTGATGTTGAATATTGAATGAATCCAACTTATCCTGCAGATAGATGTTTCTACTCCGTCAATACCTCCAAATTTTGTGGTTAAACTGAAGCATAATATATACGTATGTGATAAAGTACGAACAAAAGACCTACTCACATTTTAATACATTCCTGATGTGATGTGTGTCCTTTACAGCTTCTGAGTACCGAGCTAAGAGCACAAGCTCTGGTTGTTTTCAGAAGAAGAATAAGCAAAAATGAATAAGCAAATAAGAGTTTTGCCAGTAACCATGTGCGCCTGATGGAAAGTAGACAACATCACTACTCGTACTTTACATCTGTAGTGTAGCAAGATTGCTGTCAATCCCAAGCCTACCCATACAAAAATACAACACTACACATACATGCACAAAGTATAGTATTTTCATTACAGTCCAATCGCGCCCCTTAGGCCCTGTCCCGCAGAACAGGTACACAAAACAAGTCTCAGTAATTCACAAACGTCCGTACCAATTATCCAATTTCCCAGTTTAATCCGACCCCAGGGTATTACTCCGCTATCCAGCACCCTTAGTACGTCACTCGCAATCATCTATTCGTTTCCGAATATCGGTTACTATGGTAAAGTGGCACACGCTTCTTGTTTTGAAGTGTTCCTAAATAAACCAACACCCAACAGCAGCTGTAGCCATATGACATACGTATCGATTGGATTCAATTCGCTCAAATATACTAGAACGAAACTCATTATGAGATTTGAATCGAAATATAATAATGTTTCTTATGGCTGTAGGACTGCATATTATTTTGTCGCGGAAAAAAGCATTGGGATATATTGGCAGGCCACAAACAACCCTAATTTACTTTTGATGCCACACTTTCACAGTCTATTACACAGTGGACGTCTAGGCTATAGGCTGATTAAGTAAGGTCTTCTTGATAAACTAAACGGTAGTCGATAACGACGATGAAAGATCCACGAGCAATCGTACTAGGGACCACCGTCCGCACAGGTCAACGTGAAGCATTGTGTTTTAAAATGCACGGAGACAAAGCCTCGCAGAGCATGCAATATTTAGAGACGTCTCCTCTCTCTACATAAATTCAGCGCAAAATTTCTAAGCGGCACCGCCACATCGCTGTTTTATTGAAAGAAGTACGGAAGTAACATGTGCTTTATTTACACTGACTGACTGGCCTATTCTTTTATCGTTTACTGGACTATTATTAGATTACTTAGTTAGCCAATTTTAGGATTCCAAGAACTAACATCAAAATTTAAAATAAAATAAAAAACTTAAGAATTTCGCCCTACCTGTGTGCTTATTAAGTACACACAACACAACTCTCAAAATATGTTTAACTCAAAGACTTATGTATTCAAACAATACAGATATGATTTTGACTATTATAAATGTCTGCATCACGAAAAATTACACATTTCGGCAGATGCTAAAGGCATCAAAATCATTTAGGTTAAGTAGTTATTTATTTAATAAATGCAAATAGGCTATTTGACAACAATGAAAATATACCTGAAATTGTGCTAAATCTCACTAATAACAACGTAAATAAGCATATTTCACTTTATTTTAATCAAATATATGTATATTTTTCAGCAAAATAAGAGTTTAATAATGTTATAATTTTTGATATTTTACCTGTGACAGGAACGCCCTGTGATTGGTTGCAACTCTGGTGACGTCACACTCGAAAATTTGCGGGAAAACAACAGCTTTTTGTACTGATTTTTCTGAGTGTTTTGTTTGGCGGGCGTTTTATTATATCTTTTAGCTATTTAAACAGTAATTTTCTGGTTAACTTTATAACTAAACATACTAAGGAAATAAATAATTAAGTATTTCAAATCGCAGAATGGAATCAAATTTTGTGCGAGCTGATAATAACAACCTACCTAAGGTAGATGCTTTTATGGTTGCACTTTACTTTAAGAATAATGCTGATTATTATGGCGCGGAACTGAAAAACATAAAAACAGCAATGTAAGTACCTACCGCGTCGAACATAATATTAGTCCTTCCTTTATTTATTATAATCATTAATCATTATCTCATTTTAGTTTATGTTGACAAATACTCAGGAAGTTCATGGGAGTTCGGTTTATCATGATTCATGGTACAGACACAAACACTTTTTGAGGGCAATTTATGGAGGTATTTGTACATAATGGTACTACACAGCATTTGTACACCATTCTTTCTGTTAAAATATATTATTTTTTATTAAATTTAAAGAAAAGCGAAGAAATTCAACTAAACTGTACGGTACTGTAGTCTGTTTATATGCGTTTGACAATGTGTGACGTCACGAGTCAGAAGACAAGCGCCATTACAAAATTGGCGTTTTTGGCGCGGTTTTGAAAATTGAAATTTTAAAGTGGTTTTTAAAGGGAATTACATTAAATTTCCGCGAAATATCAATGTAATGTGCTTAATAGGTACTAATAAATTCTTTAAAATCATTTTCAAAATTTAGTCAAATAGCCTATTCAGTCAGTTTATCTCTCTCTGGAGTCTGCACCTTCACTGCCTTATAGTCCTTCCGTATGTGGTGTAACTATGGATTTATAGTACAACTAACTTTTGCCTGCGGATCCGCTCGCATTCAATTAGATTTTTCACTTATCCCGAGAACTTAGAGCTGTAGATTTCTGTAGAAAATGTGGGTTTTTTCATGGTGTCAAGGAGTATTTCCCCGCGTGAAATTTGGCTTTTCACAAATCCCGTGTACATCCAGGATATAAGCTATCTTCATTCCAAATATCAACCAAATCGGTTCTGTATTCGCAGAATGAAGGATAATTTCTCCCGCGTGACTTTAGTTTTTCGCAAATCCCGCCGAAACCATGGCTTTTCCGAGATAAAAAGTAGCCTCTCCTCAACCTCAACGGAACCTCAATGTACAAATATGACACGCACTTGGCTGTCACATTCTTTTATCTGTCAACTATATGCATTTTTATCTTGAGTGAAATTAAACCCTAAAGAAAGAAAACATCTCCTTCGTCAGTGTATAGGGTGCCTGCGTCGCCAGAGCGTCATGAGATATGTAGGTAATTTCAAATAAACCGAGCGTCTACCGCCGGTCAGTTTATTGCTGGCGACTCGAGAGAACTTCAGGGCTTTATTTATGCGCTCAAACAAAGCTTTCTTAATGCACTTTGGATACAAGATGCTTTGTACAAATTACGAGTTGATAATTTTTTTACACACTACAAGATAGTACTTGGCTGCAATCACACCTGATGGTAAGTACATACAGCCATAGATGTTATCGCTGCCTCGGAAGGAGTAACTTCTAACGGTTTCTACACAGCATTGCGCCGAAACATTATATCGATGCATCTTTGCAGGTAGTGGTAAATAACCACGGCCGAAGCCTCCTATCAGATCAGACTGAGCCAAATTGGATATTATAAAATTCTAAAGTGGCCCACGGCGGGAATCGAACACGCGACCTCAAGTGTAAAACTCCTATAACCAAGTGTAAACATATAAAGTATCAATCCCGTGATAGTACCCAAGTGCTCAGAAGTTCCGTCTTATGAAGACGATTCTAGCTGTACAAACTGCTCATAATATTATTTATATTGCAGTAGATACACGCAGCATTAGCCATTATGACTTATCTATTCTAGTTCTACGGTTACCAACGGAATGGAAAAATGTATGATAATTAAGGTTTAAAAGTAAATTTCTAGGAATACCTAATCATTAATCATAATCAATTTTATCTCGCCCCTTCTACAGGTTGTCTTATCTACAGATAACAGCGACTTTACAAACATAGGCATCGTAAAATAACAGATATGGCTTAACAATATATTAATTAATTATCCTTGCTGATTTACTAGCTCTATCTCAAAAGCTATACTATCGTTAAATAATACGTATTGAACTACCTACTTATAGCAAATACCTGTGGCAAATACCTACATTTTTTTTTAAATACAATAATATGAACCCAGAGAAATATTGGTACCATAAGATTCGTTCCAATTTGAATCTGTTCCATAGACTACACGGAGTCAAATAACCAAATATGAAAGCACACAAGCAAACAGACAGCCAGGCAGACACACACAAGAAACTAACTAACAACTGAGCAAGCAAGCAAGTAAAGCATGTAAACAAGCAAATGTGTTGTTGTAATGACCAGCATAAGTAGGTACTTTTTCCAATTCTAAACATCACAAACTGCTACGCAGGTAGCCATGCCTATCCAAAGAAAACCAACAGTATTGATACTATTGATAACAGCTGTAATCTCCCACATACTTGATTTTATGTTTTACTGAGATATCGCTATTCAGTATAGTGGACTAACTGAATCATTGTTTTTAAGTGTCGTGGTACTAAGTAGTACAAAACAACAACATGCATTTGTGACAAAATGCCTAAAGTACCCATAGGTAAGCTAATCTTCCATTTTCCTAATCATCATAAATATGCGTAAAAATTTAGTTTTTAACTGGTACGCGAAAAGCACACTATTGGCACAGCTATTGGTCAATTTACAACCCGGCGGAATGGAATGGAAGCAATTGTGTAAGATAGGTACAATTCAATTGACATAAATAATTCCCGAGAATGCGCGAGGATCTCCCGGAAGACGGCGGCATGACCTTTTTGGCTTCTATTTAGTTTGTATCTTACACAATTGACATAAAATCCATTGTGCTATGAATAAACAAGTCGCTTCCATTCCATTTCGCCGCGGTGTAAATTGACCCCAATTATGCAGCGCGGGATCTAAAACCATAATATGATACAGACGCGCAGACAATTACTGTCATAATTTTTTTTGAATTTTGTTCTATTCCGTTCCGCCCTAATCTACCTTTTACCTTTTTTTTTAACGACTTTTTATGTCCCACTGCTAGTCACGGGTCTCCTCTCAGACTGAGAGGGGTTTGGCCATAGCCCACCACGCTGGCCAAGTGCGGGTTGGCGGGCTTCACACACCTTCGAGAACATTTTTGTGAACTCTCAGGCATGCAAGTTTCCTCACGATGTTATCCTTCACCGCTACTAAGCAAGTGATATTTAGTTTCCTAAAAACGCACATAACTCGGAAAAGTCAGAAGTAAGTGTCTAGGATTCGAACCCGCGACCTCCTTATGAGAGGCAGAGGTCAAAACCACTGAACTTTCACTGCTTTCCGTCACCGTTCCGTCTATCGAATATTATGGCTACGGATATTATGCTGTGCATGAGGAACATCTTATATTAAATATTAAAAATGTAAAAACAGAATTTTAAAAGAAGAATTATATAAATTAAAAAAAAAAGGTATATAAGGAGTGCAGGGCGTTTTAAAAAGCTTGAACTCTGCGAGTGGACCTCTAATCTTTATTACGTGCTTTAATTGCACTTTGCGAGAGCTCTTATAACTGCTTAGTGGAGCTCTCAGAGTGCTGAGATAGGTCGCCTGGTAAGAGGCGTTAGTAAAAATAAAAATTGTAAGAAACCTTACGACACGTTAGACCTCACAAGTTTTACCCGTATTAACAAATAATATTGTTAATAATAATTATTATACTTGTTTAGTTAGAGAAAATTATGCCTAGCATAAGACGTAGGCTAAGTAGGTACTTGCCTATACCTTTGCAATATGTATAAAGTTCACCGTTCCTGCGAAACTAAAAAATATTGATAACATATAAATATTTTTAATACATTATTCGACTGGCTTCATCTGTATTTTAATTTAAAAAAATTAATTAAATGGCTATAATATTATCACTGCTGTTTTAAGATCAGCTGAGAAGCATTTTAAAGTAGACAGTAGACAAACAGCAGCAAATAATTATTACAGTTTTGGCTTCAGTATCGACTAAATAGTGTCCTCCAACAAAAATTTTCAAAATATCTTCAATGTACAGAATTCGACCCTTTACAGTTTTATTATAAGTATAGATTAAGAAAAAGGAGTTTTCAAAATCACCACAAGATACTTAACCCGTGCGAAGTAAGAACAGGTTTCTGTATAACATCACACCAGAATCCCGCGAAAAATCAAGGAATTCCACGGTATATGAAAAAAAATCGTAATTCACGCGGGCGGAGCCGCGGGCAACAGCTAGTATATAATATATCATTGATGCTACGAGTATTTACGTTGAAATCCAGTATTTCAGTCTCACATAAACTCTATACGTTATTTAGGTAGGTATCTATACAAAAAAATCACGCTGCTAAGTAGGTATTTGCATATCCACTTATAGTAGGTAATTGCTTGTGTCAAATTTTAAATAACAAAGCGTGGTCACCGGCTTGCATCATCAGACAGGGATGACCTTCGGTTGTTAGCGAAAACTCATGTTTGTTTATCTATATCTTAGTCACTAACTCACTAGTCACACGGTCGCTTTTAAACTGTTCGGTGCCTGTATAAGATAATTCGTTTCTCCGCAGTGGAAAAATAACGGCCGAATTAAAAAAAACACAACGAAAGAATGTAATCAAAACATGGTACTTAGAGAAATTGTGTAATGTTAAGTGGAGTGTTATAGTGAAGTTAATATTTACTGGAAATTAAAATAATTTTTAAATGTGGAAAGGTTCTTTGGCGGCGCTATTCATAAAAGGTATACTTACAACTACTCCGGTACTCTACATTTCAAATACGAGTACATTACATACTTAATATACATAAATATACATAGTTTAAATGTGGAAAGGTTCTTTGGCGGCGCTATTCATAAAAGGTATACTTACAACTACTCCGGTACTCTACATTTCAAATACGAGTACATTACATACTTAATATACATAAATATACATAGATATATAAACTACGCGTCACGTTGTTTGTCCGCGATTCACTCTTACACTACTTAATAATTAATCTAATTTGGACACAGTGTGCAGTTTCATCTAACTTTTTTATATCCCTAATGGCAAAACAACGTTTGACAGGTCAGCTAGTACTAACATAGATTATAAGAAAACTTGTTACTAACAATTTTATATGGATTTAATATCAAGAAATAAAGAATTAAAAAAAAACATTGTCTCTACTCTCTACCTATTGAAACTCCCAATAAAATAGCTCTGATAGAAAGACAGGCGGACACACAGATAGCTCAAACACGGGGCGGACAGGATGTAATTACAAGGGTTCCTTATGTATTTGGGTACGGACCCTCAAAATTAATTTAAACGACACGAACAGTGCTGAACGAAATATGAACATTTTGGTGATTTCAATGCGAAAAGTTTTACCTGTAATAATTATTGGAGTCTGATTTTGTTCACATCAGCCTACAGACTTTCTGCTTTCACAATTGAATGCAGGTCTTCCCAAGTGAACACAACCACAGCCTGTCCTTTGCCTTCCTCATTAAGGCGCTACCTACTCTTGCTTGTATTTTTTTTATTATATGTAGATAGGCTTGCGTTTGACTATAATCATATCTGTTGGGCAGATATGAAGAAGGTCTAGAATGGAGCGCGCTTGCCTAGAATATGCCTATTCACTCTTTTCTCCAGGAAGTACTCGTCTCCACTCCAGGAATTATAGGCTCTACCTGCATGATGCATCGCACCCACGACGAAGCCTGACCCGCATATAACTACTACTGCTGATCTGATCTGTGGTAACATTTAGTCGTATACAATCTACCTGTTCACCATCATCAGTACTACCTTTAGTACTCATAATATTCTACCTAATGCCTACTAGAAGATTTTTACTTGTCTGTTTGCCTTCTGTCCACCAATCTAAGCACTTGGCAGTTGATAGACTTTGGGGAAAATATGGAAAACTCTCAGGCAAGCTCACGATGTTTCGTTTACCACTAACCAAACGAATATAATTCGAAATATAATTTGGAAAGTCAGAGATAGTTGGCATTTGCCATAAATACAGTAAATATCGTCGCAAATTAAAGGTTTGTTGATAACTGATTTTAAAGCAAAAATCTGCTGCAGCTAAGTATTAACATGGGTAGATAATTTTACTGCGCACTGCGAAGATTCGTATGTAAAGTAAATACTTATACTATACCTTTGGTTGACACAAAGCGGATGGAAGTCATCTGCGGCTGTGTTTTCATTTTCCAGATGTAGAAAAAGCGATTCCCGAGGGAGACGAGAATGCCGCTCTTCTGTCACAGCGCAGTGACAGGCTGCGGCAGGCGAAGCCGAGGAAGCCCATCTCCAGAGCTAATGGAACCACGTCGTAAGTTCTTCTTCTAATCCCTGGTACCTACCTGGTGTAACACACTCGTACATACATACCTACGTACAAACTTTTGCATTGATTGATTGATTTCACTTCACTTTCAGTGCACCTCTCGAACACCCGTCGCTTCAAATACAGCCAATCGGGTCCACCTCCACAATCTGCAGTCCCGACACCACGCCCGCGCCCGACTCGGCAGAGTGGTCCAAGAGATGGCGACGCAAGGACCGGCGGCAGGGCCGGCTCAACACGGAGCTGCTTGAGGCCATCGAGTCGCATAACGTGGAAGAAGTAGAAAGGTGAGTATGACGACTCCACAGATTCTTTATCCAATCGTCATCTTTCCGCCTATTCCCACAATATGTCGGGTCAGCACAATAGGTACATCTTCTTCTTCCATTCTCTTTTCTCGCATTTCCTCTTTCACGCAATCCATTTATCTCTTCTTTGGTCTTCCTCTACTATTTCGTCCCTACGCATGCTTACTCTGTACTCATCATTCTTTTAGTAACATTAGAGGACTCTTTACAATATTCATTTCGTTAAAACAATGTAAGTATGTGAATTGAGAATGATCATGTCTTTCATAAGTTACGTGGTCAATTTGCCGATCGAATAGGTATGTCTGGGTCTTCATTATTCTGAGGTAATTTCCATAGATTAATAATATAAACCGAGCGATCAAAGGTTTCTGTAGTAATGTCGGCCGATCGTAATGTCTTATAGATGTTAAAATCGTAGTAAGTACTAGCAACAACGACTAGCAAGTCATGTCTAGGTAGACCGCTGAGTACTGATTTATAACTTCAGGACCAACTTCTGATATCTGATGCAGACCGCAGTGAAATACCTAATCTATGAGATAGGAAGATAGAAGGAAAGGGCCTACATGTAGTTGAATGAAGAAGGCCGGCAAGCGCGATACCTAAGAATTTATTATTGAATTTTTCCAGGTTACTAAACGCCGGTGCTAGTCCCAACGCAACATGTCGCCACGACCTGGTGTCAGCCTGCCACATAGCGGCCTTGATGGGAGGGGACGCTCTGGAGCTCCTGCTCAAGTTCGGAGCGGAAAAGTGCAGGCAGGACAAACTAGGGCGCTCGCCGCTACATCTGGCAGCGTTTGCGGGGAACGCCAGGCAAATGGCCATTCTTCTCGATTTTCCTGAAGGTAATACTTGTATTATATCAATAAAAAACCCTTACAGTAAGGACTATAAATCCGTTAGTATAAACTTTGCCGATGACATCCCCTCGCACTTCATACTATCGCGGCCTGCATTTATGTGATAACTAGTGAATGATACCAAAGTGGAATGGAAAGTTACCGGCAAAGCTTCTGCGAACGGGTAGTACATATATTTTCGTAGGTTCGACGTTTTGATGGTCTTATTTAAGCCTATGGTGTTATTGTTTAAAAGTGCCACAAGTGCAAGGGCGGTCGCCGTTACATGTGACGCCTTCCATTTTCCAGCAGGTAATGCTAACAAGCTCAATCAATCGCCGAACATTTCAGCAGCAGCGACATAAATTAAAAAATTAAAAAATTCTAAAAAAAATCTAAAACCCTAATTTCGTAAATTGGAACTAAGATTTAAACCACAGATTAGAGAAGTAGAATAAAATATGAACTCTTAATATTTGAAGGAAAGAGGTTACTATCTGCGTGGGGACTACAAAGATAAATATAAATAAAAAGATAGGAATAAAATATAAAATTATTGAACAAATTATCTGAAAAATGCCTAATTCCTAACAACAATCGAACGAAATTATTACTTAGCAAGGATTTTCTATACAGAGCTAAGAAGCTTAGCTTAAGCCGAATTCACCGTATATTAATCGGATTTGGATTGGAATCGCGAAACCAATACGAATAAGAAACAAATCTTCGTGATTTATTACATGATACTCTAGACAAATACAAAAAGTTATTCGCGCAATCCGTTTCTTCGGCTATTTGATAAATAGCCGAAGAAACGGATTGCGCGAATAATGCCTATAGAGAAGAACATTAATTATTGTCTGAGGCAATCGAAAACCTACTCGTAATCGTGTCGATTTATAACAATGGATATTAATGAAATAGGTATTTAACCGTAAACGATTAAGAAAAAATAAATAATTAAAAAAATCAAAAAACCCGACTGCAAAAATGTCAACTAAAATGCAATAACTTAAAAGACTGAAACAAGGCGGACAACGAAAACAAAATTATAATAAACTTAAAATGATGCAATTTTTACTTCATTTTAACAAACAACATTATGAGCTGAAAGCTTTAGTTAAATTTTCGCATTCAATTTAAAAATATAGAAGGCGGGACCTATTTTCGCAAATTATAAATTAACATAGAGAAAATTAATAGGTCCCGCCTGCTTTATTTTTAAATTGAATAACATAACCCTTTGAAAAACATAACCCTTCTTGCAGTCGGGTAAAAAGATCTGTTAAGTTTTTCTAAGTAAGCCTCATCTCAGTACCGTACCGTTTACTATTTACCGTAGGTAAATCCTCGTTTTTAGACGAAAATCACATCACCACTACGTCATACTTACAATTCTTCGTAGGTACTCATCAAAATTATAGGTTAACTTAAACAAAGAAATATAAAAAATAATACTATTCAAAAGTCATCATATAAATATTAACTTCAAAAACTACGGCAAATTCATAAAAGAAATTAAAGTGGTGGTCATAACTACAAGCGTCCGAAATTAATTTGATGGGCATTAAAAGTACAGTATCGGTGCATCGAACTATATTTGAATTGGTTTAAATTTTTGCGAAGCCAGGTGAAAGCTGCAAATCAGCACTCACTCAATAATAAAATCGTAACTTTTTATAGCGAAATAAAAGAGTCAATACCTGTTAATTTGCATAAAAAAGAAAGAGAATATTTCGATGATTAAAAAAAAATCGTGAAGCTCTACGTTCGTCTCATGACTACAATCAAATGAAACTCATGGTCGGGTGCCACTACGGCTTCAGACTTCTTGCTGACCAGTCGCAGCACAACCAACTCGTCCGTGACATCCTGAAATATGCGAATGATTGTAAATAAGGGGTTTCAAATTTTATTTAGTTTCTCGCAAATAGTATGTTAAATATTACATCGTAGGCTTATGGCAATGAGTTTTGCGGGCATTAGGTACGTGTATGTATAAAAATCTACATGATTTTTAATAAAAACTTTATTCATGAATTCCTCGGCCCGTTTTGGTTCCCGGAAGATTATTTTCTGCAATTTCCTAAATTTGGAGCAATCGGGAACCAATATGAAGTAAACCATAATGGTTTAACAGAAGATGCTTACAATTTCTTTTAAAGCATTAGACGCGTGATGCGACAGATTCCGCATGTGGGTGGAGTATGTAGCTGCCGTCAGACTGTCCAGGGTCGTAGTCTCCGGGAAGCCTGCAAGAGCGTTGATTCTTAAAATAAAGAGCACAAGATCCAGACCTCCTTCTCATCCTTTTGACGATAATTTAGTCGCAGGCGAGCGAAAACGAGGTTCGCATGAACATTATATACCTAATAGCCATTAAAATTCGGGGAATACCCGCAATGCAATCCTTCGAATTTTGATGGAATATTCTTTCTACTATGAATGGTGTGACAGGCAGATCAGGTGGTTAATTTTTTATACGGTGATTATATAAACGACAAATAAATAATAAGATACTGCTTGAATCTAAGACTGCAGCATCATACTTTTAAGACATTTTATTATCTTCCTAGAGTTCCTTGTTCGGTAAATCTGAGAGTGAGATCGTATGCTATTTTTTATATCTCGAATGGCAAAATAACTTTTGCCGAGTCAGCTAGTGATAAAACAATATTCTCCAGCTCTCATACAATAAATTCCTCAACAGTTGGTATACATCATGAGACGCGAAGTCCCATTTTATTCCGCGGCTGAACAGACGGCGAGCTGGCGCGCGGCAGATGCCTACATGCCGCGGCCCGCAGCTGCACCTCGGAAAATGGTTGCCATAATTTCTCAGGAGACACTTTATCGCTGCAACTATTACAGTTAATGCAGCTCTTTGTTGACCACCCGACGGTTTTATACATGACGATTGCACTTTTTAGATACGACATTGAAATTAAAATTCAGAGAGTGCGCTCAACTAATTTTCAGACGACATTGTACCTATAATTAATCTTCAGAAAATGTGCTCAACGAATTCTCAGGAGACACTTTATCGATGCAACTAATACGATTAATGAAGCTCTTTGGTGACCACCCGACGGTTTTATACTGTATGACAATCGTAGTATGTAGACACTACATTAGTGTACCTTTAATAAAATTTTGGAGACACGACACTGAACTTTTAATTTAGATTCGGAGAGTGTGCTCAACGAATTCTTAGGAGACACTATCGCTACAACTACTACGGTAAATGCGGCTTTTTTTTGACCGTCCAACGGTTTTATACTAGGCGACAATTGCGGTTTGTAGACTATATAAAATATAATGAGTGCATTTTTTGTAGACTCGACATTGTACCTAAATTGCGGTGCTCAACCAATTCTCAGGAGACACTTTATCGCTACAACTCCTATGTTTACGCGACTCTTTGTTGACAGACCGATGGCTTCATATATGACGATTGAAGTCTGTAGGCACGACACTCAACTTCTTATTTAGATTTGGATAGTGTGCTCAAGGAATTCTCAAGGGACACTTTATCGTTGCAACTATTACGGCACTTTGTCGACCGCCCGACGGATTTATACATGACGATTAAAGTTTGTAGACACGAAATTGTACCTATAATTAAAATTCGGAGAATGTGCTCAATGAATTTACAGGAGACACTTTATCGCTGCAACTATTACGATTAGTAGGTACTTTGTTGACCGACGAACGGTTTTATACATAACAAGTTGATGACGATTGCAGTTTTAAATTTTAGCCACTAAGTAATATATGTATCTAGTTACCTTCACAGTTGACTATGATTGTTCCTACAACGTTGCCATTTTCATTTATTCTACTCATAGTGTTGGTAGCGAGAGGACCCTGAAACAATAATTTTGCCGTATGTAATTCGGCTGTGGATTTTTATGAACTTAGTGCTTGTATCTACCGATAATAATAGATCTATATCTAATTTGACGAATTCGCGTGAACTAGGTATACAATATTATTTTTGATCTAAACTGCATAAAACAAGTGTTTTGAACAAAAGCTCGGGAGCGACTATTCACTAGAGAGAAACGCAAAACCTTACGAATTTGCTAACTCAGCGAATAAAATAGGCCATTCCATTGAACTAAGTTGTAACAGATTTAAACAACAAGCCATGGATAAAGACAAATTGCGACTACAATCAGGCTAAGCTCTTAAAGAAACGATTTTCAAAAAGGCCTTCGCATATCTGTGTCCTAATTAAAGTGGAAAATAAAAACGGAAAGAGGCCAATAACGTTTTACAATTTAAAATTTACGACACCACTAAACCCCGCACCCGAGCCACTCTTTCCGAGGTACTAACCATAAAATTTGTGGCTATTTCCATGATTTACCACAGCAGCCTACTAAAGCAGTAATAAAACGACAGCTTTATTAAATTTCACGTCTAACAAACTCAAGAAACACCCTGAATAAGTATGCTAATTTCATAGAACAATTATAAAACGGCTTCCGTTCACAGCTGAGGTTCACTATCAAAATATACAAAACTCTTGCAAAATTCAAAAATCTGTCAGAAGGTTTTCTTGTCATAATTTATTTTATCAGCCTGCAAAGAAAAATATGTTTGTGTAAAAATGAGTATAGCGATATATGAAAAGAATAGTAGATTTTCTGAAAAACATGAAAATAACAAAATTAGCAGAGAAGATTTTTAAATGAGTGAATGTATCTTCAATCTAGAGTGCCCTCGAAAGTACATGATATAGTTCCCGTGACGTTATGTCACGTAAACGGTGGCCCAAACCTCAGGCCGAAACCATAGGTACTATTTTGGGCCCAAACTATCATTCTCTCGAGATGGATCTGAGGATGGATTGAGGGTGAATTTTTACTGATGGTTCTGACACTCTTGTCCTGAATTATGACAAGTGGCGATATAAATCTTTGGACAAGTGTCAGCTAAGTTACAAATGTTCTGTGGTAACCTATGAGGTAACTAAATAGATCAATGGCGGACACATTTCAAAACCATACCATAAAGTACTTTCCTACTACCCATGCCTAATATACATATACTTATAACTTACTGCTGCTACTGCTTGCCTCCATAGCATACGTACTGTTTAGTGTGTCGTCTACATCTGTGATGTCGTCGAAAAATTCGTGAAAATCCCTGCATGCTATGAGTTCAACAAAAGGATTTTGGAGCTGTGTAAAGCCAAACTCTTTACATTCCAGGAGAAGACCTTTGCTGCATGGCAGCCCAGATCTTCTTATGAGCAAGCGTGATAGATAACATTGTTGATGACAAATTTCAGACATACAAAAACGCGTTGCCAATGACGACATGTCCTCCGAGGCGGAGGAAGACGTGAAGAAGATCAGCCGCTTGACCAGCGAGATGGTGAACGTGCGGTGCAACGAGCTGGTGGACACTCACCTGCCCAAGGAGTGGAGTGACAACATCGACCACGACTGCGTGGATATTGAGGGGACTGTAAGTAACGAATGACCAAGGCCTTGACTGAAGTGGCAACACGACCAACCAACCATAGAACGTTGTGAAGAATTTGCAGGCCTCAGGATGTTTTCTTTCACAACTAAGCTAGCGTTATGTTGTTACAAACTTAAAAAACTTAACATGCCTGAGATTCAAATCCCAGATCCGATCCCCCATTAGGAGACAGACCTACAAATTTGCAAGACTGTAGTCACAATTTCTGAGGCATGGCAATAGAACAACACGACCAGCCATCAAACGGTGTCAAGAATTTGCAGGCGTGCAGCTTGCCTTACGACGTTTTCCTTCACAATCAAGCAATCAATTTACTGTCACAAACTCTTATAGACAACTCCAAAAAGTCAGAATTACATGCCTGAGATTCAAACCATATCCGATCCCTAGTAGGAGGCAGACATCAGTACAAACTGGTAATTTTTTTGACGAGGTATAAATATCCGATAAGGATACAGACGTACTTCTGGTCACTACTCTTGACGAGGCATAAGACTCTGGTTACATTCTCTTTCAGTTACCACTGCTGCAAGATGGCTGGACGCCGCTCCACGTGGCAGCCTCCTGTGCTCGCCCTCACTGCACTAGACTACTGCTGGCAGCCGGCGCAGACCTTAACATACAGGACGTGGTGGGACGAACGCCTCTTGACGTCGCTGGCTCGGGATATTATTTCGACCAAGACATTAACTGTAAAAAGTAAATATGACTGTAACTGACACAGAATGAATCCAGTAAGCATCGCATGTCTCTCTATTTGACCCGTTTGCCTAAGCAACCTAGGAGCCATTTTAACTGAGATAAATTGTACTACATAGCATTTTCTATTACGGAAAAATCCACGGTTTCCGCAATATTCCGCGGAGCGCCTGACAAAAAAAATATTAGAGTCATATAGTGTCAAAAATTTCTCCTAGACATATTCCCGTAGTTGCGCGTCATCTGGTGATAAAAAGTCCGGTACATTTTAACGAGCTCTAGTACAACGATGGGACAAAAATATCCGATGGACTTCCTTGTAATCATCGTGTTTTGAAAATAATCCTGTTCGTAGACAATTTACGATTCATTTTCATTAAAAGAAAGAAATCATTATTTCCTTCTTCACCACTAATGTTTTTCTCAACCTTATGATTAGTAATTTTATTGAAATTTTCTAATTTTAGTTTTACTGACGTGGTGAAGAAGCTCATTGCCGCGGGTGGTCAGTTTTACAGCATGAGGAGTGGAGGACTCAACATAGACACTCCTCTACATACAGCTGTTGAGATGTCGAATCTAGACTGCATAAACGAACTGTTAGCAGCTGGAGCGTCCATAGCCTGTTTGAACTCTGAAGGACTTACGCCTTTGCATGTATGCGTCAATAAAGAGCTTGAACCACCTCTTAAGGTAATATAATATGTGGCGTAATATTTGGTATTTTTTGAACAGCAGTAAGTAGTTTCTCTCTTGACAAATAAAATTATTATGAACATTTTCGTCGATTTTGATAAGTCTACGACAGTTGGTAGATAATAATGATTAATTATATTATTGATTTATTTATTTATTTATTTATTACATAATATCCTTGCTAAACTTACAGCTTGTGCGAAAACGTTTAGCAAGTCAGATTCTGAGTACAAGCGTTGATAAGTGATAACACAATTACAATTTATTATCTTTTAAAAATGAAGTAAACTTATTCAAACTTATATGAAACAAATCAAGGCTCTGGTGCTGAGCAATTATTTCATTATTATTATTATTTCATTATTATTTTAGATCCTCGCTAACTATGCATATAAAGATGCTGATCCATTAACAGCTATGGTAGATGTTAAAGACAAAGATGGGCATACAGTGTTACAAGCTGCTGTCAAAGCGGCTTGGGTAGCTGGAGTCTGCATTGCTTTAGAAGCAGGTGCTGATGTAACAATAAGGGTAATTTCTTATATTGAAACACAATATAAGTACAGGATATTTTCACAAATAAAAAAAACTTAAATAAAATGTTCAATTTCAGGCAAATGATGGTGAAACGCCGATTCACTGTGCCGCAGCCTTAGGTGATTTGGATATACTCAATGAAATTCTAAGTGTAACAAAACAAAAAGATTTTATTGACTGTAAGAATGAGGTTGGAGAAACTCCCCTGTTTAAAGCAATTTTATTTGGCCATTTAAAATGTGTAGATTTAATCCTGAATGAAGGGGCTTCTATAAGATTAACTATGCCAGGAGATATAAATGTTTTGCACGTTGCAGCTGAATTTGGTCACGTTGAAATATTAAAATATTTATTAGAATACGACGAAGGTGTCGCAGAAGACATGATTGATAAATTGACTACAGCAGATCGCAAAGGCTTAGGTCCGATTCATTTTGCAGTTTTAAATAATCACGTGGAATGTGTAAAATGCTTAATATCAAAAAATGCTGATATACGGTTAAGGACAACAGACAGCCCATTCAAATCAGCTACACCTTTACATATAGCTGCATTAAAGAATTATGAAAATATAGCCAAAGTCATTCTTAGTCACGATAGAACAACCATACATGAAGTAAATAACATGGGTTGGTATCCTTTGCACACAGCAGGGCATCACGGCAGTAGAGATATCATAACTCTCCTTTTACAAGAAGGAGCTGATTTATCAGGGTACACAGATGGACCAAAGAAATTCAGAAGAACTGCTATTGAAATGATCATTCAAAATATATCGAAACCAACGTGTTTTATAGAAAAAGTTTTCGACTCGTACATTTCATCAAACTCTCAGAATTTCCAAGATTCTAAATGTGAAGTGACTGTTGATTATAGGATATTAATGCCAACAATTTGTGAAATGGAACAAATGAAAGTCATAGAAGCTATTATCAAAACGGGTAATAGATTTGGGCAGCTAAAACTGCTGGTTCATCCTTTAGTGGAGAGTTTCCTCTATCTAAAGTGGAAGGCTTTGCTGCCTTTCTTCTATACTATGATCGCCGTTTACGCTTTCTTCGTTAGCTCACTAACAATTTATACCATTTCGGTTTTCTTCTACAAAGATACCAGAGATAATCCGCCTGCAATATTAAACCCAAATGCATGGGGATACATTGTTTATATGACTATATTTTTAATAATTCTACAGGTAAGTCAAGAGAAATGTAATCTTATCATTAGAGAAATTGTCAATGTGAAAAATAATAGTTTTTAAAATATTATAATAAGTGTTTTTTGTTTCAGGAAATTCTCTACATGAATGTCAAAAGCATAAGATATTTCTTACAACTTGAGACTTGGATCAAATTTTGGTCGATAGCACTGGCAGCAATTCTACCTCCAACAGTGGCTATAGTGTCTATGGAAACATCAGAGTGGCCTAGACACATAGCAACTTGTGCTTTGTTGTGTTCCTGGATAGAGCTCATGTTTCTACTGTCCAGGTTTCCAAATTGGGGTTATTACGTCCTCATGTTCGGGAAAGTAGCATCCAATGTTGTTAAGGTAATAACTTACTACGCTTGATGAGCTTAACAATAAAGATTTGAAGATTTAAGTTTAACAAATTCGTAATTTCACATTGTTCACAGATTCTGTTAACCTTTGCGTTTTTGGTTGTTGGATTCTCACTCAGTTTTATGATTCAGTTTCGTTCTGAAATACCATTCGATGGACCATGGGCGGCGTTTGTGAAGACAATGGTCATGATGACGTCAGAGTTTGACTATTCTGCGCTATTCGATAAGGAACATTCAACAGAACTCGCTACGTCATTGGTTGTAGTTCGTCTGATATTTCTTGTCTTTCTTATTTTAGCTGCAATAGTCCTAATGAATTTGATGGTTGGTGTAGCCGTCAATGATATAAATGATTTAGAAATCCTGGGAAATATACGTAGACTCGCCAAACAGGTTGAATTCCTTAGTACACTGGATAATTTAGTTTATAACAAATTTTTCACCACAGTACTGCCTAAACGTGTAAATAACCATATCAAACGTAAACGGAATGTAATGGGAGTTATAACTTTTTGCCCTGGAAGGTCGGGATTCCGTTTCCATCGATCGCTTCCTTCTCATTTAAAAAACGCTATCATAGATAAAGCAAACGAGCAAAAGAGGCAGCTAGAAGAAGAGTTTCATTTAGAAGCTTTTAGGACGAAGATTGATGAGATGCATGAGGCCATCACAAAACTGAAAGTACAAGAAGCAGAAAAGGTTGATGAACATAAAACAAAGGAACACCAGTTTATGCAAAGGATTAAATATGAAAACATACATAAACGTCTCAATAGTATTGATGAAAGTTCAGTTAAATCTAGAGGGCAGGAAAAGATGCACAGAGAAGATAAAAAACATTTTGATGAATTAAATGTAAAAATGGACCAAATGTCCATAGAAATAGAAGCTATTAAACAGTTCTTAAGTAGGCTAGAAAGTAAGATTGGCAATTTAGGAAAATAAATAAAAACGAAAACATAAACTTCGTGTATTATTTTATTCAGAAACATTCATAAACTGAATGCCTTTTGTGATACGTAGGTAGCTACGGTAGAAAATGCGAGGATTTAAACATTAATCAGGTATCTGCAGTCCTGCAGTAAAAGAGCAGAACTTCCGAAAGACTCTCGGACGTTTATAAATTATTCGTGAACTTGGCTGTATTGGCTGTTCTTTTCTATTCATTATTTCACAGGTTCTCGAAACGGTAAAATATTAAAATTTATGTACGACTTACAGAAACTCGCAAGCTATACATAAATCCCTGACGCCGTGCGCGTTCCCTCACAGCCGTATTAATTACTAGGGTCTAGCACGTATTAAAAATTAAATTATATTTAAGAGGATGTGATTTTTTGCTCGTGTTTTCAATTTGGTGGGCAGAGGTGTTTTGGTTGGTATTTCGGTCTTGATAGTGCGGAACCCTCAGTGCACGAGCCCGACTCGCATTTAACCAATTATTATTATTAGACGATCACAGGTGGTAAGTGATAACTGCAGCCACACAGCGTCTACAAAACCATAAGGTGCTAGATTCGAAACTGTGGAGATTGAAGACTATCAGTAGAAAACCCATTCCAGCCGCCATCTTTTACGCGTAATGGGCCAAACTTTATACAGCCATGGGCCATAACGGCGAAGCCCCCTGTAAACATCTCCAACCCAAACTGCCGCGATTAAACTGCCCGGAAATATTATTAACTCTGGAAGTGCCAGAAACTATTAACAGATCGTCCTCTCTAAAGCCAATGAATGATTATTACCTAAATTGCTATTTGCTGGGTGCCTACTCACGAATCGCAAAGCGTGCAAAAAGAAGTAAGTTTCTAATCATATTATGTCCGAATTAAACTATAGATGGCCAAGTGTGTAAATAATAATAATATGTCCTGATAAATAAAACCGGCCAATTGGGAGTCAGACTCGCGCACCGAGGGTTCCGAGGGATCGACATTGGAAAAAGTAAAACTCAAAGTGACACACAGACAGACAGACGGACAACAAAGTGATTGGTAAATCACGGAACTAATTTATTGATCGGCTATCCATACATTTTCTGAATTTCGTTCATTTAAATATGAAATCGGATATCGACAATTTATATGACGTTCGTAGATAATAAGTCATGTGGTTAAGGGCGCTGATTATTGAAGAACTTATAAAGATCTGGATTTAAAGTAATTTTGAAAAATATTGATTTATAGTATTTATTTTTGTTCTCCTTGCTCTTACGAATACGGGTGGGTGCGAAAGGTATAGCATAGCGAGAGAACATGTCAGAATATATTTATGTTTTACCTAATTAGTACTACGAATCTACGCCAGTTATAAAAAAAATGAAAAAAAATGCAAAATTTAAAAAAAAATACATATAAATAATTACAATATGAAAGGAAATCGTGAAAATATCCTGCTTCCGAGCAAATTTACAAAATCAATTTGAAAGTAATTAATCTAAATTGTCTTTAACCTGCCGTGCTATTCTTAAAAAATACTTAAAGCAGCGACGAGCGTACATCTATGCATCTATGAATTTGTCAGTTGTAATAGAGTACAATTTTGCATGCCATCTTCGGCTTGGCAGCTGTCTGGCAGCTGTGAGTATCAGAGATGGACATTTTGTAGAATAGCGCTGCTGCAGGAAGCTTGTAGGTCACTAAATCAGTCACGGACGCTGAGTTGGGCTATGCCATAATACATAATATTACTAAAATACTGCATAAATCAAATATTGTAACAAGTTAATGTGTCCCACTCTGCAGCAGGAATAAAGGCACAGAGCAGAGGAAAGTTTTTTAATTAATATTCGTTTGCTTTTAATCGCACTTTGGCTCGGAAACTCGTCACTGCGCTTTAAGCTTCGCAAATTGCGGCCGTCACTGGACGCGGCTATTTTAATAATGTTCCAATCTATACTTATAATAAAACTGTAAAGGGTCGAATTCTGTACATTGAAGATATTTTGAAAATTTTTGTTGGAGGACACTATTTAGTCGATACTGAAGCCAAAACTGTAATTTGTTTCATTTTTGTCTGTCTGTCTGTCTGTCTGTCTGTCTGTCTGTCTGTCTGTCTGTTTCACGGCCGCGCATCACGGCTAATCCGCTGGATGGATTTAAATGAAACTTGACATGATTATAGTTCATACTCCGAGGTAGGACATAGGATACTTTTTGTCCCGGAATTCATCATGGTTTCCCTGGAAGACGGCATCAAAGTCAAAATGTGTATTTAGTTATAATTCATTAACCCGTTGTCCGATTTCATTCATTCTTTTTTTGTTAGAAAGGAGGTTCTTTAAAGATTATTTCGTATAAATTTTATCATCATCACTTTTGTAGTTCAGAAATTATAGACATAAGAACCTTTATCGATGAGTTCAAGTAGGTGACTTGAAACTCGGAATGGACAAGCACCTAGGGCTCGGACGTAAGGGCTCAAGTCAGACTGGAGTACCCTTACAGCCGTAAATAAATATGCTTAGCAGAAGATTTTGTATGGTTTAAGATTTTTCACATTTAGGTTGAACAAAAATCATGAATTTTTCACCACGTTATACCGTATCGCGCCATCTCTACAAATTATGTTGAACTTGAATGTAAAACTTGGAGATAGGTACTACTGAATTTTTGTAAATAATAATTAATTGTCATGTAATGTACTGTTCCTTGACTTTATATTAAGATGGCACTGTTGAGACATGAACAGATTAAAGTTTTCACTTTTGTGGACATTCCCAGAGTGCCACGTCTTTTTTTATCATCCGCAACATGGAAAGGGTAAAATATTAAATAATGGTTCACAAATATTTTTAACTCTCAGGTCTTAACTGGTCCTAACCGATTGACCGTCATAGGTCTTTTTATACGTAAAGAAATATATAGCCATTGCCCATTCTGATATTTGGGATTGTATTGAGATGAAGCAAAATTGTTTAACAGACTCTTATGTTGGGCTGGGGAATATTATTAGTAGAGTATTTTATCCCAGTGTTACCTACCCGGCCGAACTCTGAAAGAAGATTTCTACCACCAGTACAACTTCTTCACATGATTTAATAATTTTTGACATATTTCGTGGTTTCAGAATAAAAATCACAATGAAAAGGACGATTTTAACCGTCGATATTTCGATACATTGGTACAAGTCGTGGTCAAGTAGTGACCACGACCAGTGCCATTGGGTCGAAATATCGACAGTTAAAATCGTCCTTTTGATCTTTCAACTACTTATTAATGAAAACTTTATATTATTATTAAAAAAGGAGTTTTCAAAATCACCACAAGATAACCCGTGGGAAGTAAGAACAGGTTTCTGTACAAGATCACACCAGAATCCCGCGAAAATCAAGGAATTCTACGGTATATGTGTAAAAAAAATCGTAATTCACGCGGGCGGAGCCGTGGGCAACAGCTAGTTATTTTATAAAAGTAATTAAAACTTGCTTCGGAAATCAAAATTGACATTTAGCTATTGTCGAATTGGACGATAAATGAAAGTTGGCTAGGTTTCAACTTGCGATTTGTTTTTCACGGACCAATTAGATTTTCTCTAAAAGCATGTTTAATACAATTCAAGTCATTGTCCAATTTTGTTTTTTTTTTTGCAAAGGCGATGTAGGTACCTCAGCTATTCAACACGGAAATGCAAAATGTTTTGCACTATCCAGACCTACTGATATTATACAGCTAAAGAATTTGTTTGTAAGTACCTACGTTTGAACGCGCTTATCTCTGGAACTGCTGGTCCGATTCGAATAATTCAGGCAATTCGAGTGAAAAAAAATTTAAAATTCCAATTCATGCAGAGCATCGAACCCCATGTAGGTACATGGGGTTCGATGCTCTGCATGAATTGGAATGCTCTGCATGAATTGGAATGTACCTGCTGCGGTGCCATATCTTATCACGACTCTACCTGTTTACCTACTTGTAAATTTAGCAATGGACGACGGACGTCTCGCTTCAAACGTACGCTGTGCTAGATAACTAATTTAGCTAGGTTTTATCAGATCCAATTACTCTTTTGAATAAAATAGAAACGAATTTCATCATGGAGAGTGCTTCCGAACTGAGTAGCCTCCTTCAAAAATATACTAAGTTAATAAAAGGCTTGAAAAATGGCTTTTCAGCTGTTGCACGATAGTTTCAAGTTTTTATTGTCTCCGGTATTTCGTTATAGATGGAGGCAGCACCTGAGATCCATTATTGAAAGTGCTATGCATCGATTACTCTTTGGGGTAGGTAACACCGTATAGGGCACAAATAAAAGTTTATTAGGTTGTTAATAAGATTTAAATCTTTGGTTGCTACCCGCTATTTCAAACTTGCTTATGCAATAAAGAATTTCAATTCTTAATTGCTAAATTGGGCCCGCGTATCTGCACGCTTGAATTTCGGGATTTCACCAATACTTCGGGAAACATGAATTTACCCGGGAAAACGCTTTCCTGCTTCCTACCTATACCGCTCTCTTTCCTAACCTATAAACCTACTTTCTAGGAAGTTTAATATAGCAATGCAGTATCTAGGTACTTCATCATCATCTCTTTAGCTACGCTCTCATCACTTTTGCTTGACTATCCGTCTTCATTCTTCCCGGGCGCCTGCAGCTTTTGTTGAGCACATAAGTAATATGTAAAGGGACGTTCACTGCAGTCTTTGGTTTCTTTTGGTTAGTCTAGTTCCTTCTGATTTTCCTTGGATGACTAGACGTTCGATGGAGACATTGTCACGTCTAGTCAAGCGACTAAAAAAAGTGAGAGTTCGAACCTGCCGAGGAACTTCAGCTAGAGGTATAGGATCTAGGTTCTTACAGCTTTTCATAGATCCTGGATGGGAGATGTTATCATCCAAAAATGAACTAGTAAATATGATTGACAGAACATTTTAAACGAGTTGGTCTCATTCAGAATCGCGGCCAACAAGATTGTGGTCACTGAAAAACATTTCGTCGTCGTGCAAAAAGTGGCCGAGAGGAAACAGATTAAACAGAGTCATTAAGTTTGCAGCTGATCTACCTTACGCCATGAAGATTATAACGAATTTATTAAAAGACGCGCACGATGAGTGGCTAGTCAGAACTGTGAGAACCAAATTAAATATTTATAATAGTACCTACAACATAACAGCAGTGATAGTTGATTTCAGACCCTTGCTTAGGTTTGGGATCAGCAGTTAGTGGAAAATACCTTAATATAACTTGCAATGAAGGAATGTTATTAAGAAACCTGCAAGCCTGAGCGAATGTTCTCAAAACTTTTTAGCACGTTAATCTGGTCGACTGCCTACTTATTCTGAGACTCCGCTCAGTATGGAATGGGTCTGCACCCATTATACCCAGCTGTAAAAAGAGGAAAAAAGATTTCAAAATTCCTAACAACTTAATATTAATTTTGAACTCATAAGAGTTACCGTCATGAGGCATATGTAGTCTTATACCGTTAGTAATATTATATACTAGCTGTTGCCCGCGGCTCCGCCCGCGTGCAGTTGGTTTTTTTTACAAAAATGTTTCCCATGGAATTTCTTAATTTTTCCCAAGATTTCCCGTACAAAATGAGTGGTCCTTGGGTTCGATGGACCCGTAAAGGAGTCTTCTTCCAATCTCTCCTGTCAACGTGCTACCTTCTTTTACACAATTTACCTATATCTTCTTTGGTCTTCCTCTACTTATACACTCTGTCGAAATTGCTTATGTTACTCAATTCGCATGGAGTAAGATAGAGTGGGGCGTGTCATCGTGGATTGTAATATCTATACTAACCAAACTAATCTTATTCTGAGATGATACCAACGCTCAGATATTGTAATTAAGCATTCTGATGCGCTACTGTGTACGTAGCAACCCGTTCCTGCTACGTACGGGTTATCTTGTATAGTTATACCTAGTTGCACGATCAAAAGGACGATTTAAACTGTCGATATTTCGACCCCGTTTTGATTGTGCTACGGAGAGAAGTAGCTATAGGTTTTTTTAAACATCCCACGGGTGCTCTCAAATTTTTCAGGATGAAAAGTATCTTAAATGTTGACCGGGCATATATATAAAGTAGGATCATAAAATTTCATTAAAATCCGTTACTTGAAAGACGCCTGCTAACTGTTTTTGTAATGTTTTCTTTCCCGCGGGAACTCGATTGGATTAATAAGTTTTACTATATATATATATTTTGTTAAAAAGGCAACATAAGGTATCAGCATAACCAATTTTACTAAATTAAGTTCATTAGTTGTTGTTTACAAAGCTGTTAAATTAATTGCAGTTTTTTAACTATCCCACGGGAACTCTTTATTTTACCGGGATGAAAAGTATCCTATATGTTGACCAGGGACATAAGCTACCACCACACAAAATTTCATTGGAATCGGTCCAGCCGTTCCAAAGATTAGCCCGTACAAACAGACAGACAAACAGACAAACAACAGATTTATTATATGTATATTGATGATTCGGTGCTTATACGCAATTTAGCAGTTTTTATTTTAAAAGGAAAGACTTCGAGTTACGACTTCGGCTCCTCTGCCGATTAACTCGTTGATTGTGGATAAATATTTCCATCTTTATCTCCAACAAGCTAGTAGGTAACTACTGAATGTGGAGAAGTAACTAACGAACACATGCAGTTTGTCAATTTCGTTATTCTTAACAAAATATTAAAGAGTTTCAGTAAAGTTTAACATAACATAACACGTTTGCAAAAGTTTTCTTCCGCTCTCAAGCAAATCAGACGTACTTATAAGAAGAGAGCGGGTCGCGGTCCTATGAAGTGATAGGAGAAGTTTTCGGCTAAGCTTCTGTAAACGGATTATAGGTATGATCTTTTCAGACCGCGTCTCTTAACAAGATCAACCCCATAGTGGACCGGATCATGGAGGACGACTCCGTTGAAGGAGTCGTCATGACTAACAAAGAAGGTTTGAATTAAATATCTTCAGAAAACTTTACACAACTAAGTACCTATACTTGTACACTGCGACAAGACTAGATCTTGACGCGTAGCTGAAATTGGAACTAATGCCGCTATCTTGTGATACTACTTTTGATATTTCGCTCTGTCGGTATGTCGCTATTGTATGTTTTGTTGTTTTTGCTTAATATTAACAATTATATTTCATACATTTTATTCTTCATATAATAAACACAATTAGGTATACTTTCATTTTACTGGCAATTTCGCACTTTTATTTATTTTGTTTTTTAAAACTGACCACCCTGATGGACACGCGGTCCCCAGCCTACCTCCGCGTCAAGCTTCATTCTTTTATTGTGCGCGGCAATGAGCACTCGACTACAAAAACACGTCTCGTTTTTGTTAATTTAGGTTCAAAGTAAAAAAAAAAAATTAAGTGTTCAGTGTTAAAACTTGCTTAATTTTCTATACTGATAATGCTTAGACGCTAGTAAAATTTATTATTATAACAAAAATAAAATCAAATCAAATCATATAATTGTGCATTCATCTTCGTCAGACTCCGAGGAAAGAGGGTAAGTGAAAATTAACCTTTTTTCCCAGATATCACATCAACTCAAATATCAATGCTGACGAAAGTGTGTCCAAAAATTGAAATCCTAAGGCATCTCTAAGCTAACTTGGAGGGTATCACATTGAGGTTATCACGAAAGTATAGCATGATGCGCGAAATAGTCCAGGCATCTCTAAGCTAGCTTGGAGGGTATCACGTTGAGGATACCACGAAAGCATAGCATGATGCGTCAATGCTCCTGGAGGTTGACTGCGGGTCAACACGAAGGATTTTAAAAAAACCTCAAAGGACTTTGCGGATACCAACGGGGGACGATGTCGGTGTGGCGCTGTTCTCGGCTTCACTACAAGTGGCTCCGCATGACCTCCCGGACTTTGATCCCGAATTGCTATCGGCGCTCAGTCACAAGAACTATATTAATGGTTAGTCCCGACAGTTATAAAATTCTAGCCGACCTTCATTGCAAAGAATCAAATAGTTTATTTGATATACTTGCCTGGCTTATGAATAGCCAGTTAAATGTTATAGCCTTTTATCAGTGATAACTATTTCACGACTTAAAAACTAATCCCACGAGGGTACCAACGCGTCGAACTTTTCTAACTATGTACCTACAACAATAATGTTTAGATTTTGTGGTGGAAAATAATTTTACTTACTTTCGAAAATTAATGTTCAGATTGTGTAATGGGATGATAATTTAACTGTTAGCTCAACAATATTATGTATAATGTACCATTAGTCTGAAAGTTTCATTGAAGTGAATTGTTAAATTCTTTCTGAAACTAATAAAAATCTTAAACCACAACGCGTCCTGAACTGAGAAGAAGCTTAAGTATTGACAAATGACATTTTGTTTCGACAAATGACAAGTAATTAAAGTTCACGAACGGGACCAGATGTTTTTTCGGAGAAATAGTTTCGGGCATTATACTAGTTTCAATGGTTACTGATCGTCAGGTGTTGTAAATAAAGAAACCAGCAGGGCGCGGCGGGCGACTTTGCTATCGACACCCACCGCTGGGACAGCGCAATCTCGTTTCTCGAGAAACTAGCTGGCCCCCTCTCGTTACGGCTCGGCCAGCAGGGGGGGGGGGCGTGACACACTTGAGTATTGGCGATCAGCCGCGAGGAAGATGCGACGTGACAGCAAGTTTCCAGCATCAGCCACAACAAGGACCAGGTTCATCGACGACGCTAGACATTAAGGTACCTATATGCCAGTTGTCTTCAACATTTTGAAGTTTATTGGTTACATATCACTGACAAGGAATCCGTCACGATCTATAACATGATCTAGAATTTCGGGAGTTATAATAAGTGAAGACTATTTTTTGACTTTCACTAGGTGTACAAATGTACGTACATTCAATAAAATATTTTAATGAATTGAACAAATTAAGGAACTAGCTCCAAAAAATTATTATTACATAATACCATTTTTAAAATCGTACACTAACACAGTGTACCGCCTTACACGTTCACAACAAAGAAAAAGCGACAAATGTCTTTGACAATCGACATTTCTTTTTTGGGTGAGATAATGTGGGAGTGAGTCACTGCATGTTCGATTATAGTTAAGATGTGTCTAACCTCAAAATCTTACGTGGTAAAAGATACATTCTAAATTTAAAGGCGTTGAATGAATTTGTAGTTCAAAATCTTTTGAAATTGATAGTTCATAGAACAGCTTACAAGCGAATACCTAAAAAGGGTTTTATGCCTATGAACTGAAGAATCTTATTTTAAAGTACCGATTCATCCTTGGTAAAATACATAAAGAAGTTGTGACTCATCTCAGATACTTACCGCGGTTTTTTCATGAAGATTTGTTAGGTGTTAGAGTGTTAAAGTTATTTACTACCCTCAAAACATGCTCAGTTTCCTGGTTTTATTTTAATTTCTGACGATATGGCAGTATCGTTACCCAACCGCAAACTATGACGTGAATTATGTAACAATTCAAATTCTGTAAAGAATTTTATACGCTTAAATCGTTGTATCATCTAAGAGTTAAGCTTAATTCCGATTAAAAGTCCTAAAGTCCACTTCTCCAGCTATTAGGTATGGATGGGGTTACACAGAACGTCTGTAGAAACAAAAAATGTAGTCCGTAAGAAAAATTAGACTTTAGACGCAGCTGTTCGTCCATCATCGGTTATCCTATCAGATGGCCAGTGGTTACAAAACATTTTTTAAGTCATCTAACTCCCTTAAACCTAAAAGGTTGAACTAGTGATTCACACGATTTCCCGGTCTAGATGAAGACTAATTCTTTTCATTAGAGGGATTTTTGTTTTTGTAATAATTAACGTTAAGATGAATCGAAATACCTCTTTACAGAGTTGATGGCCATATTTTTCGATACATCTATTTTGATACACATGATTTACATCAGTTGCATAGAGGATATCAAATATCCTCATTTAAACGATTGGGTTAATTGTTTCTTATATGGAAATTAAAGATAATCAAAAGCTGACCAAGAGTTACATCCAGTTAATGGGATTAAGCTATCGCGGTAAAATTATATACTTCAAAGTTATTCAAAGAGTTCAATCCAGTTATTGAATTTATCGCTTCTTGCAATAATGCGAAATGTAATCAATACGAACCCAGACGTCTTAGAAACAGACGCATTCTGAACATTTTGGGAACACCAAGTTTACCTTTGCTCTTCTATACATTCTTCTAGAGGAAGAATGCTTAAAAATACTATTATAGACAATGCTTTAGACATACATCGTCTAAGGACCTTTACAACTTTGGATTTTCTTCTTTTACATAAGGTGTCAAAAGACTTACTTCTTATAGTACATTTATTGATGATAAATAAATAAATATGGTCTTTCCCTAGAGAACCACAATCCATAGGAATTACTGGAGGAAGTTCTCTGAAGGCATTAAAAAAAAAAAAAAAAAAAAAAAAAAAAAGGACATTTTGTTGGAATTTTTAATAATTTATATGTTTCAAAAATTTTGTGTTATTTACAAAGTTTTGTGGCAATACTGCTTTAATAACGACTGAGATCCGTACAATCCGTACCTACATTATAAGTCAACCTCGTAATTTCCAACAGAACAACTTGTTAACGACGTAGCATATATGGTACGATTACTTGTTATCATTCGGCATTGAGTTTAATTTCTGCTGATGATTTTGGGTCAAATAAAAAAAAAAAAAATATATATATATATATATTATATTGCGAAAATGAATAGATAAATTAACATCAAACACCACATAGTAGCACACAATATAGTATGCTAACACATTGCTCAATGGGCCTTAATAAGAGTTTATTCATTCCGTAACTTTGCTTTGCTGATCTTGTAACTTTTTTAGCTCTAGGCAGTAGACACAGCACAGAATGAGAACATTAGCATTAGTTAAAGTTAGTATTATTGTTTTTATATAATTCAAGGGAATTATTGAGTTTATACAACGCCAGCTACTACTCAGGGCGAACCAGTTTTAATTATACCATAATTAAAACTGAAGAGAAAGTATAAAAATTTGCCACAGCTTTGAAAAACAAATCGATATGTCGTTTACAAAATCTAAGACCAAGATATATAATAGACAACCTCCTGATAATGTTGAAGCGACCTCATAAGGTCGCCTGCAGGCAGACCACCGTGAGAACGTGTCTGCCGAGGAATATAATCTCTCACGAGAGAGGTCTGCGTTTCAGTGCACTCAGCAACACTTCCTCGGCGAGCACGTAGTTTGTTGCTTGACCTCATCAGAAAAGCAGTCTGCTGGTAACAACCATTACGGACGTTACCTAAGTTTTATAACCTCTTATTGAGCGATGATGCTTCTGTCGCAATAGCTCTTTTGCTCTCTAATCATTAATCATTATAATCTATCTAAATATAAATTAAACCTATTTATAATGTGACTGGGTTATTGATCCAGGAATTGAACGAAAAGATTGTGTTAATTAAATACTTCTGTGGTATAAAGAGGACCTATTTCCTATTATAATAGGAAACAATTTACTATCTGTTAATGTCCATAATTTAACAAAAATTTTCATCTCTAAACATCTACCTAATTGTGTTTATTATATGAAGAATAAAATGTATCCTAATAATAATATTATAAAGGCGAAAGTTTGTGTGTGTGTTTGTTACTCCTTCACGGCTCAACTACTGAACCGATTTAGCTGAAATTTAGAACATAGGTAGCTTATAACCCGGATTAAAACATAGGCTACTTTTTATCCCGGAAAAATCCGTAGTTCCCGTGGGATACTCAAAATACCAAATTTTCTAGAGCAATCTATAGCTACATCTATAGATAGATTGTTCAAGCGAACTTGCTTGAAAGCATGTTTAAAGGTTGGAATAGGGAACGATAACGGGAAAATGACGTTTCCCTTAGGATTCATGAAAAAGCGAATTTGACGGGGCCGGGCCGCGGGCAAAAACTGAATCTATTATCACTCTAAATGTGAAAATGGCCACTATGTAGGTTCTGAACATAGCACTGTACGCATTTAACAAGTGTGTTTTAGTTGAACAAGGGGAGGGATAATAATGCTATAAATAATAATGATATAATGCTATAAATAATGCATAATGCTATAAATGTGAAAATGGGTACCCGTATTATAGGTTCCGACTGTTTCGCTATTAGCATTTTGTGTTTTAGTTGAGCAATGAGATACAGTTTAATAATATTATAACTATGAAAACGGGTAGTGGGTACCTATATGATATACTGTTTCGTTACTGACAATGTATGTTTTAGTTGAGCTATGGGATATGGTAAAGTAATTAGTAATGCTATAAATGTGGAAATGGGTACCTACCCATAAAGGTTCTGAAAGTACAATTGTTTCGCTATTTATAATGTGTGTTTTGGTTAAGCAATGGGATACAGGTTAATAATGCTAAAAAGGTGTTCCTGTATAGTTTCTGATATTAGAACTGTTTCGCTATTAAAAATATGTGTTTTAGTTGAGCAATAGATTATGTGATAGTAATTATGCTATAAATGCGAAAATGGATACCTATAAGGTAAAGGTTCTGAAATTATTTCACTCTTAAGCGGATACGTTGATTTTATTTTCGTCCTTCTCACTCTGTTGAATACGTTGGTGGGTTAGGTTAGGTTAGGTTAGTATGCAGCGTTGCGGAAGAATATAACAGAAAAACGTTGTTTTACCTAATTACTTCAAAAACTAAGCCAGTTATTTAAATGTCGTTCTGAGCGTTTTTGGGAATTATTTTTTACCGATAAATTAAAATAAAAATTACAATTATGTCCATCGTAGTTTTCGATGGAAATTAGAAAAATGGAGATTTTGGAGCAATTTTTGGGAGAACTCTTTGGCGATAAATTTTTATCCAATCGTGTTTCCGAAGTTAGGTTAACACATATGCTGTTTTTTCCCCAGAAAATCCAGGACTCCCACGGGATTTGTAAAACCCCGAAATTCACGCGGGCGAAGCCGCGGGCAAAAGCTAGTGAAATATAATTGATGATTAAACGAACTTACCTGTAAGTGAAGTTCTATCACAATTATGTGAATACATTTTATTCGAATATAATAATATAAGGTCCCGCCCATACCCAAAACCCATGAGTATAATACGAAAATTTTGTTAAATATTCTCTAAAGAATGAAGCTTGACGCGGAGGTAGGCTGGGGACCGCGTGTCCATCAGGGTGGTCAGTTTTAAAAAACAAAATAAATAAAAGTGCGAAATTGCCAGTAAAATGAAAGTATACCTAATTGTGTTTATTATATTCGAATAAAATGTATTCACATAATTGTGATAGAACTTCACTTACAGGTAAGTTCGTTTAATCATCAAAAATAAAACTAAAATTGAGGAGATTTTATTTCCTGCCTGCCTTTGTTCTCTAACAACGTCTAACATGTCATGACATTTCTAACATGGGGCGACGCGACGTCTAGTGGGTATAAGCTAGACTGAGGGGTTCGCCAAGGAGGACTCACTTCTCCAGAACTTTTTAACGCTTATAATAACGGTCTGGACGAGAAGCTGGGAGGCACCAGGATCGGCTGTCATCTGGGAGATGCTTTTGGTGTTTCTCATTTTCTCAGCCCATCGAATGGAGGACCACGTAAGTTCCTCACGGATTGAAAATATAGACCTACAGACCGTAAACTCACCCGCCGGCTGAGGGCTGAAAAACGTGCAAAGGCGCCCGTTCAGTAAGTAGTTGCTCTTGGCGTGTTCCCGACCGCCTTCTTGAGTTCCACCCACAAGCTGCTGCACATAGGGGCTGGGGACTTTCCCAGCCCCTATGTGCAGTATGCACACAGGGAAAAATGTATTGGAAAAATATAAACACTTCAGGATGGAGACAGAAGTGAAAACTTGTACACTAGGAGTAGGTACAACTGTGTAGCAACTGATAGGGGTAACTTACCTTTTCCACATTAGTATTATACCAACAATGTCGGAGCCACAGTGGCATTCCGGGAGGGCCGACAGAAGTGAAAATCACTGACACTGCGACACAGGAAAGTGAAAAGAAAACATAACTTTCTGTGTACTAATAAAACAAAACATGACATTCTACTAAATACATACATAAATAAACATCTATTGCGAGTTTGGGTATAAAAATAATATATCATAGAGGTGTTGGTTACATTTACACGAATATTAGTGGTAACGGGGAGCCAGTTCAATGGTTTTTCCCCATCTCAAAAATGCCTACCGCGCCTAAAGAAGTTTACATTTTTCAATTACTTATTTATTAAAAATTTCAGGCGTACCAGTTCTAACGAATATGAATGTAAACGGTGCCACCAACTACGGACTCGCGATGCGGCGCCTCGGCCACATGGCGCACCTCAGCGTTACAGAAATTGTAATCTTCTTAATATCTATATATAAATCTCGTGTCACAATGTTTGTCCTCAATGGACTCCTAAACTACTGAACCGATTTAGTTCAAACTTCGTGAATATCTGTCATTTGGTCCAACTTAAAAGACAGAATAAGTAGTTTTTATCCCACGTGGACGAAGTCGCGGGCATCAGCTAGTTCATTTATAAATTATAATTTTTATTTTATGAATTATAATTTATATTTTATAAATTATAATTTATAAATTATATATGTAAAGTAATGAAAAATAAAATCGGTGAAGTGCGAGACGGATTCGCGCATGAAAGGTTCCGTACCATTACCTTAAAAACGGCAAAAAACGTTTGTTGTATGAGAGTCCCCTTAAATATATTTTGTTTTTTTTTTTTTTTAAATTTGTTGCTAAAGCGGCAACAGACATAAATCATAGCAAATAGGTACATCATGTTCAAGAGATCCAGCCTGGTGACAGACGGACAGACGGACAGACGGACGGCGCAGTCTAAGTTATAGGGTCCCGTTGTACCCTTTGGGCACGGCACCCTACCAATTGCCATGTAAAAATTCTGAATAGCGACAGCGACGTAAATATTGGTGCCAATTCTATTGTGCATAATCTCTAAAATAAACTAATTTGAGTCGAAAAATAGTGTTATCCTTTTTAAAATACTCGTTATGGAAATAGCTAACACTAACTTTTTCATCCATACAAACTTAGTCATTCAAAAAATTTTTTGGAAGATAAGTTTGCCTTGCACTTTGGCCTTGCAACATTGCGGACTACAGCAAAAGGGTCACAGAGATAACAAAACTAGGGAGACGCCATTCATTCATTCCCTACGATAAGTGCCAAGATTTATTGTACCTAGGCGACGCCATCGTTTGCGCCACTTAACAGATTAAAAATAGTCACGTTAATTCTGTTGACGGATCCAGTTCACATACTGTTTCCTAGGTCTGTGAAAAGGTCACCGGCTAATCTTTCTTCTACTATACAACGTGTTCAGGACGAATACGAACAACTCTAGGGTTAGGTTCCTTATCGAAAAGTAATCAAAAATGGCTAAGGAACATAAGTTCTAAAATGGATATTTTCGGAGAAAATAATTTTTCTTTTGTAAATAGGTCCAAAAATGTGTCCCATATGCCGCACTCTTATTTTTGCGACGTTGCCAAACTTAAATCATTCAAAAATACTACAACTACGGTCTGAGTAGTGATGTGCCAGTAGAAGCTATCTTGTCGGCATCGATATAAAGTCTTACCGCGAACGATAGAATATAAATTTTCCTTAGATTTCAATCTTTTACATTTTGGCAATATTGAAAATAATTAATTTTAAACTTTATGATTGTAACCGAAATCATTATGTACTTACCTACTTCCTGCCAATAAAAAGACTTTATTTACACCGTTAGTAGGTACTCGTAAAAGGTAGAATACCGAAGTAAGCTGAATCTATTTAAATTCACTTAAGCTTACATACTGTCTACATTACATTTACCATACTCAAAAATACAAACATACTTTTGTCTGCGTAAACGTAGGTCAGCAAGCTTGTATAAGTTCATAACTGAATAGTTAGGTAAACAATTAAGTTCATCAGTAAGATTCTCAGTATCGATTGTCGATATTGTTAAAAATTATAACAAGAGCGCGCCGCAAGTTCATAAGCTTCTGAAGTTTTTTGTAGAACTTCGGGTCTCTCTTTCTCTCAGGTATACGTATCCCTTAGTTAAACTGCGATCGAAATACTAATTGTTTCCTTATCTTTATTGTTGAAGCTCCCTTGAGTGTGCGACGGTCCAGTCGGTTAAATCAGGGTTGTAGCTTTAAGGTACAATGTGAAATTGACTTTTTTTTATTTACAAATTACATGCATAATATGATATTATGTTATTAATTAGGTACAGGTATTAATAAAATTATTAAACATCGAGCTAAGCAATGTTATAAGCGAAAATTTTAGTAAATTCCCTACGATGATTTTCAAATACGAGTAATCTTAGGGAATTTTCTATCGATGTAGGTATGTGTAATATGCCAATCCATATTTGCCAATCTGAATGAGGCCAGCGTGATGGACGGTTGGCCTATCTCTTCGAGAATCGAGGGGAAACTCAAACTCGTGTTCAGCAGATTGCTACTATTGATCCTGAATTTCCTTTCTTCCACATTCATATTTTTTAAATTCACACATAGATGACTGTTTAAATCACTTTACTAAACCCATTCTTTAAAACGATACGAATCGTTGATAAAATTCTGACAAATAATTTTTTTTTTAATTTTTCATTAAATCCTTATTGTGACAACCCTCGATTGTGGCAACAAACAGTGTTCATTGTTTAGTAAAATTAAGACCATTCATAAGTTATGTTTTAAAATGCGACGATGTCAGTTTTTGCATAAAGGTGTGTGTAACATGGATAGTTGGAAATAGTTGAATTACTTTGTATGAAAACTGAATTTTATTTTTTTATTTTATTTAAAAATTATTTCTTATGTGGTTCGATTCCTATAAGTGGTCTGTTCAATACCTCAAAGTTGTTCGTATTCGTCCTGAACACGTTGTATAAAAATAAGTCGGGTTTTCCTTCCTGACGCTAAAACTCCAGAACGCACGAACCGATTTCCACGGTTTTGCATTCGTTGGAAAGGTCTCGGGCTCCGTGAGGTTTACAGCAAAGAAAATTCAGGAAAAATTAAAAAAAAAATTAAAAATTAAAAAATGTTACATAAAAGGAAGCCATCTGGTGGCGAAACGGAGTTCGCCGGGTTTGCTAGTAATTTATAAAATTGCATGTCATGATATAACAGGACCCATTTGACGAAGTGTTGGTGTTAAGAATAAAGACGAAAAAATTGGAAGTCGTGGTGGCGCCGCACGCTGAGTTCAATATCGTCGTCATGCAACATTCAAGAGCTCACAAAATGAAAATCACGAAACATACAAAACAGAATGAAAAATATCACAATTACAATAAATAAAAATTTAAAATTAAAAATATGATTTTTTTATTTTATATTTTAATGTTCATGTTATCCCCGCACTTATTATACTTATATTATAACAGTGAATCACCGAAGTTCTGATATTACAAATTAAAAAAAAGTTGTTTTGACTTTTACCTTACTCTCCATAATCATTGGCATTTACCCAACCGAACGGCGAACATCGTATGGTACTTTTACCGAACTTTCCTAACATTAAAATAATGTTTGTCTAATGAAGGCGAATGTGTGGATTAGCCATATTATTTATGTCGAACATTTGTACAAGCATTTGGCGTGTTCGACAAATGTTTCGACCAATGTTGGTTGCTTTATTTATCATTCTGGCAACATTTGTATTTTGATTAGCCAATCATAACGCGCCGGATGTTCAACCATTTTTATGTCTTGTCTATAATCTCTATGACGTTTTGTTTCGCGCTGCGTTGCCATTTGGCAACTTTGGTTGCCATTTTGGCAACATTTGACCCTTCGTGGCAACCAAATGGCAACCGAGCTCAAATGGCAACTTTTTGGCAACCAAAGAGTAAGTATATAATCACTACGTTTTTTGGCAACTTTTCGACTTGTCGCGTGATCATCGGTAAAAAAATATCGAATATATTTCGCAGATGAACTGAACTCATCGTTTTTATTCCCAAATGAAAACAATACTTATATAATAGACAAACAAATTGTCCCCATATTTCTATCAACAAAAGGTCTATTTTGGTGAAGCTAGAGATAAAAGTAATTTTATGTACAAACAAAAATGGAAGAAACTTTGTGACCCAAATTCTTTGTGTGTGACTGTGTGCACTGTGTAGTGCGATGCAAAGGAAATTTTTTCGTGGTTTTCTAATACTTTTGTTTTTAAGGGCGATGGGTACCATCCGGGCGCGAAAATTCAAATTTTATTTAGTTTTTCGCTCATAGTGGGCTAATGGCAATGAGTTTTGCGGGCACAACATTTATGCATCTACATGTTTTTAATAAAAACTCTGCTCAACAATACTCATTTACCTCATATTGGTTTCCGATAGCTCGAAATCTGGGAAACTGCAAAAAATTATCTTTCGGGAACCAATATGAGATGAGTGGGAACTTTCGAGCAAAGTTTTTATTAAAAACATGTAGATGCATAAAAAGTAGGCCCGCAAAATGCATTGCCATAAATCTACAATGTGTAGTTAGTCTAATATTTGCGAAAAACGAAATAAAATTTGAATTTCGCGGGCTGGTAGGGCCGCAACACCTTAAATCTATTGGTAAGTCCTCTTTATTGTTTTAATCGAAGAAGCTACCTATAGACCTATTTGAAAAACCAATTTTACTGATTGAAGACTCAACAAGTGCGATCTGTGTTCGGTGTTCACGTCTACATTACAGTAGGTTCGAGAACAGATGCACTTCAGTTTTTATACTATATTTTGATAAAAAAAAATTCTCTAATAAAATTATGCATTGGAATTTGGATCTAACAAATCCTTCCTTGTCTTTTTTGGTCTGTGCGCCCTTCTTTGTCAATGTCAATCAAATGATTTTTTTTAATTTATTCATGACCATGGATACAAAGTCCTCTAGTCGGATACAATTTTCAAACAAATGAAATGAAATGAAATGAGACGAAAGAAGTAAAGTGTTGCCATCTTATTATTTTTAAATGGATGTACATACATGATTTTTTTTTATTTAAATTTTTACCAACCAAAATGCAGAGCAATAAAACAGTACTCAATAGGTAGGTATAAATATTTTTAAATTACTAAAAGGCACAGAACGTTTTTTTACAAGTTTTTTTTCTAATGGCAACATTTGGTTTCAGATGGCAACATTTGAACCTACAAATGGCAACCTGGGCTGAGTATACTCTGGCAACACTGTTCGCGGCGTCGTCACCCGGGTAAATAAATGCCAACAGAGAACAGTGTAATTTTTATTATTTCGTGTTTGCAGTGCTTATTACCGTGTTAGT
This sequence comes from Coenonympha glycerion, assembly GCA_963855885.1. Taxonomy (NCBI): domain Eukaryota; kingdom Metazoa; phylum Arthropoda; class Insecta; order Lepidoptera; family Nymphalidae; genus Coenonympha; species Coenonympha glycerion. The sequence goes on from OY979631.1 coordinate 2,573,872, forward strand.
GATAATATTATTCTGTGAACTTGCTACAAAATGGCAGAGAAGTACGATAAAAACGGGTACAACAGCACCAGCAGTGATTTCAAACGAGAAGCACCAGAGGACTTCCAAGAACAAGATGGCGAAGAAGGGGCAAAAATTAATGAAAAAGCCGGCGAATACATTCGAGAACTGTTGAGTGAGAAGATCAAACTCAACGCTGGAAAGTTTCCAGTATCCACCCGACTTATCGACCAGGGTAAGTTGCATTTACTCGTTTTATATTATATATTATCAATTTGCATTTTGCGCCTATCGCATTGGCTTCTATAATTTTTGAAGTTAATAATAATCCTTACTATAACTACATTGCCTACAAGTCGTTAATGAAACGAGTATTATTTTAGACAAAACATAACATTCTCAAAATGGAAAGGTTAGCGAAGTTCCCGCGTGGTTTTACCGTTACCGATAAACATTTAGGGCAAGCTTCGGCTGAACCTTTTTTGTCCCACTACTGGGCAAGTGTCATATCGGAATGTAAAGGGATTGATTGGCCATGGTGTAATCTAGTGTGGGATTGTGGGTTTCACACACTGAGTTGAGACCATTTTGATGAAGTCGAGACATAGAGGTTTTTTCACGCCTTCGGTTGTTTAGCAAGTTATATGTTGTTTCCACAAACACGGCTGAAAAGTCACAGAGATTCTATTTTCACAAACACATTCAAAGCCCCAATGCTCGAGAAGGCAGACATTCAAACAAATAGGCTATAAGTATAAATTGCTTCAATGCTGAGCCTGTTTCAAAAATATTATTTCTTCCACGTATATATTATACCACGTGATGGATAGGTAAATTAATTTAATCCATTCCTTCTCGGAATCTGAACTTCAATATCAGACATTTTTCCAACATGTGTCAACTATTTGCAAAAACTGACTGCAATCCTGAGAAGAGTACAAAAATCCTGAATTCTCAGGATAAATCCTGAGATATTATGTTTTTTTTTTACGCTGTACAAGTTAGTACTTGACTGCGATCTCATCTGATGGTAAGTGATGATGCAGTCGAGGATGTTAGTGTACTAACTTGGAAGGGGTAAGTTATGTCACCCCAACGGTTTCTACACGGCATCGTACAGGAACGCTAAATCGCTTGGCGGTACGTCTGCTGGTAGGGTGGTAACTAGCCACGGCCAAAGCCTCCCACCAGACCAGACCTGAGCCAATTTAGAAATTATAAAATTCCAAAGTGGCCCGTGGCGGGAATCGAACCTGCGACCTCACACTCAAATCCGAGCGTGCCTCCCCTGCGCCACGGAGGTCGTCAAAAATGGTAACCCTAGTTGTGAGCCCAGGGTGCTAGAATGATGCCCATACACCAGAAAATGAAATGAGTCTCTTGCCTGAAGTCTTGATGAAGTCTAGCAGCACAAGAGTCAAGTTGCAGTGATTCTTCAGGTTGCAGTGACTGGCTTCAACATTGTGGCATTTGGTGATAATTTCCATGAAGCCTGTGTCCAGTTGTGGACGTTCATCAATAGGAAAACAACTCATGATTTTTTTTCTTAATTTTTTTAGAGGTGTCAAAAGTACAGGCAACGGGCAGGATACCCCAGAGGGATAACAAATATGTGGATGTATACAGAGAGAGACCGGCCAAAGTGGTTGTTAAAGTGCTGGTGCCAATTAAGGAACACCCTAAGGTAATAAAAATACACTTGATTGAAATATTAGACAAGAAGCAGGTGTTGCATTGCTTAAGACCACAGTAATTGTGATATATAATTATTTATTATGCTTACTACACTAATGTGGATTATTAAGAAAAATAATAGACACTGATATTATAATAATATTTTTTGTCCATTGTTGATTTGCTATGATCATGTTATTGTTATTGCATACTGATGGTTAGATTGAAGTTTAGATTGCACACAGAATTGGAGAGCTCGCATAGTGAGGGTTCAGTACTATCAAGACAAATTCTTAGTAGTATTTAAGTAAACCAAACACCTCTGCTTGCCAAATTCAAAACTAAGAAAAAAATCATATTTATTGTATAGGAAGTCCGTCTTGTTATTCTATTTGAGAAACAGAAGTACAAAATTTGTGAAAATTTCGCCTGTCAGACTTTCACGGTTCATGATGCCGGAACCAGGCTGCGTTATTCGTTATGCGGCTATGCTGTATTTGTCCAAATATGTGTTTATGTGAGCAAATAACAAACATTCTATCCACACTTGGTGCTATGTGCCAAATATTGCCAATACGTGTCTTTGAAGTGTGCTAAAAACTGACAAGAGGACGGATACACATATTTGCTATTCGCGCTTATGCGTTATTCGTGCAAATAAAGCAAATATAGGCGAATGAGCCTCCCACACTTGGTCATATGAGGCCGAATAAGGCGCATAACAAATAACAAATAACGATGTGTGGTGCCGCCATTAGATACAGACTGGTGACATACAGACAGTGACAGTACCCTAAAAACTCATTTGATTACAGGTGAACTTCATAGGCAAGCTAATGGGCCCCAAGGGCACCGTCCTAAAGCAGCTGCAAGAGGAGACCATGTGCAAGATGGCAGTGCTCGGCCGTGGCTCCATGAGGAACAGGTTGGTTGACTAGCTTTAGATCCTCTAGCTTGCAAGGCGCCAAAGGATCTTAACTATAACCCCTGCATACTAATTTTTAAGGTAACTAGTAAGGTTACCCTGCATACTAATTATTAAGGTAACTAGTAAGGTATTTGACTGGATTCAAAAACTTTTTTCATTTCTTTTTAAAGTTAACATTGTTAAAAAGTAAAGTGGTAAAGAAATTGGTTAAATAGGAGAAGGCTTAGTAAAGTTATAAGCATTTAAATATTTGAATATAATATGAATTTTCGTTTTGCAAGAAAGAGAGAACATCCAAAGAGAGAACAGCTGTCTAGGCAAGCTTGCTTCACCTAGGGTTTTATCATCATGTATTTTTCTTAAAAGTCTGAAACAGTCTAGCGCAAGCCTATATGTTGAAAACAATAGCCTTTATGAGCCACTGATTAAAGACAAAATTTCTAACCTTATTCAAATCTGCTTGAATAACTGAAACATCAAATGCTAAATGATTATGGAGTGTTGGTTGTGATGCAGACCATAAATCATTCTTATCCTCGAAATATAGTGTATGGCTAGCACAAGACCAGGTTTTGTGACTATGCAAAATGAAATATGTAGCTGTCTTCTACTGTCTCTGGGAATTTGCCGCGATTGGGCAATTACTTTACCCGTACCTTTGTTAAAGCATTATATTTTATGTAAGTATTTTCTTTCACGCCTGCTCCTTGTTTCCAGACAAAAAGAGGAAGAACTCCGGAATTCCCTGGACCCCAAACATGCCCACCTGTCGGACGAGCTGCACGTAGAGATCTCTGCGCTGGCGCCCCCTGCTGAGGCGCACGCGAGGATCGCGTACGCGCTGGCCGAGGTGAAGAAGTACCTCATCCCCGACCCCGCCGACATGATGCGCCCGCCGATGCACATGCACCGCGACATGATGGAGAGGGGTATGAATTTGCTATTTATTATTTCTAAGCTTCCATACCAAAATGGTAAAAATGGAACTCTTATGGTGAGACTTTCTCCATCCGTCCATCTGTCAAACTATTAAAGCTATCGACCTAAAAGGATAATCCTGATTCTTGTATGAAAATTGGGTTATATCTTGCGTCTTAACCAAATCATCAGTAAAACATTAGAAATATTCTCAATATTATGTAAAAAAAAGATTAGTAAGATTTAGACAGGGAATTTCTATTAATCTGATTTTCCAAGTGGTTAATTTTCTAAGTTTATAAGTGGCTTGGCGGTTCCACATGTTGCGAAACGTTTTTTTTTGTTTTATAATACTTTTAAACCCCTGTTCACATTTCACTAAAATAAATACATGCAATATTAAAATTTGGAAGAAGATTCTTCATGCATACGTGCTTCAGATGCAGAGTGACGCAAATATAGCCCATTTTCTGGCATTCTCCTTTGGCATAGTTATAGGTAATAGTGACCCACCGTCATTGCATTCATAAAAATTTGAAAATCGTTTTTAATTTTAATTAAACAAAGGAAAACTGGGTTGTTGAAATTTTAAAATGGGATAATAATATTGAATGGGGTATCATGTGAAAGGGTGTTACTTGTGTATTCTAAAACCGATTTTTATATAGTTTTTGATTTGTTGAGCAAACTGTTGAAAAAAAATACCTTTCCTGCCTTATCTTAAAGTTTACAAATCGAAATTCTTATTAATAGGGATCAATGTATATTTTATGGGAATAATAAAATGAACTCTGCATCTTTTATACTTTTTTTGATATTAGGAATTAATCTCAAAAAACAAAGTTTGTGGTTTGGTAGTTTATCTTTTTCTAATATAGTATGGAATCCTTGGTGCACGAGTCTGACTCGAATTTTTTCGATTTCATTTTGATAAATAAACAGGTTATTTGATAAATCAGAGAGGGTTCTCCATGTGTGTACTGTAGCTTTTAATGATAGGAACTAAAGCCTTAGAAAATACTGTAGTTTATTTGATAGTGTGTACATGTTTGGTACCTATGCTCAGGACTGCCATGTGTCCAAGTTTCTTCAGATTCTTCCTAGTATAGACGGCAAGGGCATCCAGGGGTTGTCCAGGAAGGGTTGTCAAGAGGTGTACCCGAAGCCACACCCCAACTGCTAATAGGGAAAAATAGTTTTATTCTAATATCCAGGAATATTGAAGATTTTTGTCAGGCATTGGTTCGTAATTTAAGTAATGGCAGCCCTGCAAGTAGGTCCAGAATCCAGATACAGAACCAATAATAATTTGTGTAGTGTGTGTAAGGTAAGTAACTTAAGGGAGGTAAGTTTTTACATGTAACAAACTATATGTTAAATTGTCTTGCATTTTCATATGAATTGCTATTTAAGCTTACATTATTATTTTCATCCTAAGTTTATGATTCTTTCAGATGTATTTAAGACAACAGTTAACTAATGAAACCCTTAAAAACTATACTAACTGAAGCAAAAAAATATATTAATAATAAAAAACAGTCATTGTGCTAAAGAACTTTTCACATTATATATTTATAATCTAAACCTTACATTCTATGAAAAAATAACCTTATATTCTATTAAAACTTTCCAACCTTTTCTCTTTTATAAACCTTCTCCTGGCTCCGACAAAATATGTAATAACCATTTTTGTGCATATTTTATTAGGCCTCCCTATGAAATAATATTTTTTCATGTGGCAAAAACTATCATAAAAACATATGACTCATGTAACCTTACACTTCATAAGGATCTTCATCAACTATCCAATATATATTTTAGCACAACAACATAACATTAATTATAAAATTACAAAAAAAAATCAAAATATATAATTAAAATAAAATAAAAAAGATACTAATGCAAACTCAAAAAAAAAGTTAATCCAAAGACAATGAACAATATAGTGTAATGAGTAGTACAAAATACCGGCTATAACAATTTTGATATCGCCTTTCTATTAGATGAGGAAACAGCTCGACAGCCCCTACAACCGTCCCTTCTACAATCGCCTCTTCTACAAAAGCCCCTTCTACAATCGCCCCTACTACAATCACCACCCAAGAGCTCTTACTTACGTAAGAAATATAATGAAATTTAAACAAAATCTTAAATACAGAACTTGGTAACCTAAGACAACCCGCTCAGATCATAAATGATTCAAAATTCAAAATTATTAAATAAAACTGAACTCAATGACAACAAAATATAAACACCCATTCATAATAATCAACTCGTGAAACTAAACTAGAAAAAAGAAAAAAGATATATTAGGCCACCGTCAACTCTTAAAATTAAACTCAAGGGCAACAAAATAAACACGATTGTATCAGGTAACCGAGACACTGTAGGCTAGATTGACAAATTAAGACTTTTCCCCCAGATTCGGACAATAAACGCCGACCTCTACTGAGAACGCCTCCTCTAGAACAAACACGTAAGATATATGTACAAGACAATCATAATACTACTTCCAAATGACACTACAAGTTTTAGGAACTTCTCAAATTACTTCATTAATCGATGCAGTTAATTTCCCCAGAATAGCGACTAAATTCACTTTAAAGACTGCATAACGGGCACAATGCAACGTGACATTTTAATAATATTGCACTTCTGTTTAATTTTTAGTCTGTCACCCTAAGACGCCCATATCTTGAACTGGTCCAGTTTTTACTTCGAGATTAAAAGTACGCAAATACGATAATAGGTTGAGAAAATAAAACCACTCAAATTAGAAATATTCAAATACCTTTTACAACTGTTAATTAAACATTTAAAAACCCCTACGCTTGTCATTTAATGATTAAAATATCTGGGTGACCGAGCTTTGCTCGGTAGTATTACAGCTAGATGGCAAAATACCAATAGATGGCAGCAGGAGTCATATTACTTTTACTGTAATAGTTTCACTTTACGCCAATAGATGTCAGGCATATATATATATTTATTTTTTTGGTAAATACTACATTTTCTAAAAATGAATCCTAGCTAGATCGATTTATCGTCCCCAAAACCCCCTATGTACTAAGTTTCATGAAAATCCTTCAAGCCGTTTCCGAGATTCAGATTATATACAAATATACATATATACAAGAATTGCTCGTTTAAAGGTACGAGTATGTAATACTGGCACACGTGAATCACTTAATCCAGTTAACTTTAATAAAAATGGGAAATGCTTTCCAAAAAACCAACTTCAAATGCCACTACAAAGAGTGAAATAATTTTTATTTAAATTTTAGGTACCTACACCAATTCGAAGTCGGGCAATTACAATCCCTAATAGTCCTTCTTACTTACTAATTGATGTGCGAAGAAATGACGAAGTCATAGACAATCGCCCGACTTCGAATTGGTGTAGGTACCTAAAATTTAAATAAAAATTATTTCACTCTTTGTAGTGGCATTTGAAGTTGGTTTTTTGGAAAGCATTTCCCATTTTTATTTTATACTTTTTAGTGGAAAACAATAAAATGCACAAGGCGTTGTAAAAATATCCAAATTGCTTGAGGTGTGTTCATAAAATCTGAAGAGATACCTCAAATTCACCAAGATCCCATCATCAGACCCTGACTTGATGACTTTAGTCATCAAATCAGTATCTGCTAGCAAATGCACCAGTAACTATAAAAAATACCCAACTCGCTTCAAGTATACTAGCAAAATTTGAAGAGTTCCCTCGATTTCACCAAGATCCCATCATCAGACCCTGACTTGATGACTTTAGTCATCAAATCCGTATCTGCTAGCATATGCACCAGTAACTATAAGAAATACCCAACTCGCTTTAAGTATACTAGCAAAATTTGAAGAGTTCCCTCGTTTTCACCAAGATTCCATGATCAGATCCTAACCTGATGACCATAGAACAACTTGGAAAATATTACTCTTTCTAATAATACTCAAATAGTTTCATGTGTCCATATAAAATTTGAAGAGTTCCCTCGATTTCTCCAGGATCCCATCATCAGATCCTGACCTGATTAAAATGGGACCATCTGGAAACAAAACCCTCTTAAACAAAAAAAGAATTTTTCAAATCGGTCCACGCGTCTTCGAGTAATCGGTGAACATACATAGAAAAAAAAAAATAAAAAAAAAAGATTCCGACGAATTGAGAACCTCCTCCTTTTTTTTGAAGTCGGTTAAAAATGCCTTACATCTTTTTGGAAAAGAGCTAACCTAACCAAACATAGCTAAGAACTACCGCAAGGAAACTGGCTGTCAAATGACAAAACCGCATTGAAATCGGTCCATGTGTTTGAGAGCTACGTTGCCACAGACAGACATACACAGACATCGAAGTAAAAATTATAACAACCCTTTTTGCGTAGGGGGTAAATAAAAATACAACAATGTCGTCGACAGTTTAAGATTACTAAGGCATAACTTTCTTTTTCCTTCACTTTAGTTTAATTCTAAGGTAACAAAAAAATAGCTGTTACAGGAAAAACTAAAAGTTAATAAGTGTGTAGTAATCAATAGATTGAAAGAGAAAATTAATCAAATGGGTGGCGACATGGGTGACCAGAGAATCTACACAGAAGTTAGGCTCTATTGAGAAATTGCAACTTTTTCCGCCAGATATGGGGACAGCGCGCCGAACCCTCCTGCGAACGCCGCAAGGCCATTCAGCACGTAAGACACTGCTTTGAAACAGACTTTTTTAACCTACATTGTTTATCCCATCACTATGATAACAACTTGCGACGCTAAGTGCGATGTAAATGTGAGGTCATGATAACAATAACAATTACGATGCGTAGGAACTAAGAGCAGTTTAGCATTTTGTGTTTATTCGTTAGACACTATATTAGTAGAAACCTGAGTAATTAAATCGGTGAATGTCTCGCTGTAGGTAGGTACCCTAGTTAAAGATTAGGGTAGACACTAGACAAGCAAATTGGGCCTTAAATTAAAATACAAAGATTGCAATGCAGATTGCTAAACCGTTTTATTACCGCGCCAGCAAACGTGTATGGAGTATTAATAGCTATAATAGCAAGACTTGGTTTTCTCGCAATCTATTATGTATAGACTGCAGTATCTAAATTCCATGTAGCTGGGCACAAAAAAAAGTTATTTTCGGGCTTGTCCGAACTTGTCTCACCGCCGCCGACGTGTAGTGAAAATCGAGTTGAGCTTGTTGTTGAGAAAGTGGTAATGAGTTGAGTTTAGTTGGGATGTGCGAATGCAACGCCATTCTTCGCAGTGGTCGTTTGGATAAGGTTTTGACCAAGACCAAAGCCAAGTGAGCGTCGCTGACCGAGGTTTATTTTAAGCCCATAGCGGCTAATTTGACGTTTATTGCCCGTGGTACCCCCGATGGTCCCCCCGGGGTACCACGGGAAATTTGTTTGCCCGTGGTACCCCTGGAGCTTCTAGGGGTACCACGGGTAAAAAAAAATTACCCGTGGTACCTTTGAAAAACAAAAAATACTAACGTTCTCTCAGCTACCCGACCGTGCTTCGTCCATGGGAACTAAAAATTATCTTTCTTATTTCTTATCTACATTATCAAAAGAAACTCTGCAAAATTTCGGCCCTCTGAAGAAGGTCTGGGTTTGGGGCTGGGAGATACTAAATCATATTAGTTCAAATTGAAAACGGTCAATAGCTGGTCGCTTTCTCGTTGGCGGTGAGACGAGGTTCTGAAGGGCGCGTTTGTCTGCCAGATGTAGGGCCCGATTGTGGTGGCGGAGAGGAGCGCTGGCTCGAAACGCCGCGCAACGGGAGCGTAGTGTACCGCGCGTGCACCATCACAGAACGCTCCTGCTCCTACCAGAACCCCGAGCTTAAGACCACAGGTGCGACCCCGACTTGACTTACACCAACGTACATCTCTTAACATAGTCTTGACGAGAATAAAATTGACATTTTCACAAACAAAAAAATACACACAATCTAAATAAAAGCAAGTTGCACAACAATTGAAACCATGAAGCGAATTAAACATTATTCAAAATTTCATCATCATATCATTCAAGAACAATCTATTGATTGATTTTTAAAAGTGAGATATTATTTCTCAACAAAAATAAACTCATTCCGGCCTTAAGAAAATCATCGAAATAAATTCAATTAATCAGATAAATTCGATGTGACGAATTGAAATTATTCAGATTTATTTTCTAAATCGGTTTCGTGGAATTTTTGTCGCTTTGCTTATTTACATATTATGTGCTTTATTTGTTAAATTTTTATTTGTTTTTAGTAAATTAACTGTTTGCGCTTTATGCTAGCACTCTCCGGTTTACGCTAGACCGTATCGCGTCGATCGGCTATCACTGCACGCCCCTCTCCCGCGAGCGGTTTGCGGCCAGCGCCCGCGCGCGCCCCGGCCGCGTTGGCTCGTCCCAGTCCGGTGCAAAATCCCGACGGAGTCGATTGACTGTGCGTGCCGCGTTCGCCCGCGTGAAGTCGCCCGCCACGCCGCATCTCGCCTTCTTACGAGCCCGATTTCTTGTGCTACTTCGTTTGCTGTGTTGTCCGCCGCGTCATTCTAACGCCGCGGGCCCTTTTGGCTATCCGGAATACTGTTTTTTGTGCTCCCGCGCCACCTGGAAATCACGCCGCCGCGGAGTCGCTTCGCTACCCGCGAATTCGTGCCGCCGCCGCGAAAGACCCTTCAGAGGAGGGCGAGTGTGTTCCTTTTCATTTAACACCGCAGACACCACACACCACATTCATCATACACGAACACACTCCCCGGATTCCACGTGCTGGCTGTCTCCTGCGCCGGTAAGTACCTAGTAGTAAGTCACTCTGTGCCGCGGGATAAAACCCAGTGCAAATCGCCAATAAAATTTTTTGGCGGGCCTTTTTCGACCCGCCACCGCCGCTGCCTGTGAGAATCCGCTGGACTGCTCTGATGGGCCCGGCAGTTGCCCGCTGATTCATCGTGCACAGGCGCGGTGCGTAATCATTTTTGGTAGCAGAGCGCGGTTTGTCTACACCTCGCTTTGCGTTTTGCGCTGGTTTTGCCCGCCGCGCCGTTCATTTTCTGCGCCGCTGGCATAAATCCCGCTTTCCGCCACGCGCCGCGTCGTTCGCCGCGCTGTTAGCGGAAATTCCGCAATCGCCGCCAGTTCCGCTGCGTTAACGCCGCGTTTCGGCCGCGTTCCGCTTATTATAATTATAAGTTTAATTTTTATTTTAAGTTTTGTTTGCGTGCCGGTACCGCCCGCTCGCCGTAATTTAACACGCGTATCTACTACGGTCGCGCCGCTTTGTTCATTGCGACTACGATACGACCGCGACCGCGATACGACTTGTTTACTATTACTTTTCAATTTATTATTGCTTGCACTCGCGCCGCCCGCCGACTTGCCGGCCGCCTTTTCAATTTATTATTACTTTATTTTTGCTTTTGTTTACATTTAATTTGTTAGAATGTCCGCGAACATAAAAAAGCTAGCTGTACAGATACAGTCTGAGCTTCGCTGGGCGACGTCCGCCGCGGGTTTGATAGGCCGCGAAGATAGAACCGCCGCCCTATTACACCGAGCGGACCAGGTGCGGACTCGGCAGGCCTCTGTGGAGCAGGCCTTTCAAGACCTGCTCACCCTCGGTCCCGAACAGGAGGTACTGAGGACGGCTCAGGCCGATTACGACCAGTTCTTCGAACTGATGGACTCGGTGGTGGAGGCCGCCCATGGGGTCCGGACCGCCGCTGATGAAAGGCGTCGAAGTGGCGCTTTTCGAGACTCCCCCAGCCGACCGCCCACACAGCCGGCATTACTCGGGAAACTGCCCACGATCGAGCTGCCCAAATTCGGTGGGCAGCTTCAAGAGTGGATGGGCTTCCTGGCGTTATTTGACAGTCTGGTCCACGCCAGGAAGGACCTGTCCCCCACCCAGAAGCTGACATACTTACTGTCCTCGCTACAGGGCGAGGCCCTGGATTTGGTGCGGCACCTCGACCTCTCGGAGGAGAGCTACACCACGGCCCGGGAATTGCTGGCCAGGCGCTACGAAAATGTGCGCCGGTTGGCCGACGCACATGTAGCCCAGCTACTCGCCTTGCCCGCCGTCACCGGGGTGGCCGGCCTCAGAGAGGCCTTGCTAAACCCCTGCATTGTGGCCACCAACGCTCTCCGTCGATTGGATCTCCCCGTCGACCAGTGGTCCTTCTTGTTGTTGCACATAGTGCTCTCCCGCCTGCCGTCGGAGCTTAAGCTCCGCTTCGAGCAGCGCTTCGGAGGGGACGGTGCAACCTACCTGCCCCCTTTCTCCGACCTCCTGAAGTTTCTGGAGCAGGAGTGCCTCCAGGCCGATAACTCTGGAGTTACCGGCCCTCGAGTGGCCCCTGGGAGGTCCGAGCATGTCCGAGGGGGTGGGGCAAGGACTGGCCCTTCGACGGGGACCGGCCCCAACCGGCGAGGCCGTGGAGCCGACGCCAGAGAAGGTCGCCGGGTGTCGCAGTACAGCGGGGCCGTGGCAACGAAGCCCCCCCCGTGCCTATTGTCGGCACCCCGGCCACCAGGTCTCCTCGTGTCCGCACTTCCTGGCCAAACCGGTTGCGGCCCGGAGAGAATACGTGTCGACACGCCAGTGGTGCTTCTCGTGCCTGGGCCAGCATCTCGTAAGAGACTGCCCGCGCCAGCGGCCCTGCCCACATTGCGGCGGTGCCCATTCGGCCCTCTTGTGCGCTAACCGGAGTGGTTCCGGTCGCCGGGACGTTGGGTCGCGCACCCCCCCATGGGCGGGGGCGCTCGATCGCGCACCCCCCCATGGGCGGGGGCGCTAGTCCGGGCCACCCGGCCAGTCCCGTTAGGCGTTCTCCGGTGGACCACCAACCTCCTAGTGGAGGTAGGGGTTCCGCCCCCCGGAGGAGGGCTTCACCACCCCGCGTCACGGTCACATCCCCCTCGCGTCACTACGACGGGGATATCGCGGCTGCCCCATTGAGCGTCGTCCCGCGTCGGTTTTCGCCGCCACTACACGAGTGGCCGCGACTGGAGCGCCATCCACCCACCATAGGTCGAGGCAATCCCTACCGGGTGCCGGACGCTAGCCGCATGGTGCGGCCCCGGATGGGGGCATGGTCTCCGTACGGCATGTTCGTCACCTCTCCGTACGGAATGCCCTCCACCTCTCTAGCGCCGCCCCAGCCGGAGCACCCCCGTCAGTGGGATCCCGCTGGTGAACCCTCGCCGCGCTAGGTATCCGCCACCCTAGCTCCCACCGTAGCCACCTCCCCTGAGACTCTGAACCTACAGCAGACAGTATGTCAGACCATACTTTTGCCGACGGCCTCAGTGAAGGTGTATAACCCTAATGGTGAATCTATGACCGTTCGTTGCCTTTTGGACCTGGGTAGCCAACGCTCCATAGCTTCGTCTTACTTGGTGGGAAGGCTAGGGCTCCCTTGGAGACCGCGCGAGTGTCGTGTCATCGGTGTCGGTGGCGCCACGCCCGCATCGCACAAGGGAGAGGCTGAGTTAATGTTTAGTCCTATTAGTGGAAACCTGCGGGTTTTGATTATGGTGACCGTCATGGATAACATTTTAGGTCCCCTTCCGCAAGTTCGGGTAACCGACGCCGCAGTGCGCTGTACGTCAGGTTTAGCCCCCGCTGACCCCCACTGGTCCGAACCCGGTCCTATGGACCTTCTTTTGGGTTCCGACGTGCTGGGTCTTATCATAACTGGGGGAGCTAGGGCCCTGCAGACCAATGGCCTTTGCGCTTTGCCCACTATATTTGGCAATAGCTTCTTCGGTCCGGTTTTATGGTCTAGCCCCTCCCCGGAGCCTGACCCCATCCAGGTCGCAGGCTTGTCGCTGACCGATGTTGTCCAGCGATTTTGGGAGGTTGAAGAGCCGCCTCAGGCCGCTCGGGTTAGCCCCCTTGAACAGGAGTGTGAGTCCTTTTACAGGAATAACACGGGGCGCCGTACGGACGGACGCTTTGTAACCCGTTTGCCACTCCTGGCGGCACGACCCCACCTAGGTCAATCGCGGGCCCTCGCTGAGAAGAGGCTCCTATCAATGGAACGGCGCATGAAACGGGACCCGGTCTTCCGTAGCAAGTATGTGGCCTTCATGCGGGAATATGAAGACCTTGGTCACATGTCGCCGTCCAACTTTGATTGGCGTTCGAACGAGCATTACTTCCTTTGCCACCACGCCGTTTTGAAAAACCCGAATGGGAAAATCCGTGTGGTTTTTGATGGCTCTGTTCCAACGTCCAACGGAGTGTCTCTCAACCAGTGCCTACACTCCGGTCCCAAGTTGATCAAGGATATCTCCGACATCCTCACGACGTTTCGGCAGCACCAGGTGGTCTTTGTGGCCGACATCCGCATGATGTTCCGCCAAACCGTGGTGCATCGTGATGATCGGAGGTACCAGCTGATATTATGGCGCGAGAGTCCGAGTGACCCCATACGAGTGTTCGAGCTGAATACGACCACCTATGGCCTTCGGTCCAGCCCCTACATTGCCATCCGGTCATTACTGGAGTTGGCCGACCGGGAACGACTGAAGTATCCTCGCGCCTCAGCCATTTTGGAGTCGTCAGTCTACATGGACGACATTTGTACTGGAGCTTCCAGTGTTGAGGAAGCCTTGATTTTGCGGGATGAGTTGATTGCCATCCTGAAGTCGGGTGGATACGAGCTGAGTAAATGGCTCTCGAGCTCCCCGCTTGTCTTAAGGGACTTGCCGGGAGAAGATCAGCAGGATCCACACATTTTCGAAAATCCCGAAAATCCTAATTTGCTGACAGTATTGGGTATACAATACCAGCCCGTGCAGGACATTTTTACTTACCGGGTCAAACTGGATCCCCCCTAAGACTTGGACCAAACGTACGGTCTTGTCCACGGTGGCACGTACCTTTGATCCAAATGGGTGGATCACCCCCGTAATATTTTTGGCCAAATGCTTCCTGCAGAAGCTCTGGTTGGCTGAAGTCAGCTGGGACGAGCCCCTTCAAGGGAGGTTATTACAGGAGTGGCTCTCCCTCGTGGCCTCACTTCCGAATGTTAATCGGATTTCGATGCCTCGTTGCTTCCTACCGCCCGGAAGGTGCCACGCCAGTCTCCACGGCTTTTGTGATGCGTCCGAAAAAGGGTACGCAGCCGTGGTCTATTTGCGAACTGTCAGTGACACCGGCGAGGTCGCAACCCATCTTGTCTTGGCGAAAAGTAAAGTGGCCCCAATTCGGTCACGCTTGACGATACCCAAATTGGAGTTGTCTGGAGCCGCTCTTTTGGTGCGCCTTCTCAACCATGTGCGTACGTCCCTCCTATCGATCGTTGACCTGACGGACGTGTACGCCTGGTCGGACAGCGAAATTGTCCTTTGTTGGTTGCGAGCCGCTCCCCACAACTTGGAAGTCTTTGTTGCCAACCGGGTTTCCCAAATCCAGAATTCGGAAACCCCGTTGACCTGGAGACATGTGCCAGGGGACCTGAACCCTGCAGATTGTGCTTCCCGCGGATGTGAAGCTTCCGACCTTGTCAACCACTCTCTTTGGTGGGGCCCTGACTGGCTGACTCGGAATGAGTCCGCCTGGCCTCAGAGTAGGTTCTCCGAGCCCGATGTGTTACCTGGCTTGCGAGTCGGAGTTGTGGAAGATAAGCCAGCCAATTCGCTGAGCTATCTTCAGGAACGCTACAGTTCCCTTGATAAATTGATTGGGGTGACGGCTTGGATTCAGCGCTTCACCCACAACGCTCGGAACCCACGCGACAAAATGTCGAACCCGGTTTTGTCGCCCCTGGAGAGACAGGAGGCCCGGACCTTTTGGATACGTTTGGTTCAACTGGAGCATTTTGAGTCCGCTATTGAGACACTGAAGCGAGGTTTACCTTTGAAAGGCTCGCTCGCCCGCTTAAACCTCTTCCTGGATGACGCCGGATTGATACGCGTCGGTGGACGCCTCCGGAATTCTGATTTACCCTATGGGGCACGTCATCCCTTGTTGCTTCCGAACAATAGCGCTTTTGTAAAATTGTTGGTGACGCATTACCACGTCAAAAATGCCCACGCTGGCTGCAACGCCCTTTCGGCCATATTGCAGCGCGAATTTTGGATTTTATCGGGACGACGCTCCATCCGAAGCGTCATTTTTAAGTGCATTCCGTGCTACCGCCTGAAGGCCAGCACCATGCAGCCCATTATGGGGGACCTCCCCACCGACCGTGTCGTGGCCTCGCGCCCTTTTTCGGCGGTCGGGACGGATTTTGCGGGGCCGTTCTTCGTCAAGAGCTCTAGCCTCCGCAATGCTCGTTCCCTCAAGGCCTACCTTTGCGTTTTTGTTTGCCTGGCTACCAAGGCCGTACACTTAGAACTGGTGAGTGCCCTCAGCACCGAAGCCTTTGTAGCCACGCTAGGCCGCTTCGTTTCACGCCGAGGTTATCCGCACCTGATCCGATCGGATTGTGGGACCAACTATAAAGGTGCCGATAGACATTTGAAGGAAGTCGTCCAATTTTTGAATGAAAATAAGATAGGCCTCGGCACGGCAATGTCCAAGATGGGGATAACTTGGACCTTTGACCCGCCAGCTTGTCCCCACTGGGGCGGGATCTTTGAAGCCGTCGTCAAGGTCTCAAAGACGCATCTCCGACGCGTGATAGGTGAAACCATTTTGACTTTTGAAGAGCTCGCTACCGTGTTTTGTAAGATTGAGGCTGTCCTCAATTCTCGGCCACTCTGCCCCTTATCGTCCGATCCCAATGACCTGGAAGTTTTAACCCCCGGTCATTTCCTAATTGGTGAACCCCTTAACGCCCTGCCCGAGTACCCCTTCAGGGACGTGAAGGTCTCACGGTTGTCTCGTTTCGAATTGCTACAGCAGATGACCCAAAATTTCTGGCATCGTTGGAATTTAGAATATTTGCATCTTTTGCAGCAGCGCGTTAAGTGGTCCGACAAGACCGACCCACCTAAGGTTGGTGATCTTGTCCTAGTTAAGGAGTCTAATTTGTTGCCTTTGTGCTGGCGTCGTGGACGCATTCTTAAATTGATATATGGATCCGATGGGGTTCCCAGAGTTGCCGAGGTAATGGTCGGAGATTCGGTTTTGCAGCGAGCCGTCTCTTCCTTATCCCGCTTGCCCATTGGTTAGTGGACCCCAAATCCTTGGGTCCACTGGCGGGGGTGTTTGCGCTTTATGCTAGCACTCTCCGGTTTACGCTAGACCGTATCGCGTCGATCGGCTATCACTGCACGCCCCTCTCCCGCGAGCGGTTTGCGGCCAGCGCCCGCGCGCGCCCCGGCCGCGTTGGCTCGTCCCAGTCCGGTGCAAAATCCCGACGGAGTCGATTGACTGTGCGTGCCGCGTTCGCCCGCGTGAAGTCGCCCGCCACGCCGCATCTCGCCTTCTTACGAGCCCGATTTCTTGTGCTACTTCGTTTGCTGTGTTGTCCGCCGCGTCATTCTAACGCCGCGGGCCCTTTTGGCTATCCGGAATACTGTTTTTTGTGCTCCCGCGCCACCTGGAAATCACGCCGCCGCGGAGTCGCTTCGCTACCCGCGAATTCGTGCCGCCGCCGCGAAAGACCCTTCAGAGGAGGGCGAGTGTGTTCCTTTTCATTTAACACCGCAGACACCACACACCACATTCATCATACACGAACACACTCCCCGGATTCCACGTGCTGGCTGTCTCCTGCGCCGGTAAGTACCTAGTAGTAAGTCACTCTGTGCCGCGGGATAAAACCCAGTGCAAATCGCCAATAAAATTTTTTGGCGGGCCTTTTTCGACCCGCCACCGCCGCTGCCTGTGGGAATCCGCTGGCCTGCTCTGATGGGCCCGGCAGTTGCCCGCTGATTCATCGTGCACAGGCGCGGTGCGTAATCATTAACAAATACCATAGGACAATCAGTAAAACATTTACTGATATAAAGGGCAAAACTTCCTGGCATCTTAATTATGATTTGCTTGAAAAGTCTTGTGCTTTGCTGGGTTTAAGTTATGTTGCAAACGGTGTGTTAGGTCAGTGATAGGGATTTGCACTCCAGCGTCGGCACCGTGGGCGCCGCCGCCCGTGCCGACATAGTTACAAATCCGTGACTGTCACGTGCTGTGCCAGATACAACTCTCGTTGCAGACGGCATGCACCACGTGCCGCCGCGCCCGCCGCGCCCGCCCACCGTGCCGCGCATGCCGCCGCAGTCGCACCAGATGAGGCCCATGCCGTCCAAGAGCAAGGTGCTCAGCATCCTCGACCGCGCGCGCTCCGCCATGGAGACCTCGTACCCCTACGAGGACCCGTACGCGGTGCCCGAGCCGCCCGTCCGACAGGTCTGTTACCCTAGCACACTCCCGTATCACACACGCCACACCAATCTATCTCTAGGTATATAAAAGTTGAAAAAGTCATTTCGGGAGTAATAGAAAAGTTTTTTCCCAGTGAACTATCTATCTGAATCTTGTTAGCCCTACTAGAAATTTCAATGTGACTCCATGAAAGTGAGTGTAAACTCCATACAAGTTATTTCAAATTTATATATATTGGGAACAGCTATTTAGGAACTAGGAAAGAAGTAGATAGCTTTTGGATAGTGGCTAGCCCAAAATGCTGGCTTTTGTCTCTTTAATTGTGTATAATACAGTCTTAAATTCATGGATAGGCCTATAGATGATGATGGAGAACTCCCCCTGCGCAGGTACCGCGCGGTCCCCCGCGCGGCTCCGAGGCCGACTACTACAACTACGAGCGCGGGCAGGAGCGCTTCTACGAGGACGACACCAGCTACTACAAGGACGACGCGCGCGACTACAAGGCGTCCGCGCGCGACGTGGGCACGCGCCGCCCCGGCCCCGGCCCGTCGCACGCGCGCCACTACGCGCGCGCCTCGCCCTACCAGCGCGCGCCCAAGTAGTACCGCGACCGTTCGTATTCTAGTAGTGCATCTATCGGACTGCCGCCCGTCCTGCGCGAGCCGACACGGATCTTGACCGCTGATCTTCATTTTTTTTTGTGGTGTTCATCTTAATATTTGATTATCTTTTGTTGAGGTCTGCGGATCTTCATTAGATAAACACTTGGATTAAACTTAATCATTTATTATTCACTTTTATCATCTCAAATACAAACACAAAAAGACCTTACATTATTACGACATAACTCCGACCACAGATCACTGACATACATGTTACACAACGATGACTAAGATAACAGACTACTTAAGCAACATAGACAATATAATAATTGCACTAACTCAACAGTTCAACCATTATCTGCGATGGTCGATCAGCCCAAGGACTATGAAAAAATTTGTTGAAATTCTTCATTTTTATGGTTCCGAAACCCTAAGCAAAATAGCAATAACAGGAACCTAGAAATTAATATCAGTATGAAATTCGCTTTCCTAGTCGGCTTAACTATCTGTGAGCCGCTAACGTTATGAAAACGAGAGTAACTATACTATGTAAAATAATTACATTACCGTCATTTAATACAATAATTTTACTAGAAAACTTTTTAGTTGAAATACTTCTTCATACATATTTTGGATCCACATGCAGAAGGAAAACAAAAACTCTAGTGCGTAAAAGAATAACTTAGCGCACGCTAGACACACATGGAAATGTCAACTTTTTGAGCAAATTATAAAAAAAAAAATATGTAATGTGTAGTTTGTCAAGGTTGTACCAGTCTTCTTTACACTACATGTTGATACAGATGTTAACCTATAACCACTAACCACAGCATCGCGCCGGATGAATCGCTTGGCGGTGCGTCTTAATACAAATCACAATAAAATGTTCCAACAAGAGACAGTCCTATATTCAGTCTTGGTAGAGAGTGGTGAGAAGCTCAAGATCCGTGTCGTTCAGTGTATGGATGAGTTTAACGTACTAAAGAAATTAACGCGATTTTCTGGTGATTGGGTTTTGTCAGTAAATATCAATTGATTAACAATTTTTTTAAAAGCCGTCCAATTTACTATTAATTGTACTTTCGGGCTGTGAAAGCTAAGCAAAGAAAAATTACTTAACAATACTAAAAATAACAATTAGTAAAACAAGTCCGATACGAGGCACAGATTTGACTTGCTTCTTCTGTTTAGTTTTATAACATAGTTTTGAGTTGCAAAAGTAGTTAGTAAGTAGTTAGTAGAACTTACTTTTAAATAGTGTCCGACCGAAAGTTCGGTTTCGGTTTCGGTTTCGGCCGAGTGTCGGCCAAAAATCAAGTTTCGGCGGCAGTCTCGGTTTCGGCCTAAATTGGCCGAAACTTTTGCCGAAACCGAAACTGATTTCGGAAGTAGTCGTGCACGCTCGCCTAACTTCGTTTCTCGCGGCAACACTATGGCGGACGCTGGCGGCCCTGTTCGGGAGCTGTCGTGCGCCGTTCGGATAGCTCCGTAGCAACAAAACTAAGTGCGTTATCGTCCGACGTAAACATTCTAATGTGTAAAATGCATCAAATTTCAGTATTTTAAGGAATTTTATACTTGTCCGCATGAGTTTCGGTTTCGGTTTCGGTTACGGCCGAAACTGAAGCCAGGGCCGAATATTCGGTTTCGGTTTCGGCCGGAAAACCAGTTTCGGTCGGACTCTACTTTTAAATGTCCCTAAGGATAATGACCATGGATGTATGTGATCCCGTACCAAGCTGATTTAAATCTAAACTTTATGTTTCATGGACTTCAAACAAAAAACAATTATTGAAGGAGTTAATGTGGGTCTCTACATTAACCCCTTCGATAACATCCGGATATATGTAATTAAATATCTGGGTGACCGAGCTTCGCTCGGTGGCAAATAGATGGCACCAGTAGTCATATTTTTATTTAATTTTTGGATTTTTAAAATGAATCCTAGCTAGATCGATTTATCGCCCCCAAAACCCCCTATATACTAAATTTCATGAAAATCGGATGAGCCGTTTCCGAGATCCAGATTATATAGAAATATATATATATACAAGAATTGCTCGTTTAAAGGTATAGGATAAAAAAGTTGTACCTTTCAATAAAATCTGTATGTACAAAATAACTAAATATTGAAAAGAAAGTAACTTTTTGAATGCACAATTAAATTCTAGATATGGAAAAACAAATTCCTGGTTCTAAAAAAATACTATTTTATTTTCCTACAATATTTTGGTTATGGTATGGTTCATGAGAAAACTTAATATCACTTTTGGTCATTCTTCTTTAAGTAGTAAGTACCCTTTATTAAAGGGTACCCTGAGTCTGTAAAAGGCTTAACGTGAAATCAACGGGTCTGCCCGCGAAATTCAAAATTTTCGTAGTTTTTTGCAATTTGTACGCTAATTAGACATGATAGGCTTATGGCAATCAATTTGCGAGAATGACAGTATCATCTTTACATGATTATATCAAAATCTTTGCATAAAAATGTGCATCCTAGGAAATTAGTCCGAGTATCGAGTTTTTTTTTTTTTTTTTTTTTCTCTTTATTAGGGAAACAAACAGCTTGAAATTACACATATAAACTTATTCTAAATATAGTTTTCACTTGAGCCAGTGAAGTTTCCACTGCATTGCATTGAACATTTACATTTTTAGGGAGTAGTATGAAAAGAGGAAAATAAAATTAAAATTAAACTTAAACTACGACTAAGGTTACATTATTAGCATTTCCGGATGGCAGAAATGAAACCTGCATATTTATGTTGGAAATGGTCTATGTGTTTGTATTTCTTATTGTAAATATCGCATGAACGTATTATAAATCGATTACGGCTATAATTAGTTTTTGTAATAGCAATATCAAATACGTTGAATTTGCGTGCTTTGCGTATATTTGGTTTTGGTATACAAAATTTTATTTTATGCAGCATATATGGGCTATCAATGATACCGTTAATAATTTTGAATAAAAATATCTGATCTTTGTGTTCCCTTCTCGTTTGCAATGTTTTTAATTTTGTGGTATCGAATGAACTAAATCTTTTATTTACGCACTTGATAAATTTTCGCTGAATACTTTCTAGCATTTCTACGTAGACAGCATATTGAGGGTTCCAAGCAGTGGAGGCATGCTCAAGTTGTGACCTGACTAGTGTGTTATATAGTAGGATAAGGGTGTCGGGATTTTTAAAGTCTGTTGTTTGTCGAAGAACAAAACCGAGCATCTTATAAGCTTTATTCCTTATTTTGTTCAAATGTTGATCAAAAAGTAATTTTGTATCCAATTGGACTCCCAGGTCTCTCACCTCATTTACTTTGCGCAATTGCTTACCGAGTAAGTAGTAATTATGAGAGATTATATTCTTTTTTCTTGTAAAGGAAATAGTACAGCATTTGTCTATATTTAAATCTAAACCATTGTCTAAACAGTATTGACTTATGCGATCCAGATCTTCTTGCAAACCTATACAGTCTCTTTCTGTCTTAATAATATTATAAATTTTTGTGTCATCCGCATATAAGAGCAGATGAGAGTTTTTAACACATTTCACAACGTCATTAATGAAAATGTTAAAATGCAATGGCCCGAGGTGAGAGCCCTGAGGAACGCCAGACGTTATTGGAACAAAAGTTGAAGTATACCCTTTTACTGCCACTGCTTGAGTCCGCTCACGCAAATAAGAGGTAAGCCATCTAAGGAGGTCACCGTGTATACCGATTCCTTCCAGTTTTATGAGAGTAACTCACAAATCTTGGACTAATTTCTTTAACTCGACACTTTCGAGCAGAGATTTTTATATAAACACGTGAAGAAGATATTGGGATTATCGCAATTTGACGGCCATAAGCCTATTATGTCTTATTAGCTTAAAATCGCGAAAAGCCACGAAAAATTTGAATTTCGCGGGCACAGCCGTGGTGTGCTCCTTAAGAACATAAAATAGATGTAAATATATCCCAATAAAACAGGCTCCGAATTTGAGAATTAAATTAAGTGTCACAGACGGCAAACGCGTTTGCAGTGTAAAATTTAATACTTTTACATACTCAATTTACTTCATTATCGAATCTATATAAAGAAACAATTATTAGTTTATATTTTGTTTAATGACGTCATTAATTATAGTTGTCTATTTTCAGGCCCGCCACGGCTACAAAGAAACGCACGCAGTAAGTAATAGACGACTTATTTTATCTACAACTAAACCAGAACACAAACTAAAATCAGCCAAAACCTGAAGACAAATACACTGAAAAAAAGAAGATTGAAATTCATGTAACTCAAATATTGGACAAGATTATATTATTTAAAGTAACAAAATAATGGTAGGTTACCATTATTAAACGTGTTCTAAAACCTTAAAAACTCATCAACATTTTAAAAAGTCAAAAATCTATGAAAACTGTAATTCACTTTACTTCGTTTTAATTATATAACTACAGAGCATTAAATAATAATGAATATGTATGCAACATTCTAATATCTTAATATTTCACTTAGGATAACAATTAGTGAGTTGAAGAACAAAAATTCTAATGAGAAAAAGTAATTAATATTACTTATGATGTTTCATTTAGATATAAAAAACAAAAACTAGTTCTTAATTAAATATAGTTGCTAAAATTGTGTAAAACTTATATCTTTAAATGGTTTCTCTATTTCAAAACTAAATATTGTACAACAAACTTTGTGTGACGTAGAAATAAATAAAATTTTAAACTAATTACGAATTTTAATTACCAAGTCAATGGTAAAGGGGAGTCTCTTCAGTGATGCTTAAAAGGCCTAGTCTTAAAACATTTTCTCCAAAGAAATTTTTCCATCAAAAATAATAATTTATTACCAATTGCAACAGAGACTTTCTTTTATTTTTAAATTCATTTTCAAAAATGCACGAGACAAAACATTATTTGAGTAGATGAGGCTGGAATGCCATTTATGAGAAGCTTAACATAATGCTAAAATTGCAGTATATGAGCTGTTACAATGTAAAAATTATTAAAAATAATTAAATGATGGATGCTCATATCCGCCTCAAAAGAGTATGAATGATTCAAAACCAATGATTAGACATATTTAAGTCAATGTATTAAAGGATCAGCACTTAATGACGTCACGCATACATTTTTAGGCTACGCCCTGAAGGCGGATTTTTAATTAATAAAAACTGTAAAATGTCGCCAATGTATGCCACCGACAGCGGTGTATGCTGACAACAGTGCCGAAACGTACGACGCGCGACGCCATTTTCAACATACGTCACATCTTTCCCCTCCTTTTAGCGTAACTTGTTTCGTCATTTTCCAAAAGTAAAATCAAGGACATAAAGTCAAATGTTAGTTTTAAATAAAACATTTACTTAATAATACGGGAGATGAGAACAGAAACAGGATCGAGGTTTGGACTGTATATCTTTAGTTGATCGCCAATATAGAGACTCGCAGATAAACAACATATTATGGTTCAGCTATGTATGCAGTGGCGTAGTGTGGTATTTCGAAGCCCGGGGCCGAGCGTAAACGGACCTCGGAAACGGCCAAATATGCCCTGGATTTCGCCGGGAATAAGTGACTTTTATAACAGCAATTGAAATAAACTTAATTAACTAAAATTGACAATACACTGCAGTCTGCAGGGTAGTCTTAACAGTCCACATCAGAGTTTCATCTAAATAGGTTGACGGATTTACATTGGTAGTTAAATAATTTTGATGAAACTGATCCCTGAGCAGCTTTTCTATAATGTTGACTCTACCCATCTCTACCTCGCCCGCGGCTCGCCACGTCTATGGCAGGCTCCCTTTCGCTTGGTACGTTTAATAAATGAACGTTTTCGTATGCTGCCGCCCGGGGCCATGCCCCCCTCCCCTTTGCTACCACTGTGTGTATGCGGTATGTATATGTATCAGGAAAATTAGGCAATTCCCTGATGTTGAAATGGTCAAGCTTGCTCATTTTCACTTGTTTCACAACTGTCATGTGTGGGACAATGCTACTGATATCCAAACTATCTTCGTTTTGCAAAAAACAGCAATTCTCTCTGTGGACTGAAAGATGTCGTTTAAGTACTGCTTCCATTAGTTTCTTGGTCAATTTACGAAAATAAGGAATTACACTATTTTTTAATTTGATACGAATAATTACTTTGCTATAGACTAGGATAAAAATAATGACCTATACTGAAAATATATTAAAATCCAACAAAGATTAACATAGTTACAAGCATTTTAATTTTAGACTGAGAGGGTCTTCTATCCCTTTCTTGCAAAACGAAAATTATTTTTGTCCTAGTTTATAAAGTAATAAGAAACTTAAGTCAAATAACCAATTCCATAGCACTGTCTAGTTTCACTCTTCGCGACTTCATAGACAAATTGGTGTGACTATAACAAGAACAAATAAATTCGTTGGTCTATTTACACATGGACATTCCTGTTATTCACATGCGAATGAAACAAGTATAATTTGGATTACCTATTCTACACAGATTATTACTTTTCTTCCAAATATATTATTAAAAGAGAAATCTCATTTTGCATTACTTTACATGTTAATGATTCCTAAACAGCTGTGAAAATTAATAAAATTTTTGCAAAACGACCTGAGTATGAAGCTCAAAATATGACAAGGCATAATAAGTATAAGCTTCTTTTAAAATGAGGGATCATAAAATAAAATTATGTTAAACTGAAGAGAATTATTTGAGCTAAGTAAGACTTTTAAAAGAAAGGACATAAAATTAAGACTAAAACAAAAAGGAGAATGGAACTTCGACGCAGAGCTTTGGAGAAAATAAATGGTAAGTTATCCATGAAATGGTAAGAAAGGTTAAACTTATTTAAATGAAGCTAAATATTTAACAAGTCCAAGAGCATTTAAAACATACAATACCTAATAAAAATTACAGGCAAAACAAGCTAATCAACCATCATTAAGAAGAAAACTTGCTGTTCAAACTTGAAGCTAAAATGTATTGTATTCTAATTTCATAAAATATTCTTATTTAATGATGCTACAAAAATATAAACTACTGTTTATACAGGCTGTATAAACTTTTAAAAAAGCTTTGGACAATTTTTTTACAACTTCATATAAAGAGTTGAAATTTTTAACTTTAACATGACAAAATAAGCTGGGTTATGCACAAATAAACAGCAAAAGATACAAACCTACCATATTGATAATATCAAAATATTGATCAATTTAATATATACAGAAAACACTAAATATATTTCTTTTGCTTGAAACGTATAAAACCTAAAGTGGACATCACTAGTACGTTACAAGATTTCCCGGGTTCGACTCCCGGACGGACTAATAACGAATATCTAACAAGACTCAGATTGTATCTGGTGAGACGCTTCGACTTTGGCTGGTTACCGCTCCACAGCTACTGTAAAGCTATTTACCATTCTGGTAAATTCTGGCTTTTGTATCCTGATAAATGGTAAGTATATTTGTATTCAATGAATATTTGACTATTGTGGGGTGGGAAAATATTGACAATATATTATTGGGATTCATAAAAATCGATAGTTATTGACAGTTCGCCAGTACCTAACGCCACCATAAGGAACTACACAAATTATGCAGATTCTGAAAATCACTAATAGTCAATTATTTTATGAATAATAATTTTGTTAATCCATATTAATTTATTATCTCTTTATGTTACTTTTTACTATACTTTAACGTGAATAAAGATTTTCTTAAAACATTGTGGTTTTATTTAAAATGCATAGGTAAAATGAAACTAAGTTGATATGTTCATAGGCAGGTGCTTTTATTCTATCAATGATTAATTTTATTAATAATAATCTTTTCTGAATTGTGAAAAAACTATCTGAACAGAGAAAGTTAGAAGATGAATAGATATTTTCATCACAATAATTGTAAAACCATATAAACATAACTTTAAAATTATGGCTACCCTTGCTTCCAATTCTTATTTACAAGCAAATATTTAACTTTGCTTGTATAGTCTTAAATCTTACAACTGAGAACCATTCACTAGTCCTACCCAACTGTAACCATGCATTTGTTCTGAGGAAAATGCATTTATATGAGTTACGTATCATTCCAGCTCATTATATAAATTAAAGAGCTGTTGGTGTCCCCTCAATGTAAAAGTGGAACATAACTTGGAATTAAAGTAAAAATAAACAATAAAAATTTAAAGTTCCTTAAAAAAATAGTATAAATAAATAAAGTTCACTGTTCAGCACATTAAATAACTTAAAAGAAGCATTATTAAATGTGTCCTTACAAAATGATATTTTACGGTTCTATGCAGGCAACTATCTGCCTGCTAAATTCAAATTTTATTTGGTTTTTCGTGTTTTGTTGTAGGAAGTAAAACTACATGAATGGCAGTATCATCTTCATATTATGTTAATGAAATTAGAGAATTGATAATTTTGTGAGTTACACTTCAAACTCTAATTGAGCTACTTTCAAAGATTTTTATATAAACATGAAGATCCTGCCATAAATGAGTCTTGCCATTTCTTAGCTAACCAATTGCAAAAAAGCCAAATTAAACTCGAATTTGGCGGGTATACATAATGCACAGACTAGTCTGATGTGTTCTGAATGACTATGAGAATAAATTCTCGATCTGGCGCAATGAGTATCTCGTGTCTCCTGCTTCTCACGCGCAGGAATGACAGCTCATTCGTGGAATCCTGAAATTAAGTCACAACTCACATTAGGTGAAGTCTAACACCCATATTAACAAGGCAATAGACTACAGTAGTACGCACCTCTGACTTTTCCGAGTTATGTGCGTTTTAGGAAACTAAATATCACTTGCTTAGCGGTGAAGGGAAACATCGTGAGGAAACCTGCATGCCAGAGAGTTCACAAAAATATTCTCGATGGTGTGTGAAGCCTGCCAACCCGCACTTGGCCAGCATGGTGGGCTATGGCCAAACCCCTCTCAGTCTGAGAGGAGACCCGTGCCCAGCAGTGGGACATAAAAAGGGGTTGAGATGATACTACAGTAGTACAGGCTAGTGTAGCTTGTACCAATCAGTTCAAAAAAAAATTTAGAAATTTAAGAAAATTTTCTATTCAACAATAACTTTCAATGATCACTTCTGAAGCCTACATACACAACCAATATAAACATGATACAAAATACTGTTAATCCACCCTGAAACAGCCAACCTAGAGCCATACCCTAATAAGGGTGATATTAATACTGTATGCACCAAAGGATTAACAGCATACTGGTCACTGGTGATTTTTAGTTTTTACTAAATGACATTCAAATGTGCCCTACACGCTGACTGCTGTGGCATAATTAAGCATAGCCATTTATGTCCTGCCATGCTGTAGCCTTAAGAGGTAAGTATGTGGCAGACTATGACTGAGGGCGTATGAAAATATGGAATCTCACCTAGAGCAGTTTCTTGGATCACAGGAGAAAACTGGTAAAACTACCTGGTGCATGGCAGAAGCAAAGTGGAATATTCAATATAGAATAACATAGATTTATGTGAGAGGTTTTGGGTTTAATTTGTATCAATATCTGGTTGACCGAGCTTCGCTCGGTAGTTTAACTACTGGATAATAGATGGCAGCAGAATTGCTTCGCTCGGTAGTTTAACTACTGGCTAATAGGTGGCAGCAGAAGTCATATTTTTTTTTTTTTTTTGGTAAATTCGACATTTACTAAAAATGAATCCTAGCTAGATCGATTTATCGCCCCCAAAACCCCCTGTACACAAAATTTCATGAAAATCGTTGGAGCCGTTGCCGAGATCCAGATTATATAGAAATATATATACAAGAATTGCTCGTTTAAAGGTATAGGATAGGTCAGTTAAGAATATAAAGTTCCCCAATGGCTTAGCTGATCTGGTATGTTGCAGGATACAGACCAGTCCCAGTAGGCAATTATTTTATTTTGGTGTGACATAGATGATAGAAGATTTAAATCTTTACAGCTCAACTTCATATAATATCTGTTGAAATAAGGTAAGTATAATGACAAATATGCTAGACTGAGGCAGTACTCAGCATTACTTTATCTGAGTAAGGTCAATCACTGCCCTGTAAAAATTAGCATTTAAAAAAAATGACGTATATTAACGCATTTATGTAATGAACTTTTCCTATTAGAAATTAATATATGAGAATTTTTACCATTTCGCGTACAACATTCCTCGCTTTCTCTGTTAGCTGACCAATGAGACCCGCGTACAAAACCGATGTAGCGTTGTCTAAAGAACTTTTAATGGGTATACCTGAAAATGTACAGGATTTGATATCTACATAGTTGTGGGCAATTTTGCTACAATATAATGTACAAAGCATGTACAAAGGAGTTCTAAAATCAATATTCTTTCTCCGTTTTCAAAGCAATAAATGAAATTGATCAAACCTTCATGGTTTACGATGACGACACCCATAACACCCTTGTGGGCTTGTATTCTTTTAATGGTTTCTTCTACTTCTGTCGCCTGAAAAACGAATCGGTTAGACACAAGTTCTATAAATTTAGAAATTTATTCACGCCACTGTTAAATAAATACCATTTTGTTTTCTGGTGAAAATATAAATAATATTGAATCACAATAATTCACCAACTCCTTTGACCTTTACACAGATCAAGATTCAAGAATAGATGACAGACAGACCACAAAACTTAAGTACCTACGTTATTTGTCGAATGTCAATGTCAATTGACACTTGACAGGCAATAGTTCATAAATAAAATATGGACATGCACTTCTATTATAAGCGCGACTATTTTTAATCTTTCAAGTAGCGTATAAGATGGCGTCACCTAGGGTAGTGACTCAGTACTGGGAACGGGGTCGGGAGCTGACGTGGCACGTCATGCGTTGTCACATTAGCTTCGATTCATATCGGGGAGACAGAATCAAAGCCGGGAACCGCAGCTGAAACTGCTGAATCTGGCAAGCTCGCAAGTATGCCTATGTATGAGAGTTACATTATACATATTTGTCCATGCCATGTATGCCATGGAGACCCTAGGGCTATTGAGTCTTAGTGCCAAATAAATTCATTCGAGAGCTTTAATAGCCTCAAGTGGAGACAAAAGGGCAGGCTCATTGGTATCAGCCTAGCTGTTCAACGCGGAAATGCAGCCAGTATTCTTGGCACCATTCCACGCCACGCGGGCAAGACTAGTATATTTACAAAGACATTCTATGACATAATTGATAATATATGTCTTTGTATAGTACTTAGAATAAGCTAGTGATAAGTTTTATTGAACATTTAACAACAAATCTTGGCGCTCGTCACGGTAACGCGTGTCCCGCAAGGTTAGGGTAACCCTGAACCCATTGATTAAGCATATTATTGGATCAGCACTTACTGTGATGCCAGTAGGTAAGTGGTAATCCTTTAAATTTTTTTTTCGCAAATATTAGACTAACTACACAATATTGTAAATTTATGGCAATGCATTTTGCGGGCCTAATATTTATGCATTTACATGTTTTGAATAGAAACGTTCCCACTCATCATCATCATATTGGTTCCCGAAAGATAATTTTTTGCAGTTTCCAAGATTTTGACCTATCGGGAACCAATATGAAGTGAATGAGTATTGTTGAGCAGAGTTTTTATTAAAAACATGTAGATGCATAAATTTTGCGCCCGCAAAACTCATTGCCCTTAGCCTTCGATGTATAATTAGCCTACTATGGGCGAAGAACTAAATAAAATTTGAATTTTCGCGCCCGGATGGTACCTATTCCCCAATATAGATCAATGCCATTCCCATGAATGGGTTATTCTTAATAATTAAAATAAGAATGCTTTCTTCATGACCACCATTATAATAATAATAAATATTCTTTTTCACAGTGACAGTTCACATCATAGTACTATTTAAGAAGAATGTGGGTGTACCTAAATAGGTTTTACTAACACTCCCCCTTAACACCACATTCTACTTACGACTACTCCCCCTTAATACTACATTTACATATGACTCATAAGGACAAACGAAAATAAGTTTAAATCTAACTTAAAACAAAACATTACATGAACAAAACAAATAATTAACACATAGGTATCATTGAAACAAATAATAAGCTGCCTAGTTACCTATAGTTAATTTAACAATTCAACAAACCTAAGGCATTCTTAAACTTGGTGAACAATTCCTTACATAAAGGCTTTGTGAATATATCTGCTTTTTGTTCTGAAGAAGATACATGTTTCAAAATTACACTACCATTCTGTATTGTATCTCTAATAAAGTGATGTCTAATATCTATGTGTTTGACTCTTTTACTTTCCCTATTTTTTGCTATATGAATACAACTTAAATTATCTTCAAATATTAGAACGTTATCACAATTTAGATGTAAATCTTTTAACAATCCCTTAAACCATAAAGATTCTTGAATTAATGAACTAAGAGCAATGTATTCAGATTCGGCTGTTGAAAGTGATACTGTTTTTTGCTTTTTGGTTCCCCAATTAACAACATTTCCATACAACATTAGACAAAATCCTGAAACACTTTTTCTATCAGTACAATCAGCCGCCCAATCTGAATCACAATAACCAATTACATCATGTTCTACATGTATGTCATTTCTATAATAAATTCCTAAATCTTTAGTAAATTTCAAATATTGTAATACTCGTTTTAAATAGTTCCAATGATTATCATTAGCACAACTTTGGAAGCGACTAAAGAAACTAACTGCAAAACTTAAATCAGGTCTTGTGCCAACAACTAAATAAATCAGACAGCCAATTAATTCTTTATAAGGTTTCTTAGTAAAGAGTTCAGTATTATTTTCCTTAGTCAATTTAAGATTTTTCTCTACAGGTGTGGCTATACCTTTACATTCTAACATGTTGAATCGTTTTAATAAATTTTCGATATACGTTTTTTGATGTAATTTAATGGTGATGTTCTTATGATCTCTCTCTATTTCTAAGCCCAAATACCTTTTTATTGGACCCAAATCTACCATATCGAACCTCGACTTCAATTCTTTTTGGAAATTACATATCACACTCTTATCGCCATGAATAAGAAGAACATCATCAACATATAAGAATACATAAAAATTGTCCCTTCTTGTATAAAGGCATGTATCGTGCAGTGAATTATTAAAATCTTTTGGCAACATAAAATCATGAAACGTATCATTCCAACATCTAGGTGCTTGTTTTAAGCCATACAATGATTTATTTAATTTACATACTTTATTATTATTTGATGCTTCCGGTAAAAACATATAAATTTCTTCTTGTAAATTTCCATGCAGAAAAGCTGTTTTAACGTCCATTTGTTCAATAAACATACTATTTCTATTTGCTAATACTAAAAGTGTTCTAAAAGTAGATAGTTTTCCTACTGGTGCATAGGTTTCATTCCATTCTGAAGACTCATATCCTTTTGCTACCAGTCTTGCTTTGTAAGTGTTATTATTTTTCTTTCTAAATACCCATCTACTATGAATAATTTCCTTATCTCTTGGTTTCTCTACCTCAGTCCATGTGTTGTGCTTCCTATGTGAATTCATTTCTTCATCTATAGCTTTCAGCCACTGGTCTTTTTCTTTAGATTCTAATACTTCTTTCAAATTTCTTGGAACATCGAGATCATTGATTAAATTATCTACACTTAGAGCAACAAAATCACATTCATGGAATTCATCACATATATAATCTTGAAGATAAAATGGTTTCCTTTTCGTCCTCTTGTTCTCTGTTTCTGTTATTTCTTCAGAAACATTTCTTAATGTATTCTGTTCTGAAGTGCTGGCTTTCTCATGTTCTAATTCTTCCACATCTTGAATATTATTATCAGGACTATTTCCTATATCCGTCAATATTTCAGTATTTATATAAGACATTGAGGATCTCCAAAATAAAACACAAATTGTTTCTCTGAAATAACAAAGTTTTGTTTTATTTAACAAGTCTACAATTATCAAGTTATTATCAAGTTACGACAATTACACTTCTATCTCACCTGAAATAACAAAGAAACGACATTTAAAGTTCACTATATCTCGAGTCCTCAATCACATTATTTCTATTAGTTTTTATAACAATAAAATGCACAAAACAATCTGCGCGTCCCACGCCATTTTAAATCATAGACACAGATCAATAGAATACGATCAACAGATACGCGAAGCGCGGCAAATTCAAATGAATGAAATGTCACTCATTTCATTACATCTCCCCCCCTAAGAGCGAAAATTCTAAGCAATATATCTGTAAAATGTACTTATAAGTCATCTTCATATTCATTATCATCTCCTTCATCTTCTTCAGCCTCTGTTATGACAGGTTGCAATTTTGTTATATGAAATAATGTTGATTCTGTTTTTCTGTTGCCTGTATCAATCCTATAAATGGAATTCGATATTTTCTCTATTATTTTGAAAGGGCCTATTTTTAATTCGTCTAATTTCTTTCTATTCAGTCTATTTCCATTTTCTACATATACACTGTCTCCTACATTAAATTCTTGCATTTTTCTATTTCTATCAAATATTTTCTTGTTATACTCATGAGATTTTATTGTATTCTCTAATGCCAATCTTCTATCAGCAATCCACTTGTCTTCCTTTTCCATCGTTTTGAATTCATTTGGTAGAATACTGACATTTGTACCATCCAGTAAATATTTTGGTGCAAAACCTGTAACGGAGTGTTCTGTTTCATTATATTTTTGTATACATTCTCTTGCCAGTGTTGTCCATGTTCTCTTATTATTTTTCTCATTCATTTTACACCTTATTTTATTTACTATTGTTTGGTTTAATCTTTCATTCAAGCCGTTCGAGAATGGTGTATTCACGGCTGTAAAAATTAGTTTAATATTATTTTCCTGCAAAAATTGTTTAAATTCTCTTGAATTTATGCCCGGATATTGATCTGTCAGGATAATTCCAATCTCATCTGTCTCTAGTACTTTCTTTGTTAAATTTATAAAGTCACATGCATTCTGGGTTTTCGAAGTCGCAATAAATGCATATCTTGTGTAGTGATCTACTAAAAGGTGTAGATATTTCTTTGTAGACCTAGATCCTCCAAATCCACCAATAGTATCCATCGACATTATTTCAAATGGTTTGGTAGCTGGTCCCAGTTGTGACATTAATCCAACTTTTTTTTTGACATCTTGATTTATTTTTTATGCATATTTCACATGTTTTACAAATATTTATGATATTTTTTGTTAGGTTTATAGCCGTATATATTGAACTTATTTTTTTCTGCAGTTGTCTGATCCCAATATGGCATAAATCTTCATGCACCTTTTTTATAAGTTTTTTACTAAATTCTTCTGAGAGGATAATCTTTTCCTGTTTCTTTATTTTTTTATAATAGATATTATTTTTTAGTATTAAATTTTGTTTCTTTTCTCTTATTGTTTCATTTTTCTCTTGGTCTCCAACTATATCTTTTATTTGTATTAAATTAACTATTCTCAATGTTTCCTCTCTGTTATCTTCTGGTTCTAATACAGGGTTTCGGCTCAAACAGTCTGCTTCTACATTTTCTTTACCAGGTATATATTTTACGGTAAAGTCATACTGAGATAGGTAGTATGTGAGATCACCCAATTCTTCATCTGTCCTGCATTTAATGTTCATGTTCTCTAGAGGTTTGTGATCTGAGTAAATGGTGAATTGTTTTCCGATGAGCCAGTGCTGCCAATATTTAACAGCTTCTTTCATAGCAAGACATTCTAAATATATAGCCTTTTTCCGTTTTTGATGTTCATTCAATTTTTTTGAGAAATATGCCACCGGTTTGTCTTTACCATCTAGTTGTGTCTGTTTTAATATTGCTCCAATGCCCTCCAAAGATGCATCGGTAAAGATTTTGATTGGTAAGTCTTTGTCGAATATTTCCAAGACCGGTTGCGAACATAAATATCTTTTTATCAGATTGAATGCTTCTTCACATTTCTCTGACCATACAAATTTCTCGTTTTTTCGTAATAAATTGTGTAATGGATCTAAGATAATTGCACTTCTTGGTATATAGTCATGGTAGAAGTTTATTTTTCCCAAAAATTGTCTGATGTTCTTTTGCGTCTTAGGAGTTGGAAAGTTCCTTATTGAAATCAAATTGTCTTTTAGTGGTCTTACTGAATTGTTCTGAATTATATGGCCGAGGTATTTTACCGAGTCTGAAGCAAAGGTACATTTCTTAAACTTCAGTCTAAAGCCTTCTTTAATTATTGCCTCTAATACATTTCTAATGTGCCTTATATGTTCTTCAAAGGTAGACGAGTATATCAAAATATCATCGATATAGTTAACAGAGTATCCTGTGAGATTGTGTTTTCTTAGAATATTGCTTAAGATTCTCTGGAAAATTGCTGGTGATGTTTTCAAGCCAAAAGGGAGGCAGGTCCACTGGAAGTGGCCATCTTGTGTGACAAATCCTGTTTTACTTCTGTCTTCCACCCGTAATGGTATTGCCCAAAATGCTGAGTTTATATCTAGTGTAGTAAAATACTTGCAATTTCTAGTTTTAATAATTAGATCATCTATCAAAGGAAATGGTTGAGCTTGTGGTATAACTATTTTGTTTAACTCTCTGAAATCTACACATAAACGGGATTTTCTATTTTCACCTTTTTTAAACGCCAATGTCACTGGAGCAGCGAAAGGACTGTATGATTCTTCTATTAAATTGTTCTTTAGTAACATCGATATTTGCTCTTCAATTTCTAATCTATCTTGTATTGTACATCTGTATGGTCTTTTACTACAATATTTATTTACTTGTAAATCTATGCGAGCTTCATAATCTTTAACTGAACGTATATCATACTTGTCCTTAGCAAATATTGTTTTATATTCCTTTATAATTTTCTCTATCTCAATTTTCTTTTGATTATCTAAATGGTCTGTCATACTTATAAATTCCTCTGTTTCTATGTGTTCATTGAAATTTACTGTATATTTTTTTATATTATTATCTTCATTTCTGTTATCTTTAGACATCCTGTCTATTTTATTTGTTATTTTCTTTTGTTCTATCTGCAAGTTCTCATTTTGGGTTAATCTGAATTTCTTTATCATATCTAATCCGATTATGAAATCATCAAAATCTTCATTTTCTACTATGTATACATCCACCTCTTCTTCTAAATCAAATATTTTAATTTTTATTGTTATCAAGCCATCCATCTTCTTCACACCATTAACCGTTTTCATGTATGCTATGTTCACATCATCTTTTTTTTCTTTTACTTTTATTAATCTTGAATTTATTATAGAAATCTGTGAGCCTGAATCATAAATACCACTCACTTCTAGTTTATTTTCTAATAAAAGCTTGATTTTGATTAATGGTGTGCTTACTAGTTTTTTTTCTCAGTATTTATGTCTACTTCAATTATGGAGTTATTGTTTACATTTTTAGTTTTAAGAACTTTTTCAGGTTCATTTTTATTTTTCTTGAACCAACATGACTCCTCCGGATGATATCTAATTCCTTTGTCCAAAGACTCACAAGTCTTACATGACTTCTTCTCATAAGTTTTATTTTTATTATAAAATGTACTGCTCTTTATGTTAGTTGAGTTTTTCTTATACATCGTGCCTTCATATTTTCTTATCTCGTTGAACAAGTCAGTAGTGTTGTTGAGTTCATCCCTGTTTAACTTATTTAAGATAAATCCAGGTAAACCAGTTGCAATAAGATCTATCATTGTTTTGGAATCTATAGATTTGTTTATATCTAATAAAAGCCGTTCTTTTTTTATGGCATAATCAATTAACTGTCCTTCTTTATACCTAAATGCGAGAGCATATGTGACTATGTCCCATCCTTGGTTTTTAAAAGTTTCTAAAAACTTGTCTTTCCATTCACTCCATTCAGAATTTATTGTTAGTTTTATGATCATCGAGCTATACCAATCCAAACAAGGTTTATCTAAAAATAACCTCAAAATATCTATTTTTGTCTCATCTTTTGTTATATTAAAGCGCGCACACTCTTTTTCAAAAATTTCTATCCATTGCATCGCATTAGGATTTTTGCTTGTGAATTTTTCAATAATAAATTTTTCTGAGATATGTTTTAAGTTATGTTGACTTTCTTTCTTAGTTGTAGTTTCTATTAATTGTTCCAAGATTTGTTGCAAAGTGTCATTTTTGTCCTTTGCTTGTGTTGTGCTCACTTCATCTAAATATTGATCTAAAAATTGCATATTACCTTCCTCATCTACATAATATGTCTTCTTTAGATTTTCATCCAACTTTATCCATACTTTTCTACTCTGGTGTCTTTTTTTAATGCTATTTTTTACTTTTGTGAAAGTGTTCGTTTTAACAATATATGTATGATGACTCACCGGCTTCAGTTCCTCGGGTAAAACATAACATTTTCCTTCTTCAGTAGATATTGAGGTTATAGCTAATACATTTGATTTGCCATCATTTGAGGCTATTATTGTAAACTCAAATTGAAGCCGGTCCATCTTCTTTTAGTTCACAAAAATGTCGTTTTATAAGACATTGAGGATCTCCAAAATAAAACACAAATTGTTTCTCTGAAATAACAAAGTTTTGTTTTATTTAACAAGTCTACAATTATCAAGTTATTATCAAGTTACGACAATTACACTTCTATCTCACCTGAAATAACAAAGAAACGACATTTAAAGTTCACTATATCTCGAGTCCTCAATCACATTCTTTCTATTAGTTTTTATAACAATAAAATGCACAAAACAATCTGCGCGTCCCACGCCATTTTAAATCATAGACACAGATCAATAGAATACGATCAACAGATACGCGAAGCGCGGCAAATTCAAATGAATGAAATGTCACTCATTTCATTACATTTATATGAACCTTTTTATTTTGTATTCTTTCCTCATTAAATATAACATCTCTCGCTTCAATTATTTCCTTTTTTATTGGATCCCATAAGCGGTATCCATTGTTACAGTATCCAATCATGTACAATTTTTGTGACTTTTCTGACATTTTACTTTGTCGGTATACTCTATTTATGTAACAGTATGCTTCGCTCCCAAAAACTTTTAATTTTTGATAGTTACATACTTCACCATACCATAGTTCTGCTGGTATCTTATTATCTACTGTAGGCAAACGATTAATTACGTATGCACTTGTATACACAGCTTCACCCCACATTTCCTTATCAAATATTGAATCTGCTAAAATTGTTCTAGCTTTTTCTACTAATGTACGGTTTAATCTCTCTGCCTTTCCGTTTTGTTGTGGTGAATATACTATAGTAGTTTCTATCTGAATTCCTTCCTGTTGACAGTATTCTTTGAAATTGTGGTTTATATATTCGGTTCCATTGTCACAACGAAATCTCGATATTTTATAATTGAATTTAGCCTCAACCATTTTGGAATATATTTTGAAATATTTTAACACATCCTTTTTATTTTCCAGCAGATAGACAATCATAAAATGACTATAATCATCCAAAAATGTCAAAATATATTTTTTATTGTCATGTGTTCCAGGTCTAATCGGACCGCATAGATCGCTATGTATAAGTTCTAGAATTCTAGTTGTCTTTTTGTAATCATTATTGAATGGTAATCTCGTTTGACGTCCTTTTAAACATGGCTCACACAGTATATCATAATTTGATAATAATTCACAATCTATTAATTTCTTACCTTTTAATATTTTCATTTTCTGTGTTGACGTATGACACAATCTTCTATGCCATATCTCATCAGAGGATGGTATTGCGTAGGCTTTTTGTGCTATTGTCTTTGAGATTCTAAATTTTATATCATATAAATTACCTTTCCTTGTACCTTCCTGAATTACATAATTATTTCTGTGAATTTTAACAACGTTATTTTCAAATTTAATACCATATCCATTGTTTTCAATACGACTTACAGACAACAAGTTATTGCTTAATTCAGGTACATAAAGAACATTTAATAATTTGCAAGTGTCAGTCTGTATGTTGCCAATTTTTGTAGCATAAAGGTACTGATCTTTCTTAGCAATATTGATCTTTATAGGATTTTCTAACTTCAAATAATCTGAGAAATATTCATCAGTACCAATTAAGTGATCAGAGGCACCAGAATCAACATAAAAATGTAGGAACTGACCTGTTATTTCATTTCCTGTATCTCCACACATAAAAGCTACTTCCTTAGTTTCTTCTGCGGTATTAGCCCGCGACTTTCTATATCTAGAGTTAAAGTAATTTCCGCGCATACGGCACTGGGATTGACGATGACCCTGTCTTCCACAGCCGTAACAGCGCATTTGAGAAGCATTGTTCTGATAGAATACTCTATGATCCTCTGGAGTATCAAGTGTATTTTCGCTATTTCTTTTTTTAATTTCTTGTTCTAATAGTCGTCCTTTAACAAATTCTAGCGTCAGTTGGCTTGATGATAATGTTTCTATTGCTGTTACAACATTATCATAAGAATCTGGCATAGCTAATAATAGGTAGCATATCGCTTCCCGGCAAGAAAAGTGTCAGAATACAAAAATAGCTGTTTCGAGAAAATGTAACTTTAATAGAATTTTGTTCATCTAGATGTCAATAATTTAAAAACTATAATAGTCAGATTGCTGAAATATGGTGTGTAAATAGCTTATTTATATATTTATTATAGGGCTTTAAATTTAATAGCAAAATTGTATTTTTTTTTAACTAACTTTCAAGAAACTTTTAATTTGATGAATATTATGACTCTTTTTTCGATTAAAATTTCTGAAGTTTAAAAAATAATACACATTATAAAGTATGTAATCACCATTATTTTTATTATTATAAGTCAAAGATATTAATTAAAAATAAAGAAAAAGTAACAAAATTATAAACTTCTCATATAAATAAAATAAAAACATCAAAAAATAACTTCTTAATTATAAATTACTAGTTTTGGCCTAATTAACAATCAGTCTTAATTCACTCGTTGGCCGATAATAATATAAAAAAATAATCTTAGAACTAACATTTAATAATTTTTCTTAAACATACGTCTAAATGCAATCATCATCATGACTTTTATTGGTTAACTGTCTTTACTTATAAACTTTAGGCACCTACAATAAGAAATAATAACTAAATAAAACCTTCTCTTTAACATGTTTTTAAAATAAGAAAAAAAATCAAAACAAACTTCTTTATAGGTAAAAATTATTCTTTTTTACGTGAACTTACAATCAACTAAAAAAAACTTAAATTACTCACTTAAGAGACTTATAAAAAGACTCATAAAAGGGGGAATATGATTATTTTGTAATAAATCCGCCTTGCGCTGTGGAATATTCTTAGAAGTAGAAGGAGTCACAGCCAAATTTTCTGGTGCACCAATATTTACGAAAGGTTGGGTTTGATGCTTCTCTTCCGACAATATTGGTGAATTCCGCTTTACCTACACGTTTTCTTATAGTCGGCCGGCTAACGCTACTGCCTGAGGTAGAACTCATATACCCACAGTCAATTTTAAAATTTGGGTGTTTAACACTGTCGTCGCTGTCTTCGAAATAAACATTTTCTGTATCTGATGTTGTATTTTCATCTAAAACAATGAGAGTAATTTGATTTATCAAACCTTTTAAAGTAAGAGTACAATTTAAATATCAGTTCAATATTAACAAACCTGTGTAAAAAGGTTATCTTATAGCCTCAATAATACTTGGACTTGTACATTGCGTATGCATTGTTTTGATCTTCATTTTCGTACTGCTTATTTTCACATTTTTTCGAAGTAGATGGAGATCTAAAAAACAAAATAAATAAGTATCTCTGGACAACTGACATGCGGCCGTCTGCTTCCGTACTGTTAGGGTAATCAAACAGTTGTTAAACATACATGAAAGTAAAGTAATCAGCATGTCCCACCGCAAGGCAAAGACCATCATTGAATTCATGTCACCACTACAATGATAGGATCTGGAAAAATCACTACGCTTAGCAAATGCCGGTTGGTGATAGTAATCACCAATCATTTCGAATTTTGAAATTTCGAAATACTTTTCGTTTGATCCGGGAATCGAACCCAAGACCCAATGATCATGGTCCGGTACATAAACCACTAGAACATCGGGGCGTTACATTACATATATTTATCTCAGACGATATTTATATTTGACTATAATATAAAACACTAACCTTGCATTAAAACATCATCGTCTTTCAAAGCATTTTGATTACAAATATTTTGTTCGTTAAGTTTCTCGCTAGCCAGTTTTAGTATCAATGCTGCCCGACTATTATTATTCATATTGATCCTAAAAAAATAAACAATTACTTAAGACTAGTACTATTAAATAAATAAAATACGCAACGTGGCATTAAGATTGAGTTCAATTTTATACAGAAAAAAAGACCGAACACAACATTTATATCTCGTGATTATTATAAAAGTTACAACAAAAACGACATTACATGTGTTGCGTTTTTATAAATAGATCAGAAACAGTAAAAAAAGAGACCCTTTACAGGTTATGTCTGTTTTTTTGTATGATCTGGCAATATTTACAATGCTTTTTCGTCAACAATACAGTCATAACACAGATTGTGCCGCCTTTTTAGTAACTATTCTAATATTTAAACATAAAACTTACCGATAAAAAGTCACATCACACGTTAAAACACTTTTCTGGCGACACAGTACACGTCTACTCTGTATTAACACAAATGTGACACTATTCACGCCGGTGTTCGGAGCGAAACGGCTCCGTGAAAAAGAGAACTTAGTGCCATCTAGCGGTAACCATGCGCAATATAATAACGACATTTTTTTAGCCGGACAAATGAAACACGCGCTATTTAATGCTGTGATTATGTCATTTTGTACCTAATATGTGTTGTGACACTTTTCTTGCCGGGAAGCGATATTATTTCGCTATCACTAGGCTTAGCATCTGACGACTTTAGTTCTCTCACTACTCTGTCAAATTCCAAAATAAATTCTGAAAGAGACTCATTTTCTTTATACTTCATTGTAAGCAATTTTTTGCGTATTAGTAATTGTGACGAAATTCCTGTTCTGACAAATATTTTTTCTAGTTTTTCTACAATTTCGATGGCTAGTGTGCAGTCTTTAAATATTTCTAAGTAATTATCAGATATACATTGTATTAAAATATTTTTTGTTCTCGCGTTTTCAATTTGTTCAGTTTCATTAAGCTCTTTAGATTTTATATTTTGATTTATATATTTTAGCAGTTGTTTTTCTTCTAGGATTGTTTTAATTCTAAAAAACCAATTACTAAAATCTGCACCGGCAAATGGAGTTACACCATATTGATTAGTTTTAATTTTGAATTCCATTTCCTTTAATTCAGCCATTCTTTATATTTTCCTTTTACATTTCATTACTGCGTGTTAAAGCCCTAACCTCTTAATAATTAAAATAAGAATTCTTTCTTCATGACCACCATTATAATAATAATAAATATTCTTTTTCACAGTGACAGTTCACATCATACTAT
Source organism: Coenonympha glycerion (assembly GCA_963855885.1). Lineage (NCBI taxonomy): Eukaryota > Metazoa > Arthropoda > Insecta > Lepidoptera > Nymphalidae > Coenonympha > Coenonympha glycerion. The sequence continues at coordinate 2,615,724 of OY979631.1, forward strand.
TTAAGAAGAATGTGGGTGTACCTAAATAGGTTTTACTAACAGTTATCTCCACAGTTTTGTTTTCTCTGTGGGCTGTCTCGATTTCATATCTGTCAACGTCAATATTGTCATTGACAATGACAATTTAGACGGAAAAACTTCATTTGCAAGTGGAAATTAAGCTTTTTTGTTTTATAATTTATTTGTCCGCGCTACGCGAAAAGCGATGGTGAAACGAAGATCAATTGAATAAAAACAGTAATACAGTGTGTAATTACTGTGAATGTAAGTTTACCTAATATGTGCTTCATTTAAGAAGATCATGAGCGAAGGCGCAGCAGAATGTACGGAAAAGTTAGATCCCAGGGTTCAGGTAAAGATAATAAATCGATAAACAATAAAAGACGTGCAACGAGAACAATTAGTTTTCATTATATTAGGTAGGCTTTTTTCATGACTAACTATGCCAGAACACGGAAATGGCCATAAACAGATATATCGTGTGTTCAATTTTAATAGACGTCTTGATTCTAAAGCTCTACTTATACTCGAGTTTGAATTCCCGGTATTATTGGTATCTGCACAGGGTATCTGTATCAAAAAATGTTACTTTCTAATAGTTAAAAAATTGTAGTAAGTTAGTGTATATTTACCAATAAGAAATATAACTGATGTCAAGATAAATTAATTATTAAAAAGGTCCAATAAGAACAGTCATAAAAATATTTTTTATATCACACTACTTAACTAACTACACTACTACTAACAGCTACTAAACCTGCCTAAACTATTATTTAATTTTATGCAAAGTGAGTCAATCCTTTCCCTATCATTAAAAACATCAACTTCACTTATATTAAATCTCTTCTGTTTATAGATCGAGCTAGAGCGCCTGAATACAGCAACAGATGAGATCAACCGTCTCGAAGTTGAACTGGATGAAGCACGGCTCGCATTCCGTCGACTCTTAGCAGAAGGGCATCTGAGAATACAGCAGCTTACCAAGAAACTTGGGACAAGTGTTCACAAGGCACGGCCATATTATGAGGCCAGGTTTAGAGCTAACATTGTAAGTCTTGGCTTAACTTTATTGTCATACTAACAGGTAACAGATGGGGCTCGTTCATTTGAATTTTGATTTAAAAGTAGACTAATATAATTTATCTCCATTCCAAATTTCTGCCAAATCAGTTTTGTAGTTTTTGCATGAAAACAATCATCCATACATCCATAGATACAAACCTTAGAGTTTATAATATTTCTGAGTAACGTTAATGTAAAAAACTTATAAACAATGTTGATGACAGTAGTTTGTGCGCTGTGGTATGGAAGCGCAAGGTTCTATTTGCACAGCCAGTGACTAAATGAACTCCCATCTGATCAGACTGTAGGAGTTATGAGTTCTCAGCTTAGGCGTTTACTACCTACCAGCCAAATCATACCACTAAGTGATCTTGTTATAATGTATGTTGTTAAATGTAATCAATTTGTAATTGGGGGAAACTTCAAGTTGGTGCAATTTCATGTTTCCGATATAATTTTTGATAATACTTTTGCTTAGGTCTTAATTCCTAATTCTAGACCTCTCAAGAACTTCAAGCAGCTAACATCACGTATGATAAAGCAAACAGTGCCCATGCAGCCGCTAGAGAGATGGTCTACCTGGCCGAACAGGGCCTGGCAAGACTCGCGGAGGGCTCAGGAGGGGTCACATTGGACCCAGCCTGGCAGGAGATGCTCAATCATGCCACGCACCGAGTCAACCAGGTGAGATAGTTCATAGCCTAGGCAGATGAGTCTGCCTGGTGAGGCCCCAAGGGTCTCACTGGATACCCCAGAAGTTGTGAAGGTTGTTGAAATAGAAAGGATAAAAATAGGACTCATTTGCTATAGCTTTAATTATACTGTTGCTTTAATGAAGATCATTCATTCTTGTTCTTATCTATTGTATAATACAAGTAAAAACGAACTGTCGTAGTTTTATAATATATTCATTAATCTGTCCAAGTGTTTGCCTTAATGTTGTCAAATATGTGCAAAGCCCGCAGGGACCAACCAATATTCAGCTAGCACCGCATGGTGGGATATGGGCAAACCCCTCTCATTATGTGGGAAGAAACATGGTCAGCATTGAGACAAAAAGCTGTGTAAGTGTTTGCTCTAATGTTCTCAAAGGTATGAAGGTGTGCAAAGCCTTCCAATCAGTATGAGCAAGTGTGGTGGGTAATAAGCAAACCCCTCTCATTCTGAGACACATGCTCACCAGTGCAACAAGAAGAGGTTGATGTTGATGATATTTTGGTTGTAAACAAAGGCGGAGGCGGACCGCGCGGCGGCGACGGTGACGCAGCGCACGAGGGCGGCGGCGCACCGCGCGGCCTCCGCGCTCGTGCAGCAGCTGCAGAACGGCCTCAAGCGACACATCGCCAAGTCCCGGTGACTATAGATAAACCTCAACTTCAAGACTCATTGCTAATTTAAAAATTCACTTCTGACTTGAATTCTTTAATCTTCATTGATTTTTTTTGCCTTCTAATAATGAATCTCTTAGTATTTTCCCTTTATTTCTTTATATCTCTTTAGTAACTGGTAGTGTAGTGTAGAGCTTGATAACTAATGTTTGTATTTCAGCCACCCTTCGCTTGTTTAGTTTGCACAGTGCACTTCTGTTACACAGGCACGCCGTCGCTCGCCGCAGCGCTTTTGGTACTTAACTTTTTATTTCTTATTAATAGACCAGCAGTAGTGGCACGCTATGAAGACCGTTGTGACATGTGTCTCGCATAGTACTGCTTCAGTCTGTCCCACTCTCCTTCTTCACTATTGCTATATTTCAATGACGAAATACGCTACGCTAAGAGGACGGAAAAGTGGCGTCGCGCTTCATACATTTGGGTTCCGCTGACAGCACATGCCGCTGTCGGTCGCATACATTAGCGCCATTTTACTGATTTAACAACTTAAAAATCCGGCTTCAAAAAGTAAAAATGTATGCGTGGCGTCAGTAAGAGCCGATTCTTTAATCAATGCTATATTTAAATCATCTTCCAAAACGGCCTATTACCATGCCACTACTGTAAGTAGGTAATATTTCCGAAAATTTTCTGGAGCCGCAGTCATGTTTATTTATTTATTTATTTATTTATTACTCCAACAACTTACACACATAAAAAGAAAAATCAAATAACAAAGACCCAATACAAATATATACAATAAAAGAAGAAGATGTTACCTAATCTATTCCATTTGTACAATAGCTATTAGGACGAAGTGCTTAAAAAATATGCGAATAATAGTTGTCATTGATAAGTCACATGATCATTTTTTCGATCAGGATATCTCATTAGTCATTACCATACATTTTCCGTGTCCCATACCAAAATAGTAAAAATGTAACCATGATGGTACCACTTTATTTGTCCTTTCGCCCGACCGTCACACACGTTTAAATTGATTTCGAAAAGCTATCATTGAACTACAGTCTACAATAGGTTAGGTAACATGACTACAGCTGCTAAACCATATTACCTTAATGGTTATAATAATTCTGTTACTTGCCTCTTCTGTAAATAGCTAGAACAAACATGCATGCTATTTAGCAGTATTAAGATGCTTATATTATGATGAAAGAACAATTCACTTATCATTTATATTTATTGTAAAATATAATATACTACGTAGTGACGTAATAGGTATTATTACGTCACTCTTTTGACACTACTTTATTTATAATGTTGCTTGACATGATTAATATTTGTATAGCAATTTTGATAACTTATTGTCATAAAATTAACTGATAGGTAAAAAAAGGAAATTAAGTGTTTTCGGTCCTTTGAGCCGGATAAGATAAAATCCAATTCTTTCCAGGCCATACTTTGAGGAGAAAGCTCGTATAAACTCCGCGCTGGAAGCCCAGAAGGCTCGCATTCAGACGCTGGAGGAGCAAGTGGCGGATGCTAAGCAGAAATACTCCTCAGCTCTGAGGAATTTGGAGAGGATATCAGACGAGATACATCGACATCGATCGAGGAGACAGTCAACGAGGAATGGTAAGTATCTTCACTTAGAATTTCTTTGGGTGTCATCCTTTGCTTTTAGACAACTGAGTAGCGCAGTATTGATTTTGTGTAAATAAACTGTAGATAATTGTCCCCTGACCATGCTGGGCTGGTAATATTACAGTCAAGTAACGAGTACTAACTTGTGATAACGGATATGGCAGCACTGGAATAACGCTAGTTTGTTGATTGCAGACATAGACCGTTCAACCATTACAGACACTGCGAGCGAGTCCAACGCCAGCGAGACCTTGGAGGAGCTGTGCGCGCACAACAACGACGAGAACGTGCGCGAGTGGCTGCGGCGCGCCGACCGCAGCGACCCCGACACCTGGACCGAGATCGACCTGGACTACTCCAGCCCGGAGGAGGTGAGACCATTACAGGCACTGCGAGCGAGTCCAACGCCAGCGAGACCTTGGAGGAGCTGTGCGCGCACAACAACGACGAGAACGTGCGCGAGTGGCTGCGGCGCGCCGACCGCAGCGACCCCGACACCTGGACCGAGATCGACCTGGACTACTCCAGCCCGGAGGAGGTGAGACCATTACAGGCACTGCGAGCGAGTCCAACGCCAGCGAGACCTTGGAGGAGCTGTGCGCGCACAACAACGACGAGAACGTGCGCGAGTGGCTGCGGCGCGCCGACCGCAGCGACCCCGACACCTGGACCGAGATCGACCTGGACTACTCCAGCCCGGAGGAGGTGAGACCATTACAGACACTGCGAGCGAGTCCAACGCCAGCGAGACCCTGGAGGAGCTGTGCGCGCACAACAACGACGAGAACGTGCGCGAGTGGCTGCGGCGCGCCGACCGCAGCGACCCCGACACCTGGACCGAGATCGACCTGGACTACTCCAGCCCGGAGGAGGTGAGACCATTACAGGCACTGCGAGCGAGTCCAACGCCAGCGAGACCTTGGAGGAGCTGTGCGCGCACAACAACGACGAGAACGTGCGCGAGTGGCTGCGGCGCGCCGACCGCAGCGACCCCGACACCTGGACCGAGATCGACCTGGACTACTCCAGCCCGGAGGAGGTGAGACCATTACAGACACTGCGAGCGAGTCCAACGCCAGCGAGACCTTGGAGGAGCTGTGCGCGCACAACAACGACGAGAACGTGCGCGAGTGGCTGCGGCGCGCCGACCGCAGCGACCCCGACACCTGGACCGAGATCGACCTGGACTACTCCAGCCCGGAGGAGGTGAGACCATTACAGACACTGCGAGCGAGTCCAACGCCAGCGAGACCTTGGAGGAGCTGAAACTCCACCCCTTAAAGTGCCAATAATGTAACGTATGTAACGGTTTTGAAACCCTTTCGCTATAATTGAAGCTCATATGTAATGTGTGTGTGTAAGGTAACTACAAGATAAAGACTTGTACTGTTATATAGATAAAATCTTAATATGAGTAATTCTTCCTACAACAGATCAGTTTCGAAAAATGCTCTCTCCGGCCACGCTCGACCCCTGAAAAGTCATCACCACCGAGTCCGATGGAAACCAAAGTGTCAGCAGCCTCTCCGCGACGCATCATCAGGACGGGAGACAGGAGTGCTGCCATCAGGGCTGAACTGGAGAAGGGCAGGCGACAGAGTCTGGACGTGTTGCTGCACGACACCGGGGAGAAGGTCAAGGAGATGTTCCAGGGTGAGTGTTGTGAAGAGTATCAGCAGCTTCACCGCGACGCATCATCAGGACGGGAGACAGGAGTACTGCCATCAGATCTGAGCTGGAGAAGGGCAGGCGACAGAGTCTGGATGTCTTGTGTTAAGAGCATCAGGAACAAAACAGTAACATATGACCACCAACTATAGCATACATTGTACCCATGGAGATTTAACTCTGACCACCACTGTGATCTGAAAGCAGGTTACAGGCACATATGAAGAGTCTTGCACAAGGTCACGTTCATGTGTTTTTTTTTTGGTAATATTGAATGAAGAAACAAGCAAGATGTTCACCTGATGTTAAGTGGAACATATGCCATGTCAAATGCTGTGCATCCCATAGTTTGCATTGCAATATCATACAACACACTGCACTACGCTTATCATCTTGACACATCAGCTAAGTCTCATTTTGGGTAGTAATCTCGTCGGCGTACAGAGCCCTTCAAACAGAATCACAGTAAATACAATGTACCTAATGTTTTCCTATGAACAACCAACTATGAACACGGCTAATATGTATTGTGTCAGGTCTATCTCTGTTCGGCGAGCGGCGCGGCTCGGGCTCCGCCCCGCGCACCCCGCGGCGGTCTTCTCCGCGCTCGCGGCGCTCCCCGGCACCTGACGGAGCCTCGTCTACGTCTGATGAAAGATATTCCGACACCGATAGCTTGACCAGGTCAGTAAGCGACCCTGTGCCAGCCCACTGTTCGCCACTGGTCTCTTCTCTGAATATAAAGGATTTTGACACCTCCCACATTATGAGTATGGGGAAATCTCAAGCAAATGTTTCTTCACCACAACGCATGTACGATATTTAGTGGCCCCGAATTCATATAGCTAACTTATAAACTTTTTTCCTACATTACGTGTATCTAAAGTTTGTTCTAACGTTACCTTGATTCTAATATTTGATCAAACATTATTGTGTACCCTAACTTTGCTCCAACATTAACGTATATCTTAAGTTTGATCCAAAATTACTGTGTATCCAAAGTTTGTTCCAACATTAACGTGTATCTAAAGTTTGATCCAAAATTACCGTGTATCCAAGGTTTGTTCCATCATTAACGTGTATCTTAAGTTTGATCCAAAATTACCATATATCCAAAGTTTGTTCCATCATTAACGTGTATCTTAAGTTTGATCCAAAATTACCATATATCCAAAGTTTGTTCCAACATTAACGTGTATCTTAAGTTTGATCCAAAATTACCGTGTATCCAAAGTTTGTTCCAACATTAACGTGTATCTAAAGTTTGATCCAAAATAACCGTGTATCCAAGGTTTGTTCCAACATTAAAGTGTATCTCAAGTTTGATTGAACATTATAAAGTTTGATCCAAAATTACCGTGTATATAAAGTTTGCTCCAACATTAACGTGTATCTAAAGTTGGATCCAAAATTACCATGTATCCAAAGTTTGTTCCATCATTAACGTGTATCTTAAGTTTGATCCAAAATTACCATATATCCAAAGTTTGTTCCAACATTAACGTGTATCTTAAGTTTGATCCAAAATTACCGTGTATCCAAAGTTTGTTCCAACATTAACGTGTATCTAAAGTTTGATCCAAAATAACCGTGTATCCAAGGTTTGTTCCAACATTAAAGTGTATCTCAAGTTTGATTGAACATTATAAAGTTTGATCCAAAATTACCGTGTACTTATATAAAGTTTGCTCCAACATTAACGTGTATCTAAAGTTGGATCCAAAATTACCATGTATCCAAAGTTTGTTCCAACATTCACGTGTACGTAAAGTTTGATCCAACATTAAAGTGTATCTAAAGTTTGATTGAACATTATAAAGTTTGATCTAAAATTACCGTGTATCCAAAGTTTGATCCAACATTACGTGTACCAGTACACACAACTTTTGCAGCGTGGAGATGCTGACCGACGACCAGATCGCGTCGCTGATGCTGGACGCGCAGCTGGAGGCGGTGTGCGAGCGGCTGGCCGGCGTCGCGCGCATGCCGCGCTCCCCGCAGTCGCCCGAGGCCAGATATTGAGCCTTACCGCCTTGATGTTAAGGTCCAGTTTGCTGTTACACCTGCGAGGTGCCACGAGAGTAGCCCAACCAGAATTGTGACCTATTATATAAGAGCCACCAGTTGTCGCCACTAACACGGGAGGTTAAAAACTGACACAATCAGACTTATATGAAAGAAATGAAAAAACGTTAATTAGGCCAATTGGCATAACCTCTAGTGCCAGTGACGCCCCGGTAGTCCTCGTTAGAAAGTTTTCCTGTATCCTTCGATCAAGGGCTGAACGAACCACCATCTCTTTAAACAGTATTTTGCAGTACTGTTTAAATATTTTTATACAAACAGTATGAAACTGTCAAAACAATACTGCAACATAACTGCTTTAAAAGAGAGTTTGTAACAGCTATAAGAGCCTATGGAGTCCAACTTGTTGACCGTATTCGATATTATGTTAAAGTACAGGTATAATTTACTGTAAAAGTTTGCTTTGTGACTGAGGACTCCAAGAAAACTAATTGAGCATTTTCAACATAAATTTGATGAAGCGTGACCTTATTTCAAAGGCTAAAAATTACTTTTTGTTTACATAATAATATTGTTACCATGAAATCATGGTAAGGCGGTCTGGGTTCGAAAAACATAGTATTTATTTCTTGCATTTAATCCCCATAACCCAGGAGTCTAAAATGCAATAATTATATGTATAAGATAAAAATAACTAGGCATAATATTTATATACTAAGTAATACATAATATTGGCATAAGGTTTTGCCGTAGCTAACTCTTGCCATAGTTAGTTTAATAAAATGCACAGAATCTCGTATAGTAAAAATACCTTAAAAAAATAAAACAAATTTTACAGTTCCTTGAAAAAACATATAGTGATATCTTTAAAAAAGTTTTATGTAATATAGGTAACTTTACCTAACCCGGCGTCATAGTAGTAAATAGGGTATTTTAATACTTTTCACTCCTTTGGGTAAATAAAACACAAAAGCAAATATTATCCAGTTAAAAATATGAATATCAGAAAACATAATTATAAATTGAAAGGAATTGAGTGCTAATATCAATTAAACTGTTGTACACATTAGTTTTTACACTAGCTTAGTAAATCACTTGCAATAAAAAGATAATAAAATTGTGTGCGCGTCCGTGTCGTAGATTTGCTTAGTGTTTTAGGATAAATAGGCCTATTTTAATAGAGAACGTACGAATTTTAGGTCTCAATTAATCAACACCAAACTTGAGAGTCACAATTTTTGCACATTTTTGCTATATTTCTTTTACGTAACAGTCGATCTCAATAAGCTCAGACTTATTTCGTGTGGCAGTATTATTTCTAGGCTTAATTTATTTTATTGCAAAATAAAATTATTATATTTATTACCTAATATTAAATTGATCGCTATATTGATGATCTGCGTTTGGCTGAATCTTGCTCTCTAATTGTTATGTTTATAATATGTATGTTTAATGTTGCACATCTTATTTTGTGCATGAGACATCAAAGCACTGCACCAAATAGCTTCAAAAGTTCGAAAGTAGTTTTGATGTTATCATTTTGTCATTTTATTCATGACATTTGATTCGTTGTCTTCCAACAAATAAAGAAATATCCTTATTAATTATATTTAAAGATAAAATTTTGCGAAAGAAAATGTAAGATATGACACAACATTTATGGATAAAGAGTCAATCGCTCCTTGAGCGGTTGTGGGCTGTGGCTTGGAGGACGATTTAATAATTCAATATCTGGGTGACCGAGCTTCGCTCGGTGGCCAATAGATGGCAGCAGTAGTCATAATTTTATTTTTTTGGTAAATTCGACATTTAATAAAAATGAATCCTAGCTAGATCGATTTATCGCCCCCATTACCCCCTGTATACTAAATTTCATGAAAATTGTTCCAGCCGTTTCCGAGATCCAGATTATATAGAAATATACATATATACAAGAATTGCTCGTTTAAAGGTATAGGATTAACTACATTATACTTTGTCATCAGTAATTCATTATTACCTAATCTATGTAATAATGAATTACTGCAAAATGTTATTAATGTATGATTAACCATCAAGCCACCAAGAAAAAACCATCTTGAACTTGCCAAAAACGTCTGTCCATTCAGATCTTTCAGTCACCGAATCAGTATACCGACAAATATCACGCAATAGGTGACAAGTACGACTGCCAGCATTGATATATAAACTAAGGATTTCGGGTCAGCGCTAAAAAGTATCCGTATCTAACGAAAACCAAAAGGCGAAAAGATTTCCAATAGCACTTAAGCAAAATTAGGCTGCATAATAATGTTTTAAGACATAAATTACAATGTTTTAGTTTGTTTGTAAAAATACACATGTACCCTCGTTTATATAGGTTTTCTCGAAACACTTCGTGAATTTTGTATTATACCCAGGGTCCATAGATTTATATGCCGATTACTGCCAGTCATAGACATTGTCGGTCGCCAGTCCTACACAATACACATCCTTTTTTGTATCTTTAAATTCATCATATTTTTCTACCATAACAAATTAAAAATATTAATTATTGTATCAATGAAATTGTCTCAAACATAATGTGATAGGCAATTAAATAAAGGTTATCTAATTTCATCGTTAACTAGTGAAGTAATAGCTAGAACACTAGTTGTAAGGTTTCGCTTGGATACGCTTTAGATTGTGCTGGCACAAAGTATTGTGATTTGTGATGCTAATGTGACGTACTTTTTAGATTTTAAAGCTGATATTAGTGGATAATGTAATACTGTTAGGTTAATTATAAGCTTGCACATAGCATTGCAAACTAAATATCTAGATGGTTAGACATTGGATTACATAAGCTTCATCATAATGTCAAAATGTACATGCAAATATGCACGAAACTATAAATTAATAATCAAAATACCATTTATGGTCAAAGTCTACATTTATTTTTAAATATTATTAAATTTAATATATATTTAATATATTATCATATTTAAGTACTTAAATAATTTATAATATCTTCTAATGGTATTTGTATATCAAACAGTATTTGCTATTTTGACTATAAAAATTAAATGGTACTGGACCATATAAATTTTATAGTGAAAGTATTACATAAATGGTATTTTGATTATTCATTTTATTTATTTTCAGAGAAAAAAATTACACGTTTACCCTTTTCTTATTAAATTAAGATTAACATTCCAGTAAAGTGCAAACTTAGAGTTAACTAAAAAAAATAGTACCTACCTATAATGAATTTGCAATTATAATTTATATGTATAAATGCGAAAGTGGATTTGCAATTATTATTTAATGATATGTATTACAATTAAGATTTCATTTCAATCCATGACAAAACATTTTTCATGTACGTAAATATCATGTACGTAAATACGAAAAGCAATGTAGAATTTATAAGCTTTTCATGTTCAAACAAAACATGCGCATGCTATATTCATATTTATTTATTATTTAATATTTTTATTCTAGTAATTACTTCAGTTTTATGTAGATAAAACACGTATAACGCCATGTCTTGTCACTTGTGTACATAGTTTAGAGCCTCCTGTCCTGTACCATGCAATACTGTAGTTTAAGCAAAACATATCCGATATTTTTAGAGAGCAGAATATCAAGGGTTTTTACGTAGTAATAAAAGGCGGCACGAATCTCGCTAAGTTACGCTAAGCTAAGCTATTTTGCTACGCTACGTTTGCGTGTCAAGTGAACTAATAGAATCGCTTGATTAAGACTAACTCAACAGGTCTGCCCGCGAAATTCAAAATTTTCGTGGTTTTTTGCAATTTGTATGCTTATTACACATAATAGGCTTATGGCAGTCATTTTGCGAGAATGGCAGTTACTTCTTTACATGTTTATATCAAAATTTTTGCATAAAAATGTCTATCCTAGGAAATTAGTCCGAGTAAAGAGTTTTAATTGAGCAACTCGCAAATCTTGGATAAATTTCTTTAACTCGACACTTTCAAGCAGAGATTTTTATATAAATACGTGAAGATGATCTTAGGATTATCGCAATTTGACTGCCATAAGCCTATTACGTCTTATCAGCTTAAAAATCGCGAAAAACCACAAAAAATTTGAATTTCGCGGGCACACCTGTAGTGTGCTCCTTAATAAGCTATGAAAGCAAATAAAAATCAAGCGATTCCGTTGGTGTGTTTGACACAAAATGTAGCATTCCTCTTGTGAAAGAGCACCCTTAGATTAGATACCTACATAATACAAGTACGCGACGCGACAAGTATATGTAAATTAAAATCGAAGAAATCTTGTTAGATTTATTAAAAAAAGGAACATAGAGTTATTGTAATTTTTATCGTTAATTTTTTAACAATTTTGCTTAGGAGGATTTGTCCCGTCTATATTACGTTCATGGGTTTACAGTATTTTGTATTGTAATTTGTTGAATCAGTATTTTGATTAGGGTCTCATTTTTAGGTTATTTTTCTTTAAGACAATGTTTAAATGTTTTAATACTCATTTTACCCCGTGTTTTGTTTATTTTCTGTAAGAAATTTTAATAAATAAACAAATATTGTTTAAAAAGAATAATCAATAATAATAATTAAATTATCTGCATTAGAATGGTTATTCAATTATCACAAATCCTAGAAGCAACATGCTGCTTAGCTGCAGTTGTATTAAGGTTTATTTTTTTTTTCAATTTTGTATTTTATTAATTATGATTTATGGAAATAATTAATGATATGTATGGCCTTCGCTCGAGTCGCCTACGATATTATAAGATGTCTACCGTTATATTTAATAATATTACGTTAATATTAGTTTCATTACGTTCTTTTTACCTATTTACCTAGTTACATTTGCGTGAGAAACCCTACAACATTCATATTTATGATTAATTATTTTATGTTTGTAATACGAGAAAAAAAAAAGCTTTAAAACGTTATTAATTTTCGGCGTTGTGATATTATCTGTACAAATGTTAGCCATAACAGAGATGAGAGCGTACAGTTTGTGCAGAACTTTGAGCTCTCTGCATACTATCCCTCTTATTGCCTCCTATAAGCAAGCAACTACAACAAGGCACCCACTATAACTATCTCTGCATACTATCCCCCTTATTGCTTGCTTATAGGAGGCAATAAGGGGGATAGTATGCAGAGATAATTATAGTGGGTGCCATAAATAGGAGAGTGAATAGGCATGCCTATAGAAATAGGCAAGCGTGCCCCACTCTTTAGGGGGCGTACGACCATCTTTTAAAGCAGTACCTAATGCTGTATTTTCATACAAACAGTATGAAAATGTCAAAACAATACTGCGCATTACTGGAAATGGTGGTACGGCCTCTTATCATTGCTTTCCATCAGTCATGATTGTAGTCAAGCGCAACCCTGTCAATAATAAAACAGTGCATCGTGGAGAGGTTGTTTCTTTCCTGTTCCTGATCCTTCAGGGGGCTCACAAAGTTTTGCGCGAACCATATTTTCCCTACCTGTTCAATTCGAGACACCATTTGCAGTCGTTACCAAAACGCCACGTTAGAATTTCCGACTGATAAGTACGTTCTAATTACCAAGTAACAAAGCAAACCAAGCACATAAACCAGAATTAAGTCAAGTCTTTTGAGCAAAGCATATATAGAAGTCACTTGATGGTAATAATAATTGTAAAGTTGACTCAAACCACCTGAAGATGAGACTCAAAAGGAGACATTTTTCGCGCGGTCCGCCGCGTCCAGTTTGTTTGTTTGTTTGTTGTGCCTGTCTAAAGACACCACGTACTTCGCTCAGCAGCCGTCTATAGACGGAAAATAAATTCGGATGACCGCATCCTGAGGTTTTGAGTCAAAACCTCAGGATGCGGCCATCCGAATTTTTTTCGTTTTTCATACAAAGGAACAGTAGTACCAAGCCAAATTGCCAACTGTCGAAATTATATAGACGGCTGCTGAGCGAAGTACGTGGTGTCTTTAGACAGGCACAACAAACAAACAAACAAACTGGACGCGGCGGACCGGGCGAAAAATGTCTCCTATTTTTCGCGCGGTCTTCCGCGTCTAGTTTGCTTACTTACTCAAACTTATCAAATTGAGAGCCTCTTTTTCAGAAAGCTATGGAAGAAAGTAACGGTGTATCGAACTGAATAAGTAGAGGTACGCATCGTTCTAGTAATAAATGTGCGGACTAAAATATCTTGTGAGGTGAGAGACTTACTAAAATGGATGGAGATATAATTATACGAATAATTGAATAGTGTACGCACGTTTATTATCGGTGAATACTTAGTGATCCAATATGTAAGTACATATTGTGTTGAATGACTTGCCTTCAGATGAATAAATAATGTACCTAGTTATTATAGTTATATTGTTCTTATTTACCTAATTTCCTGTTAATCTTCTTATCTGAGGACATTACAGTGTCAGACGGTTCGATTTATTCGATAAAAGCAACATTTATTAATGTCATGGGACCAGTTTCTTAGTATTATAGAAGATCCCAGGCCCAGTTAGCACGCGTGCAGGTCGTGGATTCGATTCTCGCCACAAGCCATTTTGCAATCTTTAAGTGGCTTCGGTTGCGGCTAAGTTACTCTAAGTTACCTCTTTGACGGCAAAAGCTTACCAAGCGATTGAGATTTTCCGGTGCGATGTCACGTAAAAACTGACCCCTAACATCTTTGGATGCGTCGTCACTTATCTTTAAAGGAGAATATACCAATAAAATTTCCTCAAAATGTTTCAAGATTTTATTTTCAGTACCTACATTGGTTACATTACAACAGAGTACGTACACGGACGGCGAATACATCAATATACTTACATTAAAAATTGCACAGAAAAACAATATGAACTAAATAAATTCATTTTTTGGTTTTAACTTTGAACCATCGCAAACAAAGTCAGGCATGCAACCATTCTTGTGTCATTGTAACAAAAATCCTCCGAAACGGTTTGAACGATTTTGATTTTTTTAGTCTGTTCCCAGACCAACTTTTAAATACTATTTTACTATTTTTCATACCAATAAAACCGGGTCCAGTATATACGTTTTCAGCACGAAAATGAAGCTTGACTTTGTTTGTTATAGGTGAAACAATAAAATAGCTTACGAGACCAACAAGCCTTATAGAAACCAGTCGATCGTTTATGTCGACAAGGCTGTCTTGGCGCGTGGCCAAAATCGGAGCTAGCGCGACTATCTTGTGATAGTTTGATAGTTCGCTCGTTCGGTATATCGCTATTGTATTTTGTGTTGTTTTTGCTTATTATTAACTAAAATAAAACTCAAATTGAAGAAAAATTGAGATTTTATTTTTTGGCTGGACCTTGTACTTCTTATAATACGCCTCCCTGACAATGTCATTCAAGTGCCAAGAGAGCCTTGTCGGACTGAATCAAAGAGGTATATTATATGTAGATCAATGGACTGAATGGAACAAAATCTAGAAGCTGAATGAGAATGACAGGTGTCTTCAATAAGTTACGTGATCAATTTGTCGAGTGGATCTTAGGTACGTCATTCATACGTCAGTCATATGGCTTACTTAGGCTCCAAGTCTTGAGTGTTATTATAGTGAAGTCTGGTTCAAAAATTTCAACATCTATATGCTCATGGCTCAATAGAGTGAACATGAAAAAAATAACTTTCGAATTACTACGAAGAACGAGCTAACTTAAGAAAATCTTCTTGTCCAATGGCATAAACTGGAACTGAAGTCGCGGCGGTACGAGGAAGCAATAAGACAAAATTCAATGCAGATAAGAGTATTCGAAAGTTAATTTTTCTCGTGCTCACTACTTGCCCTAGTTTTATTTTAAGCTCGCGTTTAAAGTACAACAAAATAAAACGTCTACAACTCTACATAAAATAATTCCTACGAAACATAATTAATACAACAAGTTAATTCTAAACTATCACATTAAATTCACTATTTTTGAGCACTTATTTGAATTTCATTTTAATACATTTTAATACATATTTATGATTTTTATGATAACCATTTCGTTTGTGCACAAAGTCTGCACTCTTCGTACTGTACGAGTATTTCGCGAAAATGGTGTAGATCTTTTTCAGGTCGATTTTGTGTACAACGGAATCAATTAAAGTTAGTCCACACCACGACATTTAATTGGTAAACAAGGTAGTAAACATAAAAACTTTGGAATTAACATTTACAACCTACACCTACAATATCCCTTAGTGTCTGAAAAACTAAGGTCTTCGAACGGTACATGTTGATAACGATGCTGATGGCTTAAGGATCCGATACATGGATACGATCTTTTTTTATGAGCCGCATAAGAAGGCTCAAAGCACAGAGTCAGCTCAGAGTCACTCGAGAGGGCGATGGAGTGAGCTATGCTTGGAGTATCTCTACGCTATCAAATCAGAAATGAGGAGATCCGTAGACGAACCTGAGTCACCGAGATAGATACCCCAACAACGTATCGCGAACCTGAAGTAGTAATGGTCGGGACACATAGATCAAAGAATCGACGGACCGGGGTCCCCAAGTGCTGGATTGAAATCCCGTACGGGAAAGCGCAGTATTATCAGACGTCCGACCAGATGGACTGGCTACACTAACGACCGGTTTCTTCAACTACCTTTTACTGAAAAGTAAAAGTTAAATATGGCGGTCTGACCCTTTTCACGACAGATGTAAGCATCAGACCGCCATATTTAAATATTAATTACTTTTCAATATAAGTCAGTTCAAGAAACCGGTCGTAAGAGAGTAGATGGATACAAGTGGCGCAGGAGGAGTAGCTTGGAGATCATTGCAGGATGCCTTTGTCCAGCAGTGGACGTCCATCGTCTGAAACGAACTAAGTAACAAACATAGATGTTGGATATCAGAGTATAAATGTTGTGTTTTTAGGTTATAAGTACTATGCGTGCCAAATGAGAATAGGACTGTCAAGACGCCATTTTGTTCAGAAATACGCGCAAACTTCATTACTAAAGTGTATGGTGTGCAAAAAAATCAGTAAACAAATTATATTCCGTTTAAATGTTTAATGTACGCTTTTTTGGTATTTCTTATACATTTCACGCCAAATTAATTATAAATGAGTAGGAAATGAAATATACATAATATATTATTTCAGTTTTTATTAATCGGATATTTCCACTACACCACTTAACACAGCGTCATCGTCGTCGTAGTCTGAATAACCATACCTGTAGAACAAATTTATCCAAAATTATCCATAAATAAAATTCAAGAATAGTATTTTTAAATGAATATAATGATTATACAATAATTAAATCTATACTATAATATGAACAATAAAAAATATATGAAATTTCTGTTTTGCACTTTTTTGCTGGCAGTACTATTTTGACAGTTATCGTGTGAAGTTGGCAGCAAGCGCGGTCCTATTCTTAGTTGGCACGCATAGTAAAGGTATTTTATCTTTTTTATCCAAATGGGACAAGTCTTATTGCAGAGACCATCTTCTGGGCATTTTAGATCTCGTCTTCCCAAATATTCGTATTAAAAATTGATGGTTCGAATAAATCGCGATTATAATGCCAAATCAATTATGCCGTGTGGAATAAAGCAAACGTAAGTCACTGTCACTAATTTACTATCTTACTAGTCTATCCTATTCTAACGATTTCTTTGGAAACTAAAATAAAGTCTTAAAAAACTAATTTAATACTAAACAACTCACTTATTTACAACAGAATATATTATAGTATAATAATTTACCGCGACTTCCGCTACTTTACAATACTCGCAAAAAGCCTGGAATCCATTCACGAAATAAAAGTAGGCCATGTATTCTGTGTTAAATAAATCCAGAGCGTTCCCTGGTTTTATCCCTATTCATCAAAATCAGCAGCAGCGAAATATATCGATGCGCTGGATGCAAACGAAATGGAATTAAATTAAAAAAAATATATATGAGATTGACAGTAATGTCCGTACGGAAATCACGTGATCTATTCAGCGATCATTCATTCGTTTGACATCAAAATATCTGAAGGGTACGGCTGCAGTAGTAGCGGCGTGAAGGAATTACAAAATAATTAATTATAAACTTTAACATTCATTATTATATCAATGGGATTATTCTTAAATTGCACACAAAAAATAAAGGAAATAATTTTATTTGTTGTAAAATAAACTTAAGGTGGATAGTTCCAGGTAGCTGCACCGTTTTATTTTGTCCAATAAAGCTACCCAATTACGGAACTATTGAACCTATTATAAATATTTTTGAGTATATTGAATCTGTTAAATGCAATTAACAATGAAAACTACAATTACTTATTACTAACAAGTTTAATCACGATATACAGCTCGTAAAAAAACTTTATAAAAATAACAAATTTTTTTATAAAGAAATATACGTACATAAAAAATAAAGAATCATTCTCCATTAATAGTATTGTCAACAAATACCTCATTTCAGTAAACTTTATATAGACAGAGATGCCTCCATTTTTTCTATTCTTTCTTGCCAAACTATAAATCTAAATAAAATTTTTATTTGACGGGCTACTTGGAAACATCAACCTTAAGCATGAGTCAGCTAAAACGAAATAAGTTAAAACCTTAAAACGAAAATCCGCGCATCCACGGCTGTCAAACTTGTGCGTTAAAAACTAATATAACTATTAAGTACTTACAATGACAAAAAATTCAATTTCCTAATTTACTAAAATCTAGACTATAATGCGCGACAACAAGTGTTCTACTATACACGTTGCAAAGCTTATCTTTATTATCAATAAATAAAATGTTGTTAGAATACTTTGATTCCATGTACTTACTTACTATTAATAATAACAATAATTTCGAGTTCATCTTCTAAATAATAATAAAGTAACATTTAATTTTATTTGTCCAATACATTTCAGTTATTTTAAGTATATATTATTTAAAATTTATAGTTTATACAATCCAAACTTTGGCACGTTCCTAATACTATTAATTTTATAATGAGCTTTAATAAAAATAAAATATAACATCTTCAGTACAACAACCTCTTGAAAGGAAGAGAACGTCAATTTGTATCTACCCTCATTACTCCTTCTTCACTTACTATAAATGCATCACCTTTCATAAATTTGAAAAACCCTTTCACTAAATAGAATTCATCAGTAATTAAAAAAAATCCATTTAAATTAAATCTAATACTTTTTGGAATGTTGCGTTCAACACAATATTCTTATCCACTATAACATAATATCTTAAATTTTGTTTAATTAATCATTTTTTAACATCATCACCCTTCATCATCAACTTTACATTGTTTCTCACACAAAAATAAATATTTCATCATCATTCTTACCCCAAAAATCTCACAACGGTTTCGTGTCGCATGTCAGTGTCAGATGTTTGTCAGTTAATATATTCATTTATCAGTTATATTTTTGTCAGTTATTATATTATTTCGGTGACATCTCTCGTATTGCTCATCCACGATCTGAAATAAAAAATTAAAATTATTCACTCTGAAACAGGAAAGTACATAGTTTGTATTGGGTAGTTGACTGAAATCAACTATTTTATTTATTTTTAAAACTGAAATTTAATTTTGAAACTAAAATTAATAATAATATCGATGCCAGAAGCCAAAATAGCTGGTGCCGGAATAATGAGGCTAAGGGCAGATTTTTTAATCGCCAGATTAACTATCTGAGGAATAAACTAGAAACATTTTCCATATAGAATCAGTCAAAATGTCATAGCTTGTGGGCAAAGACATGCCTGGGCAGTAGCCCAGGCATGTGTCTTTGCCCTTATGTGTCTTAGCTAGCAAGCTATGGGCAAGCTATGGGGCTTCTGGATTTGTGGTCTATGCCAGTACACACACACTCACTCTGACAGTTTTCAATGGTGGGAGAAGACCGTTCCTGTAAAATACAGTGGAGCAGCGTAGCATGCACAAATGTTAGTCGTAGTCACCTGTGCGGCTAGCGGGTGAGCGTGCGCAGGTGTCAGGGCGCGGCGGCGGGCTGCCGGCAGTCGGCGCAGCTCGCCATGCTGTGCGAGTAGCGCTCCAGCTGGAAGGCGCCGCTCGCCGCGCCGAACTGCCGCGCGACGCGCTGGCAGCTCTGCAGCACGGCCTCCCAGTCCGCCAGCTCGTCTGCAACAACAACCCCCGCATCAGATACACGAGCATCAGTTGACAACATAATGTGGCCTCCCAGTCCGCCAGCAAGTGTGCAACAACAACACCCCTACATCAATTACACGAGCATCAGTTGACAACATAATGTGGCCTCCCAGTCCGCCAGCAAGTGTGCAACAACAAAACCCCTACATCAAATACACGAGCATCAGTTGACAAAACAATGTAGTAGGCTATAGTCTAGTCATGTATAAATAAAATATGTGTAATGAAATGAGTGACATTTCATTCATTTGAATTTGCCGCGCTTCGCGTATCTATGCTGTCTGTCGCGTGCCTGTGATATAGTGATTGGTGATCTGTGTCTATGATTTAATGGCGTGTGACGCTCGGATTGTTTTGTGCATTTTATCGTTATAATAACTTGTAGAAGAATGTGATTGAGGACTCGATATATAGTGAACTTTAAATGTCGTTTCTTTGTAATTTCAGGTGAGATAGAAGTGTAATTGTCGTAACTTGATAATAACTTGATGATTGTAAAGACTTGTTAAATAAAACAAAACTTTGTAATTTCAGAGAAACAATTTGTGGTTTGTTTTGGAGATCCTCAATACCTTATAAAACGACATTTTTGTGAACTAAAAGAAGATGGACCGGCTTCAATTTGAGTTTACAATGATAGCCTCAAATGATGGCAAATCAAATGTATTAGCCATAACCTCAATATCTACTGAAGAAGGAAAATGTTATGTTTTACCCGAGGAACTGAAGCCGGTGAGTCATCATACATATATTGTTAAAACGAACACTTTCACAAAAGTAAAAAATAGCATTAAAAAAAGACACCAGAGTAGAAAAGTATGGATAAAGTTGGATGAAAATCTAAAGAAGACATATGTAGATGAGGAAGGTAATATGCAATTTTTAGATCAATATTTAGATGAAATGAGCACAACACAAGCAAAGGACAAAAATGACACTTTGCAACAAATCTTGGAACAATTAATAGAAACTACAACTAAGAAAGAAAGTCAACATAACTTAAAACATATCTCAGAAAAATTTATTATTGAAAAATTCACAAGCAAAAATCCTAATGCGATGCAATGGATAGAAATTTTTGAAAAAGAGTGTGCGCGCTTTAATATAACAAAAGATGAGACAAAAATAGATATTTTGAGGTTATTTTTAGATAAACCTTGTTTGGATTGGTATAGCTCGATGACCATAAAACTAACAATAAATTCTGAATGGAAAGACAAGTTTTTAGAAACTTTTAAAAACCAAGGATGGGACATAGTCACATATGCTCTCGCATTTAGGTATAAAGAAGGACAGTTAATTGATTATGCCATAAAAAAAGAACGGCTTTTATTAGATATAAACAAATCTATAGATTCCAAAACAATGATAGATCTTATTGCAACTGGTTTACCTGGATTTATCTTAAATAAGTTAAACAGGGATGAACTCAACAACACTACTGACTTGTTCAACGAGATAAGAAAATATGAAGGCACGATGTATAAGAAAAACTCAACTAACATAAAGAGCAGTACATTTTATAATAAAAATAAAACTTATGAGAAGAAGTCATGTAAGACTTGTGAGTCTTTGGACAAAGGAATTTGATATCATCCGGAGGAGTCATGTTGGTTCAAGAAAAATAAAAATGAACCTGAAAAAGTTCTTAAAACTAAAAATGTAAACAATAACTCCATAATTGAAGTAGACATAAATACTGAGAAAAAAAACTAGTAAGTACACCATTAATCAAAATCAAGCTTTTATTAGAAAATAAACTAGAAGTGAGTGGTATTTATGATTCAGGCTCACAGATTTCTATAATAAATTCAAGATTAATAAAAGTAAAAGAAAAAAAGATGATGTGAACATAGCATACATGAAAACGGTTAATGGTGTGAAGAAGATGGATGGCTTGATAACAATAAAAATTAAAATATTTGATTTAGAAGAAGAGGTGGATGTATACATAGTAGAAAATGAAGATTTTGATGATTTCATAATCGGATTAGATATGATAAAGAAATTCAGATTAACCCAAAATGAGAACTTGCAGATAGAACAAAAGAAAATAACAAATAAAATAGACAGGATGTCTAAAGATAACAGAAATGAAGATAATAATATAAAAAATATACAGTAAATTTCAATGAACACATAGAAACAGAGGAATTTATAAGTATGACAGACCATTTAGATAATCAAAAGAAAATTGAGATAGAGAAAATTATAAAGGAATATAAAACAATATTTGCTAAGGACAAGTATGATATAGGTTCAGTTAAAGATTATGAAGCTCGCATAGATTTACAAGTAAATAAATATTGTAGTAAAAGACCATACAGATGTACAATACAAGATAGATTAGAAATTGAAGAGCAAATATCGATGTTACTAAAGAACAATTTAATAGAAGAATCATACAGTCCTTTCGCTGCTCCAGTGACATTGGCGTTTAAAAAAGGTGAAAATAGAAAATCCCGTTTATGTGTAGATTTCAGAGAGTTAAACAAAATAGTTATACCACAAGCTCAACCATTTCCTTTGATAGATAATCTAATTATTAAAACTAGAAATTGCAAGTATTTTACTACACTAGATATAAACTCAGCATTTTGGGCAATACCATTACGGGTGGAAGACAGAAGTAAAACAGGATTTGTCACACAAGATGGCCACTTCCAGTGGACCTGCCTCCCTTTTGGCTTGAAAACATCACCAGCAATTTTCCAGAGAATCTTAAGCAATATTCTAAGAAAACACAATCTCACAGGATACTCTGTTAACTATATTGATGATATTTTGATATACTCGTCTACCTTTGAAGAACATATAAGGCACATTAGAAATGTATTAGAGGCAATAATTAAAGAAGGCTTTAGACTGAAGTTTAAGAAATGTACCTTTGCTTCAGACTCGGTAAAATACCTCGGCCATATAATTCAGAACAATTCAGTAAGACCACTAAAAGACAATTTGATTTCAATAAGGAACTTTCCAACTCCTAAGACGCAAAAGAACATCAGACAATTTTTGGGAAAAATAAACTTCTACCATGACTATATACCAAGAAGTGCAATTATCTTAGATCCATTACACAATTTATTACGAAAAAACGAGAAATTTGTATGGTCAGAGAAATGTGAAGAAGCATTCAATCTGATAAAAAGATATTTATGTTCGCAACCGGTCTTGGAAATATTCGACAAAGACTTACCAATCAAAATCTTTACCGATGCATCTTTGGAGGGCATTGGAGCAATATTAAAACAGACACAACTAGATGGTAAAGACAAACCGGTGGCATATTTCTCAAAAAAATTGAATGTACATCAAAAACGGAAAAAGGCTATATATTTAGAATGTCTTGCTATGAAAGAAGCTGTTAAATATTGGCAGCACTGGCTCATCGGAAAACAATTCACCATTTACTCAGATCACAAACCTCTAGAGAACATGAACATTAAATGCAGGACAGATGAAGAATTGGGTGATCTCACATACTACCTATCTCAGTATGACTTTACCGTAAAATATATCCCACCAAAAACATAAATGTAAAAAAAGGAGAGCCAAGTTCAATAGAAAAATTATGCTTGGCTGTCGGCTTCGCCGCAAAAAGAATGGAGATCTAAATGAGTGCCAAGTTCTATGTAAAATCGAAATTTGTATTTATAGGAACAAAAAAACAATATGAACAATTATTAAACTCTATTTTTTTGCTTTATTGAATACCTATAACAATTGCTGTTATTCAAAAATGTTAGATCTTAAAGTAGGTTAGATTTGACTTGGCCAGTTTTCATTACATCAGTCATTTTATAAAGTTATACAACATTTTAATTCTGATAAAAACTCGCCAAGTCAAATCTAACCTACTTTAAGATCTAACATTTTTGAATAACAGCAATTGTTATAGGTATTCAATAAAGCAAAAAAATAGAGTTTAATAATTGTTCATATTGTTTTTTTGTTCCTATAAATACAAATTTCGATTTTACATAGAACTTGGCACTCATTTAGATCTCCATTCTTTTTGCGGCGAAGCCGACAGCCAAGCATAATTTTTCTATTGAACTTGGCTCTCCTTTTTTTACATTTATGTTTTTGGTGGGATATCATTACTTTTTGTAAAGAAGACTTGGCAGGTACTGAGTTTAAAGCTTTTTCTTGCGTTTCTGCTGCGTGATTTTCTTTTTTATACTATTTTCTTCTCTCTCTTGAATGTTAGAGATAATAGTGCGCATTGCCCATTCATTATCTGCTACCTTTTTAGTACGCTTCCTGTTTATGCTTAAATTAGCTAAGTCCGGGCGATATAGGGATCTCAGGCGGTTATATTCTATTCTATTATATATAAATCTCGTGTCACAATGTTTGTCCTCAATGGACTCCTAAACCACTTAACCAATTTTAATAAAATTCGCACACAGGGTGCAGTTTGCTCTAACTTAAAAGATAGGATAGCTTAAATCTCAATTTATCTATTTTTTTATATCCTTAAGGGCAAAACAACGTTTGCCAGGTCAGCTAGTATTCTATTATAGAACTATCTTGTGCCTTAATTTGACTAGGGTCTAGATTAATAAGGTGTACTCCGTCTAGGGTTTTAACCCTGGAGAGCGCAACGTAGGCCTGTCCTCTGCTAAATATCGAAGTGCCTATGTCCAGAAGAGCGCTGTCCAGACTAAGTCCTTGTGATTTGTGGATAAAGAGCTACAAACAAATGAGGTTTTGAAACAAACAACTTTACCCAAGTAATATTAATTGACTCTCAAAACTCGTCGAACAACGCAATCTTATAGGAGGATTTCCGCTAAACAACCGGGCATAACGACGATGCTGGCGCAAAGCAAATGAGCGCCGCTAAGAGCATACTTTAGTTCGTTCGCAACTTCGCGTATCGGGTGCGCGCGCATAGTTGTAACACACTAGTCCTCGCGTACAAGTGCAAGGCGCGAGCGAGTTCAATTCTTAAATTAGTCAATGATACATAAATCTTATATCGGTAACAAAAATACATCGCTATTGCCTTGATCTTGGTATACCTACATACACATTGGACTTTCTTTTAAGGTACAAAGAGTTCGAAGTAAGAAATTTATACCTTAAAATATTATAGCTTATTTTTTAAAGAAATAAGAGAAACGAACCTTGATTACTGATCTTTGTTATTTTAGTGAGCCGTGGACTATAAAATATCGTGAAATATTTATCACCATTGAAGAGCTAATATTTGTAATGACTTGTCATAAGTGCCTGTAAGTTAGGCCTATATGAAATATAAAAGTACTAGCAGTGCCCGCGGACTCCGTTCCGCGTTAAAAATATTTTTATCCCGGCCCGTTTATCCCATATAAGGCCCAGTTTCCACCAAAGCGGAGCGGAGTGGAGATGTGTTTGAATAACCAACCAGATTTCATCATTTCGACATCACCTCTCCCCTCAGTTTCGGAGATGTTAAAATGTCGAAATCTGATTGATTACTCAAATACAGCTCCGCTCCGCTTCGCTTCGGTGAAAACCGGGCCTTATACGTGCTTATAACCACAGCCACGGAACACCTAATAGTATGCCACAGCCCACAGCGCTGGACGCGAGCGAGGCATTCGCATAGATACTGCGGACTGCCGGGGCGGCGCGTTTTTATTTTGCGAATATCTTGGAAGATATTTGTTTAAAAGTGTATAGCGTAAAAGGCACAAATATTCTACATTAAATTTCCGTTCTGAAAAACATATTTACAAAGATATAAATTAATACCATATGGGCTAAATAAGCTTCACAAAAATTATTTATTTGTAATCCAAAATTTTAAAAGTAAAAGCAGTTATTGAGAGTTACCCGTAGGAGATAGGCATATGCTATCGCGGACTTTTTTGCAGATTTTGATACGTTCTTTAATATTGTAGAACATTGTTTTGTTCTATCCTCAATAGTTTCCGCAGCGTACGCGATGAAAGCAATTTTTTTTGCGACTTGGATTGCATTATTCAAGTTTTAGTAAAGATGCATAGTTAATTTTGGAAATTATTATAGCCTATGACACTCCACGATAATGTAGCTTTCTATTGATAAAAGAATTTTGAAAATCGGTTCAGTAGATCCAGAGATTACCCCTTACAACGTCACAAACTCACAAATATCGTTACGCTACCTCTTTATAATATTAATATTAAATAATATTATAATATTACTAGCTGACCTGGCAAACGTTTTGCCCTTGGGGATTTAAAAAATAGTTGAATTGAGATTTAAACTATACTATCTCTCAAGTTGGATCGAACTGCACATGGTGTGCGAATTTTATTATAATCGGTTAAGTGGTTTAGGAGTCCATTGAGGACAAACATTGTGACACGAGATTTATATATATTAAGACTAGCTGACCTGGCAAACGTTGTTTTGCTCTTAGGGGTAATAAAAAATAGATAAATTGAGATTTAAACTATCCTATCTCTCAAGTTGGATCGAACTGCACATGGTGTGCGAATTTTATTATAATCAGTTAAGTGGTTTAGGAGTCCATTGAGGACAAACATTGTGACACGAGATTTATATATATTAAGATTAAGATTTTTGGTTTGATTTGATATCTACCATGCAGATACGTTTTTTACTACATGTATATGAATACGGTAAATACAACAAAATAACATTTTTTACAATTTTCGCCTGTCTGTCTCTCTGTCTGTTTGTTCCGGCTAATCTCTCAAATGGCTGGACCGACTTTGACGTGACTTTTATTAGCAGGTAGCTGATGTAATAAGGAGTAACTTAGGCTACGTTTATTTTATTTTAGAAAAAATCTATAGAAAATAAAATAAAATACCTAATTTTGCAATGTCCAAATTAAAGAATCGACTGTTAGACGGAAAGAAGTTCGCCGGGTCAGCTAGTACAACATAAGTTTGCTGCTGTCAAATGATGTCAGTATAGCGTACGTTTTCTCACTGGAACTAGAACTGAGTGGCTGAGACAACGCAAAACGCGTGACAGTTGACAGCGGCAATCTTATAGCGAACGGGTTGTATAAAGTATTTATTTATTCATTGAATCTCATATATATATGTACTTCACTTTTATACTATTATTGGTTTAGGCACGAAGAACCTGGTTGTTTAGCGCGTATTACAAGTTTTTTGTATGAGGACACCGCTTATTTTTTTATTTTTTTGACTTTTTTATTTTTTGATTTTTTCCTACGCTCACACAGAATTACCGAGCTGGATTCCAAATTTTATCCTTCTAGGTCATCTGGAAGTAGGTTAGATTTAGGTACTATATGTCGCTTTGTATGAGAACACCACTTATTTTTTGACTTATTTTATTTTTTGATTTTTTCCTACGTTTACACACAATTAACGAGCTGGATTCCAAATTTCATCCTTCTAGGTCATCTGGAAGTAGGTTAGGTTTAGGTACTATATGTCAGTTTGTATGGGGTCACCCCTTATTTTTTGACTTTTTTTAATTTTCTGATTCTTTACTACGCTTACACACAATTACCAAGCTGGATTTCAAATTTTATCTTTCTAGGTCATCTGGTAGTAGGTTAGATTTAGGTACTATATGTCAGTTTGTATGGGGACACCCCTTATTTTTTGACTTTTTTTTAATTTTCTAACTTTTTCCTACGCTAACACACACTTACCAAGCTGGATTTCAAATTTCATCTTTCTAGGTCATCTGGAAGTAGGTATAGGTTAGATTTAGGTACTATATTTCAGTTTGTATGGGAACACCCCTTATTTTTTGACTTTTCTATATTTTTTGATTTTTTCCTACGCTTACACACAGTTACCGAGCTGGATTCCAAATTTCATCCTTCCAGGTCATCTGGAAGTAGGTTAGGTTTTTGTACTATATGTTTTTTTGTATGGGGACACCCCTTATTTTTAGACTTTTTTTTATTTTCTGATTTTTTCCTACGCTTACACACACTTACCAAGCTGGATTTCAAATTTCATCTTTCTAGGTCATCTGGAAGTATAGGTTAGATTTAGGTACTATATTTCAGTTTGTATGGGAACACCCCTTATTTTTTGACTTTTCTTTATTTTTTGATTTTTTCCTACGCTTATACACAGTTACCGAGCTGGATTCCAAATTTCATCCTTCCAGGTCATCTGGAAGTAGGTTAGGTTTTTGTACTATATGTTAGTTTGTATGGGAACACCCCTTATTTTTTTACTTTTCTTTATTTTCTGATTTTTTCCTACGCTTACACACACTTACCAAGCTGGATTTCAAATTTCATCTTTCTAGGTCATCTGGAAGTATAGGTTAGATTTAGGTACTATATTTCAGTTTGTATGGGAACACCCCTTATTTTTTGACTTTTCTTTATTTTTTGATTTTTTCCTGCGCTTACACACAGTTACCGAGCTGGATTCCAAATTTCATCCTTCCAGGTCATCTGGAAGTAGGTTAGGTTTTTGTACTATATGTTAGTTTGTATGGGGACACCCCTTATTTTTTGACTTTTTTTTATTTTCTAATTTTTTCCTTCGCTTACACACACTTACCAAGCTGGATTTCAAATTTCATCTTTCTAGGTCATCTGGAAGTATAGGTTAGATTTAGGTACTATATGTCAGTTTGTATGGGAACACCCCTTATTTTTTGACTTTTCTTTATTTTTCGATTTTTTCCTACGCTTACACACAGTTACCGAGCTGGATTCCAAATTTCATCCTTCTAGGTCATCTGGAAGTAGGTTAGGTTTTTGTACTATATGTCAGTCAGTATGAATTTTAACGACTTTTTGACCTTCATATCTTTATAACCGTTTGAGCTAGCTTCATGAAAATTGGGCTTCTATATGATCTTATGGATATAATTAAACACACGAAGTTTTATGTGTTTACGTTAAATAGGTTTTGAGTTATAGAAGGGTCAAAAGCGGCACCAAGTGGTTCGTGTAAACTTACTCTTGGCGCTGGCTAGCCAGTTCCTTTGCTTGAACTTGGCTTGACACGCTGCCGCGTGTCTTGATACCTGGTAAAGCAAATGTAGAAGCAGACTGTTTGAGCCGAGACCCTGTATTAGAACCAGAAGATAACAGAGAGGAAACATTGAGAATAGTTAATTTAAAACAAATAAAAGATATAGTTGGAGACCAAGAGAAAAATGAAACAATAAGAGAAAAGTAACAAAATTTAATACTAAAAATAATATCTATTATAAAAAAATAAAGAAACAGGAAAAGATTATCCTCTCAGAAGAATTTAGTAAAAAACTTATAAAAAAGGTGCATGAAGATTTATGCCATATTGGGATCAGACAACTGCAGAAAAAAATAAGTTCAATATATACGGCTATAAACCTAACAAAAAATATCATAAATATTTGTAAAACATGTGAAATATGCATAAAAAATAAATCAAGATGTCAAAAAAAAATTGGATTAATGTCACAACTGGGACCAGCTACCAAACCATTTGAAATAATGTCAATGGATACTATTGGTGGATTTGGAGGATCTAGGTCTACAAAGAAATATCTACACCTTTAAGTAGATCACTACACAAGATATGCATTTATTGCGACTTCGAAAACCCAGAATGCATGTGACTTTATAAATTTAACAAAGAAAGTACTAGAGACAGATGAGATTGGAATTATCCTGACAGATCAATATTCGGGCATAAATTCAAGAGAATTTAAACAATTTTTGCAGGAGAATAATATTAAACTAATTTTTACAGCCGTGAATACACCATTCTCGAACGGATTGAATGAAAGATTAAACCAAACAATAGTAAATAAAATAAGGTGTAAAATGAATGAGAAAAATAATAAGAGAACATGGACAACACTGGCAAGAGAATGTATACAAAAATATAATGAAACAGAACACTCCGTTACAGGTTTTGCACCAAAATATTTACTGGATGGTACAAATGTATTTTCTACCAAATGAATTCAAAACAATGGAAAAGGAAGACAAGTGGATTGCTGATAGAAGATTGGCATTAGAGAATACAATAAAATCTCATGAGTACAACAAGAAAATATTTGATAGAAATAGAAAAATGCAAGAATTTAATGTAGGAGACAGTGTATATGTAGAAAATGGAAATAGACTGAATAGAAAGAAATTAGACGAATTAAAAATAGGCCCTTTCAAGATAATAGAGAAAATATCGAATTCCATTTATAGGATTGATACAGGCAACAGAAAAACAGAATCAACATTATTTCATATAACAAAATTGCAACCTGTCATAACAGAGGCTGAAGAAGATGAAGGAGATGATAATGAATATGAAGATGACTTATAAGTACATTTTACAGATATATTGCTTAGAATTTTCGCTCTTAGGGGGGGAGATGTAATGAAATGAGTGACATTTCATTCATTTGAATTTGCCGCGCTTCGCGTATCTATACTGTCTGTCGCGTGCCTGTGATATAGTGATTGGTGATCTGTGTCTATGATTTAATGGCGTGTGACGCTCGGATTGTTTTGTGCATTTTATCGTTATAATAACTTGTAGAAGAATGTGATTGAGGACTCGATATATAGTGAACTTTAAATGTCGTTTCTTTGTAATTTCAGGTGAGATAGAAGTGTAATTGTCGTAACTTGATAATAACTTGATGATTGTAAAGACTTGTTAAATAAAACAAAACTTTGTAATTTCAGAGAAACAATTTGTGGTTTGTTTTGGAGATCCTCAATACCTTATATATGTATGACCACCTAAGCTGGGTACTAGGACATCTGGAAGAGATACTCAAATGTAGCGTTAAGATGTCCTTGTGCATGTCCTTTCTGTGCTTATGTGTAGTTTTAACTTTGTATGTACTAAATAAATAAATAAAGATGTAACCTAAACTTTCACTATGGTGGTTCTCTATGACATCGTGGTGCACCTCTGCACCGTTACTATACCACTCGTCTCTACCTACACCTGTGATTATATAAGAAGATAATTAAATTCAAATAAAAGAGGGTCTATCCAGAATCTACTCGCCACTCGTGCATCTGTGCGCGAGCCTCATTAAAAATGGCAGTAAACACTCACCGATAGCGACGTGTGCGGTGAGCACGGTGTGGTGCGTGGACAGCGCCCACGCGTGTACCGAGTGCACGTGACGCACGCCGCTCAGCGCGGACAGCGCCGACACGCACTCGCGATACCTGCAACGAGAACGGTACATATTAGCTATGGTCATCATTACTTTCAGGGGTTTTGTGTACTTAAAGAGTACAGCAGGGCTAGACAAAGTAACTTGGCACAAGGCGTTGACGACAGTAGAAAACCACGTGATTGAATGAAAACAAATGAAGGCAGACTCTACTCTATTCTTAGCGTTGTTCACTGTCGGCTGTCAATTGTCATGCGAAGTACGCTAAAGGTTATCTACGTCTGCGAGAACGCCACGGAGCATTCAAACTGTTGTTGTCGATTTTCAGAAACAGCGTGTTTTCCTTTATTTCGGTCACGTTCGTTTACACGTTTTCTACAATCGCGTGGTTTGTCCATACATTTTTATCTACTGTCGTGAACGCTAAACGACTGTTACCCCTTACCCTGTATAGCCCCGCTGGGAACCTCCTGACGCTCCCCTTATGAGTGTTACCTGAAGTTAGCGGGAACGGCCTGCATGAGCATGGACAGCGCGTCGCGCACCACGCGCGCCGACGTCAGCAGCACCAGCACGCTGAAGATGAACGTGCAGATGGGGTCGATCACCTTCGCCGACGGCTGCCAGACACAACCAATGTTACCGATCACTGATCACGTTCCAAATACAATACATGAATTTTTTTACGACATTAGTCACAAAAACATAATTCTACTCCAGGCCATGCTAATTGCTATTACCATCATTTAATATAGCGATCTAAAAAGGTTTCAACATTTGAGATATTTGAATGCGGGTTTGAATGACCCTCTTACGTATATTTTGATGAGTACGGCAGCCAACAGAACACCGCAGCTCTGAATGAGGTCTCCGATGACGTGGATGAGGGCGGCGCGGAGATTTATGTTCCTGTAAAAAATAAAAAAATAATCATCTGAGTTACTGAAACGCAAAAAAAGCAGCACAGGAGACTCCAAGAGAAGCTTTTCTCGGAATGGAAAAAAGTATCCTTCAAACAACTCCACAACCTTTGTGACGTCCACAAGGCTATCCTTTTTTAACTATATACTATGATCACACCTGATGAAAAGTGATGTTACAGTCTAAGGTGGAGCGCGCCTATACAATAGGAAATGCTAGGAAACTCATGATTTGAGAGCGCCCAAATTGTGAGGTGTGGTGGTGTGAAAAACATTGCGTGGGACGATATTCCAGACCTTTGCAGGGCGTATCGGAAATGAGGAATCAAACCGCTTCGTACGTGTCTTTGGTACGTCATGCCTTGTAGTTCTGTGGACTCACCTAGCGGTAGAGCTCGGAACGTGCGCCTCGGTGGCGGCGAGGTCCTTCATTCCGTAGTCGCCATTGACCAGCGCGCCGTTGGTCTGCTTGTGCTCGCGGCGCCGGAACAGCCGCAGCGCGCCGCCGCGGGACTCGTGCGCGTGCGAGCATGCGGCGCCGCCGTGCGAGTGATAGTGAGCTGGGGGACAGAACATACTTACTGACTATCCAATCTATCATCAGATCGACATGATGCTGCAGATTTGGTCCAATATGCACCACACACATTGATTAAAGGATCAGTCATTGACCACACACGATCGATTAAAACTGTCCAATTGGCAGCTACATTCAGTTGAACCATGGCTTCAATGGCGTCACCAATAGAACCCTCCATTGATCTATAATAGGTAGAGTAGAAACCAGAAGAATTGAAATTCTATTGTAACATCAAACATAACTGTCATACTAAGCCACTCTCACACACGGTCAATTCTAACTTATCCATTGGTAGAGTCAAACCGATTGGACGACAATATGCATGGTTTATGGATACCCTTAAAGATTACTTAATAGGGACAGGTCGTAAGGTGGTACGACACTCATATCAGACTGTCATCAGGCACGTCAGGTCTCACCGATGTCGGAGGCGCACCCGTGCAGCACGAGCGCCAGCACCACGTTGAAGGCCACGCCGCAGCCGGACACCAGCATCATGATGTCCGGCTCGATGTCGTAGTCGCCGGTGCGGATGCGCGTCGCCGCCACGTACACGAACACGCCTGTCACGTCAGGTCTCACCGATGTCGGAGGCGCACCCGTGCAGCACGAGCGCCAGCACCACGTTGAAGGCCACGCCGCAGCCGGACACCAGCATCATGATGTCCGGCTCGATGTCGTAGTCGCCGGTGCGGATGCGCGTCGCCGCCACGTACACGAACACGCCTGTCACGTCAGGTCTCACCGATGTCGGAGGCGCACCCGTGCAGCACGAGCGCCAGCACCACGTTGAAGGCCACGCCGCAGCCGGACACCAGCATCATGATGTCCGGCTCGATGTCGTAGTCGCCGGTGCGGATGCGCGTCGCCGCCACGTACACGAACACGCCTGTCACGTCAGGTCTCACCGATGTCGGAGGCGCACCCGTGCAGCACGAGCGCCAGCACCACGTTGAAGGCCACGCCGCAGCCGGACACCAGCATCATGATGTCCGGCTCGATGTCGTAGTCGCCGGTGCGGATGCGCGTCGCCGCCACGTACACGAACACGCCTGTCACGTCAGGTCTCACCGATGTCGGAGGCGCACCCGTGCAGCACGAGCGCCAGCACCACGTTGAAGGCCACGCCGCAGCCGGACACCAGCATCATGATGTCCGGCTCGATGTCGTAGTCGCCGGTGCGGATGCGCGTCGCCGCCACGTACACGAACACGCCTGTCACGTCAGGTCTCACCGATGTCGGAGGCGCACCCGTGCAGCACGAGCGCCAGCACCACGTTGAAGGCCACGCCGCAGCCGGACACCAGCATCATGATGTCCGGCTCGATGTCGTAGTCGCCGGTGCGGATGCGCGTCGCCGCCACGTACACGAACACGCCTGTCACGTCAGGTCTCACCGATGTCGGAGGCGCACCCGTGCAGCACGAGCGCCAGCACCACGTTGAAGGCCACGCCGCAGCCGGACACCAGCATCATGATGTCCGGCTCGATGTCGTAGTCGCCGGTGCGGATGCGCGTCGCCGCCACGTACACGAACACGCCTGTCACGTCAGGTCTCACCGATGTCGGAGGCGCACCCGTGCAGCACGAGCGCCAGCACCACGTTGAAGGCCACGCCGCAGCCGGACACCAGCATCATGATGTCCGGCTCGATGTCGTAGTCGCCGGTGCGGATGCGCGTCGCCGCCACGTACACGAACACGCCTGTCACGTCAGGTCTCACCGATGTCGGAGGCGCACCCGTGCAGCACGAGCGCCAGCACCACGTTGAAGGCCACGCCGCAGCCGGACACCAGCATCATGATGTCCGGCTCGATGTCGTAGTCGCCGGTGCGGATGCGCGTCGCCGCCACGTACACGAACACGCCTGTCACGTCAGGTCTCACCGATGTCGGAGGCGCACCCGTGCAGCACGAGCGCCAGCACCACGTTGAAGGCCACGCCGCAGCCGGACACCAGCATCATGATGTCCGGCTCGATGTCGTAGTCGCCGGTGCGGATGCGCGTCGCCGCCACGTACACGAACACGCCTGTCAGGGCCCAGATCAGCAGCACAGACGTCATCGCGCCAAGGACCTCTGTGGGAGAACGAATCAATTTAGGCTATCGTCGCCAGGTTGACGTCTTAATGCTGTGCACAGAACTATCATACAGGAGTTAAGAACGGCGACCTTCAGCACTTTAAAGGAATCCGGACCTTGTCCTTGTCCAAGTCCTTGCCGGCGTAGAAACCTTTGCTCAAATTGACCTTGAACTCTACCTATTGAAGAAACCATCGAAGTTGTATAGTGTATTTTAAGTAACAGATTTTTGAAGCTCCCTTCTTGAATTTTATCATGAAAATCTATCAGCCCTCTTGGTGTCTTTAGGCGTCATCCTACAAAGATCATCCAACAAATAATAACTGGTTTTTTTAGACATACGTTGCTTAGCTTTCTTAGGGTTTTTTTAACAAAAAATGCTACTAGTTTATCACGGAATTGCTAGCCGACCTAGCAAACGTTGTTTTGCCATTAGGTATATAAAAAATAGCTAACGACCTATTCTCAGACATACACAGAAAATTTTATTCAACAGTCGATCGAGCCGTTTCTGAGGAGTTTGGTAATAAACACTGACACGAGAATTTTATATATTAGGAAGATAAAAGTCTCCAATCGTAAGAAAAACTGTTGAGCACAGGTATACATCAATAAAATTCTGTTGAGACCTTGATCGGGGCTATTTATCTAAATTATAGTTCCTATCAAGTATCAACCAATAAAATTCGTACATATCCACTGTAGAGTGTACCTACACACTACTTCAGTATATGATTAGGTGTATTGATACACAATCGATACCGACGTGATGATAATAATGGAGATAATCCCGCGTCTCGTATCAGAGGATTAAACTAACACTTTACAACAGCTGAATAAACTGTCTGAAGTAAAGGGGCTTAAGAAAATTAATAGGACTTGTATGTTCTATTTAAAATAATCACTCTTAAGTGTTAGAATTAATGTGTTGAAGACTAACAGCCGTTTTCACTAAACCTAGGAAACGCCTAAATCGAATGCTTAGCCGATAAGTGACAGTTTTCACCTATAACAACTGTCACCTTAGGGCTAAGCATTCGATTTAGGAGTTTCCTAGATTTAGTGAAAACGGCTGTAAGGAGTTTGTTCTAAATTAATACATTTTAGACGTAAACCCTCAACGTTTAATATTCACGCAACAAGTTACGTAAAGGCTTATATTTAAAACTAGAAGACAACCGCGGCTTTCCTTTAACATATATCCTTTCTCAGCAGATGCCTCCGTCAGATTATAAGCTATTAGTATGACCTATTTCAGCCCGATCTATCCGGCGCTTTGACCTTTGTGTTTGGTTGTGTACTAGTAGACTAGGTTTGAGGAGGGCTCACTGGCTCTACGTTACCACATTTCATTAACCTATGTCCTACGTTACCATAATATGTCCTACGAGACATGCTGGCAGTGGGCGGCCTAGCAGAGCCAGCGAGAGTCCGCGGGAGTCGTTCAGATAATATGTGCGCCGCGTCACTTTGCTGCCGGCTCGGTGTGTTGTAAAATTTTAGGTTTATTGACTAACGGCGGTTTTCAATATCCTCTCTATCCATAGTTTCCCTTACTAGAGATAGAAATTTAACATAAGCTCCATACAAGTTATGTCAAACTTCTATATCTGCCGTGCTATTTTGCAAACAGCGACGAGCGTACATCTCTGCATCTATGAATTTGTCAGTTGTAATAGAGTACAATTTTGCAAACCATATTCGGGTTGGCAGCTGTCTAGCAGCTATTTCATTTTGTAGAATAGCACAGCTGGTAGGACAAATTCGGATTGGATAGGTTATTAATTTCGGTGGTAATTTAAGAAACTAGGCAGTGAAGGGGGCTCACCGGCTCTCCGGTACCCGTAGGACATGGCGGCGGTGGGCGGGCGGGCGGCGCAGCGGAACGCCAGCAGCGCCAGCGCGAACCCGCCGCAGTCGCTCAGCATGTGCGCCGCGTCGCTCATCACCGATATGCTGCCGGCCAGGTACCCGCCCACGATCTCGCATATCTAAAAATATATAATACATGACAGACCATTTAGCCGCCATATCATGACCCCGATTATGTAAGAAAAACTTATCAAACGTATAATCGAAGCAAATTCTGCCCCTGATTGGATGAGAAAATTTTGGGTAACGAATTCAGCTAATCAGGGGACAAAATTTGCGATAATTCTGTAGAAGAACTTTTTGATTGGATATTTGACTATAAATGGTTTCGTGGCGCTTTTTCAAAATTAGTTTGCAAGAAGCGCATAGTTCACTAGGCAGTCTAAATATAGGAACAAAGTATTTGGCTTGCACCGTTCCAAGGCTTGTTGTAGGAATTGGGCAGCAAACTATTTAGGTTGATTTGGGTTTCATACTAGTGATCCGAAAAATGTCCCGAAATATAAAAAAAAATCAGTTTGGCTGTGTCAGAGACATGGCTGTGTAATTTCTGTGTAATGGAACACCTATGATCTTGGTTATAGCTGATAGCTACATGACACTGGCTATATGTATCTGCAACACCCAAATAAACGCATAGGTATGAGTTATCATCAGTTTTTCAGAAAAAGTGGAAAAATGGTGGAAACCATTTTTAACAGAGTATTAGTACCTAAAACATTTGACTCATTTAAAGCTTTGCTAAAGAAGAATCTAACTTGGTAACATGTTAAACTAAAAATACTCGACTATCTAAATAGACAAATGCTCGAGCAAGGCATGGAGCTTGTCGTTTGGCTCGATGGCTAGACAACGACGATTACTTAGGGACCTAAACAAACAAAAAGAGGACAGGATGGAGGCGAGCGATCAATGCTCCCGCCTGTCGATAAATAAAAGTGCGGAACGCTCTTCTAGGGGCATCATTAATCGAACTATCTCAGAAAAAAAAACACTCGTAATAGTATAAAGTAAGACCATCGAAGCACTGGCACTTGGCAGACGCCCAATACTTAATCACTCACTGTCGTCTACAACTTAGGTCTCAGTCGCACACTTTTCAACTGGTATTTCCTCTTTCAGTGGTCTTAGAAAATCTTTTCATGACCTTGAAAGCTTGGATATGTCTTGTATCATGTACAATATCTGGGTGACCGAGCTTCGCTCGGTAGTTTAACTACTGGCTAATAGATGGCAGCAGAACTGCTTCGCTCGGTAGTTTAACTACTGGCTAATAGATGGCAGCAGAAGTCATATATTTTTTTTTTTTGGTAAATTCGACATTTTCTAAAAATGAATCCTAGCTAGATCGATTTATCGCCCCCAAAACCCCCTGTATACTAAATTTCATGAAAATCGTTGAAGCCGTTGCCGAGATCCAGATTATATAGAAATATATATATATACAAGAATTGCTCGTTTAAAGGTATAGGATTTAGATCACACTAAACAAAGGCTAAAGGGATTTCTAAATAGTTCTATATGGCGTTCATCTTCTTCAGTTTATATTTGGTCACTATGAGGGGCCAAGACCTATACCTAATACTCAGACAGGACACCCTATATGTATAAGCTCGGCAGAGAGTTGGCCATGGAATTGGAAGATACTGATAAGTGATTTGATTTGATTTGATTCTATCCCTATTATTTGAGTAAGTTTATCTCTTTCAACGTACTAGGGCTACCTCGTAATCGGGCGCGTGAAATAGACCGTACCTACATGAACTAACGCGTGCAGCCTAGCCGGCGCGCGGCAGCCGTCTGAAATCGGTCCGTCTTAACGGCTACCTATAGCGGTGTTGATCACGTGACAAGTGAACATGGCCTGCCTATAGTCACAATATGTGACGTACCATGAAGATGGCGCACAGCACCAGCGCCGCCAGCAGCTGCGGCACGGCGCTGGGCGGCTCGGGGCGCTTCCAGTGGCAGTGCTCGTCCGCCGGCGCGGGCGCCGCGGACACCTCCGCGTAGCTCTCCTGGAACAAGCGGTACCAAACATTTTAAGAGCAGGCGAGGGTAGTCACAATAACTTTTTGAAGTCCTCTTCACTCCCAACTTCTTAAAAAATGTGTTTGAAGCATTTGTTAAGTGATAAGTGAAAACTTCTTTACGAAAAAACATTGTACGCGACAAGTCAGCGACAATTCGGTATAATTTACCTTCCGACCGACAGCCGACAGGGTCTTAATTTAATATTGGTTTTTCTATGGCATCAAAATAATTGACTTCCGATTTCGACCGACAGAAGTTTTGTGGATTTGCTCGAACCTGAGTAAGTGAGAACTCTATAAATGACAGTATTTGCCAAGTCCCGTCATTATGCCCTCCCTCTGAAACCCGGGTTAGCGAGAAACCTCTAAAAGAGAAAAAGAGATATATATGTCAGTCCCTTGATCGAGGATTGACAGTATAATAGTAACGGATTTATTATTAGTATTATTGTACTAAGTCTAAATTAATTTCATTTAAATTAATAATAAATGAATAATTTTAAATAAAATACACTTTAATAGACTTTTTAATTAAGCTTAATGTATTTAATAAATGTGTTTTTCGTTACCTATATAAGGAGCACTAGCGAGTTTCGTGATTTAATTGTGAAATTAGTGATTACCTAAACGCACAGAAATAAATTATACTAAGGTAAGCTTTTACTTCAAATATTATAATAAAAGTAAAATTAAAAATTTAAAAAAACCCGACACAAAAAAAAGAATTCAATATATTAATACTCGTAGCAAAAATAAGCAAAAAAATTACGCTTTTTGTATCATGTATGGGAGCCCCCTTAAATATTTATTTTATTCTAGTTTTTAGTATTTGTAGTTATAGCGGCAACAGAAATACATCACATGTGAAAATTTCAAGTCTGTAGCTATCATGGTTCAAGAGATACAGCCTGGTGACAGTCGGACGGACGGACGGACGGACAGCGAAGTCTCCGTGATAGGGTTTCGTTTACCCTTTGGGTACGGAACCCAAACTTAACAACCTGCGTTAGCTTTAACTTATAACTCTGGGTACCATCTGGGCGCGAAAATTCAAAATTATTTAGTTTTTTGCTCATAGTGGGCTAATTATACATCGAAGGCTAATGGCAATGAGTTTTGCGGTAACAACATTTATGCATCTACATGTTTATAATAAAAACTCTGCTCAACAATACTCATTTACTTCATATTGGTTCCCGATAGCTCGAAATCTGGGAAACTGCAAAAAATTATCTTTCGGGAACCAATATGAGATGAGTGGGAACTTTCGAGCAAAGTTTCTATTAAAATCATGTATAGATGCATAAAAAGTAGCCCCGCAAAATGCATTGCCATAAATCTACAATGTGTAGTTAGTGTAATATTTGCGAAAAACTAAATAAAATTTGAATTTCGCGGTCTGGTAGGGCCGCAACCCCTTACAAGCAGAATAAAGGAGAATGCCTCAGAGTTGTTTTAAGTCGTAATTTAATTCTTTTGTTCTAGATGAGAAAGGTCGCAGAGTTCGGAGTGTTTCTCGTGGCTATCTATCTTTGCGTGGCCGAAGAGTACCGGCCCGTTGAGAAGCGCGCTGTGGCCGATACACCGGCATCATATCCACAGCATTTTATGATCGACCCTCCCAGACCGATAGCCAAACGCCACGCAGCGGCCAATCCTGCGCCTCTTCGCGTTACATATTTTTCAAAAAATCACGAACCATACAGCTGACGTAGGTACTTATTACGAACAACATTTATCAATGTAGGTATGAAGGTACTTGTCTCAAGCATTTTTTATATGCTCATGTCTTAGATATTGTACTTAGTTTGGCCTCTCTATAAACCTCTTGTGGTTTTGATAATACACATTCTCAGTATGTGAATCTAGCTTGCACGGTGCACCTGACCTTTTTGTTTTAGATCTTTCGCAAAAAATATAAAATGTGAATATAATATCGTGTAATGAAGAACCTGTATGAAAATATTTTATGTCTTAGTTACTGTTATGTCAAAAAAAATATACATATTGTAAATTATAAATGAGTAAATATGAAACTTTTTTTTTATTTCTTAACCCAAATTATTACTATTTAATGTACTGTTTAGCACCGACCAAATTTGAAGAAAGCTTCCATCTAATATTTCTACGAAATTTTCCTCATACTTGGGACCTAGACAAAATTTTCCAACAACATTTGAATTTTAATAGAAATCCATCAGAGTGCCAAAAGTGGACACGCGTCTATTTCCAGACCAACGAAGCGTGGATAATATTTTGTTATCGCTTCTACGAAATTCATTAATATTCACAGTATGATGAATTATTATAATCAAGATTGGTTATGGCTGCCTATGGCGTTTCAAACGGCGGCTCTGGGGTTGGTAATTCATTCGATATTGCCACGGTTTGTTTTGACAATCTTTTATGATTAAATGTAAGTTATGAAGGTACTCGTATATAATATAACCTCTAAGGTCCATTTGCGCGAAACGGATTTTAACCATAGTACCAACGTCTCTCATTGGACAATTTTACGACAACTTCACTCTGGATTAGAGTGTTAACTCTGAGTTATCATGGATTGCTGGAATTGCTTGGATTGGATGAATTGTATTCTCCCGATTGTATCCATTGACAGGCGAGAAAATGACTACCATAGCATGGCCAAAGGGGAAAGGGAAAAAATTATCCCTGTTCGACATTTCACCTGGTCATCAGACTATACTTCTTACTCTATGGTAGACATAAGCCCCCCGCGACTAATCAAAGTCCGAAGTTTTGACATTCGTAGAAGGGCTAAAACTTATTGCGAACAACTTTATCCCTGGACCCTGACATAACCAACTACCTAGAGGGAGTTTATATCTTCACTCGCTTCGCTCGGTAAAGTGATAAAAACACAGATAATAACGATAACGATATTGTCATTTTCTTGGTCAGAAAATAGTCCCCTGCCCATGCTAGGACTGCAGAGTTGCTAGGCTTCGGCCACGGCTGCTTATCACTTTATCAGTTATCACCCAACAGGCCATTTACCGTCGAAACGCCGAATTAAGTTCGCGTTACGGTGCGAAGCTTCATAGAGTTACTGGTTACATACCTAATGTTAGGTTAGTACCTACGGTATCTTCAGCTTCATCGTCACTTACTATCAGGTACGGGATCGCAGTCAAGAAATAACCAAGTTGTAGTCTGTAAAAAAACCTTGATGCCGATCCTATCTGAGCAACGATAAGAATACAAATTGTTCCCATTTAAAGGGTCTGTCTGATATTTGTATTCTTGTAAAGCTGGTACAATGTAGCATTATTAAGTCAGCAACCAGCAGGGGAAATGATTTTGCTTTGCCAATGGGATAAGACTGGACTAACACAAGTCAACAGTGGCTCGAAAGTCGGACACGCCCACAAATAAGGAAGCTGAGGATATGGTCATCAAAGCATTCTACGCAAAACTTGTTCATGCAAAAAAGTCTAAAAAAGTAGTAAAGCCATCTGTCAAAACTTGCCACTAACGCGCCACAATATGGCGGAGACTGTCTCCATGGAAACGTATGTGTGCAGACTTGACAGTGTAGTGATCTGTGGCGGTGACTGCGGTCTATAGACAATAGGTACTACTGCTGTAGGCTTACTGCTGCCGCTAGGTGCAAAAACCGACGACTTTGGCACCGGTAAACTTGTGACACTTTTTCTCATAAGAATAATTCCTATATAGTTATAGTGGGCGATTGATAGCGAGTTGAGCTGCACAGTTATGATGATAATACGCAGTGGCAGTAGTTGTTCAGCTCGTCGCTCACTCAGAAGGCGCTCGCTGTGTGCCTTAGACCCGGTTTCCACCAAAGCGGAGCGCAGCGGAACCGTGTTTGAGTAACCAATCAGATTCCGTTATTTCGGCATCTCCTCTCCCCTCAGTTTAGGAGATCTCAAAATGACACAAACGCTTTGGTGGAAACCGGGCCTTAAGTTCTTCGAGCCACTCCTGTGTGTTGACTACTTCATTGAGTGAAGGAACAAAAGGGGACGATACGGAGTAGATAAGGCGATGTAACCTCCCTGTCCCTTGCAGACTTCGTAAATCGCAATCATTACTCACAGAGATTTGGTGACCCTCGTTTGATTTACAAGAGGAAGTTGTAGCTTGTAGACCACTCTCCCAAGAGGAAAATGGCAGAAATTATACCCAAACGTTTTCAACGTGTAAAGAAAACTGCGGAGTTCTTTGAGTTTTGTCATCAAAGTTTTAGAAACGTTTACTAATTTTTTTATGATCGTCTTCAATAAAAAAAAAATTACAAATCTCATTGCTACTGAAAGCTTTCAAAATAAATAATGGAGGACCTTGAAATCTGGATTAATTTTCAGATTTAATTTGATATAGCCAAAAAAAAGGTTAGGTACCTGGCAGAGAATCCGCCTTTGCATACCATTACCTTACCACTATTATCTTTTTTTTGTTCTGTGTATCTTTTTCTTTGTAATTGTGTTTGGATGCAATAAAGTGTTTCTTCATCTCCTTTTAATGGGCAGGATACTATCGGAGATACCTTGTGTTACAACTTACAAGTAATAAACTTAGCAAGATGGGCTTGCGATGACAAGAAGGAAAGAGTCTTGGAAGGGTGTCATAACTATATTTTTTACACGTCACGGTAAAGAAGCTAACTCTAAATGAAGAAGAATGATGTAAAGAAAGGGTGTCTAGAAACGAGCGCAGGTGAGCGCGCTCGTTCTTATAAAAGGTCTATTCAATGCTTTTTTTCCAGAAGTGGAATATCTCAACAGAGCGAGAGTATGTCATCTGGGGCAATTGACGTTATACAGAGCAGGTATAGCCATAGAGCACCTTTAGCATATTGGAGCTGATCTGAAGATGGAACCGAATAGTCTAGGATCCCGCTATACAACGACCTTCACCGAGCTGCTTATTGGATAAAAACTATTTTATATCCAATTAAATATGTCAATAAATATATCGCAAGTGGGTTGCCTAAAAAATTTCAGTCCAGGGTATGATTAATTAAGAATTTAAAAAAAAAAACCATTGTAACATGGACTCCTATTTGTTACAGTTTAGTTGACATCGTAGTTCAAATTAGATTGGATGTTATAAATAGTGCTTTTTGCCAGAAATACTTTCCTGGCTGAGGAAAGTATTTCTGTTCTATATTTTTTGGCAAAAGAAAGTTAACGGATAATAAAATCGTAGGTTTTATGCACAATTATGCACAATTGCAATTTGCGACCTGAATCGCTCATCCAATCTAATTTGAACTAAGATGTCAACGGAACTCTAACAAATAGGAGTTCATGTTACAATGGATTTTTTTAAATTCTTAATTAATCATATCCTGGACTGAAATTTTTTAGGCAACCCACTTACGATATATTTATTGACATATTTAATTGGATATAAAATAGTTTTCATCCAATAAGCACAGGTTCTTATGAAATGTCAAAACTCTACCTAGGTACAACTATGACTATACATATAAAAGTCAATAAAGTGCAATTCATGCAAACAGTTGTAACACAGTTTATTCATGCAAACAGTTCTTTAACCTTAGCCCTGCCTTTCTTTCTAACAATAACTCTATCAATTCCGATACACTGTCGACTACTTTGGGTTAGCCCGTCGACGCAAGGTACGTA
The DNA here is from genome assembly GCA_963855885.1 of Coenonympha glycerion. Taxonomy (NCBI): domain Eukaryota; kingdom Metazoa; phylum Arthropoda; class Insecta; order Lepidoptera; family Nymphalidae; genus Coenonympha; species Coenonympha glycerion. The sequence continues at coordinate 2,659,755 of OY979631.1, forward strand.
CTTATTTGTTAATATTAGCTTAATACTCCTACCACAGAACAGAATATCATAATTAATAGTACCTTACGGCACTTAACATTCGGAGTGCCTGCGTATCGCCAAGATGAAACGATTGCATCGCGGAACCATTGGATATCGATTGTGACCGCGGACACGTAGCGTACATCAGCCGGTAGTCGCTCATGTACTCGTATTGATTATAATACAAAGGAATCGTTTAGTGATTCTGCATTCATACAAATTATACTCGGCGACAAAAATTAAGTACTACCTACTTTTTAACTAATAATATCGTCAACTCAAAACGTGATGTGCGCTTCGGCACAATTGCGACAGTATTATTACTGGATAAGTTATAAGTAGGTAAGGGGGGTAAATGGGTTAAAGCTATACTTTCGGGGCTTTTCAAAAATCAAACTTCGCTACGAAGACGTTATAGGATGACCATGAAATAGGATATAGGTATAACTGTTTTGAACTTTCTTATTAAGTCCAAAACAGGGTTCTATTTTGTAGTGTGAACTGTGGTAGGTATAGACATAGGATTGGTAATTGGTACCCTGATGCATTAAGTTGATATTGTAGGTGAACTATAAGTAATAAGTATATTGTGTAGGTACATGCTAGACTCGCTAAACTTTATTGGAAATCGTTATTGTTTGCTTAATAGCTGACGAGCTGCGGGCTACTGCGTGGGATGTTGCAACCTGCAACTCTCGTGACGTTACTTAACATGGAAAATTTAATATTATACGTAGGTACTTTAAGAAAAAAACTCGTGTATAATATCTACATGGTCTGTACTTGGTATATCGCTGATTCAGTGAACACAATAGCCGGGAAGAGATGGGTCCGAGTTCCGACCTTTTAGCACAGATTAGATAAAATATTTTCTCAATCAGTTAATAGCGATGTTGATTTTAATATTCCATAATATAAGAAGCTTTTTTTTTACGCTATATACAAGTTAGTACTTGACTGCGATCTCACCTGATGGTAAGTGATGATGCAGTACGTCTTTGCTGGTAGGGTGGTAACTAGCCACGGCCGAAGCCTCCCACCAGACCAGACCTGAGCCAATTTAGAAATAAAAAATTCCAAAGTGGCCCGTAACGGGAATCGAACCCGCGACCTCCCACTCGAATCCGAGCGTGCGTCCCCTGCGCCACGGAGGTTGTCAAAGCTAGGTCTGTTTTATGTATTTTTTGATAGTGTTTTAAAAACACACACGAATACACATAGGACTTACCATATTTCAACAACCGGTAGTTGATAATGATAAGCGTGTTATAAAATACGTATATGTAATTGTATAGGTATGTGTAGTTTGAACTTCAGTTCACCACCGATATAAACCTGAGGATAAGCTCGTTGGAACATTTTAAGTCAATTTTCTTCGTACAAAAAAAAGTAGCGCTATTTGAGAAGACATTGCAATTCGCAACATTGCAGAAATCGTCCCTGTGGAAACTGTCGTAGGGACTGATATCAAGTATGAGTGATCTGTGACTTGGACCGCGGTCCATAGACTACATTAGGGAAATACATTTGGAGATCAGAGGCCGTTTTCATACTAACTACTAAGTATGTCGGTAAGAACATATTAAAACAGTACTGCAACATTACTGAGAGCACCTGCATTAGAAGAATTGGACGAAAACGTACTTAAACTTCTGGGTCATTAAAAATATTTCAATGTGTATGATTTTTATGAATCTTCACAAGTGTATTTCATCACCTGACTTGCAAAACAAAGAAGAAGGATGATCTCAATCACCTATTCAAATTTTAGTTATGTCCTGGGTGGCGATTTGGTTTAAGAATCTTTAAATTTTGTTGAACAAATCTGGAATTTCTGAGATTCGATTAAATAATAACTACTTACCTACTTACGACAAAATGTGATGTTTTTGTTGTTTGTTGTTTCGTCCTTCACGCGGCAACAGATTCAACTCCGAAATTATGTTATTATGCGCTGCTTAGCGAGACCTGTTATAGAGCGCAACCTCTGAGTTTTTTACAAAGGTGCGTTTGAAGATACATCCTCTTTCGTAGGAAATAATTATTCAGTTAGAAATTAAATAAAAACATCATGGTAATTATGTGGGAATCCAAGGGCGGATCCAGCTTTGGTCCCAGGGGGGGTCACATAGTTGTAGTCAAATCACAAGAAGTTTTAATTTAATTATGATACTAATTGATACAGTTACAAAGTAGGTATTTTATTAATGTGTATAAGTAGGTACTGTACTTAAAAAACTTTAAATAAAACATCTAATATTTCTTTTTCCGAAACGCATTATCACTTCATCGTACTTCAATGGGTGCGTTTTTCGGACGTGGAGACGTCTTAATTCAACTATTGAAGTTCTTAGCCACGATTTGATTATTCGTAACAGTGTAAAACGAACGCGAGCGAAGCGAGCTCAAATTTTTACGATTTTGCAGGATAAATCACTATTTATTCCAGTCTTGAATTTAACATGGTTTGACAATGAGATCCGTCTTTAATAAAAATAATATAATCATTTTTAGGCGTAATAACGTCTTATAATCACAAATATGCCCGAATGAAGTGAACACGAACTTTATATATTATTTCTAGATAACTGAATATGCGAGCGAAGCGAGCTTAATTTTTTTAACATTTGTTATTTTGTTTTATCATGTGATCCATCTTTAATCTTTAATTTAAATAATATAATAATTTTTAGGCGGAATAATGACTTGAAATCGCAAATAGTCCTGAATTAAACTGAATGAAGCAAACACAAACTAAATATATCCTGACAACTGGATATTCGAGCGAAGCGAGCGCGAAATTTTCTGTTTTTTTTTTTTTGCTAAAAAGTCACAACGTAACAAAGATCCTGGGGGCATACATATTTTGATAACTGGATATGCGAGCGAAGCGAGCCCAAAATTTTTACTATTTCGCAGGATAAATCACTATTTATTCCAGTCTTGAATTTAACATGGTTTGCAAGTGAGATCCATCTTTAATAAAAATAAAATAATCATTTTTAAACGTAATACAACGTCTTTAAATCGCAATATGCCCGAATGAAGTGTATATATTTTGATGCGAGCGAAGCGAGCTCAAATTTTTTACGTTTTTTTAATTCATTTTATACTGTGGTTCATCTTTAATCTTAATTTAAATAATATAATAATTTTTAGGCGGAATAACGTCTTGAAATCGCAAATAGTCCTGAATGAAGCGAACACGAACTTTTCATATTTTATGACAACTGGATATGCGAGCGATAAGCGCGAAATTTTCTGTTTTTTATTTTTTACTGAAAAAGTCACAACATGACAAAGATCTTGGGGGCATAAATATTTTGAAAACTGGATATGCGAGCGAAGCGAGCTCAAATTTTTACATTTTCGCATGATAAATCACTATTTATTCCTTGACCTGAAATGACATTGTATACATCCATGCATTCAAGGTCATTTTGTGAAAATCTGCCGTGGAGGACACTTAGATACCTACATCACTTTTTACGAGAATATAATTTCAAAACCCAAATATATCTTGAGATTTATTAATAAAATCAGTAGATAAGGAGGATTGTTAATAAATCAGGAAATCTCCTGGGAAATCAGGAAGTCATCAGTTAAAAGGTCGCACGAGGTAAAATTAAAATTTTCGATACTTTCGTTCCCTAATAATGCGTTTCATTGACACCATATAAAATAAAATCAACCATAAATCAATTAATTATTAATGGTACTCCCTTACATAAAATCTATATTGTTCCAAAAAATACCATATAAAACATTATATTTTACAATTTTAAATATTGGTCCATCTAGGTTCTGGAAGGCCCAGGGGGGGGTCATGACCCCCATGACCCCCCCCCCCTGGATCCGCCGATGTGGGAATCCCTGAGATGAAAAAGTGTGTATGTCGGGGCCAAACTATCTAGACGAAACATCCATCAGTGGGAGTCTAATGAGGCAGTCGTTTTAGCCACACAACCACTGTTTTATTAACCCATTGGTGACAGCACAAGATAATTTTACAAAAGCTCGGTACTCGTAAGAAAAATCAGAGCTCGCACAAAGCAGAGGAAAAACTAGAAACATTAATGAAATGAAATTCTGATCGCGGGTTTAGTTGTTTGTCACTGTAATTGGATTTTTTATCCACCCGGGGCTCGCTCGTACCTCCTGTAGAGCCAATTAAGTCCGAATTTTTCCGTCTACCCGCGCCCATTTAATCTAAAGCTCGCCTTTGTTCGGTATCCAGCCGCATTCAGCGAAATGTGGCTGAAAAAACTCCTCTGAGAGAACGAAATTGGTAACTCCTACCGATAATTAAAAATAAGTAGCAACGTTTCACGGAAAACGAGATACTTCTGTTAGTATTATTAACGGAATGCGAAGAGTTTTTTTTTAGGTTGAACTCAAAGAAGATTAATACCGGAATGAAATGCCAATTTTTTACAGAATCCGTCTCTAGCGAAAGAGCCTACCCATTGTGGCGCTCGGAAGCTTATCATTATTATCCTTACTCTAATATTATAAACGCGAAATTTTGTATTTTTATGGATGGGTGTTTGTTAATTTTTCACACTAAAACTAGTAAACCGATTTGGCTAAAATTTGGAATAAATATATACATTACTCCTAAATTCACGATGGATGTGGCCGCGGGCGTCCGTTAATTAATGGTAATATAATTCCATGGATGGACATTAGTCAGATTAACTACCAGCAAGCAAGCTCCTCTATGGGCAGGGAACCAATTATCTGCGGGGAAGGGATAAAAAGTTTCTCAGTGACTCAATGATTTATCCACTCCCCGAGCATGGACGCCGCTCCAGGTGGATGTATAATATCCCCTGGCGATGAAACGAAGAATTTACCCACAATATGTCAATGTCTCGATAACAATGTTTTTCATCCACTAGGGAAATAATATTTCTTCTTTCACCGAGCTTTATTCGGCGGAGAAATTAATTTTATCTGTAAGATAAAAAAAAATGATAAAAATCAAAAGATAAAAATCGGGAGATACAATTTTTATACCCTGCCCATGCTAGGGCAGCTGAAATAGGAAGTCAATACGTATATCAAAGCTTTCATTGCTGAAATCCCTGGGAAGCTTTACGTCTAACGATAAGTGATTGAAGTCTGCGGTATTATGATTTATGGGGGAATACGTAAAAAGCTTAAAAAGAGATTGTGATTTGTTATCTGAAACCCTATTCAGATATTACTTATATGAATAAACTGATTCTGATACAGTAAAATAAAAATAAAATAATTTCGTTTGATGTGTCTAAAAATCATGAAACACCAATTCTGGTTTTTCTATCATGAAATTTTCATACCACCAGCCGTATTCGAATTTATGCTCGTTCTCCTGTCCAAACTTAAGTTTGGTGGTTCAGGTTTTGACTTTCAGTTAGTTTATTTAAGTGCCTTTATAAAAAACATATACTTCCAATTTCAATTTACCGTTACGCCTCCGTTGATATTATTACCATTTACAGGATGCATTGTAAACTCAACATCTCCCAGACCATGCTCCAGCGTTTGGGCAAAATGCGCGTCGAGTGCAGTAGGTAAGCTTCGTATGATGCTAAGTATAAAGAGGTCATGGAAGTGTTTGTGGTTTGGCTGGGAAGGTACATTGGCGTTGCATAGTAATAATTAATTATTAATGCTAAATGTTTTCAGCTTTGGTGGCAGCAAAATATATTTGCCAGTCTTGCTGAAGATTATTTATTTTGTTATTGTGGCAACTATAATAGTTACGTACGAATCATGTACCTTGGCGTGAAAATTATAATTCTAAACCAGCTGGCTAGTGGCGACTCGTTAGCCTTCAACCAGTTGCAGAGGTCAATTCGCGACATCCATTCAATTTTTTTAGGTTTAGTTTGTTGGCTTTGGATAAAAAACTGTATATAATAGGTATAGTTTCCCTTACCTATAATACTTATTACCTACCAGTCAAGTCGCGCAACGTCATAAGTACGTCGGAAAATATCCCACGTAACGCGTTTTTACTATAACTCAATCTCAGATACTGAAGATATGGTAAACGGCCATGAATACAAGTATGATCGAAAGCGGCTCTCTGCAATTCATACCCCGCCTAGCTCGTAATTTGAGTAACATTACCTAAACCGAAATAAAAACAAATGTAAACACTCACTTGTAAGGTTTCCATCTTAGGGGAAAATTCGACGTATCCAAGCACTCGAAACGATTTAACAAACTGTGGATAATGGATAGCCTGTTCAATATACAGCGACCGGCGGTATTGGACACGCTTCACCCAACTGAACTGTTGCACTATTCATGTTACAACCGTAGCACCCGTAGGAACCAACGACGTCCGTTGCATAACAATCGAAAATGACGGTAGTTATAAAAAGTTCAGACTGTTGTGTCAAGCGTTTTTGTATCGCAACTGAAGCGACTTCTTATTGAAAAATTTTTAGGGCATGTTTTGAGAAGAAACTGTGCGAGAGGTGAAATTATGTAATGCTTTCGTCTCTGACAAAATATTATTTATTTTCTAAGGTTCTATAGCAACATACCAAAGTCAAATCTTGCGACTCAGATGAATTATTATTGTTATCGGCTGCAAGCAATTATTATGGAGGAATTATTAGAACGGGAGAGAAAAAAAATGTTGTAGTTACGCAACAACACGAATTAAACCTGGCTGAGAACTGTTAAAAACTCTTTAACTACGGAAGAGAGACTGAAGGCTGATTACTGACTTACGAGTCTTCTAAATGTGTTAAAAAAGCAATAAAAATTAGCTCTGAACTGTGCACGATTGCAAGACATACATTACCGCTATCTACGCCAGTGCTTAGTGCAACGAGTTGTCACCAGCATCAATAGAGATTTTACAAGCAAAAACTAGTTTCCAATAACTAACGCAATTAGTTGACGTAACTACTGGAACTGTTATAGGTCCGTACTCCGTAGGGCACATTCTTATTTTTTGTTACATATTAATTATTATAGCACTCTAGTAAGACAAAGTCGTGATCAGTTTTAAACAAAGAATTTTTATTGATTATTTGGAAAATAATCTACTTGATACTTAAATAATAAAAGTTACGAATACGTTCTATAGCGGTATTGTATGGTATAATTGTAAGTAGCCGTACATAAACAAAAATTACACAACGGCCATTTGTTTGGTGGACCATTGTGCGAACTCAACAAGACCTATTTTTCTTTTCAAACATTAGCTCGTAAATGAAAACGGGATAAATCCCGTCTAAACAAACTATTTTCGATAACTTTCGTTTAAAGGGTTCAGAAAAGTAGTACTCGACAAGTGATAAATATACATAATATGTAAAATACCTACACTGTATGTATAATATAACAAGACCCAAACACTGCAAAACATTCATGTTCATCACACAAATATTTTTCACTTTTAGGAATCGAACCCACATCCTCCGATGCAGAGGATAGGATCACTACAGGCTGCACCATTAAAAGGTCATCCTTGTTTCTTGCTCATCTTCTCAATCATTTACCAACCATTTGACCTATGTACCTGTGTAAGTTAGGTCAAGAAATTGAAACTAAATGCACTGTGTTACACATGTTTTCACAATGCCAAGTTTAATAAGCTTAGTTTACATAACTACCAACATAAGAAGATTAAGTTAAATTGCTTAGTAAACCTGATAATGTAGCTAGATAATAGTTCAATATTTTATGAACAAACAGCATAGCTGGATAGCATTTTTATGATAGACGTTTTAGTGATTTTAAACATTGTTCAGATTAGAGGTCTATAATATTGAGTCATTTTGGGCTTAGCACATCCACTAATGCAGCGTCCCTTATTTGAAGTCTTAAACTATGTTAGCCAGTTGTACCCTTTTTAAGCGAAATGTGTAGTCTCTGGTGTCAAGTAGTTTTATAGCCAGACTGTTTTTATGTCTTACTTTTTGTAAGATTCAAGTGATCTCTCCGTTTCATCTTTGACGGTTGGCATGGCGAGCTATTTGTGCACTTCGAATGTTATGGTGTACCATGGATTAATTACTGCATATGACTTTCAGTACATTATTTGGTAAACCGCTGTAAGATTACTTTTTAGAAAAATATAAAAGTGTAAAAAATAAAAATGTAGATTACATAACTGTCAATAATAATAATAATTTGAAAATGAATACTTCTAAGTCTAATAAAATAGTAAATTTAAATGATTGCAATAATTTATCACACAAAGGAATTATGGTCAAAACTAAGAGAAGCTAATAATTATTTTCAGGTACAATTATAATTAACTAAATACTCCCTGGCAATCTGAACTAATCTTGAGAATGGCTAAAGATATTTATACATGAAGCAGTCAGTAAATGTTGAAACAAAGTAATTTTGGAATGTACTTTTAAGTACGCTTCACGCTTCCTGGGTTTAGAGTTTTAAAACCCTAAATCCAGATGAACATCATGAAAAGCTTTGGTGTCCCATAAATCTGCTTTATCTTTAACCAGATACTACTATCAGAGTTCCAAAACGGGTCATTGAATATTTACACATACTTAGTGCATATCTCATTAAGTTCAACATTAATTTGCATACAATTAATTTACTCACTATGAATATTTAGAGATAAAATAATACCATCTATACCTATATTTGCGCATAAAATAACTTAAAAAAGCATCAATTACATGAAATTTATACTTAAATGTATTTATTAAATTAAGCATAGAAATAAGTAAATAAGGAAAACCAATGGTTTCTCAAAAAAATCGCTGCGTAAATATTCTCGAAAGGCGTATGTAAGTATAAATATTTTTAGGTATTAAAACCATAATCTTTGTACTCACTTCCGATAACAGAGGAGCTCTGTCTAAATGCTCCGAGGATGCGAGTGCCGACTCAAAATATGCCCCTCGGCCCCTGGACTCGTATCTGGAGCCACCTTCGTCCCACATCCTAGCCTCAAGTTCATCAGACATTCTGGCGCTTGCTGTTGATTGCGCTTCGCCTCTTACAGCTTACTTAGCACATTTGTTTAGTTTTTACCACATTTGTCACAATAAACACTAAAAACTACAATTACACTGTAAACTTAACTAACAAATTAATTTAATTACGTGCTACGTAGCTGAATTCTGTTTGTTTTCATATTAAAAATAAATATTTAAAGAAATAAATTAAATGAGAAGGGACAACGTAACCATCCCACACGAAATAAAATTTACAACTAAAAAAATAATGCCGAATGGAAACAGGGAAAACGGAATGGAAAATGACAAGAAAATTCTGCTTTGGCATTTGCGTTCAAAAATTTACCTATAGGTTACATTAGACTTTGCCTTTGTTATATCTTTCCGAAATAAAATAGGAAATAAATTTATGCCATGGTTGCAATTTAGTCAGTTTTTCTTTTACTATTATTTCCAATTTAATTATTTATCAATGATGTTTAAAATAAAGTTTTCATCTTTAAATCACTCTGCAGTCTGCGCCATATTTCTAAACGAATCTAGTATCTACTGATTTGACAAATGTGAAATGACGTCTGAACTCAGAACTCTTGCAGAACCTTAGAGAATTTAAACATATATATAGAGAGGCCATAGTTTACTTATCACTATATGTGTCGGGGTGGCAAAAACCGCCATAAAGTGTAGCACTTTGACATGCGCATTGCTTCATGTCAAAGTACTAATGATGTGACTACTATTATACCGTTATCGATAAATTTCATACTATGCTTGTGATAGCTGAGTAGATAGGAAAAAATCTCGGGGTTTTACAGAAACTAAAGCTTTTCTATAGCTATTATCTATTGCAAACTTTTATAATAGAGGAAAAGGCTTCAGGAATAGATATAGTTTGGTCTCGCGGGATTTGTTAAAGAATTGGCTGTTGGTTTAAATCCGGTCGCCTTAGTTTGAAGTTACGATGAATTAAGGGAGATTCAGTAGAACGAGAAGACCCACGTATACTTATTTTTTCCCGGAGATGTGAATTTATTTTGTATGAATTAAATAAAATTTTCAGCACATCAGCTAAATATTATAATAATATTGCTGACCACAACCCACAAAACCTAATAACTGACATAAATACATAGACAATACTAACACGCAATAGACAATAATATAATAGATTAAAGTTATAAAAAAGAAACAGAGAGTAGGCCAAAGACAAACAAGTACGAGTCGGACTCATGCATGAAGGGTTCCGTAAATTTTATATAATAATATAAATAAAGGAGTGAGGCATTTTCGTTGTTCCACGGATTCCGGTAAAACTAAAAGTCGTAGAGATGTAAAATTTAGTACTCAGGTTCATATTATTAGGTCATGAATCTACAGAATATTTGTATATTCTGTACAAAGACGGGAATTTTCGAAATTCAAATTGTAAGGAGTGAAAATTTCTAAAGTTTTTTCATGAATGATGAATTTCTTTAAAATCGATGTCTGACAACTTTTAAGTAACAACTGTAAGTCAGTTTGGCGGGACTGTATTTTAAGAAAATAATTGTTCATATCTCGAAATGACTAAATTACAAAAACCATTGCAGCAAGCAAAGACATGTAATTTGTGGTCAAAATTTAAAAAATGGCTGCCACATTGAACTTTGAACATTTGAACTGGAAGTCTCAGCTACTACAGATCTACGCTATTTGCAGATTAGACGTTTGTTACAAATATTAGGATCCGGGAGCGACCGATGCGAGCTCGGGACTTGGAGAACCCCTTTATTGGTAGTTATTATCATGACCACCCAGAAATAGGAGTCCCGCAAAACTTCGTTGACCGAGCTTTCAAATGGGTGAGAGAAACTGAGGATTAAAGAGGAGTTGTAACCTCAAGATTAAAAAAAAAAGAATATTTCTCGATAACTAACGAAGAGCCTAATTCATCACGTCGTGTATTAATCATAATACTACTATTACATGTAAATTATCTGACACTACTGTAAGTAACTAATTTGTGTTTTACTACAATATTATACTAGATAGTATGTTATTTGAATTATTCGTCAGATACAGTATATTTAATGTGTATGTGTGTCATGGTTACGTCAGATAATAATTATTGTTAGTTGGTGACATGTGGATAGCAATATTTTTTATTTTTAAGGTAGGTAGGTATTTATTCCACAAAAAAATAATTTTGCATCTCCGGAGAAAAATGTATACGACTCGTACAGTCCGCGAGGTGTAAGCTGAGCTTTGCATTAGTGTGAGTGTACATAGATAGTGTAGGTGTAACATTGGCCTAAAGCGCGGCGCGTCCCTTGCTTGGTATAAACCGGTTTTTACTGCTTTTTGACAATCGGCCTGAGGCGCGGTGCGTCCATCGCATGACGCAACTTCTCCGCGCACCTTCCGCACTTCACCTCTTGTACTGGTAGCAGCGTGACGTGTTTCTTAGTATTTTATTTTGTGCTAGACTAGATTCGTTAGTGAAAAATGGCGGCTAACACAAGTAAACAAAGAATAAGAAAACCTTTAAATAGCCAAGTGAAAGAAATTTTGTGCAATCTAAATAAGTATTTTAAAGACGTGAACGATAAAGACATGTCAAGTGTCACTACATCTGCCCAATTGGTAGCGACATCGACCGGGATTCCTCTGTCTACTGTCAAACGCGTTTTAGTGGAAGGTAAACGTGTTTTGGAAGATGGGAGCAAATTTACATCTCCGAAGAAGACCAGATGTAGAAAAAATATTATCAATATTGACGATTTTGATAAAGCGGTAATCCGAAGAACTATTCACAATTTTCACATTACCGATAAAGAAGTACCAACTATGAAGCGAATACATGAAAAGTTGAAGGCGGATATAAATTATCCCGGTTCAATTTGGTCATTACGTAAAGAAGTGTCTCTTTTAGGGTTTAAGTGGAAAAGGACAGAGGATAATAGGCAAATTCCTATGAAAAAACATGAGATTCGTTATCTTCGTATAAATTTTTTGATTAAAATAGCCGAATATCGCACTCAAGGACGGCCAATCGTTTACACCGACGAAACATATATAGATACGACTCACACTTCTTCGAAATCTTATTCAGATGACAGCACTGCTGGTTTGAAGAAACCAATTTCCAAAGGAAATCGTTTAATTATAGTCCATGCCGGCGGAGAGGACGGTTTCATACCAAATGCCCTTCTCATGTTCAAAGCAAACCAAAAAAGTGGTGATTACCATAATAATATGAACGCAGAGAACTACGCGAGAAGGTTAAGAATGCAACTAATTCCAAATCTAAAGCCCAATAGTATTTTGGTGGTAGACAATGCATCTTATCATAATTCATTAGAAAATCCCGCTCCCAACTCAAATAGTCGTAAACAAGACATGATTGACTGGCTCAAGAATCACAATATTGATCATTCTACATCGATGCTTAAACCACAACTGTATCAATTGATACTGCAAAACAAACATAGATTTATTGAATATAAAATTGATACATTACTCAGAGAACATGGACACAGCGTTCTTCGTCTGCCACCCTATCACCCGGATTTCAACCCAATCGAAAACATTTGGGCAATGATAAAAGGCTACGTTGCGAAAAAAAAACGTGTCAATGAATATGGATGTAATAATGAGGTTAGTGACAGAAAAAGTTGGCAGTATCACTGCACAAGAATGGGAAAATGTATGCGATCACGCAGTAAAAGAAGAAAATAAGTTTAAAGGCCACGACGCTGTTCTTGATGATTTATCGGAACGATTCATTATTAACGTGAAATCAACGACTCTGCCCGCGAAATTTAAAATTTTCGTGGTTTTTTGCAATTTGTACGCTAATTAGACATGATAGGCTTATGGCAATCAATTTGCGAGACTGGCAGTATCATCTTTACATGATTATATCAAAATATTTGCATAAAAATGTGTATCCTAGGATATTAGTCCGAGTATCGAGTTTTATGTGAGTAACTCGCAAATCTCGGACTAATTTCTTTAACTCGACACTTTCGAGCAGAGATTTTTATATAAACACGTGAAGAAGATATTAGGATTATCGCAATTTGACGGCCATAAGCCTCTTATGTCTTATTAGTTTAAAAATCGCGAAAAACCACGAAAAATTTGAATTTCGCGGGCACACCCGTGGTGTGCTCCTTAACACAGACGACACATCAGACGAGAGTGAAAATGATGATAAGGAAAATGATGTAGATGCAATGTCCGATGTAGAAGAATTTTAATATTTTTTCATATTTGAATTGTATTTATCTTTTACGAATAAAATTTATTTTTAAAAGTTTTTTGTCTGACTCTACTTTTAGTGATCACTCACACAAATGCAAAGCTCAGCTTACGCCTCGCGGACTGTAATACTGTATGTTCTTAAGATAATCGTTACTTCGCATCAAGGCGACCGATTTCAAAACCGTTAGCCATTAATTTTTATCAGTAGGTTTTTAACGGTAGGTTATGTTCATTCATTTTTGCTCTCTCAAATCTTTAATGACTAACCACGAACTACTTACTACATCGATAATATTTCCATATCGATAGATAGTTAGAGCAGCCCTTCTGATCAGCTGTCTGGTGCCTATCTGTGATTGGCCGATGGCTGTGATTGGCTATTTCAATTCTACACAAGATGGCGGATATACCCACCCAATAAGACTGACAATTTCCTGTCCTTATACTTTGTCTTTGTGCAGAACTCAAAGTTTTTTGTGCATGGCATTGGAATCTTGCTTTTTTAGCAGTTACGGTGTCTTCACAGATCAAGGAATAACTTTATATATAAGTAGTTCTTTTATCTGTGGGTGTCTTTGTCTGCGCCCAAGGCTATGAGGCACAGACCAGGAACCTATGAGGCCCAATTTCTGCCCGCGAAATTCAAATTTTACTTGGTTTTCAGCAATTTGTAAGCTAGGACCATAAGACCTATGAAGTATGACGGTAAAATTGCGGAAATGGTAGTCATGTTTAATGTTTATATCAGAATCGGAGTGCAAGCGATGACCTTATAAATATTATGTTCTTAGTCTAAAAATTTAATACAAAGATTTTTATATATACCTGAAGATCATACTCGTATTACTGCCATCCCGCAATTTTACTATCGTAAGCCTTCAATGTGTTATAAATTATTATTTAGTAATGAATCATTGTTGGTTATATTAGTTAATACTACCCTCCTACTCTCGCGTCGCCTCGGGCAACGTGTAGAGCGTGCATAGTGGGAGCGGAGATGATTTGAAAGTTGTGGATAAAATCCACGAGGTAAGAGTAGAGGATAAAATTGATTCCACAGAGTACTTTAATATATATATAGCTACTTGTGCTGATTGGCCACTGATTGATCACCTCTCCTGAACAATTTTGTATGAAACATTTTTTTTTCAATGACCATTCCGTATAGAAGGGAAAAATTCATTAAGAACAAAAATATGGAGAGAGCTGATGATTGAGGATTTCGAAGACGGGTGAAGAGCACGGGGAGGGTATCGAAGATAGGTGGGGGGTGCTCAACCAAATGTCATTCGGAATGTTATCCAATTGCCAGTGAGTTGAAAAAAAATTCAAAATGGCGGATTCAAAATGGCCGCCATTCGAATATCGTCGATATCTTGGAAAGTATAAAAGATGGAAGAACGGTTTCTTAACAAGAGTTGATCAGGAACCAAAGGTCTACACGATGATTAGAAAAAAAAATCCAATATGGCGGAATATTTTTTTCCATAGAAAATGTATGGGGTATAAAAGTTGTCGGCGATGATACTTTTATAGGCGGGAAGACAGCACGCGGGCCACATGTGGCCCGCGCTCCCACGCGCCCTACTAGTTTATATATACGGATTGATTCACACAACAAAGAATATTTTAGGGGGATTTTTTTTTGGTGATAGGGGACGCGGGTTTTAATATCGCTGCGAGTGAAATTTTGATTCGTATTTAAAATAAGAGTAATTCCTATTTTAAATACAAACCTAAGTGTGTAAACACTAATCAAAAAGATAATTAGTAAGAATATTAGGATTGTTTTAAGAGTTGAAAGTTGTGAATAAATTGATTTACACAGAATATTTCAATTTTTATGTCTTATTTGCTTCCAAATTGCGAGCTAATGATTTGATAGTTCACTAAAATAAAACCAATCACAAATAAAATGAAACATATTTTATTATTTATAAGAGAAATAAACAATCGTTGGACAACTTTCATAAGTCGAAATACAAACACATTACATTATCTTATTCAATACAAAGGATTAAATAATTTAAAAACGACAATTATTATTTATAATACAAAAGAAAATGATATTTGCAGAAATAGCTTTGTTCACATGAGCTTATAGGTTTACTTGACAAGTTTCACACGTTCCTGCTATTCCTAGACTTTGGCTAAATTTTTACATTGGTGTCAGTACTATTTGCTGCTAACTTGATTTACAATTGAAAGTTGGAAATGTTTTGCTTCTCACTCGGATTATTTAAAACTCAGCAGGGCGATCGGCTAGAAATGCATCAATCATTAAAGAACTGTATCAATGTCAAAACGTGATTTTCAAGCGTTGTGATTGGTCAACATTCATGCTTTGATATTGATAGTTATTTAATGATTGCATGCCGATCGCCCTGCAGAGAGCAATGAATACAATGACAGTCCCAAGCTACATTTTCGTCATAGAACTAAAATGTAGATAATAATAGACAAAACAACAAAAAATAAGAAAAACTACAAATTTTAACGTTTTTTAAGTACATTCTTCCATTGAATAAACATACTTCGCCATTGTATTAACTTCGTCATTGCATTCTGCTTGTATGTTTGTTTGTTTATTATCATTTTATAATTAGGATTAACAATAACATGTGAACACAGCAGGTAAAAGTTTGGCCAAGAGAACAAATTCTAACACCAAATAATGTAGAACTGAAATTCTATTTTATTTTTGTCTCAAACACTACTACTTGAAACGTGCAAACCAAAACCGAATTCAGTCAAACCTGGTTAAGTGAGAGCTCAAGGGACCAAGATCTTTTCTCTTCCCTTTTTCACTAACCCAAGGTTTCAGTGTTAGGAGGAAATTGACATCTACTCTAGACAGGGCGAACCGCGCGAAAAAATGTCGCCAGCTTATCGGTGTTATTAGTAGCAACAGTATAAGGCCATGCGGTAGTTCGCTCAGCGGCCACCTATAGTATTTTGACAGTTGACGCTACTTTGCTTGTATGAAAAAGGTTTACGTAAATCGTTTGGATGCCCATATCTTGAGGTTAGTAATCAGTGTAGGAGGACCAATTAATGACGGAACCTGGCAAATACTCTCATTAATAGAGTTTTCTCACTAACTCAGGTTCGAATGTGTTGTTTCGATCCAACTTTTTTAGTTTTACTTTTGTAAACAATGCTATTTCTACAGACACACATATACCAGCTCGAGCGTCGTCTATCATTTTGTTCTAAAATTATTTCACACAAATGAAATTATGAACATGTTTGATGTCAATTGTGGAGAGTCTGTGCTCTGTACTTCTCTTGAGAGACGGTGATGCCAATGGGTAGAGTTAAAAGTTTTAAAGAATAAATTTCTTCACACATGAAGCCATATTCTTAAAATGTAAATAAAAACATTATGTACATGCCCCTATAACCATTATTTCAATATATTTATTAAATAAATATTATCATTATTTCAATATATTTAGTGAATAAGATTATCTCTATCTCTAATGTTAATATTAAAACAAGAGACTTGAACCACCAACAATGAATATATAGAAGCTTAAAAGTACAACCAGACACATTAAAAGAAAAGAACCTATGAAATGGCTCATTTTTGCAAGAGTGCCTAGCCAATAGCCATGTTCCGTGGGATGAAATTAGGTAGGCTTGGCGTTTTTCTCATCATTAATTTCATTTGTGTGTAACACTTCATGTTTTACAGATATTAGCTATACACTTCACAACACAGACTTTTTGAAAAACACTCATAGAATTATCGTAACAAAGTTAAATGCCAAAGTGACTTTCAGGCCACGGCTTCGACGAGAGCGGCGCGCGTCGCTCGTGCTCGCCCGCAGTTTTATTTGATGTCGTGGCCTGAAATTCACCTTGTATCATTTGATTCGCTTTTTGTGACTTTATATTATTATTAATGCTCATATTTTCATAAAGATTTAAGATTTTGCATTACTAATTAAAACTTCGTACATCATGTTATACTGTACCATCACATCAATTTATGAAAACAGTAAACTAAAACAATAAACCTTCGTAAACACAGCAGCAGTGACTTTATGACATTGCGTTTCTATGCTGCTGTCTGATTGCGCAAGAAAAACGTATTCATCGTTGTCGTAATCTTTAGCAAATTCTAGGCTGGTGTAAATCAGGGAACCAATCAGAAACTTCAGATTTTTTTTTCATTTCATTTCATTTCAAATTTCTAAACGATTACGATAACGATGAATACGTTTTACTAACACAACCTAGGGGCAGGTTTAGAATGAAATTCAAAAATATAAATAAATATATATAAATTATAAATATACATATAAGTAGAGGACAACATCACATATATTGCTACGATCCCATAATAAGTAGCATAAGCACTTGTGTTAAGGAAATCAGAAACAACGAAGGTACCACAACACCCAGACCCGTCACAATGTAGAAAAGTTATTTTTCTACATTGCCCCGACCGTGGATCGAACCCGGAACCTCAGAGATGGCGGCGCCTTGAAAACCGGCACGCTAACCACTCAACCACGGAGTTCGTCTATAAAAGCGTCTGAGAATGATCATGTAACAATAATTGGACTGTTGTATTAAAAAGTGAACCAAATGACAGTAAGTGAGTATGCAAAAATGGAATGACTTTCAAAAACATTATATCACAAGAAAGCGCAACAAGTCAATAAGGAAATCATAATATGTACATCTCACTTTTTAACAGTGTTCCTAGACATGTGCAAAAATCTTCAGAGTTTAAAATTCATGACAGCAGCCAAGAGAAATCCTCTTCGACATGAAGAGAAGGCCTCCTCCATATCTCTTGGACAAGCTAAGTTATTTCAAAAGACAATATTTTAGTGGACTTTACAAAGATTTGCACATTAGGTCTGCAACCACCTTTACAACAATGCCCATAAATTGTCTCCCAGTTCAAGCCGAAAAGATTTAATGTGAACTAGATTATCTTACAATTAACAATACGAAGGACATATCGTAAATGCACTTTAATTAATTGAGGTACAAGGTTCACATTGCTGGAATATGTAATATAATTCGTAATGTCTTTGAAACGTTATCAAATATCTTCAATGCACAATGGCAATGACGAAATAGGCTACAATAGAGGACGGGAAATATGTGACGTATGTTGAAGCCAAAAATATCTCAAATACGCGCATTTCGGTACCGCTGACAGCACATACCGCTGTCGGTCGCTTACATTAGCGCCATTTTACAGTTTTGACCCTCCGTCAGTCTGTCTGTTCAGTTTATTCAAGAAATGTTTCCAGATTTTATTCAAGTTCTTGTCATATATTCCAAAATGCGATTTCATCATAAGAAACGATTTAATCAAAAAAATATTAGTCTCTAGCTACAACATGGGACTAGGAACTAGGAATATTTTAATTAGACAAAGTTCGAAAGTACATTTGTTGCAACATATTAGCTCCAGAAAAAATATATAGAAATATTGGCATCTTTATAATACAAACATTCAAATGGCTCAGGCAGATATTTCTAATTGATTATGTTTTTTAAAAATTTAAGTTTTTTGAAAAGGTAACGAGATGATATATTTAGAGGAACTGACAAAGAAAAGCTTAATGTGAAAAAAACGCAAAATCTCATTTTATGTTTTCTAACAATTACTATGCTGATAAGACATATAGTCAATATCATATGAACGTTATCATCCGAAGCAATATTTAAAGAGCAAAATGTATGCTTAGCTGTGGACTTGCAAGTCTCTATTACGGGCATAGATAGCATTTTGAAAACACCACAACACAAGGCTGCCAGTCCACCCGAGCGGAGCGAAGCAGCGGAGCCGAGAAGCGGAGAAATATTAACCAATAGAATTGCTCCACTTAAGAGGAGCGGAGATTTTGTGCAATCTGCTCAGCAAACTCCCAGCGTATGGAATACCCGCTGGCTTTCTGATTTCCTGAGGGAACGCGGTCTTTTCGAGTGGTCGTCGACGGTCACTCTTCGGACCTAATGGTGATAGCCATTAGGTCCGGTAGCATAGCCGTTATGCCGGTGTACCTGAGGGATCTGTTCTCTCCGCGACGCTTTTCCTGCTGCATATCAATGATTTGCTTAAACCGGGTTTATTTGGTTATGCAGATGACAGCACTGTCTCGGAGAGATACATGTCTAGTTCTAAAGCCAGCGGTGCTGAGATTCTTGAGCTAAGAGAGGCATTGGTAGATCGCGTTAACTTGACTCTAAGAGAAGTGTCTGAGTGGGGTGACGCTAATCTCGTCAAGTTTAACGCTACCAAAACACAAGCGTGTTTATTCACCGCAAAAAAGAGCCCCTTCACCTTGGCTCCCACTTTTCAAAGTGTATCCGTTCCGATCGGCGATCACATCGATCTCTTGGGTATTAACATCTCCCCCAATCTCAATTTTGGAAAATGCATCGAAGCTAAGGCGAAAACAGCTGCCAAAAAACTGGGCATCCTGAACAAGGTTAAGCGGTACTTCACGCCCGAACAGCTTTTGACACTGTATGAAGCTCAGGTTCGTTCGGGCATGGAGTACTGCAGTCACCCCTGGGATGGATCTGCGAAATATCAGCTCGATGCATTGGACTCGGTTGATCGCCGCGCACGCAGAATAATCGGCAAGGAATCGCTAACACGGGCAAAATTGCTCAGTTTAGAACACCGACGCAAGGTTGCCTGTTTAGCGGTTTTTTACAGGATATACTTTGGAGAGTGTGCTCAAGAACTCCACAATCTAGTACCTCCTTCACCTTTCTACCATAGAAACGCAAGACGCCGGGAGAAGTGGCATCCTTATGTGGTTGATGTCCAGCAAGCTCGAACGAAACGATTTTCTTCTACGTTTCTGATACGTACCGCTAAGGTGTGGAACACCCTTCCAGCTTCCGTGTTCCCAGCCAAGTACAACCTGGGTGCCTTCAAGAGAAGAGTGAATAGGCATTTTCTAGGCAGGCGCGCTCCATCCTAGACCTCATCATTTCTGTCTATCAGATATGATTGTAGTCAAGCGCAAGCCTATCTATAATAAAAAAAAAATCCTATTGTTAAGTCTCCGTTTCTCGGCTCCGGTGGATTGGCAGCCGTCATGAGTACTTTTATATTCACGACCAATAAATTAATGACACTAAGTATGTATAACGAAAATACTCTGTCACAAGACGATACTTCAATCAATGGTTATCATTTCGCTACCTTTACCAGCGCATATTACAGTGTGGAGTGTGTGTGAGTGTCTGTGCGGCTGCTAGACGACGACTACGAGCGGCGGCTCGATCATAAATGCGGCGGCGGCGCGGCGCGCGACGTGGCGAGCCCGCCGCAGTCCAGCCGCGGCCAGTCCACGAACTCCGTGCCGTGTCTAAATGGACAACCACAGACTTGTATACTAAAGACAGGGCGAACAGCGCGAAAAAATGTCGCCAGTTTAAGGGAGCAAGAAAGACTATTTTGCACCCTCCCCCGTCAGTAGTCAGTATAGGTAGATGGTAAAGACCTATTTCTTTTTTTTAGAATTAATAATAATATTGCAGGCAAGGTGACCACAGACACATAGATAAAACAAAATATAAAAAAATAAACATGTATTTCTCAGGAGTTTCGACAGATGGCGCTACATTTACTTGTATGAAGAACGTTTACGTAAAATGTTCGGATGGGCCTATCTTGACTATTTTTATCTATTTGGACAACATATATTATGGCATAGATCACCAAGATACGTTACGTTCATAGTAAATTGCGTTTTAAATCTGTGCCGAACTGCCACTCACTGATAAATATAACAAAAGATACGAAACAGCACGCAAACGAAAGAGACAACAATAATGCTTGCGCTCGACGCAGACTAACTACGAAACTTACAATTGTAGGATTTTTGAGTCTTCACAACGCGCGCGCTTGTCACATATCTGCTCCTTTTTATATATTATTATATCATTGTATTATGGTAATTAATTTAACGGGGATGGGTACCATCCAGGCGCAAAAATTCAAATTTTATTTAGATTTTCGCTAATAATGGGCTACTTATACATCGTAGTCTTATGGCAATGAGTTTTGCGGGCACAACATTTATGCATTTACATGTTTTTAATAAAACCTCTGCTCAACAATCTCATTTCCCGCTATCGGGGACCAATATGAAGGTTGCTGATAGCTCGAAATCTGGAATCTGTGTGTCCCCTTCCTGTTGACTATTAACTTTCATTCTAGATTCATCGTGACAGGACGTAAGAAGGGAAACTTTTTTATAATAATAATAGATGTAATTTATTCATTAAAATGTAGGTACAGTAATTGGTCAGAAAATATATGGCGTATGAATGTTCTAAAGTACTCGTATGTGATGAACACATTCCTACAATATGCCCGTGATACCAATCAGCTGCTCTCACTCACCTGAATATGAAGGTGAGGGTGGCGCCGACGGCCGCGCCCCAGAACATGAGGTACAGCAGCACCTCCGTGGAGCTGCGCGACGGCAGCGCGGCGCTCGCGCAGAACATCGACACCGCCACCAGCAGCACCGACGGGAACTGACACACGGACATGTCGCTATTATTCGGCCGTTCAGAGAATGCGTTCCTGACACCTATTGTTAGCCTGTCACTACCAATATAAAACGCTGACATAACCTTGTAATAGCGCAGTTTAGATTTAGAAAAATATTTGAAAAACAATTGAAAAAAAAAATTACCAAGTTATTTGACACTCAGTTTCGCACAAATTGATAACATTAATTGATTATTGATACAATAATGTTGTTTTAATGCTCATCAATTGTTAAAACGGTAAACAACCAGCAATAATATTTTTATCGTAACTGCAACGCCATTACAAAGTTACGTCGTCAGTTCAATCGCGATGTGTCAGGAACGCATTCTCTGAACGGCCGTATTATAGTTTATTAAGTTATTCACCCAAAACAATGTGTGTTTAGTCTTTATACCATATGAAACAGTACTATCTGTCGACAGTGGTTCCATTTGTGCGTTAATAGAAAAAAAGTTGCGTTTCTTTATTACACCATAACTTCTGAACGGCTGAATAGATTTGGACATAATTATGGGTATCGTTAGATGCGTTTCTTTATTACACCATAACTTCTGAACGGCTGAATAGATTTGGACATAATTATGGGTATCGTTAGAATCCTTACATCATTCAGAGTAACATAGGCTATATTTTTTTTTTTTTTGGAAAAATTAGTTTTACCACAGGGCAGTCGTAATTTTTAATTTTTAAATTATTTTCTTGTTTCCTTTTATACATTATTTTATATTATATTATATCGTTATATTATATTATATATATATATTATACAATATAAACATCGTTATGTCATATAGATTAATTATTTCTCACTTAGGATCTTTGAAACTAGTATGAAAGGGGTATATGTTTACATCCTATTCTCAGACGTACCGAACACAAAATTTTTCATCAAAATTGGTCAAGCCTATTTGGTCAAGCCTTCTAATTTGGTTGGATTTGGAGTTTTGTTACTACCATGAACGAGAAAGTTATACTATACTGGAGAAATATATACAACGAAAACAGACGCATGGGAGTGTGTGCAAAACAGGTTCCAACGTCTCGCAGTGTACTATTACTATCTATCAGCCACTCATGACTCACCGTAATGTACTTCCAGTCTCTGTTCTGTCGCAGCGGACACAGCACGGTGTTGCCTTCCCCGTCCACCACCACGTACTTGCCCAGGAACAAGTCTATCGCGTCCTGAAACCATGTTTGATGTAACAATTAATGATCGGCCAACGTTTCGATAATTTTACTTCGACTATTTAGTTATTATCGAATTTAATTTAGATTTCATATGTACGTATATGACACATCTAGTTATATTTAATGCTCTCATGCAATATGGGTATCAAACGAAAGGCCTTGCTGAGAAGCATATACAAAAATTGTAGTATAAAAGCTTATTTAAAAAAATATCTTTAATGAAAAATAGTTTAAGACATAATGAGTTATGTTGCTGTGTGTGTAAGATGACAATGTGTCGCACACAAGACAAAAACGTGGACGTTTTTGGAAGTTTAGGGCTGATCTAGTGATTTGAATCTTTGGTTCTTGGAAAATTACCTGGCGGAAGCCGTCGCTGAAGTTGTTCTTGTAGTAGCGCGTGAGCGAGTTGATCCCGTCCCGCAGCAGCCCCAGGCGAGTGCGCTTGCCCGTGCGAGTGAAGTCCGTCTTGAGCGCGCCGGTGCCCGAGTACTGCACTGAGATCATGTCTGCGTGGTCCGCCCACACCTGACGGAAGTAATACCATTACAAAGAAACTCCCTCCAGGAATAATTTCTCCCATTGAAGTTTTCAATGCAATCTGAGATTGGAAGTCAGCGAACTAGGAAGAGATTCAAAAGAGCAAAGATAAAAAGCCTGCCGCTGATCTTTCTTCGTTTGTGATGGAAAATTCCTACCCCATCAGACTATGATAATTGAACATAAGACTAATATGAACTCATTTTTGCATAGTAATGTAGCTAGCTAAATCAACTTAAATTAAGACCTCTACACCTCATTGGTGCGGTCCAGACAGTCCACGCAGTTGGTGCGGAGCCCCCGCGTCTGTACTCACAGTATTAAACAACGTGTCCAAGTGCGGGTGCCGCTCGTCCCCCGCGGTGACGGCGAGCAGCTTGAGCACGGCCACCAGCTGCCTCTTGGCCAGCAAGCTCTGCACCAAGTAGGTGCGGTCCAGACAGTCCACGCAGTTGGCGCGGAGCCCCCGCGTCTGTACTCACAGTATTAAACAACGTGTCCAAGTGCGGGTGCCGCTCGTCCCCCGCGGTGACGGCGAGCAGCTTGAGCACGGCCGCCAGCTGCCTCTTGGCCAGCAAGCTCTGCACCACGTAGGTGCGGTCCAGACGGTCCACGCAGTTGGCGCGGAGCCCCCGCGGCTGTACTCACAGTATTAAACAACGTGTCCAAGTGCGGGTGCCGCTCGTCTCCCGCGGTGACGGCGAGCAGCTTGAGCACGGCCGCCAGCTGCCTCTTGGCCAGCAAGCTCTGACCACGTTGGTGCGGTCCAGACAGTCCACGCAGTTGGCGCGGAGCCCCAGCGGCTATACTCACAGTATTAAACAACGTGTCCAAGTGCGGGTGCCGCTCGTCTCCCGCGGTGACGGCGAGCAGCTTGAGCACGGCCGCCAGCTGCCTCTTGGCCAGCAAGCTCTGACCACGTTGGTGCGGTCCAGACAGTCCACGCAGTTGGCGCGGAGCCCCCGCGTCTCTACTCACAGTATTAAACAACGTGTCCAAGTGCGGGTGCCGCTCGTCCCCCGCGGTGACGGCGAGCAGCTTGAGCACGGCCGCCAGCTGCCTCTTGGCCAGCAGGCTCTGCACCACGTTGGTGCGGTCCAGACAGTCCACGCAGTTGGTGCGGAGCCCCCGCGTCTCTACTCACAGTATTAAACAACGTGTCCAAGTGCGGATGCCGCTCGTCTCCCGCGGTGACGGCGAGCAGCTTGAGCACGGCCGCCAGCTGCCTCTTGGCCAGCAAGCTCTGCACCACGTTGGTGCGGTCCAGACAGTCCAAGTAGTTGGTGCGGAGCCCCCGCGTCTCTACTCACAGTATTAAACAACGTGTCCAAGTGCGGATGCCGCTCGTCTCCCGCGGTGACGGCGAGCAGCTTGAGCACGGCCGCCAGCTGCCTCTTGGCCAGCAAGCTCTGCACCACGTAGGTGCGGTCCAGACAGTCCACGCAGTTGGCGCGGAGCCCCCGCGGCTGTACTCACAGTATTAAACAACGTGTCCAAGTGCGGGTGCCGCTCGTCTCCCGCGGTGACGGCGAGCAGCTTGAGCACGGCCGCCAGCTGCCTCTTGGCCAGCAAGCTCTGCACCACGTTGGTGCGGTCCAGACAGTCCACGCAGTTGGCGCGGAGCCCCCGCGGCTGTACTCACAGTATTAAACAACGTGTCCAAGTGCGGGTGCCGCTCGTCCCCCGCGGTGACGGCGAGCAGCTTGAGCACGGCCGCCAGCTGCCTCTTGGCCAGCAGGCTCTGCACCACGTTGGTGCGGTCCAGACAGTCCACGCAGTTGGTGCGGAACACTCCGCTCTGACGGAGTAGCACCGTGCCACCTCGGGAGAGGAAGTAGCCGAATTCAGTCTGAAAATACATACATATAAGGTATCTCAGATTTTTTCACTAGGAGCCCGCTATGTAAGAGGAAGGAGGCTGACGTTGCCTGACTAGGTCTGGCAAAGTGTATGTCAACATTATATTATGTTAATCAATATTGTGCAACTGTTAGGTAATGTCAGCAAAACCATAGATCAATCTGGCGAAATTAAGAGCTAAAAATTTACTCGTTTTTCATAAGCTACCTGCTCGTGCGCGATGCGGTCCATGAGCACGTGCAGGCGGTCGTAGCGCATGCCGCGGCACTCGGCGTGGAAGTCGAAGGGCTCGTAGCGCACGGCAGGCAGTGCCGCCGCTGCCACTGCCGCCCTGTAGCCGCGCTCCAAGTCCTCCTCCTTGCCGTGCTGGTCGATCTAGTGATAAAAATCGCAGTCTTTTATAATGTCCTTAAATTATTATTTCAATACCAAAGAAACACGAGACAAGCAACATGTTCACCTGCTGGTACACCTGGAAACGCAACATGTCATAATAAGGCTCAGACTCCAAATCAAATGCGTTTACCTTTCTATCTCAGCATCTCACTATGCTACTAGCACTTCTACGTACCAGATTCAACAGCACTTGGTTGCCGTATCTCTGCAGCTGGTCGCGCAGGTGGCGCGTGTAGGCCGCCACGTGGTCCTCCGGCGACAGCGCCACGGCGGGCTTGTACTTGAGGTTCGGGTACTGGCTCCAGTATAGCGGGATGGAGCCCCTTGTCTGGACGAACGAGGACTTTTCACCCCCGCGCTCTACTATTTGCTCGGTTTCCACAAAGTTGGCTACGTTGCCCTGTGTATGGAAAATTTATGTCAACATATTTTTTGGCAGTTACACAATAAATAAATAAGCGCTTAGGGACAGTTATAGTGAGGAAATTTGGACATTTACAAACAACAGTTTAAAGTTGGTAGTACTTAATAGGTAAACTAAACTATTTTTTATTTAATAGACTAGTGAACGTCCATGGCTTTGCTCATGTGACCTCATATATTTCAGTGTATGTTACGTAATACTATAAAGCTGATTTCGGTCCAGTGTTTGAAGTGTGTGTTGATAGATTAGTGGCAGTGATCATCAGTCACTCAGCCATCCTGTTCTTGAACTTCCGCAGTCAGTCAGTTAGCTTTTCCTTGTATTGAATTTAATTAGAACCAACCTGGGCATCGATTCCTCGCATAAACAGCCTGGTGCCCGCTCTGTCCACGCTGCGCCGCGACACCAGCGACCAAGATAACTGGTGGCCATTCACTGTCACCCGGTTTATTGCTACAACTGAACCTTATAGTGAAGGGAATTGATATATTATGAACAACTTGATGAACATGAAAAAAAAAGATCATGATCAAAAATTAAAAAAAAGAATGATGCCTGAAGCATGCTGTCAGATAAAGTAAACCTTCACATAGAGTATGTCCCTCGATTTTGCAATGTATGACATTGCAAAATCGAGGGACATACTCTGATTCAATGTAAGTTGTGCTCATCACCTTCAGAAAACAGTTCTAAGTCTCATTTTGCCAAGTAATCACATTACTGCTTCACAGTAGAATAACTGACAACCCAGTCTACCCGGACACACGCAGGGAGAGAAGAGTTCTAGTACCTGAACATTTTTAATATAGTTACTGTACCTTTTTCATCTCTGTTTTGTGAATAATTGAAATTGGCGCGGTTACTTTTAAAAGGATACATCCCTGGATGATTGGAAGAGCGAATCTGGAGAACTGCTGGTCCGAGTACTCCTTAAGGAGATGACCGTTCCACAGGAAACGGGAATCCGCACGGCTCGCTAGCGACATCTATGACAAAACAGTTTCTTCTTCGTGATCCCTGGACTGTTCATTTTAAATACCTTTGTATGCCGGAAAAATCCATGTCTCTCATGGAACTTGCACAAAACCGACATTTGTCATAGCAATCTATGAGTAAATTGCTATAGAAAACCTCTGTGAAAGTAGGTATAAGGTAGAGAAAAAGAGCAGGAACAGGTATAGGAAATTCGCAATTCACTCAAGATTCGTGAAAAAATAAAATTTTCAGACCAAAGATTGAACTTAACATTGACTTCTTCTATGTAAGAGACTTCATAAACATGTTTCACTTAGTAAACAGATTGGCAAAATCTTTTAGCTGTTACTATCTTACCTTGTGAAAATCTGGCGGGACTGAGTGCAACCTCTGCATTGTGTGCGTCAAATCATAGCCATATGAGAAGTATATGCCGGGCGTGTCAAGCGCCGCTCGCAGTAGCCTCTCATACGTGTTGTTATCTTCAATCTGTGGAAAAACATGTTTGTCCACTTACCCACGATGTCTCCCATACATTCGTAATACCAAAATCATTTGAAATTCCTGCAAATTTCGATCATATTGTGGTGTTATTCGGGTTCATATAGTAATAATCTATGCTCCTGGCCATTTCTGGTTCTGAAATACTTTTGATAAACGAAATTGTAAACGAATTTATAAAATAAATAATTTAATATTTAATTAATATTAAATAAATAAATATATTTAATATTTTTCTCTGGTCTAGCAGAAATTTTAGGTTGTGTTACTAGTAAGACTCATTTAAACTGTAGTAAAATATTAAACAATCAAAATGAAACATTGATACATTACCTGTTTATTAGTTAGATGATTTGTGGAACGTGAGTAAGGTATCACATCTGTGCCCGCCAGTTGGTATATGTCTTGACCATTTATTTTACCTACCTGAAAATTATGGATAAAATCATTGTCCAAGTAGTGATTTGAAACTAAAATGGTACTCATAAGGAATTTATTATCAAACTTGAGGCCAACAAGTATGCAGCAAATGATAGTTATGTTTAGTTTTTATGATTTACATAAAACACATAAACTACTAATTTGTTCTAATTAAGTCTGCATCTCGTTCAACTATATCATCTTAGGTCTTGCAGAAAGCACAAGTGGAAGGTTTAGAGTGTGTGCAAAGGACATTTCATGCTATTCAGTTAGCATTAAGCAGACTTTTTCTCGTACATGTACACAGAATGTTATGGGCACATCAGATTGGTTCCAAATCACAGTAAGTACATCCTTTGCAGTTCATACAACAAAAGTCCTGCACTTCTTTTTGACATCAAAAAATAAACTTACCAAAATCCTATACTTTGCTACAACTAGATACAATCCAGATATAAGTTTGATGGAGCCCAGGAAACCACAAACTGGTTTGTAAGCATTTGCAGGTATTGGAATCTTCACTAATTTGATATCTGGAACAATTTTCAAGTACTAAACAACAACTTCTAGACATTTAATTGCTTTCAGCTACTAGACATAAGAGTAGCTTTATTTTCGTTTTAAGTTTTCACCACAGGCACTGCAAACTTTTCCAGGGTGATGTCAATATGTGAATCCAGGACAGGATAAAACATTTATTCCTTCTACAATTTTAGTCACTCTCTGAGCCTGGGTACACAGATAGAGATGTCCCCTGTACAAAAAATATATAAATTCTTCTTTACCTTTTTGCTGAGCTTGTGCTGTCCGAGAATATAATTTTATCCCCTCTCAGATAATATATTAACAATGAATTCATTTCATTAAGAATTTGGTAGAAAGTATTTCTTAAATCCTATACCTTTAAACGAGCAATTCTTGTATACATATTACATATATATTTCTATATAATCTGGATCTCAGAAACGGCTCGAACGATTTTCATGAAATTTAGTATACATGGGGTTTGGGGGCGATAAATCGATCTAGCTAGGATTCATTTTTATAAGATGTCGAATTTACCAAAAAAAAAAATATGACTCCTGCTGCCATATATTGGCCAGTAGTTAAACTACCGAGCGAAGCTCGGTCACCCAGATATTTACCTCTTACTGCAGCTTCTCCAGTAATTCTGTCAATAATTAAAACCTCTGTTGGGTTGATAGTTGGTTCCAAATAGAACTTATCTGCTGTGGTGTATCTGAAACAAATTTTTGACAAATATTAAGTTAGCCTCAGTATATTTAACATCTCTGAACATCAGCTAAACAACTTGCTTATCTCATAATTTTTGTTAAAAAATAAAAGATTTTATTATAAAAGTCAATGAATCTCCACAAAGATTTACCATCTACGGGAAGGATTTAAATCACTCTCTATTCCTCACTCTTAGCCAGATGGGATGATGAAAGCAACAATGGTATGAAGATAGGCTTTATATCAATTCACAGCTATAAATGGGTCAACAGAAAAAGAAATTGTAATAGGCTCTCCAGTTAATCAGTTTATCTGGATACAGAATAAAATATATACCTACTTAAGTTAGAATTTTATTAGAAATCGGAGGTGACAACACAGCTAACTATGGAAACAATGTTTAATGTAATTAACAAACAATTACCTATTACCTACTTTTACCTACTGATAAATCATTTTTCAAGTACTTACAGTTTGATATCATCATGTATCAACAGTTGTTCGGCCATTTTCACTGGGTTAATCGTGTTGTATATTATTTACGGTAATCATAGCATTTACACACAGTAGTTTTTGTGGGCTCTGCAAGCGCAAATGTGGCGCAAATTGAAATAAATCAAATGTAAATTGGAATTTTCATTTGTAAAAGAAATGACCATAGATTGGAAATCAAATGACCAAAGAGTATATAATCACTACGTTTTACAAATGACAACGCCAGTGATATAGAGCATAGACATTAACATAGATAATACATATTGGACATTAAACACTATAATATATAGAGTACCAATAAAAGTACTCTGTGTAGAGTACCTAAACTGTGGAAATGAATCGACCTTATCCAACGCAGATCAATGACCTTATCTTATCTTTGATCGAAATGACAACCATAGACTGCTAAGTGCTAGTACTATGGACCCATAGACATGGACCTAACATCGAGGGATCGTTCTCAGTTTCTCACTTCTCGCCCAAGACCTCTACTCTTACCTCGTTGCCCAAGAAGACCGCTTTTAGCTAGCTACCGCTTGTAAGAGAATAGCTATTCTAACTTAAAACAATAAGTTTCATTTTAACTTAACAAAAACCTTTGATTCGGTATCTTGTTGGCATACTTGTTGGTATATAAAAATCTTTGGTTGTACATGTGTTTTTGATAGGTAGGGTTTTGATATTATGTACTCTGTGAGCTAACCTCAAATCAAAGAGAAAATGAATCTTTTTATTTAGTCGGTGAAAATAATAATTTGTTTTAGATCATAATAGGTACACCTACACTGGAAACTAAAAAGAATTATGGAGGTGGAGGGGTATCCAGGATTGATAAAGACGATCACTGACGACCAAGAAGTTGAGGATTTTTCTGAAGAATCCGACGTCGAAGAAGAGGTATTGCTTAGAATTATTACTAGTAAATTAATGTACAGTAATAATACGTTACACGCTTTTCTTGTTTTCCACTCTCCATACCGAATAACTCGATTTGAGCGGTCTTCTTGAAGTGAATCATCGGCTGACAAGCAATCACAAAACTTGTACAGAGTTATCTTCTTTTTCTTTCTAACTCCTGAAAAATCCTGACCTTCTATTTAATTTCCAGTATCAACCGACGAAACAAAAAGTTAAAAGGAAAGCTGATTTTGATCCAAAGTTTAAATTTGTCGGCTCAGTTGAAGAATATAATAAGGTAAGTCAAGATCAGTCATGATCAATTAATGATAATAAATGTTTACTCACTGAACATTTAAGGAGCATCTGGAATCAGCATGTTTGTAGGTATTATCAGCTTTGTGTTTCATACTAACCAAGCAAGGAATAAAAGTGTAGTCTCTTCCCTCCTAATAACAATATTTGTCTCTTTTATTACACACAAATATTTTTAAACAATTCAGATGTTTAATTCATTGGCTCTTTGACTATTGAATATTTTTATCACAATTTATTAATTACTGTATTTTCCAAGAACAATTTCTGTGCAGAACCCATGGGACGACTTACAAAAGTATGTGCGCAGAAATGTAAAACGAACCCTGGACCAGAAGATAGAACAGAAGAGAGCTGAGGCCAAAGTGAGGGGTAACGCTGATGTGGACACAGACTCTGAGGCTGAAACTAAAGGTTTGTTCTACCAATATGACTCCACAAATCACACATAATGAGAATCAAACAAAATTATACTAATTTTTAACTGTCCTGGAACACAACTAGTGATAGATGGTATTTTTATGAAACTAGCAGCTTTTTTCTGTGGGAGCCACAGAAAAAAGCTGCTAGTTTCATGTTAATTTCCAGTTTTAATTAAAACCATGGAACCATAGACTTTTTTTAACAATATAGGCTAGATTATTATTTATGTTATGTTATGTTATTATGATTACTATGTTATTTCCCCACCATCGGCGCACTCTGTTTACTCTTTCACTCTTGTAAATTCATTTCTACCCACTTTGTTTTTGAATAAAATTGCAGTACTTTAAATATAAGTTACTTAATATTTATATTGTTATAGTTCTCATGGAAGTGAATTCTTTATTCTTAATGAGAATAAAGTTTCTTTAACCGTATTGTGATCATACCTGATAAAAGCGATGATACAGTCTAAGTTGGAACATGCTTGTCTAGGAATTGCCTATTCACTCTTGATTTGAGGGCGCCCAAGTTGTAGAAATTGGGAAAGAGCATTGTCATTCTGGGAGTGTATTCCAGACTTTTTTGGAATACAAAGTAAAGTGTCAACCCAGTATATAGTCCAAACCTGTGCCAAATTTCAGCAGACAGTTCAGTTACTTGTGGAGTGAAGGAGTTACAAACATGCAGAGTCACACTTGTACACATTTACACTAATAGCTGCATCCTAAATGGGCTGAATAGGCGACATGCTCTTCTTATTACAGATGCAGATGTGGATGAATTAGAAATATCCGACGATGAACTGAAGAAGGATGAAATAAAAACCAAACAGAAAAAGTTGACCAAGAAACAAAAACAAAAAGAGGTAAACATCCAGACAAATTAAATAAATAAATAAATTGTAAATTGTTACTGATTTATAATAATAAAGTTTTATTTAATAATAATAAATAAAATTATATCTTTATGTTATTTTATATGTATCGACTGCCTTTGATCGTTAATAAAGTATTGGTGCCATGGAAAAATATTTTGTCCCTTTTGACCACTTAGAAATGTCACAGGTTTTTACACACTTAGTTGTAGAGGCACCCATGTGCTCATCCCGGAGATCCCGGAGCCTCTCATTGTACACAGCAGTTGGCCATAGACTGAGTATAGAGGGTAAAAATCACACATAAGTCACTCATGCCTTCCACAGGAGGCTGAGTATTTCATGAGGAAATTCTCCCCCCTCCATTAAAAAAAAGTTCTTGAGGCACTTCAAAAATCTAAATTCAATGTGTTTTTTATTCAGGAATCACAAGATGACAGTGAAGGCGCCAAAATAGAATACGACTCGGATTTCTTCGAGGAGCCGCCCCCGTACGACGAGCAGGCTTCGTTCTACATGATGAACCTGTCGCGGCCGCTGCTGAAGGCGATCGGCAGCCTCAACTACGTGCACCCCACGCCCGTGCAGGCTGCCACTATACCTATTGCTTTGTTGGGTAGGATCAAGCACTTATAAATTAGATTGATGACTTATAGTACCTCATCTTCTTATTAATATATACATAAATACATAAATAAATATAAATAGTGGACAACATCACATACATTGCTCCGATCCCTTAGTAAGTAGCTTATGCACTTGTGTTAAGGAAATCAAAAACAACGAAGGTACTACAACACCCAGACCCGAGACAATGTAGAAAACTTATTTTTCTACATTGCCCCGACCGGGGATCGAACCCGGAACCTCAGAGATGGCAGCGCCTTGTAAACCGGCACGCTAACCACTCAACCACGGAGGTTGTCAAATATATATATATATAGTATTAATTTATTTCTTTCTTTTCTATATTTTTATTCTGTGGTGTGCAATAAAGAGTTTATCTATCTATCTATCTATCATACTAACTGTAAAATGTTGTTGAAAAACATTTTACAGTTAGTATGAGATCGTAAAGTGGCTCTAATTTCACCGCAATTAGGTACATAATGACACCTATTATTATTGCAAAATGTGACTTTTTCATTTCTATTATTCACTAGTGAGTTACGACAGTTTTTTTAATTTCATCTACTAAATAAAACTATTTTTAATATTATTTTATTCACAAGTGAGTTGTAAAACGTCGTATTATATACACGTGAGTATTGATGATTACCATCCTCGGCTATCTTAAGACCCTCACCTAACGCTTCGGGTCTCAATGGTGCTCAATGACGAAGTAAATATAGGTGCCTCAGTGGTAATCACCAACTTTACTCACTTGTACCATAAACAACATATTCCTTTACAATTTCTACAAATGCACTTAACACCAAAAAAACCGCAATGCCTCCCTATATGGCAGGAGTCTCAACCAATAGGGTAGCATTATTTATACTTACACTTATTAATAGTAGGTATCAAAATACTTCCATTAATTGAAAGCACATGCTCCATACCTGCCAAGGTCAAGCATAAGTAATTGGGTCTTACACTACTTTTGAATTTGATAAAAAATATTACTTTATTATAAACTAGGATAAAAATAATAACGTGCAGTGAAAGAAATATTAAAATCCAACGTAGATTTACAAAGTTACAGGCGTTTAAACTTTGGAGTGGGGGGATCTTCTATCCCTTTCTCGCAAAACGAAAATTTGTATGAAGCCACACGAAGCTACTATGGCATTGGTAAGGTGTGACGTCACAATTTCATGTTGCTATCTCTGTCTAATCACAAATCTTTAAATGCTTATAACTTTTTTGTTATTTGATCGATTTAATTAGTTCTTTCAGTGCACGTCATTATTTTAATTCTACTTTATAATAAAGTAATAAAAAAATTGGAGTCAAATACCCTATTATTTCTAAGAAAATGATTTTCGTGCTAGGGAAGGATATATGCGCCTGCGCGGCGACGGGCACTGGAAAAACGGCGGCCTACATGCTGCCCATACTGGAGAGGCTGTTGTACAAGGCCGGGGGCGAGCGCATCACTCGCGTGCTCGTGCTAGTGCCGACCCGCGAGCTGGGAGCGCAGGTGAGCTTGTAACAGGCAAGAGGCAGAAAGGAAAGACATGCAAAGGCAAGACGGCAGCTGTATCTTGGGATGTTTATGTAACTGACGCACCCAGGCCGCATAAAGAAGGATCTTTCTAAATTCCCACGAGGTTATTCCTGACTGGTCTCAGAGCTGCTAATGTTTAGTGGTCTGCAGGGCTAGACAAAGTAACAGTCGTTTGGCGTTGACGATGGTATACAAAAATGTATGGACAGACCACGGTACTGTAGACAAACCACGTCATCGAATAGAGGGAAACATGCTGTTTTTGAAAATCGAGTACCTACGAAAATTTCATCGCTCCCTGGCCTTCTCGCAGACTTGTAGATAACTGTAGCGTACTGCGCGTGACAAGCGACAGCAGCAGCAGCAGCAACAACGCTGCGCATAGAGTACATTCTGCTTTCATTTGTTTTGTACTGGTGGTCACGTGGTTTTTCTACTGACGTCAACGCTTAACGCTATGTTACTTTGTCTAGCCCTGCAGTTACTTTAATCATCTCGGATCTATTGTTTTAAGTGCTGTCTAGATATGGAGATTCCCAAGTCCAGGGCCCGTACTACCATCTCTTAAAGCAGTAATGCTGCAGTATTGTTATAATTTTTTCATAAAAAAATAGTATGATAATATCAAAACATTACCGCTTTAAGGTGCAACATAACTGCTTTAAGGTGGCGCAGTACGATAGACCGAATTTGCCGGCGCACGTGGCAAAGCTGCTTGCTATTTCGCCTAACATTGTGTGAGAAAGAGATAAGACTCAGTATAGTGAGTGCATATTTCCGTGGTACCGTCCCGCTTCCGCTCCGATTTGGGTGAGAGGGCATGATATGTGCATCGAAATCAAGCTCTCGAAAAGAGTTGAACACTTCTTTGGCTAAAATGTTTTTTTGAGAAAAAACTACTCAATGTTTGGTTGAAAAGTAAACTTATTTCAAGTTATGAATAAATAAACTATGTTCAATATCATTTTTTTTAGAATTTTCATACTCCTAATCTTATTTAAGTATGCCCAATGTTGCTGTTGATTTGGTCAGTGCACTGGCCATAGACACTAAGTTTCTTTCTACCCAGCG
Source organism: Coenonympha glycerion (assembly GCA_963855885.1). Classification (NCBI taxonomy): domain Eukaryota; kingdom Metazoa; phylum Arthropoda; class Insecta; order Lepidoptera; family Nymphalidae; genus Coenonympha; species Coenonympha glycerion. The sequence continues at coordinate 2,695,305 of OY979631.1, forward strand.
CTACTGCATCAAAGAGCAACTTCAACTAAAGACCTTTTATTCTGAGGGGTGTATCAGCTAGTAACATACATATTTTGTAACTTGACAGGTTCACACAGTAACGAGGCAGCTGTCACAGTTTACGTCGGTTACCATCGGTTTGTCGGTGGGAGGCTTGGATGTCAAATATCAGGTAAGTTGTTTTTGTTTTTAATTTTTTACACATTACAAGTTAGTACTTGACTACTATCTCACCTTATAGTAAGTGATGATGCAGCCGAAGATACCAACTTGGAAGGGGTAAGTAAAGTCACCCCCAACAGTTTCTACACAGCATCGTACCGGAACGCTAAATCGCTTGGCGGTACGTCTTCGCTGGTAGGGTGGTAACTAGCCGCGGCCGAAGCCTCCCACCAGACCAGACCTGAACCAATTTAGAAATAATAAAATTCCAGTGGCCCGTGGCTGGAATCGAACCCGCGACCTCCCACTTGAACCCGAGCGCGCGTCCCCTGCGCCAGGGAGGTCGTCCCAACACCTGCCTCCTGGTCACCTGGTTGAATATAACGTGTTTACCTTACCCAATGGCAAAATGCGCTACGCTATATCTTTAATCAATGACCTTATCTTATATTACAAGTAGGCGTTTCCTGACTATAAAACAGGTCCATTCTGATTAATGTCCACAGGAAAGTGTTCTTCGTCACAACCCCGATATCGTGATCGCGACCCCCGGTCGTCTCATCGACCACATTCGAAATACGCCGTCTTTCGGTCTGCACTCCATCGAAGTGCTGGTTTTAGATGAGGCTGACAGGTTAGTCCATACTATGTATGTGTGGTACTCCATACGCATGTATGGAGTACCACACATATTACCAAATGGAACCAAAAAGGTAAAAATGGAACCCTTATTTTTTTCGTAGTAGTTCATAGAACAAGTACATAATTTAGAAATTAAAAAACATGACCGTGGTAAAACAACTTTTTCAAAAAAAAAATATAGCCCATGTTACTCGGGATGATGTAGGGATTCTAACGATACCCCATATTATGTCCAAATCTATTCAGCCGTTGTGTAGTTATGGTGGAATAAAGAAACTCGCATATACATACATACTCGTACATACATGAACCCTAAAAACATTACACTTCTTTTTTGGGCAGTCGTGTAAAAATGGTACTATAATTTATTTTTTCTATAATTTTGTGTAGAAAAACTGGTGTAAATTTTGCAGGCAAGTTCTTTTGATAATGTAGATAAGGGATGAGGAAGGACTTTATAGTCCTACGGTATCATATGGTTAAAGCACGGACAGGCGGGCTAGTAACCTACTACTTCTGACTTGATTTGTAATTTTTACGTCTAGAATGCTCGACGAGTATTTCGCCGAGCAAATGAAGGAGATCATCCGCCAGTGCTCCCCCAAGCGGCAGACGATGCTGTTCTCCGCCACCATGAGCGACGAGGTCAAGGACCTGGCGGCCGTGTCCCTCAACAAGCCCGTCAAGTTGTTCCTGGACTCCAACAAGGACGTCGCTTTCAACTTGAGGCAAGAGTTCGTGAGGTAAGCTACCTTGAAAAAAAACTACTGTCGGGCCAGGTCCACTTATAACGTGATCGAGAAACTACAGGAAGGCGTCTCGACGTACTAATTTCAGACGGCCGCCACGCGCCGGATACTTTGCTCGCGTTAGCTCTTGTACGGTCTAATTCACGCGCTGCGGGCGAAGCAACCTTAGTACGTCGAATGCGATAAAGTAATAGAAAGAGACCGCATTTTTGCGTTTGTTGCGTATTCTTTCCGGAGGCGCGGCCAGGCGCTATTGCGAACTCTGAATTGCATTTTTGTGTCAGCGATTCGCTATTTTTAAAAATCATCTTGCGGAGTGAGCCTTCTGTACCGTTAGGCACAGTGTCCCGTATTCAAGTTTGAAAGGCTATGCAGACGAGATTACTGCGAAAAATTAAAATTAAAAACTGACTTGTAAGTGACATGTTAATAACCAGTTTATGATTATGAATGTATGAACCGTAGGATCCGTAAAGAGCGCGAGTCGGACCGCGAGGCGATCCTAGCGGCGCTCGTGTGCCGCACGTTCAGGGACCGCGCGGTGGTTTTCGTGCAAACTAAGAAGCAGGCGCACCGGCTGCACGTCGCTCTGGGCTTGCTGGGGATCAAGGTAAATATTTTGTGTAAACCATAGGATCCGTAAAGAGCGTGAATCAGACCGCGAGGCGATCCTAGCGACGCTCGCGCGGTATTCTGGGCTGTACATCGCTCTGGGCTTGCTGAAAAAAAAATTAATAACAAATGAAAAAAAAAAAAAATACAGGTAGCAGAATTGCACGGTGCCTTGAACCAACCTCAACGTCTGGACTCCCTCAAGCGGTTCAAGGACGAGCAAGTCGACGTGCTAGTGGCCACCGATGTCGCCGCGCGCGGGTTGGATATACCCGGCGTGAAGACCGTGCTGAACTTCACGCTGCCGGCCACTTTGGAGCACTATATTCACAGGGTAAGCCTCAACGCATATGCTCCCTTAAGCTATTAAGTAAGAGCAAGTCGATGTGCTGGTGTCCACAGACTCGACGTCGTCGCGCGTCCGTAAACAACCGGCTTCTTTGAAGTACTTTATTTACATTTCAACATTTCCCGCAGTTGCCCTGCAAAAAAAAGTCTTCAATATACAGATGCTTTTTGAATTTGTCTGAATGAGTGCATCTAGGCATTCACCGTCTATTAGCGCAATTTGATATTTTGATGCCACATGCAGTCAGCAGCATTACCCCATAATATGATACCACATCACGTAATGCTGTAGGAATATAGATATTTCAATCCACGATGAAGCGCCCCACTCTGCCAAACTTCATACGAATCAAATGAAACAAGCGATTTTGACAGAGTGGGGCGCGTCTTCGTGAATTGATGTATCTATAACTAAAATGCACTAACTAATCTAGCAGTCTGAATGTCGACCATCTGTATCTTTCTTACCGCATATGAAAATGAACCCTGTTAGATGAATCGTTTGTAATAAAGGTGGGTAGAACAGCGCGAGCGGGCCGCGCCGGCGTGTCGGTGTCGCTGGCGGGCGAGGCGGAGCGCGCGCTGGTGAAGGCGATCGTGCGGCGCGCCAAGCGGCCCGTCAAGTCGCGCCAGGTGCCGCCCGACATCGTCGCCAAGTACAGGGAGAAGCTCAACCGACTGGAGCCCGAGATTGGTAAGCACAACCAACACTACAGAACAACGCGTGTCGGTGTCGCTGGCGGGCGAGGCGGAGCGCGCGCTGGTGAAGGCGATCGTGCGGCGCGCCAAGCGGCCCGTCAAGTCGCGCCAGGTGCCGCCCGACATCGTCGCCAAGTACAGGGAGAAGCTCAACCGACTGGAGCCCGAGATTGGTAAGCACAACCAACACTACAGAACAACGCGTGTCGGTGTCGGTGTCGCTGGCGGGCGAGGCGGAGCGCGCGCTGGTGAAGGCGATCGTGCGGCGCGCCAAGCGGCCCGTCAAGTCGCGCCAGGTGCCGCCCGACATCGTCGCCAAGTACAGGGAGAAGCTCAACCGACTGGAGCCCGAGATTGGTGAGCACCACCGACACTACAGCTTTACGCACTTTACTTACTTTACTAGTAATCATAATCAGCCTATGAACGACCACTGCGGGGCATTGGCCTTTCCAAGAGCGCGCCACGGTACACACGGTCCTCCGCCTTCCTCATCCACCCGCTACCAGAGACGTTTTTCAGGTCGTTTGTCCAGCAGGCAGAAGGTGGTCCTACGCTGCGCTTATCGGTACGCGGTCTCCACTCCAAAACACGTCTGCGCACTATACTATACCCGGTAAAACGCCAAGAGCGAGTTCTGAGCGGGCGCCCAGCATTTGCTCCTGTAAATGCGAGATAAACTCGGCAAAATAATTAGCTCAGCACTTGCTCTAAGTGTTAAATATAATCTTTATTTAACAATAGCGCCTATTTGGATGAACAATGACTCTTAAATCAAATGTCGATTTATAATAATCTGAAGTCCGAAATAAATGTGAGATAGAGCGAGCCTCATACTTTGCGAAAGATAGAACCAACTTCAGAATTTCCATTTATTTTATTGGAAGTGTATATATTATTTATTCTCTCATAGCAACGATCCTCGACGAGGAATACGCGGAGAAACAGCTGAAGAAGATGGAGAAGCAGACGACCAAGTTGGAGAGCGCTCTCAAGAAAGAAGACGCTCCTAAAGTAGAGGTTCAGCGGCAACACGACTGGTTCCAAACACCCAAACAGAAGCGCGAGGAAAAGGAGCGCCTGGCGCTGACGCAGCACCCAGGGAAAGGTTGGTGTCAAAACTCAAAAAGTTGCTTTAGTATTTAGTAAAGTATCTTTATGATTTTGGTAGTATTTTTAAATGATCATAAAATGATCTTAACGATCAAAAAATTATTATTTACCTACATTAAATATCCCATACAATCAGACCAGGGTACAGAAAAAAAGTGTCAAAACAATGAACATTTTCTGGATGAAAGCAAACTATTTTATGAACTTATTAGCGAACGCCCGCGGCTTCGCTCACGTAGAACCTCTGATTGACTCCCGCCGGCGTTTAATTTTCAAAATTTCTTACTCTTTAACGGCCGTTTTAAAAATTTGGACACAAATTCCTTCTCTATGCTTGCTGCTATGGTCAGATATCGATTTCGAAAAAATGTGGTCTCTTGCAGCCGACAAGATGCAAAAGGGCAAGGGCAAGAAACGCAAGCACGACGACGACTCTGACAATGATGATGACAAGAAGAAGAAGAAGAAGAAACAGACCAAGCACGCGCCGAAGGACTCCGCGGAAGAACGAGTCAGAAGGGAAATGGAGAAGGTATTCTTCTCTTATATTTTATCTTTATGATTCTCGTGTCATTGTTTTTTACCAAACTCTTACAAAACGGCTCGACCGATTGTTATAAAATTTTCTGTGTATGTTTGGTAGGTCTTACAACTCTTACACGACAGTGCTACGATTTTTTATATACGAGAAGGAAGATATAATGAAAAACCGTCATTTTTCAGGTGGCACTTCTGCAATCAAGAATGGCGAAACGTAAGAAGAAGCAAAAGAGAATACGCGCAGTTGAAGACGATGACGACAGACCAGCAAGGAACGCCAACAAAAATGCCAACAAAGCCAGGAAAAAGCAGACCAACTTTGCCAATGACTTAACGGACACCTCGCGAACCTCCGCTAAACGTCTCCGATACGAAGCAAATAGGGTTCAGAAAGGCAAACCTCTACAAAAGGGCAAACAACTGCAGAAAGGCAAAGGAAGGCCCATGAAAGGCAAGCCGAAAGGCAAAACCTTCGGCAAACCGCAAACACCTCGCAGGAAAAAATAGGTTATTTAATTATTAAAGGTTATAATAATTAAATTCAGCATTTTATTGCTTTTCATCATTAATCATTGAATCCAATACCAACCTTTGAAAAATCTATGCTCCATATCACCAATATAATATAATATTTTTGGTAAGGGGCTATGAGAAATCAATTTGCCTGTCTACAGTTTGAAATGACATATCCTTCGGAGCAATTTAAAATATCAGCGGCCAAATTTTATATACTTACTTACATAGCATTGTAACCATGAATTTCTCGTGCAGACACGAGAAATTCAAGGTATTTCCCAATTTGTAACCTAATACATATGACATGATAGGGTTATGCCAGTAACATTGCATCCATTTTAAGAATTATTCGTCTGAGTATCGAGTTAGAAATGAGTACCTCTCAATTCTCGTACTAATTTCCTTTATTTATTTTCACTTTAAAGCAATTTTTTTAGGAAACTAGCTGACCAGGCGAACGCTGTTTTGCCATGAGTGAAATAAAAAATAGCTGACAACATGCTACACCGACCATATCGTCCATACGTGGTCCATACACAGTCATAACAATCGGCCGAGCCGTTTCGAAGGAGTTTGGCAACAACACGAGGCATATGAATTTAAAATTTTATATGTTAGATGTAGGTAAAGATAATTATGCTATTCCCGCAATTTTATTTAACTTGTATCAAATAATTGCGAAGACCCTCGAAAACCAAATAAAGATTTGAATTTCGCGGGCAGACCAACCCGCATTCGCAGAGTTTGACAATAAAGTGAGCCCGTGACTCGTGAGCCCCCCACACAGAGTTATCAAAACAAGAGACGACCCCAGACGACCCATTCATTCATTTATAGCGGTATTATAGGGTATTATCTCTAAGATATAATATATCATTGGTGTCGATTCTGTTGTGCAAAATCTCTAAACCTAAACTAAACTAAAATATTTTAATTTAGGTGTCTGTATCGCTAAGTGGCATTCGCTTGGCAGCTTCAACTAAATCATGCTATGCCGTCTTAGAACAAATCAAGTCGAACCCATACAAACTAGCGATAACTAGCGGTCGTAGTTGAATTAAGTGGCAGTGTTGCTATAACTAAAACCATATTTTACTAAAATGTTTTTTTTAACATGGCCACATTGTAAACATACGTCAAGTCGTCAACTAACAAAAAAAAGATGTCCGCGAATGTATAAACCTTCCGTTCACCGTTGTTCTTTCTGCTTTTGTGATTTTGTGTTGGTTTTGCGTTCGTTGTCGTCATTCGTCATTAGTGCCGCGCCAACGCATCTATATTCGATTGATTTGTATTCATGGCTTTCCGCGTCGAGTTGAATTATCCTCCGCACAAGTGTATTGTGTACTATGCGTGCCAACTAAGAATAGGACCGCGCTTGCTGCCAACTTCACACGATAACTGTCAAAATAGTACTGCCAGCAAAAAAAGTGCAAAAAAGAAATTTCATATATTTTTTATTGTTCATATTATAGTATAGATTTAATTATTGTATAATCATTATATTCATTTAAAAATACTATTCTTGAATTTTATTAATGGCTAATTTTGGATAAATTAATTCTACAGGTATGGAAACACTTAAAAAAATGAACAAATACATAATTAATGTTACTGGTCACCCTAATATGTCGCTTGTCATGTCATTTCCTACTCATTTATAATTAATTTGGCGTGAAATGTATTAGAAATACCAAAAAAGTGTACATTAAACATTTAAACGGAATATAATTTGTTTACTGATTTTTTTGCACACCATACACTTTAGTAATGAAGTTTGCGCGTATTTCTGAACAAAATGGCGTCTTGACAGTCCTATTCTCATTTGGCACGCATAGTACAAACTATTTTAGAGAAATTGGACTCATTTTAGTTTTACAGAGAAATTGGACTCAAGTTTATAGTGTTAAGTTTCAATATGTCTTTTATGTCGTGTTGCGTTGTAAATTGCTTCGTTAAACATGGACATGGTATGTAAATCGTTTAATGAAATGAATTAGGTTAGGTTAGGTTGTGTGTGATGTAGTCGTGGCTACTATGTAGTCCTCTAAAAGATCCAACTCACTTAGTCCAACTCCGCTTTCGAATCTGATTCCTCTTATCGATTCCGACTCCTCCTAATGATTCCAACTCCCATGTGACTCCTTTAGTCCAAAGACTGAATCAGTCTTATTGATTCCGAATCCTCCTAATGATTCCAACTCCCGTGCGACTCTTTTAGTCCAAAGACTGAATTAGTCTTAACGATACCTTTATTCACCGAACCTTTTAGACTCTCGGAAAAACGTTGTGTCGAATCGCGAGAGACGACTTTAAAAACACTTACTGAACTACTTAACTATTGCTTCCGAATAATTCCTACATTGAAAATACTTCTACAAAATTTATACTTAAGTTAAACTGCCTTATAATATCCTTAAATTAAATGACGAAGTTTTTAGATAGGACTTTATTTTAAGTACCTATTAGTTATTAAAATTATGTCTGTTTTTGAACTTGTATTTTTTCTAAAAATGGACCTAACTTTTAATATAAGTTGCATAATTACTTACGTAATTTTAAATTCTTCTTAAAAATTAACAATAAACTATAATAACACAATATGTATGAGTAAAGTTAAACAATTTTAAATTTTGTTAGGTTCTCTTAAAGGCTAATATCCATTATCCACTCGCAATACAGAAGTGCGAACGAGACAGCTTGTAGCTGTCTCGTTCGCCTGATGGTACCAAAAACAAACGGAGTCATACTCATGACACGATGTGCCGCGAAAGAGATCGCACCGCACTAACTCAAACCCAAACCGCAAACGAGTCCAGGAGTAGGGACTAATTAAGCGGAGTTGGAATCAATAGTGTGAGCTCGGAGTGGTTAAGAGTTTCGGCTCCGGCTACGGATCTTATTCCTTTTAGTCACTTAGTCCGGAGTTACACACCTCTAGTGTGATGTGATTATTTCACGATCTAGAATTAACGCATTTGTTTCCTTTTTTATAGGAGTGCCTCTTCACCGGTTTCCCAATCCCAACACGGATCAAGAACGGTTCGAAGAATGGGTACGCAAAATCGGCGGAGAAGTTGCAACCTTAGAACAATCTTTCGTGTTCAAGAATAGACGAATTTGTCATAAACATTTTGATAGAAAGTATTATGGATCTAAAAACCGGCTGAGTAAGATTGCTGTACCATCTATTTGTGTACCAGGTATAATATCTATAAGTATTTCCGTCTTCAAAGAGCTCTATTAGGATACTCCGAGATACTCAATCACATCACACTAGTCACTACAGTATGAAGATTGAAAAATCCTCACCTGTAAAAAAACATGGGAATAAGGGGTGACTATTCCCATATCTTTGTATTTTAATAGACGATGAACTAAAGTTGAAAGACAAAAAAAGTATAATATGATAGTAATAATGCCTTATGTATATGTCGCATGTGGATTGCATAAATGACCACATTACATTACAGCTAGCTGTTTTGTATTGAAAAAATCGCCACAATATAAAACAGCCCTGGTTTTTAACAGCTGTAGTAAGGAGAGTTATGCAATTTGCCTACAATAATATACACATTACGATAATAATAAAATTAAAATGACATGTTTTTTCAAGAGGTTTAATTTTTGTTTCAGATGTGAATTTACCCGTCTCATATGACCAAAATATACTACCTCATAATCAACCAACAGAGTCACTTGAACCATGTGTTGCAAATGATGTACCAATTGTTGCTAGTACTAGCAAAGACTGCAATGAACCTGTTACTCCCCTACCAGAGATTCTAACGCATGTGACTGCAGCCCCATCAAGGAGATCAGGTAAATTTCCAAGTTTTAAACATCATAGAATATAATTATTAACCTATATTGACTATATTAGTATATAAACTTATGCATAGCAGGACTGATTAATTTGTTTTGCTATTATCCGCTACTTGAAAGGATTCTGTATCTGTATGGTGCAATATGCAGGAACACCATCCACATGAAACACCACACACAATTTTCTATCACTTTCTTCGATGCAGATTTCGTCGTTAGAGATCTCTACGATTTCGCATTGTGAAGTCAACATCCAGAGGATGTCCCGGTGTCGGGACGAAACGTGCGTCGAAGAAAGTGATAGAAAATTGTGTGTGGTGTTTCATGTGGATGGTGTTCCTGCATATTGCACTATACAGAATCCTTTCAAGTAGCGGATAGTAGCAAAACAAATTAATCAGTCCTGCTTATTATGGATTTCCGCAAAATAACGCCTGCTTCCATTCAAAACTTATGCATCTAAAAACATTTCAAATAGATCCAGAGTTCCTAAGAAGGCTTTTGTAGATAACTGCCAACAATTTTATTTTAAAATTATGGCACAGTATGAGACACTTGCATTCAAGCAAGAGGTCCTGGGTTCAATTCCCAGCGTAGCCTACTTCAGAATTTCATAGTATCTAATTTCGGTTAGATCTGGTCTGGTGGGAGGCTTCTTTGGCTGCGGTTGGTTATCATCTTACCGGTTAAAACGCATCTCCAACTGATAGAGTAACCATTAATTAGCCAAATTAATATTATAAACGCTTTGGCAGCATCTTGACTTATCATTAGGTGAAAGTATGTTTTAACCCTAATATAGTTACATACGTAATAATATTTGGTTAACAATTTTGTATGCAAAAATTAAATGTGATGTATTTTATTTTTTTACAGTTTCTATGACGCCTTATGAACTGAAGCTTAAGGAAATAATTACACATTTAAAGAAGCAAGTGCGCAGAACCAAGTTGACAAATAAGTCATTCAGGCAACGGTTAAATTTGGCTAAGAAAAGTGCTAAACATGTTGCAATCAGTTATATGAATAGAACTTTGACAAAGTCAGCTAAAACATTTATTCAAATGCAATTGAAACAGGCAGGTAAAAAAATTAAGGGAAGGCGATTTACATTGGAAGAAAAAGTACTGTCTTTATCTTTATATAAGTCTAGTCCTAAGGCATATCGCTTATTCAGTGAAATATGCATATTACCAAAAAGGACAACACTGCTGAAACTCCTTCAAGAAATTAAACTGGAACCAGGCATTAACAATCACATGTTTTTGGACATGAAAAAGAAAGTCCAGAAATTACCTGAACATCACAGATTCTGCACAATTATTTTCGATGAAATGTCCATAGCGGCAAATTTGACATACGATCAAAGAAATGATGAAATCATTGGCTTCAGTGATGATGGGGAGGAAAAAAAATTGGAATTCGCAAACCATGCTTTAGTATTTATGGTGCGTGGGGTTATAAAAAAATTTAAACAACCCGTAACTTATATTTACAAAAGTAGCAAGTCGAAGTCATGGGAGTTGGTTAAATTAATTAAATTAGTAGTAAGCAAAGTTCAGCAGACAGGACTTAAAGTGGTTGCAGTGGTTTGTGACCAAGGCACAACCAACATGTCCGCAATTAACATTTTACTAAAACAAACAAGAGAAAGTTATGTAAAAGAAGGAAAAGAGTGGAAAGGTGGATTTTTTCACATGAATTCTCAAGAAATTGTGCCTATATTTGACCCTCCTCATTTAATGAAAGGTGTCAGAAATAATTTATTGACAAAAAATTTAAAATATACATATAAAAACAAAGAATGTACAGCGAAATGGCAGCATATAGCTGATCTTTATCAAAGAAGCCCGAACTATAGTGGGTATAGATTGGTACCTAAGCTCACAGCTCACCATGTCCTGCCAAATTTAATTCCAAAAATGAGGGTCAAACACTGCACTCAAGTTTTTAGTAGAAGTGTTGGAGTAACAATGGGATACATGGCAGGTTAGTATAAATTTCGAGTAAGTATTCATTAAGTACAAAATTAGGGAGAAACTATGCCCAATTTCATAGACTGAAATGACAGCAATAAAAAAAATATTGAAAATCCAACTTTCAATAGAGTGTAGTTGTTGATAGATGGTTTAATTAAAAAAAAAATATATATTTTTAATGCTTTTCACACAATTTCATAAAATACAATGAAATTAGTGAAATGATCAATTTTTGTGTTATAGCTTAAAACCAAACCTAAAAACATGAAATATTATATTATTATCTTTTCACTTTTACATTAACTATATCAATGGCAGTCAAAATATAATTATACCAAGTTTTTGTTTACCTGTGTTTTATACTTTACAGATAATGGTAAATTACCAGAAGAGAGCAAGGATACTGCGAATTTGCTCATATTTTTTGATAATCTTTTCGACTCGGTCAATGGCAGCTCCAGCAAAATAGAAGGCGGAAAAGAATACAGAAGTGCTGTTACACCAAACTCACCGCATCACAAATTATGGGAAGAATGCATTCCAGTATTGAAATCGATGAAATTTGAGACAAGCAGTGGAAAATTTACAGTGGTTCCGTCACTCTCAAGTTGGGTGAAAACAATTGAAGCATTCAAAGCTATCATAACATACTTGAATAGTCAAAAAATTTATTCAGTTTTGCTGCGTCACTTCAACCAGGACCCGATAGAAAATTTTTTTGGAGCTATAAGATCACAAGGCTGCCAAAATGTTATGCCGAATGCTGCCCAATTTCAATCGGCTTACAAGACACTAGTGGTCAACAACATGACATCGTCTCACTCAGTAGGAGCAAACTGTGAAAATGACAAAAATCCATGTTTATTGGACAACTTACAAAATTTTTTTAAAAACAAATCTGAACATTCTCAAAATTCTAATGAGGTAACAGTATCTGAAACTCATTTACTTATAAATCCTGTTGAAACAGAAAATTTAATTAAAAGCCAATCACCCACAGATGTGGAACGATGTGCAGCCTTGGGATACTGCAGTGGTTGGCTTGTAAAAAAAGCAAAAAAGATTTTTAAAAGATGTCCACACTGCAAAATTTGCTTAGAAAGTGAAAAAATGGAAAGCTTTCACAAATTTATAAAAGTTTCTGAATATTCCGAAAAAGCCTGGCTTACATATCCCACTAAAGAAGCTTTTGATTTTTTTGTACAGATTGAAAATATCTCAAAACAAGTTTTTACAACAAGTCCGACGAAAAAAAATATCTGTGAGTACATAAAATTAGTTTGTGCAATAAATATGGATACGTCATTTATAAAATGCAGCATTCACAGAGACGAAGTCACGAAATTTTTGGTGCATAAAAGCATAACATTTAATTTATTTATGCTGTGTAAAACTGTTAATAAAATATTAGCAGGCAAAGAATTAAATTGGGATCATAATGATCCAATTCAAAAAGCAGCAATTCATTATTATGAAAAAAATAAAAACAAAAAGAAATTGTGAAAAGCATGATTTATTAATTTCATTGTAAAATAAATTATGACAATTTTTATGTATTGTTTTTCTTTTAAATTCCTAAAAATAAATAAAAATAAAAATAGTGGTCTGGTAGTATAGTATGTAGGTACCTACTACGTATGTAGGTACGTCGCGTATTAACTATGACCACTAGATGGCGTTATTCCAAGAACCATAAATCGGCTTGAGACGTACATCTATTTCAGGTACATACATATTTATCTATGAACTAAATTAAGAATCTCTAAAAGGCTCGCTAAACTGACGTTTAAATTTAGTTACACGTGATTAGTGTAGTGTTGCCATTTATGATAAACAAACTCCACAAATGTTGTTTTTTATTTATTCTATTAATTTTTAAAATAATTTGAGCTAAAAATATCAAAATAAGTTACTCAAAATACAAAAGTAATAATTTTATTGATTTGTTTTGGTCTAATCACCTTACAAAGTGTCGAAAATTGATATTTTGTTTAGTTCTTCACGTGAATTAGGCCTATTATCTTTGATTAATTATCTATACCTTGTCTTTACTCATATCACGGTTGTCAATTGTCATTTGTCAATTGTCAGTTATAATTTTCGGTTCCTGGTCTGAGGTTATAATAATAAAGATTTAAAAACTACAAGATAAATAATAATATTAGGAAAAGAGCAAACAAAAAGCAACAGGAGCTTCTTGTGGAGAAGCTCCACGCCAATATGGACATTTGTAAGGGGTAAGTCCTTGTATTTTAAGCTTTTATAATAACTACTAATTTGAAAAAATAATTAAAAAAAGTGGTAAGTAAGTTATCGTCTTTATACTTTGTTATTGTGATAAACCTGGTAAAAATATACAAATAAACCAGGCTTTGCCATCGTGAATTACAGTTTTCGAAAGGCAAGAGGAGATCGTGAAGTTCCTATACCATTTTCCAACCTACCAAGGGTTTTCAAAATTCTGCGAAAACTTCCGGGATTAAAAGTCCAAGTGTTAATTCATTCAATCAATGTGGTTATAACCTTATGTTCCTAATTACATTTTCAAGTATGATGATGATATATATAGGATAGGATTTATAAGAGTATAATCTACCCACGGTATTTACATTCATTTCTTCCCCATAGATAACTCAGCACGACAAGAGGTCCTAGAACTTTGGGAGTCTCTGTGTGTGCAACTGAATTCACTGGGATGCAGCCGCACTGTGGAGCAGTGGAAGCATGTAAGTTGAGATGTATTTTGTTAGTTCTTTCAAACTCATGAAATCAATATTATCATCAACTCTCATATATAATATTATCTTTATTTTCTTTCTTGTTTTATAGATTTGGACCTTGTGGGTGGCAAAAGTAAAAACTAAGGCCCGAAAGGTGCGGGACACCATACAAGGAACTGGTGGCGGGCCAGCAGGAGCAGGCCTCACAGATATTGAAACGAAAATCCTAGATATTGTGGGGTCTGCTTCTGTAGATGGATTCACCAATCTGGAAGCGGTAAGCTTACTTAATATTTTCAAAAGGAGTATAATAATAATATATTATATAAATAATAAATATATCTTGACATTACATTCAACACAATCTAGCCCCAAAGTAAGCGATAGCTTGTGTTATGGGTACTAAATAACAGCTATATATATATACTAAATATAATGTATAGGAAAACACCCAGACACCGGAAAACATTCATGCTCAGCACACAAGCATTTACCAGTAGTGGGAATCAAATCCCATGACCTCCGACGCAGACGGCTTGATCTTCCTGGCTTTGCTTAGGTGGATTTATATTATATAAACAATAACAGTAATAATATAGCTTTTGCGCTGACCTGGCTTGGTACCTATGTAATTTATAGTCTGTTACTTCTGGATGAAGTTGATTTCTAATAATGGTTAAATCAGTTCAATCATTTTTGATTACATACAAGCATACAAATATTACTTCTTTATAATTATTATAGTATAGAAACTGCAACTCTTTTTTTAGGGCTTGCTATCAAGTTCTGGGGTGGTGTCCCCACCACTGCCAACGCTACCACCAAGTACACCACCACCAAGAACACCACAATCAAGAACACCACAACCAAGAAGACTGCCACCGCAAAGAAGAGCAAGACCTAATCGCCTTCCCTGTCCACCAGTTGTGATAAACTGCTTTACATATATCGTTAATTATTGTGTGCCTGACTTTAATTATAATAGGAACGTTTTAAAAATTTGGTCATTGGTTGATTGTTAAAACAAAAGTTATAGCTTTGAAATAAAAAAATTATATCTGAAAAGCATATTTTATTGATTAAAATGATTAATAATATAATTTTCTCGTATTAATCGTGCCTCATTGAGGAAATCTGTTTCTCTCATGAGGGTCCAGGTATGGTAGGGTGTCATCTGCATTACCTGGATCTGCATCTTCTTCACTATCTGCAAAATACAGTGATTTTATACATCAGAGGTTCTGGGTTTATAGTCTGTAACACTTGCAGTGATGATCAATGTTGTTTTTGTTTTAATCAATTAATAATGGTACATACAGCTTAAGTATACATTTTTACATTCACATTCCTTGAGTGTCTCGTAATTAGTGGCCCAGAGGTATATTCCTAGAGGAGACTACACAGTCTAGGAAGTAAGGAAAGGAAGGTCAGTAGTAGGTGCAGACCTATCTTTCCTCTTCACAATACTACCTAGGTACTTATTTACCTAAGAATAAGAATATTACAAAATAAAATTACCTTTCTTTGTAATCAATCAGAGCTGCAATCACGTATTCTTCCATTTTGAGACGATTTAAATTTTTAAATTTATAATTTTGAGGTTATCACACCAGCAAGTAAAAATTAATAAATAAAATTACTAGTTTTTTCTAATTTTCTCACTTAGTAATATTAAATTTGAATCCTATTAAAAATATTTCTTGCAATATTAAATAAAAAATCCGTGGTTTACGACTTTACGGCTGACGAGTTAAATTTAGTCGGCACCTCCTGAGGTCCTCTCTTAATTTAAAGAATTTTAGGTTGACTTTTCTTAACTTGGAAAGTTAGCGAGTACAACAGAATAGCTTTTGCTCTCTAAAATTTAAATGGGGAGGCACGCTGCCGATTTATCCCGCTAGGTGTCCCATCGTCGCTGGTGCTGAACAGATGTCAAAATCCATACATATTTTTTCCGAAACTTGAATAATCTCATATAACTCAGTAAATTGCCTAAAATCTGTGCCTATCACTGTAATAGTAATGACGCACATTGTTTTCCTGCGAATGAGCAGCGAAGAAAAATATAGGTCATAGATAGGTCTAGCTTAACGCATAAAAAATAGAAACCATGGTTTTTCGCCTTTTTCAGTCAAAAATGCATTCCGAATTTCTTAATTCAGTTTTTTAAATAGCCACAGTCATCAAAGAATACATTATTGCGATTAATTACGATAAAGTTAAGACAAATTGTAACCTCAAAATTCACCTGTGTTTTTCGTCTATGTCCGACGATGTTCACAAATGTTCCTGACCACAGATGCAATGATCAATCTGTCAGGTACCAGCGGGGGTGGCGCCATCTGAGATTAGCTTTGCCCGTGCCTCCCCATTGAATAGTTTGGAGCTGTCAAACTAAATTTTAAGTTAGATCTGTCATTTAGTGTGTCTTCTGAATAGCACACCTCTCTAACTCTAATTTTAACGATTTTTAGTTTAGAGAAACGCCAACAGAATCGACACCATTGTCTCTAAGTATCTCTATGTTTATAGCCTAGCCTTGTATGACTTGCAGCCAAGACTCCAAGACTCAAGAGCCTGCAGCGCTATGATAAGCGCCAAGATTTGTTGGGACGTAAGCCATCTTATGCGCGACTTGACAGATTAAATTAATATAGTTACGGTAATTTTGTATAGAAGGGCGTGTCCGGCCAAAATAACCTATTATGTGCCCGCA
The DNA here is from genome assembly GCA_963855885.1 of Coenonympha glycerion. Classification (NCBI taxonomy): domain Eukaryota; kingdom Metazoa; phylum Arthropoda; class Insecta; order Lepidoptera; family Nymphalidae; genus Coenonympha; species Coenonympha glycerion. The sequence continues at coordinate 2,711,926 of OY979631.1, forward strand.
AAACTCATTAGCCTACGATGTGTAACTAGCCCATTACTTACTAGCGAAAAACAAAATAAAATTTGAATGCCAATATGCCATGGCCATATATTTGTTCAATTATTCGCCATTTGCATTGCCGATAGTGTGGAGGGGGACTAAAACCATTGACAAAACTAGAAGAACTAGGCACAGACTATGACCATAAATTACAGAAAAAAGTGTGGCGTCGAGTCGTGGGTTGAGCGGATGTTGTTTATGACCGACATTTTCCTGTGAAAATTGTATTTGTTGGACTTGAATTGTATGTAATTTTGGTATTTTTACCAACAATCGACCATTATTTTACGTTTTTAAAAATAAATCTACGATCTCTTGTCAAGGAAATCTGAAATTATTATTGTGGAAATGAGCTAAGGACTTTTTAAACGAAGTTTTTTTTCGTGGCCAATATAGCGGGAAATCTACGTTGTGACGCGCACAAACTCTGTTAATTTGTGTCGAAGGCTGGTGCAGTGTTGCAACAGATTGTTATGTGGTTATTTACGCCCTGACAGTGGATCTTGGTGGTATATTTAGAATTGACAATGTCAGACGAAATGGCGGTTGGTGATAAGACTCCAAGCGAAGAGAATAAAGTTGGCGGCGCTGAATCGGAGACAGAGCCCACTGACGTCGCGGCGGCCTCGGAGCCCCCCACGGAGACTGCGACGCCCGAGCCACAACAATCCTCTGCGCCTGTGGAAGGTATTTTGACTTTCACATAACCTCCCAACTTTGTGTTGACATACATTCAGTAAATTTTTGGCTGGTTCCAATTTCTCTAAATTAATTTTTCTAAATATGTGCATGTGCTTTAAAACACTTAAATTAGTGTAAGCTTTGCTTATTTACTACTGTCTAGTCAATTGGAATCAATTTTTGATAGTCGAATGAAAAATTCATCATGCATAATTTATAAGTAGATGCCTAATTATGTTTTCTGTATTGCTATTTTGTTACGAAACTCTTACATTCACACGAATTTTGACTATTGCGAGTTTAATATATAATTAGAAGCAAAAATGTTGAAACTTTTATTTCCTCGCACAATCAGTAACTTTCACTAAGTTTTGTTTCTACTAAGTATCTGTTCAAACATATCCTTTTCTTACAAGATAATTGAAACTGTGGCATTTTTTGTGTATATCTGTGAGTGTCGAGCTAAATATTAGCTTTCTGATTTTTATTCGGTAGTCTTTAGAACTAGTTTTCTGACTTTATGAATTTGGTAATTCATTAAAGCTGAACTAACCCTATATAACAATGGTTACTTATTCTGTGGAAAAAAAGGATCCAATGAGGTGCTAAAGAATTCCTGAGCAACAGCTAGATAGAATTCATAGAGATTTTTGAACTAATACTTACAATCTAAAAGAGCCTGCGAAATGCGACATAAGTCCAGTGGAATTGCTAGATAAAGTTTTATGTAATTTGCTGAATGCTGATTCTTTGTACTGTTGGAAACTAACCTGTTGTCTATGTTGCGGCATTTGTTATGCAGCATTGGGTCTACAACTAAATTGGCTACAACACCCACAATGGTGCTCAATGCATTTATTCTTTCCCAGAACCACCACCGGGCAGTTCCGAGGAAGATCTCCCAGAAACAATAGCAGCGATTATAGAAGAACTAGGCAAAGATGATACGATAGACCAAAGTGACGCCTTACGAAGCAATGATGACTTGCAAAACGACATTGATATGAGGAACGTGATTGACATTAAGAATGACCCTGATGTTAGAGACGAAGACATATACAATGATGTTAAACAAGGAAACGAGCTCCTGAAAAAGAAACAGAATGAGGCAAAACTTGCAGAGGTGGATATTGAAGTGGAGAAATTGGAAGATGAGGCTGTCCCTACAGTGAAAGAGATGAAAGGTGTGAAGCGCAGAGCATCCGCTGCTTTCAGTGACGATGGGATGGAGGAGTTCAAAGGTTTTGAGGCGAGCGAATCAAGCGGCCTGGCTGACTATAGTCGCATTGTTGGTAAGTGTACAATTATTATTTCATGTTTACATACAAAACTGATGTATATACAAAACTGATGTATATGTTAAATGTTACTTAGGTTTGTTATCACTAAATAAAATTTGGTTTTGTCATTGATTTGCTGCTACTATTGCAGTTTTAGCAAGCAAAATGAAAATTATACACTTCTCATCAAAAGGCAAAAATTGCTTGTAAATCATTTGATATTTTTGTGATTTAAATTGAAGTATATCAATATAAATAATAATATTTAGTTTTCACATAATGTTATATCAATTGATATAACATATAACAAGCCACAGTTCGCAAATAGTGGGCTATGCGCTAAATCATTGGCTTTAAAAATGTATAGCAACTTATTTTCCATCATCAGATAAGTGTGTTGAAGGTTTTTTACAAAATCTTATTTTTATTTTATTCATTTAAGCAGAAATACATAACCAACCATAGATAAAGCAGCTAAGCGACTTTTATTCATATGATTTTATGTCACTGAGTTAGTTCATAACCTTCCTGATTCACACTTGTCAAGTCTTGATAAGTGTCAATGTGTGGATTGGGTGATTGGTTTGTTTTGTGTAGATTTTTTAAAAATATAGATGGTGGAGGTTCACTTGAGTGTGCCAATTGTTGTCACAAGTACCTAGCAATGTCTTGGATTTGAATAGATCATCTGATTTATTTTAAATGTTTTGCCACCAATTAATATTGTCTGATGGAAGATTTCTGAAAAAAAAAAATAAACTTACTGTGAAATTGTAAAATAAAATAAAATAATCGTAAATAGTGAAATTGTACTAGTGGTATATTTTGTGATACTGAATAATAAATATGAATTCATTTTGAATATTAACTATCGAATTTAAATTGTTTGGCATGTATGAATAGGGGTAACAATACCCTGATTAAAATTTATGTACTTTTTTTGTATCCATTTTGATATGCAATAATCTAAATTGTGATTTTTCTAGAAATATTTGTTAATGAAATCTAAAGAAACAAAGTTTACCTAATAATGAAATGCCTTCTTGCGCATTAACTTTTAAAACGATTTAGTCACTGATCCGCGAAATTATCTCCTTCCAAAATAAGAAGATTTCAAAGTCAAAGTCAAACATACTTTTAGGCCTAACTTAGAAAGTTAATGTATTTCATTTATTGTTTCACCAAGGCATCCTGCCTTTGAGGATGCTTTTTTAGAGGTTCACATGTATTGCATAAAATTATAGTGCACTTCTTATATCCAAATCTAGATGCAGGACATGGATCCTCTCGCAATATAAGAGGTGTTTGACTATAGCCCACCAAGCTTGCCAAGTGTGTGATGGTGGGCTTTGCTCACCTTTTAATATTATGCTGAAGTCGTTTTAGGTTAGGTTTCCGTACAATGTTATCCTTCACCCAATATTTAGTTCTCTAAGGTGCTATAACTCAGAAAAGTCCCCGATGACAGGCCAAGGTCTGAATGGCTTTGGTGTCCCTGCAAAAGCTATAGTGTCAAATGTACTTTCATGCATACCAGACGAGGTGGAGAGGAGAGTAAAGCGCAGGGCCTCTGAGTGCAGTGAGCCTGAGGATGGGTTCAAAGGTTTCGACCTGATCCAACAAAGCAGCTTGACTGGGTACTGTCAGGTCTTAGGTAAGACTTAACAGTTAAGGGGACACAGACTGCTTGTGTTTGTTTAATTTCTAGACAGTTTTGTTGGTATCTCTTGTAATATCTGTTTAAGGTATTTAGTATAAGGGGTTGTACTATCCATGAGTAAGATATTAATTTCTAGGCATACATACAGCCCCCGGGTGGCTGAATGTATGCCTGGCTTTTTACATTAGTGTAATGTACCAAGTGAGGAGGTTTAGTGAGAAATCCTCTTTTGTAGGATACTAAATAATATTTTATGTAAATTGCACAAGCGATAAAAAAGAGACCCAGAAGTTACTTTTAAGTAACTTTTAGTGTTTACTAATGTCAGATAGAGTCAAAGCATTAATTCATTAAAAAACTGATGAGAAACGTTCATCTGTGAGGGGATTTATTAGAGAGTACATCGTAAATTACAGTGATTAAATAGGCAAACCATGCAGCACTCACAACTAATTTGCTAATAAAAGAACTAATTGCAGAAATATCAAATCAAAAATAAACGTCATAACTACAAAGCCCCAAATAAATATAGCAAAAATTTCTGGGTTATGCCATACACAAGTTTTCTCATTCTTCCACCACCTGGACAATTATTGGTCTTGATTATGCAGATGGTAGAAGCTTCACAAGCGTTGTTTTAGTACATAAATGCATTATTATATTTTTAAATAAATAATCATTCATCCATTTATTAATTTGCATTGGAGTTTCTGGTTGACATTGGGATGATGTTTCCAGAGCGCTTGGAAGCGGAGGTGTCAGCGGCCGTGAAGACATACAAGCCCCTGAAGACGGTGATGGCCGCGCCCACGCCCCGCGCGCGCAAGCGAGCGCGGCAGGACACAGGTGGGTGCAAATGGTCCGAGCACCTCGAGGAAGAGGTGTCCGCCGCCGTGCAGAGCTTCCAGGAGGAAGGCCCGCCGGCCCACAAGCCGCGCCGACCCACCGGTGAGGGCGACATAGTGTCTTTTTTAAAGGCCTTTCCACCATAGATTTGGATACGTTCAAAATCATAGATGATTTAGTGGACAATGATTGGATGTCAAAGTTTGTAAAGTGAGTGTTTGTTTACACGAGATTTGTACAAAAAAAAGATTCTGACGAATTGAGAACCTCCTCCTTTTTTTGAAGTCGGTTAAAAAACTGAAATATACACAGGCAGAACTGCAAACGATAGCTAATACAAACAATAAATAATACTTATCTAGAATAAAAGTCTGTTCTAAATGTAGAAGAAACTACTATTCTAGAGGATATAAATACTGATAAACATAGAAATAAATAAATTCAGTTAGTATTACTATTTACTATAAAGAAAAGAAATAAAACATTGTAGTTCAAGGTATTTTTCATGTCCCACCGATTCGCACAAACCGTCACTACGGGTATAGGACTTGAACCAAAAACAAAATAAACCTTTTAGAATTCCCAACAAAATCCTAACTAAACATCTTATTAGACATCTTTGGTGGAAAGGCTCCTTGAATGTCATGTTTGCGCTTGAGCATCAAATATGGTAAGTGATGGTGCAGTCTGAGATGTTCCTTTATTTTTAATCATTCATCATCATTACTGGCAACTAGTACTATGTATTCACTGCTTGGTGATTATTTATTTGCTAATTCAAAGCTTCGTAATATATGAAAACTACTAAGCTCATTTGTCTCTGCTTTAGTCTACATGCTTCAATTAGTGAAAATAAAAATATAATTTTGCAACCATCCCTAGAGTAAAATGTTAAAGGAATAAAGATTCTAGATATTGTCTTTTTTGTAGTATCAGCATCTCTATCGGCTTTCAGACTTTTGCATCCAGTTCGAGATAGCCCCCTTATAAGTTTTCATTGTCATTAATTAGCGATAGCTTCAGTGAATGCAGATTCCAGTGTGAGTGTATAGAGGTAGGTTATAATACCTATGGATATGAAAAGGATGTACCAAGAGTACACAATATATTTTTTTCGTAAGGATTGGGATTAATAAAAAAAGTGAAATTAAAGTTAAAAAAAGTTACCCTTCATAGACTGCATTGTCACTTATGATGTAAATGTTGTCAAGTGCAAGTCTATGACTCAATGTTTATTGGAAGCTACTCAAACAGTATTAATTTGATGCAAGTATATCATTGTTATAGATGGCTCGAGACCATCCTCAGCTTTATCATCGAGATCTGACGACACGGCGATGTCCACGGATGTAAGAACTTATTTTTTATAAACTTTTTATAAATGCTTATGACTATAAATATATATATTTTTCGAAAATTACGTATATTGATCAGTTACCTAGTTTGTATCCATAAGCAGAACACAAGTACCTTACCATAAGCATAACAAAAACAATTGCTTACTTAAGAATGCACTGACCTACGTTTTCTCCACACATTCAAAATACCAAATCATTTGTAATTTGTGCATATTTCGATCATGTTGTGGTGTTATTCGGATTCATATAGTAATAATCTATGCTCCCTGGCCATATTAGGTTCGGAAATACTTCTTTAAAACGAAACAATATTCAATTTTTATCAAAATTTTTATAACTTTGGTTGAGTTCCATAATACCAAAAATTATGAATGGAAACTTGTAACTTTCTTTATTAAATGGTGTTTTTCTTTATCTGGACAATAAAAACTGTGCTCCTGAACTAATGCGACGTGAGATAGTGTTGTTTTTATTACAAAACAAGCAGAAAACATGTCCTCTTTGACATAAAAATAAGCAAAACTAAATTCGTTTACAATTTCGTTTAACAAAAGTATTTCAGAACCAGATATAGCCAGGAGCATAGATTACTACAATATGAACCCGAATAACACCACAACATGATCGGAATTTGCACGAATTACAAATGGTTTGGTATTACGTTTGTATGGGAGACATCGTGGGTTAGTGGACTCTTAAGGGGCTAGATTGCGATGAGTGTAATGTCCTTGTATATTTATTTAATGGCGCTTCAGGCGTCGTCTTCGCCGGCGACCCGTGGCGCGCGCCGCGCCACCGCGGAGATGTCGTCTCCGCTGCTGCGCGTGCCGCTCGAGCGCGGCTGGAAGCGCGAGCTGGTGTACCGCGCGGCCGGCGCCACGGCCGACCAGCCCAACCGACGCAGCGCGGACATCTACTACTACACGCCGCAGGGCAAGAAACTGCGCTCTACCCGCGAGGTGAGTCTCCGCTGCTGCGCGTGCCGCTCGAGCGCGGCTGGAAGCGCGAGCTGGTGTACCGCGCGGCCGGCGCCACGGCCGACCAGCCCAACCGACGCAGCGCGGACATCTACTACTACACGCCGCAGGGCAAGAAACTGCGCTCTACCCGCGAGGTGAGTCTCCGCTGCTGCGCGTGCCGCTCGAGCGCGGCTGGAAGCGCGAGCTGGTTTACCGCGCGGCCGGCGCCACGGCCGACCAGCCCAACCGACGCAGCGCGGACATCTACTACTACACGCCGCAGGGCAAGAAACTGCGCTCTACCCGCGAGGTGAGTCTCCGCTGCTGCGCGTGCCGCTCGAGCGCGGCTGGAAGCGCGAGCTGGTGTACCGCGCGGCCGGCGCCACGGCCGACCAGCCCAACCGACGCAGCGCGGACATCTACTACTACACGCCGCAGGGCAAGAAACTGCGCTCTACCCGCGAGGTGAGTCTCCGCTGCTGCGCGTGCCGCTCGAGCGCGGCTGGAAGCGCGAGCTGGTGTACCGCGCGGCCGGCGCCACGGCCGACCAGCCCAACCGACGCAGCGCGGACATCTACTACTACACGCCGCAGGGCAAGAAACTGCGCTCTACCCGCGAGGTGAGTCTCCGCTGCTGCGCGTGCCGCTCGAGCGCGGCTGGAAGCGCGAGCTGGTACTATGGTTACTAAATATGGTACTAATAAAAAAAAATTATTTGCGTCTCGTTTGCGATAAAAACTTCTTATGAAGCAAGAATTATTCTGGTATAGCAGCGAACCGAAATATAATTACATCAAGAGAGTGACTTTTAAACATAAAATAATATTGATAGTCATTGACAGCTTACCATACTCATCAGTGTGGCTAGCTAGCTGCGCGAATGACAACTGTTTTATATGTATTGATTGGTTTGTTTCAGGTCTCGGAACACTTGTCCGGCACCGGTCTGACGATAGACAACTTCTCATTCTTTAAAGAGCCGTTAGGAATCGATGATCCAGATAAGGAAATCATACGGTAAAAGTCTTTTTAATTACAACATCAGTTCTTGCTCATACGCTCATACGCATACGCTCTCGCTCATTGGCATTAAGAAAGAGAGACAAATATTATAGTTTACTAGCGGACGCCCGCGGCTTCGCTCACGATTAACCTCTGCTTTGCAACCTCAGACGTTTAAATACCAAAATTCCTGTCTTAACTGCCATTTATTTTAGTAATTTCGACGACAAATTCTTTCTTTGTAATTGCTGCTAAAGTCACTTATCGATTTTGAAATATGAGGTCTTTACAAAAAGTTAAATAGTATAGTTCAATTAGGGTTCCGTACCTAAAGGGTAAAACGCGGGAACTAAGACTACGTTGTCGGCCCAGTAACAAAAAAGTTCAAAATGGCGGCCACTTTTTTTTAAATTTGACCACAAATTCCTACTCCGTGCTTGTTGCGATACTCAAATATCGATTTTCAGAGCAATCGGCCCAGTAATAAAAAAGTTCAAAATGGCGGCCATTTTTTTTTAATTCTGACCACAAATTCCTTCTCCAAGCTTGTTGCGATACTCAAATATCGATTTTCAAAGCAATCGGCCCAGTAACAAAAAAGTTCAAAATGGCGGCCACTTTTCTAAATTTTGACCACAAATTCCTACTCCATGCTTGTTGCGATACTCAAATATCGATTTTCACAGCAATCGGCCCAGTAACAAAAAAGTTCAAAATGGCGGCCAATTTTTTTAATTCTGACCATAAATTCGTTCTCTATGCTTGCTGCGATACTCAAATATCGATTTTCAAAGCAATCGGTCCGGTAACAAAAAAATTCAAAATGGCGACCACTTTTTAAAATTTTGACCACAAATTCCTTCTCCATGTTTGCTGCGATAGTCACATGTCGATTTTTAAAGCTTCGGCCCTATAACAAAAAAGTTCGAAATTTTTCCACTTCAAAATTTGAATTTCAAAAATCCCCGAGAAATCTGGGTACGAATTGATTTTGTTACCTAACAAACACCTAGCTACCAAATTTCAGATCTCTACGACTTTTAGTTCTTCGGGAATTCCTGGAACAACGAAAAAAAATCACTTTTGTATAGGAAAATTCCTTAAATGTACGATTTTTACCCCTTCAAATTTGAATTTCTGGAATCCCCGTCTTAGTACGAATTCATGACCTAATATCTACCTAGGCACCCAATTTCAAATCTCTACGACTTTTAGTTTTCCGGGAATTCCTGGAACAACGAAAAAAATTCACTTTTGTATGGGAAAATCCCTTTAATGTACGAGTTTTACCCCTTACAATTTGAATTTCTGGAATCCCCGTCTTTTACGAATTCATGACCTAATATCTTCCTAGGCACCAAATTTCAGATCTCTACAACCTATAGTTTAGGCGGAATCCGTGGAACAACCAAAATGCCTCATTCTTTTATATATATAGATTGAAGACTACCCACGAAGAACGAGATTTAGTAGGAAATTATGTTGAATAAGTAAGAACACTTATGCTAGGAGCTTATTTTACCGATTCATTTTTGAATTTTTAATTAGTGATTAGTTTTTCTGAGTTAGCGAAAAACCGTCCTAGATATCCAAAACAATCGCGCAACGATTCTGCTAATAATAAAAGACTGATAGCAGAAACTGAAAAAAAAAAAACAAAACAATATCAAAACTGTGTTGTTTTAGGGATGCGAAAGTGAATCGCCGCGTGGAGTCCCCGGTGCCGGTGGCGCCGCCGCTCACGGTGGAGGGCAAACGAACGCCGAAGCCCAAACCGCCCAAAGGCGCCAGCCCCGAGCCCAACACTCCCAAGTCTCCGCCGGCTAAAATTAAAGTAAGGGTCATTCCGCTCATTTTCGATTATAGATATCTTTCTTTTTTTTTTCTTTGTAGGAGGAAAATCTCATGAATGTCACTTGGTATCCTTCTTCATTGAGAGAGGTGGTATACCCGGCGACCTACAGACTAAAAACCTTCTGCGCTAGAGAGCGCAGAAGGTTTTTAGTCCAGAGGGCTAATCTTCCCGCAACCGCAAAAAGCATTATTTAAGGCAGATGGCTGTGTGGCAATGATACACTTGATTTGCTCTTTGCTCAATTATAGAGACCGGTAGTTCGAAATTTAAAAAAGTTTCGGCAGTGCTTGAAGAGATAGATTCACATGATAGAAAGAGAAGCAACATGTAGGCCCTCGATCTATCGTGTTACCGTACTGTGTTATCGTATAATACACACTCTTGCTACCTGAACTGCACTTTTTATTATCCCGGAAAAAATTCACGGAATTAGTGAAAAACTGCGGACAAAGTAACTTAAAAAAAATGTTTTTACAGGTAAAGTCTATGGGCTCCCGTCTAAGCAGCAACGGGGCAACACCAAAGAGCGGGAAAAAGCCGCAACCGCAGTCCGCAGCGACGCAACCGCAGCCCCCAGCGACGCAACCGCAGCCGGCAACTACGCCGGCCGACAACAACAACACAGCCGCGTGGAAGAAACCCAGGTGAGTCGCGTCTCCCGTCTCCCCGACAGATCTGTTCAGTAGAACGAAAGCGAGTCTACCTTTTACCATAAGTAATGCGTCTACCTTAGAAAAAGTGGTATCCCCGACACTGCGTCTTGGAAACAACTGCAAGCGCCGTATTGTATGAGAACAACTGTTTTGATTCCCTTCTCTCTCGGAAACTATCAATGGTTGTAGAGTGCGAGCGACATAGAAATGTAATGAAAATCTTTATTATTTCACATAGGCCAAAATGAGTAATTCTATGTATTACAGAGATTTTTTTTTTGCTTTGGTGAAAATAGGACGGTTTAGTTTTTAAGTCTTGAATAGTCGATTAATTTGTATATTATTATTTTGATGGCAGTTGTGAAATAAAATATACCTGCTTAATTTTTGACTCTATAAAACAGAAATAGAAAAGTATCAAAAGCATAATTACTTTTATTGTCAACAATATTTATCATTATCGGTATTTTAAATTAATTTACTTGAAATTGAGTGGTACACGGTATATTTAAGAAATCACGTATTGCGTGAAATTTGTATTTTTACAAAACATTCGGCTTCGCGATTGTATTTGTGTATATTTATGAATTTATTAACGTAAGTGATGATTCTTTGCATTTTATAATAACAATAAGGACGTAAAATAAAATTGCTGTTGAACATATCTTATTACTCTGTTTTCTACACAGAGTGTATGTGTGATGATTTGGAACCTTTTAAAATTTCAATTTATCAATAAAAAAAGGAGAATTAAAAAAAGAAAGCGATTTTATTTTACGTCCTATCTCGTGTAGTTCGAACCAATCTTTTGTCGGCTTGAAGCACGCGGCTTTGTGATTCAGAATGATGCCTGAAGATCATTGGGTTATAGACCTTGACGCTAACCATTCCACTCTCCTCCTACTCCTGTTGAGCTGAAGCGCAAGAGGGTGAAAATGTCGAATTTACTAAAAAAAAATAAAAATATGACTACTGCTGCCATCTATTGGCCACCGAGCGAAGCTCGGTCACCCAGATATTGCATATATTAATTATCGTTCGGTCTGCCGTGGCGTCGATAGCGAATTGAAGTCTATTCCTTCTCCTTTTATTACCATAGTAGCTTCTCCGCTTTCCGTTGCCCGTACTAAGCTAAGCCACCACAAAGTTTGGTTGGGACGACACACGTTTGTATGGTCGCACGCGGGGGCTAATTGACCGAGCGGCAATTAGCCCTCCGGAGCGGGTACTGAGCGCGGGCGGCGCAGGTAACACTGTGGTACGGCAGGGGCCCGCCGCCGCTGCAGCCGCGCCCCCCGCCCGCGCCCGCCGCGCCCGAGCCGCACGCGCACGCCGCGCTCGCCGCGCCGCAGCTCCGACAGGTGAGCGTCAAACCTTATCATAGTCGATGGGGTAAATGTTAACAGAGGTAAATGGAAATGCAATCAATAAAGTAGTTTAAACCAATATATTATTTAAAAATTAAAAAACACGATTGCCCTGTGGTAACACGACTTTTCCCGAAGAAAATATAGCCTATGTCACTAGCAGAGATGTAAGGATTTTAACGATACCCCAAATGTCCAAATCTATTCAGCCGTTCAGAAGTTATGGTGGAATTAACAAAATCACATACATTCATGAATCCTAAAAACATTACACTCCTCTTTTGGGCTGTCGACAGTCGTGTAATTAATATCAGTTTCATAGAATAACAAAACTCATCTATTTATAGGCTATTCAGACATTTTCAGACACCTTTACCTCCGTTTGCATTTACCCTCATTGACCCTATATGATTCCACATAATCAGTTATTAGAGAAACAACATGATCATGAGAGATGGCCATGTTCTCCTGTAAACTATTGCCAAACTCCCTTTAAAAAATCTACACTATTAACTGCTAAAATATTGCTTATGTGAATTTATTTAATTGTACTGTATTAACTGTTCGTCGTAAGAATGCTGATTGGTGTAATGGACGAAAGTAAAGAATGAATGATGTATAGAATAATTTATAAAGATTTACAAAGATATACCTAACGCAGCATGAGACTAAGAATAAAATTTTATCCCGCGGAAATTTTTAGAAATCCTTCAATGGATGAATGATGATGAAAATGGTGAAGATCTCTCCATAATGCTGATGAAGAACCTTAGCTTTGTTAGGTGTGAGAGTTGGCGATGGCCGGTGAGGAGTGAGTGAATGAATGAGGACTTTTCTTGCTATCTGTATTCACTGTTTGTTTGTGTGACGCGTGCGCGCAGCTGGGTCGCCAAGTGCAGCAGCCGTGCTCGATGACGTGCGGGCGCGGCGTGCCCTCGCTCGCGTGCGCGGCGTGCCTGTGCCTCTACCACCCGCCGTGCGTGGGCTTCGTGGGCGCCGCGCCGCCGGACAGGTTCCTGTGTAAGGTGAGCGCGCATCTTCAGCGTCTTCATCGCGCAGCGGCAAATCACTCAACGTACAGTCCAACAAGGCTCTCTTGGCACTTGAAGGAGGGCGCTGTTGCAAAACAAAGGCAGCCATAAAATAGAATCTCCTCAATTTTACTTCAATTTTAGTTTAAAATAGTTAATAATAAGCAAAAACAACATAACATACAATAATGATATACTGACAGAGCGAACTATTTATCAAACAGTAGCACAAGATAGCGGCGTTAGTTCAGACTTTGGCCACGCGCCAAAATAGCCTTGTCGCACTGTATATGTCGCGGCAACTGAGTTTAGCGGTTGCGCATAGTCGAAAATAAGGTATGAGGGTATGGGGGTCGAACGCGGATTTTTTTTAAGCCACTGGGGAATTCATTTACGCATCCCAACCCGTACCGTCCCCAGGCCTCCCGAGCCGAAGCCAGGATGAATGACTTCCCCTCCAGGGAACCCGAGACGCTGCGGGGTGGGTATGTGGGACTCGCAGGACGTGAAGCGTCCTGAATACTCACTAAACCCCAGGGGCGTGTCATAAGGTCGAACGCGGATTGGTCCATCCATCGCATTCCGTCCCTCAGTCTCGTCATGAGTATAGTATTAAGGATTACTTACATGAATCAAATCCTTGGGGATGAATGAACTGCTGTAATTATACTAGCTCAATTAGTTTTAAAAGCTTTTGTGAAGTGGTGATAACAGAAAACAAAACCCGGCTGAGTTTGTTGTGGGCTTCTTCTCAGTGCAGGGCGCGTTAGAACCCTCGTAAACTTAGTTTTAAGTCGACTTGGAGTTATCGCCATACAAATGTGACAAATATCATAAGGACCATTTACAAGCGCCTATATATTAGGCCTATGTGAAATAAAGATATTTCATTTCATTTCATTTCATGCGCAGAGATTTTCTCCGTTCCCTGATCACTAAAGATAATTGGATAGACTGAAATCATAACCGTGATGAAATAACGAACGATAACGAAATGAAAAGGTTCGTCACCTTAGTGTCAGTTTTCGCTTGCATTAGTACTGCAAGAGTCCATTATTCCATCATAACAACATGTAACATAGTTTCAAAAAGTAATTTGTCCTTGAGATACGTTGAACGAATCAATTTGAAAATCGACGAACCTTGTCATTCCGTGACTGTGAAGCGGTGTATGTTATTTTGAACTCGATTGCTGTTATACTAAAGTTGATATTGATTTCTACGTAGCCGAAATGTCGGCGAGATCTAATGCCTCACATTCCAGTGTTTCAGTTTTGTTCATTTTTTTACAGAACTGTCGCAAATCGTCATCCCCACCTCTCGAACCGCCTCCTCTAATCCACAAATCAGGGGTGACTACGACCGCGCACCACTCTCAACTGCCAAGTATACCCAGCATGTCAGCAAACATCGCCAATGTATCGGCCAATGTATCCGCCAACACGTCTTCCAACACACCGCCAGCAACAGCTAGACGCCTGCCCGTTCCTGTGCCCGTACCCGCTAAAGTACCGAAAAGTGATAAACGGGTCCTTCTGAGAATGAAGGTACTATGTTGATATTTTTACAAGAAACTTTGATTTTAGAAGTATTACGTATAATATAACTCTGCCTTAATTTACCGATGATAGAATGCTTCTTGCAGAGATCGTCCGGGTAGGTACCACCACGATATCTGTTAATTCTACCGTGAAGCAGTAATGTATTGCTGTTCTTCGGTTTGAAGGGCATTGTTCGCCATCGTGATTACTGGGCAAAATAAGATCTTACAATTGATGTCTCCAGACTTATGTTATTACAATGCAAAATTATGGGACGCACTGCAGCTGACATGTCAAAGTCTTGCTCGTCTCATCATCCATTATTATAGTAACTAGTCCACCATCCTGGTTGTTCCGCCATGTTGGATTTAGAGTGACGTCTTTTTATTTTTCGAGTTACTTTGATTTGATACAAATTTTGTAGGTTTGCATTAAAAATAACTAATCCGCCATCTTCTATGTTCCACTTTATTAAATTTAGAATGACGTCTGCTAACCATGCATTGTCAGCCAAACTATACGTGTATTTCAGCTCAAAGTTAAAGATATCAACTTCAAAATGAAGTTGCAAGATTTCACGTGAACAAAATTAAAATAATACATTGCAAATTAAAAGCTTTTAAAAAGAAATTCAAATAAATGCAATGCAAACAATTTACTACAACCAGGTGGCAGGCGGCGGTCCAGACGGCGAGCGAGTGTGGGCGGTCGCTAAGCCGACGCCGATCGCTCCCGTCGCGTCTGCGCCCGCGCCGCCGCCGGTCCCGCCCCCCGCGGCCGCCCCGCCCCCTCCACCACCTGTCCCCGTTCCCGCGCCACCGGTACCCGCCCCGCCCGCTGTGGCGCCCGCGCCCGTCCCCGCGCCCGTCCCGGTGCCCGCGTGCCGACCGTCCCTGCCGCAGTCGCTGGCGATACTGAACGGCAGGAAGTTCATTGTGGTCTCGAGGGCCCTGCATCGGTAATGTAATCATAATAATAATTATTTCGATCATGTTGTGGTGTTATTCGGATTCATATTATAGTAATAATCTATGCTCCTGGCCGTATTTGAATCGGAAATACTTCTTTAAAACTAAATAATAATCAATTTTGATCAAAATTTTCATAACTTTGGTCGAGTTCCGTAATACCAAAAATTATGAATGAAAACTTGTAACTTTCTTTATTTACTGGTGTTTTTCTTTAGCTGGGCAATAAAAACTGTGCTCCTAAACTAATGCGACGTGAGATAGTGTTGTTTTTATTACAAAACAAATAAGCAGAAAACATGTATTCTTTGTCAAAAAAAATTATCAAAACTAAAAATTTCGTTTAGATTATTACTATATGAACCCTAATAACACCACAACATGATCGAAATTTTCACGAATTACAAATGATTTTGGTATTACGAATGTATGGGAGACTTCGTGGGTAAGCGAACTCTTAAAAGTGTGGACAGTTTTGATTCCATTGCTATGGAAAAGACAAATATGTGACCATGTGATGAGTACGGAAAACGAGAAAAGTATATTTTCCGCTGTTACACCTGAGAAAATGTCATGCAATTAATTTTATATGCAAATCATGCCTTATAAAATAAAATAAATAAAAAAAGCCTTTATTTATCTAATGCGCTTATGTTTCAGATACATTGTTTGTTGTTACAATAATTACATTTGATTACAGATTTTATAGTCATTTAATTTTTATTTATAAAACTCTAAAATGCTCTTCTTTTGTCCGATTGTCAATACATTTATATTAGTTCAACTACAAAATATTTTTCCAATGTCATAAATTAATAGCATTGTCGTTTTCAATAGTTCGTCGCATTAGTCGCCTCAGCGGCGTAGGCCTCCCCCAACATTTTCCAGAGCCCTCTGTCTCGAGCTCTACGCATCCAGTCCGGTCCCACATTCTGGGTGAAAACATCTCGCCATCTTTTCCTTCGCCGTCCTCTTTTCCTTTTTCTATCTCTTGGAACCCATTCAGTCACTTTTTTCGTCCATCTTCTCTTTTCTAGCCTACAAACATGTCCAGCCCATTTAAATTTTAATTTTTTAATAATTTTTATTATATCTGTCAGTTTGGTCTTCATCCTAATAGTTTTGTTGCTTACTCTATCCTTAACCTTCAATCCCAACATGCTCCTCTCCATCTTTCTTTGACAAATTGCTAATTTCTCTTCATCTGCCTTACGTAGAGCCCACGTTTGACACCCATAAGTCAAACACGGCAAAATTGCGACCTCGAAAAGTTTCTTTTTTATATGGATTTTTATTTCCTTGTTTTTCATAATTTCTTTATAGCTCCAAAACTTCCTCCATGCAATGGATATTCGTCTGTGTATCTCTTTTTCAAAATTCAAATTGTTTATAATGTCAAAGTTTTGCATGTGTTTTATACGATTAGTTAAAATGTAGTCTATCTCGTTGTGGTGTTTCCCATCTGGGGAACGCCAAGTCCATTTCTTATGTGGCTTGCGTTTGAACACACTGTTGACAATCCGAAGATTGTGCTCTAGTGCGAACTCTACCAGTTTCTGGCCTCGAAAACTTCGTTTACCGGCTGAATAACCACCCATACTCCTTCCTCTCCTTTTTGTATTTTGCCGATTTGCGCGTTAAAATCCCCAAGTATGATAAGATTCGTCGAATTTACATAATCTAGAGCGGCCTCCAATGACTCGTAGAAACTATCAACCTCTTGGATTTCACTGTTCTCAGTGGGAGCATAAACTTGGATAATTGACCAGATGCAGTTTTCTGTTGTCTTGATCTCCAGTGTTGCAACTCTATCTGAATATTGTTTAAAACTTACTATAAAACTTTTTAGATTTCGTTTTAACAGAAATCCAACTCCATTTCGTCCCTTAGATGCCGCAGTATGGTACAAAATATAATCAGAGTACTCTTCAATAACTTCTCTCTCTCTTCGTACCTCACTCAAGCTATATCCCAGTTGAGATTTTTAATTGCAAAATCCAATTCCGTGAGTCTGCTATCTGTTAAAAGCGTGCGCACATTAAGGGCTGCAATGTAGAGCAAAGAATATTTCGGTGATCTTATTTTATTCTTTGTAGGGGGGTTTTGGTTATACTTCTCCACGGGAACCAACCGGATTGGAGAAGAAGTTGAGTTAAGTTCCTTAAATTTTTTCATTTTATTTTCATTGGTCGGAGGGGATCTCGTATGTCATTCCTCGTTTAAATTCTGTACATATGCATTCATGGTATTTTGGTATGTCTTATGTTTCTTGGCTGTGTTTTGAGGTGTGCGGTTATTTTTCCTGTTGCTATGGCTTTTTGCAGTTATTTTTGGCTCGTTTTTATTTTTCGTAGTTTGTATCGGAGATACTGAAAGGGGTCTCTTTTTATGAGTAGTACTTGTTGGCTTCTCTTTGATTATGAGCCTGTCATAATTTAAATAAGCTGTATTTCCTTTCTGTATTTCCGTCCTTAGTTGAGCTTTCAAAACCTTCCTTTTTTCTAAAATATTTACTGGGAATTCTTGAGACAAGTACATCCCAGTACCCTCAAGTCGCTTTTTGTTTTTTAAAATATTAATTTTTGTTCCCAACGTTGTCAGAACTAGGGAAACAGGCCTGTTTCCCGTATGCCTTATTAAATTTCAAATATATTCCTTCTTATTTATCCTTCTAATTTCAAAATTTCATACTTTTCGCAGATGACATCAGCAGATTCGAGATTTGGAAACGAACGCGGCATCGTAAGAAACTTATATTCAAAACTATAATACACAATCAGTTAAACTTTTTAATATATGTCTAGTTTAGTTTATATCTGTGGCTTTGAATTGCGAAATGCGATTGTATTTTTGGCTTTTTTTACATTGCAAGTTAGTGCTTGACTGCGATCTCACCAGTCGGAGATGGGAAGTGACAATGCAGCTGAAGAAGTTATTGTAGCTAACTTGGAAGTGGGTAAGCAGCCACTAACGGTTTCTACGCAGCATCGCACCGAAAAGTTTAATCGCTTGTCGGTGACCGGTGTTTCTCTGCCAGTAGGGGGTACCACGGCTAAGCTTACCACCGCTCTAGACTTGAGAGAATTTAGAAATTATAAAATTCCAAAGTGGCCCGGGCCGGAAGTCGAGCTCAAAACCAAGTTCTTGACACTTGCGCCAAGAAGATTGTCATAATTGCAGTCAAGTAACAACTTGTTGTATCAAAAAAAAACATTCTTTAGATATTCAACGTGTATATGAATTCCTAATAAATTCTTTACATGTGTAAGAGATACATTATGTACTAATCCTTAGACTTATCTGTGAAATTGGATCCCTAACCATGACGACGCGCTAGGTCGCGTCCGACGTGATGCTGTATGCGGCCTATGAATGCTTACTATGGAAACGTACTTGCGTGGTCTCGTCTTTCGTACGCCGCGTCAGGCGTTTCAGAGAGACTAATATTTCCTTAGAAAGCATTCGTAGGCCGCGTATAGCGTAACGTCGGACGCGACCTAACGCGTCTGTTACAGACCACCGCCTTATAACCACTGTATACGGTAATATACGGTTTAGAGTTAAGCACTGCCATATATCGAAAGCGATCAGATACAAGCCTTAGCCTTTCAGACGCGCGGGCGGCGCCGAAAGGTGTAGCGTAGCGCGCGTCGGTCATTCAAGCTCAATAGGTAAACACGAATAATAATAATAATTATCATTTATTTGCATAAAACATGGTAACAGTTAAAGACAACAGATAATATTAGTAGTTTCCAATCATGTTTTGCCACAGTATGGGCGTGCAAATGTTATATAAGTACTTAATATGATAAATTTTAGTATGATTTACATTAAACACATTATAGCAAAAATAATTAAATAAATAAATAAGAACAGTCAACATCATTCAATATGTCATATTATAATTACAGGATTATACATTAGATAGTCAGCATGTCAATCTGTTGCATCATTAAAGTATTCATTCAGCGAGTAATAGCTCTTATTAATTACCGAAAACCCTTGACTTGGATTTAGTGGACAAAATAAATTAACTTATTTTTAATTTAATTATATTTAACACGGTGATTTTTTATCAAATACAGTTGTGTTATCTTCAATACTTTTTTCAATCAATCAATCAATATCTTTATTGCAAATTTGGGTTAATTCAATAGTGTTAGTATTTCCAAGTTCAGCATTTTTCGGAATTCGTAAATACGTTGTATAATGTAAATTGTATAATGATAGATCATATATAGCTGCAACAAGAAGCTGTATCTGTAGATACTATGTTGTCGTCAGTTTTCTGAATTTCTTCGCACTTTTCACGTCAATGGTGTCGGCTTAACATCGTGTTATCTATTGTATATTTTTTATGTGAAAGTGTATTTTTTCTTAAATAGTTAATCCATGAAACTTCAGTAGTGACCAGCTTAAGTCCCCTGTAAAAGCGTAAATCCATAAATGTAATATGAACTGATCATATAGAACATTGTTCATAGATATCCCCTTACAGTTACGGGCATTGTAATTACCATAGCGGAACCCCTGCAGGCTGCAACCACCCGTAATTTATGGGGAAAACCCGTAATTCACCGTAATCAACAACAAATGCTGTCGGATTGGCTTGCACTTGCTGTACATATCTTATCAACCAATCAGTGGACAGGATTTGTTGCCGATTAACGGCCGAAAATAACCTTATCTATCTTCGATTAGAGATACCAATGTGACATAAGGTCCATACAAGTTATGTCAAGTAGATAGGATATTGGGATCCGCCATAAGTTACAGATATTGATTCAGTGTTCGAAACACATTGTTTGCTATTAAAAATGCATGTGATATTGTTATTTATTTGGTAACAACCGATTGTATACAATTCCTCCTAACATTGAATCGTGAGTGTAAAGTTCACTTCTACCGTAATTCACAGCGTGCGAAACTTGACTATAAAGGAATAACTTTATATTTTGGTTGAGTTTACAAATTGAAAAGAATCGTATACAATTTTTAACTGATTGTTTTGCCTGTATATCATTCACGTATAAATTGTATTGTTAAGTGATTTACCCTATGTTCCTCCATGTACTGAGGACAAATATGTATGTTACAAATGCAATAAAAAAAGAATTCCTTTTTGGTTTATTTCCTTTAAATTCTTGTTCTTTTAAGGATCTTTATGGGAGGAATCGAAGGTAAGAGATTTTATCTGTCTTGTTATAAGAAAAGCATATAAATGCAGGCTCACTATATATCAATTTTATTGTTGAACTTCAGAAAGGTAAGTAATTTTCATAAATAATTTGTTTAATACATAATATATGCAAAACGTATTTCGTGTAATGCCGTGTACCACTCAATTGATTGGCTTAAATAGACATCGTTTTTATTATCTACGAAAAGGTTTCAATGAAGATATAATCTGCTTATCAGATCTAGAAATAAGGTACGGGACTCGTTATTTTCATTTTGAACTTGTATGCAGTTCAGACATTTCTTGTGAAATGTTAGTTTATTAATGTAAAATTTTATTGGACGTGTGAAACTTATAGCGGCTATGCTGTTTATCAATAGTCCTTTGCTCGCGCTCTACTCGCCGATACCTAATTTTGCAGCCAAAATCTTTGCTGAATTTTATTTCATAATTCATGTGCAAATTGTGTATTTTTTAATTATAATTCTGAATTATGATTGGACTAGTTAGTTAATAAACATGTGATACTCGTGCAGCGAAGCCGGCAAGACGCTCCGGAGTCGTATCGCGAACGGCGCCGCGTCCCCGCCCGCGCCCGCGCAGTCGCCGCGCCGCCGCGGCCGCTCCAGGGTCGACGACACGGACCACTTCACGGCGTTCCACAGCAGGGCGCAGGAGAACAACTACAACATTGCCGTGCAGGTGAGTGCCGACTTGACAGACATGCGACACACGTGCAGCGAAGCCGGCAAGACGCTCCGGAGTCGTATCGCGAACGGCGCCGCGTCCCCGCCCGCGCCCGCGCAGTCGCCGCGCCGCCGCGGCCGCTCCAGGGTCGACGACACGGACCACTTCACGGCGTTCCACAGCAGGGCGCAGGAGAACAACTACAACATTGCCGTGCAGGTGAGTGCCGACTTGACAGACATGCGACACACGTGCAGCGAAGCCGGCAAGACGCTCCGGAGTCGTATCGCGAACGGCGCCGCGTCCCCGCCCGCGCCCGCGCAGTCGCCGCGCCGCCGCGGCCGCTCCAGGGTCGACGACACGGACCACTTCACGGCGTTCCACAGCAGGGCGCAGGAGAACAACTACAACATTGCCGTGCAGGTGAGTGCCGACTTGACAGACATGCGACACACGTGCAGCGAAGCCGGCAAGACGCTCCGGAGTCGTATCGCGAACGGCGCCGCGTCCCCGCCCGCGCCCGCGCAGTCGCCGCGCCGCCGCGGCCGCTCCAGGGTCGACGACACGGACCACTTCACGGCGTTCCACAGCAGGGCGCAGGAGAACAACTACAACATTGCCGTGCAGGTGAGTGCCGACTTGACAGACATGCGACACACGTGCAGCGAAGCCGGCAAGACGCTCCGGAGTCGTATCGCGAACGGCGCCGCGTCCCCGCCCGCGCCCGCGCAGTCGCCGCGCCGCCGCGGCCGCTCCAGGGTCGACGACACGGACCACTTCACGGCGTTCCACAGCAGGGCGCAGGAGAACAACTACAACATTGCCGTGCAGGTGAGTGCCGACTTGACAGACATGCGACACACGTGCAGCGAAGCCGGCAAGACGCTCCGGAGTCGTATCGCGAACGGCGCCGCGTCCCCGCCCGCGCCCGCGCAGTCGCCGCGCCGCCGCGGCCGCTCCAGGGTCGACGACACGGACCACTTCACGGCGTTCCACAGCAGGGCGCAGGAGAACAACTACAACATTGCCGTGCAGGTGAGTGCCGACTTGACAGACATGCGACACACGTGCAGCGAAGCCGGCAAGACGCTCCGGAGTCGTATCGCGAACGGCGCCGCGTCCCCGCCCGCGCCCGCGCAGTCGCCGCGCCGCCGCGGCCGCTCCAGGGTCGACGACACGGACCACTTCACGGCGTTCCACAGCAGGGCGCAGGAGAACAACTACAACATTGCCGTGCAGGTGAGTGCCGACTTGACAGACATGCGACACACGTGCAGCGAAGCTGGCAAGACGCTCCGGAGTCGTATCGCGAACGGCGCCGCGTCCCCGCCCGCGCCCGCGCAGTCGCCGCGCCGCCGCGGCCGCTCCAGGGTCGACGACACGGACCACTTCACGGCGTTCCACAGCAGGGCGCAGGAGAACAACTACAACATTGCCGTGCAGGTGAGTGCCGACTTGACAGACATGCGACACACGTGCAGCGAAGCCGGCAAGACGCTCCGGAGTCGTATCGCGAACGGCGCCGCGTCCCCGCCCGCGCCCGCGCAGTCGCCGCGCCGCCGCGGCCGCTCCAGGGTCGACGACACGGACCACTTCACGGCGTTCCACAGCAGGGCGCAGGAGAACAACTACAACATTGCCGTGCAGGTGAGTGCCGACTTGACAGACATGCGACACACGTGCAGCGAAGCCGGCAAGACGCTCCGGAGTCGTATCGCGAACGGCGCCGCGTCCCCGCCCGCGCCCGCGCAGTCGCCGCGCCGCCGCGGCCGCTCCAGGGTCGACGACACGGACCACTTCACGGCGTTCCACAGCAGGGCGCAGGAGAACAACTACAACATTGCCGTGCAGGTGAGTGCCGCTTGACAGACATGCGACACACGTGCAGCAAACAAACAAGGGAACAAGAAAGCTCTACAGAGGTAGGTTTTGCACCCTTACGTCAGAGCAAGATAGTTGTAGAAGACGATATTTTGTATATCTTGCAATCAGAAATCTGACTATGTGTCCCTCATTAACCGCTTTAAAGTAGTGAAGGATCAGAGAGGAACATACTGAAGCAGTACTATGCAATTCTACTAAAAGAGATCTTGTTGTGAACGGGGTATAGTTTTCTCTCAGATCTCAGACGCTCACTGTTGCGGTGCGTAATGTGTTGCTACAGAAGTGTCGTCGTTTGCAGATCTTCCAGTACCTGGGCATGCGCGACTTGGCGCGCGCGGCGCGCGTGTGCAAGCTGTGGCAGCAGCTCGCCGCCACGCCCGCGCTCTGGAGGCACGTGCGCATGAAGAACTCGCACGTGAGTCGATACACCCTGTTTTCGCGTCGCCGACTCTGCTCTCCCAGTCAGAAAGGCTACTTACTCAAAGCCGACCCCCACGTGGCGGAGTTTTTTTTTACTACACAAGTTAGTACTTGACTGTGATCACACCTGATGCAGCCGAAGTTGGTGTTAGTTTGATCACCAAGTTTGATCCCCTTGTTAAGGGCCTCCCATGCGTATATGTTTGGATTACACAGCATCATGCTGAGTTGAGACCCATTTCTGGGTGTACCACACAAGGCAGCGGTGTTTAGAGCTTCTGTCCTTAAGGCAATATTTGGTTTTAATTGCTTAGGCGGGGGAAGCATCAGGCTTCGTTCTAGTACATGTTGTAATGTGTAGCATAGTAAGAAATAATAGTAGTTTAGGGTACGAGTACAGTACAAGTGACGGTGAGGGTCTTAAGATAGCCGAGGACGGTAATCATCAATACTCACGTGTATCACTTGTGAATAAAATAATACTAAAAATAATTTTATTTAGTAGATAAAATTAAAAAAAAACTGTCTAACTCACTAGTGAATAATAGTAATGAAAAAGTCACAGTTTGCAATGAGCAAGTGTGTTGAAAAAACAGTCTAACTCACTAGTGAATAATATAATGAAAAAGCCACAGTTTGCGATTATGGGTGTCATTATGTGCCTAATAGGCTATTTGACTAAATTTTGAAAATGATTTTAAAGAATTTATTACTACCTATAAAGCACATTACATTGATATTTCGCGGAAATTTAATGTAATTCCCTTTAAAAACCACTTTTAAAATTTCAATTTTCAAAACCGCGCCAAAAACGCCAATTTTGTAATGGCGCTTGTCATCTGACTCGTGACGTCACACATTGTCAAACGCATATAAACAGACTACAGTACCGTACAGTTTAGTTGAATTTCTTCGCTTTTCTTTAAATTTAATAAAAATTAATATATTTTAACAGAAAGAATGGTGTACAAATGCTGTGTAGTACCATTATGTACAAATACCTCCATAAATTGCCCTCAAAAAGTGTTTGTGTCTGTACCAGATAAAAGTCGAAAAAAATGGTTACAGTTAGCTCGAAGAGACCCAAAGACCTTTTTATCGCATTCAAATGTTTTTATGTGTGAAGATCACTTTGATGTTAGTACCTACCTAATAATTACCTTTTAATTTAATATTCAAGCTAAATATAATATCGGTTCTTATTAAAAAATAAGTTATATAACCTAACATCTAAAACTAACCCCAATTTAGGTAATATGGGTCTAGCATTTAGAGTCTCTTTGTGTATTTTAACTACCTAATATAATATATTCATAGCTGTTATCTCTTAAGTTTATTATCTCAAGTATATTATGTTTCTTGGAACATAATAGGTAGTCTTCACTTGCTAATATCGGTGCTGTTGAATTGCAGATGAAAAAAGTAAATAAAGAAAGGACTAATATGTTCGACGCGGTAGGTACTTACATTGCTGTTTTTATGTTTTTCAGTTCCGCGCCATAATAATCAGCATTATTCTTAAAGTAGTGTGCAACCATAAAAGCATCTACAGGTAGGTTGCTATTATCAGCTCGCACAAAATATGATTCCATTCTGCGATTTGAAATACTTAATTATTTATTTCCTTAGTATGTTTAGTTATAAAGTTAACCAGAAAATTACTGTTTAAATAGCTAAAAGATAAAATAAAACGCCCGCCAAACAAAACACTCAGAAAAATCAGTACAAAAAGCTGTTGTTTTCCCGCAAATTTTCGAGTGTGACGTCACCAGAGTTGCAACGTTCCTTCACAGGGCGTTCCTGTCACAGGTAAAATATCAAAAATTATAACATTATTAAACTCTTATTTTGCTGAAAAATATACATATATTTGATTAAAATAAAGTGAAATATGCTTATTTACGTTGTTATTAGTGAGATTTACAACAATTTCAGGTATATTTTCATTGTTGTCAAATAGCCTATTGCGGTGAAATTAGAGCCTCTTTATGAGCAAGTGTGTTGAAAAAATATCATTGTACCACTTCAGCTATCCGTTATCACTGGTAAGTGCTCGGTGACTAGGTAGTAATTAGTAACGATGCACTCGACGGCAGGTGAGCGACTGGGCGGGGCTGTGCGGCGCGCTGAAGCGCCACGGCACGCGCTGGCTGGACCTGCGCAAGATGCTGCTGCCGCCCAACGACACGCTGTTCTGGGACCACTTCGCGCAGCACATCGGCTCCGTCGACACGCTCGAGAGGTACTGCCACTCCCCAGGGCCTAATTGTATGATGCCATGCCATCAAAAGTATCTCGTTTTGTGCTATATAACTATGAGTATCAGTAGGGACTACCCTCCTCCATCCAAGATCCGAAGTTGATTCTTCGCGGTTAATGGGGCCAAATCGCGGAAGGGCGCCCGTTCGATACTCGCTCTTGACTCCCTACAAATTGTTTCCTCTCGCTCCCTGTCTCTATGTGCATTCTGGGGCTGGACGGAAAATAACGGATTTGCCTGGCGCCGTCGTGGTCCACAGCAAAGATTTTCTATCCTGTCATTCGGAACCGCTTCGCATCTTAATGCCACGAATGCGCGAACTCCCGTAGCTTTCCATAATTGAATGCTGACCCCGCAAGGTCCAGACAATAAACTGGGCTGGGCTATGAGTATTGCTCACTCGAACTTGTACGTTTCACTACTGCGCGTGCAGCGAGTAACAACATATTATGCTACGACAGGTTAGAGCTGTGCCGCTGCCCCGCGCGCGCCGTGCAGGCGGCGTGCGAGCGGCTGCCCGGCCTGCGCGCGCTGGCCGCGCCCGCCATACGCGACGCGCGCCTCGACCCCTCCCCGCTCGCCGGCCTGCCGCGGCTGGAGCTGCTGCGGCTCAAGGTCAGTGTCGCTGTCCAGTGAAAGCACCCGACCGTCGTTCGTTCGTTTCAGCCGACGTACGTCCAATGCTGGACAGAGGACTCCTGCAATGATTTTCAGCCCGCACGGTTCTGCGCCACTTGTATCCAGCGATTTCTCGCGACCCTCTTAATATCGTCAGTCCATCTGGTCGAAGGTCTGACAACCTGCGCTTTCCCGCGCGTGGTCGCCATTCCAGCACTGTGTCCCCAACGTCCGTCGGTTCAATTTTAGAAGGTATATGTAACGCGCCCTGCACTGAGAAGATGCTCACAAGTCACAACAAACTCAGCCAGGTTTAGTTTTTATTATCACCGTTTTACAGTAGCTCTTAACTTGCGTCAAGGCAGCTCCTTGCGAGCGCTTTTGTCTGAATGTCGTTCTACTTAGTTACGTCACTAGGAAGGGATCTGGATTTCGACGAGTTGACTCAGTTTAGCAGTTTTCACTTCTTCATGCACCATGTCTTGGATGCGTACCACACTTCAGACGACCACATCTGGCGTGGTCGTCAGAAGTGGGAGGGAAGCCTCTGCGAACAGGTTCTAGTAAGAATTGGTTTTGTTTCAGAGCCTCGCAGGGTTGTCCCTCACGCGGGACCTGCGGCCGCTGGCGGAGCTGACGCGCCTGCAGCACCTGTCGCTGACGTCCATCAAGGAGCTGGGCTGGTGCGCCTGCGAGGTGGTCGGCCAGCTGGAGAACCTGGAGTCGCTGGAGCTGGGCGAGTGCTCCTTCGGCGGCTCCTTCGCGACCGCGCTAGGCAAGGTACAGGCCGATATCAGCTTACAATACTTACTCGACAGCACGAGCATGTTCCAATTTAAAGTGTTGCAAACGTATAAAGCGAGGTTTACAGTGCGACAAGGCTATCTTTGCGCGTGTGTAGATTTTGCTTAATATTTACTAAAATTGAAGTAAAATTGAAGTGACATTGAGGATATTTTATTTTCTGGTTGCCTTTGTTCTGTAACAATGACATTCAAGTGCCAAGAGAGCCTTGTCGCACTGTAGATTAGTTGCTGTAGCTTGTGTGATGTTTACTTCGCTTTCAAAAGTCAACTTCTGCTAGTTTTATTGCTACTCTAAACCCCGCATGCGCGGAGGTCACTTGAGGATATTAGCGATCATTTATTTTATTTAGTAGGAAAACTTACAGTTGTAACAATAAATGGGCAGCCGTAACGCAAGGTGTCGCTTGTGTCGCAGCTGGTGAAGCTGCGGCGGCTGCGGCTGGAGCGCGGTGTGGCGCACTGCGCGGCGCCGGCGCTGCTGCGCGCTCTCGCCGCGCTGCCCAAGCTCACGAGGCTCGAGCTCGTCAACTTCGACGTCAAGGTACCTTATT
The DNA here is from genome assembly GCA_963855885.1 of Coenonympha glycerion. Lineage (NCBI taxonomy): Eukaryota > Metazoa > Arthropoda > Insecta > Lepidoptera > Nymphalidae > Coenonympha > Coenonympha glycerion. The sequence continues at coordinate 2,739,574 of OY979631.1, forward strand.
TAGATTAGGTACGCTATACAAGTTAGTACTTGACTGCGATCTCACCTGATGGTAAGTGATGATGCAACCGAAGATGTTAGCGTACTAACTTGGAAGGGGTAAGTGATGTCACCCCAACGGTTTCTACACAGCATCGTACCGGAACGCTAAATCGCTTGGCGGTACGTCTTTGCTGGTAGGGTGGTAACTAGCTACGGCCAAAGCCTCCCACCAGACCAGACCTGAGCCAATTTAGAAATTATAAAATTCCAAAGTGGGCCCCGTGGCGGGAATCGAACCCGCGACCTCCCACTCTAATCCGAGCGTGCCTCCCCTGCGCCAGGGAGGACGTCAATCGCTACATTCAGCGATATAGAATGCCAAAAATGTACGGGATTGACGTTAGCTTACGCTATAAAATAGCGTTAGCCTGTAGACAAAGTGGCATTCTATTAGCGATGTTGCGAATAGAAAAGTCCAAAATGTATGGGATTGAAATTAGCTAACGCTATGGCTAACGTCAATCCCGTACATTTTTGCCATTCTAATGACTGAATATAAAGTTACTTTGTCTAAGACCTCTGTTACATTACCTGTAAGTTGTAACAGAGGTCCTAGACAAAGTGAAGAGAGTGAAAGTGTTATAAGTGTAGCACCACACCTGCGGAACTTACCGGCGCTTAATACGCGAATGTATTAACGCTAAACGCGACACGTAGTACATCAGCACTAACTAACGTCACCCATACATTTTTCTGCTCCGATCTGAAGCCGGATTTTTAAGTTGTCAAAACTGTAAAATGGCGCTAATGTGTGCGACCGGTATGTGCTGTCAGCGGTACCGAAATGCATGAAGCGCGACGCCTTGAGAAATTTTCGGCGTCAACATACGTCACATCTTTCCCGTCCACTTGGCGTAGCGTATTTCTTCATTGGTTATAGGCAACTTAAAAAACATCGCGAACGTATTGATTGTGGCGGCGGAACGTTCGGCAGGTGTGTCCTAAGGCTAAATGGTTTAACTGTCTGACTGATTAATCTATCCAAACAATTCGAACGACTAAATATCTTCACATGGAAGACCGCTATTATATCGTAACCATCCGCTATAAAAAGGGGTTTCATTAATTCACCTGAGCGAAGTCGCGAGCGCCCTAAGTAATATTTTTAATTTGTTCCGGGCGGAGCTCTCTCACTAGTTAGTATTGATTTCAGATTTAATTAATCCACAGGTAGGCTTCGATGACGCGCTCGCGGAGTGTAAGAACATTCAGAGGCTGCTCATCATACCCACTTACGTGTCGCAGTCCGCCACTACTAACAAACAGGTATGTCTATCTCTACATTATCTTTGTTAGAATTCGTGTTTGTAGAGTAATCCGGCTAACGGCACACTTCGGAGTGTCTGATGTCCACTGGGCACTGACAAATAAATCTTTGGCGACGACTTATGCTGAAGAAAACGAGAAATAAGATGGGATATAAATTAAATAAACATCTATTTAAATTGGCAGGTGCTAAGCGGCGTGCTGAGACTAAAAGAGACGCTCACGCACCTGATGTGGGGCGTCACCATCGAGCTGCTGCGAGTTACGGAGCTGTTCATCGACCAGTGCGAGGCGGGCGAGGGGGACAGCAAGCGGCGCGACGTGGGCGAGTGCATCCCCGTGCTGAAGCCGGTGCCGGGCTGCAGGCTGCCCGACGACCACCGCACCGTCGCCGGCCCGCCGCAGGTAACGTGGTGACACGCCGTCACGAGCTGCTCGTCGACCAGTGCGAGGCGGGCGAGGGGGGCAGCAAGCGGCGCGACGTGGGCGAGTGCATCCCCGTGCTGAAGCCAGTGCCGGGCTGCAGGCTGCCCGACGACCACCGCACCGTCGCCGGCCCGCCGCAGGTAACGTGGTGACACGCCGTCACGAGCTGCTCGTCGACCAGTGCGAGGCGGGCGAGGGGGGCAGCAAGCGGCGCGATGTGGGCGAGTGCATCCCCGTGCTGAAGCCGGTGCCGGGCTGCAGGCTGCCCGACGACCACCGCACCGTCGCCGGCCCGCCGCAGGTAACGTGGTGACACGCCGTCACGAGCTGCTCGTCGACCAGTGCGAGGCGGGCGAGGGGGGCAGCAAGCGGCGCGACGTGGGCGAGTGCATCCCCGTGCTGAAGCCGGTGCCGGGCTGCAGGCTGCCCGACGACCACCGCACCGTCGCCGGCCCGCCGCAGGTAACGTGGTGACACGCCGTCACGAGCTGCTCGTCGACCAGTGCGAGGCAGGCGAGGGGGACAGCAGGAGGCGCGACGTGGGCGAGTGCATCCCCGTGCTGAAGCCGGTGCCGGGCTGCAGGCTGCCCGACGACCACCGCACCGTCGCCGGCCCGCCGCAGGTAACGTGGTGACACGCCGTCACGAGCTGCTCGTCGACCAGTGCGAGGCGGGCGAGGGGGACAGCAAGAGGCGCGACGTGGGCGAGTGCATCCCCGTGCTGAAGCCGGTGCCGGGCTGCAGGCTGCCCGACGACCACCGCACCGTCGCCGGCCCGCCGCAGGTAACGTGGTGACACGCCGTCACGAGCTGCTCGTCGACCAGTGCGAGGCGGGCGAGGGGGACAGCAAGCGGCGCGACGTGGGCGAGTGCATCCCCGTGCTGAAGCCGGTGCTGGGCTGCAGGCTGCCCGACGACCACCGCACCGTCGCCGGCCCGCCGCAGGTAACGTGGTGACACGCCGTCACGAGCTGCTCGTCGACCAGTGCGAGGCGGGCGAGGGGGACAGCAGGAGGCGCGACGTGGGCGAGTGCATCCCCGTGCTGAAGCCGGTGCCGGGCTGCAGGCTGCCCGACGACCACCGCACCGTCGCCGGCCCGCCGCAGGTAACGTGGTGACACGCCGTCACGAGCTGCTCGTCGACCAGTGCGAGGCGGGCGAGGGGGACAGCAGGAGGCGCGACGTGGGCGAGTGCATCCCCGTGCTGAAGCCGGTGCCGGGCTGCAGGCTGCCCGACGACCACCGCACCGTCGCCGGCCCGCCGCAGGTAACGTGGTGACACGCCGTCACGAGCTGCTCGTCGACCAGTGCGAGGCGGGCGAGGGGGACAGCAGGAGGCGCGACGTGGGCGATTGCATCCCCGTGCTGAAGCCGGTGCCGGGCTGCAGGCTGCCCGACGACCACCGCACCGTCGCCGGCCCGCCGCAGGTAACGTGGTGACACGCCGTCACGAGCTGCTCGTCGACCAGTGCGAGGCGGGCGAGGGGGACAGCGAGAGGCGCAACGTGAGCGAGTGGATCTCCGTCCTTTTTTATTATCTTTGTGAACCCTATCAAACGCGACTCAAATAAACGCTTTCCCGCAATAACACAGGTTTGCACAGCGAAGTATGCGTTCGATTGCTAACGCTGCTCATCGGTTGCAGGTGGAGATCCTGCCGATCCCGACGCTGCAGCGCCTGCTGTCGGCGCAGCTGCCCAACACCAAGCTGAAGCTGCTGCGCATACCGTTCCACGCCACGTGGCGCCAGTCGCTCGCCGACTTCCAGTAGCGCGCGCTGGTGACGCGGGCTACTGCCAGTCACGTCGTCGTCATCGTTTTGACCCCCCTTATGTCCCACTGCTGGGCAACAGACCTCAGACTAACTAGGAAGGTTTTGGCCAAAGCCTACTATACTAACTGATTGAGGCTTCGCACATCTTTGAGCAATGTTCTGGTGGTGAAATCTCAGCACACGTATTCCGTAACTCGGTGCCTATCAAAGATCGATAGCCATGGGCATAAATTTTTTATCCATTGAAGGTTTGCTACTAAAATATTATTTTTATTTCAAAGTAAACTTTTCATGGATAAAAAATATATTATGCCAGTGGCTATCATACTTTGATAGGTACCGAGTTACAGAATAGGTACGCTGGCATGTGGATTTCCTCGCCATGTTTTCTGAATGATATTGATTTTCCTAAAACGCACATGACTCTGAAAAGTCTAGAGCTCTGGAGTCCAGAGATGGAAAGGCAGAGATCAATATCATAATGGCATCCACAGGGAATTAACCCATCTCTGCTTTTGATTATGGTAAATAAATGTTTCTTAAGGTAACATTTGAGTCAAACTGTCGACCCCCCATTGTTTCCTTTTGAACAGCATCGTCGTATTATCAGCTAGCATTTGATACATGCGATTGCGATGGGCTAATAGATAAAAATAGTAAAGATAGGCCGATCGGAACATTTTCCGTAATCCTTCTTCATACAAGCAAACAGTAGCGTCATCTGTCAAAATACCCGCCGCCGCCGCTACTCGAACTACCGCGTGGGCCTATAGTGTTGGTACTAATGACATCCATAAACTGGCATTTTTTCGCGCTGTTCGCCCTGTCTTTAGTATACAAGTCTGGATGGTCTATATTTGTATCTTTATTATTTGCGTAAAAATGTCATATTATGGTCAGGGTGCAATAACAACGTTTTATATCTTTCCGTTTAGATTGAACGGTTATCTGACTATACTGGACTTGCATTATCATAACAGAGTACGCGGTAATTGACTCAAAATGGCGGTTTCAAAAAATTTACTTATTGAGAAACATGTAGCCTCTATCTCAAATGTCATCTTGAAACTGACAAAATAATTATAATTGAACATGATCAGGAAAATAATAACACTCGCCGTATTGCAGATAAAAATGGAAATTTTCTATATACTTACTCTGTCAGATGTATTTACATCCAAATGTTGCGATCCCCTGGTTTATTATATCACTGCTCAGGGGTTTTACAATAGGTACATGATTTATTTCTAGCTCACACGGATTTGTACATTTTTGAGCATAATATTTTTTGACAGAATCATGATCGCTTTTGGGTTGGTAATCAATTTTAAGTTATTTTTTAGTTTATCACACCATAATATATTAAATTTGAAATACGCACACAACTTTGTTTTAGTACTTCTACCATATTATTTTTTAGTTGTAGAAAATATTTTTAAAAATACCTGGCTCTTGATTCTGTAAAAATACTTAAAGCACCGACGTGCTTACATCTATGCGCTGATTGGTTAACGCATCAATTAGGCCCGGTTTTCACCAAAGCGCAGCGGAGCAGAGCTGTGGTTAAGACGTTAAGTAATCAATCCGGTTTCGTCATTTTGACATCCCGAAATGACGAAGTCTGATTGGTTACTCAAACTCAGCTCTGCTCCGCTTTGGTGGAAACCGGGCATTACGCAGTCAAGGTGCCAATTGGCTGGTGATAACTCCGTTGCTATGGTTACCGGCAATGGTTGGCCGATGTACAATTTGAATAAAGCAAACCGTCAATGTGAATAATAATCGTCCATGACTGGTCAAGGTTGGACGGTCCCAAGTAGGCCGCAATTAAAATGTTTTTTTATTTTTCCAAGCTTGTAAGATAGACATGTATACTTGCATCAGGATCTACTTCACGTACTTTTGGGACTATCCATCTTAAGCCTGCTCTTCCCGGATGTTGTATACTTTGCCCACTCAGCGGTCTTAGATCGTAACATACGTTGACCGATTCGCATGTATGTAGTAATAAACCCGCGAGTGTTCGATAGATGTTAAGAATTAGCGAGAGAGAAGAGAAATATTTTATCCATTTATCCGAAACATATATTATTATGATGATGAAATAACTATTATGATACTATTAAAATAATACTGTTTAATGTTCTAGAATATTAATTATATTCTAGTGTTATAGTTTAAGGCTGTAAATATTACATAGTGATCAGTGCCTAGATTTTAGTTATTTTTCGTCAAAATAAAAGTCGTTCTTACGTTCGTGCGCGTATATTTTATTATTGTAATAGCGATTATGATATAATACTATATTATTATATAAGTTGGCCACGAAAATAAGCAACGTGGTGGTTCTATATTAACATAGAAGTACTGTTTTGTGATGTCAAACTTGAATTATTATTCATGTCCACATTATAGTCCGCTGATATAGTTGCCTGCCTATTCGAGTTTACAGAATCTGTAATCAAAACCAATGGAACAACTCCGACGACGACCTCCGTGGTTGAGTGGTTAGCGTGCCGGTTTCAAGGCGCCGCCATCTCTGAGGTTCCTGGTTCGATCCCCGGTAGGGGCAATGTAGAAAAATAAGTTTTCTACATTGTCTCGGGTCTGGGTGTTGTGGTACCTTCGTTGTTTCTGATTTCCATGACACAAGTGCATAAGCTACTTACTATGGGATCGGAGCAATGTATGTGATGTTGTCCGCTATATATATATTTATTTATTTTATTATTTATAACTCTAAAACATTGCTAACCTATTCAAATATTTATTTGTCAAATAACACAGTGGCATTTAGTTGGATAGCCGAATATTTTACATTCAAAATCTTTGTTCTTGTAATTCAAAACCATTCTGTAAAATTTTTTGTATAGGCCTCATGCATGATCTCTTGAATCAAACAATCAAACTACCAAATATACATATAACGCTATTCCAAATATATACATTTATTAAACAAAGTTTCACATCGAATTATGATTGCCAAGAAAAAAATCTTTTGCGCTGCTCATTCAGTCAATATACAGAATCATAATTTCACATTTTAAAAACCTTTGTTCTTGTTTAATTACTATTTTCTAGAAATGCAGAAAGCTACAAGTGCTAGATTTTCGTCTAACTTGTATGAATGAACTCTAAAACTTTCCAACCTTTGAAAACACTGCTTGTGTTGACGAGGGTGTACACAAAACTGTTGATATTTGTGTGTAAAGGGTTTAGGAAAAATGACAGAATTTTACACATTTAATAGATTTTATAGAAAAAAATTAGTATGCTGCTATTTTGTCATTAAATAAGTTTCCAGCTTTTCCCGCGTAAAGTTTTTCACGTAGACTTCGGGAATTGCTTTATTAGAAAAAGTAAGACAAAATAATGCCGCACGCTGAAAAAAATATTAAAATCCAACCAGTATTCACAAAGATCCAGGGATTTTAATTTTGGAGTGGGTCTTCTATCCCTTTCTCACAAAACGAAAATTTGTATGAAACCGCACGAAGCTACTATGGCATTCGGGAGGTGTGACGTCACAATTTAATATCGCTACCTCTGTCTAATCAGAAATATTTAAATGCTTACAACCTTTGTGTTATTTGATGGATTTCATTAGTTTTTTCGTTTTTTCAGTTTTCGTCATTATTTTTATCATCATGATAAAAAAATTGGAGTCAAATACCCAATTGTGGATTTTCCGGGATAAAAAGTTACCTGTGTTAAACCCAGGGTTTAATCTATCTCCATTCCAAACAGCTCAGTAGTTTCAGCGTGGAAGAGTAACATACATACATACACAATTACACACACATATACAAACTTTCGCCTTTTTAATATTATTGTGATTGTGATTATTATTAGCGAAATGGTACTAGCAATCTATGTGACAGAGGAACTGTGACTATTAATGATAGAGATAGATATATTATTATGATGACATTTCTAGTTAAGGCGGTTTTAAAATCATTATAATGATATATTATGTATGTAATTATTTTGAGTACACTCGATTTATTATGTTGGAAAGCATAGCTTTTTTAGACACTGGTCTATTGTTTATAATCTCCTTTCAAAAAATGCTTGGTATTTTTATTAGTTACTAGAACGCCGGCCGCTGGCACTCGCTTGTGTAAAAAAATGTGCATAATTTGTATTGTAAGCATCTACTGCGGCGGCCGGTCCGAAAATTAGGTTTAATAAATATTTGATAGTATAATTGGCGACTTAATAAAACGTTGCCTTGTACGCCGTTGTTTTATTTATAACAATACCCCTTCTAATATAATATGCACCCGCCATTATAGTTTATTCTTTGACGCAATATTATTGAGAAACATAAAATTAAAAAAAAGGTTACTTAAATATTTTGCTTCGATTGTTGCTTCTTTTGAAAAGATAATAATTAATTCATTTTATCATATTCTGCCCAATGCCAAACGATGTTCCAAGTTTGAAATAAAACAAACAAGATTCATAACAAACTTTATTGGATTGAAATTAATAATTTACAAAAATACATACTTTGCTTATGTACTACAGAATAATATATGCAAGTAATTAATTTTAGTTATTGTATAGATATCTGGTACACTCAAGAAAATTATCATAGATCCAAATAATTTGAAAAATATCATAATTTTGAATAGGTATACCTTTTATAAACAGTGAGAAAGGGAGAGGAAATTAATTAACAAGAGTGGCGTCGATTAATGACAATGACACGTTACGAAAACATTTAAAATTTTCAGTCGAGTTTATAAAAAAAAGCTTTAATTCTCTTTTGCTTAATTTTGAGATCGGTCTTATGTTATCTTCGATAGCTGGGAATATATAGGATAGGCTGGGAAATACAAAATGGCGAATGGGAGTTTCTTCGACAAAAAAACGTTACACAATTTTGTCAATAGTTGGCGTTTTTGCAGTCCCATGCAAATCTTAAAAGGACCGAATAATTAAAAATTAAGAATAAAGAATAGAGTATATTCTCTTAGAATTTGTAGTTATAATAGTGCATGCGCACGGTCGGCGTCGTTTGATGTTCTTTGGGAATACCGACGCCGCAACAGCCCTCGCGACAAAGTGATAGTGAACAAACTATACCAATAGCAATTTTAAAATACCCATGGATGGGGACATATGGCTAGAGTCTGCGGGTCTGAGTTGATGACGCGGTACGGAGCGCTGTTGGGCGTGGCGTCGGGGTGCCGCTCGAGCAGCATGGCGACGCCCTGCCCGCCGGCCGCGCACACGCTGATGATGACGCGGTGCGGCGCGCTCAGATGGGCGTGGCGTCGGGGTGCCGCTCGAGCAGCATGGCGACGCCCTGCCCGCCGGCCGCGCACACGCTGATGATGACGCGGTGCGGCGCGCTCAGATGGGCGTGGCGTCGGGGTGCCGCTCGAGCAGCATGGCGACGCCCTGCCCGCCGGCCGCGCACACGCTGATGATGACGCGGTGCGGCGCGCTCAGATGGGCGTGGCGTCGGGGTGCCGCTCGAGCAGCATGGCGACGCCCTGCCCGCCGGCCGCGCACACGCTGATGATGACGCGGTGCGGCGCGCTCAGATGGGCGTGGCGTCGGGGTGCCGCTCGAGCAGCATGGCGACGCCCTGCCCGCCGGCCGCGCACACGCTGATGATGACGCGGTGCGGCGCGCTCAGATGGGCGTGGCGTCGGGGTGCCGCTCGAGCAGCATGGCGACGCCCTGCCCGCCGGCCGCGCACACGCTGATGATGACGCGGTGCGGCGCTCTCAGTTGGGCGTGGCGTCGGGGTGCCGCTCGAGCAGCATGGCGACGCCCTGCCCGCCGGCCGCGCACACGCTGATGATGACGCGGTGCGGCGCGCTCAGATGGGCGTGGCGTCGGGGTGCCGCTCGAGCAGCATGGCGACGCCCTGCCCGCCGGCCGCGCACACGCTGATGATGACGCGGTGCGGCGCGCTCAGATGGGCGTGGCGTCGGGGTGCCGCTCGAGCAGCATGGCGACGCCCTGCCCGCCGGCCGCGCACACGCTGATGATGACGCGGTGCGGCGCTCTCAGTTGGGCGTGGCGTCGGGGTGCCGCTCGAGCAGCATGGCGACGCCCTGCCCGCCGGCCGCGCACGCGCTGATGATTACGCGGTGCGGCGCGCTCAGTTGGGCGTGGCGTGGGGGTGCCGCTCGAGCAGCATGTTGACGCCCTGCCCGCCGGCCGCGCACGCGCTGATGATGACGCGGTGCGGCGCGCTCAGTTGGGCGTGGCGTCGGGGTGCCGCTCGAGCAGCATGGCGACGCCCTGCCCGCCGGCCGCGCACACGCTGATGATGACGCGGTGCGGCGCTCTCAGTTGGGCGTGGCGTCGGGGTGCCGCTCGAGCAGCATGGCGACGCCCTGCCCGCCGGCCGCGCACGCGCTGATGATTACGCGGTGCGGCGCGCTCAGTTGGGCGTGGCGTGGGGGTGCCGCTCGAGCAGCATGTTGACGCCCTGCCCGCCGGCCGCGCACGCGCTGATGATGACGCGGTGCGGCGCGCTCAGTTGGGCGTGGCGTCGGGGTGCCGCTCGAGCAGCATGGCGACGCCCTGCCCGCCGGCCGCGCACACGCTGATGATGACGCGGTGCGGCGCTCTCAGTTGGGCGTGGCGTCGGGGTGCCGCTCGAGCAGCATGGCGACGCCCTGCCCGCCGGCCGCGCACGCGCTGATGATTACGCGGTGCGGCGCGCTCAGTTGGGCGTGGCGTGGGGGTGCCGCTCGAGCAGCATGTTGACGCCCTGCCCGCCGGCCGCGCACGCGCTGATGATGACGCGGTGCGGCGCGCTCAGTTGGGCGTGGCGTCGGGGTGCCGCTCGAGCAGCATGGCGACGCCCTGCCCGCCGGCCGCGCACACGCTGATGATGACGCGGTGCGGCGCGCTCAGTTGGGCGTGGCGTCGGGGTGCCGCTCGAGCAGCATGGCGACGCCCTGCCCGCCGGCCGCGCACGCGCTGATGATGACGCGGTGCGGCGCGCTCAGTTGGGCGTGGCGTCGGGGTGCCGCTCGAGCAGCATGGCGACGCCCTGCCCGCCGGCCGCGCACGCGCTGATGATGACGCGGTGCGGCGCGCTCAGTTGGGCGTGGCGTCGGGGTGCCGCTCGAGCAGCATGGCGACGCCCTGCCCGCCGGCCGCGCACGCGCTGATGATGCCGATCTGCCCGTCCTCGCGCACCAACCGGTTGGCCGTGTGCATCGCTAGCCGCACCTGGGGATGCATTGTCCTGATATACAACGTGTAGGTTACTTGCCCTAATTAGCCGAAAGCCGTAGGGACCGATGTATAGATGCATGAAAAAATATCACAAGAATGTACCATAAACACTGGTTCAATATCAATGAACTGGGAGTAATGAAAATGATATTATGAGGTTTGTCGTTGTCACGGTTAGAGTTGCTAAATTTTATTTTTCTAAATGAAATAATATTTTTTGTATTGAAAATAAAATAAAATAATTGGGACTTCTTATCACGTTACTGTGTTTCTAGGGTCAAGTTTATAGGTTAGCTGCGGGCACACTATACGAATTAACCCACACCTTGTATAAACCAGATGGATATATCCATCGCTTGTAATTGCAATATGTCACATGTCTACGGCTGCAGGGGGCTATTCTTGTAACGTTTTCACACACTCAGTGAGGTGAAACGAGAAAAAAAATAACACTGAAAAATTTACTTTACATCTATTGTTTTCAGTGTAAAATTGAAATCATAGGAAAAACAGTGCTCGACTATGAAGCGTGTGAGTATGTATGTAATGAAATGAGTGACATTTCATTCATTTGAATTTGCCGCGCTTCGCGTATCAGCTGTCTGCATACCTATGATATTGATCTGTGTCTATGATTTAAAATGGCGTGGGACGCGCAGATTGTTTTGTGCATTTTATTGTTATAAAAACTAATAGAAAGAATGTGATTGAGGACTCGAGATATAGTGAACTTTAAATGTCGTTTCTTTGTTATTTCAGGTGAGATAGAAGTGTAATTGTCGTAACTTGATAATAACTTGATAATTGTAGACTTGTTAAATAAAACAAAACTTTGCTATTTCAGAGAAACAATTTGTTGTTTGTTTTTGAAGATCCTCAATGTCTTATAAAACGACATTTTTGTGAACTAAGAGAATATGGACCGGCTTCAGTTTGAGTTTACGATGATAGCCTCAAATGATGGCAAATCAAATGTATTAGCTGTTGGCAAATCAAATGTATGTTTTACCCGAGGAACTGAAGCCGGTGAGTCATCATACATATATTGTTAAAACGAACACTTTCACAAAAGTAAAAAATAGCATTAAAAAAAGACACCAGAGTAGAAAAGTATGGATAAAGTTGGATGAAAATCTAAAGAAGACATATGTAGATGAGGAAGGTAATATGCAATTTTTAGATCAATATTTAGATGAAGTGAGCACAACACAAGCAAAGGACAAAAATGACACTTTGCAACAAATCTTGGAACAATTAATAGAAACTACAACTAAGAAAGAAAGTCAACATAACTTAAAACATATCTCAGAAAAATTTATTATTGAAAAATTCACAAGCAAAAATCCTAATGCGATGCAATGGATAGAAATTTTTGAAAAAGAGTGTGCGCGCTTTAATATAACAAAAGATGAGACAAAAATAGATATATTGAGGTTATTTTTAGATAAACCTTGTTTGGATTGGTATAGCTCGATGATCATAAAACTAACAATAAATTCTGAATGGAGTGAATGGAAAGACAAGTTTTTAGAAACTTTTAAAAACCAAGGATGGGACATAGTCACATATGCTCTCGCATTTAGGTATAAAGAAGGACAGTTAATTGATTATGCCATAAAAAAAGAACGGCTTTTATTAGATATAAACAAATCTATAGATTCCAAAACAATGATAGATCTTATTGCAACTGGTTTACCTGGATTTATCTTAAATAAGTTAAACAGGGATGAACTCAACAACACTACTGACTTGTTCAACGAGATAAGAAAATATGAAGGCACGATGTATAAGAAAAACTCAACTAACATAAAGAGCAGTACATTTTATAATAAAAATAAAACTTATGAGAAGAAGTCATGTAAGACTTGTGAGTCTTTGGACAAAGGAATTAGATATCATCCGGAGGAGTCATGTTGGTTCAAGAAAAATAAAAATGAACCTGAAAAAGTTCTTAAAACTAAAAATGTAAACAATAACTCCATAATTGAAGTAGACATAAATACTGAGAAAAAAACTAGTAAGCACACCATTAATCAAAATCAAGCTTTTATTAGAAAATAAACTAGAAGCGAGTGGTATTTATGATTCAGGCTCACAGATTTCTATAATAAATTCAAGATTAATAAAAGTAAAAGAAAAAAAAGATGATGTGAACATAGCATACATGAAAACGGTTAATGGTGTGAAGAAGATGGATGGCTTGATAACAATAAAAATTAAAATATTTGATTTAGAAGAAGAGGTGGATGTATACATAGTAGAAAATGAAGATTTTGATGATTTCATAATCGGATTAGATATGATAAAGAAATTCAGATCAACCCAAAATGAGAACTTGCAGATAGAACAAAAGAAAATAACAAATAAAATAGACAGGATGTCTAAAGATAACAGAAATGAAGATAATAATATAAAAAAATATACAGTAAATTTCAATGAACACATAGAAACAGAGGAATTTATAAGTATGACAGACCATTTAGATAATCAAAAGAAAATTGAGATAGAGAAAATTATAAAGGAATATAAAACAATATTTGCTAAGGACAAGTATGATATAGGTTCAGTTAAAGATTATGAAGCTCGCATAGATTTACAAGTAAATAAATATTGTAGTAAAAGACCATACAGATGTACAATACAAGATAGATTAGAAATTGAAGAGCAAATATCGATGTTACTAAAGAACAATTTAATAGAAGAATCATACAGTCCTTTCGCTGCTCCAGTGACATTGGCGTTTAAAAAAGGTGAAAATAGAAAATCCCGTTTATGTGTAGATTTCAGAGAGTTAAACAAAATAGTTATACCACAAGCTCAACCGTTTCCTTTGATAGATGATCTAATTATTAAAACTAGAAATTGCAAGTATTTTACTACACTAGATATAAACTCAGCATTTTGGGCAATACCATTACGGGTGGAAGACAGAAGTAAAACAGGATTTGTCACACAAGATGGCCACTTCCAGTGGACCTGCCTCCCTTTTGGCTTGAAAACATCACCAGCAATTTTCCAGAGAATCTTAAGCAATATTCTAAGAAAACACAATCTCACAGGATACTCGGTTAACTATATCTATATATATAAAAGAAGAAACTGACTCACTGACATATCAACGCACAGCCCAAACCGCTCGGTCTAGAGACTCCAAATTTGGCACACATGTTCCTTGTGAGGTGTAGGGGAGCACTAAGAAAGGATTTTTCAAAATTCACCCTCTAAGGGGGTGAAACGGGGGTCCGAAGTTTGGATTTTATCAAGTTAAAATACGTCTTTACGCCGCAACTACTGTACCGATTTGGCTCAAATTTGGAATGGAGGTATATTATATCTTGCATTATTACATAGGCTACTTTTCATCCCGAAAAAATTCATAGTTCCCGTGGGATAAGTTAAAAACCGAAATTCACGCGGAAAAAAAATCTATCGCCGCAAGTACACAACCGATTTGGATTAAATTTGGAATGGCGATAGATTATATCCTGGGTTAATAAATAGGGTACTTTTTATCCCGAAAAAATCCATGGGTTTTGCAGGAGAAGGGAAAAACAGATATTCACGCGGGAAAAATACTACTTCCCGCCGTAATTACTGAACTGATATGGCTGAAATTATGAATAAAGATAGATTATATATTGGATTAATACGAAGGCTACTTTTTATCGCGAAAAAATTCATGGTTCCCGTGGGATTAGTAAAAAACCGAAATTAACGCGGAAAAAAATCCTCATGCCGCAAGTGGACAACCGATTTGGCTGGAATTTGGAACGGAGATAGATTATATCCCGGAAAAATCCATGGATCTTGCAGGAAAAAGAAAAACAGATATTCATACGCGAAAAATACTACTTCACGCCGTAATTACTGAACTGATATGGCTGAAATTCGGAATAAAGATAGATTGTATCCTGGATCAATATAAAGGCTACTTTTTATCCCGGAAAAATCCATGGTTTCCGCGGGAAACCTGAAACATTGATGTTCACACGCGAGAAATACTACTTTACACTGTAATTACTGAACTGATATGACTGAAATTCGGAAAGGAGATTTTATCCTGGATTAATACATAGGCTACTTTTCATCCCGGAAAATTTCATGGTTTCTATGATAATAGTGAAAAACAGAAATCCACGCGGGGAAAATATTCCTTCACACCGTAATTACTGAACTTTGCCTGAAATTTGGAATGGAGATAGATTATATCCAGAATTAATAGATATTCTACTTTTCATCCCGGAAAAATCCATGGTTTTCGCGGGAAACCTGAAACATCACGCGCGAAAAATACTACTTTACGCTGTAATTACTGAACTGATATGACTGAAATTCGGAAGAAAGATAGATTTTAATACGTAGGCTACTTTTCATCTCGGAAAATTTCATGACTTCTACGAGTATAATCATAGTGAAAAACAGAAATATTCGTTCACGCCGCAACTACTGAACTGATTTAGCTCAAATTTGGAATGGAGATAGATTATATCCTGGATTCACACCTAAGCTACATTTTATCCCGAAAAAATTCAAGGTTCCCATGGAATTAGTTAAAAACCGAAATTCACGCGCAAAAAATTATTCACGCCGCAACTACTGAATCAATTTGGCTGAAATTTGGAATGGAGATAGTTTATATCCTGAATTAATGCCTAGGCTACTTTTTATCCTGGAAAAATTCATGGTTTCAATGATAGATGTGAAAAACAGATATCTACGCGGGAAAAATATTCCTTCACGCCTTACTTACTGAACTGATGTGGCGGAAATACGGAATGAAGTTAGATTTATCCTGGATTAATACAAAGGCTACTTTTTGTCCCAAAAAAATCCATGGTTTTCGCGGGAAAACTTAAAAACAGATATGCACGCGGGAAAAATACTAGGTACTTTACGCTGTAATTACTGAACTGATATGACTGAAATTCGGAAAGGAGATAGATTTTATCCCGGATTATTACAAAGCCCACTTTTCATCCCAGAAAATTCCATGGTTTCTATGATAATAGTGAATAACAGAAATCCACGCGGGAAAAATATTCCTTCACGCCTTACTTACTGAACTGATGTGGCTGAAATGCGAAATGAAGTTAGATTTTATCCTGGATTAATACAAAGGCTACTTTTTATCCCAAAGAAAACTTAAAAACAGATATGCACGCGGGAAAAATACTACTTCACGCTGTAATTATTGAACGGATATGACTGAAATTGTACATGTATTAATTCAGGATAAAACCTATCCCCTGCCTATGCATAGGCAAATTTTTATCCCGGGAAAATCCATGGTTTTTAAGAAAATATTTAAATAGCAGATATTCATGCGGGAGAAATACTCCATCGCGCCGTCACTTCTGAACCGATTGGGCTGAAATTTGGATTGCAGATAGATTATACCCTAGAATCAACAACTATTTTCTCGGGAAAATCTATTGTTTTCGTGATAATAGGGAAAAACAGATATTCATGCTGGAGAAAATTTATTCCTTCACGCACAATTACTGAAAATTTTTCGTTCAAAGTTGAAATGAAGATTGATTTCATGTAAATTAACACAAAGGGTACTTTTTATTCTGGAAAATGGATGGTGCCCGTAGAATAGTTGAAACTAAAATTTACGCGTGCGAAGCTGCGGGTATCTGCTAGTTGATGATATTTTGATATACTCGTCTACCTTTGAAGAACATATAAGGCACATTAGAAATGTATTAGAGGCAATAATTAAAGAAGGCTTTAGACTGAAGTTTAAGAAATGTACCTTTGCTTCAGACTCGGTAAAATACCTCGGCCATATAATTCAGAACAATTCAGTAAGACCACTAAAAGACAATTTGATTTCAATAAGGAACTTTCCAACTCCTAAGACGCAAAAGAACATCAGACAATTTTTGGGAAAAATAAACTTCTACCATGACTATATACCAAGAAGTGCAATTATCTTAGATCCATTACACAATTTATTACGAAAAAACGAGAAATTTGTATGGTCAGAGAAATGTGAAGAAGCATTCAATCTGATAAAAAGATATTTATGTTCGCAACCGGTCTTGGAAATATTCGACAAAGACTTACCAATCAAAATCTTTACCGATGCATCTTTGGAGGGCATTGGAGCAATATTAAAACAGACACAACTAGATGGTAAAGACAAACCGGTGGCATATTTCTCAAAAAAATTGAATGAACATCAAAAACGGAAAAAGGCTATATATTTAGAATGTCTTGCTATGAAAGAAGCTGTTAAATATTGGCAGCACTGGCTCATCGGAAAACAATTCACCATTTACTCAGATCACAAACCTCTAGAGGACATGAACATTAAATGCAGGACAGATGAAGAATTGGGTGATCTCACATACTACCTATCTCAGTATGACTTTACCGTAAAATATATACCTGGTAAAGAAAATGTAGAAGCAGACTGTTTGAGCCGAAACCCTGTATTAGAACCAGAAGATAACAGAGAGGAAACATTGAGAATAGTTAATTTAATACAAATAAAAGATATAGTTGGAGACCAAGAGAAAAATGAAACAATAAGAGAAAAGAAACAAAATTTAATACTAAAAAATAATATCTATTATAAAAAAATAAAGAAACAGGAAAAGATTATCCTCTCAGAAGAATTTAGTAAAAAACTTATAAAAAAGGTGCATGAAGATTTATGCCATATTGGGATCAGACAACTGCAGAAAAAAATAAGTTCAATATATACGGCTATAAACCTAACAAAAAATATCATAAATATTTGTAAAACATGTGAAATATGCATAAAAAATAAATCAAGATGTCAAAAAAAAATTGGATTAATGTCACAACTGGGACCAGCTACCAAACCATTTGAAATAATGTCAATGGATACTATTGGTGGATTTGGAGGATCTAGGTCTACAAAGAAATATCTACACCTTTTAGTAGATCACTACACAAGATATGCATTTATTGCGACTTCGAAAACCCAGAATGCATGTGACTTTATAAATTTAACAAAGAAAGTACTAGAGACAGATGAGATTGGAATTATCCTGACAGATCAATATCCGGGCATAAATTCAAGAGAATTTAAACAATTTTTGCAGGAAAATAATATTAAACTAATTTTTACAGCCGTGAATACACCATTCTCGAACGGCTTGAATGAAAGATTAAACCAAACAATAGTAAATAAAATAAGGTGTAAAATGAATGAGAAAAATAATAAAAGAACATGGACAACACTGGCAAGAGAATGTATACAAAAATATAATGAAACAGAACACTCCGTTACAGGTTTTGCACCAAAATATTTACTGGATGGTACAAATGTCAGTATTCTACCAAATGAATTCAAAACGATGGAAAAGGAAGACAAGTGGATTGCTGATAGAAGATTGGCATTAGAGAATACAATAAAATCTCATGAGTATAACAAGAAAATATTTGATAGAAATAGAAAAATGCAAGAATTTAATGTAGGAGACAGTGTATATGTAGAAAATGGAAATAGACTGAATAGAAAGAAATTAGACGAATTAAAAATAGGCCCTTTCAAAATAATAGAGAAAATATCGAATTCCATTTATAGGATTGATACAGGCAACAGAAAAACAGAATCAACATTATTTCATATAACAAAATTGCAACCTGTCATAACAGAGGCTGAAGAAGATGAAGGAGATGATAATGAATATGAAGATGACTTATAAGTACATTTTACAGATACATGGCTTAGAATTTTCGCTCTTAGGGGGGGAGATGTAATGAAATGAGTGACATTTCATTCATTTGAATTTGCCGCGCTTCGCGTATCAGCTGTCTGCATACCTATGATATTGATCTGTGTCTATGATTTAAAATGGCGTGGGACGCGCAGATTGTTTTGTGCATTTTATTGTTATAAAAACTAATAGAAAGAATGTGATTGAGGACTCGAGATATAGTGAACTTTAAATGTCGTTTCTTTGTTATTTCAGGTGAGATAGAAGTGTAATTGTCGTAACTTGATAATAACTTGATAATTGTAGACTTGTTAAATAAAACAAAACTTTGCTATTTCAGAGAAACAATTTGTTGTTTGTTTTTGAAGATCCTCAATGTCTTATATGTATATCTAATTTCACAATCGTCGCCATGTTGCGTTATGAACTACATACATTCAATTTTACGCTCTTTAGTCAATAGTGGTAAAATTAATTTTTCAATGTTCGCAAAAAATGTTTTAATTTCAATATCAAACAAAGGGTGCTGACTAAAGGACGCCGATGCGACGTATGTTGAAGCCAAAAATTTCTCAAGTATGGCGTCGCGAGTCGTACATTTCGGTACCGCTAACAGTATACCGCTGTCGGTCGCATACATTAGCGCCATTTTTGACAAATTAAAAATCCGGCTTGAGGTCGGAGCCTAAAAAGGTATGCGTGACGTCAGTAAGTGCTGATCCTAATATGTTTAATCAATGGTGCTGACTCACCCCAGTGGCTGCGAAAGGATGTCCGATGGACAGCGAGCCGCCCCACTTGTTCCACTTGTCAAGGTCGGGCGAGCCGAGCTTGGCCGAGCGACCCAGGTACGTCTGCGCGAACCAGTCCGAGTCCATCGCCTTCAGGTTGGCCAGGATTTGACCCTACACACCAAAGTGTAAATACATATAAACCTCAGTTCTGTGTACCTATTCTGTAACTCGGTGCCTATCAAACAATGATAGCCTAGCCACTAGCAAATGTTTTTTATCCATTGAAGCTGGATAAAAAACATATGCCAGTGGCTATAGGCACTGAGATACAGAATACGAGCACTGGCCATGTTACATTGCGATAACTTAGCCCCTTCGCACATGGCTCGTAAGCGTAAGCGAATCGTAATCTCCGCGTACGACGAGAACTGTACGAGCACGAACATTTTCTAACATGTCCGCAGACCAAGCTGTGTTGTAGCGAATCGTAGGAGACTTAATTGTCATACTGTTATGCGTAGCTTCCGCGCTTACGCTTACGAGCTGTGTGCGAAGGGCCTTAATCGGCCTATTGACGTTTACTACGTTACTATTAATAAGCCATTCCGAGAGGGCATCATCACAAACGGCATTTCTCATCCACCAGCTACCAGCGACCTCTTTAAAGTTTTGCTCTGAAGCAATAGGAAAATTTCACTCCAGGCAGGTGTTATGCCTGGGGACCGCTGTTGGCCTGAGTGTTTGATGTCAGAAATTGTATTTATAGAACGTTCGCCGAAAACTCCATCAGCGTATGGTTTCATCAAAATCAGCCCAGTTTTCAATATAAATGGTCTGTTTGTCATAAACTTGGTTTACTGTAACATCTGTTCGACAGACAGACTTGTTCTGTAATTAGGCAGCACTGGTACAAATTTTCATTTTGTGAACAGAAGACCTTATTTTAAATCGCTCAAAATTTTAATAATAATTCACTTTTCTACCACAGAACAGCAAGACGTCGAGAGAAGTGGCATCCTTATGTGGTTGATGTCCAGCGAACTCAAACGAAACGTTTTTCTTCCCCGTTTCTGATACGTACCGCTAAGGTGTGTGGAACACCCTTTCAGCTTCTGTGTTCCCAGCCAAGTACAACCTGGGTGCCTTCAAGAGAAGAGTGAATAGGCATTTTCTAGGCAAGCGCGCTCCATCCTAGACCTCATCATATCTGTCCATCAGACATGATTGTAGTCAAGCGCAAGCCCATTTATAGCAAAAAAAAATCTAGTTCCAAAGTAAATAATTGTAATCTATATTTAGTTTTCAGTCATCTACCCAATCGTGAAGCTTTTGTAGTGACGTGTAACTCACAGCGAAGGCCTCGTGTATCTCCCAGGTGTCGATGTCGCTGAGCTTGAGCCCCGCTTTGTCCAGGATCTTGGGGATGCCGTACGCGGGCCCCAGCAGCAGCTGGTCCACGGGGTCCTGCGGGAAACCATGCAAACTTAATGTGGACAGAAGCAGAAATAACACACAAACTACTTTGGCCTCTCTTGGCATACTTGGAGCTCTCTTGGCCCTTAAAACTTATATTCTCTCTCTTTATCTAACAACAAATTACACCATTTTAGCTATAAGTAGTAGTTATCTCAGGACCAAAACATACTCTAATAATCTCTAAAACTAAAGAATGGATGGTATAGTAACCCTGATTGAATGTTTTTTGGCAATCAATTTAAAGCAAAGTTCAATCTAAAATATTTAGTGGGCTGATTCTGTATCATTCAGTTTGTTTGTTACAGTAAACCTCAATGGGTTATTAACTAAGAAAACGTAGGCAAAAATCTTTTTGCATTCTTTTTGCACAAGTTACGAACCTAGTTTGGTATGGTATCATTGCAACATACTATATGCCAGTTGCTAAAATGTGCAAAAAGCATACAAAAATAGGATTTTCGCCACTGTTTTCTTAATTAATAACCCTAACCATTAGCTAATAATAGTGAGGGTTACTAACTAACAAACTGAACGATACAGGATCAGCCTACAGAAGCAGTGACGCCGATGTGCTGCTAATCATACCTGAGCCACGTAGGTGAAGTCACGCAAGTAGGCCTTCGGTTTCAGTCCCAGCTCCTTGGCCTTCGCCTCCGACATCACCAGGCACGCCGACGCGCCGTCCGTCTGCAACCGAGCGCGGTGTTGCCAGATTACACAAGCGGGTTATCCAGTGTATTTAAAATGAATAGGCTAACTTGCAAGATTTTACCAGGATAAACATACATTGCAAGTTACATAAAAGCTTTTCATTTTTAAGCTAGGTGCCAATGCGCGAGGCGCGTAGTTCGTTAAACGTGATTGACGTTGGGCATCCAAGAGCAGCGCAGTTCTTTGTAGACGTTCGTAGTTACAATTCGTAGTTCTTTTCTTTCATATGTCGTGTACGTTAAGTAGCTTGCTTCAAGCGACGTACGGAAGGGTAGGCGGTAATGCTTATTCAAGATAGAACAAAGGACACAACAACAGCAAAGAAGGAAAAGAACACAGATAGAGAACATGTAGGATTATCAAGAACGGCCAAGGGAAGGGAAGTGGAACGATGACCATAGGAGGGATATTCTCACCAGGAAGGAGGCGTTGGCCGCAGTGACGGTGCCGTGCGGCTTGATGAAGGCGGGCTTCAGCTTGGCGAGCTGCTCCGGGGCCGACACGCGGATGCCGTTGTCGCGTTCCACCAGAGCATCCTTACCCTCCACTGTGCAAAAATGTTAAATTACTATAACTGCCATCAGTCATTTACTTAAGGTTCATAATGAAGTACATTTTGAAATTCAAGATGGCGCACGTCCATAGGCATACAGTGCGACAAAGCTGTTTTGGCGCGTGGCCAAAGTCTGAATTAAAGCCGCTATCTTGTGCTACTGTTTGATAGTTCGCTCTGTTAGTATATCACTATTGTACGAGTATGTTATGTTGTTTTTACTAACTATTTTAAACTAAAATTGAAGTAGAATTGAGGAGATTTTATTTTATGGCTGCCTTTGTTTTGCATCAGCGCCCTCCTTCAAGTGCCAAGAGAGCCTTGTCGGACTGTAAAACCAGTGTTACCTTTGATGGGCATGAGGTCGGTGAAGTAGCCCTTCTGCTGCGCCTCGTGGGCTAGCGTGTGCGAGCGCAGCGCGTAGTCGTCCTGCTCCTTGCGCGACGCGCCGAACGCGGCCGCCAGCCGGTCCGCGCTGTGCCCCATCGTCTCGCCCGACGAGAACTCCGCCACCGCCGGCAGCTGCACAGACACAATCATCGATACAGGTAAGATCTTCTTCTCTTCTTAAGATACTTCTTCTTCTTAAGATACTTCTTAAGATAACAGGTAGATACAGAACACTCTTCTGTACACATTTAAGATAAGTCAAATTTAAAAAAAATAGTTTTGCTACATTCTGCAATACCACATGGATCTGTATCATATGTTACAGAATCTGAACAGAGAACTCTATTCCAGACGAATTATCAGAAGATACTGACGTGAGACAAGTACGCGATTGATGTCGTGAGCGTCAGCACGCTACGGAACTGCCTTACCTCTGGCGCGAAGAAGTCTGGTCTGATGCTGGCCAGCAGCGAGAGCCGCTGGCCGGGCGTCTTGGCGCGGTTGAGGCGCAGCAGCAGCGCGCGCATCTTTCGCGAGTGGCGGATCGGCACGTCCGACATGAACTCCACGCCGCCCGCCACGATGATGTCGTAAGCGCCAGCAGCGATCATGCCCACACCTGTACATATTAAGTATATATCAATTTTTTATGTCAAGTTTAAGATATTTTCAGTTAATAAACTAGTAATAATACGAGTACATATAGGCTTATAACAGCCAAATTGCAGTAATGGCATTATCTTCAGAATTGCTGACAGACCTGTTTAGGTAGTTTGAAGCTGCCCAGAGCTGAGTATAAACATGGCCTACCCTCTCGGTAAGAACAACTCCGTCTTCCAAGCGGAATGTGTCGGCATCGAGTTAGCGGCCACCGCCATCGCGAACAGAAAGGTAACAGACTTCAACATTAACATACTAAGTGACAGCCAAGCGGCACTGAAAGCAATAGCCAAGAGCTCGACCACCTCAAAGCTCATACTTGACTGTCACAAAGCACTAAAAACAATCTCAAGCACAAACAATGTTACTCTACGCTGGATAAAAGGCCACAGCGGTAACGCAGGTAACGATGCAGCTGACGAACTGGCACGCCGGGCCTCCGCCATTACGGTATCGGGACCAGAACCGATTGTTTCGATACCATTTAGTGAGTACAAGTCATGGCTACACAAGCAAACTTCGATCACACATGCCGAAATATGGGCTGACACAACAGACTGCAAACACACAAAGTCAGTTTTACCACAATTAAACCCACAACTCTCAACACGACTTATACGGCTAGAAAGAAAGAAAATTAGGATAGTCGTAGGAATGATAACAGGACACTGTCCACTGAACAAACATCTTCACATTCTAGGTATCACAGACAATCCTCTGTGCAGAGCCTGCATGGAGGAGGACGAGACACTGATGCACGTATTGCTCAAATGCAAGGGTGTGTCCGACCAACGCAGAGAACAACTTGGCTCCCCGGCAACTCTCCTAGAAGTCCTAGGCGACCTGGACGGCCTCTTTGGCTTCTGGAGGGAGCTGGGCTGGCTCGAATGATCCAGCAGGGAGCCACATCAGGATCTCCCACGCACAACGGAAGACAACTCCAAGTGCGGAAAAGGTCCAGAAGAAGAAGAAGAAGGTAGTTTGAAGGTGAAGGTGAGTACCTGTGGTGATGGCCTGGTTAGAGGAGATGCAGGCCATGGTGACGGTGTGCGCGGGCGTGCGGTCGCTGAAGCCGGCAGCCAGCGCCGCCTCGCGCCCCACGTTCGACGTCTTCACCTCCTGGATCACAGTGCCGTACACTATGTAGTCGATTAGCTCCTTCTGTATGCCCGTCTTTTGGAGGAGACCCCTAGGAAGATAAAAAATAGTTAAATTATACACTACATGTTTACCCTGAAAAGTAACAATCATAATGATAGTGAATAGGCTTTAATTCCTAAATTTAAATCATCTAAGGATCTGATGGTCATGTTCATTGCCTGCGAAACAAGATAAACAAGATAAGGTCTTAAAAAGCAGTGCTACACACACTCTGTGTTGAAAGGGATTTTACTATTTTGTATTTTTTTTGTTTCACACCAACACACCTACACTTTTTTATGTCCCACCTGCTACCGAGAGTGGGTCTACTCTCAGAATGTGACACTTGTGCTAAATAAAGAGGCATAATAAATAACATAAAACGTAAATTAAAGTAAAAGTAAAAGTAAAATAAAATAAGTCCAAGCGTAAGTAGTAAAAGTAAAATAAAATAAGTCCAAGCGTAAGTCGAGTCTTTTTTATATTTTTAATTTCAATAGTTTAATGCAAGTTATTTTCAGAATGCATATTTATTTGAATTTTTGCTAGTATTGTATAACTCACAGCAATGAGTGTCTGGCCAGTTCGTGTGGCATCATCTTGGCATAGTCTGTGAATGACACAAGGAAGGGGGTTCGGACTCCGTCCACCAGCACCACATTCTTGCCAGTGCGGTCCGGGAGAGTCTTCTTCTGGTGCAATACCGCTCCCACGCTGAGGGCTCGGCGTGCTGAGTCTGATGGATAAAAACAAATAGTCCCTTTTATTTAAGTTCTCCTATTTATGTACAATAAACTTTACTCACACTCTGAGACTCTAAGTAATTAAGTGTGTTTAGAGCTTACCACTTAAATTTATATGAACTAAGACTAGGTGTGCAGTAAGGCTCTTATTGGCTTATTAAAAAGGCTATTATTAACTTGAACATACAGTGTGAGAAATTATTTTTAAATATTTTAAGCAAAGATTAATTAATCACATAAAATGGGCAAAGTTCGGTGAATTGAGGATATTGTGTAGTATTTTATTGAATAATTGCACTACTGCCAACTTCCTAAGTCCAAAGTTTACTTCCATGCATGATACAATTACAAATTACTGTTGCTTTCAATTTAAAGAACAGAATATGAAAACAACAGTACCCTGCGATAAACCTTTTTATAACTTTTTAAACAATGAATTTGAAAGTTAATAACATTTCTAAAAGTTATAAGCAGTTAAAAAAAATTTACCAAATTTAGCGGTGGAAGTAGGGCGAGCCGCTTTCATAAAAGATTTCGCGACTTGTGATGCCATGATTCCTCTCAATGTAATAACAGCTACACTGCAGTTAATTCTATCACTTATTACAACAATAAAAGTTATTTAAATTATCTAAAACCATAAAAAATCCTAAATAGAAACTTGTTAATAAACCAGTAATAAACCGTAAAGTGGACTTTGATCTGTCACAGGTGTCTATGGGTGTCACAGACCAAAACTGTCAGCAGTGTCAGTCAGTGACGTGAAGAGAAGACACTTGCGTTGTCAGTTGACAAATATCGAAGACTCGTTCTGAAATTAAGTAGTTTTATAGTTCAATATATTTATGAGATAAAATGGAATACCCTTTTTATACAATAAATGAGAAAATGTAATGTGAATACTATAGTTAAATAATTAGTTATATAACTATAATAATATAGTTAAAAAACTTACAATAATCTAAGAGGCTAAGAGGACACATTTTTTTTTAAATGTGGGTAGTTATTTGAAAAATAGTCAATCAAGGCCTTTGTGACTTTTGAAAATTTTCTGTACACGTTGCAAATTAATCCAGTGAAGACTGAAGTGAAGTTGTAACCTATTAAATTATTTAAAGATTTCCTATAAAATATAGTTAATAGTTAATAGTCAATACCTTAATGAAGCAGTAATCGATAATAATTTTGCAGGTAAGTAAGTAAAGGAATTTTTAACTATTGGATGTTTTTTATTTGATTCACGTTTGGAAGGCTACGCCGCACGTGGTCACAGTTCGGTATAATCTTTTTCAATCTTAATAAAATAAGATTTAGTATTTCATAAAACGAAAACTTTTCTTTTACCTACATTAATAATGCTTAGCATATAATTCTTTTTTTGATGCAGGATGTCTATCCTACTAATTTTTCTATCATGGCTCGCACTATGTTCGGCGGAATTCACGGACGAGATGCAGACGTTTGAGTCGGAATGTCTCGTCGAAGGCGCCTTCACGTGTTTAGCAGGAGGGTGCGTGGCTCAAGAGAAATACTGCGACGGCAATTACGACTGTGAGGATGGAAGCGACGAGAATTTTTGTTGTAAGTACTTAGAATAGTTTTTATTTTTTACTTTGCACTAGATATATTACCGGCTACCAAATTACCAACCGTACCGTACCGTATTTACCAATTGGTTCAAGCAAAAGTCATAAATCCTTCAGAGAAGTAAGCAAGAAGTTTTCCGTTATTTAATCAACTTTTACGTTGCGAATTGCGATGTTACCAGTTATGGATAGAATATGCCAGGTTTAAGCCTAAGGATTGAAAATGTCGACTTCTGGTTCTATTAACTGTCGGTGATCAGTATAACCAAGTCCGATACCTCACTTATAATTGTTCAAGTTTTCACCTCTGGTGGTGTGCCACGTCATCTTTTATCGTTTGTTTCAGTAAACCACCGCCCCGATGAGCAGTACTGCAATGACACACACCAGTTCCTTTGCGCCGACGGTCTCAAGTGTCTGCCTAGCGCTTGGGTTTGCAACGATGAAGTTGAATGTTCGGACGGAAGCGACGAGTCCAACTGCCCAACGCCAGTCGTTTCATACAATGCAAACGTAAGATAATATTGATAGGTATTTTAAAGTGAGATTTTAAGTATAAGGAGAGGATGAATGGATGATTATTACTCTTTCATGCATAGCCTTGAAATTTATAGCGTTTTGAAGGATTTCTACTTTTTGATATTATGAAAAAAGTCCGCGTTCCCGTTGGTTTATTTAAACTGTTTCATTTGGTTTCATCTAAATGAAGTATCGAGCATGTCTGTGCTCAATGGTCTGTGCTCACTTATGACATATTTTTATTCTTTTAGTCAACGTGCAAAGGCTTCCAGTGCGATGGCAAGAAGTGTATTTCGAATTTTTGGAAGTGCGACGGCTATTACGATTGCGATGATAAATCCGATGAAGATGTTAAAACTACCTGCCGTAAGTTCTGCAATTTCTGCATCTTTTAAACTTGTTGTAAAAAAAATATATTACGTACTTGGCAAAGTGATTATTAATTTTTAACCCACTAATTCACTTTAGCTGCCCAAATCTGTGAGATGTTTTTAGGACATGCAATACTTTCAAAGACATTTGAGGATATGTTCTTACATGATGTATCGTACTGTGAACCAAGAGGAAGATATACTTGCCAAGACAAATCGTATTGCTTGCCGCCAAAAAACATGTGCGACGGATTAAATGACTGCAAGGACGGTTCAGATGAAGGTGCATTTTGTGAACATTGTAAGTAAAAAAATACTTGATATTATTGATCCCCAGGAAAGATAATGCAACCAGTGTAATAGATTGTTTAGTAATCTAATATATTTCAAACTTAGGTGAATCTTGTCTTATTTTTTGTGATATTTATGATTGTAGTGTGAAAAAATATTTTTAACGATTTTCCTGAGTCGAAATCATGAGGACAACACTATTATAATGAGGCTGGTCACATTATTTTTACTATTTTAGGGTTTTATCTACCTGTCATTTTTGAAAAGAATTTTGGGGTTTGGCCAAAGACAAAGTAAATATAAGGACAGGAAATTGTCAGTCTTATTGGGTGGGTATATCTTATCTTGTGTAGAATTGAAATAGCCAATCACAGCCATCGGCCAATCACAGATAGGCACCAGACAGCTGATCAGAAGGGCTGCTCTAACTATCTATCGATATGGAAATATTATCGATGTAGTAAGTAGTTCGTGGTTAGTCATTAAAGATTTGAGAGAGCAAAAATGAATGAACATAACCTACCGTTAAAAACCTACTGATAAAAATTAATGGCTAACGGTTTTGAAATCGGTCGCCTTGATGCGAAGTAACGATTATCTTAAGAACATACAGTATTACGAGTCGTATACATTTTTCTCCGGAGATGCAAAATTATTTTTTGTGGAATAAATACCTACCTACCTTAAAAATAAAAAAATATTGCTATCCACATGTCACCAACTAACAATAATTATTATCTGACGTAACCATGACACACATACACATTAAATATACTGTATCTGACGTATAATTCAAATAATATACTATCTAGTATAATATTGTAGTAAAACACAAATTAGTTACTTACAGTAGTGTCAGATAATTTACATGTAATAGTACTATTATGATTAATACACGACGTGATGAATTAGGCTCTTCGTTAGTTATCGAGAAATATTCTTTTTTTTAATCTTGAGGTTACAACTCCTCTTTAATCCTCAGTTTCTCTCACCCATTTCAAAGCTCGGTCAACGAAGTTTTGCGGGACTCCTATTTCTGGGTGGTCATGATAATAACTACCAATAAAGATCCTATTCATCACCTAATTTGTCGGGGTTCTCCAAGTCCCGAGCTCGCATCGGTCGCTCCCGGGTCCTAATATTTGTAACAAACATCTAATCTGCAAAAAGCGTAGATCTGTAGTAGCTGAGACTTCCAGTTCAAATGTTCAAAGTTCAATGTGGCAGCCATTTTTTTAATTTTGACCACAAATTACATGTCTTTGCTTGCTGCAATGGTTTTTGTAATTTAGTCATTTCGAGATATGAACAATTATTTTCTTAAAATACAGTCCTGCCAAACTGACTTACAGTTGTTACTTAAAAGTTGTCAGACATCGATTTTAAAGAAATTAATCATTCATGAAAAAACTTTAGAAATTTTCACTCCTTACAATTTGAATTTCGAAAATTCCCGTCTTTGTACAGAATATACAAATATTCTGTACATTCATGACCTAATAATATGAACCTGAGTACTAAATTTTACATCTCTACGACTTTTAGTTTTACCGGAATCCGTGGAACAACGAAAATGCCTCACTCCTTTATTTATATCTTAATATATATAAATCTCGTGTCACAATGTTTGTCCTCAATGTACTCTTAAACCACTTAACCGATTTTAATAAAATTCGCACACAGGGTGCAGTTTGCTCTAACTTAAAAGATAGGATAGCTTAAATCTCAATTTATCTATTTTTTTTATATCCTTAATGGCAAAACAACGTTTGCCAGGTCAGCTAGTTATTATATAAAATTTACGGAACCCTTCATGCATGAGTCCGACTCGTACTTGTTTGTCTTTGGCCTACTCTCTGTTTCTTTTTTATAACTTTAATCTATAATATTATTGTCTATTGCGTGTTAGTATTGTCTATGTATTTATGTCAGTTATTAGGTTTTGTGGGTTGTGGTCAGCAATATTATTATAATATTTACCTGATGTGCTGAAAATTTTATTTAATTCATACAAAATAAATTCACATCTCCGGGAAAAAATAAGTATGCGTGGGTCTTCTCGTTCTACTGAATCTCCCTTAATTCATTGTAACTTCAAACTAAGGCGACCGGATTTAAACCAACAGCCAATACTTTAACAAATCCCGCGAGACCAAACTATATCTATTCCTGAAGCCTTTTCCTCTATTATAAAAGTTTGCAATAGATAATAGCTATAGAAAAGCTTTAGTTTCTGTAAAACCCCGAGATTTTTTCCTTTCTACTCAGCTATCACAAGCATAGTATGAAATTATCGATAACGGTATAATAGTAGTCACATCATTAGTACTTTGACATGAAGCAATGCGCATGTCAAAGTGCTACACTTTATGGCGGTTTTTGCCACCCCGACACATATAGTGATAAGTAAACTATGGCCTCTCTATATATATGTTTAAATTCTCTAAGGGTTTGGCGCCATTGTTTGGCGGTTTTCTTATATGTCAATGTCATTGTCAAGTAAAATGTCATCCTCATGTGGTATTTAAATTTTGCTTCATCAATCATCATTCATCAAACAATTCAAACATTGATTGTTTTGAGTTGTTCAACCTAAAGAAAAACTTGTTTTTAGTGAATATATTAATATTTAAAGTTTGAAGAAATTTTCCAAGTGAACTATCCTTTTCTCATCGTCTTTTTATTCAGTGCTAAGTCAACTTTAACTTTAGCTTCGAATTGTACGTGGTTAAAAACAATGCCTCCTCATCGTTACACTGCTTCGGAGTACGCGGACATGATTTTGATCTACGGAGAATGTCATCAAGACGCGAAGGCAGCGCTAAAGAAATACAAGGAAAAGTACGGAGCCACGCGAAAGTGTCCTTCTAACGCGCGCATTATAACAGAAGCACTCGAGAAACTGCGAGGTAACCAGCCTTTGGCACCGCAACAAGAGCAATCTGATTCAGAATCTACGTCTAATTCGAAGACGCCACCACAGTCCACGCTGTCTCTGGAGCAAGGTGAGACAGTCAGAGCCAAAAAATCAGATAAACCTCCAAAGCGTTCGGTGCCTCAACAAGAGGACTCTGATTCAGAAGACTCTACGACTGCCTTGCAGACGAAAATTCGGCCCTCTAAGGTGCCACGTAAGACTCTTAAAGCTAAAAAATTACATAAACCCTCAAAAAGCTCCATACAAATTAGCAAACGCTCCTTACAAGCACAAACTCCAAATGATCCTTATTCCACTAGAGAGATGTTTTGCCAGTGGCTTCTTGACAATGTATCCGAGGACCCAGACTTTTTAGCCAACATTATGTGGACAGGCGAGAGCTGCCTTTCACCAAATGGTGTAACTTCCTTTAAGAACCTCCATTACTGGTGCCGCCCGGGTGAGCGGCCTCCTCCGTTAGTAATACCTGTGGGTGAGCCAATAAAAGTTCATGTTTGGGCTGCCATACATCAAAATGAGATAATAGGCCCAATTTTTATAGATGGAAATCTGAATACAGAAAAATTTCTTGAGCTACTCGACAGCACTGTTGCAGACTATGTAGATGGTCAACCACTGAATGTGAGGAATAAACTGTGGTACCAATTAAATGGGTTGCCAGCACACTCTGTGCCTGTTGCAAGGGAGAAGTTAACGGAGATGTTTGGTGACCAGTGGATAGGTCGCTACGGACCCATCAAGTGGCCACCCAAATCGGCAGACCTTTCCCCACTCGAAATATTCCTATGGAAGGAGATCAAGAACATAGTGTACGGTAAACATATGAAAGACTGTGCTAAAGAACTAAAGAAAAGAATCACTGAAGCTTTTGATAAAATAAAAAATAAGGCTGCGAAAGCAGATTTGTTAAACAAAGAAAGGAATAAAGTACTGAAACAGTGCGAGAAATCTATTAATAAGATGAAGAAATAGTTTAGTTTTATCCCTACCTCATAATTTGTAATGATAACAATAAAACCATATTTTGATACTGAAGTGTTTCATTTCATTTATGTATTATAATTTCAAATTTTTATTTTTTCTATTAGGACATTCATTTAGTTTTAACTTCACAAATATTTATGAATAAGAAAATGAAATGGTAAGGACTAATATAATCTTTGATTAATAAGATGGCTACCACTAATCAAGGCGCTGTACATATTGTAATATAGAGTAAATGCATACAGTCTGTAAGCATTTCCTCAAAAATATGGTATAAAGATTTTTTTAACACAATTTTTTATAACTTTTCTGTGGTAGTCCTTATTAATAAATCCTTAGTGCGATTACCACCTTTAATAATCATAATTTTTTAACATCAAATATTTTGGACTTTCAGGGTATACCATGTGCAAAAACTTCACATGTCCCCAAAACGCACACTGCCAGCCCCAGCGCACGGGACCTACCTGCGAGTGTGAGACATACAAGCGGTACAACTCTACCACCAGGCAATGTCAGGAGATGGACCACTGTGCAGAGGAAAAGCCTGTCTGCTCTCACATGTGTGAGAACAAGGGGACCTACTTCATGTGTGCGTGTGACCACGGATACACACCTGATATGGCGAAGTATTTATGTTTTGCACCCGGTAAGTAACTAACGACTTTAGTCATCATTTTTCCCTAGGGTCTCCTCGTTCGTCCATCTTCATTACTGAAGGTCGTTTCCGCACTGCAGTTCCTTCGCATGATCTTAACCACGTCCCTTCATACATTTTGATCTTCAGCTTTTCTGATGGCTGTTGTGAATAGAAGGGCCATGAGTGATTTCACTTGATCAGACTAGCTAACTTTGGCTAGGTGATCGACCGCGTGGTCTCTTTCTCTCCACTTTGCACACAACTATGAGTTTCTCCAAGTTATGTGGAAGACGGCGGGCAGTGTGTGTGGGTAGGTAAAAAATTATTTTATAATTCGACGGCAAATCTTCAAACAACCCAAGTGTCAATAGGGATTTTAAAACCATTTGAGTTATTTGAAGATTTGCATTTATTTCAATCAAATCCAATATCAAGTTTCTGAGAAAAGAATATCATCGTTAACAAAAGGCCCTACTGTTACCCTACTAACTGTAGGAGTATGTGTATGATTTTTTTATTTGTTTGTTTTTTAGATCCCGAGGCCTTACTATTCTTCAACACTCGCAATGATATAAGATATGTGTCAGTGAAATCTAAACATCAAGTTGTCGCAACAACGGGAATTAAACAGGTAGGTAACTACTGCAAATATTTTATTTATTTCTAGCTGGCGGGCAAACGTGTTTTGCCATTTAGGGGTATAAAAAACAGCTTATTCCTACGACCTATTCTCAATAGTCAATATACACAGAAAATTTCATGAAGATCAGTAAAAAGATGTTTACTTAAGTCTTAAGAAGACTGAGAAGTTTACTTACAATCACCGTGACAAAGGAATTTTATAATATCAAGATGTGAGAGAATTTAAAATACCTATCATACATACAGCCGTACCTACATACTTACGAGTACTCAGAATTTAGATTAAACTACCAGTTTATGATTTCAAGTATATTTTCAATAGTTTTGTTATTTAGTAACACGCTACATATTACGCAGGCGCATTCAGTGTCCTACAATGGCGAGTACCTGTTCTGGGTGGAGAACGCGCAAGGGCATCAGGCCATCATGAGAGCAAGGCTCGACGACATTAAAGACACCAAACAGGTAACTTTAATAATGCTACTTTAATTATTTTTTTATTTATTTCTTTACCAGTAGCTTTCACGACCTCTCTGGCGCAGTGGCTCGGACTCGAGGGGGAGTGGGGTCTGGTCTGATGGATGGCTTCGGCCTTGGCCGTGCCTATCTTACCAGCAAAGTCGTAGCACCAATCGATTTAGCGTTCCAGCGCGATGCTGTGTAGAAACCGTTAGGGGTATGTTTCTTTGTTATTTTTTTCTCACAAACGTTTTCGTTGTTTTATTTTTTCATATTATAATTTTTTTAAAAAACGTCGTTAAATGCGCGAATGGAATGACCATTTAAATAATATAACCATCGTCTCTACGTCAAAAAACCGGAGCTTGTGAAGAAATCGCATACTTTTTTGACGACCTTCGTGGTTTAGTGGTTAGCGTGCCGGTTTTCAAGGCGCCGCCATCTCTGAGGTTCCGGGTTCGACCCCCGGTCGGGGCAATGTAGAAAAAATAAGTTTTCTACATTGTCTCGGGTCTGGGTGTTGTGGTACCTTCGTTGTTTCTGATTTCCTTAACACAAGTGAATAAGCTTCTTACTAAGGGATCGGAGCAATGTATGTGATGTTGTCCACTATTTACTGTTTTACTATTTATTTACTTTCACACTAAAAATATTTACCTACACATGCTACTCTTACCAGGTCATAGCGGCTCTGGGTCTGGAAGAACCAGGAGACATAGCGATAGACTACTTGGGAGACAACATATACTTCGGCGACGCGACGCGCGGCGTCATTACGGCGTGTCGCTCCGATGGCTCGGCGTGCACCACCCTGCGTGTTGCCACCAAGCACCCCAAGTTCGTCACGCTGGACCCCAAACAAGGGTGAGTTAAAGATGTTAGCCCGTTTTAAAATCAATGGGGATCCTGACGCAAAGCTCATTGCAGAGGGAGCCAGCAGCGCGACGGCTATTTTCCTGTTATCCTTAGTGTCAAAAACTATAGGCCATAGTTAATAATGAAAATGTAAAACATTACCGTAACGAAAAGCTAAATTAATTTGTATGATACGGACAGATTTCAAACGCTGTGGCATGGCCAAGGCGACATGTTTAATTTAACAGTTAAATTATATCTTCCAATTTCTTTTTACAGTGTTGACCGGTTTTTATCATTTATTTTGTGTATATTCGTTGGATCTGAGAACTCCACGTAAACTATTTTTCATAGCCCCAAGTGAGAAATAAATATGGCAAAACTACGTTTGCAGGCTTATTTCGCATAAATGTCTACTTGGCTATGGTTAATACAACATTTGTCCAAATATTTCCTCCAGCAAAATGTACTGGGTGGATCTGCAAGACAGCGAGGTGATCATGCACGCCAACATGGACGGATCCGGTGCAGAGGTGTTGGTCGCCAACCTTGGCTCCGTGGTCACAGGGCTGGCGCTGGACGCTCCCAACAGACGGCTGTACTACGTTGACCAAACTATCAAAGTTGTCAGATTGGAGGATAAACGGATTTATGTGAGTCAACCCGATTCTCATGTTGAGCACATCCGCTACCCATTTATTTTGTGAACTCTGTAGATGTACCTTTTGTCGACGTGGATTTCAACTTCGAATGGCTTCGATTAAGTCTTTATACCTAATCCTATTTCTGTCAATTATTCAAGTAGTTAGTCTATTTTAAGGGTTCCGTACTCAAATGATAATACGGGACCATATTACTAAGTCTCCTGTCCATCTGTCTGTCTGCCCGTTTGTCAGACGGCTGTATTAAACTGAAGCGTGAAATTTTAACAGATGATGTATTTCTGTTATTGCTGTGTGTGAGTTGGACATTGGACACTGCACAAAAGCACAATTCCGAATATCAGGTTGTCATAGTATAAATTTTTCAGTCGTTCTTCGAAGAACCTTTCCACCACCCGTACTCGCTGGCTGTGTTCGAGAACACGGTGTTCTGGAGCGACTTCACGTCCAACACGATCCAGACGGCGGACAAGATGCACGGCACCAACATCAAGAGGAACATTCTGCTCTCACTGGACGCGCCTGTGTTTGGTGAGTGCTCGCTCGCGTGTGAAGCTAGCTGTGGTCTAGAACACGGTGTTCTGGAGCGACTTCACGTCCAACACGATCCAGACGGCGGACAAGATGCACGGCACCAACATCAAGAGGAACATTCTGCTCTCTCTAGACGCGCCTGTGTTTGGTGAGTGCTCGCTCGCGTGTGAAGCTAGCTGTGATCTAGAACACGGTGTTCTGGAGCGACTTCACGTCCAACACGATCCAGACGGCGGACAAGATGCACGGCACCAACATCAAGAGGAACATTCTGCTCTCACTGGACGCGCCTGTGTTTGGTGAGTGCTCGCTCGCGTGTGAAGCTAGCTGTGGTCTAGAACACGGTGTTCTGGAGCGACTTCACGTCCAACACGATCCAGACGGCGGACAAGATGCACGGCACCAACATCAAGAGGAACATTCTGCTCTCACTGGACGCGCCTGTGTTTGGTGAGTGCTCGCTCGCGTGTGAAGCTAGCTGTGGTCTAGAACACGGTGTTCTGGAGCGACTTCAGGTCCAACACGATCCAGACGGCGGACAAGATGCACGGCACCAACATCAAGAGGAACATTCTGCTCTCACTGGACGCGCCTGTGTTTGGTGAGTGCTCGCTCGCGTGTGAAGCTAGCTGTGGTCTAGAACACGGTGTTCTGGAGCGACTTCAGGTCCAACACGATCCAGACGGCGGACAAGATGCACGGCACCAACATCAAGAGGAACATTCTGCTCTCACTGGACGCGCCTGTGTTTGGTGAGTGCTCGCTCGCGTGTGAAGCTAGCTGTGGTCTAGAACACGGTGTTCTGGAGCGACTTCAGGTCCAACACGATCCAGACGGCGGACAAGATGCACGGCACCAACATCAAGAGGAACATTCTGCTCTCACTGGACGCGCCTGTGTTTGGTGAGTGCTCGCTCGCGTGTGAAGCTAGCTGTGGTCTAGAACACGGTGTTCTGGAGCGACTTCAGGTCCAACACGATCCAGACGGCGGACAAGATGCACGGCACCAACATCAAGAGGAACATTCTGCTCTCACTGGACGCGCCTGTGTTTGGTGAGTGCTCGCTCGCGTGTGAAGCTAGCTGTGGTCTAGAACACGGTGTTCTGGAGCGACTTCAGGTCCAACACGATCCAGACGGCGGACAAGATGCACGGCACCAACATCAAGAGGAACATTCTGCTCTCACTGGACGCGCCTGTGTTTGGTGAGTGCTCGCTCGCGTGTGAAGCTAGCTGTGGTCTAGAACACGGTGTTCTGGAGCGACTTCACGTCCAACACGATCCAGACGGCGGACAAGATGCACGGCACCAACATCAAGAGGAACATTCTGCTCTCACTGGACGCGCCTGTGTTTGGTGAGTGCTCGCTCGCGTGTGAAGCTAGCTGTGGTCTAGAACACGGTGTTCTGGAGCGACTTCAGGTCCAACACGATCCAGACGGCGGACAAGATGCACGGCACCAACATCAAGAGGAACATTCTGCTCTCACTGGACGCGCCTGTGTTTGGTGAGTGCTCGCTCGCGTGTGAAGCTAGCTGTGGTCTAGAACACGGTGTTCTGGAGCGACTTCACGTCCAACACGATCCAGACGGCGGACAAGATGCACGGCACCAACATCAAGAGGAACATTCTGCTCTCACTGGACGCGCCTGTGTTTGGTGAGTGCTCGCTCGCGTGTGAAGCTAGCTGTGGTCTAGAACACGGTGTTCTGGAGCGACTTCAGGTCCAACACGATCCAGACGGCGGACAAGATGCACGGCACCAACATCAAGAGGAACATTCTGCTCTCACTGGACGCGCCTGTGTTTGGTGAGTGCTCGCTCGCGTGTGAAGCTAGCTGTGGTCTAGAACACGGTGTTCTGGAGCGACTTCACGTCCAACACGATCCAGACGGCGGACAAGATGCACGGCACCAACATCAAGAGGAACATTCTGCTCTCACTGGACGCGCCTGTGTTTGGTGAGTGCTCCACAGTCATAAGTGAAGTTCAAACCCGTGTACTGGCCCCAAAAATGTTTGTTTCGGCCTACGCTGACTCTTAAAAATAAGCAGTCCACCGTCTTGGGTGATCCGCCATGTTGGGTGTAGAATGACGTCACACAGCCTAACTACGCATTATCATCCAAACTAAACGTGTATACATATTTTCAGCTCAATCGGTTAAAGATATATCTGCTCCTATACCTACTCTGTCCATTCGTTTATTTTCTTTTTGGCACATGAGACAGATATAGCCATATTTAGGGGCCAGAGAGAGACAAACGTAATGTGGTCTCGCTCTGGTACCTCGCAAATGCTATATTTGTCTCATGTGTCAATAAGAAAGTAAATTAAGCTCCAGACGCCACCCGAACAAATAAAAACTTGTATAAAAGATAAAATTATCTGAATCTCATGTCTATTTTGTTTATAGACATGCACATCTATCATCCGGTCCTGATGAACAAAGCTGAGAACCCTTGCTCTCAGCATCAGTGCGTCATCTGCCTCGTCACCTCCAACACGAGCCACGTTTGCGCCTGCCCTGATGATATGGTGATGATTGGGGACCATTGTCAACGTG
Source organism: Coenonympha glycerion (assembly GCA_963855885.1). Taxonomy (NCBI): domain Eukaryota; kingdom Metazoa; phylum Arthropoda; class Insecta; order Lepidoptera; family Nymphalidae; genus Coenonympha; species Coenonympha glycerion. Next base: position 2,777,442 of record OY979631.1, read on the forward strand.
AGTTTGTCGTATACATGTAACACTTTACATAAGAATGAACGGTCGCGGAACGCTTAGCAGATGTAAAACATCTTTTTTTCTGACTCAAAATATGGCGCATAGGATCCTCAAGAGGTCTAGCGGTGCACTAAATGAAAGGATTTTTCATAAATTACCTCCTAAGGTGTTGAAACAGGGGTCCAAAGTATGTATGGAGTAAAATTCTTTCACGCCGCGATTACTAAACCGGTTTCGCTAAAACTTGGAATGAAGATAGATTGATTATATCCTGGATTAAGACAAAGCTACTTTTTGTCTCGGAAATATCCATGGTTTCCGCGGGATTTGTGAAAAATCGAAGATCACGCGTCCGCTAGTATAAAAATATTGAAAGAATGTCGACAATGGATAAGGAACAAAATTTCCATGAGATCATTTTATGCTCAGTTCATAAATTTACTGCGCTGCGAAATCTTAAGCCTGCATATATTTATAGAGAAGACGCGCATACGTCTTCAAGAGAGGTCGCCATTCGCCAAGCTGACGCAAATTTACTCTACTGCTCAATTGTGACATCAAAAATAAATACAAACTTCCTCTCAGGACTCCATCAATGAATGTACTTTACGTCATAAATGTTGTAAAAGCTGAATTTATGTTTCTTCCTTCGCCTGCTCTCTGTTTTTTATTTTTGTGTTTTCTCTGCCTCTATTTTATGTAACTGTGTAACATCCCAAAAAAATTTCTTTCCTAACTTTTAATCACTAACGGTTGTCACAGATGCCCCCGGCTACCGGCCCCAGTACCTGATAGTGGGGGCGGGCTCCACCTTCACCCGCGTGCACTACAACACAATCGGCAACCCGGAGACGCACGGCACCCACCTCGACATCGGCCGGGTGCAGGCTATGGCATACGACTCTCTTAGAGGTATCTTATTTTATAAGATAGTATCTTATCTGGACCGTCCGTCTATCACCTTGACCGTCTCTGGTCTAATGTGCTCAGAACTTCCTAGACTCAAGTCCAGTTGCAGGAAATAATGTGCCATCCCATGAGTCAGATACAGTAGTTGCAAAGAAGTTTTGTCCTCCTCATTACAGAGTGTGCACATGTTTAGGTTAGACGTATGTTTGTTAAGGCCCTCTCAGTAATAATACCCACTTTAGAATCTCGACTGAAAACTCAGGCATAGTGCGTTCATAAAGACGTGCCAACTCCTTCAAAATCTTTTAAGGTTCATGAGATTCAGAAGGATTGAACGCAATACTCCTATCACTACTGGCTCTGGCAAACGTCGGTGGGAGAGACCTTTACTGGAAACTAATATAAAGCTCGTCTAAATAGAAGTTTAGAGTGGTGTTCTATGCACAGACGCGCTGTACATCTACGACAGCCAGCGCAAGTCCATCAGCCACATCAACATGAGCGACTTCACGTTGGGAGTCACCGAACTGCTCTTGTACGAAGGGCTGGAGAACGTCGTTGATATGGACTATGGTGAGTCTGCCCTTATAGTCTCCCTGAAAAGTCCCTTCATATGAATATGACATACATGTTCCGCCCAAAGCTTTAACACGCAGCTTTGGACCTGGGCCTTTTCATTTTAATATTCATATAAAGTTGAGGGTAGACTCTGGATCCGTGCAACAAGGACATCTGTATAGAATGGCTATGGCCCTACAGTGGACGTCCAATGGCTTGAAACGATTGGAACTTAATCTAAGTTGCAGTAAGAGCCTATCCTGATCCAGGAGATATAAGATCCTCTCTTATATCTCCTGGATCATGGAGAATATAATACCACGTCCACGTGTCATGTGGATTATAAGTTTCAATGCCATCGTTACTCGTTAGAGCGTTTTTTTACCAATGCAATCCATAAAAATGTTTTGTTCAGATTTCGTGTCGGACACCCTTTACGTGCTGGACGCTGGTCGCCGCATCATCGAGGTGGTATCGCTGCGGAACAAGCACAGCGCGTTGCTGTACTCCTTCAGAGACCAGGAGATCCCTCTGAGCTTCTGTGTCATGTCGGACTACGGGTGAGTTGTCCAACTCTGATACACTTGGTATTGGACACCCTGTACGTGTTGGACGCTGGTCGCCGCGTTATGGACGTGGTGTCACTACGGAACCAAGCACTGCGTGTTACTGTATTCCTTTAGAGACCGGAGATCTCTCTGAGCTTCTATGTCATGTTGGACTACAGGTGAGTTGTCCAACACAAATGTGTTGGACACTGAGAATTGTCAACACTCTGTCTTGGAAATATTGTAACTGTTGGACGCTGGTCGCCGCGTCATCGAGGTGGTATCGCTGCGGAACAAGCACAGCGCATTGCTGTACTTTAGAGATCAGGAGATTCCTCTGAGCTTCTGTGTCAGTCAGACTACGGGTGAGTTGTACAACATCGTTGACACTCGGCGTTGGATACCCTGTAGGTGTTGGACGCTGGTCGCCGCGTCATCCAGGTGGTATCACTGCGGAAAAGCAGCGCGCTGCTGTACTCTTTCAGAGACCAAGAGATCCTTCTGAGCTTCTGTGTCATGTCAAACTACGGGTGAGTGGTCCAACACTTAACTCGGTGTCGGACACCTTATATACGTGTTGGACGTTGGTCGCCGCCTTATGGGCGTGGTTCGCTGGAACAAGAACAGCGCGCTTCTGCACTTGTTCCGCATCAAAAGACCAGAAGAACCCTTTGAGCTTCCATGTCATGTCGGACTACGGGAGCATTGTCTAACGCTGTTTCCGACATCTTGTACGTTTTGGACGTTGGTCGTTACGGCACATATCTAACATAGTGACTAACGGAGGATCCTGATGGTTTATTTCCCAAAATCTAGTCACACCGTTCATCTTGTTTCAAATGACCTTCCAATGCCTTGAAAGTATTTCCATGATTCGTCCTCTCTATGACAGCAACTCACGCGTGATCTTCTTTACAGTCGTATGTTGGTAGCAGTTTTGGAGAGTGAGGACAACAGTAAGATCCACATCGACAGCATGGGGCTAGACGGCACCAATCGGGAACATTTACTGCTGAACGAAGTTGTAGGTGAGTTGCTAAAAGTTGTCATTTACATGAAGAAAACCTAACTAGCAGTCTAGCCTATAAAGACTTCGACTACTTGATTGAAACCTCCCGGGTTTCTGAGTAATGTCACATGAATACCATAATAGGACTTATGGTAGACGTGGTTCAATCCACGAAGACGCGCCTCACTCATTCATAACTCCTTACAAATCGCATGAAATATAAGTAGTGTCTTCGTGGATTTAACTTTATATACTTCATATACAGGAGATTTAATTTAAATGCAGCTCTAGCACTGATACAATAAAGTGCAATTCAGTTCGCAAGAGCACCTTATACCTACGACTTTATTAACCTAAACGTTGTGGTTTCTTTCTGTAGCGTTACTTTATTTCCCGTCTATCTTTCCGACTCGCCACAACTCTCCTTGTAAAACCGCAGTGAGGTCTGTGGTATTATTTGTAGCGCTATTTACAGTTCCAGTGAAACCCCGCTGAATCTGTTACTACTTGTTAGGGTTCCATACCAATTTGGTAAAAATGGAACCCTTATGGTGACACTTTCTCCGTCCGTCCGTCCGTCTGTACACTCGATTATTTCAGTAACTATCGAAGCTATTGACTTGAAATTTAGAATAGTTTTAGGTAATAGCGACCCAACGCCATTGCAATCATAAAACATTGAAAATTGTTTTTATTTTTATTTAAAAAGGGGGGAAACCGGGGCTTCGAATTTTCAAAATGAAATAACAATATTGAGTGGGGTGTCATATGACAGGGCGTTACTTGTGTATTCTAAAACCGATTTTTATTTATTTTTATGCTTGATAGTTTTGGATTTATTGAGCAAACTATCGAAAAAAATACCGTTCCCCCCCTTATCTCCGAAGTTTATCAATCGAAAAATCTGAAATAATTATGATCAATAGACATTAATGTATATTTTACAGGAAAAATAAAATCAACTCCCTAACTATTATACTTTTTTTGATAATAACAATAAACCACCAAAAATAAAGTTACGTTTGCGGTTCGCCAACAAAAGTACCTACATGTAAATTTTACTCGTAAATTCATGAACAAAAGTGATTTTTTCAATGTTTTACTTCTTTTATGGTATGGAACCCTCGGTGCGCGAGTCCGACTCGCACTTGGCCGGTTTTTTGTAAAATGAATTGACTGCGGGGTCTTGTTGTAGGTCCAAATATCCGGCTGCGGTATTCCCCGGAGATGAACGTGGTGTACATGTCTGACGAGGGCAACAGCGTCATTGACGTCATTCATCCTGAAGGTATGCTCGATGCGTGTTGTGGTCACAAATTATTACTTGATCTGTGGTCGTTTACCGCCAATTCGTGCGTGAGGGTGTGTTTTTTTACACGACTGCCCAAAAAAGGAGAGTAATGTTTTTAGGGTTCATGTATGTATGTATGTATGTATGTATGTATGTATGTATGTATGTATGTATGTATGTATGTATGTATGTATGTATGTATGTATGTATGTATGTATGTATGTGAGTTTCTTTATTCCACTATAACTTCTGAATGGCTGAGTAGATTTGGACATAGGGGGTATCGTTAGAATCCTTACATCATTCCGAGTAACATAGGCTATATTTTTTTTGGAAAAAGTAGTTTTACCACAGGGCAGCCGTGTTTTACAATTTTTTAATTATTATTGTTTGTAAGTAATTTTAGTCTGTGTTACTCTCATCTTTAATCTGTGCTTTTCATAGTCTGGATCCCAAATTCGTGGCGTGACGTTACGCCTCATATATTATCACGACACGACACGACGTTCAAAGGTGTTGCTAACCTTGTCTGATAGTGTTATGAATATGGCCCATATGGCCCGTCACTGCACTCCACGGCACGGAAGTATGTCCCCGCCTTAAGTGTGAGATGAGTCATGGTATGAGAGTCAATGAAATCAAGCTGTGCCAATTATAGATGTTCCACATCAAACTGGGCCACACAAAATATTTCTGAATTCCTGTGCATAGAGTGGACATCGACCATGGTCCATGGATGTGTGGAATCTCGGTACCAGACTGAATCAAACTTAGACTACGGTCTCCACATTAACTTCTGTTTTTAAATTAAAAATCGGATTCAAATAAACAAGTCGCTTTTAAGACAGGAAATGTGCATTGAAAAGAAAATAACTTTTTGTTGAAAATAACAAATTCCTAATGCCAATGCTTCTTAATTTTTTCTCCTTCCTCCTTAAACTAAAATGCATGATATATATTTAGGTACAGGAAGAGAGATGTTCAGGGAAGTGCTGACGACGGTGGCGAGCCTGGCGGTGACCGACACGCACGTGTTCTGGACGGACCGCCGCTCGGCGCGCCTCTACTGGGCCGACGTGCACCGCCACGACACGCAGCAGATCCGCCGCATCGAGCTCTGTGAGTACACTGTTACCAACAAACTCGTACGAAACCTTTTGACACTCACACTTTGGGAAAGACGGTGCCATGGTAGAGACATGGTAGATGTCTCTACCATGGCACCGTCTTTCCCACTACCTACAACTTTCAAATCAAGAGTGAAAATGAAGAGTCAAAACACGCTCCATGTTAGATTGTATCATCACTATCCATCTGGTGAGATCACAGTCAAGCGCTAGTTTACAGTTAAAAAAATCTATGAACGCCGGCTGCACGCACGGAAATTATGCCTCATTGTTACTTTCCTTCCGACCCAAACGTGCAAGGGAGAGCGATAAACAAGCAACAGAGAGACATGATCGTCCTAAACGTTTGGCTTGTGACGCAATATTTTCTTACGGTACGGTACGGTATCATGTAAAATTATTGTCCGGAAATCGACTTTACAGCCCCCCAATTTTTGTTCTTCCACTTAAACGAACCAATAAAATGAAGAACGCTCTGCTAGCAGCCTATACAACCTTCTCCTGAAGGCTTCCAGATTGTACTTGGCTAGGAACGCGGAATTCCTAGCCAAGTACAATCTGGAAGCCTTCAGGAGAAGGCTGTATAGACATTTGCTAGGCAAACGTGCCCCAACCTAGACATGCATGATTTTATCTATGGTCCACAACTACACCCTCCTGCCAATGTCATTCAAGTGCCAAGAGAGCCATGTCGGACGGGATTGTATTTGACTTGTATATTTTTTCCACAGCGATATTCCCAAACCAAACTCACCTCCACGTACTGGCTACATCCCTGCCGCCAGACGCCAGGAACCCCTACCGCCACCACAAGTGCTTTCAGTCCCCCACCCCGTGCTCGCACATATGCGTGCAAGCCCCTCACCGGCCGCACCACACCAGCGTATCAGCCATGGGGTACTCGTGCCGCTGTCCCCGTGGCTTCCTGACCTTCGACCGCTGCATGGAGTTCCTGGAGTGCCACGCCGGCGAGTTCTTCTGCCACAAGAGCGTGGAATGCTTCCCCGCGAACAAACAGTGCGACGGTGTCAAGGATTGCAAGTTTGGGGAGGACGAAGAGGGGTGTGGTAAGTTGGATTGAATTTTTCATCTCAGTTTTTCAGTAGTCCCGGAAACATGGTTTTTTTCCGGTTCAAAAGTAGCCTATCCTATGTATCAAGCCACGACACGTACGAAGCGGTTCGATTCCTCGTTTCTGATACGCACTGGAATGCCCTCCCATGCGCTGTCTTTCCCGCCACTTAAAACCTGGGGGCGCCTTCAAATCAAGAGTGAATAGACATGATCTCCTAGGCAAGCGTGTTCCACCTTAGACTGTATCATCAGTTTCCATCAGGTGTGATCACAGTCAAGCGATAGTTTATATAGTTAAAAAACAAACAGGGTATTATAATAATAATCTGTTTCCATTCCAAATTTCACCCGAATTATCAAAGTGTGATGTGATTTCTCACTTGAGAGGAGACAGAGGAGTATGATAAATTAGTAAGACGTTCTCAGACCTACCGAATATATTATACACCAAATGTCATAAAATCTGTTGAACCTTTGTTTTTGTTGTGGAGGAGTTTTGTTATACACACTGCGACACGATAATTTTATTCATTGGGAGCCAGTAGCCACCGATAACAAGCCTTAGGATATGGGCATCCAAACGCTTTACGTAAACCTTTTTTCGTATAGTAATTCTCATCTATCAAAATTCTTTAGGTGGCTGCTGAGTAAACTACAGTGGTGCCCTTACTGTTGGTGGTAAAACAAGCATTTTTGGCACCGATAAACTGGCGAGTTCGCCATGTTCACGGTACACGTCTATTTTGTGTTTTCACTATATTTGTGTTACAGATTCGGTGTTCAGATACGTTACACAAAATCCAAACGCCTGTCCGTCGGATCAGACTAACTGCAATGGCGTTTGCATTCCGAAAAACCATGCGTGCACAGACGGAACAACATCTTGTAAGTTTGTGTTCTAAACAATACTTCATCCATTTATTGTTCCAGAAAGAAATCCACACAGAAGATAACCAGATTAAGCTGGCTGTTGGACTGTTTAAGACGGTGGTCTGTAACGGGCGTCGTAGGTTGCGTCCGACGTGATGCTGTACGGCCTATGAATGTACTATGGAAATGTACTAACGTAGTCACATCGTTCGTGCGCCGCGTCAGGCGTTTCAGAGAGACCATACTAGTACATTTCCATAGCTACCCTTCGTAGGCCGCGTACAGCGTAACGTCGGACGCGACCTAGCGCGTCTGTTACATTACAGACCACTGCTTTAGGAGTTTTCATATTTGATCACTTATTAAAGATATTATTACTGTACATACTATTTGGTACTTGGTAGTTTTTAAGCAGTAGGTACAAAAAATTGTAAACTGGTTATGCATAAAAAGGGTCTTCACTTTTTTGGGGTTTTCGAAGTTTTTTTTAAACTAAAAACTATTTTTGTTTTAAGCTCGACCTTTTTGATTCAATCCTGAATTTTAGAAAAACATGCGTCCTTCCTATCCTTTTATTGGGACTATCCATAAATCATGACTCTGAGTACTATTGACACTCAGTAACGTCCTCAACTCATGATATCGCAGACACCCCAGCATCAGCACTGCGGTGCGGCGGCGAGGAGTTCCCCTGCGCGGACAAGTCGGTCTGCATCGAGCGCGCGCTGGCCTGCGACGGGCACTCGGACTGCGCGGACGGCTCCGACGAGCACCCCGACGCCTGCGACGTCCGGTCCTGTCTCCGCACCGAGTTCATGTGAGATGCGCTCATTGAAAATGAAAATCTTGGTGTTACCCACACGGGGCATACCACCGTGACTTAAAGCTAAGTTATTGTAATAATGTTTTGCCATTTTCATACAATGTCGGTATGGAAATAGGCCCCGCTGGTCTCACTTTCAGGCATGTAATTCCCATGAAAAGGTCATTATAACTATGCCTCCAAGTTAGGAAAGTAGATTTGTACCGAAAAAACTGGCAGGCAACTCGATACTTGTTCTTTAGAAAATGTATAGATTTAGGTTTCTTACTTAAATTACATTATTTTTAAGATCTTTCGTGTTAAGGCTGAAGCGGACTTTTTTGTTTCGAGAATGTTTGTAATTATTCTTCTCTAATAAGCTTCTGAAATCTGCCTAGCGATTCACGTAATGTTTTGAAACACTGAGTGTGATGACTCACTCCAAAGACTTCACGCAAGCGCCACGCAGTAGATGTAGGGAGGAGGGTGAAATCACTTGTAGGTGGCGTGAAGACGCGAATGACGCGACGATTTTTAAACATTTCACTTCACGAAATGTACGTTGAGTGAAATGTGTATGTGTGATGACGTGTTAGGTGAATTATTAGGCTGCTTTCCAGCGTATGTGTGAAAGGGTGACAGACAGAAAGACTTTTGTCGTAGAGTAGTGTGTTGAAGATGATTGTTTAATTTTGTCTTCATACAGAAATCACCAGCCCTGACAAGGTTAGTCGTCCTGGAATTTCAAAGAATGTTTACACACTTTTCCTGGTTTTGAGCACCCCTTGTAGCGACCAAAGGTTTTTTCTTTTTTACAAATCAGAACTGTTGTTACAAGTATTTTTTGTTCTTAGGTGCGCTACCGGAGAGTGTATACCCGTTTCATGGAAATGCGACAGAAACGAAGATTGCCCTGACGGCTCCGACGAGATCGGATGTGGTTAGTTCATTTTTCTTTAAAATAGTACTGCTGGAAACTAAAATTAATAACATTTCACTGAAATTGCATAACCACTTGGAATATCACAAAAATAATTTAAAATACCAGAGAATAACTTATGTAAAGGGAAGGATCATCTCTCATAACGTTTCTCAATTAGCCAACCCGCACTTGGCAGAATGGACTGCTGGTATACTTAGCCGTCACCTTCTGAGAGGAGACCCGAGCAGAGTAGTGGGACTAACAAGGAGTTGACGAGGTTGTTGAGTTGACTGGAAGTTGAGAGTTGAAAAAGGAATTGTTAATTGTATAGAATGTTTGGTACAGCGCACAGATTAAAGATAGTGTATCGTCCAGCGTACTAGTATATAGAGGTCAGTGCGATTGCCATATTTCTGAATCGCTCAACAGTACGTTCAATGCCAAATCTCTGTATGATAGACACCACGTCGTGCCCCGAGGGGTCGTTCCGGTGCGGCAACGGGTCGTGCGTGGCGGTGTACAAGCGCTGCGACGGCAAGTCCGACTGCGCCGACCACGCCGACGAGGAGGGCTGCGATATGTCCGACTTCATCGAAGTTTCGGTAACACCTATTTACTTAGCTTATGACACGTCCCGGTCCGGCGTCATCGAAGTTTTAGTTAGACCTTTTTACTTAGCTGTGACATGCCCCGGTCAACGTCATCGAAGTTTCAGTTTGACCTCTATATACTTAGCTATGACATGCCCCGATCCGACGTCATCGAAGTTTCAGTTAGACCTATTTACTTTGACGTGCCCCGGCCAACATCATCGAAGCCTCAGTAAGACCTATTTTCTGAGCTATGACAAACCCCTGTCTGCCTGCATTGATGTTTCAGCAACACCTATTTACTCAGATATTATTATATTTACCAGTCTTTGTCTGGCTTTATCGAAGTTTCGGTAAAACCTATTTACTTAGCAATGACATGTCCCGGTCAACGGCATCGACGTTTCAGTTAGAAGTTACATAGCTATGACCTCAGATACACCGCTCGGAACTTGGACTTGAGGCACCAAAAGTGAATATTGAATCAGAAAGTATAGTATTCACCTCGAGTTATGCAGCGAACCACTGGCCGAGTCACTACTGCGCGACGAGGAATCTCAGCATGACTTTCTTATTTATCAAATTGCCCGAATGTCGCGCAGGAGCACGTGATCACTTGCTCGCCGTGGGAGCACCCCTGCGAACTCAACAAGACCATGTGTCTGCCGCTCACTGCTCGGTTCGACGCCTTTGTTTATTTCTGTGACGTCTTTATTTAGTCTGTGTTTTGTTTTCTACTACATAATTGTACTAATTGTACTATTGTAATGTACAAATACTACTAATTGTTCTGTAGTCTGTAGCTGATTAACTCTGAGTGAGTAATTATGGGTTCAATTGTAAAAATATTCAAAGATTAATCTTAATTCCGGTTCAAATATGTCAATATTTAACCCGCTGTTTGATGCAAGTGGACCTTAATGTGCAAGTTTCGATAAGGTCTAGGATCTCCCTTATTAACTCCAAAATCAACTCTTGCGCCTCTCACTTTCCTCTACGGCGTATAACTTGCCCTTCCAACACTTATTTCTAACTTCGTGCCGCGTCCATATGATCTCCTTTTACCTCTTACATGTGAAAACTGTGAAAACTGCACCGGTCATTTCTGTTATACTCGTATTTCCCCCTTTTGTCCCGTCCGCTCATTTCCCTACTACATCTCACATTTACCTATCTACCGCATGCATCGACATGGCAAAGGTGTTTGAATATTTAAAAATGTAGTATTATATACAATATCTGGGTGACCAAGCTTCGCTCGGTGGCCAATAGATGGCATCAGTAGTCATATTTTTATTTTTTTTTGCTAAATTCGACATTTTCTAAAAATGAATCCTAGCTAGATCGATTTATCGCCCCCAAAACCTCCTGTATACTAAATTTCATGAAAATCGTTTGTGCCGTTTTCGAGATCCAGGTTATATAGAAATATATATACAAGAATTGCTCGTTTAATTAAAGGTATATTAACGATTAAAAGGAACGTAGTAGGTACTAACCAGATAAAAGCTCTTATTGTATGACGTCGATCATTTGTTGCAAAAGTATGTCACTTATAGCTGGTATTATAATATAGGATTGTGTAATGTGTTCTCTAATTTGATGAATTTGCATGAACATGAAGATAAATGTTGGTGGTGGCTTAGTAAGAACTATGAAGTAAGAAAACGAATAAGTACCTAAATACAAATTCTTTTCATTTTCTTTTCTATACATATATTTATTTATTTACCTGCGAACAATAATTGTAATTTGTGAAAAATGTCTATATCGTAAGCCTAAATAACTCATATCATATTTAAACTATAATTATTTTTTGTCGTATATTACACTGATCATCACGGTCTATCAGCTGCTGGATATCCTAACGTCGTTATTATTTCCCATACGTATGTATGGAAATATGACATTCGAAATGAACCGTAACATCCACCCTTTAGGTGCAACGGCAAAGTGGACTGCCCCGGAGGTACTGACGAGGACGGCTGTGACTTCCACTGCGGTGGGCTGAACAGCACCCTGTTCCCCTGCAAGCAGGAGTACAAGTGCGTCAGAATGACCCACGTGTGCAACGGACGCAAGGACTGCAGCGACGGCTCCGACGAGACCCTGGAGGCATGCGTTCGAGGTAAGCATTCTCTACCCACAATACTACAACTGCGTCATAATGACCCTCGTGTGCAACGGGCATAAAGACTGCAGCGACGGCTCCGACGAGACCCTGGAGGCATGCGTTCGAGGTAAGCATTCTCCACCCACAAAACTACAAGTGCGTCATAATGACCCTCGTGTGCAACGGGCACAAAGACTGTAGTGACGGCTCCGACGAGACCCTGGAGGCATGCGTTCGAGGTAAGCATTCTCTACCCACAAAACTACAAGTGCGTCATAATGACCCTCGTGTGCAACGGGCACAAAGACTGCAGTGACGGCTCCGACGAGACCCTGGAGGCATGCGTTCGAGGTAAGCATTCTCTACCCACAAAACTACAAGTGCGTCGTAATGACCCTCGTGTGCTAGGGTATCTAGGGATGCAAGAACTACAGCGACAGCTCCGACAGCTCCAATGAAATCCACGAAACATGCGTTCTAACGCATAAGGGGAAGTTAACCTCTAGGCTAACTCTAGGAAGCACGCTTTAGAATAAAACATGCGTTTTGTTTTGAACCGATGTCGAATTAGTTTATTTTACAGTGAACAAAACTGTACCCATCCTTCATCCGGTGCACGTGCATTCAAACTGCAGCGAAGGCTACCGGTGCGACAGCGGACAGTGCCTCGAGTGGGCGCTCGTATGTAACAACAGAACTGACTGCTTCGACGGCTCCGATGAAGGCGGCTTGTGTGGTAAGTCTCTCTATCTCTTTCTATCTGTTGCTATCTAGATTTAGTCATGAAGTCCACGAACGCCATTACAACTAAAGTTTCGGTCATTAACATCATTAGTTACAGCAGTGCCAATATTATGACTGCCGAAGGAATAATCATGGCGTCTGACTTTTTTTGGTAATTTGACCAAAATATTAAAACTTCATCTCTTAACTTTTAGGCACATCTTGCACTCCGAACACATGTCAGCAAACGTGCCATCCCACTCGGCGTGGGCCTCAATGCACGTGCTCACGCGGGTTTGCAGCGCAAGGGAGCACGTGCCGCGACGTGGACGAGTGCGAACACCGCCCGTGCTCGCATGTGTGCCACAACCTGCCCGGCTCGTTTGTGTGCGCTTGCCACAGGGGATACGCTTTGAGGTGAGCGACGGTTACTGTAACGCACGTGTTCTATAGGGTACGTGACGCAAGGGAGCACGTGCCGCGACGTGAACGCGGAGTGCGAACACCGCCCGTGCTCGCATGTGTGCCACAACCTGCCCGGCTCGTTTGTGTGCGCATGCCACAGGGGGTACGCTTTGAGGTGAGCGACGGTTACTGTAACGCACGTGTTCTATAGGGTACGTGACGCAAGGGAGCACGTGCCGCGACGTGAACGCGGAGTGCGAACACCGCCCGTGCTCGCATGTGTGCCACAACCTGCCCGGCTCGTTTGTGTGCGCATGCCACAGGGGGTACGCTTTGAGGTGAGCGACGGTTACTGTAACGCACGTGTTCTATAGGGTACGTGACGCAAGGGAGCACGTGCCGCGACGTGAACGCGGAGTGCGAACACCGCCCGTGCTCGCATGTGTGCCACAACCTGCCCGGCTCGTTTGTGTGCGCATGCCACAGGGGGTACGCTTTGAGGTGAGCGACGGTTACTGTAACGCACGTGTTCTATAGGGTACGTGACGCAAGGGAGCACGTGCCGCGACGTGAACGCGGAGTGCGAACACCGCCCGTGCTCGCATGTGTGCCACAACCTGCCCGGCTCGTTTGTGTGCGCATGCCACAGGGGGTACGCTTTGAGGTGAGCGACGGTTACTGTAACGCACGTGTTCTATAGGGTACGTGACGCAAGGGAGCACGTGCCGCGACGTGAACGCGGAGTGCGAACACCGCCCGTGCTCGCATGTGTGCCACAACCTGCCCGGCTCGTTTGTGTGCGCATGCCACAGGGGATACGCTTTGAGGTGAGCGACGGTTACTGTAACGCACGTGTTCTATAGGGTACGTGACGCAAGGGAGCACGTGCCGTGACGTGAACGAGTGCGAACACCGCCCGTGCTCGCATGTGTGCCACAACCTGCCCGGCTCGTTTGTGTGCGCATGCCACAGGGGGTACGCTTTGAGGTGAGCGACGGTTACTGTAACGCACGTGTTCTATAAGGTATGTGACGCAAGGGAGCACGTGCCGCGACGTGGACGAGTGCGAACACCGCCCGTGCTCGCATGTGTGCCACAACCTGCCCGGCTCGTTTGTGTGCGCATGCCACAGGGCATACGCTTTGAGGTGAGCGACGATTACTGTAACGCACGTGTTCTATAGGGTACATGACGCAAGGGAGCACGTGCCGCGACGTGGACAAGTTCGAACACCGCCCGTGCTCGCATGTGTGCCACAACCTGCCCGGCTCGTTTGTGTGCGCTTGCCACAGGGGATACGCTTTGAGGTGAGCGACGGTTACTGTAACGCACGTGTTCTATAGGGTACGTGACGCAAGGGATCACGTGCCGCTACGTGGACGAGTGCGAACACCGCCCGTGCTCACATTTTGCCGCAACCTGCCCGTCCATACCATCGCAGGGGTTATATCTATGTAGCTGATTGGTTAATGCTTGCAACGGTCAAGCCGCGTAGGCACTGACTGGTTAAGAGTTCCATCAGTTGGTTAATGCTTGCATCGGTCAAGCCGCGTAGGCACTGACTGGTTAAGAGTTCCATCAGTTGGTTAATGCTTGCATCGGTCAAGCCGCGTAGGCACTGACTGGTTAACAGTTCCATCAGTCATCAGCCAAGGCACCGATTGGTTGGTGATTCTTCCGTTGCTATAGTGACCAGCAATGTTTGTGCGATGTACAATTTTATTTATGAGAATCATTTCTTTGAGAGTTGAGATAATTGAGGTTTTGTCGGTTCTGAAGCAATAGGGAAATTTCCCTCCAGGGCCCAGGCAGGAGTTATGCCTGGGGACCGCTTGTGATCCGAGCGTATGACGTCAGAACTTGGACTCTCGTCGAAAACTCCGTCAGCGTAGGCTAAGGGACTGGTTACGCTATCTATTTTCAGCTATTGAAGACCACTACAAGGTGATAATTGCTTGCTCCTCAGGGCGGACCGGCGCACATGCAAAGCGCTCCGCGGCAGGCTGTCCGTGATGTACTCGCGCGCGCACGAGGTGTGGTCGCTGACCGGGCACATCCACAACCTGCGCTTCCACACAGACGAGGGCACCTTCGCGGACCTGGATGTTGATGTCAGGTACCACCGCTGTTATCATAGACAGGGCCCAGTCATCCGCGCGACATGGCAACCCTGCACTGGCCTTAAAAATGTTTATTTGGGGCCTACGGTGACTCAGTAGTTTGATACATGGACATGTAAGACATTTTGATACATGGACATGTAAAACGTCTAAAGAAATGTCTGTTTGTTATCTTATTCTCACAGATTCTTATTCTATATCCAAATTTTAAACCACGGAACTAACTATGGTCCCTATAGACTTATCCTTATTACATCAATTCTGGTGCACTTATTGTAAATGTCGGACGTGCAAGCCGCCATTAAAGACAGATGCCGTTTTCTAAGTTTTTGAAGTGAAAACTTTGGGCCACTAGGCATATTTTTGGGGAAAAAACCATTGAACTCGCGACACTGGTACCGTAACCAACACTAAACATAATTGTTCAAGTTTTTGCAACTTCTGTTGCCACTCTCGGATTGCTACGTAAAATTTTTGATATCTCGGGCCGTACCACCATCTCTTATAGCAGTATTAATTGTAATATTGTTTTAAAATTTTCATACTGGCACGGTATGAAAATGTACGGCCCCAAATGTAACAATATCTATTTATAACTCATAAGATTTTGTATTATATATATATATATATTTTTTTTAAACGTTGAAAATGACAACGATTTATTACATACAGAATTTAAATGTTATGTACTTATCTAATGTTGAGATTACCATCTTTTGCCTCGTTCCAATTGCCTAGAAACAAGAAGCTGTATGCTTCATCAAGCGAAGAACGCAAGCTGTTTCAAATGAGCCTAGCGTACGGGAAGGTTGGACAGGATCCATCCGTCGATTGGATCTCTAACATCGGCATTCCTACCAAGGTAAGAGTTGTAGAATAGATTAAACCATGTAGGCAATAACCAGTTACTACCAGTCATTTAGAAGAAGAGGTTTCAATTCCAAGGTCAATTCGATTTTATTTTGTTTTTACCTCAGAATTGAAAGCTGGTGCTTCCTATGTGGTTCCATTTTAATATGATCCTGTTCTAACATTAGCATCCATGAGAAAACTATGTCTTATACATTGCGGTATGTGCGCGACAATTAATGTAAATATTTTAAGGGTAGTTTGATGAGAGTTGAAGTCGGGTTTTTGAACCGACGTCTAAAAACGCAGTCGAGGTTTTCAAGTCAATGCATATTTTTTTATGTATGATCACGGACACCTCTTTTTAAGTTCAGAGTATTCCGATTCCGATTCCAAGAGAGTCCGATTTTCAAAATTCTTTTTGAAAATCGGACTACTCTGAACTTTTGCGGAAAGTATTAAGTACTTGTTTTTATTAACGAATTTTGACAAATAAGTTGTTCCATACAACGATTATTAGTTCGCAATGTATCACTAGTCCGCTCTCGACGTGTGCAGGTGTCACTGGACTGGGTCACCGGGAACCTGTACTTCGTGGACGCGAGCGCCGCGCGCTGCGTGCGCGCGTGCAACTTCCGCCAGAGACGCTGCGCGCGCCTGCTGCCACTGCCCGACCGCGCTGAGGTGAACTGCTTTCAGTTTTCAGTGGGACAGATTAATTTGTTTTTCTATAATCTGCTACTTGAAAAGATTCTATATGGTACAATATGCAGAAACAATGCCCACATGAAACACCACACACAATTTCCCAACACTTTCTTCGACGCACGGTTTTTCCTGACACCGGGACATCATTAGGGGATGTTAACTATAAAATAAAGAAATTGGTCTAGTTTAATGTACCCATTTACCTATAAGCACATCGTAATCGTAACCCATGTCTCGTCGCCTCCACCAAGAGCTTGTTGTTTTATCCAGGTCACAGCGCTCTCGGTAGACCCGGCCAACCGTCTACTCTTCTACTGCATCAGCAGTGGCGACAAGGCGACGGTCCACTCAGCGTCGCTGTCTGGCAGGAACGTGTCGGACTTGGCTACCGTCGACAGCTGCTCCGGGCTGGCCGTGGACTCCTTCAGCAAGATTCTGTACATTGCGTCAGAACAGCCGGCCAGTATAGTGCAAGTTGACTATGACGGAAGCCCGTGAGTACCTCCAATGCCTTTATGAATTTGATATCATCTATCTTGAAGGTCTCTTGAAGTGATCTCCAACCTACACTTTATCGTACCACATAGATCCAGCCACTTCCTGTGACCCCATGTCATTAATAAATATGCGAGTCTGTCAACACAGCATAGTCGCCACTTCAGTGTTATGGATACCCAAAGTACATCGATCCTATACCTAACCTTATGCTATCCGCCTACTTCCACTTAAATTTTCCGACATTTTAGACGATGGTATGAGATCATAGAGCCTTACTCTAGTGCCTTACTCTATACGGCTCTAACGTCATCGTTTTATTGAACTTTATAGTTTGATTTCTCCAATTGCGCCATCTTGAATTTATAATTTAAGATGGCGCATATACATGTTTTAAAATCCAAAATATGGCGCATTTTTTAAGACTTCCTTACCTTAAGGAAGACTTGAAATATTTTTTTCGCATTACGCATTTTTATCTATCTTTTTCCCAGGAAAACGGTCCTGTTCTTCACCACTAAAGGCAACAAAAAGCTCCATTCGCCTCGCGACATAGCCCTTTTCGAGGACCACATCTACTTCCTGAGCGACGCGCAACTGAACCGGTGCCTGCTGTTCGCGTCCAAGGCTTGCGACAACTACGACACCGTGAACGCGACCACGTTCGTCATCCGCCACGAGAGCGTGCAAAGGGACGACATCGCCAACGACTGCGAAGCGCACGATTGTTCAAACGTTTGCGTGCTGGGACCGAGCGGGCCGGAGTGCGTTTGCCATGATGGGAGCGTTTCCAGTGACGGCGCTTGTGCGTTGGTGCAGACGAGTGAAGTAAGTATCTATAATCTTCAAAGCGTTTTCAAGGGAGGAATTTCATGTTACATGCAATCATATTATCATAGATATCCAGGAGGAAGATATTTATGAAATCAGCAGAACTAGAATCACAGTAACGTACGAGGAAGAGTTCAATAATGAATCTCTAAGTTCCATGGCATGGAGCAATATTATAGTTTAGAGTCTGTGCTACCAACCTAGTCAGACCATGTATAGCACTTATGCTGTAATTTTTATTCTTGCAATGATGATCACTGTTATTGTTCGTTATTAATTGCTGGTTTCGTGAGTAAAACAGAGTAACATTTTGTAAGCAAACTTTTAATTAATAGTATGCTAAAATGAGCTTAAAAAGTCCAAAGTCACTGAATTACAGCATTTGGTCTAGAGTTATTAAATTTGGGAGGAATTCTATGACTTAACTCTTTCTATGTACCTCCAAATATTTCCATCCTTTTCTTCGCAGTTGGCGCTGTTCAACGGCTGGCCGTACCAGGAGTACAAGAGTCACTCGGTGTCGTTCGTGCTCATCGCGGCCGTGCTGCTGCTGTTCGCGCTCTACCTCATCATCTTCGTGTACTACCAGTTCTTCAAGAAGAAGGACGGAAACTTTATGCAGTGAGTCAATTGTGTGTGACGATCTCCGTAGTCGAGTGGTTAGCGTGCCGGTTTTCAAGGCGCCGCCATCTCTGAGGTTCCGGGTTCGATCCCCGGTCGGGGCAATGTAGAAAATAAGTTTTCTACATTGTCTCGGGTCTGGGTGTTGTGGTACGGTTTCTACACAGCATCATACCGGAACGCTAAATCGCTTGGCGGTACGTCTTTGCTGGTAGGGTGGTAACTAGCCACGGCCAAAGCCTCCCACCAGACCAGACTTGAGCCAATTTAGAAATTATAAAATTCCAAAGTGGCCCGTGGCAGGAATCGAACCCGCGACCTCCCACTCGAATCCGAGCGTGCGTCCCCTACGCCACGGAGGTCGTCAAAGTAGGTATTTATTATCTTACTACTATCTTATTACGTTTTATTGCGTTAATCGTTGTCATATGAGATGTACAAGTGGTACCTAGGTATTTATTATCTGAATGAGGGTAGTAACCAATGATATAATATAAAAAAGAGGCAGATATGGGACAAGCGCACGCGTTTTGAAGACTCAATAAAGTTCTAATTGTAACTTTCGTGATTAGTTAATCTGCGTCGAGCGCAAGCACGAGCATATCGCACCGTTGGTTCAAACGTGGGCAGTTCGGCACGGATTTCAAACGCGACTTACTATGAACGTAACGTATCTTGGTGATCTGTGGTAGTAACAAATTCATTGCCCGTTACAGAGTGCGTTACAAGAACGCGCCGCGAGATGTAACGCAGCACCCGAACCCCCTCATAGAAATGCCGGACACTTTTGGATACAACGTTGTTGGGTAAGGATACTTTAATTAAGAAAATTAACTGACTTTATCGCGTTTATGTGTCTGTCATCATAGCTTCCAAAAAAAATTTTTTTTTATTTATTTGTTGATGGATATAATATTAGTCCTACTAGTCCTACTAATCCTACTATCCTACTAATATCCTACTAATATTATAAACGCGAATCCTACTATATATAATATTATAAACGCGAAAGTTTGTAATAATGTGTGGATGTATGTTTGTTACTCTTTCACGAAAAAACTATTGAATGGATTTTGATGAAACTTTACAACAATATAGCTTGCACATCAGAATAACACATAGGCTATTATATTAATTATATTTATATTTATATTAATATTATAAACGCGAAAGTTTGTAATAATGTGTGGATGTATGTTTGTTACTCTTTCACGAAAAAACTATTGAATGGATTTTGATGAAACTTTACAACAATATAGCTTGCACATCAGAATAACACATAGGCTATTATTTATAAAGATATAGTGTGAATTATCCAAAATACATGAAATGAAATGAAATGAAATGAAATGAAATATCTTTATTTCACATAGGCCTAATATAAAGGCGCTTGTAAATGGTCCTTATGATATTTGTCACATTTGTATGGCGATAACTCCAAGTCGACTTAAAACTAAGTTTACGAGGGTTCCAACGCGCCCTGCACTGAGAAGAAGCCCACAACAAACTCAGCCGGGTTTTGTTTTCTGTTATCACCACTTCACAAAAGCTCTTAAAACTAATTGAGCTAGTATAATTACAGCAGTTCATTCATCCCCAAGGATTTGATTCATGTAAGTAATCCTTAATACTATAGTAAGCTTTATTAATGAGCTTTCGTTTTACAGCGACTTTGAACTTATTGAGGGATAAGTTTAATATTTCATTAGGGAGTTTGTTGTAAAAGCGTATCCCATTGCCTTTAAATGATTTATTTATTTTCTCTAGTCTTGTGTTACGAGCCAGAAATGAAACACGTCTCACCAATCGCACATTCAATTATATTTTCTAACTTTTTAAATATCACAGTAATTACAAATTAATCACAGTAACACTTTGCACTGGTACACGACTGATAATGCCTGCATGCCTCGCCGCTCGCCCATTTTATGGACGCACACTCGTCACGCCTCCCTCTCGCCGCCTCACCTCGACCAACTTCGACACTTGTCGGCTCTTCTCGTCGCACCTCCGGAATTGCTCGTTACAGTCGGCCATCCTGTAACAATTGCGCCGCAATTGGCGCAGAGTACACTTTAATTCTCTAGTAAATCCATTAAGTCAATCTTAGGTTTCGATTGCCTCAATACTACTGTTGCAACACGGTTAACTGTTAAGAGCACGTTAATGACACTACGGTAAGTTCCCCCCCAGAAAACCTGCAGAAACAATGACGAGGCTGTGAACCTTACACTCAGTGCTCTCAATTTCATACATACACACATCATCACGTCTCAACAGTCCCTTAATAAAAATCCCCTTAAATTACCACCAAATCTCGGCCCCGTGGATTAACTTGACAGCCAAAACCACACCTGCTTAGAAGTGCCACAAAACCAACCAGGACAATACCTAGGCAGAGACGAACTCTCAAATCAAATGATGGACATGAGATTACTTCTCTAATCTGATAATATCAGTCTAATAATATCGGCCAAGTGACAAACCCAAACTCCAGGCTCAAATTATTAACTCAACCTCATAGTCAATCCAAAGCAAAACTATGTGCAAAACTATCCTTCAAAACGTTATCCTACAAAACTATCCTGCTCAACACAATTCTGCTACACTTTCCTGCTAAACACTATCCTACTAAACACTATCCTGCTAAGCGCTATCTGGCTAAACGCTATTCTGCAAACTCTAATCTGCAAACCCTAATCTGCAAACCCTAATCTGCAAACCCTAATCTGCAAACCCTAATCTGCAAACTCTATATGCAAACTCTATATGTGAACTCTATATGTGAACTCTATATGTAAACTCTATATGTAAACTCTATATGTAAACTCTATATGTAAACTCTATATGTAAACTCTATATGTAAACTCTATAAGTAAACTCTATAAGTAAACTCTATAAGTAAACTCCAATGACGACCGCAACCAATTAAGCTCAAAATATGAAATTCCAGTTCCCATTAAAGTCAAAATGAAAGCTTAAAGAAACGCGGTTTAACTCATCGATAGAAGTTGCAATCTGATTTCGAACTCTAATTTAAAACCAAGTGGCCACCAAGTCTAAGCTCTTCCAAAATTGAAGTTTCAAGCAGACTCCCAACCGATAATGCAGTCTAAAACTGATAAACTAAACTAATTCAAACTTAAGTTTCTTAATTGCCAAAATACTAAACTCAATGTAAATTTGCTACACGAAATTCCAAATTTATAATACCGGCTAAGACTGATTAACTTAACTTTAACTCAAAAATATAATCCAACCTAAAAGTCAAAACCTCTCATCTCATCAAAACTCATGGGAGGACTCGCCAAACGATAGCTAACTATTAAATTTAAGTCGACAGAAGTAAACTCCTAACTGATAACTATAACCTAACATGGAAATTAAAACTCAACTAACTTATCGAAAGATACTCTTTTAAAACGCTAAACGAAATATTAAAGTTACTCTCTACACTCATGGTGGTCGCACTATGAGACAGAACCCGCAATACTAGTAACCTCCCATTCCACCAAGATACAACAAATCAGGTTTCTGCTCGGTCACGTCACTGCCCCTTCAAATCAAGTTCCTGCTTGGCCACATCGCCTCCCGGTGCCAGAGAAGAGAGACAGAGCAGCGCAATGCAAATAAAAAGCTTCATATAAGCTTTGAATCAAGCATCGCTCAACAAGATCATAAGACTACTAATTTAGATACTAGGTACTCAACTTAACAGGCTGGAGTCTCCTCCGCATCGAAGGACTCGCGAATGATGCCTGAGCAGCGACCCTCCGCCGCATAACTGCTGGAGTTGCTTTCCTTCTCTGATGATGCATCTCGGATACCAAGGCTCTCTCGAACGCAGCATAGTAACTGTAAACATAAGAACATTTTGAACACATGTGATTGTGCCAGCTCGGATTAATGAAGAACTGTTTGTCAGGTCTGAATGTACGCTTAGGCCTGTCCTCAACATAATTGTTCACAATTCCTACATTCATTTCAATCAGCCGTTAACTTGTAATCCACTCTTTTTATACGCGTATCCTCTTACACAATCCATCCACCTATACGTTATCTTCCTTTACATTATTCTTTGTTACACCTACGTGATTTTCAGTCTACGTATTATATGGCCCGTACCACGCTAACCTCCTCATTTATTAATTTTATCGGTAACAAGTGCTACTTTAAAACTTTCACTAACATACGTGTCCTTTGTCCTATCCATCCTATCCATTCTCATCACACCTTACATCTATGTCAAATTTCACCAGCCGTCTATATTTCACCTATCTCTTTTACTTCCCAAAACTTTGACCCACCCAACTGAGATTACCCTCTTAATTATTCCTGTAAAAGATTTATTTCCTACCGCTTTATTATACTCACAATGTAACCTACTCATTTTCCTCATTACAAATAGCTACACGTAAGAACTCCTACTACTACTATCGTAAAATCCTGATAACCTCTTAACAAACAATCGACTCGAGCCTCTGTAGTAAGACACATAAAATTCCCGCCAAAAGTGTAGCACACTTGCGAGAAGTCTCAATCCTCGCTCACATGTACAAGCACGTACAAACATACGCGTACATACACGCACGCAAATAACTTTTGTTTTAATGTGTCATTAGATCCTTTATACCAAAACTGTTAGTACCAAAATTTACGTTTTCTACCTTATCCCAACAAAACTACCTTCTAAGATTTTATTAATAAGCTTTCAGATTTATTCGCTGCTTTAAGACTCATTTGCATAGGTACAACTCTGAAAATTGATACGATATATAATTTCGACTATATTGGACGGCTCTTAAATTCTACAAATGTAGGTACTTCCCGTCTACTAGTATATCACGCAACATTTCGATCACTGGTGGTTGTTAAATTTACTCCCTAGAAAACTACACAAGTACCTTCATAAATAACGTATCTGAACTCATATGATCACACAGTTTCACACAATTTTTTTACTGTGAGTTAAAATGAACACAGTGCCCGACGGTATAGCAGTGGACTATGTCAAATGTTTAATATTTAAATCAAAATAACAATTGGAACAAATACAGCTCACCAGAGACGCCATCTGGTTGATGACATCACACATTCCGTGACATGACATCATATACACGTGGAGACACGTGGCCAGCGCACAGATGCAGCTCCAGCATAGCACGGAGAGTCAACATGCACGACGTGACACGCTGACCAGCGCGCAAGACTCATCAGTTCATCAGTTGTTCATGAAACATAAAAACAAATATTAGCAACGCCTACGTTACATTCTCGTTGTAATATTGGAACGATCATACATTACCAAAAAGCAGTCTCAGGAATCCCAGCCCTCGTTATTGCGGTATACCCGCGCTCATATCTTGTTCCACTTTGAATTTTTTTTTTTTTTTTTTTTTTTTATGCCACGTAAAATGCATTGAAAACTTTCAGAAGTTCATTCACTTGATTTTAGCTGTACTTTGGACGAAACAACCACACTTATAGCAGATACTGTCCGCTTCCTTTTTGTTTCCACCATTACAAAATGTCATCATCAAATGTACCGTCAAATCTTCTCACAAAAATGAAATTGCAATGTATACTATGCTGCCATTGTTGCTAACCGGCTTAACAGAGTACACGCCTGACCCCTTATTGTCACTCCACCGATAAATCTCACTCAATCTTGTAAATCCTCCTTTTCACATATATCACGGTTTTCCGGGTTACAATCGGGTACAATTTAGCAATTATCATATTTTCTTCCGATTTTTTTTTTAAAGTACCCTCAAGTAAAAAATTATTTCACGGCTTTTCTTTCTCACGTATTCATCATGCATCGCCTTCAAGCAATTTTTGAAACGATAACTACTTTCATCGGCACTTACATGAGACTTTTCGCTGGGTGTCCAATTTTCTTCAGTTTTTCGCAACCTCTTTGACGTCACGTGACGTCACATGTTCCCGGCTTTTCGCTTCACTGTGGGTGTGGTGAACAGTATACCACTTCTGACTGTTACGAGCCAGAAATGAAACACGTCTCACCAATCGCACATTCAATTATATTTTCTAACTTTTTAAATATCACAGTAATTACAAATTAATCACAGTAACACTTTGCACTGGTACACGACTGATAATGCCTGCATGCCTCGCCGCTCGCCCATTTTATGGACGCACACTCGTCACGCCTCCCTCTCGCCGCCTCACCTCGACCAACTTCGACACTTGTCGGCTCTTCTCGTCGCACCTCCGGAATTGCTCGTTACACTTGTTTTATGAACTATAAGTTTATTTTTACTTCTAAGGTTGATAGCATGGAGATCGCTTTTCTTAACAAAGTTATTAATATTTTTATGCACATATATCAAGTTATCGAATATATACTGTGCATGTACCGTCATTATATTAAATTCTTTGAATTTTTCCCTTAAAGACTCTCTTGGGCCCATTTTATAAATGGCACGAACAGCCTTCTTCTGCAGCACGAAAATAGTATCAATGTTAGCAGCATTACCCCATAGCAAAAGACCATAGGACATAATGCTGTGAAAATAACTAACATAACGATAAGTGTCACGTAAATAGGAAAAAATTGCAATCTGCGACCTTTACTGACGTACGCCGCGAAAACCGTTGGAGTTACACATATTATATAATGTATGATGGAAATGTTTATCTTAAATAGCTCTACAAAAAAGCCCGCGATAGCATATATCCAACTCTTATGTGTAAGCCATTATCACCAAAATAGTGAACCCCGAGTGCCCGATACTAGGCGTTCCGGGGCGGCCGGGCGACTGCGGGCGGGACGGGGAAGAGGCATTTATGAGTGCGCGAAAAAAAAATACTTACTACCATCATTATTACAATTTTCTATCACCATCATCATTTTTTGAAACCGCAGCGCGGCAATATAGCCTAAAGATAGATAGGTAGCTCTGATGACATATTTAACATCCACTAAAAAGGATTTTTAAAAAATCTCGAAATTCACGCGGGCGAAGCCGTGGGCAAAAGCTAGTAATTTTATAATGTATCTAAATGATAAATTCCATGATATTCCATGTTGTCTAAAGCTGGTACCAGCTCCTGGGATTCCTCAATTTCCTGCAAAATGATCGTAGATATAAATACATTTCATTACATTTTGTTGATCTTTTTTCCTTGGCTCCAAGCGACAAAGTCGGTTTTTTATGAACCCGCTGCAACCATCGATTTTTCCGGGATACAAAGTAGCAAAGTCTAAATCAAACCAAATTAACTGCCAACAGCCAAATTTTTATTTAGGTACTGGGTTCATATTTAATTGGGTATTTCTTTATAATAAAAACATATAAACTTTTTTGCAGTTTTACTGTACTTCCATTTTCTTTTACATAATCACACAGAGAAGAGAGAGGTGACCACAGAGTGGTATATTCACATAGGCATAGACATAAAAGTTTAACCATAGACTACAACTTAATAATACAGACTATTCCTAAAGATATTAACACCCCCCTTCAATGACCAGTTATGATTTAAACAAATAAATTGGTCATTGCAATATACATTACAAAGTTTTCTTATTTTTGTAAATACTTAACAACATGAAAAAAAAGCAAATTCACATACCTATTCATACTTAAATAACATTTAAATTATTAGTAAAATAAACATGTTTTAATACACATAAAGGTTTTGTTAACACATCAAATACATTTTTATCAGTTGGTACATAATCAATACAAATATTATAATTTTTAACAGAATCTTTTATGAAATGATATTTTATATCAATATGCTTAGTTCGCTTACTGTTCTCATTACAATTGATCATCTTTATAGTACTCTGATTGTCAATGAGCAAATGAGTTTTAATTTCCATTGTATAGAAGTTAGTAAGAATACCTTTTAAATATAGTAGCTCTGCTGTTGTCAACGAGGCTGCAACATATTCTGCTTCAGCCGATGAGAGTGACACTGTAGGTTGTTTCTTTGAGAACCATGAGATTAAATTATTACAGTAAAATATAGCACATCCACTCACGCTTTTTCGGTCTTCTTTGTCGCTTGCCCAATCTGCATCACAATATGCTTTCAGTTCCTTAGTCTCTTCTGATTTGGTATATGTAAGAGATTTATGCATAGTATGTTTTAAATATCTAAGAACACGTTTACCTGCTTTCCATAGCTGTGATGTTGGTCTATCAAGATACTTACTCAAATACGAAGTTGCAAAAGTAATATCCGGCCTTGAAGTGGTTGATAAATAAGTTAGGCTACCTATGAGCTCTCTATATGGTACGTCAATTATTTCTTCATCTTCTGATATTGATATTAACTCCTTCTCCATTGGTGTTTGAACTCCTTTACAATCTTCCATACCGAATTTACTCAAGATCTTTTGAATTAATTTTTCCTGTTTAATTTTAATTGAATTTCCTTCCCTGAAGTTTCTCTATTATAGTTTTTCCAGAACCCAGTACTAAAATATCATCTACAAAAATCAATACCCAAGTTTCTCCGTTGTAATAAAGACAAAAATCATATTTGGATTGTTGAAAACCATTTTCTAAGAAGAATTTATGTATTCTTTCATTCCAGCATCGTGGTGCTTCTTTCAGACCATATAATGCTTTCTTCAATTTCAAAACTTTTCCCTTTTCAGGTGTTATCCCTTTTGGATATTTTAAGTATATGTCTTTATCTAATGTTCCGTTTAAAAATGCAGTTGGTACGTCTAATTGTTGTAAAACTTTACCTTCTTGTACTGAAATACTCAATAAAAGTCGAACTGTCGCAAGTCTGGCTACTGGTGCATATACATTGTAAACATTTTCTTCTTGAAAACCCTTTGCTACAATTCTTGCTTTCTTAGTTCCATCTACTTTCTCTTTGAAAACCCATTTAGAATCTATGGCTTTCTGACCTTTAGGTAAATCAGCTGCTTCCCATGTATTTAACTTTGCGTGTGCATTTATTTCATTTTCTATAGCAGTTTTCCACTCATCATTTTGCACAGCATCCTCGTAGCTTAACATATCTGTTTCAAGTATAGTATTCAAACAATATGCAATATTACTTTCCATATTTTCAAAATTTTCTTCATAGTCCTTCAGATATGCTGGTTTCTTTATATTTCTTTTAGGTCTTGAACTCGCATTTTCTGTAACTATTTGATCATCTTCACCTGTATTTTCTTCCTCTTTTTCTTCTTCATTTCCATCTGTGCTTTCTTTTTCTTCTGTTTTATTCTCACTTGTCTCATTCTCTTCATGTAAATAAAAATATCTATTTTCTTCAGTTTCTTTCATAGTTGGTTTATAAATAATATCAGATTCATCAAATCTAACATCACGTGATACAATAATCTGATTTGTTTCAGAATTCCATAAGCGATATCCATTTTGACCATATCCAACCATACGTGCCTCCGTTGCCCTTTCATCATACTTACCTTGTCTGGGAAGTATAACTGCCCAACATTTTGATCCAAAGCATTTTAGTTTACTTAAGTCTGTTTTACCTCTGAATATTTCTTCAGGTGTTTTAAAATTGATACTTGCAGAGGGGCATCGGTTAAGTTGGTACGCAGAACACAATATGGCTTCTGTCCATAAGTGTCTCGGTAATTTTGTCTCAATTAGTTGAGTCCGTGCTTTATTATACAGCGTTCTGTTCATTCTCTCCGCTACTCCGTTACTCTGTGGAGAGTATGGTGTTGTATATTCTATTCTTATACCTTTATTGTTACAAAATGATTCAAACTTCTTATTTTTCAATTCAGTTCCATTATCACATCTTATTCTGCTGACTTTGACTTCTTTTTCATTCTCCAATCTTCTTATATAATTTATTAACTTTTCAGTAGCTTCACTCTTGCTTCTTAACAAATTGACAACTAAAAAATGAGAATAATCATCAATAATTACTTGATAATATAACTCACCGTGTATTCCTTCTGTTCTTGTAGGTCCTGAGATGTCAGTGTGCAGCAATTCACCTATGCGATGTGATCTTGGTTGTTGTACCGGTTTGAACGGGAGTCTCGTAGCTTTACCTAGCATGCATGGTTCACAAATTTTTTTACTTACCGGAAGCTGCAATATATTCAAGCTGTGTCTGTTTACATGACCTAATCTCCTGTGCCACAAATTGTTATCTGTCGAGCAATGTAAAGATGCAATATTTTGAGAATCAATAGTTGTATCTAAAATAAAAAGATTTCCTTTACGTTTACCAGTTATAACAACTTTAGAATTATTTTTAGCAATTATTACTGTATCATTACAAAATTTTACTGTATTATGTCTTAATATTTTTTGTACAGACAACAAATTAAATGATAAATTTTTGACAATCAGTGCTTCAAGAGTTATTTGGTATCCGTTACTTATTAATTTTATAGTACCCTTTTTGTTTGATGTAATAAAATCACCATTTGCTACAAAAATTTTGATTTCCTTATCTAAGGTTATTATATTGTCCATAAAACGACTGTAACTCTCTTGTACTAGATGCTCAGTACAACCTGAATCGATCACAAACTGGATTTTACACTTGTCATTACTTGGGTTATCATATACCATGTTACATTGTTGACTGTCCGCATAAAATAGAAAACTTTCACTTGTGTCAGTATATTGCGCTCGTTGAACACTATTATTCGCTGCTGGGATGTTTTGACGTCCTCCCCGTCCTCTTCTTAGGGGTCGCCTTGATATATATCCTCTGCCTCTATTTGTGTATCTCCCATATGATGATGCTTGATTGTTGCTATAGCAGTTAATGGCTTTATGCCCACTTTTGTTGCATTTGTGACAGATAAGAAAGGCATTTTCCTCTGTATTGTCATTTTTAGAGGTTATTTTTAATTCCTCATCCAAGAGCCTTGTTGTCACGTATTCAAAATTCAGGTCACTTTTATTTAGTGTTTCTATAGCTGTTATTACAGTATCATATTTTGTTGGCAAACTATTCTATAATAGTCTATTAGCAAGTATGTTATTTTGTCCAGCTCATTGATTTTCTCTTCATTAATTTCAAGCTCTTCAATAATTTGATTAAATTTTTGGAAATAAGTTTCAAGTTTCTCACTGTCATTGCACTTTACGCTTAGTAGCTGACGCCGCAAATATAGTTTTGATATTAGAGATTTTCTCTGAAATGCATTCTTTAACTTTTCTATCATGCGTTTGCTTGTAGTACACTCCCTTATGAGGCTGAGATGGGTGTCGCTAAGACAAGAGATAATAATGTTTTTAGCTATCGCGTCATTTTTAGATTCTTTTGTATCCACTTCCGATTCGATACAGTGAAGCACCCCTTTTTCTTCAAGAGCTGCCTTCAATCGGAAAAACCAATTATTGAAGTTGTCCGCCTTTAAATTAGTAAGCTGACTCACGTTTCTGCATGACGCCATTTTTCCTTTGTTCGATAGCCGAACTCACGGGATTGCGGGAACCGGAGAATTCTTCTTTCGTTGATTTCACCAACACGTAATTTCACGTACAACGCCCATAACCTTTTATTTAGGTACTGGGTTCATATTTAATTGGGTATTTCTTTATAATAAAAACATATAAACTTTTTTGCAGTTTTACTGTACTTCCATTTTCTTTTACATAATCACACAGAGAAGAGAGAGGTGACCACAGAGTGGTATATTCACATAGGCATAGACATAAAAGTTTAACCATAGACTACAACTTAATAATACAGACTATTCCTAAAGATAAGTTCTCTAGCTGCGGCCTCAAGAAGTAACAATTATACACACACGCACACTGGCAAACTTTTACCTTTATAATATTACTAGCTGTTGCCCGCGGCTCCACCGGCGTGAATTTTGGTTCATCCCGTGGGAACGATGGATTTTACCGGGATAAAAGTAGCCTATGTGTTAATCCGGGTTATAAGCTATCTATGTTCCAATTCCTTCACCTTTCTACCATACAACCGCAAGACGCCGGGAGAAGTGGCATCCTTATGTGGTTGATGTCCAGCAAGTTCGAACGAAACGATTTTCTTCCACGTTTCTGATACGTATCGCTAAGGTGTGGAACACCCTTTCAGCTTCTGTGTTCCCAGCCAAGTACAACCTGGGTGGGTGCAAGAGTGAATAGGCATTTTCTAGGCAAGCGCGCTCCATCCTAGACTTCGTCATTTCTGTCCATCCAGATATGATTGTAGTCAAGCGCAAGCCTATCTATAATAAAAAAAAAAAAATCGCCAATTTCAGCCAAATCGGTTCAGTAGTTGCGGCGTGAAAGAGTAACAAAGATCCATCCATCCATAACAAACTTTCGCGTTTAGTAGGGTTGTGCTGATTACTAACGTTGTTCTGTTATCCTACAGCGCCACAGCTCACGAGTTCGTGAACCCTCTTCAGTTCGTGAGGAACGACTGGCAGGACTCCTTCTACAAGAAGAAGCCCATCGGCACAGCGGGTCTGGCCTTTGATACCCAGCAGAACCTCTCCGACACCGAGTCAGACTTGGATGTGAGGGAAACAGAGAGAATCATTAGCGATAAGTTTCACTAATTTAAGTATAGCATTATTGTAATTCTACGAGTATATTATGTCAATTTTGTTTCAATTTGATTTCATTATAAAATAGTAAAAGTTAAATTAAATATTTTCTAATAGAAGTATTTGTTAATATAATTAAATAATGAATCTATATATTAACTGATTTATTCATACCTTTTAGCTGTTGAATATTTTGATTACAATATTAAATTAAATTCTGGGATCTTGATCTCAAATTTTGAAAAAATATGTTTGCTGTTTTTTAATATAATTTTGTACCCACTATTTATATTGTTACAAATTACATTATTTAATGAGAATAATTATTAAGAAATATGTTTATTATGCTGAAGCATAATACAGACTTTCTTGTTTAATCAAAAAAATTTAATAAAATATGTTTTCAACTAATTTCCCTTTGTTTTCATTTTAAAATGCAAACCTTTGAATTTCATAGTAGGTAGGTACCTCAGGTAGGTACCTAAAAGTACATTGAATTGTTATTTATATGTAGATATGTATAGTTAAGAATAATTTTAAAAAATCAGTCCTCACAGACAAAACTAGGCCATACTAATATAATGAAAGAAAGAAGTCTCCTACTATTGGAAATATTTGCTGTTATGGTAGTTTCAATGAATAAATTTAGAAGACCTTGTTAAATTTAAGATACTTGTTATAAAACTTAGGAAGTCTTTTCCAGGTTACTGTTTTTGCTCCTTTCCCAACCTTTATTTATCCACTTACCAGCTTTCAAAGTTTGTTATAGAATTTATCACAAACAGTTTTTTCAGAATCTTACAGAAGCTGCCTTTATATGCCTGCAAAGATAAAAAGTAGCCTGTGTTAATTCCAGGTTATAAGCTATTTAGGTTCTAAACAAACAAATAGGTAGATGTGGCATTATTGAGCAACCAAACCACATATTATTTTATAATTTTTCTCCATGAAATAAAACAAGTTGATACAATAAAAGATGTAATTTATTATTATCTATTCATTACATTAAAATTAAGCACAAAGAAATAAGCATGAAAAATTATTTCCACAATTTCTTGATGGACATGTTCTTTTCGGAGTCCTTCTGCATGACCTTGGCGACTGCCATCTCAAAGTCTTCCTGAGTGACATGGACTCTGCGCTCCCGGAGAGCATACATCCC
Source organism: Coenonympha glycerion (assembly GCA_963855885.1). Taxonomy (NCBI): domain Eukaryota; kingdom Metazoa; phylum Arthropoda; class Insecta; order Lepidoptera; family Nymphalidae; genus Coenonympha; species Coenonympha glycerion. The sequence continues at coordinate 2,809,665 of OY979631.1, forward strand.
AGCTTCAGTACATACACCCTTGACCTCCGCTCCTGATGCTCCCGGCATCAGCTCAGCAATTTTCCTCAAATTGATACCTCGAGTGAGATTCATCTTCCGAGAGTGAATCTTGAGGATGTCCAAACGAGCCTCCTCATTTGGTGGGGGGAACTCAATCTTCCTGTCGATACGACCAGGTCTCAGCAGTGCCGGATCCAGGATATCAATACGATTGGTGGCCATGATGACTTTGATGTTCTTTGTAGCTTCAAACCCATCAAGCTGGTTCAAAAGCTCCAACATAGTTCTCTGTACTTCAGAATCCCCACCGCTGCCAGACTCGATACGAGAAGAACCAATAGAATCAATTTCATCCATGAAAATGATAGATGGGGCATGCTCTCTTGCCATGACAAAGAGCTCACGTACCATACGACTTCCCTCTCCAATAAACTTCTGCACTAACTCAGAACCAGAGACACGGATGAACGTGCATTCAGTGTGGTGAGCGACCGCACGGGCTAACAGGGTCTTGCCCGTACCAGGGGGTCCATACAGCAGTACTCCTTTAGGCTGTGCAATACCCAATGCATCAAACAGCTCAGGGTGTTTGACAGGCAATTCGATAACCTCTTTGATCTCCTTGATTTGCTTGTCCAAGCCTCCAACCATTTCGTAGGTCGAATCCGGGACTTTTTCTACCATCATAAGAGACACTAGTGGGTCGACTTTGTTGGGTAAGATTTTGTGGAGTGTGTAGCTCTCGTTGCGAAGCGCGACGCGGCAGTTGGCTGTGACGTCGTTGATGTCCACGTTCTTGTCCAAATCTACCACGAACTTGCCTTCAGGGTGCACTTTAACTAGAACTTTCTTCTTGTCCATCGGCTTGACGACCTCGCCGACGTAGGACCCCTGCTCCTGCAACAGCTGCAGCTCTTCGCGCAGCATACGCACTTTGGCGTTGAGTTCATTTCTCTGCGCTTGGAGACGGCGGAGATTTTGCGACTTCTCGGCGACGATGAGTTGCAACTCTTCGATCTTTGTTGTGTAGTAGGGACGAAAGCCTTCGCCCTTAGCGGAATCCACCTCCATTTTAGTGAGCGTCATTTTAACTTATTTTATCGGCAGCATTCAGTACTTTTTAGGTTGTTTAGTATAGTAACGATTCACACAAAGATGAAATAATTGTAGGTATAAAACAATCAATTTCCGAATTCGCAAGTCAGCCACTTGGAAGTTGCTCGGAAGACGGAAACTTGCATTTCATTTGACGAATGACAAGTGACATTTGACAATTTGAATTAGTAGTCAATGACCTAGGAAATAATATGGACTGTCCACCACGTCTATAACAAAGCTTGACTATTTTTATTTAATATGTCAAATCTATTTTTAAAATGGCGTATAAAGTAACTCATTACATTTACTTTTGACTCAATGCGCTCATCTTGGCGCCGCATGTCACGCAAGTCAAGGCTAGAAATTAGAATGAATGAATGTGGCATCTCCATAGTTTTATTACCTCTGTGTGATGATGTGTCAAATTATGTCATATCATCATGTGTTGTTGTTTATGGTTCTGTGTTGTAACTTGTATGGTGTTGTCTGAGGAAGGTCTGAGCATTGGTCTGAGGTACAGTCCGACAAGGCTCTCTTGGCACTTGAATGAGGGCGCTGTTATAGAACAAAGGCATCCAGAAAATAAAATCTCTTAAATTTTACTTCAATTTTAGTATAAAATAGTTGATAGTAAGCAAAAACAACACAACATACAATAGCGATATACTGACAGAGCGGACTATCAAACAGTATCACAAGATAGCGGTGTCAGTACTGATTTTGGCCACGCGCCAAGATAGCCTTGTCGCACTGTAACAGAATGTTGTCTATGAGGTACAATATTGTACCCATGTTGTACCATTATGTTAGGTCCATGTACAATGCGACAAGGCTACTTTGGCACGTGGCGCAAGTCTGAACTAATGCCGCTATCTTATGTTACTGTTTGATAGTTCGCTCTGTCAGTAGGTATATCACTATTGTATGTCATGTTGTTTTTGCTTACTCTTAACTATTTTAAACTAAAATTAAGGAGATTTTATTTTATGGCTGCCTTTGTTTAGCAACAGCGCCCTCCTTCAAGTGCCAAGAGAGCCTTGTCGGACTGTACTTTCCTATAGGTTCGTAGCTTATGACCACAGACTACTAAGGCTTATGACATTATAAGTTGCGGGAAAAGTAAAATTTACGAGTTTTAGTTCAATATCACAGTTCCCTACGGTCTACAATCCTGTAGACTCTACAGGATTTGATTGCATGGCAAAATTACTTACATTGTGATTGTTTTGTTAGACTCTACATTTTTTTTACCTATCATTAAATTAAAATTTAAAAAAATAATATAGAGTATTACCACGTATTACCGATACTGGATACAGTAAGTATAATATATCTATTGCTACATAGCATCTGACTCTATTAATATTTACACTGCTTGCTTTCGCGATAGTTTATTTACCGAGCCAAGGGACTACTATGTATACATAGGTATGTATAGGTCTTTGATCATATACCTGATCAAAGGTATAGGTACAGTGATCTTGACTACAAGCAATAAGCAATAGCGAAGGTTGAAGGGCCCAATTCAGATAGTTCTCGTAAAATCATAATCAGTATTAAACTGTAAGAAGAATTATATTTTGAAAACCAAACTGACCTCGCTCGAGACTCGAGTTGGCACTCTCCGCTACCGTGCCGCTGCCCCTGCCCGCTGCCGTTCTATGATAATAATGTGCACTGCATTTTGTGAGTAGTTGTCGAGTTTTCAAAGAGCGCGGCCGTATGTAGTAGCGAGTTTGCTTTATTGCAAGTGGCCTGTGGCGTTGTTATCAGTGACAAGCATATTGACACCACCACGACACCACAGAGTGATTGTGATTGACAGTTGGTGATTGTATTGACAGGTAACGTAACCCTAAACTTGTTGATTTTATTTTGTCAACAATTAAAAATTGTTTTATGTATGTAAATAAATTGACTTTGATTATAATTGAATAAAACAGCTTCGTAAGTTCGTAAATAAATGTGTGAAATAGTAGTTAATTAGATAATTTGCAACATAATAAAATCTCTCTCTCTCTCATGGTGCTCTGTGGTGATTATACTCCACTAACATGTAAAAGTTTGTAAAAATTTATAATAAGTAGTAAATAGTAGTGAATAAAATACAGGTAAATTATCGTGCTAAATCTTCTCCACTGCGATATCTGTGTATATTATCTCACCAGAAGTTCTAAGGTACTAAGGTAGCTTGGATATTGTCATCAAATCACAGTATTGTATGACGCTCGCACAGCTGCTATGCTCGTGACTTTGGCACGATTCATAAATATTGATGAGCTTGAGATTAAGGGGAATGACAGCATCTGACCGCGAAATACAAATTTTAGTTAATTTAAAAGTAGTAATAGACGTAATATTTATGCCTGTACATGTTTTTCATAAAAACTTTGCTCAAAAATACTTATTTGCTTCATAATGATTAAGTATCGATCTTGGAGATATTATATCAGGGATCGAACTTGGAGCTTAACTTACTTAACGTAAATTAAGCTCCAGGTTCGATCCCAGACACACTGTAAATGAAGTGTTAACAGGAGAATAATTAATCACAGAATGGGTAACACCAGCAAAAAGTTGGCAGCGAAATGCACTCTCCTAACAAAAGAAGAGCCCAAGTACGTAGCAGCAACGTTCCGAGCGGCCAGCAAGAACTCGGAGCGCATCCGGGAGGAGGACCTCATCGTGAGTGGAAAAGTAGACCCTGTCTCATTAGAAGTTCGTTCATTTTATGTTCATTTTTAGTTTATAGTTTTGTTGAGCTGGTTTCGGTAGTACCATAATTTTTAATATTAATTGTTAAACGCAGTGGACAGACTAAACTGTATAAGCACCTATCACAAATTTCTTACACATCTTCTAATTGGTTCCCTGATTTACAACAGCCAATAGGTGGGCAGAATAAGCAAATGATTACGAAAATGGTGAATATGTTTATCTTAGACAATCAGACCCCTGGCCTAGTTAGTCCATGTAAAAGGCTAGACTAGACTGAGCTAGCCACAGTGTGATTTCTTTTACATAGAATTTTGCTTGACCTGGTAGGTTTGATTCCAGTAAGTTTGAGTAAAACTTTTTAAAGCATATTTTACCAATTATTAAATGTTGTGAAAATATGGTAAAAAACTAACACCCAATCCAGCTCTGTAGACATATTTTGTTTTATATTTCATTTTCTGTTAAATGTTTTGTCAAAAAAGAGGGAATAATGTACAATATTATTTTCTCATCCTGTGCATAGATGGTAGGTTATTTTTTGTAGTTGTGTTAAATGTCTAATTAATTTTCCGTTTTATAAACTGTACTGTACTGGGCTCATTTTCATTACATTAGTAGCCATCATGTTTTTGTGATTAACTTTTGTGCTAAGGAGGATAGGAGGGAATTTTCAATAGATTTACAGTATGTCTAAGGTCCACCTACAAGTAGCTATAGGCAGACAGTATACAATCAACAACCAAAATGCATGGTTCAAACCTTGGGAATGGAAGGCATTTTTATTTTTGAGATGGACTCATAGGATAAAATGCTTGTAAAAAAATATGTTCTTCTCCATGGTAAAATGTTCTATAAGTGGTTTTTTTTTCAATTTTGTTGCATCATATTAGTAGACTCAGCAAATGTTTAACTAGGTAATTATTTTTATATTGACTGTCCATCCAAAAAATCTAAATGAGTATTCAATCCACAAGTAAGGGGTAAATCAACAAAATACCTAGTTTCATACTTATATTCTTAAGGACTTACATTGTGATGCATTAGTAACATATTGGTATATTATTTATGCCTGCCAAACCACGCTTTATTGTCGCTAAATCTGGAGTTCACTGGAAGACGCAATTACCCTCGTGGAATAAACATTAATGGTTCCAGGCTCCAGCAATAAATGTTGTAACATTGTATTAAACTACTGTTGGTACTATTTTATAGGTTGACGAATTTAAACGTGGAATACAAACTGTGAGACGGTTAACTGCATCTCAGCCAATCTGAAAATCATCTGCAAAAATAATCAAGGGCAGAAAGAGGAGACACCACCGTAAATGTCATATCAATTCTTTATCCATCTTGTTTGAGAAACTTAGTTCTGGCCGGCGCGGCGGTGTACTGGGCAAAAGGTTGTCCAATTTTGTGCTTACCAGCATGCAAATTCCACTCTAAATTGTGAGAGTGGGAACATAGGGAGGAAAAAGACGAGGAAATAACTTGTAGAGAGACTTGTAGAGACTTAAGAAAACGCCCCGCGAATAGGCCTAGACACTAATTAGACAGTGGCTATAGCATTTATCGAATTCCCGCGCCGAAGGGCGCCTTCCCGCGATTCGGCCTTCAAATCATAGATGTTAGCTGGAGGTTTGTCCAGAGTCCCTATCCTATTCCTACCTACAGTAAAAGTGAATAAAGTGTCCACGTGCATTGGTTTAACCTAAAAAAAAAATTAAAATTCGGTCCCAAGTTCTCGAATTCAAAATCGGAACTAAACTTCCAAATCCAATCGTTCGACAATAAACCAAACTCAACGCTAACACTGTGGTCTGTGGTAATCGAAGCGGTAATCCGGGGCTTTGGAATTTGTTTGTACGATTTGATTTACGGCCCGTCAAATCGACGTCGAGATGTAAACTTATTTCAAAATAGAGTGCGACTGGTAACGCAGGAATTCACTAGCATTTGTCATTGATTTGCCATAAGGCTATTCGCGGCCGAAATTAATAACCTTTAAGCTCCATACAATTAATTATGTCATATTTAAATCTCTAGTAAGGCAAACCATTGATAGATAGGATATTGGGAACCGCCGTTAGCATGTAAGTTTAAATTACCACTAGTAATGAATTGAAATGCTACAAAAGCGTTGTAGTGTCGTCTCAGCTGGTGGACTTACACTGCTGGACAATGGACATAGGCTTCTTCAAGATGCCTCCCCGCGAATCATTTAAAAGAAATCCACAAGTGGTTTCTAATACCTTTTGAATCGTGATAAATGTCAGTATCAGAAATCCTAACTAATTGTGATCCAGAGGGCCATCGACAAAAAAATATATTTTCTTGCAATTAATTAATTATTTATTAACTACGTAAAATGCCATCGTTCACACCTTAAATTTTATATAGGTATAGGAATATTGTATACTGTAAGTGTGTTAGGTCACTAGGGGACAGTAATAATCGGCACTCCTATCAAACCTTGACCGTTCCAGTATACAGAATGATGTTCTAAATAGGTATGGTAATGGTAGGCAGTTAAGTAATTACAAGAAGTTATTATCGTCTGGTCCCTGCCCTTGTTGGGTACGATTAAGAGTCAATAAAAGCTTTACTATTATTACTACGGACCACGTAGGTACCTATAATCCATACTGAGTTTTAGTTTATTGGTTTGTTTTTTTGTCTCTCAATCACGCTATAATGGAGCAAGGAATCAACGTGATTGCACAGACATAGATGAAAGCGGAGAGAAAGACTTCTTTCAAGAAAATAAATGATTCTCTAGGGATTTGTAAAAAACGATCAAGCGATCGTGGCCGCGGGCAACAACTAGTAAAGAAATAAATAAAGAAATTATAAGAGTGTCTTTAAAATAGGGGTTAACAGGCAAGTATGCTTCAACTTAGACTATCCCCATCATTGCTTTCCATCAGAAATTATAGTCAGTCGTCAAACCCAAGCAAAAATATTCTAGTTTTTGTTTATTTAGGATCCACACAATTTAAACATGGCTTTGGATTTCAGTCGTTAACTGTTGTGCTATTGGAGCTTCGATGTAACAATAGTATAGTATCACAGTTTAAAGATGTGTAGTATGGTTCTGTGGATTTTCTCAGCAGTCTCAGCACCTAACCGTATGTCTCAATTTTCATTCGCAAACTCTTCAAAACCACTTTGGTACTGACGTACTACTAATCGCGAAGTTTTTACTGAAATCGGTTTCGTATACTTACATAAATCAGCGGCAAACGAGCAAACAATAATTGCCAGTGGCAAACACAACTAACGTCATTTGTCATTGCGGGGAACACAACTTGTCACTGACGGGAACATGCAGAAGGCAATGGAATTGATTGATTTCGCAAGATGCAGTTTGGATTCGAAGCGCTACCAACTCTAAGGTTTTAAACAAGACCTTGATTGAAGTACCTCTATTAGGGAATATTTTTAGGAGACGTTGAGGCAATAATATCTACTTATTAAGTTTCTACAAGCGCAAAAAAATCTTTCCTAGGTTCGAACTCCTATTTTTTGCTTGCGCTTGACGACAATCATGCCTGATGGATAGCAGTGATGAGATCCAGGTTGGAGTGCGCTTGCCTTCTAAATGCCTATTCACTCTTCTCTTGAAGACACCCAGGTTTAGGTATCGACTGGGCTCGTTACAAGGCTGACGTTCCACATCTCAACGGTTCGTACAGAAACATGGAAAAAAAACGTGTTAGATGTCAAGTGTCAACCATACAGGGATGCCACCGCTCTCGACTTTACTCGCTAAAACTACTTATAACGCTGACATCTTTAACGATTAGGTTATACCTATCACTGCTTGATAATATCTTTTTAAAAGCACCAATTACTCAATGTAAGCAATTCTCCATTAAAACATCTAAACTGTTGACAGTATACAGATCACAGGCATCAATAACGATCAAACGCGTACAATATGGCGCTGTATCACTAATGGAAGCATAAATAAAATTGGGGCTCGGCCGGTGTAAACAAGCGGGCGGGGAAACTGTTTGTTTTGCTCTTGAGCGATGGATGGAAAAATGTTTGGCTACCGTAGGGCTTTGGAATTAGCGAATTTTTGGCAGGCGAATCCACAAATCCCTTTGTACGCCGAACTAGCTGATCCGGTACTTCCGCATATATCCTTGACAACATTGTGAACATTCAGGCGCACTGGTTTCACCACGATGTTTATCTTCACCGCCAAGCAGTGCCAGATTATCCATAAGGAGGAATAGACAATTACTTAAGTGCCTAGGGTCCCCGAGTGAACTAAGGTTCCCGTGCACGCAGCACGCACCAAGGAAAATCGTTAAGTTTTTCAAAATTAGATAACGCATGTTGCTAGTTGAAGCAACAGAATACCAAAGTTGATCTGCAAAGCTAGACAATGTAACATAAGCGACTGTAGAGAAACCACTTGACCACCAGTACAAAGCATATATTATGAAAGCAGAATATACTCTATGCGCTGCGTTGTTCACTGGCCGCACTGCTACAACGTCTGCGAGAACGCCAGGGAGCGTTCAAAATGTCGTACTCGATTTTCAAAAACAGCGTGTTTCCCTCTATTCGGTCACGTGGTTTTTCTACAGTGACGTGGTTTGTCCATACATTTTTATCTACTGTCGTGAACGCTAAACGACTGCTACTTGTCTAGCCCCGCTGATCAACTCTTTACTTTTGTGATGGAAAAAATGTATCTTAGGAAGTGAAGAAAGGAAAGGAGCCCAGAGAATTGCATTGCCTGGGGGCCTTGATAGGGTTTACCCCTCCGTGGCGCAGTGGTCGCGGGTTCGGATTCCGCCACGAGCCTCTGTACAATTTTATTATTTCTAAATTGGCTCTGGTCTTGTTTGGTGAGGCTTCGGCCGTAGCTAGTTACAACTTACACCCTACCAGCAGAAACGCACCGTCAAGTGATATAGCCATCCGGCGCAATACCGTGTAGAAACCGTCAGGGGTGAGTTAACTAATCCTTTCCAAGTTATGAGTAGTATCTACCTACGATAACATCTTTGACTGCATCATCACTTACCATCAGGTGAGATCTCAGGCAAGTACGCATTATTATTATTACAGCATTTTAATTCCATATCAGCTTTTATTATGTTGATTGATTGATCTTTGTTTATGATTTGATATGGATCCCTATTTGGATAAAGGCCTCGCAAGTACGCATATGACACGGTATTCGAACCCCGGACCACTGACGAGAAGGTTGGATTTTGACTATGGCCCAATGGATTATGGAGCTCACTGCTAGTAGGTACCATCGATCTTGGGCTCCGCTAAATCAAGCTTGGATCCGAAGTAGGTTATGCCGATTAAACTCTTATTTAGTGGCTGTTCCCATACAATGCACTAATCTATTGTTAGTGGACTAACATTGAGGGAAACCATGTTCCTCGCGTAAATTTTTCAGATCGCCATGAAATATGTACGGTGCGCAGTTTTTATATGGATTTCACGCGTGCACCAAAATAGAAGTTAATTTAGGAAGTGATTATGTTAAGGCAAATATTATATCAAAAGTCTGGACTCAGAATTTCAGAGTATTTCCACGATTTTGTTCCACTTGTTTTTTATTTTTTTATCAAGTTGTGTTTTTCAATATGGTTTTGAACTTTAATAATTTTAATAACTATTTTTTATGACATACGACGTACTGCACTGCGTTCGCCATCCGTTCTTAAACATCATTAGTAGGTACCTAGGTACTTAATATTTAAAGGAATTCGCTATGGTAGAAAAATTGACACTCGCGGTGCCTATTACAGGCGTAGCTATATGCCACAGAAAGCCGTCAATCTCTCAAATGCAACGAAATTAAAAAATGTTTGACAGTTGGCTGCACAAAAGTCACGTGATCAAATTAGTGATCGCACATTAGACGCTTATACTTGACTGCGATCAGTCAATGATAAGTCAGTGAGTGAATGAACGCCAGGACTTTTTTCTTTTATTTATGTACATTTTTTTAATGCGTTTTCAGAAGTTCTGGGGCCCTCAAATAGACCCGCGGCTGGCGCAGTACCTCACCAATTTCCTCTTCGGATCGGGCCAGCAGAAGTCACCCACGGTCGACTTCAATAGATTCGCTGAACTATACGTTTATAATGTACGAGGTATGCTCTTTTCCGTCTAAATTACACGACCCAACTCCCGTACCTACATACCTACCTTCTATCCACTTATATTATATCAAACACACATATGAAGCTGTTTTATTCCTCGTTCCTGATACGAGTACGCACCGCAAAGGTGTAGAATACCCTCTTGTCCTCCGTCTTCCCAACTTAAACTTGGTTGCCTTCAAATTAAGAGTCAATAGGTATCAACAAGGCAAGCGCGTGTCTAAGAATAAAGGTTCAACTAATTACTAAATCAACCCCTAAGTGGCCAACACGCGGAACGCGGGCTGCATGCGGCCCGGCGGTATCGGAGCGGAGTGGTTATTTAGTCGAATGAAACACATAAAATTACAAGTGAGAACAAGCTGATCACTGATGATCACATGGAAAATTGTTTGCGTGTAGCAGCCACCTCGACAGGAGTGAAAATTGATGTATCTACTCAGTTCTGCCAAACAAAGTCAGACAATGGGATTTCTGACTTTGTTTGGCAGAGCTAAGAACAATAGTAAAAATATTTTAATGGTGAAGATAATTTGAATACGTGGCCATTTAGTAATGCGTTTTTAATGGTCGTAGTGGAATTATTTCGTTGTTAAATGTATAATTAGAAGTACGGCCCGCTCGGAAATCGGAGTGAAATATTTTTATTTAAAAAGGTGGGAAAACGGGGGCTTCGAATTTTCAAAATGAAATAACAATATTGTTACTTGTGTATTCTAAAACCGATTTTTATTTATTTTTATGCTTGATACTTTATGATTTATTGAGAAAACTGTCGAAAAAAATACCGTTCCCCCCCTCCTTATCTCCGAAGTTTATCAATCGAAAAATGTGAAATAATTATGATCAATAGACATTAATGTATATTTTACAGGAAAAATAAGATAAACTCCCTATTATACTTTTTTTGATAATAACAATAAACCACCAAAAACAAAGTTACGTAAAGTACATGTAAATTGTAGTCGTAAATTCATGAACAAAAGTGATTCTTTTAATGTTTTCTTATTTGATAGTATGGAACCCTCGGTGCGCGAGTACGACTCGCACTTGGCCGGTTTTTTATTTCTCACTCCAGACTCAATCAGGGTCTCCTCTGAGAATGAAAGGGGATTGGATATAGCCGGAAAGCAGAAATGCATTGAAAAGAACAGACAAGAAACTCTTGCAAATACCGACTCAAAATATCAAGATTTTTCTGTTATTATTAATAAGCGAGGTTTAGATTAGCAACAAAACTTTCAGAAGTTGACTTCTATTATTATATGCTATTCCTCCTTTGTTTAGTAGCTTGCGTGGCTTACATCGCTTTCAGAAGTCAACTTCTGGAAGTTTTATTGCTTAATCTAAACCCCGCCTTAGATGTTAATCGTTAATATCCCATTGAACTGTTTCTCAGTTGCCCTGTAACTAAGCGACGACTGTTCGACATGCTGAAATAACCTAAATAGAATATTTAAACTCTCAGGTACTGTGGAAGAAAGGATGATAGCCATCTACAACTGCCTCGGTATGGACTATAACGAAGAAGTGGAATTGCCCTACCAGCTATTAAAAGAGGTAAGTGTATTTGAAAAGATTTTCAGAATTGAAAAGAGTGAATGGATATTTACTAGGCAAGCGCCAAAATAGACTTTATCATTGCTAATCAATCGCGAGCTTATCTAAATAATAAATTATTAAAATAAAACAAATAAATAAAACATACGTCACTTTGACTGTAAGTAACTTAGAAAATAATAATAATCAATCCTGTCCCTTATTTCCGTTCGTATTGGAACTGACGTCCCATCAGATTATAGAGAATGCACTATAAAATATCCCGCGCAGATGGGAAATCTCCGCAGAAATTGATCTCTGGCCGGGGTCGAACGGGTTTGCATGCTTTTAGATTTTTGTATGGAATGTTACTACTCAATTTATCATTTTTAAGGCCGGTTTCCACCAAAGCGGAGTGTTTGAGTAACCAATCAGATTTCGTCATTTCGACATCTATACTCTCCCCTTAGTATCGGAGATGTCAAAATGACGAAATCTAATTGGTTACTCAAACACAGCTCCGCTTAGGTGGAAACTGGGCCTTAATCGAACATGGCGAAATACCCAAGATGGCGGACGAATTATTTAGAATGCACTCTTCCTATATGGTTATCAAATGAAAGGGTTTGCTGAGTTCTTAAAAACTTTTTAACTCGCTCCAGTACTGTGAAAGCATAGTATCGACGTACATCAAGATGGTGAAGAGTTCCTCGTCGAAGCGCGTGCGCACGTGGCAGGACAAGGGGTTCCGCGCCAGCCCGTCCAACGTGCAAGCGCTGGGCGAGGCCGTCGCGGCCACGCTCGGCGCGGACCTGGACTCGCCCCAACACCACTGCACCGCTGCGCAGCTGACCAAGTGGTGAGATAACCTGCTCCGGCCATAATAGTGCGTTCAATTCACGAAGACCACCCCCTCCCTACGAATCGCAATTCGTAAGGAGTTATCTATAATTTACTAGGTATAATTTTATAAATGAAAAGTGTATCAAAATTAACGCTGCCAACGGGATTCGAACCCGTGACCACCAACTGTCGGGAGTGAAAGGGCAAGGTAGTCATCCCAAAGTTCACTCCAAAAGTTCGCTCCATTCGTAATATGGGCCTTTGAGTTTGTGAAACCGTAGTTTCCCAATAGATGGCTCCGCGGTCAGCCTATGACTGGAAAAACAATGTGTATCGAAATTATCGTGCCAACGGTATTCGCTACCATAGCTCAGTGTTGGAAGAGCGGTCACCCTCGACAGGTGGTGGTCACGGGTTTGAATCCCGTTAGCAGCGTTAATTTTGATACACTTTTCATTAATAGAGTTATCTATATTTCAGTCCTCGAAGACGACGCGCCCCACTCTTGTCAAAAATTGCTTATTTCATTCGATTCTTACGGAGTTTGACAGAGTAGAGTTTGGCGTCATCGTGAATTGAAATATCTATACAGCAGTTAGAGTGAAATATAAGCGACTGTGGAAGAGTGGGGCGCATCTTTGTGGATTGAAATTGAACTAACAGCCCACTTTTCGGATAAAAGGATTTACAACAGGCAAATTGGTTTATTTCTACACAAGCCATAGAATGAGCGATGGTCAACGTTTCTACACCGATCGACGCAAAGACATATGGCTACAGCTGCAGACTGGGCTAGCGAATGTTTTATTTATGTACGTTTATGTATTTATCAGTCACAAAAACTCGATTTGGAATATATTTTCCAGGGGAATTAATAACATTAATAACTTTGTTAATGTTTACTATAGTTTTTTTGTGATTTTAGGCTACAAACGAACATCCTACTAAAGCAGCTAGCGGAGCTGGTGTACGTGAACTTGTACGGCATCAACAAGAAGGCGGGCGACGAGAGCCCCACGCCGCTCCCGCCCGCGGCGCCCTCCTTAGTGCCGGCCTCCGACGGTAATATAAACTTTAATTGTATGCAAAATCTTTTGGGGCTCAAGATTTATGCATCTACATATTTTTTAATAAAAACTGCTCAAAAATTTACTTCATATTGGTTCCCGATAGCTCGAAATCTGGAAAACTGCAAAAATATATCTTTCGGAAACTAATTTGAGGTGAGTGGAAATTTTCGAGCAAAGTTTCTATTAAAAAAATTGTAGATGCATAAATATTATGCCCTCAAAATTCATTTCCATAGACCTACAACGTGTAGTTAGTCTAATATTTGCGAAAAACTAAATCAAATTTGAATTTCGCGGGTCAGTAGGACCCACCCTGTAAGGTGCTACACTGATTTTATTTTTGTACTTCTAACTCTTACGGATACGTTGGTGGTGCGACATGCAACGTTGCGGAAGAGTGTAACAGAAAAACGACATTCTATCTTATTGCTATAAAACTAAGTCAGTTACAAAAATCCCTTCTGATCGTTTTTGGATATTATTATTACAGACACATTCAAACAAAAATATCAATTTCATTCATAATCATATATATTCAAGAGTATATTCAAATATAAAAATTGTTTTTATAAATCACTAGCAAACCCGGCGAACTCCGTTTCGCCACCAGATGGCGTCCTTTTATGTAACTTTTTTTAATTTTTTTTTTTTAATTTTTACCTGAATTTTCTTTGCTATAAACCTCACGGAGCCCGAGACCTTTCCAACGAATGCGAAACCGTGGAAATCGGTTCGTGAGTTCTGGAGTTATAGCGTCAGGAAGGAAAACCCGACTTATTTTTATATAGTAGATAAAAATACTTTTTGAATGATAACTTATTTTAACCCTTGACACCAGGTCTGGAGGCGATGCCGGACTACCCAGCTTTTATAGATCTTTCGCACATCGTGTGGATCAACAGCCACCTGCCGCAGAAGTACCAGCACAAGTGGCGCTTCCTCTTCTCCACCAACATCCACGGAGAATCCTTCTCCACTATGACCGGTAACCTATTTTTAATCCATAGCTAGCCTAGTTAACCCTGCTTCAGCTTTCAGGGCATCGTATTAATCCATAGCTAGCCTAGTTAACCCTGCTTCAGCTTTCAGGGCATCGTATCTTGTGGGCTAAAGAAACGCTTTTGCTATTTCCAAGCAACATACATTATGTTGTGGCACATTTAGTGTGACATCTGCAACAATCATCCATTCTAACTTTCATACTATATATTCTACAGGCGTTGCAAGATGAAGAGAGCTTCGCAGTGCTTCCCGACTCCCGTTGAAAAACATACAATTTCATACGTATAATTGTCTTGTCCTTTATGTTCTTCATTACAGGTCGAATACTCGACCAGGGTCCCTCAGTCATAATAATCGAGGACACCTCGGGGTACATATTCGGAGGATTCGCAACCGCGTCGTGGGCCTTCGGGCCGAGCTTCACGGGCACCGACGAGGCGTTCCTGTTCACGTGCGCCCCCCGGATGAGGATGTACCCCGCCACCAACTACAACGACCACTACCAGTACCTGAACCACCACACCAAGACGCTGCCCAATGGACTGGTGAGTGCTTGAACCTGCTTCAGGCCGAGCTTCACGGGTGTTTGAACCTCCTTCGGGCCGAGCTTCACGGGCACGGACGAGGCGTTCCTGTTCACGTGCGCCCCCCGGATGAGGATGTACCCCGCCACCAACTACAACGACCACTACCAGTACCTGAACCACCACACCAAGACGCTGCCCAATGGACTGGTGAGTGCTTGAACCGGGCTGAGCTTCACGGGTGCTTGAACCTTCTTCGGGCCGAGCTTCGCGGGTGCTTGAACCTCCCTCGCGCCGAGCTTCACGGGTGCTTGAACCTCCTTCGGGCCGAGCTTCACGGGTGATTGAACCTCCTTCGGGCCGAGTTTCACGGGTGCTTGAACCTCCTTCGGGCCGAACTTCACGGGTGCTTGAACTTCCTTCGGGCCGAACTTCACGGGTGCTAGAACTTCCTTCGGGCCGAGCTTCACGGGTGCTTGAACTTCTTTCGGGCCGAGCTTCACGGGTGCTTGAACCTCCTTAGGGCCGAGCTTCACGGGTGCTTGAACCTCCTTCGGACCGAGTTTCACGGGTGCTTGAACCTCCTTCGGGCCGAGTTTCACGGGTGCTTGAATTACCTCCTTGGGCCGAGCTACATGAGTGCTTGAACCTCATTCGAGCCGAGCTTCACGGGTACTTGAACCTCCTTCGGGCCGAGCTTCACGGGTGCTTGAACCTCCTTCGGGCCAAGCTTCACGGGTGCTTGAATCTCCTTCGGGCCGAGCTACGCGGGGGCTTGAACCTCCTTCGGGCCGAGGTTCATGGGTCCTTCAACCTCCTTCGGGCCGAGCTTCGCAAGTGCTTGAACCTCCTTCGGGCCGGCCCATGTTAGCACAGCAGTAACAGTATGTTTTCTTTGTCGCAGCTGATGGGAGGCCAGTTCCAGTTCGGCGGCATCTGGCTCACCGCGGAACCCTTCGGCGAGGGCGCCTCGGCGGAGTCCTGCAGCACTTTCCGAGGGTAACTTTATTCTTTATTCAGCTTAAGGCATGGCACGATTGAGCCAACCAAATGTATTGTGAAGTATAATAATTATGATTATGAATGGACAAGTATGACCTCTCGCCATATGGCATTTTACGATAAGGTGGTAATAGGACAAAATTCGAAAATGTATGAAAATGATCGCTAAATTGGTTACGTGACTTCGCGCATCCTATCCCATCCTGTCCTATCCTACTCCTATTAATACATAAACGTGAAAGTTTGTAAGTATGGATGGATGGATCTTTCTTACTCTTTCACGCCGCAACTATTGAACCGATTTGGCTGGAATTTGTAAAATACTGGTATAAAGCTTATTTAACCTGGATCAACACATAAGCTACTTTTTATCCCGAAAAATTCATCGTTCCAACTGGATTGGCCAAAAACTTAAATCAGTTAGTTCTTGAATATTTTTTTAATTCGTTCGAAAGCAATACACACCAATCGTAAATAACGCATGGATAGGACATATAGCTAGAGCTGCTGTGCTGTGTAACTCACGATTGCATTAATGATTGTTGCAGATACCGTCGCCTTAGCAAGGAGCCGACGTTCCGTATCAGAAATCTGGAAGTTTGGGGAGTCGGAGACAAGCCTTCCGCGGACAAAGACGAGGTAACGGACCTTATCAATACCGACAACGCCACAACCCCACCCAAGTTACTGCTTTTACATCATTGGCCGCATCATAACTTGAGATGTTTCGGCCCTACTATACATAATAAATAAATAATAATATTTATTTATTTATTTGAGATGTTTCGGCCCTACTATAAGTAAACCGATATAAACTTGACCCTCATGGTCTGCGTGACGCGGGGCGGGTGATGCGATTGGCTATAACGATGCGGCAGCGCTGCCGGCGGACAGTGACTAGACTTGCTGATTGGTTAAGCGGCTCCCGCCCCGCGTCCCGCAGATTATCAGGAGGACCCAATTTATTGTGGTTTTCCTATAGCACGCGAAATTCAAATTTTATTTAGTTTTATGTAAATATTAGAGTAAGTTTATGGCAGTGAGTTTTGCGAGCAATTCCCATTCACCTCATAGTGGTACCCGAAAGATTATTTTTTGCAGTTTCCCAGATTTGGAGCTATATCGGGAACCAGTATGAACTAAATGCGTATTTTTGAGCAGTTTTTTAAAAACGTGTAGGTGCATAAATTGTATGCTTGCAAAACTCATTGTCGTACCTACGATGCATTTAGCCGACTATTAACGAAAAACTAAATTACCTATCCCCCTTAACACTGCGTAGTGAAAGCAAGAATCAATTACTAAAATGCAAAGCGAGGTTTAGACTAGCAACAAAACTTTCAGAAGTAGACTTCTAAAAGCTATTCCTACTTTAGGTATTAAGTGAGCCTGAAGCGACTAATTACACCATAGAAATCTTTTAGAAAACTTCTGCATGTTTGGTTGTATCTAAACTTCGATTTATTACTCTAACCACCAAACTTCCCCCTCCCCGCCCCAGAGACGGTCGCCGACCGACGTGTCGCGGCTAGTAGCGTGTTGGACACTCACAAGTCGGAGCGCAACTATATGCAACTTGTTGGCAAAGAACCCGTGAGCGAGGGACTGAGGACTGAACCCGACTTAGTTGTATAGCGGGTACTTTGCTCCTCCTACAGTTAGCCTTGTAGATGGCAAATCTGTCGGCAGCCAAGTTGGTAGTAGACACAGTGGTCATTCAAGTAATATACAATAACAACTAATGGTAATAATAATTAGTGTAGTGTAGAGTAAAAATAAAAATTAAGCTCTGTAAGTTTGTACACTACTTATTAATTCGCAATAATTTGCATATTCTATACATAATTATGTAGTTTGAAATATATAAATTAATGATATTCTCAAATATATTATCAGAGGATCTGTGGTGGGATTTTATATACAAAATTTACGTAGCTTTACCCGTTGTTTATTATAATAAATAATATTCTGTAACAGCCATCTTATCTAGCGGTGAAAGATCAATGACTGCGCGTGCATGTTTATTGTGACACACAGGATAATGGCACTAAAGAGACGTCTAACATCAAGAGCGTTTTGGTATTTTTTATCTAACTCCGTATAAACAGATTTACCCTATGTTCGATGAAGATATCAGGGGGCCGTGCCACCATAATAAAGTTATACTGCAGTATCTTTTGACATTTTCATACTACATTTGTATGAAAGTATTAAAACAATAAAGCAGGGTGGTACGGCCCCTGTTCCATCTACTTCGTATACATTTTGTTTATCGACATCAGCGTGTTATAGATATAAATGTGTCGTTGATATGACGCGCAGGACGAGCGCGACCTGAGCATCCTGGACGCGAACCCGGAGGCGAAGGCGATCCTGGACATGGCGGGCCGCGCGCGACACAGCGAGGGGCTGCGGGAAGAACCGCCGCTTTAAAACTGTGTATGTACATGTTACGTACAATAAATAGTATAGTCAATGATTTTAAAAGGGTTGTCTGTATATTTTATGTAAACTAATAGAATTAATATTCACAAGGCCCGGCTAAGTCCCCCAAAAAATTTCGCCAGTTTACTGGTGTCAAAAATGTTTACTTTACTACGCGTAGTGTCGCTATTTTTCACTTGGCTCAGAGAGCCTTGTGAAAAATAGCGGCGTGATGTGGTACTACTAAGTTCTATATGTGACCCTTTTACATTATACTTCAAGGTGAACTCTTTAAATAAACGCTTTAACTCTGAAAAAAATATTGTTGTTCGTTGTTCGTGAAAATGTCAGCCTAGATTTTAATTAGTTTGAGAAAAGTACTATACAATCCTTGGCTACAACTAAGCATTGATGGACTCACGTATGTGTGCCACGGCTCCGCCTCGGCCCACATTTACACGTTCACAATTGATAATAATAGTCAAGATAGGCCCTTCCGAACAGTTTACGTAAACCTTCTTCATACAAGAAAATGTAGCGCCATCTGTCGAAACTCCTGCGAAATACTGCGTAGGCTTACAGCTTACTACTAACGCCGGAGGGGGTTTTGCTCCCATAAACTGGCGACATTTTTTCGCGCGGTCCGCGCCGTCTAGAGTATACGTCAATGACGTTCACCCATCAATGCCTCTGTTGCTGGCCCCTGCAGTTATGTAATATAACGCGGACGAAGCTGCGGGCAAACACGGGCGAAGAAACGAAACTTGAATCAAACAGTACGTACCTAACGCTGTAGGTGTGAATTTTAATTTCTTGTTTCATCTTTTACAGATAAATAACAGGATTTTAGTCGAAACATTATACCAAATGTACACATTCTACGCGCGTTGCGCAATAATTCTTCTGATCTTTCCAAAATGACTAGTCATTTTTAATTAAAAAAAAACCAAAATGTCCAAATATGCATAATACTGCTAGTTTCCTAAGGTATTTTAAATTATTTATATTTTATACAAACGACTAGCATTATACGAATATTGTAAATAACTTGTATGTTTGCTTCATATTAATTTTAATTTGGTAATATTAAATTATCTAGCTATCAAAATAATTGTTTAAATATAATTTTTCTTGTATACTGTACTGTGCTTTCCGATAATGGAGACCGGAGAGAGAATTTCAATTTTTATTACCTTTAGACATCCTTTAGATAGTACTCTATTGATTTTTAACTTTTGTTAAAAACTATAATTTTATTTATTTTATGCTGAGTTTACAATTTTAGCTAATAAAGTGTATCGAACTTCATAATGACTAGGTATAAAAACAGTCCTTTTTGACTGTACCTAATATAGTTATTTCAATCCACGATGACGCGCCCCACTCTTTTAAACTACATACGAATCGAATAAAATACAATACGCGATTTTGACAGAGTGAGGCGCCTTCGTAGATTTAAATACATATCTATAGTAGTTTTATATAGTGTGTCCTAACATCAAACCAAAATATTGGTGCCAAGAAAATTTATGATATTATACTATCACTAGTAAGATCCGAGTTAAACAAGCATTTAACCATAGTTTAGTGGTCATCTAACTAAAAGGGACAACATTTGCAATTTTAATTACTTGGTGAACTGAGTTCTTAAATATGTCGCAATTTGACAAAATAAATAATCAAGTTTTAGCAATAAACTTTTTGTATATCTTCAATTGAAAAGTAGCAATACAATTTCATCTAACAAAAATACATGCTTGTTCAGCCTTTGCAGGATGCTTATGTAGTGATATGTCTTTGAACTCTTGTCGCTCTCTTTTCTCTATCTATCAAAATAGATCAG
Organism: Coenonympha glycerion; assembly: GCA_963855885.1. NCBI lineage: Eukaryota > Metazoa > Arthropoda > Insecta > Lepidoptera > Nymphalidae > Coenonympha > Coenonympha glycerion. The sequence continues at coordinate 2,829,868 of OY979631.1, forward strand.
AAAGAGCAAAAAGAGCGTCATAAGTAGAGAGAAATATCTCTACGCGCGCATACTAGTCCTGCTGGTTTGCAAATTAAGAGAATCTAACCTAATTGACATTTCTAAAAATGTAATGTCATTTCACTGGGACCGTTTTAAGAGGGATATTACTATAGTTACGATTTCTAAATGCAATGCAACATTGTTTAACTAAACGGGCGTTAAATGCTCGGTTAAGTTTGGTTTTATTAGCACCAATTTTTTACAAAGAATCTCCGTTTTGTTGCCTTAACATAATATGCGAGAGATAAAAATAATGTACAACTTAACAACGGTTAATTTCTCAGTTGAATTTTGTATAAGTTTAATATTAGAATTGTGATATTATCATGATTTGCGCACAAATCGTTAGATTGCGTCATTATCGTTTGTATGGAATTGTGCGAAAGAAAGATATACATACAAATTGTATATAATAACATTTCATAGTAAATCACTAAACCAAGTTGTTTATTTATCGTGTAGTGTAGACTATAGAGGCAAAATTTTGTCCATAGTTTCTTCAAATTAATGCTTTTATTGTATAAGTGTATTTTACAACACTTTATTAATGTTTTAGGGCCGATTTTTAATCGCCAGATAAGCGAATAAATATGACGTTTTGACAGATTTTGTATGGCATATGTTTCAAATTCATTCCTCAGTTTATCTGGCGATTGAAAAATCGGCCCTTAATAGATTTAATGTTTTGGTTACTAGAAAAGTTGATTGTTTTGAATCATCTGTAGGAGAGTTACTTAATATGGTAAAGATCGTGTAATCTAAAAATGAACGCTCGTCCACGTGTTTGCACTTACACATTGTACGAAAAACGCAGGGTAGGTGCGTTAATTTTAAATTAGACGATCCCTACGTAAAGACTGCACTTTGGATTCCTTTTTGAGCATATGACTTGCACGAAGGAGTCTTTGTATAGTTTATAGAGAGAAGGTGTGCAGCAAGCTAAAATTAGCGAATCCGATCGAATTTCCATAAATTGGAGCGACCACTAAATTCATATCCAAATTGTAAATGAAAATTCGTTCTTAAATAATGTTATGCTGTAATTAAGTCTTCAGGCAATTACTTAATTTATAAAAATACCTACATTAATATAAATAAAAATGCATATTTAATTGATAATGAAATAGTTTTATTTTTACTCAAATGGATAAATATACGATAGTGCTAGGTAGTTCAATCCACGAAGACGCGCCTCACTCCGCCGAACCATTTAAAAAAAACCGGCCAAGTGCGAGTCGGACTCGCGCACCGAGGGTTCCATACCATAAAAGAAGTTACACATGAAAAGAATCACTTTGGTTCATGAATTTACGAGTATAATTTACATGTAGGTAGGTACTTTTGTTGGCAAACCGCAAACATAACTTTGTTTTTGCCGGTTTATTGTTATTATAAAAAAAAGTATAATAGTTAGAGAGTTGATTTTATTTTTCCTGCAAAATATACGTTTACTTCTATTGATCATAATTATTTCAGATTTTTCGATCGGTAATCTTCGGAGGTAAGGGGGGGGGACGGTATTTTTTTCGACAGTTTGCCCAATAAATCGACATCAAAATAAATAAAAATCGGTTTTAGAATAGACAAGTAACGCCCTTTCATATGATATCCAACTCAATATTTTTATCTCATTTTGAAATTTTGACGACCCGGTTTTCCCCCCTATTTAAATAAAAATAAAAAATATTATCTTTGATAAGTCACGTGATTAATTTCTCGAACAGATATGTCAACACCACATTTACATTTTATTTTTAAATCGTTTCCTTTAGATAATAATATTGAATATGTTATTAACGGGATTTGTATCAGGACCATCGTAGATAAGTACCTAAGTCAGGTTGCTAAGAGCGCTGGTCGTCAGGTTTGCTTTCTTGGACAAGGTTGACGGTATCTACAGTGTGCTTTTAGGATCCCCAAATAGAAAAAATAGACTTTATTTTTGTTCCATCCTTATTTCAGAATCAGTTCAGTAGTTACAACGAGTAAGGCTCGGTTGCTTGACTTGACTTTAACCGAAACGTTATAGTTAAATATGGCGGCCTGACTCTTATTTCGAAAGACATAAGAGTCAGACAACCATATTTAACAATAACGTTTTGGATCTGAAAAAAAAAAATAAATCTGAAAAAAATTAACTGTTCTGTTAATCTATCCCCACACCGTTTGTTCAGGTCTTCCCTACCGTCAAGTCGATCGGACCGTCCGCCCACGTCGTAGGTTGTTCGGTCTTCGCAGACCCGTTGTGGCATATGTATCCGTATAGAGGAACTGCGCGTGCTTCGATCCCGATGCTATCGCTGGATACCGGAGGTTTTGTGTGCATCCTATTTAAAAAAGAAAATCGTGTAGGTATGCTTTGAGGAGTGAGGGCAATCTATATGTATATACTAATATTATAAAGCTCAAGAGTTTGTTTTTTTTTGAATGCGGTAATCTCAGGAAGTACCTGGTCTGAATTGAAATTTTTTTTTGTTAAATAGTCCATTTATCGAGGAAGGCAGTAGGCTACATAGTATTACCTACGCTATGACCAATAGGAGCTGAGAATCAATGAAAAATTAAACGCGCGCGCTGCTTATAAACGAAATTATGTACTGCCCGTTCGCAGAAGTACGAAGTGGGATAGAAGTCATCGGCAAATCTTCTACGAACGGTTTATTATATGACGAAATTGTTCTCCTGTAAATGCCCTAAAAGAATCCAAGATACCACTATGCCTGTCTTCTAAGGTTAATAAATCATACAAAGTTCATAGTTGTGAAAAACTGAAATTGTCACGGCTGGAACTAAGGTGTCCGCTGTGCTGGTGAGGTGTTTGTAGCGCGTTCAGAGGCGCAGGCGCTCACTTGTATTTGCGGCAGGCGTCGGCGCGGTGCCGCTCCAAGTAGCGGTTCTGGCTGAAGGCCTTCCCGCACTGCCCGCAGCGCCACTGCCACGAGTGGTGGCCGCGCGTGCGCTGGTGAGCGCGCAGGTTTGACCTGAAATTTGAAGCAGATTACTGAACAGTAGATGGTGCCTCTTCAGCGCCAAGGACCTGTCGAAGCCCTTGCCACGATACTAGCAGAGGTGGTTGAGACGAGAGCGGCGCTGCCATAATGTTCTGTAATGGTCTACTCACCGGTCGGCAAAAGTCCTGCCGCAGTGGGGGTGCGGGCAGGGGAACGGGCGCTCCCCCGTATGCAGGCGCAGGTGTCCCTTCAGCACCCAGGGCCTGTCGAAGCCCTTGCCGCAATACGAGCAGAGATGGCTGGGTCGAGAGCGGCGCTCCCAATCCGGTCTTGAATCTGGCACATGTAGAAATATCCTAAAGTAGGACGCCGATTTCGTCTCCGAAGGCAACCAGAGCAAAGAACATCATCGTTAGGTTGCCTGTCTGTCGGTTTTCTATAGAATACCTATATTTCCGGGAGTGTTTCAGGAACCCCAGTTTAATATGGTTTCCCCGTCACCTTTTTACCATAGAACTGCAAGTCATCGTAACGGTTGCACCCATAAATAGTTGATGTACTAAAGACACGTACGAAGGAGTTTGATTCCTCGTTCCTGATACGCACTGCAATGGTTTGGAATACCCTCTCAGGCACTATGGTTCCAGCTACAATTTGGGCATCTTCAAAGCCTGAGTGAACAGACATTTCCTGGGCGAACGCAATGCATCATCACTTTCCATTGGTTACAATGTTCAGTCTTAATAGTGGTAAGTTATGGTAAGACATCGCAGCTGGGAAATATCTAATTTCTATATTAGGTAAAGGGGAAAATTACTCGACTCACTGCTCATCAAAGCAATGTTCTAACCACTCGCTACTGGGGCCTAGAAAAATGTTTTCCCCTTCTTTAGTTTTATCCGCTCTCTTACCATGAGCGCACTGGTGAAAATTACAAAACCCGTGGATAAACTTAGTTTAATCTAAGTGGATAAGAAGGAAAAACTTTTTCTCTGTCCATTTTGCCGGTGTCGGAAGATAACGTCGGGGTAGGTATAACGTTTACATTCCCTGCCAACTTATAACATTTTATCTCGGACTGCCGATAATACTATACCTTTCTCAAGTTCATTGAGAGCACTTCTTTCCTCAAATTCCCTCGGCACTGCGTCCTTGTCAAAAGATTCTTTGCAAACCAAAAGTTCTCTGTCAAGCTTCTCATCGGCGTGGCTTTTCACCAAACTTTTTAACTTCTCCGCAATTTTATCAATTTCCGAACCCCTGTTAACGGGTTTCAATGGCTCTCTATTTTTTATTTCTTCAATAATCGGCGCCAACGGTTCCTTTTTTAAATCATTTTTTGAGTTTTGTTTTATATCGTTTGTTATCTGTGGACTGAAACACGGCGGCTGATTTGGGCGTCTTTTGTTTTTCTTTTTGGGTCGAGTCCTTTCGGTGAATACTTTTCTTTCGCTTTTTGCCTCATTTGACCTGCAACATTTAGTCAAATTTTACCTCTAAGGGAATACTTATTTACTAAAATGATTTTTGAACTAAGGAATTGGAATTAACTAACTTTATTTTAAGGCAGAAATAATAAAGACAAACCTCAAATTGTAAGTGGTTCTGTCGTTTTCCTTTTTCACAGCCCTCCTGGGCGCTTCGGGCGAGGTCACAGGCTTTTCGCCCTCCGAGGCGTATTCGTACGTTTCGTTGTCTATGAATCGCTGGACGAATTGACTTTTTTTCAGCAGCTGAAGGTAGAAGCGCGTGGAGATGGGCACTTTGTCGTGGTACACCGTTTCGTTGAGTTTCAGCAGGGTCCTTTGCTTCTTGAGCGGTTTTGATGCGCGCCCCGGCTTTGTTTCTTCTAATAAATTATTTATTTCTTTATTTATTCACCCTTTCATCGACCAGAAGCAGTCCAACAAATGGCGACATTGCAATGAAATAAAGAACCTAGATACTATCTCAGGTGTCTTCTCAGGTCCTTCCTATGTAGTCGCGTAGGTGTCTTCACGAGGAAGATTCCTTCAAGGGTCGCCAGTTGTCGCCACTTACACGGGAGATTTAAATCTCACATAATTTGTTATGGATAAAAATTAATACTGTTAATTTTCATTTTCGGGCCACGATTCCCAACATTGTTACAGCTTTAACGGTTACTGTGTCAGACAGACGGACGGACAGATGAAGTCGCGGCACGGCAGGGTTCCATTTCTACCATTGGTAACGGAACCCTAAAAGGTCATACGTAATTAATGTACGATTATAATGTACAATTGTAAATGAGGAGATCCTTAGACGAACCAGAGTCACCGACATAGCTCAACGTATCGCGAAGCTGAAGTGGCAATGGGCGGGACACATAGCTCGTAGGACCGACGGACGTTGGGGACCCAAAGTACTGGCGACCCCGCACGGGTAAGCGCAGTGTTGGCAGGCCTCCGACCAGATGGACTGACGACATTAAAAGAGTCGCGGGAAGGCGCTGGATACAGTTAGCGCAGGACCGTGCGGGCTGGAAATCATTGCAGGAGGCCTTTGTCCAGCAGTGGACGTCCGACGGCTGAAACGAACGAATTAATATACGTAGGTTAAACTCTTGTACCAATGGCGCCGTCGCGTTGGGCCTTCATTTCGAAAAGTCAAAGGTTCGATAGTCATAATAATTTTACCTAAAATAATAGTACTAATTTAGCAAATACGCCAACACTTGTACCTATTTAAAGGTTATATTCGCGTATTTATATTCTCTATAGTCTATAAGCACAGTCTACAACAATGCGTTTTAATTAAGTAACTTAATCAAACTATGACTTTAAGACTGATTAAATACTAAATACATATTCCAAACTATTACAGTACCACTAAAACAAATCTGGACTTACCTAATGAAAAAGCCGTTTTACATTAAATTACAACTTCAAAGTTGTGAAATACAAAAAACTGCTATATATTATATACGGTAGAAAACCTGTTTCATGTATAAAAGCTCCCCGGAGCGGCCGAACAGACTTCATGTAGCATCTAGGCATTGTGTTAAACACTAAAAGAAATCTTAAACTACCGAAAATAGATGATAATTTTATTAATATTCAAGTACATAATCACTTTACTGCAGGACACTTGCTATTCGACACAATTCGACAGCTACGCTTGGGAAAATTTTGTTTTTAAGAATTCTTAATTTAAAAGTTTACGTCTGTCATCCGACTGCCAGCAAGCGGTGCAAGCATTTGGAGGTTTTATGTATTAAATAGGTAGATACAGTGCGACAAGGCTATCTTGGCGCGTGGCCAAAATCGGAACTAACTGATAAGTGAACTGAAAGATATAATAACTGTCCGTATTGTATGTTATGTTGTTTGTGCTTAAAAAAAAATTGAAGTAAACAAGGAGATTTTATTTTCTGGCTGCCTTTGTTCTATAACAAGGCCTTCCTGACAATGTCATTTAAGTGCCAAGAGCGCCTTGTTGGACATCTTGATACATTTGACTAACTGACCCGGCAAACATTGTTTGCCATTAGGGAGTTAAAAAAAAATTAGCTTACGACCTACTTTCAGACCGCAGCGGTTACTATGAAAACTACATGAAAGATGCTGGGTGTTGGCGTTTTGTGGTCGTGCCCAGTGGCATGTGTGCAGGGACATTTAGACTTCATGCTGTGGACAAAATCGTCAATAACAATTAATAAAATATCGAAACCACAATATAGCAAGTTCTCAGGTAGTTCCGATACCTTTTGCAGATATCTTGTCTCTACATAAAGCTCTCTACGTTGAGCGAGGAAACTGGAAAGCGTGGAAATGACGCGCGCGCGGAAACTCCGCTACGTGGGTCGTGGGGGGAGGACCGAAGAACGAAGGAAAACCGACATCGATTTTATTCGCGTCCGAGACCGCGCCGAGGTCGGACGTGCGATCCGTACAGGAGCCGCGCTCGTCTGCGTCTCGCACCGGGCGATGCTAAACAACAGGGCGTTCCGCGTGTGTTGTCTTTGAGTGGCCAGTGTTGCGAGTGGCGCTGGACTTATGCGGTGATAGTGAGGCTCGCTGGTGCTGCCGCCATGGGCAACTCTTGCAGCTCGGGGCAGGCCCACAAGGACAAGGACAGCATTTCGCAGCAGTCCGAAGAGTGAGTAGACTCTACACTCAACAGTGCCTCAGAGGCGTGAACTGTGAAGGTCACTACACGAAGATGCCTCTAGGATAGCATTCCTGTGGGGATGCGAGTAATAGCTAGTGACTGTTGGGAGATAAGCGCAGCTGTGATCGAAATAAATCAATAAACTGACAAGCCGTGCCTATAGGTTAAGAGGGATCACTCATGTTTGACGATAACATGGGCAAAACATGTTTTGAATGAAGTACTTATAAACCTATTTTGCTATTCGCAATGTTTGATGACAGGACAGGCCAATTATTGCTTATGTACCTACCAGTAAATCTGTGTAATCGAAAGTGTATTTAAGTAGGCATGTTTTTCTTTCTACAGGTAGATATTTCCCCCAGAAAAATATTTCCTACAAATACTTCCTACTCTTGATATTTCGTCAAAACTTCTTAACGACTTATATATGAAGTGATAAACATTTGCCAACAGAAAACTAGTTTACATACATAGCCACAGGGATCTTAAGCATTGTACCTACTAGAGAAGAGCCCGCAAACAAACTCAGCCTCTCATAACATCTCACGTCTGTTAGGTACGAGCCAATGGCATCGAGAAGTGGCAGTGGCCATTGGGCATGGCCGCATGGCGCCATGGAAATAGATCCGCAAAAATAAAACACGCTGAAATATTATGTCAACGCGTTTAAATTCCAACGAGAATCCGGCGACTAGAGGTGTGTAACTCCGGACTAAGTGAATAAAAGGAATAAGATCCGCAGCCGGAGCCGAAATTCTTAACGACTCCGAGCTCACACTAACGATTCCAACTCCGCTTAATTATTCCCTACTCCGGACTCGTTTGCGGTTCGAGTTAGTGCGATCTGTTTCGCGGCACGTCGTGTCACGAGTATGACTCCGTTCTGTATTGCGAGTGGATAATGGATATTAGCCTTTATGAGAACCTAACAAAATTTAAAATCGTTTAACTTTACTCGTACATATTGTGTTATTATAGTTTATTGTTTATTTTTACGAAGAATTTAAAATTACGTACCTAAGTAATTATGCAACTTATATTAAAAGTTAGGTCCATTTTTAGAAAAAATACAAGTTCAAAAACAGACATTATAATTTTAATAACTAATAGGTACTTAAAATAAAGTCCTATCTAAAAACTTTGTCATTTAATTTAAAGATATTATAAGGCAGTTTAACTTAAGTATAAATTTTGTAGAAGTATTTTCAGTGTAGGAATTATTCGGAAGCAATAGTTAAGTAGTTCAGTAAGTGTTTTTAAAGTCGTCTCTCGCGATTCGACACAACGTTCCTCCGAGAGTCTAAAAGGTTCGGTGAATAAAGGTATCGTTAGGACTAATTCAGTCTTTGGACTAAAGGAGCCGCACGGGAGTTGGAATCATTAGGAGGATTCGGAATCAATAGGACTAATTCAGTCTTTGGACTAAAGGAGTCGCACGGGAGCTGGAATCATTAAGAGGAGTCGGAATCGATAAGAGGAATCAGATTCGAAAGTGGATTCGGACTAAGTGAGCTGGATCTTTTAGAGGACTACATAGTACCCACGACTACCGGCGACCACAGATTTTACCGGCGACGCGACGACGACGCGCGGCAGCGTATAAGAAAAGCAATGTATGGCGAATAGTTTGTTGCAGACCGTAGGTACAAAATATAAATCGGTGTATTGGGTCTTGACATTTCACGAATCTCTTGTTCATCACAATACCTAATAACCCTTTGAAAGGATCCAAAATTAACGCTTTCTTATTTACGAGTTTTTTCCAAAGCTGCACCCGCGTTTTTTGATGTAACTGAACGATACAACAATTTTCGTAAATACTTATACATACCACTTAAAAATAAGGGATCTTAGTACAAACTCTCATTACCTTTTAATGGTGTTAGGGAGTGAAATTATCAAAAACACTGAAACACCCAAATCTTTATTTCTATCCGAAAACCTATTTACCAATATTCATGAACATACTTAACTTGGAAAAATGATGGACATTCATACAAACTTAAATCCTTTGAGACACGATTTTAAAACAGATATCTCACGCTTTCGCTAGACTAAAATAATGTCTGATGGATAAAAATGATGGTCTGATAGAGCGCTTGCCTATAGACAGTGCCTATTGACTCTTCTCTAAGAAGGCACCCAGATTATACTTTGCTGGGGAGACAAAAACGGGAAGGGTGTTCCACACCTTAGCGGTACGTACCTATCAGAAACGTGGAAGAAAAACGTTTCGTTTGAGTTCACTGGACATCAACCACATAAGGATGCCACTTTTCTCGGCGTCTTGTAGTTCTGTGGTAGGACGGTGAAGGATTTCCTTTTACTTTTACGAATTTCTATGTTCAACCGTTTAGGCTGTAGATAGCTGTTGTCTGTCAGTTAGCCACTTTTATAGTTATTGATTGATATTGAGCTTGGAATATCACGTATCATGTAAAAAAAGATCGAATTCTCAACGTTTTGAATTGAAACTTGCCCCTCAGGTCTCAATCGAATTCAAAACGTTTTGAATTTAAACTCTCCCCTCAACTGCTAATCCATGTGACCCTCCTAATGTACCAAATGTACAGAACTTTCGCTGAGGAGGAAAATGTCCTCGTTTGAATTTCATACATTAATTTCGTTTCGCTGATCCCGAAAAGTTTTCGCTTATAATTTCAATAATGGAAATATTTAATTTTCATACGTAAAAATATACTGTATTTTTATTACCATTTTTGTTGGATGTTTTCTGGTTGTTTCTGTAAGTAACTATTTAATGAAACTGGTGAGTTATTGTGTGTTGTGTGTGAAGGAGGTTCAGTTAGTTGAACTATTCGGAACGCACAGGAATGCTGAAACAATCGCAAGCTACGTAGCTATAAGTAATTACATACTTTATTACTAAACATAATAATTATAGGGATTCTCCCATTACTGAATTAATAAATTTCACATTTATGAGCAGGTAATCTATGAGTTTTATTATTATGTGGTTATAGTATATTAGCCCCATCATTATTATTACCTACTATTATAATAAGTTTTTCGCTAATAGTGGGCTAATTATTATAGGTGCATCGTAGGCTTAGGGCAATGAGTTTTGCGGGCACAACATTTATGCATTTACATTTTATTAATAAATACTCTGTTCAATAATACTAATTTACTTCATATTGGTTCCCGATTGCTTGAAATCTGGTAAACTGCAAAAATTATCTTTCGGGATTTTTCGAGCAAAGTTTCAATTAAAAACATGTAGATCATGCATACATATTATATGCCCACAAAATTCATTGGCATAAGACTTAATAAAATTTGAATTTCGCGGGCTGGTAGGGCCGAAACACCTTAACCGAATATCGAATATCCGTGGTAATACTAGAACGATGTCAGTTACAGAGTACATACGTACCTACTACGTGGCTAGGAAGCTGGAATACAGCGTGAATAAATAATACGAAGAGGCATTAGTGTCTGCAGTGTACCAGAATCTACATTGTATAACTAAGCACATACATTCCGGAGAGACTTGATGGCAAGATGACATGACAGCGAAGATGACTCATGGGCATTAAGTAGGTATACGTTCTTACGATTATGTTACTTTGTTGGGTATCATTGTCATTTATTTAGTTATATTATGGTGTAGACTCAAGATGGTTCGGCACTGGCCTTTTCTTAAGCAGAAAATTTTTTTTGGAAAACAATCACGAAACCTGCTGCAAGTCGTTCACTTTTGTATTGTTATATCCTCAAATCGCCATGTTTCAGTGGTCAGGTGGTGGTGGAGAGTCTCTCAGAGGTCATGTATAAGATCTCAGAGGTGACATGTATAAGTTCTACAGGCATCTGTGTTAGAAAAAGTTTTAACTAAGTATCTCTTGTCCACGTATTTTTTATGGATTTTTTTGTCTACCTATGTATTTTTTATGACTTTTTTAACGTAAAAAAGCAAACTTTGTGTCCATTTAGATAGATTTGACTCATACGGAGAAAAAATTAAAAGAAAAAATGTTGAATAATAATTTCAAAAATGGGTAATTCTGTAAACAATGGATATAGATAACGAATCAGATACATAGCCAACAGACAATCATTTTAGACAAATAAATAAATAATAAACATATACCACGACATTCCACACATTGCAATCTAACTCCAAAGTAACTGATAGCCTGTGTCATGGGTACTAGATAACTGATAAAAATTACGCAATATTTAATAAACATTGAAACAATATACAGAAAGACAGACAATGGAAAACATTCACACACATCACACAAACATTTTCTAATTTAATTAATTTAATTGTGGACATGAAATGAACCCACGACCTATACACAGAACGTAGGACCACTAAAGTTGCGCCATTCGGTCTATCGATAAAATTTAACTATCACGAAATCCATAAAGGTCTAAGACGGAGTCCTCGACTTCAAAAGTGCGGCAAAAAAATACTTTGCCTAAATTGGCAAACCCGAGCTACACAATTTTTTTCCACACTCGCATCCGCGCACCATTCAAGTTTCAAATTGACACACTCACTCTACAAAAAAAGTAGGTAAGGCTGTATCTATTCTGAGCGCGAGCGACGACCTATCATAAATCTATTACGAAATCCTTATAAACTAATTTTGATACATTTTGATTTGTTTGATAGGGGCCTATTTCACCATCTTCTATTATAATAAGAGACTCTTTGATAGAGTAAGAAAGGAAAGTGACAAACAAGGAAGTGACAATATATTATCTTAACGTCATATTGTTATGAATCTTCATATTGTTATGAGGTGGTGAAACGGATGAAAACGGGCCATAAATCTTCGCTACTTCGAATAAAAGATTGTAAAGCGCCTACGAGTACGTAGACCTCGCGTAGACCCACGCTACGAAATCGAATGAAAGGCAGGGGTAGGGATTGCAATCCGGAAAACCGGATTCGGTAATCCAGCGGAACGGCGTCATTTTACGTCTACCGGATCCGGCTTGAATTTGCCGGATCCGGCACCGAATATCGTATACAAACTGAAATCATCGACGTAGCTTAGTGTAAGTAAGAACCTTTTCATATTATGAATAAGTATAAGAATTCCTTACGTTCATTAGACATGAATACATGATACCGATGACCCAAATATTTATCCCGAAAAACGGCTAGTAGAGGTCATTCAATATGACTTTTACACATTTTAAAGTTTCCAAAAAAAATAGCGAACTATTTCGCCATGTTGGCGTCTAGCCAGCGGCCGGCGCGGCGGTTCAATTAAATTATTTGTTTGTACACCAACTATCCTCAGCCAATACCACTTTAATGTTATTTTTGAATTTATTGATATGGCATTTATGGGTGGCGATTAAATTTTATGGCTCCGATGACGTAGTTATGTATTTGTAAGTGGATACATAAAGTAACAGAGTGTGAAAGCATATGGTGATCATCAACTAAACTATCTTGGAACAGCGGGCTATAGAGAGAGCTATGCTCAGAATATATCTCTAGTCTCTACATACGCCATCAAATCAGAAATGAGGAGTTGAGCAAACGAGTGAGCGACATAGCTCAACGAGTCGCAAAGTTGAAGTGGAAATGGCCACATGTTTACCTCGTATAGGATTAACATTGGGGACAGATGCTGGAAGCCACACACCAAAAAACACAGTGTTGATAGACCATCATGTGTAGGAGATAGGTCGTATGACACCAAAAAGTTTCATGTTTAGTAAGTTATGGCTTTAGTCGGAGCAAAATCGTTGTCTTTTACTTAGACCAGCCTCCAGCAGTGGACACGACACTTTATTGCAAGGCTACTTTCATCCCGAAAAACCAATTTTTACTGCGGGATTTGTAGAACTAAAAGGCTCGGCCACAGGTTCGGTTTACGACGCCGTGGATTATCAGCGAATTATAGATATTTCAATCCACGAAGACGCGCCCCACGCACACGCTGTCAAAATCACTTATGTTTCATTCAATTCGTATGGAGTTTGACAGAGTGGAGCGCGTCATCGTAAACCCATCGTTTATTGACTTTAGTAACAATGGTTCTGTCCTCTCACGTGTCGAAGGTCGCGGGTTCGCATCCCCCAACTCAAAAATATGTGTGTGATAAGTAATCTTGAATGAGACACTGATTCTTTGGGGCAAGAGTGCCCGGGGGTTTCACAAGGAGCTCAATAATCGTCTTAAGGAGGCAACAGGCGACCCTCGAGCGGGCAGCTTTCTCGCGCAACGAATTTCAATTGCTATTCAGCGCGGAAATGCTGCCTGCATAATGCACAATGGGCACCCTACCTACGGCACAAAATTTTTATAGGTACAATATTTTAATTCTTAGTTTTAGTTATTTTAATTTCATTGGATTTTTAAGTATTAAATATTAATATTGTAATATTATTAGCAGAAAGTTAAGGTTTAAATATATTTTTTTTTCCTGTACTCTGTAGAATTGCTTACAACTTCTAAATTATTCATCAGAAACATTAAAGTAGAAGGACGCCAATAAACATATACACATAAAGATATTATATCGCTCATTACAATGTAGAGATGGTGACGTCACAAATCGTCTGCCATTGAGTGGCTCCTCGCTCAATTTAGCGGCGGAACGAACAACAGCCAGTAATGAGTAATGACGATTATGCAACGCGTACAGTACACGTACGAGAGGCGAGAGCGGTGCGTGACTGGTGACGTCACGAACGTCTTTTGTGACATTGTGCGATGCTGATGAGACCACTGTGCGTCTTATTTGGCTAGATGGTATGCTGACGAGTCAAGTCCTTAAAAAGCTAGTACTTTGGTAGGTACGAGTATAGTATGAGGTGTTACTTACGCGTATAGTACACGTACGAGAGGCGAGAACGGTGCGTGACTGGTCACAATATCACAAAAGGCGTTCGTGACGTCACGAACGCCTTTCGTGATATTGTGGGATGCGGATGAAACCACTGTTCGTCTTATTTGGCTAGGTGGTATGCTGACGAGTCAAGTCCTTATAATGTTAGTACTTTTGTACGTACCTACGTGTAGTACCTATGTGGCGTTACTTTACGGATTTTTTTCTCAGAGTAAACAGGAAAATGTCAATATCGATGGCGAAGTACCAATAACTTCTAACTGCCGGAGTCAATATTTAACACATATTTATGTAGTGACAAAAAAAAACGTTTAATTTCTTGACTAATAAGGAAATGATTTAGTTAGAAAGTATTTCTTGAATTCGATAAATGCTGTTAAAGTTGAAAATGTAGTTCGGTGGTTTTACTATAACATGCTAATTTATAGAACTTATATTTTGGAACTCAGCCGCAACGCAAATTTTCATAGTCAGATTTAATCTTCACATTTTTTTGTCGAGTTTTGGGAATATGGTAGAAATGTAGCTGCAGGGGGTCCACCGAAACCAGCTAAATTTTGAAAGTGGTCCACGAGAAAAAAAAGTTTGGGAACTTCTGCTCTAAATGAACTTTTCTTGGCAACATTTGTACCTATTACAAATTACTGAGGCGTAGTTGCGGCCAATGGTCGGAGTTTATGAGGTCGTACTATACATAAAATTGATTGCTAGTGCGAATAGTGTTTGGACTTGGCACCGCCGCGAGATATCGTAAAGTGCGAGCGTCTGTGACACGGACATTATTCATATTTTAATTAGCATCGATAGCATACAATGTTAACAGATGATTATTCATTGACAATTACTAGTAACTAGTCTTTGCTCGTTGCTCTGCGCGCAAAATAAATTACCTATTTCGCAAATCGCGACAGCCAAATTTTTCGTGAAAAATAATAGATATTGTTAAAATGTGTTAATCCAGGATAAAATGTGTTAATCCGTTAAAATGTGTTAATCCAGGGTATAACCTAACTCCGTTTACAGCTAAATCGGTGCAATAGTAGCAGCGTGACAAAAATCAATTTTATCATTCATAATATGGTCACCTGGCCAAGACGAAATAATGAAATGACCACATCATGCAATGTTCAATTGTAAGATCTGTCATGCCCAATGATTAGAAACCACAAAACTAAGGAAAAACTTACCATATCATTGATACTTTTCCAATTTAGGAGGAAAACTAAACTGATTTTCAACAGTAGTGTGATCTCTTCGCGGGCGCTAAGTTTTAGGACGTCGAACCATTACTTTAATCTAACTCTACTCCAAAACAAGTGACCATTTCATGAAATGTTTGATACTGAGCCTCTATGTCTTACTCCAATACAGCTTTGGCCATTTTATGCAATTTTCGATACTGAGCTTTCTATGACGAGGTTAGCAATATCATGAATTAGTAATCATGTTTAAGAGCCACGATAACCAATACAGACACTGTGCTTCGGCTGCATTTGGCCATCAGAGTATCTTCTCTATTTTTGTGTATTAGATATAATATATGGGTTACTGAGCTTTGCTCGGTAGTATTACAATTCACCAATACATGGCAGCAGGAGTCGTATTATTTTTGGTAAATTAGACATTTTCTGAAAATGAATCCTAGCTAAATCGATTTATCGCCCCCAAAACCCCCTGTATACTCATGGAAATCGTTCGAGCCGCTTCCATGATTCAGATAATATAGAAATAAATTAAATATATATGTACAAGAATGTTGCAACCGAGGGTAATACTAGTGCGATGTTGGAAGTGGTCTAAGGACCGTCCCTTCTCATTCTAAGGCGATGTTATGTTGAACCAACCGACGCAGACGGTTGAACGTCTGGGCAAGTGCTCTCACCAAAACGATTGAAACCGACTATTTTTACAACGCTTCGCCGCGCTTCCCCGTCGTCGGGCTCATTACCGAAGAGAAGCGTCATTACGACACATTCCTCGGGGCGGCTGCCGACCTACTTGCCGACACAATGACGCACGAGTGACGTCACGACCCACGACCCATGCCACGCACACACCTACACCGCGCGATGTGCTGTTATATAACGTGCTCTGCGATACTACAAGATTTGAAGATGTTCACTTTAATGATCTTGTTATGTCTACATATACATCCAGATGACGTACCTACTATACCTAAAGTATTAGATAGTGTGGCCTGAGGCCTAAAACTTACCTAGACTGGTCGAAAACATCAGGCTAGCTAGATATGAATATAACGTTCACCGCGCAGTTAGGTACACTTAAATTTCGAACGCGCTGAGTCTTCTTGACTACCTTATTCGCATCAGTGATATCCTATTACTGCGAAACAGAGACACGTCGTCTTCAGAGAAAACTGCGGCGCTTATAAACAAAAGAAAAACATAATCTGTTCGTCCCTTGGGGAGTTACGGTTCCACACACAGACACACACATACATGTCAGACACCTCGAACCTTTTTGACGACCTCCCTGGCGCAGGGGACGCGTGCTCGATTTCGAGTGGGTGAGGTCGCGAGTTCGATTCGGGCCACTTTGGAATTTTATAATTTCTAAATTGTCTCAGAGCCTGTAGACAAAGTGACATTCTATTAGCGAATTTTCGAATACAAAAGCCGAAAACGTATGGGATTGACACAATGCCGTACTATACTTGTATAGTGTAAAAAAACTTACAATGGGTATCCTGGTGGACGAAGTGGTTGTTTTTGCGTCGGGGAATAAAAACATGATTTAGGTATAATAGCAGGATGGATTCCATTACTAACTAAGTACCTACCTATACACACACGCAATAAAAATCAGTATTCATCTTTGTCGTTGAAGACATTGAAAGATCAGCGCGGCGACTAATCAATGCTAAGTTGACGAAGCGCTTCTCATCTGATCGCATCGCTGCACACTTAGATGTGCTGCCAGCTGCCATATAAAAAAAAACTAAAGTTGCTTTTTTTTTGGTAAATATGACATTTTCTATTAATGGATCCATCTAGATCGGTCCATCATGAAAATCGTTGGAGCCGTTTCCGAGATTCAGATTATTATTTATCTTACACCTTTAAACGATCAATTCTTTCTTGTATAGCCGGTGATGTTTAGTTGTAATCATCCGCAGTTAATCACAAACAGGAGGACTACTTCACACCTGATCGCATCGCTGCACTCTTTGAAGCGCTGCCAGCTGTCAGATCTCTTTAAATGCGTCGCACGCAGTTTCTACGACTGACGACGCGACGCGGTGTTAATTCGTATTCATTCACTGTGTTATTAAATCGGCACCTGGTGTGTGATTCGCGAAATTATAAAATTGTACATCGGCCGACCATCGACGGTAACCATAGAGACGCAGCCATCACCAGCCAATCGAAGCCTTATCTGCATAATTGATGCACGCATTAACCAATCAGATCATAGATGTAAGATCGTCGCTGCTGTATTTTTGCAGAATCAAGGCCCTGATGGATGGTTGGATTTAGTTTTCTCAAATATTGGACAAAGTTCACATTGTAAGTTTATGACAATGAATTTCGTGCAAATAATAACTTAACATTTTGGGGTTGGGTAAAAATGAAACTCTTATGGTGAAACGTCCGTTCGTCACACACGATTATCTACTATATAAAAATAAGTTGGGTTTTCCTTCCTGACGCTATAACTCCAGAACGCACGGACCGATTTCCACGGTTTTGCATTCGTTGGAAAGGTCTTGGGCTCCGTCAGGTTTATACCAAAGAAAATTCAGGAAATTTTCAACAGAACAGCGGGAAAATCTTTTTTCACATACAGCGCCATCTCTGATACATAGCATGTACTACAAACCAATATTTCAATTGCTGTTCAGGCGCTGTGGGGGAAGGGACTGTGGGTAACAGGAGACAAACGGGCCGGGACAAAAATATTTCCAACGCGGAACAGAGTCCGCGGGCACTGCTGGTTTTTCATAAAAACACTAACCGAGTAAATGTTGTTTTGCCAATTAGGGGTATGAAATATGAAGAATTGCTTACTACCTACTTACTACTGAATAATAATTTAATAAAAATCGGTCAAGCCCTCTCCGAGGAGTTTGGATTGGTTTTGGCAGGGAATTTTACCCAACCACCTTAATGTAGGTAACTTAACTTAACGCATTTACCGCCTAGCCATGGGAAAATTCGCTAAAGTGTCGCAAACATTTGTTTGCGACACTTTAGCGAATGGAAATGTATACCAAGCATGCTATGGCACTAAAAGAATACCTAAACATCCATATAAACATTTTATGACTCTCTTAAAACGTATATTATATTGTACACGTTTTGGAGAGTCTTTATAGAGTAGTTCTTATATGGTAAACAATTCCGTATCCGTAAGCATATTTTTTAATCCAAATTTTCTCGAACCTTGAAACCATTACTTTTGTTTACATTTTTTTAGCTCAGTGTAGTATCTGTAAACAGTATAAGGCTTATGCATACGGTCCCGTTCAAAGTCCATACATAGTTTAAGTTTTTTTATAATAAGTTACCACATCATGTATCTGAAATGTCACTTAATAAATTCAAAGGGTTTGTCAATCCTAAACTCATTCAAAAGGCATATTACAATATTTAAATAAAATAAAATGGTAATAACATAAAAAAATACCCGGCTGAGTTTGTTGTGAGCTTCTTTTCAGCGGCAGGGCGCGTTTGGAACCCTCGTAAACTTAGTTTTAAGTCGACTTGAACTTATCACCATTATTATGCAAGAAATGTTTGTTGTTGTTTGTATAATTTCACTTTTTAGTTTTCTTTTAGTTTTATATTTTAGATATTTTAGATTGTCATGTACCTATTTCTATTCCTTTGAATAAATTTATTTTCTTTCTTTCTTTCTTTCTTTCTTAAATGTCATACCGACGTTCACAAGAGCCTGTGTGTTAGGCCTATGTGAAATAAAGACATTTGATTTGATTTGAAAGCCAAGACAAGACAAGGAAAACTCTACTGCCTCTCTACTGCCTATAGCGAGGAAAACTCGGGGTTTCATTATGGGGTGGGAAATGGGAATCGCTGGAAGGTGCCCGTTTTGTACTACCTCGATGCGTGAAGGGCTTGAGTGCCACTGATTAGGTCCACTTGTACCCGTACTTCACTGATCTCCATTCTATGGATTGCTAACTGTCAACCTAAAAATGAAGACACTTGATTTTCGCCATTTTGGCGCTGATTGTTGCGTAGCCTGACGTGAGCGTCTACGGATATAAAATAAAATGACATTCAAAACGTCAATTACTACCAACAAATGTCAATTTAGTACCGTGGACGTTCGAGGGTGGCGTAGGGTACTTCAAATCGGCACGAAATAAAGAAATGTCAGATATTACGAGTATATAGATTAATCCATAGAATGGAGATCAATGCCGTACTCCCACTGAGCTTTTTCCTTTTCTTCTTGATGAGACGGCCGTGCAGGGCTTCTATGCTCTCAGTAGCATGTAGACCATCTCCGATCTATTGGGCTCGCCGGCCGCAGTATAGATTTCCCCTCCAAAACCCTTTGATACCCGACGACCGAATGGCGTAGCGGTATAGCGAACCTGCCGTAGGTTCGATTCCCACCACTGTACTAAATGTTTGTGGGATGAGCATGAATGTTTTCCAGTGTCTGGGTGTTTTCCTATACTTATATTATATTTATGTATATAAAATCTTAAGTAAATACATAACTTATCAGTTATCTATAGTACCCATAACTCAAGTTGACGCTCACTTTGGGACAAGAATCAAGATAGCGAAGTGTGTAAAAATAAGGAAAAAAAACCGGCCAAGTGCGAGTCGGACTCGCGCACCGAGGGTTCCATACCATGAAAGTAGTAAAACATTGAAAGAATCACTTTTGTTCATGAATTTACGAGTATAATTTACATGTAGGTACTTTTGTTGGCAAACCGCAAACGTAACTTTGTTTTTGGCGAATTATTGTTATTATCAAAAAAAGTATATTAGTCAGCGAGTTGATTTTATTTTTCCTGTAAAATATACGTTAACTTCTATTGATCATAATTATTTCAGATTTTTCGATTGGTAAACTTCGGAGATAAGGGGGGGGGGAACGGTATTTTTTTCGACAGTTTGCCCAATAAATCAAAAATTATCAGGCTTAAAAATAAATAAAAATTAGTTTTAGAATACACAAGTAACGCCCTTTCATATGATACCCCACTCAATATTGTTATCTCATTTTGAAATTTTATCGACCCGGTTTTTCCCCCTTTTTTAAATAAAAATAAAAACAATTTTCAAATTTTTACGATTGTTATGACGTCGGGTCACTATTACCTATAACTATTCTAAATTTCAAGTCGATAGCTTGAATAGTTACTGAAATAATCGAGTGTGACAGACGGACGGACGGACGGACGGACGGACGGACGGACGGAGAAAGTCTCACTATAAGGGTTCCATTTTTACCATTTTGGTATGGAACCCTAAAAAATAATCGACTTTAATAGACGGAGGGACTTTCTACCATTTTGGTATGGAACACTAACGTATGGATGGGACATAACAATATACATTATGACTAGAGCTGGGGGAGAATGTACACTTTACATCTATCAGTTACAGGCTTACTCGGCATCACGTGTGTAGCAGGGCATGGCCTTAGACATCGATATAATCGACACCGGCACCGATATGTTATTATCGAACAGTGTATTAGATATACTCGTTTACATAGTACGCCAGTTCCTTGCGGCCGAATCTGGCTGAATAACGAAACAAGACGTCGCGTAAACAATCGCTGAGCGTGGCTAATTGCGCCGGCCGCGGCATAGCGAGCGGGGGACTCTTGTCCACCACCACACAGTTTCAGCTATTATCTTTTTGAAGCGAAAACTTTTGGCGAGTTGGGTTTTTTTTGAATTGGAAAAAACCGTTGAACTCGCAACTCTGTTACCGTGCTACGTAATTTTTTTTTACACTATACAAGTTAGTACTTGACTGCGATCTCACCTGATGGTAAGTGATGATGCAGCCGAAGATGTTAACGTACTAACTTAGAAGGGGTAAGTAAAGTCACCCCAACGGTTTCTACACAGCATCGCACCGGAACGCTAAATCGCTTTGCGGCACGTCTTTGCTGGTAGGGTGGTAACTAGCCACGGCCGAAGCCTCCCACCAGACCAGACCTGAGCCAATTTAGAAATTATAAAATTCCAAAGTGGGCCCGTAGCGGGAATCGAACCTGCGACCTCCCACTCGAATCCGAGCGCGCGTCCCCTGCGCCAGGGAAGTCCTCAAAATCCCCCTGGCGCAAAATTTATCAAATTAATTTAAATTTAATTAATTGATTCGTCAAAATTTATAGACACAAATGCGAAGGCGGGGTAGCAGTCGGGGGAAACGAAGGGGCTATGTTGGGCTTGCAACCACTAAAAGCTGTCTGTTTCCACTGCAAACCCACTGGCGGGAGTATGGGATTCACTATCGTTGACTGAACCTGAAGCTTTACGAATAATGTGTCGAGTCAACAACTAATGATAATAATAAATGTATCGGTCTCTGCGGAAAACTTACGTCCCTACTGAGGAAAATAATCCTGTAGTTCATGACCTCGAACTTATGAAAAGTAACACCCATCGATAGATCAAAGAAATATCGAAGTATCAAAGTAGTAGAAGTTTATATCGACACCTGATATGAAGAACATTGTATCTGATTTTGTTAAGTTTTCAGGAGAGCGTTTTACAATTTTGCTGCATTTAAAAAGTGGCCTAGTGATATTGAATAAAGCCGCATCTGTGATGAAGTAAATTGTTCTACTCTTGTTTTTTGCGTTC
The DNA here is from genome assembly GCA_963855885.1 of Coenonympha glycerion. Lineage (NCBI taxonomy): Eukaryota > Metazoa > Arthropoda > Insecta > Lepidoptera > Nymphalidae > Coenonympha > Coenonympha glycerion. The sequence continues at coordinate 2,851,662 of OY979631.1, forward strand.
TGTAGTATGAACTTGATCACGTTGTGATACATAAAACGGAAATCTGTTTTTGTTCAAGTTACAATGATTAAAAATACGATTGTCTTAGTTCAAAAACATTGTATGAACAGTTCCAATAATGTAAGGACATGGTTTTATGAATTATATACAGTAACAAAAATGTAATTAGAATTACAATGGCGTTACATGTGCATTTCAGTCATAACATCATTGTATAGTAATAAAATTATGACTGACTTTTTTTCGAATTGTACTTACTATTAATTTTATAATAAAATAAAGTAACGAACATTAATCGTAGTTTAATCAAACAAAACTACTTACGCTAACATTAATGAGATCTCAAAACATTTCTTTATTACTTTCTCTATACCAACCAAATTATTTTAATACGTAAACTGAATATGAAAACAATTGATATAATATGAAAATGGAATTCTTCATAACCACGATCGGCACAAAAAATATCTATTATTACTCATTGTTATTCAAATAAAAGTTCGCAAAAATTAATAAACCTGATAACATCGCTGTTACAATATAACTAATCATAGCATTTTCTTCATAACTTCTTTTTAAACTCTGAATCAGAATATTTTTAATACTTGTGATAAATGATTTTATTATTATATTATTATTATAGTTATGATAAAGAAAACAAATTCACAATCAAACACTTAATAAGTTCTTATTCGGCACTATCGGTTGAAATATTATTATCATCTACAGCATCCGAATGAGGTAAATTGACACAAAATATTTTGTATTGTTCAGGTACCTATTGCACCTGTATCACAAAGTGACATGAGATCTTGGAATTTAGCCTTTGAAATGTTAAGTGGTCTTTTATAAGCTAAAGATAGTTTAATGTCCCACAGAGAATTTAAGGATTTGACGTTAGATTTGTGCCTAGTTCTCGCAGATGCCTTAGTTTCAAAATAATTGGGAAGTAACTATTTATGTTAATGTGCTGAATTTTGGACCACATTACTTTAGGGTAAGGAGCGATTTAAAATATGTAGATAAAAATGGGAAATGCTTTCCAAAAACAAACTTCAAATGCCACTACAAAGAGTGAAATAATTTTTAATGTAAGTACACCAATTCGAAGTCGGGCGATTGTCTAAAACTCCGTCGTTTCTTCGCACATCAAGTTAGTAAGAAGGACTATTAGTGATTGTACGAAACATTGCCCGACTTCGAATTGGTGTACTTACATTAAAAATTATTTCACTCTTTGTTGTTTGCATTTGAAGTTGGTTTTTTGGAAAGCATTTCCCATTTTTATTTTTTACTTTTTAGTGGAAAGCAACAAAATGCTCAAGGCGTTGTAAAAGTATCCAAATCGCTTGAGATGTGTTTATAAAATCTAAAGAGTTCCCTCAATTTCAACAAGATCCCATCATCAGATCCTGACTTGATGTTTATAGTCATCAAACCAGTATCTGCTAGCAAATGCACCAGTAACTATAAAAAATACCCAACTCCCTTCAAGTATACTAGCAAAATTTGAGGAGTTCCCTCGATTTCACCAAGATCCCATGATCAGATCCTGACCTGACTACCATAGGACAACTTGGAAAATATTACTCTTTCAAATCATACCCAAATTGTTTCAAGTGTCCATATAAAATTTGAAGAGTTCCCTCGATTTCTCCAAAATCTCATCATCAGATCCGGACCTGATTAAAATGGGACCATCTGGGAACTATACCCTTTTAAACAAAAAAAGAATTTTTCAAATCGGTCCACGCGTCTTCGAGTAATCGGTGAACATACATAGATAAAAAAAAGATTCCGACGAATTGAGAACCTCCTCCTTTTTTGAAGTCGGTTAGTTAAAAATATCCTTTTGTGTAACTTCCTTCAATAAATATGGTTTTCCTGTCGTTTTCGTACCACTGTTGTGGAATGTAAATGGTTTGATTTGATTGAAAAGTTCAACGGTCAGTAGTAATAAAAGTGTAATAGGTATTGTTTACAGTTATTTTGATTGAAACTTTCAGAAGTATAAAGGTGTTTGTTGAAAGCAATATAATAGTACATCGACTTACTGTATATTATAAACTGCTATGATCTTGAAATTTGAGTAAAAAAATGGTATTTCTTATTACAATGTTACTATGTTCAAATAAGCCCAATACTATCGCTTTATTGTTTTTGGTAACTAAAAATACAATATTTTTTCAGCCAAAATCTGAATTATCTTGAATTACAATGAAATATTTTTTCATTTAAAAATCGTTCTAGTCGTCATATAAATACGGTTCCCAGATTGAAAGATACCTTTTTTTTCCCTCAGTATTTTGATGGTATAGTTGCAAAACGTTGTTTCATTAGTTACAATGTTCTTCATATCAGGTGTCGATATTGTACTTAATAAGTAGGTCGGGTCTGCTGCCGGGCAAATACAGGCACTTTACCCGTTCTTGGTTATCCAATTTTTGGTTATCACACGGCTCGTGAGCGTACGCGTAGCGTAAGCGTATTGTCGCATAAGCATAACAATAGGACAATTACGCCTCCTATGATTCGCTGCAACACCGCTTCGGCTGTCCGGACATGTTTGAAAATGTTCGTGCTCGTACTGCTCTCGTTGTACGCGAGCATTACGCTACGCTTACGCTTACGACCCGTGTGCGAAGGGCCTTAGACTACGAGTCTCCTCCAGAAGTTACATATACGAGTAAATTGGATCAAATACCACGTTCGAGGAATATTTGCTCAGTCTTCCATACATGTCCCATTCGTGACGTAAAAGTACTAGTCCAAATTAAAGTAAATTGATCTCAATATTGGGTCACGTATCGCTATAATATTATATCGCTTAGTTATAGTCCATATAGCATTATAAATAGCGCATACCTAACGCAACCATTCGGTGACACAATATGTTTTCATGAGCGAAGCTGTTATTTTTAACTCGCAGCGTAATGCGCGGTCAGGGTCTCCTCGGACTCGAGCACTGAGCATCGAGCATCTTTAAATTCTGAGCATTGAGCCTACTAACAAATAATAAGAGCTCATTGGCTCAACTGTGCGATGCAATGTGTCCTTCATAGATTTATAAAAGGTTGTCGCTCGCGTTTCGAATAGATAGAGCCCAAACCTACTCGTAACAACGACAGCTCCGTGAGCACGGTAGCGTTTTTTTGAAATTTGTAGCGACGGCTCGGGTTTGCCAACATAGGCAGAGTAATTTAGCAGTTTTGAACTCGAGGGCGGCCTCTAGTCTATGGTGTCCTTACATGATATTTACTCTTTCGTAGATCTAACAAGTGTTGTTTTGCCATGTAAATAATTATTTCTCATTGAGTTAGGGGTATGAAAAATAGACCTACCGAACTTAGACAATATTTCATAAAAATCGGTCGAGCCATTTTGAGGAGTTCAGTAAAAAAATTGGCACGAGAATTTCATATATTAATAAAGAAAAAGTAGATGTAGCGCTTTAATAAATAATCTAAACTAAAACATCGCTGCGCGCTGTCGCATAGCATTCTATTTCCATCTAGGTAAATAAAATCCTATTATTGGAAAATAAAAAGCCATCATGATTTATATTGCTATGCTTTTACCCAACTACTGAGTAGGTAGCTAAGTAAAAGCATAGCAAAGAACTAAAGGGTGTATCAATAACCCTGTGGGAGTCCTCGTCTAGCGCCGACAAAATACCTCCATTTTATACGTACCTATAACATAAGCTCTTAGAAAAGCTTTCTTCGTTAAAATACCTTTTATATTTTATGCTTGCGATTGTTTCTTTTATCACAGTATATTTTCTTTTGACGCCACGCAATTTTCACGTACATAACATAGGTACTTAGTAATAACAATTAATATCCTAGACACACACACCTCTCTTCTTTCTAACGTAACTATACCACACGTTGTCTCACGAGAAGTCTAAAATCAGCAGAACGTAAATAGATTTCTAATTTAAATTATACTCACTTAGGTTGAAATAGTCCCGTATAGAACACATATTGTAACAAAATTGGATGTGACCTTTGACGGAAGTCAATTAGGGTCGAAATAGTCATAGAACCGAACTGCCTAACCCCGACACCATGCAGTCTTGCTTGTCCTACCCCTAGTGTTTTTTTAAGCTGGAGGCACCCGGGCGAGCCAGAGCAGCCGAGGCTTCGGAGCCCGGAAGTGAGCGTGGGTGCCTGGTTGCCCTGGGCGTCCAGCCTTGGTCGCTCCGGCTTGTTTGGTTGCAAATGCTTTGCTACGTAAGAGCAAAGGGCACTACCCGCAGTGGCAGAGACGTCGCAGATCCGAATTACTTAGTCGCTATTTTAGAGCTGTCATAGATATGCCTTGGACACTCTACTCCACTGCTCTCGTCTTTCACACATTTCCTATCGCCGTTTAGGAATTGTATAGATTTCCTAGGAAATGTATACAGTTCCTAGGAAATGTGTTCATTAATGGATGTTAAAATTTTCATTTCACACATTTCCTAAATGAGCCAAGAATTCTATACTTACATTTCTTAGGAATTGTATACAATTCCTGGGTTTTACACATTTCCGTTAAAATATGTATGTATATTACAGAATTATCGTAAATGATCGCTGTGTTCACAAATTGATCCCACAGCTCTCTAATAAAGATTGTAAAGCGACTTTGTTTTTATCATAATATGGTTCAGCAAAGTTTACGGCTACGAACTAACAAAACAAAGCAACTCAAATATTTGAAAGCTCGCGTAGGGCTGTAACGAATTTCAGAAGCATTTACCTACTCGATGACGCAAAACTACCGTGCTATTCTGCAAAACAGCGACGAGCGTACATCTATGCATCTATGAATTTGTCAGTTGTAATAGAGTACAATTTTGCATGCCATATTCGGGTTGGCAGCTGTTTGGCAGCTATTTCATTTTGTAGAATAGCACAGCTAGTTCTGTCGTTGCGCGCGATTTTGTCTTTTTTTTCCAGGATACAAAGCCCTTTTCTAAATTAAAATATTTTTTTAATATCAATCCATCGATTGGTACATAATAATTATTTAGGTAGGTACCAATTCGAAGCGTACACCTGTATTTCCGATATAACCTCGATATGAATCCAATTTTCCACTGAGCTTAGTTCCAAAAACCAATGTCCCGGCCGCCGGTAGCTCGGCGTATTCCTGGGATTTGAGTTCGAAGGACGTAAACTACGCCCGTCTCATGTACGTCGGAGGCAACCCTGGCGGAACTGGGTCGAGGCGAGCTACGCGGTTGACGTCATCGTGACGTCAGCGACCCTCCCCCGGCCACGCCTGTGCCGCGTGTGCTCAGTGTGTTCCACTGTTTGTACGCTCTGTGTACTCGCTGCTCTGTGGCTATCCGCTTGTTTGTGAATGGCTCGGTTAGACAAAGTGCTAACACAAATTAGGCCTTAGGCGGTGATAGTCTAGGCCTAAGTTAACTTAACTTTTAACTTGAATTAGGAGGACTCGAGGCACCAACCACTGTTGGGAATTTTAAATTAAGTACTAGCTGACTGATGAAAAACAGCTCAGACCGAGTGTAGAAAATTTTATTTAAATTTTTTATGTGGCATTGTGAAATAATTGTACCCAGCTGTATGCTTTGGGTTCTTCTAAGTCCAAGGAACTTTGACGTGTGCGAGCCCCTGAACACTTATATTTATCACCATAATCTCATCGCCATAAAAAAAATATTTTTTCACGTTTACACTATAGCAACTATTATCTAATCTATGGTACGGTTAACACGCGTTTAAGATTAAGTATTACTACATACAGTATTTAAAAATCGAAATCTGAATTACTTTAAAATAAATGCTTCAAATATTATGAGCCCACATTCGCAGCTTTAGATCAAAGCGTTTTTAACATTCCTCCGAGCGTCACATCGAGTGGAAGCGAAGTATTTATTATAAGCAAGAATTTCGGGTTCGAGCCGAACAACTTATGGCGGCAACAAAATTGTTCAAATATTCCACATTTCTGTAATTCAGCCCGTGCAGGTTAAGTTTTTAATAGGTAGTTCATGATAATATTTTATACGATTTTATTTGGATCAATTCACCAGTGAGCTGCTAAAATTCAGGTCAAGCTGTAGTGCTGGTTCAGAATTCATATGAATAGTCAGAAATGAGATAATAGATTTTTTTTAACTATGCACAGAGAAAAATATAAAGCTCCAGTTAAAAGTTTGAACGTATTTGACATTTTTGGGATCGAGATGTGCGATACGGCCGAACCATCAACACTCTACGTCAACCTGGGCCAACGTTGTCCATCGACACTTGAAATAAAATATTTCGTAGCCCATCGAGGTAGGGTTGGAAATGGCTTATTAAGCGTTACGCAGCGTAGACCCAGCTGCTGCGCCCGCAGGTCGCCGTCGTACCGCGTCACCAAGCCGTCCATCGACGCTATACATAATCAGTCGTAGCCCGTCGAGTCAGGATTGGAAATAGCTTATTAACATAGCGTAGACCCAACTGCTGCGCCCGCAGGTCGCCGTCGTACCGCGTCACCAAGCCGTCCATCGACGCTATACATAATCAGACCTAGCCCATCGAGATAGGGTTGGAAATGACTTATTAACACAACGTAGACCCAACTGCTGCGCCCGCAGGTCGCCGTCGTACCGCGTCACCAAGCCGTCCATCGACGCTATACATAATCAGACCTAGCCCATCGAGATAGGGTTGGAAATGACTTATTAACACAACGTAGACCCAACTGCTGCGCCCGCAGGTCGCCGTCGTACCGCGTCACCAAGCCGTCCATCGACGCTATACATAATCAGTCGTAGCCCGTCGAGTCAGGGTTGGAAATTGCTTATTAACATAGCGTAGACCCAACTGCTGCGCCCGCAGGTCGCCGTCGTACCGCGTCACCAAGCCGTCCATCGACGCTATACATAATCAGACCTAGCCCATCGAGATAGGGTTGGAAATGACTTATTAACACAACGTAGACCCAACTGCTGCGCCCGCAGGTCGCCGTCGTACCGCGTCACCAAGCCGTCCATCGACGCTATACATAATCAGACGTAGCCCATCGAGATAGGGTTGGAAATGGCTTATTAACACAGCGTAGACCCAACTGCTGCGCCCGCAGGTCGCCGTCGTACCGCGTCACCAAGCCGTCCATCGACGCTATACATAATCAGACGTAGCCCATCGAGATAGGGTTGGAAATGGCTTATTAACACAACGTAGACCCAACTGCTGCGCCCGCAGGTCGCCGTCGTACCGCGTCACCAAGCCGTCCATCGACGCTATACATAATCAGACGTAGCCCATCGAGATAGGGTTGGAAATGGCTTATTAACACAGCGTAGACCCAACTGCTGCGCCCGCAGGTCGCCGTCGTACCGCGTCACCAAGCCGTCCATCGACGCGAGCGCGGAGCCGCCGCCGCGCGAGCTGCTGGAGCCGACGCCCTCCTTCAAGGACAAGAAGCCGCAGCTGAAGGGGCCGCGCCCGCCCGTCGGCTCTAGCGTTTCGGGTACTTACACTGTATACTCCATAAATTTTAGTACACTCGCAACACGCTCAAATGTTCTAATGAGCATGCTGCATGATGATGCCGAAGAAATTCCATGTAACCAGGGAACCGACATCGTCAGTTAGTACTATTTCAAAGCTTCGTATTAGAAAGATCTTTATCCGAGAACAACATTCTATAAAATCTTACGACATTATTCGAATCGGGAACCGGATCCAAGAACTCCGGTCGGAAAGCGACGTGTTACTTGCGCAAGGAATCAATCAATCAATCATTTATTTACGAGTACATTTGGTACATTGTGTTTATTTGATGAATTAATTCACTAAGCCGCCAAAAACTTTTTTTTCGGGATAGCCTATGTTTTTATCCAGACTATATATAAGTCAATCTCCATTTCACTTTTCGCCAAACCGGTTCGGTAATTTCAGCAGGAAAGAGTAACACAACTTTATTAAAACTTCTTTTTATTATAAGCGTTGTATTCGTAGTACTTTTCTACTTATATGATGTGCTACGTCGTAGGCCGTATCGAACCCTCTACGTGTTCTACGTAGCGACTTACGCACTTTTGTGATAAATGTATATTTTTTATTACTCTGTGAAGCCAGGACATGCGTGGGGGCAGTGATAGATTTCCCCGCTGTGTGTTTCCAGACTCCATCTCGCTGTCGTCGCCCGTGGCGTGCGCGTCGCCCCGCGAGGACGTGGGCGGCGCGCCGGTGCCGGCCAGCGTGGCGGAGCTGCCGGACGAGCACCGCGCGCTGCTGCTGGGCAGGCTCGCCGGGCAGCGGCCGCGCCGCCGCCGCGCCATGGTGCTCTACGTGTGCGCGGCGGACTCACAAGGTGGGCTTACTTATACGACAATAGATAAAAATAGTAAAGATAGGCCGATCCGAACATTTTATGTAAACCTTCTTCATACAAGCAAACAGTAACGTCATCTGTCAAATACCCGCTGCCGCCGCCGCTGACCGAACTACCGCGTGGCCTTATACTGTTGGTACTAATGACACCCCTGAACTGGCGACATTTTTTCGTACTGTTCGCCCTGTCTGTAGTATACAAGCCTGTGTATACGACTCATTTTTAAAAGGATAAGGGGTAACTTGTACATTCAGCCTCTTTGGTCTCAGGAGAATGAAAATTCAATCGTGAGTAGAGAATTTGCTTAGGTATATCAATAACTTAACTTAAACTTATTTAATCAGCCTATGGACGTCCATTGTTAGACATAGTCCTTTCCGAGAGCGTGCCACCACACACTGTCCTCCGCCTTCCTCATCCACCCGCTACCAGTGACCTTTTTTAGGTCGTCGGTCCAGCGGGCAGGAGGTCGTCCTACGCTGCGCTTGCCGGTACACGGTCTCCACTCCAGAACACGTCCGCGGTCCGCCCCAACGGCCGTCGGTCCTGCGACAGATATGGCTTATATAAATAAAAAGTGTTATTACTCTGTGTACAGACTGCTGCGCGGAGAAGGGCGCATTGCACTGCGGAGTGGCGGCGCGCCTGCGGGTCAGAGCCAGGAAGCGCGGGTGGCGCGTGCACGTGGCGGACCTGCACTGGAGGTCGCCGCTGGAGCAGCAACGCGACCATCGCTTCCCCGTGCTGTGCATCTCTGAGCTAGCGCGTGAGTAGTATCACCAAGTATACTCCACATCAAACGAATTAATTGTGAAACATTCCGGTGTCAAATTGGCAAATTGAGAATTTACCTACATTCCCAGCTACATAAACATCACCAAACTTACATCACTAAAACGGATTCCAGGCCAATCCGAGTTGGGAGCCGTGGTGCCCGTGCTGTTCCTCAACGCGAGCCTGGGCACTCCGCTGCTGCCGCACTCGCTGGAGTGCGCGGACTTCCACGCCGCGCTCGACGCCGCCGAGGACGACAACGACAAGAGCTTGCTCAATAAATGGTTGGCACGATACTTCAACCGTCTACATTCTACACCTAAGAGTTAGATCATATCACAAACCAGAGTTCATCGGAGGTCAACAAAAATAAACATTTTTATTCACGAGCTGGAACCCTGATACTGGTACTTGCATTTTCAGACAAGAACCCATTGACTGGAAAGGGTAGAAGGATATTCAAATTCACCACCACACAAACACACATAAAATCTTGGATCCAAAAAGACGTTGAAAAGTTATGGAATATAGAAAATATGGATGGAAAGGAGATAGACCTGAATAAACACATTGGCTGTTTTTATCTCGAACAAATTCATGCTTCTAATGCTTTTCCCTCGCTGCCCAGGTACAGCCTGGACAGCAGCACGACGCCGCCGTGCTACCGGCTGGTGCGCGGCGCGCCGGCGCGCTGGCGCCGCGAGATGGCGCGCGCGCTCAGCGTGCTCGTGCGCACGCTGCCGCAGGAGGCCTGCGACGCCTACCTCACCACCGTGCTGGAGCAGGTATTAGCTGCAGTGACTCGTACTTTGCCGACTGTCCCATTAAAGTAACAATGTTCTTTAGGGGGAGCTAAATTAGAAATGCATTGAAAGATTTTTGTCTTTGTCAAGGGAATTTGTGAAAGAAAATATTGTGAAACTTTCCAAGGAATTTTACAAAATAAAGCAATAGTTGTATATCTCCCTCCGGTTTGAGAACTCACGTAGTGACTAGTGACCGTCGTCTGAAAGTACTCTAGTAGTTCTTCCTCAGTAATATACCTAATATTACTGAGGTAACTTCGAAAGCGAGACGTAGGTCACTGTCCCGTGAACATGAAATCGCCACAGTGTAAATATTTGGGGTGCTATCAGGAAGTGCAGCACACAGTGCTGATGAGCTCGGAGGCGGCGCGGCGCTGCGTGTGGGTGTGTCGCGCGGGCGCGGCGGCCGACGCGGACGCCGACGCGGACCACCAGCGGGAGCTGCAGCGGAGGCTCGCCAACCTGCAGAAGGATCTCAAGGTGTGTTGTCACTCGCCGACTGCGACAGTGCCGTCGTCGTATCTCGCAGGCGGCGCGGCGCTGCGTGTGGGTGTGTCGCGCGGGCGCGGCGGCCGACGCGGACGCCGACGCGGACCACCAGCGGGAGCTGCAGCGGAGGCTCGCCAACCTGCAGAAGGATCTCAAGGTGTGTTGTCACTCGCTAGTTGCGCCAAAGGGTCACAAGAAGCCATCATGTCATGACGAAGCCATCGAGGGAGTGGTCCCTCGATGGCTTCGTCATGACATGATGGCTTCTTGTGACACTTGTGACTCAACGTACTGGTGGTAGTACGTTGAGTCAGATTGAAGGAACATCCTTTCAGCAGTGATTGTCATAGGAAGAACTTAATACTATTCTATATTATGTTTTGGTACGATTTTGGAACAAAATTTCTGGATATTTGTCTTCTTAACGTTGTCATTGTAAGATGTTTTGATATGTCCACAGCTCCACCTCAGCGAGCGGAACGTCATCCGAGCTAGCGTGCGCGGCCGCCCCAACAACGGGTTCAGCGACGACGAGTACACGAGCGGAGTGAAGACGGCGCTGGGCGAGCGGCTCGACGCGCTGTTCGACGCGCTTGTTGGCGAGGGAGAAACTCCCGCCGGCTATTGTGGAATACCTGCTAGGTATGTATTGAGTGAGAACTATGATGGAGTAGCAACGTGGACACTCACAGTGCTCTACAAGTTCAAAGTCGTGCAGCGTGCTTTGGAGAGGGCTATCTGAGGGATAAAATCTGTAACGAACACATCAGAGCAGGACCAGAGTAACCGACATAGTGAGGAATATAAACCGTAATGAAAACATCCGTATCAGAATCAGAGTAACTGACATAGCCCAACGGATAAGCAAGCGAAGCAGCAGTGGGCCATATCTGTCGCAAAACCGACGGCCGATGGGTAAGACGTGTTCTAGAGTGGAGATCGCGTACCGGTAACACTGCGTAGGACGACCTCCTGCCCGCTGGTCCGCCGCGGTCTTGAAAAAGGTCGCGGTTGGATGAGTAAGGTTGAGGACCGTTCTTTCGGAAAGACCTTTGCCCAGCTGTGGACGTCATAAGATGTTTACTTGACATACGAGTAGGTGCTTATAGCTGATCCTTTGGAATATGCTTGAATGAGAAAGATCAAGATTTTACGTAATTTACAGTGTCTGATAATAACGCCGAATTTATAGTACCTGAATAAGGATTTCATCTAGCCGGTGGTTGCGACGATATTAAGATTAGAATTAGACAAATAGACCCAGAAATTGTCTTAATGATGACTTAGACTATGGAATTACTGGAATCACTGTTCCTCCTTTACTATTTATTTCGCTAATTCTGTTGCAGCCTCTTCGACGAAGTGAGCGAGCACCTCGCATTCTGCCAGAAGGTGACGCAATGCACCTCCAACAGAGAAATCACACTCAACGAGCTCAAAACGTGAGTACCTAACAAAAATTTATCTGCTTTTTTATTTATTTTTAGGATTCAATTCAACCCAAAATGGCAGATAAAATCATTGGCCATTTAGTTAGCATATACGGAGCTTAATTACTGGACGCACGCACCACCATTTTCAGTTCCTTTCTATAATATTCCTCGTGTATAAAAAAGTTTTGCAAAAGAGAGTAGATAAAACACTTCTGTTTCAATAGTTATAATTGAGAGGACACTTTAACGCAGAAAAAATTATATAAAACAATTCTAAAATATTTAAATGCTACAATTTTGCGCTTAGAAACGATCTTTTTCTAATATATAAAATTCTTGTGTAAATTTTCCGAACCAAAACTTTTTCCGAAAAACAATAGCAAAACAGGAATGGGGAATACAAATAATTGTTCGGTTTGAAGATGTTTTCCCAAGCTGTATTTTTATAATTTGGCAGATATATCCGCGGCGAGAGTCCTGTGCCGTTGGCGCTTCTGGGCGGCGCGGGGTGCGGCAAAGCCACGCTGCTGGCGCGCGCGGCAGCACTCGCGCCGTCGGTGCTGCCAGATGTCGCCCTAATACTAAGGCGAGGACTATTTTTATTACTGGCAATGAAATATTCCATATATAACCTGCCCCTAGATTGACTAAGAACAACGTATTATTCGTTATCGTAATCGTTTACTAATTCTGCCCGCTGATTGGGTTCCTGATTTGCGTCAGCCAATCGCGTGGCAGAATTCTCTAATGATTACGATAACGACGAATAAGTTTTACTTACGCAGTCAGACCCCCGTTCGCAGACGGTTTGCCGATGACTTCCCCTCCTATTCATACGACCGCAACCCGCAATTGATGCGCGATGGTGGCGGTCGTATGAAATGGGAGGGGAAGTCATCAGCAAAGCTTCGGCGTACATGTAGTATTATCGTAACCTCCCTAGAGTTCACTAGCACAATAAAATAAATGTGGGTTTGAAATTAAAGGAACTTGAAACCCATTTTACCCTCCAACAAAAGTGTCATTTTTATTCAAAGGACCTGTATATCATTTTAGTTCTATTCGCCTATTAGGCTACATACAATACAATCTATACAAATAGATATTTGTCTATGCTATATAATTTTAAGAGGATATAGATAGTAGAAACGGACACTCCCTTGGGTCCCCATTTTTTTTGCATATTAGTCATATCGCTTATGCACTATCATTTTAAGAATCACATTTCACGTGATCTGATCATCTCACTTTGTTTTCTGTCCAAGTTTCATTGATATAGACAATGGCCGGGAAACAATGAAAAATAATTATCTCGTTATGATTTTATGCCCTTTTACTATCCTACGTCTAACATTATACAGCCTTAAAAGAGACATAAAAATCCTTGCCATGTTATGGAATAAAATTGAACTATTTTAATCCACAACATGGCGGGACTGCATTTGGACGTGAGTTCGTGACTCTTTCACGCTGGAACAAGCATTTTGCTTCTCCCTTACATACTTTTGCTGTAATGTGCGAGCGAGACGCAAATAGACCGTTAAAGTAATTTGTGTACAAAACTACAAATATTCCTATTTGAAATAAGAATCCTATTCTGGGAATATGGTAGTCATATGGTAGTGGTTTCTTAGTGATATCAGCTCTCGGGGAATTGATTCCACTCGTAGTTAAGAAGGTAATGTCGCGTGTGGTAAAACTAAGTACTAAAAGGCAATCGTTTCCCTAGGTTCGTAGGGCTGACGCCGCAGTCGAGCAGCTCGCACCAGCTTCTCAAATCAATCGTGGACCAGCTACACGTGCTGCACGCCGGCACCGTCTACCGCGGACGTAATGTACGCACACACATACATAGCACTTCGTAGGGCTGACGCCGCAGTCGAGCAGCTCGCACCAGCTTCTCAAATCAATCGTGAACCAGCTACACGTGCTGCACGCCGGCACCGTCTACCGCGGACGTAATGTACGCACACACATACATAGCACTTCGTAGGGCTGACGCCGCAGTCGAGCTGCTCGCACCAGCTTCTCAAATCAATCGTGGACCAGCTACACGTGCTGCACGCCGGCACCGTCTACCGCGGACGTAATGTACGCACACACATACATAGCACTTCGTAGGGCTGACGCCGCAGTCGAGCAGCTCGCACCAGCTTCTCAAATCAATCGTGGACCAGCTACACGTGCTGCACGCCGGCACCGTCTACCGCGGACGTAATGTACGCACACACATACATAGCACTTCGTAGGGCTGACGCCGCAGTCGAGCAGCTCGCACCAGCTTCTCAAATCAATCGTGGACCAGCTACACGTGCTGCACGCCGGCACCGTCTACCGCGGACGTAATGTACGCACACACATACATAGCACTTCGTAGGGCTGACGCCGCAGTCGAGCTGCTCGCACCAGCTTCTCAAATCAATCGTGGACCAGCTACACGTGCTGCACGCCGGCACCGTCTACCGCGGACGTAATGTACGCATACACATACATAGCACTTGACTACGTTCAACCCTAAAGGCGGGTCTACGCTAGGCGAATCGAGCACGAGCCGAACACAATTCGTGTACTATGGACCGACTAACAAGCCTCGAACGAGCGCACTGCGAGCATTTCATTCGTGCTCAGCTGCGTTCCGCCTGTTGTCAATTTTTTGACGAACACAAAGGGATTGGAGGACAGTGATCGTTGTAGGTTCGTTGTAGGTACGTCCACACTTGACGCCGCGAACGACGAAGCGAAACTGCACCGCTCGTGCTCGGTTCGTGCTCGATTCGCCTAGCGTAGACCCAAACCTGAGGATATGGGCACGATATGGGTATGGATTTGCGTTTTTTCGTACAAGCAAACAGTAGCCATCTGTCGAAATTTATCTACATCTTGGCCTTACTGCTGGTGATAAAACAAGCATTTTTGACACCGTCATTTCTATAGTTCCCATGCATCATATTATTTAATGTGCATTCTAGTAATTTGGACGTGCTGCGCTGTTTGCGCATACACCCTGCACATATTGTCATCGTCGTACCATTCACCCATTCACAGAAGGCAATCTCCCGCTTCTTTATCGTTGTCGAAACACGTTCAAAATCTTCGTCACAATTGCACTGAACTTGCACTGAACGAGAAAAATACAAATTGAATAGGTATATCAGCCTACCGAATCCGAAAACTATTCATTAAACAACTGCAGTGAAGTCGGGTAAAGTAAATAAAAAAATCATGGGAATGCCGTGAGAATGCCATATCAAATCGTGTGACGTAAAGAATGAAATTTGATTAGTTGATCACGTGACTTATCGTTAGCGAATTTCATTGCTAAGATATAATCAATATGTGACGTCATTTTTGTGTTCCCCCAGGAGGCGAGCACGTTGTCGTCGGCATTAGCTCGGCTCCTGGAAGCGATGGGCAGGTCTCGCCCCGTGCTGCTGTGTATAGCGGGCGCGGACGCGCTGCGGGGGGCGCGCTGGCTACCCTCCCGGCTCCCGGAGAATGTGAAGATGATCGTCACCGTGACGGAAGGTACGTACAGCCCCTACCTTCACTCGAACTCATCACTCAAGCGAGGCTTGTGAGACAGCTGAATCGGTGAATCGGAAACATGACAGAATATAGACGAAACTCCTAATGTCCACACAAACTCAAATCGGCAAAACCTGACTTCTCAAAAGAAGGCGAAATAGTGTACCTATTATTGTAATATTTTTATAGGACATTTTAACTTTTACGAGTACCATCAGATTCATTTGTAGGACAGATTAATTCGTTTTGCTATAATCTGCTACTTGAAACTGCCCTGCCTGAACACTGCCCACATGAAACACCACACGCAATTTTCCAACACTTTCTTCGACGCACGTTTTCTGCATATTGTACCACACAGAATCTTTTCAAGTAGCGGATTATAGCAAAACAAATTCACCTGTACTACTAATTATGGATTCCCGCAAAATAACGCTTGCTTCCATTCAATAGCTAGATTCATGCTTAATTTATATTTTCAGAAAAAGACGAGCCATCTAGTTCAGCAATTATGGCCGTGTTGTCATCAGAAGATGGTCCTAAAGTAGTTCGAGCACCTCCAGTGGGTGCTGAAGAAGCCAAAGCAGTGTTGACGGCCTGCGCCGCTACTTACAGCAAAACTGGCGCCGCGTCGCCCCCGGAAGAGGCTTTGAAAGCTGTACAAAAATGTACCTTACCGCTATACGCAAAGGTACATTTTTATAAAATATGCTTTCTGACCAGCCCAAACCTTGGGCAGCTTTGAAGTTTTACTAACTGATCTTGGATTTAATAAGTCCTCCTTACGTACCTATTATTTCAGTTTTTGAGTCCAACCTCTTATGTGGACCATGATTTGATAATTTGGGGTCACACTCCAAGATCCAAAGTTCTATGCCGGTTCAAAGGTTGAACTTACTTTTTAGATCTTGGCGTGGCAAATATCCTTGTCAGCGGAAACATTCACAGAGCAGTCTGAGCCAGAGACGGCCCCTGAGCTGGTCATCTGTGAGGACCTGGAGGGACAACTGGAACAGATCCTGGTTACTACGGAAGCGGCCCTTGGGATGGAAAGGGTCAGGGCGTGTCTGTCTCTGCTCACGGCAGCCAGAAGAGGCCTAGACGATACGGAGATATTGGATCTGTTGGCTCACGATGATTTGTTCAGAAGCGAGGAGACATATTGTAAGTTTCCCTTTGAAGTGTCTAGATAAAATGTAGTTACTAGATGAAGGAGCATCAATCAGAATGTATTACAAGATCCGAAGGTTTCCTGTCTGAATACTTCTTACGAGTAGACATTGTCGATGCAGTTCCCTGGGCGCCGGGGGCTCTGTTCTGGCCCCAGCTGGGGGCGTTGCTGGCGCCGTGGCTGCGCTGGGACGCGCGCGGCGCGGCGCGCTGGCGGGACGCGGCGCTCGCGGTCACCGCCACCGACAGATATGCCGCACACGTCCACGCGGCCAGGCAGACCCTTGTGGAATATTATGAGGTAAACTAACTTAAAATTTTAACTAAAATATATAAAAGCAAAAACAGTGATAGGTACTAATCGCGTTTGACCAGAAGATCAGATGGTCATGCTGTATCTTTATCGCGTTGTAGTAAATCGTTTAGCATGCTAGTTCGCACTTGACCAGGCTTATTATTTCAGGGAAAATGGTTCGTAGAAAACGACCCAAAAATGAGTGGACGACTAATTTCACAAGAGAACAAATTTTCGGATGAATGGTAAGACTTATATTTATCATTTAATATAATATATTGCAATGAACTTCAATATATAGATTGAATATATAGACCTTATAGATTGAAGATTGATAATTAACTTTCTTCAGGTATAACACGAGAAAGTTCGACGAGCTTCCATTCCAACATTACCACCTTCTGAAGGAAGATCCCGAAGCCTTCGCCGTCAAGCCATACTTCACTCAACTAAGCTGGATCCACGATAAGCTAGCTGCGACTGACTGCGGTCTGTTTCTCGAAGACATAGCTCTCGTCCACATAGATCCACTGCCAGAACATTTGGAAATTCTCAAAGAAGTCTTCGAGACCCATTCGTACGCATTAGATTACGACCACAGACAATTTTTCGGGCTTCTGCGAACCACAATGGAGAAGAGGAATCGAGAAGGGGTTGACATAGAGAGTGATATAGTTCAGGAATGGATGAAAGAAGTCTTCGAGCCGCCAGTGCCAACGTTCTACCCAGCAAACGAAGATTTCTGGAAAGTCATAGAGACGAGAGAAAAGCGTGACCTGTCAATGGTGGAAGGTTTTGACACCAAGTCGTATAATTTGATAGTGAGGTTCGATTCGAGGGGGAAATTTGTGGCGACGGTGTCTACGGAACGCGAGGAGATCTGTGTGTGGGATGTCATGAGGTAAGTTCTAACACTTGTCCGACTTTCCGAGTCGCGTCTGTAGTTTATGTGCAACTAATACAAATAATAAAATGACCCCTACTCTTTTATTCTAAACGGTATTCATAGTCACAACTGAAGAGTGAACAATAGCCAACAAAAGAACAAATTTTCCATTTTCTTTCTAGGTGTAAATTAGTGAGGAAGATAGTAGGCATCACACACCCGATCAACCTCGTGCCAATCGACGAGTACCGTTGTGTGGTGCTCTGCAGAAGGGAGCTGAAAGTCTACGATTTAGATCAGGTACTAACATAATCAAGAAATGTTCACTTGTCCCCTTAGCGTCCTCGCAACTTGACATATAGGAGTATACGGCACGTCTTCGTGAATTGAACTACCTATAACAGTATTGACGTTAATTGTTATCAGGGTAAATTCATAGTGGCACTGAAGGGAGTGATGAATCAGAAGATGCCGTACTACGGGCTGCACGACGATAAGCACCTCGTGGCGCTCTCCAGGAACAGGATGTACGTCAACCTCATGAACATCGAAACTGGTGAGATGTGTTCACTGTTACCCGTATTAGTAGATTCATAGTGGCGCTGAAGGGCGTGACGAATCAGAAGATGTATTTTTTAAACCCCTAAATTGTAAGTCCTGATATTTTAAAAAGAGAAAATAGCCAGTTTCTTGCACGGTTTTCTATGTTCTGATAACGTGGCGGCAGCGTCAGACATTTCATAAGTGCCTTTACGTTTAAGACCTTTTTTTTTGTTATGGGAGGAGGAAAAATCCTCATTGGATACCGACTGGTAACGCCCGACTCCATTGGGAATGGTGCCCAATGACCTACGGACTAAAAACCTCCTCCCTGCCGCTGAACAATCTACCGAGAACCGCTAACGCATTTCTTCCGGTAGAGAGCTGTCTTCAGGCCTTCGTGGTATTTTGCCTCTCCCAGTTGTCTTGAATGCGTCGCTTTATAATGGCTCGCACCATCTCCGCATACCTATCCCATTGCGATGCAATGGGAAGTTTAAGACCTATGGGTACAATCAACGAACTAACATGTACCTAATTCTTTAATGCAGGTGATTGTGTGACGACGTTCAAAGCCGGGGAAGACAGATTCCTGAACTCGCTACTTGTATCTGGTGATGGAAGGTGACCATTTACTATATGTTATGCATTCATTACAACTAACACCCCGATAGAATGTAAAAAAAAAAACAATATTGTCGTACTGTTTTGATATTTTCACACTATGTTGGTATGAAAATATTAAAACTGTACTGCAACATTACTGTTTTATATCATACTTGCTCAGTAACTATGGATTACTATGGTGGAAAGTCTCCTTGTAAGTTGGTGTTTGCAATTCAAGGCAACATTACATCGCACTATGCTTGAATTGTAATGTTCACATTACAGTTCAAGGGCAACATTAGGTCGCACTATGCTTGATTTTTTTTATTTTTTATTTTTTTTATTTTCTCTTTATTTTTTTTTATTTTTTTATATTATTTTTTTATTATTTTTTATTTATTTTTTATTTTCTCTTTTTTTTATTTTTTTTATTTTTTTTATAATTTGTTATTATTATTTTTTATTTTTTTATTATTTTTTTTATTATTTTTTATTATTATTATTTTTTTTATTATTTTTTTTTTATTATTTTATTATTAATTTTTATTATTATTTTTTATTATTTTTTTTATTATTATTATTATTATTTTTTATTACTTTTTTTTTAATTTTTTTTATTATTATTTTTATTATTTTTTTTATTATTTTTTTTTTATTTATTTTTTCTCTAAATTTGCTAATTATTCTAATTAAAATTTCATTTTGCATTACCAATGTTTTATTTACCTCGCAAGAATGATATAAAGTAAAATGCTTACCTCGGTTGCAAGTAGCTATTACACCCTCGAACTATATTCACCCTCGCTCGCTGCGCTCGCTCGTGTGACTAAATATCTCGGGTGCACGCGATCCATTAGCGCCCTATGCGAGCTGCGCTCGCACTGGCGCCAAATTGGATCTTGTTCTGTAATAGCTTACTTACGTCCCTTGTGTAACAATCTATACTATTAAGAGGTGGTGGTACGTCCCCTGATCCCACTCCTCCTATCTCGTATTTACAAATATGCGTTTATTTTTAATTAATTATTATTATTTCTTACGACTTTCCTAATCTAAACCGTATTTGAACAGATAAAAGTGTCTTATTGAAGTGAAATTTATTATATACTAGCTGACCTGGCAAACGTTGTTTTGCCCTTAGGGGTAATTAAAAAATAGATAAATTGAGATTTAAACTATCCTATCTCTCAAGTTGGATCGAACTGCACATGGTGTGCGAATTTTATTATAATCGGTTAAGTGGTTTAGGAGTCCATTGAGGACAAACATTGTGACACGAGATTTATATATATTAGACTAGCTGACCTGGCAAACGTTGTTTTGCCCTTAGGGGTAATTAAAAAATTGATAAATTGAGATTTAAACTATCCTATCTCTCAAGTTGGATCGAACTGCACATGGTGTGCGAATTTTATTATAATCGGTTAAGTGGTTTAGGAGTCCATTGAGGACAAACATTGTGACACGAGATTTATATATATTAGAAGATTAGGCATTTTTTAGATGTGAATAAACCATAGAAGTCTCGATCGTAGGTCTATACAGTGTGTCCGGGATCGAACTAGCGATAATTTAAGGGAGTGTTCTATGGCTCATTACAAGCTAAAAATTTCCTATAAAGGGGGGCGCCCTTCCACCCCCTCCCCGTGAGGGCCATTTTAATTTTGGTTGGTATTATTAGGTATCCAGCGATGGAGAATATTGTAGTCAGTCGAATGAGACCATTTGAAAACATGTGAAGCAACAGACTTTCAAGTTATTACTGATTTTGTGTGCACATACCCAAAAAAAAGTTATTGCCGTTTGACTCAATGGCCGTAAGAGACACCTCACATAATTGTTCAATTTTTGAGGCGTCATGTTCTTTGTGTAATACATTATATTATGGCGTTTGTTACAGAGTGTTAGTGTGCGGTGATGAGACGCAGAAGCCGTTCCCTCTGCTGGTGTGGTCGCTGACCTCGAGGAAGCTCCTGTATGATCTCAGGATACCTCATCACGACTTCATCACCTCTAAGGCGGCAATTACTTATGAAGGTATACCGTTTTATCAATCAAGCACTGAAGACCCTTACTCCAAAAGTTGAAATGCCTATAACCTGGTGTTTCTCTGTTTGATTTTAATTTTATTTTCTACAAAATATTATATTTATCCTAGTTTATAAAAAAATCATAAAAAATTGAGTCAACTCCCCAATTCCAATCGTAAAAATAAGAATGTGACGTGGGCAGGCTCGTACGTGTGCGTGGTGTCGCGCGAGCTGGACGAGCCGAGCCCCAACTTCATCGTGGTGTACGACCTGCAGTCGGGCACTCTGTTCAAGAAGTGGAAGCCCGGCTGCGACACCGCGGCGCTGGCCATCAGCTCCGTGGACGGCTGCGTCGTCTCCGGCCTCGCCGACACCAGGATACTGGTGTGGGACTTGGTCACGGGTGAGCCAACCGCGTCTCAACTCATTTTTACGGCTTAGGCTCGGTTTCCACCAACCAACCATTTCTACAGCTTAGGCTCGGTTTCCACCAACCAACCATTTTTACGGCTTAGCCTTGGTTTCCACCAACCAACCATTTCTACAGCTAAGGCTCAGTTTCCACCACCAACGCGGAGATAAGACGAGATGCGCTACGAAAAACTCCACTGTCACAGCTTCTACTTTTTCCAACAATGCAGAGATGAGATGCGTAGCGGAGAAGAGATGTGAACTGTGCGTAGCGGAGATGTGAGCTGTGCGTAGCGTCAGTCGAATGACGTTTTCGGATGTGAAAGGCGCGGGGAGAAGCGGGGTTAACAAGCCGCGCGATAGCCAGCAGCGCTATAGATAGAGGATGGTGGCGCTGCTAGACTATTCGACTCTACGGGCACAAAATTACATAGAGTAATGAGACATCTCCTCTCCACTCCGCTTGATCCATTTCCACTGAAAGTAATAATCGCAGAAGTGATGAAGAAATAACGGACATCTGGTTGATTATTCAAAAGACCTCTCCTTGGTGGAAACTTTTGAAAACCGGACCTTATTAGGCACAGCTGCGCGTGCTTTATCAGAATCAGAACTATTAATTGGACTGAACAAGTGCAATTAACAAGAAATAATAGGATATACATAGTTTAATACACATTATGAAAAAACTGCGGTGCTTCATCTGTTTATCTCTTTGTTAACACTTTTTACCCTATTCAGCTATCCTTAAGCATAACTACATTTATGGCCTTTCCAGGTAACTGCCGATTGACTTTGCGGGGTCACGTCGCGGCACCCTCTCTTTTGCGGTTGTCAAAGTCAGGAGGAGTGCTGCTGTCCACGGACCATACGTGCAAAGACCTATCTGTGAGACTATGGGACCTACACACAGGTACGTTCTCATGAGGTTCAGATAATCATGAGTTATTAAAGTTCTAAAGTGTATACAATTTTTGGTCCTTCGAGCCGGATAATCATTTAGTCCTTCGAGCCGGATAAACTTTATACTAGTATTTTGTTTTTCAGGTAAACTAATAGCGGTTTACACTCCACCGGAAAGAATAACGTCCTGCGAGGTTCTTCTCGGCGGGTCGGTGATCGCACTGGCCTTGGAGAACTTTAAAGAGATCCTGTGCGTCAAACTGCACGGCCCCATCGTTGAGTCGGTTAAGAACGGGAAGGAATGCGAGTATGATGACAAAGGTAAAAATTATATCATTTACGATCCGGCACTGATGTAGCATGTTACCTTATTTATGTTTGCATGTAATATCTTTAGTGTACATTGCAATATGCAGAGTTAGAGTCACTCATTAAGAGAATTGGAGTGTCATTTTTCAATGATAAGTCACGTGACTAATGGACCGGATATTTGATTCCCATACATTTTTTAGTTTTTACGGCGCATAAATCTATGGCTAAATAAAGTTTTTGAAGCGCAATTGTATCTTTAGAATCGTCAATATAACATGGTTTAGTGGGAAGTTAACTTCGGCTACACTAACACAAACGTGTTCACGTGCAATGCTGTATAGCAACTGATAATGAGTTGAACTTCTTAGGAGTGTTCTTTATCTTTACTGTCTCCCAAGTGAGATCACAACCTTAAGCTTTTAATATACTTTTGATAATATAATATAATATTCTCTTTCATATAATAACTCTTTCTCATAATAACTCTTTTTCACAGAGTACGGGCAGAAAGAGAACGACGGGAAGACTTTCGACGTGAGGGGCACAGATAACACCTGATAGGCCAGTAGGTTATAAGTCGCTAGCAATAAATAATCCGTGGTTACGTGTCATTATTAGTGCTAAGAAATAGTTTTATTAACATTGAATTCGTCGCGCTAACACAAAACGTACTAATGTCAAGCTGTGTCTTTTTTAACTTTTCATGTCTGTGTTTTTCTGGCTTAACATTCACTCTGAGAGTAATAATTCAGAGTAATAAATATATCTAGCCTGCAGAACATTTTTTTCCAAATATTTGCTTAGTGGTTTGTATAAAATTACTTCAACAGACATTTGAAATTATATTGAATGGAAGCAGGCGTTATTTTGCGGAAATCCATAATTAGCAGGACTGATTAATTTGTTTTGCTACTATCCGCTACTTGAAAGGATTCTGTATGGTGCAATATGCAGGAACACCATCCACATGAAACACCACACACAATTTTCTATCACTTTCTTCGACGCACGTTTCGTCCCGACACCGGGACATCATCCGGGAAGTCAACATCTCCTGAGGATGAATTAATTTGAAATTATTTTCGTTGATGTAGCTATAGATAACGTTGCATAGGTACATACATTTGGTGGAGATTTTTACACTGACGTTTTAAACAACATTTGCAAAGGTACGTAAGTAAGTAGGATTTATTTTTATCTTATTACATCTCAATAGATGGTTTTAGTACGTAAGTACGTTTTGTGTGATAGCGATGCGACTCAATCAATACAAACATTACAAATTAAACGGTAGTTTGCATTGTGTGCTGGTAACACAATGGTGTTATGATTTAGGGGCGGGCCTCAAAGTTTTATTATTGGGGGCGCCACTGGGTACTACGCTTGATTCAATCATTTTGATTTTTCATACATAAAATGATTGAATCATACTACGCGTTTAATATGATCAATCATTCTTGTGTTTTCTGTTCTTAGTTGATATAAAACAAACTAGAACTAAACTCAAGTCGTTACCTTATAAATGCAAAAAATTATATTGTTATTATCGACATTTACTGTCAGAATAATAAAAAAATAAATTATAAATATCCATACTTTCCAGAAAAACACAAAATTCGTTTTATGCCTCTTTGGTATGCTCAAAAATATTTCTTCCAATCTAGTGGCGCCCTATGTTAAGTTTTGAAAAATAACGTAAATCGTTATAATAATATAAATATTTATTCCGTACGCTTATTTTTATTTTTTTGGGAATCTGAACAAAGACAGAAAATTAAAAAGCTAAGAAGTGTGAGATTCGCCGTATTCTTTTGTTTGCTCAATTTTTGTTTATATGTTTTTGAGGCCTAGAGGGTACAAAGCTAATTAAATGTTGATTCCTGCAAGTACGAGTGTATGTTTGTAGCATCATTTCTAAAGGTCAAAAAGAAAAAATCAATATTTGAACTTACTATAAATTAGGAGTTATATTTTCATTTAAAAGATGAAGCGATATATAAGCGCCCAGACAGCAGCCTAAGCTTTATGATTTATCTTTTCTATTTCTATAGTTGTTTTTGGTAAGTTTTTAGAACAGAGATAAAAAATGTATGAGAATATTTTTTTGCGCAATTTTTGACAATGAAAAAGTGTCGTCTCAGTGAAAGCTGTAAGTTATTAAAAATAGAAGAGCTTTGAAA
The DNA here is from genome assembly GCA_963855885.1 of Coenonympha glycerion. Lineage (NCBI taxonomy): Eukaryota > Metazoa > Arthropoda > Insecta > Lepidoptera > Nymphalidae > Coenonympha > Coenonympha glycerion. The sequence continues at coordinate 2,876,368 of OY979631.1, forward strand.
ATCTATATTTGTGCACAAATGAAGTTACCAACGGAAAATGCTACAAATTAAGCACGGGGATGCAAAGTAAGCAGGAAAAAGTTAAGGTGTATTTTACTGCCACTCGGATACCCTTAGGAAAACTTAGTCAACCCTTTAAAGTAAGAATTTATGAATTAACCAAAATTGAAACAAACGTTGCGCCCAAATAAGAATAAATATCAAATACTAATTTATGAAATAAAAAAAAACGTTAATGTTTTTGATCTATTACGCTTATTAATTAAATATTAATAATTATTATTATTAACTCCGTATAATGTTAATATAATTGTGTAATAATAGCGAAGGAAATGTTGGCTTTACTTATGCTCTTAGACCAATAAGATATGACCACTGACCACTGACCACTGATTACGGGTTCGATCGATGAACTGGCAAATATAGGAAACGCCAAAAAATCAAGTATTTATTGAATACATACGACATCATTCTCTTCGATTATTATTATTGTATTTATTGAATGATAAGGGAAATAAGTGGTATTTTCTTTACAAATAGTCTTTCAAAAGTGTCTGAAGTCAAACTACTTTAAAAAGATTAGTAAGGATTGTGTTACTATTTTAATAGGTAATATTTATACCTACAGGGTTATATAAAAATATCAAATCACTCTCGACCGGTATTTGTCCACATTCAAACTAAAAACTTTTATTCCACGACTTTTTTTACTCGATATTTTGAGAAATATCAAATATACACATAATGTTTTACTCTACTTGTTCCTACTCTGTGATGTAACATTTCGCGCGCCGCCCCACGCCATGCCACTTGCCGAATGCAAGTGGCATGGCGTGGGGCGGCGCGCGAAACCGCAAAAGTGCAGTGTCACTTTACAGAAACAACATTTTTTATATGAAATAATTAATAAATTAAAACTGAATGTTGAAAAGTCGTAAAACAAAAGTTGTTAGTGTTAATGTAAACAACTACAGGCCGAAAGCGATTTGGTATTTTTTATACAACCGTTTATATTCAGTGGTCTTACCATGATTTCCGAATTGTATATCAGCCGCGCGACCAACAACAACAACAACCATTTAAATCGCATATCGTTTTTCACTGCGATATATCTGAGTAAGAGATATGCTCTCCGTTACCTACATCACGTAAATGTTTTTTTTTTTGTTTTCATGTAGATACACTCTAAGTATTTTGTTAAATAAAATGGGACACGGGACTATAGACTGACCTGCCCTTAGATTGGTTGTCTGATTTACATCAGCCAATCCGGGGGTAGAATTTGCTAACGATAGCGATGATTTTTCTTACGCAATCAGACCCCAGAGCTCAAGTTAGCCAACATTCCAATAAATTAATGAAGTGATTGAGATTGTACGTAATTCTAAACACTTAGGGAGTTGGTTACAATTTTCTGTCGAACGAGAAAGCTAGTTTAAATAACACAATAACGGCCGCGTTCCGGTCATGTTCGATTTAATATTTAATTAATCATCATTAAATCACAAAGTCATTAAAATATCTAAATGTAAGTAAATCGTGTAAGTCTTGTTGTTCAAAACAAATAAAAGTGGTAGGTACTAAAACTGATTATTCCATAATAATATATGTATTAACAAGTCTTGTTATTACGAGTATATTAGTTTGCTTGTTTTCACCAACAATCGTAAAATTTTAAGGAACACCTAAGCTCATACTTATAGGTGACAGTTTTCACTTAGGTACAACAACTGCCACCTAACTCAGGGCTTAAAGGTGTCCCTTAAACAATAGGGGTTGTCGGTGAAAACGATAATTACCTAACACTTTTATTGAATTTGTATCATAAATAATAATCTAGATTGAGTGATGACTCGCGACACTCTGTGATTTGTAATTTAACCAAAGCTCTCAAAGGAAGTACAGGATACAGTTCAGCGGCAAATAATTCCTAATAAACCTAATAACCCTTGGCTTAGTGAGGGAATCAGAAAATTAGAATCTCTTTTGAATTTAATCAACACATATTATAATAGGTACTCACCTTCATCCAACTTCATCAATACGACGTATCTAATTATAATATCTACTACAGTCAAGTTACGAAACTTGTTGTCAACTCCCTAACCTTAGTTTTTGTTTACTGATCTAAGGCCTTAGCCTAATAACTTATTATTTAAATGAAAGTGCAAGTTATTTGCCTACAACTTTATCCTCAAACCACCATCCTTTATATTCCACCATAAAGTTCTATTCGGACTATTCTATCTAACTAATCAACCATCTATACATTACAATAACTTCACTTTCATAAATAATAGCGTATAAGCTTTTATTTGTAAGACTTTGGGTAACTCACTAACCGTACAAAATTATCTTATAGGAACGCACCAAATACCTTACTTCCTTTACGCTTATCTAATGTATAAGATTACACTGTTAAGTTTTAACCTAGTTTATAGACATTTTCATTTCTAAGGGAAATATTTATTTATTTTGATATTTCAAATATTGTTTTCATTTATATTTGTTAAATATTTCGTCCGCCTTCAGAAAAGCTCCCTTAAATTTTATTATCATAAAATCCCAATGTGCCAGATATCAACCTAGCATTGATATACCTAGCATAGATACCACGAGTAACACAGCCAACTAAGTAATAGATATTATAATGATAATTAAATTTAAGGAATGACGAACGGGCGGCAGTTATACCCAAATCGTAGATCGCACAAAAAACTAATAATATTAAAAAAACTTATTTATTGTTAAAAAATTATAATTTACTATGTAGGTATTTCTTTACCCTTAGTGTTTTCAATACAATATTGTGAAATAATTTGAAAAATCCTTTTTTTTCCTACTGTAAAAAAGTAATGCACAATTATAACTACCTACCTATAAGTTATCATAAAAGACCAACTTTTCTAAAAGTAAGTATGTATTTAACTATTAGATACCTATCTAATTATTATTTACATCAATTCCTGTTATTGTAAACATTTCAGTAGATGTAAGTCTACCAAAAAATATTTTATTTATTTATTAGATTTTTACGCTCATATTAATACGATGCGAAAAAGTTACGCGGCATTTTCCGAAGTGCGAAGTGCGTGCTTATAAGGTACTAAACGTATTCTAAAATTTAACTAAAGAATCGATAAATCATATGACTACAACTGCAATAGTCAATGCCAAATATAATTCTAATAAAATTGCTTTACGTACAAAAAACATGAAAAACAAAATTCTTGCGAAATACCCGTAGATAGAAGCACGTAGCGACGTAGCGCAGTGCTACGCGAGTTCTACGCTGTTTCTACAGACTACGCTGTTTCTACAGAGGCTCTACGCAAGTTAAGACTTCGGAAAATGCCTATGTATAAAAATTCGCGTTTCTAATTTTTTAGTAAATAAGTGTACTTAGCTAGATCCAACAGGCTGGTTCCTGTGTTGATATTCTTTACCTCTAAGTACCTACCTTCCCTACGTTTTACCATTGCGTAGAGATATAATTAAAAAATACGTGTAAATTATTTATTATTTGTCTACCGTACAGTGGCGATGTATTGTTAAAACTATTTATGTATTCCGGAATACGTATAAATTAATGTCATTATTAAAATTATCTTAATATTAAACTTTCTGTGTTTTATTGCAACTTAAGCAGTAATGGTCTAAGATCCCGCCATAGAATGACCTTCACCGAGCTGCTTATTGGATGAAAACTAATTTATATCCAATTAAATATGTCAATAAATATATCGCAAGTGGGTTGCCTAAAAAATTTTAGTCCAGGGTATGATTAATCAAGAATTAAAAAAAAAAACCATTGTAACATGGACTCCTATTTGTTACAGTCTAGTTGACATCGTAGTTCAAATTAGATTGGATGTTATAAATAGTGATTTTTGCCAGAAATAATTTCCTGGCTGAGGAAAGTATTTCTGCTCTATATTTTTTGGCAAAAGAAAGTTAACGGATAATAAAATCGTAGGTAAATAAGCACAATTGCAATTTGCGACCTGAATCGCTCATCCAATCTAATTTGAACTAAGATGTCAACGGAACTCTAAAAAAGCGGAGTTCATGTTACGATGGATTTTTTTTAAATTCTTAATTAATCATACCCTGGACTGAAATTTTTTAGGCAACCCACTTGCGATATATTTATTGACATATTTAATTGGATATAAAATAGTTTTCATCCAATAAGCAGCTCGGTGAAGGTCAACCTTACTTGGGATCCCCTACTATAAGTACTTTTTATAATAAACAAAGATAATAAAGAATGATGAGACGAGCAAAACGGGTGTTGCAGCCCTACCAGCCTGCGAAATTCAAATTTTATTTAGTTTTTCGCAAATATTTGACGAACTGCACATTGTACGTTTATGGCAATGAATTTTGCGGGCATAATATTTATGCATCTTCATGTTTTTAACTTTGCTCGAAAATTCCCACTCACCTCATATTGGTTAATTTTTTGCAGTATCCCAGAATTCCAGCTTTCGGGAACCAAATAAATGAGTATTGCTGACCAAAGTAAATGAGGATGCTGAGCAGAGTTTTTATTAAAAACATGTGCACAATGAGCAAAACTAAATGAAATTTGAATTTTCGCACTCTGTTGGTACTCCGGTACTCCATCCTTCTATACAGTGCATGTGTCCATGTCAGATGCAGTGCATTCCATAAATATTTAATTTTAATATCCAGTGCATTGCAATAGCTATCATACTGCACACTGTACTGCGCTTATCATCCAGACATCAATTGTTACTTGTTAGGACACATTTGGCCCAGCGATCTCGTCGTCGAACAGCCCTTGTAACCGAAATACTGTAATACATTCTGCTGCTAGATAAAATTAAATTAAATACTCCATTGGTTGTGTGGTATTTAGTTTTTATTTAAATAATTAAACATACATAATTACAGCAAATAATACAACTAGCTAACAGCCGCGCGCAGCTCGCCCTAGCAGGACTGGAACAGGCCCTTCTGGCGCATCTCCTCAAATTCCTTCTCTGCGTCGTATGTCCTGAGAACAAAATATGAACCCAAATTAACAAATGTCTCCAGTAGACCTATTTATGAACGGACTTCAATCAAAGGAGGAGGCTCTTAATTCTTCAGAATATTTTTAATTTATTTAAGTACATGTCCCATTTGCCGTGAGACCTTGGGCTACAGCATCAACTATGACTCTGTATCCCCTTTGCCCCGTGGTTAATGGTCTCTTCTGGGCAGGACTCAACTAATTTTTTGCTCTTTTCCTCCTTCAATTCCTTTTTTAATTGTGCCTTAGGTTAGTCTTAGCCTGTAGGTAAGTTAGTAGAACCTACAGACTAAGAAACCTCCCTACTGTCACTTTAGCTGTCGCCTTATACAGTTATCCATAGAGCTCATAGTTACCTGTAAGACACACCTAGTTCCCTATAAGAACAAAGTCACAGTTACCTTTAGGACTCATAAGTTACCTGTAGAACTCTGCGTATCTCTTCTTGCGGGGGTTGCCGAGCAGCTGCTTGGTGAGGAAGCCAGCGAAGCCGGACAGCGCCAGCGCGAGGATCAGGTTGCGTTTGATCACGTTGTTGAGCAACCCTCGCATCTGGGGCTTCGCAATGGTTGACACTGCCTTGTCCGCCATCTTTAATTAAGGTATTGGATTAAAGCAGGTCTTTTGCTGTAGGAATAATTAATTCACAAGCAAACCTTGGCAAATCATGTATCAACATGTTCTGATACTGGTACATTGTCAGGACAAAGCGTACATAGAGAGCAAGTTGGGAGAAAATTTTTAGAAAAATTGTGTGACACTGACCATCATACATACTCATTCATCAGATGTTGCCAACTTTAACAAAAATGCATTGAGGTTCACCAATAAACTTAAGGAGCACACCACGGGTGTGCCCGCGAAATTCAAATTTTTCGTGGTTTTTTGCGATTTTTAAGCGAATAAGACATAATAGGCTTATGGCCGTCAAATTGCGATAATCCCAATATCTGCTTCACGTGTTATAAAAATCTCTGCTCGAAAGTGTCGAGTTAAAGCAATTAGTCCAAGATTTGCGAGTTACTCACATAAAACTCGATACTCGGACTAATTTCCTAGGATACACATTTTTATGCAAAGATTTTGATATAATCATGTAAAGATGATACTGCCACTCTCGCAAATTGATTGCCATAAGCCTATCATGTCTAATTAGCGTGCAAATTGCAAAAAACCACGAAAATTTTGAATTTCGCGGGCAGACCCGTTGATTTCACGTTAATCATGAAACATTACTGAGGACAGCAACAGAGCCAACAGATGAATTTATACATGATGCTTACAAATGTTCCAAAATCGACTGAAACAATAGTTTCATCAGGACGGGATGGGAACACTGCTGTCGAGCCATAGTCAATATATTTTAGAGATATTCAATATGCATAATACAACCCCAGGCGCTTGAATAAGAAAAACAAAGATTTATTATGGCTTCTAAATTTTAATTTTATTATTAGGTTAATTGATTATGAAATGAACAATTTTGTAGTTCAAAAATAATTTTAAATCGCTTAAATTATTTAAAAGAAAATAGGTAAGTAATGAAGGAATAGAAAAATGTGGAAGGTTAACTTTTTCTTATCAGATTAGAATTTGGGACGTGCATATTTTTTCCCGTGTATGCAAGTATTTTTATAAAATTCAGAATCACTTTCAAATGGTTTATACTTTATATGATTTATGAAATAAGAACAAATTCTATTTAATTCTAAGTTATAAACATTAGCTCTCAATGACGATATTATTGACGTAATTACATAACAATGTAGCAGACTTACAATTGCAAATGAAACTTCAGTAAGCTTTATAAACTAGAGGAAATATCTCAGAAACGCATAAAATAAAGTTTTAGTAATAAAATACTTACGTTTATTGAATTTTTACTCAAAATCAAGGTGGTCAAAATCAAATCACAGCAGGTATTTCAGTATGTTTTCAATGATTCGGCCAAGCCAACTTTAAAAATACCATGTTGACAGTTCGTTAGTTGTCTATTGGTTGTTTTAAAGTAGATTGCCATTCCAACCAATAGTAGAGCAGTAGTAAGTTTTCAATGCACAAATATAACCGTATTTGACGTAAAATACACTTGATTCCAGTGGAAGAGTCTATGACGAAGTAATTGGGACAGGAAATTGTCAGTCTTTTTGGGTGGCAATATTCGCCATCTTGTGTCGCATGTTACAATCTGACTATCGATATGGAAATATTATCGATATAGTTCGTGGTTAGTCATTAAAGATTTGAGAGAGCAAAAATGAATGAACTTACCTACTGATAAAAACGAATGGCTAACGGTTTTGAAATCGGTCGCCTTGTTGCGAAGTAACGATGATCTTATAAACATCGTTCGTTTCAGCCGACGGACGTCCACTGCTAGACATAGGCCTCCTGCAATGATTTCCAGCCCGCACGGTCCTGCGCCACTTGTATTCAGCGCCTTCCCGCGACTCTCATAAACATACGTATTAAGAATCGATACACCACACGTATACCTACATTTTTCTCCAGAGATGCAAAAATACTTTTTGTGACATAAATAAACATACGTGAAAAATAAAAATAAAATCTGAAATCGTCATCCACACACCAATACTTTTTTTGATAATAACAAGAAACCGCCAAAAACAAAGTTAGGTTTGCGGTTTGCCAACAAAAGTAACAAGTAAATTACACTCGTAAATTCATGAACCAAAGTGATTCTTTTAATGTTTTATTTCTATCTATATAATCAAAGTGGAACACTCATCCGACTCGCACTTGGCCAGTTTTTTAATGAAATGAAGTCTTCTTCATTTTTTAAATGAGATGAAGTGTTCTTTCAGGGAAATGCTCTATCTACAATATTTATGGTACTTCCATGTGGCATGGCCGTGGGACACCCATTATAGTTTCGTGGTCTGTGCACCCCATATCGGAAAGTTTCTAGTTTATTTCCGGTACGGAGTATATAATTTATGACAGGGATCACAGGGATTAGAGAAGCATTTTATAATAGGGATAAACCATTGGATAAACTGTGGGAATAAATTGAAAAAAATATTAAGAGTATAAAAGAAAAAAAGTATAAGTACGAGTATTATGACTATTATGTTTACTTCTTTCTTTGTTTTTGTTGCCTCAACCTCTCACTACGCTGTACGCTCCTACACTATCAGTTAACAACTATCAGTTAGTTTCCGATTCGCGGGCAGTGATACCAGCTGATGATATGAGTTACGATATTGTACGAGATACTACAATCCAATTTCCATTGGTGCAGTGCATTGGATTGTAGTTAGGTCTTCAAGGATGAAATTGATATGGATTTAATCGGCTTATATAGAATCAAACAAAGCGCTTAAAAATCGAGTCTTAGAATTTTTTTGTACCTATACAATGAGAAGCTCCATTTTTAATTTTCCAAAAATATTTCAAATGACTTGCACTGTTACATTTTTTATTAATACTTATGTTATTCTAGAAAACTCGAGATTCCTCTGAGTGTGTTGATGTTTAGGTATAAGTAAATAGAAACAACCAAAATTTTTTTATTCATTTATTAATAAACTAACTTTACAAATTTAATAATAGCAGAACAATAATATTCCTTATTTCTTTTCATTCATAATAATATGATAATAATTCACCATGACTCGTCGTACTTTATGAATATAATTATATGATTTAAAAAATAATGAACGACAGGGAAAGCAACTTACAGGAAAATAATGCATATTCAAAAAAGTATAGTTGCAACTTCATGGATCTGGCAGCAACAAAATGTACAGGCTTTTAATTTGATTGACCTAAGCGCCGCGGCGCCCCGAAGTACAGTGCACCCCACAGTCCAGCCACACCGGCACTGGGGTACACCATACCCCGGGCCACGCGGACGGCATCTAACAACACGTACTAGAAAAAATATTACAATAACATAAAGTTAAATTTTATTGTATCAATTCTTTATTAATTCACTATTTCTGCGCTCTATTTACAGTATTATTAAATGTTTACATACCAAAACTATATGCTATCTCATGTGTGGTGTGACCCCTAGCCTATATTTATAGTGTTTAAACTATTTGTATTCTCTTTCTATATAGATATATATAAATGTATATAATATAGATAATTTTATCAGCATAAATTACTATAATTAGTTGAAAAAAAAAAACAAAAACTAAAGGATAACTATACACCCAATATACACAACTAATTTTTGAGGAGTCCATTCACTATAGTTATATGGTACAAGCTTGCCAGTCATATTCTATGTTATAGTACAAGGGGCTTTATTACATACCTACAGGAGCCTATCAGGACACAGCAGGACAACTCCGTATATACAACGCGACATAATCCGCAATCCAAAAAAAAGTAAAAAAAAAACAATTACTTAACATGTAACATATATTAATTTTCCCACCTATACACAAAAATTTACAAGAGATTATACACCGGGACGACCCGATACTTTCAACTAATAATTTAAAAAAAACCTCATGATTTGCATACCTTCACACATAAAAGCATGTATAGTATACCCAAGGCTCGCCGCGACCCTTACGCTAAAATATTATGTAGTCACACACAGCTCCATACCACGGCACACGTTATAGGGCACAATTATCAGGCAATGTTCTTTATAATATTTAATTATAAAATATTCAATATACTATAAATACTACGTACAATCTAAATATTTTGTATTGTAGCACTATCACTGTCCAACGCAATAGAGTTGAACATTGTTGGAGTCAGGACAAACAAAAGTTGTAACAAAAACTTTTCATCAACAGGCTTTTTACTATTATCAACGTTTACTGTCCAGTTCAAACTATTCAACAATGAGTTGGGGACAAACTTATTTATTTATTTATTTTTCCATTTTGCACCAATATTCAGGGTTATATAAACATACCGTATCGCTCTCGGCCTGTTGTTGTTTACATTGAAACTAACAAGTTTTGTTCTACGACTTTTCAAAATTCAGTATTTATTTATTTCATACCAAAAAATGTAATAAATGATGTCTGTAAAGTGACATTACACTATGCAGCTCAATACATGTGACCAGCGAAAGTTACCACAATCTACTGTCCCTGTTGCCAAACTACAAGCTGAGAGCGATTTGGTATATTTTTTATAATATAACTCTGTATAATATTATAATAGTGCTGTATAATAGGAAACATTAGTGGGATTCGGCGAATATTCGAGGTATCGCCGCACTAGTTCGTCGAATCGGGATGTAATCGGGCAAACAATAATTCTTATCGGAACAAGGGGAAATCAAAGTGCTATATTAGTCGTAAGGCGAACAATTTGATTGCTAAAGCTGTAGTCAAAAAAACCATATGATAACGAACAATGTATTACTAACAAGATTTGATTTAAAAATCTTACATCACATTGATAAATAGTAAAAAGCTTTTAAAAATATACGGACGTAGAAAAAAAGCGAACCAAACCGAAATGATAAGATTCACTATCGGTGCTTTTGTAAAGTTTGTAAAATAAAGTCTACCCTCTAAATGTCATGTCAAATAACTGTCAATAAAAAAAATCATGTGTGCATAGTGCTTGTACATGCGAACTATACTCAGTCAATTCGTTTATTCTTTTATTTTCTTTTTGACACATAAGATAGAATATATAGCAATAGTAAGGAACCAGAAAAAGACAAACGTAAAGTGGTCTCCCTCTGGCCCCTCATTATTGTCATATCTGACTCATGTGTCAAAAAGAAAATAAACTAATGGACAGAGTATAGTCAGACTTCTATGAATACGTCAGTTAAAGATTGGTTAGAAAAGATAAGCTCTGCTTTTTTTCTAAGTTCATGTAAAATGGGTATCTTTTTAATTATTTTTATTATGAATGCAATTTCTAAGTCACTAAAAATGTTAAGGCAGTCAAAGGTGTATCGATTCTATATAAAGGATATACCAAAGACGTCACATCCACAAATTATTGCTTTGAATTCTATCATTTCAGACGTAGGAACCGCAAATAAAATTATTAAAAACCTCTATAATGCTTATACACAAACTAATAAAAATGGTCGTAAAAACTGTTAAAAAAGTGTCGACTGATTCCATGATTATTATGATAATAAAATATTATGTAAATTCAAACAGCTAATGTTACTAAGACAAAAGCTTATCATAATGACTGCAATTAAAATATCTAAGTGAACCCTTCAAGTTGAGACAATACTAATATCTACTTAGGCAACTAATATTTTTTTTAAATAGTTCAATTCAGTATGTACAGAGCAAAGAAAAAGCTAGCCTACAAGTCTAAGATCACTGGTTTATGATTACTTTTTAATATTTACGTCACATAGATGATAGATACGGGAGAAACATAATGATTGAAAACTGGAGGGTAGTCAAATAAAAAGTATTTGTGGGGGAGGAGTGATAAAATAAAAATTAGTTTAGTATACTGGAAGCCCAAACAGACAAACTGTTGAAACACTCAGTCACAATTATTATATTATTATCATCATCAGTTCACTAAGAAATTATTCAAGTATGTCACATTTAAATTACAATTATTGGTCGTGAATTCTCTTACTTACGAAAACGCTAACGTTACGTCGTGTGATACGCGTCTTTTGTGCGCAAAGTGGCCACCTTTGTCTCAAAAGTCAATGAAATAATCGTTCACGATTCATATTATAAATAAATAAATAATTGTATATCTACAATGTTAAGATTTTACGAGATTATATTGATCCCTTTACTCAATCTGATCCATAAAGACAAAGAAAATGAGATTTTCTCGACTCACTTGCTTATTTTTATCTACTTTGAAAATCAAAAGTATTCTGTTAAATTATAGGGCAAGAGTCAAATCAAAAGCTGAAAGAATAATACGATATGCTGCCACCAGCTAGCGCCTTGATTTATCACCCAATCAGATTGCTATTTGACTTAAAAAAAGAAGGAGCTTCTTAATTTGTCTGAATCTTATTCTTTTTGTATAATAATTATTGTGATCTGCAATAAAAAAAACTATGCTGTCACTAAAACTTGCAGGAATTATTGAGTAACTATATAGAAGACTTTTTACTAGAGTTTAGTCCATTTTAATCGAACTAATATTACAATGGATGTTTAGAATAAAAACGTATACAACCAACAAAAACCCACTTTTAGGTTAATTTGACTTTTCTCTATACTTATCATGTTAGTGGCGCCAACTGGTGTACATTTTATTAACATGCAAAAAAAATCCCACAAGATGGCCACTTCTCGTACAAAGAGATTAAAACTACAGCGCAGATCACCGATCACGACGCTACGAATTATGTGCAAAAACGTATGAAAATATCTTTTAAAACCTTATGCATTTATTCTTTTATATCTCTCGGGCATTTATCTTATCATAACAATGTGCCTATAAGACGAGTGCTCTTTTGTACAATAATGATACAACTCTATGCTAAACTAAGGCTTCACGTGGCTCGCTGACTCCAGTGCCGAGTCTGGCCCTATGGTAAAAAGACGCTCTTAAAAATACTCCATACAAGAAACAAACTTACAATTAAACAAACGTCGAGTGCTTCATAGTGAATGGTAACATGATTTGTTCACTAATTTTAAAAAAGTTCAAAAACATCTCACACCTGGTCAACATGGTGGTGTACCTGATCGGGCTCAACATGGTGGTGTTACGGTGTTCATCAGGAACGCACAGGCCGTCGACCGCCAACCCGGGTCGACCGCTTACCATTACAATTATATAAAAAAGCACACATTTAAAACTCTGTTAAAACTCCTCAAAGGATACCATTTTACGTTATTGCACATCAATCAAAACTTTTTAATTTTTATTTTACAAACTCCTGAGATTCATAAAACTTTTAAAATCCTCCAGATTTTGCATACAAAAGCACTTGATTCCTGATAACCGTCGGTGTTCGTTCGCCACGGGACCGAGGTGGGGTGTATGTACGGGGGAGCTGGTGTTCAGGTGTGGCCCACACGTCTCGTGTGCCGGACGGTGGCGCAGGCCGCGGCGGGTCATTCGAGCGGGTACAGCAGCGGCAGCGGCAGCGGTAGCGGCAGCGGCAGGGGCGAGGGCGCGGCGCAGCCCGCGCGGCGCCGCCGTCACTTGCCGTCGCGCGACACGCGGCGCCGCCGCACCGCGCCCGCGCTCGGCGTGCTGCCTTCACCCACTGAAACATGCCGTCACATAACGTCACCTGAAATACATCCCAACCTACACCGACTTTCATTGAAAAATTACTGAACAGATAACTCAATATTAATTGAACTACGATTTGCTTGGAGCGTCAGCCTGAGAAGATATCGGTTTTGACGTAAACATGTCTTTAAAATTGCTTCCATAGTAGGAGGCGAGTCAAAAAACCAATGATAACAAAATCGGGGATATTTGATGCTGCTGCTTTTTTTTAATACTTCGGAAATTTTCTGCCAATCACAGAATTCTACACTTGACTTGTTAGTATCAAATTGGGACAGTCTGTTTAAAAAAAAAGCACTCAAACCGTGAAACAAATCAAATTTCCTACACAAGAAACTGTAGCCTGTACATAAAGAATGACCAGTGTCAAGTTACCTGCACTCCTCGTTTTCCGCCGCACGGGCGTGGTGATGGCCGGCGCAGGCGCGGGCGCGGGAGCGGGAGCGGGCGCGGGCGCGGGGGCGGGCGCGGGCGCGGGCGCGGCCGGCAGCGGCGCGGAGCCGTGCCGCACCGAGCGCCGCGTGCCCACGCCCTCCGCGCCCTTCGCCACCTTCAGGCCGGGCTTCGCCGCCTTCACGCCCTTCCCCCGCACCTTGCAAATCAACGGCTCGTCACTGTCACTGTCCGACTCCTTCTTCACCTTGCCCCCTGTCACGACTGCCGCTATCAAAGTTTTCTGGTCGAGCCGTCGCGGCTTCTTTTTGGGCCGCCCCGGGGAAACCCCCTCCTCGCAACTGATAGTCGACGCGCACGAGCTCTCCGATTCCCGCCTCTTCCGCTTGGCGCCGGGCGGCGGTTTCGAGGGCGCGCCGACGGCGTTCACCGTTCGCGGGCTGATCTTATCCACGGAGCCGCTTCGCAGGCAGTTCCTCGGCTGCTGCGCCGCCGGCGAGTCGGAGCGCTCCGCTTTGGCTATGCCCGGGCTGAGCCGCGGCGTCTTGGGCGCGTCCGCCGGGCTGTTCATCTTGCTGCTCGAGCGCGTGCGCACGCTGCTCCGCGCCACCCTCTCCAGCGCGGAAGGAGACGGCGACTCCGGCCTCTTCCCGATGTAGTCCGGCGTCGGTATTTCTATTAGCAACTGCTCTAGTAAGCTCTTGTCGGGAAAGTCGGCCTTGAGCGGTAGCCTCTCGATCTTCGGCTCCTGCTTGTCCTTCGCTTCGCTCTCGGAGCCTTTCGCCTCTCCGTTCTCCGAAACGATGCACTTGTCCTCCTTCGCCTCCGAAGAATCGTTCGCGTTAACTTTTTCTTGATTGGAGTAGGTGAAGAGCGGAGGCGACGCTCTACTCGGAAGGTGGTCGAAATCGTCGGCTTTTTCCTTGTCGGGCGACGCGGAGTCCCCTTGCCGCGAGTCGCTCGGAGCCGGCGCCGCGTCGGCGGCTGCGGAGCGGGGCGCGGGCTCGTCGCGCAGGATGGGCGTGGGCGCGCGCGCGGCGGGCGGCGGGCGGCGCGGCGCGTCGTCGCCGTTGACGTGGTCGGCGTGCATCTTGGCGAGCTCGGCCTCGATGTCGCCCATGTCGTCGAGGTCGGGCGGCGCGGGCTCGTAGCGCGGCGGCGCGGCGGCGCGCGACAGCCGCTCCAGCAGCTCGTCGGAGGGCGGCGGCTCCGCGACGCCGATGATCCTCTGCACGGCGGTGGGGCTGGTGGAGCGCGGCATGTCGAGCCGCTCCTTGCGCTGCGGGCCGGGCGGCGACTGGCTGGCCTGGTTGGGCGACTTCTCGGAGAGCGCGTCCATGGACTCGATGCCGGAGTCCTCGCCCTGCGCCTGCGAGCTGGGCGAGCGGTTGGCGAACTTGTCGGGCTGCTGCTGCTGGCGCTCGGCGACGAGCTTGCAGTACGTCTTGTCCTTGGGGCGCTCCTTGCGGCGCGGGGACGCGGCGGGCGGCGGGGACTCCGCGCGGGCGCCGCCTATCGTGCCAACGTTTGTCGAACCGGGGGGATCTGGAACGCGAACAGATAAGCTCTTCAACTACTCATTGCCTCTAAATTGTATTGACTATATGTATGATCCATCTGACACCAGCTCGATCTGTGGCCTTGGATATGTGAAAGTTAACATCGAATGAATAAATCTATCATAGTTCTACCATGGTCACAGATCAACTTGAGGCCAGAATTAAACTACTTTAGGTAGTTTTGTATGAAAAACTGTAATTATTTTGTATTTTTGCTACATCATTGTTTCAAAAAATTGGTATGATGACATTACTTAAATTACTTGGATATTGATAGATTGAAAAGATTAAGATGATTACGGCCAAAATATCAAGTCTATCATGCCAAAATAAAATAATTACTAGTTTAAAATCAAATAATTTTATTTTGTGTACTTTTTTTACAGGATCCACATATTTTCTAAATATTGCTACAGACGATTGTCATATAAATGAGCCTTTTAATGCATTACTAGGTTTTTAAACAACAAATGTAAAAAATATAAAAATAATCATGTTGAGTTTTATTTTACTTATTTAATACTTACAATTTTAATTTGTACTTTTTTAAATAATTTTTAAATCATAATTTCTATATCAGTATTAACATGTATAATTTCATTATTTTTCAAACAATTCCAGAACATAATTATTGATCTTACCAACAAATTAACAGTATAAAGCAGATGAACTTGGCTAAGTCTTTAAATTTGCTAAAGCTCTTCAGCCTATTTAAAATATACTTACATGAATAAAAAAAACTATTTTGATCCCATAGGCATCCCTAAAAACATACTTCAATACTATACAGCCTCATTTTAAAAAACAGAACATTTGTAAAAATCAAAATGTTCTTGGTCCAATGTTCAAATCATCAAAACTAACAACTTTTCTTCTACAACATTTTTTAATAGATGTATGCACATTCATTACTCTGTAACGCCTGCTAACATACAGCAAAAAATTCCACAGAGTAACAGTTATTAGAAAAATTTTGTAACTAAAATTTTGAACATTAGTTGTACAAAACTTGTTAGTCCCAAGAGCGTTTTGGCATTTCTGTGTAAATTATGATATAGTTTATGTACAACTTATACAACTATGCCTGCAAGTCGACGTACGTACCTGGACAGGAACTATGGCTTGTTTTCCTCTTCTTCTCGGAAGCGATCAGTCCATTGGGTGATACTATTGCACTGTCAGCGAGTGTTCTTTTCAACTTGTCGTCGCGGTCAAACTTCTCGTCGTCGACACCGAGCGTCCGCTCCAGGCTGTTGTGACACTTTAACAACCTGACGTCCACATCACTAGCACCAGAGTTCACTTCACCGGCCGCCTCCGACACCGCCTTCGCCTCACTGGACTTCGAGCTATCACATTTAACACCCTCCTTATCCACTTTCTGGGTAGGTAACTTCTTTTTGGCTTCGTGGTTGTTGGCCATCTCTCTGTAACCTTCGTTCTGCGCGTACTTGCCCTCTTTCTCTAACAAGTCGTTCCTCCACTCTTTGTCTCGCTCCTTCTGCATAGATTTCCCGCTCTCACTCAGAAGCTTGGACTTCTTCTTCAGAAGGCCGACCTTGTTGTTGAGGAGTTTGTAGTCGTGTTTGGTCACTATGTGAGCGTTCTTCGACAGAGTCTTCATTCTGTACACGACGTTGTTATCGCCCGCGATCTCGGTCTTGGCCTCGCCCTCGCCGTAGTGGTTGTTGAGCTTGTTCTTAACGTGTAAATACTCATCAGTCTTTGAGTTCTCAGTGATATCACCCGACTTGGACGCGAGGGATTCGTTCGAGTCCCGCCGGTGGGGCTTCTCGTCCGACTCCAGAGATTTTCTTATCTTGATCTTCTTCAAGTTGAGCTCGCTGGGGCCGAACTTTTTCTTTTCCTTCTTGGAGTTCTTTATGACGGCCGAGTTGCGGCCTCTGAGGCTGATATGTAAAGGAGGCACCCTGAGCTCGCCCTCGACGGGTTTCTCGCCCTTGGGCAGCTGGTTGACGAAGCTCACGTCGGCCTTGTACACGGGCTGCACGATAGGCTCGTTCTTGTCCAGCTTCAACCTCAGCTTGATCGACTCCTTCTCTCCGGAGGGAGACTTGGGCGCGTCGGGCGCGGGGGTAGCGGGCTTCGCGACGTGCGGTCGCGGTAAGGCAACTTTGGTAGACTTTCCGTCCTTAACTATCTTTTCTTTTAAAACGGCGGGTTTCTCTTTCGCGCCGCTCGTCCTCGGCTTGCCGCCCTTTTGCGCCACCAGTTTATCATCCTTCTCCTTCTTTAGAACTTTATTTTTAGCCTTCGAATCCTCCTCTTTTTTACTGTCGTCCTCGATCACTTTCGCGATACCGAACATTTCCGTCGTTTCGGTGGCGGTCTCTTTGAGTTTGCACTGGGCGACGGTGAGCTCCTCGGCCTTCTTCTCGTGCTCCTTGGGCGGCGTCGGCTGCGTGGGCGGCGGCGGCGGCGGCGGCGGCGGCGGGGGCGGGTCGTCGTCGCGCATGAGGGTTTTGATCAGGTACTGCTTGCTCTGCTCCTCGATCTCCTGCGCGGAGGCCTGCGAGCCGACGGTGGCGGTGGCCACGGACGCGGCGCGCACCGGCAGCCTCATCGGCGGCGGCATGCTCGCCGACTGGCTCGCGGTCCGCTCCGCCGTCCTTTCAGAGTTTAAACTGCTCGGCGAGTACGTCGCGCTGGGAGGCGATTTGAAGGGCTGATGCTGATTGTGACTCTGCGTACTTTGCGTGGTGACCGTCGCGTGGTTCGGGGAGTTGCCGTGGAACTTGGGGGTCGGAGGCGGCGCGGGCGGCGGCGGCATGAAGGCGGACTCCGAGTTCTGCTCGAAGGGCTCCGCGGGTTTGGAAGGCACATCGCTGGTCGCGTTCGCGTGGGTCTGGCTGGTGGAGGGCGCCTCGTTGTAGGGCCCGTTGAGGGCGGGCGGGAACTGGCCGCCGGTGATCTCCTGGAGCAGCGCGTCGGGGGTGGTCTCGTTGGGGTGGTGCAGCGAGTCCTGCGCGGTGTCGTACAGCAGGTCCAGCTTGGCGTTGGCGTCCAGGTCCGATATGGCGGAGAGCGTGGAGTCGTCCAGGTTGAGGTCGCCGCCCAGCGTGGGCAGCAGCTGGTCGAGGTCGCAGTTGTCGGGCAGGTCGGGGATGGACAGCCCCAGCGTGTCCCGATAGGGCTCGTTCCAGTCGGGCTGGGACGCCGCCCGGGACGCCGCGCGCTGCCTCGCGTTGTACTGCTGCTGATATCTCTGGAATTCCTGGAAAAAACGAAAATCGACGTTAATTGATATTTCAAGAATGAAAACTAGCGATCTCGAAACATAATTCTCGTGTCCAGCAAGAGCATCGTAACCATAGCATACCTGGAAGCTGGACTGCGTCTTTTGGTCCATGGCCGTGGGCGGCGGCGGCAGAAGGGCCTGCAGGTCCTCGGGAGTGACCCTGGTGGGCGGCGGGCGCGGCCGGGGCGGCGCCTGCCGGTACGGGGGCGGCGGGGGCGCAGGGAACGTCTCCGTCGAGTACGAAGGCGAAGGAAACCTGGAAATAACAACAATTTTGTTTGATTCTTATTACACAACTATAAGAATAGCTAGATTCACCGCATACGCTTATAATTCGTGTATTCCTAACAGTTTTTTTCATAATATAAATACTGATTCACTGAATATAAATAATCACTCAATACGGACTTTAGGTATGTGCTGTTTTTTTAATTACTTCTTACGTTTAATCTTAATTTTTTCCCTGTGCTTTCTAGTACCATACAGTGTAACAAGTATACAGCGGAGTACAGACCTGGCTCTGCCGACGACGGTGGCGTTGGGCGCCGGCGCGCGGTACTGCACGGGCGGCGCGCGCGGCGGGAAGGCGCGGCGGAGGAAGGGCGCGGGGCGCGGCGGCGGGCGCGGCGCCGGCGACGCGGCCGGCACGCTCGCGCGCGGGGTCGCCGCCCGCGCGCCGCGGTACTCGAACGGCGCCCGCCCCACTGCCAACTCCACCTGGGACAGTGTCATTAGTGAATGTCCACTCTACTTGTTCCAACGGTGGCCAAATCTGAGAGTTGATCTGATCATTTCAAGATGTGGCCTACAATTTTATGAAATTGTTCACCAGTCACACAAAAGCAATATCCATGTAGTTGTCCATTCTAACAAGGCTTTAAAGCTCCAATATGGGTCAATTAACTTAAAGGAACATTTTTTTTAATTTAATGGAGCCATCATAAATCATAATTATATAAAGTTGGCGAAGGCGAGTAAACTGATCTATATATATAAATAAACACCTGCGAATCTTCAAGCCGGTCGAGCTTCGCGGGATGGGGCGCCGGCTTCGGTCTCGGCTGCGGCGCGGGCGCGTCGTTCTGCAGCAGGTTCACCAGCAGCGGGGAGGACATGGCCACCGTAGGCGCCGCCGCCGGCGTGGGCGCCGTGGGCGTGTTGGGCGCGGGTGACGGCGGCGGCGCGGGGTACGGAGGCGGGGGGCCAGCGAACGCGGAAGTAGAGGGCCGCGCGAACTTCGTATCGGACGCGCTCGGCCTCAGCGCGCTGGTGCAGGGCCCTATACCTGGAATTAATACAATATTTGTAAAATTCAATCACACATCTCGAATCCAGACATCTCTGGCTAGCGGGGCCGCTTATCAATCTCCGCCTTAATAAGGTCAGATATACCCCTGCAAAGGATGTGCTGCTATTCCGGCTGGACTTGGGGGGGACATCAAGTAAGCGGCACAATTATAGATCGAAGATGGTCAAAGCGCTACTGGGAAATGTTCTGCGGGATCTGAGTCAAGCGTCATGTACCGAGCGTGTTCTCCTTGCGGTGTATGACCCCCGCCTGGGTCATGCTGCCGAAGGGGAACTCGCAGCGGTCACTGGTGGCGGGAATGTTCTGCGGGATCTGAGTCGCGTGGCACGTACCTAGCGTGTTCTCCTTGCGGTGTATGACCCTCGCCTGGGTCATGCTGCCGAAGGGGAACTCGCAGCAGTCGTTGGTGGCGGCGGGAATGTTCTGCGGGATCTGAGTCGCGCGTCACGTACCTAGCGTGTTCTCCTTGCGGTGTATGACCCTCGCCTGGGTCATGCTGCCGAAGGGGAACTCGCAGCGGTCGCTGGTGGCGGCGGGAATGTTCTGCGGGATCTGAGTCGCGCGTCACGTACCTAGCGTGTTCTCCTTGCGGTGTATGACCCTCGCCTGGGTCATGCTGCCGAAGGGGAACTCGCAGCAGTCGTTGGTGGCGGCGGGAATGTTCTGCGGGATCTGAGTCGCGCGTCACGTACCTAGCGTGTTCTCCTTGCGGTGTATGACCCTCGCCTGGGTCATGCTGCCGAAGGGGAACTCGCAGCGGTCGCTGGTGGCGGCGGGAATGTTCTGCGGGATCTTGCCGTCCATGGGGCACACGGTGTTGGGTGACTTGAAGTTGTTCTGCGGCGGCGGCTCGGCGGCGCTGGTGGTCGCGCCGTCGTCGGCCAACAGCCGCCCGATGCCGCCCAGGCCGGCCAGCAGCTCGTTGGATTGGCTTTGTGATGTGCCCGCATCTGAAGTGAATTCATGTTTTACACTCTGCTATTTAATATAATTGATGCTCTTATTCATGCACATCTACTATTTTAAGTAGGACAACTTGAGGTATAATACTCTGTCTTTAAACGTGACCCTAGTGTCCGGTGTTGCGTACTGAATAAAATCTGCACTTGTTAAGTCAACTACTGGCTTCACTAGTACAAACAAAGGATTTCTTCCCTTTCTCATACTTCCTTTATTACAAAGTTGATATTTGAATGTTTTGGTAGAGTTCTTCAATGGTGATATCGTTAGATAAACCTCAGTACGTTTCCAAAGAAAGTGAATGAATGTTTTGTTTTTCCACATACACAACTGTGCGCCGCATAGGCTCTTACAAGATGGAAGATGTAGGTTATATTAAGGCGGCATTATAGTTTGTCGACACGCATAAGTGTGTACACTCACCATCAGGTGCGGTGTTGATCCTCAGCTCCGCGCCGTGCTGCAGGCGCAGAGAGACGGCCGCGTCGCCGTCCAGCTGCACGGAGAGGATGCCGAGTGCGCGCAACTGCGGCGCGCCCGCGGCCGCCAGCGCGCGCAGTCGCGCCGCCGCCGCGCGCGGCACCGACAGCGTCACGCGCACCGAGTTCCAAGGCTCCACCTGCGCACGCATACCACACAGCTTACTAACTGACATGAGTTCGTCTTGTCATACGACTATGTTTGCATATCGTATTTGTGGTACACACAGACACGTTGTGTTCAGCGCCGACTACCGCCTTACTATCATAAAAATCAAAAGTTGTATAGGGACAACCCTCCACCACCCAAGGCCTGATCAACCTTATGGCGGGGCTTCATTAGCGGCCAAAGATTCGTGTCGCGTTGGCGCGCCAAAAACATCGTGTACGGGCATACACGATGTTCTTGTCTACATTGGCGGGCGAAGATTCATCGTGCCGGATTGTCGGCGATATAGGCTGTTTAATGCGTTAATTCAAAATGGAGGCAGTAGTGGCGTTGCATTGTATGTCCGTAAATTATTATTTATTAAAATTGTACGAGTATCAGTTGACAATACAAAATGAAATTAAAAAGACAAGAAAGAGGAGATGGTGGATGACTACTATTCATAGAAACCGAACGATGTAAGTATACTGCACAATTGTATACTCCAACACTTTTTCGTTACTCCACTCGATGATGTACAAAAAAAATACGCACGTCCGTCCCGCTACAAAGTCTGGACGACAATGAAGTGACGTAGGTGTAGCCACCCAAGCGAATATTGTCGCGCCAAATCCCTTTGATGCGCGCTCGTTTACCGACAGTGCCCCGATAGGCGATAGCACATCGTCTACGCGCGAATACTATCGCGCTGCAACGATCTACCTGGCCACATCAGCGCGTTAATCCGAATATTCGCCGTAGCCCGCTAATGAAGCCAAGCCATTACGGTTATGGGGACCGAAACACGGGAGGGCGCCCGTTCGGTACTTGCCCTGACGTGTTCCCGAGGCGCCTTCTTGACTCCCTTCTACTACTCCTCCTACTTGTTGTAACAAGTTGTTTTCTCTCCCTCCTTGTACATATTATGTGCCCACTCCGTCATAGTGGGGCAGGACGACACAAAAGTTGTACAGGTTCAATCCACGAAGACGCGCCCCACTCCTTTAATCCCTACAAATCGCATGAAACAAGCTATTGTAAAAGAGTGGAGGCGGGTCTTCGAGGATTGAACTATGTGTATTTGTACTAGATCACGCACGCGGAGATGCGCGGAAAACGTTGGTGTCCAAGATTGAACTAACTATATTTGTACTAGATCACGCACGCGGAGAAGCGGGGAATCGTTGGTGTCCTCGCGGGCCATCACTTTGCTGCGCCGCATTGCCACCGCCCGCCAATCATGTATCATGGCCGTTTAGGTCACCAGTCCCTCTGTATCTGTTTCACTGATGATGGGCTCCTTGCGGGGTGGCGTGAGTCGTGACACTGACCTTGTTAACTTTGAGCGTGTGCGGATGCGGCTCGGCGAGTAGGGCGCGCAGCTCGCGCAGCAGGCGGCGCAGTCGCGCGGGGAAGCGCGGGTCGCGCAGGTCGCCCTCGCACGTCACCACCACGCCGCACGTGCCTCCGCCCGCCGAGCCCAGCCCGTCGCTATCCGCTGCCATACTGCCACACACAAACACACTTCACGTTGCATGCTCAACAGTAGCTTCACAGTTCACACTAGTCGGAAAGTAAGAGAAACAAATAGAGGGTCAGAACTGCTATTAAATTTTAATTTTATATGTAGACCTTAATGAAGCAAAATAGTACATTGTGATACAAGGGTGGAAAGTAGGTTTTTGCAAACGAGCTGTCATTAACAAGCCCGAGCCGAAGGCGAGGGTTTTTAATGTCACGAGTTTGCAATAACCTACACACCCGTGTATCACACGACGTTTTTCAATACAGTTGTGAGAATTAGTAAAAACAGATCAAAGAATAATATGTTTTCTCATGATTTTGGGGGCCATATTCCATCTTGTGCAGTTATTTCCTTAGATATCAATATCACTGTCGCTATCGAAGTCGAAGTCGAAATCGAAGTTGAGGTCGAAATCGAATTCGAGAAAGATAAAAAAGATAAAAAAAACTGAAAAGATAAAAAAGATAAAAAAACTGAAAAAGATAAAAAAGATAAAAAAGATATAAAAGAATATCTTTTTATCCTTAAAAATAATATAAAAAAGACATAATAAAAAAGATAAAAGAAAACTGCTATCAAACTTTTTATATTATAGTATATAAAATAATGATCGAGCTTGTAAACGTAAGTTACGACCACAAAAAAGAAAGATGCCTGTGCGTAAGATTTAACTTTCGAATACTAATGACAGCCTCTGAAAGTGCGCCATACCATACAACTGTATTGAAAAAGTACATTGTAATAGAAGGGTGGAAAGTAGGTTTTTGCAAGCAAGCTGTCATTAAGAAGCCTGAGCCGAAGGCGGGGGTTTTTAATGTCACAAATTTGCAATAATCTAAACACCCGTGTATCACACGAAGTTTTTCGATACAGTTGTTGAAATTAGTGTAAAACAAACAAGTGAAGTTTTCTCGGGCGCAAAAGTCCATCTTGTGCAGTTTTCATTTTAGATAAAATATCGAGTGGAGTTAATTTCATATCATCACTTGTACTTGAAACAAGAAACAAAATTAATCTCTATCGCTATCGAAATCGAAATCAAAGAACTAATTCACTGGGTGGAGCATGTCGTACATACATGAAGGGAGCTCTCCTACATTCATGGTAACACATGGTACATGGTACCAAAAGCTCTACTTCAATCTAATTTTAGTTTTAGTTGTCTTTATTTATATTTTAAAATATGTATACGTATTATTTAAAAGGAGTTGTATTAAGAAAAAGAAACAAGAAACTATAATTAGTTAATTCAAAATTATTATTATAATTTTAATTTTTCCTTGTAAAAAATCTATCAGGTTTTATTCATACATGAAATCAACTTGCTATCAAACTTTTTATATTTACTTAAAACTGCACTGCAAAAGTAATGATCGAGCTCGTAAAAGAATGTCACGACGACGAAAAAGAAAGATTCCTGTGCGTAAGATTTAATTTTAAAATAATGACAGCCTCTGAAAGTGGTATAATTAACAACTGTATTGAAAATAATGTTCTATGGTGAACCTAATCAATGGATAAAGAAATACCAAAAAATCCAGAGCTGATAGCTAACATTTCAAAGGGATTAGCCCTTTGTTAGTAGTAATTTAAAGGCATTTATATTTATATTAATTATTATTATTTATATTAATTAATTACTATATATATAGCTACTCGTGCTGATTCACTCACTTACTCACTGATTGATCACCTATACAATTTGTATGAAATAATTTTTTTTCAATGACCATTTCGTATAGAAGGGAAAAATTCATTCTGAGGAAAAATACGGAGAGAGCTGATGATTGAGGATTTCAAAGACGGGTAAAGAACACGGGGAGGGTATCGAAGATAGGTGGGGGGGTGCTAGACCAAATGTCATTTGAAACGACATCCAATTGGCAGTTAGCTGAAAAAAAGTTCAAAATGGCGGATTCAAAATGGCCACCTTTCGAATTTCGTCGATATCTCGGAAAGTATAAAAGATGGAAGAGTGGTTTCATGACAAGAAGTGATATGGGACCTGAAGGTCTATTTGATGGTTGGAAAAAAATCCAATATGGCGGATTTTTTTTTACCATAGAAAATGTATGACGAATGTTGGAATGCAAATAGGGGGGAAGACAGCCCGCAGGCCACGAGTGTCCCGCGCCTCCACGCGCCCTACTAGTTATTTATATAAAGACATTTATATTTTAGTAATGTTTAAAAATCCAATGATGAACTCCCAGGTACTCTGGACAGGTATATGAAAACAAATGTATAGTCGAAAAAATCTCCATTCAAGAGATATTGATGCATATAAAGAAGTTGAAACCAGAGAAATGCCCAGGACCAGACAACATTTATAATGAGGCACTAAAACTAGGATCGCCTATATTAGTCACAATATTAGAGAAACTTGAAAAAGAAGAAGCCCCCAGTCAATGGTGTAACTCAGACATAATATCACAAACTACACATACTACATATATTACAAACTACAGACCTATAAGTTTATCAAGCAGCATTTACAAAGTATTTGCATCAATCCTGACTAGCCGAATTACACCTGCGAATTACGATGGGAAACAGTCAATAGAACAATCTGGCTTTAGATCTGGTTTTTCAACAGTTGATCACAATCATGTACGAACAAGTTATTGAAAAATATACAGAATACAACCAAAAATTATATCTAGCATTTATAGACTACTCTAAAGCTTTTGACAGCATAACTCACTCATCAATATGGAAAGCACTGGAAACATGTGAAATAAGCCAAAAATATAATTAACATAATAAAGTCAATCTACACCAAAAGTGTTAGAAGAATAAAATTTGACAGGTATGAGAATACTTTCCAATAGAAAAAGGGGTAAGGCAGGGAGACCACCTGTCTCCTGAACTATTTATAGCAGTACTGGAAGAAATATTTCAAAAAATAGATTGGAGTAACAAAGGCCTGCCGTTTAAAAACAAGAGACTAAACCATCTACGATTTGTCGATGACATAATTCTATTCGCCACAAACGCAAAAGTTCTAGAAAAAATGATCCAGCAGTTAGATAGAAAGTAGAAAGGTGGGTTTGCAAATAAATACTTTCAAAACTAATGACAAACTGATCAGAAATCCCTATTAACGTAAAGGAAATATGATAGAATATGTGAAAGATACAAATATTTGGGCAACAAAATATCATTCAATATAAATAGAAACAAAGAAGAAGTAGACGGAAGAATCCAAATAGCATGGAACAAATTTTGGTCTCAGAAAGAAATTCTAAAAGCCAAAATATGAACAGCACCTTAAAAAACTATCATGGACACTTGCATCTTACCCAGCTTAACATACGGAAGTCAAACATGGGTATATACTAGAAAAATAAAAAACAAAACACCAGAACTTGGCAGAGAGCCATGGAGAGGACTATCCTCAAACAAAGAAAAATTGATAAAGTCAGGAGTACAGAAATCAGAAATAAAATGGAAGCTTACAGATGCCCTGGAACATGCATTGAAAGCATAATGGAAATGGGCCTGTCATGTTTCCAGGTGCAGAGACCAAAGATGGACAGTAACTGTCACAAGTTGGAGAGGACAAAAGAAAAGCAGGAAGGCCAAAGAAAAGATAGTAAGATGACATTACAGAAGTAGCCGAAACAATTGGATGCATGTGGCCAAGGACCGTGAAATATAGAAGGGGATGGAGGAGGCTTTCACCCAGGCAATGAGATCCATCTGTGAATAAAATAGTAAGTAACAAAACTAACACCTACATTAATTTACTACATCCTTAACTAATCCGACTAACATAGCTAACACTGTAAAAATTAAACAATGTAAATGATGGAAAAATAAAGCTTTATTATTATTACCCCCAACACTAAATAAACACCCCACTAAATCAGAACTGAGCATAAAATCACGTTTATTGTATGGGAGCCCCCGTTATTTTTTTATTTATTTTTTATTTAACTATTTATTTCTACAGTAAGTATACAAGGTGAAAAATTTATGGTTTTTGATGTTTAGCAGGGTAAATAATTATCAGCAGTACTATCGAATTACCTACACTGTTTCGGAAAAGTAAGCATTTTTATTTATTATGCAAAAAAAATAATTGAAATAAACTCGAAAATGTGATAACCAACGTACGTGTAGGTACATAACGTGGGGTGTAGAGTGGTAGGAACAAAAAAATTACGTTTGTTGTATGGGAGCCCCCCTTAATTTTTTATTTTATTTTAATTTAACTATTTATTTGTATAGTAAGTACATAACTAAACATTCTGAAAAAAATTTAAGCATCTATCTGTTACCGTTATCAATACTGAGCAAAAACAAGCAAAAAAAAATCACGTTTTTTTTATGGGAGCCGTCTTAAATATTTATGTTATTCTATTTTTTAGTATTTGTTGTTATAGCGGCAACAGACCACAACAACATCATCTGTGAAAATTTCAAGTCTGTAGCTATCTCGGTTCAAGAGATACAGCCTGGTGACAGACAGACAGATGGACAGACGGACAGAGAAGTCTCGCTAATAGGGTTCCTTATTTAGCTTTCAGGTACGAAACCCTAAAAACAGCATGTTTATTGTATGAGAGCCACTTTAAATATTTATTTTATTTTCATTTTACTTCTTTTTTCTTTAAATTGAATAATATACATAATCAAATATTCTGTGAATATTTTAAGCATCTACCTATTGCCATTATAAATTACGAGCAAAAATGAGTAAAAAAATCACATTTGTGGGAGGCTCCCTTTATATACATTATATATTTAACAGAAATACATTCAGTACAACAGTTTAAGAGTTACAGTTTGGTGACAGATGGATGGATGGAAGATGAAACTCATTGCCATAAGTCTAAGATGTATAATTAGCCTACAATTTGTAAAAATCTAAACAAAATTTAAATTTTGCAGGCTACTTTGGATCCTCTTAAAAATAAGCCAAGTGCAAGTCACACTTGCACACTTCTGTTCACAAACCACAAAACTAACTTTGTAGATAGATAGATATCAAAAATACAATACTTCATAGATATCAAAAACACAATACCAGTAACATGGGTACTTTTAATTTTCCTACAAAATTAATATCCCTACTAATCTTAATTAATTTCAGATTTTTTGATGGCTAACTTTGGAGATTTGGAAGGAACAGTACTAATTTTGACATTCTTCCCAATAAATAGCATACAAATAAATAAAAATCTGTTTTAGGGTGTACTAGCAATGGCCTTTTATATTATACCCTATACAGTAAAGTTATCTCACTCGGAAATTTCAGCTTTTCCCATTTTCCTCATTTCTAAATACAAATAAAAATAAAAATAAATTCAAGTTTTTGTTTTATTGCAATGATGTTGGGCCACTATTCTATATAATTGTACGAAATTTCACGTTGATAGCTATAAAAGTTACTGAAATAATTAAGGCTGAGAATCACCATTCTCAGCCTGGGTGAAATTATGAATAAGAGCTAGTAATAAGTAAGAAGTTGTAAAAAGTAAACAAATAATGTAAACTTTAAGGAAGGTTATTGAACTCATAATGAAAAAATAAAATTATTATGTTATCTGTTCTTTTTTAGGCTATAATTTGTGGTTAATTCCAATCTGTATTGCAGAGCTTGAACTTATAAACATACAATGTTTTGCTGAAATTATCCAAATCTTTAAACGTAATACTATCCACATTCCCTAATCCCCATGCATAATTAAGATTCAAAATAATTACACTACTTATGCAAATTAGGTGTACAGCACATCAACCCTATTTAATAGTTATTATATTTAATGAGTAATTGTTCTAACATCGATAATAGGTACATAATGTTGAGTATATCATCAATTGATTGGAGTGGCAGAGGTTTTAACTTTTAAGACTCCCATTATCACTGTGGAATGTTCCTAGCAAGGAATATTTCCTATTGGGCCGCAAGGTCGAAAAACTACCGTCGCGTGTTACACAACTATTTTATTGCGTATTTCAGTGGTTCGACCACGGCTGCGGCGCGCACGGCGGCTCGGCCGGCCCGCACGGCGCGGGCCCGCGGGCACGTCCGCGCCGCCGGCCGACCTAATGTCATCGTCCAACATGTCGATTGGCATCTTGCGCCCACAACACAACACCATACCGCCGAATGTAAATAAACCAACAAACATACTCACCTATCATACGATGTCACATTACGCTCAATAACACACGATATCTAGTCTCTCGCGCTCCGAATCATCCTGGAAAATCGAGCGCAACATTACAATCGGGCTACGCAAGGCAATATCAGTCCTATGGTCACTGTGTCCACTACTGCCAAAACATATGATACGCCACTATTGTTTCGCCCCAGGTTCGCCCAGGGCACCGTCCAAAGTTTTATTTCGCGTTTTCACATAAGGTCACTCGGCTACGAACACGCGAATTTCCTCACGAATCAAAACCACAGATTTATATTTCAGTGACGCAAAGCTCATATATCAAGAGCAGCAGCCATTTTGAAATGTACGGGGAGTGCAGTCACGGCATGGAACATTAGTGAATTCCGACCGTTACCGTCCCTACGAGCGCTCCAGGCGTATCGCGCTACGCAATAAACTTTGTGCAGGCTCCATTTTAACACTTTAGATCACAGAACTTCACTTCATTTTCTTATTGAAACTATCCAAAACAACCTATGCGACATCCGACAATTCCAGCTTACCCCATTTGCATGACACACATAGAATTCGAAATAAACACTCAAAACTCACGAAAACGTACATAAAACATGTCGCGCCGACTCATAAGAAGTTATAGCATCGCATTAGTATAACAGTCCATTAGAAAAATCGCTAAAAAGATTAGTATATATTTTACAAATAGTTATTCGGTACGAACAATAACAACGGACGCCATTTGCAATTTTCAACTTGACATGCGCATTGACTCGCAGTAGACAAACATACGTGATGTGACTTTTGCAAGTAGTCACATTTTAGTCGAAATAATGAAATAATGTTATAGAAAATAATAAACCAATACTATTTTAAATTGCTTAGTATAACGAGAAGATGTTTTTCAAAGATTAAATTCAATACAAAATTCGATTCAGCTTTATTATTTCTTTAATATTAAAAAATAAAAAAATTATCTGCCGTACAAAGTCATATATTTCAACTTTCATGCTCGACTGCAACCTTTCAGTGATTGGTACAAAAATGAATCTCCATGTTTTTATAATAATATAGATGAAGATTATTGGTTGCTGCTATGGTTGCCCTTGCCGCTATGAAACGTGTGGAAAATGAAACGAAACACTTCCTGTGCAATAATTGATTTATATATGTAATTCCTTTTCGTAAATATTTGTAGTATTTTCAGCTAAGCACAATCATTTAAAACACAGTTATCTTATCTGTGATTTAAATTTAAACTTGACTTTAATTATTTATTTTTGTTTAATTAAATTAAAGACACGCAAGCAATAATCTGAATTTCAATTTACCAAATAAATATTTAATTGTTCAGATACATACTGAATAACAGAAAAATTTTACGAACGAAAGGAATAGGAATATCAAACGCGGAAGTCTCGTTATTATCGGGTATTGAGATAGATGATGAGTCTTGCGTGGTTTTACTCCTTGTCTGTGGTCAATCAATCTGGATTAAAAAAATCAATATGTCAAATATTATAGAACAAATATGATAATCACAGCTTATCTGACAGCACAGCAAAAAAATTAAAATAAATCGAAACGCGTTCTAAATCGATTTCACGAATGATAATTGCCAACTTGTGAAATGTAACACGTAATGTGGATACCATTGACCTGGAGCAATAAATATAAATAACTTTTTAAAACAAGAAGCTTTATATTTATAGTACTGGAGGCTTTATCGCCTCAAAAATATGATCTTGTGAATGTCTAGTTCAATTTTGTTGTAAATAATTCCAAAAATGATTCCGAGATTTAACTGTACCTATGAAAAAGATGCAAGACATAATAATAATATTGTTTAGCCCATCCCGATTGCCGTATAAAAAAGTATCTTACTATTATTTTATTCTTTATTTTGTTCTAACCACAGCCTAGTATTATCATAATGAGATTTTTTAAGAAACAAAGAGGTGGTTCTGGGTTTCGGAACGGTATCAGAAAATTTTATACGTTGTAACGTAACGTATACGTCGATAAAGCATTCTTGTCTTTTCAATGCGCATAATTATTGAATTTTAGCTAAATTGATTTAAATTGATTTTGATTTAAACATAAATTAGCGTACCCAGGGCAACGCAGCTGCTCCATCTGTTCCACCCTGGGTAGTGGGTACGCCCATAACAGAGCCTAGACTTCGTAAAGGCATGACCGAATACATCATATTAATTTACTGTAGAAGCATATTATAATATTATAAACGGTGGTAGAAGTTACGTAAATAAATAAAACAGTACAAATAGATTTTTAGAAATTCGGATCTGTATTTTGTCTCGATTCTAATCGATTTCGGATTTCGACAATCGATATTTTGCATTTCAATCGTCAAATCAAAATTTTCATCAATGCTCGGTGACAATATTTTTTTTTACAATGAAGTCGAAGTCCTGTGGTTAAGTCTGCACCATAGACTATTGATGAGATAGGTACCTACTTTGTATCCTGCTCTGTGCTGCTATTGGTCAGTGGTAGGTATTATATAGTGTTAGTAGTCTATGGTCAGTCCTATAGACTAAATTCAATATACTCTATGGACTATAGCTATAGTGCTAGTAGTCTATGATCACTATTGTGTTTTATGTCTATGTCTATGATGTGATCTGTGCATAGAGTATATTGTAATTTGAATGGTCTGTGTGAAGGTACCTGGTCTGTGGTGAAGGTGTGAAGGCTCTGTGAAGGCATTTAAATGTTTACGAAAAATATTTCATTTAAAAATAGTGAAAGTTTAAGAAATTAAAGTAAATATTTCAATTAGAGTGCACGTACAATGTTGTAAATATCCTTTATTTGGGGTAGGTAAACTTATTTTTATTAAAAGCTTCCTTTCAGAACACTTGCTTGGCTTTAAGTAAACAAATGTTAGGGAAAATTTTCTTTGTTTGATTCATTTAATTAGAAAAATAGAGTTTATGACGTATAAAAGAGTGGAAAAAACAGACTAATAATAATTTTAGGTAGGTGAATTAAGTACCTATAGCTTATCTCAATGGAAAGTCTAAAGCCAGTAAAAGTAAATTAGCTTGAAATCTCCCAGTCCCATGTCTAAGTGGGGCACACATGTATACATGTGTGATTCTGCCGGCGGTGTTTTCTGATTCCATTCCAGCTCCTCAGGTCTCCACATAGGTTTTGACCAATCAAAACCTTTTTGCCAATTTTGGCATCAATTCGCATTGTTGGCATGATCCCATATTTTGGCATCTCAGTTCAGCTCTTTAAGGATCTTTATATTTTAACACAACTAAGGGGCTGACCAGGAATTTCTGATTTGACAGCAGAAAGATACTCCTGATCATCTTGGACCTACTTGTTAAGAGCTTGTTCTCTAGAGTGGAATAAACTACACATAAATGAGTATTAAGGGGATCAGCAGCAGTAGCTCACAAAATTCAAATTTTATTTAGTTTTTCGCTAATAGTATCTACGCTAATTATACATCATAGGTTTATTTTAGCAATGAGTGAAGCAAGCAAAATTTATGCATAGCTACATGTTGTTAATAAAAACTTTTCTCAAAAATTCCCATTCACTCATATTGGTTCTCAAAAGAACATTTTCTGTAGTTTCCCAGATTTTAAGTGATCAGGAATTCAAAAACCAATGCATTACATAAAAATAGTTCAGTTTCAAGAATTTTGTAGATTATTAACCAAGCTGTAAATAATTTTAAATCGTCAAAAAAAATTTTGGTTTTGTTCCAGTCCTTCATAAATGAGCCATGGCGCAGAGTTCACACGGGGGCAGCCACCGGCGCGGCCGCGAACACGACGGCGCCTCCATGCGGTACACCAATACGGACTGGGAGGCCAAGGAGGCGCTCTACCAGCGCGAGCTGGACGAGGCGCGCGCGCGGGCGACGCAGATGGAGAAGACCATGCGCTGGTGGTCTGACTGCACCGCCAACTGGCGCGAGAAGTGGAGCAAGGTGCGCAACGAGCGGAACAAGGCCCGCGACGAAGCTAAGCAGTATAAAAACAAAGTAGACGCCCTCGCGAAAGAGCTGGCCGTACTGAAAACAGAGAAAGCCGACCTCGAACAACAATTATCCGAGCTAAAAAAGGACAACGAAAAATTACTAAGCATAGGTGAAAGTAGAATAGTTTCTGGAGATCTTAACACCGAAGAGGGCGTTGAACTTAGAAGAAAAGGTGTTGGTTATGTCTCTCCCAATGAACCGTCTGCAAGACAGAGAGCTTCCCTTGACTCACATAAATTTGCTAATGTTGACAATGTGCTCGCTAACAAATTAGGTGAAATGAGGTTAAGGTTGGACGAGGCGTGCAAAAGTTTACAGAGCGAAAAGGACCAGAAAGCCTTTTTACTGGCTAAAGTAGAATCTCTAACTGCTGAATTACATAACACTAAAATGGAGCTAACCCACAATGACAGAACGTTAGGCTCTGATTCTAGTCACAGTGAGGTGGAAAGGCTTCAGAATGAACTGCAAGATGAAATAGCTGCAAAGCAAGTGTTGGAAGAAAAGATCGCGGAGTACAAAATGGAGATTGAGAGACTCAAGTCAGAGAACAACATCCAGTGGAGCAAAAGGGAGCTTTTAGAAACTGAGAACATAGCAATATTACGAGAGAACAAGAAACTTTACAGCCAGGTTTGCGAGCTAAGGGAGCAGATACACAAACTAAATAGAATATCCGATGGTAGTGCGTACGGTGCACCTTTTAATGATCACAATAGACTTGATTCCAACGTGTTGTATGTTAGGAAAACAAGTGCTAGTCCAAGATCGCACGAATCCAGCAACGGTTCGTCCGAGGCAAATCTGGCGCATTACGAGACTAAAACCAACACTTCGGGCGAAGACGACGAACTAGCGATAGTGGAAACAGTTGAAAACTGAAACCTATACAGGTGAAAAGAAAAGTATGCCTTTTTTTTCTTATCATACGGTATACTTATAATTAGTATTTCAAAACCATTTATACAATTAATTCCCTTACTGACATTCCGCAACTATATACTTTTTGCTTAAACTAATTCTACAATTTGAAAAACTATAATTCGATCGAACATAACAATTAATGGTAATTTGTTGTGACCAGTTGTAATAACTGTCAGGCTTCACGTCATTAGGTAATAAATACAATTTATAATACTTAAACAAAAAAAAATAGTGCTAAATTATTCGCTATATTCAGCAAATTTTATGAATTCATAATAATTAATACTATTATTTTTATTATTTTGTATAAATGTTAGTGGTTGTTAACAAATTGTGATAGTCTAGTTTTAATGTGTGTGTATGTAATGTCATAATGTGGCTAATATGTAGAGTTTTAACACAAAAATTATACAAATTAAATAACGGAATAACTATGTTAGAATAGCATCTTGAATGGTAAAATGACATGTGAAATGTCCACTTGTGGTTTTGGTGCCAATTATGTTATGCAAAATTTCTTAACCGACTTGACGTTTATAATAAAACCGGCCAAGTACGAATCGGACTCGCTCGCGTAACCTAGGATTGTGACCCCCAAAATTTACTGTTTTTTTTCTATATTTTTGTGTGAACATCTTAATGCGGTTCACAGAATACATCTACTTACCAAGTTTCAAAAGTATATTTCTTATAGTTTCGGAAAAGTGGCTGTGGCCTGTGACATACGGACGGACAAACAGACAAACATAACGAATTCATAATGTTTCCGTATTTTGCCATTAGGCTACGGAACCCTGAAAACAGTGCTATCCGTTTCAAAATCCTTCCCGTCTGTTTTTAGACGCGTCAAAGCTTAGTTCTGAGATTTTGCACAAAGATTTAAATCACTAGATGAGCCCTTAACCTCCAAAAACGTCCACGTTTTTGTCTTGTGTGCGAAACGATGTCACTTTCTCTGTCACAAGTGCAACTACAGCATGCTGAGAGCACTCACTCAGCATGTTTGTGGATGTTTTTAATGTGCGAAACGTAGGCTTAGGGCGGATCTTGCGATTTAAATCTTTGAATTTTCACAACAGAATGCTATGCTGTGAGGTCTATGTTTGCCATTTCTTGTATCTCCCACTATAATAGTTACGCTAGCGTGCGTGGAGATCCGTCAAAGTGATTAGCAATTTTAATGATATAATTTTGATATATTAATAAATATTCGAAATTGGTTAGCAAACAACACCATCTAGTTCACCAAAGAATATATAAATCTCAAAAAATATTTGACAGGCCTACACGTAAGTGGCGCTGCCCAAGCAGGTTACAGAAGAACTACTTTGTTTGACCTCATTGGCACCATTGCCTTTTGAAGTTGTATACAAAACAAAAAAAAACATCACATTCTTGGTAAATAATATTCTGGAGTATGATTTTAATTTTAAATATTATGCTATACAAAGACTTCTATGTAGGTACTAGACGCGCTGTGTGGTACTAAATAATTGCTCACTGAATTGTGGTGCATGTTCCACAATTCCTACCTACCTTCATAGAAGTCTTTGATGTTATACTTATATTTGTAATAAGTAATAGTAATTATAATATTATAGTGTAGTCACGCTATAAAATTTTTATTGTTGTGGTGATATTATTTTCACATCATAATTAGTTAGTAAAATTAATGATTAATAAATAATTATGTAAGGCCTAACGGACACCAAACAAAAAAAGTGTAGACTTATTTAATGTTAGGGATCTATTTATTTTGAGCTAAACTTGCCTGATTTAGACTTAAGTTAACTTTTCAGGAAATAGCTTTGAGTTTGACAAGTCAAACTGTTGATTACTCTCAGAACATACTCGTATTATTCCTGTTTTTTTTTGTTGTGCTTAAATCTAAATGAAACAACAGGTATAGAAAAACGAACTAATTTTTTTAAATATTAATTTATAAACTCTGTGCCTATAATTATGTTTTACTAGCATTCGTTACGATGAAATAAATGCCTATTAGAAACGGAATCGGAAGTTTTAGTAGTTTAACCAGTGAAACTACCCAACCGTTCAACTATTTCGATAACCGATGTGACAGCTGACAGTCAAAATTGAGTCCTTCACTCGCAAATTCACTCGATTATCCGAATGGTGGTTGGGAGATTTGAGACGTGATACAGTGGGCATAAATAAAATGCAATATGGCGATGTCACACGGATTATTGCGAATTCAAATTACAAGTAACAGCGCTATATTAATTATTAGTACACTTTACACCACTTAACTGCACGATTGATTAAGAACGCAATCGCTCAATATTTTCGCTCGTGCCCTGTAGGGGCGCGGGCAAGCTTGTTCGGGGCTGAGCCCTCTGCAAGCGGGCTCTACCGCCTGGCACAAAAGGGTCCCTGGGGTGGCCCTTTGGCCTTGGTGATTTGGAGATTTAGAGGGAATGGGGATGCGTCTTTGTGTGACGGAGCGGCCGCTAAATCCGTCGCGGTACTGCCCCGCCGAGTGAGAACCGCTCCAAAGAGACGGGAGGCCCAGCGAGGTGACCAGCGGTCAGGAGTGGCGGACCGCTCCGTGGCTTCTGTGTTAGTCCGTCAGTCAGTCGGTCGGACGCGTGACCAGGTCACGCGGGAAGGCGCGTCCATCTGTGGGTCGCGTGTGGTGTGGCGCGATGCCTCTGATGTGGGGGTGATGGGAGGCGTCTGCCGTGCTGAACATGCTGTCGGCGAGTCGCGCCACGAAGTCGTCGACGCTCTTCAGGTTCTCGATCTTCAAGAACGCACAATGAACTCGCAATCGTATATATAGCCGACTTCCCAATAACTGGGTAGGTAGTGGAAAGGGTGGCTGCTGGCTCGGGTGGCTTCGGTCACAATCGTGGCAAGTTTGGCGGCAGTGACCGTGATTGGCTGGCTATGGCACAATGTAGGCTTGCTGTGATTGGCGGACGGCAGGTAACGATGCGCACTGTTATTGGCCCAGGCTATGTGACGTAACAGACGCTAATTTGCAATAATGCAGAACTCTGGACTCCCAACGTCCATCATTTCTTACTACTACAGGTACCCTTGCAGCATATGTCTATTATGGTTTTGCCCAGAAGATGCTTATGCAAAAACAGACGGCACTCCGAAGTGTCGGTTACGGTAACAGTGTAAGATGTCGGTGACGCTTCCACAAGCTCAATGTTTTTTCCCCATCTCAAAAATATCCAACGCATCTAAAGCAGCTTTCACTTAAAAAATACTAAAGTCTACATAATATTATGCTACAAGATTGTAAATAGTTTTGAGGGAAATTATAATAATTAAATTATTCTGTCAATCTATATAATATTATTTTTAATACAGTTGCTCAAAAAGTGGCGTATTGCAGGGACGTATAGCGTTCGGGATGTGGGCTATTACATACTCGTGCTTTTTTTTTACCTTTCCCGAACTCGTGCGTTATCTTTCCCAGCTGTCAAAATAATGTCCATTAAAAAGAAAAACCAACCATGAAGTTTTTACTAAAAAAATTCATAGAAGTTTTTATGATTCATGCAAATACGTATATTTCTAAAAAGAAGCTACTAATTTGTTTCAATATCAGATTTGATTGAATGAGTTTGGTTACGTTTCATTTCATATCAATAAAAAAAATTCTACTGAAGACTTGGCTGTATGGGCATAGTTCCCTTTGCGTACCAGAATATTATTTAGTCTATGACCAAATTTTTTTTTTTTAAATCATGGGTGAAGAAAAAAAAACTGCTTATATTCTACGGTTGGCGCCATTTTTCAGAAATTTTCTTTGCGAGTTTAGTTGTTTGTTGCACAAAATGCTTCGGAGAACATTTTACCGGAAAAGTCAAAAAGTCGCTACATATCTACATACGACGAATTTATTGCGTGGAGAGAAGAGAAAAAAGCAAATAGTTTTTCAGAAAATGTTAAGTTAGTTGAGTTTATTGTGTTTTTATTATTTTATTAAATTGCTTCCAAAGACAACTATACCATAGACCCGGCGGACCGCGCGGAAAAATGTCGCCAGTTTATGGGAGCAAAACCCCCTCCGGCGTCAGTAGTAAGCTGTAAGCCTACGCAGTATTTCGCAGGAGTTTCGACAGATGGCTCTACATTTTCTTGTATGAAGAAGGTTTACGTAAAATGTTCGGATGGGCTCATCTTGATGTTATTATCATAGATTGCTTCATTTTTGCGCAACTGTATTAAAAATAATCGTTCAGTACACGTGCGGAACCGTCATTGCAACTTGTTCCGACTGTCAACCCTCGCTTTCGGCTGCGCCTCGGCTCGGGTAGACATTTGTCGGAACTCTTTGCAATAACAGCCTTTCCGCACTTGTAATGAAACATACTATTTTAATACAGTTGCTCAAAAAGTGGCGTATTGCAGGGACGTATAGCGTTCGGGATGTGGGCTATTACATACTCGTGCTTTTTTTTTACCTTTCCCGAACTCGTGCGTTATCTTTCCCAGCTGTCAAAATAATGTCCATTAAAAAGAAAAACCAACCATGAAGTTTTTACTAAAAAAATTCATAGAAGTTTTTATGATTCATGCAAATACGTATATTTCTAAAAAGAAGCTACTAATTTGTTTCAATATCAGATTTGATTGAATGAGTTTGGTTACGTTTCATTTCATATCAATAAAAAAAATTCTACTGAAGACTTGGCTGTATGGGCATAGTTCCCTTTGCGTACCAGAATATTATTTAGTCTATGACCAAATTTTTTTTTTTTAAATCATGGGTGAAGAAAAAAAAACTGCTTATATTCTACGGTTGGCGCCATTTTTCAGAAATTTTCTTTGCGAGTTTAGTTGTTTGTTGCACAAAATGCTTCGGAGAACATTTTACCGGAAAAGTCAAAAAGTCGCTACATATCTACATACGACGAATTTATTGCGTGGAGAGAAGAGAAAAAAGCAAATAGTTTTTCAGAAAATGTTAAGTTAGTTGAGTTTATTGTGTTTTTATTATTTTATTAAATTGCTTCCAAAGACAACTATACCATAGACCCGGCGGACCGCGCGGAAAAATGTCGCCAGTTTATGGGAGCAAAACCCCCTCCGGCGTCAGTAGTAAGCTGTAAGCCTACGCAGTATTTCGCAGGAGTTTCGACAGATGGCTCTACATTTTCTTGTATGAAGAAGGTTTACGTAAAATGTTCGGATGGGCTCATCTTGATGTTATTATCATAGATTGCTTCATTTTTGCGCAACTGTATTAAAAATAATCGTTCAGTACACGTGCGGAACCGTCATTGCAACTTGTTCCGACTGTCAACCCTCGCTTTCGGCTGCGCCTCGGCTCGGGTAGACATTTGTCGGAACTCTTTGCAATAACAGCCTTTCCGCACTTGTAATGAAACATACTATTTTAGTCTTGCTAATTTGTCACTAGCTGTGTCCTTCGATCGTGGTTTTCTAGGTCGACAACAAACAGCCTGCGAAATTCGAATTGTATTTAAACAGAGAACTGTATTTAAAAAAAGATTAAAAAAAAAACAAGTTTATGTTTGATTTCTTCATTTGAGAGTTTTTTATTTACATCTTTCATTTACATAAATTTTTACCTACACGGTAACTGTATGTTAAGTCATGCCTGATTAAAAAGCATGTTTATATTTGAAAAATTCACTTGAGAGTCTTATTTATTTACATATTATAATAATTACCAAGCAATTATTATAATTACCAGGCAATTACCTAGCCACTTTTATTTACACATAAATATTAATTTTCTTCGAAATTCGCAACTGGCAACATTCCTAACCTTTTAAATCTGGACTTTACGTCGCGTCGGACTAGGTCCCTTTTATCTTTTTTTTTCGGTGGAAACAAGTTGCAATCTTGTGTTGGTTCTTCTTTCAGCCCCCTCTTATACGTTCTTGCCATACAACTCACGGACAGAGGTTCATCGTCGTCGCTAGAAGATCCAGTTTTATCCTGTGTCTTTGAATTTTTATGCCCTATTTCGATAGTCATTTCTTTTGGTTTATCTATCATAATTATTTCATCAACATCTTCGTTACTTAATATTTTATTCACTGTTTTAGTAGATTTCAGGCCTTTTTTATTTGTGATATTAACATCATTTGGTCTAACTTTATTGAATACATCATCGTCATCTCTGACACTAGATATTTTATTACTCGATTTAGCTTTTCGATCTTTTTTATTTTTTATATTCACATCTTTCGATTGTTCTTTATTACTTACTTCATTTTCCACCCTATTACTACAAGTGTCACTAGTTTCAGTTATTTCAGCATTTTTATCCCTTTCATTGGTTTTTAATTGATCTATTATTTCTATTTCAACTTCGTTTCTGACTATGGTTTTGTGTTTGGTGGTTGTTACTGTATTAATTCCCTTTTCTTGGTCTACGATTTCTATTTCAATGTCATCCCAATTGACTGTCTTAAATATCGAAGGTAGAGATTCTATGTTAATGTCTTCTTCTCGATCTACATCTATTCTATCAGGAGTGCCTGGTTCTTCATTTGTTTTAATCTCTTCATCATTTCTTTCTTCACCGCCATCATCATCGTCATTCGAAATCAAATCTACTTCATCATTCTCGATTAAATCTCCTTTTGGTTTTTTTTTATATTTTTTTCCGACGCTTCGTTTTTTGGGTGATATCGTTATAGGTTTAATGTGCTTGTTAGTTTTGATTTTGCCCGTAGGTTTTTTGAGATCGCTTTTACTTCTCGGGCTGGTATGGGTTCGTTTTCTAAAAAAATTTTCAAAACATTAGAGATTATTGATCACCGAAATACAGAAATTTTAGATAGAAAGTTACTTTAATCTGAATAAGCTGTCCCAGTAAACTTTATCAAATGCTAACAGTGGCGGCTGATAGGAGTCATATCTTGGGGCCGTTGAAGTATTAGGTAAGCGCATTTTTTGCAATTATTAACTTCCCCACTCTTGCCTCCTTCCCCTCTTACCCCTCCCCCCCATTCTCACATAGCACTTTAATTGCTGTGTTTACAAACCAATCTTTTTAAGCAAATTTGTAAAAAAGACCCCATTCCCCCTTATAGTGGTTACGTAATACTTGAACGGCCCCCTCCCAAGTTTATGTGACATGACATCTTTAGCTGCTTCAGTCAGGTGAGACTGCACTCATGACATGACATACAAAACTTAAAATATACCTTTCATCAGCAGAGACGAGGTGCTTCATAGGATCCACAGCCTGGGACATGGCCTTGGACTTTATATCCTGGACTGTTCTCGAGCGATCTTCCACTTCGTCGGCCTTGTCTCTGTCCTCTGAACAACCTGTAAATTGTTTGCCACATTAGTGTTAGGGCGCCTTCAAATGACATGGCCGGATTCTGCCCTCGGAAAAATATATTCATGGCCATTGACAAACAGTACCTCATATTAAAGCTTATATTTATGTCTTTACAATCGTTTAATTTTTATGATCTGAAAACATGCGAGAGACATAATATCAGCATAACAACTTGCAACAAAATGCACCTAATAGCAATGATTTTTTATTAAATAATTGCTTTTCAAAATGTTTACTCGCATTTTCTAAGTTTTTTAATATGAAAAAATAATGAGTTCATAACCAATACGCATCATCACTATGTACTTTTCTCATCTCAACCCCTTTCTGGGCGCGGGTCTCCTGACTGAGAGAGGTTTGGCCATAACCAACAACGCTGGCCAAGTGCGGGTTGGCGGGCTTCACACACCTTCGAGAACATTTTTGTGAACTCTCGGGCATGCAGATTTAAGCACCGTTAAGCATGTGACATTTAGTTTTCTAAAACGCACATAACTCGGAAAAGTCTAGGTGCGTGCCTAGGATTCGAACCCGCGACCTCCTTATGAAAGGCAGGTCAGAACCACTGAGTTATCACTGCTTCACTTACTTTTTTGATCTGTGTAAAATTTAAACGTCAGTTGACCCTTGTTTACTTCACAAAAAACTATCCTGGATCCGCTCTTTAGTACGCTGTGGTATGCTCACCATCTCTGTTGGGCACTTCTTCTTCGTCGACGATCCCGTTGGTGAGCTTCCGAAGCGACGCGTGGAGTTCCGTCGTCAAATTCTCGTCAATGTACTGTAGCGTCGGATCACCCTTGAGATTCTCACCTGTCAATGGTAGCGATGATTTGTTTTTAGTCTCTTAATTAAGAGTCTGTTATCCCCTTCAGTACCTGAGGAACATTACACATACACACAACATATCTGCTTCAAAGTTGCAAGATTTCACCCCAACAAACATTTTAGATACATTGCAATTCAAATAAAAGCTTGTAAATGAATGTGTTTTGAAAACAGAATGACTGTGTAATGTGTGCCGCTTTCCGCTTGCACTAGTACTGCAAGAGTCCATTATGTCAACATACCAAAACATTTGACTACTGCAAACGAATAAAGAACAGTGGCAGAAATGTACACAAACAAAGTTTAGCGTCTAGATGTAACATTTATTACAAGACGATTCTAGTAAATAACTGAATTTTTTCAAGGTATCACCAGTTATTGTAAAGGACGGGTCAAAAAATAAAATATTTAAAGAAATTCAATTGATTACTGATAGGTTCCGTTTCCACACTCCTGACAGCTAGTGTTGCCGGATGACAAACTTTTCCACTTTTATACTCCATCTTTTTGACGATCGGTCCACTTTTGTACGAGAACAACATGTAATAGATACTAAAGAAAAACTTACTTTCAGGTACTACGTTAATTCTTAGATCAGAATGTAGAATACAAGACAATAACTGTATCGATTTCAATTGTTCCTTTTTTGCATTTTATTTTACTCGAATATATTATTTACATAAAAATATTACATTAGTTTAGGGTTTTCCACTGCATTGGAGTAACTCTGAATATTATTATTCCGCGTGAGCTAGTCTCACTTAAATAAACTGCTTGAAGATTTGAGATTATTTGACAGAAGACTACACTTTTTAATAATACTGAAATCTATTACAACCGATTATTTTGAGCATATTTTATTTTGTCTTGGTTGTTTAGCGTTTCCGAAACACCCTTGTAATTCAATATTGTAATTCAATATTAATTTTCTTTCAGTCGAGTTTTTTTAATTCCGGCATCTCGCAACACTGTCCGTCAGCTACAAGGCCACCAACTGTCAACAGTGACAAATTCTTGGACAAGTGAAAAGTATTTATCAAAGAGTATTTGCGTATTGTCTATGCTCTCGGATGCTTCATGGCGGAGGTCGTTGTTGTTATAATACTCAGATACAATATTTTGAAAATAAATATTAATTTTTCTCCACTTTTTTGTACGAAAAATCTTTTAGCATTGAGTTCAGGCTTGCAGGCCCAATCAAAAAAATATTTTTTCATTTATAGTTGCAATAGCGTAACGTGAGCGAAAGCGATGTATGGGCCCACACCATTGTTCTTTGAAAATTGACGAACCTTTTAATTCCGTGACTGTACAAGGAGTAAAGATAATACTCAATTTATGCCGCGGCGACATGGAATGGAAGCCTCATGACGCGAGAAGGCGCACGAATTCGCTGGAATGTTCGAGTCTTCCAGCGAATTGTTTCGTAAACTCTTGGCAGCAATGACCGCACTGCTGTGACCGACCCAATCGAGTCCATATTCGCGCCAATTCCTGCGAATCGGGAAATAGGGGAATTCTTGAAAATGCGCGAGGAATCGCCGGAAAACACGCGACTTTTTTGTCTCTTATTTAATTTGTATGTTATAATAAAGTTCAGTATGCCATGTACAATTTCGTTCCAAAAAGTCGCTTCCATTCCATTCCGCGGCTGTGTATATTGAGCCTGGGTTGTCTTACCAAAGATGGCTTTCTTTGCGAACATGTACTGCCTTGTGAGAGAGGCGAGGTCTCGGATCTGATCCAACTCCTCGTTCTGCCGGTAGAACACTCCCATCGGACGCACGCCCAGCTTGTCGATGCCTCTGTTGCCTGGGTGAACGACAACACCATCATCAATTCATCACCCTCAAATCACCATTGCCCAATCGCTATTTCATTACAGCCGATGGATATTCACAGCTAGACATAGACGGCCGGTAAGGATATGGTTTCTTTTATGATGTTTAGTTATTATTTTATTGTCATCAATTTGTACTTAGCGTCAATGCCCACCTAATCGTATTGCCAAATCAACTTAGCCCATCAGCTAATGACAAATTTTGCCACGGTGACATGCCCATCTCTAGCGAGCTGAAGAGTTGGTCTATAGAAAAAGTAAGTTGTCTGTCACATTAACAAATAGCTCTATTCTGCTCACTGCTCTGTTGGCAGCTCTTACCATCCAAATACAGCATGACAGCCTCCATGCCCCTGGGCTGCTCTTCCGCGTGGTACTGGGTGCTCTTGACCAGCACCTCGCCCAGCACATACAGCACGTCGACCCGCCGCTCG
The DNA here is from genome assembly GCA_963855885.1 of Coenonympha glycerion. Taxonomy (NCBI): domain Eukaryota; kingdom Metazoa; phylum Arthropoda; class Insecta; order Lepidoptera; family Nymphalidae; genus Coenonympha; species Coenonympha glycerion. The sequence goes on from OY979631.1 coordinate 2,920,727, forward strand.
CGTCGCGCCACCATCTCTATTCTGCTCACTGCTCTGTTGGCAGGTCTTACCATCCAAATACTTCCGCATGACAGGCTCCATGCCCCTGGGCTGCTCTTCCGCGTGGTACTGGGTGCTCTTGACCAGCACCTCGCCCAGCACATACAGCACGTCGACCCGCCGCTCGCGTCGCGCCACCATCTCTATTCTGCTCACTGCTCTGTTGGCAGGTCTTACCATCCAAATACTTCCGCATGACAGGCTCCATGCCCCTGGGCTGCTCTTCCGCATGGTACTGGGTGCTCTTGACCAGCACCTCGCCCATCACATACAGCACGTCGACCCGCCGCTCGCGTCGCGCCACCATCTCTACGCTGTTCACAGCTCTGTTGGCAGGTCTTACCATCCAAATACTTCCGCATGACAGGCTCCATGCCCCTGGGCTGCTCTTCCGCGTGGTACTGGGTGCTCTTGACCAGCACCTCGCCCAGCACATACAGCACGTCGACCCGCCGCTCGCGTCGCGCCGCCATCTCTACGCTGTTCACAGCTCTGTTGGCAGGTCTTACCATCCAAATACTTCCGCATGACAGGCTCCATGCCCCTGGGCTGCTCTTCCGCGTGGTACTGGGTGCTCTTGACCAGCACCTCGCCCAGCACATACAGCACGTCGACCCGCCGCTCGCGTCGCGCCACCATCTCTATTCTGCTCACTGCTCTGTTGGCAGGTCTTACCATCCAAATACTTCCGCATGACAGGCTCCATGCCCCTGGGCTGCTCTTCCGCGTGGTACTGGGTGCTCTTGACCAGCACCTCGCCCAGCACATACAGCACGTCGACCCGCCGCTCGCGTCGCACACCATCTCTATTCTGCTCACTGCTCTGTTGGCAGGTCTTACCATCCAAATACTTCCGCATGACAGGCTCCATGCCCCTGGGCTGCTCTTCCGCGTGGTACTGGGTGCTCTTGACCAGCACCTCGCCCAGCACATACAGCACGTCGACCCGCCGCTCGCGTCGCGCCACCATCTCTATTCTGCTCACTGCTCTGACGTCAGCCGGCACCAGCCGGAGCCAGGCAAAGCCCGAGTATGGCTGTAGGCTTAGCAGGCTGTACACTAGGAACAGACCCGTCACAGATTCCTGAAAATATAGTTTCGTTTTTTTAGAGTTCCATACCCAAAAAACAGGACACTTTTACACCGTCCGTTCTTCTTTCAAAAAAATGAAATGAAATGAAATGAAAAAGTTTATTGGCAATGCACATTAGGTACATATGAACAGGAGAGAAAAAAAAATAACATGAAGAACAATGTGCACTCCCAAATGGGCCTCCACTCAGCATAAGCCTTGCTTTTTATGGCAAAGCGCTGGTCTTCCGTGAGGCCCACCTGAGACGTGGACGGCGACATGAAGATTACACAGAAAGAACATAACATAGCAAAAAAAGAAACAACACAAACAGAATTAAACAATTAATATAATATTAATCTACTAATAAATATATATATATGTATATACATATAATTACTATATATATAGCTACTCACTGACTGACTGACTGATTATCACCTCTCCTGAACAATTTTGTATGAAACATTTTTTTTATATGATTCACTGACTGACTGACTGACTGATTATCACCTCTCCTGAACAATTTTGTATGAAACATTTTTTTTTCGCGGATGGGGTCTTATAGAAGAAAATAAATCAATCCGAGGAAAAATACGGAGAGAGCTGATGATTGAGGATTTCGAAGACGGGTGAAGAGCACGGGGAGAGTATTTAAGATAGGTGGTTCACTGACTGACTGACTGACTGATTATCACCTCTCCTGAACAATTTTGTATGAAACATTTTTTTTTCGCGGATGGGGTCTTATAGAAGAAAATAAATCAATCCGAGGAAAAATACGGAGAGAGCTGATGATTGAGGATTTCGAAGACGGGTGAAGAGCACGGGGAGAGTATTTAAGATAGGTGGGGGGTGCTCGACCAAATGTCATTCTAAACGTCATGCAATTGGCAGTTAGCTGAAAAAAAATTCAAAATGGCGGATTCAAGATGGCCGCCATACAAACTTCATCGGTCTCTAACTCGGAAAGTATAAAAGATGGAAGAGTGGTTTCTTGACAAGAAGTGATCAAGACCCGAAGGTCTATTCGACGGATAGAAAAAAAAGTCAAAATGCCTGAATTTATTTTTCCATAGAAAATGTATGGGGAATGTTGAAGAGGCTAAAAGTTGGTAACTGCGCAAGGTTTTGATGCGGGTTTTTGGGATAACTACTAGAAAAAAAATATTGAATGAGATGATGATTGAGGATGTCGAAGACATTCGACGAGCATGGTCAAGGTATTATAGTTAGGTGGGGACTGCTGGAACAAAATATACTCAGAACTTCACGCAGTTGGCAGTGAGCTGAAAAAAAATACAAAATGGCGGATTCAAGATGGCTGCCATACAAATTTCGTGTTGTTCTATCTCGGAAAGTATAAAAGATAAGAGAATGGTTTCTTTGCAAGAGGTGATCAGGATCTCAAGTTCTACGGGATGCATGGAAAATAATTCACTGTGGCGGAATTTATCTTTCCATGGAAAAGAGACAATGATCTAGGATTTGGATGATGATTGAGGAGCACTGTCATGGTTTTAAAGATAGTTAAGGGGTGTTCGAACAAAAAATACGCTGAACCTCATCTGATGAGGTTCAGCGTATTTTTTTCTTCGAACTGCCCGTAACTATCTTTAAAACCATGACAGTGCTCCTTGGTAATTTATTCAGCTCACTGCCAATCGGATTCCAATGGGCGATGGAGATGACGGCGATATCTTTATGGGCGGGAAAACTGCACGCGGGCCACATGTGGCCCGCGCACACACGCACCCTACTAGTAATATTATATGGGTATTTTAATTTTATATTAAATAGTAAAACATTATATACTTACATAAACACATACATATAGTACCTATATTAGTTAAAACCAAATCTTTCACCAGACTGTATCTCTTGAACTGATAGTTCGTGAGTAGTATCTCGTGATAGTTACACTTGAAATTTTCACAGATTATGTATTGCTGCCATAACAAATACCTACTAAAAAATAGATTAAAATGGGCTCCCATACAACAAACGTGATTTTTTGCTTGTTGATCCAGTAGACCCATTATTATTATTATTCTACTTGGATAGTTGTTGTAGTAGTAGGTAAATGGGCCTTTTGGCCTCTGCATCTTCTCAATACCTATGTTTAACTTGGCCGATTATTTTGATCTTTTAAAAGTCCAGGGGCTATTTTCTAATATAAAAATCATCTTAGATGATCAGCAGCCATTAAAAAAGCATAGCTCAGATTCATAATTTTTTAGTTACGTGGCTGTCTCATTTGAGAGACCATCCCATTATTCGATTATAAAAAGGGTGGATACAACCTCTTACCTCAAAATAACTAGTGTCTTTGACCATGTAGTGCTTGGCTATGTCAACCAGCTCCTCTGACAGTTCTGCTATCTCTGCACCTGATGCCCTGCCCCTAAATAGAAGGTAGGTAATAAAACAAACTATGTTTTAAATCCTATACCTCTAAACGAGCAATTCTTGTATAAATATATATATTTCTATATAATCCAAATCGGCTCGAACGATTTACATTAAATTTAGTATGCAGGGGGTTTGGGGGCGATGAATCGATCTAGCTAGGATTCATTTTCAGAAAATATCGAATTTACCAAAAAAAAATATGATTCCTGCTGCCATCTATTGGGGGATAGATAATACTACCGGGCAAAGCTCAGTCACCCAGATATTATTGAACAAAATCCGGCAATACTAGTTCATATCAAACAAAGTCATGTTTAAATATATTATAAATATTGCAATATATAATTGAGTGTGAACCTAAAACTTAGAATTGAGTGTAAAACACTTACAAAAATATAAATAGTAAAAAGGGCAAGGTGGTCTTCTCTTGTTTAAAGCTAGCTACATATTTTGAAAGGGCCTTTCAAATTGGATTGAAACCATAGTTTCCCAATAGATGGCTCTACAGTCTGCCTATGACTGAAAACAATGTGTACTGAATTTATCACGTCAGCAGTCATTACTCCCATAGCTCAGTTGGCAGAGCACCCAGCCACGATAGCTGGGGATACAGGTTCAAGTCCCCTTGGCAGCGATAATTTTGGTCTTTTTTTTTTTTTTTTAATCAATATAGGCTTACGCTTGACCACAATCTCACCTGATGGAAAGTGACGATGTGGTCGAAGTTGGAGCGCGTTTACCTAGAAGATGCCTATTCACTCTTTTCTTAAAGGTACCCGGGTTGTAAGATACCGGAAACACAGATTTCGGGAGACCATTCCAAACCCTCGCCATGCGTATGAGAAAGGACAAAGCAAACTGCTTTGTACGCACTCGAGGTATATCGACGACATAGGGTCTATAAAAAGGTTTTTCTATTACTTATGTTGAGGTACATTTTTAATCTCACTATGTGACTTACTGATAGAGCAGGTCAAATTTCATTTCCTTCCATATCTTGGAGAAGTTCTGAAAGTCCACCTGCGGGAGCTGCAGGCAGCGATGCACCAGTTCATCGCAGTCAGCAGCAAAACCATCCGCTATGTACACTTTGTTAATACACTGACCTACAACAATCATAACCATCAAATTATTAGGTCAGTTGCAATCAACTGGGTATTTGACTGAAATGATTTTTTTTCTTTTACTTCCGATAGGCTTGCAATTGACTACAATCATGTCTGAAATTATGAGGTCTAGGATGAAGCTCGCTCCCCTAGAAAATGCCTATTCACTCTTCTCAAAAATATATAAAATGGACAAACTATGAAGCCCACTGTGATGTAATCAACAGTGGCCAAAGAGAAAAATTTTAAGTAATTAGAGAGATGTTTAAAACTTTAAGTATTTAAACCCACTGTATTGCACAAGTAGACCTTATTATTTGTGATTAGACCATTGTGCTAGATAAGAGAGCTTGTGTGTGATGTTAGATACAAAGAACACCACAGTAGCTCCTCTACAGCTTTCTTTACAAGAAAGAGGCAGAAGCCCTTACTTCCAAAATTTAAAATGTCTGAAAAGTTGATTTCGTTTTGTTATGTTACTGAGTAAAAAACCCTTATGCCCAAATGAATACCAGCTGCTGAAAAAAGTCAAGCATCCTTTGGTAGTATTATATTAATTATCTCTACTGGTAGACAATTTGTCCCCAGTTGGGAGAACTATAAGTCAAAAATTGGAAGTTGAATAAAAGGTTGCCTCATTGCCTGCAGCAAGCAATGGCTGCGTTATAGAGGAATTGTGTATATAGAAAATTTCTTTAGGCCAGTTGGGCATTTTGGAGGTGGGAAAAACCACTGAACTCACGACAGAGTCAACACTTCACATTGTTACCGTAACCAACACCTCACATTACTGTAACCTGAAGTAGTTTCTAGATTACCGGCTTCAGCCGCAGCTTAGGATTATATCCGCTTTATCAGAAAACTCAATGAACAACAATACAATAGTTAAAAACTTACGCGACATTTTTGTATGAAAACAAATCGTTTGTTTTATTTAGATAATATTTCTGTTGAACATTTCTGATGTGTTTTCTTGCTGTAATCCTGTGAAATCAGAATGCAATTCAAAAAGTAAGTCTACAGTGGTAAAACGTCCCATATTTATAAAAAAAAAATTAAAAAAACACTTTTACAACAGTAGGTAAAAATATGTTCGGTTACTTTTTTGTTTTTGTCACAACCATAGAGTAGTATGGTATGTCACAACTCACAACAATCAACATAGACTAGGTAGGTAATAGGTAGGTAGGGTACTATTATCTGTGGGTACTATGGTAGGGTACCTAAAAAAAGACAGGGATAATAGACAATAAGAAAAAGGCATAGACTATAGAGTATGATTGAATATACAATAGGTATACCACAGATAGGAAACAATAAGGACTTGTTTTGGACATGCCCCGTCCACAAAACTAGCGTGACTATTTTTTTTAAATGTTAGGTGTCGCATAAGATGGCGTCGCGGTAGTAGAACCTGATCGCTGACTGACAACACTTGTTTTTCGCCATTTTGGCGCTGATTGTTGTGTAACCTGGCGTGAGCGTCCATGGAACTAAAATAAAATGTCATTCAAAACGACGTTTATTCGAGGGTGGCGCTTCAAATCGGCACAGAAAAGGAACTAAAAGTATGATTAATCCATATAATAGAGATCAGTGTACTCAGGGTGTGCCCGCGAAATTCAATTTTTTTGTGGTTTTTCGCAATTTGCTTATGGCAGTCAAATTGCAGGAATTCTAGTATCGTCTTCACTTGTTTATATAAAAATCTCTGCTTGAGAGTCTCGAATTAAAGAAATTAGTCCGAGATTTGCGAGTTACTTACTTAAAACTCGATACTCGAACTAATTTCTTAGGATAGACATTTTTATGTAAAGATTTTGATACAAACATGTAAAGATGATACTGCCATTCCTGCAAATTGACTGCCATAAGCCTAATATAATGTGTAACTAGCGTACAAATTGCAAAAAACCACGAAAAATTTTGAATTTCGCGGGCAGTCGATGATTTCGCCTTACTTGGAAGTTCGGGGCTAGGGCCGGGCGGCGCGAAGCGATAATGCAGTTTGTGTTGTTACTAATCTCTATTTTATTAGATTTTATTTTGGACTTATATCGCTAACCTAAAAAGTCACTAAATTACTAACTTTGATTAGGCATTTTTACCTAATTTATAGTACCTCTTCAGCTAGAAGTAGGTAGGTAGTTCCAGCGTGAAGAAGTAACAATATAAAATTTACTGTTACGTCACATCATAATCATACACAATTTGTGACTGTATATTGTGATTAAAAAAAAACTCAAAACATTTGATTTCACGTGTTTTAATTATTATTATCTACATAAAATAAATCCCGTTTAACAGATAAGATAACACAACACGGCAGGTAACAAATCGAATCGAATCGAATGAAACACGAATGAATGCTTACAATTATTTAATCAACGTTGGCGCATCACTTAGGAACGGAATATGTGCCGAGGCGCGAATGCTGTTCACACTTTATATATCCACTACTAATTGTAAAACTATTATAAGTAGAAACGGCGTTTAGAGGGGCTGCTTTTCGATTAGTTTGTACCAGTGGCCGCACTCGCAGCGTCGGGGGTGATCCTGGAATGAGACAAAACATAGTTCATGGCAGTAATACTGAAAGTAGGTACGTAAAATAGGTACAGTTAGGTACCTATAGTATTCACATCTGCAAGAGACAGAAGGGAGTGGAGAAGGTTATTGGAGAAACTGTTGGGGTGGCTTTATTTACCCCTTCCAAATTAGTATGTTAACATCTTCGGCTGCATCACCACTTACCTTCAGGTGTGATTGCAGTCAAGTACTAACTTGTACAGTGTAAAAAATATCTCAGTATTTTTGTCCTGTTTTCAATGGAGCCAGTAAAATTTGCAAAAATCCTTTCCTAGATTCCTACAACATAATATCTATTATATGCCAAACAGCAGTGGTTAACAAATCAGTTAATTTGTTACCATTGCCTTTTATATATTATGTGCACAAATTATATATATGAACGTGGTTGAGTGGTTAGCGTGCTGGTTTTCAAGGCGCCGCCATCTCTGAGGTTCTGGGTTCGATCCCCGGTCGGGGCAATGTAGAAAAATTAGTTTTCTACATTGTCTTGGGTCTGGGTGTTGTGGTACCTTCGTTGTTTCTGATTTCCTTAACACTTACTAAGCTACTTACTAAGGGATCAGAGCAATGTATGTGATGTTGTCCAATATAATATTTATTTATTTATTTATATAATATCTAGATAATCACCTTGTGTACCCAAAGCCAGTTGACTGATGTAGCGTGTTCTTCACCTGGAAAGGAGAAGGAGATTATGATAAACAAATGAAACTACCTTACAGATGTTGTCCTGCCCTAGAAACTATCATATTTACTCAAACACATGAAAAATTTCATCAAAATTGGTTGAGCCATTTTGGGGCAAGTCTTATACACTGATTGATTTGTATTACATTAGAATACATTTAACAGCCTGAATAATATCCATTGAAAGGATCCTAAGCTTTATTCAGTCAAGAAGCAGCTGATAATCAACCTAAGAACTGCTACTGTTTCAGCCAAGAAACTACTGCTGTTGCAGCCAAAAACTGGTACTGTTTCAGTGAAGATGCATCTGCTGTTTTAGCCAAGAAACTGGTGATGTGTCTGTCTAAAAACTTGCAGTTTTAAACAGACAAGAAGTGCCGCTATTCAGTCAAGAAACTTCAGCAGCAGTTACTCACTTGAAACAGTTTCACTTTTAACTGCTGCTGCAGAAGTTTCTTGATTAAAAAATCTAAGAAAAAACACTTAAAAATCAGATGGAAATCGTAATCAACAGATAACCAATTCTGCACTTTCATTGGATTATTTTATCCAACAAACGTAAAAAAAGGGCAACAATCTTTGGGAAAGTAAGCTTCATCCATGCTGCTATGCTCAGGGAGTGGATAAACATTTTATCCCTTTGTGGACAAATTGTCCCAGGCCCGTGCTGGTTTGCTGTAGAAATGCAGATTTAAATTCAAATAATCTTCAAATACATAAATAAATTATAGACCTACATATGCATCCTACAATACGGGCATCAAAGCACGAGGGTACGAGCGTGGGGTTGTCGCGTGTGCCGGCAGCCTTCTTCAGCACCTTCATGTTGAAAGGGTCATCATTGCCTGACTCTAGCGCGAGCAGTTCCTTCCTTTCCAATCCAGTGGCGTGCTCCATCGGGTCTGGCATCACTGGAACATTCACAGTCAGGATTAAAACCCAGAGCATCGCCCACAAATAGGAGAAATGGCAGACTGCAGTATCATCTAAACATGTTACATTTCTTTACTTCAAACTGTTTGTTTAATCTGTAGTAAATGAATCAGGAATTTGATTATTTTGCGAGTTAATCTTGTAATACTCATTACGTCTCAGATTAAATGATTATAATGGACACTTCTCTCTGTGTTGTGTTCTGCAGTATGTTCACCCATGATGATGACTTTCTTCAGGACAATGGACTTGTACAAAGGACCCTTAATGATTTTATTTCAACTTTTTTACACCCATTTAAGATAAGTTCACTAACATAACTAACACATACTTAAAATACTTGCTAACAACAACAACAAGCTACCAAGCTAAGCTAAGCTGATAATTATATTAGATGTCATGGTTATTGGAAAGTTGATAAGGAAAATAAATGAGCTTTTTTATATTTTAAAATTTATTTATTTATTATTATACCCAACCACATAAAAATTTGGTGGGCTAAAAAAATAGCTCAATTTAAATAAGTAAAGAGAAGAAAATAACCTTTAGTTAACTAGAGCTTCAAATAATTGCAACCATATGTATGATTTGATTGACCTTTTGAGACTGTCAATTCTTTAGTTAAAATTTAACCTTAGTGCTAGGTATATTATAATTACTATGTATAGTACTAGATAACAGTTAAAGGAGGAACGTGAAGCCCCACCAAAAGCTGTGGCTTAAGGGTGCCAAGCAAACAAATTGTAAATATTTTTATTTGACTAAAATAAATAAATAACTATAATTTGAAGCTGGAGAGCCAGAAACTTGCCACAATCATGCACATTTAAAAACAAATTTAGATTGTGTTGGTTTTAATTCATGTAATTATAAACAATGACTTGTCACCAAATGCAATTTCATTTTTGATGATTTTTTCCAATAAATTTTCTATAACTTCTTCTATTAAAGATGTGTGTGTTTCTCAATGGAAACTAGGATGATGAATGGAATTGGAAATGTATATAGATATATTGGATATGCTGTTTAATACTAATGATCATCTAATCATATTGGAACTCCTCGATCTCTTTATGAGAAGTGGGTCAACCATATAACAATAAATTACAGTTCTATATAGCTGGATACATTGAGACCCCAGTGATATAGTAATCCATAGGTGTAATCATATTATTGCCACAAACTATAGACAGCATAGATTTTAACTTATCACAAGGAATTTGAACTAGATAAGATATTACAAGTATAACCTATAAGACAAGAATAATCCTTATATTAGTACTTATTCCAGAGTATTATTAGATAGTTGGCTCCTAAATGGTAATATAAATACAGGGTAGTAAACGATGAACTACTAAATATCTCAGTAACGCTTAAATATTTAAAAAAATATTAAAATTAATCGATAAAATGCGCGACGCTTTTGCGTAGTTTTCAATGCCATGGACAAAAATATTGTATACCTATCTAGAAAATATATTCTGGATAAGTCAATATGATAAAATGGAGCAAAATTAGGAGAAAAATGGATTTATATTATAAATAGTTGTTTTACGGATAAAATAGGGAATCTTTTGACATTACGTAACGTAACAATGACAGCTGAGGCAAGGTGTTTTATTGTAAAGTTTTTTGGGCTTCCTTACTTTTATCTGCAAATCCCCGTCGAGCGGTGGATAGAAGAGCACTTCGGAGAGCATTTACGCGTACAATTTGTCTACACAAGGAAGCCATTTTCACGGGGCAGTCGACTCGCTAACACCTACCGAAATACCTACAGGGGTCAGAGTTGGGTTGCCAGCTTCAGAGCGAGACCTAAATTCAGCGATAATTTTGGTTATTTTTATACTGGCAACTAATGTTTACCTGTCAATAACAACAGATTTTTTTTTAGTCACAAGAAAAATGTCTGCTCGTGATGTGTGTTGCTTTAACTTTTGTTAACCTAACCTCTTGCCAGTGTTATATTTTCTTGTGACTGTGATCTTGTAGTGTTTTCCTCGCCACTTACGACGTTGAGTAGAGCCTAGGTTCCTCCGTCCGTTTGTGACAATCACCCAAACACTCGAGTGTTGTATACGAGATAGGACTCATAAAATAATATAGTTTTAAACATGAAGGAGAATCAAAGGAAATGTTTTAAGTGTGGTTCTTCGCCTGCCGATGACTCCGAAACAAAATTATTTAGGTTTCCAAAGCCCGGTTCGACGAATATTCTCCGGTAAGTGCATCTAGAACTACCTCATGATTTGTTGTTATAATAATATGTAATCATTTATCATGTACTAGCTGTTCGCCGCGGCTCGTCCCGCATTAATTTTGGTTTATACAAATCCCATGGGTATCGTGGATTTCCCCGGGATTAAAAGTGTTCCCGTTCCGCTTACTTTTCTAAACGTCATACCTACTTTTAAAGAAATTATAAAAACTTTCAAATAAAATTAATCTCTAGCTATATATTGCAATAGCGAGTTTTGGTTTTTTCGAACTCCTATGTATTTTTCGGGATAAAAAGTAGCCTATGTTCTATCCCAAGCTCTAGTGATAGGGATAGGGATTAGATATACCCACCCCGCACCATCACCGTTTGTGATAGTATTTGGTCTTGTATAACTTGATTTACTTATTTATTTCAGTTGTGAATTATGGGCTAAATATTGTTGCCCAGACAAGCCATGGTCCAGTACAGACTTCCAGTTTAAACTGTACTCCGAACATAGAATGCTATGTCATCGACATTTTAAGGAAACAGCATTTGTGGACTTCCCATCAAAAAAATTGAGACGCTTTGCCTCTCCAGATGAGGTAAGTTTAAGCCTTGCATACTTAATTTCTTTTTATTGGCCAATAGTGTTAATTTTTACATTGTTTTACTATGATACCATTCATCATCATCTCATCTCAACCCCTTTTTATGTCCCACTGCTGGGCACGGGTCTCCTCTCAGACTGAGAGGGGTTTGGCTTTGGGTATGATACCATAATTACACTGAAATATACTTATTGAGCAAGCTCACTAAGGAAAGCATCTTTGCTGCCATCTTTCTGGGAAAATTTGCTTTCCTCACACAGTTTTATCTCCTCATTTTTAGAGCAGTGAGCACAATAGCTCATTATTAAACAAGGCAGTAAATTGTTTGACTTTTAGATTTGCAAGGCCTACTTTTTACAGAACTAGTAATTTTTATGTATTTAATGGCACTGTCAGCCAGCTAAATAAATTTGAGAGTATGACTAACCAATGAAAATTTACTACTACATGTATGCATAATAAGTTAATATAACTTATTTACAGGATACTACCACACTGTTTGTGCCAAATGAGCCTGTGGCTGGGCCGTCACAACCTCTCTCTGATATTACAAATAAAAATTGTCCCTCAACAGTAGAGAACATTGCCGAAGATATTAAGAGTTCCAACATCATTGCATCATTGGAGGATGAAAATTTCTTAAAGTGCAAGAAATATTTGTCAAAAATTTGTCTCCTGAAAAGGCAATTGAAAAGATTAAAAAACAAACAATATTTGCACAAATTAAGCACAAATGATGCTGTAAAAAAATTATCAGATAAAATAAGCCCGACTTTTGCATTATTATTGCAAGCACAAATCAGAAATTTTAAAAAGAGTGCTAAGGGCCGGAGATGGACAAATGAGGACAAAATTAGTGCTTTAAGACTGTATAAAAGGTCTCCAACATGTTACAGATTGTTAAGGCGCTTATATTGCCTTCCAGCACCTACAACATTGAAAGCAGTGCTAAAAAAGTTTAAACTTAATGTTGGCATTAATAAAAAAATATTTCAAATGATTGGCAATTCTATTGCTACTGAAAAAACAGTAAACAATAATTTCACTTTGATGTTTGATGAGATGGCATTAAAAAAAAATATACAATACAATGCGAGTGAAGATTCAATTGAAGGATTTCAAGACCACGGTATACAGGGCAGAACAGCACAGCCAGTAGCATATGCACTTGTTTTTATGATTGCCGGAATCAGAAAAAAAATAAAACAACCAATAGCATATTATTTATCTGGTTCATCAGTCAGTGCTGATAGATTAGCAGTTATAATCAAAGAGGTAAGATAACTTAATGTATACATACTTACTAGAGCCAAAGGGTGAATGTAATAAATTCTTTATCGAAGATAAATTTGCAGTATATCGAGATAAATCTTAAAAAAAATAAGCAACATATGGTCAGACATATACCTGATGGTATATCTGACTGTATATTAGTTATTTTTTATGATATTCAGCTTGTTTCTTATATGCTAGGCACTTCTAAGTTTACTTGACTTGACATCCAGTTATGGATTAATACAGAAATTGTAAAATAAATAATGTAACACTGACTATAATTTATATAGAAATGTGACCTCCATAACATATTCTTAGAAGTAAAAACTAACGGGTTGTCCACAGCACGCATCTTACTAAAATAAGTATTCATAAGAGCCGACAAATAAGGCTTAGGTACATTAAATAAATAATTTGAGTTTGAGTTTATAAGTATTTTATAAAAAATATAATTTTCAATATTTAGTGCTGTATCAAAAATCAAAGTTATATTTCTATCTTTTCCAGGTTTTAAAAGAGTGTTATGAACATGGAATTAATATAGCTGCGACAGTATGTGACATGAATGCAGTGAACAGGAGGGCTTTAAATATTTTAGGAGCCACTTCTAGCTGTCCACAGTTTGAAGTCAATAATAAAAAGATTTTTTCACTTTTTGACCCTCCACACTTGATAAAGTGCTTTAGAAATTTATTTTTAAAATATGACATAGAATGCTCTACAAATATAACATCAGTTGACGGAACCCAAGGAACAGGTAAATATTGCATTTGTACAACAACTATATTTTAATACATAGAAACTTATTTAGTGAGACTATTCTTTGTTTTCTTGATGATAGTAGTAATGGTAAAATTATATACTTTTTGTTCCAGGTGTAGCTAAATGGAGTCATATTGCTCAATTCTATGAATTAGACAACTCTAATCCCAATTTTGTATTTGCTCCCTCTCTGAAACATGAACATTTAAACCCGAATACCAAGCAAAAGATGAGGGTAAAACTAGCTGTACAAGTTTTAAGCCACACAGTTGCTGCTGGCATGTATGCTAAAATAGCACAAGGTATCTTGGTTGATTTTATTTATTAATGCATGTAACTAGATACTTATATTAAAGTAGCCAAATGGCAAAAATAGAAACATGAGAATTATAGATATTTCAATCCATGTCAGAGTGGGGTGTGCCGTCGTGGATTGAAATATCTATATATCCTGCTAATCCTGCTATCTAAATATCAGAGCCATTTTGTTTGATTTTGCAGATGTCTGAAAAGTGTTGTCAATTATGATTTCATTAGTGTTTGAGTACTCTGACACTGTCAATTTATGAAAATAATATATCTTATTCTATTACAGGTAATTTAACTGCAGATGCTGCTGTTACAGCAGATCTTATCTCGAAAATGGATAAGCTGTTTGACACATTGAACAGTGACACTGTGGATCTGCGAAGAGGAAAGCCGTATGCAACCAATATAAAGCAGTCATCCCCACATTTAAAGTTTATACGGGAGATGAAATCTTTTTTACAGTCCATTAAGTTTATTGGCTCTCAGCAGACACCACCATCACAAATAGGTTGGCTGTGGACACTTAATGCTGTTGAAATGTTGTGGGAGAGCTTGTGCGGGACCCATAAGTCTATTAAAAGTCTAGCAACTCGAAGGTTGAACCAAGACCCATTGGAAAATTTATTTGGGTCCATTCGAAATAATTGTGGCTCAAACTGTAACCCGACAACTGGGCAATTTGTTGCTGGCTTGAAAACTTCCATACTCAATAATCTAGCTCACATGGGTGGTGGGAACTGTGAGGTTGACGATAATGAGGCCATCATTGATAATTTTAAGTTGCTTCTCCAAAATCAAGACTCTGTTGTTGAAACCGAAAATAATGAGGATAGTTTAAACTCCTCCACGGTCAATCAAGATAACGTTCATCAAGAAGTCTTAGAAGAAAGTGGAGAAATACAAGCTTGTGCGTATGTGTGTGGATTTCTTCTAAAAAATTACAAGACAAACTGTGAAAGCTGTTCATCGTTATTAATAGCTAGGGAAAGAACTAGCATGCATTCCTTTACTCAATTCAAAGAGTACAAAGATTATCAAGAATCCCTACATTATGCAACCAAAAAATTTGTCATATGTGTAGAATTTTGTGCGACATATATAAACAGCTATTTATCAACAAATGCTTATAAGAAGGGCATAATGAAAGACATATCGACAACTTTAAAAAACTCTGAACATTTTAACTTTTTAAATGGTTGCCCAGAGCATAAAGACTATAATATAAACTATATAACCAAAAGTGTTTTTCACATTACAGTTAAAAGGTTTTGTACAAAAAAAAATAGATCTTTTTCCGAAGAATCCAACACTACCGCACTAAAAAAAAAAATTAAGATATTGTCGCATATGTAGAATATTTTGTATAGGTTGGTTGAACGTGGATGGGGCACAAATTATAGAACACTGTGAACCTCTTGAGTAGGCAAATTAAGATTGTTACTCATTTGGTTAATTGTTTGGCCTGTATATATCAAAATATACAGGCCAAACAATTAACCAAATCTCTAAAAAATTCCAGTAGATATGAAAAATTACTAAAATTGTATTGAAATTAAACTTTTGGCTATTGAATTTTATTCTTAGTATAATTATTATTTTATTGCATACCTAGCTGATTTTGTATTGTAAAATCATAGTCAAATCTAGTTATACCCAAGCTCTACTGTTATGAACCTAAGTCTATACCTAAGAACTATTAATTTATGTTCTAGGTACTATAAACATTATCTTTCAAGTTAGTTTAGACAAATAGTACACACTCACGCATACTGTTATGTTATATAATTACATACAAAAAGGAATATTTATAATGAATGTTGCACTTTATATGTTACGATTTATTATTGTATATGAAACTGTCTCTTATTAATAATTATGATTGTAATTAGCTAATTATTATTCAAATAATTCCTATGTTGATGATTTTAGTGTACTTATATTAAAATTCTATATAATTTATAATAAAGTAATCCTGACTATTTACCAAAATTAACTTTTTATTTTTGAATTATCCCTTTGGTTGTTTGTCCATCAAAGCCGAGCTGGAAAATTGTAACCCGTGATATTGCACGTATTTTATAAAGTGCATTTTAAAATATTGGTTTCAATTTTCCAGCTTGGGCTTTGATGGACAAGTAACCATAAAATAATTGCCTGTAAATGGATGAGGTTTTGAAATCCCCGCTTAATTTTAAATTTCCCGCTTTAATTCGTTTTGTGAATTTCTTAGTGGGTCTGCAACAGATGGCGCTCGTTTTATGCCAATTAATTTGTTTGCACTTGATATTCTTCTCCGCCAGGAGTATATTGTGTTCTGTGCTTAATTCTCACTAGACCGCCTCTCACGATAGCAAGTGGATTTTACGTTTTGTCATAGGGTTGCCAAGTGCAAAAAAAAATCGTCAAATTGTTTTAAAAAGTACCGGTTTTTATTACTAGAAAAATACTGCGTTTTCTGTAATCCTTTAGTTTTATTAGTATAGGGCTAACAATATTTAAATAGAAAAAGATAAAATCTAGATATATATTTTTAGTTGCTGAACTGTGCATTGATTTGGTGGTTCCAAAGAGCGGTAGCGCCGGTACAAATGAAAGATAAAGTGGCCTCTCTCTGGTTTCTCGGTATTGCTGTTTTTGTCTTATGTTTCAAAAATAAAATAAACGAATGGACAGGGTATATAAGATTTTTGCTCACTCATTCAGCTGCCCGCCAATTCATATTTGGTTTTTCGTAATATTTCATAAGCAAATAACATAACTGTAGGTTCATAACAGTAAAATAATTGCAGGCATGACAGTATCTCCTTATGTATGTATAAAAATAATATATCATTTTTCGTTGCTTTCGGAAAACTATTATAAGGTAAATGATGATTTTTCAGAAATATTTAAATGTGTCAATTTTTCTATAAAGTATGGAAGTATGGATGTTTAGGCGAGTGAAAGAAAACTACATTTATAATGATGATTTAATAAAACACTTATTACACGATTGCATTAGGTAGGTAAATATTAGAATTCCAACTATATAGAATATGATGACATCAAAATTTGATCTTGGACTCGGTTCCTCTACACTTGGATTTAAAATAGACAACGTAACATTAGACATTAGATAAAAGTCTGAGATAAACGTGCACATTTTATACTATTGTAAGTGCAAATCAAACTGAAAGTAATCTTATATAATTCAAGCGATTGAATTCGAAGATAATATTAAGTAGTTTCATTTTTAATAATAACTTAACAAAAAGATAGTTTCATAGGTGATAGGACACTCCATAGAAACAAAGTTTGGAATAACACCTAAAACAAAACTACATGTTATATTGTGATTTCACCCATCGCTCAATAGATGGCGCTGTCTTGAGTTAGCTTGCGCTAACGAGTTTATCATACTGAAAGTCTACTCGTGATTGCTTGCGTGCCTAGTCTGTTGACTTGTACGAGAAACTTTTGTCACAGATTTTAGAAGATTTTCGTAGGTTTTCCTCGTGACGGGACTTTCATTCGTCAGAAAATCAATTTTTTTGCCTAGCCTTATAGCCCCTTACACGATATCCTCTTAAAAGATTTTTTTTCAATAATTTTAATATAATCGATGTACCGTAACATGATTATTCATACACATAAATATACAAGTATACTTATTACACAAACATTCTTTATAATGTTAGTATGACAGTTTAAGAAATAAAACAGGGGTCTGATTGCGTAAGAAAAACTTTTTCATCGTTAGCGTAATTGGTAGCGACTTCTACCCTGCGGTTGGCAGACACATATAAGGAACCCAGTCAGCGGGCAGAATTAGTAAACGTAGACTACGCTTTTCTTAGACAATGTAGGGGCTGATCCTTCTTGTGATGTTAGTAGGTACTTATTTGTCTTTTTGAAAATAAAATTGTTTTAAGATATCGATTTTTTTAATTACATTTTTATATCCTACGTAAATTACCAGACTACTAAAATATTAGTGTTTTTACTTTCAACGAGCCGATGGGTGATGTTGATCGAATTAGCTGGATGCAAGTACAATTTTCCTCAAAAAAAAAAAGATATTAATCGCGCTAATGAGCATCAGTAAAATAAAGGCCTTTGACGATATTTTGATACAATTTTCTTCGTCAATGCTTGTCCGTTGTAAATAATAGTAGTCAGGAGCTAAAAAAAAACAATATGTATCTTGAAATCTGATAGTGAGGACAAATTCTCTTTAATGAATAATAATTTTTTTTTCAGTTTACGTCATTATAATTTGTATCCTAGTCGTATCGTATGATAAAATAATATTTTTATCAATTTCAAAAATAGCGTAATAATATCCAATTAACCAGTACAGTTACTTGATATTCTATTCAAATCCATACTTACAAGTGAAATGAATGCGATTTTTCGATGCAGTTTATTAATCTTGTTGACACATAAGATTAATGATGATATCACTGTGGAAGGAAATCAATTTCTCGTACGACCACTTCTTTGAACAAAACAGCCTTTGAATGAGTTCAGTCTGACATCAATTTCACCCTCTTCAAGCTGAAAATAATGTAAATTAAAATGAAGTTTATAATTTTTTTTATTTTCATACTACTCATTTAAGACAGTAAAAATTTCACACAGTTTAAAAACGATTAAAAGTTATAGTTACAAAATACTTTTTTTGGTAATAGTTTTGAATGGGCCTAATTTATTAAGGTGCCTAATAGCATTTAACTTTCAACTTTCATGGCGAGTGCATTACGTACGGAAATATTTTACCGGATCTGATGAATATATTTCTCGATAGCATGATGGTGAGACACATTCTCGAACACAGCGTGTTTGCGCTAAGCCACTCATTTGATTGCAAGCGCTACTTTGTTCACACGCTGTTTCGAATTCGTGAAATGTCATTTCCTGCAATTAAAATTATGCTACATTAATAATAATTAGTTTAAACAAAATTTTGAATAGCTTGTCAGGGTTTGACTTCAATGGGGTCTTACACTACTTTTGAATTTGATAAAAAATATTACTTTATTATAAACTAGGATAAAAATAATAACGTGCAATGAAAGAAATATTAAAATCCAACGAAGATTTACAAAGTTACAGGCGTTTAAACTTTGGAGTGGGGGGATCTTCTATCCCTTTCTCGCAAAACGAAAATTTGTATGAAGCCGCACGAAGCTACTATGGCATTGGTACTTTGTGACGTCACAATTTCATGTTGCTATCTCTGTCTAATCACAAATCTTTAAATGCTTATAACTTTTTTGTTATTTGATCGATTTAATTAGTTCTTTCAGTGCACGTCATTATTTTAATTCTACTTTATAATAAAGTAATAAAAAAATTGGAGTCAAATACCCTATTGTCTTTAGAAATAGGTGCTCGTTGAGAAATCATTAATGAGGAAAATAGTATAATAATTCAAGTACCTACATTTTTCGGTGAATCCTTGTATTGATATTCTTTAAAGGTAAAAGTTATACCAGTTTTATCACAGAAACAGCAGGTGTCGTATAGTTCCAGAATGAAGAACAAAGATAAGGATATTCTTAACATTTTATTGTTTTTTCATCTAGAGCTTATAATGTTTAAAAGGTTTATAATTTTTGAAAATGGCTTTGTGTTAGGTGTTCGAAAAATCAATAGCAATAACCATCTGTTGCTTCGTTATGTTATTGCGCATGTCTAATTTTCATAATATGGATGCCATGTGAAATGTTACATAAACGATATGCACGGAAAAAATCTTACAACAATAAACATTTACATAGCGTAGTATAAAATAATATCAAAACTTTTTATACATACTGAATAACTTTAAAATATAAGCAAGCATCGCTCATAATAAATCGGTAAAACCCGTTTTACAATATTGTTGGTACATCCCTACATGAAAAAAAAACGTCAAGAAATGTCATTCATGTCTGTTGTCACTGTCAAACTGTTGTTTTGACTTTTGTGTCTTGTGAAACTGCTGTGCTTGTGGATGTGGATTGACTTGAAATTTTCAATTATTTCAGGCATTCTTTGTTATTACATTGCGTAATTTTTAGTTTTTAGAGATTTTTCAATAAATTTTCGTGTTTTAAAGTGCTGTGCATTCTCTAGACCAACACAACTTTGATTATCGAAACTCAGTGCCGCAAACGAGATCACCATTCATCGAAATACGTAAGTAAAATTTTACTTTCTGTCAATTAAAATCAATGTTTAATGTTGATAAATTGTCTGTTTGTAATAATGCTCGACATCACCAGCCGTATCTTACAATCTAAAGGTATTACTTTAGGGTTTCGTACCTACATATCATCCTATTTACTTTTATTTAATATAGTAGTAGGTATTGCATTTCCATTTAGCTTAGGTTCTTCTGCTAGGTAACTATCTTGGAGTTCTTTTACTGTTCAATGGCTTTTATCTATTTAGAATATTACATGCCCAATTTCAATTATTATGTTTTAAGTAGGTACCAAGTATTTTCTATTTAGTTTACTCTATATATTGTATTGTAGCATGAACAACTAACAGTTACTCAACTGTTCTCTTAATAATTTGGTGGACTGTTCCTTATATGGTCAAATAACATTAACAGTGAGTATTGACCCTTACACTTAAGTACAATCTCAGTGCAGATGCACTGACTTGAACTGTGGTATTGACATATGATCTCTAATACCATGTGTTAAAGTTCACTTTTGAATAAAGCCTCATCCTGTGTTACTCATGTACTCGACAAATGTTTGCTTTGCAAATATAAACTGTAATTTTATTGTGATACAGTTGTATTTCTATTCCTCATAGAGTTATGAGTATTTTGTAATATTTCAGTTTTTTTTCTTTTCAAGTAGTATGAGGATGTTGATTTGATTTTTTCTGCTTTTTGTCTTCGTTCATTACAATTATTGTTATAAGCATGTTGATTGAGAATTAACAAGATTGAGGTTCTTTTTGCATTTGATAAACACATCATTTACCTTGTGTTTAGATTTTAGAGGTAGAGTATATTTTTTTTTAAATAAGGTACCAGAGGCTGCTGCTATCACTTATATTTTATCTGTGTATTTAACAAAATTCCTCAGAAATGGCTGACTGACTTCAAATTGTCATGCAATTAATTCAGTTTTTTTTTGTGTACAAATAAGCAAGCCGCTTATCAATAATATGCTTTGATTACCCTTTCATTAATTAATATAATTAATGCAACCTTTATTCCTATGAACCGAAACATGCTGATGCAAAGTGTATTCGTAATTATGTACTGTTGGTACTTTACCTATCTAATGCTTAGCTTCCATACAATGTTAAGTTAAATTACTATTCATAAACATTGACAGTAAAGATCAGTTCAAAGACTTCCAAGCCATTGAAGCTTAAGATTGCTGTTTTAATCTTAGACAAATAGACAAAGATAAGATAGTACACTGTCTTTGCCTTAACCATATTACATTGGGTTATTTAAAAGATTTTAAGTGATCAGTCAGTAGACATCTTCATCTTCTTGTTGTCGTGGTTATGCAGGGCTTCCTTCATTCCCGGTAGCACGTTGACCGTCCGTAGTTCCCCTACAAGTCCAGTTGCCGCCAGGAAGAGCAGCACGTCCTTTGCAGGGGTATATTTAACCTCCTCTGGGCGGAGGATATACCGTCCCATGAGTCGGCTATGCTTGTGCGTCAGGGCTGGGCAACTACACAGTCTGTAGACAACATTGGCATATAAATCAATGGACTCCGGGTGTAATACAAAATTCATGAACAAAAGTGTCCGGAGAATACCTATTATATACAAACGAGGGTACATGTGTATTTTTATAAACAAACTAAAACATTGTAAATTACCATTACTATATACAGCCAAATTTTGCTTTTAAGTGTGATTTGAACTCTTTTTGCGTTTCGGCTTTTCAGTTCTGACACTTTTTAGAGCTAACCCAAAATACTTAGTTTATATATCGATAATTTTAGATATGAGACACAATTCAATTAACCCATTATGATCCTCCTACTGTAAAGTTCGTACAAAACTTTTTAAGCTCTCTGCGTTGAAGGCGAGAGCCTATGCAGAAGCACATCTGCAGCTGGTGTCAGTGTGCAGTACAGGGCATTGAGTAGCTATACTATGAGTATTTTACAAAGAGAAATCAACTGTATCATGTACGGTTCCTATGTTCAGAAGACTCAACCACTCATTCTATTTGACTAGCTTATCGACTTGCTACTGTCCACTGCATAATACTTAAAAACTGAGTTTAACTTGACTAGTATTTAGTCAGACTTAAGGAGCACACCATGGGTGTGCCCACGAAATTCAATTTTTTTGTGGTTTTCTCGATTTTTAAGCTAATAAGACATAATAGGCTTATGGCAGTCAAATTGCGGGAATCCCAATATTATCTTCACGTGTTTATATAAAAATCTCTGCTTGAAAGTGTCGAGTTAAAGAAATTAGTCCGAGATTTGCGAGTTACTCACATATCTCTATATTCGGACTAATTTCCTAGGATACACATTTTTAGGCAAAGATTTTGATATAATCATGTTAAGATGATGCTGCCATTCCCGTAAATTGACTACCATAAACATCTGATGTCTAATTAGCGTACAAATTGCAAAAAACCATGAAAATTTCGAATTTAGCGGGCAGATACGTTGATTTTGCCTTAAGGAAGTTTTAGTTAGAGATGAAATAGGTATCCGGTAACTATCCGGTATAAGGCCTATCCGGCGGCCTCAATACTACTCGGTCGAATACCGGATAACTAATTACTGTGAAGTAGCAATCGGTTTCACTTCTCTTCATAAAGAAGGCCAGCTTTGGAAAAAAGTCATTCGCTGCTTTCTTAAAAAAGAATCGTCAAAATCGATTCACCCAGTCAAAAGTTATGAGGTAACAAACAAGAAAAATACACTTGAATTGATAACCTCCTTCTTTTTTGAAGTCGGTTGAGAATAAGTTTTAGTAACAATTAGTTATCAATTTTATCCGGCGAAAATCGATAGTTCAACCTTGCAGTTTTCCCTGAACTAATAGTTCGACTTGATTGAACACCAATCAAATATGTAACAGCATTGATTGCCAGTCCGACTCAACTCTAGTGTAGCCTCGGCCTTAAACACAGGCCCGCCTCAGTAGTCAGTGCACGAGCACCGAGTGCACTGAGAAACGACTAGAACATGTCGAGTGACACGCGCGGGGAGTAGACTGGGCTATGTTAAGCGGCGTCTTCACAATGGCGTATGCTGGCCCACTGCAATGGCGGACAATGGTCAACGATGGCGCGCGATCGGGAAGTTGTCGGTTTTTGGCGCACACTTCAAAGGAATTGTGGCGTTGCGTGGTCGGTGGTGTTCACACAATGGCCCATTGCTTGTTCGTAACCGTAAAAATATATTCGAAATTCATCAGGCAGCAATGAGCCATGCGCCATTTTGTGAACACCAAGTGATCGTGGCCTACAGTTGTGCGTTGCCAAGCATGGCCCATCACAAGCCATTGTGAAGACGCCGCTTTAGAAGTTTTGACGTTCCAAATAAGTTGGCCAGCAGGGTTAGGTGGACAAACCTAATATCCTCTCTCAAATACCAGTACAGTGCGACAAGACTGTCTTGACGCGTGGCCAAAACCGGAACTAACGCCGACGCTATCTTGTGATACTGTTTGATAGTTCGCTCTGTTGGTATATCGCTATTGTATGTTGTGTTGTTCTTGCTTAATCTTAATATATATAAATCTCGTGTCACAATGTTTGTCCTCAATGGACTCCTAAACCACTTAACAGATTATAATAAAATTCGCACACCATGTGCAGTTCGATCCAACTTGAGAGATAGGATAGTTTAAATCTCACTTTATCTATTTTATTATATGCCTAAGAGCGTTTGCCAGGTCAGCTAGTATTAACTAAAATAAAACTAAAATTAAGGAGATTTTATTTTCTGGCTGCCTTTGTTATATAACAAGGCCCTCCTGACAATGTCATTCAAGTGCCAAGAGAGTCTTGTCAGACTGTACATAGGTGGTACATAGATACCTATTATATCTGACCCGCTATAGCCAAAACCTGTATTCTATAGCCAAAACTTCTTTTATTCTGAGAACAAAACAGTGCCTCATGCTAAATCATGCAATATAAAAAGGGTTTCACAGAGACAGTATTAAACTATGAACTCCCAAGTTCAAAACGAAACAAAAGTGAAACTACATCTCATTTAGGTATACTCATTTTTGTCTAGCACTCACGCTCCAAGGAGCTGGCAAATGACTCAATTGTTGTGAGCTATGCGGCAGGCAAACTGTACACATCGTATTTTTCTTGTCTGTTCGTTTGTTTAAAAATTAATACACATATTATTGCAATCTATGGATATTTAAAATATTATACCACAATACCCCATTGGTACCCATCCCCCTTAAGGTGTTATTGGCTTTACCAGAGAAATTTTATTTAGTTTTTCGTAAATATTAGAGTAACTACACATTGTACGTTCATGGCAATTAATTTTGCGGGCATAATATTTATGCATCTGCATGTTTTTAATAGAAACTTTGCTCGAAAATTCCCAATCACCTCATATTGGTTGCCGAAAGATAGTTTTTTGCAGTTTCCCAGATTTCGAGCTTTCGGGAACCAATAGGAAGTATGAGTATTGTTGAGCAGAGATTTTATTCAAAACATGTAGATCCATAATAATGTTGTGCCCGCAAAACTCATGGCCGTAACACTACGATGTATTAGGTAATAGCCGACTATTAGCGAAAAACTATTAGCGGATGGTAACCATCCCCCTTAACTAATTTGACGCGTCTTCAAATTATGCTATCCCCTTCAAAATGCTCCCATAGATGATTGAAAAGGATACCACTATTTTTAGAACCGAGAAATTAGTTTAGTTTAAATATTATGCACAACAGAATTGGCACCATTGTATTAAGTGAATTTTTAACGTTAATTGTACACTGTACAGAGTAGGAAAGTATATGACCCAATTAGGCGTCGGGTTGTCCAATCCAAAAATAACAAAATAAGTGTGTACCTACATCTGCCACCGACGACCTGTGACCTCATTGCGAGTAATTATTGCACACTTGTTGTCAACAGACTCGTAAAGAAACTGATAAAACTGTACCACACGTAAAAAATATCGAAAATTCTAGATATGGGATGACATTTACCATATTAATTACTAATATGTATTTTATAATACAAATTCAGAACACAACAACACTACACTTTAATTTAAAAACGACTGCCCTGTCTACTACTTTTTCCAAAATATAGCCTATGTTATTCGGAATGATGTAAGGATTCTAAAGATACCCCATATGTGCATATGTGCAAATATATTTAGCCATCAGAAGTTATGGTAGACTAAAGAAACTCACATACATAGTACGTACATACATGAACAAAAATATTACACTACTTTTTTGGGCAGTCGTGTAAAAACTTAACTGTACTACTTAGTTAATCTTTTGTACAAAATGTGTGCCACATGTCACGGCCATGTGTACATGGTCACGGTTGGTTGCCATAATTCAATCTCCAATTGATTTTATCTCAGATGCCAGAAGATTGGGATTTTGGGCGACGCTGCCGGCATTTGGCCATATCTGTAGAAAGTTGTGACGTAACGTCTCACGGGTGTACTGTGCAATCGCTCGTAATAGAGAAATGGTACCTACTTAGTACTTATCTACCTTCTGGGTGTGAGTATTTATAACCCTTAATAGAATTTGCGTGTAACTTTTACGTTTCTGTAATGTAGTCACGTATAATCTTTAAGACGTCGTTTCAGCCGATTGAAGTCCATTGCATCTTCTTCTTCTTCTTAGCCTCATGACTGAGGGTCGTGACCGCCTTTGAGCCCGATTTTCCAGCTTACTGATCAAGGCTCGCCAGGCCTTGCGGCCTTGAGCCTTGTGGAAAGAACCTTGGGTGTTTACGCCGGTGGCATTGCAGATGCTGTCTATCCACCGGGTTGGCGCTCTGCCTTTGCTTCGCTTACCCTCTATGCGATCAGACATAATGAGCCGCTCGATGCAGTCGGGCTTTTTCCTAGCCAGGTGGCCGAAGAATGAGAGCTGCTTGCGGGCGCAGATGGTAGACAGACGGGTCTGTATCTTCAGCTCATCCAATATCGACGCTTTTGTGCGATGCGCATTCCATGGAATATCTAACATTTTGCGCCAGCACCACATTTCGAACGCGTCAATCCTGAAGAGGATCCGAAACTTGAGAGTCCCAATTTCAGCAGCGTATAAGATATGGAGAAAATTGTGTTTGCATTAGTTTCACCTTGCTCTACATAGGCCTCCTGAAATGACCGCTAAACACCACGATCTTGCGCCACCTGGTGCCAGTGACTCTCCGCGACTTTCTTTACGTCGTCGTCGGTCCACGTGGGGGTCTGCCGAAACTGCGCTTCCCGGTGCGTGGCCGCCATTTGGTTCTTTTGCAGATATCTTCGTTTATGATGACTGTCGTCAAGCGCAAGCTTATTTACTTTTTGCTTTGTTGTGATTATTAAAAATTGACTTTCAATATTATCGGCTAAATAATATCATGTATCCAAATAAAACATTCCCAAATATTTATCGTCACCTGCATGTATCGTTACATTCTAGATAAGATAATGTGTTAGTATTTTTATCCCGATAAAGTTCTAATCACCAAATCCGCTGCCCACGGTTGCGATTTGCACTGAGTTAAAAGAAATATTGGATTTACTCGTAGTACCACTTATGTTACGAGTACTCGCTGTACCTACTTATTGGAGATCAGATATTTTGTTAGATCTTGGATTGCGATTGGTATATTGATAAAAATATATTGATTGGTAAAAGTTATTGTAAGTTATAATAAACAATAACAACAACAACAACAAAAACTTTAATCCATTTTCGAATGCATTATACGAGTTCTAGTAATAAATATCGTATTGTTGTTTTTCTCCTTAATATTATGACCTCATGATTATCTGATGGTCACGATTCGCGATACTTACCTACTAAAATGTGGAAAAATACCGCAATTAAATGCGTATGACTTTTCAATCGTAATCGCCCGTTTGTATTACTCACAATGTCACCAGCACCACGGTTTCCAATTCAGACAAAACAGTCAACGAGAAACAAGGAAGCAGCATTTTCAGCTCATGAAGCTCTTGCAGTCGAACGCACAGGAGCGGTGGAAAAATTATAGCGATTTTTGGAGACCGTCCAACGGATGTTGCAACGAGAGAAATTCTACGAATTGAATACAAAATAAGTAATAATGACCAGTGCCCGTATTCTGTATCTCGGTGCCTATCGAAGAATGATAGCCACTGGCATGTTTTTTATCCATTGAAAGTTTTCTATGAAATAATAATAACATTTCCTTAGCAAAACTTCAATGGATAAACAAATGTGTGGCTAGTAGCTATCATTCTTTGATAGGCACCGAGTTACAGAATAGGTACGCAGTTCCAATAGCATCGACGTGGTTGCATCTGTGCAGCTGATTGGTTGCGAGTCGAGCTGATTGGGTCGAGTAGCCCCTTGTTTCTGAAAATCAAAGAAATATACTTTATTTCTTATAGGCCTACCTTATAGGCACTGATGACGAGTCCATATTACAACGTCTCTAGAATAGTGATAACTATTTCACTTCTTAAAACTACACTTACGAGGGGATTTCGCAAACGCGCCGTGCCACTGAGAAGAAGCCCACAACAAACTCAGCCGACTAAATAAAAGCTTGTAAAATGGAACCCCTTACAGTGAGACTTTCTCCGTCCGTCCGTTAGTTTTTGATAGTGGCTCGGAGTTTAATTTGATTGGGCACTTAACTCAAGTCATTCTCGTCCAAATCATCATTCATTCATTATGTTTGCCCAGTCGTAGTTCGGGATGAAACTCTAGTTTATAAGTGTTTATGAGATAAACATACGAATTAAAACAAAATTGTTCTAGCAATTGATAAGTGCGGAAATGATTTATTGCGTTACTTTGTTAATGAAGCCATTTGATTAGATAATTTTCATTTTGCGACATTGTCATTTTGGTTTAGTCTGTACAATTGGCACTAGACTCTAGTGTATGTCATTTTGATGTAGTCTGTACAATTGGCACTAGACTCTAGTGTAGAGGTTTTAGAATTACAATAGGTATGCTAAGTTTTGTATCCTAATGCTGAACTGTGGAGCCAATAGGAAAAAGAAAAACCATCATTAAACCTTAGGTATGCGAAAACTACTCCAAAATTAGCTTTAAAAAATCGGTGCCTAGGAAATAGTATAGAGGCCGTAGTATGGAACGAGGACAAGGGAGTGGAAACATCTCATTTCTTCCATAGGTGACTTAGAAATAGTAGAGGCGTAGTAGGGATATGGCTGTGGAAACATCTCGTTTGCTTCCATCGTTGACTAGGAAATAGTTGAGGCCTAGTAGGAACATAGGGTGTCAAATATCGTTTCCTTCCATCAATTACTAGGAAATAGTAGAGCCGTAGGTGAAGATTAGGCTGATCAGGTATGGAAAAACCTCGTTTTCTTCCATCGGTGACTTAGAAATAGTAGAGGCGTAGGAGGGACATGGCTGTGGAAACATCTCGTCTTCTTCCATCGTTGACCAGGAAATAGTTGAGGCCTAGTAGGAACATAGGGTGTCAAATATCGTTTCCTTCCATCAATTACTAGGAAATAGTAGAGCCGTAGGTGAAGATTAGGCTGATCAGGTATGGAAAAACCTCGTTTTCTTCCATCGGTGACTTAGAAATAGTAGAGGCGTAGTAGGGACATGGCTGTGGAAACTCTCGTTTTCTTCCATCGATGACTTAGAAATAGTAGAGGCGTAGTAGGGACATGGTTGTGGAAATATCTCGTTTTCTTCCATCAATTACTAGGAAATAGTAGAGCTGTAGGTGGAGATCAGGTATGGAAAGATATCGTTTCTTCCATCGGTGACTTAGAAATAGTAGAGGCGTAGTAGTGGGCATAGGGCATGGACATAGGCGCTTTAATTATGAAACTTGTCACATTTCAAATATTGGATTGATAACATTTTTTAATGTTAACAGAACTTATGAAAATAGTAGAATTACTAAATAAATAAATTTTAAGGTAGACAATGGTGCAGGTTCTCCTTCATTGTTTTTAGACTGTTGTCCCTTTAGATCACACGTTTTGAGTGGGTAACCAAATTGAGCTAATAGGTATTTCTTGAGGTCCTAAATCGCACGATAAAAATAATAATCTCGACGTCACAAAGAGTTGTCCTAAATACTCGTAACGTAGCAGTTATAGTTGCCCGTTTTACGAAACCGGACCGCTCAGTTAGCAGTCGACAAATCTTGTTTCATAATCGGAGACTTATTTCCGATCAGCTGCTTGCATACAGAACAGAAGTCATCGCACTAAATATAAAAAGAACAAAGGAGCTGCCACTAAAACCGAATAAATACATACTGAATCGCTCTTTATCATATCAACTATTAGATTAACTCGTCTCTGCGGTATCGGTATGCCGGGTGGCATGTGGTCAGTGGTGACAACTGGCAGTCGAGAACTAATATCCGTACGGTTATCACGTGTTTGGTTATTTTTACAATCGATAAAACCGGGAAGTTACGCGTAATCCGTACATCACTATGAATAAAAAAAAATCTTAGTGCTTTTCGCAATGTGTTTATAGGAGTTAATTGTTTATAGATATAACTTAGACCTAACGATAAACCAGTTCCAGCATTAGTGCTGTTTTATGTGGTAGTAAACACATGCAATATGCTGAGCATTGTATGTAAATAAAACGATAAATAATGAGTGTTGTGTGAAGAAAGGCAATGCGGTTCTTGTGTCGCCCATGTCATTAACAATCCAAAAAGAAAACAAAAGGATTCTGAAGTATAAGTTGCGCCTACGCGGCATAGAATGTCCTGCTTTGTTAGAAGGTATGCCGATCAATTTATTATGATTAATTAACGAAAAAACCGACTTCAACTGTCATCAAACTACTGTTAAATACATCCTTTCCAATTGAAAATTTAAGACTTACATGATTTTCTCATGGATACCATTATCAGAACTAGACAAAATTGAAATGGGACCACACGGGAAGCGTTAGCTTTTTTTTTAATAAAAAAAAGATTAATCAAAATCGAATCACCCAGTCAAAATTTATGAGGTAACAAACATTAAAAAATAAACAGTCGAATAATTGAGATCCTCCTCTTTTTTTAAGTCAGTTGAAAAATGCAAAAAGTACCTTTTAGAAAAATACTGATAAAATGAAAAAAAAAAAATATACCTGAAGGATGAAAATGCTATCATTTTCATCCTTCAGGTATAGTACTAATGAAAATGCTATTAAAAAAATACAATTTCTCTATTACTGTATGTATTATCCCACTTTTGACTTGCCTTTCTTAATGTATCTCAATTCACAATATGTGGGGATGTGTTGTCAACTAAAAAATAGGAAATGGTTATCAACTAAAAATAGTTGAGGGCTACTGTTAAACGATAACAAACTGTACTTGGGGCATTGAATTCGTGATCTCATTATTTGTAATCAGTTGTGCTAAACTCTACAGTCGTAGTTAGCGTTTTGAATTGTGATATTATAAAAGTATTTCGAAATAAACTATAGAACTAAAGCCAGTTAAAGGGGATGGGTCGTGATAGCCCGCGAAATTCAAATTTTATTTAGTTTTTCGCAAGTATTGTAGGTTAATTATACATCGTAGGCAATGAGGTTTGCAAGCATAACATTTATGCATAGACATGTTTTTCATAAACTCTTTGGTCGATAAAGCTCCCTCATTTCATATTGGTTCCCGACAGCTTCAAATTTGGAAAACTGCAGAAACAGATCTTTCGGAAACCAATGGCGAATTCCCGGGTGATTGAGAATTTCTGAGCAAGGTTTTTATGAAAAAAAAGAAATTGTATAAAATGTTATGTTCGCAAAACTCATAGTATAATTAAGCTACGATACATAAATTAGGCTATGGATATTTGTGAAAAACTAAACAAATTTTAATTTCGTTGGCAACGTTGGCCAAAATCCTTTAACAAAAGGGTTGCCTTTACACTTAAAGCTTTGGGTTCTAGTCTTTTAGTTGCCACAAAGCACTCTTGAAGTTGATTGATTCGGAATTCGAATAGTAAATTGTTTGAAGAAAATATGTGATTTAAAGTGAATGTGTGCATTGGAACAATATAGTTAGTGGTGAAATTCTATTGTTGGCAACTACACCAGTTTCCTGGCTCTACATTCGGATGACCACAGTTAAACAATGAAATGAAATGAAATGAAATGAAATGAAATGAAATGAAATGTGATGATTTTTGTGAGTATATTGCAAGTCTATATGTTTTATATACTCGTGTAAGTATAACATTGTATTCGCTATAATATCTGCAATATACAATATAATAGTACTAACTTGTATAGCGTAAAAAAAATATATATATATATATATATTCTCTAATAACTTAGTTCAAAGATGCCCATTATTTCGATTCCATTCCATTAAAATTCGAATATACGTAAAGATTTTTTTTACAATATTGTGCTCTTTGTGAATTTAGCTTAACATCTTCTTTATAATCTAACAGTAATAAAAATATTTGTAGATAAGGCAATACGGACTCATGACAAATTATTTTCTGTTCCTGTTGAAGCTTTTACTTCATTAAATTAAATCTTATTATATTTATTTTATATTTATTTCCCAAGCAATTAATGATATACGAGTATGTAGTTGTATAAACCATTCTTTGCCTTTTTAAAAATCTGATATAATTCATAATTAATCAAATAGTCATTTGCCGAATAAGAACAGCATAACAGCGTTTAATTAAACTAAAAAGGTTAATTCATAAATGCTTAGTGAGCACCGGTCTTTACAGCTATTTACGAATAGATGTAATCACATAAAATACTCGTAAGCCTAACGTTTAAATTTTCGTTTGTCTGTGCGTGGAATACTATTAAACGCGAATCTCGTGAATATTTCATGAGACTCGTGAATAGAATGAATGAATTGAATAAATCAACGATGACAAGAAGCTTTATCAACCACATCGCCACTTCAATGAGTATTGAACTGTGGGCGATGGTCCGGCAGACCATTTGTTGCCTGTGGTACCCCCAGTGACCCCCCCCAGGGCTAACACACCCAAACCTCATAAATGTTAAACTTGATGGTCAACGGTTAAAAATGCACTTATTGCATTTTTAACCGGCTTCATTAAATAACATTCGATACTCGAATTAATTTCTTAATATGGCCAACCTAAACCTTTAAGCAATATTTTTCATTAAGGTAAATACGAGTGTATGTGGATGTAGCGACATTCCAGCAATTTAACCACCTATACTACAATCTTATTAGCTTTCAAAAAAACTTTGCTGAGAGAACCATTAATATCCTCTTAAGGTAGGCATCCCCAGACCCTATAGATTTTTCTTTTTGAGCGCGAACGCATCTGAAGCCGTTTTTTTGCGTAAAGATCACCGCCCTTGTCAGAAAAATTATCTCTTCGTAAATGGGGTTTTTGTTGTCGTAGCTACTCG
The DNA here is from genome assembly GCA_963855885.1 of Coenonympha glycerion. Taxonomy (NCBI): domain Eukaryota; kingdom Metazoa; phylum Arthropoda; class Insecta; order Lepidoptera; family Nymphalidae; genus Coenonympha; species Coenonympha glycerion. The sequence goes on from OY979631.1 coordinate 2,953,271, forward strand.
TTACAGTGTTTCCAGTTAAAGAACACGCTTTAGGGACTAACCCCTTGCCAATTGGCCCCACCTTGACATCGATATGTTTGTGACCAACGATACAAATCTTTGGTTTGTGACCGATGTATAGACTATAGAGTGGGTTAAAGCTGCGTCAGAGATAACGGCACCTTATCTGCGAGTAATTTAGTTTTAAGCTATGAAACAAAATAATTAATATACGAGTTTAAATATGCCTAATGTCAAATAGCACAATTTTTTTGTAAATCAAATTTTATTTCGGCGGGTAGACCTGTTTCTAGCTTAACTTTGTCTATCATTGAAATTCTTGTCAACAACAAATCGTGCGTATTTAAAGAGTGGTATGGTGTCTGTCAATATGTTTTGGTTATAAGTTTCGTGTACAATAGAATTACAGACGTGCTCCAAATATCTAGTTCAACTTCCACATAGGACTTAAGCCCTTAACTCGTCTGCAATAGATACCCGATTCCCATAACACGATAACTGAATAGAATCTGTAATGTCAGAGATATAAATGACACTCAAATTCTGTTCACCTCCCTTACACTCTATTTGCTGTTCCTAACGTGCGAGCGAGAGGCGAACAGTATTTCAATGTAAATTTTTATCTGATTGGCATTAGGTAGGTACGTAGAGATACGGTTAACCTTGGAAGGTTTGTATTAAAAATACATTGGTGCCTTTAGGGCGTGCTAATAATACGTATTACGTACAACTATTTTCAGAGTTTGACAAGCTCATTTTGCCAGGGCATGTACTTACGAAATGGTTTCTGTACGATAAATAGAGACCTCAAAGGTAGTATAGATTTTTTATTATATGACTAAATTACGCTCACAATTTATCGCCATAAATCCGCCATTTTTCTAAGGACTAAGGAGTAAGAACACTTGGGTTTTTAAGAGGAATATTACGATACGATACCTGACATAATGTTACGAGGTAATAGTACCTACATAGAGAAACATACAAGGTACCAACAGTCGAAAAACATAACCCATCCTTGGCAGTTGGATAAAAAAAACAATAAGTTATAGGCAGTGCGTTTTGCATGCAATTTGCTCTAATAAAGAACTACTTCTACATACTTGTAGTTCCTGAATTCCCTTTAACACATTATAACTTCCGTGAACATTTACATCAGTACCTACAAGCATATTATTCTTACCAATGTGTGGTAACTGGTAAAATAAGTACATTGATCCCCTTATGTCGCTGGTAAGGCATGTAGTTGAAACGACGGATTACATAGGACGTACATGAGTGCAACATTGTATTGTACATCATATAAGTCACAAACTCGAGTATCTATTTCATACGTAAAAAGGAAATTCCTGCTTATGGATATTACTTACTTTACTTTACTCATTAAGTCATTACTAAGCGTTTTTCTATTTTTAAATATGTTTCAATCAATCAATCAATCAACCTATATATGTCCACTGCTGGACATAGGCCTTTCCGAGAGCGCGCCACCACACACGGTCCTCCGCCTTCCTCATCCACCCGCTACCAGCGACCTTTTTCAGGTCGTCGGTCCAGCGGGCAGGAGGTCGGCCCACGCTGCGCTTACCGGTACGCGGTCTCCATTCCAGAACACGTCTGCCCCAACGGCCGTCGGTCCTGCGACAGATATGGCCCGCCCACTGCCACTTCAGCTTGCTAATCCGTTGTGCAATGTCGGTTACCTTGGTTCTCCTATGGATGTCCTCGTTGCGGATTCTATCCTTCAGAGAAACACCCAACATAGCCCTCTCCATAGCACGCTGAGCGACTTTGAACTTGTGGACAAGGCCTACTGTGAGTGTCCACGTTTCTGCTCCGTATGTCATGACCGGTAAGACGCAGGCGTTGAAGACTTTTGTCTTTAGGCATTGGGGTAACGGCATTGGGGTTGTTATTCAAGTAATTTACAAATTTTCAAGTAATTTAAATATGCTTATGAGAATTTAATTATTTAAACACTACCTGGCTACGTATTCAATGAAAAAGTTCAATCTTGATCATGAGTTGACCAAGATATATCGGAATCGTTGCGATAACTTAAACTCCCTGCGTCATTCTTTTGTTTTGGAATCAATTTTTTGGAAATTCGTCAAGTTTGGAAAGCGGATTTGGACTGAGAAGAACTCGCAAGAATAATGAAATTTTGTAAAGAGCTCACAAAATGTCATTATACAACTTTCTTTATATATTATTGTTATTCAAGTAATTTACAAATTTTTATGAAGTCTCGTGAGCTGCATATTCCTGCACTTCCAAGAAGAATAAAAATTCTTCAGTGAACTCAGGTTTACCAGATGTTTTTTGTCAGTTGATAGATTTGAAAATGGGATGTACTCGAGCATTGTTGCGGGTAACAATAATAACAGCTGGCAGACATTAATTTTAGAACTTAGGAGTGCGTTGACCTCCCATCGCTGCGTGAACTGCACTGATGAGGTAATGAATAACATTATGCATTGGAATACTATGTGTATTACTTCATGAGTGCACATCGTATGGTCATTCATCGCCAAATCCTATCAAGACACGCGGTAGTGTGTCAAGCCAAGTTCAAGTACAGTTATTGTCTACATATTGTAAAAGAACCTTTGCGCGAAATTTTACGTGAAGTTAGTGAGTGAGCGTATGAACTTGGCTCTCATTTTACATTTATGTCTTTGATGGGATTACATATATAAAATGCAAAATACAGTATTTTAGCTATTTTTATTAAAAAATAAGTAATCTATACTTAGATCAACACAGCTCTACCATCTACACTCTCAACTCGCATTCACACTCACGATCTTTATATGAAGGTAAATTATGAAAATGTATTTTGAAGTCTTAAGTATTTGAAATACGAATTACAAATCCTTCTTGTATATATATATTTCTATAATATAATCTGGATCTCGGAAACGGCTCGCACGATTTTCATGAAATTTAGTATGATCTTAAAGTAGGTTAGATTTGACTTTGCCAGTTTTCATTACATCAGTCATTTTATAAAGTTATACAACATTTTAATTCCGATAAAAACTCGCCAAGTCAAATCTAACCTACTTTAAGATCTAACATTTTTGAATAACAGCAATTGTTATAGGTATTCAATAAAGCAAAAAAATAGAGTTTAATAATTGTTCATATTGTTTTTTGTTCCTATAAATACAAATTTCGATTTTACATAGAACTTGGCACTCATTTAGATCTCCATTCTTTTTGCGGCGAAGCCGACAGCCAAGCATAATTTTTCTATTGAACTTGGCTCTCCTTTTTTTACATTTATGTTTTTGGTGGGATATCATTACTTTTTGTAAAGAAGACTTGGCAGGTACTGAGTTTAAAGCTTTTTCTTGCGTTTCTGCTGCGTGATTTTCTTTTTTATACTATTTTCTTCTCTCTCTTGAATGTTAGAGATAATAGTGCGCATTGCCCATTCATTATCTGCTACCTTTTTAGTACGCTTCCTGTTTATGCTTAAATTAGCTAAGTCCGGGCGATATAGGGATCTCAGGCGATTATATTCTATTATATATAAATCTCGTGTCACAATGTTTGTCCTCAATGGACTCCTAAACCACTTAACCAATTTTAATAAAATTCGCACACAGGGTGCAGTTTGCTCTAACTTAAAAGATAGGATAGCTTAAATCTCAATTTATCTATTTTTTTATATCCTTAAGGGCAAAACAACGTTTGCCAGGTCAGCTAGTATTCTATTATAGAACTATCTTGTGCCTTAATTTGACTAGGGTCTAGATTAATAAGGTGTACTCCGTCTAGGGTTTTAACCCTGGAGAGCGCAACGTAGGCCTGTCCTCTGCTAAATATCGAAGTGCCTATGTCCAGAAGAGCGCTGTCCAGACTAAGTCCTTGTGATTTGTGGATAAAGAGCTACAAACAAATGAGGTTTTGAAACAAACAACTTTACCCAAGTAATATTAATTGACTCTCAAAACTCGTCGAACAACGCAATCTTATAAGGAGGGTTTCCGCTAAACAACCGGGCATAACGACGATGCTGGCGCAAAGCAAATGAGCGCCGCTAAGAGCATACTTTAGTTCGTTCGCAACTTCGCGTATCGGGTGCGCGCGCATAGTTGTAACACGCTAGTCCTCGCGTACAAGTGCAAGGCGCGAGCGAGTTCAATTCTTAAATTACTCAATCATACATAAATGTTATATCGGTAACAAAAATACATCGCTATTGCCTTGATCTTGGTATACCTACATACACATTGGACTTTCTTTTAAGGTACAAAGAGTTCGAAGTAACAAATTTATACCTTAAAATATTATTTCTTATTTTTTAAAGAAATAAGAGAAACGAACCTTGATTACTGATCTTTGTTATTTTAGTGAGCCGTGGACTATAAAATATCGTGAAATATTTATCACCATTGAAGAACTAATATTTGTAATGACTTGTCATAAGTGCCTGTAAGTTAGGCCTATATGAAATATAAAAGTACTAGCAGTGCCCGCGGACTCCGTTCCGCGTTAAAAATATTTTTATCCCGGCCCGTTTATCCCATATAAGGCCCAGTGTCCACCAAAGCGGAGCGGAGTGGAGATGTGTTTGAATAACCAACCAGATTTCATCATTTCGACATCACCTCTCCCCTCAGTTTCGGAGATGTTAAAATGTCGAAATCTGATTGATTACTCAAATACAGCTCCGCTCCGCTTCGCTTCGGTGAAAACCGGGCCTTATACGTGCTTATAACCACAGCCACGGAACACCTAATAGCCCACAGCGCTGGACGCGAGCGAGGCATTCGCATAGATACTGCGGACTGCCGGGGCGGCGCGTTTTTATTTTGCTAATATCTTGGAAGATATTTGTTAAAACTGTATAGCGTAAAAGGCACAAATATTCTACATTAAATTTCCGTTCTGAAAAACATATTACAAAGATATAAATTAATACCATATGGGCTAAATAAGCTTCACAAAAATTATTTATTTGTAATCCACAATTTTAAAAGTAAAAGCAGTTATTGAGAGTTACCCGTAGGAGATAGGCATATGCTATCGCGGACTTTTTTGCAGATTTTGATACGTTCTTTAATATTGTAGAACATTGTTTTGTTCTATCCTCAATAGTTTCCGCAGCGTACGCGATGAAAGCAATTTTTTTTGCGACTTGGATTGCATTATTCAAGTTTTAGTAAAGATGCATAGTTAATTTTGAAAATTATTATAGCCTATGACACTCCACGATAATGTAGCTTTCTATTGATAAAAGAATTTTGAAAATCGGTTCAGTAGATCCAGAGATTACCCCTTACAACGTCACAAACTCACAAATATCGTTACGCTACCTCTTTATAATATTATATATTAATATATATTATATTATATTATATTATATTACTAGCTGACCTGGCAAACGTTTTGCCCTTGGGGATTTAAAAAATAGTTGAATTGAGATTTAAATTATTCTATCTCTCAAGTTGGATCGAACTGCACATGATGTGCGAATTTTATTATAATCGGTTAAGTGGTTTAGGAGTCCATTGAGGACAAACATTGTGACACGAGATTTATATGTATATACTAGCTGACCTGGCAAACGTTGTTTTGCCCTTAGGGGTAATAAAAAAAAATAGATAAATTGAGATTTAAACTATCCTATCTCTCAAGTTGGATCGAACTGCACATGGTGTGCGAATTTTATTATAATCGGTTAAGTGGTTTAGGAGTCCATTGAGGACAAACATTGTGACACGAGATTTATATATATTAAGATATTAAGATTTTTGGTTTGATTTGATATCTACCATGCAGATACGTTTTTTACTACATGTATATGAATACGGTAAATACAACAAAATAACATTTTTTACAATTTTTGCCTGTCTCTCTGTCTGTTTGTTCCGGCTAATCTCTCAAATGGCTGGACCGACTTTGACGTGACTTTTATTAGCAGGTAGCTGATGTAATAAGGAGTAACTTAGGCTACGTTTATTTTATTTTAGAAAAAATCTATAGAAAATAAAATAAAATACCTAATTTTGCAATGTCCAAATTAAAGAATCGACTGTTAGACGGAAAGAAGTTCGCCGGGTCAGCTAGTACAACATAAGTTTGCTGCTGTCAAATGATGTCAGTATAGCGTTTTCTCACTGGAACTAGAACTGAGTGGCTGAGACAACGCAAAACGCGTGACAGTTGACAGCGGCAATCTTATAGCGAACGGGTTGTATAAAGTATTTATTTATTCATTGAATCTCATATATATATATGTACTTCACTTTTATACAATTATTGGTTTAGGCACGAAGAACCTGGTTGTTTAGCGCGTATTACAAGTTTTTTGTATGAGGACACCGCTTATTTTTTTTATTTTTTGACTTTTTTATTTTTTGATTTTTTTCCTACACTCACACACAATTACCGAGCTGAATTCCAAATTTTATCCTTCTAGGTCATCTGGAAGTAGGTTAGATTTAGGTATTATATGTCAGTTTGTATGGGGTCACCCCTTATTTTTTGACTTTTTTTAATTTTCTGATTTTTTACTACGCTTACACACAATTACCAAGCTAGATTTCAAATTTCATCTTTCTAGGTCATCTGGAAGTAGGTTAGATTTAGGTACTATATGTCAGTTTGTATGGGGACACCCCTTATTTTTTGACTTTTTTTTAATTTTCTAATTTTTTCCTACGCTAACACACACTTACCAAGCTGGATTTCAAATTTCATCTTTCTAGGTCATCTGGAAGTAGGTATAGGTTAGATTTAGGTACTATATTTCAGTTTGTATGGGAACACCCCTTATTTTTTGACTTTTCTTTATTTTTTGATTTTTTCCTACGTTTACACACAGTTACCGAGCTGGATTCCAAATTTCATCCTTCCAGGTCATCTGGAAGTAGGTTAGGTTTTTGTACTATATGTTTTTTTGTATGGGGACACCCCTTATTTTTTGACTTTTTTTAATTTTCTAATTTTTTCCTACGCTAACACACACTTACCAAGCTGGATTTCAAATTTCATCTTTCTAGGTCATCTGCGGAAGTAGGTATAGGTTAGATTTAGGTACTATATTTCAGTTTGTATGGGAACACCCCTTATTTTTTGACTTTTCTTTATTTTTTGATTTTTTCCTACGCTTACACACAGTTACCGAGCTGGATTCCAAATTTCATCCTTCCAGGTCATCTGGAAGTAGGTTAGGTTTTTGTACTATATGTTTTTTTGTATGGGGACACCCCTTATTTTTAGACTTTTTTTTATTTTCTGATTTTTTCCTACGCTTACACACACTTACCAAGCTGGATTTCAAATTTCATCTTTCTAGGTCATCTGGAAGTATAGGTTAGATTTAGGTACTATATTTCAGTTTGTATGGGAACACCCCTTATTTTTTGACTTTTCTTTATTTTTTGATTTTTTCCTACGCTTATACACAGTTACCGAGCTGGATTCCAAATTTCATCCTTCCAGGTCATCTGGAAGTAGGTTAGGTTTTTGTACTATATGTTAGTTTGTATGGGAACACCCCTTATTTTTTGACTTTTCTTTATTTTCTGATTTTTTCCTACGCTTACACACACTTACCAAGCTGGATTTCAAATTTCATCTTTCTAGGTCATCTGGAAGTATAGGTTAGATTTAGGTACTATATTTCAGTTTGTATGGGAACACCCCTTATTTTTTGACTTTTCTTTATTTTTTGATTTTTTCCTGCGCTTACACACAATTACCGAGCTGGATTCCAAATTTCATCCTTCCAGGTCATCTGGAAGTAGGTTAGGTTTTTGTACTATATGTTAGTTTGTATGGGGAAACCCCTTATTTTTTGACTTTTTTTTATTTTCTAATTTTTTCCTTCGCTTACACACACTTACCAAGCTGGATTTCAAATTTCATCTTTCTAGGTCATCTGGAAGTATAGGTTAGATTTAGGTACTATATGTCAGTTTGTATGGGAACACCCCTTATTTTTTGACTTTTCTTTATTTTTCGATTTTTTCCTACGCTTACACACAGTTACCGAGCTGGATTCCAAATTTCATCCTTCTAGGTCATCTGGAAGTAGGTTAGGTTTTTGTACTATATGTCAGTCAGTATGAATTTTAACGACTTTTTGACCTTCATATCTTTATAACCGTTTGAGCTAGCGTTATGAAAATTGGGCTTCTATATGATCTTATGGATATAATTAAACACACGAAGTTTTATGTGTTTACGTTAAATAGGTTTTGAGTTATAGAAGGGTCAAAAGCGGCACCAAGTGGTTCGTGTAAACTTACTCTTGGCGCTGGCTAGCCAGTTCCTTTGCTTGAACTTGGCTTGACACGCTGCCGCGTGTCTTGATTTCATGGTCGGTTATGTTGTGCACGCTTTTCAAAATATCCTGCGCGTTGTGTTGTCGACACGTGTTGTTATCACACAACACTAGCCACGTGGCAGTGCAAATACAATGTAATTGTACACCTTACGATACAACGCACATAGTAAGTATAATGAGTAGTCACCTCGAGTGAGAACTACTCATTGTACTGATGGAACATACTCGTAAATAGGAGACACGTTGAGAACTCTGCTTTCAGTCAACTATCCACTCAATTATTAGCAATTTTACATTATTTTCAATCCCGGTATTCCCGACTGATATTTCCCGGGATCGGGAATGGATATTTTCCCGGAATCGGGAACCCGGGACCGAAACCCTAGTCAGTATGCAAAGGACGCAGAAAATAGTCCTTTCTATATGTTTATGTTTCGTCAGTAAAAACTTAGGTAAACTTTTGCCGCATTCTACGCATGGCAAACAATCATCACATCATGATCATCAGTACATCAGCATGGCAAACATCATCACATCATGATCATCAGTTCATCAGCATGGCAAACAATCATCACATCATTATCATCAGTTCATCAGCATGGCAAACAATCATCACATCATTATCGTCAGTAGCCTGCGAACGTCCACAGTTGGACATAGGCCACCACACTCTGTCCTCAGCCTTCCTCATCCAGCCACTCCCCGTCGCCCGCTTTATGACGTCAGTCCAGCGAGTTGGAGAGCGCCCCACGCTACGCTTGCCTAAAACGCGGTCTCCACTCCAGGACTTTTTGGGCTCCATCGGCCATCACCCCTATGACCATAACCTGCCCACTGACAATTCAGCTTGCTAATTGTTTGGGCTATGGCAGTGACTTTTATTCTCCTGCGGATCTGCTCACTTCGGATTTTATCCCTCAGGGAAACTCCTAGCATAGCCTTCTCCATGGCACACTGTGCGATGTTAAATGTGTGAGTGTCCACGTTTCAACACCAGCATAAGGCAAACAGTACTACGAATAAATAACTAGACAGTATACGATTTCCATTTTTTTTTAAATACAGACAACCTATACATACAAAAATACGTAAAAAATACAGAAAACCTTTTACATGCAATTAGCGAACGAATCCTAATATTATAATGAGATTAGGTTGGTTTTATACTGTTGTATTTTTGGATCAGCTTTCGAAACTCCCTTGGTATTAAAGAAAACCAACGGATGCTATTCAAAGCACACGTGTGTCGTTAATTATTTATATAGTTATAGTTTATATAGTTATAAATTAGATTAATCCGACGATTCTATCTACGATATGACGGGCAATGGATATCATTCTTTTAGTCACACTTCATAGTATTCATGTTAACTTCTACAAACCTGAATCTTCAAAACCATACGATTGTACAATCTTGATTTTTAATATTAGAATTATTAGATCTTTATAACATGACCGATATGATAGAGAAGTTTTCTCTCGTTAACTTGTGAAACAAGGCTATTTAAAACTCTTTACTTTTATGCAGTATGAAGTTATAAATCGTTTTTTTAATCACTGAAAAGAAGAGTCTTGTGGCCTCTGCAGTCAACCTGGGATTTATTTTTCTAGATTAGAAAATAATTCCCTGAATAGAAAAAACCTAGAAATAAGATGAGACCCCCTGGTTGTTATAAAATGAGGAAGTAGGTATAATAATTAAGTGTTTATGTGTAAAAACCTTGGGGCGTAAAAGGTCAACATAATTGCGTGACTTAATTCAGTAACACACGTTTTAGTATTTCCTGAAACTATCCTCAAGGGTGTAAATGAAGCCTGAATGTTATTATTGTTATGACGTGCAATGCGATGTGGGATGTTAAACTCCTGTAATTGCTATCGATGTCTATAGAAATTATCGACTTTTAGCAATTCAATGAAGCTACAGAAAAGCAATACCATCCCATCCCACTGACAGTTCATCTCTGTTCCAAATGGTTTCCTGTAAAAGTGTCCAGTAGCCCTATTCTGTAACTCGGTGCCTATCAAAGAATGATAGCCACTAGCAAATGTTTTTCATCCATTGAAGTTTTGCTAAGGAAATGTTATTTTTATTTCATAGCAAACTTTCAATGGATAAAAAACATATGCCAGTGGCTATCATTCTTTGATAGGCACCGAGATACAGAATACGGGCGCTGGCCTGTAAAAGTGTACACATTATGTACTCTATTATTATTATTTTAATTTACTCTATATAGTGATTGACTATTGCTTCAGACCTCGGTAGGGCTTTTATTTGAACTTTTATTAGAAGAAAAAGTATATCTGAGGTGTATAAAAAGTGCAACTTATAAAAAAGAGTATTATTTATTTCAAATTTTGAAAAGGGATTTTTCCTACTATTTCCAGCACATTACAAGTTTTCATCGTTTTTTAGGGTTCCGTACCCAAAAGGTCAAAACCACACCCATATATATATAGCATTCGCTGCCCATCCGTCCGTCCGTCTGTCGCCAGGCTGTATCTTTAGAACCGTGATAATTAGAAACTTAAAATTTTCCGACATGATGTATTTCTGTTGCCACTAATCGCTATAACAACAAATATACAAAAAAATTAAATAAAAGAAATATCTGAGGGTGCTACATGTGATTTTTTTTGCTTGATTTTTATTGATACTGGCAACAGGTCTACTATTTTGAAAAAACTTCAACTAATTTAAATTTTCGCTCAATCTGTTGTGCGTTTTGTTCGAAAACAACAGAGACGAATTTGATACTCACACACGTTTGCTAAAACCTTAGCCACGTACCAGTTTTGTCATTTAAAAATACATTATATTATTAAAATCTTGTTTTGTCAATCACAGTATAATTTTGGCGTCGCCTGTGGGTTTTTGCGTACTTAAGGGGCCTGTGAAGTACAGTGTCTCCATTCGTTCAAAATACCAAATCATTAGTAATACGTGCATATAACGAAACGAAATAATAATTAATTTTGATCAAAATTTTTATAACTTTGATCGAGTTCCGTAATACCAAAAATTATGAATGAAAACTTGTAACTTTCTTTATTGACTGGTGTTTTTCTTTATCTGGACAATAAAAACTGTGCTCCTGAACTAATGCGACGTGAGATTACAAATCAAATAAGCAGAAAACATGTCCTCTTTGACATAAAAATAAGCAAAACTAAATTCGTTTACAACAAAAGTATTTCGGAACCAGATATGGCCAGGAGCATAGATTATTACTATATGAACCCGAATAACACAACAACATGATCGAAATTTGCACGAATTACAAATGATTTTGGTGTTACGTTTGTATGGGATACACCGTGGGTCAGTAGACTCTTAACAACCATCCCATTACCATAATATAATCTTGGCCATGAATTAGAGCTCATTTTCCTGTGATCGGAAATCCGGTTATTTTTTCATTAAGATTGAGTATGTTTTTATGATATTACATCTAGATTCTTCGGCCAATATTATCTTTTTGTCCCGATTTAGACGATGAATAATGGTGGAAACCTAGATGATGCATACGTATTTATTTTTTGAGATGATGATAAGGCTCTTGTAGTTTCTAATTCTGCCGGTTAATTATATTAATTCTACGTAAAATGGAGTTGTTTGTGTTTATGCTTGATATGTGTATGATTTGTATCGGATTGGCGATATCCCTAAAGAAAAAGCGGCCGCCTTCCGCCGAAAAAATTGGTCCATTTTGATTTCTTATCAAAAGAATTTAATAGGTGATAACTTGGACATTTCCGGTTCATTATTTTAACTCTCAATGTTCCTGAAGGGCGCCTTTCAAAAATAACTTATAACAGATCTTATAACGGGTATAAGTAAATGTTTGTAAGACACGTGTGTTATGAGACAAAATTAAGAAAATACTCTTGTACTTATTGTTTGGGTCTAATATCCTCTAAATTCGTAGATCCTTCAGTTCATTAGTTTTATTCCAATTCTTTTTGCACTTTTTTACCTCACTGAGTTTTTTGTGACATTTTTTTCAGTGCATGTGCCAAACATGACTGCACTTGGCGTTGGCACACGCGTTTAAATTCGTGAAATAGTTTAGTCAATTTTATCTATCCAAGATTCCGTACTGACTTTTCAATAAGCGCTTTTACCCGTTAGTTATTCTTTAGAGAAATAATTAAATTTGATCTTTCTTATGGCAATACTTCAAGATTTCTGTATTTCCATCCAATGTTTATGTTGACTACGCACTGCTTAGGGAAATTTGTACATAAACACTATTTCATCGAGCCATTTTCCTTATCACCTCGTTATGTATTCAAACAGACCGTATCGTGAACGCCTTCGACGCCCACGTGACAGGCCTTCTACGTCATGTGACGTTTGCGAACGCTAGAAGCTTCAGAACCAATATCAGCGTTAAAACTTAAGGCCTTACATTGAAAAAAACTCATTTCAGTTTTTACGAGTACTTCGGAAAAAGGGGCGTGTCTTCAATATAGCACGCCGTTTGGCAATATGCGGCGAATTTCGGTACTTTTACGTACGAACACTAGCACAACGGCAGAAAGCGGTATTAATACGTAAAAAAAACTATCACTAATGCCTATAGATGGCGCGGAAAGAATACAATACTTTAAAAGTAGGTACCTACGTGATTGAAGTTGAAGCTGATTGTGCAAATAATAATAAATTTGGTAGGTATATAGATATAATTTCACTCCACGAAGACGAATCGAATAAACACAAGCGATTTTGACAGACCGGGGCGCGTCGTAGGTACCTACTGATTTCCTTATTTTTAGGGTTCCATACCAAAATGGTAAAAATGGAACCCTTATGGTGAGACTTTCTCCATCCGTCCGTCCGTCCGTCCGTCCGTCCGTCCGTCCGTCCGTCCGTCCGTCCGTCCGTCCGTCCGTCCGTCTGTCACACTCGATTATTTCAGTAACTATTAAAGCTATGGACTTGAAATTTGGAATGGTTTTAATACTACTTACTAGTAGGTAGTGCGCGTGGTGGCGCGGGCCACATGTGGCCCGCGAGCGAATTTTTTTTCTATCTATAGCTATATGTAGGTACACGGTGACCTTTTGATCGTCTTACCATAATCCAAATATATATTTTATTTTATTCTTTAAAAAATTATATTCTTTAAAAAAAAATATTCTTTAAAAAATTATATTAAATTATTCTTTAAAAATATATATTTTATTTTATTCTTTAAAAGGAACACTACGACTTAGACTTCTACGATTTCGCATTGTGAAGTCAACATCTCCTGAGGATGTCCCGGTGTCGGGAAGAAACGTGCGTCGAAGAAAGTGATAGAAAATTGTGTGTTGTGTTTCATGTGGATAGTGTTCCTGCATATTGCACCATACAGAATTCTTTCAAGTAGCGGATAGTAGCAAAACAAATTAATCTGTCCTGCTAATTTTTTTCTGTTCAATAAAAAAATGGTAGCTTTCAATGTTCAATAAAAATTTTTGGCGGATTATTGTTATTATCAAAAAAAGTATATTAGTCAGTGAGTTGATTTTATTTTTCCTGTAAAATATACATTAACTTCTATTGATCATAATTATTTCAGATTTTTCGATTGGTAAACTTCGGATATAAGGGGGGGAACGGTATTTTTTTCGACAGTTTGCTCAATAAATCAAAAACTATCGGACATAAAAATAAATAAAAATCGGTTTTAGACTACACAAGTAACGCCCTTTCATATGATACCCCACTCAATATTGTTATCTCATTTTGAAAAATCGAAGCCCCGGTTTTCCCCCCTTTTTAAATAAAAATAAAAATAATTTTCAAATTTTTACGATTGTTATGACGTCGCGTCACTATTACCTATAACTATTCTAAATTTCAAGTCGATAGCTTTGATAGTTACTGAAATAATCGAGTGTGACAGACGGACGGACGGACGGACGGAGAAAGTCTCACCATAAGGGTTCCATTTTTACCATTTTGGTATGGAACCCTAAAAATATAAAATTCCAAAGTGGCCCGTGGCGGGATCGAACCCGCGACCTCCCATGCGAATCCGAGCGTGCGTCCACTGCGCCACGGAGGTCGTCGCATTGTCTTTATAATTTCGCATTGTCACTCGATTTACCGATTTATCGGTAGCCATGAAGTGGATTTTTGATTAGTTACAACAATTTGGCAAACAAACAAACATCGGGACATGTGAAACTAAATAAAAGCTTGTAATAATAATAATAAATTATCGTCTTCAACCTGCAGGGCAACAGGCGACGTCCTGTTTCCCCTTTTTATTGCATCGCGAGCAGCGAGGTATTTACTCATAGATCTTCGACCAACTAAATTTCTTAATTTTTATAATAATTAAAAATAATATTTCTTAATTTTCTCATTTTTTTATAAAATAATAAACCGAAGTTTTAATAAAATAGGTAAATGACAACATATAAAATTAAAATATTATCAAAGTACATATCAAAACCACGTGGGTTTCCTGCGCACATAATCGTTCAGCGACATACTAACAGATGGCGTGTTTGACAGTATATAATATAACCATTCAGCCGCTTAATAGAGGGCGTTATTTCAGCGGTTATTGCCACAGACCAAGGAATAACTTTCTATATTACGATCAGAAATCTACGGCTGCGAAATATACATTCACGCGCACGTCCGACTCTCGCATTAGCGCAGGACAGACTAACGCCTATGAGGCGTTTCAGAAAGACAATGATGTCAATATACATGCATCAAACGTCCGAAAGAGTTAACCATATGCTTATCACTTACGTAATTTGGGGGCGGAATAATGAGTTTTCACTTGAATAGGTTTTAATTGTATTGTGAATAATGTATAGTCCTGATTTCAAAAAAACTTCACGTCGATTTGAGTACTCATCAATAAGGACCCAAAAAAAAAAAAAGAACAGAAAACTGTTGAATCGTTTCCGATAAATCTGAATAAATATGAGAAGATTGGAGCAACTTTTGGGAAAACTTTCTATCGAGGAAAGTTTTTCCAATCGTGTTTCTGCGTCTTAACGTTTTGAGGTTAAAGATCCAAAATACATGACGTTCAAATTTGAAACTAATTGTCTCTATAGTTTTCAACTGAGAGGCCGGTCAAAATCGCATAAATAGGCCTTCTATGCCGTTAAAGTAACTTACCTACTTCCTACTTACTCCAATATTTTGGGAATGATTCTTTTTTAAAGGCTTGCATTATTCCTCGGGTTCAGGATCTTCCATCATCTCCCAACTATGATAAAAACAGTTAAATTTCCTATGTTCCATGCCATGATATTCTACACAACAATAATTAGCTACTATGGCTTTGTGGTTAAGAACGGACTAGTGGTTAAGCCCTGGGAGGCTCGAGGCATGCTGCCTCGTTCTCTTTGGAATAATGCATGTTAGTGTTAATTAACTAACCTAACCAGTACTTAGGACAGCTGGTTATGACAGAGATTTGGCCTTAACAGCTGGTTATGGCCATTATATGTAACTCTCAGAGACGACCCATGTCAATAAATGATAGGCCGCAAAAAGCAGCTGAATTTTTTCAAATGCGTGTCTCATCGTCCGTCAAATATAATGACATCCATGTTCCGAGATGGCGACCAATTGGCACTAACACTTCCAAAGTGCTGCTACAGCCAAATAAGGCGTCCATCTTTCAAAATGGCGATCAAATTGCACTAGCACCTCCATAGTGCTGCTACAGCCAAACAAGACGATTTATTATAAACAAGCTGGATATTATGTTTTGCAGTGCGGGGCGGCGGCGGTCTCCGTCGCTAGCGGCGCAGCATGCGTTCCCTGCTGGCCTACTACGCTGACGCGGTGATGTCTGCGGCGGCGCGCGGCGCGGGCTGCGCGCGCGAGTGCAGCGGCCACGGCGACTGCATGAACGGCACCTGCCTCTGCGAGATCCGCTACACGGGCGACGAGTGCGCCGGCCACAACATGCCGTACCACGCGTGTGAGTACCTGCGCTACACCCTGCTGCGGCGGCAGCGGCTAGTCCACGCGGGGCAGCGGCGCAGCATGCGTTCCCTGCTGGCCTACTACGCTGACGCGGTGATGTCTGCGGCGGCGCGCGGCGCGGGCTGCGCGCGCGAGTGCAGCGGCCACGGCGACTGCATGAACGGCACCTGCCTCTGCGAGATCCGCTACACGGGCGACGAGTGCGCCGGCCACAACATGCCGTACCACGCGTGTGAGTACCTGCGCTACACCCTGCTGCGGCGGCAGCGGCTAGTCCACGCGGGGCAGCGGCGCAGCATGCGTTCCCTGCTGGCCTACTACGCTGACGCGGTGATGTCTGCGGCGGCGCGCGGCGCGGGCTGCGCGCGCGAGTGCAGCGGCCACGGCGACTGCATGAACGGCACCTGCCTCTGCGAGATCCGCTACACGGGCGACGAGTGCGCCGGCCACAACATGCCGTACCACGCGTGTGAGTACCTGCGCTACACCCTGCTGCGGCGGCAGCGGCTAGTCCACGCGGGGCAGCGGCGCAGCATGCGTTCCCTGCTGGCCTACTACGCTGACGCGGTGATGTCTGCGGCGGCGCGCGGCGCGGGCTGCGCGCGCGAGTGCAGCGGCCACGGCGACTGCATGAACGGCACCTGCCTCTGCGAGATCCGCTACACGGGCGACGAGTGCGCCGGCCACAACATGCCGTACCACGCGTGTGAGTACCTGCGCTACACCCTGCTGCGGCGGCAGCGGCTAGTCCACGCGGGGCAGCGGCGCAGCATGCGTTCCCTGCTGGCCTACTACGCTGACGCGGTGATGTCTGCGGCGGCGCGCGGCGCGGGCTGCGCGCGCGAGTGCAGCGGCCACGGCGACTGCATGAACGGCACCTGCCTCTGCGAGATCCGCTACACGGGCGACGAGTGCGCCGGCCACAACATGCCGTACCACGCGTGTGAGTACCTGCGCTACACCCTGCTGCGGCGGCAGCGGCTAGTCCACGCGGGGCAGCGGCGCAGCATGCGTTCCCTGCTGGCCTACTACGCTGACGCGGTGATGTCTGCGGGGGCGCGCGGCGCGGGCTGCGCGCGCGAGTGCAGCGGCCACGGCGACTGCATGAACGGCACCTGCCTCTGCGAGATCCGCTACACGGGCGACGAGTGCGCCGGCCACAACATGCCGTACCACGCGTGTGAGTACCTGCGCTACACCCTGCTGCGGCGGCAGCGGCTAGTCCACGCGGGGCAGCGGCGCAGCATGCGTTCCCTGCTGGCCTACTACGCTGACGCGGTGATGTCTGCGGCGGCGCGCGGCGCGGGCTGCGCGCGCGAGTGCAGCGGCCACGGCGACTGCATGAACGGCACCTGCCTCTGCGAGATCCGCTACACGGGCGACGAGTGCGCCGGCCACAACATGCCGTACCACGCGTGTGAGTACCTGCGCTACACCCTGCTGCGGCGGCAGCGGCTAGTCCACGCGGGGCAGCGGCGCAGCATGCGTTCCCTGCTGGCCTACTACGCTGACGCGGTGATGTCTGCGGCGGCGCGCGGCGCGGGCTGCGCGCGCGAGTGCAGCGGCCACGGCGACTGCATGAACGGCACCTGCCTCTGCGAGATCCGCTACACGGGCGACGAGTGCGCCGGCCACAACATGCCGTACCACGCGTGTGAGTACCTGCGCTACACCCTGCTGCGGCGGCAGCGGCTAGTCCACGCGGGGCAGCGGCGCAGCATGCGTTCCCTGCTGGCCTACTACGCTGACGCGGTGATGTCTGCGGCGGCGCGCGGCGCGGGCTGCGCGCGCGAGTGCAGCGGCCACGGCGACTGCATGAACGGCACCTGCCTCTGCGAGATCCGCTACACGGGCGACGAGTGCGCCGGCCACAACATGCCGTACCACGCGTGTGAGTACCTGCGCTACACCCTGCTGCGGCGGCAGTACCTACAAGGATAACCCTCCGACATACTGCGCATAATAGTAATGGCAATTGACCTAGGCAGGCACATTGAACTTCTTGCTCGAACCGTCAATACTATTTCTAGAAATAGACCACCCATTGCTCTACTGGTCTCGCAGATCCTTGGACCGAAAACAAATCGAAGGGGAGCGCCCGTTTCTGTACTTGCGTTGCGTTGTATAAGCGTATTTTCGGGGCGCTTTCTCGGTCTTCCTACTGAGTTTTATATCTGTTTCTTTATCCCCGTTTGTCTTCTCGCCCATTGTAGAGCAGAAGTTTACATTATTGGCCGATGCGTACAGACAACATGTTCAGTACTTCCTTTTAAGACCTACTTGATTTCACCACAAGTTAGTCTGAGGTATATACTATAAACCCAGGTAAACCGGTCTTGTTATTTGTCTAAATACTAAAAACCACTTTCTTTTACTAAACAGTTTACAGCTATTTTGTAAGCATATTTTTGCATCGTGAATTTCGAATTCACCGTGTCGAACAGTGATATTGGCGCGCTTGGCGTTCAATACACGATTCAATATTCTCGAAATACGCTTAATAGTTTGTATATTTTACCATAAATGCTCAAGATTTATGTACTTTACATAATTTATTTACTTGTCTGTAAGGAAGCAATGCCCGACCTTCAACCTGGGTTTATCAGTTTCTATTAAAACTTTAACTGCAAACAGCAACGATTGTTTTGCTGTTCGAAAGCGTTTAGAGTGCCAAATAGGATGTTGTGACCCAGGGGGCAAATACGTCAAACTGTTGGGTACTTATGTTACTTAATAATCCATTATGGCGGCTGTGTATCATCGCAAGGCTTGTTATACAAAAATGTCAACTGTATAATATTATTCAAGTCCACTTGGTAAATTGAAACGGGAAATACATATATAAGACATTGAGGATCTCCAAAAACAAACCACAAATTGTTTCTCTGAAATTACAAAGTTTTGTTTTATTTAACAAGTCTTTACAATCATCAAGTTATTATCAAGTTACGACAATTACACTTCTATCTCACCTGAAATTACAAAGAAACGACATTTAAAGTTCACTATATATCGAGTCCTCAATCACATTCTTTCTATAAGTTTTTATACTTAACAATAAAATGCACAAAACAATCTGCGCGTCACACGCCATTGAATCATAGACACAGATCACCAATCACTATATCATAGGCACCCGACACAGCATAGATACGCGAAGCGCGGCAAATTCAAATGAATGAAATGTCACTCATTTCATTACACATATATATGTAACATGTGTTTTACTCACTCATTTCACCTCTAATTTATTCAGCCGTTGAGTTATTAAATATTTATTCGTGTTACAAGCGGTCAAAGTGAAGTTTTGTTCCTCGAAAGCGTTATTTTGAATTCGGAGCGAAGCAAAGGATTCTGTAGTAGAATCCTGAGGAGCTAGGACGCGATGTCCTGATAATAGACATGTCCCCTGGACAGGACCGACTGCGCGAAAAATGTCGGCAGTTTATCGGTGCCCAAATGCTTGTTTTGCCACCAACAGTAAGGCCACGCTGTAGTTTTCTCAGCATCCATCTATTGAATTTTTACAGATACTTTTTGCTTGTGCGAATAAGTCACATAAATCGTTCGGATGTCCATAATCTGAGTGTTCTTATCAGAGGTCCTGATAAATTTATTAATTTTTCTCTCGTCCATTGCACAGGTATCGGCGGGCTGTTCCTGCTGGTGGCGTTCGTGTGCGCGATGCAGCTGACGATCTGCATCGTGTCCGAGTACCGGCGGCTGAAGGCGCCCACGTTCCTGCGCGCGTGCAAGGTCACCACGCAGAAGATGCTGTACCTCATCGCGTTCCTCGCCTCGCTCATACGCGGCGCCTACTTCGTGTCGCCGGTGAGATAAACAACATATTCCAGGTATCGGCGAGTACCGGCGGCTGAAGGCGCCCACGTTCCTGCGCGCGTGCAAGGTCACCACGCAGAAGATGCTGTACCTCATCGCGTTCCTCGCCTCGCTCATACGCGGCGCCTACTTCGTGTCGCCGGTGAGATAAACAACATATTCCAGGTATCGGCGAGTACCGGCGGCTGAAGGCGCCCACGTTCCTGCGCGCGTGCAAGGTCACCACGCAGAAGATGCTGTACCTCATCGCGTTCCTCGCCTCGCTCATACGCGGCGCCTACTTCGTGTCGCCGGTGAGATAAACAACATATTCCAGGTATCGGCGAGTACCGGCGGCTGAAGGCGCCCACGTTCCTGCGCGCGTGCAAGGTCACCACGCAGAAGATGCTGTACCTCATCGCGTTCCTCGCCTCGCTCATACGCGGCGCCTACTTCGTGTCGCCGGTGAGATAAACAACATATTCCAGGTATCGGCGAGTACCGGCGGCTGAAGGCGCCCACGTTCCTGCGCGCGTGCAAGGTCACCACGCAGAAGATGCTGTACCTCATCGCGTTCCTCGCCTCGCTCATACGCGGCGCCTACTTCGTGTCGCCGGTGAGATAAACAACATATTCCAGGTATCGGCGAGTACCGGCGGCTGAAGGCGCCCACGTTCCTGCGCGCGTGCAAGGTCACCACGCAGAAGATGCTGTACCTCATCGCGTTCCTCGCCTCGCTCATACGCGGCGCCTACTTCGTGTCGCCGGTGAGATAAACAACATATTCCAGGTATCGGCGAGTACCGGCGGCTGAAGGCGCCCACGTTCCTGCGCGCGTGCAAGGTCACCACGCAGAAGATGCTGTACCTCATCGCGTTCCTCGCCTCGCTCATACGCGGCGCCTACTTCGTGTCGCCGGTGAGATAAACAACATATTCCAGGTATCGGCGAGTACCGGCGGCTGAAGGCGCCCACGTTCCTGCGCGCGTGCAAGGTCACCACGCAGAAGATGCTGTACCTCATCGCGTTCCTCGCCTCGCTCATACGCGGCGCCTACTTCGTGTCGCCGGTGAGATAAACAACATATTCCAGGTATCGGCGAGTACCGGCGGCTGAAGGCGCCCACGTTCCTGCGCGCGTGCAAGGTCACCACGCAGAAGATGCTGTACCTCATCGCGTTCCTCGCCTCGCTCATACGCGGCGCCTACTTCGTGTCGCCGGTGAGATAAACAACATATTCCAGGTATCGGCGAGTACCGGCGGCTGAAGGCGCCCACGTTCCTGCGCGCGTGCAAGGTCACCACGCAGAAGATGCTGTACCTCATCGCGTTCCTCGCCTCGCTCATACGCGGCGCCTACTTCGTGTCGCCGGTGAGATAAACAACATATTCCAGGTATCGGCGCGTACCGGCGGCTGAAGGCGCCCACGTTCCTGCGCGCGTGCAAGGTCACCACGCAGAAGATGCTGTACCTCATCGCGTTCCTCGCCTCGCTCATACGCGGCGCCTACTTCGTGTCGCCGGTGAGATAAACAACATATTCCAGGTATCGGCGCGTACCGGCGGCTGAAGGCGCCCACGTTCCTGCGCGCGTGCAAGGTCACCACGCAGAAGATGCTGTACCTCATCGCGTTCCTCGCCTCGCTCATACGCGGCGCCTACTTCGTGTCGCCGGTGAGATAAACAACATATTCCAGGTATCGGCGAGTACCGGCGGCTGAAGGCGCCCACGTTCCTGCGCGCGTGCAAGGTCACCACGCAGAAGATGCTGTACCTCATCGCGTTCCTCGCCTCGCTCATACGCGGCGCCTACTTCGTGTCGCCGGTGAGATAAACAACATATTCCAGGTATCGGCGCGTACCGGCGGCTGAAGGCGCCCACGTTCCTGCGCGCGTGCAAGGTCACCACGCAGAAGATGCTGTACCTCATCGCGTTCCTCGCCTCGCTCATACGCGGCGCCTACTTCGTGTCGCCGGTGAGATAAACAACATATTCCAGGTATCGGCGCGTACCGGCGGCTGAAGGCGCCCACGTTCCTGCGCGCGTGCAAGGTCACCACGCAGAAGATGCTGTACCTCATCGCGTTCCTCGCCTCGCTCATACGCGGCGCGTACTTCGTGTCGCCGGTGAGATAAATAACATATTCCAGGTATCGGCGCGTACCGGCGACTGAAGGCGCCTACTTTCCAGCGCGCGTGCAAGGTCACCACGCAGAAGATGCTGTACCTCATCGCGTTCCTCGCCTCGCTCATACGCGGCGCCTACTTCGTGTCGCCGGTGAGATAAACAACATATTCCAGGTATCGGCGCGTACCGGCGGCTGAAGGCGCCCACGTTCCTGCGCGCGTGCAAGGTCACCACGCAGAAGATGCTGTACCTCATCGCGTTCCTCGCCTCGCTCATACGCGGCGCCTACTTCGTGTCGCCGGTGAGATAAACAACATATTCCAGGTATCGGCGCGTACCGGCGGCTGAAGGCGCCCACGTTCCTGCGCGCGTGCAAGGTCACCACGCAGAAGATGCTGTACCTCATCGCGTTCCTCGCCTCGCTCATACGCGGCGCCTACTTCGTGTCGCCGGTGAGATAAACAACATATTCCAGGTATCGGCGAGTACCGGCGGCTGAAGGCGCCCACGTTCCTGCGCGCGTGCAAGGTCACCACGCAGAAGATGCTGTACCTCATCGCGTTCCTCGCCTCGCTCATACGCGGCGCGTACTTCGTGTCGCCGGTGAGATAAATAACATATTCCAGGTATCGGCGCGTACCGGCGACTGAAGGCGCCCACTTTCCAGCGCGCGTGCAAGGTCACCACGCAGAAGATGCTGTACCTCATCGCGTTCCTCGCCTCGCTCATACGCGGCGCCTACTTCGTGTCGCCGGTGAGATAAACAACATATTCCAGGTATCGGCGCGTACCGGCGGCTGAAGGCGCCCACGTTCCTGCGCGCGTGCAAGGTCACCACGCAGAAGATGCTGTACCTCATCGCGTTCCTCGCCTCGCTCATACGCGGCGCGTACTTCGTGTCGCCGGTGAGATAAATAACATATTCCAGGTATCGGCGCGTACCGGCGACTGAAGGCGCCTACTTTCCAGCGCGCGTGCAAGGTCACCACGCAGAAGATGCTGTACCTCATCGCGTTCCTCGCCTCGCTCATACGCGGCGCCTACTTCGTGTCGCCGGTGAGATAAACAACATATTCCAGGTATCGGCGCGTACCGGCGGCTGAAGGCGCCCACGTTCCTGCGCGCGTGCAAGGTCACCACGCAGAAGATGCTGTACCTCATCGCGTTCCTCGCCTCGCTCATACGCGGCGCGTACTTCGTGTCGCCGGTGAGATAAATAACATATTCCAGGTATCGGCGCGTACCGGCGACTGAAGGCGCCCACTTTCCAGCGCGCGTGCAAGGTCACCACGCAGAAGATGCTGTACCTCATCGCGTTCCTCGCCTCGCTCATACGCGGCGCCTACTTCGTGTCGCCGGTGAGATAAACAACATATTCCAGGTATCGGCGCGTACCGGCGGCTGAAGGCGCCCACGTTCCTGCGCGCGTGCAAGGTCACCACGCAGAAGATGCTGTACCTCATCGCGTTCCTCGCCTCGCTCATACGCGGCGCCTACTTCGTGTCGCCGGTGAGATAAACAACATATTCCAGGTATCGGCGCGTACCGGCGGCTGAAGGCGCCCACGTTCCTGCGCGCGTGCAAGGTCACCACGCAGAAGATGCTGTACCTCATCGCGTTCCTCGCCTCGCTCATACGCGGCGCGTACTTCGTGTCGCCGGTGAGATAAATAACATATTCCAGGTATCGGCGCGTACCGGCGACTGAAGGCGCCCACTTTCCAGCGCGCGTGCAAGGTCACCACGCAGAAGATGCTGTACCTCATCGCGTTCCTCGCCTCGCTCATACGCGGCGCCTACTTCGTGTCGCCGGTGAGATAAACAACATATTCCAGGTATCGGCGCGTACCGGCGGCTGAAGGCGCCCACGTTCCTGCGCGCGTGCAAGGTCACCACGCAGAAGATGCTGTACCTCATCGCGTTCCTCGCCTCGCTCATACGCGGCGCGTACTTCGTGTCGCCGGTGAGATAAATAACATATTCCAGGTATCGGCGCGTACCGGCGACTGAAGGCGCCCACTTTCCAGCGCGCGTGCAAGGTCACCACGCAGAAGATGCTGTACCTCATCGCGTTCCTCGCCTCGCTCATACGCGGCGCCTACTTCGTGTCGCCGGTGAGATAAACAACAAATTCCAGGTATCGGCGCGTACCGGCGGCTGAAGGCGCCCACGTTCCTGCGCGCGTGCAAGGTCACCACGCAGAAGATGCTGTACCTCATCGCGTTCCTCGCCTCGCTCATACGCGGCGCCTACTTCGTGTCGCCGGTGAGATAAACAACATATTCCAGGTATCGGCGCGTACCGGCGGCTGAAGGCGCCCACGTTCCTGCGCGCGTGCAAGGTCACCACGCAGAAGATGCTGTACCTCATCGCGTTCCTCGCCTCGCTCATACGCGGCGCCTACTTCGTGTCGCTGGTGAGATAAACAACATATTCCAGGTATCGGCGCGTACCGGCGGCTGAAGGCGCCCACGTTCCTGCGCGCGTGCAAGGTCACCACGCAGAAGATGCTGTACCTCATCGCGTTCCTCGCCTCGCTCATACGCGGCGCCTACTTCGTGTCGCCGGTGAGATAAACAACATATTCCAGGTATCGGCGCGTACCGGCGGCTGAAGGCGCCCACGTTCCTGCGCGCGTGCAAGGTCACCACGCAGAAGATGCTGTACCTCATCGCGTTCCTCGCCTCGCTCATACGCGGCGCCTACTTCGTGTCGCCGGTGAGATAAACAACATATTCCAGGTATCGGCGCGTACCGGCGGCTGAAGGCGCCCACGTTCCTGCGCGCGTGCAAGGTCACCACGCAGAAGATGCTGTACCTCATCGCGTTCCTCGCCTCGCTCATACGCGGCGCCTACTTCGTGTCGCCGGTGAGATAAACAACATATTCCAGGTATCGGCGCGTACCGGCGGCTGAAGGCGCCCACGTTCCTGCGCGCGTGCAAGGTCACCACGCAGAAGATGCTGTACCTCATCGCGTTCCTCGCCTCGCTCATACGCGGCGCCTACTTCGTGTCGCCGGTGAGATAAACAACATATTCCAGGTATCGGCGCGTACCGGCGGCTGAAGGCGCCCACGTTCCTGCGCGCGTGCAAGGTCACCACGCAGAAGATGCAGCTGTACCTCATCGCGTTCCTCGCCTCGCTCATACGCGGCGCGTACTTCGTGTCGCCGGTGAGATAAATAACATATTCCAGGTATCGGCGCGTACCGGCGACTGAAGGCGCCCACTTTCCAGCGCGCGTGCAAGGTCACCACGCAGAAGATGCTGTACCTCATCGCGTTCCTCGCCTCGCTCATACGCGGCGCCTACTTCGTGTCGCCGGTGAGATAAACAACATATTCCAGGTATCGGCGCGTACCGGCGGCTGAAGGCGCCCACGTTCCTGCGCGCGTGCAAGGTCACCACGCAGAAGATGCAGCTGTACCTCATCGCGTTCCTCGCCTCGCTCATACGCGGCGCGTACTTCGTGTCGCCGGTGAGATAAATAACATATTCCAGGTATCGGCGCGTACCGGCGACTGAAAGCGCCCACTTTCCAGCGCGCGTGCAAGGTCACCACGCAGAAGATGCTGTACCTCATCGCGTTCCTCGCCTCGCTCATACGCGGCGCCTACTTCGTGTCGCCGGTGAGATAAACAACATATTCCAGGTATCGGCGCGTACCGGCGGCTGAAGGCGCCCACGTTCCTGCGCGCGTGCAAGGTCACCACGCAGAAGATGCTGTACCTCATCGCGTTCCTCGCCTCGCTCATACGCGGCGCCTACTTCGTGTCTCCGGTGAGATAAACAACATATTCCAGGTATCGGCGCGTACCGGCGGCTGAAGGCGCCCACGTTCCTGCGCGCGTGCAAGGTCACCACGCAGAAGATGCTGTACCTCATCGCGTTCCTCGCCTCGCTCATACGCGGCGCCTACTTCGTGTCGCCGGTGAGATAAACAACATATTCCAGGTATCGGCGCGTACCGGCGGCTGAAGGCGCCCACGTTCCTGCGCGCGTGCAAGGTCACCACGCAGAAGATGCTGTACCTCATCGCGTTCCTCGCCTCGCTCATACGCGGCGCCTACTTCGTGTCGCCGGTGAGATAAACAACATATTCCAGGTATCGGCGCGTACCGGCGGCTGAAGGCGCCCACGTTCCTGCGCGCGTGCAAGGTCACCACGCAGAAGATGCTGTACCTCATCGCGTTCCTCGCCTCGCTCATACGCGGCGCCTACTTCGTGTCGCCGGTGAGATAAACAACATATTCCAGGTATCGGCGCGTACCGGCGGCTGAAGGCGCCCACGTTCCTGCGCGCGTGCAAGGTCACCACGCAGAAGATGCTGTACCTCATCGCGTTCCTCGCCTCGCTCATACGCGGCGCCTACTTCGTGTCGCCGGTGAGATAAACAACATATTCCAGGTATCGGCGCGTACCGGCGGCTGAAGGCGCCCACGTTCCTGCGCGCGTGCAAGGTCACCACGTAGAAGATGTGATCAAGACCAATACGGGTTCAAGTTTGTTTCTTGTTTTTAACGGACTTCAAAAAAAGGAGGAGGTTCTCAATTCGTCGGAATCTTTTTTGTTTTTTACACTACAAGTTAGTACTCGATTGCGATCACACCTGATAGTAAGTGATGATGCAGCAGAAGATGTTACCGCACTAACTTGGAAGGGGTAAATTATGCCACCCCTAACGGTCTCTTAGGGTACGGTAACGGCAAAAGTTATTAAATATTGGTAGAACGGTCTCGGTAGGGTGGCAGGCCAGACCCGAGCTAATTTAGAAATTATAAAATCCCAAAGAGACCGCCACTTTGCCGTTAATACGAGCACGCCACTGCGTCAGAGAAGTCGTCAAAAAACTACTTCTAGAACTGATAAGTACCTCGCAAAGTACCAGTATTTTGGGTCCAGCAAATCATCAATTCTTGAGTAAAATAAAATTGGACGCTTGACCTTTTTAATACACCCCAAAAGTTTCTATAAGTGCCCTTTAATAGTGCTATCTTTTTCCATGGGAAGCATTTTGAAAAGGATAGCTCTACTTTTAGCAAGCAAACCGTCAGTCAATTGTTGAGCAAAATAAAATTGGACGCTTGGCCTTTTTAATATATATACCCCAAGATTCTAAAAGTGTCCTTAAATAGTGCTATCTTTTTCCACCGGAAGCATTTTGAAAAGGATAGCTGTACGTTTAAATGCGTCAAAATAGTTTAGAGATTATACACCACAGAATTGGCAATATAGTTTCAAAAATGACTTTGTAAATTGTAAACCAATGTTTTGATTAGTGTAAAACCCCATATTCTGCTGATAATTAATTGAGAAGTCAAGTGTAATAGCAATAGCATTGTTCGCAGAACGCGTTCCACGAGGGCTGGGCGACGAGCCTACTGTCGGCCTACTACCCGCTCATGATGTCCGGGTCCTCACTCATCGTGTGCTTTTGGGCAGAGGTAAGTGCTTTATTATAATTTTGCATGTTGTTAAAAAAACGCGAGGCAAGAAAAGCTCCGACTTATTTGGCTATAGGTCTCTAAAACGGAAAAACAATGCGTAAAGCACAACAGACGCAAAAATCTAAGCATCAGTAAATTATTAGAGCGAAATATTTTTAATCTTTTCTTACTAATTGTAGACTTCTGCAAAGTAACGCCTCTAAATACCTTCTAATAAAACTCTAGGCAAAGAAATAGCCGCGGGGACTAGTTGTTTTTCGGATATCCTGGAGTCTTTAATTATTGCCGTTGGTTTTAATAAATAAAATCAAAACCAGTACAGATGTTAGTAACAGCGCCATCTATCTCATACGTTTGGCGTTTGTCCGAGCCTCTGTACGTAACATACGTGATTAACGCGGTGTGTATTGATTCGCTGCTTATGAGTTCTATAAAACGTCGGATAGATGTCGCTACATGTTAAAGGGTGGTGGGCGGTTATTTGTCGGTCGTCGACTCTTCTATATCTCACAGATGGCGCTACTAGAACTTTGGTCTTAAATAATAGAACACAATGGTTGCACTTGGGTATTAGACTCTAATTTTTTTATTACTTTATTATAAACTAGGATAAAAATAATGACGTAAAGTGAAAAAACTAATGAAATCGAGCAAATAAACTTCTGATTAGACAGAGATAGAAACATTAAATTGCGACGTCAAAGCTTACAAATGCCATATTAGCTTCGTGCGGCTTCATACAAACTTTCGTTTTGCGAGAAAGGGATAGAATACCTACCCTCCCACTCCAAAATTTAAATGCCTGTAACTTTGTAAATCTTCGTTGGATTTTAAAACTTTTTTCAGTATAGGTACATCATTATTTTAATTCTAGTTTATAATAAAGTAATTATTATTATCAAATTCAAAAGTAGTGTAATACCCAATTCTGTTGTGCAAAATTTATATACTAACTAGCTGACCTGGCAAACGTTGTTTTGCCCTTAGGGGTAATAAAAAATAGATAAATTGAGATTTCTATCCTATCCTATCTCTCAAGTTGGATCGAACTGCACATGGTGTGCGAATTTTATTATAATCGGTTAAGTGGTTTAGGAGTCCATTGAGGACAAACATTGTGACACGAGATTACTATATATAAACGAGTAGCTGCTTGTGCTGAATCACTCATTGATCACCTCTCCTGAACAATTTTGTATGAAAAAAATTTTTTTCAAGGATGTCGTCGTATAGAGGGTAAAAATTCATGAGGAGGAAAAATACGGAGAGAGCTGATGATTGAGGATATCGAAGACGGATGAAGAGCACAGCCAAGGGTATTGGAGATAGGTGGGGGGTGCTCGACCAAATGTCATTCGAAATGTCATCCAATTGCCAGTGAGCTGAAAAAAAATTCAAAATGGCCGCCACTCGAATTTCGCCGATATCTCGGAAAGTATAAAAGATGGAAGAATGGTTTCTTGACAAGAGCTGATCAGGACTCGAAGGTCTATTCGATGGATAGAAAAAAAATTCAAAATGGCGGAATTTGTTTTTCCATAGAAAATGTATGGGGAATTTTGACGGGATTTTTTATAGAAGGGGAGGACAGCACGCGGGCCACATGTGGCCCGCGCACACACGCGCCCTACTAGTTTATATATATTAAGATTTGACGCGTCTTAAAAATGGTGCTATTTTTTCCAGAGTGCTTTCTTATAGAAAATGATAGCAATATTTCTTAGACGCGTTAAACTCGGCTCCAATAAATATTAATATCCATAATCAAAAGTTCCCTCTTTGGCTTATAAGTCCTTTTTAGAATTGCTGATTCTGTTTTTAGGGTTCCATAAGAAAATGGTACAAATGGAATCCTTATGGTGCTTTATCCTTCCGTACGTCACACTCGATTATTTTACTAACTTAACGTGAAATCAACGGGTCTGCCCGCGAAATTCAAAATTTTCGTGTTTTTTTGAAATTTGTACGCTAATTCGACACGATAGGCTTATGGCCATCAATTTGCGAGAATGGCAATATCATTTTTACATGTTTATATCAAGGTCCTTGCATATAAATGTCTTTCCTAGGAAATTAGTTCGAGTATCGAGTTTGAAGTGAGTAACTCGCAAATCTCGGACTAACTTCTTTAACTCGACACTTTTAAGCAGATATTTTTATATAAACACGTGAAGACGATACTGGAATTCCCGCAATTTGACTGCCATAAGCCCATTATGTGTTATTAGCTTAAAAAACGCGATAAACCACAAAAAATTTGAATTTCGCGGGCACACCCGTGGCAGCCATCGACATTCGCCAAACATTATTGGAATAATTTTACCGAGTGCTGCATCATAATATGAAAGAGCGTCTTGTCCATTTTGAAACATATTTTTGTTTATTTTTATGTATATTTTGATTTATTGGGAAAAATGTAAAAAAAAAACTGTACCTACGGCCTTATTTCCGAAGTTTATCAATCGAAAAATCTGAAATCACTTTGATTAATAGTGAATAATGCACATTTTACAGGAAAAGTAGAATAAATCTGTAACTAGTATATAGGTACGTCTTTGATATTAACAATGAACCACTACATAAAAGTTAGTTTTGCGATAAGTTAACAAAAGTGATTCCTGAAGTCTTCTTTTATAAAATGAAACCCTGTCTGTATGGAAGTTTGATTCGCTCTTAGCCAGTTGTTTTAAGATGAGATAATGGTTCTCCGAAATGCAATATGGTATGCGATTGTATTGTAAGAAAACAAATAAAACAGTTACATTCCGATGAACCCTGTTTTATACCATGTACCACGTTGAACTGCTAACCCGAAATCTTGTTTTAAGGAGCACACCACGGGTGTGCCCGCGAAATTCAATTTTTTTGTGGTTTTTCGCGATTTTTAAGCTAATAAGACATAATAGGCTTATAGCAGTCAAATTGCGATAATCCCAATATCTTCTTCACGTGTTTATATAAAAATCTCTGCTCGAAAGTGTCAAGTTAAAGAAATTAGTCCGAGATTTGCGAGTTACTCACATAAAACTAGATACTCGGACTAATTTCCTAGGATACACATTTCTATGCAAAGATTTTGGTATAATCATGTAAAGATGATACTGCCATTCTCGCAAATTGACTGCCATAAACCTCTGATGAGTAATTAGCGAACAAATTGCAAAAAACCATGAAAATTTTGAATTTCGCGGGCAGAGTCGTTGATTTCGCCTTAAATATTTAATGTCCACCGTGGTCCCTTGTGCGTTGGCGCGCTGTGGTTTAGTGAGAGGTCCCGCGTTCGATTCCTGGCATGGGTTAGGTTGCAGGGATATAATCTCCGAATTCCAAATGGATCCAGGTTTTATCTGTTGGCAGGTTTCGGTCGTTTATTTCAAGTCGCTACGACTGAAG
The DNA here is from genome assembly GCA_963855885.1 of Coenonympha glycerion. Taxonomy (NCBI): domain Eukaryota; kingdom Metazoa; phylum Arthropoda; class Insecta; order Lepidoptera; family Nymphalidae; genus Coenonympha; species Coenonympha glycerion. The sequence goes on from OY979631.1 coordinate 2,984,319, forward strand.
GTGCCTTACTTGGGTATTTTTTTGCTATGACAGCATCACATTTGAACGGTACCTAAAGGCGGTACCCAATATTCGATCTATCCATGGTCTGCCTTACTAGAGATATAAATTTGACATAAGGTTAATAAAAGTTATGTCGAATTTCTCTCTAGTAAGGCAAACCATGGATAGAACGAATATTGGGAACAAATCGGTTGCTACTTGCTTACTCTTTATCGGTAGGATAATATCCAGGCGCGGCTGAAATTCCCCACTTGACCAGCCCAGAGGCCGTACCACCATCTCTTAAAGCAGTAGCCTTTTTATATTTTCATATAGAAACATTGTAGGAAAATGTCAAAACAATACTGCAATATGGTACGACCCCTGAGCAATTATACCTATTATCCCACACTCGTATGTGCTGGGAATCGAACCCAAAACGCATGCCATAGCGCGCTAGCTGAGCAACATCTCCATTTGCCATTTGGTGCATAATAAAACCCAAAAGCAAATCTTCTGTTTGTGTGCTACGTTCTTAGATACAGTTAGTTGAAGCAACTCAATATAACCTTAGTGTGAACTGTAAATGCGCAATTACTTGCAATAAAAAATTTACCGACAGGGGCGGCAAAGTCAAGGTATTCGACATTTCAGGACATTGCCTTCTCTAATAGATAAGAGTTGTTTCACCACAAAGTGCACTAAACTAATACCTAATTGTGCAATGTGCATATTTATTAAAATGTTCAATATATATTGCGCACTGCATGCACATAATTACTACTTATGTAGTCGGCAGTATAACCAACAACATTTTTAGGTACCTACATATACAGCGCTGCCACATGGGGGGTTAGTACTCGTACCTTTAATATTATAGATAGGGCTTTTCTCTGAAAGAAGACTTCATTTAAACTGCATTTTAAGATTTTTTTAATAATTGCCTGGTTGAACCAGGACTCGAACAATCTAGGTATACAAGAAAAAAAATTGCATGTAGTTTTATCGAAAGGTTTTATCATAGGATTATTTTTTTGCATCATAAATAAAAGCAAGACTGACATGAATTAATATTCGTGTCAGTCTTGCTTTTATTTATGTACTTTTATGGAACTGGTACCTAACACTTTCGATGTTGGCAAGGTTCACGATTCCCAAGGGATTTGTGATAGCCGAAATTCACGTGGGCTGAGTCGCGGGCAAATCCTAGTCCAAATCCTAGCCCAAACTGCTGGGTTGGGCTAGAGACTCCAAATTTGGCACATAGGTTCCTTATAAGATCTATATGAGTGCACTTAGAAAGGATTTTCCGAAACTGGGTTCTGCTTTCTCATAAAAGGGGTGAAATGAGGTCCAAAGTTTTATGAAGAAAAGTATTTCACGCTTCAACTTCTGAATCAGTTTGGCCGGAATTTGAAATGGAGATAGATTGTTATCGTGGATTAACACATAGGCTACTTTTTATTCCGGGAAAAATCCATGGTTTCCGCGGAATTTGTGTAAATTCAGAATTCAAGCGGGCGAAGTCACGAGCATGTGCTTGTATACCGTAATTACGAGCATTTTTATAGGTTAGGTACTTTGGCAATATAACCAAATTACGAATAGGGCACAAGCGGTACCAATGGTACCAATCTATCCAGTATACCGCTAAATCTTTTGATATTGATTCGATATTTCTTTATTTTACACGAAGTAATCGAATCGAAGAATACATAAAGAAAATACTCGGAACAACCCTATTGTGTACAGTTCGCTTTAATGCGCAGTTCACACGCTCGCCGAGCCACAAACCCCGAACCCTGAAGCCTCGACCACACTCCACAGTGCGCTTCTCAAACGCGTCGCGGCCGAACGCACCAGTACGAAACTAATAAATATACTGATAATATAATTCTTACAAAATTATTTCTATCAATTACAAAGCAAAATAATTTAATTGTTGTCATCTATGAAATAGATGTTTGAATTTTTTTTTCAATATTGCGCCAATAATCACAATTATTTAATAAATATCGCAAATAATAATTTGTATTGTTACTTATTACGAAAAAAAAAACGCGTTCAGAAATCGATGATCGATTATTTTTTAATTTTATTCACACTTTTTTATTCGTCAAATGATAAAAGTTATGTGTGTAAAAAAATCGAGCGCATGCGATTTATATGGACGAAAATGGATTTTTGACTGAAATAATACAGGTTAGTAATAAATGTAAATAAAATAAATTAAATTGTTTGATTGAAATTTTTTGAGTTTTGAATTGTTATAAATAATAATTATTAGCGTTTGCCGGCGGTTTTTTACCAATCCGCAGGAACCGTGTTCTTTCCGGGTTCTGAGTTAATTCATCTTCACTCCAAAATTGTATTAAATCACTTCAGTTTTCAGTTCCTAGCCAAACACACACGTATACAGACGCTCTTACACGCAAACTTTCGCGTTTATAATCTTAGTGATGTTTTTTTTTGTTGAAATATTATATTCTAAGTTAATAATATTCAAGATTCTGCTTCGGCCGGTTATCTCGTGGGATTTTCTCAAAATAATTTCTTTTTGTCCCCATTGTGACAGGAATCTCTGCTCAATTTCAGTTTTCTAGGCGAAGGGCTGGGCTACAAGTCCTAATCTGTTGCTTTTATGTATTTTTTTATTTATTGATCCAGTTCTTAAACTTACATAAATATTTTTACCGTCCTCATTAAACTCAAGAAGTTTATGCAAGGATGTGGTTCACTGTACACTGATAACACAGAGATTCTCGAATTCTAATTTACGAGTATCTACGTAAATAATAGACATGTTCATGTACAGAACCTGGATAGAACGGATGTTGTTAAAAAATGTCGCCACTTTACCGGTGACAAAATTACTGTTTTGTCAACAAAGAGGCAACCGCAAAGAAAATGTATTCCCATTTTCAGAATACATTTTATTTTCTGAAGTAATCGGTAAACGTGAGTACGAGTACCTAATACTTGTAATACAAAAAATTATAAAACAAAAAACTAATTAAAAACTTCACCAATACACGTACCGTGAATTTTTAAATTGATTGTCGTAAAGGTCTCAATTAATTTCTTATCGTGTGGTCGTATCGTTTTATTAGATTACAATTTAGAAAAACTGTACGACTGATTAAAATTTACTGCGTCTTGTAGTCCGAATAGATAGAAGTTTGGTAACCTGCAGTTAAGTACATGATACAATTTAACATTTTAAATTTTGTTACAACAATTAACATGTTAACCTTAGAACCTGTTCCATAATCGCCAGATAAACTTTATCTACCGTATTAACTTGACATTTTGGCAGATTCTCAATACAAACATTGACAAAATATCAAAATTAAGTTTATCTTGTGATTGTGAAACAGGCCTTTAGTGAATAAACTAAAAGGTACAAAGTTAAACTAACTTTAACACGAACTTGACATTCCATTATCTCAAAATTTATTGATCTATTGCGATTTTTATTGACCTAGAGCTGCTCACACATAATAATAAGAATGTGTGAACTGATTAAGTTCAATAAAGGAAAATTTACCGGAAAATCTCGATGTAAAAAGCATGAACATACATAGAGCTTTTTCAGTATATCCTTCTACGTTGTATAGTGGCAAGATATCACATTTCAAAGGAATTATATCCGAAAAAGTTGCTCATATTACCTAAGACACTGGGAAAGAGCTAATAATTTTCAAGCGGCTTTGTACATTTTCTTGAATAGAGGACGGTCACACAGCTTGCTGGGCAGGCGGGCGCTGCGCTGGGACTTGCATATTATGAACTCCTACATATAAACTTCTCAATTGTCTATGCTCTGCCAGCTGTGTGGCGAGACCACATAAAGTAATTCCCTGGTTTGTGGGCGTGACCTTAGACTCAGTTACGCAGACTATAAAGTACGTATAATATGTATTACGGAGAACCACAGATCGGAGAATGAGTTTTATATTGACAAGCGCAGAACATACAAATGATGTGCCTCATTTACAAAGGTTCCTAAAAAACACTATTTTATTTTCTTAGCATAATATTTTTGTTTTGGTTCACGAGCAAATTTGATACCATGTATTTTCATTATTCTGTGCAAACATTACTCATTCGTTTAATATCATAAGCCAATACCAAAAAATTGACACATTGTGTGTACATGTACCTAATTATTACAAGAAATTCAAGAGCAAACAAAAGCAAGGTGTAAAATCAGTTCAGGATGTTAGCTTAAATACTAACTGTGATACTGAGAAGATTCTGGTAAGCCTGGGGTTTACCTGTCGATATATTACTTACACTCTAGACTTGACAGCAACAACAAAATAAATAATACTCAGAGTATTTCCCATAAATATTATTTTGCTCTGAAACTCTAATAATAACATACGAACCGAAAATACCACCAAAATAACTTCGTTCTGATCAGGTGTTCCACTATAAGAACTCACGCATTCTTTTCGTCTATTGGACTTTAGAATTACCTACGCAGTTTTTTCTAACATTTAAAAACTTCCGTTCAGATCCAACAACGTTGCTTTATACAGCAAGGTCCATTTTGTTATGCAATTAATATGTTAGACAGATAGACAAGAACATTTGAAAATAGTTAATTTAGACTTTATCAAGGTCATTTCGATCTATTACCAAATAATGCATAGCCATTAGCCATTTATTCTGAGAGATAATGGAGAGATACTAAAAAAAGTTGTATTATTTTTCGATAAGAAAGTGGGTTCTTGTGGTTTTACTTTTTTTTTCAGTAGTACGAAACCCTCGGTGCGTGAGTCCGACTCGCACTTGGCCGTTTTTATTTTTGTATCGAGCCAAAGTTCTGGTGGCGTTGCAACTTTTGGAGACTGTATTAGCTGTTGCCCGTGGCACCGTCCGCGCCCGCGTGATTTTTTGGTTTTTACAAATCCCGCGGGAATCGTATTTTTTGGTATTGATAGTATTCCCGTTTCTGCTCTCATTTTCGACCTTTATACCTACTTTTGATTTCTAGATGTTTCCTGTGGGTTAGTTTTGACAAATAAGGCCAACGGTTTGATCCGGTATTCTTTGTTATGATTTACAGATAAACGAATCAAGGTGAATGCTAAATGCAACATTTAATAACGGGATGGAGTATCAACCATCGTGCAGTAATAATCGTTTATCCAAATATCAAACGTTTTACATTTCCTTACAAGTAAAGTAAAGGTTATCGCCATTTGCTGCTTCTTTAGGTGCATTGGCGGATCATTCAAGGTTGCTGACCCACGTAGAAATATTTATAACCGTTTTGAAAAAAACATTTATCGTATAATTAATGCCCCATACATGATTAATTGTTAATCAATAAAATGTATGTGACTGCACCCGCGAATTTTAGTAAAATGTGGTATTTTTTGGGCAACCCATTTGCAATACATTTATTGACATATTTTATCTTAATATATATAAATCTCGTGTCACAATGTTTGTCCTCAATGGACTCCTAAACCACTTAACCGATTATAATAAAATTCGCACACCATGTGCAGTTCGGTCCAACTTGAGAGATAGGATAGTTTAAATCTCAATTTATCTATTTTTATTACCCCTAAGGGCAAAACAACGTTTGCCAGGTCAGCTAGTTTGATATAAAATAGTTTTTCATTCTTTAAATAACTCCTTCAAGGTCGTTGTATAGCTAGATCCTATATACTACCCAATCTATCCATGCATGCTCTGCGCAGAGAGCTGTCTATGATAACTACATAGTATGTGCAAGTCTTTGTTTAATGGTCAGTGACCAATCGCTGTATCTCCTGAACTCTACGATTCGTTCACTACTTTTATTTTTAGGTTATCCGATCAGTGTCCAATTTGACAGACTGCTTAAGGTCATCGGACGTAACAGATAAACATTTTTAACTTTATGGCATATCTGAGTTTTAAGGTCACTATGCTAATACATATCTAAGGTTATGTTATTTCATAATCGAGCATCGCTAATTTACCAATAAACATTTTTTGTTTATGACTTAGTTACATCAATATTTATTTAATAAAAACAAAAAGTTCTTCTGTAGATTCATTACGTACACTAATGACTTTCTTCTATCTATAGATCCTCTATGGACACTGGACAGGTATTATTTTGAAGTCAAATAAAATATACTAGTAACCTTGCAAGATTACATTTTTTTTTTTTAATTTATTTAAAACAAAGAAATACATGCACAAATCTCGTATAAAAATTCTCGCCAAACTATAACTAGTTTGTTGGCGAGGAGGCGCTCTTTTCACTAAGTTAAAGTGCGTTTAATTAAACTTACTAAAACTACAATACTTACTATATAATACCAATTACATCTAATTACTAACAATACTATAAATTATACAATTTTGTAGAAAAAAAAAAAAATTATATATCTAACACTAAACCACACCTACATATTATTTTATTTTATGTTATGTAAATAACATTGAGGAGGTTATTAAATTAATCTAATAAATATTATAATGTTATTAATTAATAGCATCTGCTTGAATTCTCAAGCAGATGCTCTTTCAGCTTTCTCTTAAGCATACCTGGGCTGAACTTACTTTCAGCTCTGAGCCAATCTATCTTGTTATATATTTTGGGCACTTTGTAGCTGGTTAACCTTTTACCGTAATAGTTACATACTTCTGGCAACATAAATCTTATCTTCCTATTACTTCGGACGTTATCTCTTAGTTTTATATTTTTTTTGTAATTTGTTGATAAATAATTTTCTTTAGCTATTTGGTACATTTAACTCAGATTACAATATTAAACATGCTAAAATAAATTAATAGCTAAATAAATCTCACTTTAGCTAAAATATAAATTTAACATCACCAATTCTTTATTTACTGGAACTTGGAAGTAATATTACTTATGTATTTTTAAGTTATGAGTTATGACTAATTTCCTTCTAAGTGAAGTTTCATATTAATTAAGGTGTATACGCGAATAAACATATTTAGGTAAAACATAATGATTAACGCCCCTAATTTATATACACGTTCAAAAATTAAGATATGTACCTACGTAAAAAAACAGACTTTGATTCCAACTAACTTTAACTGACTCTACCTATAGGATTAGTTTACTATAGTAGTACAGATCCTTCGCACTGGGCCATTGTGTGAACACCACCGACCACGCAACGCCACGATTCCTTTGAAGTGTGCCCCAAAAGCCGACAACATCCCGATCGCACGTGCCACGATTGACCATTGTACGCCACTGTATACCATTCCCCCTGTACACAATGGCGAAGGCCTGCAGTGGGCCAGCATACGCCATTGTGTACTGACTACTTTAAGGTTGGTTGAATCAACAAAGCCTCAGTAACGTAGGTCGTGGTTGTCGGTAAAAAAACTGTGACCTTGATCGTGGTCTATTGCGAAGCCGGTATGGATAAAATTATTGACACCTTGATACTCGTAGGTGCCTTGATAGAATTTGTTAATTTTTTTAATACATCAGTGTGAAACAATTAGATACTGTGATTTAAGCAGCTACGGGGGTCGACTTTATACAAATGTATAAATAAAAATAAAATGTTTATTGTTTCACATAGGCCTAACTAACAGACACAAGATGAAATATCAGACTCTACCGACACGTTTGGAAAGCTGTTTAGAAAGTACGGAGAAGAACGGGCAAGAAACTCTGCAGTGCTCTATTCTTAATGTCAATTTGCATTATAATGTAATATTTATATGTTTGAAGCAGCCGGAAGCGGATCCGCTTCCTACGAAGAATCTATTGTCATTTAGGAAGTCATTTATAAAAATATTGAATATTGTAACCCTGACTTATTAGATGTTTTTTAAAATATTAAATTGTTTTAAGAAGAATGACCAAAGGTGGTATCAAGACTCAAAACCAAAATATTCGCTCTTTTCTATTTAAATACGACCAAATGTCAACTGCGCCATAGATGTCATCATTTTGTAATTTCTCTTATTTTTAGGATTCCTAAAATAAATTAAAAGAAAATAATAAACCTCTGCAAACAAAATTAGTTTTAGTGATTCTGAATGTTTTACTTCTTTTCTAGTATGGAACCCACTTTTCTAGTAGTGCGCGACTCTGTCACTTGACCAGTTTTTTATGACGTCACGATTAAAGAAGACTAAATGAAGATATAACCTACAATTACTGTGCTTCATAGTACCCGTATTACTTTGAAATAAACACTTCAGATGTTTTATTATATGCATTAAAAACAATATTCCCATTGTCACAAGCATTTACAGTTTCTGATATCATCTGTTGTGATTACGAGTACAAAACATGTGAAATAATTATTGTGTTAGGTACATACTCTTACGTGTAAGCAATAAACTATAAAGTTTTCATCGTCATTTTATAGTATTCAGTAGTCCCAACAGCAACTCCACAAGTATTGGCGAAATCGGCATCGTGAACTAAAGGTTACGTACCTATCCAAACTTATATTTTAAACTAGTTTTTGTGCATAAAAATAAATAAAAATAGTGAAAAACCTACTATTAAAAGGTATTAATGCCTGTTTTAAATGAAAAATAAAATCAACTCTAACTTGTGTACTTTTTTGGCATTAACAATGAACCTCTGTAAACAAATTTAGGTTTACGGTTCGTTATCAAAAGCGATTGTTAATGTTTTATTTGTTTTTTGGGTTGAACCCTCGGTCTGACTCGCACTCTTGGCCGGTTTTTGTATTACTATGCGTGCCAAATGAGAACAGGACTGTCAAGACGCTATTTTGTTCTGAAATACGCGCAAACTTCATTATTAAAGTGTATGGTGTGCAAAAAAATCAGTAAACAAATTATATTCCGTTTAAATGTTTAATGTACGCTTTTTTGGTATTTCTAATACATTTCACGCCAAATTAATTATAAATGAGTAGGAAATGAAATATACATAATATATTATTTCAGTTTTTATTAATCGGATATTTCCACTACACCACTTAACACAGCGTCATCGTCGTCGTACCTCTCTTTGAACTCATTTTGAGTTGAAAGTCCACTCAAGAGCACAAATTTAACAAATATGAAAATAAAAGTCAACAATAATAACAAAAAAACCAACAATAACAAGGAAGTCCAGTAGGCAACAGATATAGGACACACGCGCGTATACACGAAAGCGTAGCTAACGGCACAGTGGTAGCTTCTCAGTAGCGTCACAAAATGGCGACATATTAAGGTGACCAGTAACATTAATTGTGTATTTGTTCATTTTTTAAAGTGTTTCCATACCTGTAGAATTAATTTATCCAAAATTATCCATTAATGAAATTCAAGAATAGTATTTTTAAATGAATATAATGATTATACAATAATTAAATCTATACTATAATATGAACAATAAAAAATATATGAAATTTCTGTTTTGCACTTTTTTTGCTGGCAGTACTATTTTGACAGCTATCGTGTGAAGTTGGCAGCAAGCGCGGTCCTATTCTTAGTTGGCACGCATAGTATTCATTCATGGAATAGCTACAAGTACCTACCAATTATGTTAAAATTTTAACTGCCTGGAAATAAGTTATTTTTGTGGAAAAGTGATGATTTTCAAAAAATTCTAAAAATATTCCCAAAAAATACCTGTTTAAAAATCATGAAACATTTGACGAACATGAGAAGATGCTTTAAATTATCATAATCATCTATGTATACTCGTATGCATAAAAGAAGAAACTGACTGACTGACTGACATATCAACGCACAGCCCAAACCGCTGGGTCTAGAGACTCCAAATTTGGCACACAGGTACCTTATGAGGTCTAGGGGAGCACTGAGAAAGGATTTTTCAAAATTCACCCTCTAAAGGGGTGAAACGGGGGTCCGAAGTTTGAATTTTACTAAGTTAAAATACTTCTTCACGCCGCAAATACTGAACCGAGTTGGCTAAAATTTGGAATGGAGGTAGATTGTATTTAGATTAACACAACCGGAAAAAATCATGGTTCCCGTGGGATTAGGTAAAAACGGAAATTCACGCGTAAAAATAACCTTCACGCCGCAAGTACACAACCGATTTGGCTGGGAATGGAGATAGATTATGTCCTGAGTTAATAAATAGGCTACTTTTAATTCCGGAAAAATCCTTGGTTTTTGCAAGAAAAGTGAAAAACAGATATTAACGCAGGAAAAATACTACTTCATGCCGTAATTAATGAACTGATTTGGCTGAAATTTGGAATAGAGATAGATTATATCCTGGATTATTACAAAGGTTACTTTTTATCCCGGAAAATCCATGGTTTCCGCGGGAAAACTGAAAAATTGATATTCACATGCGAAAAATACTACTTTACGCTGCAATTACTGCACTAATATGACTGAAATTTGGAAAGAATATAGATTTTATTCTGGATTAATACATAGGCTACTTTTCATCCCAGGAAACTTCATGGTTTCTATGATAATGGTGAAAAAATATAAATCCACACGGGAAAAATATTCCTTCAAGCTTTAACTACTGAACGGTTTTGTCTGAAATTTGAAATGCGATAGATTTTACCCTGGAATAATCCATCGGTTTCTTTCTATCCCGGGAAAATCAATGGTTTCCGCGAGAATAATGAAAAACGGATTTTCAGGCGGGAGAAAAATATATTTCTTCACGCCGCAACTACTGAAAATTTTTGGTTTAAAGTTGGAACGAAGATAGATTTCATCTAAATTAACACAAAGGCTATTTTTTATTCCGGAAAAATGGATGATTCCCGTAGGAATAGGGAAAACTAAAATTTACGCGTGCGAAGCCGCGGGTATCTTCTAGTAATCATTTATTGCATCAACTCTTACATACATATAAAGATCTTAAGATTAAAATAGTCTTACAGAGTTCACCTTTTCAGGTGTGCAATATTAGAGTCAAAATTGACTATGTCAATCATTACAAAGTCACATATTTAATCATTACAAAATTTCGTATTCAATCATTACCACAAATCATTTATTTTAAAATAAAATCTTATTATAATTTTATTAATTTAGAATAAGACTTACCTAAGTATTCGGTTATAGTATAATAACATTAACTCAAAAGATTTTCCTTTAATTTTTTTTTAAACACATCTACTTTTTTTATTTTTATCAGTTCAGCTTGCAATTTATTGTAAAGTAAGATTAACTTAACTTGATACCTAGCGATACATATGCGAATTATTATCCGGTAATCTTATTATTTATTACCTCATACGAGTATATATTACATGTTAATGTCACCAAATTAACATTTTAAAGAAGTGGTTTTATTGATGCTCATTCAAACAGTTTAACATGGAATCTTAGAAATAAACGTTTTGTATGATAATAAGAAAAATTGTTTGGTGCTTTTATGATGATTTGATTTAATAATTTATTGCACAACATGTGATTTGTAAAGCGGGGCAAGGTTTTGCACACGGCAGCCAGTTTTTTGAAATAGAAATCACTATTTTTTTCTATAGGTTAATCAAAATTAGAACTGATTTCGTCAGTAATTATTCAATTAATCATTTATTTCCGTAAAACATGGTTTAAAAGTAGCAACAGATGTCATTAAAAGTACTTCTTGCTACTTTTAAAGACATTTTCCAATATTCGCAGTTCTCCTTACTTTTTACCTTACTATTCTCTCCTCCGTTATGTTCTTTTCCTCTTTTGCCGTGCTTCAATAAGTAGAATTAAAATAATGACGTGCACTGAAAGAACTAATTAAATCGATCAAATAACAAAAAAGTTATAAGCATTTAAAGATTTGTGATTAGACAGAGATAGCAACATGAAATTGTGACGTCACAAAGTACCAATGCCATAGTAGCTTCGTGCGGCTTCATACAAATTTTCGTTTTGCGAGAAAGGGATAGAAGATCCCCCCACTCCAAAGTTTAAACGCCTGTAATTTTATAAATCTTCGTTGGATTTTAATATTTCTTTCACTGCGCGTTATTATTTTTATCCTAGTTTATAATAAAGTAATATTTTTTATCAAATTCAAAAGTAGTGTAAGACCCCATTGCTGGAGTAAATAATTATTATATCCCCGGTCAAAGATTATAATCGGAGGAGACAGTTTTGTCCCTTTCCCATTCTAGGGGCTAAAGTACCTAAATATGACATTGGCGGATGCATTATAATATGACTTTGTTTCTCCCTACTTGTAGATCCCAAGCACATTCTCTGAAAATCCGTAATATCCATTTAGAGCAGTTAATATACATCGCCGACAGAGTTATGTAGATGTTTGCAAATCTTGCTTTGAATTTAAATACTAAATCGACAATTGTAATGAGCTTTGAGGCGTCGTATTACATTATTTATTAAAATATAAGTACATTGACGACGCCTTACATCGCAATTGACTTGGTTTAATTGATGTACATTGATTTAATTGAGACAGCTTAAAACATCTTTTTTTAGAATTGATTGCATATGTCAAATAATGTTTTGTTTATGGGTGGTTACTTTTTTTAGGCAGAACTCAGGTTTTGTGGTATTTCCAATCAGATATGTATAGATTTCAGATCATAAACTAGGTACCACCCTACCACCAGGCAACTGAGCCACATACAAATAAATTCCACCAAAATTTACAAGAGTGGAATAATCAGGAAACTTCTCCATTTGTAGAAAATTAAACGGTCCACACACGTTCGTAGGCGCATGCCAAATCCATTAAGCTAGTCGCTACTCGCTAATAAGTATTAACATTCTAAATCATGTGAATTACAAAACTAAACAAGGGCCACCTTGACCTAAAAATGAAGTACAAAATGTAGGCCGTTTTGTGTATCGTGACAGTTAAGTTTAAATTATATCGTTACCTGTTTTCTGTCTAATGCATTAGATCATTATAATAATTAAAGTAGTTTAAGGTTGCACTTGTATGAAGTCTAGGTAACTAAAATTAAACCGAAACAAATAAAATATAGATATAGGCCTTGTGTCACTTTAATTATTATAAGATTGTTATTTATACAGGTTGGAATAATTTTATATGGGGCAGTAAAGGCAATCTTAGCTTTGTTTTTAACTAACAAAAAATCCATTAGGTCATACATTAATAATTTTGTCAGGTCATAATATACAAGTATAATTTTGTCTTGTAGGTAACCGACGTAAGCTTACAGAGCCCTTCGAACCGTACCCGGACGAATTACGCAAGAACAGACCTACCATCAGTACACAGCACACTATTAGTTTTCTATATTATTATATATCATACTATAATTACTAGCTCATCTGCCCGTGTATCCTATCGTTCCAATGAGAAGCAACCCTTATTCCTTGTCTCTATTTTTAAAGTATAACCATAGCTTCTAAGTCAACATAATACGATATAAGCAACATGGACGCTGTTCAATAAGTCAGGAATCAAGATGCTTATAGTTATAAGATATTTTATGCTGCGTTGAAAGAAACCATGATAAATTATTATTCCTTTACTTAATATAATGTCAATGTGGAAAATTCAATAATTTATAAACATAGCGCGCAAACCATAATAAATAACATTCGTAATCGACCATAGTTATGCGTGAATACTTAATACTCATAGCTGTTCAAATTAGTTCATATTTTGTATTGAAACAAGTAGGTAAAGTTTAAATAAACATAATGAAATGGAATGCTAACAGCGGGTTCTTAGTTCTATGGGAATGTACTCGGATATATATAGTGTGTCCGGGATCGAACTAGCAATAAATTAAAGGGAGTGTTCTATAGCTCATTACAAGCAAAAAAATCCCCTATAAATGGGGGGCGCCCCCTCACCCCCTCCCCGGTTGAGCCATTTCAATTTTGGTTGCGTTTTTTTGGGTATGTGCACACAAAATCAGTAATAACTTGAAAGTCCGTTGCTTAACATGTTCTTAACTAGTCTCTTTCGACTAGGTACAATATTCTCCATCGCTGGATACCTAATAATAATGTAAAACGTTAAATTAACACAGCCAAAAATGCCTCAAACTAAGAAAAATATTGTCCAAAAGAACTTATAACGTGGAGTTATTGGTAAATTTGGCAGAAACGGGATCGATAAGATATTTTTTTGTAGTAAAATATATAGCTTTTGAGTTAAGCAATACAATAACACCAACATTATGTCTGTAGATACTTACTACTGGTGCTATTATTGTTTAAATATATAACATAATTGCGGGCGCGTTTTAAGCAATGATAACTCTAAAAGTTAGCAACCTACAGACAAATTGTTGTTATTGTTGTATTGCTGAATTCAAAATCTAGATGATGAAGATGGTCCGCTGTTGATGCTGAATTTGCGTTAAACTGTTTCGGAATATTTATCCGTTGTTCATTCGATTATTGTATCATCAAATGCAAAGTAAGCAATAGACCATAGTCCATTCTATCGTCGATGAATGGGATGAGTTATAACCGTTATATTGATGGAACAATCAGATTTCAAATATTTTGGCTTGATCATGCCGATTGGATGAAAACACCGTCGTCTGTCACTGTGACGCCATAGCTTCAACTGAACGTCGCTGCCGTCGATATTTTTAACTGATCCTGTGTGGTGTATATGGACGAACTCAAGGATTAAGTGTGTAGCATCATGCCGATGGAAAGACAGAATGGATGGTCTATGGCTAACCTAACCCTCGTCGTTCTCTTGTCGTCAAACATTTTTTCACACTGAAATATTCGTGTTGCCCGCAGGTATTCCACCTGCGTGACATCCGGTGGGAGAGGCAGAGGTTCCTCTCCAAGTCGTTCCTGGCGTTCGTCACCTTCAACCTCATCAGCTACTCGCTGCTAGCAGCTGAGGTGCTCACCACCAACGTTGCTAACACGTCGCCGAAACAGAAGGTAAGGTTATTTACCTACACTATTTTATAAGCTTCGTTCGTTTGTTCGTACGTTTCAGCTGAGGGACGTCCACTGCTGGACAAAGGCCTCCTGCAATGATTTCCAGCCCGCACGGTCCTGCGCTACCTCCTGTATCCAGCGCCTTCCCGCGACTCCTTTAATGTCGTCAGTCCATCTGGTCCGAGGCCTGCCAACACTGCGCTTTCCCGTGCGAGGTCGCCTTCCCAGCAATTTGGGTCCCCAACGTCCATCGGTTTATCGATGATCGATCCAAAGCTGTGTCGATGACTCTGGTTGGTCTGCGGATCTCCTCATTTCTGATTTGATTTTTGATCTGATCATTAAAATAAAATGCTCAACGAGGACATCCGTAGGCGAACCAAAGTAACCGACATAGCCCAACGGATTAGCAAGCTGAAGTGGCAGTAGGCCACTGTATGTCTGTCGCAGAACGACGGCAGTTGAGGCAGACGTGTTCTGGAGTGGAGACCGCGTACCGGCAAGCGTAGGACGACCGACCTCCCGCTGGACCGACGACCTGAAAAAGGTCGCTGGTAGCGGGTGGATGAGGAAGGCGGAGGACTGCCGCCCGGCCTATGTCAGCAGTGGACGTCCATAGGCTGATAGAGTATAAAAAAACCTAAATGGACAACTTTATACCCAGTTCTTTAACTTTTTGCTGCTATTAGGCACCAGTCTTTTGTAGTCAAAAAAAGTATTACCAAGGCTCGCACAAAAAATACTTTAATTGTTTAAAATACACTGTTAACATCGTTTTCAATATGTAATTACTTCAATTATACATTTGTTCATCGTGTTTAGGAGCCATTAAGTTGATTAAATTATTTCGTAATGAGATACGTTTCCGCCTACACGATATGATATGATGGCTCCGGACCGGATTGTGTCGGGCGCCTCACTCCACGTCTTATTCCCACAGACGTCCGCACAAATTACTTAATTCATTGCGAATGAATGTGGGTGTCACTCACATCGGCAGTCACTGAAAAATTGGACGACCACTTAACGGTGTATATGGCATATTTAAGCGATTTTTAGTGACCTGTAGTTTAAAAACTGTAAAGACAATTACTTTCAAAGGAGACCAAAGGACCAAAGGTGATCAACTTTGAACCAAAACCAAATTTTCTATTCTAGGAAATTAAAGTAGTGTTTTTTAGGGTTCGTTTTAGAGAAAGTCTCAGTAATAGGGTCCGTGCGTCCGTCCGTCTGTCGCCAGGCTGTATCTCTTAAACCGTGATAGTTACACATTTGAAATTTTCACAGATGGTGTATTTCTGTTGCAGCTATACCTAACAACAAATACAAAAAAATAATATAATGAATATAATGTAGGTTATACAACAAACTTGATTTTTTGCTCCTTTTTAGTCGATTATCCAGAACTCCCGATATTATTTTACTTGTAAAGTAGCAGTAATAGGGTATTATTGAGAGATCTGGCTTATGCATCATCATCTCGGGAAGTTGTATAGATGTACGGACTACGGAACCGTTCGTGCGCGAGTCTGGCTCGCACTTGGCCGATATTTCAATACAGTAAAACAACAATTCGATCGCCTAATTAGAAAATAACCCCCTTAGGTAGAATTGTCCTTGCCTGGACTGCAACTTGCAAGGTCGTCCATTGATAATAATTAATGATATGAAGACAAAGGAACACAGACCACCGTTGTTGCCAACAGTACAACTCATACGGAGGACATTTTTATGCAAATCAAAAATGGCGTATTCCGTGTAATCGTTACTGCGTGGAAAAACAAATAACGTGTTCAATTATAAGGTGTGATTTCGGTAAACTTTAGAGAGCAAATATTTGTTCTTAATTAAAAACATGTAAGAATTGAAGTTATAGTTTCGCTTATGTACGCGATGATTATTGATTAATTTTAGGGTTCCTTGCTGTAAAAGTATAACCGGTGCTCTTTTGAGCTCTTGTGTTATTGAAAACAATTATTTTCAGCCAATCAGATGGTTGGTCTGGAAAAATTTATGATGAATATGATGTTTTTCTTACATAGGACCCTGATATCGCCTCTTAGGGAGCACACCACGGGTGTGCCCGCGAAATTCAATTTTTTTGTGGTTTTTCGCGATTTTTAAGGTAATAAGACATAATAGGCTTATGGCAGTCAAATTGCGAGAATCCTAATATCATCTTCACGTGTTTATATAAAAATCTCTGCTTGAAAGTGTCGAGTTAAAGAAATTAGTCCGAGATTTGCGAGTTACTCACATAAAACTCGATACTCGAACTAATTTCCTAGGATACACATTTTTATGCAAAGATTTTGATATAATCATGTAAAGATGATACTGCCATTCTCGCAAATTGACTGCCATAAGCCTCTGATGTGTAGGTAATTAGCGTACAAATTGCAAAAAACCATGAAAATTTTAAATTTCGCGGGCAGTCGTTGAGTCTAACCCCATTACCAATAAACGTGGAACAGAGGTGGAATAGTTATACTCTGTTTTGTCTTTTTCCTTCGAATATCAAATGACTGATGACAGAGAAAGATAAAGCAGAGCACGAATATTCCACTGATATTCCAAGTTTACTTGTTAGGCGGTTAAAAATTAATTAATACCTCGAGCACGGAACATTATAAATGAGATTAGTTTATGTTATATTATTTAAAAAATTTAATATGTGCTTGTAAGTAAGTAAATGAGTCTTTATTTAAGCAAATAAAGACTTCCTTACCATGGTTATAACAGATGAAACAGTACAAGATAGGAACCGAATGTTTTAACCCACTTATGGAACTTCTATTCTATTCTTGTTCCAGAACTTCTATCAGCACGTGTTCAATGGCTGCTACGCGGTACTATTCTTCATCGTAGTTGTTTTCTTCCTCATATACGGGGTCGAAGTATATTTCAAGGTAAGTTGTCCAAAATTTGAATTTCGCGGGCTGTTAGGGTCGAAACACCTTAACGTGAAATCAACGAGTGTACCCGCGAAATTCAAAATTTTCGTGTTTTTTTTGCAATTTGTACGCTAATTAGACATAATAGGCTTATGGCAGTCAATTTGCGGGAATGGCAGTATCATCTTCACATGTTTATACCAAAATCCTTGCATAAAAATGTCTTTCCTAGAAAATTAGTCCGAGTATCGAGTTTGAAGTGAGTAACTCGCAAATCTCGGACTAATTTCTTTAACTAGACACTTTTAAGCAGAGATTTTTATATAAACACGTGAAGACGATACTGGAATTCCCGCAATTTGACTGGCATAAGCCTATTATGTGTTATTAGCTTAAAAATCGCAAAAATCCACAAAAAAATTGAATTTCGCGGGTACACCCGTGGCATGCCCCTTAATCAAGCTTTTCCTATAGGCTCGGTCTTTTTAGATGGAATTATTTTCGATTCGACATCGCAATTACGATAAGAATTAAGTCTATTAATGTAATTGCTGCCTCAGTAATTGATTAACAAGCCAGATGAATTTAAAACTGCATTGTAAATTACAGCTTTTTAATTGGAAGATATTCTGCAACGTATCGCAGATTTTATAAGGAAGGAAAACTTAATATTGAAAACAATATATAAGTTTAATGGTTTTTCAATTATTTTAAAAAGGCACTGATGGCTTCGAACAATTGGCGACAATCGATTCATATATGGTAACAATCAAAGGTAATGTCAAATTTGCCCCTTTTGTGGTGTCTAAGGTCACACCTAATGCCCCATTGTTGAGATAGTGAATTATGTGTTGCCTATAGGATAAATAATAATTGTGTACTCTGCATCAGTATATTCTTAGTGTTTCGATGGAGCATAATGTACCCATTGTAAACAACTACGGTTCGTTTCAACGTGGAGTTTTCAATTTAATTTTACACAAATAGTATTAAAAATGGAAACACTTAATGGTCGTTCCCATGCAGCAAAAGTTCATTGTAAACCTCTTTGCATCGACAGGGGATAATTTTTTTATCCCCTGATTACATCATCTGACAGGGGATAAAGTTAATTTCTCAGTTAAGGCACAGCAAAAGGGGAACGGAAAAATCTTTCCTTTTTTTTATCCACGTAGAATATTATTTCCACACACGTGTTTATGTTTAGAAACAGGATAAAGTTTTGCCGCCTAACAAATAAACGTGGAATATCGGCTGAACTTTGTTTAACGCTTTGTCATCAATCATTTGGCATTCGAAGGAAAAAGACAAAACAGAGTATCACTATTCTACCTCTATTCCACGTTAATTTTTAATGGGTTAGGGTAAAACACAACCTCTTCCCATGGAGAAATATCCCTGGTCCCCCTGCTAGCTGGCTGGTGACACTCCTTCTCGTTTACTTGCGGAGATTTAAAAATATTCTCGCTTGTTTCAGCTTCGAGGGGAGTTCCTGAAGGAGACAAAAGTGTGTACTATTATTTCGCCGCGGCCCGGCCCCTCCACCGCCGCGGAGGGTGACGATGTGCAGGACACGCTCGTCACCAAACAGGTTAGATCACAGAAAACCGCTGGTGGTTTACGCCTCTGGAATAATAATTATTATCATTGACGGCTCCAGTCTCCAGTATTATGTGTGTGCTTACACGCAGAACTTACTCCTACAGTACTACTATACGTAAACATAATTGGATGTAAACAAATGATATAAACGAAATCTTCGGCTGCATCATCAGTTACCATCAGGTAATTCTTGTATTTTTTCAGGGCATCCAAACGGACTTGGCGGAGTCGGACGGCACGGTTGACCCGCGTTCGGTGAACCACTCGCAGCTGCACCAGTCGCGCCTGGGCCTGGTCAGCCAGGCGCTGATGCTCATCCTCATCGTGGGCTTCCTAGCGTCCGAGACCCTCAGCGAGTTCTGGAAGGCCAAGTGAGTGCTTATTGCTGCTAGTTCTGGGCTGTACAGCATCCAGACATTACATAACTACATGAAAGTTAGGACTGTGGGAATAATAAAGCAATTTTTTGTTTTTCGCAGAGTACCAGTGGTGTCGCGCAATTGGCACGATCTGGTGTTCCGCATAGTGGAGATCGGCGTCGCGCTATGGTTCCCCTGCGTGCTGTGGAACTGCATGGCGCCCGAGCGGCTCTGGTTGCTCAACCCGCGGCGGCTGCTCGCGCGGCAGCTCGACGACGCGCGCCTCGCCGACCTGCTCGCGCCGCACCGCCCGCCCAGCGATGCCAAGGTGGGTGACCCAGTGTTCCGCACGGTGGAGATCGGCGTCGCGCTATGGTTCCCCTGCGTGCTGTGGAACTGCATGGCGCCCGAGCGGCTCTGGTTGCTCAACCCGCGGCGGCTGCTCGCGCGGCAGCTCGACGACGCGCGCCTCGCCGACCTGCTCGCGCCGCACCGCCCGCCCAGCGATGCCAAGGTGGGTGACCCAGTGTTCCGCACGGTGGAGATCGGCGTCGCGCTATGGTTCCCCTGCGTGCTGTGGAACTGCATGGCGCCCGAGCGGCTCTGGTTGCTCAACCCGCGGCGGCTGCTCGCGCGGCAGCTCGACGACGCGCGCCTCGCCGACCTGCTCGCGCCGCACCGCCCGCCCAGCGATGCCAAGGTGGGTGACCCAGTGTTCCGCACGGTGGAGATCGGCGTCGCGCTATGGTTCCCCTGCGTGCTGTGGAACTGCATGGCGCCCGAGCGGCTCTGGTTGCTCAACCCGCGGCGGCTGCTCGCGCGGCAGCTCGACGACGCGCGCCTCGCCGACCTGCTCGCGCCGCACCGCCCGCCCAGCGATGCCAAGGTGGGTGACCCAGTGTTCCGCACGGTGGAGATCGGCGTCGCGCTATGGTTCCCCTGCGTGCTGTGGAACTGCATGGCGCCCGAGCGGCTCTGGTTGCTCAACCCGCGGCGGCTGCTCGCGCGGCAGCTCGACGACGCGCGCCTCGCCGACCTGCTCGCGCCGCACCGCCCGCCCAGCGATGCCAAGGTGGGTGACCCAGTGTTCCGCACGGTGGAGATCGGCGTCGCGCTATGGTTCCCCTGCGTGCTGTGGAACTGCATGGCGCCCGAGCGGCTCTGGTTGCTCAACCCGCGGCGGCTGCTCGCGCGGCAGCTCGACGACGCGCGCCTCGCCGACCTGCTCGCGCCGCACCGCCCGCCCAGCGATGCCAAGGTGGGTGACCTAGTGTTCCGCACGGTGGAGATCGGCGTCGCGCTATGGTTCCCCTGCGTGCTGTGGAACTGCATAGCGCCCGAGCGGCTCTGGTTGCTCAACCCGCGGCGGCTGCTCGCGCGGCAGCTCGACGACGCGCGCCTCGCCGACCTGCTCGCGCCGCACCGCCCGCCCAGCGATGCCAAGGTGGGTGACCCAGTGTTCCGCACGGTGGAGATCGGCGTCGCGCTATGGTTCCCCTGCGTGCTGTGGAACTGCATGGCGCCCGAGCGGCTCTGGTTGCTCAACCCGCGGCGGCTGCTCGCGCGGCAGCTCGACGACGCGCGCCTCGCCGACCTGCTCGCGCCGCACCGCCCGCCCAGCGATGCCAAGGTGGGTGACCCAGTGTTCCGCACGGTGGAGATCGGCGTCGCGCTATGGTTCCCCTGCGTGCTGTGGAACTGCATGGCGCCCGAGCGGCTCTGGTTGCTCAACCCGCGGCGGCTGCTCGCGCGGCAGCTCGACGACGCGCGCCTCGCCGACCTGCTCGCGCCGCACCGCCCGCCCAGCGATGCCAAGGTGGGTGACCCAGTGTTCCGCACGGTGGAGATCGGCGTCGCGCTATGGTTCCCCTGCGTGCTGTGGAACTGCATGGCGCCCGAGCGGCTCTGGTTGCTCAACCCGCGGCGGCTGCTCGCGCGGCAGCTCGACGACGCGCGCCTCGCCGACCTGCTCGCGCCGCACCGCCCGCCCAGCGATGCCAAGGTGGGTGACCCAGTGTTCCGCACGGTGGAGATCGGCGTCGCGCTATGGTTCCCCTGCGTGCTGTGGAACTGCATGGCGCCCGAGCGGCTCTGGTTGCTCAACCCGCGGCGGCTGCTCGCGCGGCAGCTCGACGACGCGCGCCTCGCCGACCTGCTCGCGCCGCACCGCCCGCCCAGCGATGCCAAGGTGGGTGACCCAGTGTTCCGCACGGTGGAGATCGGCGTCGCGCTATGGTTCCCCTGCGTGCTGTGGAACTGCATGGCGCCCGAGCGGCTCTGGTTGCTCAACCCGCGGCGGCTGCTCGCGCGGCAGCTCGACGACGCGCGCCTCGCCGACCTGCTCGCGCCGCACCGCCCGCCCAGCGATGCCAAGGTGGGTGACCTAGTGTTCCGCACGGTGGAGATCGGCGTCGCGCTATGGTTCCCCTGCGTGCTGTGGAACTGCATGGCGCCCGAGCGGCTCTGGTTGCTCAACCCGCGGCGGCTGCTCGCGCGGCAGCTCGACGACGCGCGCCTCGCCGACCTGCTCGCGCCGCACCGCCCGCCCAGCGATGCCAAGGTGGGTGACCCAGTGTTCCGCACGGTGGAGATCGGCGTCGCGCTATGGTTCCCCTGCGTGCTGTGGAACTGCATGGCGCCCGAGCGGCTCTGGTTGCTCAACCCGCGGCGGCTGCTCGCGCGGCAGCTCGACGACGCGCGCCTCGCCGACCTGCTCGCGCCGCACCGCCCGCCCAGCGATGCCAAGGTGGGTGACCCAGTGTTCCGCACGGTGGAGATCGGCGTCGCGCTATGGTTCCCCTGCGTGCTGTGGAACTGCATGGCGCCCGAGCGGCTCTGGTTGCTCAACCCGCGGCGGCTGCTCGCGCGGCAGCTCGACGACGCGCGCCTCGCCGACCTGCTCGCGCCGCACCGCCCGCCCAGCGATGCCAAGGTGGGTGACCCAGTGTTCCGCACGGTGGAGATCGGCGTCGCGCTATGGTTCCCCTGCGTGCTGTGGAACTGCATGGCGCCCGAGCGGCTCTGGTTGCTCAACCCGCGGCGGCTGCTCGCGCGGCAGCTCGACGACGCGCGCCTCGCCGACCTGCTCGCGCCGCACCGCCCGCCCAGCGATGCCAAGGTGGGTGACCCAGTGTTCCGCACGGTGGAGATCGGCGTCGCGCTATGGTTCCCCTGCGTGCTGTGGAACTGCATGGCGCCCGAGCGGCTCTGGTTGCTCAACCCGCGGCGGCTGCTCGCGCGGCAGCTCGACGACGCGCGCCTCGCCGACCTGCTCGCGCCGCACCGCCCGCCCAGCGATGCCAAGGTGGGTGACCCAGTGTTCCGCACGGTGGAGATCGGCGTCGCGCTATGGTTCCCCTGCGTGCTGTGGAACTGCATGGCGCCCGAGCGGCTCTGGTTGCTCAACCCGCGGCGGCTGCTCGCGCGGCAGCTCGACGACGCGCGCCTCGCCGACCTGCTCGCGCCGCACCGCCCGCCCAGCGATGCCAAGGTGGGTGACCCAGTGTTCCGCACGGTGGAGATCGGCGTCGCGCTATGGTTCCCCTGCGTGCTGTGGAACTGCATGGCGCCCGAGCGGCTCTGGTTGCTCAACCCGCGGCGGCTGCTCGCGCGGCAGCTCGACGACGCGCGCCTCGCCGACCTGCTCGCGCCGCACCGCCCGCCCAGCGATGCCAAGGTGGGTGACCCAGTGTTCCGCACGGTGGAGATCGGCGTCGCGCTATGGTTCCCCTGCGTGCTGTGGAACTGCATGGCGCCCGAGCGGCTCTGGTTGCTCAACCCACGGCGGCTGCTCGCGCGGCAGCTCGACGACGCGCGCCTCGCCGACCTGCTCGCGCCGCACCGCCCGCCCAGCGATGCCAAGGTGGGTGACCCAGTGTTCCGCACGGTGGAGATCGGCGTCGCGCTATGGTTCCCCTGCGTGCTGTGGAACTGCATGGCGCCCGAGCGGCTCTGGTTGCTCAACCCGCGGCGGCTGCTCGCGCGGCAGCTCGACGACGCGCGCCTCGCCGACCTGCTCGCGCCGCACCGCCCGCCCAGCGATGCCAAGGTGGGTGACCCAGTGTTCCGCACGGTGGAGATCGGCGTCGCGCTATGGTTCCCCTGCGTGCTGTGGAACTGCATGGCGCCCGAGCGGCTCTGGTTGCTCAACCCGCGGCGGCTGCTCGCGCGGCAGCTCGACGACGCGCGCCTCGCCGACCTGCTCGCGCCGCACCGCCCGCCCAGCGATGCCAAGGTGGGTGACCCAGTGTTCCGCACGGTGGAGATCGGCGTCGCGCTATGGTTCCCCTGCGTGCTGTGGAACTGCATGGCGCCCGAGCGGCTCTGGTTGCTCAACCCAAGGAACATAACATAACAGGAACCTCTTTGCAAAAGTTTCAGCTTAATAAGTTCATGAGTTTGGGATGGGCAGAGGTAAGTAAATATTATTTCCTCTTCTCTTCTTATGAAGCTTTTTGCTATATCATTGCTTCTTTACTTTGTAAACTGTTACATCATATGCCAGTTGGCTTCATTTTGTGATGGTCATTGAGTACGCGTACAGGCCTTAGTATCGTCACCGATTGCGACTTAGTGATGATAATTGATAATATGCGAATTGTGGGAAGCAATCTTTTGTTTGACAAAAAAATATGAATTAGAATTTCTTGAAAAATATCTAATACTAGAAACAATAAATCACTGATTAAAATATTATGAAAAATATTGTTCGGCTGGCATGAAATATAGTTCAAGAAATGTGATGTTGTAGCTTGACTATTGAAGATTAAATAGGGTATATAACCTTGTTATCAGAATGCCAGCTTTAGTGAAGAAGTCTCTGCCCAGACAGAGGACATTAATGCCATAGAAAGCGATATAAATCTTTGATAGAAATAATGATCAAAATAGTTCCACATTATATTATGATAAAAATTAGTGCAGTACACTCAACAGAGTAAGTAGACACTTCTATTTCATTATTTTTTTTTCGCAAGCGAAGTCGCGTGCAACGCATATTTACGAGCAAATGACACAAACAGCTGTGATTGTATTAATGAACACAACAATGACTGATTAACAGTTACCTACTAACGATTATAAACATATAATACATTCATATCACTAATTTATCGGTCAACAGCATTTCTCTTGTTGTTGTATAAATAAATCTAAGGGCTCGTCCATAATGCTAGAACTTTTTAAAGAGAGCTTCACCGACAAAATATACGATAAACTTGTCTAGAAGTTATGTCTCCGATACGATGGGATACTGGTAACGACGTAAGAATGTGGTTGAATTTCTTTAAGTTTTATGTCCAGATTTCTCTATTTTAAGAACTTAATAAACTATATACTATTACAGTTTTCGTAAATTATGACTAGATGGCGCTCAAATGTATAAGATTTTTACAAATTATCAGCCAAATTGAGAGTTTACATTACTTTAAATGTAATTGTATATAGAAAGTGTAATTTTATATTTCGGAGTTGTGAGTATTTTTCTACGAAACGTCTTTAAAAAAGTTCTTACAGTGTGAATGAGTTTTTATATCGGAAAATAATATTATCCGTAGACATAGCAAATGTTTATTTATTTTCTCCTTATTCCTAAGCAGTCTACATTTCAAAGCGGTTCATGAAATAGATTTATTTGGGGGAATACAATATTATAGTGCTAAAAAACGTTATGTTGTAAAAATTCGTTGGGTCTTTAAAAATTGCGTTTGGTGTGCTAATAATGTTATTGTGAAGAATGTCTTAATTTCCAACATGGATTAAAATAAAATAGGCTACAATTCTCCGGATCAAGTGTTGAAATAACTTTTGGTATCTCTATTCTGGACGGTTTTAAATTTCAGATCTTGTTTAGACTCTCCTGCATCAGAATTATAAAAAAAACCTTTTTAATTTTGGATACTATTTACGTTGTACAATCTTCTTCTTTTCACTTTGTCGTCTCGTCGAAACTTCTTTTGGTGTTGTCGGATTTTGTGCCATACGGATTGCGAGTCGTCAGCTTACACGCTTTTGTCCTGTCGAAGAAGAATGTTACGCTTTATGTATTTGTCGCTATTCTGTTCCGCTGCGTACATGGTCCATTATCATATCACAGATTCAGAAACCGTCGAATCCAAAAAAATGTCAGATGGTTGCTTGTGTTGCAAATGTTATTTTGGACTCCGGATGTTTTCTCAACAAACATTTTGTTGCAGCGATGGAGATACTTTTGTCGCAAAGAAATCACTGGGTTCGATTCCCGGTTGGGCCGTTTTCGAAAGGGTTTTTCTTAAATGGCTCACGGTTGCACTGTGTATGTTCTTAATGGACTTTTGTGGTGTAGCGAGGTATATAATATTATCTTTGCTGCGTGAAGTCTGAGTGACAATTACCTACATTTAAAAGATGTGGTCTTGGATTTTCGCTGTACTTCAATTACATTAATTTTTGCATTTATTAATCTTTCTCTTTAATGAAAGAAGCTTGTTACCAGAGCTTTAAATCAGTTATTCGTCTATTGTTCCCTAATTTTCAAACATTACTTCAATTTGGATGAAAAATCGTTGAGTTATCGCAATACTTGTGCCTGAACGGCTAAAGGATTATCAAAATGGTGCACACATGTACGCCGGTCTGACTCCCCAGATCCTGGCAGTGTTTGCCCAACTGTCGTGGCGGGAGAAGGCTCTGTTGTTTCTGGGGCTCGTCCACCATTGGCGGTTTTCTGTACGGACTGTGCTTTACGCGATGTCGCTGTTCGCAAAACCTGTGAAATCTATCGCTGATAGTCCGAGTGTTACTTCGGTGAGTGTTCATATTGGTATCAAAGTATTTTTTGAGAGCTTTAGCGTGGTTCAGGCCAATAGGAATCAAACAATGAGGAATATAACTTCGGGCATCCCCAAGTTATATTCCTCATACAAATATTACGTGCATTTAATTACCTGTGATGTTTGTTCTGTTGCATAACTTTTTTAAAACTAACTTACTTACATTTTCTCTTTTAAAAAATAATTTAAAAAAATAAAAAAAAGCATACATTTATGATGCGGTGTATATGAAAAGGTACATATTCCTGTAAATACATAGGCGGTATATAATATCGGGGGACTCTTCTATAATAAAAAAATACCTAATTTCAAATAAAATAAAATGAAACAACATTTAATAAGACGAATTATAGCCATACCCTTCAAAGATCAAATAAAATCGAAGTTTAACGAATTATTGGAAAAAATATCAATAAATTCCGTTATCTATTTTCTTATTAGGAAGTTATGGTGAAGAATTACGCGTCACGCCAAAAACCTTTATTGATTACGTTCGCCCTTGTCTGTAGCATCTAATACAGAAGCTATAAATACTTACACCGTCTAAACAAGTAGTTATCAAAATCGCATGATTTAAGTTGCATTCAATTCTTGATTGTAAAAAGTTTTACAAGAAAATTTGGCACCGAAAATGGGTTTTTCGCATTGACATTACTCATCGCAATCAAGCTCCAAAGTAAAAAGCAGTCGTGTAATAAATATACATAAATACAATTTTATAGAAAAACACCCAGACACTGAAAAACATTTTCCAGTTGTGCGATTCGACCTACGATCTCCGACGCAGATTGCTGCGCGATGCGGTCGTGGAAATAGATAAAAATAGTCAAGATAGGCCCATCCGAACATTTTACGTAAACGTTCTTCGTACAAGAAACTGCGAAACTGCGAAATACATGTTTATCTATGTGTCTGTGGTCACCTGCCTGCAATATTATTATTAATTCAAAAAATAAAAGAAATAGGTCTTTACCTATCTACCTATACTGACTACTCACGGAGGAGGGTGCAAAATAGTCATTCTTGCTCCCTTAAACTGGCGACATTTTTTCGCGCTGTTGGCCCTGTCCTTAGTATACAAGTCTGTGGTCGTGGAATATTTCTTTATTCTAATGTGCATTATAAATTGCAGTACGTGGAGACGGACTCCCTGGTGGGCGCGAGCCGCGACTGCTGGATCTGCTACGACAGCGCGCGCCAGGAGCCGCTGATAACGCCGTGCCGCTGCACTGGTGACGTGGCCGCCGTACACCATGACTGCCTGAGGCGGTGGCTCGTTGAGGTGAGTGAATACTTTACAGGTTAGTACTTGACTGCGATATCACCTGATGCTAAGTGACGACTCAGCCGAAGATCTTGGTTCCCTGCTTCCATACTCCCAAACTAGTATTACCAAGGTGCCTTCAAAAGTGAATGCTATCATTCACCTTCCGAGATTGCTTCCATGATATTTTCCGTCCAATATTTAATCATTGTTTTTTTTTTCAGAGTTCTACGAGTATTGATGGCCTTAAATGTAAGGTCTGCAACACGCCGTACATCGTGCAGGAAACAAACAAGTTAGTATTGTCATTATTTCAATTAGGGAGTCGCATGGCCGTGTGTGGTACGTAGTGTACATGGTAATACCAATGTATGTTTGTTTGCAGGGTGGAGTGGGAGCGCGGGTTCACGTGCGCGCACTGGGTGCGCACGGTGCTGGGCGTGGCGTGCGTGTGCGGCGCGGCGGGCGCGGCGTGGGCGCTGGTGCAGCTGTTCCCGTCGCCCGTGCCGCGCCTGCTGGCCGCCGGCACCGCTCTCATCATCTGCTACGTGGCGCTGCAGTGAGTGTACTTGCCTACGAGTTGTATTCGAAGCTGCCGACACGCGGCTTCGTGCCCTCGCAGTGAATGATGGCGTTATTCTTACTTAAGTTCGCGATCGTTGAAATCCAGTCGGACGCGACTTTTTTTATGGCGTTTGGTTAGTTAAAAGCGCTCAGTCTATAAGGTCACATTTTAAAAGTCAAATGATATTTGATTATTAATTAAATCACGTCTATTAAATAAAATAAAACACTCTCTGCTCCCTCCTTGGTTCTTGTTTTTAACATATTTGAGAAGTTATAGTGTTAAGTCAAAAGTATCTTTAGAGATTATTCTCAAAACTAATAACAGTCTTCTTCGCAGATTCCTGGCCAAAGACACGGCGATGGCCCTCCAACGAGCCAAGGTCTCCTCGCTCCGGATCCTCACGGAGCCCGGCGAGGCGGCGACGGACCAGACCCAGCTGTCCACCATCAGCAAGACGGTCACCGTGGAGATCGCCTCCAAGACCATCCTCGACCAGGCCCTGAAGGGAGATATCAAATAAAATTAACTTTACGGACACAAGTGACGGAAAGTGCTGAAAATACGGAAGTGTTTTCAACATTAAGTGACAAATTATACCAGTTGTTATTCCGAAGGATCTCCAAAAACAGTTCATTCCCTGGAGGAAGAACCAGTTGAGGTAATGAATGAGGAAATTCATAACCGATCCAGAAGCGTAAAATCTACAAACTATATTTTCAATATTCAATGAGTGTATAAGACAAATGTCTAAAACATCAATAGATCAGTTACGGCAGATTTTACTGTGTAAATACGAAAACTTTTCGTGTCGGCAGCTACCACGCTATTAACAGTTCTCCATACACGTAAACTGTGTAAAGACACCTCACCAAAAGAAAATGTACTTTAATAACTGGGAAATTGACCTATAAAAAATCACCCTCTTCAGAGAACAGATTATACTAGAGCTAAATAAACAGCTACCTACGTCGAAGAAAATTTAGCAACTGTTGTTTTGTAAAAGATTGTGTAAAAAAAATTCTCCACAGTGGGAACTTTCCTTGTTTTGTGGTGCCAATGTTGGTGACATTCTAACAGTGTGGTGTTGTCAATGGTTCGATGCAAAAGCCCCATGGGCTGAGGTACATTTGACCGTCTCACAATCGGTTTGCAGGTCAATGTTACATCAGAGACTAAAGCGAAATGAACAAGCGATCGCAAAAAAAAAATTATAATATTGAAAATGGACGAAATGTGAAGTGTTTATTTGTACTCTAAAAGTGAAAGGACATACTGGAGTGAAGAAAGTGGTGTATTTTCAAAAAATTTACAAAGCATAGGATGTGTACAATATAGTTTTGCTCTTAAATTTTTTTCCATGTTTTGTGAAACATTTTTGAATATTAGTCGTGGAACACTCGTTTGTCCCTTTAATAAATTACAGGTTGTAATAAAAAATAACATACCAAAATGCTCTCGAGCAACTAATTTTGTTGTATCACTTGTCATAGTTCTGTATTATCTATCTTAGTTCATAAAAAAATAATTAGATTTCTCTCACGTGGTGTTTACTCTGTGACATAATAAACAATTTATTTTTTAATATTACATTGCAGAGATGAACGTCTATGAACAATATTCAACAGTAATTATTTCGTAAAATATTACAAAAAGTTAAAAAAAATGGTACAACAAACTTATTAAGTAAATTGTTGTAAAGGTTCGAGAATATTTTGATATTTATTATAAATATAACCTTTTATACAATAATCCCTTTTTTCTTGTATATATATTTAATTGTTATTGGCGTAAAATTAATTCTGATTAAATTCCAGCATTTATAAATTAATATTAGACTAAGCTACGTCGTCGGTACAATCTAAGAATTGGATATGTGTGTGTTAAATAAATAATTTGTTTTTTGAGTGTGTGTAAAACGATTCCAGGCTTCATTTTACGTCAATATTTTTTACTTATATTCATAATATTATATTAATGAATATAATAGTCGAAACGTAATTTTTTAAATTGATTCAAGATTTCTGTCATTTCGATTTCATACGTATTTTTTTATCTTGAGTATTATACCCAAGCAAAAGTAGAAAAAAAACAACAAATGCCACGATAAAATTATCTCTTCATTTATTAATATAAAATCGGTTTCATATTACATTACCGAAAAATGTATATCTTTCACCGATTACGCTGTTGAAGTAGTACGCTAGACTTGCGTAGACTTGTGATATCAACGTGGGCAGCGAGATATTGCGACTACTATAGCAATGGTAATTTTGTGAATGTGTGTGTTGTGAATATTTTAATAATGGTTTTAGTACAAATATAGTAATGTCAATTGTGATTAACTATAGAGGGCGCCATTTTTATTATTAAGGCGTATTAAACGGGTCTGCCCGCCATGTTGATATTTCAAACCAAATAAAGTTTGAATTTAGCGAGTAGACCCTTGCACTTAAGACACCTACACACCAAAACCGGCGGCCTTTTTGTAACGTTATGCCAGCCGTACACCATCCTTCATATCGTCCAATCGAAATGACGCTATCGTTTTGATCAGTTAGAACCGTACAAATAAGAGAACTAAGAAGTTACTACAGTACTACTGACGCCATTGTTGTCAAAAGAAACGTGACGGACACCAGGAAAGTGACGTCATTTTTCATGCGGGCCGCAGGGCCCTGTGTTTATTTCTATCCGATTGGACCAAGACATCATCGTCTATCACTAGTGACGCCATGGCTTCACTTATCACGTGATCGAAGAAACTACAGGTAGCCGTACTAATTTCAGATGGACGCCGCGCGCCGGCTACTTTGCTCGCGTTAGTTCTTGTACGGTCTATTTCACGCCTGATTGCGAGGCAACCTTAGTACGTCGAATGAGATAAAGTTATGCGATAGAAAGAGTCCACAACTTTGCGTTTGTTGCGTGTTGTTTGGGGAAGTTTCAGCCAGGCGCTATTGCGAACTGAATTGCGCTTTTTGTGTCAGCGCTAGAGTCACTATTTCTTTGAATCATCTTACGGAGTGAGCCTTCTGTCGTTAAACGTCGCTGCCGATTGGACAGTTTTGTTGTGTATGCACGAATTGCAGATTGTATCAAGCCTGCAGCATTATGCCGATTGGACAATAGAATGGATGGTCTGTGGCCGGCGTCAGAAAACCGCCAGCTTCGTTCGAAGTGTTCTACCGTCTTTTAAACTGTGTTGTTATAATAATTGCTCTTAAAAATTCTGTGTAACTGATTAGATAAAGTATTTTTAAAATAACTAGAGTTTTATGATGACATCGTTGCCAAATTTTTAAGACTCCAATTTGTAGATTGTGAAAAAATATGATATGTATTTTTAAATATTTTCCTATAAGATATGCCAAGCGGGTGACAAATTAACGGCGCCTAAACGTTGGAGAAATACCACATATTTTAATTCAAAGACCTAATTTTACCGGGCTGATAGTGGCATAGAGGAGCCTGGTCAGGCGCATTCCGTATTTTAGGCTTAGTAGCGAAGTATGTAGCGCGACCGGCGATAGGGTACCCAAACGTGCGTCGGAAGAGATAAACTTACGCGACAGTTGATTTTACGGGTCTAAAATAAGCGAGAACCTGTATTTTTAAATTCTTAGATGGCAGCCCTCTTGTTACGGAAAAATTTGCAGCAGCAGGAGAGATTAATTTGTTTTGCTATAATCCGCTACTTGAAAAGATTCTGTATGGTACAATATGCAGGAACACTACCCACATGAAACACCACACACAATTTTCGAACACTTTAAAAGTGTTCAAGTAGCGGATTATAGCAAAACAAATTAATCTGTCCTGCTAATTATGAATTTCCGCAAAATAACGCCTGCTTCCATTCAATTTTTGCAGCAGCGACAGTAATAGCAACGCGACAGCGACCGGTTGCAAAATGTCATTTACATGCATTTAGTCCATATACGTAGATTATTACCCCTATGTCGTATTACGTAAGTAATCGATTGATATAGTGCATTTCATGTGCGACGTGTGTTCGGCTTACGTAAACACGTTTTGTAAATGACATTTCCGACCGGTGACTATCGCGTTGATACAGCTGTCGCTGCTGCGAAGTTTTACTTAATACGGGGGCTGAACTATTAATTTGAGACCAGTGTAGATAAGTTAGTTGCGACTCAAGAGCTGTCAGCTGTCAGAACCACTCGCCATTTGCATCCGTTATTTACTGTGACAGGGACGTAATAGTGTATCCATAAACGACTAACAATGTATAATAATATCAGAGCTGTATATATATTTATTTCC
This sequence comes from Coenonympha glycerion, assembly GCA_963855885.1. NCBI lineage: Eukaryota > Metazoa > Arthropoda > Insecta > Lepidoptera > Nymphalidae > Coenonympha > Coenonympha glycerion. The sequence continues at coordinate 3,016,895 of OY979631.1, forward strand.
TTTTGTTTTTCATAAGAATTCTTGGCGCGCATTTGTCTTTTAGTTAACTGGACGCGCTTCTAAAATGATAATATTTCTTTAATCGCAATTTACAAAACAGAAATTTATGGAAAACAAAGACTTTCCCAGTGTTGTGTTGGATTAGAGTTTCTCGAGCTTGTCGAGTCTATGGTGTCTATGGCGAGTGGTGACCAAAGACAGCAGGCACTCTAGACGATCGTTGCAACTTGTTTTTCGAAACTCATTGCCATAAGCCTACGATGTATAAGTGTTTCCGAAAAATTAAATAAAATCTGAGAGCCATTCAGATTTCTGGGTTCATTAATAATTATGATGAATGCGCGCTAAGAAATAATTTGGCATATCATTGAGTGCTTTACGTCTGGATCGAGAAATTATTGTCTGGAAATATGCAATAATTAATTTTACCTGTGGTTTTTAAAATACGTAGTAGATTAAATACCGATTACAAACTACAAAATAGACAATAAATTAATTTAAAAAACATTAAAAAATAAAGTTCGGTGGAAACAAATCAGCGACTAGGATATCGTCGAACGTCGAAATTTTTTTCACCGATTATTATTATTTACTGTACTGTAAAAAGAGGCTTGCTACTTTACGTAAACATTGTATTATGTAAAATAAATTACATTATGAATGAATATTTTATATTTTTATTTCCTGATCATACAACGTGTAGAGTTTGGAAATACCATTCAAGGGTATATAAGTAGAAATGATAAGGAATCACCCTGTAAATATATTAAATAAAAATATGCAACTTTATTTTTCAAACTAATTCAAAAGATTTTTTAGTGTACTTATGAGTCATAAGTACCTACACTAAAAAATCAACAGGGTTGTCATAAGTTATGACAACCCTGTTGATGTTATTAGTCGACCGAGACGCGCGTACGTACACTACGCTACAGATATTTTTAACCGACTTCAAAAAAAGGAGGAGGTTCTCAATTCGTCGTAATCTTTTTTTTTTTTTTATTCTATGTATGTTCACCGATTACTCGAAGACGCGTGGACCGATTTGAAAAATTCTTTTTTTGTTTAAGAGGGTTTTGTTTCAAGATGGTCCCATTTTAATCAGGTCAGGATCTGATGATGGGATCCTGGAGAAATCGAGGGAACTCTTCAAATTTTATATGGACACATGAAACTATTTGAGTATTATTAGAAAGAGTAATATTTTCCAAGTTGTCCTATGGTCATCAGGTCAGGATCTGATCATGGGATCTTGGTGAAATCGAGGGAACTCTTCGAATTTTGCTAGTATACTTAAAGCGAGTTGGGTATTTTTTATAGTTACTGGTGCATATGCTAGCAGATACGGATTTGAGTCATCAAGTCAGGGTCTGATGATGGGATCTTGGTGAAATCGAGGGAACTCTTCAAATTTTGCTAGTATACTTGAAGCGAGTTGGGTATTTTTTATAGTTACAGGTGCATTTGCTAGCAGATACTGATTTGATGTCAGGTCATCAAGTCAGGGTCTGATGATGGGATCTTGGTGAAATCGAGGGAACTCTTCAAATTTTGCTAGTATACTTGAAGCGAGTTGGGTATTTTTTATAGTTACTGGTGCATTTGCTAGCAGATACTGATTTGATGTCAGGTCATCAAGTCAGGGTCTGATGATGGGATCTTGGTGAAATTGAGGGATCTCTTCAGATTTTATGAACACACCTCAAGCGATTTAAGTATTTTTACAACGCCTTGTGCATTTTATTGTTTTCCACTAAAAAGTAAAAAATAAAAATGGGAAATGCTTTCCAAAAAACCAACTTCAAATGCCACTACAAAGAGTGAAATAATTTTTATTTAAATTTTAGGTACCTACACCAATTCGAAGTCGGGCGATTGTCTATGACTTCTTCGTCATTTCTTCGCACATCAAGTAAGTAAGAAGGACTATTAGGGATTGTATGAAACATTGCCCGACTTCGAATTGGTGTAGGTACCTAAAATTTAAATAAAAATTATTTCACTCTTTGTAGTGGCATTTGAAGTTGGTTTTTTGGAAAGCATTTCCCATTTTTATAATCCACGAAGACGCGTCCCACTGTCAAAATCGCGTACGTTTCTTTCGATTCCTATGGAGTTTGACAGAGTGGGGCGCGTCAACGTGGATTGAAAATATATCTAGGGCTGTGTTTGATTTCTTTCGGTAAAAACTACGGCATTTAAGGGGCATGCCATGGGTGTGCCCGCGAAATTAATTTTTTTGTGGTTTTTTCGCAATTTTTGAGCCAATAACACATAAAAGGCTTATGGCAGTCAAATTGCAGAAATTCCAGTATCGTCAAAATCTCTTCTTAAAAGCGTCGAGTTAAAGAAATTAGTCCGAGATTTGCGAGTTACCCACGTCAAACTCGATACTCTGACTAATTTCCTAGGAAAGACATTTTTATGCAAGGATTTTGATATAAACATATAATGAAGATGATACTGCCATCCCCGCAAATTGACTGCCATAAGCCTATTATGTTTAATTAGCGTATAAACTGCAAAAACCACGAAAATTTTGAATTTCGCGGGCACACTCGTTGATTTCACGTTAAGTCAAAAGTTATTAGGGACTTCATTTCAAAGTTGACTCTCAGGGATAAATAGATATAGACAATAAGGGTATTATCACACGGTAGGTACCTAAAGTATTATTTTGGAATTCAAAAACATGTATAATAATAATTAATTATATACAAATTCTCTAGAATTTGAACATTAAATTAGTGCCAAAGTATAATATTTAATATTCGATATTATTGTGGTTATAGTATTGTGTGAAGTCGATGACACTGAATTTAAAATCATTCATTACTACAATTTTCTAATTTTCTGATCGCTTGATCTCTGGTCTGACCTAAAATTATTTTTAAAAAATCATTTTTCATCCGTGCCTCTTAAAGTGATAGTTTTTGAGAGTTGCAACGTAAGGAACCTCCAGGATATTATCCACATGTAAGTATGAGGTTTCGTATTTTTTCGAAAGTAAGAAAGAAATGTGTCATATGCATAATTTTAATTATCGATTTCATTCTTAGAATAACTTTTGTATTTGGATAGAAACACCTACTGACTTAAAAATAAAATAAGAATTATAATAATAGAAAACGGTCGAAAGATCTAAGGTAAGATACCACTTTAATTCATACATTTTAAACAAAATTATGGTGGTGAAAAATAGGATACTTATTATAGTACCTAAGTAGTTTGCTAGACTAGAACATAAAATTACTAAAAGTTTCCAATTCTATCGATACCAACTAATAATAATTGGTACACTCGTACCTACCAAATTTTTTTGGTTTCAACATTTCCTTATTTCAGTCCTATTTTTAATAAATGAGTAATGTGCGTTCGACACAGGCGTTCGATAGAGAATCGGTGAAATAATTAAACTGAGAACGCTCTTATATTGGTGTAAATATTGATAAGTACTTTCCAGTATTTTTGTGTAATACGCCATAGACTCTTTATTGACGAATACGAATTATATATAATTTATTAAAACATTGAACATGTTTTATTAAACTACTTATCCTTCCTAAGGTTGTCTGGTGGGTTAGAGAGGCGAGCAAGAAACAAAGTTTTTAGTGATACCTCTCTCTAATTTCGGAATGTGTATACTGCGTGGTCCTATTGGCCGTAACAGTGTCACCGGTGATTTGGGCGGGCATGAAGCCTCGCCAGAGGGTGAGAAGGCGAATACCGCGAAGCTGAACCTTATACTTAAGTGAGAACTGGGTAAGCGAAAATACCTACTGAAACCTAAAAAAAGATCTTGATGGTCTCTTCAGCTCTCACTTCAAAAATTCAAAATGTAACTTTTGATAGCCTAGTCGTATAAGATCTTTATTTTCAATGAAAGTAAGCGTATGCCATTATTTCTAACCAAGTTTACAATAAAGCAATAGAAAATGGTGTGAAATACCATATTTTACAGAAAGCTTGCATTGTGTATCAGTAGATAACAAGGTGCATACATAAGAAGAGGTACCTACACTGTACACGGGGCAACATTGATTTTCAGTAGTTGGCATTTGGCCAGCGGGAGTCGCTGGCAGCGAACGCGCCAAGGCTAAGGTCGTAGGTTTCGCAGATTCAAGTAAGCACTAAGTTTATACCTACCTAGTTTTGAAACGAAGTTTCCTTTCCGACGGTACAGGGAGCTAGGCGAATGAAAATGGATTTTTCCCTCACGAAAACTAGGCATAGAATCCAGGACTAACCAAATTCCAATTTTGTAATCTACGAACGCAAATACCATTGAAGTTCACCAATTGGATGATAGACTGCAAATTCTACTGTCTAGTCTGATCTAAGTAGGTTCAGAAATGTTTAAAAAGGTCATGACATTAACGTCTTATAAGCAGACGATATTGAAATAAATTTTTTGCGAACAAAAATAAATTTTACCATTATTGACATAGAGCGTAAAATTAAATGTAGTCCAAAAGCAACATGGTCGACGATCATGAAATTAAATTTACTTTCCACGATAAAGTTGAAAATTGAAATATTGTATTTCCTATGTTGAAATACATTCAATTTAACACTCTAAACCACTTATGTAAAGACGTAAAGTTAATTTTTATTTTTCATTTCTTTATTCACATCACTCAGTGTGAAAACGTCACTTGAATAGCCTCCATGTTCACTTAACGTGAAGCAATTGACTGGTGAAGGCAACTGATTATATTTCTCAGAGTAAAGTCCATTAATTAGTTAGATCATTGTAATTTGTAACCAGTCCATGGTGATTTTTATAGGAGCGTCTTGAAATATCCAGCGCGTTTAATCATTTTGAAATGGCAATTGGCAATGATTACAATTGGAGTTTACCAAGCAAACACACGTGCACTTTATATTCCCTCTCTCACATAATCCGATAGAACCTATTCGATAGAAAATAGGTGCAGGTATAACACTTATGATTCTACATACAGTTTACTCGTATGATAAAAGCTTTGGTCTTCGGGATTTGAAGGGGATTTGGAGCTATCGGGACAAATATAAAGTAAGTAAATAAGTATTTTTGACCAAAGCTTTTATGAAAAACGTGTAGAACGTAGATTCGGTTCAATAACAAAAAATTACAAAATGGCGGCCGCTTTTTTAATTCTGACCACAGATTCTTTTAGGGAACAATGATACAATGATTTCCTGTCTGATGACGAAACAAGAAATGAAGGATGTTAGGTAGAGAAACTCTGTTCTAGACATTAAATAATAATAATCACAGATAGAAATGCCAATGTTACTGGAAGATGTGCGGCCAGTTATTGAGTTATCGCTCCGACTACTTAGCTTGCTTGATTGCTTGCTTGCTTACTTGTCGACAGACTCCTGTTTTTTGAAGTTTTCTCGTGACTGAAAACACCAATTTTGATGCGGTTTTCGCCAGTAGACGTGAAGTTCCAAGCACAAACTGCTATCACCGATACTTATGGGTCTAGCGGTTAACCCTGGTCTGCCAGGTCAAAAAAACTGTTTTCGGAATTCAACCAAAAGCAATATATTCACTCTGGAACGGTGGGACAATACAATATACATTATACAATACAGTATATAGTATATAGTACCTACTGTATATAAACTCGCCGGCATATTTAGCGGAACATAAAAAAAAGGTTTGATATCAGTATCGTATAAAGTTGCTGGCTGGTTTATACGTTATTTAATTAAAAAAAAAATATTTTCAAATTAAGAAAACAACTGAACATCACATTTTATGCAATTGTTTTAATTTTATTCAAATACACCTTATCTGGAGCGAACTTCGAGTATTTCTTCCTTCTGAGTTTGATTTAAAATTTCATTGAAATACTGTTTTTTGTTAGTTTTTTTTTAATTGCGTATCTTTCTGGAGTTGATGACTGAATTATGCCTGACTTAGCCCCAACGGAGATTGCCAGGGCACTCGAAATGCAAAGAAATGGTCAAACCTACAGAGTGATATCCAGAGATCTTCGTCGACCAGTTTCAACGATCTATCGCAGTATCCAACGGTTCAGGGAGACCGGTACTTATGTGAGAAGAGCAGGATAAGGCAGAAAAAGACGCACTTCGAGTAGGGATGATCGTTTCATTCGGCTTCGTGTACGTAGGAACCCCCGTTTGACGGCCGTCCAAGCCCAACATGAGTTAGAAGCAGTGCGGGGTGTAACCTTAAGTGAGCGTACGGTACGAAGAAGGCTCGAAGAAGCTGGTTTGGGTTTATTTGTGCCCGCCAAGGCTCCAAGGCTCGAGGTAAATCATCGTAGAAACAGGTTAACTTTTGCTCAGGAACATCGACTTTGGAACGCGGACCAATGGAGTAAGGTATTGTTTAGTGATGAGTGCAGAATTCTCTTAAATCAAACTGACGGCAGGCAAAGAATATACAGACGCAAAGGAGAACGATACATTCAGACAAATTTTGAAACTACAGTTGCATACGGTGGTGGATCAATAATGGTTTGGGCGGGCATTTGTTTGGGAGCTCGCACAGACTTGGTAGTGATTGACAGAGGGAGTCTGACTGCAGACCACTATATCAGAGAAGTATTAGAAGAAAATGTCGTACCGTTTGCCCCATATATCGGTTACGATTTTGTTTTTATGCAGGATAATGCTCTGCCGCATACCGCTCGGGTAACTCAAGCTTATCTTAATGATATGAATATCACTGTTATGGAGTGGCCGGCGAGATCACCGGATATGAACCCAATAGAGCACGTTTGGGACTTGCTGAAAAGAAAAGTTAAGTCCAGAATTCCAGCTCCTGCCAACGTGGGAGAACTGCGAATCGCCGTAGTTGAGGAATGGCGGAGACTATCCCAGGAGACCATCGATTACATCATTCTCAGTATGACTAGACGGGTAGAAACTTTAATAAGAGCACGTGGAGGAAATACGCGATATTAATCACCATTTTTCTAATTTAATTAATTGTAATTTTAATATTAAATTTCATTTTTCCAGGTTACATGAAAAGTTCAAAAATGTACCATTTTTCACAAATAGCCTTTACTCGCAAAATCTGTTCTTAATGTGATCTCATTTTAAGTAAAAACAAATGAAACTTTAAATAACAAAAGAAGTGTAGTAAGTAGATTTTAAAATAAAACCATATTTTTTAAATTATGGACCTTTTTTTTATGTTCCGCTAAATATGCCGGCGAGTTTACTATACAGTATTATACTGTATTGCATATACTATATACAATACAGTATACAATAGCGTAGGCTCTACCTACGTGTTGGCTCGGAATGCGTAGGCGACAGAGATAATGACAATCTGTGAGTGCCGACAGGTGCGCCCTGGGGATCTGCTGACACGAGTCCGACTAATGGAAACTTTTGTATTGATGTGTTATGAAGATCTCGAGTATGTCTAAACAACATTCCAAATTATTTACATCACTAAGTTGAAGATATTGGGTACTTGCAATGACGAAGTCCGGCACGCTAAGAGGACAAGAATCTAAGGTATGTGACCGTATGTTGAAGCCAAACATTTCTCAAATATGCCGTCGTTGACACCCACAACACTACGGTACCGCTGACAGCACGTAATTTTGTCGCTTACATTAGCGCCATTTTACAAAGGATGCTTCAGGGCGGAGCCTAACAATACATGCGTGACGGCAGTAAGTGCTGACCCTTCATCTCAACCCCTTTTTATGTCCCACTGCTGGGCACGGGTCTCCTCTCAGACTGAGAGGGGTTTGGCCATAGCCCACCACGCTGGCCAAGTGCGGGTTGGCGGGCTTCACACACCTTCGAGAACATTTTTGTGAACTCTCAGGCATGCAGGTTTCCTCACGATGTTTTCCTTCACCGCTAAGCAAGTGATATTTAGTTTCCTAAAACGCACATAACTCGGAAAAGTCAGAGGTGTGTGCCCAGGATTCGAACCTGCGACCTCCTTATGAGAGGCATAGGTCAGAACCACTGAGCTATCACTGCTTGCTGACCCTTGTATATGTTTAATTGGGTACTGGCGATCTCTCGCATTGACTTTATGCTTGGAACCGATTGATCCGATATGGACATAAGCTGCCTGAGCCAAGTGCCAAATAGCGTTAGGTATGGAAATGGAAAAACATTAAAAAAAATTGTCACTTGGCTCAGGGGGCTGGCCATTGTCTGAAGGTAGGTATTCACTATTTTGTTGTCGCAAAAGAGTAGGTAAAAAGCAGCAGCAAAAGAGATAATGCAGCCGAAGATGTTATCGTACTATTCTGGAGTAACCAACCCTAACGGTTTCCACTGCACCTTTGGGTAGGGTTCTAAAGTGACCTTTGCGGGAATTGCACCCTCTCACCTCCCGCTCGAATCCGACTGCTTGCCACTACGGCACTGTAGTTGTACTACCTATATCTAAGTAAAGTTAACCCAAGCAAAGAGCGCAAAGACTATGGTAGCTGGTGCCAGGGATTACACATTATTAATACCTACTCCGTACACTGAAAGAACCAATATTAAACTTATCACGCAAGAGGTATAAGTTAAGAAAGTGTGTACCGATAATAGACATTTATCCCTGGACAGGGCAGACGGCGCGAAAAAATTACGTCAGGTTATCGGTGCCAAAAATGCTTGTTTTGCCACCAACAGTAGGTAAGGGCCGCGCTGTATGTAGTTCAGTGTAGCTCAGCAACCTATAGAGTTTTGTCAGATGGCGCTACTGTTTGCTTGTATTTACGTAAATCGTTCGGATGCCCATATCCTGAGTTTTCTTATCAATGGTTTATGGTACCGATGCTTTTCTTTGTGATATTTCGTTCTCGTTCGGAAAGGCTTAGTACACGGTCTATCCACGTTTGATGCCCACAAAGCTTACATCTACCCCCGCAGTGTTTCGGGTGGAGAACTAAAAATAGCGGAACTTAGGTCACGAATCACGATACAATCCCTTCTGAGAATGCTTGCAAATGTCAACGTTCTGCTGCGATTTGTTATACCTTATACTTAAATAATTGCAAATAAATTTTAAGATTTGATGAAGCAAAAACCCACAGATTACTACAAAATCTAGTTATTGGCTATGGGAAAAAGGTTGACTGACTGACTGACAGACTGACTGACTGCTGATTGACAGACTGATACAATTAGAGTTAGACGACACACTCTCTCGTAGTGGACACCTCTTTGATTATTATTATTATTTCCATATTTTATTTATTATTATTTTTACTTATTATTATCTCTAAAGAGGTACACGAGCGAAGCCGCGGGTGCTCTTAGTATATCATAATCTTGTAACAGCCGCTTCTTGTTCTATCACTGTGAAAAACGATTAGGTACAAAACAACACAAATTATTGATTTTTCCCATTACACAACATTTATAAAGCCTTTACTTACTTAAAAAAAAATCACCGATCAATGTATGCCCATTTTACCGATAAAATAAATATGACAGATAAAAATATTATTATTTTTTCGAATTTTAAAATGTTACTGTATTATTAATAGAACGCAATTTTGCGATTATTAGGTAGTACTCGAAAGAAAACGAGTTTTGCCGATCGTTCGCGAGGAAAAGAAATTGTTGAGGGTTTTCGCGCATGCTCCACCCCAGGTTGAATCGGCGTGACGTCATTGGGATTAGGGATGTGCTCGTAACCCTTGTTTGTACGATACATTTTTTTCATTATTTTCTAACATTGTTTACTAAATTACAATTTTTTAATAGATATAAAGTTAAACGTGTCGTAGAACATTCGGCAGAAACCAACCAACCACTCTATGGAACATCACCAACCTACTGTATGGAATTTAACACCTAAAACAACTCAAATAATATTTTCATAAGTGATTTTGCCAAAGATGGCGCTGTCTCCAGCTCGTGCTAACGTGTTTGTCATACAAACATTTTCGTAGATTTTCCGTGACGGGAAAAAACAATTTTCGCCTAGCCCTCCGCACGATACAGTCCGAAAAGAAACTACGTTCCATAAACAGATCATGTGTACATACGAGTACATCTTATTGTGCTGCACAACGCATGCAGCACAATAAGAGAAGTTAAGACGTGTCAAGGTCAAGTACATCTCTGAGTACCTACAAGCTAAATTGTCTGTAATACTAAGTTTGCTATAACGACAATTTGTACGCACTAGAATGCGACTTTCTTAATCGTTTAATTAATTGGCGTAAGCGTGCGTCTACACTTTATTTATTCAAGTTATATGTAGGTATCTGTACTTGTTATCATCGAATAGAAGATTAAAATATTTTGATAAATGCCTTGATAAATTTTCATAAAAGTTTCATAAAAGTCAAGTTACCAAGCCAAGTTACTTATTGATTGTATAATGTTCTTAGAGTTTGTAGGAAAATAAACAAAAAGTAACTTATCTAGAGGTCTTTAGAGGTATTGAGACGACTCGATCATACAATATAAACACGGGGTAAGTGCGACATATACAAAATAATTAGATTAGATTATTATCTTTAAAAAAGACACTTAAATATTATACCTACTAGGTACCACCTTTCCTAATATCACTTTACATAATATGTATAATATATATATTAATATGTATAGTATTAATAAACGCAATCTAAACACACTCATAAGTCTATCACCTATCCATTATATTATGCTGACGTGTAAAGACGCGTGATCTTGAATTTATTATAGACTTTTTATCCTCTGTAGGTATGTTGTTAAATTATGAAAGACGTTATAATTGATCGTCTATGTACGACATACGGCAAATATTTTTTTTCAATTTGCTAGTCAAATATATTCGCTTACCACCCAAGTTCAAGCCTATTCATCAGGCCTTTTACAGATAACGACAAATCGTAAAAAGTTTGCTTCATAATCTTTTGATAAGATTATGTAGAGATAAGGGATTAATTAAACTTTTAAAGTCTTTTTTTATTTAAACTTTATTTTTTATATAATAATAATTATCTACTCTCAGTCTGTATGACTCTAAGTTGCTGTTTTCTATAAATAAAATATAAGTTGCTTTAAATAAATTCTTGTATATTTTCTAAATACCTTAACTACAACCATAATAAATACATGTACCTAAATGGTGTCAGAAGTAGGATGCGAACCTACTCGTAGATCTTTTTATATTATAAATAATAAAAATTATTTATTTTTAACATGACTCTGTTCCTCTCAAATTATCGATAAGACAACTGTTCTCCTCCTCACTATTCTGATCTCATGAAGGCAGTCTGTGAAGCTCGCCCGACGCGAAATAACGTTCGCGTTCCATATTTGAAAATCGTATGGAAATACGGATTGGAATTAAATCAGTTTTGTGCCGGTGTTACAATTTGTGAAAAAGTAGGTTGAGATTTAATTAACTTATTTTTATCTTACATTTTTTTTTAAATAGCGTTAGTAAATAGCATTATTGGTTACCTTATTCCCATTTTATACAATTACTATTAATAAGGGTAACTTAATAGGATCTAATTTTAAAATTACAGTCCACTCTATTTGACTCTATAAGTATAGATCATGGAAAAACTTTGCATAAAAAATCGTACTAACTTCGATGGTTGGATATTAAAGTATGAGAAAATAAATAAATAAATGAGAACTTTACATCGATGTCGAATAACTTAAAAAAAAAATAACAAAAGGAATTCGTTGAATCCGAATGACATAGATAATAAATGGATATTTTAAGTCCAGCAAGGAGGTTTTGGTGCATTGGAGGTTTGTCCACATGTCCTGGAGGTGTTTATCGATTCTGCGCGTTGAGGGGCGGAGGCGGGAGGGGGGGCGGAGTACGGGAGAGGTGTCGAGAGGTCGGGAGAGTCTGGTTTTTTCAGCACGTGTTTCTTGCACGTGCTAAGATTGTTTGTTTTTAATAAACAAGGTTGTTTCAACGTTTGTGAAATACTTAGAGCGACAAGGTGATTCGAATTGATCTACTTCGCAAGGGTTAAGCGTTACGTAAGATACATTTCACCATTACAACTTGATGATTGTCCATTAGAAGTTAGTGATAGTTCAATGGTGCAGAAGCCACTCCAGACTGCCCCTTGTCAGGGGTCGTGGGTTCCAATCTCGGGTACATTTGACTTTTTGCTTTCTGTTTGCGTACGTACATCATCTTCCACTGTCGGAATTTTTTTCTTCCTATGCAATGCAATAATCAAAAAAGTCAATTTTGTTAATTTCTGTGGACAATTCACCAAAATACTGAACAATCTGTAGTAGATATTACATTATCACAGAACCTAGGTTCAAACGCTTAACGCACTAACGGTGGAAGGATTTTTTCTTTAATCTGCAAGTTAGTAATTGACTGCGATCTAACCTGGTAGTAAGTGATAATGCAGCCGAAGATGTAATCGTACAAACTTGGAAGGGGAAAGTAAACTCACCCCTAACGGTTTCTACACAGCATCGCGCGTGAATGCATAATCGCTTGGGGGTGCGTCTTTGCTGGTAGGGTGGTGACTAGCCACGGCCGAAGCCTCCCACCAGACTAGACCTGAGCCAATATAGAAATCATAAAATTCCAAATTAGTCCGGGGCGGGAATCCAACCCGGGACTCGAACTGTGCCATGCCATGAAAATCTTTATTTTTCACATACAGGGCATAGGCATAAGTTAAAGGCTCTACTTATTAGTCAAAGCTCTACCGCTAACTTCGGAAAGCAGGTTTGCACCGAGAAGAACTGGCAAGAAACTCGGTACTTGCGCTTTTCAAAACAGCTTTTCTTACATTCCAAGAATCCTCGCCATTAAAAAATAAATACATATACATAATATTGGTTACGTTAACATTTATACATACTTACTATCCCATTATCAAAACACAATAGGCGTCTTATAACCTTGGATACAATAGGTTAAAATCTGTGCAATAGGTACAATATAGATCAAAATTATGTTAATAACCTATTATAGACAGCGCCAACGACTGCCGCTGATGTTAAGACCAAATTGACGGCTAAGACGATAATTGACGACGAACAATCGACGGATATAAAACCGCAGCACAACAAAGATTACTGCAGTGCTATTCTACAAAATTTCCATCTCTGAAACAGCTGCCAGACAGCTGCCAAGCCGAAGATGGCATGCAAAATTGTACTCTATTACAACTGACAAATTCATAGATACATAGATGTACGCTCGTCGCTGTTTTGCAGAATAGCACGGCTGATCCAACTCGTCTCAATACAATTACTGATTCAGCAGTCGTTCGCGAGTGATAAGCGACATCAACAGAACATTATCACATAGGGCTGCCATTTATTTACTGATTAGGTTCGCCCATTGATTAAACATATTATAGGATTAGCAGTCAGCACTTACTGACGTCACACATACAAATTTTAGGCTCCGCCCTGAAGCCGGATTTTTAAATTGTCAAAACGAATTTCGAGTCGACTCGCATCGCAGAAACGAATCGAATTCCTCCCATTGAGATACTATGTACTAACGTATTCCTCCATACATTTTCAGCCAGTGCAATCAGCTATCGGCAGCATCATACAAGCGCAGGCAATGTATAACCCGGTTACAATATCCGTGGACCTCGCTGGAATGCGTACCCCCTTCCCGTTCTCTTTTCACCTCCCCGCGCTCGCCTCGGCGCTTTTGTTTTGCGCACCATATCAGAGCGCTGACACGACGTGACGTCATCAACGCCAGGTCCTCAAATATTGTAACCGGGTTATATGGAGGAATTGGACTAGCTTGTGCGATGCGCGTTGACTCGAAATTCTTAAATAAACCTGTACTTTTTTCGAGGAGGAAAAACTTCCTCACGGAGTTTTGCCTTTCGGCAGATTATGCCGATTCGCACGGACTAAAATAACCTCCCCGCCTTCTGAGTCAGCATGGAACCGCTAAGCGTTTCTTCGTGACCCTGTTAGTTCTGGCTCTTCTCCTTTTCTTCCTTCTTCCTGTCCTCCCTTTTTCTCATAGTACCTTTCAACATTTTGCTGTATCCGCTGCCAAGCTTCTTTCCCCGACAGCATTCGAGCTATCAAGTGACATAAACCCACAGACTTGTATACTAAAGACAGGGCGAACAGCGCGAAAAAATGTCGCCAGTTTATACCAAGAATGACTATTTTGCACTATCCCCCGTCAGTAGTCAGTATAGGTAGATAGGTAAAGACCTATTTCTTTTATTTTTGAATTAATAGTAATATTGCAGGCAAGGTGACCACAGACACATAGAGAAAAAATAAAAAATAAAATAAACATGTATTTCGCAGGAGTTTCGCTTTCGACAGATGGCGCTAGATTTTCTTGTATGAAGAACGTTTACGTAAAATGTTCGGATGGGCCTATCTTGACTATTTTTATTTATTCATAAACCTCTATTAACCCCTCAGAAGTCAGTAAGAGTACGTTTGTACCAAGTTGTAGTGCACGTAAAGAAGCACTGGATGTGCAGACGTCGCCAGCCGCTGCCGCAAGCCCGTGGGCAGTGGTATCGATCGCAGCGGGTTCGACTGGTGACCCAATAAACTCCCTTCAGAGTACAGCGATTGACGATTCGCCTGCTATTATATCCGTGAAGGAATGTCACGTTATATTTTTAGTGTTTTGGCCTATGGTAATAATATCAAGATGAGCCCATCCGAACATTTTACGTAAACCTTCTTCACACAAGAAAATGTATCGCGATATATATTCCTGCGAAATACTGCGTAGGCCTACAGCTTACTACTGACGCCGGAGGGGGGTTTTGCTCCCATAAACTGGCGACATTTTTTCGAGCGGTCCGCCGGGTCTTCGTTTTTGGCGTTATCTTACATCCCTGGCGTAGTGGCCCGTGGTACGCAGTACCTACGCACTTGTTGAGTGGAAGTTCCGATTCCTGCCACGGACCACTTTACAATTTTAAAAATTATATATTCGCTCAGGTCTGGTCTGCTCAGGCTTCGGCCGTGGCTAGTTACCACCCCACCAGCAAAGACGCATCACCAACTACCAAACGATTTAGTATTCCGACGCGATTCTCTCTCTTCGGTCGGTCCCTAATGACTGAGGATCGTGACTATCAATCACGGCGAGTAATCCTGCGGTGAATTAGCTCCTTCCACCTTGTTCTGTCTGCAGCCATGTGGACTGCTTCGTAAAATGAACTGGCGCCAGCTTCCTTGAGTTGGTCTGACCACCGGGTTGGAGATCTGCCTTTTGGCCTTATTCCTTCCACGTTGCCAACCAGGATTAATTCTGACGCGATTAAGTGTATACAAACAGTTCGGACCTCGGGGCTAGTTACTTACTTACAATACTTACACATTGCTATTTGCTGCCTGTGTTGGTGGTGTTGGACCACTACCTTCTAGAGCAGTGCTGCAGTACCGTTTTAGTATTTTCATGCTTTCATAATAAAATGAAAATGTCAAAACAGTACTGCAACCTTACTGCTTTAAGAGGTGGTAGTAAAGCCACCAGTCAAGTACTAAAAAATATTATCATGAAGGATAATAATAAATTGTATTGCGATGTGTGTAAGGTACTAATACTCGTATTCATTACAGTGCACAAATGTAACACAGATGCACTCTCCATTTCCTTATTCCCATAATTCTATAGCACGGCAGCCAACACCGCGATACCGAGCGTCACCTAATAATGATAATGACAATGATTGTAACAATCGCAATGATTGCATCAGGTTACGTAATCCGTCATCCACTTCCGGAGAGCACAAAAGCTACACCACAGCCTACAAAGCCTACAAAGAATTTTTAGTCCCATTATACTAGATGGTTCTAAAAATAAATTCGCTGTACATTTGCGTTCATTCATTCATTCTGAGTGACGGCCTTGCTTCATTCAATCATAAAACACAACGTGACGTGTAAGACCCATTTGTGAATGCATTTATGTCGTAGCCAGATCCAAGAATTGATGATTTCATGATATGACCGATGATTTCATGAAACGGTTAGATAAATTTTGAATTTTCGAAAGCAGAAACCGGAGTGATTAATTATCAGAAGTGAGAATTTCCGGAATAAATCTTTTTTAGGGTTCCATACCAAAATGGTAAAAATCCCTTATGGTGAGACTTTCTCCGCCCGTCCGTCTGTCACACTCGATTATTTCAGTGACTATTGACGAGCTGAAATTTGGAATAGTTGTAGGTAATTGTGACGCGTCGTCATTGCATTTATTAAAAACTAAGTAGCAGTGCCCGCGGACTCCGTTCCGCGTTGGAAATATTTTTGTCCCGGCGGCCCGTTTGTCCCGCGTAATACTCACAGTCCCTTCCCCCACAGCGCTAAACGAGACGCGACGCGACCACGACGATCGGATAGATACTGCCTATACTTACCTATCGCCACGCACTGGCCGTTTCATGAAATACAAGCATTTAAAAAGTTATAAATTCAAATATCCAGGCCAGGCCGAGGTCGGCAATAACATAAAATGATCAATTCTACGACAGTCATATGACATAACTTACGAACGTCCTAGAACCAGGAACCCTCAGTGCGCGAGTCCGATTCGCTCTTGGCCGTTTTTTTGTATATTGTAGCCTAGAGTATATCTAACCGAACCTAACTCACGTATGTCTAGCTATTTATAGGTCTAGAAAGACGCTGGCTGATTAATCTGCCGCCACCATCTTGCCTGTGAAGGTTAAATTTATACAAGGTCTCGACAATGTTTGTTGAGAGCTGATTGATATGGTTTTTCATACTACAAAACTTATAGACTATCACTAACCTCCATAATAATAACTCTCTTTTGTGATAACGACGACCTCTCTAGGGGAATTTGGTACCTAGCGCACTGGAATTCGAGCAGGAGGTCCCACTTTAGAAGTTTAGATGCTACACAAGGGCGCGGCGCCCCCTTTGGAATTTTATAATATTACTAGCCAGACGAGAATATCAGTTTTTGACAAACCTAACGGGAATACCAACCAATAGGTGTATTCCGGATAAAAAGTAGGTCATTCATGTAATCCACCTCCATCAGTCAAATCGGTTCAGTAGTTGCGAGTGAAGGAATATTTAAGGTAAAATACAAACGTTGGATACCGTTTAACCCTCTTAAGGGGCTGAGTTTTGAAAAATCATTTCTAAGTGCACCCCTATAGACTTCACAAGGAACCCACTCGTATGTGCCAAATTGTAAGTCTCCAGACTCAGTGGTTTGGGCTGTGCGTTGATATGTTCCGTTTACTTTACGGAACCCTAAAAAATGTTCTTAGGCTAAAGCGGCTGCGAGGAAAAATCGTTAGCAGGCTGGCTGGTGATTACAAAGCAGTATACTCTGTCTTTTGTGGAACAACGGTGTCAAGGGCGCCCGCTCCGTGCGCCGGGGCAAAGGGCACTGTTTGTCCCGGGGCTCCCCGCTTGACTGCGTGTACACTTTACAGAAGGACTATTCACGTAAAGCATCGGCTGCATTTCGTGAAGTGAAATGTTTAAAAAGGTCATAGCATTGAGGTATATAAACAGACGATATTGAAACCAAAACATTTTTTGCGGACACTGGAAAACAACTATGAAGGACAATAGAGCTTAAAATTGGATGTAGTTCAAAACGCAACATGGTCGAAAATCGTTTAATTAAATTTACTTTGCGCGACAAGTTTGAAAGATTGTATTTCCTATGTGGATAGTTGAAATGCATCCCATTTTATTCTCTAAAGTTTAGAATATAAAATGGAATGTATTATATTAATAGATGCAGGTAAAGTTAATTTTTCAGTGTGAATTTTTAGGGTTCCATACCAAAATGGTAAAAATGGAACCCTTATAGTGAGACTTTCTCCGTCCGTCCGTCCGTCTGTCACACTCGTTTATTTCAGTAACTATTCAAGCTATCGACTTGAAATTTAGAATAGTTATAGGTAATAGTGACGCGACGTCATAACAATCGTAAAAATTTGAAAATTGTTTTTATTTTTATTTAAAAAGGGGGGAAAACCGGGTCGATAAAATTTCAAAATGAGATAACAATATTGAGTGGGGTATCATACGAAAGGGCGTTACTTGTGTATTCTAAAACTAATTTTTATTTATTTTTATGCCTGATAGTTTTTGATTTATTGGGCAAACTGTCGAAAAAAATACCGTTCCCCCCCCTTATCTCCGAAGTTTACCAATCGAAAAATCTGAAATAATTATGATCAATAGAAGTTAACGTATATTTTACAGGAAAAATAAAATCAACTCGCTGACTAATATACTTTTTTTGATAATAACAATAATCCGACAAAAACAAAGTTACGTTTGCGGTTTGCTAACAAAAGTACCTACATGTAAATTATACTCGTAAATTCATGAACAAAAGTGATTCTTTCAATGTTTTACTTCTTTTATGGTATGGAACCCTCGGTGCGCGAGTCCGACTCGCACTTGGCCGGTTTTTATTTCTTGATTCACTTTCACTCAGTGCGTGAAAACGTTACGTAAGCCCTGTTGAGCTGCCTCTATACTGTAAAACATTTATTGCTTTTACATGAATAGGTAGTAAAAGTTTATATAAGCGCTGTCGATTAGCACAGCACTTCCGAAGGGGTCGACCGTCTACAAAAATTCCATAGGCTATAGAAATGGGGTGGCAGAGCAATGTGGGTCAAGGGCGGTGGGCCGTGCCGAGGGGTACCCATTGTGTCCAAACTTGTTCCGAACTCAACGGGGAAGGGCTGGTGAAATTTGCCAACTTCTTCTGAACAGAATTCTTACTGCGCATAATCTTACAAGGGCTAATAAATTAATTGGCTAAACGGTTATTTAAGCGATCTTTTAGTGACCCACTGGTTAAAAACTATAAAGACAATTAGGTAATATCAAATCATGAATGAACCGTTCGTAGAAGCTTTTTGGGCCTTTAATTTTATTTTGATCAGATGTAAAAACACGGTGCCAAGCTCAATGTAGCTCCAAAATCGAGAAAATTACAAAATTACAGTTACATGATATCTAAGTTCGTGTTACTGTTATTACAATAAATAATAAAAACTCCTCCTTTACCACAAATCGGTTCCCAATAACTCCAAAACTGCGAAACTGGCGTTGTAAACGTTTTGTGAAGTATAAGCGTTTATATGTATATAATAAGACTAAAAAGCTATCTAATTTGTTAATGGATATTCCATCGCCTATATTAAATCTCTCGGATATTTCACACAAATTGGCCTTCAGCAGCACGATCCAATTTAGGGTTAATTAACCGCTTGCTTACTGCTAGGGCCCACTTGCGATAAACTGCGGGTTAAATATTTTTATTTTTAAACTAGACTTAAGGTATATCTTTGGTATCTTGGACAGTATCAGTTGGGGGCAATTGGGTATTAGGATTACTTTTGACTTTGATAAAAATTATTACTTAATTGTAAACTAGGTTAAAAACAATGAGTTACCAAAGACACCTATACTAAAGATACTATAGACCCGGCGGACCGCGCGAAAAAATGTCGCCAGTTTATGAGAGCAAAACCCCCTCCGGCGTCAGTAGTAAGCCGTAAGCCTACGCAGTATTTCGCAGGAGTTTCGACACATTTTCTTGTATGAAGAAGGTTTACGTAAAATGTTCGGATGGGCTCGTCTTGATGTTATTATCATAGTGAGGTACACTGAAAAAAATATTGGAATCCAACAAAGTTTTACAAAGTTACAAGCATTTTTTAACCGACTTCAAAAACAGGAGAGGTTCTCAATTCGAGTTTCGACAAACGAATTTGGGTTTGGCACCGACTTCAAAAAATAAGTATACCCAGATATTATAAGAAAATTATTTTGTGCTTTTGAGTTCCGGAGTGAATTAACTTTTGGTTGAATTTAGAAAACAATTTTTTTGACCTGGCAGACCAGAGTTAATCGCTAGACCCGTAAGCATCGCTGATAACATTTTGTGCTTGGAATTTCACGTCTACTGGCGAAAACCGCATCAAAATTGGTGCTTTCAGTCACGAGAAAACCTCAAAAAAAATGAGACTGTCGACAAGTAAGCAAGCAAGCAAGTTAGTCGGAGCGATAACTCGACTTGCAATTTTTTCCAGTCAATCATTAATTAAACAAGAAACTGATTTTATATCATCTAAACCGAAACCACTTCATCATATTTTATCAAAAAAAGGAGTTAACGGTTTTCGTGGCCCGAAATAACAACCAAAATTTTGCAAACAAAGTCGCTGGCAAAAACGAGTACCTACAACTTAATAAAAGTACGTTTTATGTGCTTTGGCGAAACGAATGCCTTTCAAAAGAAAGTTTTATAGTATGACGTGTTAAACTAGAAAATGGTTTCAAAGCTTTTATACGACTACCCACACAGCTCTCAATGTAAAAACTTGAACCGGCAGTTAGCTGCGCACGACTGGCCGGCTGCCAACGTCATATTGAAATTCCGTTAACGAGGGCAAATTGTATGAGATCGGATTCTTTTTATAAATCAAGTTAGATTACATTCTGAAACCAATTATATTATTTTTTTGGAAAACTTGAAGTTGTGCTACTCAGTCAAGTCAATAGTCAGATCGCTGCTTCTTGTGACAGAGTTGAGACTCGATAGTTAGTAGTAATATATATGTAGTAGTAATAGTAGAGTAGTAGAGGAATAGAGTCAAATATCAATCATATAGAGTCAAATATACTCACCCTGCGTCAACCTGTTTTGCAAGGTTTAGATTAGCAACAAAACTTGCAGAAGTTGACTTCTGTAAGCTATTCTTCCTTTGTTTAGTAGCTTGCGTGACTGTTTACATTGCTTTCAGAAGTTTTTTGCAAGGTTTATTGCTTATCTAAACCCTCGCAGCTTTAATCTTTTGGTTAAAGGCGGGAAATTGTCAAAAATGTCCAATGATAGAGATAGCCTATCTCAGATAGGTACTTAACTCAACCATAATAGCGTAAAAATGTATCACTGCATCAATGTAAACAAAAATGGTTTTCCAAATTGGTTTTGACCACGGTTTCCCATTGATGCAGCTAGTGATTTAACGATTTCCTAGGACTGTGATTAATATTACGCGTTCGGGGCTGGTGTTAGGTGCAAGTGGTCATTGCGGGTTAAAATAACTTATTACCTACTGGAAAAAAACTAAAAAGAGAAGAAAGTGTGTGACTAAATGATTTTTTTGTTTCAGATCCTGAGAAGTCGTCTCTTCACAACGTCATTCATAATGGGAGTTTCAATACACTAGTCACAAGCTAAATGTCTATAGCGTAGCGCCTGCCATGTTAGTTTAGCGATTAGCGACAGTAAACGCTCATTTATGCACAGAGAGGCGGTGTACGTATTCCGGGACTCGTTAAAATTACGCCAAAAACTTTTACAACGGACGACCACGTACTTTAAAGTTGTGGAATTCGTGAAGAAAGACGCCATACGGTACTTCACTTATGACTACGAAATCCACCAAACGTAACTGAAAATAAATATATGTAATTATTATGAACATATTCATAGGTAACGATTACCATTCGAAGAATCTCGTCAAATTGAAAATTTGATTCGAATATCATCAATATTTAACAGTTAATTTTAGTCAATTGACAATAATTTTGTTAAGGTGATACCAACTTTTTTATTGCATTAACGACAAGACGTATATCAACACTATTTAAAATTAATTTTACCAAAAAGAAAAGAAATTCATACACAAGAAATTCGGTTGAAAAATCAAGATGGCGGCAAAGGCTGAGCCGATTGGTCCACTGAATGGCCACGAGTTAGCGCCACTGAACACAAGGGCGGACGGATCTGAGAGACCTCATGGAGTGACGATTGTCCTCCAAGGATCTAGGAACTCTTTGCAAAGAGATGACCCGGGAGAGGACAGGGCAGCGTGGTCCGGAAAACTTCAATTCTTCTTGTCTATCATTGGATATTCTGTGGGCTTGGGCAACATTTGGCGCTTTCCTTATCTGTGCCAGCAAAATGGGGGAGGTAAGTTCAAATTTACATTTCTACTTATTTAATTTGTGTGTGTTGTTACACCTTTAGAACACCGTAGAGACGTAAGCTCTCTATATGTAGGTATGTTCTATCGGTTGTTCAATGGGGAGTGCTCTGAAGAGCTATTTCTCATGTTCCATCCATTCCACCTGGATGGCCGGCAATCCATGACCACCCGGTATGTCAGATCCTTCTTTCCACGCACATGCAAACTATGGAACCTGCTTCCAGCAACAGAGTTATTTCAAAACTATATCATCGGGTTATTCAAGGGGCGGATACAAAAACTTCTTAAGGCAATATCTTATCGAAGCCGAGGCAGCAAGGCATATGATAGTACATACCCAAGGTACTGGCAGCGCTATCTTTGGATGACCAAACTTATGTTTAGGCCAATGAACTGCCAGCTCTTGGACTAGCCGATAGAATCAATCACCTTTTTCGAAATGTCATCAAAAAGAGAACGAGCCCCCGGACCCCACGGTCCAACTCCTAGGTACTTTTATCGTCATTATAAAGGCGAAAGTTTGTATGTTTGCGTGTTTGTTACTCCTTCACGTATCAACTACTGTACCGATGTGGCTGTTTGGGATGAAGATACATGCCTAGCCCTG
The DNA here is from genome assembly GCA_963855885.1 of Coenonympha glycerion. NCBI lineage: Eukaryota > Metazoa > Arthropoda > Insecta > Lepidoptera > Nymphalidae > Coenonympha > Coenonympha glycerion. Next base: position 3,039,389 of record OY979631.1, read on the forward strand.
ATTTTTACTATACATGACTCTTCTTCTTCTTCTTCTTCTTCTTCTTCTTAGCCTTCATCCCGGCATATGCCAGGGTCAGCTTTTAATTTTTACTATACATGACTACGAGCAATAACATCATCGCATGCTGAAAATCGGGCACGTCATTGAAATATTTTTCGTTCTCAATAATATTTATGAAATATGAAAAACCCTAGTTTTTTTCATTGCTCTATGAAAATAATAATATCTAAAGCAATTAATTGATTTGACGACCGAATGGCGTAGCGGTAGCGAACCAGCTTCTGCGTCGGAGGTCGTGGGTTCGATTCCCACTGCTGGAGATTGTTTGTGTGATGAGCATGAATGTTTTCCAGCGTCTGGGTGTTTTTCAATATATTATATATATGTATAATTAATATGTATCTTTATTTATTTTTGTTTTCTATAATATTTTATAAAATGTACAAAAATAATAATTTGTAAAGCAATTGCATTTTTCAATTTAATGTTTCCCCAGAATATGTAGAAATCATGAAATTACGGACACTTTATATTTATTACTTATCACTTTATTACTTTTAAAAATCTTCGTCACTATTATTCACCAAGTTCTCAAATGAACTGTTATGTTTAATCGTTATATAGGAAAATTTTGGTTTCAATCTAATCCTATAATCAAATTAAGTACCACATCCTAACACATAATAAAACTGTTTGTTTTATGTCAACAACAGAATGTAGGTCACCAAAATAAAATTTCCACGGAACGGTTCAGAATATTTTAGTGTTTCTAAATTTAGTCTGCGCGGAGGGGAGGACAGGCTACGGCTGGTATTGATTTTGATGCCACGTCGTAGCTAGCAATCTACGCCGTAGCGGGCGGCTGCGGCGTGCTACGGCTACGACCTTTCTGTTTGTCTACGGCTTACCGTGAAATCACCGTAGATTACTGAGCTTTAGAGCAACACTTTAGGTGTGTTTTATTCACTGAGATACTATGTACTGATACCTCTATGGTTTTATTTAAAGCTAAATTATTTGTATACCGTATACGGTGTTAAATTTTAAAGAATAATATATGTATATAGAAATATGATTTTATTTTAGTAAGTTTAAATAAAAATGAAATTAACTATTTATATTAAAACATTAACTAGCTCACCCGGCTAATGTTCTTTTGCCATTAGAGATATTATAATAATAGCTCAGGACATATCTGTGCTCAGGACCTATTCAGACCTACTGAACAAACAGAAAATATCATAGCAATCAATCGAGCCGTTTTGGAGGAGTTTGGTAACAAACACGAGACACGGGAATTTTATATGTACTCGTAATATTAGAGAGATAACTTGATTTTATGTAGCAATTCACAAAATTGCTTTTCTGAAGTGAAGGTGATTTGAATACGGTGCCTCAGGTAAGAAATATTAACGTTCGGAATCCAATATTATGCTAACAATAAAAAAGCGAGTATGTGCGTAATATATATATACTCCTTAACACCACAACTATACTAAACCGATTTGACATTGGAATGAAAACTACGTTCTCTGGATGAAAAACGCTATTTTTATTCCCGAAAAATCCATTCCCGTGGAAACGAATTTCACTCAGGGCCGCAGGCAAAAGCTAGTTACAGATGTAGGTATCTAAGACCCAAGTGGCGGCGTAGAATAAAAAATACGTGAAATAATATAGTTGGAAGACCTGTTTATGGCACTCAGCACGCCACGATCCACTTCAATACAGTACAGCGATCTCATAAAACATTCGCGCGGTACGGGCCAAGTAGGGCACAGGTCGAGCTTTTAATATTTGATATCTAGAAGTTTCCGGACTGGTAGATTTGTCAAGCAAGTTAGCGACTTGGTTAGGTACCTACCGATAGCTTGACACGTCTTGAAAACGAATATTTTTGTTTTTTAAACCAGTTACACTCACACCCGTATTCACAAACATTGCTTCCTTGGGTATAGCAGCTACACTATATGCTAAGTACGATGTTTTGCAGTGCGTCCGGTATGTCAAGCCTTTCATTTCATAAACAATACATAAATAACTTTTTGCTGTGAGGACGCATAGGATTAAATGGAGCGCTGTGATTGGCTACCGTTGCGTTTCGACTTCACTCGAGTCGACTGACAGGATAGATAGATGATAGATACCTACCTACTGAACATAATAACTAACTAACATCTTAATATATATAAATCTCGTGTCACAATGTTTGTCCTCAATGGACTCCTAAACTACTGAACCGATTTAGTTCAAACTTCGTGAATATCTGTCATTTGGTCCAACTTCAAAGATAGAATAGTTTTTATCCCACGTGGACGAAGTCGCGGGCATCAGCTAGTATTATTATATAAATTGAGAGGTACCTACCTACTGATGAAAACCGATATGGTAGTTGTTGTTAATTAGGTACAAATGTAGCTCTACTTTGTTTGATGGTGAATTTAAAACTATTGAAAAGTAAATAATTGACTTATAGGAAAGTAGTTCTAACCTGGAAACTCCCTGATGAATAAAATCTCAAGGCAACCAATAACTGGTAAATAGGGGGCACGGGAAGGGCTCTGCTGGTTAACTTCAAAAGGTCTTCATTTATTAAAGGCAAAATAACATTTAGAACTATATCTTTAGGAAATCTATATCGTCTTTTGAATTCCTCGGCACTGTAATATTCAAAAGGATTTTGGAAATCCCGTATCACTTTTCTAGTGGTTATAGATCTTCGGAAGTACAATCTCTCACGAATATAATTATCAAAATCTTCTTCATCATTGTAATCCATTGTATTAAAAGCAATAAAATACGAAAAATCACTGGAAAGTTGCAATCGACAAGCTAACACAACCTAAAAAGTAAACATGTCATAGATAACAAACTATAAACCAGCACTATGCGTCGCGAAAAGTACCTCGCGAGCTACTTTACCTGTGCGTTTGTTTTGGTGAACGCATAGTGTCGCTCGACCCTCAAGTGTTGTTTATGAATAGGTTTTCTGTACGCTGTGCGTTCGAGCTCACTATGAGACCTCATAGTAACGTTTGTGAATACGGGTGTCAGTTAGATTGTTACGTTAGTATGATCAGTACTACCGAGTTGAACTCGGTCACCCAGGTACTATGAATTAACTTGAATGGTGTGTCTAAGGTCCACTATTAATATAAGCCTTTCTACTTCAAAAAGTTTCGTACGTGGAATTTTTCCAAGAATTTTGGTAAGACGTCAGACTGAACCTCCCAAGAGCCAAAAGCATTCTTCGTCACAAGAGTTAATTGCTTTTCCGGGTGACAGATTGGCTGCTACCTTTTAGCGTAACATTCGTGCCCTGTTTCGCAATGATTCTTCTTGAGCCCAGTGGAAACACAGATTTTTGTGGAAATCGCTCAGCTTAATGCAGTTTACAGTTTTTATAGTTTGGCAAAAAATACTACAATAAATAAGTTTATGTAAAAACGTCGAGCATTGGATGAAACTTATATCTACCGAGTGTCCCACGACACTCTCCTCGTAAAACGGGACCCTTTTTTTAAAACTTCGTCCATCCGTCCGTCTGTCACCAGGCTGTATCTCGTGAACCGTAATAGTTAAACAGTTGTAATTTTCACAGATGATGTATTTCTGTTGCCGCTATAATAACAAATACTACTAAATATAATAACACAAATATTAAAGGGGGCGCCCATTCAACAAACGTGATTTTTTGCTTGTTTTTGGTCGATGATCCAGAAGAGCCGATTACTTACGTAATTGGGCTTACTGTCTACTGCATCATCATTTCGCAACGTTATTTAAATAATGGTATGGAACCCTTTGTGCGCGAGTCCGGCTCGCACTTCAGGATGGCCGGTTTATTTATAATATTAATAGGCCTATCGCTTTCCAGGGGCATTCCTCATCCCATTCCTGATCATGTTAGTCCTCGAGGGCATTCCCCTCTTCCTTATCGAGATGGCGATTGGACAGAAGATGCGGCTCGGCTCGCTGGGCGTGTGGAACACCATCCACCCCTGGCTCGGAGGCATCGGCATCGCCAGCTGCGTGGTCACTCTGTTCGTCGCTCTCTACTACAACGTGATCATCACTTGGGTGTTCTTCTACCTCTTCAATAGTATTCGGGTGAGTTAGGTATAATCTATTCCACAGATAACTCATAAAGTGATCTGTGGTCTATTTGCTTAGAATTTGTCGTTACAAATAAGTACATGCGCACGGTCGTCGTCCTTTGATGTCCTTTGAGAACTGATGGTGCAACCGGCCGCGCTATAAAATGAAAGCGAACGAACTATACCCGCACCTCTAGCCATAAATCAGGGAACCATTGAATGGAAGCAGTCGTTAATTTGCGGAAATCCGTAATCAGTAGGACTGATCGTTGACTCTACGATTTCGCAGTGTGAAGTTAACATCCCCTGAGGATGTCCGGGTGTCGGGACGAAACGTGCGTCGAAGAATGTGTTGGAAAATTGTGTGTGGTGTTTCATGTGGGTAGTGTTCCTGCATATTGTACCATACAGTTCCAAGTAGCGGATTATAGCAAAATTAATCTGTCCTGCTAATCAGGGCACCAATCAGCAGGCAGAATTTGTTAACAATTACGATAATGTCGTTTTTCTTACACAACCTAGGCTGATCAGTTGCGCGTCGCACTTCGTCCAAGCTAGACGTGTACTTTGTTTTGTGTTATCAGCGCGGCGCTCGGCCGCTCGGCCGTCCGTCGGGCGCATACCTAGGTTATATAGGTATTTAGAGTACTGAATTAGAATGAACGCGGCGGGCGTTGGTTGTGAGGACGAAACAATGGAGCGTAATATTTACGAAGTTGAGTCGGAGTTAGACGGAAGAACATCCAGTTCATCTAAGAAGAGGCCCAGAGAGGATAATGGGGATAGTGAAGAATGGTTAACTGTATCCAGAGATTCAAAGAGACAACAGCGAGGACATCAAGTGAGTGCTAAACCTCAAGTTTCCGTTACGCACCCCAACAAATTACCTAAGCAATTTGCTTTAGCGAAACTTTTGAGAGATAACGAAATTAATGGTATAACGAGAGTTAAATATATTAACCCGTTTAAAATTTTAATAGATTTTGAATCTGAAGTCAATGCTGACAAATTTATCAATCACGGAGAATTTAAAAAGTTAGGTTGGAGAATCCAGCGAACTTGGGAAGTGGGAGTATCTTATGGCTTAGTTTCAAATATAGAATTGGAAATTAGTAATGAAGAATTACTAGCTAACATCACAGCTGAGGAACCAATAGTATCTATAAAAAGACTTAATCGCAGAGAAAAAAATGGCTCCTGGGTACCATGCGAAAAGCTTAGAATCGGCTTTGTTGGTTCGAGATTACCTCCATACATATATCTTCATCATATGCGTATTCGGGTGGAACCTTTTGTGTTTCTCGTTACCCAATGCCATATTTGCTGGCGTTTTGGACATTTACATAGAATGTGCCCTTCAAACAGGAAAAGGTGTCCTAAGTGTACCGGAAATCACGAGAACTGTGATACTACCATTTTTAAATGCTGCAACTGTAGTGGAAATCACATGAGTTTATCCAGAACTTGCCCTGTTTATATAAAAGAAAAGAAAATCCGTCAGTTGATGGCAGAATTTAATTGTTCTTATCATAAAGCATTGACACTATACGTTCCGCCGTCTCCTTTACCTCGACCCATGAACGAAGCATCAAAGAATAAAGGTATCGGTGAAGAGCCTCCTATATTTCAGACGCCAACCTCAATAAACAACTCTAAAAATATTACATCAGAAGTAAAATCGACAGAAAATGCGAACGCAAATAAATCGGAGATGGAACCAGAAAGAAACAAGAAAAAGAACAGGAAAAGGAGAAAGAAAATTATTTTTAGAGGATCTGACAATGAGGATCAAGAAATGGAGTGGTCAGTGTCTGAGTCTGACTCTGAAGGTAGTGTACATTTCGAGAAGAATGAAGATGATGTTGAGAATACTACTGACAAGGATGATGGCGTATTTGAGTGGAAGCTACATCTAAGGAGTTTACTTCAAAAGCTGAAGTATATATTACTTAGCAATGAGAAGGATGAATCTTGGATGAACAAGATAAAAAGAGGTTTTAAATGTGTTATGCAATGGGTGAAAGATGTATTTAAAGATGTTATTACAAAAATTCCAGTGATTAAGGACTTAAAACAATTGTGTTCCTCATATGGATCTTTATTCTCGTAAAAAAATTAATTTGAACTTAGTTCAATGGAACGCTCGCAGTATTAGTCCTAAGTTAAAATCTTTCGAACAGTTATTAACCCAAGAAAAGGTTCATATTGCAGCAGTGTGTGAAACATGGCTTGACGATGAGAAATATATTAAGGTAAAGGACTACAACATATTTCGATGCGATAGGGATGAGGGACATGGAGGAGTGGCTATACTGACCCATAAATCCTTACAAGCATATTTGTGTAGATTAGAACCTATCAACCCTGGAATAGAGCTGATACACGTAAAATTAACTAATTGTCACGAAATTGAGAACATTGTCTGTGTGTACTGTCCTTCTGACATCAGAACTACACAACGAGATTGGGATAGGATATTCTCAATAGGCAATAATAAAACAATTATTCTTGGTGATTTCAATGGACATCACACCACGTGGTCAAATAAAGTGGATTACAGAGGCATACAATTACTTGATGCGATTAGTGATAGCAACTTTGTTTTGCTTAACGACGGATCATCTACCCGTTTTCAACTAGTAGATGGTATATTACGCGAATCATCCCCAGATATAACATTAGTTTCTCCTGATGTGGCACTAAGATTTAGGTGGTTAGTCTTAAATGAAGCCTTGGGTAGTGACCATTTAGTTATTAAGTTGAGCACTTCTTATGTCACCAACTTCAAAATTGATAAAAAACGAAATTTTAAACTTGCTAAATGGGATAGTTATCGTTCATACCTTCAAGAACTTTTCTTGGATTTAGCCATACCTGATAATCCACAAGCAGCATATAATTTATTTATTGAGAAAATTAATACAGCTGCTGATTTATATATTCCCAATATTAAAATCTGTCTAAACCCAGAAAGTAATTTTAAACCACGCCAATTTTGGAACCCTAAATTATCACAGGCTGTAGCTAAAAGACGTTTGGCACTCCGTACATTCAGGCGTAATCCAACTCCTACTAACTTATCAAGATTAAATAAAATAACTGCGGACACACAGAGGGATATTCGACGTGAAGAATCAAAAACATATCGGGACTTTTACTCCTCTATAGATGAAACCACATCAGCTAGTGATATGTGGCATCGTATGAGATGGTTGAAAGGTTATAAAAGCCAGCGCCAGCCTATCGACCCAATCAAATCAAACGCATTATTACAAAATTTATGTCCAGACTATGTTTCTCCCTGTAAACCTATATTTACTTCCAACAATGATTTCCTAGAAATGCCTATTACACTTGATGAAATTAACAAATCAATAAAATCCAAAGATACTGCCCCAGGTTGTGATAATATATCTTTTTCAATGATCTACAATTTACCTTTAGTAGCCAAACAATGTTTAGTAAAACTTTATAACCTATTTTTAATGCAGAGTTTTGTTCCTATTCAGTGGCGTGACATAGGTATCATTCCTATTCCTAAGCCTGGTCGTAATTCAGACTGTTTTTCGTCTTTAAGACCAATATCTCTTATCTCCTGCTTATGTAAGATCTTTCATTCTATTATTAATAAGCGTTTGGAATGGTTTATTGAACGAAACAACTTACTTTCAAATAATTCGATAGGTTTCAGGAAATTTCACTCATGTTTGGACGGTCTGGGAAAATTAGTATCGCATATTCAATCAGGCTTCACTAAAAATGAAATAACAATTGGTTGCTTTATTGATATTCAAAATGCATACAATAACGTGGACATTTGTACTCTTTTACGCAAATTAAATCTCTTAGGCGTTGGTACGAGAATCTGTGATTATTTGTGGGAGTTTTTGAAAGAACGTAATTTAAAAATAAAGTCCGATAATTCTTTCATGTCAAGAACTACAGGCCGAGGCTTAGCCCAAGGTGACCCATTATCACCATTCTTATTCAATATTGCCACGATTGACATCTGTAAGCAAGTCGATAATATTGTCAACATTAATGTTTTACAATACGCGGATGACTTTGTTATTTATTCCACTAACAAAGATTTGATTAAATGTGCCGATTGCATACAAGAGGCTTTAAACAAATTATTCAGTCTACTGGCTGACTTAGGTTTAGAGATTTCCTCATCCAAGAGTAAGATTTGTACTTTTAGAAAAGGCCCAAACAGGGTTCCAGTAACTATCAAAATGAATGACGAAATTTTGTCTACAGCTGATTGTGTGAAATATTTAGGTATCTGGCTGGACCGTTCCTTGCGGTGGAGCAAACACATAAATGAAATTAAAGACAAAACCCTAAAATATCTTAATGTTTTTAAAGTATTAGCGGGGTCGAGTTGGGGAATTCACCCTCGCCATTTACGTCGTCTCTATTTAACCATAATTCGAAGCAGACTAGACTACGGTTCTTTTCTATATTCCGATAGCTGCAATTCCCACCTGAAGAAATTAGACACAGTGCAAAATATGGCTATGCGAGTTATAGGTGGTTTTTTGAGATCTACACCGATACACGTCATGGAATCCGAACTAAACTTACAACCTTTAAATATCCGTAGGCAATATTTGGCAGGTAAATTTATTTTGAAAACTAAATCCCTCTCTAGTAAATCTGATATGATAGACCTTTTGCAGACATTGTTGACTAGATGTACTCCTACTTTTTGGAAGAGACGTAACATCCCTTTACTTGCATCAACCCAAAGTGACTGGACAGACACTTTAATTCAGAAAAGTGATAAATTAGATATGTATAGCCTAGATGTATGGGTTAGTCGAATAGATCTCGATAACGTTTTGAGTATAAACATTAAAGATATGCACCAAGCTAAAGGTCGCTACGGCGCCGGCGTGTTGAATCAGATATGTATTAGATATTTAGATTTGGAATATCTTTACTTTTATAAAATTTATACAGACGGCTCTAAAAACACCTGTGGTTCCGGCGCAGCCTTTTATGACCCCCAATCGGATACTGAGGCTAAGTTCAAAATTGATTCTGGTGTTTCCATCATGCACGTGGAACTGTTAGCCATTGCTGAAGCGTTATCTTACATTGACTGCATTAGTTATGACAAATTTGTAATCTTGTCCGATTCTAAAAGCGCTATTCAACACATAGCTAGATGCTCCTCGACTTTTCGAGGGCTACCTATAGCTTATGCAATAATTAGGACTATTATGAAACTCAGATCCCAAAACAAAACTATTAAAATACAATGGATTCCGTCACACATTGGTATTTACGGGAACAATAAGGCGGACCTTCTAGCCGACCAAGCAACGTACGAAGGCATTCCGGTACAAATCGCGCCGTTCTATACAGACTGTATACATTTACTCAAAAAGAAATGTACATATTCCTGGAAAGAATATTTTGACCATCGATCTAGACATAAAGGTATATGGTACCGCACCATCCAATCTGAACCACTGTCATCCTGGGTTAGTAACTGTTCGTTATCTAGAAAAGATACGGTAGATATGTTGAGACTTCGTTCCGGACACGTTCCACTTAACAAGTTTTGGCACTTAATTGGTAAAGTTGAATCACCTAACTGCCCTGACTGTGACATGTCAGAAGACGTCTACCACATATTACTGGAGTGTGTCCGGAACGAGGCAGAACGTTGGGAGACCCTCGTCCGGTTCCCTGCGCTCAGGGAAGTCGGAGGCTGCAATAGCGCCCTGGGCTGCCCCCTGTCGGAGGAGGCCAGGGCCTTGTTGCGCCTGTATAAGAAGGGTAGGCGAAGAATTGTTTTATAATTAAGTAAGTTTATAAGAATGATTTAATAAGTTTGTTTGTAATAGGTTAAGTTCTTTTGTACGGGGCGACTTAGTCCATTGTGGGACCAAGCCCATAAATAAAGATTAAAAAAAAAAAAACCTAGGCTGATCCGCACCAACTTTAACGCCAACATTTTCTTTGCCACAACGTAAAAACGCCTGTTACATATTTTAGTATCAATGCTATTAGTGGTTATATTTAGTACGTAGTAAAACCTACATTTTCCATGGTTTTAACTTGAATCACTCATAAAATGGTTTATATCACATGAATTTTCCTTTCGTGTTTCAATAGCCATCCGTTTTGTGAAGATTGTCATGAAATATTTATTTGAAAAACTACCACTTTATTGCTAATCTCAACTAGATTATACAAACTGCTTCTGTTTTATCTACAGTTAAGTGCAGACCAGCTTCCGTGGGCACACTGCCCTCAAGACAACGGCACAGCTGAGGCCGAATGTACCAAGGCATCAGCAACCGTCTACTATTGGTACCGAGAGGCTTTAGACGCGTCTCCTAGTATCGATCAACCCGGTGCTCCTCGTTGGTGGATTGTCCTGTATCTTCTGTTGGCTTGGGTTATCGTCTTCTTTATCGTCATGAAGGGTATTCAGAGCAGTGGAAAGGTATTTATTTATACAGAATTCTTTATTTAATATAACTTTACTACAGGCATCAATGTGATACATAACCGGTCTAAAAGGATGCCTTGAGATACCCCTCCCAATTAAGTTTAAACCAAAATTATAATCGAATAAGTTTTACCAATTCACATTTAGATTTCATTTATGATTGATATCCTTTCGATGATTTATTTTGATTCTTTATAAGATCTTTGTTTATTTTAAGTTTTATGTCAAATCTTGATACTGTAATTTTCTTTCTTAGGTGGTATATTTCACGTCGCTGTTTCCTTACGTGGTGCTCACCATATTCTTCGTTCGTGGTATAACTTTACCTGGTTCTGCAGATGGGATTATTCACATGTATAAACCTAAGGTATTTCAATCCTTCATAGTAACTTTTTGTCTGAATAATTTCAAAGATTTTCACCAAATCTATCGATCTATATTTTTTCTGAGTCTGAGATTAATCAATTCTAGTTATTTTTTTAAATGTTGGTATCACAAGATTTTTTAGCTACATCAATTTACTCAACTATGACTGCCAAATGATAATAATATCTTACAGCTAGCGAAGCTCTTAGATCCAACGGTATGGCTCGACGCAGCTACGCAAGTGTTCTACTCCTTCGGCCTCGCCTTCGGCTCACTCATCGCCTTCGGCTCGTACAACCCTCCCAACAACAACTGCGTCAGAGACGTGTTGCTGGTGTCTGTGTGCAACGCGCTCACCGCAATTTACGCCTCTGTTGTCATCTTCAGCATCCTCGGATTCAAGGCTTTCACTATGGTCGAGAAGTGCATTGGCAAGTAAGTGATTATTTTGTTTACAAATAGGTTCACTTTCCTTCATTTTACCTAGTCCTCTCACCCTTACGAATACCTTGGTGGGTGCGAAAGGGGCAAAAATATTGACGTTATAACGTTTACCTTCACCATTTAGCAAGTGATTTTCAGTTTCCTAAAATTCTCACCATCCTGACGAATCAAAGCTGCATGCCTGGCATAAGAACCCCGATCTCCTGGTGAGAGGCACAGAATTGTACCAATGGCTTTCACTGTTTCGTCATCTTTATACACACCGAAATATCTTTATATGGTACGGTATTAGGTACGAGACACGAGTTCCTTGCCCTTCAGACTTTGGTTCGTGCTTTTTCATAATAATTTCACACATTTTCTTGCAAGCGCATCGTCGGGCGTCCTAAATAATAATTTTCCATCCATAAACCTTGGCCTTTGACCTTATAAAACGAATTCGCTGTTTGCGTGCGTCACACTTAGGCATTACGTAATTGCCTGGCTTCAAATATGTAACTATACCTGTAAAAGCAAGTTATAAAATTCTAGGATTTTTCATATTTGTAATTTTATGTACTTCAATATTACCATAGGTATATTATGCCAATTTATTGCCTGTCCACAGAATCTCTGTTTAGGCAATTCAAATTCTAGGAACCTAGGTTCAGACTTCTCATGAACTGGGATTCATAAATGATTATTTATTTTGTTTTAGAAAATGACATTGATCGCTCGAGTATATCATTTGCAAAGGCAGTATTTTTTAATTTTTTGGAAACTTGTACACTGAAATAGCGAATTTATCATATCATCATTTTTTCATTTGGCCATCAAATCTTTTCAATGCAATAGATCCTCACGACGCTCGAGTACCTATCTATCGATTTAGCATCGTGGGCTCTGGTACTATTAAAGAAGACCAGATAGGACTTTGTAAGTCTAATTTCTGCGACCCAATCGTTTATTATGAACCGCATCGCTAATGCACCAATCAACGGTAATGGAGACGGCTCAATCAAAGCCCTTGTTTACCCGACCGCTATTAACAGGTCAACCGATTCAGGGGCAACGCGTTGTTCGTAACGATATAGTACTTACTTACCTATCGATTTTATTAATTGTCTTCTCGAGTTTCTTTGAATCGATTCGTAGGAAATAGACGTTGTGACGTTAGATTGTTAAAGTAAACCTATCTAACTACAAATTAAAAAAAATTAAAAACTTTATACGCTTGTCATTTGACGATTGATGATGAAACTGGCACACGTGTCGAGTAAGTAAATAAAATAAAATAAAAAATAAAATAAAAAAGCCTTTATTTATCTAGTGCGCTTATGTTACAAATAGGTACTGCTTAATGTTATAATACATTTGATTAGTCATGTTAATTTTATTCATTTAAGTAAGTATTCATTTAAGTAGTCGAGTAAGTTATCATACTTCAAAAATTGGAAAAGGGCAGATCTTACACTACAGTATGGTTAGTACAGTTTTTTGTACGAATTTCAAGTCGCCTCGTATGAGTCGTATCGCACAAACGAATCGAATTCCTTCATACCCGCCGAATGTCAGCGGCTGTCAACAGATGGCGCTGGATGTAAATGTATGGAGGAATTCGATTCATCTGTGCGATGCGAGTCGACTCGAAATTCGTACAAAACTCTACTAACTAACACAAACACTAACCAAAAATAGCTAGAAGTTAGAACCACCACTAGGGAAATGGCTTTCAAATTAATAAAACCGCATCGAAATCGGTGCATCATCACTTACGACCAGGTGAGATCGCAATCAAGTACCTACTAAGTTGTAGGGTGTTAAGAAGTTGACGATATTTTTTGAATGCCGTCGATAAAATCTGTGGCCGTCGAGTCAAAGTTTAATATTGACCTTAAAAACCTTGAAGGGTGCGCCGAGGGTGCGGTGTGACAGGGTATCTAATCTGTTTGCATTTACGAAAAATGCCTAATTTCACACAGCCTAATGCCTATCCCAATTTTAACAGCGTTTTTTTATTTGAACAGCAACCACAAGGGGGCTAATTTGTTTATTTAGGTAATGCCCGTTAAAATGACTAATGATAGCTGACTCGTTATTTTAGGGTTCCGTGCCAAAATCATAAAAATCGTAAACTCACAAAACGCCGCCACCAGTAGGTATATTTCCTGCCGTGCTATTCTGCAAAAATACTTAAAGCAGCGACGAGCGTACACCTCTGCATCTATGAATTTGACAGTTGGAATAGAGTACAATTTTGCATGCCATCTTCGGCTTGGCAGCTGTTTCAGAGATGGACATTTTGTAGAATAGCACTGCTGTAGTTTTCCTATAGTTTTAGTGAGTGCAAATCGCCACTAAACGCCGACACCAAACGCCCTTCGCGCGATTTTCGCAATTAAACCTTCTTCGTCACAGTGGATGTTGAGCGCTTCAGCTACCTTCATGACCGCTTCTAGCTTCTTGTGGCGACGTTTGTGGCTGTGGCGTGTGGCCCATTTGTGGCGACAGTTGGCTGAGTGTCCTCGCCATGTTTTAGAAGTATCCCATATACAAAGACAACTATACTATAGACCCGGCGGATCGCGCGAAAAAATGTCGCCAGTTTATGGGAGCAAAACCCCCCTCCGGCGTCAGTAGGAAGCTATAAGCCTGCGCAGTATTTCGCAGGAGTTTCGACACATGGCTCTACATTTTCTTGTATGAAGAAGGTTTACGTAAAATGTTCGGATGGGCTCATCTTGATGTTATTATCATAGCCCATATAGTTAACGAGACGATGCCGCCGCTGAACTTTCAGGAGGCATTCTCGTTGCTCCTTGCTTTTGTTCATTATATTCATTTTTCCCAGGGAGCTGAAGATCCTTGCCGCGCACAACATCGACGGGTTCACGCTGGACTCCACCCAGGAGTACTACGAGGATCACTTCTCGTCCCTGAATAGCTCAGTCATTAAGGAATACAACCTCACTGGGTGCTCCATGAGCAAGAATCTGGAGGAGGTGCGTAAGGGAAATTTCATCATTATCAATGAAATAATTATCATTCTACTAAGTAATGTAAACAAAACAACTAAGTAATGTAAACAAAAAAAAATTCTTACGTACCTATTCAATTTTCCATTCCTAAAGCTAGAGCTCAATCTACTTAGATTAGCCTGATGGTGGAACCGGAAGGTGGCCATATGAACTCGGGAGTGAATCAACACAACCCCATCGAAATTGAACTCGTTTGATCAGGGTCTTATAAGAAAAATACGGATAAAACATATAACGTTACGATAAATAAGATTTCGTGTTCTAAGTAGTCATGTATGTTGACCTGATTAATGATTGTTCCTAATTCTCTGTCCCCAGGCTGCAGAGGGAACCGGCCTTGCATTTATAGTCTTCACCCAGGCCATCCTCAAACTGACTCCCGCACCGTTCTGGTCGATTATCTTCTTCCTGATGCTGCTGTCCCTGGGGCTCGGCAGTCAGATCGGAATCATGGAGGGAATGCTGTGCACCATCTTCGATATTGACTTCTTCAAGCGGTTCAGCAAGCCTGTTATTACAGGTAAGATACCTTACCTACTTACCTGTTTTATTATTTTTAGAGTTCCATAACAAAATGGTAAAAATGGGACCTTTGTGGTGAGATTTTCTGTATCAGGGCCATCTGTCACACTCGATTAATTCAGTAACTATTAAAACTGTGGACTTGATAGTGATAGGTAAATACTTAGTGGCCCAAATGTAATTACAATCGTGAAAAATTGAAAACGTTTTGAGGTTTTTTGAAAAGGAGGGAAAACCGAGTCAGTTTAATTTTTTTCTCCAAAATGCGAAAGGCCGAAACTGCAGCCGCCATGATGAATTCCGTCTATGACGTCACATGGCTTGTTAGCCTTGTATTTGCTCGTACCTAGATGTGTAAGCTCAAAGAATTTAAGCAGGCGGGGTGACGTTATACCCATTGAAAAATGGCTTTGAGTGTTTTTTGGTGGTAACATTTTCTGAAACTTATCGATCTACTTAGAGTAAGTAGGATAGCGTTCGATCGTGCCTTCCCGTGGCGGGAATCGAACCCGCGACCTCTGTACCAGGCTTCGCGAATTCTTATCGGCCCTATAAAATTATGAATGAAATCATTATATCATGGCTCAAGGGTATTCTTGCAAGGTATACCGGCACATCTCCATTTAAGGCACGTGCATTAGCTGTAATAATTACCTTTTCTATATTCCTTCTCCGAACTGATCTAATTGAAATTTCATTTGTCTTTTGATCATCATTGCTCACCGATTCACTTATCGATAGGGGCTGCTTAAGTTTTTTATAGTCTTGTTATATTGAGACTTGTAATGCAAGTTGCCTCATTAATACTCATGCTTTATTTAGTGAATAATAATGTAATGAACAGTACTTACATTTTTTTATGTTGTAGAACATAATATAATCGGGTTTTGTCTTGCTAATACGTAAACTAAACTCGCCGGCATATTTAGCGGAACATAAAAAAAAGGTCCATAATTAAAAAAATATGGTTTTATTTTAAAATCTACTTACTACACTTCTTTTGTTATTTAAAGTTTCATTTGTTTTTACTTAAAATGAGATCACATTAAGAACAGATTTTGCGAGTAAAGGCTATTTGTGAGAAATGGTACATTTTTGAACTTTTCATGTAACCTGGAAAAGTGAAATTTAATATTAAAATTACAATTAATTAAATTAGAAAAATGGTGATTAATATCGCGTATTTCCTCCACGTGCTCTTATTAAAGTTTCTACCCGTCTAGGCATACTGAGAATGATGTTATCGATGGTCTCCTGGGATAGTCTCCGCCATTCCTCAACTACGGCGATTCGCAGTTCTCCCACGTTGGCAGGAGCTGGAATTCTGGACTTAACTTTTCTTTTCAGCAAGTCCCAAACGTGCTCTATTGGGTTCATATCCAGTGATCTCGCCGGCCACTCCATAACAGTGATATTCATATCATTAAGATAAGCTTGAGTTACCCGAGCGGTATGCGGCAGAGCATTATCCTGCATAAAAACAAAATCGTCACCGATATATGGGGCAAACGGTACGACATTTTCTTCTAAAACTTCTCTGATATAGCGGTCTGCAGTCAGACTCCCTCTGTCAATCACTACCAAGTCTGTGCGAGCTCCCAAACAAATGCCCGCCCAAACCATTATTGATCCACCACCGTATGCAACTGTAGTTTCAAAATTTGTCTGAATGTATCGTTCTCCTTTGCGTCTGTATATTCTTTGCCTGCCGTCAATTTGATTTAAGAGAATTCTGCACTCATCACTAAACAATACCTTACTCCATTGGTCCGCGTTCCAAAGTCGATGTTCCTGAGCAAAAGTTAACCTGTTTCTACGATGATTTACCTCGAGCCTTGGAGCCTTGGCGGGCACAAATGAACCCAAACCAGCTTCTTCGAGCCTTCTTCGTACCGTACGCTCACTTACGGTTACACCCCGCACTGCTTCTAACTCATGTCGGGCTTGGACGGCCGTCAAACGGGGGTTCCTACGTACACGAAACCGAATGAAACGATCATCCCTACTCGAAGTGCGTCTTTTTCTGCCTTGTCCTGCTCTTCTCACATAAGTACCGGTCTCCCTGAACCGTTGGATACTGCGATGGATCGTTGAAACTGGTCGACGAAGATCTCTGGATATCACTCTGTAGGTTTGACCATTTCTTCGCATTTCGAGTGCCCTGAAAATCTCCGTTGGGGCTAAGTCAGGCATAATTCAGTCATCAACTCCAGAAAGATACGCGATTAAAAAAAACTAACAAAAAACAGTATTTCAATGAAATTTTAAATCAAACTCAGAAGGAAGAAATTCTCGAAGTTCGCTCCAGATAAGGTGTATTTGAATAAAATTAAAACAATTGCATAAAATGTGATGTTCAGTTGTTTTTTTAATTTGAAAATATTTCTTTTTAAATTAAATAACGTATAAACCAGCCAGCAACTTTATATGATACTGATATCAAACCTTTTTTTTATGTTCCGCTAAATATGCCGGCGAGTTTATTTTGCTATCTCGCGACATACGATGACATTATAATTATATAAACTTCTGAAGATGATACTGCTATTCCGCAATTTTACTGCCGTATGTTATTATATTTTATTAACTTTAAAATTGCGAAAATCTGAATATTATTTGAATTTTTCGGCCCTGTGTTTTAGTACTACTTGGCACTACGACGCAAATATAGATGGCGTTAGTATCACACTAGCTGACGCTTTCGTTTTGTAACCTGTATAACACTAAGAAAACGTAAAAAAAACATACAACATTAGAAAATCACAACGTGACAAGTTATATAATTTTTGGAAAAGTAATATGTTCTGTATTACTTTGAAAGTGTCGACGTTTTTTCAAGATTATAAAACCAAACACATCATAGAACGTAAAGTGACTGCTCTCTTGTTTACGAGTAAATTAAATACACTTACGCCGACTTTTAATTAGATTCGTAAAATGACGTTTCTAAATGTCATAGTTACTCAAATAAGCTTAATAAAATATATAATCTAAGTATTTTTGTACATAAAATAACTTTGTTTTGAAAGCCTCGTGTCTTAAAAACAATTAAAGCTGTAAAAGTGAAATATAGCGATTTATTGGAGTTTAGAAAAAAAGTAACGTCATTTTACGAATCGAATTAGAAGTCGGATTATAGGCATAATAAGGCTATTTTATGCAACTACTACCACTACTATACTATACTAGGAGGATACTACCAACGAATATATATTACTAAGTTCTACATTCTAATTAGAGTGCTGGTTGTTGATACGAGGCTTGACGCATACAAGATTTTATCTACGACATGGAAAATAAATTTTTATTAGAAAACTTACATCTTAAGAATGCCCTGACCTACGATTTCTCCATACATTCGTAACACCAAAATCATTTGTGATTCGCAATACGGTAATGGAGAAAGCCGGTTTTTGTATGAAAATTGGGCTATACCTTGCGTCTTAACCAAACCATCGGTAAACATTAGAAATATTCTCAATATTATGTAAAAAAAGATTAGTAAAAATTGTAATAATCTGATTTTCTAAGTGATTAATTTTCTAAGTTTTATAAGTGGCATGGCGGTTCCACATGTTTCGAAACGTTTAATTACTTTTCTTTTATAATACTTTTGAACCCCTTTCCACATTTCATTAACATAAATATATGCAATATTAAAATTTGAAAGAAGATTCTTCATGCATACGTGCTTGAGTCGCAGAGTGACGCAAATCTAGCCCATTTTGTGGCATTCTCCTTTCGACCCTGTTGTGATGTTATTCGGGTTAATATAGTAAAAATCTATGCTCCATGGCCATATTTGGTTTGGTTTGGTTTGGTATCTATGGCCATATTTGGTTTGGAAATACTTCTAGAAATGATGAAAATATGAAAAGAATGCATGAAATGGCACACACGCATGCTACATTTATATTTCCTTTAATTTTGACGATCTCCCTGGCGCAGGGGACGCTCGCTCGGATTCGAGTGGGAGGTCGCGGGTTCGATTCCCGCCACGGGACTCACTCACTGCCTTCTTACTTTTTGCTTCAGTATTTCAACAGACTCCATTTGATGGCAGGTGCGGTGTGTAGCTTCTGTTTCTTCGTGGGGCTGATCTTCACGACGGGCGCGGGCGAGTACTGGCTCAAGATGTTCGACTCCTTCGCTGGAACCATCGGCCTGGTGGTCGTGGCTCTGCTGGAGATGGTCTCTGTCGTCTACATTTATGGTCATGAGAAGTAAGCGGAAGAGTACTATTTTTCTTCTGTTCTCGGTGTTCTAAGGACTAATTTTTTGTTGGATTACATTTTTTTATTCATTGTTTATTACTTCATTTATCATTACACTGATTAGTTTCTTGTCAGGTCTTCTCGTTGCAATCTTTTTTTAGTTAGCCCTATGTGAAAGAATGAATTTTCGCCGAAATTCCCTCACAATATTTCCAAAAAAATTCTCTCTATGTTCATCAAATATTTACTTGCCTAGGTTGTAAGGGGTTTTGTTTTAGATATTGACTTGAAAAGTTTGGAAGGGTGGTTTTGCTTTGTTGTTTGTTTGCTTTACTATTCAATTTGAGATTACTCTGTCTTTAACTCTTCTCACTACATCATTGCTTTGTTCTGCAGGTTCACTAACGATATCTACGAGATGACGGGCTACCGCCCCGGCTGGTACTGGCAGATCACCTGGCGCTACGTGGGCCCCTTCATCGTCTCCTGCATTCTGCTGTCGTCCCTTGTCTTCATGCTCCTCTACCCTCCTACTTATGGCGCCTGGAATGCTGAAGAGGTGAGTCTTCCCTATTTATCAAAGTATTCTTTGATCCCCGGCTGGTACTGGCAGATCACCTGGCGCTACGTGGGCCCCTTCATCGTCTCCTGCATTCTGCTGTCGTCCCTTGTCTTCATGCTCCTCTACCCTCCTACTTATGGCGCCTGGAATGCTGAAGAGGTGAGTCTTCCCTATTTATCAAATTATTCTTTGATCCCCGGCTGGTACTGGCAGATCACCTGGCGCTACGTGGGCCCCTTCATCGTCTCCTGCATTCTGCTGTCGTCCCTTGTCTCATGCTCCTCTACCCTCCTACTTATGGCGCCTGGAATGCTGAAGAGGTGAGTCTTCCCTATTTATCAAATTATTCTTTGATCCCCGGCTGGTACTGGCAGATCACCTGGCGCTACGTGGGCCCCTTCATCGTCTCCTGCATTCTGCTGTCGTCCCTTGTCTTCATGCTCCTCTACCCTCCTACTTATGGCGCCTGGAATGCTGAAGAGGTGAGTCTTCCCTATTTATCAAATTATTCTTTGATCCCCGGCTGGTACTGGCAGATCACCTGGCGCTACGTGGGGCCCTTCATCGTCTCCTGCATTCTGCTGTCGTCCCTTGTCTTCATGCTCCTCTACCCTCCTACTTATGGCGCCTGGAATGCTGAAGAGGTGAGTCTTCCCTATTTATCAAATTATTGTTTGATTATAGCAGACGCCCGCAGCTCTGCCGCAATTCGCAATGTCTGTATGGCAATGGATCTGTATGCCTTGGCTTCAGTAGCGGGCTACGGCGAATATTCGTATTGATGCATCAATACGAATATGTGACCTGAATGACCGTGGATCGTTGCAACACAGTATAGTATCCGGGCGTAGAGCTAGAGGATCATTATATTTTACCTTACCTACCACTGTCGATAAATTGGCGCGCATCTAAGGGATTTGTCACGATGATATTCTCGTGGGTGGCTACACCTTCGTCCCTTCAGTAGGACAATCCGGCACGATGAAACTCAAGCCCACCAATGGAGACAAGAACATCTTGTATTCCCGTACACGATGTACCACAACTAACGCGACATGAATTTTTGGTCGTGTAGCCAAGATATTAGACTTTTTACAATTCCAACAGCTTTTTTCTACATATTTAGGTAAGTTTCAAACAGACACCAGCACGTCATTATTTCAATGATTTCGTAAATTAAAGTCTATTTAGTAGATTCACTTTGGACAGATTTAAGTAGATTCTATAACCCATCGAAAGAGGAGCTATCATTTTCAAGTCAATATCATTGATGTGACGAAGTCTATTTCTCAATAAGTACGATTCTCTTCATTTATTGGACATCTCCTGTAATCCTGATATAATTTATTCAGACATAAATTATTCTCTTCTTCATCTTAATCAACCAGGGTCGTGTCGAGAAGACTCCTTACCCTGATTGGGTTATGGGCATCGCGGTGGCCATGATCCTGGCGGGAATCCTGCCGATCCCCGTGGTGCTGCTGCTGAGGCGGTTCCAGTGTCTCACGCTGGACGTGGACATCCACCAGGGCTCCATCAGGAGGATTGAAACCACCGTGTCCACCAAGGAGATGATGAGCGATCAGGATGTGAGTATAAGAATTAATTTAATGACATGGTTAGGATTTTTAAAAGAGGGAGTTTGGTTCTACTACATTAATTTAGTCGTCATTGGCATGGGGGTTTTGTTACACATATTTAGGGATTATGAAATATCAATCTGATTTTTTTCCTTAAAATAATAGATATGCAAATGGTAAATTTTATCTTTGTCTTAATGTACGGGTAACAGGTAGGTAGATATGTGGGTTGGGTGTGTGCTGCTGTGCTATTCTACAAAATGAAATAGCTGCCAGACAGCTGCCAACCCGAATATGGCATGCAAAATTGTACTCTATTACAACTGACAAATTCATAGATGCAGAGATATATGCTCGTCGCTGTTTTTCAGAATAGCACGGCTGGTTCTTGCGATGGATTTGTGCCGTTTTATTAAGGGGTATCTGGTTGAGGTTCTCCAAACTAATCTTTTTCATTTATGTTATTAGGAAATAGGTACATTTACTTACCTAACTTCAGTGAAAATACTACAATATTTTGTTTTTTCAGCCTTAAATATAGGTAGAATACGAATTTCAATTTTCGACTTTTTGGACTAATTTTATTGCGCACAATACTAAAAATAAGTAAATAAAAGATTTGATATAAAAACACTGAAAGTGATCGAAGAATTTTTAAATCATAATTTAAATTTTGAAACTTTATTATTTAAAACTTACTTGTAGCTTTATTGAACCCAATGAAATTAGTCCTAAATCATAATAATTTCCACGTACGCTAACGTAGGTATCTATATGTAGGTATAAGTATGTTTCCATACTCGTAGTATGTAAATACAGTAAATCTTTGCTCTTTCGAAAAGCTAACAATTAGTCGCCCATTTATGTTTTATCTTGTTCAATGTTGTGTTAATATTAAAGTGATAAGTTGATAACTGCTTGATATATTATGTGAATTCTCTTATATTTTCGAATAAAATTGAAGATCATAGTTCACGAAAAAACTACTTTTTATACGATTAAAATTAAGTGAAAACTGTAAATCCGTCAATGTATAAAATTAATTTTTTGGTCCCTCGATCCGGATTCAAACTATTTTTCGTTTTGATTGTATATGTTCACGCAGTTATCGCTTAGTACACAGTGTGTGCTATGTGTGTGCTATAATGTGACTAACACCGGGGCACGGCACCCGTACCTAGGTTTTGTCCCCGGAGAGTGCCCCGCCAGCCCAGCTGCTACCGGACGCCGCTGCTAAGTTCACCATCGGAGATTTTGACGTAAGGACTCACTAGACAACTTCTAATCCTAATACAGTAGATACTTCGGACTAATGTAATTTCCATAGGTTTAACGCTCACAATGTGAAGTAGGTAGGTACTTTTTATTAGTGGCGGTAATGCTAAAGGCATATACCTAAGTTATAACTTGTCTAGGTACTCCATTTCTAAGATTATACTATTGGTAAGCTTAATAAACAAAATTCAAAAAGTTCGAGAGGAAATAGTACAATAAATAATCATAAAGCTGTATCACAAAAAAAAAGAACAAAATGGCGATGTCCATAGATCAAATTCTTTACATAAATATTATAATCTAACCCTTTTACTTGCTAACATACTTCCTAATAACAGAGTTTTTCTTAGGAATAGTATAATGTGATGCTATTTTAGATCGTCTAATTTGTGTGACGCAGAAATTCTTCGTTTAATTAAAGATTGCTCAGTGACCTAAATGACTAGATCTTAATAGGATAATTGGAGTAATAACTTAAGGTGTAGGTGTGCAGTTAGCTGATTTGAAGGTTAAACGCTGTGACGCAGGAGCAAGATGAGAAAATGTAGCAAACATGGTCCTAATGCACTGATAACTAACCTCAGGATGGCATCCGAACTATTTACGTAAATCTTTTTTATACAAGCAAACATTAGCGCCAACTGTCATTTGGTTCATCAAAAAAAACTGTCAAATTCTAAAGGTGGCCGCTGAGAGCTTATTTAACACGATGTTAAATAATACCTACTGTTGCTGTTAGTACTTAGGTATTATTTATTGGCACCAATAAACTGGCGACATTTTTTCACGCGGTCCGCCCCGTCGAGGGTAGATCTCAATTCCCTTATGATAGTTTGTAAACCTTGCATTGAGACTTGAGAGTATGTAAATTGATTGAAAACTTTTCAACGCTTCTCTTGAAAAAAAAACAGTAGTCTAGGTATGAGGTCCGAGCCAATAAAATAATTGTATAGCTGTAAGAGTACCTACATAGAAAAAAAATTAAAGGGTAACTTGTAGGTATCCATACTGATAGTATTCATAATTCGGGGGGTATCAATATCGCAGTATTATAAAAAGTAGGGTTGTGAACTGGTTAAACGCATAGGTACACATAAAAGCAGTGGACTTAGCAATTTGGAATATACGAGTACATTTTTATTGTTTTAATAACTCTTTAAAATATTTCCAGGCTATTTACTATTTGAATAAAAAATAATAATATAATTAATTTTTACCATTGGCTTAGGCATTATTTCTGTTTTAACATTTGAAAGAAAGTAGGTACATAAAATAGTTAACTATAGATATAATAATATATTAGCGATTTCAGTAACTTTCAATATTTGAGAAAAGAGTACTACCGAATCCTCTGACTCTCCAGACATTCATAGAAGTTACCGTCAAATTTTTATCGGCAGGACAAATCCAGAATAGGATAGGTCATATAAAAATCCTGATTCCTGGATATTTTTTTAAATGTCAATAGTAAGCATATAAGTGTACTTCGATGTTATGTGTCACACAATCTGTATATCCAAATGTAAATATGTTCCATCTGCACATAGGGAGTGGACAGCTGCGACGAGAGGCCCACGCGCCTGCCCACCAGCATCGTGCGGCGGCCGAAAAAATAAATGTTCGTGTCCATTTCACGCATGGTGCCAAGTGCCTGCACACAAAACTTAACGCAAACTAATAATATCGTTATCACAATATACAACGTGTAACGATTACGATTGATATTTATTTTTCCATAACGTATAGAAGAATGGATATGCTTATTTTATTTTTCCATGATATTTAGCTATTATTACACAATACAAAATATTTAGCTTTTAATGACAAAAATATCTGGGTGACCGAGCTTCGCTCGGTGGCCAATAGATGGCAGCAGTAGTCATATTTTTATTTTATTATTTTGGTAAATTCGACATTTTCTAAAAATGAATCCTAGCTAGATCGATTTTTCGCCCCCAAAACCCCCTGTATACTAAATTTCATGAAAATCGTTCGAGCCGTTTCCGAGATCCAGATTATATAGAAATATCTAGACACGCGGCAGCGTGTCAAGCCAAGTTCAAGCAAAGGAACTGGCTAGCCAGCGCCGAGTGTAATATTACACGAACCACTTGGTGCCACTTTTGACCCTTTACAAGAATTGCTCGTTTAAAAGTATAGGATATTATGGATTCGTTTGTATATTATTTTCCGTAAGATTCCATTGACAAACCCGAAGTTTGAAACATGTCGAAAACTGTTTTCAGTATTCATTGATTTTTCATGTTTATGTTTGGTCGGTGTAAACTTACCGCAATAAGTAAGATTTTATAGCATGTTTGATAGTGTTCCGCTTCTTTGCTTGCTTTTGCATGTTGTCTGTTGTATCATTATGTTTACGTATTTAATATCCAAGAGTTGCCATATTATGTATGTAAATTGCTATTAACATAAAGCACCTTTAATGCTTCTTAACTTCTTACTTTTAAGTTAAATTCTTATTTAATCTTGTCATTAGTTTCTAAATAGATGAGTAACATAAGTTTGTAGAAACCTAGAAACACGATAAAAGTCATATTTACAATTTTCATTGAAGTAAATTATTTTCTATTTACAGTCCTCGGATACAGAGCCAAGTCAACAGCGCACGTCCGCTCACTACGAAGACTCGAGTAGTAGTGACGATGAGATTCTAAATGCAAAATACTCACCCGGAACCGGAACTCGTCTCGCGATGAAGCCTATTGGTCACACTTCGAATACTTTCATGATGGACGTTGTTGACTGACCGTTATATTACTTTTTTGAATTTGGGATTATTTTTAGTTTTGGATGTGATTTACTTGTAAGTTATTTATTGTTAATAGTTCGGTAAAACTCAAAATCTGTATTTAAACTATAATTGGCGCGCCTAAAAAAAATACTATAAAGAAGATTTTCATCCCAAACAATTTAATTTGCCATATGAGATGTAATATAACTGAACTTAAATTATGTAGGTATGTATTTTTATGAGGTAATCTTTAGTAACTTACAATATTGAATAGTATTACTTACTGACTTAATTATCGCCTTGGATTTTCTTCCGTAACATATTTAAAATAGTTTTAAGTTAAAATTATTTCAATCGCCATACAACAGATACTTAACTTTTTGTATAATTTATATAAAATATTGACGAATAAATTAATATTAGACCGAAAAAAGCGGCTATCACAGTAGAATAACTATTTAAGCGACAAAATCATACGATTACAATAATTATTAGTACTATGAATAACCTAATATTAAAGTCTTCTTCAATTAACGAAGAAGTTACCTACAATACTTATTTAAATTGTTAAGTTGACCTGATTAAACTGAATGAATGTTGAATGAATGCTTCACCCACTTTAAATGAACATATATTTTTAGTTAAATGGTTCCTCTATCGTCTATATTTATTATCTTTTCTCGTTTCTTTACTCTTTCTTTAGCCATTCCATATAAGAGTTTTAAGGTTTTTTTGGTCATTTAACGATCTGAAAGTTCACTTCATATTTTTACCCGACTGCAAGAAGGGTTATGTTTTTTTTCAATGGAATTTAATGTGTTATTATTTTACGTTCCATATTCTATAACAACACAATATACTTAAATATTGTAATTAAACTTGAAAAACTGAAAACAGTCACAATTTAAAATGAAAAGATATGTTTTACATTATCAAGTTTAATTTAGCAACATAACTACTTACTATGATTTTTTTACATATTTTATATACATTTTTGTTTATGAGAATAATAACCTGTATTATTAGGTACCTATATAGGCAAAACCAATTAATATATATTATACCAAAATCTGGATTCTGGATGTGCCATAGTTAATAAATTGAAAACTATATCTTAATTTTTCACATAGGCCTAATTTACAGGCTATCCTCCATTGTGACTTGTAAATTATTATTATTAGGTAATGCTGGCAAGTATTTGGCAGATTTCTTTGAATCCCATTAAACTCATACTTAAATGAAAACCTGAATAGATAACTTCTAATAAGGGTGACAATCTTGTTAATTTAGTCTAGTTCTAGTTTTGTGTAGTTAATGCTTCAGTTGATGTACTAATTATAATTCATAAATGAAGATCAATTAAAAGTATATAAAGGTACCTACTTAAAGGGTATTTTTTGATTTACTTGAGTAAATCTGAATAGAGTACGTAGCGTATAATATTTAAATTAATCACATAGTTAAAAATCCATTTAACTATCGTTGAATTAATCATAATGATCCAATATTTATTTTATCTTGATCTATGTAAGATAAAAAACAACAAAGACTTGCCATATTAGTGCTAAATATATAGAGAATAAATAAGATAATAAATAAAATAAAATAAAATTTGATATTGAACTTCTCCTAAAACCTTTTTTTTAGTTTTTAATATACGATTTAACTAAAAAAAATGTTAATCAATAAAAGTATTAATTTATTTGAATTTTAGGCAAAATTTCTATGTATTTTATTTATTTACATTTAAAACTGGTAATTTTATTTTCTTTAATAAAATTGAACACAGTGTTTGAATGATTTACTTAAATATATTATTATGGACTAGACAGAAACCTTCAACCTAAGGAATGATATAAAAACCAAACTCCATTACGTAAGTCTAGCGTTCATGTGATTTTGTTTGGATAGGTACTTACCTATTTGTTATTTTATTATATTGTTATATTAAATAGAACAAATAACCACCAAGTGGCAAATGCTTTGAGCAAACGTATTAATGGGCAAATTGAGTAAATTAATGATTAAAACTATAAATTATCTAGTGATCATTACGGCCCAATTTTACCAAGAAATTAACCTCCATGTAGTTAAACGTCGATTTTCAAATTTGAGCGATATAAAGAATGTAAAACTAACCATGGTTAATTTCTTGGCCTTATTGGTGCTAAGTAATTTATAAAATGTAAGGAAACTAAGGCGGATTCGCGGAATGCTAGTCATTGTAATTTAGCTTAGATGTAAAAGCCATCCCAACCGAATTTGGCTATAAATATAATTATTATGTAATGCCGATCCCAGCACAGACTAGCCATCCATGCGGGATAGCTCGTAGGTAAAAACGTAAAAAATAGAGCAGTGTAAATTGGAACAATGAACAACTACCTAAGTATTCGCTAACTCGGCTTTCGAAAAATGATATTAGAAAAAAAAATTTTTTTAACAGGTAGCCTGCGTAGTTAACCTTTCTTGAAATAAGCTGCTATGTTTGGTCTGAGATTATCTTGGTAGACATGGTATATGAAGTCGATGAAAGTGACAACCCTAGTAATGTTCGCAAATCGCAAATGGCTGTCAATGACGTATCTACAAATACGTATTCATTTACCGAAATCAGACAAAAAAATAGCCCAATTTTTTTTTCTTTTAATGCTACATTCGATTTGGCGCCTTTGATGTGAATCCTATTTTACTTAATTAATCATTCCTCGCCAATCCCCAAAGGATACTTGGTATGATGCAGGGTTTAGCCCTTATGTATACTCTCACCTAGTTTGAAAGAGAAGGCAATATAAGTACGTCTCGATTAGGCTACTGCAATTGAATAATGATGAGCTAGTGAATTCCAATCGGTAAGGCGTGCAACGCTTTAAGTTAGCTATTACCTACTATTACCTGCCATCAGGGTAAACATTGTTTATTCTAGGAGTTAAAAGAGTATTATCAAATTTTCATAACGGAAAATTGTTGAAACTTAAGTAAGTAGGTACTATAAGTTGTGGAAATTGCAGACAAACTGGTCCAACGTAGAACATGCAACTAGCTATAGTACCTATGCCACGTGTTTTCATGCAAAATCTATTAGAATGCGTTGCTTACTATGGACCAGTTTGGTAGAGCCACTAAATTTTACCAAAAAATGTAATTGAAACTGTAATATGTATTAAAAATAGGATTCTGATTTTTTGAGATTTTTTTTACAGGTTTAAAGGAAGGAAGATTAAAAAATTCTTTTACAAAAATTTATCAAAACAATTTTTAATTAGGTAATTAAAAATTGTTTTGATAAATTTTTGAAATCACCCGAATACATCTTTTTTGTAGAATGGTTTTTAGTCCAAACCTAAATAGTTATATTTGATTATAATAAATGTGTCAGATATACCTAATTAAGGTATTTCTGAAAATTCAAATGTTACCGCGATATCATGCAACTATATAATAAACAGATATTTATTTAATTTACAGACAGACCGTTTCACGTATACGACTATAGATAGTTGTTAACAATAATTACAAAATATACCTAAAGAAAAGTAAAGAAATTACACAGAAAAGTAAATCAAACATTAACCCAATATTTCGGTATTGTTTAGAATCGCATACTTACCTAAGTTGGAAACGATGAACAAGTCTGTATTTGCCATTATAACAAATTGTTTTTATTACATACTTACGAAGAAATAATTCCTCTTTTAATTATTGTATTATCACTATTTATAAATTAATTAATTGTAACGGTAACAATCGCTCAAAAGAGCCCTAGTAGTAAGTGTTGGATCCGTAGCTAGCTTGGGATGATATCCCGCTTAGATGTACGTAGAAGTGATGACATTAATCTAAGATTACAATATAGTGATTAAATACATATTGAAATGCAACATTAAAAATATTGCCACTGAATGCGTGACGTTTTATTTATCTCTCTAAGCCAGTGTTTCTAAAAGTGTTTTATTTATCTCTCTAAACCAGTTTTTCTCAAAGTGTTTTATTTATCTCTCTAAACCAGTTTTTCTCAAAGTGTTTTATTTATCTCTCTAAGCCAGTGTTTCTAAAAGTGTTTTATTTATCTCTCTAAACCAGTTTTTCTCAAAGTGTTTTATTTATCTCTCTAAACCAGTTTTTCTCAAAGTGTTTTATTTATCTCTCTAAACCAGTTTTTCTCAAAGTGTTTTATTTATCTCTCTAAACCAGTTTTTCTCAAAGTGTTTTATTTCTCTCTAAACCAGTTTTTCTCAAAGTGTTTTATTTATCTCTCTAAACCAGTGTTTCTCAAAGTGTTTTATTTATCTCTCTAAACCAGTGTTTCTCAAAGTGTTTTATTTATCTCTCTAAAGTCTTAACACCGGATTAATCTACAACGTGTAGATTACTTGCCCTAATTAGCGGAAAGCCTAAAGTAGGGAACGATGTATGGAAAAATATCACAAGTGTAGTTCATATCCTGAGGAAACTATAGGGAGTTCAAGAAGGTACCATAAAAAGTGACATCCCTAGAAACAGCTGGTTTAATATCAATGAACTGGGAATAATGAATATAATATGAGGTTTGTCGATATCACAGTAATTAGGCTTGCTAAATTTTATTTTTTCTAAATGCAATAATATTTATTTCAAGACACTTGCTCATAAAGTGGCTCCAATTTCACCGCAATTAGGTACATAATGATACCTATAATCGCAAACTGTGACTTTTTCATTACTATTATTCACTAGTGAGTTAAATTGTTTTTACAACACACTTGCTCATCGCAAACTGTGACTTTTTCATTACTTTTATTCACTAGTGAGTTAACAGTTTATTTTTAATTTTATCTACTAAAAAAATATTTTTAGTATTATTTTATTCACAAGTGTGTTGAAAAACGTCGTATGATACACGTGAGTATTGATGATCGTCGATCTCAATGGCGCCTCAGCAGTAATCACCAACTTTACTCACTTGAACTACTATTGTATTGAAAATAAAATAAAATAATTAGGACTTCTTATCATGTTAACGTGTTTCTAGGATCAACTCTATCTGCAGGGAACGCTATATGAATTAATTTAATTAACCCACACCTTGTACATGAAAAGACTGAAGAAGAATGACTGTTGCTGCAATAAGAAACATTAGGGAACTTCAATTAAAATATTTATTTCATAATTTAAAAACTGCACATAATAATTCAATTTGAAGCATTTTAAGCGCACAGGTAGAACCTAATCTCTACGACTACAACATATAAGATTAATAAATCAAAAATATTGCACTAAAACATATTATTAATAAATATTAGAATTATAACTTTACACCTAAGTATTTCAATTAATACTAAATTCGAGTTAAGTACACACAAAATAATAATTCCTGACTAATAGTGAAAGTTACATGAATGAAAGTTACATGAAAACTATTCACATTATTTTCTTTAGTTAAGTACTTTAGATTTTAGTTTTTTAGTTACTAGTTGATTTTTTTACTTAGTACAAGTAGTATAGTAGACTGCGATCTCACCTGACGGAAAGTGATGATACAGCCCAAAATGTTTCGTAGGAAGGAACTTGGAATGGTTAGGGGTTTCGCATGGCATAATATGTAAGTTATTCCTTGGAGACTGAAAAATCAGCCCTGAAATTAATATTTTGATTTTAATCAACTACTCAATTAGAGTGGGAACATTGATCATTAATAATAAATAATTTACATAATATTATGCCTGTAATAAACTAGGGAATAAGGCGTCTGTTGCCCGCGGCAAGCTTGCTGTATAGCCTGTAGGTGCGACAGAGATAGCAACAGCTAGGCGGTTTGTTTCCATTTTATTGCCCCACGAGCAGCAACTGTTCACCTGTAATATTTTAGTCGGTATTTTTCTACTTACATGTAACTTTCATAATATCAAGTTTAGAACAAGAATAACTCGTAATACGAGACCGAACGGTCATAAACATTTAATACATTTATCAAGAATAATAATAGGAGATCTATTTAAATTACCTAGTTATTATGTTTAAAACACACAACTGTCTTGTTTAAAAGTACTTACGCTTCTATTTTAAAAACTACAAAAAAGTTAGGATCTATGGTGTCATTTTTAATCATAATACCTTCTAGTAAATGTCCTATAATATTAAATTATTTTTATCTATGCCCCTATTTTTAATGAATAACAAAATACAGATGGGGCAAAAGTCGAAATAAACAGTGTTATATAAAAATACCAAAAAAATCTCTTTCTAAGACCCTTAACATTATTGACGAACTATAGCTTGGCAACTTCGTGCGGGACCCTCCTGCGGGGTGACAGACGGTGGGGGAGGCAAGGAACTTAGATGTCAGCGGTTAGCGTGATAGAGCGATGTATATGGTGGCCTTACTATAGTCTGGGATCCCGCTATACAACGACCTTCACCGAGCTGCTTATTCGATGAAAACTATTTTATATCCAATTTAATATGTCAATAAATATATCGCAAGTGGGTTGCCTAAAAAATTTCAGTCCAGGGTATGATTAATTAATAATTAAAAAAAAAACCATTGTAACATGGACTCCTATTTGTTACAGTTTGGTTGACATCGTAGTTCAAATTAGATTGGATGGTATAAATAGTGCTTTTTGCCTGAAATACTTTCCTGGCTGAGGAAAGTATTTCTGTTCTATATTTTTTGGCAAAAGAAAGTTAACGGATAATAAAATCGTAGGTTTTATGCACAATTATGCACAATTGCAATTTGCGACCTGAATCGCTCATCCAATCTAATTTGAACTAAGATGTCAACGGAACTCTAACAAATAGGAGTTCATGTTACAATGGATTTTTCTTAAATTCTTAATTAATCATATCCTGGACTGAAATTTTATAGGCAACCCACTTGCGATATATTTATTGACATATTTAATTGGATATAAAATAGTTTTCATCCAATAAGCAGCTCGGTGAAGGTCGTTGTATAGCGGGATCCTAGACCACTACTGGTGTCAAAACAAACATTTTTGACACCGGTAAACTGGCGTCATTTTATCGCGCGGCTCGCCGGGTCTTATGTACTCGTATATGTCTATTGCCCCGAGCATTTTGGTAATATTTATATAACCTTGTTCAAATAGGAATGACATCTAAATATATAAAAGAAGAAACTGACTCACTGACATATCAACGCACAGCCCAAACCGCTGGGTCTAGAGACTCCAAATTTGGCACACATGTTCCTTGTGAGGTCTAGGGGAGCACTAAGAAAGGATTTTTCAAAATTCACCCTCTAAGGGGGTGAAACGGGGGTCCAAAGTTTGGATTTTATCAAGTTAAAATACGTCTTCACGCCGCAACTACTGTACCGATTTGGCTAAAATTTGGAATAGAGGTATATTATATCTTGCATTACCACATAAGCTACTTTTCATCCCGAAAAAATTCATGGTTCCCGTGGGATAAGTTAAAAACCGAAATTCACGCGGAAAAAAAATCTCACGCCGCAAGTACACAACCGATTTGGATGAAATTTGGAATGGAGATAGACTAAATCCTGATTTAATAAATAGGGTACTTTTCATCCCGGAAAAATCCATGGGTTTTGCAGGAGAAGGGAAAAACATATATTCGCGCGGGAAAAATACTACTTCCCGCCGTAATTACTGAACTGATATGGCTGAAATTATGAATAAAGATAGATTATATCTTGGATTAATACGAAGGCTACTTTTCATCGCGAAAAAATTCAAGGTTCCCGTGGGATTAGTAAAAAACCGAAATCAACGCGGAAAAAAATCTTCATGCCGCAAGTGCACATCCGATTTCGCTGGAATTTAGAATGGTGATAGATTATATCCTGGGTTAATAAATAGGCTACTTTTTATTCCGGAAAAATCCATGGTTTTTGCAGGAAAAAAGAAAAACAGATATTCATACGCGAAAATACTACTTCACGCCGTAATTACTGAACTGATATGGCTGAAATTCGGAATAAAGGTAGATTATATCCTGGATTAATATAAAGGCTACTTTTCATCCCGGAAAAATCCATGGTTTCCACGGGAAACCTGAAACATTGATGTTCACACGCGAAAAATACTACTTTACGCTGTAATTACTGAACTGATATGACTGAAATTCGGAAAGGAGATAGATTTTATCCCGGATTATTACTAAGCCCACTTTTCATACCGGGAAATTCCATGGTTTCTATGATAATAATGAAAAACAGAAATTCACGTGTGAAAAATATTCCATCATGCCGTAATTACTGAACTGATTTGGCTTAAATTTGGAATCGAGATAGATTATATCCTGGATTAATACAAAAGCTACTTTTTATCACGGAAAAATCTATGGTGTCCGCGGGAAAATTGAAGAACTGATATTCACGCGGTAAAATTACTACTTCAAGCTGTAATTACTGATCTGATATGACTGAAATTCGGAAAAAAGATAGATTTTATCCTGTATTTATACGTAGGCTACTTTTCATCCCGGAAAATTTCATGGTTTTTGCAGGAAAAAAGAAAAACATATTCATACGCGAAAAATACTACTTCACGCCATAATTACTGAACTGATATGGCTGAAATTCGGAATAAAGATAGATTGTATCCTGGATTAATATAAAGGCTACTTTTCATCCCGGAAAAATCCATGGTTTCCGCGGGAAACTTGACACATTGATGTTCATACACGAGATATACTACTTTACGCTGTAATTACTGAACTGATATAACTGAAATTCGGAAAGGAGATAGATTTTATCCCGGATTACTACAAAGCCTACTTTTCATCCCGGAAAATTCCATGGTTTCTATGATGATAGTGAAAAACAGAAATCCACGCGTGAAAAATATTCCTTCATGCCGTAATTGGTATGGCTAAAATTCGGATTAAAGATAGATTATATTTTTTCTTTTTCTGAAGAAACTGACTGACTGACTGACTGACTGACTGACTGACTCACTGACATATCAACGCACAGCCCAAACCGCTGGGTCTAGAAACTCCAAATTTGGCTCACATGTTCCTTATGAGGCCTAGGGGAGCACTAAGGAAGGATTTTTCAAAATTCACCATCTAAGGGGGTGAAACAGGGGTCCGAAGTTTGGATTTTATCAAGTTAAAATACGTCTTTACGCCGCAACTACTGCACCGATTTGGCTCAAATTTAGAATGGAGGTATATTATATCTTGCATTATTACATAGGCTACTTTTCATCCCGAAAAAATTCATGGTTCCCGTGGGATACGTTAAAAACCGAAATTCACGCGGAAAAAAAATCTCACGCCGCAAGTACACAACCGATTTGGATGAAATTTGGAATGGAGATAGATATCCTGGATTAATAAATAGGATACTTTTAATCCCAAAAAAATCCATGAGTTTTGGAGGAGAAGGGAAAAACAGATATTCACGCGGGAAAAATACTACTTCCCGCCGTAATTACTGAATTGATATGGCTGAAATTATGAATAAAGATAGATTATATATTGGATTAATACGAAGGCTACTTTTCATCGCGAAAAAATTCATGGTTCCCGTGGGATTAGTAAAAAAACCGAAATTAACGCGGAAAAAAAATCTTCATGCCGCAAGTGCACAACCGATTTGGCTGGAATTTGGAACGGAGACAGAGTATCAGATATATCCTGAGTATCAGATATATCGGCTACTTTTTATCCCGGAAAAATTCATGGTTATTGCGGGAAAAGTGAAAAACAGATATTCACGCGGGAAAAATACTACTTCGCGCCGTAATTACGGAACTGATATGGCTGAAATTCGGAATAAAGATAGATCATATCCTGGATTAATACGAAGGCTACTTTTCACCCCGGAAAAATCCATGGTTTCCGCGGGAAAACTGAAAAATTGATGTTCACGCTGTAATTACTGAATTGATATGACTAAAATTCGGAAAGAAGATACATTTTACCCCGGATTATTACATAGGCACTTTTCATGCCGGAAAATTCCATGGTTTCTATGATAATAGTGAAAAACAGAAATCCACGCGGGAAAAATATTCCTTCATGTCGTAATTACTGAACTGGTTTGGCTGAAATTTGGAATCGAGATAGATCAAAGCAAGGATTTTTTCTCCCGGAGAAATCCATGGTTTCCGCGGGAGAACTGAAAAATTGCTTTTCACGCAAAAAAACACTACTTTACGCTGTAATTACTGAACTGATATGACTGTTTGGAAAGGAGATAGACTTTATCCCGGATTATTTACATAGGTTATTTTTCATGCCGGAAAATTCGATGGTTTCTATAATAATAGTGGAAAACTGATATCCACGTTGAAAAAATATTTCTTCATGCCATAATTTCTGAACTGATTTTGCTGAAATTTGGAATAGAGATAGATTCTATCCTGGATTAATACATTGACTACTATTTATCCCGGGAAAATCCATGGTTTTTATGATAATCATGAAAAATAGATATCCACGCGGGAAAAATATTCCTTCACGCCGTAATTACTGAATAGATTTGCTTGAATTTGGAATGGAGATAGATTATATCCTAGATTAACTGCGGGAATAGCGAAAAAAAATTAATACGGGATATACACCTACTCCTTCACGGCGCAACTGCTGAAATTTTTTGGCTGAAAATCGGAATGGAGACAGATTTCGTCCTAAATTAGCATAAAAGCTACTTTTTATTCCGGAAAATAGATGGTTCCCGTGTGTAGGGAAAACTAAATTTTCGCGGGCAAAGCCGCGGGTTTCTGCTAGTAATACATAACGATGAACAATCTCTATAACTTCATAGATTCGCTTACCTACTAATGATAATATTTTTAGTGTTTTATGATATTTCTTTCAGTAAAAATAAATAATACCCATTACATACCTTTATTATTAATAACAAATAATAATTAATCACAAAAGCGAAATATGAACCACATTAAAGCAATAACAAATTGTTGTATTATTCTGTATTGAATAAATTATAATAACAAAATAAATAATACTGAATAAAATATGAGCGTAATAGTTGAGCGGGCATACATTTAATATTTATCTGTTTTTGGATGCTTAAGGAAATTAAGTACCAGTTCAAGATAACAGTTTTATCTATTAACTACTTATAGCTTGACCGCTATAAACTTGGCCCTCCCATGGTCTGCGGGACGCGGGGCGGGTGTGCGATTGGCTATACACGATACGATGTAATGACTCGCATCTTGAGAATTCGCCTATGGCATTTTCTTGAGTATGTATGTATGTTGAGTATGTTCATTATCCACGTCGCAAGATTAATATCATCGTGTGTACCGTAATTCACGTCAGTCTCTGACAGCTGATTAGTTGAGCGCACTGATCCCTATTCTATGGATCCACAGTGAACCTAGACTGAATTGTTTAGAATGTTTAATTGATAGGATAGAGATCAGTGGTTGAGTAGCTCCCGCCCCGCGTTCCGCAGACCATGGGAGGGCCAAGTTTATAGCGGTCTAGCTATAACACACACAGAGTGTACAGATGGAAGAAAAGAGAAAGTAAAGTATAGGGTGATGAGGGTGAAAGAAAAGTCAAAGACAAGGGACCTCAGTCTATGCTCACTGTGTCGGCACATAACCAGGTATTGTATATACAGTTTTTTACCAACTAAATGGAAAATTAAAATAAAATACTTATTATAGTCAATAAATAATATAAGTAAGATTAAAAAAATATTCGAATGTCATGAGATTCTAAAAAGTTAAAAACTGAATGATGATCAATTGATTTAGCTATTCATAATATTTGTGCAGTTTAAACTCAAATCAATGCAAGATACCTCTATCAAGTTATTATTTTAGATTCGGTTGCGACAAATTTAGTGTTGTAGCAATAGATTGCTATGGAAAATATTGTAATTTTTTTTTTTTCAAAATCGAACGTAAATAAGCTATTTACCATATAATCCACGTTATATTTACGGGCGAAATTTCACACAAATGAGTTCCGAGGTGAGGCGTTATGTTATTGAGTAACAGACATAAAGACAGCTAAGTAAAATACAAACTTGCACATATATCACATTAAATAGGATAATATCCTACAAATATCTGTTGCTAATTTAACAGACCTGACAATGGATATGACGATGATTTAGAATGACCACATTCAAACCACAGCGTCTACGGCTGGTAGCAAAAGGGGCATAGCCTAAAAACATAATGTTACATAGCGTCGCTCCGACTGTTCTTCTGCGTTAGCTTACTGAGAGTGCTGAGCTGTGGGAATGTTGTTTTGTTCTGCACGGGGTTCAGTTTGGAGGTCATGAAGATGAAGGGTTCGTAGAGAGAAGGTCGGTCCATGGCTGATACCTCAAAGTGCCGTATCTTCTCCCTCGCACACCAGTTGGCGGCTTTGGAACAGGTGTTCTCCAAACTGTTGAGGTCATCAGGACCTGTTCGGTTACCGACCACCATCATCACCACCTGGAAATTTTAAGAACAATGGGGTCTTACACTACTTTTGAATTTGATAAAAAATATTACTTTATTATAAACTAGGATAAAAATAATAACGTGCAGTGAAAGAAATATTAAAATCCAACGAAGATTTACAAAGTTACAGGCGTTTAAACTTTGGAGTGGGGGGATCTTCTATCCCTTTCTCGCAAAACGAAAATTTGTATGAAGCCGCACGAAGCTACTATGGCATTGGTACGGTGTGACGTCACAATTTCATGTTGCTATCTCTGTCTAATCACAAATCTTTAAATGCTTATAACTTTTTTGTTATTTGATCGATTTAATTAGTTCTTTCAGTGCACGTCATTATTTTAATTCTACTTTATAATAAAGTAATAAAAAATTTGGAGTCAAATACCCTATTAATTTATTTATTTTATTTTATTTTTAAAACTTTATTGCACCATTTACAAAGTAAAAAAGAATGCAACAAGGTGGACTTAATGCAAAAAGAGCATTTTCTCCCAGTCGACCTTGGGACGTGCGAGAGAGACGTTGGTGGATGGTTTAAATCAAAAGAATATAATATATATATTTATGTAAATATAAAAACAGGTACATATATTTTATAAAAATATAAATATAATATACAAAAATACAATTACACACATATACACTTAAATATAATACATACATATTACATAAATATGATATATAATATAAATAGTAATATATTCACATATTAAATATTATAGGCATATAAGATAGGTATATATTTAAAGACTCGGGTGTGCAAAGCAGACTATGTGACTTTTTTTAGTAGGAACTCTTTGATTTGCTTTTTAAAGGAGAATTTAGAAGAAGCTCTTCGTATAGAGTCTGGCACTTTATTCCACAGCCTAATAGCTTCAATGGTAAAGGAGTTGGTCATAAAAACAGTTTTGTGAACAGGAGTAGTCAACATAAGACTATCACAGGCACGCAAGGATGGGATACACACCTCAGACCTCAGCGTGAATTTAGATTTAAGGTACTCAGGTGTGAGGGGGTCATTTAAGATAGAAAATAGGATGCACAGAGTCCTAAGCTGTCTGCGCTCCCGAATAGGAAGCCATTTCAGCTGGGAGCGAAACGGCGAGACGTGATCATATTTGCGGAGATTAAAAACAAATCTTATACAGGCATTCTGTAGACGCTCGAGTTTATTTAAAAGCTCCTCACTCAAGTCAGGGTAGCAAACATCACCATAATCGAGAATAGGCATTAACATTAAATAAACTAAATGTAGCTTGGTACTGATAGGCAAAAAATTCTTGAGGCGCAGCAAAGAATGAAGCGTGCCATAAAACTTACGACAGATTTCAGTGACTTGACTACGCCAATTAAATGTGCTATCGATTGTTAAGCCCAAATCTTTAACACAAGGGGAAAAGGGGATTTCACTATCGTTAAATTTCAGTTTAGGAAGCGCTGTCATGTCCATATTATTATTTATAAGTCGAGAGCTACCCACGATTATGGCTTGGCATTTAGTAGGATTAACCATTATTCCGAATTTACGGGACCAATTAGAGATCTTAGATAACTCGCAGTTGAGCTTATTAATCGCTCCCTCCAGATCATCAATTCCAGATTGACAGTAAAGCTGCAGGTCATCGGCATAGAGATGGTATTGACAGGAAAGAACAGAAGTAATTGAGTTGATAAATACAGAAAAAAGTAAAGGCCACAAGATACCACCTTGGGGAACGCCAGCATCTAGCTCACACCAGTCAGACATTAACTGACCAGTGCGAATGGATTGCCGACGTCCCCGAAGATAACCAGAAAACCACTGTCGAACATTATCAGACAAATTGAATAAGGACAAAGTGGCGAGCAGCAGATCATGGTCAACAGCATTAAAGGCATTGCTGAAGTCAATAAGAACAAGGACTGTTACTCGCCTATTGTCCATTCCTTCGCGGATATCTTCAGTCACTTTAAGTAGTGCAGTAGTGGTGCTATGCCCCGCACGGAAACCGGATTGGAAAGGGTTTAAAAGATTATGTTTCACAAAATATTTAGAAAGTTGATTGAAGACAACAGATTCGAGCACTTTAGAAAAAAAAGGTAGTATAGATATAGGACGGTAGTGAGATGGCAGGGATGGGTTAGAAATTTTTGGAAGGGGTATTACAAAGGCTTTACGCCACAGGCCGGGAAATGTACCTGACGAGAGCGAAAAGTTTATTATATGGGCTAGTGGGTTAATTAACACTTCCAGCATTAACATAATCATCGTACGGCTAATTTCATCAGAGCCAATAGCCTTTGAGGTGATAGATTTGATACTTTTTTTTATATCGTCAACGTCGACAGGAATGAAATTGAAAGTAGGAGTATCGCACTTGGGTAAACTCAAAATCTCAGAAAGGGTGTTGGTCTTAACTTGGGAGTCAAGTCTAGGGACAGATGCAAAATGAAGATTGAGAGCATTCATATCCACAGAATTGGCCAAACTCGCAGGATGAGGTTTGCCAATACCAAGAGACCTTAGAAATTACAAGATCATTAATGACAAGATCTTATCGTATCTTTGCCAAGATTATTCCTGCAATGTCAAATGTCGGTTGAGTTATGACGACCTTCATGACGCGAGCTCGGATTCGAGTGGGAGGCCGCAGGTTCGATTCCTGCAACAGGCCACTTTGGAATTTTAAAATTTCTAAATTGGCTCAGGTCTGGTCTGGTGGGACGCTTCGGCCGTGGATAGTTACCACCCTACCACCAAAGACGCACCGCCAAGCTATTTAGCGTTCCGGTGCGATGCTGTGTAAAAACGCGTTGGGGTGAATTAACTTGCCCTTCCTTATTTTTTATCTATGGGGAAAATAATATTCATATTCAAAAAACCGGCCAAGAGCGAGTCGGAAGAACTAAAAGGCTCACTTAAATTGTTAATGACCACAAACTTAATTTTGTTAATTGTAAATACCAAAATAAGTATTATAGTTACCGAGTTGATTTTTCCCATAAAATATACAGATTATTTCAGAATTTTCTATAAGAAATTGGGTTCATAGAAAAAATGGTATGGAACCCCAAAAAAATCGGTATAGGGACAATAATCCTATCCTATACCTTTAAACAAGCAATTCTTGTATATATATATATTTCTATATCATCCGAATCTCGGAAACGGCTTGAACGATTTTCATGAAATCTAGTATACAGGGGGTTTTGGGGGCGATAAATCGATCTAGCTTGGATTCATTTTCAGAAAATGTCGCATTTACCAAAAAAAAATATGACTACTGCTGCCATCTATTGGTCGATAGATATACTACCGAGCAAAGCTTGGTCACCCAGATATTTATGTCTATATGTGGGAAATGAAAAAAGAATCCTTTCCACTTTGTCTTGTTTTAGCTGGTGGAAGATAACTTTATCCTGCTAGAGGACAAAATCAGCAATACTTTTTTCCTTGTGCCATTGTTTTTAGCTTACCTCCTTTTTATCCTTATTCCTATCAATATCCTTCTTTAAGTAGATCAACACATCGAGTGACTCCGGCTTGGTGGTGTCGTATACCATGACAAACCCCTCCGCAAAGCCCAGGTAGTGCCGCTGCAGCACTTGGTTTGACGTCAGCTGCATGGTTGGGGACTGAGGGGGCCCTGCAATACAAAAAATT
The DNA here is from genome assembly GCA_963855885.1 of Coenonympha glycerion. NCBI lineage: Eukaryota > Metazoa > Arthropoda > Insecta > Lepidoptera > Nymphalidae > Coenonympha > Coenonympha glycerion. Next base: position 3,080,746 of record OY979631.1, read on the forward strand.
AAATGTTTTTTTTTTAACTATATAGGCTAGCCCTTGAGATCACACCTGATGGAAAGTGATGTTACAGTCTAAGGTAGAGCGCGCTTGCCTAGGAGATGCCTAATCACTCTTGATTTGAAGGCGCCCAAGTTGTAGGTAAAAGTTGGGAAAGACAGTGCCTGGTAGGTTATTCCAAAACTTTGCAGTTAATTATAATCTGTATTTTTACAGAAGACTCACAGGCTCTTCTGAAAAATCAAAATTCCACCTCATGATGGGTAGTGCCAAAAACTTTTAAGTACTAGGTTTTGATAGCAATTCCAGGATACAAACTAACTCGCCAAATAGTTCAATAGTTGTGATTTGATTAATTTATGAAGGAATTATTCAGGAGAAAGATTCACATACCTACCTACTTAAATTCAATGACACACAAACTTCAAAAAATAGGTTATATTCAAATATGAGTATGAAACCAAACAACTACTTTAATTTATATTACCTTAATAAAAAATAAATAATTGAACATTGAACTTCCAATCTACACCAAAATGGGTTAACAGGGTAAAATAAATAGAAAGGTGCAAAGATATTCGCCATGCTGGTGCAAATTAATAGCATTCTTAATAAACATATTTAGTTTGTTAGTACTCAACATTAATTGAGGATTTTATTGCTTAGAATTGTTTAAAGATATACTGATAATATACACAAACCATTTTTAGGTAGGCAACCAGATATTCTAAGAGGGTTAAAGATAAAGAGTCACCTCAAGTTATCACAAAGTTGAGGGCCTTATACCCGTTCGCGTAAGTTTATTGTCACAAATAACTTAAAATACATCAGCGAACAAAGCGAGTTCAGGACTTGAGGGCAACAGAGAGAAGACGAAAGTGGTTATTTTCTTATATGACCACCCAGAAATAGGAGCCCCGCGCAGCTTCCTGAGCCCCGTCTACCAAGCTTTTAAAAGTGTTAAAGATATATCATGTTATAAGAAATATTCAAAGCGACCAATTTGAAAGCCAGTACGGAGTACCCATTGCCATTAGCCTATGATGTATAATTTTAATTAGCCTACTGTTTGCGAAAAAACTAAATAAAATGAATTTTGTGGGCTACTATGGCCAATCCCCACTAATGTCCAGTAATGCAATATCTCACAACCTGTACTTAATTTAAAAAGCAACAGCTTAAAGCAGAAAAAAACTAACTTGAAGTAAACCTTTCAACTCGCCTGTAAGGGGAGGCTCCAGCCCCGCCGTGTCATAGAAACATACGCGCTCCTTGGTGCCCCTATCTGTTTCGATGTTTGCGACATAGATATCTTCTATCGTGGGGTAAAAAGACGACTTCAAGCTCACATTGCCGTAAATAAGTTGCTCTAAAACAGCGGTCTTGCCGACCCCTTTCATTCCACACACGACTACTTTGCTAGTTTTTCCCATATTTTATCAAAAAGCGATATTTTGTCAGGGTCTGCCAAACTGGTGCAGCCACTTTCACTCAAACATTTTATTACTATTTAAAAATGCAATATCTATCAAAGTGATATTTTACAAGTTTCTCCATTAAAACTTTTATCAAATTATGGTGAAGTTAAAATTTATTTAGTTACAATCAAATTTCAACTTAATATTTTCAATATTTTTTATTTATTATATTTGTTTTTATTTATTTTTTCCTTCATGTTTTCACCGTTTGACCCACAGACCACAAAACCACCACAAAACTAGGTTTGACCACAGAGTCTGTGGCACAGACCGCAAAACGCAAAACCTTTGTATTCTATAATTTTTTTTACATACCTACTGTCTTATTTGTAATTTTTGATTTTGTCTATTTTGTAATTTTTGATTTTTTAGGCACTGTCTACATGAAGGTCTAAAGAACAAGAATCCGGAGCAGCAAAATTGAGTGAATGATTGTTACTCATTCAAAATCTATGGTTTGTTGTCGTCAAAATAAACAAATCATGTCACTTTGACAGAATGGCTTCCATGGCAGTAGATTCGGAAATAACAAAAAGTGATAAATATTCCATACTATTACCCACTTACAACGAAAGGGAGAATTTGCCGATTATAATTTGGCTTATAATCAAATATTTGGATCCGAGGTAAGGACAATTGGGCTTTAAAACTCCTATTTTAAGAATCATATTAAACTTGAGTGTTTCTACAGTTTTCGTAATATTTCTTCAGTGGCTACGACTACGAAGTGATTATTATCGACGATGGAAGTCCAGATGGCACCCTGGAAGTGGCAAAACAGCTGCAGAAGTTGTATGGTTCGAGTAAAATTGTGTTACAACCTAGAGAGAAAAAACTTGGCTTAGGTACGGCGTACATGCATGGTATAAAACATGCAACTGGGAACTTTATTATCATTATGGATGCCGATTTGAGCCACCACGTAAGCACTTCTAGTATTAAATGTCCTTTCATATAACTGGACACTCCAAGTTTTCTATAATCGAATTTTGTTCTTTTGTATTGTCCTATTTATGGTTTCCATGTCTTGTTGGCTTTGATAAATTTTAAACTTAAATGTGTGATAAGTAAATAATTGGGTGTTTTATCTATTAAGTCATTTCACAATATTTAATCATCAACTAATGATACCTGAACTTGAGACTGTAAAGTTTGTAAATAATTTGGAAATACAAGGCCGCCTTTGCGCTCACTGTGTTCCGTTGTATTTTGTCTCTCTATTTGTGTTTCTCTGTGTGTGTGCAATAAAGTTATATAAATAAATAAATAATATATAAATACAAACAAACTAACCATACTGTTTTATCGATTATCGAATAAACCATTTTGTTTTACAGCCTAAATTTATTCCAAAGTTCATAGAACTACAAAAGAAGGATGACCTAGACTTGGTGTCAGGCACTCGGTACAAAGATGGTGGCGGTGTTTACGGATGGGATTTCAAGAGGAAGCTAATATCTAGAGGAGCTAATTTTATCACACAACTTTTGTTGCGGCCCGGAGCGTCTGACTTAACTGGTTCTTTCAGGTAATTTATCCAAAAATGAAAAAATACATAATTACTTTTCAAAAACTCGAAATCCAAATGTCTTTATTTCAAATAGGCCTAACTTACAGGCATTTCTGAATGATGATTTTGGTCCCCACAGTATATAACTTGTTGATTGAACCAATTTTATGGTGTTTTCCTGTATAATTTTGTTACATGTTAGTATGTGTTTAATTGTTGATCTTTCATTCTACAACTACTGGACTGGAAAATCGAATTTCACATGGTAGAGCTGCAAGTAAAAGATATCATCATCAATCAATACATATAATAAATCTGTTGTTTGTCTGTTTGTCTGTCTGTTTGTGCGGGCTAATCTTTGGAACGGCTGGACCGATTCCAATGAAATTTTGTGTGGTGGTAGCCTATGTCCCTGGTCAACATATAGGATACTTTTCATCCCGGTAAAATAAAGAGTTCCCGTGGGATAGTTAAAAAACTGCAATTAATTTAACAGCTTTGTAAACAACAACTAATGAACTTAATTTAGTAAAATTGGTTATGCTGATACCTTATGTTGCCTTTTTAACAAAATATATATATAGTAAAACTTATTAATCCAATCGAGTTCCCGCGGGAAAGAAAACATTACAAAAACAGTTAGCAGGCGTCTTTCAAGTAACGGATTTTAATGAAATTTTATGATCCTACTTTATATATATGCCCGGTCAACATTTAAGATACTTTTCATCCTGAAAAATTTGAGAGCACCCGTGGGATGTTTTAAAAAACCTATAGCTACTTATCTCCGTAGCACAATCAAAACGGGGTCGAAATATCGACAGTTTAAATAGTCCTTTTGATCGTGCAACTTGGTATAACTATGCAAGATAACCCGTACGTAGCAGGAACGGGTTGCTACGTACACAGTAGCGCATCAGAATGCTTAATTACAATATCTGGGCGTTGGTATCATCTCAGAATAAGATAAGTTTGGTTAGTATAGATATTACAATCCACGATGACACGCCCCACTCTATCTTACTCCATGCGAATTGAGTAACATAAGCGATTTCGACAGAGTGTATAAGTAGAGGAAGACCAAAGAAGATATAGGTAAATTGTGTAAAAGAAGATAGCACGTTGACAGGAGAAATTGGAAGAAGACTCCTTTACGGGTCCATCGAACCCAAGGACCACTCATTTTGTACGGGAAATCTTGGGCAAAATTAAGAAATTCCACGGGAAACATTTTTGTAAAAAAAACGAACTGCACGCGGAGCCGCGGGCAACAGCTAGTAATATAATATATTGTCAAATTGAATGAGAGAATGCCCTATTTGGAAAAGTCAACTAAAAAAACGGTGGTTTGCAAATCCAAATTGAAATATTACTTTGTCTTTGCAGGCTTTACAAAAAGGATATACTACAAAAATTAATAGACAGCTGTGTATCTAAGGGATATGTTTTCCAAATGGAAATGATTATAAGGTAATTACTAATTTCACCAGAATTTTATGTATTGTAGCATAAATAAAGTAAAAATATCTGGGTGATCGAGCTTCGCTCGGTAGTATATGTGTCCACCAATAGATGGCAGCAGGAGGAGTATTTTTTTTTGGTAAATTCAACATTTTCTGAAAATGAATCCTAGCTAGATCGATTTATCGCCCCCAAAACCCCCCGTATAGTAAATTTCATGAAAATTGTTCGAGCCGTTTCCGAGATTCGGATTATATAGAAATATATATCCTTATTATATACAAGAATTGCCTCATTAAAGGTATAGGACTTGATATATATTTGGTCATAGTGATTCTACAATAATTGGTTCCATATACCATTGGATCAGGGCTAGTCTGGTGAGAGGTAGCCACATCTAATGTCCTACTGGCACATTTATAACATATGACTACAACATGTGCTCCCTTTCTACTCTCTTTCTTACTAAGATGCATACGCATTGAAACTTCAAAGGTGCCTTAAAACCATTCCTACATATTTGATGATCCATAATTAATATTGCGCTTTGGTTTTGTTTCAGAGCAAGGCAATTAGACTACACAATAGGCGAAGTACCAATCACATTTGTAGACCGCGTATATGGAGAGTCAAAACTTGGTGGATCGGAAATATTCCAATTTGCCAAAGCATTATTGTACTTATTTGCTACTACATAAAGCCATCATTCATTGATGATTTGAATTCCTATTAATAACCATATTATTAAGCATGTAATAATGCAGAACATCTGTGAGAGTGCGTGGTACTTCCCTTATATATATATCCACCAATCACAGCTTCCTGTCTCCGAGCTGTCACGTAATCCACCAATCAGAGCCGAGCTGCGTTTTGTTTATCGCGTGGTCACCGGTAGGGGGCCCTTGTGGCGCTTCTTCATAGCGTCGTTACTTCCCAGTGCGAAAACACGTTCTCACAATTTGTAAGTGAGGTTGTTTTCGGTTATAGTGATTTTCTGTTAGAAATTAAATTATTATGGAAGTGAATAACGTTAAAAACAACGTTATCGCCGCCGTCTTCACCGAAGATAGCGTCGCGACTGGTGCATACGCGGCGTTGTCTGAACAAATCTGACGACTACTCGGATTCTGGATAAGGTGATGAAAGCGGTTCAAAGCCAAGTAAGGTATTTAAGAAGAAATTTTGGTGAGTCCTCCAAAGTTTTTTATTACCATAGTGTAATATACCTAGTAAGCAGCAATTTAGAGTTATCACAAAATGGCGGCTGTCAGCGCAGGTACCTTTGCACCTCGTCTTGCGTGCAGCGCCCGGGCCTCATACTGCATTTCAGTTTACACCCGAAAATGCGCATTGTTCAGTTTATTCGCTTACTATAGGTAAAATACTGACAGGTATTTCAAAACCATACTTATGTAGCTGCATCGATGATGGTACTCATAATAATATATACCTACTACTATGCGCCCCGTGCTGCCGATTTTGCATTTTGGACGTATAAATAAATACCTGCTTTTCTGTGGATGCCGTTGCTACGTGCCCCGTGCCGTCGCTTATGCAGATGCGCCGACGACGGTGCTCATAGGACTACCCTAAAGTCAAACTACTGCGGGCGGAAATACCTACTTTTCTTCGCATGCATATGCGACGCGCCCCGTGCCGCCGCTTTTTGCAGATGCGCCGATGACTGCTCATACTACCCTTAAGTTGAAACCTCTGCGGGCGGAAATACCTACTTTTCTACGCTTGCCTATGCGACGCGCCACATGCCGCCGCTTATGCAGATGCAGATGCAGCGATGGCGGTGCTCATACTACCCTCGAATTAAACCACTGCGGGCGGAAATACCCACTTTTCTACCCATGCCTATGCGACGCGCCCCATGCCGCTGCTTATGCAGATGCAGCGATGACAGTGCTCATACTACCCTCAAGTTTACCCGTGAAGGGCGTAAATACTTACTTTTTTACGCATGCCTATGCGACGCGCCACGTGCCGCCGCAAATACCTACTGCGAGTCCGAGCAACATCGATCAAGACAGTGACGAGAGTAAACTATGCATCTATGAATTGAGAATTCGACATAATGTAATAATAGTATCATAATGGTGTAATAGTATTTCAATTTTGCATGTCATCTTCGGTATGGCAAGTTTCTGACAGCTGTTTCAGGGATGAACATTTTCAAGAATAGCACAGCAGTATTATTACAATTTGGCGATCGTGTGTAGAAGGATAGCCGGTACGCAGATTTTCCGTTGAACTCAAAGTTAATTATGATCCTAGATAATTCGTCGAGGAATGGGACTACAGTTGTTTGTCGATTAGTCTGCGGCACCTGACACTGCGCTCAACGCAGCTATAGCTCTTCAGCAGGTTATCGGCGAATTTTACCTGCAGCCCGCTATTGTATGTTCACACAGCACACGGGTGGAATGGACAACTGTATCTGGCGGCTGGCCTTGGTTTTTCTTTGGCGAGTGGGGTAGAACATCAAAATCATCAAAATAGAGCAAAACACAAGAAACGACTTCACAAATGACTCGCGGCCATACCTACCCGAGTTTTATGAGGGCTGCCTCCGTGCGTATCGGAGGCAGTGGCAGTTGGTTTGGGCTTCGAAGGCCCTTCTCGGCATACGGGAATCCGGCTGCCATTTACCCTCAAATCCCCTCTTATGCCTAGCAGGATACAGCTTGACCAAGGACTCGGCGATAGCGATCATCCTAACCCGAGTTGTTAGGGGGCTGCCTTTGAGCGTATCGAAGGCAGTGGCAGTTGGTTTGGGCTCCGAAGGCCCTTCTCGACACACGGGAATCCGACTGCCATTTACCCCCAAACCTAGTCTTGTCCTATCAAGTCTTCGAAGCCTTGAAATGAAAAGAACGTGCTGAAAGCCCCACATCAGAACAAGTTGGATTCTAGTTTTATCTCAACAATGTTTCTCACCCAGAAGGGCGATGGTTCAGACAAACCTATTTTCAAATTAAAACGTCGGAACGGTCACGAGATGACAGTACGACTGGACCTTTCATCCGAGCATCAAGGAGTGTCATCGACAATTCTTATAATCATTCTATGGAACAAAAAGTTGAGACCATAGAGAATTTCGACGAATTCTTTTTTGTCAATAAATCGAAGAGTTAACGTCAGTACACACTACAGATCACTACAGATGCTGGAACTATTGGGATGGACTATGAAAAATACAAACCTAGTCACCGGCAAAGCGGACATTGAGTATTTAGGAATAATGTGGAACTCAAACAACGTTTTCAACTGCTTACCTGAGAAAAGCATCCAGTGGGTTAAGCTCTGACGAAGTAAAAACTTTCTCTGACAGACAACGAGGTCATTATGGAGATTATTATGATGATTTTCGTCAGCTTCCTTATATTCTGAGGGTCACACTTATGGACTATGGTCGCCATGCTCGTACCCGGTTAAACTTTGCTCCGTCGGAGAGTGCAGTATGATTGTGACTTGTGGACCTCTAGGGATGGAGCCACACATTGGAATAGACTTGGATGGCGCAGCGGCGCTTTTGTCGCCTAATAGTTACCGTTCAAGAGTTCAAGACTCGCTCCAATTTTTAGGCCTCAAAATAAAGAACGCCAAATCCGGTAAAGTGACAACAGACATCAATTACTAGGCCAATATCTTATAATCACAGTTAGATATAATAATGGGGCGGTAGTATCCTGTTAAAAAGCAAGGAAGTTGTGATTCGGTGGGTAGCCCTTCTCAATCTAACAATACTGCTAAGGAGGATCTTGGACGAGTGGAACACGTCAAGCACTACCGAGTATCTACCGATAGATTTCTATAACAACGCCGACGGATTATTCTCGGCATCGGAGTGGCACCTGAAACAGACTTTATGCTCAAGCAAATATTTAAGAGATTTAGAACATCAAATATCGTCCTGGTTGCCTCTAAGCAAAAAAGTTGTGAGGATTTTGTCAGCAATTAACATTGCGTCGCCGCGCCGCCGGCAGCCGGGCGGGAAATTATCATCTATCCTCGATGTTTTAGCCATGTCAGTAATTGCCACCTAGCTTGATACGCCACGTTAATAGATAAATAGATATTGTAAATAAGATCTGTTTCATGCTATATATTACATATAAATAATTTGAAATTAATGTTCATTGCATATTGTATACAGTTTATGGTACTTGCACACAGTTTTTACTTTTAAGCTATAATTTTATTAAGGTTTTTAAAGTAGACCCTACACCTTTGGTTTACTTAATACATCATTTAAACTTGGCACCGAGAACGTTCCTGTTTGTGGCACCGATGCAGAACAGAGCATTCTGCCTGCCAGGGATAGAGATCCACAGAAGGGTGTTGTGCAAAGTGGTGAGAATCAGGGTTCTGGAACAGTCATGAACCAGTTCAGATAGGACGGGTTAATAGTGCAAAGGAAACATATTAATGAAAACATAATATCAAACTGGCGCGTTTATGGTGTCATGCTTTTTCAACCTTACCATTAGGTCAATACTTGAATGTAGGTACGAGTAATGCCCATGTCTTATTCTACCCTGAGTTCAGATCGAAAACCGATACTGCAACATTAGACTAGGTTATAGAATATTACTACTACGTCTTTACTAAAATATTTGTCCTGTACTCCTGTTTATAGGTATTTTAACTATTAGAGTGCACACAGTCGGGTAACACACACTGTCGGAGTTCTGATTAATTATTTATTTAATGGATAAACACATGTAACATCTGGAACAATTATTGGCAATTGGATTAAGTATAAGAAGAAACTAACTAACGGTATAAAGGTATCTGAAACACTCTGCCGTATCATCTAATCCGTTATCGGACTTTTTAAAGATATCCTCTCTCGTGGTAATGGCACAGAGAGAAACTCTTGTTTCTAAGCTTTAAATTAATTATTATTATTGGCTGATCTTAGGTCACCCTTTATAATCAAAATGCTTTTGAGCCTAAGTATTTGAATTTAATGTTGACTTGAATTGAAGTTTTAAGTTTTGATTTGCTGTATGAGCTTTTTGTTTATTATTAATCATACATTTTATCATTACGTATTTTTTTATTATTTTAATAGCAATCCTCTGAAGCTTCACATAGCGTCGTTTGGTGGTCACCAGGAGTTAATAAACAGGTCTCTCACAGATGTTCTGCATTATTACATGCTTAATAATAGTGCAAGTTTTACAAAACAATAAAACTTGTATTATTAACAGAAATAATGCAGAACATCCCAATAAGGCCTCCTGGTTAGAGACTCGTATGAAGAAGCGCCACAAGGGCCCCCTACCGGTGACCACGCGATAAACAAAACGCAGCTCGGCTCTGATTGGTGGATTACGTGACAGCTCGGAGACAGGAAGCTGTGATTGGTGGATATATATATAAGGGAAGTACCACGCACTCTCACAGATGTTCTGCATTATTTCTGTTAATAATACAAGTTTTATTGTTTTGTAAAACTTGCACTATTAAGAGAAGATAGTACTAAATGTCAAATAACAAAGTTGCCCTTCCTGCTATAGAGTAGACTCAAATTTTTTTTTTCATTTTTTTGTCAATAACATTACAAGACACTAAATAAACTAGTTTTTTAATTAAATAATCGACAATAAGCTGCAATACTGATGTCGCGACTAACAGCCAGTTTATTAAATAGCATATTATTATGTTTAGTGTATTATGTAAGCAAAATATTTTTGTATATTGGGTTAAATAAAAGTTGAGTACAAATTGTTACATGTTTCATGAATCGTTGCTTAACACCTTACCTATAATATCAATATAATTATACTTGATTCTGACATGTTCAATATTGTGTTACCTACATATGGCGTTAATATTACTAAATAAAATAGTCCAAATTACTTTTAATCGACGTTGTATCACGTTTAAGACAGGTGGTGCCAACGAATAATATTATTTATTTAATTATTTATGCTAAGCACACTTAGAATAAATAGTTTGAAAACCATTGATGGCAAACCATTGATTAAACATAACAAGGGATTAGCACTTACTGACGTCACGCATACATTTTCTGGCTCCGCCCTGAAGCCGGATTTTTAAGTTGTCAAAACTGTAAAATGACGGTAATGTATGCAACCGACAGCGGTATGTGCCTTTGATTATTTATATACTAGAATACTTAATCAAAGGTATAAAGCGGTACTGAAATGTACGACGCGCGACGCCATATTTAAGAAAATTTTGGCTTCAACATACGTCACATCTTTCCCATCCTCTTAGCGTAGATTATTTCGTCATTTTGGCAAGCAATTCAATATTATACTCTATGATGGTAAGTTCTAACCACAGAAATAAAACTCATACCATACTCATACCATACTCATACTCATCTCATTCCCTGATCTGTAGTTGTAACCGCGGCCATGGACTTAATAATATTATTAAAGTCCTTAGTCCATTATCATCTGTGATTATCATTGCTTTGTCCAAGTGGTCCAAGGCTCGCCATCATCCAACTTTCGTCCATTGCCATACAATATCTTTAATCTGTGATTGCCATTTCGATAATGCCAATCGATTTACAGTGAATAGGTACTTTTAATCATGGAGGTACCATTTTAATCAAATTTTAATTGACACGAGATCGACAGAGATCGACACATTCGAATAAAGGAATAATAATATTATAATTTATAATCAACAATGAACAAAACTAGAAACTTATCATTCATTCATAAAGTTCATTTCCTAATTCTAGTCTATGGACTGACATTTCATTTGATTTCATTCATATTTCATTCACTCAATGTGATGATTCAACGTTGACATATTTATTTTCGATTTGTTGTTTTTGCAAAATCGTACCTAATTTTCGCGAGTGCATTGTGTATTCAGTTGTGCGTATCCTTCGAATATACTCTTCAGCTGATGTAGAATTGTTAAAAAAATGTTGGGGAGCTTCGAAAACGTGGGCGCGTTCATACGCAACTGTAACGGTACCAAGTTAAAGTACGACCAAGCTTGTTTGGAGCTTATAACAAACGAGAGCATTACATTCTGGAGCCAATATGAAGAGTGCGAGGACTGCATGCTGCTCCAGACGAAGGATTTACCAACCACCGGTGCTGTGGTGCTCGAAACCTTCAGCCCTCTGAAATACGCCATCAGAAATGGCAATGGACAAATATGCAATGGTTTGTATGACACAGTTTGCGATGCAATGATGCATGTTTTCTTTGTTATTTGCTTATATGTGCGGTCGATTCGACCTCGGACTGTGAACAACACATACTCCTATAAATATAGCTGTTTAACACAATATTACACCTGTTTACATTCTATACAGAACGGGAAAGTAATTAAATTAGTTTATTATCCTATTATTCATATTTATTTGTGAAAGTTTGGGTGTTTTATCTTCGGATAATTGATACTCTATCCCCCACTAGTACTGAACTGATTTGGCTCATCTTTAGATTGGAGAATGGAGATAGCTCATAGATATTTTAGATTACTTTTACCCTGGAGTAATTCATGGGTTGTGTCATACTGTGTGACTTGCAGAAAACCAAACTCCACATAAGCAAAGTAATGGGTAAAACCAGTATCATATAGATTACTAGCTGATGCTGTAAACATATATGGGTATGAAAAATAGCATAGAAATTACCAAATGTAGATTAATAATGTCATTAGGTTACCAACACTGTGGCATGAGAATGGTATATATTAGAGAATACATCAGATTTAGGGTCAAATGAGTCATTTGACGGGGGTTATTCTGGATCATGCTTTAAAACCAATGATTATTTGATTTTTTATTATGTAACTTAATTGACACTTATTATTACTTAATATGTAAACATACAACAAATTGTATATTAATTAATTGCATCATGATATTATTATTACACTATTCTTTATCACAGAACGTGTATGTCTAGGTAGTGTGATAAACAGAAAAGGAATTTAAGGAGCACACCACAGGTGTGCCTGCAAAATTCAAATTTTTTGTGGTTTTTCGCGATTTTGAAGCTGATAAGACGTAATAGGCTTATGGCAGTCAAATTGCGATAATCCCAAGATCATTTTCACGTATTTGTATAAAAATCTCTGCTTGAAAGGGTCGAGTTCAAGAAATTAATCCGAGATTTGCGAGTTGCTCACTTAAAACTCTTTACTCGAACTAATTTCCTAGGATAGACATTTTTATGCAAAAATTTTGATATAAACATGTCAGTATAAGAAGTAACTGCCATTCTCGCAAAATGACTGCCATAAGCCTATTATGTGTAATTAGCATACAAATTGCAAAAAACCACGAAAATTTTTAATTTCACGGGCAGACCTGTTGAGTTCGCCTTAATTAGTTTATTATCTCACCAACTATAGATTTGAATTATAATTGGATGTTTGTGTGTTTGTTATTCCTCCACAACACAAGTACTGAAGGCCAAAGTGTGAAATGGATATTTAGCTTTTACTCTGAATTAATATTTAATATAATTAATAAGGCTATTTCAAATTATTTATTGTAAATGAATGGTGTTTTCAGTAATAAAAGGCTTATCTATTTTATAGGCTATTTCAATTTCTGCAACATTATAATATCGGCGAAATCTAGTGCTTGATAAGCTATCATTCAAATATTGCAAGTTTCAAGTTATTACAACTTGTTTATCCAATTGAACATTATGTGAACAATCATGATTATGTAATGTTTACTTGATAGTTTACTTAATACTTGTGATCTATATCCATTACAGATCCATATTATTTATGAAATGAAATGAAATGAAATTCTTTATTTCACATAGGCTTAGATATAAGCTCTCATAAAATGTCAAGACTCTACCGCCAGGTTCAGAAAGGTTATATTTATTACCTTACATAATACACTTTCAAGTAACTATTGTATGGGAATTATGAGATAGCTCAGAGGACAAAGGCAACGAAGACCCAGGGGAAGTAATGGTGCAATAACCTTTTGAATGATTTTGAATTAAGAATTGTTAAATTGTTATAGTTTTTTAGCCTCATGAGCATGAAGATCAAGATGATGTATTATGTTCTTTAAAACCCTATTTTTTACATATAAGAATGATGAGACAAATAATTAAATAATTTCAAAATTAAAAAACACCACTGCTCTGTGGTAAAACTTTTTCTAAATTTGTATGGAACCCTAAAAAATAAAGCCTATGTTACTTGGAAATATGTAAGGATTCTAAGGATACCCCATATGTCCAAATCTATTCAGCCGTTCAGAATTTATGGTAGAATAAAGAAACTCACATACATACATACATACATAAACCCTAAAAACATTACACTCTTTTTTGGGCAGTTGTGTAATTAGACATTCACCTGATGTTAAGTGATATGAATGTCCATGTCAGATGCAGTGTTTAATAATTTTGCATTGCAATATTATGCAGCACACAGCATCATCCTGAGACATCAATTGTTAGATCTCATTTTGCCCAGCAATCTCATCAGTGTACTCAGTGTTTGAAACCAAAACAAAGTAACACATTACTGCTTCACGGTAGAATTTACAGGCACTGCGGTGGTATCTACCTGGATGAACTTTACAAGAAGAATTCTACCACCAGTAATATTATGGAACTTTGTTTCAGGAACTTACCAGTTTGGTGAGTTTGGCCAATACAGTATAAACGTGAGCTCGGTGACCACAGACACATGTCTCCCGCGCATGACGGCCGAGCCCGACGCGGCGTTCCTGCCCATCCTCACCGCTGTGGTGGTGCTGTTGTCTATGGCCACACTCTGGTACATCGTCAAGGGCATTGGCAAGCGAGTGGTGGCTGGACGGTTTTATGCGACGTATTTTGCTAGGTAAAATAACTCTGAACAAGTCAGTATAATATGCAGTGATTATGGCTTTATGGATGTTAGATTTTGCGGAATTTGTATTCATCAAGTGATCTTATTCTAGCTTCCATTTCAACCACTGAGAAAGATATACCATCAAAAATAGAACTTAAACCCTTTTTTTTAATTAAGATACATAATATGTGATTATTTTGCTATTTTACCAAAATTTAGCTTGTGAAATTAAAATCTTATCCAATAGGATAGGACAAATTTGCTATAGCTTGGCAACTTCGTGCGGTACCCTCCTGTGGGGTGACAGACCATGGGGCAGGCAAGAAACTTAGATGTCAGCGGTTAGCGGGCGGTGTAGCAGATGGGGACACTTTTCTGCATGTATGCGTGACCGCGTCCCCCGGCCGTCTTTCACCCCGCAAGAGGGTCCTGCACGAAGTTGCCAAGCCATAGTACTTTCGACCATAAAACAAGAGTTTGATAATTACAGGGAAGACAACGAGCTGGGCTCAGAGACACGAGTGCTGACGACGGAAGCGAGCGTGCCGCGCTCCCCGACCCGCTCCCGACTGCGGTCACTGGACATCTTCAGGGGATTCACTATTGCGCTCATGGTATGATACAGTTTGTGATTTTTTGAACATCATCTAATTAGCACAACAGCTCATTAGCGTCCTGCTCTTTGACATGGAGTACTCCTTAGAAACGCGTATATGACTGCCTATCCGCAAGAAAAAAGGCAAAATATCTATTGCAATGGTGGATAAAATGGGTCTGCTGCTCTCCGCAGATATTCGTGAACGCGGGCGGCGGCGGCTACGGCATCTTCTCTCACTCCACGTGGAACGGCATCAGCGTCGCCGACGTGGTGTTCCCGTGGTTCGCGTTCGCGATGGGCGAAGCGCTGGTGCTGTCGCTGAACGCTCGCCTCAGGACCTCCATGCCCAGGAGCACTGCGCTTGCTCAGGTACCGTACCACCAAATGCATCTCTGTTATAAAAGACTAGGTTTCGTCTGCGTGGATTCCGATACTACCTTTATCCTTGATAATTTTTTTTACACCATAATTATAAGTTACATATTTATGATTGCAATCTCAACTGATGTTAATAAGTTACATTGCAGTGAGGAACTGCTAACGGATGCGACACAGCATCGCACCGGAATGCCAAATCGTTTAGTAGCCAACTGCGCCAGGGAGGTGGCCAAAAAGCACTTTGTTGGCTGTTAGGCATATTGAAAATTGAAATGACATTTGACATTTCTGGATACCATAGATCATACATATTAAGTACTGACCAGAGACTCCATTAAGCATACAAACCTTGAGTTATAACCTTATCTGTGATTTATATTAAGAATATTTAATTTTTTTGTTCAGGTGGCCAAAAGATCTTTACTCCTGTCACTCATAGGCATATGCCTGGGCTCGGTCAACTCTTCCTGGAGCAACGTACGTCTGCCGGGGGTGCTGCAGCGGCTGGCGGCCATGTACCTCGTCGTGGGGGCCCTGGAGTGCGCCTTCATGAGGACCAGCCAGAACATCACACCAGGTGTGTACCCGTTTCAGGCATTTCTGGGTTGTACCACACATGACAAGCGCAAGCGGTGTCTGGTACCACTCTGCAAAACAGGTTTTCCTTCGCAGAGGCTATAGATAGGGATTATAATCAATAAATTGACATTATTAGATTTCCAATTAAGAATTTAAACTAGTTTTCTCATGGGTTTCTTAAAACTTATTTCTTATTTTTCCAGGTCGCTCCCTGTTCCGCGACATCGCTGCGGGCTGGCAACAGTGGCTCGCAACCATTTCGATTGTTGCCATACAAGTACGTAAACTCTACAGACTACAATAATCTAATATCAGGCCCCTGACAGGCTGACACCCAGTACAAATAACATGACTACCTACACTACCTACACTACTACAAAAGCACTGGCCCTATACGTATTCTATTTGTATGTGTGAGTAATGATCGTTGTAGCCTGTAGGGCTGGCAAAAGTCAAGTTGTACGTAACGACGCGACCCATGCCACGGTGACAGCCCACTGTCAGTGTCCACGAATACCACTGGCCGTGTCGCGCTCGGCGCTGCGGTAATACATTGACGGGAGGGTGTGACTGTCACTTCTTTACGTTAAGGTGTTGCCGCCCTACCAGCCCGCGAAATTTAAATTTTATTTAGTTTTTCACAAATATTAGACTAACTTCACATTGTAGATTTATGGCAATGCATTTTGCGGGCCTACTTTTTATGCATCTACATGTTGTAATAGAAACTTTGCTCGAAAGTTCCCACTCATCTCATATTGGTTCCCGAAAGATAATTTTTTGCAGTTTCCCAGATTTCAAGCTATCGGGAATCAATATGAAGTAAATGAGTATTGTTGAGCAGAGTTTTTATTAAAAACACGTATATGCATAATTAATGTTGTGCCCGCAAAACTCATTGCCATTAGCCTTTGATGTATAATTAGCCCACTATGAGCGAAAAACTAAATAAAACTTGAATTTTCGCGCCCGGGTGGTACCCATCGCCCTTAATAATATTACTATATATATAGCTGTTCGTGCTGACTGACTCACTCATTGATCACCTCTCCTGAACAATTTTGTATGAACAAAATTTTTTTTACTGATCGTTTCTTATAGAGGGGAAAAATTCATTAAGAACAAAAATATGGAGAGAGCTGATGATTGAGGATTTCGGAGACGCGTGAAGAGCACAGCCAGGGTATTGGAGATAGGTGGGGGGTGCTCGACCAAATGTCACTCCAAATGTCAAACAATTGGCAGTAAGCTGAAAAAAAAATCAAAATGGTGGATTCAAAATGGCGGCCAACCTAATTTCGCCAATATCTCGAAGAGTATAAAAGATGGAAGAACGGTTTCTTGACAAGAGTTAATCAGGATAAAAAGGTTTATTTGATGGCTAAAAAAAAATCCAATATGGCGGATTTTTTTCGGATTTTTTTTCGGATTGCGGATTATCGTCGGCCTATTACGTATAGGCGGGAAGACAGCACGCGGGCCACATGTGGCCCGCGCCCCCACGCGACCTACTAGTTATTAATATATATATAGCTGCTTGTGCTGATTCACTGACTGACTGATTATCACCTCTCCTGAACAATTTTGTATGAAAATTTTTTTTTTCACGGATGGGGTCTTATAGAAGAAAAGAAATCAATCTGAGGAAAAATACGGAGAGAGCTGATGATTGAGGATTTCGGAGACGGGTGAAGAGCACAGCCAGAGTATCGAAGATAGGTGGGGGGTGCTCGACCAAATATCATTTGAAATGTCATCCAATTGGCAGTGAGCTGAAAAATTTTTCAAAATGGCGGATTCAAAATGGCGGCCAAACGAATTTCGCCAATATCTCGGAAAGTATAAAAGATGGGAGAAAGGTTTCTTGACAAGAAATGATCAGGACCCAAAGATCTATTAGATGGCTGGAAAAAAAAATCCAATATGGCGGAAATTTTTTTTCCATAGAAAATGTATGGGGGTATAAAAGATGTCGGCGAAGATACTTTTATAGGCGGGAAGACAGCACGCGGGCCACGTGTGGCCCGCGCCCTCACGCGCCCTACTAGTATTATATATTATTGGGTGCTAATCTCATGAAATTTGGTTGATTGAATCGGCCAACACTGTTTTGCTTGTCCAGGTGTGCATAACGCTGCTCGTGCCGGCGCCCGGCTGCCCGGCGGGTTACTCCGGCCCCGGTGGTCTACATCGCACCGCTTTGGGAGACTTCTCGCTGGAGAACTGCACGGGAGGCGTCGCTGGTTACATTGACAGGTTAAAGCTTGACCGCTATAAACTTGGCCCTCCCAAGGTCTGCGGGACGCGGGGCGGGTGTGCGATTGACTATACACGATACGATGTAATGACTCGTATCTTGAGAATTCGCCTATGGTATTTTCTTGAGTATGTATCATTATCCACGTCGCAAGATTAATATCATCGTGTGTAGCGTAATTCACGTCAGTCACTGTCAGCTGATTAGTTGAGCGCACTGATCCCTATTCTATGGATCCACAGTGAACGTAGCTTGAATTGTATAGAATGTTTAATCCATAGAATAGAGATCAGTGGTTGAGTAGCTCCCGCCCCGCGCCCCGCAGACCATGGGAGGGCCAAGTTTATAGCGGTCTAGCTATAGTGCAATTTGACATTAACATATAATCTTAAAGTTAAGATTCTGGTGTCACAGTTTTAGGAGGAATTATTTTACTAAAATAATTCCTCCAGAATAGATAAAAAATTGTATGGTTTTTTTAAAAGAAATTTTAAAATAACGTTCGCCAGGTCAGCTATTATTATATAATCATAATTATAATATCAGTTCTCTAGTTTTTTTATTATTGCTTGCGCTTGACTGCCTGGCCGATAGCAATGATGAGGTCCAAGATGGAGCGCGCTTGCCTATAAAATGCCTATTCATTTTCCTCTGAAAAAAGCACCCAAATTATACTTGTCTGGGAACACAGAAGCTGGAAGGGTAGTATCCTCACGGAAGACCAGCGCTTTGCCATAAAAGGCAAGGCTTATGCTGAGTGGAGGCCCATTTGGGAGTGCACATTGTTCTTCCTGTTCTTTTTTTCTCTCCTGTTCATATGTACCTAATGTGCATTACCAATAAACTTTTGAATTTCATTTCATTATATCCATAACAGACGCTATTACTTACTTTAGGGATAGATAATCTAGCCCCATTATTCCCTTCGTTGTTTCTATTTTCCGTAACACAAGTGCATAAGCTACTTACTAAGGGATCGGAGCAATGTATGTGATGTTGTCCACTATTTATTTATTAGGGTTCCATACCAAATTGGTAAAAATGGAACCCTTATGATGAGACTTTCTCCGTCCGTCCGTCCGTCTGTCCGTCCGTCTGTCACACTCGATTATTTCAGTAATTATTGAAGCTATCGACCTGAAATTTGGAATAGTTGTAGGTAATTGCGGCGCGCCGTTATTGCAATCATAAAAAATTGATTGATTTATTTATTTATTTATTTAATAAGCACACTTACAATTTACATATAAGACTTAAACACGAAAACATACACAACACTACACTAACTGATATGTAAATCAATTAAAAGTGTACATAGCATTCATAGGGTATGTCATGCAAACTAAATTTAGAAAATTAAAGAAAATTCAATTCAGTAGGAGCTTGACATCCGAGACGTGTTTTCGTGAAAGGAATATGGAATATTTTGGAAATGCGCCAACGGGGATACCTACGTGGAACAGACAACGTTAGGCGATTAAGAATTGATAATAAGAATAAGCCGCCAAAAACAAAGTTATGTTTGCGGTTCGCCAACAAAAGTACCTACATGTAAATTATACTCGTAAATTCATGAACAAAAGAGATTCCTTTAATGTTTTACGTGTTTTATGGTATGGAACCCTCGGACTCGCACTTAGCCGGTTTTTATTATTTATATTAGCAAGCTGAAGTGGTCACGCTTGTCGCAGGGGCGATGCCCTTTGTAGTCGGAACGTCCTTGAGTGAAGACCGTGTACAAGTAAGCGTAGTGGGCAACCCCCAGCTTGTTGGACCTACGATAGGTATAAAGCGGATGGCGGGAAGCGGCTGGATGAGGAAGGCTAAAGACAGGGTCAAATGAAGAATCTAGCCCCAAAGTATTTTTCCGCAAGTATTGTAGCCCCAATTGGCAAGCTAAAGTTAAAATTTCCTCATGACTTTCTCAGGCTACTTCTGGGCCCGGGGCACCTGTACGAGCGGGGCACGTTCCGCAAGATCTACCGCACGGTGGTGCCCCACGACCCCGAGGGCATCCTGGGGGTCCTCTCCGGCGTGCTGGTGGTGCAGGCCGGCGCGCACGCCACCAGGATCATGCTGGCCTACAACCATGCCCGGTGAGTGCTCCGAGATTACCCCACTCACTGATCTCCATAGAGTATATAGAATATACTCTGGATAGCTGACTGTCAACGTAAAAATGGAGACACTTGATTTCCGCCATTTTGGCGCTGATTGTTGCGTAACCTGGCGTGAGCGTCACTGGTATATTTCCATTCGTTTCATTCATTCATAGTATTGATCACGTACGTATATCGACAGTGATCCCTCACCAAATTTTTCGCGCCTCATTATATTGTGTTCTGCTCAATGTTCAACTTTTATGCTGCCCATTACCATCCCATCTTGTATAATGTACAGTATGATTATTGTTTGTATTTCAGAGCCCGCATAATGCGCTGGATATTCTGGTCGGTGGTGTTCGGCGTGAGCGGAGGCGCCCTCTGCATGTTCTCCAAGAGCGGCGGGCCCATCCCCATCAACAAGAACCTGTGGTCGCTGTCGTACTGCCTCGTCACGGCGGCCATGGCGTTCTTCGTCCAGGCCGCGCTGTACTTCCTGGTGGACCTCAAGAACAAGTGGGGCGGACGGCCTCTGTACTATGCCGGTGAGTTGCGACATCGACAAATGTACGTGCTTAAGTTTGAAATTTTGACTGTTGGAATCTAGATGCTTAGAACCTAGATAATTGAAAAATTAAATGACTTATAAGGTCTTTATTATGAAAGAAAGGAAAAAAACAGCAGATTCTTATATTATAATCAGATCTGTAGCTACAACTATATGTAGATTGCTATAGCCAACTTCCTTGAAAGATCCTATAAATGTTGGAAAGGAGGGCGGGAATAGAAAAACCACGATTCCCTTAGGATTTGTGAAAGGCCGACTGAATATACTTAATTTTATTACTCTTGTTTTAAATTATTTCTGACACTGACAACATTTAACCACCTGTAACTTGTGCAGGTCAAAACGCGCTGTTCCTGTACATCGGCAGCGAGCTCCTCAAGCGCCACTTCCCGCTGTACTGGCACGTGGCCGCTCCCACGCACTCGCAGCTGCTCGCCACGCACGCGGCCGCCATGCTCATGTGGCTGGCTGTGGGCGTCGCTCTGCACAGGAAACGCATCTTTATCACCCTGTAGTAGAGACCACTGTCCCGTGTCCGTGTCACACGACTTCGACAGCTTTTAGCTCCGTGTGTTGTTCTACGCAGGAAACGCATCTTTATCACCCTGTAATAGAGACCACTGTCCCGTGTCCGTGTCCACACGACTTCGACAGCTTTTAGCTCCGTGTTTTGGTTCTACGCAGGAAACGCATCTTTATCACCCTGTAATAGAGACCACTGTCCCGTGTCCGTGTCACAGGACTTCGACAGCTTTTAGCTCCGTGTGTTGGTTCTACGCAGGAAACGCGTCTTTATCACCCTGTAATAGAGACCACTGTCCCGTGTCCGTGTCACACGACTTCGACAGCTTTTAGCTCCGTGTGTTGGTTCTACGCAGGAAACGCATCTTTATCACCCTGTAATAGAGACCACTGTCCCGTGTCCGTGTCACACGACTTCGACAGCTTTTAGCTCCGTGTGTTGGTTCTACGCAGGAAACGCATCTTTATCACCCTGTAATAGAGACCACTGTCCCGTGTCCGTGTCCACACGACTTCGACAGCTTTTAGCTCCGTGTTTTGGTTCTACGCAGGAAACGCATCTTTATCACCCTGTAATAGAGACCACTGTCCCGTGTCCGTGTCACACGACTTCGACAGCTTTTAGCTCCGTGTGTTGGTTCTACGCAGGAAACGCGTCTTTATCACCCTGTAATAGAGACCACTGTCCCGTGTCCGTGTCACACGACTTCGACAGCTTTTAGCTCCGTGTGTTGGTTCTACGCAGGAAACGCGTCTTTATCACCCTGTAATAGAGACCACTGTCCCGTGTCCGTGTCACACGACTTCGACAGCTTTTAGCTCCGTGTGTTGTTCTACGCAGGAAACGCATCTTTATCACCCTGTAATAGAGACCACTGTCCCGTGTCCGTGTCCACACGACTTCGACAGCTTTTAGCTCCGTGTTTTGGTTCTACGCAGGAAACGCATCTTTATCACCCTGTAATAGAGACCACTGTCCCGTGTCCGTGTCACACGACTTCGACAGCTTTTAGCTCCGTGTGTTGGTTCTACGCAGGAAACGCGTCTTTATCACCCTGTAATAGAGACCACTGTCCCGTGTCCGTGTCACACGACTTCGACAGCTTTTAGCTCCGTGTGTTGGTTCTACGCAGGAAACGCATCTTTATCACCCTGTAATAGAGACCACTGTCCCGTGTCCGTGTCACACGACTTCGACAGCTTTTAGCTCCGTGTGTTGGTTCTACGCAGGAAACGCGTCTTTATCACCCTGTAATAGAGACCACTGTCCCGTGTCCGTGTCACACGACTTCGACAGCTTTTAGCTCCGTGTGTTGGTTCTACGCAGGAAACGCATCTTTATCACCCTGTAATAGAGACCACTGTCCCGTGTCCGTGTCACACGACTTCGACAGCTTTTAGCTCCGTGTGTTGGTTCTACGCAGGAAACGCATCTTTATCACCCTGTAATAGAGACCACTGTCCCGTGTCCGTGTCACACGACTTCGACAGCTTTTAGCTCCGTGTGTTGTCCCACGCTGGAAATCCATCTTTATCGCAAAGTAATAGAGACTATTTTCCCCTTTCATGGCGCGTCACTCACACACACAATAGAGTTGTGCGTCGCTGTTCACAGGGAAACCATCCTTTGTGCTTTGTAATAGAGACCACTGCGATCAGAGCACTTACACACACTTAACATTTCTCAGAAGTGTGCGTTGCCTATATAGGGCATTTTTGTCACCTTGTAATACGAACTAAAGCCTAACCAGGAAAATTCAAAACCCCGCTCTGGGGGCGCCACATTTGCATAGAATATTGAATTCGTTTTGTGGCGTGGCGATTGTTTTTCTTGGTTAGACTGGTATACTAATTGACGATATTATTTTATTTGAATTTTAATGTAAATATAATCTTCTTGCGCCACATACCTAGCAAACAATATGGATGGGACCCGTCTACAAAATAAGCGTAACTATTTTTAATCTGTGGTGGCACATAAGATGGCGTCGCCTAGGGAAGTAAACTCAGTATACGAACATTTGACAGCAAATCTTGGCGCTCAACATGGCGCCGCGTGTCACGTACAGTGCGATATGGCTATTTTGGCGCAAGGCCAAAGTCTGAACTAATGCCGCTATCTTGTGCTACTGTTTGATAGTTCGCTCTGTCAGTATATCACTATTGTATGTTATGTTGTTTTTGCTTACTATTAACTATTTTAAACTAAAATTGAAGTAAAGTTGAGGAGATTTTATTTTATGGCTGCCTTTGTTTTGCAACAGCGCCCTCCTTCAAGTGCCAAGAGAGCCTTGTCGGACTTGTACAGCTATATTGAATGATGAATAGGGCGCCTCCTTAGTTCTCTTATCTCTATGGTTTGCGCACACATAGCAGTTTGTGCTTGTACAGATAAGCACAAACAATTATATCTCATGTGTCTCATAAAAAAGATTGCCTGTATTACTTTATTTTGGTGCTAGAGCACATTAAATGTGAAATGCAAATTGCAATAATAAACTTTTACCTGATGTAGTTAGAAGTGAGTAATTGTATTGATATCTGAATACTCACAAAGTAAATCACAGAAAAGAGATTAACATACTTTTTTTTTAATAACTGGCTTTACGGCTCTGGGTTCCAGCCCTTCTGAGCCTAGATTAACATATAGTCCTTTTCATGAAAGAAGTCCCGCGGCAAAAACATGAACTAAAATTGACAGCTGCTTACGAATTACGAGTGCGAGTGAGAGGGCAATATTTAATAATGTGATTACAGCGCCGCGTCTGCGGGACTTCTTTCATGAAAAGGACTCTACTTCATGTTAATCCCACAGATTAAAGATACTGTATCTTAGTCCGAGAGGAAGTTATCGGCAAACCTTCTGCGATGACCTTTGATGTAACATCATAAAAAATCGTCATGAATCATGATAGTTTAAAAATACACATTTGTTGATGGAAGAAACTATAATTAATTTATTCATTTCATTATATTCGAATCTCACTCACACTGTGCCTATTTGCGATGTAAGCGAGAAGCGAATATTGTAATGTCGGCCCTGAAGCCATGTTACTTTATCTACACTATTTCTACGATAGATAGATAGATAATTGGAAGTTTATTAAAAAAACCTACAAGTGACAGTATTCATTGAAAATTAATCACATGACCATACAGTGACCATACATCATTCTCATACATTTTTTGAATTTTGGTCAAAAGCAATTGTAGAAATAAAATAGATAAGGTAACAAGGCTACAGCTGTTCACATTCTAAACGGATAGCTAAATAAATAAATAATAATTTACGCCAGTTGGTTGAAATTGTAAGAAAGTGTATTGTAAAAAAGACGAGAAAGAGTGATGTTTTAGATTCATATCGATTCTCTGATTCGTTTGTTGCCTGAAAGACTTAAAATAAATTATTATTACTACATTTTTAACATTTTATTTTAACAATAATCTAAGTTCTAGATAATTATGGTTTTTAGGTTTTACAACGATCTTCCAATGTTTATTGCTAGCATAATATTTTAATTATTTAAATATCCAAGGGCGCTCCCTTCAGGTGGGCGCCATATTTTTTAATGCCGATTTACTTAACCGGCAATATGAATTAATGTTTTTTTTCAGCATTTTACTTATTTAGTTGTGTATTCAGAATACTTATATACGTTTCATCCAATAAAAAAGTTACATATTATAATGTTGTTTTATTTCGTTATAATTTCATTTCAAGTGGTCCAAGCAAAGATTTATAGGTCCAAGACAGGTCTCTTCTCGAAATCAGAACTATTTTATGCTTTAGTGCTAAACTTATGCCTGCTGAGGGTGTCGCTGTTGACGATTAAATCGAACATTGAAACTAACATTTCGGTATGTAACTTATACTATTTCTTATAAATATTTGAAGTTCCTTGAAAATAACTATAATGTAACTTAACTTTTCATTCGCGAGAATGCGCATGAATCGAAATCGTCGTTGTGGGAGAGCATTTATGAACAAATATTGTCTTTATAGTATTGTAATAAAATAAAAAACGAATAACATAAAAATGTATAAAATAATTTCTTTTTTATATACAAAAAATGGTTTTGAATTATAATTTGAGCATAGGTATACAGCTTATCCATATAACTATCGATTCCAAATGATATAGGGATAACAATCGATAATCGAATAGATTCATTAAGGTGTTGCGGCCCTACCAGCCCGCGAAATTCAAATTTTATTTAGTTTTTCGCAAATATTAGGCTAACTAAACATTGTAGATTTATGGCAATGCATTTTGCGGGCCTACTTTTTATGCATCTACATGTTTTTAATAGAAACTTTGCTCGAAAGTTCCCACTCATCTCATATTGGTTCCCGAAAGATAATTTTTTGCAGTTTCCCAGATTTCGAGCTATTGGGAACCAATATGAAGTAAATGAGTATTGTTGAGCAGAGTTTTTATTAAAAACATGTAGATGCATAAATTCTGTGCTCGCAAAACACATTGCCATTAACCCTCGATGTATAATTAGCCCACTATGAGCAAAAAACTAAATAAAATTTGAATTTTCGCGCCCGGATGTTACCCATTGCCCTTAACGATTACACACTACCCATCCCTATCTGTCAGCTGCTAAAATCACCATCCTTGATCCTATTTGAATGAATATTATAGGTTCCTAATATTCTTTATTCATTGTCCTATAACCTATTTTAGACAAGGTATACAGTCTACGCTATTTACCACTAGATTTTTTGTGTTTTAAAAGATCACTGATTCGAATTTTGACTAATCGATTTTTCACAGTTGAAATATCGATATTTCGAATATTGCTTAATTCAAATAAACAGTGCATTCAATGCAAAAACAAAACGCAAATAACCTTCGCTTGTCATTGAGATGTCAAATCGACATTCGTTATCAATCTTGTTGATACGACAGTTTCGGTTTAATTTTTCGCCGAATACACGAAAACTTTGCATATTAAAAATGGAACCGAAAGTGAATCTAACAGAAGACCCGGCATACGTTAAACTCCAGGAGTTCTACAATTTAAACGCCGATAAAATCAATATTCAACAACTATTTCAAAAGGATCCCGAACGTTTCAACAAGTTCAGGTAATTTTTATTATTTTATGAAAAGCTTAAAGTTTTTATTTTCCTTTTTAAAATTTAGGAGAACTTATCAACTTAACTCATCCTTGGTGAATAACCTTTTTGAAACCTTATATTATACTTTCTAATATTACAAAGTAATGTATCATTCAAAAGTTGAAAGAGCGATTGTTTGAAAAAGGTCACCGGTAACGCGGCAATGTCATACTCGACTCGACTAATGAACTTGATTGATTCAATATTAAATATAATACAAAACAAAAAAAAAAAAGAAAGACTGACTAAGGTTTCCATTTTTCTATTCTGGTACAGAATCCTATAGAATAAATATCAATATAATCTTAAGTCTGGTGTATTCACTTCAAATACAGTTATATGTTACTGCTTCATGACAGTATAAATAAAGAAATGTATTACATTACACTCCGCAATCTAGCCCCAAAGTAAGTGATAGCTTGTGTTATGGGTACTAGATTACTGACAAATATGTCCCTATATGTAATATATTGAAAAATATCTAACAGATTAACATTTTCCAGTTGTGGGAATCAAACCCACATCCTCTGATGCAGACTGCAGGGTTGCTACTGCTATTACATCATTAAAACTGACATTTCTGTCATCAAAACTGACATTTCTGTGGTACCTACCAAGAAAGACTGCAAGAAGAGCTACTACGACCATTTAAATGTTTGAGTTAATGTTCAGGACATCCTATCAATTAGAATTTTTTTTATCATTTGGTGCTGAGTTTCTTCTCACATGCTTAGTAGCAGTAGTAATAAAGCTACTGCTACTGCTTAGTAGCAATAGTACTTTGATCAAAGACGGGCAAAATGTAGTTACGGTGAATGAGATCCAATATAATTGTTTCTGCATAAAAAATTCATTATAAAACTAATTTTATTTTTTATTTCGATTCCGTTTGGCTCTTTTGGCAACCATTTTAATCAATGATGTCATTTTTCCAGTCTTTGCGTAAAACTATTTAATTTAAATATATAAATTTTGCTATGTCCACAGTCTCCGTATCCCTACTCCCAACGATGGAGACATCTTGTTGGATTACTCTAAGAACAGAGTGGATGAGACTGCATTAGGGCTCCTGTTACAGTTGGCCAGGAGTCGCAATCTTGAACAAGCTAGAGATGCTATGTTCTCTGGTAAGTGAAAATCGTTTTAGTATGCTTATGTTCTATTTCCTATATATACAATTTAAACAAAGCTTTGCTCAAATAGAGAATCTAAAAGCAGGATTAACATTTTTAATATTTCTTTGTATAAATCTGCATAACATGTATAATAGATAATGGTGGTTTACAGATAGATCAGGCATTTAGTATGGAGATAACTATAATGACATAGACATTTCTAGGAAAATATGTATTTATGAAAATGCTAGCCCAAATAGGATAAAATATGATCAGATAGATAAAGTTATGAATTTGCTTGTTTTAAAGACTTCTAATCTCTAGTACAGATGTATAAAAACACTCCAAAACAGACTTGACCTTTTTTATCAACATTTTCATGTTTATTTAATAGGTCTGGAAATATAAAAGACAAACTATTTTCGTAGCTTAACATGAAAAAACCCCTTTAAACAAGAAAGAATTTTTCAAATCGGTCCACGCGACTTCGTGTAATCGGTGAACATACATAGATAAAAAAAAAAGATTCCGACGAATTGAGAACCTCCTCCTTTTTTTGAAGTCGGTTAAAAACAGTGTTTGCTGGGTCAGCTAATTAACATATAACTAATAAGTAATTGGTCCGTAGGTCAAAAGATCAACTTCACGGAAGACCGTGCGGTACTGCACGTGGCTCTGCGCAACAGACAGAACAAGCCCATACTGGTTAACGGCAAGGACGTCACCCCAGACGTCAATGCGGTGCTGGCACACATGAAGGAGTTCACCCAGCAAGTCATCAGTGGGGACTGGAAAGGGTAGGATTGTTTGCCAGTATTTATACCTATTTAAACAAACAAAAACATTTTTTTTCTACATATGTTTTGGTCTAGACAGGCCAGGTCCACTTATCACGTGATCGAGAAACTACAGGTTGCCGTCTCGACGTACTCATTTCAGACAGCCGCCACACGTAGTTCTTGTATGGTCTATTTCACGCGCTGCGTGCGAGGCAACCTTAGTACGTCGAATGCGGTAAAGTTACGCGACAGAAAGAGACCACAACTTTGCGTTTGTTGCGTGTTCTTTCCGGAGGCGCGGCCAGGCGCTATTGCGAACTGAATTACACTTATTGTGTAAGCGCGTCGCTATTTTTAAAATCATCTTTATGAGTGATACTTCTGTACTGTTAGGTACTATTATGTATTCTGTGGTCTAGATGATAATTACTTAAAATCTCTACTACAGCAGGAAAAGATCTGATCAATTTTAAACAACTAGATAGAGTTAGAAAATCATCTTAATTAAAAGTATGCATATTATGTACTTGTGCATATGTGTGGAGATACATCTACTAATACATAGGCTACTTTTTATTTCAGAATAATTTCCACAGTTGTCTGTGATTAAAATATTTTGTTGAACAGGTACACGGGCAAAGCCATAACAGACGTGATCAACATCGGTATCGGTGGCTCGGATCTCGGCCCTCTCATGGTCACCGAAGCGCTCAAACCTTACGCCAACCGACTTAAGGTAAGTTGCAATAAGATGGAATTGCACATTGCACATTGTGTAATACCTCTACATTCACAAAAACATGCCCTCCCTCATCAGTCTAAACTCCCTAGTGCAGAGACCCGCGCCCTGTGGTGAAACGACTTTTTCCAATAAAATATAGCCTATGTTACTCAGAATGATGTAAGATTTCAAACGATACCCCATATGTCCAAATCTATTTAGTCGTTCAGAAGTTATGGTGGAATAAAGAAACTCACAAACATACATACATACATGAACCCTTAAAACATTGCACTCCTTTTTTTGGGCAGTCGTGTAAAAAGAACGTGCCCTTATTTTGCTTAGGTCCACTTCGTGTCGAACATCATCTTTTTTTGGGCAGTTGTGTAAAAAGAACGTGCCCTTATTTTTCTTAGGTCCACTTTGTGTCAAACATCATCCTTTTTTGGCCAGTCGTGTAAAAAGAACGTGCCCTTATTTTGCATAGGTCCACTTCGTGTAGAACATCATCCTTTTTGGGCAGTCGTGTAAAAAGAACGTGCCCTTATTTTGCTTAGGTCCACTTGGTGTCAAACATCATCCTTTTTTGGATAGTTTTGTAAAAAGAACGTGCCCTTATTTTGCTTAGGTCCACTTCGTGTCAAACATCATCCTTTTTTGGATAGTTTTCTAAAAAGAACATGCCCTTATTTTTCTTAGGTCCACTTCGTGTCGAACATCATCCTTTTTTGGATAGTTTTCTAAAAAGAACGTGCCCTTATTTTTCTTAGGTCCACTTCGTGTCGAACATCATCCTTTTTTGGATAGTTTTGTAAAAAGAACGTGCCCTTATTTTGCTTAGGTCCATTTCGTGTCAAACATCATCCTTTTTTGGATAGTTTTGTAAAAAGAACGTGCCCTTATTTTGCTTAGGTCCACTTGGTGTCAAACATCATCCTTTTTTGGATAGTTTTGTAAAAAGAACGTGCCCTTATTTTGCTTAGGTCCACTTCGTGTCAAACATCATCCTTTTTTGGATAGTTTTGTAAAAAGAACGTGCCCTTATTTTGCTTAGGTCCACTTCGTGTCGAACATCATCTTTTTTTGGGCAGTTGTGTAAAAAGAACGTGCCCTTATTTTTCTTAGGTCCACTTTGTGTCAAACATCATCCTTTTTTGGCCAGTCGTGTAAAAAGAACGTGCCCTTATTTTGCATAGGTCCACTTCGTGTAGAACATCATCCTTTTTGGGCAGTCGTGTAAAAAGAACGTGCCCTTATTTTGCTTAGGTCCACTTGGTGTCAAACATCATCCTTTTTTGGATAGTTTTGTAAAAAGAACGTGCCCTTATTTTGCTTAGGTCCACTTCGTGTCAAACATCATCCTTTTTTGGATAGTTTTGTAAAAAGAACGTGCCCTTATTTTGCTTAGGTCCACTTCGTGTCGAACATCATCTTTTTTTGGGCAGTTGTGTAAAAAGAACGTGCCCTTATTTTTCTTAGGTCCACTTTGTGTCAAACATCATCCTTTTTTGGGCAGTCGTGTAAAAAGAACGTGCCCTTATTTTTCTTAGGTCCACTTTGTGTCAAACATCATCCTTTTTTGGGCAGTCGTGTAAAAAGAACGTGCCCTTATTTTTCTTAGGTCCACTTTGTGTCAAACATCATCCTTTTTTGGGCAGTTGTGTAAAAAGAACGTGCCCTTATTTTTCTTAGGTCCACTTGGTGTCGAACATCATCCTTTTTTGGATAGTTTTGTAAAAAGAACGTGCCCTTATTTTGCTTAGGTCCATTTCGTGTCGAACATCGACGGCACGCACCTGGCGGAGGTGCTCAAGCGGCTGGACCCCGAGACGGCGCTGTTCATCATCGCCTCCAAGACCTTCACCACCCAGGAGACCATTACCAACGCCACCTCCGCCAAGGACTGGTTCCTGCAAGTAGCCAAAGATGTAAGATATTTTAGTCTTTTTAGGGTTCCATACCAAAATGGTAAAATTGGAACCCTTATAGTGAGACTTTCTCCGTCCGTCCGTCCGTCTGTCACACTCGATTATTTCAGTAACTATTCAAGCTATCGACTTGAAAATTAGAATAGTTTTAGGAAATAGTGACCCGACGTCATGACAATTGTAAAAATTTGAAAATTGTTTTTATTTTTAATTAAAAAGGGGGGAAAACCGGGTCGACAAAATTTCAAAACGAGATAACAATATTGAGTGGGGTATCATATGAAAGGGCGTTACTTGTGTATTCTAAAACCGATTTTTATTTATTTTTACGCCTGATAGTTTTTGATTTATTGGGCAAACTGACGAAAAAAATACCGTTCCCCCCCCCTTATCTCCGAAGTTTACCAATCGAAAAATCTGAAATAATTATGATCAATAGAAATTAACGTATGTTTTACAGGAAAAATAAAATCAACTCGCTGACTAATATACTTTTTTTGATAATAACAATAATCCACCAAAAACAAAGTTACGTTTGCGGTTTGCCAACAAAAGTACCTACATGTAAATTATACTCGTAAATTCATGAACAAAAGTGATTCTTTCAATGTTCTTCTATGGTATGGAACCCTCGGTGCGCGAGTCCGACTCGCACTTGGCCGGTTTTTTTTTAAATTGCCCTTGAAAATTTTAAAAAATTTGGCCCCAAAAAGTCTCATGTCTTTTTTGGGGATAAATAAAGTAAAACATCTTCAGTGCGATAAATAAAAATACCGCACTTAAAATTAAAAAATAAATCTGTAAAGTCGTCAAAAATAATTTTTTTTTTCAGCCATCGGCAGTGTCGAAGCATTTCGTGGCGTTGTCTACTAACGCGGAGAAGGTGACAGCTTTCGGCATCGACCCCAAGAACATGTTCGGCTTTTGGGACTGGGTGGGAGGCAGGTGAGGCAAAAACACGAACTGTGAAACATGTTTAAAACACTGATCTATATTTTGTGGATCACTGACTGTCAACGTAAAAATGAAGACACTTGATTTTCGTCATTTTGGCGCTGATTTTTGCGTAACCTGGCGTGAGCGTCAGTGGAACTAAAATAAAATGACATTCAAAACGAAGGTCACTAGCAACAAATGTCATTTTAGTTCCGTGGACGTTCGAGGGTGGCCCTTCAAAACGGCAAAAAAAGAAAGAAGATTAATCCATAGAATAGCAGAGGTTAAAGAACATATTTTAGTTTCACCTTTATAAATGAAAAACTAGTAGTCTTAAAAACATAACCCAGTGTTATTGTTTAGCTTCTCTTTAACGAATTAAGACATCGAGATAGCGGTTCTTTAATATGTAAAAATATTCTCAGGTACTCCCTTTGGTCTGCGATCGGTCTGTCCATATCTCTCTACATCGGGTTCGACAACTTCGAGAAGCTTCTCGACGGCGCCAATTTTATGGACAATCACTTCACTACAGCGCCCTTAGAGAAAAATGTGGGTAAACATAACTTTTTTGAATGGAAATGTGTTTTAAATAAAAGAACAGGTGGCGTAAAATAAGGTCTGTGCTTTTCTGCACACCAGACTGCTAGAGGGAAAAAAATGTTAGAGAAAGAAATCCTCTTGTAGAAATTGTCCCAATGCTTCCTACTCATGCAGACGAGGCAAGTGACCCCAGTGTTTCCTGAAGACTCCAGTGTTTTCTGTTTATGACTCCTTGACCCCAGGGTCCCCACTGAAAATGGGAGTTTATATTATATAATATTACTCACCAATAATAATATCAATATTTTAATTCAGAAAGACGCGTCCGCCTCTGTCAAAATCGCTTGTGTTTCATTCGATTCGGATGGCGTTTGACAGAGTAGGGCGCGTCATCGTGGATTGAAATGTCTATAGCAGTATTTCAGTTACTAAGACATAGTTTATTGACACAGGCACCCGTGATCCTGGCATTGCTGGGCGTGTGGTACAGCAACTTCTACGGCGCGGAGACGCACGCTCTACTACCCTACGACCAGTATTTGCACAGGTTTGTAAATATAACAAATACAAAACTTGATGAAAATATTATTAACTATCTTATTTCATTTTTTAAATCTGATGCACTTTACTTTAACGATTATCTATTCTTCTTCAATTATTTAGGTTTGCAGCATACTTCCAACAAGGGGATATGGAGAGTAACGGCAAGTACGTGACCCGCGGGGGGCGGCAGGTGCAGTACAGCACCGGCCCCATCGTGTGGGGCGAGCCCGGCACCAACGGCCAGCACGCCTTCTATCAGCTCATCCACCAAGGCACCAGGTAGCTATCAGCAGGTGCAGTACAGCACCGGCCCCATCGTGTGGGGCGAGCCCGGCACCAACGGCCAGCACGCCTTCTATCAGCTCATCCACCAAGGCACCAGGTAGCTATCAGCAGGTGCAGTACAGCACCGGCCCCATCGTGTGGGGCGAGCCCGGCACCAACGGCCAGCACGCCTTCTATCAGCTCATCCACCAAGGCACCAGGTAGCTATCAGCAGGTGCAGTACAGCACCGGCCCCATCGTGTGGGGCGAGCCCGGCACCAACGGCCAGCACGCCTTCTATCAGCTCATCCACCAAGGCACCAGGTAGCTATCAGCAGGTGCAGTACAGCACCGGCCCCATCGTGTGGGGCGAGCCCGGCACCAACGGCCAGCACGCCTTCTATCAGCTCATCCACCAAGGCACCAGGTAGCTATCAGCAGGTGCAGTACAGCACCGGCCCCATCGTGTGGGGCGAGCCCGGCACCAACGGCCAGCACGCCTTCTATCAGCTCATCCACCAAGGCACCAGGTAGCTATCAGCAGGTGCAGTACAGCACCGGCCCCATCGTGTGGGGCGAGCCCGGCACCAACGGCCAGCACGCCTTCTATCAGCTCATCCACCAAGGCACCAGGTAGCTATCAGCAGGTGCAGTACAGCACCGGCCCCATCGTGTGGGGCGAGCCCGGCACCAACGGCCAGCACGCCTTCTATCAGCTCATCCACCAAGGCACCAGGTAGCTATCAGCAGGTGCAGTACAGCACCGGCCCCATCGTGTGGGGCGAGCCCGGCACCAACGGCCAGCACGCCTTCTATCAGCTCATCCACCAAGGCACCAGGTAGCTATCAGCAGGTGCAGTACAGCACCGGCCCCATCGTGTGGGGCGAGCCCGGCACCAACGGCCAGCACGCCTTCTATCAGCTCATCCACCAAGGCACCAGGTAGCTATCAGCAGGTGCAGTACAGCACCGGCCCCATCGTGTGGGGCGAGCCCGGCACCAACGGCCAGCACGCCTTCTATCAGCTCATCCACCAAGGCACCAGGTAGCTATCAGCAGGTGCAGTACAGCACCGGCCCCATCGTGTGGGGCGAGCCCGGCACCAACGGCCAGCACGCCTTCTATCAGCTCATCCACCAAGGCACCAGGTAGCTATCAGCAGGTGCAGTACAGCACCGGCCCCATCGTGTGGGGCGAGCCCGGCACCAACGGCCAGCACGCCTTCTATCATCTCATCCACCAAGGCACCAGGTAGCTATGCCGTAATTTTGTTTAATATAAATATTAATCAGGATGGCGATATGGGGTAGGGACGAAACAACTTTGAATACACTAATTCAAACAAGTCCCAAAACTACTCTATAACTAAATATAAGTATCATTATAAAACATAAGATTAGTACTATAATTTATTATAGTAGAACTGTTGTGAATGTGGGAGTACGAAGCACAAGTAGGTTAAACAACTAGAATTAAGTAACAAAATAATAATTATACCAAAAAGGGCACAGACCCAGAGTCTGTGGTTTGTAAAATTATACTAATAAAAAAATATATATATTAATCAGGACATTACACACATCGCAATCTAGCCCCAAAGTAAGCGATAGCTTGTGATATGGGTACTAGATAACTGATAAATATACATACATACATACATTGAAAAATACCCAGACACTAGGAAAACATTCATGCTCATCACACAAAATTTAGTAGTGGGAATCGAACCCACGGTCTCCGACGCAGACGGCAGGTTCGCTACCGCTACGGCATTCGGTCGTCAAGCAAACGTGATTTACATTAATAATAATATTATGGTTTTTACCATTAAAAAATTTCCAGCCCTCAAAAATTCTGTGCCCCACAATAAATTGCTTAGGTTATTTACAAAATATTCATCATACAATCATGATTGACACAAGTTTCTTTGCTCCATCAGAAATGTAGAAGTTACTAACTTCTATATTTCTGATGATGACGAGATTTTCTCTGATTTTTTACCAGGAAATTAAATGGAACTTTAAGGCCCTATAAATTTTCCTACTCCCAAATTTTCAGTGCCCAATTTTTTGGGGTCATTTATTAATTCTTAATAGATTTTATGGCTCCAATTCATTCTGGGCCTCAAATAAAACAAGCTTTTTCGAATTTCTAATGCATGTAAAAATGTGTTTGCAGGTTGATTCCGTGCGATTTCATTGCGCCCGCGCAAACCCACAACCCCATCTCTGGCGGCGCGCATCACAAGATCCTGCTCGCCAACTTCCTGGCGCAGACCGAAGCGCTGATGAAGGGCAAGACTTCTGAGGAAGTGAGTGATGTGAAATGTTGATAGATAGTCTACTCTTGAATAGTCCCCAAACGAGTAGTTTCGTATCGTACACCATGCATGTACTTATGACGTTTTAGGAGTTTTGTGCATTTGAAAGAACTTTTAATATAATTCGGGTATTGATTTTTTTAATCAAATAACGCCATAGCGTTATTTGAAGCTCCCCATGAATTTTTGTCAAAAGGGGGTTAAAGTTTTTTTCCAAAAATTGTCTTTACTCCTAGGACTCTTCTCATAGGAAAATTACGATTTATAAATGGCGCGCCCTTTTCAAACAAAAGAGGGACTCCATTGAAGAAGATACTATATTCTTTATACTGTAAACTTCAATTAATTATCTGCAACGCATGTGGTGGTTACATCGAGTAGGTGCAGTCTCAATATTCAAATTAGTCATAGGCCCTATCAGTTACTATTGTTAGATTGTAACCAGTTTTGTAACCCATATAATTAAAAAAAACATTCTCAATTCTCATTTTGAATGTGCCTTGTGTCTGGTAATAAGCACACAGTGGGTTTCTATAGGTGATGATGAATGATAAATCAGTTAATTTATTTAACACTTATTAATGAAACTTATATTTCTAACAGGCTAAAGCGGAACT
Organism: Coenonympha glycerion; assembly: GCA_963855885.1. NCBI lineage: Eukaryota > Metazoa > Arthropoda > Insecta > Lepidoptera > Nymphalidae > Coenonympha > Coenonympha glycerion. Next base: position 3,116,918 of record OY979631.1, read on the forward strand.
GGAGAAGTCCGGCATGGCGCCTGAAGCCATAGCAAAGATACTACCACACAAAGTGTTCAAAGGCAATCGGCCTACCAACTCCATCGTCGTCAAGAAAGTCACCCCGTTCACTCTCGGAGCACTCATTGGTAAGCTAGAATAGTTCAAATTTAAAACTCATTTCGTGTTCCTCTTCGTGGTCGGATTTGTTTAAATTGGGCACTTTTGAGACGGGAGAAACCGTTGAACTCGCTAAACTGTTACTGTAACCGACACCTCTGTTTGAGATGGGGGAAAAATACAAATCATTGAACTCGCGACTTCATTATGATAACTAACCGAAACCTCGCGTAATTGTTCAAGTTTTGACTGTCCTGCCTGACTGCCCAAAAAAGGAGTGTAATGTTTTTACGTTTCATGTATGTGAGTTTCTTTATTCCACCATAACTTCTGAACGACTGGAGATATTTGGACATATGGGCTATCGTAAGAAGCCTTACATAATTCCGACTAACATAGGCTATATTTTTTTTTTACCATAGAGCAGTCGGTGTTTTTTAATTTTTTATTTAATTATAACTTGTTTAAATTTGTGTTTATCTGTATTTGACAGCCATGTACGAGCACAAGATCTTCACGCAGGGCGTGATCTGGGACATCAACTCGTTCGACCAGTGGGGCGTGGAGCTCGGCAAGCAGCTTGCCAAGGCGATCGAACCAGAGTTGCAGAGCGCCGCCCCCGTCGCCTCGCACGACGCCTCCACTAACGGACTCATCAACTTCCTCAAGGCCAACTTCGCTTAGCTTCATTGCACCAACTCTTCTTCGCAAATTGTACTTTTTAACACACTTTATATAGGTGGTTTATTAATGCGATACACAGCAAATAACTAAAGTTTTGAAAAAGTTTAGGCCCCAAAAATTTGGAAATATACTTTTTTTAAATTATAATTTTTCACTTAGGTGTTTATTAATCCTAATTATATATAGGTAGTTTATTAATGCGATACACAGCAAATAAATAAAATTTTTGAAAAAGTTTAGGCCCCAAAAATTTGGATATATACATTTTTTTAAATTAATTTTTTTTTTGGGTCCATAAATACATTAAAATATGAATGTTGCTTTTATTATTTGAATAGTTATGTAAATGGTTGTTTGTATTTTGTAAATTGAGTAAATTGAACAAAAGTAAACCTTCATAGTAAATATGTTGTTTGTGTACTAAATGGATTTTTTATGTAAAATAGATCTTTTTATAGGTTTTGTTATACTAAATAAGTATATTTATTGTAATTTATGAAGAGTATTGAAAAAACGTATTTTGAAATGTTTTGTTAGACATGAGTGTTTATTTATAAATGTAATTTAATTTAAGTTATAAAGAAATATTATAAAGGCTCTAAATGTTTAAACTGTTTTTTATTCAAAAACCTATGTATAGACTGATAGCTTGTCCAATGCGAAGTCAATTTTAAAGCTTATGTAGAGAAATCAGCATCATTCACTTTTTTCATTCTCTCCAGAGAATTTAGACATTTATTTACCCGATCCAGGGATCGAATCTGGAAAACCACGATCTTCTTAGGAATGTTAAAACAAAATAAAATCAGTAATTTAATGTCATTTATTTACATACATCAACTATTAGTATTAGTTCGTAACAAACTTCGTACCGGCGAGAAATGTCGGCTTCGAGATCTTTAGATTCTAAATTATAGATTTATTAAAGAATCAACTCCCAAATTATTTATTTTTTATTATTATAGTTAGATTTTGCTTATTTACACAACTGTGTTCCAGACGTAATTACAATTTTGACGTGATGTTACATAGCTTCAGAATTCCATTAATTTGTTTACCAAACAACTCACAACCATACTAATGATTTAAAAAAATGTACCATTTGAAACTTGCATAATGTCATATGCCGAAAAGGGACAGCATTACAAATATAAAATGTCATTTATCTGAAGCCACATATTCACTGAGATATATTTTTTATAGATACACAGTTTCCGAAACTTCACGTCGATGTTTTATGTTTCTGTAAACAATGTTTCAGAGCTCACTATCGCAAGTGGGGAGAGAGCACTGAATGTTGCAGAATAAACATCTTGTGTCAGAAATACGTACATATATTTCTGAAGCTGTAACCCAAACATTGTATCTCAGTAAAAAGTTGCTTAAGGCGGTGGTCTGCAACAGACGCGTTAGGTCGCCGTGTTAGGAGACGTGACACCGTACGCGGCCGATGAATGCTTACTACGGAAATGTACTTTACTCCGACTTTTAATTCCATTCGTAAAATGACGTTTCGTAGTTTTATAAACTCCAATAAATCGCTATTTAAATGTTATTTTATAAGATACGAGGCTTCTAAACAAAGTTAATTCAATTCAATTCAATGCTCTTTTCATGGCTTTCAGTTGTGCCAAGCGGGCACAGATTTAAACAAAGTTATTTTATGTAAAAAGCTTATTTAAGTAACTAAATGACATATAGAAACGTCATTTTACGAATCGAATTAAAAGTCGGAGTATAGTGTGGTATCGTCGTTCGTGCGCTGCGTCAGGCTTGTCAAAGAGACCACACTAGTACATTTCCGTAGTAAGCATTCATAGGCCGCGTACAGCGTCACGTCGGACGCGACCTAACGCGTCTGTTGCAGACCACCGCTTAAGGTCGCTTGTCACCATTGAGATTATTATGTTTAACAACTTAATTTTAAATGAGCTTAACCATACATAGTATAATACTCACTATCGTACTGAAGGTATTGCAATAAAATCTATTCGAATCTTGAGCTCAAAAATCGGGCCTATAAAAGTTTGTCAAAAACATAAGGAGAAAACACAAGGGAAAATAACTCTGACACAATACCCAATACCTTAAATTTTTGACAGAGTTTGCAAGACTTGTGCGATTCAATAAAAGAGTCTGTAATTATTTGTGAAACACAGATTATTATTATTTGTAGTATTGCCCCCTTGAGATTTTCGCGCACTTTGGAAAGTAGAAAAGATTTATTTTTGACCGACATTATCTGCTCGATTTTATTAAAAAAAAAACAGTCGCGAGTCTCTTAAAAATATTGCGTACTAGCTCGCACTCGCAGCTCCTATGGCAATATTTATTTCTCTATAGCTTCTCGATTCGTTAACAGTTTTATGACCGCATCTGCAGCGCGTGATGTGAGTAGTATACCGTAACATAAGGAGCACACCACCCGCGAAATTAAAATTTGTGGTTTTTCGCGATTTTTAAGCTAATAAGACATAATAGGCAGTCAAAATATTGAGGGAATCCCAATATCATCTTCACGTGTTTATATAAAATATCTGCTTGAAAGTGTCGAGTTAAAGAAATCAGTCCGAGATTTGCGAGTTAGTCTCATAAAACTCGATACTCGAACTAATTTCCTAGGATACACATTTTTATGCAAAAATTTTGATATAATCATGTAAAGATGATACTGCCATTCCCGCAAATTGACTGCCATAAGCCTCTGATCAACTCTGATGTGTAATTAGTGTATACAAATTGCAAAAAACCATGAAAATTTTTAATTTCGCGGGCAGTCGTTGATTTCGCCTTAAATAATAGGTTTCTCTAGATGTTTACTTAGGTTTCCTTCCCCTGCCGCCGCCGGTTTTCGTCTTCTTATTCGCGTTCTTTTTCTCTTCTTCCGCCTTGCGTTTGGGGTTCGGCGTTGTGGACAGTACCTGAAATAAATAATGCGATTAGGTCAGAAGACGAATTTATTCTGACGTGTTATTTTATAAGAGCTACCAGCCGTCACCGCTGGAACCAAACCAAGGCGATGATATCGTGTTTGCGAATGTCTAGATTTCCTTTTTAAGTCCGGTTGCCGCCAAACTAGCACCTATGCAGAGGTATACTTGACCTCCTCCGAGCGAAGATTGAACCGTCTCCGCAGTCGTCTTAACCTACCCTTACTAGACATGATCTCTCTAGGGAAGTCTTACGGTCTACCTTAAAAAAGCCATCGAGTCTCCCCTGCGTGGTGCCGCTGCGCGCCTTCAGTAGCTTCTTGGCGCCGTTGCGGACCCGGTCCTCGTTGAACTGCTTGTCGCCGCACAGGAACTTCACCAGCCCCTCCTCATCCGGGTCCGTCCATTTCAACTGGAATCCAAACAATCGTGAACATCGTGCGAGCGTATTCGTCTGCGTATAGAAGAGAAAAATTCATTCGGAGAAAAAATACGGAGAGCTGCAGAGGGTATTGAAGATAGGTGGGGGGTGCTCGACCAAATGTCACTCGGAACGTCATGCAATTGGCAGTTAGTTGAAAAAAATTCAAAATGGCGGATTCAAGATGGCCGCCATAAGAATTTCCTCGATAGCTCGGAAAGTATAAAAGATTGAAGAACGGTTTCTGGACAAGAGGTGATCAGGACCCAAAGGTCTACGCGATGAATAGAAAAAAAAAACCAATATGGCGGACTTTTCTTTGCCTTAGAAAATGTATGGCAAATATTTTTTTATAGGCGGAAAGACAGCACGCGGGCCACATGTGGCCCGCGCCACCACGCGACCTACTAGTTTTTTATATGCCTAGTTTGCCCAGTCAGCTAGCAGAGCTATAGCTAGTATAAATGCTATAAAAACACCTCGATGTCCTTGGCGTCGGCGACCTCGGGCCGCACGAAGAGGCGGCGCGCGTCCTCGTAGTCCCAGTGCTCCGGCGGCGGGTACTTGCCGGTGTCGATGTTGCGCAGCACCTGCTCGATGGAGCGGTGCTGGCGGATCAGCTCGATGGCGCGCTTGGGCCCGATGCCGCGGATGGAGCCGCAGTAGTCGCAGCCCAGCAGGATGCACAGGTCTATGAACTGCGGGGAAAACTTGGCTCATCAGCTGCAGTTGAAGCCCTAGGCGACCTGCTTGACTTGATTTTAACCGAAACGTTATAGCTACATAATATGGCGGTCTAACCGCCAAAAAGGTTCGGTTGTGTTCAAACAACCGAACCTTTGTAGTCATAACTTAGTTGTCACAAAGAGGCCGTCCAGCAGGGCTAGACAATGTAACATAAGCGTTAGGCGTTGACGACTGTAGAAAAATCACGTGATTCCTAGTACAAAACATATGAAAGCACTGCTGTCGCTGGCACGCGCAGTACGTACGCAGTAAATTTAGTTATCTACAGTCGAAAATCGAGTACGACTTTTTGTCGTTCTCGCAGACTTTGTAGATAACTTAAGCGTACTTCGCTAGCGACAAGCGACACCGGCAGCTGCAGTTGCAACAGCGCTACGCATAGAGTACTTGCTGCTATCTTTAATCCTCTTAAAAGCCCGGTCGTTATTTGTGGTTAGTTATTTTCTCCTTAGGTTATTTTCTCCTCCTCCATCCTCTTCGTCATCTAAATTATCCGAGTCGGTTTGCCCTCAAATCACGATCTCGCTTCGTTCGTTCTTGTATTCGAAGAAATCTATGACAATAGACTTTAGCGAACGCGTATAAGGCCCTCAGCCTTGTGATAGCTTGAGGTTGACTCTTTAGTGTTCACTCTTTTTTTTTTAGCCCTCTTAAAAGCTCAGCTTGGAAGAAAAGCGACTTGATTCAAAGCCTCATCTGTGCTATGCGTTGTATGCCATTGCAATGGAAACTCCGGTTGCATGGTCACACCCTGATATGGATCTATCACTTAACATCTGGTGCACAAAACTGTTTCTGATGAAACCAAAACATACCTCAGTCTGATTAAGCTCCAGCCCGCTCAGAACTTGATTCAAATGGAACTCCTGCACGGGCATCTTCCTGGCTTCCGAGAAGGTCAGATGCCTCAGAAGGACATTGGCTCCGAAGGTCAGGGCATCCATATCCTCTGTGGCGACAGCGTACACCTTGCCTGCTTTCACCTGCATTTAAATGAATTTTTAAAATTTGAGAGATGACTTCCCCCACAGCCTGTTGGGTTTTAGTATTAGGTTGCGTGTAATAAATGTTTTTTTAGGAATAACCTCTCTTTACTGTTTTGTTATCTTTATTTTTCTTTTTAAATTTCTTGTATGTTTACATTGAGATCCTAAGTAGATAAAATTAAGGCTTCTTTTTGTCTTCTTTTACCATGCTTTAGTCGAAGGAGAAAATAGTTTTATCTCTTATCAGGTGGTTTTTTGGGTTGTTTAATTTACTTGTTCACCACTTTCACTGGGTTCTTAACTAACAAAACATAGGCAAAAATCCTATTGCATTCTTTTTCATAAATCACTGCAACCTAGGTTGGCATGGTTTCACGTGAACATACTATCCAAGTTGCTAAGTTGTACTAAAAGAAAACAAAAAACATTTTTGCCACCTCCTTTTTAGCTAGCAAGCCTCACTGGGTCGTTAACTAAGAAGACAGAGTCAAAAAACTGAATGATACAAATGATATACAGGGTTATTTTAAAAATACCAAATCGCTCTCGGCCTGTAGCTATTTACATTAACACTAACAACTTTTGTTCTACGACTTTTTTTTAACTCGATATTTTGAGGAATATCAAATTTTCAACATTTTACACAGATACTCTACCCGTAACTACTCTTTACATTGTACATGTACATACCTACGTGCTACATAGGCACGCGACCGGCGCGCGCTGAATCTCAACGGTCACTGACCCGACTACGCGATGGTTTCACAGTGTAATGTCACTTTACAGAAATAACATGAGTTATTATTTTTTTTTTTTGTATGAAATAAATTAATACTGTATTATGAAAAGTCGTAGAACAAAAGTTGTTAGTTTTAATGAAAACAACTACAGGCCGAGAGCGATTTGGTATTTTTAAAAAAACCCTGTATAATTGGGCAGGACATAATGTACCACCAAACAAGGATCATTAGCAACATTGCAGTGTTGTATTTACCAAAGCAGCACACTGAGCCTCGGCCTCGCAGGGTGCTTCCACGACGGGCACGCCCATCAGCTTGAGCAGCTGCCGCGCCTCCTCGCCGTGCTGCTTCGTCACCTTCACCAGCCGCCGGTTGAACTTCTCGATTGATGCCGTATCACCTGTCCAAAAAAGATTTGTTATAGCTACTAGCCATTACGTTTGCCTGCATACTCGCTGCTTTGCCTGCATGTTAATATGGAAATGGTTTCAAGTTTACAAATGAAAATTAATAACAGATTTAGTATATTATAGTCGGAACTTAATCAACCAGACCAACTGTAGCCGTTAGGCACTTGGATAGTTGAAAATCGCGATATTCGATTGTATGAAATGCATATGTAATGTACATAATACTACGTGTCGCCACCTAATTTATAACTGTACGCATTTTCACAGATACATTGGTTGCAGTTTTTGTAAAAACCAATACAAAATGACTTTTAAAAGTTCATTTTTCATTTTTCTACACTTCTTCGACTTTCTGAACTATGAATTACTATCCGTTCCCGAGAAAATGATCTGTAAGTGAAAGAAAACAAAATGATCCTAATGGTTCCTTTTAGAAGTTTAGAACCCTAAATAGTGTAGGAAGTTCTTTTTAAAATTGTTTTTTTAAAGTAGGCGGTATAACACACCAGCTTCTGTAGCTTTCTGTAACTCTTTCTCCGCTTCTTCTCTCCTCTCGGCTCTCTTGTTGAGCTGGTGGGACTTCATCTCCGGAGGCTTCCCGTCAAACACATACACTGGCTTGATTCCGTTCTCAACTAGACGGATGGTGCGATAGAATGTGCCCATCAGGTGGGACGTGGTCTCTCCGTCCACTGAGGTAAGTTGAGCTCCTAAAAGTAACCATTTAGATTACATTTACAGGAAGGCTTTTATTTACTACAAGTTGGTATATGACTACTTGTATTATTTTTCACTTAAGTATCTTTTAGGAAGCTACTAATAAACACAAGTTTGTATCTTAACTATTTATTAAAATACGACAGTTTTTTCAAACCCCGGCATTTCAAAGCGCCATGGGACTGACCTAGGGTTAAAAGGCAATGCACTTGGTGATAATGTACTAACTTGGAAAAGAATAATTCTATATGTTCTATGGTTGTTACTCAGCCTCACATCAGGACACTATCGTTAAGCGATAAATGAATGCTGGGAAGATGGTATTCAGTCAACGCCGAAGCCTTCCACCAGACATCTAATCTAATATTAGGATAAAATTTCAAAATTGAGCCGAAATACGATACTAAACCCAATGGACCAGTTACGTAGTTACAAGATACGTATATTTTAAAATATAATACCTTGTAAAGGTCTATAAAAAATTAGTAATCCGATACATTATACGGCTTCTATGGTTATAAATTTAATTGAAAGTATAGAAAAACAATTGCTTACCTTCACTCCTAACTGCTATTAAAAACTGGTACAAGCTCATAGACGCATCAATCGCCACTTTCCTACCTGGAATACACGAAAATGATAAATGAAAAATCATAGTTCACTCTGAAACAAGCGGTTTGGAAAAACACGCTTTTACCCACCAAAATAGTTCTTAATTTCCATTTCTTTGACTGCTTGAGGAGCTATGTCAGCTATTAACTTGGATAAGCCTAGAATACCCATTTTAATCGTAAATCGTCAATTTTTATGATTTTTATTTATTTTTATCACTGGTGATCGTGTTCCAAAAACGCGCCAAAGCTGAAGCTGACAGCTGTAGTGTCAACTGTCACTGTCAACATGTCAAGTAAATATTTTTGAAGTCTGTCAAGAATGAAGATCAACTTCAATTTGAATTTGACATCTTCTAATAGGCCAATAGTGAAGAGACTTACTTGATTAATATAGAATCGATATTTTGAATGCAATATAATCGATTTTCCTAATAAGTAAATAACTATAAATTAATTTGACGCTGTCATATACATAATACTATTACATAATTGATTTAACAATTATTACATTATTCAATACATATTATAGTTTCAAATGACTTTCTTAATATGAAAAATTGCGAACTATCATAGCAAAATCAAAACGATTACATGTAATGTCAATTGGTAAACAAAAAATAAACCACTGAATTATTTAGTTTAGCACCTGTTTATAAAATTGAGACTTAGTAAAAGCGCGACAAGATCATGTTCTTATTCGAATAAAATTGTGTTACCTATTGTGGACGATCGTTTTTTAAGTGGCCACTGGCCAGTATCAAAGAGTATATAATCACTACGTGGCCAGTATTGCTCAAAGGTTCCAAGATAAACTGATATAGGTATAGGGTGTTTTAAACTAATAATTACAGAACAAACAACTGATACCTACCTAAACGTTTCGTTAAATCTTAGTAGAATGGGTAACTATTTATCAATCAACTTGGAAGAACATTATAGGAACAATGAGAAATTTCTCCAAAGTCTTAATGAAATTGCAGTGAGTACCTACATATTTTATCAATTATTCTAAAATACTGACCTGATTTATTTAAAATTATTAAAATATATTATATGCACAACATCATCATTTTAAAGATGGAGAGGCAAATCCAGCTGAGGAACCAAATGGCTGAAAGGCAAAGGGCTATGGAGATTGCTAAGAGTAGGGATTTGTTCCTTTGGACCACAGCATTTTCCATTGCAGCTGCCACTGGTTTATTTACTGGGTAAAATCATTTATTTGCTCCATTTTATTCACAAAAAAAAACTTTAGGTCAATGATTATTATTTTTATGAAGTCAAATAATGTTCCCAATTTCTTTAATTATTTTCAGGTTCAGACGCACTAAAAGAGCATATTTCCTATTCCCGCTGCTGCCCCTTACTTTTCTTAATCTATATTATTTGGATCTTGCATATGGGAACAAAATTCACCGTATCAGAAGTGAGTTAAATAATTTAGAATAAAAACAAGGTCAAATTAATCAACACAGTATTTTGACATACCCATGCATTTTTTCTGTATTTGTATATATCTGTTCCAATTATGACATCTTAGACTTAGACGTGCCAAGCATTTCTCTACATAGTAAATAATAATTATCAGGCTATGAGACATAGTAAATAATAATTCTCAAGCTCTAGGCCGCTTCAGGGTATGATATAAGTAAAGTCACTTATTCGATGTACAAAGTATTGATTTAAATTTATTTCTTTTGCCATTTTTTATCCCCTCTGTAAGTTGCATTTATCTTACCTGCAACTTTATCCAGTTTCAGTTTTTAAGTAAGTAAATAGTATGATTAAACTTGTATGTATCTGAAGTTACCGGTTCTATTTTCACTATTTTGCTAGGGAACCTATCCTACTGATTTTTAATTTCAGTTATTGTTCTAAAACAGTATTCCTATTAAAAAGGGATGAATTTCTAATATTAATATTAATTTTCATATGTAATCTTCGTACAAATTAGTAAAATTTGCAGCAGTGGTATGTTATATCAGTATAACAGGTACTATTTGCCTATTTTTCTTTCAGTGGAAGCAGAGCACATTATGACCCATGAATCAGACATGCTGGAGTTGCCATGTGGATTACCAACACCATCATCAATCGACCAGGGCCGTATGGATGAAGAAGAAAGGATCAAAATCCACCCTCCAATGCCCTAGGCTTAGTCAATCAACAACAATAATTGTTGCTACGAAGTGTGCCTTCGCTGCATTGTAGCTTAGAAGGCTTTTAGATTTTTCGATGTACACGCTAGATTGCTTTTAAAATTAAATTAATCCATTAAATCGATCATAGATGGGCACAATGTAATGATATGATTGTGTGCAAATTACGATCACATAATATTAAAGAAAGAAATTAGAGTGATCACTTTGGTGTCCAACAATTTTGACAATTTAACTAATAAAATTATTAGTATCTCTTAGTCTTATAGAAATATCATGTTTAAAAAAATATGAATTCGTGTGTGAAAATGAAGTGGAGTGTTTTTGGAAGATGTTCACAATTTTTTTCTCAATAGCTGTTGCTTTGGATTTCATCAACCTGAATTTAGTTTTTTTTAATCTGGGGTTATTTTTAAGCTATTGCATAGCTTCTATCGCGGGCTTTGACGGTGCAGACCAAATTCAGAAATTCCGTAACGAAAATAACCTGGCACTCTTAAATAGTTTGTGAAGTTGCACTCCCTGCTTTCATGGCAGCCTGGTACCAAAAGTTCTACTTTTCGATTGATGGCAAAACTAAAAATAACTTTAAATTCTATGCAATAGCTTTACCGCGGCAGTCTTCGAGTGCCACACGGCTTTTTTTATAATTAGGTACAGATATTTTTACCAATGTAATTTTTCTAAAAAGTTATGGTGGTCATATGTTAAAATAATTAATTCAGAGTTCTTATATGGGTAGTTCTTCAAAATTTCATTCTTCGACTGATTCATATGGACAAAATTTAAATTCACTTTCTGCTCTATAATATATGTTCATATGAAAGAAGGTATACTAAATAACATAATTTGGAATTGGGACTCGTTTTTGTAAAGTAGTTTTCAAGATACAGTCGTTCAAATATTTTGTGGCCAGATGAATCAGAATTTGTTACAGATGAATCAGAAATAGATATAGAAACTGAACAAAAATTCTTGTAAATCTGATTTTACTTCAATCAAATCATTTTCCGAAGGGCTGTAACGACGAGCTCCATATTTTCTTGATCTTTACACAAACATGTTTCGCGAATATTGACAGTTGGTACTCGTACCCAAAATGGACGAAGCTTGCAAAATGTACTGTAGCTTATTTTGTGTAGAGGATTGATTTTAAGATACTTTTTATGAAGATTCTGCAAGCGGTAAGATATCGCTTCTGTTTTCTTACTCGTACTTTTCCTTTGATAACAAACTCTTTTTTTCCTGCGCACATTCTACTGTTTTCATATTCTTCAAAATACATATTAACATTTTCTTTAATTCCAGTAACACAGGGTTCAACAGCCAGCTGTATTTTTTCATTTCCAGATCTTTCTTTTGTCTTTTATTAACGTCTGTTACTCGTCTATCTGTTTGTAAGCGTTTTATTATTTTCTTGTAATTTTCTCTGACTCTTTCTAGAATTTTTTGATCTTTCAATCGTAGTTCCTTATTTTATCTTCTTTATTAACTTCTGGGCTGTTGATACGTCGAGAAGACGATGCAATGCTACTTTGTGGTCTGGGAGTCCTCAGTGAATCTGATATCGAAGTATTTGATGAAGGTGATCTTATTACTGTCGAAGATACTTCAGAGTTGGATGAGACATCTGTTTCATTTTCTGTTAGATTTAAATTAATTTCAAGTGTCCCTTTTTGTCTTATTGTGGATCTTATCAGACGTGCAGAAAGTTGTGAAGACTAAGTTAGTACCGGTGATGAGCTGGGAATTTTTGGAAATCTTGGTGCAATCGAAACTTCTGAAGATGGTGGTAATTCGAAATCTAAAGGATCATTTATGTCGATAGTGTCTCCTAGATCACATTCGTAAATTATTTCTATTTCTTAATGTCGTGCTCTTTCAATTCCTTTTTAGCATACCATCTTCGAGTACTTTCTCTGCTTTTCTTCCTAGCTAGTATTTTCTGTTTAGGCATCAAAATTCTGAACTGAAACGATTTTGCCTTCTATCTTTCTTTTCAAATATGTTTCTTTAATTTTTTATTTCCACAGAGCATACTTGTCTGGATCTTTTCTTATGTTTCCTTCTACGTTCTGCGAGACTCTTTTTTCGTCTTCCTTTTATCTTAAGATTGTGGCATTGTCTTGAACTGCAATAATAAAATAATAGAGATTAGATACAGGCTTTATTTTATTTTATTTCATTTTATTTATTAGGGTTTACAAACAACGACACAGTACAGGTACAAGAGTTTTACATATAACTAATATTCCTACTGTGGCGTCAACCACGTAAACCTCATTATAAACTAGATAACCTCATTATAGGCTTTGACTTATGTAGAATAGATTACACATTTGAGCACTTTTTCCATGCTGGTGATTTATTTTATGATTCATATGGGGTTTTGGACATATGAATCAGGCACAGATGGATCAGGATTTTGCATACAATCATGCATAACTCATTATACATACAGACTTCAGTATTGTCATTTTTATACACGAATGTATAACTCGAAAGCATGACATCAAACTAAGATTGAAGTTTTAAAACAATAAAATATTTTTTATAAGGTAGGCATTGTAATCAGAATATCACCAGAACCAAGCACAGATGAATCAGATATTTACCTTCGTAACACCGGGATCCAAGTCAACCATCCGCACGAGCACCTTCTAGCACACCCGTTGCACGATTGGTTTTCCACCCCACCGGGAGCCACTCTCCCATTAATATAACCCGACCAAGTACAGCCAAGTACAGCTTACGCCACATTAATCAGTATTATACGCCGGACACTTATTTTTTACTTATTTATGTAAACACTAATGTAGTTATAACGTACACACATATTTTATGTAAGAAATCAACTCATTTTCTTTCGATATAATTATAATTGATATTGATATATCAAAGAGAAAATATAATATTGGCCATTTTGTTCCGGAAAATGGCAAACGGACGCGCTATATGAATCAGAAGAACGAACTTCAAATATTTATATTTTGGATCTAGAAAGCAGTTATTATAAAAATATAATTTGTGCCAGTTAGGAATAAAACTAAACTGCACAAGAAAAAAATTACATGCCGTTTTGTTTGTTGGTTACAGGAATATAACCGTAGAAATCAAAAATTTTGCCTCTGAAGAACTACCCATATTTATTATATTATAACTACATAAAAAGGTTCAGCTGCGTAGTTATAGTAATTTTATTACTAGGCATACCTATATAATATTATAAACCCAAAGTATTATTATCATTCCTATATCTATCATAATATATCTCGGAAAGGTATTGAAGAGTTCGTGATTTTTTAGTAAATTATGTGGTAGTAAATTATATTTTTTATATTACACATAATTTTTAAATAAGTAGATAGAGTGGATGCTGAATAGGCTTAAAACAGGTGCTGTGTTTTATTATTATTGAATTTAGTGCTTACTTAGTCGCTCATTAGTTGTACCTGCGAAAGATTAATTATTTTATAAAAGATTTTGTGTAGGTACCACATATACCTACCATATATTTTTTTATTTTTATGTTACTTGATTTTATGATTTTATAATATTATGTTGCAATAATTGATTGTGATAAAAAGTTAGTCTTATAATATATGGTTTACTTTATATGGATATTTTTATTTTATTAATGTGTGATTTTCTGTAAGTAAACAAGGAAAGGTAATTAACGTAGTGAAATACCACAGATTACCTATTCATAGTTTATTGATAAAACGCTAATTTGAATTTTGAATTAAATACCATCTACATCATAACATGTTTAATATTAGATTAGTAAATATCGAATGTCCTAAACATATTCGTCTTAACTCTTATGCATATTATTGCCAATTTAATAAGTATTATTATAAAGGATTTACATGTTAAAGTTACATTATTACATTTACCTTTTAATGTTACTCCAAATAAATGGTTATTACTAATCGACTCTTATTATTTAATCGAACACGAACGACCCCATCAAAATAATCGATTTTCGAACAATAATTGGTTTTATCGATCAAACTTATTTTATTATACGACCATTATTAGTGAGGTGACATTGCGGTTGTCATGGAAACGAATAGCTTGTTTGGCGGCGTAAACAAATGAATTTCGTCCATCAGTACAAAACGTGGTGTTATTTAGATTATCCTACAGTAACATTTCTACAGGGAAAATATTTTTAAAATGATTTATAAGACCAATATTTGCTTCTCGTGTAAGTGGATTTTATATTAAATTTTATATCGTAAGTAAGTATTTGGTCAGAAAAGTTCTTTTTAATGTTTATTTATTTGTATGAAATTATTTTACTGTAGTTTTCTTTCGTTGCTTGGTGGTTTCAATTCAATATAATCGATAAGATTTTGAATTTCGGTAGTCATGCTACAGTATTCAAATTAGGTAACGATGTTAGCATTATTTTGCATAATATCCGAAGCTGCTTGGGTCTACGACTATTTTGCACGAATGTTATCATTTTGGAGTTGAGTATTTCAGTAGTCTAAGGCGATTCGGAAATGAGTCAAAACGTCGCGAATGGGAAGCGGGAAGAGAAAAAGAAGGATGTGCAGAAGGTGGCAAAGAAGAGTCCGGAAAAAAACATGTCCGAAATCGACGAGCATATACTGAAACGGTTCGATATAAAGAAGAGATTGGGCAAAGGCGCCTATGGGATAGTCTGGAAGGCCGTAGACAAGAAGAGTAAGGATGTTGTGGCCATAAAGAAGATTTTCGATGCGTTCAGAAATCAGACGGACGCGCAAAGGACTTTCCGTGAGATTATATTCCTGCAGTCGTTCAGAAATCATCCGAATATCGTGAAATTACACAGCATACACAGGTAAATGCAACTTTTAAATTTTTTTACAGCTACGTTGTTAAACAACCAGGAATACTCATAAGCGTGCCCCTTTTGTCTTGGTCTGTGTCCTGTGCGTCAGGGTTTAACTCGAACTCTTGATAGGTACCTACTAAAAACTAATAAAATAATTGGGGGTTATTTTGGATAGGTACCTCCCTCATGATAAAAAGTTTTCGTTTCAGCCGATGGATGTCCACTGCTGGACGCCCATCGGCTGAAACGGTCATTCCATTAGGCCTACTCCTGAAATGACCGCCAAACACCACGGTCTTGCGCCGCGCCTGGCGCCAGCGGTTCCTCGCGACTTTATGTCGTCCATCCACCTGGTGAGGGGTCTGCGATACTGTGCTTCCCCGTGCGTGGCTGCAATTGCAACACCTTGGGTCCCCAACGTCCATCGATCCTGCGAGCTATGTGCCCCGCCCATTGCCACTTCAGTTTGGCGACACGTTGAGCTATGTCGAGTGTTGTGGATCACGTTAGAAAATGTGCGAGGTTTTTATAAGAGTCTCCTTCCCTTAGTGATGAAGTCCCGGTAGACTGCCAACCATATTATGTACTGTCTGTTAGCAAACTTCTGGCTTAACGGTTACATCCGTCTTTCTGTCAGCAGGCTCTATCTCATAAACGGTAATAGGTACTTACAATTTTCACAGATTTTTTTAATTCTTTGAAATTCTCTAACCTTTTACCTACGTATCGGCAATGTTTCTTTAATTGACTGGAAGAAATCGTGATGTAGCGATAAGGCGCCCAAAGTAGCATCTATACTTACTTTATAGGTTATTTTATGCTTTATGTGTGTTTTGGATATTTCTCTTTTTGTGGTGATCAAGAGTTTTCTATATATTCCTGAACTAGCCCATATCGGGATTCGAAGCCTAATCTCGACTACTCTGTCTACTATAGTACCTAAGTAGTAGAAGACTGCTCTGGGGAAGGAGAAGTGCTAACACAGAAAACTGTCAATATGAATATCAACCGACTACACAATACAATACAGAAGTGTCGGTGTCGGTAACAGCGTCGCGAGTTCAATGGTCTTAACACTTTCCCATCTCAAAAAATGGCCAACGAGCAAAAAGAAGTTTTTACTTTAAAAACAGTTAAAAAAAACAGAAATTCTTTGTAATGCAAAGAATATACATTCCTACGGACAAAGCGTGGAATTTGAGAATTTATGGTAATTCCGAGATGACAGACGCTCGAGGCCGAAGCAATGCCGTGACAGATAGATGGCATCGAGGCCCCGCGGAATTCCGGCCAAGGCCTGTCATGGACCGCAGAGTCACTAGGTGGTACGAATCTGTCTTCGTGGAGTTTGACAACCTCCGTGGCGCAGTGGTGCGCGCTCCGGTTCGAGTGGCAGGTAGCGGGTTCGATTCTCGCCATGGGCACTTTCGAATTCTATAATATCTAAATTGACACTACCCCCGTAGCCAAAGACAATAAGCGTTACTGTGCGACTTATAGAAATGGAACAAAATAAAAAAAATGTATAGGAACTATCGCTAACTTTTGCCGTTAAATTGATCACGGGTCCCGCGCATACTCATACATTTTTTTTTTAAATTTCGTTCAAAGGCCAACTGAAATAACGCATAGATAGTCATGGAACACATATAATATGGCTACCGCTGCAGGTCTGGTTTGGAGGGAGGCTTCGGCCGCGGCACACTATCAGCAAAACCAAGATTTGCTGTCAAATGTTCGTGTACTGAGTTTACTTCCCTAGATGACACCATTTTATGCACCACTTTACATGTTAAAAATAGTCATGCTTATTTTGTTGACGAGGCCCATCCATATTGTTTCCTAGATCTGTGAATAAACGACACTTAAACTGAGGGTACTTCTATAAAACCGTAGGGCCCTCAACAACCGCGACATCTACCTCGGCTTCGAGTACATGGAGACGGATCTTCACAACGTCATCAAACGAGGCAACATCCTCAAGGACGTCCACAAGCGGTACATCATGTACCAGATGCTGAAGGCGACCAAGTACATACACTCGGGGAACGTGATACACCGCGACCAGAAACCAAGCAACGTGCTTATCGACAGCGCGTGCAGGTGAGCACTTGACAACTGACAATAGCTGGAAGCCCTGGAGGATATTAGTCTGAAATCATGAACTCATATCGGCTTCAGCGTATCTGTCTAAGACCGAAGGAGCTTGCGGGCTCGTAAGTAGCTGACGACCTTCTGGTAGTCGACTGACGTTTAGTGATTTCTGGGTCCCTAGTCCAAGCAGAAAGTAACGGGAAACTGCTGCTGTAAATATAGTATATCAACTCGAAGAAGTCCTTAATTAGTGATGATGAATCCGGGGCCACGCGATCAAGCAGTCGTTGCGTGAGTACTGAGGATACGTCAAAACCAATTCACGATGGGTGTCCTGGGTATAAAAGACTTCATTCCTGACGTAGACACTTCGAGTCTTCTACGATCAGTATCACTAGTTGTTTTGCATGCTCCTGCTGCCGGCGCTTCTGGTTAGTTATTCATCAGCCAATTCTGAGTCTTGTCGTGTAAGTAAATGAATGTCTATTCCAGAGTCAAGATAGCGGACTTCGGTCTGGCTCGGTCGGTGTCGTCGATGTACTCGGGCGGCGAGGACGGCGCTGACCCGTGCCTCACCGACTACGTCGCCACCAGGTGGTACCGCGCGCCTGAAATACTCATAGCCAGTAAGAGGTGAGCACAGCATGCCAACTTTTTTATTAAGCCCTCGTACTTGAACTGCGAATCGCAAAAACGCGTCGATATTGGGACATTTGAAGACATAGACTCGTATATCTTCCATCTGTGACAAGGAGCAGCTCAGCCACCTGGCTTGGAAAAGGCCAGACTACATCGAAAGACTCTAGCAAAGCAGCGATTCGCAGTTAGAGAGAGCAAGCGAAGCAGGGATAGAGCATCAACCCGGTGGATAGATGGTATCTGTAAGGCTACCGGCGTGAACATCCAGGGTTCTCTCCACTAGGCTCAAGACCTCTGAGTCATGAGGACACTACTAAGAAGAAGGTACTTGAACTACAAACGCATATTTTGCAAAGGTTCAAATCAGGCGACATTGAGTTTAGAGAAACACGATTTTTTTTGTGGAAGGTGTGTTGTGTGGCGAGTCAGCCCTCAAGGCGGATTCAAGATTATAGGACCTTATAGAGTGCGTCCGGAATTTCGGATTGTTACCACCGCAACAGTAATATTATAGTAGTTTATGAAACGGATGCATAATGGGGGGTATTAAAATATGAGTGTGAGTTTAAAAAACGAGCCGCAGGCGAGTTTTTTAATAGTATCACACGAGTGTTTTAATACCTAATTATGTAGAGTTTCATACACTACTTTATCTACGCTCAAATTATCATAAATACAAACCATAAAATCTTGCTAACGTTTGTCGTAAATCTTTCACTTTGTTGGTAAAAGATTGTGGGTCATTTTTGTTGCAATTACTAAAATGTCAGGTAGAGTTAAATTTTCTTTAGTAGGTTTCACTGCTAGACATTTTTCCGCGCTAAGTTTTGACTAAGTAACAAAAATAACACATTGAAATGTTAAAAGTTAGGTATGGCGCCAAAAGTTGTAAACTGCGTATACCTAGTCTGTTAAAAAAGTCATGAAACAAAAAAGAGTAGAAAAATATTTATACAAGTCAGATAAAGTATAATAGTGGATAATTAAATAATCAAAAATTAAACATAATTCTTTTCAATATTCTGTATGAACACACTTTTTAATCAGTCATATAAGGCAGGGAAAAAATATTATTTCCGTGAATTAATTGTTGTCTATGGTCGATCATGGCCTATCCAACTAAATGTTGTCTGTGGATTCCATATTATAAAAAAAGAAAATTGAGGATTTCTACACTCTCTTTTGGCTATGACGACCACAGAGAAAAGAAAGTTATTCCCTGGTCTGTGATGACGACACATAAAAATACAGGAACCCAGAGCCGAGTATCGTAATGGAAATTATTCAACTATCTAGAGATATTTCCATAGTACAGCAATGTTATAATGAATAACTTTTTAATAATTATAGAAGTCTGTGAATAAAGTAGGTCAATATATGACACATTTTGATTTCATAATTCGAACTTTAAGCAATGAGCGTAGATAAAATGGCATTATGAGCTTTTACGTCTTAGATGCCTTCCGTAGCAGTTTGTAAAGCAATGCCATGATGTAAATCATCATGGCATCTTACATGGCCAGACGTACATCATAGTGTTTTTTAACTGGCGCTGTATTATAAAATTAACACTTTTTCTCCTTCGCCCTTAGCTACACCAAGGGAATAGACATGTGGTCCCTCGGATGCATACTGGGCGAGATGCTGATCGGTAAACCTCTCTTCCCTGGTTCCTCTACCGTCAACCAGATTGAGAGGATCATGGCCGCCTTGCCGAGACCTTCTTCTGAAGGTATGTGCCTTTATCGCAGGATATTTATATGATTTGCAGGTTCAAACATTTTTGTAAACTAGCGGACACATTTTCTTCTTAATATTTTCGAGGGCATGTTAGATTTAGCCTCGGATAGTAACTACCCAACAGTTATGGTGTGAAATTACATAGTTTCAACTGACCAACCGCTCGGATCTCTTTAGTTCGTTCCCTGCGCCCCGCTAAATAAATGGGACCCAAAAGCATCTTCTGCACTTTGTACGACTTTTGTCAAGTAACCTATTGAAACTCCATTATATACTATTGCAGACATCGCAGCGGTGTGCAGCGGGTACGGGTCCTCGCTCATCAGGGAGCAGGCGGCCGCTAGCGGAGGCGGCTCGTCGCTGGGCGCGCTGCTGTCGTGCGCGCCGCGCGACGCCGCCGAGCTGGTGCAGCAGCTGCTCGTGTTCAACCCCGCCAAGCGACTCAGCGCCGAGCGCGCTCTGCACCACGAATACGTTGCCAAGTACGAGTCTCAGTGTACCGCTCATTGTGTCCAGTATCCACCAATTACCTAAGGTTCAAGTCGTTTGAATGCCTCAACCAATTTGCCTCAATTAATTCCGTAGTTTTTTATATAAATCATGTAACTGAGATACCACTCTTTTCTAGATTCCACCGCGAAAAAGATGAACCAATTCTGCCATCAGACGTCCTCCTGCCACTGCGTGACGACAAGCAGATGTCAGTGGACGACTACAGGAACAAGCTGTACAGCATTATGGCCAAGGGGTTCCAGAACCACACCAGCCAGCTGAGGAAACCGCAGTCTAGGTGAGATCTCTTGTTTTAGCACTGGAAGGTCAGATTCGTTTAAATTAAAGCAGAACAGTTTGTTGAAGTATCTGATGCCTGCCCATCTTAGAGAAGCGCGTCCAAACACTTAGCACTGCACTGCTCTATTCATACATTTATTAGGATATCAGTTGTTAAGTCTCCTTATACCCTGTAAAATCTCCGGCCAAAATTTGACGCTGCAGTGGTATCCATTTGGGACTCTGCAAGAAAAGTCCTATCGTCAGCCCCAGGATTTATTGTGAAAATTTTTGTTTTGCTACAGCAAATCCCAAACCCTCACCGCGCCGACCAAAAGCAAGAGTTTCCAAGAGGTCTCATCAGAACTCACCAAGACTTACGCCAAGTCCAAAGTCCTTAGCGTTTCAGCCGACCAAAAGTTACGACCCAAGCCAAAACTGGTCGACAAACCTCTTAAAGAATTCCGCTCTGACCAGACTATCGGGAAACCCATGAAAGCTACCAAGTTGTTCGAGGGCAGAGGTCAGGAATGGATGGAGAACAGCCATGGCGATTACTTCCAACCTGCCACGCGACAGTCCGACGTGGGCTATTTGAGTGGAGGGAAGAAAAGTGTTCAGCAAAGGAGGAATTCCACGTCCTTTTCCACCATAACCATTGGGGGCGACGGAGGTTATGGGTTTGGGAACCAGAGACATGGGGTAATAACCGCGAGTGCCCTTATGGATTTAAGAACGAGTATTCGGTGAAAAGGGGGGTTAAAGAACGAAACTCATGTCTAGTGGCTATTTAATGATAATGATTTTATTTTTGATTTCGATTTGATTTTAATGATTTCTTCGTTGATATTGGATATGCAAGGTTTTTTGCAGATTTTTGAAAATGATCTGCAAAATGATTTTATCTCATTTGATCTGTGAAGTGCCTAAAACCCTATTTCATAGGAATTGATCATAATGTTATAGTAGTATTAAATCTTGTATATTTTTTATCAATAGTATTTAATGAAACAAGGAACAAATATAACATGAAATTTCATGGTGAAGTTAATTTGATAATTACTATGCGCGACTTAATTATTAATTAGGTGTGTAGATATTATCACAGATCAGAGAAGTAATTTACTTTTTCTTTTCTGTGGCTACGTATTGTGGTTAAAACTTGAGGATACTCATTCGATCGCAGATTCCGTAAGGGATGTGTCCATCAAGAGCTATTGGAGATCTGCCCTTAGATTGTGTAAGTGATTGGTTCCCTGATCAACGTCAGCCAATCGGGGGCAGGATTTGCTAACAATTACGTTTTACTTACGCAATCAGACCAGAGATTATTTAAAGTGATGACCAAAATGTATCTAGTTTTGCCATATAAATTATTTCTCACATGAGGAGTATGAAAAAAGTTTGCGTCCTCTTTTGAGACCTACCGAATATAGACAAAAATCATAAAAATCGGGCAAGCACTTTCGGAGGAGATTTTTTAATACACGAGAGTTTTGTTTATTACATAATATTACATTTTTCGAAAAGTATCTTTTGCTCAAAAATTACTTCAAACGCTTAGGTACCTACACACACTGTATTGCTTGAGATATCTTCAGAGTTTTAATTTCTCTTGGCTTTTTGCTTCTAGTCACTGGTTTTATTGATGTTGTTTTTAAAAATCGATCTGGTTTTCTTGTTTTAAAATGTTACCTTTAACATGCAAAGTCTTATGATTTACTCGAATAAATAGTTATTAAGTACTTACGGGCCATTAGGGGCTTAGAGTGAAATTTTTAGACTTTTAATAAATTAGATATTATTATTCATTTGAATACTTACTTTTTAAATTTATAAGAAGACGTCAAAAATCTATCCGAATATAAGGATTTTTAACTAGGTAGCTGAAAGGTAGCTGACACAAAAAATAGTATCTTACAACAAATGAATTTCTCTAGTCAAGAAATTAGCAATAAATAATAATCAACGAATATAATAAAAATTTCACTGCCATAGACCGAGTATTTGTAATGGTTTTTGTAATAATAAAATCGAAATATAAATATTTACGCTGTTTTATTTCACATCATATTTAGGGATCCGTATCTCAAAAGAAATAACGGAATTCTTATAAGATCACTTTTTGTCCGTCCTTCTGTCTGTCTATCACGACCCTTTAGGAAATTTAGATAAGGTAGGTATATATAGTTAACGTTAGGAATTATAGTTGTAGGTAATACTGGTCATTGCAAATAAATTTGAAAATCGATTTTATTTTTATTAAAAAGAGAGGGTTGGTGATGATGATGAGATAACAATATTGAGTGTGGTATCATATGAAAGGCAAAGGGCGTAACTAGTGTATTCTAAAATATTATATTTATTTTTATGTCTGATAGTTTTTGATTTATTGGGCAAAATGCCGAAAAAATACCGTTTTTTTTCCAAGTTTTTGAGTTTGGCGGGTGTTTAAAAGTGTGCAAAGTCTACCGACCCGGGTTCGTCCGAACCTTTCTCATTCTGAGAGGTAACCTTGATTGGGAGGTTACCCGTCCATGACCCGTACCCACTTCCGTACTTACCCCAGAACTTCAATGCTGCAGTGAGTCAACAGACGATTGTCGGTATTTGTATAAAGAAGATATATGAAGAACTACAAAGGTTGTACAAAAGACATAACAAAGGACATATGACAAGAACAGTCCAAATTAAATTGTTATTGTCACATAATTTTCAGGATTTTATAAACAGTGTCGAAAGTTCAATATGCAAGCTGTAATAATATTTTTCATGATCATACTTACATCAGTTTCGACTGTATGTGCAAACACAAAAGTCCCAGTGCCCGTCATATCCTTAGAGCATAACGCTAAGAGGAACGTTTCAAAAAAATCTATAAAGGAACCGGTGAGGGTAGAGTATCTAAAAATGTACCTATCATTTGCCTTATAGCCTGTATTTTGCTTTGCTCTCGGATTCAAGTGAAAGCCAAATTGCAAATAGCTAGATTTTATCCTAGTTAAAAAGATAGGCAACTTTTTACTCGAAAAAATCCATGGTTGATAAGTTGAAAATCGAAATTCATGCAGAAAAATTCTTTCACGCCGCAACTACGTAACCGATTTGTCTGAAATTTGTATTGGAGATAGATTATACGAGTATCTTGGAATTATACATCGGCTATTTATATAATAGTGACAGACATTCACGTGGAAGAAATACGAAGTAAACGGACAGACAGACGAACTGAGAAATTCTAACCATCCATTTCTACATACCCTAATTTTATTTTATTCACAGGTTTGTTCAAGTACTCACCCCTATTCGCACTCCCGGAGTGCCACGGTTTTTTACTTTTGTTTTTAAATTTGTAGTTCCTCCCGTTCATAATGCTTATCGACCACAACAAAGACACCAGCGAGTACTGGCGCGAGACAGAGATCCTATCGCTGGTGAAGAACTACGACGCTGATGTTGACTTCGAGACGTGCCAGAGCAGCCCCGACCACCTGCTGGCGCGTATACCTACCAGGAGGACTGTCAGGCCGATCTGCAGGAGCAGTAATGGTGAGCCATCGATCTATGTTGAGAACCCTGATCTTAGCCCGGGTGTCCACGCGAGCGAACATTGTGCGTAATGGCCAATGACGAAATACGCTACGCTAAGAGGACGGGAAAGATGTGACGTAATATGTTGTCCAATCCTCATTGTAGTCAAGGCGTTCGCGAGCAAAAATTCTGCGTGATGGCAGATGAACTCCTCCAAAGGTTCCAGGTAAAATCTGTGGTTTCAGGGCCCAAAATCTTAAATTTTGTATATTTAATAAGTGAAATTAAGATTTTGTCGTGAACCTTGACTGGATAAAAAATATTGTCATATGAGCTCGTTGAAGATCACTGAGTGATCATCGCTAAGATACTCGAATAAGGGCCCTGGTGTCTTTTGGGCCATTTATGATACACATAGGAGCTTCTAAAGATAGTTGGTCTTGTTTGACACTCAAACACGTCTGCTAGAATGCAGTAGATGGTGTTAAATGACTCAATTCTCAATTGCAGATTACCAGCTTTGTCCTCAGTGCGCCCGTTTTAACAACAATACAGAATGTGAGCTGTTCCGTGATTCATGCAAGTGAGTTCTCAGATTGTGATGAATTATAACTGCTGTAAAGTGATACATTGTGATGGGCCAACATTAAACTTAGCACAAATGCATTAGAATCCAAAGTATTTACAAGGCCAAGACAGGAACTTATAGTTCCCATGCTTGCCCCACTCACATTGGATTGGAAACTCTTGCCGTCTATTTATACCTACTGGTAAAATACGTGATTTTTAGCGTGGTTGCTGGTATGGCCTTATTTTTTTAGATGGTCTGGACTGTAGAGTCAATACTCTAACGACCTGATGGACTTCCTCCAATGTTTTCTTCCAAGATTCTTAGAACACAATAGCATAAATCCATGTAGGGTTTATTCTATTGTGTTCTAAGTATCTTTGACATTGTTTTGTATTTCCTAGAGAACGTAAGGTCTTCCCGTCCGAGTACCGAACGTACTGCGACAAGAAGTACGGCAGGTGGAGGGCCATGTTCATCCCAGCGGACTTTTCGCAGTGCCGCTGCTGTGACGAGTGCGTTTTCTACAGAGGTACGAGTACATGCCTGCACTTGATCTTGGACATCAACAAGAAGCGCAAGTTGTAGAGGCATTGAATTTGAAAATCTGGAATTTTTGATTTTTAAAAAAAGTTGAGGTTTAGGTTAGAGATTTCCTTTATAGCTTTTAGTTGACCCTCGTATATTTTTGGTCAAGGGTATCGTAGGGCGTTTAGTAAGTAAATGACGGGGATACCGTCACTCCCAGTATTTTTTGCAATTCATTTTTAGGGTTCCATACCAATTTGGTAAAAATGGAACCCTTATAGTGAGACTTTCTCCGTCCGTCCGTCCGTCCGTCCGTCCGTCTGTCACACTCGATTATTTCAGTAACTATTCAAGCTATCGACTTGAAATTTAGAATAGTTATAGGTAATAGTGACCCGACGTCATAACAATCGTAAAAATTTGAAAATTGTTTTTATTTTTATTTAAAAAGGGGGGAAAACCGGGTCGACAAAATTTCAAAATGAGATAACAATATTGAGTAGGGTATCATATAAAAGGGCGTTACTTGTGTATTCTAAAACTGATTTTTATTTATTTTTATGCCTGATAGTTTTCGATTTATTGGGCAAACTGTCGAAAAAAATACCGTTCCCCCCCCTTATCTCCGAAGATTACCGATCGAAAAATCTGAAATAATTATGATCAATAGAACTAAACGTATATTTTACAGGAAAAATAAAATCAACTCTCTAACTATTATACTTTTTTTGATAATGACAATAAACCGGCAAAAACAAAGTTATGTTTACGGTTTGCCAACAAAAGTACCTACATGTAAATTATACTCGTAAATTCATGAACCAAAGTGATTTTTTTAATGTTTAACTTCTTTTATGGTATGGAACCCTCGGTGCGCGAGTCCGACTCGCACTTGGCCGGTTTTTTTGATACAGTGGCAGATTGTAGCTTGAAGATACTCAATCTCATAGACTTTGTTAGTATTTTCTCCTTCTCATTATTATCTTCCTCTTTCGTGTATTATAGAGTTGGATCAATCATGTGTAGCAGACGAGTACAATTTCGACGTCGACGAATTCCTGCCTGTCACAACAATTGGTAAGCGGTCCTCAATTAAATTATATTGTAGGCTGACCAATTAATCGTTTTTAACTAACCAGTTATCAGATTTCAGAGCTGGCTGCAATCCTTACATTGGTCATCCAGAGCAAGAGTACAGAGCTCTGAGGTGTGACAAAATCTTGAGGAGATGTAAGACGCTTAGATAAAATATATTCTTACAAAATACCTGAAAGATGAATTATGAAATTATATTCTTAAATTTGTCCATTTTAGGTGTGCCAGTCACTGTCTCTCCTTTGCCAAGCGAAACTTTGAATATGTAAGTCATCATAAGTTATAAATTGATCGCTCTACCGATTGAGCTATGGGAGCGGCCACTCGCGAAAGGTGGTGGTTGCGGATTCAAGTCCCGTTGGCAGCGATAATTTTGATACACTTATAATTTATAGTTATACCTAGTGTGTGAAGCACTATAACAAATATTTAAAAAAAAAATTGAACCGACTTCAAAACCACAAATAGGCACTCAAAAGCGAAAAATAAATTAATATAATTATTATAACCGCTACTACCCACTCATCTATTTTGAAGCCAGTTCAAATAGATAATTAAATCTTTATAATAGTGCAAAACTACATCCATAGTATGTAGTAGTAGTAAGCTTCGCTGGCACCGACTTCAAAATAGATGAGTGGGTAGTAGCGGTTATAATAATTATATTAATTTATTTTTCGCTTTTGAGTGCCTATTTGTGGTTTTGAAGTCGGTTCAATTTTTTAAAAAAATAATTTTTTTTTACCCTTTTTAGTGCAAAAAGTTTTTAAAGACAAGCTTTTATGATCTAGTTGCCACGTTTTAACCAAATTTAAAACGGACTATCACAATAAAATGCATGTACAATAATCACGGAAAATCCTAAATACCGATATAGGGATTAAACAGAGAACCTCTTTTTTTGACGTCGGTCAATTAAAACATATATTTCAGTCAACTTGAGAATCTCCTTCTCTTTTGAAGTCCGATAAAATCTACACTGTACACTATTATACCGATCGCAAGCGATTTACTATTTTCCGTTGAGGAGTTCCGCTCTCCATCTCCGAAGATATTCATTAAATCTCGACGAAATTAAAACGAGTCTACCTGTGATGTATGGCCTATCTAACAAAAAAAGAATCATCTAAATCCGTTTTGCCGAACTCGAGATAATCGCGAACAAACTTAAATACAAATATGTCGATCAAACTAAGAACCTCTTATTTTTTTAAGTCGGTTAATATACTAAAACCTTCTCCAGAATGTAACAAATACTTTCCTGAAAACCGCATCAAAATCGGTTCTGCCAAACGTGAAATAATCGCGGACAAACATACATACATACATACATACACACACACATAGATACATACGGGTCGAATACAGAACCTCTTTCTTTTTTTGAAGTCGGTTAAAAAGTAAATCATCATAAGCTAGTTCTTCTTCATCGTAGCCGTCGCTGGAACGTTAAACACGATAAGCAGAAGCGACTGTGCCGAAGCCGCCGACAGCCGCTCGTCCAACCAGTGAAGTTACCAGAAATAATCTAGTTTTCGGTGACGTCACAATGCTGACTGCGGCGGATAAATGGCCCAATTCGTATACGGGCTATGGGGACTCGCCAAAGGGCATTGTAGCAGCTTTCAAAGACTAAGCTCTCTTCTTTAAGAGAGCAGGTATGAACTTGGCAGTGAGAGCGGCGATGGGTACCATCCGGGCGCGAAAATTCAAAGTCATTTAGTTTTTCGTACATAGTGGGATAATTATACATCGAAGGCTAATGGCAATGAGTTTTGCGGGCACAACATTTATGCATCTACATGTTTTTAATAAAAACTCTGCTCATCAATACTCATTTACTTCATATTGGTTCCCGATAGCTCTAAATCTGGGAAACTAAGTACAAAAAAATATCTTTCGGGAATCAATATGAGATGAGTGGGAACTTTCGAGCAAAGTTTCTATTAAAAACATGTAGATGCATAAAAAGTAGGCCCGCAAAATGCATTGCCATAAATCTGCAATGTGTACTTAGTTAGTCTAATATTTGCGAAATAGTAAATAAAATTTAAATTTCGCGGGCTGGTAGGGCCGCGAGTGGACGGGGTACGCCGTTAGCGCCGCTGTGCTACGAGTATGACATAAGTCACGCCGTTGGGGTTGAATGGGAATTCAAGGAGCTGCCAGTCCTGTAAGTCCCACATACCCACCCTGCATTGCCCCGAGATCCCTAGAAGTAATACCTCGACATTGCTTGGGGCTTTTTATTTTTAGGAGTTGTGATGCGTAAATGTTTTCCCCAGCGGATTAAAAATAAAAGGATGGATATAAAAGGAGGATATATTAGGTTTAATTTTTCAGTCGCCGAAGCTACCGTTTCGAGCCACCAACCGAAGGCAGCGACTGCCCCTTGTCGTGCCGAGGGCTGGAGTGCCGCGGCGGTCTGGTCAAGGAGGCGCAGTGTCCCGCAGGTGCCTTCTTACCTGACAAGGAGCAGTGTAATTGTTGCGGCAGATGCAGTGCTTATCACCGTTAGTGAGACCAATCACTTAAAACGTATCAAGAAGGTATCAACCACATAATATACGATATGCTCATTGCTCACCGATAAGAAACCTTAACATATGGGCATCCGAACGATTTACGTAAATCTTTTTCGGACAAGCAAACAGTAGCCTATCAAAATTGACTTGATGACTAAAGTCATCAAGTCAGGGTCTGATGATGGGATCGTGGTGAAATCGAGGGAACTCTTCAAATTTTGCTAGTATACTTGAAGCGAGTTGGGTATTTTTTATAGTTACTGGTACATTTGCTAGCAGATACTGATTTGATGACTAAAGTCATCAAGTCAGGGTCTGATGATGGGATCTTGGTGAAATTGAGGGATCTCTTCAGATTTTATGAACACACCTTAAGCGATTTGGGTATTTTTACAACGCCTTGTGCATTTAATTGTTTTCCACTAAAAAGTAAAAAATAAAAATGGGAAATGCTTTCCAAAAAACCAACTTCAAATGCCACTACAAAGAGTGAAATAATTTTTAATGTAGGTACCTACACCAATTCGAAGTCGGGCGATTGTCTATGACTTCGTCATTTCTTCGCACATCAAGTAAGTAAGAAGATTATTATGAAACATTGCCCGACTTCGAATTGGTGTAGGTACTTACATTAAAAATTATTTCACTCTTTGTAGTGGCATTTGAAGTTGGTTTTTTGGAAAGCATTTCCCATATTTTTCGTGTACAACATACTATACCACGAGAACCATGGATTTTTCAGGATTTATTTTATTCCTGAAAATAATTAAATAATCTTGCTCCTACACTCTTCATTGATGTTTAATGAGGAATAAAAAATTTAATTTCCAGAACTCAATCAGAAATGCGCAGAGTTTAAAAAAACTGTTCACTTCGTAAATGGCACCAAAGAAACTGAGGTTAGAAACTTGTTCTATAATGTATCTAACTATTTACGACAATAATTAAGAACTTTTTGACGACCTCCCTGAAGCACTCTGAATTGAGTGGGAGCACACTTTGGAATTTATTTCCAAATTGGCTCAGCTCTGGTCTGGTGGGCAGCTTCAGCCGTGGCTAGTTTCCACCCTACCAGCAAAGACTAGCCAAGCGGTCCTGTGCGATGCTGTGTAGAAACCGTTAGGGGTAAGTTTACCCATTCCAATTTAGTACGACAATATCTTCGACCGCACCATCACTTACTATCATGAAATCGCAGTCAAATACTAACTATACTAGGTATAGTAAAAAGAATAACATTAATGTGACTCTATAAATGTACTAACATGAGAAATGGCAAAGCATCTAGCAGAAAAGTAGTTTCACCAAGAACCGTCGGATGAGCAGGTGGAAGAAGAGTTTTTGGAGCCGGGATGTGACGACGGGCTGGTGTGCAGGCAGGGATTCTGTCAGGATATACACTCGGTGCAGACGGTGGCTGGGTTCAGGAGAAAACGAGACGAGAGAATTCTGGAGGCTAACGGTTAGTAGCTTTACTGGTTAGAGTACCCAGTTATTTGCCAGGTTGTCTAAAACTTACTGTTTAGCTGTAGGCTGAAACTTAACTTTCGCATTCCTCATGGGCTGTTTTGTTAAAAAGTAATCTGACTGAGTGACCGACTGAACCGATCCTAAGGTGAAATATCAAATAATATTTAGAAGATAGGTACCTTATTTTTATTAGCTATCTACTAACGAAAAACCTTTAGGATTTATGCCGATTCTAATGTCCACAATATCTGGTTATTTTGTCCTTCCGCCTTCAATCACCTATGAACGGCGCTCCTATCATTGTTGAAGATCCCAAGTAGATCTCGCGTTGGTCCGACACTCTACTCTAGTAGTAGCACTTGTGCCGGTGTTTCATCCCCCTCCATTCAGGCTCTGTATGGCGCTTCTATAAACCAAACACATTTAACCTCTTTTAATGGTACTCAATACTCATAATCTTGGAAGATTTTTCAATCCCTTAGTAGTTCGTAAAAATACTTTGGTACTGTCAATGAATACATGAGTATCGCTCATGACGTCTTATTTCTTGACAGAGCCATGCAAGAACGAGCTGAAGTTCTTCAAGAAGAAGTACGGTAAAGACGGCCATCTGCACTATGACGCTCCACAGTGCACGCCGCTGTGGCTCTATGCTGCTGTCCAGGTCCTCAATCTTTATGAGATAGTTTTTTTAACTAAATAGGCTAGCGCTTTACTGTCTCACCTGATCGATAGTAATGATACGTGGATGATACAGTCTAAAGTGAATCGCCCTTGCCTAGGAGATGCCTATTCACTCTTGATTTGCAGGCGCCCAGGTTATACCTAAGTGGTGAATGGGTTAAAGACAGTGCCTGCTATTACAGGCCCTTGCAGTTTGCAGTGCGTATTAGGCACGAGGAATAAAACCGCTTCGTTCTCACGCGTCTTTGGTATCAGCCCCTTGTTTTTCTCACTGCTGGGCATGGGCCTCCTCTAGGTCCTGCCTATGAGCTGTCACTGCTTCCAATTATAAGACTCGCTGGAGCCAATTTTGTAGTAGTAAATTCCGTGTCCTTAGTACTTTAATCTGCAAAAATACATAGTTCGTACGTTTGGTACGTTTGGTAGTACCAGTACACCTCCAGACATTTTGTACAATAAGAAATAAAGGACGATAAAGAAGCAGTTTTAACTCACTTGGATATTCACAACTATTCATTAATCTGCGCTACAGTAAGACGTAGCTAAAAACAGATTCTCTGTACAGTGCCGGCGATTTGTTTGCTATTGTGCTTTGGAAGATGGAACCATCATTGAAGGCATAAAAGTGCCACGGGTCGAGGTTTCAAATATGAATTGTGGTTAGTAAGACATCTTACAATTAATCCTAAACTTGACCAATGATCAAACTCACTCGAAAATAACTATTAATCGATGTGTTTTGTATTTTTCTTTATACTATTTTTTCTATGATAATGTCAAAAAAAATATTGGGAATGAGATAGATGCATACAGCCGTTGCCATATCATATTATACTCGTATTTGCGATCGTCAGAAAGCTGTCGATGTAGCCCAGAAGTTAGCATTACAATATCTTACACAATATTGTGTACCTAAGTATCTCATGCGTTCCGCCATTGTTGGATTTATAATGATGTCACACAACACAACTAACTTTTTGTCCAAACGAAACGTGTAAAGAATTGCTTAATAGGCCGAAGATATCTGCTTCAAAATTGAGTCGTAAGACTCCACCCGAACAAACATACATTGCAATTAAAAAAAGGTTGTGATTTTTTTTTCAGATTGTGTGCGTGAAAAGTGTCGCACAGGCGCGGCAGTGGAGTGCGATGGGTACGGAAACTACAGGGCGGCCACTTTCATCTCGCACATGGACGAGAGGCACGAGGATCTTGTGAATGGTATAACTACATCATCAATTCACATCCGACTTACAATCGCTAGCCACTGCTGAGCGTATATTGTTAGTCAGTTAGAACGAGAGGGGTTTGCTATAGCGTCTCTGTTATGCTTTGTAATTCACTTTTGGATTACGTATCACACTTTGTAAATTACGGGTTGGCAAATTCTGTGGACAACGCTGAGGTAAACAGGATGTTCACGATGTTTTTGACGACCTCCGTAGCGTAGTGGGAGGTCACGGGTTCGACTCCCAGGTGCCTTTTTAGAATTATATAATTTTTAAATTGGCTCAGGTCTGGTCTGGTGGGGGCTTCGGCCGTAGCTACTTACCAACCTACCAGCAAATGCGCACCATTTAGCGATTTAGCGTTCCGGCGCGATGCTGGGTAGAAACTTTAATGGGTCAGTTTTATTATCCCTTTCAAGTGAGTCATCTTCGCGTGCATCATGACTTACCGTTAGGTGAGATCGCAGTCGGGTATAAAGTACTTGTGGTCTAAGAGGCGGCCATACATGGACCTTCACCGAGCTGTTAACAAGATGAGACATATTTTTTATAATATTTTATTAACAGGTGAACACGCCTATAAATAGCTTGCCTGGAGAAATCCTGACCCAGCTATGTTAAATTAATGAAAAAAATTTTTTAAATTTTCCAATGGTCTGTTAACATGTCGAATTTTATCCTAAGCTAACCGAAAGTTAACAATATTATGTATGCTTAGGTACACTTGCCTACTAATTAATTTCTTGACCCCACTACCTGGCAAGCGGGTATAAAGAGGTACAAAAATATAGAAAATTACATTACATTACGCGCCATCTGCAGCTAACTGCTTGAATTATAGGTCAAAATACAGGTAATTTTATAACGATTCGACGTGTTAACAGACCATTGGAAAATTAAAAAAAAATTTCATTAATTTAACATAGCTGGGTCAGGATTTCTGCAGGCAAGCGTAGGCGTGTTCATAAAATGTTATAAAAAATATGTCTCGTCTTGTTAACAGCTCGGTGAAGGTCGATGTATGGCCGGCTCTCTTACCATTGTAGGGTATAAAGTTTTAAATGGAGTTTAAAGCTAAATAACTTTGTTTTTCAAATTGCAGCTGACCCTTTGAAGGCGACAAAGGCCGAGCGTTCGAAAACTGGCTCCGAAGCTACGATGCCGACCGCAGCCTCGAACTGAAGCAAAACTACGCTTTCCCTTGTTCTTATAATCGATGATCAAAAAATCAAAGTTAATAAAATGAATTATCAAATTATTTATTAGTTTTACTCTACTTGAACCTTTTTATTTTGTAAGTGCAAACTTCTCTAAGCGCGTTAGGAATTTTCGAGATGGAAAAATTCGGCCAAGTGCGAGTCTGACTTGCGCACGAAGAGTTCCGTATGTTATCTATATAAAAGCGAGATGACCATCCAGAAGCCCCAATATTATTTATACAAAGGTGCTAATGGAGCTACTAGATCGTATACAAAAAACGTTTGTTGTATGGAAGCCTTCTTTAATATTTATTTTATTCTATTTTTAGACGCGTATATGCGTTTAGGGTGAGAGACCGTTTGTACATTACTTTGTTGATGAAATTTTTGTTTGTTTGTGTGTTAAATTGTTCACACAAAACGAATATCCAATAAAAAAAATGTTTGTTTGTTTGCTTGTTTGTGCGCATCCAATGTTCCCATTTATTTCCAAAACGGCTGAACCGATTTTGATTCAGTTTTCTGTATAATGTTTTCAATTTTAGTATTTGTTTTTTGCAGAAACAGAAAAACATCATCTGTGAAAGTTTCAACTGTCTGACTATCACGGTTCAATAGATACAGCCTGGTGACAGACGGACGGATGGAAAGCCGGATAGCGGAGTCTTAGTACTCAGGTTTTACCCTTCCGGTACGGAACCCTAAAATTGTATGGAGAACGACATAATATCCGATCGACAAATTGATCACGTGACGTATTGAAACAGTTATTCTAATACATTTTTATTCAACAGACGTACTGGGAAACTGACGTAGGACGTACTGGGGAACTGGAGATGTACTGGGAAGCAGTGATAGCTCACTGGTTCTGACCTCTCTCTCTCATAAGTAGGTCGCGTGTTCGAATCCCGGGCACGCACCTCTGACGTGTTTTCCGAGTTATGTGCGTTTTTAGAAAACTAAATATCACTTGTTTAGCGGTGAAGGAAAACATCGTGAGGAACCCTGCATGCCTGAGAGTTCACAAAAATGTTCTCGAAGGTGTGTGAAGCCGGCCAACCCGCACTTGGTCAGCGTGGTGGGGCCAAACCCCTCTCAGTCTGAGAGGAGACCCGTGCCCAGCAGTGGGACATAAAGAGGAGTTGAGATGATGATAATGATGATGATGACTGGGAATAACAGATCATGTATGTAGGTCTTTTATAGCATTATGTCTGACGTCTGTACTCTGTATATTTTGTGGACGCTGTATTTTGGCTGAAACGTAAAAGAGATAAAAACGTCACATTAAATAAGAACTCTTTACATCACACGATTACATAATAATATATTCGACGAAATCTATGGTAACGTAACTCGTTGGACTAATAGTAAGTATGTACAAATCGAATCAAATCATCAAATCAAATTATTTATTTCATATAGGCCTTACTTGTTATGAATAGTCAGTAAAAATAATTAAGTAGTTATATATGCAGTGATAACTATTTAACGACTTAAAAACTAAGTTTACGAGGGTTCAAACGCCTCCTGAACTGAGAAGAAGCCCATACCAAACTCAGTCTGTTTTTTTTCGTTTTCATTATTTCAGAATATTTTATAATTTAGACGCATGTATGCAAATACCGATGTACGAATGCTAATACCGAGGTTCGATTTCCACGCTAGGCCAAAAACTTTAGACATTTTTTGTATGTTTTCTAACGACAGTAACAAAGCTAGAGCCATAATATATTATCGACAAATCGAGAAAATCTAAAATATAAAATATACTTTCACATATAGGTGCATATAGGCTCTTAAGAAATGTCAAACTCTACCGCCACTCGGAAAGTAGATTTGCACCGAGAAGAACGGTCAAGAAACTATTCGATAACTGCTTTTTATTTCAATCGATTACCGCCTCCTATTTTACCGTATTTAGGAGGTCCTTATAATGAAAGTTGCCACCAGCACAACAATGAAATATTACATGTCGTAATTCAAACAATACCCCTGAAGCTTCATATCAAAACTATACCAAAAAGATAAGTCGTGTCTGAATGAAGTATCGTATCGTATGCTACCAATTTCTTTTTCAGCTGCGATGCCGCGCCTGCGCTCTGTACCTCGTAACAGCTGATCGTTATGTCAATAAACGACGAAAAAAAAAACAAATACAAGACAATATTGATTTATATCTACTGGAAAATTTCGGTGGAACGAAGACAGTATGCTGAAACGATGTCTTTTCCGACCTTCACCTAGCGGCTGAAGACGAAGAGTGGAGTGTCAAGTGATTATTTCTGTGTGTCCTTGTGACGTATCTGTCACGTTACGGTCACGCTCGGTGTTGCTAGATTGGGGGTTTTCCCTCTTTACAAAGCGATTTTTTTCTGAAGTAAAGACTTCTTTAGGCGTTGGACAGTTTTTGATTGACATGGGGAAAAAACCATTGAAATTGCGTCCGCGTTACCGTAACCGACACCACACGTAATTGTTCCAGTTTTGACTTCTGTTAGCACTCCCGGAGTGCTACGTCGTTTTATGACTGTTAAACGGACTTAAAACTAAGTTTTTGACCATAAATCGCGGTCTTTTTCATCATAATTATACAATTTAGGTACTGTTTCTTTAGATAGTTAGGTAGAATCTTTCAAGCACGAATGAGCTAATAACTTATTGTTCGTACAATGAGTTCATGCAATTTTGAAAATATAAACTTTTTTTTATTATCTTTTAATTATAATAGCTATCAAAGTGTTCAAAATTATTTATTTCAACTACTTAATTAACTTACAATGCAGTAATTTAAAGTCGTAAAAAATATAGGACTACTATTATTATCATATCATTATCATATCTTGAGGTTAAAACGAAGGTTAGATACGGTGAATAGGTATTTTAGAAACTGGAGCTAAATCTGAATTTGGTTCAGATTCGAATTCAGAATTTGAAGAAAAAAGTGAATACCGGCAAATTTTTATTCCAGAAACTGGCAACATTAGAAAACCCGCGCAGTTCAGTCGATACCGCGCGCGGGAAGCTGCATCGCTCACCGTGAAAATAATTTACGTTTTTAAATTATCGCGAGTGAAACACACTGTTTATAATGCCCAATATAATAAACGAGGTTAAATTGGACTTCAAAGACGTGTTGTTGAGACCCAAAAGGAGCACTCTGAAAAGCAGGAGCGATGTGAGTGGTGGTTTTTATTAATGATTTCAATGAAAACCAAAGATCAAGGTCCGCCGAAAATCGTTGCATCTCGCTGAAACTAATTTTAAACGCGCCATTTTTTAAATCAAGGTTCTGGTATGTAATTACACCTTGTTAGAGTTTTCTTTGTATTGATTGATTCGTATCGAATGTTGATTGTTGATAGGTAGGTATATCTTTTTGTATGTAAACAAACTTAATATTATACCAAGCAGGTTATTAATAAATAAATAAATAGTGGACAACATCACATACATTGTTCCGATCCCTTAGTAAGTAGCTTATGCACTTGTGTTAAGGAAATCAGAAACAACGAAGGTACCACAACACCCAGACCCGAGACAATGTAGGAAACTTATTTTTCTACATTGCCCCGACCGGGGATCGAACCCGGAACCTCAGAGATGGCGGCGCCTTGAAAACCGGCACGCTAACCACTCAACCACGGAGGTCGTCATACTTATAGAACATAAGTAGGTACATAATAGGTCATTTTTAATGACAATTTTCTAAAGCTATTATAATATAAAGCTAGCTGACCTGGAAAGCGTTGCTTTGCCATTCCAAATAATTATTTCTCACTTGGTGTTATCTATACTAATATTATAAAGAGGTAGCGTAACGATGTTTGTGAGTTTGTGAGTTTGTGACGTTGTAAAGGGTAGGTAATCTCTGAATCTACTGAACCGATTTTCAAAATTCTTTCACCAATAGAAAGCTAAGTTATTGTGGAGTGTCATAGGCTATAATAATTTCCAAAATTAATTACGCATCTTTACTTAAACTTGAATAATGTAATCCAAGTGGTAAAAAAAATTGCCTTCATCGCGTGCGCTGCGGAAACTACCTATTGAAGATAGAAGAAAACAATGTTCTACAATAAAAAAAGTCCGCGATAGCATATGCCTATCCCCTACGGGTAACTTACTCGTACAATAACTGCTTTTAGTGTTAAAATTGTGGTTAAAAAGAAATAATTTTTGTGAAGCTTATTTAGCCCATATGGTATTTATTTATATCTTTGTAAATATGTTTTTAGAACAGAATATTTATACAGTTTAAAAAAATATTTTCAAAGATATTAGCAAAATAAAAAGGTGCGGTCGCGCTGCCCCGGCGCGGCTGTTGCGTGGCGATACGTAGGTACGAGTAAGTATAAGTATAGGCGGTATCTGTCCGATTGCGCGTTCAGCGCTGTGGGAAGGGACTGTGAGTATTACGCGAGACAAACGGGCCGGGACAAAAATATTTCTAACGCGGAACGGAGTCCGTGGGCACTGCTAGTGCAAAATAAAATGACGCCCTATTCCCAGACGTACCAATTTTCCAAATAAAAATAATCGGCTAAGCCATTTCGAAGTGGTTTTGTTGCAAACACGGTGAGACGAGAACTTTACTTTATTAGAATAGATATTGGTTGACAAATCCAAGGTTTTTAAAGAATCCTTGCCATAAATTGTGGACTTGTCTTATATGAATATGTTGCTATCTTCTGTAATTGGTTCTATGTTTTTAGGTAGAGTAAGTATGTAAGTGTTAGGGGTTAAACTGGAATGAGTGGGGATTCAACCTTTCGGTCTGTTGAACTATCGGGGCTGTTGGTTCTAAAAAAAATTAGGGACACCAATAGGTGTCCCTAATTTTTTAGAATTTTTGAAGGAGAGTAGAGAGGTACATGCTTTTTGCGTAACTTTAACCGTTTACGTGGTGTACGCAACGAAAGCTCTCTAAAACGAACAATTTTCATTCCATCATTTTTCATCGATACTCCGCTACGTCACGTCATACTCCGCTACGTCACGTCATACTCCGCTACGTCACGTAATACTACGCTACGTCACGTCATACTACGCTACGTCATAGCGTAATGTAAAATAGCCTATAGAGTTCGTCCATAAACAGCCTATCCAACAAAAAAAAAATTTTGCAATTCGGATCAGATTAGCGCGTTCAAACAAACAAACAAACTTCAGTTTTATATGTATTACTAGCGGACCCGACAGACTTCGTGCTGTCAAAAAGATTTTTATTGTGGCAGAGTGCAAATTGACTCTTTTGTATATTGCTTAGACAACAGTGAGTGCTTGTAATTTAATATTTATGCAATAGCAATAAAGCTCAAATTGACTAGCTACGTTTTAGTTAGAAAACGTAGCTATGGGGAAAAGAAAAGGGCTGCTTTTAGGGGTTTTTAGGCAACTATTCGAATTTTTCTCGGCGTAAAAACCATCTTTGGACTTCAACGAACATTAAAAAAAAAAGAAATGGCCAAATTCATTATTTGGTCCAGGCGTTTACCAACACATTTTGCGATTCATTTTTATATACGAGTATATAATATATAGATAGAATAGATACATACCTAGTATAGATATTCTTATGGCTATGGCTGCAGATACGGTCGCCAGATAGATAAATCATTTTTGCAACTAGCATGACATAAAAGAATGATTACAATAAATACATCCGATAGTCACACGTGTACGAGTTGTAAATACGACACATAAAAAAGTTATTCCCTGGTCTGTTACGACGTTATATTGTATTTGTGTGTGCATTGTGATGACGTAGCGTCGTTTGTAGACGACTATGACGTATGTAGGTACGTACTACGGTACAAACTATATGTATATTTTGTGAATTGTGATTAACGAGCTAGAAGGCGCAATATGTAGTACTACATATTTTGTGATTAACATGCTAGAAGCTTACTTGCTATAATTATAAAGGCGAAAGTTTGTGTGTGTATGTTTATTGTTACCTCACATCGCAACTACTTTTTTTTTTTTTTTTTTTTAATTTATTTAATGTTACAAAGCATACATATAGGTACAAAAATATATCTGCACTAACAAACC
Source organism: Coenonympha glycerion (assembly GCA_963855885.1). NCBI lineage: Eukaryota > Metazoa > Arthropoda > Insecta > Lepidoptera > Nymphalidae > Coenonympha > Coenonympha glycerion. The sequence continues at coordinate 3,156,383 of OY979631.1, forward strand.
ACTAGAGTTTACAGTAAGTGCACATAATCTGTCATCTGTTATTACAATTTTTTATAAAAAAGTCTTTAAGTTTTTTACTAATGTTTTTTGGAGTTAATCCATTCTTAAATTTGTAATCTAAATTATTTATTAAACGAGGAACCATGTAGGCAGTGGTGCGCATTCCATATTTATTTTTGGCAGGTATGGTCACTAGTAAACTTTGTGCTGCTCTCCGAGTAAATCTTTCATATTTAAGTGTCTTTTGAATATCTAAGTTAAAAAATTGCTCTTTTAATAGTTGGTAATTAACCTTATCATATATGTTTATTACTTGACAGTGTTTAAATAAAATATTTTCATCCTCTTTCGCTTTTAATTTAATATTTAAGGGAACAATAGCTTTAAGAATCCTTACTTGTAACTGATAAATGTAATGAAGATAAGTTTTATCGGTTCTTCCATAGCTGCTCACACCATAACTTATGATTGAATCAGCCAGGGCATTATACAGTATCAACCTAACTTTATAATTTATTTTTTTCTTGATTATGTAAATATTTGCCAAAAAAGCTCTAAGTTTGTCGCATACATGATTTATATGATCATGCCAGTTAAAACGGTGATCAATTATCAACCCTAGATATTTATGTGACTGAACTACTTCAATAATAGGGCAGTTACAGTTAGATATTGGGAAATGCAAACAACTGTGCTGATGAGCAGTAATATTTTGATTCAATATACTATTTGATTAAAGATTTGGAGAATGTATATGAACTAATTTAGTTTTTTGAGAATTCAGTATTAGACCACTATCGTGGCACCATTTATTAAGACTATCAAAATCTTCCTGTAGAAGTACTGCTGCATCATTAACGTGTTTAGCTGCTACAATCATACATGTATCATCAGCGTACTGGTAGGTGCTACAGTGTTTGAAGATCTTATTCATATCATTGACATAGGCAATAAAATGCAAAGGTCCAAGCACTGAACCTTGGGCTGTACCCTCAGTTACTGTAATTGATTCACTGAAGCTGTTACCAATCCTAACACAGTAGCTTCTATTACTCAGATAGTTTTTGCACCAATTTAACAGAGGACCGCGAATTCCAGTACTTTCAAGTCTATTAATTAGCTTGAGGTGGTCTAGAGTATCAAAGGCACGTGAGAAATCAATAAATAAAGCCAATATGTGTAATCTTTGGTTCATCCATGAGTTAACTTGATCTGTGAAATCCGATAATAACATTGTTGAGTTTTTCCCTGGTCTAAAACCATATTGGCTTGGGCTAAGAATATTATTTTTTTGGTAGAATAAATGTATTTGGTTAGAAATATATTTCTCTGCAATTTTATCTATTGAAGACGTTAAAGTGATAGGTCTATAGTTCAATGTGTCTCCGCGGCTACCTTTTTTATGAACTGGCCTTACACAGCCTATTTTTAACTGGTCAGGATATGACTCAGTCGTTATGCAATTATTAATAAACTAGCTGTTGCCCGCGGCTCCGCCCGCGTGAATTACGATTTTTTTACATAATATACCGTAGAATTCCTTGATTTTCGTGGGATTCTGGTGTGATATTGTATAGAAACCTGTTTTTACTTCGCACGGGTTATCTTGTGGTGATTTTGAAAACTCCTTTTTTTAATAATAATATTAAGTTTCATTAATATGTAGTTGGAAAATCAAAAGGACGATTTTAACTGTCGATATTTCGATACATTGGTGCATGGCCATTGGGTGCCTTTTCATTGTGATTTCTATTCTGAAACCACGAAATATGTCAAAAATTATTAAATCATGTGAAAAGTTGTACTGGTGGTAAAAATCTTCTTTCGGAGTTCGGCCGGGTAGGTACCACTGGGATAAAATACTCTACTAACAATAATCCCCAGCCCAACATAAGAGTCTGTTAAAAATCTTTGCTTCATCTCAATACAATCCCAAGTATCAGAATGGCCAATGGCTATATATTTCTTTACGTATAAAAAGACCTACGACGGTCAATCGAAAATATTTGTGAACCATTATTTTACTCTTTCCATGTTGCGGATGATAAAAAAGACGTGGCACTTTGGGAATGTCCACAAAATTGAAAACTTTAATCTGTTCATGACTCAACAGTGCCATCTGAATATAAAGTCAAGGAACAGTACATTACATGACAATTAATTATTATTAACAAAAATTCGGTAGTACCTATCTCCAAGTTTTACATTCAAGTTCCACATAATTTGTAGAGATGGCGCGATACGGTATAACGTGGTGATAAATTCATGATTTTTGTTCACCCTAAAAGTGAAAAATCTTAAACCATACAAAATCTTCTGCTAAGCATATATTTTATTTACGGCTGTAAGGGTACTCCAGACTGACTTGAGCCCTTACGTCCTAGCCCTAGGTGCTTGTCCATTCCGAGTTTCAAGTCACCTACACTCATCGATAAAGGTTCTGATGTCTATAATTTCAGAACTACAAAAGTGATGATGATAAAATTTATACGGAATAATGTTTAAAGAACCTCCTTTTTAACAAAAAAGAATGAATGAAATCGGACAACGGGTTAATGAATTATAACTAAATACACATTTTGACTTTGATGCCGTCTTCCAGGGAAACCATGATGAATTCCGGGACAAAAAGTATCCTATGTCCTACCTCGGAGTATGAACTATAATCATGTCAAGTTTCATTTAAATCCATCCAGCGGATTAGCCGTGATGCGCGGTCGTGAAACAGACAGACAGACAGACAGACAGACAGACAGACAGACAGACAGACAAAAATGAAACAAATTACAGTTTTGGCTTCAGTATCGACTAAATAGTGTCCTCCAACAAAAATTTTCAAAATTTCTTCAATGTACAGAATTCGACCCTTTACAGTTTTATTATAAGTATAGATTGAGAAATCGGGTTTGAGATTTTATTGGCCATTGCCTTTATATCACCCATCCTCAGACCATCAAAACCTGGGGCCTTGTCAGCACTTAAGTTTTTTATTATTTCATATATATTATCTGGTGTTGCTTTTTTGAAATACATACTGCAATTTGATCCACTATCATTAGAGCAGTCTAAGGGGTTTAGAAGATTTTTGTTACAGTTTGGTAATATTTGTTTGACAGCATTGTTAAAATCCACTGCAAATCTGTCAGCAATCTGCTTAGGTTGAAGATTTTGTGCTTGACCGATTTTGTACTGAACCGATATATGGCTGAAATTTGAAATGGAGGCAGATTATAGCCTGCAGGCTACTTTTTATCCGGGAAAAATCCATGGTCCTCACGAGAATTTATAATTTCGGCCGGAGTTATAAAAATTCGAAAAATTAATTAATTCCGGCCGGGCGGATCCGCGGGCGTCCGCCAGTAAAACAATAACGATTAATGGTACCACCGAAAAAAACAATAATATTATTTGTTCTGTTAATGCGGTATCTAGGTACTTACCAATTGAAACAATTATTTACAAATTTTGGCTTTTTACTATGAGATATTACAACTATGTAATTAATCCATTTTGAGAGTTGACATAGAAACTCGATTAAAAAAAAATCTCCATATATAAGTTGCTCCATTTTTTTATTAGGTAGGTACTCTTGATATTATCAAATTTGATCGTCCTAAGAGGGAAGGGAACTTACCCAAACCATACCTATTACATGACCTGGGGCCGTACCACCGTCCACCATCTCTTATAGCAGTAGGTATTATTGTAATATTGTTTTGACATTTTCATACAGTGCCAGTATGAAAATTTAATAACAATATTACAATAATACTGCTATAAGAGATGGTGGTACGGTTCTGAATATCACCTTTGCATTTGTTAAGGCGATGCAGTCTTGGAACGCGCTGTAAGTATGTGACGGCAATCGTATCACATCACATCAGATCGAATCTAAAAATCATAGGTCATAGCTCCCTATCGGGCTTTGAGAATGTAGCTAGTACCTACTAAGGCTACATAAGACGCAATGTTCAGGTTTTTTCCAGCTCGTGTGGATAGAACAATGTAGAAAAGCAATTCTGTAAGAAGTTTCTTGCAAATGCGTTATTTGAAACATCTGCATTCCCTGCGACTTGGCAGTTGGCACACATTATGATTTATGAATCTTGCCTATAAAGAAAACTAGTTCAATCTAGATCTTTAAGACTTTAGGTACACTTTAGTTAATGTAGATTGTAGGTACAAAGTTACGACTGTGATTTTATTGTCTTCAATCACGAATCACGATGCACGTGATTCTAGTTACGAAAAAAATTACACTTTTAAACGACTTCAATCAATGTTTTTGAGGTAGGTAGGTAGCTGCATATCTTTTATTAAATGCGGCTCATACTGGGATATAGTGGGTTCTACAGACCAAGGAATGACTTTTGGGTTCAATCTACGAAGACGCGCCCCAATCCGACCTAAGGCCCAGTTTCCACTTAAGCGGAGACGAGTTATTTGTCTGGTTATTTCCGCCAAGCAATGAGGAGAGGAGATAGACATCTCCGCTCAACTGCATCGTCAACTAGTTTTTCTATAGAATTTTGTGCGAACTAGCGCAAACCAATTGATAGAAAAAAACCCGAATTCGATAGGTTGTTTGTTGATGAGTTGAGTTATCACTCTAACTTGCTCGCTTGCTTACTTGTCGACAGACTCATGTTTTTTGAGGTTTTCTCGTGACTGAAAGCACCAATTTTGATGTGGTTTTCGCCAGTAGACGTGAAATTCCAAGCACAAACTGCTATCAGCGATACTAATGGGTCTAGCGATTAACCCTGGTCTGCCAGGTCACAAAACTGTTTTCGAAAGTCAACCAAAAGCTATATATTCATTCCGGAACGGATATCCATTAAATGTAGCTTATGGAATCCGTTTATGAATATTAGGGTAGATTACCGGTAAGCGTTGCTAGGTAACGCAAGGTTAACAACAATAGTTGCAACGTGAAGAAAGAAGAAAAAATCACATCGAAAAGAAGAAAGAAAAAATCCCAGTAACCAGGCCGGATGGGATTTTTTCTCGTAGACTGTCCTCAAATTCGAAGCGTTAGCGATTGAAAAAATCGGCCAAGTGAAATATAAAATATCAATCTTTCTAATGAACTGTTCTCAGAAGTAGGTTGTCAACAGAGAAGGGATCACCCTTCGGGCCTGCAATTTTTAGTTTGGCCCTAAATCTATATACTTATAATAAAACTGTAAAGGGTCGAACTCTGTACATTGAAGATATTTTGAAAATTTTTGTTGGAGGACACTATTTAGTCGATACTGAAGCCAAAACTGTAATTTGTTTAATTTTTGTCTGTCTGTCTGTCTGTCTGTCTGTCTGTCTGTCTGTCTGTCTGTCTGTTTCACGACCGGGCATCACGGCTAATCCGCTGGATGGATTTAAATGAAACTTGACATGATTATAGTTCATACCCCAAGGTAGGACATAGGATACTTTTTGTCCCGAAATTCATCATGGTTTCCCTGGAAGACGGTATCAAAGTCCAAACGTTTTTTAGTTATAATTCATTAACGCGTTGTCCGATTCCATTCATTCTTTTTTTGTTAGAAAGGAGGTTCTTTAAAGATTATTCCATACAAATCTTATCATCATCACTTTTGTAGTTCAGAAATTACAGACATCAGAACCTTTAAGTTCAAGTAGGTAGGTGACTTGAAACTCGGAATGCACAAAGAACCTAGGGCTAGGACGTAGGGCTCAAGTAAGACTGGAGTACCCTTACAGCCGTAAATAAATAGGCTTAGCAGGAGATTTTGTATGGTTTAAAATTTTTCACTTTTAGGGTGAACAAAAATCATGTAACTGGCGTCATCGCTACGTTATACCGTATAGCGCCATCTCTACAATTTATGTGGAACTTGAATGTAAAACTCTGAGATAGGTACTACCGAATTTTTTTAAATAAAAATTAACTGTCATGTTATTTACTGTTTCCTGACTTTATAATTAAGATGGCACTGTTAACACATGAACAGATTTAAACTTTATCATCCGCAATATGGAAAGGGTAAGATAATGGTTCACAAATATTTTTAACTCTTAGGTCTTATCGATCCTAACCGACTGACTGTCATCTAAGGTCTTTTTATACGTAAAGAAATATATAGCCATTGTCCATTCTGATGTTTTGGATTGTATTGAGATGAAGCAAAGATTTTTAAAAGACTCTTATATTATGTTGGGCTGGGGAATATTGTTGGTAGAGTAATTTATCCCAGTGGTACCCGGCCGAACTCTGAAAGAAGAGTTCTACCACCAGTACAACTTTTCACATGGTTTAATAATTTTTGACATATTTCGTGGTTTCAGAATAAAAATCACAATGAAAAGGTAAAGGTATAGGGAATAAAAATCACAGTGGCACAGGTCGTGGTCACTACGTGACCACGACTTGTACCAATGTATCGAAATATCGACAGTTAAAATCGTCCTTTTGATCTTTCAACTACGTATTAATGAAACTTTATATTATTATTAAGAAAAAGGAGTTTTCAAAATCACCACAAGATAACCCGTGCAAAGTAAGAACAGGTTTCTGTACAACATCACACCAGAATCCCGCGAAAAATCAAGGAATTCCAGTAGGAAGGTACATTATGTAAAAAAATTGTAATTCACGCGGGCGGAGCCGCGGGCAACAGCTAGTCTTATAATTAAAAATTTAAATTGTTTATGGTATTTGGACGATGGAACCCTAGGAGTAGGAGGTGATGTAAATATCACGGTTCAAGAGATAAGAATAAAAATATCACAGCCTAGTGGCAGACGGACGGATGGCGAAGTCGCAGTAATAGGGTTCCGTTTTTTACCCTTTAGATATTATGGAATCCTAAAAAATAAATTGATAATTAATTTTAATTATGGAATTGGATGAAATTCAATGTGGAAATTAACCGTTTTCAGATTTTGACATTTTTGTTTTCCAGTAAGTCTGTTAATTGATGACCATAGAGTATAATAAGCTCTAGAAAATAGGTAGGTACCGGGGAAAGCTAAGCTCCCTTTAGCGTGATAATGCTGTCGTAACAAGTAATGGGCTATGACGTCACACTAGAATGCGCAACTGTATAAGCTTTTGCCGTTAGATAAGAGAGTTTTGGCATGCTTTCAGAATACCATTAGAATTTACTCGTATAATGATAATGTAACACGCTTTGGCGTATTTTCCACCACTAACCAGTCCACATAAGAAATTATTTAGAAAATATAAAATACGAAAGTGGTGGAAAGTGGGATATCTTTTGATTTTGACAAAAACAATGTTTTCTTATATTAGGTCAGTAATTACACACTTATTAGGCCCGGTTTCCATCAAAGCGGAGCTGTGTTTGAGTAACCAATCAGATTTCGCCATTTCGAGATGTCAAAATGACGAAATCTAATTGGTCACTCATTCACAGCTCCGCTTTGGTGGAAACCGGGCCATAGAGACTACAACTATTCATAAGAGCTAACAAGTAATGGCCTATATGAAATAAATGATTTGAGTTGACTTTGAAACTGCCTGTGGAGTAACTGTCCCCGCTAGCCGTGCAGCCATGTAAACCGTTTTCCTAAAAGCGCAATTTGTGCCCAGTCAGCGTTATCGATTCCCCGGCCTACATCCGTGGCCTTGTTCGCAGTTGGAGCTGCTGAAGATATTGGCACGAAGCCCACGCGCCAGCTACACCGCTGCGGGACACTTGACACCGCGAATTATAGAGCTTTTTGGAGTTCCGTAGTAAACAAGGAATTTTTATAGTTTCCCCATGTCCCCATCTGTCCGGACGTTTGCGGTTTAGCTCAGAGATTATGTTATAACAGTTCTAGAAAATAGACATACCCTGAACAGCCGTGCTATTCTGCACAAATACTTAAAGCAGTGACGAGCGCACATTTATGCATCTATGAATTTGTCAGTTGTAATAGAATACAATTTTGCATGCCATCTTCGGCTTGGCAGCTGTCTGGCAGCTGTTTCAGAGATGGTCATTTTTTTCTGCAGGGCGGAGAGCGCAAAAGAATATCGCCAGTTGTTCGGTGCCAAAATGCTTGTTTTGCCACCAACAGTAAAGCCAAGCTGTGGATTGTAGTTCGCTCAGCAACCTTTTAGAATTTTGACAGATGGGCGCTACTGTTTGCTTGTACGAAAAAGGTTTCGGATGCCCATCAGAGTTTACAAGTACAATACAGTAGGGATCAATTTTTCCTCTCGTCTATCCCATAATTTGGGTGAATATGTCTTTCATAAATATTGTAGGTGTCAGGTTTGCAAACATCATATTGTTTCGATTCAGATCCGTTTGTGTAAGTGCTAATCTCAGATGTGCTAATTTCTATTAAGACTTAAATGGCCCTCACCACCCCTCAGCTAAGTGGTTGTTTATAAGATACTTATTTTATGTTTAGTCTAGTCCGCTATACTAAGCTTCTAAGGCGATTAAAGGAATAAAGAATAAATTCTTAACATCTTGTAAATAACGTACCTGTATTATTACAGACCTATATGACGTTATGTATTACGTACCTGCTCAAACAAAAAGAAAAGCACTGAAATATTCATTCAGCCCAAATCCGTGGTCTCAAAAAGCTGAAATATTGCACAGATGTGATCCTCTCATGATGTAGACAAAGGGTGAAGAAAGACTTTTCGAAATTCTCACGGGATCAAGCAAAAGCATGGGCGGGTCAGCTAGTAAGGGATAAGTAAAACCAACAAGCAATGATAATACAGAAGAGCGCCAATTATTTTTACTGCGATTACTGCGTCTTCTAATGTAAGATTAATCTGGAAGTAGGTTAGGTTTTTGTACTATTTGTCAGTCAGGATGAATTTTAACGACTTTTTGACCTTCATATCTTTATAACCGTTTGAGCTAGCTTCATGAAATTTGGGCTTCTATAAGTTCTTATGGATATAAATTAAACCCACGTAGTTTTATGTGTTTACGTTAAAGAGGTTTTGAGTTATAGAAGGGTCAAAAGTGGCACCAAGTGGTTCGTGTAATATTACACTCGGCGCTGGCTAGCCAGTTCCTTTGCTTGAACTTGGCTTGACACGCTGCCGCGTGTCTAGATATATCTATTACTGATGGAACTCTGGAAGTACTTATGCCAAAGCCCAAAACTCTCTTATAGAGCATAAATATAATATGTAAATATTATGTCACATAAATATCTATATCGTTATTACCTATACCATGAAAGAAAAATAGTACCTACCAAAAGAAAACATTTCGTATTTTCCCTAATCATAATAATCTGTGTTAAGTATCTAAAGATCTACCCTCGCAAACAAGATTGGATTGGGTAATAAAAGTATGCAATCACCGACAGTTTTACAACCGTAATACGAACCAAATTGCCTCTAAAACAAATGGATGACAATCAGGGACTATCGTTGTAACTTATTTATCCGCATTTTATTTTCGTGAAGCTATGTAATCCGTTGTGTAGGTACTTCATAAAACAAGTAAATAATTAAAAAATTAAAAAAAAACACGACTGCCACCAAAACTAGGACTCCAAAAAAAAATAGCCTATGTTACTCGGAATGATGTAAGGATTCTAACGATAGCCCATATGTCCAAATCTATTCAGCCGTTCAGAAATTATGGTAGAATAAAGAACTGGTGGAAGAATCCATACATGAACCCTAAAAACATTGCACTCCTTTTTTAGGTAGTCGTGTAATTAAGGTGACTCTCTTTTGCGTAATAAATTGCCACAATTATATTAGTGCCGTGTACAATTATAAATACTGGGTAATTTGGGTGAGCTTTTCAATTTGGGGGCGCAGGTATAACCACCAAATTAGACACTATGCAATCTTTTTAGTGGCTCTAGCCTCTACCGCTATTAGAACTTAGAAGGCAGATTTAATGGCTGAAGTCTTAACCTGTCTCTTTGAATGATATCTCCTTTTAGAATGAGAGGTTTGGCCATAATGCTAACCCATCATGATAAACAGCACGATTCCTAAATGGGGGGTTGACGAAATTAGCATATCATTCAAGAATATTATTATGGTGAACTCAGAGGCATGCAGGTTTTCTCACGTTTTCCTTTACTTTTAAGCAAGTGCAATTCAGGCCTTAGATTGTCTAAAAAAAACATATTCATCGTAATTGTGATGGGAGACGAATTTATCCCGCTGATTGATCCGCTGATTTACGTCAGCTAATCGGGGGCAGAAATCGCTAATGATTACGTCAATCGTAATCATTAGCGATTTCTGTCGACACGTTTTCCTTACGCAATCAGACCCCAGATTCTACAAACGCACGTAACACCGAACCTTGTCTCTGATGAGAGGCAGTCTGTCCCAATGGGTTGTTCCGCCTTTAATATTGTTATTTGAATAATTGCAGGTGGATCTGTTCCGCGAGATCACATTCCGCAACTCCGGGCAGACGTACCGGGGTGTGCCCGTGATGGCCAGCAACATGGACACCGTCGGCACCTTCGAAATGGCCAAGGAGTTGTCAAAGGTACACGCTCATAACTCACAAATGCTTACAAACACAATAAAAAGAGACTTCTTCTAAAAATATAAGACGGGAAAGCTCTTTTAGAATTATAAGACTTTCGTGAGTGGAACACATTAAGTATTATAGAGGAAAAACGGCTTAACTCACGCAGCTTTTTGCCAGGTCCGCCAGACCAGCTAAGGACCCATCCGGAGACCTTCTTCATGGAGCAGGCCGAAACTGGTCTAGTGGACCTGGCAAAAGGCTGCGTGAGTTTAGCCGTTTTTCCTCTAACAACGTGGAAGCTCCTTTACTTACCATGGTCGAAGTTCATGGTCCAGTCGAACTCGCGATTATGGGGATGAAAATGCAGAAGACACTACTTTTGGCGTTTTACCAGGGCGCCTACTTGACTCCTCACACAATTATGAGGACGGAAATGCGTTTGGGCGTCTCTTGGCATTTATCCAGGGCGCCTTCTAGACTAGTAAGTAACAAGTAGTTTAACCTGGACAGGGAATGTTCTAGTTCTCCCCTTTCTGGGAATGGTATTGTCCAGTGAAAAGATAATGTCACGATAAAAGAATGTGTCTGCTCGCCTCACACCATCGTGTTTGTATGTTGAGACTACCAAAGAAACTACAAAGGTCTAGACTCTAGCTTTGACACATTAGCCCACTCTGTCTTCTGAACCACGTCCGTGCTTCGGGAGTCGAACGCGCGGCTTAAAAGATCTTGGTAATAAGCTACAAAGAGTACTTGTACGTGATGACGGTCCTCATCGGCCAGTCTCTAATGCTCCTCGGTAAAAGGCAGATGAAAAACCTCTTTCACCCGTTATGACCATCATCATCATTTCCATATCAAAATGGGTATGGCTATCAAGAAGCGTAGTACAAGTGTCTATTATTTGAGTCACAGTTTATACTGTATCTAGCTGAGGATATAAGACTAACGTGGTTAATTGTTATAGCAGTCACATCCTGTACAGTGTACAACTGTAAATATTTATACAAAGCATAGTTTTCGCTGAAACAAGATAGATAACATTGTTACTTTTATTATTATAAACAAAAGGTCCGTAGGAAGGACGGTTAGTTTTACCCTGACTGTTCACAAATCTCCAAATTATTTTATCTTAGTATCGCCTCAAGGTCTATCCTTTTCTTAGTGTAATAAGGAACAAAATATCCATTGCCATTGTTAGATGATATAACAGGACCTCAGAACAGGACTCTTTGAAGGTATTAATTAGATACTAAGCATGGATCCAGTTCACAGCGTGAGTGAGACCGATACTCTCTAGCGTTTGATAATTTTGCCTAATTTTTGTTTCCTCATTTCAGCACGGCTTGTTCACATGCATACACAAGTATTACACGACGGAGGAATGGAAGAAGTTCGCAGAAGAGAGTCCGGAATGCTTAGAACAAATGGGTGAGCGTTCCTTCTTCGTCTTCTAGTTAGCCTAGTTCGCCTTTACCAAACCAGTACCATTGACGAGCAACCACCTTCACCTGATCTTGATTGATTTGCCTGCCCATGTCAGATGCATTACTTCCCTTACTTTTCAATGTCTCTTGACCCACGCACGCAAAAATATATAATTGTACATCGGCCAACCATCGACGGTAACCATAGCAACGCAGCCATTAGCAGTTGTCGCCTTGGCTGCATAATTGACGTGACCAATTAGGACATAGATGGTAGCTCGTCGCTGGTATAAGATTTTTTGCTGAATCTAAGAGCTGTGCATTACTTCTTAAATATCATTATATCCAGTAGGCAGTAACTTCGCCGGCTGCAGTGCTCTTCAAACCGAAACACAATACGCTTCGCAATTGCTGCTTCGCAGCAGAATATTGACTCTTCAAAGAGTCCTACCACTAATCAAGTTCTCTTGGTTGGCTTAGTCATTATATTAGAGAGAAGTGAGGCCCAAATTTCCAGTTTCAATTAGGTATACCTTAATGGCAAAGTATGCATGTCATATGTTTGAGTGTTTGCTACTCCTGGTACCACTTTACCAATTTAGTTGTGTAGAAGGAAGGCTTCTATCCTAATATCATGTTGTGTTACCCAGCGGCCAGTTCAGGCACCGGCGAGGCGGACTTCGACCGGCTGTCCGAGATCCTCAACAACGTTAAGGAGCTCAAGTTCATCTGCCTGGACGTCGCCAACGGATACTCCCAGCACTTTGTCGAGTACCTGCGGCGGGTGCGCGCCGCCTTCCCCACACATACCATTATTGTAAGTTCCACACATCACGCGTAGCAGCCACCGATACGGACCTAAGGATGAGCCTATCTGAACATTTTACGTAAGCCATCTTCATACGAGAAAATTTCCCGCTAATATGCCACAATGTGGCGGACACAGTGACTGTGGAAATGTGTGCGGACTAATAGCAAGTATAGTGATTATTTATTGGCGTGGACCGCGGTCCATAAATAATACTGCGGTCGGATTACTAGCTGAGGCCGCTATCAAATAATTATTATTTTTGACACCAGTAAACTGGCGACGTTTTTTTGCCTGTGTATTTGTCGATTGTAGCAGCATAACCGTCCCACTGGGTCAGATTAAAGGTCTCAAAAATCAAATAGTTATTGTGGACTGTTTATTTTGTAAATAGCCTTTTAACTCTATTACTATCTATTATCTACCACCGATCTAGGTCTTTCAAACATTTGACCAGTTCATCCGACATGTTTAATACCGTCGAAAAGCACAAGCTATAGATGTTGTGATTTACCAAGTTTTAATGTTCGCCTGACCAATTTTATCTATAGTGGTTAATCTCCATAGATATTTATTAATGCTATTGAAGATATTATAGTGCACAAGTGTGTTCCCAAATACAGTCGCACTTTTTATTCCTCACTCTCATAATACAATAGGACGGCATCGTTTTGTAGTTACTTGCTTTACGATTTCCCGAATCTTCTTTTTATTCTTGCTGCTAGTCTACTAGTAGTTTATCAAAAGTCTTTCTCTTCATTCCGGGGCTTTGAACTTTCAGCGAATAATAATTATGTAATAATTAGAAGACACTATAAATAGACCCATCTTTCTTTCGTACAATTTTGTTCCAGAAATTTACTAAATAATAACGTAAGTATTTTTGTTTCAGGCCGGTAACGTCGTGACTGGTGAAATGGTCGAAGAGTTAATATTATCAGGGGCAGATATTATTAAGGTAGGCACATTTGCAAACATATTATTATCAATATAAGTAACTGTATCAAGAAACTGATCTTCTTAACTCTATGCAATATCAATTTATTGGTAGGTATTATTACCTGCCAATACTCCTTTATTATGTTTAAAAGCCATCTTAAAGCCTTATTTAGAGTATTTCAGTATTCCTATTATTATTTCCAGGTGGGCATAGGCCCCGGGTCAGTGTGCACCACGAGGATCAAGACCGGTGTGGGGTACCCGCAGCTGTCAGCCGTCATTGAATGCGCGGACGCAGCGCACGGTCTAAAGGGACACATCATTTCGGTGAGATAACAGGGAATTTCTAGGCAAGCTCAAGTCCCAGGCTAGACTTCATGATTGCTTTACATTATGTATGACGCAACCCTAGCTGTGAAGGAAAATAATGAAGAAAAGTAACTTTTCATTCCTGTCAATATTAAAAAAGTATTGAGTACCGCTCTTTCTATGGGTAGCGCAGTCTAGCCATGTCAACCTTCTTATTTAATTCATTTAACCGTTAAATCTCTAGCGATTCATATAAATTATGGTAATTTTAAAGGCGGGGCCACATTTTCTTAAATTTATCTAATCATGGCTCTGGTTACCTTAAGATACTTTCCATTTAACGTTTCATGTCTAAAGACTGCAAGCTTTCTGCGGATAGGGCACGAGTCCATCTGCTTCCATTTTTGAGAATATCATAATTAGTAATATGAGTTTTCAGTGAACTACATAAGTTGTACCTATAATTCTATGGAGCGCACCATTGAGTTACCATGTGTGGAGACTGAACATTACAATGTATTGTGTGTATGTATCACAGGATGGTGGCTGCACGTGTCCAGGAGACGTCGCCAAAGCGTTCGGAGCTGGCGCTGACTTCGTGATGGCGGGAGGAATGTTCGCGGGGCACGACCAGTGCGGCGGGGAAGTGGTCACCAAGCCCGACGGCAAGAAGGTGAAGCTGTTCTACGGCATGTCGTCGTCCACCGCCATGATGAAGCACTCGGGGAAGGTCGCGGACTATCGCTCCTCTGAAGGTGAGACCCACTGGGTTGGTAGTCCTCTAGAAGGAAAGATTCGTTCGTATTACGATATTTTTTCACCTTTTTACCACAGAACCGCAAGTTGTTGAGAGATTTGGCATCCTCGTATGGTTGATATTTATATGAACTCGAAGGAAAAGTTTTTCTTCCACGTGTCTGATTCTGATGTTTCATGTGTGGCCGCCATTTCAGCAACTTGGGTCCCCAACGTCCATCCGTCCTGCGAGCTATGTGCTGGGGACATGTTCAGTTTAGCGACATGTTGAGCTTTAATGTCTTTTTAATTAATGTCTTTCGACGGTTCTTTTGCGGAACTCCTTATTTCTGTTTCGTCTGATTCGATACTCCAAGCATAGCTCAATCCATCGCTCGCTGAGTGATTCTGACACACTACTGAGCATTTACAGTTTGACCGCTATAAACTTGGCCCTCCCATGGTCTGCGGGACGCGGGGCGGGTGTGCGATTGGCTATACACGCTACGATGTAATGACTCGCATCTTGAGAATTCGCCTATGGTATTTCCTTGAGTATGTATCATTATCCACGTCGCAAGATTAATATTATCGCGTGTAGCGTAATTCACGCCAGTCACTGACAGCTGATTAGTTGAGTGCACTGATCCCTATTCTATGGATCCACAGTGAACCTAGCCTCAATTATATAGAATGTTTAATCCAAAGAATAGAGATCAGTGGTTGAGTAGCTCCCGCCCCGAACCCACAGACCATGGGAGGTTTAGCGGTCAAGCTATAACAACAGTAATTTTATTGAGGAGGATTCATACTGAACTCTGTTTTGAACTGAATTTCATGTTGTTCTGATTAGTTCAGTTTCAAGATTTTATAGCCAAGCCCTGAACGTTTCCAGGTAAAACAGTGGAGGTGGCGTACCGCGGGGACGTGGAGGAGACGGTGAAGGACATCCTGGGCGGGCTGCGCTCGGCGTGCACGTACGTGGGCGCGGCGCGGCTGCGCGAACTGCCGCGCCGCGCCACCTTCATACGGTGCTGTCGCCAAGCCAATGACGTCTTCTCGTAAGGCGTCGGCGAGCTGGGCGGGCTGCGCTCGGCGTGCACGTACGTGGGCGCGGCGCGGCTGCGCGAACTGCCGCGCCGCGCCACCTTCATACGGTGCTGTCGCCAAGCCAATGACGCCTTCTCGTAAGGCGTCGGCGAGCTGGGCGGGCTGCGCTCGGCGTGCACGTACGTGGGCGCGGCGCGGCTGCGCGAACTGCCGCGCCGCGCCACCTTCATACGGTGCTGTCGCCAAGCCAATGACGTCTTCTCGTAAGGCGTCGGCGAGCTGGGCGGGCTGCGCTCGGCGTGCACGTACGTGGGCGCGGCGCGGCTGCGCGAACTGCCGCGCCGCGCCACCTTCATACGGTGCTGTCGCCAAGCCAATGACGTCTTCTCGTAAGGCGTCGGCGATCTGGGCGGGCTGCGCTCGGCGTGCACGTACGTGGGCGCGGCGCGGCTGCGCGAACTGCCGCGCCGCGCCACCTTCATACGGTGCTGTCGCCAAGCCAATGACGTCTTCTCGTAAGGCGTCGGCGAGCTGGGCGGGCTGCGCTCGGCGTGCACGTACGTGGGCGCGGCGCGGCTGCGCGAACTGCCGCGCCGCGCCACCTTCATACGGTGCTGTCGCCAAGCCAATGACGTCTTCTTGTAAGGCGTCGGCGAGCTGGGCGGGCTGCGCTCGGCGTGCACGTACGTGGGGGCGGCGCGGCTGCGCGAACTGCCGCGCCGCGCCACCTTCATACGGTGCTGTCGCCAAGCCAATGACGTCTTCTCGTAAGGCGTCGGCGAGCTGGGCGGGCTGCGCTCGGCGTGCACGTACGTGGGCGCGGCGCGGCTGCGCGAACTGCCGCGCCGCGCCACCTTCATACGGTGCTGTCGCCAAGCCAATGACGCCTTCTCGTAAGGCGTCGGCGAGCTGGGCGGGCTGCGCTCGGCGTGCACGTACGTGCGCGCGGCGCGGCTGCGCGAACTGCCGCGCCGCGCCACCTTCATACGGTGCTGTCGCCAAGCCAATGACGTCTTCTCGTAAGGCGTCGGCGAGCTGGGCGGGCTGCGCTCGGCGTGCACGTACGTGGGCGCGGCGCGGCTGCGCGAACTGCCGCGCCGCGCCACCTTCATACGGTGCTGTCGCCAAGCCAATGACGTCTTCTCGTAAGGCGTCGGCGAGCTGGGCGGGCTGCGCTCGGCGTGCACGTACGTGGGCGCGGCGCGGCTGCGCGAACTGCCGCGCCGCGCCACCTTCATACGGTGCTGTCGCCAAGCCAATGACGTCTTCTCGTAAGGCGTCGGCGAGCTGGGCGGGCTGCGCTCGGCGTGCACGTACGTGGGCGCGGCGCGGCTGCGCGAACTGCCGCGCCGCGCCACCTTCATACGGTGCTGTCGCCAAGCCAATGACGCCTTCTCGTAAGGCGTCGGCGAGCTGGGCGGGCTGCGCTCGGCGTGCACGTACGTGGGCGCGGCGCGGCTGCGCGAACTGCCGCGCCGCGCCACCTTCATACGGTGCTGTCGCCAAGCCAATGACGCCTTCTCGTAAGGCGTCGGCGAGCTGGGCGGGCTGCGCTCGGCGTGCACGTACGTGCGCGCGGCGCGGCTGCACGAACTGCCGCGCCGCGCCACCTTCATACGGTGCTGTCGCCAAGCCAATGACGCCTTCTCGTAAGGCGTCGGCGAGCTGGGCGGGCTGCGCTCGGCGTGCACGTACGTGCGCGCGGCGCGGCTGCGCGAACTGCCGCGCCGCGCCACCTTCATACGGTGCTGTCGCCAAGCCAATGACGCCTTCTCGTAAGGCGTCGGCGAGCTGGGCGGGCTGCGCTCGGCGTGCACGTACGTGGGCGCGGCGCGGCTGCGCGAACTGCCGCGCCGCGCCACCTTCATACGGTGCTGTCGCCAAGCCAATGACGCCTTCTCGTAAGGCGTCGGCGAGCTGGGCGGGCTGCGCTCGGCGTGCACGTACGTGGGCGCGGCGCGGCTGCGCGAACTGCCGCGCCGCGCCACCTTCATACGGTGCTGTCGCCAAGCCAATGACGTCTTCTCGTAAGGCATCAGCGAGTGCTTTAGCCGAGAATGGGGGTAGAACACTGATCTCTATTCTATGGATCGCTGGCTGTCAACGTAAAAATGAAGATTTTCGCCATTTTGGCGATGATTGTTGCGTAACCTGGCGTAAACGTCGATGGAACTAAAATAAAATGGCATTCAAAACGACGGTCACTAGCGACAAATGTCAATTTAGTAACGTGGACGTTCGAGGGTGGCGCTACAAATCGGCACAAAAAAGGAACTGTCAGATGTATAGAATGATTAATCCTTAGAATAGATCTATCAGTGGGGTAGAAGAATTCTATAAGCATATTACGAGAATAAGGCTACGAATTCCATTGTTCTGTTCGCCCCTCTTCTATCCAGTGTGTCACCTTTTTTTAAAAGTCGCCTGAAGTGCAAACCTACATGTATAGTTATACCAGCTATAGCTATATGGTATTTTCTTGAGTATGTATCATTATCCACGTCGCAAGATTAATATCATCGTGTGTAGCGTAATTCACGTCAGTCTCTGACATCTGATTAGTAAAGTGCACTGATCCCTTATCTATGGATCCACAGTGAACCTAGCCTGAAGTGTATAGAATGTTGTATGTGAAGTGAAATGAATCCATAGAATAGAGATCAGTGGTTGAGTAGTTCCCGCCCCGCGTCCCGCAGACCATGGGAGGCAAGCTTATAGCGGTCTAGCTATAAGTATGGTAAGTATTTTATGCCCTATTCTCAGACCAAGCGATTGATAAAAATCGATTAAGCCGTTTTTGATGAGTTTTGTAACAAGCACAGTGACACTTAAATTTTATAAATTAGATACATAGTTTTACTTAAGTAGATACAAATCGATATACCTTATTGTACTCGTAATATGCTTTCAGAGAAAGAATACAAATGAATGGCCTTATTTTTCAATTAGAATTCGCTTTATCAACGCTTTTATAAAATAAAATTATAAGATGTAAGTATGTACCTACGTAAACATTTGTTTAGAGTCGGTACAATTTAGCAAAAGTAGTACGATGAATGCAGCCAAAACAGTCAGATGACCGGTGAATGAGATCGAATGTAGTCAAATATGTTGCAAAGTATTTGATAGATATTGTAAATTGAAAAATGTTATATGTTATTGGTAGTTATTACTAGTATAAGGCTCCCAACGCGTTAAATATAAATAGCAAAGAATACTTACTCATATCGCTAAATTGCTGTGAAGCCTTTCTTAATGTAATTCTCTACTTTAACTACAGGTACTTAATGGTGCCAATTATTCGGCATTGCAAATATCTGCTAACTTAATAGGGTATTTGACTCCAATTTTTTTATTACTTTATTATAAAGTAGAATTAAAATAATGACGTGCACTGAAAGAACTAATTAAATCGATCAAATAACAAAAAAGTTATAAGCATTTAAAGATTTGTGATTAGACAGAGATAGCAACATGAAATTGTGACGTCACAAAGTACCAATGCCATAGTAGCTTCGTGCGGCTTCATACAAATTTTCGTTTTGCGAGAAAGGGATAGAAGATCCCCCCACTCCAAAGTTTAAACGCCTGTAACTTTGTAAATCTTCGTTGGATTTTAATATTTCTTTCACTGCACGTTATTATTTTTATCCTAGTTTATAATAAAGTAATATTTTTTATCAAATTCAAAAGTAGTGTAAGACCCCATTGACAGGTCTGTTAAAAATGTTCAGGTACAACATACATTTTGTAAAGTTTCGATGACGTTTAAAATTTTTTGTAGGTGGGTTTGACTGGCAGTTTGGGTAGCGCCTAATAGTAGGGGATCCCAAGTATGGTCGACCTTCACCCAGCTGTTTATTGGAAGAAAACTATTTTATATATACAATTAAATATGTCAATAAATATATCGCAAGTGCCTAAAAAATTTCAGTCCAGGATATGATTTATTAAGAATTTAAAAAAATCCATTGTAACATGAACTCCTATTTGTTAGAGTTCCGTTGACATCTTAGTTCAAATTAGATTGTATGAGCGATCGCAAATTGCAATTGTGCTTATTTACCTACGATTTTATTATCCGTTAACTTTCTTTTGCCAAAAAATATAGAGCAGAAATACTTTCCTCAGCCAGGAAAGTATTTCTGGCAAAAAGCACTATTTATAACATCCAATCTAATTTGAACTACTGACATCGTACTAAACTGTAACAAATAGGAGTCCATGTTACGATGGTTTTTTTTTAATTCTTTATTAATCATACCCTGGACTGAAATTTTTTAGGCAACCCACTTGCGATATATTTATTGACATATTAAATTGGATATAAAATAGTTTTCATCTAATAAACAGCTAGGTGAAGGTCGTCGTAAAGCGGGATCCTAGACCATAAGCCCTTAGGTGACATTTGTTGTAAGACGTGAGAACTGTCACCTATCGGCTTAGGTGTTTCTTAAAGTGTTGGTGACAACGGGCATAAGTCTAACACACCGCCGACCGCCCAGCGGTTTTTTTAAAGAATCCTGTAGCAAATCGGAAAGAGATAGAGGGGATTAGAAAGAGAGCACAACGTTTAGGTTAATAAAGTCGTAGGTATAAAGGGCTGTTACGATCTGAATTGCACTTTATTGTGTTAGTGTTAGAGTCGTTATTTATTTAAACCAATTAAAGGAGTGAATCTTCTTTACCTATTGGTACTATTATGGATTCACAACTTATAGTGACTGATGATTAAATCAACTTTGCCTCTTCAAAGTAATGAATCAAATCATTGTATGTATGTGAAATGGCAAATAAAGAAATGAAATGAAATGAAATGAATAAAATATTGGGCGCTTAAATGTTTAATATCAGCGTATAAATGTTAAAACATAGCGATAAGTATTACAAATTGTTGATAGGTTTCGTTCAATGATTGTTAATTTTATTTAACAAAGAAATAATTTTTAATGCTTTATTTTTCAATTTTTATTTTTTAAAATGGATTGGATTCTACAACTGGAAACCAAAAATATATGAGTAGCTTAGGTATATTTTAAGAGGAAAAGTTCGTGAGAAGCCTTCCAAGTTTTTATCTTATTTTATTTAAAGTGGTTTTTTTTTAATTCGACATTATAGCACAATGATGCACACTCTTTTTAATTTAATGTTATTTATTTTTAAGATATTCGTTTATTTTATAAAATTGTTAGTTCTTAGTTAACTACAAAAGACGTATCTTGTTATTATGTCCTTTAAATAAAGTATTGTGAATAAATGTTTAGTATTTGTATAATTTCTTTGCCTAAATAAATTATAAATATATTCTTGGTTATTCCATAGACTTACACATCGCTCAAATGGCTCAACTTCAAAAAATGTATGCAAATGACAAATGTCTTCGATAAGACACGTGATCAATATTGCCATCGGATTGTCGCGACGTTTCGCGAATTATATAGTTTAGTGGTCTACATAAAATGCCAAAATGCACAACCAACCCAAATCGAAGATATTAGTCTGTAATAGTCGTGCTTAGACTAACCATAGACTAACGCCCTCTCCATATTGTAGCTCTTTGGTCTCACGTAACGACTTAGCTTCGGGTGTAATCGAGTTGGATCGTAATTCGTAACTTGTCGTATTCCGAACCGCCATAATTATATAACGGAGTTGCCACGTGACTTGTTCATTCGTGATTAAGTTTTACCACGCGTCGCATCGCGTACGCGTGATAGTAAGCAAAGTTAAGTGATAGGGGGCCGGCGTCGGGCGTGTTCCTGGTGAGTGCTAGACTGTAATTATCATTATTTAGCATGTACTACCTAATAACCAATCTCCCTTAAAGGGTTATCCCTACCTGTGTGGGGTGACGTCATCTGCCATCAACGATGTAGGCCCGTACCCGTAAGGGGGGCTTGGATGTATAATCCTGCAACGATGTAGGCCCGTACCCGTAAGGGGGGCTTGGATGTATAATCCTTCAGCGATGTAGGCCCGTACCCGTAAGGGGGGCTTGGATGTATAATCCTGCAACGATGTAGGCCCGTACCCGTAAGGGGGGCTTGGATATAGAATCCTACCTAGGTGGAGTGACGTCACCTGCCATCAGTTATCATCAGTTCCCAAGGGAAGTCATTCATAGTCAAGCACTCCTGACCGGTGGATGTCGCCTGGGCGACATCCAACCGGTCCTTATTATAAAATTGCAGGTTACGCGGACGCCGGGCTCCTTCCCCCGTGTGACAGTAAACAAACCGCGGCGACACATCGGCATGCAGGAGAGAGATCATTACAAGTAAGCAGTTTGACGGCCGGCTCTGTGCCCTCGCTCGAAACCAAATTAAAATGGGCTGGTCGCCACACGGATAATATGTCATTGCTATACAAATTAATTCCCATATTATTCAGTTCCATTTGAGCATTTTTACATTAAAAGTAAGTACTTGACTGCAATCTCACCTCATCGTAAGTGATGATGCAGCTGAAGTTGTTATCGTAAGTATGGACTTCGAAAAAGCAAGTAAACTAACTCAACGGTTTCCACACAGTATTGAATGGTCAATCGCTTGGCGGTGCGTCTTTGCTGGTAACTAGCCACGGCTGAAACCTCCCACCAGACCAGATCTGAGCCAGTTAAGAAACCATAAAATTCAGAATTTTATAGTTTCTTAATTGGCTCAAAGAAATAGAGGCGGGAATCGAACCCGCAGCTTTCTAATAGAATCCAGGCGCGCGACACTTTGCCAGAAAGTTCGTCATAATATAAAGGACTCACAAGACTTTAGGTGGGCATCGCTTTGGTTGAAAACGGTCAAAAGATTTTACATACATTTTAATAATTTCCCTAACAATCATTAGTTGTACAAATGGCATTGCCATTCGACAAACAAAAGCACAAATTACAACCCAATTTGTATGAGTGACCTTTGGGACAATTTTCTCCGTCCTCAACCACCACCGGTAGAATGTCAACTGAAATATCAGGAGACCTCAGCGAGCACACACGAGAGGTGCATTCGACTGTTTTGGCATCAGACAAACATCTGCAAGTGTTACAGTCCAATTTGTAACGTCGGTACGGTTCGCAGACACCGTGCATTGACGCAACATCTCCTAATATTGTCCCTTGGAGGGTTGTTATACCATTAGGAGCACCAATTTTTCCGAGGCACCGTTTAGTTAACCGGCACTCTTGATATTTGACATTGTTCTTCATGTAGCAATAACATATCATGCAGTTTTGTTGGTACATCGTTCCCACAGCGCAATCCATCTTTTGTCCTTCTATGATCTTCGGATGTCCCCATTTTTCTATGTCTCTCTGGGAAAAGCATTGTTTCTTCGTGCACGCTATATATTTAACGCCATCTGAACTTTGACCGCACCAGCACAAATTGCATTCCTTCTTAAAAGTGGTCCCGGGAATGCAACTCGCCTCGTCCACTGGTTCACGGACTTTTTTGTAAGGTTTCCTCAGTTCACCGTTAGAGTTTTGAAACAGCAATTTAGGTTTTCGGTCTTTATCGAGGCACTTTCTGATCGTGCAGTACATTTTTAAATGTGAACCACAGTGACACAAATTGCAGCCCATTCTGAATACACTGAATTGTTTTTTACCATGGCAAATACTTTTGTTATATTTAGAGGGAATAGTTTTCGGTTGTTTTCGTGGTTTGTTAGGCCGTTTTTCTTTCGAACGTTCACTTAAAGAATTCTGGTCTCTCGTCATAGAGCAATTGCCGCAAAGTAATCTATTATTGCTGATACAGTTGCAATTTCTACATCCAAGCTCGTAATTGTAATTTGGATCGCACGTTGCGTAGATTTCTAAATCTTCGGAATATTCTGCGTCGTCGTTGTTTGGAGGGATATTTAATGCAGACGTCTGTGTTTCCTCTAGGATTGGGTCATCTTCTTGACATTCTCTTTTAGTGCAGATATCTGGATCTAAATATCCCGTTGAGGGACACAAGCAGACGTTGCAGCCAACGAGGTACAGTTTAGTTGGTGTGCATGAATCGTTCTGATTAGGGGGAGTTTGTCCCGCGAGCTCGACGGCGTGGAGTATTTGGAAGAGGTCTCTACAGACCGCATTCGGCCAGCTACCGTCTTCGTCGCAGACGCATAACACTGTACCTCGCCGGTAGTGTACGCCGGGCGTGCATGCTGTAGGTTGGGATCGCCACGAACCATGCCCTTCCATGCCTACATCTATTTCTCGAATGGCATCTGGAAAAGACAACGGTTTTTTTATATTTATGTAATATAAAAATGTGTGGTAATTATTATTACATAAATAAAATCACTTTATTGTTCTTTTTTTTACACTATACAAGTTAGTACTTGACTGCGATCTCACCTGATTGTAAGTGATGATGCAGCTGAAGATGTTAACGTACTAACTTGGAAGGGGTAAGTAAAGTCACCCCAACGGTTTCTACACAGCATCGCACGCTAGATCGCTTGGCGGCACGTCTTTGCTGATAGGGTGGTAACTAGCCACGGTCGAAGCCTCCCACCAGACCAGACCTGAGCCAATTTAGAAATTATATAACTCCAAAGTGGCCCATGGCGGGAATCGAACCCGAACTCAAATCCGAGCGCGTGTCCCCTACGCCAGGGAGATCGTAAAGAGGTCGGAGAAGTCGGAGGTCGTCGTGTTCTGAATGATCGTAACGTTTGGTGTTGCATATATTTGCTTTCTGTAATCTTCTTGAATTTCTGTGAATGAAAATGAAATTACCTTTGAAATGCCCAAACATGTCTATCTCTTCGCAAACTCTAGCCTTGCAGTCATATTTCTGTCTTTCATTGCAGCGACACCAGTTGCAATCATTTAAAACTATCGAGTTCTTCACACATCGCTCGCTCCATACCTTCTCAGTCAAAGCTGTTTTATGAAAAAAAAGAAAATTAGAATATAATGCATCTTTTAAATGTTGCTTATTAAATTTTTCAACCTTTTATAGTGGACATTATTTAAATAAAGACTTTTTATAGTCAGGGCGAGAAGTCTGGTTTTCTTTGAAATTCTTGTGTGATAACGATTTTTAGAGACTTAAGTTTACTTACGTTTATGATGTCGGTACATATTTGTGGTGGTAATCATATTATGTAAAATTATCATGACTATACATTTGGCTACAGTCATCATTATTACGAGTATGTCTATAAATAAAAATAAATTCTTGCACCTCTGGGTTCCGTACTTTTAACGGAAACAAACGGAACCCTGAAAAGATCACTTTCGTGTCATCTTCATTTGGCTGGAATTTAATTCCTGTGCATATTTTATCTTTAAACTCATTGGAAAATCAAAAGTTAATTACAAGCACAATTTTAATGTTTATGAGCAAAATTTTTTACGATCTGCATTAAAAATGCAATTAATTTTGTTTCTCAATCCATGTGCAGGATAAGTATTAGGTTTATCGTTAATTTCTCATATAGCATGATCTTGGTTACTTTATTTTTTGCTGCTATAGCTCTGCAAAAGCTGCTGTATGGTTGTTTGTCTCCTTCTCTTTATTACTCCAAATTTCCATTATGTTGGCCGAAATATGAGTAGGTTAAACTAATATCAGTCTGAAGAACTTAGTGTGCAAACTTTTTATTTTGCATCTAATCAACTATACTACTCTCTCATCTAATTATGAAAGATTCTCCGATATACTCCTTAACTTTAGTTTTAAATAAACATATTTTAACATAGTTAATCATGATTTCTCGTTTTGCTTAAATACTTAATTTCGCTAAGACATCCATTTAGTTAAGAAATAACTATTTTCACCTAGTGATCGCTACAAGCGATAGGCAAATGAAAAATTGCTTATGTATGTATGCTTATTTACGATGTTTTCTCATACCTAACAAATGTAGACAAGAAAACTCATACTAAAAATTGGTCGAGTCGTTTCGGAGGAGTTTGGTTACATTAGACTATGTTACACCCATTTTTTGTAGCAATAAAGATATCGGTATATAGGTATACTTTTGTGTTCTTTTTGGCACTTCTTGGATACCTACAAAATTTGCCAAGAATTTGCAAGTTTTCTTAGTGGCTAATTTTACTTGTTACTCCACACCAAACAACTTAGAAGCTCTTGATTGAAAATGTTTATTTATGTAATTGAATAAACCTGTTTATTAAAAATAGAATATTTTAATTATTCACAGTTCATATTCGTACACAGCGTTTTTCCATTTGTCAGACAAAAGCAAGTATTGCATCCATCTTTTACACTACTGCCAGGCATACATTCTTTTCCGGAACTAACTGAAACCATTGATTTTCTCATCGCAAGACTCAATATATTTTCTAGAAACCTCGGTAAATCGACATCGCTCACTTCATTGATATTCACTTCTTTGTATACATGCGTATTAGAATCAGTATTTATACGACTTTGTAAAACTTCGGACTTTGTATCTAAAGCTTCATTATATTCTAAAGTACGAGTATTTAAACCATTTATACTATCATCTTCAACGCTATTATCGATATTTATCAAAATGTTGTCTTTATCGTTAATGTTTAGATACGTAATTTCTATATTCATATTAATTGTAGCTTTATCTTTTTTCAATTTAGATGAATCAACAGATTGCTTTGAGTTTAAAAGGATAACCATTGGATTCGATGTATCATCGTACAGTGTTGTTTTGGTTTTTATACCTGTATTCTTTTTCCTAATATTAAGGTTCTTTGTAACTGATCTCAGCAACGTCTCTTCAGAATGAACTATTTTAAGCAAATTATTTATTATGTTTTCTCCACAATTATAAAGTTTATACGGCCCTAGCTGTACTTTATCTTTTGAGTTGTAAATATTGCAGATAAGTTTATTTTTATTTACACAATAGCATAACTGACACTTGGATATCTGGTACCAATGTTTAGGTTCACATCTACCAACAATATTACTTAATCTTCGAGATTTTACTTTGTTGTTGGTGCATCTGTGTTTTGTGCATTGTGTTTTATCTGCCTTTCCATCTAATCCACAACGGCAAATGTTGCATCCAATAAGAACAAACGTATTCGGTTCACACTTTTCTTCATTTTCATTTATTTGAAACTTTAACAGACATTCTCCTTGAGTGAGTTTTTCAGGGTCACATAAAATTATTTTCTGATTTTGTGATTCTGGAAAATTGCAAGGTATTTATAGTATTAATTTGATTGTTGAAATAATTTAATCTGTAATTTTAATACGCCTTACTTACCAGACCTTATTATAATAAAATTATTTAAAAAAAGTAATATAAGCGACCAAAATGCCATCATTTTTTCAACGATACTATTGGCACCTAGTTATATTGATTAAGAGCATGCTGAAACCGATTAGTAAAATACGGTTAGCATTTCATGCGTGAATGATCGTTATTTCTGCTATAAGTTAATGGTTATAAATAAGGAAGATTAATTTCAATTTTTAGTAGTTCTTTACCTTGGTTCTGATTTAAATTAATCTTTAGATTATTCAGTGTAAGTAATTTAATTTGCAACTTACTTTAGTAACACCACATATCTCCTCAAGACCTTTACCACTTCAATGACAGAAAGGCTTCCCGCCAAACTACTACAATACTACGTATACCTTAGCAGTCCGTAGTTGTCATTTTAGGAAAATTTCATCGACTTGAAATGAAAAGGAAACTAAGCAATAACATTTACAAACAACCTACCTTAGATTACTCTTCTGGGGAGTTGGGTGGTGTAGTCTCTATACTCTAGGTAGAGCATGTCGTAACTCGTAGCCTGGTAATGACCAGTAGAGGTGTGCTTGACCACTATAAACTTGGCCCTCCCATGGTCTGCGGGACGCGCGGGGCGGGTGTGCGATCGGCTATACACGATACGATGTAATGACTCGCATCTTGAGATTTCGCCTATGGTATTTTCTACGTATCATTATCTACGTCGCAAGATTAATATCATCGTGTGTAGCGTAATTCACGTCAGTCTCTGACAGCTGATTAGTAGAGTGCACTGATCCCTATTCTATGGATCCACAGTGAACCTAGCCTAAATTGTATAGAATGTTTAATCCATATAATAGAGATCAGTGGTTGAGTAGCTCCCGCCCCGCGTCCCGCAGGCCATGGGAGGGCCAAGTTTATAGCGGTCTAGCCCAGGTCTAGCCTAACAATAGAAAATCATAGGCTTGAGTCATTTGACATATTTTATTGTTGTCTCTTTTGTTACCGTATAATATACTCGTCCATAGAGCCAGCACTGCAGTTGTGCTTTGCAGCACTTCGGTATGGCGTGTAAGTGTAGCATTTATCGTGTGCGTCTCTTTTGGCTCGAGGACGCGAGTGTTTGTACTTGGCTGTTTGCGTTGTTGTTTCATCCTGGGAATTTAAATTAAAAGTCCCAAATGTATTTTTTCTTAGTCATAGACTCAATATAGTGTCATTACTGACAACATTTATATCGATGACTGCCTCCATCAAACATCGTACACAGTTGATATTATTTCTCGGAGCCACACTCCAGAGTCCAGTGGTCTTTTGGCGCCTGTCTCTGCCATATTCCTGGGACTTTTGGATTATTTTTCTTACCTAAAGGAAGCGTTCCATTTGCAGAATCGTAGTCGTTACTTACCTCTAGTACCAGATGCTTAATTTTTTCTTCTTGGATGGAATTAAGTGTTGTCTTTTATTCACCATTCATATTTATAAACAGGTAAAATATAGTTATAAAATAAATAGGCATTTACCAGTTTTCCATTTCGATCAGCTGTAGAATTTATTATGTCTTCCTTCTTGTCACACAGTATAGGCTCGCAAGATGCATAAACTTTTAGGCCTAAGTCGGGACACACGCATAAATTGCAACCCATCGAAAATTCTTCACCCGGAAAACATAGATCCAAATTTCTAGTTTCATCATGAACTTCGTTCTCCAGATAGCTGTCAGTCATTTTTAAGGTGCTCAAACTAGTTGAACTGCATGTGTTATTAGTACAAACTCTATCCGCTTTATTCCCATCGGGTGGACATATGCACATACTGCATTCATCACTGAACAGATGACCAGAAATGCAAGTGTCAGATCTCAAAAAACTCTTAGAACATTGATTTTTTGTACATCTAGCAACATTTTTCAACCCATCGCGAGGGCAGAAGCAAATGTTACAATCGACTTCATAATAGGCGAGAGGTTCGCAAGCAAAATTGTTTGCTACCTCCTCGTATTCGTAACAGTCGTTTTTTGTGCAGGCACGTTCCCCCATAATTCCACTTTCGGGACATATACAAAAGTTGCATTTTACTTTAGATATAGAACCAGGGATGCAAGCTTCATTTGGGTTTTCTATTAGTTCTGAATTAGGATGACTTTTATGGGACTCCAAAACTATTCTTTTTGCTTCGCAGTCATCGTAAGTGCACCAATTTGGATCAATCCTCCCGTTTTTAGAACAATAACATGTATTACAATCAAAATCAACTAATGTACTCGGCTCACAGCTAGCATTGGTATCAAATTTTAATTCATTAATTTCTA
Source organism: Coenonympha glycerion (assembly GCA_963855885.1). Taxonomy (NCBI): domain Eukaryota; kingdom Metazoa; phylum Arthropoda; class Insecta; order Lepidoptera; family Nymphalidae; genus Coenonympha; species Coenonympha glycerion. Next base: position 3,185,597 of record OY979631.1, read on the forward strand.
TCATAATATCATGTTCATTATCATGCAAGTCTTCAATAACATTGGTACAAAACTTAGTGTTTGTATCACCGTTGTCAGGACATAAGCAATATTTACCATAATCAAGGTACAGAGTACTCGGGATACAGGATTCTTTTTTCTCAACTGCTTTAATTTTAGTTTTGTCAATAAGTCTGAAATCTACTTTACTATCATTAAGAACCTTTTCCAGTACAGTCAATTTGCTTTGGTATGTGCACACTCTAGTGCAGTATGATTCATTAGTGAGTCCATTGTTCAAGCAAAAGCATTCCATACAGACTGGCACAAGTTCTCCGGGACTGCATGCGTCAGTTTGAACTAAATTTTTAAAATCAGAAACCTTTGAGCAATCAAGCTCGAGACAAGAATGCTCGTTAACCATTCCTTCTGAGCTGCATTCACAATAGATGCATTTTGGCTTAGTAAAAGTACGAGGTGTGCAATGATTTGAAGAACTTCTCAGTGAATGAAAGTGCGCCTGTTTATTAATACTGTGGCAATCAGTCTTCAAGCAAAATTTTTCATCATGCTCGCCGTTATCAGTGCAGCGACAAACGTCACAATCTTGTCTGTAAAAAGTCCCAGGGATGCATCTACGCTTGGGCTTAAATTGAGCTTGACATTTCTCCAAGCATTTGTCAAGAACGAAGTACCCATATTCAGAGCAGAGACATTGAACACAAGGGAATAAATACATAACGTTTGGAATACACTGATTCCGTTTGGTTATTGTCACGATATCAGAAGTGGGATCCAAGGAGCAAGAGGCATCAAATGCGCATTGAGCATCTAAAGATTGTCCTGATGCGGGACAAAAGCATAGACTGCAGTTAACGTAGTAAGACCTAAATGGGGTACATCTCTGACCAATTATGGTGACAAGAACGTGATGACCTGATCCAATTCCAGGAGTTGATATTTGATTGGAGCAAAGAGCGCTCGTGCATTTCAGTTGGCCATTGCCTTGGCAAATGCAATGGTTGCAGCCTTGCCGTATAACTTTGCCAGGTGGACATGCTTGTCGCACAACGTTCTTACAATTAGCTTCAATCAATCTGCCTTGATGATCGCACAAACATAGTCGGTCGTTCAGTGCGACATAAGTGTTTGGCACGCACGTACCTATGAGTTAAAAAATGTTAGAACTTTGTTAACTTAAGAAAATTTAAACAATCGGTTGGATCAAAATAGTCAAACGGAACAAGTGACTTACTCAGTGAATGAATTTCATATGGCTGCCATGTTAATAAAACTAATAATGCTACACCAAGAAGCATATTTTTTTATTTTTAACAAAAATATTGTAAACATAAATCAATAAACATTTAATTTAATCTTAAAACTAATTTCACGCTCGAAAGGCGGTTAGATTAATAAAATGCATTCTAAGAAAGAGATTTTCAATTTTTATTCCCTTTTTTTGTGAAATTCCATTAAACATTTTACTGCATAGAGATTGAGCTTCAATTAGACTTCTTAAATTCTTCGACTGTATAACTATGTATTCTCCTTAGAACACGCACGCATTGCCTTCTCTGGATCTTTACTTCCAATTCGGCAGCTACTTCATCAAAAATATCTCCTCTCAATGACTAGTTAATAAAGTCGAGCAAACTAATATAATGATGTGGTGATACTAAGATTTGCTGGACAGTAATAAAGAGTTTCTTAGGAAAATATAGAGAACAAAAATCACAAAGGGCATTTTAAGATCTAGCTCATACAGTTGTTTATGCACTACACTGCACAGACAAAAACAAAAAAAAGGCGTGTGGCACTCGGAGACTGCCGCGGTAAAGCTATTGCATAGAATTTAAAGTTATTTTTAGTTTTGCCATCAATCGAAAAGTAGAACTTTTGGTACCAGGCTGCCATTAAAGCAGGGAGTGCAAATTCACAAACTTTTTAGTTTTTAGTTTGCCAGGTGGCAATCGAAAAATAGCAGAACTTTTTAATGACTTTCATGCTAGCCTAGTACCAAAAGCTCTAATTTAGGAGTGCCAGGTTATTTTCGTTACGGAATATCGGGATTCGGTCTGCACCGTCAAAGCCCGCGATAGAAGCTATGCAATAGCTTAAAAAAACGCAAGACCTCCATAAGAATTTTCTTTATTGCCATAATCATCTGCGCCTTCAAAAGCCATGTTTTTCTAAATAAGTTTGTCGATCTTGTAGTTCTTTTGTCTGTGAATACGTGAGGCAAACCTTCTGGGTGCATCTCAAACTTCCATCGGGCTGGCAGTAGCATTCGTTGCAATGGAATCTGGAATCATAATCATAAAATTATTGTCGCATTAATTATAATAATCAATGAATTCATCACTGTATTCTTATTAAAAATATTAGTTTTAACTCGAATGCTGACCACACACTGGTTGCAGAAACGTTGGCACAAAGCCAATATGTCGTTGGTCTGACGAAATTTCTAAACTTTTGGGGAAATTGTGGAGAAAAGTAGTTCAAAAATACAAATAGAGAAATGGTGTATTTATGAGAAGGGCTATATCCAATAAAGGATGAAAAAAAGATTAGAATTAAGAAGAAGAAGATTAGAATTATCGAGCTCCATGTGATTAGAAGTATCGCAGCTAGATAGCGTAGCTCTATCACAATATTTTTGAAGTATGATTTCGAAGTTAATTGCGGCAACTTCTCTTTCTGCCTCTGTCTGACATAACACGACAGAAATAGCGAGACAAACAACTTCTTACTTGTAAGATACATTGGGTTTGCACTTGTCCCTATTGACGTCTAAGGTCAGCTTGACATTGGTGCCTGCTGATGATGAAAGCAGTTGCTTGCCAGTCAACCCCTTACCACAATTCGGTAACGGCTTACACTGATTCTTCCCGTTAACGCATTTGCAATCGCTGCATAGTATTTTAAAATCTTTCTTACATGGGCGCCCTGGAAAAAGGACAACTCATTAATTTAAAATAATAATAATTGGCATTTTCTGTTCATTAGGAAATCCGTAAATCGGCACGAAGATATGAAATCATAGGAGGGTAATTTTCCTAATTTATTAAAAAGCTTAAAACCAATAGGTAAAAGATGAGTTGGACAGATACATCCTTTATTAAGCCTTAGTTTCATTACTCATGCGGCTAATTATGAAACTTGGGAGTCCTGGGACCTTGTGGTAAATAAAAAAACCTGAACCTATGAGTATAAATTACAAGCACTACCGCAAATCTTATAATCTAGGTCTTGAAAATTAAATTACCAGATTTACTTATAATAGGTCGTCGCTCGCGCCCCAACTAGAAAAAGCCCTACCTAACAACTACAACTCACGGACGCGTGCGGCAACTTTTTCTTGTACGTGTCAATTTGAAATTTGTATGGTGCGCGGATGCTAGTGTGTGTGAAAAATTGTGTAGGTAGCGACGGCTCGAATTTGTTAACTTAGACAAAGTATTTCTTATTGGCGCACTTTTGAAGTCGAGGGCGGCCTCTTGGTCTTGGACCTCTATGGTAATTATATTTACATTTAATCTTAACCACACGTCAAAGGTCAAACTCTAGCTTTCTATACCTGTTAGCTCCTTTGAATGAACATCAGCATAAGAGGACATATTTATACAGTACTTCAATGCGCAAAACAGATCGTGTTTGTGATTGCAGAAGCAGACATTGCAAACGACGTAATAACTTCTGCCGGGCTCGCTGCATTTGACACCCATGTGTGGAAGCTCTGGGAGATCTTGGACAGCTCGCGTCTCCATTTCTGATATTTCTTCGTCACTGAACCGGTCTGGAAACACCATGAATTCGACATTTCCTTGTTTATTAAACTAATTACGGATTGCAGATTCATGTAATAAAGCTTAGGAGTTAAGGACCCAGATTGCTTGTAATTTATTTTCAAATAGAATTTTTAACCTTGTTTCTATAAATTTTGTACAATACACTCTAGTTTCACATGGGGGTGACCCTTGAAACAGTCACTCATAGCTAAGGAATCAAGGGCCCTTGTCGGTCAAAAGGTAATATCAAGGTCAAATTGAGTTACTTCATCCATAAGATGATGGATAGGATCCATAGGATGGGAAATTGAATACTGTTATAGTATGTGAATAATATTTATCCAATAAACTATTAAAATTAAAATTAATTACTATTTATACTTACTAGAAGACCCATCGCTACATGATCGAGTACATTTAGCCACTTTCTTTTCATTACAAAAGCATTTCTTACATCCGTTTTTATAAATCATTCCTGGTACGCATTTCCCTTTTGGTAATTGAGGGTAGTCATTGTGAAGCTTTTTCTGTACCTTTTTTTCACTGCTCGACGATTTTTTCCTAAGACTTTCTTTCTTAAGTTCCTTTACTTCATGTGTTTTCCTCAGTCCGTTATATTCCTTTGCTTGTCTTATTTGTTTGAACATAGTGTTTTCGAAACAAGCTATTTTTGTACATAAAAGTGCATCTTTATCTCCACAATAACATGTATTGCAGGACATTTTGTACATCTTTCCCGGAACACAACTTTGACCATCTTTGATTTCTGGTAAATCTTCATGGGCATTATAAAGCTGTTGAGTTGCTGTAAGCAAAAGTTACGTTTGGAAATAAATTTTTCATTTAGCCTTAACCGTGATTAATCTTAGTAGAAAACTTGTAACCTTAAAAGAAAAAAATTGGAATGACTTCGTTTAGAATGATCTTAAATTATTTTAGGTTAATAGTAATTTGATCACAATAAAATAATTTTTATAAAATTGAATAAATCGAAATTTTATTGGACTACTTAAGTTGACGCAGTTTATATAAAGATCAACTTTGACCAGACCACCATCTAAATTATGATGCCTACTAAATTTCATCAAACATGAAATCCTCTAAGCAGACCATCGTAGTACAAGATAGTGTTCTTTGTTGACTACAAATGCATGTATTGCATTTAATTCTATATTTTTGACCAGGATCACAGATCTGTCTTTCGTGTTCAGCTTGTGGTAAATTGAAGTTTTGCACATTTTCATCACCAGTTCTTAACGCTGCCATTTTTATATCACAAATTTTATTTGTACATATTAACTGCCTATTTCTATCACAGATACATCGGTTACAGTCTATTCTATATTCCTTAAAAGGGACACAAGTATCCTTTTCTGTATTTTTTCGAATTTGACTTGTGTTGGTAATAAAGGCTATTTCATTTCTCTCTAACTCTTGTACAGCTTTGTTTCCTACTTTTCTGCAAAGGTGATCAATGTAGAAATTTACGTCACTGCAAAGGCATATCTCATCGTCAGTTCTCAGGAAATCTCCGAATTTGCAACTATCTGATTTGTGTCCTTTCGGGGTACAACTTCTGTTGGTGCAAGAAGATGGTTGAATGACTCCCGACTTTTCGCATCGACAAATATTACAGTCTATTAAAAACAAGGATTTAGGCGTACAGGTGATGGTGAGATTAGATCTCAAATTGTGCTTCTCTGTAGAATTTTCTGGCCGAAGGTACTGGAAAGTCTCTCTGCAATAGAATGTAATCCATTTTCCGTTGTAACTGCAGGTGCAGTAGAGATCTTCAAGTTTATAGATAACATGCCGTTGACATTCATCCTTGAAGGATTTCCTTGGATTTACTGGAAACAAAGGACTCATTAATGTAAAAATTGAAGTGCTCTGTGATCGCAGCATTTTATACATACATTTCAGGAAGTAAATATTTAAGATTTTTGAGTTTAATGTAGCGATGATTATTTGAATCGATTCCAAACTTCCACCTTTATCAAACAAGCAAACTTCACATAACAGACTGCAACTATAACCAGCAGAAGCTTTGCCGATGACTTTCCCTACCACTTCATACGACCGCGACTCGCGCTCGTTTGATATAAGCATTTGACTTCTGCGGCTACTGTTAAATACAGAATGGATTATTTTCTACCTACCCACAGTCTTCGGGCACGGTGTAGCATGACAAACGAACACGCCGTCAGCATTGCAGATGCACTCGTGGCACGGCCCCTTGACTACCTGAGTCGGTACGCAAACCTCTTGCGGTTTCACTGCTCAAGGTTGAAGGTAGAAAATAATCGAAATTAAATATATCTAATAGTGTACTAGCTGACCTGGCAAACGTTGTTTTGCCCTTAGGGGTGATAAAAATATAGATAAATTGAGATTTAAACTATCCTATCTCTCAAGTTGGATTGAACTGCACATGGTGTGCGAATTTTATTATAATCGGTTAAGTGGTTTAGGAGTCCATTGAGGACAAACATTGTGACACGAGATTTATATATATTACTCTCAAGTTGGATTGAACTGCACATGGTGTGCGAATTTTATTATAATCGGTTAAGTGGTTTAGGAGTCCATTGAGGACAAACATTGTGACACGAGATTTATATATATTAAGATATATTGTATAGTATTATAATACATCGCTCGCGCTCCAAACAGATAGAGCCCTACCTAACCACAACAGCCCCGTGAGTGCGGCAACTTTTTCTTTCAATATACTCTATGTTTTTCTTGTAGTGTGCAGAGTGTGTCAATTTGAAATGTGATGTGTCAATGTGAAAATTGTGTAGCGACGGTTTGGGTTTGTCAACTTAGGTAGAGTATTTATTGCCGCACTTTCGAAGTTGCCGGCGGCCTCTTGGACTTCTATGCCTTGTAGGTACCTTTTAAAGGACGATGACGTCCTACTTTTATGACACAATAATTTCAAAATGTTTATTGTTTCTCAGAGGCTTAATTAAGACCCACGTAGTCTCCATTCATACAAAATACCAAATCATTTGTAATTCGTGCATATTTCCACAGACCAGCGAAAGAGTTTTTATATTTCGATCATATTGTGGTGTTATTCGGATTCATATAGTAATAATCTATGCTCCTGGCCATATTTGGTTCCGAAATAAATTTGTTATCGAAATTGTAAACGAATTTAGTTTTGCTTATTTTTATGTCAAAGAGGACATGTTTTTTGCTTATTTGTTTTGTAATAAAAACAACACTATCTCACGTCGCATTAGTTCAGGAGCACAGTTTTTATTGTCTAGCTAAAGAAAAACACCAGTTATTAAAGAAAGTTACAAGTTTTCATTCATAATTTTTTGTATTACGGAACTCAACCCAAGTTATAAAAATTTATTAAAATTGTTTATTGTTTCGTTTTAAAGAAGTATTTCCGAACCAAATTTGGCCAGGAACATAGTTTATTACTATATGAATCCGAAAAACAGCACATGATCGAAATATGCACGAATTATTTTATATTTGGTATTTTGAATGAATGGAGGTATCGTAGTTCACAGGACTCTTAAGTTACAAGCACGGTTGAATTGTCAGACTTTAACGCCAAGATCGGAAAGCAGATTTTCACTAATAAAAACTGGCAAGAAATTAGACACTTGCTCTTGTAAAAGTAAATCATAGGTGGGCAAATGGTTACTGCTCAAATTGTAATTGGTCAAACGTGACTTTCCTTGTTACTTCGCACACCATAATATACCAGATGATAGATTATAAGAAAATATGATAATAAGCCAAAATCAATTATTATTGACAGGTGAAAGACAGGCGTGATCAGAAAATAAACTAATTTAGATAAATTAGATAGAGAGAAGCTCACCCAATAAAGATTTTGCGTTACACGAAAAAAGTAAAATAAAATACACTATCAGTTCCAGCCGAAATCTAGCCATATTTAAGAAATGTAGTTAGAAGTAATTTAACACAGGAATTGATTGAACTATAAAATAAAGCAATTAGAATTATAGCATTAGTATAGCTTATTACACTTTCATATCAAAATTATCGCCTGTAATTTGAAAATTACTTTTGTGCAATGATAAGGGGGACATTAAATTTTAATTAAGCTTCAATTATGTAAAGGAATCGAATTTTAATGATCGTAATTTTTTATGTTTTTACTTTTTTCAAAGCTGTTGGTATCTCTATACTTCTCATTGATTAAAACCACAGTAAAACCAACGAATATATAATATGGTAAAACTATGCAAATATATGCATTAAAACTTCTTATGTTTGAAGAAAATGTCATGTTAACAAAAATCAAAATCATAAAATTTTTAAATAAATTTATTTGTTTCGTGAATAAATTCACGTAATAAATGTATTTACTAATACATGAGTACTTAAAAGTACAAAAAAAAAAAACTAAATTACAAGGAAAATATTTCGCTAACTACTATGAAGTAACTAACACTATTGCAATACTAAACATTTCATTTTTTAGTACTATGTAAAATTCATATTTTGTTTGTCTCATTATACTTATTTCTTTTCATTATGACAGAGTTGATTAAAAAATTTCGAAAGTCAAGGGTAATCTAAACAATATAACGTGAACGGGTATGGTCTTATCGACTAATAAATAAAGCGAAGAAACCATTATTAGTGTTTTTTTATTTAAAACTGCAACAATTTTTGTTTCATAGAGTAGGAATAAAAACGAAGTCCACCATAATTTAAAAAAGCAGTAAATTCTGCACAAAACAGTAAACTGCAGTAATTTCAAAAACTGAATAAATTATTTGTGTATGTATACCTAGATTGTGATGTTGTTTTTGTAAAAATCAAAACTATCGATGATTATGACATTAATACAGAAACGCGATTTGACTAAAAGCAAATCAGCCTATCTATTATATGCATCCTAACACTAATTACAACACTCGACGACGAAAACGAATCTAAATTCTAAAGTATATTTAAATCACTTACTAAGAATTCCTTATGAATTTAACGATGATTCAAATACCACAAATAATTAATGTACTTACTCTTAACTAAAATAAATTTAAGCAAACTAACAAAATGATGTCCAAATTAAGATTGTAATTAAATACTTTAAAAACAATGTTACTGATCATAGTCCATTGATCACTAATTTGTCGGCGCTAAGAGCTTTCACCTTATTTCACTAAATACTATATATAATCTCTAAGTTAACGTGACCAATTTCGAAATCACAAGATACCCGACATTACGATTTTTACTTAAATACGATTAAGCTCAAATTGTTACGTATCCTTCAAATATAATTAATTGAAATGAGTACTTTCAGAATCAAAATATCCTTGAAAAAACTGCACCCACCCTAGCTATATGTCACCTTATCAATTTTTGACATGATAACAATGAATGCCAGCTGCACGCACGAAAAAGCATTACTCATTGCCTGAGCCGAGCGTGCAAGCGAAAGCGTGGAACAAGCGAAAGAGAGGCGCAATTGGCCTAAGCGTTCGGCTTATGACGTAATGTTTTCTTTTGACGTTATCACTTAAAATTACCGTAAAAGTATCGTAAATCGACTTTACAGACAAGCAGTTTTTTTTCCATCTATATCCGGTAGATAACTTTATCACGTGACGAAAATTAAAGAAAATATAAATCGGTACATTTTCTTTCTAAAATAGAGAAGGTAACATAGCCACGGGTGCTGAATATATAAAAATATAACAAAAAATCAATTGAAATCACCGCTGTCCAAACATATGATGACGACGCAATCTTGAGTTTTAAAAATGAACTGAAACTGGATTAAACAAAAATGTTAAAGAAACTGTGCAAGTTATATTTCTCTATGTTGATTTAGAAGTTTCATTGATATTTCTCCAATAGCAGCCAGAAGGATTTAACAATGCTGACAATGGTAAAGACTAAAGATCTCAGTTATCTATCTGGGTATCCGTGTGACGAGGATGCGGCTGAGCTAGGTGCTGGGCGCGAGGTCCTGGTCGCAGAGGCGCAGCGTGCAGAACACGCTCTTGCCGTCGGCCGAACAGGTGCAGTCGTTGCAGCCCCTCTTGAACTGCTCGCCAGGGTTGCAGCGGAAGCTAAGGTCCGAGTCTGTCGTGAAGAGAAATAATAATTTAATATTCTCAGCGATTTCAATAACACGAGCACTGACTTCATTTTACTAAAGTCATGCCACAAAAAAAAAACCAGTTTCACTCCATAGAGCAGAGAAATAAACATTTGAACTGTACATATATTTACATACAAAGGTTCTAAATAAATTTTCACTTCTACAGACATTCAAACACTAAAGATTAGAGATGCACAATAAAGTAATTTTAAAGATGAGTTAAGATCAAAAGCAAAGAATTTTAAATTGCAGGAAATATAGGATTTACGCGCTTGTTTAAACAAGTAAATAATTAAAAAACAGGACTGCCCTGTGGTGAAACGAATTTTTCCAAAAAAAATATAGCCTATGTTATCCGAAAAGATCTAAGGATTCTAACAATACCCCATATGTCCAAATCTGTTCAGCCGTTCAGAAGTTATGGTGGAATAAAGAAACATCACATACACACATATGTACATACATACACAAATACATACATACATGAACCTTAAAAACATTACACTCCTTTTTTGGGCAGTCGTGTAAAAAATGCTTATTACCCTTTCTGCAGGGCTAAATGATGGGAAAAATACTGATACAGCTTGGAGTTGCAGCTTAAAAGTCAACAAGGGCTTATTAAGAATGCATCAAGACGTCTCGTGTAATATGATGAAGGAGAACAAGGTTGTGAAGTTCAACCAGACTCGCCTGTTGAAAGATCAGTGTCTTCCTCATCAGGTTTATCAGCCTTGCACCGCTTGATGGAGCAGGTGGCGTGGGTGCCGTCAGCCTCACAGCGGCACACGTTGCAGCCCTGGTCAAACACGCTCTCGGGCACGCAGTGCGTCTTCACTTGTGTCGTTGCTTCTGGCCAGAATTCAGGAATTAAGAGCCTCTTTTTTGCACTATACGGGGTTATTTATAAAATTATGTATTCGGTCTTACTAGTTAGTACTAGGCTTGACTATCTATCATGTGATTACCGAAATATAGCTATTACGCAGTCTCATTTTTGGAAGTGGGCCCATCAGATCTAATGAAATCATTTGAAAGGGACGTGAACACTGCTTTGGCCGGCCCAACTCTCCGAGAGTCGTATGGTTCTGGATTTTATTTTAGAGAAGAGTAGGTATGCTACGTCTCGGTACATCTGATGTTAAGTGACGTTGCTGCCGCTGATGTTGTTGTATTAATTCAGAAGGCGAAGTAGCATGTACTGGTTGCAGCGGCCCGCGCTGAATCGCTTGCTGATGCGTTTACAGGAATTAACAGAACTGCAGGGCTAGACAAAGTAACAGTCGTTAAGCACTGACGACAATAGATAAAAATGTATGGACAAACCACGTGACTAGACAAACCACGTTATCGAATGGAGGAAAACACGCTGTTTTTGAAAATCGAGTACGACAATTTGAGCGCTCCCAGGCGTTCTCCCAGGCGTTGTAGATAATTTTAGCGTACTTCGCGTGACAAGCGACAGCAGCAACAGGAGCAGGCACTAGCCAGTGAACAACGCAGCGCATAGAGATGTACTCACTGCTTTCATATGTTTTGTACTGGTGGTCACGTGTTTTTTCTACAGTCTTTAACGCAAATCGACAAGTCATTTTGTCTAGGACCGCAGGTAGGATTTCAAATACCCATATTATGTGGTGATTTGGGGCTATCCTGTAGACCATGGCTTAACGTACACCCTGATAGTACACCCTTCCGGCACTTTTAGCTTATATTTAAGGTGCCATTCTGATTCCCCATCAAGTTTCTAATTCGTCAGAAAAAATATGGCAGTTGCTCAACTGCCTGTGGTATCTCTCACCTCGCTTTCTCCTGGCGCCACCGTTGCCATTGCCGTTGAGCGCCGTGCAGTCGATGCGGGTGCAGGAGTAATCGTGGCCGTCGTTGTCACAGAGGCACTTGTTGCAGTCCATGCGGAATTCGAGCCCCGGCTCGCAGGCTTTCGGGGTCTCCTACTGAACGATTTGTGTGTTATGTCTGGGAGGTGTCGCTTTATTAACGATGGAAATATGAATTTCCCGTTCCCATTCCTGCTCCCTATTCCAACCTTTATACCTACATTCAACGAAGTGTGCTAAAGCAATCTACCTATAGCTGTTGCTATTGATTACTGCAGGAAATTCGGGTTTTTCAAATATTCTACGGGAAATATGGATTTTTCCGGTGATAAAATATAACTTGTGTCCATTCCCAAGCTTTAGTTTATCTCTGTGCAAAAAAATCTCAAAATTGGTTGAGTGTTTTAGGCGTGAAAGCGTAATAAACAAACTTACATTCACATTTAATACGCAGTTTTTCCAGTAATTTATCTTGTGAGAATTTGCATGAGTACACGTATAAGTAAGGAGCTCTAAGAGTAACTAAGAAGAAATCTTAATACCTGTGCAGTCGCCCGAATTCTTCTGCGTGAGGATTGATTCTGTAAGAAAAGAAATAGACTGAAAAATATAACGACAAAATATAAGACTCTAAACGTATCCTTGTAATTGTACGACATTTCTAAAAAATATTGTATTCACGCTGTTCAGCATACTTGTTCAAGTAATGATTAGTAAATTTTGTTACAGGATTGTTAGTGTGGACCAAGAAAGGATTTCTAAATACAAAAAGATTTGAAATTAAAAATAAAACAGGTAATAATAAGTATGTATGTAATACAAATATATTACAAAGTATATAATATAAACCCGCATTACAAAACTTTAGACTAGAAGCAAATAAAAATTAAAAAAACGCGACGTTTCCTCAGGAGAAATGGTTCAGTAAGTACCAAAAATAAATTACATTTAAATAATAAGAAGAAGACACTCCAAAACCTCAAACTAAAACAGACTGTATCCAATACAAATGAAGAGAAGAAGACCAATATTAATAAAACCCAGCCACCACCGAGTGAAAGACTTTAGGAATAGCAACATCAAAATATACCTTGTCCTTTTCTTCCGGCACACAAGCCCTTCGTGTGCAAGAGAAAGACGATCCATCCTCATTGCAACGACACATGTTACAATCAAGCTCAAACACCTCGTCCGGCCTACATTTGCGTTTTATCTCCCGCAGATTCTGCGCAATAATTTATAGATTTAAATATCGGTAACAATTCTGTTTCAATTATAATCAAATAAAGATTATGGTAGACCATGAAACAGAAAACCAATAAAGAAGAAGCAAAATGAAAGAGCAAATGGACTAAGAAACTAATAGCAATGGTAGGTAAGTACTTGAAATTCTGCAGTATTAAGTTGATAAGTCTAAATAGTGATTATACAAAACTTAGTTAAGTAAACAATTATTATCTATACTATTAAATACTGAATCCCAGTACGAGAGATATAAAATTATTCTACTTCCACCACCTAATGTCCAAAATGTACCTCAGATGTTTCATCATGAGCTTCATCAGGTAACTCGGAATCAGTAATGCAGACTTTCCTGGTGCAGAAATAGCTGGTGCCGTCTTCATTGCACCAGCAAGTGTTACAATCCTTAATGAACATGCGATTCGCTGCACAGACTACGTCTTTCTCACTTACAGCCGACCTTAATGCCTAGGAAGTAGAGGGGTAAAGCCGGATAAAATACTGAATCAATTAAAAAATGATACGACAGAAGAAGGCATTTGTAGGAGCTATCACAAAAATCCTTAAAAAGTATCAAAATGAAAATAGAACATAGTAGTTGATAAAAATCTTACAGTGGGAGAACTAAAACATCAACGTGAACATTTGAAATAAAACAACGTTTCAGGTTTGATACTTTAATAAAATATCTCAGAGGTCTTTACGACAATATTATAACTTTTCTGGTTCAAGGCACGATTGGTTGTAGGTCCTGTAAAAAGAAAAAAATATGCTAAATGAAAATTTATTCCGATGATTTTGAAAAAAAGAAAAAAAGATTGACTTTAGTTAAGAACAAGATTGCTAAATTTTCATTAATTGTTTTCATGGGGAATTTTCTTCGTAGCCATTGCAACTTACCCTCAACTCGTGGAAGACCTCTACATCTCTGGGCAAAGGGCAGGGCTTGTTGGTGCACGAGAAGTTCATTCCATCCGCGCTGCAGCGACAAGTGTTACAGCCGATGTGGAAGATGCCACGGGGCTTGCAAACGGAGTGGCGTTCTACGTGATCTGCGCCCTGCAATATTTTTTCCAATTGAGCCTCAATAAGCCTCAGCGAAGCATACTTCGCGACACATGGATCAAACACAAGAAACGGTAGATTAAGTCTCATCAAAACTTAGTTATTGATACATGGGTCAGACGCAAAGAACGGTAGATCCTTTGGCGTTGTGAAGAGAGGAGGAGTTGAACCATCCTCATCTTATTGAGGAGGTTTCGCATTCTAGAAGTTCACCAGTAAAAACATCAGTTGCAGCAAGGGATGAAGCCACAGGTAGGGCAAAAGCTTCAAGTATTTTTACAGGCAGAACTTGCAGTGGTAGAAATTTCAACATCGCTTTATTCTTGAATCCATTAAGCTTTTAGAATAGGGGATACAGAGATTATTAAAATCGAGCGAAAACCGACAGTTTCCATTTTTTCTGTGAGTTTCTTGGCATTTTAATTTAATTTAGTTTTCTTCAATGAACGTTTTGAAATTGCTTTTTATAATCTATGATAAAACCAATGTAAATCTTACCTCACTCTCCATAAAAACCTCGACGTCATCGTTCACATCGCGTACCATGCACTCGTGGTTGGTGCAGGAATAGCTCTGTCCGTCCGCCGCGCACTTGCAGTAATTGCAGTACATTTTGAACGACGCGTTCGCTTTGCATATTGCAGACCTTTTGACCACGTTGTGCTGAGAGCTTGGGCTGCGATTCTAAAACATTTAGATGTTTATCAGTAAAAAAATATTTCGATGTAAAAACGTGTTATAACGATAAGGCATGCGTACGCACGAAAAGCTTGACTCATTGTCACGTTCCGCCTAAGCCGAGCGTGTAAGCGAGAGCGCGAAAGAAGCGATAGAGACTAGAGAGGCACAATCGGCCTAAGCCTTCGGCTTGTGACGCAATGTTTTCTTATGTTTTCACGTAAAGTTATCGTGTGTAAATCGACTTTAGGTACAGACAACCAACTTTTCAAATATTTTTTTATATTCTATAGCATCTGTGTCTATAGTAACCAACGCATACGGCACATAATATTGTATGGACTACTAATATACATAATCTAAGGTATGGACTGCGTTAGGGACAAGGTGCCTACCAGAGATGTGCTATACTATGTTTTGTGTAAAATTAAAATAATAGGAATCGATTGATTTTCATTTCATTTCACACGCGTAAGTAGTTTATGAAAATCAAACGATATGCTTTAGACAGTGCAAAGTGTAACCCGGCCTCTACACTACTCGCGAAGTTCCTCGGTGAAGTACTTAGAAAGTTTACCGAAGTACTAAGAAAAGTTGGCGAAGTTAGACGAAGTGCCCCTTCACACTGCTCGCTCCGTTCAACTTCGGTCCCACTTCGGTCAACTTCGCGAGTATTGTAGAGCACGGGTGAGAGCACAAGTAATAAAGCTAATTTAGTATATGAAATAAACACAATTAAACAAATAAAAAGAAAATAAGTAGAAGTAGGAGAAGATCGCAAGCGTATAGCGTATGCCCTAAGTTACATACAAGAGTATGGGGAATAGAAAAAACTCACTTACCCTTAGACTCAGAACATTAGATGTTCTGGAGTGATGGTGCATCCTTTTCCACTGTGCTTGTTTAATCACATAATTTGTTAAAGAGTTTTTTTAATGATTAATGATCATGTTAAAACACAATAATTATCACTTTAAAATCTACTGAAAATTTAAAAGCGTTAACCATTTGTAATTTGGAATTTTTTGTGTAGAGTGTGAATGGAAATACTTTTAGAGATTTCAAATAAAACCAGATTCTTAAATGCAAACCAATTTCACCCTTTTTACCAAATAATGAAGGATCAGTGTGCTTGTGCTAGGTGTAATTTTTAAGTGAAAAACGGAACATGTTTTTTTTGTGCTTATTTAATTCAAAATAAATTCCTCTACAAGTTAATAAACAATTAGATACTTACGTGAATTTGAACGAATACAAAAAATACTTGAATAGCTACGTTAATATAATATTTAAAAAGTTCAACTTACATCAGATTCGGGGGTTTTTGTACTGCTTTCGGCGGCAACAGGGAAAAAATCAGTTACTGAAAAAGAAAGATTTAAAAGCTTTCAATCACAAAGTTACACGTAAAACTACAAAACGTACAAACAAAAAAGTTAAACGAGTATAGCTTGACCGCTATTAACTTGGCCCTCCCATGGTCTGCGGGACGCGGGGCGGGTGTGCGATCGGCTACACACGATACGATGTAATGACTCGCATCTTGAGAATTCGCCTATGGTATTTTCTGGAGTATGTATCATTATCCACGTCGCAAGATTAATATTATCGCGTGTAGCGTAATTCACGTCAGTCACTGACAGATGATTAGTTAAGCGCACTGATCCCTATTTTATGGATCCACGGTGAACCTAGCCTGAATTGTATAGAATGTTTAATCCATAGAATAGAGATCAGTGGTTGAGTAGCTCCCGCCCCGCGTCCCGCAGACCATGGGAGGACCAAGTTTATAGCGGTCTAGCTATAATTATTATTAAATTAATTGTATGATACTTTCAATCAAGAATTTACTGTGAGAGAATGACAAAATACAATAGTGTCAGAATTCAAGACCATGGATTTAAAAGGTCGTCGCTCGCGCTCTGTCTAGATAGAGCCCTACCGAACAACGAGAGCTTCGTGAGTGCGGCAACTTTTTATTGTAGTGTGTGTGTGTCTTGTAGTGTGTGCCCATTTGAAATTTCTTTGTTGCACGGATACTAGTGAAAAAATGTGTAGCAACGACTCGGGTTTGTCAATTTAGGCAAAGTATTGTTTGCCGCATTTTTGAAGTCGAGGGCGGCCTCTAGGACCTCTATGTTCAAAGGGCTAGTTATTAAACGATATATAGCATAAATACTAAACATGACCCGTAGCCGTAGCCATGACATATTTCCATTCGCTAAAATGGAACGCAATTAAAAAAAACTATGAGAACGATGACAAACAATAACGTAACTTACGCATAACCAACTGTCATTTTCATACATTTATTGAAATTCATTTCATTTGAGCGAATCAAATCGAAATATTATGTCAAGTGGATACGACTGCCGACATTGTAATGAGCCTTTCTTACTGAGAGCTGTCTCGCATCCCATCTTGGTGCACGCAGCATGGCCGTCGCTACACCAACATCTGTTGCAATCGTTTGCCCAAGAAGTTCCTGGAGCACACTTCATTACTGGCTCTGCAATGGAATAAAACAAACTTTACAATTGAAAGGATGCAGTTGTTGACGTTATACAGGCTGGTGTATTTTAATTAAGAAATAGAATATATTACCAATTTACAACCAAGCCTAAGCCTTCGCAAGTCAATATTTTCTGATGATACTCCTGTGTCAGTCCATTAATCCGATATTTCGTAATACATTATCTTTATCTTAATGGGTGCAAGAAATAAAGGAAACCTGAATTATCTACAGCGTCAATCACTGTCAATCTGTCACTTTCGGTGGCAGAGTGATTTCTCTCAGCTCATTTGAGCTATAGGATACCATTACCATTAATTTCCTGAGAAAGCGTAGCGCCGATCTTGTGTGAAGAAGCATCGCAATAAATTTAAAACTGTTTTCACAAATCTGGCACTGCCAAAATTGGCGCTGTTACCAAAGCGATCTATCCAACAGTTGTCAAACGCTTGTTAAGTAAGATAAACGCTAGTTAGTAAGATAGTTCATCAGTTATTAACTCGTAGCCAGGAAAAAAATTGAGCCCCTCAACTATGGCTGGGTCCAAGACAATTTTTTCTAATCCACACATTTTTTCATCTCAAGCGTGGAAATTTTTTCATATGGTCCGAAACAATTTACAGTTGTCAGATGCACAGACAGATTTTAGCCATGTAAAAGCCAATCTATCAATTAGATGAACCGTTTGGTTATTCCTGAACCCGCAATTGAGTCTAGGTCCAAGATATTTTATTCTAATCCAATTCACTGGTTTCAAGGGCGGAAAAATTCGAAAGGCTGAACCAAGTCAGAAATGATTTGCGTCCTTTATGCATCCATTATGGGTTTACCGTATGCTGCATGCTTGCTTTTTTGTTGTCTTTTACTTTAAAAAGAAATGAAACAAATCGTACATACCATCCTCCGAGTCCGCACAAGCCATTTCAGTGCAGGCCCGTGACCCGCCTTCAGTGCAGAAGCATTCGTTGCACTTGGACTTCCACCGTGAACCCGGCAAACATTCTTTCATGCTTCTCCTTAGCGGTGAATATGTTGTGCCTGGAATAATTAAAAAACATATCTTTGAAATAATGATAATGATGGATGCACAGTCACAGGTTGCAACGAGCGACTCTCCACAGCTGAGTGATTCTAAGCCTAAGAGTAGTAGGTATTATGTGGAAAAACTGTTACAGGAGACTTTTTTATTCAATATAGGCTGACGCTTGTCACAATCTCACCTGATGGAAAGTGACGATGTGGTCGAGGATGCCTATTTACTCTTTTCTCAAAGGTAAATAGGCATCCTAATTCCTAGGTTAATAATTCCTAGGTTGTAAGATGCGGGAACACAGATATTATCGGGAGAGCATTAGCCATGCCTACTAAAAATGAAGGAGCGAACCGCTTTATGCGTACCTGTGGTATAATGACGACATAGGATGAAAGCCTGCCTAGTATCTTGCGGTGCGGAGTAAAAATGGGGAGGAACCAGATCAAACAGCCCCCGAGCACACTCTCCGAAATATATCCTATAAAAACCTTCAGGCTCGCAACCTTGCGGTGATGCTCTATAGATTATTATCAAGCTTCGCCACAAGTGGCGAGTCTTCGCCAATGAGTCTCCTAGCCCGTCGATCTACAGCAGCGCAGCAATTTATTTAATTATTTATAGGCAACTTACTTTTTTCTGGTTGCAGTAGTAGATGACCAGTCAAACAACCAATCATTGTGCACATACTGTCTCCGCTGTCAAGGCAAGAACAGGTGTTGCATTCGTTCTTGTAAGACGTTCCGGGCTTACATCTGATGGGATCTCCTGAAAAAACAAATGATTAATCAACAGATTGTAAAGGTCTATTGCGGGTGTTGCTAACCAGGGTGGTGTCCAGAAAATATCCAGTGGTGTACATAATTACAGCGATAAAGCGTATTAGTATTACGCTTTGTGGATCACCTAGTCTTGGTAGACTATTTCCCGGCTCAACTCCGACATAAGGTCCATCCGTGGGGTTGCAACAAAGATTTAAATCGCTAGATGAGCCCTTAACCTCCAAAAACGTCCCACATTTTTGTCTTGTGTGCGACACGTTGTCACTCTCTCTGTCACAAGTGCAACTACAGCATGCTGAGAGCACTAACTCAGCAAGTATGTGAAAGTTTTCGATGTGCACAATGTAGGCTTAGGGCGCATCTTACGGTTTAAATCTTTGGGTTGCAAGCCTATATCTACCCCGAATGAGGATGAACTTCAACCACTAGGATATCACTGTCTTTTTATTCACAGTTTAAAATAAAGTAGAGTACAATTAAAATAAAGTAATGCTGTCTAAACTAAAAAAGTGCAGAAGTGAGTTTACCATAGTCTCCTTTCTCGCAAGTGTCCATCCTCGTACATTCTGCATGCCCGTCTTCAGAACACCGGCATTTGTGGCATTTGCTGTCCCACTCGCTCCCGGCTAAACATTCCGCTTTGCGCCAGCGGACCTTTTCTCTCTCTCGCACATTGTTGGGAGGTTGTGTTGATTCTGGCACTGAGTAATAGAGTTAAAAGAAGTCAATGTGAATCGGTAAAACGATTTACAAGAAGCACACATCTCCATTAGATAGCTCAAACGTTGAAAAAATGTAGTGGAGGGGCGTTCATTTTTAAATAAACGATAAGGGATTTCGGCCCAAGTAGCCTGCGAAATTAAAATTTTATTTAGTTTTTCGGTAATATCCATATAGTATCTCAGTGGTAATATCTAGTAAATATTTTTTCGGGAACCAATAATTTAGAGCAGTTTTTACTGAAAACCTGTGTTGAAAACATGTTGTTCACGCCCGGATGATAGGTACTAAATATTCAGTTGTATAATTCGTTTATATAATAGAGGATTTTTTTTTAATTTATAAGTACTTCGTTGTTACCTTTTTCCGTATTTTCTGATAAACACTGTGCATCTTTTGACCCAGGTTGGCAAATAGGTGCTGAAAAAAAGAAAAGAAAAATACTTTAATGTTAATTAGCTATTACCAACTGTGATTATATCTAGGAAGTAAAGTTGTAAGACAGGTGAAAGCTCCAAGTTTCATTTTATCTGAGGACTGGGTGATAATATTCCAAGAAAAATATTCCTAGTAAACTGAAATCTTCAAAACTGAGTGTGGCGGTTCGTGACGACAATATCCGCGCGCTCAAGACCACTATTACCACATAGAGAAATTTTGAGTGCGAGTTACTGGCTGAATTATTGAATCGAGTGTACTCGTATGACGTGATCTACATATTTTGAATGGTGTAGCTGTTCTTTACTCTCATTTATTTTTATTACAATTCAACAATATTTTTAACTATGTTTCTAAAAAATAAAATTAAAAAAAAAACACGTTATAATATTAAAAAATTGCCAACGCCCCATGGTATCTACCCCGATGGTTGCCTGGAAGAGATCGCTATGTAGCGATAAGGCCGCCATGTTGTACATTTGTTTTTCTGGTTATTGTATTTGTTTTTTTTCTTTCTTCTTGTAATGGTGTACAATAAAGCATTTTCTATCTATTTCTATCTATCTATCTACGTACACCTAAGCGAGATCCATGAGCCTGCTCAACATTAAAACTGTCAGGGAGGAAATAAACAGCTACATTTCCAATTACAAATGTAAGCGACCGAATAAAATAATGTAAAAAAAAATCAAGTGCATATTTGGCTATTGCTTTCGCGCCTTTTTTCCGCAATGGCCGCCGAATGTCACGTGACGCGGTTTCGTCGGTCCGCCGGAGACTTGGCCGCTCCTCCAGTTGCCCTCTAACCTCGCAATTATTGCAGTTCTATTAATAGCGGGCAACAATTGTCTCGATAATTACTACTCGACCAAGATAGCTTTGTCGGCGGCGAATTTCGAAAATTCTATCCTAAACAACGGTAACGAACCAATTTAGGATCGTTCACGTGTACGCGTGTGTGAGCACTAATTGGTCGTTGGTAACTCGTTATACTCGTGTGGTTCTAACTCATAAGTCTGTCTCTTGACTCAAGAGACAGACTTCAAGTTTCTTCAGACGAGTTTTTAGGGTTCCATACCAAGTTGGTAAAAATGGAACCCTTATGGTGAGACTTTCTCCGTCCGTCCGTCCGTCCGTCCGTCCGTCCGTCCGTCTGTCACACTCGATTATTTCAGTAACTATTCAAGCTATCGACTTGAAATTAAGAATAGTTATAGGTAATAGTGACGCGACGTCATAGCAATCATAAAAATTTGAAAATTGTTTTTATATTTATTTAAAAAGGGGGGAAAACCGGGTCGCCAAAATTTCAAAATGAGATAACAATATTGAGTGGGGTATCATATGAAAGGGCGTTACTTGTATATTCTAAAACCAATTTTTATTTATTTTTATGCCTAATAGTTTTTGATTTATTGGGCAAACTGTCGAAAAAAATACCGTTCCCCCTACCTAATCCGCCGCATGAAAAGATTCTTTACGGTACAATATCCAGTAACACTGCCCACATGAAACACCACACAGAATTTTCCAACACTTTCTTCGACAAAAATTGTTCCACTAGTTTTGGGTTTTCGCAAAACAACGCCTGCGTCAATGCAATATATTAAAGTAGGTGGTCACTATGACTTTAAATAATTAAAATTGTGACTCAAATGCCTATTAGTTCGTCCTATATCCAACTGCGTTGATTTCAAGGAATCCGTTATCACAGTTCGTTATCAACGTAGGTACCCATTAGCACCATAACAAGTCTGTGTGAGCTGTGCTTTTCATAGTAAACGGTAAATAACAAAGAAGCCGGTTCTATCGGATTCAGCGAAAGGCGCCCTGACCTCTGGATAACGGGTGTTAGTTAATAAATAATATTAATATATTAATTAATTATACGACATATTTTTATTTAAACCGACATTATAGTTAACTAGGTAAATACGTCTGCCAACCTAATTCAAACTGTTCAAATTGAATTTGGTTTTTTTCCAATTTGTAAACTAATACCTACGACAAAGTAAGTTTTTGAATATATTTCTAATTTCCGACACATTAATAAAAATTGTAGTTTCCGATAAAAATTAGAAAATTGGAGATTTTGTAGCAACTTTTAGGAGAATTTCCTATCGAGAAAATTTTATCCAGTCGTGTTCTGCTAGAGTTTTTAAATTAAAGACCCAAAATACATGACGTTTATATTTGAAAGTAATTGTTTTTTATAGTTTTTAAACTGCAAGTCACTAAAAATCGCTTAAATATACCGTCTACGCCGTTAACTCACATCAAAAAAAGTTTCTAGCTGGTAAAAGATATGGACAACCACTCCGTGGTAAAATTTAGTGAAAAATCTTACATGTCGTTCTTGAAATTATATGTATTTAAAAG
This sequence comes from Coenonympha glycerion, assembly GCA_963855885.1. Taxonomy (NCBI): domain Eukaryota; kingdom Metazoa; phylum Arthropoda; class Insecta; order Lepidoptera; family Nymphalidae; genus Coenonympha; species Coenonympha glycerion. The sequence continues at coordinate 3,208,160 of OY979631.1, forward strand.
TTATATAGTTCTAGTTATCTAGAAGCATGACATAATAATTTATATAGCGTAATAATAAAATAAAATCAATATCGCATTGCTCTATAACCCAAAGTGCTAATAAAATTGTTGCAGGAATTGCGATAGAAAACATGATGTCATTAAAACAGCAGGGCGAAAAAATGTGATGTCAAAACGTAATTTTCAAGTGTTGTGATTGGTCAAAACCTATGTTTCGACATTGATATAGTTCTTCAATGATTGATACTCGTACATTTTCAGCCGATCGCCCTACGGACGTAGCTGACTCTACTACCTACCTGTTTCTAATACCTAGTTTGCTGACCCGGTGAGATAAATCTTGATTTTTAATCTCTTTGAAGCAGAATCAAAACTGGATACAATTCTATTGATAGAAAGTTCTCCTGAAAGTTGCTCCAAAATCTCCATTTTTCTAATTTTATCCGAAACTATAGTGGATTTTATTTTTGAATTAATGTTAATGATAATTTTTGTTTTAATGTGTCGGTAATAATAGTATCCAAAACGCTCAGAAACGTATTTTGATAATTGGCTTAGTTTCTTAGCAATTAGGTTTACGTCATTTTTTTTGTCACATTCTTCCACGACGTTGCATGTCACACCCACCCAACAAATTCGTAAGGGTAATATCGTAAGGGTATCGTATCGTATTCGTATTCGTAAGAAGGACAAACATAAAATCAGTATATCACCTTAACGTGAAATCAACGGGTCTGCCCGCGAAATTCAAAATTTTCGTGGTTTTTTGCAATTTATACGCTAATTAGAGATGATAGGCTTATGGCAATCAATTTGCGAGAATGGCAGTATCATCTTTACATGATTATATCAAAATCTTTGCATAAAAATGTGTATCCTAGGAAATTAGTCCAAGTATCGAGTTTTATGTGAGTAACTCGCAAATCTCGGACTAATTTCTTTAATTCGACACTTTCGAGCAGAGATTTTTATATAAACACGTGAAGAAGATATTGGGATTATCGCAATTTGACGGCCATAAGCCTATTATGTCTTATTAGCTTAAAAATCGCGAAAAACCACGAAAAATTTGAATTTGGTGGGCACAGCCGTGGCGTGCTCCTTAATAGGCTGGCGGCGTCAAGTCTCGCCACCAATTTAGTTAACGGGAGTGTTCCATCATTATTTATTGTTTGCGCGTGATTTGTAATACGTGCGGCCCGCCCGGCGCGTCGCGTGTCGTGGCCAAATAGCCTCAAGTAGACCGTAGTTATCAAATATCAATATCAATTGGCATAAGTAGGGTTTTACAGCATAAAAATGCTAAGATATGTGTACACTTATTTTATTTCTGTCCTTCTTGCTCTTACGAATACCTACGTTAGTTGATGCGACAGCGTTGCGGAAAAATATAATAATTAATAAACGACGTTTTACCATAGGCTTAATAATCTATAGACGAAAATTTACATAAAAACTAAGCCAAAAGTTCATTTCAAGCATTTATTGGATTGGTATTATTGTCTAGCACATTAAAACCAAAACAACAATTATACTTATATCTACTGTAGTTGCCGATAAAAATGCGAAAGATAGAGATTTTGGAGCACCTTTTGTGAGAACTTTCGTCGAAAACATTTCTACCAATCCTGTTTGTATTGACCAAAGTTTTTACGAAAAAGGTATCGTGCTTAGATCCATATAAACGTTATGCTCGCAAAACTAATTGCCATTTAAATAAACATATACGATGTACATATTATAATATTAAGTCTACTATTTGTGAAGAACTAAATAAAGGAGAATGCCACAAAATGGGCTAGATTTGCGTCACTCTGCGTCTCAAGCACGTATGCATGAAAAATCTTCTTTCAAGTTTTAATATTTCATATATTTATGTTAGTGAAATGTGAAAAGGGGTTCAAAGGTATAAAAAAAATTAAACGTTTCGAAACATGTGGAACCGCCATGCCACTTATAAAACAGAAAATTAACCACTTAGAAAATAAGATTATTACAATTTCCCTGTTAAAATCTTACTTATCTTTTTTTTACATAATATTGAGGATATTTCTAATGTTTTACCGATGATTTGGTTAAGACGCAAGGTATAGCCCAATTTTCATATAAAAATCGGCATTCTTCTTTGAATATTCACCCGGATGTTACATATCCACCTAGAGTTTATGGGGGAAACGGGGAAGGAAACCTTCAATTAATAAAAAATATTATGACAAATGAGCTCGGTGAAGATCAATGATATACAAATTAATGGCCCTGGTACATAGTAGCACAGGTATCGTAAATGTAATAGATATCACTGGCGGGAACGCGGTGAATGCGAAAGTGAATCCCGTGCTTCCGCCAGCGGGTCCGTCGTGGAAACAGACAGTTTTTAGTGGGTGCGAGCCCCACATAACCCTTCCGTTTCCCCTGACGGAAGGGTATGCATTAGGCATTTTCTGTCTATAAAAAAAAAAAAAAAATGTAATAGATATCAGGGTCAGCTAACAGGATAGCAATCGCTAGAGGACACGGAAGGGCATTGCCCGCAACAGGCTTTCGCGCTCGATTACACGCACTTGCAAATAAATGTGCCAGCCAGCTTCGAAACTTTCTTTTCGAATGGTATCTAGGGGGATGGCAAAAGAAAATTGATTGGAATGAATTTTGCGTGACGAAAATTTTAGACAATCTACAATGAATGTTTGTCTTCCTAGTCATCAGAATAGGCACGCATACAATCACGTATTAGATTTTGTATGACGAAGTCGTTAGCGCGAGATAACAGAAAACAGCGCCATCTATCGATCCATAGGTGAAATTACACATGAAAATATAAAATGGATTTTTTTAGTTGTTATTCCAAACTTTTTTTTATCGAGTGTTCTACCGACACTCATATCATTTTTATTTTATGACGAAGAAACGGACGACAAGGGACAAGAATGACGATACGGGATCCCCTTGTCATGATCATGACAGAATTATATATATACGTAAAGAAATTCTGCCCGCTGATTGACCGAATCCGCTGTTTTTTTTTTCAACCAATCAGTGGACAGAACTTTTTTACCATTATGATAGCGATGAATACGTTTTTCTTATACAATCATCTAGCAGTTCTTAAGTGGCCAGAGTAAAAAAACTTTTTCATGCTCTACCTACTCGTAGTATAGGTATTTTTAGTCGGATTTAAAGTTCAAAAACGATTGATGTTCCGAATCACGCGCGTTCCGAGCTTTATTACAACTAATCTGACGTAAACAAAACACATCCGCGCTTTCCGACGCGTGTTTATGTAATTAAACTTTATCTTGTAAGCAAAATGTTGACGCGCACGGATTTTTCTCTATCGTCATAATCATCTGGTAGTCGATTTACGTAACTCATCGGCTTTATCTCGTGAAGTGAAATGTTTAAAAAGGTCATCCCGTTTATAAGTATATAAACAGACAGATATTGAAACCAAAACATTTTTTGAGAGCATTGAAAAATTAATTTTACTACTATTGACTTTTTTTCGAGGAGGAAAAAATCCCTAACGGATATCTACCAATGGCAGGATATGTCCGATTCACACGGACTAAAACAACGTCCCCGTTTTCCGGGTCATCAGCTCGGAACCGCAGAGCATTACTTCATGCCGGACCTCTAATTCCACTTTTCCTTTTCTTCCTTTTTCCTCCTTATGCCACTCAGCATTTGGCTGTATCGCTGCTATGCGTCTTCGCTTGACAGCATGCGAGTTATTGGGTCATGGGCTTCTACGTCAGTGTCTGCGTCCTGTGCCGTTGATCTTAAATCTACACAGGCGAAGCACTCGAAAATCGCATGTCTTGGGGTGTCTATTTCTCCGCAAAAGTAGCACATGTCTGTTGGGGGTTTTCCGATTGTGAAAAGGTAGGTGTTGAATACCCCATGACCGCTTAGCACCTGCGTTGCGTTGCGTATTGACATAATTATAGCGTATTTTACTAAGATTATAAACGCGAAAGTTTGTAAGTATGGATGGATGGATCTTTGTTACTCTTTCACGCCGCAACTACTGAACCGTTTTGACTGAAATTTGGAACATATTATAGATAGCTTGTATCCCGGATTAGCACACAGGCTACTAATTACTATTTATCCCAGAAAAATCCATCGTTCCTACGTGATTAGCGAAAAACCTAATTCACGCTGGCTGAACCACGAGCAACAGCTAGTTTAATATAGTTCAAAACGGAACATGGTCGAGAATCGTGAAATTAAATTTACGTTGCACGATAAGGTTGAGGCATTGTATTGTTGGTTATAATACATTTAATTTTACATTCTAAACCAATAGGCATAAAGTTAATTTATCAGTGTCAACTTTTTGTTTTTATTTCTTCATTCACTTCACTCAGTATGTAAAAACGTAAAGAGAATCACCCCCAGCACCTACTTATCTAGTATCTACTTGTTTCGTATACGTAATGTGAACTCTGGCTTGAAACAGCCGAAGTCCGTTCGATCACAGATAAACCCCCGCTTGAATCATCATCCGATAAATATTTATTGATATGAGTCAAATGTTTTACTAATAATGATAATGTTAAACTCCACTGAAACAACTATCTTAGTAAATATCACAGTAATCTATTTACTTTGCCAGAAAGCGTGTTTTATTTTATAATGGAAAACTTACAGCTAAATCTTACAGACTAGTCTTACATCTAATTATCTTACAGCTAATAACAAGTTTTCACAACTGGGTAGAGGCAAAAGATAGAAAGAAGGAGTTTAAATATCAAGTGGAAGAAGTTAATAGAAGGTTGGTAGAAGAAGATAGTGGAAGAGTGGAAGTGTTAAAAGTTAAGTTATCAAGAAGGGATTAAAGAAATAGAATCAAAATAGTTTTTTGCCATAAATTGGCGAACACTATTTATACCGCCGTGAAGTAGATCAATCCCAAGGTCCCTGTATAATGCATTAACGGGCTAAAAGGGGTTTTTAAGCGATTTTTTTAATCCTGCAGATTATAAACTTGTAAGATAATTACTTTGGGTCTTTAATCTAAACTCGCATAGAAGCAAAAACATGAAAGAAAACATTTTCTACATAGAAAGTTTTCCCAAAAGTTGCTACAAGATTTTCGTTTATTTTTCATTTTTATCAAAAACTACGGTAGATTTTTATGCATATTTTTGTAATTTGTGTCGATCATAATAATTTACGTAAACGGTCAGAAATATTTTTTGATAACTGGCTTATTTTTTAGTGATATTTCCTACAAATGCTGCCTGTCGCAATCACCAATGTATTTGTAAGAGCGAGGAAGTCCAAAATAAAAACCGTCTTGGACCTTACTAAAGTTAGGTAGAAAATAAAAATTAGTTTTTCTCAAAAAATTACACGACAAAAATGTGTCTCCTTTTTTTGTCCGGCATTTCACAACGTCCTTCTAGTATGCTAAACGAGCTTGTTCAGTTCTCTCGATATAACGGTAAACAGATTACAGATGGACACATTTACGTACATAAATATATAATAATAATAATTTATGCTAATACACTCCGGTTTGGTTGTTTATTTATTATGTTTTTATCCAATGGAAAATCTCGTATAATTCAAATTATAATATTGAACAGTATGATGACCGACTTGGTGAAATCTTGAATTTTGCAAGTATAACATTATAATCAGTTGTAATATAAATACGTTAATTAATTAACAAAAAAAACTTAATTAGGTAATTAAAAGAATCATCAAAATCAATTCACCCAGTCAAGTAATGTGGTAACAAACATAAAAAAAACATACAGTAGAATTGAGAACCTCCTACTTTTTTTGAAGTCGATCGAAGCATCGAATACTTTACATCACTAGTCGAAGAAGTCGAAAGTAATACCACTTTGCGGAATTCCAAATTATTCGACTTAGAAACCACAGAACTGTAGACCGCAAAATCGGATGAATTTGTATGACCCTTAACCGTGTCTATTCTTCCAATTACTTTCTTTCGTTATACGTTTCGCCCCGATGCTGGAGCCTCATCAAGAGATGTTGACTTGTCAAGGTTACATTGTAAATATTTAGAGGGCTAGGTACAAGCAAAATGATTTTGTGGTAGGTAAAATTGATAACATACGAACTTATGTATCACAAGTTCGATTGTTCTATTCTAATGAAAGCACCATTGACTAGAAGTTACTTCATAAGGGGAAAACCTGATTTCTCAGTAACTCTAAATATTATATAAAATATTTATAATGGAATTGTAGGTACACTAGTAGCGTACGCCCGCGGCTCCACTCGCGTGAATTACGAGTTTCCACAAACCTCGCGGAAACCATGGATTTTGCCGGTATAAAAAGTAATTTAGGGTATTATCTATCTCCATTCCAAATTTGAACCGATTTTCAATTACGACTTGAAAAATTATTTCTTCATACAAACTTTGGACCCCCGTTACATCCTCTTAGGGGATGAGTTTTGAAAAATTCTTTCTTAGTGCACCCCTAGACCTGAAAAGGAACTCGTAAGGCTATGTCATTGATTTATAAACTAACTAATTTGGGGTCAGTGCTAATAAGTGTCCGAACCGAATGACATACAAAACGCGAAAAGACATACAATCGCACTTCTGTCTCGTGTTTGAAAATTAGGCTGTATGCGAAAAACCACAAAAAATTGAATTTCGCGGGCACACCCGTGGCATGTCCCTTAATTTAAAAAATTATTAATTCAGAAGTACCGATTAATATACGGATTAATGTACCGATGTGTAGAGACCGAAGTCTATAAATAATAAAGTTTGGATTTTAATTAGCTTGGTAAGGAATTCCATATAATATGATACCTCCATGGTCGTTAAATATCCTTTGGAAATCCAGCGGTTTGTATAAATTTAAATATGCATCAAAATTTCACTCGCGGTGGGAATCGAACCCACGTCCCCTAGCTATCGCGGCTAGGAGCTCTGAGCTACGCGAGACTGTCTCACCACGACGAAATTCGGATGCATATTGTTTTTCGTTCTTAGGCAGAACTAACGCTCAGAGGAAGAGCTCCTAGCCGCGATAGCTAGGGGACGTGGGTTCGAGTCCCACCGCGAGTGAAATTTTGATGCATATTTAAATTTATAGGAATAATTTCCTAAGTGTGTGAAAACACTATAATATAAAATATAAGTAGTCCAGCGGTTTGGTTATATGTCAGTCAGTCAATTTCTTAATTTAGAGATGACAAATAAATATTAAACGGAATCCTTGTGTTGTTTAGGTAATCGTGGTGAATACGTCACATACCCACTGACTGCGGGGGTCGGGATCTGCCTCCATTGACGGCCTCTTATCTAGTGGCGTAACGTTAATTCTACGAATTCAGTTCCAATTCTATACCTACCTAAATAAACAATTAATTATAATTGGTCAAGTGCAAGTCGGGTTCGCGCACTGAGGGTTCCGTACCATCAAAACCAATTCCAAAACAAGCAAAGGAGAATGCCAGAAAATGGGCGAGATTTGCGTTACTCTGCGTCTGAAGCACGTATGCATGAAGAATCTTCTTTCAAATTTTAATATCGCATATATTTATTTTAGTGAAATGTGAACAGGGGTTTAAAAGTATTATAAAAAAGTACTTAATTAAACGTTTCGAAACATGTGGAACTGCCAAGCGACTTATAAAACTTAGAAAATTAACCACTTAGAAAATCTGATTATTAGAAATTCCCTGTTAATATCTTACAAATCTTTTTTTTTTACATAATATTGAGAATATGTCTAATGTTTTACCGATTTGGTTAAGACGCAAGGTATAGCCCAATTTTTAATACAAGAATCGGCATTATCCTTTGTTACCTACCAATTATTATTATTACTTTAGTTGGGACTTGGGAGAATTTGTAAACAGCATGCTAAGTGAAGTCTGACGTCACAGTTCACAGTATTAACTACGAGTATAATTATATATTGTTATCTGTCTAAAAAGAAATAAGTAATAAAATGCTTGCAATATTTTTTGCAGATTTTTTATCATTATATTTGTTAAGTAATTGAAAAACGATATTTTGATTTCAATTAACTTAACTACCCAATTATCTAGTTATACTAACCTAAGTACTTCCTTCTCTGCAAACCATCAACTCTACCCGCCATATTCTTTCGTTCTTTAGTACCTAGTTATACAAGGAAGACGGCGGGTTCCCATTGCAATAATTATATTATTGTTGCATCCTAATTATTAGAAATAATTATATTACAATTACAAGCACGCACACTGACGTAAGCGATAAATGCCGTTGCGAGATGCATGGACGGATCTATCCAATCCATTTTTTTTTATCGACAGAAATGCCTTACTGCTAAAGCATTTTATATGGAGCTTACACCTAGGGTTGCCAACCGTCTTAGTTTACCCGGGAGACTCCGGTAGTAATGAATAATCGACTTCCTGGGGAACAAAAATTTCTTCGGTATATTTTTTTCAAAAATATGTGCGTAGGTAATTGTACTTCATTCGCACGTTGTATGCAGTCTGCCCGGTTCGATTTACCGTCCGACGCGACTTTGAAAATCTGGTATTAGTTATTATGCACGTGACTTTGTGGATTTTTTGAAAATCTGGTAGTATGCAAATATTAGATGCTGCCCGAAAACAACATAAATCTAAGTTTAAACATTAGTTCAGGTAATTTTCATTCCACGTACACACCTCCCCCTCTACCACCCCCCCCCCCCCTTTTATGGATGGGGGGGGGCACTAAACATCCATAAAAGTCTCCCGGGTTGGTCCTTTCAAGAGTTTTAATTTGTAAAGGCTGTTTACACGGTTGAATCCACAGCCATAGCAAAATCTTTTTCGGACTTCGAAAAACAAAAGGTCTCAATGTTATTTTTCTTTTTGTTATATTTAAAATCTGTGGTTCTATAATCTATGGTAATAAAATAGACAAGACAAACATCAAAAATTCTGTTTACTATTCCTAAAACGAAATCTCAATAGTTGAAACACCAGTTTGGAACCCTCGTATAAACTTAGTTTTTAAGTCGTTAATCTTTTAATTAAATAGTTATCACTATTAATAAGTATACCTACTTAATTATTTTTACTGACTATTCATAAGAGCTAACAAGTAATGGCCTATATGAAATAAATGATTTGATTTGATTTGATTTGATCATTTCGTTTCACATCACAAACAGTATTATTGTGCAATGGCATTAGGTTACCTAGGTATATATTTTTTGTACCTATGTAGATTTCTAAGAAAGCATATAAATCAATCTCCGAGATCATTAGATAAAAAAAAAGTATAATAATAACGTGATAAGTACTACTATCTGCATAGTAATTATAATAATCTTTGAAAACAATGGATTCAGTACTTAGTTACGTTTGTTCATCTCAGAAGGTAAGGAGAAGTCATTGCGGAAGGTCCTCATAATTGGTTTAATTACTTACCTACGACAGTCTTACAAAAATCTTTACTTTATTTTTAGGGTTCGGTACCAAAATAGTAAAAAAGGTACTCAGGTAACGGTAACTCTATCTGACTACCATGTATATGGAATGGGGGACGTTATGTTTTTGACATTTAGCCAATTTAGCAAATAACATAAATAAAAACCGGCCAAGTGCGAGTCGGACTCGCGCACCGAGGGTTCCATACCATAAATGAAGTAAAACATTGAAAGAATCACTTTTGTTCATGAATTTACGAGTATAATTTACATGTAAGTAGGTATACTTTTGTTGGCGAACCGCAAACGTAACTTTGTTTTTGGTGGTTTATTGTTATTATCAAAAAAAGTATAATAGTTAGGGAGTTGATTTTATTTTTTCTGTAAAAAATACATTAATGTCTATTGATCATAATTATTTCAGATTTTTTTGATTGATATTTCATTTTGAAAATTCGAAGCCCAGGTTTTCCCTCCTTTTTAAATAAAAATAAAAACAATTTTTAATTTTTTATGATTGCAATGGCGTTGGGTCAGTATTACCTTAAACCATTCTAAATTTCAAGTCGATAGCTTCGATAGTTACTGAAATAATCGAGTCAGGACGGACGGACGGACGGAGAAAGTCGCACCATAAGGGTTCCATTTTTACCAAATTGGTATGGAACCCAAAAAAAAAGATTTTCAACGCTTTTTGACTGCAAAGACGTTGGGCCCACAGATTTTAGTTGGGCCATTATTACTACTGTTCCAATCTCAATATCATTAATAGAACTGAAATAACGGGCAGTGACAGACAAACAGACAGACAACAAAGTGATCTTATAAGGGCTCAATTTTTTTCTTTTGAGGTACGGAACCCTAAAAAGGATTTTAGGGTTCGATACCTCAAAAGAAAAATACGTAACTCTTATAAGATCACTTTGTTGTCCGTCTGTCTGTCTGTGTGTCACGACCCTTTATTTCAGTAGTTTTTGATTTAGTGGGCAAACTACCGAAAAAAATACCGCCTGTATGTCTATAAATGTGGATTTTATATTCTAGTCTCTCGTACCTATTTACTAAGAAACAGATTTTCCTTATTAAATTGCAAGAAGTGTTGAATTGTATTTATTAAAATCCTATTAGAATAAATTTATTTTTTGGGTAGAGTAGCTTACGAAGGGGAAAATAAAATCGTCTGTTTGTCTGTCACGATCGGTCCATCTTTCACGGTTAGTAGTTCCCTCAATATACTGGAACCATTATTTTGCCAGTAATCTAAATATTACATAGGTACATAAGTGCATATAAAGTCATTACAATATTTTACGCAATTTCCTATGAATATCTGTCTAAAACTTTGAAAAAAATAGAGAAGATCTAAGTTTTTTACCTTCAAATGTTCACAGGCTATTTTATTATTTATATTCACTTTATAAATAAAAAGTTAAATTTATAAAGAATATATTTAAGGGGGGCTTCCATACAACAAACTTGAAAAGTTTTTTACCTACCTACAATACAACTTAGGAAAGAAAGTATTATGCGAACATAGTAAGGAGCTACTTACATGGGCGTAACCAGGATTAAGTTTCGGGAAAGGTTTTTCAAGAAAGTACATGAAAAATTTGAACAAAATATAGTATATTAATATGAAAAAAAATATGAAAAATTACGGTAGGTCTGACATTATTTATCTAGTATTTTATGGTGATCATTATATTTATCCCCTTTATCTATTCGAAGGATAAGGATTCGGTTTGAACCCCCTAAACCCCCCTAGCTACTGGTTACTTGTAGTGTATTATATAAGACTATTTCTTATATATAATACACTACAAGTAACCGTCAAACTCGATTATTTCAGTAACTACCTATTAAAGTTATCGATCTGAAATTTGGAATAGTTTAATCATAAGAAATGGAAATAGTTTTTGTTTTTATTCAAAAATTGGTCAAGTGCGAGTCGAGCTCACGCACTGAGGGTTCCGTATCATCAAGAGTAGGTATATTCCGTTTCTTTATAGTATTAAAGTGAACAGACCACTAAATCAAAAACCGTGCATAAAAATCACGTTTATTGTATGGGAGCCCCCCTTAATTTTTTATTTTGTTTTAATTTAACTAAGTATTTATTTCGACAGTAAGTATATGTATAACTGAATATTCTGTGAAAATTTGAAGCGTTTACCTGTTACCGTTATCAATATCGAGCAAAAATAAGCAAAAAAAATACGTTTGTTGTTTGGGAGCCACCCTTAATTTTTTTTATTTTAATTTATCTATTTATTTCTATAGTAAGTATCTAACTAAATGTTCTGTGAAAATTTGAAGCGTCTACCTGTTACCGTTATCAATATCGAGCAAAAATAAGCAAAAAAAATACGTTTGTTGTATGGGAGCCACCCTTAATTTTTATTTTATTTTAATTTATCTAATATTTATTTCTATAGAAGGTATTTAACTAAATATTCTGTGAAAATTTGAAGCGTCTACCTGTTACCGTTATCAATATCGAGCAAAAACAAGCAAATAAATCACGTTTGTTGTATGGGAGCCCCCTTAAATATTTATTTTATTCTATATTTTAGTATTTGTTGTTATAGCGGCAACAGAAATACATCATTATGTGAAAATTTCAAGTCTGTAGCTATCACGGTTCCAGAGATACAGCTTGGTGTCAGACGGACGGACGGACGGACATCGATGTCTCCGGAACCCTAAAAAGGGCGGAAACCCAGTATTTTGAAATTTTAAAATGAGATAACAACTTGACACAACATATTTTAAGAAAAATTAAATGAACCTAGGTACCTAGGTCAAAATTTTTTTTTTTTCACAAAAACCTAAAGTTTTGGATTTAAGTACCTACCTCTCTACTAAGTATTTTAGTAGTTAACGACAAAATAAATTTTTGCTGTACCTATGTAGGTATACTGTCTATATACTATCTGTATAGTATATACTATCTATAATAGATATATGTATGTTGCTCCTGTGTTAGAGCGAAACGTACTAATGGAAAGAGAAAGTTTGTGATTTCATATGGTAAGTAGGTACTATCAGGCTCCATACAGAGATACCGACATTTTGCAAAAGGGAGTTTTTTTTGTCGTACATTTTTTTTAAGTTAATTTATGTAGGTTTGGCAAAAATTGTAGAAATAACGGAGGCGCCACTGTCAATTCAAAATCAATTGAAATTGAAATATGTATTTAATAATTTATACAAATTCAAAATATTAAAATGAAACAATACTAAACATACCTAACAGTTTTATATGTAACTCGTATCAAAATACAAAAAAAATATCTGTTTCAAAACTTTTTTCTTTCAAAATTAAGGAAACTTTCAAGAGATACTCACCACTCCCTCTACTTAAACTCGCCAAGCATACGACAAAACTGACCACCACTAACCACTTCATCTCACAAAACTCCTAAAATAATATTCACAGCACAATAAAAACACAACTTTATCATTGACTCACTCGAGCCTCGACCGTTTCTTGCCACGGCATGGACAATACTGAAGTAATCTTTATACAACTGGCAAATGCACTATATCATTAAAAAAGCGAAGATCACAATTTTATTCATCCCTTAATAAAAAAAATATAAAACCTGCACGCTTTACTTTTTTATTACAGATAAAAATTACAGTTATCTCGACGAATTCCAATTCGAAAATGGAATGCAATCAAAACATCGTCCGAAACGGGCGTGGTTTTTTTATGACCTCATATTAATTGATACTTGTTTAATAGCTGAACAAGCCCTCAAAAATTTAACACTTGTGGGAACTTTATTATGCTTTGGGACTGTTAATTATAATAATATAATTTGGGAAAGTAATTATAATAGCATGCCTAAGGAAAAAGCTTGCGTTTAAGTAGTAAGGAACTTTAATGATTTTTATTATTATTAATTCATATTTTTTCTTCTACCTTTTTTTGGCTAACTAACGTACCTACTGTTATAGGTCAATGTGGGTAAATGTAAGCAGAGGTAAACGCTCGTAGTTTTAATTAAATCAGTTTCTGAGTGTAACGAAACGCATCTATAGTCTATACTTTCAGACAATACTTAGTCTATACTCTATAGATGCGCTGTGATATTAATTAAAACTACGCAATTATTGAATGCGTTTCCATTTACCTCTGTTTACATTTACCCACATTGGCTATACCTACTGTAGAACTGTAGGTACCTACTCGAATAAGCTTAAGTATTAATTATTATTTACGAAACTTAATTGGTACTAAAGTTTAAAAATATAATAAAAGACACAATGAAATGGTTCATATTAAATAATTTTACGAAGAAATCCTTTTACGTGCTCTCAGCAAAACGAAGCTCGCTCGTTCAAAAGAATAAAACCGAACGTGAGCCGAACTTTTTCGTCCATTAAAAACTTTTTGGAAGTTTATGTCTACGGCCGCAGGCTTCAAAGGCTTGCAAAAATTAAAAAAAAAAAAATACAAAACCGCACCTAGCAACAGACTGGCCGGTCGCCTCAAAAATAAGAATAAAAACGGGAAAATGCGAATTCTAAATATAAACGGTAACATTCCGAAGAGAACAAGAACTGTCGTAAAAAGCGCAGTAAAGTTAGGCGCCCCTTTTTACATTACGATGTTTTAAAACTTACCAACGATTACTCTTACTGCCTAACTATGATATCTGGAGCTCAATAAGAAAACACGTTTTGACTTCATAGCTATATTTTCCAGACAGCAGAAAGAATACATGACAATGACAGACAGTTGTTGACAACCAAATATTTAAAAACTACCCACCACCTTTATTTTATTACACAGAGGTAAAACTAAGACATTCCATAGATTACACATAACACATACATCACACTAACATATAAACGTGGAATAGTTATACTCAGTTTTGTACTTTTTTTGTCGTCAACAATTTGACATTCGACGGAAAAAGAAAAAACAGAGTATAGCTATTCCACCTCTATTCCACGTTTATTTGTAAGGGGGATAGAGTTTATAGAAGTTATCATTCAAGAAAAAAAAATTAAAACAAGCTTTTATACGTACCTACCTACATATCCGTATTCTTATGAGCAAACTCTTTTATTTGATATCCATATTTTGGAGTGCATAAAAATAACTAACCATTATACTAACTATCTTGGGAATCCCGCCATGTTGTATTTAAAATAATTTCACAAGTAATCATGCATCGTCATCCAAAATAAACATTGTACTTACATATTCAAAATTTCAGCTTGATCGGCTGAAGATATCTACTTCAAAATTGAGTTCCAAGAGTTTTCACGAACAGTATCATAAAGTATTTCATTATGACACACGTGTGATTTCCTTTATTTGCCAGGCTAACGCACGTTTTAGATAGGTTAAGAAACGTACGTACCTCTCGTAGAAATATTGTATATGGATTTTTTTATCACACCCGCTCGGTAAGTTATCTTCAATTTTAGAAATGCCGCTGTTAAATACCATTTTAATCCCTATCCTGCAAAGGCATTTCGAAACCTCCGTAACGAAAATAGCAGCTCTTGATTAAAAAAAAGTGCACTCTGGGAGTTAGGTAAAGACTTGAACAATGAGTTTGTGTATATTCTTTGAAACGTCTGATTACTCTACATTACACATACTCATTATAATTGCGGTAACAGTAAGCCCGGTTTCCACCAAAGCAGAACATAGCGGAGCTGTGTTTGTTAACCAATCAAATTTTGACAAGGAGAGAGGAGATGTCGAAATGACGAAATCTCATTGGTTTCTTAAACACAGCTCCGCTCTGTTAACGGTTTTCCCATCTCAAAAATAGTCCCACAAGAAATTTTCACTTCTAAATTGGATCAGGAAAACATCGGATCGCAGTCGTCTCGTGAAGTGTAATCGGGTGTAAAAACGCGGTTTCTTTGACGACGCCGGCCGCGCGGCGCGGGCGGCCGAGCTCCAAGCTCAGAGATTTCACGTCCGAGATAGATGGAGATAGATGTTATCAATGCACCAGACGAGACTAAAATTGGATTAGTCGAGTTTTGCTGGCTGAGCGCACACCTAACAAGGTCTATTTACTGTTCCCTTATCTTTTTTTAGTAGGTACTTGCTTTATTTATTGTAGAAATAAATAAAAAAATAAAATTAAATAAAAAATTAAGGTAGGCTCCCATACAACAAACGTGATTTTCTTGCTCGTTTTTTTAATTTGGTGGGCAGGGGTGTTTAGTTTACCTCTATACTATTGAGAATGGGTCTTGATGGTACGGAACTTTCAGTGCGCGAGCCCGAATCGCACTTGACCAATTTTTTTAGGGTTCCCTACCCAAATGGTAAAATAGAACATCTAGATTAGTCTATTAAACTTTTACCTGCTGATTTTCCGCATCGTCTGCATCGCATATTATGATTACTGAAAATAAGTCATTTTAATTCCAGCGCTGGTTTCATCAAAATAGGATAGTATGAGAATCAAAATGACTAATTACGAACAGTTGCATACAAGATTAACAAGGACAATAACTACCTACGACAAGGAAAAAAAAAATACAAAACTTACGCCATAGTACATAGGGACAAAACAATTTAATCGATAAAAGTCACATCTCAAAACTTGAATAAAAGTTTTAACAAAATTAAGTAAGCACCAAACAATATTATTATCAAATTGAGGGGGGAAAATATGCAAAGGAAATGAACTCTGAATAGAATACTTAAGTATTTGTTACTACTTTACTTTGTTTGTGAATACTTATTTGTTATTTGTTGTTGTTGTTGTGTTTGTTGGTGCAGCAAAGTGGATTTTTAAGCAGAATGTCGAATGCTGAGCGACGAAGGATTTATTGCCATGCAAATGTGACAAATATCATATTGACCTATTACAAGAGCCTGTATATTAGGCCTATGTGAAATAAAGATATTTTTATTTATTTAGAAGTATTCTAGGCTTGAACCCTGAGCGCAGCGAGAGGTTCGAAGAATAGAAGAGGTTCCTGAGCTTAGCGAGGCATTCAAAGACACGAGCCTCAAAAAAATTTGCGGCCGTATATTTGACTCACGTATGTGTGCCTCGGCACTGCTCGACCCACAATGTAGGTACACGTTCGTCCATCAATGCCTCTTTTGCTGGCCGCTGCAGTAATATACAATTACCTACCTAAGTATTCAGTAGGTACATACAGATAAGTGTGTTGTTCTGTACGGACATTACGGAAGTTGTAATATAACTACTTAGGGATGATTAATTTACTAACATTTTTCTACGACATTTTGGTACGTATACGAATATCAAATGAATGGACAATGTATGGTCACCTTTAACTTTATGAGGACCACTTTTTATATTTATAAAGTAGTTTTTTCCGCGAACCCGTCCGCACAATCGGAACATAGATCTATCTCAAAATAGAATACAAAAAAATTGCGACTAAAATTACACTACTGGGCCTGTGTCTCGACTTTTATGTCCCATTTTGAGTCGATGTAGGTATATATCTAGCAGGACTGGTTCTGCTCTCGAGTTAGAGTCAATTTAAAAAAAATACTTACAACACTTCTTTAATCCGAACCCCTTCTACGAGTAATTCGAACATCTCTGCAATCCGAACGCCCCACGCCACACAAAATGAATACCTCCCAACAAACTAAAATAAAATACTGCATACCATAAAAAAAATTCAATAAAGTTGTTTTAGATAAGTTAAATACTGTTTTTTACTCGATACGATTACGATACTCTCAGTTTTAATTCATAAAATAATAAATATACTCCAACTAAATACTCTCTAATTTCGGAATGCATGTATACTGTGTGGCCCTGTGGCTCGAGAAGATCGGGGGTAACGTCTTCCTAAGGGCGTCCCCTGTGAGACTCGGACCGCGGCTTAGGTCGACGTTGGACACATGGGTATGGATCGGTAGGACACTTGCTAGTCCGTTCGCCCCCGAGGCCGTGGGTGTGATCCACGTCCGGGGTAGCGTTAGGAAATGGGGTCCTCGCCTTCGCCGGCGAAGGCGCTGTCTGGAGTTTCTTGATGTGTGTAGCCCTACATTAGTGAGATAGGGAGCATTGTCGGTCGTTGTTGTGAGAATTTGGAACACGTATATTATTTTAAAAACTTCTTTCGATTTCGCACCATTTCACATACTTTTTCGTGTTCATTATTAAATTATAATATGGAATGGGGTGTTAAAGAAAATAGGATTGCAGTGATCGCCTTGCACAAAGTGGGTATGGTGCCGTCGGTCATATTCCAGACACTTCAAAAGCATGGTATCAGCCGTATGTTCGTATATCGTACAATCAACAGACACAACAACACTTCGTTTGTCGAAGACCAGAAAAGATCGGGGCGGCCGCGTGCTGTTAGAACTACAAAGGCTGTTAATGCTGTTAAAGCCAGAATTCGTCGAAACCCCATTAGGAAGCAAAAAATCTTATCGCGAGGAATGAAGATTCTCACTAGGACTCTGTCGCGTATTATAAAACAAGACCTGAAGCTCGGTGCTTATCGTCGATATACAGGTCATGCCCTAAATCAATCTTTACAATTAAAGAGAGTGGATCGAACAAAACGCCTTCTGTCGCGATACGCAGGTGAAAGGCACAGAAATATCCTCTTTACCGATGAAAAAATTTTCACGATTGAAGAACACTACAATAAGCAAAATGATAAAGTGTACGCTCACAGTTCTAAAGAAGCTGCTCAAGTGGTCGGGAAGGTACAACGTGGTCATCATCCTGCGTCAGTGATGGTTTGGTGGGGCGTGTCTTATCAAGGAGTCACAAAACTGCATTATTGTGAAAAAGGAGTGAAAACTTCAGCCAAAGTATATCAAGATACAGTCTTGGATCATGTTGTGAAACCTCTCAGCAATACTCTTGTTAAAAATATACCGTGGACTTTCCAACAGGACTCTGCACCTGGTCACAAGGCACGAACTACCTAAGCCTGACTTGAAACCAATGTTCCGGACTTTATAAGATAAGAGCTGAAGACTGGCCCTCATCTAGCCCAGACCTCAACCCTTTAGACTTCAAATTATGGTTAGTTTTAGAGGACATGGCCTGCTCTAAACGACACGGCGACATTGAGTCTCTTAAAAAATCTTTGGAGCAAGCAGTGGCAAATTTTCCCTTGGAAACAGTGCGTAAATCCATAGATTCGTGGCCAAACAGATTAAAGGCCTGTATAAAAGCCAAAGGTGGCCATTTTGAATAGAATATTTTTTTAATTTTTTGCTGAGACTTTAATAAATATGTAGGTATAAATTTTATTAATATAACATTACTTCATTTAAAAAAAAAGCATTTTCATTTGTAACAGAACTTATGGCTGGACTAGTTACTTAGGCAACTAAACATTAATCTTCATAATATGTATTTCTGTTCTATAATCCAAACTCTCCATGAATCCGAAAGGCGGGAATTTAAATGTTCGGAGTTCGGAGAGGTCCTGCATTAATTAATTAACAAAAAAACGAACTTGAACTCTCAACAAACTTTACTTCGCTAATGGCCTGCCCCGATTAATCTTACGCCTGTACGACAGTAAATAGCAAAAGACAGCACCTACCAACAATTTTTAGTACGTTTGTAATTTAATACATTCGGTGCTATTCTAGTATTATTTACTAGTAAGCTGAGATAAAATAATCGCATCCGATTTGCCAGGATGTTCCCACGAATATGACATACCCGCATTCCGGTTTGGCGGAATATCTGACTCTTCCTTTATAAAACACTAGCTGATGCCTGCGGCCCCGTCCGCCTGATTTTCGGTGTTTCAGAAATTCCGTAAGAATCATAGATTTCCCGCGATAAAAAGTAGTTTATGTCCACAGTGCATGGTCCCAATTCTATTGTGCAAAGTCCTTAAGAACTATTATGTATTAGTCCCTAAACTAAACTAATTTCACGCGTCGAAAATAAATGCTTTCCTTTTAAAAATGCTCCCCGAGGAAATGGCGCTCCGCGCTATACAGTGTGTCTGTGATCGAACTAGCGATAAATTAAGGGAGTGTTCTATAGCTCATTACAAGCAAAAAAGCCCCTATAAAGGGGGGGGGGTGCCCCCTCACCCCCTCCCCGGTAGAGCCATTTCAATATTGTACTTATGCGTTTTCTTGGGTACCTATGTGCACACAGTATCAGTAATAACTTGAAAGTCTGTTGATTCACATACTCTCAAATGGATTCATTTGACTGGGTATAATATTCTCCATCGCCAGATACCTAATAATAATGTAATAGTTAAAACGAAATAACAGCCAAAAATGCCAGAAACTAAAAAAATGTGATATTCAATAATTAAGTGGTCACAACTCACAACAGTAAAATTAAAAAAGAAAAGACTGAAAACTGATCACCTTATGTCATGTGGTCATAAATTACAAGTGATTGCTTCTTTCAGTTTCGTGCCAAGATAAGTACATCCTATGGTCTGACACAAACGCCAAAACGGGCCTATTATATTTTATCTACGCTCATTGCTTATAGTTCGAATTATGAAATCAAAATGTGTCACTGTCACAAACTGTGACTCTGGGTTCCTGTATTTTTATGCACAGAACATTATTACACCTAGAGTTTTTATGTGTCGTCATAGCCAACATAGTGTTTGATGTCTATGATAGCGAAAAGAGAGAGTAAATTTTTTCTTTTTATATGGAGTCCACAGACAACATTTAGTTGGTAGTCATTACTCATTAGGTTTTTAGGTACCTACCAACCGAGAGTATGGATGGGCTATCATGATTTTGACAACAACAACAATGTCTATTGTCTATGGTTCTGCGCGCACATTTACAATTGGGCGCCATACCTAACTTTTAACATTTTAATGTGTTATTTTTGTTACTTAGTCAAAACTTGCGCGGAAAAATGTCTAGCAGTGAAAGCTATTAAAGAAAATGTAACTCCACCTGACATTGTAGTAATTGTGGCGACCAGCCCTTTAATTTGGTTTCGAGCGAGGGCACAGAGCCGGCCGTCAAACTGCTTACTTTTAATTGATCTCTCCCTTGTTGCCTGCCGATGTGTCGCTGCGGTTTGTTTACTGTCACACGGGAGAAGAAGCCGTGCATCCTCGTCACCTGCAATTTCATAATGAGGAACGGTTGAATGTCGCCCAAGCGACATTCACCGTTCAGGAGTGACTGACTCAAGACCTTATCGTTTGTTACTTCCCTTGAGACTTCGTTCACAACCTACGTTGTGAATGGCTTTTTACCAGTGCCACGCTGGTGGATGGTCTCTCACCAATGTCATGCTTATGGAGGTAACGGTTGCGCGGCGTTCAAGTGTTACCTCCCGAGAGCTGCGCGCGCTTTATACTTTGATTTGGTTTGAGTGCAGCCCTCGCTAGTTTCAACTCAACTAGTTTAGTGTCAAGCGACAGTTACCACGACGAGGCCGCTGTCGCGCGGCTTTCAAGCGCGGCCTCGCGGAGTCACCTGCGCGCTACGGTAGTGTTAAGGTCTTAAGTGGTGACTCCCATGGATTTACCAGCGCAGACCGAATCTCAAGGGGGTTTAAGGATGTTTGGTGACGTCACCACCCATTGGTGTGGCTTAAAGCATCTTATGGGACTCAATCTTATTACTTTACTACTTTTACATTGCACAGAGTAATGGGAATTACAGTCTTAACATTCACTCATTATTATATCAATATTTATAAGGTAATGAAAACTACAGTCTAGTCACTCACCAGGAACACGGCACTGGCTTGCCTTCTTCAGCGCCCCGCTTATACGACCGGGGCGCTTGGAAACTGACCGGGGTAAGAACGACATGCAGGAACGCATCGTTATTTATAGGATGCCAACCCGGCAGTGAAATGGTCGTTCGTTAACTACGAAACGGCACGACGTAACACGAATCTAGGTATTACGTGACCTAAAGTCTTGTGGGTAGGTCAAAGAGTTACAAGTTTATATAGATTAAGTACAGAGAACGCTAGTCTGTGAACACTGCATCCCAGATCTGTGTTGGTTGTGCATTTTGGCATTTTATGTAGACCAATAAACTATATAATTCGCGAAACGTCGCGACACACCCGAACGGGGAAAGAAATGAGTATCACAACATGTGTTCATCTACACACTGCCCTTGCGACAGCTGCCAGACCTTAGTAAATCTACCAAACCAAATAGAATTATGTTTGAGCAATTCATACTGTCCTTATAATTCAAACATATACGATTTCATACGAGAGTTGTAATGCTCTTTCTCACTCAGCTTCATATTTTATGAAGTATATTTGCAAAGATATTTTTATATTTGCCATACTTGAGATTCGAGGTAAACTACACAGCTGGTTGGTTGATAAGTGCTATAACTTTGTCAAGTTCCATTTTACAATCGCAAGTCTATTTAAATACTATCAAGAGGTGTAGATATCTCTTAACGATTGATTTCAATACTCTTTTATCTGAACCTGAGTTTTGTCTTAATTAAGTACTAATACTTGCACGTCAACACTTGTTAACTGGACACATTAATTGTTTGCGACCATGTACAATACTTAAGCAAACAATTCATTGCAATTATAAAGATCTGTTTTTATTTTAGAGTTACAATAAATCCATTACTGGGTTTATATCAACTGCTTATCTACACATCCATAGTATTCAACATTAAGCATATAACAAGTCAATACAACAATGTACAAGAACAATTACATTGATGATGTCACCATAGGAAACATTCACAAGAGTTCTACATTGAGCAACAATTCCAGTATTCAATAACTATTTGAAACATACTGA
The DNA here is from genome assembly GCA_963855885.1 of Coenonympha glycerion. Lineage (NCBI taxonomy): Eukaryota > Metazoa > Arthropoda > Insecta > Lepidoptera > Nymphalidae > Coenonympha > Coenonympha glycerion. The sequence goes on from OY979631.1 coordinate 3,230,314, forward strand.
CAGCACTTAAGATACATTTAAAGTGTACATATGACTTGTCTTATTTTGAATAAATGTGTCTACAGTAATTTGAATATTTGAACTATATCAACCCTTGATTCATGAATAAGTTATTTTATCATTTTAAATTGACATTGCTTCGCTCAAACTACACTGTATCACAGTCATAGTTGGCAGGCATCCCGACTCCTCGGGACCCTCCCGACTCAGAAGCAAATTCTCCCGATTTTTCGAAATTTAAACCTGGCAACACTGATCACGGTTTATCGTATTACTTAGGTACCTAGGTAGGTACCTGCGTGTCTTATGACAGAATTTAATTGAACATGTCAGATTGTGTCAAATAATTGCTATAACGCGATGTACAATTACAACAATTGTTCATTATTCTTATGTTAAGTTTTGCAATAAATAAAGAATTGAATTAATATTTGACACATGAACAATAATTAAATATCAAATGAAACTGATATTTGAAGTAGCTTCCACACTTAAGTACCGTTTGTCATGAATTCTCATCGTTTAGTTATTTCACTATAAGAGAGCTATTGGGTCTCTTAACATTGTTGACAATATACATACGTTACAATGGTAGAATATGTAAATATATAAGGTGTGCCTTTGCAGACCAACTAATATTACAGTCTACTTAAGCCGACAATTCATAAATAGTATAAACTGAAACGACTGTAAATACTCTTATCGCCACTTGCAAACAATTATAGACTCAACAACTTAACAATATAAACCTTAAGTTGATAAACATTAAGTACAATCCATTCCTACGTAACATAACTAGATATTTTCTAGTTTGCAAATTCTCTGCAGAATTCGCTACTTTGACTGTATACATTTTAGTGAACAAACAATATTAATTTTCCATACAGTGTGGTTTCACCAAATTTTCTGATAATTGTCTATATCAGAACTGCAAGATCTTCAGGTTTGTTGTACTTGGTTTTATCTTGAAGCTGAATCCCTTACGGATTAGCTTAGCATGGTTAATATTAACATGTTGATTTCAATAATAAGTTTTCAGATGGTATCGTTACCTTCATTCAGGTAGTATCTCTTATCGCAAGACCACTATACATTCTTCATGTTAACAGTCTGAAGAGATTGTTCATTACTGATGATCGTATGCTTCATTCATTTCAATACTATCCTCTGATTTCATCAATGCATCTTCCTACGTTGGAAGTCTAACTCCACTTCCGTTGTTATGAGTTGTATCTCTGCTTCGCATTCTTATGTCAAATAGTGTGCTGAAAAGTTAGATTTAGTTCCAAAAGAGAGTATTCTAAATAATTCTCCGTCCCATTTAGTCTTGGTATTCTTAGCATTCTGCAAACAAAGTTTTTCTTGTTATCTTCTTGTTCGTTTTAGGTCCAACAATTGATTCCTCAACTTGAATCTTCTTGAACTCCATTTCCTTGAACATGTCTTGTCACAGCGATGTAAATTTCTACTGATTAACCTGTGAAGTAGAGTAGTTATGACTGTCATTGTTTGCCTTTGTCATATAACCGAAGTATTGATTCTTGAAACCAGTACTATAGTGATACTAACGAAGTTTCCTCCAATCGTGATGTATTATTGACAACTTTGACAACTTTCTGTCACTCGTACTGAAAAGAAATAATTTTGTTTGTAATTGAAATTCTTCTTGTATATTATCCGCATCAGAATATATCTTGATTTTTAGCTTTTAATAAATCTCCCTTTCCGTTGAAAATATTGTCATACAAACAGCTTGCTATACAATCCACCTTTCTTCTTTGTAGTGTATACAGATTGTCACAGATTATATAATCCTAGATGAAGTGTTCCTTTGAGAAGCATTAGTATCAGTAGATTTCAATTTACGATCTTTCTTCTAGTGTTAGGTACATCTATTTCTAAAATGTTCTATTTTACAGAAGTATGTACAGAAGAAGTAATTATTTCTAGTTTCATCATTTCTTCAATGTTCTGTTCCTTCTTTGTATTTCCTTTGGAAATTACTTAAGAATTCTTATGATCCTTCATTATATTCTTTATTGGCTTCTTGAATTGTTAATAATTCCTTGTAGGTCCTTGAATCTTGTATAATTTCCCATAAATATGAAGAGTCCTTCGCACTTCTATTTTGAGCAATGTTCGCTTAGTAAGTTCAACACTAAAGTGTCACTTAATTTCTTTCAATGTTCATCTCATTTCAAGCGCAGTATAGTATTCATACGCAGGTTTATTTCTATCTCTTCTTTATTGACTCATATTCTAGTTCTTGTTTGTAGTTTCTAGACTTTTGATGATAATACCTTTCTCTTTCTAATGATAAGTTTAAATTCAGTTGATTATCTACATCTGCTAATGTAACTTACTGTCTAAATCAGTGTTCATTAACTGTTCCTTTGAGATCCACGTTCAATGATTTTTAGACTTTGCTTTAATCTTCATCTTAGTTTCACATAAAGTATCTTCAGCCTGCAATTGTATTATTTTAATTCTGAAATGTCAGCTGTATCAACAATGTGAACGTTTCTTGAGATTCTATAAATAAATTATTCCATTATATAGAATACATTATATTATCATCGTCCATATATATTCCTATCATATATTCATCTTCATGTGTGGTCTATATATCCTCAACATAAATAAAGTATTTGGAGAAAGTTCCAAATTATTCATAGGCAACCTAAGAGGTTTGTCTTAAGATGATTAAGATCAAAATATCTCTATAAATATATCAGAGTCAAGTCAACTATAAGTAATTGACATAGTAGATTTATATAAACTCATATAACTTTGTTTCCTCAACAGTGTCAGGCAATCTGAGCTTTACACTAATTTGTCAACATTCAAAGTTATTATATTATAATGTTGTGTGTTTAATAACTAGCATATCAAGCAGCTAAATCTAAACATCACTTGACTTGAGAATCTATCTCTAAGAGCTAAACCAGTCATCTTGAAACGAACGTTTTATCTAAATGATATTAGAACTCAGTAAATAAATGGTTAATTGATTTGGATCCTTTTCCAGAAATGAAAATACTTGATTAACTTGTTACTTAAATCTTGATTGAGTCTAGCTTATAAATTTGTATATTCCAATGTAGCCTGCGCATATATGCAGCTTACTAGTTTATTTACATATTTAGATATATTGATTACATTGTATTACTATTGTTAAGCATAATACAATATAGATGATATACAATCAATTGATCATTCAGTAATAAAGTGAACTTTATTTATATTTAGATAATTTGAACCTAATTGGTACCAATCTCAATTAGGTATTTAGGTCATTAATCTATTTTATGTTAACAGCTTGCATGTTACAATAACATTGCATTAATTGGCTACTGTCAGGTCAGAAATTATTATTCCAACACAGTGCCACTGCACCACTGTACTGTGCAGTGTGCAGTTTATCGTTTATCTTGCTAAGAGAGTAATACTTAGTCAATTGATCGTAAACCAGTACACCAGCAATCAGATTATCAAGATGTGTCTCATCCAATAGAAATATCAACCTCATAGTGCTGCACGTCAGCTACTGTACTAACAATTAGTCAGAAAGACAGCAAATAATAATATCAGTAGTCAATCATTTCTTATATTATTATAGTTATGGAACAATGACTTTAGTTCATTTAGACTTGAGTTCAGAGCTATCATCAACCACCAACCACTGTGTCTAAAGCGCTATTTAACCCTTGAGCAACGCAACAGCTCACTCAAGGCACCAGCAACATGAGCCAAATGATTGGAAGAACAGTATTTACCCCAAGGTTCCGGAACGTGTCGGAACTCCCCCTTTTTTAAAATTTTCCAGCTTTAATTCTAATTTAAGATCTTCAATTTGTATATTAATGTATACATTTTATCATTTCTTCAGAGTATATTTCCCAACTCATAATCAAAGAAGAAGTTAAGTTAAGTTAAGCCAAAGGTACCAGTATTGACCTTAACCTGGGTACAGTTAGGAATAATTTGACCAATCTCATTCAAATATAGAATGTAATAATATGATATATTGTTCTACAAAATTACTATTGTATAGTCAAATAGATCAAATAGAGTAAAAGCAGTAGTAATATTGAAAATTAAATCTTTAATTAAATTCTTGTGAGACTTATTAAAACTGCACCAATTAATTAATTATTTGATAAAATAGACTTATTTTTCTTGTTATTGTTTAGCACAGGTAATGTCAGTGAAAGCTGTTTAGCCTCTCACCAGATTATAATATTAAGTAACATCTAACTACAGATAAGTTCTAATGTTGCAGTCTAAAGCAGACTTATTAATTTCACTATTCCTTTAACTGTTCCAGTTTAACTTAAAGTATTGTATATAAATTAAGGTGTACACATGACCTTGGCTTAATTATTCTTGTTTGTCTTTAAATATCACATAAACTAAATACTTTCTGGGGAAACGACACCGCCGGAAACTCGGATCAAACATTGTATAGTCTGGGGAACAGTTTACAAACTCCCCTTCACAACCTTCTCAGGGTTATCTCATCACATGTCCTACGGTTCAGCCACTCAGAACCGTCTTTGGACTCATCCCCATCACGAAACCTAACCCCTGGCCATTTGCCTTCGCCCACAACATCAGCGCTGCCTGAAGTTGCTTTATGCTTTCAATCTCTTGGGCACCCTACATACGAAGGGGTCTTACGGAACGTAAAAAGCGCGTTCAAGCTCAACTCAAGAGTCATTTCAAATTCAACACTAGAATGTCAAACTCTGTTGAAATTTAGAAATTTGCTGCTTTCTATAGAAGTCCTTTGACTAAACTAAAATAAGTGGTTACGCCACGTTACCCATTCATAATTGCACTATGTGCGATAAACATACGCGCATCTGGCCAGTATGCGCGCACGAATCATACACAAAAGTGCGGCAAATAGGACGCTTTGTATTTCCCACTTTGCGCTTAATGCTTACGCTTAAACGCATTTCTTTTGATTGAATATGTGTGAAGTTTACATAAAGCGGACTTTAATGTATAAGTAATATGCAAAGCTTCAATAACTACACCAAGATTGGAAATGAAATGACTCGTCACAAGCGCTTGTAATTTTAAGCTTATATGAGACAAAGTATGTTTGATATAAGGTTTGGTCTAGGTCTTTTAAAGAATCGAATAAGTTTTTTAAGCATTGCCAAACATCAGTATTAACCAACGATATGTATTAACTTTATATATTGAGGCAGGAATTTGTATAAGTACTTACTTTCTTGTAAAACATTTAACATTCGCATTTTGTTTACGAGGAATTTTCTCCCCCTTTATTCTGCTCGCCTCATTATGGAACTCATTTCGTGTAGGTACTGTGGGACATTATCATAGAAGTCGAGACACAATCATTCATTACAAATAGGTAGGTAATTAATTTAACTTTCTTGAAAACAAACTTTTCTAACAATAGTTGATTTGCAAACGTCAGTCAAACGTTGATTGTCAAAAATGACATTTGACATCCTTCAACTTGGATTTGACACATGATATGAGAATGAAATGGAGGCACCATTGATTTCCTGTGAGCTAACAAACTATGGAGATGACTCACTAGTTAAATTCAGTCTTGTCTTACGTTACACGCGGCGCGAGCGCCAAATCTATTTGCTAAAGTTCATGAACTGAGTTACTGCCTTAGGTGATGCCACACTAAATATTCCACTTGATAAATTAAAATAGTAAGCATAGACACGAAACACTATAGATAGTAAGTCACTGTGATGTTCCACCAAAGATAAATTTTAATTCTAAAAGTAACATTGTACTGAAATTATAGTAGGTACTAACTTTATACATAAAGCTTTGTCACTAACTTGAATACCAATGATAGATTACAGCGTCAAACTAAATTTTACCTTTGTTTACGTTTACACGTAAGATGTCCGCCATCTTGTGGGTAAATTACAGATCTGCCGGAAATCGAGTTACAAGAATGTTTTCGATTACTGAGACTTTAGATTTTAGTTCATTAAATCGTGAGGTGTTTAAAAATTACGTTTATGAACTCAACTGGCATGAATGAATGTTACATCGCGATAGTTTAATTAAAAGTATTAATTTTTTCTGGAATCATATCTAGTGGCACCACCCGTCGGGATACTTTGTCATCCTCAATCCATGGTTACCTTCAGAACTTTCGGAAGGACAATTAGTCACTTAGCAACAAATCTAATTTAAGAATTTTTATTAATTGTATTTCGACTCATAGATAAGGAGATAAGGAGACTTTCTTTGTCTTCCTGACACTTGGTACATTACATCTATTTATAAGTATAATAATCAAAGTACCCCACATAAATATTAATTGATCTTGAAAGTCACTTCTATTAGTTTACGATATTTGAAGTCAATTCGGTAAAATATAGAAGGATTCACGTGATTTAGTACGATTTGAAATGTCACTCTACCGTCCCAAATTGGTATTTTGTCTTCGTGATTCACAAATCGTGAATCGCCATTAATAATTAAAGCTCAACTTTATACTCAACTACCCGCGCTACGTTTTATAGTGCAAGCAAAGTTGGAAACTTAAAGATATCGTTTCAAATGGCAAATTAATGTGTCAGCAATACTCAAATAACCTCAATTATCACAGTCTACAACCAAAAATGCACAACACAAAGTGATACAAATAATACATTTTCAACGCACACATCCGACAGCAGAGAGAGATCAAGCCCGAGTTATAAACCTCGCTTTTCGAATCCTCGCTTTAACAGGATAACGTTTTTGCTCAAATCCCAGCATACTTCCACCATGTGGCGACCAGCCCTTTAATTTGGTTTCGAGCGAGGGCACAGAGCCGGCCGTCAAACTGCTTACTTTTAATTGATCTCTCCCTTGTTGCCTGCCGATGTGTCGCTGCGGTTTGTTTACTGTCACACGGGAGAAGAAGCCGTGCATCCTCGTCACCTGCAATTTCATAATGAGGAACGGTTGAATGTCGCCCAAGCGACATTCACCGTTCAGGAGTGACTGACTCAAGACCTTATCGTTTGTTACTTCCCTTGAGACTTCGTTCACAACCTACGTTGTGAATGGCTTTTTACCAGTGCCACGCTGGTGGATGGTCTCTCACCAATGTCATGCTTATGGAGGTAACGGTTGCGCGGCGTTCAAGTGTTACCTCCCGAGAGCTGCGCGCGCTTTATACTTTGATTTGGTTTGAGTGCAGCCCTCGCTAGTTTCAACTCAACTAGTTTAGTGTCAAGCGACAGTTACCACGACGAGGCCGCTGTCGCGCGGCTTTCAAGCGCGGCCTCGCGGAGTCACCTGCGCGCTACGGTAGTGTTAAGGTCTTAAGTGGTGACTCCCATGGATTTACCAGCGCAGACCGAATCTCAAGGGGGTTTAAGGATGTTTGGTGACGTCACCACCCATTGGTGTGGCTTAAAGCATCTTATGGGACTCAATCTTATTACTTTACTACTTTTACATTGCACAGAGTAATGGGAATTACAGTCTTAACATTCACTCATTATTATATCAATATTTATAAGGTAATGAAAACTACAGTCTAGTCACTCACCAGGAACACGGCACTGGCTTGCCTTCTTCAGCGCCCCGCTTATACGACCGGGGCGCTTGGAAACTGACCGGGGTAAGAACGACATGCAGGAACGCATCGTTATTTATAGGATGCCAACCCGGCAGTGAAATGGTCGTTCGTTAACTACGAAACGGCACGACGTAACACGAATCTAGGTATTACGTGACCTAAAGTCTTGTGGGTAGGTCAAAGAGTTACAAGTTTATATAGATTAAGTACAGAGAACGCTAGTCTGTGAACACTGCATCCCAGATCTGTGTTGGTTGTGCATTTTGGCATTTTATGTAGACCAATAAACTATATAATTCGCGAAACGTCGCGACAGTAATTGCAACAAAAATGACCCACAATCTTTTACCAACAAAGTGAAGGATTTACGACAAACGTTAGCAAGATTTTATGGTTTAGATTTATGATAATACGAGCGTAGATAAAGAAGTGTATGAAACTCTACATAATTAGGTATTAAAACACTCGTGAGATACAATTAAAAAACTCGCCTGTGGCTCGTTTTTTAAACTCAAACTCATGTTTTAATACCCCCCCATTATGCATCCGTTTCATAAACTACTATTATCTACGCTCATTGCTTAAAGTTCGAAATATGAAATCAGAATGTGTCACGTCATATTGACCTACTTTATTCACAGACTTCTATAATTATTAAAAAGTTATTCATTATAACATCGCTGTACTATGGAAATATCTCAAGATAGTTGAATAATTTCCATTACGATACTGGAGTCTGGGTTCCTGTATTTTTATGTGTCGTCATAAATGTCATAGCCAAGAGAGTGTAGAGCATAATAGTATATAATAATATTATCTTTATGATGCTATCAAATTACTCTTAGCTCTATGATGGCTCTATGCTATAGTGTTAGTAGTCTATGATTAGAGTAGTATACTACGAGGAACGAAATTAATGGAGCAGCTGTAGTTTTCTACACACACATATGCGTTTATATGTTGCGTGAAATCGACATAGCTATAACAAACATCACATTGTCTCTTTCTAACTAATTCAGAATTGTTTACGTTATACGAGATAGCAACATATTTGTTTTTTCTGATTTCGGCAACACTGAGGTTGTGACGTCACGAAAAAATAGCCGGGTGGCCAATTCCTCCATAATTTGTAGCATTTTGTAGATTCGAACATGTCGAAACATGTATACAAAGTTTATGCGCATCATGTTTTTTGAAATATTAGACAATCATATTATTATTCTAATTTGCGTGCGGATTATTTATTTATTTATTTTATATCATTATTAGAATGGCAGTGCCACTTACACTAACATGATGGAATGGATGATGAAATTATTATATTTACAAAGAAACAATTATATAAATAAAAAAAAACTATTGAAAAGGAAAAAAGAACATAAAATGATGAACATAAAAAACAGGTTCAACATTGAATAACACTGTTATTAAATTTTTTCATCATACCTCATAAATTCCATGACAAGGGATGTCCACTTGTCATGGAATAGATCACATCAGGTTATCATTCAAGAGCATGTTGAGTGATACCAGTGTGCGCGGTATGGGTGGAATCGTGAATAGTTTATGCTGCCTTGGGCGCAAGTTCAATGGTTTTGGCACAAGGATATGGCATAGTTCAGCATGAATATCAGGAGCATCAATCTCTCCACGCAAAATTCGGCACATTATTTTCATCTGATCCCAAAACCGTCTAACCTCCAAAGAATTGAATCCCAAACAACCCAAAAGAAATTTGGTTGGATACAAAAAGGGGTAATATCCATAGAATCGCTTGTACAAGTATCTTAGAAAGGCCTTCTGCACTTTCTCTAAAATAAGCCCGTATTTTTTTCATAAGGATGCCAAATGCAGGCACTAGTTTCTAATTCACTACGTACTAAACTGTAATATAGCAGCCGTATTACAAATGGGTTCAGGAACTCCTTAGAGTAACGGAGGACGAATCCTAACCTCTGAAAGGAATCAGCAGCTATCTTGTTGATATGATCTCGGAAAGTTAATTTGGAGTCAAAAATTATGCCTAAATCTCTTACATTATATTTTACTCTGGGGATAGAATTTCCATCGATTTTATAGTCATTTATCAGAGGATAACGGATTCTGCCAAAAGTCATCATTGAACATTTATCAAGGTTGAATTCCATTTTGTTGGCTTTACCCCAGTTACATACTGTAATTGGTATTCAGGTGTGAAAATGCCTACTCAGTGTTGTGTTGTGCAGTGCAGATCGCGGAAAGACAAAAATAGGCCACATTTAACATTTCATAGGTCAGTATTCGATTTCATTAATTATATCGTTAAATCGTTAAAATTATGTGTTATTATGTGTTATGATCATATTACATGCACTTATATAATGTGTGAAAGAAGAAAATTTCTTCAGGATTGAAATAAATTCGATTTAATTTTTTTGTTATGTTAACAAAACAAAAACAAAGTACTAATGATGCGACCGCTGTTATACCGATATCGATAAAATTCATATATGTAAAGTTAAATGTTGATAGATGAGTAGGGCTCCTAATATCACAACCTTCTATTTTGACCTCGAGGTTTTCACATCTGACTTCTCGTAGTTATTTCCGCTTTAAGAAAACGGGCCGCGGGAGATGACCGGATGGGCATTTACTACAGGTACAATCACTCTTATCAAATGTAGTTTGGTCTCGCGGGATAAGTTAAAAATATTAATCCGGAAACATAATATGCACCGCTGGCAAAACCACTATAAAATAATTTTTAATAGTAACAATTCATTCATTTTTCCTATTAAATATTTAATTACTAACCACAAACTACATCGATAATATTTCCATATCGATAGATAGCTAGAGCAGCCCTTCTGATCAGCTGACGGGTGCCTATCTGTGATTGGCTGATAGCTGTGATTGACTATTTTTGATGCGACACAAGATGGCGAAAATGCCCAGCCAAAAAGACTCACTACTTTGTGTCCATTACTTCTTTAGTCATTGGTAGTATATTACTATATTCCTTGTCTATGATCATTCTATGATGGTGAGCATCATCTAATCTATAGTTTTGTGGTGGTGCTCAGTACTTGGTCTGTAGTGCTGTGAGCGTCTAAAACACAGACCAGGAATGGTCTAAAACATCTAAAATGGTGGACAGTTGATGAAGTGAATTGAAGTGAATTTAAATTTAAAACAAAGCATTTTTAATTGCTACTTATAGTGATTTTAGACTTTTACATATTCGTGAAAATGGAAGAAGGAAACTCAATTATCTATGGACTTGAACATCAGGTGCGTACATTTTAATTGAATTTTTCCAGAACCGGTGCGCCATTTTGCCTGTAAAAACATCCCTGTTCATTTTCGTTTATGTAAGCAAACTAGAACTACCAAAACTTAGCACGTTTGCACGTTGAATTATTGATTTTTACAGTGTAGAAGTTACTAATCCTACGATCTTTAAAACTTCGGACTCGTGGATATATTGGCATCGCTAATATTGAACGCGTAGACAAAACTTGTACTTACTTACTTTTAAAGAAAGAAATTGCTTAAAAAATTATCAAACTGCTCCTAATTAGGCTAGAACAGTACGATTCAAACTTAAATGAGCGCCTGTGTGAAGTTAGCTTTGCGATCTTGCGCATGGTACACTCGCGAACGAAATCATTTAACGGCCGGTGGGTACCTACGTGGTACCTACTACCTCAGCTTGCTTAGGCCTATATTGCACTATCATTAGTGATGTGAACCGATTACAAATTTGAGGACCGGTTTTTACCGATTACTTTGAGAAAAAAACCGGTTTTTTAGGTTTTTATAAATAAAAAAACAAAAATCAACATTTCTTTATTAAAAATAATTATTTTATTCCAATCACACAAGTCATAATTCTGATTTACAAAACATAGCTGATCCACACCATCCGCCTGCAACCTACTTCTCCTGGAAGTCAGTATATAACCCGATTTGGAGAATATTCTTTCCGCAGGGACCGATGTTGCTGGCACTGATAAATATTTAAGCGCTATAATGTTTAATGGCGTTAAATGTTGGTTATCTCTCCAAAAAGTGCAAGCACTTTCAGTGGCTTGTGCTGGTTCAGCTTCATCCTGGTGGGGCACTGTCTCTAAATACATTCGCACTAAGTTGACTGCGGACGCAGTTGGATTTGTTGTTGTAGGTTTCCTGTGTTTTAAAAAGTCTAGGAGACCAGGTTTTTTATGTTCTAAAATTGTCTCCGCTGACGTTTGAGCAGCTGCTCGTTCTGAAGTCGTTGCCGTAATATTGGTATCAGAATCTTTTAATAAGTGAGATAGTTCTTTTCTTACTAATTCTTTTGCAGATAACATGTTTTCCGAGCGCCTAAAACCAGTTCTTAATATCGGATTTAGGTATGTTGCCATGTGTGTGACAGTTCTTGTCTCGTAAATTAAAAGCCTGTTGCTCATATTTCGCCTTATTGAAGAGCAAAACATTTTACCTATATCTCTCACCAAAGTATTTTCGATGGTTGTCATATTCTCGTACAATCCACAAATGACCGGAATGATCAATGAACTGGTCGGATATTTATCAGCACTAACAAGTTTTGTAGCCTGTTCAAATATTTCCAATATCCTCATAATTTCATTCCCCACAATTTCTTCAGAGGCAGTTAAGTAGTCTGGTGCTTGGATTAATTTTCTACATACTAATGCCAGAATATCGCTTAGTTGAAGAATTCTTGACATCATGTAGAATATACTATTCCATCGAGTAGATACTTTTTGTACTAACTTTAAAGGAGTAGTATTGGGATTTCTTTCCTTCTGTTCTGCTTTTAGAGCTCGCCAACCTACAGACGACTTTTTAAAAAACTTAACAATAACCTTACATTTGTTAATTATTTGCATGACTTCAGGGAGATCTAAAGAATCATTATCTGTTAGATTAAGCGTATGCGCAAAACATGGCATATGCCGTATACCCAGCAATTCGCACATTCTTATCATGTTTGGTGCGTTGTCTGTGACAATGGCTGTAATTTCGTCAGTTAGTTTCCATTCTGTTAATAAGTCAGTAATGATTTCCGCAAGATGTATAGCTGTGTGTTCAGTGGGGACATCAGAGGTAGTCAAAACATAGCTTTTCAAATCTCCTTTCAGAAAAAAATGAACAGTTACCGTAATAAAGGAGTCCATATTTTGGTTAGACCATAAATCAGCGGTTAGTGCGGCATGCTTAACATTTTCAAGTACAGTGGCGAGCTTTAATTTTGCATTCTCGTACAGTTGTGGCATTAACTCGTACCTGATTTTTTGTCTACTTGGTAATTTGTAGTATGAGTTCAAAACTTCTACGAACCTCTTAAATCCTTTGTCTTCGACAATTGAATAAGGCTGGAAGTCCTTAGCGATCATCATGGTTAAATATTTATCAATTTCTTTCTTATTACTGACCAGGATCCCTTTTAATGTAGTTTGGAGACGAGGAGTTTTTGAAGTGCTCGAAGATTGTTCTTGCTCACTTTGACCTAAAGCAGCTAGATTGCCGGTTTGGTCACCTACAACAGGCCCTTGCACATCCAATGTAGCTTGTGGATGGCTCCTTTTTAAATGGGCCAACATATTAGAAGTTCCACCACCGACTTTAATAATTTTTTCGCATAGTTTACATTTGGCAGTATCATTATTAATTTTTTTCAAAATGGTTCCGTGTGATGGATTTTCCTTTTACTTTCGGCATCCTGCAATACAATAAAATCCAATTTGTTTATTAAAATAATCAAGTAATTTACCTTAATTAGAATAAAGAGAAATTGAAAGGTTTTTTGTTTATTTACATTTTTTTTTCTGCTCAAACTTTTATTTGCGAAATTATTGCCCCTTTCCGGGTATATAAAGGATTTAGGAAATTCACAAAATAAATAAGCTCTTAGACAACAAACAACAAAAGTAACTGACACACTAAAACAGGCTCTAGCACTAAAGTAGCAATGGCCTCGTTTCATGTACAAACGATCGACCACAGAAAACACATGATGCCAAGGACCAGTCGGTGGAAAAAGGTTGGTAGGCCAATTTAACGTTAGAGCGATGAATAATAAATTGATTATGATTATTAAATAATAAATTGCTTAGGTACCTGTTGATGATTTTCTCCGAAAAGTCCTCCTTCCTCCTTACTCAACCTGTTCACAATCTAAAACTTTTTGTAGAAACTTGAGAAATAATGATACAAACGAAAAACAATGTCTGAACAGACTGAAGTTTGAAGTTTGTCTGACGGGACTCGGGAGACGGCTACAAAACAAACCGTGCGTCGTGCGATAATGCAGTTATTCCCCGATCAAAGACAATACAGAATGGTCTGACCGATGTTCGGATACAGTATAATGTTGCGGTTATTTCCCGTTCAAAGACAATATAAACCTGGTCTGAGTTTGATGTTTGGATACAAGGATAATGGTGCTGTTATTCCCCGATCAAAGAAAATAGAAACTTGGTCTGAATTCGGATGCTAGAGTAATAGTTCGGTTAATCCCTGATCAAAGACAATATAAACTTACTGTTACGTCTGACTGATGTTCGGATACACGAATAATGGTTATTCCCCGATCAAAGGGTAGTCCAAAAGTAATCGGTCTTTGTAAACAAAAACCGGTGTTTATCGGTTTTTAAAAAAACCGTTTTTTTTTAAGGTTTTCTAAAACCGGTTCACATCACTAGTACACTCGCGAACGAAATCATTTAACGGCCGCTGGGTACCTACTACCTCAGCTTGCTTAGGCCGATATTACACTATCATATGTGTCGTCTAGAATCAAACTCCGCTACATCCAGAAAGCTAAGTTTCGCAATAATCATTTTTTTTTCTTAGCACTTGTTACATAAGTAAATTTCTCATGCAAATTGGAATAAAATAAGTAAAAGCGATTGCAATAATAAACTTCTTTACTTTGTTTATGGTTTAAGAAATAAAAAACAATTTGCGCTAAAAAAAATAGGATGTGGCGGATATTGATATTGAGTTGTGGATCTAGCGGTTTTTGATACACAGAGTTATGGATGTGGCGGATAATGATATTGAGTTGTGGATCTAGCGGTTTTTGATACACAGAGTTATGGATGTGGCGGATAATGATATTGAGTTGTGGATCTAGCGGTTTTTGATACACAGAGTTATGGATGTGGCGGATAATGATATTGAGTTGTGGATCTAGCGGTTTTTGATACACAGAGTTATGGATGTGGCGGATAATGATATTGAGTTGTGGATCTAGCGGTTTTTGATACACAGAGTTATGGATGTGGCGGATAATGATATTGAGTTGTGGATCTAGCTGTTTTTGATACACAGAGTTATGGATGTGGCGGATAATGATATTGAGTTGTGGATCTAGCGGTTTTTGATACACAGAGTTATGGATGTGGCGGATAATGATATTGAGTTGTGGATCTAGCGGTTTTTGATACACAGAGTTATGGATGTGGCGGATAATGATATTGAGTTGTGGATCTAGCGGTTTTTGATACACAGAGTTATGGATGTGGCGGATAATGATATTGAGTTGTGGATCTAGCGGTTTTTGATACACAGAGTTATGGATGTGGCGGATAATGATATTGAGTTGTGGATCTAGCGGTTTTTGATACACAGAGTTATGGATGTGGCGGATAATGATATTGAGTTGTGGATCTAGCTGTTTTTGATACACAGAGTTATGGATGTGGCGGATAATGATATTGAGTTGTGGATCTAGCGGTTTTTGATACACAGAGTTATGGATGTGGCGGATAATGATATTGAGTTGTGGATCTAGCGGTTATTGATACACAGAGTTATGGATGTGGCGGATAATGATATTGAGTTGTGGATCTAGCGGTTTTTGATACACAGAGTTATGGATGTGGCGGATAATGATATTGAGTTGTGGATCTAGCGGTTTTTGATACACAGAGTTATGGATGTAGCGGATAATGATATTGAGTTGTGGATCTAGCGGTTTTTGATACACAGAGTTATGGATGTGGCGGATAATGGTACTCACTGCTCGTAGTCTTAATGATTATACAGGATGTTCTAAAGAGTAATAAAACATTACAAATTTAATATTATGTAATGCGATATATTTATGTAATTATAAAAAGGTATTATTTAAATGCGAAGTAAAAAAATTAAACAAAATTTTCAAATTCTTCTAATGGGACACATTGGAGGTCCTCATGTTCTTCGAAATTTTCATTGTTTTCTTCAATGACCTTGTAGTATTTTAAAATGTCCATAGCCCTCCAGTCTTCACCATAGTGTTTTTTCAGAAGATTAGAGACATCTTTAATTTTGCTTACGTTCACTTTATTACCTTTTCGTATAATTGCAGGCGCGATTTCAGAACATCTCTTTCCTCTTTTAGTCACATATTTTGGTTGATTAAATTCGGTCCGATAGTTTTCTTCTCCTTGAATGCTAATATTCTGTCGACCTTTGCTCAGTATAAATCGTTTAGATGGATTAAATTTGAAATGCCAACTCCCAGGAGGTTTGATGATTTTTGAGACTTCATCCTTCCAATTATAAACTTCAACATCTTCTCCTAAATGGTAAACAGTCGCATGTTTTTTTAAAACATCTACGTAATCTTGTGGATTACAAATTATAGAATATTTTTTGGTTTCTTTTTCAATTTTGGCGAATATTCTATCTGGTGGTAAAAAGCTGTGCCCAACCATTGGAAAGACTATTTCTATCTTGTTTAACTGCGGTGGTGCGTGTGAAGAGAGCCATTTGGTGCACATACCTACAAGAGTTGTGTTTTTATTTTGCCCGCCGCAGCCGTCAGCAAAAAGTTTCAATTTTGTTTTATTTGCAGGAATATCCAGAGTAGTCAATTTGTGAAAAACTGCACTTGCTATTTCGTTAGATGATTTTGAATGCTCATTTTCGCACCAGTAATAGGAATGCACGTTATTTATTGTTAAAGCGGATTTAGAATTGCCAATTACGATAGTGAAATTATACATATTAAACTGTCGGCTGAAATAAGCAGCCTGGTCCGGCAATTTCGGCAGTGCACAATTTTTTTGACAGTCAAATGAAAGTAAAATAGTATCTTCGGGCTCAATCTTTAACAGATTGTAAAATGCCTTAGCTTTCAATGTATGTAGTCGTTTCTCTGTTTGAAATCGTTGTTTATCCTGGATTGTAGGAGCAGTGTCAATTTTTCTTGTAAGTTCTGAGCACCGAGAACATGTATCTTTCAGGGGAGAACCAAAACCTAGTACCAAAACTGAGTACGAGCTATGTCTTGCATTTTTAATGTTGAACATTTAAAAGTTGTATTATTTTTGTGGTTACATTTTGGAGCACTTGGAAAGCGTTTTGGAGAATACCTGAAATAAATAAAAACAAAATCAAAACCTTCGAGCAACGGCTAAATTAATAACTACTCTTTTCAAAAATGCAGTGCAGTAACTACCTACTACAGTATTACATAAACTTCAATAATTTTATTTCTTCACTTTAATTTCGAAACAATAGGTACTAGTTATAGAACACTCACAAGTCATTTATTTAGTGCCGGCTGATAAGTAATTAAGTACTTAGGTCAATGACGCCATTGTAAAAACAAACAACCTGTATAGCAAAATCAATCAAAGTTTTACTCACAGTTCTCTCCGTTTTTTCTCCTTTTTCCAGTTTTCTTTTGTCACACCCCGCTTCCTTGCATGTTCAGGGGGAACTGCTTCAATTTTTTTTGTCAATTCAGCCATTATTTATTTAATAATTCACAAAATAAGCGGACAAAATTCCAATACTAATGTCTCGGCGGCCATGGCCAACCACAACTACGCCATGACAGTTAATTGTCAAAATGCAACGTTCTGATTGGTCAATGCGGATGTGGCGGTGACTGATACTGAGTTGCAATGGATGTAGCGGAGTTTGAAACGAAATCCAATTTTATGACTCAAATTACTCGGGATGTAGCGGGGTTAGTACAAGAAGAGTTGAGTAGGTACGTTTGACATTTAAAACCAATTCCATAGATACCAAAACCTTATTTTTTTGAAAAAATGGATGTGACGGCGTTTGATCCTAGACGACACATATATAGGTATAGGATCCTATATATATTTGCTTCTTTTTCTTTCCCATT
Source organism: Coenonympha glycerion (assembly GCA_963855885.1). Lineage (NCBI taxonomy): Eukaryota > Metazoa > Arthropoda > Insecta > Lepidoptera > Nymphalidae > Coenonympha > Coenonympha glycerion. Next base: position 3,248,013 of record OY979631.1, read on the forward strand.
AGTAAAAAGAGTAAAAAATACATGATAGGAACCTATATATATGATAGTGTAATATCGGCCTTATTTACAAAATGATAACGAAATATAATGAAGTTAAACTTCATATCATCATCTCAACCCCTTTTTACGTCCCACTGCTGGGCACGGGTCTCCTCTCAGACTGAGAGGGGTTTGGCCATAGTCCACCACGCTGGCCAAGTGCGGGTTGGCGGGCTTCACACACCTTCGAGAACATTTTTGTGAACTCTCAGGCATGCAGGTTTCCTCACGATGTTTTCCTTCACCGTTCATATATCTTCAAATTATTTATTAATTGAAAACAAAAAAATATAATTCAGCAGTTAAAACAAAAAAATATAATTCAGCAGTTAAATACGTCTTGATAGCTTAGTGGTTAAGGCTGCGGTCTCATGCTACGAAGTTGGTCTTGAAAAGGTTGGCAATATACAGATAATAAAAGAATGATTAAACCAGGGGCGACACTCCGGTCATGACATCAATTCTATCTCGACTTGTGCTTGCCATTGGGCTTGTGCTTCCAGAATCGGAAGAATCATCCATTTCGAAATCAGAGTCCTCTTCTGAACTTGAGTTTTCCGAATCATCTTCGACACGAATAATCATGACGAATAGTCATAATTGACGATATTTGCCGCTGGAACATCGGCCAGAGATATTTGAAGTTCTTCGAAATATTTTGTTATGATATCTGCTGACACGGCAGCTCGAGACCTTTTGATATTTTGGCATATTCGTTTCGAAATTTTATCTTTATGCCTATTTAGAAAACATTGGATGAAATCGGGCCCAGGGAAATTATTTCTGAATCGCTTATGAGTAATCCCAATTTTATCCAGATACATTTTAACAATATATCTTAAGTCTAGTCAGTCCAGTGGATATCCCCATTCGGCACAAACATTTATATATTGGATTATATATTCTTCAGTTTCCAACGAAAGTTCCCTTTGCCAACCATGCGACTTTACTAGTCCTTTGCTGTGGCGATACAACACTGACGGGTGCATATTGTATTTCATAGCTACTGTTTTTATCGAATCATTACCCATTAAATAATCTTCTACCGCTTGCTTAAGAACTTTTTCGTCATACCTTTTATAGCGCTTGTCTCCAGGTTCAGGTTTATAAATGCGCGGCATTGTCCAAAATAATCTAAACAAACAAAATAAACATTAAACGTATGAAAATATAAACATAAACTATTTCGTAAAACTACAGTCCATAAGTACCTACAATCTTCCATAGGTACCTACAAATAAGTATCGGGTATAATTTTGCGTAGCAGCCCTAGCAATGACAATTCTAATCACCCCATTCGTGTTGCTACTCACCCCTCGTGCACTTCTATTCTGACTTTATGCGCTTCTATTTACCCCATACCTCGATTCTATCCACCCCTCAGGCGTCTTCTATTGACCCCAAAACTTATTCAATTTATAGGTAACATAACTTTTGGACTTATTTAGAACAGAAATCATGCTTAGTTTGACTTACCTTTGAGTTTTTCCAATAGTTAAGTAACTAACACTTCACATAAATTCGTATTGATGGCTGAATTCAATCGTAGTATAGAACAGAAATAAAAGTTTTACGCTTCTCAAATTCACAACCGTTACCGGATCACTTTGACACTTTATTTTTCGAATTTATGAACAACTTCACTATTATGACGATGTTGCCATAATAGAATAAATGTTGCCGTATATAAAAAAATCAAATGTAGCTAATTTTATTGAGCACTGTAAGAGCATTAATGCAACGTTACAAAGTTTCGCTTTTTTTTCTATTCCCCCCTTAAATTCTTGAGCGGAGCATTGAGCTTACACTTGTAATATAAAGTAGAAACATCTCCTTTCAGAAGAGGCAGCACTGCCTGGAGGTCATAACAGGCAACAATGTAGTTTTCCTGAACCATTGTTTTGTCATTTGACTTTTCCTGGCGACATAATTCTTTTTCAAGCTGGTGTTGGTCGTACCTGTTCTGTAATTCTATTGTTTTATGAACAGCGTTTTTAAAGCTAATGCATAGTTCGCACTGGTCTTTTTTAGTTGTGTGAAAGCCAATGTTGTAATCTTCATTAAACACTTTTCTATATTTATGAATTTCAGCAGCTTCAACACCATCACTCAAGTATTGTGTTTGGTAGTACTATATATAACTATAACCTATTCGCTATGGGTAGGGCATCGAAACTCGGTTCAATTTTGAAAACCCGGGTTTTCGAGTCTAAGAGTAATCAAAACCCGGGTAGACCGGTTTTTTCGAGCTTTTCGAGCTTTTTATTTTAATTAAAAAAAAAAACAATAATCTGTGTTATTATTAGGTCTTTGCCATTGAATTTGCCTTTCTTCAGCACTGGTATATTAATATTAATTCAAATTAATTTTGTTTAAAACCAAGAAATTCTTTTTACAAACTCAGCCTATTGTTTTTTGATTAGCGCTGTATTTTCATTATAATTGAACATTTTTTGGTATAATGGATACTTTAAAAATTCGTGTAAATTTGGAATATGAGTTCCGTCGTTGTACCAACGCCGTTCCAACAACAACCGTTCTGGAAATTTTGACTTGAAAAATGAAGCTCGTGGTCGTCCGGAGACTTTGATCAACAATAATGAATTAAGCCGATTGTGGAAGCTAACGAAACTCAATCTACAGCTGAGCTAGCAGCATCTTTTGATGTAAGCATCAAAACTATATTGATCTATTTGCTTGTTTCAATTGGCAACGTAGAAAAAAGCTTGATAGATAGATGCCTCGCGACTTTAACGATAGCCAGTGCAACGTACGCGTACGCGTACGAAACCTGCCTTGCGCTGCTCAACAGGCAAAGAAATGAAGGAATTTCGAACGAATTATAAACCAAAAATGACCCCTAAAAAAGTGATGGTCACCGTTTGGTGGTCTAGTGCGGGTGTGATTCCCACAGCTTTTTAAAAAACGGCATGAGCATTATTGTTGATGTGTACTATGAAGAACTGGAGAGAAGCTTGCACATCTGCAACCAGCTTTGGTCAATCGGTCGTCCCCACTGATCCTTCACGACCTCACATACTCACCAGACCTTGCACCTACCAACTATTACTTCTTCCGAAATTTAATCAAATTTTAGAGGGTAAAAAATTCAATTCCCGAGTGGCAGTACAAAATGCCTTTGAAGAGTTTGTTGCCTCCCGGCCAGCTGATTTTTACAAGAAGGGCGTCAATATACTGCCAATGTGTGGGCAAAAATGTGTCGATTGTATGGGTGATTACTTTGAATAACAGAAATGAAAAAGTTTGAAAAAATAAGTAATTTCCCTTATTCCAAACAAAACGGCAACTTCATAGGTAAAGACCTATTATATCATCGATTTCCTTCAATTTAAGAATTTACAAATTACAAAACTGACAAAGATTATTTTTCTTCAGAATATCTTAAAACTTAGTAAGTAATGAGCAGGAATTAGGTATGTACTCCTGTCCAAAATCAGCTCTGACATGTTTTTGAAGGATGTTATCGTTTTTTTTTTTTTTGAGTTCTTGAAGATTTTTACCACTTTTCGAACTTTTGATAGCACATCGTTGTATCTAAAAGACTATAAACGTGGATTTATTAGTAAATTCAACACCACCCGTCATTGTCTGTAGAATTCGTGTCGTCGTTTTCTATAGTTCGCAGTTTTTGACCCAATACCGATAAAGGCAAATCTTCATCCTCGTCAAGTTCGGCAAGCTGTGCAACGTTTTCCTCGACGCCGATATTGCGTTTGTACATTACGTCCACAATTGCCAGCTAAACGGCATGAGCGATGCATAGCTGATGGTATGACTTAAAGGACTTCCCTAACGGAAACATTAGGCTGCAACCGTCGGTGGTTTGAGCGACGATGTCATTTGTTAGAGATACCTCATATTCGTCCAACTTGGCCTCAATCAATTATACGCATGAGGATAGTAAATGTTTTTATTCCAATTACTTATTTTTGCATTCGACGTGGCTTAAACTTAATAAATAATAAAAACAAAAGTATTAAAAAAAACCCGAAAAACCCGAGTTTTAAAAATTAAAACCCGGGTTTTTTTGTAATCCTGAAAACCGGGAAAACCCGGGTTTTTTCGGTCCGGGTAAACCCGGGCTCGATGCCCTAGCTATGGGTATATATAGCTCCTTACCAATACATTTTAATTTTTTATTTTTGAGGATAATATAGTTGTACATGTAAGCCAGTGGTTGTTTGTAATTTTTATTGATTCCGCGCAACATAAATACCAAAACATGATCAGCTATTTTTTTTCTGATTTTGTTCCATTATCGACAAACCCTCTTATCAAATATTTCTTTTTGCTGTAATCTAAATGTGGTGTGAGTTGCATCTCATCAAATAAGAGCACACATAATTTGTCAATTTCCGACATCTTCGAATCCCTTTTCTTTAGGCGTGCAAATATGCTGGCATTAATGATAAATCGTCCAAAAAAAATGTCCTTCTAGAAGTACTGCTAGCAGGCCCTCAATTTCTTTGAATTGTGACGTGTCCTTCTGGCAGAACGCCGACTGCTGGCAGGACGGCGCAAGTTGACCGCAAAATCAGGGGGTAAAACATTTTGTACTTTATTAAAACAAAATATGTACTTGTACTTTATTTCGTACTTTTATCAAAATTGAGCAGCTCTTCAGGGGCATTATTAGTAGAGAGAAATTTAAAGACATGCAGGTATATTGTAAATTTTTGAAAAATAATTTTATATTTTTGTAGGGTACAAAATATTTTCATACGATATTTGACGTATATTAGTTTTTGGTTTAATGATAAATCAGTAGTAGCTGAGTTACATTTTCATTATAAAATTAGTATGGACGGGTTATTCAAGCAATTGGTTAATAAATGAGAGAAACACATGGTTGATTATTTTATAAGGTTTAATCAACAGAAGTACAATAAAAAGGGTTCTTAAGCTGGAATTCCGTTTGTTACGTGGTATACAAAACAATTTCGCCCCGTCTGAGGAGCACACAAAACGCATCGCTTTCCACATAATTTGCAATAGTAGCTTGCTTTTTGCTGTCTTATGGATACGGGAACAAATGATGCATTTCCTCTGAACTCGCTGGCGGGTATCGTCTTTTGAAAGAGCTTCTAACATGTGATCTTCAACAATGCGGTTTTGATCTGCTTCTTGCAAAATCTGCCTATCGTGACCTCTATTAATGAGCTGTAAGCTTAGGTTTGTTGTGAAGGTGTCATGATTAAGCTTTTCATTTTCAGGCTGCATAAAGTAATTGAAAGCTAAAAATGCATTGGTTTCTATCACACCAAGAAGAGACGCAAATATTCTATGAGTCCATTTATGTGTTTTCCAAACTTGTTCTAAAGCAAGGCCGCTTTGACGAATATGGTTGTGTATATCAATAGACAGTGCTCCATCAAAATAAGTTTCTAAGATCTTTGGTCTAGGTATTTCTTTAAAACATACGGTTCCACATTCATCATATCGTCGTTTTCTTGTAGGAGTACCAGACAGCGTTGTTCCACATGATGAAATAAAAGTGAACTTTCCTGTCCCTCCAGCTGATAGCGTACAGATATGTATTATCTACTTTTGCAACAGCTACTACACTGCTTCCTTTGGCAGGAGGTGTTTCGTCCGTTAATTTTTTCAACGGGAAATTCCTATGTGCTGTTTTTAGCATACCAATGTAGAATAAACCACATTTGGAAAGCTCTACAGCAGTTTTTACCGACGAAAACCATGAATCACCTACGACAATACGTCCAGATCCATGCCACGGTTCTGTCAACCTCAAGGTGGTAGCTGTACCTGCACCAAATTGTCGCTGCCATTTTTTGTTACTCATATCATTTTTACCTTCATTTAGCTCTAAACCAATCATTGTATTTGTCTGGCTATCGGCAATAGTTTTAGCTTCACATCCAACACCCTTAGGCTTTCTTTTTATTTTAATGATGACAGCGGGCATTCCATCATCGAAATGGGTTCCACGACCATACCATGAAAACATACATACGTCTACGGTTATTTTGTACCCAGGTGCAAAAACAGACATTTTCATTCAACATTTGAACTAGAGGTCTCACTTCAAACCATTTGTCACTATCGTTTACTCTTTCAGGTGTAAATGACAACGCCATAAGGATTTCGTCAAACCGTTGTCGACTTATACCAAATCTTTTCTCGAATTCGGGAAAATTACAACATAACATTAAACCAAAAAACTGATATAGCTCATTTTCCGTTATGGGCTTAGCTACATTTCTTATTTGTGAGTTTGTACATGACAAAATATATGAAATCTTCTCCTCAGGAAAAAATAACAACCAAGTTTCTAGTTTGTTGAGTTTTTTGTTTGGTAAATTTAATAATTTGGGTTTATACGCACCATCTTTGTATACGTCGATCAAAACTTCTTTATCAAATTGCCATTCCACTTCTCCAATAAGTACAATATTTTCATCTGTCCCCTCTTCCACCACACCTTCCGAATCACTCTCCGATTCATCTGATTCCGACGAGCTCGAATCCAATAACTCCGGGGACTGTGTTTGTGTTGTAGGTATATTGTCGAGTGTATTTGCAGGTTCCAAAAAACTCTTATGAACACAACTTACAGATTCATCTAGTTCCCACACTACCTTAACTTTATTATTTCTGTAAACTGCTTGTACTAAACCGTAACGTAACAGTAAGACGTTGCAAACGCATCTCCAAAATGTTGACGACTCCATGCGTTACTCGTTTCTGGCGCGTCGTAGTGTGTCGCGAGCGAACGCACGCGGTCTCCACGTCTAAACATTGCGGCTGTCACGCTCAAACTAATGGTACGACGATGAAACAAACACTCCCAGAAGCAGAAAGAGACAGACTATCTACTTGTGCAGTTAAAAGTCCCGCCGGCAGGACCGTTTACGTAATAAACACAAAGAAAGTTGCGTCCTACCGGCAGTACCGAAAGTCCTGCAGGACGCTAGACGATTTATCATTAATGCCTGGTTGCAAGTTTGCACTGGCTATCATGCGACTTAATGTTACAGGAGCGGGTAAAACTAAAATGTTCCTGAACCACCTATATGCTCTAGGACCCATCTTGTAAAATGCTAATGATAATATTTTTCTTCTTTTGAGTACTTTCTTCCAAACTTTCCTTTATTTGCTTGTTTTTTTATTTGCAGCATAAATAGTATCATTCCAGCAGTTGTGAAATTTCTTGTTGCTTGAATAAGTGAACTATTTTCTGTTAACACTAGTGCCCCTTTTAACTTTTTCTTAAAGTCATCTTTGACTTTTTGAAGTTTGATTATTCTTTGCTTAAGATATGTGAGTGATTGTTGCTTATATTGCACAGAACCTGCAAAAAGAATACATAAATAACGAATGTGTATCAAATATAGATAAACAAATATTTTGACCCAACTACAACACAGCCAAAAGGAGGATTATGAATTCAGCGAGTATGTATGTATACGAATCTTGCTTGTCAGATAAATGAATAAAATGTGAGGCCTCATTAAATTTAATGTGGCGATTATATTTATGACCCTTTGTCAAAAGCAGACGACATTTTATAAAGGCCTTTTTGTATGAAGTACCACACAGGGTACGTGTCGATACCGTGTTCCAAATTTAGGGCCCATATTATTTTGTAGCACGTATCTACTGCGTGCATAATAAATAATCTCTCATAGATTAATGATCTATTCGCAACGATTTTTAAGCTTACCAATGAATCGCTCCGAGCATCATTTAAGATTGTCCATTCCGAATAAAAGTCGTGAATATTTTCAAATTTATTGTCTCTCCTTAAGTCAAATGTATTTTTCCATCTTTGTAGAACTTCATCCCATGGTTCAGAATTATGTTTTAGCCAAATCAGGTCATGGCTATGTAAAGCTGAAAAATATAAGTATAATAAATAGGTACCTATATATTCTATTTATACATGTAGACATTTACATTGACATAAAAGTTTACTGAAATCAGGATGAGAGCAAGTTATTTAATGCAAGTTAGAAATTCTTCCCCGTCTTCGGTAACTTAATGTTATGAGTTATCTATCATGAAACTTAATGTTACAGGAGCGGGTAAAACTAAAATATTCCTGAACCACCTATATGCTCTAGGACCCATCTTGTAAAATGCTAATGATAATATTTTTTCCTCTTTTGAGTACTTTATTCCAAACTTTCCTTTATTTGCTTGTTTTATTTGCATTATAAATAGTATCATTGCAGCAGTTGTGATATTTCTTGTTGCTTGAATAAACGAACTATTTTCTGTTAACACTAGTGCCCTTTTTAACTTTTTCTTAAAGTCATCTTTGACTTTTTGAAGTTTGATTATTCTTTGCTTAAGATATGTGAGTGATTGTTGCTTATATTGCACAGAACCTGCAAAAAGAATACATAAATAACGAATGTGTATCAAATATAGATAAACAAATTTTTGACCCAACTACAACACAGCCAAAGGAGGATTATGAATTCAGCGAGTATGTATGTATATTATGAATCTTGCTTGTCAGATAAATGAATAAAATGTGAGGCCACATTACATTTAATGTGGCGATTATATTATTATGACCCTTTATCAAAAGCAGACGACATTTTATAAAGGCCTTTTTGTATGAAGTACCACACAGGGTACGTGTCGATACCGTATTCCAAATTTAGGGTCCATATTTTTTTGTAGCACGTATCTACTGCGTGCATTATAATAATCATGTGCATAATCTCTCATAGATTAATGATCTATTCGCAGACCGTCGCTCTCGGCCTGTGTTTCAAACCAGCGCAAGGCAAAATATCTAAGCAAATAAACGCTTTAGAAGCACTAACTATGTTTTCATCTTCATTATCTGAACTTGCAGTTGACGTGGTGCTAGTGATTGCGTCAGCCTTATTAGTCATGAGGTCTAAAATTTAGCTATTCTGCATAATTTGGTACCCGGGATCTTCATCGTCGATATCTATCTTCTTATTCTTGAACTTGTTCTTCATCACATTCGTGGCAATCGAATTTTTTTAGCATATCTATAATTTCAGATACCTCTTCGTGTTTCTCACTATCAAATCCAATTTGAGGATCTTCCTCTATACCCCGAAACTTTATTCCACGCTTTTTTCAAGTTCTGTTCTTTTACACTGTCCCATGCTGTTCCGATCATATAGGACGCGTCTTTTAATTCAATCTTTTTATGTTTTCTTATCAGGCTTTCTTCTCCATCCTCTTCTTTCTCTAAAAGTAACTTTTCTAAAATACCGTTTGAAAGTCTCAATAACGCCTGGATCCATGGGCTGTAATAATGAAGTCACGTTAGGTGGAAGAAACATGACTTTTATAAACTCGTCTTTTTCATTTAGGATGTCACATGATGGATGCGTTGGGAGTTTGATTCTAACGCGATTTTTAAACAGGATTTTCTACGGTTTTAAGCTGTTTTAATTACTGTTATAATTAGCTGTTTTAACTCATTTGAAACCATAGATTATCGAAAGACGATTTTTTTGGCATTCATAACTCAAATCGTAAAAAGTGCAGTTAGCTGCCTTTGATCCTATACCTACCCCTATACCCGGGTCGTGGAGCTTTGACACCTGGAATGCTAGAATATTCTTCCCATGCTCTTGCAGACTTAGACTTACCTCAGCAGTATATACGAGGGATGATCCAAAAGTAATGAAAATCAATATAAAATAAGGGTATTTTAACTAAAAAAAATCTCTAAAAAAGTCTCCTAGTAATATATGCATAAACTATGCATTTAGTCCATCTTTTCTCTAAACCCATAATTCCTTTTGAAAAAAATTCTTTGTGTTGACCCTCCAAAAACGCCTCTAAAGCAGTCATCACCTCGCTATCGTCCTCAAATTTTTTGCCTCGGATGTGTTCCTTGAGTCGAGGAAAGAGATAGAAGTCGCTGGGAGCCAGGTCTGGCGAATAGGGTGGGTGTTCGAGCAATTCAAATCCAGTTTCTTGAATGGCAGCCATCGCGACGGCGGCTTTGTGAGCCGGTGCGTTGTCTTGGTGAAACAACAACAGTTCGGAGTTTGCCTCGTCTTTTTTCTTTAATGGCTTCCCGCAATCTTCTTATTTGGTCTGCGTAGTAAGAGCCCGTAATAGTGGCTCCCTTTTCTAGGTATTCCACCATAATAATTCCTTCAGCATCCCAAAAACGGACGGACGGACGCCATAACCTTTCCTGCCGAACTTGACACTTTGAATTTCTTCGGCGTCGGAGAAGAGGCTCGTTTCCAAGTCATCGATTGCTGTTTGTTTTCCGGATCAAAATGGTGGATCCAGGTCTCGTCCATGGTCACGAAACGAGACAAAAAAGTTCCCGATCCGTCTGGAACTTTTCGAGATTCGCCCTCGAAATGTCGACTCGTTTTTTCTTATGCGCGTCGGTTAACATTCTCGGCACAGTAACAGTTCGTTCATTCACACGCACTCATTCAAGGTCATGCGATGAAAAGTTTTATTGCTTTTCAATAGATTGGTATATTTTTCATTAGCTTGAAATCTGTAGTTATTGTATCCAATGTATTCAATTTTTACACTCTCTCTCAAATATACTTTTTAAATCTAATGCCTTGTATTTTTGGGCAAAGTGAAAATCCGCTTTCGTCGGTGTTAAATATCCTAATATCTGGTTGACCGAGCTTTGCTCGGTAGTTTTCCTACCCACCAATTGATGGCAGCAGGGGTCATATTTTTTTGTAAATTCGACATTTTCTAAAAATGAATCCTAGCTAGATCGATTTATCGCCCCCAAACCCCCCTGTATACTAAATTAGGTCGCCATCAAGTACCGCCACTAAAAGGCCTCCAAGCCGCGGTAACACGCGCGAATCCAAAAATGCGGTTGGTTCGCCCCGAACAGAGACGCGCGCTCGCTTCAAGGTCAAAACCGTACTTGTCAGTGCGCCCGCGTCGATCCGATACGCGAGGCGCCTTCCCCTCTCCCCCGCGGCCCTGCCGTTCTCGCCTAAACACAATCCTACACAAATAAAACGATGATATTTATTAATAAATATATATTAAAATATAGACTAATATATACAATATAACTATATACTACATGACATAGAAAAGATAAATAAATAGATAAAATAGTTGTCGTTAAACAGTGTGCTTAAGAAAATGACAATTGACTACATTTTTAAATATTTAAAAAGATTTAGACTGTCGTATCTCTAGGGGCAGCGCATTCCATAAAACAATGGCTTGTACGTGGAAAGACTTTTGATACATATTTGTTTTATGGACTGGCATTTCAAGTGTCAGGGAACGGCAACTTCTAAGGTCAGCTTGTACACCAAGAAATTTAAATTTCTCCTTTAGGTAGGAAGGAGTTCTGGGATTAAATAATATACAGTACAGAAGAGAAAGAACATGCCCTTCTTGTATCAGAAAATTTTCAAGCTCTTGAAACCATAATCTAATAGATTCTTCGGTGACCCTTGCTCGAGCTTTATTGATGCTCTCTGCTGATCGCAGGAAAAGTTCGGGATTTCTTTTTAAAAAGCTATTATACCATGTCTGGCCAGGACGATCATCTTTAAACGGTTTTTTTTGGCTATCTTTTAATATATTTTGGACAGTATCCAATAGTTCTTGTTTTTTTAGTGTAAACCCACATTTGGCCAAGGTAATTATCCAGCGCACAACCTCTTTTTCCCCAGCTGAACCTAAGGTTCTTTAGGCCTCAATTCTTTAGCTCGTCGGCCCTTTTTCCTAGTAGCCGGTCATGGATGGTAGTCCTGGGGATACCGTACTTTCTACAAGTTTCCCTTATTCCTTTGTTGTCTTCTCTTATTTCTTTGAGAGCTAGTTCAAGATTTCCTGGCGGATATTTAACAGGTTTTTTTTTTATTTTTTGATACATTCGACATCTGTAAAATAATAAAATTGCTTGACTTGAAAATCTTGATATTCGTTGTGATATTCAAGGCACTTCATTGTGCAATTATTTATTCAGTAGTTAATTATAAAGTACAGTATTTCAACAAGATTAAACAACAATTTCGTTTACATTTTCGCAAGCGACAACAAATCTGCGATATATGGTACTATCTTATCGTACTTTGTTTCTATTTGATAGACACAACGCTGAATCAGCACAGCAGCTGCTGGATACGTGGCGTGAAGCACATGGTATGATTTGAACAATGTGTCAAAAGTTTTTATTGGTGAGGTAAATTTCCACATAACTTTGTCTATTACCAAATAATAGTTATCGTTACCATCATCGCCAGCAGCACATTTAATTAGGTACGGTTGAACAGCTTGCTGCGTAGAGCCTTTTCTTTAACTTCATCAATTTTTATTTATAAATCTCCAGGATTCTGAAAACAATAGCAAACATATAAAAATTGCAAAATTGATAAACATACCCACAAAACACGCGTGTTTGTATTTTAAATGGGAAAGCTTGTGCTTGAAAGAATGTTTGTTTCCACTCGTCTCCGAAAAGGAAAAACAAATTTGGATAGAATTTGTATTGAATATAAATTATACCCTGGATAACAGATGTACCTAGTCTTCAAAATCAAAACATATCATAAAATAACGTAACCAGTGAACCTGCCAGGTATAGATAATTACCATACCATTCAACTAAAAATAGTATCCCAATATATTTACCTGGACGTCAATTATGAAGTTTTCGACGCATTCTAATGTGGAAAAATTTCTACGCTTGTTCAGTCGTCCTCTCGGGCGAATCAAGTAGGACAACAGTTTTATTTGATCTGGCACTTTTAGATCTGAAATGTGTAAAACAGGTGATTTATTTTAAAGTAAGTACCATGCGAGCGGTGCCACGGGTGGATGCTGGTAACGTAAATAATATAAATACGAATATCCTCCCCTGATGGTGACGCTGACGGTAAACCTAATAAATGAAAGGGGTTTGGGTAACTTTGTATATTAACATGGACCTGTGGCATGATTTTTTTTCTTAGCGGCCACTAACATAAATATTGCTAAAGTATAGTATTATCAATTGTAATGATGGTTCAAAAAAGAATTTTGCCGTAAGTTATATCGGAACTGAAATATCCGATATTGAAGTTGTAGAATTGTGAGAGTTTTGGCGTCTACATAAAAACATAATTCTCATATATTTTATTGTTAATACTACTTTATTTATCGTGATATCGAGTATTAAATAAATAAAAAATAATATTTAATTTCCATCAATTACTCTATACTTAAAAAGAACCAACCATTTAAATACTTATTTTTATCCTTTAGAAGTGACACAAATCACTTTGTAGAGCACTTTATGTTCCTTCAACGGCTTCATTCTCTATATCATGCCTTATTATTACATCCAGAAACTGCGCAGGAGGATAAAGAGTTTCCTGATATCGCCCCCATCCTAAGTACCATATGATGGACATAACGTGGGAACAACAACCCAGAGTCCGTTTCCCCACAATGCAAGAGCAATAATGATCTCTTATTGCGTTCATGTCTTGGCGCCCTCGTTCTATTAAAATGTACACATAGTAAATTCTGCTAGAGACATGACGCGATTGTATTCTTCCTCTAAGCAGCCATGTGTAACTATAATTGGGATAATGGCTCCTTAAGTCTTCCAAGTAAGGTTCTTTAAATACTTCTATTAAATATGACCCGTTTTTAATATGTTCTCCGTAATAGCTGCGAGCTTGGAGAATTTGGTAAGTACCCAACGCGTATATTACCAGGTCGTCGGCACTTAATGCTGGAAAGTCATATGAAAATAGCTTTTATTTCATGGGCAAAATTAAGAAATTCTGGCCCCGTAATAATCTTGCTGCGGTCAACGCCTAACTCGTGGTTTATTATTAAATTTGCAATTTCTTTTCGGAGTTCTGGGCTTAGCAAGCCACCGTTTCTCTCACCCTTTAATTCAATTCAATTCAATTCAATATCTTTATTGCGAATTTGGGTACAAAATATAGATGTCACAATATAATAAAATTGTTCTTATCCAAATTCTACCTTAAGGCATGCAATGTTACAGGATTATTACTTAAGTCATAAATAAAAAAACATAATAAAAAAAAAATTTCATAACAATGTCAAATACCTATATCTACTTTAAAAAAGAAATGTGTATGTTGAAATATTTTACGCCTGTTTATCATTAATAAAATCACTAACGGTATAGTATAACTTATCCATGAGCATGTCAAACAATCTTTTTTTAAAACTAACTATTGGCAAATTTTTAAATGAGTCAGGTATGCGGTTATAAATCAGGACAGCCATACAGTATGCATTTTTGCTGGTTACACTCAGCTTCTGCATAGGGACACATATCTTATTTTTGTTTCGAGTATTAAGGTTTCTTATTTCATTAAGAGTTTTAAATAAGCGTGGATTTTTTTTAACGAACATACATATTTCGTATATATATAAGCTAGGTAGTGGCAATATTTTCAATGATTTAAACAATGGTTTACAACTGTGGAACATATCAACACCACACAGTGCCCTGATGCATTTCTTTTGCACTTTAAATGCTCTCTCCCAGTCTACGGAGTTGCCCCAAAGTACGATGGCGTATCTTAGAATGGAAGATACATACCCATGATACGCCATTAGAGCAGCTTCATGGGTGGTAGTTTGTTGCAGACGTTTTAGCACATATACAAATTTATCCAGCCTATTGCACACTCCCTGTATGTGAGCTTTCCAGTTACACAACCTATCTATCGTTATACCTAAAAATTTTACTGTTTCAACACTCTTGATTTTGGAATTATTATGTTTAATGTCAAGGTCAAAATTTCTAGTATTATGCGTCATAAATTGTAAATAGTTAGTTTTTTCTAAGTTAATTTTTAAATTGTTAGTTTCTAGCCATTCAATTATTTTATTCAAAGAATTATTTGTTTCTTTTTCAATGTCATTTTTGTTTTTACATTTAATAATCATAGTAGTGTCATCAGCAAATAGGATACAGTCATGTGCAATTACATCTGGCATGTCGTTGATGTAGATTAGGAATAGTAAGGGTCCTAACACGCTGCCTTGAGGAACTCCAAATGAATTGTGCCTATATTTCGATTGGAAATGTCTTCTATGGTTTCCGACTATTTTAGTTAATTCAACACACTGTTCACGGTCTTTCAGATAGCTTTGTATCCAATCTAGTGGTTTACCTCTTATGCCATAACTATATAATTTTTCTAACAGTGTCTTATGGCACACAAAGTCAAATGCCTTGCTCATGTCTAAGAAAACTGCAAGAGGATAAATCTTTTTACTGAGGCATTCCGTTATAGTTTTTATAAGAGAGAAGCAGGCTAAGGTAGTTGAGCTACCCTTTCTAAAGCCATATTGAGTACTTTTTAGCAGATTAAACTTGGTTAAAAATGTATATATTTTGTCATTCATTATCTTTTCAAATATTTTAGATATTATTGGTATCAAAGTAATTGGTCTATAGTTGTTAAGTAAACGTGTGTCACCCTTTTTATGTATTGGTTTAACAATTGATTTTTTTAAAATTATTGGAAATTTGCCTTGCTCGAATGATAGGTTCACTAAATGGGTCAGTGGGGTAGCTAAAGCTGATGCAGTTTCTTTTATAACCGTAGTATTTATCATGTCATAACCCGCTGATTTAGTGTTTTTGAGCGACTTCAAAGTTTTTATTAGGTCTATCTCATCAATTGGCGTCAGATATAAACTATTATTATGGTTAGGTATTCTAATTTTGCATGTCAAATTATGATTTTCATTTACGTTTTTGTTGGTCAAGCTAATAAAATAATTATTGAATTCTTCACAAATAATTTCAGGATCTTTATACCCTATTCCATCTATGGTTATTTCGTCAATTTCAGTTTTTAATGTCTCATCCTGAAATGAATTTTTTACCACCTTCCACGTCGCTGAGCATACATTTACTGATTTACTTATATACTTAGTTGCTCCAAGTTTTTGCGCTTGCAGGAGGCATTTTTTTAGGACTTGTGTATATCTATGATAATTTCTTTTATTTAAGTTTTTATTACTTTTAGAATATAAGTATTTAAGATACATTTTTCGTTTACTAATACAAGATCTTTTAATTCCTTTACTCATGAAAGTATTTTTTAATGGTTTAGATTGGATTTTGAATCGAACTTTTGGAAAACATAGTTGAAAAAACAGAACTAACAAGTCATGAAAAGCATTAAATGCAGTGTCTAAGTCCTGTTCTGATAATATATCACTAAATGTTAGGGCTGAAAGGCAATCTTTAAATTTTTTCAGATTACTTTTAGAAAAATCCCTTCTTATTTCAAACCAAAATTTCGGCTTAGGTTTGATCTTAGGGTCTTTCACAACTTCTACCGTTATAGATTGTCCCGTTTCATGATCTGATAGAGCTAAGTAGTGAATGTTTGGTTTAACTATGCTGATATTACTTACTATAAGGTCTAAGCAAGCGTTTTGTCGGGTCGGTTGAAGTATATGATTGTGAAGATTATTATTGCTTAAAAGAGCATTTAAGTCATTTGATATTAAGTTTTGTTTTAATACGTCAATATTCCAGTCACCGCAGAGGACCACTTTTTTATTGCTTTTTCGTGTAAGTGTTTCAAGAAGCAATTCAAGTTCTCTCAAAAACTCACTCGCTTTTGACGACGGTATTCTATAAATGCAAATAATAATGAGTTTATAATCCAATATTTCTAGACCACAGCATTCAAATATATATGGTTTTGCATTTTTTATATCTAGTGTTTTAAAGCTTAGGCCTTTTTTTACTAGTATACATGTACCCCCTCTACGTTCGTTAGCTCGAGAAAAGAATGCTCCTACGTTAAAGTTTTTAATGTGCAAATTTGATTCCGAACCACTTTTAATAAAGGTTTCAGTGAGACAAATTGCATCAATGAAAACACCTGCTTCCGATAGTTCGCAAAGAGCCGCTTCAAAAATGTCACGCTTACTAAGAATTCCAGCAATATTTTGGTGAAATAATGTAAAATTTATTTTATTTACGAAAAAGCGTTTCGGTGCACGGACGGACAGATGGATCGGCTAGTGAATTGTCATTTGACTCTACTTTAGTTTTTGTAGCTACTTTTGCGGCTTTCTTGAAATAAAAGGGTATAGTACCTTTCTTCGCATTTCTGT
This sequence comes from Coenonympha glycerion, assembly GCA_963855885.1. NCBI lineage: Eukaryota > Metazoa > Arthropoda > Insecta > Lepidoptera > Nymphalidae > Coenonympha > Coenonympha glycerion. The sequence continues at coordinate 3,265,161 of OY979631.1, forward strand.
TAATTATTTGAGTTTCCAAGTGTGCTTTGTACTGTTCATATGTATATATCTTTGTGTCGTTGTGTGTTACCGATTGTATCATAGGTTCGCTTATTACATTTTCAGGACTTTTATAATAATTTTTAGGTTGGACTATAAATTTACTATTATATTCCAAGTAATCAATTTCTGTATTTAGCTTAAAACAAATATAGTCGCGAAAGTTCATGTTATGGTGCATTGAAATAGCAGATGCATAACAAGTTTCTAGGTCTATGAATGTGCTATTAGGATAATTTTTAGAAAGTAGTTTAATTTGTTGATTAAGTAGATTTAGGTTAAGGTAAGGATTTCGTTGTACTTTGGATATGAATATCTGTTTACACGCTTTTAATTTTTCCAATGCATTTGATAATTTACAGAAGAGGTTATATGGATTTTTATCATTACAACCTATGAATAAAATTACAATGTCATTCTTAGTGATACTTTTTACAAGGTCGTCGCAGCTGCTTAGTACTTGTGAACAATTTGCATTGGGTTTGACAATGGATCTAATATTGTAAACATCATTCCATTTTTTAAAGCGACTTTCTATTAACTTAATTGATATCCCTTGAGCTTGTTGATCACCTAATACAAAAATATTATGAAGTTTTTCCCTATTCGTTTTGTTTCCAGAGAGATTGCAGGTGCCCGTTGATATCGACGTCTGACTTGTCACGTCTTCTTTGAGTTCAGTTCGTGCAGTTGTTTTTGCCTGGTTATTTGATTGGCGTGCAATTCTAACATCTTCATCTGTACGCTTAAGTATATTGTCACAATTATTATCTAAATCTGACTCCAAGTTATCGATATTTTTAGGGTCGTCTCTTATGATATTTGTTGTGACATATTTGACCCTTGTTTGAGGGACGTCTTCTGCGGGAGAATCAGCTTGGCTAGGTCTAGTGAAATCGTTATGGCTGTTTTCAGTGTTTTCAGTGTCACTACATTCTGATGTCACAATGGTCTTTATTTTCCTTACCGTAGGAGATGTGATATGCATAATTAAGTTGTCAGATACACCAATCTTTTTAAAAATACCAATTTTTCTTTCGTAGCAATCCACGGCTTTTCTGAGTGACAAATTTTCCAAATTAAGTTTTTCAATTTCTTCATTAGCACTATCCAATTGCAAGGTTATTTCTTCAATTTGTTGTTTAAGGTCCTGTACAAGCGAGTTATCACCAGCTGATGTATTAGGTAGACTTTTCAAGGAGTCATTTAGCATTGTGGAATTCATATAAGAGTCTTTTTGCAGCATTTCAGAGAGATTGTTGTACGACATATTTCTCCAATTAGGTTTTTTCCGTAGTGTCACATTCGAGTCATCTTCCATTTTTCCGTTAAAAAAAAAAAAAAAAAAAAAAAAAAAAAAAAAAAAAAAAAGATGTATTTGGCCGGATGGGATTCGAACCAGGTACGTAATATTTATAACAACTAGAACTATTGAGTCAAATAATATTCCACCGATGCTGTAGTGTCAGTGGTCGAAAATATCAATTACAATGTATTGTGCTTAGTTCTGTGCGTCAGTAACCTTTTTCCAAGGTCACTTGAATACACGCAACAAATCCGATGCACTATGACACTGCACTTTTGAATAGCGTTAACAGTTGTTTGATGCGCACAAAGTTAGATTATTTCGCACAAGTTTCGCATAATTTTGTATGGAAAAATGATATTGTTTTGTTTTCCGAGTTCAAAATTGTACTAAGCGTTAATTAAAGTTCTGTTTGAGTTTTGTTGACGATTTGAAACAAATGTCAGTTCCCCGGTATGTATAGATTTTCAAAATTTTGTTGTTGTTCATAGATGCACACTGTTGATAATAATAGCACTTATTTTAACAGTCTCTTATTACAAACACACACAGTTTTTGTACACTATAAAACACATTAAACATTTTTAAAATTTATTTTCAACAGAGTCCATTGTTTACCGTGGCACTAGCGCCCTCTCTCTCTTTACTACAATGGCTCTTCCTTCGGGAGTTTTATTTAATATGATATACCTGTAAAAAATAATTATTTTGATCATATTATTAATTTATTTGTTTTAATTTATTAATTTATTTGTTACACTGTCTAAAATTGTATAATGTTAGTTATTATTATTAAAAAAATAGAAAATTGCATTAGATATTGAATTCGGTACTTAAAACAGCTTACTCACAGTGTTCTTATCGTTATTATTTGTGTTCTCATCTGTGACATTATCGAGATCAAGTAGTAGTCCACTTGAAAAACTTAAGTCTACCAACTTTTGACTAGTATTGAGAGCCTCAGCATCCTAAAACATTATTAATGATTTCATATTCGAACAGTGACCAAACATCGTAATGGGTGCTAACTAGTTGTAAACTAGGGTGTAAACTAGTCTACAACAGAAATAAATTATAGTTTAAAAAACTAAAAAAAACACGCTTTAATAGCAATCGAACTAAAAAGTAGAAAATAAAGTGAAAAGTTTAATGTATTTGAAACTAATTTGTAAAAATTGGGTAATTCAAAAATTTTCTTGAATACTGAGCGAAGCGGTAATTTGGCGCCAGTACAGGATTTAGGCGCAAGCATTACTGAAGTGTTGACTGTATTGTCAGCAACAGTTTCATTAATAATGTACTGTTCAGGAGCAATGGAGCAATTGATATCTGTAAAGTATTTTAAAATTTGATATTCTGTGCGTATATTACCAAAAGGATTTGAAATCAGTTTATGTATGTTATCTATTTCACTTTGAACTCATTATAAATAGGCATCACATGTTTAAAAATATCACCAAGAACTTGGGTAATGTGAAGTTGAATATTGTCTAATATTTTAAGAGCAGTTTTCCGGTTAACTCCACCGTCACTGAATAATGAAAGTGCTAACGTAGCGGCAGATTGCTCTAACATACTATGGGCAGTAGCCAAAGCATTCTCACGACAAACATTGTTTAGAGGATATTCAGGGGATTCACAAGGATCTAACAAACTACACGTATCATGTATATTTTCACTTAAAGCGCAATCAATTGTAGAAAGGTTTTGATTGAAAATTGTTTGTTTATTCAAATGTTGGGAAATTAGGTGGCGTATAAAAGAACGTACATTTTGATATTCGCGATCACATTGGTACTGTTTACAGCGATATGTTGAGTTCGCACTTAAGTTATGATGGTCTTTTAAATGTTCACAAAAATCTTTGTAATCTTCAACTGAAGCGAGACATTTGAAACAAACAAGCATTTTGATTAAATCTATCAAATAAATCAGTTATTCCAAGTCGGAGATAAAAGATGAGACTCCCGAAAGCTTTTTGTCTGATTTTGTGTCAATGTTATAAAAATATTTTTGCAGAAATAGCCAAATGTGAACGGCTTCTATGGGATATTCTGCATCCAGGCAGTGAAAAGTTTTGAAGCATACGTCCAGCGCTTTCAAGAATGTGTCTATTTTATAAACGATGTTATCATACGCAACATAAAAGTCTTTTAGGGCATCGATGGTTGGTCCGACAGCAATAATGATGGGTTGGCACCGCAGATCCTTAGCAGTTTGGGCTTTTCGCCGATAGTCCAGCTGGGTGAGGATTTCGCTTTGGTTCTGGAAATAAGAATGAATTGTTTACTTTTATACGTATTTTTTGTAATTCCTAGTCTTAAAAGTGAAATTATACATACCTTTGCATAAAGAATGAAACTGTTCATAGCTTAAACACTACTGTTAAACACTTAAAACGGATTTTATCACGTGTATTCATTATTGAGCCTCCCTGACGTTTCGATAACTTCGATTGATTAACATGGCCGCGTATATCCATTTCAGTCTTTTTGCCAATGAGTAAGAGACAAAGAAAATGTCATGAGCTTCGAAATATTCGTTCGAGGTTCGAATGCTCGTTATGACTAAACGAAGTGTTTTGTCACACTTATACTGCCAAATATCTCGTATTCGTTAATCGAGGGGAGTAAACAGAAACGAGTAACGAGTGTTACATTATCAATTCCTATACTAACCGTACTGATAACTGGTGATGAAAACCGGATCACGTACGACAAGAATGTGCGAAGAAGGTCGTGGTCAAAGGCCGGTCAGGCTTTACAGACTGTGGCGAAACCCGGGTTAACAAGTTTCATCGGCTTACCGTTTCTGCTGAACGCTTCAGCAACTATGCAGACTGTTAATTTGGCCCTCAACTCTGCCGCCCTGAGCTCCCACATCGCTGCATTTTCCATAGCCTTCTTGTACTTCTCTTCCAATTCAGCTTTTATCTTGTGTAACCCCTGCGTTGAAGAAAGTCATGGTACGTCAGATACGTCTACAGTTACATTGGCTTACCGCTTCTGCTTAATGCTTCAACAACGATGCAGACTGTTAATTTGGCCCTCAACTCTGCCGCCCTGAGCTCCCACATCGCTGCATTTTCCATAGCCTTCTTGTACTGCTCTTCCAATTCAGCTTTTATCTTGTGTAACTCCTGCGTTGAAGAAAGTCATGGTACGTCATATACGTCTACTGTCACCTAAGGGCTTAGGTGTCTCTTAAAATGTTGATGAGAACGAGCATAATACACTTAAGTATGTAATTTTCCAAAAAAAATCCTAACTCTAGTTATTTAATCCTCGCCATTTTCTGTATCTCTGTTAATTCGGTTTCTTCATGGTTTGGCGTCTCTAACAACACACTTCGTCGAGATTCCACGGAACTAGTCCGCACTTTCGAATGTCATTTTGGAATATATCAGGTGTTAATGAATCGTTTAACACTTTGTTCAACAAAATATAGATTCCCCCAATAAATATGTTGTAATCTCCAAGAATGAACAGCAGCTTTCCATGATCCCTTGAGGCTTCTAAAACAGCGACATCCATTGGTTGCAGCTAATGTGTTGCATTGGGAAAAAGAGCAATGAAAATGATGCCATTTTCAGAACAGAATTTACTGACATGATAAGAAAGATGTGACGTATGCCCATCGATAAAAAATATGGCTGGTCTTAATATTGTTGTCATCCAACCATTTGTGAAAAATATTACATATAGAAGTAGCGTAGAAGGTCTCAATTAGTCAATGAAAATGAACGCGAGTTTTTGACGACGTATCATAGATGTCGTTAGGTGTCTTTAGGCAATAGTGATGAAAATTCAATATATATTTTTCTTATTACAAGATATTTTTTTTCGTTCAATGTCGTCATTGTGTGTGTGTCGTCAGTATCACTTTACGAGTAGTTCAATGTCGGGCATTAGTGCTTTTACCTTCAGCCAAAGAATCATTTTACCTCGTGTTTTGTAGTTGGTTTCCACTTATGTGAGCGTGACGAAGGCTTTACAGATCTTTCTCGTTGTTCTGCAAACAAATTAGTCTGAACTGCGATGTCTTCAAAGATATTTCAACAAAAATTAAGTTTTCTTTTCGAAAATTTGTTGTAACAAAATTTTAAAAAGAAAACTTCAGTAACTTGTGATCAATCAGATTGTTTTGACAATTACATTCTCGTCGGAAAACAAACAAAAGTTAACATTCTTTATCACAAAACAATAGAAAATCGCCATTCTTTATAAAAAAATATATATCATCAAAAGCAAAACGAAAGAAAATGTAACATTCTTTGTAAACAAACTTTTAAGTGTTGACTTTACGTTTCTTTATCATCTTCACTATCTGTATCAATCAGAAAATCTTTAGCCGACGCAATGCGGAAAGTTGGTGTATTCTGCGTGAATCTTTTTTTTTGGAATAACCCCTGTATCACAGAGCTTTTTGAGGTCTTCATATTTGGCTTTAGTTATAGTTTTAAATTTCGGCTGTACTACCTTTGGTCTCGAAATTATAGGTATGCTGTCGGTCTTAGCACTCATCGCCATGTTGTATTTGATCATGAAAATATTAGGTCACGCCTTTTTGAAGGTCGCCACCCGAATCTTACTTATCATTCCGCTTAGTTAAATTTTTGTTTGAAATATTTTTCTGAAAACTTCGAAATTCATGAAATCTTTATATGTAAGAGTTTCTACTTGATATTCGAGCGGGATCCTTACGAGCCAACTGAAAACCTGTTGGCCACTGGGACGGTGCCCATATTTTAATAGTGTTTCTTACGGAGCTTTCAATAACCGCATGGATGCTGACTGCTGTCTACCGGCATTTCTGTATATCCTGGCAGGAGATAATTCATTTGTATATTTTGAATATTTGAGCAAAAACATTTTTTGGCATCTCTGCGGATATTGTGACGCTGTCACTCAACAAATTTATTATTCCATTTGGTTTTAAACGATTTAAAAACTGCAACATTTAGAGGCTGTAGCAAATGAGGAGGCAGCTTCAGAATCGTAACCTGATTTTTGATGTTAACTCTATAACTTTTGTATCCACGTGTGTGAAATGTCCGTCGTAAATTATTAAAAGCACAGGGCGTTCTTTACCTAGAGCTGGATTTTTTACATATTATAGTTGTAAAAAATGATGTTTTCATCCTTTGGAACTGGCTGCATATGCGAGATCAAATTCGTAGTTTTCGTTTGTGGTCTTCCATTTATCCCAGACGTATTTTCCTTTGAATACTATAAGCTTTTTGTCAGTAGCACTTACAGTCGTCAATACAGTGATATTTTCTTTTCCTGTACTACAAGTTGTTCTAGTACAAGTTGTTCTAGTTCTAGTCTACATGGTTTATTGATAGCGCCAACAACTTTAGATATTGTTGGGTAGAGACAAAGTTTCATCCATACTCCAAATTAAATGTGGACTTTGTTTGTTGGGTAGAGACAAAGTTTCATCCATATTGAAAATTAAATGTGGACTTTGAAATAAATTTAAATCACTCAACGTGTTTTCCAGTAGTTTCAAGTATTCTGAGATTATAAATGGATCAGTCATTTTTTCTGGCGTATTCTTTCTGGCTGTGGATTTTTAATGGAGAGTTTATGCCTTCTACGAAAATTTATGAACCCGTCTTTTCCCGGTCTATTATTCTTGCCTTCTACGAAAATTTATGAACCAGTCTTTTCCCGGTCTATTATTCTTTGATGGAGTTATTGTGTTTTACAAACTCCTCGACGAGATTTAATACTTCTTCAATTGAAAGACCAAATCCCCCCACTTTTCCATAATTTTAATTGCGTTGGCCAATCGTGCTTCTTCTTCCCATGGAATAGCTAATCGTCTACCAACAACATTTGTGCTATAAGTTTCTTTGATTTTATCATAAAGAGTTTCAGTTGCAGTTGAGAGAGAACAAGCAAATGAAGTCTGAAATGTATCTCGATGCTTTACAATATACTGTGAGATGCGTTATCAACCCCCTAGTATTTTCATTTTTATTTACATTTATTACAAGTATACATCATGGGTATTACAACAATCCTAGGTCATTTAACAGATATGTTCGCAAGCTAGTCCGGTCAAATTTTCATTTTTATTTACATTTATAACAAGTATACATCATGGGTATTACAACAATCCTAGGTCATTTAACAGAGATGTTGTCGCAAGCTAGTCCGGTCAAAGACGGTTTTTATTTTGTAAAATCCTATTTATATTACAAGCCATTGTCCATGCTCATCAGCAAATAACCGTGGTGGTTCTTCCTCGCTCCGTACTGGCAATGAAACCCACTTATTTTTTACCTTATTTTGTCTGAACTCTCGGTGGTTTATCCGAAGATGTTGGAATGCCCGTTTTATCCATGTTATAAAGACGCATCGCGTCGATTTTATGCTTAAGAATTTCACTTTCTAGAATCTAGAAGGTCAAAAATCTATATACTGGTGGATTGTGGTTTGTTGAATCCCAGGGCCCTGGCTATGGATGTGGGTTCTGGTCGTCGTAAAGTTTAATTTGGAAACCGTTTTATAAATCCTCTGTAAAAGTCGTCTCCGGCGGTTCCATTCTTAAAAGGATTAGAAATATTGTTAGCTTCAGCAAATTGGAAAACGAGCTTTAAAAAGTCCTCTTTTGTTAGTCCATAGAAAATACATACTCGAATAGTTCTTCTTCCTGCTGTGGTGTAAAAACGACTTTATATCTCCCAAGTTTCTTTGTAGCAGATCCTGTCAGAATGTGTCTTCTCAGTGTAGTGCGTGGAATGTTATATTTACATGCGATGAATTTAACAAATCCTTGTTTTTCATTTACTTCTTTGATCGCCCGAGCCATAAGATTTTTCGTCCCATGATCCTTGATTAGGTTTTCTCTTGTTAAATACAAGAGAAAAACTAATCCATCTAAACCAGGGGTTCCCAAAGATTTTTTTATCACGCCTCCCTTCTGCCAAAGAAAATCCCCACGCCCCCGAATTGATGCAGTAAGTGCAAGTGGACACGCAGTTGTAAAATAAAATAAGGATAGTTTATAAAGTCCAATTTTTTTAATTATTTATTATAAAAATCAAGAAGATTCAATGAGATGTATGAGCTTTGCATATTTTTGACAAGTTTTCCAATCCTCGGTTATGTTGAGGAAAGCGCACTACGTAGGTCACTTGCAATATCTAATTTGGTTCTGTATTTTGTTTTAATTACTACCATCTCAAATAATTTAGGAAAGCAGGAATTGCATGTCAAAATTTTTTCGCTTCCAGAGTTGCAACTTTTCAGTATATGCCGTGATGGCATCCCGATGATAGATTATGTTATGTTCGAATCTCCACCTTGTAATTTCAAGTTTAATGAGTTCATTGAATCAAAAACATCTGATACATAAGCAAATACTACTGGACCCCATGTTTTCTGAACTCCACCAATAATTCACTGTTTTTAAATTTCTAAAAACTGAATTACTACATCTCGAAGTTCAAATAATCTTGCCAACATATTACCTTTCGAGATCCAACGCACTTCGGTATGAAATAATAGTGTCTTGTGTTCTGTGCCCAAATCTTCACAAAGGGCCTTAAAAACCCGCGTATTAAAAGCACTCTTTTAAATTTTTTTTTTTCACGTTAGGCCCAGCACACATGGTGAAACGCAACTGCAACGAAACCCTTTTGAAATTATAGGTTTGAAACCAGTTTCAAATGTTTTCCACACACGCCGCAACCTAAATATGATGAAATTAGTCACAATCATTCCGATTTTGGGACCTAACAGACGTCTCCAAAATGTCTAGTTCAAGTGATGAAGAAGTTGTGGTTCTGTATTTGTATCTTCGACAAAGAAGGAGGCGTAAAAGAAGAAGTATGTGGTTACATCGAGAAGAAAGAAGACTCTACATTGAGAAGAATATCAACTGCCGTATGTTTGTGGCTGCTAAAGAATTTCAACAAACTGACAGAAAATTCATGGATTGTTATCGTATGAGCAAAAAGACATACCTTGAGCTTGTTGAAATAATGACACCTCAGCTGCAGAAACAGAATACTAACATGAGGGAATGTGTGAGTCCTCAAGAACGGCTATTAATAACACTTATGTAAGTAATTTAAAATATTTATTTATACCATTTATAAGAACACAAACATTTATTTTTAATGAAAATTAAATTGGTTTCCTTCTTGGTTTACAAGATTGTATTCTGATGTAGAATTTGATGGTGTTTGTGTAGATACTCCGCTGAAGTCCAGAGGATTAGGTGTTGGTACTGGCTGCGCATATGAAGGACTAGCATACTCTGTATACTGCGATATCGGAGAATATATTGTTTGATAGGACGTTTCGTTATTTAATGTAATTGATTCACTCGTTGCTGCACTTTCAGGCGTAGGAGGAGTTGGATTCAATATGTCATCAATAAGGTTTAGTACACGTCTCTTGAATAATTTGAATTGTTGCAGATTCATTTCTCTTAATTCAGGTGCGAGACTATTTAAAAACGACATAACAGAGTCCGTGGACGTCTGAGATTCATTTATGCGAGTAGATTTCTGTTTTAAATAATTAATAAAATGCTTATCAGTTTCGTGCAATGAAGATTTCTTTCGCTTTGGGTTTGAAGAATGATGAGCGGAATCATCATGAGTACCAGGAGGGCTAGGCTCGTCTACATTACTGCGCTCAGTAGATTGCTCGAACTCGGTAGGCACATCGTTTGACACATCAGTTGTCGTATTCTCTCTTGAACTAGTAGATGGCAAGTTCCCTGCCTCGTGTGGAATCACCGGTTTTACATATGGTATTAAAAATTGCATGTAATCGAGTAAATAGTATGGTTTCTTCTTTTTTATTCCAGAACCATGTTATTTAAAAATTTATTTAAAAATTCATGTTATTCGAATCACCAATACGTTGCCGAAACCCTGAGGTGGTCAATAATATAATAAAAAGCGCTTGTGTCTTGCACAATTTTGTGAGATCCAAGGAAAGAATGTCATATCAGTTAACGAACATCAGCGGGGGAACAAGTCAACGACCTAATGGTATAATTCCACATGAGTTGATCCTAGGACCCAATCCTTCATCTTTAGCTTTAAGAAAATATTTGAATAATTACTTTTTGGCACCTCAGACAGCATTGCCTTGGCAATGGGCTTATTGTATTTAAGAATAATTAAATAAACAAAATAATCAGCTCACCTGTCATATTCATTATTTTTCCAATTTCAGCCCATGCTTTATCAGTATCATTCTTGCGAGAGTAGCTTGAAAGTGTTGTATTGTACAAGCAACGATGCTTCTCAACTTCCAATACGAATTGAATGTTTTTATTTTCGTCGTCAGCCATTTTGTCGAACAGAAAAGACGCCAAATTCGACACGAGTTTCCTGCACGCTGATTTCAAAGCTGATCTGCAACGCGTTTCAAAACGGTTTCAAACTAGTTGCGACGTGTGTTGTCTCTCAAAGGTATCTATGGCATAAACTCAAATGAAACTCAAAAGTAACTAGTAGTTGCAGTTTCGTTGCAGTTGCGTTTCACCATGTGTCCTGGGCCTAAGTCCCTTAATGGTACTTTAGTTTCGCTACGATCTAACCTAAAAGCTAATTAGTAACTTAATCTTAACTTAAACTAATATTAAAACCTATATCTAAGAATCTGTCCATTGACTTATCTTAGTCTCTAATGCAGTATTGAAGGCACTTTGTTCTTGTGACCTTGATGATGCACTAGCACTAGCACTAAGCACAGCACTTCACTTTCACGCACACTTACACTAACTCAAAAGGCTTAGTCCTTTTGAGTCTTCTTATAAGGTCCGTAGTGTCGAGGAGCTGGATTGCCTCCACGTTCACGTGATGATGCAGCCGATGTTCATGTGCTGCGGCATATTTTTGGATGATGATATCTACGAAGTCCATTCGAAGATCTCGGTGAATGTCTTCGTTTCTAACATACCAGGGTGCATTAACGATGCCCCTGAGTACTTTGTTTTGGAATCGTTGAATTATCTGGATGTTGCTTTTTTTGGTACAACCCCAAAGCTGAATACCATAAGTCCACACTGGCATTAGGACTTGTTTATACAGTAGCAACTTGTTTTCCGTTGACAACGACGATGTTTTTCCAATAAGCCAGTACATGTTTTTGTACCTCAGCTCTAACTCTGCTCTTTTCTTTTTGACATGAGCTTTCCAGCGTAGCTTTGTGTCAAGCGTCATTCCAAGATATTTTGCCGTGTTGGCATAGGGTACCTTTTGTATAAAACAGTGAATAGTAATTACGTTCGGATTTTTTTCTCTGACTAACTGTTCGAATCCTGAGCGAGATCCAAGCATTGCCGGAGCGCCGTCTGTGGTATTGTGGTTACCTTACAAAAACACCTCTGTATACTAATAGTGGTAAACGTGATAAACTTTAAATAATATGTCGAAGGCCTTTCTGATGTTCTGATATCTCGCTTCATCAGTTATCAGTAGAGGTGATGAGCATGACAGAAGAGTACCTTGCAGTATTATATAGGGTTGAACTGGTATTTTTTAGCCCGAGCTTTTTCTTTTTGGTCCGCAATAATCGCGTCTATGTCCCCAGCAGTCGGTAAAAGAATAGTAGATTGTAGATAGGGAGGGACTAGAACTCCGAGCTCTGTATTTACTATCTATCTATTGCCGTTTGCTGAAAAAGTTGGAAGCCTAAAAAATCGTATTTTTCACTTGATCGATTTGTTCGTTATTTGCAAATATGGAAAAGGGACGACACTTTCGGCTTGCCAAGTGAAACCGCACACATTGCGTCTTAGAGGTGTTCAGGACGAGGCCATTTCTTTCGAACTATTTTAGAGTTTTTTGAGCTTTTATGTTCAGATTCTCCTCCATTCACTGTCGATGCTGTTATTATTATGGCCACGTCATCAGCGTACATGTAAACGTCGGTATCGCATATGCAGAGAGGGAGGTCGTTGAGAAGTGTGAAAGCGCGGTTCGACAAGGAAGATCCTTGCGGGAGGCCGTTTTGTGATAGTCTGATTTTAGAGATCCCGCTTTTCCCACTACTCTTTGTTTCCGTTCGCTCATAAAATCGACTAACAAATTTAACGTTGGGCCATTATGTATCCCATACTATAAAGTTTCATTTTTAAGATGGTGTGATCCGCGACATCAATGGCCTTGGTAGGTCGCAGAACAGCACCGCAACTTCTTTTTTATGTTCTCGCGCCTCTAGAACTTTCTGGGTTACTTCCCATACTAGACCGACATACGCGTATTGTCGGTCTGATAAGGCATCGCTGGTTAAAAACTCTGTTAGTCGCGAAGTGAGACCTTTTTCGAATATTTTTGCTACCGCCGGAATTGTGGTTATCTAGAATGTTGGATCTGCTTTACTGTTTTCCAATCCCGCCAATTTGCAAACATCGTACACCTTCTCCTTTTTCATCGCCATTCCTACAGGTAAAGTGATGGGTGTTATATTGCATACAGATTTCTCTTTTTTTCCATCTCTTCTTTCTTTTCATCATTCATCAGAGATATCTTTTCTCTCTCCAGCCAAGGATGGAAAATGTCGGCAATACATTCGAAAAACGCCTCGCCTGGATTAGTTATCCAACCAGAATCGGTTTTTCCAGACCCCATTCTAGAGGGAAATTCTGCGCAATTTCCTGTGGAATTCTTTTATACTTGAACAAAACTGTTGGAAGAGGTACAGCACTAGATGTACCTCTTCCAACAGCTACCTGTAACAAAGACTGTAAGGCATTCCTTCTCATCTGGATTGACTTGTTGGTATACTGTCTCGTCCCCCTTTTTTGATAAAACCTAACCACCCTTCGGATTAGAAAAAAAAAAAACAGTTTCATCTGTATTAATCTAGGATCTTTCGTCTAGGATCTTGTAAGATGTCTTTTCTTTGAGTCTGATCCAATAATGTCTCTACCTCTTTAAACCTCCTCAATGTGTCCTCCCATGATTTGCAAGTTGTTTGCAATTTTTTTTAAATAAAAAAACCACAAACAAGCATGCATGCACAATGCACATGCTTGTCTTTATCCTGAATCACTTTCTGCAAAAGTTCCCTTTCTGCGCTTATGTTAGTGGTTGCCAGTATTTGCTTGTGATCAGTGAGTATTGGGAAATAATTGTCAGTCTCACAATTTGACCCTGAGCCCATAAGAGCAATGTAGGATAGTACTGCTGTCTTTAGTGCATCTATAAATTGACTAATATTTGGGCTATAATTGTACCACAATTGACTCTTATGGTGCCAAATAAATTTTCAAGCGGGTCTTGCTTAAGCCGTCGAGTTGCTAAAGATTTTATTTTGTTTGATGCCTTTTAGTGACCAAATCCAACGTTGCTTTGATGGGCAGCTTGAACAATTTACAAATTCCATTTTTTTTTCAATATATCTATCATCTCTACAAATAATGGCAAATGTGGAGACTTGTCTGTTAAATTTGTGAAATGGGGCTTTCTTCTTTGGCAATCTGCTGTTTCACCATTGAGGCAATCAAAAATATTGATAACGTCGCTTTCGTGAATCGCTTCCAACCCTGTTATTTTCGAGTAAATACTGAGGACATTCTCTTATGCTAGTGAATTCAGGAGCATTAGTAGTATGTGGTCTTCTAGTAGACGATTTCTTTTTAGTGTTTTTTTTTAAGTCCCTCATATTTTAGTTTCAGGGTTTTCCATGTCCGCGCTGGTAGTTAGGCTAGAAGAATTGAACGAGTTTTCAATTATTCTTTTCCAAGCTTGTTCTTTATCTTTGTTTGTCACAGCGTCGTTTTTTTTTGTTTTCTATTATGGTTTTATATCGGTCCACCAAACGCATTAATAATTCTACTTCACAATCACCAAAATTAGCCGAATGTTCTCTTTTCTTTGATGATAATTCCATAATTTCCTATGTTTTGTGTTTTTTCATTTATTTATTTATATCCCGTTGGTAGGAAATGCATTTACGCATCCCGTACCGGAACAACGCCATTCCGGGAATGTCGCTGTTCCGGGTTGGGACTCCTGGGCTGTGACGATACCCAGATTACCCACTAAAAACTATAAGCGGTCCTATTCTACTGTGACTATTACTTGTGTCACATCCTTCTACCCTATTCTTATTTAGACAGGGTGTCACCAGTCTGATGACACCATGTCACCAGGTTGGCGACATGCCGCCACCAGTTCGGCGACACCATGACACCGGGTCGGCGACACGACGCCTCCGGCCCCGGCGCCTTACTTAATTGTCTATTCATGCTAAGTAAAAATGTCACCATGTCAACGAATCGGTGACCCTACTACTACCCTCTTAACTTCCTCACTGTTTTTATCGCAAATTCGAGGAACGTGTCCCGGCGACTCGTGTCACTTAAGGCTATTGACAAACTATCCTATACTCGCACTCATACCGGCGTATGGTATGCCGCGGACAATCGAGGATTATGTGTTCCACCGTATGGTGGTTGACGCCATCGCAATTGCAAAATGGATCTGGCACCAACTTAAATCTGTGTATGCCTTAAAACCGCCGTGGCCCGTGAATTAGACACCATTTCAAAACGCACAGCGAATTCAGCGAGACTTAAGTCCTCTAGTTCGTCTGGACGTAATACATATCGGTCAAATATATTGTTATAAATGGATGTATCATTCGTTGTAAAATCGTAGTAGTCTAAACGTTCATTTGGTTTACAACTATTTATAAAGACTGTTTTTCGGGAAGACATTTCGACAAGGCGTTGAGATAGAATGGTCGTTGACACTGCAAATAACTGATTCCACACTGGACCACCTTGCCTCTTGGCCTTCGCAACGGCGACGGTGAATCACCTGATTTTTCGAAAAGAAAAAGGATTCCGTGTTTCGGAGGGCACATTAAGCCGTCGGTCCGGGTCACTGTCTTTGATAGTGGTCGTTATACAAAACCATTTCAGAGGCTTATTAGCTGTACTATAAGGCGGTTTAAAGACTGACACCAGGGTTCATCGGTTCGATCGATTCAAAACCCCACACGCCTGAAGAGGAGGGCTCAAAAGTATTATCTTACCGATGAATGTATTTCTGTGTGTGTGTGAAGTGTCCATTGACTCCTCCAGGTTCGAAGTGTCCATTGTCTCTTCCAGGTTCGAAGTATCCATGGTCTCGTCCAGGTTTGGAGATTCAACAATTTCACATTCTATATTTCCTGTTTCTTTCTCAATGTTTAAAAATTCGCTGATGCTGAGTATTTTTTATGTGACTCAGTGAGCATGTCAACAAATTCCATCTGTATCTGTAAATTAATTAAAGTTTAAAAGGATCCCGCATAATTTTTTTGAAAGTATCTGTCGATTTCATCGCTGAAATTTTGAAAAACGATAACTATGGACATTACTTCATTTCTCACCAATTAATTTATTTTATTTATTTAAACTCTTTATTTGCACCACACAATAAACATAACAAAGGACAAAAACACATATTAAAGTAGTAGTAGTATAATTAATTCATTACTCATAATTACTTAGCTTCCATGCTGGACTGGCAGCGATAGAAAAACATAGAACGTGCCAATGCATCTCCTCCTGGGCATGCTGTAAAAATCAGCTTAGGGATTCAAGGGTTTCAGTAAAACTTGAACAAGCCGAGAAAATCAAAATTAAATGTCAATAAAAAGCTGGTTGGCGGTTTTATTGACATTTGTGACAATGCGTTTCGTTTTCGCAACGATTTTTGTCTTACCCTCAACTTACCGTCTAGTAATTAAAATATTGAATTCAATAGTATTGACCAAATGTTTAAATTGCGTCTAATAAATATCTATAGATTGTAGACATAAACATTGTATTCAAAACTATTAGTTTCTTACTTATCTATACTGAGTGTTATGACGTTGACAGTACTAGAAACCGATTAGTTTCGAAAGCAAGATAAGTGTATTCGGAACCAGTTAAGCAAATACTATTTTATAAAGTAATTATTACATTGCAGAGTATATGCTACTGCAATAAACTGTTTTGATAAGTAAAGTTTACTTGCGTACTTAGCCACATAGTACGCAACTGGCTGGACATCAATGTTTCCTTCCCATAGACTCAATAAAGCAGGATTGTAATTGTTTACCATACTTTCGTCTGCAGTTCGTTTCAAACTTTCATACAAAAAAATCGTTTATTGTTTGATAATACTTCATCAGGACCTAAACAAATAGTAGTCTCATATGCGGGCCTCAGAAAACCAAAACGACAATAACTATCTTTGCGGTTTTTGTAGCACATGGCCGTGTATTTATGTATTTCTTTTGCGCCCGTCGAAAGTAGGATTGCAAATGTGTGCGTAACTATAGGCGGCTCCAGGCGTAAACAGCACGTCTTCTACAATACAGGATCATTGAGCATTAACGAGCATGAAACAACCCCTTCAATGACTCGAGAAATCTGGGATATTATCACACCACACCAGCATGTGAAGGTTGGACTTCCGCGACTTTGAAATTCGATCCTATACCAAAAGTCCACAACTGGACCACTCAAGCAGTCTGGACCGCGTTTTAGGAATTGCATCAGAGCGTTCACGCGAATCGTTAATTGTCGAGAGACAACTACATGATATTTTTGTACCAAATGCAAACGCTCCGGTAAAGACAAGCTCTCTGCTTCATTAACATCACGACCATCTGCGATAAGTAAGGCTTTCAACATGTCTGGCCAGTTAAGATAGTTGCAAGAGAACTTCATGAACCACGTAGGAGGCCCCAAAGTTCGGATCATTGCAATAAGTTCAGAGCAACATATCTGTCAATAAGACGCTGATCCTCTTATATTCCTCATAGTAAGATGCATGTTATCTACGAGTCCTTGAGGTGTCTGCTCGCCCTGGCCCTGACGCATCCGGCATGATACAGAAACACTGGATTTAGCTCGATAATATTCAACTATGGAAAGAACGAAAAAACAAATAGTCGTTTCGATTGAAACGCTTGTCCAGGCTCATTACTCGACTTTGAAAATAGTCCAAAGGAGGAATTTGAATATCTCTTTCTTCTCCAAAGCCGTTTTCGCCATCAGGAAAAGGACTATACCTAGCAAGCTCTTCCGTTCGCCGCTCTCAATCCACATTTAATGGTGTTATTTTCTTGTAATCTCTGCTAATCTCGTCTCATTATTATTATTAGTAGTTGGGTTGGGATTCAAAGAGACACTTTCTAGATTGGGGACCGCTTCGTCAATGCTGCGCAGTTTAGTGTGTAGAGGCCTTAAGATTTAAAAGTTATCATCAATTAAGTTTATTAATTCACTAATTGCGAATTTTAGGAATTGGTCTTTTGTCGAATTTTGCAACGCCTTTCATTTATCGATGATTTCGCCTCCGACATTCTGTAGTGATGAACGCAAAGTTATATCTGTGCCCGGAGCTGGGCAGAGCCGATCAAAATCGGCTACGAGAAGTTTGTAACCACCAGGACCTTAAAGTACATGATACTCATTTAAATAATCCTTTTAAAAACCGGAATCGTAAGACCAACATATAAAAAAGAAAATCGGGGGGGAATATGTTAATTACAGACCCATAACTATTTTGCCAACCACAGATAAAATTGTTGAAAAATATATAAGCGAACAAATACATCAGTTTTATAGAGAGAATGATATATTGACCCCAAACCAATACGGATTTCAACCCCGCAAAAGCACTACGCAACTGCTTTCTGCTTTCACAGATAGCTTATATGGTCATATAGACAAGAAAGAGCATGTCTTGGCTGTTTTTATAGATTACAGTAGGGCCTTTGATACCCTCAGACATGCTGCATTGCTGCAAAGCTTATTTGAGAGTGGTATTAGAGGTACTTGCCTGGTGTGAAAATTATTTACAAAACAGATCGTATCGAGTAAGAGTTGGTAAAACAGATAGCATTACAGTCTCAGTAACGGAAGTTACAGCTCAAGGCTCCGTTTTAGGCCCTTTGCACTATTTAACTTACGTTAACAGTCTGCCTAGCGTAATCAAACAGTGTGAAATATATCAGTTTGCAGATGACACTTGTCTAGTTGCTGTGGGAGGCAATATTATGGAGGTAATTAAAAGATTGCAAAGTGATTTTGATATTTTGGCGAAATGGTCACATGATGTCGGGTTAGTTCTTAATGCTAGCAAAACTAAATTAATGTATATCAGTACTAGTCATAATAGAAGCTCAGTTAAGCCTATACTCAAAGCTCATACTCACCAATGACTTCATTTAAATAATGCCAATAATTATCCTAACTCATGTATTTGTGACACTATAGAAATAGTTGAAAAACATACCTACCTTGGTCTTGTTATAGACGATAGGCTCAATTGGAATGATCACGTCAATTATGTATGCCATAAATTAAGAGCAATACTAGCCAAGTTTTCTTTAATAAAATATAACTTACCTTACCAGACACTCTTATTACTCTATAAAGCGTTAGCTGAATCTATAATATCTTATGGGTTATCGAGTTATGGAAGGACCTTCAAAACATACCTTGACAAAATATTCTCACTCCAGTTACGAATCTTAATAGAATTAGTCCCCATAAAAATGAAACGAACATGTGGTGATGATTATCGGAAATTATTTGCTTTATGTAAAATTATACCTATACATGAGAAAACTGAATTGAACTTGTTACTTGAGAATTATTTCACTGAAAATTTGCAAAAAGTCCAAAAGACGTATTCTGTTCGAAGATTTAACCAATTTAGACTGCAACTACCTAAATATAATAACTTATATGGTAAAAGACGGTTGATTTACGTAATACCCTATCTAATAAATAAACTTCCTACGGCACTAAGAGAAGTTATTACTAAGAAAAATTTTAAATACAAAATAAAACAGTATTATATACGTGAAACAATTAACAAATACACATAAATAGTTAATCTCGAACTCAAACAAAAAAAAAAACAGCCTGTATATAGATAGAGCGAACGACGTTTAGTAGTGGCGACGTCAACAAAAGATTTTTATGTTTTTTTTTTTTTTGATTACCCTCTGCATTCGATAATTCTTAAATTGTGTACTGATTACTTGTAAAGAATATTTTTTATGTATGCTATGAATTGTTTTGTTGTGTGTTGCGTAGATATTGTGAGTGCTAACTAATTATGTCAACGGCTGGGTGCACGGAAAAACTCACAAGAGTTTATGTTTGCACCTTTCACACATTTTTTTTGTATCTTGTCTTTTGTGCTGAGTTTAATAAAAAAAAAAAAACCAGAAGGGCGCCTTATTCGTTGTACAGCTTTTGAAGGCGCGCTTTTGTTGTAATTTCCCAAATTCGATCGATTTTCTTCCACGGTGTAGTTCCTTCAACTGTAACTGATCGCATGTTAAGCCTCCTCAACGAGATCACTCTCAGCTGAAATAATTATTTAATGGAGTGGATAAAATTGGCCATGATTAATCAATGCAGGGGACCAAAGGCAGCCAACAAACACAGGAACAAATTTAATCGAATACTTACACTAGTATAAAAATTAATGTTTGTGTGTCGCGGTCTGCATGTCCTTTGTAGAATCGTAAACTACTTTACTACTACTACCGATTTAGTGATTTTTTTAAGTGTCAGGAGACGGTTTCTACATTAAAAAAATCTTTTTGCGAGACCGACGGCTGAGCTATCGAGCACCCAAACCGGCGGCAGGACAAGGTCTGCCGGGCTCAGCTAGTCTCAATGTCAATATAAAAAACAATCTGGGACCACGCAATCATGTGGACAGCAAGAAATTGAGCAATAACTTTACTAGAAACATTACCATGGAATAAACAACTGCCAATTTCAATGAAACCTCTTTTAGGAATAGTTATATGCCACACATAAGAATGTCCGATAATACATAACAATTCGTAATAATTACAGTACATCAAATATCCGCAGTACATCAAATACAGTAAATTTATAAACTGCACACTTTCATTTATAATGAAAAATGCCCACTTCTGACTGTGGCGCACTTAGAACTTTTTCGAGGTCAAAGCTATATACGCTTAATATGACGCTTACAGAATTCGGTTCGAACAATTTTCACTCGAGCAATATGGTAATAGCAAATTACTCTAAAAGTTTGAATCCTACGATTTGGTTACTCGGCCCTGATAATGATGTAATAGAGTTTCTGGATACCGTATCCGCAATTACCCCGATTTTATCGTTATAGATATTACCTAGTGTTCGTCAGGGACAGCGATATGTCCATGCTCTCCTCGGAGCACTGGGCCCAAGTGGCTTGAAATATTTAAAAAGCAGCATCAAGCTTTACAAAGTTATCACACGTATTGTTCACAATTACAGCTGTTTTTATTTGTGTAACAGATTCTCCAATAAAAATTAGCAGAGTTCTGCCAAGCCTCTGTAATTTCTCTCGCCTTGTTTGAATGATTGACGTTACCTCAGCCTCTGTTGAAGCTTGTGTTATAAATCCGTCACGAATTTCAGAGCGCGATGGCTTCCAGTGGATTTTCTTCCCTCGTCTCAGAACTTGTGAATCCCCAGTAAGGTAAGCTAGTAGTACTAATGCCATGTTTGTCAGTGTTTCTGGGTCCAAGCCTGCAAAAAAGGCTGCTTATTGAAGCCAGAGGTAGTAGGAACAGGTGAACAAAACTCTGTACTTGTTATATATTTCTTCAAAACACGTAGCTTTTGAATTGGAATTTGATTCACCAAGTTGTCTATGTTAAAATCTTCAGTAGGAGCTATAATCAACTAATTTTTTGCCAGAAGATAGAGATTGCTGATAGAATTCAACGATTTTGACATAACTTTCATGATTTAGGGATACATCATCGTGAATTTAAAGTGATGGTTATAAATATAATGTCCTCTTTTTCATGAAATCAATTTTTCTTTCGAATGTTTGTCGTATCTTGGGTACATAACAGAAGTTCCGGAAATAGAATCTTTTGTAGATATAATAAGAAACTGAATGAGACATTCTTGAGGAATTTGCCACATGTGGATCGGCCATTAGTGTAAGTATTGAAGGTGCATACGCTTCTTCAGAAATTGAGCTGGATTCGTATGGGAAGAGGCCAGTAACTCTAAATTCTAAAGCTAAACCCAACTGATTAAATTATTGTCCTTGGTCATGAACTTATTCCAAACTTTTGAAAAAAAAATTAGTCAGTTTACGTTCTGGATGCTGATATGCATACAACATAAATTCCTCGTCCCAAAAATTGATTTGTCCAGCGGCTGAAGCTCATGAGTCGTATTTGAAGGCAATCAATAGATTACAATATCAGGGGCATCAGTAGCGTCAATGATTCTTGCGTCTAAATGTGAGGAGGCCTTATCCAAAATTAGTAGGCATTTTCATGGAGATTTATTCTGCCCTAAATGGTGTATAAAACCAACAAAAAATTCGGTCGTCATACTGTCCTTAGGAGCCATTTTTACTTGGTGGTAAATTGTCGCAAAATTCTGGTCTCAACCTTTTGCCCTTAAAGAAAATCATACAGTGTTGCCCGTTGTCTTACACACATAGCGATTGTGACGTTTACTACATGTTCTTGACTGACAAAGTGCACTCCCTTGGTCCCTTTTGCTGCACCTACTGTTGGTGGTGTAGTGTTGTAGTGTGTTAGACGACATCCCTTATTGTTCATGTTATAAAGGCGTTCCGGGTGGGTGGAAATATTGCTTCAAAATGTTTTGAAACTATTGGATAGCTTCAAAATGTTTCGAAACTATTGGCTTGTTGAGTTTTTTTGCTCTGGCGAGATTTAAGAATTGAGCCCTTCGAAGCGATATTTCTGGACTGCGTTTTTCAAAACTTTTGAGCCATCTTTTCCAGCTATATTCTTTTTGTCAATTATAAAACATTCGGTACATTATTCTTTTTACAAAATGCGTAAGCCTGCTTGTGAACAATTTTCGGAGTTAATGGCATCTCTATCATATTATGCTATGCACGTAATTGGTTACCAGTTACCACCACCTGCGCCGCCCCACTGAAGGACTGTGATGTGAACTAATTTCAACTCCCGTTTGCCTCCAATGGTGGTAATTGGATATAAAACAATACTACTGGATATGAAACAATATTATATTGTCCCCGATCATCACCACCGGGAATAAATGGGAGATGCAACATAAGTCTGTCCTAGACTAAGTTTTAAGACCTGGGTGCGTCGCAGGTGGTGGCAACTTTACAAGCAAAAGTAAAATTTTCGATTGAGTTGGGCGGTCACCATGTTGATGCATGAGATGGGATTAACCCGTCCATAGAACGGTTATTCCCAATTATAACATATTATTAGAAGGCTTATATCTATTATATGTACATTGATTAATCCTTCAGTCTTCGAGTCGCGTATTTGTTTGTCTGAATGACATTGTATATATTGTATACAACCCTTTGTAGAAAATTCAATTCTCCTTTAGTTTGTTTGGGATAACAGCAATGTACATCGTGGAATAGGTTAAAGAAAATTTCGAAGGCTTTAAGGGCTGTCTATGTTATACATTGTATCATCTATGATCAAAAAGCATTCAGTGATGTTGTCTTCGTCCGGTGATGCTGCAAACAACTGAGGACCAACCGGATAGCCCTGTTGGAAACTTAAGGAGGACTTAAGCGGCAGACTAAAAATTTAAAGTTACGTAAGATACGTAGAGGGACCTCACAAAGACTACGTGTGAATTTATTGTGATTAACTATTTACTCGTACTTTTACATATTGAATAAAACTATCTTTCGCTTCCAATCTTGATGACCTCTACTGTTGTTTTTTTCTTTATTACAATATTTTTAATTGGAAGTAAAAATGGAAGGGCTCTTAGAGTTTTAATTTTTCTTCTATCTACGAATAAAAAGAACAGAATCACTTAGCATTTCCATGTTTTAGCACAACTCTTTCCAGGATTTGACCGTTATTACTACAACTAATACTACTCACAATCACTTTCCATTCATACCGGATATCATATGAATGAATTATAAGTGATTTCCATTAAGAAAGCGCTCATTAATGTTACCATTGAAGAAATCGATAAGGAGTAGGTATTAACTCCCATATTGCGTAATAATATATAACTTTTCGTTCGTATACTATTTATTTTTATTATTAGAACTAACCTGATGTGCAGCAGTTTAATTGCATTCTGTTCCTTTACTAGAATTTTACAAACAAGATGACAGTGTTGGCCACTTGTTTTACGAGTACATATAGTTGCATTGCAGTGTCACGATACAAATTGTGAAAACCTGTTTCTAGCTGCGGGAAAAACAATTAAATATAATAATAATCGACAGTAAAACTACACTACTATCGACAGTAAAACTACACTACTACTCAGAAACGAAATTGGTCGTAGTTACACAAAAAGGATCCAATCCACATGAAGTTCTTTTTGAGTTATAGGCCAATGAAGTTGTAACCGAGTTTAGTCAAACATTTGATACATTTAGATAGATCATAATATTATGCATTGTGATGATGAGTTTGCTTATTTTTCGTATTTAGTTTTGGCATTAAGTTTTTTAGTATATGCAATACAATTTTATAGAGATAATGGTGAAATACGAGGGCTTGAATCCTTTCTGCGAAATAAATAAATGTAAGGGGATGCTGTTCACATATATTCAGCATATTTTATTAATTTTTTTATTTTTAACTTCATTGCACCACTTACAAAGAAAAAATGCAATAAGGTGGTCTTAATGCAATTGAGCATTATCTGCCAGTCGACCTTAGGACGTGCGAGAAAGACGTTGGTGGATGAATAAAAGCAAAATAATATAATATATATTTAAATAACGTTTTTTTTAAATAAATTTTCCTAGGTTCTAATAAAAAAAACCATAAAAAAGTTAAATATAAAATTTCTTAACTAAAATAGTGGATCCACATCGAAACCTGATGGGAGCGTACCCAAAAGACTGGCAGCATTGCCTCGCTGTATTCTTTATATCAAATAATTTTGTCTTTTTTAGAATAGATTTATTACTTACTCTGTCTTGAATTCTAAGTCCTAACATACTCCTTTCCAGCTTTCGTTGATATACAGCTAATTTTTCTTATTCCTCCATTCTTGAAGACTGTGTGTTCCTGCATATTGCACCATACAGAATCCTTTCAAATTGCGGATGATAGCAAAACAAATTAATTTTATATTATTGCTCTCCCCCTCATCCCCTGCAAGATCCTGACGACGGAGCCCCGCGAAGCGGGGAAAATAACCTTAACGTATTTACCTATAAATATTTTATATTATTGCTCTCCTCTTCATCCTCTCCAAGTTCCTGTCGACTTTCTGGGTGGTCATAAAAGGAAAATAACCTTAACCTAATTACCTATAAATATTTTATATTATTGCTCCCTCCCTCACCCCCTCCAAGTTCCCCCCTCCAAAATTAATTGATACAAAATTTATTTTGATAAGCATTTATTTAATCTATTTTAAACAAAAATTTATTGCATTTATCATTTCGACAGTAGGATCTAATTTGTTTTTATAAACTCTTCTCCGCCACAAATACTCCACACACAAATCACTAAAGTTCTGTTTATTGTTATAGTTATCCTTAGAGAAGAATCGTTTCACCACTCGCCACTGCGATTCTATACGCTGAGTATGCGTCCCATCAGCAGCAATGAAGGAATTTCTGGGTCGCTGTGATTCATTTAATTTGTATTCACATTTTCTTGGCCTTCCTTTCTTAGATTATCGTTCTCTTGGTTATCTTGCTCAAAAAGCGGAACTTTATTTTCATTGCCTTCAGCATTATCGTCAGCACTACTCGAGGATGTCCTGTTGTCTTGTGGTCCACATTATGAAATCAAATTGTCCATTGAGTATGTCATTTTCATTGATAGTATTATCATTTATTGTTGGATTATGTCTACTAGTTGAAGGATTTTGCATTTGGGTTGTGTCATGTGTGCTGTGTTGGTTAGTTGAAAAATTTTCGACATCAGCTGAAACTACATATTTGTGCTGTCTGAATCTCAATAGTATTGAAAATAGATCATTTTGAACAACGGGGCCTACATATTGGTTGTCATTGAAACTTAAATTTGACGTTTTCATAGAGACATCAAATACCACTCTAACCTTCGTGGTCTCACTCTTCTCTCTTACTACAGCGTGTTGGGGCAAGTAGCAGCCTTGAGGATGACTGGCTTCAGACATGTGTCCTAATTGTTCATATTCTTTCAGGAATTTATTATATTCTACACGCAAAGTCGGATTCTCGTCTAACTTCCTTTCCTTTTGTAGTAATCTCTTTTTAGCCATATGAAAAGAGTCGCCTAGCCTATTTGTTTTTGCTTCAAAGTCTTTCAATAAATTACTAAGTTCTTCCCACGCTTGTTTTTTCTTATTACGATCACTATATTCCCTCTGGTTTTGATCCCATAAAACAGGACGATTTTGTATTTCACTGATAAGTAACTCTGTATCAAAGTCTGTATTTGTCAATGAAGCCATGACGCTACGTCCGCTTACACACGTCACTTTGTAACAACTAAAGTAGCGCGTTGACTTCGCTATGCGAGTGTACAAAATGGCTTCCACGCTTCTCTTCGCGGCAAAGTTGTTGCGCGTCCACAACGTATTCCGTCGGTGGGCCCAATCGCCATGACTCGGCCACACATTCCGGCCGAAAAGGCTTCTATTTCGCGTTCAATGTTGGCTTTAAGCTCTTCCAACGTTGTCGGCTTATTAGCATATAGACCAATGACTTGACGTAGCCTCAAAGAAAAAATCTAGAAACGTTTTTATTCTGGCCACCACAGCCATCTGATATCAGTCTTATTTTATTCACTCAATCAAATCAACTGTATTTAAACAGTGGTATAACTTGTGTTGCTAGTGGGGAGCAGATCTCATTGGAAGTTGGAACCTTTGGCGGCCTCATCTTTAGTCCAAATATACGCATGGATGTTATTGGATGTCATGCATGTGTGCATAACAACGATTAATTTTTATAAATTTATCGTTGTGTTGTTGCCTTGAGTAATATGTCGATTGATCGGGTAAGGAAGATTTTTTTCACAATCAAATGAAAGAATGTGAAGATCAGGAACTTCTTGCAAAATTTTATAAAACTGTTTAGCGCGCAATTGGTGTATTCTGTGCTGTGTCATGAGTTCCTGTTTCCTGACTTGTGAAGTCTCAACTTAAGTTTTTCAGTCACTTGGAGATAGAAAGAACATACATCAGTTCTCGGGCTCCCAAATCCCAAAGGATTTCTTTGATGAATGATGCCAGTAGTAGCAAAATTACCTCGTATTTCTATATATCATTAAATAATTAGATAACATATAGTATCAAAATAATTATTTATTAAAGTTGTTCTGCTACCGTCATCATTTTTTACCTAGACTACCTGTAAATTCATAATCATCGTCATGAGGTGAATCACTGTGATTTATGATTGGTGGCATTTCCTTTCTCGTCTTTTTGCACATGTTGTGCAAAACAGCTGTAGCGACTATGATGGGCTGAGCTCTCCTCATATCCGTACGAATTTTTATACTTGAGACTGGAAATCTCCTCTTCCAGCAACCGAACATTCTTTCAACTACATACGAATACGAATATGGCTTTCATTGGGAAGTTTTTCTGCCTGTGTTACTGAGTCACGTAAAGGTGTCAATATATATGGTTTTACTGCATAACCCTTATCTCCCAGTAGCAAGTACTCTTCAAACTCAACAGCAACAAACCGGCTTTTTATCACACTGCAGTTAAAAATGTGGCTGTCATGGCTGCTGCCAGGCCATCGTGCCACTATATTATTAATATACAGGGTTACTTGTAATTTATTAACAACCTCCTACATATAACTTCTATACATGATGCTGAACAACGTTTGTTCAACGACTTTTCACATAACTCAATAAATTAACCAAAAAAAAATTATAAGTTTTTGTTGAAAAGTCTGTCAGTGTTTTAACTCTATGGTCAATTTATGTAATGCTGTTCCACACCTGCGTGATGAAGCGCCGACTACTACACGGAAAAAAAGGATTCTTTAATCCAAGCAAATATTCGCATATATATGCACCATGCAGTAAATTGTCTTCAGTTAAGATATGAAATTGCTTTGAATTTCAAAATGATATTTAATTAAGTTAATAAAAAATAGATACAACCAAAATAATACTGACGATTTATTGAATTTAATAAAATCTTGAATTTAGATTATGATTCTTTTAGTTTTAATGATCGGTTATTGTAAAAATAATAGGAGACAATCGATTCGTAAACCCAACGTAACGTATATCTTGTCTTGAACTCTCTTTATCTCAAATTAAGAGGAATAGTTTCTTGGATAGGAGTCATGTACTGATATAATCTTAAACTAAAACAACCATTTTCTTAATTCAAAAGATTACTTTACTAGAATACCCTATATAAGCTTTTTTTTACTTCAGTCAAGATAGTGGTTCTTTTATTTTGAACTCTGTTGGATTATATTAAGGTGATATATTTTTCAATAAAAAAGATAATGTTCTGTACCAAGAAAATAAGTGTATCGAACAAAAGCTAACGTATGTTGCTCTGAACTATTTTTTACTTAATTCAACAATGTCAATGTATTAGTCCAAAGAATAGTCGGATTCTTGCAAAGATTTAATTTTTTAAACGAAACATGCAGTTATATTAGATGAAAAGTGAAGTATTTTAAAACAATTTTGCATTTTACTTGCCTCAATTAAATCAAATATTCTGTTGAGAAAATATTCTCTATGCCTAAATAATAAAACGTTCTTAAAGGAAACTGACAAAAGCTCGACCCAAAAAAAATTATTCGTCAGGGGAAAAATCCTGTTAGGTTAGGTACTAACCTAGCAGTTCAGCATTCCTTACTCATGCATACTGAACATCGGCTTTACTGCATATTGACACCCGCATCGAGCTGCTAATATCGTTGAAGCCAATGCGAGTCACAATATGCCTAGAAAGTCCAGTTTCAGTATGTATGAGTATGAATGCTGCAAGGTGCTGCCCTTATAGAATTTTTCTCCAACGAATTAATTCTATGGATTCGAGCACGATTAGGTCCAACTGCTGCTGAAACATAACATATAAGATTAAAACAATATAGATAAACTTTGTCAGTTTCCCTTTGCGTGTAGGGATTCAAAGATTCATTTGAGAAATAAAAAAGTTATCATATACTTAGTAAGTTATTTATAACAAGTTAAAACAACAATTCAAATGACATATTTAAATTTTTAATAAAAATCAATAGAATTTTCCTTATCTATTAATACTTGTTCAATTTTGCAAAACTGAGGTTCACAATTATCATAATCATGAACCTCCATACCTACTACTGTTGGTTTGGAAGGTACTGGTACCTACCAAAACAACAGTAGTAGATATGGAGGCCACTAATTTATAAAAGTTAATTTTTTTATTTTTATAATAGAAGTTTTTATTTAATAGCTGACTTTCTCCTCATCCCAAAATAGTGTTCTATATTATATTAGTATTCGATAGTTATAGGATGGGAAGAAAGTAGTGCCAACACATTATTGTAGCAGTGTACCTGGTATGAGAATAATTTTACTTCTAAAATAGTTATTTAAAAAGTGAAAAATATAAAGAACGATTTTGTATTATATTTTTCCAACCGTTTACATTTTTTCTAATCGGGTTCTTTTTTCATAAAAAAATAAAACCAATTATTTTCAAAAGATTAACCCTTAATTAATCAAAGTAATGAATATATTTAGAACCTGATATGATGTACATTTTCATAGGAATACAAAACATATCATCTAAACGCAGTAAACTAAAGTTATTTTCTATTTCTTCTACAACAAAAGATTGATAATGTTTATCATAGTGACAAGTTTTCAATTTCGAAGTATAAAAATAAAAATCAATAGAATTTTCCTTATCTATTAATACTTGTTCAATTTTGCAAAACTGAGGTTCACAATTATCATAATCATGAACCTCTGGATACCTACTACTGTTGGTTTGGAAGGTACTGGTACCTACCAAAACAACAGTAGTAGATATGGAGGCCACTAATTTATAAAAGTTAAATTTTTTATTTTTATAATAGAAGTTTTAATTTAATAGCTCACTTTCTCCTCATCCCAAAACAGTGTTCTATATTATATTAGTATTCGATGGTTATAGGATGGGAAGAAAGTAGTGCCAACACATTATTGTAGCAGTGTACCTTTTATGAGAATAATTTTACTTCTAAAATAGTTATTTAAAAAAGTGAAAAATATAAAGAACGATTTTGTATTATATTTTTCCAACCGTTTACAGTTTTTATAATCGGGTTCTTTTTTCATAAAAAAATAAAACCAATTATTTTCAAAAGATTAACCCTTAATTAATCAAAGTAATGAATATATTTAGAACCTGATATGATGTACATTTTCATAGGAATACAAAACATATCATCTAAACGCAGTAAACTAAAGTTATTTGCTATTTCTTCTACAACAAAAGATTGATAATGTTTATCATAGTGACAAGTTTTCAATTTCGAAGTATAAAAATAAAAATCAATAGAATTTTCCTTATCTATTAATACTTGTTCAATTTTGCAAAACTGAGGTTCACAATTATCATAATCATGAACCAGAATATCACCAATGGCATATTTGATTCCATTAAATTGTATCCACTTTACTTTACTGTAAGTCGTATTATCATCATAGCCAAGTGAAAGTAATTGCACGCCTTTAACTTTGCCATAATCTATACTATCAGGTAAACCTTTTTTAGACAAAAATCTATAGCAACATTTAAGCTGACATTTTATTGCCAAAGACAAAGGTACATTTTTTTGAGTGTTAATTGAATTTGACACGCGTTTCAAATCCAAATGTTTTGATTCATATTTAAAAGTGCTTATTAATATAAGCGGACCCATTTTTGCAATCACATTTGGGTAGTGAGTAATAAAATGATGTTTTGGTTTAAGAGTACCAAATAACTCTATATATCTTTCATGGTGTTCAATAATAAGATTTTCTAAATATTGCAAAAGGTTGGAATTAAAAGTTTGTGACATAACAATATTAGTGAGTTCCAACATAGTTAAATAGTAATGCCAAATAACATGTTCGCGAGGTATTAGATCGCCCACAAGGAATTGAAAATTTCTTACTAAACACAGCATTTCCGAAGCAGAGAATATAATTGATCCTTGCTGTATATGAGGTTTTGTGACAAGGGGTGGTGGGTTGCTAGATTTGAAATCAAAAAATTTTATCCTTTGGTTGAGTTGATCAAGAGTGAAAAAGTTTTCTGCAATTAGTTTACCTATTACAAGTGCCATACCATATCGGTGAATGCCTTCACAAAAGTCATGCATTACGTCACAATACAAATTCTTATAGACATGAAATTCTCTGATGTCATTCCAAATACACAACTCTTTAATCCCCCTGCGATGGGTGACGTCGTCTCCGTAATTAACTAGTTTACGTTTATCATTTTGATTTGCAGTGAGTTGTGTTTGGCATTGTTGTTTAGTCAAAAGGCAAAACCTACAATAATTCGAGGATGCAAAACTTTCATTAAATCCCATTAAACCATGTACACCCAAATTGTCTCCAGAAATGCAAGCTAAAGTGCCTTAATAGCTCCGTTGACATTTATTTGAATACCGTCGTCATAAAGTGAATTTAACTCATTAATCAACACTTCAAAAATGGACCTGTTTCCAAATATGATTCGGTCTTTACTATAAAACAAAGTTGCTAAAAATATGTTTTCTAACATACTGGCATATTCTGGTGGAATCGAAGCTATTGAAAAATACACGACTCCTATTTTGTTTCTTCCTGCGTGACTACCCAAAGGATTACCAGTTTCAAGGTCGTCAAAATAGATGATTAAGGGAATGTGATCTTTTTGAGCTAAGCTTTGCCACATTGTCGCTTGTACAACATTTCTTATAGCACCTTTTTCATCAGTCAACTCTTTTTGGTATTTAATAATAGTATCATATACGTCTGGCAACTCGAAAAATAATCGCAGATTTTCTTTGATTGGTATAAAACATAACGTTTTGTCTTTAAAACTCATGATTGTAGTATTATAGATAATTTTTTTTTCTTGAGTTGAACCAATAACTTTTAAAGCAGGTTTTACATATTTATCTGATCTTTCAAAATGTTGTAGTCTTTTATATTCCGTATCAACGTGTGAAAAACAATTAGCCAATAGATCAAGTTCATTTTGAATGTCACTTTTTTGCGTCATTAGTGACTTTACATTTATAACAATATCCGTAACCATTTTTTTTACAATTACTTTTATCTCTTGTACAGCCAATCTGGTTAAGTTCAGCCTATCGTATAATTTAGCAACAAAAGCATTTATTAACTGTCTTAGCCAAGAGTCAAAGTTCGTTTCATCAAACCGTTCTGAATCTGATAAAGTGTTTGGTATATTTTGATTAGTCAATGTACTACTACTAACATTGTCTAATGATATGTTTGAAGTGTGAGGAAAAGTGTCAAAAGTGGTCAAATTGACGTCTTTTCTACTGATATGGTCTAACTGGAAGTGACGTTTAAGAGAACGCTTTTTATTAAAAACTCTATCACAGCCTACACTACGAGGGGCGGCTGAAAAGTTCTGAGCCTAAGGTACTTGCAGTCGTACTATTTACTCATCCGGTAGGTCACTGCTTGAGCGACATCTGCCCACTATATAAACGAAGTTTCACGTCATTAGCTTCATTACGCTTTGAGTAATTGAACCGTAAACATCACCATGTCTGACTCATCGTTGCAATTAACGAAGATTGAGCATCGCGCCGTCATCAAATTCCTCGTAAAAAAGGGAAAAACAGCAAAAGAAATTTTTGAAGAGACTTCTAGTGTTTACGGGGAATCTGGGCCGACTTCTAGTGTTTACGGGGAATCTGGGCCGTCGTCAGCCACGGTTAAACGATGGACACGCCTATTCCAACAAGGCAGAGAGACTCTGCAAGATGACCCCCGCTCGGGACGGCCGAACACCGCAGTCACAGATGAAAACATCGAAAAAGTAAAAAAAATTGTTCTGGACGATCGCCGAATAAAATTGTGGCAGATAGCGGATGAGCTGGGCGTCAGTAAGGAGACATTATGCACAATCATTTGCACATGAATAAAGTCAGTGCGCGTTGGGTGCCAAAAATGCTCACGCCACTTGACAAGCAGCGGCGCGTTGAAACTTCCGAAGAATTTTTAGACTTGTGCAAGGATAATTTGGAGGAAATTTGCACTTGTATTGTCACCGTTGATGAAACGTGGAACCGACAATATGACCCAGAATCAAAACAGGAGTCAATGCAGTGGATAGAGAAGGGGGAAAAGCCGCCGAAGAAGTTCAAGGTGAAAAAATCGGCTTCCAAACTCATGGCCACCATTTTTTGGGATTGCGAAGGAGTTTTGCTCCTAGATTATCTTCCAAAAATAACTACAATGAATGCAGAGTATTATTCTGGGCTTTTAAAAAAAGTTCGCGAAGCCATTGTTGAAAAAAGAAGAGGAAAAATCAGCAAAGGAATTTTGTTTTTGCAAAACAACGCGCCGGTTCACACGGCGCGCATTGCGAGGCAAGCCTTGCGAGAAACTGGGTTCGATGAAGTGAACCACCCTCCCTATAGTCCAGATCTGGCACCTAGCGATTATTTTTTATTTAAAAATTTGAAAAAAGACCTACGGGGACGAAGATTTGGGGATGATGAAGAGATGAAGGCGGCCGTTAATGAACATTTTCTAGCCAAAGACGCGGGTTACTTTTTATCAGGAATACAAGCCCTCTATAAAAGATGTCAAAGGTGCATTGAAGTCCAGGGGGACTATATTGAAAAATAAATTTTATTAAGATTTTTATCTAGACTTTTAATGGCCTAGGCTCAGAACTTTTCAGCCGCCCCTCGTAGGACAGGGATAATAATTATCATTTTTATAACACAATTGCAAGTGAAAACAATATTTCTGAAGATCGTCAAAAGTTACAAAACATTTAACACATTTCATGATGACAAATGGTGCTATAAGAAATGCTGTATTGGATCTTAAGGGATTAATGCAAATAATTATATATTAACAGCTAATAAATCTGCTATATATGGAACTGGATTATCAAATTTTGTGTATATGTTATACACACACCGCTGAATTATAAGATGAATGTGATCGCTTGGTTTCGGAAAACGTGCATTCAAAACATGATATGATTTGAAAAGAATGTCGAAAGCGTCAGTAACAGACGCAAAAGTATATCTGATTTTGTCTATAACAATATAGGCTTGGTGCGGCTTTTGAAGTGTTCCCAGTATAATGACGTAAGGTTGACAACTTAATTTTCTTTTTGCAGCTCTATCGATCTGCTTTTGTACAACAGAGTCAATATCCCCAGGATTCTGGAAAAGAAAAAAATATTATATAGGTAATATGAAAGAAAAGTTTTGTCCCTGATTGCACTTTTTATGTTGTGGGCTGGCAATTGCAGCGCTAGGTTTTTTAGAGATTCGTGCCTCAATAGAAAAAAAAGGTACCCTATAAGGTATCACTTTGTTGTGAAAATTTTCCATTTTTAGACACACGCCCTTTTGGTGGAGCAATATTTGCAAGTAATGTCAATTCCGTGGGTAATGTGTCTGCAAAAATAAATTTCTTATTGAATGGATTGGATTCTTGGTAAATTTATTGCAGTTTAGTAGGTTTGAGGGTAATAATAATGTATACATTCGGACAACAGAATAACCTGATTACCTACCATCGGTGTCATTTGAGTTTATTGAAAATAGCAAATCTTTCTTATGTTCATCAGAATTTATTTCTTCATTTTTTAATTCTTATTGAATTAAAAAATGAAGAAATAAATTCTGATGAACTTCTTTTTGCATGAATATTTTCCAACATGATCGAAAGCGATTTACTTTGTCAGGATATAATATAGCAAAATCATCATTAATCTGGAAATAACAAAAGTAAACCTGAGAAAAGACAACCAAGTAACCTTATATGCACTGTACAAACGAGCATGGTGAGCAACATAATTTAACAATTACTGCTTTAATTGGCTGAGTATTTCTGCCATTTCAAAGTGAATTACATCATATTGTATGAACCACACCAATTTAAGTAGGAGAGCCGGCTACAGAAACATCCTTCTTATCAGATACCCCAATTAGGGACCCCAATAGGATACCTTTAGATTGTTAACCAACACCTAAACATGATAAAAATATCAACTCTGCCACCTTGTCTTCCGCATCGAATACCTTTATTCATTCATAAAGGGGTCTGCCAAGTACTTCCGGCAGGGTGACCGATGGCAGACTCACATATTTTAACAATTTATCAATGTTTGCCAGCAGTCTCATGGGGTACCTGATAAGGAAAACATTTCTGTAGCCAGCTCTCCCACATGATCTGAAAATGATCATTGTTAGTACCAATCTCCCCTTTAGACAGAAGGATACCCTTTGAAAATTAAAATATAACAAAACCAAAACATTCACTTGCTCAAGTCATGGAAAATTAATACCATTATTTAATAATGACATCATGTTAATAATTTTAATGCAAACATCTGCAAGCATAAGGTTTAACGTGAACTCAACGGGTCTGCCCGAAAAATTCAAAATTTTCGTGGTTTTTTGCAATTTGTACGCTAATTAGACATAATATAATGTTAGTCAATTATGTACCAACTACTGATGAATGGAAAGAAATTGCGAAAAGGTATTATGAACTTTGGAATCTACCCAATTGCTTGGGTTCGATCGACGGTAAGCATATCAGGATACAGAAATTTCCAAACACAGGATCAGCCAACTACAATTATAAAGGCTTTCACTCTATTATTTTGCTCGGATGCTGTGATGCAGATGGATATTTTACCAGCATAGAATGTGGATTTGCCGGACGGAATAGTGATGGTGGCGTGTTTCAAGTATCAGCGCTTGGGCATTGGTTGGAAAGGGAAGGTTTGAACATTCCAACTGAATCAACAGCATTGCCAAATGATGCCACAGGCAATCGTTTTCCTTATTACTTTGTGGGAGATAATGCATTCCCTTTAAGGAGAAATTTATTGAGACCCTATTCAGTAAGAAATCTGGATAATGTGAAAAGAATTTACAATTATAGGTTAAGTCGCGGACAAAAAGTATTGAATGCACTTTTGGTATGTTGACACAAAAGTTTCAAGTACTACTGAAAGCTATATAATGTCGTAAATACTCAACAATAATTTCAATAATACAGTG
This sequence comes from Coenonympha glycerion, assembly GCA_963855885.1. Taxonomy (NCBI): domain Eukaryota; kingdom Metazoa; phylum Arthropoda; class Insecta; order Lepidoptera; family Nymphalidae; genus Coenonympha; species Coenonympha glycerion. The sequence goes on from OY979631.1 coordinate 3,300,701, forward strand.
CGTATGTATTTTGCATAATTACATACGAAGATATGATGGTGTGTTATACACAACGACTACAGACAGTTTTAATGTGTCCAATATTCGACATGCACCAATTTTGATACCAAACATGACATTTGTAAACACGCCTAACGGTTTACGTAATTATTTAGCAAATTACTTTTTGCAGCCTAATGTTGCTCTGCCATGGCAGTGGAATAATTGCATTGTTGAATAAATGTTATGTATTTTACTATAAAATAAATAAAAACGAATGCTCACCCGTCCATTGTATTTCTTTCGCCACCTCACTCCAAGCCTTTTCAGTTAAATCTTTTCTAGCATATTCAGCAAGATTATTGTTATACAAACACGGATATTTTTCTATTATCTGAACAAATTTGGCAGCCGTTCCCGCCATTTTTAACCGACTTCAAAAAAAAGGAGGAGGTTCTCAATTCGTCGGCATCTTTTTTTTTTTTTTTTTATGTATGTTCACCGATTACTCGAAGACGTGTAAACCGATTTGGAAAATTCTTTTTTTGATTGAAAGGGTATACTTCCAAGTTGGTCCCATTTATTTTTGGTCAGGATCTGATGATGGGATCCTGGAGAAGTCGAGGGAACTTTTCAAATTTTATATGGACACTTGAAACAATTTGAGTATTATTTGAAAAAGTAATATTTTCCAAGTTGTCCCATAGTCATCAGGTCAGGATCTGATCATGGGATATTGGTGAAATCGAGGGAACTCTTCAAATTTTGCTTATATACTTGAAGCGATTTGGGTATTTTTTTATAGTGACTAGTGCATTTGCTTGCAGATGCTGACTTAATGACTATAGCCATCAAGTCAGGTTCTGATGATAGGATCTCGGAAAAATTGAGGGAACTCTTCAGATTTTATAAGCGCACTTCAAGCGATTTGGGCATTTTTTTCAATGCCCTGTGCGTTTGTTGTTTTCCACTAAAAAGTAAAAAATAAAATGGAAAATTCTTTTCAAAAAAACCGACTTCAAATGCCACTACAAAGAGTGAAATAATTTTTCAATGTAGGTGCACCAATTCGAAGTCGGGCAATTCGTACTATCATAGTCCTTCATATTAATCGCCCGACTTCGAATTGGTGTACCTACATTGAAAAATTATTTCACTCTTTGTAGTGGCATTTGAAGTCGGTTTTTTTAAAAAGAATTTTCCATTTTTTACAATAAAAAACACGTGCGTTCACTCCATGTACGCCCCGGCGTATGACAGCAAGTACGACAGGCGTCCTGAAGCTTGCGTGCAGCGACGCGAGCGCGACGTTGCCGCTCCGTCGACAGAGTTACATTGTTTTGTATGTAAGCTGCAAGCAAGCGTACCACCAAGCGTATAATGACGAATACGCGTCTATGAAGCTACGCCTCCGTGGACAGTGTGCCTTACACGTGCCGCCGTCGGCCGTAGAGTTATTAAAATTTAAGAACAGAAATTATAAATATTTTTATTTTTGTAAGAAAGAATTTTTTTTTTTTTTAGGAATTTTAAAATGTCCTGGAACAAAAGTTATTTACTTTGGTGCATAGAAGTTGCCTGTAGGAGGTTGTTAATAAATTACAAGTAACCCTGTATAGTTGTGCATCACAAATAGCTTGCACGTTTATAAAAAAATATAATTCTGTATTAGGGCCACCTGAGTAAATGGATTGAAGGGTATAGGGCAATAAACACACTTCAATGTACAGATGGAACTGGATTTATTACTTTCTTGTAAAGTGATACAATAGTTCGTAGTAATAGACAATTGAGAAACCGCAGAAAGAGAGTGTGACACCTGTCAGTTAGCTTTATATACCTTTGTTAAGCCGTCTACAGATAATATCAACTGTACGAGTCTCATAGTCCAAGTTACAGATATTATCTATGCTAAACCGATAAGTACAGACGAAGCTTAAATCACAGAATCTATATATTGTGATACATTAATCTATGGCATATGGTTTGTTTGTTTACATTCACTGACACTCTCCCTTAATCTAAAAACCATACATAATGCTTAATCAATTACATTCTTTTAATCTAAGACCATCAACAAACTTTGTAAACTTATCTATACACAAAGCTTTCGTTAAAACATCTGCTATCATATTATTAGTAGGACAATACTTTGTACATAAAATTCCCTCATTAATTACATGGCGTATAAAATGATGTCGTACATCAATATGCTTAGTTCTAGAATTAAAAAGCGGATTAGTACTTAATTTCTGAGCAGCTTGATTGTCGTTAAACATTACAATATCAATTTCCTTATTGTTCAAACATTCAATCAGAAAATTACGCAAAAATTATGGTTCTTTGCAAGCGTCAGATATAGCCATATATCCTCTCAGCCTCTGTGCTGCTAAGGGCAATTGTTCTTTGTTTACGACTTTCCCAAGAGACTACATTAGAACCAATTATGAATATACATTGCCTGCCCAGTCTGCATCCACGTAAGAGGTTATTTTCAAACCACTTTTCTTAAAGACTAGACTATAATTCATTGTACCTTTCAAATAGCGTAGGACACGCTTAGCTGCTTTCCAGTGCACCTCACCATAACAATCATTAAACTGGCTCAGCATGCTGACTGCATGTGTTATATGAGGGCGTGTTTATACTGAAACATACATCAAGCAACCAATTAAATTTCTATAATCATATTTACCAGACTCTCCCTCAATCCTATTGAGTTTTAATCCAGTCTCCATTGGTATCTTGCAAGGTTTGCAATCTTGCATATTAAATCTTGTTAAAATATTATTTATGTAGGAACTTTGATCTAGGGTTATAATTCCATTTTCCCTATGTATGCATATTCCAAGAATGTGATCAACCGGACCAAAATCCTTCATCTCGAATTCTTTCATGAGCTCCTTCTTCACATTTTCTTTGTCTTCTTTCGAACATGAAGAAAAAATTAAAATATCATCAACATACAAGGTTAATATCAAACTAACTTGTCCTTAATCCTTTTGACATAAACACATGGTTCTGAAGTTAATTTCTTGAAGCCTAATTTCAGTGTTAAAACACAATTTATCTTGCCGTACCACGACTTTGCTGCTTGTTTAAGCCCATAAATTGCTTTATTCAATTTATATACCATATTTTCTTTACCTTTAATTTTAAAACCTTCTAGCTGCTCCATGAATACATTCTCTTGTAAATCTCCATTCAAGAAAGCTGTAGTCACGTCCATCTGGTCGATCTCTATGTCATATTCAGCTGCGAGTGCTAAAAGCGTTCTTATAGTTGAATATCTTACCACAGGAGAGAAAGTCTCGTGATAGTCGATCCCATGTTTTTGAGTATATCCTTTCGCTACTAAACATGCTTTGTATCGTAAAACTTCACCATTTAGATTCTTCTTTTTCTTGAAAACCCATTTGCATTGGACTGGTTTCTGATGCTCAGGCTTGTCGACTAGCACCCAACATTTATTTTTGTAAAAAGATTCATACTCATCTTTCATAGCTTTCCTCCAATTATCAGCTTCATCGCCACTCAGCGCCTCGTGCACAGTCGCAGGCTCGTCGCTGTCGATGCTCTGCCTGGCACAGCTCAATTTGGCGTATTCCATGGATTCACAATCTTCAAAATCAGTCGTCTCGATTGATGATGGTCCTGAAACGTATGTTGGATCCGACAAGTTATCTGTATCATAAAATGTTTCAGAAAAAGTTTGAGAATCAGTGTCCTCCAGTGAAAAAATAGTTTCCCTCCATTTTTATTTTTTAGCGTTAGTCCTCGGTTCGATTATTACCAGAGACCTGTCATCAGACCCAGAGCCACCGTTCTTCTCTGTTTCATTAGACAATCTCGCGGTAGAACTATCATGCCTGCTACAACGAGTATCGCTCGAATACCCTTGCTGAGGAACCACAACATTAAGTTGCTCACCTAAATTTTCATCATTTGACAAGTTTTTTTTATGCTGAAAAATTTCCTCAACAAATACTACATTCCTAGCTTTAACAATTTTCGTAGGGTTCGATGGATCAATCAATCTATATCCTTTACTGTCTTCACAGTATCCCACGAAGATTAATTTTTTGGTTCGCTTATCGAGTTTCTTACAATTATTGATCAAGTTGTAAGCTTCGCAACCAAAAATACGCAAGTGACTTACATTTACTTTCTTGTTGCTCCATTTTTCCTCAGGAGTCACTCCCATCAGTCCCATCACAGCCTTGGTGGGACTTCTATTCTTGAGGTACACTGCCGTATTGACAGCTTCTGCCTAATAGCGATTGTCCAGCCCAGCATCCATGAGCATATACCGAACCTTCTCCATGATGGTTCGGTTTGCCCGCTCAGCCACACCGTTCTGCTGCGGAGAATGGGGTACAGTAGTTTGATGCTGTATCCCGCATTCTTTCAGGAATTTCTGAAATGCATAATTTAAATATTCACCACCTCCGTCACTTCTTAACACTTTTATCCTATTATTTGTCTGGTTTTCTACAAAAACTTTAAATTCAAAGAATTAAAGATAAAAGTGTTAAGTGGATTTCTGGATCGAACCTTCTTTTTTAGCTCATCCCAGAAGTGCTCGATAGGATTTAAGTCAGGGCTGAGAGCTGGCCAGTCCAATGTGGCGATACCGACTTCATTTAGGAACTGTGATAAGACACGTGAGGTGTGACAACGGGCGTTATCGTGCATTAGGAGGAAGCGATTGCCAAAATATCCCGCATAAGGAACGACATGTTCTAGTAGTATATCGGATATGTATCGGTCTGAAGTTAGACCGCCCCCTCGTCCCCCACCAAGCACGAAAACAAACTCCGTTTTCCCGTCAAATGAAATGCCGGCACATATACAGGAACCACCCCCATAGGCGATACAGCATTAAGCGAATCGCTCTCCAGGCTGCCTGTACGGCCCCTTCGGTCGCTACGCATGCAAGCACATTCGGCACTCGTCTGAGAACAGAACTCGCCCCCATTCCTCGACTTCCCAGTCAAGATGGGCACGAGGAAATTGAAGGCATGCTTGTCAGTAACCTGCAGTAAGTTTTGGGCTTGTGGCAGGCCTTTTTGAAGTCAAGTTCGCTTGCTTGAGTCTTCGCCAAACTGTGCACTCACTAACAGCCACCCACGAACTTGTCTGAGCTCGTGCTGAACGTCGACACCAGTCAAATGGCGATTTCGAAGTGAAGTTGTTGTGATGAAACGGTCATTTCTGTCCAAAGTGTATCGGTGCCGTCCAGATCTTGGTCTCGGGATGAAGCCTCCAGTCTCCCGAAAGCGCTTGTAAACTTTCGAGACACAAGACTGGCTTATTTGGAGCTGCCGTGCCACAACTCGCTGGCCTTCTCGCAGTAGGGTAACAATTTGCGCTGCTTCTGTTGGTGTGGTGTCCATTATATGTGTACTGGTCAACATGCGACTGATAAGAGAGTTCTTATACTAAGCGCTTGTAATGTCGCGCAACTCGCCAGGTCTCGTGAAATCGAAACTGTCTTTTTTGTTTCTCCTTTACTTAAACCAGGACAGCTCCTGAAATACAGATACAATTTCAATGAATATGGTATCGATTTAAAGTGAACAGTGAAGCCTTTCAGATGGTACCATTTTCATTCATCTTCATGAGTCAAATAGTTTTTAAAATCGCTTGTAGCAAAATATAAGTCGGCGATTCCATAGTTTTGTTCGCTATTTTTTTTACAAAAAGAAAATAAAAAATGCTTTATTTATTTCTATAATATGTGTTGCATTATTCTGTATGTGGGGAGAAAGAGAGTTGTTTGTGAGGTAGTAATTACAAGTAGCTTTAGCAGTTTATTGAAAAAGTCAACTTTATTTGCAGACTCGAGCCCTGTCGCCACAGTACGGTGAGAGCGATGCCATACGCTTCCTGATCGGCACACAGAGTTTGAAGCCTAACACCAACCAGGTACACGTTGTGGAGCTGGAGGAAGACACTGGCGCTCTGCATACCAAGGTAGGTGTTTTCACAGGCAATTGAAATACCGTGTGCATGTGAGGTCCAAAAACGCATTCCATGGATTCAGTACATGATTCTAGCTTTTCTGATGGTGATTTTTTTTAGATATTCGCCTTTTTTTTGTCGATACTGTATAACAAAATAATTTATTCTCCTCATTGGAAATTAAAGTTAAACAATTATAAATAAGTTAGATAAGTTACTTGTAAGATCTTGTAGGATTTGTCATATGTAAAAAGCCACTATTCATAATAATAGTAAACCTCATTGGCAATATTTATTTATCAACCCCATAGGGCATATATTAATATATAAAATAAAAAGAAGGAAAATAAAATCTGTTCAAATTATTTTAAAAATAATAAAACTCGAAATCTGTTCGAGTATTATGTGTAATGCGATTTACCAGAAAACCATTACAAGGGTCCCTCTTTCAGCTGACGTTACTTGACCAAAGTGCTTAGTTCCTCTGAGAACAATCACTTTCTGGGTTTGTTGTACTGTTTTTCGTCTAAATTGTAAATAGGCTCAGGGCCGAAGTGATACTGATCTTTATTTGTATCTTTAGGGTAATCCTGTCCATGTCTCTTAGTTTTCTTAACGGGCAAACCTTTGGTTTTCTTTCCTTTCAATTTATAGTAAAGTGGATTGTCTTCATCTTCGGTGTTTGAACTGTAAATTATGTCTTTAGTGATGATCGGTCTTGGTTAACTTTTAAATAAATATCTCTTTCTTTATCACGCGGAATCAGCAAGGTTGTCATCGTCATTTACACTACAAGATTTTGTTTTGTATTGTTTACTTTTTTTTATTTGTGTCTTCTTGTTTTTTATTGGTGGTTCCTTTCTTCATTTTCTTAATTTGTTTCTTCTTTAGTAATTTCAGTCTTGTTTTTCTTGTCTAACTTAGTTTTTATTTGTCTTCGCTTTCTTACAGCCACATCCTTCTTGTGTTTTATATTTTCTTTTGAATTCAAACATCTGCGAGTTGTTTGGCTCTTTTACCCATGGACAAAAGAATTTATGGAATCCGTGATGCTTCCATTAAAATTTTTGAAGGTGTTTCTTGTTCTATATCGCTTCCTAAAATCTCTGCGATTGTAGAATTACCAATGTCAACAATACTTATTCCCTCTAAAATCACGGGATCGATCAAGAGACTAGGAAATTCTCTATCAATTGGAGTATGGATCGGATTCGGCGGCTTCTTATTTTGTTCATGTTAAGAAATATTTTCTTTTTGATTACCTAGCCTAGAGCTAGGTAATCAAAATTCACGAACTACAGAAGCAGAAACTTGATTTAGAGATGTTTCTTTTCTTTGATTGCCTTCAAAAGATTGACAAGATTCTATGTTTTTCGAGACATCATGTTCTCTGGTTGGGAATCTATCGAATAAGATATCAAAGGATGGGTTGTCGTTGACGTTCGTCCTTCAACTGTATGGGTAAAGGGTGCACGAGAAGTGCCAGGATTTCCACTAACCAATGCAGTATCTGATATAATGAATGTAGTGTCTGGCAAAGCATGCGGGTCAACTGGGTAAATCCCGCTCCCTCTAAAGCCACCAAGAGCGTTCGCAGGGGTGGCAGCGCGAATCCAAGGATTATATACAGCGTGTCCCAAAACTTGACGATAAAACGGTACCGGCCGAGAGGCCAACTAATACCAGTTCTGGAAAAAATAAGAAAAAAATCTATGTCTGTATGTTATGCAGTAATAGACTTTTTTTATAAAAAGTTGAAAATCGACACCCTTGGTCGCATATTTAAGTACAGTGATCACTTTCATAATTTGGCAGTGATTTTTTATTGATGTCATCTAGAATAACCGTGCTATCAATCGCAATCAAAAATAAACGTATTACACATTGTTATTACGTTTAAATCAATAAAATAAATTAAATTTCATCAAGTCACGGTTTACAAAAAACTTGTCAGTTAATTTTGACACTTCATTTTTTTTTAATTGTACTATACTACACTTGGCAAGTTATTTCAAAAGATAGCCCTTTTCCTCAAGATTCCAAAATGCTACAACACTTGTCACTTCTCGTCCCACTAAAAATGTTATTACTCATTTTTTTGCATAAGGACCTCATTGCGAACAATTCAAAATTATCATATTTTTGTAGTTATGTACAAAATGGTGTAAATAAAAATTATAATTATTTATTAGGTAATTTTAATATTAGTTTTATTTTTCATTTTATGTTTACAAGAAGTCTAGTGTACTAGTTTTAATATAAAAGAACATCCTACTTAATAATATTAATAAAAATTTATTTGCAAAGAGAAAAGTGAGACAAACTAATATTTAAACTTATCCTGTTGTGGTAAACATTAAAATGAAACAAATAATTATTTTAAAACTTTAATTATTTCTTCCTCAAAAGTCAAAACTAAAGTAAATGTTCAAATTGTTTTCCTCCAGCACGAATACAGGCTCTGCATCTTCTCAGAAAAGATCTGTTTACAAGTCGTGCAAATCTCCTTGAATTAATTTCTTCAGATGCAGCAAATTTTTTGTCGTAGCTCAGTAAGATTTTAAATCGGTTTCGAATACACTTTTTCTTTTATGCATCCCCAGTAAAAAATCTACTGGATTCAGGTCTGGAGAGCGAGGGGGCCATAAAATTGAATCCATCTGTCAGGATATTCTTCATTTAGATATTCTCGTACAGGCCGAGCATAATGAGCCGGGCAACCATCTTGTTGGAACCACATTTCTCTGTAGATGTTGAGGGGAACGTCTTCTAACAAAGTTGTCAAATTATTTTGGAAAAAAATCAAATAGGTAGTGGCATTTAAATTTTGAGGCAGCTCAAATAGTCCGATTATTTGTCCGTTTAAAATGCCGGTCCACATGTTTATTTTAAATTGGTACTGGGATCGGTCTTCACGCATTAAGTGCGGATTTTCTATGTGCCATCCATGAAGATTATGTAAATTTAAATAACCATCTTTTTTGAATGTGGATTCATCGGTCCATAGAATTTTATTTAAAAAATCTGGATCTTCTCTAAATCTCCCTAACATTGTCCTGAAAAAAATAATTCTGGGTTCGTAGTCCCATGGTAGCAAACTTAAACTTGTAGCAGGCCCGTGACACTCAGTACAAATTACATGACTTAACTACCTACACTACTACTAAAATGCCGGCCCTATAAGCATTCATTTCTATGTGTGAGTAAATGTCATCGTAGGCCGTTAGGGCTGGCAAAATTCGACGTGTACGTGGCGAGTTGGCGACGACGCGACTGATGCACAGTGACAACTAGCAGGAATTGCGGTACAAATGCAATAAGTACTTTGTTTAGTTATTTCATGAAAACTAATTATATTTCATTGTGTTTATCTATAATTTTATTAATTTCTAAGGATAAAATTAAAACAGAAATAAATATTTATTTTCATAAGTACATAGCTTTTTTCCGCGGCTTCACTGACCTGAATTTTGGAGTTTCACAAATTCCGTATGGACTATGGATTTTTAGGGATAAAAAAATAGTAATGTGTTAATGAAAGTTAATATATCTTCAATCCAATTTGCAGCCAAATCGGTACAGTACGTACCTAGTTGCGGCATGAAAGAGTTACAAACATCCAAACCCACAAGCTTTCATATAATTAATATTCACTAAACAATAGAATATTATAATCGGATACCTATAAAAATCACTGCAAAAATAATTAATTACAGTTCCTTGCCCATATGATTTTTTCATTTGTCAAGCACAATCTGAGAAAACTTTATTAATCCTCCGGTTTTTTTCATAAATCTTACTAATAAAAAATTGTCATCTAAAAAGGTATGCTTTTATTTACAATCAGTAGCCCTATGATGATAAAGTTATGAATTTGTGGCAAACCTATTGAAATACAAGACAGCGCCCACGAGTACCACCCGACGCGTCGCGCTCGGCGCTCTAGGGTAATACATTGACGGGAGGGTGAGAATGTCCCTTCTTTACGTTAGTAATATTACATATTCGTTGCTTGTAGTAAGCCAATGAAAGTAAGTGAAGCACAGAGCACAACCAATACAAGCGAGTTTAAAACTGCGAGTGCGTTAGGATTAACTACTTTTGTACTTCCAATATGGCAAAAAGAGCGAGAGGGTAATAATAGTAATCTGCTACCTGCGAAACTACACAAGTAAGAGCGAGAGGGTAATAGCAATAATCTGCTACCTGCGTAACCCAAAGTAAGAGTGAGACGATAGTAGCAGTAATCTGCTACCTGCAAACCCCATAGGTAAGAGCGAGACGGTGATAGCAGTAATCCGCTACCTGAGACTCAAGGGTTTAGGGTACAGCCGAGTAACAATTGAAACAGTGGGCATAAATAAAATGCAATATGGCGATATCACACGGATTATTTATTGCGAATTCAAATTACAAGTAACAGCGCTATATTAATTATTAGTACACTTTACACCACTTAACTTATCACTCACTGCACGATGAAATTAAGACCGCAAAATGAACTCGCAATCGTATATATAGCCGACTTCCCAATAACTGGCGTAGTGGGAGATCGGCTACTGGCTCGGGTTGGCTTCGGTCACAATCGTGGCGTTTGGCACAAAGTTTGGCGGCAGTGACCGTGATTGGCTGGCTATGGCACAATGTAGGCTTGCTGTGATTAGCGGGCGGCAGGTGGCGATGCGCACTGTTATTGGCCCAGGCTGTGTGACGTAACATTCGGCCGTCCTGAAACAACAATTGCTCCCGCAATGGGGAGAGGTATGGTCAATTCTCTAGAAGGTCAATGATATCATGATTTACAAATTGTTCAGAAGAACTGGTGACAATACCAAAACCCAGGTATAATACCTACCTACTGCGATGAGGTCTTGTAATCAGACCAGCAAAGAACTTGCAGTTTAAAAGTCCCTTGTTACTTCGTATCAACCAGATCTACATTACCCTACTACCCTGGTTTCTAATACCGGTGAAAGCTGAGTAAATATCATTAATCATGTTTAATATGTAGGGGTGAGCATTAAGCAATATCTTGAGCTCACAATTTAAAGTTGACTTAAACAATTAATTGAAAAAATTAAAAGATTACTGTAGAAGCCTTTCAAAAATAGTGTCCTCACTCATCCTTTAAGATAAATAACTATGAAAACTACAAAATTGCATAGGTACTGCAAAGTGCATGATTAACTAGTATTATCGCACTTCTTATGGACACCCCATAGGACTATACTTACTTGTAGCTAGTTTTGCAACTCAGAGTTTTTATCGGTTAGAATCGTGCTTTTCCGTCGGCTAATTTGAGTTTCAAAACCTTTTAAAAACATCTGACATGATCAAAGATTATATAAACTACTCTACCTTGATTAAACGTCGAATAAAGGTATCAATAACAATAAAAGTCATAATTGGGTAAAAGCCTTATGAAAACTAAAACATGGCGCATTTAGTTTTGTACCTACTTTCATCTAGATTCTTTATTACACAAATATTTTATATCACTCTTTTTAATCTTAATTGTTGGAATTGGATATACTCTACCACAGATCAGAAAAGTATATATTATGCTGACAAGGAATCTATGATAAAGGACTTACGCGTAAGAAATGGAATGGAACATGCGTATACATAAATTGCCCTTGTGATGTTATTAAAGGTGTCTAGAGTAGAATGTCTTGAAGGACATTATGAATCTTATGGTAATTTAGTGCTTAATAGAGATTTATGAAAATTTTTATCTACCAATCAATTGTTTGTAAATCGTTCGATAAATTCGAAACAACGTTTGATAAATGTGATGTAATTATTCCAGTTTAATTACTCGTAGCAATTATTTCCTAGAAATACTAACACAACTTTATCAACGTGCTAACGGAATAAAGAAATTGAGTCATCTTATTAGGAGATGTTCTTATGACTTGTGGTCATCAAACAGCAAGCTTGTTTTAGGATATTAAGTGCTTGTGCTTGAAAGACAGCGCTACTTAACGCGTCTCCGGGACAGAATGGACCAATTCATTGTACCTCTAAGTTAACCGCTAAGCGATTTCTTCTTACCAACCGCAACTCTTGTAGAGTTTACATTATGTTGCTACGTATAGAGACAGTATTTTATTTATTTTTATGACTTGCTAAGTAGATACTAAGACGAACATCTGCAATGATACGTTTAGAGGCCAGTTTTTGATTTGAATCGCTGTATCTCACTCATCTACGTTCATGTGTACGAATCGTATTAAAATTACTTAGGCGTATGCAATAAAGACGTGATAAATAGACTTTGGCCTCGGTGTCAATGGAATACATTTGAAGTCAACCTGAATTACCAGTGGCTGATTGAGCTTGGTTAGGGTATGAAAGGGACATAGAATACAGAATCCAATGGCTAAAATCAGCTAGGTTAGGTGCTACAAAGACGCGATAAAATGGCTATAATCCAATGGCTAATGGTAAGCTAGACCGGCTAGGTAATTCAAATACGCTATAGAATGGCTACCCTCCAGTGGCTAATATTTAGCTAGGCTAGCGTGCGACAAAGTCGTGATAGAATGGCTGTAATCAAGTAGCTTATACTAGGCTAGTGTGCAACAAAGACCAGAATAGCTATAATTAATTGGGCACATGACTTCGAATACGGAATTCTTTTGGGTTTATGTTATTTTATATTTAATAAAAATATTTAACAGCAGAAATCGAATTATTGAAGATTCGTTCGATAGCTCATGACATCTGGCTCATGGCATCCCTAGTTTCCAATTCAAATTTTAATTTATTTTCATTCTATTTGATATTGCACACAATTGAACACCGCGAATAATGCCTAAACCATCGCTAACCGCTGTGTAAGTATATTGACCACGATTAAAGTAAATTTGTTGCTTTTGAAGTCTAATTGATTACTGAATTGAGTTACCTATGCAGCATTTAGTTTTTAAGCGTTATTAGGTGCGTTTTATTTTAAAGATTTGTTTGTAGTCCACGTAGATCGAGACCAACACATAAAAGCAGGTATGAAATAGGAAGCAATCTAGTATAAAAAAAGTAAATACGATACGCTCCTCGCTTCAAGTCCGATGTTCCGCAAGACGGGCGTAGTGGCAGCAATGCGCGGGGCAGGGGTTGTAGGTGGTTGGCTTCACTCCCTCATCTGGCGAGGCTGCCGCTGACTGCCGCTGCTGCAAGCACGGCCTGACACGAGTATGCACCGTTGGCTTACACTGGAATTGATAATTATACGGCTTTGTATATTGGTTATATCAGAGCCGAGCTTATACTAGGTAAAGGTATGATCGTGCGCTTACGAGCACTCAATAGGCTTTCAGTTATTATTCTAGAATGACTACAAGGATAAGACTGATTGGAGTATGTAAAATTGGTTAAGAAATTTGTAATTATAGGCATTTCGGTAATTAGAAACCTAAAATTTCGTTTAAAACTTAAAGACTTAAATCGATTTTAGAGCATAGAATCCAAAGACAGTTTAGACAACTTATCGACCAACAGTTATATATAGAAAGGTTACGAAAGTAAATAAGCTGGCTGGCTGGTAAGATCTGGCTTTAATTTGAACAAATGCAATTGAAAAGAATGCAAAGAATTTGCTTTAAATCATCACGCAAATCCATTCAGCCAGAAACTACAATATTTTCGGCACAGCTTTAATTTTCGGAGTCTCAAATAGAATTTAACTGCTTAATTGGGTCATTGGATAGGAAATAAAAAGGAACGGGCCCACCTTTCGTCTCAATGTCTCCGAGAGATACATTTGCTTTGTCACGTGGTGATGACGCGGCGGTTCCGAACTTCGACGCGACAAACAGGCACATAAACTTCACTGGCGCCGAATCTACATTGGCGGTAGCTCGGTGTGCTGCAGGTATTGAGTCTTGTTGATATTCCGCGCTTTTCCTCAGAGATGTTTTGCGCGCTGATGTGGCAATTGGTCAGCACACGTCACACGGCCACCGGATCTTTGTGGCAAGGTGGCAGAAATTGAGTATGTACAGCATGTAGTGTTGTATCCTTGTGATGACGTCGTTATCTTAAACTAGCTCGCTCACTTTAATGAAAGAAATCCCAAGTAGTAACTGTTTGACGATAAATTATGCGGGTAGTTTCATAATTTTCATGATCTTGAAATAGAACGCATTAACATCTACTTCTAATCTTCCCGAGAATAACTGAAATATCACAAATTCACCATCTTCTTGTTTGACCTCTTAGTACGTCTTGCAGGTAGGATGATTAAATAGTTCCGCGGTCGCCGGTCGGGGTCAAATTCAGATTTTTCCCGAATGGATTAAACATTCTTTACATGAATCGGTGCGATTATGCCTCATAGCTTTTTTTTATTTATCCCACTTCTGAGATGAAACAGTGGGCATAAATAAAATGCAATATGGCGATATCACACGGATTATTTATTGCGAATTCAAATTACAAGTAACAGCGCTATATTAATTATTAGTACACTTTACACCACTTAACTTATCACTCACTGCACGATGAAATTAAGACCGCAAAATGAACTCGCAATCGTATATATAGCCGACTTCCCAATAACTGGCGTAGTGGGAGATCGGCTACTGGCTCGGGTTGGCTTCGGTCACAATCGTGGCGTTTGGCACAAAGTTTGGCGGCAGTGACCGTGATTGGCTGGCTATGGCACAATGTAGGCTTGCTGTGATTAGCGGGCGGCAGGTGGCGATGCGCACTGTTATTGGCCCAGGCTGTGTGACGTAACACAATAGAAAAAGTTGTTTGAACATTTCGAATGTAGCAGGACTGATTAATTTGTTTTGCTATTATCCGCTTCTTGAAAGGATTCTGTATGGTGCAATATGCAGGAACACCATCCACATGAAACACCACACACAATTTTCTATCACTTTCTTCGACGCACGTTTCGTCCCGACACCGGGACATCCTCAGGAGATGTTGACTTCACAATGCGAAATCGTAGAGTGACTGTCGTGTCAGCGACGCGTTCTTATATACCCTTTCTACTGACTCACACTAACGTTCGCCCCACCCACTTCGGCTGGATTCGTACCCCCCCCGAAAACAAACTAAGCAGTGGCGAAGTTGATACGTTAATTTGTTCATTAAGTAATTGAAATTGATTATTATTGCTATGTTTTATTATTTCTAATTGTTCCAGCATGCTCAGACGAAGCACTTTATCACAAGTATGTAGGATTTTATATGAATGATCGTTTGATAATTGGTGTCCACTGTCTAGAAGGTGCTTTGCGAAATGAGACTTTTGGGGTTGGTTGTTTCTAACTGCAGCTATATGTTCTTTGTAGCGTGTATCAAATTTACGACCTGTTTGACCAATATATACACCATTACATTCTGAACATTCGAGTTTATAAATTCCCGATTTTTGTTTATTGTTTAATTTATCTTTACCATTACATATATTTTTCAATGTATTATTTGTTCTAAAAGCAACATGGATATCATGTTTTTTAAGTGTCCTAGCAATTTGCTTTGATACTGGTCCAAAGTAAGTTAGACTCGATTTGTATTTATCTATTTTGGCAGGAGATGATGAATATAGATCCTTCCTGATCTGCAGCAATTGTTGTTTCCTAATTATATTATTTATTATATTGGTGCTGTATCCATTTGCCTCTGCCATGTGGTAAATTATTTTTAATTCTTTAAAATAGTTTTCCTTCGTAAGTGGAATAGACATCATCCTATGTACATAACTGTGAAATGCTGCGAGTTTATGCTGCCAAGGGTGACAAGATGAAGCTGGTATAGCTGTATCAGTGTATGTAGGTTTTCTGAAAATTCCAAACTGATGTTTGTTATCAGCACGAGTTATAGTTAAATCGAGGAAATTTAGAGAATTATTTTGTTCTACTTCTGATTCGAATTTAATTTTAGGGTGCAATTTATTAAGGTTATTAACAAACATATCCAGCTGTCTGTCCGATCCTGTCCAACATATAATTATATCATCAACATATCTGTAATAATATAGAATATTATTATTTTTGACAATATGTTTATTTTCGAAATCATCCATGAAGATATCTGCCATTAATGGACTTAATGGTGAGCCCATAGCTAATCCTTCTTTTTGTTGATAAAATTGGTTATTGAATTTGAAATAATTCTGTTTCATACATATTTTCGTTAAATCTATTACTTCGGTGATTTCGTTGGCATTTGTACGATTGTTTTTCAGTAATTTGGCTAAAATGTTTACTGTTTCATTAACTGGGACGTTAGTGAATAAGCTTTCCACATCTAGTGATATTAATTTACAACGGTCTGGCAATGTTAAATCTTTAATATTATTAACTAGTTGGAGACTATTTTTCAATGAATATGTTGGATCGAATGACGTCTTTTCTTTAATTATTTTATTTAGCTCTTTGGCTAATTGATATGCTGGTGCACCAATATATGAAACTACTGGTCGGATCGGAACATTATCTTTGTGAATTTTTGGTATGCCATACAATGATGGAGCATTAGTGTTCATTAGGATGACGTTTTGTTTAGCTGTATTTTTGGGAAAGATGTATTTTGATTTATTTACAGCTAACCTTACTTCTGCTGCATATTTATTGGTTGGATCAGTGGATAAGTGAGAAAATTCTTCTCCTGATATAACCTCTTGGACTTTCTTTTGATATTCGATCTGCTTTAGAATGACTATAGCAATTAGAAATAATAAAACATAGCAATAATAATCAATTTCAATTACTTAATGAACAAATTAACGTATCAACTTCGCCACTGCTTCGTTTGTTTTCGGGGGGGTACGAATCCAGCCGAAGTGGGTGGGGCGAACGTTAGTGTGAGTCAGTAGAAAGGGTATATAAGAACGCGTCGCTGACACGACAGTCACTCTACGATTTCGCATTGTGAAGTCAACATCTCTTGAGGATGTCCCGGTGTCGGGACGAAACGTGCGTCGAAGAAAGTGGTAGAAAATTGTGTGTGGTGTTTCATGTGGATGGTGTTCCTGCATATTGCACCATACAGAATCCTTTCAAGAAGCGGATAATAGCAAAACAAATTAATCAGTCCTGCTAACTATGGATTTCCGCAAAATAACGCCTGCTTCCATTCAATATTTCGAATGTAAACAATTTGGTTAAAAGAGCAAATGTTCTTATGTAAGAAATAAAATAAAAGTATTCTATATGTACTCGTATCTCTATGCTTTTTTAATTGAGATTGAGGGATTTGTTTTTTTTTGTAAAGATATTTTAGTATGAAAATAGTGCCTGAATGAATTTTCAAAGCAATTTTTTCCTATGTTAGACACTGCTTAGGGCGATCACATACATTAATTTTTTATACACGTCAACTGTAAAAAATCTGAGATGGATATCGTTTGCGCCGGGGATGGGGTAATTTTCTATGAAATTTGCGCATTCTCCTTTGGAATTTTAAAAGATATAGGTATTTGTAACGAAGTAATGCTTCAAGTGGTGATTTCATAAACTTTACATGAGTGCAATCTATGGCACCTATTACATAAGACTGGACGGGATACCAGGTATCTCTTGGTATCCCGTCCTTAAACTGATTTTTTATGTTAGTGTCTCGTATTATTTTTGAAACGTTTTCTAATAAATCTGTTTTATTTATAGCAAACCTACATCTGGCCATGTTTATTATCCATTTAGTTAACTTTTCCTCACCCTCGCGACCTTAAACAGGGCCTGGGCCTACTTTAGGCATTTTGTTCTCTGATATTTTAACAGAAAATACGATCATGGCATTATTTTTTGGAGCACTATAAAAACGACAAGCTTCTGGCATTCCCATTTTTTAATTCTTTACGTCTAAGCGGTAAAAACTAAAAAAGGAAATTAGATCCGAGGGCGTTTCCACGCGCTTCGAAATCTGGAACCCGACTGCCCCGGTGTTGCCAGTGTATCATCATCACACAAAATCACTCGGGGATGCCAGCTCGAGTAAACTATATAGACGAGGCGATCCGTTTCGGATTTCGGAACCGGGTGGTCAAAATGTAGTGTGTAACAAATACTTCATGGTCTGCTAACGTAATGAAAGTACTACTTTCTGTCCCTGTGAAGGGATTCTCCGTCTCAAGTAGAGTGGAAGATCTCCAAATTTTAGTCAAACCAGATCCCAGAATCCAAAGGCAGGATTAATAAGTCGTTAATTTCAATAAAATCATCATTCGGTTTTTGTGGTCTTTCTGCCCACCACCTGTTTTATTTCTCTCTCTATTGGATGTGCTGTTCATTTTCTTGGCACTGATTTTCATACTTGTATTGTATTTTAAGTTGGCTAAGTTCTCTATATCGACTAATTATTTCATTAAACATGGTACAGGAGATAAAAATAGTTTGTAATATGTATAGTACATTAATTCCTACCTACCTATTTATTGTGTCATATCATGCTAAAATTCTACAACAGATTTGGATCCAAAGCAGAAATGATATATCGTGTTCTGGAAAAACACGCAGCATACCTATTAGTACACGTGAATAGTAGGCAAACCTAGATCATCAAAACAGAACGTGAATACGCACCGCGCCTGTGCCAATGAATCAGCGGGCAACTGCCGGGCCCATCAGAGCAGGCCAGCGGATTCCCACAGGCAGCGGTGGGGTGGGTCAAAAGGACCCACCAAAAAAAGGAAAGATGGCGAATTGCACTGGGTTTTATCCCGCGGCACAGAACGACTTACTACTAGGTACTTACCGGCGCAGGAGACAGCAAGCTCGTGGTATCCGGGGAGTGAGTTCGTGTATGTGGAATGTGGTGTGTGATGACTGCTGTGTTAAATGCAAAGGAACACACTCGCCCTTCTTTGAGGGGTCTTTCGCGGCGGCGGCACTAATTCGCGGGTAGCGAGTCCGGCGGCGGCGAGAAGGCGCGGGAGCACAAGAACAGTGGTCCGGACAGTCAAATGGGCCCGCAGCCTTAGAAGGACGCGGCGAGCCAAGGAGCGCAAAGTTAGGGCTCCTAAACTAATACGACATGGCGTTGACCGGCACACTTCAAGCGGGCCACGCGGATTCCAAAATTCTCGGCTGAACAGGACTCTTCGGCGACCGCTTACGGCAAGTGACGACGTGGCCGGCAAACAGCACGCGGGCTACGCGGCACAAAATGGTACGCGATAAATAGCTCCTCATAAATAATAAGACGGCACGAGGCGGCGTGGCAGGCGACTTCACGCGGGCGACGCGGCAACTTACAGTCGACCGACTCCGTCGGGGTTTTACGAAGAACTGCTCAAGCGCGTCGACGAAAGTGGGAGGCGCGATGCGCGGGGGCAGGCCGCAGGCCGTCGCGACACGGTCTAGCGTAAACCGGAGGGCTAGCGTAAAGCGCAAACACCCCCGCCAGTGGACCCATGGATTTGGAGTCCACTAACAATTGGGCAACCGGGACAAGGAAGAGACGGCTCGCTGCAAGACCGAATCTCCGACCATTACCTCGGCAACTCTGGGAACCCCATCGGATCCATATATCAATTTAAGAATGCGTCCACGACGCCAGCATAAAGGCAACAAATTAGACTCCTTAACTAGGACAAGATCACCAACCTTAGGTGGGTCGGTCTTGTCTGACCACTTAACGCGCTGCTGCAAGAGATGCAAATATTCTAAATACCAACGATGCCAGAAATTTTGGGTCATCTGCTGTAGCAATTCGAAACGAGACAACCGTGAGACCTTCACGTCCCTGAAGGGGTACTCGGGCAGGGCGTTAAGGGGTTCACCAATTAGGAAATGACCGGGGGTTAAAACTTCCAGGTCATTGGGATCGGACGATAAGGGGCAGAGTGGCCGAGAATTGAGGACAGCCTCAATCTTACAAAACACGGTAGCGAGCTCTTCAAAAGTCAAAATGGTTTCACCTATCACGCGTCGGAGATGCGTCTTTGAGACCTTAACGACGGCTTCAAAGATCCCGCCCCAGTGGGGACAAGCTGGCGGGTCAAAGGTCCAAGTTATCCCCATCTTGGACATTGCCGTGCCGATGCCTATCTTATTTTCATTCAAAAATTGGACGACTTCCTTCAAATACCTATCGGCACCCTTATAGTTGGTCCCACAATCCGATCGGATCAGGTGCGGATAACCTCGGCGTGAAACGAAGCGGCCTAGCGTGGCTACAAAGGCTTCGGTGCTGAGGGCACTCACCAGTTCTAAGTGTACGGCCTTGGTAGCCAGGCAAACAAAAACGCAAAGGTAGGCCTTGAGGGAACGAGCATTGCGGAGGCTGGAGCTCTTGACGAAGAACGGCCCCGCAAAATCCGTCCCGACCGCCGAGAAAGGGCGCGAGGCCACGACACGGTCGGTGGGGAGGTCCCCCATAATGGGCTGCATGGTGCTGGCCTTCAGGCGGTAGCACGGAATGCACTTAAAAATGACGCTTCGGATGGAGCGTCGTCCCGATAAAATCCAAAATTCGCGCTGCAATATGGCCGAAAGGGCGTTGCAGCCAGCGTGGGCATTTTTGACGTGGTAACGCGTCACCAACAATTTTACAAAAGCGCTATTGTTCGGAAGCAATAAGGGATGACGTGCTCCATAGGGTAAATCAGAATTCCGGAGGCGTCCACCAACGCGTATCAATCCGGTGTCATCCTGGAAGAGGTTTAAGCGGGCGAGCGAGCCCTTCAAAGGTAAACCTCGCTTCAGTGTCTCAATAGCGGACTCAAAATGCTCCAATTGAACCAAACGTATCCAAAAGGTCCGGGCCTCCTGTCTCTCCAGGGGCGACAAGACTGGGTTCGACATTTTGTCGCGTGGGTTCCGAGCGTTGTGGGTGAAGCGCTGAATCCAAGCCGTCACCCCAATCAATTTATCAAGGGAACTGTAGCGTTCCTGAAGATAGCTCAGCGAATTGGCTGGCTTATCTTCAACAACTCCGACTCGCAAGCCAGGTAACACATCGGGCTCGGAGAACCTACTCTGAGGCCAGGCGGACTCATTCCGAGTCAGCCAGTCAGGGCCCCACCAAAGAGAGTGGTTGACAAGGTCGGAAGCTTCACATCCGCGGGAAGCACAATCTGCAGGGTTCAGGTCCCCTGGCACATGTCTCCAGGTCAACGGGGTTTCCGAATTCTGGATTTGGGAAACCCGGTTGGCAACAAAGACTTCCAAGTTGTGGGGAGCGGCTCGCAACCAACAAAGGACAATTTCGCTGTCCGACCAGGCGTACACTTCCGTCAGGTCAACAATCGATAGGAGGGACGTACGCACATGGTTGAGAAGGCGCACCAAAAGAGCGGCTCCAGACAACTCCAATTTGGGTATCGTCAAGCGTGACCGAATTGGGGCCACTTTACTTTTCGCCAAGACAAGGTGGGTTGCGACCTCGCCGGTGTCACTGACAGTCCGCAAATAGACCACGGCTGCGTACCCCTTTTCGGACGCATCACAAAAGCCGTGGAGACTGGCGTGGCACCTTCCGGGCGGTAGGAAGCAACGAGGCATCGAAATCCGATTAACATTCGGAAGTGAGGCCACAAGGGAGAGCCACTCCTGTAGCCTGAGACCCTAACCTCCCTGAGGCAGTCGACAAAAGTATGGTCTGGCATACTGACTGCTGTAGATCCAAGGTCTCAGGGGAGGTGGCTAGGTGGCAGCTAGGGTGGCGGACACCTAGCGCGACGTGCCTTCACCAGCGGGAGCCCACTGACGGGGGTACTCCGGCTGGGGCGCTGCTAGAGAGGGGGAGGGTACCCAACGTGGGGACCATCCGGCATAACCAACCCGGGGTCGCACCATGCGGCTAGCATCCGGGGCGTGGTAGGGAGCGCCTCGACCTAGCACGGGTGGATGGCGCTCCAGTTGCGTCCACACATGGAGGGGAGGCAAAAACCTAGACGGTTCGACGCTCATTTGAGCGGCCGTCAGACACCCGTCATAAAAATGCGAGGGGGGTGTGACCCTCCCCTGGGGGGGTGTGACCCCCCCCTGGGGGGGGGTGAAGCCCCACCGCCCCTAGGGCGCTGGTAATCAGCAGGGGACCGTTCACCCATTTGGGGCCGCACCATGCGGCTAACGTCCGGCACCCGGTAGGGATCGCCTCGACCTATGGTGGGAGGATGGCGCTCCAGTCGCGGCCACTCGTGTAGTGGCGGCGAGAACCGACGCGGGACGACGCCCAATGGGGCGGACGCGATATCCCCGTCGTGATGACGCGAGGGGTATGTGACCATGCCGCGGGGGGGGTGAAGCCCTCCTCCGGGGGGTGGAACCCCTACCTCCACTAGGAGGTTGGTGGTCCACCGAAGAACGCCTAACGGGACTGGTCGGGTGGCCAGGACTAGCGCCCCCGCCCATGGGGGGGGTGCGCGACCCAACGTCCTGGCGACCGGAAGCACTCCGGTTGGCACACAAAAGGGCCGAATGGGCACCGCCGCAATGTGGGCAGGGCCGCTGGCGCGGGCAGTCTCGTACGAGATGCTGGCCCAGGCAAGAGAAGCACCACTGGCGTGTCGCCACGTATTCTCTCCGGGCCGCAACCGGTTTGGCCAGGAAGTGCGAACACGAGGAGACCTGGTGGCCGGGGTGCCGACAATAGGCACAGGGGGGGAGCTTCGTGGCCACGGCCCCGCTGTACTGTGACACCCGGCGACCCTCTCTGGCGTCGGCTCCACGGCCTCGCCGGTTGGGGCCGGTCCCCGCCGAAGGGCCAGTCCTTGCCCCACCCCCTCGGACATGCTCGGACCTCCCAGGGGCCACTCGAGGGCCGGTAACTCCGGAGTTATCGGCCTGGAGGCACTCCTGCTCCAAAAACTTCAGGAGGTCGGAGAAAGGGGGCAGATAGGTTGCACCGTCCCCTCCGAAGCGCTGCTCGAAGCGGAGCTTAAGCTCCGACGGCAGGCGGGAGAGCACTATGTGCAACAACAAGAAGGACCACTGGTCGACGGGGAGATCCAATCGACGGAGAGCATTGGTGGCCACAATGCAAGGGTTTAGCAAGGCCTCTCTGAGGCCGGCCACCCCGGTGACGGCGGGCAAGGCGAGTAGCTGGGCTACATGTGCGTCGGCCAACCGGCGCACATTTTCGTAGCGCCTGGCCAGCAATTCCCGGGCCGTGGTGTAGCTCTCCTCCGAGAGGTCGAGGTGCCGCACCACGTCCAGGGCCTCGCCCTGTAGCGAGGACAGTAAGTATGTCAGCTTCTGGGTGGGGGACAGGTCCTTCCTGGCGTGGACCAGACTGTCGAACAACGCCAGGAAGCCCATCCACTCTTGAAGCTGCCCACCGAATTTGGGCAGCTCGATCGTGGGCAGTTTCCCTAGTAATGCCGGCTGTGTGGGCGGTCGGCTGGGGAGTCTCTAAAAGCGCCACTTCGACGCCTTTCATCAGCGGCGGTCCGGATCCCATGGGCGGCCTCCACCACCGAGTCCATCAGTTCGAAGAACTGGTCGTAATCGGCCTGAGCTGTCCTCAGTACCTCCTGTTCGGGACCGAGGGTGAGCAGGTCTTGGAAGGCCTGCTCCACAGAGGCCTGCCGAGTCCGCACCTGGTCCGCTCGGTGTAATAGGGCGGCGGATCTATCTTCGCGGCCTATCAAACCCGCGGCGGACGTCGCCCAGCGAAGCTCAGACTGTATCTGTACAGCTAGCTTTTTAATGTTCGCGGACATTCTAACAAATTAAATGTAAACAAATGGCAAAAATAAAGCAACAATAAATTGAAAAGGCGGCCGGCAAGTCGGCGGGCGGCGCGAGTGCAAGCAATAATAAAATTAAAGCAATAGTAAACAAGTCGTATCGCGGTCGCGGTCGTACCGTAGTCGCAATGAACAAAGCGGCGCGACCGTAGTAGATACGCGTGCTAAATTACGTGGCGAGCGGGCGGTACCGGCACGCAAGCAAAACAATAACAAATGTAACAAACAAATTATGATGTAATTAAACTTATAATTATAATAAGCGGAACGCGGCCGAAACGCGGCGTTGACGCAGCGGAACTGGCGGCGATTGCGGAATTTCCGCTAACAGCGCGGCGGGCGACACGGCGCGTGGCGGAAAGCGGGATTTATGCCAGCGGCGCGGAAAATGAACGGCGCGGCGGGCAAAACCAGCGCAAAACGCAAGGTGAGGTGTAGACAAACCACGCTCACTGCTACCAAATGAATACGCACCGCGCCTGTGCCAATGAATCAGCGGGCAACTGCCGGGCCCATCAGAGCAGGCCAACGGATTCCCACAGGCAGCGGTGGGGTGGGTCAAAAGGACCCACCAAAAAAAAGAAAGAAGGCGAATTGCACTGGGTTTTATCCCGCGGCACAGAACGACTTACTACTAGGTACTTACCGGCGCAGGAGACAGCAAGCTCGTGGTATCCGGGGAGTGAGTTCGTGTATGTGGAATGTGGTGTGTGATGACTGCTGTGTTAAATGCAAAGGAACACACTCGCCCTTCTTTGAGGGGTCTTTCGCGGCGGCGGCACTAATTCGCGGGTAGCGAGTCCGGCGGCGGCGAGAAGGCGCGGGAGCACAAGAACAGTGGTCCGGACAGTCAAATGGGCCCGCAGCCTTAGAAGGACGCGGCGAGCCAAGGAGCGCAAAGTTAGGGCTCCTAAACTAATACGACATGGCGTTGACCGGCACACTTCAAGCGGGCCACGCGGATTCCAAAATTCTCGGCTGAACAGGACTCTTCGGCGACCGCTTACGGCAAGTGACGACGTGGCCGGCAAACAGCACGCGGGCTACGCGGCACAAAATGGTACGCGATAAATAGCTCCTCATAAATAATAAGACGGCACGAGGCGGCGTGGCAGGCGACTTCACGCGGGCGACGCGGCAACTTACAGTCGACCGACTCCGTCGGGGTTTTACGAAGAACTGCTCAAGCGCGTCGACGAAAGTGGGAGGCGCGATGCGCGGGGGCAGGCCGCAGGCCGTCGCGACACGGTCTAGCGTAAACCGGAGGGCTAGCGTAAAGCGCAAACAGAACGTATCTAACAAAAAAAAAGGTATCTTACTTTTTGTGGACTTTGTACCACGCTTCCGTTTTTATTTTTTTGAATTTGTATCTGTTACGGTTTTCTGGCTCCAGGTCTCTTCTGGCTTCTTGATACTGATGAGGATTCTTAATAAAACAGAAGTAGTCTTTTAGAGCTTCTTTTAATTGTACATCGACTCGCACCGGACATTATCGGACAACGACCAAAGACTACAAGCATAATTTCTTTACGTAAGAAGTCAATCAATCAAATCATTTATTTGCAGATTGGTATTACAAAGGTCTTACAATAATAAATTATTCTGGGTCGCCACTTATTATTTCCATAAACAATAGTATCCATTCATTTATTTTTTCTTATTTGAGCATATTCTTTAAATACGAGGCGAAATAATTGCTGAAACAGTATAGGGCATTTTTTTTAACCCACATGTAAAAATAAATGTCGGTCAGCACTTAAATGTCAACCGAAAAATTAGCACCTTAATGGTGCTAATTTTTGCAATCCTTCAACGAAACGGCGCCTAAACAAAAAAATATTCAGTAATTCAGTGATCTTATCAAAACACCAAAAAGTGAAACTAGTCTTAAGTCCATGAGGCTCGAAGTAGGTTCCTAATGCTTTAAAATGATTAAAACGTTTATATTCTGTGTCGAAAATGTTAAAAGTATGACAATAAAATTACGAATAGTTTTATTAATAGCATTACGTAATTTCGGGTGTTGTTTGGTGACATGGTATCAGTTCATGTAACTGACCCAACAAGCTATAAAATTTGATGCATGAAGTATATGAGTTTTGTTTTCTGGTCTAATAATTTCAACTGATGCAACTTTTGCTGTTGACGATGGTGAATCTGAGACGTTGATACGAGTAACTTCATCTTAATTTAATTTTGTCGATCATACTGGTAATACGAGATCACATTCACCAGTATGATCGACAAAATATTATATGTGTTTTTTTAAATGAATTTACAGATAAATAATGTCTGGAGCACCCATGTCCACCGCAGTGAAAACAAGAATTTGTTTTAGTGGATTTACAAAAATATCTTATACGTTTAATCAACAGAGATGGAGAAGGTGATGTTTCTTTACAGTAGTAGCAAACGAATACCATATTTTTTATAAATTAATTTTTATTCGGAAATGTAAGGTCTTGGTCAGTCATTTATGTGTTGACAGCTTGTGTGTTCCTGTCGTACTTTGTACGGATGTTGAAAAACCCTAATTGAATGAATAGCCAAATATCCTCGCACTCCACCGAATAGCACGCACCGGTTGAGTGGAATATTTTGAACGCACAGTCTACTGTATATAGTTTCGTTAATGACAACAAATGATGCTCTTATTTTAGTAAACTCTCTACCTACACATATGGCATAAGTTTCGCCAAAATTTGCCTGCGTTCTGCGATTGACGGTGTAACTTCAGCTTCAGATGCAACTGGATGTATAAAAAAAGAAGCAATCTTAGATCTTGAAAATTTAACGATGTCTTGATTTCCTTCTTCTGGCTGGTAAAATGTTAATGATGTAAGGTAGCAACAGTAGACACACGTTACTTTTATGTACAGTTAGTGTTTTATATGAACATGTACAGTTCTCGGTTGCTTGCCTAATTGCAGTGAAATTAGAGCTTTATGAGCAAGTTTATGAATACGTGATGAGTTATGTTAATATCTTCCTTCAATGGTTTTAACTTCAGTGATACCATTTCTTCAGTAAGTTGATAAGTAGTTTGTTTCTCTTTTAGGTGCATTTGGATTTGCTGGATCTCTTCTTTGTATATAGTGATGTAATTTTAGATATGACTAACGTATGAAAACTCGCCATGGTAAGTTCGCAAACTGGTTCCAATTGAAGCTTGTAGGGTCCCCTGATGATTTCGTTGGTCCGACTGTCGCGGTTGTTGCGTATTTTGTTGCGGTTGGAACATTTGCCGTCACTGGTCAGGTGTTGGTCGTGGCATGTTAGCCCAGTGATTATTATTATTTTGTATTACTGGTTGATTATTATTAGCATTAGTGTTCCTAAATGCATTCTGCTTGCTAATTGGGTTCATATTACTGTTTTGCCATAAAGGCCTAATTGGATGCGAGAATTGCTTCTCATTCCCATTAAATTCCTGTGGGAAATTATTATAGGAATTGCGGGCCGATTTCCAACTATATAATTTTTCTAATTTTCTTTCGAAATAATCTGGATGTAATTCCAGTTCGTGCTTAAGGTGGTTATAAGCCTCGTTGAAGGTGCTATGCTCTGCCGCTTTTATTAGTCTATCTGTGAGAATCTAAGTTCTTACATACTTGGTCGCGTTTTTATTTTATCGGCAAATTGTAACTGTGATATACGTTAGGTATTCGCTTAATACGTGTTATTTCTGATATGATTTGTTCCAATGACTTATTATCCCCGAATTTCAAGTTTAGTGCCTGTATAATTTCGTCTAAAGTGCCGTTAGGTACATGGGCCACCGCTTTTATAGCTTCACTCCAAAGTTTACTTTTTAAATTATTGGAAAAAGAGCTCTGTCATCTGGGTCAACAGCTCTTGCTAACACAGTAACCTGTTCTATAAAAAATCTAGCGTGTCCCGGTCACCGTCGTATTTTGGCAAGGACTTTTCATTGAAAAAAGAACTTTGCATTCAGTGCCATTTTGAGAGAAAAATAAATATTTAAAGGTAAAACACACAACAATATAAAATAATGAAGGAGAAGAGATATAAAGGAAATGACACAGGGCAGCCAGAAGGAATACTTTCCAAGCTTCCTTTTTAAGCGAATTGTTTGAAATTTTATTTTGCAAATTTCTTCTCACTGCAGTTTGCTGTAATCTTTATGCATCGACTATTTCGCTGTATCGTCATTGAGCAATAGCTTTCTACGAAGCAAGCTAAGTTGCGCATGCAAAGAACCAATTGGTTGCCATATTATTCATTTTTCAACGTTGTTGTGGTATATTTATATTTTTCATAAATAGCGTATAACTCTTGTATTCTTACTCTTGTAATGGCAGCAGCTTCTTTTCAAGTTCTTTAATTTTGGGTAATTTTTTTGATTTGTTGTTTCTGAATGTTCTGTTAAAAAGTAAAGCATTCTTGCTATTCACATCCAAGGAGTAATATCTCATCAGATTAGCCAGCACTGAAGCCTACACTTTGATTCATATTTTTTTTGGAGTGATCTACGGTCTAGAAAGTAGCTCGTGTTGTTGCTCGGTTTTCGCGAGGTGTTATCATGGAAAACACACTTAATTGTGCCACACACTATGTTTTTAACATACTGTGGAAAGTTTCGAATGTGAGAGAGAGAGCGTAAAAACTAAAAATTGACAGACTAAAGAATGTTTTATGGCTACTTACAGACTAAGTTTTGTTGGTGTTGCCAACAGTCGTTTCTTGTTAGTTTTGTCCCATTTTTCTGCACATGAACTGCAATCGTCAACATCGCTTTTAAGTCATTCTATCTTTTCCTTTATATATTATATACCTAATTATTAAATATTCATTGTATTTAAATTTTAAATAAAACACCGCTATAGTTATGAATATTTACAAAAAAATATACATGATAATAATTTTTTCTCTCGTTTATTTTTATAACAATTTTAACACGTTTAAAAATATAAAAAAATGTAGTCCACCGATTGCGGGGCGGGCCCAAGGCACCGATGGTCAGGGCTCCAGAGTGAGGAATCTCCTCACAATGCGTGCCGTCTCCAGGACCACTGCTTTTTGTATGCGGCCTTTGATCCAACAGCCGAGCGAAAGCTTCTTGAGATGTTGGTGGAAGTTTTATGCTATAAAATCGGAACAATAATCGTTCGAGTCCACATGGCGGTAATCTCATGAGCAAGGTTTTAAGTACTTTGATATTTTTTCCTTCTCCGCTTTCACGAGATTCTCATCATGTGGAATAGTGATATCAACAATTATTGCACGGCGCACCGATCGGTCGACTATCTCAGGTCTATTGACAGGAATATACCTGTCAGTGTATTATTGTATATTGTTTGTTATATTTAAGTTGTGTGTAAATAAATAATACATTAAAATTATTATTTTTTTTAGAAATTTTTTGTCGACATGGTTTTTTATGACTTCGTGGATCACCCTTTTAGTATTAGATAAGATTGGAAGTAAATCTCTGGTGGGATAGCAAAGCCGACGTTTTCCTTCGTATTCTCTTTAACTTAATAAAATAGCTTTGGTCCTCTGCTATAAGTTTTGATGCGCATATATTGCACCCCTTGAATATTTTACTTTTCAGTTTTTTTTAAATATACATTAACTTATTCAAGGGTGCAATTGTCAGGATCTTTTTCAAGTTATTCGATTTCCAAAAGTTGAGAAATTCCGAAAAATCCAGATTTTCAGGTGACGTGGCTTCGCTATTTTTTGGCATTAATAAAATATCAAGTGCTTCGCAAGAGTCCTCTTCACAGTTTTTGCCTCGGATTTGGTCACTGTTCAGGTTATTAACCAAAACAGTGGCAAAAGAACTTTCAAATTGGTCACAAGTTGAGTTGTTATTGCAGCACCCATGACTTCTTACGGCACCAAAAAATTTTTCAAAGGGGTCTTGGTTTAGGTGCCGCATCCAAACCGACGTCACATTGTAGTTTTTTTCCAGTTAAGACAGTAATATTTCTATACCTTCCAGTGTCCGCACCCAATTGTTTATAGTGGGAACAGTTGAATCCACTTTCCTAGCAGGATTTACAAATCGCATTGATTTAAATATTTTGATTCCATCCTTCCATTTTCTGTGGTGCTCTGATGATGGAGTTACAGGACCGAATAACGGTTTAGCTTTACTTTATTCTCTTTATAGCTTCCATTTACTGAGTCAAAAATATCGTCCTTGAAACGTAGAAAGGTGGCAGTTTCTGCACATTCAGGTGGTAGAACACCAACATCTGAAAAAAAAAAGGTTTGCTATTATAATATTTTGTTGTATAAGTAATTTTTTTTCTAATCTTTCGAGCAAGGCACTTTCTCTCTACTATGTCAGCTTTATAAGCTTCTTCCAGCCCCATATTCATGAAAAAAGAAACGAGACATGACTGCTGAAATATCAATTAAAGTAATTACTTGAATAAAATCTTTATTTTGCATAGGCCTACCTTATAAAAACAGAAACTTCGTAATTTTTTGAACCACTCAGATCATTTTTAATATTATATAAGTATGTAACATGTACTCGTTTAGGATATTTTTTATTATCATCAATTGTAAATTGAAGTGGATCTATTAAAATTAAGTGTTCGTCATACTTATACAGGGTGGTTTAACAGTGACGTCAATAAATTTTTTTTAGATTCCTCACACCTGGAGGTATCCGAAAATACCCCATGTATGTTCCGCGATTAAGGTATCTTACTTTTTGTGGACTTTGTACCACGCTTCCGTTTTTTATTTTTTTGAATTTGTATCTGTTACGGTTTTCTGGCTCCAGGTCTCTTCTGGCTTCTTGATACTGATGAGGATTCTTAATAAAACAGAAGTAGTCTTTTAGAGTTTCTTTTAATTGTACATCGACTCGCACCGGACATTATCGGACAACGACCAAAGACTACAAGCATAATTTCTTTACGTAAGAAGTCAATCAATCAATCAAATTATTTATTTGCAGATTGGTATTACAAAGGTCTTACAATAATAAATTATTCTGGGTCGCCACTCATTATTTCCATAAACAATAGTATCCATTGATTCATTTTTTCTTATTTAAGCATATTCTTTAAATACGAGGCGAAATAATTGCTGAAACAGTATAGGGCATTTTTTTTAAACCACATGTAAAAATAAATGTCGGTCAGCATTTAAATGTCAACCGAAAAATTAGCACCTTAATGGTGCTAATTTTTGCAATCCTCCAACGAAACGGTGCCTAAACAAAAAAATATTCAGTAATTCAGTGATCTTATCAAAACACCAACAAGTGAAACTAGTCTTAAGTCCATGAGGCTCGAAGTAGGTTCCTAATGCTTTAAAATGATTAAAACGTTTATATTCTGTGTCGAAAATGTTAAAAGTATGACAATAAAATTACGAATAGTTTTATTAATAGCATCACGTTTTCGGTGGTGTTTGGTGACATGGTATCAGTTAATGTAACTGATCCAACAAGCTATAAAATTTGATGCATGAAGTATATGAGTTTTGTTTTCTGGTCTAAGAATTTCAACTGATGCAATTTTTGCTGTTGACGATGGTGAATCTGAGATGTCGATACGAGTAACTTCATCTTAATTTTGTCGATCATACTGGTAATACGAGACCACATTCACCAGTATGATCGACAAAATATTATATGTTTTTTAAATGAATTTACAGATAAATAATGTCTGGAGCACCCATGTCCACCGCAGTGAAAACAAGAATTTGTTTTAGTGGATTTACAAAAATATAATAATTATACGTTTAATCAACAGAGATGGAGAAGGTGATGTTTCTTTACAGTAGTAGCAAACGAATACCATATTTTTTATAAATTAATTTTTATTCGGAAATGTAAGGTCTTGGTCAGTCATTTATGTGTTGACAGCTTGTGTGTTCCTGTCGTACTTTGTACGGATGTTGAAAAACCCTTATTGAATGAATAGCCAAATATCCTCGCACTCCACCGAATAGCACGCACCGGTTGAGTGGAATATCTTGAACGCACAGTCTACTGTATATAGTTTCGTTAATGACAACAAATGATGCTCTTATTTTAGTAAAGTCTCTACCTACACATATGACATATGTTTCGCCAAAACTTGCCTGCGTTCTGCGATTGACGGTGTAACTTGAGCTTCAGATGAAACTAGATGTATAAAAGCGGAAGCAATCTTAGATCTTGAAAATTTAACGATGTCTCTAGATTTCCTTCTTCTCGCTGGTGAAATGTTAATGATGTAAGGTAGCAACAGTAGACACACGTTATTTTTATAATTTCCGGATCTTTATCTAAGTAGGTTAAATAATATGAACATGTACAGTTCTCTGTTGCTTGCTTCGTGAGTCATAGTTTGCGATTATAGGTGTCATTATGTGCTTAATTGCAGTGAAAATTAGAGCCACTTTATGAGCAAGTTTATGAATACGTGATGAGTTATGTTTATATCTTCCTTCAATTGTTTTAACTTCAGTGATACCATTTCTTCAGTAAGTTGATAAGTAGTTTGTTTCTCTTTTAGGTGCATTTGGATTTGCTGGATCTCTTCTTTGTATATAGTGATGTAATTTTAGATACGACTTACGTATGAAAACTGGTTCCAATTGAAGCTTGTAGGGTCCCCTGATGATTTCGTTGGTCCGACTGTCGCGGTTGTTGCATATTTTGTTGCGGTTGGAACATTTGCCGCCACTGGTCAGGTGTTGGTCGTGGCATGTTAGCTCAGTGATTATTATTATTTTGTATCACTGGTCGATTATTATTAGTATTACTGTTCCTAAATTCTGCATTCTGCTTGCTAATTGGGTTCATATTACTGTTTTCCATAAAGGCCTAATTGGATGCGAGAATTGCTTCTCATTCCCATTAAATTTCTGTGGGAAATTATTATAGGAATTGCGGGCCGATTTCCAACTATTTAATTTTTCTAATTTTCTTTCGAAATAATCTTATTAATAAATAATGTAAATCCAGTTCGTGCTTAAGGTGGTTATAAGCCTCGTCGAAGGTGCTATGCTCTGCCGCTTTTATTAGTCTATCTGGGAGAATCTAAGTTCTTACATAATTGGTCGCGTTTTTATTTTATCGGCAAATTGTAACTGTGATATACGTTAGGTATTCGCTTAATACGTGTTATTTCTGATATGATTTGTTCCAATGACTTATTATCCCCGAATTTCAAGTTTAATGCCTGTATAATTTCGCCTACAGTGCCGTTAGGTACATGGACCACCGCTTTTATAGCTTCATTCCTAAGTTTACTTTTAAAATTATTGGAAAAAGAGCTCTGTCATCTGGGTCAACAGCTCTCGCTAACACAGTAACCTGTTCTATAAAAAATCTAGCGTGTCCCGGTCACCGTCGTATTTTGGCAAGGACTTTTCATTGAAAAAAAAAAACTTTGCATTCAGTGTCATTTTGAAAGAAAAATAAATATTTAAAGGTAAAACACACAACAATATAAAATAATGAAGGAGAAGAGATATAAAGGAAATGACACAGGGCAGCCCGCAGGGATACTTTCCCAGCTTCCTTTTTAAGCGAATTGTTTGAAATTTTATTTTGCAAATTTCTTCTCACTGCAGTTTGCTGTAATCTTTATGCATCGACAATTTCGCTGTATCGTCATTGAGCAATAGCTTTCTACGAAGCAAGCTAAGTTGCGCATGCAAAGAACCAATTGGTTGCCATATAATTCATTTGTTTATCAACTTTGTTGTGGTATATTTATATTTTTCTTAATTAGCGTATAACTCTTGTATTCTTACTCTTGTAATGGCAGCAGCTTCTTTTCAAGTTCTTTAATTTTGGGTAATTTTTTTGATTTGTTGTTTCTGAATGTTCTGTTAAAAAGTAAAGCATTCTTGCTATTCACATCCAAGGAGTAATATCTCATCAGATTAG
Organism: Coenonympha glycerion; assembly: GCA_963855885.1. Classification (NCBI taxonomy): domain Eukaryota; kingdom Metazoa; phylum Arthropoda; class Insecta; order Lepidoptera; family Nymphalidae; genus Coenonympha; species Coenonympha glycerion. Next base: position 3,334,162 of record OY979631.1, read on the forward strand.
CCAGCACTGAAGCCTACACTTTGATTCATATTTTTTTTGGAGTGATCTACGGTCTAGAAAGTAGCTCGTGTTGTTGCTCGGTTTTCGCGAGGTGTTATCATGGAAAACACACTTAATTGTGCCACACACTATGTTCTTAACATACTGTGGAAGTTTCGAATGTGAGAGAGAGAGTAAAAACTAAAAATTGACAGACTAAAGAATGTTTTATGGCTACTTACAGACCAAGTTTTGTTGGTGTTGCCAACAGTCGTTTCTTGTTAGTTTTGTCCCATTTTTCTGCACATGAACTGCAATCGTCAACATCGCTTTTAAGTCATTCTATCTTTTCCTTTATATATTATATACCTAATTATTAAATATTCATTGTATTTATAATTTTAAATAAAACACCGCTATAGTTATAAATATTTACAAAAAAATATACATGATAATAATTTTTTCTCTCATTTATTTTTATAACAATTTTAACACGTTTAAAAATATAAAAAAATGTAGTCCACCGATTGCGGGGCGGGCCCAAGCCACCGATGGTCAGGGCTCCAGAGTGAGGAATCTCCTCACAATGCGTGCCGTCTCCAGGACCACTGCTTTTTGTATGCGGCCTTTGATCCAACAGCCGAGCGAAAGCTTCTTGAGATGTTGGTGGAAGTTTTATGCTATAAAATCGGAACAATAATCGTTCGAGTCCACATGGCGGTAATCTCATGAGCAAGGTTTTAAGTACTTTGATATTTTTTCCTTCTCCGCTTTCACGAGATTCTCATCATGTGGAATAGTGATATCAACAATTATTGCACGGCGCACCGATCGGTCGACTATCTCAGGTCTATTGACAGCAATATACCTGTCAGTGTATTATTGTATATTGTTTGTTATATTTAAGTTGTGTGTAAATAAATAATACATTAAAATTATTATTTTTTTTTTAGAAATTTTTTGTCGACATGGTTTTTATGACTTCGTGGATCACCCTTTTAGTATTAGATAAGATTGGAAGTAAATCTCTGGTGGGATAGCAAAGCCGACGTTTTCCTTCGTATTCTCTTTAACTTAATAAAATAGCTTTGGTCCTCTGCTATAAGTTTTGATGCGCATATATTGCACCCCTTGAATATTTTACTTTTCAGTTTTTTTTTAAATATACATTAACATATTCAAGGGTGCAATTATGTTAGGATCTTTTTCAAGTTCTTCGATTTCCGAAAGTTGAGAAATTCCGAAAAATCCAGATTTTCAGGTGACGTGGCTTCGCTATTTTTTGTCATTAATAAAATATCAAGTGCTTCGCAAAAGTCCTCTTCACAGTTTTTTTCTCGGATGTGGTCACTGTTCAGGTTATTAACCAAAACAGTGGCAAAAGAACTTTCAAATTGGTCACAAGTTGAGTTGTTATTGCGGCACCCGTGACTTCTTACGGCACCAAAAAAATTTTCTAAGGGGTTTTGGTTTAGGTGCCGCATCCAAACCGACGTCACATTGTAATTTTTTTCCAGTTTAGACAGTAATATTTCTATACCTTCCAGTGTCCGCACCCAATTGTTTATAGTGGGAACAGTTGCATCTACTTTCCCAGCAGGATTTACAAATCGCATTGATTTAAATATTTTGATTCCATCCTTCCATTTTCTGTGGTGCTCTGATGATGGAGTTACAGACCGAATAACGGTTTAGCTTTACTATATTCTCTTTATAGCTTCCATTTACTGAGTCAAAAATATCGTCCATGAAACGCAGAAAGGTGGCAGTTTCTGCACATTCAGGTGGTAGAACACCAACACCTGAAAAAAAAAGGTTTGTTATTATAATATTTTGTTGTATAAGTAATTTTTTTCTAATCTTTCGAGCAAGGCACTTTCTCTCTACTATGTCAGCTCTATAAGCTTCTTCCAGCGCTAAGATCACACCAACCTACGATCTAAATTGTCCGAAATTCTAAAAATATGAAAAATCCACGAAATAAACACTGAAAATGGCATAAAACTGAACGTTAGGACGCTATTTGTAAGGCGGCCAAAACTGCACGGACGAAAAAATTATAACAAAATACTTTTTCTAGTCAAAAAATTTAAAATCTAAAATGTCAAAATTTCAAACAAATTTTCCAAAAAAAACATTAAGAAAACTACTAAAATCATAATGGAAGGGCGCGATTTGTAAGGGCACACCCGCAAAGTCAAAAAACGACTACATAAAAACTCAAATAATTTTTTCAAAAAGGAATTCCAAAATATCAAAATTAACTAAAAAATTACAGGGATCATAACACACGGGCGCCATTTGTAAAGGCGGACCCGAAACGTAAAAAAAACTAACTTTTCCCAAAAAATTCTTAAAGGAAAAAAGCAAGTTTCTCTTTTTTTTTTTAATAAAACCGACAAAATCCATAACGTTAGGGCTATCTTCTTTAATAATTGTTTCATTTATAATTTTCTCTATGTTATAAGCAGGTGAATTAGCCATTAGATATAATTCAGATGTATCTCTTTTTCTCCTCGCTAATAAGTCCTCTTGTCTTTTGAGGAGTTTAGTACATACTTTGTTAATTGACACGTCAGGAATTGTATCAGTGATTGAGACTCACACATTATGAACCCTTCTCTCATGCAAGATGTTGGGTTGATAAGGATTGGGTCATATACTACTTCATTTTGATTTTGGGGCTTGTATGCCAAATACATCATAGGTATTGGAGATGTGTGACAAATACCATCTTTAATAATCTTAGGTTCCCATTCAACGTAGTTTAATATTTGAAAGCGAGAATCCACTGTTGGTACTTCTACAACAAGAACTATCTGGTTTCTCTCTTCGTCAATTGCTTTCAGTGACACTTTTAGGTGAGGTGAAATAGAACCGATGTCATTTAGGAGAACATGAGGTATATTGCCTTCCAACCAGGATCTTTGAAGTCTAAGTGATATAGTTGAAGTTGGAATTTTACCTAGCATCAAAAGAATTAACCCTATACTCAATTGTTGGAGGTAGGAAGAAAAGATCTGTGAAATTCATAGTTGCATTTCTAATTTACCTTCTGAGGTGCTTATGGCATTGGTCACTGAAGTAGTTAGATCTAATATGTTGTCATTGTTGTTTATTGTCATTAGAGTGATATTCCGCATGATTAGTAGATCTTTCTCTCGGTTTTTGTGTATGAGATCTAACTCTCGAGAAACTTGTTCATATTTTAAATCTGGGATAGCTCCGAAAATGTCAGCCAGTTCGTAGGCAAATACAGCGGCACTGGCTGTATATCCAGCATATTTAAGGCCTTTCATAAACTTCCCATACTAAGTAAGTTTGCCTCCTACCTTGGCGACGGGTCTTATTATCCTTAAAAGTGCCATAATCAACCTAAGTGGACTTCTTTTCTCCCTGAGAGAAAATTCATTAATATTTATAATCTTGCTATTACCTTTATTAGATGAATCAATAGGATATGGTGTTGCTATTATTTCTTGATGAGTTGCCAAGATACTTTAAAATTGTGCCTGATGTTGTTTTTCTACTTTTCCGAGAGTTATCTTGAATCCATTCGACATTTCTTGTCCCATTCTTGCAAAGTCCATTTTCCTCAGCACATGAGTGATCACATCTGAAGGAGATTTACGAGTAAGTTTGATAATTAAGGCTTTTTCACTGGTATTCATCAATTAAAGCACCCCTCACCGCTGGAGATTTTGAGTGAATTATTTCTGAAGTACTATTTTGGATAATACAAAGCTGTATGATAAATAAGAAAACTAGATAATTCATTTTAAAGTCTTAATTTACTTATTTGACGAGTTTTGTTGAAATGAAAACAAACTCTCTTGATGGATAACATTAATTTTATTCCAAGTGAAATTAGTTCAATCCGAAACTTTAACAATATATTTATGTCTTGTGTCCTACCTTATAAAAACAGAAACTTCGTAATTTTTTGAACCACTCAGATCATTATTAATATTATATAAGTATATCAGGTTAACATGTACTCTTTTAGGATATTTTTTATTATCATCAATTGCAAATTGAAGTGGATCTATTAAAATTAAGTGTTCGTCATACTTATACAGGGTGGTTTAACAGTGACGTCAATAAATTTTTTTTAGATTCCTCACACCTGGAGGTATCCGAAAATACCCCATGTATGTTCCGCGATTTTTTGTAGTTTTCGAGTTATAATTTTTTTTGTGTATTTTGAATCTTTTCCGCCAGCGAGGTTTCAAAAATTCATATCTTTTTTTGTAGTAGGTATATTTAGCAGTTTTTTTTTGTGACATGATTGTCTTAAATGTTGTTTTGATAAAAAAAATCAACTTACTAAAATTACTTAAAGTTACTCAAAAAAGGCTTGAAAGTTAGAACTTTAGTTTTTAGGAGGATTTACTCAAACATTCAACTTCAATTTAAAAATACAAAAAGGAGTTTCCATAGCTTCTAGCTAAGTTTAAAAACTTCGGAGAGTCCTAAGCTACCAAAATCATTTAAAAAATATGGTACTTAATTGGCTTTTTTTTGTTGTAATCGGCCTTCTAAGGCGGATAGGCTAAAAATCGTTAAAACATGATTAAAGCATTAAAAATTCTTTTATCTACTTTTTATCATTCTTACGGTCAATTAAACTTAAAAATGTGATTTTAAATTAATTTTAATGTTAAATAACTGTAGCTCGTGTAATTACAATACAATAATTATTTACAATAATTTTGATCTGACCACTGATTCAAAATGTGACATTAATTTGTCAAAATTGCTAGTAATGAAATTACCTGTTTTTGGATAGCAAATAAAAGGCACAATTTACTGATAAATTACTATTTATTACAATAAATTTTCAAAATTTCTTCCTCCAACTTGAATACATAATCGACAACGTTTTAAAAAATTATGTTTTAACTGCCTGAAGCTACTTGAATATTCTTGTTTTATTTTTCTTTCGACCTCTGAAAGTTTTTGTCTTAATTCTATTTCCTTGTTACTTTCCCTCGCGTACACCAGCTCTTTGTAAAATCCCCAAGTCGATGGGGTTGAGGTCTGGCGAACGCGCAGGCCATTCGATCGGCCCGGCACGCCCAATCCATCTTTCTGGAAAACTGGTGTTCAGATGATCTCTTACTTGTACCGCATAGTGACAGGGTGCGCCATCTTGTTGAAAAATCATTTCTCGTCGGATCTGGAGATTCACATCTTCTAACAGTTCATAAAGATTGTTTTGTAAAAAATTCAAATAAGTATTTCCATTCAACCTGGCCGGCAATTCAAAGGGTCCAATTAATTCTCCATTTAGGACCCCAGACCAAAGGTTGACCCTAAAGCGTGTTTGAAAGTTTGACGCCCTTGCCAAATGTGGGTTTTCGATGGCCCAGCTATGGTAGTTGTGAATGTTGAATACTCCAGTCCTTTCGAATCGGGACTCGTCGGTCCACTTTATTTTATTAAAAAAATTGGGGTCTTCTTCAGATCTTTGTATCATTATTTCACAAAAAGCCACTCTTCTTAGGTAGTCTGATTCCAAGAGCTGCTGGACGCGCTGGATGTGGTATGCATGGAACCCTTCTGCGAACAAAAATACACTGTTAAGTACCTATCACAAGGTAACTGGTTAAAGCGTGGTCTGTACAAAATGGGTTTGGGAGAAAGAGAACCTAACCTAACCTAACCTAACCTAACTTAAGTCTATAAATGTTTATGGACAATATTTGTTAAAATAATTTTTTTCTAATTTTTCGTGCTAGGCACTTTGTCTCTACTATGTCAGCTTTATAAGCTTCTTCCAGCGCCATATTCATAAAAAAAATCGAGTCATCTTTGTTTAGATGTTCAATATATACTTTTGAACATATTTACCTGCATTTGTTTCATATGTGAAAGTGTATGGTTGAAAATACATTTAATATAGTACCTAAAAGTATACACTTGATGCTATTGAATATTTCTTGTGAAAGAAGTAGATGAATCACTTTCACATCCTTGTATGATATTTAAAAAAGCTTCAGAATCTGTATTAATTACAAAAGGTATTTTTACCTTCTTTTCATTGTTATCAAATGATAGCAGCTTTGGTGATATCAAGTAAATCAGTTCTAATATGGTTACAATCAAACGCTTATTGAGATTTCAGTTGCCTGTCTGATTCTGAGCCATCAAAAATATGTTCATTTAAATGTCGAGTAACTAGTCCACTGACATGATTTTAATCAAACAATACTGACATTTGAATCTATTGCTGTGTTTTATAAATTAATGTATTTTTTTCGACTTTTTGTAAAATAAAGAAGTTCCACAGTCTATGTGGATTTGCTTTCTATAAGCTGCACGATTCCAAAAACATTAATACTGAAAATATTAAGTTTTTCAAACTTTTCTATGATATGTTTCAAATTTACCGGAAACGGAATTTCGTAAAATTAAAAAAAAAATCGTTTGATGTATATTGACTAGCTCAGAGCTTTTCTAAACCAGATACAAAACAGTGTGAACTGAAAACATTGTTGGTCATAATTTTTGAACATTGATTACTGCGTTTTTGTTTTTGATATCTTGAATAAAACCTATGCAAGAAGATCCTTGTAATGAGTTAAATCTGTTTGTATTTAAACCTATATAAATTAAATTTTAAAGACTCCAGCAACTATCTTCCTTAATACTTTTCATAATTAGTGACTTTATTCGAAATATCATAGAATATATCAGCAATATTATCGAGTTTACTACCTAAGCAGAAAACATAGTTTGTCGTTTGAAAATCTAAGTTGTTTTCTAAACCTTCTTCAAATGATACTGATGGGTGTAGACTATGATTTTCAAACAGTGCATCTGAAATCCTTTCTAAACCTTACATACTTGCTTAGAAAGATGAACAAGTACTTATTTCTGTAGAACATTCACTGTCAGATTCATAATTCCTATCAAAGAGTCGTACCACCAAATACCTTTGTCCCATGAAGTTGTTGGGTAGATCTAGAATGACCCATATATTCCGCTTTCATATCACCAGTTAACTCGAGTATTCCTGTTTCAATACCTTCATATGTGATTTGAGCTATCAAGTCCATTTTGAGTTCCATTTCTACACAAAGATTCACCATTTCCATATCGTTGGCGTCATTTATTTCTTGTTCCGAAACCATCTTAATGCTGCAAAATAGAAATCAGCATGTCAGTAAAAATGTTTATAGAGTTCGTGGTTTAAAACTTTAAACCTCGTATGGAGGGAGGAGGTAGTGGTTATTAAATTGAAATGATTAAAAGAAAATTGGTCTAAGCTTGTATGTCTGGTGTACCGTCTACAGTGTAGACAGTACACCAGAGTTCATCGTTTAAGAGCGTGTAGACTCTACACGCTCTTTAAACGATGCAAGTTTAAACAGAGTTATAAGGTAAATCATGAATGAACATCGTGTGTGTTATTCAGATAATGGCACAACAATACTTTTAACTGAAATACTCGTAACTGGCCTTGTCTAACATCCATAAGGACATGACACTCTCCTAATGATATCACTTGGAACGTTAAGAACATTGCTTCTTGTCATCTATTCGGTCTTCTTCACAGGCAGGACAGTAACAACTAGCTTGTCTGCGTCCTTTTTTCCAGCAAGTTCTAGTAAATCCGTGAAATGTTTTTGTAATGAGTGATTTTGAAGTTAACATAATTTTTGACTTTCCTGGGTCCCTTGTGTTTTCTTCTTGGTGTTCTTCTTCGTATGGTGTTTTTCTTCCCCGCACTGTATTTCTTCGCGTCATTAAATTTATCAAAAAGATATTTGGTCACTGGCCAGTTTTTTTCGTTAAAACATAAAAATTTGTCTAGCGATCTTTAACTCGTAGAAGGTTCAGAAGTATTGGCTGAGAATAGAGAGAGAGAGAAATTGGCACATTATATTTTCCGATATCAGGTGCTACGATTTTTCGGAAATTTGACTGAGACTTAATAATATCAGCTAATAAAGTCTTTTACTATAATCCAACAAAGATACATTTTCTTCTAAGCGATTAAGAGTTAACGCCTCTGTCGAAATTGATGGTGATTATTTTCTTTTGGCAAAAGAGTTCTCTTAAAAAAAACAAGTAGATAATTCAAACAAATTCAATACGTACTCCAACCGATATTAACTCTTTTATTTTTTTTCATTCAATTGGTGTTTTCTTTCGACAGGCTTCCTACTATGCTGTTAAAAAGAAAAGCATTCTTGCTATTCAAATCTGAGGAAAAACATGTGCTTTAAATAGGCTGTCTTTCGCCTATATTGCATTATCGATTTATTTTAATGAACTTGTTAATATAAATATTTTGATCTTGTATAACTCTTGTCTTCTTACTGTTGTTATGGCAACAGCTTCTTTTCAAGTTGTTTAATTTTGAGTAATCTTTTTGATTCGTTGTTTCTGAATTTTCTGTTAAAAAGTAAAGCATTCTTGCTATTCACATTTAAAATAATAAAAACGTAAAAAATTGTCTGGCGATCTTTAACTCGTAGAAGGTTCAGAAGTCTTGGCCGAGAATAATGAAAAATTGGCCCATTTTATTTTCCGGCATCGGGTGCTACTATTTTTGGGAAATTTGACAGCGACTTAATAATATCAGCATCTTGAGTCTTTAGATTATTACTGTTATCCAACAAAGACACAATTTTCTCTTTTACGTGATTAGGAGTTAACGCCTCTGTCGAAGTTGATGGTGATTGTTTTCTTTTGGATAAAAGTTCTCTTAAAAAAAAACAAGTAGATAATTAAAACAAATTCAATACGTACTCCGACCAATATTAACTCTTATTTTTTTCATTCAATTGGTGTTTTCTTTCGACAGGCTTCCTACTATGCTGTTAAAAAGAAAAGCATTCTTGCTATTCAAATCTGAGGAATAACATGTGCTTAAAATAGGCTGTCTTTCGTCTATATTGCATTATCGCTTTATTTTAATGAACTTGTTAATATAAATATTATGATCTGTATAACTCTTGTCTTCTTACTGTTGTAATGGCAGCAGCTTCTTTTCAAGTTCTTTAATTTTGAGTAATCTTTTTGATTTGTTTTTCTGAATGTCCTGTTAAAAAGTAAAGCATTCTTGCTATTCACATTTTAGGAGTAATTAATTAGCAGATTAGCCAGCACTGAAGCCTACACTTTCATTTCCGTTATTGTTTTTTGAGTGACCTACTGTCTAGACTTTATAGTTTTAATGCAGCTTTGATTCCAATTAAGACTTTTTAAACGGTCATGGCATGCCCCACTAAATGAAGTATCCGCATGCGAAATTCTAAGATCTGCATCACAGGCCTAAAACAACAAGGTTTGTTCAATTAATGTGTTCCTCACAATATATTGCGTGGACCTGGAAAACGTTGTTTTGATATTTATTATTTATTATATTTTAGGGGTATGAACAATAGTTTGCATGTAACTCTCAAACCTAGGTACCAAATATGCAACCAACAAAACAAGTCAAGGTCTTTTAGGGAGTTCTGTTCCATTGTTTTTGTTTTAACTTACCTTTCCATTACAAATTATCTTTTGTGTGATATGGGCACTAAAAGGCTGACTGGGAGGATTGCTGGTCCAATAACTCGATCACCACACGTTTATTCTCCACTGATGCTGGAAACAACTCACGCTAGGGGCTTGGGGGCTATTATGACACTAATTGTGGAGGTGAAGTAATCCGCTCCTTGTGAACGAGGCTTCGTCAGTCCAAAGTATTCTCGCCGCGAATTCGAGTTCAGATGTGACGCGGTCTGTACCACGAACAACGCGACTCGTGCAAGAAAATCTGCCGGTGTCAGCTCTTGTGTGCGACGGAAGTCGTAAAGGTGCTGACCGTCGACATTCAGTGTTTTCCACACCACCATGTGGCTTATGGCATAAGCAGCCGCAGCTCAGCGAGTGCTTGAAGGCGGAATGTATTCAAAATGTTCCAAAAGCTGCTCTTCGAAATCTGGATCATGGATGCTCGTACGACCAGTCTTTGCATAACTGGTAAAAGGAACCAGTGCTCTGGAGCCGCAGGAACATGTGCCGAACATATAAATACGTGTTTATAGTTCTTATAATGCTATATGTTCATTAAATTCAAAACTAGATGTTAGGTCTCAGGTTGGCCGGTAGCAAGAAAACACTATCTTTGCAGCTTGATTTTATTAGGTTTCGGTGACCTACTCGTAGAAACACACTTGGATTTATTCACCCCAGATCCCTGGAAGGGGTTTAGACGGAGGCGGAGGCAGCATTTCGAGGTGGAATTGACTCAAAAATACTATTTGGTTTTAGATAAAAAAGATTCGGTATATACAAAGAGCAAAAAACTGATGATTATTTGCAGATGGAAATTGGTGTCGTTATATAGCAAAAATTCAGTAAGGTCCGCACATCCCAACAAAGGGCTGGAACAGCACGTGTAAGACGGCATTCGTCACTGCTCTTCGGGTCTTCGGCCAGCAATGAATTTATATAATGAGAATGAATTAATGACTAATTATTACTAGTCTGACAAGATTTGCTTGCATGCCTTAAATACACTGGAACTATTACTTTAAAAGATCTGTATTGTAGTAACGTGTATTTTGGCAAATAAAGAACTTATTATTATTAATACATAGTCCTGAATATATGAAACTTTTCTTCGAAGTTGTATAATAATCTTTTGATCTTCGGTGAGCAGTCCATAAGACTGTTATCACGTAGCTCAGGAGAACTATGTTGATCTGACTCAAGCACATAGTCGCGAATATATGAAACTTTCCTCTGAAGCTAAGCGCCCATACATGCGCTCGGTTCCAAGTTACTCGTATATAACAAAGTGAATAATTTAAGGGTTCCGTTTTTTTCCTTTTGAGGTACGGAACTTTAAAAATGACTTTAAATTAATAAAGATAAAACAATAATAACAAAGTGTGATTTACGAATAACGTAAAATATAATGAAATAGAATAAATTTCATAACATATTTACCTGCATATATGTTTCATATTGGAAAGTGTATTGTAACATTAAATAAAGTACCTAAAACTATAGACTTGATGCTATTGAATATTTCTTGTGAACGAAGTATATAGATCACTGTCACATCCTTGTATGATATTTTAAAAAAGCTTCAGAATCTCCATTAAATCGTAATAGTTAACATAATCATTTTTTTCTTCGTGACAGCTTCTCTCTCTTAGCTTTTTAACCACAGCTATTACACAACGGTTTGTACATTGTACAGAACTCGTGCAGCCAAAAAGAACAAGAATAACATTTAATCCAGTCTTCTGTTGATGTCGTTTTTTTATTGTTGTGCATTCAACACATCTATTTTCGTTGTCTTCTTCGGATCTTCGGAGTTCTTCATCAGAACTTTCTTGCTTGTGTTCTTCTTCACTGTCACTGTCCGATGCCAATGATTAAAATACAGGTTATTTTTCTTCGATTTTCTCTTTGCTGGCCTTTTCCTCTTGTATCCTTCTTAACCACGTTATTTTTATCATTTTTTTAAACTGTTCGTGCTGATTCATTGACGCCCATTTCTTTCTGATGAACTTTTTTCGTGGCCCATCCAGGTTAGTTTCAGACAAAGATGCCCGCAAGGTAGATCTCACATAATTACGTGGCATTTCTGAAACAATGTAAAACATACGTATTATTTTGTGACACGTAAAATGGGGCTCAAATGCCGGCGCTACTAAACGTTAACAATTGTGAGCTACTAAAAAAACTAAATCGTAGGTTCTTTGTCACAGATTTTGTATTTCTAACTACAATTTTGAAAAACAAATTAGTAGTTTTAATTAAGAAAATTGTATGGTACTCACGGCTATATGTTCCTAGGTCTAATTCACTGATTTTCCCACAATTTCATTAATAAATACAAGAAACACGTGTTTGCACCATGCAAATTGAACACTAGCGAGTAGCGGCCATATTGGTGCGTCATCGTAAATCGCATATAATCTTTATTTGTGTGAGAGAGGTGAGGCGTCTTGCCCGCTGGAGCATCTTGTATAATTTTACCCTACAATCAAACGCTTGTTGAGATTTCAGTTGATCTGATTGAGTCTGATTCTGAACCATCAAAAATATGTTGATTTAACTGTCGAGTGACTAGTCCACTGACAAGGTTTTAATCAAACAATAGTGACCTTTTGATCTATTGCTGTTTTTCATAAATTATTGTGTTTTTGTTTTCGACTCCTCGTAAAATAAAGAGGTCACACAATCTTTGTGCAATTGCTATCTATATGATGTGCTTGATATTAATACTGAAAATATAAAGTTTTTCAAACTTTTCTATAATATCTTTCAACTTTACCGGAAACGGGGTATTTGTAAAATTTAAAGAATTTCGTTTTGATGTAACTATATATTAGCTAGCTCAGAGCTTTTTTTAACCAAAGCAGAGTGAACTGGCCATTGAAAACATTGATGGTTATTATTTTAACAGTGATTGCTACGTTTTTGTTTTTGATATCTTGAGGAAGACCTATATAAGAAGATTCTTTTAATGAGTTAAATTTGTTTATATTTAAACCTATGTAATTTATATATTTTTAAGTCTCCGGCCACTATCATTTTTTCATAATTACTGACTTAATTCGAAATATCATAGAAATCAAAATAAATATTATCTTATCGAGTTCACTACCTAAGCAGAACACATAGTGCGTCGTTTGAAAATCTGCTGTAGATTATTATTTCCAAACAGTGCATCTGGATTATAAATTCTGAACTGTACATACTTGTTGAGGAAGATGAACAAGTACTTATTTCTGTAGAACATTCACTGTCAGATTCATAATTCCCATCAAAGAGTCGTACCACCATAAAACCTTTGTCCCATAAAGGTGTGTGGGAAGATCCAGAATGACCCATATATTCCGCTTTCATATCACTAGTTAACTCGAGTATTCCTGTTTCAATATCTGCATATGTGATTTGAGCTATCAAGTCCATTTTGAGTTCCATTTCTACACAAAGATCCACCACGTCGTGGGCGTCATTTATTTCTTGTTTAGATGCCATCTTAATGATGCAAGTTAGAAATCAGAATGTGTAGTAAAAATTTGTATAGACTTTCGTGGTTTAAAACTTTAAACCTCGTATGGAGAGAGGAGGTAGTGGTTATAAAATTAAAATTATTAAAAGTAAATTGGTGTCAGCTTGTATGTCCGGTGTATTGTCTACACGCTCTTAAACGATGCAAGTTTAATCAGGATCAGGTCATGACATGCCAGTGCATGCCATGACAGTTCCTGGATCGCTGGCACTGAGATGCACTTTCTTATACAGGGTTACTTGTAATTTATTAACAACCTCCTACATATAACTTCTATACATGATGCTGAACAACGTTTGTTCAACGACTTTTCACATAACTCAATAAATTAACCAAAAAAAAATTATAAGTTTTTGTTGAAAAGTCTGTCAGTGTTTTAACTCTATGGTCAATTTATGTAATGCTTTTCCACACCTGCGTGATGAAGCGCCGACTACTAACCGCGCAACAATTAACATCCGAAGATATCGCTTCTCTGTCGTATTTAAAAATGCTTTGCGACGTAAATTACTAACATCGGGCTGAGCTATCGTCTGCAGGTCAATAATTTCTTCCTACACTAGCGATTGTCGTGAACAACAAAAATACTTCTCGCGGCGACAGACGTAAGTGTCGGACAGTCATTAAGTAGGTACCTAAGTACCATACGCACACATGATAAGCATGTTGTTTACTTGGCAATTTCCCGCGCTTTTTACGGATGGGCAAAGTTAATAATTCCAGTAATGTGGAATTAAAAATTCCAGCCCACACATTAACACTAAAACGGTGTTGAAAACTATGCGCTCTAGGTAGGTGGGGGTTTTCAAACGACCAAAAATGTTCGTTTCTAGTGTTGAAGAGTCCAACTCTACCAAATGTAGCTTCATCGGTCCATAGAACTGTGGGCCTCTCCTGTAGCAGCCAGTTACAAAAGGCAACCCGCGCTGGTTTATCGGGATCGGTGAGTTCCTGGACCCGATGCAAGTGAAAAGGGTATTTCCCCTCGTTGTGGATGACGCTCCAAGCAAAGTACTGCGACACATTAAACCTTCGGGCTGCATCGTTGGTACTTCCTGCTGGATTATCTTCAAAAAATTGTATTATGTCTTCTTCTTCACGCACTGTGTGCCTCGGTGGCCGACCACGATCCCCAGATCTAGGCTGGAATTGTCCATGATCCCTTAATCGCTGTGTGGCAGCCTGCATTGTCACGCGACTTGGCGTACGTACGTTAGGGAATCGCCTTGCAAACTCGCGGCAAGCTTCTGAAACGTTATCTTCACATATCGCGAGCACTCGAACCATTTCAGTGTATTCAATGTTGGAATATCGATAAGCCATCGTAGCACTAAACAGCACTAACTTTAAGCACTAGCCAGTAGGCACAGAACAGAGCCTATGCAAACACAGTAGTCAGTACCAATGTGAATATCGAACGACGCGTGCGACCTATGCATGCGACCGACCGGAAGCGACTGAACTGAAACCTGCGAGTGCGTTCCTCCTTTGATGCGCTGCGCGCCGCCCATTTCCTTTACACGTGCCGCCGTCGGCCGTAGAGTTATTAAAATTTTAGAACAGAAATTATAAATATTTTTATTTTTGTAAGAAAATTTTTTTTTTTTTTTAGGAATTTTAAAATGTCCTGGAACAAAAGTTATTTACTTTGGTGCATAGAAGTTGCCTGTAGGAGGTTGTTAATAAATTACAAGTAACCCTGTATAATCTGATTAAATATACTTAATCGCATCGTAGTCTAGCATTGTATTTCCTATGATCAAATACATTCAATTTTACACTAAACCAATAAAAACGTTTACGTTAATAGCTCCCCAGAGATGCTTCACTACTTCACTGTACATTGAATTGAATTTTTATTCATATAAATTACTTTTTCATATGTGTAACTTGCTCAAGGTTCTACGTCCCTTGACCTTGCACACATGACCTTGGCACCTTTTTTGTAGTGCCTACAAATCCAATCTTCTTACCCAAGTTAGTTATTTTGTATTCACTCAGTGCTTATTATTAGGATAACGATCAAAACAAAACACGTAATTTAAACATGCATTTGTCCCCAGGTGTTCAAACACGATATCGGGGAGATATGGCACTTGCGATGCTCGCCTCATGATGCCGCCACGTTGGTCACGACACACAACGCATACGACGCAGACGCGTGTCAGTGCACCATGGGGGTCTCCATCTTCAAGCTTCCCACGACAGAGGTGAGTGTCATTAGCATAACAATACACGCGGCTACACACACGCAGTTTAAACTGAGTCAGGGATAGGCATAATCTGTGGCTAAATTTTTGAAGCATCTAATTTTTCACAGTTTATATCATAGTGAATTAGTGAAACTATCGATTTTTAGAAACTTAGCACTTTTAAATAGGTTAATTGGTGTAAAATAGATTTGGGACGGCTACCGAATATTTTCTTGAAGATCTTACAAATATTCTACTTTCAGGTGATACCTAAAGAATTGGATGATCTCAGCGCGATGCAAAATAGGAATGTGGAGGACATGGAGCTTCTGAAAACTATTAGACCAGAGGTAAGTTATAACGAACGTATTCGTTGACAACCACACTTCTAAAGGCAAAAATTAAAAGAACATAGTACCTAACCATCATCACGTGAATAATAAATAAACTCAACAAACATTCTTCTAAAAGCAAAAATAATAAGAACACAGTTGCGCAAACTTCTAGTGAAATTATTTGTGGGGTAAGTAAGTAGACGCAGTAGGGGTAAGTGTACATAATTTTATTTTATTTTATTTGCAAAAATCACTTAGTAAGAGTGATACATCCCTGACTATCCAAAGTCATACTCCAGTCCCCATTTCTCAATAAAGAGTCCGCAAAACGGCCATAGTCTTGATCGTTAAATAGATGCACTCTCATATTCTTAGTTAGTTTCATTAATTTTACATGTGCCCATAATATAGAGGACTTAATACAGGCTTTTATTTCGTCAGCTGGTGTGGCTCTCTGAATCACTGGTAACGTTTGCCGAAAGTCACCAGCCACTAAGACAACCATGCCTCACATGAGGTCCCTGTTGTCTCTCAGGTCTTGAAGAGTTCGATTAAGTGCCTCCACCGCTTTTTTGTGGGTCATTGTGCAGTGAAGTGGGCAGTGTGAAGCAACGGCTACAGCAACGCTTGAATCTTCTAATAATCTAATATCTAATGTAAGCAAGCAATAAATTCAGTAAAAATGTTTTTCCGGTTCCTCCAGGGGCACCAAGGAAAAATAGTGCACCACTCCTTGATTCTACGTGCCGTAACACTTCCTCAAATACACGACGTTGTTCTGATAGCAACCGTGGGACTAATTCGGTTACTTCTTGCTGCAATTCGGCTACATTATAATTTAACTCCCGAGAAATTTTGTTATCTAAGTCATTTGAGTTTGGCCGCTGAGGATTCATCATCCCGAAATCTTGTAATTTCTTCCCTGAAATTTTCATTACGTTTTCTTCAATCTTTGTCAACGCTTCATCATAAATATAGTCATTGAATGTCACGTCAGGTCTTTCCTCTTGTAGGCGTATTAAAATGTATTCCGCCATATTATAATCTTTAAATTATATTGTTGTGTTTAGAACGGGTATATACCACGATATAACACGATGATTTTATGTGCCGATATTTCGACCCAGTTACATGGATCGTGGTCACGACAGGACTGCGGTGTTGCGAGGTGTGTAGCTGGAACCGTCATAGGCAGTAGCGAACTACCCTCTTTCTCGTTCTCTTCACAGGAACTTCGCGAAAATTTCGGCAAAATACACTAACAACGTCACTTTTAACTTTTGATTTCATGCGGCGCTGTCCTGGTTTGCATATAGTTCTACTACTGGATTCCACATACTGGCTAGCTTAAAACCATCCTCACGACACACAATATGTTTCACAACAATATGTTTTCTAACCACGAAATAAGTCTTAAATCATTAATCTTTAAATTTCTCCCATAATTGTTGAGGATTAGAAAGACCGCATGATGATATGAGAGTTGCATAGAGATCCCTGATTTTAGCTGGTGTTCGGCACTGTACAGCTACTTCCATTGTTTCGTCCCAGTGATTATCGCTTTCCAAAAGTCCCAGGGCTTTACTCGCTTCTCTAAATGTAGCGCATTCCTGGCTATTAATCGTTTTTAGATCCTTGTGGCTAGTTGGACCCCTGACGTGATGAAACAACATATTACGTAAACAGAAGCATTCGAAGTTTGTTACGTGGACGGTATATACACGACCAAGAGCATCCGATGATTTTATTCCTGGCCAATTATCAACGGGCGAGCCTTGAATGCGGCGCTTCCACTCTTTCTTGATGCATTCCATGTATAGTAACGGGGGATTTCTGAATAAAGCAAAGTTTTTGCGAAAGAGTCTGTCTGACAAAGTTGAAAGTACACAGTTAATGTTGTTTTAGGCGGTGTTGTGACTCTTTCTTGGAAGTTGTTACTATTAAAATAAATGCGTTGTCCGTTTTCTAAGTGCACAGCGAGATGAGTAACAGTTGGGTGCCTTTCATGTAATAAAAAGCCAAGAAGCCGCCACGCTGCCACGTTACTGCTTATGTAACGTTCTGCTTGGAATGTCTCTACTTCATTTAGCGGCTGAGCCTCGCCTTCGTTTCTTAAATTAAAAATTGCTTGGTCGCTGCCTTTATTTATGTATTTGCATATATATTTAATGGCACGAACAGAGCTGCAAGCCTCCACATTAATGTGTGCATTAAACATTTTGCACAGAAAAGGTGAATATGGCACAGTCCAGCTGTTGTCTATGACTTCAAACGCTCCGCTGCGAACTCCAATAGTGACTTGCTTTCCGTCGTCTTCGGGTGCTCTGCGTCTATATAACGGGTAGCCTCTATCATTGTAAACTGTTTGTTTGATTAGCTCGCGGGAATATTTTTTTGTACACTTTCCGTTCTTCATACAGGGTGAGTGAGACTGGATTGCGTGTGCCACAGGAACCATGAATCATATTTTTAACAATGACTAGCTGTTGCCCGCGGCTCCGCCCGCGTGAATTACGATTTTTTTTACATATACCGTAGAATTCCTTGATTTTCGCGGAATTCTGGTGTGATGTTGTACAGAAACCTGTTCTTACTTCGCACGGGTTATCTTGTGGTGATTTTGAAAACTCCTTTTTTTAATAAAAATATAAAGTTTCATTAATACGTAGGTAGTAGAAAGATCAAAAGGACGATTTTAACTGTCGATATTTCGACCCAATGGCACAGGTCGTGGTCACTACGTGACGTACCAATGTATCGAAATATCGACAGTTAAAATCGTCATTTTCATTGTGATTTTTATTCTGAAACCACGAAATATGTCAAAAATTATTAAATCATGTGAAAAGTTGTACTGGTGGTAGAAATTTTCTTCTCAGAAGAGTCTGTTAAAAATCTTTGCTTCATCTCAATACAATCCCAAGTACGCGTAAAAATCCTTGCAAGATACTTTTTTGTTTGGCATTGTTTATTTATTTATTTATTTAACACTTTATTTGTACACCACAAAACAATATTACAACTAAGAAGTAAAAATTAATTAGTACAAAAGGCGGCCTTATCGCTAAGTAGCGATCTCTGCCAGGCAACCTACAGATAAGGAAAATACAGAAGAACCACGGACTGCAGGTGGTGCAAAACTATAACAAATATACTTAAATTCAAATAAGTACACACTACTACATACACTAGATTACACAAATAAAAATAAAAAAATAAATATTATAAAAAAACTAATAAATATACTCAATACCCAATAATTATAATATATTATGTATATATCCCGTTATATTACAAATAAACAAATAATAATACTTAGTCGTCATTAAGTAGTCAAGGTTTCAAAGTAATGCTTCTTGACAGAGTTTTTAAATGTGTAGAGAGTTTTCGACTGCCGCACCTCTAAGGGAAGTGCATTCCATAAAATAATTGCCCGCACATTGAAGGACTGCTCATACATCTTAGTTTTATGGGGGGGAATTGTGAGAGTCAATGTACGAGACGGCCTTAGGTCTGAATGCACTCCCAGAAATTTAAATTTCTCCTTCAGATAGGACGGCGTTCTAGGATTATATAATACACAGTACAGAAGAGAGAGAACATGCAGATCCCGGCGACGTCGAATAGGGAGCCAGTTGAGCTTCTGTCGAAATTCAGATATATGGTCATATTTGCGCAGGCAAAATATAAACCGAATCGCAAGATTTTGGAGACGCTCAAGTTTATTAAGCTGGTCTTCAGTGAGATTGAGAAAGCTTGCATCCGCGTAATCAAGGATAGAGAGAAGAAGAGTTTGTGCTAACATAACCTTGGTCGGAATTGGAAGGAATGAACGCAGCCGCCGCAATGAGCTCATAGCAGCAAAAGTTTTCCTGCTGACTTCTTTTAGATGAGTGGACCAAGATAGCTCACGATCCAGATGTATGCCGAGGTCTTTGACCGTGTCACAGAAGGGAATAGCAACCCCATTAAATGTTACAGGAGGTAGATTAGGCCAATCAACTCTTGCAATCATCCCAGGGCTACCAATGATAATGGCTTGAGATTTAGCAGGGTTGACCTTAAGTCCAAACTGACAGCTCCAAGCAGAGATAGCAGCTAGGTCCCTGTTGACGGCGAAGATCGCAGAGTTAAGCTCATCAAGAGGAGAAGAGCGATAAATTTGGATATCGTCTGCATACATGTGATAGAGAGAAGAGATATTACGAGTGATAGAGTTAATGAATATAGCGAAAAGTAAAGGAGACAACACGCCACCCTGAGGTACCCCAGCCGTAACATCACACCAAGACGAAAACGATTCTTCCACCCGGATGCGCTGTCGTCGACCTTTGAGGTAACTCTGAAACCAGTCTACCGCTGATGGAGATATGTTAACTGAACATAGCAGTCTCAGCAAGATGTCATAGTCTACTACGGTATTAAATGCATTACTAAAGTCAAGCAAGGTGAGAACTGTGACCTGCTTATTGTCCATCGCCCACCGAAGGTCATCAGTCACCTTTACAAGTGCCGTAACTGTGCTGTGCCCAGCCCGAAATCCAGACTGCAAGGGACTGAGGAGTAAGTGTCTATCAAGGAAAAGTCTCAACTGCTGATAAACGAGCTTTTCGAGGACTTTGGAGAGGAAAGGCAGTATGGAGATAGGACGGAAATCAGCAGCTGTAGTAGGCTTTGTCTTTTTAGGAACAGGAATAATTTGAGCATTTTTCCATGCTTCAGGGAATACACTGGAACTGATGGAATGGTTTAAGATGTGAGTAAGGACAGGAGAAACGACATCCAGGATAGGCACAATCATGTTCCGGCTAATGCAATCAGTACCAACTGCATTCGAGGCGATGGACAATATGCCCTTCTTAACATCACATTCAGCGAAAGACTCGAAGGAAAATGGAGTAAAGTCGGGAGTGGAACAAGCAGAAAGAATATTAAGAGTACGCTCTTTTTGGGCACTATCAATTGTGTCACAGGTCGAGAAGTGTTTGTTAAGAAGTTCAATATCTATATTGACGGGAGTCTTATGAGAACATTTGCCAACTCCAAGTGACTTTAGAAATTTCCAAGTTTTGGCTATATCACCATTTTGAACTGAGCTATGAATGTGGCGTCGTTGGGCATCCCTACACAATGTATTGCAGCGATTCCGCGCAATGTGATATTTTTGACGCGTGGCCTCGGTGCCATTAATTTTATATTTATATTTAGCAGAATTTTTTTTCTTCATGGCGGCTTTTATTTCATCAGACAACCATGGAGCCGGAAGGTGTTTAATTTTAATTGGCCTTAATGGGGCATGGGTATCGTAGAGTTGTGTCAGGAACGTGTTAAAAATTTCAACTTTGCGATCAACAGTGACAGCATCAGCGACAGCAGACCAGTCTAACTGGCGAGCATCGCTGCATAGACAATCCCTATCAATTCCGCCAAAGTTACGTTGCAGAAGAACAGTGGGCTTTATTTTGAGAGGACGAATTTTATACGATAGGTAAATTAAATCATGGTAAGAGAATGCATCCGCAGGACATTGACCTTGTTTAAACACCAGGTCCGTGGAAGTTACCATGATTAAATCTAGAAGAGAAGGAGAGCAGCCAGGGGAAAAATGTGTGGCAGTAAGAGGGAGGATATGCATACCACAAGAATCCATCACTGACTGCAGGTTTTTGGCACGAGAATCACTTTTAAGCAAGCATGTATTGAAATCACCCATAATAATACTGTGGCTGTATATGGGAACTAATTTTTCTAAAAGTGTTTCAAGAGAAAAGAAATAGTTGGAAACTGAAGGAGGGCAATAAAAAACACCAAGAAGTATTTTTGTGTGGGAGAGGAGAATTTCCACCAATAAGTGCTCGGCCGCGTTGGGCAGCGGAGGCTGAGGAGACGAACTAACGACTGAGAAAGGAATATGAGAACGCAGATAGATCGCTACCCCACCGCCTCCCCTACCTACACGGTCATTACGGATTAGTCGAAATCCAGGTAAGGAGTAAGAGGTTGAAGTTAAAAAAGGTTTAAGCCACGACTAGGATACCAGGATCGCATGTAAATTACGAGTGTCAAAGGACGCAAGCATATCAGGGAAATGAGCCGGGATACTTTGCGCATTGATATGGATAACATTGAAGTTTTTCACGCAGTCTGAGAAATGAGAATCAAGAGTAACAGAAAGAGGAAGGAGAGATGTACTGTGAAAACTATCATCATTAGATGACGACAAAGATAGAAACAGATCACTATCTACACCATCGATGCTACTTGACGACATAATACTTTATTATAATAATATATAATATAAATAATATATAAAAATAGTTACTTACGACTAAATAAATACTAAGGTTTAAAACCAGATTCCTGTATTCCCAATCCGCCAGCTGCATAACAGAACAAGTTATTCATCTACACTTATACAATACGCAGACTCTAAAGTTATACAAGTTATACAAATTAATAAAATATTAGTATAGTCACACAATAAAAGTTAGGACCCTATGAACAATTTATATAAAGACTGAAAAGAGAAATAACGGATAAACTTTTAATAGGGTAAAAATTAAAATTAAGAAATAATTACCAAATTCCAATGCACACTATGCTTTACAATTAATCATCTGTGAGATGTCATTCGAACACTGACTTATCGAAGCTTAAATGTCATTTGTCAATGCGCGATAAAGTCGTTGACAGTTGACACTTGACATGTGTAATAATGCTGTGCTTGACAAATGACAGTTGACATAGTAACAAATCACAAATTCTGCACATAACGTAATATAAATAACATTTCAAAAGTAAATCAAAGTACCTGCTGCAAGAAAGTACATTTCAATAAGTCTATCTTACAACAAGACCATCAGAAAATTGCAAACTAGAGTGAAAGAATGTGACAAAGAACCAACAACAACAAACTTCAAACAATACTGAAAGCACTATTTCTTTACCACTCTTTTAACTCTCTGGCTGGCAGCTTTTTGAGCTGGTGGGGCATCCAGGGCGGCAGCAGCAGTAGCAGGGGCCCTGGCAGGCACCGGCACC
Organism: Coenonympha glycerion; assembly: GCA_963855885.1. Taxonomy (NCBI): domain Eukaryota; kingdom Metazoa; phylum Arthropoda; class Insecta; order Lepidoptera; family Nymphalidae; genus Coenonympha; species Coenonympha glycerion. The sequence goes on from OY979631.1 coordinate 3,356,745, forward strand.
TCCTGAGCGGCGGCAGGGATGGCCTTCAGCTCCGCCATCGTTGTTACTCGATGACGCTTGCCAGCAGCATCCAGCACCATGACGCTCCCCTCTCTGGTCCAGCACCTAGCCACACCGAACCGCTCACGTGCAGCCAGAAACACCTTGTGCCGACTCTTGATCAGAAACTCCGATAAAGTGACTCCTGTGCCCTTAAGCTTAGTTTTGGCAGCCCAGACCGAGTCCCGCAATGAGCAATCTTTAAATTTTATAAGAATGGCACGGGGCTTATCACCAGCAACACGGCCCAGTCTGTGGCAACGACCAAATGAAGCGGGGTCAAGCCTTGGCATGTTAAGGTGCTCACAGAGGTACTTGCCGACCATTTCTCCAGGATTTTCCTTGTCTGCTTCTCCAAGTCCGTGCACAAGTAAAATCTTGCGCCTGGAGCGCATTTCGAGTTCATCCTGCTGTCTCGCCAGCAGCTCAACCCTGTCGCTGTAGATTTTCCAATGCGGATAGCACGAAAGACCTGAAGGCGCCAAACTGTGATGTTATGTTGGAGGTGGGACTTGCCGCCGGAATGGCACCTTTCAGCTGGTTCTGAAAATCCGCCAGCTGGGACTTGACGAGGTCACCGAGTTCAATAATATTTTGTTGTAGATTTTCCATAGTGACGAAAATTGTGATAGTGTAAGAGAGGTTATGCACACACTGTATAAAAAGTGAATAACAGTTAATCAAACATTGGATAGGAGACTGGCAGATTAAGGCTAATCACAGGTACATAATTTATTAACTTTAATACACAAATGTAATTTTAAAGAAATTTATAAATAAGGAGCACAAAATATCCGAGTACTTTATTTCGAGCCTACCCGCAGAATTGTTGTCTTGTAGTAGGATTAATGAGTGGAATACCAAAATTATATCCCTCCTGTCCTTTGCTAAAAAGAATAGGGTACTGTAAGGCGTCATAAAACATATCAGTGTCGGCTACCCGTCGCAAAGTATTATCGTGTGTTCGCAAAATAATGTCAAGCGAGGAAAATTCGTCGCCGCTCACCACGGCTGCGATCTCATTAATGGTTGGTGCATTATAGCGCCGCTCATACTGTCCACTCGGGGTCCGATCAGCATGGATGACAACCTTGTAATCATCGTCAGGCCAGTTCTCTATAGCAGTTTTAAAGGTTTTTATTAATATGTTATGATTGTGTAACATTCTTTGAATTTTTAAAACCATGTCCTGTTCTACACCTTGAATAAATTCGCATCGGCGGTTCACTTCCATGGCTTCGTCACCCATAAAATATACTTGTAAGAATCTGAATTGTTCATTATTAGCTGGGAAAAGAGAACCTATTCGATGATAGACCTGTCCTTGTACGGTAAACGTTGGTGAAAATCCGGGCGTTATTATTTCTCTGTCCACTCCAAAAGAGGTCATTTGAAAACATGAATTGTACTTTCTGATTCTGTTTAAAAAGCGTTTAGATTCATCAGTCTCATATAAATACAGGGTTTTCAGAGGCTCTTCAGGTTTGCCAAGTAAAGGAAGGGCTACTTTTCCGTTCGAACAGCACATTCCCACGGTCTCATCTTTCCATTTTAAAGCATTACATAATCGACATGGTTTATCCATATAACCATTAACAATGAGAGTATGGTGGTTATATTCAATCAAAGGATCATAATTAAAGGCTGCCCCATTGAATACAGACCAAGAATGTCTTTGAAAATTTCGGCGATTAGTAACAAATTTCACTAAACATTAAAAACTTGAGAACAATATTAGGTACAATGTACTAGTCGACAATGGAAAATTACCTCAAATCTGTGAAATTATCCAAAAGAATTCTTACTTATTACACTTAATAATTAAATTACAGACTTTTACTTAGCTTAAATTAAAGGCTATATATTATATTTAACAGATATATTATAATACTGAATAGGAATTATGAATATAATTTTCAACTGTTAATCAATCAACCAATTACTCAATCAAAGTATTTTTATTTCATATAGGCTAAGTTACAGACACTAAAGAGCAAATCACTATCACTCCCAAGGCTATCCTTGTATTGTTCTATCATTTTAAAATACCAAAAATATTAAGTTTAAGTCATATATCTGATAAGTAATTTAATCCAATGCAGTTTACAATATACAATAATAGTATAATCAAATCAATCAAGTACTGATACAAACTCGACTTGATTCATCGTATCGGGTAGCGAGTCGTATGGTTCATTACAAGTCTCATCAAATTGACATATGCCAAAACGGGCTTTTTATTTTTACAACTATATATAGTTCTATTCATAAAGATTGTCAAAGCCAATCATTCATAAATGATAAAATAATACTAATCTATACGTTATACATATAAATAAAAATGGAGTGTCTGTTTTTAATATTGAAATAACTGTTTTTTACTACATGTATAAGTATATATATACGGTACATACACCAAAACAACAAAATTGCATACTAAATTATCTAAATATGAAACTAATGCTTTTGGAACTTTTTCCGAAGAAGAAGGCTGTGTAAATGCAACACTTAGGGAAGGTTCACTCGCAGAAGGTTCAGTTGACATGAGTTCACTTTGAATATTTTCTATTTGTGAAAATGGAACTCTTGACACTAGTCTATCTCCATCACTAGCCTGTTCCACATTCTGTAAATAATAAAAAAATTGTAACAAATAAATACATACCATAAATGCACAAAAATATTATTCACACAATAGTCTTTAATACCTGGTTAAACACATTTTCTCTCTCTTTTAACAGAATATCGACTTCAGATGAATGAGGAATAGCAAATCTGCTTAAATTTTGCCTGTTATTGTCATAAAACTGAGATGAGTTGAAATGCCTTCCAATTCAGACTCTGTTTCTCTTTTGTAACGTTTCTGAGATGCTTAATTCTATTATTACTTCCATTCCGCATATAAAAAGGTTTTCTATCATGCCAAAGACAGGCGTCGCATCATTAATACCGTCCAAAGTCAATACCAAGTTAGGATTATATCTAGTTCCATTATTAGTTAACCAATTACACATTTAAATAAAAGAAGTATTTAAACTCAAAGCATTATTAATTCTATGCTAAGTTTCATCATTAAGATGCCCGTCCAAGCGGTCACCAACTCAGTGGCGGGCGCGGTCAAAATATTGTCTGTCGTGTGGGAGTGTTTTGAACTTGGAGAGAGAGACAACCTCTTCTTTCAGAACAGTGCGGAACTATTACACGCCCACAAAAAATTTGAGCAAGAAAAACTGCGAATAAATGTTGCATAATCGAAATAAATACACATACCTCGAATAATACCGTAAGTTAGGGTGTGTCCAGATTATGGTAACATAATATTATTTTCTTTGTTATCAAAACTTTTGTTGCTCCATTTTATATAGGTACCTAATAAGTATGTACTAGCCCTTACAGACCGGAGCATCATCGAATAGAAATGGAAATTTCGACTCTACTGACGTGCCGTTCTTTACAATGATTACATCGAAAGAAAGGGTTACGATGCTCTCTCTGCAATTTTAGAGAAGCATCCGGGCCCACAGACGGCGGACCGTTTATAGTTTATTAGGATATTCTTGGCGGCATTCGCGTCCCGGTTGAACTCGTCGCGGCAGTTGGGGCAAACTCCTCAACGCGTGCGATGATCCATGGACACCTTGCTGAGCGTGCTTCTCGTACGGCTCCTGTCTGCGATCGAACCATTGCATGCGAAAACGCGTATACTCGACGACCCGGCTCTTGTTCTTCGAAGATATCACATAGTCGAATGATTCTCGTGCTTTTTGCTCGGCATCCAAAACATTTTTTGTCAATCGGAGGCGGACTCGCTCCCGTTTCCATTCGAGCGTGTGCGACCTCAGGTACTTTTTGGTGATGCGCCGAAATTTAAAGCAATCGTCCACCGCAGCGACGGGCACCCTCGAACCCGGATCCACGGCGACGATGCGATCGTACACCATTTTCTTGCGTTTAGATTCAATATTTTTTTTTCGCTACGACTCGTCTGTTCATCGAGAGGCTCACGGATATTCCGTCCGTTTGTAGGCAACAACAAAACTTTTTTGCGTCCACGTTCAGCCAAGGAGACCATAGTTCGCGCATGTGGTCCGTGATTTTACTCCAGACGCTCGGAATCGAAGAGGGATCGACTCGGCGCAGCAGTTCGTGCCATCCTCGCGACGTGTACGTCAAGTGTTTGAGTCCGTGCGAGGGCTGCGGAAACTGGCGGAAATCCTGCAGCTTCTCCTGTATCTCGATCCACATCGGCACGGTGGACCACCACGTAGACGCATTCTTGACCGTATGGACGTTTATAACGGAGCATACTCGACGCACTTCCTCGTTATCGTCGGGCAGAATCTTTTTGAAATAGGCGTTAAAGAGCTGGGGATCGTTGCGTTTGAGTTTAAAGTAGCGAGCTAGTCGGCCGTACGCGTGCAGAGATATATTCGTGTGTAGAGTAGTCTCGTACTGTTTGGCCATCTCTTGCACGACGAATGATCGCAATTTGCCGTCGTATTTTCTATCTTTGCCGAAAAACGACTCGTACGTCGATGAATACGGTCCCTTGCCCTTCATCGCGTACAAAAAATTTAAAATGTCTGGCTTTTGAGGAGTATTCGCAGCCGTCATCTTTGTGTAGTAGTTGATCCATATTCCCATCTCGACGTACACGCGCGACAAATCTCTGACGTCACGACGAATCTCGGCGAGCAGTCGAAGCTTCTTCTCAGGCTCGAGCAGAGGACACAGCGCAGAAACCAAGCCTCGTTTCACTGCGTATACTTGAATCTCTTCATTCTCTTGCAGGTTGCGTTTGCGAATCGAGGGCAAATGATTCTTGCACTTTTTCGACGATCTCCTCGAATGATCCGTGCCACCACACGCGGCGCAGGTGTTTCTTCGTTGGCTCATAACGAGCGACTGATCGTTGTCCACGAAAATCAATCTATATATACCCGAATTTTTCTAGAACGTTCGAGAGTTCAAAATCGCAAAATGAATGGACGCACGATCGTGTGGTTTCGGTTTGAAAGGGCTAGTAGATTGTTACATCGAGCGCAAAGCGAGTCATTACTGCAAGAGTGATAGGTTGGTGCCCGAAAAAATACCTCCTTTGTGATCGGTTTTCTAGTAATTAATGAGAACATTACTATGTAGTTGGAAGAAATAGTATTTTATATATTCATGACCACATTGTACAATCTACATAGGTTACCTAAGATGGGAAAATAAATTAACTCATTTTTTTTTTCAACTATGCACGTTGCACATTTATTTGTATTTTGTTTTTTTGAGAGCAAAGATCGTTTTAGTTGTGGTTCTGAATTTGAAGCCTGAGCTACAGGTACGGCAGTACCTACAATATACTATAATAATAAATAAATAAACTAAAAGTACTACAAGTACTAAGCATAAGTACTATAAGTACCTAATGAATGATTGAACTTGAACTTATACGTATAACTAGGTGATGCCCGCGACTTCGCTTGCGTTAGTTAAGTTTTATTTATTTCCGCGGGAACTCCTTAGCTTTCCGGAATAAAAGGCAGCCTATGTCCTTTTATTGAGTAACAAACTTCAATCAATCCATCCATCCATACAAACTTTCGCAATTGTAATATTGATTATTCACAAATAAGCTATCATTTAAAATATGCAATACTCGATATCATGTTATGATTATTAGTTCTTCGCTCTTCATATATTATCAGCTCCGGGCGCGATGTATATACAGGCAGGCAGGCAGACAGGCAGACAGGCAATGAACAGTATAGTAGTAGTGGACCAAACAGTAATTAGTATAAATTACTGAAATAATGAAAGAAAGAAGAATTAAAGAAGGCAGGAATGATTCTGTCAGCTGTTAATGCTGAAGCTGGACATTTTACTTCTATAATACCATCAACTCCTAAAAGGCCGTCTGGAGCTGCACCGAGGAATGGTTTCTCTGTATCTATAAATAAGCCACACGGAGTAACGGACACGTTGAGTAACTTTTCAAAATCTGTTATAGCTGAAGCTTCGTGTGCTTTCCCATACCTCGTCGCATCGTTGCCCGTAAATGTTGAGTACAACATTGTTTTTAAAATAGAAGTACATGGAGTTGTCGCTTTTATTTTGATAATTTGACCAAATAGAGACGCAGTTATACGTTTTTTTCGCTCTGTGATCCATATAATATCTGAATTCGCTTGTGCGACTCTTTCTCTTTCAATATTTCTTACCTCGACAAGATTCTTATTTAACGAGGTCAGAAATTCTTGCTTCTTTTTTTCAAACACATCTTGGGGCAAATCGGGTTCTCCTTCGACTTCACCGTAGTGTTGATCTGCTGTCTTTAGGCGCTTCGCTCTCTTAACTCGGAGCATTTTTTTGCGTTCCTTCTTTTTCGTTCTGATTCCAGCTGCCTGGCCTTTTGAGTGATGTATTTTTCTGTATACACTTGTGAGCGTTCTGGACAAAATTTTTGCTGCACTCGATGGAGGAAACTATAATCTTTAGTATTATAATGCCCAACTGCTGTAAAACACCTCGCTTCGTATGTGCCTCGAAGAGCAAAATTAACCCTTTTGCCTGCAAGGAATTTAGCAACAATTGGGTATTTGACTCCAATTTTTTTATTACTTTATTATAAAGTAGAATTAAAATAATGGCGTGCACTGAATGAACTAATTTAATCGATCAAATAACAAAAAAGTTATAAGCATTTAAAGATTTGTGATTAGACAGAGATAGCAACATGAAATTGTGACGTCACACCTTACCAATGCCATAGTAGCTTCGTGCGGCTTCATACAAATTTTCGTTTTGCGAGAAAGGGATACAAGATCCCCCCACTCCAAAGTTTAAACGCCTGTAACTTTGTAAATCTTCGTTGGATTTTAATATTTCTTTCACTGCACGTTATTATTTTTATCCTAGTTTATAATAAAGTAATATTTTTTTATCAATTCAAAAGTAGTGTAAGACCCAATTGAATTAAAATGTTCTGCTGGGTTGTTTGTCTCATTCATCATAAGGCTTTCGGCATTCTACAAAATCCATCCCAGATGTTCAAACAAATCGTTCCACATGCCACTAGATTTTAACTGAGGAACTAAATTTTCTTTGGTTTGTTGTTTACAGTAATAATCTTTACAAGAGTCATGTAATCCGAATACGTGACACGGCCCGTTTCGGAGATCTTCATTGAGTACTTGAGTCTCAATCTCCCACAGTAAAAAGTCTCAAGTGAGAATTGAGTCTAAGTTTTTCCTCTGGTGTTACGTCAAGTTGACTCGCGTGTTGAACGGCACCAGTAATCTCATAACGCATGCGTTGCAGTCTATCTAAGTGCTCTGCGTAGAACTATAGGCATCGGACCATTTCTATTTACGGTTTTTTTTGCAATGTTTCGGAGTTTATTAATACAATTCCGTAATAAATGGTTTGAACACTCCACTTTTCTAATATGAACGTCGGGAGCGTAGACCATAGCGTTCCTGAGAGCATTGGTAACACTACTGTCCCCGTCACTAATTATTTTGGTATATTTAAGACCATGCATTTCGATGCTAACTTTAAACCCATCTACGATGGCCGCCGATTCCATTTCTGTTGATGGTCCAGACCAATTTTTGAAACAAGTATGTGTAGGGGCTTCCTTATTTTTATTTTTTGCTACCGAACAAACACAACAGTATGAATTTTGTAATGAAAGGTGATGATGCAGTCTTGTATCAGTAACTTGTTCGGGGTGGGATTAAATCTACACCCCTATCGGTTTCTACACGGCATCGTACCGGAACGCTCAATCGCTTGGCGGTACGTCTTTGCCGGTAGGATGGTAACTAGCCACGGCCAAAGGCCTTCCACCAGCCAGACCTGAACCAATTAAGAAAATCTCAAACGGCCCAGCCGGGAATCGAACCCGGGACCTCCGTGATATAAATCCAACGCGCTACCACTGCGCCACGGACGTCGTCGAAGTAAGTATTAAAAATAAGTAAGTAAAATTTATAAAAGTATTAAAGTTTTTTATCTGATATACCTAATGAATGACTTACCCATTGTTGGTTGGTATCTATGAAAGATAAACACTTTACAAGTTCAATCCCATACACACACGTACACACATATACCTACATAAAAACTATTATAATAAACTTAGATGCACGCAAAACAAAAACACGCAGCACGAATTTAGGTTTGCAATTGACTGGTCGGTCACTGAATAATTATTCCCGTCCGGTCCGTCATAGTCGTTGGCCGCCCGCGCCGTCGTCGCGCCGACGCGTCGGCAGTATTCGGGAATCGTTCGCTTTCCCTCTCCGCACCGCCACCCCGCGAAGGGGCCGGGCGATGCAAATTCACTTGAGACACATGATTTTTTTACCAAAAGCGGCAAAGTAAAATAATCCCAAATCAGCGTTTGGTATTGTCCTATTATTTTTCACAAATATACATTATTTTAAAACCAAACTAGACATTCGAAATTATTATGAAATAAAGTATGCTTGATGATAGTTTTTGTAGCAAATTTGTAGTTTCTAATATAGTTTATTTACGCACGAAGTTCCCTGAAAATTTGCTCTAAAATAGAAGTGTTTGAGGGGTCATAACTTTCAAAATATATACAATCTTACTTTCATTATTAGTTTCAGTCATAGATGATGAGGAGAAGAATCGATATCAGGCATAATTTTGAGTCTATAACAACCACGATTAGAATAATAAGTACAATACGTTTGTATGGAGAAATGTTTGAAACCCGTCGCCTTAACAGGCGTTTTTGGTCCTGTGTGCAATTCACTGTTTGCAGTATTATTATCTAGAAACAACTGATTCAATTTTAATTGATGCTTTATCGCAAGAGACTTACAAATATTACGTCTATTGCTTGAAACATTTGTAGACAATTTTGATAACCGGTGCTTAGCTTCGTATCTCATAGACCGAATCGAAACTAAGGGACCAAATTTCTGTACCATATCATGATAATGCGTCAAAAAATGAAACTTATGTGTTAAAGTTTTGTTATACTAAGACGTAAATAGTGTTTATGATGTTCGGACACTAAACATTGTAGTAATTCGATTTCTCCACTTTGTATATGTGTAGAAGTTACAATATGTATTTTTCTTAACAATACATATAGGTCATATGGGTCACAATACATATGGGTCACTCAAAGGAATCAAATCTTCCAATAACAACCCAAAATACCTCAGAAACAGAAAATTTGCGAAGCCGACATTTTTAATGGACTACTATCGAAGATGATCTGGTAGTATGCATGGTGGTTGATTGCCACGGTCTGGTCCATAATCACTTTTACTCAATCGTCCATTCAAAGTGTCTGTCGAGAATCATTTTAGATCAAATATGTAAGTATGTAGCATAAAAGATAAATCGTATTTACAAACACCTTCCAGTAAGTGGTGCATAATATCTACTCCAATATGATCAATCATAGAAAATCCGTCAATCTCATGCCAGATGCATTCTTCTTTAATGCCTGTAGCTGAAACATCTCTACAGTAGACAGTAGATATAGTACGATACAACTCGCGATCACATTCGTGAGCATACTTAAGGTTCTGCCTAAGAACGAAAAACAATATGCATCCGAATTTCGTCGTGGTGAGACAGTCTCGCGTAGCTCAGAGGAAATTTTGATGCATATTTAAATTTATACTTAAGGTGTTCTTTACGTATCTTACAAACTCGACATGGAAAGTTACCGGAAAATGATTCGCTTAAGCCAATTAGGCTGTGTATACCTAAATTGTCTCCTAAAATGGCAGCTAGTTTAAAATATACTTTTGCATGACGACCATCACTGGTATTTACTTCGATCCCTTGACGGTTTAGGATTAATTACTGGTGTAAAGACAGCTCTATTTCCAAAATGTTGATCAGCTGACTGAAAAAGTAAAGCGAGAAAAATGATTTGTAATTTTGACAAATAAACGACTGGGAGACAGAATGGATATGTATACACCTCCCAATTTATGCACACCAGCATGGCTACCTAATGGATTACCGACTTCATAATCGTCAAAGTACAGCGCAAGAGGCAGGACGATTTGATTCTTCCGAGAGTAATTTTTTTTTGCCATTCAATGCCTTGCACTATGTTTTGTATGACACCATTGTTGGATGAAGTTAAATAATCATTATAGCATTGAACCGTCTTTTTATACATATTCGGTAATTCCATCATTTTTTTTTAAACAAGTCGTAATGGAATATTTTGGCCTGTTGCCGAAACAGGTATTAAACGATAATTGTGATCAGCATAGCTTTCCATTCTTTGACCAATCACACATTCTTTGGGTTCTATGTATGTACCTTTAGATTTGTATAATGAAAAACGTGTGGGTTCAGATCGGACGTCATACAAAGAACTATTGAATTTGTTTAAGTGGCTTTCTATACCTAGAGATACGAATCGTGAGACATGTGCCTATGCGATGAACATTCTGATAACATTTCTCTAAGGGGGTTTATCAAGGAAATTGAAATCATAGTGTTCATATTTGCTACGACAGATTGGACGACGTTTCTAGGAATCAAAGTATTAGCATGTAAATCTGCAGTAAAATTAACCAAAGAACTCACTGAGTTGTCAGGCTCGGTGGTGATATTATTTTGTGCTGGTGACCATAATTCACTTCCATTTCTTTTATCGTTACTATTACCAGGATTTGGATCCGAGAGATGATTGGAGTCTCGATAACATACTACATCTGAAGAATATGATGAAGTATTATTATTATCATAGATATTATGCACCTATAAATGTTTCTTTAATGAGTTGAGTAAGATATATTTTCGATTACAACCAATCTCAACACATTCATAGCAATCAAACTTATGATTTCCATGAATATGTTTAAAATTATGTCTTTGGCAGTCGATAGCACAATCTTACACACAAAACACTTAGGCATTTTAATAATTTACTCTTTTCTATCCAATTATTGTAAATCGGCTAATAAAGAGTTAACTGAAACAAATTCTTTGTCATAAGGAGTAGTTATTTTATAAAATCCTTTTTGAATAAATTGCCAAACTGTTTCAGAAAAGGACCATGTGGCATGCTTAAAGCCGTACGTTTCAATTTGGCTCAACAAGTTGGATGTTGGTCCGTCGGAGAAAAAATTTAGTGTATTTGATTTTCAAATATTGTAATATGGGTGCCAAATGAGCCCACATAGCCTCGGGGCTGTGCATGTTTGCAGGGCATATTGGGCAAAATGATGTAGGTCTGTCATGATTCTTGATGTAAAGAACACCAGTGTGCAGAGTTATTTGCACTTTGGAAGCTCCGAAGTGTAGGGCTTGTATTTATGTGTGCAACTTACAAGTATAATTTCCGGAAAAATCTATGTGTCTTTTATGTGTGTATGACTTGTCAATGACTGTGTCATTGTCTTTTAAGTTGGCTATGCACAATTTGTAACTTCTATATTGGTGTGTTAATATATTGTACGAATGAATAAGAAAGTTCTTCATATCAGAGTGGAATGCATTAATCAAGTCTTGTATAGTTCCTTCTCTCACCGTTTTTACCATTTTCTTTGTTGTTTTTTTGTGTCCTTCTTTACCGTACTCGTGCTTCTTTAACATTTATACAGGCCATACAATTTCTTCGTTCAGGTTCATCTGATTTTCATTAAACGACTTTGTCCTTACAAAATTTACAAAAACCATACATGCAAGTATTAGATATTATATCACAAACAAATTTTGATGTTATTTCACTGAGTTCGTCGCTTTCAAGGACCGTTAACTGTTTTAATATTTTACCATGAATGCCACATTTGAGTGCTTTACACAAGCATATGTATCTCGATCTGAGATTTTAGGTTTGAGTACATAAAACGGTCTATATTTCTTGAATGTGCTCAATGAAGCTTTTCCACCTTCCGCAAAATATTTTTGATGTAATTTTTTTATAGGTGCCAATAGGTATCTCACTGTCTCTTTATTTTATTTTTTGTTCGATACTCCTTTTTGCCAGCAGTTGCACGACTGTTATCGTCTCGATCATAAAAGTTTTTTTATTTTGTTGATTAGTTTCTGTTTGCGTATTTTCCTGTCCATGTTTGTTCGAATGTTACTTTTGAGTCCAAGCGTATTTTAAGTGTTGTTTTTAATTAATACTTTTTTACAATATCATTAGTTTCAATAGTATTCTTTTGTGTAATATCAGATTCTTTATACTCGTTCCTTAGTGATTCTACCAAAACATTATGTTCTAAAATCTTCTTTTTCACGTAGATACTAGGTACCAATATAATTGAAACTCTATCCTCTGTGTTGCCGAATAAACCCTCTGGTTGTATAAGATTTCTGTTAATTATCCCACTCCTTGTAATTTTTGCCAAAATGTTCGGCATTTCTTTTCTTAATTGCATGGTTTAAAATTATTTCAGCCACCGGCCTATGCCAATTTTTGGATGACTTTTCATCCGGCATTGTCATTGTTGATGCTTGCACAAATCCGCATATCATCGATCAGATGAGTGGCAATGGTAATGCACCTAGACTTGTTTGTTGAATCTGAGTCTCTTCTTGTTGTAACGATTCCAGTTTATTTATAGATTTTGTATCCTAATGATTCTTAAAACGGAAACTCATCACGAAAGACTTGGTCCAAAATAAATACAACATTTTTTCCTAAAATATGACATAACATCTCCATTTTCATTATGGAAAAGGCTTCATTCATAATTTCTGAATCGGACTTAGATGCAGGGTAGGGTCCAAATATATTATCCCTTATGTGCTTATCTATGGCCACACGCGAAAATAGTTTGACATAATTGCGATATTTGTGCAAACTATATGTTTTCTTTTGAAAAAGGTAATTTGAAGATTCTGGTAAATATTTATTTAGGTACCCTCCCAAAATTACAATTCGTACTCTGTCCTCTCTTTTGCTGAATAAACCCTCTGGTTTTATAAGATTTCTGTTAATTTATTATCTCATTATTATATTTGAGTATAGTAATGGTGTAGTGTTCTTGTGTTTATTGTGTATAGTATTTTTTGCGTGTTTCTATATTAAAGTGACTTTTCTGCATCTTCGTAAGCCATAATAGTTAATATATTGTTATACTTGTCAAAACCACTGATACCAGCTTATAATACATACCATTGTCCGAGGTAATCTTTTTCGGTAGGTCTCTCGCTGCCGCGAATCGTAAGGCAAGGAGAAATTCTTCGGCAGTCAAGTCTTTTATTAGCTCCAGGTAAAAAGGATAGACCCATATTTTCCTTTTCTATTACGAGCGCTTACAAACAATGATCCGAATTAATCAAAACTTGAATCAGTAAAAGGAACTAACTCCCTTTTACGCGTACAGATGGTCTTTTTCTTTGGTACTTTCCTTTAGAATTTTTCTTTTCGCATTCTTTCTTTATTAGTATTATTTTTAATTTTTTCGAAATTTGCCGGCGATGTTTGCGTGCTGTTGTCTTGTACTGGAAACCATAATTCCACAGGAAGAATCTGTGTAAACTTTACCTAAGATCTTTGAAGGAGTTTCCACTTCATCCTCGCAGTTTCTTTCACTGTACTCTCTAATACCAAAGGAGTAGACTGTTTTTTTACATTTTCCATATTCTCTCCGCTTGACGAAGAACTGAGTTTTGTTTGTTCACTTCACATGTCAAGTAACGAGTACTGTAATCTATCGCATATTGCATGTACTTAAATTACAGTAATCTGTTGCAACTTGCAAGTTTCAAGTTACTGTTATCTGCCGCATATCGCATGTACTCAAACTACAGTAATCTGTTGCAAATCTCAAGTTGTAATCTTTTGCTTTTTAGCAACATAAACCAAAATTAGTTGAAATATTTACTTAACGTTGAACTTTTATCGTCCGAAAGAATACAATTTAACGAAAATGGTGGACTGAAAACTATTTTCAGAATGTTCCTGTTTTGTTGACGGATTCTCTAAAATCGTCGCCAACAACAGCTCAAAAGCTTCTTAGGGACAACGTGAAAGAGTGCACTTTCTTATTTACATTTTAACATGTCTCTGCAGCAGACAGCATGAGATTAATTGTCACTTAGCTAACGGAAAATTAGCATTGTGGTTCGTGCTACTCGGCATAGGTGTTATAAGTATATAAGTTGACTAGATTTTTTTTATTTAAGAAAATTAATAGAGAAAATCTTCTCTCATAATTATCTTACCTTTGTCCTCTAGTCTAAATATAATATTTTTAAATTGAAGCTTAGCTTGCATAGGTTAAAACAAAACCTTACTTTGAGCTCTGTAGAGATTCATGTGGATCTATCTCGGCGTTGGTGGCACAATAAGGTTGTAGTTCATCGACAACCTGTTGAAACAGGGGCAAAGACAACTGTTCGCGCCCCGATTCCGAAGCTCGCCGTGGCCGGGCCTTAGGGGCCCATCAGCTAAAGCAACGTCGACCAAAGTGCAAAATCGACACGCGACAAGGGAACCTTTATATTTAACCGGGCGGAGTTAGATTAGGTGGCAAACTAATACAAATAGTACTACAACTGACCCCAGTTGTTTATCGGCTGTCACATCCTTACAAGGGTCAGAGTGTATTGTGTGTATATATGCTATGTATCCTGTATAGTGTACTGATATAATGCGCAGACCCTCGACGTAGCGTCGCAGCCTTCTGGACTACTCAGGCGCCGGCACGGCTACAATCAATGCCGTCAGCAAAGTAACGCGCGATGTTAACAAATATCACACCATGAAAGTTCCGACACGCGTTCCGTTCCGAAATATGTTCGGCAAATAACAGTTCAATAATCAAACTCGCGGAATCCAGTGATATCCCGACAAATCACGCGGAGTACAAAGGGATTATTTTCAATTACAAACGGGCGACACCAAAATCTGCTCGCGCGATTAACCAAACAAAAAGGTTAGAACGAATGACAGACGTCACCTCTCAAAGCTGTCAATTCATTGGAGAGGGCGCATGTTGTCTATGTCAATGACAATAAACACAAACTTGATTTCAAGAGCGCCAAATTCGAAGGGTGCTCCCTCACCGGGAGCATTCACGTGTACTGTAACATTATAGATTCGTCTTTGAGCATTACATTACAATTCTACCTCCCTGACGCTCCCTCACCGGGAGCATTCACGTGTACTGTAACATTATAGATTCGTCTTTGAGCATTACATTACAATTCTACCTCCCTGACTGACGAGTATTTGCGTGTAATGTAATATTGATTCGACTTTGAGCATTTTCAGCATTTCATAGCAAGATGTCAGACGAAGCGGTCGTTGTGCTGAGTGCGGCAATATTAATTCGACATTGTTATTTACGTAAAAAAAAAACACAGAAGAAACGATATTGGTGTCATGAATTATATCAAAACCGGCAAAATACAGGCGGTTTGGATATTTTAGAAAGAATCAACCGACCCATAAGTAAACTTAAAATGTTTTTAAGAATCTCTTCTTCGGATTTTGAACACTTAATAAATCTCATTGGACCATATGTTAAAAAAGAAGATACTAATTATAGACAAGCAATAACAGTGCAAGAAAGATTAGCTGTTACGTTACGATTTTACGCATCTGGTGATTCTTATTCAAGCTTGCAGGTTACTTTTAGAATGTCCAATCAGATTATAAGTTGTATTATCAAAGAAGTGAGTGAAGCTATAATTGGATGTTTAAAAGAAAATATACTGGTGAGTTTATTAATCTAGTTTATTAATCAATCAGATCTCCAAATTCACGCATAAACCCCTCACTTTCTTGGCTATTAATACTGGCTTCAGGCGAAGAAAGTTGGGCGTCTGCAGTGGATGGAACTGCTGCTGGTGAGGGTGTACTTTGGAGGCCTGATGGTCCAGCATGGTTTGATTCATTACGCGAAAGTTGAGAATCAGGAGTCCAATATCCATGTTGCTGGTACATGTACTCATATTCACCGCGATCGGCACTAAACAAGATATTGGAAATGTGGTGCTGTACACAGGCCCTAGTATTTTGAGAGTACGTCTTGAGTTTTTCAGTAATAAATTTCCCAAAAGTAGTGCATTCATCCGATTTAGCAGAAGTAAAGTCTTGCAAAATTTGGAAAGTCGAGTGCATTATATCATCACTTCCATCCACCTTCGCTTTTTTCCGTTGTGGTGCATCAGGATTTTCAGGTGGCTTGTTGCGAGTCTCCTGCAAGTCTTGTGTCCCAGGTTCACAAGGAATCTAAAACAAGGTTTTTTTTTTCAGTTACCTAGCATACCAGATGGTTGGCTAAATTTGGCTGAAAACTTCAATAACCAGTGGAATTTCCCTCATTGTGTCGGCGCTATAGATGGCAAACATGTAGTCCTGCAAGCCCCATACAGAAGTGGAAGCGATTACTATAATTTTAAAGGTTTTTTTAGTATAGTTCTATTTGCGGCTGTGGATTCAAATTACAATTTAATATATATAAACTGTGGCTGTCAAGGGAGAATCTCTGATGGAGGAGTATTTAATAATTGTAATTTGTATACTAAAATGCAGAATAAATCTTTGAATCTACCACAGCCAAGAGCATTGCCGATGCGGAACAAAGAAATTCCTTATTATTTTATTGGGGATGAAGCTTTCGCATTATCAGAAAATATAATGAAAGTGTATTCAGGACATCATCGTAAAGGAACAAAGGAGAGAATTTATAATTACAGACTTTGTAGAGCACGGAGAGTAGTCGAAAATGTGTTTGGCATTATGTCAGCAGTTTTCCGAGTGTTGCGGAAACCCATGTTATTGCAACCAGAAAATGCTACTTTAGTAGTTAATGCCATAGCACACCTACATAACTTCTTACGAAGAAATCGGCGAAGTAGGGATTTGTACACACCTCCGGGATCTTTTGACAGGGACAATTTAGGAGTAATCACACCAGGATCTTGGAGGGCTGATACCGAAGAAAATACTGGTTTAATGGATTTGGATGAACAACAAGAAGCAGCACAAATAGTTCCTCAAGAGATACGTGAAGAAATTAGTAATTATTGTTCGCAAGAAGGAGCAGTACCATGGCAAAACGAATATGCTTAATGTTTATTAATGTCCTGCTTTATTTAGCCTTGATAGGTTAAAAAATATTTAAAACCTGTGTAAACAGATATTAAATGTAATATACATAATATACTAACTGAATCTGTTGTCTTCCGTGGTTCATATCTGTCCAGTATAAATGATAAAGCTGCATATGCGAACCAGGTACTAGTATATACTTCTTCTGCACCTGAAATATAGATTATGTAATATGTACTGAATTGAATAAATTAATAAATAAATAAATAAATAAATAAATGGTGAAGGCACCTATAGTCCACTTGTTTAGGTATGCGGATGCCCAGTTTTGAAGTGTAATCAACATTGATCAAGATCATTTCTAATCAAGTTTACATTTTTTCTAAACAAATGGCCTATAGTGAAGGTATCATCAACAAACAAAACATGCCCTAGGTACACACGAGTCGTGTGGAATGTGACCTCTCCGCCACTCACACTCACCCCTTGCTTGTCACAGTTATTGTCATGACTAAAGTAGATGTAGGTACATAAATAAAATATGTTACCCACCTTTTCCGGTTCCTGAAGCACTTTTTTTCATTTTGCTCTTTTCTCTTCTAAGAGATGCTAACAGGCTTGTGATTTTCTTTTGACATTCTTCTACGGTTATTCCAAATTGATCCGATAATTTCACCCAACCGTCTTGTTTTATTATTTTATTAAAGTGTTGAGGATGCTTAGGGTCCCATAATTCCCTGATTTCCCTATATTTTTCTATGAATAATAGAGTCTTCTCTTTGTCCCAAGCCATTACTTAAATTTACAACTGTCCGTGACGCCAAAAAAATCTCCGAAGCGTCAGAAACACTTTATGACAACGTGCGTTCACTTCACTGTCACGTAGGCTACTGAGCGGGCGGGCGGGGGGCTAGGGGCAGTGAAGCCCCCCGCCCGCCCGCTGAAGCTGTGAAGCGCATTGATGTTACAAGTTGTATCAAGATATTACACATTGTATCAATACAAGGTGCGCATTGTAATGCTCGGTTCTCCTCCTTCACTGATGTATGCCCGTTTTGTATCATTACAAGGTGCGCATTGTAATGCTCGGTTCTCCTCCTTCACTGATGTAATGCTCAAATCTGTAACGTTACATAACACGCGAATGCTCCCGGTGAGGGAGCACCCGAACGGCGCGAACAACAACCTATAGTTAGTTGTCCATGAACTTCCCAGACATATCCCAGGGGACAGAGTCTCTTCGCAAATGCCGCCGTCTCATCTGCGAGCGCATCATCATCATCTCATGCGGCGCCCCCCTCTCTACTTGTATCATGCTCATCACGTAGCGCATTTTCACTTAAAATATTTTTAAACTGTTGATAATGAATAAAATCATTTTTCCTTAATCGAAAACAGATCTTTTTTCCAAAGATTTATTTGAAATCTGGAATTATTCACTGCAAGATTATGCTTATTATCACTTTTTTTCGCAATTTAACGTAGACTTTTGTCCTTGTCACTTTTGCGCTAAATTGCATAATTTTTGAAATATTTAAGGAAACTGAAAAACAGAACTTCTCCGTGACCCTGCATGATAAGGCGTTTACCTTTTCCCATTGGCACTGAACTAGTGGAAGCGGCGGTGTCGTCAGTCCAGTTCTTAGATACTGTGTGGTTTGAGCATTCAACCTCTCATCTCTCATCAAAAGTCTCATCAGTGAAAATAACATTTGACCGATCTGATATCTTTTAGACTTCGTTCAAAAATTCGCAGCGAGCCATAGCAACGCTTCATCAATATTGAACAAAAAGTAAAATTAAAAACAAGAAATAAAATCAACTTTACATTTTTTTAATTTTTTTAATGTTATAAAGCATTACATATACAAAAATATATATCATGCGCTAACAAACCGCTAAAGTTTAAACTATGTGCACATAATCTGACATCTGTTATTTAAGTTTGGTTATAAAAAAGTTTATCAGTTTGTCATTAATGTTTTTTGGGATAAATCCATTTTTGGGATAAACGAGGAACCATTAAAATATCACAGTCACATGAATCAACTTGAGCGTTATTGTTTCTTTACCATAATTACCTTAACATTGGATTTATTTATTACTTATTATTTATTGGACTTATCCACAAGAAATTGCTGTTCTTGTGGGTTCCAAGAATAACTAAGGCGCTTAGCGTTTTATCGGATAAAGAACTGCGAATTTTGTTACACATACGTCCCGCTGAGGAGAAAATTCTATCGCATGTAGGTAAAATTGAAGATAGTTATTTGTATGACAAGAATAGATATGTGCCTCTTTCTCCTCTTTTATCATAAATTGCTTTTTCTGCCTTTATAAACCCCATCAGGTCAACATCACTATTTTCGCCAGCTTTATCTTTTATTTAACATTTCTCCAACTCTTTGTCCAGCTCTTACTGTTTGAAATGTCGACAATACCACCTGGACAATGTTTTCGGGTGTGGAAGGCACGTTTCATATGTTGCCTAAAGGCAACGTAAACGTAATTTATAAGCATTTGGGGAAAGAAAATTTAACGTAAGACAATATTTTTTAACCTTGGCGTTGTACTTTGGTCTTTTCTTTTTTAGGACGCTTTTTTGTACACATTATTATAAATATCCGCTGCTACAACATTTGTTGACGGCAAACTATAAATATCTTCATTAACATAACGATTGTTTTTAAACTCCTAAGAATCTCTTGCTCTTCTTTCAAGACGTCTATTTTTGTTGCAATGTTTTTATACGTCGGACATGTTTGCAGAAAGTATTTGTGTGCGAGTTGGGATCTCAATTTTGCTTTTTTCGGCGTGTCGAATATAGAGTCCAAATCCGAAACGTTGACATCTCCGAGTTCGTTTTAAAGGACCTTTATGAGAAGTGGTTCCCTCAACTTTAGGTATTTAACGTGCCAACACACTCTCTCAGACTAGCATACAGGCGCCAGCACGCGCGATGGCAGAATCAAAGTGGTATAGAGTCATGTGCCCAACAATGGAACACTAAAAATTCAAAGACTTTTTACTTTTACAGATAGAAGTCCTTTTTTTTACATCCAATTATTATCATAGGCAATTTTATTGAACATCGGATATCATTTTTAGTTTTTCTTATTTGCGATCAATCAGCAAAAAACTAAAAAATAAGAAATGTTAAATTGTATCTAGAGTAGTGTACGCAATGAAACACTACAAATTCAACAATGAAACATAATTATATAAATAGTGTCTGCCTCATATTTTGTGTAATTTTGGATTACGTGAATGACACAAAACGCTTGATTCATCAAAAAGATTTTATTCTTAACTTTTCGCTTTTTGGCCTCCAGTAAAACAAGAACATAATCACCTTATTACGGTGAATGTGCAAGCATTTTGAAATCTTCTGTGTTATTAAAGGTAGCCCATCTTCATCTAGTTCTTCATTTAATTCGCTTATATGAGAATCACGTTCTTCCATATAGCGTACTTCCTGGTCTTCCTCACTACTAGTTTCTAATTCAATCCTTGCATTTTTGGGTTTCTTTTTTTCACTTATGTGTATCAAAACCGGCCGTTTAATTGTCTTTGCCGCAAATTTCCTATCTTGTGTTTTCTTTCGTTTTTCAGCAACACCTGACAAAGCTGAGTAATTTTAACCGTTTAATAGAATTACAAAAGATACTTACTTCATGTTTGCTTCGCGAAAGCCTAGATGATTTTAACTTTAAAGCAACCGTTCGAATTCTGACCTTAACACCTAAACCATCTAAACACTTATTGTGTTTAACACTAGATAACGACTTAGTAAGCACATCAGCTAACATGAATGCAGTGGGTACATGTTTCAACTCAATGTCGTTCTTGTCCCTCAAAACCTCCCTCACGTAATGATACCTAATATCAATGTGTTTGCTACGTGCATGAAACACTGGGTCTTGAGCTAAAAATATAGCCCCTTGGTTATCGACATGAACAATCACTCGAGCGTACCTCATGATTCCAAATTCCTTCAATAAGCTATTAAGATATACAGCCTCCTTCATACTCTCCGACAGGCTAACGTACTCTGCCTCGCACGTTGAAGGAGCTACGCTACGCTGCTTTCGAGACTGCCACGATATACAGCCACCACCCAAAATAAATGCATAACCAGAATAAGATCGTCTGTCTAATAAATAATTCCCCCAATCAGCATCTGAATAACCCTGCACACATTCACCAGTTCTCTTGTACACGAGACTGTATTGGCTTGTTCCCTTCAGATAACGTAAAACACGTTTCGCTGATTTCCAATCGGATTTTTCAGGATTTTTCACTTTCTGGCTAAGTTTACTTACCGCATTAGCGATATCGGGTCTGGTTGCATTCGCTAAATAATTCAAAAAACCTATTAGCTCTCGATAAGGCCATGCCTCGCTGCTCTCATCACTGCATTTCTCTTCTTCTTTCCGTTTGTGTACATAACGCCTTCATACTGAATTTTATTCACTTCTCTCGACTCGTACTCTCCCAATATTTTAATTTTTAATGCCTCTGGTTTCGGCAACTCGTCTCTCGACTCAATAGCACATCTAAAGCTTTCGAAATTTCCAGATAAACTGTACAACAACATTATAGACAGCAAATCATCGTTGATCTGTATATCCATATCTCCTAGCTTATCAACAGCATCGAAAAAGGTATTCAAATGTTCGTGAACATTTCCTGTTTCCGCCATCTTGTGCAATATCAACCGTTTTAGAAGTGTCGCTTTCTTAGCAGGCCCTTTCGAAGCATAAATTGACTTCAGCTTCAGCCATACTTCTCTCGAGGTATTACAGCTCCTAATATATCTTAGTTCGCTTCCACTCATCGATAAAATAATGTCCGCTTTAGCTTTTTCGTCCTCTACTTCCCATTTTTCAGCCTCTACAACTTCAGCTGGTTTCAGTACTTTACCATTTACGTACTTCCAACCATCATTTTTGGTTAAAATAGCTCGTACGTGTATTTTCCAGCTATCGTAGTTGTCCTTATTCAAGGGCTCGATTCGCATCATGTTGCTCGTCATCGCACCTCGATACTCGATTAGCTACCCCGTCTCTTATCGACTTTAAAATCAAATTTTATCTTCTACATACGATTACTTCTCTCGTATGGTATCTGGGCACCATAACCAATGTAGCAGAACGTGGTTAGTGAAGATAAACACCAGATTTTAAGTGGAGAAAATACCAGCTTATTGTAGCTATTTTAGGATCTCAAAATAGTATGTCACAGTCAAAAATCAAAACGTATTCCAAACAAACTATCTTTTTAAATTCAAATTTAGCCATATACAAAATAAATAAGTTTGTATATCCGACAGAGGTTACATTTTCTAAAAAATATTTTCAAATTAAGATGAGATTTCTTTACAGCTTATAAATAAGTATAATAAACGGTTGTTAATTACTGACGACTTTATTGTCAAACGAATAAGTTCCTTTTTTACACAACCACACATGTAGAGCTAAAAATTGCTTGTATGGTAAGAAGTATAATTAGTTATTAGTTTAGTATAGTTATAGTTTTTTTATTATTAAATGGTAATTCAATTATTAAAAAATAATTGAATTACCATTTAATCACCGATCAATCTGATGCCACCTTAATAAAAATTAAGGTGGCATCAGATTGATCGGTGTGTGTGCGCGCATGCATGTGTGTGCGAGCGTGTGTATGTGTGTGTGCCATGTGAGTTGTGCACGCGTACGTGCGTGTGTGAGCGTTAGTATCTCTCTATACACATGTATAGATAGTTACATTGATATAAATTTTAACTAACCAACAATAGAATTTTTTAGGCGAAGTTGACAAAACGGTTTCTTAGTAGATCGTTTCCCGTAAAAGTTATATTTAGCTGCTACATCTTTAAATATAAATTTGAGGATCCGAAACGCCTTCGATGAAAACTCACGCCCTCCTATAATCATTAAGAGGTTTACCTGAAATAACAGTCATTTGTATGGTCTACGATGTTATTTTACACATTATTGACAATGGACTGAAATATGACTGTTTATTTATTATTATCATATTATCATACCACTTATTGATCAACAAAGCCTCCGTGTTGACCACATCTTCTTCATTTGTTAATGGGAATATGAATTCTGGTTTAAGTTGGGTTACTCCTTTGCTTGGTCTATTTAACATATTGATCAGTTGTTCATTCTGTGTCCTTATTATGGACAATAAAGACAACATTTTGGATTGGTACGCCGTATAAAAATTATATAAATCACGATCAACAGTTTTTAAAATCATGTATTATGTTTCTTATGTTAGACTATGGAGGTTAAAAATATCCAAAAAATCAACTATAGTCATACTTTAGTAACTAATGAAAATATGTTAGTCTCTTAGATTTGCAATCTCGGCACCGTTTTTGTGGTTAGACTCTTTTTCGTTCTGAGAGAGGAATTAGACCATCCTCAGTGTCCATAGATAAGTCGTCTATTACTATAGGTACATTATAAGCTACGAGACTAGGAGGGCCAGTGCCTGGCCCTGGACCCCCCAGTCCAGTCATCCGAGGGTGGGTCACCCCCGGGCCCATAGTAGAAAGAAATTTACTCTTACCAAAAAGTGTACCTATTATATACACTATTTAAATAAAAAACTAATAAAAAAGCTCGAAAAGCTCGAAATAACCGGTCTACCCGGGTTTTGATTACTCTTAGACTCGAAAACCCGGGTTTTCAAAATTGAACCGAGTTTCGATGCCCTAGTGACTACCCATGGCGTGTCCACCTCACCTGCATTGTTTTGCAAGTCGAGCTATTCTGATGATGAAGAGCTTTAAGATTCCTTCCTGCGTCTTATCCGCTGTAATTCTTCTTCCAATTTCCTAATCTTTTTAGTAATACATATGTTCCAAGTCGTTTTTTCTTTTCGACATTTTTTGTGTTGAGTGGCAGCGCACTAAAAAGCCAATGAGGTACAAGATTGCGGGTGGGCGCCGAGAGAACCACAGACCATAGAGTAGGACTACACCTATGACACAGATCGAAGTATGTATGCACACGTAATCTTACATAGACTATCGACAGATAAGGGATATAAAAAAGAAAAATTATTTAATTATCTCTAAAAACAGTGTTGTTTGACAGTAACTACTAAGTGTAACTACAATATGTGATAAAACATTTCTTTCAGCTAATTCGAGGACAAGGCGCTTCGAATAATTAGAAGTTTCCCGCGCTTTTTCCCGGATTCAACTAGGTACCACTTTGTTTTGACACAAATGTCAAATCATGGACCTAATATACTAAACAGGACTGAGTACTCGAAGCTGAAAAGCGAGCCGACTGAGATAGGTAGTATAGAGGCCGTGTGTCCCATTCTAACTTGGTGACCATAATATTTTTGTTATGTGAGACAAATCCAATCTTCTAACATAGGTATTGAAGTTTTTCATTAGCAATGGAAAATTTCTTAGAGATTAGGGATGGATTACGAAATAAATAAAACAAAAGTACAAGTATTGGTTTATTAATTGACCTTAATGCTTCTTTATCTGACTGCGGCGAAGTCCGATGGAGTCAAAAAATACTTCTTAAACATGACTAAATAAAATTGTTTTATTAAGTTTTTGTCTCAGTCAAAATTTCGTAACGAATTTAATTTCGTTTGGTGGAATATTTTTAAATTCAAATAGGAATTAGCCAACGCTTTCACCAACTGTAATTCATGTGGCTCTTCGTCATTCGTCGATTGTACAGGGTGGGCCGGAGGAAACAAATGTTTCAATTGAGTAACAAAAAGTTGTTTTAATAATCTCAAAATCATCAATCAATCGTTTTTGCTAGTATTTCGGAATGTCTTATTGGCTATTTCCGACATAAATAGCTGTTCGCTACGTCTTATTACCTCGAAAGCAAATCTGGAAACGTATTTTAAGGCACCCCTGTCCACGAATGCAGTAAAAGAGGAAAAGTTTGTCATATCCACAAAGTAAGAGTGATCAAAACTATCCTTTGTAATGATCAATGCATCGCGGCAGTGTTGACATGAAATTTTATATAACATTTTGTTCACAAAGTGACCAGCAATGTAATAAAGGATATTTTTTTTGTAATCAGTCATATTGATCGATCGCATATAATTAAATAACATTTCTGCTTCATTTTCATCTTGTGAATCATCATCCTCTTTATTTTTCTCAATAGTTCTTTTTTGGCTACGAAACTCCAAAATTGGCGAAAGTTCAAAATTATTGTCTGTGCAATTTGCATTTATGCTAGGTTTGACACTATTTCGATACAGAAATTTGCGCATAGCATACCTGAATTGCAAGGCATTAGGGTTGTTATTTCCACCACCCTGCAATCGTATACATGAAAAAAACATTTCCAAATGATCTTGTGAGAACTTATATGGAAGGAAATAGTCTAAATTATTATCCATGCCTTCCAAAAGATCTTTTGCTAGATTTGAACAGCTATAAGTATCAACAATCAAGCCAAAAGCTGCCATCTTTCGGCGATTTAATAAAATGTTTTGGTTATCAATAGTGAGTGTTTTTAAATATTCTCTTGTTTCAGTAAAAGCTTTAGTCCAAAATATTTCATTACTAAGTCGCAATGGGGACTTAAAACCGGTGCCAATAGGTGATTTTACATTTAGTGAATCAAAAATTCTATCAATCATTCTGATATATTCAGTACTTGCTTCACTGCCCTGGAAATTTTCATTGCCACTAGCCCTTAAAAAGTCAATGGCATCAGCGACTGAAGAACTTAATGTTTGCGCCGAAATTTTTACATTCATTTTTTTCCCCATAAAATTAAGATGGTTAGCATTTAATTTATTGGCGAGTTTTAAACCTTCTTCCTCTTGTAATGTGTGCAATTCTTTCATGAAGTTAAAATCAATATCGCCGTTTGGAGAACTTAACTTTGTCTCTGCAAAAATATTCCTACATAGTTTTACCATGTGAGCTGGACCAAAAATGCAGTGTATTCTGCTGTCTTGCTTGGGATGCTTAAAATCGGTAATCATATTATCTGTATCACTGAAATTACAGCCCAACTTTTCATATGTTGTAACATTAACATTTGTCCCATCAGAGGTTAAACTTCGAACCTATATCATGTAACATACATATTGCTGTAAATATTAATTGTGACTGTATGGCAGCTGAGATTTTAGATATAAAGAAATATCCAATAGGGGATTTGAATTTTCGTTTATATGAGACTATTTGAAAAACAAATACCTCAGTAGCTAACCATTCTGATTCATCAGTAATAATGCCAGCCAAATCGACATATCCCCACTTTTTGTCTTTATGCTTGATGTCAGAAATGCCCAGTTTTTACTTTCTGGAAATATATGGATGTTTTTGTAGTCATCTTTACGTTTATCTCATAGAGTTGGCCGATTACACACCTCAATTAAGTACCAATTTATCTTCAAAAGACATTTTATTTAGGTGTTTATTTTGCTTACCGCAAACAAACTATAATATATTGTATTATACTGGTATTATATTATAATTATAGCGTGCGTTGCGCTGTCTACAAATGAAATTCCTAAAATGGTAACCAACCGAAAAACTGGGATTGAAAATTTGGCCATTTTTTTTAAGATGGCATTTTGTGTCGTTTGGCAGCCCTGTGAATGGCTGGCGCGAATATCTGTTAGGACACGTATTCGACAGCAATATGTTTGATCGCGCATTCGTACGAACTAAGTTCGCGCGAATAGATTTTCAAACATTTGAATCGCGCGAACCCATCGCGCGAATGACAATTAGGACACTTGTTCGAGATCAGTATGTTTGATCGCGCGTTCGTACGAGTAAAATTCGCGCGAACTTGCGATGATCGCGCATTCGCGTTGTATTAAGACAACGCCTACGGCTAGACATACAACTAAACGCGGATACGGTCGTCAAGGAACTGACGCGTTATACAAAAGTGCACAAAGTGCACACTCGTAAAATGGTATGCGTTTAGTTGCACTGAACTGTGTCTCTACAGTACTCCGCCGCTTAAAAAAATGTTTTTTAATAAAATTTTCCTTTAAAAAAAAATGAATATTAACAAGCATAGACTGGAGTCTGCAGTAGTTTCATGAACGGCGCAACTATTCGCTACGCAAGCGATTTACGAACCTCGATAGCCCGAGTATCATATTACACATAAAGGTGATTACACACTATACTTGTGTTCATTTCACAATAATTATTTTTAGTATTAATTTCACAATAAAATTTATATCTACCACGTGCGTTTTCGTTGGGTGCTATTTTCAGGTATACCCAACGTTGATGTTTCCTCCGGTTGCTGTCTGCATCGGTTGTGCAGCAACAGCCGGTCCTCTCACTCCCGCGCCCGGTATGCCGCTCCCGCTGGCCATTTCCTTACGGAGCCACCCTTTGACCTTCTTCGCGCACCGCTGATATACCAAGTAAACCAATAGTATTGATGATAATATTACTGTGGCTATTAGTAGCCATGTAAAATAATCTAGCCTTTCGCTGATGCTGTTATTTATCACCGTTTCGTTAACAATATTCTGGTTTTGTTTCTCCTTGCTCTGTCCGTAACCCATATTTAAAAATGTGAAAATATGTATCTATCTTACGAGATTGGGTAGAGAAATGAAGAAAACCAATTCTCTAAAATTTAAATTTTACAAGATTTACAAAACTATATCACAATTCAGCAATTTAGTAACTACTAGCTGTTGCCCGCGGCTACGCCCCCGTGCAGTTCGTTTTTTTTACAAAAATGTTTCCCGTGGAATTTCTTAATTTAACCCAAAAAAAATGAGTGAATTCGGGTTGGTAATTTTTCCCAACATAAATCAGTGGTCCCTGGGTTCGATGGACCCGTAAAGGAGTCTTCTTCCAATCTCTCGGGTCAACGTGCAATCTTCTTTCACACAATTCACCTCTATCTTCTTTGGTCTTCCTCTACTTATACACTCTGTCAAAATCGCTTATGTTATTTGATTCGCATGGAGTTAGACAGAGTGGGGCGTGTCATCGTGGATTGAAATATCTATACTAACCAAACTCATCTTATTCTGAGAGGATACCAACGCCCAGATATTGTAAGGTCGAGAAGAAATTCAATTAGGTCTGATCGTTTGTTCCGCAAAGGGATTAAGCATTCTGGTGCGCTGCTGTGTAGCAACCCGTTCCTGCTTCACACGGGTTATCTTGTATAGTTATACCTAGTTGCACGATCAAAAGGACGATTTAAACTTCGCCCATTTGATTGTGCTACGTAGATAAGTAGCTATAGGTTTTAACTATCCCACGGGAGCTCTCTAATTTTTCATGATGAAAAAAGTATCTTAAATGTTGACCCAGTGGCACAGGTCGTGGTCACGTAGTGACCAATGGATCGAAATATCGACAGTTTAAATCGCCCTTTTGATTGTGCTACGTAGATAAGTAGCTACAGCTAAATTTTACTAAATTAAGTTCATTAGTTGTTATTTACAAAGCTGGTAAATTAATTACAGTTTTTTAACTATCCCACGGGAACTCTCTATTTGGTCTTTCTTTGATTGCCAAAACGCGTCGTGCGCGTTTTCATTAGAGCCATAACACGAATTTCGCTATGTGGATGTTTTACTGTGACCACATCGCGTTGTGAGCTATTTTTCCGCTCAATGAGCGTTTTTGATCTTTGAACGTAACATATATTTAAAAACGGACAACTAATTCAGGCTTGTCGTCATATAATTTATTTTTTTATTTAAATAGAGCTATCCAACAGTGTATGACTCATCTTGATTCGACATGGGTACCAAAATGCCCATCCTCCTTTATGTATAATATTTATTACATAACAACTACAATATACATATAACAAGTTCTTCAACAATCGTATTTATAGACATGTTTGACTACATTTATCAATTCCATAAAAGGATCTTTTTTTGTTTTTATTATATTGCGACGCCACCAAAATTCCACTATAAGATCTGCGAAGTCTTGGTGATGATTATAATTTTCATTATAAAAAATCTCTTTACGCCACGCCACAACGCGTCGTGCGCGTTTTCATTAGAGCCATAACACGAATTTCGCTATGTGGATGTTTCACTGTGACCACATCGCGTTGTGAGCTATTTTTCCGCTCAATGAGCGTTTTTGATCTTTGAGCGTAACATATATTTAAAAACGGACAACTTATTCAGGCTTGTCGTCATATAATTTATTTTTTTATTTAAATAGAGCTATCCAACAGTGTATGACTCATCTTGATTCGACATGGGTACCAAAATGCCCATCCTCCTTTATGTATAATATTTATTACATAACAACTACAGTATACATATAACAAGTTCTTCAACAATCGTATTTATAGACATGTTTGACTACATTTATCAATTCCATAAAAGGATCTTTTTTTGTTTTTATTATATTGCGACGCCACAAAAATTCCACTATAAGATCTGCGAAGTCTTGGTGATGATTATAATTTTCATTATAAAAAATCTCTTTACGCCACGCCACAACGCGTCGTGCGCGTTTTCATTAGAGCCATAACACGAATTTCGCTATGTAGATGTTTCACTGTGACCACATCGCGTTGTGAGCTATTTTTCCGCTCAATGAGCGTTTTTGATCTTTGAGCGTAACATATATTTAAAAACGGACAACTTATTCAGGCTTGTCGTCATATAATTTATTTTTTTATTTAAATAGAGCTATCCAACAGTGTATGACTCATCTTGATTCGACATGGGTACCAAAATGCCCATCCTCCTTTATGTATAATATTTATTACATAACAACTACAGTATACATATAACAAGTTCTTCAACAATCGTATTTATAGACATGTTTGACTACATTTATCAATTCCATAAAAGGATCTTTTTTTGTTTTTATTATATTGCGACGCCACAAAAATTCCACTATAAGATCTGCGAAGTCTTGGTGATGATTATAATTTTCATTATAAAAAATCTCTTTACTACCCGCCATTGGAACTCAATACGCTGTGTATGAGTCCCATCCTCAGCCGCAGGTCCTCGCTCCCATTTTCAATCATACCAAGGACCCAATGCCCTTCAATTCTGCGTCCTTTTAAAATAAAAATTAATTTATTAAAAAAACACACAAAAACTTTAAATGAATGTAAAACAATAATTAATTACCTTTATTATATTTTCGTTTACCAAATTTACTTTCATCAATCTGCACTTTTTCCCCGGGCCACCAATCTTTCCGAAGTCTTATTGTTTATCAAGTTGATAAATTACAACCACCTCTCTGCAGTAACTATACCAATCAGATATAGTGGCCCGACTCAAACATTGCTCTTTTTCATCTTTTAATGGATCTTCCAAAATTACTTTATCATGTGACCATAAATGGGCATAACAATACATTAAGTAATAAACATGGAGTAAATCTATTTTGACATTTTCGAACCATGTTCCGTCTTTTCTACATTTTCTTGTCTTATATTTACAAGATTTTTTTGTACAGTAAAACATGCCTACAGTACTGTTTGCATTGTAGTCATAGGAACTCGATGAATTCTGCATTCTTTATTTGCTTTAGGTACTTAGGTTACTATCTTCTCCTCCAAAAAGTGCATTAGGAATAAGGAGATTTCGCTGTGCTATTTGTGTTCTTGTAATACTATTTAAGCCGAGATGTGGCGCTCCATAGTACTCCTTGTCACTTGCAATAATGCTGATAATCTTTTATCGCTATCGCCAGTTCTTAATTTCATTAAATAAAGTGCAATTGACCCTCTATATTTATTTGCCAGTCTAGGAACTTCTGTCAGAATTACCTGGAATTGTGCTTAGAGACCCCTAAATAATACTGTACTGTATGCTCAGTCTTTTTTTCTAATGTTTTCAAAATTTGAATGATTGAACATATTATCTTTTAATAAAGACGAAAAACTCTTCAATCTGAGCTACACTGAAGGTTTTTATGGGGCTATATGTAGCTTCCAAAAGTAAATGCCATGAATTGCTGTGTAAGTGGTAGTGACAGATTCTGCAATCTGAAGGTACATAATAATTGTATTCACAAAACAATTGCACCCTTAAACCAGAAGGAACCATAAGCCGGTTCGAGCTATTGCAGCCAGGGAAAAAGCAATGGTTTTGTGTGCTAGGTGCCCTTACATAATTAGGCTGTAGAACAACACCTGATGTGTTTACAGCTGGTTGATCATCTGCTTCAATTTGTTCTCGGTCTGCTTCCATTGCAGCATCTGCTATTCCATTGCAGCATCTGCTACTTCAGGTTGCAATGAAGGCGACCTGGATGATTCCTGCTGTTCAGTAGATTGTGATACTGCTCTGTTCGTTCTTCTCCAGCAATTATGGCATACACGATATGATGTTGACAACTGTAATAATAAGTATCAAAGATTGAACCCACTACCTACAGATCCGAAGGTAGATAACACATAATATATCACACTGATATAATAATATATTGATTTACCTCGTTTGTTGCAATGTGACGAACAATTAATTTCTTGTAAGTTCCGCACGTGGAAAATCAGACATCAATGAGTGTGATCTTTGCCTCGCAATGGATCTACCACAGCTTATGCACACTTGTCCACGACGGCCAAGCGTTACATTTTGTTGTTATGATGGATTCCGTATTTGAGACCAGGCTGTAGTCCAACATGAATGGTAGACATAACTTTCACGTGATACTTCCAACTTGAACAACGAAATTATCATCATCAATCAATCAATCAATACATATAATAAATCTGTAGAAGTCGAATTTCTGTACAAATAAAAAAAATGCTAAAAACGGAGTCAGGGGGATGTAAGAAGTGAAATAGAACTAATTTAAATTTTTTTCAAATTTTTTGTTTCTCTGTTTGTCTGTTTATCTGTTTGTCTGTTTGTCTGTCTGTTTGTACGGGCTAATCTTTGGAACGGCTGGACCGATTCCAATGAAATTTTGTGTGGTGGTAGCTTATGCCCCTGGTCAACATATAGGATACTTTTCATCCCGGTAAAATAAAGAGTTCCCGTGGGATAGTTAAAAAACTGCAATTAATTTAACAGCTTTGTAAACAACAACTAATGAACTTAATTTAGTAAAATTTATTATGCTGATACCTTATGATGCCTCTTTAACAAAATATATATATATAGTAAAACTTATTAATCCAATCGAGTTCCCGCGGGAAAGAAAACATTACAAAAACAGTTAGCAGGCGTATTTCAAGTAACGGATTTAAACGAAATTTTATGATCCTACTTTATATGTATAAAATATGCCCGGTCAACATTTAAGATACTTTTCATCCTGAAAAATTTGAGAGCACCCGTGGGATGTTTAAAAAAACCTATAGCTACTTATCTACGGAGCACAATCAAAACGGGGTCGAAATATCGACAGTTTAAATCGTCCTTTTGATCGTGCAACTAGGTATAACTATACAAGATAACCCGTACGTAGCAGGAACGGGTTGCTACGTACACAGCAGCGCATCAGAATGCTTAATTACAATATCTGGGCGTTGGTATCATCTCAGAATAAGATAAGTTTGGTTAGTATAGATATTACAATCCACGATGACACGCCCCACTCTGTCTTACTCCATGCGAATTGAGTAACATAAGCGATTTCGACAGAGTGTATAAGTAGAGGAAGACCAAAGAATATATAGGTAAATTGTGTGAAAGAAGATAGCACGTTGACAGAAGACTCCTTTACGGGTCCATCGAACCCAGGGACCACTCATTTATCTTGGGGAAAATTAAAAAATTCCACGGGAAACATTTTTGTAAAAAAAACGAACTGCACGCGGGCGGAGCCGCGGGCAACAGCTAGTTACTTAATATTTGTTGACTACAAAACATTACTCATTACAAATACAAAATACATATCCTTCCAAAAGAAATGTATAAAATATTCACCTGCTGTGGAACCCATTGTTGTATAAGGTTACGCACTTCAGAAATTTCCAACAAATGTATGCGTAATCTAGTGACATTAAGTCCACAATTTACGCAGCGTATAGGTCCATCTGTATCCGGCCGGGAAGTGCTTGGTCCAGTTTGAGCGCCAGGGTCTTCGAAGTTAATCGATAACGTAGCCGAGTTCGTGCTGGGGTCATTGTGAGAAGCGGGTGCGGGGTCCATATTAAAGCCGTGGTCGTGAGTGTTAAAAGAGTTGTCGGAGTCCATTTCGAAAGCTTAATCGTTGGTAATATAACAAATCCGGAAAAATAAATGCAAACGAGTAGGTACAAACACAAACGTGACAAGTCGATTTGTGATCTGACTTCTGTCTTAGTTTAAAAAGATTAGAAAGATCATAAAACTTTTTGGATTTATGTTTTCATAAACATTATGTTTACAAAAAAGTCCCATTTTTTAATTTATAATATGGGCATTTTTGTTTGATGTTTATGCATCCACATAATATGCCTAACTTACAGGCTCTTGCACAATGACAAACTACTGCCTCGTTCGAAAAGCAGTTTTTGCACCGAGAAGAACGGGCCAGAAATTCGACACATCATAACTTGTTAATTAACTGTTGAGGTAATATAAAATGTTGTTTCTGTCCAAGCATATCATGAGTATACTGAGTACAATATAAATTGACTAATTCAAAGATGTTTAATTCACTTTATGCGATATGCGCTGGTCAGCAAGTAACGAACTACCCGCGACCCGAGTTAAATTCCGGTTTGTATATAATATTCAATAAATAAATCTTATTTAAAATAAATCGATATTATACGATTTAAGTATAAGGTAAAAATCGATTAAATAGATTGATATAAATATGACTACACTGAATGTATTTAGATATCATTTAGATTGAATGGACACAGAAAAATGGTATTTCGTTTCCTTTATTGTTTCAATACTTATTTTTTTCAACAAATTGTGGTAAACTTGTTTGTACAAAATAATAATTTTATAGGTAGAGAAAAAATACATAGTTTTTTTGCCAAAAGGATATTGCTGGGCGCGTTTGGGCCATATATGGGCATTGTTCTTTTGATCCCGTGTTAATCTCTTCAAAGTCTTCTCGTCGGATTTGTTCACAAGCAGAGAAATTGAACGACAACACTCCTCAATTTCGTGTTGTCGTTCAATTTCTCTGAAAATGTCTTGTTCTTTTTGTATTGGATTTTTTGTGTAAGATTTTGTTCCTGGTATGGTTCTCTTATGTCAAATCGCAAACCGTTAAATCAATGCATGGTAGTTCAGCTTCTGTATTTGCACTGCGCATAACAACTGGTTTTGGTATCAATAGCTCCTTCTTCAAGTTATTTGATTTGTACTTCTGTGTTTTTTTAGGTGTTTTAAATATCAGTCATTTAACTACTGCTGGCTTTGAGACTGTTTCCAACAGTGGTGTCTTTGATGTTCCAGCTACAGGTTCCTGTTCATCCTTCAGTCTTGTTGCGTCCTGCACTCACGCACTGGTATAGTCACAGTCACAGTCAACAGGCCTAGAATCACGTGATTCTAGGCCTGTCCCCAACAGTGTTAAATTAAAGTTGACACTTGAGTGACAGTGTTTCAAGGATATTTGAGTTTTAAATAAATAATAAATAAATAAACGTTTATTTCAGAAGTTTCCATCCATATGTTGTTAGTAGTATGCTAGTAACAATCTTTCTTAATTCATACGTTAGTATTGTTAATTTTTTCTAGGTACGAATAAGAACATAAGTATTCTATAGAATAATTATTTATTGATCTCACTTACTTATTAGTAAGTGAGATCAATAAATAATGTTATCTTAAACTCCCAATAGCTATGCCAATACAGTGTCATAGTATGGAGCCGTCATGTCTGGCAGCAAGTACTTTTAGGATGCCGTTGTCGCTGTTACGTAAGCGCTGTGGAAGGGACGCTGCTTTTTTGCGCATTATAGCAAAAAAGTCATTCGTATGCGCGTCAGCAAACATTTTAGATGCGCTACAGCGCCACGACAGTCCCAGCAGCATCCTAAAGACGTTATACTGAACCCGCAGGGCGTTGTAGGCCCGGCGCGTATATGTCACCCACAGTCCACCGGTATAAAACGACTGACAGAACGCTTTAAATAAAGTTACTTTTACGTCTGCAGTGCACCTGGCGAATCTGCGAGCAAGCATATTGCCCCTTACCGACAACGCTATGCGTTCTCGTTCTATGTCCTCGTCGTCCACTAAATCACTTGTCACGATATGACGTTTTA
Source organism: Coenonympha glycerion (assembly GCA_963855885.1). Lineage (NCBI taxonomy): Eukaryota > Metazoa > Arthropoda > Insecta > Lepidoptera > Nymphalidae > Coenonympha > Coenonympha glycerion. Next base: position 3,391,980 of record OY979631.1, read on the forward strand.
CTTTCCCTCATAATATTACATGAAACAATGTTTTGTATTTCAAATAGGTCTTTGCTCAGTTTATTTTTTTGGTAAATATGACATTTTCTGAAAATAATCCCAGCTAGATCGATTAATCGTCCCCGAAACCTCCTGTATACCGTTCATGAGAGTTTTAGATCTTGTTGACTCAGTAGTTTTAGTAACTTTTTTGTCATTTGCTACACCGTGACAACATACAAAAGTTTTTCTTTGTTCCCATGACATTGTTTTCCAAAATATTTCAAATAACTCCTTTCTTTTATCTTCATCTATGTTATCACAAATTCTCAGTTTTGATTTCTTACAAAATTATGAAATACAAGTAGGTTTCATACGTCTTGTAGGCCTTAAGACATCATGATGGACCTTATTTTTTTCATAATATGATCATACGTGACTCGTCTATAGCCTAAATACGCCTCTCCTTTCATTCTTAAATTTTAATTCAAGTTTTTTTTCCACTTACCCGGTTCTTTATTAGCTTTATTTTGTCTTTTCCTATTGATTGACAAATCTCCGTGATACGTATCAGTTTTTTCTAATTCATCAGGTCGAGGGTTAGATGTCTCACCCAAAGTCAATTCATCAGGTCGGTTGTAAGATGTCTCACCAATAATGGCAACTTCATTAGGTTGGGAACTTGATGTCTCACCAACAGCGGCTACTTCATTAGGTTGGGGAGTCGATATCTCACCAACAGCGGCAACTTCATCGAGTTGGAGGCTTGATATCTCACTAACAGTAACAACAGCAGAATTCAGTACACTGGAAATATCATTTGCAATCATATTTAAATTGACTTGAGGATTTGAGTTTTCAATAACTGTACTAGTTTCTTTCAATGCTGTTTATGTTGCTCGTAGAGGAAATATCAGGCAAAAGTTCATTCGTTGGAATGTCCATTACTGAAGTATTGCTAATGTCCGCAAAATTAAATGAAGAATTCTCTATCATTTCTATAAATTTTAAGTTGTCAATATTAATTATGTTTGCGTCATTCTCCTTCTCCTTTATTTCGTTAATTTCTACGTTATCTTGAAATAATACACCCTTGCTGCTCAATGTAATTGTATCAGCTTGTGCAATTTTTTCGTCATCAAAGCCGGCAGACTCAACATTGATACTACCTACTGCTTGGTCTAGGCCCCCCATTATAGTTACTTCAGTTGAATCAGAATTAATAGAATCAATTGATTTGGCTTACGCGGTTCTGACACAACAAACGATTTGCGCGGTTCTGACACAACAAACGATTTGCGCGGTGCCAGAACTACTTGAATAACGCGCTGCGATTGGACAATTTAAAAAAAATTCTAACATAATTCGATGCGCGCCGACAAAATCTATCCAATGAAGTATAAAACGTCATATGACCAATTTTCGACTTACGCGGTATTGCGACGATATTTCATAAAGTATTAGGTATTTAGGTACTTACCGAAGGTGACTTTACTAATAACTGTTAGGCGCGTACACGGATTCATGATTTGTTCTGTATTCTGAGTTCTGCGGTATTAGCCAGTGTTGGTTACGCCTTAATTGCAGTATCACCGACGCTATGTTCTTGCCCGGGCTTCCCCTATCTACCAGTTTCACACCCTTGCGTTTTGGACTTGAACATAATAATCTCATTGTGTTGTGTTTAATCCTATAATTCCTGTTTTTTTTTTTTTCTAGAAACCCGAGGAAGAAATCCGCTGCGCCGAATGGCACCCGTCTGACGCGAATCGCATCGGCATCGTTTTGGACAACCACGTCAGCATCCGCGACATCAGCACCGGCGAGCAAGTCACCAGCGTGGCACCGGAGGGCCGGACCAGGCTCAAGTTCACTGGCGGGAAGTGGAGCCCACAGGGACAGAGTCAGGTAACGAATGAGCTTTACAGCACTGGCCGTGCGCTGGATCACCAGTACAGCATGCGCGACATCAGCACCGGCGAGCAAGTCACCAGCGTGGCGCCGGAGGGAAGGACCAGGCTCAAGTTCACTGGCGGCAAGTGGAGCCCACAGGGACAGAGTCAGGTAACGAATGAGCATTACAGCACTGGCCGTGCGCTGGATCACCAGTACAGAATGCGCGACATCAGCACCGGCGAGCAAGTCACCAGCGTGGCGCCGGAGGGAAAGACCAGGCTCAAGTTCACTGGCGGCAAGTGGAGCCCACAGGGACAGAGTCAGGTAACGAATGAGCTTTACAGCACTGGCCGTGCGCTCGACCACCACGACAGCATGCGCGACATTAGCACCAGCGAGCAAGTCACCAGCGTGGCGCCGGAGGGCAGGACCAGGTTCAAGTTCACTGGCGGCAAGTGGAGCCCACAGGGACAGAGTCAGGTAACGAATGAGCTTTACAGCACTGGCCGTGCGCTCGACCACCACGACAGCATGCGCGACATTAGCACCAGCGAGCAAGTCACCAGCGTGGCGCTGGAGGACAGCACCAGGCTCAAGTGAAGTCCGCAGGGACAGAGTCAAGTAACGAATGAGCATTACAGCACCGGCCAAAGACTGGATTACCACATCAGTACCTTTTTTTTTTTATTACGTGGGGGAAATCTCCATAGAGATATCCAATCTGAAAGTAGATTGGATTATGTGGGATTTTTACCCACTAAAACCCCCTCGGACATCCTCAGCGCTTATGTTGGAAGCCTCCGGGATCTCTTACGAACGCACCGGAAGCTCCCTTGCGCAACGCCCATAGGGCTCATCTCTGGCTGACCCTTAACATTAGCCACAATCAGCGAAGGTCAGGGGCAGCACCAAGGTCCCAGGCTATTAAGGGGTCTGGGATTGTTATCTACGGCGTCTGCGAGAGGGATCAGATTTCTCTCGATCCCTTTCCGCAGCCTCCTTCTTCGTCATAACAACCTCGCAAAAGGTGGATGTTGCTTTCCATGCCTCTTCCCCTGTTAGCATAGCCGATACTACAGCTGGCAAGCTTAAATCAGCACCAATACTGTTAGTCAGAACGAGCCGTTCCTGGTCCCAGGCAGGACATTCCTCTAAGGTATGCTGCGCGGTATCGCACAACCCATCACAATGATGGCAATTGGAATTTTGTTCACGTCCAATCCGACACAGGTACTCTCCGAAGCAACCGGGTCCGGTGAGAACCTGTGTCAGTCTGAACGTGATATTACCACTTTTTCTTTTAATCCATTTTGTAAAATTGGGCAGGATTGCACCAACACCACATCAGTACCTGCTGGTCCTTAAACACCGGCGAGAGTTTCTTTGATTTTATCGCGAGCCTACTAACGATTTTTGGAGGCAAATTTAATTTTTTTTCTTGTTTCAGTTCGCGGTACTCCAAGACACACATATCAAGTGCTTCGACACACGCACGGAGTGCAGCAAGCCCGCGTGGAGCATCGACAGCGCGCACCGACAGCTCGCCAGGGACTTGGACTTTAATCCCAATAGGTGAGTGACACTTACGAGTATGTGAGCCCTATCTACGAGTATGCGATTGATAGATGCCATAAAAATTGGTATATACTCGTAATATAAATTAGTTTAACCAAGTAGCCTCATTAAATGCGACTAGGAAGGAGTACCTAATAATGAAAATCTAGTATTACCGTTACTTTTCAAATACATATTAAGATTGGTTCCATAAGTCTTATCGCGTATCCGGGTCGAAGGATCATTTTTTTAACAATTTTACACATGTTTGTTTCTTTCAGACAGTTTCACTTGGCAAGCGCGGGAGACGACGCCGCGCTAAACATCTGGGACTACAGACACAGCAAGGAACCTATATTCAGCAGAACTGACCACTCACATTGGTAAGTTCGTATAACTTATAAAAGAATATGTCCTAGACATGCTATTGTGATAACTTTATATTCTTCTAGTTTAGTTAACTGCCTCGTTGTTCTAATCAGACTCGAACTCGGGACCTCGTGGTTTAGCCGGTAAATTGTTTTAAATTCTTCGATAAGGGAATACTGACCAGCCCGAAGTGGAAGTGTTTCAACCTCCCTGTCTCGGGCAGCGCTTTAAGCCGTCGGTGGTGCGCATGATCTCTCTCCGATCGTGTCAAATTAGAGACAGTGAGAATGGAACAGTCTGTACACGTGTTTGAGCACTTGTGCCCTACATTAGGATCAGAGGCAGGTGAAACATGTCCGAGTTTGACCGAAGCGCCGTCGACAGGACAATATTCAATTATAATGTGTTGTTGTCAGGGTGTGGACGGTGCGCTACAACACGTACCACGAGCAGCTGCTGCTCACGGGTAGCTCGGACGCGCGCGCGCTGCTCACGGCGGCCGCGAGCATCTGCGACCTGGACGACGACGGGAAGCGGCTCAGCCAAGTGTACGTGTCGCTGTCGAGTTACTAGTGTGCGGTATGGTGTTGTCAGGGTGTGGACGGTGCGCTACAACACGTACCACGAGCAGCTGCTGCTCACGGGCAGCTCGGACGCGCGCGCGCTGCTCACGGCGGCCGCGAGCATCTGCGACCTGGACGACGACGGGAAGCGGCTCAGCCAAGTGTACGTGTCGCTGTCGAGTTACTAGTGTGCGGTATGGTGTTGTCAGGGTGTGGACTATGCGCTACAACACGTACCACGAGCAGCTGCTGCTCACGGGCAGCTCGGACGCGCGCGCGCTGCTCACGGCGGCCGCGAGCATCTGCGACCTGGACGACGACGGGAAGCGGCTCAGCCAAGTGTACGTGTCGCTGTCGAGTTACTAGTGTGCGGTATGGTGTTGTCAGGGTGTGGACGGTGCGCTACAACACGTACCACGAGCAGCTGCTGCTCACGGGCAGCTCGGACGCGCGCGCGCTGCTCACGGCGGCCGCGAGCATCTGCGACCTGGACGACGACGGGAAGCGGCTCAGCCAAGTGTACGTGTCGCTGTCGAGTTACTAGTGTGCGGTATGGTGTTGTCAGGGTGTGGACTATGCGCTACAACACGTACCACGAGCAGCTGCTGCTCACGGGCAGCTCGGACGCGCGCGCGCTGCTCACGGCGGCCGCGAGCATCTGCGACCTGGACGACGACGGGAAGCGGCTCAGCCAAGTGTACGTGTCGCTGTCGAGTTACTAGTGTGCGGTATGGTGTTGTCAGGGTGTGGACGGTGCGCTACAACACGTACCACGAGCAGCTGCTGCTCACGGGCAGCTCGGACGCGCGCGCGCTGCTCACGGCGGCCGCGAGCATCTGCGACCTGGACGACGACGGGAAGCGGCTCAGCCAAGTGTACGTGTCGCTGTCGAGTTACTAGTGTGCGGTATGGTGTTGTCAGGGTGTGGACGGTGCGCTACAACACGTACCACGAGCAGCTGCTGCTCACGGGCAGCTCGGACGCGCGCGCGCTGCTCACGGCGGCCGCGAGCATCTGCGACCTGGACGACGACGGGAAGCGGCTCAGCCAAGTGTACGTGTCGCTGTCGAGTTACTAGTGTGCGGTATGGTGTTGTCAGGGTGTGGACTATGCGCTACAACACGTACCACGAGCAGCTGCTGCTCACGGGCAGCTCGGACGCGCGCGCGCTGCTCACGGCGGCCGCGAGCATCTGCGACCTGGACGACGACGGGAAGCGGCTCAGCCAAGTGTACGTGTCGCTGTCGAGTTACTAGTGTGCGGTATGGTGTTGTCAGGGTGTGGACGGTGCGCTACAACACGTACCACGAGCAGCTGCTGCTCACGGGCAGCTCGGACGCGCGCGCGCTGCTCACGGCGGCCGCGAGCATCTGCGACCTGGACGACGACGGGAAGCGGCTCAGCCAAGTGTACGTGTCGCTGTCGAGTTACTAGTGTGCGGTATGGTGTTGTCAGGGTGTGGACTATGCGCTACAACACGTACCACGAGCAGCTGCTGCTCACGGGCAGCTCGGACGCGCGCGCGCTGCTCACGGCGGCCGCGAGCGTCTGCGACCTGGACGACGACGGGAAGCGGCTCAGCCAAGTGTACGTGTCGCTGTCGAGTTACTAGTGTGCGGTATGGTGTTGTCAGGGTGTGGACGGTGCGCTACAACACGTACCACGAGCAGCTGCTGCTCACGGGCAGCTCGGACGCGCGCGCGCTGCTCACGGCGGCCGCGAGCATCTGCGACCTGGACGACGACGGGAAGCGGCTCAGCCAAGTGTACGTGTCGCTGTCGAGTTACTAGTGTGCGGTATGGTGTTGTCAGGGTGTGGACGGTGCGCTACAACACGTTCCCATTCCACGGCGGCTGCGTAAATGGACCCTACGACACAATTCCTCGCGATCGCATGCAGATCTACTGTATCGTGGTGTGGATGATCTATTGTCAATTTTGTTTGCAACAGTTTGGAGGACGGCGTGCTGCAGTCGTACGAGCAGCACGAGGACTCGGTGTACTGCGCGGAGTGGAGCGCCGCGGAGCCCTGGACCTTCGCCTCGCTGAGCTACGACGCGCGGCTCGTGCTGTCGCGGGTGCCGCGCCACTTCAAGTACAAGATACTGTTGTAGCTTGCGCCAGGGAACTTCAACGTGCAACTTGGAACAGATGAATGGTGCATTGAGAAATTTAAATTGCACCGAAAGAACCCCAGACAATTTATTGTTTACATTATTATAGTTTATTGTGATATTTGTTACTTATTCATTTCAATAAAATATAATTGTGAAAAATGTATAAATGTTTTATTAATCACTATAGCTGACCCGGCAAATATAATTTTATAAAATGCTGTTGCAGAGGAGTTGTAAAACGTTAAATGCTGTTAAAACAATGTGACTAGAATTTTATATATTGCCAGCTACTACTTATAAAAAAAAAAAACAAAATGTAAGTATGTGTGTATATTTGTTACAACTGATTGGGCTGAGAATGCAGAGCACATAATTGGATCAGTTTATTATAATAATAAACCCAACCCAGGAAAGCCCATCCTGTGGAATTTGTAAATAGCCCAAATTCACGTACATGACTAAAACCTACGAACGCTTCACGCCCCACCGCTTCCATTTTTTCGCAATTGCGAGACAGCTTTTTATTTGTAACTACAATATATTTACCTACCGACAAACGAAATTATTAGATTTTGTTCAAAAAAGTTCAATAAGTAAATGTACGACGACCTCCGTGGCGCAGGGAACGCACGCTCGGATTCGAGTGGGAGGTCGCGGGTTCGATTTCCGCCACGGGCCACTTTGGCATTTTATAATTTCCAAATTGGCTCAGGTCTGGTCTGGTGGGAGGCTTTGGCCGTGGCTAATTACCACCCTACCAGCAAAGACGTACCGCCAAGCGATTTAGCGTTCCGGTACGATGCTGTGTAGAAACCGTTGGGGTGAGTTCACTTACCCTTTCCAAGTTAGTAGGTACGCTAACATCTTCAACTGCATCATCACTTACCATCAGGTGAGATCGCAGTCAAGTACCTACTAACTTGTTAGCGTAAAAAAAAATGTAACGTTTATAGATGAATATACGAGTACATTCAAAATTTCACAATACTATAAATTCTCTGTTCTTGTTTATATAGTAAATAGTTACACTTTTAACATTTTTTATTATTGTATCCTGTAATTTGTAATCTCAATTGGCCTTATTCATAGCTTTAAGTTAATTGTATATCATTTTGTGTAACGCTGTTGATTACATAAAATAAAAAATAAAATAATCTGAATGGGGCGGTAAAACCGAGTTCGGAAAAAATAATAATAAACAAAATAAATAGGATATGTTAGATAAAGCCTACTTGAATAAAAAATGTATACATAATTTATAATTTATTAATAATATTATTACTATACAAACATCTAGTCGTATCTCAGATTTAAACATATTCAGTGTACTTGGGCACTTTGTTCTTGAACAGGTTCCCGCCGTCGTTGGGTCCGTAGCCCTCCACGAACTGGAACGCCGGGTGGCTGTAGATCACCTGGCGAAGCACGAAAACGTTACTTAACCCTAGATAGATCATTTTTAATGTGCGTAACAGATAGTCATGCGTAAAATTGTTAGGCTAGGCTTGTTAGGTTAGGCTTCCCTATGGAAGTGCAGGCGTACTCCGAATTTTAGGTATGATGCTACAAAGTATAAAATATCTGGGTGACCGAGCTTTGCTCGGTTGCCAATAGACAGCAGCAGGGTCGTTTAAAGGTATAGGATAGGATAAGTACAGATGTAGGATGACCAAATAATATATATCCCTAAAAACGTTGGTATTTCGAATGTATGGAGACAATAACAGGACTCTTAACTAACCTTGTCTCGCGTGTAGCCCTCGTCTGCGTCGGTGAGCAGCTCGGGCACGTCGGTGCGCGGCACGTTGAACAGGTTCATGAGGTAGTGCTTGTTGTTGGTGTACAGCGCGCGCTGGTCCGCCCACATCACCTCGCGCGGCAGCCGCCAGTCCTTCATCTTGGGATCCTCGCGCTCCGTGTACTGGTCGAAGTTCAGCCGCTCTATGTCCTCCACCACCTACGGCAAAATCACAACTGCTGGTACTGAACTAAGAAGATGCGTGCACTGCGTGTGCCTCCGACTGCTTGCATGCCTGACTCATGACTGCGTGCATGCGTGCGTACATGGTAATAAGTGATGATGCAGCCGAAGATATTATCGTACTAAAATGGAAGGCATAAGCTCATCCCTGTTTCTACACAGCATCGCCCCAAACACTAAATCGCTTGGTGGTGCGTCTTTCCTGGTAGGGTGGTAACTAGCCACGGCCGAAGCCTTCCACCAGACCAGACCTGAGCTAATTTAGAATCTGAGCGTACTGCGCCAGGGAGGTTGTCAAAAATGGATACAGATTGTACCAACCCTGCGCAAAGGTAGCTTTTGTCCTGGAAAAAAGGTGTTAGTAAACAATTTCTGTAGTAGCAAAATGAAACTGATGCAATAATCTTACCACTTCAACTTCACCACCACCAGTCCAGTCATAGACGAGCAGTTCCGCATGTGTGGAGATGTCTCTGAGGTACTTGTGCTTGTACTGCCTCTCCATCTCCGCCAGGAAAGGCTCTGTCAGGGCCTTGCCGGTCACCTCATACTCATTCTTGCGGGTTTTGATGGCTTCTTGTACCTTGGGATGAAACAATAGTTATTGGAACTTGTCAGCACGGTAAAGGTTTACAAACTCACATGAAAAGAAGTCATCCTTGGAGGCTTAGATACTTAGTTTTACTCATAACATAACTCATAACCACAAGTCTTGTTAAATTTGTACAGAAAATACAAGTGCTGCAGTACTTGCAGGATCCTGAAAGCTTTTTCTTTTTTGGTGGTATAAGATAGATGCACTTTTAAAGAAATTCTGTACCTTGTTAACAGGCAAATCCAGGTAGATAACAAGATGTGGGCGCATCAGGTCCTCAATGGTCTGGGCTCGCAGCTCATAGTACACCGACTTGACACCTTTGCTTATGTACTTCTGGGCGAACATCGCCTCCAGGAACACAAAGTCAGAGTACGGAGACCTCTCCAAGACGACGCCTTGACCTGTGTTCATAAGATGGGCCAGCGCATCAATGTACTGGCTGAATCGAGCAATGTACATCATTATTTGGAAGTTCCCCGCCAGACGATGGTTTGGTGAGCGGTTGAAGTTGACGTGGTCGAAGGTCCGCGTGTCCTCAGGAATATCTTTATCGAACTGACGGATGTCGATACCGTTTGGTCGCACGTAGTGAATATCCATGTTGGCTTCCGGAAAATGCTTCATGCCGAGGTCTTCAGCGAGCGCCGCCGCGAACTTGGTCTTGCCCGCCGCCACTGGCCCTTCGACGACTACGACTTTGGTGTTCTCGTCGAACCTATGCGTCGTTCGGTCGGTCAAACTACGTAACCAAGTGTAGTCTTTGTTCACGTAATCGAAGGGTGCAGGTTTGGGCGGAGGCGGCGGGAGGCTGTTGCGGAACGCCTTGCCCATGATACTCCTGTTCTGGACCACCACACAGCCAGCGATCTTGCCCCCTTGGGCTGGAATCGCCTTCACGAATGTAGTTCTGATTAGACTCGCCATTCTTCTTTGGAGGCTGTAAGTGATGAAAGTCATTAGACGTAGATATTGAGTGATCTAGAAAAATCAGTGATATTGATTAAACTTACCCTTTTCAGTTCATAATAATCAAAATAAAAACCTACAGGACATATGACATAACAACCAGCTGGCAGCTGCTATAGTGTCCAAAGAGTATATAACATAGAGTAATTTGTGTATGTATAATAATATAATCACTACGTTTTACTAGTGTCACAGACCAGGAACCGAGCTAGTGTGCTAAAATATTCGACCACAGATTACTCTATATAACTATAACCACAGAAGCAGAACACATATAACGGAACTGTCCATGGCATGTCCATGGAACTGTATTTCACAGACCACAATAGCTGTATTTGACTATAGACAGCTAACAAGCACCCATTCAACACCCATTGATCTATAATAGGTATTACCTCTTTGCAAGCACCCATCAAGCACCATACAATTTTTTATCCAAGCCATACAAGCACTTAGCACAGACCACAAAACATTTAACTTTTATTTTATCTATGGTGGTGACATTTTGGAATTTGGGCTTTTATCTGCGCTTATTGTCCACAGCTTATTGTCTAAGCACCATGTGAGAAAACCAACAAAAACATTTTATTTTGTAACAATATTTATCGCCATTCGCCAAGTAATAATTTACATCAAACAAAAAAATGGAAACTGAAAACATCAGCGTTGAGGAGTTCTTACCCGCTAAGAACCCTGTAAAGTTAAAAAATGTGAAGCGCCGAGCGGTTTCGGAATCTGGTGAAGTTATGGAGGTGGAAGAGCACAATGGGATCGAAGGAAAGCCTAAACGTGGTCGGCCGAGACCTAAAAGATCTAAGAGGAACGTTGAACCTAACGAGAGCAAAGTTAATATGAGGAAAATCGCTGTGCCAGCACACAGGTATATAACCTCAAAATAAATAATTTGTACATTTTTATGTTTAGGTTTTTGTAAGTTTAGGTCTAATTTGATGCTTAAATCGTAATTATATAATTTTCAAAATCAAAATATCTTTATATCTCATAGGCCTATCTCAAATGTATATGCCGATTATTAGCTATTAGTCCACCTAAAACGAAGAGTCTACAAAGGTTTTAAAGCGCCCTGTGTTCAGAAGAATCCTACAACAAACTTGGCCGGGTTTTGTTTTTTGTTTTCACCATTTTACAATGGCTCTTAAATAGTTACATATTAAGGAGCACACCACGGGTGTGCCCGCGAAATTCATTTTTTTTTGGTTTTTCGCGATTTTTAAGCTGATAAGACATAATAGGCTTATGCCAGTCAAATTGCGATAATCCCAATATTATCATCTCCACATATTAATATAAAAATATCTGTTTGAAAGTGTCAAGTTAAAGAAATTAATCAGAGATTTGCGAGTTACTCACTTAAAACTCTTTACTCGGACTAATTTCCTATGATAGACATTTTTATGCAAAAATTTTGATATGAACATGCAAAGAAGTAATTGCCATTCTCACAAAATGACTGCCATAAGCCTATTATGTGTAATTAGCGTACAAATTGCAAAAAGCCACGAAAATTTTGCGGGCAGATCTGTACATTTTTTGTCTAACATCTGTAAATACCAATCAATACTTTTATAGATACACACCTCTAAGGGAAAACTGGCTCAAGATCTTCACACCAATAGTAGAGCATCTGTTGCTGCAAGTCCGCTTCAATACAAAATCACGCAACGTGGAAATAAGGGTCGGGCCAGAGACAAAAGATGTTGCCAATTTACAGAAAGCTGCAGATTTTGTTAAGGTAACTGAAAAGTTGTACGGTTGACAACCAAATGGCGTAGCAGTAGCAAAGCTGTCTGCGTTGGAGGTTGTGGGTTCGATTCCCACTACTGGTTAATGTGTGTGTGATGAGCATGCATGTTTTCCAGTGTCTCGGTGTTTTTAAATTTATTATATTAATATGTATGTACTATGTCTATTACCTACCCATAATATCTAGTACCCATAACACAAGCTATCCCTTACTTTGGGGCAAGATTGCGATGTGTGTAATATCCTGATATATATTTATTTATACTAGTATCCACTTCTGGTGCTAGCCTTAATCACGTTCTATGATAATTTTAGGAGACATGGAATTAACAATTGCGCTAAGTTTGGAAACTGATTCTTGTGAAGTTAAGGTGGATGAGTTAAATCCATCTGCCAAAATAGTAGACTAATTATATAGCATAGGCTTATGGCAAAGGGTTTTGCGCAAATAACATTTGTAAACTTACGTTTTTTATAATAACTTTGGTTGAAAATACTCATTTACATTTAAAAATCTGAGAACCTGCAAAAAATGATCTTTCAGTAACCAATATGAGGTGAATAGGAATTTTTGAACAATGTTTTATGAAAAAAAAATTAAGCTATGATGTTACTATTTGTGTAAAATTCATTGCTGTGTATAGTTGACTAACATTTGCATTAAACTTAAGAAAATTTTAATTTTGCAGGCTAAAGCCTGTGCTACACGGTTGCCAACAAGCCCGTATGCAGGGGTGACATTGCAGATTTCTGCCGTGTAGCCAGCGTTTCTGCAATGTTGCCCGATTTGACATTCAACAACCTTGGTCAGGAGTCTTGCTCTGCCGACAGTGGTCGGAGAGCGCGGTTGCTAACCGTGTAGCCGCGCGTTCCAACCAACTTCAAAGACAGTCGCGCTCTGTCTAGCAATGAGCGAGCACGTCTTTTCTGATAATAATTGATGTGATGTTATTGAACTGTATCTGAGATCTCTATATTCCCTTCCAGTAGCCAGATATCTTAAAGTACCTAACTAGAATTCATTCTTTGGCAGATATAGCTGGTCTCATATATTTTGTATCCTTTTTTTCTATGAATGTCGAACCATTTCCACCAACTCGTCAAAAAATTATATAAATCATCAAAATCCAATAATCCTATTAAATTTGAGTGACTCAGAAGTAGTCGTTCTTTTAGCCATCGCTTCATCCAAATCCTCTTAGGCTTTTTTCTTTATCTACAGCACACAAGAGTGCCAGCGAAACACCAATTTTTGAATTTTTGATAACGCGGGAGCCATATCTACTCGTCGTGCTCCTACCGCAGTTGTAAACACACTGAAGTTTGCAGCCGTGTAGCCGCAACGCGCGACGGCAGTACCAACCGGCCCTCCAACCAGGTCACCCCTGCATACGGGCTTGTTGGCAACCGTGTAGCACAGGCTTAATTTGGCCAAACCACCCTTAATCTTACTAAATTGACTTAACAAAACACTAATTAAGATGATATTTCTTGCAGGCTTTCATCTATGGTTTTGATGTAGAAGATGCACTCGCTTTACTAAGATTGGACGACTTATTCGTGGAATCCTTTGAAATTAAAGATGTGAAAACCTTGCAAGGCGACCACCTTGGAAGAGCGATCGGGCGTCTAGCCGGAAAAGCTGGACGGACGAAGTTTACCATAGAGAATGTTACAAAGACAAGAATAGTGTTGGCAGACTCAAAAATTCACATTTTAGGCAGTTACCAGAACATTGCACTGGCAAGGCGGGCCATATGCAACCTTATTATGGGCTCTCCACCTTCCAAAGTGTACGGAAATTTGAGAAATGTAGCAAAAAGGGTCGCTGAGAGATTCTAGATGTAGATAAGTAATAAACAGAAATATGTATTTATAGTTTTGGCAGTTTAATTTTTCTTTCCCAATTCAATTTCAATCTGAAAGCGGTGATTCCAATCATCTTTACCAAAAGCTTGTAGATTTCATCATTATCATCATCATCTTCAGTCCAGCATCATCTGAGAATGCTCGAAAGTTATTTTTACTTTTGATGTGATGTATTGAATTTAAAATGTTATCCAAATCAGATTGATATTTTTTTTTTTGGGAAATATAAAACTGGATAGACATGGATTTACAAAGCTTATTTTTATTCAATTTAATCCGATCATTATCTACTAGCTGAAGAAATGTTCTTTTGCTTTACTTTATAATGTAATCCACACATATGAAAAATTGCCTACTGAATATACACAAAAATCGGTGAAGCAGTTTTCAGTTTTGTTACAAACACTTCAAGAGGTGTTGGTGAAATAATAACGACACAGCTGTCAGGAACTTTTTTATTACATAATTATTTGGTATATAAAAATTACAAAAATATGAATATAACAATTATTATTTAAGGTACATTGCTTTTTACAAAGATTTTTATTATAAGGTAAGTTCAACTCAAAGACTGTTAAAATAAAATGGATACATTTTGAATAATCCTGAAATAATTTTAGTATATTCATTGTATTCACAGTTCAGTAGGGCTATTATGCTACAGCCAGAATATGTAGTAGGGGAGCCCAAGAGGCGATTTTTTTAGTTACTCGAGCGTCGTGTGGACCTTAAATATTATATACTGAAAAAAATGAAGTTATAGAAAAAAAAAATTGACTGACCCCGTAAATAAATCTGACAATTATGTCGAGAAGTTTTCTTAATCTGCCGATTTTACAATTTTACTTTAAAAGGATTATTAAGGAAATTCCTTGTCGTAATTCCCAACTCGAGTAACTACCGACTTAGCATCGTTAGCAGCTAATAAGTAGTTACTTTAAAAGCGGAACGGAATGTTATTAAACTAATAATCACAACAAGAATTCATACACAATAAAATAATATGGCATACATAATATCACAATTGTTGAAATAATAATAAACTCAGTATTAATTTATACACATATATCTATTTATAATTGTAATCCTAAACTTATTTACTTAAAATTGCACCAATTTGAATCACCCAGATTATATTCCATAATTATTTCAAAGTACTTTTAATTTATCAATTATCTTATATATTTATATACATAATGTATATTAGTTATTATATTTTTCTAATACGAGAATATCAAAACAATCACCAGTTAGAAACAAAAATCAATACTTTTGAATTATCATGAAAAAATTAAACAAAAATGCGGTAAATAGTAAAAACATAATAGCTACTATAAAACTAATTAACTATAAAAAAATAAATTCATTAATAAAAATTAAAAATCTTTAAATTTTGCAATCTTTTAATGGAGTATCAAGTATAATGGCGCGTGAGTTCGCCTACGGCTCGGGCTACGCCAAGTTAATTTTGCAGTTCGTGCAAAATGATGGGGCATTTTCAAATTAGGATAGTTAGGTTGAGCTGCAAATGTCTCCGTTTCACGTGTGTGCTTGCCTGCGGCTCGGGCTACATGTCGAGCAGGTTAGTAGCGGATCCCAAGTAAGGTCGACTCTCACCTATGTGTTTATTGGATGAAAAATATAATATTTTATATTATTTACAATATGTTTCTGAATCGAAACATATGTTTTCAACGAAACTAGCAAATAGGAGTTCATGATACAATTTTTTTTTAATTGTTAATTAAGAGTCCTGTGAACTACCATGTCTCCCATACAAACGTAATACCAAAATCATTTGTAATTCGTGTATATTTCGATCATGTTGTGGTGTTTTTCGGGTTCGTATAGTAATAATCTATGCTCCTGGCCATATCTGGTTCCGAAATACTGTTGTTAAACGAAATTGTAAACGAATTTGGTTTTGCTTATTTTTATGTCAAAGAGGACATGTTTTCTGCTTATTTGTTTTGTAATAAAAACAACACTATCTCACGTCGCATTAGTTCAGGAGCACAGTTTTTATTGCCCAGTATCCAGATAAAGAAAAACACCACCTAATAAAGAACGTTACAAGTTTTCATTCATAATTTTTGGTATTCCAAATAACACCACAACATGACCGAAATATACACGAATTACAAATGATTTGGTATTTTGAATGTATGGAGAAAACGTAGGTCAGTGCATTCTTCAATCATATTCTAGACTGAAATGTTAGGCAACCCATTTGCAATATATTTATTGACATATTTGATTAGATCTAAAATGGATTTCATACAATAAACAGTTCGGTGAAGGTGTGCAGTGGGATCTTAGACTAGGTAGGGCGAATCGAGCGCACCGAGGCCGGCCGCGACTCCACCTTCGTTGGCATCAGCCAGCTTAGTCCGCAACATGTGGCCCGCTTGCCGGTTGCAGTAGATCTTGTCTTTTGTGCTGTGAACACAAACAAGTTAAGTACTTGACTGCGATCTCACCTGTTGTCGTACTAGTCGTTAGAAGGGGTAAGTAAACTCACC
This sequence comes from Coenonympha glycerion, assembly GCA_963855885.1. NCBI lineage: Eukaryota > Metazoa > Arthropoda > Insecta > Lepidoptera > Nymphalidae > Coenonympha > Coenonympha glycerion. The sequence continues at coordinate 3,408,157 of OY979631.1, forward strand.
CCCAACGGTTTCACGGTAACAGTACACAGAATCGCACCGGAACGCTAAATCGCTTAAATAAAAATATCTGGGTGACCGAGCTTTGCTCGGTAGTATATCTACCCACCAATAGATGGCAGCAGGGGTCATATTTTTTTTGGTAAATTAGACATTTTCTGACATTTTCGACAAATTAATCTAGATCGATTTTTCGCCCCCAAAAACCCCCGTATACTAAATTTTATGAAATTTTTTTCAAATGAAAACGTTTGAGCCGTTTCCGTGATTCGGATTATATAGAAATATATATACATATATATATACAAGAATTGCTCGTTTAAAGGATAAAAAAAATATACAAGAATTGCTCGTTTAAAGGTATAGGATTTGAATTTTCGCTCCAGGATGGCACCCATTCCCCTTAACATTCAGTTGACCTTTCAAAAAACAGAGAATTATTAGTCATCCAGCGTTTCAGCAAGTGATATTCTGTGGCTGAAGAAACGAAGACTCGGAATACATAATAGTATCTAACGGTACAGAAGGCTCTCTACGCAAGATGATTTAAAGATTTCATTAAATTGCGAAAAAGAGCTGATTCGACGTACTAAGATTGCCTCGCGATCGGGCCCATGCAGTGCGTGAAATAGACCGTACAAGAACTAACGCGAGCAAAGTAGCCGGCGCGCGGCGGCCGTTTGAAATTAGTACGTCGAGACGGCTACCTGTAGTTTCTTCGACCACGTGATAAGTGGACCTGGCCTAAGACTCCATTACACTCACCCTATAATAACTCCGAATATGCCCAACTCCGACACCAGATCCGTGAGCGGCGGCGGCACGGCTGCTCCGGGCCGCACCACGTACCCCGACACCTGGCGGAACAATTCGAAACATCGATCAAAATAAATAAATATACACTTTATTTCATATAGGCCTAGCTTACAGCATTGATTAAACATATTAAGGAGCACACCACGGATGTGCCCGCGAAATTCAAATTTTTTGAGGTTTTTCGCGATTTTTAAGCTAATAAGACAAAATAGGCTTATGGTAGTCAAATTGCGTGAATCCCAATAGCGTCTTCACGTGTTTATATAAAAATATCTGCTTTCAAGTGTCGAGTTAAAGAAATTAGTCCGAGATTTGCGAGTTACTTACATAAAACTCGATACTCGGACTAATTTCCTAGGATACACATTTTTATGCAAATATTTTGATATAATTATGTAAAGATGATACTGCCAATCTCGCAAATTGACTGTCATAAACCTCTGATGTGTAATTAGCGTACAAATTGTAAAAAAAACATGAAAATTTTGAGTTTCGCGGGCAAAGTCGTTGATGTCGCCTTAAAGGATCAGCACATACTGACGTCACGCATACATTTTTAAGGCTCCGCCCTGAAGCCGGATTTTTAATTTGTCAAAACTGTTAAATGACACTAATGTATGCGACCGACAGCTGTATGTGCTGTCAGCGGTACCGAAATGTGTACCGCTGTGTGAATGAACCGCGCGACGCCATATTTGAGAAACTCTATTATATTGTTTATTCCTGACGAATAAAAAAGTCTTTTACAAGTTGGGATTATTAGGCGGTTATTAGGTGAACGAAGAAAATGACAGTGGGGAATGTCGAAGGTATAGCGAAACCGTTCCTTGAGGTAGGAAGGGGAGTGCGGGTTATGGAGGATGGTTAACAATAGGGAAAGTAAATGAAGATCACGGCGAACCCTAATGGGAAACCAGTTCAGTCTGGCGCGAAACTCCGAGATGTGGTCAAATATTCCCAAACCAAAGATGAGCCGCATGCAAACATTTTGGATACGCTCGAGCTTATTAAACAGGACAGTTATGTCTGGATTAATGTAATCGGCGTTGTCCAATAAAGGATGGAGAAGTGCTTGTGCTAGGGAGATTTCTGTTTTGATTGGACGGAAATTTTTCCAGCGCAATCGCTGGAAAAATTTCCGTCCAATCAACCAATCGTGGCAAAGATCGTGCACACCTCAGACACTTGGACAGACCAGGAGTATGTGTCATCAATAAAAAGTCCTAGGTTTTTGACATAGTGGCTAAGAGCTAGTTCGGTAGTGTTTAGACGGATAAAAGGGAGGTTTTCAAAAGTCATCTTCGCAAGCTGCTGGCGACTGCCTATAACAATCACCCGCGACTTCCTAGGGTTAACACACAGACTATAGGAGACGCTCCAGGTATGGATACTGCGTAAGTCTTTATTGAGTTTGTAAATGGCATCAGCAACAGAAGTCCGCAGAAGCACCAACATAAACCTGAAGATGATGGTGGAAATTAGAAAAAAGGAGACTAGTAACAGTATTGATGAAGATAGCAAAGAGGAGAGGAGAGAGAACACCGCCTTGAGGAACACCAGCAGTGAGCGGAGGAAATGTGGAAAATATGCTGTCATAAACAACACATTGCTGGCGTCCATTCAGGTAGCTATTGAACCAATCAAGCGCTAAAAAAGAGAAGGGCCCAAAATTGAACCCTGTAGCACACCCATTATTGGGGAACACCCCGGTATATTTTATTTAACCCTGTATTCTCTCCGGCACTAGAATCCACTCGGCACAGGCCAGAACAAAGTCCACAGCCCACTCACCAGCGGCAGTAGGTTGTTGCCGCTTCAGCACAAGAGTGTACTCACCAGCGGCGGTAGTATCCTCTCCATGAGGATGTAGGCGGCTCTCTCGCGGCTGTGGCGCATGCGCAGCAGCGCGTCGCGCACGTCCGCGCCGTACAGGTTGTTGCCGCTTCAGCACTAGAGTGTACTCACCAGCGGCGGTAGTATCCTCTCCATGAGGATGTAGGCGGCTCTCTCGCGGCTGTGGCGCATGCGCAGCAGCGCGTCGCGCACGTCCGCGCCGTACAGGTTGTTGCCGCTTCAGCACAAGAGTGTACTCACCAGCGGCGGTAGTATCCTCTCCATGAGGATGTAGGCGGCTCTCTCGCGGCTGTGGCGCATGCGCAGCAGGGCGTCGCGCACGTCCGCGCCGTACAGGTTGTTGCCGCTTCAGCACAAGAGTGTACTCACCAGCGGCGGTAGTATCCTCTCCATGAGGATGTAGGCGGCTCTCTCGCGGCTGTGGCGCATGCGCAGCAGCGCGTCGCGCACGTCCGCGCCGTACAGGTTGTTGCCGCTTCAGCACAAGAGTGTACTCACCAGCGGCGGTAGTATCCTCTCCATGAGGATGTAGGCGGCTCTCTCACGGCTGTGGCGCATGCGCAGCAGCGCGTCGCGCACGTCCGCGCCGTACAGGTTGTTGCCGCTTCAGCACTAGAGTGTACTCACCAGCGGCGGTAGTATCCTCTCCATGAGGATGTAGGCGGCTCTATCGCGGCTGTGACGCATGCGCAGCAGCGCGTCGCGCACGTCCGCGCCGTACAGGTTGTTGCCGCTTCAGCACTAGAGTGTACTCACCAGCGGCGGTAGTATCCTCTCCATGAGGATGTAGGCGGCTCTCTCGCGGCTGTGGCGCATGCGCAGCAGCGCGTCGCGCACGTCCGCGCCGTACAGGTTGTTGCCGCTTCAGCACTAGAGTGTACTCACCAGCGGCGGTAGTATCCTCTCCATGAGGATGTAGGCGGCTCTCTCGCGGCTGTGGCGCATGCGCAGCAGCGCGTCGCGCACGTCCGCGCCGTACAGGTTGTTGCCGCTTCAGCACTAGAGTGTACTCACCAGCGGCGGTAGTATCCTCTCCATGAGGATGTAGGCGGCTCTATCGCGGCTGTGACGCATGCGCAGCAGCGCGTCGCGCACGTCCGCGCCGTACAGGTTGTTGCCGCTTCAGCACTAGAGTGTACTCACCAGCGGCGGTAGTATCCTCTCCATGAGGATGTAGGCGGCTCTCTCGCGGCTGTGGCGCATGCGCAGCAGCGCGTCGCGCACGTCCGCGCCGTACAGGTTGTTGCCGCTTCAGCACTAGAGTGTACTCACCAGCGGCGGTAGTATCCTCTCCATGAGGATGTAGGCGGCTCTCTCGCGGCTGTGGCGCATGCGCAGCAGCGCGTCGCGCACGTCCGCGCCGTACAGGTTGTTGCCGCTTCAGCACTAGAGTGTACTCACCAGCGGCGGTAGTATCCTCTCCATGAGGATGTAGGCGGCTCTCTCGCGGCTGTGGCGCATGCGCAGCAGCGCGTCGCGCACGTCCGCGCCGTACAGGTTGTTGCCGCTTCAGCACTAGAGTGTACTCACCAGCGGCGGTAGTATCCTCTCCATGAGGATGTAGGCGGCTCTCTCGCGGCTGTGGCGCATGCGCAGCAGCGCGTCGCGCACGTCCGCGCCGTACAGGTTGTTGCCGCCGCCCTCGCGCTGCGGCTTCAGCACGAATCTAATCAAAGGTAATACCTTTATATAAATAAAATTTTTGAATTTCTATTTATTGAAATTTTACCATGACACTTATTGACAGTTTATTTAAACGCGGGGAATGGTTCCAAAAATACTGGCTGCGTTTTCGCGTTAAACTGCTAGGCTGATTCTTTAAAATTATCATAGAACAGATTATCCCCAACGTGAAAGTTCAAATTGTCCACTCTCAAGTTTCCACTTGTGCTCAGAGAAATCCTTTGTCTCGGGCCAAAATACCGACGCCGATCGGAAAACAGGCGAGCGCGAGAACGGGACGGCGAGAAACTCCTCACATTCACGCTTCTCCGGTGTTCACGGGGGTTCTTAACGTGAATCTGTAAGCGTCTCCGGCGCTAACCTCTCCGCGTCGGCCAAGGCCATGTCGACGGCCCTCTCGCCGCTCTCGTCGAAGTCCAGCGAGTAGAGCCCCGTGAAGATGTCTCGCACGCGGCGCGCGGCGGCCCCCGAGCCCATGAACTTCTCCAGCGCGCCCGGCGCCGCCAGCGCTTGCTGCACCTTCTTGGTGCCGGCCAGCTGGTACTGGATGGACGGGCATTTTACAGCTCTGCAATAGAAGCGACATTTTGATAAACAATACTGCCAATGTATTGTGCAAAATTTCTAAACTAAACTAATTGACGCGTCTAAAAATAGTCATATTATAATCTTTTCAAAATGCTCTCCCAATTCTTCTTCTTCTTCTTAGTTAAGAGATTTAGCACAACAGAATTAACACCAATAAACTGAATAAAAAACTCCCGAACATTTTCTGGTGGCGGCCATCAACTTTTACTTTTCTGAATCGCTGCCCTGATGATCATTTAAATAGAGCTGGAGAGGCACTTCTGATCCATGAAGGAGCTGCATCGGAGCTTCAACAGTTAAGACTCCGAGTGCGGGAACGCTGGATTGTCTAGAAGAAAGATGAGAAAGATATACTCACGTGGACCTCTCGACGCGAAGCCTCGCATCCCACTCCTTGGTGGAGGGGTACTGAGCGGGCTCGTAGCCCGAGCGATAGTACACCACCGCGACCGGGTGATTGTCTCTGGAACAAACACATGAGGATAACACAAAAAGTTTCTAACTTATAAAATATATTTAAAAACAAGCTTTTATAAGTAATGTCCGTATTCTTCTCAGCAGACCCTATCATTTGATACCCATATAAAAAAAACTAGTAGTGCATTAAAAATAACTAGTCCGCCATCTTGGGTATTCCGCCATGTTGGATTTAGAATGACGTCACGCCATGCATCGTCATCCAAAAAAAACAGTTCAATTGGTTGAAGATATCTGTTTCAAAACTCAGTTGTAAATTGTAAAGTTAAATAAAAGCTCGTTAAAAGGTGGCAACTTGTGTGGCTATGTTTTGTGTCTTTATTGTTATTATTTTTTTATTATGAGAGTGCTAAAATTAATTATACTTACAATATTAACTGTTTTTTGTCGTTGAGTGTTGTTTCCTCGTAGATCTCAGCGAGTGTTTTCCGATAGATCTGAAAAGATATTTTCATGTTATTCGTTTGTAAACAGTCGATTTTGTCGCTAACAGGAAATAAAGATTGAGCGAATTATCATACCTTTGAACAGGTATAAACATAAAGTAGCTGTCAAAAAACATCTAGTTAATCAGGTTGAAGAATTTATTAAAGACACGGATTCTTGGAATAAAAGGAAATAAGCTGAGTGCCTGGGAGGGTCCTCCAGACCTTAACAGTGCGTATCAGGTACGAGGTATCAAACCGCTTCGTACGTGTCTTTGGTACGTTATCTATGTAAGCCTTTTCGATACCTTGCATTGTTTTATGGTAAAACGGTGACAGGGGAACCTAATTAAATAGTTCTTGAGAACACTCTCCGAAATTCAACCTTTTAACTTGATCCTAATAACACATTAACGTGATAAGAAGTCACAATTAATTTATATCATGTTAATACAAAAAATAATTATTTCATTTAGGAAAATAAAATTTAGCAACCCTAACTGTGTTAGTGGGGTAATGCTGCTGACATTGATACGATATTTGTGCTGCAGAAAAACATCCAGGTCATCCACGCGGACCCCTGTAAGGGGTCCCGGGGTAATCGTTCGGGGCGATGGCCCCTCTCGATGGTGTCGGCGCCGCCTGCAACTACAGGCGGGGCACTGGGTGGGACCATTGCTGGTCCGTGGTGTCGTATCCGGTGACTCCGCCGCGCTGCGATACAAGCCCGCGTGATGTCGCGGGCGATCTGCGAGCGCAGCGGAGTGGAGGTAAATCCTGGTGGTAGCTTGCAACCCGCCGCTCAGCGAGGTCGTGCCCGCCAGTGTATCCCGGTGGGCGCCCGTCAGCCAGCGGCGAGGAAGCGTTGTGGTGTCAATCCGACGTCAGGTCACGTGGCAGACCCCTGATGTCCGGCGGCCGCCGATGGTATGGCGCGATGCCCCGCAGATGCTGGGACCGCGCTCCGTCGGCGCGCGCGAACATTGAGGTGCTCAGGCGGCGAACGTGGTCGTCGAGGCTCTCCATGTGCAGGTCCCTGGAGATGACCTGGTTCCGCACGAAGCGTGGCGCTCCGGCGATGGTGCGGAGCGCGAGCGACTGCTGCGCCCGCAGCGACTTGCGGCCCGGCTCGCTGACCAGCGCGAACCAGGCTGGGGCCGCGTAGGTGAGTCGCGTGCGGACGTATGCCTTGTACAGGCACAGCTTCGCACGGAGAGGCAGGTGGGACGCCAGCACGGGGCGCAGGAGGCCTCGCACGGCGCGCGACTGCGCGACCACGTTCTTCACGTGGGGCCGCATCGAGAGCTTCCTGTCGATGGTCACGCCGAGGTATTTAGCCGTCGGGGTCCATTCGACAGGTTCTCCCAGAAGCGACACCCGGGGCGGCAGGGTGACAGTCCGCCCGATGGAAATCGCCTGAGTCTTCGCCACGTTGACCTTCAGTCTCCAGTCCTTCAGCCATCTGGGAAGTGCGTCCAGTGCACGCTGCATCTTGGTGGCTGCGTGTGGGGCGTTCAGCGAGGTGGTAACAAGTGCAGCGTCGTCGGCGTAGAGCGCCAGCATGGCGCCGCCGACCACTGGGATGTCGTCCGTGTATCTGCTGTAGCAGACGGGCGACAGGCAGCTTCCCTGGGGCACGCCAGCACGGATGGGTCGTTCTGCGGACAGCACGTTTTCAACCGCCACTTGAAAACGTCTATCTTGCAGGAAGGTGGCCACAGTCTTGACTACTCGACGGGGAGTAGTAGACGTGGACAGCTTGTAAACGAGGCCGGCATGCCAGACGCGATCAAACGCCTTCTCCATGTCCAGGAATACTGCAACAGAGTGCTCCCGCTTATTATAAGCGGCAGCGAGGTGGTGCAGTACTCGCGTGACTTGGAGCGTGGTGGAGTGTTCGGCACGGAAGCCGAACTGCTCGTCGCGTGGCTGAAGGTGGGGCGTGATGTGCAGCAGCAGCAACTTCTCGAAGACTTTCGATATCGTCGACAGCAGCGTGATGGGACGGTAGCTCCCGGGTAGCAGGATGTTCTTCCCCTGTTTCGGTATCATGATGACTCGGCCGAGCTTCCACGAACACGGGAAGTGCCCGGTCCGGAGGATGCCGTTGAACAGCCGCGCCATCGCCGCGATGGATCGCTGTGGTAGATGGCGCAGAGCTTCATTAGTGATGCGGTCGGGACCGGGCGCTTTTCGTAGTTTAGTCCGCCGAATCATCCGGTGGACCTGCCCAGGGGAGAACACGACGGGATCTTCCGTCGGCGCTATCGGCGTCTCGAAGTAAGCCTCCAAGTGTCGCTCGATGGTGTCAACGTGCTGCACATCAGTGGTCGGATTCGGTGTAAACTGCGTCTCCAGGAAGTCGGCGAAAATCTCCGCTCGGTCTTCGGCACGGTAACGTGGGGTTCCGTCACTGGCCAGGAGAGGCTAATCGGAGTAGGCTTCCCGGAGAGGTGGCGGCAGAGGCGGTGTAGGCCGGACCAGTCGTCGCCGGCTCGCTCGATGGTGCGATGCCAAGACTCTACAGCTACTGTTTCCAGCGCTTCTGAGATCTTGGCGGCCAGAGCGTTGAGCCGCGTCTTCATGGTCGGGCACCGCCGGACTTGCCATTGCCGTCGCAGTTTCCTCTTCTCCTCAATCATCGCCTGGATGAAGGCCGGGAGGTGTGGAGGCCTGCGAGTGGTAGCAGCGTCGAGCTTGGACTCTCGAAGCGCGGTGGACAGAGTCGCGCTGAGGTCCGTCGCGAGGCGGTCGACGTCTGCGGGGGTCTCCACTCGGAAGGACGGCGTGTGCTCCGCCATGTAATCGGCGAAGGCTTGCCAGTCCTGGCGATGTTTTGGAGAAGGAGGCATCGTCATCATCGGCACGCTCTTCAGCGTCAAGAGGACAGGTTGGTGGTCGGAAGTGAGGTGGTCATCCAAGACGTCTATCGACGGCGTCGCGGCGAGGCCGCGTGTAACGGCTATGTCGATGACGTCTGGTGTGTGGGCTGCACAGTACGGATAGTGCGTCGGGACCTCTGGCCCTAGCACCTCGTAGCCGTGGCGGTCTGCATCGTCCAGGAGGCGTCTGCCATCCGGTGACACGAAGTTGGAGTTCCACGCCGTGTGCTTCGCGTTGAAGTCCCCGGCGATGATCGTGGGCAGCGGCGAGTCCAGCAGGGTGCGGACGTCAGCCACTGCGAGTCGATTCGTCGGGGGCTTGTAGAAGGCGAACACACGGGTGGGCTGGCGATCGACGCAGACCTCCACGCCGAGGGCGTACGACGTCTGCAGCTGTGGTACTGGCAGCACTTGGTGGATGACTTTCCGACGGACCAAAACTGCTAATCCCCGGTAAGCAGTCCCGATCGGCGAGGTGTGGTCCTCCCGGTAGACATAGTATCCGGAAACCTTCAACTTGTCTACTGGTCTGAGGTGGGTCTCGTTGATCAGGCCGATGTTCACTCGACGCTGAGAGAGCAGGTGTTTTAGAAGACGGGCTTTCTGCGAGGAAAGCCCGTCGGCATTCCAGAAGGCGATCCGGAGCTCTTCACCCATGCAGAAGCTCCGTGATGCACGCCACGAGCAGCGGGATCGGATCGCGCTGCTCCTGGATCGCCATCAACACCTGGTGCAGGGTGCCGATGATGCGGGTCGTTCTGGCGTCCAAGGTGCCGCGCGCCGGCTGAGGTGTCGGCTGCGGCAGTGCCACGCGCTTCGCCTTCGTCCCCCGGGGCTCGGGGGCAGCGACCACGGTGGTCTTGGACTGTGCGGGCGGCGCTGGAGGGGCCGTCGTCGGGCGTTTCAATATAGGCCGCGGCGCTGGAGGCTGCGGCGTCGGACGTGGCGCCACTGCGGGCGGCGCGGCTGTGGGCTGCACGGCTGGGGTTCGCGCGGTTGTGGGCGGCGCGCCTTCGCGCGAGCCCGCGCGCTTGCCACGCCGGCGACGGCGGCGCTTGCGGCCCGGCTGCTGCTGTGGCTGGTTGGCGGCAGCCATGAGCGAGCCGGGCGCGTCGGCCTCGGCAGTACCGCTGCGCTTCGCTGCAGCGGTGCGCGCAACGGTGCCCGCGCGGCGGTTGCGTGACTCGCTGCGGTACACCGGGCAGGCAGCGTGGTTGGCCGTGTGCGCGCCTCCACAGTTTGCGCACGTCGGCGGGTCCTCCCGGGGGCGCGGACAGTCCCGGGCCGGGTGCCCCTCCCCGCAACACACACAGGCCACCGGCCGGTGGCAGTTGTGGGAGGAGTGCCGGAACTGTTGGCACCGATGACATTGCGCGGGGCCCTTGCGGCCGCGCCACGCTTCGATGGTGACGCCGGGCATACACAGGAGCTCGTGCACCTCGTATATACCCGGCGTGACGTCGGGTGTCCGCTGCAGCTGCGCGAACATCAGGCAGCCCGGCCGACCCGGGCGCGCGGGGATGGTCCGCACGTGCTCCGGGACGTACCCGAGCTCGCGCAGCTCCTCCTCGACTAGTGCCGGCTCGGTGTTCGCCGGCAGGCCGCGGATCGCCACCTTCACGCTCCTCTCGGCAGGGAGCGAGTAGCAGAACCACGAGATTCCGCAGGCGCTCTCCAGCTGCGTGAGATAGCGCTGGATGGCGCGGAACTCGTGGTCCGATTTTGGGATGAAACGTACGCCCCTGCCGTACGGGCGTCCGTTGGGAGCGTGTCCAAGGAGCTTCTTGAGCTCCCTGAAATGCGTCGGCCAGTCCGGCAGCACCTCGACGACAAGCGGAGGGTAGCGCGCGGACGGCTTCGGCGCGGTGGCGGCGGCGGCGGCGGCAGTGGCCGTGGTCGCGGCCGAGGAGGAGGCAGCGGCCGACGTAGAAGCGGCGGCGGCGGTGGAGGCGGCGCTCGCCGGCGGAGATCGCGGCGGCGCCGGCCTCTTTGCCGCGCTCGTGGTCGCGGCGGCAGCCGCGTACGACGGGCTCGTCGACGTTTCCATCGGCGAGCCCGGCGAGAGACGCGGCATGCTGGGCGGCGGCGTAGTGATTGGCATTGCCTGTGGGACTCCAACTCGACCCTTAGGCGGGGAGGGGAAGCGTCCCACAGGTATTGCAGGTGTCGGCGGGCGCGGCGCGGGGTAGCGTGGCGAGCGCGGTCGGGGTACCGGCGCGGCGGGAACCGGCGCAGTCGGTACCGACGCGGCCAGCGGCGGCGCAGTGGGTCTCGAGGCGGCCGAGGCGGCGGGCGGCACGGAGGCCGCCGCCAGCTGCGGCGCAGATGAGATTGGAGTCGTCGGTGCTTGTCCGACGGCCTCCAGGGACGGCATCGATGGCGCACGTGATGGCGCCGGGGAGAGGACTGGGGGGCTCGCTACAAAGCGCTCCTCCCCAGCTCCCTGGGATGGTCCCGGTCGTGGCGATGTGTTGGCGCGGTCGGCCGCGAGCGACCGGACCGCATCCAGCAGGCCGGAGTGTGCCGACGACTGCACGAAGACCTTACGTCGCAGCGGGCGCGGACGAGTCGCGCGGCGCTGCGTCTCCGCAGAGGTCTGTGCGGTTGGTCGTGGGCGTGGCATCGTCGTTGACGCGCACGGGCGCGGTTCGCGTTACGCGCACGGGCGCGGGATCGCGTACACACGCTCGGTGCGCGGCTTCGGACTCACGCTCGGGCGTGGCTTCGGTCGCGGAAGGCGTATGCGCGTGGCGGAGCTGCCTCTGGCGTGGCCCTAGCGGCGGCGTGGGCACGCCACGCCTCGCCGGGCCCGGGTACCGGTGATGCCGCTGGTGGCAAGTCGGTATCCGGACGTCGACGAAGGCGACGTGTTGTTCCCAACACCAGCCGTGGGAGCAGTGGTAGTTTCGGAGAAGCAGTCGCCGAACCGAAACTTACGGGCCCGAACGCCGGCGCAATACGTGTGCGCACGACGGCAGTCGGGCGCGTCTGTGCTGCAGAAGAGGGCTGTTCGTGCTATTTATAGAATGGGTCCAAGAGAATCCCTCAGAGATAAATTTAAAGAATTTAATATTATGACGATACATGGTCAATATATTTATGAAAATATAATTTATGTACATAAGAATATTAATAAGTTTACTAAGAAATGTGACCTGAATACCATTAATCTCAGGAACAAGCATAAGCTCGTGTTAAACAGCACAAGATTATCTAAAATTAGCAAATCATTTGCATGCAACTGTATAAGATTTTATAATAAGTTACCACATCATGTATCTGAAATGTCACTTAATAAATTCAAAGGGTTTGTCAAGCCTAAACTCATTCAAAAGGCATATTACAATATTAAGGACTATATTAGCGACACAAACCCTTGGAATTGACTGATAAGTGGTAGATTGCTCTGTTGTCGTTGCTAGCCTATTTTTAGTATTTATATTTATTTTGTTAAATGGTGATAACATAAAAAAAAATACCCGGCTGAGTTTGTTGTGGGCTTCTTCTCAGCGGCAGGGCGCGTTTGGAACCCTCGTAAACTTAGTTTTAAGTCGACTTGTAGTTATCACCATTATTATGCAAGAAATGTCATGCCGACGTTCGCAAGTGCCTGTATGTTAGGCCTATGTGAAATAAAGACTTTGACTTTGAATTTTGTGACATGAACAAACCTCATATCATTTTCATTAATCTACACATTGTATACCATTGATGTATGTGTAAAACTTTGGTGTAAAATAAAAATTTTCATTTTGACTGCACCATAATGTCCGGCCGCTTCTCGGATATCTCGAACTCGTGGAACCTCTGGTCGCAGATGTTGTAGGAGACCTCTTCGACGCAGAACAGCACGACTGCGCCGGGGACTCCGAACAGGTCGTAGGCCTCCGTTATGCCCGAGCAGAGGCCGGAAAGGGCGCGGTTTTCGGGCATCTACAAATGATTTTCGTAACCTTAATAAATTAAAAATAAATAAAAAAACCGGTCACCACAATTCGCCATATCGTGACGGCGGCCATTTTGGATTTGAAAATTGTCATGGTGTATAGAATGTATTCTACTAGTCAAGTCATTTGATAGTGATTTCATTTTTTTTCACAACTCTAAATATGGGTAGTATATTTAGGTTTGTGAAAAAATGAAATTCGCTATTTTGTGATGGCTGTCCATCTTGGATTTGAAATATATCTTGAAATTTAAAAAAAAAGATAACCACAATTCGCCAGTTGTGGTGGCGGGATCCTTGGATTTGAATGTTATATCATAGTGTATGAGTAGTATGGTTTCTACTAGACAAGCCTTTGATACTCGCATTTGATACTCAAATTGAGAGAATTGTAAAATTATGTAAATGTATTAGAATTAAGACTTCCGTGAGTGGACATTAGAAGAAGGAAATAAAAGGCTATAAAGAAAGAAGGACTCCTGTTGGGTCTGAAACTGGTCGGGCGATTCTGACCCAATAGGCGTGAGTTTATAGCCGTTTATTTCCTTCTTAATATGTAAATGCTTTTAACATCTTTCTGTATTTCCACCTACCATCAGGTGACATCAAAATACAAATTGCGAGGGAATTGAAAAAACATTGTACTTACATTTTTTATTAGATCAGGTTGACCTAACTGTCGTAGGATGTAGCTGAAAATGAGAAATTTGAATTACATTAAGTCATTTTTAAGACACCCCTTTTTTAAAAACAAATTTATTATTGTCTGATCAGGTGTTAAACATGTTCAGGTATATTTTGATTATAATATCCATTTGACAATGTCAAACCAAAACATTTGCACTGCACAAGGAGTGGAAAAATGTGGGAAGCTGTGGAAAAGGAAGCCGAAACTGTGGAAAGGATGGGCAGAGGTAATAAAGGTGGTCTAAGTTATGAAAACGTATGATGGAATTGAGAAAAGGGTGGGCAGACCTGTGGCATTGGCGGAAGGGGTTGTGCGAAAGGTGATTGTTGCTATGGAAAATATGGATAAAAGTGAAATAAAGCTGGGCGAAGTTGTGGAAAAGGTGGCCAAAGCTATGAAAAAGATAGGCAAAACTGTAATAAAGGTTGGCAAAGTTGTGGAAAAGGTCGCTGTAGCGTGAAAATATGTGGAGCAGTTGTGAAAGATGTGGACACAGGAATGCATTATGTGGACGCATGTGCGGAAATGTGTGATTTGATTTGACAGCACCGAATTCACAATTAAACAAATTAAACATAAAAACTATCAAACAATAAACATGCACTACGCTGCGCAATACACTTTCAACGATTAATTATAATTATGCTATAAAAGTTACAGTAATTTTTAACCAAGAACTAGAAATTTTACATTAAAAAAAACATTGAAAATACATACATCACACGACACATATACATGCATTTAAAATATAATGAGCGAGTAGAGGCATGCTAACATCATTATTACACATAAGTAAGATATCTATGTTATCAAGTCTAAATTTAATTAAATACATCAACACAAAATAATGTCATGTGTATTAAAATGAACAATGTATATTGTATACCTATAACCCATACACTATGTACTGTAAGAGATCGCTGTGTAGCGATAAGGCCGCCATATTGGTATACTTGTTTAGTAATTTATTTTGTTTATATTTTTAGTTCTTAAGTATAGGTTTTGGTGTATAATAAAGAATTTTTTATCTATCAATGTAATGAAATCCCTGTGGGACTCTCAATAAAGGGCATATTCAGGCCCTATAAAACAACTTATTTGTCACAAGTCGCTTCAAAAGCGAAAATAGCAAAACAACTCTGTCATCGCATCTATAAAATTAGTCCACCCAAGTCCAGTTGTTACACATCTACATGCTTTTTAATGAAAACTGCTCAAAATTCCTAATTCACTTCATGTTAGCTCAACTGCATAAAAATAATCGTTCGGGAACCAATGTGCGGTGAATGGAGATTTTTGAAAAAAAAATGTATATTATATGGATGGCTATATGATCCTTCTGTCTGCGGAATTATCTTTTCCATAAGCCTACAATTTATAGTTATTATTTAGTCTACTACGTATTTGCGGACAATAAAAAAAAATGAATATTGTAAGCTAATTTTGGTGTACCACCTTAATTGAAATAATTACTTACTTTTACAACTTGTGACAATTATAAGGTGTTTTATTACGTTTGAATATCAACTCGATTTATGCAAAACTGTTTTCCAAATAAACGATATCTAAAGTTTAAAGGTGCGTTTACAATTTACATTGATTCTAGCGGAGATATATTGCGGAACAGAAATACTAGTTCCAACAGAAACCGTCGAAAAAGGTGAGTGTTATCTTTTAAAACTACCAACCCCTGGCTCCCAAAAATGATCCCACGGAAGTTTCTAATAATCCTTCCGTATCCCTTGTCTAAATTATGAAGGGACCCTTTATGCAAACCTTTGTACCTTCACAAATCGCAAAATTTCCTATCAACCTTTCCTAAACTCGCATAAAGTATATCAATCTGCTGAAGAAATTAATAAATAATTTAATCCTTTGTACTCATTTTCATGTGTTTTCCGTGCATATTTAGCTTATATGGTACTGATAAATTTCAATTGAAGCAGACAAAACCGAAGGAAAATTTTTAAGTTATTGGAATGTGGTGGCTTTAAAACTTCCAAATAAAAACGTTTAACACATTATTTGTGGTATTTACAGTTTTTTAGATCCGTATCCGCGTTTTTATGTATTTATATTTGATTTATGTATATAGGTTTCGGATGTGGATTTGCTTAAGTGGAATCCGATTTTCTGGAAGTCCCGCGGGAACCGTAGATTTTTCCGGGACATAAGTAAAGGATGAGAATTGAGACAAGTAAGTATCTTTGCCAGGACAACGGTCTCAGTAAACATAACGAGAAAGACGAGCGACCTCATCATTTCTTTCCATCAGGCACGAATATCGTAAAACCTATGATTCCAACTTACTTAACTTTTTTATTCTAATAGATTTTTTTTTATCCTTATAAACTTTCTGGCTAAAGGTTGTTTGGAACGAAGATAGTTAATAACCTGCATAGACACATACGCTACTTTTTATTGCGAAGAAAACACGATTCATTCGCAGTTTGTGAAAAATATGTTATCTCAGAAAAACAAAAATACACGATTCTCGCGAGATTTCTGAAAAAAAAAATCCCAAAATAATATACTACTCTGACGAGATTTGTGAAAAAAATTTTATCCCGGAAAAATACGCGATTCTCGCGAGAATTATGCGAAACTTTTTATTCCAAAAAAATACGTCTCTCGCGAACTTTTTAAAAAACTACACGATAAAAAAATACACGTAACATGATCCTCGCCAATTTGTAAGAAAAACAAAATCCAGAATTTGGAATGGATCATATAATTTTGAAAGATGTGTACCCTAACTCCATATCCAGCAATAGATTTGATTTAAGTTTAATATTGTATAAAAAATTTAACATTCCATATTATTCCACATAGTAATTATTATGTACAACAAATAGCCCTTCCACCGACTTTGCAGACATGGCTCAGGGAACATCTCTCAAGTGCCAAAAATGCTTCTAAAATACATGCACGCCAAACTTACTACTAAATTCTAAATCTATAATGCTCTAAAACTGTTTTAAGGTTCAATGTATTTCAAACAGTATTAAATATTAATATTATAATTTATGTTAACGAAACATTAATGAGAATTACACTGGTGTTAAGGTGATTCGGCAAGATTATCCCGACAAATCCAAATTTTATTTAGCTTTTTGAAAATAGTAGACTATCTATAGACATTTCATTCAACGAAGACACTCCCCACTCTGTCAAAATCGTTTGTTTCATTCGATTCGCATGGAGTTTGACCGAGTGGGACGCATCTTCGTGGATTGAAATATCTACACACATTGTGAGTTTATGGCAAAAATATATTTGCGCAACCAATAGTATCATAGCTACATGTTTTTTATAAAACTTTTCTCAAAAATCTCCATTTACCTCGTTTTTGTTCCCAAACGATCATATTACCCTTTGGAACAACTGTGAACCAATATGAGGTAAGTAAGGATTTTTGAACAGTTTTTACTAAAAACACGTAGACGTGTAGGTTCTTGTTATTTGCGCGATTATCATTACCATAAACTTACAATGTGTAATAAGTCTGTTATTTGCTAAAAACTGGATAAAATCGAATCAATCACGCAGGAAAATTTTACCCATCCACCTTAAATTAATCTTGTTATAAAAATATCTCCATCTAAATCCAATGGACAAGTCTAAATATAGTCTATCCTTTCCAAAATGTACCCATTAGAAAAGTATAGCACTATAAAGGACTGTCAATTTAGTTTCGAAAGACAAAAATAACACCAATGTATATCGAGGACATGTCAAAACATCATTCAGTGCATACAACAAGCCAGAAAAAAGCAAAAGCGTGCCAAAAAGACAGATAATAAAAACAAGCATTATAATTATCATAATAATTTGTGTGAGGATTGAGGAATAATATTAATTTGTGTGAGTAATGAATGAATATAGCGTGCATATGCATAAGCAGTCACATGAGAGATGTCGACTGAAATCGTGAGCAAACGCAATGAGTCGTGACCTTCTTTATGGAAATTAAAAAAATGTGTCTATGCTCATTCAAAAACTTGAGAAACTTTTTTTGACATAATGCACGTATAAATGCATCATCTCATGTACGGCAATAATATACTATAAGTAAAGTTTTGAAAGTACAGTTTGGCAAAAAAGAGTAGAAAAAAATGGGGGCGCCACTGTCCAAAAATATTTCAAATGACGCAATATTGAATTTAGAAATACAACAGTTTAATTAATTGTAACATGTATCAGTAAAAAACATAGTTACATTTCAAGACCTCTAGCCAAGCCTCTTGCCTGAGTCATGTAAAATATAATTAAAATTAAAAAAATAATGAGCATAGACAAAAAAAGGTCACGGGCGCATCGCGTGCAAAGTCGGGTACCAAGTTAGGGCCGGCAGATGCGAGGCCAGGGCGCCGAAACTGGACGCCACCGTGTTGAACTCCACTTGTTTGATACGATTGCCGTCAGGGTTTTGCATCAGGTAGTCAGATCGGAACAGCCCCAGGCTGAGCGTCTGAAACGTTCAGATCAAATATATACATTCAATCTATGATTTAAATCGCTAGATGGGCTCTAAGCCTACATTTCGCACATCAAAAACGTCTACAAACGATGTTTTTGGATGTTTAGGGCTCATCTATCGACTTAAATGTTTGCATTCAATGCTTCTATTTAAAAAAAATTGACCTATATACAGGACCCGTCACCCGGTCACGCAGGATCACCAGTTTACTGGCTGCAAATTATTCATTTAGGCCCGACGGTGGCTCAGTAGTAATGGTCACCATCATCATTCGTAGGAATTTTGACAGATGGCTTCATTTTGCTTGTAAAAAGGGTAACGTAAAATATTCAGATGAGCTCATCCTTACTCAAAATCTTCACATCTTAATTATTTATTTATTATAAATGGAAATATTTTTTTACCAAAATATACTAATAACAATTATAATACATAGAAAAATAAAGGTTTTATGGTTATGATGGCGGACAGAACCCTTGGCTTAGTTCACGAGTCTGACTCGTGCTTACCGGTTTTTATTTTAATTTGATTTAACTACATGGGGACTTAAATTCATAAAGATATCAAGCCAACTCCATACCTAAGTTTAATTCCGTGATAATAATTATAAACTTACATCCTTACATACATAGTTACTGTGACGTATTGAAACATCAGATCCCGATAGCAGACTGGTTTATTGTTACTTTTATGTGACTACCTACAACTATACACATCATCATCCTCCTCTTATTCACAAATACATAGATATTAGAAACATCTATAAAGATTTACTTAATTACATGTTATAGGTATAAATATTTAGGAAATATTATAATATAGGAAAGGTCAACAGTACCTGCACTAAAGGTATATCTATGAGTAGGTACATACTTATGAATACTTATGACATATTTTACAATTTTATATTTTTCCTTGCTGTTTTATTTTTTTAACACATTGTAGTGCCGCTTCCCGACGCGGGCGTCTATTTTCTTCGTTTTGTATATCAGGTGCATTTTGAGGAACTTTACTAAAGTTATCATCGACCTGCGAACCGTCCTCGATATCAGCTCGACAGTCCTCCCACTGTTCAGTCTCCTGAGTGTTGCTATTATTTGTGTGAGGGGCGTCTTCAGTCTCATCTCTAACCGGAGGCACTAGCGCTAAAGAGTGACGAGACTTTCGTTTGTTAGTGAGTATTTGATCAATATGACGTTTCTGTATTCGACCATCCTTAGATTTTACGACATAGGTCACCGGACTTTTACGTTCTAGAACCTCACCTTCGACCCATTTCGAACTATTCCGGCCGTAATCACGTAACAAGACCGCGTCCCCGGGGCGCGCCTCGCGCAGCGCGTGCGGCGGTGCAGCGCGCTCCGCGGCCGCCTGCTGCGCGACGCGGACGCGCTCGGCCGCGTCGGGCCGCAGCAGGTCGAGACGCCCGCGCAGCCGCCGCCCGAACATGGCCACCGCCGGCTCCCGCCCCGTGGTGCTGTGCTCCGTATTGCGATACGTAAAAAGAAATCTACTCAGCGCTGTTAAATCGTCTACTTTTTCGATAACGGCTTTTTTTAACACTCTCTTGATAGTACGCACTGCGTTTTCCGCGGCACCATTACTGCTCGGATGGTACGGAGCTATCAGAGTGTGCTTGATACCGTTCTTTTTTAAATACGAACCGAACTCGGCTGAAGAAAAAGGCGGCCCACCGTCACTAATGACCATTTTCGGCAGGCCAAATCTTGAGAACGTATGTCTCAAACGACCGATCACATTAGTAGCCGTTATACTCGTAAGCTTTTCTACTTCGATCCACTTCGAATGTGCGTCTACGATCACTAGATAGTACGCGTTATTAAATGGCCCTAAAAAGTCAACATTCAAACGAGCCCACGGCTCCGCGGGCCACGGCCACGAGTGCAGCGGGGCGGCGGGCGGCGCGACACGCTGCGACAAGCACGCCGCGCACTGCGCCGACACGCGTTCGATGTCGGCGTCCAGGCCTCCCAGAAAACATAATTGCGCGCGATCTGTTTCATTTTAACTATTCCCGGATGTCCGTCGTGTATTTCTCTCAATATCATCTCGCGTAGTGTTTTCGGAACTATCACCCTGTAGCCCCAAATTAAACAACCTTGATCTATGTAAATATTGTCTTTTCTATTAAAATACGGTTTTTCGGCTTCAGTTCCTACTTTACTCGGCCAACCGAACATAACGTAACCATAGATTTTACTCAGTAAAGGATCCTTCGCGATTTCAGTTTTCACTTCTTTGAAACTGACCGGAAAATTTTCTTGAATAAAATTTAAGTAGCTGCATTTTTCAGTCTCGCTCCTGGCTCGACCACCAGTCGAGTTCAGGGGAAGCCGAGAGAGCGCATCGGCCTGACAATTTGCTGCGGACCTGAGACAAATTCAATTTCGAAATCATACGCACTGAGTTTTATCGCGTACCTTTGTAACCGGCTGGCCGCGGTCAACGGAATTCCCCGTTTTTCACCAAATATATAACTGAGAGCGCGATGATCACTACGGAGAATGAAATGTCGCCCGTATAAATACTGGTGATGTTTCGTTACACCAAATACAATAGCGAGCGCCTCTTTATCGACTTGAGAAAAAGAAGATTCGCTAGAAGTAAGCGTTCTAGATGCACAGCACACCAAGCGCTCCACGCCGTCTCCGTATCGCTGCAAAAGTGCGGAACCCAAACCGTAGCTACTACTGTCTACGGCTAATATGAGGGGGAGGTTCGGGTCGTAGTGCGCCAGCACCGGGGAACTGCTCAGCACCTTTTTAATTCTATTAAATGCCTTCGAACAATTTTCGTCCCATTTCCATTTAACATTTTTCTTTAAAAGATTATACATGGGTTTCAGAATATCACTCATATTAATACAGAATTTTGAGTAAAAGTTTACTAAACCCATAAAGCTTTTTAACTGTGTTACATTCGTGGGAGGCGGTGCGGCAACTATCGCTTCGATTTTTTTATCATCAGTATGCAATCCGTGTTTATCTATTTTATATCCCAAGTATGTAACACTGTCTTTAAAAAAATTGACATTTCGACCAATTGATTCTGAGACCGTTCTCTTTTAATCGCTGCAATACCGCTCTTAAGTTACTTAAATGTGTACTTTTATCTTTCCCTGTAACGCAAATATCATCGGCAAACACGGCCGTTGAGGGCAACCCGCTTAAGGTTTCTTCCATAATCTTCTGAAAATTTTCAGGTATACATTTAATTCCGAAAGGAACGCGCCTGTACACAAAAGTACCTACGTGAGTCGTGATTGCCGTCATCGGTTGTGAATCTTTTTCTAAAACACACTGTTGGAAAGCATTAGACAGGTCGAGCTTCGTGTGCTGCTCGCCCCCGCGCAGGGCGGCGAACAGCTCCTCGATGCGCGGCAGCGGGTAGTGAAAGTCTTTGAGAATCGGGTTTATAGTGATTTTATAATCGCCACAGATGCGAATCGATCCATTAGACTTGACGACAGGTACTATAGGAGTTCCATAGTCCGATCGGTCGACTTTATAAATAACGCCTTCCCGCTGCAAGCGATCGAGCTCACGCTCGACTGGTTCTCGAAGTGCAAGCGGCAGCGAACGGGCCTTCACGAACACGGGCGTGCTGTCTTTTAAATGTAAACGAATTCGCGACTTGAATGTGCCGAGCCCCTCCGCGAACACTTCGGGAAATTCCTCCTTTAAATTATTTTCACTACACTCACGAGTATTATAACATTGTATGACAGATAGTTTCAGTTCTTTTAGCCAAATTCGACCCATGAGAGGCGGGCCCCCATTCTCGATTACGTATAACTTTAATGAATTTGCCGATTTTGACCCACAGGCCACATTAACCAAAACATATCCCATAGTCTGAATGATGTCACCGGTATAAGATTTTAAGATTAAAGACTTCTTTTGCATAGAATATTTACTAAAAAATTTGTCATAATACGATTTAGATATCGCCGAAATCCTACTGCCGGTGTCAATTTCAAACTTGTGGTCTATATTATCTACTTTTAAATTCGCGTAATAGGGGCCATCATCTCCGCCGCTTATCATATTAAAAAAATGGCAATCACTGTCACTGCTTGTATCGGAATTATTAAAATAGATCTGACCTTTCTTTTGATGTCTCGTACCGACACTCACATCACTTTTGCTTTTCACCTTTTCACAGACACTTTTTAAATGGCCTTTTTCACCACAAAAATCACAAGAATAATACTTATATCTGCACCTGCCCGGGTGCACCCGGCCGCACGAATCACAAGACCGTCGCGCGCCGCCGCCGCTCGCACCGCTAGACCCCGCGCTCGCGCCGCTCGGCCCAGCGCTTGCACCGCTCGGCCCCGCCGAGCCGCCCGCGCCGCGACCGCTCGCCGGCCGCGCGCCGCGCGCCGCGCCTACCCGGTGTAACCCGTCGTCATCCTGTGCGCCTGCCGTGGGGTCTGCACGCTCGGGGCGCTCGTCGCGCATGCCGTGGATGCATGCCGTTCCGCCGCCTCGAGCGCAAGAGCGAGCTCGACTGCACGCCGATAGTCAATATTCTTTTCGGCAAAAAGCCTCGAACGCATCTCGTCGCTGATGAGTCCCGACACGAATTGATCTCGCAGGTTCACCTCGAGTTGAGTTCCGAAACAGCACGTTTTAGCGAGATGTTTTAAGTTTTGTAGGTAAACTTTGATGCATTCGCCATGCTGTTGCTTTCTTTGCCGAAATATATGCCGCTCTGCTATCTCCGATCTCTCCGGTTCCAAGTGATCTTTCACCACCTTCACCAGCTGCTCGAACGTTTTGTCTTCGGGTTGCACAGGTGAACACAAATCACACATTAACGCGTAACAATCCGCGCCGACGAGAGTGACCAGCGTGGCAACGTGTAGGTTAGGTTCGATGTTATTTAGCGCGATAAACTGTTTAACGCGCCGCACGTACGCGTCCCAATCCTGTGTCCCGACATGAAAACTTTCCACTTTACCGAGTGGCATTATTATTTTCGGTATTTAACCCGAATTAATATTTTATTTAAGAACTCGTCGCCAGTGTGACGTATTGAAACATCAGATCCCGATAGCAGACTGGTTTATTGTTACTTTTATGTGACTACCTACAACTATACACATCAGTTACAAGGTACCTAATGTCTATAACAATATGTTTTTACCTACTTTAAATAATTTTTAGTGCAATTTATACATGTGTACCATAACCCAGTTACATAAAAAAACACACACACAAATTCAATTTTAAAGCAAACAATAGTATTTTTTCCAAATTAAAAAAAAAGAACACTATTACTAATGCTCGTTATCACTAACATTTTAAGAGACACCTAAGCCCCCAGTTGCTGTAAGTAAAAACTGTCACCTATCGGCTTAGGCGTTTCTTAAAGTGTTGGTGAAAACGACCATTAAATATTTTATTATCTTTATTGACATATCAAATTCACTCAGATTGTGGATTAAAAATGTTAAATACTAAATGTCCGGCACCTTAACCTATTTAAAAATTTTCATTCTTATTTAAAAAAAAAAACAGTGTTTTTGTTTTATTTAATAATTATTATACTTATTAAAAAAAGGTTTCATTAAGTAATAAGGTATATTTTCTGTATAGTGTTATGTTAAAACAAATTCACAAAATGCTACAATAATTATTTATATCTAAATAAACTGCAAAATGCATTCTAAATACATAATTACTATGTTAACCTACTTACAAATGGATTACAAACTAAACATATAATCTCAATGGGATGATGGCCAATGGGATAACGGCCAATGGGGATAGTGGCCAATGGAATAATGGCCAATGGAATAATGGTCAATGGAATAATGTTCACTGGGATAATGGCCAATGGGATAGTGGCCAATGGAATAATGGTCAATGGAATAATGTTCATTGGGATAATGGTCAATGGAATAATTTTCATTGGGATAATGGCCAAAGGAATAATGGTCACTGGTATAATGGCCAATGGAATAATGGTCACTGGGATGGTGGCCAATGGAATAATGGCCACTGGGATGATGGCCAATGGAATAATGGCCATAGGGATAATGGCCACTTGAATAATGGCCAAGCGATTAACATTCCTTCATGCGTGGTGGCTACAGAACAGGGCATAAGAATCGTTAAGTAGGAAAATTTTTTAAACTCAATATAATAAAACAAAAATAGTTTGCAATCCATTCATTTATAAGTAAGGAAAGAATACGGACATCAATTAAGCAATGTACATTACAATCGGCTGTTCACTAAACCATTTCACCATTTAAGTAGAAGGGACCAGATTTTTTGGTTATGTTTGTAAAAGAGAAAGCTGTATGCTATAGGAGAAAGACCAAAGGTTGTATCAAGTCTAGGGGGGAAAAATGTAAACGATTGGCACTGACTCACTGAGCCAATTGTTTTTCCAATCCAGAATGTAATGCTCTTTGTAGAAAATAGAAACTTGTAATAAAAATCTGGTCCCGATATTAGCCTGTTCCTACAGCGCGCAGCAGTGTAGGTCGCGACAAGAGTCAATGCGACCAAAGGAGATGGTATAGTACAGTTTATCGTCGTTTAAGGCTTTGTACCGCAAATAGTAAACAAAGCAGATATCTGACCCCGGCTCCACACGTTCGCCGAGGCGAGGCGAGTGGCTGCGAGTGCAAGTGAGAAGTATACTAACCTCTCGCTCGGTTATAGCCTATAAGTAGGATCAGTTTGTTTTCCATCTGTCTGTCTGTCTGTCAGTCAAGACTCTTTAGTACAGTAACGATAAAAGCTACCGTAATGAAATTTGGCCCAATTATTTTATCAATTAAGTTGACCGATATCATTGGAATATTAAAAGAGAAGTTAACATTATTTTTAACCGACTTCAAAAAAAAGAGGAGGTTCTCAATTCGTCGGAATCTTTATTTTTTAGTTCAAATAAATAGGGGGGTAAATCGGGAGTTCGAAATTTAAAAGTAAGGTATTTAAACTATGGGTATGAAAGGGCCTTCTTTGTACATACTAAAACAGATGTATACTTATGCATAAAGTTTTTAATTTATCGTGCAAAATGTCAAAATATTTCCTCCTTATCACCGAAGTTTAGTAAGTCAAAAATCTTAAAAATTATAATCAATAGGCACCAATATATATTTTACAGGAAAATTAAAAATTCCATAAATAAATTTAGGTTTGGGTCCGATAACAAAAGTGGTTAACATTTTACATCATTAGTTGTATGGAACCCTCGTGTAGGTCTGACTCGCACTTGGCTGGTTCTTGGAATTGCACCTTCATTTACTAGTGACACTGCACAGAACCATCTCATTTATGGATCGCGTTGACCGCGCGGGCACCGCTATGGCGGTTTCAATCCATAAAGATGCGCACCACTCCTTCACAATCGCTTAAATACTTCATGGGATTCAATACACAGGACCGCCAAAAATGTCACCAGTTTATTGGCGTCAAAAATGTTTTTTTTGACACCAACGGCGGCAGTAGTTATCTATGGACCGCGGTCTACGCCACAGATCACTACACTCGTTATTGGTCCGCGCGCACGTTTTTACATGAACGGTTTCCGCCATGTTGTGGCGTATTAGTGGGGATTTTGACAGATACGCTAACATTACGCAAAATATTCAGATGGGCTCACTCAAATTCATATTGGTAAGCGATTCGTAACTCTATAGCTTAACACGTTGGTCGAGGCGAGGCGAGTAGCTGCGAGTTCGAGTGAGAGATTACTTAACCTCTTACCCCTTCTCGCAGTCACTCGTCTCGCCTCGGCCAACGTGTAGAGCTAGCATAAGGAGTTATAGGAGTGGGGCGCGTCTTCGTGGATCGAACCAGCTATACCCTGCCGGTCTACCTCTGGATCTCCCTGGACACGGGCCCCAGGTGGCCGAAGCCGGACGCTATACTGTTGATCTCCACCTGCTTCCAGGAGCAGTAGGGCGCGTGCTTCGCGCACTGGTTGACAGCGTGTGGGCAGCGCGACTCCAGCATGATGTCCGACCGCAGCATGCCTAGCGAGATCGGCTGCCGGACAGTGGCCTTAGTGTGTGATACCCACAGACAGTAGTAACACTGGTTCTCGTGTACCCATAACACAAGATATCGCTTACTTTAGACTTTAGACCAACTGATTATCTTTTTCATTAGTGTTTTACACAACTAGGATGTAAATCCTATTCTAAATTTTAATCGCAGCGGGATTGAACCCAAATATCCCAGCTATTGCGGCTGGGTGTTCTTCCAACTGAGCTATACGAGCCATATTCGTCCACGATTAAATTAAGATTCGTAATGCTAAGTTCTTAGGCAGAACTGGCGCCATCTATTGTGAAACATTGTAGTTTCAAACTAATTTTTCGAAGGCCCATCATTACACAATACATGGCACCAGTTCTATCTAAGAAGTAAGAACTTAACATTACGAATCTTAATTTCATTACACACAGTATAACTCAGTTGGTTTCAAATCCCGCTGCGAGTGAAATTTGGATTCTATTAAATTTATAAGACTTTAGACCTAGGTTGCAACGTGTGTAATTTGAAATTAATGAATATATTAAGGAAATTACTAATTTCCTTAATATATTCATTAAATATTGATAAAAAAAAGTAACAAATAAAATTACGCGCTGCACTTAAGTAATAGACGCGAGCGTATAAACTTTTATAGTAGGTAACAGATTTCAAGAAGGTTTCTAAAACAACTATTTATCTTTTAAAGGGTTAGTCGGAAGTCGGAACTGCATTAATATCAAAACGTGATTTTCCAGTGTTTTGATTGGTTAATACCCACGTTTTGATATTGATACATTTCTTTAATGATTGATAATAATGTAGGTATCAATCATGAAAGAAACGTAAACGCGATCGCCCTGCTGAAGTAAGTAGGTACTAACAGTAGGTAATCATTATGACGAAATAAATTCCATGATCGAGAACGACTTTCGTCGCCTTCGAAATGATCGCAACAAGTTGCAAATCTTTCGAAACGTCAATCTAGGCCAATGATTTCTGATTTTTAATTGAACCCAGATCATAATGCAACCTATCTTTACGAATGTTACTTAGCTACTTATCTATAAGGCCGCCTTTTGTACTAATTACTTCAAACACCTTAATTAAGAATTGTTTTGTGTAAAAACAAATAAAGTGTTAAATAAATTAATAAATAAATATTTTGATTATTTCTCCTCCATGAATTTCGAAATCTTTTTATAATTTGAATTTCTGATGTGAAACTTCGCCGGGGAAAAAATTGATTCTCTAAAATATTGAGACTTAAAAAAATAACCTTAACAACACCAAACACTGTGCTCGCAATTTTAACAAAATACACGTGAGTTGAAGTAAACTTGTGTAATCAAATATTGTATTAAATACCTGAGCCATTCCTTCGTCTTTAACTTTGACCCATATGTCAAAGAGATTTGCAGTAAACTCGTCCACTTGCAGCGCATTTTGTAGAGTGCGGGTCAAAAACTCGTCATCATGGGCGACCTAAAATAAAAAAAAATAGTATTATTAATAAAAAAAAACATATACATATTATAACAACACAACCTAGGCTCAACGCAAGTAGCTTATGTTTTGGCTATTAGAGAACTGACAAATAAACATAATGTTTATTAAACCATGCCTAAACTGCATTTTATATTATTTTGCTTAACAGTGAAACCAAAAGTAGCCTATAGATATCCTCAATAAAACGATTCATATCCTAACAGTGCAACAATTCGTCAAATCATACTCCCTGCTATTAGTGCATTCAAACAAACTCTACAGTTTTACAACATTAGTATAGATCATTGAGTTATAAACTACAGAGTTAGGGTCAGCGCTAAAAAGTGTCCGAAGTGAATGACATACAAAACGCTAAAAGACATACAATCGCCCTTCAGTCTCGTGTTTGAAAATTAGGCTGTATAGCAATGGTTTAAGACATAAATTACAATGTTTTAGTTTGTTTATAATAATACTCATGTACCCTTGTTTATATAGGTTTTCTCGGGACCCTTTTTTTCGTGAATTTTGTATTACACCCCTCATCCATAGGTCTATATACCTATGGTATAGATGCATAAATACAATATGTAGATTACTTGACCTAATTAGCCGAAAACCTAAAGTAGGGAACGATGTATAGATGTATGAAAAAATACCACAAGAAGTGTTGCTCATATCCTGAGGGAACTATAATAGGAAGCTCAGAAATGTACCATAAATTTTAAGTGACATCCCTAAAAACAGCTGGTTCAATCTCAGTGAACTGGGAATAATGAAAATGATATGAGGTTTGTCGATATCACAGTTAAAGTTGCTAAATGTCTTTCTAATCGAAGTAATATTTTTTGTATTGAAAGTAAAATAAAATAATTGGAACTTCTTATCTAGGATCAAGTAAAAAGGTTAGCTGCAGCAAGCTACGAATAAACCCACACCTTGTATATTGGTTATCACTACCTAATAAAAGTCAGTTAAAATTAATGAATTGACATCACCTTGTGCATCAGCTCATTTAATACAGGCTGTAGCTCCACTGCCTTGTTGAACTCTGTGCGGGGGAACGGAGATGGAAGCAAAACAAACGGTGCTATCTGAAAAAGTGTTTAAAAGTTTACATCCACACGCTTAAACTGAATTCCACCTAGAATAAGCCCTAGTTGCTTAAACTAACTATAGATATTTCAATCCACAACAACGCACTCCGCTTTGTCAAACTTCATAAGAATCGAATGAAACATTAGTGATTTTGACAGAGTGGGAGGCATCTTTGTGGATTGAAATACATATCTATAAAATGTTATTGTTAAATAAGGCCATCAATCCTTACATCTTTTGAGATAAGGGTCGGATAGCCGTAACAATAACTTAGGTGTCAAAGTTAGTTCAAACAACATAACCTTACTAGAACAATTGGTTATTGTTAGGCATTAAGATAATCAAAGTATGAACGAAAGTGGGTTTTGTGCATATTATGTAGTACATAATGTCATGTGTAAGAATACAAATATAAAAAACTAAAAGAATAAGTACATATAATGAATACTGAACATTAGTTGCCTAGTTGATCATTATTGCAAGACTCGACAATATGTACAAAGAGTTTTCTAAAAGATCATTTTTCGGTTTCTTCATTATATTTAGGGTTTCATATCTCAAAAGAAATCAAAACGGAACCCTTAGAGCTCTTTGTTATCTGTCTGGAAGTTTCTGCCACAATCCTTTTATTTCAATAACTATTAAAGACAGGATTTCCAAACCCAACAGTTTAAATACTAACTGCTCCAGGGCCTAGGAACGGCGCAAAAAAGAAAAGGCACCTTGAACTAAACTGTATGACAACCTCTGTAATAACTTCTGCCTAGAAAAGGTGCCAATAAGGCAACAGAAGTATGAGCCAGGAAAGGAGCAAGTAAGCTCAAGCCTATCTACAATAAAATAAGAGGTTGTGACTGACAGACAAACAGACAGACAAGACAACAAAGTGATCTTATAAGGGTTCTGTTTTTTTTTCTTTTGAGGTATGGAAGCCTGAAAAGGAGCAAAAAAAGCAGTACTACCTGTTCACAGAAGCTTTGCTGTGACTTTCCCTCCCACTTCATACTACCGCCACCCGCGCGGACCTGTTATCAGACGAGCGCGGATTGCGGTTGTGCGAAGTGGGAGGAAAACTCAACGGCAAAGCTTCTGCAACCAGTAGCCCTATTCTGTAACTCGGTGCCTATCAAACAATGATAGCCACTAGCAAATGTTTTTCATCCATTGAAGTTTTGCTAAGGAAATGTTATTTTTATTTCATAGCAAACTTTCAATGGATAAAAAACATATGCCAGTGGCTAACATTCTTTGATAGGCACCGAGATACAGAATACGGGCGCTGGTTACAAAACCATGAGCTCACCTGAATGGCATCCTTGGTAAAGTGCTTCCTATCCCTCATGCCAACACCGTGCATCAACGCCCAGTCCTTGGCTTTTTCTATCACAGACACCAACACCTTGTTCTCTAAAGGTAGAGGGATACAAGACGCGAGGCGAGCTTGAGTCATGGTTCTGGTTGTAGCTTCAAAAGCGTAATGCACGTAAAAGGAAATCAATTTTTACAATGACTCCGTAAAATTGAGTAACTCCGTTTTTGTAACAGTAATTTGTAAATTAGAGTAATTTGGCTAAATTACTGATAAGCCATGTAAATATTGCAATAACTGGAAGGTATTAAACTTTTATTGTGTTTATATTTGTTCTTTTTTTCAAGGAACCTAATATGATTTTAATAAACCTCTCTAGATTTATTTTACGTGATAATATAAAAAATTATAAATATTTGTATTTTTTTAATAATTTTTTTTGATGTCTAGACTCTAGATCATTCCTGGTCTGTGGTCTAGATCATACCGGTTCGTCTGTGGGTCATACCAAAGAGTATATAATCACTACGTTTGTCATAGGTACTTGATCACACAGAAGTCAGAACACATACAAAACTTTTATATGATATAGGTAATATACAAAGTGATATACCTACTCTCTTTACTTTATGGTCACAGATTTGTAGTATGGTAGGTATTTTGTGTCATGGTTGTGTCATTGTGTGCCCTATAGTGTTTTATGTCTATGATTGTTTGTGAGCACTATAACCTACTAACATACATAATCTAAGGTTATACTGTTCTGAGGTTGCACGATTCATTTGAGATTGGTTCCTTCATAGAGTTGGCACGGTTGCACAAAAACCAAAGATAGCTCTAACAAGATAGTGCCAAAAATTTTTGTAAAGCTTATATGAGAGCTATTGCTAAATTGCTTACAAATTCTAGTATAGCTATTTTCTTATAATTCCGGACTCCGGTAGCTAGCGAAAAGCGGTCTGGGCGAGACCGATACCTCTGGTAGTGTGTCCTTGTCTGATATCTTGCCATCTCAACCAATGACGAAATACGCTACGCTAAGAGGACGGGGCATATGTGACGCATGTTGAAGCCCAAAATTTCTCAAATATGGCGTCTTCATACATTTCGGTAGGTACCGCTGACAGCACACACCGCTGTCGGTGCCATACATTAGCGCCATTTTACAGTAGGTATATTATGCGGATCACAGGTTTTTCTACTCATGTATCTAGTAGGTAGTACTTAGGTAGATACGGTAGACAAATTGAAGATGTATAATAATAATAATCTACCTATCTACTTATTTAATATTGTAAAACTGAATCTTAGAAATGTATGTATGGTAGCTTCTGATCGACTGCACCAAATTAGATAGGTACTTCGATTTTAGGGTTCCGTACCCATAGGGTAAAAACGGGACCCTCCCTCCGTCAGTCTGTCAGTCTGTCTGGCACAAGGCTGTATACATCTCTTGAACCGTGATAGCTACAAACTCGAAATTTTCACAGATGATGTACTTCTGTAGCGGTATTGTATGATGATGTTAGCGGCAGATATTACAAAGAATACTATAAAATAGAAAAAAATATATATAAGGAGGCTCCCAAAAAACAAACGTGCTTTTTTTGAATTTGAGGGGCAGGGGTGGTTAGTTTACTTTAATACTATTGAAAATTGGTCTTCATAGTATGGAACACTGCGCGAGGCCGACTCGCACTTGAACAATTTTTTTACTGAGTTTGTTATTATCAGGAGATAGTTGGTGTTAAAAACATTATGCCTACTCTCAGAGGTTGTTGTTAATTAGGTGCTGTGATATCATTAAAATATAAATGTTGGATTTATAATAAGACTTTATTATTTGAGACAATACGGACGCCGTTGCCAGAAGAGAGAGAGCTAAGACCAAGAATATAGACAATGGCGACAATGAGCATAAACTATGAACATTGATATGACCATAGACTATGACTAATGTAACATTGTTATGATTCGAAAATTAAATCTTACTTTTTTCACGCTTCAACATTACTTGTTTTTAAATAATAATTATTATATTTAATTTTTGATATTTGTTACGTCACACAGCCTGGGCCAATAACAGTGCGCATCGCCACCTGCCGCCCGCCAATCACAGCAAGCCTACATTGTGCCATAGCCAGCCAATCACGGTTACTGCCGCCAAACTTGCCACGATTATAACCGAAGCCACCCGTAGCCACCCGAGCCATAGCCGACCTCCCACTACCCAGTTATTAGGAAGACGGCTATATATTATACGATTGCGAGTTCATTTTACGGGCTTAATCAATCGTCCAGTGAGTGATAAGTTAAGTGGTGTAAAGTGTACTAATAATTAATATAGCGCTGTTACTTGTAATTTGAATTCGCAATAAATAATCCGTGTGATATCGCCATAATGCATTTTATTTATGCCACTGTTTCATATTTGATTTTTTATTTTTATTATTGATTTAAAAATTGATTTTAATTTTAACTTTGGCAGGCAGCTTTCTTACGCAACGAATTTCAATTTAGCGCGGGAATGCTGCCTGCATAATGGCCCAGCCCCTAGCTACTCTAAATTTTTATAAGTAGGTATATTCATTTTTACTTACTTATTTCATTTAATTACATTTCTTAGTTTTTTTTATGTATTGTAACTATAGATGCGAAGCCGGTTATTAACGATTTTAACCAAGCGGTTAAAAATGCATTTTTCGTTATTAACGGTTAATTAACTGCATTTAATGCTTATTACGGTTAAATACCACCGCTAGATGCCGCTAGCGGCTTGAAATGTGTATCGCGAGTTGCGCGATGATGCCAGCTTCAACTGGCGGAAAGGAGGTTGGGCGGCGGGGGACGAAGTGGCGCTTGCTGCCCGGCCGACATACGGCGGGCGATCGCGGCCAGTACAAAACGTAGTGATTATATACTCTTTGGCCAGTACTATAGCGGGAAGGAGCGAGTAAGGCAGCCGACGTGTGTTTTTTGAACGATTTGATTTGATGCAAAAAATTATAGAAGTTTTTAAAAGAAAGTATCAAAAACATTATTAAATAAAAATAATAATTATTAAAATATTGGGATTAAAAAGTTCCTGATAGATAAATAAATAAAGTAAAGTGAAGTAAATAAAAAATGTACTATATGTTGATTATTATTGTTTATTATTAAAATGATCAGAACAAAACATTGATTTTTTAATTATTATTTTTAAAAACTAAGGTATATTACGAGAGAGGATCGCATTCGGTAAACTCGCATTCAGTATCACTAATATCGGTGCTGTCTTGATCAGATAATTCAGAAACGGTGACATTATCTATGGCTTCTCTTCGGAATAAGCTTAAATTGGCCCGAATGGACATTAATTTTACGGTTCTTGAATTATGTAGCCGGTTTCTGACTTTCGTGTGCGTTCTTGAAAAAAGACTCCAATTACGTTCCGAAGCAGCAGATGATGGGGGCACACTCAGAATTTTGATGGCTATTTTAGCAATGTCTAGGTTAAAAGCAAAAGTTTTCCACCATATTCTGGGTTCCAACTCTTTGACTGGAGTCCAAATCGCTTTGGTTTCATCAAAAAAGTTCTCCTTTACCCTAAATTCTGCCATTTCTTTAAGTACTTTAGCAACTTCCATGCCTGACGTTATAGAAACTTGTCGTAAATATTCTGCAACCGTACTTATCTCCTCATCACTTAGACAAACGCCGCAATATCGTGGATCAAGTTGGTGTGCCGCGTAGTGAATGGGTTTCAAGCAAAATCCCTTTCTTTTTTGGATAGTTGACAATATCACATTTTTATCCGGTTCACTTAAAAAAGTTGCTGTTTCTATTTCAGTGGTTATTTCTTGGCTCAATGAATTGAAAATAAAAGGCACATCTGAAAGTAGAGCAGTGTTATTTTCAGATTTCAAAATAGCCTTGGCCATTGGTTCGAGGACTTTAACCACCTCGTCAATTTTTGTGTTTTTTTGTTTGTTTTTGTGTTTTTTGTATTTTTGACAGGCTGTCAAAAATAATGGTCTTTATTTGTGATACCACGTTGGCTTCATGACATATGGCGAGCAACTCGAGCGCCTCCCTGTTTTCTTTATAGGACTTAATGGTAATATATGCCCCACTCCATCTCGTTTTTGAAAATAATTTAAGACTGGTTCTAGTTTGGCCGTATTTTTCAATTTGAAATTTTTCAAATGATGCCAGTATAATGTGCGCCTTTTTTATGTATCGGATAACTGTGACGACATTGCGTAGGACCTCCTCAAAAACAATTATTTTGAAAACATCTTTATAGATTAAATTTAAAGCATGACTTACGCATCCTACGCAATCAATGTGAGGGTATTTAGCTTTTACAATCGCCCAAGCTGCTTTCATATTAGCGGCATTATCAGTTATTACGGCCACGAATTTCGCGGGACCAACTTCATCAATAATTTCGATCATTTTCTCACTCAAAAATTGACCAGTTTCTCTTTGAGTTTCAGGGTATATGGCAGTATAAAAAATTTGTTTTGGCGTTGTAATTATAAAATTTAGCACCCCTTTACCAACAATGTTTGTCCATCCATCACAAATTAGACCAAGAGCTATAGATTTCGTAAGTACATCACTAATTTCGTTTTTAATTCGCATGTACTCACTCTCTAAAAGTGAGTTACTTAAATCATGTCTGGACGGCACTTTATAAGATGGGCTTAAAAGTTTGAAAACGTCTTTCCACTGTTCACTTTCTAGCAGCGACAATGGAACCCCACTAGCATAAATGGCTCTCGCAACAACAGTGTCGATGTCTCTATGGCTAACAGATAAAACTTCGCGTGTTGAGAACTCTAAATCGGATGGCATCGATGTATTTTCTGCGGCGTATGTGGTGGTTGCATTTGATGTACTCGCTGATAATAAGTCAGTCGTTGTCGAGGTAGATGATCTTGATGGAGGCGATAAAGCCAGAGTTGGCGCAATATTGGCACGTTTATTACTTTTTTCAGGACGATACGTTTTTTTCACCTGAATTGGACATTTATTACATTTTAATACATGTTCTTTAAGTCTTGTTGCCTGGGCCGATTTATATTGCACGTTACAGTAAATACAAGTAACATGTTTTTTGCCACCACTATCAGATAAAATTAAAAAATGTTCCCAAACACTACCACTACTACGCGGCATGTTTAGCTCGCCAATAAGATCTCCGCACTACAAAAAACAAACGTACGTACGCTCCGGTTCACTGTAACCGCCAGACTGAATACCTACCCTTCCTCGCTTGCCGCGCGCGCCGCCGCCGCGCCGCCGGCGCCGCCAAAGAGAATACATGAACGCGCCGCTACCAAACGGCGACGTTGCCACTCCGTTCAATTGAAGCGGCAACGTCTCGTTTGTTCAAATTATGTACATTTTAGGTAAATTACTTTAATTAGTACCTTGTGTGTATATTTTATTTACGTAAATTATTTACGTTTACGTTAATTTACTCAAATATGTATGATTTATAAAATCTTAAATGAAATCTTTACCCTTCGGATAACAATTTATCACTTCACCTAGGAGTTTACTACACAATAAAAAAAAAGATTATTTACCCTTTTTCGTTGTCGTAGTCGGATAATTTACCGTTAATAACTGCATTTTATAGGTAGCTAACCATAAATTTGGTTAATTAACGGTAGCTAACGGGTTTTTTACAACTATAATTGTAACTCGTTTTATATTGTATTGCTTAGTATTTTTAAAACCACATTTTTAGTTATTGAAATGTAAATAAATGTTGTGGTCATAGGAATTTGTCCTTTGTTCCGTTTTATCATGTTCACCTTAAATTAGAAAGAGACGCAGTACCTGCAGAGCCTTCTCGCTCGGACCGGTTTATTCGTCTTGGTGGCAGCCTGTGATGATGCATAATATGTTCTGTGGTCACTGGTCTGTGCTATAGTGTTGTGGTGAATATGTCTATGCAAATCACGGGTCACGACTCACGGCTCAGGCTCACGCTTCCAACTCATTCATATCTAATTCCATGGAGGAATGAGGCGCCTTTTCTGTTCTGCTAGAAAAACATAAACCCCATGGTTGACACCCCGAACCGAAAATGTCTTCATCTTCAACAACGACGACTAATAGCGATGGTGGAAGCTGTCGATAATCGATACGTGCGACGAGCTTGCAGCGACATCCAGCAAGTAACAATATGGCCCATCTGCGTCAAAGGTAAAAAAAACTTAAAAGTGGAATGTGGATTCCGGCACGAAACGAACCTTCGCTGAAGCGATTGTTGTGATTTATTATTTGTTTTTTATGTAAATTAATAAATATTTCCAAATCGGCTTAGTAATTGTGATCTTCATGATCAATTATTATTTTCTTTCAACTTTCAATGCATATAAATACAAAATGCATTCCAAGATCAGTGCATATCAACATTTATTAACCCTTTAACGGTCACCTTGACTTTTTTTTTAATATGCAATTTATTTTAAGTAATATATATTTTTTGGCCCGAATTAAAAAACACTGTCAAAGTAAAATAAATCTAGACTGGATATTTTTCGAGAAAATCCAAAAAAACAAGTGGCCAGTAGACTGGCCACTGACCGATCTGCACCACTCACTATCACGGCAAGTTCACTGGCCAGTAAACTGGACATGCACAAAAAAAGTACATTTAGAAGGAAATAGAATAAAAAAACAATACGTAGCCATCAGCCTTATATTTCAGGACATGAATAATCACATTTCCATAGTTTGAACTATGTTACGATAAAGTTTTCTTCTAAAAATAATCACATTTTAACAAAAAGTTCTTTTAAAAATATTCATCGTTTTAACTTTAGATACATATTATAAACGAAAAATTCTTCTTAAATTTAATAATTTTTTAAATCCTATAATTATAAAATCTTAATCGGTTTGTAAAATTGTCAAATACTCATTATGTTACCTTTAGGAATTACAAATCAAAATTTCTTCTTTCAAAAATATAAAACTAACAGAAAATTCTTCCTCTTAAATTTAATAAACTTTTTAATCCTATTTTTATAAAATCTTAATCAGTCATTAAAAAAATCTACAAATATTCATTGTTTTAGCTTTAGAAATAACAAAACAAAAACTCTTCTAAAAATATAACACAGAATCACCACCAACGTCAGAATGGACGGCCTGGTCATCTGTGATGCCCATAAAATCATTCCACTGGTCTTCATCAAGTGCTTCCAACTCCGAGTAAGTGTAGCTTTTTCTAAAGCAAAGAAAATTTCGTTTGTTAATATAAAATTAAAAGATTTTTATTAACGTTTCAACACTGGCACGAAAATGCACGAAAAAAGTACTAAAACTGGCGGGATTTTGGGTTATAACTACCGAACCAGAATGGTTGTGATTAATCTATTAATTAATATAAAAAAAAGCTTATTATTATATTGCAAATAATATTATTTCAAGTGATCACACCAAAACAAAAACTTTATGCAGTAGTTCAAAGTTACATATGTAATTTTTAGGTTATGTTTTTCTCAAAGACCGACTGGCATTCAATCGTT
This sequence comes from Coenonympha glycerion, assembly GCA_963855885.1. Classification (NCBI taxonomy): domain Eukaryota; kingdom Metazoa; phylum Arthropoda; class Insecta; order Lepidoptera; family Nymphalidae; genus Coenonympha; species Coenonympha glycerion. The sequence goes on from OY979631.1 coordinate 3,445,447, forward strand.
CATAAATCACATTTTTATTATAAAACTATATCATTATTGGGAATAACATTAAAGCTTAAACTATAATCAATAAGTTTTACTCACCTGTTAAAGCCAGACATATTTATTTTCACTTTAGCACATCAAAAAACATCCTGCACTCGCGCGGTGACAGTAAAAACTACGCTGCGGGCGCACAGTGGTCAGTGAAAAATGGCGCGAAATTTCTTGAGCGCGCAACTAAAACGAACGCTGGCTAGCTTACAGGCCAGCGTGCTTCAACACAAGTCGGAAAAGTGCATAAGGTTGAACTTCGGAACAAAACTGTATTTAATTTCGACCTTAACGTAACAGTCCAGTTTACTGGCCACTTTGTATGGGCCGTCCTATAAGGGGTTAAAATGTTCCAAAACTATATGTAATGTACATATTCCTTTTGGCTTGGTATTAGATCTTCTTATAACCAGATATTCCAAAAACATACTTCCTTAGTTTATATAGGTATCATGAAGAATTGACTCTATTTTGTTTTTGTGCAAAAGCTGGCCAAACGTTATAGCCCGAATAGATTCTCCGGAAGATGGGTCTTCGACTTCCCGAGAAACTTGGACGATGAATGGACCCTTGTCATCGATGGAGTAAGATTTGAGGCCTTCAGAGAAGGATGGGTGAATAAAAACGTTTTGTAGGGATGGATTCGCTTGTGATGGGACCGTTATGGTCTTCTTGGAGGAGGAGGGAACGTGTTCATCCTCTATTTTACGTTTTCGGGAGGGGGGTGGAATTCCTGGATCCGGGGGATCAGGAGGTATATATGTAAAATATAATAAAATTAAGCTATAATCTACTATAATGTCTCTATTGATGTATTATATTATTTGTGATGTCATTTATTAACACTCCTGTAATGTGTTGTCCCTCTTGTTTTAGGTTAAAAGTAAGTACAAAAAAAAATTAAAATAACAACTCCAGACAGTCAAAGATATAGTTTGCAACAATTTTCACCGTACAATCTCCTTTGTGCCTCTTCTAAATACGCGACACTGGCTAAGCAATCTGTGCCCGCTTGGCACAACTGAAAGCCATGAAAAGAGCATTGAATTAGTTTATATAGGTAGGATTTAAGTCAGACAATAGAGAATGCAAAACTTGAGTAAAACTAAATTATTCATCCAATGTTAACAATATTGACAAGGTAGTTAAACTATTGGTAGTGTACTTCTGTGTATGACACCACCTTCGTGTCTGTGCTCAGTTTTTCGGTAATATGAAGTCTTACCACTTCAATCTTCTTTACCACTTAAATTCTTTCTTTCAGTATAAATCCATAACAGTATAAATTATATGCTGCTCTTAACTGCTTAGTGAAAACATAGATCATTCCTGATGTCATTACTGGACTGGTATATTAAACTGAACTCTGAAATACTTTTAATTTCTTCCCGACATGACTTGTGAGTCCATTCCACTTCAGATTTTTCAAAATCAAACAAGATCACATACCTACTAAGAAGTAACAATAACAATTATTATTTTTAATCCAAAACTAGCCGAAACAATTCTATATTACAAACATCACAAAAATCCCTGATATCAATTCTTTATTCTCAAATCTAGATAGATAGACATAATGATTAACAGAATTTCTGTTAATTGAGATTTATCTCTGCTATTTTTTGTTTATCGCTGATGGGTTCCAATTTTTTAATCATATAGTCTATGGGCTGAACGTTTGAACGTGAAGTTTAAAGGTTTTGTAAATGTTTTGTACCTTCAGAATGTCTCTTTATGATAGTTAATTCTGCATTCATCGTTGTGTCGCAAAATGAGCAGAAAGCTTTATATTGGTCTGTAGGATGTTGCTGAAGCCAAGGGGAAAAATCTTAATTATTTCGCCACTCATCTTTGAATTTTTGTTGATAATGCTTACGGTATTACGTTTTTGTCCAGTTTTTGGAATCTTGGATGATGACGCTCCTTTATCTGTCTCATAGTTATCGGTGTCTATTTTCATGTATGTTGTGTCAGACGAAAATAAATATTGTTTCACTAATTAAATACACTGCGCACTTCCCAAACATCAATACCAACAAAGAAAATTATCGAAGAAAAAGAGAGTGCAAGCAAGGGATTCATTTATTCACTATGCAACCAATTTTCATAAACATCGATTTTTTGACTAATATAAACTAACACACTTCTCCAACATATTGAGATAGGTATGCTAGATGCCTTCTTACTTCTTAATGGACAATATGGATTTTGGACTGCATAGTCACTTGCAATGAACAAGACAAAACGATGAATGCTAGCCCGGACGTTTGTTTTTTCTCCTGCAAGTCCTGCTACATGACAATGCTCAACCCATTGATTAAACTTACTGGAGAAATAAATAGTCAAATTAAAATATTAGGGCTAATAATCCTAGTAATTGAATGCCATAAGAGTCTATACTAAGCGTAAGGTCGTGTGTTGTTTGTTGAGTTTTGGATTGTAGAGATGATGTAACCAGTGAAGAATTTGGAGATGGTTTCCAGCCAATTATGCCAGTTTTGTCAAAATTTGAATTATTAGTTTTAGTGAAGTTATCTCTACAATTCTTGTTGTTTAGATTTTTGCAATGTTTTGTTGTTGACAGTTAGGATAGCCAGGATAGCGTACATCTTTTTTGAAACAAATTGGGAAGCGAGGTAGTTTGCATTGACTCAAAAAGTGGATGTTATTCCTACATCTTGGGCAATGAACTTTTGAAGACTCAGTCGAGACTGCAGCAGGTACTGATTTATTATTGTTGTTTTATGTTAGTCTTTTATTATAAGAATTTTTGTTTAAAAAAATAAGGTTTATTGTATGTGTCTTTGTGGTAGTTATTAGATTAGAATAATATTTATATTTTTGGTTGTTAGTGTTGTAAGAAAAATTGGTACTAGGTGTTGGTGGTTTATTATAAGAGAATTTGGGTGCTAGTGTTTCAGAATTTTCCTTGGGTGGTTCTCGAAATTGTTTTTATGTTTATTGAATAATTTCATAGTTGCGACATACATCTTTTAATGTATCTAAATTGTTTATTTGAGAAGAACAAAGAGAAGAAGCAGCTAGGGTACCAGCATAGCACGGTCTTATGTTGTATAGGATGATTTCCAGCTGTTCGCTTTCGGGAAGAAGTTTATTTAATCGTTGCTTCTGGCATCTCAATGTCTGTGGTCGCTGCTGCCAAAAGTCTGCTTCTGCGAACACGTCAGGGTTTACGGCCGGTGGCTCGAAAAGCGTTATAAGCGGTTGACAAAGTTGCAGCTTTTTGGAAAACTTTGTGTACTAACTCTGCAACTTGGAATAGGGTAATTACTTTTCCCGGGTTAAATCTCAGCCAATTCTTTGCAGCTTCGATATAGTAAGTTGAAAAAGGCTTCATAAATCCTACATCGAAACGTTGTAGTAGTGTGTGTGAAGTAAAGCAGAAAATTGGAAATATATATGTTTCTTTCTGCAACACTTCTTCTCGTTATGTGGTTTAGACCTAAATGTTGTGGTACAAAGTTCTCCACCATAGCAACTCGAGCTTTATTTATAAGATCTGTTACTACGCCTCTTCTCATATTTAATATGGTGGCAATTCTATGATAATAGAATTGCCATATTAAATATAATCCCCTGTCCTGAGTTCCATAAAATATGCACCAAGGGCTTTCTTTACCTACGCTTTTGAAACTCAGGCAATTCTGCGATTAATTCTCTGAATTGCTGTTTTGTGCATCCCATCTAATGCCTAACTAAGTGATCATCCATTGCTTCGATGTTATTAAAATCTAAGATGTGATTTTTATCATTTTTCAATATCTCGCATAATTCTTCAATGTACGCTGCTGTGAAACTTCGAAGCACATTTTCAGGCTCAAAGAGATCGAACTCAGATCGTGTCTCTGAGTGGGAGCTGCATATTCGACAATCAGGTGGTACAGAATATTTCTGATCACTAAAAAGTGTACTCTTATTATAAATGGTACCATCTGTTGTGAGGTGCTGTTACATCTTGGGAAAATGCATCGTAGATACAAGTGCTCTTAAATAATTTGGCAACGTAATTATGTCAGCTTGTTGTAAAACTGGGTCATTAGCTGGAGGGTCATAGTATCTTCGGTGGCGACGGCAGAGGCATGTGCACTTTGAGTTTGAAAGCGTCAATGACAGACACGATCCGATCCTTGCATAGTGTGTGTAGAAACTTGTACCAAAGAGCGACCACAGTTTACACAAATATTCTGATGACCAACTAATACAAACGAAAGCTTTGAACTTATTGACAAATATATCAAGTGGCAATTTGTTATAGAATCTTATACAATTGCATGAAAATTGCTGTGGGCAACAAGTTTCATAACTAATATGTTATTTATTTATTTATTTATTTATTTATTTACTACCACAATATGTTACATTAAGAATTATAAAAGATGGTTGTGTACCAGGATGCACTTATCTCTATAAGAGATCTCTGCCAGCGACCCTAGCTAGTGGGAGAGGTGAAATGGAAAAGGTGAAATGGAATGTTATAGTCGGTGTAAAAAATATGAATTAGGTATTCGATTTTCTTACTGAACTTTGTAAATTAAAAATGACTACATAATTTAATGAAGATACAACAGTGATAACGAATTATTTTCATTTCCTCCTCGGAGAGAGGTTGACACACACTATCACCATAAACATACAATCGGTATGTTTGATGATTACACGAATTTAAATTATTGTTGAAAAGTTTTTGTACTAAATGCTTTTTCATTTTTAATGTCCTAAATTAAACCTGGAACTAATTAAAAAAGCAATGACAATAATTAATGTTTGCACAATTTTTTTTCCACTTAGTTAAGTACTTATTTATCTGACGAGTGCTTAAAGCTTCAACAAATAATAAGCTAAGAATTGAAAATGAAAGAAAAAAAAAGAAAGAAAAAAATTGCAATTAGTAAAAGAACTGTTATCACGTAGCTCAGGAGAACTATGTTAAACGGGCTCAAGTCGCGAATATATGAAAACTTTCCTTTGAAACTAAGTGCCCACTACTCTATATACTTTATGGACCACGCGCTCGCGCCCAAGCGCTACAGGTGACTGGCAGCAGCAAGTCGTATACATACTCGTAAGGGGGCAGTAACATAAACTCTGTTGACAATGACCTTGAACGTAATGCAACTCCTGCGGTCCAGCCCTAAATGGCTTAATTCTATAGAAAATAAGAATACTGTTCTCAAGAATATGTTCCCATTGAAACTGGTATAAAATTCATCAGGGGTTTTATTTGTTATCTTAATCCTTTGCACGAGCAATTGTTATTATCTCGCTGCAGACTCGTTTGTAAATGTTATATGCTTTTTTGGGTCGATGTTGACGCACCTCTTGTAAGAGCTCCGGTTTGAACTCTTGTGGTGTAAAATCAATCCCATGCTCTCGAAGCCACTCCTGAATTTCGCTCTTTCTGGTGCTAGATGTTGGTACACGATTTATTTGTTGGGAGTGGTAGCTAGCATTGTCCATTATAACAACAGACGGTTCTTCTAGACCTAGCAACAACTTTTCAAACAACTCTGTAAAGCCTTCGGCGTTCATTTCTGAATGATAGTCTTCATTTTTTACTTTACAGCACGAAATACCCACTTTGCTTCCTGTAAAAAGCCATATTTTGCGCAGCCAGCTTGACAAATAATGAGCCTGCTCCCCTTTCCAATTTTAGTGTTCAATCTGCCATCTCCATCTTTATCGACCCAAACACTTCTAATACCGATTTGGCGGTAAAGTACCTATCGACTTTTCAAAAAAAAATCAAAATGATTTATTTCATTTTGGCTTATTTTACAAGCACTTGTGAATAGTCACATACTTATACAGCTATTAAATAGTGATAACTATTTAACGACTTAAAACTAAGTTTAAGAGGGTTCAAACGCGCAATGATCTGAGAAGAAGCCCACAACAAACTCAGTCGGGCATTTTTGTTGTTATTTATCACTATTAAAAATAATGTTACGAGCTATTGCCTAAATAAATAATAAAAAATTTGAGCAGTACACTATTTTTCCCATGGATTATTTTCGTTTAAGTAATCTTTTATATAGTATATGCCTTATTTATGAGTTAAGGCTTGACAAAAGCTTTGAACTTATTGACAAATATATCGAGTGGCAATTTGTTATAGAAAAAAATTGCATGCAAATGATCTACTAATTTTAGTGCTGTGGGCAACAAGTTTCATAACTCGGTGTGAAAAATATGTATTAGGTAATCGATTTTCTTACTGAACTTTGTAAATTAAAAATGACAACATAATTTAATGAAGATACAACAGTGATAACGAATTATTTTCATTTCCTCCTCGGAGAGAGGTTGACACACACTATCACCATAAACATACAATCGGCATGTTTGATGATTACACGAATTTAAATTATCGTTGAAAAGTTTTTGTACTAAATGCTTTTTCATTTTTAATGTCCTAAATTAAACCTGGAACTAATTAAAAAGCAATAACAATAATTAATTTTTGCACTTATCTGACGAGTGCTTAAAGCTTCAACAAATAATAAGCTAAGAATTGAAGAGGAAAGAAAAAAAAAAAAGAAAAAAAATTGCAATTAGTAAAAGAACTGTTATCACGTAGCTCAGGAGAACTATGTTAAACGGGCTCAAGTCGCGAATATATGAAAACTTTCCTTTGAAACTAAGTGCCCACTACTCTATATACTTTATGGACCACGCGCTCGCGTCCAAGCGCTACAGGTGACTGGCAGCAGCAAGTCGTATACAAACTCGTAAGGGGGCGGTAACATAAACCCTCAATGCAATTGCATGCAAATGATCTAATAATTTTAGTTAGTGATGTGGGCAAAAAGTTTTATAACTTATAAGTTATAGTCGGTGTGAAAAATATTTATTAGGTATTTGATTTTCTTACTGAACTTTGTAAATTAAAAATGACTTCATAATTTAATGAAGATACAACAGTGATAACGAATTATTTTCATTTCCTCCTCGGAGAGAGGTTGACACACACTATCACCATAAACATACAATCGGTATGTTTGATGATTATACGAATTTAAATTATCGTTGAAAAGTTTTTGTACTAAATCGCTTTTTCATTTTTAATGTCCTAAATTAAACCTGGAACTAAATATAAAAGCAATAACAATAATTAATTTTTGCACTATTTTTTTTTCACTTAGTAAAGTACTTATTTATCTGACGAGTGCTTAAAGCTTCAACAATTAATAAGCTAAGAATTGTAAAGGAAAGAAAAAAAGAAAGAAAAACAATTGGAAGTAATAAAAGAACTGTTATCACGTAGCTCAGGAGAACTATGTTAAAAACGGGCTCAAGTCGCGAATATATGAAAACTTTCCTTTGAAACTAAGTGTCCACTACTCTATATACTTTATGGCCCACGCGCTCGCGTCCAAGCGCTACAGGTGGCTGGCAGCAGCAAGTCGTATGTACATACTCGTAAGGGGGCGGTAACATAGACCCTGTTGACAATGACCTTGAAAGTAATGCAACTCGTGTGGTCCAGCCCTAAATGGCTTAATTCTATAGAAAATAACAATACTGTTCTCAAGAATATGTTCCCATTGAAACTGGTATAAAATTCATCAGGGGTTTTATTTGTTATCTTAATCCTTTGCACGAGCAATTGTTATTATCTCGCTGCAGACTCGTTTGTAAATGTTATATGCTTTTTTGGGTCGATGTTGACGCACATCTTGTAAGAGCTCCGGTTTGAACTCTTGTGGTGTAAAATCAATCCCATGCTCTCGAAGCCACTCCTGAATTTCGCTCTTTCTGGTGCTAGATGTTGGTACACGATTTATTTGTTGGGAGTGGTAGCTAGCATTGTCCATTATAACAACAGACGGTTCTTCTAGACCTAGCAACAACTTTTCAAACCACTCTGTTAAGCCTTCGGCGTTCATTTCTGAATGATAGTCTTCATTTTTTGACTTTACAGCACGAAATACCCTCTTTGCTTCTTGTAAAAAGCCATATTTTGCGCAGCCAGCGTGACAAATAATGAGCCTGCTCCCCTTTCCAATTTTAGTGTTCAATCTGCCATATCCATCTTTATCGACCCAAATACTTCTAATACCGATTTGGCGGTAAAGTACCTATCGACTTTTCAAAAAAATTCAAAACGCGGGAGACCGGGGTTCGATTCCCCGCCGGGGAGCCAGCATAGAGCGATCTGTGGGCATTATAGGTGTGGATGAACGAACTTCCTTTAGTAATCTCTCGCACATATCAGCGTTTGTCTGCTGGATTGTAGTAAGAAGAGAAGAAAGCTGAGCTGACGTTATCGTTAGATTTTCCGTGCTGTCTAGCATCTGTTCACCTGGGTCACCTAGGTCGGCACTTCGTCTTCTTCGTGGCATTTTGTATCAAGGTAACGAAAAACCTGGCGATATTTTCGAAGTTGGTGACAAAGTGCTCTTAAAGTCACACGTCCTTAGCAACTCCGCGAAAAAGATTACATCAAAGTTCATTCCCAAAAGGGATGGTGCTTATGTGGTTAAGGAACGGGTCAGTCCCACTGCTTATATTATTTCAGATTTAGAGTCGCCTAACGACGTTTTAGGGAAATTTCACATTTCAGAACTTACACGATTCTTTAGCCGGGATTCTTCGCCTCCTCGTCCTGTAGTTCCTAAGCGGAATAGGGGACGTCCTCGAAAGCATGTTTGCCCTGTGTGTTAACTAGTTTCATGCGGGCCCATGAGCCAGGGTCCCCTACTGGCGCGGCGTACTGAAATTATAACATAAGCCATGGGACCGGGACGGGAGCCCTAAAAAACTTTTGAAGTCCCTATTAATAGTTCCCTCAGGATATGATTCTTGTGATATTTTTTCATGCATCTTTCCTTATTTAACGTTTGTCACGGCAAGCCAGGGTCCCCTACTACCTCTACTGTACAGTACAGGGTCTACTGACGCGGCGCACTAATATTATAACATAAGTTAGAGCTGGAAACTGGAAAGGTAGGTAATTGGGTATTTGAATAATTTTTTAAAAAACTAGGATGGAATAAACTTTTTTAAACTTGGACAAAAATAATAACGTACCTTCACTGAAAAAACTTATTAGGTTTTACAAATAACAAAAAAGTTTTAGACATTTAGATATTTCTGATTACACAGAGATAGCGACATTGAATTCACACACACCCTACATCGTACGGCTTCAAACAAATTTGCATTTTGCGAGAAAGGTATAGAAGATCCTCCCACTAAAAACCTATCAGTATAACTACAAATCCAAGCAAATCCGTCAGAGATGCCATTGCTATTTCTGTTTCCAATAACTAGTTTTTCTTGCAGATATCTGAGGCTATATTTTGTACATCTGCCACGAGGCATACCTACTCTTCCTACGATAATTCTCTACCTACGATAATTAGTTTATTTGTAGTTTTAATATTCCAGTCGAAATTATTCGTTTTGGAAGACTCCATTTTTTTGGTCAGGTGAGACTAGGTACAGATGCTACGCATGGAAATGATCCTTCTTGTACGCTTGCTTTCAAATAAGATCCCATAACTACGAGTATGTTCGTATTATTGTAACAGAATGTAAGGCAATTAATTTCCTCCAATTATTATTATTATTTGGAAATTTGTTATGGGAAAAGCTTTAAACCCTGTCACTTTTTATTAATGCTTCTGTGCAAACATTTATGAGCTTAATTAGAGTATCGATCACATTTGGTTTCGTTTTCCTCTTTATGCCTTTTGCAGATTACTGAAACTACAAAATTGATAAGACTAGAATATAAAACATAATTTAATTGTTGTTTATTCTTTTATCCTCCTACGAGCACAGAATTATATTAAACGTCACGATATGCATGGAGAACGAGAAAACAAATAAAATAGTTACTATTTGGGCCTTGTGGAATGACAACACTTTTTGAAATAATGTCACACTAAGGAAATATTTTGTAATTTAAACTGAGTTCCGAAATTAGTAAATTATTGTTTTCAGTATTTATTTCTCTTTTTTTCAAAATTAAAAATTCTTTAAGATCAGTATGTGCTGGGCCTTTATGATATCTGCGAACACCCAGGCTGCGCGCGGATGTCTTCTTACTTGCTTGCTGCTTGGATCGAAATTTCCACGACATCATCTTGCGTATTAGACTGTGAGAAGTGTCTAGGGTGGTAGAAGTAAAACACTCGAAGCTTGTTCGATAGTGGTCTAATCCTCTTTAATTCGGAGTTAGTGCTTATATATATATTGGTACATCAGGGTGGGGGCGGCACGTGTAAAATGTGGTAACATAGTTAGGTCATGACATCATCGGTTACACGTGGCCTGAAGGTATTCAGGTTTTTTTTGTTGGAAAATATTTTCATTAAGGGATTCTTCGATTATCTCTGCGCCAGGCGATTCAGAAGTCTCATGCGAGAATTCTCCCACGGTATTTCTATTTGCCATAAACGGTAACAAAAAGGCCATTTCGTCTTCAAATTTCTATTTTTTGAAATTATTCACTCCTTGTCCGGTTATTGTCTTTCTCCTAGACATGGCATGGATGAACGCATTGCGAAGGAGGTTCCACTTTGTTTTGCATTCTGTAGCTGGAATAATATATATTTCTAATAAGATTGATTGTTATTTATTAATTTGATTGATTGTCATATTTTTTTTCAGGTTTTTTGCAACAGGAGAATCATTTCGTTCACTAGGATAAACTTTGTTATTTATTTGAGAAATTCTTGAAATCTGAAAAATTTGAAAAACTTGTAACTGAAAATATATCTTCAAAAAAATAGGTACCTACTAAATCGAAAAACATGTTCTGCTTAAATTTGAACTACTAAATTGTCTGTTTATTTATATTGTTTCGTATTCACTTAAAATTTAGTTATCTACTTAACTACTTACTTATTATGTACTTGTAAATCGGACTTTAACCGAACGTTACACTCTGTAAAACCAGCTTAATTTATGTTATAGTTACTCCGTTTAGATTTTTACTCATATTTCTAATAAAAATATCGTCGGCGTCATTGCAGGACCTTCTAAATGCAAAAAAGTATTTTGTACAGTAGACGATAAAAACTTTCTTAAAAGCGATGCGAACAATTTAATACAACTTTTTTCACATTATTCGTTTATTTATTTTATAGCCATGTTATAAATAAGGATTTGAGTTGCAAAAGCAAATTAAAGAATTCAATAATTCACTTACATGGAAATGCAAATTGATAGATTTTATGTAGATACAAGGTAATGTGTTACTCATGGAAATAAAACAATATTTTTAAGTAATTTTATTATTAATGAAAGAATATGAACACAATTAAATTCAATCTAATTTAAGTAACTTTTTTAATTACGATGGGGTAGAGACTCGTAATATGGCCAACAATCCCTGGGGATCACATTTATAATCTCTTGTAAATCTTTAAACTTCCTCTCAGTAACTGACAAAGGAGCAGAATGTAATTTTGGAAATTCAGCGTGAGCAAGGTCTATATTTTTTGGTCATTGTGGTAACAGACGGTATTCTTCATCGAATTGCAGTTTGTAAGATATGCCCTTACTGGTGTATTTTATAGATTTGAGTTGAACAACCACAGGATCTCCAACACTTCGACCAGGGCGTATCGATGTATGCTTTAACAGGGATTTGTATCCATAATCACGAAAGAAATCAAGAGTTGGCACGAAAACCTCATACGGATATCGTTTTCTTGCTTCCTGAGAAATACGGTGATAAACACTGGGAAAATATATGTCACGATTTTTTAACGCACTTTCAATAGTACTATGGACGGAGTCGCACTCCATTTGAGTGTGTCCTTTGGTAAGGTACTTTTGAATTATTTCAACATCATATTTTTCGGCAAGACTTAATAGTGCATTGGACATTATTACATTTCGGTTCTAGGCTGTACAACCATCAGAGTATATTATAATAGGGCGATTATCACCCTTTCCCAGAAAATTAGATTCCTAGTAATGAACCAAAAAAGTAGCAAAAGTTGATGCTGAGCCGTCACTAACAGTTTCATCGAACCAGTTACATGTTGCATCACTTGTGGCAAGATTGTAGATTGTAAAATTGTGGTTACATAGCTTAGTCCGATAGTAAAGAGCATTGGCTTTCGTCATCATAGACAATTTAACAGCTTGGACATCCATGGTTAAGACATGGCATTCACCCTCCAAAGCCCTGATTTTATCTTTACTTTTTTCGTCTCTTGCTTTCTTCTTTTCAGCTTGATGAACCTCGTACTCATTTTCTGGTAAATGTCCGTTAGTATAGGCCAGACACACGTCACATTGGTCTTTACGAGGCTTGAACAAAGAAACATTAATTTCTGAAAGTACATCTTTCATTTTGTTAATGGTTAGGGCATCTATGCCTTCTTTTTCACAACTAGACTTATAAACATTGTAAAGCGATTGATAAGTAGTAAACGTCTGTTCCAAGTACAATTTTTTTGTTGATTTTCGACAGTAAAGGCTGGGTAATTTATTGAGAAGATTAACGAATTTTTTTAGAAACTCAAGCTTATCAGTGTTCTTCTTTTCTCTAGGGGCTCTGGAGGCCACAGCTGTTGAATGTTGTTCTACCTAACCACCATGCTGGCTTTTTGTCGACCAATCTGCAACTGACCACTGACCCAGTCCAGTTGTGTTTAAGTAGGTACATGGTTTTACAAACAACTAACAAATTATTCGTGCAGACAATTAAATATGGCTTTAGTAAGTTTCGGAACTTATGCAGACTATATGACTGCTTCTGAAATAAGAAATTGCTGCTTTTTTGTACATAAATATAGGTACCATCAAATATTAATATGGCTCTAGTCCCATTGCCTCCATACAGTGAGTTTGGAATTACTAAGTTTCGGGAAATTATTTTTTGCCGGCTTATAATATGATCCCATCCTAAATGCCTAGGAACAAAGTCGTCCAATAGACAGTGACGAGCTGTACTTAATTTCCTTTCGAATGATCGACGGCTCATACCTAAACGCACGGCTAATCTTTCATTAGGTTCTCCGGACCTTATTTTCATCAAATACTGTTTTTGGTCGCTGTGATCGTTCTAATAAGGACGGAGTTTTGAGAACCTCTCCTAAATAGCAAATAGCCTGTCCGAATTGATATGCTCCTGTAAATAATACTTTCAATTCAGTTTCTGTCAACTCTGGGAAATCTTTGACAGAATTAGATAAAAAACATTGAAACGGAAGCTTTTTTAGACACCAACCTTTGCTGTCTACCAGTTGTGCTAAGTCATTTTCTTCGTTTTGTTTTGTGCTCATCCTTTCAAAAATCTCATTATTCATGTCAGTATCAGATACCAAGGGCTTGCCAAACCGATTAAAAAGATATGATGCTATACGATAATAGCTTTTTATTTTAGGCAACATTTTATTGTCCAGTGTATGGCCTAAAAGTTTAAATCTATTTTTAAGTATACCGTGCACCGCTTCCACAACCCAGCGAACTTTTGTTACGTATCGGGATTGGTTCGCTTCCATCGTGCTTAATTGTTTGCGTTGTCCTTTGATCGATGGCATCATCACCCGATAGCCTTTCGCTTCCAAGAGTGCAACTACATCTCTAAATCCCCTGTCTAATACGAAAATATCACCTGGTTGTAAAATGTTACTCATTGTATCAATAACTTTTCGCAAGATTGATGCGTCGTTTTCATTGGCATAAAACGGTCCCAACATATCAATTACAAATCCATCAGTCGCACAAACGGTAAATGGTTTACATAGATGTTTTTTCTTTTGTCCGGAGAACGATTTTCTTTGGTACTCATTGTTATCGCTTTTTTGGTGATATGCGTACGTACCATCACAAATAAGTATAAGACAATCATAAGCGTTAAATATTTTTTTAGCGATGTCCGTGGTATGACAGTCAATCAGCCATTGCCTGCAATGAGTATCTATTCCAAACTGATATCGCATTCAAATGCCTTAAGGACGCAGGAACCGTAGTCTGAAACCATTTGTTCTCGTTGTAATTGTAACATGGAAAAAATCAATGTGTTACTACAGCCTGTACGCAATTTTACCAAAAATACCACAATGGCTTGTAGTGTCGATCGCTCAGAGCTGTTTCGTAATGTTACCAATTCCTCTTCCAATTCCTCTATCTGTTCATAAGAATAACCAGTAAAAATTGTCAATTGATTATTAGGCAAGCATTTTTTCTGGATTTTACCTATCTGTGTCATGGTAACATCAATGGACAAAGTCTTGAACATTTCTGTTATTTCTGTTACTTTTAGTTTGGCCTTACTCGAATGAACTGTTATCTTATTTAAATCTTCTTCGTAAAATCTATCATTTATTAAATGGGAGGGGCAACATCTGTTGCCAGTGGGAATGTAAATATTTTTCGTTGTATAAACCTGCAATCTAGCTTTTTTAGGTACGCTTTGTATATTGGATTCAATTCACAGATTCACAGATAAAACAATATCGATGAGTAGCTATTGTTCGTTGCAATGGTAATTCTACATACTCTTCGTCACTGGAAGTTCGTAATGCCACAGAAAAGCTAGGGTCTCCATTTTCATCATCGGAGGTACACTGTCGGTCTGATATTCAGCTATTGCGACACTTTTGCGGTTGGCTTTTGTTCGACAAGATGCACAAATAACATCACCAACGGCAAATGTCTGTGCTAAAGAAACTTCATAAAAATTCACATCGCGTAGACTTAACACTTTCTTTTTTCCAGGGACTTTACTTAATTGTTTTTTGCAACATGCACATGACCGTTGTTTGTTTACCGACATTTTGTATAATTGATAATCATACTAAAAACTAATCCATACTGTAAGAATATACATATAACCCAACAAATGCTATCAATACACTTCACTAATTAATAAGCGTAAGGAATAGGTAAAGAACACTTCAGTTATCTATATTATCAATATTACTAGGTACCTACTTAGAATTAATTATTATACTGGCTTAGTATGTTACCGTATTACAATATGTATAAAAACTAGGTACCTATTATATGCCCAACTTGTCTTCACGATGCTGTGGGATCCGTCTGCGAAAGATGCAAAGCCTACAATAAATAACTTACACGCAACTCAGTAATTAATGATGAATCCAAAATATTTCTGTGTAAAAATAATTGCCAATTATTATTTCATACATTTTATTCTTCATATAATAAACACAATCAGGTATACTTTCATTGTACTGGCAATTTCGCACTTTTATTTATTTTGTTTTTTAAAACTGACCACCCTGATGGACACGCGGTCCTAGCCTACCTCCGTGCCAAGCTTCATTCTTTTATTGTGCGCGGCAATGAGCACTCGACTACAAAAACACGTCTCGTTTTTGTTAATTTAGGTTCAAAGTAAAAAAAATTAAGTGTTCAGTGTTAAAACTTGCTTAATTTTCTATACTGATAATGCTTAGACGCTAGTAAAATTTATTATTATAACAAAAATAAAATCAAACCAAATCATATAATTGTGCATTCATCTTCGTCAGACTCCGAGGAAAGAGGGTAAGTGAAAATTAACCTTTTTTCCCAGATATCACATCAACTCAAATATCAATGCTGACGAAAGTGTGTCCAAAAATTGAAATCCTAAGGCATCTCTAAGCTAACTTGGAGGGTATCACATTGAGGTTATCACGAAAGTATAGCATGATGCGCGAAATAGTCCAGGCATCTCTAAGCTAGCTTGGAGGGTACCACGTTGAGGGTACCACGAAAGCATAGCATGATGCGTCAATGCTCCTGGAGGTTGACTGCGGGTCAACACGAAGGATTTTAAAAAACCTCAAAGGACTTTGCGGATACCAACGGGGGACGATGTCGGTGTGGCGCTGTCCTCGGCTTCACTACAAGTGGCTCCGCATGACCTCCCGGACTTTGATCCCGAATTGCTATCGGCGCTCAGTCACAAGAACTATATTAATGGTTAGTCCCGACAGTTGTAAAATTCTAGCCGACCTTCATTGCAAAGAATCAAATAGTTTATTTGATATACTTGCCTGGCTTATGAATAGCCAGTTAAATGTGTGCCTTTTATCAGTGATAACTATTTCACGACTTAAAACTAATTCCACGAGGGTAACAACGCGTCGAACTTTTCTAACTATGTACCTACAACAATAATGTTTAGATTTTGTGGTGGAAAATAATTTTACTTACTTTCGAAAATTAATGTTCAGATTGAGTAATGAGATGATAATTTAACTGTTAGCTCAAAACTCAATAAGTTAACAATATTATGTATAATGTACCATTAGTCTGAAAGTTTCATTGAAGTGAATTGTTAAATTCTTTCTGAAACTAATAAAAATCTTAAACCACAACGCGTCCTGAACTGAGAAGAAGCTTAAGTATTGACAAATGACATTTTGTTTCGACAAATGACAAGTAATTAAAGTTCACGAACGGGACCAGATGTTTTTTCGGAGAAATAGTTTCGGGCATTATACTAGTTTCAATGGTTACTGATCGTCAGGTGTTGTAAATAAAGAAACCAGCAGGGCGCGGCGGGCGACTTTGCTATCGACACCCACCGCTGGGACAGCGCAATCTCGTTTCTCGAGAAACTAGCTGGCCCCCTCTCGTTACGGCTCGGCCAGCAGGGGGGGCGTGACACACTTGAGTATTGGCGATCAGCCGCGAGGAAGATGCGACGTGACAGCGAGTTTCCAGCATCAGCCACAACATGGACCAGGTTCATCGACGACGCTAGACATTAAGGTACCTATATGCCAGTTATCTTCAACATTTTGAAGTTTATTGGTTACATATCACTGACAAGGAATCCGTCACGATCTATAACATGATCTAGAATTTCGGGAGCTATAATAAGTGAAGACTATTTTTTGACTTTCACTAGGTGTACAAATGTACGTACATTCAATAAAATATTTTAATGAATTGAACAAATTAAGGAACTAGCTCCAAAAAATTATTATTACATAATACCATTTTAAAAATCGTACACTAACACAGTGTACCGCCTTACACGTTCACAACAAAGAAAAAGCGACAAATGTCTTTGACAATCGACATTTCTTTTTTGGATGAGATAATGTGGGAGTGAGTCACTGCATGTTCGATTATAGTTAAGATGTGTCTAACCTCAAAATCTTACGTGGTAAAAGATACATTCTAAATTTAAAGGCGTTGAATGAATTTGTAGTTCAAAATCCTTTGAAATTGATAGTTCATAGAACAGCTTACAAGCGAATACCTAAAAAGGGTTTTATGCCTATGAACTGAAGAATCTTATTTTAAAGTACCGATTCATCCTTGGTAAAATACATAAAGAAGTTGTGACTCATCTCAGATACTTACCGCGGTTTTTTTCATGAAGATTTGTTAGGTGTTAGAGTGTTAAAGTTATTTACTACCCTCAAAACATGCTCAGTTTCCTGGTTTTATTTTAATTTCTGACGATATGGCAGTATCGTTACCCAACCGCAAACTATGACGTGAATTATGTAACAATTCAAATTCTGTAAAGAATTTTATACTCTTAACTCGTTGTATCATATAAGAGTTAAGCTTAATTCCGATTAAAAGTCCTAAAGTCCACTTCTCCAGCTATTAGGTATGGATGGGGTTACACAGAACGTCTGTAGAAACAAAAAATGTAGTAAGAAAAATTTGACTTTAGACGCAGCTGTTCGTCCATCATCGGTTATCCTATCAGATGGCCAGTGGTTACAAAACATTTTTTAAGTCATCTAACTCCCTTAAACCTAAAAGGTTGAACTAGTGATTCACACGATTTCCCGGTCTAGATGAAGACTAATTCTTTTCATTAGAGGGATTTTTGTTTTTGTAATAATTAACGTTAAGATGAATCGAAATACCTCTTTACAGAGTTGATGGCCATATTTTTCGATACATCTATTTTGATACACATGATTTACATCAGTTGCATAGAGGATATCAAATATCCTCATTTAAACGATTGGGTTAATTGTTTCTTATATGGAAACTAAAGATAATCAAAAGCTGACCAAGAGTTACATCCAGTTAATGGGATTAAGCTATCGCTGTAAAATTATATAATTCAAAGTTATTCAAAGAGTTCAATCCAGTTATTGAATTTATCGCTTCTTGCAATAATGCGAAATGTAATCAATACGAACCCAGACGTCTTAGAAACAGACGCATTCTGAACATTTTGGAACACCAAGTTTACCTTTGCTCTTCTATACATTCTTCTAGAGGTAGAATGCTTAAAAATACTATTATAGACAATGCTTTAGACATACATCGTCTAAGGACCTTTACAACTTTGGATTTTCTTCTTTTACATAAGGTGTCAAAAGACTTACTTCTTATAGTACATTTATTGATGATAAATAAATAAATATGGTCTTTCACTAGAGAACCACAATTCATAGGAATTACTGGAGGAAATTCTCTGAAGGCATTTAAAAAAAAAAAAAAAATTGGAATGGAATTTTTAATAATTTATATGTTTCAAAAATTTTGTGTTATTTACAAAGTTTTGTCGCAATACTGCTTTAATAACGACTGAGATCCGTACAATACGTACATTATAAGTCAACCTCGTAATTTCCAACAGAACAACTTGTTAACGACGTAGCATATAGTACGATTACTTGTTATCATTAGGCATTGAGTTTAATTTCTGCTGATGATTTTGGGTCAAATAAAAAAAAAATATATATATATATATATATGTATATATATATATATATATAGTTTTATAACCTCTTATTGAGCGATGATGCTTCTGTCGCAATAGCTCTTTTGCTCTCTAATCATTAATCATTATAATCTATCTAAATATAAATTAAACCTATTTATAATGTGACTGGTTTATTGATCCAGGAATTGAACGAAAAGATTGTGTTAATTAAATACTTCTGTGGTATAAAGAGGACCTATTTCCTATTATAATAGGAAACAATTTACTATCACTGTTAATGTCCATAATCTAACAAAAATTTTCATCTCTAAACATCTACCTGATTGTGTTTATTATATGAAGAATAAAATGTATGAAATAATAATTGATGATTAAACGAACTTACCTGTAAGTGAAGTTCTATCACAATTATGTGAATACATTTTATTCGAATATAATAATATAAGGTCCCTCCCATACCCAAAACCCATGAGTATAATACGAAAATTTTGTTAAATATTCTCTAAAGAATGAAGCTTGGCACGGAGGTAGGCTAGGACCGCGTGTCCATCAGGGTGGTCAGTTTTAAAAAACAAAATAAATAAAAGTGCGAAATTGCCAGTACAATGAAAGTATACCTGATTGTGTTTATTATATTCGAATAAAATGTATTCACATAATTGTGATAGAACTTCACTTACAGGTAAGTTCGTTTAATCATCAATTATTACTTGTATGGTGAATATATGTATGCTTAACATTCAGTTATTATTCTCGAAAAGTGTTTCGCCACAGTTTCTACAATATAGATCATTTAATGCCGCAGTTCCTCGACGGCAATAGTAGTATTCTGTTACAGGCACACACTTCAAGCATCTATCTATTTGAACAACATCTTCCTCCGATAACGTAATCTCCGACTGAGGTAACGAGTCCACAAATAATTGAATAGCTATGCTGCGAGGTATCGGAAGCGATAGTATTTTTTCTTTCAACATTGCCACCTGAAAAGTCACAAGTTGCAGTAGTTTTAATTCGTCCTGGATTCATGAAAACGAAATAGAGCAAAGATACCAAGACAGGCATATAAAACGTAATGAAACTGAGTTACTCACGTGTATGTTGGAAATTGCTCTACACTATACTGTGGAGCTTCTTTATGCGCCGTTCGATTAAAAACCTATGTACAGTATAGAGTTTGTTAAAATCTACGCGAAATGATATGCGACTGTTATTCTGCCTTATTAGTGTTATGGCCGTAGAACATTTTCAATACATACCTACTTGCAGAAAGCCAAACCTTACTGTTATGTTTGCTGACTGTATGTACTTGTACTTATAGCTTAGAATATTTAAACCGCGGGGTGTTCATTAGAAAAAAAGAAGTTTTTACTTACAATTTCAAATACAGAGTGTGTACAATCTGTATGTAATTCCAAGTTGAGATGTTCTTCAAATATATTTTGTATTTTCCCATAAACTGACAAATACAGGCTTTTTGGCGAACGTCTCGAATAAAATATTTTATTCATCTTTAGTTCAAAGGGAGAAATGTCTACTTTTATAAAACAAAAGAAGCGATGACATTTTCATAAAAAAAATGTTTTCTCGGGATTTCAAGGTATTGTAATAACCTGCCAGCATTAATTCATCAAAGGTACAAGAAAACAAACCTCTTTCAATAATCTACTAATCATATTTTTATTGAAACCTCTTTTACAATACTGCTCTTATTATGATTAGGCACCTAAAGTTTATTAAAAAATTACCATGTTGCTCCAAACCGATTGATTACAGACCAATATATATTTGTACGGAAAGAGATGTCACATCAGTGTAAAAAAATGGTGGGTGTCGCTGAGTCACAAGTGTCAAAAAAAAAAAATCAAAAATGACCAAGTTAATGCTGACCTAGAGACGTCTTGTTTTTTGCGAATATATTCCTCTTCAAGCCATTAACAACATACGTTATTCACAAAAGAAACGGACCAGTAGTTTTCAAGATATTTAGAAAAATAAAACAAACTTTCAAGTGACATTGCAAGGAAACTGTCAATAATTATGACATAAAACTTGGCAGATTAATAATTAGCATTATTACCAATACATAGGATGTATTCATTGGCTGATAACGTCAGGGGCATATTTTGTTCCCTTACACGGGTATAGCCTTTTCGCATTCAATTTAAAAATATAGAAGGCGGGGACCTATTTTCGCAAATTATAAATTAACATAGAGAAAATTAATAGGTCCCGCCTGCTTTATTTTTAAATTGAATTTAATTTTAATTTTAAAATGAAGTAAAAATTGCATCATTTTAAGTTTATTATAATTTTGTTTTCGTTGTTCGCCTTGTTTCAGTCTTTTAAGTTATTGCATTTTTGTTGACATTTTTGCAGTCGGGTTTTTTGATTTTTTTAATTATTTATTTTATAGGCTTTTTAGTTGCCACACTTTACGAGCGAAACCTAAGCACTTTTATCTACACAATGTCAAAGACGTAAAGTGGATATATTTGGTTATATATTATATTATGTCGGTTCAAGTCAGTCAGTCACTTGGAAGAAGTAAAAGTTGTAAACAGTGTCGTCAAACGCAAACCTGGATATTATCCCGGAATTATATAAGCTGACCAGTAACATTTCATAGGTGTAGTTTGTGTACGTTTAGGGCTCAGGCGTATCTAACTCACGTCGCTTTAAGCGGATCGTTCGGGAAAAACTGAGATTACAAATAGAAATAGAAAAAATCTTTATTTCACATAGGCCTAACTTACAGGCACTTATGAAAGGTCATTTATATTATTTAATATAAAACGATATGGTGATAACTATTATTCGACTTAAAACTAAGTTTACCCTCGGTTCCAACGCGCCCTGCACTGAGAAGAAGCCCACAACAAACTCGGCTGTTTTAGATGCAGGTGACCCATTCTCCCTACATGTAGAAGAATATTCCCGCATAGACTCTAACCTGGCTGTTTTAGATGCAGGTGACTCATTCTCCCTACATGTAGAAGAATTTGCTCGCATAGACTCTAGCCTGGCTGTTTTAGATGCAGGTGACTCATTCTCCCTCCGGGTGGAAGAGTATTTTTGCATAGGTTGATCTAGATGAGGGCGACTCATTCTCCCTTTTGGAGGAAACATGATTGGCTAGGTATGTCAACTTTTGTATTTTTTTAGCATTAGTTTCCTTTGCTAACCTAACTGAATTACGGGTACTTATATCTTTGCATAATTGTTTCTTCGAACCTTCAGAAAGCTGACTGTAAATTATGGCCATTCTCTCTTTCATTTTTGTAAGACGTATTTTGCGTGATCGAGGAGATTCAGTTTTATTTTTTTCTTTAGCCGCCTTAGCTTTTTTTGTTTTTCGAGACAAAGCCATTTTTGAGAATATCAAATTCTTCGTATACGTACAGAAATACGATCTAATGTACTCGAAAATACATAGAAAACCTTCATATATGTACTTAATATGAACATAAACCTAACTAAGACAGACAATTTTTTAAGCTACCAAATCAATATGTATCTACAATTTATTCGATGCAATTTATACAGAATCATTTAAAAGCGATAGAATTATATTATAGGTATAGCTGTTAAACGATGACTAACCTGTTCTTCAGAAATTCGGGTTACTAACCAAGTTATTAAAATGAACGACCTAATCCTATATTAATAAAAATAAATATCTTTAGCTTCAGGTAATCTAAGTCTATGAATCTAAAACTTTTTAAAAATAAATTATTTTATTAATTCAATAAAAAAAAATATTTAAAACTAATATTTAATTTTTTTTATCAATTAAATTCGTTGATGGATGCCAGTGGCACTGGCATACATCATCGAATCAAAAGTAATCAAAAGAAATCAAAAGTAGCACTGGCCCAGTGCTACTTTAATCTCGAACTACTCGTCAACGATATCTAGACAGTGTCTACTCCGCGCCGTTCAAAAATAAAATGCTAAAGCTTAGAAAGCCTACCTTGTTAGGGTGATTAGATTAAATCTGATCGACAAAGTGGAGCGCGTCTGAAAGTACACACATCGCCATCTAGGGCGAGTAGCGAAAGTACAGATGTTAAATAATTGTTTAATGATTATCAATATCATCAATACATATAATAAATCTGTAGAGGTCGAATTTCTGTACAAATAAAAAAAATGCTAAAAACGGAGTCAGGGGGATGTAAGAAGTGAAATAGAACTAATTTAATTTTTTTTCAAATTTTTTGTTTCTCTGTTTGTCTGTTTGTCTGTTTGTCTGTCTGTTTGTACGGGCTAATCTTTGGAACGGCTGGACCGATTCCAATGAAATTTTGTGTGGTGGTAGCTTATGTCCCTGGTCAACATATAGGATACTTTTCATCCCGGTAAAATAAAGAGTTCCCGTGGGATAGTTAAAAAACTGCAATTAATTTAACAGCTTTGTAACAACAACTAATGAACTTAATTTAGTAAAATTTGTTATGCTGATACCTTATGTTGCCTCTTTAACAAAATATAAATATAGTAAAACTTATTAATCCAATCGAGTTCCCGCGGGAAAGAAAACATTACAAAAACAGTTAGCAGGCGTCTTTCAAGTAACGGATTTAAATGAAATTTTATGATCGTACTTTATATGCCCGGTCAACATTTAAGATACTTTTCATCCTGAAAAATTAGAGAGCTCCCGTGGGATAGTTAAAAAAAACCTATAGCTACTTATCTACGTAGCACAATCAATGAAATAACTAAACAAAGGATTGCATTTGTACCGCAATTCTAATGTTTTACAGCGGGCTGCAAGTTGTCACTGTGGCATTGTGCATCGGTCGCGTCGTCGCCACGGACAGGTCGAGTTTTGCCAGCCCTAATGGGCTACGATGACATTTACTCACACATAGAAATGAATACTTATAGGGCCGACATTTTAGTAGTAGTGTAGGTAGTTAAGTATGTTATTTGTACTGAGTGTCACGGGCCTGGTATAACTATACAAGATAACCCGTACGTATCAGGAACGGGTTGCTACACAGCAGCGCACCAGAATGCTTAATTACAATATCTGGGCGTTGGTATCATCTCAGAATAAGATAAGTTTGGTTAGTATAGATATTACAATCCACGATGACACACCCCAATTGTCTTACTCCATGCGAATTGAGTAATATAAGCGATTTCGACAGAGTGTATAAGTAGTGGAAGACCAAAGAAGATACCTATAGGTAAATTGTGTGAAAGAAGGTAGCACGTTGACAGGAGAGATTGGAAGAAGACTCCTTTACGGGTCCATCGAACCCAGGGACCACTCATTTTTCTGGGTAAAATTACCAACCCGAATCCACTCATTTATCTTGGTAAAAATTAAGAAATTCCACGGGAAACATTTTTGTAAAAAAAACGAACTGCACGCGGGCGGAGCCGCGGGCAACAGCTAGTATTAAATTATGTTTTCGATTTATGCTATGATATACCAAGTAAAAATGCACAATATAAAGTACGACACACATTTGGTCAATACAAGATTAACGCTATCAAAAACTACAAATATTACCATTTTGAACGCATTGATCGACTGTTTATAATTCCAAATTAATTCGAAACATATGACATATATATATTTTTGTAATCTCCTTGTAATTCCCTTCATTTTGATACCCCACTCGATAGGTTTGGTTATAAATATTTTGTAAATGACTGACAATTTTAGGCCCTCTTGGGTTAATGAGACGAATCTAACGATACCATTAACGTCAAAATTCATCCAGCCGTTTGGAAGATACGTGGTCATAAAGAAATTTACATACATACATACATACATACATACATACATACAAGATACGCGCGAAAAACATAACCCTTCTTGCAGTCGGGTAAAAAATTCAGTTGTATTGTCTCAGACGCTCTTGGTTCTTCAGAAGACAGTAAAGATTCTGTGTTACATTTAAACCCCGTTCGTTATACTCCCGCCGTAGTTCCACCATTTTGAAGCGGTCTTTCATTTCAGCGAGAACAGTGTATACTCTATTCTGTAGTAGCGCGGAATACCGATACCGGCCTTCCAAGGTATCATCATCTGGGAATTCAATTCCGGCTAAACGCGCGGCTGATCCAGCGCTGTGTACGTCTATTTCTTCAAATCCCAATAAATTGCGATTCGGCACCAAATTCCCGGCAATTATAGCCTGGGGAAGCGGCTCATAATCATCCTGCCGCTGCATTGAAGCTACCACTCTATTTGAAGTAACTAACGGGGATAGGTAGCATTCGTATACATTGTGGGATCCGGCGTCGAGACGTCCGAAACTCCCGCTTGGTGATATTTCAACATTATTTTCAATTATGGGCCCCTGTGGTATAGCAACAGGAGGGAGGTTCAATTTTATCTCTCTACCATCCTGGGTTATTACGCTAGTTATGTGCGATATATAGTCAGCAACCGGTTGTGGTAAGACCTGATAGTCCGGTAAAATCTCACGCGCGTCTGTTCTTAGGTTCAGCACGTTCTGGCCGGCTTGCCTGGCCGTCTCTAAAATGTCCAAGTTTAAGTGCGTGCCCATTGCATGGAAAAACATTGATTGGGGCAGCCTGTCATGTAAACGGGGGTCTACGCCCCGAAGTTTTTCATAAGTTTCAGCCAAAAGGGGAATAAACCCCGAAAATTCAAAGTTTTGACAGAAACAGTCCTGGTCAGGTATCATCGAGGAATGCGGGCCAATATCATACATTGGTTCATCACGTGGGGCATCCTCCGACGTGCTTGGTTTCACTTCCTGTGGCCGCTCGTCTCGTTTGGTTTCTTTCTTTTCGCCTGCTTTCTTGTTCTTCCAGTTCTCTGTTCGCTGGGTAGGACGCCGGTTTACCTCGCGTCTTGGATCGTAGGGCTCTGGTTCGAAGGCCCAATTAGCTAGGCTTTGATTGTTATTGTAATGTTCATAAGCTCTTCTTGCGTCGCGGGCTGCTCGGCGGTTGCCGCCGGAATTCTGGCCTCTGCCGCGTGAAGTCTGTTCACGATTATTATTATTGTTCATCTTGTCGCCAAGGTATTTTATGTCGAAAAACGACAGATTGTGAAATAACAGGCATTGATTGTGATGAAGGCGAAGAAGACAAAATTATAGGCGTAGATGGCGAAGACGTTAGAGTTTCAGTTAATTGTTGAAGCTCCAAATCGTGGATCACTTTAAAAATTTGCCCTTTTGCCAAATGTTGGAAATATGGAGAAAATGATTTTAACGTAGGTGCAAGTCCCTTTAAAATGCGTCTATAGGATGTTGTTCCTCTTGTTCAGTATTTTTGTTTTTATTCATGAGCACATATTTCATTAGAGCAGCTGAAGCGGATTCTGCACCAGGGGCAGGCATCTTTTTTTACAGTTGCGGTTTTGTCTGCGGCTCTTGTATTGTCTGAGGCTCTTGTATAGGCAGGTCTGATGAAGGCTCACCTTTTTCATTTGTAGCCGAAGATGCAGCTCGTGACATTGTAGGTGGCATAGGAGTTGAACTAGCCATGATATCGTCTTGGGCCTGCGAATTTGACTGTTGATTTATAGTAATCGAATCGTTGCTAATGGATTGTACATCAGATGGTGGAGATGGCATCGTTTCACTGCATTCTACAAAATTGCTTATAACATTCCTATCTTCGTCAATGGCCTTAAGAAATTAAAGTTGCTCAGAATACTTGTACAGTTTAATCTTCTTCGCAGCTTGACCAGTGACAGTTTTTAGACTTTTTAAATTCTTTTTGTACTGGTCTCTTATATTGGTCCATCTTTGCTTGCTGATCACCCAATATATAACATACAATATTTATATTTATTAAAGCAAAAAATATATAAGTAGTTATCTGGAAAATAAAATAGGAAAAATTATTTCACACAGACGGAGTTGCGGGCACTCACTAGTACACAATTTGAAAATAAACCGATTAAAATTGGAATTACTATATTTAAAAATTAAATTATTGGCAACAACCTCAAAAATATTATTTACAAGAGATCACAAGAGGTGTGATAATATATTTTTGAAATAGGTTTATTTTATGTAATTAATTGATTTTGTTCATTAGTGAGATACTTTACTTAATGGCATTTTTTTTCAGATATTTGGCCACTGGTGACTCACATTTAACAATTTCATTTAGCCACCGTTTAGGTCATACCACTGTTAATAAAATTGTCAAAGAGACATGAAAAATTATAGTTCACCAATTAATGAGCGAGGTATTACCCGAGATGACTACGGAAATGTGGAAAGCTGTTGCTGAAGACTTTTGGCTACTGTGGAAATTTCCCAATTGCTAAGGAGCACTAGACGGCAAACATGTAGTGATTGAAGCACCACCCAACAGCGGATCTTTATTTTTCAATTATAAATCGACATTTTCCATTGTATTATTGGCTCTAGTAGATGCAAAATGCAATTTTATTTACGTAAATGTTGGAGGAAATTCGTTCCTGTAGCCTTCTTATAAAATCCGCTCTCACTCCATCCTCGATCCATCCCGCATGGCATTTCTTGTATTTGGTTATTGCGATGTATAGTACAATGATAACGGCTATTGCCAATATTGCCCCCACTAATATATTGTTTATATATATGGGCTGTTCAATTTTTGCATCTCCATTCTGTGATATGGCTTCCTTGTTCTCGCATACACATTTAGATCACCGCGTACCCATTGTTCTTCTTTATTTTTGACTTCTCCGTGTAATTTAACGCGCAACTAACACCGTCCGCCAGCGCAAGTACGCGTCATACGCGCTGGCAGGGTCGCCATGTAGTGTGGCTGGTTATTGGGAATTAATAAATAATAACACGTCCGTACTGTTATAGGGTCCGTTTATTACTAACTCATTACTCAATACTACATCACCACCACATAGTCTCCGATATTATTTGTTCCGATGACCTTTTGTCCCGAATTTCAAATATGAAGCCTGTATAGTTTCGTCGACTGTGCCGTTAGGTACATGGATCCCCGCTTTTATAGCGTCACTCCTGAGTTTAAAATTTTATTGGAAAAGAGCCCTGGCTACTGGCTCTTGCTTGTACAGTTACTACAGTACCTATGTTTCGTGTCCAGCTTGCAATTTTTGTTCATTGATTTCAAAGGCAACATTATCAAGACATCAATTGAATCCTGCAACTGCTGATACTGTACGGAAAGTAAGCGAAATTTCTCTAATTTTATCTTTAATTCTTTAATTTGAACTTTCGGTTCGAAACGATTAAAACTTTCTTAGACATAAGATCAACATAATTTTTAAATTTTGTAATCCGTCCCTTTATGGACGTTCGCTTTGTTAGCAAGAGCTTCAAGACACTTTAGTTTTCACTTTCATTAGGCATTTACCAGATAGCAATTTAAACTTGTATCTGACATGTAGTAAGTTTGACAAAACAAAAGTGAACACTTGTGGCAACTTTGCCATGACAGGCAGTGTCAACTATTTATTGATATAAATTTATCGCAACTTTGGGGCTAATTGAAAATCGGTACGCATACTTCCTTATTGTCAAAGTTTTGTAACATAGTTTCAATTTGAGCAAGCTGTGCGATATTTGGACCAAAAGAAGGGTAAATTAATCTTACATTCAAAATGTTTTTGACCTTATACGTTAAAAACCTAGGATTATTTTAGCATCGAAAATTTCGCCAAAACATAAAGACCATTGTGTTTAGGGCTATTTGGAATTAATAAGGTCATTCGTTAAAACTCTCAGTGCAGAATGTAGAGTATATTTGGAACATTTAAGAGGAAAATACGAAGGTTGCCAGGCGGTGACAAATTATATCCGAATTGTTTCTTAAATTATAACTTTATTGACTACTTAATATTGAAATTCATCATAATTTAACTTAAAATTTATTTTAACTAAACATCAGTGTGTCTCCGATGCTAGGCAAGACCACTGTGGGAAACTGTCCTTTGCTATCGTCCTGGCTCGCTACTTGACACCAGTCGTGTTACGCTTACGACAGTTCACTCAGTTACTGTAACACCTCCACCCGCAGATCCTCAACTATTTCAGCGATAGCACTTCAGCGATAACTGAGAATAGAGTGGGATTGTAGTATGATAAACTGTTAGTGTTTGTAACTCTACTTGTTTCTGTATGTCATGAAGATGGCTAAGGTTGATGGAGTTAATCTTAACTATTGATGATTCTGTGGTTGAATTCATTGTAGAGTTGATTTCAGTAAGTAGAATCTTCATAGGCTGGCCACGAAGTTCGTCATTTACATTGGCCAGCGTGAATTCATCAGAGCGGAGCACACAGTTCTGCGGTATGGTGATTAAATAGCTACCAATTAGAGTTATAAAGTCGTTTCTTCCGCATGAAATTGCTACTTTAATTTCTCTTGGGAATATAACAGTGTAATGACGGTCATCCAATTTTTCCATGCCTTCCCTTGATAGTGAAATTGTAGTTATTCTGCATGACTTATCTATTTGCTGGCTAGAAATGAGCGTTGAGATGCAGTCCAGTGTAGTTCTAATCCGGTGGTTTAACTTTTCTTTGCATAGATATCCGGCTGTGTTGCCGACCTTCGGGCATTCAGCCTCTATGTACACATGCATGCACTTTTGCTGCTATGAGCTCATTGCGGCGACTGCGTTCATTCCTTCCAATTCCGACCAAGGTTATGTTAGCACAAACTCTTCTCTCTCTATCCTTGATTACGCGGATGCAAGCTTTCTCAATCTCACTGAAGACCAGCTTAATAAACTTGAGCGTCTCCAAAATCTTGCGATTCGGTTTATATTTTGCCTGCGCAAATATGACCATATATCTGAATTTCGACAGAAGCTCAACTGGCTCCCTATTCGACGTCGCCGGGATCTGCATGTTCTCTCTCTTCTGTACTGTGTATTATATAATCCTTGAACGCCGTCCTATTTGAAGGAGAAATTTAAATTTTTGGGAGTGCATTCAGACCTAAGGCCGTCTCGTACATTGACTCTCACAATTCCCCCCCATAAAACTAAGATGTATGAGCAGTCCTTCAATGTGCGGGCAATTATTTTATGGAATGCGCTTCCCTTAGAGGTGCGGCAGTCGAAAACTCTCTACACATTTAAAAACTCTGTCAAGAAGCATTACTTTGAAACTTTGACTACTTAATGACGACTAAGTATTATTATTTGTTTATTTTTAATATAACGGGATATATTAAAGATATTTTATTAATTAAATTATTTGGTCAAATACTAAAAACATTATGTATTATTACAACAGAGACTATTAATTAAACACAATACCTACTTAATTTTCATTTATATTCAAGCTGAATAATAAATACGGGAAACACGAAATATTAGCAATAATAATTCATTGTGAATGAATTATAAACTTGTTTGACTTGACATAAAGAAATCTTTCAGACTTTCACTATGAACCTATAACAGATAAAATCTGTGATTGCGGTCCTACCAGCCCGCGAAATTCAAATTTTATTTAGTTTTTCGCAAATATTAGACTAACTACACATTGTAGATTTATGGCAATGCATTTTGCGGGCCTACTTTTTATATATTATAATTATTGGGTATTGAGTATATTTATTAGTTTTTTTATAATATTTATTTTATTATTTTTATTTGTGTAATCTAGTGTATGTAGTAGTGTGTACTTATTTGAATTTAAGTATATTTGAAAACACTGTTACTAAAGTATACTTTCATTTATTGACCGAAAGTCATCTTGAAATACCTGCAATCAATGTTTAATGGCACAGTCGAAGCTAGGTTCCTAGCCACTAATTAGAATATAATAGTAGTTTATGAAACGGATGCATAATGGGGGGTATTAAAACATGAGTGTGAGTTTAAAAAACGAGCCACAGGCGAGCTTTTTAACCCTTAATTTGGTATTGTATGCTGTGCCATACAAACTTTTAAAAAAATAAAGTGTTAAAGAAATATTATGATTTCAATTTAATTATTAACATTTATTCTCATAAACTAGTCACACTTTATGAAAAAAACGTTTTTGAGTGCTAGCAACACTAGTGCTGTCACTTATTTTCAAAATGTCTGCCCGAAGGAAGCCAGCTGTGCTCACTAAGGTATTTATTTGTTTTTTTATTACTTTTTCCTCGTAAATTTCTAATAAAACACTAATAATTCGATCGTGATATTATAGTGAAGTGTTCACTGTTATAATTTTGGCAATATTTGTGGATATTTGTTGTTTTATTTGATAATAAACTGTGTATGCCGTGACATACATTGCCAACTTAGTAATGAATTACTGCATAACGAACCTGTATGTCACAGCATACATTGCCAACTTAGTAATGAATTACTGCGTAACGAACCTGTATGTCACAGCATACATTGCCAACTTAGTAATGAATTACTGCATAACGAACCTGTATGTCACAGCATACATTGCCAATTTATTTGAATTTCTTTTTGTGAAATTTTTTTGCGATTTATGGGTTTTTGTTTGCTTGGGCTTGAGTTTTGGTGTATGCAAGCTTTTTTTTTTCTTTACAGCACGCGCTACTAACACGTGGTGGTAGAATATTAGCTTTGATCCCTACTGAAAATGCACTCTCTGATGATGGTAATGCATCTGACGTCGATGATGAATTACTGGGCGCTCAAGTTTCACATTCAGACTCATCTTCCCCAGCCCCATCTATTGCGAGTTCTTTAGAGAGACTGAATATATTAGATTCCGTTGATGAAACCTCAACCGATGAGAATGTTCGGCTTACGCCTGTATTCCAAGAAGTATACCCGAGTCCGTCGCTTGAGCCCGATTGCAGTTCTATTCCGATAATAAGCGACATTCCAACACTACCTGCAACCCCTGCCACGCCTGCAACTCCTGCCACTACTGCTACACTAAATCGTGTATCTCAAGTCGGCTCTGCATCACAAGCTACACCTGCACAACCTTCAGTGTCCTTACCTAGCACTCCCACTACATCCTCTACATTGCCAAATCGTCTATCTAGAAAAACACGATCGAAAAGACCGACGATTCCTGTTGCTAAACGCTCACGCAGAATTAAAAAGTTCGTTCTGTCCTATAAATGGAAAAGGGCTGCTGTTTTTCGACACAAAGCAACTGTGGAAGATGTACCAGAAATCGAATCTCAGACACCTACTATTCCCTTGGACTATTTTTACAAGTTTTTTTCCCCAGACGTTATAACTGACATTGTAGAACAAACAAATGCGTATTCAGTGGAAAAAACCGGACGATCGATTGAATTAGTTGAAGACGAATTTCGAGATTTTCTGGCTATTCACATCATCATGGGGGTCGTGTCCATGCCTTCATATACAGACTATTGGAGTCTGCAATATAGATTCGGTTTAGTTGCAGATCTAATGCCCCTAAAAAGGTACCAAAAAATTCGAAGATACCTTCATTTCGTCGACAATAGCACTGATAATAGTGACAGATATCACAAGATTAGGCCCTTAGTTGAAAAAATAAGAGCAAATTGTTTAGCTCAAGAAGTCGAGACCAAGTTCAGCATCGACGAAATGATGATTCCTTACAAAGGGACTAAGGCCGGCAAGAGACGCCAGTACATGAAAGACAAACCCAATAAATGGGGTTTCAAAAACTTTGTCAGAGCTGGAGTATCAGGTATGATCTACGATTTTATCCTGTACGGAGGAGAGGACACTTTCAGGTTCCATAATTTCACAGAAGAAGAATTGTCGCTAGGCTTTGGAGCTCAAGTAGTCATTGCTTTGTGCAAAAGTATAAAAAAATACCAGCTTTTGTATTCTGCGACAATTTTTTTTCATGCCCAGAACTCTTCTACATACTGAGAGAAAACTACGGCATTTTTGGATTGGGCACCATCAGACAAAATAGACTGAGAGGAGCGGATGCAGTTTTACGTACGGAAAAAGAAATGAAGAAAAAGCCTCGAGGAGCTTATGACCAAGTAGTTTGTGACAAAAATCGCCTGGCAGTTGTGCGTTGGAATGACAACAAAGTCGTAACGTTGGTCAGTACTTATGTAGGTACAGAACCGGTAGAGAAAATCAAACGCTACTGCAAAGAGGCCAAACAAAAAGTTGAAGTCAATTGTCCACAAGTCGTCAAAGAGTATAATAAACATATGGGTGGTGTAGATTTGGCGGATATGCTCATCTCGCTATACAGAACTCCTTTCAAGACACGACGTTGGTATATCGGCATATTTGCCCAGCTGCTTGATATCTGCATCAACAATGCATGGCTATCTTTGAGAAATGATTATACTCAAACAAAAAAAAAGGCTATGCCCTTGAAGGCTTTTAGGTACGAAATATATGAAGGACTCAAAAAGAATAGACGTGCTATGATTGATCCACTCGACAGCAAAAAACGACCACAAAAAGCGATACAGCCAGTTCCCGTTGAGTCCTCGCGATTTGATAGTGTGGGTCATTTCATGACCATGACATCTCAGGGTCGGTGCAGGTTATGCTCTAAGCTCACGACTGTCATTTGCAGCAAATGCCAAGTCCGGTTATGTTTCGTTACCGGAAGTAAACCCAGGAATTGTCAACTAATTTATCATTTTCAAAATTGATTAGAGTTTATGGGTTTACCTCTACTAGTGTTGCAGGGCCATTATACCCGCTAATTTGCTTTGATAATAATGCCCATAAACTTATTTTTATAAAGAGGTTTGATTTTTTGTTTTTAATTAAAGTTATAATACATATTTATGATTTTTATTCTTACTGGTTTTTGTAAGGTATGTCCCAACCAACATACATTCAAATGAATACATATTTCTTTACCCACTTGGCAATGTATGTAGTAGCATACATGATTTTTCAGGAAAACTGAAAACCCTAGATTTTTTTTAATATTTTTCTGGGCATATTTAGACTCTACACATTCCTATTACAGTATTTGTTTCAATTCAAAATGTTACTTTTTTTTTGCCAAATAAAGGGTTAATAGTATCACACGAGTGTTTTAATACCTAATTATGTAGAGTTTCATACACTACTTTATCTACGCTCAAATTATCATAAATCCAAATAAAAAATGTCAGGTGGAGTTAAATTTTCTTTAGTAGGTTTCACTGCTAGACATTTTCCGCGCTAAGTTTCGACTAAGTAACAAAAATAAAACATTGAAATGTTAAAAGTTAGGTATGGCGCCAAAATTCAGTTGTAAACTGTGTATAGTCTGTTAAAAAGTCATGAAACAAAAAAGAGTAGAAAAATATTTATACATGTCAGATAAAGTATATTTTTAGTGGATGATTAAATAATCAAAAATTATACATAATTCTTTTCAATATTCTGTATGAACACACTTTTTTATCAGTCATATAAGGCAGGGAAAAATTATTGTTTCCGTGAATTAATTGTTGTCTATGGTTGATCATGTCCCATCCCATGACTACCAACTACATGTTGTCTGTGGACTCCATATATAAAAAAAAAACAAAATTGAGGATTGGCTCTACACTCTCTTTTGGCTATGACGACCACAGAGAAATGAAAGTTATTCCTTGGTCTGTGATGACGACACATAAAAATACAGGAACCCAGAGCCGAGTATCGTAATTGAAATTATTCAACTATCTAGAGATATTTCCATAGTACAGCGATGTTATAATGAATAACTTTTTAATAATTTTAGAAGTCTGTGAATAAAGTAGGTCAATATGTGACACATTTTGATTTCATAATTCGAACTTTAAGCAATGAGCGTAGATAAACATAATTAAGAACATTAGCACTTATTGACAATCTACATTAGAAAAATAACTTTCAGTAGAGTTTAACTTTGTACTTGAACTTATATCATAAAACACTGTAAAATCAAATAAATCAGTCTCATCATAGAGACCTTACCACATCAGTCTTAAATTTTATACCCATTGCAAAAATTAGGCCATCTCTTCAACCTTATACGAGCCTCTGTTATTTATAGAAACAGTTGATTTTATAACTTCAACCATGCTGTCAGGTCCATACCATAAAATATCCTTTTTTTCAGGCCATTTGAAAGTTGTTGCAGATGATAGCACCATGGTACTGACTTCAGCGTTATGTCCATCAATGTTTTTGATCTGACCAGGGAAGTATTCACCCTCATAATTGACAATCACATAAGATCCCACATCGAATCCATCTTCAAGGTTTTTAGATTTTCGGGCATACACATTCAACGGAACATCATCTTCTGAATCAGATTCCATAAAGACTTTTCTTTTAATCCGTTTCCTTTTAGGGGGTTCACTTTTTTCTTTATCCTTTAACATTTTCTTCTCTTCACGAGCCAATCTTTTCTTTTCTTTTTCTTCCTTCTCTTCTCTTTTGTTATTCCAGTACTTCACCCACTGAACCGCACCAATAGCATCCGGTAAACGCTGCTTTTACTTTGACTTTTTTACACCATTATTCTTCATAGGAGACTCAGTTGGCCAGAGAATGGCGTTGGAAAATGTTGGGCTTATTGGTATCTTTGGATTTTGGTGTTCATATTTTAATTCAACAGGTCGTGTGCCTTGGCAAGAAATTATGATTAATGCCGGCAGAGCATAACTGTATCTATCTCCGGTGTAAACATTTTATTCGCATAGTAGGTACTTAGAAAATAAAATTGGCCCATAATATGTATTTTTATTAATACCACTTACCTCTACAATATTTTGGCCGAAGTTTGGCGCCTGCTGAGACGTTGGTGCGTCTTCGGAATGCTGCTGTGATGGTGATGTGCAGTTTTCTCCTCCTCGTCCTCCGTCATGATATTTGAAATGCTTGGCGTCGGTAATTCTTGGTCTTTTGTAAATAATAATAAACCGAAATACCAAAGACTTGGTTTATAGACATCATCTTGGGAGCTTCCACTTTTATTTTGGGTCTCCGTTACTTTTTTCAATTCTTTTCGAAAAGCACCTCTTAAGCTTTGAATTTTTTTCGTGACAAACTCGCGATTAGCTGTGGCAAAACCTACTGTCTTGCAAAAATCCACAAGTTCGTAATAAGCCTTGTTTCTTATGTTTCTGTTGGAGTAATCTTTACTTTGGATTTTCCATAAACATGGATGTTCACGGAAGAAACGAATGAACTCCGTTACAGCTTCGACGCTCCAAACCGCCATTTTGCATCTACACGTGGATGCACGCACAAAACTGTCAAACATGCGCTCGCGTCGACGTCCCAGATCGGACTGTCAGTCCCGCGCATCTACATGCAGTGCACGTTTCGGAGCGAGGGATTGAACGGCGCGTGTTGTTTCACGCGTTCGGAACTCTACGTGTGGAGGGCGCTATTAAAACTTATGACGGTCCACTTAAGTTCTAGAATTTGCGGAAAGGCTTTTTGGCACATTTTTTGCAGAAAGGCACCCGTGCACGGGTCTTGGTTGATTTCCTGTAGAAGAATTGTTTGAAAATTTTCTTCAGAGTGCTTTTTTTGGTCTTTTTCTTTGTTACGGGTTTTCATCAATAAATAGCCGATTGTTATTGACAAAAGTTTATTGCAAGCATCTAACTATCCACAATGCTAGAAAACCTAATTAGAAACTAAACTTAAGCCTATTGTTACTATCTTATTATACTATCAGATAATAGGTACTATTAGTTTTTGGACGCCAGGAGAGTTTTTCTTAAGTGATGGAACTCTGCCAAAACCATAAGCCTCGACTAGCTTGACGAGCTCCTCAGGGTTTGCCAATTTAATGCATTACGTCCAAAAGGGCATTAAGTTACAACAATACAAAATTACGTTAAACGCTTTTAAAACAACTATAGGTACAGGTCGCTTTTAATATAATTCTGTGCAACTTACCCCTTTGGGGAATCCAAAGCAGTTAGGTGTCAATCACAAGGATAATTTAGTTTTGACCGTTTTCGGCCACTGTTGTCAGTCAAATATATTCACAAGTCCACAATTTCGTATAATTATTTGTACGAATGGCGCAAAACAATGAAAATACTTGCAAAATGAACGTTAAGAATAATCATCACTCATGACCTAATAATTACAATGTGTCTCGGTGGACAGCTGATTTCCTAATGCCGAGTGTCGACCGTGACCTCTTCAATGTCATCTAATTTAGTCGAAGAAATAAAACAAAAAAAAAGTACGAAAGCCAAGTGAGGTTTGAACTCGGTGCCAGGTACACTTGTATTAGGCGAGCTATTGAACCACTACGCCATTCGAGCCGATGGTTCATTGCGCGAAATTATGAATTGGTAATTGCCATACACTCATTATATCTTTTTGGGGGTTCTGCATAGCACTTGAGCAAGAATGCATCTTGAGCTTCCTTGTCTTTGTACTTGTAATACGATTCATGAAATGATTGCAAATCACGTAAGCAATATGTTGCACTGATATGCGTTTTTATTATGTTCACATTTCGGTTTAGGGTGAGGGCAAACGGACAATACAATACAATCATTTATTTGCATAGGTATAAACAGCAGATGTTATCATTATTAATTTCCGAACATGTTTTGCTACAATATGGGCGTGCAAATGTTATTTAATATCATAGAAAAGACGTGTATAAATCGGACGCATTTTATTCAGTTGCTATCCAACGTTTATAGCGGGTGTTTGTGTCGTGCAATGGAACCGTTGCAAATTTTGTGTATTTACGAAGCATATCTAGAAGACATGGAAGATAATGCCAGAAAAAGAAGCTGGGTAAATCCACTTAATTAATAGTGAAAGACTGATGCTTTGACAGTTCCACACCTTATATGAACGTTTATGTGCAAATCCAGATATTTCAAAATTACTATCATTTGCCACTTCATGTTTTTCAAGAATTGTTACAACTCTTAAAACCTTTTATAACTACCTAAATCATTAATCAAACACAAACATGAGACTAGCCATCAGTCCAGAGGAAAAACTAATAATTACACTCAAGTAAGTTTTTAAAAGTTTTAATTAATATTTTATCTACGCTCATTGCTTAAAGTTCGAATTATGAAATCAAAATATGTCACATATTGACCTACTTTATTCACAGACTTCTATAATTATTAAAAAGTTATTCATTATAACATCGCTGTACTATGGAAATATTGGGAAATATCTCTAGAAAGTTGAATAATTTCTATTACGATACTCGGCTCTTGGTTCCTGTATTTTTATGTGTCGTCATCACAGACCAGGGAATAACCTTTGGAATAACTTTCTTTTCTCTGTGGTCGTCATAGCCAAAAGAGAGTGTAGAGCCAATCCTCAATTTTGTTTTTTTTTAAGTTTTTTTTTATATATGGAGTCCACAGACAATACATGGGATGGGCCATGATCGACCATAGACAACAATTAATTCAC
Organism: Coenonympha glycerion; assembly: GCA_963855885.1. Taxonomy (NCBI): domain Eukaryota; kingdom Metazoa; phylum Arthropoda; class Insecta; order Lepidoptera; family Nymphalidae; genus Coenonympha; species Coenonympha glycerion. The sequence continues at coordinate 3,483,393 of OY979631.1, forward strand.
AGAAACAATAATTTTTCCCTACCTCATACCTTATATGACTGATTAAAAAGTGTGTTCATACAGAATATTGAAAAGAATTGTGTATAATTTTTGATTATTTAATTATCCACTAAAAATATACTTTATCGGACTTGTATAAATATTTATCTACTCTTTTTTGTTTCATGACTTTTTTAACAGACTATACGCAGTTTACAACTGAATTTTGGCGCCATACCTAACTTTTAACATTTCAATGTGTTATTTTTGTTACTTAGTCAAAACTTAGCGCGGAAAAATGTCTAGCAGTGAAACCTACTAAAGAAAATTTAACTCCACCTGACATTTTAGTAATTGCAACAAAAATGACCCACAATCTTTTACCAACAAAGTGAAGGATTTACGACAATTTTTAGCAAGATTTTATGGTTTGGATTTATGATAATTTGAGCGTAGATAAAGTAGTGTATGAAACTCTACATAATTAGGTATTAAAACACTCGTGTGATACTATTAAAAAACTCGCCTGCGGCTCGTTTTTTAAACTCACACTCATGTTTTAATACCCCCCATTATGCATCCGTTTCATAAACTACTATTACAAACGTGTAACAAACAGATTACAAAACATAACTTAATGCGGTTCATATGTTTCATCATATGTATTCATGTCATTAGAATGAATGGTGTTATGTTCATTTGTGGTGTATCCTCTGTTTATTGGTAACGGGATATATTGATTATTGCTGTTTGAATCAGAAAAAGGTGATGAAAATCGGGGCCAATTTGTGTGTGTGGGCTGATCTGGAATTTGATACTTTATTTATAGCTTTCATCATTTCCATGCGAAATTCGTCTCTCTGTCATTTTCGACATCTCCGGCAAAAAAGATAACAATGTCGATCTGGATCAGGGTTATCATCGTTCTTATTAAAATTTTTGAAAGTGATTCTTGAAATGGTGTTATGCACGTCATGTTTTGGTTTTTATTTTTTGTTCAGGATACAGATTGTTGCGATGACACTGTCTGCTTTGATGTCGACGGCAGGTTCTGATATACTGGTGTTTGTATTGACGCTGGCTGAGATGAATGCGGTTGAGATTAAGCCTGTGGTGATGTGGACTCGAATTGGTCATCAATGTCTTCTTCGTCATTATTGTTACTAGTTACATTTCCGTCATTATCTGTGTTTTCAGGAGAAACTACATTTGAAGACGACTTCCTTGACTCTTTGGTTACTTTTAAAAACTGCAGCAAATCAAAATAAGGACATGATTTTTTCTTCGTCGCTGCACTACCACTTCTTTCTTCGTTTTCTTTTTTTTCACGCATATAATAGTCTCTTACCGTTTTCCACTTCTTTAGCAGAAAGTTCCCTAAAAACAAAAATTAATCTTCTATAAATGAAGATGTGATTTTCCAGGTGATTTCTAGGTGATTTTCCAGGACACCAGGGCTGACGAAGCGTTTTATGTGCTGCCGGAGTGTTCTGGGGAGAGTGTTGATCGTACTTCTATATTTGAAGTTATCTTCAAAAAGTGGAAATGACAATGTTTTCAGATATTGTTTTCTCGTCATGGTCCTATTTGTCACATTACATGCTAATATTATCTGTGAATTGATTCCAGCAATATCCATCAGAGTAAAAAAAAATCTCAGAGGCCATCTGGAGCACATTCTGGCAACTGAATAGTTTTTTTCAGTCTGTCTACAACAGCTACACCTCCTTTTGTAGTGTTGTAAAATTCAATAATTTCAGGCTTTTGTCGAGCAGAGTTAGGGTTAATGGCACTATCGTGGTGCATCGTCGAAAACAGTAGAACGATTTTGTACTTTTTTGGGCAGTAAGATACGAGAGTTGTTTTAATGTTTACCAGATGCAAAAAGTGACGAACACACTTCCCTATTTTTGGACTTAAACTCATCAGGGATTTCCGGTTTATTCTTTCTAATGGTCCCCACAAGAGTAAGCATGTGTTCTTTGAGAATTCTTCGGCCAAGGAGACACTTGTGAACCAGTTGTCCATGGTGACGTTGCGGTTCGATACTGAAATTAGTTCTATCAGCCTCCTTACATTATTAGCATTTGTTGAAGTGTCTACAAACATTGGTCCTTCAGGTTGCTTTCCAACATAAACCTCCATGTTGGATGTGTGAAAATTCCGGGCATCTAGCTTCGAATTTAGCATTCCGGGAAGCTACTAAAAAGCACTAGTTTGAACCTTAACTATTTATTAAAATATGACAGTTTTTCCGAAGCTCGGGCTTTCAAAGACCCCATACGACCTACCTAGGGTTAAATTCGTGTAATCATCAAACATACCGATTATATGTTTATTTCAATGAACGTCGACCGCTATCGGAGGAGGAAACAAAAATAATTCGTAAGTCACACTTTGTAACGTATCACTGTTTTATCTTCATTAAATTATGAAGTCATTTTTAAGGGACACCTAAGCCGTTAGGTGACAGAAGACTTTCCATAGTAGTTGGTTGCGTTACATATTATATGTAGACTGGTTGCTTGCCCCTTGCGCGTTTCTGGCCTTTTCTATACGCGACATTATGTCCTCAGCTATTGAGTTTTTTGTCCGTCTTCCCAGGCGTTTGCAGATGAAAAATATAGGGATGCCTGCCATTTCACATAGCACTAGGATTGTAATGATGCTATATATTTCCACCTTGAACTCCAAATTTGTGGTCGGGGCTTCTGCCTGATTGCTAAATATTCCTGTCATCAATAGGGCCCAGTTGCCGCCAACAAATCCCATGAGGGATATCAAAAATATATCGTTGGCGGCTACAACTATAAACAGGTAAAGCAGCATTTGGTCCAACTGACCAGTTAACATATACGTTATTATCATTATGAACGTCGTGATCCGTAATATGAGGCGCCTTCCTTCCTGAAAGGCGTCTCCTAAACAAAATGACATATTCGCTCTCAACATTGAGAGGCAATATTGAACGCCTCTACCACTCCAAATAGGTGTTAAGAATTTAAGATCTTTGTTTGCTCAGTGCAGCCAACAGTCACTCCGGTTATAGCTCCAGCCATTCTCACATAGGAGTGTGAGACCAGGGAGAGCATCAACTCAAATAATATTGAGTACAACCACATGGAATTGAAATTACCAGCTATGCGTGGTATGGCTGATTCATGTTTGTCCATTTTTGTGAAGTGGATTATCGCAGCCTTGAATTTTGGCGTAGGTCCGGCTACTTCATCTAGGGCGAAACAGCTCATAAATGCATATGAAAGGGTTAAACGGAAGAAACCCATCTTACCTGAACTGCCCTCAAACCAAACCAAAGTGTCGAAGAGTCCACCAAAGTAACCGACAGGGGTCATCTCCTCCTCGTCTGAAACATATACGAGTTACGGGGCTTAAACTTAGTGGCCTTAACCAATCCGTGAAATATTCAGCTGACATTGGAAATACTACCACACACAGAGCAAAGACCAATATAAATGGTATTATACTATATATATTGGCATGCGGCCCCACACCCCCCATTGCCTTAATAAATAGATACATTAACAGCACCACGATTAAACCAAAAACGAATGGCTCGGGTCCAGCATCCGATCCTTCGGAAAGAGTTCGGTGCCTATAACTGTAAGACCGACGATTATGGGAACGAGAGGGTCTCTTGCTCCACTTTTCGTAAAGTGGCGAACTCCGGGGTCGCGAATCTGCTTGTGGTTTTGCTGGTCATCACGCGCTGCCAGTACGAGAGTCGCGCCCCAAAGAAGCGCGCCTAAAAAAATACCTTGTTGCATCATATTTACAGCAGCCCAAGTGACCATTGCAAACAAAGCCACATACTGATTAAATTCGTGTAATCATCAAACATACCGATTATATGTTTATTTCCATGAATGTCGACCGCTATCGGAGGAGGAAATAAAAATTATTCGTAAGTCACACTTTGTAACGTATCACTGTTTTATCTTCATTAAATTATGAAGTCATTTTTAAGGGACACCTAAGCCGTTAGGTGACAGAAGACTTTCCATAGTAGTTGGTTCATGGTTGCGTTACATATTAAATGTAGACTGGTTGCTTGCCCCTTGCGCTTTTCTGGCCTTTTCTATACGCGACATTATGTCCTCAGCTATTGAGTTTTTTGTCCGTCTTCCCAGGCGTTTGCAGATGAAAAATATTGCGATGCCTGCCATTCCACATAGCACTAGGATTGTAAAGATGCTATATATTTCCACCTTGAACTCCAAATTTGTGGTCGGGGCTTCTGCCTGATTGCTAAATATTCCTGTCATCAATAGGGCCCAGATGCCACCAACAAATCCCATGAGGGATATCAAAAATATATCGTTGGTGGCCACAACTATAAACAGGTAAAGCAGCATTTGGTCCAACTGACCAGTTAACATATACGTTATTATCATTATGAACGTCGTGATCCGTAATATGAGGCGCCTTCCTCCTTGAAAGGCGTCTCCTAAACAAAATGACATATTCGCTCTCAACTTTGAGAGGCAATGTTGAACGCCTCTACCACTCCAAATAGGTGTTAAGATCTTAGTTTACCCAGTGCAACCAACAGTCACTCCGGTTATAGGTCCAGCCATTCTCACATAGGAGTGTGAGACCAGGGAGAGCATCAACTTCAATAAGATTGAGTACAACCATATGGAATTGAAATTACCAGCTATGCGTGGTATGGCTGATTCATGTTTGTCCATTTTTGTGAAGTGGATTATCGCAGCCTTGAATTTTGCCGTAGGTCCGGCTACTTCATCTAGGGCCAAACAGCTCATAAATGCATATGAAAAGGTTAAACGGAAGGAACCCATCTTACCTGAGCTGCCCTCAAACCAAACGAAGGTGTCGAAGAGTCCACCAAAGTAACCGACACGGGTCATCTTCGTCTGAAAGATATACGTGGAGCTTAAACTTAGTGGCCTTAACCAATCCGTGAAATAATTCAGCTGACATTGGGAATACTACCACATGCGCTGTGCGCAACGACCAATATAAATTGTATTTATACTGAGCCAGGCTAGCGAAACATGAACCTAGCAAAGCGCGGCAAATTCAAAAATGATGAAGAAGGCAACACAGAAAATAAGTGGGAAAAAAGATTTTGACACTTCTATCTTTATAAATTAATAATATATGTTTACTCCCGGAACTTAAAATTTTCGGATTAAAGTATTTTGTGTGTTAACCCAGGATATAAACTACGTGTTAGCAAAATTTCATCCAAATCTGTTCAACAATTTTGTGTGATTAAGTATTGATTAATGGTGTGAAAAGACACAGCAGGTTCAAGCAAATTTGTATGAAAATAATTACTTAGATAAGAATATCACTTAAATAATCAGGTAAAAATCAAAGTCATTCATTCAATAAAAACATGATTGTATTTTATTCACTGTAATCTAATTATAATTCTAAATATTCTACACCCATACTCGTATCTGATTCATCTGAGCTGCTCAACTCTTCATCCCGGACACTTATTATAAATTGTTCCATATCTTCCGCTATCCCATCCCTGGTTCTGTATTGGTCTTCAACATGCAGTACATGGTCGACATTTTTTTTCCAGTCATCTGCTGTTATGCTTTGGAAAGCTTCTTCTTTTATTACTTCTTGTAATTGAGCTACTGATATAGAAATATTTCTGCTTGGCACTTTTCGCTTTCCAAGACTCCATATGAGCTCTATGGGATTGAGGTCGCAATGGTAGGGAGGTAATCTTAATACCTCATGACCATGCTCTTTTAACATTTCATCTGCTTCATATACTGGCTCAAGTTTGTACTTTTGTACTAAAACCAATAGTTCCGATCTGGTCTAATTTTCTTCAAACATAATGTGATTAGCACGCAGCCAATCTTGTATATCTGTTTTCTGAGTGCTGGTGTTGGGTATCTTATTAATTTGAACTGTATGGTAACTGGCGTTGTCCATCACTATGACACTATTTGTACTCAAATTGGGTATCAGTTTCTCGCACAACCATTTATTTGAATTTGAGGAATTCATGTCATGATGGTAGTCTGCTTTGGTAGACTTAGTGCTGAATGTTAACAATGCATTGGGCACAAAACCATTCTCTGAGCCAGCATGAATGATTATAAATTGTTTTCCTGTGGAAATGTTGTCTATAACACCCTGTGTCGAAGGTCCCAAGATATTTTTGGCTTAATAATTTTGATCGATGTATGTTTCATCGAGATATATTATTTGTTTACCTTCAGCACATTTTGCAGCAATAGTCCTTAAATATTTGTGTCCCCTTGCTTCGAGGTCATATCTTTCAATGAGTACAGATCGTAGATTTTTATTTTTCTTAAATTCAAATCCATTCTTTAGTAAAATTGCCGTAGTGTTTCTCGGCATCCAGTAAAGTTTATGCTTTCTCTTAAATCAGCCAAAAGGTTTCTTAGGATAGGTACTTGTTTTTTAACCAAATAGAATTCATTTATTTTGTTCCTGATAGCTTGAATATCAAAACTATCTAGGTTGGATTTTGTAGACGGATGAGGTCGTTTTTTGCTTGGAGTTCTGAAGACACCGTTATTTGTTTTACCTTCATTATTTATTCTCTTTAATGTTAAACAGCTCACACCTACGAAAAAGACACAATAATAATTATATCTATATCAAAAGAAATCTTGAAAATTTCGCAATAAAATGTAGACTATGTTCATCCTCGTACTTTAAATTATATCCATTGCAAATTTCTTGAAAATCGGGTAGTTCAGGCATTAAAAGATAAGATAAGATAAAAGATAAATTTATTGGTAATCAAACAATGTGGGTAACTTAAATAACATTTTGAAGCCTTAACGTCTAAATATAACTAATGAACTTAATGGAATTACAACAAAAAATTATTGTGCACCTGGGTTCCGAACTAGTTAAAACTGTGTCTCGGAAAACAGGGCTTCCAACTCGGAGACAAGCAATACAAGAAAAGGCGCGTGCGTGTAGGCTTAATTTAGCAATAAAATTTGTGAGTGTGTGTGTGTGTGTGGGCGTGTGTGTGTGTGTGTGGGCGCGTGTGTGTGTGTGTGTGTGTGTGTGTGTGTGTGTGTGTGTGTGTGTAATGTAAGTAAGCAGGATTAGACTAGAATCTCCAAAAGTCCTTCAGAAGCCAAGTAAGTTTGTTTAAGAAGCCAATTCCTAAGGGTAACTTTATATTTATGGTGATTTAAAGAGTGCAGAGAAAGAATTCTATGTAACTTAATATAGAGGTAAGGTCCAAGGAAGACAAAAAACCTACGACTAAAGGCTGTATTTAGTTTACTATAGCTAGCAAGCTGAGGTCTACGACGGGTGCATTGACGAGTGAAATTCGTCAAAGAGTGTTGTTTAAGAGCAGTAGTCAAAATAAATAATTGCCGTACAGTTAGGACCTGACAATACTCGTAAAGCATATTTGTAGGATACAATCGGGGTTTAAAACAGCACACCTTCAGAACAGATCTTTGTGCGCGTTCAATTTGAATAAGATGGGTCTTCGCTGCACCTCCCCACGTGGTTATACAATAGCTAATGATAGATTGGCATAGTGCTAGGTAGACCATTTTCAAAATTTCAGGTTCAGCTGAATGACGAAGTTGTTTGAATATATAGATAAGTTTCCGAACTCTGTTTGATAGGTGTTCAATGTACTTTTTAAAAGTTAAATTACAGTCAATCACTATGCCAAGATATTTTATAAAAGAGACATTTTCAATATATACTAGATTACTGTCAGGTGTGTGGCTATACTGAGTTTGCGAGGCAACCAGCTTAGGTAAAGAGTTACTAGATGGAAGTGAAGAATTACGAATGGAAAAGTTTAAACATTTCGTTTTAGATATATTTAATGTTAATAGATTGTTGTTAAGCCATGCCCTTACAGTGTCAAAGCCTTTTTGGGCAAGTTGATACGTATCAGACCAGGTGTTAGAACAAAAGACCAAAACTGTATCGTCAGCATAGGAGAATATTTTACCTTGATCAAGATGCATGTTACATAACTCATTCACATAGACCAGAAATAAAGTCGGGCCAAGAATACTGCCTTGAGGCACCCCATGAGTAATTGGTAATTCTGAGCTTATGTAGGAATCTATCTTTACTAATTGGGTTCTATCTGTCAGGTAGCTCTGAAAGAGTGCAAGCTGGTTACCTCGGATTCCAAGAGACTGAAGCTTAGAAATTAAAATAGTTACGGAGACGGTGTCGAATGCCTTGGCCAGGTCTAGAAATAAACCTACACACTTTTGTCCTTTATCAAGATTGCGCACTATGTGGTCAACGAGGCTATGGACGGCATCCGCAGTAGACCGTTTCTAACGAAAACCAAATTGGTTAATTGATAATAGATTGCGTGACTCCAGATAGGAAACAAGCCTCAAATTAATGATTTTCTCTAGAATCTTAGACATCGCTGGCAAGATCGAGATGGGCCTATAATTTTCGACACGGTCTCTCTCGCCAGACTTATAAATGGGATGCAAAAGCGCTTTTTTGAACAGGTCAGGAAAAATACCTTTTTTAATACTGAGATTGCAAATATATGTGAGTGGAGGAACAATCACACTTTTATACTTTTTTAAAAATCTAGACGAGATACCATCCCAACCGGCTGCACAGTTATATTTAAGAGAATCGATCAAGCGCTCAACTTCTGAGTCATCCGTCTCCAGCAAAACGAAAGATTCCCTGTGAGACATGAGTAATGGAGGAGTTAGAGAATTTATACTTATTTTATCGGCAAGTTGTCTTCCTATGTTGGCAAAGTAGGAATTGACTTCGTTTATGCAGACTTGTTTATTACTATTTGTGAGCAAAAGATCTCGCGCAGAGGACTGAGTTTTTGATATATTCGTTACGGACTGAACAACATTCCACAATAATTTAGGATTAAAGCGTAACAGACAGACGTACAGAGTTATCTTCGCATTTATAGTTAATAATATTAATATAGATTTAATTACCTGTCATATCTTGAAAATATTTATTCTGACTAAGTAACTCTTTTTGTTCCAATTCTTTAAGTTTGGATAGATTTTCCAACACCTCTTGTTTTGCTTCGGAATCTAGGTCAAGATCTTCTGTAAAAATAAAAAAAAAGATTCATGAAACATTTCATGCATTACTCATGTTACTACTCAAACTTGGGTAACAGTAATAAAAATCTACGTAATTTTAATATTATATTAAGTTAAGTATACAATATTATTATATCATATAAAGCAAAATTTTGAATTGTTATAAAGCAATGAAAAAAAAAACACATTTTCTTAAAGTATAATGTCCTCTGTTAGACGCCCACCATGTGTAAGGATCGGTGTCTCTTGCAACCCTAACCGTGCTTAAGTAGTGATCTAATTCTGAAGCTGCAGAATTTTTAGGTTGAGCATTGCTGGTTGACTCGTCGTTATCAGCAGCTTCATCTAAACAAGACCAGTATAAATCATGAGCCTCAGAAGCAGAAGTCGCATGGTTGTTTAGAAGTCTAGATCTTTTGTTTTGAGAGGGCTCTGCGTTATTGTCTTGTTGATCATCATCTTCATCTAAATATATTCTTAGTGATTCTCTTAAAACCGCCTGACGAGCTTGTTCGGCTTGAAATGCATTATAAAAGATAGACTTATAACGCGGGTCTAAAAAAGTTGAAAGAAATTAAGCTGCGTCACCATACAACTTTTCGAAATCGAAACGCGTGGTCATGTTGAGATTATCTTTAAGGGAACGTCTGAAATCATCAACTAGATATACTTTCTCTAAAAGTTCTTGTTTCTGTAGGTATCTCATCAACATAGAAACGTGTGGTATAACATCAGATATGGGGGATAGCGTAGCACTGGTTATTTTGGTAACCTCTTCAAAAGGCTTTAATAATAAGATTAACTGTTGTACTATTTCCCATTGACTGCTTGTTAAGTTATCAAAAGTCAAATTATGGGATTCTGTGAAGTAGACAGAAATAGCTCGCCTCTGTTCATTGAGACGTTCCAATAAATAATAAGTAGAATTCCACCGAGTAGAAACATCTTGATGCAGTTGGTTTTTTGGCAGGTTAAGCTCTTCTTGGATCTCATGAAGTTTCTTGTATCCACTGTGATTAAAATGCGTCACGATGCGTCGAGCTGCAGAAATTGTTGCCGTGATTGAAGGATTAGCAACAATAGCGTCATTTATAACTAATTGCAAAGTGTGAATAAAACAACGGATAGATGGGTAATTAGCTTCGCTCACACCTTTTGATACGTTCGCAGCATTATCGTGTACAACAGCACGGACTTTCGCAGCAGGTATGTTCCAGTCAGAGATACACTCGCATAAATAATTCTTAATGTTTTCTGCCGTGTGAGATTCGGGGAAAACTTTCATATTTAGTACTGCATGATTATGTTTGAAATCTTCCGATAACCAATGCGCAGTGCAGCTTAAGAAACATGTTTTGTTTACTTGACATGTCCACATATCAGTAGTAAATGAAATATAATCTGCCGGTGTTATGATAGTTTTTATTTTACGTACAACTTTTTGGTAAATGTCTGAAATAATGTTTTCGCTGAAGTAATTTTGGCCTGGTATCTTATATTGCGGCAAAATATTGTTCAAAAGTCTCCGAAATCCCTCATGACTTTCTACCATTGCAAATGGTTCATTATCAACGGCTATCATTTCCCCAATTAAATAGCTTGCTCTTGAATCATTAATATCCCAGACCTTTTTCTTTTCTATTATATCCTCCAAGGATGGTTGGTTAAACGAACGACTTACTGATGTTTGACATGCCGGAGAGCCAGATTCCGTACTAGAAGAAGCAGTGCTTGCTGGTTGGATGCTGGTTGTGCCTGGTCCAAAAATCTTGTCGTATTCTGCCTTATGCTTAAACTGCAAATGTTTTTTCATAGACGATGTTCCACCTTTTCTTCCTTCGCCGCCACGAGATATTTTTGTTTCACACAAATTACACTTAGTTTTGTTTTGGTCAGCGTCCACAAAATATGTCGAAACACCTGATTTTCTCGCACTATGAGACGAGTCAGACATGTCTTTTTGTATTTTATTATTATGGTATTCAGTAGAATTCACAACAAATTGAAAATTGCAAAAAAAAGTAATTAATTTTTGTATTTCGTCACGCTCAATCAACGCTGGAATGAACACAAACAATCACCCGCACCCCGCGGGAACATGCTGTAGCCAGCCGGTACGCGGCGATTCGAGCTATCAAAGACGCCAGCGCCACCTCTATTTCACTTCAGTTGCGCCTGAGCGGGCAAGGGAGACACGCGTCACGACGCGTTACCGCTGCCGGGTACCCACGAGTACCCGGCGCAGAATGTGTCGGGTACCCGTTCAGCGAGTACCCGGTAAAACCACTACCCGCCCCATGTCTAAAAAAAACTCGTTTTAATAGCACAATCACCATGCGACCACAGAGAAGTTGATAGTTAGTTGACAGCATGTGTCAAAATGTCAGTGTTGCAACATAAAAAATTGATGGGTTCACCATTCGCTAGCCAAACTATATATGGTGCCCCACACCACCCTTAATAAATAGATACATTAACAGCACCACGGTTAAACCAAAAAACAAATAGCTCGGGTCCAGCATCCGATCCTTCGGAAAGAGTGCGGTGCCTATAACTGTAAGACCGACGATTATGGGAACGAGAGGATCTAGCTCCACTTTTCGTAAAGTGGCGAACTCCGGGGTCGCGAATCTGCCTGTGGTTTTGTGTAGCCCAAGTGACCATTGCAAACAAAGCCACATACTGATTAAAGGAATTCGTTAGTACGTAGATCACGCCCATGAGCAATCCACCATAAAAAGCCATGATAATTAAATCCACATGTGAGGCCATGTTGTGTTCTATTATCCATTGTCCAAATCCGGGAAAGCGTGTCATCTTTAATCCATAGGTGTAGCGATCCATTAACGGGTACGATTGAGGTTATAATATGGTCAGCGAGGAGCCAGAGTTTTTCTTCAATTTCTAACTCCTACTCCTCGTCATCTAAAATCCTGACCCTCTACCCTCAAAACTCGTTATTTTGGAGAGTCCGCCTACATCTATCTCTTTTTTCGGCATCCTCGCTTTTTCCATATTGAACTTACTGGCCAAGACATCAGGACAATATAAATTCGATGGTATCACCAACGCAGCGTTGTCCCATATCTCGAACTCCCTTACAGTTATATCTTTCAATATCGTTTTGCAACTTCCTTCGTACTCCCTGGATGTTTATACATTAGGAACTGTTTCTGAGTTCCACCAGTTCTATATGCCGATGTTATCCCTATTGGTAAGTCTGGTACGTCCTCCATTTTATCTATGTCTATGTCTACTACCAACAGAGGTTTTCTGTAACGTTGGTCAACCAACAAATACGACTTTTTTCCCGGCATTGAGAAGGGTATTTTCATCTTAGAAGAAAATCTGTATACATCTTGTCTACAAAACCGAGATATTAGCTTCCGCGAGAGTCCTCTGGGTGGTCCGGGCTGCATGAAACAAATCCATCACCCACCCGCTGTGAAAATGGGATCACATGGGGTCGGGTTACACGCTCAATGTAACTGGCAGCGATTACAGTTCCTTCGTCCAGAATTACCAGCTCAGTTTTACCTGCTAAACTAATTCCACCCCATACCATAACACTTGGGCCCCCCCAGCGGTCTGTTGCGTGGATGCAAGGTTCTGTAAAACGTTCGCCTCGTCTTCCCCACACACGCACTTGCCTGTCATCACAAAAAAACTAAACTTACCCTCATCACTGAAGAGTACAGTGCTCCAATTGTCCATCGTCCAGTTCAAGTGGTCACGCGCGTAGCTTAAACGTGCTGCACGATGAGCCCTGGTGATTTTCAGCCAGACAGCGCGCATTCTGGAATGTTGTCCATCCTCGTAGAGTCGATTCCGAATCGTCTGGTCACTGACTCGGGTACCAGTAGATTCCCGTAGTCGGTTTTGTGGGAGACGAGCGGTTGCGGTACGATCTCGATGTGCAGCTAATCGGATAAATCGGTCCTCCTGGGCGGTTCTGGCTCAAACTCATCCTGATCCACGTCTTCTAGCCACACTACCTGTCTCCTGGTAGCGTTCCCATACATTTCAGATAGCTCGACGAGACACACCGAGGCGCAGAGCAACAGATCTCTGAGAGTTTCCCTCCTGCAGCAAAACGACTGCTCTTGTTGCGGATTCCATATCCATATGACGACGAGAACCAAGCATAGTGATTAGGATTAGTCCCGAAACTAAAGTAAACAACTAAACAAAGTGACTTTCGACGGCAACGATTAAATTTAGACCAAAAACACAAGCGATTTGGACCTTGTGCAAAGAGATGATTTAAATCACTTCGGTTTTTTTGTCATCCACTTAAGAACAAACGTTAAAGTTGTTGCTTGAAACATCTTAGAGGTTCATAAACATGTCTCCAAAATGTTTCAATTCTTGACATTGTAAAAAAGTTACCGTACAACTTAGTTTTTATGCAAAATTTGAGATTATGCAGAGCCCTATTTGGGCCCTATTTTGTTTTGAGGAGTTTATAAGATAAAATATATGTGCTTCAATAGAATTCGTGCCTTTGATTATTATAAACATTTTTTTTTTGAGTTTTTCATACATTCATTTGAATTATTAATTTATAAGTCATATATAAATTGAAATTATTATTAATAAAATTGATCAATACAATGCCCTCCGACCGTTCGCGCCATCTCTTGGAACACAACGGCTTCACGTTGTGATTAGGGATTTAAAGTTGCTGCCAATCCCGATCACAACTTGTGATCGGGATTGGCAGCAACTTTAAACTTGGGAGCGCGAACACAAGTTACTGTTACAAATTTATGTTTTCATTGGGACATTTTCTAATTTTAATTTAAATTTGATTTCATTATTACAGGTTTTTCTTATAAATGTAGGACTGAGATTTATATGTTCATTATGTTCAAATTTAATAATTAAATTTTAAAATAGGACCTTCTCTGAAATTCTCTTATCTAATATTAATCCTTCTTTTGTCTCAGTATTTACTACACTGCTTTCAACAATGGTTTTTGATCGAGGTTTAATTATTAAATTTGGTTTTTAAAGATTTAGTGTAAACGACCAATACCTCAAACTGTGGCTAGGGCTGTTAAGTATTTATCATCATAGGAGGAAGTTCCTATTTATCTTTTTGAGTTTGAGTTATAAGCTTCGAATGCCTCTATTAAGTGTTTTTTCCTCACTTTTATGTGTTTATTGTTACAGCGTGTTATAATAGCTACATCACTTGTAAATTGATAAATTTTTGTTATCGTCGATTTGGCTTATGGCCCAAATATGATTTGGGAGGAGTGAGCTCTTTCCATTGGCACGCCACATTCAGGATCCATAATTAACGTGTATATTGTATATAGGTAGCTAAGGCATATAAAATTAATAGAAATAATATTGTTTTTACACATAAATATAGTTTGCAGCCAGGTTTTAGGATACACAACCAAATATAATTTATTTCTGTATGACAGTATGTAGGAAGTAAGATATAAATGATATAATATTATGATCCATACCAGCAACAATATTGTTTTACTGACATTTAAATGACTATTTCTAACATGAAATATTTGACCAGAACATAAAAATACTTGCACCCAAAAGCTATATAAGTGACCGCGACGCTTACGGGATATGAATCATACCCCTGGCCGCTTATTCATTTCAATTCAATTTAGCTTTATTGCGAATTTGGATACAGTTACAATATACAGATGTCTGTACGTTTATTGGAACCAAAACATTTTAAATAATTAAATAGTTGAAAGATTAAATAAAATTGAGATAAAATGCAAATATACGAAAATTGTAGGCTAATCTTCTTGTTTACTATTCGTTAAATCATGTCGATCCTTATTTCCATTGTTTTTACTAGCCGCTTCTTTCAACTTTTCAAGAATAACATTCTTTTTGTCTTCTTGAATAACTCTGATAAAGGTAATTATCTAAAACAAATAATTAATTATAAAATATGAGTTCAATGTAAAAATTTTACTCAATATTTCTATCCCAAAATGTATTGAATACAGACGCATTTCGTAATAAGAAGCAAAACCATACTCATTTTTTGCGAAAATAACGACGTTTCTTATTTACCACAAAATTAATTTACTTGGTTAAGAAAGTTGCCGCCGCCGATTCGAAAGTTTGTTTGGTATTGTTTTTTTTTTTATAGTTCTTTTTGTTTCATCATTCATGAATAATCTATTGACTCTTGCGTTTTTGGCCAACAAAATATTTATTACAATCTTTTTTTCTACGATTTGCTTTGTTATATTATTGTAAACAATATCCCGCGTTCTCGCAAATCTTCATATTTCCAATTATAACATGTTTTCCAGATTCTTCATTTCATAGACATCTATTTTGATAAATGAGTGGCGTTAGCACTGTCTGATTCCTGTCATTAAATGATATATGAAAGACCTTTATCACATGCCCCGCACTTACAGAGGCCAGTACAAGGAAGCCCTGACTTCCTACATAGGCATCGACCTGTAATACAGCTGCGGCAGGAACACTTAGTTAACTCCTTTACGGATGCTGCAGTTTCTTTGATCGTGCTCCATAATGGAGTCTAGACACCATTTTCTTTCTTCCATCCCCAATTTTGGAAGTTGGGATATTCAGGGTTTGCTATCAAGCTCTGACCCCAGATGAATCCCGCTTGCAAACATGCCCGTTTTGTATGCTCTAACAGAGCACTAAATGTGGGTGGCAGCCTATCCATGGCCCGTCCTTTAATGAATAATGCCTTCCTCGCTTGATTGATGTCTTCTACGTCAATTGTTTTATCATATTATTTTATGATAACATATCTTGACAAAAGATATAAATGATGGTTTTCAATCACATTTACAGGCTGTGATAATTCTTTGAATATTTTGGTGACTTCAGGAAAAGATTTCCATGCTTTCCAAAACGACTTCTTTCCTTTTCCACTGAAGCCCGATACAGTATCACAGCCAGTAAACGCATGGAAAAACAGAATGCCACTGCATATATCTAGACCGAGTGTATTTACCAGTTGATGGATAGGGATAGCGATACTACGTGTAGCTTTACCGACACCGAAGGATATCCAAAATTCTTCTAACTTCATTTTTTCGAGTTTACCATACAGGGAAACAGCTATCACAACCACATCTGTATCCACAGTTCTTATTAAAACCTTCGTGTGACCGTGCTGCACAGCGTGAAAAACATGAAGGAGGATTCGCATCGGCTAATAGCTCCGTAGTAGGCCCGTGTTAGCGACCATTTTAATATTATTCCCATTATTTCTTGCAAAAATTAAATAGATTTATGCATATTTTGAAAACTATAAGTCCTATGAAGATAAATACAAAGACTGTTTTGTAGATAATTTTATGAAGAAAAAAAATCTCTTGACTGCTTTCTCTTAGCTTTAGTAGTTTTAAAAAAAAATTAAAAATACTATAATTAGGGACACAAAAGAGGGGGGAGAGGGGGGAAAAACCAGTCCTTCAACCTGTTTCTTTTTCAATATTGAGGCACACATATCAAAGCTATCTGCATGCCAAGTTTTGTACTTTCTGCCAGATGGGACCGTTATTCACATATTTTTTAGCTAACAAGCCGTACTAACATACATATACATACACAATGAACACATATCTATAGCCCGAGCATCAACGACTGGCAGACACAGAAGCTTCATAAATTATTATAAAAGAAAAAAAGAAAACAGTTAGTATAGTTAGAGTACAAAATACAATACATTAAATTAAACGAAATACATATGCAAAACTAGGTACTTAAACTAATTAATACCATAGAAAAAAAGGGGGGAAAACAACAAACTAACTGACTCTCCTACGTAGGGAGTCCATGACGACACGAGGAAAATAATAATAATAGTACGATAATAATAATACGATAGACGAAAATATGATATTGCATAATGTGAGGATGCAAGCCCACAAGAAAAGCCCATTAGAAAATTAGGATATTTAAGTCTGTCTGTTTGAGGCGTAAGCGTTATGAGGTGTTGTTGGGACAAGTCAAGGACGACTGATTTTGATGAGATCTCTTTATGTTATTTTTTGAATCATAATTGAATTGGAAATATACCTCTTCGGTTACGTATTCCAAGGCTGCTTTCAACGTCCTTAGATTTCTTAATCTTATTAATAAGATATTCGGGTAAGTTAAACAGAAATACATTTAGCGACAAGTTGTTTTAAATATTGTTGTTTTCGATTCCTTGAGGGACACGTCTATTGACCTTTGAAATCAATATGCTTGCGCTTACAAAAATCAGTATATGATTCGCCCAACTTTATTTTTATGGTTTCTAATTCAATGGCAATTCATTCCTCCGAACGCGGGTCGCCGAAGTGTTGAATTAACGTGTCCTTGAGTTGCTGCCATATAACAATGTCTTATTTTTAAATTGTTAAAAAAAACTTTACCCGAAGCCTACTCGTTTTCATTCCAACGCCAATTGAAGAGCTGTGGAAAAGTATAATAATATTTTTTTAATAGTAATTATTATTATTTATGTATTTGCATAAAAACATGGTCACAACATCAGATGTAGGTAATTAATAGTATAATTTCCAACATGTTTTGCCACAATTTGGGCGTGCAAATATTATCTTGTAGTCACATTTAAATAAATAATGTTATGTCAATGAACCAAGTAAGAAAAAAAAAAGAAAATAATAATAATGAGAAAAAAGTTTAGGTAACAATATTAATAAGGAGAAAAAAAAACAGAATGTCAAATGAAATAGAGTCATACCAACTTTGCCAATGAACAAAAATTAACAAAAAAAATAATAATAATGATACATTCATTGTATTAGATAGGGTTTAAATTGTAAAAATATTTTACGTCCTAAGCAAACACTTGAATATGTGACTTTTAAACTTAGATACTGGCAAATCTTTGGTTGAGTCTGATAAATGATTATATATAGCCACAGCCATGCAAAACGCGTTTTTGTACAGTGTCAGTCTTTGTACTGGTACGTCTATTTTATGTTTTTGGCGACGATTTCGGCCATTGCTTTGTCTAGGGAACAGTACCAGGTTCCTTTTTACAAAAATACACATATCCAGTATGTATACCTCAAGTGTTATAGATGGATGTTAATGATTTTAGAGCTTCCCTTGACAGCTCTGGATATTCTTGTTTTCTCTTCATCCAAAACACGTCAATACTTAGCGAATTATATTCTCCTTGGCTCCTTTATATTGTTAGCTAAAATTGATTCCAATTAATTGTCTTTTATTAACACATCACATTCATTTGTTTTTGTGAGACTTATTTATTTCGTCGCCTCTTTGTAGAAATTCTCTCATATTTAGCATTTATCCTTTTATTTGAATTCTTCAAGATATCTTTGCAAATTCTTTCTTCAAGAGTATCATCCCAAAGTTTTATCATCTCATAGAAAAATATCAGTGTTTTTTTGAAACATTTAAGGCTAATCTAAACGCTGTCTGATCGGGAACAACCCGACCAAGAACATTTACATAGGAATTCTCTTGAAAATAGTACATCAACCAATCCAAAGGCACAATTTTTAGCAGTTCCTTGACCACCTGAACAAACAAAGAGTAAAGCTTTCAATTTGAGTTTGATCATTGTCAGAGAGCATAGGTTCCATGTATTCAAAATCTTGGATGTTTTTTATTTGTTTTATATTGAAAGATGTGTCCTCAACAGAACCCGCTTTTTTAAGTATTTAACATTAAGCTGATCTGTATTTTTTGAATACTCTTCCATTTGAATGGACAAGCTCGCTAGTTCATGCATAATTTTCTTTTGATTCTCTAGGATGCTATTAGTTAAGTCAAATAACACTGACTAATTTTGTATGATTAATTTCAAGCTGTCTTTGTCAGTAATTGTTCCCGTTGATATACCACTTGTTGTATTTTCAGGAATTAGGATATATGTTTCACCAGATTTAATTAGTGCGGTGAATGTAGATGGAGAAGAATTTTCACAACTCCCTCCTTATATCTGAAAATTAAACCATTTTTAAAAATTGAACTAAACATTGATTAATTTTATTACTTTCTAATTCTTTCCCAAAAACATTTTGTTCTTGCCCTCCAATCTAATGTTCATCTCTGCTCCAGGTGTTCCCAGATCCAGAGAATCCATATCTCTCAATTTGGTAGTTCCCATCTCAATCCTTCCATTTTCTTTCTTCAACTTGTCATGGAGCTCCTCAAGAGTGTTCGTTAGGATGTTTATAATTTGAGACAAAGTTTTGCCAGTGGTACTCAGTAATCTTTTCTTTTCGATGTGTTCGAAGAACCTTGAGTCGAAATGATTTGTGCGTGACCCGCTGAAACATGGCACTGTTACGACCTGGTTGTATACTCTGGACAACAATCCCGTTTGATTTGCGCACGACATCTTAGCGTAATATTTTACCTTAGGCAACTTTACTTTGGTGTCACAAGAAGATGTTCCCTGTTGCCTGAAACATTGACCCATATCTTCGCGTGTGTACCAGGTCGCTACATCTGTGATTTGACTTAATATGGAGAGATCTTCTTTGAAAGTTCCGAATATTCCATGAAAGACAACTTGTACATGTTGAGTCAGTTGCCACCGTTTCAGTGTATGTACTTTAGGTTCTCAAGGCCTATGATCTGGAGGAATGACCAATGGTTCTCCCACTAAAAATGACCAGGAGTCAAGGGTGCTGGTGAGTTGAGATCATCTATGATTGGATTTTGTGCTATGGGTCTGGAATTTAAGTAAGCTTCAATTTGAATAAGTAAGGTTGACATATTGGTTTGGTACAGTAATGAATGGAATGGAGTAACCAGATAGCATCTAAAATGTAGTCGTCAATGCTCTATTTTATTTTTGATTTGATTTTGTTTATTAAGCAAACGCTTATCTCTAAGTCGACAGGTCTCCGCTAGCATCGCCTTAATCTCTGGGTTTAGAGTAGGAGCTTTCGAGTATGGGACGTTTTTTGAAAAACAAAAATTCATTTCCTTTTTAGCCTCTTTTGTCAGTCCGTTAACTAAATTTTTTTGGAACCTGGTTGCAATTTTAAAATGCTGGTCATCACCAAATTCCTCAGATTCTGGTTCGACGCTCTAAAGTCACTATTTGGGAAGTGCCCGTTTCTTTTACATAGCCAGATAGCGTCATCACGGGAATATTGTAAGGAGCAGCAGTGTGCCGCAATTCAGCACCACCTTGTTCCGCTTTTACCGCGACTTTCATTTTTCGTGGCGACCAGGTACATTTCTTTCTAGGGGCCATCTGAAACAATACAAATCTATATATAAGGCTGGTCGAGGGTCGAGAAAAGAGCTCCTAGTGATATCCAGGCAGGATATTTAGGAGGTAAATTTGTCCTCCTATATGTAAGTAATCTCCATCAACTGATGTTAGCACTATAGGAATAGGGCTTGGGTCTACATGTTTATGGACGATCAATTCTTTGCCCTGAGCGATCATTACTTCTCCCGATGTATTATTGGCTCTAATTAATGCTCCCCCATCAAACGGGATAACCTCTAGCTGAGCTGTAGTAGATAGCTCCCATTCACATTTTCGGGTAGGTGTCTTGTCCTCTATCACATGTTTCAAACACGTGTTAAACTCAATCTTTGTCTTCTTTGGACAAAGTGTTAAGGTCAACATCTCTTTACATGTTGTTGGAGATATCTCCCAACAATCTCCCTTCGTCTTACAGGCTACAACATCGGGATGTTTTAACTTTCTGTATCCCCCTTGGGTTTCTGCATGTGTCGTATGTACTCTCATTAAGGCCGCCGAACGATCCATCAAAATTCTAGGGAATATCATGACTCCCGAGACCATAGGATATGGATCGTAATTCACCTGATGCAGTGATAATTTCCGTAATTCATAGAGGAGTGTCATATCTCTAGAATATGCAGTAGATATGATCGCTGGATGCTTAAGAAGAACAGATACAACATCAGTAGCAGGGAGTAGATCAAGGGTTATTTTTCCTGATAGGGCACTGTCAACCACTCTAGCAAAATCGTTAGGTGCTAACGATAACCATGTTGAATAAACTTCTCTAAAGTAATTGGTGATAAGCTCTTCACATGTGCTTCTCTCCATAAACTCTCGGAAGATTCTAGCCTGGCGATCAACTGCGTGATGGATTGCATGCTGATTGTCTATTAGGGTATTAATGCTGTTTGTGACTATTTGCTGATGATCGCGCATACTTTTTAACTTAACACAACTTTAATTTTGACAACCTCACTTTGACCATAAATAAACACAAGTTTCCTCCATATCGAATCTTCAACGTCGATGAAACTGGAAAGAACAGCGTTCATAAACCAAAAACAAAAAATACGTTCAAAGTTAGGTGTACGGTACAACCCTCCACTCATAATATTATCATCCAACACTCATAATATTATCATCACATCGTCACATAATATTATCACATAATTTTTATCACAAAAATTTCATATTATATTCACTGTCAAGCAAGTGAAAATTAGTCTCCTGAAACACACATTACTTCACAATAAGTCACAGGCACATTACCGGGATTTGAATCCCCGGGATCAGAACTTGAAAAAATAAAAAATGTTTAAGAAGAGACCAGGAAGCTCAAAATGCTTCTTTAATCAGCCTTTATCCGAGCAACTTGCTATAAATAAGAAAGGAAAATAAAATTGTGAAAATGATTGATATAACGTTATTTCTATCCGGAAAAATTGCGTTAATGATTCCTGGTACATTGTGCAATCAAATTAATATTGTTTCTACAACAAAATGAACGATTGGCTTGATGTATTCAAAGCTGTGCGTTCAAATCGAGGGAAAAATAAAGATAGACCCCCCTATCAGGTGATGGAGCTTAAATATAAAGACGTGTAGGACTTACAGGCGTTGGTCGCAAGTCCACTAAAAAATAAAAATACGGACGAAAACGGCGAAAAAGTATATTTTCTTTAAAGAAAGTGCCTCAAATTTGAAAAAAAAAAACTCCCCACATTTAATTTTCTATCGGTATGACCACTTTTCAGAAAATAAACAAGTAAATAATTAAAAAATTAAAAACACGACTGCCCTGTGAAACGACTTTTTTCAAAAAAATAATTAGCCTATGTTACTCGGAATTATGTAAGGATTCTAACGATACCCCATATGCCCAAATCTATTCAGCCGTTCAGAAGTTATGTTTGAATAAAGAAACTCACATACATACATGAACCCTAAAAACGAAACACTTCTTTTTAGGCAGTAGTGTAAAAAATGATATAATACAGCAGCGTAGCCGTCGAAACCGTATTACACAGATAGTTGAACTAAAACAGGCTATAACGCCGTTCTGCCTAACTATATGAAAAAAATGACCTTGTTAAACTGTGCTGAAGTGGGCTTATCCCTGACGAGTTACATGACTGGGATAGTGCGATCGCAATTTGGAAGAGTCCCCGTCAGCTTGAGAAATAGTCAAATCAACTAGCAACTGTTCAATTTCTTTACCAAAATCATTAATAGATTTGTTGTCTTGACTCGCGGATTGTAATTTGCTTTGTAATGCAACGTCCGACTTCTTTGTTAAGAGGTGAAGTCTCATGTCCTTAACTAATGATTCTATGTCATCGTATGATTTATTAATTCTTAACTGTGCACTGCGTGATAGGCGGGTTTTTAGCACAAAATTAATAAGCAAGGATTTACTGTTCTTGTTCAACATCGTATTATATAGTTCGATGGCATCGATTAATTTAATTGTAATATCCTCATCATCTGTCATAATAGGCAATAATGAAGCAGCAATTTTCAGGTCAAAGTTAGACTCCATGGTGCTAGTAGTGCCTTCAACCTCCTGAACTTGGCAGAGTTATAAAATTTCCTTTTTTAGATTTTCTATCTTATTTTCTAAATTACTTTATAATAACCAGTATTGGTCAGTATCCGATAACTTATATTTAACTAATTCTAATATTTTTACATACTTACTATAACAACTTTTTGCTGCATCGAGTATTTTATCTAAAATTTCGCCTTTCCTTCTGCTCGCACCTATATTAATTAATTTTCGTTCTTATGTCATTTAATTCGGTAAATATCGCACCTATCTGTTCTTATAACTCCATATACACCGAAGTAGGTAAATTTATATTACAAAATATTCAATCACAACACAATGTAAAAATTTAAAACAATACAAAGTTCTCGGATAACACAATAAGGTCGTGCCGTTTACCGTCACTGACCGCTGCATCGCGCCTCGTCAGCACTCTTCGTAGCCCCGTATCACGTAGACGGCCGAAATGCGTATTAAACATGCGATGTGGACTGTCCGTCAGGTCTCGAAATCACACTGAGGGCACTTGCTCCGAACTCTCTTCTTAAGATGTTAAGCGATCTCTGTTGGCACCTCTTGTAGATGTAAGATCCGATCTCACTCAAACTGAAATATTCAGCAAGATGTGCGGTCGCCGAGCCGTTGCCATTTTGTGCTACGATGACAGTGTCCTTCTCCTCTTTACTGCAGCGCGATCCCATGTTCCTTACGGTTCTTCACTACACAATTTTAATTCCAGTTGTACGCAGGGTCGCCATGCGGTGGTCCCAGGGTCAGGGCGGAGGACATTATATATTGAAATAAAACACGTCCATCTTCGGCTAAGGCTTGTAATGAAGTCTCCAATGATTTCACATAATCGACTTATTTTGTAAATGAACAACTCAGCGTTATTGTTGTAAAGTGGGTTTAAGTTGCGATACATCGAGCTACACTTCACTCTTCCATTTGAATGGACAAGCTCGCTAGTTCATGCATAATTTTCTTTTGATTCTCTAGGATGCTATTAGTTAAGTCAAATAACACTGACTAATGTTGTATGATTAATTTCAAGCTGTCTTTGTCAGTAATTGTTCCCGTTGATATACCACTTTTTGTATTTTCAGGAATAAGGATATATGTTTCACCAGATTCAATTAGTGCGGTGAATGTAGATGGAGAAGTATTTACACAACTCCCTCCTTATATCTGAAAATTCTAATTCTTTCCCAAAAACATTTTGTTCTTGCCCTCCAATCTAATGTTCATCTCTGCCCCAGGTATTCCCAGATCCAGAGAATCCATGTCTCTCCATTTGGTAGTTCCCATCTCAATCCTTCCATTTTATTTCTTCAACTTGTCATGGAGCTCCTCAAGAGTGCTCGTTAGGATGTTTATAATTTGAGACAAAGTTTTGCCAGTGGTACTCAGTACTCTTTTCTTTTCGATGTGTTCGAAGAACGTTGAGTCGAAATGATGTGTGCGTGACCCGCTGAAACATGGCACTGTTACGACCTGGTTGTATACTCTGGACAACAATCCCGTTTGATTTGCGCACGACATCTTAGCGTAATATTTTACCTTAGGCAACTTTACTTTGGTGTCATAAGAAGATGTTCCCTGTTGCCTGAAACATTGACCCATATCTTCGCGTGTGTACCAGGTCGCTACATCTGTGATTTGACTTAATATGGAGAGATCTTCTTTGAAAGTTCCGAATATTCCATGAAAGACAACTTGTACATGCGTTGAGTCAGTTGCCACCGTTTCAGTGTATGTACTTTAGGTTCTCAAGGCCTATGATCTGGAGGAATGACCAATGGTTCTCCCACTAAAAATGACCAGGAGTCAAGGGTGCTGGTGAGTTGAGATCATCTATGATTGGATTTTGTGCTATGGGCCTGGAATTTAAGTAAGCTTCAATTTGAATAAGTAAGGTTGACATATTGGTTTGGTACAGTAATGAATGGAATGGAGTAACCAGATAGCATCTAAAATGTAGTCGTCAATGCTCTATTTTATTTTTGATTTGATTTTGTTTATTAAGCAAACGCTTATCTCTAAGTCGACAGGTCTCCGCTAGCATCGCCTTAATCTCTGGGTTTAGAGTAGGAGCTTTCGAGTATGGGACGTTTTTTGAAAAACAAAAATTCAGTTCCTTTTTAGCCTCTTTTGTCAGTCCGTTAACTAAATTTTTTTGGAACCTGGTTGCAATTTTAAAATGCTGGTCATCACCAAATTCCTCTGATTCTGGTTCGACGCTCCAAAGTCACTATTTGGGAAGTGCCCGTTTCTTTTACATAGTCAGATAGCGTCATCACGGGAATATTGTAAGGAGCAGCAGTGTGCCGCAATTCAGCACCACCTTGTTCCGCTTTTACCGCGACTTTCATTTTTCGTGGCGACCAGGTACATTTCTTTCTAGGGGCCATCTGAAACAATACAAATCTATATATAAGGCTGGTCGAGGGTCAAGAAAAGAGCTCCTAGTGATATCCAGGCAGGATATTTAGGAGGTAAATTTGTCCTATATGTAAGTAATCTCCATCAACTGATGTTAGCACTATAGGAATAGGGCTTGGGTCTACATGTTTATGGACGATCAATTCTTTGCCCTGAGCGATCATTACTTCTCTTGATGTATAAGAGGCACTAATTAATGCTCCCCCATCAAACGGGATAACCTCTAGCTGAGCTGTAGTAGATAGCTCCCATTCACATTTTCGGGTAGGTGTCTTGTCCTCTATCACATGTTTCAAACACGTGTTAAACTCAATCTTTGTCTTCTTTGGACAAAGTGTTAAGGTCAACATCTCTTTACATGTTGTTGGAGATATCTCCCAACAATCTCCCTTCGTCTTACAGGCTACAACATCGGGAAGTTTTAACTTTCTGTATCCCCCTTGGGTTTCTGCATGTGTCGTATGTACTCTCATTAAGGCCGCCGAACGATCCATCAAAATTCTAGGGAATATCATGACTCCCGAGACCATAGGATATGGATCGTAATTCACCTGATGCAGTGAGAATTTCCGTAATTCATAGAGGAGTGTCATATCTCTAGAATATGCAGTAGATATGATCGCTGGATGCTTAAGAAGAACAGATACAACATCAGTAGCAGGGAGTAGATCAGGGGTTATTTTTCCTGATAGGGCACTGTCAACCACTCTAGCAAAATCGTTAGGTGCTAACGATAACCATGTTGAATAAACTTCTGTAAAGTAATTGGTGATAAGCTCTTTACATGTGCTTCTCTCCATAAACTCTCGGAAGATTCTAGCCTGGCGATCAACTGCGTGATGGATTGCATGCTGATTGTCTATTAGGGTATTAATGCTGTTTGTGACTATTTGCTGATGATCGCGCATACTTTTTAACTTAACACAACTTTAATTTTGACAAAGTCACTTTGACCATAAATAAACACAAGTTTCCTCCATATCGAATCTTCAACGTCGATGAAACTGGAATGAACAGCGTTCATAAACCAAAAACAAAAAATACGTTCAAAGTGAAGTGTACGGTGCAACCCTCCACTCATAATATTATCATCCAACACTCATAATATTATCATCACATCGTCACATAATATTATCACATAATTTTTATCACAAACATTTCATATTATAATCACTGTCAAGCAAGTGAAAATTAGTCTCCTGAAACACACATTACTTCACAATAAGTCACAGGCACATTACCGGGATTTGAATCCCCGGGATCAGAACTTGAAAAAAATATGTTTAAGAAGAGACCAGGGAGCTCAAAATGCTTCTTTTATCAGCCTTTATCCGAGCAACTTGCTATAAATAAGAAAGGAAAATAAAATTGTGAAAATGATTGATATAACGTTATTTCTATCCGGAAAAAATGCGTGAATGATTCCTGGTAGATTGTGCGATCAAATTAATATTGTTTCTACAACAAAATGAACGATTGGCTTAATGTATTCAAAGCTGCGCGTTCAAATCGAGGGAAAAATAAAGATAAACCCCCCTATCAAGTGATGGAGCTTAAATATAAAGACGTGTAGGACTTACAGGCGTTGGTTGCAAGTACACTAAAAGATAAAAATACGGACGAAAACGGCGAAAAAGTAAATTTTCTTAAAAGAAAGTGCGTCAAATTTGAAAAAAAACTCACCCACATTTAATTTTCTATCGGTGTGATCACTTTTCAGAAAATAAACAAGTAGGGAAGAAAACAAAGTTTCAGAAAGTAAATAATTCAAAAATTAAAAACACGACTGCCCTGTGAAACGACTTTTTTCAAAAAAAAATCTAGCCTATGTTACTCGGAATTATGTAAGGATTCTAACGATGACCCATATGCAATCTATTCAGCCGTTCAGAAGTTATGCTGGAATAAAGAAACTCACATACATACATACATGAACCCTAAAAACGTAACACTCCTTTTTTAGGCAGTCGTGTAAAAAATGATATAATACAGCAGCGTAGCCGTCGAAACCGTATTACACAGATAGTTGAACTAAAACAGGCTATAACGCCGTTCTGCCTATGAATTCTGCATATGAAAAAAATGACCTTGTTAAACTGTGCTGAAGTGGGCTTATCCCTGACGAGTTACATGACTGGGATAATGCGATCGCATGTCGCGAGTAGTTGGTTTGTGCTGCGTTCGCTCGTTCTTCCGTACTCACGTTGAGAACGGAAATACCAATATTTAATAGTGTTATGAAAAACACCCATGTCTATGGAATCCAACAGAAAACGAATACCGAAATAATAGTATGCGCCTGCGGCGCTTATTGAAAAAATGGGGCTATGGGAATATTTTGGTCGAAATTTTGTTACAAAATTAACAAGTTTCCTGCTATTTTTGTTGACCTGTGTAAACGAGATGGCGATTCGATTTTTACAAGCGTTGCGCCTGGTGATTTGCCACACGGCTAAAATCAACCCGTGTAAATCCGGCCTTAGTTTCATCAGTGGCCTTGCTGGGTCATACCGCCTCACTAATCTTTTGCCCATTGACGCAATTATTATTTTTCGAATCTCCATTCGTTCACTGCAATTTTTTGTTCCTGCTAAAATTGTGTTCCTCCCTATTTCCGTTTGATCGGCAGTCAGATTTTTCAAGTTAAGGATATTGCTTCCTATCCTATTATCTATCCATCGCTTTCTCCAATTGTTCTGAAGTCATATCTGGGGCCAAACTTGTAGGTCCATAATCATGTCGAAGGTTTTTCATTGATCTTCCGTATTTTCTTTGTGAGATGCTCTTTAATTAGTTTTCTTTTCAACGTTCGTCTTCTTTCTACTTCTTTAACTTTACCAAGACTCTTTACAAGTATTGCTTTTTCTACACTGGCTTGTATAGCTTTTTTATTAATATATGAAACAACAGCTGCAGCACATCTACCTTGATATCCTCTCCTGGACGAAAAGTTAATTCTTTTGCCGCCTACGATTTTAGCAATGACGCTATTGAAACGTTCAACCGCATTTGTGTCTACATCTTCGGTGAGGCTACGAGCTTTATTTGCTGCAGTAGCAATGATGGATTTCACTCTGAACAAGAACGTCGCATTTTACACGCTTCATTTTACTTTCAGTTATATTTTTTTCTTTTGAACAGTTATAATCACTGCAAAGGTGATGATCACAAATAAGCATGAGCTATTGAATTTACAATGTCATTATGTAGAATTGTTGTAAACAGGTTTTTGGGTGATCCAGAACTTTTTTGGTATTTAATTGATTTCACGATCACCTTTCGCGTGCTCATAACTTTTTCATTAGTTAGTGAGCTCTCGGTGAGCTAGGGCATATTGTGTCTTTTACTACAGCTCGAAGCATATTACAAAAGTATCCGCAGTATATGATTACGGCATTCAATTTTTGCCACGTTGTGGTTGGCATATGGGCTAACCTCCAAAATTTTGGCGTATGTAGATGAATCCCCATCACCAACCATTCTTGCATATACATTGCCATATATTTCTTTCGAGGCTTTGAAACTTTTACAGATAATATCAGCCTCCATAGCGCTAGAAGGCTCCTTGTACTTTTTGTAACACTTCAATCACGCAATACTTATATTTTACATTTTCTTTATATTCTTTAAAAATACCCGAATATTTGAGTCTATACATTTAACAGAAAACTTAATCTAAAATTATTTTACTTATATGTAGCCATTTAGCTCAACGCGTCTATGAGGTCCAGTTACCAGTAGACTGTAGAAGTCTTCAAACTTACCAGTAAGTTCATTCAGTCGTTGTGTAAGCAGGCCCTTGGATTGTTAGATGTTCAGTAGTTAGTTTATTGTTCCTTGTTGAATCTCCGGACAGCAGTTATTAATTTTTTTTAGTTATGACTCAAGTTAAGTCGACAATTATGGTTTTAAAGGGTGTCCAGTGGGAATTTTTCGGTTTTGAAATTAAATAATAAACAAACTAATAATCACAACTTCTTTAATGTAGTTTTGTAACAAAACATGGGTCTGCGGATTTTATTTCTTAAAAACAATGTCATCCAAACGCAATTCGCAACTACGCGCGAGCAAAGTGCTGGAGGAATCGCAGCGAGTTCACGTCGAATATTTTCTTGTAAAGCGGATATGCTGCGGGGATTATTGCAGTACACTTTCGATTTGAGGTAGCCCCACAAGAAAAAATCACACGGCGTCAAATCGGGCGATCGTGGTGGAAAGGGTATGTCTCCATACTTGCTAATTAATTTTCCAGGGAAAATTTCCCTTAACATCGACATAGTGACCAGTATGTGAAGTTGCTCCGTCTTGCTGAAAATGAGTCCTGTTGTTGCGGCCATCAAACGCTTGCAATTGGGGTACCAAAAACTCGTCAATCATGCGGCAGTATGTCGAGGAGGTGACAGTTTCATTCTGTCTGAAAAAATATGGAACAATTATTCCGTTGGCAGAAATTGCGCACCATACCGTCGTCTTAGGGCAGTGTAAACTCTTCTGATGCTTTTCTCTTAGATTACTTGAGTGCCAGTAACGCATATTCTGTTTATTTACGTAGCCTCCAATGTGGAAATGTGCTTCATCGCTAAACAATATGTTTCCAAGCATTCTGGGAGTCCGAAAACGTTCCAACATTGTTTTGGCATACGTGTCTCTTAAAACATAGTCATTGTCATTCAGTTTTTGGACGATTTGCAATTTATAGGGATGAAATTTGAGTTTTTTTTTTTCAAAATAACTTGAACAGTCGACTTTGTTATGCCTGTAGAGGCGGCTATCTTTGTTACTGATTTCCTTGGATTGCGCATAATTTCTCGGCGCACCTCAGCCACGCGTTCTGGCGTTGCTGCAGACGTGGACGGTCCTGGTGGTGGCCTATTCACCATTGTCCCTTCTTGTCGGAACCTTTGTACCCACGACCAGATAAGTTGCGTGCTAGGAGCATCGTTTAATCGGCGAATATCGAAGTGGGAACAGAATGCACGACGCGCTCGTATCAACGATTCACCACTGGTTAAATATTGTTCCACCGCAAACGCGCGATGCGCTCCCGACCGATGACTCATGGTTACTAACAAATCCGCAAAGTTTACACAACAAACGCTACCCCTCCCGCGCTTCTAACCCCGCTAATAAATAAGCACCAAAAATTTAAATTTGAAAAATTCTCACTGGACACCCTTTACTATCCGGGCTTTTGGTTTTAATTCGAAAGACATTTTTATTTGGTCGGAATATTTCTGATTTCGAGACAAGTAGCCCTTGAATTCCTCTCAGCTCTTTCAAGGGCCTCCTCTAGTGTCTTTGTATTTTCGATTCTCCTTATTGTCCTTTAAGTCCATTCTAGATGGTGGTTTTCTTAGAAGAAGCATATCGATTTCATGCATTATAAGATGCCTTTCGTACTTTGAATAGTTTCGTAATTTTTTTGCTAGTAACTTCCCATACAATTCACAATTGTCGTCTCCGCCGTCCCGTTTCTTTTGAGAAATCTCGTTGTCAAGCGTTTCGAAAGTGTGCTTGATTTTTTTTTGAGCGTCGCTGTTAATCTGTTTCTTCGGAATGGTGTATGTTTTCGATGTTATGGTTCTCAGTCTCAGTCCTAGTCTGATCTGACACACTTGGTTGTTCTTTGACATATTGTTCTTCATTTGGAGTTACATACATACATTGAGGGAGACACATAAACAGACATAATGAGACGAAATGCGAGGGAGTAGACCCATCGTAAAATGGTGGAGGGCATCGCGGGCTCGGAATTAGAAAGAGAGATCTCCCCGAGGAGTTGGGATAAACATGTCTCCACTCTCAATGCAAATTGGCTAACAGTTTCAAGGGAACTTTGCCTGCTCTTTTGAAGATCTGCCAAGAGATGTGAGTAATGCTTCCTTTCGCAAAATTGTTCCTTGAGAAAGCTTTTAAGTAGGGACCAACTGGAAAAATCTTTTATGGAACAGGCCATTTCCGCCTTTCCCTGCAACTGACATAGTATGATTTGAACAAAATAGGTCTCTGATCTTCGTTGGCTAATTCGATTTTTTTTGTCTCCATTTCTTTAAGGAGACGTCAGTGTTATGCTCCGACATGTATCGGAGGTTTGTATACTCGTATGTGCTTTCTGTTTCTGTTCCCATTCTGTTTACAATCCAATTTCTACCCTAGTGAATACCAGGTATTCTATATAATAAATGTAATACTCAGGGTCTATATTGCCCCTATACAGAATGGGCACAATATTAGATAATATTTAGTTTTATTTTTATATATTACTTCTTTCGCTATTCTTGAACAGTATAGAAGGAATGCACCCCGCGTTTCTTTGTTAGATATAAGAAGCGACAGATTAGCTTCCTCTATCTTACAGTCCATTTGCAGTTCCGCCTCAAAGGCTAATTCGATTGCAAAATACTATTAGAGTACACACACTACAATATGATTAGATGTCTTAACTAACTGTTGCATATACATTGCTGATTAGAAGGATATCATTATAAATCTCATAACATAGTTAACCACTACATTGGTATAAAATATAAGATATACAAAACTAGACCGTTATATCGGTGGGCACTTGCTGAGGTCTAGCACGCCCAGGATACTGAGGTGGGGCAGTAGGAAAGGTGATCCATCCTGAGACCTCAGTCTTGACTCGCGAGTGAAGATTTTTTGTAGCGATCCTATAACGAATCACAAAATAAAACCAATAAGATCAATTGAATCGACACTCCTACTAAAATCCACCAAGTGTAGTGAATAGGTGGCGCCCATGGTTCGGATCTTAGTTGAGGAATTTGTGATTCTTGGATCCAACCCTCAATTGCGAGAGCTTCTAAAGACTCTCTTTGAAGAGGTATAGTCAAATTTACAACTATCCCATATCCAGTGCGGAGAATTTCTTGAGACAACTGGTAAATTTGTCCTCCTATAATGTAAGTAATCTCCATCAACTGATGTTGCCACAATATTTTTTTTTCTTAAACTAAACTAAAACTAAAAGATATCTAAAGCTAAACTCTAAACCTAAAGATACAATTTCATTATTTACACATGATTGATAAAATGTTGCATAATACTAAGCTAAGTTATTTAGAAAGAAAGAAAGAAAACTAGTTTATTCATCTTATGCCTAGGGTACAAAAAAACTTAAAATTAATGGTTATTAGATAGTAGTTGATAAGAAGTATTTAATAATTAATTTAATCTAAAATGAATTCTTACAACCCACTTGGCACAGGATGAAATGGCCCCAGCTCAGCATTAATGCTGCAGGTTTTAAAATAAAACCTGAGCGCTGGTATTCTTCCAGGACCAAAAAGAGTGACGTGCACGAGCCTAAGTCTACACCAACATCTGTGATTGACAGGATGAGTTCGATTAATAAATAAATAAATAAATAGTCATTGTGCATGGTTAGTATGACGTGTAATAAAAAAAAATACTTCAAAACTTGCCGTTATACATAAAGGTAATAGTTAGAAAGGCAATGAAATAAATACAAATAAGAGCATAATTAACATGTATATAATGTATGGTGGTATTTACACGAGCTATCTGATGCGATAGGTACGGGCGAAGTGTAACTTACACGTTTACTGCGGCAAGTAAAATCATAATACTTCATCTAGTGCGGCGGCGGGCCAAAATGCGCCCCCAATGATGTTTCCGCCAGTGCGTGAGTGGTCGATCTAGACCCACCAGCACTAGGATAGATTAAATTGCTATAACTTTGTGGAAACATAATGTATACATTTTTTTTATATTGTTAGAATGAGCTTGAACCCAACGTTCATAGGTGTAGTGTATTGGTCTTTGATGTCGCAGATTGTCTATGTTGTCCTTTGACAGTTGTCATGCGACACTTAACAGTGATTGTTATTGTCTATATATTTGGCGTTCCGATGGACGGTCGGGCATTGCTATACGAGTCGTCGGCGAGAGCGGAGCTGTTGTGTACATAGTATAACGATATAGTGCGAGGTAATAATTACGGTGTTTCCACGTAAGTGTACAGTGTGCCGTGTGGGAACATCACAATGGCGACGAGGATAAACTGTAAGTCATTTAAATTTTTAAAGAAAAGGAGGAAACAGTGTTAGTTCATCATGCATGATAATGTTTCGAATCATTGTCAAAAGTGGTATTTTAGTTTTAAAAGCAGTGAGGGTTATCTGCAGTTACACGTTTTTACCATGCAATTGAAAATTTTCTCCAATAAAAAAAAAACCTGCGGGTAGTTGAATAATACTAAAATTGCAAACGTAACAGGAAAAAGGGCACGTGTATCAAATCTGTTTCCATCCTGACTATGTTAATTAATTTTCGGTATAAAACCATTCGGAAACGCCTGCATACATCTTAACCATCGAGTCAAATCTTTATTTGGAACCGGGATATCAGGAATGTGTTTTCAAATCTGTTTTCATCTTGACCGTGTTAATTCATTTTGGTTATAAAACTATTCAACAATGCTTGCATACCGTTTAACTATCGAATCATACCGTTATTTCGAACCAGAATACGTCAAACGACATAAAATCAATAAATACAGTATAGTGTGAGTTGCTTCTGGTTTTGATCAAGATCAAGGAATCGTGTAGCGTTAGTCTTTAGGAGATAATTATTATAGCGCGAGCCATCGTGTACCGAACACGATTAGCACAATGATATTTCAAGTTAATGTGATCGAAACAGGGATCAACAATAATCCTCATACTTTCTTATCCAGTTTGCTTCACGAATAGTATAAAATTGTGTGGAATTATTAATGAAATCCACTTGTAAATGGAATTCAAAGTTTTAATTGGTTAATAAAACATGTTTGACTTGATGTGTGACGATAAATAATAATAAGATGAAGTGGTAGATAATAATTAAATGGCCACAGGTATTAGTTTTGTTGAGCATAAGTGTGTAAAAATAAAATTGTTTGAGTGTACAAATAAAATTGGTATAGAGTCCAATTTTATGTAGGGCGTGAGCGGTCGGTCAGGTGTAAGTGCTAAAATGGATGTCCAGCCAAGAGATTGCCAAGCATAAGTGCCAGGTGTGCCAGCTGTAAGTGCAATGTGTGGCAGCCTTCTGACGATCGGCTCCCTCGTGTATCTAGTGGAGCATGTGCGTCCATAGATCACGAGGATTCAATTTCCGTGGCGGCCTTGGCATCTTAAAGGTGACGGTCATGTGCTGCTACGGACGAGTTTCCGCCCCGTTGGGCCAGTAAACGACATGTTATCTGCTGGAGTGGTGACGGGCATGTGCAGTGCTGGAGCACGGGGGTTCTGGTTTAAAGTATCAACTAGTTGAGACTTGAGTGAAGTTTACACACCTATGCTAAACCATACACGGATGTTGGAATTGGACGGTAGTGTCCAAACTGTTTATATATATAACGACCGTTACCATATATAAAATTATGAATTATAAGCTATATTATAATTACATATATAGCTACTACAGAGATCTGTATATAATTATTTAACGTCACATTTCACATTATTTCCGTTTATTTGAATAACAGAGAAGATAAAATATATACTATTTTGATTATTAAAGTAGTCTGTTCTAGGTTAGAGTCCTGGGTGGATTGGGTACTGAGATTATTCAATACCTGATCTAAGAGTTGAGATTAGTGTTAATTTTACTTATACTGGATACTATTTTCGATAGGTTTCGGTTAAAGAGGTTAAAACTACTATTAGTTATCGTGTATCATGGCGTTATAGGTTTTATATTATCGTTTCTGATTAAAAGTTATTTATTTAGCTTTCGGTGTAAATTAGTCTTAATAATAATATAAAATAGGCCCAATAGCTTGACGATTAAAGCATGGAAAGAACGTAGATTACGAGGGGGTTCCGGGTTCGAGTCCCGATGGGAGATTGGTTGCATTGCTACAAACAGGTGTATCCACTATAATTGCTGGAAGTACCAAGGCCATTCTAACACCATTACTACTGCTACAGTAATGCTGGGTAAATGCCTATTAACTAATTATACCTACACATAGAATTAAGAGAAACAGGGACTGGCCGGGCTTGCGTGACATGCGGCGCCGTTTTGGGCGCCGGGATTTGCTGACAAATGTTCGTGTACTGATTTTGCTTCCCTAGGTGACGCCACCTTGTGCGCCGCTTTACTGATTGGAGATAGTCACGTTTATTCTGTAGACGGGGCCCATCCATATTGTTTCCTAGATCTGTGTAACTACCTACAAGACTCGCTGAGTTGACGGTTCGTCAGTTCAGTAGACAGAACGTAAGTCTACGAATATTTTTCGATAAGCAATTTGCTTTAGACAAATTCGCCCGAACAGTCATGTTCACGTTACACGTTACTACAGCAATAAAATTCCGCTACCGTATACGTAGGTTGTATCGTCGATACAGACATTTTTGAGATTAGGTCGACCCAAACATTTTTGGGATTAGCTATTCCATCAAAAGTATGATTTTGCAATAATGTTTAAAAGGAAAAGTAAAGTTTAGCAGGCAGACAGGTGTACTGTTTTTGTTTTAAAATTTTTATGACTAAGAAAATTACAATAACAAATTCACATTACAGTGAGTTATTACAAATTATTCAATGTAAAACATAAGATCTCGTTTTGTTGCTTTTACATTCTCACGGCATCAAAATGGGTAAATTATTTAATATATTTCAAACAAATATGCGAAATAGGGAACGTCAATGCAGTCGTACAATATCACCTTTAGTATGACAGGGGTTCTTTCTGAAGGTACTAGCTTCCCCAAAACCATAAAGAAATCAAAAATGGGTTATACACGGGGTTACAACTTGGTCCTAAGTTACAGCGGCAGCGGTATGGGCGTACATTTTTATCCGTCTCTGCTGCATATGACGACTAGACAATCAATGTGGAGCTGCGATCTGCGACGGCAACAGTAAGATGCAAAATAGTTAACTTTCTTAAGTCAAGGACACGTCTATGTCTTCAATACTGACAACGTTCGGGTGAGTTCAAATCTATTTGTTTGATGGTTAGGACCGCTGTTACTGTGACTAGGGTACGCTAACTACCATATTATGAGCGTGATAGAATTTACTTCGTCAAACAGCCAATAGTACTTTTTATTGGGTAGGTATTGATATGAAGTTTACTAAACTTATATGTACTCGTAAGTAAGTATGAGATTCGGTTTGGGTATTGTTTGCAAATTAAACCAATGACATGATTATAGTAAATATTTCCAAATCAAGTCCTAAACGTGTAAGTAATGGGCAAAGATTACGATGTAACCTTTTATATTTGTGAAAGGTTTAAACAATATTAATACTCATCGTTATTCAACAAAATACTCAAACTTCATTTACCTAGAATATTTGCCTCGGTATTTGGCTTCAATAAATTGGTTTTTGTCAATAAGTATACCATACTACGAACGTTCTTCAGTAAATAAAAAAATATTATTACATAATATAATCTGTAATAAAGTTTAAATAAGCAGTCACAGGATTACCACTGTAGGAAGTAAGTGTCTGCTGTTGTTTTATCATGTAGAGTCGAGTACTAAATTATAGATGTTGTCCAAGAGTCAAGGGTCAATGATATAAAATATATAAAAAGGGGTTTGCGTGCTGTTTTATATCCTTTGTTCTATTTATCAGTGAGTGGCATTTGGGCACAGTTTTAAAACGCAATTTACTATGAACGTAACGTATCTTGGTGATCTATGGTTGCAGTGGAAAAACAGTCAGTCTGCCGGTCGTGAACGCGATTTCATTGTTGAAGCATTATTTCTAACTTGCAAGCCTAAGGAGTTAGGAATCCTTATTATTTACAATACTTGATGAGATCCTTATTATTTACAATACTTGATAAGATTATTGGTATTGTTATTTTTAATTTTAAATTAGTTTTTAGTCAAATATTTATTATTGTCACAAAATAATTAATTTATAATTTCTTTGATATTATAGTTACTTCATTAGACGTTTGCTTATGGACTTTGCAATGCATAATAAAGTCGTTAATATATTTTCATGAGTTTCTGAGTAAACCACTAAGGTACTTTTTACTGCAGTTATTTTCAATTTAGCTAGTTTCAAACGTATTGGACATCATAATGTACAACCATAGGAAACGTTACTACGTGGATTTAATGTGTCTGAAGAAACAAGTTATATTACTTACTTGATGTTATTCGTTACAGAAATTAAGGTTCTAAATACAATCAATTTGTAAATGGTAAACAGTGACACATCCCAAACAATTTCATTGGGATGAAAAATTGAATTAAATATATGTTTATGTTTAAACCAAACTGAAGTGAGGCTCGGCGCGATAGAAAAGGACCTATGATACAAATGTGTCTAAAAGTTAAACTGCGAATCCATAAATGCTTCGTTCAGTGGCAGTAACGGCCACAGTTATTCCCTGGTCTGTGGTAACAATGCTAATTTATGAAATTTTGATAGTTCGTAAAATACTACCACATTCAGAAAGCACTCCTAGTCCTTAGTCATCCAAACGGTTACTCAAGCTTAAGCATTTCCGGACAACTTTATTAATTATGAATTTTGATTTTAGTTGTTTGTGTGTGTGTGTGTGTGTGTAGTAAAAGTTGCGAGTGATAATGTTATATGTTATAAAAAAAGGAGGAGACTAAATTGTCAGCATAATATTATAATATAAGAGTTCCCAAGTACAAGTGCAGAACTTATGAGATATCATTGTCCTTGGGAGGTAGTAGATGTGTCGTTATAGTTTCTTAAGCATTACTTCTTATTAAAGAAAACTGTGTTCTGAACTAGCTGAAAAATTATTTCGGCTCAATTGGGATTTATTTGCGAATTTGGGTTATTTAATAGGTAGGTTAAATAGACAAGTCCCGATCCAAAGTTAGCCTTTTTGAAAATGTTGATAATACACTATGTAGATAAACAAGTTAACTCAAGCTTTATGGACATACAAAAATGTATGTAGTTTATATTAAATATTTAAGATTATTTTCCACAAAAATGGCTTGTTCCGTTTTTCTAGGTTTACACTGTGTGGTAATTTTATTTTTCGCCAGTTTTTAAATGTTGTTTTCGACATCGTCCTGTCGCTTATTTTCGTATGTAAGCGACAATGATGGCGAACTATTTTGATTATACCTAGTAGCTAGTCTGTCATTTTTGAGCGTAATTGGTTAAATTTCATTAACAGAAAAAAGGGGAAGGAATGCTCGGTTGAGTTTATTGTCTGTGGCTGTGGCCTTGTGAACCTTGTTGTGCGCCATTAGGTATTATGTATGTATACTCAACTACTTAGCTCCGAATTACTGTAGGTCGAGCTTGAATAGGGTGACCAGTTTAAATGTAGGAATTGGGAATCCGGGAACCCTTTAAAAATGGGAAAAGCAATATGAAGTGGATAATGAGTTATATAAAAAAAAAATTACAAAAAGGGAGGGATGTAGTGTATTGGTCTTTGATGTCGCAGATTGTCTATGTTGTCCTTTGACAGTTGTCATGCGACACTTAACAGTGATTGTTATTGTCTATATATTTGGCGTTCCGATGGACGGTCGGGCATTGCTATACGAGTCGTCGGCGAGAGCGGAGCTGTTGTGTACATAGTATAACGATATAGTGCGAGGTAATAATTACGGTGTTTCCACGTAAGTGTACAGTGTGCCGTGTGGGAACATCACAATAGGTTTGATTCGCCCCGGGATCTGCCAAACAAGAAATGAGAAATAAAGCAGGAAAAGCGGCAGGCCGATGTCGACCTGAACCGCACTAGAAAGTATTTTTAGTAGTGACGGGACAGAGAAAAATAAGGGGATATCGAAAATAAAACAGAATTATCGTAAAAGAACTGTAAAATGTTTTTATTTACTTATGCCTATCTTGGAAACATGTTAGGCAAAGGTTTTGGTTGCATTTCCTGCAATATTTCTTTATTTTCTTTACTTTTTTTTTTGCTTCGGTACTATTAAAGATTTTCCGCAGTCTGTCGTAGCACCCTGCACAATTTCTTCGTTTAGCGCTCATTTCAAGAACATGGTCATTGTCCTTATGTTTTACTTGATTTTCTGAAATGAATTTTTTTGCTTAATTCCGTGTGATTTATTAAACATTGAGTTTTACCACAGAACTCGCGAAATTGTACAACTTTCCCCAGAGAACATAGGTCGAAATAAGAAAATTGGCCTTCCCTTACAAAATTGACAACCAGCTGATTGATTTACTACTACGGGAGGTCCAACATTTTTTTTCATACTTCGACCTATATTCTTTGGGGAAAGTTGTTCAGGTTCATGAGCACATTCACCTCCTTCAGGGTTGATACTCCCCTTCCGTTACACGGTGTATAAGGTCATTTTAAATTAAGTGAAAATATTTTTTTGCGAATCTCAGAACAAAAATTGTTCTGTAACATGGGCTGAGTTACCCCACGGGAGGTTTTGCGCATTTGGAATTACATGTTGTATAGGTGTAG
This sequence comes from Coenonympha glycerion, assembly GCA_963855885.1. Taxonomy (NCBI): domain Eukaryota; kingdom Metazoa; phylum Arthropoda; class Insecta; order Lepidoptera; family Nymphalidae; genus Coenonympha; species Coenonympha glycerion. Next base: position 3,523,115 of record OY979631.1, read on the forward strand.
GGTTGTCCTTCAAGGAGATAACTCAGTATCGCTTATACAACAACTTTCCTTATGGGACCCATGTTGAAATCTTAAAAAAATATTCTCACTTTTCATACAAAAAAATCAGATAGTTTATTCCTCAAATACAATTTTTAATCAATTGATCGGATCGGTTAGTATGGGAAGCAAAAAATTTTTTTTCGAGTTTACGACATGATAGGGAAATTTGTTGTATAAACGATACTGAGTTACCTCCTTGAAGGACAGCGGTGATAACCCTAACAGCCTGTATATATAGGTATAAAATTATGTATATGGTGTATAATATAGTGGTAACAGGACCTAATGTCTATTTTGTGCAATCAAGTAGACCACTTAAAGCGTTATTTTTATGATAAATGCAGCTGAGTGCCCCGAAATAAGAACTCGCATTATGTGTTATTGAGTAAGTAAACAGTGCCATAACATACCATAATAGAACAGTAGTGCAAACAACGCCAAACATTGCTCACAGAAAATAGCAGAGTCAGCACAAAGCTCTTGCACGAAGACAATGCGCAGCCACCGTAACACTGGTAATATGTTCAAAATAATGACAATAGTTACCTGTTGCAGATGTAGAACGTCTGACGATGTTGAAACACGGAAATGTAGGAATCGCCTTCAACAATAATCTACATATGCCTACAGTGATGTTACACGTCATTATACTTACTATCAGCGCATATACTTTTTCCAGTTAATGATTGCATTAATGCCTCTGTAAATTCTTTTTTTGAAACCTTCTTATCACATTTCACGTTGTATGTGATCCACGCGTTTACCAACGCCATGCCTAACAAATATTCCATACCCACTTTTCTGAACCATTTGAGCCCTCTTTTTAATGTAGAATAGTATGAAGACATTTGGTCGCTGAAGTCAACTCCTTTTTTGTTGTTATTATACGTTAAGACACATGTAGGCTTTTTTATATCTTCATTCGTCTTCCTATTTTTTTTGCCAGTGTTGACAAGCACATCTTTGTCCTCTTTGAGAGTAGATATCATTAGAAGTTGCCTTTTGTCAACCCATTTAATAACTTTAACGCCATTTTTATTCATAGCTCCTTTGATTTCACCCTTCTTCAACTTTAGTAACACTATCTCCTTAGGTAGCCCCCTTCGCTTCGAATTTAGGGTACCGCAATAACGGGTTTTTTGAGATAAGAGTTCTTCCGCCAATTCAATTGAAGAGTAGAAATTGTCTGCAATTACTACACGACATTTGTTCTCCAGCCCTTGAATGAGTTTCAGTACGGTGACTTTACCATGATTTTGTTCACGGCCATTTTCTCCCTTTCCAGAATAAATTATTGAATTATATATATACCCTTCTGGAGTGCATAACTTGTAAATTTTAACACCATACTTGTGTGATTTGTTTTTAATGTATTGTTTGAATTTCAGCCTGCCACGCCATGGTATCATTGATTCATCTATAACAATGAATTTACCTGGCGTTAATACTTCTTGGAATCTGCTGTTGAGCATATTAGCCAAATCATGAATTTTCTTCAACTTATTTGTATTGTGGATGGCTGACGAATCATCACAAAAATGCCAGAATTTCAGTAATAGCAGAAATCTATCCCGAGTCATTACAGATACAATATATTCGTTTCGATATATTGATTTTTTTGACCAATAGTCATTTATATGAGGCACTTTGTTCAGACCCATTGCGAGTAGTACCCCTAGAAACTTCCGCATTTCTATATTATTCGTAGCTTTCCATGATAATAACCGAGATTTTGTTTTTATTTCGTTATTATTTTGCTTTTCTGCGATGTGTTTTAACGCATATTTATTAGTTTCTGTAACCATTTTATCTATTATTTCATCAGTTACAAATAAGGAAAAAATACCTGCAGGAGATATATCTTCTATAGGAATATTAAAAGTGCTTTCATCTAAAGTACACGCATCCAACTCAGGTGTCAAATCTGTGACAGCATCCCATTCATTGACACTATTATCCTGTGCATCTTCCTCTTCCTCTGAAACATCATTATCTATATCCGATACAACTTCACTTGCAGAATATTCATCACTCTCATCATCGCCCGTGTCACCACTTTCCTGCTCTTCATCTTCCTCCTCAGTATTTGTCGTTTCTTCCTCTCTCTCTGCATCTTCATCTTCCTCTTCAGCATTTCCTGTTTCTTCCTCTCTCTCTTCTACATCTTCTACATCAACATTTTCTGTTTCTTTCTCTCTCTCTGCTTCGTCATTAAGTGTTTCTTTCTGTCTTTCATTTTCTTCAAACTGTTTATTACGTTCTTCGTCATAAAAAACACAATTTTCATTACTTTCAGTTAACCCTTGCGACATACTGTCTTCAAAAGAATAAGTGAATGTAAGTTTTGTCTTTGGATCTTTCCTTTCTATTTCATTTTTCTTTTTTATCTTTTTATTATCGTTTCTTAGATTTATCAAGTCATGATATTCGCTTTCATCTATTTTGATGCCGTGCATAAGCTTAGAAGCTGATATATTGTTTAGCGAAGGACTGCATCCTCTTGAGCTATACATACTAAATCGTTCCAATGACGATGAGCTAGGCGAAGACAATCCTTTTGATGTCTGTGGTGTAGGTTTATTTTTACATTCTGTAATGCAAAAAAAGGTAAGTGGAGTAAAATTAATCTACACTAATATTATAAATGTGAAAGTTTAGATGTATGGATGTTTGCTACTCTTTCACGCAAAAACTACTGAACGGATTTAGATGAAACTTTACAGTAATATAAGTAAAAAATTAAATAAAATATGAAATTTTGAGAGATAGAGAGAGAGAGAGATATCTGTCAATAGATGCTCAGCAGAAACTATAACACTAAAAGCAAATAAATTATTTAAATTAAGACATACCTGTTTTAGTTACATGTGAAAACGAGACTGGTTTAAGAATATGAAATTTTCTTCCACTGGGGCTACTTTTTGTGTTTTCGCTGTTGCGAGAAAAAGGAGTGTTGGGGTAAAAGCGGACGGATTATGGTTCAATTGAAAAGATGTTCAAAAAAACTAAATTTTCTCGACATCAACTGTTGAAAATAAATCATTAAAATGCAATGAAAGTGTTAAGAATAATCTTTTTCATAAAGGATGGTATTACATAAAAAATCCCCACGTCATTGTGCGTCTAAGGCTGATATGTTGATATGTGTAGGTAGTAAATAAAACTTACCGCTTGTGCTTTGTTTTCCGTGCACATTTGTTTCCAAATCCTTTTTAGTTTTCTTAGTGGAAAATATTTCTTCACTGCTGTCACTATCACTGTCAATAACTGCAGGGCGAATTACTCTATTTTCCAAAATTTGTATTTTTCTTTTATGCTTGCCATTGTTGATAATATCGGACGCTACGACAGAGCTGTTAGATAGCACAACACTAACTGGCGGGGCGCGCGCTCTGTGCGGTATCGGGTCGCCAGCTGCCTGGTGGGAGGGCGGGCCGAAATAGGCCCATTGCCGCACTCGCGGATGTTTTTTCACCGTCAGTGCGTGGTAGGTCAATAAAAGCCTGCCGTTATGTTTTGATGGGGAACAACTACGGCATTTACCGCAAGATGAAATATATATTTGTCTCTGTCGAATTTTTACAAACACCTGAGATAATCGTTTCGCACAAGTGAGAGAGACATAGTTTTCTTCGTCCGCACCAGTTCAAGTACCGCGGCAGGCCGATATCGGCCTGTTACGCAGGAAACGTGTTAAATTATGTGTGTAGGTACCTAGATGTAGCAGATAGCAGCTTCAAACGACCAAATTAAATAACCTAGAACTAATTAGAGGTTTTTGATCGTATAGGAGTTTCTTTTTTAGATTATTCTTAAACGCAGGAACTGAAATTAAATTTCTCAGAGGAGGAGGAATATTATTCCAGCATTTTGTCGAAGGTATCGAAAACTTCCACGAAAAGCTGCTGATCTATGACGTGGCCAGGTGAGTCTGATTAGTGGCCTTCGAGCATTGAAAGCTGGTAAATGCCAAGATAACTTATTATAGAGATAGTCCGGCGTTTTCTTCTTGATAACACCAAACAGTAGAGTGCTGAAATGCAGTTCAATACGCGACCTCATATTGAGCATATTAGCATTATTTAAATAAGGAGTCACATGTGTACGAGGAGGTATATAGAAACAGAATCTCGCACATGCATTCTGGACTCTTTGAATAAGTCGCATGGACCGTTGAAGTAAACATGGGCCGTAAACACTAATGCAATAATTCAACTTGGAAAGAATAAGTGCCTCGCACAGCTTAGTTCTGAGATCAGTATCGATATATTCTCTTATATTGTACAAAATCCTAAGCCGATAGAAGTAGTTTCGGGCTACTTCTTGTATATTCTTTTCAAAATGAAGTTTCGCATCCATGGTAAGTCCCAAATTTTGTGCTTCGTAAACCCGTTCTATGGAAGCTCCATTTATGTTAATTTTGACCGTTTTGAAGCCAACATCTAACACTTGCTTTTTGGTTCCTAGTATCAGAAAGGTTCGACTTGGATGGATTTAAAACTAATGAGTTTTTCGTTGACCATTGATTAATTCGCTCTAAGTCACTGTTAATTAATTCTACAGCACAGTTAACATCCTTAGGTGAGAAAGACGTGTAAATTTGTAAATCATCAGAGTGCTGAGTGCGAGTTGCACATAAATAATCCATTAACTTTACTAGCGCGTTATTCGAGTAAACGCCATACGGAGTGATAATCGAAAACAAGCGAGTGCGAGTTAGTATCAAGCGTATTACTAGATTTTGCGTTAGCTCACGGTGAATAGTGATATATTTTTTTCTTAGGTTGGTATCACGCGTGGGTCGTGAGATAACCCAGTCAAATTTAGAATCACGTTTTCACTAAGTGAATTTCATGAAAACATGGGTCTATTAAAGTTATGGTGATTATATCATTATACTTGTTGATTGTTGAATGTTGATTGTTTATTGTCGCTGTAGCGTAGCGTAGCAGACTGCACTCAGCAGTAAAGGATTATTTCTTAAAAACTACATACCTACTTTAATTAATAAAATGAGGACAAGTGCAACGCAATTGGAACTAATGGTGACATTTATGGAGCAGTTAATGTATTTAAAGTTATGTGGTGATTTGTGAAATTGAGATTTTGTGAACTTGCAAACTGCAACCAAGGTTTGCAAGATGCCTAAGCTCTCGCTTCCTTGTTGGCGTTGTAATCGCGGTCATCTTGCACCTTAGCGGCCGCAAACATACTCCAAGCGAAGGAAAACCGCGCTGCCATAATTTTATAGAAATTCACACACTCAATAATTTTATAAAAATTGTTCTCACTCCACTCTCACTGTAAAAATCAAGGTGACAAGTCAGTGATAACTTTTCGATCGCGTTAGCGTTTACGACTTACTCGTTTACGTCTCAAATGTCAAAATTTGAAACTCGCACTCGCAATTTCCTTGAAACGACCAATCACAAGCCTTAACGCTCTCACTATCGAATACTTGCGAATGATCGACACTCGCATACGAGGAAGTAAACACTCAAACTCGCATTTTTTGTTTCCAATTATTGTCACTAGGTGGCGCTGATCCAATCCCATACAAATCCACGTTTTACTCTCTCACGATCGAATAAGTAAAAAACTCGGAATAGGCACACTGCATAAAGGTGATATTTACAGTGTTCAATATTTTTGACGATATCTGCCGAATAAAGAATGAAAAGAAGTGGACCTAAAATAGAGCCCTGAGGAACTCCTCTGTTCACTGGTTGAACCACGGAGTTAAGGTATGAGCCGTCCGCTTGCCGCAAAGAAACTAGTTGTTGTCTGTTAATTGGATAACTATGGAACCAATTTATACTATTAATATCGAACCCGTAATAAGAAAGCTTGGATAAGAGAAGTGTTATATTTATAGAGTCGAATGCTCTAGAGAAGTCCAAAAGAGTTATAATAGTGGCCAGGCCAGAGTCTTGAGCGGCTAAAATGTTGTCAATAACATCGAGCAAAGCAGTGGATGTGCTGCGACCTTTTCTAAAACCTGATTGTAGGGACGGTAAAATATTGTTATTTTCTAAGTATTTTTGAACTTGCATGTAAACTACCTTCTCTAGTACTTTCGATAAGAATGGCAGAAGACTAATTGGTCGCAGCTGTTTGACTTCAGTTGGGTTACATACTTTTGGAAGAGGACGCACGACAGCTGTCTTCCATGACTCGGGAAAAACACCTGTAGAAATAGATTATTAATAATGCATGTTATAGTTTTTAGTGATTGGGGTAGTGTCAATAAAACCATGTCCCTTGATATTTGATCATACCCAAGCGCGTTAGATTTTATGTCAAGAATAATCTTGCCAATCTCAGTTTCATTAACTGTAGATAATTTAAAAGTGCGGTCACTAAACCTATGGAATTCAAAATAGGTTAGATGAGACATGCTCGTATTAGTGGTGCCGGGAACATCAAGAAAATGAGTATTAATACTGTCAGGATCATTAAAGTCGTTAGGTAGTACTTTAGCTTTGCTTAAACTGGTTAAAATGGTTTTTTTAAGGTTACTTAAAATGAGTTTTTAGCGTGAATATTTATAAAGAATTTAAAATAGGCACACTTTTCGTAATATAAGCTGACGTTTGATTTACATCCCTGCCTGCCTTAAGGGCAGCTAGGCTGTGCCGTACATTAGTATGGCCTTAGTTGCGGTTATGATAAAACCTGCTAACAAATGTTAAGGCTAACACTGAAGACAAGCTGGTAATAAAATTCGGGTTCAGCACGAATGAGGTCAACACTTGTCCAGGGGTATTTTCTGCACCTGAACAAATCACGGCGCCTATGCTGTACACCGTAATTATTTGTGTTGGATAATCCATTTATCAAAGAAGGCTATATGCTTTTATGATTGTCACGCTATGACCAAGGTTGTCCTTTTGGAGAGCTTCCATTGGGCACACTGTGTACATGCCCATGGTTAAAGTTAAAAAAAAAAATTTAAGTTCTAAATCTGTTAAATAACTTTTTATATGTATATACAATAATAAGTAATTTTCGTTTACTTACCCTACGCCACTGGCCCCAAGTTTTTTGGACCCCGTCTCCAATCGCATTAAGTTTAAGGGCCAGGTCTTGCCAGGCCCGTCTTGCGGCCTGGTGTGCCCCTGGTGTGATGGGCCCCCCCGTGCAGCGATTTAAGACGAGGTCCTGGTGAGCCTCTGCGAACTCTATAATGAGTTCGTTTTGTCTCTGCGAGACTAGTGATCTACGTGGCATAGCTACAAAAACATTAAATAATTTTAATTAAACTCACATGAGCTGTATTACTCACATGAGAGTCGGGGTGCCCTCAAGTCCCAAGCTCGCTTCGCTCGCTCTTGTATTTTAAGTTATTAGTGACAATAAACTTCTGCGAACGGGTATAAGGCCCTCAGCCCCCTCAGCCTTGTGATATCTTTAGGTTAAGAATCTTTAGCGTTCACTCTTTTTCCACTGTAGTCCGAGTCTTTCTCTTTAACCCTCATAAAAGCTCGGTTTCGAATGAAGGCGACTCGATAATACCCTAACCCGAATAATTTTCTTACACACAAACACCCAAAGAGTATATAACCTACGTTTTACAAACACCGATTTCACAAATAATGGTCAATAATAATTCATTGCTTTTATATGCAATCACAGTCACAGTAGGGAGTGATCGTTGCCGGTTGTTTTTGAGAGCTTAGTTGAGAGTACCTATAAATAGCGGATATAATGAGTCTTTATAGTACTTACTTTATCACGCAGCAGCCACAGTTACCTATTATAAAATTTAAAAAGTTATGAAAACAATGTATGATTTACTTTCTAAAAGTCATTGCATCATCATTGCATGTTTTGATTTTTGACAAACAGTAATTTCTAACTTAAATCCACAGACAAAAAATAAAAGGTTAACCGAATAAATTAGAAAGGTCACAATTTCTAATATTTTAATCCTTCCAGACGGTACTATTAAATTCAGCCGGATTATATCGATAGATGTTCGCCTTGTCTCTGGTCGAATGAGTTACTAACTTGGTCGTAAAACATTAGTGAATACAAAATTATTGATCTCCTTGGTTATTAACAAAAGTCGGTTATTAACCATATTCAAGTGATCAACTAAACCTGAATAAATAAATAATAAGCCCGCTGGAGATCTCCGATCATGCCTTCAGATAAGTCTCCGAGTTTGTTAGCGTGTACGTTCCAGTCGTACCTTCTGCACTTTCTAAGAGGAATGCATTGAAATGGAACTGTGAGAATGTTGGTGATAATAGACTCAATATCGTAGCACGATGGCCTGGCAGCAGCCATGACAGCCACATTTTTAACTGCAGTGTAATAAAGAGCCGGTTTGTTGCTGGTGAGTTTGTAGATTACTGGCTACTGGGAGATAAGGGTTATGCAGTTAAACCATATAATATGATGACACCTTTACGTGACCCAATAACACAGGCAGAAAAACTTTACAATGAAAGCCAAATTCGTACTCGAAATGTAGTTGAAAGAATGTTCGGTTGCTGGAAGAGGAGATTTCCAGCCTTAAGTATGAAAATTCGTACGGATATAAGGAGAGCTCAGCCCATAATAGTGGCTACAGCTGTTTTGCACAACATGTGCAAAAAGATGAGAGAGGAAATGCCACCAATCATAATTCACACCGATTCACCTCATGACGATGATTCTGAATTTACAGGTAGTCTAGGCAGAAATGATGACCGTAGCAGAACAACTTTAATAAATAATTATTTTGGTACTATGTAATCTCATTATTATATTTAATTATAGTAATACAAGGTAATTTTGCTACTACTGGCTGTTGGGCCTCAACATGATTTCTTTGATGATTTTGTGATTGATTTTCTTGTAAACTTAAATTAATGTGTTAGTTACAAAATAAAAGAAAATAGTACTCTTTTACATATTTTTATTTTTCCTTCAAATAACACTCAATACATAACTTATCACTAACAAGCACGATGTACAGAGAAATTATAATTTAACCACAACACTATTATAGACAACTTTTACCTATATCTACTAACTATAATATAATCGACTGTAACGGATGGATGAAGTCTAACCATAAGGGTTCTGAAATCTCTAGCCTCCTAATAATGAGCAAGAATCTCTATACTTTCAATTAGGCACTAATTTCATTCTATTTTTTTTAATTTTTCAATTTCTAACTGAGTTTTGATTAATTCCAATTGGTGTTTTTCTTCATTATTTTTGCTCATGAAGTGCTTCATCTCGCTCAATACTATTCTTAATTTTTTCCATTTCTAAGTCATGGAGATCCTGAATGACTGAGAGTTTCTTCTTATGTATTTCTGGTCTAAGTGTTTCAGTTTCAATTATTTTTTTTTAGCCAGTTCTGCAAAAACAAAAAATAAAGTACAATAACTCTTTATAATTATTTTATTATTCATTCATATTATAATAACAGATTACTATACTTTTGAGTGGCGTTGATATTGGCCTTTTCAACGATGAGTGTGGTGTGCTTGTCTAATCCGATAATGCCATCCGCTGCGCATGGTACGTTATCGAATAGGTATAACTTGTGGCGAAATATGAAACCGTTCGCTGACTGTAGTGGAACATACGCGAAGCATTCTGACTGTATTTTTCCACCTATGCCTTTTATAACTGTATTACTTTGGTACTTTTTCTCGTGGTTTTGGATAATTTTACTATCTAGGATAGACAAAGATGCGCCTGTATCTAATAAGAATTTACATTTCCGATTGCCGATAAACAAATAGATTAAATCCAACCCTTCACATACTAGAGCATAGTTAGGCTCGAAAAAACTCTGCTAAATTTATATCTTCCTCCTTTTGCTGCGATGCTGTTAAGTAGGCATTACCCTGACGACGATTATTATTATTCGAGTTACCTCTGTTAAATCTCGTGTTGTTATACCTCGGATATCTGGACTGATTGTAATACCTTGTAGGCGCGGTATTCGCACGATAATTATTATAACTATAGTAACCTGTACCTACCTGTGGTACGGGTTGATATGTACCTCGGGGTGGACCACTCGTACGGTTGAAGTTTCGACGTCCTCGACTGTACCTGGGATAACGAAATGATTGATTTCTGAAATCCCTTTTCTTCGGATCATTGCGGCATTGTTGTTGCATTTTTTCAAATAACAAGTTTTCAAAGGTGCTGATATAATGGGCTTTGTCTTCGGGATTTTCGATGGAAACAACAGAAGTTAATTTAACAGGTGTAATTTTGGGAGCAGAATTAATTCCGCCGTCAAAAGCAATATTACAACAATCAACTATCATGTTTTTGTTCTTGGTTATCCTAAAATCAGTATCACAATCAAGAGTTTGCTTACCTTGAGTTCCGGAAGTGATTTTTGGTCGAGGAATTAATTCAGTGGCAGAAGTAATTTCAGCTGAGACGGGACAGGAAACTGTGACTTCAGGTGGAAAAGTTATTTTAGAATCTTCTATAAGCACCGCTTCTGAAGCAGATGCGACTTGCTGGGAATTCAGTTCAAATATAGGAATAACGGCTTCTAAAGAAGGTGAAATTCCAGGAGTAGCAGAATTAGCGTCGGTAGCACCGGATTTTTTATTAATCGCATTTAAGCATAACTGTTTCAGAGTTGTAGGGTCACTGTTTTGGGAATGGGATGAATTTTTCGCTGCAATATGCTGCAACCATCTTTTATAACTTGCTGGCTCATATTTATCAATCGGTATGACGTCTGCATTAAATGGAAATATACCAGCTTTTTTTGAATCCATTTTTTATTACTTCAGGCTTGGTGTTGTGCCAAACATCTGCGAACATTTCTGAAAACTCTTGTTTTTGCAATTTCGTACCAACATTTTTTCGTTGCCATTTTACGAGTTTGGTGTCCCAAATTGATTTCAGCGACTTGAACACGGCTAAGTCGAGTGGTTGTAGCAGATGTGACGTGTGTGCCGGCAGCTTCAGGATGGTAATGTTATTTTTTAAAGCCAACTCTACAACTCTATCATCAACGTGTGTGCAGTGGCCATCGTAGATCATAAGAACAGGTCTTTTTTCTCCTAGACCGGGTAAAACCACATCGTTCATATAATTATAAAAGGTTTCCGTCTCCATCCAGCCGCGCTTTGTTACCGCATATGCGATTTCAAAATTATGCTCCTCCTTTCGCCTTGCCATCCACTTTTCATTTGCTTTGAAAATAATCAAAGGATTTATTTTGTCCCCGTTTGCATTGACAGTGGTAAGAACTGTAACATTTTCTTTACTGTGCCGTTAGTAGTTCTACAGCACGGAAAGCCTTTTCCACCAACCAACTTAGTTTTAGTGGGATCTAAACAAATGGACGTTTCGTCCAAATTCCATATTGCTTTAGGGTCAGTAATATTTAACTCCTTCAAAGTGTTCTCTAAAAGTGTGAAATATTCATGAATAATGAAGGGGTCTGTCATTTTTTTGCGCAAATATTCAACTGATTGTGGTTTTTTGATGGACAAATGATGATGTTTTCTAAATGCAATTAACCAATCGGGTCCCGGTGTGTCATTCTTGAATGGGGTTTGAAATTTGTTTTTTTTTTTTATGAAATCAGTAGTGACGTCAATTACTTCTTCTCTGGATAAACCAAAGCCCCGTTTCTCCAATGTCCTTAGGCAATTAGCTAGCCTTGTTTCTGCTTCCATCGGTAATGCAGGTGGTCTACCCATGGTATCACTTTTCAAGCCTTTTTTAGCAAGGACTCGATCGTTAAGTTTTGATGGTGGAATATTGTATATTTTCGAAGCGGCATAATTTGTTAGTTCCTTATTTTTTACTTTTTCAATTGCGATTTCTAAGTCTTGCTGCGAATATTTAGTTGCTCTTTCAGATTTTCTTTTATAATTCCGTGGCATTTTTAACCTAAAAAAATATAATTTAATGAAATAGGCATCTTCATAAGAATTTGAGTAGGTACCTATGTGTGTAACTGTACAAATTGTCGTCATTTAATTTGGGCAAAAAACACAGATACTTTTATTGGTACCTATAGTTCGTATCTTTCAAGCAAATTAGCAAAACGGGATACTATATTTTTTATATCAGTATGATTATATCATTATGTGATAAGCATTCAAAAGGCTAACATCCCAAGTGTAAAGTATAGGTATTCTATTGTTTACCTAAAGACTAAAAGTTTGAGAACTACTGTTTTTTCTATACATTTTAAAACCGGCCACGTGCGGATGAGTTTAATTACCCCTCAGGGGATAGATCGGATTTAAATATAAAACCTAAACTATACGTTATTTATTACTCTAACCTAGAAAAAATAATTAAAACGAGGTCAATAAGCACAATAAACTCACCAGATTAATGGTCTAAGATCCCGCCATACAACGACCTTCACCGAGCTGCTTATTGGATGAAAACTATTTTATATCCAATTAAATATGTCAATAAATATATCGCAAGTGGGTTGCCTAAAAAAATTCAGTCCAGGGTATGATTAATTAAGAATTAAAAAAAAAAACATTGTAACATGGACTCCTATTTGTTACAGTTTAGTTGACATCGTAGTTCAAATTAGATTAGGTCTCCTGAAAGAAAAATAAAAATTCATAACATACATGGAATGGGATAGTTACTCCTTAATACAAATTAAGTCTATTAATATAGATATTTCAATCTACGATGACGCGCCCGCTATATCATACCTAATCCATACGAATTGAATGAAACATAAGCAATTTTGACAGAGTGTGGCGTCTGCGTGGATTCAAATATCTATATTTCAAGTGCATATATTTGGATATTACAGGAGTAACTTATATCTGTGGGAGAATGTCAATAATTTAATCTTACCAAGCAGCCAGCATTCTACCCAATTTTCAAATAAATTCTGCATTGCTGCCCTCAACGCAGAGTTGCTCCATATGAAGTAGTCGTGGGAACTCCCTGGATATCGGGCCAGTATATTTATGATTCTAAGTTCTGCATCGCACGCCTGGGAAAGAAGAAATTACAAATATTAATATTAATCGTCCTACAACTTAATTACAATAATATACTCAATTCTATTATACATATAGGTACATGCATATTATGAACTCACTATTTGCACATTTAAGGAGTGCTGAAATTTTTTATTAACATAAATCTCTTCATGGTCTATGGGTTTCCTTATATTAACATGTGTGCCATCAACAAATCCCAGTACTCCAGGGAGTAAAAATAGTTCATAATGTCTGTAATCAATGTAAAGAAAATTAAAATCTATATGGCCTGTTCATAAGTGACGCATTACTAAGTATGCAATAAAAAAATTATCAGGATATAATAATTTTAATTCTTACCTCACCAGTAGGTGCCTAACTTCTTCAGCATTAGGGAATTTTATCCACATTTTTAGGATGCTGGCTTTATTCAGCGCCCCTGTGACCTCCTGTATTGCTCTGGATAAACTGGGTTGGCTCATGGAGATGTCAGATTCACCAGCAATGGATTTCTGATCACTCCCATGAGCCAAAAAATGAAGAGCAGCCAGAACCTGTGAATTTTGGCATATTTATAATTTTATTTCATATAACTGCATTAAGGGCGATGGGTACCATCCGGGCGCGAAAATTCAAATTTTATTTAGTTTTTCGCTAATAGTGGGCTAATTATACATCGAAGGCTAATGGCAATGAGTTTTGCGGGCACAACATTTATACACCTACATGTTTTTAATAAAAACTCTGCTCAACAATACTCATTTACTTCATATTGGTTCCCGATGGCTCGAAATCTGGGAAACAGCAAAAAATTATCTTTCGGGAACCAATATGAGATGAGTGGGAACTTTCGAGCAAAGTTTCTATGAAAAACATGTAGATGCATAAAAAGTAGGCCCGCAAAATGCATTGCCATAAATATACAATGTGTAGTTACTATAATATTTGCGAAAAAGTAAATAAAATTTTAATTTCGCGGGCTGGTAGGGCCGCAACACCAATCTTGTACTTAATGAAACTAGGTACATAATTTGGGTGAAACCTGAAATAAATGATTTTTTTATTTTTAACAAGTAAAGTTCGAGTACGACGACCTCCCTGGCGCAGTAGCGCGCGCTTGATTTGGGAGGTTGCGGGTTTGATTCAAACGAACTACAAAAATTTGTGGTTCGTAAAAAATTTAGGTTATCTACATAAAACAACTTTGTGTTCAAATAAAAATTGAAAACTCACCTTTATTTCTGGCGCTATAGCAAAACTTTTGCTGCCTCCTGTTAAGTGCACACGTATCTATTTACCAGATACAATGCCAATTCAGGAGACAGCCGATATTTGCCTATAAAGGTGCATTTGCCTCGAACGAGTTGGAGGCATCTCTTAAAGTACGCAGCTGATGCCAGCGTCTGAGACTTGCTTCTCTATCGCGTCTTACTCGTCTCCTTCTCAAAGCAGCAGCCGCGAACATTTTTCTACGTTACTATAACAATGTATTTATCACGGTACCAAGATATCGGTTGCCCTGTAGCTTTCGATAAGAAACCGTAAATAATTGTCGGACGTTCGGCAAATATTATCCGAATCGAATGTTGTGAATAGCGTTTGACAGGCGTAATCGTACGATATATACGTCAGATCGATTGGGTTTCGGTTTCGACAACTTCTCGGTCGATACGGTTATTCTGAATTGAAAATATTTCTTTTCGTACGATAACTTACCGAATCGTAGGAAAACAACGTTATCGAATGGCTCTGAATCGGGCTGCAGATGGCCATTGGTAATTGTATAGTTAAGCATTTGGAAATAAAGCAAGCTTTTATAAAAGAGAAACTTCAAAAGAAAATTATTGAATTGGAATAGGTACATAAATACCAGCGACCAACTGGCTGACATACTTACAAAAGCTGTAGGAGGGGTTGTATTTAAAAGGTTAAGGAATAATTTATTAGGTTTGGTGTAAAGAATAAGTTTCAAATAATCTATTGAGGGGAGTTGTGAACGTAGCAATAGGATAATTTGAATCTGTGGCAACCCCATAGCCTATGTGGCAACACTGCGAGTAATGTCTGCGGTACAATGGCGGTATCATTGTGTGTAATGAGCTAACCTAAACCATAAACTTAATGAAAGAGTCTACAATATATAGTGCTTTCATTGTAAGTCTTAACATTAAGTGCCGAAAATCGGCATCAAAAGTGCAAAATCACATCGTCAGTTTCAAAATCAAAACGTCAATTTCAAACCAAAACAATCTGTGCCAAGTGCCAACTTAGCAATTCAAATCAATCAATCAATAATTTTTTGCATAAAACATGGTAACAGTTAAAGAACAGATGTTATTATTAGTTTCCAATCATGTTTTGCCACAGTATGGGCGTGCAAATGTTATATAATATAATATAAAAAATAGTATAATTTAAATTAAACATATAGCAAAATAATCAAACCAAAAACAAGTCAACATCATTCAATATGTCATATAAATTATTACAGAATTATACATTAGACAGTCAGTATGTCAGTCTGTTGCATCATTAAAATATTCATTCAGCGAGTAAAAGCACTTATCAATTAGCCACGCATAGAGTTTTTTCTTAAATAAGATAAAATTTAACTCTTTCATGCCACTAGGTAATTTGTTATATATTTTAATTGCCATACAGTAACAATTGGCACTGTTTAACTTTAGTTTCCGCATTGGGTAGCTTATATTATTATTATACCGCTTGCTTCAGCAGGAAAAACTTGGGACTGATTTTAATAATTTAAAATGTTTATACACAAAACAGCTAATTTCATAGATATATAAGCAGGGCAATGCGGATGTTAGCTTTTTTAAATAATGGTTTACACGTCTGTAGGTTACTACAGTCAAACTTTATACCACAAAACCATTTATATCATATTTTCTGAGTCTGTCGTATAAAACATGGTTTTATACTTAATTAAACCCCAATTTATTAATAATAATAATCTTTTATTAATAACCAACATATTGATTTTTCTCCCTAGTCCCTGACATAAAAAGTTCATCATAAACCTATAGCCGTCAAATCGGACCACAGACTACCTAAAGATAATTATGTCCTTATTACAACACAAATGAAACTTTTTCCCCAGAATGGATGCATGATTGCATGCGTCAACAAAAAATCTTCTCGAAAAAATGAGTAAAATGCAAAGAGATTATCAAAACCATACAAAAACCCTAAATGAAAATTTCGCTTTACTCTCGGCCTCTATTGACGAGAAATTTAGATCTTAGGTAGAGAGGGGTTATTTGGAAAAACAGCCAATGTCAAAAAAAAACCGAAAATGTTAATGGTCTCGTTCAAAGACCTTGGAGACCAGCATCTCACTATCATCAAAATGCGAGGGAGTAGACCCATCGTAAAAGGGTGGAGGGCAAGTTCCTCCATGGCTGCAGTGCGCCCGGCCAATCGGCCTGGCTCGGAATTAGAAAGAGAGATCTACGTGAGGAGTAGGGATAAACATGTCTCCACTCTTAATGCAAATTGGCTAACAGTTTCAAGGGAACTTTGCCTGCTCTCCTGAAGATCTGCCAAGAGATGTGAGTAATGCTTCCTTTCGCAAAATTGTTCCTTGAGAAAGCTTTTAAGTTGGGACCAACAGGAAAAATCTTTTATGGAACAGGCAATTTCCGCCTTTCCCTGCGACTGACATAGTATGTATTTGAACAAAATAGGTCTCTGAACTTCGTTGGCTAATTCGATTGCATTGTCACAATTTATGAGAAAAGAATTGAGTGTCTCGCGACACCCGTTACCTATATGATTTAATAAACTTAAACAGAACACTTAATTCGATCACCGGAGTCGTCATTTGTTTAGTTACAGTCCTTGGCGGAAAACCGGGGAATGTTCAGCAATTTCCGTTGGTTTATTATCGAGATGCATTCTCAATGTAAACAGTCTGGACTTTGTTTAAATTAAAGCAATTACGTCCGGCACGAAGATAAACACTTGGACTTGAAAGGTAAACACTTGGACTCACTTAAGTGCGGCGGTGACGATTACGAACAGCGACTGCACTCCACAAGATAACGGATGCCCCGATGGTTCAATGGTTAAGCGGTCGGCACTGGTACAATAAAGTTCCCACACACACAATACAGGGAACAGAGGAATTAACCGGAACTGTTTATTAACAACGTCTCTCTCAGCTTTTCTCTTATTTTTTTCGTTAATCTTCTTTTGTTTTTCTTTTTCCTTGAGATCGTGAAAATCTCTCCAAGCCTTTAAAGATATGGCACTAGGAAATTTATTAATGTTTTTCTTATTAGTTTTGTTTGCAGTTGGGCTTATGGGAAATCTTAAATGATACTTGAATGGATCGATTGGCACATCATTATGAAGCACAGATGAAGTACTTACTAAAGTTTCTTTATCAGTATTTACATTATCAGTTTTTTGGTGAATCACAATATTTGGAGATGATGTGTCATTGTACACTTCAGCTACTGTAATAAAATTTGACGAAGATGCTACATTGTCATTTTGAGGAAGTAAGGATTCTTGTGCTGAATCATGCTCTTCATCTCCTTTAAGATAGTCTTCAATAGTTATCGTCACATTAGACTCGTCAAAATGTATGTCGGCCATTTTTAAAACAGAAATGTCACTTAGGGATACTAGTGATCCAACATCAGGAATGGAGATATCGTTAAGTAATGAATAGTCTTCATTGTTATTATAGTTTCCTTTATCAATATTTGCCTTATCTGGAGATTTAAAGTAACAACCTCGGTAGATTTTCGTGGAGTTTGTGAAGTAGAACGGCGATTTTTGTTGAACGAAGATCTTGCGCACTCTATTTCATTACATAAACTACTTTCATCAATCCCCCTCTTTAACAAACTGTCTTTTAAAAAATGAACTACTTTTATTGCACTTGCGAAATCTCGATCCGTTAAGTCACCGGTTGATAATGACAGATCATTATCGTTCGGTGGGTTATATCCTCTGGTTTTCCTTCTATCTTGTGTATCCTTTACACATTTTGAGTAGTCTACTTTTTCTACATTGAATGGGAACAGACCACACTTTCTGAATCAATTCTTTATAGTTTGTGTCATATCTGTATCGTTTAAGTTTAGAATCTCTCTCACCCATTATAATTTGGTCCCTTATCAGCCCATCTTTGAGGTTTTCAAAATTGCAATCTAAGCTAAGCTTTTTAAGCTGAGTAAAATACTCATCATACGTTTCTCCCTCTTTTTGTTTTCTTGAGAAGAATACATGCCTGTTGTATGACTCGTTGCTCGGTGGACTGCAATGCTTCTCTATTTGTATTAATAACTCCTCAAAAGATAAATCTTCTTTCTTCTCTAGGGTATTATATATATTTAACCCTTCGTCCCCGATAGTGTGAAGGAACAAGGCTTTCTTTTGACTCGCACTTAGCTTTTTATCAGCCCCGCTCGCCAAATAGTAAATCTCAAACTTTTGCTTCCAATCTTGGAATGTTTGTTTTATATTGCCCGAAGTAACTGACTATCACAATTGACTATCACAAATTATTTACATATTGTAAAGTATTGCCAGTGCAAAGTAAAGTAAAACTGGCCATACTTAAAGAAGAATTTAATAATTTAAAATATCTTAGACGTAAAGAACGAGGCAGCAATTTACGAAAATTAGCTAGCTATAAAAAGTTTATTGTACCTAATACTAATAATGCATATGGCAAAAGAAATTATAAATACATGCTTCCTAAAATCATTGAAAATTTTCCATTTTCCTTGCAAACTATTAATGATAAAAACATATCTATATCAGGAAATGTAAAAAATATTTATTAAGTAATTTATGATACTTATATTTACATAGATTTGTCATATTATATATATTGTATTCGTGAATAATTAGTTTTTATAACTTTTGTAAGTTTATCTAGCGAACTCGCCATCCTCAAAATAAACGACAAGTTTCCTGAGGATGGCATATATAGAATGTATAAATTGTGATTTCATATTTTGACCAATAAAACTAAACTAAAAAAACTATTATGAGCGGAGTAGGCGGCTTTAAAAGCTCCATTTTCTTACCTCAAAATGGCGTCGGTCGGCTTCTCATACAGATTTTCCGTCCACCATAGTTTTTAATTCCCGCGCTAGTTTATAAGGTTAGGTTAGGTTTAATATGGTTTTAATACTGGTTTTATTGGGACACAGGTTTTATATAATAAACTTACTCCAGGATCCCCAAAAACCATTGTTAAATGATATACATATGGTGAAATCAATTTTCATTTCATTTCATTTCATTTCATTTCATTTCAATATGTTTTTAATACTTAGTGAACGATGCATGTCGTAGGCATTTATTTCTCTTTAGATCCACTGGCCGTGGCACTTCTTATAATATTTATATAGTAGGGGAGGGCGAGGGGATTTGAAACAGTACCGATTTCTCGGAACTTAAATCCGTTAGCGAGGTGGCAACGTCGCTTTTCAATCACGTCCCTCCGCCCGCTGACATGTCACTTCGCGTCGGTGGCGTAAGACGCGCGTATGTGGAGTTCTGTGTGCCATGTGACAAAAATCGTGAAAAGTAAGTTTTTAACGTTTTTTTACAATGCCTATATTATGATAAAGGTTTTGTACTTTGGCTTAACTTATTTTCTTAACTCACTAACTAAAGATTTAATAAATATGTTTCGTACAATTGATTTCTGTGTATTTGTGTCTTGATTGTGGATTATATACAAATTGGGAGTTTTTTTCTTACAGAGGAGATTTGAAACATGCTGTTTCAACTCTCCTCGTGTTCAATTTTATATCAGATAATCAAGTCAATAAATAACGGGCACAAAATAAAAAGTTTTTTGGTTGATTTTGTTTCAGAATGCCTACCGATTATAAAAGAAAGACTGACAGAGGTATGGCGAGTCGCGAAATATACGAACTCGCAGCAGGTGAATTTGCGACAGAAAAGTCTCCGTGACGCGGCTTCAAGTTACAACCTGAACCATACCTCCCTCTACAGGTATATTAAAAAAAAGCTGCTTATGAAGCGAACGAAACGGAAACTGCTTCAACGGTCGGATATCCTGAAAAGACTGTTTTTACAGCTTCAGATACTCTCTGAATATCTTTTAGACTGTGCATCAGCTAACTTTGGCCTAAGAACGAAAGAAGCTCGAACTTTTGCCTATAAGTTGGCTGTAAATTACAATAAACAAATTCCTTCTTCTTGGACTGAGCATGAAATGGCTGGAGAGGTCTGGCTTCGATCTTTATGAAACGTCATCCTGTTCTTTCTCTGAGACTACCTCAACCTACAAGTATCGCTCGAGCTTCAAGTTTTAATAGAACAAACGTGCAACTTTTTTTTTCAAAATTATACCGCAGTAATTGACAAACACAAGTTGCAATGGAAAGATATATGGAACGTTGACGAATCTGGCATCACAACTGTTCAGAAACCAGATCGCATCATTGCCCGACGAGGACGGTAACAAGTGAGTGCCATGACTTCCGCAGAGGGGAACATTGGTGACTTTAGCACTAGCAGGGAATGCCCTTGGGAATCACATACCCCCCATGTTCATCTTTCCGCGGAAAAGATTTAATGATCACTTTATACGCGATGGACCTACTGGATCAATTGGCACTGCGAATGGGTCAGGGTGGATGCAAGAAGAAGACTTCTATATATTTCTGAAAATTTTCAAAGACCAAATTAGGCCATCAAAAGAAAATAAAGCACTTTTGTTGTTGGATAATCACGCTTCACACACAGCTGTTAAAAAATCGAGTTCTGCAAGGGAAATGGCATAATTCTATTGACTTTTCCACCTCACTGCACCCATGTACCTGAGTTATGGAAAGTCGCTGAAGTTATTATGATTGCTAAGCCTGGAAAACCACCCCATGATGCAGCATCATATAGACCAATATCGTTGTTACCAGTGATATCAAAATTATTTGAAAAACTGTTATTAAAAAGACTGAAACCATTACTAGAAGCCAAAAAATTAATTCCAGATCACCAGTTTGGATTCCGAGAGAAACATTCGACCATAGACCAAGTCCATAGAATCACTGACATAATTGAAAAAGCTCTAGAAGATAAGAAAGTATGCACAACTGTTTTTCTTGACGTGGCTCAAGCTTTTGATAAAGTACGGCATGAAGGTCTTATATATAAACTCAGAGCCATGCTGCCAAAGCCGTTCGCGGATATCCTAGAGTCATATATTCTGAAAAGATTCTTCAGAGTCCGCCAAGAAGATGCCTACTCTGAACTGAAAGAAATTAAAGCTGGAGTGCCCCAGGGAAGTGTATTAGGCCCAGTCCTATACCTTTTATACACCTGTGATATTCCATCATTAGAAAACAACACCATCGCTACCTTCGCTGATGACACCGCCATAATAGGAACTGGGCAGAGTCACGAGGAAGCAGTGGTAAAAGTTCAAAATGCCATACACAAATTTAATGAATGGACTACAAAGTGGCGAATTAAGCTCAATGAAACTAAATCGATGCATGTAGACTTTACCAACAAATTACCAAAATATCATCCGATTTACCTAAATCGGCAACTTATACCCCACTCAAATACAGCCAAGTACCTAGGTATGACGCTAGATGCAAAGCTCCGTTGGAAAGCTCATGTAAAAAAGAAACGCGAGGAGCTAGAATTTCGCTACAAAAAAATGTATTGGCTTATTGGAAGGCACTCAAAACTGTCAATACATAATAAACTATTGCTATATAAGCAAGTTCTGATGCCCGTGTGGACCTACGGTATACAGCTCTGGGGGTGTACCAAACCGAGCAATATGCAAGTCATTCAGAGATTCCAGAACAAAGTACTCAGGGAAATAGTTAATGCACCCTGGTATGTTAGAAACGACGACCTCCACAGGGACCTGAATATGGAGCTCGTAAATAAAATAATTCAAAAATACGCAGAGGCTCACCATCTTCGACTTCGTCACCATGTAAATCGGGAGGCTGTTAAGCTTCTCGATTACACGGCCATCAAAAGAAGACTTAAACGAACGAAACCGTTCGAATTAGTGTGATAGTGCCTTGCAGTGTGTGTCAGTTTTACAGTGCGCGTGCAACTTAAGTAGGTCACAAGAGCAACGTGAACCTCAAAAATGCAGTGTAGTGCAAAATAGTGTTGTGTGTAGTTACATACTTTCTAGGTCACAATAGAAATAGTGGACTCTAAGTAAAATAGAAAAAACTAAGAACAGTTATTGGACTGCAACTTAGATTTAAGAAAATAATCAATACTAGGAAATTTAAGTTAGAATAATATTACTAATTAGCTCATAAGCTAGATTGTAGTATAATATTGTACAGTATCCATTTGGCAATGGTACTTTATAATAAGGAGAAAAAAAAAAAACTGCACCCATAAGTTGCAGCCAATGGTCAGAGCCGTTTTTGGGCCAGTTAACACAGCTTGCGACAATTGGTTGCGGTCTAATCCAGGAAAAGTAATGTCCATCTATGATATTCCTGGAATAGTGAAAACATCGTTTGATATAGCCGTCACACCGCGCAATATATCTTCCGGATTCATCCATACAGGACTATGGCCATTTAACACTGAAATCTTTCAGGACGCTGATTATCTTCCGAGTCAAATTACTGATCGGCCTTTGCCAACTTCCGCTAGTCCTGGTCCATCTAGCTCTAACTTGGTGGGAATTTTAGGAAGTGAAGAACCCGCGTCATATCACAAGTGACGAACGTCCTCTTGCAAACAGTATTTTTCATGAACCTCGTACACCAAGTCCATCTATCTTAAATTTACCAGCTACTCCTTCTCAAATCAGCTACGAAACAGAAGACGTACCGAAGTCTGCAGAAAACCCTGATAAGAATTCACCTGATCTGGTGATATCTATCATCATCGCTTAATACTATCACGATACCTTCAACCACTAATGATATAATACCTGTAGCATCTACATCACGAGATACTTCAGTTACTGTGACAGCAATTCCATTCTCACCTGAAACTTTAAGACCCTTGCCAAAAGCTCCACTAAGGAAAGGAAATCAAACAAATAGACGCAAAGTGAAATCCGCTATCTTAGCTGACACTCCCATAAAGGACGAACTAGCTGCAATCGAAGCAGCTAGAACGGCTAAAAAAAGGTGAAAAAAACCTAACTTTGAAGAAATAAAAACTAGAAAAAGATCAAAACCAGGCACTAAAACTAAAAAGGTCAAGGTTGTCAAGAAACAAAGAGGAAGCGAAGACAGTGCAGAAGAAGAAGAATCCTTTTGTCTTTGTTGTTTAGAGCCATATTCAAATAGCAGAGCCAAAGAAAAATGGGTGCAGTGACTGGAATGCCACAACTGGGCTCATGAAGCGTCGTGCACTGGTGGGGAACTTTCTTATGTTTGCCACAACTGCTTGTCAGATTGACGTTTTGTCACTGAGATTATTATAACTTAGATATTTGAAGAAATATTGATCAATAATGATTGTAATACTTATGAAACGACTGAAAGTTAATGATTATTTTATGTCAAAGATTCTGAAATCTGAAGAAAGAATGTATAACATTTTGATGTGATTTTAATTGACGTAACGAATAAGGCGATAAGATACTTTTTACTACTTTAAGAGTTGATTATTTGTATTAGAGATGTAGTTACCTACTCAACTGTACAAAATATTAATAAAAAAGTTTGCTTCGTACATGAAAAGTTTAATTTTAGTAAATATCTTGAAATTTATACTTTAAAATCATAATTTATACCAAAATCATAATTTATACTTTACACCCTTTAATACTTCTCAAAAATCATATGTTTCAACTCTCCTCGACCCCTGTTTCATCTTACCTCGGTATGAGGGGAGTTGAAACAAGTTGACTTTTCACCACAATATTTAACACTTACATTACTTTATATTTGTCATTCGAAAGTGTAAGGAATGACCTATCGATTGGTACCAATATCATACGATTTCTGTCTAATGTATTTGACGTATGAAACAAAATGTAAAAATTGTTTCAACTCCCCTCGGTCTCCCCTAAAATAACTTCGCCGACGCAAAGCAGGCCGCTTATAAATATCAAAATGAATGTCGTTGAGCTTGGGTGCCACGACAGTAGCTCCGTAGTAGCACTGTTTCCCGCTCCGTTTTGGGCTATTATGATTTCTTACTCGATTGTTGTTTTTAACAGTTCACAAAAGGTTCGGATTGCACATTTCTAACGTACTATGTCCCATTATGCACGTCATTCACTTGTGTCGGTCATTGTAGTTAGGTACACGCGCACGCGCTGGCGGAGGGTCGCCATATAAGGTTCGGAGGTGCTCGAAAATGAGACGTCTGGTTCGATGCAAGTATGATTTAATAATGCAATTATAGTATGGTTACAATCGCCTAAATAAGTACTTAAAACTAAGGATGACATCATAGATCATAATACCGCTACAGTACGACCTATCTGTCTAAATTTCTTTTCGTTGCTCCTCCAATACCGTCCGCGGCTCCTTTCCCGTGGGAAGCTTCAAAGTCGACCAAGTCGCTTTTTCAAAACCTAACTGAGGAATATCTGTATTCATCATATAAATTTTTTTTGAAGATATTGGCTGGTGGGGCCCTCTTTAAAAAAGTGTATTGTCTTAACAGCTGGAAATTTACCTTTTGCGAATTTCAAAACAGGTGCAAGATAAGCCCAAATAGCGGCAGGTGCATGATTGTTATTTTACGATATTGAACAAAAAGATATAGCTTGTAATCCATCTTCGCTTCTGGCATAAATACCAAAGATATCTGTCTCTTGGAAGCATCAAATTGCATTGCCTGTACTTCTTCTGTGAACTTACGGATATAATTTTCAGAAAAGTGCACAACAATTTCGTTTTCAGTGAGTTTATGCTTACATTTTGTGTACATCTTAAACTGGTGTATTGTGTTGAAATGATGTTTTTTTTAAACAGCTGTACTGAGTACAAAATGTCTGCAGAAGTGTTTGTAACGATCCCGTAGTTTCTTCCTTAAATGTCCTTTTTGTAACTTTCCCTTCACTTTGTTGAGTATTTTTTGAATATTTGAATTGTTTTGTAAACCCACTGATTCCATGACACTATATATTATGTTAGATTCAATTGTGACAAATCAAATTCTACACTTTTGGAAGAGCAATTATAGCATTCATTGTACATGCATTTCTTATCATTTATATTACATGCTATTGTTGATACAAGCTCAGTTAGGTTATCCGTTTTTAATAAACGTAATTGCTTCAATTTTTTGAACACTGATCTTTATTCATATTTTACTCTTATCATACTCGAGCGAGCTACGAATCAATATACGCGAGCGTCCGCAGAGTGGCGCTTTTGAGCAAAACAAAAAGCCAACACTGAACGGCTCGGGCGCCCGCAGCAGCGCGCGCGCTTGACGCTACATGAAATAATAAGTGAGCTCGAAAAAGATGATGAAAAGATAGTTCCTGATTCAAATACCCGAAAACGGCAATGCGGATATTACTGACGAAGATTCGGGTGACGAAAATTTGGTGACTTTGAATAATTTACCTCGATCGCAATTACGAGCGCAAGCAGAGGTTTATGTTCCATCAGCTGACAACAGCGATGAAGACGATAATGTGCCACTTATTCAGGTATCGAAACGCAGGCGAGTACTTTCCCAAGAGTCAAACTATGCGTCTCCATCAACTTCAAGTAGTAGTTCAACACGTGGTTCGGCGAATGAGCAAATTACTGTTTCAAAAAGTAAAACTTAACAGCCTTACAAATAAACCTGGTATAAAATGTTATACTAAGAATAAACTAAGAATAAGCAAAATATCTACAAATAAACTCGGAATAACTTATACTTTGGATAAAGTACCTAAGTATATTTCTTCATACAAGCGTTATTCTTGCCCGCACCCTAGTTTAACTCTGGAATAGCTATGGTACCTATAACCTCAAAATCGTGTAATGTCAGTCTGTGCTTTGCTTTCACATTATTGATAAATTGTTGGTTAAATTCACGTTTTAAATCTGTTTAAATACCATAAAAATAAAAATGGCATTTAGAGAAATACGCGAAGTTGAACAAGTGAATCATGTTATCAACATTACTACTACTCAAAGAAAATTCTTTCTCCCAGTTCATGCATCGTTCCCTTTTCGCTATGCTTTTCGCCATTTTTAATTTAACTCACAAACAAAACCTTTGTAAACGCTGCCGGTAACCAATTTGCTTAAAAACATAAACAAATAAAAATATTGAAGTATGTAATGTCAAAACCTCAGACAAAACGTAAAATTATTGATGACGTGATGACGGAATATTGGTCTGAGTGACGGAATCACGACGGCCATAGATTAAAATTTACTTTTTTTTAAGCTAGTATACATCTTTGACAGTCTAACGATGATATAGTTAAGACGAAGTTATACCGAGTTTATTTGTAAGAAAATATAAACTCCTTATAATTGGGTTATTCTAAGTATAACTAATCCTAGTATAAGTATCGAATAAATGTGGTTTAGATATTTTTTATTTGTAAGGCCGTAAAAGTAAAACTTTAGCAAGTCGCTCGGGATATCGATCCTACATTTGATTTATGGAAGGACATGCAGACCGCTTCTGTATATCAAAGTCCATTAGAATATTTCAAAATGATGTCGTCGTCATGTAAAACAAAACGACGTATCATAAGAGCCTTTGTATGCTAGGCCTATATGAAATAAATAATTTTTCTATTCTTATCCGTTAAATAATATCATTTGTACAGAATTCTCAAAACCGCGAATTTAACTTTTGAGGAGTTATACACTAGTCAAACTCAAACAGAAGCTATTTTGAATTCGCGTCCATTGTCACCTCTATCATCAGATTCCAACGACCTTACTCCATTGACTCCTGGTCACTTCCTTGTTGGACGTCCTCTTACCGCACTGCTGACGCCAAACTTCGAAACACAGGACATCAGTCGACTACAGAGATGGCAAAGAACCGAGCAGTTACGGCAGAATTTTTGGACCCGTTGGCACAAGGTACTGTCTCAGAGCTACAAGTAAACACCAAGTGGAAGACGTCTCAAGGGAAGCTGCAGGTTGGTGACGCTGCGTTGTCCATAACAATAACAGAATTCGGAGGAATGTTTGATAAAAGTTTTTCTTCGATACACTTACCATTTGTGGCATTCATGTCGCCATGATGCTGAGGCCACACTACCGTGATATGCCAATAATTATTGCCATAACTTCAACAATACCTAGGTGTAACCACGATTTATGGCCATAATTTTACAATACCAATCAATATGGCAAATGGTGGTAGACAAAGCTCCGGCAGCGGTCTTTTTTCGCACATCAAAGAAGATGATCCCTTATACGATCACACTATTAATATGGGTGATTTCAATACATGCCTTATTAAAAATGATTCTCGTTCTAAAAAACTTCAGTCTTTGGTGGATTCCTGTGGTTTGCGTATTTTACCTCTCGCTGCCACACATTTATCCCCTAGTTGTACCTCCTCTCTCTCTCATATAAGTAGCTCAGATCTTTTGAATATGTACAGAAAATTTCATAAAAATCGGTGGAGCCGGTTCGGAGGCGTTTAGTTACAATTATTGTGACACGAGGATTTTACATGTTAGAGAAGATTAGGGCTAAAAGTAATCTGTGGTAACCGATGTCACTGTCCACTTGTGTTTTGTTGTCTATTCCTAATTCCTTGCATTAAAATGGCGTATCGAAGTAGCTGTGTTTAATTGATCTCCAGTATTTCTCAGTGGCGAAGAAGTGGATTCGAATCATATAAAAATGTCGATTAGCAAAATAGCCGAGTTCAAATTACAAGTAGATAATTGGAAATTATACGTGAAACGATTGGAGCAATATTTCCTTGTGAATAAAATACCGGTTGATTTACACGCGCCGACGCTCATCACTGACATGGGCGCGGAATGTTACGAGCTGTTGGTGAACTTATGCACACCGGTAAAACCATCTTCAACCAAAATCGAGTATATGGGCGGAAAGGTTTAAATTTCGACACCGTAACCAAAACGAAGGTGAGAGCATAGCGGATTACGTGGCAGTGTTGAAACGCATGTCGAAAACCTGTGAATTCGGAGGTTGGTTGGAGGAGAGTTTAATGATAAATCGTCCAGCGTCCTGCTATCAGGACTTTCGGTTCTGCCGGTAGGACGCAAATTTCTTTGTGTTTATTACGTAAACGGTCCTGGCGGGACTTTTAACTGCACAAGTAGATAGTCTGTCTCTTTCTGCTTCTGGGAGTGTTTGTGTGCCGGGAACGAGTAACGCATGGAGTCGTCAACATTTTGGAGATGCGTTTGCAATGTCTCTACTGTTACGGTTTAGTACAAGCAGTTTACAGAAATAATAAAGTTAAGGTAGTGTGGGAACTAGATGAATCTGTAAGTTGTGTTCATAAGAGTTTTTTGGGACCTGCAAATACACTCGACAATATACCTACAACACAAACACAGTCCCCGGAGTTATTAGATTCGAGCTCGTCGGAATCAGATGAATCGGAGAGTGATTCGGAAGGTGTGGTGGAAGAGGGGACAGGTGAAATATTGTACATAATGGAGAAGTGGAATGGCAATTGATAAAGATGTTTTGATCGACGTATACAAAGATGGTGCGTATAAACCCAAATTATTAAATTTACCAAACAAAAAACTCAACGAACTAGAAACTTGGTCGTTATTTTTTCCTGAGGCGAAGATTTCCTATATTTTGTCATGTACAAACTCACAAATAAGAAATGCAGCTAAGCCCATTACGAAAAATGAGCTTTATAAGTTTTTTGGTTTAATGTATGCTATGTGCACTCAACAGGTGCCCGAAAGAAGATGTTATTGGGGTACTGTGTCTAATGGCTTATTTCCAGCTCCCAAATTCGGGAAAAGATTTGGTATGAGTCGACAAAGGTTTGAGGAAATCCTTATGGCGTTGTCATTTACACCTGACAGGACAGGCACTAAGTTACAGAATCGGTACCCAGCAACAACAATAAATAATTATTATTAAACTTATCGTTAACGTAGTGATAATGACAAGCCCCTTATTCTATTTATTCCTTATTATTATTAGTGGCTATCAAAAATGTACACAATATATTTTTCATTCATGGACGGTTTGCTATGAATTTTTGTTTTTATTTCATAGTAAATCTTCAATGGATAAAAAATATATGTCAGCTGCTTTCATTTATGTTAGCCACTGAGTTAGAGAGAGAATAGGGGCGCTGTAATTATTTATAGTTGCATCTTTAATATACCAATTAAAGGATACAGTGCGTTAGACATATATTAGATACAAGACAAGATTTTTCTTGATTTAATGCATTCCAAAATATACTAAAAATATGTACCTACTTATAACATTTGTGGTGTATTTTGGAATGCGTATTATTATAAAAGTAATAGTTCAAACAAAATATTGGTTAGTAACCAAAAATCACAAAACAACATATTAGAATAAATGCCACACCATACAAAATTATTAATTATATAAAAAATATAAAGTAACCCATGTTTCTTTTATTAAAACAGGGATTTGTAAAGAAAAATAAATATTTCTTTGTTATAATCCGCCAAAACAGACAGTACGTTTCGTTTCGATACCGGAGCATCATCAAGAGATGTTGACTTCACAATTCGCAATGGAGTATGTTACTAACTAGGCATGCAAAATCGTTTGGAAGTTTGTCACTTATGTATACAAATACAGTAGTTTTTATTTTATTCAAAAAACCAAGTAAGTTATGATTTTACTGCCAGTTGAAATTCCCTTAAATATCGAGACCAACAAGTGACTACAGCATGAAGTCATTTTCAGAAAACTTTAAAATTCCATATCTCCGAAACTACTTATAGATATAATTATTTCACGTGTATTTCTTAATTTTGCCAGAAAATACAGAGAGCTAAAAATCAAACTTAGTGAACATTTCCATTGCGAAGGAATATTTATTTTTCTTTACATATCATGAAATTTCAACACAGGGATTCTTCGTTACTTGAGTTGCTTTTTTGAGCTTCTTCAGACAAACTTGGTTTGGATGCAGTTGGGGCTTCATCTGGTGTTACTTTGGTTTCCAATTCATTTAGCTTTTTTGGTCTATTTCTGCTTGAGGAAACTCGCATTTGCTTGCAATTTATTCTTGACATTGAGTTTCTTAGAATATTTTTAAAAAAAGTTTTACAATCCTCTTTTGTGAAATTGTTGTCCGTGATTCTAATTAAATTAAAAAAGAAATAAAATATTCGAGTGTATGCACGAAAACATATTTTAGACTCCCCTTTTCTGGAACCTCCATCCCAAGAACATTGGTTTAAGAATTGTCTAGTAAAAATTAAATCAATGAAGACGTACGCATTGTTAAGACCTTTCCCTTTACTACAAACTACGGATAATTTGTTTTTTAACTTCGTTTTATATTCCTCATCCTTTAGTTTACTTTCTAGTACTTCCGCGTCGTCGGGGCAACTTATAATTTTAAACTGTATTTGTTCACTACTTTCCTTAGTTTTTGCAGACGAATTGCAATATTTCACAAATTCAGATATTTCAGCAATTTTCATTATCATTTTTTGTTGATTTTCGCTTAATAGTTTTTGGTTATTAATTATGAGTTTTTGATTTTCTAAAAGTAATGGAATTTGGGTCAGTATATTATCTATTTTTACTGTTAAACTTGGATTTTCTTCTTCAATCGTATAATAAATTCCATCATTAGCTGGTTGATGAGCTGTGTTGTCAAAATCTACTACTAATGTATTGGCAGAATCTATTGGCAAAAATGTGGACATCGTAGCAATTAAATCTGTGCAGGTTTCTGGAGTTGAAAAGTTTGCCTCGCTGGTTGATATGGATTCAGCTGCTGGAGCAACCGTTTGAAGGACGTCATCTTTTCTTTACGCCTTAGGTGAACGTGAGGTTTGGCCTTTGTCCTGAAAAATATTCATATTCATTTTCATTTATTTTTGCATTCCAATTTTACAATTATTAGTATTCATAAAGGTGGCAATATAATTATATTATAAAATTATTGATGTTATATTATAAATTTAATTAATTATGTTTTATCAATATATAGTTATACCAAATAGTTTCAAGTAGATAAACAACGGTGGCTACTCACCAGCAAACAAGCTTGAGCTATTGTTGAAATCTTCATTATGAAAATATTGTGTAGGCTGAATTTTGTGATGTCTTTTTTTTTTTTGCTTAGGTGGACTTGGCTCTTCATTTTCTGTATCAGCAAATGGTTCAGTGTCAGAGTAATTACACATATTTTCGATTTCTTTTTCTGCTTCTTCATGGGATAGTAGGTTCCTTCTTTTAACAATACAACATGATTTAACCCAGTTGTCTTGCGGATATTTTTTTTCATTTTTTTTTAATTTGTCCGACTGTTTTTTAGGCCATAATAAAATTCCATTATTTTCCCAAGTATCCGGGATACTAGTCAGAACAGCTCTTCCCTTTTCTATTGTTTGAACAATTTTATATGGCATGATTGAAATCATAAAATTAAAGTTAAGCCAAGTACACTTATAATTTTATTATAAAATTGATAGAAATAGAAATATTTTTTATTCAAATAAACTTTTTACAAGTGCTTTTGAATAGTCAAACTCTACCACTAGGATGATAGGTTAGGAATGCCATTGTGAATGATGTGTCCACCTTTTCGTAGTATACGTCGTAGTTTAATAGTACCTCGAAAATAAGAAGTTTGTTGGGACGCAGTTCTCTAGTTTCGGAGATGTAATCTTTAGTAACTAACTTTAGTAACTAAGTTTCGGAGATGTAATCTTTAGTAACTAACTTTAGTCTCTAACATACTCTTTCACATAAAAACTAATGGACGGATTTTGATGAAACTTAACAATGCTATGCGTATGAACATCAGAATAACACATAGGCTACATTTTATCCGAGAAAATAAAATAAATTCCGCGGGAATTGAAACCGTTAATTCACGCGGACGAAGTCGCAGACATTAACTAGTACCAAATATAATAGATAAGACATTAACTAGTAGATACTAAATACCTATTTACTTTACCTGCTTTCCTATTATTTTTTTTTGTTTAGGTACGTCCGCGTCTGTATTTTTTTAATTAAAATATCAGTGCTAGTGTTCGAAATATACTTGTAAACATAAAAACTAACGCAGACAACATCAGTCATCACACTTTGACCAACGAATATATAATATTACTAACGTAAAGAAGGGACATTCACACCCTCCCGTCAATGTATTACCCCAGAGCGGCGAGCGCGACGCGTCGGGTGGTACTCGTGGGCGCTGTCTTGCGAGTGCGTTATTTCAATAGGTTTGCCACAAATTCATAACTTTATCATCATAGGGCTACTGATTGTAAATTAAAGCATACCTTTTTAGATGACAATTTTTTTATTAGTAAAATTTATGAATAATAAAGTTTTCTCAGATTTTGCTTGACAAATGAAAAAATCATATGGGCAAGGAACGGTAATTAATTATTTTTGCAGTGATTATTATAAGTATCCTATTATAATATCCTACTGTTTAATGAATATGAATTATAATATGAAAGCTTGTGGGTTTGGATGTTTGTAACTCTTTCATGCCGCAACTAGGTACGTACTGTACCGATTTGGCTGCAAATTGGAATGAAGATATTATATTTAATTTCATTAACACATTACTATCTTTTTATTCCTAAAAATCCATAGTCCATACGAAATTTGTGAAACTCCAAAATTCATGTCAGTGAAGCCGCGAAAAAACGCTATGTACTTATAAAATAAATATATATTTCTGTTTTAATTTTATCCTTAGAAATTAATTAAATTATAGATTAACACAATGAAATATATAATAAGTTTTCATGAAATAACTAAACAAAGTATTCCATTTGTACCGCAATTCTAATGTTTTACAGTGGGCTGCAAGTTGTCACCGTGGCATTGTGCATCGGTCGGGTCGTCGCCACGTACACGTCGAGTTGTGCCAGCCCTACTGGGCTACGTTGACATTTACTCACACATAGAAATGAATACTTATAGGGCCGGCATTTTAGTAGTAGTGTAGGTAGTTAAGTTATGTTATTTGTACTGAGTGTCACGGGCCTGCTTTGACCGACTACAGTAGAGTGTAGACTGATCACTACTGACTCGTTCGTTATTCAGCGCGCTCGGCGCTCGTATGATGTTGCCGGTCACCGCGCCGCCACGCGACGCGTCGCCCTTTGTAATTTGCAGATATTATATTCATGGTACTTATAATTATAATATCTGGGTGACCGAGCTTTGCTCGGTGGCCAATAGATGGCAGCAGTAGACATTTTTTTTTGGTAAATTCGACATTTTCTAAAAATGAATCCTAGCTAGATCAATTTATCGCCCCTAAAACCCCCTGTATACTAAATTCCATGAAAATCGTTCCAGCCGTTTCCGAGATCCAGATTATATAGAAATATATATACATGAATTGCTCGTTTAAAGGTATAAGATATTTTTGTACTGGTACTAAATAGTTAGTCTAAATACCTACAAAGCGACAACTTATGAACCGATTTGGCTGAAATTTGGAATGGAGATAGCTCATATCCAATAAAGCACATAGGCGACATTTAATCCCGGAAAATTAAAGATTTCCCGAGGGAACAACCTCCACGCGGACGAAGTCGCGGGCATCCTTTAATGTATAATTCATAAAAAACACCTACCATGGTGGTAAAAAATTAACCTTCGTTACAATCTATTCGTTACAGATACATTCATCGGATGGATAATGGTCATAAATAGCAAAATCTTTGCAGTGATGGCACCAAAAAAAATTATAGTGAAGCAGCATTATTATATTTTTGTTATTTGGCATGACAAAATGGTTGAGCATAGTGGATATAGTTGAAAACCGACAATTATGACATTTTTCGACTTTGACAAAATGTGTTTTTTGCCACGGCCATTTTAATTCTCTCAATAATTCATTAATCGCTTTTCTTAAGATAATCGTCCACATCCAGAAAGGCCACGTCGTCCATATTTGACATCTAAAAAACAAATAGTAGTAGTAGTGACGGATTACTAAAATGTTTTAAGGAACTCTAAAAGGTTTGTAATGATGGCGTTCTTTAAGAGTTTTAACTATTAATACAGCAGTATTCATCGTATTTTGTAACTCATAATGGCATGATGAAGGCGTTCTTTAAGAGTTTTAACTCTTAACACAGCGGTATTTATTGTATAAAGTATTTTGTTATTCATTTTGGCATTATGACAAGTAAAAATTTATTTTTATTAAATAAAATACAGTTAAATTAAAAAGAAAAATAAGGGGGCATTTAAAATTTAATAATAAACCTAAAAAGTTGGTCGCAAAAGTGATATTCGCATTAAGTTTTCCTAACTTAAAAATAAACACATCCTATTTCAAACTTGTAAATATTAATTACACTATAGTATGAAAGTTAGGATAAATCTATATATATAAAAGAAGAAACTGACTGACTCACTGACATATCAACTCACAGCCCAAACCGCTGGGTCTAGAGACTCCAAATTTGGCACACAGGTACCTTGTGAGGTCTAGGGGAGCACTAAGAAAGGATTTTTCAAAATTCACCCTCTAAGGGGATGAAACGGGGGTCCGAAGTTTGGATTTTAGCAAGTTAAAATACTCTTTCACGCCGCAAATACTGAACCGATTTGGCTAAAATTTGGAATAGAGGTAGATTGTATCTTGGATTAGCACATAGGCTACTTTTCATCCCGAAAAAAATCATGGTTCCCGTGGGATTAGTTAAAAACCGAAATTCACGCGGAAAAAAAATCTCACGCCGCAAGTACAAAACCGATCTGGCTGAAATTTGAAATGGAGATAGATTATATCCTAGGTTAATAAATAGGGTACTTTTCATCCCGGAAAAATCCATGGGTTTTGCAGGAGAAGGGAAAAACAGATATTCACGCGGGAAAAATACTACTTCCCGCCGTAATTACCGAACTGATATGGCTGAAATTATGAATAAAGATAGATTATATCTTGGATTAATACGAAGGCTACTTTTCATCGCGAAAAAATTCTAACGATACCATATGTCAAAATCTATTCAGCTGTTCAGAAATTATGGTGGAATAAAGAAACTCACATACATAAATACATAGATAGATAGATAGATAGAAAATGCTTTATTTTACACCATTAGGTACAAGAAGAAAGAAAAAACAAATACAATAACCAGAAAAACAAATGTACATACATACATACATGAAACATAAAATCATTACACTCCTTTTTTGGGCAGTCGTGTAAAAAGTGGAAAACACATTTTTACACTCGCTTATGTTTCATGCGATTCGTAAGGAGTGGGGCGCATCTTCGTGAATTGCACGTAAAATCACTATGTTCTGTATGAGAGTAAATAACAAAAACCTACCCATACACAAAACATTATCCAAGGCAAAGATAGCTAAATCAAGAGCTAATAACTAATAATATCTTGCTTAACTCCCTAAGAAGTCGGGAAAAATTAATCACAGAGATTGATTGGCCAACGCCAAAACCAATTTACGGCCAATATGTGTGTACCTTAAGGCGACTATATCCCAGCACTTTAGGTATTTGTCGCACACTCAGACTCGCTCTACGATACCTAGCGACCATTGTCGTGAGCCGAGCAGTTAGAATGAACTCCGTGAACCTATTCATAAATATTTGCGTCACAGTGCTGTGCAGTAGTGTGCTGTTACAGTTGGACTATTTTGTCATTATAATTCGCTTCACGAAATATATGCTGGCAGTTGCGTTTTTTACGTATATTTTGACTTTTTTATGGTAATCGATAATATCAACCGAGGTATTTATTTATAATAATTATGTATTACTAAAGTAGCAGGATTTGTAGAAATTTTTCTTGTAATTAAATAAAGATACTTACTCTTTTTTTTAATTTTTTGAACGTGCCGAGCTGCTCACAGACAACAGAATTTATTAATGTTACCTATGATTGAAAGCGCTTCAGTACTGCATCAAAACGATTCACTGGTCACACAAACGTCTGCGTTATGATAACTATATGACTAAATACTCATATAAATAATAAATTACAACCATACTATGACGAAATATACTTAAAATATTAATTAAATAACACTTAATTGACTAAACGTTTTTGCTTATGAATGACTTTTGAATGACAGCTGTACGACTTTATAGCCATAGTAACTGCGCCAAAATCGCGTTGTGTAAACGTTTGTACGACTTAAATTGCATACCATTTAGTTATATCAAAAACGTTTGCACAACTCATATATGACTTATTTTTGCTAGTTGGGATGCCCGCTGTCATTAAAATAAAAAGAAAGCCTGAGGGTGTTGGATGTGAAGCTAAAACTATTGCCGATAGCCAGACAAATATAATGATTGGTTTAGAGCTAAATGAAGGTAAAAATGATATGAGTAACAAAAAATGGCAGCGACAATTTGGTGCAGGTACAGCTACCACCTTGAGGTTGACAGAACCGTGGCATGGATCTGGACGTATTGTCGTAGGTGATTCATGGTTTTCGTCGGTAAAAACTGCTGTAGAGCTTTCCAAATGTGGTTTATTCTACATTGGTATGCTAAAAACAGCCCATAGGAATTTCCCGTTGAAAAAATTAACGGACGAAACACCTCCTGCCAAAAGAAGCAGTGTTGTAGCTGTTGCAAAAGTAGATAATACAGATATGTACGCTATCAGCTGGAGGGACAGCAAAGTTCATACTTTTATTTCATCATGTGGAACAACGCTGTCTGGTACTCCTGCAAGAAAACGACGATATGATGAATGTGGAACCGTATGTTTTAAAGAAATACCTAGACCAAAGATCGTAGAAACTTATTTTGATGGAGCACCATACCATTTTAGGAATGTGATTTGTAGACAGCGCAACGCACGCTATAATTATAAATTATAATATAATACAATATATTATAGTTTGTTTGCGGGAAGCAAAATAAATTGCAATCGTCTGTGATTATGCTGCATATGTATTCAAATGACATAGACGTATAATCATAAAATGCACTCATCTCATCGTACATCAAAATATTGATTGCGAAATTCACCACGCATTGGTCTCATTTTTAACAAATCACTTTGTGACCCACGTCGTTTTTTTTTCATTGCTTTCAAGACTCAGAATAGGTCATCCATATATTTCCAGAAAGTAAAAACTGGGCGTTTCTGACATCCATGCTAGCGCCAATGCTACGTGCAAACTGCGAAGTGATGCGAAACCCTCAGCCGCATCGCTTATTCGCGCGATTTGACTTCAGAGTTGGTCCCGTAGAGAAAGTTGTTCATTATCACGGCTAGAACACTCATATTTTTTCTCGGGTATTTAAAAAATAGCAGTGTATATACATAACATTTTTTTCATGATTAGAATTGAAAGCTATATTGTATGTAAAATATTAATGTTTGGATAACTAAGCATAAAAAATATTTCAGTTTCCTTCATCGGAAGCAAGGGTGGATTCTGAAGCTCAAGAAACTAATAAGGATATAGATTCCCGTACACCAAGTACAACACATGATCAGAATTCGTTAACACTAGCAATAGAAGGCGCCAAAAGCTTGCGAACTACTAATCAGTCAACAAACAAACAACGCTTTGTTAAGAAAAATAATGCGCCACCAGAAATAATTGCAGCCAAAAAACAAATGGATGGAGCATTTGATCATATGAAATCTACTCGTATAACTTAAAAAGCAAATGTTGATGAGTACGACCACTTTGGATTAATGATAGCAGCCAAAATTAGAAAAATGAAGGATCCTTTCGACAGAGAGTCTTTGATGAATGACATTCAAAATTTAGTATTTCAGTCGATTGCGAGAAATCGTACTCCATCTTCGTGTGGTTCATCACAGTCATTGCCGTCAAACGTCGGACAAAGTAGACTCTATTTAGTACCAACGACGCAAGCAAATATTTCAACCTATGACTTGGAAGACCGGCAAAACCCACAAGATACATTTATTTCTACACAAACTACTTCATCACAGTCTTTTGCAACGCTCTTGAAGTCTAACATTTGGATATCACGCATGTTAATTACTGTTGCATTTGTTGCAATGATATCTATGTAATCTTGCGGCCGAATGATTACTTCTTGTTTTTTAAGATTTTTTTCAATATTCCCAAAAACTCGGTCTGGTGGCATGAAAGAATGTCTAGTGATGGGAAATACAATTTCAATATTTTCACAGATAAGTTGTCGAGAAGCCATTTTGTCAACATACATAGTAATATACTGTTCTTGTTTTGTCCGCCACATCCGTCGGCCACTAGACGAACAGTATTGATTCCATCAAAATTAGTCTTATTTAAACGGTCGTACACTGCAGATGCTATTTGGTTGGAAGTTTTTCCAAATTCATTCTCGGTCCATAAATATGCAAAGGTTGTGTCTTTGTTCAGGTGAGCTTTAGAAGAACCCTGTACAGTCGTAAAATTATAGAGGTATATTTGGCGACTGTAATATGCGCTCTGATCTTGCACTTTGGGCAAAGGATTATTTTTTTGGCAATCAAACGAGAACGTAATCATATCTTCTGCCTGTTCTCGTAGTTAGTAGTAACTCAAAGAACGCCTTTGCCCGTAGTTTGTGGATCCTTTTCTCAATCATCAGGGATTTCTTTTGGCCTGGTCGCTTTCGATTTTAATTTTTCCGTCCAACTCGATACATTTCGAGCAAACGTCTGTTCTCGGGCTGCCGAATCCTAAATTGAAGTCTCGATTGAATATTGCACGAAAATAACTCTTCTTTACAATTGATTGACTGTATTCGCTTTTAAACATCTTATAAAGTTTGTTTACACTCAAATCACTACGAAGATATTTGCGCTCTTGAGTTGCAGATCGACAGTAATGTGATTCTATTCTTCTTATGAAGTCGCCACAACGTGCCGAATTTAACTTTTGGTTCCATAAGCTGGTCGTAATTACGTCGCTGTTACGTCGATACAACCGAGAATGGGCCCATTTTATACGAATATTTTGTCTTATTAGAGTCACATAACAGTCATGTACACGATGTATTAGTCGTGTAGTGGTCGTATAGATGTAGTGACATCCACTTTTATTCGCATAATGGTGTTGGCATTGTTTTTCCGAATGACAGTTTCATGACTTTTATATGGAATGTTGATGTAAAGTGATTCGATAAATGCAGTATAAACTTATACATATTATGACATTTTTTTGACAGAATATTTTATGCAGTGTTAAGAAAAGTTAGTAAAAAATAGGTGCAGCGCCATTTTTATTTATAACTAGCTGTTGCCCGCGGCTCCGCCCGCGTGCAGTTCGTTTTTTTTACAAAAATGTTTCCCGTGGAATTTCTTAATTTTTCCCACGATAAATGAGTCGTCCCTGGGTTCGATAGACCCGTAAAGGAGTCTTCTTCCAATCTCTCCTGTCAACGTGCTATCTTCTTTCACACAATTTACCTATATCTTCTTTGGTCTTCCTCTACTTATACACTCTGTCGAAATCGCTTATGTTACTCAATTCGCATGGAGTAAGACAGAGTGGGGCGTGTCATCGTGGATTGTAATATCTATACTAACCAAACTTATCTTATTCTGAGATGATACCAACGCCCAGATATTGTAATTAAGCATTCTGATGCGCTGCTGTGTACGTAGCAACCCGTTCCTGCTACGTACGGGTTATCTTGTATAGTTATACCTAGTTGCACGATCAAAAGGACGATTTAAACTGTCGATATTTCGACCCCGTTTTGATTGTGCTACGTAGATAAGTAGCTATAGGTTTTTTTTAACATCCCATGGGTGCTCTCAAATTTTTCAGGATGAAAAGTATCTTAAATGTTGACCGGGCATATATATAAAGAAGGATCATAAAATTTCATTTAAATCCGTTACTTGAAAGACGCCTGCTAACTGTTTTTGTAATGTTTTCTTTCCCGCGGGAACTTGATTGGATTAATAAGTTTTACTATATATATATTTTGTTAAAGAGGCAACATAAGGTATCAGCATAACAAATTTTACTAAATTAAGTTCATTATAGTTGTTGTTTGCAAAGCTGTTAAATTAATTGCAGTTTTTTAACTATCCCACGGGAACTCTTTATTTTACCGGGATGAAAAGTATCCTATATGTTGACCAGGCACATAAGCTACCACCACACAAAATTTCATTGGAATCGGTCCAGCCGTTCCAAAGATTAGCCCGTACAAACAGACAGACAAACAGACAAACAGATAAACAGACAAACAGAGAAACAAAAAATTTGAAAAAAATTTAAATTAGTTCTATTTCACTTCTTACATCCCCCTTACTCCGTTTTTAGCATTTTTTCTATTTGTACAGAAATTCGACCTCTACAGATTTATTATATGTATTGATCTATTGTGATTCATCTTTGATTGTGTTGAAGTGGTGGTTATACCTAGCCCATTAATCAGTTAGGAAATTAATGTTATTGAGTAATATGTGCTAGTTTTCTTAATTTAATAAACGCGCCGTAAAAATTCTTTACTCTATGGTTTTATTTTTAAAAGTGTCTAATATAACATAAATTGTCTAAGTGTCAAATATAACATAAATTGCACGTTGGAATAAATAGATAATAAATGGATAAAGTAGATTTTGTAAACAACAGAAACACCTTAAGACCTATTTGTGTTGCCTTTCCAGGTATTTGAGTGAATCGCGATGTAAATTAAACATAAGTGAAGTGAGTGAATTTTTTTTTGACCCAGTTTTTGCTTGTCTAATAAAATCTTTTTGAGTTTACCTTTAAAGGCGAATACTGATTTCAGGTTTTGCACTGGTGGCGGAATCACATTCCAAATCCTGGAAAAAGCAAGCCTAAAACTGCCTCGGAATGCGGCGGTGCTGTGTCTTGGCACAGCCAATTGACACGCCAAACCTCTTGGTGGAAATCTACTGTGCTGTCTTGCCCACTTAATTTTCGTAAAGAGATATTCCGGCTTACCAGTAGAGATAACGCCAAATAACAGTGTAGCCAGATGCAAGTTTCTCCGGGATGACATATTTAGTAAGTTTGCCTGATTAAGATAAGGACTTATATGTGAACGAGGAGCAATAGAAAAACAGTACCGAGCGCAAGCGTTCTGGACCCTCTGAGTTAGTTTCTTGGTTCTTTCCAGCAAACACGGCCCATAAGCTGTGTCCGCAAAATTCAGCTTAGATAAAATCAGTGAATCACATAGCCGTATTCGAACTTCTTCACTCAAGTAAGATCTTATCTTGTACAGTACTTTTAACCTGTAAAAGCAGTTTCTGGCAATATTTGTAATGTGTGGTTCAAAATGTAAGCTTGAGTCGAAAATTACCCCCAAATTCTACTACGGGAAATTCTACCAAATTCTACTAAATTATACTACGGGATAACATTTTGGATCACAAAGTTGCAGAACAGGAGGTGGCTCTAATGTCCGATGCCACGGACACAGACGACGGACACAATAAGGAAAATGAGCATCCTGAAAAAACGAAATTTGCATTAGATTTAAATAATTTAGTTATGGAATGTATACAGGTAAGTTGGTTAATCTTTTTAACAGCATTAATATCTACTCGTACTTTATGGTGAAGTCTATTTATTATTCACTACCGCTACAAAAAGTATTATTTTCATGATTATACCGATTTACCAATTACCAGTGTGTATGGCTGGTATATTATGTCAGTAGAAGCAAATGCGTATGTTCCAATGCCATGGTGCATGTACGTATATTTGGGTAGGTAACTTTATAATTAAATTGTAGTTAGTTTATTTTTTAGCTAAATATGGAACATGCGTACTAAAATTTTTGGAAAACCATGCAGCTGGGAAGCATGAAATTTTTATACTGACAATTGCGCAGCTCAGAATAAAAACAAATACTTAATGAGCTTGTATTACTATGCCATATAAGAACTTAATGTAAAATCAATCACACACAAGTAGGTACTTAATAGTCGGGCATACCCAAAATGAAGGTGATAGTGTGCATAGTACCATCGAAAGAGAAAAAACCAGGATTCTGAAAAACGGTTCTATTTTTGTGCCTTCCCAATGGGTTTCTGTGATTCAGTGCGCAAGAAAAAAAGGGAACGCCGTACCAAGTGCATGAGTTAGATTTTACTGATATAGTTGATTTGAAGAATTTGCTGCCACAATACGGTAAGAACTTTACTTTCAATACCGACGGTGACCGTGTGGTTTGGAATGACATAAAAAAATATTTATGCAGGTATCTTCCCCATATTTAATATTTTATCATGACACCTATGAACCAACTGGTACTATGAAAATAATAGATGTGCGTCAAAAAGTTAGACGTATGCCTATTACAGAACTACAACTTCGTAGGAAGTATCACGAACGTCCTAAAATATCACATATAAAGAAAAAAGATTGCATTATGTGACTCGAAGATTGCATTATGTGACTCGAATGTAATCCCTAGAGTGTACCGGGAGTACTACTGCAAATTGGAGGGGACTAACAATCGTCTTTCAGACGGTGAAGACGACGACTTCACGATTTATTTTAACTTTAATTTTTAAAATCTTTGTTTTAATAAAAAACTTAAATATAATTAATTTGTGTTTCATTAGTAGGATCACTGGCAATGTCTGCAACAGACAAAGCAAATCTATTGGCGTCTCTGTCTCTGTGCAGAAAACTTTCGTCTTGACGCTGGCAGTACTTCACCTCCTCCCCTAACACCATGCGACTGTTATGCCGGAGATCCGCATTCACCAGCACGAGGTCCTTAAAACTCTACGTGACCTCGACATGAGCAAGGCCAGTGGCCCAGACGGCATACCTGCAATTGTCCTGCGTAATTGTGCTCCCGAGTTGTCTCCTGTACTAACACGCTTGTTTCGTCTCTCTCTTTCCACCGCTCGAGTCCAACGTGCAGCCGGTGCCCAAGAAGGGTTGTCATGCCGACCCGGCCAATTATAGACCGATTGCCATCACGTCCATTCTTTGTAAAAGTATGGAACGTGTACTCAATCATAAGCTCCTAGCATACCTTGAAGAAAATGACCTTTTGTCGGACCGTCAGTATGGCTTCCGTTCAAACCGAAGCACTGGCGATCTTCTTGTGTATGCTACGCACACATAGGGCGAAGCCATAGAGAGATACGGTGAGGCGCTTGCTGTCTCACTCGACATCTCTAAGGCTTTTGACCGAGTCTGGCACGGCAGCCTGCTCAGCAAACTCCCAGCGTATGGAATACCCGCTGGCTTTTGTAACTGGATTTCTGATTTCCTGAGGGAACGGTCTTTTCGAGTGGTCGTCGACGGTCACTCTTCGGACCTAATGGCTATCAATGCCGGTGTACCTCAGGGATCTGTTCTCTCCGCGACGCTTTTCCTGCTGCATATAAATGATTTGCTTAAACCGGGTTTATTTGGTTATGCAGATGACAGCACTGTCTCGGAGAGATACATGTCTAGTTCTAAAGCCAGCGGTGCTGAGATTCTTGAGCTAAGAGAGGCATTGGTAGATCGCGTTAACTTGACTCTAAGAGAAGTGTCTGGGTGGAGTGACGCTAATCTCGTCAAGTTAAACGCTACCAAAACACAAGCGTGTTTATTAACCGCAAAAAAGAGCCCCTTCACCTTGGCTCCCACTTTTCAAAGTGTATCCGTTCCAATCAACCACATTGTTTGGCAATTTTGTTCATTGACAATCGGCATTGTCAATGTCATTTGGTCCCAAATGACATTGACAATGCCGTAGACTT
Source organism: Coenonympha glycerion (assembly GCA_963855885.1). Lineage (NCBI taxonomy): Eukaryota > Metazoa > Arthropoda > Insecta > Lepidoptera > Nymphalidae > Coenonympha > Coenonympha glycerion. The sequence continues at coordinate 3,566,891 of OY979631.1, forward strand.
TTGGAATTAATCAGATGTTGGTAAATTTTGGCAGATCTAAGAGATTCAACGGGAGGATTATCGCATTGAAGCAGCTACACTTGCGTTCGCCAGTGTGTCCAGCGTCAACGTCCATTTTGAAATGAAGACATTTAACGACAATGTAAATAGCATTTGACGTTAACCGTGTGTAGCCACTCAGTTTTACGCGTAGTTTACCGGCGAAAATTATCGCGTAGTTTAAGGAATTATAAAAAACAAAAGGTTCACTCCGCAAAATGATTAAAAGAAATAGCGACCCTAGGGCGGACACAAAAAAGTACAATTCAGTTTGAAATAGCGCCTGGCTCCGTCCCGCTATGCATCTTAAGTTATGTCTCTTTCTAGCGCGTAAGAAAGAAGGTTGAAGGTAGAAGTTTGCCTTGTAAACGGGCGCACGCAGCGCGTGATAAGACCGTACAAGAACTAACACGTGCAACCTAGCCGAAGCGTAATTGCCTTCTGAAATCAGTACGTCAAGACGCCTACCTGTAACTCCGTCGATTACGTGACAAGTGAACATGGCCTGGCATTGTGCAGCAATTATTGATATTTACATTCATGTAGCCCCAGCTTTATTATGAAAAATATGAACTAAAAATAATGTCTTAGGTACTCTGAGCTTAGTTCGCTATGCACCGGCGTGGAAGTAACGTCTAAAACCTCGTTTACATTCAGCCGAAGTGAGCAGGGAAGTGGGCAGGGAAGTGGGCAGGGCAGTGTGTAAACGCGATACTTCTCATGCCGCTGCCATTGCCACTCGCGCTGCCCGGCGCTCCCCAAAATGGCGGTTTTTTGTGCGGAAGTCAAAGGACCGGCAGCGCGAGCGGCAGTGCGTGTTCACATTCAGCTCCTCAGTACTCGCCGAGCGCCTGGAGGAGAAAGACGTTCGTTTAGATCACAGATATCATCGAAAATGCCGTCCGAATGGAGCAATGAACTTACAATACAATTCTTAGAACTACTGGAAAAGCCATTAGCACAATGCTATATGTATTTTTGTAGTTATAATACTTCGAGCCGCTATGTAATGGACATTTTACTACGATGTGTTTCCCGTCGAGAGCTCCAACACATCGCGGGAATTTTTTTCTAAATCCCTCTTCAATATCTAACCATTCTTCTGGTGTTTGTGGTAACTGTAACAAAGATATTTCATTAGTTTTATTTGTTTCAGCTTCTTCAGAATGATACTACAACGATGCCTCCGAAGCCACCTACACCACCAACCCAAGGTTCCAATGATGACGAAACCATGCCTCCGAAGCCACCGCAAACAAAAGAGAAGGAAAGTTCACAGACAGTTCACTATACAGCAACCAAAACGAATGCAAAGAAAAGACACATGGACCATATTATCAGTAAAGCCGATCAAAAAATTAATGACAGTCTTGAAACTTTAAGCAACATACTGAAGACAAAAAAAAAGAGAGGAAGACGAGTGCGATGTTTATGCTTCATTGTTAGCAAAAAAGTTAAGGAAATATCCAGAAAGAATGCGAGACAGGATTATGTACAAAATTGATGGTCTTCTTCTTGATAACCCTTACCCTAATGACGAGCGATCATCAAGTGCCCCTCCCTCTGCGCAACAAACAATTTCAACTCCGTCTCCGCAGTATGTTCCTACTCCGTCTCCGCAATATTTCCCAACTCCGTCGTCTCCACAATATTTTGCAACTCCGTCTCCGCAATATGATCCTCCTGTTTATGTACTTCCGCCCCAAAATCTTCCTGCGTCTACATCTCAGGCTCCGGTCTATTTACATATCCCAGAAGAAAATATAAATATGCAAAACGAGGTTATATTGCAGTCCTCAACAAAAGAAAGAAAAAATATCGCAGAAAAAAGACAAATACATGTTTTATCACAAGAAATTATTGTGCCTTCTGAAATGAGCGACATAATCAAATACGCATACAATGATTCCTAAATGTTGACATAAATAATTAGTATGTTCAGTGAAACTAATTCTATTACCTAACTAGCAAACCCGGCGAACTCCGTTTCGCCACCAGATGGCTTTCCCGCTAAAAAGATTTTCCCGCTTTTCTGTTGAAATTTTTTCTGAATTTTCTTTGCTATAAACCTCACGGAGCCCAAGACCTTTCCAACGAATGCAAAACCGTGGAAATCGGTTCGTGCGTTCTGGAGTTATAGCGTCAGGAAGGAAAACCCGACTTATTTTTATATAGTAGATAAGAGTTTGTAATTCTTTTCTTTTCGTTAATAAAAATATGGTGATTTTTTTTTTATTTTATACATACTTTTCTTACCTTTATTTCGTGTTTTAAAACTGAGTTAAGAGCCTTGCATACTTCGGGGACAATCAGTGATATAGCCGGTGTTGAAACTTTGAATAAGTAGTGTAGACTTCGGTAACTATCTCCAGTCGCTAGATATCGAAGGGTTATTGCTAGGCGTATTTTTGGTGGAATAGGTATTCTTAGTCTTGTCTGTTTCTTTATCATAGGTTCAATTTTGTTCAACAGAAATTCAAAATCAGTACGAGACATTCTGCAAAAGTTAGTAAATTCCCCAGATTCTTCACTATTCATTTCATTGAAAAAGTTATTCATTACGTCCCTGAAACAAAAGACAGGCATGATAAACAACTCATACTTTTTTTTTACACACTACAAGTTAGTACTTGACTGCTATCTCACCTGATGGTAAGTGACGATGCAGCCGAAGATGTTAGCGTACTAACTTGGAAGAGGTAAGTAAACTCACCCCCATGGTTTCTACACAGCATCGCACCGGAACGCTAAATCGCTTGGCGGTGCGTCTGTGCTGGTAGGGTGGTAACTAGCCACGGCCGAAGCCTCCAACCAGACCAGACCTGAGCCAATTTAGAAATTATAAAATTCCTAAGTGGCCCGCGGCGGGAATCGAACCCGCGACCTCCCACTCGAAACTCGAGCGCGCACCCCTGGGCCAGGGAGGTCGTCAAAAAAACGACCTACTACTACTTACTAGTAGAATTAGGTAGTATATGCATTAAAAAAAATTAGTAAATTAGATAGGTTGATAATTAGGTACTTACAAAGTTCTATTTCGATGGATAGATATCATCCACCATCGTCTACGACGAAAATTCTTTTTATATCATACTTGCTCAGTAAGTATGGATTACTATGGTGGAAAGTCTCCTTGTAAGTTGGTGTTTGCAATTCAAGGCAACATTACATCGCACTATGCTTGAATTGTAATGTTCACATTACAGTTCAAGGGCAACATTAGGTCGCACTATGCTTGATTTTTTTATTTTTTTTATTTTCTCTTTATTTTTTTTTATTTTTTTATTTGTTTTTTTTTTATTATTTTTTTAATTATTATTTTATTTTTTATTTTTTATTATTATTATTTTTTTTTTTTAATTTTTTTTTTATTTTTTTTTTTATTTTTTTTTTTGGTATTACGTCTATAATGTCCGGCAGAAGACGTTACACTAATCAAGAGTACCTTGAAATGGTACTCTGCTATCGCGAGTGCAACAACGTTATTGTGCATGCGGTGAACCTGTACGAGGCAAGGTTTGGTGTTAGGGTCAGCCATCATACCATTCCGAACGCTGTGTACAGGTTCCGCGAACAAGGCCGTTTCGACCATCTTCGAGTCGACGCAGGTAGACCGCGATATTCTGCCGACTTTGAAGAAGAAGTGCTGGACTTCTTTCGTCGTCATCCAATGGCTAGCACTGGAGACGGTGCGGCGATCTTCAATGTGAGCAATGCCTACGTATAGAGCCTTCTAAAACGCGAGAATCTCCACCCGTTCCACTTCACGAAGGTTCAGGAGCTAACGCCAGAAGACTACGGGCCTCCTCTTGAATTTTCCCGTTGGCTCCTTGAAGAACACCGCCATATTTTATGGACAGACGAGTCCACGTTTACGCGGATTGGTATGTTCAACATACACAACTCCCATTATTGGACTGAAAACAATCCTTACCTAGTGCGTCCAAATAACTTTCAGAGACGTTTTAGTGTAAATGTGTGGGCCGGAATCCTTGGTGACCGTATTTTTGGACCTGTGTTTTTAAATAGGCTAAATGCGGACACGTATATCGACCTTCTGCGCACCCGCGTTGACAGGATGCTGGAACGTGTGCCGTTACAAACTTTACGAACGCTGTACTTCCAGCGCGATGGAGCACCAGCACATTACGCTCTGCGTGTACGCGAGTACCTGGACGCTACATATGGAGTTAGGTGGATAGGTCGAGGAGGCCCAGTGCCGTGGCCTGCTCGGTCGCCTGATTTAACTCCTTTGGATTTTTTTCTTTGGGGGCGAGTAAAAGATTTAGTGTATGGACATAATGGACATGAAATCCCAAACGTAAATGAATTAAAAAGACTTATAAAACGTGCTTTCAGACGAGTTAAACGTGAAAGAGACACCTTAAATAAAGTGCAGACACATACGAAAGCGTGCAAACATTTGTGTGCTACGCCGAGGTCGCCTCGTGCAACAGTTTTGTTGATAATAATAGACTTGTACATAAACAATCATTTTGTAAATAACTTTTAATTATTAAGGTGATGAATTTAAAACCACGCCAAGTTACTTACTGTATTTAATAACTACTTTAATACATTTTTAATAAGTATAACTGTACCTATTTACTCTAAATAGGTTAGTTACTCTAAATAGGTTACCTACTTGAGGTTAATGTTATTTTAATATTTTTTAACAAATAAGTCCAATCAGATGCCTACAGTAAGTAATTTGACAGTCCAAAGCCTGTTTTTAAAGTGTGATGGTAAATTTATCGCCTGGTCACAGACAGCTGTTTTATTTGGTAAGTACCTAAGTATTAGATTGAGGTAGGTATGGCATTTAACGCCCAATGTGGAATAACACCCGAATGCTAAAAATCGGAGATAATGGTGTCGATTCTGTTGTGCAAAATCTCTAAACCTAAACTAAACTAAAATATTTTAATTTAGGTGTCTGTATCGCTAAGTGACATTCGCTTGGCAGCTTCAACTAAATTAAGAATCTCTAAAAGGCTCGCTAAACTGACGTTTAAATTTAGTTACACGTGATTAGTGTAGTGTTGCCATTTATGATAAACAAACTCCACAAATGTTGTTTTTTATTTATTCTATTAATTTTTAAAATAATTTGAGCTAAAAATATAAAAATAAGTTACTCAAAATACAAAAGTTATAATTTTATTGATTTGTTCAATAATCATTATAATTTTCGGTTCGGTCTGAGGTTATAATAATAAAGATTTAAAAACTACAAGATTGAGATGGTCATCGTACGTAGCATGTTAGAAAACACTATTTATTTATGAAGTCGGTTAAAATTTCTATTTTACTCTCAAAACGAGTAAGGACGGGACCAAGTATCGTTCACACGTGTACACAAAAATTTTTTGTTATTTTAAAGAGAAATCTCGAAGTTGGGAATAGCAAACTGCAATAAATATAAAACACAGAAACGTAAAAGGTAATAATTTAGATAAAATGTGTTTAAAGTTGGCAGTTCTCAGGAAATGGTACAATAGGAAAAAATTAAAAGCGAGATTTCTAAGTGCCATCGTAAACCGATATTCCTCTACTTTATTGTTTTAAAATAAACAGACTCAAGTCGCTAGGGTAATAAATAATGCCCGACAATATTAACCCGAGACCAGATTTTAAAATCTCTTATAACGTGACGAATGATGCCAGATGCTTTAGAAAGTTTAAGATTCGGGAAAAAAACCACGAACCCAGTGCTGCATTCGGGAAGGAGGCAGGGCCTTGATTTTGAAAAGGGGCGTTGCGGAGCCGCCTCGCGGTCATTGGGTTAAGCCTAAGACATGTAAACGAGTTGGCCAATCATGTGTATGGATAATTCTGCGAGAACTTTTCAAGGGCGGGAAGGAGGAAAGAGACGCGGGCGCAACGAGAAATGGACCGAGGAGTCGAGAAGGGAATCGCGGTCTGACCGGCAGACGGGCTACACGCCTTCGTATATTTGTAAATTGCGACTCGTAAAGTCAATTCTGTTTAGAATACAAAATCAATCTCTACCGAGTTATTATCTGTAACTTAACGTGTTTTAACTTAATGTTAGTTTGGCTTAAATTCTGAAAAAGCCTTGAAATAAAGTGGTTTAGTGGAACGCTGAGCTCCTGCTGTATTCGGTAAAGTACACTCTCTAATTTTGTTAAAGTGCTTAAGTTAAGGTTCACAAATTAATCTTATATTTAATTCAATCAGTAACGACTTCTAGTCGTTTAATGCGGGGTAAAAATGGATCTAGACGCTAGCGTGAATGCTAAGCACAGTTCGATGGGAGAAGGAATGCTATAAAACGCATTGGTCCATTTGATAATATTTTGTTGGCATTGTGTTAAATAAATATCACATCCCTCTTTTCTTTTATAATGCATAAAGTGGTCTGGAGAGTAATCATATTATACCAAAATAATCACGGGCTGTTGCCCGAGATATTCAAGAAATAAGTATAAATGGATGGATGGATAATTAAAGTGAATTACCAAGTAAAGTTATTTAAATGTGAACCTTAGGTTGACGCACTTAATTTATATAGAATACTTAGTGTCTAGAATTGTCTATGTGTGTGTGTCTTAACTCCTTTTTCGATTCCGATGATTCATATTAATGCGCATGTGTGTATATACTTTACATATAAAGTGTAAACTAGTTAGGTATAAGTGGTCAGGAGAGTTTTTGACTTAGGCAACCGTTTTCTCTCCTAATTAGCATGACCTAGGAACGGGATAGCCTGGTTAGATGCATACCGAAAGGTCGGCATTTAATCTAAATAATAATACAGTTTCTCTTTTTCTTTTCTACTCAATGTCGAGTAAACAAATGATTAATATTCCAGTAATTAAAGCAGACCTTTTATCAACTACTATTTTCTTTTATTGCTAAAATTAACTACCTTATCCTTAGACATATATTAAAGGAGACTTATGTGCACTGAACCTTCTCAGGTACTATAGGGTATGCAAACCTAATTAATGTTATGAAATCAAACAAACCTTATAAGTGATTTGTGCTAAAATGCTACAAATAATTTTCCAATAATAAGCTTTCCCTCACATATCTAGCTCTCAATCACGATTCTTTTAGCTCTTGAAGAATGAGGTTAAATAAACTATAAAGCTTAGTACTTTAAATTAAAACTATTGAGTCAATTTCTAGATAAGACATTTGAGATTGAACGATATTAATAGGCTAGTTCGTTCATAGCGCAGTCGAAGGAATTTCGACCTTATTTACCTTTGCATAAATATTAGATAGCGCTGAACTATTCCAAGACTTACGATAGCTTTAGTAGAAACAATAGAGTACCTTCCTAATATAATAGGCCTCACCCGACACGAGCGACGGCGTCCTGATAACAATGGGAGACAAAGGGACTGAGTCTACGCGCCTCGAAAGGTAAGATAATCAGGTACCTTTCCTTTGGACATTGTGATTTATAAAATGTACGTGGCATAAGTGAAGTTATTAATCGATATGTTTTATAATGTGCGTTGGGTTACACGTCAGTTTAAATCGCCGGCGGCGGAGGTTGAGCGTACCAACACATGCCCCTCTCGATACAGATGTGACCTCCGACTCTTCAATTTGGCCAGATTGAACTTAACAAAAATATAATACAAATATAAAAATCCATGGTACATTCGGGGAAGGCTCATAGCCTATAAAATAAGTACTCGTCCAATAGGACTTGAGGAAGCTGAACACTTCGCAGTGTATATAGGAGGTCAATCTGTCCCCAAGAAAAATCCGGTGTACGGACCCTGCTTCCAGGGTGTAGGATTTCCCTAACGCTGGAACTCTCCGGTCGGAATAGAATGGATATCAAATCCATACAATAGAGTCCATCAATTCAATCTAAATTGCCATGCGTAACTTCAAATCTCGCGCGTAGAAATTTGTGCCTACTAAGAGTAGCTAAAAACGATAACGGTTTTGAAGATAACAAAGAGTCGAGTTCGCCTAAGGCGAGGTGCAATATTAGATTGTATTGTTGACAAGGTCTATTGTTTTACTCTGAGCGCATGTAATCCATTGTTACGCAGTTCAGCTCTAAAATCGAAAATAACAATCACCGATTGCCACATGCATTTAATTTCACAGTAAGATTGCTTACTGAGGAAAATACAGGATACGATGTCATTTATTTAATCACTTAATCACTCCTCTGGAATGCTAAAATTGACGCTAATCTTGAAAGGATATTTACTTGAATTGAGACTACAGGTTTCCTCACATGTACTCAGCCACATAAAATAATTAACTAGACGATCTAACGAGCTGTACCATCACAAGATGAATAACGAGATGAATAATAATATTAGGAAAAGAGCAAACAAAAAGCAACAGGAGCTTCTTGTGGAGAAGCTCCACGCCAATATGGACATTTGTAAGGGGTAAGTCCTTGTATTTTACGCTTTACGACTTTACGGCAGACGAGTTAAATTTAGTCCGCACCTCCTGAGGTCCTCTCTTAATTTAAAGAATTTTAGGTTGAATTTTCTTAACTTGGAAAGTTAGCGCGTACAACAGAATAGCTTTTGCTTTCTATGCTCTAAAATCTTTATTGAATAGTTTGGACTTTGGAGCTGTCAAACTAAATTTTAAGTTAGATCTGTCATTTAGTGTGTCTTCTGAATAGCACACCTCTCTAACTCTAATTTTAACGATTTTTAGTTTAGAGAAACGCCAACAGAATCGACACCAATGCCGCACCAGTTACGTTACACTTTACGCACACTATAGAATAAACCAATAGGAACGCGCGGACGCGACGCGACGCGGCTCACGCCATCAAATACTCAGTTGCGAACCATACCTCAAGGACGCTGGAAGTGCACGCTGTTATTATAAAAAATACTCAGACAAATTCGTAAGTTTTAGTTTATTTTCTATAATCTAGGGTAACTGGTACAGTAATTGGCCACGCTATAGTAACTGGCCACTCATAACAAAAGAGGTAGAAACAAGGTAATGCAAGTAAGGCCATGAATGAAAAGGACAAATAATATTCCTTTATCTGTTGTATTTTCATTTTAGTTTATAAAACGTGACCTAGATGGGGTTATAAACCATTCGTACTGTCAGTTTGAAAAAGTTTTGACAGATGTGGGCGGTTTGTTAAGAAAAAAATAAGGTAAGAGTCTTGGAATAATTTGATCTGGCGTGCAACTTACTTTTCTAGTGCGTAAATATTATGTGTTTCTATTAGTATAGAAGATAAAGTTTAATTCTGTGTAATTTTAAAGTTCACAAGTTCGTTACAACCTTAAATGTTTAAACGGCTAATAACTAAATTCAAATTTGGTTCAGGTCAGTTATTGGCCATCCCCGGCCAATTACTGATTTTCCATTATATGTTTTTACAAAGCAGTTTCGACCTTATAAGTGTATAAAATATGGTATATAAAAATTCTACAATTCTAAATTCAATGAATCAGTTATTAGCCGGGAGTGGCCAATAGCTGGCAAGTTACATGGCCAATTACTAAATATTTTTTTAAATTATTTTCAGACTGCTTCAACATGCCAAAGATACCGCAATATACCAAAGAACAATTAGCTAAAGCTTTAGAAAACGTTAGTCAAGGTATATCAGTTCGAACGGCAGCCAAAAAATATGGTATACCTAGAGCAATACTACAATTTAAATTGAAGCACCCGGATAGCAAGAGCGAATTTGGACTAGAACCCTACTTGACTAGAGAAGAAGAAAAACAGTTAGAAGAATGGCTGTGCGATATGGGCAAAAGAGGATTTCCTAGAAATGCCGAAGTTATCTTAGATTCTGTTCAAAACTTTCTGAATAAAAACCCCAGAGAGACTCCATTCAGCGAAAATAGACCTGGAAAAGGATGGTTAAAAGGTTTTCTGAAACGCCATCCTAGAATAACTAAAAGAACGTGTGAGGCTGTTACGCAGGCGAGCGCTTGTATATCCGAATCTGACATCAGAAACTGGTTTGCCCCTAATCATGGATCACATTAACAAGTCTAATCTAACTCACATTTTAGATGATCCTTCCAGAATTTTTAATGCAGATGAAAGCGGTTTTCAAACCTGTCCATCTACTGGAAAAGTCTTTGCTGAAAAAGGAGATATGTCTACATCATCGATAAAGGAAAAGCCAAAGAAAATATGACAGTACTTTTTACAATATCTGCTGATGGACAGATGGTGCTACCTACCATTGTGTACCCCTATCAACGTTTACCTGAGAGAATTAAACAAACTGTACCTGATGACTGGGGAGTAGCAACTAGCAGTTCAGGATGGATGACGGCGGATACATTTAAATATATTATCAAGCATGTTTTTCACCCTTTTTTAGTGAGAAATAACATTCAGCTACCAGTTTTGTTGTTTGTTGACGGACACAAATCTCATTTAACCTACGACCTAAGTGGGGAGTAGCAACTAGCAGTTCAGGATGGATGACGGCGGATACATTTAAATATATTATCAAGCATGTTTTTCACCCTTTTTTAGTGAGAAATAACATTCAGCTACCAGTTTTGTTGTTTGTTGACGGACACAAATCTCATTTAACCTACGACCTAAGTGTACTAGCTAGCTCTCTTCAAATAGAAATATTTGCTCTGTATCCAAACGCTACTAGGATTCTTCAGCCGGCTGGCTGAAAAAGGGAGCAAAAGGGTACATCTCATTGCACCGGAACACGCAGAGAATGTCACCATTGCAATGTGTGTGAATGCCATAGGTTCAACAATTCCAGCTATGATCATTTTTAAAGGCCAAAGGCAAAGACCAGATCTAACAGAAAATCTACCAGCTGGAGCGATAGTTAGAATGGCACCGAAAGGAAGTATGACTTCAGACTTATTTGTGGAATTTATTCAGCACCTGGCAAAACATAAAGTTCCTGATAAATGTTTATTGATTTTTGATGGTGCAAAGTGCCATCTATCAGTTGAGGCGTTAGATGAAGCTGAAAAAAATGATAGTTTTGTACTGTCTTCTGTTAGAAACCGTATGGTGCGTTTATAACGATTATTTATATACTGTGGCAACGGTACACAAGTAAACCATAAACGCTGTTTAATCTGTATAAAATCGATACATCCATCTGTGGCGGATGCCATTTTGAGTTGTCAAAATCAGCTGGCTATAAAAAGCCCGTCAAATTTAAAATCGTCCCTTTTTGGTGCTCCCGCCTCGCTACCAGAACAATCCAGTAGTTGCTAGTGTCATTATAATTTACCGCCATTGTACTAGTTCTTACTTAGTTCAAGTAATAAAACAAGTTTGATATTACGTTTTCTTTATTTTGTGATTCCACGAACCACTATCTAATATCTTCTTTCCAATACTACGCACGAGCTTCAACCCTTAGATAAATCTGTAAATAAATCCTATGAGCATCACCGGGATGAAGCTGTGCTAAATTTCCTGTCAGTTAACCCTGATAGGACATTGAAAAAAGCCGATTTCAATAAAATATTTTCGAAAGTGTGGCCCAAATGTATGACACACACTAACATAGTGAACGGATTTAAAGCAACAGGCTTGTATCCCTATAACCCTGAAGCAATCCCAGAAGAAGCATTTGCTCCGTTAGTTTTATCTGAAATTCCATATCCCCAAAATCAAAACAAACCAATGCAGAATCCTAAATCTGATGCTAATGTTGACACTGACGAAAATCAGCGTAAACTTGATGTAAACACATCAAACATACTGGACTTGACTCCTGATGAATTTAATGTTGATACTGACGACAATCTAACTGTGACGCCGTGTAATGAACAGTGTGACAATCTTTAGAAACTTTTACCTCAACCATCAGGATTAAAGGCTCAAAACATTTCTCGTATTGTTGATTATAGCTCATCTACTGATGTTTCTGAAAATGAATTGGAAAATCCTACGCCGCATGAATCATTCCATAACTTATGTGTTTCACCTTCCACAATTCCTGAAAATCTCTCTGTGTTACCTGCCTAAGTGCCTGCAAACAAAGAAAGCTCTACGAGTAATGACATTGATATGGCAGTTCCCAGTTGTTCAGGTCTGCAAAGACATATGCGCCGAACATACAGCTCTGACTCGTCTGACATAGATAGTTCCATAATCAAGTCATCATATGATAAGTTAAAATATTCAGTTGAAGACGTCTATGGTTGATCATCAGATGAAGAAAATGAAATTTTATCTATCATTGATAAAGGAGTAACTACACCTAAAAAGCAAATAATCGATCTTGCGCAAGAAAACATAAATCAAAAAGCAAACTCTGATGATAATAAGTCTTGTTTTTCAGATAAGGATAATGTTCCATTATGAAATTAAAAAAAACCAAGCAGTAAAACAGAATTTGAAGACTTTTTGCCGACTCCTAGTTATGCTTTATCCAAAACGAACCGTCCACGAAAGAAAGCTATCAATTATAAGGGTCAACGTATTACTAAAGATCTCTTTGACAAAAAAGATGAAAATGAAAAGAAAACAAAGAATACCAATACCAAAGAAAATGAGAAAAATAAGAAAGATAAGATTAAATTAAAAAATAAAGCAATAAAAACAAAAGAAAGGTTTCCAAAAAAAGTTAAGAACATTGTTAATGAACAAGAAAATAAAAAGAGGATTAATGAAAAAAAGGACGATACAGAAGAACATTGGTACTGCTATGCATGTCATGAAAACATAAAATTGGACATGAGACAATGTAAATTTTGCAAGAAGTGGTACCATGAGGAGTGTGTTGGCCTCACGAAACATGACGAAGACTTCATGTGTTCAAATTGCGAATAAATATTAAAATTCCAAAGGATTGTAAGACTGATTACTGATACTCTGAATAGTCCTTGGATATTAGTTAGTACTGATCTCAATTATGTTTAAGCTATAATGTTGTACTTAATTTCAGGGCGTTAATTGACGCACTAGTCTGGGGCGTCAATAACCATCTACGATTAATAGCGCCCAATAAGCATTTTATAATTATCTATATTTTTATCAAAATACCTTGAGATGTCGATGTCCTATAGTTATAACATATGTTAGAAGTGAAATATTTTTGTTAAAGATGATTAAGTAGAAAGTACGTGATGTGTTTGGACGTGTTACAAAATTTAAATATTGTAGTATTTGTAGTTCAATTAGGTAGAAATCTGCAAAAAAGTCTATGAAGATGTGACTGAAAACAAACTCAAAGAAATAATAAGTGACTGGCTTAATCAAGCGAAGGTTAGAATAACCAGAAGGTAAGATTTGGATTACATAAGTGCTCCTTTGCAGGAGTTTACTTATTTATCTATCAATGACTTATTTATCAATACATAAACCAATACCACCTGAACTAATTTTGCTGAAGCTTGGCACACATTATCACGTAGGCATCCACTAAAAACAATTTTTTCCTAAAGAGGTGCAACGGGGTCTCCAAGTTTCCTCATGATCGAAGTCACTTGTTAATGCATATTCATACAATGTACATAGATATATTACATCACATATTATAATAAAAACATACATAACAAATGTAATTGTACTTATTTACTCTTTGGTATAATTCACTAGTCTTATGTGTTAAATATTTAAAGTATATAGTAGTCCTGTTTATTTGTTTCAGAGCTGAGAGACAAAAGATGTGAAGGTTTCAGAGCGATAAAAAGAAGGTGTGAAGGTTTCAGAGCGGATATAAACAAAAGAAGGTGTTTGTGTGACAAAAGTGATGATGTGGTGCATTACATTGTAATAATTTCTTTAAATTAAAACTTTATTGTTTTAAATATAATTTTTTATTAATTTCTTTAACAAAGACGCAGCAAATTTGCTACGTCATTATTGCATATCATTTGCAATTTCATTAAAAAACAAACATACTGAAAGTTTGCTATGCAATGTTGCATATATTTTGCAAAAACAAACAACATTCAAACTTGTTGCTGGGAAACTAGAAAGTTTGATTCCAACTTGGCGCAAGTGTATACACTTGCTATGGAAAAGTTGCCACAAGTGTTCACTTTTGTTATGTCAAACTTACTGCATGTCAGATACAAGTTTAAAATGCTATCTGGGATCCCATCAAAGAATGCTGAGACGGTAACTAGAGCATTTGTTAATAATTTTATTCTTAAAATGGGAATCCCTAAGGAAATTCGAACCGACAGAGGAATGGAATTCTTATCATCGAAAATGACAGAGACCTGTAAGTTATTAGGTATAGAAAAAACACATTCCACAGCATTTCATCATCAGAGCATAGGTTCTCTGGAAAATACTCATAAACATCTACGAAACTTTTTACGTATCCAATGTGAAGAAAATACTTTTACGTGTTACGTTGTAACAGGACATTGTCACTCACACAGTAGAACCTATTTTTTTCTCTATAGGTTTTGGAAAACATTGTTATCTCCAGAAAGAAAATTCACTCCGATAAGATAACCACGATCGAAACGATAAAACCCATTTTTTTTGTATGGACTGCAGTAAACTTGGTTATCTTTCAAAATTCCAGTCTAGACAGGCAATAAATTAAGTCAACCAACACCATTCATTCGTAGGGAAACTCTAACAATAGGACAAAAGAATTTAAGGTCGTAAAACTTCAGCCGTCGACCAGTTTCCAGGAAAAATGAACGTAAACAAGTTAGACGTAAACGAAGGATATGCGCGATGGTCATATTTTCGCGCGGGTCATACTTCAGGTAAGAAATTGCATAACTTTAAATCGTTCCTACGGAATTGTCTTTTACGGGTAGGAAAATGTTCCTGCGAAGGCATAGGTGCAAAGGGCTAGTTTAAAGGTGAAAATCTCGGCATAGTTGCGGCGTAAAATACTGTGGAACGATTGCGTTAAAGCAAGCGGTCCTGTCTTTGGTTTACGTCGATGGCCCTTATCTCGATTCCTTATCGCTGACCAGGGTTCCGCAAGAGCGGATGGAAAACCTATTTTTATGGTTGGATTAGATTTAATTTTTTACCTTATAAATAAAACATTCTTTTGGATTAGGATTTTATGTTTATATGAGTTATAAATAGGGGCTGTGTAAGATTTGAGGGTCCATAGAAATATTTAATTTTTTGGAGAAAATAGAAGGGAAATGATTGTCGTTTGGAAGCTCCATGTTAGTGTAATAGTCCTAACTCTTCGTTGGTATTCGAAATTCCTTGTTCCAGACCTGGGTTCGAGAAAATTTAGTTTCTTCCTTTTCTACGGAACCTTGCCTGCTACCACGGTTCGGCCTTGACACCTGTATAGCAGGGCTTTTGTGAATAGCGAGTATAAGTAGGAGCGCAAGATCCTTCGACGTTACTTTACGACTTCACTTCGAAGAGAGCGCTCGCTCTGAATTTCTTGATTCAGATAATTCTGGAAGAATGGGAGCTAGGTCCCAGTAAGCCTGCACACGCGATATACGTGGCCGGCGGTGCCGATTATTCCGGTGAGGGAAGGGAGAGCCAAGTAATTTGGTAAGTTATCGACATTTTTTTATTGTATCTGGCCCCACGAGACGTGTGACGGGCATAAAACTGGGCGAATAACCTTTCTAAAGTCTTCCCGGCTAATAGATAAATAAATGAGTTTTATTCCCGTCGCAACGAATTTATATTTCTATACGTGGAATTAGAGTGGAATGAAACACAGAAAAAAAAGTTATATCATTATAATAGGTATCCAAAAATCAATACACATACGATACGACTATTACCTCTATATCTTAAATTAATTAACTACCTATATTATATTGGAAACATTTATAATAGAAAGTTACATACGCTCAGTCGGCTGGAGCCGTAAGGTTCGCTTAGTTATAGTCATAGGTTATTCTAAGTATATATCGTACATTTAAGCTAAAGTATCTAACGTTTAGTTCCTTGACTGTACCAGTATCAAAATCTTTCAAGTGCTTCCTAAATGATTAATTAACCCTATGGGGAACACTCCCGGAGAACTCGCGAAGAACACCAACAAGGAGGCGCGAAGACCGCCGCGGTAGCCAGCAGCCGTCGCTGCCACGCGCAAGCCGCCGTCGCCGCCCCGCGCAAGCCGCCGTCGCCGCTCCCGGCCGACGTGGACGCTGGAAGGGTCTCCCGTAGGACCAAGACCTTGCTAGGCCTCGAGGTTAGCCTTCTTTCGAAAGGCTGTCGAAGGTCGATCGATAGGATCCAACCCGATCAAATAATAATTCTTCTTTCTTTTATCTCTTTTAAACAACCCGGCCTGGAATTTGGGAGAAATACGACAAATAAAAAACCGTACATAACGTTAGCTACGTCAGGGGCCAGATACAATAAAAAAAATGTCGATAACTTACCAAATTACTTGGCTCTCCCTTCCCTCACCGGAATAATCGGCACCGCCGGCCACGTATATCGCGTGTGCAGGCTTACTGGGACCTAGCTCCCATTCTTCCAGAATTATCTGAATCAAGAAATTCAGAGCGAGCGCTCTCTTCGAAGTGAAGTCGTAAAGTAACGTCGAAGGATCTTGCGCTCCTACTTATACTCGCTATTCACAAAAGCCCTGCTATACAGGTGTCAAGGCCGAACCGTGGTAGCAGGCAAGGTTCCGTAGAAAAGGAAGAAACTAAATTTTCTCGAACCCAGGGGGCCGATTCTCGTGCAGTAGAATTTTTTTCGTGTGGTAAATTCGTATGCGGATTGTCCGTTCGAATGAAAAGTTCGAATGTTTCGTATGACTCGTATTCTGGAGCACTCATAGAATAATTTCCCATTCGTACTATCAATTCGATCATAACGTGATCATGACTATAGATACGGATTTTACGTTCCATTTAGGAGTTTTTAAGACGCTGTTACAAACTTTGTGGACCTACCTAGTTCTAGTTATTTTTGTAAATTTTGATCATAAGGCTCATTATTAATATGAGATACATTAATTAAAGTAAAACTAATACGTGTTAGCATAAACACACAATCTTCTTTGAGTCAATTTTAAATATTAAGTAACGCGCGTTCTATAAAACGGAACGTACCAAGGCCGCCGTGTCAACTGTCATTGTCATTCATGTTTGTGTTTTTTCGGTTTTTTCTGGTGTTGAATTGTAAATAAAAACTTTCGATGCTACAACTTTAAATAGGTAGCGATGGAAGAAAAAACTCTAACTCATAAAAGATTTGCTAGTGCGGAGCAAAAGTGCCGCCTAGTACATTTAGTGGAGGCTGACCCACAGCTGAAAAGTGGGAAATTTTCATCCACCTTCAGTAAAAAGGAGGCAAAAAGAAGGTGGATGAATATAAGCGACCAATTAAATTCCTTGACGGGGGCTAAAAAGTCTTGGGAGGAGTGGCGCAAGGTAAGTTTTTCAATCATCCTCGACATTATAATAGTACTAGCACTTTGCAAGCTTTTCCGCGGGAACTGTTATTTTTCCCGGGATAAAAAACATCCAAAAATACAAACATACAACTATTTCCTACTACCAATATTAGTATAGATATTATAATGCGAAATTACCTCTTGTTTATCTTTGACCTTTTCATGCCTGAACCACTAAACCGATTTAATTTGAAAGGCAACGAAAGTAACTGTTATCCCAGGGTAATTTCCATTGTTTTTCTATAGAGCATTCCACACATATCTATATGGAAGCCGAGATAAGTGTATCTCACTGTTAAGTAGCTTAATCCTGTCGATATGTATAGGGTCAATGTGGGTAAATGGAAATGCATTCAATAATTTCGAAGTTTTAATTAATATCAGTTTCATAGTGTAACAAAACGCATGTATAGTCTATTGTCTGAAAATATCTGAATAGACTATAGATATGTTTTGTTACACGCTGAAACTGATATTAATTAAAACTATGTGCATTTACATTTGCCCATGTGACTATATACAACCAAGTTTCACATGTACGATGTCAGTATAAGTTGATAAGATATAATGTAACGTAAATAAAATAGAAATGTACCTTGAATCTTTTATTATTTTTAGACATGGCAGGATAGAAAGGCAAACGCCCATGCGTCGTCATGCAAATTTGACTGGTGGGGGTCCACCACCAGATCCCCCCACAGAAGAAGAAATTTTTGTGATAAATTCATTTGATATAAAATCCTTGGTGGGTCACACAGATTCTCAAGAATCTACTTCTTCATTTATTGGTAAGAGGTTTACACATAATATACTTAATGTACTCTTTATTATAGCAACGAAGCCAACGCATCAAGCTATACAGTGAGTTATGAATGTGAAATGTAAGTAATAAGGCACATTCAAGGTCAAATTGTAACAGCTTGATGCACTGGCTTCTATACAATAAAAGTATGTATTTTGTATTGTATACAGTTGCTTTTGATAGGTTATTTAGCTGAACTGTGCCACATCCCAGCATTAAGGTGGGTCCACATTTTGTGTCATCTTAGTGTATCAGATTTCCGACATGTTGTATCAACACTTACCATTTTCCGTAGTATGGATGCAACACGATCATGTTAACCTATAAAATAATGATATCTTAATTGATTTAGGATTTAAATCTGTAAAGACTTTACCAAGAAACAAGTATTTTCCACTGTAGTACAGTTCTACGCACTTATGCAGAGCCAAGTGGTACAATGGTGTATAATTTAATTTTAATTTCAGATTTAACATATCCTGGAGGTAGTTCAATGACCATCAAGACACCAAAACGAGGTATACTAATTAATTTAAAATTTTGGCTAAGATAAGCTAACATAAAATCAGGAAATTCTTTTCAGTAATCAATCAATCTTTTCAATCCTCAAAATGTTCTTTTTTCAGATTTGCCACAACCTGATGGGAATGAAAATGGAGATGAATCCAAAAAAGGTAGGTTAATGATTCTTATTAAGTTAAATTAAAATGCTTTATTTAACTACAAAATAATGAACTTCAACACCATTATAATATACATAGGTAAGTATATTACGATGGTCAAAATATTAAGTCTATATGTGGTATCAATAATGCTGTTCTTTTCAGATTTATCACAACCAGAAATGGAACAAGAGGTTGCAAGAAATGAGGAGAGAAACATGGGAGATGTATCCAAAAAAGGTAGGTTCTTTAGAATTTACTGAATAATTTCTAATGTGCATAAGGGATAAAGAAATCACACTAATATAACTTTCATGCCACAACTACTGAACCGATTTGGCTGAAATTTGGAACATAGATAGTTCTTAACCGGAATTAAAACATATGCTACTTTTTATCCTGGGAAAATCCATAGTTGCCAAGGGATATTTGTAAAATTACAGAAATCAGTAGTACAGTATTTTAGTTATAAAGGATGGAATAGGGAGTGGGAAAGGGAACGGGAAATTCACAAGATTCGTACAAAACTGTATTTCACGCGGGTGGAGCCGCAGGAAATAGCTAGTATAAAATATGTGATTAAACTTCACATATTTTAAACTATAGTCTGTAAGCAGTCTCCATAATGCAGTTGTTTTTCAGATTTGTCACAACCAGAAATGCACGCAGAAGTTGTCAACGCAGTTGTCAATACAGGAGATGAAAGGAATATTGGAGATATATCCAAAAAAGGCAGGTACTTTATAATTTATGCATTATTTTTGTGTTAAGTTGGTACAACTAGAAGCTCATGAAAATTCAAACAGATGCAATGGTGGATATTGCAGCAGCCTTAAAAAGTAAATAATTTTTAAGGCTGCTGCAATATCCACTTGCAATTTTTATAATGTTAATATTTATAAATCTCGTGTCACAATGTTTGTCCTCAATGGACTCCTAAACCACTTATAGCCATTTTCACTAAACCTAGGAAACGCCTAAATCGAATGCTTAGCCCTAAGGTGACAGTTGTTGTAGGTGAAAACTGTCACTTATCGGCTAAGCATTCAATTTAGGTGTTTCCTAGGTTTAGTGAAAACGGCTATTAACCGATTATAATAAAATTCGTACACCATGTGCAGTTCGATCCAACTTGAGAGATAGGATAGCTTAAATCTCAATTTATCTTTTTTTAAATATCCTTAAGGGCAAAACAACGTTTGCCAGGTCAGCTAGTATTCTATATAAAAATCAACCACCACATTTTAGAATTAATAATGGATGATTTTCAAAAGTTTTATTGTAATTAGACAAAAATACCACGATAATTAGACAAATGTCAATATCGTTTCGTATTGGTTGTCTTGTAGTCAGTATTCACATAATTTCTTGTTTGACACTAATTGTCTAGTTATTATATAGTATATACGAGTAATAGTATTTTTTAATTGTTATTGTTGTAAATGTTTTTATGTTATAAACAACAAATGTTCCACTAGATTCTTGCTACAGGGATACAAATAAAAACTCAGAATATACTAAGTAATATTATAATAAAAAATATATAATCACTCCAAACATTTTGTGATATTTCTTGTGATTAAATTAGTTTAAGTACCACTTAAATGTCTAAATATGTTTCATGCAACATGGCATATGACTGATTATTTAAATAAAATAGTTAATAAGAATCTGGTTTTGTTTTATAATATTCTTTTCAACACACTGGCTCATAAAGTGGCTCTAATTTCACTGCAATTAGGCACATAATGACACCTATAATCGCAAACTGTGACTTTTTCATTACTATTATTCACTAGTGAGTTAAGACAGTTTTTTTAATATCATCTACTAAATAAAATTATTTTTAGTATTATTTTATACTTTACTCACTTGTACCATAAACTACTATTATAAAAATCAACCACATTTTAGAATTGA
Source organism: Coenonympha glycerion (assembly GCA_963855885.1). Taxonomy (NCBI): domain Eukaryota; kingdom Metazoa; phylum Arthropoda; class Insecta; order Lepidoptera; family Nymphalidae; genus Coenonympha; species Coenonympha glycerion. The sequence continues at coordinate 3,587,619 of OY979631.1, forward strand.
GCTTTATTTTAGAATTAATAATGGTTGATTTTCAAAAGTTTTATTGTTATTAGACAAAAATACCACGATAATTAAACAAATGTCAATATCGTTTCGTATTGGTTGTCTTGTAGTCAGTATTCACATAATTTCTTGTTTGACACTAATTGTCTAGTTATTATATAGTATATACGAGTAATAGTATTTTTTAATTGTTATTGTTGTAAATGTTTTTATGTTATAAACAACAAATGTTCCACTAGATTCTTGCTACAGGGATACAAATAAAAACTCAGAATATACTAAGTAATATTATAATAAAAAATATATAATCACTCCAAACATTTTGTGATATTTCTTGTGATTAAATTAGTTTAAGTACCACTTAAATGTCTAAATATGTTTCATGCAACATGGCATATGACTGATTATTTAAATAAAATAGTTAATAAGAATCTGGTTTTGTTTTATAATATTCTTTTCAACACACTGGCTCATAAAGTGGCTCTAATTTCACTGCAATTAGGCACATAATGACACCTATAATCGCAAACTGTGACTTTTTCATTACTATTATTCACTAGTGAGTTAAGACAGTTTTTTTAATATCATCTACTAAATAAAATTATTTTTAGTATTATTTTATACTTTACTCACTTGTACCATAAACTACTATTATAAAAATCAACCACATTTTAGAATTGAGCTTTATTTTAGAATTAATAATGGTTGATTTTCAAAAGTTTTATTGTTATTAGACAAAAATACCACGATAATTAAACAAATGTCAATATCGTTTCGTATTGGTTGTCTTGTAGTCAGTATTCATATAATTTCTTGTTTGACACTGATTGTCTAGTTATTATTTAGTACAATATGAGTAATAGTATTTTTAAATTGTTATTGTTGTAAATGTTTTCATGTTATAAACAACAAACGTTCCACTAGATTCTTGCTACAGGGATACAAATAAAAACTAAGAATATACTTAAGTACTATTATAATAAAAATATATATATATATAATCACTCCAAACATTTTGTGATATTTCTTGTGATTAAATTAGTTTAAGTACGACTTAAAATATTTAAATTTCTTTGTGCAACTTCCCATATTATGACTGATTATTTAATTAAAATAGTTAATAACAATCTGGTTTTGTTTTTCTCGAGCTTGAGTTAAAAAAGTATTTGTTCTTCCACCCTCCCCTCCTCCTCCTGTGGCAGGTTGTGGCCCATCAATGATATCAAGATCGTCATCCGGAAGAATATCAGGGGCAACAATATTGTTGGCAATGCACATATTGTGCAGTACACAGCAAGCGTTTATAATTTTTGTCGCTTTGTTGGGCATATAATGCAACACTCTGTCTTTAAGAAGGCACCTAAATCTCCCTTTTAACACGCCATTGCATCTTTCTATTGTTGAGCGTGCCTGTTTGAGTGCCTCAGAATATCTATATTCTGCAGTACCTTCTTCTGCATGTAAAATAGGTGTCAGTAACCACGGCCTTAATGCATATCCACTGTCACCTGAAATAAATGATTATAGCGAATGAATTAACTAATCATGGTTCGTAAGTGTAGTGGTTAGGCTCACAATCCACGGGGGTCACTCACATTAATTTGTGACATGTAATGTATCCCAGTTTGGTTAGGACATTGCAGGCTGAATAACATTGCTTGAAAAGTAAGATGATTCCGAGCTTTGGCTGAATAGTAAGCAGTCAGTCTAAAAATGGCTAGGTAGTTGTTAATGTCTTTCAATCCGCACTGTGCCAACATGGTGAACTATGGCCTCATAACTATTCAGGGTAGCATCATACCCCTTGATGGGGACATGATGTATATGAGCTGTGATGATAAAGGATAATTACATTATTTTTACATACCCATAAGGTGGTAACTTCGGTAGCCAGATGTATGTAATTGTTCCATCACAGGCAAAACATTTGAACTGTTCCAAATGTACGAGTCATGGGTACTACCCGGGAATAAAGCATTAACATTTAGTATCCGTAGCTTTGAATCGCATATCTGTAAAAGAATTATGATTATGATTGAGTAGGCACTTGATAATAATTAAGTAGATTATTGTGTGAAGATGTTACTTATGTAAAATAATCTATTTACCAATTGTGTGTTAATGGAATGATAGTTCTTCCTATTAACGTAACTCCTCTCTTCAAATGGCCTTTGTGGGGGTACAATTGATATATGGGTGCAATCAATGCAACCAACAATGCCCGGAAACCCATATGCCCTATAGAAACCACATGAGATTTCCTGCAGTTCTTGAATTGTACGTGGGAATCTAACCCAAGTACCAAATATATTTGGTTGATTTAAAGCATCAACAATCTCTGAGATGCACCGGGAAGCAGATGGCTGGGAAATGTTGATGCAATTTAGTTTTGCTGTCGGGGTTTGGTAACTCCCTGTACTAAAAAAATGTAGTGCACACAACACCTGGAACAAACCAAACCACTTATTTTTGATGCTTGTAAAATGCATTGGAATTTGTTTTTAAAGGTATAATATCTTGTAATACAGTATCAATCATTTTTGTATAAAGGCACTATACTTACCTTTGTTTTTAAATCAATCTGTGATTGTTGCTCGATCACTGGCGCAATCATATCAATCACTTCTAATACGAGCCGTTTAGGTAGTCTAAAATGCTTGATGAACTCTTCATCACGTAAATCAAAAGGATCTTGCACCGATATCCTGCGTGTTCGTGGCGGTTGCGCCGCCGCCGCCTCTAATTCTTCTATAAGATTATCGAAAAAGTTTACAATGAACTCTTCCTCGTCCATTTTCAATTAAAATCTTAGATTTTAAACAGGAAACGCAGTGCTTTAATACTCTTTGTGTAGTAAATAAATTTAAAAATATGAGGCTAACCTAACTTCTTTTGACAAATTCATTTGTGACAATCGTTTAGATCGTATACGAACAGAGAGTTCTACTGGTCGGTATCACTCGATGCGTTCGAGTGACGTTCGGTCGAACTATTTCGATTGTGAAGTTCCGAGAATGCACTAACTGTGTAACCTTCGAAAAAAATTCGAGTTTCGGATTTTTTACGAATGTGAATTATTTTTCTACTGCACGAGAATCGGCCCCCAGGTCTGGAACAAGGAATTTCGAATACCAACGAAGAGTTAGGACTATTACACTAACATGGAGCTTCCAAACGACAATCATTTCCCTTCTATTTTCTCCAAAAAATTAAATATTTCTATGGACCCTCAAATCTTACACAGCCCCTATTTATAACTCATATAAACATAAAATCCTAATCCAAAAGAATGTTTTATTTATAAGGTAAAAAATTAAATCTAATCCAACCATAAAAATAGGTTTTCCATCCGCTCTTGCGGAACCCTGGTCAGCGATAAGGAATCGAGATAAGGGCCATCGACGTAAACCAAAGACAGGACCGCTTGCTTTAACGCAATCGTTCCACAGTATTTTACGCCGCAACTATGCCGAGATTTTCACCTTTAAACCAGCCCTTTGCACCTATGCCTTCGCAGGAACATTTTCCTACCCGTAAAAGACAATTCCGTAGGAACGATTTAAAGTTATGCAATTTCTTACCTGAAGTATGACCCGCGCGAAAATATGACCATCGCGCATATCCTTCGTTTACGTCTAACTTGTTTACGTTCATTTTTCCTGGAAACTGGTCGACGGCTGAAGTTTTACGACCTAAAATTCTTTTGTCCTATTGTTAGAGTTTCCCTACGAATGAATGGTGTTGGTTGACTTAATTTATTGCCTGTCTAGACTGGAATTTTGAAAGATAACCATGTTTACTGCAGTCCATACAAAAAAAATGGGTTTTATCGTTTCGATCGTGGTTATCTTATCGGAGTGAATTTTCTTTCTGGAGATAACAATGTTTTCCAAAACCTATAGAGAAAAAAATAGGTTCTACTGTGTGAGTGACAATGTCCTGTTACAACGTGTTATTGGCTACCTTTTTACCCGACTGCAAGAAGGGTTATGTTTTTCGCGCGTATCTTGTATGTATGTATGTAAATTTCTTTATGACCACGTATCTTCCAAACGGGTGGATGGATTTTGACGTTAATGGTATCGTTAGATTCGTCTCATTAACCCAAGTGTTCTTAGATAGGTTTTCGAAAATAAAAAGCAAAATGGCGGATTTTGGGCCTAAAATTGTCAGTCATTTACAAAATATTTATAACCAAACCTATCGAGTGGGGTATCAAAATAAAGGGAATTACAAGGAGATTACAAAAATATATATAAATCATATGTTTCGAATTAATTTGGAATTATAAACAGTCGATCAATGCGTTCAAAATGGTAATATTTGTAGTTTTTGATAGCGTTAATCTTGTATTGACCAAATGTGTGTCGTACTTTATATTGTGCATTTTTACTTGGTATATCATAGCATAAACCGAAAACATAATTTAATATAATCATTAAACAATTATTTAACATCTGTACTTTCGCTACTCGCCCTAGATGGCGCTGTGTGTACTTTAAGACGCCCTCCACTCCAGGTTTGCGTTTGACGACACTGTTTACAACTTTTACTTCTTCCAAGTGACTGACTGACTTGAACCGACATAATATAATATATAACCAAATATAACCAAATATACCCACTTTACGTCTTTGACATTGTGTAGATAAAAGTGCTTAGGTTTCGCTCGTGAAGTGTGGCAACTAAAAAGCCTGAAATAAAATAAATAATTAAAAAAATCAAAAAACCCGACTGCAAAAATGTCAACTAAAATGCAATAACTTAAAAGACTGAATATTTTTAAATTGAATGCGAAAATTTAACTAAAGCTTTCAGCTCATAATGTTGTTTGTTAAAATGAAGTAAAAATTGCATCGTTTTAAGTTTATTATAATTTTGTTTTCGTTGTCCGCCTTGTTTCAGTCTTATTAGTTATTGCATTTTAGTTGACATTTTTGCAGTCGGGTTTTTTGATTTTTTTATTGGTGTTTTTCTTTTTATACAACCGTACATACATCAACAAAATATACTCCATACGAACTAGTTTTCGGTAAGCAATGTAATATACCTAGTAGGTTGAAAGATAAAGTAGAGCCATTGTACAAATCTGATAATTATGCACTAGAATTAAAATATAGGTTGCAAATCGCACATAGAGATGCAAGGAAAAGGTTAATTGAGAATATGTTGAATAGGAAAATAGTTAACGATAGAAATAAAAATCCAATAAGGTTTAAGAAAGACCATTTAATTTTAGTTAAGAGTGAAAGTACCAACAAAATGGATCCACTGTACAAAGGACCATATTTAGTGATAAGAGAAATCGGACCTAATGTAGAAATAATTATTATAATAAGAGAGACATTATTCATAAAAATCGCACTAAGCGATATAAACAATAATAATAAAATATCCTTTTTCATATCTGTTACAACATTGTCACTGTAGTAACAAAGTAATTATAAGTTCTGCTAACGATAGCAAGTAAGCTGCAGCTGCGAGCTATATCTAATTACATTGTAATAAGATAACGTGTGTACTCTTGTGTTTAAGCTTCGAGTATATTTTAAGATACTAACGAAACAAATGTTTTCTTTCTTTTAATTATAAAAAAAAATGTACTTAGCGTAATTTTTTTGTTTACTCTTAGAGGGTTGATGTAGTGGATATAGTCGTGTTACAATAAGTTCACTAATAAACGGACCTTCGGTCACATCGAACGTGTATCATTTTCTCAACACCAACCTCCGAACCGTACACACGTCACCGCTGTACCGGAACCTCCATTATAATAGCTTAGCGTAAAATTTTGCATGAAAGCTTAATAAAAACACTAAAAAACGATAAAAATAAATGCGAGTGTGATTAACGCGGTTGTAAAGAAATAGCCATTTTTTTTGCTAGAATTCAAGCGTTGTGATTGGCTGTTCCGTCACCTAGCTATTTTTGAATATGACTTGGGTGCACCTAGATGTATTTGATCCCAAAATCAATTTTCAAACTAAATTTGAAGGGCTTTAGCTGTATTTGTTCTTTACAAAACTAGAATAATGAGATGCAGCGGACTACTCACTAGATGTCTTCATACTCAGTGCAGTTTTGGAATCTGTGGCACTTTGCTACAGCTACCTTTGATTCTATATGCCTCACTTGTGTGCGTTAAATGCATACAATTTTCAGTTCGCGCTGAGAACATAATGGCAGCTCCAGGCGGCCCACGTCAACCTGTTGTAACAGCAAGGCCAATCGTTGGTGGGTAAAGATTTTACATCTGTATGAAACTATCTGGTGGGGTCAGCTCCATTACACTTGTGTAAATAAATTTATACTATTTTCAGTTCGCGCTGAGAACATAGTGGCAGCTCCAGGCGGCCCACGTCAACCTGTTGTAACAGCAAGGCCAATCGTTGGTGGGTAAAGATTTTACATCTGTATGAAACTATCTGGTGGGGTCAGCTCGATTACACTTGTGTAGATTAATGTATACAATTTTCAGTTCGCGCTGAGAACATAGTGGCAGCTCCAGGCGGCCCACGTCAACCTGCTGTAACAGCAAGGCCAATCGTTGGTGGGTAAAGATTTTACATCTGTATGAAACTATCTGGTGGGGTCAGCTCCATTACACTTGTGTAAATTAATGTATAAAATTTTCAGTTCGCGCTGAGAACATAGTGGCAGCTTCAGGCGGTCCACGTCGACCTCTGGTAACTGCAAGACGGATCTTTGGTGGGTAAAAATCTACATTTACATAAAACTGTCTAGTGGTTTGCTGCATTACACTCCTGTAAATAAATGTAAACAATTTTTAGATACTGCTCAGTCCCCTTCAGCAGCTCCAGGTGGTCTACTTCCACCAACTCCAGTACCAGCGAGGACAATCGTTGGTGGGTAAAGATTTTACATCAGTATGAAACTATCTGGTGGGGTCAGCTCCATTACACTTGTGTAAATAAATGTACACTATTTTCAGATACCTCTACCTCAGAGAATACTGCGGCGGAAGCTCCAGGCGGCTCATGTTCTACAACAGCAAGGCCACTTGTTGGTGGGTTCTGCTTATTATTTGCAGCAGTTATAGCTGTTTATATTTCAGGGGTATGTCTGGGGGGTAAGGGGTTTGAATGCTGCATCCCATGCATGCACATCTTTTTTGCCAAGCGGCTAGTATTGAAAGATTACATCGTGAGGAAACCTACATGCCTGAGAATTCACCATTCATAGGTATATGGAACCTGCCAACCTGCACTTGCCCAGCCCAAAGTCCATTATAATATAATAATATATTCAGATTAGAGTTTAGACTAATAAAATTCAATGTATTACAATTTACAATATCAATCTCAAACTAATTTACCTCTATATTTTTATTCTTTCCAGAAAGTTCAGTTCCTAGAAGACCGATTCGGCAACCCAGACAGAGCAGCAGTACTACTGTTACCAGAAGGAGTACAACTAGTAAGTCTTTTCCGTTTAATAATATTAACATTTTACTACCTCTAAAACTTTCTAAATAGCCTATACACCTACATACTTATCTATTACAAAAACTAAGCATAGTTTACGACTCCTGCCGTCTTTGGGTCTTAAATTTCTGACATCAATGTATTTCATTATTTAATTCTGACATCTCTCAACCCCTTTTTTATGTCCCACTGCAGAGCACGGGTCTCCTCTCAGACCGAGAGGGGTTTTCAGACAACAATTTGTGTTTAATTGGTGTCCTATATTTCACAGCACAAAGAGTTGAGCCCTCATGGGTTGTCAAACTCGAGACACGAAGGGTAAGCCCTCATGGGTTGTCGAACTCGAGACACGAAGGGTAGACGCTGAGAGCAGACTGGCTGCTGCCGCTACTGTTATAGCGGAAGCGGCGCGTACGCAGGCGGAGGCGGCGCGTACGCAGGCGGAGGCGGCGCGCTTGCAGGCAGAGGCTTTGAATAAATTCTTGGAGTTATTATCAAAAAAAAAATATTTTTTCTTTCTTTTGAAGAATATAAATGTTATTTCTCCCATTTATATGCTTCAACCGAAAAAAAAAGTTTGCTCAAGTAATTTGTCGTATAGACTTCGTTTTGTGAGCAATGGGATAGATACCCTTTCAAAACACACTCATATAGTTATTCTGGAATCTTAGTCCAGATACTTAAGAAATATTAGGCATTGTTGTCCTATTGTATTTAATTGTGGGAACAAATCTACTTATATTCAAACAGTACTTGTATTGTAAAGTTGTATATAATGCCTAAGTTGTATATTATTTGTATACATTTTTGTATGTATACATTTAAGTAGTAAGTAGTTTAGTTTTTTTGTCTGGCATATTTTATTAGATATAGTTTTGTGTTCTCTTAAATTTTTAGATTAGTTTATTATTATGACGTTATTTCATCAGAAATGTTAAGTTTTTATAGTTTCTGAGTTTCTGAGTTTCTCGCTTATTCTTTTCTGTGCAAACCTGGTTTCCGAACATTATAAGAACCTGGCCTATGTAAAAAATAAAGATTTTCATTTTTCAGGGTTGTGTACACGAAGGATAAAAAAGGAACCCTATTACCGAGACTTCGCTGTCCGTCCGTCCGTCTGTCACCAGGCTGTATCTCTGGAACCGTAATAGCTACAGACTTGAAATTTGCACAGAATGTTAAGTTATATACTTACTGAAGAAATAAATAGTTAAATTAAAATAAAATAAAAAATTTAGTGGGGCTCCAATACAATAAACGTGATTTTTATGCTCGTCTTTTATTTTGTAGGCAGGGGTGTTTAGTTTGATTCATAGAGAAAGGGAATATACTCTTAATGGTACGGAACCCTCAGTGCGCGAGCCCGACTCACATTTGAGCAATTTTTTCTTATTTTGACTGAAAATGACATGATATTTTACTAGTAAATGAAAGCTCATTGCTTAGTCTTTTAATTAAACTTATTTGTACAAATTTTGAGTATTTCATTACAATCAATCAACCTATAGACGTCCACTGCTGGATATAGGGCTTTCCGAGAGCGCGCCACCACACACGGTCCTCCGCCTTCCTCATCCACCCGCTACCAGCGACCTTTTTCAGGTCGTCGGTCCAGCGGGCAAGAGGTCGTCCTACGCTGCGCCTACCGGTACGCGGTCTCCACTCCAGAACACGTCTGCCCCAACGGCCGTCGGTCCTGCGACAGATATGGCCCGCCCACTGCCTCTTCAGCTTGCTAATCCGTTGTGCTATGTCCAATCCGCCACTGCCTCTTCAGCTTGCTAATCCGTTGTGCAACCATCATAAATTTCGAAAGTAGGCAAAACCCTGTCTACAGAACGCTATTTAAAATTAACATGTAAAACTTTCGAAAAATAAACAAATAATAGAAATCCGAGATCCAAAGCGATTCACAATTTATGAGGGTTCAAAAACACATTTAAAACTATAAAACAAAAGACCCAAATGTTCTTAAACATTTTAGCGGAAAGACGACCATAAATCGTTTTGTAGAACGTTCGTTAAAATATCATGCGCTAAATGCTATCCAGATGTTTTCCGATAAGGTTAAGTTGTATAAAAAATTAAAGAAACTTTGAAAGCGCTATAACAAGTACAAAATACCGAGACAGGAATATATCGCTGTCTCACTAAGACAAAACTAGTGAACCAGGGGCGGGGCCAGAGGTGTCGGGTTATTGGTCCCTTCAAAAAACATCTAATGAACTAAACCAATCACGTGTCACCGAGCCATCGGGGGTAACGAATTACGATAAGACAGAGTGATTTCGGGGCTGTTCGTTTCTTGCTTACAGGAAGGGAGGGCGAGAGAGAGGGGACGCGCTGCGCTCGCGTCGCGAGAGATGCATTCAAGCTTCTGCGCTGGTCATCCAACGACCTCTAGCAAGATACTCGTACCTCATTATTATATAATATATATCGAGTCAGTGTTAACCCTTTTGCAACTTGTGTAAATTAAATTCGTAAAGTCTAAAAACGTTGTAATATTTTGCTTTAATTAAAATTTAAATTAGAGTTGTGTTAGTGACTAACAGGCGAGACGAGTGTCGGAGATTTTGGTAATGTACTCCAATCATTTTATAAAATTATTACTTGAGATAATTTCACAGCTGTACTTAAGAACTTTGAGGCTAGCGTCGTAAGACAAATTTTGAGCTAAACATAATGGAACCTGACACGGGATTCCAGATCATTTATCATCAGGAACGAAGGAGCGGAAGACAGCCAAGGTCTGAGCTAGATTGGGTTTTAAGGACGTGCCCGTTTTCATAATTTTGTGCATTGGTTTTGTATGGAAAGGTTAGGCAAAATGCACTTTATGGATTAAATGCACCTTATGAAATATCGCACGCACCACATGCGATATTACACGTGTTATCGGTCACTTTAAGATAATGATGGGCAATATAAATTAAATTATATTATTAAACATGGAATAAACCAGCTGTGAGGTTAGCTCGGCTATTGTAAATACCTATCTTTAGGCTAGAGTTTGTATATAATAGATTATGAGTTTTGCCTCTACCGATATTGTAATATATCGTTTCATTCTTGTACGCATGTGTGTGTGTAATTTTATATTAAGATGTACCTATATGATGCCAGCAGAGTTTTTCCATTTGAGTGTTCGTTTTTCTCTGGACTGGCTAGGGATAGGAACAGAACACTCGAATTTAGATATCGATGTGACCCATCGAATCTAAATTCTAAATAATAATAAAGTTTCTTTCTCTCATATTAGTAAAATTATTTCACTAAATACAGATGATTTAAAGCTTTAATATGTTCATTTCATTTATATGATTCCCTCGCGTTCAAGGGTATTCGCTAATGGAGCCTCGTTTAGGATCCAGACTAATAAATAATTAAAAATAATAAAGTCTAATTTTCAACTCTATTACAAGTCCGTGTGATTAACTAAATCAAAACTCTCCAATACCGAATCTCTTTATGTACCTAAATCTAGATCACGATTCATTTACTTTCGAGTTTGTCTAACATACTTTCTTACAACTACTGAACCTAGGTTTGTTCAACTTTAATTTAAAGTCAGAAATATAACTTAGCACTTGAACGGACAAGTGTTCCTTCTGAACCAGACCGGACCTCAATAAAGCCTGAACGTTAGTTAATTAACTGTAACTGAATTTGCATAGCAGTAAAGTCAGAGCTCAGTCTCGATTGTTTTAAAACGAAACGTAGAACCTAGTCAAAAGTAGCAGGCTAGTTTAGTATTCAACCTGCAATCACCGAGAGCAAGCGGCGCATTTGAGGGAGCGAGACAGCACGAATGTGGCAGCCGGATATGGCAGGGAGATAAGAAACCAGTTCTTGGAACGTATTAGGTAAAGATTGCGGAAAAACTGTAAGTAAGTAAGTAAAAATAGAAGTAGGCTCTTCCTTAAGGTACTCAATTACGAATCAAATATAGCTAGATGATCAACGCGTGCCATCACAAACCCGCAGGGTAGTTTTAGAATTCATACCGATATAAGGATTCATGTGATGTAAATGCGAAATATTCATACCTAATTAAAGGAATTAATGTGTTTATGTCCTTGTTTTCTTTATCTCTGTAATTTTTAAGTCATAGACAACTTTAATCCAACCGTTCCTAACATTCAGTACATCATTCCGTTTTGTAAGGGCGTTTGCGATCTATTCGATCTGGACCGTGACCTCCCCTTACAGTCCGACTCGCCTGACTATGGAGAGAAAATTCATGACAATCTATCAAAATTGTGGCTTCTGAACTGCGGAAAGGTATGCCTAAGAAAACCAAAGAAAAATTGATCAAGGAATATCTTATCCCAGACAACTATTGGCTCCTGAAGGCACCTACACTAAACGCAGAGATTTCAGCCGCCATACCGGACATGGTAAGGAATCGTGATAAGATACTCGCCGCAACGCAACAACAGCTGGGCGCTGGAATCACTGCCGTCATCAGAGGCTTGGACTTGCTCTTAAAGAGTGATAACAAAGCATATTATTCCCGCAATTTGACTGCCATAAGCCTATGGTGTCTTTTTAGCTTAAAAGTCGTGAAAACCCACAATAAAATTGAATTTTGCGGGCACACTCGTGGCATGCTCCATGCTTAATGGGCTATTCTGTTTTCAGGTTGATAATACTGTAAGTGAATTTGGTGTCGGAGCAGGAAAAGCTGAACTCCGAGCTACGTGAGCAACTGCGAAGGACTAAGGAGGCCGCGAAACTTCTCTAGGACAAGACCGCTGAGCTGGACGTGTACGTATTTACGTGTACCACGCAGGACACCTACCTAAAAGAGAGAAGAGAGATTTAGATAACTGGATACTGTGATTCAGATTATGCCGAGATACTGAAACAAGAAGAAGCACGACAGGATGTATAATATTCCTCAGCAACTGTCCAATAAGCTGGTGCACAGGACGTCAACCTATAGTAGCACTTTCCAGCACCGAAGCGGAGTACATCGCTGCAGCTGTATGTTGCAAAGAACTATTATATTTATTATACCTAAAATCAATAAACCAAGAACTGTTAAACCTAACTACTGTAAAACTGACAATGTACGTGGATAACCAAAGTATTTATTTATTCCACTAGTCCTATTTTTAATTCGCTTAGCTGGGATACAAAGTTAATCCTCTGAATAAGTTATACTTCTTCAACAAAGTAAATCTATAGGTACTAAATTTATTTTACAGAGATCCAAACACAATCCCCCATCATACGCACCGCCAAATAGCATTGATGATTCATTTGATACAAATGTTGATGAGAAACATGATGAAACATGTGTACCGTCTACGGACGAAGATACTACCGCAAACAGTTCGGAATTGAATAACGACTTGACGGATACTTTGATGGATGATATAATGAATTATACTGATGACTCGCCTCATGTAGGGATTCATTTGAATCTGAATGAAACATTTTTGAACGAAGGGCCAATAATTGACACAGAGACACCGCAGAAAACTTTATTGTCAGATTCAGTAGCAACTTCATGTAGCCAGGAACGTAATCATCGGAGTAAACGCTAATATTTTTGCTGATGATAGTGATAATTCAAGTATCGAAAATTCTGATTATTCAAATGTATTTGAACGATCTCAGTCCCAACTGCATATACCACCCAGTGAAAGTGAATCGGATCTCACGAAAGATCTCACAATAACTAGCCAGTCATTATCACACGTATTGGAGCAATCTCAAAACCAAATGCAAGTGCTGAGTGAAACTAATGAATCGAATCTAACAAAAAATCTCTTCTTATCACAAGACCATACAACTGTTCCTCAGATACAAGACACAGTACCTTCTACGTCAAGTCGCATTTCTGATAACTGCATTCCTACTTTTCCTGATGACAATAGTTCAGAGTTTGACGACAGTGACGCAACGTTCAATCCTGCATCTGAGGATTCTTCCAGTGACACAAGTTACTCTGAAGAAACTGAAGAAATATTGAATGACACATATAAAAACAAACAATTGAGCCTCGGACGTACACGTTTAGAGAAATCACAGGTGAGTTAGATCTTTACTTTTTACTTAACCCCCTTTTTTAGGGTTCCGTAGTAAACAAGGAACCCTTTTAGTTTCGCCATATTCGTCCGTCTGTCTGTCTGTCCGTCTGTCCGTACTCGGAATCTCAGAAACTATTAGTACTAGAAATCTGTTATTTGGCATGAGTATTAATATTAATCACGCCGACAAAGTGCTGAAATAAAATTGTGAAACAATTTTTTTAGGGTACCTCCCCTACATGAAAAGTGGAGATGAATTTTTTTTCTCGTCTACAATATAATTCCATAGTGTGGGGTATCGTTGTATAGGTCTTTTAAAAATACTAAGGGTGTGGGAACATCATTTTTTGATTTAGGGATCTATTTGTGAATGATGTTTTAAAGTTATAATTTTTATTAGAGTCAAGTGTCTCTCCCTCGATCGGCCAAATGGCAGTATATAGGAACGTGGAAAAATTCACAACAGTAGCATATATTATAATGAATTTTAAAGGAAAACTATCACGGCTAAGTAGGGTTCACAAGTTTAGGAGTTCCAGCTACGGAGCTTCCAGCGGCCCGCCACGCACTTGGCCGGTTTTTTTATTTATAGACAGGAAATGCCTAACGTATACCACTCCGTCAGGGGACACAAAGGGGTTACGTGGGGCTTGCACCCACTAAAAACTCTTAACCGCGCTCCCGCCGAGACTATAAATCAGCATTTGTCAAATATTTGTCTGCCCATATATATTATTATTTTACAACTTGAATATAAATCATGAATTTATCCTGAAGCTATAACACTGACTTGAGTACGAGACTGATTGCATCTTTTCTTTTTATTGTTTTATACCACAGCTTGAAGACAAATTCGATTATTTAATTTAATATCAATCACGAAAGCCTGAGAAGTTATTAATCATTAGGCAGTAGGCACGTTTATTCTGTAATTTATTGAAATGTTTTCTTTCAGGATTTGACATCGGAAAATAATGAAGATATACTCGTACAAACTAATACCTAATACTTCTAATGACACAGGAAGACGGTTGAAAAGAACCAGAACCAGGGTTTTTTTTTGTGAACTTGATGTGCTAAGCTTTGCAAGACATTTAATGCGAAATCACATTATGGAACCCGAAGTTCAAAAAAATTATCGCTTATCCTAAGAAAAGTTGTATTTTAAGATCTCACATTTTTAAATAACAGCAATTGTTATAGGTATCCAATAAAGCAAAGAAATAGAGTTTAATAATTGTTCATAATGTTTTTTTGTTCCTATAAATACAAATTTTGATTTTACATAGAACTTGGCACTCATTTAGATCTCCATTCTGTTTGCGGCGAAGCCCACAGCAAAGCATAATTTTTTTATTGAACTTGGCTCTTCTTTTTTACATTTATGTTTTTGGTGGGATTAAAGATACACGAACTGAGTATTGAAATTGACCGGTGTTAGTGAGTTTAAATGAATTACGAAAAAGTTTATTTGTCTTGTTGACGTTTGTTTTAGTGTTGCCAGAAAATCCAGAAATAAAAAATAGGTTTGCGGAAATCAATTTAAATTTTTGTGAAATTACCTTTTTTTTACTGTCGTAGAACTTATGTGAAGATAATATTCAAGATATCAGCATACCTGGGAATAAAGATGCACCGATGCAATCTCCAGCAACAGAAATGGAAGGTGGACCGGACCTTCAACTCCAAAGCGTACCTGAACAAGTGTTGGATCTTCTTTTGCGAAAATTTTGTGAATATGGCTCAGATGGAAAAAAAATAAGGAAATAACTCAAAACATAGCGGAAATGATATGCCGGGACAGTCTTATCCTTCAGTATAGTAGAATGATCAGGTTTAAAGAAATTAATGAAGACCGTAGCTCCATTGTACAAGGTTCCGTGCCGTAAAACTATCACAGATCTCATAGATACTAAATATGAAGAAAAAAAATCGATCTTTTCGAAAAAATCGATTATTTATTTTCATTAAAATCGATTATTATTGACAAATCGTATAATATTTAATAAAATGAAATCGATTTTTAATAAATCGATTCTTTTCCATTCATCTCACATCCCTATATCGGAAATAACCCTAGATTGAACACGCGGCGCGCCGTCATGGCAAGTTGCAACTTGCTTTCCCACTTGCACCCGCGTGGCGCATTCCTTCGTTCGCTTACTGCTCAGTGCTCAGTCGAGTCAAGCATTTCAAGTGTACGCGTGTTAGTGTAATTACTAATTGGCGGTAACAATGGCAGCAACTTCAAGTACTTTTGATGTTTATAAAACAAGAATAAAAGATATTTATTAAACACCAATGAAAAATCTACAAAACACAAACATAGTTTTTGCGTGACAGAAGTTGGTCAACTTTCTGTTGAACTAAACGGCAAACGAAGGAATTTTCTAGGTGAACAAGTATTTTGTGCAGTTTGCCTACGGAACCAAAAACTGAGGACGATGATGTTTTGTTTTCAAAGTAAGTTATTTTTGTTTACTATTTAGTACTTTATAACTAAAATTAGTAGATCATTTGTATGTAATTGTATTAGATTCTATAACAAATTGCCACTCGATGTATCTGACATTTCACTCAATAAGTTCAAACTTCAAAGCTTTTGTTAAGCCTAAACTTTTAAATAAGGCATATTACAATTTTTTCGTATTATTTTTTTGACGCCACGCCATTTTGTTCATTTGTGTAACATTGTGTAACGTTACACAAAGGATAAGGTTTAAAGCTGTGATCATACGGCTTGAGTTTTTTATTGACAACTTTATAAAATAATGCGGTTTTCAATTCGCCCTCTTTACGTTATTATTATAAAAAACTATATAATCCGGTTCAAATGCTATTAGGATAAGACCTTTTGGAGTTGCGTTACGCGACAGTGATGTGGACGTCGGGCCAGAAAAACAGTCAGATCAGATGAATAATATTAATCAGTTAATTTATTGTTTTGCAAGTATCAAGGCGCCTTAAATATTAAATAAAGATAGTAACAAAGGGATGTTATGAAATAAAAAATAAATTTTTAATGTAAATGAATTTTTATAAAAAAAAATTGTTTCATTCATCTTTTTCATTTATTAAAATTTTTAATTACTATCCAATTTTTACCCCACTGCAAGAAGGGTTTTGTTTTTCGCGCGTATCTTGTATGTATGTATGTAAGTTTTTTTATGACCACGTATCTTCCAAACGGCTCCATGGATTTCAACGATTATGGTATCGTTAGATTCGTCTCATTAACGCAAGCGTTATTAGATAGGTTTTGAAAATAAAAAGCAAAATTGTTTGTGACAAGTTTAATGAAAAATGTATGTATGGTGAATGTAGAAGTTGTAAAAATAAGACAATCTCTTTAGATTTGGCACATAAAAATCAAGATGAGAGTGTTCTGGTATGCATAGGTAACAAATAAACATGAATATATAAAAAAGAACGGAAATGAAGAAAATGAAAAAGCACTATTATAATATTAAGGGGAGAGTTGGTTATATCGTACTGCCATTTTAATCGTACCACTTCTAAATTTCCCATTAAATGGTTAAATTTTTCTACACTGGCAACACCAAATCGTGGCCCTGCGCCTCCCGCCCGCCATCCGCTATTAGCAAATGATGTTAGTTGACAACTGTGCGTGTGAGTGAAAAAAACCATTTTTAGTGAGATTTCATGTAAATACTCTAGTGAATTCGTAAGAATATAACACGTAAAAAAGGTAAGCTATAGATACACAGTTTGCATTAGTCTATTACAGTTTTATACTAGATTATTGGTCGTTTTTGTAGTGTGTCTAAGTTTAAGGTTATGCCGGACTGTTACTTTTTTTTAAAAAGGGCCAAGTTCGATAAATCGTACCACTCGTGGTTCGGTAAAATGTACTGGTACGATTTAGCCGAACTAGGCCTTTTTTCTTCTTAGTCTAAAATTACCTATGTGTTTACAGACTATTTATATTGTTATAGATGACGGACGCTAACGCTAAAAGAAAATATTATAATTGGAATAAGGAGGATCTAGAAAGAGCTCTCGTGGCTTACGAAAAAAAAGAATTAAGTTTGAACAAAATTTCAAAGATTTATTATATTCCAAAACCTACAATCCTACGGCATATAAAGAAGAAAAATAAGATAGCTGTTGATACAAAAATCCAAAAGGGACCGGACCGGTTATCTTTGATGTCGAAACGGAAAATAAGTTTACTGAGCATATTCTTGAGACACATGTTTGTTCTTACAATAAACGATATTCGACGTCTCGCATTTGAAATTCTTTTTACTTTTTACTAAACTATCTCCAAATCAAACATTCCTTTCATATAAGCACAAAAAATATTCTTTAAATTGTTTCCAATGTTTAGGCGTCGACAGCGGGTCACTTTGTTGTTTTGCGATGTGATTCTTTTGTACCTGTTGTATTGACTTATCAAAAAAGCGAGAAACAATGTAAGCTGCATTATATATTCTTAAATTTTTTGTAGTTGCCAGCTTAACTTGATTCACCTTCTTCAACACTGTAGGGGGATCCCTCACATAGGCTTGTGTTACAGCCTAGGACAAACCCTATGTTAGATTTATTGGTGTTAAACTCTGAAGTTGTTCAACTTAAATTAAAATTAGTTTTTATTGGAGTCTATCGTGTTTAATTGAGCATATTCCCCAAGACAGAATTGAACACAGCCGCTGTACAATCAAGTACCTAAAAACACAATTGCAGCAACCGCCAACAACTAGAATACAGCCATCACCGTCGCCTGCTTCACGTACAACGAAACAAAAGACTAATGCTCGTTTTCACCGACACTTTAAGAACCGCCTAAGCCGATAGGTGACAGTTTTCACTTACAACAACTGTCACCTAAGGGCTTAGGTGTTTCTTAAAATGTTGGTGAAAATGAGCATAACAGCCGTAACTTGGTAGTCAACGCCGATAAAGTCCTTGATTATCTTAAAACAAAAAAGAAAAGAGAATGGGATGACGCTGACCACTTGTTCTTGAGCTATGCTAAATCTTTTAAAAAAATGTCAGTGCGGAATAAAGGTAAAATAAATGTAGCAAATAGCAAATTGTTTGCTGATGTTGAGTTGGACGAATTTGAAATAATTCAACAAATGAAGGACGAGCCAACAACCATCGTCGCTACTGTAACCTATCACCTGCTTATTCTGTAATGTCTGATGGATCTACTGAAACCATTTTCATAACAGAAGAGCAACAACCGATGCAACATGTATTAATAGGGGAAGGAACTTCTCATGAACCACCTCAAGACGACAACGTCCTTCTAGCCGTAGATCTAACGAATTGCACTTCGAATGAACCCCAACTCCCCTCCCAACTGAACCATTCATATTCACACTCGACATGCATATATATATACTTGCTTTGTCAACCTGCTTTCATCCATCCTCTCTATATGCCACAAACCATCTTAGCATACCTTTCTCAATTTTTGTCACTACATCCTCTTTCACACCACACCGCTCTCTCACTAATTTGTTACAACTAATTTGTAATTAAATTTTAAAATGGAAAAGTAAAATGTACCTTAAAAAACCGGAAAATTGCGAGTCGGACTCGCGCACCGATAATTGCATGATACCATTAATTGTATGTTTTGTTCGGAAAAATGTCTTTTAAAGTAGTCTCAACTCTTCGTAGGGGTCGCCGAGAAGTGTGTACCGTACCATCCCAATGGCAGCACAGAGGACAACTTCGATGGCCAAGATATAACGCAGATTTAATAACTAAATACAGTAGTGTCCAACCTCGTGCAGATTAGCTTACGATGAGTTGTTGCTTAAAACGAAAAAAAGTTGTAATCTATGAAGACGCCGAAGAAGAATTGGCAAATATGTTAAGCAAAACAGACACTGTCACTGATTTTGATCAGAACAGCTCTACACAAACATATCGTACAATACCGAATTCATCAGTTAAAGGTCCAGATTAAACCATGACTATGAATATTAGCTAACAAAAAGAGGTATATTACTAACAAAAAGAGGAATGAAAACTTAAAAAGGGGTAGTTATGTGATAGTGATGTATGGAGGGGAATATTTTCCTGGCGAAATTGTAAATATAGATAAAGGTCTGTATGAAATTAGTACCATGGTACTGTCTACTGGGAATTCTTTTAGATGGCCGGAAAAACACGACAAAATATGGTATAAAAAAAGTGAAATCGTAGAAATAATAAGTCCTCCAGTTAAGCATAATAACAGGGGCTTTTTCAAAGTTAAAGCGATGGAGAAGTTCTTGCCGGACATATAATACTAAGTATATGTATTACATAAATGAAAAAATGTTTAAGGATAGTACTTGTAATAAAGTTGATCTATTATTTGATTGTGATCGGTTAATATTGAACTTAAGCAAAAGAATGCAGCCTGTAAAAGTAATAAATTATGGAACTAATTTTTTGATTATGGTACTAATGAGTAGTTTGTATCGATTTAGTAATAAATATTAAGTTGATTTTGATGCTATACGTGTTTGATTTCATGATGGCCAGAACTGGCACACAGAATGGCCATTAATGGGTTAAATATGGCCAAAAATGGCTCAAAGTCACCCATTTCGCAGTTTTTCAAATATAAAAATGTATATTGAGAAATTTGTAATAACAAGGTTCTATATGGCGAGGATAATATATTTTCGTTGACTTATTATGTAAATGACGTCCGAGATATCTAAAACTATTAAATCCCTAAAGCTTAAGTGGTTAAAATCCCCTAAAATGGCCAGAACCGGGTCATCTGCCCTACCATCAAATGTCATTACTATTCTATCTAAAGAAGTAATTGCTCCTCCTCTCACACAGCCTGCTTCTCAATCTGAAGGCAATAATAATATTATCAATACAGCTTTTTATGGTGCGATGCGTAATTTATAAGTTATTATTCATCTTCCTGATTATTGGTGCATCCAAAATATGTTGTCTTAGATCATT
This sequence comes from Coenonympha glycerion, assembly GCA_963855885.1. Taxonomy (NCBI): domain Eukaryota; kingdom Metazoa; phylum Arthropoda; class Insecta; order Lepidoptera; family Nymphalidae; genus Coenonympha; species Coenonympha glycerion. The sequence continues at coordinate 3,608,053 of OY979631.1, forward strand.
ATGATTATTAATTAAAGAGTTTAGTAATATAATTATAGATATTTATTTTAAGGTCAGGTTGGGGAAGACCGTCTACAAGGCAAGACCGTCTGAGCGTAATAACTTCCTTTTTATAATAGCTCCGCAACTTTCATTATCAGTCGGTAAAACAGTATCATAGTTTGGTTCGAATTTGTAATCATAGATGTCGCTAGCAATACTATGGTGGGAGAAAATAAGCAGCCATTTTTTTCGCGTTTCGAAGCAGAGATTAAAAAGTGACACGTGTAGACGAAAAAATAATAAAAGAGATTTTAATGATCGAGATTCTTACGACAAAGTGATTGAGTAAGTATTTAAATTGCACTTTTGTAAAATTTCCGTGTTAGATAGCTGAAAATACCTTTAGTTTTGGCATAATCTGCAGTGGAATATTTATAACCTAAACACTTCCTAGTTGGGAAGATCGTCTGGGTGACATAAGGCAAGACCGTCATATGCCGGTCTTGCCTTCAGGAAGAGGTCGCCAACCTTTTTTGCAGAATCATTTTACACACGGACCCGGACCAAACATAGTACGAAATAGTGTCAGATTCGAAAGGATCTCAACTATAATCACAAATCCCATATTTATTTTATAGACAAATAAATAACATTTGTCAATACAAAAAATATGAATAGTATGAATGTTAAAATCATAGTCATTTATTGTCTTAATTTAATTAATTAAATTAATAACCATAATTTAAAGAGTTGTTATTCGAGTTTATTTCAAGATCACTGTAACATATTTTTATACAGGAAGGTGAGTTTTACTGATATCTTGTTTTTTTTCCAGTGAGTTCCGCTTGAAATTTAATAATGGTAACTATAAGCGCAAAACTGAAAGAGGGTCATACTCGAAAGAAAAATTGAAAGAAGCGGCAGAAGCTGTTAGAAATGGAAGTCTTAGTGGATATAAAGCTTCCCAGCTGTTTAACATTCCCCGGATGACAATAATGGATTGCGTGAACCAAAGAAGAAATAAGTCAAACACTCTGGGAAGACATACGGCCTTAGGTACAGAAGCTGAAACTATGTTGGCTAATGGCCTTAAATTGATGGAAAAACATGGCTTTGGGCTAAGCCGGAAGGAACTATTAGAAACGGTAGGCGAATACGTGCAGAAAAACAATTTTAAAATTAGTAGAGATTCTATTAATTTTAAAAATGGGATTCCAGGTCAAGCGTGGTTTGCTGGATTCAAAAACCGCCACAATTTGTCGATCAAAAAACCACAAGCCGTCGAATATGCGAGGAAAAAGGCAATTGATCCATTTATTGTGTACCCGTATTTTGATCTTCTTAAAAATACACTGGAAGAATTAAATTTAAGACATAAGCCCGAAGCAATTTGGAATATGGATGAGACCAGTTTTTCTAAAGATCCTGAAAAGACAAAAACGGTTGGCGCCAAAGGCCATGCAGCCACGAGAGTGATTGCTTCCCCAGGCCGAGACAATACGACAGTTTTGCTTTGCGGAAATGCACGCGGGGAAAAGGCTCCTCCTATGATAATATACAAAGGAAAAAACGTATGGGACTCGTGGGTATCTCCGGACGCCTATCCAAACACATCCTACGCGACTACAGACAATGGCTGGATGGAGTCCGAAATATTTGAACAATATTTCATCAAGACTTTTTTGCCCACCATTGGAAATCAACGTCCAATTTTACTTATATACGACGGGCACGCAACTCATGTCGGATAATACATAATCATGAAGGCTCGTGAAGCAGGCGTTACAATACTGAAATTGCTTGCGCACACAAGCCATGTATTGCAACCACTGGACGTAGCAGTCATGAAGTCGTTTAAAGACAAGTGGGACTATTTGCTTGTTAAAGAACAGCGATTAAATGTGAGAGTCCCACTACCAAAAGCAAAATTTGCTCAACTGATAGGATAAGTTTGGAAGGAAATTGATGGGCAAGTTATAAAAAGTGGTTTTCGCAAGACAGGAATCTTCCCATACAATGTTGACGAAATTGCAGAAAAAAATTTCGATTCGTTAAAACTTCAACGTTGGCGACAACATTTAGCGACAACTGCTTCTGGAAATTCAGTGACAGTCGCTACAAAAAATTCAGAAACAATCGTTGCAAAAACTCCCAAGAGCCTGTTGGTATTGGCTCTCGATATCGCAACAGAAGCTCTACCTGAAAAACCAGTAAAAACTACACCAAAAATAAAGATACTGGAAAACAAAATTGTGTCATTTGAAGATCTACTACTGTTAAAAGTAAAAGCTGGTAACAACGAAACAGTAAAACGGCGAAAAATGGCACCAGGTGCAGAAGTGATAACAAATGAAGATGTACTCAAGCGAAAAATTGAACTACAAAGTAAAGTTATCAAAAAAGAAAACAGAAAAAAGAAAATGAATGAAAAGAATACTTAAGGAGAAAAAAGATTGTGACAGTGAAAATGAAATTGGAGAAAAGAAAACGAATGAAAAGAATATGAAGAAAAAGAAAAGTGACAGTCAAAAGAAAAACGGAAAGAAGACAATAAATGAAAAGAATATGAAGGAAAAGAATTGTGACAATGACAAGGAAAACAGACAGAAGAAAATAAATGAGCCTAAACTAAAGAAAAAGAAACGGTCTAAAGTAATAACCCCAGACACAAGTGTTTCAGACTGTTTTAGTGTATACAGTGATTCCGACGATTGTGATTTTGCAATAAATTCTGATAAAGGAAGCAAAGTGGCGTTGGAAGGCAGTATCATACCAGAGAAGGGAAACGAGATGGAAAATCCACAAGATGAAATTACTCTTGCAATAAATGATCATGTATTGGTAAGATATTGCAGTCGCAAAAAGTGGACATACTACGTGGGATACGTAGAAGAAATAAAAGCTGCCGAAGAATTGCGATACACTATAAGGTTCTACAAGACCGTGAAAAACCCACTTAAATTCGTGTTGACAAAAAAAAATGATTGTGATGATGTACCTTTAGAATCTGTACTTAAAAAAGTACATTTGATGCAAGCGCCGAACAATCCTAAAGAGTTTGTTTTGTCTGATAACGTGGACACCATTTATTTTACTTAAGTGAAGTCTTTTATATTTTTAATACACAATTTGAAAAATACTATACACGTCTTTGTACTTCACTTATTTAAAGACTTTGTAGAATCATAAATATAAAAAAATACTAATGAAGAATTAAAAAAATACCCTCTTTACAGTTAGGTAAAAATACAGGTAAGGTCTTTTTGACAGGTTAGTAAAAATCATTAAGAATAACTTACGAAAATCCTAGTACCTAACAGAATATATGAGAATAACCTGATAAAATTATAAGCTGGCAGAAAATTACTTTATCCCCATTTATTATTCAAAGGACCTGTTTTTAAGACCTTTAAAACGCACTTTAAAAGTACTGAATTAATGTTCAAAGTCGCACGGAATTGTGGTTTCATGTTTGAAAGGTAAGAAAATATGCCGATATTTTCTCGGAAAATGTTTACAACCCCTTTTCGTAGCGATATGCCGGTCTTAACCTTCAAATAAAAAAACATGAATTTTACACGACTTTGAACCGTAATTCCATACTACGAAAGTGCATTTTTGAAGGTAAAATATATTTTTTCTTTTGAGATGCTATAAATACATAGAACTTATCGAGTGACGTGTTAAATGTCAATAGACGGTCTTGCCTTCCTTAGCACGGGAAGACCGTCTACACGACGATTTTTTAAAAAGAGGTTGTATTTTAACTATGCCCTATGATATTGCAATTCATACGAGTATAGCACATATAAATTACTGATAATATGGGATTGCTAAAGATCGGCCTAGAACTGACGAAATCTTAGTTTTATTGATTTGGGGAACATTTAAAATGAAGTATGCCGGTCTTACCCGACCTGACCTTACCCTTAATTTCGTCTTTCAACACCTGATTCAATGCTGCACATGCTTCAGGTACTATTCTTGATATTATACAACTAGAAATCTTAAAAAGATAATGCAGACTCTCGAAACTGTCTCTAGAGGCCAAGAATCTTAATGTAATCGCAAGACGAATTTTTGCTAGAATAGCGTCTCTGAGTTGAGTAGGTATCTTGTTTGGATATGGGCTTCAATTTGCTCAATAAATACTCGAAGTCTGTTGAGGACATCCTTGTAATTTTTTTTAATTCATCTCTGCTATTAATTCAGCTACAAATGAGTATAAATCAGCTTTAAGGATGGATACAGATATTTTTGACGAATTATTGTCCATTTAACGTGAAAATACGTTTATGAGAGACAAGTCTTCATTTTTCGTGCACATGGTCACCTCACGATAACACGACATCAACTGGATCAACGCATTTAAACAGGTCCAGCGGCACTGGCATCAAAAACTAGCTTCCTCTCTATTCTAGTCCAGCGCTGATTACTGGATTCTGGACTGGATTGCAAAGTGTTTACATTGGTCAAATATCGATCCAGTCCACTGAATTGCTGGCCTGGATCGAAATACTGGACCTGTCAAAACAAGTCTTTGTGCGCGGTTTTGTTCTACACAACATATATTATCTATGACTTTAAATTCTCATCACCGCTGGCGCATGCTGAAACAAAATGTGTTTTGATTTTATTTTCAATTGGCGGTAAGTGTTGTTTTTATATTAATTATTACTAATTTGGATAACCTTTATATAATTTAATTCAACTTAATTTCTTTACTTGCAAAAGATACCTACTATTTTTAGGTTTCCCACCTGCAAAAAAAATGGAACCCGATCTAATGTTTTCGTAAAAGTAAACATTGTTTTTAGAGTGTTATCAAAAGCTTGGATCCGTTTTAGCATTACTTTGTTCTTTCTCTTTAAAAGTTGGCGTATGTTGGAGAGGCGACGGCGCCCTCGGAGGCAGGGCAGTGCTGCGGTCCCCGCGACAGGCAAGCAGTGGACGCGGCACAGCCAACGGCGCCTTCGCATGCGCCGTCACCGCCTTTGCATGCTCCGTCGCCGCCTATACCTATACCGGTGCCCTATCCTGGGTGCAGGCGTGTTGGGGCTGGGCCAGGTTGGGGTTGTGAACAATAAGTGTCCCAACCCCCAAAATATTAGGAACTTTAAAAAAAAACGAGTTTTATTTACTCTACCTTCTTATACCTATACTTAGCCCACCTTATACTGTGATACACCTTACAAAAAATATTAAATTAATAATAATTGTTGTATTTTCCAAATAATAATAGAAAACTGCAAATCCTATGCATTTTTATTTGGAAAAGTTTGGGAACGCTGCAGCAGTAGGGTTCTTTCGTTTAACAGTAAACAATGGATCAATAAAAACAAGTTCTGAAGAAAATTAAACAATAGACTTAAGCGCAAAAAATGAACTGACCGCAGAACAAGTAGCCATTTTCGATAACGCCGTAGTCGAAATGATTGTTAAATGTTATTATCAGCCCTTTTCTATTGTCGAAGACTTCGGCTTTCACAACTTGTTAAGGAAACTAAATCCTGATTACACACTGCCGTCTAGAAAAACTATTAGTACTTAACATAACATAACTTTACATAACTTTTGCCCTCTTTATATACAACGCATTCCCAAGCACTTAAAAATATCCTTAAAGAAGTCGAACACGTAGCAGTAACAGCTGACTACTGGAAGACACATTCTTCAGTGTGACTGTGCACTATATCGATGATTTTTATAAGTTAGCTTCAAAAACATAACACAACAAAAACATATAAGCTAGCGGCCCAAGAAGTAAGCGCATCGCACACAGCAACCTATACCGCTGCGGTTATAACTGACATTTTGCAAAAATGGAATGTTTATGAAAAAGTGGTGACAGTAGTAACAGATATCGCCCCAAACATGAAGAAAGCGGTATCCGAGCACCTGGGCAAACACCACCATCCCTGCATAGCTCACACCATTATCTTAACAGTTAATGATGCATTATCCCAAGATTTAGCGATATTACTAACAAAATGTAGAAGTATTGTCACCCACTTCAAGCAGAACTCGGTTTCAGCTTACAAGCTAAAAGAAAAACAGATGGAACTTAACTGACCAGAACTAAAACTAAAACAGTATCTCCCTACTAGGTGGAATAGTATCTATATTATGCTGGAAAGACTAGTAGAAAATAAACAGCCATTACACATTAGCTCTTTCTGATTTAAAGAGCGCCTGAAAACTTAACCCTTTCGGACCTGATGGTACTTATATATCCCATACTTCAGGTGACTGATGGGACATACTGTCCCATGGATATTCAGCGCAGGACTGAGGATCTATATTATCTTTTTAAATGGGACAATGCATCCCATATCGTTCGGGGATCTTCACTTTATGTTTTGACATAGGCAGTTTTGAGCTGGCAACATTATTTTTTAGTCTGTGGTAAGATAAAAAGCTGACGGTAAACACGCTACAGTTTCTAATAAAAAAATTATGTGGTTTTAAGCTGTTTTTAAGTAAGTTTTCATATTTATTTTGTTCTATAGCTTTAATAATTTATGTTAACGATATTTTACTAACAAAACATTGGTTTTTTGAAAAGGAATTTTGATATTGGGACTCTGGATCCCATCAGTCTTTTTTAAACTTAACCATCTAAAATGTAAAAGAGTAAATGTGTTTGAGGCTTTGATGCATATTGCGGGGTGTTATTAGCACTGCTTTTGCCGCTGTTCTATGATTTCATGTTTGTTTCAGAATGGCTTCAAAACGTAAGTATGATAAAAAGTCGCTAACGGAGGATGAAATTAGTGAGTATTTAAATGTGGAATACTTAGATGATGATGAAAGCTCATTTGACGAGTCTATCGGAAGCGACGACGTGTATGTTCCTCCAAAGAATTTACGCACTAGACGTAACTTTCCTGGTGAATCCGATAGTAGTAGTGATACTTGTTTGAACATCAAGATCCACTCGCAACACAGGAAGCTGAAGAAATAGAAAATGCAGCAACAGATCAAATTCTGGAAACAGAAGGTGCAGTAGGAACTGAAGTCAGTGAAGTAGGAACTGATGAACTTATTCATAATGACAGTGTCGTACTGTCATTCTTCAATCTTGCAATAAAATTCAAAGATCCACAGCCTCCAATCCTACAACGAGTAATGCTCCAACCAGACGGAACTGCAAGTAGATCAGGTATTTCGGGACCTGCTGGGAGACGAGGAGTTATCTCAAGACATATCTCTTGATTTGATTCATAGTGTGCTGACATGGTAAACCGTAGGCCGATGTAAAAAATTTCGAAGAAATAAACACAACTCGTAATTTTTTTTTTTAAAGTCATCATAAACTCGATGTCACGATAGTCTGTTTGGGCGAAGGCAATGTTGGTTACTCACAAACACATTTAAGAGCTAGACAAAAACAAAGGAATTCCATAAATAGTAGAAACTCATTTTCTTGCACATCTTCGGGACCCGAGTTAATGTTTGAAACAAAGAACACTAAGTGAAGTTTGAATGGATTTTTGTCTGAGTGGACACATAATTCAGGCCCTTTTACTTGTTAAAAGTGAAACCAAGGCTCTTAAAAACGTCAAATTTGGCGCATTTTGAAATTAATTACCAGATGTTACTACAATTTATTCGAAAGTGAAGTGAATACAACTTGATACAAAAAAAAAAACTTACAAAATGTACCTTGATAACGTAAGATTTTTTTTGACAAGAGAAGGCTGTCTTGCTAGTAACGCGGACGATCTCCTGCCTGGCCGAGTGGAATACTAGTGAATTTGATTTTAGGTTGTGCATTTTGGTTTCAGATGCAGGGCTAGAAAGGAGAACAAAAGCTGATGTTGAGGGCTGGGAGAACATTGGAGTCCAGGGTTCTGTCCCGGCTACAATAAACAAATAGAGTATCTCGGCTTAGAGGGAATTTTAATACGCTTCGCGGCGCTTTAGAAAGTCCTGAATAGCCCCATAACTTGATGAATTCAAGGCCAGTTTCTGGCGTAAGAGTCCCTAGCTTCAAAGTTCTCTTGGTTTGACGATGGGTTAACCTACGATCCACCCACGCAGTCAGCCGCAGTCCCATTCTATTTGATTAATTAAACTCATATCATGTCAACCTCGAATAGACCGTACAAAAAAATGAATTGATAAGTCAGTACAAAAAATGTAGGTTCGAACCGAGCTAATACAAGCGAAGCGGAGACGAACGAGCAAATAGAGACCGTTAGAGTTGATTTTGAAGAAAATCATTGAGTTTGAAAACAAGGTAGGACAATTAAACTCAAACGCGAGCTTAGTAAGCAGCGAAAGAGCTAGCGGTTCATCTTATGGGGCGACAGAAATAATTAATAGCGTGAACAATGAGACAGTTAGTAGTAGCCAGGGATCGGTTAGTCTAACATCCGCAAGTACTAAAGTGGCGTCATCCGAGACACGGAATATATACGTAGTACAGCCTTTGATAAATATGCCGACTTTTGATGGGAGGCCATTTACAATCCTATTACATTCTTAAAACGGTTAAAAATATATATATGAAAGAAATAAATGGAGCGTGAAATTGACATAGCGCTAGGTTGTATTACAGGGCACGCGCGCATTGTAATGGATTTATATTCAAAGAGTTGGATCACTTTAGATTTTGAGACGGATTTTAAACGCATCTACTTGACCGAACAAATCAGGAATCTGTAAGATATAGATTAATTAATTCGGTTTATACAGGTGATTCAGGGATGACAATGTCCGAACATTTTGCCGAAATTGTCGAGTCGATGCAGGCTTTAACTACAGCTTTTAGTGAGCGAGACTTAGTTAATACCATTATGCGTCATTACACGATAGACATACAACGCTTATGGTTTACTAGAACCGAGGAAGGTAACATTTTTAACGGAGTAAATTTTCTTAGGAACATTGAGCATAACATTGTAAAAAAGCCAAAAGGAGTTGCTAGAGGAGAAGTAGGATATAGTTCGAGAGGTGGGAGGTCCAATTGACCACCTTAACCTCGGCCTGCTGTAGCAACGATTACAGCTTATAGGGGGAGAGTTAGAAATATCTCGAGAAATAACTCTACGAGGGGACGTGGTTACTACCAAGGTCGTTCAGGTTATAAAGGAAATCATCGTAGGCCCGCGTTAACTATGATTGAGCCGGAAAGGGGTATCGCCAGACCGGCTATCAGTTCGTGAAAGAGGGCGAGTCTCAATGAACTAGCGAAAGAAAGCGATAAGAAAGGATTAGCACTTAACAAATCAAAAACAAAGATCATGACAAATGGCAACGAAGATAATAACAAAATAATTGTTGAAGGGGAAGAAATAGAAATCGTTAAGGAGTATATTTACCTCGGTCAACTAGTATCGTTCGAGGACCGAATAGAGAAAGAAGTGCAAAAACGTATCGCACTCGCTTGGAAAAAATATTAGAGCCTAAAAGAGATAATGAAGAACAAAGAAATAAATATACGAATAAAAGCGAAATTATTTGATGTGACGATTCTCCCTTGTTTAACCTATAGCTGCCAAACATGGGCACTTAGACTAGTAGACGAAGAAATTGCTATCTGTCAACGAAAAACGGAAAGAAGCATGTTAGGGATAAAATTATCCGATAAAATTATCGGAATCAGGAAATTAGAAAACAAAACAAACGAGAGTTACTGATGTCGTTACACAGATAAGAATGCTGAAGTGGAAATGGGCAGGACATGTCTGCAGGGAGAATAAACAAAAATTGACAAAAATACTGACGGAGTGGCTACCACGAAACGTGAAACGTAGCAGGGGACGACCAATAAGACGATGGACTGATTTATTTAGACAGGTCAGCGGACCACTATGGATAAGACATACTCGTGACAGAGATTCATGGAGGGAGCTGGGGGAGGCCTGCGACCAACAGGCGACTTCTACCTGATACTACACTTCTACCTGACACTACACTTCTACCTGACACCACACTTTCACCTGACATTATTATACTTAATTTGACCAATTTGACAATAAATAACTATCGAATACTAATGAAAGTGATAATAATAACAGCTTACAATATATAAAGTAAATATGACAAATAGTAAGCAAAATTACTTGAGAGAATAGTTAATAATATATGTATTAGTTAAAAAAGATAGTAAATTGTAATATTATGACAGGTATGAATTAAGAATTAAATGTAATGTCCCTGATCATGGATAAAAAGGGTAGTAGAATAAAGGCTATTTTTATTTTTATTTTATTTACTAAGTTACTTCTACTATTATATTTTTATTTACTTGTATGAGTTTATGTGTTTACATGAGTCGCATTCCCCATACATGAACACTTTGAAATATAAATCACAAACTGTCGTTGAAATTATGTATTTCGACCAAACCAATTTTAATTATGTTGCTTTGAATTGCATGTTGGCGTGTTTGATACTGCCACAGGTCTCTTTAAATTTTTAACAGTGGGTTTCGCTACATATAACGGTCTGTATTTCTTGAATGTACTAAAACTTGTTCATCTTTATGTCTGTACTTTATTTACAAATCTTTTGTGTAGTTTTCAAGTTGTCCAGTAAATACCTCTTCTGCCTTTTGGTTTTGTTACATGTTAGGCACTCTTTTTTTCCGGTACTAGCCCGACTTACATCAACTCTCATGTAAAACTTGTTGATAGTATTGATCATTTCGTTTGTTTTCTGTATTTTTTTAAATTATTCTTTAGGCCTAGCGACTGCATCAATTTTGTTTTCAGTTTATACTTATTTACTATTTCACTGTAGACGATTTCTTTAATTGCTTTTTAGTTGGTCTTGGAGATGAGAAAAATTATCTTTCAGAGATTTTTTGAGTACATTATGCTCGAGTAATGCCTTCTTGACTTTAGAAAAAACTTGCCAAGCCCCATGATCTTTTATAAAGCTGTTCAGCAGTTTCTCTTAAAATAAATGAGTCGATGAGTGATTAATATTGTGTAGCGCTCCATTTAGTATTTCATCGCGATCTCGAAACACTTTCTGTTTCAACTCAATCGTCTCTGCCTGATGGGCGCACGCACACATATTGTAGAAGATTGTCCGATATCACATCGAATTGCGAATCCAGCGATAAGAGTATTCTTAACTGCTTTTAGCAGTCCTGCACCTGGACATTTCCTGACGATAGCATTTAACAGGTTTGCTGCCACCCCCGCACGGGTGCGGGGTGAGGTGTACATACGCGGGGCCGTCCACGCACCGGTGCGGTCTCGCGTCCATAGTAAATTCTTAGAATCAGTTTGGCGCCGGCATCGGGCCAAGAACACTGTATTTGGATCGGCACTGTGGTTGAAATTTTAAATTTTCTTCTTACCGTCTTTTTGGTTTTTTCGTAATTTTGACGGTTCAGTTTTTATACACAAATAACGAATAATAAAAATGGATTACAGAGAAGGCTCTCCTAGACCTAAAAGGCAGCGAAAACAATTGTTTTCTGTTTTGAATGACAGTGAAATAGAAGAGGCACTGTATTCTGATAATTCTGAAAATGACTACTATTGTTTTACAGAAAGAAGAAATGTTATAATCAAAAATTAGAATATTTCATTTCAATTGAATATAATGTATCATTATTATTGTTTGTAATCGAACTATATAATCAATGTAATACATAAGAATAGAACAGTACCATATTATATTTAGTGATAAAGATAAAATTAATGTACTTTACTAACCATACTAACGATACTAACAAAAAAAAAAAAGTATATAACCACATAGTTTTGTAATAATAGAATAAATATTTCATGTAATCATAGAATAAGAAGGTAATCATACTAACCAATATAATCATAGAATAAGTTTTGTAATCATAAATTTAAGGCAGATAAAAATTAAAAAGAAAACCATAACTATGTAATAGATACCTATAAGTATTTTATGTAATCATCATGTATGAACGTTCATAACTAAACTGTTAATATTGTATTCAAAAAAAAAATGTATTTCATATTTTTTTTTAAAAAAAGGGGTGAAGATGTGGTATGGTAGTAGGTACTAGTTAAATATTACTCATAAGAAAGATATTTTAAATTAATTAGTAACGGACCACACACGACTGTTTGTTTATAAATACCTTTCCCTAAACGGGATCATGTTATTCGATACCGACATTCGATCGGTACATATGATCTATAACTCGTGTTAAAGGTCGATAACCTGCCCTAAATACCTAAGTACGTTACACGTGTCACCCCACTCCATTGTACCACTATATATAGGACTAACTCTGAATAAAGCCAAGGAGAGCAGAATAGAACAAACATTCGAGTTGTTTTACTTAAACCTTAGACCCACATTACAACAGTTTTCACAGGCGTAACGCAAACCTAAGTCTTAGGCAACCGGAAAACACCAGTGCTGCAAGGTCATTGGCATTCAACAAGACCGCAGTCAATGATTTCTTTCAAAACCTTGAAAATGTACTTGTAGCGTTGCACACTACATCTCTTTGGTCCAACCCCGAATTGTGTCTATGACAATTCGACACGACGTCGAGAGACGGGCAACACCGAGTCAGTCGGGCAGCGGTCGAGGCACGCGCGAGTGCGCTCCGACCGTATTTTTTTTTCTTTTCGTTCGCCATGGCGTGAACGGCTTTTCACCCCTCCAGCGGTGGCTGGAAGAATTTCCCCTTTCGTGAGGTCCGCTTCGCGACCGCGTTCTTAACGCCCCGGGCGCCGACTCCCCGGGGAACCCAAATCTTTTTAAATGTCCTAAAGCGGCAGCCAATATGGCGCCAGCCACGAGATTGGCATGAAGGAGAATTGATTTTATGGCGGCCACGCGACGCTCCGCGACACCTTAGCTGCGTAAGAAGTTATCTTTGTATCGAGCCAGTGTTTGAAAGTGCAGTGTTCGCGAGTCTGACATTAAACGGTGCTTCCCACATCGTCTGCGCCAGCGCCCCGGTCACCGAGCGCCGCCATTTTGGCGGCCCAGTACGCCCGAGCCCACGCCTCCCAGGCGAGTCGCCACACACCCCGCATCATCCTTCGGACATCGGAGGCGGCTTTCATCACACCGGTGGTTCCCGCACGCGACACCCTGTCGGCGTAGCGCGAAACGCCGGCGCACCGCTCTTTCGGGTTTTGTGCTTCACCGTGCCGACAAGCGCGCACTCCGGACCGTACAGGGAAGTGACCCCACCTGTCTTATGCCCTTCAGGCTGTACTCCTGACTCTTTGTGAAAATAACGCTAAGCCCATAGCATATATTAGCTTACATTCGACATAGCCTATAACTAATTAGCATACTAATAGGAACAATTTGTTAATCTGGAATATAATAATCCTGTATTTGTTACTTCTCTAACTTGTTTTAATTTTAAATTCCTATCCCTGATAATCATGAGGTGCGGTGAGTTTTGACTGGCGTGATCGAACGGCCTTTGTCCAAAAAGTCCAACCTCTAAAGCGACTCAGCGTCTGGTCCTCTAACTATCCTACAGTGTAGCGGGACGTGCAGGGGACGCCGCGGTGTTACAAGTCATCCTGATTTAACCGCCGCCATTTTCCCCACACTGCAACACCACCACTGCATCAACAGCATTATCACGCTACAAATATGGCGCCCGAATGAAAAAGTCTAACCAGTCACTCAACCCGCTCCCGCGATTATCAAGTTTAGCATCATTCAATATAAGCATTCTGCATTGCTAACTTCCGTTTAATATAAACTTAGCATAATCTGTGCTGTGCATAAACGTCTCTGTGATTTCTTTATCATCTAGCAACATATTATCTATGTCTGGTACGGATAATATCTGTGGTCCTGTTTATGCCAATTGACTACCGATGGTCTATGACACGTTGACGTTCGATACGTCAACCCTGCCAAATAAATGTCTTTTGAAATTGACAGTTGACACATTAATACGTCAACCTGCCAAACAAACGTCGTTCGAAATTGACAATAGACTCATTAAGAAATTCAACTCAATCTTGCCAAGTTTAAAAGCAACTACATTATTTAATAATCAAACTAAACCTATCGGAACATTGACATAATTAGTGCCAGTGTTTAACTATATGTAACATAAGTGTCAGTTCACCAGTGTAATCTCAACTAAGAAAAGTGTTTACCTGCGCGTAACCACACGTAGCGGGACCGTCATAAACTCAGTCAGAGCCCCTAAGGTAATTTAAATTATTATTTAATTCATACTTAACAACATGGATAAGTCATCTGACAAAACTACCGGCCCAAGTCATACCCCAATAACCACACAGACCATCCCCAGTGCCCAACTACCACCAGAGTCCTACGTTGACACCAGACCCCGGCGTACACAGGCAAATATAACTGCAAACACGCAAGTAACTTATTCAACCTTCACAACGCCATATAGCACACCTACAAAACCAGCGTTAACACCACCATCTTCACTGAATAAAGAACCACTACCAGTGTACCCGGACCTCAACTCATCCGCGAAGTCGGACAGATCAATTATATATAACATGCACAACCTTACTAACTTAAAATCTTGGAATATAAATATAACGGGGATTCATGCGTCTATGATTTCCTCACCAGAGTTGAAGAGGTACGTGCAGCTAAAGACGTTGGTACGGACATCGTTCTGAGGGGATTTTCTGAATTCTTACAAGGCACAGCATTGCAGTTTTATAGACAAATCAAACATAAACTCACATCTTGGGAAGACATTTGCACAGAATTCAAAAACAATTTCCAACCCGTCGACTTTGAATACCATACAGAGAAAGTAATAAGAAACACATTTCAACAAAAAAATCAATCAGTGTTCACCTTCGTCACACATATAAGAGACCTTAACTCTAAGCTAACCCTCCCTATACCAGATCACTCCCTACTTGAAATAATAAAACACAACTTGTTACCAGACTTTGCACCCCTTCTGGCGAACAATACTATCAATTCATTAGAACAACTATTGACACTTAGCAGAAATTTCGAAGCGTATACCAGACCAACTCAACACGAGAGTCGGCCCAGTACCTCTAATCAAAACAAAACATATAACAACAATCATAATTCAAATCAAAAAAATAATTCACATAGCTGGGACATATGCCAAAAATGTAAAAGGCGGGGGCACAATTATAAGGAATGCCGATCTGTGAAGGGCATCTTATGTTTCAAGTGTGGTACTCCTGACGTACTAACCCACTCGTGCCCAAAATGCTCCCAAACCCCCAGACAACCAAAACCAACGTTCAATAAAAACAAAACCTTTAGCAACCAAAAAAACTAGCTTACTCCGGGGACGACCACTACACTACACATCATAATGACATATCCCCGGATTTAGACCTAATACACAAAGATAATAGGTTGTATGTCAACTTCAAAGTACACCAACACAACTTAGTAGGTATGATAGATTCGGGCGCGAATACGAGTGTCCTCGGGAAAAATTTCCATAACTTCTTCACAGATTTCTTTCCGATAAAGAAAACATACTTAAACGCCAGAACAGCCGATGGTTCCTCCCTCAAAGTGGTAGGTTCAATAAACATCCCAGTATACGTACTGATAAAGTATAAGTTCACTGCTGACGAAATATATAATTTTGATGAATCGAGGATATCATAGGAGTTATGAGCACCCCAAAGATTTTGGCTGAAAAAAATATAAAACAAGTTGGTCAACTTGTATCAGCAGGAGAACTTGTTACATTTGGAGCAATTATTTCTGCTAGTGGGAATACAATTCCACCACTATTTATATTTCCCAGGGTTAATTTTAGGGACCATTTTATGGCTGGTGCTCCAGAAGGCCTGGGAGTAGCTACAAGGACTGACTGGATAAATTCCACTACATTTTTAGAGGTGCTTAATTTTACCTGCTTTCCCCTATAATTCAGTTCAAGTACAAATATTAAGTACTCTGATTACTCGGTGCATAGAAAAAATGGAAGAAAACAGTAAGTGGAACGGGAAATATGTGTCATTCAAATGCTTTTTTCTGCTTTTTTGTGGCATAAAAAATATGAGTGTAGAATGAGAGGGAATTATCAAAACAAGAGTAACCAAGGAAATATGAATGCAGGATTTTCACATGCATGAAGACGAGGTTACCATGGATATAAAAACTCAGGGTTTCAAAAACAATTACAAAGAGTTACAGGACGTGGACGATCCGAGAGGAAGCAGTTACTATCTTCAGCAGAGAGGCGTGATTCCCAAGAAGCTTTTCCTAGTAGCTATCTAGCTTATATTTGACAGGTGTAATTCCCATCCGACACGACATAAATCAACGCTATCAAACGCCGGCGATCTTGAATTAAATAAGGTACTCGTACGATGTTTATCACCATCTTACGTTGAAACATCATTTGCACTTACATAAATATCTTATTTATCTCTAGATGAGTATTCCGGTTGTACCCGCGCCAGTGGCACACATGTTCCCTGTCCGGGTGGAAGAACCCCGCATGCAGGAGCACAACATACGGGAACCGAGGTCCCCATCGATACCGGGTCGGCAGGATTCTCGAGTGGTCTTAGACAACTCCAACGAGCAAATAGACCCCACAATTCCGGACAGGGTGAGGTGTACTGTAGAACCGGAGCCCCCATTGGCTGTGGCTCGACCGGATTCCCGGCTGATCCTGGAGGACACAGAGGAGCAAGTAGACCCTATACCCTTGGACCCGATAACTCACGGTGACACGGAGGATGCCCCGGCTCAGCGGCCTACGGACCCGGAAATCCATTCGGCGTGCGTCGATTCTGCTGGAGCGGAGGATGTCCGGGGACACCGAACTAGCCCTCAGACTCGGGAGGGCACGACGCGCGAACCGGGTGTGGAGGAGAGGGGAGCGGGAGGCGTGCCTGCGTATGACACGCCGGCCTCCTCCGGCTCCTCGGGCACCTCTAGTTCGAGTTCGTCCAGCTCGAGTTCATCGGACTCATCCTCGCGCACACACGTCACAACAGACAGGGTAGTACCGGACGCCTCGGGGAGCGCAGAGGTGCGGGGGGATGCGCCGGTCGCAGGCGACCAAGAGAGTGCCTCGTGCACCCCTTGCACCAGAACATCTGCGGACGAAGTCGTGGATGTGAGGATACAGAACGCGGGCGAGCCTCGGAGGGTTGGGAGCAAGTCCGGGGACCATTCCCCCGCAGAAGAGGGAGAGTGGGGGTCAAAGCGGCGGCGCGGGCTGGAGGTCGGCCCCGGCTTCCAGTGTGTGTTATGTGGGGAGTTTACATTAAAATTCCCACGCGTGTGACATACCCGTGTTCCGGGCGAAACAGGGCTGGCTCAGCTAGCTTTTCCATAAATCTAGCTTATATTTGACAGGTGCAATCCCCATCCGACGCGAAATATTATACATCAACGCCACCAAACGCCGGCGATCTTGAATTCAATAAGGTACGATGTTTATCACGACTCTACTGACGTTACTCATTCCTTTTTCGTGCGAAGCAATAACGCCGAAACGAAACGATCAGGAAAAACCAGAAAAATATAAACGAAAAATCAGGAAATTGGAAGGTAACAAGTAAGAAAAAGATTGACGTGGAATACGGCCACGAATTCAACCATCGGATGAGCAAAATCTGTAACATTTCCCTAAAGTTAATTAAGGTTCTGTTGAGATGGTCCCGCATCTCGCTAACTATTTCTCACGGATAAAATAATATTCAACTCTAAAAATTTTAACAAAAAAAAGTATGCGAAACATATAAATAAATAAATAAATATACACTTAGCGGCACGGAATGTAGCCCAAACATAAAAAACCGATAACAGGCGAACTTGGTATCGCAAATGAGATTTTTAAGTGGCAGATTGTCGACACTTTTGTTTTGGTTGATTTAAGGGGGTAAGCACAAAAAAAAGTTGTTGTTTAACTACAGCGATGCTTAAAGTTAGTTTGTTGCTAGAACGCACGAAAGATGTTAGTTAAAATTCAATATTCAAAAGATGGTTCATTTAAATTTTGATGCACTTTTATTCATTTTGTATCCTAATGTATATGCATTCTTTTTTGGCTTTTAGAATCGGATACAATACCTGTATCTCCAGCTCAAGTCGCTCAAGCTGCGTGGCTTAGGAGTCAGGGGCAAACGCAGCAAGAGATTGCTGAATTTTTAAATGTACCGCGGACAACGCTTAGATACGCCTTGAAAAGATATGATGAGACCGGACTGTACACAAGAAGACCAGGAAGTGGCGGAATCAGGTGTGCATCAGCGCAGGATGTCCGTTTCATCACTCTCGCAATTTTAAGAAATCGGTTTCTTACTGCGGTAGAAATAAATAATCTTCAAACGGCGAGAGGGGTCAATGTTAGTGAGCGAATCATAAGAAGGAGAATGGACGAACGGAACCTGCGTTCCCGGAGACCAGCGCGAGGTCCAGAACTTCTCCGGCATCATCGCGTAGCTCAACTTCGATTCGCTCGCGAGCACGCAAATTGGAATCACGAGCAATGGAGTAAAGTTTTATGGACCGATGAATGCAGAGTGGCTTTAAGAGCTCCAGATGGTCGTGAACGTGTGGAGAAAGGTTTTTACCAATCACTACCAGGCAAACCGTCATCTTCCATGGGGGATCAATTATGCTTTGGGAAGGTATAAATACAGACGCACGTACTGAGTTGGTGGTGGTTGAAGGTAGACTTACAGCAGTGCGGTACATTGCAGAGATCCTCGAAGCTCATGACGAAGAATTTAAACTAATGCACGATAATGCACAACCACACACCGCACGATGCGTCAACGATTATCTTTCAGAGGTCAGAATTCCTAAATTGAACTGGCCAGCCCGAAGCCCAGATATGAATCCCATAGAACACGTGTGGGACATTCTTAAAAGATGCATTCGATCAAGTCTTAACCCTCCAGAGTCTCTGTGAACTGACTGCAGTGGTAGCGGCCTGGGAAGAAATTCCTCAAGTGGATATCAAAAACATAATCCACAGCATGCCTGATCGCATGCAGGCGGTTATCAGGGCCAGAGGTGGAAATACCCGCTACTGATTAGCTTTAATTTGTTTAATAAAAATTAATAAAATTAATTAAGTTGATGTGTATTAATCAATTGCATTAAGATTTAAATAAAAAATAAATGTTTTTAACGACAAAGTACAACCATTGTACGAATCATTTTGACAATAACCTACTTTGTGGGTTTGGGCCACATTCAGTGCCGCTAAGTGTATTATAAATTTCTAAAGTCGGCAAAACCCTGTCTACGGAACGCTATTTAAAATTAACTTGTAAAACTTTCGAAAAATAAACAAAAATAGAAATCCGAGATCCAAAGCGATTCACAATTTATGAGGGTTCAAAAACACATTTAAACTATAAAACAAAAGAGGCAAATATTCTTAAACAATGTAGCGGAAAGGCCGAAAAACCATAAATCCTTTTTGTAGAATGGTTGTTAAAATATCATGCCTTAATGCTACCCAGATGTTTTCCGATAAGGTAAAGTTGTATAAAAAATTAAAGAAACTTTTGAAAGCGCTATAACAAGTACAAAATATAGAGACAGGAATACTTCGCTGTCTCGCTCTAAGACAAAACTACACTCGCGAGCAAGCTAATCGACTCAACCAGCTACTGCGCAAATATGTTCTTTTCTAAAAATACCTATATATTTTATTCATAAAAAACATATGCCCGTTAAATGCTTTAGACTTAAGCTTTAAATTAACACCATCAGCATGAGAAAATATTCAGTACTTTTTACGTAAGCAATTTAAATAGACATATAGGAAAACTGACTAATTGCGGTACCAATGAGTTGTGCTACTAACAACCCCCATAAAACCCTCCATAACCGGTTTTTCTTATCAGTCGCTTATCAGAAGTTGACCTGTATACATCTCCAGAATTTCGATTCATTGTTTTTACCAAAACTATGGACACTACGCCTGAAGAAGCTGCTCAAGTTGTTGCCCTCTTAAGACAAGGACTCGGTCAGCGTACAGTCGCTGCTCAGCTTCACTTGAGCTAGTCTTCTGTGTCAAGGGTATACAGAAGATTTCAAGAGACTGGAGCCTTTAATCGGAGACCAAGAACTAGCCGCCAACGGTGTACTTCAGAGAACGATGACCGTTTTATTGTATCAACCTCACTGCGAAATCGGCACCTGACGGATGTGGATGTGCAGCAGGAACTGAGACGCATTCGGGAGGTGGCTGTCAGCGAGTGGACAGTAAGAAGACGCTTGAGGGAAGCCAACCTCACCTCAAAACGACCTGCCACGGGCCCGAAACTGACTGCAGCCCACCGGCAAGCTCGCCTACAATTTGCACGAGAACATTTAAATTGGAGTGTTGCGCAATGGCGGTCAGTCTTGTTCACTGATGAGTGCAGGATGTGCCTGCATGGCAGTGACAGGAGAGGCCGGGTCTATAGGCGTCCAGGCGAGCGATTTGCGCAGCGCTGTTTCGCTGAGACGACAGCATATGGCGGTGGCTCTTGTATGATGTGGGCCGGTATATCTTTAGAGGGAAAAACAGAACTCGTTTTCGTGCCCGGGGGAGGCCTGACAGCTGACCGATACCTAACCGACATTCTGCTTGACCACGTTGTTCCCTACGCAGGATTTGTTGGTGAAAACTTCGTGTTGATGCACGACAATGCCCGGTGTCATACGTCGCGACTCGCGTGTCACTCGGCAGTTTCTAAACGATGTCAATATACAGGTGATGGATTGGCCTGCGCTCAGTCCAGACATTAATCCCATCGAGCACTTGTGGGACCAGCTCAAGAGGAAGGTCCGGTCCAGAAATCCAGTCCCTTCGACCATCAACGAATTGAAGGTGGCCTTGTTAGAGGAGTGGGACGGAATTCCTCAAGACTCTGTCAAAAAATTAATAAGATCCATGAAGAAACGACTGCACGCGGTGATTAGAGCTAGGGGGGGAAATACAAAATATTGAAAAAAAAAATAAGTCAGAGTTTGTTTTTTTAATGTTTTGTTTTTTATGTAACCACGACACATTTTCCGAAATTCCCATTTTCCGCCCTTTCTCATCCAGACAGCATTTATTTAAAATGTACTGAATCAATCATGGCAATATTGGTACCAACTTAAAGCCTAGGTTTCAAGCTTTTAAATGATATATCGCTTTTTTAAAAAACTTAGACATTTTTCGAAAAATGAATGTGTTTATGCGCGCCGATGTGTTGAGTCGATTAGCTTGCTCGCGAATGTAGAAGTGAATCCAGGGGCGGGGCCAGAGGTGTCGGATTATTGGTCCCTTCAAAAATCATCTAATGAACTAAACCAATCACGTGTCACCGAGCCATCGAGGAAACAAATTACGATAAGACAGAGTGATTTCGGGGCGGTTCGTTTCTTGCTTACAGGAAGGGAGGGCGAGAGAGGGGACGCGCTGCGCTCGCAACGCGAGAGATGCATTCAAGCTTCGGCGCTGGTCATCCAACGACCTTTAGCAAGTTGCTCGTACCTCTTATTATATTAAATCGAGTCAGTGTTAACCCTTTTGCAACTTGTGTAAATTAAATTTGTAAAGTCTAAACACGTTGTAATATTTTGCTTTAATTATAATTTAAATTAGAGTTGTGTTAGTGACAAACAGGCGAGACGGGTGTCAGAGATTTGGTTTTTCACAGCTGTAATTTAGAACTTTGGAGCTAGAGACATGAGACAAATTGTGAGTTAAACATAATGGATCCTGACACGGAACTCCAGGTCGTTCATCATCAGGAACGAAGGAGCGGAAGACAGCCAAGGTCTGAGCTAGATTGGGTTTTACGGGCGTGCATGTTTGCATAATTTTGTGCCTTTTATTGATTTTGTATGGAAAGGTTTGGCAAAAATGCACCTTATAAAATATCGCTCGCACCACGTGCGATATTACACGTGTTATCGGCTGCTTTAAGATAATGATGGGCAATATAAATTAAATTATTAAACTATTAAAATATTATTAAACTATATTATTAAACTTGGAATAAACCAGCTGTGAGGTTAGATCGGTTATTGTAAATACTTATCTTTAGGCTAGAGTTTGTATATAACGGACTCGGCAGCGAAACGAGCGATCAGTGACGGGTTGCCATATGACTGTGTGCCACTGCAGAACGAAATTTTAACTAAACTTAAACAGAATTGCATGTCAGACTGGAAGTTATATTTTGACGAAAGATCCCGACTCAAAGGAATTTGGTACAAAACAATAGTGGGCCAGCTACCTCGTTTTCCATGGTTCGAAGGGGCCAAGATGAAAAGAAATGATATAATTAAGCTGTTACGACTTCGTTCCGGGCACATTCCATCAAACAAATTCAAGTATTTAATGAAAAGATTTTTTACACCAAATTGCATAGACTGCGGGGACGCTAAGATTGAGGATGTTTATCATATTTTGATGGAATGTGACCGAAACGAAGCAGAGCGTCCGCTTCTCCTTAAAAACAATTACGATGTGGGCTTATGCAACTGCATATTAGCAACGCCACTGTCCAAGGAGGCACGGTCACTCATTAAAATGTTATAAATAATTATTAATTTGACGTTGTTTAGTGGAAGCTTTTGTAGAAATGTGTTGGTAACCTACGGGGGTGTCATAGTCAACTCTGACTAAACCCCTATTAAAAATAAAGAATAAAAAAAAAAAAAAATATAATAGAGTATGTGTTCTGTCTCTACCAATGTCGATGTATATTGTAATGTACCGTTTCATTCTTGTACGCATGTGTGTGTGTAATTTTTTATTAAGATGTACCTATATGATGCCAGGAGTTTTTTCATTTGAGTGCTCCGTTTTTCTCTCGTTGGCTAGGAATAGGAACGGAATCCCAGCTACCAGTTGTTCCGCAGAACGTGCATTCTCCTCTCTGAAACGCATTCATACTTATTTGCGAAATACACAAGGACAAGAGCGGCTTTCAGATGTATCCATGATTGATATAGAAAAACCTTTGTTGAGTAAATTGAAACTTTCAGCGACCTTTTACTCGGGTGTAATACAATCATTTTTAAAAAAAAGATAGAAGGTTCGATTTGCAATATAAATAATTTGTTTATATTTGTTTGTTCCTATCAGCACTTCTCAGTATCACATTTATTCTTACAAACGTAATAAAACGGCTTTTTTCAAAGCCACATATATTTCCAATTGATTTTTGAACATCATTGCGGTTACAATCAAGATTGACGTGAAAGAAGAATGAAGAATTAAAAAATGTTTTGAAATCCTTAAAAAAGATATCTGGCTTGCCCTAGTCCTAATTTCCAAAACCGCCACTGAGGAAAAGCAACAGGGATTATAAGCTCGGGACAATTAAAGACGTGATCATCACACAAGTTGTGAACCTTTCATGTTAGAAAGGTTCGCTGTTTAAAACTATCAAATAGACAGGAAGAACAACAAGGATTATAAGCTCGGGACAATTGAAGACGTGATCATCACACAAACGGTACTGTGTTAATAATAATCAAATTGTTGACATCACCCTAGCAGATGGTAGTATTAAAACCACGAACCTATTAGCGGCAACCGTGGATTACTGATCAGTGATCGAGTCCTGCCAATAAAATTTTCAACAACTCCAGTGGCGAGTAACAACCGTAGTCTACTGGGAATAGACTTTTTGGAATCATCAGGAATTATACTTAATTTCCCGCAGCGTGTACGGCATTTTATCGATGATCAAGGTACTAAGTTTCCTTTTCTGCCACTAATCCATCCCGCTGAAGAAAACGAAACGTTTATCCTTTAACGAATCAGAAATTGAGTACAATAACGAGCGAGTCTATATCAGACTTCTTAGAATGGGCAAGAAATATTGTCATTTAAAAATACAAGATTTCATTTACACCACATCCAAGGTAAAACCTTGCACAACGGCCTACTTACTCTTAAAATCATAAATCTCACCGGTTTTCAATCATTTGCCGGTATTGCCAATCTGAAGGACACATTTTAATAAATTGCAAAAACCTCAATATAACAGTAACCACTTCCGTGTATCACAAGCATAAATACCCGGTCGAAATTCTAAGACCTAAGTCATTCTCAAAACAAGGCCCCAGTCGCGTAAATTTGTGCATGATGTGAGGAATATTGTGAAATATATAAAGAAAAGACAAGATATGATATTGGAATTGAAAAGAAGACAAAAAGAAAATAAAATACCAGAAGGAAAAACTCCGAAAATCATGTTAGATGTAAAATCACGCCTGAGTCTTCACCACGGCAATCATTCGAAAATAAGAGTGGAACACACTTTATTGATTTGAAGATATATAAATGTGACGAAATTAAAGCTGTTCAATCAATTGACTGGTGGCGACATTCTATAATATGCATAAATAATAGTTCCAACGAAGACACGGAAGCACAACGTCATTTAACAATTTTATAATAAGCACAAGAAAGGAGAACAGAAAATGCCCCCATGCCAATGAAAATTGAATGCAGCAGTTCAAGATGCCGAGACAGAACAAAACAGTGCTTTGATCTCTAAGATTCATTCCACCCTACCTTCAAACATACTAAATGAAGAAGATCCACTCAAATACTACAACAATGAAACAATACTACAGCCTTCTACTGCTCCCACTCCTTACTTGAGTCCAAGAGAAATAAAACCACTCCCAAGTCCTCATGTTCCTATGGGGACTCGCAAAAGAAAAATTCAGAAGTCTGAGGTGCTTACCAGCACTCCTGTAAAGGAAGAACAAAAAGCTAAATTTGTGAAAGTAAACAACAAAGTACTGAAATATATCGACAAATATTTAAACAGAAAAGTAAAAACTACGCTAGAAAAAAAAAACTAACACGACCAAAAATACTAAAACGACCAAAGCTGGTAAAACGACTAAAAATACTAAATTTAAGAAATCTAAAGCTAAAGAAAATGATGAAAACTACATATGCTTTTTTGTGGAGAAGATTACATTGAAGTAAATGGGCAGCCAGTTGATGATTTGATCCAGTGCAATTCATGTAAGCAATGGAGTCACGAGAAATGCACGGCTTACGAAGGACAAGGCATATTTCTTTGTGACAACTGCACTGATAACTGATTATTCTTTGCACTTTTTTATTATTATTTTTCTTCATATGTTGTCGCTTATATTCTTAGGTAATTGTTTCTTAATTAACGTGTATTCACTTTGCCCTATAGTCCTATCCACTTTACCCGGTGGGTTGGGCAAAGCGGATAGCGGTACCAATTGTAATAATATTATTGATAATATTGATTAAAGTATCAATGTTAAGTAATTTTTGATGACTGTGTTAAAAACTTTAATATATATATTGTGTCTCATTCAGCTGTTTTTTTTCTGTGTCTATCGATTTTCTTTCAATAGGCCGTCAAATGTTAAGGTGTCCGCTTTGCCCGGACTTCCCCTACCACAGTACAGCAGTTGTCCTTAAAAAACACTTTTCTAACTACTACGATTTCATTCTATAATAGCGCCTTAGGCTATTTTGCATAGTTTGCAAAAAAAAACGTACCACGGCTTATTACATCGCATGCAATTAGGCAATGAGACTCTGTGCGACGATCCGTGCTTTCGACTACGAGCGGATACTTTTACATTTATTACAGTAACTATCACACGACACACACCACCTTCGTCTTTTACACATGGATTTTTGATCTTGCACACAAGGTTTTTAGTGTGAGTAAGCCCCGTATAACGTTGAAAATAAAATCAAATGATTTAATAAAAACTTGTCACACTGGTCACTAGCCCGGTCCATCATTTTGGTCAGCTGCACCATTTAGGTCTGCATTTTAATGGCTGTTTATTTGTAGTATTTCACTTTTCAAATAGGTTGTGTATTTTAAGTTTTGGCCGCAACGGCGCGTGGTGTTTTGATAAATTGTTACATAGGAATACATACACCTAAGGTAAAATACCCAGTAGATGACACCCTAATGATTTATTAGTATGTTTATTGACATAGTTTGGTATGAAATCATCTTAGAGGGAACTCCTAATTGTTTATAGTTGCGCAAATTATTCCCCTTTCAGAATGTGACAAGAGTTGTAGCAATAAAACTAATGTGCATTTTTTAAGTTATTTTTAATAAAGTAAAGGTACTATGCTAGTAGTTGACACCCAGTGAAAACAAAAATATTTAGTAGTTGACATAGGTATATTTAGTAGTTGACATAGGTATATTTAGTAGTTGACATAGGTATACGAAAAAGATGTACACAAAAAGAAATGTAATGAAAGTAAATACACAAAGCACTGGAGTAAGTACAGCGAAGAGTACTTCACCGACTTCAACACTCTTCTCGGTTAGCCCGCTACCATCTTAGACCGCATCATCACTTACCATCAGGTGAGATCGCAGTCAAGGGCTAACTTGTAGTGGAATAAAAAAAAATAACCTTAAAAATATCTATATCTCAGACACAATCTCGATCTTCGGCAACCTGTGGTTTTCTTAATATTTTATTTTCTTCGTCAAAGTGTCAACTATTAGTACAGTGTCAATTACTGGTGGTTTTACCTTACCACATACACCTAATTGAAATCCATATATTTTTTGTACATAATTAGAAAAAATATATTAATTTTTATAATTATAATAAAAATGGAACCCTTATGGTGAGATTATATTTTTAGATTGTTCGTAAATACAAGAAAATGCGAAAGAAAGAATATAGTGAAGAAAATTTAGCTGTAGAGGCTGAAAAACCCAAAGAATGAATAGTTATAGATCGTCAGAAATGTTTGGTTTTCCTTGATCAACTATAGTAGCTCATGTAACTGATAGTCGTGGCCAAAAACAGCCAACACCTGGAAAACCAACAGTGTTCTCCAGGCAACAAGAGAAACATCTTGCTGTTTTACTTCATGCCATGGAAAAAGCCGGCCTTCCATTGACAAGGAAGGAAATTAAAACTTAAATTGCTGAGTATATACAAAGAAATGGTATCGTCACCCCGTTTAAAAATGATATTCCTGGAGATGATTGGTGGATAGGTTTCCTTAAGAGGAACAACTTGTCAACGAAAAAGCCACAAAGCGTTGAAGAGGCAATATACAATATATCATTACTAGGTTTATTAAGCCGGTTTTCTACCGCGAGCGGAGCGAACCCATTAAGGACTCCGTTCAACTCGCAAGAGTTAACTGCATACTAGTGTTTCTACCAATAAATAGTCGAGCGGAAAGGATTGAGCGAGCCGAAAGAGTAGAAATGAACTCGCACAGTTCTAGGCAGCGGAGCGGAGTCATTACGGTGTCATTAAGGAATCCGATTGACTCGCAATGACAGATTACATAGCAGCGTTTCCACAGAGAAAGAGGTGAGAGGGGCGGATCGAACGAGTAAAAAGAGTCCGCTACGTCAAGGTCTCGGCAACTATAGGGTGTTTTTTATTGAGGTATAGAACTTTAAGTTGGCATCACTTTTTTAACTGGCGGCCATTTTGTCAGCTGTCAAGTGATCATTATTTAGTTTGGTTTGGCATTTCATCATGAACAGGTTGACAAAAGAACAACTCTTGCAAATCGTGCAAATTTATTTCGAAAATAATGGTTCAGTTCGCGAAGTTTACCGCAAGCTCCGTCCATTTTATGGTCGACATAATCGTCCATCAGAGCAATTAATTCGGTTAACCATGGATCGTTTTCGCACTACGTTTACTCTATGTGATAATACGCATCCGCAAAGACGTCGAACAGTGCGCACCGAAGAAACAATTGCCGCTGTAGAGCAAAGTGTTGAAGAGGACCCGAATGAATCGATTCGCCACCGTGCACAGCAATTGGAGCTTTGTCCATCAACTTTATGGAAGATTTTGCGCAAAGATCTTGGCTTGCGACCTTACAAGATCCAGCTTGTGCAAGAATTAAAGCCGCGAGACCATGCAATGCGTCGTGATTTTGGTGTATGGGCCGAAAATGAGATTGATCTCGATGCTGATTTTCATCGCAAAATTTTGTTCAGTGATGAGGCTCATTTTTGGTTGAATGGCTACGTCAACAAGCAAAATTACCGCATTTGGAGTGAAGAGAATCCACATGAGACCCTTGAGACGCCATTACATCCACAAAAACTGACTGTTTGGTGTGCTCTATGGGCTGGTGGAGTCATTGGGCCATACTTCTTCCGAAATAATGCTGGAGAGTCAGTTACCGTTAATGGAGACCGGTATAGAGCCATGATAACCGACTATTTTGTTCCCGAATTGGATGGCATGAATGTGGATGAGTTGTGGTTCCAACAAGACGGCGCTACATGCCACACAGCGCACGTCACAATCGATTTATTGAAGGAAACATTCGATGAGCGCATAATTTCGCGGAATGGACCTGTCAATTGGCCACCAAGATCGTGTGATTTGACACCATTGGATTATTTTCTTTGGGGATATGTGAAGTCGCTCGTCTACGCCAACAAACCAGAAACGTTAGGGGACAAGTCCCCTAACGTTTCTGGTTTGCAATAACCAACGTTTCTGGTTTGTAATAACGCCACGAATGTTGGCTTCCAAGGAAGCCAACATTCGTGGCGTTATTGCCAACATACGGCCCCATATGCTCGAAAAAGTGGTTGAAAATTGGACCTGTAGAATTGGCTTTATTCGAGCCAGCCGCGGCGGCCACATGCCCGAAATCATATTTAAACGTTAATGGCATAAAATTATCCTTCCAATAAAGCCAAATTGATGGACATTAAAACGATTTTCTTGTGTTTTATTTCAATTCGAAGTTCTATACCTCTAAAAAAAACACCCCTTAGTTTGAAACGAACTCGTTTGCAGTTTCCTCACCCCGCGCTTCTTTCCCTGTCCCACCCACCGCCGGTGTTGCGTGCCGCGCATTCATTGTAGTGCGTGGCAGTCGAGTAACACGTGTTGTTTTGAAATAGAGCGATTTATAGAAGCTGTACGACAATATCCATGTTTATGGAACGTGTCAAGCAATGAATACCGAAATATAGATAAAAAAGAAGCTGCATGGAAATCGATAGTTGATGATTTGAATTTAGCTGAAATAAAAGACGGTAAGTAGGTGTTTTATAAATCAAATATATTAAGTTCAAACAAGAGAATCTTGAAAGGCTATTCTACCTGAGTTGTTAAAGTAATCGCAATATATATTACGTATATTAAACGCTTCACGTGTAGCCCGCAGTCTGTCAAATGCCATGTTGTTGTTGGGTCGAGGATCATTGTCATTTTGAGAATCTGCAGCCGATGTGGTTAGTGACGATATTTGTACAGATAAATAATTATGTAACACGCATGTTGCTTTTATTATGTGATCGACCGTCTCAATTTTGCACTCTATTGGTCGCCGATAAACACGCCATCTAGCGGATAAAATGCCGAATGCATTTTCTACAACATTTCGTGCTCTGCTGAGTCTATAATTAAAGATTCTTTTCGGTCTGTCATTAATTGTATTTGGATATGGCCTCAGTAAATTTTTTCGTAAAGCAAACGCCTTGTCACCTATAAACACATAGGGCACTCTGGCTGAACTATTTTCATCTAAAGGCCGGTCTTCCGGTAAATCTAATTGGTTATTAATTAATCTTTTTCCAAAAACACTATCATTAAAAATACCACCGTCACTGAAACGCCCTAACGACCCAACATCGATGATTATAAAACGTTTGTGTGCATCAACAACTGCCAGTAATACGATGGAATAATATTTTATATAGTTGTAAAATTTACTTCCTGAATGTGGAGGGCATTTAATAGCCACGTGTTTACCATCAATTGCGCCAAGGCAATTTTTAAAGTGTCATATATTTTCAAAAGATTCTGCTATATTTTCCCAATCTTGCTTTTTGGGTTCTTTCATATAAATAGGCTGTAATTTTTTCCAAATGGCAATACATGTATCGTGAACTATTCTTGAAACAGTGGCTGTACTCATGCGATAATTGTAGCCTATAGTTATGAATGAGTCGCCTGTAGGCAAAAACCTGAAACAAAAGATATACACATAGTACTGATGAATATTATATATAAACTAGTAGGTCGCGTGAGGGCGCGGGCCACATGTGGCCCGCGTGCCGTCTTCCCCCTACTTGCCTTCCAACTTTTAGTCCCTTATCAACATTCCCCATACATTTTCTATGGATTTTTTTTCCGCCATTTTGGATTTTTTTCTAGCCATCAAATAGACATCAATACTTGGAAGTATGCGGAGTTGATGGAATTTTTACTTCCATATATGAAAAATCGTAATAGGTCTACCAATTTAAATACTACAAATACACAATCATCGGCAACTCCTGAAACCCCTGAAGTGCAAGATGATGAAAATGCTCTTAATTCTGAAATATCTGTATTTTCAACAAACGATACAATAAATAATATGGAGACTGGCACACCTCAAGGTGGTAGGACTGAGACAAGAAAACGGAAAGCAGAAGGTGATTTCGTAGAGTTATTGAAAGAAATGGAGCAAAATCACCACAAAAGACAAGAAGACAGATATTTAAGACGCACAATGGCAAATTCACAAAAAGAAAAAATGCCATTGATTTGTTTTTGGAGAGTATGGCGATCACCATTAAGACTATGCCAACGTGGATGCAAAATCGTATTAAGAAAAAAATATTTCTCATCGTTAGTGACGCCGAGGAAGAACTATAAAATAAACTCGGTAAGCAATACCTTACCGGCAGCAGCAGCAGGATCATCGCGTTCTGCCAATTACGGATACGGTACTTCGGGAGACTCGGTAAACAGTACCTTGCCAGCAGCAGCAGGTTCATCACGTTCTGCCAATTACGGATACGGTACTTCTGGAGACTCGGTAAACAATACCCTGCCAGCAGCAGCACCAGGTTCATCACGTTCTGCCAATTACGGATACGGTACTTCGGGAGACGCTGTAAATAATACCTTGCCGGAAGCAGCAGGATCATCACGTTCTGCCAATTATGGATACACTACGTCGGGAGAGACTGAACAACACCGGCAGCCGGCAGGACAAGGATCTACCAATACGACCTACCACAGATATAGTAGGCTGGGAACATTTGAGCCATCGCCGTTACACGAATCATATGATAATTAAGTGTGAATTATTTTTTTTCCTTTTTTTCTCGCTTTGTGTTTGTTGATTCTCATTAAAGTTTGATATGATCATAAACAATGATATATATTTTCTTACCTTAGGCACACAGCTAGCTTCTCTTGAGGTGAAATAGCTTTCCTGTAGTTAGTATTTTGTTTTAAAATATCGGCCTCCACGAATGACAAAAGTTCTTGAAACTGCTCTCTGCTAACCCTGTAATAGTTATTAAATTTTTCATCGTCTAAATCATAGAATAGCCTATATTCCCCTTTCAATGTTCTTTCTCGAATGTGCTGGCTCAACCAAAATCTTCGTTTTGCGCGTTTTTTTCTGTGCTAAGATATAATAGTATGTACTTTTATTTTCTGCATACATAATCACTGTCTTCACTTGATTCCGTGTCACTCGAGGACATCGCGAATTCGCAACAAAACACGACCGCAAGCAACCAGTTTAAAACACCAACTGAAATCGCTCTGACTAGTTTTTCATTTCCGTTCAGCTCGCTCCGCTCATTTCTCTCCTTTTGCAGTGGAAAACAAAAGACAAAACTCTTTGTTAGTGGAAACGCAAATCTATTTATATAAACGGAATCCGTCCCACCTAACCATTTCCCGCTCATTACCCTTTCGCGGTGGGAAACCGGCTTTAGAATCAACTGTGCAAGATTTGAATCTGACTGACAAACCCTAGAGGATATTTAACGTAGACGAAACGAATTTTTGCAATGACCCGTCATCAAGCAAAATTGTTGGTCTTAGATAAGGGTACTTCAACAAGGACGACAAGCGGCCCTGGGCGAGATAACACTACAGTTCTTCTAGGTGCTAACGCAGGAGGTGATAAATACCACCGTTAATTGTCTTTAAAAGCAAAAGCCTTTGGAATGAGTGGTTTAACAAGAACGAATCTGTACAAACGGCATATTCTGTTAGTACAAATGGATGGACGGAGACGTCCATTTTTGAACAATATATTAAAGATATATTTTTACCAGCCATTGGAAATGAAAGGCCGGTACTTCTTGTATACGATGGCCATAAAACACACATTGACCTGGGAGTCGTGGAGTTATTTGTTGCAAACCATGTGACGATCCTGAAGTGTCAAGCACCAGTGTTCAAATCAAAGAAGTAGAACGAGGGTCAGCATCATTCCTATTCAGATCTTCAGAGTAGCATTCAGCCACGATAGTAGAAACTGCAGAATATTCTGTGAGGATTGACTATGTTTATGGCTGCACTGGATGTGAAGAGAGCCCATTCGTAGTAGTGACACCTATTGATGTCAGTCACAGGAGTTATGGAATTTGAAAGCAATTGCTCTTTCTTCATTGAGTGCTCATCAACTCCACAGAAAATGCAAATGTTATAGAGGCCTGAGTACTGCAGCCTTAAATCAAGTGGCTCCTGTACAACAAGAACCACCTATTCACAATATTTTTTAAATATTCAAATAATGAAGAGGTCCTGTTTGAATGTGTGGACTTGAAAAAAAGAAATTCTTGAATGGAAGCAGGCGTTATTTTGCGGAAATCCATAATTAGCAGGACTGATTAATTTGTTTTGCTACTATCCGCTTCTTGACAGGATTCTGTATGGTGCAATATGCAGGAACACCATCCACATGAAACACCACACACAATTTTCTATCACTTTCTTCGACGCACGTTTCGTCCCGACAGTGACTGTCGTGTCAGCGACGCGTTCTTATATACCCTTTCTACTGACTCACACTAACGTTCGCCCCACCCACTGCGGCTGGATTCGTACCCCCCGAAAACAAACGAAGCAGTGGCGAAGTTAAAAACAAATTAATCAGTCCTGCTAAAAAGAAATTCTTTTTCTATAGCTAATTTACAGCTTGATCTTTTGTATCCATTGGGTACACCAATAAGTGTGGAGAAAAAAAAGGATTTGGTGGAACTTCTTCAATACATTCCCCCGGTACTTCATGATTTTTATAATAATATTAAGGATAGTGCTTCAGTAGGTAATGATTTGCATGTGGAAGATGAAGAAATAGAATAGTGATTGATGCTTATAAGGAAGGTTTATTAATGTAAGGATACTTTTATTATAATAAATACTTTGGACTAACTGCTAGTCAGATGCTCCAAAGATGACCCTATTTTGATATTAATAGACAATCATAAAAGCCACTGTACCCTAGAAGCCATTAACTAAATGCCGTGAAAATGGAATGGTTGTGGTACGTTGCACCCACCGGATGCAACCATTGGATGTGGCAGTTAATGGACCCTTTAAGCAGAAGCTATCTGTAGCCCAAAATGATTGGCTCGTGAATCATCCGGGGAAAACCATCACCATACATGACTTAGCTGGCATTGTGACACCAGCATATAATCAGTCCTATAATACGCGCAACCTGCTCGCAGGTTTTTCCAAACCGGGGATTTACCCTTTCTCCAGAAATGCCTTCTCTGACGACGATTTCGAATGTGCAGAAGTGACCAACCGTCCAATACCGGCAACTGCTAGTGCAGTATCTGCTGTCCAGCCTTCAACATCTTAGGCTGTACTACCTCAAATACCTGAAGATCCGGCTATTCCAGAAGACGACGATATGACTGATTGCGAAGACACTGAAGACCAAGAAGTGATTGCGAATTCAGGGGAAATATCAACAACACCTTCAAAACCTTTGTCTGAATCCCATGAAACGCTTAGTCGCAATCTTATGCTGTAGCAGGATCCTCTGCAGATCCTGTAATAATAACAGAAAGTCCCCATGCTGCTACGCTTTCACTATCGGCTCATTCATTTTATAATAATCAGAATACTTTATCTCCTGAAGCTGTATGGCCTATTCCCAGAGCACCTCCACGCAAAGACTCAACCAGAGGCAGAAAGAAGGGAAAGTCCAAAATTCTTACAGACACCCCTGAAAAAGAAGAAATACAGAAGACCTACGATGAGCGACGGCTACGTCTAGAGAAGAAGCAATCCAAGGTTTTGAAGAAAAAATAACAACGCTCCAAACCTGGACCTAAAGTGAAATTTGTGAAACGCAAAGGCACCAATGTAGTATTATCTTTTTCGTCTGACGAAACTGATACAGAAATTATACTGGGATCAGAGGAAGAAGCCGTTATAAGTTGCGAAGCAAATGATACAGATGAAGGTGAAAATAACGTCGAAACAGCTCCAAACGATACACTAAAACATAAAGATTTTGTTTTAGTCCAATTTTCAACACAAAATAATAAAAGGGCTTTGGCTTTCATAGGAGAGATTGAAGATATGCAGGGCAGTGGGTTTACTGTACGATTTTTGCAAAGGAAAGGGACATCGTACAAGTTTTATTTTCCTGAAAATGAAGATATTATCTTTCGTCAGTATTTCTGATATTATTGTTAAACTACCTCCACCAAAAGATGTTAGTGGAACGTCACGTACGGCTTCAATGATCTCATTTAGAACCTGAGGTCAATTTAATGAAACCTTTTTACATCAACAACAGACTGCAAGTTCAATGTAATCAAACCATTTTATACTCACTGCAGAATATGAGGTCAATATATTGAAACCTTTTTATATCAACAGCAGAATGCAAGTTCAATGGAATCAAACCTTTTTATACTCACAGCAGAATGCGAGTTCAATTTAATCAAACCTTTTTGATATCAACAGCAGAATGCAAGTTCAATGTAATCAAACCTTTTTATACTCACAGCAGAATGTGAGGTCAATTAAATGAAACCTTTTTATTTCCACAGCAGAATGCAAGTTCAATATAATGAAACCTTTTTATCAACAGCAGAATGCAAGTTCAATGTTTGATACCTTTTATACTCACAGCAGAATGTGAGGTCAATTAAATGAAACCTTTTTATTTCCACAGCAGAATGCAAGTTCAATGTTTGATACCTTTTTATACTCACAGCAGAATGTGAGGTCAATTAAATGAAACCTTTTTATTTCCACAGCAGAATGCAAGTTCAATATAAATGAAACCTTTTTATATCAACAGCAGAATGCAAAGTTCAATGTAATCAAACCATTTTATACTCACAGCAGAATGTGAGTACAATATAATGAAATGTTTTTATATCAACAGTAGAATGCAAGTTCAATGTAATCAAACCTTTTTATACTCACAGCAGAATGTGAGTTAAATTTAATGAGACCTCTTTATATCCACAGCAGAATGCGAGTTCAATTTAATCAAACCTTTTTATACTCACAGCAGAATGCGAGTTCAATTTAATCAAACCTTTTTTATATCAACAGCAGAATGCAAGTTCAATGTAATCAAACCTTTTTATACTCACAGCAGAATGTGAGGTCATTTAAATTAAACCTTTTTATTTCCACAGCAGAATGCAAGTTCAATATAATGAAACCTTTTTATCAACAGCAGAATGCAAGTTCAATGTTTGATACCTTTTTATACTCACAGCAGAATGTGAGGTCAATTAAATGAAACCTTTTTATTTCCACAGCAGAATGCAAGTTCAATGTTTGATACCTTTTTATACTCACAGCAGAATGAGAGTTCAATAAAATGAAACCTTTTTATTTCCACAGCAGAATGCAAGTTCAATATTATAATGAAACCTTTTTATATCAACAGCAGAATGCAAAGTTCAATGTAATCAAACCATTTTATACTCACAGCAGAATGTGAGGTCATTTAAATTAAACCTTTTTATTTCCACAGCAGAATGCAAGTTCAATATAATGAAACCTTTTTATCAACAGCAGAATGCAAGTTCAATGTTTGATACCTTTTTATACTCACAGCAGAATGTGAGGTCAATTAAATGAAACCTTTTTATTTCCACAGCAGAATGCAAGTTCAATGTTTGATACCTTTTTATACTCACAGCAGAATGAGAGTTCAATAAAATGAAACCTTTTTATTTCCACAGCAGAATGCAAGTTCAATATAATGAAACTTTTTTATATCAACAGCAGAATGCAAAGTTCAATGTATTCAAACCATTTTATACTCACAGCAGAATGTGAGTACAATATAATGAAACGTTTTTATATCAACAGCAGAATGCAAGTTCAATGTAAAAACATGCCAATGTTTCCACAGTAGTATTTAAGTTCAGTATCAAGTAGATTTGTATCCCAGAATGTGAGTTCCAACAGATAAGTGATGCATTTATTCAATGCTGTCAGCACTTATTTCCACTGCTTAACCCAAAATGACATATTGCTAAAAAGCAAATTAGATGAAGAAGAGACCAGTTCTAGTAGTGGAGCGAAAATAGCATGGCTGTTCGATGCTTCATCTATAATAAATTAATATTTTATTCTATTTTTTTTAATAGAGTCTTTTCATTCCTATATTTTTTGTTTTATTTTCACAAATTGTAATATAATTAAATAAAAAAATATAGGCATTTTACAAAACAAAACTGTAGGTGCATGTCACTGCCTCATTCAGTTGATTGTTAAAATGGTTGCAGTAAATAAGCTAAAAAAAATGTTTCCTGCCCACAATTACCTACGTGATAAAACAAATCTGTATGTATGTCTGAATGCTATCTTTACTTTTTCAGAGGAACCTTCCAAAAACATCTAGAAATCATCTTAAAAATTACTCATAGCATTGAGTTAAATTCACAAAGTCAATTCTCATGGTACTAATTTAATTTACTGGACACTTTCAATCACAATTTTTTTTATCCTACAATGTCTTTAATTATCTTACAAACTGAGAAGAACCATTTAAAATTTGAATTTCTCAGGCAAAGCCTAATAATTTCAATTTCAAATGCGAAACAAAATTAGATTTTGGCCAGTAATGCAGTGAGCCTTAAAATTTGAAACTAGTATTATCAATAAATTTTTAACCTAAATTATAAATTTTTATTATTATTACATTGAATATTTATTATTTTAATAAATTCATAAATTGTCACTGATTTTATTTTAAATTTTTTAATTAATGAATTAATTATTATTGAATATTTATTGAATTGATTTATTTTTTTGTTATTGATAATTTGAAATTACTGTAATTATTTTTGAGCAATGTATGTATTATATTTAATTTTAAACATGCGATTTTATTTATGACAAAGCCACTCTCGAGCTGCAATAGGTGTTTTAGATGAAGTTTACAAACCTTGTACTTCACACTCACATATCTGCATGCAGAAAGAAATATATTCCTCAAGTAGAAATAGAAACCTTAATATAGTGTAAGAAGTTGGAAGTGTAGGAAATGAGACCACACGGGAAGCATCAGCTTTCTAATAAAAAAAGAATCATCAAAATCAATTCATCCGGTCAAAGTTATGAGGTAACAAACAAAAAAACATAGTCTCAGAGTAAACAAAGCGAATCTGTAGTGATGAAATACATACTAGATTTATTTCATCTCCTTCAAAACCACGTACTTATCAATCATTGTGTAATTTGCCACGATTTTAAAATCAATAAATTATTATTATTATGGTAAGGGTTTTGAAATAATTCGGAAAAACCATGATACATCTTTAACCCTTTTAAAAGCTCGGTCGACGGAGCCCTATTCTGGGTGGTCATAAAAGAAAATAACCACTCAGAATCCTCTTCGCTATCTATCCGTTACCAGAGTCGGTGCCTTTAAAGCCTCACCTATTATTATTACTATTCAAGGCAAGGATAAGGTATTCAAGAGAACACCATAACGCCTTGTGGTCCTTCTTGTGTTCCTCGTCATCATCCAGGGGGCTGCCTTGGCCGCCATGCACATCTCAAGTGTGAAAATTAGTGATCACGTCAATGTTGTCGCAGTGAGCAGTCGAGCCCTGCCGGGTGAGACCCAGTGTCAGGAGGCCCAGCAAGGCGACCGGCGGCCAGATAGAAGTCGCTCTGAGCCCGTAGCACTAATGCGAAAAAATTCTCCCAAGCGGCGGTGGCGATTTACA
The DNA here is from genome assembly GCA_963855885.1 of Coenonympha glycerion. Lineage (NCBI taxonomy): Eukaryota > Metazoa > Arthropoda > Insecta > Lepidoptera > Nymphalidae > Coenonympha > Coenonympha glycerion. Next base: position 3,645,924 of record OY979631.1, read on the forward strand.
AGCCAGTGTTGATTGATATCCGCAGAAACGCTGATGGCATCGCATCTGGCGTCTTTTATCTTCCGAGCGGCCGATGCAGAGTATAGCTTCGTCTGCATCGTGACTTTGCTTGAATCATGCAGTTCAACGCGTTTTAAACAACACATCCTCAAGGCGCCTTCTGTGATGTATGAACTATGACGCATGCGACGCCCAGATATAGGTATAGCTTTTCTGAATATCTCCGAGGAGTCCGAGGCACCGCCATTTTGCACTTCAATTCAAGTTGACTTCACAGTTCATTCGGTTTCACTCTCTTTTTGGGTAGTGTTGACTGTTGAGTGTTGAGTGTTGACTGTTGTCGACAGATCTTCGCCATTTTGCTTTGCAGTGCTGGTGCTGGCTTGGGCTATCATATGGCCATAGAGTATGGCTACCAACAAGATGGCTAACCATACTACTCCTTCGGTTCCTGGTCTGTGATACTACTCTATGATAATTTCACAGATTACTCTATATCACTAAGATCAATAAGATACATCACTGGCTACAAGACTACTCACTATTTTTTTTTTTATTTTTTTTACGGCTCTGGATACCAGTCTTTTAAGGCCACTACTCAATAGGTGCCATAAAGATAATAATATATCTAACAAGAGAAAGATCCAAACATTTTTGTTAAGCTAAAATGAGACTTATTGTTTTCAGCTTAAAGTAGCTATTTTCTTACAAGCTAGAAATAGTGGCACAGGTCGTGGTCACGTTGTAGGTACCAATGAATCGAAATATCGTCAGTTTAAATCGTCCTTTTGATTGTGCTATGCAAATAAGTAGCCGTTGGTTTTTTAACTATCCCACGGGAACTCTTTAATTTTTCAGGATGACAGGTATCTTACATGTTGGCCGGGCATATAAAATAAGACCATAAAATTTCATTTAAATCCGGTGACAGACGCCTGCTAAACACTGCTTTTGTAATGTTTTACTTTCCCGCGGGAACTCGATGAGATTATTAAGTTTTACTTATTATAATATTTTCTTTTAACGGTAACTTAAGGTATCGGCACAACAAATTTTACTGAATTAAGTATATTATTAGTTGTTGTATACAAAGCTGTTAAATTAATTTCAGTTTTTTGACTATCCCACGGGAACTCTTTAATTTACTGGAATTAAAAGAATCATATATGTTGACCAGGGACATAAGCTACCACCACACAAAATTTCATTTGAATCGGTCCAGCCGTTCCAAAGTTTAGCCCGTGCAAACAGAACGACAAACAGATAAACAGAGAAACAAAAAATTTGAAAAATTTCTAAATTGGCTCTATTTCTTCTTACATCCCCCTGGCTCGGTTTTTAGCATTTTTTTTCATTATACAGAAATTCGACTTCTACAGATTTATTATATGTATTGATATGATGATTCTACTCATAAAGAGTAATTAATAGTTTAGTGGTTTCAATGTTCATATGCAACACGAGTTTTGCTGGTTGACGCTATTTTTTTAACATTCTCATTTATTTAAAACAGTTGTCCTTATTTGTGTTCTCAAATAGGATCCTATTGATAAAAAGTATCCTAGATATATGATCATTGAGAAATACTATCATATTTCTAGTAGTCATAGATTTAGGATACTATATATAGTATTTATAGTGTAATATCGGCCTAAATAACATCTAGAGATCAAAATATCAGAAGTAGAATAAATATTAACCAAATGCTCGTAATGGCTTTACAGTTGCCGCCATCCATTATGAACTTGTTGCCTCATATAATCAAATATATATTATTTTCATGTTATTTTCCTTTTTCTTCTATGGTCTCGTCTAGTCATCCTCTGGATCAAAGAATCAGGTCCTTGACAACATTATAGTGTCATAAAAATAATGTTCTTCATAGAGATAAGAGAACTAAGGAGACGCCATTCATTCATTCTAGCCTACAGTTAGCCTAGCTTTGCGTGATAGGCGGCGCCATATTGAGCGCCAAGATTTGGTGTCAAATGTTCGTTGAGTTTATACTTCATGTTTACAAGATTAAAAATAGTCTCTTATTCCATGCTCTTATTTTGTAGACGGGGCCCAACCATATATCTATCCTAGATCTGTGGTGTTCATTATTATTTTTATTCAAGTCGCACCGCGCATGCAAGGGTGCAAGGGTGTCATGATGTGGTGTCTTATCACTCATAGTAGTCTAATGTGTCAACTGTCAACACACTTGGTTTGTAAAAAGTTACGAGGAACGAAACTACAAGTGGAGCAGCTGTAGTTTTCTACACACACATATGCGTTTATATGTTGCGTGAAATCGACAAAGCTATAACAAACATTACATTGTCTCTTTCTTACTAATTCAAAATTGTTTACGTTAAGCGAGATAGCAACATATTTGTTTTTTCAGATTTCGGCAACACTGAAGTTATGACGTCACGAAAAAATAGCCGGGTAGCCAATTTCTCCATAATTTGTCGCATTTTGTAGATTCGAACATGTCGAAACATGGCCTACTCAGTGTTGTGTTGTGCAGTGCAGATCGCGGAAAGACAAAAATAGGCCACATTTAACATAGGTCAGTATTCGATTTCATTAATTATATCGTTAAATCGTTTAAAATTATGTGTTATGATCATATTATTACATGCAGTTATATAATGTGCGAAAGAAGAAATATTTGTTCAGGATTGAAATAAATAAGATTTAATATTTGTTGTTATGTTAACAAAACAAAAAAAAGTAGTAATGATGCGACCGCTGTTATACCGATATCGACAAAATTCATATATGTAAAGTTAAATGTTGATAGATGAGTAGGGCTCCTATTATCACTACTTTCTATTTGGACCTCAAGGTTTTACTCCTCTGACTTCTCGTATTTATTTCCGCTTTAAGAAAACGGGCCGCGGATGCGAACATTTACTATAGGTACAATCACTCGTATCAAATGTAGTTTGGTCTCGCGGTATAAGTTAACAATTCTTATCCGGAAACATAATATGCACCGCTGGCAAAACCTAGTTTTACTATAAATTATTTTTAATAGTAATAATTCATTCAATTTTGCTCTTAGATATTTAATTACTAATCACATACTACATCGATAATATTTGCATATCGATAGATAGCTAGAGCAGCCCTTCTGATCAGCTGATTGGCTGATAGCTGTGATTGGCTATTTTTGATGCGACACAAGATGGCGGAAATACCCAGCCAAAAAGACTCACTACTTTATGTCCATTACTTCTTTAGTCATAGGTAAAAAGCAACTAACATAGTGATCTGTGGTAAAAAGCATAAAAAGTGAGGCCGAGCAACCTGCAATGTGCATGTGGGTTTTTTAAAAATTACTGACAAAACAGTTTTATTTCAACCATCATTCAACATACTTTTACAATTTACATTTTACTAAGTACACACGTGAGTTTGAGTTTGTTTTATGGTGACCGGCGTGTCTATTTTGGTATTTAGTGAGGTTGGTCGGTGGTTGGTCGAGCCACCGGCTTTTAGAACTGTGACGAAACTTATGGTCAAGATCCAAGTCCGAACCTAAATCGACGTTCACCGGGCTGATAAAATAGAATGAGATCTATTTCATAAAAAAATTTAGTCTATAAAAAAATACATTATATTAACCCTTAACAAGGCGCAAGCCTGTGTGAAAGTAACTACAAAATTGAAGAGGTATATTGATACCACTGATTTCAAAAAAATATATTTTAATAAGGGGGGGACATGGAAACCCCCTTTTTTTCGGTGGGAAAATAATACCCCTTGACCGGTAAGCTTGGATACATTTACTGTACTTTCGTTGTTATTCTAATACAAGTGTTTCTTCCTGGCTTCAGTTGTTATAATTTATTTTGTAGAATTAATTAATATTTTTATATTTTGATATATGAAAAAATGACGAATATGGAATAATATCGTTATTAGTAATATTAAATTTTAATTAATCCTGAGGTGAAGCCTCATGAAAGGATTTAAAACAGTTTTTTGCACATAGTGCTACTTGACAAGTTGAACACATTATTTTAGTTCTCTTTTCCTCCTTCTTGGTGCTGCAGAAACGACACCTTTTATAGCTATTGCCTTCCTCAGGGAGATGAATTCCAACGTTGAGGAGGCGGATCTCATCAGGCACGCCGAAGTTTGAAGCTTCTTTGTTCTTGAAAAAACTTGCCGTATTTTTTTTGCTTGAATAGTGTGAAATCATCTCACGAGCCAATGGTAATCTAAATTGTCGGTGTGAATGCGTATTTACAACGTGGACAGTGTTGTAGGTAATGTGACTGTTAGTTATTGACGCATCAAACATAATAAAGAAAAGTCTCATCCAAAATTTTCGACACTTACAATTGATGGGATATGACGATCGAAAGTGATCTAAGTGATCTACGCCTCCCATGACGAGCGTGTAGCTTGCAATAGCTTTGGGGCAGAGGACTTCTTTCCTTGTCCCATCTTTTTGAGTTTGTTTAACCAATATTGCGTCAGTTAGATGGTGAGCTGTCGTGAGAACAGTAACATCTCGGGTATCAAGCCACTTAATGGCTGTAGTAGGTTTTGCAGTTATAGCTGCAAATTGATTCTTTTCCAGTTTTAGATGTTTAGGCTGAGATTTCTTTAGTATATCTGGCAAATCTTTTCTATTTGTTCTTACCGTACCTACAGAAAAGATTTTTCTTTCATACAAATCATCCAGCAAATTGCAGCTTGTAAATAAATTATCAAATGCAAGGAGTGTGTTTTCAGAAGGAAGGAGCGGAAAGTTTTGAAACAACATTGTATCCTAGTCCTTCGTCTTCCATATTGTCTCCTTTCCGTGTATAAACCTCAAATTGATAGAGGTAGCCTTTTTTTGAGTCACATTGCGCCCAGACCTTAAACCCACGTTTAATGGGTTTTTTGGGCATGTATTGTCTAACGGATGATTGCCCTTTAAATTTTCTCGCAACTCCCCACAGTCCGGGATATTTTTCGGGTATTTCTGCCTTGCAGCCAAAATGTTTGATACCCTCTTTTAAATTTCACCTTCAGCTCTTCACTAGAGCTTAGTTGGAGTAGCTCCTCTTGTAATATGACATTCTCAATTTCCGTTTCAACGAATGGATTTATGACCCATGATGGTATTTCCATTGTAAGAATATTTTCAAATCTGATTTCGAAATCATCATGCAGGGCAATTATTTGGATGTGCTAGGACGCTGCTTTTCTACGAGTACTGGCTCAAGACGGTTAGACCCTTTTTTAGGTACACTTACAGGTATGCTAGCAAAGCTAGTTTTGTCTTTGGATGTGCTGTGATGCGGTTGTTCAACGATTGTTGCCTCAAGACGGGTTGGCTCTCTTATAGGTATGCTAGAAGAACTAAGTGAAATTTTGGATGTGCTAGGACGCTGCTCTTCTACGAGTGTTGTCTCAAGACGGTCCCACTCTCTCAGGCAAACTTTCGGGTATACTAGGAAAGCTAGTTTCGTCTTTGGATGTGTTGTGAGTTGTGACGCGGTTGTTCAACGATTTTTGCCTCAAGATAGTCAGGCTCTCTTACAGGTATGCTAGAAGAACTACTACAATATCGGCTTTCATGTCATTAGCGCTGTCACGCCAGTTTTTAAAGCACCTGTGCTCAGGCACATTTACATTAAATTTTTCACTTCTAGCACAAGTGTAAATTGTATGAGTTTCTAACGCCCAAGAATTAAACCTTTTTAGTGCGCAGTCCAACTATGCAACCTGCAATGGATGAAGAACTAAAGACAACTTTGTATGATCTCTTGGCCCATGAACCATCTGCAATCACTGTTACTAAAGGATAACCATTTTCGTCAACGTCCCTATTTAAAATATCAAGTCTTTTTTTTATTCTTGGCCAGCTGTGATTATTTCTTATAATGCGCATTCGTCAAATGTTGTTGCTAAAACTTGTTCTATATTTGTGTAAGTCGAACGAGTCATATTTTACATGTTCATAACACCACAAATTTCATTTAATTGAGCATATCCGTTTGCTTTGCATACCTATACAGTTTTCGTATTCTTCTATTTTTGTGCCTAAATGTCTCGTTTCCGATAAACCAATTATATCTGTTTTAATTTTTCAGTGCTTCTGACAGTTCCAGCAGTCGTCCATAAGATGACAATGTTTTGACGTTATATGTTAGTATGTAGAGTTTAGAAGTGGAGTGTGGTATCTTAATTTTATTCGTTTTCTTTGGAGGGTTATGGACATAATCTTCCACGGTGCCCAGCCGGATTGGAAGATGTTCTTTATTGCTTTCTTTAGTTCGTTCTATTCTAAAATCTTTGCGGGAGGGGGGGCCTTGATTGTTATAAGCTTGTATCTCTTTTTTCTATGTCCTGCAGTGCAGGTGATGTATTTTTAGTATTTTTGTTAGTTAAAGAGTTGAACATACTAGGTTTTAGAGCTTCTTCTGAGACACTGCTCGATCTACGCACCAAGGGGTGTGTTTTTAGGGTTTTATTCTTTTTGGTAGCTTGTGCGCTGGTCTCGCCCTGTTTAGTTAAGTTATAGATCGAAGAAATCGAGAGCAGCCTTTTATTGCTGGGTTTTAGTATAACTAGTTTGTCATAATTAATTTTTACAGTGTTACCCTTCTCCTTCTCTAATTTTGCTTGTTTTTGTAGCTCTCTCCTCTTCTCCAATACTTGTGGCAGGTAATCCTCTTTCAAGTAGTATGGAGTGTCCCTTAATGCTGCTTTCTGCTTAAAGATGCTAATCTTCGTACCGAGAGTATTATATAACCTATTAAAATACATTAACAAATATCCAACAGACTCTAGATCATCTCTGTCACAATTGCAATCGCCGAAGTGCAACGAGTGGTACTTGAAGATGGCTGTGGTGAAACTGACCTGTTGTACGAGTAGTTTTGAGATTTCAATTCTTGTTGTTTGTTAATTTCACACGGGTTCTACAAAATCTTTTTAACCGATACAGCAGCAGACATATTTGAAACCGGCCGCCGGCCGCGAGGCGCGTGCTCCATCTCTGTCTCCCGCCGCTGGGAGAGAGAGAGAGAGAGGCGTATGACTTGTTGTAGCTAAAACAGTCTTTATACTTAAGGCGAGGAAAAACAAACATAGGTGGTATAGTATTTCCAACTGCATTCGCTGCTAATTCAACGGTAACTAAAGTTCCTCGCTCTGCAGGTACTATGGCACCCACTTGCTTAACGCCATTTGCAGGTATTATTTTCTTTGGTTTTAGTACAGTGGTGATACCTGTTTCGTCTAAATTCCATATTCTAGATGAACGCAAATTATGTTTCAATATAGCATCCCCGAACTTGTTAAAGAATTCATTAACATTGTGTCGGTTAAAAGAGGATGCGCGGCCTGCACTTGTGGCTTCCGGAGATCTTATGGACAAAGACGGATTTCTTTTCATAGAACCCGTGAACCAATCAGCTCCAGCTTCTTTATTTTTATGCCAAGAGGCAGGAATGTTAGACATGTCAAATATATGCATAAAAAATAACATAAATCTTGAAAAATATCAACAAGTTTTTAGATTAATAGGAACTAAGTCAATGAGAATGGTATGTTACGATATTTATGACATATCGCACACCGGTTGCAACAACGTCATAAGTAACAAATTACGTTTTTTTCAGGAGATCGATTATACGAGTAAAGTTGTTGTTTTAATAAAATGAAATGTAATTACAATACTATTATATATCCATGATATATAATAATATTGTACCAAAATATTGTTTATAATCTATATTTTGAAATTAAGGTTGTTCCAGAAATAAAAATATTATTTAAGTGGTACATTTTTAATGTTTTTAAAAACGTTACCTACATTTATGACGTTATTGTGCAGAAAGTTAAATTGAAAGTAGAACGTTTCTGTGCAATAACGTCATAAAGTCCGAACAAAACAAAAAAATTCAAAACCCTAAATGTATTATATACCAAAAAATCAAAACTCTAAATGTAAAAAATATGAAAAACTTCTTACATTTAAGTACCCATAATCAGACTTTTCCGAGGAACTAACAGGCTAGAAATAAAATTTGTAGAAAAACAATCAAAGGTTTTTTTACCATAATAGGCTTATACTGGTACAGTTATGTGGCAGTTCATAATAATTCTAGCATCCTTATGTCTTTGTACTAAGTACCTAATTACTCTTACATCTAATAATCAGTTTTCATTAAAAACAATCTTAAAAATCAGAACTAACCAACTAAAGCTGTTTATAAAAATGTTCATAATATCAAGGCACAATATTTTTTGAACCAATTCTAACAGATCTTGTTTTTTTCTATCACTTATGGGTATATTAGACGTATAAGCAGGATTCAAAGATATTTTTTCTATATTTATATAATTCCTTGGACGTGTTGTATTTTGCCGCAATGTCCTGGTTTGGCCGTAAATGTTTGCCTCATTCAAATTATCAGTCTTGTATGTAGTTTTATACTTGTAAATATCACAGACCTTCAGGGTTTTTCAGGGTATGGGGTCATGTACCTTATAACTTTAATATCAGTCGTTTTAATAGCTTCTCCAGAAACATTTCTTGTTGTATTTATATTTAAGTCATCTGCTAGTTTCTTCAAATCCATGAAATGGGTATAGTTTAATTCTTTTACTATAAAAGGTTTTCCTGTCTTCTTAGCGTTTCTGATTAAAGAAATAACTGGTCTGGTACGTAAATAGCACCAGATTTTTTTGCCCTAGTGACAGATTTCTCAATTACTGAGTGAGCCTCATCTCCCTCATTCTGTGTGTGGCCCTTTATTAAAAATTTATGGGTCACGGAATTTATCTGTAACTTGTTAACAGCATAGTAGTACATACAAAATATGAACCTGAAACAATGTTATTATTTTTAATATATAAACAGTAAAAATAATTACTAACATTACACAATAAGGTAGTTTATTAACTTATTCTTTTGCTGTCCGCAGCAGTTATCAGAATAAAATATGACATCGCAACCTGGGATTTTCTCAGCTAGATCTCTTAAAAAGTTGTATATGCACGATCCAATTTCTATGGCACCTCGATTACCTATTCCTTCGTGCCAAAAGAAGAATGTTGTTTCTTGATTTTTGGCGTCTGTCATCTGAAATATAAATTACATTTTAAATAGACGCACTTGATGAAAAATATATGAATGTAATAATCAAATAATAGATTATCCGTTAAATTATTAATAATGACTGCAAGAACTTACCGTAAAATTGTAACAATTAAGTTTCGATTTGTAGAAGAAAGCGGGCGACTTTCCAATCGGACATGGCATTACAGCTTGTAAATCGTATATTATTACAAAAGTATTGCGCTCCGATTTACACTTTCTTATGTCCACGTCTTTTTCTAGCCTAGATAAACTTTTTTCTTCGAGGTGTAATTTATAAGAATTTTCCAATTTTGCTTTCTCTTCGATAGATGCGTTTTTATAAGCTTCACAGTCGTCACAGGTATCTTTTTTTGGAATAAAAAATCCTATATTGAATTCTGTGTTGAAAATTCGAGCATAAGCATCGTAACAAGCTTGTGGTTTATTTTCGTCCTCACGCTTTTTCTTGTAATTTCTATGCATTTCTGCTATAGTTAAATCTCCCTCTACGAAGAGCCTACTAGTATTCGCTCTTAAATAATGGCTCTCTATCTTTGGGATCGAGTTAATATGATCTCTCACAGATTGCTTTATTTCTTCGTCCAATTTGATTCGTTTGCCATGTCTTCCTCTTCCATCTTCTTTCATAATGTTATGGCCTACATCTTTATTCTTGCATTCTATAACTGTACGTAAAATTCGTTCAGTGACACCCAAAGTATTCAAAAAAAAATATCTTGCATACTCTAACTTCTCTTTCATCATTGCATAAATAAAAAGTTGTGTTTGGTTCCCTGGGATTATTTTTACGAGATTCTTTTATTCTCCGATACGATAACTCTAAAAGTCTCACACAAGATGCCAAATAATCACGCTGCCTTTGAAATTGGCCTAACTGCCAATGCGCATCAAATAGCTTAGTTCTCTTTTCTGTCGAAAATTTTGATGAGCAAGACAGCCGGCATTTATCTGAACAAGTCGGACCCATTATTTTAGCTGCTTTAACCATACCAGTTTTAATGAAGTATATTGCTGACCAGAATTTTTCAGCATTTTGGCAACATTTTTTTTCCATTTGCTTGGATTGCGAGTTCGTTTTCTACTACTATTCATGGTCGATGGTCCGGAGTCTTGGTTGATATTTCCAGTGGTAAGTGTTTCATGGTCAGATTCCGATGACGAAGAACTTTCTGAGCTGCTGCTAGAGCTGCTGTTAGAGCTGCTGCTAGAGCTACTATGCGAGTTAGTTGACGGATTAGGCACATATTGCTCATCATCATCAGTTCCAGAAAAGTCTTGTCCAGATGAGTTTTCACCGTAGGAGACTCTTATGGGCTAAAATAAGTTTAAGGAAATTAAAAGTAAACTGCGTAAAAATATTAAAATAGACCCAAAAATATCATTGTGAATGAAACAATATACCATACCTGAGTATATCCATATATCCATATACCATAGATCATTATGGATGCTTGAAGATACAATAGCATTTATACTAATATTTGAGCTAGATGACGGTTTAGGTACATATTGCTCTTCTTCGGTTCCAGAAAAGGCATGTCCAGATGAGTTTCCATCATCGGAAACTCTAATAGGCTACAAAAGGTTTAAAGAAATTAAGTTAACTGCGTAAAAATATTAACACAAACAAAAAAATTAATAACATTAATAATTCTGAATTAGAAAATCTTATACCATACCTGAGTTTTATCATCACGGATGTTGGAAGGTTCAACAGCATTCGTAATGGAATGTTTTATTAAATCACCATCATGAATGGAAGGAGTAATCGTTTTCCTTCAGGAATATTCGATGCACAGTTATAACGAACTTTTTCTACTAGTGGCCTTATTTTATAGTACCTGTCACAGTCATCTTTTAAGTTATCATTAAAATGAATGTAATATCGAATAGACTGAAATTTCTTCAGTGTCATGACGTCAGCAATTTTGCTATACTTAAATTCATTTTACCAGTAATCGGTGTATGCCGGCATATCTACAACACCCATTAAAATATTTATAGCTATAAAATCTTTGATATCGTCTATATAAATTTGGTTATATTAATTGAAGTGCCCTTTTTCTGTACAGAATATAAATTGGAATGATATACTATGAGTTCTTGTATATCGTCAGTAAAAAATATCAGTAGAATCAAAATAGTAGTTTATGAAACGGATGCATAATGGGGGGTATTAAAACATGAGTGTGAGTTTAAAAAACGAGCCGCAGGCGAGTTTTTTAATAGTATCACACGAGTGTTTTAATACCTAATTATGTAGAGTTTCATACACTACTTTATCTACGCTCAAATTATCATAAATCCAAACCATAAAATCTTGCTAACGTTTGTCGTAAATCCTTCACTTTGTTAGTAAAAGATTGTGGGTCATTTTTGTTGCAATTACTAAAATGTCAGGTGGAGTTAAATTTTTTTTAGTACGTTCCACTGCTAGACATTTTTCCGCGCTAAGTTTTGACTAAGTAACAAATATAACACATTGAAATGTTAAAAGTTAGGTATGGCGCCAAAATTCAGTTGCAAACTGCGTATAGTCTGTTAAAAAAGTCATGAAACAAAAAAGAGTAGAAAAATATTTATACAAGTCAGATAAACTATATTTTTAGTGGATAATTATATAATCAAAAATTACACATAATTCTTTTCAATATTCTGTATGAACACACTTTTTAATCAGTCATATAAGGCAGGGAAAAATTATTGTTTCCGTGAATTAATTGTTGTCTATGGTCGATCATGACTACCAACTAAATGTTGTCTGTGGACTCCTTATATAAAAAAAAAAAAAAAACAAAATTGAGGATTGGCTCTACACTCTCTTTTGGCTATGACGACCACAGAGAAAAGAAAGTTATTCCCTGGTCTGTGATGACGACACACAAAAATACAGGAACCCAGAGCCGCGTATCGTAATAGAAATTATTCAACAATCTAGAGATATTTCCATAGTACAGCTATGTTATAATGAATAACTTTTTAATAATTATAGAAGTCTGTGAATAAAGTAGGTCAATATGTGACACATTTTGATTTCATAATTCGAACTTTAAGCAATGAGCGTAGATAAAACAAATTATCTTCTATATCTGCTGATCCTTGAAATTTCATTCTTGTCCATTTGTATTGATTGATTCTTGTTGATTCGATGTAATATTTTCCATAAAATCTGAATTTAATGCGCATTTAAGTGCACAATGTCAAGTATAGGGTTAATATTATTATTTACGTGTTTTATTACGGGGCACGTTGTTCCGCGGAACAACTAGCCCCACACCAAAGGAACTTTGAACCCCAAATAAATCCCATTTAAAAAGACCCCAAATTGTAATAGAATAGGTTATAAAAAGCCGACAAATCACAATAGTTTTTGCAACTAAAAATAGCAAGTCATTCACAAATAGCTAGAAAATTGATTGTTATAGACCAAAAAGTTTAAGGATGAAAATATTTACTTACGTGATGTTTTTGTGCCACTGATTGACAACACTCTCACTACGCCGACACAGCGCCACTAAAATGGCAGCGCAATGGTATGACGTTTCGCGACACACTTCACACCTACTGTCTCTTTTCTTCGCGGAGCTATTCGCATCGGAACAACCTACCTCCGGCACTTTGAATCCCGGCCTCCCCTACCTTATAGAGTCTATAATATAACATAAGAAACTATACTTCGGTAGAAACGGCCTTGAATGCATTTTCCACCATTTCTGTATTTCGTTGGCGGACTTTCCTGGATTCACCAGTGCAACTTTCCTTTTCATCGAAGCCTAGATCATTTCTGTGGGATCAAGGTTAGACTGATATGGAGGTAAACGCAATAACTGCAACTCTTTCCTAATATTTTCAAAGTTCGAATTAATCGTACTCTGCATCATTGTTTCTTTCTTTTATAGAATCTATTCTATTCTTCTTTACTTCCTTTTCATCTTCCGAATCCCTCTCGCGCCGAAAACATTACGTCTTTCTGTATACAAGACATAATATGTCGCAGAGCGCATGCTAAGCGTGCAGAATCCGACGAATCTTCGTCATCTTCAATTTTGAGGAGGGTAGACCAGAAACAAAGAGTATCAGTGTACCTTAGAAACATGTAGATTCTGAACTACAAGTCGTTATTTAAGAAATGTTACGTTGCTTTTGTATAATGTCATGTCCAACCATATGTCCTCATACTTATATTTCCTTATAAGTGTAGAGCTTTGCTCATTTTTTGTTTTGTGTAATGATCTTTAATTTTGACCATCTTTTATTTGCAAATCTTGTCTTTTGAATTTCTTGTCGCTAATATTAGGCACGAAAATGTTTTTGAAATAAAGTTTTTGCTATTCAACAAGCCCAAAATCTTGATCGCATGACATATACGAATGCCCACTTAAGGTGCGATTCCGCACAACGCTGCAGACGGCAGACGGCAGACGGCAGCAGCAGATGGCCGACGTCACTTGCTGTCGGACTTCAATTGCCGTCGTATCTATTCCGAAACCGGCAGCAGTTACATCGCGGCATTATTGAGTTGTGGTTGTGTCTCTGTGAATCTGAGCTATGAATAATCAATTGCTGCAAATTTTAATGGAAGAAGAAGAAGACGATAAGGACTTGTTATTATTGTATTACTCAAGCAGTAGGCAAGCACCTCCGCTGAGACGCTGCGACCAGGTCCGTGCGGTACCGGGCGTGATTGGCCGAAGGCTCTACGCACATCTCCAGCTGCCTCAGCTGCTGGCCGCACACCGTGTACTGTATGCAGCGACCCTGAACAGAGCTATGCTTCACCACAGTATACCAAATAGTACCTTAACAGGTACAGAAGATTCAACCTGCAATATCATTTACATTAGGGTAGCGAAACGCGTAACGTTTTCACGTATGAGTGACCTATTCTACAGAATAGGCTGAATCTGAGCTATGAATAATCAATTGCTGCAAATTTTTATGGAAGAAGAAGAAGACGACGATGACTTGTTATTATTGTATTACTCAAGCAGTAGGCAAGCACCTCCGCTGAGACGCCGCGACCAGGTCCGTGCGGTACCGGGCGTGATTGGCCGACGGCTCTACGCACATCTCCAGCTGCCTCAGCTGCTGGCCGCACACCGTGCACTGTATGCAGCGACCCTGGACAGAGCTATGCTTCACCACAGTATACCAAATAGTACCTTAACAGGTACAGAAGATTCAACCTGCAATATCATTTACATTAGGGTAGCGATACACATAACGTTTTCACGTATGAGTGACCTACAGAAATAGGCTAGAAGAAGGTTGTTATGAAATTTTGATAAAGAGACACTTGAATGTCAGTGAAGAACTTTTCAAGAGTTATTGCCGGCTAAATAAAAATCAGTTTAATTTCGTACTTTCTTTAATTTACGATGATCTTAAACCAAAAACACTGAAGAGCACAATAACGCCAGAAGAAAAATTATTTATAACGCTGAGTTAACCCTTACGGTTCGGCCTAGGGGTACAGTGTATAGACTGAAATTATAAATCTAAGATTTAATGCAACAATACGTTTGAAATGGCTTTAAATTAGATTAGGTTTTTATAAAAATTATCTAGACTTTTACTGAAGACTTAAATCTAGACTTTTAACCATGGGACAATATGTCCCATCAGTCTTGATTCACACCGTATTTCAGTAAACTTTCCATACAGTTTAGGTATTTTTAATAAATTTCATTTTATAAATAAAACAATTTTGTATTTATTACAAAATATTTACTATAATTAAAAAAAGTGCACTGTTTGCTTAATTTAAGGCCATTAGCAATAGCATATTGCTAAAGGAATAGGGGGAAGAGGGCAAAAAAACTGGGGAGACATGGGCGTCAGACAAGGTGCCAGGACGCAAAACAGTTTTTGCAAAGAAAACTATTACACGCACGACATTTAGTTTTAGTACGAGTGTCTTTTTTATTTTTAGTGCACGATATGCATCTTTTTCTGTTTTCGGTTTGGATAGGCAAATGATCACCCACCACACCTCCAGACGGTCGCGCTGGATTAACTTGTCTCCTCTTATTTCCCGTTACTTCTTTTCCGTATTTAACCATATTCTCAGCCAGATCAATTAAAAAATCTTTCATGGTGCATTTAGGGTTTACTTTATCTCTATATATTACCCACGAGTTTACTATCGCCATTTTCAATAGTCTGTAAAATACTTTCTTCCACCATTTGGTAGATTTGCGCTCAAATTCTTGCTCCCCACACATCCTATCATTTCGGTCAACACCACCCATAGCCCGTCTATAAAAGGCGACAATTTCTGGTGCTGGTACTGGTATTGTGATACCAGTCTTCATTTTTCTTTGAACTTCAGTTCTTGTGGCATCATGGCAGTTACTCATAAGCACAACGTCTTTAGTATCTTGCCACCTAACCGCAATTGTGCCATGTCCATTCTCAACGAATGCCATTTCACCTTGCCGGAATTTCTGTCCAGGACATATTTTAGGCATATTCTTACGAGAAACATTACAAGTACCGACACAAGCAAAATCAAAGGTGTTCATTAGTGTCACTGAAGTAAAAAATCTGTCAAAACAAAGAGTTGTATCAGGATTGTCTATGGTTGCACTTAGAGTACGAATAACATTTTCTCCGAGAGTCATTTCTTGTGTTTGTCGTAACATAGTCGCATTTGAGTCTCTTCCAACATAAATGTTCATATCGTAGACATATCCGGTATTGGCATCAGCTCGTACCCACATTTTTATTCCTCTATTGGTAGGTTTCATTGGCATATATTGTTTGAGTGAAGAGCGCCCTTTGAACTTGGTCATTGACTCATCAATACTTTGTATGTGACTGTCTTCCCTATGCTTTTTGAAAGTTATTTTCAAGCAATTTACGACGTCTTCTATGTAATACGTTTTGTTGGAATCATGCGGCTTTTCTGGATCTGTAAAGTATAGTTTTCCTAACAAGAATTTGCACCTGTCGCGACTTATGGCAGCTTTTATAACCGAATTCCCGAGTGAAGGTTTTGTCGACCAATAATCAGAGAACGAAGGTTGTTGGTTATATCCCATAATTAGAGTGCAACCCAGAACTACAATTATTTCACCGCTGTCAGTAGCTGTCATATAGCTTCGTTTTCTAGCTCTGGCATCCCTATCTCCAACCTGTAATCTGGCTTTGTCAATCTTCAAATTAGTATTCTGTGCAATGTAGTTTACCAAACTTTTAGGAAAAAACTTCAAAAATATATCAAATGGCTTGGAACTACTCGAAAATATATCTGAAGTTCGACAAGTTCTAGGCAAACTTATAGATTTTCGAGGTCTAAATTATTCGTGGACTGGGCCCCAAATAATATTCGTATTTGCTGAAGTCACTGGTCCTTCATTTCGTACTGCTTCTGTCGTACTGTCATTATGAATAAGTTCATCAGTTCCTACTTCACTGACTTTAGTTCCTACTGCACCTCCTGTTTCCAGAATTTGATCTGTTGCTGCATTTTCTCTTTCTTCAGCTTCCTGTGTTGCGAGTGGATCTTGATGTTCAAACAAGTCGTCAGTATCACTACTACTATCGGATTCACCTGGAAAGTTACGTCTAGTGCGTAAATTCTTTGGAGGAACATACACGTCGTCGCTTCCAATAGACTCGTCAAATGAGCTTTCATCATCATCTAAGTATTCCACATTTAAATATTCACTAATTTCATCCTCCGTTAGCGACTTTTTATCATACTTACGTTTTGAAGCCATTCTGAAACAAACATGAAATCATAGAACAGCGGCAAAAGCAGTGCTAAGAACACCCCGCAATATGCATCAAAGCCTCAAACACATTTACTCTTTTACATTTTAGATGGTTAAGTTTAAAAAAGACTGATGGGATCCAGAGACCCAATATCAAAATTCCTTTTCAAAAAACCAATGTTTTGTTAGTAAAATATCGTTAACATAAATTATTAAAGCTATAGAACAAAATAAATATGAAAACTTACTTAAAAACAGCTTAAAACCTCATAATTTTTTTATTAGAAAATGTAGCGTGTTTACCGTCAGCTTTTTATCTTACCACAGACTAAAAAATAATGTTGCCAGCTCAAAACTGCCTATGTCAAAACATAAAGTCAAGATCCCCGAACGATATGGGATGCATTGTCCCATTTAAAAAGATAATATAGATCCTCAGTCCTGCGCTGAATATCCATGGGACAGTATGTCCCATCAGTCACCTGAAGTATGGGATATATAAGTACCACCAGGTCCGAAAGGGTTAAGTGACTTTTTATTTTAATTATTTTTTTATTTAAGGGACATAATAATAAGGTGAGGTACTTAATAGTTATTTATGCAACTGTTGTTTAAGACCTAATAATCAACAGTTGCATACAAGACTTTATCTACTCCCATACTAACCTAACCTAACAGTTAAAAGTCGATGGTTCGAATCCCAGCTCGACAGACCGAATTTTCCATTTTCAATTTTATTTTAAACAATTTCTACATGTGGAACCTTTTCCTATTTTTTTATAACTTATATGTTGCTTGTTATGCTTAAGGTACTAAAACACCTAAATTGTGTTATGTTAATCTGTCTTACTAACACACTGAAACATTAAATTGTTTGAACAATATTTGTGTTGTGAATGTGTGGACGTTCGTGCTGTCTGAGGTAGTTATTGTTATTCATCAAGCTTACTTCCACAATTTAGTCAAGTAAGCTGAGAAAGGTTCTACCTAGTGTTGAGGTCAGTGACGTATCTCGAGTTTATCGAGGATGTGAGAGTAAATAAGTTATAAGAACTAGTTATTTACAAAGATCTGAATAAAAGTGTTGTTTGAAACTCAGTAAAATACGAATTTAAGATTAAATAAGTAAAACAGAAGCAATACTCCCCGGGTTAGGCCGTTGACATTTGAAATTCGCCGCCACCGGTAACTTCTCCATACATAAACTGTGGTTGCTCTTCAAAATATTTATTCCTCCAGAGATTAGATTGATTATAATTTGTTGAAAAAACACTATTTAATTGGATAATATAAAATTTAATTAAAAAAACTTAAATTTAAAACAGGAACATCAGATTTTACGATTTGTCAGTTTGACAGCTGACCACAGACCATATACATTTGACCATATACAGCTGACCACATACCATATACATTTTTGACATTTTGTTTATGCTTAATTCCGACGGAAAATAAAGACGTTTTGTGTTGTCCCGACAATAATGGGGTTCAGAGCATTTGCAAGTTTTGATAAAAGTTGACACTTTGCTTTTTGGCCTCATACTCGTAGGATTTGACCTACTCTATTTTCTGTCGGTAATTTTTCGCTTTGGCAGTAATTTTTTACTATATATTCGGTGAAGTCATAATAATAGGGGCCCGTTTTACCCTTCGGCTACTCTAAAAATCTGCTTTTAATCAACGTGATTTTAATATTAGTATTTTTAAGTAGGTATCTATATAAAAGTATCATGTCGTATTGATCAATACAACTTATGTCTTCGTCGACACCCATGAGTGAATCGATTGCTTTTCTTTTCATATCAATTTTTTTCTTCAAGAATGTCAATAACTCATACTACCAAAGACTTGGCTTTTGAACGTCACTAGACGTGGACGATCCAGTACGGTTTTTTGATTTTTTGACCTAAAAAGCTATGAAAAAATGGGTAGGTATCTAAAGCACTAATTTTGTCCTCATTTGTCCATCTCCGGCCAATAGCACCCTTTTTAAAATTTCTGACTTGTGCTTGCAATAATAATGCAAAAGTCGGGCTTATTTTATTTGACCATTTTTTTACTGCATCATTTGTGCTTAATTTAAACAAATATTGTTTTTTTTCTTCTTATCTTTTCAATTGTCTTTTTAGGAGACAATTTTTGCCAAATATTTCTTGCACTTTAAGAAATTTTCATCCTCCGTTACAATTATGTTGGAACTCTTAATTCCAGTAGGTCCTTCGGCAATGTTCTCTACTGTTGAGGGACAATTTTTATTGGTTATATTTGATAGAGGTTGTGACGGTCCAGCCACAGGCTCTGTAATGGGTTCATTTGGCACAAACAGTGTGGTTGTATCCTGTAAATAAGTTATATACTTATTATGCGTACATGTAGTAGTACATTTTCATTGGTTTGTCCTACTCTCAAATTTATTTTGCTGGCTGACAGTGCCATTAAATACATAAAAATTACTTGTTCTGTTAAAAGTAGGCCTTGCAAATCTAAAACTCAACAATTTACTGCCTTTATTTGTTAGTGAGCTATTGTGCTCACTGCTCTAAAAATGAGGAGACAAAACTGTGTGAGGAAAGCAAATTTTCCCAGCTCGCTCAATAAGTATATTTTAGTGTAAAAATGGTATCATAGTAAAACAATGTAAAAATCAACACTATTGGCCAATAAAAAGAAATTAAGTATGCAAGACTTAAACTTACCTCATCTGGAGAGGCAAAGCGTCTCAATTTTGTCGATGGGAAGTCCACAAACTCTGTTTCTTAGAGTTCTCTTATTAATTTTGTCTCCTTGTGCGAGTTTATTAAACGATACTATCTTTCCCAGGGGGATCCCATACGAGTATGGGCTTCCCATAAGTACTAATACTACTAACCTACTATTACAACATACGAGTACTAGTACAACTTGTTAATTTTCCTACGCTTATAACTTTGGAATTCGGGATTCCATACATCCATGGTCATTAAATCCTTTATATCAGATTTAAATATCCTCACTAAGTTATTACGAAGGTGGCATCTTATGGCAAACTCTTCCGTTGTCCGCCTTGGCGCGGCCGCGTTGGCGTATCCAAAGTCCGGGTGAGAATAGGGGTGAGAAGCGACTTCGGCTGTCAAATATAAGCGAGATTTAAAAGACGTATACACAGGATCAGGCACCGCGCGAAAAAATTAAATCCTTTATATCAGATTTAAATATCGTCAATTTAAGGAAAACCCACTCAAATATTGAATGGAAGCAGGCGTTATTTTGCGGAAATCCATAATTAGCAGGACTGATTAATTTGTTTTGCTATTATCCGCTACTTGAAAGGATTCTGTATGGTGCAATATGCAGGAACACCATCCACATGAAACACCACACACAATTTTCTATCACTTTCTTCGACGCACGTTTCGTCCCGACACCGGGACATCCTCAGGAGATGTTGACTTCACAATGCGAAATCGTAGAGTGACTGTCGTGTCAGCGACGCGTTCTTATATACCCTTTCTACTGACTCACACTAACGTTCGCCCCACCCACTTCGGCTGGATTCGTACCCCCCGAAAACAAACGAAGCAGTGGCGAAGTTGATACGTTAATTTGTTCATTAAGTAATTGAAATTGATTATTATTGCTATGTTTTATTATTTCTAATTGTTCCAGCATGCTCAGACGAAGCCCTTTATCACAAGTATGTAGGATTTTATATGAATGATCGTTTGATAACAGGGACTCGTTTGATGACTGCAGGGATTTAAGATTCAGTTCGATAGTATCACATAAATTGTTGTCGGAAATTATTCCTGAAACATGCTGGGAAATCTACAAGGTTTTAGAGAAATTAATCAAGGTAAATGAGTAATCTCTATTTATTTCTGTGTGTAACGAAAGTAGATGTCATACTTAAGAAAAAATAATTAGTTCCTCCGTGAATATTAATTAAATTAAATTATTCTTGCACCTAGGTATGTAGATTTATTTTTGTTTCTTAAAAATTAACATTTGTTTGAGTATTACCGGTCCCTCTTTATAAATTACATGGATATCATCATCTCGGGAATTCATGGCCACGGCAGTAGTATGGGTGGTGTTGGCTGTGAGTTGTGAAGATAGATGATTATGTAAAGTATGGGAGGACAAAGGTGGCGACTGAATGAAAACCGGAGAAGTTTGGGGAGGAGAGGTCACTGAATCAGAGGAATCACGAGATTGGTTATTATCTTGGTCAGGAGAAGAAAGACATTGAATGACACTAGGAGAATGTAGAGAAGGAGAAATAACTGGATGAGAGAGACTTTATATTTGTAGAAATCTTTCTTGAGTCAGGTCCGCCCGACCAGTCACGGACCCATCACGGGTCCTTCTTCAGGGGCGTTGTTGACGCGCGGAACGTTCGTATTACACTGGAGTGCGGCCGGCACGCCGTGCAGCGCGCACTGCGCGCTGGGAAGAAGGCGGCTGTGGCGCGGGGGGAGGTGGCACCCCACCAGCCTCTAATTCCTGATGATCATATACGTCGCACTTTATTTTTGTGGAGTTTACCACACACGCCGAACTAATGGTGTCCATCTCGAGACCCATGGATGTCCAGGTCTTGCTGACTGGGTTTTGCTTGCTGGACCTGAATTAGTGGTTTCCACGTCGGGTCCAACGCCCAACCGGTGTCCCGATTAAAATTCGGAAGTCTGTTTTTAGCCGTTTTTTCTTTCTTATCACTCCTTCTTCATTCTTGTTTTGATTTGTTGCTGTGATTGAGCAGTATTTTAAAAGAATAACATCTTGTTATTTTTTGGTTGAGTGTGAATAAAAATTCTTATCTATTTTAAGCAAATTAGACATCGTCAGTTAACGTCTGGCCGTCTTACATTAACGTTACCTTCATTTTCGGTATCAAGCAACTGAAACATGGCATTTAACTCAGCATCAGCAGCCTTATAATTATCAAATGTTCTCTTAATTATATACATGGCATTTTCAGCCAATTTTCTTTGGGGATTAGTTGTTCCATTTTACATTTTTTAGAAGTCTTCTTAGTGGGCCAACTTAAAATTATGTTATAAATCCATCCTTCCGGACAAATTATTGATAGTTTTTTGGAACCATTTTCAATTGTTTCAACTATCAAAAATCTGAAAAAAACTAGTACTGTAACTTAAAGTACATAATTTTATGCAGAATAGATAGAGAAACTCATTATAAATTAAAATTAAGTGAGTAAAAAATATCTCTTCCCGTGGGATTGTTTTCATATTATATACGACCTAAGTTCTTTGGTCAAAGTTATTCAGTATGACCAGTATAATTATCCAGTTTAAGCTTGATACCTCTTTCCGTTACACCCTGTATATTTACTTCATCTAATCGCATACACTATTTTACACTAATATTGTGATTATATTTGCATAGTTCTACAAATTGATAAAGTTACCTATTTCAAGTTAGTTGGAACCTATTAGTGTGGGCATAAAATAAGGAGATATTTGATGGTTGATCTATGGTGTAGTTACTAGCATATTTTATTGTGAAGAACTGCCAATGAAACATTACAGATTGGAAACTATCAGTAGGAAATCAGGCATCGAATGAAAAAGTCGAGGATTATATTCCAGCCAGCATTTAAAAGTTAAGTAAATTTTACTTTATTTACCTTCACAAATGGGTTTTGTACCCGTCTGGATCCCCAATTCAACGCATAGACAGCGAGACCTGTAAAGTGAAAATAATAACTACAAGGCACTAATGAGTGATTTTTGGTCCTAAGAGCTCCAATAAGGCAACAAATGAGTGAAAATATGAACTGCAAGGTATATTTTAAGTCGCCATGTGTAATAATGGAGTCTTTGATAAGCATCTTGTTGAAAGGTATTTTATTACAATAACATCAAATAAAATGAGTTTTGATAACTGTTTCTGGTGTAGTTTAACATTATATTTTTTGTGAAACCATAATGTTAGTTTTTTAACAACCAAAGGAGATATTTCAAATTGGGCTAGGTCTTGTACGGTATTTTAAAAAACTGCTGTTCACGGGAAAATAAAATTATTTAGTTAAAACGAATACTGATCTATTTTCAATATGGCGTCGCTGGTGTCGTACGATTTGACGTAAACCACGACTTAATCTGTCAATAGTTGACATTTCTGTCAAAGTCAAATGTCAATTCACAATTAAATACATATTACCGCCATGTTGAATCTTTGTTAAGTGTTGCAATTATATGCAAAAACTTCTTCTTTTGTACAACTGAAAAAGCCATTTTTAAAGAAAATATATAAAACAAAAACTGTTTTTTGTGATCTGTAGTACACCCAAGTATACCGTACATAGGTCATAGACCTGGCCCAGGGCTCATACATTGATGATACGTCTCCTTTTTATAAAGTATTATCTTATTTACTTCACATTTCCCGCACTTTTTGTTCCGTTGCTGCATAACATTGTGCTCTCTAGACACTTGTCTCCATGTAGTACCAGAACTTGACGATGCACCACTCTGCCCACTAGGTTTTTCTTTAAATTTTGTACTTGATCCTTTATTTATCTTAGCCATCACTTCCCCTACACTATTTTTCAACTTTTCAACTTGTAATTTAGCTGTTTCAGCTACTCCGCATGTTGACCATTTTTCTAAGCTTAAGTGTGTATTTTTAACAAGTTTTCTTTAAGTTTATTATCTCTCATGACCATTATAATTTGATCCCTGATCAGTCCATCCTTGAGGTTCTCGAAGTTGCACTCCATGCTCAGCTTTTTAAGTTTTGTAAAATACTCATCGTAGGTTTCTCCCTCTTTAAAACAATCGTTTTTTACCTTATATTTAAATAGTATAATATCGATTTATTTTAAGTAATATTTATTTATAGAATATTGTATACAAACCGGAATTTAACTCGGGCCGCGGGTAGTTCGTAGCTTGCTGACCAGCGTATATCGCATTAAGTGATTTAAACATGTTTGAATGCGTCAATTTATATTGTACATAACATACTCATGAGATGCTTGGACAGAAACAACATTTTATATTATCTTGTGTTTTAAACCAAGCAAGTTACTTAAAGAGTCCTGTTACCTACGATGTCACCATACATTCGAATTACTATATGTACCCGAATAACACCACAACAAGATCGAAATATGCACGAATTACAAATGATTTTGGTATTACGAATGTATGGAGAAATCGTAGGTCAGCGCATTCTTAAGGGCTTCAAGTGATTCGGCGCAAAAGCCGGGTTCTCCTTCAATATTTTCGTATCAATGTGCCAATGTACGAGCATGTGGAAGACATGTGTTAAGCGATTTTCTTACAAAATTGTAGGCGTGTAACGTGGAGTTATGAAATGTACGTTTATGAAAATTTTGATTTTAGAAAATCTGTTTTTTGTCCATTGCAGACAGAATATCTGCTGTCTTCTGTCTTCAATATCTTGATTTATAAGATTCTTGGATTGCAATTTTCTTATGGTGGCAGACAACTCAGCATTTTTTTTCAATTCTTTGATTTGTCGATCTTATAAATAAATAAAAAGCCTTTATTGCTACTACCACCTTACAAATTACGTTTGATTAATTATTATTTATTAACAGTCAGTTCCTTTTAAAAATATCTAAATAATTAAATTATATCTCTATCTACATAATTAAATTGATCGCTTCAATAAATTAATATATGTATATAATTTTTAACATTATTTATATTACATATTATACAGTTCTTTATAATATAGTGCATTTATTAGGTTTAAGCTATCATAATATGTAATTGTATGTATATTAACTTAATGTAAACTGCGCTGTCTGGTCTATGTGGCAGAAGTCGCCTTCTCGGCGTAGGCCTCCCCCAATTTTCTCCATACTTCCCTATCTCTGGCTACCGTCATCCAGTTTGGCCCCACTATTTGGTTGAAGACATCTCTCCACCTTCTTTTTTGTCGTCCTTTCTTCCTTTTTGCATGTATTGGGGTCCATTCTGTTAGACGTTTGGCCCATCGTGTCTTTCATCCTACATAAGTGTCCTGCCCACTTCCATTTTATTAACCTTGTTCTTTTTGTTATATCATTAAATTTTGTCCTATCCCTGATGTCACAGTTTCTAACTCTATCTTTCAATTTTATTCCTAAAATACTTCTCTCCATTTTTCGTTGGCATATTGCTATCTTAGCCTCGTCTTCTTTTTTTAAGGACCATGTTTGGCAACCATATGTTAACGATGGCATAATAACAGTCTCGTAAACTTTTTTCTTGATGTCAAGGCCAACTTCGCTCTTCATGATCTCTTTCAGATTCCAATATTTATTCCACGCTAGAGTAATTCTTCTTTGTATTTCGTTTCCTGATTGGTTTTCGAAAGAAACTGATTGACCGAGATATATGTATTCCTTGACAAATTCGATTTTTACGCCTTCCACGGCGACATCTTGAATTTCTCCGTTTGTGAGTATTTTCGTTTTTGTAGCATTAAGTGTCAATCCTACCTTTTTACTATGGCTCTCGAATTCCTTTATCATACTCTTAAGCCCCTGCGCAGTTTCAGAGAAAAGTACTATATCGTCTGCAAAGCGCAAGTGACTTAGGTATTGCCCGTCAATTCTGATTCCTTTTTCTTCCCAGTCTAGTCGTCGAAATACCGCTTCGAGTACTGAGGCGAATATCTGTGGTGATAATGGATCTCCTTGGCGTACGCCTTTTCTAACGGGAAACTCTTCTCCTTCTTTTTCCAGTTTTACTTTGGCAATACCTTTCGAATAGATGTTGTGGATTAGTCGAACATAGTTAGCGTTGACACCTTGCTCTAAAAGTGCCTCCCAAATAGCCTCATGCTTTAGAGAGTCGAAAGCTTTTGTAAAATCTATGAAGCATAGATACATGGTTATGTTGTATTCATTGGCTTTTTCTATAATTTGTGTTACCGTCTGCAGATGATCTATTGTTGAAAAATTTTTGCGAAAACCTGCTTGTTCCGGTGGTTGGTGTTCCTGTAATGTATTTAAAATTCTGCTCAGGAGTATTTTTGAAAAAATTTTGTATATATTTGACATCAGACTTATGGGTCGGTAATTATTTAAATCGTTTCTATCGCCTTTTTTGTGTAGCAGTATGATTTTTGATTTCGACCATTGCTTAGGAGTCATTCCCGTTTTCAGAATGTTGTTAAATAATGTCTTCAAGGGGTTTTGTAGAATTTCTATGAGCGATTTTAATACCTCGTTTGTAACGTTGTCTTCTCCTGGTGATTTATCATTCTTCTGCGTCTTTATCGCATACTCTATTTCTGAGTCTAAGATGTTTTGTGGAGGTTCCGGATTGAAAGTACTCGGAAATTTAAACTCAATTGTTTGTGACAGTACTTCTTCTGCTGAGTATAGATCTGCATAAAATTTTGTCGCTTCGTTTATGATGTCTTGACGTGTATTCAATATGTTGCCTCTTTTGCTTTTTATATTAGCAGTCCATTCTGATTTTTCTCTCAGCTGTTTGAGAGCTTTCCGCAAAGCACCTTTTTTCTCAATAAATTTTATGAACACTTTTTGTCGATAAAGTTTCTTTTCATTTCTTATATTCCGGTTAATTTTTTTACTTATATTTGCTATTTTTACCTTAACTTCTTTATTTCTTTTTTCTTTATACAAGAGCTTCCTCTTTTCTAATAGCTCTAGTGTTTCTGAGCTGATAGGTTCCTTATTTTCTTTCTCCATCTTCGGCAATTGCTTAAGTATGTTTGTGAGTTCTTTTTCAAAATTATCGTACTGTGACTGTACGTCAGGTGCAATTTGTAGAGAATCTAACAGTTTCTGTTCCCAATGAGATCCGCTTTCTTTAGTTATTGTTGGGAGGTTTCTCATAATATGAGGTGTATTATTAACAAAAGATCTCTTTTTGTGGTATTTCAAGTTTAGTTTGCACCTTATCATACGATGGTCTGTATTGAAGTTCAGGTTGCTAATGATGTCAAAGCTACGTATATCGTTTGGTCGATTGGTCAGAATGTAGTCAATCTCATTTAGACATTTTCCATTTGGGGAACGCCAAGTCCATTTCTTATGGGGTTTCCTTTTAAACATACTTACTATTAACAAATTTAAGATTTTTTTCCAGTGCAAATTCTACGAGGTTCCTCCCATGGCAACTTCTTTTGCCATGAGAGAATTTTCCAAAAATTCTTTCCTCTCCTATTCGCACTTTTCCGATTTGAGCATTAAAATCGCCCAATAAGATTGTGTTTTTGTTTTTTGCCCCTTCGAGAGCAGATTCTACACATTGGTAGAAGTCCTCTACTTCTTCCTTTTTGTATGCTTCGGTAGGGGCATAGACCTGTATGAGCGTCCAAGGTGTGTTATCATCAGACTTTATATCTAATGATGCTACTCTGTCCGAAAAGGTTCTGAAGCTTCTTATATTGTTTTTAAGATGTTTCTTCACTAAAAATCCAACACCATTTCTGCCATTGGATCCATATGTATGGTGAAGTATGTAGTCTTTATATTCTTCAATAACCTCATTGTCTCTTCTTACTTCACAGATTCCAATAATATCCCATTTAATTTTTGCTAATGCAAAAATAAGTTCAGTGATTCTATTGTCCGACATTAGTGTTCTCACGTTTAGAGTGGCAACGTGCCAATATTTTGAGTTTCTATTTATTTCTTTAATGTCTTTTTTGTGATGGGCGTGTATGTTTGGGGGGTGATGGTCTAATTCCTCCACGGGGACCGGCCGGCTTGGAGGATGGTGCTGAGAGGCGACGACTATGCGTTTTTTTCAGTTTCTTTAATGTAGTTATTTGTTGATGTCCCGGCTCTGGCATTTTGCTCATCCATATATGACAAAATATTATTATTTCTAGCCTTACTTTTTTTGAACGTGGGTTCCTGAGCAGTCCTTTTTTCTGTATTTACAGGGTTCTGTGCTTCAGGGGATTTTGATAAAAACCTTTTATTATTTTTTGGTTTACCAGTGTTAGTTGATTTATGCTGCTGTATGTTTACAATTTTGTCATACCGTAGAACAACTTTTTTCCCTAGATCCCTCTCAATTTTCAGCTGTTGTTGCAGCTCTTTGCGTTTCTGAAGTACTTTTTGTGGAAAGTCTTCTTTTATATATATTGGAAGCTTATCTAGAGTCTTCTTCCTTTTTAATATTTCAATTTTCTTCCATGTTGTAGTCAAAGACACCCGGATGGGTCTGCATTTATCATTTCTTTTGCCAATTCTTTGGGTATTATCGATTTCTTCCTTTTGACAAGCTACTCCCATTTTGTTATTTAATATATCTAGTACCAATTGCACTAAATCTCTGAAATTGTGTTCTGTTTCTTCAACTCCAAATATTAAAATATTCTTTCTTCTAATATGTTTTTCTAGATTGTCTATGGTTGCTTGTTGTTGCTCTAGTTGTTGTTCCAGTTGAAGGGTTTTTGTCTCCATCATTGTGAATTTTTCATCTATGTTAGTATTTATAGATTTCTTGATATTTTCTTCCATTTTTTTACTATCAATTTTTAGCTGCATTATGTCGCATTGTAGTTGCTTCAGTATCTCCTTTAAATCTTCCATTTTTGAGTAATTATTGGACGGGTACTGTTATATTCTTGGTATTCTTCTGCTAGTCTTCAACACTCAACAAGGTTCTCCAGTAATATTCAGATTTCAGGCACCTGAGCTCAGACTTCATTCAGAGTCGCCCAGATTTCTTCTTCCGTGACTCAGTCAAAAATGTCTGTCGATTCAATTTCTTATAAGTTTCTTTTTTCGCGGAGTCATTGTCGGAGTTGTAACAACTTGGTCAGTTAGGTTTTTGTCTAAAACAATAATTGCAATTATTTAATCAAACCAAATTAAAATATACACTGTGTAACAAAAACTCTCCTGAGAACCCCTGAGAAAACTCTTCCATGCGGTTCCTGTGAGCTGCGTTAGTAGAATCGATATTCAAACATGAAAAAATCAACTTATTTGGAAGAACTAATAAATAAAATATTAAATAATTTATAAAAATAAAATAATTTCTCACCCCTGCAAATTCTACGGCGACGAAGGATAAAAGCGACCGCGCCGCTCTATCAAAGAAGCGTGCCGCCGCCGTCAAAGGACCCGCGCGGGCCCACAGACTTCAGCCGCTCGCGCGACTAAGGTCATTGACTCATCACATGTCACAACACAACACTCAGCTGTTTGCTGTTTACTTTAATATAACACAGTACTTTTTTGAATTCACACTTTCGTATTGCAACTCTTACAATGTCAGTTCGTTCAATTATTATTAGATAAAGTAACTCAGGCAATTTTACCTAACTAACCTAATATAGTACCACTAATTTATCACGACGTCAACAACCTCCCGATTTCGGAGATATTGTTCAATATGCTTGCTCTCTGCCTCTATGCATTTTGCACACCGTTTAACGATATTTGCACGTACGCGTCGTAGTACCGATAAGTCTGACTTTATGTCGTCAAATGCTGCGACTATTCGTAAACGCATTTCAGCCTCGGTATCGCACGTTTTCCTGAAAACTGATTGTGTAGCAGTATGATTTTTGATTTCGACCATTGCTTAGGAGTCATTCCCGTTTTCAGAATGTTGTTAAATAATGTCTTCAAGGGGTTTTGTAGAATTTCTATGAGCGATTTTAATACCTCGTTTGTAACGTTGTCTTCTCCTGGTGATTTATCATTCTTCTGCGTCTTTATCGCATACTCTATTTCTGAGTCTAAGATGTTTTGTGGAGGTTCCGGATTGAAAGTACTCGGAAATTTAAACTCAATTGTTTGTGACAGTACTTCTTCTGCTGAGTATAGATCTGCATAAAATTTTGTCGCTTCGTTTATGATGTCTTGACGTGTATTCAATATGTTGCCTCTTTTGCTTTTTATATTAGCAGTCCATTCTGATTTTTCTCTCAGCTCTTTGAGAGCTTTCCGCAAAGCACCTTTTTTCTCAATAAATTTTATGAACACTTTTTGTCGATAAAGTTTCTTTTCATTTCTTATATTCCGGTTAATTTTTTTACTTATATTTGCTATTTTTACCTTAACTTCTTTATTTCTTTTTTCTTTATACAAGAGCTTCCTCTTTTCTAATAGCTCTAGTGTTTCTGAGCTGATAGGTTCCTTATTTTCTTTCTCCATCTTCGGCAATTGCTTAAGTATGTTTGTGAGTTCTTTTTCAAAATTATCGTACTGTGACTGTACGTCAGGTGCAATTTGTAGAGAATCTAACAGTTTCTGTTCCCAATGAGATCCGCTTTCTTTAGTTATTGTTGGGAGGTTTCTCATAATATGAGGTGTATTATTAACAAAAGATCTCTTTTTGTGGTATTTCAAGTTTAGTTTGCACCTTATCATACGATGGTCTGTATTGAAGTTCAGGTTGCTAATGATGTCAAAGCTACGTATATCGTTTGGTCGATTGGTCAGAATGTAGTCAATCTCATTTAGACATTTTCCATTTGGGGAACGCCAAGTCCATTTCTTATGGGGTTTCCTTTTAAACATACTTACTATTAACAAATTTAAGATTTTTTTCCAGTGCAAATTCTACGAGGTTCCTCCCATGGCAACTTCTTTTGCCATGAGAGAATTTTCCAAAAATTCTTTCCTCTCCTATTCGCACTTTTCCGATTTGAGCATTAAAATCGCCCAATAAGATTGTGTTTTTGTTTTTTGCCCCTTCGAGAGCAGATTCTACACATTGGTAGAAGTCCTCTACTTCTTCCTTTTTGTATGCTTCGGTAGGGGCATAGACCTGTATGAGCGTCCAAGGTGTGTTATCATCAGACTTTATATCTAATGATGCTACTCTGTCCGAAAAGGTTCTGAAGCTTCTTATATTGTTTTTAAGATGTTTCTTCACTAAAAATCCAACACCATTTCTGCCATTGGATCCATATGTATGGTGAAGTATGTAGTCTTTATATTCTTCAATAACCTCATTGTCTCTTCTTACTTCACAGATTCCAATAATATCCCATTTAATTTTTGCTAATGCAAAAATAAGTTCAGTGATTCTATTGTCCGACATTAGTGTTCTCACGTTTAGAGTGGCAACGTGCCAATATTTTGAGTTTCTATTTATTTCTTTAATGTCTTTTTTGTGATGGGCGTGTATGTTTGGGGGGTGATGGTCTAATTCCTCCACGGGGACCGGCCGGCTTGGAGGATGGTGCTGAGAGGCGACGACTATGCGTTTTTTTTCAGTTTCTTTAATGTAGTTATTTGTTGATGTCCCGGCTCTGGCATTTTGCTCATGCATATATGACAAAATATTATTATTTCTAGCCTTACTTTTTTGAACGTGGGTTCCTGAGCAGTCCTTTTTTCTGTATTTACAGGGTTCTGTGCTTCAGGGGATTTTGATAAAAACCTTTTATTATTTTTTGGTTTACCAGTGTTAGTTGATTTATGCTGCTGTATGTTTACAATTTTGTCATACCGTAGAACAACTTTTTTCCCTAGATCCCTCTCAATTTTCAGCTGTTGTTGCAGCTCTTTGCGTTTCTGAAGTACTTTTTGTGGAAAGTCTTCTTTTATATATATTGGAAGCTTATCTAGAGTCTTCTTCCTTTTTAATATTTCAATTTTCTTCCATGTTGTAGTCAAAGACACCCGGATGGGTCTGCATTTATCATTTCTTTTGCCAATTCTTTGGGTATTATCGATTTCTTCCTTTTGACAAGCTACTCCCATTTTGTTATTTAATATATCTAGTACCAATTGCACTAAATCTCTGAAATTGTGTTCTGTTTCTTCAACTCCAAATATTAAAATATTCTTTCTTCTAATATGTTTTTCTAGATTGTCTATGGTTGCTTGTTGTTGCTCTAGTTGTTGTTCCAGTTGAAGGGTTTTTGTCTCCATCATTGTGAATTTTTCATCTATGTTAGTATTTATAGATTTCTTGATATTTTCTTCCATTTTTTTACTATCAATTTTTAGCTGCATTATGTCGCATTGTAGTTGCTTCAGTATCTCCTTTAAATCTTCCATTTTTGAGTAATTATTGGACGGGTACTGTTATATTCTTGGTATTCTTCTGCTAGTCTTCAACACTCAACAAGGTTCTCCAGTAATATTCAGATTTCAGGCACCTGAGCTCAGACTTCATTCAGAGTCGCCCAGATTTCTTCTTCCGTGACTCAGTCAAAAATGTCTGTCGATTCAATTTCTTATAAGTTTCTTTTTTCGCGGAGTCATTGTCGGAGTTGTAACAACTTGGTCAGTTAGGTTTTTGTCTAAAACAATAATTGCAATTATTTAATCAAACCAAATTAAAATATGCACTGTGTAACAAAAACTCTCCTGAGAACCCCTGAGAAAACTCTTCCATGCGGTTCCTGTGAGCTGCGTTAGTAGAATCGATATTCAAACATGAAAAAATCAACTTATTTGGAAGAACTAATAAATAAAATATTAAATAATTTATAAAAATAAAATAATTTCTCACCCCTGCAAATTCTACGGCGACGAAGGATAAAAGCGACCGCGCCGCTCTATCAAAGAAGCGTGCCGCCGCCGTCAAAGGACCCGCGCGGGCCCACAGACTTCAGCCGCTCGCGCGACTAAGGTCATTGACTCATCACATGTCACAACACAACACTCAGCTGTTTGCTGTTTACTTTAATATAACACAGTACTTTTTTGAATTCACACTTTCGTATTGCAACTCTTACAATGTCAGTTCGTTCAATTATTATTAGATAAAGTAACTCAGGCAATTTTACCTAACTAACCTAATATAGTACCACTAATTTATCACGACGTCAACAACCTCCCGATTTCGGAGATATTGTTCAATATGCTTGCTCTCTGCCTCTATGCATTTTGCACACCGTTTAACGATATTTGCACGTACGCGTCGTAGTACCGATAAGTCTGACTTTATGTCGTCAAATGCTGCGACTATTCGTAAACGCATTTCAGCCTCGGTATCGCACGTTTTCCTGAAAACTGATTGTGTAGCAGTATGATTTTTGATTTCGACCATTGCTTAGGAGTCATTCCCGTTTTCAGAATGTTGTTAAATAATGTCTTCAAGGGGTTTTGTAGAATTTCTATGAGCGATTTTAATACCTCGTTTGTAACGTTGTCTTCTCCTGGTGATTTATCATTCTTCTGCGTCTTTATCGCATACTCTATTTCTGAGTCTAAGATGTTTTGTGGAGGTTCCGGATTGAAAGTACTCGGAAATTTAAACTCAATTGTTTGTGACAGTACTTCTTCTGCTGAGTATAGATCTGCATAAAATTTTGTCGCTTCGTTTATGATGTCTTGACGTGTATTCAATATGTTGCCTCTTTTGCTTTTTATATTAGCAGTCCATTCTGATTTTTCTCTCAGCTGTTTGAGAGCTTTCCGCAAAGCACCTTTTTTCTCAATAAATTTTATGAACACTTTTTGTCGATAAAGTTTCTTTTCATTTCTTATATTCCGGTTAATTTTTTTACTTATATTTGCTATTTTTACCTTAACTTCTTTATTTCTTTTTTCTTTATACAAGAGCTTCCTCTTTTCTAATAGCTCTAGTGTTTCTGAGCTGATAGGTTCCTTATTTTCTTTCTCCATCTTCGGCAATTGCTTAAGTATGTTTGTGAGTTCTTTTTCAAAATTATCGTACTGTGACTGTACGTCAGGTGCAATTTGTAGAGAATCTAACAGTTTCTGTTCCCAATGAGATCCGCTTTCTTTAGTTATTGTTGGGAGGTTTCTCATAATATGAGGTGTATTATTAACAAAAGATCTCTTTTTGTGGTATTTCAAGTTTAGTTTGCACCTTATCATACGATGGTCTGTATTGAAGTTCAGGTTGCTAATGATGTCAAAGCTACGTATATCGTTTGGTCGATTGGTCAGAATGTAGTCAATCTCATTTAGACATTTTCCATTTGGGGAACGCCAAGTCCATTTCTTATGGGGTTTCCTTTTAAACATACTTACTATTAACAAATTTAAGATTTTTTTCCAGTGCAAATTCTACGAGGTTCCTCCCATGGCAACTTCTTTTGCCATGAGAGAATTTTCCAAAAATTCTTTCCTCTCCTATTCGCACTTTTACGATTTGAGCATTAAAATCGCCCAATAAGATTGTGTTTTTGTTTTTTGCCCCTTCGAGAGCAGATTCTACACATTGGTAGAAGTCCTCTACTTCTTCCTTTTTGTATGCTTCGGTAGGGGCATAGACCTGTATGAGCGTCCAAGGTGTGTTATCATCAGACTTTATATCTAATGATGCTACTCTGTCCGAAAAGGTTCTGAAGCTTCTTATATTGTTTTTAAGATGTTTCTTCACTAAAAATCCAACACCATTTCTGCCATTGGATCCATATGTATGGTGAAGTATGTAGTCTTTATATTCTTCAATAACCTCATTGTCTCTTCTTACTTCACAGATTCCAATAATATCCCATTTAATTTTTGCTAATGCAAAAATAAGTTCAGTGATTCTATTGTCCGACATTAGTGTTCTCACGTTTAGAGTGGCAACGTGCCAATATTTTGAGTTTCTATTTATTTCTTTAATGTCTTTTTTGTGATGGGCGTGTATGTTTGGGGGGTGATGGTCTAATTCCTCCACGGGGACCGGCCGGCTTGGAGGATGGTGCTGAGAGGCGACGACTATGCGTTTTTTTCAGTTTCTTTAATGTAGTTATTTGTTGATGTCCCGGCTCTGGCATTTTGCTCATGCATATATGACAAAATATTATTATTTCTAGCCTTACTTTTTTTGAACGTGGGTTCCTGAGCAGTCCTTTTTTCTGTATTTACAGGGTTCTGTGCTTCAGGGGATTTTGATAAAAACCTTTTATTATTTTTTGGTTTACCAGTGTTAGTTGATTTATGCTGCTGTATGTTTACAATTTTGTCATACCGTAGAACAACTTTTTTCCCTAGATCCCTCTCAATTTTCAGCTGTTGTTGCAGCTCTTTGCGTTTCTGAAGTACTTTTTGTGGAAAGTCTTCTTTTATATATATTGGAAGCTTATCTAGAGTCTTCTTCCTTTTTAATATTTCAATTTTCTTCCATGTTGTAGTCAAAGACACCCGGATGGGTCTGCATTTATCATTTCTTTTGCCAATTCTTTGGGTATTATCGATTTCTTCCTTTTGACAAGCTACTCCCATTTTGTTATTTAATATATCTAGTACCAATTGCACTAAATCTCTGAAATTGTGTTCTGTTTCTTCAACTCCAAATATTAAAATATTCTTTCTTCTAATATGTTTTTCTAGATTGTCTATGGTTGCTTGTTGTTGCTCTAGTTGTTGTTCCAGTTGAAGGGTTTTTGTCTCCATCATTGTGAATTTTTCATCTATGTTAGTATTTATAGATTTCTTGATATTTTCTTCCATTTTTTTACTATCAATTTTTAGCTGCATTATGTCGCATTGTAGTTGCTTCAGTATCTCCTTTAAATCTTCCATTTTTGAGTAATTATTGGACGGGTACTGTTATATTCTTGGTATTCTTCTGCTAGTCTTCAACACTCAACAAGGTTCTCCAGTAATATTCAGATTTCAGGCACCTGAGCTCAGACTTCATTCAGAGTCGCCCAGATTTCTTCTTCCGTGACTCAGTCAAAAATGTCTGTCGATTCAATTTCTTATAAGTTTCTTTTTTCGCGGAGTCATTGTCGGAGTTGTAACAACTTGGTCAGTTAGGTTTTTGTCTAAAACAATAATTGCAATTATTTAATCAAACCAAATTAAAATATACACTGTGTAACAAAAACTCTCCTGAGAACCCCTGAGAAAACTCTTCCATGCGGTTCCTGTGAGCTGCGTTAGTAGAATCGATATTCAAACATGAAAAAATCAACTTATTTGGAAGAACTAATAAATAAAATATTAAATAATTTATAAAAATAAAATAATTTCTCACCCCTGCAAATTCTACGGCGACGAAGGATAAAAGCGACCGCGCCGCTCTATCAAAGAAGCGTGCCGCCGCCGTCAAAGGACCCGCGCGGGCCCACAGACTTCAGCCGCTCGCGCGACTAAGGTCATTGACTCATCACATGTCACAACACAACACTCAGCTGTTTGCTGTTTACTTTAATATAACACAGTACTTTTTTGAATTCACACTTTCGTATTGCAACTCTTACAATGTCAGTTCGTTCAATTATTATTAGATAAAGTAACTCAGGCAATTTTACCTAACTAACCTAATATAGTACCACTAATTTATCACGACGTCAACAACCTCCCGATTTCGGAGATATTGTTCAATATGCTTGCTCTCTGCCTCTATGCATTTTGCACACCGTTTAACGATATTTGCACGTACGCGTCGTAGTACCGATAAGTCTGACTTTATGTCGTCAAATGCTGCGACTATTCGTAAACGCATTTCAGCCTCGGTATCGCACGTTTTCCTGAAAACTGATTGTGTAGCAGTATGATTTTTGATTTCGACCATTGCTTAGGAGTCATTCCCGTTTTCAGAATGTTGTTAAATAATGTCTTCAAGGGGTTTTGTAGAATTTCTATGAGCGATTTTAATACCTCGTTTGTAACGTTGTCTTCTCCTGGTGATTTATCATTCTTCTGCGTCTTTATCGCATACTCTATTTCTGAGTCTAAGATGTTTTGTGGAGGTTCCGGATTGAAAGTACTCGGAAATTTAAACTCAATTGTTTGTGACAGTACTTCTTCTGCTGAGTATAGATCTGCATAAAATTTTGTCGCTTCGTTTATGATGTCTTGACGTGTATTCAATATGTTGCCTCTTTTGCTTTTTATATTAGCAGTCCATTCTGATTTTTCTCTCAGCTCTTTGAGAGCTTTCCGCAAAGCACCTTTTTTCTCAATAAATTTTATGAACACTTTTTGTCGATAAAGTTTCTTTTCATTTCTTATATTCCGGTTATTTTTTTTACTTATATTTGCTATTTTTACCTTAACTTCTTTATTTCTTTTTTCTTTATACAAGAGCTTCCTCTTTTCTAATAGCTCTAGTGTTTCTGAGCTGATAGGTTCCTTATTTTCTTTCTCCATCTTCGGCAATTGCTTAAGTATGTTTGTGAGTTCTTTTTCAAAATTATCGTACTGTGACTGTACGTCAGGTGCAATTTGTAGAGAATCTAACAGTTTCTGTTCCCAATGAGATCCGCTTTCTTTAGTTATTGTTGGGAGGTTTCTCATAATATGAGGTGTATTATTAACAAAAGATCTCTTTTTGTGGTATTTCAAGTTTAGTTTGCACCTTATCATACGATGGTCTGTATTGAAGTTCAGGTTGCTAATGATGTCAAAGCTACGTATATCGTTTGGTCGATTGGTCAGAATGTAGTCAATCTCATTTAGACATTTTCCATTTGGGGAACGCCAAGTCCATTTCTTATGGGGTTTCCTTTTAAACATACTTACTATTAACAAATTTAAGATTTTTTTCCAGTGCAAATTCTACGAGGTTCCTCCCATGGCAACTTCTTTTGCCATGAGAGAATTTTCCAAAAATTCTTTCCTCTCCTATTCGCACTTTTCCGATTTGAGCATTAAAATCGCCCAATAAGATTGTGTTTTTGTTTTTTGCCCCTTCGAGAGCAGATTCTACACATTGGTAGAAGTCCTCTACTTCTTCCTTTTTGTATGCTTCGGTAGGGGCATAGACCTGTATGAGCGTCCAAGGTGTGTTATCATCAGACTTTATATCTAATGATGCTACTCTGTCCGAAAAGGTTCTGAAGCTTCTTATATTGTTTTTAAGATGTTTCTTCACTAAAAATCCAACACCATTTCTGCCATTGGATCCATATGTATGGTGAAGTATGTAGTCTTTATATTCTTCAATAACCTCATTGTCTCTTCTTACTTCACAGATTCCAATAATATCCCATTTAATTTTTGCTAATGCAAAAATAAGTTCAGTGATTCTATTGTCCGACATTAGTGTTCTCACGTTTAGAGTGGCAACGTGCCAATATTTTGAGTTTCTATTTATTTCTTTAATGTCTTTTTTGTGATGGGCGTGTATGTTTGGGGGGTGATGGTCTAATTCCTCCACGGGGACCGGCCGGCTTGGAGGATGGTGCTGAGAGGCGACGACTATGCGTTTTTTTCAGTTTCTTTAATGTAGTTATTTGTTGATGTCCCGGCTCTGGCATTTTGCTCATGCATATATGACAAAATATTATTATTTCTAGCCTTACTTTTTTTGAACGTGGGTTCCTGAGCAGTCCTTTTTTCTGTATTTACAGGGTTCTGTGCTTCAGGGGATTTTGATAAAAACCTTTTATTATTTTTTGGTTTACCAGTGTTAGTTGATTTATGCTGCTGTATGTTTACAATTTTGTCATACCGTAGAACAACTTTTTTCCCTAGATCCCTCTCAATTTTCAGCTGTTGTTGCAGCTCTTTGCGTTTCTGAAGTACTTTTTGTGGAAAGTCTTCTTTTATATATATTGGAAGCTTATCTAGAGTCTTCTTCCTTTTTAATATTTCAATTTTCTTCCATGTTGTAGTCAAAGACACCCGGATGGGTCTGCATTTATCATTTCTTTTGCCAATTCTTTGGGTATTATCGATTTCTTCCTTTTGACAAGCTACTCCCATTTTGTTATTTAATATATCTAGTACCAATTGCACTAAATCTCTGAAATTGTGTTCTGTTTCTTCAACTCCAAATATTAAAATATTCTTTCTTCTAATATGTTTTTCTAGATTGTCTATGGTTGCTTGTTGTTGCTCTAGTTGTTGTTCCAGTTGAAGGGTTTTTGTCTCCATCATTGTGAATTTTTCATCTATGTCAGTATTTATAGATTTCTTGATATTTTCTTCCATTTTTTTACTATCAATTTTTAGCTGCATTATGTCGCATTGTAGTTGCTTCAGTATCTCCTTTAAATCTTCCGTTTTTGAGTAATTATTGGACGGGTACTGTTATATTCTTGGTATTCTTCTGCTAGTCTTCAACACTCAACAAGGTTCTCCAGTAATATTCAGATTTCAGGCACCTGAGCTCAGACTTCATTCAGAGTCGCCCAGATTTCTTCTTCCGTGACTCAGTCAAAAATGTCTGTCGATTCAATTTCTTATAAGTTTCTTTTTTCGCGGAGTCATTGTCGGAGTTGTAACAACTTGGTCAGTTAGGTTTTTGTCTAAAACAATAATTGCAATTATTTAATCAAACCAAATTAAAATATACACTGTGTAACAAAAACTCTCCTGAGAACCCCTGAGAAAACTCTTCCATGCGGTTCCTGTGAGCTGCGTTAGTAGAATCGATATTCAAACATGAAAAAATCAACTTATTTGGAAGAACTAATAAATAAAATATTAAATAATTTATAAAAATAAAATGATTTCTCACCCCTGCAAATTCTACGGCGACGAAGGATAAAAGCGACCGCGCCGCTCTATCAAAGAAGCGTGCCGCCGCCGTCAAAGGACCCGCGCGGGCCCACAGACTTCAGCCGCTCGCGCGACTAAGGTCATTGACTCATCACATGTCACAACACAACACTCAGCTGTTTGCTGTTTACTTTAATATAACACAGTACTTTTTTGAATTCACACTTTCGTATTGCAACTCTTACAATGTCAGTTCGTTCAATTATTATTAGATAAAGTAACTCAGGCAATTTTACCTAACTAACCTAATATAGTACCACTAATTTATCACGACGTCAACAACCTCCCGATTTCGGAGATATTGTTCAATATGCTTGCTCTCTGCCTCTATGCATTTTGCACACCGTTTAACGATATTTGCACGTACGCGTCGTAGTACCGATAAGTCTGACTTTATGTCGTCAAATGCTGCGACTATTCGTAAACGCATTTCAGCCTCGGTATCGCACGTTTTCCTGAAAACTGATTGTGTAGCAGTATGATTTTTGATTTCGACCATTGCTTAGGAGTCATTCCCGTTTTCAGAATGTTGTTAAATAATGTCTTCAAGGGGTTTTGTAGAATTTCTATGAGCGATTTTAATACCTCGTTTGTAACGTTGTCTTCTCCTGGTGATTTATCATTCTTCTGCGTCTTTATCGCATACTCTATTTCTGAGTCTAAGATGTTTTGTGGAGGTTCCGGATTGAAAGTACTCGGAAATTTAAACTCAATTTTTTGTGACAGTACTTCTTCTGCTGAGTATAGATCTGCATAAAATTTTGTCGCTTCGTTTATGATGTCTTGACGTGTATTCAATATGTTGCCTCTTTTGCTTTTTATATTAGCAGTCCATTCTGATTTTTCTCTCAGCTCTTTGAGAGCTTTCCGCAAAGCACCTTTTTTCTCAATAAATTTTATGAACACTTTTTGTCGATAAAGTTTCTTTTCATTTCTTATATTCCGGTTATTATTTTTTTTACTTATATTTGCTATTTTTACCTTAACTTCTTTATTTCTTTTTTCTTTATACAAGAGCTTCCTCTTTTCTAATAGCTCTAGTGTTTCTGAGCTGATAGGTTCCTTATTTTCTTTCTCCATCTTCGGCAATTGCTTAAGTATGTTTGTGAGTTCTTTTTCAAAATTATCGTACTGTGACTGTACGTCAGGTGCAATTTGTAGAGAATCTAACAGTTTCTGTTCCCAATGAGATCCGCTTTCTTTAGTTATTGTTGGGAGGTTTCTCATAATATGAGGTGTATTATTAACAAAAGATCTCTTTTTGTGGTATTTCAAGTTTAGTTTGCACCTTATCATACGATGGTCTGTATTGAAGTTCAGGTTGCTAATGATGTCAAAGCTACGTATATCGTTTGGTCGATTGGTCAGAATGTAGTCAATCTCATTTAGACATTTTCCATTTGGGGAACGCCAAGTCCATTTCTTATGGGGTTTCCTTTTAAACATACTATTAACAAATTTAAGATTTTTTTCCAGTGCAAATTCTACGAGGTTCCTCCCATGGCAACTTCTTTTGCCATGAGAGAATTTTCCAAAAATTCTTTCCTCTCCTATTCGCACTTTTCCGATTTGAGCATTAAAATCGCCCAATAAGATTGTGTTTTTGTTTTTTGCCCCTTCGAGAGCAGATTCTACACATTGGTAGAAGTCCTCTACTTCTTCCTTTTTGTATGCTTCGGTAGGGGCATAGACCTGTATGAGCGTCCAAGGTGTGTTATCATCAGACTTTATATCTAATGATGCTACTCTGTCCGAAAAGGTTCTGAAGCTTCTTATATTGTTTTTAAGATGTTTCTTCACTAAAAATCCAACACCATTTCTGCCATTGGATCCATATGTATGGTGAAGTATGTAGTCTTTATATTCTTCAATAACCTCATTGTCTCTTCTTACTTCACAGATTCCAATAATATCCCATTTAATTTTTGCTAATGCAAAAATAAGTTCAGTGATTCTATTGTCCGACATTAGTGTTCTCACGTTTAGAGTGGCAACGTGCCAATATTTTGAGTTTCTATTTATTTCTTTAATGTCTTTTTTGTGATGGGCGTGTATGTTTGGGGGGTGATGGTCTAATTCCTCCACGGGGACCGGCCGGCTTGGAGGATGGTGCTGAGAGGCGACGACTATGCGTTTTTTTCAGTTTCTTTAATGTAGTTATTTGTTGATGTCCCGGCTCTGGCATTTTGCTCATGCATATATGACAAAATATTATTATTTCTAGCCTTACTTTTTTTGAACGTGGGTTCCTGAGCAGTCCTTTTTTCTGTATTTACAGGGTTCTGTGCTTCAGGGGATTTTGATAAAAACCTTTTATTATTTTTTGGTTTACCAGTGTTAGTTGATTTATGCTGCTGTATGTTTACAATTTTGTCATACCGTAGAACAACTTTTTTCCCTAGATCCCTCTCAATTTTCAGCTGTTGTTGCAGCTCTTTGCGTTTCTGAAGTACTTTTTGTGGAAAGTCTTCTTTTATATATATTGGAAGCTTATCTAGAGTCTTCTTCCTTTTTAATATTTCAATTTTCTTCCATGTTGTAGTCAAAGACACCCGGATGGGTCTGCATTTATCATTTCTTTTGCCAATTCTTTGGGTATTATCGATTTCTTCCTTTTGACAAGCTACTCCCATTTTGTTATTTAATATATCTAGTACCAATTGCACTAAATCTCTGAAATTGTGTTCTGTTTCTTCAACTCCAAATATTAAAATATTCTTTCTTCTAATATGTTTTTCTAGATTGTCTATGGTTGCTTGTTGTTGCTCTAGTTGTTGTTCCAGTTGAAGGGTTTTTGTCTCCATCATTGTGAATTTTTCATCTATGTCAGTATTTATAGATTTCTTGATATTTTCTTCCATTTTTTTACTATCAATTTTAGCTGCATTATGTCGCATTGTAGTTGCTTCAGTATCTCCTTTAAATCTTCCATTTTTGAGTAATTATTGGACGGGTACTGTTATATTCTTGGTATTCTTCTGCTAGTCTTCAACACTCAACAAGGTTCTCCAGTAATATTCAGATTTCAGGCACCTGAGCTCAGACTTCATTCAGAGTCGCCCAGATTTCTTCTTCCGTGACTCAGTCAAAAATGTCTGTCGATTCAATTTCTTATAAGTTTCTTTTTTCGCGGAGTCATTGTCGGAGTTGTAACAACTTGGTCAGTTAGGTTTTTGTCTAAAACAATAATTGCAATTATTTAATCAAACCAAATTAAAATATACACTGTGTAACAAAAACTCTCCTGAGAACCCCTGAGAAAACTCTTCCATGCGGTTCCTGTGAGCTGCGTTAGTAGAATCGATATTCAAACATGAAAAAATCAACTTATTTGGAAGAACTAATAAATAAAATATTAAATAATTTATAAAAATAAAATGATTTCTCACCCCTGCAAATTCTACGGCGACGAAGGATAAAAGCGACCGCGCCGCTCTATCAAAGAAGCGTGCCGCCGCCGTCAAAGGACCCGCGCGGGTCCACAGACTTCAGCCGCTCGCGCGACTAAGGTCATTGACTCATCACATGTCACAACACAACACTCAGCTGTTTGCTGTTTACTTTAATATAACACAGTACTTTTTTGAATTCACACTTTCGTATTGCAACTCTTACAATGTCAGTTCGTTCAATTATTATTAGATAAAGTAACTCAGGCAATTTTACCTAACTAACCTAATATAGTACCACTAATTTATCACGACGTCAACAACCTCCCGATTTCGGAGATATTGTTCAATATGCTTGCTCTCTGCCTCTATGCATTTTGCACACCGTTTAACGATATTTGCACGTACGCGTCGTAGTACCGATAAGTCTGACTTTATGTCGTCAAATGCTGCGACTATTCGTAAACGCATTTCAGCCTCGGTATCGCACGTTTTCCTGAAAACTGATTGTGTAGCAGTATGATTTTTGATTTCGACCATTGCTTAGGAGTCATTCCCGTTTTCAGAATGTTGTTAAATAATGTCTTCAAGGGGTTTTGTAGAATTTCTATGAGCGATTTTAATACCTCGTTTGTAACGTTGTCTTCTCCTGGTGATTTATCATTCTTCTGCGTCTTTATCGCATACTCTATTTCTGAGTCTAAGATGTTTTGTGGAGGTTCCGGATTGAAAGTACTCGGAAATTTAAACTCAATTTTTTGTGACAGTACTTCTTCTGCTGAGTATAGATCTGCATAAAATTTTGTCGCTTCGTTTATGATGTCTTGACGTGTATTCAATATGTTGCCTCTTTTGCTTTTTATATTAGCAGTCCATTCTGATTTTTCTCTCAGCTCTTTGAGAGCTTTCCGCAAAGCACCTTTTTTCTCAATAAATTTTATGAACACTTTTTGTCGATAAAGTTTCTTTTCATTTCTTATATTCCGGTTATTTTTTTTACTTATATTTGCTATTTTTACCTTAACTTCTTTATTTCTTTTTTCTTTATACAAGAGCTTCCTCTTTTCTAATAGCTCTAGTGTTTCTGAGCTGATAGGTTCCTTATTTTCTTTCTCCATCTTCGGCAATTGCTTAAGTATGTTTGTGAGTTCTTTTTCAAAATTATCGTACTGTGACTGTACGTCAGGTGCAATTTGTAGAGAATCTAACAGTTTCTGTTCCCAATGAGATCCGCTTTCTTTAGTTATTGTTGGGAGGTTTCTCATAATATGAGGTGTATTATTAACAAAAGATCTCTTTTTGTGGTATTTCAAGTTTAGTTTGCACCTTATCATACGATGGTCTGTATTGAAGTTCAGGTTGCTAATGATGTCAAAGCTACGTATATCGTTTGGTCGATTGGTCAGAATGTAGTCAATCTCATTTAGACATTTTCCATTTGGGGAACGCCAAGTCCATTTCTTATGGGGTTTCCTTTTAAACATACTATTAACAAATTTAAGATTTTTTTCCAGTGCAAATTCTACGAGGTTCCTCCCATGGCAACTTCTTTTGCCATGAGAGAATTTTCCAAAAATTCTTTCCTCTCCTATTCGCACTTTTCCGATTTGAGCATTAAAATCGCCCAATAAGATTGTGTTTTTGTTTTTTGCCCCTTCGAGAGCAGATTCTACACATTGGTAGAAGTCCTCTACTTCTTCCTTTTTGTATGCTTCGGTAGGGGCATAGACCTGTATGAGCGTCCAAGGTGTGTTATCATCAGACTTTATATCTAATGATGCTACTCTGTCCGAAAAGGTTCTGAAGCTTCTTGTATTGTTTTTAAGATGTTTCTTCACTAAAAATCCAACACCATTTCTGCCATTGGATCCATATGTATGGTGAAGTATGTAGTCTTTATATTCTTCAATAACCTCATTGTCTCTTCTTACTTCACAGATTCCAATAATATCCCATTTAATTTTTGCTAATGCAAAAATAAGTTCAGTGATTCTATTGTCCGACATTAGTGTTCTCACGTTTAGAGTGGCAACGTGCCAATATTTTGAGTTTCTATTTATTTCTTTAATGTCTTTTTTGTGATGGGCGTGTATGTTTGGGGGGTGATGGTCTAATTCCTCCACGGGGACCGGCCGGCTTGGAGGATGGTGCTGAGAGGCGACGACTATGCGTTTTTTTCAGTTTCTTTAATGTAGTTATTTGTTGATGTCCCGGCTCTGGCATTTTGCTCATGCATATATGACAAAATATTATTATTTCTAGCCTTACTTTTTTTGAACGTGGGTTCCTGAGCAGTCCTTTTTTCTGTATTTACAGGGTTCTGTGCTTCAGGGGATTTTGATAAAAACCTTTTATTATTTTTTGGTTTACCAGTGTTAGT
Source organism: Coenonympha glycerion (assembly GCA_963855885.1). NCBI lineage: Eukaryota > Metazoa > Arthropoda > Insecta > Lepidoptera > Nymphalidae > Coenonympha > Coenonympha glycerion. The sequence goes on from OY979631.1 coordinate 3,690,844, forward strand.
TGATTTATGCTGCTGTATGTTTACAATTTTGTCATACCGTAGAACAACTTTTTTCCCTAGATCCCTCTCAATTTTCAGCTGTTGTTGCAGCTCTTTGCGTTTCTGAAGTACTTTTTGTGGAAAGTCTTCTTTTATATATATTGGAAGCTTATCTAGAGTCTTCTTCCTTTTTAATATTTCAATTTTCTTCCATGTTGTAGTCAAAGACACCCGGATGGGTCTGTATTTATCATTTCTTTTGCCAATTCTTTGGGTATTATCGATTTCTTCCTTTTGACAAGCTACTCCCATTTTGTTATTTAATATATCTAGTACCAATTGCACTAAATCTCTGAAATTGTGTTCTGTTTCTTCAACTCCAAATATTAAAATATTCTTTCTTCTAATATGTTTTTCTAGATTGTCTATGGTTGCTTGTTGTTGCTCTAGTTGTTGTTCCAGTTGAAGGGTTTTTGTCTCCATCATTGTGAATTTTTCATCTATGTCAGTATTTATAGATTTCTTGATATTTTCTTCCATTTTTTTACTATCAATTTTAGCTGCATTATGTCGCATTGTAGTTGCTTCAGTATCTCCTTTAAATCTTCCATTTTTGAGTAATTATTGGACGGGTACTGTTATATTCTTGGTATTCTTCTGCTAGTCTTCAACACTCAACAAGGTTCTCCAGTAATATTCAGATTTCAGGCACCTGAGCTCAGACTTCATTCAGAGTCGCCCAGATTTCTTCTTCCGTGACTCAGTCAAAAATGTCTGTCGATTCAATTTCTTATAAGTTTCTTTTTTCGCGGAGTCATTGTCGGAGTTGTAACAACTTGGTCAGTTAGGTTTTTGTCTAAAACAATAATTGCAATTATTTAATCAAACCAAATTAAAATATACACTGTGTAACAAAAACTCTCCTGAGCACCCCTGAGAAAACTCTTCCATGCGGTTCCTGTGAGCTGCGTTAGTAGAATCGATATTCAAACATGAAAAAATCAACTTATTTGGAAGAACTAATAAATAAAATATTAAATAATTTATAAAAATAAAATGATTTCTCACCCCTGCAAATTCTACGGCGACGAAGGATAAAAGCGACCGCGCCGCTCTATCAAAGAAGCGTGCCGCCGCCGTCAAAGGACCCGCGCGGGCCCACAGACTTCAGCCGCTCGCGCGACTAAGGTCATTGACTCATCACATGTCACAACACAACACTCAGCTGTTTGCTGTTTACTTTAATATAACACAGTACTTTTTTGAATTCACACTTTCGTATTGCAACTCTTACAATGTCAGTTCGTTCAATTATTATTAGATAAAGTAACTCAGGCAATTTTACCTAACTAACCTAATATAGTACCACTAATTTATCACGACGTCAACAACCTCCCGATTTCGGAGATATTGTTCAATATGCTTGCTCTCTGCCTCTATGCATTTTGCACACCGTTTAACGATATTTGCACGTACGCGTCGTAGTACCGATAAGTCTGACTTTATGTCGTCAAATGCTGCGACTATTCGTAAACGCATTTCAGCCTCGGTATCGCACGTTTTCCTGAAAACTGATTGTTTTACAGTGCCCCACAGAAAAAAATTCCAGCGGTGTGTGATCTGGTGACTTTGCGGGCCAATTGACTGGTCCACCGCGGCCGATCCACCTTTCCCTGTATTCCGTATTCAAATATTCTCTTACTGGGCGCGAGAAGTGCGGTGGCGCGCCGTCATGTTGGAACCATAAACGACGCACGAGATCGAGGTTCAGTTCGTCAAGCTCCTCGCTCAGCTCTTCTCGCAGGAACCGCAAGTAGTTCACCATTCATAGTTTGGGTTAGAAAACAGGGTCCAATGATTTTGTCCCCTATTATTCCTGCCCAAACATTAATCCTCCATCGGTGTTGAAAATGGCTCATTTTAGTGGCATGCGGATTATCAACTGACCATACATGTTCATTGTGAGAATTAAATACTCATGTCCTAACGAATGAGCACTCATCAGTGAAGAGTACGCGGCTCAAACTCCGTATCTTCTTCGACCTTGTCTAGTACCCATGTGCTGAACACCATTCTAGCCTCATAGTCCGTGGGAAGTATACACTGAACTCTCCGATAGTGAAAAGGGTGCTGGCCGTCTTCCTTCAGCGCTCTCCAGACACGCATGTGGTTTACGCCTAGCTCGCGTCCCACCGAGCGAGTGCTTCGCGTAGTCTTCTCCAACCATGTCTAGAATTTGATCCTCAATATCATCATAAACTCGTGGCCTGCCCGCATCTGCACGATGTTGGTCATGGCCTTGCACACTGCCAGTGCGGAACACCCGCATGTGCAGACGTTGAAATGCCATCGCGGACGGCAGTGTTGAGCGTCGCGGAATTGCATAAACCTCTTCGTATCTTTTGCGCACCGCTGCGTAGTTACAGTCGCACTTCCCGAGGCACATTAACATATTAAAATATTCTTCATTATTATAAGGCATTTTCACTCTTTCACAACTCAATGCGTACGTCCGTTCGAAAGTAAACTGCGCGAGCGACTGGGCACTCGGCGGGCGGCATTATGTAAATTCAACGGATAGTAGACAGCGCGGCGGCACGCTTTGACCGTTTCAAAGAATGCCGCCGCCGCTTTGACCCCTTGAAATTAGCAGGTACTATCAGGTGTTTTAAACATTTTTTTCATGTATTTATTTTATTAGCTATTTTGACTATGAACCATAACTAACCAGTATATGATTTTTTTTAAATAAGATGTTCATTAATGGTACACCTACATGATTAAGTATATGTACCCAAACGGACCAACAGCATTAACTTAAACTATAAAAAAAATTATGAGAATAATTTTCTCAGCTTTGGTCAGCTAATTACAGAAAGGACATTCAAAATCAATATCTTCTTTTGTCAGACTTACACAGTCTTCATGGAACCATCTTTTGCATTTTGAGCACTGGCGCATGTCCTCAAAACTCTCAGTGTTAGAGGCATGACAGTACCATTTATCAGCAGGATCTATTTGGGTGTCACTAAATATTTTTGTTTTCTGTCTATAAGTTTCATTTGTTTGTTTCTGTCTTCTGTTCCTTAACTGCTGTTCTTTATTTTGTTTATTATCATAATTTTTCTTGACTGTACGTGATTTTATACACATTTTTCGATCTTCTGCTGTTCTATTTTATTTATTTTTGTATGTGTCTGTTTTTTCTTAGTTATTTTCTTATGTTTGTGTTGTTTCGCCTTATCATTTTTTTCTTCTCTCTTTCTGCAAACAAATCTTTTGTCACTACCCGGGCTTTGTAATTGATTGCATTACGTCTTGGCTTCTTTTGTTTTACCTCAGCTAAATTCGGTGTAGGTATTAATTGTTGAAAAGGGGCCTTCACAACTTGCTTTTGCTTTGCTTTCAATCTTGATAAAGGCATATTGTCTTCTGAGTCGCTTGTTGTTGCAGAGCCCTCACGTACTTGTCTTGTGTACATGTCATTACATGCTCTCTGTTTTTTGGGAGTATGTTCTTGTCTTGATATTGGGTCCATATTTTCATCATCTGAAGAACTGTATACATCACGGAAATACTGAGGAAATAAGTTTTTGTCGAGGAATAAGTACATCTGTAATAGACGTATCAGATTCAGAGCTTTAAATTATCGGTGGTCTTATTACGGGTATGTTTATGAGCTATAATCAACTAAACGTCTTTTTATTTCTTCACTAATTGAAACAGGTGACAATAAATCATTTTGATGTAGCAAAGATGGTGAACATGAATTACGACGATTTTCAAAAAAGACCTCGTCGGAATCTAAACTGTTATCATTAGGCTTCTGCACTACATGCTGTAAATTTATACCACTAGGACCAGGAGTATGTGATTTTTGCAAAGATTGATAATTTCCTTGCTCTTTAAAAAATGTGTGCTCTGAATCTGAAGTATCGCTAGCAGGTCTTTGTCAACTTCGCCTTAAAGCACTAGGACTAACTTGCAACAGTTGATTGTTTTCTGCCATTAAGTTTTCTGGTGCTATATGTATTTCAGTCAATATAGATGGTGCATATGCTGCATCAGGTATTGCGTCTGGATTATATGGATACAACCCTGTAGCCCTTAACCCGTTTATGATATTTGTCAGGGTCATACATTTTACATACCAGACATTACTGAAAATCGAGTTGAATCGCGCTTTGGTTAGTTTTTTCTCGGGGTTTTGGTATAAATAACGTAACAGCCCGTTCACACTAGTCGAAAGTCGCATATTACTAAAAGTCGAAAGTCTGATGTCCCTGTTCACACTGCGTCGCGAGTCGTATAGGTCTAGTTTCGCGCCATTCGGTACGTAGCGAACTCGCGAGATGGACGCCGAACTTGTCAATCAATCAATCAATCAATCAATTTCTTTATTACGAATTTGGGTAAAAAATATAGATGTCACAATATAATAAAATTGTTCTTATCCAAATTCTACCTTAAGGCATGCAATGTTACATATTATTAAGTATTATCCATTACAAAATTATTAATTTACAAAATATGAGAAATAAAAAAGAAACATAATAAAAATTTTCATAACAATGTCAATACTCATTGGCCAACGCTCAATTGATCAGAGCCAGCATTATAAATAAATAATGGTATAATTTATTTATCAGAACTTTTTTTCAGATGTCAAGCTAGAGTCTGTTAAATATTCATTAATTGTATAATAGCATTTTTTTATTAGAATTTTTTTGATTTTATTTTTAAAGTCAACAAGATTTAAATTTTTGTCAGCTATATCCGCTGGTAATTTATTATAAATTTTAGGCGCCATATTAAAAATACTATTACCAAATAATGCAGTGGTATGTTTACTGTAAATCAAATTATTCTTCCTACGTTCACTATCACAATATGTAAATAATTGATTATTTGTTTTAATAAATACCAACACTTCATAAATATACAAGCACTTGTTGTGCTCTACTACTTACGAAGAAAATTAAAAAAGTTGAAAAAAAAGTCAATTCCAAGAAAATACGTTAAGTAGGTAAACAGCGCAACATATTACAATAATTCAAAAATCGGAGAAATTAAGGTCAGTACTTTCCGACCAAGTAGATGCAGCAGGCGATCCTTCCTCATACGTTTGACGTCTTGCATATCCAGACCCATGTGGGGTAAGAAAAGCCTGGTTTTGAGAGGAATATCCGGATTCATCGGTAGATAAATAAGTTCTGTGTCGAATACCCCGATCGCCGTGTGCTGCTATCACGCGCGTAATAAGTTCTGTGTCGAATACCCCGATCGCCGTGTGCTATCACGCGCGTAATAAGTTCTGTGTCGAATACCCCGATCGCCGTGTGCTATCACGCGCGTAATAAGTTCTGTGTCGAATACCCCGATCGCCGTGTGCTATCACGCGCGTAATAAGTTCTGTGTCGAATACCCCGATCGCCGTGTGCTATCACGCGCGTAATAAGTTCTGTGTCGAATACCCCGATCGCCGTGTGCTATCACGCGCGTAATAAGTTCTGTGTCGAATACCCCGATCGCCGTGTGCTATCACGCGCGTAATAAGTTCTGTGTCGAATACCCCGATCGCCGTGTGCTATCACGCGCGTAATAAGTTCTGTGTCGAATACCCCGATCGCCGTGTGCTATCACGCGCGTAATAAGTTCTGTGTCGAATACCCCGATCGCCGTGTGCTATCACGCGCGTAATAAGTTCTGTGTCGAATACCCCGATCGCCGTGTGCTATCACGCGCGTAATAAGTTCTGTGTCGAATACCCCGATCGCCGTGTGCTATCACGCGCGTAATAAGTTCTGTGTCGAATACCCCGATCGCCGTGTGCTATCACGCGCGTAATAAGTTCTGTGTCGAATACCCCGATCGCCGTGTGCTATCACGCGCGGAATAAGTTCTGTGTCGAATACCCCGATCGCCGTGTGCTATCAGCGCGTAATTATAGGTAATTATTTGCATAAAGTCTGTTTTCACGTTTCTTTTTGATTTGTTGTATCAGTAATAATACACCTGATTGAAGCTCCAACGTTTCGTCATCGTCGAAAGACGTAACCGAGGGTAGGATACCTTTAAAAATGATAAAATTGGGGGATCAGTTTGTTGTGATAGCCTGCTGTCTAAAAACTCGCTCATTTTGACATCTAAGTCCATTATATGTTGCTCTGGTGGCATGGTCTTTTGTCTTTTAGAAGTGCTTGCGCATTCTCAGACAACTGAGTACTGCCTTCTGTCCCTGGTTGAGACTTGAGATATACGCGACGCAACAGACTCTTGAGGAGGATTAGGTCTAGCAACTTACGCAAAAAATTCCATTTGCTCTTTACTCGTATATACATATGGCTTTGACGACTTTGCCCCTGATCCTGATTTTTTTTCATCATTTTTGTTTGTTCGGATCCAGACATTCCGTAAGTTCGTCCACATGGTAAATACTAAACTCGCCGGCATATTTAGCGGAACATAAAAAAAAGGTTTGATATCAGTATCATATAAAGTTGCTGGCTGGTTTATACGTTATTTAATTTAAAAAGAAATATTTTCAAATTAAGAAAACAACTGAATATCACATTTTATGCAATTGTTTTAATTTTATTCAAATACACCTTATCTGGAGCGAACTTCGAGTATTTCTTCCTTCTGAGTTTGATTTAAAATTTCATTGAAATACTGTTTTTTGTTAGTTTTTTTTAATCGCGTATCTTTCTGGAGTTGATGACTGAATTATGCCTGACTTAGCCCCAACGGAGATTGCCAGGGCACTCGAAATGCGAAGAAATGATCAAACCTACAGAGTGATATCCAGAGGTCTTCGTCGACCAGTTTCAACGATCCATCGCAATATCCAACGGTTCAGGGAGACCGGTACTTATGTGAGAAGAGCAGGACAAGGCAGAAAAAGACGCACTTCGAGTAGGGATGATCGTTTCATTCGGCTTCGTGTACGTAGGAACCCCCGTTTGACGGCCGTCCAAGCCCGACATGAGTTAGAAGCAGTGCGGGGTGTAACCGTAAGTGAGCGTACGGTACGATGAAAGGCTCGAAAAAGCTGGTTTGGGTTCATTTGTGCCCGCCAAGGCTCCAAGGCTCGAGGTAAATCATCGTAGAAACAGGTTAACTTTTGCTCAGGAACATCGACTTTGGAACGCGGACCAATGGAGTAAGGTATTGTTTAGTGATGAGTGCAGAATTCTCTTAAATCAAATTGACGGCAGGCAAAGAATATACAGACGCAAAGGAGAACGATACATTCAGACAAATTTTGAAACTACAGTTGCATACGGTGGTGGATCAATAATGGTTTGCTTATCTTAATGATATGAATATCACTGTTATGGAGTGGCCGGCGAGATCACCGGATATGAACCCAATAGAGCACGTTTGGGACTTGCTGAAAAGAAAAGTTAAGTCCAGAATTCCAGCTCCTGCCAACGTGGGAGAACTGCGAATCGCCGTGGTTGAGGAATGGCGGAGACTATCCCAGGAGACCATCGATAACATCATTCTCAGTATGCCTAGACGGGTAGAAACTTTAATAAGAGCACGAGGAGGAAATACGCGATATTAATCACCATTTTTCTAATTTAATTAATTGTAATTTTAATATTAAATTTCACTTTTCCAGGTTACATGAAAAGTTCAAAAATGTACCAGTTTTCACAAATAGCCTTTACTCGCAAAATCTGTTCTTAATGTGATCTCATTTTAAGTAAAAACAAATGAAACTTTAAATAACAAAAGAAGTGTAGTAAGTAGATTTTAAAATAAAACCATATTTTTTTAATTATGGACCTTTTTTTATGTTCCGCTAAATATGCCGGCGAGTTTAATTTACCTGAAATTATATTGCAACATTATTTTCAGATATTGTGCGTCAGGATGTTCCTTCAAAGACCTGCACTACAATTTCGGGGGTAGTCGGGGGGGGGGGGTATCAACTGTTAGTAAAATTATCAAAGAAATGAGTTGCATTATCTGGGATACATTAAAAGAAGAGTTTATGAAGTTGCCCGATAGTGAAAATAAATGGGGAAACATCGCAAATGGTTTTGATATTAAAGCTAACTTCCCACACTGTATTGGAGCCGTCGACGGCAAGCATATTAGAGTAGTGAAACCAAATCAAATATTTCAATTACAAAGGTTTCATTTGTTTTACCTAGCTGTTGTTCATGCAGAATACCGTTTCATTTATATAAGTTGTAGAAGCTAATTGTTGTTTTATCGCAGATACAAAGTCTCTTAAATTACTAGCTGTGGACCGAGCAATAGGTTTCAAATTTAGAAGATGGCTGATGTGTTCGTTTACTATTTTATATTTATTTTCATACCTAATCATTGACCTATAAATGCTGATAAAAGGTATGTATTCTGTAAATTTACCATCAAACGGTTTAATCTGCACATGCGGAAGCTTTGTTCTAGCGGCGTGCACGAGGGGCGTTCCCGGTGCCGGCGGAGCTGTGGTTGTAGACGGTAGACTGTACCCACGTCGCGCGATTGCCTTGTTAAGCATGGTACTCATTTTGAAGTATTTCTCCTCGACGATCTCGACTCTCTCCTTGTCCTCGGGGTTGAGGTGCAAAATTTCTTTGCATAGATCCTGGTACTCGGCAAATGATTTTTCTAATCGATCTCGTTTCACCATGAGCTCCTCGACGCTGATACTGGGTAATTGGGGCTCCTCGGCCTCTAGATATAGTTGCAAACGTGTTATTGTGCGTTTGCAATAACCTCTGACGATGTTCTTTCGGGATAGTTCCTCTTCCATTGTAAATTCGCGACAACTAGTAAGTAAACGTGACGCTTGGTGTAAATGAAATAGGTAAAATATTATTTGAAACGAACACTTTGTTCTGCAAGGATACGCAGTACTTTTGTTATATTATTAAAACGATAACTTTTCACTGCACAACACAATACTTGCGGTAAAATGGTGGGACGGGCGTTGATGTAGTAGGTACGCCGGGCGGCCGGCGGTCTCCCAACTCAAACCGGCGCTGGCGTCTCTCCCTTGCTCGCTTGCGCCAAGTGCAAGAGATATCTTGCCACTCCGTCTTCTTCGCGACGAGGTCCACGTTGTCGATGAAATTGCGTGGGCCGCGTCGATAGTCGTCGATTGTAGTAACAATGGCGACTCGTTGCAAACGTTGTTGGAGAATTGTTACCTTATAGATGACGTGCCGATGCCGAAGGACCATTTAGAAGCGATGAACTGCATTTCTTTATATTTATTATAGGGCTGGTTCGGTAAATTAAAATTCTTCCAACGATTGAGAGTTTAATTATCACCTAATTACAAAAAGTTCAAATTCAAAATTAAAAAAAAAAATTGAATTAGTTCTTCGGGTTTTATTTCTTTCCCCATTTTCACACAACAAACAAAAACAGCGTGCGCGCAACCAACACGACGAATAAAACACGAATGGAGTGAGCAAGCAAAGTGTAGCGATCTAGGAAGCGGGGCGGGGAGAGAGGTAACAACGCGCTCGAGTGCAATGTGGGGGCAGGGAAATCAAAGTCACGTGATTTTTTCTAGCTTTATCTACGAGCTCGATATTCTTTGTATGACTGAAATGACCGTCAAATAAGAGAAGAACCGGTGAGGCTTCGGATGGCTGTACATAATCGATGAAATGTTCGAACCACTGCGTGAACAAATGTGTCTGTATCCAGCCAGAAGGATGTGCTCGGCCAATAGACCAGGATACAGGAGCACCTTTCATCAAAATTTCGCTCATATTTTTGCGCGGAAAAAACATCATTGGCGGCACAAATACGCCAGCTGGACTCATACAGGTCACTACTATAATGAGAGATACTCTTTTAGCAGACGACATGGCTCCAATTTGTTTTTTTCCTCGGCGACCAATCACTTAGGGATATTTGCTTTGTACAGTACACAGCCCTGTTTCATCCACATTGAAAATCCTATTGACCGCGAACCTTTTTTCTTCATAAACTTTTTCAAGATTTTTATAAAACTCATCCATTCTTTCCTTTGTAAATCCATTGGCTCTAGCAAAAGATGTACCAGTAGGCTTGCGTATTGATAAAATTTTCTTGTGCCTTGAAAAAAATCCCTTGAGGCAGTATCTGTCCGCTCTTTCATCATGAAATGGATGGGGAACATTATTTTTAACTGCAAGTTGATATGCTAGCCTTCTCATATCCATTCGAGTCAAACCATATAATTTTTGTTCCATAACAAGGGCATATTTCACAAGTATATCCTCAAAAACTTTGTCCAATACTGGTCTACGACCTATCTTTTTCGTCGGAGGACTCGTATCTTGTAGCAGTCTCTTTTTCTTTAGCAAGTCGAAATAATGTGGTTCTGGGTACATTATAAATCTGCGCTGCCTTTAAATAGCCCATTTTACTATCTCGGACAGCTAATACCGCAGCAGCCATATCATCTTGATTCCACTTCTTACGCTTTTTATATTTACAGGCAGAGTTGGCAGCAGTTGTAGACATTTCTAAAACAAAATTAAAATATACCTATTGATTAAAAAGACTACCAAAAGAAATTGCGATTCAGAATCCTTTCAAATAAAAATAGAAACAGGAGGGCATACTAATGTGCACATATTTTGGAATATTCCAAATTAACTTTACTTATCGTATTCCAAATTAGAAACTTAACCATTACTAACCTATAATATTTTTATGAATTTGAGTAAAGAGTAATTTCTAAAATAAGCGCTGATTTCTGCAACTGATACACTAAACTGTAGATTTGTACAAATATAAACAAATAAGTATAAGTCAAACTCAAGATTCAAGCCGATTTATTACTTACTTGGAAACTTTTCTCGATAGCACTTTCACTCCGATGCAGTTTGTCACGGAACTGTAAATATGGTTGCTTCTAAGCCACCTGCAATTTGTTTCCTAATACACAGACTACGTAATACTGGTATTCGATAATAGATGGCGCTTTTCTATATTTTTATAATGCAGTATTCCAAATTACAGTGCGTTCAGCGTTATTTTGCCTCTGACAGCTGTTGGCTGTCATGTTCGCTAACCTGAGCTCTGTGTTGCCGCTTAAGGTTTGTAAGATACCCGGTATGAAACTGCGAAATATTTTCGTAGTTAAATTTCTCAATTAAAGTAAGTTTGAATGTTAGAATTTAAGTTTGTAATCTTTGGATTTGGTATGTGGGTATATTTTTATCCCAATATTCATAGGTACGGGATCAGGACTTATGCGGGTAAAACTGCAGGGCGCCGGCGCGGCGCCGATACTTATGTAAAATAATTAGGATAGGTAAATACCTATCCTAATTATTTTACATAAGTATCGGCGGTAATTCAAATGAATTAGTATTGTGTACCTCCAGTTTGCATTTATCTATATACGCAGGTAATATATGACTAAATAAAAACATTTTTATAGGTTTTATTTACTTTTGAATAAGAGTGATCCAAGCGGATCGCTAGTGGTTCGTCACCGACTGCTGATGAACGTGAATCGTCGGAACTGCTGCTGTCCGATTCTGTATCAGACTCGTCATTTAATTCTATAATAAATTTATCGATTTCAGAGTCTATAATTCCATCTGTTTTAATAAACTGTTGTTCAATATGGCACACATGTTGACACTGCTTCTGCCAGTCTTCTGCAGTGATCGATTGGATCGCTTCTTCTGTTAATTGTAGTATCTTGTCTGCTTCCTATCCAACATTTTTAGCAGCTACACGCCTTTTCAACAGGCTCCACATTAATTCTATGGGATTAAGTTCGCAGTGGTATGGTGGTAACCTAGCCACACATGGACACCCATGCGCTTCAAGAAGTTGATCAGCTTCATATTTTGGAGCTTATTTATGCTCTTTTATAATTTCATATACCTAATTGAGCTTTCACCATAGTGGGAAGATAAGATAACCCCTTATTTGTGATCCAATTTTGCATATCAGTTTTGGTAGAGCTCATTGTTGGTGCCTTGTTACAGTGTGATAGGGCGCATTATCTATAACAATTAAACGATTAGGCGGTAAATTGGGGATGAGTTTGTTTTCTAACCATTTCATGAAATTCGTCCTGTTCATGTCATCAAGGTAATCTCCTGATTTCGACTGCGATTTAAATATTAATTGTGCATTTGGAATAAACCCCATTTCGCCACCTGCATGAACGATGATCCAGCGTGCACCAACTGAATAGCTTTTTAAAACACCTTGTTCATTTTCCATCTGCCAACATTTGTTGACAGAATATGAAGCGTGTATATAAGTTTCATCAAGATATACGATAGGTCGGCCTACATTTCGATTTTGTTTTAAAATATTTAAGTATCTGTACCTCCAGGCTACAATGTCATACCGTTCTATTAAAATTTTTCTTTTAGAACCACATTTTTTAAATCTAAATCCAATTTGCCGAATTATTTTCCATAGTGTGGTACGACCTCCATTGAAGTTAATATCAATTCTTAATTTAGCCAAAAGCTTGCTCAAAGTAGGCACCTCCTTTCTGACTACGTTCATTTGATGTATTTTAGTTCTGATTGCACATAGTTCTAAATCAACTAACTGAATTTTATTCGATTGGCAGCGTTTTTTCCTGGGAGTAGATATTTTCTTAGACGTGGAAGCAGCAACCTCACACTCTTTGGTAATAGTGGTGACAGTTCTCTCAGAAACGCCTGAAATACAAAACATTACATTAATAACATGCATAATGTACATTTTTTAAATTAATCTTGTTATTAAATAATACATAATGTAACAAAGGTTTGTATTAAAGAAAAAAAATCGATCGGGACTTGCGCGGGTGAAACCGCAGGGCGCAGCTAGTTTATACAATAAGAATCAAATACTATGTTTTTAAAACAAATATAATTATTATACATATACCTATGTACGGAATGTATTATACAATTAAAACATCGTGCCTATATACAAACAATAATCTATTAGCAAAACAAATAACTTTCGATCCCTAATAACGGGAAACTATGAATAGCAGGTAACACTAATTTACTTACCAGTCATGGCGGCTACGAACGTAGACGAACATGTTCAAATGGGATTATTGGTCCTCCATTAGCTTTTTCCCGTTCACAAAAATTACGAACTGAGGATACTATTCTTTTTTTCTGCCGCTACTTTGAATCCTTTTTGGCATCATTAACACGTTTAAAATAAAAAAAAATTAAGAAAAACGCAGGGAGCTTCACACTGTGTTAAAGGTACTTGTCAGCAAGAATGGCGGGTAGTGCCAACCTAACAGAAACAGCTGTCAGAGGCAAAATAACGCTGAACGCACTGTACCAGCAGTATTCCAAATTAGCATCCTTTACTCTAATTTGTTCGCAAGCACTTCCCATGCTTGATTTTTTGGTTCCGATCCTTATAAAGGTCCCAACAAAGGAACCAATGTCCCACAGAGTGGGAAAACTTATATATAGTTCTAACAATTCACTTATAACTTGTTTTTCATGGTAAACCGCCGCCATCTTTGATCTTTATTGCCATACAAAACAACATATGCGATTGACGTTCAAGGCGCAAATACGCGCGAAGCGGTCCAACAAGCGTCCACACGGTTGTACTTCAACTCAATTCTCTCAAAACTATTTGACCTTGGTAGTGAAAGATGCGCTCACGACCAAGGTGGTTGAAAGGTCATTTGGTTGGTCAACCAAATATTGACATCAATCAACTTCTACACGATTGATTTTGACTCCAACTCAACCAAGGTGACCTCTGTTGGTGGTTGGAACCGATCGTGTAGATCTTTACCTTTTAGATGCACGACTAGTGTGAACAGCAACAAGCAGGCACCTATGCGAGCACGATTCGACGCGATTTTTATTCTTACAACGGGCGCTGGCCCATCGGATGGTTTTTTGAGTCGTATTAGACTAAAAATCGCGTCTCATCCAATGTGAACAGCTCCATATAAAGTGTATGGTGACCAGATCATTCGACTTTTAGTCATATGCGACTTACGACTAGTGTGAACGGGCTTAGGCATATCGTCCAAAATATCGATCAGGATTGGTCAAGTAGGCTAATGTAGATGCTTCAAGAAGCCGACGTTCGCGATACGTTTTTTTTTAAAGCCAAAATCATGTTTTTGCTGATGACTGTGTTCATTTCATCCAATTTTCTCAGAGCGAATTTGATGGCGACGTCAGCCGTTACTAATGACTGTGCATGCGCGGAACCTCAAGTATACGTTAGAAGTGTGTTTTTGTAGTAAAACTCTTGTAAAACGCCGGCCCTTTTTACCCGCAGGTACCTTACATAGCATTTACAAAATTAACACTCACATTGGCCGTTTCTATACTCGTTGTGGATGTAGAAGGCTTGTCAATATTATCAACATGTTGGATTACAGGGTCCGTGGTAGAAGTAGTAGGGATTTCCACACCATTTGATTGCCGTCACTACATATTGGAACGATAGGTATACATAACGAATAACCCGACAAAATTGAAACGGCGTACAAAAAGGCCGCATGACATTAATATCGCTACACTAGCGGCACGCTATGATGGCCGGTTTGACACATTACAATAGTGATGTGGAATGTCAATTTATTCTCGAACAAAAAACAATTAAGTTTTGTTTTTGTACCTGATTAAATAGGTTTAATAAAACAAAAATGTAAATGTTTATTTAATTTATTTGAACGAACTGAATATTTGAATGAAAATGAATATACATACTTTATATGCACACAAGAAACATATGAATACAAAAGATACCAAAAAAGGTGCCACAAAAGGCCATAATTAATCAGATTCGTCCATACTACTATTTTCAATGTCGTCACTGCTATCATCACCTACATTAAAAATTATATGTTCGTTTTCTATAATATTATCTATTTTCACATCTCTTTCATAATCTTCCCTTATTAATTTAACAGTTCTATTCACAACCTTTTCCCAGTCTCCTTTAGTCACATGTTCACAAGCTTCTTCTAATAATTTTAGCATTTTTTTTGTGGTAAATGGGGGTTCTGTATTGTGTCTTGCAGCATATCCCTTAATTTGAGCCCACACCAACTCAATCGCATTATACTCACAATGGTAAGGCGGTAACCGTATAACTCTGTGCCCAT
This sequence comes from Coenonympha glycerion, assembly GCA_963855885.1. Taxonomy (NCBI): domain Eukaryota; kingdom Metazoa; phylum Arthropoda; class Insecta; order Lepidoptera; family Nymphalidae; genus Coenonympha; species Coenonympha glycerion. The sequence continues at coordinate 3,705,911 of OY979631.1, forward strand.
GTTCTAATGCTATTTCGTCAATGACGTATCGGATCTTGGTTGGTTTGTTTTCTTTTAAAAGACGTACTAATTCCGCTTTTAACATATTCATGTTTGCATCTACGCCATTTTTACGAAGCCATGCGACGATATCAGCTTTCTTTTGGGATTGGGCAGGTGGCTTGTCAATTTGCATCGAGTGGTATGGGGCGTTGTCCATAATTATAATAGATGGTTCAGGGAGGCTACACAACATTGAGGTAAACCATTCAGTAAACTTTTCTCCATTCATGTCTTCATGATAGTCTCCAGTGGTTTTTGACGCAAAAGCCATGAGAGAACCTTCGACAAACCCGTTGATGGTTCCGGCGTGACAAATTATAAGTCGCGATCCTTTTCCTACAGGAACTTTGGAAGTAGATGCTGCTGTGTCATCGTTCCAAGAACGGCCTACAGTATGGTTAGCATTAAGCCATGTTTCATCCAAGAACACAACATTTTGCCAATTTTTGATTTCTTTCACTTGCCGTAAAAAAGTATACCTTGCCATCGCTATATCAAATCTTTCCATCAATATTTTGCGTTTGTTACATTTTTTGTATCGAAATCCAATGGTCTTCAAAATCTTCGTTAAAGAACTTTCCCCACCGAAGAATAATCCAGCTTCCTTCAGTGAATGCACCAACTTTTTTCTTGTTGGATACTCCTTCTGTAAATAGTAGCCGTAAACATGTCTTCGGATAGCATCGGCATCAAAGCTATCGATGCCTACGACTGGTTTTGCTCGTTTTCTCTTTTTTGGTGTGTGAAGTTTATTTTCTTCTGTGCCAGTCTCGCCATATTTTTCTTTAGTTATCCGTCTAACAGTTCGTTGTCCAATATTAAGCGCATCAGCTACGCGTTCAACCACTGACGTTATAGGTAAAATTGGCCCTCCATTTTGAGCTTCACGATCGAAATAGTTACGAAGGCGTATTACGAACTCACGTGTCTGACTATTTAGAACAGTTCTCTGCGTACGTTCGGTCATATCGACGAAATCCACAACAAAGGGCTTGAACAGAGTCCAAATTAACGAGCAAGGGTCAACAGTAATGCAGTATCAATATTTGAAATCCAAAGCCAGGTCAAAACTATATCACAATCGCATTGCACTGACAGTTTATACTTTTCGAAGCAACGTCAATTCGAAACTGCTTTGTTTTGCATTGAGCATTGACGCGAGTTTGCCGGAGGTAGTAGTTGTGCTAGCCAGCGATCCTATGTGACGATCGTATTAGATTCCATTTTTAAAAATTTTCAATTTAGAAAACCAAATGCCGAGTTGTGGTATATATCATATAAAAATAAAAATTTTACCTTTTGTATGAAACAGCTGATATTTTTTTGCGATTTCAGAGGTTTGTCCACATAGTAAAAAATTGTTCATATTCACAAGTACATTCACCCCTTAAATGGTGCAAACTGATTTTTCTACACTTGTATACATTTTAGAAATCAATTTAATAAATAAATTTTGAGTCCTAAACCTAAAACTACATTCGATAAAATTTATGAATCTCTGCACATCACTATCGTCAATAAAGTAATACAATTATTTCCTTCAAAGTCGTTATCAATTAATACGGAACTTCATGAGCGGACAAACGTCAAACCGGCCATCATAGCGTGCCGCTAGTTTAGTGTTTGACTATTGGTTGTGTATTACTAAATTTACACGGTTAATACTAAATTTTAAAATTAGAATTTGAGACATTTCTTAATTATTTCTGGGGTAAAATTCGATATCGTTTGGCAGGAGGAGAGTGTCCCCTACCCCCCGACACTACTCCCATTACAAGGTAATGCACCGTTTTTTTCTATGTATTTTTAAAAGTCTCATTTTGAATGTTTTCGTATAATTTTTTTTGATATCATGAACCTCATTTATGGAGGAGGGGAAGGGAAGAGACCCCAAGGGTGGTCATAAAAGAAAATAACCACCCCGCCATTCTTCATTCTTCGTCATCTATTTTGTCGGAGTGCCCCAAGTCCCGAGCTCGCTTCAGAAATAAAACAACAATAAATACTTAATCAATAATTCGAAATATAAATAGAAAAAGTCTTTATTTTATATAGGCCTAACTTACAGGCACTTTTGACATGTCATTACAACATTTGATAAACATAGTGATAACTATTTTTCGACTTAAAACTCAGTTTATGAGGGTTGCAACGCGCCCTGCACTGAGAAGACTAGGGCACAATTTTTTAATGTTTGCAGACATAGTTAATCACTTTAATTAATTCTTCAAACGAATCTCTTTTATTTTTTAACGTCTCTTCTCCACAAATATTCATACACCAAATCAACAAAGTTTTCTCGATTATTATAATTATCTTTAGCAAAGTATCTCTTGACGACACGCCACTGAGACTCAATTCTTTGAGTGTGCGTGCCGTCTGGTGCCACACAAGGGTTTTCTGGGTCACTATGGTTGACTTTTTTATGGATGTAAGGCCGGCTCTACACTCGCCCGTGGCCGTGATTTACGGCTTTTTATTTTCAAGTTTTGTAAAGAACTTTAATAATAAAGCGCAACACATCCACATTTCATTTTCTAAAAGGAGATTATATATTTATATATTAATAAGAGGGTTATTTGTGCCACCGAAATTGGCGAGCCACAGTAATTTTATTATTGCCACCGAAATTGTATTGGTGACACAGAAATTGTGCGTGAGCACTGAAATTGTGAATTTGAACTAAAAAATTATTTTTAGTAATAATATGTATAGAAAGGTAAGGTACAATGATAAAAAACTGATATACTTAATACGAATCATTTTAATACTTTTATAATTTAAAACACAACGTGGTGCACCTACTATTGCTTAAATCAGTCTTACAAAATTAGCAATCAAGGAACTGATGTTTTTACTCCTATTATGGGGTAAAATTAACTTATAATATCAAACTACACAAATTGTAACCAAACTAAAATAAATTATTATCGCTGCAAAAACAGCACAGTTTTAACTTAATAATATTAATAACAGAAATATTGTCAAATCCTTGGAAAGAATTAACAAATTCTGATTAGCATGATTTATTTGAAACTAATAAAAAAATCCAAAACAAATTACTCAAATATTATGTCATGTTACAGTTTACTTCTCAAAATCTAACAACACTTTTTATTCTTTCTTATCAAAATGTTAAAACTAAATAAGTAATTATTGGTATACACAGTCAATCACTTAGCATTAATTATTTTAATACCTTTTATATCATACTTGCTCAGTAAATATGGATTACTATGGTGGAAAGTCTCCTTGTAAGTTGGTGTTTGTAATTCAAGGCAACGTGCTTGAATTGTAATGTTCACATTACAATTCAAGGCAACATGCTTGAATTGTAATGTTCACATTACAGTTCAAGGGCAACATTACGTCGCACTATGCTTGATTTTTCTTTTTTTTTATTATTTTATTATTTTATTTTTTTATTATTATTTTTAATTATTTTTTTTATTTAATTTTTTTTATTATTTTTTTATTTTTTTTCTCTAAATTTGCTTATTATTCTAATTAAAATTTCATTTTGCAGCTTACCTCGGTTGCAAGTAGCTATTACACCCTCGAACTATATTCACCCTCGCTCGCTGCGCTCGCTCGTGTGACTAAATATCTCGGGTGCACGCGATCCATTAGCGCCCTATGCGAGCTGCGCTCGCTCTGGCGCCAAATTGGATCTTGTTCTGTAATAGCTTACTTACGTCCCTTGTGTAACAAGCTACTATTACGTATCAAAATTACAAATTTACAACTAATTTAATAATCATAAGAGCAGCTCAATAAAAGCCATCGCTCTGAAGATAAACTATGAAAAAATAATGATATAAGACATCAATCAACTTTTAGGTAACTAGGATATTAAGAAACATTCTTAAAGCAAATAATGACTAACATGGCCAATATCTTCAGAAAATACTTTCATCATCGCTATCAATATTATTAATAAAAAAATTTCTTTTAACTAATTTTTTGGAACACTCAATGTGAGCGTCATTATCAGTCTCAATGGTTTTTTCAAACTTCGACATTATGTCACTGTTAATATTTTGGAAAAATGAGGCTGATGGGACTAGATTATCATAGTCTATATTTTCTAAGTCGTGTGAAGCGTCAGCTGATTTGATAGTCTTATCTTGAGGCATATTCTTAGTTTTAAAGTAAAATAATTCAGATCCTTTAAATCTGTGAATTTTTGATGGCTTTAAACTGGAATCTGATTGCGATGAAGGTGGAACGACCGTTGCATTATCCTGGACTTCAATAGGCAATTCATAGAAACCTAAATGTTTTCCGTGAATGCATTTTTATAGTATTGTAAAGACAGTTGTCATCAGTGCATGACAGTGATCGCATTGCAAGAGCTTTGGATGTTTTTGCCCAAACGAATTGATGGATCTTCATAGACCCTGGGAAACATTTTAGGACTTCTGGCAAAAGCCAATCTTTTTTCTATGAAGACACTTTTGATATACAAAAGCCAATCTTTTTTCTATGAAGACACTTATGATAGACACTTTTATGTTGCTTATATTTGGTTTGACGCCGGTCCAAACTTCCTCAGTTGTCTTGTACTGTATGGATTTAGTGGGTGAGCGGTTGACAATATAAGCCGCAGTGGCTACTGCTTCTGCCCAGAACTTCTTTGGTAAGCTGGAATTTATAAGCATACACTTAGCACGTTCAGTTAAGGTACGGTTCATCCTCTCACTCAAGCCGTTCTGTTCGGGGGTGTAGGGTACGGTGTACTGGCTCTTTATGCCAGACTCTTTGCAGTATTTATCAAATGCTTCATTCTGATACTCTTTCCCGTTATCAGATCTTAGAGTCTTAATTTTAATATTTAACTCATTCTCCACTAATTGCTTAAATTCTTTAAACTTTTCGAGTGCTTGAGATTTATACTGGATAAAGTAAACAAATACCTTTCTGGAGTAGTCGTCGATAAATGTGATATAATACCGGGCGTTGCCGAGTGACTTTTCTTCCATTGCACCACATAAATCTGTATGTACCAGTTGCAGGAGGCCGGAAGCCCTTGTGCCGACGTGCTTAAATGGTTGTCTTGTTTGTTTACCATTTAAGCATGTATTACATACCACATTCTCCCGTTTGCTTAACTTCAAATCTGCACCTTCCGTGCATTCGACAAGTTTCTGAAGATCATTGTAATTTAGATGACCTATCCTTTGATGCCATAAATGAACTGAAGACAGCAAAGCATAAACTTTATTATAGACCACATATAAATTATTTTTGGCATATGCGGTGAGAATTAACTTAGATTCTTTATAAACTTTACAGGTATCTTTGATAAATTTTACTTGACAGTTATTCTGTGTCATCTGGCGAACTGACAGTAAGTTGACTGCTAAATCTGGCACGTACAAAACATTTTTTACCTGTATAATACCAATCTTTTGTTTATTCTCATCATATGTTTCAATATTAACAATCTCATAAAGAAACTCAAAAACCAATATGAAAGAGAGTTGTTAGCCAAGTCAAAGGACAACAAGACACTTTGGAGTAATATCAAAAAAGTCTCTAACTTATCCACAGCAAAAACAGATAACAATTATTTACTCAATATTATGACTGCAAAAATTAACTCAGTTAACTATGTTAATACTTATTTTGCTAGTGTTGGTAAGAATCTTGCTGAGGAAATAACTAGAACAACTAACTGTCCACAAAAATCTTTTACATATACATCACCAAATCATCAACTGTCATCCTTTGCACTTGTAGGCCCTTCTGTTGATGACATAAATAGGGAGCTCTCTGAACTGAAATCTAGTAGTGCAGCTGGTTGGGATAAAATCCCCACGAAGTTTTTGAAGTTGGCCAGAGGTGAGGTTGCACCAGTGATATGCCATCTCTGTAACTTATGTTTTGAAAAGGGAATCTTTCCATCTCTTCTTAAACAAGCCATTGTCACGCCTGTCTACAAGAATGGTGACAGAAGCGACGTCAATAACTACAGACCTATATCAGTTTTACCTGCAATTTCAAAAATTTTGGAGAAATGTTTAAACAAAAGAGTACTTAAATATTTAGACAGATTTAATTTAATATCGGATAATCAATATGGATTTCGTCAAGGTAAATCGACTGAAGATGCAGTGTCGGATCTTAGCAAATTAATTGTAGAAAACGTTGATCAAGGGAAAAAGTGTTTGTGTGTTTTTCTGGACTTAAAAAAGGCATTCGACACCGTTTCTGTCTCCAAACTTGTAGAAAAGCTGGAACGAATAGGAATTAGAGGAACACCGTTACAGTTATTTAAGGACTATCTAAGTAATCGTAAACAAAGGGTTAAAGTAGGTGAATTTGTCAGTGATTTCACTGATGTAACATACGGCGTACCTCAAGGCAGTGTACTGGGTCCGACCTTGTTTCTGATCTACATCAATAACCTCTGTAACATTAAGCTCAAAAATGGACAGGTTTTCTGCTACGCTGATGATACTGCTATTGTCTTTACTGGCCACTCTTGGATAGATGTGCAAAGATCTACTGAAAAAGGACTAGCTATTATAGCTGAATGGCTTGATATGAATTTACTCACACTTAACACTAGTAAAACCAATTATGTTTGTTTCTCAATTAAAAATAGTTCACAACCAAGAAATGATTTCAGTATCAAAATACACAAGTGCGGTGATCTTAGTAGTCAGAATTGCTCCTGCTCTACTATTGAAAAAGTTCCTTCTATGAAATATCTTGGTGTCATTCTTGACCAAAATCTATCCTGGTACCCTCAAATAGAGTTGGTTGCAAACAGAGTCAGAAAGCTAACATGGATTTTTAAAAATTTAAGACATATTGCCCCAACTGATCTACTTATGAAAATTTACCTGGCTCTGGCTCAGTCTATAATTACATACTGTATACCGGTATGGGGAGGAGCCGCTAAAACTAGATTTATTGAAGTGGAAAGAGCACAGCGATTTTTATTAAAAGTTATGCAATTTAAGTCCTACCAACACCCTACTGCTTTATTATATTCAACAAGCAAAGTGCTAACAGTGAGACAGTTATATATAGTTCTAGTCATTCTAAAACTTCACAAAACACTATACTTTAATCCGAGGAATTTAAACAAAAGATCTAATAAATATATTGCACCAGCCGTGACTACAAAAACTGCATTTGCCTCCAGGCAATTTAAAAAACAATCATGCATTTTATATAATAGAGTAAATAATATACTTAATCTCTACCCGCAAAAATTCCGGGTTTTTACAAAAGTACAGGATTGTAAAAAAATACTGGTTGATTGGATCAAGTCATTATCATATGAACAGACTGAGGATCTGTTCCTGATTGTAGAGTAGAAGACAGTGTGCTGCTCAGCAGTCGGGGGCGGATCTTCAGACTGACTAACACACACACACACACACACACCCATACACACACACACACACACACACACATACTCACTGACTCACGCACACACTCACTCACATCATTATTATTACCTGCTAATTAATTAAATTTAAAAATTTAAATGGTGATATAGATAACAGAAAACATGTTATTTTATCTGTTACATTATAAGTAAGGAAGAGCGAGACCTTCAAATACAGGTCCTGATACCTAAATGGAGGTCTCTGCATTGCGTTTAAAACTGTAACTGATGTAATACTAAATAAATTTTCATTTTTCATTTTTTTTTCATTTTTCATTAACCTTACCGCAGCCCTTTACCAGTAAGGTGTTATTGTCCGCAACTGAAATGTTTGTCACTGAAGCCGGTCCAAAATCATATAGCCATTCCCTTTTGTTCGCTAAATTCATTGCAGCTCCAGAATCTATGATCCAGCAGCCATCCTCGAGGCTCGGCGAGGCTGGAAATGCTGCAACATAACTAGAAGAAGCGGAAGAAGTATTAGTTTCTTTTTTCTTCTGATTTGAGCGGCAAAATTGCACCCTTGGACCCTTTGCTTTAGAACCTGAACATTTACTATTGGTCTTTCCTTTATTAGAGTTTGAGAAAAATGCTGAAGAGTTCTCCGTTTTTACTTCATGTAATAACTTAGTTTTAACTAGATCGGCAGTGAGCCACACCTGAGCTCTCCATGGCCATAATCATAGGCCCGTATGACTCTGGTAGCCCGGCCAGCAACAATGTACCGAGCCACTCGTCATCCACTATGAACTTTATGTTCCTGAGCTTGTGCGCACATGTCATAACCTTATTGACATAACTTTCTATACTGCAACAACTCTCCAGGTCTGTAGTTATTAATTCTCTTAATAGACCTACCTTTCTCAACAAGCCCGAGTCGTCAAATGCCCTTCTCAGGTTGTTCCACACCTCCTTTGCTGAAGTTGCATCCTGTATATGGATGTAAATTGTGGGATCAACTAAAAGCACTATCTTCGATCTTGCTTTCGTATCCTCCGCCTTAGAAAAGGTTACGCCCACGTTGTCTACGCATTTCCATAGGTCCTCGTGTTCCAAATATGTTTTCACCGCGAAACTCCATGTTCCATAATTGTCGCGGCCTTGTAGTCGTTCAATTTGCGTTAGGTGGTTGTTCTGAAACGCCATGCTGATGAAACGAAACGAACGAAATGGCTGAAACAAATAACCTAACCGGGGGACCTATAATCTGCGTGAATCCGACAACTTCCTGAATAATTATGAGAAATTTAGCCCTAATCCTATTCGGGCGTCACGGCCCATAACCTGATAAACACTATTTCTTAATTTAAAGGTGAAGAAATAAATAACTAATAATTAAACAGAGGAATGGCGTTTTACTGTGTGACACGGATACAGCGGACAGGAAAAGACAGAGAGAATTTGACATTTGACGTTGACGTCTTGGTGTTGACAGCCCGCTCAGACTTCACGCTGTGTTCACTTTATGAACTTCAAGCTGCGTTCACTTTAACACTATAAAACAAACGTAACAAAAACAAACCTACCTACGTGAACAAAATAAGATTGTGTCAAAAAATTCAAATTGCACAACCCTAACAAAATTACCCACTAACCTCTCTTTCTTAGCCTTATTTTGCTTCCAGTTTGGGGTTTGCGGCTCTTTTTCTCGCTTTATTTTTAGGCACAACTTTGGGGGAACAGTCCATCTTATCGGTAACACTTCTTTTTATTTAATAACACACGTTTAAACACTTATTTTATTCACATAATTGCAGTTTCGTTAGATGCGGCCATTGAAACTGGTCGCTTCTGATTGGTCGAAATGGACATTGCCAACTTCGTTATACCAGTGCGGAACTTTTCCGTTTTTGTTCGGTAATGTTTTCTTTATGGATATTGTACTGGATATTGCCACGTTTGTAAGAATCTTTTAGTGTGATTCAATGACAACGGTGTTGCTACATTTAATAAAATAAAAAACCGTGTTTGTCATTGTACGGGACTTTTCCGCTTTTGTTATTAGACCCCTGAAATAATATCCAAATTATACACACATACTTACAGCACTTTACTTTTTTTTATATACTTACAGCAGTATTCCCCCTGCCGTTTACAAATTTTCGATCAGGCATCTTAAGTTTTTTTTACTTTTATTAATTTTTACTCGCGCAGTCGATCGACCCACTCTAGAACCAGCGAAAGACTAAATTGAAACAAAATGGACGAGTTCAAATGTCAATAAAAAGATTTATTTTTTTACCTTCATATTGAAATTGAGTGCCTGTTTAAAAGAACAATATCCCAGTGTGACCACTTTCAGAAAATTTCTACCATTTCAGTACATTTGAGGTATTAAGAACGTTAATTTAGTAGTACGAAATTGTTCAGTAGAGTTCGGTAGGAAATCGATGCATATTTTAAACTGTATTGTTGTATTTACTATTTTTTAAATATGGAGTTTATACCCCACAATTAAGGTAGGTACGGGAAATTTATTATTATTATTATAGCTTTATTTTCCACATAGCTAAAATATATTATAACAGACTTAATTAAATATTTCATTTTTTTTCCTTGTTGTGTAGCCCCTTCTTGGGTAAAAGCAACTTTTTTGCTTTCAGAGTCAAGTTTTCGTAGCATTGACTCTAAGCCTGTAGCATATTCACTGAAGAGAACAATATCATCTGCAAACCTTAGGTGTGTTAATTTATTGTTTTGAATCCATATGCCTTCGTTTTTCCAATCAATATTTTTGAAAATGTTCTCAAGTACAGCTATGAATAGTTTTGGGGACAACGGGACTCCCTGTCGCACGCCTCTTCCAATTTTGAATTCTTCTCCTTGTTTTTCCAGTTTAACTCTACTTGTACTTCTAGAATATATATTTTTTATGACATTTACATATGTTTTATTTACGTTATTATTCCTAAGAGCAGTCCATATTGATGGGTGTACTATGCTGTCAAACGCTTTGGAGTAGTCCACAAAGGCTACGTAGAGTGGTTTGTTGAATTCTTTGAACTTCTCTATAACTTGTTCTACAGTGTGAATATGATCTATCGTTTAGTAGTGGGCTCGGAAACCTGCTTGTTCTATTGGTTGGTTCCTGTCAATATTAGGTGCTATTCTTCTCAAGATGATTGATGAAAAGAGTTTGTATATTGTCGATAGCAAGCTAATTGGCCGGTAGTTGCCAATGTCAAGCGGGTCTCCTTTTTTATATAATAGTATTATGTTAGACTTACTCCATTGTGATGGCACTTGCTCATTTTTCAGTACTAAATTGAAGAGCTCCGTTAAATATGAAGCCAGAACTGGTGCTCCGATTTTTAAGGCTTCGTTTGTGATGTTATCCTCGCCTGGGCTCTTTTCAGGCTTAAGCTGGTTGACTTGGGCCATGATTTCACCTTCCGTTATCGGGTCTATAAATGTTTCCTCTATACTTTCACCATTTGCGTTATTAATATCTTCTTTAACAAATTGTGTCCCGTCATGTGGTGGTATTGTATAAAGTGAAGTATAGTAGGCCGTTGCACATTTAATTATACTTTCCCTATCCCGGTTTTCACCCTTATCATTGTTCAAACCTTGTATCCAGTTCTTGTGTGTGTATAATTCTTTATAGGCTCTCTTTGAGCTTCGGAATCTAAACATATTTTTCTCTATAATTTTCCCTCTGTGGTCGGCATAATCTTGTTTGATTGATCTGTTGCTTAGTTTAAACAGTTCCTTTAGTTCCTCTCGCATTTCTTTAGACTTATTCTTCGTGAATATAAGTTCAATTCTTCTACGGATTAAATTTTGTGTGTGTTCGCTAATAATCTTTTCTTTTTGTTTGTTGTTTTCTTTGGTATCCTTTTCCAGGCTTTTTGTTATTGCTTCTTCCAGTTTGTCACTTAGGGATTGTATAGTTTTATTTTTCGAAAGAAGTTTAGAACTTCTACATTTGTGACTAATTTTGGGTTGGAGCTCAGTATAAAGTCAATTTAGTTTGTTGTTTTATGATCTGGTGATATCCATGTCCACTTTCTGGAACTTCTCTTCTTGAAGTATGTATTCATACTTGTCAGCTTGTTCGCCTGTGCATATTGTATTAGGCGTTCGCCTCTGGAGTTCCGTATGCCATACCCATATTTTCCCATTACATGATTTTCGTATGAGTTTGGTTGTCATTGAAATCACCGATGATTAGCCTGTTTCTATCAGCCAGTTCTTGTGCCCTTGATAAATCATTATAAAATTTTGTGATTTCTTCTTCACTTGAACTTTCTGTGGGAGAATATACTTGTATCAGTGACAGTGGTCCCTGCTTGAAACTCAGTTTTAGGAGGGCCACTCTTTCAGAAAATCCCAGAAAGCTTGATATATTGCCCGTCAGTGATTTCTTTATTAAAAAGCCTACTCCATGAAGTCCCCGTGTCTCTCCTATATAGCAAAATATGTATTCTTTATGTTCTTCGATGGTATATGCCATCTTTTTCACCTCTGCGAGTCCTATTATATCCCATTTAATGTTACTTATAGCATAGTTTAGTTCTAAAAATCTTTCATTCATCGATAAGGATCTCACATTGAATGTGCATATTTTAAGGCCTTGTTTATTTTTGTTTGTGTTATATTTATTATATATATTTGTATTATTTTGATTGTATGATGATGGAGGGTGATGGTCTCTTCGCCCCACGGTGACCAGCCGGCTTGGGGTGATATTTTTAGAAGTTGTTTTTATTAATGTTGTGTTTTTTGTTTCAATTTTGTTCCGGGTGCCGGTGGTCGTTGCTAGTTATCAAATAAAACATACTTACACTATTTATTGTTTTATTACATGCCACTCCTTCTCCGAGAAATGAATCTATAGTTTCATAGGCGAACCATATAGGTTTATATACTTCATCTGTGCTGGCTGTGGATAGAATCCTTCACTTTTTTTCTGTACGTTCTATAGCTGGACATTAGTTTTTGGGCATAATAAGAAATTGGTTTCATCGCCATTGAAAATACGATTTGGATTTTGTAAAATATGCAGGCATTCTTCTTCTTTTAAGCAAGTTTACATTTGATGAAACATTTTTTCAAATTTTCTTCTGATACATTGGCACTAGCTGAAATAACAGCTTCAGCTGTTCTATGTACTATTTCAGGGTGAAGTTTTAAAAACAATTTGTACCACCCCTCTCCTGGTGTATTGTTTATAAACCAATTATGGAGCATAACACCAAGAGGACCGCTGACTACGCCTAAACGTGCCACCGCAGCTGACCTGCCGAATCAGCGCCTCGTGCGAGCTAGATTGTAGTTTTCCTTAGTTATAAAATTAATATTTTAAATCACTCTTTGTTACACCGCGTAGCAACTAGTACATGTTTAGTTATACAGTTATATTGTAATTTTCTATAATTAATTAAATAAGTTCAGAACATTTTGGGTACGTGTCAGTTGGGGTTGGTTAGGCTGAGTTGGTCCAGTCTGTCTCCATGATTGTCCTTGTTGTTGCGGTTGGACTACAGGTTGCAGGGCCGGCCTTTGTACTGGAGGTGGCGTAAATGTAGGAAAATTAAATGCTTTGGGCACCGGTGGATTGGGTACCGTTTGAAACACGGGAATCGCTTTATTAGCTGCTACTTTCCTGTCATTTATGGATTCGTTTCGGTTTTGCATGAAGGAAGCATTTAATTCTTCCTGCACGTATTCGAGGGCCTTTTCTATGGATTCCGGCCGCATACAACGTATGCGAGAAACAAAAGGTTCTTTGAGTCCTCGCATATAAGCCTGCGTGGTAAGTTTTTTGTATAAGGTACGTTTGGCTTCAACCGTGGAGGGTAATGTCTCATGAAGCATTACGTATGTCATGATGGTGCTGAAGAGAGTTTGACACCGCTCGTAATACTCCTGAGGGGTGCTGTTCCCCTGAGTGGCAAGTGCCAAACCGTTATAAAGCGCGGTCTCATCGCGCTGGTCTGAAAAAATATTGATTAACGCTGTTCTTATACCTAACCAGTTCTCCGGAATTCCGTTAGAGTTAATGAAACGTGCTGCGGAACCCGTTATTTTATTTAAAATGCAATTAATTAAACTAAGGTTGGTTAGTTCCGAACCCGGTTCGGTACCAATATAATGGGAAACTATCTGATCGCATATGTTAATAAATCGAGGTAAAACATGCGGGTTCCCGTCAAATTCGGGAACGACGCGGACAGCCTTTAGGATCTTGTCCGGGTCGTGCATGGCCATCTTATTACTAGTTGATTCTATAATCGGAGATAAACTTTTTCTATTTAAATCTAAATTAAACCTACGAGAGGCCCTACTCGATGCAGGTCCCTCAGGGTTTGATTTCCGTGGATGGAAAATCTTGGAAACTAGTAGGATACGGAAAGTAAGGACACAGGCTATATTCTATGTACTTACTTGCACATTTCGGTTCTCTGGATCGGTGTCTTGATATTGACCTCAGGCGGTTGGTTCTTCGAGGTTCTTCTTTAATCTTCTGGACCTTCCTTCTAGAAGATCCTACCGACTGCGCCAGTTAGAAGCACACAGCCAGAGGTCCCAAAAAAACCCAAAATGTTCTGAACTTATTTAATTAATTATAGAAAATTACAATATAACTTTATAACTAAACATGTACTAGTTGCTACTCGGTGTAACAAAGAGTCATTTAAAATATTAATTTTATAACTAAGGAAAACTAAAATCTAGGTCGCACGAGGCGCTGATTCGGCAGGTCAGCTGCGGTGGCACGCGTAAGCGTAGTCAGCGGTCCTCTTGGTGCTATGCTCCATAATTAACCTATTAGGCCTAGGTGAATTCTTTAGTAATTTAGCAACACTTTGCAATAGATCTTCTTTTCGCCGCTGAAAATCTCTCCTACTACTTTCAATTATCCACTCAACCAACGTATTTCCCTCGGCTACTGTGAGGACCGTTGGCGGACCCGGTCTAGTTTTTATTTCATGCAAACGAAACTGCAAAGTTCCTCGGGGTATCCCAAATGTATTGGCGGCTGCTCTTTTAGACATACCCTTTTTTACAGCTTCGATTGCCGCTTTTAAATCTTTCTCAGAATATTTTTTTTTGTAAGCGTCTCCTTTGGCAGTATTCGGCATTTTTCCTGCAACAAGATAAACTAAACAATGAAATATATATGTTTATTTTTTAGTAAAAAACAGAAAGAAGTACCCACGGGGGACGGGAACAAAATCTTGAGCATCAGTTAGGAATGTAATGAGCTAGATGAAATCCGCGGCTTCATCCGCGTGGATTAAGTTCATTGTATTCGCGCGGGAACTCTTTAATTTTCCTATAAAATGTAGCCTATGTGCTAAGTCAAGTTATAAGATAAATAGGTTGAATCTTTTTTGCGCCAAAGAATAAAAAAAATCAATACAAACTTTCGCGTTTATAATATTAGTAAGCATGTTATCCTTTTCTTTCAAGTGGCTGTCGAGGAATAGAAATATAAACCTATTTTTATCCTATATCCTAATAGCATCTGGATTGGGTTTTAATACATATACATCACGTTTAACCTTACAAATATAACAACAGATTATATTACGCATATTTTATAATTATTATTCAATATTTAGTATCGACACCGGCACATCACTACGTAATTTAAAATTGTTTTGTACAAACATTGGCATACGTAGAGTACAATGAATAGCACTGCCAAGAACATAAAAAGTATAATGATTGGCCCTGCTAAAATTTAGCTAGGGTAGATGTACCAGTGAATGAATACTTAAGGGTCCCGGACATCTTATACATTTGGTTGTTAGAGTAGGGATGAGATATATCTCGTAATTCGTACACCCTACTTAGAACTTTGCCTCTTGATAACCAACGTACCTCTGTATGGTACAAAAGAGCATTAAATGTAGCACCAACTTCATCGCACAAAACTTTGAATAATCTTGAGTTTGTAGCGCTGCCTCGAATATGATTAACAATTTTTACTATGTCACTCAACGTGCTTAGCAAATCTGGTGGAAGCGTTTTCACAGCCAAAGCGTAGCGGTGTATCAAGCAATGATAGCTAAACACTTGAGGAGCAACTTGTTTCACGAGTGCTTGAAAACCAGAACGGATGCCCATCATGGAAGGCGCCCCGTCTGTACAAATACCAACCAGCTTTAACCAGTCCAGGCCATTTTTCTCAATAAACTCTTTTAGCGTTTGAAATACGTCTTCGCCGCGAGTAGTAGTGGGCAAAGACTTGCAGAACAAATATTCCTCCTTCAAATCATCATCTTTAATGTATCTTGTAAATACCAATAATTGTGAACACGAGGCAACATCTGTGGACTCGTCCAACTGCAGAGCAAACATAGGACTTTCCTTCATTTCAGAAATAACGGTTGCTAGAATATCGGCACTCATTTCACAAATACGACTTTGAACAGTAGTGTTTGCGAGTGAGATTTGTTTAATCTTAGGTACATGTTGCTCACCAATAACAAGTGTTACTGCATCTATCAAGCAAGGTTTGATGAGGTCCTCTCCTATAGTGTGTGGTTTTTTATTACGTGCAATGCGATAAGCAACTTTGTATGAAGCTTGAAGACAAGATTCATTTGCTTTTTGTATATCACCTGTAGAATCCAATCGTGAAGACTTCAGAATCTTCTCCTTTTTTCTTAAAAAAATCTATATTTTTATCTGCGAACTCCTTGTGAACTTTTGCAAAATGTTCTTTTAATTTACTCGGTTTCATGCTTTCTGGATTAAGCACTTTATTACATAAGACACACTGAGGCTTTTCTATATTTTTGTCTACGATGCTTGTGAAACCCCATTGTAGAAATGCTTCTTTATAAGTACGCTTTTTGCCAGATGAAGTAGAAGCCATGTTAAAAACACCTGTAGGTACCTAAAACAAAAGTCAACAGTTACAAACAAAACAAATCACTCGTGACAATATTAACAAAACAATAATAACGTGACGATATTAACAAACGCTGCTTACCTTTACATTTAAACAATCCAAAAATATGATTTCTGCGATGCGATGCGCGGTGGAACAAATAAAATGCGTGTTCTTCCTAAGCTTAGGTAACGGACTGAAACGGTCGCCGCGGCCCGCGCGTCGCCGGTACTTCACCCCTCCCACACCGCCGCTCACCCGCCGTCGGCCCGTCGCTGTCCCGCCGTCAGCCGCGCTGATGAGGGCGCCGTGCGGCCGTGCTACCGTACTATTATTTTGTTTATTATTTTAATACTTTTTCGTGCCATCCCGTGTTACCCCCCTAGAATTTCCGTTTTACCCCCGCGGGGGTAATTACCCCCAGGTTAGGAACCACTGCATTAAAGGGACGTATGGAATGAAATAAACAACTTGTTTTTAAAGCTTTTGTAGTAAAAAATTAAAGATTATGAAATACCTGAAATCACCTTTCTATGAACATGTTTGGCCTTAAAGCGAACATGCAAGTCACCCATGAATGAACGTTGCCCTTTAAACGAACAGCCACATCACCCATAAATGAACGAACATAATAGAGTCTGTCTACTAAGGGCCATACGGTATGGCCCTTAGTAGACAGCCCATACCTCACCGAGATGCCATGGCGACGTGGCCAGCGACGTTGCCATGGCTACGTCTGGTGTCCCTGCATCGCCAGACTGAGTCGCCCAATCGCGTCGCCAATACATCAGTTCTGTCTCGACACAGTCAGGAATGGACGTGGAAATTACTGCACTGTTATTATATTATTACCAGCGTCGCAAAAAGGTGAAACGAAAGAAGAAAAAAATATGGGTACATCCGTTTGTATCAAACCGAAGCCAAAGTGGTGTTTTTCTCAAACTCTATGAAGATTTAAGAAAATACCCTGAAAAAATGTTCAATTATCTGAGGATGTCACTAACATCATTTGATGAATTATTGAGTTTATGCTGGAATGATTTAACTAAACAAGATACAGTATTAAGAAAATCTATAAGTCCTGAAGAAAAACTATTTGTGACATTGAGGTAAGCATATATTTATAATTTAATCATACATGTCTAAAATGGTTGATTCGTCGGAGTAATTTGACAAATTCGACAAGGGGGTGTGTGACATTGCAGAACCTCCGGAACGAGTAGAATATCCAGGATGGTAGCTTGAAGGAGACTGTTGCATTTGTTGGGATTGCGACCATGAGCTTTGGGGGTAATATACAGGCTTAGTTGCGTTGTCGAGTATAGACATTATCTTCATTTTCGTATCCATTTTTCTTTCTGGAGGTACTTTTTTTAATGTACCTACCAAAGACAACATAAATAATCTGTCTTCGTCATCATTTTTTTCGTCAATTTTTTCTCTCGTCTCGATGCTTCTCTGTAGAGTTTCAAGGAATTTATCATCTTCGGGACACGTAGTGGCCTTTATCTTTTTTTTACGTTGTACCATCTGTGTATCTGGTTCAGAGTTCTCCGTAGGTCCTTCATCAGCAACGTGTTCGTGTTCAGGTTCCTTTACAGCTACAAAGTACAGTAAGAAAACACATTAGAATAATCCAGCCAGTAAATTCCGGATCACTATACTACAACTATAAACATTACTTTTCAATTGTTTTACTCGCAATATGTGATGCTAATTATAATTTCACGTATATAGATGTTGGAGCGTATGGAAAAAGCAGCGATTCGGGAATTTTTAAGGAAAGCTCTTTTTACACTAACCTCATGAGCAATTCTTTAAGTATCCCTGAGGCCAAACCACTGATAGAAAATGGTGAGAATATTCCATATACAATTGTAGGAGATGAAGCTTTCGGACTACATGAAAACCTCATGAGACCTTACGGAGGACACAATCTCAGTTACAAACAAAGAATTTTTAACTATCGTTTATCTAGAGCACGCCGTTATATCGAGTGCACATTTGGTATATTATCCAATAAGTGGAGGATATTCCACAGGCCACTGAATGTTAATATAGATTTAGCAAAGAAGATTGTTAAGACATGTTGTATTTTGCATAATTTTGTACGTTCTAGAGATGGCTATTCATATGACGATACTTTGGTAGTAACGGGGTTCGAACCTGCTACAGATCAGAGGAGGGAGAACAGCTTTAACAGTTCGAGACAAACTTGCAGACTATTTTGTTAATCATAACCCACTACCATGGCAAGATAGAAATGTATAAGTTTACAAATATTAATAAAACATTGCACTTACATAGTTCCTTTTTTTCTGCATTTGTCATGTCTTCTTTTTCTTTAAAAATGTTCACCATTTCATCCCAACATTTAATTTTCAAGTTGCGGTCAGAGTACTCTTTCAATCCGTTGTTCCATAAACACGGCCGATTTTCAATTTCTATGATAAATCTCTCAGTATCGAACGACATTTTGCTCTCAGTACGACGTGCGTTCAACGCGGCGACTGGTTGGCGACTGAGTGAGTGACGGAGCATACAAACACTTGCAAACAACTGGCGGCGTTGCCAGGTAGCCAGCGTCGCCAGTCGCCGCATGCGGAGCGGTCGACTCTGGCTACTCTGGCTACTTGGCAACGCCGCCAGTCGGTCGCCAAGTGAATTAGCCGTCATACATCTCAGTATGAACTAGTTGGCAACGTCGCTGGCGATACTTGCAATTTAATTATTTTTTTATATCGGTTTTCACACAAGTCTTTATTAAATTGCTTACCTATTTATTATTTCTACTTCTCATCTGGGGGTTGGGGGTTCGAGTCCCGGGTTCGCGCCTTTTAACTGTTTGGAGTAATGAGCGTCTTAAGACTAAATATTTACTTGCGTAGCTATGAAGGAAAACATCATGAGGTAACCTACAGGTTACAGTGAGGTAACCTGAGCACTATGTTTTCAAAGGTGTAAGAAGCCCACCAATCCACAATCACAAGACATAATGCACTAATTATTACTTGGGAGGATTTAAAACCAAGCATCAAACTGAACTGTTTTACTTACCCAAGAATTCGACTACAACATGTAAACAATCTTTTTTTTGGTGTAAACGCAGCCTGTTTTAGTTGTTGTTTTTTTTTAATTTTGATATTAAACAAAACAGTAACTCCCGCACTCCACTTTTAATCGTTTTATTCATTTTTTCACCCGATCACAGAAAATGCGGACTAAATAAGATCACAGAAAAATATCAACAACCGCCATCTTCCTTTTCCCGATTGACGTGTCAGGGTTGCCATTTAAAAAGTTTTGAAAAACCCGAGTCTCTACTTTCATTAGACAGACACTAGTACCCAATATTAATTGTATGTTTAATATTATCTTATTTATTTTTAGTATGTACTTATTTTTCCATTTAATATTGTGGATCTTTAACTCAATAAATCGTCTAAGACTAATCAATCTGATCAACATTTGGTAAACTGATGACTAAAAGTTTCTAAAACAATAATTGCATGTATAGGCACTTACTAACTTATTAATTAAATGCCAAAATAATATTCCTATTCTTAATGACAAATCAGTCTATTAAACATTTGGTAACTTTTAAACAAAAAGAACAAAAACATGGGAACAGTGTTAACTTATTAAGTACTTATTAATTGTTATCAGTTTGTTAAATAATTATACATCATCAAGTTCCTTAAATTAAGTTTAGCAACACCAGTTCATTGTGCACCTTTCAAATCTTTCGTGAAAATGATTTCTCCTCGTCGAGTGGTTTGTCGTACTTCGAGGATATCAACAATCGCCTGTGTGTGTACTTCATATATATCCTTAACTGGCGGATAAACGAAAAGTTCAGATGCTAATTTATTTTGCCTTTTTTTCCTTAAAAAATCTACTTTTATTTTACTGTCCTCATCATTTATCATTATTATTTTCCCAACAAATAATTTCGTGGACTTTGATTCTTCAAATGACATCATCTTTTTTGGTCCAAATATGAAAGTGTCGGCCAAAAAAAAATATGCTGTATTCCGTTAGAACTTGTCCCCCTGAGTATTTATTATTATGACACCAAAGCTGTAGGGTCATTGTCCTTGGTTTTATTGGAGTTCAAAAATACAACATCTTCATACATTTTCAGTGAATTTAATAAACAAAAACAAATGATTTTTTCTACCATATCTAGACATTTAGAAAATCTTTTAGAAAAAAATATCGGTTCTTGACCTATTTTGGACATTTTGATCTTGTTTTGTGTTTTTGAGTATTATAAATGAAATGTATATACAGGGGTTATTTTGTTTAATTAAATACTATAAAATCATCGTCGTCTGGTACAACAATAATGTTCTCCAATCCATAAGCTGGAGGGGTTAATGCTGGCAAATGTCGTGCATGGCTCATGTACCATATGATGCACATAATATGGGAGCAACATCCTATTGTTCGCTTTCCTATGATGCACGAACAATAATAGTGAGCGATTGCTTGTCGGCCTGATAACGACCTATCGATTACAATGTAGACATAATACTGTCTTGCGCTAACATGCCGCGATTGCAGTCGGCCTCTTATCATCCATAAATCATTGCCCTGCAATTCCGCCAAGTCTTCATTTGATAACTCACTGCTGAGCTCAATTGTGAATGCTCCATTATCAAGGACGTGCTCACCGTAATAGCTTTTGGCCTGTTTTAGTTGGTAAACGCCCAGAGCGAATAAAAATAATTCGTTCTCATCCATTCTTGGAAATGCTACGAACTCTGGCATATCTGCAGTCATTAAAGTAAACTGAGCACGTCTACGATTGTAGTTACGGCGTATTACAAGATCTGCCAATCTATTTGGCATATTAATTCTTTGGTGGATAATCTCTAAAATCGCAGCAGCATTTGGATGATCTTCAATCAAAACATGAAAACGATTTATGATCGCCGCTGCTATCTTGAAATAGTCGAACATGCTGGAAAGGGCTCTGTTATTATATATATTTCGCAACAGGCGAAAATCTCTTTTGAACCTGCCGTTGACCACTTCAACCACCCAACGACACATTGTTATCAGCCTGGACTTATTGGCCTGATCCGTGGTTAGCTGTGTCTCATTTGGATACTTTGTTTCAGGCATGTGTTGTACGTATCCGCAAGATTCCAGATTTCTTGCTGAGTCTCGAAAACCACGGTCCAGAATAAAAACATCTCCACTCCTATAAAACCAGTGGAAGGCACTGTCAGCATTATTAAGCATGTCATTCATTATATCTGCGTCAGACGTGGTGGCAGCATATGGTCCGATGACTTCGATAATGTGTCCATCACAAGAAACCAAGAGGAACGGTTTGAGGAGGTTTCTGTATTTCTGATGGCTGTAAGACTTGCGTTGGAAAAAATAATTTCCACTTTTTTGCAGATATATGTACGTGCCATCACAAATCGTGATCGCTTTCCTTTCATTTTCTGAGCTCGATGGGTTCCCAAACAGATTGTTGGGTAGAAAAAGGTTCCTGCGTGCTACATCCTCACGGGACATATGGTCAAACCCAACATTTAAGGGCACAAAATCTTCTAACAGAGCGTTGCGTCCGATTTTTAACCACGTATGAAACGCTGTTTCGCTACATTTAAAAATATTAGCAAGCCGCGCGTTCGAATCACCTGTTCTTAACTTGACTAATTCTGCCGCCAGTACGGTTCTTTTATTCTTTTTAGTTCTCAGACTTGGTAAACTGTCTAATAATTCAGTAAACTGATATTGAGTTAGTCCTGTCCAAGTATGAAACTCGGCCGGTGCTATATTTTCATACTGCTCAAAATCAAGTATTTCCTCCGTAATAATATGTCTTTGTAACATCGACACGATAGTCATTATTTGAGCTGCGGTAAATTCCTCAGAAGAGTTGTCTTGAACAGGAAGTAAATGCCACAGATTTTGCTCCACGTGTTCATTACAGACACGCGCGCTTTCTGGCACGAAATAGCTGTAGCGGCAGACCATGCGAAAAATTATGTTCTCCGGAACACGACGGCGAGATTCATTCGTACAATGTTGGAAAATGCAACGCACGAAGAAGACCTGGCAAAATCAGCGAAATTGGTCTTGGATTTGGAACTTCCGATAGATCACGGTCTTGATCAGCTTGCTGTTCAGCCTCCCGAATAAGTCGCTGGTGCGTTCGTTCCGTTCTTTGCCAACATGGTCGACAAATGAACGCAGTAGGCTCCAACTGAAAAGTAAATAACAATAACGATAGAACTAGAGGTGGAAAAAACGGCTTAAATATAACGATTAACAAAATTCGCAAAATAGTGTTTTAGGCCAACTTTTAAACATGAAAACATAAAAAACGTGCTCATACGCTTATATTAAAAAGCGGACTTTTTTAAGTGCTTTTCGTTTAATTGGTCACCTCTATATAGAACGGACGGATTCTATTTGGAAAGGCTGTCGCAAAAATTATATAGGTAAATAACATAGACCTGTTCTTACCTGTCGAGCTACTATATCTTCTATCACTATTTGGGCGATATCAAGATGTTGCATTTCTCTGGAAACCCAATCATATCTTCGCCGATTCTCTGTCGATGCACGGCAGATCTACGCACAAAAACTTTTCAAGATTATGTTAATAATGTAAAATGAGTGCTAGCATCTGTGTGCTATCATTAACTTAATCCGGATAATAGGTAGTTTCCAAACACTTTTTCTACTATAACAATTAACCACAACCTACGTGTTGGCGCCATCTCTTTCTTTCCTTCATTCATATTTACTCCATCCATCGCATTCACTCCTACCTCCTATTAAACTCACACAAAAACGCATCAAGGACGCCTGAAGGAGAAAGATTGGCAGTGTCACATGCATCGCTATTAAACCAGTTGCATTTCAAACCCGCAAACAAGTGCACCGCGCGCGCGCTTCGCAATTAAAACAACTAACCTAGGTACCTAAAAAACTACAGTGCAGTGCCCAGTGAACAAAACACCACAAAAGTGAGTTCCTTAATTTTCGCATCCTTTTTCTTTTTTTAATCATACGCCAACGCCTTTTCTCTCGCATATACTATTTTAAAAAACGCATTTATTTAATCACGCCCGCACAAAATTTGATCCTATCGAGCCGCGATATTTAAACCAGCTACCTATCTTTTGTTGTTTCAAATAAAATTTGATCCTATCGAGCCGCGATATTAAGACCAGCTATCTTTTGTTTGTTTCAAATAAAATTTGGTTCTTTCAAGCCGTGATAACCGGCCATCTTTTCTTTGTTTCAAATATTATACTTACGCATCCCCTATTATAATATCATTCACGCATTTACTTACCCAACGCAAGGTCCTTCGAGTGTTTTATATAAGTAGCCATTAGACTATTTATTCGCTTCATATTACAGCTATTTACTTCGCATAAAACGTATTGTAGGATTGGTAAGTGTGCCATATTACCTAGTACCTACTTACACCGCTTACAGCTACGCATCTCATTATTATAGCTATTTTGCATTATTACAGCTAAATAGATTATACATACCCATATTAAATACTAAAAAAAACCTATTTTAATAGCACTGTACGTGATTCTTTCGTCACTCGCTCGATTCGTAGTTCGACTTTTACCTATTACTTACTTACCTATGTTTCGCTCGTCTCGCCATAAGTACCTACGCCACGCTCGTACCATAACTTGTTATTTCCGATTAAAAACTTTATAAACTTGTTAATTATACGAGTGGTTTGTCAAATTAAGTTCGTTTACGCTTAGAATAACTTATCTACCGTATGTATACGAATATTTCATTGATCTTCGACAAATCGTAATACAAATAGTTTACTTACCTACTACCTACTATATCGCATCGTATACAAAGGGTATTCTGTAAATCACAATCGCGCATTCTATTCTGTAACTATTCGATTTGTAATATAATAGAATTATAAATTGTTTTTGAAGTTTATAATTGTTGTTAACATTACGCAACCGCTTATATTTATTTGTATAACTATAATAAACGTAAAAAAATGTCGAGAAGAGCACGTTCGCCTCCAGAAGTTTCTGCCGAAGTTTTAATCTTAGAGGCTCAAGTTAAATCTTACTTTTCAACAATGCAGTCTATTTATAACTCTTCGCAAAATTTAGACAATTCTGAAAGTTTAAATTTATTTTTATCTCGGTCTGCCAATATGGAGAACATTCGGGAAGAATACATTAAACTTGTGAAAGAATTAAACATCGCAAGAATGAAAGAAAATCCTGATTATGAACCCAATTTTCAATCGCTAAGTGCATTTGAGGAATTATATTCGCACGTTTTATATAAAGTAAAGGAAAATACCGCAACCTCTTCTCTTAATATAAAAAGCCCTAGTAAAGAACAAAATGTTATTTCTGTGAAATCTAAAATAAAACTTCCACCTATACAATTAATTAAGTTCGGGGGTCAATTAAAGGACTGGCCGATTTTTTATGAATCTTTTAATAATACTATACATTTAAATAAAGAATTGAACAATTCAGAGAAATTACATTATTTACTAGGTCAACTTACGGATTCCGCACTTACATCTATTTCTGGCATTGAACCTACTAGTGAAAATTATCAGTTAATCTATTCAACCTTAGTGGACAAATATCAGGATATACGCGCATTAGGTACTGCATATTTAGACCAAATTTTTAATTTTAAACCGATTCAATCCTCAGATAAACAAAGATGTTCCAAAAATCCTTCACCGTACAGGCAACTCTTTTATGGAATGCACTCCCCCTCGAGATACGACAGTCTAAATCTTTGTACATTTTCAAGAATGCGGTCAAAGATCACTATTTGAGTACCTAGTTGATGCAAATGATGACTGTTATTTATTCATATTATCTTGTCCTTATTAGTGGACATTATATTATTATATTGTATATATTAGTTTATAGTTTGATGATTATGTATTGAATATCTTTGTTTATTTGTTTAACCTAGTTTATGTATTAGTTTGTAGTTATTTGTATGTATATAGTTTATAAATCTTCACCACCTGCAAAATCTAGTTCCTTTGTTTTCCTTTTCTGAAGGTTGCCTGGCAGAGATCGCTGCTAAGCGATAAGGCCGCCTTTTGTGCCTAAAATTAGTTTATTATGTACCTATTTCTGTTTTGTACAATTTCTTGTGTGGTGCAAATAAAGTGTATTTATTTATTTATTTATTTATTTTATAAATTAAACTCATTTTTAGACATTTGTGCTACATCAATTGCAGCTTTTGAAAAATTAAAAATTGGTGACAAGGCAGAATTTATCTACCTTTATTTATGCTTAAAAAAGGTTGATAAAGAGACTGCACGATTATATGAGAACAATGTCCGCGCAGAGAAATTACCCTCTTTCGATAACTTCATTAAATTCATAAAGGAACAAACAAAAATTAATGAGCGTACCGCCACTGTTCCGTCTCACTCATCGTTAGCTAAAGAGGTTTATAAACAACGCGACGCACCAAAGAAATTATTGACGCCATCTATTGCAACAAAATCTTTTGTAACGTCAACAAAATTTAATGACGCTTCATGCCCTCTATGTAAGGACGATGCTCACCCCAAACAATTTTACCGCTGTCCTAAATTTTTAAAGATGACACCCATGGAACGATATAATGTAGTTAAAGCAAATAACAGCTGCTTTGCTTGCCTTTCATTTTTTCATCGCACGCCTTTCTGCGGTTCTAAGCAGTTCTGTCAGGCTCCTTCTTGTTCTAGCAAATACCATCACACTCTACTCCATAGACCAAGGGAAAACGAAGTCAGCAGCAGTGATAAGAAGACTAATATCTCTTCCTGCGAAGCTACCGTTGAAAATAAATCACAAAAACAGGAAGTTGTTTCTTTGTGTTCCTTGCATCGCAGAGACTCTAATCAAACCACAGTATTGCTTGCAACTGCTTCAGTACGCGCCTTTGATACAGCTGGTAAAAGCTACAATGTAAGATGTCTCATTGACCCAGCATCGCAGCATCATTTCATAACAAATGATTGCGCTTCTCGATTAGGTTTAACTGCTAAACCAATCTCGCACCCTACTACTGTCCAAGGTTTTGGCGGCACATCAAACGCAATCAAGGGTATTACTCATATAACTATATTCTCGAGGTTTGAAAATTATTCTTATAATCTGAGCCCTTTGATTGTCGACAAAATCACGGATCATTTACCTACATCTCCAGTAGATAAATCGCTTCTCACTTATCTGTCGAGTGTACCTTTAGCAGATGAGAATTATTACTTACCTGGTAACATTGATATGATACTAGGCGCGCAATTGTTTACACAAATACTTTTATCAGGTCGCGTAACAGCGCCACCTGGTATGCCCGAGGCGATTCAATCCAAGTTAGGATTTTTGCTTTGGGGAAATGCACCCTTAATTAATTCTACTAATTGAACGCAAACCCAAACGCACACTTTATGCGCTATTACTAATGAACGCTTAGATAAATCGCTACGCAGCTTCTTCGAATTAGAAGAGGTACCTTTACCTAAAGATCAGTTCTTCAGCATTGAAGAACAGGAGTGTGAAGATATTTACACTCGCACAACTACACGCAACGCACAAGGTAGGTTTATGGTTGCCTTACCTTTTAAAACTGATCCCAATTTACTTGGTGACTCACGCAGTATCGCATATAAACGCCTAATATCTTTAGAAAGGAGATTGAAAACAGATCCTAAATTACGCCAAAATTGTAACGAAATTAATCTCGTAGCTTTCTGTGACGCTAGCACACAAACATACGGGATAGTTTTATTTATTCACACAGTGACAAATGATGAAATCATGGTTCACTTACTTTTCGCTAAATCAAGGGTCGCTCCTGTCAAAACGGTATCGCTCGCTCGTTTAAAGCTCTGTGCAGCTCGTATGCTGTCTAAGTTGGTTCTTACTGTTTTGACAAATTATAGTACACGTATGAATATAAATCGCATTTGCATTCACGCCTTTTCTGATTCAACAGTTGTTCTGAATTGCATCAATTCAAGTCCTCATAAACTCAAAACGCTTGTCAATTTAAAAATACAGTCAAATTTAGACCCAAAAAACTTCTTTTATGTTTCTGGTAAAGAAAACCCGAGTGATTGTTTATCTCGTGGTCTAACATCAGCGCAATTGATTTCACATCCTCTATGGTTTGAGGGCCCTACTTGGAAGCATGAAGAATGTAACAAGTGGCCTATTCAGCCATTTATCCCTGATTTAAATGATTTGCCTGAAACAAAAACAGTCACATTAAATACTGTCACACCAGAAAAACCACTACTTACAAAAATCGCTGAACGCATATCGAGTTGGTCTAAATTAATACGCATCTTTACTTATATTCTACGCCTTTCTAAACGCTTAAAT
This sequence comes from Coenonympha glycerion, assembly GCA_963855885.1. NCBI lineage: Eukaryota > Metazoa > Arthropoda > Insecta > Lepidoptera > Nymphalidae > Coenonympha > Coenonympha glycerion. The sequence continues at coordinate 3,733,593 of OY979631.1, forward strand.
ACGCACGGATTAGTAACCGCTGAAGATTTAAAGGCTTCCGAATTGTTCATAATTCGCGAGCTTCAGAAGATTTATTTTTCTGAATATATCGACGCTTTAAACAAGAACATTTCTTTACCACGCGCTATTAAAAAATTGCGTCCATTCTTATTAGATGGAATCTTAAGAGTATTATCCGCTAGGAAAGCAATACGCTCCAGTATACACGCACCTTGTTTCAAGGTTCGCCCAAAATCTTTTAAAACGCACTTACACAGAGTAATAGGCACGCAAATATTGACTTATGAAGAATTGCTGACGGTGTTGTGTCAGATAGAGGCCTTACTTAATTCGCGTCCGCTTGGTATTCTTAGCGAAGATCCTTCGGAACCCATGCCTATTACCCCCGCACATTTTTTAAACACTACTCCCCTTAAAGCATTACCGGCTGTAGATGTTTTGAATGAACGTACAAGTTTACTGTCTAGATATTCGCTCTTAGACAATCTAGTGCAGTCGTATTGGAAGAGATGGAGAGACGAATATCTTCACACGCTACAGACTCGAGAAAAGTGGAACACAGAGTCACGTCCAGTGCAAGTAGGGACTATTGTTTTAATAATGCAGGATAGTGCCCCTCTACAACAAGTATTTAAAGGTCCTGATGGTCGTATACGTGTAGCTCTAATTAGGACTAAAAATGGCACACTTAAACGCCCTATAATTCGTCTATGCCCTCTTCAGATCAACAATTAAATACTTTAGCAAGTAAACGCTCTATCCATTCAATATATTAACGCTCATAATATTAAGTCAATTTAATCTTCGCAATTCTTTATTGTATTTCACTTAATTTTTTAACGCAATTTTTATATATATAATTTTGTTTAATTCACTCTTTTTTTTGAAAGTACCTTTCAAGGCGGAGGCTATGTTGGCGCCATCTCTTTCTTTCCTTCATATTTACTCCATCCATCGCATTCACTCCTACCTCCTATTAAACTCACACAAAAACGCATCAAGGACGCCTGAAGGAGAAAGATTGGCAGTGTCACATGCATCGCTATTAAACCAGTTGCATTTCAAACCCGCAAACAAGTGCACCGCGCGCGCGCTTCGCAATTAAAACAACTAACCTAGGTACCTAAAAAACTACAGTGCAGTGCCCAGTGAACAAAACACCACAAAAGTGAGTTCCTTAATTTTCGCATCCTTTTTCTTTTTTTAATCATACGCCAACGCCTTTTCTCTCGCATATACTATTTTAAAAAACGCATTTATTTAATCACGCCCGCACACTACGAGCAGACACAAGTGAAGCTATACATACAAAATGGCGGAAATGACTGTCAAGACTCAAGTTTGCAACAACAAAAAAACAAACTTCGTTTTTCATATTTGAAATGTGGCGTAAAATGCAAGTTTGCTGCAATATTACCACAAAGGACATGGCCGAAACTTGTATGAAGCTGTGCCCTGGAAAAAAAATATTCGACAAACAGTACGTCATATTAAAGCTTATAATTATGTCTTTACTAGCAGATACCCGCGGCTTCGCACGCGTAAATTTTAGTTTTAACTATTCTACGGGAACCATCCATTTTCCGGAATAAAAGTACCCTTTGTGTTAATTTACATGAAATCTAAGATCATTTAAACTTTAAACCAAAAATTTTCAGTAGCTGTGCGTGAAGGAATAAATTTTCTCCCGCATGGAAATCTGTTTTTCCCTATTATCACGAAAACAATGGATTTTCCCGAGAAAAAAGTAGTTGATTCTAGGATATAATCTATCTCCATTCCAAATTTCAGCCCAATCGGCTCAGAAGTGACGGCACGATGGAGTATTTTTCCCGCATGAATAATATCTGCTATTTAACTATTTTCTCAGACCATAGATCCCGGGATAAAAATTTGCCTATGTATTAATCTAGGATAAAACCTATCCCCTTTTTGAATTTCAGTCATATCCGTTCAGTAATTACAGCCTGAAGTAGTGTTTTAACCGCGTGAATATCAGTTTTTCAGTTTTCCCGCGGACACCATAGATTTTTCCGGGATGAAAAGTCTATTTTGTATTAATCCAGGATATGATCTATCTCGATTCCAAATTTCAGCCAAATCAGTTCAGTAATTACGGCATGAAGGAATATTTTTCACGCGTGGATTTCTGTTTTTCACTATTATCATAGAAACCATGGAATTTTCCGGTATGAAAAGTAGGCTTTGTAATAATCCGGGATAAAATCTTATCTCCTTTCCGAATTTCAGTCATATCAGTTCAGTCATTACAGCGTAAAGTAGTATTTTTCGCGTATGAACATCAATGTTTCGTGTTTCCCGCGGAAACCAAGGATTTTTGGTTTTTTACTAATCCCACGGGAACCATGAATTTTTTCGGGATGAAAAGTAGCCTTCGTATTAATCCAAGATATAATCTATCTTTATTCATAATTTCAGCCATATCAGTTAAGTAATTACGGCGTGAAGTACTATTTTTCGCGTGTGAACATCAATGTTTCAGGTTTCCCGAGGAAACCATGGATTTTTCCGGGATGAAAAGTACCCTATTTATTAACCCAGGATATAATCTATCTCCATTCCAAATTTCAGCCATATCCGTTTTGTACTTGCGGCGTGAATTTTTTTTCCGCGTGAATTTCGATTTTTAACTAATCCCACGGGAACCATGAATTTTTTCGGGATGAAAAGTAGCCTATGTGTTAGTCCAAGATACAATTCACCTTTATTTCAAATTTTAGCCAAATCGGTTCAGTATTTGCGGCGTAAAAGAGTATTTTAACTTTGTAAAATCCAAACTTCGGACCCCCGTTTCACCCCCTTAGAGGGTAAATTTTGAAAAATCCTTTCTTAGTGCTCTCCTAGACCTCATAAGGTACCTGTGTGCCAAATTTGGAGTCTCTAGACCCAGCGGTTTGGGCTGTGCGTTGATATGTCAGTCAGTCAGTCAGTCAGTCAGTCAGTCAGTGTCTTCTTTTATATATATAGACAATCGTTTAAGTTTTATGGTCTGAAATCTTGCGAGAGACATAATATCAGCATAACAACTTGCAACAAAATGCGCCGAAATAATTTTAATAGCAATGCTTTTTTATTAAAAAATGATGTGTATTGGTTATGAACTAATTATTTTTTAATATTACAAAGCTTAGAAAATGCGAGTAAACATTTTGAACAGCATTTATTTAATAAAAAAATCATTGCTATTAATATTATTTAGGCGCATTTTGTTGCAAGTTGTTATGCTGATATTATGTCTCTCGCAAGTTTTCTGATCATAAAAATTAAACGATCGTAAAGACATAATTATAAGCTTTAATATGACGTACTGTTTGTCAATGGCCATGAATATTTTTTTTCGAGGGCAGAATCCGGCCATGTCATTTTAAATAACATTCTATAATTAACAAGTTTGCAGCTGTGTCAAATTTATCTTTTCATATTTATGGTGACAATATAAAATCAAACAAAAATCAAGTTTGCTACAACCTCACTTGCTATCTGGGTTACGATTCTATCTGGCTTGTGCTGTGTGCACTGTTGTGATGCCCGTCTCGTCCATATTGTAAATGTCCTGGGGTTCTTATTTATAGCGGTCTAATATAGTGGCGAGGCTATTAAAAAAATGGTTCAACATTATTTTTGTCAAAACTGGTGGCTCGTGACAAACTATTTATTTATTTATTTATTTTTATTATTCTTGCATGCATAGGATAGCTCTATAAAGAAGAGATTTCTTCCAGCCACCCTAAGTGTGAGTAAGGTGAAGAGAAAAATGGGATAGGTCTGAGGACACATATCAAAGATGAATTACGGACTAACTTATTTGCAAGGCAGAAAGTTAGCCTATGAACATGCAACTGCATTAAATAAATGTCCAGAGAAATGGTCCACTAATGAAATGGCAGGCGTTAAATGGATGAAAGGCTTCATGAAGAGGCATAAGGTCCTGTCATTGAGAAAACCTGAAAACACAAGTCTATCTAGGTCCACAAGCTTCAACAAACACAATGTCATCATGTTTTTTGATAACTATTCAAAAGTGTTAGTGAAAGAATGCTCTACCCCAGTGCCCTATTCATCAAACGTTACAAGCCTTGTATTACAAGCGATTCTCTTGTAAATTTCTGCATTTTTACAAACGTGCGTTCATCAAAACTACACGTGTAAATTACAAGTTACAAGTTATATCACTTGTAATACAAGTGCTTTTTCACTCGGTTCATCAAAAATGCCACCGTTGCTTGTAGCTTGTAACTTGTGACAAAAAAGTATTAGAGTCTCCGCGGACTTTTCACTTGTAACCTACATACTTGTAGGTAGACGTAAGTACGTCTAACCTACCTTTTTAATACATTTATTGATAATAATATTGTTAACATTTTAATTGCGTTCGATTAAATAAGTAAGTTTCCCTTGTTTTTTGTCCATCTTAATAAAAATCTTAATATATTAATAAAAAATGTGGTCAAGTGACTCTGATGATGAGGAAGTTAGAGTTATACGACCGAGGACATATAGGAAAAGAATAATTTATATTGAAACGGAAATGACTTACGAGTTTAATGAAAGATTCCGAGTATCTGCTCATAAAATGGAACAATTAATTAATATGTTGGGACACCGTTTAGCGAGGAATACGAAAAGGAATCAAGCATTATCAACAAACTTGCAATTGCAAATTGCCCTTCACTGGATGGGGACAGGATCACAATACCATGCCATTTCTGATATGCACGGTGTTACTAAAGGCAGTGTGTGCAAAGCTGTCCACAGTGTTGTTGCAGCTGTGAATGAAGTTATGTTTAAAGAATATGTTAAATGGCCAGAAAATATGCAGGTCGTCGTACAGAAATTCTATATGATTAAAGGATTACCATTTGTTTGCGCTTGTCTGGATGGTACTCTAATTGAGATAGATGCTCCTCACCAACATGAAGAGGCTTTTGTAGATCGCCACGGAAAGCATTCCATAAAGGCTTATGGCAGTCAAATTGCGATAATCCCAATATTATCTTCACGTATTTATATAAAAATCTCTGCTTGAAAGTGTCGAGTTAAAGAAATTAATCCGAGATTTGCGAGTCACTCAATTAAAACTCTTTACTCGGACTAATTTGCTAGGATAGACATTATTATGCAAAAATTTTGATGTAAGCATGTAAAGAAGTAACTGCCATTGTCGCAAAATGACTGCCATAAACCTATTATGTGTAATTAGCGCACAAATTGCAAAAAACCACGAAAATTTTGAATTTCGTGGGCAGACCTGTTGAGTTCGCCTTAATACCTATTAATTATAGACAGTAGAGACGCTTTCATATACACTTCAAAGTTTTCGAATAAATTCATTGAATTCTGTTTTTCTGTTTTATTCGTTGGGTTATGTAAAAACTCTGCAGTATATTGTGAGTGAGGCACTTTAAGTTTTTGTTCTAGTTCGAAAACTTCAAGTCTTAACTTATATTTTTTTAATTCTAAATATTCTATCTGTAGGTCAACTTTTCTTTTTTTTGTACCACGTCATCGCATAATTGAGCATGTGCCCTGGAACCTTCACGGACTATTTTCGGTGTCTTGGTTTTTATTCTTATATTAGTAGGACTGCTCATATTTAAAGTTGGTGCCGGGCCTGCTGGGGTTACTCTTATGTCAGAAACTGACATATTATTTTGATCACTATTTTGGTCGTCGCATGTCGGTATGATGCCTCCCGTTATTGGTGAGTTTTTCCCATTGAGATAAATACACTAGAGAAACAAACCTCATTAGGGCGCTTGTACACGCTAAGAAAATTTGCCGTTCCTGCGGCAGACAAGACAAATTCTTCGTGTAGACGACAAGAATTTTGTCTGTTCCACACACGAAAACTTTTCGTGTCTTCCGCAGACAAGACCAATGGAAACGTGTACACGACACGATTCTTTTCGTGCAGTCGACAGTCGGGCGTAGGGCGCGCAAGTAATAACAAGTGTAATCAGTGAGTTTCGTTTATTTATATAAATGTTAACTACAAAGCAAAAAAGAATGATAATTGCATATTATTATTATAACAAAATAAAAAAGGAAACAAAAAACAAGAGACTTTACTGGGTTCATCCAATTATACAAGAGAAAAATGAGTTTGGCGGGTTCATATTATTTTATTTTACACCCTTTACCGTGTCATGCGACAACATGAGGAAAAATTTGTGGATTATTTTCGCATGAAAATGTCTACGTTTGACAAGCTTTTGACAACAATAGAAAATAATTTACGACATGAAAATACCAAAATGCGAGAAAGTATTCCTCCATACATTAGATTGGCCGTAACATTAAGGTAGGTAATTTTTTTAAGCATATTGATTTGAACGTTATACAATAATAAATGTCTTTGAAGTGTTACATGTTTCCAAATTCAACAGACTCCACATGTTCATATTCTTCAGAAAAGTCAAAGTGAAATTCATCTGTATGCGATGTTTACACACTACTAATAGTTTCGGTGTCAAATTCAATGGATGTAGATTTTTGAGTACTGTAACCTGGTCGAGTCGAGTATGATGGGCCGGGTACGTTAAATGACGACGTAGAAGGCTGCGTTGTTTTGTAATACTCAGTACTCCATTGATGCTGAACATCACTTCCCTTTCGTTGTTGCGTAGAACGCACAAGTTTTAAAACTTCAAACTGGAAATCCACCATTTCCTCATCACTGAACTTATCAACACTCGGAGCTATAATTTTAAAAAATGACATGGCACGGCTCTCTTCTTCTTTGGTAACAGCCTTTATAAATTCTGCCATATTTTTGTCCACCTCGCTAACATCCTGTTTCTTTTTTTTCGCGATCGGTGTATGTTCTACGGGACTTTTTTCCACGTTTGTTGTTTCGGGTATATTTGACTCTCTCTCGTGTCTCGGCGTGTTACAATTTTTGTCAAAAATAACATTTCGTCGTAAAAATCACATTTACGAATCTTCTTAGCACCCGATCCCGATTTCATTTCTTTAAGTCTTCTGTGACATTTCATCCACCTATCTCGCAAACTTGTCCATTTTTTTGCTGTAGACTTTGCTGAAACAAAAAACGAACTACCGTAAGAAAGTAGGTACCATCTATTGCAAGTAGACATAAACTTCATATAAAAAAGGAAATGACCTCATTGTAAGAGTAAGAACACACTTGCAATTAATCGCACTGCAAGTTGCAAGTGTGTTCTTGCTCTAAGACATTGTTACAATTTTTTACAGATACATGGCAACTGGAGATGCCTTCGCACGTCTTCATTTCGATTTTCGAATCGGAATAAAAACAATAGCGAACATTGTACGTGAAGTTACTCATCATATTTGGTCAGAATTATCTACAGTTTATATGCGGATGCCAACACAAGAAGAATGGTTGAATATAGCACAAAGATATGAAATAAATGCCAATTTTCCACACTGTCTTGGAGCACTGGACGGTAAACATATTAGAATAATTAAACCCGAAGAAAGTGGATCAATGTTTTTAAATTATAAACATTTCTTTTCTATTGTTCTCATGGCTATTGTGGATTCCAACTACAATTACATTTTTATTGATGTAGGGTCGTATGGTAAAGAATGTGATTCAAATGTTTTCAAAGAAACACAGTTTTGGAAAAAACTTGTTGACAATACGTTAAACATACCATCCCCATGCTCTATAATAAATACTAACTATATATTACCATATGTTTTTGTAGCTGATGAAGCTTTCGCACTTCATGCTAACGTACTTCGACCCTACGGTGGTAACGAACTCACAAAAGAACAAAAGATATTTAATTATCGCTTGACAAGGGCAAGAAGATACGTCGAGTGTGCATTTGGAATAATGGCCAACAAATGGAGAATTCTGCACCGATCTTTAAACTTAAGTCTCGATTTAACAGTTGCTATTGTAAAAACTACTTGCGTTTTGCAAAATTTTATTCATACAGAAGAAGGTCACGTTGAGCCTTTAATCAATCGAGACCGATTAAATAGTCCATTGCATTTAGAAGGCAATAATCTCACAGCAGACGAAATTCGTCAAAAATATACTGAATATTTTTCCTCTGATGAAGGATCACTGCCATGGCAAGATAAATACACATAAAAAATAAGTTCTAAAACTAAAACCCGACTACTAAATTTTAATCCAAAAAGTGTGAAACAAGGAATTATTCTTACCTGCCATATTGTTTAAATAAATACAATTACATGTCATATTTTTTTTCATGTTTATACGTATTTTATTATAAGTATTAGTCATTATCGTTTTTAGCAAAGCCGTGTCCTTAAGACGAATGGTAAAGCAAAATGCGTTTTTAGACGTCTTTTAGGCGATGTTTTTCAGCTAAATTACAGATTAGAGAACTACAGCAATTTTGTGTTATTATAAAGCGTATCTTGAAGTATCTTGTTGTGTCGATATTTTTGGTGATCTTTACTCACTAATCAGAAAATACAATTTAGAAAGTGCTATGACTTGCGTAAGATGAATATCTTAAGATGGTTTTTTTTTTAAGTTTGGCTAATCCGTTTATCATGAATCTTTGCATACATGTTTCTTTATTTTGTATCTTGTTATTCAAAGTCCATTTGTGACAAACAGTATTGCAAAATAGAAGTTATATCATAAAAGCTCTTTGGTGCCTACTGTAAATCAAACTCCACTAATAAAGTATTTGCTCACAAAATTAATCAGGCGTTTAGTTACGCATGCATCGTTGCCAGTTCGGCGCAACTCATGCCGCGTTGCCGTTCCGCACACAGGCATTTTGGCAGTGCGCGCGTGTGTTATGATTTGACATCACAGAATATTTTTTGTACATTTTGACATTTTGGTACCGTTGTACTGTGTACATGTCGATTGTTGTGTGACTAGGGTTCGATTTCGAAAAAAAGTGAAAAATATATTATTTCTTCTTTTGGTGAGCTGTGCAAATGTGAAACAAGGTGAAAACTTAAAATTTTATGTAAATAAAGAAATATTGTGTTCATGATTTTACGAGTTAAATTTACATATAAGTACTTTTGTTGGCAAACCGCAAACCTAACTTTGTTTTCGGCGGATTATTGTTATTAGCAAAAAAAGTATAATAGTTAGACGATTGAATTTATTTTTACTGTAAAATATACGTTAACTTCTATTGATCATATTTATTTCAGATTTTTCGAATGCTAAACTTCGGAGATAAGGGGGGGGAACGGTATTTTTTTCGACAGTTTGCCCAATAAATCAAAAACTATCAGGCATAAAAATAAATAAAAATTGGTTTTAGGATATACAAGTAACGCCCTTTCATATGATACCCCACTCAATATTGTTATCTCATTTTGAAATTTCGGCGACCCGGTTTTCCCCCCTTTTTAAAAAAAAATAAAAACAATTTTACGATTGCTATGACGTCGCGTCACTATATTATCTATAACTATTCTAAATTTCAGATCGATAACTTGAATAGTTACTGAAATAATCGAGTGTGACAGACGGAAGGACGGACGGAGAAAGTCTCACCATAAGGGTTCCATTTTTACCAAATTGGTATGGAACCCTAAAAACGAACATGTCAAGAAATCGAATTGCCTTACCCCGACACCATCGAATTGTCCTACCCCTAGAGTGTTTTTTTTTAAACCGGAGGCGTGGAGGGAGTGCATCCCCCGGGCGAGCCGGAGCGGCCGAGGCTGGTCGCCGAAGGCGACCAGCACGCCGGGGCTGCGGAGGTGAGTGTGGGTCATGGGTGCCTGTGCTTTGCTACGCAAGGGCGAAGAGGCTGCACTTCCCGCAGCGCCGGAGACGTCACAATTCCGAATTGGTCCCTATTTTAGAGCTATCTGTCAAAGTAATTATTTAAGTTATCATAATTAACCTCAAAATTTTTGAACTTTAAATATTTATTTCTCGAAAACTATTAAGATTCTACGGGTTTGGCTTGGGGGGATAGACCCCCCCCACTCCACCCTCCCCTTTACCACCCTCCCCTTTACCTCCCTCCCACCCCCCTCCGCTACGGGTCACCAACTAAAGACCACCCTGTTTTTTAATCAATGTTTTGTAATATTTGCTTTTTTGTATAAATATAACCTAGCTAGATATATTTATCGCCCCCGAAACCACCCCCAGTCCAAATTTCATGAAATCGTTTGAGCCGTATTCAAGATACATATAATACGGGACATACATGTTATAGGGGTTAAACGGGGATAAAATAACGGGGATAAAATAAAAATAAGGTAGGTATTCTATGTATATTTATTTACAATTCGAAAAAAAATGTAGGTATTCTCTTCGTTATTACTCTGTCTGCCCAACTCTGCGAGTCTGCGAAATAAATCGCTAAATGCGCCATCTAGCGGTAAGACAACCGAATGCAGTTGCACGCTACATTGAACTACTAATCAAAAATAGATGGCGGTAGCTCCGCGTCCAAACGCCCAAGGTCATTTGCTTGACCATTCGTCTTAAGCTACTTAGCGCTATTGAACTTATGATTGCTTGCAACTTAAATCTTTTATTGTAGATGTATTTAATGTGGGTAACGACAATGATTAATATTTATAATAATATATAGCTATATAGAATATAACAAGTAATCTGTATTTTTGAAAATTGTAAAAAGATAGTAATATGTTGTAAGTACTTACCATATTCATTTTTTTTGACATTTGTCATTTCGTCGAAGTCTTTGTTTAAGATAGTAAATATTTCTCTCCATGCTTCGTATGTGAGTCTTTTATCTTTATATATGTCTAAAGTTTTGTCCCACAATACCGGTCGTCCTTCTACTAAAGTTATAAGTAACTCATCAGCCATTTTGTACTCTACGCTGCAATACACGTCCACACCAAACGCACAACGCACAACAAAAACTTGGCTGGCTCAACCCTACTACACCGCCCCCCCGCCGCTCCGCAACAACGTTCGCCGCGTCGTGTCTTGCGCAGACAAGATTTTTTTCGTGCACCGCTGCGAGCAGTGTACACAGTTATTTTCTAGTTACGACACGAATTCTTAGGTACGCCCGGCGTTTTTTCTTAGCGTGTACAAGCGCCCTTAAAATACGTCTAAATACGTGTAACCACTTTTTAAACGTGACGACGTAGCTTTGAAACCTCTAAAAAATTTAAAGATAAACAGATAAATATATATCTGTCTCACTTACACAAGTCGCTAAAACAATTCCGTCGCTTAAAAAAACAAAGACCGCAATATAATCACACAATGGCGCGGGATGGGGATGCCCACCTATGCGAAATTTTACCCTATTTTTGAAGCAAAATAATGCGGCAATCAAAATAACTTTGAAATAATTGAAATAATTAAATTATTTGAAGAATTGCTTAATGGATGTATTAGACGTCTATAATTAATGAAATAACTAAGACATAACCTTTTTCTATATTTTATATTAAAAAATTAAAAATGTATTATTTACATCTATATATAAAGGACATCCCTCCTTTTTAGGTTTCCATACCAAAATGGTAATAATGGAACCCTTATGGTGAGACTTTCTCCGCCCGTCCGTCCATCCGTCCGTCCGTCTGTTCGTCTGTCACACTCTATTATTTCACTAACTACTAAAGCTATCGACCTGAAATTTGGAATAGTTGTAGGCAATTGCGGCGCAAAAAAAGTCCTTTTCTTTTTGAAGGTTTTTTTTTTAATTCTTCCATCAATTGCACAGTTTTTTCAGTTAAATTTAGATGCATTTCTTCTTCTTCGCTTAACATTTGTTCTCTTTTAAGTTCGTCTATAATACATTTTAATTTTTTATTTTTTATTCGCAGCCTTCTATTTTTCTGTGATAATTTTTTCTTGGTCTCCTAGCGGAAACTTTTTCCAAACGTGAATTATTTTCCTCATTTTGTGCTTTCGTGGCGATTCAGTTATTTCATTTATCTCTTCATCCGTTTCTACAGCATCCACATCCATACTTTCTTCTACTGAAAGTTCCACCTCCTCTTCAGAATACTTGTAGTCCTAAAAATGTAATCCTAAAAATGTATGTCTAATTTTCTGTAGTCAAAACCTATTTACAATCAACATTGTAAGTTAAAGAGAAACCCCACAAGGTAGTTTGCGTTGCTATAAACTAGTTTTTTGCTGTAGGAGTTAACAAGAAATAGTATGTTTCATTACAAGTGCGGAAAGGCTGTTATTGCAAAGAGTTCCGACAAATGTCTACCCGAGCCGAGGCGCAGCCGAAAGCGAGGGTTGACAGTCGGAACAAGTTGCAATGACGGTTCCGCACGTGTACTGAACGATTATTTTTAATACAGTTGCGAAAAAATGAAGCAATTTAATAAAATAATAAAAACACAATAAACTCAACTAACTTAACATTTTCTGAAAAACTATTTGCTTTTTTCTCTTCTCTCCACGCAATAAATTCGTCGTATGTAGATATGTAGCGACTTTTTGACTTTTCCGGTAAAATGTTCTCCGAAGCATTTTGTGCAACAAACAACTAAACTCGCAAAGAAAATTTCTGAAAAATGGCGCCAACCGTAGAATATAAGCAGTTTTTTTTTTCTTCACCCATTCTGGTGATTTAAAAAAAAATAAAAAAAAAATTTGGTCATAGACTAAATAATATTCTGGTACGCAAAGGGAACTATGCCCATACAGCCAAGTCTTCAGTAGAATTTTTTTATTGATATAAAATGAAAATGAAATTTAATGAGATGAAATGAAACCTAACCAAACTCATTCAATCAAATCTGATATTGAAACAAATTAGTAGCTTCTTTTTAGAAATATACGTATTTGCATGAATCATAAAAACTTCTATGAATTTTTTTAGTAAAAACTTCATGGTTGGTTTTTCTTTTTAATAGACATTATTTTGACAGTTGGGAAAGATAACGCACGAGTTTGGGAAAGGTAAAAAAAAAGCACGAGTATGTAATAGCCCACATCCCGAACGCTATACGTCCCTGCAATACGCCACTTTTTGAGCAACTGTATTAAAAAGTATATTTTCAAACATCTATATTACAAAAAACCGGCCAAGTGCGAGTTGGACTCCCGCAGTGAGGGTTCTACTACTACATATTACTATAAAAGTAAAACATTTAAAAAATCACTTTTTTTCATGAATTTACGAGTATAATTTACATGTAGGTACTTTTGTTGGCGAACTGCAAACCTAACTTTGTTTTTGGCGGTTTATTGTTATTATTAAAAAGTATAATAGTGAGAGTTGATTTTATTTTTCCTGTAAAATATACGTTTATGGGGGTGGGGGAACGGTATTTTTTTGTTGTGCTGCATCTTTAGGCACTCTTCAACATTGTTATTAAAATCTTAAAACAAAATCTCTTACTCCATACTCAATTAAAAATTCTCCCATAAATGTGGGAAACTAAAACTAAGTTTTTCATGGTAACACTGAACCATTTTTTTTTTCTATTCATTTTATTTTCACTTTAATTCTTAAATTTCGTTTTTTTTTTGATACAACTGAGAAATAATAAACTTACCTGTGGAACGTAATTCCAGTTGATTTGTTTTTGAGTTCTTGAATCGCACTCTTTCACTATACATTTACCCATTTTGAATTATTTTTTCTCGCGCGTCACTCGTTTCAGCTCGTTTGGCGTGAGGCGTCACATCGAACACTGAACTGACGTTAGCTACGAGTAAGTCTGTGGACCAGCATATATTGGCAACGCTTCGGCGCGATAATTGCAAATCTAGTGTAACATTTATATCGATGGTTTTTCCCGATGATTTCCAAAACAAGTTAGTCGATTTCAGTGAATTTACAATTTTTTCCGCCCGCAGTACCAGTTTAATTTGCATTATCTCTTTTAGCCTAATAAAATAAAACAAAATAAGTTAGTATATTCTAAAACCGATTTTTATTTATTTTTATGCCCGATAGTTTTTGATTTATTGAGCAAACTGTCGAAAAAAATACCGTTCCCCTCCCCTTATTTCCGAAGTTTACTAATCAAAAATTCTGAAATAATTATGATTATTAGGGATCAATGTATATTTTACGGGAAAAATAAAATAAACCTTGTATCTTTTATACTTTTTTTGGTATTAGCAATTAACCTCACAAAACAAAGTTAAGTTTGCGGTTCGGTAAAACAATCGATTTTTATGGTTTCACATTTTCTATAGTAGTACGGAACCCTCAGTACGCGAGTCCGACTCGCACTTAACCAATTATTATTTAAACACGCGTGCAAAGCCGTGGACAAAAGCTAATATAGATAAACATTTCAATATTCCAAAAACACATATTGTAAAGCACTATTCCAAAAACTGTTCAAATACGATATTCGTTCTTACCAACGTTGATCTTTTTAAATTTGACCAAAATATGTCCCTAACATACGCATATTCTTTATTTGCGCCTACAAGTCCAAGTGACTTGCATGCCACTAGTATTAGTTTCCATTCTGCAACCTTGTTATTTTTTGATATTCGGTCGGAAAATGAACCGAATAAGATATCTTTTTTTCCCGAATTAAATATAATAATGCTATCATCGCTCGTAATTCTGCTTCACGACTTGAAATATTATTGGTACACTCTGTCGGCAAACTGATACTTTGTTCGACTGGTTCATCTTCATTATCTGAGTGCGTACTGTTGGGTATAGAATCGAATGACGTATCTGGGTCCGCAGGATTACTGGTGCTTGCGTCCCCCTGTGGGGTAATGTTTGAGAGAATTCGTTCAATATTTTCGTTCTGTTTATTCTGTTTGCATGAACCGACTGAATAACTCCATCTGCTGGTTTAAAACCGCTACCAATAGATGATCATTGCTACCTTGGCCTTGCGAGGTAGAACGGCGTTTAGACGGAGTAGCTTGCGTCGTAGTGTCTCCTTCAAGTTGCCGCTTGCCCTTTGAAGAATTTTCTGGGGTCGATGTCCTCGAAACCGACAGAATCGGTGAGGGACTCGCTGAGGTTTGATGGTCTTGTTGTATTTCCGATGATGCCTTATTGCGATTTGTTAACTTACTGCGAATGCTCCGAACTGCTTCCACAAAAGCGTAATAATGTTTGCCTTGGCCGTGAACTTTCGCCATTACATTGTGTGGTGCGTAAACAAGGGCCCGCCCTAGGGGCCATTGTAAAATCTTAGCTCTGATGCCTCTATATTTCCTCTCAGATAGGGAAGGTGAATCAGGAGCAAAAGCCCGGCCCAGGTCGGCCGTTGGGATAGCGAACCTCAATTTGCGTTCAATGTTTTTTGAAAGTTCATCCCCAAAGAGGTCGTGAAACGAAAGGTCATTAACCTCCCAGGAACGCTAATTTTCAGGGAAATTGTCGTCTAAAATCTTTATGACCATTGAAAAGGCGTCCTCCTCTCCCGCCGGACAAGGTCGCGTGGCAAGATCTCCCATGGTAGTAATTTCGGCTGCCATGGTCTGAAACAAATGACGACGGCTTTAATCTTTTAAACTGCATAACTGTATGTAGTATCGGTTGATATTTTGAGGCGTAGTTCCGAACAACCGGCAAGAGTATCTTTGCAGCCGATCAAGTCGTCGCCTGGTGTCGATTTAGAGTTTAGACAAACGACACTGTATCGTTTCAAGCCAACGACGTTGCGTCGTGTCGCCTGAGGCATACAGTCATGTCGCCTCCATCAGACGACGTCGTGTCGCCGGAGGCATAAAGTCGTGTCGGCTCAATCAGACGACGTCGTGTCGCCTGAGGCGTCGTGTCGCTTGAGGTACACAGGCATGTCGCCTCGATCAGACGACGCTATGAGCCTCGAAGATAGTGCCGTGTCGACCTAATATGTCGTGACAGGAAGGTCATACGACATGCCGTCTCGATCCGGCTGAAGGTGTCAAAGAGAGCACCAGACGTCGCTGGGCCTAAGGCGCCGAGCGGTATGCAGTTTTAAATTTTAAACAGGTACTCACGGTAGAATGCGGAGCCCTAGACACGTGCGAACTCAACTGGATTCAAAAGCGTACTGAAGAGACCGCGGCGCTCGCGCCGCACACCCGCGCTGCATTGAGGGAAAGAGATAGCAACATAGCCGATTCCATAGGACGGTGCGTATGAAAGAGTGAGATAGCTGTGGATTCACGGAAGCGTAATCTCAAGTGGTTCAAGCGTAGGCTCGAACACCTAAATGGTATGTTTTTGTTCTTGCATTACGCGCGAATAACTAATGTGAAGTTAATGACGTTGTGCAAAACTCCAATAATTGTTCGTCAGTTTGCGATTCACCATAGGAAAGTGTGTTTGTGCCAGTCGTTGGGAGTATTTCCTTTGGTAAGTCTACGTTTTTGTATTTTATCTTTAAGAAATTGGTTATTTGCACAATGCAATGTTTATTGTGTGTAGATGTCAGGTATTACGTTAAACTGTGGTCAGAAAAGCTAATGATGTTGTTTTTGCAGGTTATGTGCGATTTTGTCAGCCTCCTTCCCGTAAGGCTATAAGTATACGTAAATAGCATCTCCACTTCGAGAACAAAAAAAGGCAGTTTCATTATACCCTTCATACATGCTCTTTGGTTTATTATTTCATGTTTTAAGGCTTCATTTCGTTTGTTGTAGATACTCGAGTACAATAAGACATTATGGCGAATGTTAAAAAGAAACAAACAAGAGAAGAGCGTTTAGAAAAGAAGCGTCAAGCTGAAAAATTACGCTACCAAAGAATTAAAAAAGATCCGGTTGAAAATGCAAAATTAAAAGAAAAGAAAAGCAGCAATATAAAAAGAAAATGGACAAATTAAGAGCATGAATGATATGACTGAAAAGGAACACAGGGCTGTGAGAAAAATATGGAGAGAGAAGACAAAAGCATAGAGATCGGGTAAAGCCACAATCTACCAGAAACTATCCCGTAACACCACCTGCGTCTGATGATGAGGACCAACCTCCACTTCCACAAAACAATATTGCTCTGGCTGCTAAAAGGCGATCAGAAATTCAGCGGAAACTACGAAATCAACATATAAAAAAAACAAAAACATGAAATTAAACAGTTACGTCAAAAAGTACGTAACCGTACGTACAAAAAAACTACAGCGCATTGGAAAACAGAAAATGACTCGAAAGTGGCCGATTTTTTACAGAATAATAGTATAGTAATAATAGTAATAGAGAATGTAGAAGAGGTGAAGAAAAAAATTATTATTTAGTGAGGTGACCAACAACCAAAATCAACTCAAAGAAAATATAAAGTTGACAACGAATGATAATGGAAAGAAGATATTTAAAAAAGTATTACGTGGCAAAATAGTTAAGAAGTATAAAGTGTTGAACCAAATTAATATGAAACCTTTAAGACAGTCATCTACTGCAACTAAAAGTTTGTTAGATATGACACGGAAGACAAGAAACGATAAAACGAATTCGAAGTTAGAGAAAATAGTCACAGAGTTTTTCGAAGAAGATTGCAATAGTAGATTATGCCCATGTAAAAAAGACTACATTACAAAAGGTAAAATTAGAAAACAAAAGAGATTGTTACATTAACAAACCATTAATGTTAAAAATAAGGTTGCATTTAGAAACTGTGAAGACTGAATGTATCTTATATATTAAAAATTATCCAAATAACATAATTTATATATGTTCTAATTAATATTAGTTCCCTTTCTTAGCTAATAATCAATGGCCTCTCACTTCTCTGCTTGATTTTGTCACCACTCTGCCATAGTGTCACTCCCCTGGTAACACATTTTCCTCTGGCGCTTATAAAAATAAAAAAAATGGAAAAATCTTCTGGCCCTCATCATTACAAATTTAAAAATAGTGTCAAATAGAGAATTTATCAATATTAAATGAAACAGATTACATTTTCTTCAGGGACACAAAAAAATCAAATACCGTATATTCACCCATAACGCAAAGTTAGTTTCAAATTCCTTTATAGTGAGTTTTTAAATGCCAATATTTCTGTTTTACTTACTATTACTGTTTGTCAAGCACAAATTAGTGTTGCCAAGCCATAAAGTAATCGATAATGCCAAAAACTACAAGTAACGGCTACATTGAAGTGTTTATTGTGTTTTCTGAACATTATGAGAAACTCATCTTAGTGGCTTTTGATACTATACCACTCATATGTTAGTATAGTGACCCTTGTATGATTTAGTTATAAGAGAAATTGTAAACTTTTTGTTAATGTAAGGCCACAAAGGACTTGCGAGCCTGTCGGAACTTCGGAAGTGCGGAACTACGGGCGGAATCCGACGCTGCCCGATGCCTGCGCGAGCCGCGATGTTCGAGTATCGAAAATCGAAGTAACTTTCCGCCATTTTGCGACTCTTGCGTTTACGAACTCATGTAACCTTTATACATTTAACATATACTCGTAACAAGTTTATTGAGTATAAGTTGATAGTAAAGTGCTTTTAGTTCCAAATATCAATATTAGGAAATACGTTCGTACGTCCGTGTTGTTAGGTTTTATTAGATATTACCGTTGGATTATCGTCGTTCTTATTTGCAAATATATAAATTAGTAGTCATTCATATTTTTAATAATTGTCAATATTATAAGTTGTGAATTTGACTTAGTTTTCAACCATTGTATAAACGACCAATCACAGCCCATGTGGCGGGGCTGTGCTCACGGAGGGGTGACGACACAAAACGAGCGAACGAAGGTATTTAAGACTTAAGAGGCACATCGCGCTGGGTAGTAGACGGTGGAGGTTGTATTGTATTGAGTAAAAGGGTATAAAAATTGTATAAAACGGTGTAACAATAACATGTGGAAAATAATTATAAGGAAGGAATGTGAATAAATATTACGAATAATTCAAGAAGCAAGCTGTGTTTAATTCCCAATGGCCTGGACCCTACAGGTCAGAATTGGGATAAACAAGAAAATCTATTATTTTCTTGTCACGCCCACTGGATGAACGAAAACGTAAGTAGCGTTGAAAATTTAAGCATGGCCTATTTTTCTTATGTTGACAACTTTTTCACATTGATTTAATACATCTTACTGTTTTTCACCTTTAAAATTAACATAAAATGGTTCGTTTCCTTGTCGTCTGGGAATATTTTTTTTCTTTCTCCTGTGTCCCGTCTTTAATTACGGTAGTATTATTAAAATTACAAATAAAAACCCTAAGTATGGTAGTGCATTGCTGTAATTATCATTTGGTTGTATTAAAGTAGGGTAAGGTCACAAGAATAATAAGTTGAATTTTATTACATTGATAAAATCAAATCTTCTAGCGATTTTTCCTAAATACCTGTTAGTTAGGCTTATTTGACGTAATAAAGAAAATAAAGCGATGTTGATGATACTCTCGTTTTGGAAAACGGGTCAATCTTCCCTGATTTTATTTAAATAAGATGCAAGTATATTAGTCGTTGGCATATGAATCTATGGACCCCGGGTGTAATACAAAAAAATGTACCGAGAAATGAGGGTACATGTATATTAAAAAAAAAACAAACTAAAACATTGTAATTTGTGACTACACATACTTATACAGTCAAATTTTTCTTAAATGTGATTGGAAATCTTTTCGCGTTTTGGATCTCTTTACGTTCGGACACTTTCTAGCACTGAACCGAAATACTTAGTATTATATATCAGTGATTGTAGTATACTTGTGCAAAGCTCATTAATTTTCTTCTGGAATAGATACTTAATTTTTTTGGCATTAGCAGGGCAAAAGTGAATAACATTTTCGTAATTCCATTTTGAACGGTCTGAAGGCTTTTACTTTAGGGATTGGTTTTAGCAGCACTGCTCCATGCTTCCATGAGGTAGAACGAGCGAGTAATAAATGTATAATCGGACTTTTTGAGGTTAACATAGAACAATACCATACAACGATCCTAAAAGAGAAGACAAGGTTGATTTTTATTTGCAATAGATTTTTTTTTATTTGAATAGTGGATTCATTTATCTAAGCATCGTTTGTAGTGAGTGGAACAGGTGATGAGATATTTTTGTCCTTTGCTGTAAAAATAATGTAGCTAGATCTACCGTACTGACAGTCAGTAAATAAATCGTATTAAAAAAAAAAACTAGGAAATTGGAACTCAGTAAACAAACGACATAAGCCCATAGAATTTCGGCTAGACTGATTAGTACTTTGGCATTAAATGGTAACAAGGGTGTAGTGTTGGGAAGGAAACAATGAAACATACAACAGCTTATCGTTGAAAAAAATATTAAATCATTAGGTACTTGTTTAGCCTCTTAAAATTTACTAGTTGTGAAACTCATTAAGATCACAAATAATAAATGGATAAAGTATTATTATTATTAAAACTCTTTATTTGCACCACACAAGAAACATAACAAAGGACAAAAACACATATTATAGTAGGTATTGGTCCAAAGGGCGACCTTATCGTTAAGCAGCGATCTCTACCAGACAACCTTGAGTAAAGTAAAGTATGATTGATATGATATTATCACTTTGCTAAGTAAAGAGGATAAATAAAAATTCCTAAATGTTCGAGCAACTTTCTATTCGATTAAAGTGGAAACAACACGGTGCCCGCCTATTGAAGCGCAAACTCGGGTATTTCGCAAAAATATGATATGCTAGGTGCACACACACATTACACATTATCTTCGCTGTGGGGCCGCGGGAACAATAGGTAGTGATGGGGCAGTCTATACGTTCCTTATCGGTAGTACTAGTAATTTTAGTAGTTCAAATGCAAATGCAAATGGATTTAGATGCAGTTTATAATTAATGTAAAATTTAGAATATCATAAACCTAGGTCAATTAATTATTCAAGCGTATGTGACAGAAACGATGCAAAAAGGGGTGAAATCAAACTCTTCTATGAAGAGCCTTTGCAAACCATAACGAAATATTCACACAATCACAAAATTTCATGGGTGGCCTTGAGGCCAAGGTAAAGTAAAATGAGGAAGAATCAGAGAATTTGGAGAAGGAAAAGGGAATCCCTAATAGCGGACTACTTGATGAATTATTAAGGGAATATAACTAAATACTCCTCAACAGTACGTTTGAAAGGAACAAAACATACAAGTGGTCGTGGACTCCCACTGATGGCAGACAAGGAGACCTCCTGTCACCGAAACTGTTCTGAGCGGTGCTGGAAAGTCTTTCACAATCAAATCTGGGATAGCCTCGGATCGAAAATACACGTCTAGGAACTTAATCACCTAGGGTTCGCGAATGATATAATTATGTTTGAAGAGAACCCTAAACAACCTAAAGAAATTATAGAATCACTTAGTGAAGAAAACTATGGAAGTAAATGAATTCTCACCATTAACATGAATCAAACAAAACTGCTCACAAACTTTGAACCGGTATCCTTAGAAATTGAGGACTACCTACTGAAATGGAATTCTGGAGTATTTAACATATCTAGGACAGGTAGTCTCTCATGAGGAACAAAGCAATCAAAGGAATGAACACACAAGGACAGCTAAAAAAAAAAAAAACTGGTCAACGACAGAAACTATGAAATCTAACAACAAGCTAAAATTCAGGAGAGAGGCCATCAACACTGGTATTTTTCCAATCATTACTTATGGATGGGAAACACTGGCACTTGCTTAACTTCACAGAGATAAACTCGAACGCTGCCAAAGAGCCATGGAAAGAAGCACGTCTGGTATAAATAATTAAAAGAAGCAAAACAAACGGAGTGTAACCATGTTCGAAGGGTTGCGAGAAACAGATCTCAATGGAAAATGATAGAGGAAGCCGATTTCAGGAAATACATGAATTGCGAGATATTCTCCAGCGAATCTCGTCTTTATATTATTAGGGCTTTATTATTATTTACTTTAAGTTGATCTTAAAAGGAGTAAGGAATTTCTAATGCTTTTCTTAATTATTTCTTTATTATTTGGAGAAGTTTATCTTGTCTTATCTTTAAACAAGTAATTCTTGTATATATAATCTGAATCTCGGAAACGGCTCCAACTATTTTCATGCAGTTTACTATGCAGGAGGGTCAGGGGCGACATACCGATCTAGATAGGATCTTTTTCAGAAGATATCGTATTTACCAAAAAAAAAAAAAAAAAACAGAAAGCAAAGCTATTGTTTAGTAATGAATTATAAAAGTATTACGCTAAACATTCTATTTAATATGGGATGTTAGTCTGCTCTTACGTTCTAGGATGAGGCTAGGAGCGTCAAGTACATTGTCAGTAATTGTGTTGACTAGTACTGGATGGTCATTGGTCATTTAAACGAAAGCTGATAGAACTTTGTAATCAAATTAAAGGTAAAGGTTTAAAAAGGTAACCGGTAAAAAGTAACATTGGTAATGTGGCATTCTAAATATTATATTATGTAACGGTAACGGTGAGGTTTACTTTTTTAAAGGTAAATTCGAGGAGAGCTGTCAACATCTCTTAATAATGACACATTTCATACCTAAATATCAATAATCTTATTTATCCATTTCATTTTCATATTTAATCTACATTTTACCATTGAATGGTCAAAATATAGTGTGGCCAATGTGGAAAATAATTAATTTGAAATGCGTGTAATGTAAGGTTGTCAAACTTTTGGCGCGTTCTATGGGCCGACATACACGTGCGCCCAGGCTTGGTGGGGGTGGGTCGGCCAGTTTAATTTGGTGTTAAGGTGATGTTAAGGCGTTGGTGTAAAGGACAGAACAATTTCTTATTTTAGTGTTAGGTACAGCAATTTTGAAGGTTCTTAATGGGGAATTGCTGTGCGTTGTAATGAGAATGGCTTCTGTTTTGGAATCGTTGGGTTTTCATTTCCACTTAATAAATTAATACTTGGTAATTGGGATTTGGCCCCACATAGGAAGTAAATGGTAATAATATAAGATGGAATAGGAATAGGGTATAGTAACTAATCTCAAAATTTAAACCAAATGTAGTGATGTCTAAATGTCATGATATTAAGCTGGTATCTGTCAGTTTCAGGAAAGCAAGCAATGGAAACAAGGAAAGAAACCCGAGGTGGTGGGTCTTATCAAATGGAGGAAACCCTAGGAGGGGGGTGGACTCTAAGGGAGGAAACCTCAGGAGGGAGGTGTACTCTAAGGAAGGAAACCCGAGGTAGAGGGTCTTATCAAATGGAGGAAACCCTAGGAGGGGGGTGGACTCTAAGGAAGGAAACCTCAGGAGGGAGGTGTACACTAAGGAAGGAAACCCGAGGTGGAGAGTCTTATCAAATAGAGGAAACCCTAGGAGGGGGGTGGACTCTAAGGGAGGAAACCTTAGGAGGGAGGTGTACTCTAAGTAAGGAAACCCAAGGTGGAGGGTCTTATCAAATGGAGGAAACCCTAGGAGGGGGGTGGACTCCAAGGGAGGAAACCTCAGGAGGGAGGTGTACTCTAAGGGAGGACACCCTAGGAGGGGGGTGTACTCTAAGGGAGGACACCCTAGGAGGGGGGTGTACTCTAAGGGAGGACACCCTAGGAGGGGGGTGTACTCAAAGGAAAAAGGAAAGGATATTTTTTTTGTTTTAGGTATAATCTGGATCAATGAGCTTAGGGTTAGGATTGAGGTCCCTAACCCTTAGACTCAGTACTCGTGACGTGCATTTTTGAGGTACTATTGAGGGATGCACTGTGAGGCACGGTCGTGTTGAATCGGGTCAGATTCCTGGTCCTGGACGGGTGCGTGTGCCGGTGGGGCGCGCTGGATTCCTCGGGCGAAGCGCCCGAGGAATCCAGCGCGTCCTGGGCGTCAAGGCGAAGACAACGGACCTGTGTTGTTGTGCTCTGAGTGAATTCACAAAAATAGCAGTGTGAACTATCTGTTACGACACCTAGTAGATGTTTTTATTAGTGGATTCATTGGATAAAGGTATGTTAAGGGTTACTACTAACGAATTGGAATGGTTTCCTGTGATGCTAGGTGTAGATGAGTAAATGATGGATAAAAAATAAATCTGATCGGTTCGAGTGTATAACATGTTCGAGGCAAAGTTATGTATAAGGTGGTGTGAACATGACACTCAATTTTGTAGCTAAATGTAAAAGTGTGACTTCTAAGGTAGCTCCTAACAGAATGTGCTGTAATATTGTTTTTGGATTTAATTCATAAAATGTATTTATTATTACCATTGCTAACAATTTCAAAACGATTATGAATTGTTTGGTTATAAGTTACATTTAATTACTTTGACAATAACTTATTTTTAAAATGTATTTAGTTGGATAATGAGCAATTACGTAGAAAGTAATCAAAAAGGTTCAAATTAATGATAATATAATGAATATTAAAAATATTTTTCATATGTTAAGGTAAAAGCGATGGGACTCGCTTAAGGTAGGATGGCCGAGCTGTTAGGTTTTATTAGATATTACCGTTGGATTATCGTCGTTCTTATTTGCAAATATATAAATTAGTAGTCATTCATATTTTTAATAATTGTCAATATTATAAGTTGTGAATTTGACTTAGTTTTCAACCATTGTATAAACGACCAATCACAGCCCATGTGGCGGGGCTGTGCTCACGGAGGGGTGACGACACAAAACGAGCGAACGAAGGTATTTAAGACTTAAGAGGCACATCGCGCTGGGTAGTGGACGGTGGAGGTTGTATTGTATTGAGTAAAAGGGTATAAAAATTGTATAAAACGGTGTAACAATAACATGTGGAAAATAATTATAAGGAAGGAATGTGAATAAATATTACGAATAATTCAAGAAGCAAGCTGTGTTTAATTCCCAATGGCCTGGACCCTACAGTGTTATACATTAATTGTGATAAAACTACGTAGTAAAATCAAATATGGCAAAAGGCAAATCGTCATCAGGGTTCGGTCCAACAAAGGATTTATCAACATTGATTGTAGCCAGAGGACAAGCAAAATCAACAATACCAAAAATTTTTCAATTCACAAGCGATATAGTTCGTGTAAAACCGTGTAACATCAGCCTAAGTAAAGTGAGAAAAAAGGCATTTGAAGATTATAAGGCATTAAACAGTCAAATTATAGCGAAGGAAAGTACAGCAGAGAGTAGCAGCGACCCTGTAGACACATTCTCTTCATACAAAGATAAGTACCTGACAGCGCTAGCCGCAATGTGTGAGGTATTAGACGATCAAACTCCCATTACTATGCAAGAGGATGTCCAGGACAAATTTGTTCATCTGCCCAAAATATCAATCAATACATTCAGCGGGAAGGATGAAGTTTATTATCCATTCATTAGTGTGTCTCTGAATATGATAGGTAAAGACACTCGGTTAAATAATACTCAAAAATTATATTACTTAAGAAGTTTTTTGAGTGACGGACGCGGACCATTAAATATTATAAAAAACTTGCCATTAAATGACGCAAGTTATCAAATATCCTTAGACATGTTGGCTCAAAGGTATGATAATCTCAATAAGATAGTAATACATCTCAATTATCTATTAGAATTAAATCAGATAGTCAAATGTACTGCTTCCAATTTAAAGTCATTTATAGCGCCAGTCAAGCAATGCTTGAGTGCATTACAAAGTTTTTGGAGGATATTTTTTAAAGGGTATTTGTTCTATAGAACCTCCAGGTGTTAGAAAATTCACTTAAACGTTATATTTTTGTTCACCTTCGGCATATAAATATGTAGGGGAACCTGGGGTAGAACGGGATACCGGGGCGGAACGGGAAATGCTCGGGGAGCTCGCTACAAGCGACAGAAAAACTTGAACATCGTGCACGACGTTCAGTCTGCTCATCTGCTGTGCGGCGTTAGTTGCGCTTGGTTTAGATTTTTTCGAAGGTCGAAAAAACGCATGGAAGTTCTAATTTTTGCTGTGCAACACCAAGGTAATTGCAGTATACACTATTCTTTGTTCAAATATTAACATAACATGTTTCCCTATCCGCCGTCGCCGGGATCTGCATGTTCTTTCTCTTCTGTACTGTATATTATTTAATCCTAGTACTCCTTGCTACCTTAAGGAGAAATTTAAACTTGGGGTGCAAGCTGGCCTTAGAAGTTGCTGTTCCCTGACACTTGAAATGCCAGTCCATAAAACGAATATGTATCAGAAGTCGTTCCACGTACAAGCCATTGTGTTATGGAATGAGCTGCCTCTAGATATTCATACGACATAATATTATACGACAGTCTAAATCTTTAAAAATTTAGTCAAAATCATTTTTTTAAAACATCGATTACCTATTTGACCTTTTATTAACAAGATTGCTTTTTAAATACAAGCTTAAGGAGGTCTTTATTTTGGTAACTGGTATTTCGTTTTCAGATCTGGAAGGGAATCGTATGGCGACGACGCGATTGGGTATGTGCAACTCAAACGAGATAAAAATAATTGTGTCATTAAATGAAAGCTGTGTGTCCAGAACATAAAGTGCGAACCAAACCATATGAAGCTACGATTATTGTAGATGAACACGAAGAACTGGTAATTAGCGTCCGATGCCACAATTGTCCTGCATCTGAAGGTGGCTGTAAACATGACGTAGCATTTTTAATTTGGTTACATCGCCGAAGTGAAGAGCCATTTTGCACTTCATTGGACTGCTATTGGAAAAAGGCCAATCTTGCTAAAGTTGGTACATCCATTAAAATATTAAATGCTAAGGAAATGGCTAAAAGAAAACCAAAGGAATTTGCCCCAAACTGTGGATTGATGAATAAATTTCTATTTGAATGCAATAAAAGGAAAACATGTGAGCTCATAAGGCATGAACCTGATTTTATTGAGAGTGAAACCATCATGACATGAGTGTCATTACATAATCTAATGATCAAGTATAAAGATGCAAACTGTGATACATTTGTAACGAAAATATCGAAAGTTTTTAATTATACTAATATAAGTAACGCGAAAAGTATACACGAGACCAACATAAAACTGCACAAACGTATATTGTTATATTGTATACGACAAAGAAGGCAGAATTACTAAAAAATATTATGTACACGTACAAATACAAATGTATTGTGCTTATGCAGACGAAAGTTATTATTGTGTAGCCGATAGTAACTTTGAAATAAATAATCAGGTGAATATAATGAAGGTTGTGTATGACCACCAATATGTTTTGTGCCTCTGTAGTTGCATTTTGGAAAGAAAATATTTTTCTACTTTTACATAGAAGTGTCATGTAGTTAAATCTATCAGAATTATCCTGTGTATGTTTAATCATAATGTGGACTGTACCTTTATATTTACCGGTTCTAATGAATACCTGCGAAAACAGCTTCAACCGCCAGTGAGAAAATGGTACATAACTAAATATGGATAGACAGGAAGACCGGGCAAAAAGAATAGCACTCACTGTGTTGAAAGTTTCTCCGTGAGTCACCAGCTGGTTCTTCGATGGTTAATCTAGGGTCTTGTCACTTTACACACGGGCAGAAATGCTTGGGTTTGCAAGCGGGTTTTGTGAAATGTCTGACTTTAGACTCTAAAGTCCCTACATCCTACATCTTCTGACACTAAGTTTAGAGTGTCAGAAGATGTAGGCTTATTAAGCGCAGATATTTGAGCAGTTGCAGGTTTTGAAAGTGCATGAGATACTGAAGACAAATTGTTATTGTTAATGTGAATTAAAGAATGATGACGAAGACGGCAGAAAAACACCTATGCTTCCAGCAGCTGTGATTAGGTTTGAAAAGTCTAATGCAATTCAGACAAAGTTAATTTTGTTTCACAAAGTCATATCTTTGTTGTGGAAGCATTTTTAGAAAATCTGGACACTTATGTAAAAAATGATTAGATTTACACAGCACGCACACTTTAATATTATGCTCCGCTGTTGCACTATGTACCTTAGTTTTAATCGAGTTGTGTGGCTTGTTGTCTCCACTCTTGTCATTGATTGAAATGAAATGAAATGAAATGAAATGAAATTCTTTATTTCACATAGGCTTAGATATAAGCTCTCATGAAAATGTCGAGACTCTACCGCCAGGTTCGGAAAGCATTAATTCGAAGGCTGTTCTCCGCAGGTTTAGAAATTCTAAAAGTTCAGTGAATGTTGACTAAATTTGTTTCTTTTCTACTGATTTCCCATGCTGCACGTAGAGAATTATCTAATTTTTGAGTTATTAAAAAGACTAAGAGAACGTCCCAACCAGCTCTGTCGATGCCGAGGGCACTGAGAAAATCTAAACTCTTCTGCAAAGCTACGAGAAAATCTTTAAGGTTATTACGAGTTACTGTGGCATAACTAACAATAGTTTTAAGATGATGACTTTATTTTCATAACGTTGAATCAAGATGTCCAAGGCCTTTTGGTATTTTCTTCCGTGATGAGAGTTGATAAGTCGAGCAGCCTCTCCTGCTGGTAGGTTGCTGTTTCCAATGGTACCCATAAATATGCCTTTGAATCTGTGCCAGTCTTTAGTCGATCCATCATATGTAGGAATGTCGAGCTTTGGTAGCCTGAGGGTCGAAACATGGTAAGTTTGACACGTGGTTGCGGTGTAAGCGGCTGCGGAGCGTGCGTCGATTGCCTTTTGTAGCAGGGCTTTGGTGGTATAGTTCTTTTCTTCCACTTGCGTTGTGTCTTCGACACTTTCGGCGTCTTCCATCTCGATGTAGACTTGTAAATTTTGATACTTGTCCATCAGTTTTTGTAGGTCGGACAAACTAACTTTTACCTCGGTGATGTCGATTTCTGTGAGTTCTTGTTGCGCGAAGTTAAATATTCTCGTGATTCGTCCTTTTATTGCGTTGCGCTGGGCTAGCAGCCGTTCCAAATCTCCTTGAGGCAGTGTCATATTTGATGGCGGACGTATGGTGAATATGTGATTGTGAAGCAGAGCTGTATCATCGCTGTTTTTTTTCATCCGGCTCGAAGGACCAAAATGTTTCGGGTTTGGCCGATAGGAAACAAGCTTGCAGATTTTTAATACTTTATTTCAGTTTTTCACATTGCACAATATTACAAATTCGTATAGTAAGTATAGAACATGATGTGTACCGTTCGCTGGTTTTTAGCGAAAAGAGATGGAATTTATAAAGGAATCTGGGTTGCTATGGTAGAAATTGACAGGTGACAAGTGAAGTTGATTAGGATTAACAAGTAAACAAACAATTAGAATAATAAATATACGTGGAGAATCGTATACATAGTGTTATCCAATTTATTTAAATTTATGAATAAAAGTAAATAAGACCATTCAGCAATAGGGAATTTTAATTTTTGTAACCCTTTCGTGGTTTCTAAAAAGGACTTTGAGGAATTTAAACTTTTGTTAGTTGGAACCGTTAACATTTAAGTTTGGATTAATTTATCAGCCTGCAACCGAACATTACCATATTATCTTGACTCTAAAATATCAAGCACCACTGGATAGTTTTCCCCCGTTATAGATAAGTGTTGTACCAAGCTCCTGGCCTCACCACTCAAAGCCCCACACAAATAATAACTTTTCTGAGTATCGGACTTTTCATCATTCCCGACCATACTAACATATCACTAAGAACTAATCCATAAAATATTCTATTGTTCAATCTGACCACTGAATGTTGGAATTTGTACCTTTGGTAATAATGCATTTGGTTTATGATGCGCCTAATTAGACGGGGTATTATTATTGGCATTGGCCTTAGGCAACTACGAAGAACTGTATAGCTCGGCATACTTAGCCTTAGATACATAGTAAAAATTACTTATTTCTTTAAATTACAACATGTGTTTTTGGTCAAATTCAGACGCTAACTGGACATGTAACTCCTGAAAATCTTGAAGTAATTTATCCAAATCAGAGCACCTAGTTTTAAATAACAGTGCATCAGAACTAGACTCAAGTACCACCTGAGAGAGAGAATGTACTGTTTCAATATTTAAAACTGCCGTGTCATAGCGCATCTTTGTCATTAACTTTTTTCCACCCATTTTAAACAAAATTTAATTCGCTGTAAATACAACTATAAAAACAACCCCAAAAGATAATCATAAATCCAAAAAATTAATAACAAAATCTTGTTTCGTTAAACCATACCGATGTGACAGAACCGCAATTTAATAATTCCAAACTACCTAACAAGTTAATAAATTTAAAATTATACCCAAGACTTGTTTGGGAAACTGACTTCCGCCAAACATAAAAGACCCCTAACCCCCAATTGAATATAAGTACCTACTGTATAGCCTTCTTAGTCTAACTTAGTAATATTATATATTCGTTGGTCTAACACAACATTTCCGATTATTGCGTCACATCCAATAAATACCTACCATTCGAATACAAAAGTACCATACCACAACAATATTCAAGCAGTTCCTGGCACAATGCAACTGCACCAAGTAATTTCTACAAAATATTATAAAATCAAGCATTGGAATCTAAGTTGCTTCTGTGGAGAGATCCGTGGTTTGTGCGAGTGCTATTCTCCCCGAACACACATTTTTAGCAATGTACCGCAGGTAGAGGCGAGAGGAGAGGTAGAGGAAAGAGGAGAGATACTCTCTCGATAAGAGAGGAGATTTTACACGGAACATTTCCGACGCTCCTGTAAATGTTGTGACCAAGGAAACAGTTTCTGTAATTTTTCCTGGGTCCTCAACAGAAATTAACGAGTTCGATGATGACGTTAATATCCCTGAGGTGAATATCCAGGAGACTGCCTTCCCTCCTGTGAACATTGTGGCCAACGAAAAAGTTCATTCGTGGTGGGTCACCAACAGAAGTTAATGAATCAGCTGGTTGTTAGAATAGTACTCTGTGTCATTGACAGAATGTATGTGATGTTTAGACTCGGTGGTATGTAAAACGAATGTTATCTACGACCTATGTTGTACTATGTTGTAGTAGTCTTGGTTGTTGTTCAGAATAATGAAAATGTAAAATGTTTGTACTAAGGAAAGTAATTAATAAAAGTGAGTTGCGTGGGAGTTTAACCACTCTAATATAGTATTATTTCTCACATCCACGGTCCTCTGTAGCAGCCTGATTAATAATAGAAGTGATGCATAAATGATAAAGTGTGTAAAAGGGCGTAAAACAAATTGAAGAAAAAGGCTTCCAGTGGTGAGCATGTACTTTTCCCTCAGCTCAAAGAAAAGAGCTCGTTTAGTAATTAGAATAACGCTGCTGTTTGAGGAAAAAGGCATTGATTATGTGTTAAAAGGATGTAAAGAAGAAAATATGAAGAAAGAATCGTATAAAAAGGATGACGCCAAGGGCAGATCGGTAATTAACAATTGACTCAATGATAAATATTTCGAAATAGTGAAACCAGCAGCTAGTGCAATTGACAATTAAATTATTGAATTCGGCATTTGAAAGAAAAAGTACTTATAATAAAGTTCAATTAAAGAGTAAATTAATAAACATGAAACATACGAGTAACTTTTATGAAAAACTTCAAGACCATCTGATCAAATTTGAAAACATAATTAATGAATTAGAAAATAATGGCAGCAAAATTATATATTATATATTACGTTATCTAAAGAATTTGACAATACAGAGTTACAGGAAAATATGTCACAATCCTGTTAAAGGGTTATAGTACAGGACAATAGCTATCAAACAACCCCTAAAGTGTCTATACAAAAGTGTATCGTTTCGAGTTATATATATTTTTTTTCTAGGTAAAGGGAGGTTTGCGACTTTAAAAATAATAAAAAACAATGTATTTTTCCCATTTTTTTTATTTTTTGCTAGTGTACAACCTTTTTAATAATAATCAATAATAAAACAAAAACAATCTTCAAGCATTTTTAAATCACAGATCCAAAACTGTACAAGTTTTAATTCTTTGAACAACTCGCGGATTCTCTGTAAAAATCTCTATGGCACTTATCCTGCGTATAATTTTAAAAACATCTACGTATCCTTAGCTATCCATCGGTACATAAAAAATACAGGAAGAATCATAAATTCAAGAAAAAATGACAACAAAGAAACCGAACACAACAAAAATAACAAAGAACCATAAAAGGTACCTACCTACCTACTAGTATAACTACTTGAAAAAAAAATTGCATCAACATGACAGCTAATGAGATATTATAAAAGAAGTATTTAACATACCTTACAACATAACAGTTAATACCTAATATTAATAAGTATTTAATAATAATGTTAGGTCCATGTTAGTTCTGTTTAGATAATATCACCACACTTATTTACAGATATGATTTAGTTTATACAATATCACCAACACTTTCAGCAATTCTCAGCAGTAAATTTGATCTATCAGATAGCAGGTTTTACTGCAACTTCCAACTGCACTTCACATGATCTATATAATAGTTATATGTATGCAACTTATGCACTTTCCATACAAAGTTTTTGCTTTCTCCAATGCTGCAGTATTTGTGCACATAAATGTTTCCTTTATGCTACTGTTGACTGTTGTTGTTAGCAGGCCACGGTAAAAACTTTGGAATCCAAAATATGGCGCTAGCCGCCAAGCGTAACGTAGCACCTTTGTCAGTTCGGAACTATATTTTTTTTCTTTAAATCGAGGTCACCATTATGGTACAACGTACCATTATTGTAGTCCAAATGATACACAGTTTTATTAAGCACACACAGCGTTTATTATGTACTGTGACACATTCACAAAAATGCAGATTCGGATCAATTCAAAGTTCCAACCTATTATTATCATTTTTCATGGTTATATAGGTTATGAAAAAATGCCTAAGTGACACTTGCCTAAGAACAGCGCCCACAGACTATGGGTGGTCGCCACACACTATTGATGAAGAATTTGTTCTTAGATTTATAATTCAACTGAATGAAAACGATGACGACGATGATGAAGACGACGAGGACGATGAAGAAGAACAAGCAGAGAGTGAAAATGAATGGGATATGGAAACAGATTTATAATAAACTAGCCGACCTGTCCCTGCTGCGCACGGGTTGTGGGGTCTCGCAACTCCTTTTTAGGGTTCTTTAGCCAAATGGCAAAAAAACGGAACCCTTATAGATTCGTCATGTCTGTCTGTCTGTCTGTCCGTCCGTATGTCACAGCCACTTTTTTCCGAAACTATAAGGACTGTACTGTTGAAACTTGGTAAGTAGATGTATTCTGTGAACCGCATTAAGATTTTCACAAAAAAAATAGAAAAAGAAATAATAAATTTTTGGGGTTCCCCATACTTAGAACTAAATCTCAATTTTTATTTTCATCAAACCTATAAGTATTGGGTATCTATGGATAGGTCTTCAAAATGATATTGAGGTTTCTAATATCATTTTTTCCTAAACAATCTCAACTACTATCTTTGGTGCTCGTCCGACTTCTCGTTCTTCCTCTTTTTCTCCTGTTCCTCGAATGTGTTCTATGTCGAAGCCCTCCACTTCTATTTTGTCTAACTTTTTTCTTAGGTTTTGTAGTCGTGTGCTGGGGCTTTGACTTAGTGTACTCTGCATACTTGAAACTGAAGATCCAAGCTCTAAAGAAATTTCTGCGTCAGGGTTTGCGGACAAGTATTCAATGACAGTTTTTTGACTCAAACATACACCAACATTACTTTCGTCTGTAGGCAGCTTTCTTTTCCTGCAAAGGCGTAGTACGTGTAGCGTCCGGTCCCCCCTCTCGACAATATCAACTAATATCTTTGATGCCCGTTCTACTTCTTGTTCTTCCCCTATTTCTTGAATGTGTTCTAAGTCGAGACTTGTCGACTCGATAAGGGGCCCTGGTATAGAAATGAGGTGAAACTCGTTATCACCATAACCAACCTGTCCAAAATCTGAAAATTAGCGATATACATTGTAAGTCAAGTCATCAAAACTGGAAATCGGACAAGGATATCTAAATGAAACCAACCTGTAGCGGCCGGCGAAAACTCCCCCCTTTCGACAATATCAACTAATATCTCTGATGTATTAGAAATAGTGAACCTATTTTGTTAATCCTATAACATCAAGATTTAGAAAATAAGAAGAAAATTCTCGACCATTGACATTCGGTGACAAATTTTGTAACATGATTTGGGATAAATAAAATGTTTATTTATTAGTATAGTCCACTGAAATTATTATTTTATTAGGTTATGGGCTTGTATTCTGTTGTATTCTGAATAAGTGTTGAACGTGAATAAAATACGATGGAAGAAAATCAGTCTGGTTCCGGCCTTTGCGGTCATATTGAAAAATTGAAAGGCACGGATAATTTTGCAAATTGGAAATTTAAGATTAAAAATTATCTTGAATTGAGAGGCTGGTGGTGGGTCGTATCAAATGAAGTTCAAACAAGTAAGCAAAACGAAAACTTAGCAGAAGTGGACACAAAAGTAAGAACAACGCTTTGTCTTTTATTAGATCCTGATTGTTTTACGCACGTATATAGAGCAAATTCTGCAAAAGAGGTCTGGGATAGTCTCTGTAGAGTGTATGAGGATAAGGGTTGGGGAAGACGTATCATGTTACAACGGAAAATATGGCAATGTAAACTTGAAAACTTCGAGTCTATGGAGAAATATATCTCGGAAATAATGTTTCTGTCAAATCAGTTGCACGATATCGATGCTCCCATTGATGATGACTGGATTGTGTCTATTATGTTATGCGGGTTGAGCGAAATATACATATAATCCCCTTATAATGGCTATAGATAACAGTGGACAGAAACTTAGTCTTGAGCAAGTAAAAACTAAACTGATGCAAGAGGCTAATAGACAGAGAGATGAGTCAAGTGGAAGTACATCATCGCATGTGTTAATGGCCAATAAATCGGACATGATTTCTCAAAAATCTAAAAGCTGTTCGAGAGAAAATAAGAAATAAGCCAACATTTGTCTACAAATGTTTTAAGTGTCATAAAAAAGGACATAAAGCATCTGAATGCAAAGAAAAGGAGAACACAGCGGTAAATAATAGTGTATCAATTTGTATGAGTACTTCAGATAAGAAGCCAGTTAAGACGAACAGTTGGTTCATCGATAGTGGATGTTCTCACCACATGACCCACGATATAAGTAAGTTATTTAACTACCAAAAACAGAAGAATAACAAAATCAGAGTGGCAAATGGGGAGGAAATATCAGTCCATGGTAAAGGGAATGCTAATGTAAAAATCAGTGCAAACACAGAACTTGCATTAGATAATGTTTTGCATGTTCCCGAATTGAGCATGAATTTGATTTCTGTAAGTAAGCTAATTGAAAAAGGTTATATTATGAATTTCAATGAAAAAGGTTGTATCATAATGAAAGAAGATAAACAAATTGTCAAATTTAACAAGTATCAAATGTGATGTTGGTGGAATTTTCGAATTAAAAGAAAATCAAGACGTAACATTGAATGTGATATTGTCAAGTCAAAATTTATAGAACCTTTGGCATAAGAGATTAGCGCATTTAAGTAAACAATACATGAATAAATTACGAAATCTATTTAATGTAATCAAATTTCAGCCGAATGATAAAATTGAACCATGCATACCATGTAAAGACATGGAAGAAGCCTTTCAAAAACACAGGTACGAGAGCAAATGATGTCTTGCAGATTTTACATAGCGATATTTGCGGTCCGATGGAAGAGCCATCTTTTAGTGGTTCGAGGTATATGTTATTGTTTATCGATGACTTTACTCGGGAAACACATGTTTATTTTCTGCAAAGTAAAAGACTTTTAACTTAGTAACTTAACGGAATTTAAAACTTTTCAGAAATGCCGAGGAATAAAGTAGAAGAAAGAAAAGTGGGTGCTCATTCGCATGAGAAAATGCGGGCAGCTTTACAAGCCATAAAATATGGAAAAAGTATTTGACAAGCTGCTACTGAACATAATATTCCTTTTACAACGCTCCAAAGATATAAAAGAGAAGAAAAAGAAACTCAGAATCAGCTTCCAAGATTGACACCAAACTATGCGGTAAATCAAGTATTTTCCAGAGAACAGGAGTTAATATTAAAAGAATATTACATTAAATGCGCAAATCTTTTCTATGGTCTGTCTGCTAATGATTGTAGACAAGTAGCGTAAGAAATGGCCAAAACAAATGGCATCAGAATGCCAAAGATCTGGACAGAGAACCGATTAGCTGGTATAGATTGGCTGAGGGGTTTCCGTCAAAGACATCCAGATTTGACACTACGTAAACCAGAAGCGTGCAGCTTAGCACGAGCATCGGCTTTTAACCGGGAAACAGTAAATCACTTTTTTGATAATTTAGAGAAAGTAATCCAGCGCCATCCTGCATTTTCTGATGGCACAAGAATTTATAATTTAGACGAAACTGGTACTACCACCGTGCAAAAGGCTCAACGAATTATTGCACCAAAGGGCAGAAGAAATCTTTGTAAAGTGACCAGTGGCGAGAAGGGAACACTTGTGACTACCTGAAATATTATAAGCGCTGGCAGTTCCACCAGTCATTGTCTTCCCAAGAAAAAATACGAACCCTCGCATGGCTGTTGGTACTCTACCTGGTTCACGTTCACTGATTCTCGCAAACCCATCTGGATGGATGTAAAGTGAACTATTCCTCGATGTAATGAAGCATTTCATACGAAGAACGGGAACTTCAAAAGAATACCCATCATTTTGTTAATGGACAATCATGAGTCTCATCTTTCTATCGAAGCCCTGGATCTCGCCAAAGAGTCGGGTGTCATTGTACTTACTCGTACATTGCACCCACATACATCAGCGCGTTTACAACCATTAGATGTTGGTATCCATGGACCGTTCAAAACGTTTTATTATTCAGCCATGAGTTCTTGGATGTTACGCAATCCTGGATGCCCTGTAACTATTTATGATGTGGGAGCATTAATTGGCCAAGCTTTTGCAAAATCTATGACGCCATTAAACATAACACATGCATTTTAAAAACTCTGGATTTTTTTCCTTTCGATCGTCATGTTTTTAGTGAAGAGAACTTCTCACCCAGCAGTATTACAGACAGACCAGAAAATGCACAACCTGAAAATAATTCTAGCGTTGAACCCGCAACCATAGACCAACAACAGATTTTACAGCTAGAAGATAACTCATTACGTCTTCGAATAACCGACTCTCCAAGACCCTCCACTAGCACTGCTGAAGAAATATCGAGAGATACAATGAGTCCATCTTTGCTAGAGTGTGCCACTCAGAATTTAAGTGCCACTGAGTATTCAGCAAACCCTCCAATACCAGTTTTTACCACTCCAGAGAAATCTGCCTTAAATGTTCCATCTGATCTTTCACTTCAACCTCTTGAAACCTTCTGTTATACTAACTACCACTACTGTTACTGAAATTAACTTAAGTAATCCACCTGAAATTAAGTATCTCATTACGCCAGATCAGTTGCGGAAGCCACTTAAAGCACCTGCAAGAAATGAAAAAAGGAAGCCACGAAAACTAGGTAAGTCTTATAGCCAAAGACACACCAGAAAAAGACGCTATTGCGAAACAAAAAGCAGTCAAAAGGAAGAAAGAAACCAAATCTAAAGGGGAAAAAGCAATCCGTCAAGTGCTGTAAAGTGACTCGGAAGATGAAATTGACATAGTATTGAACGACGAAACAGATGATGAAGGAGACTGGATAGAAACTGAGGAAGAACATAATATAATAACAGTTGATTTATTGAAAAGACCACTTGTACGATTACCAAACGAAGGAGAATATATATTTGTGCAATTTTGTTCGAAAAGCCAAAAAATATATTTCGTTGGCAAATTTCTCGAAGAACGAAATATCAGTTCTTCAGACTTATATGTGTCCTTCCTAAGGTACAAAAAGGGCAAGTTTGTTATGCCTAATGTCCCAGATTTATCATATGTGAAAGATGAAGACGTCAAATTTATTTTGCCCAAGCCCGCCGTTAGTGGAAGTACTAGTAGACAACAATCTTACTATGTATTCCCTGTAGATTTAAGTCAAGCAAGTTGGCAAGTATCCATATAATTCTGACGATTAGTTTTTGTAAAATAATGCGTAAAAAAAGGTGATTCACTGTTGACAATGTTACCCTACCTATTTTTATTCGATTTTTTTCTAATTATCTAATTATATAGAATAAATTTATTTACGTAGTTTATACTAGTACTTACCTAAAAAATATAAGTATTTAATACTAGTACCTAAAAAAATTACTTAGGTAAAGAACTTACCTTTATTTTAGCAACGCATAAATTACACTTGCTACAATTTGTTTCCTTGTCGAAAGTAAAATGTCTGTTCATGGCATCCTTCTTACTTTTCGGCATTGTCAATTTATACCTACCTACTTAATAAAAATCACAAAAGTGTACCTAAGTAGGCATGTAAATAGGTAAGTAGTACGTAGGTACTTAGTTACTAAATAAGAGCAAACCGACGTAAAGTAATAAAGTAACAACGACTGATGTATACGAAAACAATTGTCCAAGTTGGACAGTCCAACTAACAGTTTGCGCTTGGAAATAAAATTTTATGCGCTTAAAATCAAACACTTCAAATTCAGCTTTATTTACCAGAAATAAGGTTTAAAAATTAAAATCATCGTTCGGCGGCAAGCTAGGATCGTGTCGGAACGCGATCAAAGGTACAAAGCCCATCCGTCCCTCGTCGTCCCAATGTCTCCGTCCCTCTCTAGCACATTTTTTATGAACAAAAATGAACCTTACGTGTGAACCGGTTCCTATAGGCTGATTAAGCCTTAAAATACGGGTTAATCTTTATTGTGGGTTTTCTAACCTAACCCTAAAAATTAACCCGATTAAAACCCTCATACGGATTAACCCTTTCGGTCCCTGCTTGCGAGCCTTGCCAGAGGTTGAAGGTTCCACGTTCTCCAACGCCAAGGCCCTTTTTTCCAGGAATGCCAGGAAATCAGCCACCGTTGGTTCCTCTTCGCTTCGCTCAAATTGGTAAGCCCGAGATGTGTAGATATCTAATTTCCGATACAGGATGGATAAAATAATAAAATCCCATGTTCCCGTATCTACATTTAGATTTTTTAATGCGGATAAGCATTGCTTTACTTTTGAAACAAAATCCCTAAGGTTACCTGGTGTTGATTTTAACATTGCACTCATGTCAAGCAAGGAATTAATGTGTTCATTTATAATTTTGAATTTATGGTTATATCTATCATTAAGTAATTTAAGGGCTTCATCATAGCTTTCCGCCACTCAAGGTAAATTTTTAATAATATCAAAAGGCTCATCCTGAACAAAGATTCTTAAGTAATATAATTTTTGCACCTTATCTATTGCCCTATCATGATGTATCACCGCATTGAAAAGGTTAATAATCGGCGTGTACCTGTGAACGGCTTGATGTCGATTTTTGGCAATTTAGCCTTGAAAGCATTAGAATCAGACGCGGGCGTGGCTTTTTGTTTTATCGCCTCATTCAGGACAGTTAGTATGTGAAAATACTTGCTTTCAACTTCGAATATGTCCTGACGCTGATCTTCTTCGTCCAACGCTAAGATCTGTTTTGTATACGCTTCATATTCTTTAAATAATTCAACAATTCTAGCTTGTTTTGTTTGTAAGCTAAATATATTTGCAAGCTGTACCTCTTGTGTATTAGATGTAAATAGATAATGGCGTGTAATTGATGATTTCGTATATCCCCTGGCAGCCCTCAGGTGTTTTAATTTCACTTCGGAATTCTCCGACATTTTGGGCTGTCAGTTACTAAGAACAATTGAACCTTATTTAATGCGTCCAGAATTATAACACTCCCTAATTTTAACTTTGAACTAATCACTATTAAACTACAGTCACTAATCTTATTACTGTAAAAATAGCTTTATACGCAGTATAATATAATAGGCACTGTAATCGAGCACAGGACTTTGGAATGTCTAATTGCGTCTTACTTATGAACAAACGCACTGTGCAGGTCAAGAAATGTTGTCTCGACGAATCGGCGAGTGCTGCGTCGCTGGACTTTGTCGGACGATCACGAAACCCTTCGTGATTGGATTGCGCCCGAGTTGGGCCCGCGCCGTGGCTCCTGATTGGTTGATCCGTTTTTCGCTCGATCTTAGTTCTCGCACCTGGTTCTGCTGTGCTTGTACTTATCATACAGTATGGACACTGAAGGATGTAAAATTTAATATGGCGTTGATGATTATTGCTGTATTAGGTACATGAAATGCGCCATCTTTGTATTGTAGATGCCCCACTCGAAAATTTTGCTGCAGCCTGCCATCGTAGTTTCTTATGCAGATCGACGTCGTTTTCAAGTGATCTGATGTATTGCGCTTTCAATTTCGTTGCAAATTGCAAAGTTTGACTCACAGAGGTTTGTTCGGTGTGGCCTGGCCGCCGCGTGTCGGCGATGAAATCCTCTTGGAAAACCAATTACTGCTAGATCGAAGGACCATTTTGTTGAGGATTCGCTGGTTTTTGAAGGTCTTTTCAATGATACACGAGGTTAATGGCACACACTTTAATTATTATTTATTATAGAAAGCAATACACGACTGTTCAGTAGGCAGAGGTTTGCGAGAAGAGCGAGTCACAGTGTTGTCACTTCATACCTTATTTTTTAACATTTTGTTGGTGTTGCCAACACAAATGATTTTGTATTTTGCATTAACGGAGACATCGTACTCTTAAGTATTCTGTATTATTATTCCCAGTTGTCATCTACAGCATTGTCACCCCTGGGGGCAATGAATAGGGTCTAGGGCAGTCTTTCCCAAAGTGGGCGATAACGCCCCCTTGTGGGCGCTGCAGGTCTCAAGGGGGGCGGTAAGAGACCCAGAAAGAAAATGGGGGCGTTGTGTCGAGGCGGGGGGGTGATTTGTAATTTTATTTAGCTAGTAGGCCTCTTAAACAACCTCTTAACTGCAAGAGCTCTCGACTCTCAACAACAACTTGTGAACATCAACTAATATGAATTAAAAGATTGCTCAAACTCGATTCTATATTTCTCTCCGCGTAGTTCATATATCTGTCATATTTTATTGAATATAGAAAAAATGAATCATCATGTCAATCGGTCGCTCCGTTTCGTAATGAAAGTAGACACAAATAAAAAGGCAACAGACACACTTTCGCATTTTAATAGTTATTAGTACTCGTAGATATCTATCATGTTTTAACAAGTTTTTGTTAAATAACCCGAATTGTGCATTCCTGTAGCAGTCGGATGATTCATTGAATACTTGTTCGGACTTGTTGAGTACGATTGAGCGTCGAATGAGATTAACGAGTTTATGCATGTTTGTTTTATTCCTGTCGGTGCGTGCTGCTTAAGCATTTCTATATAAACAATGTAATATTTATTTTATTTTCATTTGTGGTCTCGCGCGTAATAGATGAGCACTACTTACACCTCCTCTACACTACTCGCGAAGTTGAACGTATTTCTCATTGCAAAACAATGTCGGAAGTAAAAAAGAAGAGACGGCAATACTGTGCGGAATATATTAAATTCGGATTTATTGAAAATCCCACAAACCCATCGTCGCCTTTGTGTCTTCTATGTCTAAAAACATTTTCGAATGAAGCAATGAAGCCTTCAAGGCTGCAAGATCATTTGAATAAAATGCATCCAGATAAGAAAGACAAGAATGTAGCATATTTTCAAGACCTAGAGAAGAAGCATAATACACAGCCAAGTGTAGCAAAACTATTTTCGGCGGCTGCTAAGCAAGATGACGACGGACTTCGAGCTTCGTACAATATCTCTTTGTTAATTGCTCAAAAAGGCAAACCACATAACATCGGAGAAGAGTTAATATTGCCAGCAATAAATGAAGTAATAACTACTGTGCTTCATAAACCGGCCGCAGATATTATCCGAAAAATTCCTTTGAGTAATAATTCTGTGCAAAGACGAATTGATGAAATGGCTGAAAACATTGAAGAATCATTGTGCGATCACCTGAGGACAAGTCAATTCTCAATTCAGCTCGATGAGTCCACTTTACCAACTAATGAAGCATTGTTGTTGTCTTACGTGAGGTTTATTAAAGATGAGAAAATATGTGAAGAACTATTATTTGCTAGAAATTTAGAGACCGATACAAAAGGTGAAACCATATTCAATACATTGGAAAAGTTTTGCGATGAGAAAGAGATTCCTTTGAAAAATATTATTTCAGTTGCTACGGATGGCGCTCCGGCTATGACAGGGTGCCATAAAGGCTTCATAGCGTACTTAAAAAATAAAATTCCAGATGTCCTTGGTGTACATTGCGTTATTCATAGACAACATTTAGTTGCTAGAAACTTAAGTGAAAAACTATTTCAATCACTGCAATATGTCATCAAAGCAGTCAATAAAATCCGCAACAGCTCTTTGAATGATAGATTATTTCATCAGCTTTGTGTTACTAATGACGAGGATTTCAACCGTTTGTTGTATCATACTGAAGTTCGTTGGCTATCAAGAGGCAATTGTCTGACTCGATTTTACAACCTGTTTGACTCTGTTATAGAGTTCTTGGAAACTAAAGATACAGAATTGCACGACAAGCTCATAACATCAAAAAATGATATAGCTTACATGACAGACCTGTATAAATTATTCAACGACATGAATCTCCAAATGCAAGGCGATAAACTAAATTTAATTAAAACAAAAAACGTCGTTGCTGCTTTCGCAGCCAAACTGCTTCTACACAAAAAGAATCTGGGCAGACGTGAGTTTCACAATTTTCCAAATTTATCAGTATCATGCAGTAACGACGAATTGTTTGCCTACTGCCAACATTTGGAAAACCTCCACATTGACTTCACCGAACGATACCAGGACATTTTGAACTTGGAAATACCAGACTGGGTGTTGGATCCGTTTTCAAATGTCAACACAGCAATGTCACCTCAGCTGGAAGAAGAACTTATAGAATTGACAACAAACGAGGAAATAAAAATCAAGTTCAAAAATGGTTACCAAGAATTTTGGCTACAAAAACCGATCCCGAAATTGTACCCTGGATTGTGGTCAATCGTTCAACGATTCTTGATAGCATTCCCATCGTCATATTTGTGTGAACGTGGATTTAGTGCTGTGACAACATTGCTTACTAAAAAGCGAAATCGTTTGCTTGTTACCGAACGTGGCGACTTGCGACTGTTCTTGAGTAAATTGGAACCTGATATCAACAAACTTATTAAACAGCATCAGATTCATCCTTCACATTAGTTTTTATATAAGGATTGATTATTTTAGTTATATTTTTAATAAAAGATACTCTGTTTTAATACTATAAAGTTGCGTTTCAATAATCATTCTTATTGGCAGGTGGAGCCCGTAAGAGTTAACTTGAGACCTTAAGCGCCGTTGTATGTTACCTACTGCGCTCAGGTTTCAAGTTGCGGGTTATAGTAAAAGTTTCGTTTAGAATTCTCCGTTAATATACATATATAGGTCACAATAATTAATTAATTCAATTTGAAGTTATAGTGG
Organism: Coenonympha glycerion; assembly: GCA_963855885.1. NCBI lineage: Eukaryota > Metazoa > Arthropoda > Insecta > Lepidoptera > Nymphalidae > Coenonympha > Coenonympha glycerion. Next base: position 3,776,778 of record OY979631.1, read on the forward strand.
TTTTTAAATAGGTGAAAAAATGGGGGCGCTAAAAAAATATTTATTCTCAAAGTGGGCAGTAGACAAAATAAGTTTGGGAACCACTGGTCTAGGGTGACAACTGGGAATAACCTAAAAAAATTAAGTTGTGGTGGGTACGTGTACGTGTGTGTGGGTACGTGTGGTGTGTATGCGCGCGCGTGTAGTGTTTGTGTCTGCGTGTGCTTGTACGGTATGTGTATAAGCGTAAGTCTATTTCGCTTGTGGAATTGCTGTCAGGACTGCATTGGTTATCGCCTGAATGTTTTCCAGTGCTTTCAATTTCAACATCGTTACTTTTGCGGGTTCGCTTTGCTGATTTTCTTAACCCTTTCATGGCTTTACGTTTATTTGCATTCCTTAGGACAAGTTTGAAAAATTTAACTGCATCATCATCCGTGAAACTTGAGTACCAGGAATGGACCAATTCAAAAAAAATCGGGAATTTTTGAAATTTTTAAAAGGAATTTTAGAGATATCTCCCTTACTGCCACCAGACCACGAACATTGACATAGAAAAATCAGCCAGTGTTCAGCTCTTGGGGCGACTGTTACCTTTGTTAATACTTATTTAATGCTGATATAACGCAGTTGTGGGCAGTTAATCAGCTAGTTGCTGAATAATTTGTGCCCAAATCAGAGTTATATATTCTGAGGATGCTTCTATTCAGCTGTTATTAAGCTATTATATAGCAAGTTTTGCAGCTTAAGTTTCCAATGTGGACAGTAAATCAGTTGATATGCAGTACCTACTTTTATGTTACTTGGGTTAAACCTAAATTTAACTTTAGAGTAATAATACTATAAGTTTTTATTGAACTTCCATTAGCAGCGCTGAGAGTGTAACTGGTGGAAGAGGGTAAACAGCTCTTCATTATTCATCGTGGAAAACAACACAAGTCCGATCCAGTATCGATGAGATATTGGAGTTTCGAAGTCTTGTCTATGACAAACAATCGACGGCTAGCAGTGGTACAATCAGTAGCCGTCTCTACTGACTGTTGCTCTCGTTTTCCGACCATGCATGTTTGATGCATTTTGATGCCTTCTTGTTAAATTTTTTATGGTACTAACAAAGTTTCTGATCGGCCGGAGTGTTGTCTCTCGATCCATCAGTTCGAGTAGATTACCCCGACTGCGGGAGCGCCCCTGTGTGCGCGCAGTCGACGAAGCTGCAACTTGTCTTGACAGTTCATCCACTTTTGAAATGAGTATATCTATTAAAGACGGAGCAGGTGTTGTGGAGCAGGATGCAACCTGCTCCCTATTGCTGCTATTCCCCATCACTTCCATAACCTTGTCAGCCATTTCGGCCATTCTGTCCAGGGACATTGGTGTTTGCTGATAGAATTGCCTGTACAGACTGCGGCAGCCTTCTCAACCACAATTGCTTCAAAATATTTTCATCGGTCAAAGTGTTGCCGGCAAGTGAGCGCAAGTGCCGCAAAAATTGGGAAGGTTTTCTATCACCTAGCTCTTCATCCGAAACTAATTGCCGCACACGCTCTTCTTCAAACACTGTGTGACGTGTTTTTTTTTTATCTCACTTCACATGCGAACAAAACTTATCTTTTTTCTCTTTCTACTAACAATATTTTCGACTTTGAGTTATTTAGTCTCATAATCTTTGGTTAGAGTGTACTGCCATGCTGTGGTCACGGAATTTCGGGAAGTTTTACGTAGTCAGTGATCCAGTTTGACATTTCACTTTTCTACCGAGCTTCGCAGGCGTGCAAATGCCGTCTTGAAAATTTTCTTATTTTAAGCGATATAAAGATATTATATCGCAAATCATAATAAATAACTATTAATCAGGCAGATTGCCAAAATGTTATAAAACAATATATAAAACGGCGCAATTGCGGTAAGTGCATTAACCTTTGGTTTTCTTAGTCACGTGTCTTGCCGTGTGGACGCCAAATTAAATTCATTTTTTTTTCTATTGTTACAGCCATTTCCCTATGGATTCGTTTTCCGTACCGTTTTCCACACGTTTTCCATACGTTCAGTTTCGGATTACGTTTTCGTTTCCCTATGGTTTCGTTGGACATGTTTTTTTTTAAGTCTAACCTATCAATCTTAAACTACGCATAACTTAACCTACGTATACGCAAGATGTGTTTATCGATTATGGACTGAGCTGCGTGATGCCCTAGCTATTTGGTGGTCCTGCTGCGATGCTGCGTTCCATCGATGACCTTTGAGCTTTATTTTGCTGTCACAAGCCACAAGCCAGGACCAGTGATTAGTCGTGGTGAGTGATACGAACATTTAGGTGATAGCCCCAACATAGGTTCGGACATTCAGTTATCATCCTAAAATATAAACTTAGCCGTTTGTGCAACCTTTTAGGTTATTTTATAAACCTTAAGTAAATTGTTATTCGGCTTATTTCAACCTTCTAAATTAAGTAACTTTTTGTACTGTAATATAATTAATATAATCTAACATAAGGCAAGAAAAAAGAAATGTGGAATCATAAATAATAAATTTGGTAAATTTCATATTTGAATATTTATTTATTCTCCATACAATTTCTATATTTAGATTATCTTAAAAGCAAACAGCAAAGCCCGCCTTGAGATTAAAGGCCTAATGGACTGTCGACTCACTCTCTATCCGGCACGGCTTCCTGTCAGGGTGGTTGGCTGGCGCCCGAGGTAATTATAATTATTTCTCTATCTTTGTTTATATTTTATTTTGAATTTTTGCCAACCCCTTCTTAAACCAACAGGAATGCTGCTCATTTAATGTTATTATTACCTATAAGGAAAAGAATTTATTCTTTTTGGTTATAAATCTTAATATCTAAATAAATAACAACACCATTTTTATTTTAAATAAACTATCTTTATTTCTATTTTAATTGTTCTATTACAACTGACAGGCGCCTGATCAACTCTGTTTTTAATTTTTCATAGCGCTGACCTTCCGGAGGGGGATTTGTTATAATATCCTCCACCACTTGGGAATATTTTTGGTCTAAATGACCTAAAATATAACTATACTTTGTCCTTTCCATCACGATGCCCTATCGAATTCCGTTAAGATGCTATGTCGAATTGTACCTCTACTGTGGCGAACCAAATAATAGGTTTATGAGGCCAAAAAGGTGGAATTTTCGCCGTCACCTTACATATCTCTGACCTCTCGCCAAGACGGGGGTCTAAGTCTGCGTTCTCAGCCGCAAGCTTATTAAACTGCTCTTCGAAATTTCGTTTTTCAGACATTTTTACTGATACAATGAACCCTAAGTTGCTAAGTAAATAAGTAAGCTAACTATGTAAGTATTGAAAACTTAAATTATGTTAGTACGTACAGCTACAACTTAAGCACTAAAAAGTTTGAATGTTCAAATGTTCAATGTTTATGTTTAGTAAAAAGTCAGGGTTGGTTTGAATCAAGAACAACACACACACACAGCTGTACTTTGTATCACTTTATATAATATATATGTACACAACGACAACACAACACAAAGGCTTCACGGCGAAGATTTGCGTCGGAACCTCTATACCAAGTCTCGTCCAGGCGTGGAAGTAGTAAGCCGACCGCTCGCAGGCGCAGCTCCTATGTAAGTGGCAGGTAGGCAGTTCGGCAGCATCCCACACTGAAGTTATGTTTTTTGAGCTTATATCAATGTTATGTATGTAAATTTATTTGGCATGGCTACAGCCTAAACGACTTATTGGATTTTGGCATGATACCAATACATTCATCTTAAATGTGGGAGTGACATTGGGTTTATCATAAAATTTTACGCGGTTGAGGGATTTTTGTTCTTCAATAATTAATTTCCCAACTTATCACGAAAATCTTTGCAAAAGCTTACATATTGTTAGCCAAACCTCATTCACATCACTAATTGTAACGTGTTTTTTTATCTCACGTCACATGCGAACAAAACATATCTTTTTTTCTCTTTCTACTAACAATATTTTCGGTGGGTAGGCGCAGAATCATCCGGACGTGTTTTTAACAGCTCGTGAACTTTTTCAAGTTTTATTTTAAATAAACTAATAACTATAATGTCGAAAGTGTATCTGTGATTAGTGTCCACCAGCAGTGTTCTCCGATGATTAATTACTATTTTTCTTCAGCTTAAATCACAATTAGTCTCACAACGAAAATTTTCGTCACAATTTGTCGGTACCGAGTGTCGAAAAATGAACATGGACACGCTTAAGAATACGATCGAGGAGCTGGCTTCCAACTTTAACCAGAGGTTCGACGAGTTTCAGAAGGAAGTGAGGTCATCGATCCCGGCGGCTAGTCCCTCTTCTAACATTATCGGGCAGTTTCAAGCCTTCAGGTCATTCGTCATGACGTCTTTGGAAAGTCTGCAGTTGCAGCTTCAGCTACTCGCCAGACAACAGGATGACATGGAGACCAGGACTAGGAGGAAGATGTTGCTGGTGCATGGGATGACTGAAGCCCGTGACGAGAATCTACCACAGTGTGTCGCTAAGCTACTATCGGAGCGGCTCAGTATGCCTGATATTAATGCAGGCGCCATCGCTAGGTGTCATCGCTTAGGTCGTTCCGTCAGTGACAAGCCTCGGGTGGTGTTAATCAAGTTCCGTGATCAGGCCCTCCGTGACAAAGTCTGGTTCGGGAAGACCAAGCTGAAAGGTAGTGACACTTTCGGAATATCTGACCAAGGGCCGGCACGAAGCATTCATCGCGGCGCGGAAAAGATTCGGCGTGTCACAATGTTGGACGCGTGACGGCTGCGTGGTGGTGCTAGGCCCCGACAACGCGCGCCACCGGGTGTTCTCCATGGCCGACGTGGATGCGATCCCTGATGTAGTTGGAGGTCAGCCCGGACCATCAGCGCATCCGTCTCCAGTTGTTCAGGCGACTGTCCCGTCCACGGCCCCGAAGTCCAATGTTACCGTTAGAGCTAGAAAGCCGATAAGAAAGTAGATGTGTGTGTCATGTGTTGTTATTGTGCATCGGTTAAAATCTCTGATACGGATTAATGAGTAGTGACGATCGGTCGACGGTGTATCGGTCGTTGGGGAGCTGCTTCGGTGTCAAAACGTGATTTTCAAGTGTTGTGATTGGTCAAACCCATGTTTAGACATTGATGCGGTTCTTTAATGATTGGTGAATTTTTGGCCGATCGCCCTGCCGGTTCTAGTTGTCGCATGTAATAATAAATGTATATACCTACGAGTTACCTACTCTGTTTGCTGTCTTACATCTGTCAAAATAAAACTCGTGTATTAGGTACTAGTTAAAAATTAAAATTACTCGAACTACAGTTCTTCGCTGTCATTGTCATGATATTTTTGACTTAGCCTAATTAGAACAACAACTTAATGACAGGTCACTTGACAAAATTTGACAGTTACAGTGAGTCGTGACACTAACGTTGTCATTGTGTAAGGATGACATTCCACTGACATCCCTTACCGTAATCCTATATTGCCAGCAATAGCTATAGAAATGTGAATTCGTATAGCGTGTTCAATCTTAGTATGCTTTTTCATTTTGTTCCAACTATTATTTTGCTGTTATGTTATTATAATAATTATAAGGGATTAGGTATATACTATTTCAATTCTACTTTTGAAATAATAAAACTCATATTGATAAATCAGAACGACATTTAATAGGGATTTTAACTTATTACACAAGACGCCATTATATCACACCATTTCGCACACACGCCACCACAGAAGTACCAGCTTCCTACTTTACAACCACAGACAACTTACTAACATTATAAACTATGTCACAGATTGTTGCCATAGACTATACTTCCAATACCCCGGCTCAAGGTCAAGTTTTATGGCGAATACAAACTTGAGCTTGTTACAATACTTTTAACTTAAGATGGCAACACTACGCTGGATGTCAGTGTCAATTGACTTTGGCATTTAGACTTTGACATTTAAATATGACGTTTTGCTCTGACGTAAAATGACATTGACATCGTACAAATAAACAATCAACATAACCTGCAAAATACACAATACTAAGAATTACAACTTGAAACTTACTTAATTATATCACGATAACTACTTATCAAAACATTCAGTCACTTACAATTATAAAGTACCTAATTTGGTTCAAATATTTGACCTCTACCCATTAACACAAACACATTAATTCACACAAATATTCATGTCTTATTTTCGATAAAGGTTTGGTAAGTAAATCTGCTTTATTTTCGTTACTAGGTATGTATTCTAATTTTAACAATCCTTTATTAATAATATCTTTGATAAAATGAACTTTTATATCTATATGTTTCGATCTTTTACTGTTTTCATAACTACCAATCATTTTAATGGTGCTCTGATTGTCAATTAATAACAAACAAGTTAAGTTTCTATCACATTGAAAGTCCTTTAACACTCCAGTAATAAACACTGTTTCACTTACAGTCAATGCTGCTGCTACATACTCAGATTCAGCTGTCAAAAGTGCAACGGTTGCCTGCTTCTTAGAACTCCAGCTTACTAGATTGCCTCGGTGAAAGATTGACACGCCGCTTACACTTTTGCGGTCTACTCGGTCTCCCGCCCAGTCGGAAGCTTGCAAATAATTAGAATCTTCTTTCTTGTATACCAGAAAGAAGTACCTTTTTGTTTTGTCTGTTTCAGGTATCTTAGAACTCTTTTTCCTGCGTTCCACAATGTACGAGTTGGACTATGCATGTATCTACTCAAAAAACCTGTTGCATATGCAATGTCTGGCCTGCTAATAGTCGCTAGATACATAAGTGACCCAACAAGTTCTCGATATGGAATGTTTGTTAACATTTCTTCCTTTTCATCAAAATTTAGACCTATTTCCATTGGGGTACTGATGCCTTTACAATTTTGCATGTTGAATCTTAATAAAATTTTCTCAATCATTTGTTTTTGTTTTATTTCTATTTCCTCTCCTTTCCTTGTTATTTCCATTCCTAGGAATTTACTTATGTTTCCCATGTCCTTGGCTTGAAACTCCTTTTTCAACTCTTGTATGATTGATTGTCCATTTCCAATTATTAAAATATCATCCACAAATATTAAAATATAAACATCTTTTCCAATATAAAGGCAAAAGTCATGTAATGATTGAACAAATCCATTCTTTATAAGAAAATTATTTAGTCTCTCATTCCAGCAACGTGGGAATTCTTTTAATCCATATAAAGCTTTTCTCAATTTTAACACATATCCCTCTTTATTTTGCAATCCTTCAGCATATTTTATGTAAATGTCAGTCTTTAATTCTCCATTTAAAAATGCTGTTGGTATATCCATTTGTCTTATAGGTAGATCTTCTTGAAATGCTTTATTCAGGAAAAGTCTTATAGTGGTCATTCTTGCCACAGGTGCATATAGACATTATATGAGTGGTTTCCTCTTGAAATCCCTTGGCAACAAGTCTCGCTTTCTTTACATTATCTGACTTGGTCCGAAATACCCACTTTGTGTCGATAGCCTTGTGTCCTTCGGGTAGCTTATATTCCTCTCATGTGTTTAAGCTCGTAAGGGCTTCTAGATCCTTTTTAATGGCATTTGACCATGCTTTGTCTTTTATTGCCTGTTGATAACTTAAGGGGTCTTCTTGTATAAAATCTAAGGCATATGAAATATTGGACATATCATAGTTTTGATACCGTTTTGGTTTTTGTACCTGTCGTCGCATTCTTGGATACTCGTTTATTTCATTTTCTTCCTCAATATCTATGTTCTCTTCCCTGTTACTACTTTTATATAATTCTATATCTGGATCTTTGAATGTAGATGGTTCATTCTCCTCTTCTTCATCATAGTTTATGTATGGCATTCTTTCATTTTCCTCATACCTGTAATTTGACTCGTCAAAACGTACATCTCGTGATTCTACTATTTCGTCAGTTTTTGGATCCCATAATCGATAACCACCACCACAATATCCGACCATAATCATAGGTTTTGCTCTTGGTTCCAATTTACTTAGCCTTGGTAAAATGATACACCACGCCTTGAATCCAAATATTGTTATTTTATCCAGTTGATTCTTTCCATACCATATTTTTGCTGGTGTGTCACCTGGTGTGCTTTAGTAGGTGATCTATTTATAACATATGCAGCACACCTGATAGCTTCGCTCCATAAATATTTTGGAAGATTTGTCTCTAAAAGCATAGCTCTTACTCTGTCTACGAGTGTCCTATTCATTCTCTCACAGACTGAATTTTGCTGAGGTGTATATGCACACGTAGTCTCCTGTATTATACCGTTTTCTTCATAGAATGATTTTAACTCGTCATTAATAAATTCTCCTCCTCTGTCTGTTCTTATTCTCTTTACTTTAATGTCATTATTTTTCAACTTTTTTATGTAACTAATTATATACTCTTTTGCCTGATCCTTTGACTTGAGTAAATGAACTTCCATGAAATGTGAAAAATCATCAATAATAGTAAGATAATACTTTTCTCCATCTTTACTAATTGGCGTTATTGGGCCTCCAATACCACAATAAATCAACTCTCCTACCTTTCTAGTTCTCGGCGTTGGGATTGAACTAAATGAATTACGCGTCCCTTTAGCTTCCATACATATAGAGCAACGCTCTTTGGATAGTGGTAATCCAAGTATCTTCATGCCTCCATAATTTAGGTGCCCCATTCTTACATGCCATAAATTTGGGTTTTTGTTTTCTGTTACTAATGCTTCATTTTTATTTATTCTCAGACGTAATATAAATAATTTCCCATTATTTTCACATTTAATTTTTATTTTTCCGTTTGTTATACAACTCTCCTTTTCATCGAATATTACTGTTAAGCCTTTTTCATTTAATTTAATTACAGATATCAAATTGTGAGACGACTTCTCAACTATCAAACAGTCATCTATTGTTATTTTTATACCTTCCTCTGAAAATGCAATTAGTTTACCTTTCTTCTTAACTGACATAATGTCACCATTCGCAATAACTATTTTTATTTCAGGTATTTCTTTTATTTCTGTCATATATTTCTGATATTTCTCATTCAATAAATGGAAACTTGCTCCAGAATCAATGGCAAAATTAATACTTTCTTCGTTAATAGTAGAAAATGCCTTAGCTGCAATGAACGATACAGTTTCGTCCTCTTTTTCAGGCAGATTGCCAAAATGTTATAAAACAATATATAAAACGGCGCAATTGCGGTAAGTGCATTAACCTTTGGTTTTCTTAGTCACGTGTCTTGCCGTGTGGACGCCAAATTAAAATCATTTTTTTTCTATTGTTACAGCCATTTCCCTATGGATTCGTTTTCCGTACCGTTTTCCACACGTTTTCCATACGTTCTGTTTCGGATTACGTTTTCGTTTCCCTATGGTTTCGTTGGACATGTTTTTTTAAGTCTAACCTATCAATCTTAAACTACGCATAACTTAACCTACGTATACGCAAGATGTGTTTATCGTAAAGATTTATATAACCTGACATCGCTTTACATCGATTATGGACTGAGCTGCGTGATGCCCTAGCTATTTGGTGGTCCCGCTGCGATGCTGCGTTCCATCGATGACCTTTGAACTTTGAACTTTATTTTGCTGTCACAAGCCAGGATACCAGTGAATAGTCGTGGTGAGTGATACGAACATTTAGGTGATAGCCCCAACATAGGCTCGGACATTCAGTTATCATCCTAAAATATAAACTTAGCCGTGTGTGCAACCTTTTAGGTTATTTTATAAACCTAAATTAAGTAACTTTTTATACTGTAATATAATTAATATAACCTAACATAAGGCAAGAGAAAAGAAATGTGGAATCATAAATAATAAATTTGGTAAATTTCATATTTGAAAATTTATTTATTCTCCATACAATTTCTATATTTAGATTATCTTAAAAGCAAACAGCAAAGCCCGCCTTGAGATTAAAGGCCTAATGGACTGTCGACTCACTCTCTATCCGGCACGGCTTCCTGTCAGGGTGGTTGGCTGGCGCCCGAGGTAATTATAATTATTTCTCTATCTTTGTTCATATTTATTTTGAATTTTTGCCAACCCCTTCTTAAACCAACAGAAATGCTGCTCATTTAATGTTATTATTACCTATAAGGAAAATAATTTATTCTTTTTGGTTATAAATCTTAATATCTAAATAAATAACAACACCATTTTTATTTTAAATAAACTATCTTTATTTTAATTATAATTTTTCTATTACATAATATTGAAAATTAACCTACTTCAATTGGTATTTGGTTTCATGCTATGTGTAATAATTATATTGTGGCCGTTTTAATGTCGAAGTGTCGATAGATGAAGACAACAACTTTTCGGCATCGAGCATTGTAAGCCGCAAACACCATTTACGCGAACAAAAAAGTATGTTTCATAGCTTATATAAATTTGTATTAATCTGATTAATAAAATGAAACCTCATTTTTTTGCAGAATAGGACGTAGTTCAAAACGTGTGTGCCGGTCCCTTTGCGAGGAAGGACCACAACTGGCAGTGACAAGTTCCGTGGCAGCTTCTTCTTCATCTGATAGGTATGTGCGTTTGTTTTTTTTTATATCCATAATAATCTTAATGCCTGTGCCTTGCTGATAGTTATGAGAAAAATACTACAGTGCTTTTAAAATGTCACTACTACTACAACCTTTTTGAAGCATTTATGTTTCATAGTTAATACAGAAAAAAAGTGTTTATTACAGAATAAAAGTGTTTTAGAACCTAGACAGGATTGCCAGTATCTAGGCTTTGACTTGGACTCAGTTCAGCTCTCCATAACTTTACCACAAAGGAAAAGAGAATCTATCCATAAGTCTGCTAAAGAGTTAAAGAGAAAAAAAATCTGTAAAAACTTTCTTCAAAAGCGGAACAATCCCACACGTCTCATCTGTTACAAATGCGGGAAAGGCAACCATGATTTTAAAAAATGCAACAAAATCCCCTGTAAGTTACGTTGTTTCGGATGCGGAGCGGAAGGCTTCACAATAACAAGTTGTAGAAATTGTGTACGCAAATCGGCAGGTCAGCGAACATCCTTTCCGAGGAATCAACCCACAACATCAGATTCAAAAAACTAGGAAGGAAGAACTGTGCAGCGGAGGTGAAGGCAAAACATACTAACAGCTTGGTACTACCTGATACAGTTCTACATTCAATAAATGGTGACGTCTGTACGCCTTCCATTAAAACCTTTGTAAATGAAAACGTCGAAGTTATTGGGTTGCTAGATTCAGGTGCGTGTTCCAGCATTTTAGGGAACAATTCACACGAACTGTTTAAAAGATTAGGGTACAAGATTCAAACAGACAATCAACACTCCTTTTATGTGGCTAACGGTGGAGAACTATCATGTTTGGGTTACATGAATATTCCGATTACATACAATAACCAAACGTGTGTGATAAAGTTTTATATCGTACCATCTATAATTTCAGATGTGCTTTCCGGGTGTGATTTTTGGAAAATATTCGGGTAAGCCCCCGAAATTTTTGCTAATTTAGAACTGAGCACACCACCACCATTATTTTATAATTTAAATTCGGTGCTCAACTCATAAATACACACGATACAAAGTTTTGATTCTTTGACACAAAATGAGAAGGAAGTGGCAAACGCTATAGTAGATAAATTCTCAGAGATTTCTTCGGATAGTATAGGGTTGGGGAGAACATCATTAATAGAACATGTTATCGATACGGGTGACGCTCAAAAAGGTCAAACAATATCCGCTGTCACCGGAGAAAAAAGAGGCTCTAGGAAAAGAATTAGACATAATGTTGGCTTTAGATGTAGTTACTACTAGCGAAAGTCCGTGGAACAACCCAGCAATTTCTGTCAAAAAATCCTCGGGGGAGTGTAGACTAGATGTTAGTTAGTTCTAGTTTTTGGCGAATTACGCTAAGTGAGTCGTCCCAAGAAAAAACAGTTTTACAGTACCTGGTAGAGGACTATTCAAATTCAAAGTAATGCCATTGGGGTTGTGCGGTGCTCCAGCACGGCAACAAAGATTAATGGAATGGTTTTTAATAAAAACTTTCGTCCTGATACTCGTATCGACAACGGCATGGTATTCTGTTATATCGATGATATTGTGATTTGTTCGTCAGATTTTGAAACACACCTGATATTGTTAAACAGAGTCTTAGAAAAATTAAAAATGGCAAATTTTCAGGCATATTTTGGCTCAGCACCAATCACAATAATCACAGACCATGCGGCATTAAAATGGTTCTTAAACTTAGAAAATCCGTCAAGGAGATTGGCCAGATGGGGTTGTACATTATCGCAATTCAATTTCGTAATTGAGCATAGGAAAGGTTCCAAAAACGTAGTTTCAGATTCATTGTCTAGATTAATAAATATTGATGCCATTAATAACAAACAACATACCTAGAGTAAATAATAAATACTCATGTCCCGGATGATTGGTATGATCAAATATTGAAGAGGTGTAAGGAGCATCCATCAAATTACCCGTAAATCTAACTGAGAACGAGTTAACTTTTGCCCGAAATTTGAACTTTTGAAAATTGACGAGTCACCTTCTCGTGTGAATGTAAAACAGTAGTCTGCGTCAACCACTACCAATAAAATAATCGAATATATTTTTTATAATTATAATATTTGGATCCAGCATTCGGAGGGCAAATAATTCTAATATGTTTGCCATCAATGGCGCCAACACAATTAGGAAAATTCGCTTCTTTGTAGAATTTCTCAGCAATGTTTATCCATTTTACCTCATTTGGTGTTGGCATTTCTAAAGGTGCCAATTCTTGCCATATAGCTTAACAGGTTTCTTTTACAATAAATGGTATGGTTTTTCGAGAAATTAGAAAATCATACTCCAAATCAGTGAAAGTTGCTCCCGAAGCCAAATATCTGAAAAAGAAATAGATGCGACATTAACATATTTCTTCTTTTTTGCAGTTAAAGATCTGATGAAGAAGTGGAAGAATATTAGAGATAGTTATATGAAAGAAGTAAAATCAGAAACTACCACAGTGTCGGGTCAATCGGCTCCAAAAAAAAAGATATTTATACTTGTCCTTTTTACGCCCTACCGTCAGTACTGTAGATGAATGAGAGTCCAATGTATCTCCAATACACTTTATCACAAAGTCAGGAAGAAGATAATTTGATGAGACCACCTCGACAAAACCAAGTTTCTCCCAAAAAAAAAGGAACAAACGGAAAGTACCCAAATTCCTCAAATAACAAAAATTTTGAACGAAAGTTTACAATTACAAAAGTTAAATAACGATAGTGACGCAAAAGGAAATCGAGCATTTCTTATGTCCTTTGTACACATTATGGATTCTATGACTCCAGATTTGGCTATGGAAACCAGATATGAAATTACGAATTTATTCAGAAATATACAAAACAACGAAAGAAACCGCAGTATTCCTGGCAACTTGTCTGAATTTCTTTACCAGAGAAACCAGGATTCATCTGGGAGCTCTGGCTCTAGAGCATTCACGAGACATTATCTCCAATGAACAGTAGTGTCGCATCGCCACAAAACGATACTGCTTCGGACACATCAACGGAAAATGATGATTATTTTAATGTTCTGCAGTACTTACCCTAATAAAAAAGATTACATAATAAAATAATGTTATTTTATTTATCTGAGAGTTACAGCCAAACGTTCTGCAGGTGTGAATTGTGATGGATCTTCGCATATTTGTATCCTGTTTCTTGATACGTTGGCTTATAATTGATAGAAGTTCATCAAATGAGTTCACAGACATTCTGTAGTATGAGAAGAACTTATTAGGGTTATCGCGGTGTGCACTAAACATTGAATGAAATATTCCCAAAGTTAAACGATTACTTAACACTGGTTCCACCCACACATTGCGCTTTACTTTATTTTTTAATAATTCTATTGATATGAGAGCTGTAAGCGCAGTTATCATTGGCGGATCCATGTTGAAATGAACAAAAGGCAGCGATCTTCTTCTTCTTCTTCTTCTTCTGGACCTTTTCCGCACTTGGAGTAGTCTTCCGTTGTACGTGGGAGATCCTGATGCGGCTCCCTGCTGGATCACTCGAGCCAGCCCAGCTCCCTCCAGAAGCCAAAGAGGCCGTCCAGGTCGCCTAGGACTTCTAGGAGAGTTGCCGGGGAGCCAAGTTGTTCTCTGCGTTGGTCGGATACACCCTTGCATTTGAGCAATACGTGCATCGGTGTCTCGTCCTCCTCCATGCAGGCTCTGCACAGAGGACTGTCTGTGATACCTAGAATGTGAAGATGTTTGTTCAGTGGACAGTGTCCTGTTATCATTCCTACGACTATCCTAATTTTCTTTCTTTCTAGCCGTATAAGTCGTGCTGAGAGTTGTGGGTTTAATTGTGGTATAACTGACTTTGTGTGTTTGCAGTCTGTTGTGTCAGCCCATATTTCGGCATGCGTGATCGAAGTTTGCTTGTGTAGCCATGACTTGTACTCACTAAATGATATCGGAACAATCGGTTCTGGTCCCGATACCGTGATGGCGGAGGCCCGGCGTGCCAGTTCGTCAGCTGCATCGTTACCTGCGTTACCGCTGTGGCCTTTTATCCAGCGTAGAGTAACATTGTTTGTGCTGGAGATTGTTTTTAGTGCTTTGTGACAGTCAAGTATGAGCTTTGAGGTGGTCGAGCTCTTGGCTATTGCTTTCAGTGCCGCTTGGCTGTCACTTAGTATGTTAATGTTGAAGTCTGTTACCTTTCTGTTCGCGATGGCGGTGGCCGCTAACTCGATGCCGACACATTCCGCTTGGAAGACGGAGTTGTTCTTACCGAGAGGGTAGGCCATGTTTATACTCAGCTCTGAGCAGTGCACTCCTGCACCTGTTCCTGTGCTGGTCTTGGATCCATCTGTGTAGACATCTATTGCGTTTGTGGTCTCCTTGTGAGTTCCCTTGTTTGTTTTAATTCTGTATGTCTTGTCCATCACATATTGTTTCCGTGTTTTGTCACATATCCATCCTTCCAGAGGGCACTTCACATACTCGTGTAGGAGTATCTTTGTGTGGCCTGTCTGGGTTTCTTTCCAGAGTCCCTGGGTTTTTAGTCTAAGTGCTGTCAATGTTGCTTCTTCTTTTATGTGTACGTGTAATGGTGGGATGCCTAGAATTACTTCTAGCGCTGCTGTTGGTGTTGTGCTCATACAGCCAGTAATGGCCAGGCAGGCTTGTCTCTGAAATTTTCGCAATTCTTGTTGTGTTGTTGTTTGGATTGTTCTCGTCCACCATACGATCGCTGCATAGGTAAACGAGCTCCTAACTACTGTTAAGTATAGCCATTTCATGATGTGAGGTTTCAACCCCCAGGTTTTTCCTATCATACGTTTGCATTGGTTTAGAACTATTGTTGATTTTTGTATCTTGTTGTCTACGTGGCTTTTCCAGTTTAGCTTGTCGTCCAACGTTACTCCTAGGTATTTTACTTGTGTGGATAACGTTAGATTAGTGCCAAACAGTGTTGGAGTTTTTGTGAAGTCTGGTTTTCTTTTGTTAGTAAATAAAATGAGCTCAGTCTTATTCGGGTTGACTGACAGTTCATTTTCCCTGCACCATTTTTCAATAATTCTAAGAGCGTTTTGCATAATTTGACATAGCGTATTTTCGTGTTTTCCACTAATCAGGATAGTGAGATCATCAGCATATCCTATCGTGAAATATCCATTGATGTTTAGTCTGTTGATTAGGTCGTCGACTACGAGGTTCCACAGAAGTGGCGATAGAACCCCTCCTTGTGGGCATCCTTTGGCGACTATTCCTCGAGTTATTCCGTTTATGTCTAGTTGGACCACCCTCTTTTCTAGAAGGGCTCCAATCCATTTTCGTAGTGTATCTGGCGCTTTGTACGTCTTTAAAGCTTTGTCTATGCTTTTGAACGTTGTCTTGTCGAAAGCACCTTCGATATCTATGAAAGCGCCTAGGGTTGATAATTTGTTATGGAGGCCATGTTCTATTTTACCTACCACAGTGTGTAAGGCAGTTTCCGTTGATTTGCCTGTGGTGTAGGCGTGCTGGTTCTGGTTCATGGGTAAGTTACACAGGGCACCGTCACGTAGGTAACGGTCTCCTAGTCTTTCTAGTGTTTTCAATAAGAATGAAGTTAGGCTGATTGGCCTGAATGATTTTGGTTCAGTGTAGTCGCTTTTACCTGGTTTTGGTAGGAAGACTACTTTCACCTCCCTCCAGGATTTTGGTATATATTTGTATGCTATGCAGGCCCTGTAGATTTTGACCAGCCTCGGTGTTACTTGTTCAAGTCCCCACTGTAAGAGTGCAGGAAAGATTTTGTCTGTGCCTGCTGATTTGAAGGGGTGGAAGGTGCTTATTGCCCATTTCACCCGTTCTTGTGTAACTATCTTATTTGCGACTTCCCAGTCTTCCTTTGTTGGTTTGATTGGGTGCTCCTCTTTCCATCCTGGTGTGTTAACTAGTTTACAGTCAGGGAAGTGCGTATTGATTAAAACTTCGCTGACTTCCTTGTCATTTGTTGTGTATTGGCCGTCGGCTTTCTTTAAGGAGCCTAGGGTGTGGTTGTTGTCATTGGCGAGGATTTTCCTGATCCTATTCGCGCTGTCATTTGATTCTATGTTTGTGCAGAACCTTTGCCATGCCTTTTTGTCTTTTTGTCTCACTAGTTTTTTGTACTGATTTTGAAAATCTTTATAGTTGTCCCAATCTTCTTCTTTCCTTGTGTTCATAGCTCTGTTGAACAAGTGTCGTAACCTTTGCCTTTTCCTTTCTAGGTCAAGGCCCCACCAGCTGTGCTTTGGTGGTTGCTTGGTTTTTTGTGTTTGTATTGGGCAAGCGGCTTCGTAGCATGTTGATATGTGTTCAGTGAGTCGTTCCACATATTTGTCTATGTGTAAATGGTCTTGCAGTGTAGCCATGTCTTGGCTTCTCATCTTGTTGCTTATTAATGTTTTATATAATTTCGGGTTTGTTTTCCTAGGGTGTCTGCGTGGTATTTCTTGTATTACTTCTAGATCCAGTTCAAAACTGATACGTCTGTGGTCTGAGAAGGATGGTTCAGCACTGACGTGCCAGTTTTTGATCTGATGTGTTACACCGTTTGAAGCTAAAGTCAAGTCGATTATAGTTTGGTATCTACTCGAGACAAAGGTAGGTTCTGTCCCCCTATTAATTATGTTGAGGTTAGTGGTAAGAAGGTAGGAAAGTAATAACTCACCTCTTTTGTTGTTTGTTAGGCTTCCCCAGAGGGTGTGGTGTGCGTTGCTGTCTACTGAGATGATCAGGTCCGAGTTCTCCTCCTCACACTGCCTCACCAGGTCGGAGACTTCTTTTGTTGGTATGTGTCCTTCTATTGGCATATATAGGGATGCCAGTATTAGTGGTTTCGTCGTAGCTCCCTGTTGTATTCCATTTTGGATTTTAACTGCTGTTAGATCTCTGTAACAGTATTGCGTTAGTAGCGATGCTGTGATACAGCGTGGTATGTATATACATGTACGAGGCGGCTCATGCAGGCTGTTATAGTACAACTTACCATTGCAGTTGCTGAGGCCGCATATGCGATTCGCCCTGACCCACGGCTCTTGGATCAGGACAACGGTCTCTGGTTCTACCTCCAGCAGTCTCCTGAGGTTGGCCGTTGCAAGGTGTTTGTGCTGGAGGTTGGTTTGGAGTAACTTTATGTTACCCATGGTTTCTCTCCCCCTGTCTTCCCTCTACTTTTGAGCCTCAGAGGCCCACTTTTCCAGCCATGATGCTGGAGGCGTTGTCGTGTCCGTGTCTGAGCTGGCTGTTGGGGGCTCCACCCATGGTGTACTTACATACGGATGGTGGGGGTTGTTGTCCAACAGCAGCGTCTCCATGTCGAGATCGCTGCTGTCCGATTCAGCCATGTCCTCTGGTTTTGCGTTGTCGGTTTTGTCTTGTCCGGTGTCTGCTTTGGTAGTTGTCGTAGGTGTTATGTTTGGTTCTGGCTTATTAGGTGCAGTTGGGGGTACCTCACTGAGACTATCCCCGTTGAAGAATCGCAGGTAGATTGTCCCCGTGGAGTACGATATCTTCCTACCCCTAGCCATTATGTCGTCTATTTGGTTTGTGGGTATTCCTAAAATGAGGAATACCCCCGGAGGTGTGTTGTTTACTTTTTGGTGGGTGTACAGGGTCCACGTTGACACTTTGTAGTGCGGGTTCTGGAAGGACAGGACATCGTGTAGGAAACCGATATCCTCATCAAAACCCGGCACATACAGCGCAGCCCGAACTTTAGGTGGAATGTCGGACTGCTTTATCAACGTGTACCCTGTCACCCCCTCCCTGGTGGTTGTCAGTCTGGGTGTGACCTCACGTAGCCATGCAAGGTCGTTGTCAGTCTTACACCACATCTTCAGCACTCCGTCGCTAAGGAAAGCCTTACCGACGAACTGCGGAATATGCGGTGTCTGTGTTCCGGTTGTTAGACAGGATTTGGCTCGGCGCACAGCTGCAAACACTTCTTTTTGTATTTGCATCTGTACGTCGTCCGCCTCCTGCTGCGTCAAGTCCTGTCTAGGCTCGGCAGCGATCGCAACGCCAAGGTGAGGCTGTGTCGCCATGGCGTACGAACCTGCCGTGCGTGTTCGTCTTTCTGTTCGTGACTTTTTGTTTTCCCCGCGAGGTGAGACACTGTCTTCGAGCCTATTCCGCTTGTATGCGGTTCGGCTCGTCGACGGGGCGGGGCCTAGGCTCCTGACGCCAGCCGCTCCGGTTGGGTGCGGCTGTCGCGGGGCCGAGATGTTTGTGCTGTTTGCGTTTTCGATTTTTTGTTTTTGTGGCTGGAAGCTGAAGGGCACCGGCCCTTGTGTTAGGTTAGGTTAGGCTAGGTTAGGCTAGGTTAGGTAAGGCAGCGATAAACCGCGTCCCGTGTAGTTTGATGGTCTGCGGCAGCTTTGTCGAGCGGTTTCCCGCGACGGGAGAACCGCCCGTGTAGCCTCACCCATAAAGTAATTCGCGAACGAACAGAGGATAAGGTCTAACAATCATTCTCCCAGCACTCATCCTGGGTATAAGTATACTAGGGCATCATCTTATTGATATAGAGGTATCACTAGGTAGTTTTTACAGGTAAAAATCTTCAGAGGAGAGAGGGGAATGCAACGTGGCGTTGCACAGCGCGGACCACGTGACATCCGGTACGAAGCCCATCGAATGTTCTCGAAGGATGACTCAGCAGGCAATCAGCGTGCGGCGATAAGAAGCTCGGCTCCCACCGCGTCGTGGCGCGCGATTGCATCTCATCCAGATCCACGTAAATAGATGTCAGCCGGCAGTCTCGCGGCAGACACCGCTATCGGTGTCGGTTTTCGGCGAATCCCGGGCAGACGTTCGGTGCTTGCCTCTTGGCTCAGGGGTGAACCGCACCCCTCCGCGTGTCTCTTTCTTTCTCTCTCTCTTCGCGATTGCATCTCATCCAGATCCACGTAAATAGATGTCAGCCGGCAGTCTCGCGGCAGACACCGCTATCGGTGTCGGTTTTCGGCGAATCCCGGGCAGACGTTCGGTGCTTGCCTCTTGGCTCAGGGGTGAACCGCACCCCTCCGCGTGTCTCTTTCTTTCTCTCTCTCTTCTTCCGGGTGAACTATCATATGAAATGCCATATAATAATGTATGCAGTACTTCAAACGAGTGTCAAAACAGCATCGGATCCAGTCTGAACCAGTTATACCGAGAAATAAGTTCAGCATTAAACACCATACCAAATTTTGAAACAGAAAATAATTTTTGGAACGTCCTAGATGACTGGAGAGGACTGAACAAAAATAAAAAAAGTAATAATGATGACTCTCCCAAACGGAAATGAACTAAACAAACTTGTTTGGACGATTGCCCTGAATGGGACTTTCTGAAAGAATCAAGAGCAACACAAGCATCAGTCCTCTTGAATGGAAATATCGCTGGATCAGTTCGAATGAACAAAGTTTTGGTTAACCTAACCTCAACTTGTGCATTCGATGCTGTTTTCCAAGCAGTTCTAACTAACAAAATTTACCAGACGAATGTAGAGAAATCTGAGTGTCCATTAATCAAGATGGTATTAAGTGTTACTAGTAAAAAATATGTAACACGAGAACATTACGTCTAACGAGCTGGTATAATATCTGAAATTCCAATGTTCCAGAATAATGCATCGCTTTGTGGAGATGACATTAAAAGAATAGACGCAGAGTGTAACGCGGCTCATTTAGCGGAGTTTATTTTTAAGGTTCCGTACCTCATTTATTTTTATTAAAGGGCGGAAAATGGGGTTGCGACGCTGGGCTGAAATTGGACTCTCTAGACATAGGGATTAAAAAATAAGGGACTTTTTTTGCTTGAAATGGCTTCTATCAATCAATACTATGCCCAAATATTACTCATTATTTATGATTTTTTGACATACTTGACATATTTGACATATTTGAAGTAACAATAATAATTTTGATAAATATTTTCCTAATAAAACTCAATATTCTGGTAATAACATCGATCTACAGAATTGTCAACTGAGGAAGAAAACCACATCGCAGACGTAATTAATCTTTCGGCTGAATCTTTTAATCTTTGGGCTCTTACTCTTTTAGACTTGCGCATTGTTGTCCATAACTACTTATCAAAAAGCAGAAAAGACTATTCTTTTTTAGAGAAAAATGTCGGGTGAGCGATGAGCCCGTGCTTTTCTACAGCGACACAATTTTTCTCGAAGGGCAACACAAAATATAAAAAGAAATCGTGCTGCAAAAACAGTTGAAGAAATAAATGATTATTTTAAGAATCCTGAAAATACTCTTAAAGACATTACCGCAACACTAGCAATATTCTAAATTTTGATGAAACGAAATGGTATTATCATATGCGCGACCACTGTAGGGTTAAACGCGATAACAAACCAACGCATTGGCAGCCAAACTTAATTCTTTGGGCGATGGAGTCCAGAAATCATGGCGTAAGTTCATTAGACTTTTAATATCTTATTAAAGTAAAACATTGTTTGTACAAATTAAAAACTGTATTTAAAGTTCAAAATATATGTACTTGAAAATGTGTGATTGCGGTATGTTTGAATTTGGAAATGCTTTTCTACCCTAGGGCCGAAAGTACTTTCTCGCCCTAGGGAGAAATGAAAATGCTTATGCGGCCTAGGGAATATAATCGAATTTTCTGCCCGCATTTTGGGCATTAATGATCGCTTTTTCAAGCGAGTGAGATGGAAATATATTTGAAACTACATAAACAAAGGAAGTAATCAAGCTATTTTCAATGTGAGACTTGCTGTCTTGTTGCTAGCGATCGTAACATTAATGTCAGAGATAAGGTATCGACGTTTAAGGCGGGCCGATACGTGAGCAAAGCGTGAGTGAAGCGGCGTGGCGAATCTTTACCACTTCACGAGAGATATCCCGCTGCCACCCATCTTGCAGTGCACTTGTTAAATGGCGAGCGCGTTTATTCAATACAGCACAATTTCCGCGACAGAGTGGCGACGCGTCTGAAGACAAAATTGACAGCATTATTCAAACTCAGCGAAAGCGATAATTTTGCCAATACGTAATTTTATGCTGAAGTGCCGAAGGAATGCATCGAGAAAGGAATAGAAGCGTCGTGTACAGGGAACACCCATACCCATAGACAGCTTTCCAGGCGTGAATGCTGGAGACGCCCTGGGACGTATGTACACTCAAACACTGAGAATAGTCAATGAGATGCACCGAACAACATTCCGTGGAGCATGTGAAGCACGTGGGCTACTGAAAGATGACAATAACTGGGACTTTACTAAGGAAAAAGCTGTTCTGTGTCGCTCAGATGCCAAACTTAGAGATCGTCCAACTCTATGGGACAAATAGAGGAGTGCTCTGTCAGATGGTATCTGGCAACAAAGCACGCACGAAGAGAATATAATTAATGAGGCGTTAAAATTGATAGTACACAGTGTGGAACAAATTTTTCGATAAATATATCCCCAATAACAAACAATTCTATTCATGTAACTTGCTTGTTAACTGAATATAAATAAGGTTTTGTTCATAATCTAAGCGTAAAAAATAAGCTTACATCCACAAGGAAACACTTGCAGAAAAATTAAAATACAATGGTGGGAGGCTTTGGGCCTTTGGCCGTGGCTAGTTACCACCCTACCAGCAAAGACGTACCGCCAAGCGATTTAGCGTTCCGGTACGATGCTGTGTAGAAACCGTTGGGGTGACTTAACTAACCCCTTCCAAGTTAGTACCCTAACATCTTCGACTGCATCATCACTTCCATCAGGTGAGATCGCAGTCAAGTACTAACTTGTATAGCGTAAAAAAAAAATAATATATCTGGAAATACTATGGATTTTAGTTTGCCACCCAATATATAATATATCATTGTTGCCACCACAAATAATAACCAGGGTGTTCCTCAGCTATCAAAACATTTGTATGAATTGTAGCTCAGATGAAGACTGAATTTAATTATAATGAAACCCACCAAATGTTGATTCTTCCTATAAATATTATTCATGATTGTAAATTTTCTGATACAACGATAGAACCTAGCTTAAATGTAACAAAGAGTGACACATGTGATACCTTTTAAGCAATTAATTGGCTGTCTTATGAAGATTGCAGTGCTGACTAGGCCTGATATTGTTTTTTCTGTGAATTTTTTGAGCCAGTTTAATAACTGGTACAATGAGCACTGGGCCTATGCTAAAAGAGTTTTGAAGTACCTATATATTTACAAAAAAATATATCATATTGTTTGAGATTTTCTGCAAGACGTGGGAATAGATATTTAGAATCATATGTAGACTGAGATTGGGCCAGTAATATCATTGACCGATACTTCTTCAGACTATCGCTTTGTGCTATCTCTTGGGAAACCAAGAAGCAGACTCCTGTAGCCAACTCTAGCACAGAAGCCAAATATATGGGCATTTAAGACTTGTAAGGAAGCTATATACCTGAGTAATTTAATGTTTGTAATTACTAATGTTTTGTATCCTATACCAATAACAATTCTTCAATATAGCTTTCTTGGTCTTGTAAAATAATTACGTATGTATTGATAAAATTATTTGTGTTAACCAATGAAGTGCGAAGAGATCACAATGTCTGATCCAAAAGAAAGCAAGAAAGACGGAAAAATAAGAAGGAATTGGAACGAACTCACTCAAGGTCATGTCCTTGTTCTTTTGTTTCCGCGATGCAAACTCGCGAAGTCTCCACTGGGGCTTGATTCACGGTGTGGGCTCCCTTTTAACAGGAGAAGGACCATATGTTCAGGGGTTAACGTGTTTAAATTAAAGATGTTCTTCACTGTAGTTTATTGTGGTGCTTTATTTTTAGAATAAATGTGCGGACTGTAGTTAACGCGTGGTTTTGGAGCCCGCCGTGCCGTGAATGCGTCCCATTGTGTGTTGGGCGGAATGCTGAACGCCCGCCCCCGCGCTGCTCCCCGCCAGGGCCGGCACGTTCAGCATGCCAAGTACTGAACATAGGCTTTACAAGTTTTTTACACTTAAACCCAAACAATAACCCTAAGGCGACTCTGGAACTCATATGGTATGTGTTTGTATTTACCATCAAAACGTAAAGTTGATGTTGAACGGAGGAGACATTGCTAATCTTAGCTGGAACTGTCATTCAAGTTTCGTCACATAAGGATTGCCTTCGCAAGATGATAAGTCCCAATCCAACACCGTCGTGTCATTTAATGACTACAAAGACACCGCCAAACGAACGCTGTAATTCTTGTCCGGGTTTAAGTGCAATTCGAGAACATTTACAAATCATATTTGATAACAATCAAGTGATAGACGTGCAGTATGAAAAATGGAGTGAAACTACAGCAAAGGGATTATGGACGAAGTTAAAAAAACTTATGGACGACAATGGCTTAACGCGACGCATATCCCTGCTACGGAATCTGATAAATATCCGTCGAGAAAACAACCCTTCGGGGGCAAAACGGTTCTATTTAGGTCTTCGAGCCTTTGCTTAAACCACAGGTGAGATTAACGGGAATTCGCATAGTTTTATTACATATCTACGTACGCTAATCCACGAACCCCTTATTTGTAACTTCATTAATCCATTCTCATGTTTGTATGTGTTTTACATGTCTAGTGTTTACTTTGTTTGAGTATATAAAGTACTGTAAAGTTATTTGAGCGTGTTTTACTCACTTACGTAACCTACACGTTAAATTGCGTTCCAACATTCGTCATCAATACAGTCTATCTCTCTCTCGCACTAGGTAAATCCATTACGTCATAACTATACCTGTCCATGTTTAGCACTTGGTGGGATGCGAACCCCACGCTGCAGCCGCGCGCGGTATACCTCTTCTCCAGTACACTTTCAATATTCGTCCAGTGTGCACGTAGTCACTAACGACACCGTGCGAATTGTCAATTATCAAGTAAGTACCACATCTATATGTTTGCTTCGCATTTTGGGTTTTGACTTGTTCTCTATAAATAATAATATAAGCTCTAAAGGCGACTCAGCGTCTGGTCCCCTAACTATCCAACCGTGTGGCGGAACGTACGGTGGAACTCCGCGGTATACGAATCATCCATATTTAACATTCGCCATTTTCCCCGCATTCCATTCACACCGCTCCACCGCTACCAGTAATTAATGCTACAAATATGGCGCCCGAATGAAAAAGTCTAACCAGTCA
Organism: Coenonympha glycerion; assembly: GCA_963855885.1. NCBI lineage: Eukaryota > Metazoa > Arthropoda > Insecta > Lepidoptera > Nymphalidae > Coenonympha > Coenonympha glycerion. The sequence goes on from OY979631.1 coordinate 3,801,406, forward strand.
CTCAACCCGCTCCCGCGATTATCAAGTTTAGCATCATTCAATAAAAACATTCTATATCGCTAACTTCCGTTAAATATAAACTTAGCATAATCTGTGCTGTGTATAAATGTCTCTCTAAGATTTCTTTATCATCTAGCAACATATTATCTATATCTGGTACAGATAATAACTATGGTTCTGTTTATGCCAATTGACTACCGATGGTCTATGACACATTGACGTTCAATACGTCAACCTGTCAAATAAACGTCTTTAGAAATTGACAGTTGACACATTAATACGTCAACCTGCCAAACAAACGTCGTTCGAAATTGACAATCGACTCATTAAAAAGTTTAACTCAGTCTTTTCAAGTTTAAAAGCAACTAGAACTACATTACTTAATAATTAAACTAGACCCATCGGAACATTGACATAATTAGTGACAGTGTATAATAATTAATTACTTGTAACATAAGTGTCAGTTTACCAGTGTAATCTCAAATAAGAAAAGTGTTTACCTGCGCGTAACCACACGTAGCGAGACCGTCATAAACTCAGTCACGACGCCTAAGGTAATTTAAATTATTATTTAATTCATACTCAATAACATGGATAAGTCATCCGACAAAACTGCCGGCCCAAGCCATACCCCAATAACTACGCAGACCATTCCCAGTGCTCAACTACCACCAGAGTCCTACGTTGAGACCAGACCCTGGCGTACACAGGCAAATATAACTTCAAACACGCAAGTAACATATTCAACCTTCACAACGCCATTTAGCACACCCACAAAAACAGCGCTAACACCACCATCATCGCTGAATAAAGAACCACTACCAGTGTATCCGGACCTCAACTCATCCACAAAGGCAGACAGACCAAATTATATTTAACATGCACAACCTTACTAACTTAAAACCATGGAATATAAAATATAACGGGAATTCATGCGTCTATGACCTCACCTCACCAGAGCCGCCAAACGATATAGTGTGGTGCAGGAATTTTGTACAATCCAATCAAAAATCAATGTGTGAATTTATTTATATTGAATAAGTTATTAAAATATTATCTGGATCGCTAATGCTGAATATATTTTTAAACAGAATCCCTCACATTTATTTATTTAGCAGAAAAGATCCAAACCCACTTTTCCACCATTATCTTTATAAAATTGTATTGCATATGCTAAATTAAAAAAAAAACTTTAAATACGAAAAATAAGCTAACTCATCATCATAATGCATATTATGATCTAAATGTATGAAATGTTTGACTAAACTCGGTTAAAACTTCATTCGTCTATAACTCAAAAAGAACTTCATGTGGATTGGATCCTTTTAGTGTAACTACGTCTAATTTTATAAATTATTATTTTGCCAAGGAGCAAAATCTGCTTACAGAAGTTAAAAAAAATTGCAGAAAGAGCTTCATTCAAACAGAAGCTAAATAAAGCAAGGAAATTAGTTTAAATTCATCATTTCTGAACACTATGATAGTTCAAAACATTGGCTAGCATTTTTATCATCATAAAAATGCAATTCAGAGAAATAAAGAAATTTGAAATGGGACGCAGGTTCACAAAAGAAAAAATACTGTCACTATCTTTGTACAAGCTCGGACCCAAAGCTTAAAGCTGGTTCAGCAAAGTTGATGCTGTCTTACCATCTGCGGTGACATCAAGTAGACTTGTGAGCAGAGCTGGCTTAAAGCCGAATTTGAACAAAAATATTTTCAATCAAATAAAAACATGCGAAAAATGGAAGAACATGAAAAGTTATGAACTCTTTCTTATATTTGATGCGATGGCGATTACTCCCCACTTCGACTACAATCAAAAAAGTGATAGAATATCGGGATTCGTGAATTATAAAGGAAAGCTAATAAGGAAAATAGCTAAACATGTTTTAGTCTTCATGATCGGAGGAATTATGTTAAATTGTAAACAACCAAATCACGGGAAGCTAAAGTGCTGGCACCGGGTCAAAAACATGTTGACGACCCACTTTTATTACGTACTGAAAATTTCTGAGTAGCAAATAAAGCACAATCCACACTTTATAGTGTGTGTGTGTGCGTTTGTGCCTGTGTGTGTATGTGTTTGTGTCTGTGAGCAAATTAATCACTTTAATATCGCAGTGCAAAGTTAGCGAAGTAACAAATAGGGTCTAAAGGCTCGGCCAAACCACCTCGTCCTTGCCAATGCTTCTGCAATTAACAAGGATTAATTCACTGTCTGCAAAGAAAAGTTTCTTATCGTTCCCCAACATGAAGTTACCATCAGAGATTATGCAAGAAAGTGTCACATCGGCCAAGGATTTCAGCATTGAAACTATACTGGAAAATGCGTCTCTACGAGTATAAAGTCAAACCTCATGTGTAACTCAAAATGTCACAAAAGCAAACTACTCCCTGCGTTCTTTGATTTGGTTTCTTCATTTGATTTTGTTGTTTCAGTAATTAATTTGTAGACTGCACTCACCCTGAAAGGATTGTACTGTTTGCACTATAAATTGTTTTGTAGATTTGGTTAGTTTATCACAAACTAGGTTGATTAGATTTCTAGATCGTTGCGATGCCCGGAAAAGGTCTTTCGAGGATCTATCTCAAGCAAAAGTAAAACGAGGCTTGCTCGATCTTTAGAATCTTTGGATGGAGCGATAGTCCGACGCCAAGAACAATCGCAATCGCGTCAGGCTTCTTGAAGAGCCACTGAATCACTTACTAAGTCAACACAGACGACAGGGGCAGGTAGAACGCTGCAGGAGGGCAGTAGAACCATCGTCTCAAAAACGTCAAAGGCTTGATGAACACAGAACGCCAAGCCGATTTGAGAGCGTCTATATCACCTGCTGAATCCCATCAAAGGAGTGCAGTTGAGGCAGAACGTTTAGCTGCTAGAAGGGCGCTGGAATCACCTTCTCAAAAACTTCAAAGGCTTGATAAACAGGCAGAACGCCAGGCTACTTTGAGAGCTGAATCGCCTGCTGAGTCCTAGCAAAGGAGTGCTATGGAAGCAGAACGTTTAGCCGCAAGGAGAGCGATTGAATCTCCTGTTCAAACACAGCAAAGGTTGGCTTCCCAGGCAGAACGCCAAGCAGGAGGCTTAGAGGCTCTTTAAGAGAATTTGAAACACCAGAACTACTACTCTAAACTTTATTATAATGAGATTTTTTATATAGAAATAGCCTATTAAAATACTTTTAAATTTTAAACAGATGTCGCGTACCTGAATTAGAAAAATGATGGGATGTCGAAAGATACTCTATGAAGAAATCGTGACTGGTAAATTAATACGCGCAGCAGCTATTGTGTTTTTGAGCTATGCCACGTTTCCCTGATCCGGTATAAAAAGAAAAGAGAACATTCTAAAGATGGAGCTGTAGTATTTATCGACGGGTTATGAATCTGCTAATAAGGTACTTTCAGAAGACCAGGAAAAGGTCATAGTAAAATATTTGCAAAGATCAGAAAAAAGCAGAAAAACAATGCTTTGCTGACGTGCATCAATTCTTAATATTTCTACAAATCTAAAAATAATGTGCACGTATAGCCAAGTAAACTAAGTATCAACGGATACTAGCTTATTGTTGTAAAATTAAAAATAAGCTCACAATTCGACACTTAAGGTAAAATGCTACAGTTGTCCCCGGACTACCCTACTTGCACAGTTGGATATAATACTTCAAGAAGTATTACGGTAAATAGGAGATGAGTGACTGATGCGTCATACGATGTATATTTATTGAACAATCTCGATACAAAAAAATGGCACATGGTGTTCGTATTAATAACGAAGACTCGGTCACAAGAATTTTTCAAGGAAACCAGAGCTAGCAAGAACAAGGACACCGGAACAAGTAAGAATGCAATAATAGGAAACAACCGAGTATACTGAAATATACCCGACTGATGTTAACGTTGCAAATGGAGACAAGTTAAAGCCGCATTTACATTAGGGGACATTTGTTGCGCGACTCTGTTGCTCGGCACGAAACGACGTGTCCCGCGCGATGTCGCCCGACGTCTCTTAGGACATTAATGCCTAGTTCGCATTATGCTAGTATTTTAGTCTAGTAGCGAGTAATTTAGTAGCTAAACGTGTCTGAACACCAAAGATTTAGTCGAGTAGGTTAGTAAATTATTTAGTCGAGTCGATCCATTTTATTCTATTTTTATCGGGCGAGTAGCACCTCCCACCACGCGTCTGTGCTCACTGGTTCGCCGGCTAAACAAGTCCGAACCTGTCGAATTAGTCGAGCTCATTAGTTGCCGAAAAAATTTCGTTTCGCTGGAGCGAAGATATAACTTTAAAATTTGTTTCCCTGTATGTCCAACATGAATGCTTGTGGAATTTTAAGTCCCCGCAATATAAAAATAAACAAATTAAACAATCCGCGTACTTAGATTTGGAAAACAAAATGAATGTGCCTGGATTTGGGGAAAAGGAGATTAAATTGAAAATTAAAAATATCAGGTTAGTGCCTAATTTTATTATTTTTCAAAAGCATATTTGTTACGATGATGCAATAAACTCTTTATTATTACTACTATTGTTGTTAGAAGTAGTTTTACATAACGAAATCCATTCCTTTTTAGATCGACCTACTCCCAGGAATTAAAAAAAATAAAGGACTCCAAAAAAATCAGGCGCTGGGACTGACATGGTTTATATTCCTTCAGTAAAATGGTTCAGTTTATTGGATGCATCCCAGGTACTCATAGACGATCGAATTTGGTGCGGCCGGACCACGAACGCGGTCCGCCACCGGACCATATTCGATCGTGTGGCGCACGGTCCGCCGAACATTATTATTATTATTAACGGTTCGGCCGGTTCGGAGCGCTTGCACATCGAACGCGGTGCGGTGCGGTGCGGTCCCGAACCGATACGATCGTGTGGACGGCGCACCGAACCATTTGTTGGTTTAGTTGCTATTGTGCCACCATACGCGCGACACGTTGCAACGTGTTCGCATCAAATATGGAGTGCCAAGAAGATCACATTGTTTCGGAGAAAAGAGCTATTACAGAACTGTTAGAGTTGTACAAAGACTTGCCTTGTTTGTGGAATAAAGGGCATATTGTAACAAAGATGCACGCAATCAAGCGTTGGAAATACTGTTAGAGAAATGGAAATCACATTATCCCCTGGCGACCATTAATGATATAAAGAAGAAATTAGAACATCTCAGAGCTGCGTACAGACGAGAACGAAATAAGGTACGTAAATAAAATAATATAAAACACATACATAAACAATAGGAATTTATAATTAATAATATTTTTTTGGTATAAGTATACATTTTTTTTTACTGGTATATTTTTTTTTTTTGAAAACGGGCTTATTTTTTTATTAATTTAGGTATTTATTTCGCATGGTTTTTTAGGTGGAATCTAGCAGAACTAGTGGAGCTGGAGTGGAAGACTTACATAGCCCGACACTATGGTATTACCAATATTTATGTTTTATGCACGAAAATTCAAACCCCACATCCGATTTTCTTGACAACATGGAAAGTAATACATCGATTGAGGTAAGAATATAGTGGTGAAGTGTAGTCATTAGAAATTTAAAATTATACTCAGAACTGAAACTCAAAAAAATTTTTTTTTCATCAAACCCATACGTGTGCACGGGGCATTTTTCAAAAAAGTTGTCCCATGATAAAAGTCGTTGTCCGGCCACTTTGATAGTAATTTGATCAAACTTTATGAAAAAAACAAGCTATTGTATATGTTTAGCAATATTGTATAATATTTAATCTTTTATAATTTAATATGTTAATTTCATTTTTAAGAGTTTTGAAAACATAAAACACCAAAAAAAAGAGAGGAAGTACCTTCTGACATATATGTCCCACTAACACCTTGTCATGTTTAGAGTAAAAAATGATACCGTCCAAAAATAGTTCATGAATATTTGAACACTGAGGTAGTCAAATATGATACTAATTTCAAATAAAAGCCCTAAAACAAAGACGTTACGGTTGAATTTTATTTAAAAATTACAATTTATTTGCTGTCCCGTGATAATGGCGTTAGCGGAATTTCCGCTTACGCTACTGGCCTTTCGAGGTCTTCGAATAAAAATTTTACTATTTGCAAAATATTTTCGGATTACTGGCAACATTTTTAGTCTATGGTAATCGCCATATTTGTGTTTTACAAAAGCAGTCGCCAGCAAAACGCAACAGGAGTGGTCACCTCGACTTGGTTCAAAAAATTTGATCCACCAACGATACTGATTTTAAAAGGTAAGAATTGACTGCGCATTTGTGTAATGTATGTTATTAGGGATATTTGTTATTCTTTACTTGGAAAGTAAAGTTAAATTTTGATTTTGAATTTTTAAGGGGAATATACGTCACCGCCATTACGCTACCGTTAACCACAGTCGCGTGAATGGAATTGAAAAGTAACGTAATGGAACAATAAAGGTGCTTTCACAGGAAGTAGGATTATCATCATCATCATCACTCAAACCACCATAAAAAGATAGAGGTAAGTTTTTTAACCTATGATGTATTCTGGTGTGTGAGGCATTATTTATGTTTTGTCTGTGTTTATGTTTGTAAATTGCATGCATGCAAATGCATATGTATGTGTGTGTTTCATTGTTTCCTCCTGGAATATCTCAGTAACCATAAAGCCTACAAACATGAAATTTAATAGGTATCAGTCAGTAGGTTTAGTGGGTGTCAGCTAAGAAACGGTTTAGAGATATTATCCCCCCAAGGGGGTGAAATGAGGGTTGGCAGTTTGTGTGAAACTGAAAATAGGCATTTAGGGTATCAGCTTCAAATAATGAAAATCTATGGCGAAACTATAAATATTGTTACTGTTAACTTGAAATTAGGAAGGTGTTTTTTTCTAATGGGTAGGTGTCAGATAAGAAAAGGTTTCGGGATAATCCCTGCCTAAGGGGATGAAATGGGGGTTGGAAGTAAATATGAAAGCCCTATGTTTTTGAAGTTAGAAAACTGAAAAACGGCATTTGTTAGGTTAAACAGATGCCATGCGTGCGAAGCCGGAGGCGTCTGCTAATTTTAATAATAACTCCACAAAAACTAATTTACATTACTGGATAACATTACAATGTGGTCGATTCTCTTGTGCAAAATCTCTAATCTAAATCTTCCATACGGAGCAGTTGGAAAAGGATAGCACTTAGCAGGAAGATTAATTTGTTTTGCTATAATCCGCTACTTGAAAATCGTAGAGTACGATTACTCTACGAGTTCGCATTGTGAAGTCAACATCTCCTGAGGATGTCCCGGTGTCGGTACGAAACGTGCGTCGAAGAAATTGTTGGAAGATTGTGTATGGTGTTCAATGTCGGCACTGTTCCTGCATTTTGTACCATACAGAATATTTTCAAGTAGCGGATTGCAAAACAAATTAATCTTCCTGCTAATAATGGATTTCCGCAAAATAACGCCTGCTTCCATTCAATAAAGGATAGCACTATTTTAAATTCGTTTAGATTAGAGATTTTGTACAAGATAATTAGCACTATTGTGTTAACTTTTTGGGTTGATTTTAGGCTTTCCAATATGCCGTTGTCAGCTGCTGAGAAATCTAAACGGTACCGAGAAAAAATTAAAAATGACCCGGAAAAACATGAAGCATTATAAAAGAAAGAATTAGAAAGACAGAAAAAACATCAAAAAAAAATTAAAGAACTTACTGAAGAAGAAAAAAATGAAAAACGAAGGCGCTGGAGAGCACAAAAACAGAAACAAAAAAAACAAAAAAAAACAGTCAACCACAGCCACAACCCCAAACTTCAGCCCATTTGGAGCAAAACCAGTCAAATACTACAGTAACTTGTTCATTTAAAATAAGATATAGAAAGCTACGTAATAACTATAACAAGGCTTTAAACAAGGTTCGTCAATGTCAAACAAAATTAGAGTTTAAGAAAAAAATATACCGCTTGAAAAATAAGTACGAATCTGAAATTAATGTTTTGAGCACAGAAAACAGTAAATTAAAAGCGAGGCAAGAAATTTTAGAAATATCATTACGACATGTATATGGCACATGTAATAAAACAAAAGATAAACAACTACTTAAAACCATTGTTCTAAAACAGGCGAGTGTTTTAGGAAAGACACCAAAAAGTAATATTTTAGGCCTAAAAGGACGAATCAGGAAAATAACAAATATAAAGCTACCTACCAATAAGAAAACTCACGAAGAAATTATTAAATTTTATTTAAGAGATGATATTAGCAGGTGCACAGCGGGAAAAAAAGAAACGAAGACCAAAGAAAAGAAAAAAACACAAATACGATATTTAGTAGACACTGTAGTGTTATACACTACCACTCAATCAACCCTTCAGTAACCCCAACCTATTAGTTGACAAACAGTTGCCTCGCCTGTAGCTTACGCCCACCTTCAAACCCCAAAGCACGTCACTAGATAATAAATCGGAAAAAGGCACATCACTAACGAGACGTAGCCAACAGTCAGTTAGTCGCACTCGGACAACCGACACTCTCGGACGCGTCCAGTCCCTCCAACTTAAAACGGCTCACTAGGCCACTATGTGAAGCCGCATCAGGGCTCCAGACTTCCCCTGGAGTGAGCACAAGTTTGCTGGTCGCTTCGCGACTGCCTTAAAATGGGCATCTAAGCCTCCTCGCCCGCACATTGCGACTGGTGCGAGCGACCTTTTTCCAACATGGCTGATCGCGCCGCGTGATCGCCATATTTTTATATAGCCAGTGCTTTGGCGAACGTTCGTTTTAGCTCTGGAATCCTACCGCTGATGTAAAGTAACAATAAGTGAAGCAGTGTGGTGAAGTGAAGTGATCGTCGAAAAAAAGTGACGCCTTCGGGCGAACGAGCACGCCGCACCCGGTCGGACACGTGGTCGGGAGCACGACCACCAGCCCTGCTCCTGATGGTACAGCAGTGAGACGCCAGCGCGTACCCCGTACGCCCCTGCTGGTTGGCCGGTCACCCCTGCCAACTCTTCACGACGTGCGCACCTCGGAACGCTGGACAATCCGTATCGTAAACCCCTTTTTTTCTGTGGACTTTCACCTACCCCTTTTAGCGAGCGCTTCCTATTAGAGTACTTCGTCACGCAATTATCGTCAAGAACGGGAATAACTCGACCTCGATTTCTAGACTATTCGCCTAGCGCTTTAGCCAGTAAGCCAAACGCATGTACTACTAACCCAATTTAAATTCTAAATACAATTGTGAATGATTTTCTGATCAATCTCTTTGTTTAATTTAATTCCCGACGACCCTGGAGTTACAGCCTCGACGAGTGACGGATTCACGAACGGCCCTTGATCCGTAAAGGTTCAAGCTGGACACCGGCCCAACTATCTTCCTTCCATTTAATAGTTAATGTAGGTAAGTGGCGTTGATCGGTCATCCTTGCCGACCGTAGTCGCAAACGCGAGTTAGTACCACGCAACGCTACAACACAATACAAAATTTGTACGAAATTTATAAGAAAGACGGCGGGTCATGCAGCTTTACCACATTTTACAGATGCAAACCGTATTATATTTTGTCTCCAAAGATTACTAGTAGAGATACTTGCTTGTGCGTTAAGCACAGTAACTTCGAGTACATGTTTAACGCTATGAAAATTAAAGGCATCTTACCCTACAAGAATATTAAGGAACTGTTGGAAACTGTCACATGTGACACAAGACGTTATGAATGTATGCACAATAAATGTAACAATTGCCCTAAAACAATTTCGTTTGATGAGCTACAGTCTGATATAATTTGGTACAAATGGGTCAGAGTTAACCATGAGTATGAAAAATCTGGCAAAATATTAACTACAAAAAAAACTATTAAGCAACAAATAAAAGGCACTGTCCGTGATATCATAGATGAATTTCATAAAAGTTTACCGTCATTTAAAACTCACTATTTCAATTGGATAGAGCAGCAGCGACAATACAGAGAATGCATAAAGGACATGAAAGAGGACGAATTAGTAATTTTATGCGATTTCTCTGAAAACTTTGAATGCAAATATGGAGAAGAAGTCCAATCCATACACTTTGGTGCATCAAAGAATACTATTTCGTTGCACTGTGGGGTAATTTATCTTAAAGAAGCCAATCATTTGTATCCGTATCTGACAATAATTGTCACGAGCCGCATGCTATTTGGGCGCACTTATTTCCAGTTATAAAATACGCAAAAACGATAAATGTCTCTGAAATCAAGGCAATACACTTTTTTCTGATGGTCCCTGCAGTCAATACCGTCAGAAATTTTTTTTTTACCTTTTGAGTTTATTTACATCAAAATTAAAACTCTCACATGCAACATCGTCTTTTTCGGAGTCAGGCCACGGTAAAAGCGTCGCTGATGGAATTGGTGGTGCTGTGAAGAGACAACTTGATAAAAGAATATCATACGGTCAAGACATTAGAAATGCCACCGAAGCCTTTGAGACTTTGCAGAGTAATATGAAAGTAGTGAAGTGTTTTTATATATCAGATCAAGATATTCAAAATATGCACCGCCTGATTCCCAACAATATTCAAGCAGTTCCTGGCACAATGCAACTTCACCAAGTAATTTCTACAAAATGTTATAAAATCAAGTATCGGAATCTGAGTTGCTTCTGTGGAGAAATCCGTGGTTTGTGTGAGTGCTATTGTCCCCGAACACACGTTTTTAGCAATGTATCGCAGGTAGAGGAGAGAGGAGAGGTAGAAGAAAGAGGAGAGGTCGAGAGGAGAGGAGAGGTAGATAAGAGAGGAGATTTTACACAGGACATTTCCGACGCTCCTGTAAATGTTGTGACCAAGGAAACAGTTTCTGTGATTTTGCCTGGGTCCTCAACAGAAATTAATGAGTACCATCACCATCGGACTGAGTCCGATGGTGATTTTAATATAGTTATCCCTGACGTGAATATCCAAGAGATTGCCTTCCCTCCTGTGAACATTGTGACCAACGAAAAAGTTCCTGTAATTCGTCTTCGGTCACCAACAGAAATTTTGAATAGAAAGAGGTTTAAGTCTTCAAGAACTTTTGTGTGCCATATTTGTAAGAAGCGACAGCCTTTTCACATACAAAGTATGGTAAAATGTATGGTATGTAAGAATTGGGTGTGTTTTAAATGTAGCGAAACCACCTTTTTTGACTACATTTGTCCGATTTGTCTTGAAGACTGATTAATAATTATTATAAGACTGATTATTTTATAGTACATTACTGCAGTGGCCAGCAAAAGAGGCATTGATGGACTCACGTATGTGTGCCTCGGCTTCGCCTCGGCCCACATTTACACGTTCGTCCATCAATGCCTAGTTGTGGCCAAGGCTTGTATAGTAATTTTCTCAAACAATGCGCGGAAATTTAAACTAAGTAGTACCTGGGAGAAATTTCCAAAATCAATCACGAACAACAATATTTTTTTCCGAGATCATTGGTTTTTTTTTTCAATAAATAACTTCCAAATTGCAAGAATAATTAATTTATCACACTAATTTTGTTTACTTCAACTCATTTTGGCAAACACAAACAGTTTTTAAAATCAATAACGAACAAAGTAATAAATAATTCTCCGCCATATTGTTAATTTGTTTTTTTTTTCAAGTTGGCCAACATGTAGGCCTAGCGTTTAGAGCATGCAATTCAAAATTTAAATAGAACCTTTGCTAAGTTACCTCCTTGGTTGTAAAATTTTGGAAGCAAAATATCGTTCCATGTTTAAATAACACGACAACTATGAGTTTAGTATGTAATTTATATGACAACTTTTGGCAGTCGCTGATTGGTCGGTACAGCAAGTTCGGTTTATCTTGCCTAATTTTGCAAAATAATGCTCAAATTTCCAAGCATGTTTGAGAAAAAATCCTTTAGTTTAGGTATACAAGGTGGCTAATTCTTGTGGGTAACAAACATTCAAACGAAACTTCTCGTTTTATAATATAAATATAAACAATAAAAAAAAAAAAATAGATATTACTATGATGATTAACTACGTAATAATATTTAATTTGTAATGCTATTTTTTTGTCGAATTATGCACGATGCCTTATGTTTCCTAAACGCGATTTTGTATTCCACTATACGTCACTGTCCTATTTTTGATAAAGATTTATTTTTAGAGTAATGGTTTTAAAGTCAGAGATATATAAATGTTTTAATGTTTAGAAATGTTATTAAATAATAAGTATTTGTCACAATTTAATATTAAAATAATTATAAGAAAATATTCAGTGTTTTGACAATTTTTTTTAGTACAAAGTATCCAAAAGTAGCGTTAAAGAAAATGTTTGTTAAAAACTTCAGTTCAATTTGATGTTATATGTTTATTTTAATAATTTTTAGAATGCTGATTTGGTTAATTTTTCAACATTACAGATATTTAATGTACAACTTGTTTTATTTTCCTGGAAATCCAATAAAAATACAGTAACGTAATGGAACTTCAATCGGGTGGTATGAAATTAAAAATGAACATATTTTCAATTATAATAATTATTTTTAATAAAATTTACTATTTTTATATAGTTTATACTGTTTATTTACTATATAATTACATTTTAAGGCAAAACTAATTTTTTATTTATGTGGAATTCCTATTACGCTACCGACAACTTTTTTGAAAAATGCCCCCGTGTACTCATCTAGGGATTGGTCGTCAAAAATGATATTGAGGTTTCTAATATCATTTTTTTTCTAAACTGAATAGTTTGCGCGAGAGACCATTCACCATTCCAAAGTGGTAAAATGTGTGTCCCCCCCGTAACTTCTAAAATAAGAGAATGATAAAACTAAAAAAATTATATGATATAAACAATTTAGTTATTATTTATTTATTAAATATTCAGTACATTAATCATTTTATCTTGAAAATCAACCCTTCCTTGATTGTTAAAATATTCCGTGAATATCTGCCTAACAGAATGACCATCTGCAGTGCGTTGCCTTTCTGTTCTATTAACACTCACTGAGTTGTCATTTTGCCGCCAATCTCCTGGCCGAAAAGTATTCACAAACTTCGATGATGAATTCGGAAATAGTTGATTTTCCGAGTCTAAATATATGTGTGAGTGTCCTTAAACTACACCCAGTAGCAAGAAAGTATAGAACTGCTTGTAATTTTGTAATTGCAGGAATCGCACTTAAACGCTGAATTTGAGAATGTATTTTAATTAACAGAAAATTTACACAACTTTCGGACATTCTCAAACTGTCGAAGTATTCTTTGGGATCTTCCAATGCTAATTCCTTCAGAAGACAATTAGTAGCTCCTAGTTTTTCTCTTCTATCGATCCATTTTCGCACCCATAGCTTCTTTTTATTGATCACACAAATTTCGTCATCCACCTCTTCTAAAATAGCCGTTGCGATTAGCTTACCTAGTTTATTTACTTTCTTGCGTTGTAGGCTGTTCATCTTGCAAAACACCACTCACTTGTAAACTGTACTCGAGCGAAGTGCGAACGATTTTTGGGCAGTAGCGAGTAGTTTAGCTTACTAAAATACTCACCACTCGACTAAATACTAAAGTAGTCCGAACTAGGCATTACGCCTAAGGGCCTTCTTACGAGTACATTACGTTACGATCACTACAATATATGTCGGTGGTTACGATATTTGCAAACGATTAGCAACCTACGCGAGTCTCGAAGACGAGTCGCTGAGGAGTATCTCACATACATTTGTGTGGCGATTCGTACACTTCGCTACCCGTATCGTACGCGTCTCCAACTAGTCTCGCGATATCCGCCGTGTCGGTCGCTCGCGACCCGCGTCTCCTACGAATCAGCAGTTCAACATTTAATTTGTTCAAGATGTAGAAAAGTATCCATGTCTATACAATAAAAAAACTGAGAAGGAATGGTAAGAAATTGGAGATAAAATTAAATTAACAGGTTTTGGTAATTTTTTTATCGTACCAGCACGTCTTCTACGGCACGCCGTGCTCGACTTAAGTACGAAGCGGCAAAACAAAAAGCGGAAATTGAGAAACAGCTTATAGAGAAAACACTTGCAGCAGATATTGCCACTTTAGCCAGTTGTTCTGGAAGCGTCAGGTCACAAAAACAGTCTGATCACACAGTGGAACAATAGTTCGAGCACAGCCACAGCCATCAAAACATGCGAGCGCTCTCACTGCCGGTGCATTCAGTCAGCGCCCCGCCTCATGTACGACCTGCATGACCGATAGGTCAGGAGCGCGTTGAGGAACATTAGCACAGACTCTAATCGCGAGAAAACAATGCTATGCCGACGCGGCTCGCTATAAGTAGGTAAATATTTACCAACACTCTCTGGCGATCCACTGGAATTCCTACAATTTAAAGAGTCGTTTAATGAGTCAACATAGGACGTTACCGACGGATCTGTCACGGTCACTGTGTTTCGTGCTCTTTTATTTTCAAAAATATTATAAATCTTCCTGTTTAGTTGGATAAGTTTGTGTGTAATTGAAGTAATCCTTGGGGTGAGAGCTATTTTCAAACAGTGATATCAAGAAACTGTGCTTTTTAATCGGTTTTAAATAGTGAAGATTTTTGCTGTGATATTGTAAAGAGGGTAGTACAGTATAATTCTCTTGTTTCTCTGCGCTAAAACAACTGTCATCGAACCTGCATATATACAGCGCCATCTCTGTGGAGCACTATTAGTTTCAACGCAAAGATTGTGGCGGTGCGAGCATCTCTGCGCAACAAGGTAAATCTGGACAAGCTGCTCCTCCAAAAATAAAGAAATATGTTCATTTTGATTCAAAGCTTTTCTATATCCTTACATGCAGAAACAAGAAACTAGTTGTAACCCATCATTATCGTGTGTTTTTACAAAAAATATATGTATTATAGCCTGTTTCTACACAGGAAATAACATTGTCTAACCCAGCTCAGAGTTCACAAACCACTAATAACAATACAACATCACTATAAAAAAAGAACTGTTCTCGAGACAACAATTCAACAGGATATGAAAAATTATTTGAAAAATAATTTTTCTCAAGGACCTCTCGTCTTTTTTTTCAGTTTTTACTTTCTGACAGTTTTTACCTTATATTCTATACTTATTTCTGACTCTCTTTCTGACTAAGCTCGCTATATACGGATCCCGCTCGAAGTTGCCGGAACCGGCAGCACGGCAGCATGGATCATGACAGCTTTGCACGCGGTGTTGTTGTCACCCACAGTAGCACTGATGACGACGCTACTTCGGCACGACACGACTGCAAAGCTGTCATTTGAAATACCTCATATAGTGGTAAGACTTGAATAAAGATTTTTTTTATTCCTAGCGCTTTGAAATTGAAGCAGTCCAGTCCAGGTCCAATGTGGGGGATGGGTACCATCCGGGCGCGAAAATTCAAATTTTATTTAGTTTTCCGCTTATAGCGGGCTAATTCACGGCAGCATGGATCATGACAGCTTTGCACGCGGTGTTGTTGTCACCCACAGTAGCACTGATGACGACGCTACTTCGGCACGACACGACTGCAAAGCTGTCATTTGAAATACCTCATATAGTGGTAAGACTTGAATAAAGATTTTTTTTTATTCCTAGCGCTGTGAAATTGAAGCAGTCCAGTCCAGGTCCACTGTGGGGGATGGGTACCATCCGGGCGCGAAAATTCAAATTTTATTTAGTTTTTCGCTTATAGCGGGCTAATTCACGGCAGCATGGATCATGACAGCTTTGCACGCGGTGTTGTTGTCACCCACAGTAGCACTGATGACGACGCTACTTCGGCACGACACGACTGCAAAGCTGTCATTTGAAATACCTCATATAGTGGTAAGACTTGAATAAAGATTTTTTTTTATTCCTAGCGCTGTGAAATTGAAGCAGTCCAGTCCAGGTCCACTGTGGGGGATGGGTACCATCCGGGCGCGAAAATTCAAATTTTATTTATTTTTTCGCTTATAGCGGGCTAATTATACATCGTGAGCTTATGGAGTTATACATTATACATTGGGCAATGAAGATAGATTATATCCTGGAAAATCCTTTCTTTTCATGATGATAGGAAAAAATAGATATTCATGCGGGAGAAGTACTCCTTCACGCCTTTTTATCTTGGAATCGGCTTCTTTTTATCCTGGGGTCAAATCAATAGTTTCCGCGGGGATGAAGATATATTTCGTCCTAAATTAACACAAGATCTACTTTTAAGTCCGGAAAAATCGATGGTTCCCGTGGGAATAAGGAAAACTAAAATTTACGCGTGCAAAGCCACGGGTATCTGCTAGTTATTTTATAAATTATTATTTTATCAAAATTATCGCTGCCATCGGGACTGGAACCAGTTGGCAGCGATAATTTTGATACAATTGAAAACATGCAGATGCATAAATATTATGCCCGCAAAATTCATTGCCATAGCCCATAACCCTACAAAAAAAAAAAAAGTCAAAATATCTTTATTTCACATAGGCCTAACATACAGGCTCTTGCGAACGTCGGCATGATATTTCTACTACTTATTGGCGAAAACCTTAATAAAATTTGAATTTTAAAATTTGAGTTTTTTTTTTATATTATAATGGATAAGTAAACTCAGAATATGGGTATCCGAACCACAGACCAAGGAATAACTTTATATTGACTAATCCGAACGATTTACGGAAACCTTTTTCGTACAAGCAAACAGTAGCGCCATCTGTCAAAATTCTATAGGCTGATTATAGATCAATGGGCTGAGCGAACTACAGCGTTGCCTTACTGTACAAGAAGCATTTTGGCACTTACAAACAGCAGCTGGCGACATGTTTTTGCGCCGTCCAGGGTAGGTATATTCCTTGGTCTGTCATTTGGATAATGCTAAAAAATAGGTTGCAGTGGCTTTACTTTTGCTTTTTGACCATATTATAGTTGGTTTTAAGTAGGTATATAGTAGACTACTAGGGCGCGTGGGTGCGCGGGCCACATGTGGCTCACAATGAAAAACATGTTACCGCCATGATGAATCTTTGTTAAGTGTTGCAATTTTAAGCAGAAATATTTGTTTTGTACAACTGAAAAAGCCATTTTTAAAGAAAAAATATAGGTAAAAACTGTTTTTTGTGATCTGGGCTATACCCAAGTATACCGTACATAGACCTAGAAGCTGTTGAATTCTGAAGGGCTTCACCCTTATCATTTTAGGCGCGTTCATGCCCTCCACGCGAACGACGTGCCGGCTAGGATCGAGTTTTGCCAGTGGCTGCTGAACAATCGCGAGCAAAATATTCTGTGGACTGACGAGACAACTTTTACGCGGTTGGACTGTTCAACCAGCACAATGAACATTTTTGGGCTTTCAACAACCCACACGTGATCCGCGAGTGTGCTCATCAGGTGCGTTTCTGAATTAATGCGTGGGCTGGAATAATTAACGGCCACCTTATCGGCCCTCACTTTGTGGAAGGACATTTGACCGGAGGTATGTACCTGGACATGCTACAGCGCGTCATCCCGGATCTGCTCGACGACGTTCCCTTGGCATCGCTGCAAAATTTATACTACCAGCACGATGGATGCCCAGCACACTACGGGACGTGCGATCGCATTTGAATACAGTGTTTGGGCAACGCTGGATAGGACGCGGGGGACCAGTTCCATGGCCCGCGCGGAGCCCCGATCTTACGCCGCTTTTTTTTGTGGTCTGAGCTTAAACGCCTAGTCTACAAACAAGAGTTTGAAACGCGGCAACAATTAAAGGCTGCGATAATAGACGCTTTTAATGTAGTGAGAAGTGATAGAGACACTTTATTAAAAGTAAAAGACAATTGTGTGAAACGAGCTCAAATTTGCATTCAAAGAAACGGTTTGCATTTTGAACAGCTGCTTCGTTATCATTGACTGATAAAACTTTGTAAATAGTAAATACCTACATACTCGTAAGTGTAGTGTGACTTAAAGCTTTTAGTTTTTACGAGTAAATTGTAAATAAAATGAACTACGTGTACAGTGATATTACGTGTGCTTAAAATTTGTGGTAAGTTTGAACACCATTTTCGAATCATTACGTTTAAAAAGTTGAATGACCGTAGCGTAGGTACACAGCTGATTGCCGCGCCGCGCCGCGCGTAGGTAGGTAGAGTAGCAGGTACCGTACGCCGCGAGCGCGTACCTCTAGTCACTAAGTACTACTGGATTGCGAATTTTTGAAAACAAAATATTTCGAAAAAAAAAATTTTATTTTGCTACTGGGGTCAAAATAAATTGCAAAAATTTAAAGTACTGCGAATAACGATTCACCTCGCTTCACATCTAAAACCATTTATTTTTCACCGTGTATAAACAAAGTTTTGAAAGGAACATAACTACATGAAAAAGATTAACCATTATGATGATGAAAATTTAACCAACAGAAAAGAAAACGATCGAGTAATAAAGATACTGATACTGTACCAATACAAAAACAAAAATATGGAGATAAATAAAGAGATGTGAGACATTATGAAATAATACAATTTGAAATTGTCAACTTTGGAAAGCAGACTAAAAATAAAAGAATAGCAATCATGCTGAAGGGTCAAGCAACCGTACATTTGACACTAAATGTACAAGTCTTTACCATGGAAGAAGAAAAACTGCTAAATGCAAATGTTATCAATGTTAAACTATGTTGTAAGATGCATTATGGACTTCGACCATTGAAGGAAGTAAGGGAGCACTAATCGTTCTGGCACGAGATTGTAATATATAGAGCCAGACAGTGTTTAACTCAAGAATTTGTTCCACTGCATTTGGGATTTAATCATTTAACTGTTGAAAATGTTGCTTCTGGAAATCAAGCAATACCAGAAGGAAAAAAAACGATCACACTGCTGTGATTTATTTTTGTCTTTTTAAACACATTTATTACAAGTGCAAAGTGTTGATTTACACTTAGCGACGTAAGTAAGATGTCGCGATTAATCACTTTCGTACTTGCAGGCGATCGCCGCGCGTTCCCCGGAGCCACGAGGCGAGCCGGAGAAAAGGGAGAGACTATGTCAATAATACCTTGCTGCAATGCTGCTGGAAATTTTTTACCTTCATTCCACAGTCAATGCAATGACAATAGCAGCTATAATTTAAATTTGAAAATTTAGCCATTAAAGGAAGTTATTTGTTACATTCTGGGAAAGGTTCAAGTATATTAAACGACTTAAAAAAAACAAGAGGTTCTTAGTTACATCAAAATGTTTGTAAGTTTGACCGCGAAAATTATTTTGTGCTTTTCAGTGGGTTTGTTTGAAGGCGGTTCCCTTTAAAAAAAAAAGAAATTGAAATTTCATGTGTTTTGATTAGGATTTTTTATTACATTTTCAGATTGGGCTGAATAAAATGAAAACATAAAAAAAGAAAACGAAGTTGACAAAGTCAAGAGGAAACTTTTTGCTTATTCGCCTTCAAAAGTAGCCTTAGCCTTAAGAGCTATACGTGGAGGCATGAAAGTTGCTACTGCTGGGCGAACATATCAAGTACCTCGTTCTTCGTTACGCCACAAATTATCTGGACGTGCACCAGAAGAAATGGAAATACAAGAAACTTACATGGAGAAACCGGAAAAATGCGTGAGCGGTTATTCGAGAAGTCGTTAGAGGGGTTCACGATGGAGAAGGTGTTACAAGTTGCAGAAAGTGTGCACTGTGCCACAGAGAAAGGGAATGTGCTAATAAAGGAAAGATTTGCTGTGCATCTAAAGCAGTCTTTCCCAAAGTGGGCGATAACGCCCCCTTGTGGGCGCTGCAGGTCTCAAGGGGGGCGGTAAGAGACCCAGAAAGAAAATGGGGGCGTTGTGTCGAGGCGGGGGGGTGATTTGTAATTTTATTTAGCTAGTAGGCCTCTTAAACAACCTCTTAACTGCAAGAGCTCTCGACTCTCAACAACAACTTGTGAACATCAACTAATATGAATTAAAAGATTGCTCAAACTCGATTCTATATTTCTCTCCGCGTAGTTCATATATCTGTCATATTTTATTGAATATAGAAAAAATGAATCATCATGTCAATCGGTCGCTCCGTTTCGTAATGAAAGTAGACACAAATAAAAAGGCAACAGACACACTTTCGCATTTTAATAGTTATTAGTACTCGTAGATATCTATCATGTTTTAACAAGTTTTTGTTAAATAACCCGAATTGTGCATTCCTGTAGCAGTCGGATGATTCATTGAATACTTGTTCGGACTTGTTGAGTACGATTGAGCGTCGAATGAGATTAACGAGTTTATGCATGTTTGTTTTATTCCTGTCGGTGCGTGCTGCTTAAGCATTTCTATATAAACAATGTAATATTTATTTTATTTTCATTTGTGGTCTCGCGCGTAATAGATGAGCACTACTTACACCTCCTCTACACTACTCGCGAAGTTGAACGTATTTCTCATTGCAAAACAATGTCGGAAGTAAAAAAGAAGAGACGGCAATACTGTGCGGAATATATTAAATTCGGATTTATTGAAAATCCCACAAACCCATCGTCGCCTTTGTGTCTTCTATGTCTAAAAACATTTTCGAATGAAGCAATGAAGCCTTCAAGGCTGCAAGATCATTTGAATAAAATGCATCCAGATAAGAAAGACAAGAATGTAGCATATTTTCAAGACCTAGAGAAGAAGCATAATACACAGCCAAGTGTAGCAAAACTATTTTCGGCGGCTGCTAAGCAAGATGACGACGGACTTCGAGCTTCGTACAATATCTCTTTGTTAATTGCTCAAAAAGGCAAACCACATAACATCGGAGAAGAGTTAATATTGCCAGCAATAAATGAAGTAATAACTACTGTGCTTCATAAACCGGCCGCAGATATTATCCGAAAAATTCCTTTGAGTAATAATTCTGTGCAAAGACGAATTGATGAAATGGCTGAAAACATTGAAGAATCATTGTGCGATCACCTGAGGACAAGTCAATTCTCAATTCAGCTCGATGAGTCCACTTTACCAACTAATGAAGCATTGTTGTTGTCTTACGTGAGGTTTATTAAAGATGAGAAAATATGTGAAGAACTATTATTTGCTAGAAATGTAGAGACCGATACAAAAGGTGAAACCATATTCAATACATTGGAAAAGTTTTGCGATGAGAAAGAGATTCCTTTGAAAAATATTATTTCAGTTGCTACGGATGGCGCTCCGGCTATGACAGGGTGCCATAAAGGCTTCATAGCGTACTTAAAAAATAAAATTCCAGATGTCCTTGGTGTACATTGCGTTATTCATAGACAACATTTAGTTGCTAGAAACTTAAGTGAAAAACTATTTCAATCACTGCAATATGTCATCAAAGCAGTCAATAAAATCCGCAACAGCTCTTTGAATGATAGATTATTTCATCAGCTTTGTGTTACTAATGACGAGGATTTCAACCGTTTGTTCAACGACAAGCTCATAACATCAAAAAATGATATAGCTTACATGACAGACCTGTATAAATTATTCAACGACATGAATCTCCAAATGCAAGGCGATAAACTAAATTTAATTAAAACAAAAAACGTCGTTGCTGCTTTCGCAGCCAAACTGCTTCTACACAAAAATAATCTGGGCAGACGTGAGTTTCACAATTTTCCAAATTTATCAGTATCATGCAGTAACGACGAATTGTTTGCCTACTGCCAACATTTGGAAAACCTCCACATTGACTTCACCGAACGATACCAGGACATTTTGAACTTGGAAATACCAGACTGGGTGTTGGATCCGTTTTCAAATGTCAACACAGCAATGTCACCTCAGCTGGAAGAAGAACTTATAGAATTGACAACAAACGAGGAAATAAAAATCAAGTTCAAAAATGGTTACCAAGAATTTTGGCTACAAAAACCGATCCCGCAATTGTACCCTGGATTGTGGTCAATCGTTCAACGATTCTTGATAGCATTCCCATCGTCATATTTGTGTGAACGTGGATTTAGTGCTGTGACAACATTGCTTACTAAAAAGCGAAATCGTTTGCTTGTTACCGAACGTGGCGACTTGCGACTGTTCTTGAGTAAATTGGAACCTGATATCAACAAACTTATTAAACAGCATCAGATTCATCCTTCACATTAGTTTTTATATAAGGATTGATTATTTTAGTTATATTTTTAATAAAAGATACTCTGTTTTAATACTATAAAGTTGCGTTTCAATAATCATTCTTATTGGCAGGTGGAGCCCGTAAGAGTTAACTTGAGACCTTAAGCGCCGTTGTATGTTACCTACTGCGCTCAGGTTTCAAGTTGCGGGTTATAGTAAAAGTTTCGTTTAGAATTCTCCGTTAATATACATATATAGGTCACAATAATTAATTAATTCAATTTGAAGTTATAGTGGTTTTTAAATAGGTGAAAAAATGGGGGCGCTAAAAAAATATTTATTCTCAAAGTGGGCAGTAGACGATCTAAAGCATATGGGGCACGATTTTTATGCAAGAAATTAATAATAAACAATAAAATTGTAAACAATGCAAGGAGACATGGCTACTGAAAAAGAACAGATTCATGATTGGATTATTTCAAAGTAATATATTTAATTAAAAGGTAATTTTGTAACATATTCATCACCCAGAATTGTGTTATTTAAGAAGTTTGTAGAATTCATTCGACTGCAATTGATGAAGATGTAAGTCGGCTGGGGTGTGGTGTGATGAACACAGAGAAAAAACCAGACATACCTTTATGAAGTTGTCATTCAGACTCAAAGTGTATAATTGGTGCTTGTATATAAACAAAGTTTTGAAAGGAACATAGCTACATAAAAAAGATTAACCATTATGATGATGAAAATTTAACCAACAGAAAAGAAAACGATCGAGTAATAAAGATACTGATACTGTACCAATACAAAAACAAAAATATGGAGATAAATAAAGAGATGATAGTGAGACATTATGAAATAATACAATTTGAAATTGTCAGCTTTGGAAATCAGATTAAAAATAAAAGATTTTTATTTTTAGTCGGTTTACGACGTTACACGACTTTGGTACCCTCTAACTGTTAGTTAATAACAGTAAAATACAAAATATTTGTATTTTATCATTATTATATTATTAACACTGCCTATTATGTCATCTACTGATTGATTGTCGAGCGCTAGTTCTCCAGCGGATGGATCGCTTTTGGGTCCACAGAGAGCACTGCACGTAAGCGACCAGCTTCCTCCGTGCCAGCTTCATGCTCGCGAGAGCACGCATCCTCGGATGAACCGCAGACATCTGCTCCACAGAGTGCACTGTGCGAAAGCGACCCGCTTATGCGAGTGTGTGCGCACATTTTGGAATCTCCGTGAGTTGCACAGGAACCTGTGCACTGAGGAGCAGTGTATACAGTTTGCGGCAGACCGAGGGTTCCTACCACGTGAAAAAAACTGTAGCACTCATAAAATCCCACTTTGTTAAAGAAACAGTAAGGGTTGGGAATTTTTCGTTGCAACAAAAGCAGCTGTAAAACCAAGGATAATAGCAGAGCTAAAGGCAGGGGGGGACAGTGCCTAAGAAGGGCGGATGAAGTTGCTATTGCCATCTATGATTTGGTGTAAATAAACTTTTTAACAAACAGTAACTCACTGTTCTAACAGATGGCAGCACATTTTTAATAGTTTTTCAGTATTACCAGTGTGTGCGTAGCCAGGTAGGTGGCGCGGGCGGCTGCGTTACGGCGCCATTTTTGCGTATGTTGTGAAAAAAAATGACGTTTAAAAACGATATAGTAACCTTACTGGAACTTGTTGAAACAAGACCATGCCTATGGGATAAATCATCGGACGCTTTTAAAGATAAAGTTGTTAAACAAAGGGCATGGAACGAGATCTTCCGCTTCTTGGAAGAACGTTATGATGAATTAACTACTGATGAAAAGAAAAAAGTTGGTAAGATATTTTTTTTATTTATTGACTGAATAAAATGTTCAATAGATATATAGGGCGGTGCGAGCGGTGCGACCGCACCGGACGCCTTCAAGGGGGGGCGCCAAAATGAAGCAAAACGCGCACACGCACAAACGAAATTGCGGGAGAGGCCGCGGGGTTAACTTTCGGCCGTCACTTGTTTCACTAGTGGCGGTTCCCAATATTCTATCTATCCATGGTTTGCCTTACTTGAGATAGAAATTTGACATAACTTTTATGGACCTTATGTCAAATTTCTATCTCTTGTAAGGCGAACCATGGATAGATCGAATATTGGGAACCGCCCTAGGCAGGCATTGTCTATTGACGGACGCGAGTGATTTATTTGGAGAAATAATAAATTCGGCCACAGAATTTTTTTTTGGCCACGTGGTCAATCTTCTCATTTAATAACTAAGCATCGGGAAAATGAGATAGCCTCTAATAAACTAATTCATCTTCTTT
The DNA here is from genome assembly GCA_963855885.1 of Coenonympha glycerion. NCBI lineage: Eukaryota > Metazoa > Arthropoda > Insecta > Lepidoptera > Nymphalidae > Coenonympha > Coenonympha glycerion. Next base: position 3,825,683 of record OY979631.1, read on the forward strand.
ACAACGCCAACTAAAAATATTAAAGAAAGCGTCAAGTCAAGATCAACAATTATTTTTACTTGTCCTTCGGATTTATACATAGCCAACTAATTTACTGACTCGGCCACGGTATTTGCAACTCATCATCATTTTACGTTTTACAGCTGCAATACAAGCTTCTCAAAAATTATATATTCAAGCTTCAATAAACAACATCATATATTATAACTTAACATGTAAAATTATACTTCATATTCTTTTATCGTGAAAACAGCCACACTGTACGATTTGGCGCGAGTGCGCGACATGACAGCAACCGGCCATTTGCACCAATCAGAGTTCAGAGAGTGTCATTCGATTCTTGTACCGACCCGCCTGTGTTTGTTTATTGTCGTTGGTGCGTTCGTGTTGCAATTGTTTCATTTATAATTAATTAAAGTTTTCGAAAAGTTTTAATTAGTTATGACATCTAAAAGTGAAAACGAAGTACCTTTGTACTGTTCTGACGAGGAATCGGAAGGAGAAGGTCAGCCGTCGAAAAAAAAGCGAGGTGAATCTAAGAACTGGATATTCGTAAGTAAATTTTCGACTGTGAGTTCCGCCAATGAAGCCGTGAGTGCAGAAAATACGTGGGCAGTACGCACTACACACGACTCCATGGACGGGAAAAAACGATTTTATAGATGCAACAAAGTACCACGTAAAGGAGTACAGTGTGCTGCAGAAATATATTTGCTATTTGAGGCGGATACAGAAGCAGTGTTACTTTATCGCACAGATTGCGCACATGATCACGGATCTATTAAGAATAACTACGGTTATGGTATTAGCAACGAAACGAAATCTGAAATCAACAAACTGTATGACCTCCACCTAAAGCCGAAATCAATCTTGGAGTGTTTAAAGAAAAACTCTGAACTTAGAATACCTACAAAAAGGCAGCTTTATAACTATTTAGCAGATCGCCGGCGTATCAAATATGGACCCTCCACTATTTCTTTAGGAGAATTGGAAAATGGATAATTAAACACACTAATGTGCCAGATAACGATAACAAAGTTTTTGTAATAGCCTATTATATTTTGGAAAGTGATCCGCCTAGTTTTCGCATCGTATTATCTACAAAGAACTTGTTGAAACAATGTATTGCCACTGATATTTTGCACGCAGATACAACATATAAGTTAATTTGGCAGGGGTTTCCGGTATTGATAGTAGGAACTACTGATAAAAACAGAAAATTTCACCCCATTTGCCTGACAATATCTACAAACGAACGCAAAGCTGATTTTAAAACGACGTTTCAAGGTATAAAGAGCAATCTTTTGTCAATTTTTTCTAAAACATTTGAACCGAAAATCCTAATTTGCGACGCTGCGAAAAGTATACAAAACGCATTTCGTGAAGTGTTTGGAGAAGAGACGATTGTGAAAAGGCTCACGCTAAGAAGAAAATTTGCACTAAATTGGACCAAACGACAAAAAAGAATATTCGAAAACACATATTGGAAGATATTGATGCACTGCAATCAGCTACATCTCCTGAAGTGTTTTCTGCTGCTTCGGAGTTGTTTTTGAAGAAATGGAAAGACGAAAAAGCATTCGTCACATATTTTAAAAAAGAATGGCTAATAAAAAAAATTTATTTGTATACATTGTTGTTAACGGCTAATAATGGTACGTACGGCTAAAGCAAGCCGATACTGAAAAATCTGCAAATTTGCTATCAAAATTTTTGAGAGTGGAAAAGTTACCTGATGCATTATCACCAGAACTTCAATATCAGCAAGCAAAAGAGAAAAAAGCTCTGATCATGAAGATATTGAGCAGAATATTCAGGAAGAATTAGCTATTCCCGGAAACTCTCCGGCATTTCAAAATATTACAGAAGAAGTTGTGTCAGACAAATCATTAGGTACTATCATCTTTTAGAGAGGCATTATATAATATGAACGTTTTTTACCCGATGATAGATACTATTGATAATTGATAACACGTTTACAACAACTGTCAAAATTTAATGATACATGGTCTTTTTTATACAACACTAGCAGATATCCGCGGTTTCGCACGCGTAAATTTTAGTTTAAACTATTCTACGGGAACCATCCATTTTCCGGAATAAAAATAACCCTTTGTGTTAATTTACATGAAATCTATCTTCCTTTTCAGTAGTTGTGCGTGAAGTATTTTTCTTTTTAATTTTTTTTTAAGTAAGTAACACTTAGATTTTATTTATTCAAATAGCATTTACTTACTAACACCCTCACTGAAACTTACAATAGTTACTGTGAGTTAGATTTGCGAAAGGACGCTCGTTGTTTTGTATATAAACTGTGATGACTGTAAAATTGCAAAATGCCATACACTTGTATCTTTGGATGCAAACCTATCGGTAAGCTACCCAGTTGGTAAAACTACAAGTAAAAAATGTTTTTACATGAAGCATGAATGAATTAAATTAATACCTAACACTTTGATTTTATTTATTCAAATAGCATTTACTTCACAAACACCCTCACTGAAACTTACAATAGTTACTTACTAATTATTTTTTAACCCTGTGTCGTTTTTACATTTGAGGATTGGTAAATAACAAAGTGGATACAGTAAAGTCCATTTTTTTTCCAGCTCGAGTTACAATGCATAGATTTCCTAGCCACAACAAATTTGCTGAGCGCTTTAAGACATGGGTTAGTCTTTGTGGAGGAAAGCTGGAGACATCGGATGACTATCATTCATATAAGGAGAAACGAGTTTAAAAACCTCCTGTTCCTGTCCTGTCCTGTTGTGTTGTGTGAGTTTCCTGACAAAATGTTTAAAAAGAATTTGTAAATCTTGTCAACATTGCCGACAAACTTTATTGAATGCACACAAAAAAATAAATATATCAGAGCAAAAGAATATTCTAATACAAAATGGCTGTGTTATCCAAGTGAAGACGCTGACAATTGCTTCCATACTATACAAAATGTAACAAAATCATTTTTTTTAAAAGATGTGCCAAAACAAAATGTAGAAAAAGTATTAAAACCACTATGATTATATTATTTATGTACATAAATTATTATAAAAGTATTATAATAATTTATGTACATAAGAATATTAATAAATTTACGAAGAAATGTGACCTCAATACTATAAATCTCAGAAACAAGCATAAGCTCGTGTTAAACAGCACTAGATTATCTAAAATTAGCAAATACATTGCATGCAACTGTATAAGATTTTATAATAAGTTACCACATCATGTATCTGAAATGTCACTTAATAAATTCAATGGCTTTGTCAAGCCTTAACTCATTAATAAGGCTTACTACAATATTAAGGATTATAATAGCGACACAAGCCCTTGGAATTGATCGATAATGAGTTGCTCTATTGTTACCTAGCCTATTTAGTATTTTATTATCAATACTACTTGTTGTTAAATGGTGATAACATAAAAAAATACCGGCTGAGTTTGTTGTGGGCTTCTTCTCAGCGGCAGGGCGCGTTTGTGAACCCTCGTAAACTTAGTTTTAAGTCGTGAATGGTTATCACCATTAAAGTTATCATGTAAAACAAAACGACGTATCATAAGAGCCTTTGTATGCTAGGCCTATATGAAATAAAGAATTTTTCTTTTTCTATTTCTATTTCTATAAAAAAAAGACACCTTGGAATAATGGAGGCTTTGATGATTTAAATAATTTATCTGGTGCTTTAAAAAGACACCAGAATTCCCAAAAACACTTCGAGTGCTTGTTTAGCATTTAGCAATTTCGGTAAACAACGCATAGAGACTTCTTTATCTCTTCAGATATCGAACGAAATTTCGAGTCATAATTCACACTAGAGGTGTGTAACTCCGGACTAAGTGACTAAAAGGAATAAGATCCGCAGCCGGAGCCGAAATTCTTAACGACTCCGAGCTCACACTAACGATTCCAACTCCGCTTAATTATTCCCTACTCCTGGACTCGTTTGCGGTTCGAGTTAGTGCGATCTGTTTCGCGGCACGTCGTGTCACGAGTATGACCCCGTTTGTTTTCGGTACCATCGGGCGAACGAGACAGCTACAAGCTGTCTCGTTCGCACTTCTGTATTGCGAGTGGATAATGGATATTAGCCTTTATGAGAACCTAACAAAATTTAAAATCGTTTAACTTTACTCGTACATATTTTACCAATAAACATATTGTGTTATTATAGTTTATTGTTTATTTTTACGAAGAATTTAAAATTACGTACCTAAGTAATTATGCAACTTATATTAAAAGTTAGGTCCATTTTTAGAAAAAATACAAGTTCAAAAACAGACATTATAATTTTAATAACTAATAGGTACTTAAAATAAAGTCCTATCTAAAAACTTTGTCATTTAATTTAAAGATATTATAAGGCAGTTTAACTTAAGTATAAATTTTGTAGAAGTATTTTCAGTGTAGGAATTATTCGGAAGCAATAGTTAAGTAGTTCAGTAAGTGTTTTTAAAGTCGTCTCTCGCGATTCGACACAACGTTCCTCCGAGAGTCTAAAAGGTTCGGTGAATAAAGGTATCGTTAGGACTAATTCAGTCTTTGGACTAAAGGAGCCGCACGGGAGTTGGAATCATTAGGAGGATTCGGAATCAATAGGACTAATTCAGTCTTTGGACTAAATGAGTCGCACGGGAGCTGGAATCATTAAGAGGAGTCGGAATCGATAAGAGGAATCAGATTCGAAAGTGGATTCGGACTAAGTGAGCTGGATCTTTTAGAGGACTACATAGTACCCACGACTAATTCACACGTTGATCACAACCGTAGTGTGTTCCAAAGATTAGTTAATGTTGTTTGTCATTTAGCACAGCAAGAACTGCCCTTTAGAGGTCATGACGAGTCTCAAACTTCATTAAATAAAGGCAATTTTCTAGAACTCGTATCATTACTTTCAAAGTACGATCTTGTTTTAGAACAGCATATGCAACAAAGCGTCAAATCAGGTCCGAGTTATTTATCTAAACAAATTCAAAACGATATAATTCATTCCGTGGCTGATGTTATTAAATCTCGCGTCGAGTACGAGATCGATTTAACGCAATTTGTTTCAATTATCATAGACGAAACTCCTGATGTTAGTAACAGAGAGCAGTTGTGCGCAATTCTCAGATATTACTTTGATAACGAAATTCATGATCGATTTTTGGGTTTTATCGATGTGTCTGAGAGTCGTACTACAGATTCAATTTCCAAAATTATTTTAGAATTACCAAACAGAAATGCACCGCAAAATTAATAGCTCAAAGCTATGACGGCGCTACTGTAATGTCGGGTGCAAGAAATGGGGTTCAGTCAAAAATAAAAGAAATTTGTCCCCAAGCAATTTATGTTTGGTGTAATGCACATATTTTTAATTTAGTTTTGTCTAAATCATTGTGGGCGTATGAGCGAAGTCAGTTCGTTTTTTTTTGAGCCCTTCAGGCTCTGGTAATTTTTTTAGCAACAGTACTAAACGATCTGCTATTTATTATTCACATTGTAAAAAAATTCCTCATGCTTCTGCAACTCGTTGGACATATTCATCGCGTACTGTAAATGCAGTATTTGATGAAAAAAATAACCTGATTGAGTTATTTTTTGAGATTTGCGATAACCCTCAAAATTGGGACGGAGATACGATTTTAGCCGCGGAAAATTTTTGTAATTTATTACGATCACTTAATTTAAATTTTTTCCTGTCACTTTTCCACGAAATATTTTCTAAAACAGAAGTTTTATACAATATTATTCAAAAATCACAAGTTGACGTCGGGTATTGCACCAATAAAATAAAGGAGTTTCAGTCACGGTTACAGATTAAATTCAGTGCTAACTTCAATAATATACATGAAAAAGCGTTGAAAGATAACTCGGCTCCTCGTTTGAGACGCAACATAACTTGTGCTAAAACAGAATAATGAACTGTCAAATTGAAGGTACGCCGTACGTTGCCATCAACCTTACAGCCTACTCAAGACAATCAACGCGTGTTCATGGAGAGATAATTCGAACCGATAAAAAAAAATTCTAGTATTTCTTCGTTCAAATAGTCTGCGGACCCAATTTTAAAATTTTTGACACTGTGGGACGATGGTCAGGGTCGGTATATAACTCCCGCATACTTGCTAACAGAAGGTGCTGCATGAGGCTTGAAGAAGGTAGTATTCGGGGTATTCTTTTGAACGATAGTGGGTATGCATAAACGAGCTACGTGATCACACCTGTAATTAACCCTCACAGTCCAGCAGAACAACGATACAACGACATCACATATTCAAACAAGAAATACGATCGAAAGATTGAATGATGTTATTAAGCGGAGGTTTGTTAGTTTAATCAGAAAATTGCAAAATAAAATAGAAAATGTGCAGTACGTGTGCAGTACTACATATTAATAAGTATAATGACAAATAAACTAAGTACTACCAGATGACATCCAAGAAGAAATAGAGGAAGTTACTATGGATCTTGCTCCTATAAATGATAGAGTCAGTCTTATAAAGGCAGATTGGGGAGATATTATAAATGAAAGAAATATAACGCGGAAAACCAAATTGAAAACAACACGAGATATAGGTATGCTAATCATTTAATCTCCTCATTTCCTTATCCCTTTCGGACACTGGTGACTGATGGGACATACTGTCCCATGGATATTCAGCGCAGGACTGAGGATCTATATTATCTTTTTAAATGGGACAATGCATCCCATATCGTTCGGGGATCTTCACTTTATGTTTTGACATAGGCAGTTTTGAGCTGGCAACATTATTTTTTAGTCTGTGGTAAGATAAAAAGCTGACGGTAAACACGCTACAGTTTCTAATAAAAAAATTATGTGGTTTTAACCTGTTTTTAAGTAAGTTTTCATATTTATTTTGTTCTATAGCTTTAATAATTTATGGTAACGATATTTTACTAACAAAACATTGGTTTTTTGAAAAGGGATTTTGATATTGGGACTCTGGATCCCATCAGTCTTTTTTAAACTTAACCATCTAAAATGTAAAAGAGTAAATGTGTTTGAGGCTTTGATGCATATTGCGGGGTGTTCTTAGCACTGCTTTTGCCGCTGTTTTATGATTTCATGTTTGTTTCAGAATGGCTTCAAAACGTAAGTATGATAAAAGGTCGCTAACGGAGGATGAAATTAGTGAGTTTTTAAATGTGGAATACTTAGATGATGATGAAAGCTCATTTGACGAGTCTATCGGAAGCGACGACGTGTATGTTCCTCCAAAGAATTTACGCACTAGACGTAACTGTCCTGTTGAATCCGATAGTAGTAGTGATACTGCAGACGACTTGTTTGAACATCAAGATCCACTCGCAACACAGGAAGCTGAAGAAATAGAAAAAGCAGCAACAGATCAAATTCTGGAAACAGAAGGTGCAGTAGGAACTGAAGTCAGTGAAGTAGGAACTGATGAACTTATTCATAATGACAGTACGACAGAAGCAGTACGAAATGAAGGACCAGTGACTTCAGCAAATACGAATATTATTTGGGGCCCAGTCCACGAATCATTTAGACCTCGAAAATCTATAAGTTTGCCTAGAACTTGTCGAACTTCAGATATATTTTCGAGTAGTTCCAAGCCATTTGATATATTTTTGAAGTTTTTTCCTAAAAGTTTGGTAAACTACATTGCACAGAATACTAATTTGAGGATTGACAAAGCCAGATTACAGGTTGGAGATAGGGATGCCAGAGCTAGAAAACGAAGCTATATGACAGCTACTGACAGCGGTGAAATAATTGTAGTTCTGGGTTGCACTCTAATTATGGGATATAACCAACAACCTTCGTTCTCTGATTATTGGTCGACAAAACCTTCACTCGGGAATTCGGTTATAAAAGCTGCCATAAGTCGCGACAGGTGCAAATTCTTGTTAGGAAAACTATACTTTACAGATCCAGAAAAGCCGCATGATTCCAACAAAACGTATTACATAGAAGACGTCGTAAATTGCTTGAAAATAACTTTCAAAAAGCATAGGGAAGACAGTCACATACAAAGTATTGATGAGTCAATGACCAAGTTCAAAGGGCGCTCTTCACTCAAACAATATATGCCAATGAAACCTACCAATAGAGGAATAAAAATGTGGGTACGAGCTGATGCCAATACCGGATATGTCTACGATATGAACATTTATGTTGGAAGAGACTCAAATGCGACTATGTTACGACAAACACAAGAAATGACTCTCGGAGAAAATGTTATTCGTACTCTAAGTGCCACCATAGACAATCCTGATACAACTCTTTGTTTTGACAGATTTTTTACTTCAGTGACACTAATGAACACCTTTGATTTTGCTTGTGTCGGTACTTGTAATGTTTCTCGTAAGAATATGCCTAAAATATGTCCTGGACAGAAATTCCGGCAAGGTGAAATGGCATTCGTTGAGAATGGACATGGCACAATTGCGGTTAGGTGGCAAGATACTAAAGACGTTGTGCTTATGAGTAACTGCCATGATGCCACAAGAACTGAAGTTCAAAGAAAAATGAAGACTGGTATCACAATACCAGTACCAGCACCAGAAATTGTCGCCTTTTATAGACGGGCTATGGGTGGTGTTGACCGAAATGATAGGATGTGTGGGGAGCAAGAATTTGAGCGCAAATCTACCAAATGGTGGAAGAAAGTATTTTACAGACTATTGAAAATGGCGATAGTAAACTCGTGGGTAATATATAGAGATAAAGTAAACCCTAAATGCACCATGAAAGATTTTTTAATTGATCTGGCTGAGAATATGGTTAAATACGGAAAAGAAGTAACGGGAAATAAGAGGAGACAAGTTAATCCAGCGCGACCGTCTGGAGGTGTGGTGGGTGATCATTTGCCTATCCAAACCGAAAACAGAAAAAGATGCATATCGTGCACTAAAAATAAAAAAGACACTCGTACTAAAACTAAATGTCGTGCGTGTAATAGTTTTCTTTGCAAAAACCTGTTTGGGTCCTGGCACCTTGTCTGACGCCCATGTCTCCCCAGTTTTTTTGCCCTCTTCCCCCTATTCCTTTAGCAATATGCTATTGCTAATGGCCTTAAATTAAGCAAACAGTGCACTTTTTTTAATTATAGTAAATATTTTGTAATAAATACAAAATTGTTTTATTTATAAAATGAAATTTATTAAAAATACCTAAACTGTATGGAAAGTTTACTGAAATACGGTGTGAATCAAGACTGATGGGACATATTGTCCCATGGTTAAAAGTCTAGATTTAAGTCTTCAGTAAAAGTCTAGATAATTTTTATAAGAACCTAATCTAATTTTAAGCCATTTCAAACGTATTGTTGCATTAAATCTTAGATTTATAATTTCAGTCTATACACTGTACCCCTAGGCCGAACCGTAAGGGTTATATCTCAACCTATCTACCCCATTCATATTTAACACTGCCTGTTTATATTTAATTCTTTTCAAAATTAAAATTAATAAAAAAATATCGTCGGTCCACCATGTCCCAAGACAGACTAACAAATAAGTCAGTAAGAATCGAAAATTTATATAAAAATAAATGGTTTAATTGAAGTCTTTGGTTTAGTACTCGTACCCAGAGGGAGTAACAAAGAATACAAGCATTCCAACCTACAAACAAGAAAATGACTCTAACAACGGTAAGGGAAAAATTTTATGATGCAGACAACGAAAAGAAAGGATTTATCAAAGTTCCACGTGAGCGAAGCGGGAAGCTGCGTAGGTAGTGAAAAAGATTAATAAAATTACACTACAAAACAAATTAATAAAATCGTACTTGTTTCAGGTGTAAGCACAAGTATTTGTATGTCTGGTAAGAATTCTTTTAAATTATTACTACATGGACATCAACATGCAACACCTGCCGGGCATTTACTTAAGATTGATGTATTACCAGAATCAGATAAAGTTTAAATTTTTTGCATATAAAGTCATACAAATAAATGTAACAGGTACTAAAATACCCTTAGCCTGTGCCCTTTCAGATTTGATATTGTTTGCAAGTTTTCAATCTAAATAGGTGCATTAAAGATTACCTTGTACCTGAATGTATTGTACGGGAGAACAAGCTGATGTTTCTGATGCTAAGTGTTTGTATTGTGAATTACTCTACTATGAATAGCAGAGGTGAAATGATAGTATCAAATGGGTCTTGATGCTGATAGTACGGAGCCTTCAGTGTGCGAGCCCAACTCGCACTTAACCAATTTTCTTAGTGATGTCAGTAAGATTATTTAAAAGTCAGATAGGAATTCTTATAAAATATCTGGTTGACCGAGCTTCGCTCGGTAGTTTAACTACTGGATAATAGATGGCAACAGAAATGCTTCGCTCGGTAGTTTAACTACTGGCTAATAGATGGCAGCAGAAGTGATATTTTTATTACTTTTTTTTTTGGTGAATTCGACATTTTCTAAAAATGAATCCTAGCTAGATCGATTTATCGCCCCCAAAACCCCCTGTATACTAAATTTCATGAAAATCTTTGAAGCCGTTGCCGAGATCCAGATTATATAGAAATATATATACAAGAATTGCTTGTTTAAAGGTATAGGATTATTGCTACATAGACATCTAACACCCAGTTGCACAAACGATCTTTAATTTTTAAAGACGACATTAAACACTAATCTTTCATTAAATGGTTGCACAAAGCAAAATTTAAACATATTTTAATCACAGATTTTAATGATCCGTTAAAATTTAACTAATGAAACGTCAAACTCCCTGTATACACAGATTTTGCGTTGCACGAAACGTCTTTAGCGCTAATGAGGGCTTAATGAGTCTTTAGTTTGACAGTTATGGGAATTAATTTTTAATTGGTCCAAAAGCGTCCATTAAATTTAGTGTTTCAGTCAATTTCATCAAATTTTACGTGCGATTTTGTGTCTAAAATGTCTTTATCGAGTCTTTCATCGTTTTCTGATCCCGAAGAAGAAGTTTCCCGCCGCGAAATTCCAGACAGGGAAAATTTATTTATAAAACATGATGGAGAAGACTTTCTTGTAAGGTACAGACTTTCTAAGGATGCGGTACTTCAAATTCTACATATCCTTAATTTAGAACCAATGACCCAAAGAAATAAAGCTATATTTATGGCCTTACACAACTCTTGATTTGTTTGAGGTTCTTTGCTACAGGGACGTTCCAGCAAGTGCTTGGTGATCTAGTAAATATCCACAAGTCCACAGTTTGTAGAATAGTACAAAAAGTTACCCGTGAACTGGCAAAATTAAGCTCTGTGTATATTAAAATGCCAGATAGGACAGAACTACAAAGAATAGCAGAAGGATTTTATGAAATAGATGGATTTCCACGGGTTGCTGGAGCTTTGGACTGTACACATGTAAAAATTATTAGTAGAGGAGGGGCACTTTCTGAAATGTACCGTTGCAGAAAGGGATATTTCTCAATAAATGTCCAAGTAGTTTGTGATGCATCTCTGAAAATAAGACATCATTGCTCGCTGGCCTGGATCTGTGCATGTCTGCACAATTTTTAATAACTCCCATTTGTGTGCAGACTTTGAAATGGGAAGATACAGCCCCTACCATTTATTAGGGGATAGTGGCTATTATAATAAAAAAATTCTACAACTCCCTTTTTGCAACCATGTACAAGAGCAGAAGAGGCTTATAATAATAGTCATATTGCTACTAGAAATATAGTAGAGAGATGTTTTGGTGTGTGGAAAAGGCGCTGCCCCTGTTTAGAAAAAGGAATCACCTTGAATAAAACATCAACTGTTCTGCAAGTCATAGTAGCTAGTGCAGTGCTTCATAATATTTGTATTGAGTTAGATGAAGTTGAACCTCCAAATGATTTTCTTATCAACCCTTATGTGGACGACAGCTTTATAAGTGAATTAAATAACATTGAGACATCTGTGCGTACTGCCCTTGTAAATACTGTATTTTCTTAGGTTAATTATTGTTTTGTATTTAAAAGTGACCATAAAGTACTATTATAGTAAGTAGCTTTAGTAATATAGCCTTTAGAATAGAATATACATAATATATCAATAGTTTTTTATTCAAATAAACTTTTACTAAGTCTTTCTGAATAGTCAAGAATCTACAACTTTGGGAAAGCAGTTTTATCATAATGAGCAAAGTTTGAGCAAAGTTTATTTTAAAATTTATGTATGATGGTCATGTCAGACATAATCGACAAATTTTTCTTTAACCAACGGAAATCTTAGAAAATGGAAATTTGCACCAGTACTTCAAAAGGCTCTAACAAAAATTACGACTGATTGTGTCAAAAATGGATTTAGAGCTGGCAGCATTTTTCTATTTGGGCCGTATTACATTGATAAGTAAAAAATCAGGCAAAAACATGTATCACTTGCCGAAAGAATAATTGACCCAGTACAAGCAGAATTTGTTAAATATTTAGAAAAATAAATTGTGAAAATTTTTTCACCACAGAAATTACAAATTACTTAATAAATTTTTTTCATGATAGAAATACGCTTGAGAGCAGTCTCCCTAATTAAGATTGTACATGATTTGGGCAAAAAAAAGGTCTGATTGTCTTCCCAATTCACTTGCAGACGCTGAAGATATTTTAATTGATCAACCATCAGCTCTTTTGCCAAATCAGTTTCTTAAATCAACTGGAGATGCAGAAGAATCTCTTCATACAAATAATAATACCAAGACAGAATAAATCTCAAAATTCAAGGAATGATATAGCTGCTGATTATTTAATTTTAGAGTGAGTTACAAACAAGGCGAAAGGTTCTCCCATTGAAAATACAAATTACGATTTTTCTGCGGCATATCCTAACATACTTCAAGGATTTTTTTTTCTCTCAGGGGAATCTGCAATCAGTTTTTCAGGACTTTAAGCAGATGTGTTCAAGGAAATGATGACGAAAGCCATACCACAAGAAATGAAAATACTCCCATCGATTGTAAGTCGGAGCCTACTACTGATGTTATTCTCAATTTACCTGAAGAGGATGAAAAATGAAATACAATACCCAACTACCTGGCATTATCGGGAAAACAGGGATGGAATTTGAGCCTGTTTCTAAAACTATGACCTGTAATAGATTTGAGGAGATAAAAAGGTACACTCATTTTGTCGATAATTCAACAATTCTTCTGGACATCCCTCAATATGATAAACTCTAAAAAGTTTGACCATTTCTGTCCCTATCATAGACAGATTATTAAAGGTCCCAAAAGAAGAATTTCTCACTGTGGATGAACGAATCATACCAACCAAAAACCTGAGAAAGTAGCTTGAAACAATATAACCCCAAAAAGCCACCCAAATGGGGGTACAAAGTACATGTGCTTAGCTGTGTGACAGGATTTTCATATGATTTCGATATTTATGCAGACCAACAGTCTGACATCATCCAAGATGGAGAACGAAATTTTGGGACCAGAAGCAATGTAAGTATGATATTGATATTGAGAATGACACAGACCATTCCTGAAAATCTTTAAGGCGTTTTTTGACAATTGGTTCACGAGTATAGCTGATTTGGTTACTGCATTGGATAAATAAAAAAGGAATCTTACCACTGGGAAGAGTCAGGGCCAATAGATTGGCAGGTCCCAAGATACCAACAAAAGCAGAACTTGCAAAGACAAGCAGAGGGTCTGCAATGGAGTTAGAAGCAATTGTAGATGAGAGAACAGTCAATGTTGTAAGTTGGCTAGACAATAAAGTTGTTAATTTGAATTGACCCACCTCCTACTCACAAAGGAAGACTATGAGAATTTGAGATAGATTACTTGTCCGAGAGCAATTTTAATGTACAATCGCCATATGGGTGGCGTAGATACTCTTGACTCGATGTTGGGATACTATTTTATCAAATTCAGATAGAAAAAATGATATTTGAGAATATATCTTAATTTAATTGATCTTATTGCTGTCACTTCTTGGCACATTTGGAGGTGTCTCAATCCAGAAAATTATATGCACCACTTTTGGATTTTAAATTATTAAGACAGAAGTACTGACTCAAAAAGACTTGCAAGTGTGTACACCAACCACGAGGGGCAGACCAGCTTTTAATTCTCAGGAGCCTAAGCTCAAGAAATGCAGAAAGCGTGGATGTAACGCCTATACGAGAAGTTGCTGAAGACGGCTACCACCACTTCCCAGAATGGAATGATGAGAGCCAAGTATGCAAAAACCCTGGATGCAATGAGAAATCTTAGTGCTTGAATTACAACGTCCATTTATGCTTAAATAAAAACAGAAATTGGTACATGAAATATCATGTTTAATTAATGACGAAATCAAATTTAAATAAATAGACGCTTTTTTTGTCTTTTCTTGTATGCACAGATTCCTGAATAAAGTGTTGCTTTGCCATATTCCCGACGTTATAATATGTAGCTACTGCCACCTACTTCTGCAAAAAATATGGCATTATATGCCATATTTTTGGAAAATGGATATTACACCAATAACTTCATACAAAGCCATATTTGACTATAACAGTTGATGTCGTCTTAACCAATTTTTTTCATCCCAAAAGAATCCATGCACTATGCAGTAAGGGATTAAAAATAAAGCGCTGTAGTAGCGCGCACGTTTTTCGTACCTTGAAGCCTTCAATTTGAAAGGGATTAGGGGAATTTCCAACGAATTCTATAAACCATACAAATTTTAACGGCGGATTCGGAACTTTGTTGCTGCGTTCAGTGTTTTCGTCTTTTCGAGGCGTTTCGAGGACTCCTCACTCCGCCATGTTGGCAACATGGCGGAGTGAGGAGTCCTCGAAACATGATGTTGCGCTTGTTGTAGGGACTAGGGTACTTACTTAGGGTTTTCAATCACATTTTTAATCAAAATTCAAATATTGTCACAACTCACGAGACGAGAACAATGGAGACAGGAGATTGGAGACGAGAACAAGAGTCAAGCTCAAGACTCAAGACTCAAGAGTCAAGACGAGAATCAATGACTAGAGAAGTAATGGACACAAATTAGTAGTGAGTCTTTTTGGATGGGCATTTCCGCCATCTTGTGTCGCGTCAAAAATAGCCAATCACAGCTATCAGCCAATCACAGATAGGCACCAGTCAGCTGTCTATCTATCGATATGGAAATAATATTATCGATGTAGTTTGTGGTTAGTAATTAAATATTTAAGAGCAAAAATGAATGAATTTTTACTATTAAAAATTAATTTATAGTAAAACTAGGTTTTGCTAGCGGTGCATATTATGTTTCCAGATTAGGATTTTTAACTTATCCCGCGAGACCAAACTACATTTGATACAAGTGATTGTACATATAGTAAATGTTCGCATCCGCGGCCCGTTTTCTTAAAGCGGAAATATATATGAATTTTATCGATATTGGTATAACAGCGGTTGCATCATTAGTACTTTGTTTTTGTTTTGTTAACATAACAATAAAAAAAAAACGAATTTATTTCAATCCTGAAGAAATATTTCTTCTTTTACACATTATATAAGTTCATGTAATATGATCATAACACATAATTTTTAAAGATTTAACGATATAATTAATGAAATCGAATACTGACCCATGAAATGTTAAATGTGCCTATTTTTGTCTTTCCGCGATCTGAACTGCACAACACAACACTGAGTAGGCATTTTCACACCTGAATTATATAATTAGTAAATTATAATCCGCACGCAAATTAGAATACGCATAAACTTTGTATACATGTTTCGACATGGTCGAATCTACAAAATGCTACAAATTATGGAGGAATTGGCCACCCGGCTATTTTTTCGTGACGTCACAACTTCAGTGCTGCCGAAATCAGAAAAAAACAAATATGTTGCTATCTCGTATAACGTAAACAATTCTGAATTAGTTAGAAAGAGACGTTAATGTTTGTTATAGTTATGTCGATTTCACGCAACATATAAACGCATATGCGTGTGTAGAAAACTACAGCTGCTCCATTAGTTTCGTTCCTCGAACGAGAATCCGCAGAACCATAGACGTAAAACACTACTGCAGAACTGAGAACCACGCAGAAGTCAGAGCCATAGAGCACTCAGCCATAGACGTAGTATATAATTATAACCAGACTGCCACCATGACGAATAAATCGGTCCGAGCTAGAGAGCTCTGCAGGTACTTCGTCCCTTTCTAATTTAAGGTGACCATCATAAAACGGAACACAGGACAAATTCCTATGACGACAACATTTATTTACATTTAAATAATTATAAATGTGGTTTTACAATAATAAACAAAACAAAACTAAAATCAAAATCAAAATATATTTATTTCACATAGGCCTAATATACAGGCACTTGTAAGAGGTCAGTATGATATTTGTCACTTAATATGTATGGCGATAACTCCAAGTCGACTTTAAACTAAGTTTACGAGGCTTCCAACGCGCAGTTTCAGTGCAGGACTGAGAAAAAGCCGACAACAAACTCAGCCGGGTTTTGTTTTCTGTTATCACTACTTCACAAAGTCTTAAAACTAATTGAGCTACTATAATAATTCAGCTAGTATAAAACAGCAGTTCATTCACCCCAATGATTTGATTCATGTAAGTAGTACTATAAGGCCTAAATAATATAATGTAAGCTTTATTAATGAGCTTTCGTTTTACAGCGACTTAAGGACTAAGAACTAAGAAAAATAAGTAATATAAATAATATTTAAAAAAAAATGTTCAAGCGCGAAAAAAAGTCACGACCATTGCAAAAGAAAGACGTCTGTGCATAAGATTTAATTTTCGAATCATAGCGACAACCTCTGAGAGTACGCATAATATTTTTAACACAAACCATCTCATGATAACAAGTAAATAATTTAAAAATTAAATAAATAATTGGGCAGGTGTGAGTCGGGCTCGTGCACTGAGGGTTCCGTACAATATTAGAAAAAGTTAAACCATAAGGCCCGGTTGCCACCAAAGTGGAGCGGAGCCGTGTTCGAGTAACCAATCAGATTTCGTCATTTATTTACGATAGTTACAACATTAGTTACGATATGGATACTAGTATGAATATTACATTGACTATTGTTTACGTTATACGAGATAGCAACATATTCATTTTTTTCTGATTTCGGCAACACTGAAGTTGTGACGTCACGAAAAAATAAACTCACTACTTTGTGTCCATTACTTCTTTAGTCATAGGGTTCATTAGGTACCAGTCTCGTCGCAATGATATTTTGTTATGTCATGTTGTTATATTATACTCTGTAGTAATTTTCAGAAATTATTCTAGTCTTTGTGTTTGTTCTAAATTTTAGTCTGTGTTGTCCATTGTGATGTATTGTCTATGGTCTGTGGTGCTGAGATAGTATTTTATGTCTATGGTGCTGAGAGTGAAGTTGGTGAAGATTGCGAGTTGATCATAGACATCAAGACCACTGGTCTGTGATCAAGACCACTGGTCTGTGATCAAGACCACAGACTGCCACAGACCAGGAACCGAAAAGACATATTGCGTAAAACGTAGTGATTATCACAGACCAGGAACCGGTGATTATATTATACTCTTTGATATTGCGAAGAAGTGGGAGTAATTTTGTACCTACCTAATTTGCCGTTGGTTTATTTCTTTAACCTGTAAGTTTACTTTATTAGAACTAAATAAAAACTGATTAAATTATAGTGTGACAATATAAAAATGGAGGTCACTGACGATAATTTGGCTACTCTAGCTAACTATTTACAGCAGACATTGAATCCAGACCCGAACATTCGGAGACCGGGTGCGTATTTTTGTTCTTTAAAATAGCTTTTCTTAGCCATTGTTTCTCATTAGTTTTGATAATAATATCTCTTAAATATATTTTCTTCAAACTATAAGCTCGGTAAGTATTGTAGATAGTTCATATAAACTAACCTAGAAAGCAAACCATAACACTACTTAGTTATTAAATTCCTTTTCTTTAATTCAAATCCCTTCTCCCGTAGCACAGTTATCGCACGTGACACACTATTAGTTTTTTGACAAGGAGGTCCTATGTTAGATTCCAAGCATTTTGATTTTTAGTTGTTATTAAATCTAATTGACCCAGGATAAGTTGATTGGAAAACTGGCTGCCACTGGATATCAGTGAAGGTTTCAGCGAAGCCACTAATCTTATGGATGAGTAGTCTCTAGTAGATGATGGTGTTAAATATTTGTTAAAAACAAAGATACTCTTGTACAAAAAGGTCCTGTACTGAGGCACTTAAGCACAACATGATTACTGGGCAAAATGAGAACTAAATAATATCGGCCAAGTGCGAGTCTGACTCGCGCACCGAGGGTCCTGTACTATATAAGAAAAGGATAAACTATAAGAATCACTTTTTTACTGAACTGCAAACTTAACTTAAACTAACTAGTTTTTTGAGGGTAAATGCTAATACCAAAAAAGTATAACAGATACAGAGTTTATTTTATTTTTACCATAAATAATACATATTAATCTGTATTAATCGTAATTATTTCAGTATTTTTGATTGGTAAAAAACTTTTACTAACTATCAGGCATAAAAATAAATAAAAATCGGTTTTAAAATACACAAGTAACATATGATACCCTTTATATATGATACCCCGCGCAATATTGTTATCTCATTTTGATATTTCAACGATCCAGTTTCCCTCATTTTTAATTAAAATCATCCGTTCCAAATTTCATGTAGACATCTTTAATAGTTACTGAAATAAAAGGTTGCAACACACAGACAGACAGACAGACGGAAAACAAAGTGATCTTATAAGGGTACTGTTTTTGTCTTGAGGTACTGAACCCTAAAAACTGATGTCTCAGTCTGTTGAGCCCAGTGCAGTATTTCATATGATATGCAATGCAAAATTATGGGAACCCTGTGTCTGATATGGGCATGGGCAACACTTAACAACACTTAACACTTAAATATCTAGGTGATAATGCACACACAAAGTAAAACATATGCTTCTTGTAATATTAAGCTCTTCTTGGAACCTGTGGTTTGAGTCTTAAATTGATTATAATTGCAGCTGAAAAGTTCCTAGAGGGTGTTGAGGTGAATCAAAACTATGCAATCCTGCTTCTACACCTCATTGATAAGGATTCCGCTGACCCTACCATCAGAGTGGCCGCAGCAGTCACCTTCAAGAACTATATCAAGAGAAACTGGCCTGTGGTAAGTTTAATACTCACTCACAATTTAATATAACTTCTGTGTGGTGATTCTCATAATGAGATTGTGCATCTCCCGAACATCGCTGGTGACCATAGCAACTCAGCCATCACCAGCCTATCAGTGCCCTGGCTGCACAAGAGATGCTAGCATTAACCAATCAGTGCCCAAGATCTCACACAGCACCTTGATTGTGTGTGTGTGTGTGTAGTGCCAAAAGCAAAACAAAAAAGGCCTATAACTACTGGCCTGCCCCTAGATTATTTGTGTTAGAAAACATATTCATCATTATCATAATTGTTTGCAAGTTGTGTTAACTGGTTGGTTCCATGATTTATGTGAGCCAATCGGGGGCATAATTTGCTAAAGATTTCGATAAGGATTAATATGTTTTTTTATGCAATGTGCACTGCGTTTGGCTGATGCAAATCAGGAACCGAATCCGCGGACAGAATTAATAAAAGATTATGAATACATTTTTCTTAGACAATTTAGGGGCAGGCCTTTTTTTTTTTCTCTCTTCGGCTTTACACGGACAAGCCAATGTCAGGTTATAAGGCCTTATAAGAGGTCTCGTAAAGCGTTGTTTTGACACTTACATATAATCTGTACTAAATAGAATGAAAGTAAGGTTTATCTTTGTAGGAGGAAGACGGGGTGGACCGCGTGCACGCCTCCGACCGGGCGACGATCAAGACGCTGATCGTGTCGCTCATGCTGAAGTCGCCGGAGGGCGTGCAGCGGCAGCTCAGCGACGCCGTCTCCATCATCGGCAAGTCCGACTTCCCGGAGAAGTGGCCCGGCCTCATCAGCGAGATGGTGGACAAATTCGGTACAGGTCCGTATATAATAACTCTTATTTGAAAGAAAGAAAGAAAAAACGTTTATTTACGTGAAAAAGACACACACTCACACACATACAAGATATAATCATAGGTACATAACAATCAACACAGAAGTCAACTGAACAAACACAAACAAAAACAATCGACAGGATAAATACAATTATACAGTAATAGTAATAATTTACAGAATTTAATTAATACAATTAACTGAATATTCATATATATTTTTCTTTATTACTATCAGTTTGTTTTGACACCTTTAGCGGTTGTGAGGGCAATAGGGAAATTTCCCTCCAGGCAGGTGTTGTGACTTGTGCCTGGGGACCGCTTGTGATCCGAGCGTGTGACGTCAAAAGTTGTATTTATAGAACGCGCGTCGAATGCTCTGTCAGCGTGTGCTATTACGCTAGTTACGCCATCTGTCGTTAGCTATCGAAGACCACTACACACCAACAGTGTTTCTCATGGTGTCTTAGTTTGGCAGTCAAGAAAATAGTAGTTTTTCAAAATTTCCCATTTTGAATGACAGCTCTACTATTCTTGTATGAAGAAGGTTTGTGTGAATATGTTCTGTTTTGATGACCATATCCTCAGGTTCCTTATTGGTGGCGTGGTCGTTTGAAAATATTAATGAATTGGCATAAATTAATGTAATGAATGTCTCCAGGTGACTTCCACGTGATAAACGGCGTGCTCCGCACCGCGCACTCGCTGTTCAAGCGGTACCGCTACGAGTTCAAGTCGCAGAAGCTGTGGGAGGAGATCAAGCACGTGCTGGAGAACATTGCCAAGCCGCTCACCGACCTCTTCGTCGTGAGTACTTTATAAACGGCGTGCTCCGCACCGCGCACTCGCTGTTCAAGCGGTACCGCTACGAGTTCAAGTCGCAGAAGCTGTGGGAGGAGATCAAGCACGTGCTGGAGAACATTGCCAAGCCACTCACCGACCTCTTCGTCGTGAGTACTTTATAAACGGCGTGCTCCGCACTGCGCACTCGCTGTTCAAGCGGTACCGCTACGAGTTCAAGTCGCAGAAGCTGTGGGAGGAGATCAAGCACGTGCTGGAGAACATTGCCAAGCCGCTCACCGACCTCTTCGTCGTGAGTACTTTATAAACGGCGTGCTCCGCACCGCGCACTCGCTGTTCAAGCGGTACCGCTACGAGTTCAAGTCGCAGAAGCTGTGGGAGGAGATCAAGCACGTGCTGGAGAACATTGCCAAGCCGCTCACCGACCTCTTCGTCGTGAGTACTTTATAAACGGCGTGCTCCGCACCGCGCACTCGCTGTTCAAGCGGTACCGCTACGAGTTCAAGTCGCAGAAGCTGTGGGAGGAGATCAAGCACGTGCTGGAGAACATTGCCAAGTCGCTCACCGACCTCTTCGTCGTGAGTACTTTATAACCTGACCCTAAGTGTCCATGAAGGACATCCTAAAAAGTATTCGACAATAGAGTAGTTTTAATCATATCAAATCCAAAATAACAATATCTCAACTGGAATTCAAAATTCTCGTGTCACAGTGTTGGTAGCAAAATTCCTATGAAATCGCTAGACTGATATATTTGTGAATTTTTTTGTGTATTCTGTAGGTTTGAGATTAAGTAAGTCCCTAAATCAGAAATTATTTATAATGCAAAATAACGTGCCCTGGTCATATAAATCTACGTCAGACAGATCACTCAAAATAACCCACTTTGAAAACAAAGTTTCTCTTCGAAGGGTATCAAACTTTTTGCATGAAGAATATCCCACTACGAAGAAATTTTTCGAAAGTCTCTCTCTTCGAAAAATTCTCTTACTAGTCAACAGAATGGTCACGCATGCGATCACGTATAGAGATTTGGTATTGAACTCGTTAGCGCGAGTTAACTTAAGACAGCGGCATCTATCGAGCGATTGGTGAAATTACACATGCAAATGGAGTTTTGTTCTAGGTGTTATTTCAGACTTAGTTTCTACAGAGTATCCAACAACACACTTTTTATTATAAAAAACTTAATGAAATGTGTTAAAATTCAGTGAGACCCTGTGAGCATTTGAGGGTCATATGTAACACAATTATAAACACATTTTTTGTTTCAACAGGCAACAATAGACTTAACAAACACTCATGCGAACAACCCTCAAGCTCTGAAGGTCATATACGGCTCCCTGGTGCTCATCTGCAAGGTGTTCTACTCGCTCAACTGCCAGGACCTGCCTGAGTTCTTTGAGGACAACATGCCCATCTGGATGCCCAACCTGCTTAACCTGCTGCAAGTTAAGGTTCCTTGTTTGGAGACAGACGTGAGTTTCTTTTTAATATCCACAATGGTGTCAATTCTCTTGTTCAATATCTCAAACTAATTTGACACGTCTAAAAATAGTGCTGTCCTTTCAAAAATGCTCCCCATGGAAAAGGATAGATTTTTAAATGTATCAAATTAGTTTACTTAAGAAATTTTGTACAACATAATTGGCGCCAATATTTTACGGTTATATACAGCTACTTGAAAGTGTTCTTGCTCAACTGTTCAACTGCCCAACGTTATTTTTTTTTCTTAAAAGTTAAAATTCTCGTTTCTTTGCAGACAGAGCTCATGAGACAGTAGCAACTTATTTCATTTGTTTTCTTCAAATTTTATTTTTTCCGCCAGGACGACGACGAGAAGCCGGGAGTAATGGAGCAACTCCGCACCGAAGTGTGCGAGTGCGCGGCGCTGTACGCGCTCAAGTACGAGGAGGAGTTCGGCCCGCACGCGCCCGGCTTCGTGACCGCCGTGTGGAACGTGCTGCTCAGCACCGGGCCCAAGCCCAAGTACGACGCGGTGGGTACCGAGCGTCACTCACTTCCCGACTCACCGAGGAGTGCGAGTGCGAGGCGCTGTACGCGCTCAAGTACGAGGAGGAGTTCGGCCCGCACGCGCCCGGCTTTGTGACCGCCGTGTGGAACGTGCTGCTCAGCACCGGGCCCAAGCCCAAGTACGACGCGGTGGGTACCGAGCGACACTCACTTCCCGACTCACCGAGGAGTGCGAGTGCGCGGCGCTGTACGCACTCAAGTACGAGGAGGAGTTCGGCCCGCACGCGCCCGGCTTCGTGACCGCCGTGTGGAACGTGCTGCTCAGCACCGGGCCCAAGCCCAAGTACGACGCGGTGGGTACCGAGCGACACTCACTTCCCGACTCACCGAGGAGTGCGAGTGCGCGGCGCTGTACGCGCTCAAGTACGAGGAGGAGTTCGGCCCGCACGCGCCCGGCTTCGTGACCGCCGTGTGGAACGTGCTGCTCAGCACCGGGCCCAAGCCCAAGTACGACGCGGTGGGTACCGAGCGACACTCACTTCCTGACTCACCGAGGAGTGCGAGTGCGCGGCGCTGTACGCGCTCAAGTACGAGGAGGAGTTCGGCCCGCACGCGCCCGGCTTCGTGACCGCCGTGTGGAACGTGCTGCTCAGCACCGGGCCCAAGCCCAAGTACGACGCGGTGGGTACCGAGCGACACTCACTTCCTGACTCACCGAGGAGTGCGAGTGCGCGGCGCTGTACGCGCTCAAGTACGAGGAGGAGTTCGGCCCGCACGCGCCCGGCTTCGTGACCGCCGTGTGGAACGTGCTGCTCAGCACCGGGCCCAAGCCCAAGTACGACGCGGTGGGTACCGAGCGACACTCACTTCCCGACTCACCGAGGAGTGCGAGTGCGCGGCGCTGTACGCGCTCAAGTACGAGGAGGAGTTCGGCCCGCACGCGCCCGGCTTCGTGACCGCCGTGTGGAACGTGCTGCTCAGCACCGGGCCCAAGCCCAAGTACGACGCGGTGGGTACCGAGCGACACTCACTTCCTGACTCACCGAGGAGTGCGAGTGCGCGGCGCTGTACGCGCTCAAGTACGAGGAGGAGTTCGGCCCGCACGCGCCCGGCTTCGTGACCGCCGTGTGGAACGTGCTGCTCAGCACCGGGCCCAAGCCCAAGTACGACGCGGTGGGTACCGAGCGACACTCACTTCCTGACTCACCGAGGAGTGCGAGTGCGCGGCGCTGTACGCGCTCAAGTACGAGGAGGAGTTCGGCCCGCACGCGCCCGGCTTCGTGACCGCCGTGTGGAACGTGCTGCTCAGCACCGGGCCCAAGCCCAAGTACGACGCGGTGGGTACCGAGCGACACTCACTTCCTGACTCACCGAGGAGTGAGAGTGCGCGGCGCTGTACGCGTTCAAGTACAAGGAGGATGACAAGTGCTGATCAGCAGTGCTGAAAAACTAATGCGCTTACTACGCTCGCGTCACTTTACCTACCGTGTATGTTTGTAATACCTGCCGTGTGTTCTCTGTAATTATTTCAATTAAATTGTTACAGTTGGTGTCAAACGCCCTGAACTTCCTGTCGAAAGTCGCCGAGAAGAACAATTACAAGAGCCTGTTCGAGGACCCCGCCACGCTGAGCAGCATCTGTGAAAAGGTTGTCATACCCAACATGGAATTCAGAGGTGAATATTTTTTCCCATTGGCATGTTTTTGTTTTTTGTTTCCTTTCTGATGTTTTCTTTACTTATAGTGCGCCCCTAAACCTCATAAGGAACCTATATGCCAAATATAATATGCCTCTATAATATATCTCTAGACCTAGTAGCTGTGCCTTGATATGTCAGCCAATCAGTCAGTTTCTTCATACTAAGAAGTCATGTGTTGCAGAGTCGGACATGGAGCTGTTCGAAGACAACCCCGAGGAGTACGTGCGGCGCGACATCGAGGGCTCCGACGTGGACACGCGGCGCCGCGCGGCCTGCGACCTCGTGCGCACGCTCGCGGTGCACTACGAGGACAAGATGATGAGCATCTTCGGACAATACGTCGAGGTACTACCAGGCAGACATGGAGCTGTTCGAGTACAGCCCCGAGGAGTACGTGCGGCGCGACATCGAGGGCTCCGACGTGGACACGCGGCGCCGCGCGGCCTGCGACCTCGTGCGCACGCTCGCGGTGCACTACGAGGACAAGATGATGAGCATCTTCGGACAATACGTCGAGGTACTACCAGGCAGACATGGAGCTGTTCGAGTACAGCCCCGAGGAGTACGTGCGGCGCGACATCGAGGGCTCCGACGTGGACACGCGGCGCCGCGCGGCCTGCGACCTCGTGCGCACGCTCGCGGTGCACTACGAGGACAAGATGATGAGCATCTTCGGACAATACGTCGAGGTACTACCAGGCGGACATGGAGTACGTGCGGCGCGACATCGAGGGCTCCGACGTGGACACGCGGCGCCGCGCGGCCTGCGACCTCGTGCGCACGCTCGCGGTGCACTACGAGGACAAGATGATGAGCATCTTCGGACAATACGTCGAGGTACTACCAGGCGGACATGGAGTACGTGCGGCGCGACATCGAGGGCTCCGACGTGGACACGCGGCGCCGCGCGGCCTGCGACCTCGTGCGCACGCTCGCGGTGCACTACGAGGACAAGATGATGAGCATCTTCGGACAATACGTCGAGGTACTACCAGGCGGACATGGAGTACGTGCGGCGCGACATCGAGGGCTCCGACGAGGACACGCGGCAATAAATCATGGTATTTCAGGAGGCCTGTGTCCAGCAGTGGACGTCCATCTGAAACGACGACTGCTGAATACCTAATATTTGTGGTGTACCGATCGGGATGAACTGTCAGTCCTAACAACTGATTAAAAATTATCCAAAAATTGAAAAAAATAATCATTAGTTAATTTTTTAAAACAAAACGTTCTTCCACCAGATGATGTTAAACAAGTACGCGGAGAGCGGCGGCAGCGCGTGGGTGGGCAAGGACACGGCGCTGTTCCTGGTGACGTCACTCGCGTCGCGGGGCTCCACGCAGGCGGCCGGCGTCACCAAGGCCTCGCCACTCGTCGACCTCGCCTCCTTCGCCGCCAACCACGTGCTGCCGGAGCTGCAGAGGCCGAACGGTGAGCCCTACCACTGTATATTGTCACGGATCCTGATGACGTCATCTACAGCGATGTCATCAAATGGTCAAGGCGGCCAGACTGATAAAGTGATCTGACTCACAGGCCATGGAAACAATATAGATTGGTCCCGTCTACAAATAAAAAAAAAAAAAAAATTAGCGTGACTTCTTTTAATCTGTAGAGTGGCTAGTAAGGTGGCGTCCCTTAGGCTAGTAACTCAGTACACGAACATTTGACTACAAATCTTGGCGCTCATCATGGTGCCGCATGTCAGCAAGTCTAGGCTAGAATGAATGAATCGGGCTTCTCCACAGTTTTGTTATCTCTGTGATCAGGCTTGATCACGTCTCTGTCAGCCTGATCAGATCACCAGGGTGAATGACGTCAACACTTAGAATGACGTCATAACTATTGGTGACGTCACTGGATTTTTTTTAAATAATTGTTTACGTGTGTGTTCCCAGTGGGCGAGCTGCCAGTGCTGAAAGCTGACGCCATCAAGTATATAATGACGTTCCGGTCTCTGTTGCCCAAGGAGTTGCTCATAACGGCGCTGCCGCTGCTGGTATGTCATCCTTTTTTTTACGCTATACAAGTTAGTACTTGACTGCGATCTCACCTGATAGTAAGTGCTGTTGCAGCCGAAGATGTTAGCGTACTAACTTGGAAGGGGTAAGTTAAGTCACCCCAACGGTTTCTACACAGCATCGTACCGGAACGCTAAATCGCTTGGCGGTACGTCTTAGTTTCCGCTGGTAGGGTGGTAACTAGCCACGGCCAAAGCCTCCCACCAGACCAAACCTGAGCCAATTTAGAAATTATAAAATTCCAAAGTGGCCCGTGGCGGGAATCGAACCCGCGACCTCCCACTCGAATCCGAGCGTGCGTCCCCTGCGCCACGGAGGTCGTCAAATCCTCACTGAACGACGTTAACGTTGTATGCGTACTGCGACTTCTAAATAATTACACCATTACTTTAAGCTATAATAGATTTATTTATATTATTCAGTTATAAAATGTACATAATTTTCTATAAATAAGCGAAATAAAAATAACAGACTAGGTTATAAATTTAAAAGCTCATAGATTCAATCGCAACGAGGCCATGGTACCCAAGATACAGGCAGTATTTCCTTTTTGGATGGCTAAACTAATAGTTGGCCAGCTCTTGGATCCCCGGTAGACTCGATAACTCTCTTTGAAATTTCTTCAAAAGGAGCTCGAGCCCCCGGGCCCCACGGCCCCAGAGTCTCCACACCAAAAGGCGCAAATATGAAAATCTTGTCAAGAGATTGTTTTTGAAATAATTGTCTACGTGTGTTTTTTTTTTAATTATTTTAAGTATAAAAATTACTTTAAGTACGAAACTTATTAAAATTTATCACAGGATTCTTTCTAGGACGTTTAACAAGTTATTTTTCTTTTCTCGTCAATAAGCTACTGATACTAGAATGGGTTTTGTCAAAACCCAAATCACATCGAAAAAATGTTGTTTGTCTTTGACTACAGATCAAAATCGAACCATCGCAATCCTTGGCCGCAACAGTATGAACGCGCGATAAATTTGAATCAAATGTAAATTAATGTTTTATGGTATTATTCGATCGAATTGTGATGTTATTGACACTTAACAAAACTGTTTTTTTTTCTTCAACTAAACATGAGACTCGCAGACGTTCACCTGCCCAATACCCAGGTCAGATGCAGTGTGGCAGACACTGCATTAAGAATTTGAAATTTATCCTGAGACAACTACATAGGTCTTAAGTCTAGTCCAGTTCTTAAGGTCTGCGGTGGTAGTTGATACCTATTCAGAGAGACTCTGTGATTCTTAAGAGTGCTATTACCGGTAAAATGTAATTCAATGGCTCTAGATCCAACACATCACGGGGCGCGGCGTGGTGTGCACGTACGGCGCGTGCGCGGTGGAGAAGCTGATCGCGGGCGGCATGGTGCCGCGCGCGGTGCTCGAGCCGCACGCGCCCGCGCTGCTGAGCGCGCTGTTCGCGGCGCTGGGCCAGCGGGACAACCCCAACGACCACAACGAGTACGTCATGAAGGGTGAGTGGGGCGCGGAACACGAGTACTGCACGTACGGCGCGTGCGCGGTGGAGAAGCTGATCGCGGGCGGCATGGTGCCGCGCGCGCTGCTCGAGCCCGCACGCGCCCGCGCTGCTGAGCGCGCTGTTCGCGGCGCTGGGCCAGCGGGACAACCCCAACGACCACAACGAGTACGTCATGAAGGGTGAGTGGGGCGCGGAACACGAGTACTGCACGTACGGCGCGTGCGCGGTGGAGAAGCTGATCGCGGGCGGCATGGTGCCGCGCGCGGTGCTCGAGCCGCACGCGCCCGCGCTGCTGAGCGCGCTGTTCGCGGCGCTGGGCCAGCGGGACAACCCCAACGACCACAACGAGTACGTCATGAAGGGTGAGTGGGGCGCGGGACACGAGTACTGCACGTACGGCGCGTGCGCGGTGGAGAAGCTGATCGCGGGCGGCATGGTGCCGCGCGCGGTGCTCGAGCCGCACGCGCCCGCGCTGCTGAGCGCGCTGTTCGCGGCGCTGGGCCAGCGGGACAACCCCAACGACCACAACGAGTACGTCATGAAGGGTGAGTGGGGCGCGGGACACGAGTACTGCACGTACGGCGCGTGCGCGGTGGAGGAGCTGATCGCGGGCGGCATGGTGCCGCGCGCGGTGCTCGAGCCGCACGCGCCCGCGCTGCTGAGCGCGCTGTTCGCGGCGCTGGGCCAGCGGGACAACCCCAACGACCACAACGAGTACGTCATGAAGGGTGAGTGGGGCGCGGGACACGAGTACTGCACGTACGGCGCGTGCGCGGTGGAGGAGCTGATCGCGGGCGGCATGGTGCCGCGCGCGGTGCTCGAGCCGCACGCGCCCGCGCTGCTGAGCGCGCTGTTCGCGGCGCTGGGCCAGCGGGACAACCCCAACGACCACAACGAGTACGTCATGAAGGGTGAGTGGGGCGCGGGACACGAGTACTGCACGTACGGCGCGTGCGCGGTGGAGAAGCTGATCGCGGGCGGCATGGTGCCGCGCGCGGTGCTCGAGCCGCACGCGCCCGCGCTGCTGAGCGCGCTGTTCGCGGCGCTGGGCCAGCGGGACAACCCCAACGACCACAACGAGTACGTCATGAAGGGTGAGTGGGGCGCGGGACACGAGTACTGCACGTACGGCGCGTGCGCGGTGGAGAAGCTGATCGCGGGCGGCATGGTGCCGCGCGCGGTGCTCGAGCCGCACGCGCCCGCGCTGCTGAGCGCGCTGTTCGCGGCGCTGGGCCAGCGGGACAACCCCAACGACCACAACGAGTACGTCATGAAGGGTGAGTGGGGCGCGGGACACGAGTACTGCACGTACGGCGCGTGCGCGGTGGAGAAGCTGATCGCGGGCGGCATGGTGCCGCGCGCGGTGCTCGAGCCGCACGCGCCCGCGCTGCTGAGCGCGCTGTTCGCGGCGCTGGGCCAGCGGGACAACCCCAACGACCACAACGAGTACGTCATGAAGGGTGAGTGGGGCGCGGGACACGAGTACTGCACGTACGGCGCGTGCGCGGTGGAGAAGCTGATCGCGGGCGGCATGGTGCCGCGCGCGGTGCTCGAGCCGCACGCGCCCGCGCTGCTGAGCGCGCTGTTCGCGGCGCTGGGCCAGCGGGACAACCCCAACGACCACAACGAGTACGTCATGAAGGGTGAGTGGGGCGCGGGACACGAGTACTGCACGTACGGCGCGTGCGCGGTGGAGAAGCTGATCGCGGGCGGCATGGTGCCGCGCGCGGTGCTCGAGCCGCACGCGCCCGCGCTGCTGAGTGCGCTGTTCGCGGCGCTGGGCCAGCGGGACAACCCCAACGACCACAACGAGTACGTCATGAAGGGTGAGTGGGGCGCGGGACACGAGTACTGCACGTTCGGCGCGTGCGCGGTGGAGAAGCTGATCGCGGGCGGCATGGTGCCGCGCGCGGTGCTCGAGCCGCACGCGCCCGCGCTGCTGAGCGCGCTGTTCGCGGCGCTGGGCCAGCGGGACAACCCCAACGACCACAACGAGTACGTCATGAAGGGTGAGTGGGGCGCGGGACACGAGTACTGCACGTACGGCGCGTGCGCGGTGGAGAAGCTGATCGCGGGCGGCATGGTGCCGCGCGCGGTGCTCGAGCCGCACGCGCCCGCGCTGCTGAGCGCGCTGTTCGCGGCGCTGGGCCAGCGGGACAACCCCAACGACCACAACGAGTACGTCATGAAGGGTGAGTGGGGCGCGGGACACGAGTACTGCACGTTCGGCGCGTGCGCGGTGGAGAAGCTGATCGCGGGCGGCATGGTGCCGCGCGCGGTGCTCGAGCCGCACGCGCCCGCGCTGCTGAGCGCGCTGTTCGCGGCGCTGGGCCAGCGGGACAACCCCAACGACCACAACGAGTACGTCATGAAGGGTGAGTGGGGCGCGGGACACGAGTACTGCACGTACGGCGCGTGCGCGGTGGAGAAGCTGATCGCGGGCGGCATGGTGCCGCGCGCGGTGCTCGAGCCGCACGCGCCCGCGCTGCTGAGCGCGCTGTTCGCGGCGCTGGGCCAGCGGGACAACCCCAACGACCACAACGAGTACGTCATGAAGGGTGAGTGGGGCGCGGGACACGAGTACTGCACGTACGGCGCGTGCGCGGTGGAGAAGCTGATCGCGGGCGGCATGGTGCCGCGCGCGGTGCTCGAGCCGCACGCGCCCGCGCTGCTGAGCGCGCTGTTCGCGGCGCTGGGCCAGCGGGACAACCCCAACGACCACAACGAGTACGTCATGAAGGGTGAGTGGGGCGCGGGACACGAGTACTGCACGTACGGCGCGTGCGCGGTGGAGAAGCTGATCGCGGGCGGCATGGTGCCGCGCGCGGTGCTCGAGCCGCACGCGCCCGCGCTGCTGAGCGCGCTGTTCGCGGCGCTGGGCCAGCGGGACAACCCCAACGACCACAACGAGTACGTCATGAAGGGTGAGTGGGGCGCGGGACACGAGTACTGCACGTACGGCGCGTGCGCGGTGGAGAAGCTGATCGCGGGCGGCATGGTGCCGCGCGCGGTTCTCGAGCCGCACGCGCCCGCGCTGCTGAGCGCGCTGTTCGCGGCGCTGGGCCAGCGGGACAACCCCAACGACCACAACGAGTACGTCATGAAGGGTGAGTGGGGCGCGGGACACGAGTACTGCACGTTCGGCGCGTGCGCGGTGGAGAAGCTGATCGCGGGCGGCATGGTGCCGCGCGCGGTGCTCGAGCCGCACGCGCCCGCGCTGCTGAGCGCGCTGTTCGCGGCGCTGGGCCAGCGGGACAACCCCAACGACCACAACGAGTACGTCATGAAGGGTGAGTGGGGCGCGGGACACGAGTACTGCACGTACGGCGCGTGCGCGGTGGAGGAGCTGATCGCGGGCGGCATGGTGCCGCGCGCGGTGCTCGAGCCGCACGCGCCCGCGCTGCTGAGCGCGCTGTTCGCGGCGCTGGGCCAGCGGGACAACCCCAACGACCACAACGAGTACGTCATGAAGGGTGAGTGGGGCGCGGGACACGAGTACTGCACGTACGGCGCGTGCGCGGTGGAGAAGCTGATCGCGGGCGGCATGGTGCCGCGCGCGGTGCCCGAGCCGCACGCGCCCGCGCTGCTGAGCGCGCTGTTCGCGGCGCTGGGCCAGCGGGACAACCCCAACGACCACAACGAGTACGTCATGAAGGGTGAGTGGGGCGCGGGACACGAGTACTGCACGTACGGCGCGTGCGCGGTGGAGAAGCTGATCGCGGGCGGCATGGTGCCGCGCGCGGTGCTCGAGCCGCACGCGCCCGCGCTGCTGAGCGCGCTGTTCGCGGCGCTGGGCCAGCGGGACAACCCCAACGACCACAACGAGTACGTCATGAAGGGTGAGTGGGGCGCGGGACACGAGTACTGCACGTACGGCGCGTGCGCGGTGGAGAAGCTGATCGCGGGCGGCAAGATTTGAGTGCAATAATCAGTACTCTACCATTTGAGTGCAATCATCACTTCACTTAGATTTGAGTACAATCATCAGAACTCCAACATTTGAGTACAAACATCACTACGCTAAGATCTAAGTGCACTTAGCTTCTTTGTTCTTATTACTCCTATTTCTTGCAGCGGTGCTCCGCACGCTGGCGATCCTGCGCGAGGCGGCGCTGCCGTACCTGGGCGAGGCGCTGCCAAAGCTGGCCGGCATGCTGGCCGTGGTCGCCAAGAACCCCTGCAAGCCGCACTTCAACCACTACCTGTTCGAGAGCCTCTCGCTCGCCGTGCAGTGAGTTGACGCACCTTACACCTTACCTCGACGAAGGTTGAAGCTTTAAATGATTTGATCTCTTGCAGGTTGGTGGTGAAGGCAAACCCAAGCGCCATTACGGCATTCGAGGACGCCCTGTTCCCGATCTTTCAGGAGATATTGCAAAACGACGTGCAAGGTATGTCCTCATTCGACTTTAAAAATTGGAATTTGATTGTGCGGTCCAATCTTAACAATCGGTAGCGTCATACCGATTGGACGACAGAATGGATGGTCTATGGCTATCCTCGTCTCGAAATACTGTGAATTTGTATCAAGAATCAAATTCAGTAACTAAAATAGTATAATTTTAAGCTATTGCATGAGCGTGGAGACCGAATCCAGAAATTCCGTAACGAAAATAACCTAACATCCCCACTCCGACCGGCACGCTCTATCTAGTGCCTTGAGCGTGGAGATCGAATCCAGAAATTCCGTAACGAAAATAACCTAACACCCCTCATGGAGTAGGTGTTAGGTGTTGTGTTGTGTGATAAAAAACCCTATGCAATAGCTTTACCGCGGCAGTCTCCGAGTGTCACACGTTTCTTTTTACAGAATTCATGCCGTACGTGTTCCAAATGCTGTCCTTGCTGCTGGAGCTGCGCGGCGCGGGCGGCGCCGGCGACGCGGGCGCGGACGCGTACGCGGCGCTGCTGCCGTGCCTCGTGGCGCCGCCGCTGTGGGAGCGCGCCGCCAACGTGCGCCCGCTCGTGCGCCTGCTCTGCGCCTTCGTGGCCGCGCGCTCCGACCGAGTGCTCGCCGACGGCAAGCTGGTGAGTTGCGCTCTGTCAGTGCGGGGCGACGCGGCGCTGCTGCCGTGCCTCGTGGCGCCGCCGCTGTGGGAGCGCGCCGCCAACGTGCGCCCGCTCGTGCGCCTGCTCTGCGCCTTCGTGGCCGCGCGCTCCGACCGAGTGCTCGCCGACGGCAAGCTGGTGAGTTGCGCTCTGTCAGTGCGGGGCGACGCGGCGCTGGTGAGATGCGCTCTGTCAGTGCGGCGCGACGCGGCGCTGCTGCCGTGCCTCGTGGCGCCGCCGCTGTGGGAGCGCGCCGCCAACGTGCGCCCGCTCGTGCGCCTGCTCTGCGCCTTCGTGGCCGCGCGCTCCGACCGAGTGCTCGCCGACGGCAAGCTGGTGAGTTGCGCTCTGCCAGTGCGGGGCGACGCGGCGCTGCTGCCGTGCCTCGTGGCGCCGCCGCTGTGGGAGCGCGCCGCCAACGTGCGCCCGCTCGTGCGCCTGCTCTGCGCCTTCGTGGCCGCGCGCTCCGACCGAGTGCTCGCCGACGGCAAGCTGGTGAGTTGCGCTCTGCCAGTGCGGGGCGACGCGGCGCTGCTGCCGTGCCTCGTGGCGCCGCCGCTGTGGGAGCGCGCCGCCAACGTGCGCCCGCTCGTGCGCCTGCTCTGCGCCTTCGTGGCCGCGCGCTCCGACCGAGTGCTCGCCGACGGCAAGCTGGTGAGTTGCGCTCTGTCAGTGCGGGGCGACGCGGCGCTGCTGCCGTGCCTCGTGGCGCCGCCGCTGTGGGAGCGCGCCGCCAACGTGCGCCCGCTCGTGCGCCTGCTCTGCGCCTTCGTGGCCGCGCGCTCCGACCGAGTGCTCGCCGACGGCAAGCTGGTGAGTTGCGCTCTGTCAGTGCGGGGCGACGCGGCGCTGCTGCCGTGCCTCGTGGCGCCGCCGCTGTGGGAGCGCGCCGCCAACGTGCGCCCGCTCGTGCGCCTGCTCTGCGCCTTCGTGGCCGCGCGCTCCGACCGAGTGCTCGCCGACGGCAAGCTGGTGAGTTGCGCTCTGTCAGTGCGGGGCGACGCGGCGCTGGTGAGTTGCGCTCTGTCAGTGCGGGGCGACGCGGCGCTGGTGAGTTGCGCTCTGTCAGTGCGGGGCGACGCGGCGCTGGTGAGTTGCGCTCTGTCAGTGCGGGGCGACGCGGCGCTGGTGAGTTGCGCTCTGTCAGTGCGGGGCGACGCGGCGCTGGTGAGTTGCGCTCTGTCAGTGCGGGGCGACGCGGCGCTGGTGAGTTGCGCTCTGTCAGTGCGGGGCGACGCGGCGCTGCTGCCGTGCCTCGTGGCGCCGCCGCTGTGGGAGCGCGCCGCCAACGTGCGCCCGCTCGTGCGCCTGCTCTGCGCCTTCGTGGCCGCGCGCTCCGACCGAGTGCTCGCCGACGGCAAGCTGGTGAGTTGCGCTCTGTCAGTGCGGGGCGACGCGGCGCTGCTGCCGTGCCTCGTGGCGCCGCCGCTGTGGGAGCGCGCCGCCAACGTGCGCCCGCTCGTGCGCCTGCTCTGCGCCTTCGTGGCCGCGCGCTCCGACCGAGTGCTCGCCGACGGCAAGCTGGTGAGTTGCGCTCTGTCAGTGCGGGGCGACGCGGCGCTGCTGCCGTGCCTCGTGGCGCCGCCGCTGTGGGAGCGCGCCGCCAACGTGCGCCCGCTCGTGCGCCTGCTCTGCGCCTTCGTGGCCGCGCGCTCCGACCGAGTGCTCGCCGACGGCAAGCTGGTGAGTTGCGCTCTGTCAGTGCGGGGCGACGCGGCGCTGCTGCCGTGCCTCGTGGCGCCGCCGCTGTGGGAGCGCGCCGCCAACGTGCGCCCGCTCGTGCGCCTGCTCTGCGCCTTCGTGGCCGCGCGCTCCGACCGAGTGCTCGCCGACGGCAAGCTGGTGAGTTGCGCTCTGTCAGTGCGGGGCGACGCGGCGCTGGTGAGTTGCGCTCTGTCAGTGCGGGGCGACGCGGCGCTGGTGAGTTGCGCTCTGTCAGTGCGGGGCGACGCGGCGCTGCTGCCGTGCCTCGTGGCGCCGCCGCTGTGGGAGCGCGCCGCCAACGTGCGCCCGCTCGTGCGCCTGCTCTGCGCCTTCGTGGCCGCGCGCTCCGACCGAGTGCTCGCCGACGGCAAGCTGGTGAGTTGCGCTCTGTCAGTGCGGGGCGACGCGGCGCTGCTGCCGTGCCTCGTGGCGCCGCCGCTGTGGGAGCGCGCCGCCAACGTGCGCCCGCTCGTGCGCCTGCTCTGCGCCTTCGTGGCCGCGCGCTCCGACCGAGTGCTCGCCGACGGCAAGCTGGTGAGTTGCGCTCTGTCAGTGCGGGGCGACGCGGCGCTGCTGCCGTGCCTCGTGGCGCCGCCGCTGTGGGAGCGCGCCGCCAACGTGCGCCCGCTCGTGCGCCTGCTCTGCGCCTTCGTGGCCGCGCGCTCCGACCGAGTGCTCG
The DNA here is from genome assembly GCA_963855885.1 of Coenonympha glycerion. Classification (NCBI taxonomy): domain Eukaryota; kingdom Metazoa; phylum Arthropoda; class Insecta; order Lepidoptera; family Nymphalidae; genus Coenonympha; species Coenonympha glycerion. The sequence continues at coordinate 3,861,029 of OY979631.1, forward strand.
CCGACGGCAAGCTGGTGAGTTGCGCTCTGTCAGTGCGGGGCGACGCGGCGCTGCTGCCGTGCCTCGTGGCGCCGCCGCTGTGGGAGCGCGCCGCCAACGTGCGCCCGCTCGTGCGCCTGCTCTGCGCCTTCGTGGCCGCGCGCTCCGACCGAGTGCTCGCCGACGGCAAGCTGGTGAGTTGCGCTCTGTCAGTGCGGGGCGACGCGGCGCTGCTGCCGTGCCTCGTGGCGCCGCCGCTGTGGGAGCGCGCCGCCAACGTGCGCCCGCTCGTGCGCCTGCTCTGCGCCTTCGTGGCCGCGCGCTCCGACCGAGTGCTCGCCGACGGCAAGCTGGTGAGTTGCGCTCTGTCAGTGCGGGGCGACGCGGCGCTGGTGAGTTGCGCTCTGTCAGTGCGGGGCGACGCGGCGCTGGTGAGTTGCGCTCTGTCAGTGCGGGGCGACGCGGCGCTGGTGAGTTGCGCTCTGTCAGTGCGGGGCGACGCGGCGCTGGTGAGTTGCGCTCTGTCAGTGCGGGGCGACGCGGCGCTGGTGAGTTGCGCTCTGTCAGTGCGGGGCGACGCGGCGCTGGTGAGTTGCGCTCTGTCAGTGCGGGGCGACGCGGCGCTGGTGAGTTGCGCTCTGTCAGTGCGGGGCGACGCGGCGCTGCTGCCGTGCCTCGTGGCGCCGCCGCTGTGGGAGCGCGCCGCCAACGTGCGCCCGCTCGTGCGCCTGCTCTGCGCCTTCGTGGCCGCGCGCTCCGACCGAGTGCTCGCCGACGGCAAGCTGGTGAGTTGCGCTCTGTCAGTGCGGGGCGACGCGGCGCTGCTGCCGTGCCTCGTGGCGCCGCCGCTGTGGGAGCGCGCCGCCAACGTGCGCCCGCTCGTGCGCCTGCTCTGCGCCTTCGTGGCCGCGCGCTCCGACCGAGTGCTCGCCGACGGCAAGCTGGTGAGTTGCGCTCTGTCAGTGCGGGGCGACGCGGCGCTGCTGCCGTGCCTCGTGGCGCCGCCGCTGTGGGAGCGCGCCGCCAACGTGCGCCCGCTCGTGCGCCTGCTCTGCGCCTTCGTGGCCGCGCGCTCCGACCGAGTGCTCGCCGACGGCAAGCTGGTGAGTTGCGCTCTGTCAGTGCGGGGCGACGCGGCGCTGCTGCCGTGCCTCGTGGCGCCGCCGCTGTGGGAGCGCGCCGCCAACGTGCGCCCGCTCGTGCGCCTGCTCTGCGCCTTCGTGGCCGCGCGCTCCGACCGAGTGCTCGCCGACGGCAAGCTGGTGAGTTGCGCTCTGTCAGTGCGGGGCGACGCGGCGCTGCTGCCGTGCCTCGTGGCGCCGCCGCTGTGGGAGCGCGCCGCCAACGTGCGCCCGCTCGTGCGCCTGCTCTGCGCCTTCGTGGCCGCGCGCTCCGACCGAGTGCTCGCCGACGGCAAGCTGGTGAGTTGCGCTCTGTCAGTGCGGGGCGACGCGGCGCTGGTGAGTTGCGCTCTGTCAGTGCGGGGCGACGCGGCGCTGGTGAGTTGCGCTCTGTCAGTGCGGGGCGACGCGGCGCTGCTGCCGTGCCTCGTGGCGCCGCCGCTGTGGGAGCGCGCCGCCAACGTGCGCCCGCTCGTGCGCCTGCTCTGCGCCTTCGTGGCCGCGCGCTCCGACCGAGTGCTCGCCGACGGCAAGCTGGTGAGTTGCGCTCTGTCAGTGCGGGGCGACGCGGCGCTGCTGCCGTGCCTCGTGGCGCCGCCGCTGTGGGAGCGCGCCGCCAACGTGCGCCCGCTCGTGCGCCTGCTCTGCGCCTTCGTGGCCGCGCGCTCCGACCGAGTGCTCGCCGACGGCAAGCTGGTGAGTTGCGCTCTGTCAGTGCGGGGCGACGCGGCGCTGGTGAGTTGCGCTCTGTCAGTGCGGGGCGACGCGGCGCTGGTGAGTTGCGCTCTGTCAGTGCGGGGCGACGCGGCGCTGGTGAGTTGCGCTCTGTCAGTGCGGGGCGACGCGGCGCTGGTGAGTTGCGCTCTGTCAGTGCGGGGCGACGCGGCGCTGGTGAGTTGCGCTCTGTCAGTGCGAGGTGACGCGGCGCTGGTGAGTTGCGCTCTGTCAGTGCGGGGCGACGCGGCGCTGGTGAGTTGCGCTCTGTCAGTGCGGGGCGACGCGGCGCTGGTGAGTTGCGCTCTGTCAGTGCGGGGCGACGCGGCGCTGGTGAGTTGCGCTCTGTCAGTGCGGGGCGACGCGGCGCTGGTGAGTTGCGCTCTGTCAGTGCGGGGCGACGCGGCGCTGGTGAGTTGCGCTCTGTCAGTGCGGGGCGACGCGGCGCTGGTGAGTTGCGCTCTGTCAGTGCGGGGCGACGCGGCGCTGGTGAGTTGCGCTCTGTCAGTGCGGGGCGACGCGGCGCTGGTGAGATGCGCTCCAAGGGGCACCTGCTTTACCCTCGATGACCTGTTTGGTTTACTGACAGGACCTAATATAAAAAGGTATTGTGACGGGCAACTTTGAGGCCAGAAGGTTGAGAGGCCGGTCACCGACTTGCCTACGATAGAACCCGGTCTGCTATGAAGAAAGGACTGGAGAGAGAGATATGAATCATAAAGGCAGGGTTAATGAGACCTCCCATAATTACTCGATGACAGTAACGCGATGGCTTAGCCGGCGACGACGCGCCGTCTGACGTGATAAAATGGCAGTAGGGATCCCCATTTGACTCAAAAGTGGTCGTACCTGGTGAATTTGCCGAGTGAGGAAATGTCCCTTTGTGTATTGATTAAGGGTACTGCCATGATAAGATTTTCCCAGGAGTCTATAAATGTGTATAATATGACATGTGGAATTTATTTGTTCGCAGAACGCAATGCTGGGAGTGTTCCAAAAGCTGATAGCTTCTAAGACAAACGACCACGAGGGCTTTTACCTCATCCAGACTATATTGTTCAAATTCGGCGAGTAAGTATATAGCTCATTTCAAGAAAATTTAAAATAGGTTCGAATCTAATGACGTCCATTAAAGTTATAATTCTTTTTTGCAAGTTAGGCTTGTAAAATTGTAGTTCTCATTATTTACAGGTCAGTGATGCAGCCGTACACGAAACAGATCATAACGCTGCTGTTCCAGCGACTGTCCTCGTCCAAGACCACGAAGTACGTGCGCGGCCTCATCGCCTTCCTGGGCTTCTTCTCCGCGCACTACGGCGCCGACACGCTGATCGACCTGGTGGACTCCGTGCAGGCCAAGTGAGACCATACACCAAACAGATTAGTGAGCTAATATATTATTATAGGATTTGTGATATCACATGTAATGATATCGTTACTTGTTGCAGCATGTTCTCGATGTACGTGGAGCGCGTGCTTGTGCCGGACCTGCAAAAGGTGACGGGCGCGCTGGAGCGCAAGGCGGCGGCCGTCGGCTGCGTGAAGCTGCTGTGCCACAGCGCGCACTTCCGCGAGGGCGGCCTGGCGAGGCTGTGGACGCCGGTGCTGCAGGTGATGACCCGCAGGTGATGACCCGCAGGTGCCGGCGCGCTGGAGCGCAAGGCGGCGGCCGTCGGCTGCGTGAAGCTGCTGTGCCACAGCGCGCACTTCCGCGAGGGCGGCCTGGCGAGGCTGTGGACGCCGGTGCTGCAGGTGATGACCCGCAGGTGATGACCCGCAGGTGCCGGCGCGCTGGAGCGCAAGGCGGCGGCCGTCGGCTGCGTGAAGCTGCTGTGCCACAGCGCGCACTTCCGCGAGGGCGGCCTGGCGAGGCTGTGGACGCCGGTGCTGCAGGTGATGACCCGCAGGTGATGACCCGCAGGTGCCGGCGCGCTGGAGCGCAAGGCGGCGGCCGTCGGCTGCGTGAAGCTGCTGTGCCACAGCGCGCACTTCCGCGAGGGCGGCCTGGCGAGGCTGTGGACGCCGGTGCTGCAGGTGATGACCCGCAGGTGATGACCCGCAGGTGCCGGCGCGCTGGAGCGCAAGGCGGCGGCCGTCGGCTGCGTGAAGCTGCTGTGCCACAGCGCGCACTTCCGCGAGGGCGGCCTGGCGAGGCTGTGGACGCCGGTGCTGCAGGTGATGACCCGCAGGTGATGACCCGCAGGTGCCGGCGCGCTGGAGCGCAAGGCGGCGGCCGTCGGCTGCGTGAAGCTGCTGTGCCACAGCGCGCACTTCCGCGAGGGCGGCCTGGCGAGGCTGTGGACGCCGGTGCTGCAGGTGATGACCCGCAGGTGATGACCCGCAGGTGCCGGCGCGCTGGAGCGCAAGGCGGCGGCCGTCGGCTGCGTGAAGCTGCTGTGCCACAGCGCGCACTTCCGCGAGGGCGGCCTGGCGAGGCTGTGGACGCCGGTGCTGCAGGTGATGACCCGCAGGTGATGACCCGCAGGTGCCGGCGCGCTGGAGCGCAAGGCGGCGGCCGTCGGCTGCGTGAAGCTGCTGTGCCACAGCGCGCACTTCCGCGAGGGCGGCCTGGCGAGGCTGTGGACGCCGGTGCTGCAGGTGATGACCCGCAGGTGATGACCCGCAGGTGCCGGCGCGCTGGAGCGCAAGGCGGCGGCCGTCGGCTGCGTGAAGCTGCTGTGCCACAGCGCGCACTTCCGCGAGGGCGGCCTGGCGAGGCTGTGGACGCCGGTGCTGCAGGTGATGACCCGCAGGTGATGACCCGTAGGTGCCGGCGCGCTGGAGTGCGCTGTCACATGCGTTCCGGTGCGATGCTGTGTAGAAACCGTTGGGGGTAAGTTTACTTACCCCTTCCAAGTTAATACGATAACGTCTTCGGCATCAATTACCATCAGGTGAGATCGCAGTCAAGTACTAACTTGAATAGGGTAAAAGAGAACACTGACACGATTGTTCGCAGGCGCTGATCGCGCTGTTCGAGCTGCCGCCCGACGAGAGCACGCTGCCCGAGGACCACTTCGTGGAGGTGGACGACGCGCCCGGCTACCAGCCGCAGTACGCGCAGCTCGCGTGCGCCAAGGCCGGCGCCAGCGACCCGCTCGCCAGTGAGTGAGCACGAGCACTTTAGATCGAGAATCGAGTTCCACTTGAGTCACTCACAAAAGTAGTCAATAAGCTAGAATGATTATTTTGTCTTCCTGTTACCCGGTGCCTAAAAATAATTTGTATGCTTTGAAGTTTTTTGGTTTGGTTTGAGGTTTTTTCTCGAAAATGGTAAGTTTTACCGAAGTAAACCTCAGGGCAAAGTTGTAGATCTTAAAATTCTCTACATAAATGGTCTGTATGATTTTTTTCCTAAGAGTTACCATTCCTGAGATATCGCGATCTTAAGAGTCACCACATTTATATGTTGCCACATATATCTAGCAACATTATGTTGAACCAATAGATAAAAATAGTAAAGATAGGCCGATCTAAACATTTTACGTAAACCTTCTTCATACAAGCAAACAGTAGCGTCATCTGTTACCGCGTGGCCTTATACTGTTGGTACTAATGACACCCATAAACTGGCGAAAATTTTTTCGCGCTGTTCGCCCTGTCTTTAGTATACAAGTCTGTGGTTGAACCCGAAATTGCTGCGGACTAAGCTGCCACACACACACATGTACTATGTGTGCCAACTAAGAATAGGACCGCGCTTGCTGCCAACTTCACACGATAACTGTCAAAATAGTACTGCCAGCAAAAAAAGTGCAAAACAGAAATTTCATGTATTTTTTATTGTTCATATTATAGTATAGACTTAATTATTGTATAATCATTGTATTCATTTAAAAATATTATTCTTGAATTTTATTAATGGATAATTTTGGATAAATTAATTCTACAGGTATGGAAACACTTTAAAAAATGAACAAATACATAATTAATGTTACTGGTCACCCTAATATGTCGCCATTTTGTGACGCTACTGAGAAGCTACCAATGTGCCGTTAGCTACGCTTTCGTGTATACAGCAATGAAGATTCAGACTACGACGACGATGACGCTGTGTTAAGTGGTGTAGTGGAAATATCCGATTAATAAAAACTGAAATAATATGTAACGGTGTGGTTTTAGATAACCACCAGTTATATTGATTTCGACCTACAGAGACTTAGGTTTTTCGTATTCTAACAGAGATTAATAAAATCCACGATTAACAACAATGATTATTTATTAAACTTTCAGGGCATGCAAATATACACTATAACGTACTTAGAAATCTACTTACAGGCTATTGTGATTTACAAACGGTACAAGCATTACTTATCGCAAATTAGCACGATTGGCACGGAGATTTAAATCACGTCTCTGGGGTCGAGTCACGGGAGTACCCAGTTGGGAATGCGTTCACGATTCTCTCGGTTTGAAATCAAATAATATTCTTTATTCGCGCGGAAGGTGCCGGAGCCAATCTCCGTCTGATGGACTTGGGGGTTGGGGGGGCTTCTGTTCCGACAACGCGACGGCTTGATTACCGTCGGGTCGTTGCGGGGCAGAAGACCCCCAACCCCCAAGTCCATCTCCGTGCCAATCGTGCTAATTTGCGATAAGTAATGCTTGTACCGTTTGTAAATCACAATAGCCTGTAAGTAGATTTCTAAGTACGTTATAGTGTATATTTGCATGCCCTGAAAGTTTAATAAATAATCATTGTTGTTAATCGTGGATTTTATTAATCTCTGTTAGAATACGAAAAACCTAAGTCTCTGTAGGTCGAAATCAATATAACTGGTGGTTATCTAAAACCACCACGTTACAAATATATTATGTACATTTCATTTCCTACTCATTTATAATTAATTTGGCGTGAAATGTATTAGAAATACCAAAAAAGCGTACATTAAACATTTAAACACAATATAATTTCTTTACTGATTTTTTTGCACACCATACACTTTAGTAATGAAGTTTGCGCGTATTTCTGAACAAAATGGCGTCTTGACAGTCCTATTCTCATTTGGCACGCATAGTACACATCACAGAAAAGATTAACTTTCTTTATTTTTCTTTTTAACTTCTGTTAACCATAAATGAAGTGAAGTGAAGTGCCATGATAACGTCGTTGCAGGTATCGAGGACCCGAAGCGCTACCTGGCGGAGAGCCTGGCGGCCATGTCGCGCGCGCACCCCGGCGCGCTGCCGCCGCGCGTGGCCGCGCTCGACGCGCCGCACCGCAGCGCGCTCAGCGCCTACCTCAACGCGTACAGCGTGCAGCTGTGCTAGCGCGACGCGTCCACCACCGCCATACACAACTAGCGAACGCTCGTTCCACAACTACGTGAGACGAATGTCAAACAAGAAATCACCCCTACTTTCTCATTTAGAAGTGGATTAAATGACATGGCCGGATTCTGCCCTCAGACAAAAATATTCATGGCCATTGACAAACAGTTCGTCATATTAAAGCTTATAATTATGTCTTTAAAATCGTTTACTTTTTATAAACACAAAACTGGCGAGACATAATATTAGCATAACTACGTGCAACAAAAAATGCGCCTTAATATTTTTAATAGCAATAATTTTTTATTAAAAAATTGCAATTCAAAATGTTTACTCGCATTTTCTAAGCTTTGTAATATGAAAAAATAATTAGTTCATAAACAATTCGCATGATTTTTTAATAAAAAATCATTGCTATTTAAAATATTTAGGCACATTTTGTTGAAAGTTGTTATACTGTTAATAAGGCTCTCGCCTGTTTTCTGATCATAAAACTTTAACAATTGTTAAGACATAATTATAAGCTTAAATATGACGTAGGTACTGTTTGTCGCTGGCCATGAATATTTTTTTTCCAGGGCACAGCTTCATACAAGTTTCGGCCATGTCCTTTAACATCGACAGGTTTCAATGATGATCTCCTATGGGCTGGACTCCTCCTGGGCGCAGTGGGCTCGCGGCTAGCGCTTGTATTCAAAGTCAAAGTCAAAGTCAAAATATGTTTATTTCACATAGGCCTAACATACAGGCACTTGCGAACGTCGGCATGACATTTCTGCATAATAATGGTGATAACTACAAGTCGACTTAAAACTAAGTTTACGAGGGTTCCAAACGCGCCCTGCCGCTGAGAAGAAGCCCACAACAAACTCAGCCGGGTATTTTTTTATGTTATCACCATTTAACAAAATAAGTATAGATACTAAAAAAAGGCTAGCAACGACAACAGAGCAATCTACCACTTATCAGTCAATTCCAAGGGTTTGTGTCGCTAATATAGTCCTTAATATTGTAATATGCCTTTTGAATGAGTTTAGGCTTGACAAACCCTTTGAATTTACTAAGTGACATTTCAGATACAATTATAATATTCTAGTAGGGGTCGCGGGTTTTATTCTCGCCGCGGACCAGAGCCTGTAAACAAAGTGGCATTCTATTAGCGATGTTGCGAATAGAAAAATCCAAAATGTGTGTGATTGACATTAGCTAACGCTGTGGCTTAGCGAAAGCTAACGTCAGTCCCGTACATTTTTGGCATTCTATATCGCTGAATATATTGATATCGTTAATAGAATGTAACTTTGTCTATGCCCTTCTGACCCTGTAAACCAGTGACATTATCGCTTTATATCGCTATATACAGCGATTCGCTAATAAAATATGACTGTCTAGGCCCCCTGTATATGGATCTTTGAGGAAATATATGGAATAAGCTATGTCATCGTAACGTCACGGCACGATGTGATCAACTTAAGCTGTCATCCGTGACATTCGTTTACACCTATGGAGACACCCCATTCATTCATTCAATCTAGCCTAGCATTGAGTGACATGTAGCGCCATTATGAGCGCCAGGATTTGTTGTCAAAAGCTCACGTGTACAGTACGACAAGGCTCTCTTGGCACTTGAAGGAGGGCGCTGTTGCAAAACAAAGGCAGCCATACAATCTCCTCAATTTACTTCAATTTTAGTTTAAAATAGTTAATAGTAAGCAAAAACAACATACAATAGTGATATACTGACAGAGCGAACTATCAAAGAGTAGCACAAGATAGCGGCGTTAGTTCAGACTTTGGCCACGCGCCAAAATAGCCTTGTCGCACTGTACTTATTTACTACCACAGGTGACGCCATCTTAGACGCCCCTTGACAATAAAAATAGTCACGCGTTTTGTACACGCAGCCAGTCCATATTGTTTCCTAGGTCATTGTTTATTGTTTACCTACCGTAATAAAATTAGTTTTGTAATATTTGTAAAACCCAAATTGTAATGTAACATTTTAGTGTTAGCTAGTATTTCTTTTTATCAATTTTTAGCACGATTCCCATGACAGCTGTCAAAGCAACAGATATAGTACGTCAAGTCATGAAAAAAATAAATTCACGGTAACAATAATTTTTCTATGCCTCTTAATACTAATAATTAAAAAGTGTGTAAATACAGAATATTAGAAAGAATTATGTATAATTTTTGATTATTTGACTATCCACTAAAAATTTTCTTTACTGACTTTAATAATTAATTTTCAACTCTTTTTAGGGTTCCATACCAAAATGGTAAAAATGGCTTATGGTGAGACTTTCTTCGTCCGTAGGAATAAACGTATATTTTACAGGAAAAATAAAATCAACTCTCTAACTATTATAGTTTTTTTTTATATTAACAATAAAGCAACGAAAACAAAGTTAGGTTTGCGGTTCGCTAACAAAAGTGCCTACATGTAAATTATACTCTTAAATTCATAAACAAAAGTGATTCTTTTAATGTTTTACTTCCATTATAGTATGGAACCCACGTTGCGCGAGTCCGACTCGCACTTGGACGGGTTTTTTTTCATGACTTTTTTGACAGACTATAATAAAATCAACGTTTATTGTTGCTATAACAAGTAATTACAAGGATGACTATTCATGTCATAGGAAATACGCCAAAATGGATATATAATTATTTTTATAAACTACCCGGTGTTTATACTATTAATGCATGTAAATATGAAAGGACTTGAGTTATTAATTAATAATAAGTGAATTTAGTCGTAATAATAATTAATTTCAGTTGAATATTGTGATAAAATCCTAAAAACATTTCTTGACGCTGAGCGTCAAGAAATGTTCATTTCACGAGAAGACAGACGTCTTCTCGTGAAACGAAACAATTTCACGAGAAGACAGACGTCTTCTCGTGAAATTGTTTCGTTTTTATTTAAATATGTTTTTTGTATTGTTTAATGAAAAAGGAATTAGTTATTTTGTAAAGCTATGTCTCGGATTTCGGGTTGGCGATTTAAAAGTTCCTAAATTAATAAGAACAAGGTTTACCAAACATACAATCAAAATGTTTACTTTTTCACATAGGCCTTATAGGTTTCCTACTTGAAAGTAATGTCGCCATTTTGTCATAATTTTTTTAGGCGTAGATGAACGCTATACTAATGCTAATTTCTTGTTATGAATTATACTAAATACGTACTTGTTTAAAAATTTTTGTATGTATGTTGCAGTCTCTATTTCATAAAATAGAGAGAAATGATTGTGTTGTGAATAAATATAATATTACTTAGTTTTGGTTTCATTTTTTCACATCTATGTTTCTCTGTTGATGTACATATATGTAAAACGAGCTTTTTCCGTATCCAAATGGTGAAACGAGACGCTAATACTAAGACTCCGCCGTCAGTTGGTCCGTCTGTCACCAGACTGTATCTTAAACCGTGATAGATAGATAGTTGAAATTGTATTTGATCACAGATGTATTTCTGTTGCCGCTATAATGACAGATACTAAAAAAAAATGGAACAAAATCAAACAATACATCAAATGTGATTCTTTTGCTCGTTTTTGGTTGATGATGTAAAAGTCCTAATATTACCCTAATAATAGTACACTAGTACTAGTAATAGTGCTCAAGTTTTTACTTACAACAACTGTCACCTAAGGGCTTAGGTTAGGTTAAAACGAGAACAATAAAATTAATTAGACCTTCATTATGTCGCTACGTTCATGTGATGCAGAAACCCGAGTCAATATTTATTTTGCTCGATATTGACGCAGACAATTTTTATATAAAGATACGGAACCCTTCGAGCCCGAGTCGATTCGCACTTGGCCAAATTATTTTGGCATACTAAATAACAAGTATACGCCATCTAAATTCCTGTTTGGCGTATGGGAATGAAATAAAACACATTTGGATTACATTTCAGCAACGTATATTTCAATAAGCAGTACTACAAGTATGCGAATTCATCTAATTTAAGACAAAACACTAAAAACAGCCGTTCTACCGTAACCATTAAAATTTCACCCTACAATTATTAATTTATTAGGAATGTCCACTACCTTCTACGAATAAGTACATACAAGAAATGCAAATAAAAAGTTTTCTTCTCTGTCACTATAAGTTTGTGCATTGCATATGTCACATTGACTGTAACCAATCTGCAATCGCGAGACTATTTTTAAATCTTCGTAAGTACAACTCACTAAATGCGTGAAATGCAAATGGCGACCGTGTACAACACATCGTTTTTCATGATGCTACAAATTGCTTTGTAGAGCATTTTCATCATCAATAGGTCTAATTTTTTTTGTATTTATCTCAAACTTATAGTAACAAAGATATAAGTACAATTTAATGTTTTGAAAATTGAAATACAAAATAAATGGTTAGTAAGTGATCAAACAAAAGCGTTAATTTTTTAATATTCAAAAAATCGCATGAGGCATATGGTACGAATAATTTGACTTAAAATCATACATAGCTAGGATATGGTTATTGCATAAAATGTAAATTTTTTTATATTTTTTTTTGTAACCAGCCGCACTTAAGCCATTAGACACAATAAATCGGTATCAAAAGAAATTAAAAATTAAATTAAACATTATTTAAAACAAAACAGTAATCATAAGAAAACTATAATTCTCTATAGATAGGTGCAAAGTGTAGGTATAATATTAAGTATCGAATACATTTTTTAATTTACTATTTAATTTAAGAACATCAAAAATCTTATCCATAATTATTTTATTTTAAAGATAATTTAAACACAAATTCATAACCCAAAGTGTGAAATCAATGTGTCTATAAATTCTATAATATAGAGTGATTAATTATACAAATTTTCTATTGCATTTCTATACCACATTGATCAAAAGAAATTGATACAACAAGCATTTCTATTCTATGCCTACATGAAATTCACAAATTCACACGTTGGGTTGTTTTATTTCAAACATTAATTTAATAAAAATTAAACCAAAAGTAATTAAATACAATTATGTGCGAATGTGTTAAAAGTTGAAACAATTTATGTTGTAAAAACTAGATTTTACTAGATGTCATTGTTTAACTGATATACATGTAGCTTATTAGATATACAAGGTAACCTTCAATAAAAAATTAAAAATCATCAAACACTTTTCAGTAAAAAAAAATAAGAATCAAAAGTTGAAAAATCATCAGTAAAAAATTAAGAATCATCAGTTAAAAATTGAGATATACCGCTACAAAGCGGTGTTATCTTTATATATCAAGACAAGTTAGTACATAATATATCAAAAATTGTGCAATAGTGATAATTAAATACACAAAAAAAATAAAAAAAAATCCTGTCTATACGCCATTACACTATGTATGTTCCACCGAAATATGTTTCATCACCAACACAGTTCCAAACCAAGTTTCTCTCCGCACAGTCTAATTAGGTAGATTAAATTTTAATAAAGGGCCGTGACGTGACACCCAGACGGACAACAAAGTGATCTTATGAGGGTTCGGTACTTTTCCTTTTGAGGTACCGAACCCTAAAAAATGCAGCTGATAACAGCAAAACTTTCATCTGTTTATAATGTCTGATATTGTGCATCAGGGCCGTACCACCATCTCTGAAAGTAGTAATGTTGCAGTATTGTTTTAATATTTTCATACAAGCACACTCGTAGTATGAAACTGCTTAAAGAGATGGTGGTACGGCCCCTGGTGTTGTGCTGGTGACACCGGGGACCGCAACAACCAGAAGCCAGGATCAGTTAAGGAGCACACCACGGGTGTGCCCGCGATTTTTTGTGTTTTTACGCGATTTTTAAGCTAACAAGACATCTTATGACAGTCAAATTGCGGGAACCCCAATATCATCTTCACGTGTTTATATAAAAATCTCTGCTTGAAAGTGTCGAGTTTAAGAAAATAGTCCGAGATTTGCGAGTTATTCACATAAAACTCGATACTCGGACTAATTTCCTAGGATACACATTTTCATGCAAAGATTTTGATATAATCATGTAAAGATGATACTGCCATCATCGCAAATTGACTGCCATAAACCTCTGATGTGTAATTAACGTACAAATTGCAAAAAACCATGAAAATTTTGAATTTCACATCGTTGATTTCGCCTTAAAGTATCAATACCCAGCAATCATGCCGGCTACAGTGCCGTTCAAACCGAAATAGTCATACGGTCCGACAAGGCTCTCTTGGCACTTGAATGACATACAGTTGCGATACATCGACACACCGAACTATCAAACAGTATCACAAGATAACGGCGTTAGTTCCGATTTTGGCCACGCGCCAAGATAGCCTTATCGCACTGTACTCCGCTTTACTGCTGATTATTTATCTAACACTGTGGTGCCCAGTGGACTTCGGTAACACAAAGTTGGCAACTTTACTTCGGTGGAGTTTTAGGGAATGAAAGCGAAAAAAAATAAAACAAACGGTACGTCATTATCCATGTCTAACGGCCACGGAGCAGCGCGACCCCTCGCGTCACTTGAGCGCGCACTCCACGAACACGGCGTGGTGGGTCGCCGGCGAGGGGGAGGGGGACGCGGCCGAGGGCGAGGGGGACGCGTCCGGCTCCGGCGAGGGGGACGGCGGCGGCGTCTGCGGGGGCGTGACGCGCTCGAACACGAAGCGCGTCTGCGTGAGCGGCCACAGCTCCTTCAGCATCAGCCTGCGGGGTTTGCATTGTTATTTATCTACTAGCTCATACGACAAATGTTGTTTTGCCATATATAACCCGGTTACAATATCTGTAGACCTGGCGTCAATGACGTCACGTCGTGTCAGCGCTCTGATATGGTGCGCAAAACAATCAAGCCGGGGCGAGCGCGGGGAGGTGAAAGGAGAAGGGCAAGGGGGTACGCAGTCCAGCGAGGTCCACAGATATTGTAACCGGGTTATAGCTTGTTACTCACTCAAAGTATGAAATAAAAAATAGGTAGTACGGAAACTAAACAAAATGTACAAAAATATTTTGGAGGAATATGCGCTGCGGCGGAGCGCGTACAACTGAGTGCTACACTCACCACAGATGCTTGTCGACGACGGCGCGCACCCTGGGCGTGGGGAAGCCGTTGAAGGGCGAGGCCACGGGCAGCGTGTACGCGCCCATGTCCTTGAACACGAGCCAGCTGCCCGTGCGCTGCGGCGGCAGCGAGTACGAGGGCAGCACGCAGTCCAGCGCGTCGCACGAGGGGCCCCAGACCGAGCACTGCTGCGGGCGCTCCGATGACTCCTGGAAATTAGTAGGTAAACATTTACTTAATGAACAATTTGTTTTTTGAGCTCGCTTAATAATAAGTTTCGAGATATGATGGGATGTGTGGGAGTGTGCGGTTACCTCGAGCGGCTCGGCGTGCACCTGCTGGTGGTCGTACAGCACGCAGTTGAACGAGCCGTACACGCCGTCGTTGATGAAGTACATCGTGTGGGTGTGTGGGAGTGTGCGGTTACCTCGAGCGGCTCGGCGTGCACCTGCTGGTGGTCGTACAGCACGCAGTTGAACGAGCCGTACACGCCGTCGTTGATGAAGTACATCGTGTGGGTGTGTGGGAGTGTGCGGTTACCTCGAGCGGCTCGGCGTGCACCTGCTGGTGGTCGTACAGCACGCAGTTGAACGAGCCGTACACGCCGTCGTTGATGAAGTACATCGTGTGGGATGTGTGGGAGTGTGCGGTTACCTCGAGCGGCTCGGCGTGCACCTGCTGGTGGTCGTACAGCACGCAGTTGAACGAGCCGTACACGCCGTCGTTGATGAAGTACATCGTGTGGGTGTGTGGGAGTGTGCGGTTACCTCGAGCGGCTCGGCGTGCACCTGCTGGTGGTCGTACAGCACGCAGTTGAACGAGCCGTACACGCCGTCGTTGATGAAGTACATCGTGTGGGTGTCTGGGAGTGTGCGGTTACCTCGAGCGGCTCGGCGTGCACCTGCTGGTGGTCGTACAGCACGCAGTTGAACGAGCCGTACACGCCGTCGTTGATGAAGTACATCGTGTGGGTGTGTGGGAGTGTGCGGTTACCTCGAGCGGCTCGGCGTGCACCTGCTGGTGGTCGTACAGCACGCAGTTGAACGAGCCGTACACGCCGTCGTTGATGAAGTACATCGTGTGGGTGTGTGGGAGTGTGGCGGTTACCTCGAGCGGCTCGGCGTGCACCTGCTGGTGGTCGTACAGCACGCAGTTGAACGAGCCGTACACGCCGTCGTTGATGAAGTACATCGTCTGGATGTGTGGGAGTGTGCGGTTACCTCGAGCGGCTCGGCGTGCACCTGCTGGTGGTCGTACAGCACGCAGTTGAACGAGCCGTACACGCCGTCGTTGATGAAGTACATCGTGTGGGTGTGTGGGAGTGTGCGGTTACCTCGAGCGGCTCGGCGTGCACCTGCTGGTGGTCGTACAGCACGCAGTTGAACGAGCCGTACACGCCGTCGTTGATGAAGTACATTCGTGTGGGTGTGTGGGAGTGTGCGGTTACCTCGAGCGGCTCGGCGTGCACCTGCTGGTGGTCGTACAGCACGCAGTTGAACGAGCCGTACACGCCGTCGTTGATGAAGTACATCGTGTGGGATGTGTGGGAGTGTGCGGTTACCTCGAGCGGCTCGGCGTGCACCTGCTGGTGGTCGTACAGCACGCAGTTGAACGAGCCGTACACGCCGTCGTTGATGAAGTACATCGTGTGGGTGTGTGGGAGTGTGCGGTTACCTCGAGCGGCTCGGCGTGCACCTGCTGGTGGTCGTACAGCACGCAGTTGAACGAGCCGTACACGCCGTCGTTGATGAAGTACATCGTGTGGGTGTGTGGGAGTGTGCGGTTACCTCGAGCGGCTCGGCGTGCACCTGCTGGTGGTCGTACAGCACGCAGTTGAACGAGCCGTACACGCCGTCGTTGATGAAGTACATCGTGTGGGTGTGTGGGAGTGTGCGGTTACCTCGAGCGGCTCGGCGTGCACCTGCTGGTGGTCGTACAGCACGCAGTTGAACGAGCCGTACACGCCGTCGTTGATGAAGTACATCGTGTGCGCGTCGCCCTCGCCCTCGCCATCCCCCTCGCCATCCCCCTCGCGCGACACTGCCGCCGCCGGCAGCTGCCGACACAAGCACAACGATTTTGGAACAACTAATAATACGTTGTTGAAAAATTGACGAAAGTAATTATTTTTTAAATTAGTAATATTGTAGACATGAGAATAAAAGGCTTATTTGTTAATAGTATACCTGTCTGGTGGCGTGCACCATGGCGGCGAGCGTGTAGGCGGAGGCGGCGAAGTAGCGGCCCGGCTCGGCGATGACGCGCACCGAGCGCGACGGGAAGTGCAGTTCCAGCGCCGCGTTGATCACCTGCGACACCTGCAACCACGGAGCTGTCAGACGCCACTCTCGCCAAAAAAACTGATTTACTCCCCTAATTTTAGGATATTTAATAATTTTCGCAAACAATCAAGAAACGAAAAGTGATCACCCGGTATATTGGCACATTGCATAAAGCCTAAATACCTCTTTTTTGCAAAACGAAGGTCGCCATTACATCAACAGCTTTGCCCCAAAGTAAGATGCCACAGAAAGCCTCCTGCGCGTACCTCCTGTATGCAGGTGCCGCTGTTCCCCGGGAAGCCGCCGCCGATGTCGAGCAGGTACATGGTGTGCCCCGCGGCGTCGCCCAGCTCGAACAGCGCGCGCGCGAACTGGATGGCGCGCGCGTACACGCCCGTCTCCTGCGCGCCCGAGCCCACGTGGAACGACACGCCCACCACCTGCGTACGCGACACATTGTTTATTTATTTATTTATTATGGAACGACAAACAGTCTAGCACTACAATTTTACATTAATAACATAACTAACACTAGAAAACATGAGTGCATGACCCACTCTGTCGTTCACAGGTAATTCAAAAGTCGATACATGGTGAGGGCAACACAAAGTAATGAATATTTCGTTGTATCTACTTTTAATTTAAGGTTGCTTATGACCAACCTATTGAAACCACCCACTCGAGTTGCAAAAATTTCGATATTGCCAAAGTGCTCGTTGTACTTTGTTTCATGAACATCTTTAATATATTTCACACACGTCCAACTTGTATATCTCGTTTTTATATGGATGCAATGGTTACTTAGTTATTTTGGTCATATTGCCCGTCGCCTTCCAACAGCCATTAGAAATAGATGGAGGGACATAGTTAAGGATACGACCAAGGAACTGCAGTGTGGACACGACCTTCAGTAATGAAGACTGACGCCCGAGGAGAGGAGAGGTGTGGATGCAATAAAGTGTTTACTACTCACAATATTTTATATTATAGTGTTTTCACACACTTAGGAAATTATTCCTATAAATTTAAATATGCATCAAAATTTCACTCGCGGTAGATCTGCCTAAGAACGAAAAACAATATGCATCCGAATTTCGTCGTGGTGAGACAGTCTCGCGTAGCTCAGAGGAAGAGCTCCTAGCCGCGATAGCTAGGGGACGTGGGTTCGTGTCCCACCGCGAGTGAAATTTTGATGCATATTTAAATTTATAGCAATAAAGTGTTTTTTTGTTCTAAGGATAGGGTCTTAATTAGGAACTGCACAGCCGCGTCCCCAACATGGAGATAGGATAGGATTAGACTCACATTGAGCCCCATGACGGCCGCCAGCTTGAGCAGGCGCGGCGCCTCGCTGACGGGGTCGCAGCCGAACTTGATGCCGAGCGGGCACTGCGCCGACGCCGCGTCGCAGCGGATGCGCACCACCAGCCTGCGGGGACAAGCCCGATGAAATGAAATGAAATGAAATGAAATGAAATGAAATGAAATGAAATTCTTTATTTCACATAGGCTTAGATATAAGCTCTCATGAAAATGTCGAGACTCTACCGCCAGGTTCGGAAAGCAGGATTGCACCGAGAAGAACTGGCAAGAAACTCGGTACTTGCTCTTTTAAAAAAAAAATGTCTCAATATACAATTTTTAGTACTTAGTATGAAACAATATTTTTAAGATATCTCGTGAGGAGATGGAAGCATATCACTATCGTTCCAAGAATCTTTGTTATTTAAAAATTCTTCAATGGTGTAGTAACCCTGATTTATTAGATGTTTTTTGACAGTATCTTTAAACCGGTGCAAAGGTAAGTCCAAGACAGACTTCGGGATCATATTGTAAAAGCGTACACTCAACCCCACAAAGGACTTTTGTACCTTACGCAAACGGTGTGGCACTACAACTAACTTATGTGCTCCACTTCTAATTGGACGGTTACTTATATCTATCCGTTTATTGTAATTATTAATATTTTGACGTACAAACAGTAGACAATTATAAATGTATTGACACGCCACTGTAAGAATGCCTATTTCTTTAAATTTTTGGCGAAGAGATTCGCGTGGCTTCATTTTGTATATGGATCTAATAGCTCTCTTTTGCAATACAAATATAGTTTGAATATCAGCAGCTTTGCCCCATAATAGAATACCATAGGACATAACACTGTGGAAGTAGATGACATTCGATGCTACATTGGACCACAGGGGCCGTACCACCACCTCTTAGAGCAGTAATGCTGCAGTATAAACCGCTTTAAAGTAGTATAAACCGCTTTAAAATAGTATAAACCGCTTTAAGAGATGGTGGTTTTGAAATAATTACGGACTCTAACCAAACACTGTTCATTAACTCCCAAAAAGACGTCTTCCTTAACTGGATTTCCAAGTTAAAATTTTGTATACACATTTTTTCGGTAATTTTACTGGCATAAGACTACAAACTGCGAAAAAGCAAATGAAATAAGAAATAGGCGAGCATTCCAGCTTCACAGATATGTGTCTTGTGAACGTGATCACGGCACCAAGATGGCGGGTTGCGGATTCAAGATGGCGGATCGCGGCACCAAGATGGCGGGTTGCAGAATCAAAATGGCCGGCGCGGTACTCACTGGGCGTGCGGCATGAACTGCTTGATCTTCAGCAGCTCGGTCTCAGAGTCGAAGGTCATCGTGGTGACGCCGGCCGCGCTCGCGTAGCGGATGTGAGACGCGGGCTTCGCCGGGTTCGCGAAGATTATACGGCTGTAAGATACAAAATAGTATTTTAGCAATATGTACTCTCGCCTTCGGCTCGGGTGTTAGGTTGTCCTTGACTTAACATTCTTTTACACACTTATCACAAATAGGTATTCATCGTCGTCCATGCGTTGATCATGTCCTAATTAAAACTCTTAAATACTCTTGTTTTATTTTAGTCGCCTTTGGCTCGGGCGTATATATATACATTTACAAAACGTCGTGATTCACCGACTGATTCTGTGGCGACTCTACAATAGAAATCGCATTTTGGTTTCATGCTAGCTGAACTTGTGACTAGGCTAGACTTGTTGTTATGTTACCATCATGTGGCGACAATTAACCCAGCCCAAAAACCTTGGAGCTAAATAACTTGCATACTTTCCATTCCATGTTTGCATAGTAAGTGGGTTGTAAGATTTTGGAAAGACGGTGCCTAGGAGTGAACAAAGGTTTGGAGACCTTTGTAGTGCGTATCAAGAACGAGGAATCAAACTGCTTCATACGTGTCTTTGGTACGTAGGGCATACTCACTCGGGGCGCACTCCGAGGGACGTGACGAGCTGTATCTCGGCCTTGGAGGCGCAGTCGAAGCCGGTGCCCAGCGCGGCCAGCGTGCTCACCAGCAGCTTGTCGTCGTTGCACTTCACGGCTGTGACAAACAGATGGGTACAATGTAGCAGGTTACTGGTGGTCATCTACATGCCATGTTCCCGGCGCGGGCGGCGTGGGTTGAACGTATGCCCCCAAAATATAAAGAACTCCTTAAACGGAATCATCAAGGAACGACGGGGGAAAATGAACAGACCCAGAATTATTGCCGAACGGCAGCTGGAGCCATATTATGTTTCGTCCCATCCATGCGTTTTAAAGACTGCTTTTGCCTATTTAGCAGCGGTATGAATAATAAAAGTCGCGGTTCTTCTGTATTGAATGTAAATTAATCGCGACTTTTACTCCTGCTGACCTGCTAAAGCGCTGCTAAAGTGGTGACGCCGACGTGATGCGATGCTGACATATAATGTAGTGCATGCCGTAGGAATAGTAGGCATCTAGCTTGCAACAATATTCCAACTGACCAATTTAGCGATCATTTTTTTTTCCAATTTTCATATTTTTAGTGTATCGCAAAATGCCATACGACTAGAGATGCGGGTGCCCCATCGAATGAGAATCCGCAGGGAGAGATCGAGGGTTTTCACTTTACGATCCGCAGGACTAAAGAGCGCCACAACACTCACCGTAGAAGGGCTCGACGCGCGGCATGAGCTCCTTCCAGCGGCGGAAGCGCGCCACGACCTCGCCCAGGTCCATGACGTAGGAGCGCCACAACACTCACCGTAGAAGGGCTCGACGCGCGGCATGAGCTCCTTCCAGCGGCGGAAGCGCGCCACCACCTCGCCCAGGTCCATGACGTAGGAGCGCCACAACACTCACCGTAGAAGGGCTCGACGCGCGGCATGAGCTCCTTCCAGCGGCGGAAGCGCGCCACGACCTCGCCCAGGTCCATGACGTAGGAGCGCCACAACACTCACCGTAGAAGGGCTCGACGCGCGGCATGAGCTCCTTCCAGCGGCGGAAGCGCGCCACCACCTCGCCCAGGTCCATGACGTAGGAGCGCCACAACACTCACCGTAGAAGGGCTCGACGCGCGGCATGAGCTCCTTCCAGCGGCGGAAGCGCGCCACGACCTCGCCCAGGTCCATGACGTAGGAGCGCCACAACACTCACCGTAGAAGGGCTCGACGCGCGGCATGAGCTCCTTCCAGCGGCGGAAGCGCGCCACCACCTCGCCCAGGTCCATGACGTAGGAGCGCCACAACACTCACCGTAGAAGGGCTCGACGCGCGGCATGAGCTCCTTCCAGCGGCGGAAGCGCGCCACCACCTCGCCCAGGTCCATGACGTAGAAGGGGTCCTCCTGCGCGCCGTCCGCCACCACGTCGCGGATCACGCTGACAGGGCTCCAGGGGCCCTCCAGCACCACCACCGGCTGCTCTTCTTCCACCACCTTCATCGTGCCGGGGATCTTGACTGGCGTCGAGTCCACGCGACTAGAGTTCTTCACCTGGCGGAAGGGACACAATAACATTTAGGATTTGTCTAAGTCGGCTATGTTTTTAATGAGATTTCTTGCCACAGAGCTGGTCCATGATCTTTTTGGATATATTTTTCTTTAATAAGTTCACTAGCAATTTTGTACCTATAATTCTCACTCCCAAAGGAGTCACAGACGTTGTACACGCGCACACCTGGTAGCGCTAGTCCATGCTGGAAAAGCATATTCTCTGTCCGCCGGGAGGTCAATATACAGCTACCGGGAAAGTGCTATTGTTCCGTGTGGCAACACGGCAACCGGACTTGGCGGGGAGATTTAGATACCTGCGAGCACAACACATAGGGGCGGTCGCCGTGCTACTAGGGAGCAAGGGAGAACTGATCAGAAGAAGCGCTAGTCCACAAGCCCACTGACCTGGTTCGGTTGCGGTGCGCGTTAGTCGGGCGGCTGATTTGTAGTCCTCCGACGGGCCCGAAGCCTCGGCGGACGCCGAGGCCGAGTCAGTCGGCTATGCTGCGAGGGGGGGCGTGTGCGGCGGTGCGGAGGGGGGCGGGGTCAGGTGTCCTCGGAGCCCGGGGGCGGAGGCCTGCTAGCGCTAGTCCACAAGTGTCAGCTGGAGACAAACATTGCTATTACTTTCTAGAATAAGGTGCGTAGTGCGTACACAGAGAATTGCTCGCTAATGCGTAAAATACCAGCGAGACGGAGTTGCCTCGTGAGATATTATGCGTAATTTAGCTTAGCATTTGAGTATCATCACTTACGTTCAGACAGCAGCTAGTCGTCGTTGTCAGTATTTTTTTAAACTCCGGATCCTACCAGATTAGCACCGACCTTGCAAATGAGGACGTAATGTTAAGGTGTTGCGGCCCTACCAGCCCGCGAAATTCAAATTTTATTTAGTTTTTCGCAAATATTAGACTAACTAAACATTTTAGATTTATGGCAATGCATTTTGCGGGCCTACTTTTTATGCATCTACATGTTTTTAATAGAAACTTTGCTCGAAAGTTCCCACTCATCTCATATTGGTTCCCGAAAGAAAATTTTTTGCAGTTTCCCAGATTTCGAGCTATCGGGAACCAATATGAAGTAAATGAGTATTGTTGAGCAGAGTTTTTATTAAAAACATGTAGATGCATAAATTCTGTGCTCGCAAAACACATTGCCATTAACCTTCGATGTATAATTAGCCCACTATGAGCAAAAAACTAAATAAAATTTGAATTTTCGCGCCCGGATGTTACCCATTGCCCTTAATGCGATAAGCTTTGATCATGCGAGACTAGTGCGATGAGGTTATCACAAGACGGAGACGCTTGTGATAGTGTCACGAAGATAACAAAACAATATGTAGTACATTTATCCTGGCTCCGCTCGTCCGCTGTCCGTCCGTCGTGAGGCTGGTAGGGACAATTCGCCGTAGCGACAAAACCCGAGTGACTGGACTGCACGCTCTGGAAGCTTCGGCGAACTGTCCCGTGGCACAGTATAGAGGCGCTGGCGACTCACGTGATCGGGTGAGAGGTGTGTCAGCGGGCGGGCGCGCGCCGCAGCCAGGGCGGGTCGACGTTGAGCGCGCGGCGCCAGCAGCGCGGCGCGGGGCGCGGGCGGGGCGCGGGGGTCGGGCGAGAGCGCACGTGGCGCCCGGCACTGCCAGCTGCGCCGGACTCACCCGGTGCTCCCTGCGACACACACCGCGCACATAAGCAGCGCTCACAACAACAATCAACGCAACAATCATCGGCAATCTTAAAATTACCATCCAGGAAGGACCTACCCTCTGCAACACAGGTTTTCCTTCCGCAGAGGGTAGGGCGCTCATTTGTAACATGCCATGTATTTAAGATTATAATCAATAAATAATTGAATTATTATTATAATTACTAGCAGTGCCCGCGGACTCCGTTCCGCGTTAGAAATATTTTTGTCCCAGCCCGTCTGTCCTTGTAGAATGTAGCTTTCTATTGGTGAAAGAATTTTGAGATTACCCCTTACAATGTCACAAACTCACAAACATCGTTACGCTACCTCTTTATAATATTAGTATAGATAATCATGGCAAAAGAGAGTATAAGAACAAGGTACCAGTCGAACCTGAGCAAGCGAGAAAAATCCATTGAGATTATTTGCCAGATCCCGTCATTTTGGGCTCCTAAAACCTCTATAAAAGACTCGGGCTAGTGAGAAACCTCTTTTCGAGAAAAAGAGATCCCTTGAGCTCTCCCTTAACCAGGTTTGACTGTATGTTCCATAACAAGGTTAGTAGATAAATCGCATTCTCCTCTCTTGAATCTTGATAGAGTGGTCGTGATCATAGTTTACAGATGTGAAACGCTTGACGATTCGTCTCCATTCCTAATTGCTTTTTGCGAGCACTCATAATGGGTCTTAGACCCAATGCACCCTTTACTTAGTCCGTCCATTTTATGGGAGGTTTGCCGCGAGATCTGGTGCCTTCCACTCTTCCTTGAATGACTGGAAGTTCGAGGGAATTATTGACGCCAATTCTGGTTGACACATTAGAGACTCTAACTAACCTAATTGGAAATTTCTAAAACTAGTGTTGTCGCTTTCTACAGAATGATTGTGACTTTGTGTTTCTATTTTTTGGACGTTCTAATGTTTCTAAAACTAATTATATAGTCGCAGCAATATAATGCCCGTAGTACTAGTGCCTAGGAGCTTTAGTAGGATGATTTTAAAACGACATCAAGTTTGGTCTCCAACTTAAAACCTCGAATTGATAACATTATTTATCAACTATTATTTTAATCAATATCTGGGTGACCGAGCTTCGCTCGGTGGCAAATAGATGGCACCAGTAGTCATATTTTTTTTTTTTTGGATTTTTAAAATGAATCCTAGCTAGATGGATTTATCGCCCCCAAAACCCCCTGTATACTAAATTTCATGAAAATCGTTAGAGCCGTTTTCGAGATCCAGATTATATAGAAATATACATATATACAAGAATTGCTCGTTTAAAGGTATAGGATAAGGATTTATAGTTTCCTACTGCACTGGCCCTGCACTTATCAAATCACTGTGAATTCTTCAAAAATCGTTATTTACTTTTCAAACAAAATACTAGGTATTTACGCTAAAGCAAAACGATTGTTTGAAACGTACAATCTAGCAGCTAGCTGAATATGTAATGCAGGAAAATTACTGTTTCCATTACTTTACTTAGGTACCTACTTCTTAGTGTCCATGTGTGTCCACTTTACTATTCCACATATTTTTTCCATACATTTCCGCAATATTTATTTTCTGTTTATGAAAAATATTACCACTTTACACATACAAACTTTTACTTCTTGTGGTGTGACTAGCTGACCCGGCAAACGATGTTTTGTCATGACCCGATTACCTTAGGGGTATGAAAAATAGTTAAACCGTAAACGTCCTACTTTCATTTACCGAACATATAAATCGGTCAAGCCGTCTTGGAAGTTTTGTTAGAAATACTTTGTCACGAGAGTTTTATATGTAGGTATCTATATTAGATATACCTAGGTAAAAATAATTTATGTATCTTATTGTAGATAAGGTCAAATATAAATCAAAAAACCGGCCAAGTGCGAGTCGGACTCGCGCACCGAGGGTTCCATACCATAAAAGAAGTTAAACATTAGAAGAATCACTTTGGTTCATGAATTTAAGAGTATATAATTTACATGTAGGTAGTTTTGTTGGCAAACCGCAAACATAACTTTGTTTTTGCCGGTTTATTGTTATTATCTAAAAAAGTATAATAGTTAGAGAGTTGATTTTATTTTTCCTGTAAAATATAAGTTAATGCCTATTGATCGTAATTATTTCAGATTTTTCGATTGGTAAACTTCGGAGATAAGGGGGGGGGAACGGTATTTTTTTCGACAGTTTGCCCAATAAATCAAAAACTATCAGGCATAAAAATAAAAAAAAATTAGTTTTAGTATACACAAGTAACGCTCTTTCATATGATACCCCACTCAATATTATTATCTCATTTTGAAAATTTTTCGACCCGGTTTTCCCCCCTTTTTAAATAAAAATAAAAACAATTTTCAAATTTTTACGATTGTTATAACGTCGCGTCACTATTACGTATAACTATTCTAAATTTCAAGTCGATAGCTTGAATAGTTACTGAAATAATCGAGTGTGACAGACGGACGGACGGACGGACGGACGGACGGACGGAGAAAGTCTCACCATAAGGGTTCCATTTTTACCAAATTGGTATGGAACCCTAAAAATATTTCCGTAATCCCATTCTGTGTGTACGGAGGGTATAACATACTGATTTAATTTCCGCTTTAACTTTCCGTGGATAAAAAATCAATGTCACAAAAATCTCGTTTAGTCCTAATCATTAGTACATTGTACAGGCACAGATTTATTATAATAGAAAACAAAACTCTACAAATGAGTACGTATCCAAAAAAACTGTTTAATTAAAATGTTATTATACGAGTATGATTGCATATAGGTCAATAACTTAAACATATACAATAACAAATACCTACTTGGAGTTATCGCCATACAAATGTGACAAAATATCATAATGACCTGTTACAAGAGCCTGTATATTAGGCCTATGTGAAATAAAGATATTTTGAATTTTTTGAACACATGTAAAAATTACGACGACTTCGTATTTAAGTTAGGAGGTATAGATAGCAACATAATTCTAAAACCCAGGTCATAAGCCGCTGACTGATTTTATTTCTGTCCTCCTCACTCAAACGAATACGTTGGTGGGTGCGACACGCAGCATTGCGAGAGAATATGACAGAAAAATGACGTTTTACCATACAATACTTAGATACCTATAGTAACCTTTACCCAATATGCTGTGGCATACAGACGGACGGAACAGACAGACAAACATGACGAATCTATGAAGGTCCCGTTTTTTGTCATTTGGCTACAGAACCCTAAAAATGGAGATTTTGAAAAACTTTTGCAAAAATTTTCTATAAGTACAGAAAATTTCTTCCGCGTTCGCTTTCAAGCGAGTTAGTTATGTGACCCTAAAATACCTACATGACATTAAAATTTTAAAGTAATAATTATGGTTTCTTTAGGTACTTTTTATATTTAATATCTGGGTGACCGAGCTTATGGCAACAGGAATCATATTTTTATTTTTGGTAAATTCGACATTTTCCAAAAATGAATCCTAGCTAGATCGATTTATCGCCCCCAAAACCCCCGTATACTAAATTTCATGAAAATCGATCGAGCCGTTTCCGAGATCCAGATTATATAGAAATATATATATTAATATATACAAGAATTGTTCGTTTAACGG
The DNA here is from genome assembly GCA_963855885.1 of Coenonympha glycerion. NCBI lineage: Eukaryota > Metazoa > Arthropoda > Insecta > Lepidoptera > Nymphalidae > Coenonympha > Coenonympha glycerion. Next base: position 3,887,521 of record OY979631.1, read on the forward strand.
TATAGGATTTCTTCCAATCGTGTTTCCGCTTCTAAGTACAAAGTACTTGACGTTTTGAAAGTAATTTGTCTATAGGTATACCTAGTTTTAAACCTGCAAGTCACTAAAAATCGCTTAAATAACCGTTTAGCTCGTTAATAAAAGTCCATAATTCGATGAATCCATATTATCGAGTATCAATCAACCCCTACAACAGTTTTATACGTGCGAGTCTCTTCGCTGTAACCCTTGACATTTCCAGCGGAGCGAAGGTCGGCCTGAAAGCGTCGCCAGTGATGTGAACTGAAGTGAATAATATACAACATACTCACTGTAATCAGAGCTTGTTAGTGTATATGTGTACACAGTACATGTCTGGTAAACACATATCATCCGTCCAAGGCTGAGGAAATGTACCTACCACTCGTAACCTACTATTAAGGAGCACACCACGGCTGTGCCCGCGAAATTCAAATTTTTCGTGGTTTTTCGCGATTTTTTAGCTAAAAAGATATAATAGGCTTATGGCCGTCAAATTGCGATAATCCCAATATCTTCTTCACGTGTTTATATAAAAATCTCTGCTCGAAAGTGTCGAGTTAAAGAAAATAGTCCAAGATTTGCGAGTTACTCTCATAAAACTCGATACTCGGATTAATTTCCTAGGATACACATTTTTATGCAAAGATTTTGATATAATCATGTAAAGATGATACTGCCATTCTCGCAAATTGATTGCCATAAGCCTATCATGTCTAATTAGCGTACAAATTGCAAAGAACCACGAAAATTTTGAATTTCGCGGGCAGACCCGTTGAGTTCACGTTAACACATCCATTTAGAATTCGTTTTATCATTACTCGTTTGAATTTTAGTGACAAAGAAAATTATAGAGTAGGAGAGCTCCTATATTTCTCAAAAGCTTTTAAGTTAGGTTCCCTTGTCACCTTTTTACCATACTTAGAACTGCAAGGCATTGTAGAGGCTTACACCCATAGACAGTTCACGCACCAAAAATACGTGGGCCTCTATTAACAGCCTTCAAATCATTTCCTGGACAAGCGTGTTCTATTTGGTGTGATCAAGTCAGGACAGTCAAGGGCTTATAGCCTAAAAAAATTGTCGGTAGGTCTGGGAATAGGACGTAAAATATTTGTCACACCCCTAAATGATAAATAATTCATATGGCAAAACAGGGCAAATAAATTATGAAATTCTTCATGATTCATGAACGAGGCGCCAAGCGGGAGACAAATTCATGGACAAGGCCATTCTGTTACGCAGTGTTTAGTGTTTACTAATTACTATAGATTACGGTAAATGACGCTTGCGCAACAAATGCGAGATCATGGCATTTTTTATTTTGATATAGAATAATCAAAAACGTGAAAGTAGGAGTTAAGTTTAAGTTCGTATGGCGCCGACAAGACTTGAGATCTAAATGTGTGCCAAGTTCAAGAAGACAATCCAGACTTTTTTTTAAGAGAACATGAACGATTTTTGTAAGCAATTAACTTATGATTTATGGAACTTCAACATTTGAGTTGGGTGGTTTTGATATACTAATCAATTTATACATATACTATTTAGCTAATCAACTTCATCATCATCTTTTATTTTGTTTTCAAGTTTTTAGAATTTTTTGTTTAGTTTTTATGGTCCTTCTAAATATGATTTACTGCTAAAAACTAGGCTAAGCAATCTCTGCTATGTTTAATATAAACCTGATAAAAATAATCTGTACCATAAATGTAATTAAAATTAAATTCAACTTCGCTTTTACAACTTACTTACCTTGAATAGCGTAATTCTCAAAGTTTTTAGGAACTCCTAAGCAACAACCCTATGGTTGTTGCTAACCAATAGCTGAATTTGCGACGAAAGACGAAAACGAATCAGCGGGGCTGATTCACAAATGGAACGGATATAGCTTCCAATGAATAAACGCAATTAACTGTCACTTGGCAACGCGCAGCGATGAACTGGAGTCGAGCGAGGGATGCTGGGGTATTTATGCCGGGGGTTATCAGCAGAGATTTCGCGGGATGTCTTCTTTATCGGCATTATTTACACTAGTGATGTAACGTGTGGTATTGCGTGGTACTCGACTCGGCCGCCGCAAACCGCTTCGAATGACGTCGCGACTCGAGGCACGAGCTACGGCATTTTGCTAGTGATGTGCTGAGGCTGTCCAAAAAAGGAGTGTTATGTTTTTAGGGTTCATTTATGTATGTGAGTTTCTTTATTCCACAAGGTGTAGGTATCGTTAGAATCTTTACTTATCATTCCGAGTAACACAGGCTATATATTTTTGGGAAAAGTCTTTTTGCCACAGGAAAGTCGTGTTTTTTTTTTAATTTTTATTAAATTATTTATGCGCATGTGGGTAATTTGCATCGTAATTTCATACGTTGCGTTGTAAAATTCAGTAATGCTACAATACTATTTAATTGTTAATCTAGGGCATCTGGAAGAGATCCTCATTTGTTATACTTAAGCGATAAGATGTCCTTGTGCATGTTGTCTCTATGTTTGTGTGTTTTGTAACTCTCTGTGTACAAAATAAATAAATAAATAATGCTTTGAAATTAGGTACTGCTTTATAAATATCTAACAATACGGACAGATAGAAAAGTTCTCCTGGAGTATGTGATTTACCTAGTCTAGAATGCTTTGGGCCAGAATTCCAGATTCAGAACAAACGGCTCTGTTCCAATTCAAACAAAGGATCTGGGCTATTTACCTACCTCACTATCGTCTACGTAGCTCAATTTACACGGAAGTATAAGTTTTATTCGCACCGTCTCATCAGATGATAGTGGCATGCTGCATGGCCATTGCTGAAACGTATATCCACCCTGAATATGTGGTAAAGAAATATGTACTTTTTCAACCTGGTCCAAATTAAAATAACACGTCCAACTCGTCATCAAATATAGAGCTCCGTAACGCATACATTAGCAAAATGGAGTGTCGGCACGTGCCTTGAGATATCTAAATTAAATAGTAGATACGTTTCTAGGAAACGACAATATTTCAACATTACATGTTTACATCAGAGGGGACTTTTGTCCTGGATTAATTAGATAAAACTAATTAATGTGATATGATAATGTGATGAGTAACTTAATAACGCAACTTTACATGTAGACGTAATGGCCATAAATATTAGAGATGCACCCTGCCCACTGGATCGGTGAAGGTCGCTGGCAATGCTGGGTGGATGAGGAAGCGGAAGATAAAATGTGGACGGCTAACAGTATTAGAGATGTCACGAACAGTAATATAACCGAATTCGAGAAGGTCCCCGTCGAGCGAAACACGACGAATATTCATAATTTCCGGTTCAGATGGATGGATGGATGGAATGGTTAATGCACAGACAGTCCAGACAAGAATCAAGACGCAAGCGGAACAGATGTTATCCAAGACCCTAAAGTATGAATATAAAAATAACAAAGTATCAGCTTGACTTTAATCTCACATGTGTGTGTAACAGAAGATACAGGCGAAGACCTTATCGTATTAAGGTGGAAGGGATAGGTTACCCCTAACGGTATCGCAGCATCACACCGGAACTCTTAAACTGCTTGGCGGTAGGTACGTCTTTGCCGGCTAGGTGGTAGCTGCGACCGAAACCAAATCTGAGTGCTCCAACAAAGCCAGAAAGTCAACCAGCAATGGACTCATCGATTGACGGTGAAATGACAGTAAAACACACAACACAACGATACCAAAAAATTCCGTCCGTCCGGAATTTGAGACAATAATTATTGACATCATCATAAAATTTATACTTAAGCGTTTAATAACGTAGAAAATTTTATCAGATTCAAAGAGCCAGGTTCAAGGTGATGTAATCTAGAAGCAGATACTGGTTGCCGGGCCGATATACGATACGCTTTTTACTATATCATAATATTATTGTAGTGTCTTACGATCGTAAGACCTATATTTTTGTCCTTGCATTTATAGTTCCAGTTCAGATTAGATGCTCGATTATTATTTAACATCCAATGGATGAGGCGAAATAATAGATGGTGTATGCCAAGATCCGAAAGGTACGCTACGTGCGCCCATAAAATCTTCGACTGAATTGCCTAACCCTTTGTTTGCTTCAACGAATATATAATATTTTGCTTGTAGGCAGTTATTATCGTTATACTTGTCGCAGCCGCTGTATCCAAGCAATACTCAATAATGTAGCTCGGAGATCTATGTCTACCAATGAACGAGAGGTCTATGTCTATACCAATGGTCAACTGTAAGCTTGAAACGAACGAACAAATGATTGGACATAAAAGCAATCATTTGGTCTCTTCACCAAGATAATTGCCTAACCCTTTGTTTGCTTGTAGGCAGTTATTATCGTTATAATTGGGTCTTACACTACTTTTGAATTTGATTAAAAATATTACTTTATTATAAACTAGGATAAAAATAATAACGTGCAGCGAAAGAAACATTAAAATCCAACGAAGATTTATAAAGTTACAGGCGTTTAAACTTTGGAGTGGGGGGATCTTCTATCCCTTTCTCGCAAAACGAAAATTTGTATGAAGCCGCACGAAGCTACTATGGCATTGGTAAGGTGTGACGTCACAATTTCATGTTGCTATCTCTGTCTAATCACAAATCTTTAAATGCTTATAACTTTTTTGTTATTTGATCGATTTAATTAGTTCTTTCAGTGCACGTCATTATTTTAATTCTACTTTATAATAAAGTAATAAAAAAATTGGAGTCAAATACCCAATTGTCGCAGCCGCTGTTTCCAAGCAATATTCAATAATGCAGCTCGGAGATCTATGTCTACCAATGAACGAGAGGTCTATGTCTACCAATGGTCAACTGTAGGTAAGCTTGAAACGAACGAACAAATGATTGGACATAAAAGCAATCATTTGGTCTCTTCACCAAGATTTAAGACAATCATCAAACGTGCACCTAATTAGTAAACTCAAAACCGTGTAGCGGTCTTCGATAGATGCTGATAGATGTTGTTACCAGCGCAATAGCACACAATGACGAAGATTTTACTGTAAATACAACTTCTAACGTCATACGCTGGTTCTGGCTGAGTTCTGTTCAGGTGTTATGCTTGGGAACCACCAGCGATCCCCAAACATAACACCTGCCTGGGGGACCCTATTGTCTCACAATCGGCAAGACTATAAGTACTTACTATATAAAATCGAATTCAGAAACATGTAGCTTTCTAACATTCTCCCAAAACTAGGAGTTTCTACTAAGGCTGCATCATCAAACAGATCAAATATGGACATCCCACATCGTCTGTTAACAATTACCTTGTTTTAATTCATGGATTTTCCCAAAAACCGTATAGGTAAGTAATTCCTTAGAATTCATTAGTGCAAACATAATAAATTAAACAATGATGTATAACTGTAGATAATACATCAAAAAATGTTCGAGAACATTTCAGTGTATGCACAGTTGATCTTTCCGGTCGTAAAATCCTATCTAATAATATAATTATGTAAAAGTTTATGAGTTTGTATGTCTGTCATTCAATCACGCCTTTACTACTGAACCGATTTGGCTGAGATTCGGCATGAAATGAAATGATTTTTTTTACGTAGACAGCTTACCTACTCTAGAGTCTAGACTAACACACATTAAGCTACTTTTTATCCAAAAAAGTCCAATTTTCCCACTAGAATTATAGATAATGGAAATTTGCTATATTTACGGGAATTAGGGCAGTGTGCAAAGTCGCGGAAAAGAATAGTAACAACTACATATTATAAACTGCGAAGTACATGGCTGATATGGCGATGGCGTGGTAGACAGTAAGTCTAGGAAAATCTTTATTTGATCTGCTTAGTACGAGTAAGATAACGATACAGAGATACAGAGTACATATAAAATGCTACACGTAAACAGTAATTAATACTTGTATTTAATCTTAATGCCAACATTGCCAAGGAAATCACAAGCGGCCGATTATGATTTGAGATAAAAAGTGTGGATCAGTCGTAAATACCGACGAATATCTATCAAATCTATTAGACGTAAGCCGGAAATTGGGAGAGAGACCGAAGATGGTTTGGCACTTGACAGCGTTTAAAACAGAAATAACAAACACTTGGGAACATTAATAAGATTAGAACTCAAGACAAGTTGGCAAAAACAAATGACATATTTATCCATGGACGCATCATGTAGCACGAATAACGACAAAATTCCAGGTAGATTGTCTCAAAAATGGCAACGGAGACTGAAGATACTCGTTTTCTCATAATTGAATCTAATCAGGAAAATCAAGAACATCACGAAAGCCCTCGAGACCATTTAACACCATTGATGATGAAGAGAATGATGGAGCCAGAAGTCAGAAAGATCAAGGACGTGACGAAAGGTAAGATCTTGAGGCATTAAACACCTATGACGACGTAGAAATCACACATCAGAAATGAGTTTTATGGGAAAAAATGATGGATCCAGAAATTATGAGACACCGGTTTTTTGCTACGTCACAGCAGCGTAAAAGCGGACCAACATTTTTGTGGAATCCACTGGATATAGGCAAATTTTGCCAATTGCTGTATTGGAAAAAAGGAACACGCCAAACTTTGCTCCGATCCGCGCTACATTACTACTTATATTATAGCCAACGAAAGCACTCATTATCACAGGTTTTTCTTCGTTTGACGTCCAAAAAATCACGTTTACCGGTAATGAACTACAATGTGGATCTTATTATCAGAGTCAAGAAGCTATCGAGTCAGACAATTTGTACATGGCGCCAACTTTATGAACCAGGATTCAAAGTTCATGCCAGTGGATAAACTGATTAAAACTGTTATCTAAGGTTGGTTTTTAAACAGCTTTTTTAAGGAATTTACTTTTTTTTACAATTATGTACGAGTATGTTGGTTAGGGTGGAATAATTTTGAACCACACAATTAAGATTGAGCTTCTAAATTCAACATGGCGAAACACCCAAAATGGTGGACTAATTATTTTTAACTCCCAGTTCCTACAATATGGGTATCACATTAAAAGGTTTGCTGATAATATGGATAAATAAAATAATAAAAGCCAGTGTTGAATTCTTTTTCAATTGTAAGTTACTTAATTTGGTTGAAAACTATAATACTTACTTATAATAATTACTCACTTGCATTGCAATGTCTTTGAGCACTATTTTTCAGTTATGCATAAAACTGAACTAAGTAACAGAAACTGTGAATTTAAGCAGTAGAACATAAAAAATATGATTTTAAAGAAACTAATAATTATTATAACATCACTAACATATTATGTATGTATGAAATAATAAAACATGAATGAAACTCACAATTTATTACACACTATTTGAGATAAGTCTCTAGAAAGAGAACATCATTCACACAAAGAAAAAAACATCTATCGACAAATAGAAACAAGGAAATGGTGGAATGTGTAGCACATTGAATGACATATTTAATGACCTAATTATTTTTGTTCCAAAAGACTTATTCAAGACGATAAGACTGCTATTCACGGCAATAAATATATTAATTCTAGCTTCTATTTCATAAAAAATGTAATGAAATGATACAATCAGATTCTTGAAGAACAATGAATTTTAATGAACCTTGGGTAAAGGGTTGTTTTTTGAGCATAACCTTTCTGTGAGATGGCATTTGGCTGGAAAGTGTATTTACTTTAATATGGCCACTCAAATTTTATTTCATTTGTAAAAAGGTGTAAATTTAATACTAGTAAGTAAGAAAATCAAGAATAAAATTTGTCTATTCCAGTAATTTGATCTATTTAGAAGATTGAATCTTTTCTAATAATAACTCCAGGCGGCCTGTCATCACAGGCTGCCCTTTCTTTGTCTTCTTACTCAATTTCTTAAATCTTTCTTGCTTCTTCTTCTTATATTCTTGCAATTTTTGGTTCCTTTCCTCTTTAGCCTTTTTCATGGCTTCTTTTTTCTCAATTTTTTCTTGTTTGACCTTCTTGTATTGCTCCTTAGCTTTTTGATAAGGATCCTTGTTTTTCCGCGATTGCTCTTTTTCTATCAAATTTGGATGTCTGACGAATTTTCCAATTTCACTATTGTAATCTGTTACATCCTCATCAAAGGACTTTGGTTTGTAAGTACCAGAAACGGCGTCATTTTTGATACTCTTGTGGTATTCATGAAGCAATTTCTTCTTACGTTGCTCTTCCCACTGCTCCAATTTGTATTTCTTGCTATACTTCTTCAATCTGTATGTTTTCTTATCAAAAGGTTTCTTGCCATCATCTGTTTTGCCTCCTTGTTCACTGCCATCTCTTTCTAATCCATTTCTGTGCTCATCAAACTGTTTCTGCTTTTCCTGTTTTTTAAATTCTCTCTGTTTCTGTTTGTCTGCTTTATTTTTCTTGTTCGAAAGAAAAAATGAGTCGCGTTTCCCTTCCATTTTTAGTTATCTTCAGACCTATAATAAAACGAAAAAGCGTGTTTGAATACTCATAGGACATTTCATACACATATTTCTTAATTTCTGGATTATATTATGTAGATAAATACAATTTTAAAATAAAAGTAATATTTATGATATATAACACGCTTTTTCATTTTGAAATAGGTATTACAGTCATGAAATTAAATAATAAGTAAATGTGTATTTTTAATAAATAAATACAAATATTGATATACACCCTAGCGTAGGGTAATTTCATAAAAATATATTTAGAAACATGTTATTATTAATTTACTAAAAACATACTATACTCAAGGCAGTTTTTTTTCTCTTTGGCTGCAGTGCTCATATTGTAAATTGAGTATAATCAGAATATAATATGTATAAGATTTAAATAAGATTAAGTAATATGAATTTGTGCCATATAATATCATGAAAATTAACTAAATTCAACCACCTCCCATTAGTTTATACCAGGTTTCGTTATTATGAAAATATTTGCTTAGTTAAATCCAAGTTCTTCATAAAAGATAAGATATTTCGTACATTTAAAGTAAGATATTCTTATCAATATGTAAGTTCTTGTAGATGATTTAAAGCCATAATCTCAATAGAGCATTATATTGTTTCATGTTAAGGCAAATTTTTCTTATACGAAGTAAAGTGATAAAGCACTGTTGCTTCTAGGATTGTCAAAAAACCTACAGTACTCAGCTTTGAAAATTTTCTAAATTGAACAAAATCTCATAATCCGCAAAATAAAGAGTGGTTTCAAAATATTAACTGTGAAAAAGCATATAAGCACTAATTTTACACTTAGGAATAACTTAAGAGGTTTTGTAAAATTAAATAATAAGTAGGTGTTATTGTACTCTGTTGTACTCTTCTTGTTTTACAATTTATGAAAAACCTTATATAAATTTCATTTGGTAGGTTGGGTTGTGCAAATCTCTTTGAGAAAAATAGCAGCTAGTGATGTTTTATAAATAAAATATGTAGCAAGCCTTCTTATGGTCAGGGGTTATTTCTGCTACTACAATAACAGCTTTGGCTCTGTTTTAAGCCACAAAATGTCGAGGAAAGCAAGACCAGTACCTGATTATTATCAGGCAAATATCATTGATCTATCTATAGTAAACATTGAAATGATGGTTTAGACAGATGTCATGCATTCCAGGATTTTGGATTGTAACATGATATCATATGATGCAGCATTTTGAAACATCAGTATGTAAAATTATACCTCGTAATTTACCATCTACAGTGGCATTAAAATTAAAATGCAGTACTGCTTTATGGCAGACTATCTGACATTAATGTCGCACCTAAAAAATAAAATAAAATAAATATCATGAAATGACATACATGGCAATTTAGCCTCAAAGTAAGCTTGCGTTATGGATACTAAATAATAATTGATAAATATAAGTACATACATATTATTATGCATAAATATAATATATTGAAAAAACCCAGACACTGGAAAACATTTGTGCTCACCACACAAACATTTACCAGTAGTGGGAATCGAACCCATGACCTCAGATGCAGATGGCAAGTTCAGTGCCACTATGCCATTTGGTTGTCATATCTAGGCGGACTCTGCAAGAACAGTCCTACAACCAGTAGGCTGCTACATCACTTATCATCAAGTGAGATTGTAGCCAAGTTTAACCCCTTCACAGAAGCTTAGCCGATGACTTCACCTCCCATTTCGTACTACCATGGCCCGTATTTCTGTAATATAGGATGAGTGTGGGTCGCAATAGTTTGAAGTGGGAGGGGTACTAACTTATAGTACTTTTAACTATCGTTGTGTAACTGAATATCTATCTTAAATTAATATGTACCCATAGCTAATTTTATTCTGTTCAAGTTGATGTACCAATAAGCCAGTGCCAACTAATAAAAACCAAAGCTCAGCAATTTCAATATGTACAGATTCATTTAAACTTCTGGTCGAGGACATTCAAACAGTGACCTTGTGTTGATTTTCAGTAATAGTATTTTCTACACTTGTCAATTGGATATGCTAAAGATAAAATGACGGTGACGTAGACGTACATTGAAGTATCGGAATGTGTGCAGATTTTGTGATCTCCTACACGCAAATGTAATAATTATCACGCGGTAGATTAACTCGTACCTCACTAAGCGTGTTTAATAGGTATAAAATGAAATTATTATTACGATTTGAAGCAAAAAATATCGACGTATAAGAAACCATTTCACAATATTGCCGAGGCAGCTGTGCGATACCAAGCAAGAACTCTTGAGTCATTAAGATATTAAGTATTGGTTCCCGAGCATACAGCATGCTTTAGAAACGTAAAATATGAAGTTATCATGGCAGACCACTTACCAAATTAAGCCACCCACTGGGTAGGCTTTGAATTATTGGCGGAATCTTGATAGTTTAGTTGCACTTGGCACGAAAAAACTGAACCACGGTGAGAGATTTTATGTCACGGGTTTTCGACTGGAAAACTTTATCGACCATGCCCTAATGTGATTTTTTAGAATAATTTCCAGTAGGAAACGCGGGTGGACGTTTCGCAAAAATGTCACAAAAGGAACGATTTTGGCCTTTGGTTTGGGAATGATACGAGCTCCCTTGGAGTTTCAGCTGTCATTTGTGAGCTGTTGGAGTGAGAGAGAAAAGAGATTTTATAAGTCAGATTGTGAGTAAAGAGTAAAAGAGATAACGACACATACGTGGTTTCTTTTTCCACTTGGCATTTGGAAATTCGATCGCTTCAAATGGAGCATGCGCTGTCAACTTTGGGACGTGTTCCCAAAGTTGACACATACATTTTAGAAATAAACATATTATTTTTAATAAATCAACATATTGAAGATATCTAGTGAACTATCGATTTTATAAATACAGTACATTAACATTTTAGTGTGGCAAGTATTAAGTAGTACGACAGTATTTTGCGATAGCACCAGGCACATGATGTATAAAGAATCCGTAAAATGGAACGTTAAATTAGTTTATTTTGTTGTTGTTGGCGCTATGGGCGTTAGTAAATAAACGCGCCAATTTTAAACCACTATTCCCAATAAAAAATAAGATTGCTAAAGATATTTAGGTAATCATTTCACCACTTAGGGGATCATCGAGGGGGTCCTGGTGGATCACCTCTCAAAAATCACAAATTCAGAAGTTTAATGGTTTTTAAATACTTTTAATTTATGACTAAAGTGGTAGGGTCAGTACCAACATATTAAATTTCAAAATAATACCTAAGCTGTTTGGTGTTTCCCCAAATTCGCTGTAAAATAGAAAAGGTGTAATTGATAACCTATATATTGTATTATCGAGTATCTCGGTACATGGTACATATTTTATACCTACTTCATTTTGACCTGAAACAGCCGAGCGTCGTCGGTTCGCGTAAGCCGATATTGAATTACAAGGTGCCTAAGTACCGATCGTACTTGTACACTTGTGTACAACGACGTTAGTTTGACCTTAAACTTTGTTTCACATCTTCATATAGTACTCGTAAAATCTGTGAGTAGGTACTCGTATCTACCCTGTCTTTCGCATACTTTGTAGTCACTTATTCTGAAAAATTGTGCTCAGGAACCCCACAACCTTGTGCCATCTTTACCTTTATTTATAATAGAAATTAGAACAGCAAAACGGCTAGAACGGTGGCATCCTTATGTGGTTGGCATAAAATAACTCGCACGAAACGTTTAGGTATATGCCATGTTTCTAATACGAAAAGGTGAGTGTTCGATGCTCTTCCAGCTTCTGTGCTCCTCATTATTGATATGGTTGACGTCAAACGCAAGCCTATGTACGATCATATTGAAAAAAAAATATCTCGCAATTATTATTATTTTTGCTTTTATTTTATTGAAAACGGTACTGTGAAACTATTATGGCTAGTTTTTCTTTTTTATAATTAATGAACAATATCAAATTGATTCCATACGAATTAATAACACCATTACCATCCCAGTTCGTCGAACTACTGGGCACAGATTTTCTTATCGAGTTAGAAAGGCCAAAGCCCATCACGCTGGGTAAACACGGGTTGTTAGGTATCACACACCTTTGAATTGAGGACATTAAGGAAAAACTTCTTCACACTGCAGCTACTAAACCCATTTGACTGAAATTTGAAATGGAGACACCCACACAACACTATTTATCCCGGTAAAATCCATGGTTCCAGGGGGCATAGAGAAAAACCGAAAATGGCGTGGACGTGGATTTTCTTTCGTTTTAAATAAATTGGGTAGATATTTGTTGTGGAAAGTGGCGATTCTATAGAATATCGTTGGTAGGGCATACTACGATCAAGTTTAACCACATACGTATTAATTACACGATAGTAAAAAATAAATAGTTTTATCCTTGAATCCAAAAACTGCTGCTACATACATTTCCGCCTCGAAACAAGTTTGAAAATGCCGCGCGTGTGCCAAAATGCATTAGAATGTTAATAGATTTTAATATTATTTATCTAATTAAAATGCAGATTCGCTTGTATTTAGTAGTAATTTGCCGAGCGCGGGGCCTTTTTTGTCTTAATTACCTTTATTTGTCTTAAATCATCATCCTCATTCATCATCAGAAGGTCGTACACCTTCTTTTGGTTTGGTTAGTATTTTGTATCTTAGCAAGTTACTACAGTGCGAGCATGGGCAGGGGACTATTTTGTCCCCGGGGAAAAGGCATTTATTCCTTTATTATTTACTCCCTTGATTAGTCTCGGGGTGTTTATGTCTTGTGAAATGTCAAATAGAGATACATTTTTCCCTTTCTTCTTTGGCCATGCTAAGGCGACTATTTTCTCCCCTTTCAGAGGACAAAATCGGGGGAATACCATTTTTCCACTGCCCATGTTAGAACTGCCCTCTTAGCATGGGCAGTGGATAAAATCGTCTTTTCCAGTCCCCCTAGCATAGGGGATTATTTTTATCCCCAGATTAAATATAAGAGATGAAACAATTTTTCCACCGATTAAAGCACGGCAAAATATGTAAAGAGAAAGTAAACATAATTTTGGAAAAGAGCTAATACTCCTAAACTGCTGGACCGATGTGATGAATCGCTATAAGTACCACCGCAAGGAAAATGGTATTCAAATGAAAAAAAAAACCGCATCAAAATCGATCCATCCGTTTGTGAGCTACGATGCCACACACAGATAGACAGACTCTGACGTCAATCTTATAACACCCGTCCTTTTTCGCTGGGGGTTAAAAACGCGTCTGAAAAAAATTCAAACAAGACAAATGGACTGTGGATAAAAAAAACAGCATGTCATAATGACACTGGTCTTCGAGTGATTTTATTTACGTGCTCAAAAAATTCAATTTATTGCACGAATGCAGCAATAATTAAGATACCAAAACCTGATTTTTAGGTCCTTACCGCAAAATTGTCTTGCTTGCCTTTAAGCAAGACAATTTTTATTTTATTTTTATTCATAAGCATTTCGACCGTGACTGTCCACTTCGCCGGTCGGTTCATTAGGGCTTTAATTCCATCGCTGGAAAGTGCAGACCGCTGCGTCAACTCGCGTTCAAATATCGAATACCGAGTTCGATTTTTAATTAATACTAATAGACTATATATTTTTTTTAATTTTAATATTTTTTTAGTATGGATCATTAGTGGAGCTTGTGTGATTTTTTTTAATTTGAATTCAGAGATGTGAATTCCTTTTCATTATAATTTAATTAAATGAAATTATAATATTCGTGCATTTTCTACAATTGCAGTGAATTTAAGAAAAGAGTGTTAGCATAATATACTTAGTAGGTACCTACCTACCAACGGTGAGTATTAATTTGACATTCTAAGTACCTATTTGTTTTCAACATGAAAGTATTTTAAGTTTTGCTCACATACCTGCCTATGGTATTCCAGGTTTTTTATTTTATTTTAGTAAAGATCCTACGTTACCTATAGGCACCCTATAGGCACAGTATAGGTCTATATCACTAAACTTATTTTGACGTCTCTAAAATGAAATGACGGGGCTTTAGTATAATTTGCGGTCACATAGATAACTAAATAATTAATTGTAATTAATAAATTAACTTTAATCAGTACCTATCTAATGACCAATGACCGTTATTTAGAACTTAAGATCACTTAAGCGAACACCTACTTACGCTCATAACGTGAGAACTTATAGTTTATTTTGTTGCGTCTCCTGCGAGAGGGATGCGCCGCCGAAATATCCCTCTGCAAGGGCGTTCCCGCTCACTGTTACTAGAGGACTTACTTATGCTCGTTTTCACCACCAACATTTTAAAGCCCTTATGTTACAGTTGTTGTAAGTGAAAAATGTCACGTATGGGCTTAGGTGCTCCTTAAAATGTTGGTGAAAACGAGCATAATCGTGGCACAGTGACATCTATACTTATAATAAAACTGTAAAGGGTCGAATTCTGTACATTGAAGATATTTTGAAAATTTTTGTTGGAGGACACTATTTAGTCGATACTGAAGCCAAAACTGTAATTTGTTTAATTTTTGTCTGTCTGTCTGTCTGTCTGTCTGTCTGTCTGTCTGTCTGTCTGTTTCACGACCGGGCATCACGGCTAATCCGCTGGATGGATTTAAATGAAACTTGACATGATTATAGTTCATACCCCGAGGTAGGACATAGGATACTTTTTGTCCCGAAATTCATCATGGTTTCCCTGGAAGACGGCATCAAAGTCCAAACGTTTTTTTAGTTATAATTCATTAACGCGTTGTCCGATTCCATTCATTCTTTTTTTGTCAGAAAGGAGGTTCCTTAAAGATTATTCCATACAAATTTTATCATCATCACTTTTGTAGTTCAGAAATTACAGACATCAGAACCTTTAAGTTCAAGTAGGTAGGTGACTTGAAACTCGGAATGCACAGAGAACCTAGGGCTAGGACGTAGGGCTCAAGTAAGACTGGAGTACCCTTACAGCCGTAAATAAATAGGCTTAGCAGGAGATTTTGTATGGTTTAAAATTTTTCACTTTTTGGGTGAATAAAAATCATGTAACTGGCGTTATCGCTACGTTATACCGTATAGCGCCATCTCTACAATTTATGTGGAACTTGAATGTAAAACTCTGAGATAGGTAGGTACTACCGAATTTTTTAAAATAAAAATTAACTGTCATGTTATTTACTGTTTCCTGACTTTATATTAAGATGGCACTGTTAATACATGAACAGATTTAAACTTTATCATCCGCAATATGGAAAGGGTAAGATAATGGTTCACAAATATTTTTAACTCTTATGTCTTATCGATTCTAAGTCCTAACCGACTGACTGTCATCTAAGGTCTTTTTATACGTAAGGAAATATATAGCCATTATCCATTCTGATGTTTTGGATTGTATTGAGATGAAGCAAAGATTTTCAAAAGACTCTTATATTATGTTGGGCTGGGGAATATTGTTAGTAGAGTGATTTATTCCAGTGGAACCTACCCGGCCGAACTCTGAAAGAAGAGTTCTACCACCAGTACAACTTTTCACATGGTTATATACATAATAATTTTTGACATATTTCGTGGTTTCAGAATAAAAATCACAATGAAAAGGACGATTTTAACTGTCGATATTTCGATACATTGGTACAAGTCGTGGTCACGTAGTGACCACGACCTGTGCCACTGGGTCGAAATATCGACAGTTAAAATCGTCCTTTTGATCTTTCAACTACGTATTAATGAAACTTTATATTATTATTAAGAAAAAGGAGTTTTCAAAATCACCACAAGATAACCCGTGCAAAGTAAGAACAGGTTTCTGTACAACATCACACCAGAATCCCGCGAAAAATCAAGGAATTCCAGTAGGAAGGTATATTATGTAAAAAAATTGTAATTCACGCGGGCGGAGCCGCGGGCAACAGCTAGTACTTAATATGGTGAGAGACAGAGACGCATTCGAAACACTGGAACGCAATTACGCATTGCCACTTGGAAATGGCACGGGCCACTCGAATATAATTTTTTCTTCTCGCTGCCGGAGAAGAAGCTTAGTTGTTCTACGCGGAAAAGCAGCCGGTACATTTGGCACCATTCCTCGCGAGACGCGGACAAGACTTGTTACATCTAGTCACACATCTAGTAGTAATTAGAATAAGCTATTAGATGCATAAAGGCCGTTGTAAAATTCTGCCTTAGGCCCGTTTTCGACATCCCTCAGTTTCGGAGATGTCAAAATGACGAAATCTGGTTGGTTACTCAATCACAATTTCGCTCCGCTCCGCTTTGGTGGAAATCAGGCCTTAAAAGCGAAGCATTAATGTGTTTCAGTTTGAAGAACATTGTAATGGTCTCAATGAATAAGATCGCCATGGATCATAATATTATGACATAGGTACTTATTGGCGATAATACAAGTTGAAGTCTTCTATTTTTATTGAGAAATCGGGTAATAATTTCGATGGCCAAGGCCTTTTTAGGCAGAAACATATCGAGTATCTTCAAGGGTTTTATTTAATTACTTCATGAATAAACAAATGTTTATATGCATCTAAGATAAATTCAATTTACATATACTCGTGTGTTGAAATGAAGGTAGGTACCTAGTATAGTCCACGTTGTGGTCATTTCATAACTTCTGACCACATTGGAAGACGTCTAGGTAATTAAATTCCAACCAAAAGTACCAACTCGTACCTAGCTATGTTTCTAGAGATAATTAAGGGCACTACTTAACCAACCTCGAGCTAATTTGTAGTTAAATAGAGTAGGTAAGGATTAGAAATTCAGCCTTCTCATAAATTGATAAACATGTAAGTAAGTAGTAGTTAGAACATAACAAAGGTTGATGTCTAGCTAAGTACATATCGTCTGTTATGGGTACCTATTAAAAAGCTGAATAAACCGACTTACTTACGTATCCTAGTTGACCGGGCAAAAGTTTTGCCATTTAGAGGTATGAAAAATCTAAGAATATTATAGCGAACTATTCTGGGATGTAGGAAAAAGAGTTTCATAACCATTTGAAGCTGTTTCGCATGAGTTTGGTTAAAAACCCCGTACCCCGGGGCCGGTAGCCCGGGTGGGCTTTCACCCCTATGTCGTCGACATACCACCAGTGCGTACAAAGCGGTTCGCTTCGTCCTTTCTCCGCATGGCGAGAGTTTGGAATGGTCTCCCGAAATCTGTGTTTCCGGTATCTTACAACCCTACCTTACCTTTAAGAAAAGAGTGGCATCTTCTAGGTAAGCGCGCTCCATCTTGGACCACATCGTCACTTTCCATCAGGTGTGATTGTGGTCAAGCGTAAGCCTATATTGATTAAAAAAAAAAAACACTGTGACACGAGAATTTTATAGGCCATAATAGGCTTATGGCAGTCATTTTGTGAGAATGGCAGTTACTTCTTTACATGTTTATATCATTGCATGAAAATGTCTATCCTAGGAAATTAGTCCGAGTAAAGAGTTTTAAGTGAGTAACTCGCAAATCTCGAACTAATTTCTTTAACTCGACACTTTCCAGCAGAGATTTTTATATAAACACGTGAAGATGATATTGGGATTAAGTATCGCAATTTGACTGCCATAAGCCTATTAAGTACTAGCTTTTGCCCGCGGCTTCGCCCGCGTGAATTTCGAGATTTTTAACTTTTATTTATACTTATATTAACTTTTATAAATCTCTCTTTGGGCTATATTGCCGCGCCGATGTTTAAAAAAAATGATGATGGTGATGGAAAATTGTAATAATGATGGTAGTAAGTATTTTTTTTTCGCGCACTCATAAATGCCGCTTCCCTGTCCCGCCCGCAGTCGCCCGGCGGCGCCGGAACGCCTAGTATCGGCACTCGGGGTTCACTATTTTGGCGATAATGGCTTACACATAAGAGTTGGATATATGCTATCGCGGGCTTTTTTGTAGAACTATTTAAGATAAACATTTCCATCATTCATTATATACATGTAACTCCAACGGTTTTCGCGGCGTACCTCAGTAAAGGTCGCAGATTGCAATTTTTTCCTATTTACGTGACACTTATCGTTATATATTTTGGATAATTCATACTATATCTTTATAAATAATAGCCTATGTGTTATTCTGAGGTGTAAGCTATATTGTTGTAAAGTTTCATCAAAATCCATTCAGTAGTTTTTTCGTGAAAGAGTAACAAACATACATCCACACATTATTACAAACTTTCGCGTTTATAATATTAGTTAGTAGGATAGGATGTCTTATCAGCTAAAAAAATCGCGAAAAACCACAAAAAATTTGAATTTCGCGGGCACACCCGTGGTGTGCTCCTTAAACGAGTTTTTTTGTAGTTTCCCAAAATTTTAGCTATCGGGAACCAATATGAAGTACTTAAATTACTATTGTTGAGCAGTTTTTATTGAAAACATTTAGATGCATAAATGTTGTGCCCGCAAAATCTCAGTGCCAATAAGCCTACGATGTATAATTAGCCCACTAAGTATTAGCCAAAAACTAAATAACCCCTAAGCCGCTGATTCGTACAAAATTGGGGCACGGGTGAGAGTAGAGTCTTGACTCTTGAGTCATATTGTTACGTACTTAGGTAGGTAATACATTATTTTTATGGTCTTTGCAATACCTTGCGACATACCCTTAAAATTCCGTGGGACCGGTATTTTAAAAATAACTGCATACGTATTGAGTCTGTTTCGAAAAGATCACCAGAGTATAATTATAGCACGCTTTCTATATAGCTTTTGTTGACAGCTTCACCCGTGTGATTTGGTTTTTTAAAAATTGATTTTCGTGTTTAAACTTTCATACCCATATTTAAAACGTCCTAATAATTGGGATAGAATTAAAAAAAAAACTGTATTCTTCACCTTTAGAAGGAGTACCTAGGTACATTTTAGAAAGACATACTTAGGTAGGTAATGATTTTTTCATGATGTGTCATTTTTTTAGGGTAAAAAAGGAACCAACCCTATTACACCTACTTACCAATTTTTATCAATTTAACAACGTTTTAATAAAGCCTTTTATACGCTTATTCTTACCTACTGAATAAGCCCTAAAGAGGTCTTCAAACATTCTTATCTCTTGCATTGTAGATTGTATTCGTCT
This sequence comes from Coenonympha glycerion, assembly GCA_963855885.1. Taxonomy (NCBI): domain Eukaryota; kingdom Metazoa; phylum Arthropoda; class Insecta; order Lepidoptera; family Nymphalidae; genus Coenonympha; species Coenonympha glycerion. The sequence continues at coordinate 3,906,983 of OY979631.1, forward strand.
TATTCTATGATCCCATTGTTTATTATAATGTACTCAGATACGCTATTATTATGAGTAATTTTTGCAATAATAACAGATATAGCACATGCAGCACAGCGCCAGGGCCTAGGAAGGCCGAGAGATATCACAAATCTAAATCTTGCTTTACAATGTATACGCGAGCAGTCTTCTGTGGCTGGGTTTCGGCCTTGTACAGAATGCAAAATGCAAATACGCTCGACAAAATTAAAGCGAACGAACTAGGTATTTATATACAAAAACCTTCCTCAGATAAAAATGAAGATCCCGCGCGCGGACACTATTTCGGGGTCGGCCGCGCTGCGCAAGCCGACGACGGTGATGATATACCACGACCGCTACACGGCCGGCGAGACCACGGGCGGGCTGAGCGTGCTGTTCACCATGCTGTGCATCGTGGATCTGTTCGGCGTGTTCCCCGTCGTCGCGCTGCCCAAGAGCATCATCTCCTGCGGTGAGTGCCGCCCGGCCGACGCGGTGACGGTCTACCGCGACCGCTACACGGCCGGCGAGACCACGGGCGGGCTGAGCGTGCTGTTCACCATGCTGTGCATCGTGGATCTGTTCGGCGTGTTCCCCGTCGTCGCGCTGCCCAAGAGCATCATCTCCTGCGGTGAGTGCCGCCCGGCCGACGCGGTGACGGTCTACCGCGACCGCTACACGGCCGGCGAGACCACGGGCGGGCTGAGCGTGCTGTTCACCATGCTGTGCATCGTGGATCTGTTCGGCGTGTTCCCCGTCGTCGCGCTGCCCAAGAGCATCATCTCCTGCGGTGAGTGCCGCCCGGCCGACGCGGTGACGGTCTACCGCGACCGCTACACGGCCGGCGAGACCACGGGCGGGCTGAGCGTGCTGTTCACCATGCTGTGCATCGTGGATCTGTTCGGCGTGTTCCCCGTCGTCGCGCTGCCCAAGAGCATCATCTCCTGCGGTGAGTGCCGCCCGGCCGACGCGGTGACGGTCTACCGCGACCGCTACACGGCCGGCGAGACCACGGGCGGGCTGAGCGTGCTGTTCACCATGCTGTGCATCGTGGATCTGTTCGGCGTGTTCCCCGTCGTCGCGCTGCCCAAGAGCATCATCTCCTGCGGTGAGTGCCGCCCGGCCGAAGCGGTGACGGTCTACCGCGACCGCTACACGGCCGGCGAGACCACGGGCGGGCTGAGCATGCTGTTCACCATGCTGTGCATCGTGGATCTGTTCGGCGTGTTCCCCGTCGTCGCGCTGCCCAAGAGCATCATCTCCTGCGGTGAGTGCCGCCCGGCCGACGCGGTGACGGTCTACCGCGACCGCTACACGGCCGGCGAGACCACGGGCGGGCTGAGCGTGCTGTTCACCATGCTGTGCATCGTGGATCTGTTCGGCGTGTTCCCCGTCGTCGCGCTGCCCAAGAGCATCATCTCCTGCGGTGAGTGCCGCCCGGCCGACGCGGTGACGGTCTACCGCGACCGCTACACGGCCGGCGAGACCACGGGCGGGCTGAGCGTGCTGTTCACCATGCTGTGCATCGTGGATCTGTTCGGCGTGTTCCCCGTCGTCGCGCTGCCCAAGAGCATCATCTCCTGCGGTGAGTGCCGCCCGGCCGACGCGGTGACGGTCTACCGCGACCGCTACACGGCCGGCGAGACCACGGGCGGGCTGAGCGTGCTGTTCACCATGCTGTGCATCGTGGATCTGTTCGGCGTGTTCCCCGTCGTCGCGCTGCCCAAGAGCATCATCTCCTGCGGTGAGTGCCGCCCGGCCGACGCGGTGACGGTCTACCGCGACCGCTACACGGCCGGCGAGACCACGGGCGGGCTGAGCGTGCTGTTCACCATGCTGTGCATCGTGGATCTGTTCGGCGTGTTCCCCGTCGTCGCGCTGCCCAAGAGCATCATCTCCTGCGGTGAGTGCCGCCCGGCCGACGCGGTGACGGTCTACCGCGACCGCTACACGGCCGGCGAGACCACGGGCGGGCTGAGCGTGCTGTTCACCATGCTGTGCATCGTGGATCTGTTCGGCGTGTTCCCCGTCGTCGCGCTGCCCAAGAGCATCATCTCCTGCGGTGAGTGCCGCCCGGCCGACGCGGTGACGGTCTACCGCGACCGCTACACGGCCGGCGAGACCACGGGCGGGCTGAGCGTGCTGTTCACCATGCTGTGCATCGTGGATCTGTTCGGCGTGTTCCCCGTCGTCGCGCTGCCCAAGAGCATCATCTCCTGCGGTGAGTGCCGCCCGGCCGACGCGGTGACGGTCTACCGCGACCGCTACACGGCCGGCGAGACCGCGGGCGGGCTGAGCGTGCTGTTCACCATGCTGTGCATCGTGGATCTGTTCGGCGTGTTCCCCGTCGTCGCGCTGCCCAAGAGCATCATCTCCTGCGGTGAGTGCCGCCCGGCCGACGCGGTGACGGTCTACCGCGACCGCTACACGGCCGGCGAGACCACGGGCGGGCTGAGCGTGCTGTTCACCATGCTGTGCATCGTGGATCTGTTCGGCGTGTTCCCCGTCGTCGCGCTGCCCAAGAGCATCATCTCCTGCGGTGAGTGCCGCCCGGCCGACGCGGTGACGGTCTACCGCGACCGCTACACGGCCGGCGAGACCACGGGCGGGCTGAGCGTGCTGTTCACCATGCTGTGCATCGTGGATCTGTTCGGCGTGTTCCCCGTCGTCGCGCTGCCCAAGAGCATCATCTCCTGCGGTGAGTGCCGCCCGGCCGACGCGGTGACGGTCTACCGCGACCGCTACACGGCCGGCGAGAGCACGAATTAGACAGATCTTACTCGTCCTTATTATTTAAATATGGAAGTTCTGGATTCTTTTCCATAATAAAAGTAGATATATCTGTATGTTGAATCGTTCCAGGTATCTACGGAGTGCCGCTGGTGATATCAGTGTTCGCCCTGCAGCTGTACACGGCCGTGCTGCTGGGCCGCAGCTGGCTGCTGGCGCACGAGATATCACCCAACATCAGAGAAAAGAGTAGGTATGGATATCTGGACCCTAGGTTGTGTAACATGGGAAAAGATCCCATAGCTTGCATTCTCTTGCAAATCTCAGCTATTATCGACAAAGCTTTAGCTTTCCAGGCTCTATCAACGAACAAAACTCAACAATTCTGGCCTGGTGCAGTACCTTAATGCCAACATGATAATTTTTTTTACACCAAGCCGTTTCCCTGGTTTCCTTCTACAGAACGACAACTAGTCTACTAGAGGGGATCGAATCTTCGGCTTCCCAGTTTTAGGTACACTTCATGACCATATTTATTACCACGCATGTCGCATTCCCAGGCTATTGGATTTCGTCTTCAGTTGTCTGTTTCGTGATCAGGTTCCCGTACGCGGCGGTGGCGGAGCTGGCGTTCGGCACGCAAGCCCGCCGCGTGGTCACGTTCCTGATAGACGCCACCGTCTTCGGCGCCGGAGTTCCCAATTTTATTTTCGGTAAGAAGACAACATAGCGATACCCACCTTTTACATATCAGTATATCATGGAACTATTTGAATGTTATCCATTTACTTCAATGCAAAACACCATCACCAACCCATTTTGTTTTAGAAAAACCCTTCTCTGATGAGCCTAATATTATGGGGACAAGTGGGACAAACTAATACTAATTTGATGTACGTCGTCACACTAGATTTTGTTATAGCAATGAACGACGAGAGTAGAAAGAGGTTCACCTGAGTTAAATGATATCTACCTATGCCTGCGGCCTGATTCCATTATCCTTAGACATTGGTTCTCACTCTTATTTTAACACAGTGCCCATCAAAGCGAAACACCGAAATGTAATTACTGCTTTACAGTATATATTAATCTGGAACTGCAGTCCCCACAGAAAAGAGAAGGCAATCCTAGTCTGTGGGTGTGGTGGTAGTTGGTAACTTGGTACCCACTACCCATCTTGGCGGACTTCGTGAAAAAATCATGGCACTTCTGTATTTGAAGATAAACCATTTGACACATCCCTACACATTTGAGTCTCCTTGAGTGACTACTAGTCACATCTAAGATCACTCCAGAAAATTGAGAGGTCACTCTGGGTGCATTAAATCACAACGGGTGACTGCACTCTAGCCCAAGGATAGATACTAATACCTAATTCCTTAATCATTGATGTATGAGTTGTCCTATGTCGTACAGCCTCGCAAAGCATGCAGATGTTCTGGTGGAAGATCACAGGGGGGGATGTGGGGGTGACGTACTGCGTGTGGATGATCCTGATCGGTCTGCTGTTGTGTCCCGTCATGTGGCTTGGATCTCCCAAAGATATGAAGTGAGTAGGTAATATGGCTAGTTATTGGGGTGGGGCGATCTCATTTTTGTGATCTACTTTTGTCCAGTAGGTAATGCCTTCAAGAGTTGAAAGCTATAATTTCCTCACACTAGTAAAATATGGATCCTCGACATTGTGAATGGTCATTGTCTGTGGTCATTGTCTATGTGAAAAGCCTATAGCCATCAGCTAGTAATTTGGCCATCAAATCAGAAGTTTAGGAACCGCGCTAAGGAAATGAGTCGTTGAAAGCCATAGCGCAACCACAAAACAGGCATATTTCCTGTAATATTCATAAATTTTATATGGACCCGCCACACACTTGGCTGCCGCACGGTGACGGTCGCTGCTGCTCAAATTCGTGGCCCGCACCGGCCACGAAACTCCGCTAACATGATTCTCTCGTATGAGCCCATCATACTATTGTATTTCATTCACACTGCCCACAATTACAGGCTGACGGTCATCTGCTTCAACTGCCTTTGTAGTCGGTGATCTCTGCAGTGGTGGATAACCGGCCTGAGTCATTCTATTGTTTTCCAGGCCAATAGCCCTAACGTCAGTATGCATAGTGACCGCAGTGGCTGTGGCCACGTGGACCTGCATTTGCCTGGACGACACGTCCCCCCCGGCGTCGGGGGACGTCCTCAAGTACGTGCCCAACCCCAGGGACTTCCTCGTCGCCTATGGAATCATAGCATTTCAGGTACATTTTTGATTTTCCTGGTCCTATGATTGTTGTCTCCTGTTGCCTTTTCCTAATTTTAGCTTACCAGTTGGCACTAGAAGTAGGTAAGTTGGTACTTGGCACTAGAAGATTTGGCTGTTCTTACCGATCAACCAAACTATCAATTGTACGCGGCAATTGATCCAAAATGGGGGCCGCCTGTGCTGGTCAGTGGTGAGGTACATCTAGTCTTTGCATATTTTAGTATCTCATCTTACGCGTTTACGCCTCGTGGGCCGTGGCGTCTATCATACGACATTCGATAATGTGTTCTGAGTAGGGTTCAACTTAAACGCCGCCTACTATGTAACATTAAAAACTAAGCTACATGTGCACTAGACTTATTGTTTGCGCTTTACGCTAGCATTCCGGTTTATGCTAGGCCTATCGCGTCGACGGCCTGCACGCCCCTCTCCCGCGAGCGGTTTGCGACCAGCGCCCGCGCGCGCCCCGGCCGCGTTGGCTCGCCCAGTCCGGTGCTACAAGCCGATTGAAACGGTCATACCCAAGTGCCGCGTCGCCGCGTGAAGTTTTGCCGGCCACGCCGTGTCGTTTAGTTTTTACGAGCCCTATTTATTGCGCTCCTTCGTGTGTTGTGTTGTCCGCCGCTTCGTTCGAACGCCGCGGGCCCCTTTGACGATCCGGAACACTGTTTTTTGTGCTCCCGCGCGATCTGGATACCACGCCGCCGCGGACTCGCTTCGCTACCCGCGAATTCGTGCCGCCGCCGCGAAAGACCCTTCAGAGGAGGGCGAGTGTGTTCCTTTGCATTTAACACCGCAGACACCACACACTACATTCATCATACACGAACACACTCCCCGGATTCCACGTGCTGGCTGTCTCTTGCGCCGGTAAGTACCTAGTAGTAAGTCACTCTGTGCCGCGGGATAAAACCCAGTGCAAAACGCCTAATAAAATTTTTTGGCGGGCCCTTTTCGACCCGCCACCGCCGCTGCCTGTGGGAATCCGCTGGCCTGCTCTGATGGGCCCGGCAGTTGCCCGCTGATTCATTGGCACAGGCGCGGTGCGTAATCATTTTTGGTAGCAGAGCGTGGTTTGTCTACACCTCGCTTTGCGTTTTGCGCTGGTTTTGCCCGCCGCGCCGTTCATTTTCTGCGCCGCTGGCATAAATCCCGCTTTCCGCCACGCGCCGCGTCGTTCGCCGCGCTGTTAGCGGAAATTCCGCAATCGCCGCCAGTTCCGCTGCGTTAACGCCGCGTTTCGGCCGCGTTCCGCTTATTATAATTATAAGTTTAATTTTTATTTTAAGTTTTGCTTGCGTGCCGGTACCGCCCGCTCGCCGTAATTTAACACGCGTATCTACTACGGTCGCGCCGCTTTGTTCATTGCGACTACGATACGACCGCGACCGCGATACGACTTGTTTACTATTACTTTAATTTTATTATTGCTTGCACTCGCGCCGCCCGCCGACTTGCCGGCCGCCTTTTCAATTTATTATTGTTGCTTTATTTTTACATTTTGTTTACATTTAATTTGTTAGAATGTCCGCGAACATAAAAAAGCTAGCTGTGCAGATACAGTCTGAGCTTCGCTGGGCGACGTCCGCCGCGGGTTTGATAGGCCGCGAAGATAGATCCGCCGCCCTATTACACCGAGCGGACCAGGTGCGGACTCGGCAGGCCTCCGTGGAGCAGGCCTTTCAAGACCTGCTCACCCTCGGCCCCGAACAGGAGGTACTGAGGACGGCTCAGGCCGATTACGACCAGTTCTTCGAACTGATGGACTCGGTGGTGGAGGCCGCCCATGGGATCCGGACCGCCGCTGATGAAAGGCGTCGAAGTGGCGCTTTTAGGGACTCCCCCAGCCGACCGCCCACACAGCCGGCATTACTCGGGAAACTGCCCACGATCGAGCTGCCCAAATTCGGTGGGCAGCTTCAAGAGTGGATGGGCTTCCTGGCGTTATTTGACAGTCTGGTCCACGCCAGGAAGGACCTGTCCCCCACCCAGAAGCTGACATACTTACTGTCCTCGCTACAGGGCGAGGCCCTGGATTTGGTGCGGCACCTCGACCTCTCGGAGGAGAGCTACACCACGGCCCGGGAATTGCTGGCCAGGCGCTACGAAAATGTGCGCCGGTTGGCCGACGCACATGTAGCCCAGCTACTCGCCTTGCCCGCCGTCACCGGGGTGGCCGGCCTCAGAGAGGCCTTGCTAAACCCTTGCATTGTGGCCACCAATGCTCTCCGTCGATTGGATCTCCCCGTCGACCAGTGGTCCTTCTTGTTGTTGCACATAGTGCTCTCCCGCCTGCCGTCGGAGCTTAAGCTCCGCTTCGAGCAGCGCTTCGGAGGGGACGGTGCAACTTATCTGCCCCCTTTCTCCGACCTCCTGAAGTTTTTGGAGCAGGAGTGCCTCCAGGCCGATAACTCCGGAGTTACCGGCCCTCGAGTGGCCCCTGGGAGGTCCGAGCATGTCCGAGGGGGTGGGGCAAGGACTGGCCCTTCGGCGGGGACCGGCCCCAACCGGCGAGGCCGTGGAGCCGACGCCAGAGAGGGTCGCCGGGTGTCACAGTACAGCGGGGCTGTGGCTACGACGCCCCCCCCCTGTGCCTATTGTCGGCACCCCGGCCACCAGGTCTCCTCTTGTTCGCACTTCCTGGCCAAACCGGTTGCGGCCCGGAGAGATTACGTGGCGACACGCCTGTGGTGCTTCTCGTGCCTGGGCCAGCATCTCGTAAGAGACTGCCCGCGCCAGCGGCCCTGCCCACATTGCGGCGGTGCCCATTCGGCCATCTTGTGCGCTAACCGGAGTGGTTCCGGTCGCCGGGACGTTGGGTCGCGCACCCCCCCATGGGCGGGGGCGCTCGATCGCGCACCCCCCCATGGGCGGGGGCGCTAGTCCTGGCCACCCGACCAGTCCCGTTAGGCGTTCTCCGGTGGACCACCAACCTCCTAGTGGAGGTAGGGGTTCCACCCCCCGGAGGAGGGCTTCACCCCCCCGCGTCACGGTCACATACCCCCCGCGTCATTACGACGGGGATATCGCGTCCGCCCCATTGGGCGTCGTCCCGCGTCGGTTCTCGCCGCCACTACACGAGTGGCCGCGACTGGAGCGCCATCCTCCCACCATAGGTCGAGGCGATCCCTACCGGGTGCCGGACGTTAGCCGCATGGTGCGGCCCCAAATGGGTGAACGGTCCCCTGCTGATTACCAGCGCCCTAGGGGCGGTGGGGCTTCACCCCCTCAGGGGGGGGTCACACCCCCCCAGGGGAGGGTCACACCCCCCTCGCATTTTTATGACGGGGGTCTGACGGCCGCTCAAATGAGCGTCGAACCGTCTAGGTTTTTGCCTCCCCTCCATGTGTGGACGCAACTGGAGCGCCATCCACCCGTGCTAGGTCGAGGCGCTCCCTACCACGCCCCGGATGCTAGCCGCATGGTGCGACCCCGGGTTGGTTATGCCGGATGGTCCCCACGTTGGGTACCCTCCCCCTCTCTAGCAGCGCCCCAGCCGGAGTACCCCCGTCAGTGGGCTCCCGCTGGTGAAGGCGCGTCGCGCTAGGTGTCCGCCACCCTAGCTGCCACCTAGCCACCTCCCCTGAGACTTTGGATCTACAGCAGTCAGTATGCCAGACCATACTTTGTCGACTGCCTCAGGGAGGTTAGGGTCTCAGGCTACAGGAGTGGCTCTCCCTTGTGGCCTCACTTCCGAATGTTAATCGGATTTCGATGCCTCGTTGCTTCCTACCGCCCGGAAGGTGCCACGCCAGTCTCCACGGCTTTTGTGATGCGTCCGAAAAGGGGTACGCAGCCGTGGTCTATTTGCGGACTGTCAGTGACACCGGCGAGGTCGCAACCCACCTTGTCTTGGCGAAAAGTAAGGTGGCCCCAATTCGGTCACGCTTGACTATACCCAAATTGGAGTTGTCTGGAGCCGCTCTTTTGGTGCGCCTTCTCAACCATGTGCGTACGTCCCTCCTATCGATTGTTGACCTGACGGACGTGTACGCCTGGTCGGACAGCGAAATTGTCCTTTGTTGGTTGCGAGCCGCTCCCCACAACTTGGAGGTCTTTGTTGCCAACCGGGTTTCCCAAATCCAGAATTCGGAAACCCCGTTGACCTGGAGACATGTGCCAGGGGACCTGAACCCTGCAGATTGTGCTTCCCGCGGATGTGAAGCTTCCGACCTTGTCAACCACTCTCTTTGGTGGGGCCCTGACTGGCTGACTCGGAATGAGTCCGCCTGGCCTCAGAGTAGGTTCTCCGAGCCCGATGTGTTACCTGGCTTGCGAGTCGGAGTTGTCGAAGATAAGCCAGCCAATTCGCTGAGCTATCTTCAGGAACGCTACAGTTCCCTTGATAAATTGATTGGGGTGACGGCTTGGATTCAGCGCTTCACCCACAACGCTCGGAACCCACGCGACAAAATGTCGAACCCGGTCTTGTCGCCCCTGGAGAGACAGGAGGCCCGGACCTTTTGGATACGTTTGGTTCAACTGGAGCATTTTGAGTCCGCTATTGAGACACTGAAGCGAGGTTTACCTTTGAAAGGCTCGCTCGCCCGCTTAAACCTCTTCCTGGATGACACCGGATTGATACGCGTTGGTGGACGCCTCCGGAATTCTGACTTACCCTATGGGGCACGTCATCCCTTGTTGCTTCCGAACAATAGCGCTTTTGTAAAATTGTTGGTGACGCATTACCACGTCAAAAATGCCCACGCTGGCTGCAATGCCCTTTCGGCCATATTGCAGCGCGAATTTTGGATTTTATCGGGACGACGCTCCATCCGAAGCGTCATTTTTAAGTGCATTCCGTGCTACCGCCTGAAGGCCAGCACCATGCAGCCCATTATGGGGGACCTCCCCACCGACCGTGTCGTGGCCTCGCGCCCTTTCTCGGCGGTCGGGACGGATTTTGCGGGGCCGTTCTTCGTCAAGAGCTCCAGCCTCCGCAATGCTCGTTCCCTCAAGGCCTACCTTTGCGTTTTTGTTTGCCTGGCTACCAAGGCCGTACACTTAGAACTGGTGAGTGCCCTCAGCACCGAAGCCTTTGTAGCCACGCTAGGCCGCTTCGTTTCACGCCGAGGTTATCCGCACCTGATCCGATCGGATTGTGGGACCAACTATAAGGGTGCCGATAGACATTTGAAGGAAGTCGTCCAGTTTTTGAATGAAAATAAGATAGGCCTCGGCACGGCAATGTCCAAGATGGGGATAACTTGGACCTTTGACCCGCCAGCTTGTCCCCACTGGGGCGGGATCTTTGAAGCCGTCGTCAAGGTCTCAAAGACGCATCTCCGACGCGTGATAGGTGAAACCATTTTGACTTTTGAAGAGCTCGCTACCGTTTTTTGTAAGATTGAGGCTGTCCTCAATTCTCGGCCACTCTGCCCCTTATCGTCCGATCCCAATGACCTGGAAGTTTTAACCCCCGGTCATTTCCTAATTGGTGAACCCCTTAACGCCCTGCCCGAGTACCCCTTCAGGGACGTGAAGGTCTCACGGTTGTCTCGTTTCGAATTGCTACAGCAGATGACCCAAAATTTCTGGCATCGTTGGTATTTAGAATATTTGCATCTCTTGCAGCAGCGCGTTAAGTGGTCCGACAGGACCGACCCACCTAAGGTTGGTGATCTTGTCCTAGTTAAGGAGTCTAATTTGTTGCCTTTGTGCTGGCGTCGTGGACGCATTCTTAAATTGATATATGGATCCGATGGGGTTCCCAGAGTTGCCGAGGTAATGGTCGGAGATTCGGTTTTGCAGCGAGCCGTCTCTTCCTTATCCCGCTTGCCCATTGGTTAGTGGACCCCAAATCCTTGGGTCCACTGGCGGGGGTGTTTGCGCTTTACGCTAGCATTCCGGTTTATGCTAGGCCTATCGCGTCGACGGCCTGCACGCCCCTCTCCCGCGAGCGGTTTGCGACCAGCGCCCGCGCGCGCCCCGGCCGCGTTGGCTCGCCCAGTCCGGTGCTACAAGCCGATTGAAACGGTCATACCCAAGTGCCGCGTCGCCGCGTGAAGTTTTGCCGGCCACGCCGTGTCGTTTAGTTTTTACGAGCCCTATTTATTGCGCTCCTTCGTGTGTTGTGTTGTCCGCCGCTTCGTTCGAACGCCGCGGGCCCCTTTGACGATCCGGAACACTGTTTTTTGTGCTCCCGCGCGATCTGGATACCACGCCGCCGCGGACTCGCTTCGCTACCCGCGAATTCGTGCCGCCGCCGCGAAAGACCCTTCAGAGGAGGGCGAGTGTGTTCCTTTGCATTTAACACCGCAGACACCACACACTACATTCATCATACACGAACACACTCCCCGGATTCCACGTGCTGGCTGTCTCTTGCGCCGGTAAGTACCTAGTAGTAAGTCACTCTGTGCCGCGGGATAAAACCCAGTGCAAAACGCCTAATAAAATTTTTTGGCGGGCCCTTTTCGACCCGCCACCGCCGCTGCCTGTGGGAATCCGCTGGCCTGCTCTGATGGGCCCGGCAGTTGCCCGCTGATTCATTGGCACAGGCGCGGTGCGTAATCACTTATCTATCTATACTTATAATAAAGTGACCACGACTTGTACCAATGTATCGAAATATCGACAGTTAAAATCGTCCTTTTGAGCTGATGCCCGCGACTTCGTCCACGTGGGATAAAAACTATTCTATCTTTTAAGTTGGACCAAATGACAGATATTCACGAAGTTTGAACTAAATCGGTTCAGTAGTTTAGGAGTCCATTGAGGACAAACATTGTGACACGAGATTTATATATATTAAGAAGATTAAGAAAAAGGAGTTTTCAAAATCACCACAAGATAACCCGTGCAAAGTAAGAACAGGTTTCTGTACAACATCACACTAGAATCCCGCAAAAAATCAATGAATTCCAGTAGGAAGGTATATTATGTAAAAAAAATCGTAATTTACGCGGGCGGAGCCGCGGGCAACAGCTAGTTATTACTAAAAATCAGGGCTGTCCCTTATCGTAAATCTAACATCAAACGGAAAGAGTTTTTAAAAGCAGTTTCTACTGGATTCCAGTTCGACATCCACCCGATGCTGCTGACCCTGCAGGTTGACATGAAGGACAGCCGCAGGATCAACTCCGCCGTGCTGGGCGCGTTCGGTGTCACGGGCTTCATGTTCATGGTGACGTCACTGCTCGCCGCCAACCGATACGGGAACAACATTGAGAGCAACATCCTGCAAGGTATCTAGATCTCTAGTTACTTCCACGCCCTTTCTGGGCTTACGTCTTACGTCTAGGGACATCCAGAAAGAGCGCGAGAACATTTCTCTAACTCGCTTATCACGCCCGCACCATCCATTTTAGTTACCTAAGTACTAATTTAAATTTCCTGCGATTTAAATTTGGCTAAGAAACTTACGCGTATTGTCTATCAATTGCGCTGGATTGCATAATCCAGCTCAATTGCAATGGCGCAATTGAGCTGGATTATTCAGAGCGACGGTACCTATTCATAATTATTCAACTTACAAATCGCTCTAGCTCTGATTCCTTGAGAAGGAGACGGCAGTCTAAGAAGTTATTTTATTTTATTACCATAATGCCATGTTTCCAGCCGTGATTATTTACCTACTGTTTCGTTAAGATGAAAACGTCAAAATTGATTAGCCTCCCGGATAAGACCATAAGACCCCCATTTGTAGCTGAATATAAAGGACCAGGATGAAGCAGACTGAAGCTGTACTATGCAAACGGCATAGTATCTGCAAGAAGGGGAAGGCAAGGACCGTGGTACCTAGTCCAATCATCCACACTGGTAGAACAACTGACTAGCAACTTTTTGCGAAAAGGGAAGTGGAAAGGACTGTTGTAGTCGAATGATCTACATTGGTAGGACAATTTACCAGTATCTGTAAAACAGAAAAGTGACTTAAGGACCGTTGTAACTTGTATAATCGAATGATCTTCATTGGTAGAACCTGCGGGTAGAACAATTTACTAGTACCTATTCCAAAAGAGCCTTAAAAACCGTTGTAGTCGTAAGATCTACATTGGTAGAACCTGCGGGTAGAACAATTTACTAGTACCTATTCCAAAAGAGCCTTAAAAACCGTTGTAGTCGTAAGATCTACATTGGTAGAACCTGCGGGTAGAACAATTTACTAGTACCTATTCCAAAAGAGCCTTAAAAACCGTTGTAGTCGTAAGAGCTACATTGGTAGAACCTGCGGGTAGAACAATTTACTAGTACCTATTCCAAAAGAGCCTTAAAAACCGTTGTAGTCGTAAGAGCTACATTGGTAGAACCTGCGGGTAGAACAATTTACTAGTACCTATTCCAAAAGAGCCTTAAAAACCGTTGTAGTCGCAAGATCCACATTGGTAGAAAAATTTACAGTGTGTTCTAAAACTGGTTCGTTTGTTGCAGGCATGCCCGCGTCCATCGCGCTGTACATAGTGGCGCTGCTGGTCACGCTGCAGCTGTGCCTCTCCAGCGCCGTCGGCAACTCAGCCCTCTTCCAGCACATTGAGGACCTGCTCAAAATTCCTAGAGGTACTTAAGGGCGATGGGTACCATCCGGGCGCGAAAATTCAAATTTTATTTAGTTTTTCGCTCATAGTGGGCTAATTATACATCGAAGGCTAATGAAAATTTGTTTTGCGGGCATAACATTTATGCATCTACATGTTTTTAATATAAACTCTGCTCAGCAATACTCATTTACTTCATATTGGTTCCCGATAGCTCGAAATCTGGGAAACTGCAAAAAATTATCTTTCGGGAACCAATATGAGATGAGTGGGAACTTTCGAGGAAAGTTTCTATTAAAAACATGTAGATGCATAAAATGTAGGCCCGCAAAATGCATTGCCATAAATCTACAATGTGTAGTTAGTCTAATATTTGCTAAATAAAATTTCAATTTCGCGGGCTGGTAGGGCCGCAACACCTTAAGGCTAGTTAGAGTCCATTCGCAAACGAAGATCTACGGATATTTGTGGATTTAAATGCTTGACAAACACAAGACTATGCCTGGGCGTTCAAGTTCGCCCTGATAGTTACAAACCTACAACCACAAAGTCAGAGTCAGATAAAAAAGAAAACATTTTTTTTTCACATAGGCCTAAATAATTATGAAAAGTCAAAACTCTTCCGCCAGGTTCAGAAGGCAGGTTTGCGCAGAGATGAACTGGCAATAATCAATGACTAAGAACCTTTGTCAACTGACAACTGAAGACTGACAGACAAGAAACGGCTGAACTTAGGAACTTGAAATTTGCAGGGAAGATTCTTTGTAAACCCAAACCACGTGCTAAGAAAGTTTTTTTTTTTAAATATAAATACATCCAGCTGTGTACTAAGAAAGTAAAATGGTGGAAAGTATTATGCGAGAAGTCATATTAAGCGTGATCCCGCTTATTACGATCACGCTTAATAACAACAGTAAGTAATAAAATACAGTATTTACTGACTCATGCAACATATTATTTCTTTTTCCAGATTTCTGCTTCCAGCGTTGCCTCATCAGATCAGGCATCGTCGCTCTCGCAGTGTTTCTAGGAGAATCGGTGCCGAGATTCGACCTGGTGATGGGCCTAGTTGGATCAACCTTAACCGGGCCCCTGATGTTCATATTCCCCCCTCTATTCTTCCTAAAGCTCTGCCACAAACGATCTTCCATGAAAGAACTCGATTTTCTAATCGAGCGCAGAAAGAGAAGCTTGAAACTGGCTGAAACTGAATACAAATTCACTAAAAATGGCGGAAATAATGGTGACCTGTCAAAATTCCCGCTCATTCTACCGCGGACACAGACTAAATACAAAACGTTTGTCACGCACCAAGATTACATAGACTATATAGCTCCAAACGTGGATGTTGCGGATTATACAGTGAAATGGTACGATGTTCTACTTGCGGTGATTGTAATGATGATGGGCATTGTGGCAACGTTAGTAGCAACGTATATAAGTTGGTCGGACGCCATTTCTTCTGCAGAGTTTTCGCCGCCATGTCTCCTGAACGCGACGGCTGCAGCACGAAGTTTTATAGAAGCTACGACTAAACAAATGTAGATTAAATATTAAAAGCTAGCGGTATGCAGGAAAATTAAATGCATTTAAAATGAAGGCAAAAGTCATAGAATACCATGAACACTCGTCTATGGTACGCCATGTGAGTCATGTGACGCAGGTGTGGTATTTCTCCCTTCGATATTTATAGTATTGATCAATAACTATAAAAAAGTAAAAATTTAAGTTGAATCGGCCTCAGCCCCAAACTCGTTGCTGCAAATCAATAAATCGGAAAGCTGGATCGTTCAATGAACCTTAATAAAGTATTTTTTACTTCATAGATGTAGTTACAAATATTTTTGTCAATATTATATTTTATAAATATAATTTACCACTCGAATTTAATGTTAAGTTATTTTTATTCTTAGGATTTAAGTGAGAGATAATATAAAACATGTTGAAATAATAGAATGTATATTTTATTTTTTTACATAAATATCTTTTCAACAAATCGGTCAACATTCAACAATTCAGTCGTTATATCACTCGTAATTATGATAAAACAAGGGATTATACGTCTATTTACATTTATTATACAATTATATAACATATTTATATAACATAGGCTAATGACTCATCAATAAACATATTATTAAGTAAATAAACAATTTTTATTTAAATGCAAAGGTCTGCCAGCCAAAGTCAAAGGACATCATCGCGATTTCATACATTTTTGGTCCAAATATAAAAGTGCCGGCCAAGAAATAATAATGCTGTATTCTGTTAAAACTTGTCCCTCTGAGTATTTATTATTATGGCACCAAAGCTGTAGGGTCATTATCCTTGGTTTTATTTGAGTTCAAAAATTCAATAACTCCATACATTTTAAGTGAATTTAACTAACAAGAACAAATGATTTGTTCTACCATACCTTGTCATTTGAACATTTTTAGTAAGATGCAGTGAGTATTGACCTATTTCTGACAAGATAACATAGTATATCCTGCATAATCGGCTGGGAAGCCGAGACTTTTTCCTAGAAAATGGCAATAACAATGGCCGCGCAGGTAAACACGCACGCGAACAATGGAATTCCATTGTTCGCCCCTCTCTTTCCCGCTCACCCCCGCCATCGCGCCATGCTGTTACTTTATAGTTTATTGCTTAGTTAGTACCGAAAGCAACGCTGCCGTGTACGTACGTGTGATGCCCACTAGTTCTTGTGCTTTGATTTGTTTTGTTTTTGTTATCTTCGTTGTTAAGTTTGAACATTGTTGTGAGTCATGGCAGAGTTGTGTATCTCGTGCCGTGCATCGACAGAGAATCGGCGAAGATATGATTGGGTTTCCAGAGAAATGCAACATCTTGATATCGCCCAAATAGTGATAGAAGATATAGTAGCTCGACAGGTAAGAACAGGTCTATGTTATTTACTTATATGATTTTTGCGACAGCCTTTCCAAATACAATCCGTCCGTTCTATATAGAGGTGACCAATTAAACGAAAAGCACTTAAAAAGTCCGCTTTTTAATATAAGCGTATGAGCACGTTTTTTATGTTTTCATGTTAAAAAGTTGCCCTAAAACACTATTTAGCGAATTTAGCGAAAGCCGTTTTTTCCACCTCTAGTTCTATCGTTATTGTTATTTACTTTTCAGTTGGAGCCTACTGCGTTCATTTGTCGACCATGTTGGCAAAGAACGGAACGAACGCACCAGCGACTTATTCGGGAGGCTGAACAGCAAGCTGATCAAGACCGTGATCTATTGGAAGTTCCAAATCCAAGACCAATTTCGCTGATTTTGCCAGGTCTTCTTCGTGCTCCAAACACCGCAAATAGTTGCATTTTCCAACATTGTACGAATGAATCTCGCCGTCGTGTTCCGGAGAACATAATTTTTCGCATGGTCTGCCGCTACAGCTATTTCGTGCCAGACAGCGCGCGTGTCTGTAATGAACACGTGGAGCAAAATCTGTGGCATTTACTTCCTGTTCAAGACAACTCTTCTGAGGAATTTACCGCAGCTCAAATAATGACTATCGTGTCGATGTTACAAAGACATATTACGGAGGAAATACTTGATTTTGAGCAGTATGAAAATATAGCACCGGCCGAGTTTCATACTTGGACAGGACTAACTCAATATTAGTTTACTGAATTATTAGACAGTTTACCAAGTCTGAGAACTAAAAAGAATAAAAGAACCGTACTGGCGGCAGTATTAGTCAAGTTAAGAACAGGTGATTCGAACGCGCGGCTTGCTAATATTTTTAAATGTAGCGAAACAGCGTTTCATACGTGGTTAAAAATCGGACGCAACGCTCTGTTAGAAGATTTTGTGCCCTTAAATGTTGGGTTTGACCATATGTCCCGTGAGGATGTAGCACGCAGAAACCTTTTTCTACCCAACAATCTGTTTGGGAACCCATCGAGCTCAGAAAATGAAAGGAAAGCGATCACGATTTGTGATGGCACGTACATATATCTGCAAAAAAGTGGAAATTATTTTTTCCAACGCAAGTCTTACAGCCATCACAAATACAGAAACCTCCTCAAACCGTTCCTCTTGGTTTCTTGTGATGGACACATTATCGAAGTCATCGGACCATATGCTGCCACCACGTCTGACGCAGATATAATGAATGACATGCTTAATAATGCTGACAGTGCCTTCCACTGGTTTTATAGGAGTGGAGATGTTTTTATTCTGGACCGTGGTTTTCGAGACTCAGCAAGAAATCTGGAATCTTGCGGATACGTACAACACATGCCTGAAACAAAGTATCCAAATGAGACACAGCTAACCACGGATCAGGCCAATAAGTCCAGGCTGATAACAATGTGTCGTTGGGTGGTTGAAGTGGTCAACGGCAGGTTCAAAAGAGATTTTCGCCTGTTGCGAAATGTGTATAATAACAGAGCCCTTTCCAGCATGTTCGACTATTTCAAGATAGCAGCGGCGATCATAAATCGTTTTCATGTTTTGATTGAAGATCATCCAAATGCTGCTGCGATTTTAGAGATTATCCACCAAAGAATTAATATGCCAAATAGATTGGCAGATCTTGTAATACGCCGTAACTACAATCGCAGACGTGCTCAGTTTACTTTAATGACTGCAGATATGCCAGAGTTCGTAGCATTTCCAAGAATGGATGAGAACGAATTAGTTTTTATTCGCTCTGGGCATTTACCAACTAAAACAGGCCAAAAGCTATTACGGTGAGCACGTCCTTGACAATGGAGCATTCACAATTGAGCTCAGCAGTGAGTTATCAAATGAAGACTTGGCGGAATTGCAGGGCAATGATTTATGGATGATAAGAGGCCGACTGCAATCGCGGCATGTTAGCGCAAGACAGTATTATGTCTACATTGTAATCGATAGGTCGTTATCAGGCCGACAAGCAATCGCTCACTATTATTGTTCGTGCATCATAGGAAAGCGAACAATAGGATGTTGCTCCCATATTATGTGCATCATATGGTACATGAGCCATGCACGACATTTGCCAGCAATAACCCCTCCAGCTTATGGATTGGAGAACATTATTGTTGTACCAGACGACGATGATTTTATAGTATTTAATTAAACAAAATAACCCCTGTATATATACATTTCATTTATAATACTCAAAAACACAAAACAAGATCAAAATGTCCAAAATAGGTCAAGAACCGATATATTTTACTAAACGATGTTCTAAATGTCTAGATATGGTAGAAAAAATCATTTGTTTTTGTTTATTAAATTCACTGAAAATGTATGAAGATGTTGTATTTTTTAACTCCAATAAAACCAAGGACAATGACCCTACAGCTTTGGTGTCATAATAATAAATACTCAGGGGGACAAGTTCTAACGGAATACAGCATATTTTTTTTTTGGCCGGCACTTTCATATTTGGACCAAAAAAGATGATGTCATTTATGTAGTTATCGTATTTTTTAAGCTAATAAAAGTGGTCTGTTTGCTTAAAAGTTTTACGAATTTAGTTCGAGAATGCATACTTTGTGAGTTACTGCATTCAAATTCGATGCTCGAACTAATTGCTTAAAATGGACATACCTACTGTCTTATTAGCTTACAAATTGCAAAAAATGTAACAAATAAAGAACATAAAAATCGGCTTGTTAATTGGGTTTGTAAAACCAGTTAAAATACCAAGGCTCCATCAGAACCATGGATTTGTTCGGGATAAAAAGTAGCCTAATCTAAGTAGTAGTATTAATATATCTCATTTTATATATCTCGTTTTAATCCAATTGATTTTGCAATCCCGAATAATAACTTAAACAGAGCAGCAAAGTTCCAACCCAAATAACCACCTAAATAACAACTAAAACATGGCAACAAAGTTACAATTTCCCCAGAAATATTGCTCCCTATTTCTTCTTCAACACCAATCTCTCCCCGAAACGTTTTCTAATCTCCTTCTTATCCAGCTTCCCCATAGCGTTCCTCGGCATCTCGTCAACTACCAGCATGGTCCGCGGAAGCTGATACGGAGCTAACCTCTTCCCAGCCTCGTCTTTTAACTCTTTTAGCGTCAAGCTACATTTTTCTTTGACAACCACAACAGCAGCAATGATTTCCCCGAGGCTGTCGTGTTCGATGCCCAATACTGCTGCATCAGCGACGCTAGGGTGTTCTAGTATGGCGGATTCGACTTGCAAAGCGCTTACTTTGTATCCCCCTGTCTTGATGATGTCCACGGATGTTCGGCCGAGGATCTTGAAGTTGTTGTCTGCGAAGGACGCGGTGTCGCCTGTTCTGAACCAGCCGTCCTCGGTGAAGTCTGGGGAGTCCAGAGACGGGGCGCGGTTCCAATATCTGTATACCAAAATTGAATATCATTTTAATTTTATCTTTACACAAAAAACAACAAAACCGACTAAGTGTGAGTCAGACTCGCGCACCATTTTATAGATTGTTGTATGGGAGCTTTTGTATTTAAGGGAAATATTCATTTTATTTTGTTTTTAAGTATTTGTTGTGTTGCACGCAAGACAAATACATTATTTGTGAAAATTTCAAGTGTCTATTACGGTTCAAAACAGACAGACAGCACAGCACAGAGGAGTCTTAGTTATTTCTGCCCTGTTTTACTCTTTGGTACTTTGGGCAGAGTGCAGACCATGTTCACTTATCGACGTACTGATTTCAGAAGGCCGCCGCGAGTCGGCTAGGTTGCACGCGTTAGTTCTTGTACGGTTTATTTAACGCGCTGAGTGCGCCCGATTACGAGGCAAACTTAGTACGTAGAAAGAGATAGAAAGATACCACAACTTTAAATGCATAGCGGGGCGCTATTTCGAACTAAATTGCACTTTTTCGTGTCAACGCTAGGTCGCTATTTCTTTAAATCATCTTGCGGAGTGAGCC
This sequence comes from Coenonympha glycerion, assembly GCA_963855885.1. Taxonomy (NCBI): domain Eukaryota; kingdom Metazoa; phylum Arthropoda; class Insecta; order Lepidoptera; family Nymphalidae; genus Coenonympha; species Coenonympha glycerion. The sequence goes on from OY979631.1 coordinate 3,927,323, forward strand.
CTCTGTACTGTTAGGTACTATTATGTATTCCGTGCTTTGGGTAACCCTAAAAAATATAATACGACAAAAAGATACGACACTTTATGCTAATTTTGCAGCTCACCTGGTGAACACAGCGGGTCCCTTGAGCAGCAGTTCTCCCTCGAACACGCCGTCACTGCTGGGCTTGTGTTCCTCTACAGAAGTTCTCCAACTACCCTCGTAAGATTCCTTCGTAGCAGTTAATCCGAGCTTGTCGAGGGATATCTGTAAATTATAAATATGTCGATGTATGATGGATAAAGATTGTTATTCCCTTTAAATAAGAAATTATTCTTAGAAAACAACAAACATTACGTCACAACTTTCTGCCAATTTATAATGTTGCTCTGCTAAATTAGTCACTGAGTACATATTATTTTACGCTTATATAAAGGACCAGTGAGTAATCATATACAATACAATATTTATTTGTGTTATAGCAACACTTTTATCGTAATAACTTTTCTCAAAAATCTCCATTCACTTAAAATTGGTTTCCGAAAGATTATCTGGTCATTTTGCAGTGATTGTAGTAAAGTACGTACCAATTGATGAGAATCAACTAAATACCTGTGTATCTGGATCAGGAGATTCCACAGTGACTGAAGGCTCCAGCCCCTTGTCCGTAGGGGTCGCCAGCCGCGCCGACACCCCCGGCAGGGGGAGTCCGACGTGACCCACGGTGCGCCCTTCCAGGGGTCTGTAGGGGTTGCTCAGGGCCATGCCGCACTCCGACATGCCGTACCTCTCCAGCAGGCGGATTCCTGAGATCTGGAAATACACAGATGTTGAGGTCTCGAAATACTCGGAAGCCTATTATTAAGCATCCATGGTTATTTTGTTTGTCTGTTTGACAGCGTGCAGTATCCCATGAATCGTTTTACGTGATGATGGCGCCAGCGTGGCGCGCACGTACTCGCGCGTCTTGTTGTCAAACAACGACACCTACCTCCTCCCACTTCTTGAACAGCGTCTCGGGCAGCGCCGCGGAGCCGGCGCACATGAGGCGCATCCTGCCCGCCAGCGTGGCGCGCACGTACTCGCGCGTCTTGTTGTCAAACAACGACACCTACCTCCTCCCACTTCTTGAACAGCGTCTCGGGCAGCGCCGCGGAGCCGGCGCACATGAGGCGCATCCTGCCCGCCAGCGTGGCGCGCACGTACTGGCGCGTCTTGTTGTCAAACAACGACACCTACCTCCTCCCACTTCTTGAACAGCGTCTCGGGCAGCGCCGCGGAGCCGGCGCACATGAGGCGCATCCTGCCCGCCAGCGTGGCGCGCACGTACTCGCGCGTCTTGTTGTCAAACAACGACACCTACCTCCTCCCACTTCTTGAACAGCGTCTCGGGCAGCGCCGCGTAGCCGGCGCACATGAGGCGCATCCTGCCCGCCAGCGTGGCGCGCACGTACTCGCGCGTCTTGTTGTCAAACAACGACACCTACCTCCTCCCACTTCTTGAACAGCGTCTCGGGCAGCGCCGCGTAGCCGGCGCACATGAGGCGCATCCTGCCCGCCAGCGTGGCGCGCACGTACTGGCGCGTCTTGTTGTCAAACAACGACACCTACCTCCTCCCACTTCTTGAACAGCGTCTCGGGCAGCGCCGCGGAGCCGGCGCACATGAGGCGCATCCTGCCCGCCAGCGTGGCGCGCACGTACTCGCGCGTCTTGTTGTCACACAACGACACCTACCTCCTCCCACTTCTTGAACAGCGTCTCGGGCAGCGCCGCGGAGCCGGCGCACATGAGGCGCATCCTGCCCGCCAGCGTGGCGCGCACGTACTCGCGCGTCTTGTTGTCATCAACGACACCTACCTCCTCCCACTTCTTGAACAGCGTCTCGGGCAGCGCCGCGGAGCCGGCGCACATGAGGCGCATCCTGCCCGCCAGCGTGGCGCGCACGTACTCGCGCGTCTTGTTGTCACACAACGACACCTACCTCCTCCCACTTCTTGAACAGCGTCTCGGGCAGCGCCGCGGAGCCGGCGCACATGAGGCGCATCCTGCCCGCCAGCGTGGCGCGCACGTACTCGCGCGTCTTGTTGTCAAACAACGACACCTACCTCCTCCCACTTCTTGAACAGCGTCTCGGGCAGCGCCGCGAGCCGGCGCACATGAGGCGCATCCTGCCCGCCAGCGTGGCGCGCACGTACTCGCGCGTCTTGTTGTCAAACAACGACACCTACCTCCTCCCACTTCTTGAACAGCGTCTCGGGCAGCGCCGCGTAGCCGGCGCACATGAGGCGCATCCTGCCCGCCAGCGTGGCGCGCACGTACTCGCGCGTCTTGTTGTCAAACAACGACACCTACCTCCTCCCACTTCTTGAACAGCGTCTCGGGCAGCGCCGCGTAGCCGGCGCACATGAGGCGCATCCTGCCCGCCAGCGTGGCGCGCACGTACTCGCGCGTCTTGTTGTCAAACAACGACACCTACCTCCTCCCACTTCTTGAACAGCGTCTCGGGCAGCGCCGCGGAGCCGGCGCACATGAGGCGCATCCTGCCCGCCAGCGTGGCGCGCACGTACTCGCCTTGTTGTCAAACAACGACACCTACCTCCTCCCACTTCTTGAACAGCGTCTCGGGCAGCGCCGCGTAGCCGGCGCACATGAGGCGCATCCTGCCCACCAGCGATGAGGCGCATCCTGCCCGCCAGCGTGGCGCGCACGTACTCGCGCGTCTTGTTGTCAAACAACGACACCTACCTCCTCCCACTTCTTGAACAGCGTCTCGGGCAGCGCCGCGGAGCCGGCGCACATGAGGCGCATCCTGCCCGCCAGCGTGGCGCGCACGTACTCGCGCGTCTTGTTGTCAAACAACGACACCTACCTCCTCCCACTTCTTGAACAGCGTCTCGGGCAGCGCCGCGGAGCCGGCGCACATGAGGCGCATCCTGCCCGCCAGCGTGGCGCGCACGTACTGGCGCGTCTTGTTGTCAAACAACGACACCTACCTCCTCCCACTTCTTGAACAGCGTCTCGGGCAGCGCCGCGGAGCCGGCGCACATGAGGCGCATCCTGCCCGCCAGCGTGGCGCGCACGTACTCGCGCGTCTTGTTGTCAAACAACGACACCTACCTCCTCCCACTTCTTGAACAGCGTCTCGGGCAGCGCCGCGGAGCCGGCGCACATGAGGCGCATCCTGCCCGCCAGCGTGGCGCGCACGTACTCGCGCGTCTTGTTGTCACACAACGACACCTACCTCCTCCCACTTCTTGAACAGCGTCTCGGGCAGCGCCGCGGAGCCGGCGCACATGAGGCGCATCCTGCCCGCCAGCGTGGCGCGCACGTACTCGCGCGTCTTGTTGTCAAACAACGACACCTACCTCCTCCCACTTCTTGAACAGCGTCTCGGGCAGCGCCGCGGAGCCGGCGCACATGAGGCGCATCCTGCCCGCCAGCGTGGCGCGCACGTACTCGCGCGTCTTGTTGTCAAACAACGACACCTACCTCCTCCCACTTCTTGAACAGCGTCTCGGGCAGCGCCGCGGAGCCGGCGCACATGAGGCGCATCCTGCCCGCCAGCGTGGCGCGCACGTACTCGCGCGTCTTGTTGTCAAACAACGACACCTACCTCCTCCCACTTCTTGAACAGCGTCTCGGGCAGCGCCGCGGAGCCGGCGCACATGAGGCGCATCCTGCCCGCCAGCGTGGCGCGCACGTACTCGCGCGTCTTGTTGTCACACAACGACACCTACCTCCTCCCACTTCTTGAACAGCGTCTCGGGCAGCGCCGCGGAGCCGGCGCACATGAGGCGCATCCTGCCCGCCAGCGTGGCGCGCACGTACTGGCGCGTCTTGTTGTCAAACAACGACACCTACCTCCTCCCACTTCTTGAACAGCGTCTCGGGCAGCGCCGCGGAGCCGGCGCACATGAGGCGCATCCTGCCCGCCAGCGTGGCGCGCACGTACTGGCGCGTCTTGTTGTCAAACAACGACACCTACCTCCTCCCACTTCTTGAACAGCGTCTCGGGCAGCGCCGCGGAGCCGGCGCACATGAGGCGCATCCTGCCCGCCAGCGTGGCGCGCACGTACTCGCGCGTCTTGTTATCGGCGAACATGGCGTCGTAGTCGGCGGCGAGGCGCGCGTACATGGCGGGCACGCCGTGGAACACCGACGCGCGCGCCTCCTCGCGCTCGCCCGCGCCCAGCAGCCGCGCCCACACCGCGTGCGACGCGAACGACGGCAGCATGCGGATTCTGTATCAGGAATGTGGAAGGAAAGTCAGCCAAAAAAATAAGCAGGTAGCAAGAAGCATAAAACTTAAAATAAACACGCGTATTTGGATCTGTCTTTAATGCATTCTCAGCTCGTCGTCGTTTCAGCCAATAGACGTCCACTGTTGGACATGTTCCTCCTGAAATGACCGCCAAACGAAAGGATTTTGCGCCGCCTGGGGCTAGCGACTCCCCGCGACTTTCTTTATGTCGTCCGACTCAGCTATTTCGGCCATATTGCAGCGCGGCAAAAAGCATTGAGCAGCTGATTATGGTTAGAATGTAGAGGGTAAAAGGCCACCTTCTACGGAGCAGAGGCTGCGGGCTGGCGCGGGCAGAACGCGGTGGAAGGAGATCATACATCGAAGGATACTCACCGTGATTGATAGCCACGAAGCTCAGTCAGAAGGGATCGACCGAAGAGAGAAGGCGAGCTGCCTGTGAGGAAATGCCCGATAAGAAAGACCAGTCGACGTCAGGACGTACCTCGCGCCCGCAGCCAACGTCGCGTTGAGGGAGTTCAGCTGGCCGTGTATGTGGTGCAGCGGCAACGTGTGCAGCACCACGTCGTGCGCCGCGTACTGCCACGCGGCGTGCAGCGACGAGATCTGCGTGGACAGCATGCTGTGCGTCCACACCACGCCCTTGGGCTTGCTCGTCGTGCCTGCAACCGCATCGTACAATCACATCACGTCACCAACTATGAGTACTGACCTGGAATGTGCAATGTTATTACCCGAACCACAGACCCGAACGTATCAAATTTGCCGATATTGACAGGATGATATGCATAGCGGTACATTGCAAGGTAACAGGGAACGGATGGCGGAAGGGAGAGGAGGTTTCATCTACAATTCGAGGGCAGGTTTCATCTTCAATTTGAGGCGCTCGAGTCGATTTATTTATCAAGCTTTAATACGTCAGTTTATTCGTGTTCTTTTAAACTCCTTTATTTGATACCCATACTATGGGAGTGTACAAAAATAACTACTTTAGTCTATACTCTGTCCATTCGTTTATTTTCTATTTGTTCATGTGTCAAAAAGAAAATAAACGAATAGACAGAGTCACCATGAACCATCTTGGATCTGCCAAATTTGATTTAGAATGACATCACTTAGCTAACTAATGTATTTGGATGAGCAAACTGCAATTTCTACCAGAGTGAAGGGCATACGAATAATTAGTTTTTTATAAACACTTCTTTTTCACAGCCTGATTAGCCTTATTGGATTCTAAGGAAAGAGGAACATTAAAAAATATGAATAAAAATTAAAAATGGAGATTAGATTAGAAAAAGCTTCTGCAACAAATAATAATTGTAAGATTTACCACTATCAGTATCAGTACTTACCACTAGTATAAATAAGCATAGCTTCCGTCCCACCATACCACATATTCGATGGTCCAATGTCCTTTAGCACATCATCCTGTACTTTTCCCTGGTCATCTTTACCCTGGCTATCTTTTCCCTGGTCATCTTTACCCTGGCTATCTTTTCCCTGCTCATCCTTCTCATCTTCCTCCTTGCCATCTTTAGGCCTGTACACAACTAGCAAAGGCTTGGAAAGTTCTTCAGAGACTGGACGGAGAATTTTCTCATAGTCTTGCAGGCAGATAATTAATTTGGAGCCACTGTCTTTGATAAAGTATTTCAGCATTTCCGCTGGGTGGATAGGAGTTAGTGGTACAGCTAGAAAATCATCAAAAATTATTTATCCTAATATTATAGCGAAAGTTTGTAAGTATGGATGGATGGATCTTTGTTACTCTTTCACGCCGCAACTACTGAACCGATTTGGCTGAAATGACATGGCCGGATTCTGCCCTCAAAAAAAAATCATGGCCATCGACAAACAGTACGTCATATTAAAGCTTATAATTATGCCTTTACAATCGTTTAGTTTTTATGATCAGAAAACTAGCGAGAGACATAATATCAGCATAACAACCTGCAACAAAATGCGCCTATATATTTTTAATAGCAATGATTTATTATTAAAAAAATTGTTTTTCAAAATGTTTACTTGCATTTTCTAAGCTTTGTAATATGAAAAATTAAAAGTTCATAACCAATACGCATCATTTTATAATAAAAAACATTGCTATTTAAAATATATAGGCGAATTTTGTTGCAAGTTGTTATGCTGATATTATGCCTCTCGCAAGTTTTCTGATCATAAAAACTAAATGATTATAAAGACATAATTATAAGCTTTACTATGACGTACTATTTGTCGAAGGCCATGAATATTTTTTTTCCAGGGTACAGCTCCATACAAGTTTCGGCCATGGCCTTTGGAAGATAGATATAGCTTATAATCCAGATTAACACAAAGGCTACTTTTTATCCCGGATTAGCGAGAAATAATTAAAGTCAGTAGTTGACTTCCCTAATGTTAAATAAGACCTAAGATGTTATCATACTGGCTTGGAAGGGTTTAATAAGCCCCTAAGGCTCCATACACTACACAGCATCGCATCAGATTACTAAATCGCTTGACGGTGCGTCTTTAATGGTAGTTTTTTTTTACGCTATACAAGTTAGTACTTGACTGCGATCTCACCTGATGGTAAGTGATGATGCAGTCGAAGATGTTAGCGTACTAACTTGGAAGGGGTAAGTGAACTCACTCCAACGGTTTCTACACAGCATCGTACCGGAACGCTAAATCGCTTGGCGGTACGTCTTTGCTGGTAGAGTGGTGACTAGCCACGGCCAAAGCCTCCCACCAGACCAGACCTGAGCCAATTTAGAAATTATAAAATTCCAAAGTGGCCCGTGACGGGAATCGAACCCGCGAACTCCCACTCGAATCCGAGCGTGCGTCCCCTGCGCCACGGAGGTCGTCAAAAAGGTAGTTTTGTACCAAGCTTGGAAAAGATGTGAAATAATGTAAATATTTTTAGTACTCCACTTGTCTAGCCAAACAAAAACCGTTTCCCGGTTGTTTGTTATTTGCAAATGCTAATGGCAACAGACAGTTTGACATTGAGATACGACGGGCGCCGGCCACATCAAATACTGCATCGCAACCAGATTTTTGGCAGACACTTTAATTTTTTCTGATTGTAAAAACAAACCAGATTAGCATAACACAACCGGGTAAAATATATTAATAGTATAAATGTGCAGGTGTGCTATTTGTTAGTTTGACCTTTATATGCGCAGCAAAATATGTGCTTTCTTACACAGGTTTAGTTAAAACAAAACCCATTTCATACTAGCTTTTGCCCGCGGCTCAAAACGCGACCTGCGTGAAATTCGGGTTTTCACAAATCCCCAGGGAACGTAACTTTCCCGTTGCCGCTCCCTATTCCATCCTCTATACCACTTTCAAAGAAGTTTGCTAAACAATCTGGTCTATAGCTGTCGCTATAGATTACTGTAGATAATTTGTTTTTTTTTTAATATACCACAGGAACTATAGGTTTTTCTGGAATAAAAAGTAGTCTATGTTTTATTCCAGTTTATAGGGTATCAATGTTCCAAATTTCAGCCAAATCAGTTCAGTAGTTGCGGCTTGAAAGAGTAAAAATGATCCATTCATCCATCCATACTTACAGATCTTATCATATTTTGAGATCAATTTATTGATCAATTCAAAACTGCGATAAATTATAGATATCATGTGATAAAGAAAATATTTAATCATGCTTCATATTTTTGTTTTATGTCACTGATAGTTAACAGTGATACAGCTGCTTTTGTCGATGATTTTGGGTAGAGACTCTCTGAGACTGTTTGGATACTACTATTGAACATTTTTAACAGGAAAAATCCAATATCTAAAAATTTTTGACCTCTCTCTGAAATTAAACCTATTTTGGGTTCTAATGACCTTAGGGTTATTTTGCAATTCAAAGATATAATGCAAAATATGTATATAAATATTTCAAACCAGTTGGTGCAACTATTTTATTTGTGGACCTATGAAACTGAAACTGTTTTAAGGCACTATACTATGGCAATAAGATAATTTTATATCAAACAAAATTAAAGTAAAGTAAATACTGAGAGGTCAAAAGACTTACCAATATTCCCAGTCATCCATATCGCCCACTGAACAACAATGTGGGATGCATCATTGCTGCACATGTATGATATTGTGTACTCCTTCTCACCTTCTAAAATAAAGTTATTGTAACATAATACACCATGTAACTAAAAGCAAGTCCTTTGTGTTGTAATATATCAGACATGTATGTACAATGTACATGGATGTACAGCTGACAACAGACATCTGGAGGGATGTCTCTACATCCAGCTTGATATTTATATCCATAAATAAGCAACCCTTTCAAAAATGTTGAGAACTTCTGAAGAATAAGCTATAATGATCAAGGCATGTTTTGCCTTTGAGGAGATATAGGATTATACTAACTTGGAAGGGGAAGTAACAGTTACCCATCATGCTAGAATGCTAAATCTTTTAATGGTAGGGTGGTAACTAGCCACTGCCCACGCCTGCCACAAGAGCAGGCCAATTTATAAATTATAAAATGCTTAAGTGGCTACAATTGGACCTGTGATATTCCACTTCAATTCGAGAGTGTGCCACTGTGTCAGGGAGGTAGTCAAATAAATACTGTATGTATCAATGTATGAATAAAAGTAAATAAATCAAGCAATGTAACAGATTTTAAATCTTACGCAGCTGGGCAGCAATGTTTTCACTAAGTTCTGTTGCTGCTTGGTAGAGTGCGGAGTAGGTGTACGTGCCAAAGTCATCTTGCAGTGCGATCCTTGAAGGGAACAGTAAGGCTCTTCTGAACACAGGCACTGCACCACCTGACGAATCAAAAACCTGGTTACTATGCACGGAACAAGTCAACTGATATATCAAAATTATTCTCAAATCAATCTCTTTGTTTTGATGGTTTACTTCCATACAAACTTTCATCCCTTATTTCACCCCTTTCAAGCCTCTTTTTCGCAATTAAAGGTATGTTTTTCAAGCTCTAGTCTATCTCTGTACCTAATTCCATCAAAATTAGTTCAGTGATTAAGCGTGAAAGAAGTTTAGTTTGCAAGTTTGGATGATACATACCAGCTTTAATATCTTGATTAAATGAATTTAATAACTCTGAGCTAGCCTCTTCTTTCACAGCTGCATTAGATACAGCTCTGTAAGCTGGAAAACCCAATGGTTTTCGAAAAAGCCGGTTAAATACGCGCAATGAACGAATAATTGAAATTTCCATCCTGGATGGTAAGGTTTTCTGGTTGTGATATTTTTAAACAAGATAAAGTAACACACGTATCTCTATGGTAGGATTAGATCGAAATACAACTTAAGATAGACGAAAAATAAAACTTTTCGTGATAAGAAAAACGATAATATTTTGGTAGAATGACAATAATTGACAAATGCAAATGACTTCCATGATGACATTTCACATGTCAACACTCATCTGACAGTTTACGAAAATGTTCAGCAATAGCTAATCAGAACAATTCCTAAATAAAATTACTGTAAATTACGTCTCGAAGCCAATTAATTAATTCTGAAGTAAACATGTGATTGCTTAGTTCACAATAAGTAAATGTAATTTATTGAAAAGAATTGTGAAAAGTCAAGAATTTTGAATGTTTTAGAACGATTCGAATTAAAGTTGTCAGTTCTTATCAAGTTAATGTCACAGTTGTCAACGTCAAATGGTAATTGTCAACCTATGACTATAGAAGTAATGGACACAAAGTAGTGAGTCTTTTTGGCTGGGCATTTCCGCCATCTTGTGTCGCATCAAAAATAGCCAATCACAGCTATCAGCCAATCACAGATAGGCACCAGTCAGCTGATCAGAAGGGCTGCTCTAGCTATCTATCGATATGGAAATATTATCGATGTAGTTTGTGGTTAGTAATTAAATATTTAAGAGCAAAAATTAATGAATTATTACTATTAAAAATTAATTTATAGTAAAACTAGGTTTTGACAGCGGTGTATATTATGTTTCCGGATTAGGATTTTTGACTTATCCCGCGAGACCAAACTTGATACGAGTGATTGTACCTATAGTAAATGTTCGCATCCGCGGCCCGTTTTCTTAAAGCGGAAATAACTACGAGAAGTCAGAGGTGTAAAACCTCGAGGTCCAAATAGAAGGTAGTGATATTAGGAGCCCTACTCATCCATCAACATTAAACTTTACATATATGAATTTTATCGACAGCGGTACTTTGTTTTTGTTTTGTTAACATAACAACAAAAATTAAATCGAATTTATTTCAATCCTGAAGAAATATTTCTTTTTTTACACATTATATAAGTGCATGTAATATGATCATAACACATAATTTTAAACGATTTAACGATATAATTAAAATGAAATCGAATACTGACCTATTAAATGTTAAATGTGGCCTATTTTTGTCTTTCCGCGATCTGCACTGCACAACACAACACTGAGTAGGCATTTTCACACCTGAATACTAATTATAATCCGCACGCAAATTAGAATAATAATATGATTGTCTAATATTATTCTAATACTATTCAATGCATGAGGGGAAAAGAGCTAGAAATTGAGTTATTTTTAAATAGTTCAGATATTGATATCCTATGTGTAACAGAGCATTGGTTAAAATCTCATGAATTCATATTTAATTTTGGTAATCACCAAGTTGGTAGTTCGTTCACCAGATCAAATTCTATACATGGTGGCTCATTAATTTTGTTAAATAAAAATCTTAAATTTAAAAATAGAAATGATATTGTGAGCCTATCTGTTGAGCGATTAATAGAACTGGCTGCAACTGAATTAGAGCAATTTATCATCGTTACGGTTTATAGACCTCCCACAGCCGCCTTTGAGCTCTTTGAAAAAGTTATGGATGATGTTTTATTTAAATTATCAAAATCTAGTAAAAAGCTAATAGTGTGTGGTGATTTTAATGTAAACATTTTAGAGAATAGCTCCTTGAGTATAAGACTATTAAATTTATTTAAAACTTATAACTTGTTGCACATGTTCATGGAGCCTACACGAATAACAAGTAATAGCGCCACGTGCCTGGATAATATTTTTACTGATATAAAGCCAATAAGTAAAGAAATAATTAATACATTAGATTCAGATCACTGTGGCCAGTTTATTCAGTATGAAACATGCAAGAAAACTGTAAAAAAACAAAAAATTACTTTTGTGCCAGTAACATTGGACCGCATTGCTAAAGCGAGAACAAGGTTAGTAGAAGAACTATCATTCTTGCCAGATATTTTGAATCCTAACGAGATGTATACCTCATTTTTTAATAAATTTAGTTTAATATTTGAATCCATATTCACCAGTAAAACGGTCTTCAGTACTGACACATTGGTTTTTAGCGAATGGGCAACAAGCGAGTTGCATTTACAGAGGAAAAAGTTGTACGAGCTTTATGCAGAACGTATATTTAATACTAGTGACGAGTTTAGAGATCGCGTGAAATTGTTTTCAAAAAAATTTAAACAAGATTGTATATTAAGGAAATCAGAATTTATACAAAATAAAATTAAAAATAGTAACAATGTTATTAAAGCTACCTGGAAAATAATTAATCAGGAAACTGGAAAAGCAACCGAGCATACTAACACAATTAAACTTAACGTTGGCAATAAATCAGTTACCGATGACCTAGAGGTTGCCACTACTTTTGAAGAATTTTTCACGAATATTCCTGTTTCCACTACGCAATCACTGAACTCCTCAACAGTTAATGCGCTCTCATTGTTAAAAAAGAATGTGCCTGAATGTATTAACACCTTTGCATTCAGCCACGTTAACGGCTCTGACGTTATTAAAGCATTTAAATTAATTAATGTTAAGAAAACTAAGGACTTATGGGGCATTTCTGTACATGTAGCCAAGTCATTAATTGATATTGTTGCACCCGACTTAGCATTAATATTTAATAGTTGCATAGACTGTGGTGTGTTTCCTGACTTAATGAAATATAGTAAAATAATTCCGTTATTTAAATCAGGTAGTACCAGTGACCCCACCAACTTTAGACCAATATCTGTACTACCAATATTTAGTAAAATTTTTGAAAAGCTCATATTAAATCAATTGCTTTTCTTCTTTCAGAAGAATGATTTATTACACAACAAACAGTTTGGCTTTACACGGGGTCGCTCGACAACCGATGCTGGTGTCGAGTTAATAAAAAACATATTTGAAGCCTGGGAGGAATCACGTGACGCACTTGGCGTTTTCTGTGATTTATCTAAGGCGTTTGATTGTGTTCAGCATGAAACATTAGTCAGTAAACTACTCCACTATGGTATCAAAGGTGCAGCTCTAGAGTTGATGAGCTCCTATTTAAGTGATCGGATTCAGAAAGTAGAAGTTAATGGAAAGCGATCCTGTGGGTCGAGTGTGAAAATGGGAGTTCCTCAAGGGTCCATATTGGGACCATTCCTGTTCCTCATATACATCAATGACCTTCCTTATATTACTAAGGACAATCATGAGATAGTATTGTTTGCTGATGATACATCACTTGTATTTAAAATTAATCGACATAAAACTAATTTTGACGATGTAAACGACTCTCTCAACAAAGTGGTACAGTGGTTTGAGGCAAATAATTTACTTCTAAATAGTAAAAAGACCAAGTGCATTAAATTTACTCTACCTAATGTTAAACAGGTCAAAACGACTGTACTACTTAACAATCAGGAACTGGAACTAGTAGATGCAACCATATTCTTAGGAATAACGTTGGATGCCAAACTTCAATGGGGCCCTCATATAACTAATCTGTCGAACAGACTTAGTTCTGCTGCATACGCGGTAAAAAAGATACGGCAGCTGACCGATATTCAGACTGCTAGACTGGTGTATTTTAGTTATTTTCACAGCATTATGTCATATGGTTTATTGTTATGGGGTAATGCTGCTGACATTGATACGATATTTGTGCTGCAGAAGAGGGCTGTTCGTGCTATTTATAGAATGGGTCCAAGAGAATCCCTCAGAGATAAATTTAAAGAATTTAATATTATGACGATACATGGTCAATATATTTATGAAAATATAATTTATGTACATAAGAATATTAATAAGTTTACTAAGAAATGTGACCTGAATACCATTAATCTCAGGAACAAGCATAAGCTCGTGTTAAACAGCACAAGATTATCTAAAATTAGCAAATCATTTGCATGCAACTGTATAAGATTTTATAATAAGTTACCACATCATGTATCTGAAATGTCACTTAATAAATTCAAAGGGTTTGTCAAGCCTAAACTCATTCAAAAGGCATATTACAATATTAAGGACTATATTAGCGACACAAACCCTTGGAATTGACTGATAAGTGGTAGATTGCTCTGTTGTCGTTGCTAGCCTATTTTTAGTATTTATACTTATTTTGTTAAATGGTGATAACATAAAAAAAAAATACCCGGCTGAGTTTGTTGTGGGCTTCTTCTCAGCGGCAGGGCGCGTTTGGAACCCTCGTTAACTTAGTTTTAAGTCGACTTGTAGTTATCACCATTATTATGCAAGAAATGTCATGCCGACGTTCGCAAGTGCCTGTATGCTAGGCCTATGTGAAATAAAGACTTTGACTATTAATATTTCAAAAAACATGATACGCATAAACTTTGTAGACATGTTTCGACATGTTCGAATCTACAAAATGCGACAAATTATGGAGGAATTGGCCACCCGGCTATTTTTTCGTGACGTCACAACTTCAGTGTTGCCGAAATCAGAAAAAACAAATATGTTGCTATCTCGTATAACGTAAACAATTTTGAATTAGTTAGAAAGAGACAATGCGATGTTTGTTATAGCTATGTCGATTTCACGCAACATATAAACGCATATGTGTGTGTAGAAAACTACAGCTGCTCCATTAGTTTCGTTCCTCGTAGTTGTCAACGCGTTGTCAATCAAGATTCAAGAATCCAAGATTTTCATACTCTTTGACAGCTTTGTGGTATGGTCTCTGTGTCCACAGAACATTATGTGATTATTACCATATAGTGATCTGTGATTATTACTCCTCTCACTCTGTTAGAGTAATCTGTGCTCTGTGTCCAAGACTATTGTTTTGATAACAAGTTATTATAAATTATATTAATTCTAAATAAAAATGTCTTAAAAAAGCGCTAGTGTTTAATAAATACGCTATTATAAACAATGGTAGTCAACGCTCCAGATTCTCCTACACAGGCAGAGGTCATATTTGTGATAGAAGCAACATCTGCTAACAGCGCCTATATAAATGAACTGAAAACTAATTATATCGTGCCTACACTCGAGTAAGTATCTCCGTGTTTTATTCTTATATAGAAATTTGTCTTTTATTCAGGCAGCCCGCAGCAGTACGTCACAACGCCATAACAGTATTTAATATTTTAAAAACAAAGTTCTGACCCATAAATTCGTCACTGCTCAGTCAAAGGTCTTGGTCCTAGAAAGCTGAGCCTTTATGATGTAGTTAAAAGATAAGGAAGTTGTTTTGGAAGAGACCGTGGGGATGGGATCACCCGGACGGTGCTATTCTTCAGTAGATTATGACTATGAAGGTTTGTTGAGGACCAACTGCTGCCTGTCCCATTACCTGCCCACTCTTGGTTACAAGTGTCATCTTTCATCATTCAGAAGAACCGCATTCAAAGCTGAAGCCCTCCAAACTTACAGGATTACAAACCCACCGAATTCAATTCTTAATTAAACAACAATCTCCCTGCGCAGTTAATATATATAAGTAAGTGTTATCTTTCTTTCATTCTTCATTCTGGACTTTCTCCGCAGTTTTGTCTTCTTCCGCTGTGCATGGTTGGTAGCTGTTTAAGTTAAGCATACGGATTGCCAGTTTGATAGTAGAAAGAAGCCTGACATTTTACAGTTTGTAAATTGGCATAGGTCCGCCCCTGGAATGTGTAAGAAAAACATAATCATCGTTATGGTAATCATTTATAAATGCTGCCCGCTGATTGGTTCCCTGATCTACGTCAGCATTTGCTATTGATTACGATAATGATGAATACGTTTTTCTCACTCAATCAGAGCCCAGGTCTGGCAGGTGGCTTTAGCTACACCTGACTACCGTACTAGCAAAGACGCGCCACCAAGCATTTGAGCCATCTGGTTCGATGTTATACAAGCAGCAAAAATCATCTTTGGCTGTATTGTCAAGTAAGATTGCACTGGTGACAGTCAACTGTTTCTGTTTTCAGATATTTCCATGGAGGATCCTTAGAAGAGGGAGTAGGCAGTGGGTCGGTGTATGGCATAGTAGCTTACCAGGCTGCTGACTGCCACCCGGGCCTGCCCGTCTCTACGTATGGCCCCTTCACGTGCCCACAGACTGTGGCTGACACAATTGATAAAATACAGTAGGTTTTTTATTAGGGAGATAACAATATTGAGTGGGGTATCATATGAAAGGGTGTTACTTGTATATTCTAAAACTAACTAATTTTTATTTATTTTTATGTCTGATAGTTTTTAACCGACTTCAAAAAAAGGAGGAGGTTCTCAATTCGTCGGAATCTTTTTTTGATTTATCGGGCAAACTGTCGAAAAAAATACCGTTCCCCCCCCTCATCTCCAAAGTTTACCAATCAAAAAATCTGAAATAATTATGATCAATAGAAGTTAACGCATATTTTACAGGAAAAATAAAATCAACTCGCTGACTAATGTACTTTTTTGATAATAACAATAATCCGCCAAAAACAAAGTTACGTTTGCGGTTTGCCAACAAAAGTATCTACATGTAAATTATACTCGTAAATTCATGAACAAAAGTGATTCTTTCAATGTTTTACTTCTTTTACGGTATGGAACCCTCGGTCCAGTTTTTTAATATTTAAAATCTGAACTGCTGTGACTCATTTTGGTTCAATTTTTGACATTAAAGCCACTTAATTCTCTTAGATATGCACGTTTCGGATATGCATTTTGTTGGTGGCCACACAAAACAATTTTTGGATGAGATAACCTACTGAAATTTGTCACGCAGTTCGCTCTGTCCAGCTTATAATATGTCTATTCTTTAAACTCATATTTTTATAAAGCTTGTGACTGCCTCATTTTAAAAGTGGGTTTGCACCAAGGGACTAAAGAACATAGAAGAGCTTACCAAAATGTTAATTTTCATGATATTATAAATCATTGAAA
Source organism: Coenonympha glycerion (assembly GCA_963855885.1). Taxonomy (NCBI): domain Eukaryota; kingdom Metazoa; phylum Arthropoda; class Insecta; order Lepidoptera; family Nymphalidae; genus Coenonympha; species Coenonympha glycerion. The sequence continues at coordinate 3,943,691 of OY979631.1, forward strand.
TCATATTTATTTTTATGTATTTTCCCAATACCTGACCAAAAAACATGGATCTAAGCTGTTGGCAAGAGTATGCCTTAGAAAGTAGCACATCAAATTTTCTTTCCACAGATTCATAGGTGGTCATGCAGAGAGCCGCGCGTGTGTTACGGAAGCCCTCACAGCTGCCTTGGCTTGCTTGGAGGAGCTCGGCAGAACAGATATACCGCTGCATGTCATATTACTGTGCTGTTCGCCACCGTACTCTGCATATGCCGGCGGATTAGTGCCACCTGGTAACACAGTTGCCTCTTTATTAATTTTTAATTAATAATAAAAGATGTGATGCAAAAAGTCTTAGTATAGTGTTACGAGTTTTTGTATGGATTGGTTCATGAATTCATTCGCACTTTAGATTATATTGTGTTCATTATGAGTGAAACATGAAAAAGAATGCAAAATGAACCATCTTTTGTCACCGTTTTATATGACATTGCGGAATCGCAGTATCTGAAACTATTTCCTAATTTTCGAGATTCAAATTCTCTGATCTATTATTGTGCTCGCTGCTTCCTAAATCTACACCCGTTACACTGTAGGTTAATAAAAACGAACGCTTTCGTTAGGCGCGCCGGCCACCGTGGAGCAGGCGGCGCGGCTGGTGGGCGAGCGCGGCGCGCAGCTGTCGGTGGCGGCGGCCAAGAAGCTGCCCGCGCTGCTGGCGCTGTACGAGCACGCGGGCGGCGAGCTGCACGCGGCGCAGCAGAGGAACTACGCCAAGGTAGAGCAGAGACTATCAAACGTTCGTTGGGCGCGCCGGCACCGTGGAGCAGGCGGCGCGGCGCGCAGCTGTCGGTGGCGGCGGCCAAGAAGCTGCCCGCGCTGCTGGCGCTGTACGAGCACGCGGGCGGCGAGCTGCACGCGGCGCAGCAGAGGAACTACGCCAAGGTAGAGCAGAGACTATCAAACGTTCGTTGGGCGCGCCGGCACCGTGGAGCAGGCGGCGCGGCGCGCAGCTGTCGGTGGCGGCGGCCAAGAAGCTGCCCGCGCTGCTGGCGCTGTACGAGCACGCGGGCGGCGAACTGCACGCGGCGCAGCAGAGGAACTACGCCAAGGTAGAGCAGAGACTATCAAACGTTCGTTGGGCGCGCCGGCACCGTGGAGCAGGCGGCGCGGCGCGCAGCTGTCGGTGGCGGCGGCCAAGAAGCTGCCCGCGCTGCTGGCGCTGTACGAGCACGCGGGCGGCGAGCTGCACGCGGCGCAGCAGAGGAACTACGCCAAGGTAGAGCAGAGACTATCAAACGTTCGTTGGGCGCGCCGGCACCGTGGAGCAGGCGGCGCGGCGCGCAGCTGTCGGTGGCGGCGGCCAAGAAGCTGCCCGCGCTGCTGGCGCTGTACGAGCACGCGGGCGGCGAGCTGCACGCGGCGCAGCAGAGGAACTACGCCAAGGTAGAGCAGAGACTATCAAACGTTCGTTGGGCGCGCCGGCACCGTGGAGCAGGCGGCGCGGCGCGCAGCTGTCGGTGGCGGCGGCCAAGAAGCTGCCCGCGCTGCTGGCGCTGTACGAGCACGCGGGCGGCGAGCTGCACGCGGCGCAGCAGAGGAACTACGCCAAGGTAGAGCAGAGACTATCAAACGTTCGTTGGGCGCGCCGGCCACCGTGGAGCAGGCGGCGCGGCGCGCAGCTGTCGGTGGCGGCGGCCAAGAAGCTGCCCGCGCTGCTGGCGCTGTACGAGCACGCGGGCGGCGAGCTGCACGCGGCGCAGCAGAGGAACTACGCCAAGGTTAGAGGCTTAGAGCGCTTTTACCCGCTTTCATGTTCCGCAATATCATACATAAGACATCAGTTCTCATCGCCCTAAGGGTCAATTTTCGCCGCGGCGGAATGGAATGGAAGAGATTTTTTTTTTCTCATAGCATATAATAAACTTTATAACGATTGTATACGATACAAACTAAATAGGAGCCAAAAAGGTCGCGCGTCTTACGGGGAATACTCGCGCATTCTCAAGACTTATTTATTTGGTAATTACACACTGCGACGGAATGGAATGGAAACTGGAATTGTACATAGCATAATCATCTTTATGTCAATTGTATAACATACAAAATAAATAATTTTCGAAAATGCGCGTGGGTTCGCCCAAAGACGCCCGACCTTTTTTTGCTCCTATTCAGTTTGTATCTTATGCAGTTGACTTCAAGTTCATTGTGATATGAAAAAACCGGCCAAGTGCGAGTCGGACTCGCGCACCGAGGGTTCCATACCATAGAAGAAGTAAAACATTGAAAGAATCACTTTTGTTCATGAATTTACGAGTATAATTTACATGTAGGTACTTTTGTTGGCAAACCGCAAACGTAACTTTGTTTTTGGCGGTTTATTGTTATTATCAAAAAAAGTATAATAGATACAGAGTTGATTTTATTTTTCCTGTAAAATATACGTTTACTTCTATTGATCGTAATTATTTCAGATTTTTCGATTGGTAAACTTCGGAGATAAGGGGGGGGGGAACGGTATTTTTATCGACAGTTTGCCCAATAAATCAAAAACTATCAGGCATAAAAATAAATAAAAATCAGTTTTAGAATACACAAGTAACGCCCTTTCATATGATACCCCACTCAATATTGTTATCTCATTTTGAAATTTTGTCGACCCGGTTTTCCCCCCTTTTTAAATAAAACTAAAAACAATTTTCAAATTTTAACAATTGTTATGACGTCGGGTCACTATTTCCTATAACTATTCTAAATTTCAAGTCGATAGCTTTAATAGTTACTGAAATAATCGAGTGTGACAGACGGACGGACGGACGGACGGACGGACGGACGGACGGACGGACGGACGGACGGACGGACGGACGGACAGACGGACGGACGGACGGACGGACGGAGAAAGTCTCACCATAAGGGTTCCATTTTTACCATTTTGGTATGGAACCCTAAAAAGTAGCTTTCATTCATTTTTTCTTCCATTCCATTCCGCCGCGGCGTAAATTGACCCTAAGACATTACAGTTTTTATGTCTCGCTGTGCCCAGTAACAACTACACAGTATTTTTGTGTGTTGCCAGGACCCCCGGCACCTCGTCCTCTTGCGAGGGTACAGCCTCAAGGAGCGGCCGCCCAGTCCGGCTCCTCCCCCCGTGCCGGACATACAGACTGATGTCTATGGAATCGTCGGGTATGCTTATAATTCTGTTTCACAAATTCAAAAACTATAATATAATATATCCCTACAGTTACTAGTCAGTGGTCAGCTATACTGTCACTCATGTAACAGGGTTTTCAAAACCATGTCATGGAGGACATCATCATCATCATCATCATCAATACATCTCTATCACTTTGCACTTGTCCTTCATATTGTGTTTCTGCAACGTGTTTCTACAGACTCGTACAATCTAATACTATAGTTATTTAGTCAACGCAATTTCCATAATTATGTCGCTGCACGCTGAGTCATAACAAGTGCAACTAGTAGATGTTAGTTTCCCTGCAGTCCGCAGGCAGCGGTGCGCAACGCGGTGCCGCAGCCGCGCGTGCCGACGGCGCAGTTCCCGCGCGCGCCGGTGGGCCCGCGCAGCAACTGGCTGGCGCCGCCGCGGCAGCCCGCCTACGCCAACTCCGCGCTGCTCACGCAGCTCGCGCAGCCCTCCTACCCGCCGCCGCCCTCGCAGGTGACCACAGCCCCGCTGCTTGACTCTATAAGAACCTCTCTATAAGAATGCTGAATGACTCTATAAGAACGTCAATCTTGGAACTCACTCCTGTTCACCTAATCATTTCGTAACAGTAATGCGTGTTTCAGACGAATCTGCAGCGCATGCAAATGCAACCGGGCCCCTCGAGCGCGGGGGTGGGCGTGCCGGCGGGCGGCGGCGCGGGGCCGGCGGGCCCCGGGGGCGCCGCGCCCGCCATGCAGCGCACGTACATCTGGAGCGGCGTGCTGGAGTGGATGGAGAAGGGCAAGGGGCCGGGCGACCAGCAGAAGGTCACCAAGCATCTGCCGTGCCAGGTAACTGCCGCATCAAACAACACTTTATACTTGAAACTTTAATAATCAACACTTTAACACTCTAATTTCATTTAGGACTAATTTACTATCAAATGCTACTTTTGCGGAGAGGAAGACACCCCAAGATACGCTATCTTAGAATGTCCTGCTTGTGCAGACCTGAGAACAGCAGCGCAAGGAGCAGATACCGACGTGGAAGCCAAGAACTTGATAGCTCGCATGTTGTCGGGGGAGAAACCTTGGCAGCGATACAGTCAAATGTTGAGAGGGATGAAAAGAAGAGAAGATAGGGAAAAAGAGGAAAAGGAGAAAAACGAGAACTAAAGGGGTTAACATGAAGTAATGCATAGCGGTTCCGTGCTGACTCAGAAGACGGGGAGGTCGTTTTAGTCCGTGCGAGTCGGACATACCCTGCCGTAAGTCAGAAGCCCGTGAGGAATTTTTTCCTCCTCGAAAAAAAAGGACTAATTTACTAACTACGTACGATAACATCTTCGCCTGCGTCGTCAAATAACATCAATCAAGTACTAGCTTGTAATGTGTATAAAACCCGTTGTGTTGTTTTTGTCGTAGGTGTCGGCGAACTCGAAGGACGTGGAGCCCGAGCTGAAGGTGGACACGTGGCCGACCAAGCTGCTGATGCAGCTGATGCCCAAGCAGCTGATCAGCAACATCGGCGGGCAGTACCTCAAGGACAGCAAGTCGGTGCTGTTCCACCTGCAGCAGAACGAGGCGCTCGACGCGCTCACCAAGGTCATGGTCAGCGGATTTGTGAGTACCTTTTATTTTTACAACCTTTCGCCCCGACCATTTTATACACCCTAATAACTGGTAGGAGTCTTCTTCTTCTTCTGTTCCTGCTTTTTTCCGCGATTGGGCGGTTACTTCGTCCGTTGCGCGTGTGAAATTGCCGATGCGGGTCCTCGTCGTATCACTCCATAGCCAGCCGAGTTCACTCCAGAATCCAAGGAGGCCTTCCGGTTTGCGCAGGACATCTTAGAGTGTTGCTAAAGAGCCCAAGTAGGTTTTAGACGGGCAGAATTTGTCCACGATTACGGTCAACACGTTCACGCGTACACAATCTCCCAGCATTTTGGGACATTTTACTACGTTATGAATGTTTTGCAGGCGGGGTGCGTCCACTTCTCCCCGATGCCGTCGCCGCCGCAGTGCGACATCAAGGTGCTGATCCTGCTGTACACGTCCGACAAGAAGGCCTACCTCGGCTTCATCCCCAACAACCAGGCCACCTTCGTCGACCGGCTGCGGAAGGTGAGTACGCCTCGATCTGCCATGTTTAACTCTCCCCGGTGCCGTCGCGCCGCAGTGCGACATCAAGGTGCTGATCCTGCTGTACACGTCCGACAAGAAGGCCTACCTCGGCTTCATCCCCAACAACCAGGCCACCTTCGTCGACCGGCTGCGGAAGGTGAGTACGCCTCGATCTGCCATGTTTAACTTACGCAGATGGCCGCTGTTTTGATCAATTTGATTGCTGCAAAACATAAATACTTTTGAATCTAGCAGCTAACTCACACTCTTCTTTGTTAGTTTTAAACTTTTTCGCCAAATATTTAGAGCGATAAATAATAATAATTCACAGTTTTAGTAAATATTAGGATCGTTTTCGCAGGTGATCCAGCAACAGAAGCAGAGTAAGCTGGGCCCGGTCAGCAACGCGCCCGGGATACCTCCCAACATGCCCTCCGCTACTATGGCAGGTGAGCTCAACACACCCACCTCTACCCAACCCGACCCGTTCCCACTCTACCCGACTAGACTAGACTACTACTCGACCCGACTTGACAAGAGTATGTCTATCTATGATTTTTATAGCAGGTCGTTTGTCCATCAGACATCGCAAGGACGTCATCTAGAATAACATTATTTCTGCATGAGATCACGATGACGAGTTACCAGACCGGCACGCGGTGGACAAACGACCCCTTACACGGCCATAGTGAATGTATTTTTTTATTACTATACAAGTTGTACTTGACTGCGATCTCACCTGAATGTAAGTGATGATTTATTTTTTATTGTAACATTTTAATAAAACAGTGATGATGCAGTCGAAGAGGGTCTCTACACAGCATCGCGCTGGAGCGGTGCGGTGCGTCTTTGCTGGTATGGTGGTAACTAGCCACGGTCGAAGCTTCCCACCAGACCAGACCAGAGCCAATTTAGAAATTATAAAAATCCAAATTGGCCCGTGGTGGGAATGAAACCTGTGACTTCCCACTCAAATCCGAGCATGCGCTCCTGCACCAGGGAGGCCGTAGTATGTACCACTAATTTGGCGCTGTTAGATTAATAAGTGCGTTTCCACTGAATCGGAGCGGACTGTGAATTGGCCGATTGGCACTGTGATCGAGCGCTATGATTACAGTGCCATGGCATCTCCGCTGGCATCAGTGTATCAATCTGTGATTGGCCGATTCACGCTCCGATCTGCTCCGCTTTAGTGGAAACACGCCCTGTTTCTGTCTGATATCAAAATAAAGTGGCAGGCGCGCGGAGGACTCACGGTCATAGTTAGTTTTGTATGTGTCACTACTTGTCAGTGACGGCAACAGTGAAAATTGCGTAGTGAATAGCATAAAATTTGAAAAACTAAGAAAATGTTTTAACTAATGGGCAGGCGGCGGTATGAGCGCGGGGGGCATGCCCTCCGGCATGGCGCTGAGCCAGGGGCTCGGCGGCGCGCTCTCCGTGCCCGGCATGTCCAACCAGCAGCCGCAGCAGCACCCGCAGGTAACATGTCGTATCTAACTGATGGGCAGGCGGCGGTATGGGCGCGGGGGGCATGGCGCTGAGCCAGGGGCTCGGCGGCGCGCTCTCCGTGCCCGGCATGTCCAACCAGCAGCCGCAGCAGCACCCGCAGGTAACATGTCGTATTTAACTGATGGGCAGGCGGCGGTATGGGCGCGGGGGGCATGCCCTCCGGCATGGCGCTGAGCCAGGGGCTCGGCGGCGCGCTCTCCGTGCCCGGCATGTCCAACCAGCAGCCGCAGCAGCACCCGCAGGTAACATGTCGTATTTAACTGCTGGGCAGGCGGCGGTATGGGCGCGGGGGGCATGGCGCTGAGCCAGGGGCTCGGCGGCGCGCTCTCCGTGCCCGGCATGTCCAACCAGCAGCCGCAGCAGCACCCGCAGGTAACATGTCGTATTTAACTGCTGGGCAGGCGGCGGTATGGGCGCGGGGGGCATGGCGCTGAGCCAGGGGCTCGGCGGCGCGCTCTCCGTGCCCGGCATGTCCAACCAGCAGCCGCAGCAGCACCCGCAGGTAACATGTCGTATTTAACTGATGGGCAGGCGGCGGTATGGGCGCGGGGGGCATGGCGCTGAGCCAGGGGCTCGGCGGCGCGCTCTCCGTGCCCGGCATGTCCAACCAGCAGCCGCAGCAGCACCCGCAGGTAACATGTCGTATCTAACTGATGGGCAGGCGGCGGTATGGGCGCGGGGGGCATGGCGCTGAGCCAGGGGCTCGGCGGCGCGCTCTCCGTGCCCGGCATGTCCAACCAGCAGCCGCAGCAGCACCCGCAGGTAACATGTCGTATTTAACTGATGGGCAGGCGGCGGTATGGGCGCGGGGGGCATGCCCTCCGGCATGGCGCTGAGCCAGGGGCTCGGCGGCGCGCTCTCCGTGCCCGGCATGTCCAACCAGCAGCCGCAGCAGCACCCGCAGGTAACATGTCGTATTTAACTGATGGGCAGGCGGCGGTATGGGCGCGGGAGGCATGCCCTCCGGCATGGCGCTGAGCCAGGGGCTCGGCGGCGCGCTCTCCGTGCCCGGCATGTCCAACCAGCAGCCGCAGCAGCACCCGCAGGTAACATGTCGTATTTAACTGATGGGCAGGCGGCGGTATGGGCGCGGGGGGCATGCCCTCCGGCATGGCGCTGAGCCAGGGGCTCGGCGGCGCGCTCTCCGTGCCCGGCATGTCCAACCAGCAGCCGCAGCAGCACCCGCAGGTAACATGTCGTATTTAACTGATGGGCAGGCGGCGGTATGGGCGCGGGGGCATGCCCTCCGGCATGGCGCTGAGCCAGGGGCTCGGCGGCGCGCTCTCCGTGCCCGGCATGTCCAACCAGCAGCCGCAGCAGCACCCGCGGGTAACATGTCGTATTTAACTGATGGGCAGGCGGCGGTATGGGCGCGGGGGGCATGCCCTCCGGCATGGCGCTGAGCCAGGGGCTCGGCGGCGCGCTCTCCGTGCCCGGCATGTCCAACCAGCAGCCGCAGCAGCACCCGCAGGTAACATGTCGTATTTAACTGATGGGCAGGCGGCGGTATGGGCGCGGGGGGCATGCCCTCCGGCATGGCGCTGAGCCAGGGGCTCGGCGGCGCGCTCTCTGTGCCCGGCATGTCCAACCAGCAGCCGCAGCAGCACCCGCAGGTAACATGTCGTATTTAACTGATGGGCAGGCGGCGGTATGGGCGCGGGGGGCATGCCCTCCGGCATGGCGCTGAGCCAGGGGCTCGGCGGCGCGCTCTCCGTGCCCGGCATGTCCAACCAGCAGCCGCAGCAGCACCCGCAGGTAACATGTCGTATTTAACTGATGGGCAGGCGGCGGTATGGGCGCGGGGGGCATGCCCTCCGGCATGGCGCTGAGCCAGGGGCTCGGCGGCGCGCTCTCCGTGCCCGGCATGTCCAACCAGCAGCCGCAGCAGCACCCGCAGGTAACATGTCGTATTTAACTGATGGGCAGGCGGCGGTATGGGCGCGGGGGGCATGCCCTCCGGCATGGCGCTGAGCCAGGGGCTCGGCGGCGCGCTCTCCGTGCCCGGCATGTCCAACCAGCAGCCGCAGCAGCACCCGCAGGTAACATGTCGTATTTAACTGATGGGCAGGCGGCGGTATGGGCGCGGGGGGCATGCCCTCCGGCATGGCGCTGAGCCAGGGGCTCGGCGGCGCGCTCTCCGTGCCCGGCATGTCCAACCAGCAGCCGCAGCAGCACCCGCAGGTAACATGTCGTATTTAACTGATGGGCAGGCGGCGGTATGGGCGCGGGGGGCATGCCCTCCGGCATGGCGCTGAGCCAGGGGCTCGGCGGCGCGCTCTCCGTGCCCGGCATGTCCAACCAGCAGCCGCAGCAGCACCCGCAGGTAACATGTCGTATTTAACTGATGGGCAGGCGGCGGTATGGGCGCGGGGGGCATGCCCTCCGGCATGGCGCTGAGCCAGGGGCTCGGCGGCGCGCTCTCCGTGCCCGGCATGTCCAACCAGCAGCCGCAGCAGCACCCGCAGGTAACATGTCGTATTTAACTGATGGGCAGGCGGCGGTATGGGCGCGGGGGGCATGCCCTCCGGCATGGCGCTGAGCCAGGGGCTCGGCGGCGCGCTCTCCGTGCCCGGCATGTCCAACCAGCAGCCGCAGCAGCACCCGCAGGTAACATGTCGTATCTAACTGATGGGCAGGCGGCGGTATGGGCGCGGGGGGCATGGCGCTGAGCCAGGGGCTCGGCGGCGCGCTCTCCGTGCCCGGCATGTCCAACCAGCAGCCGCAGCAGCACCCGCAGGTAACATGTCGTATTTAACTGATGGGCAGGCGGCGGTATGGGCGCGGGGGGCATGCCCTCCGGCATGGCGCTGAGCCAGGGGCTCGGCGGCGCGCTCTCTGTGCCCGGCATGTCCAACCAGCAGCCGCAGCAGCACCCGCAGGTAACATGTCGTATTTAACTGATGGGCAGGCGGCGGTATGGGCGCGGGGGGCATGCCCTCCGGCATGGCGCTGAGCCAGGGGCTCGGCGGCGCGCTCTCCGTGCCCGGCATGTCCAACCAGCAGCCGCAGCAGCACCCGCAGGTAACATGTCGTATTTAACTGATGGGCAGGCGGCGGTATGGGCGCGGGGGGCATGCCCTCCGGCATGGCGCTGAGCCAGGGGCTCGGCGGCGCGCTCTCCGTGCCCGGCATGTCCAACCAGCAGCCGCAGCAGCACCCGCAGGTAACATGTCGTATTTAACTGATGGGCAGGCGGCGGTATGGGCGCGGGGGGCATGCCCTCCGGCATGGCGCTGAGCCAGGGGCTCGGCGGCGCGCTCTCCGTGCCCGGCATGTCCAACCAGCAGCCGCAGCAGCACCCGCAGGTAACATGTCGTATTTAACTGATGGGCAGGCGGCGGTATGGGCGCGGGGGGCATGCCCTCCGGCATGGCGCTGAGCCAGGGGCTCGGCGGCGCGCTCTCCGTGCCCGGCATGTCCAACCAGCAGCCGCAGCAGCACCCGCAGGTAACATGTCGTATTTAACTGATGGGCAGGCGGCGGTATGGGCGCGGGGGGCATGCCCTCCGGCATGGCGCTGAGCCAGGGGCTCGGCGGCGCGCTCTCCGTGCCCGGCATGTCCAACCAGCAGCCGCAGCAGCACCCGCAGGTAACATGTCGTATTTAACTGATGGGCAGGCGGCGGTATGGGCGCGGGGGGCATGCCCTCCGGCATGGCGCTGAGCCAGGGGCTCGGCGGCGCGCTCTCCGTGCCCGGCATGTCCAACCAGCAGCCGCAGCAGCACCCGCAGGTAACATGTCGTATTTAACTGATGGGCAGGCGGCGGTATGGGCGCGGGGGGCATGCCCTCCGGCATGGCGCTGAGCCAGGGGCTCGGCGGCGCGCTCTCCGTGCCCGGCATGTCCAACCAGCAGCCGCAGCAGCACCCGCAGGTAACATGTCGTATTTAACTGATGGGCAGGCGGCGGTATGGGCGCGGGGGGCATGCCCTCCGGCATGGCGCTGAGCCAGGGGCTCGGCGGCGCGCTCTCCGTGCCCGGCATGTCCAACCAGCAGCCGCAGCAGCACCCGCAGGTAACATGTCGTATCTAACTGATGGGCAGGCGGCGGTATGGGCGCGGGGGGCATGGCGCTGAGCCAGGGGCTCGGCGGCGCGCTCTCCGTGCCCGGCATGTCCAACCAGCAGCCGCAGCAGCACCCGCAGGTAACATGTCGTATTTAACTGATGGGCAGGCGGCGGTATGGGCGCGGGGGGCATGCCCTCCGGCATGGCGCTGAGCCAGGGGCTCGGCGGCGCGCTCTCCGTGCCCGGCATGTCCAACCAGCAGCCGCAGCAGCACCCGCAGGTAACATGTCGTATTTAACTGATGGGCAGGCGGCGGTATGGGCGCGGGGGGCATGCCCTCCGGCATGGCGCTGAGCCAGGGGCTCGGCGGCGCGCTCTCCGTGCCCGGCATGTCCAACCAGCAGCCGCAGCAGCACCCGCAGGTAACATGTCGTATTTACCAAAAATAAACAATAAATACCGAGCAAATCTCGTTCACCCACATATTTGAACTTTAAAATAAAGTATAGTTATGAATCATAACTATTAAAACAACAAGGCATCATAACTTATGATGCCTTGTCTTCTTCAAGCCAGTTTCGATGTGGGACTGGGACTTGACATTCGAGACTGCCGCCAAGGTCACTGCCGAAAACTAGATATTCGCATTCGCCAATGTTGGTAGCAGCTTGCAGCAGATATTCGCATTCGTATATCCAAGATATATATGACATTTGTTACATCACTAGTCTGTTACTAAGGAAGCGTTGATATCACTTTTCGACTATTCGTAAAAATCTATATACAATACGAATGAAGCTTATTGACGTCTTATGAAACAGAAACATATTGCCACGAGATAATTTTTTTTTTGTGTTTTACTGCTTTAAATGTTTATCGTATACTCGAAGTGGTTCGATCAACAAAACATTTTTACTAACCAGGGCATGATGATGGGCGGAGGCATGGGCGGGCAGGTGAACCAAGTGGGCCAGGTGGGACAGGTGGGACAGGTGGGCCAGGTGGGACAAGTGGGCCAGGTGGGCGGGAAAGGGCCACGCGGCGTGCCGCTGGACGGGCTGGAGGCCGCTCGCCAGCAGAACCTGGAGAAGATCCAGCACTTGCAGCAGACGCTTGAGGCGGCGCACCAGCAGGTATAGTTTTGAGTTCCATAACTTAAAGATTAAGGGGATTTATTGAATTTATTTTTGTCTTTGTCACTCTCACAGATAAGTTGATGGGTGCGACATGCAGCGTCGCGGAAGAATATAACAGAAAAACGACCTTTTACCTAATTTCTCTAAAACTAAGCCAGTTATCAAAAATCTGTTTCTCAGCGTTTTTAGATATTATTATTACCGCCACTTTAAATCAAAAATAACAATTACACCCATTGTAGTTTCGAAATAAAAGAAGAAAAACTGAGATTTTGCAGCAACTTTTGGGAGAACTTTCTATCGAGAAATTTTTATCCAATCGTGTTTCTGCTTCTCAACGATTTTAGATTGAAAGACCCAAAATACATGACGTATTAATTTAAAAGTAATTGTCTTTATAGTTTTTAAACAAAACTTCAATAAAGATCGCTTAAATATGGCTTCTACGCCGTTAATTGGTTTTTCATAATTTTTAAGCTGAATAAGTGTATCGTATTTTATTGACTATTCATAAGTGCTTTTTATAAGTTGGGACTATAATATGGAATAAATCATTTTGGATTTTTACTACAATCAAATAAAAGTAGAATTGGTGACAGAAGTCATCGCGGGCATATTCATGCCGTTCACAAAAGTTTACTACGATAAGTAGTTCACTTCGGACCGTTTTTAGGGTTCCATACCAAAATGGTAAAAATGGAACCCTTATTTTTTCCATATCTCGGCCACTCACCATCCAAATTTCACCAAAAACTATACAGCTCCTCGGGTTAGTACTACCAATTGATAGAAAAAACTCGAATATCGTCCCGACTAACTTGCTTGATTGCTTTGCTTACTTGTCGACAGACTCATGTTTATTGAGGTTTTCTCGTCACCGAAAGCACCAATTTTGATGCAGTTTTCGCCAGAAGACGTGAAATTTCACGCACAAACTGCTATCAGCGATACTTATGGGTCTAACGATTAACCCTGGTCTGCCAGGTCAAAAAAACTGTTTTCGAAATTCAATTAAAAGCAATATATTTACTCCAGAACGGTGTGAATATGATAGTGTTGTTTTTGTGCGTTTTACTCGAAACGTAGTGGTGGTAACTTAGCACATCTCTGGTGGACGAACACCCTTATGGTCCGTTCACACAACTGAGTCGGAGCGAAGAGCAGATTTCTCTCCACTTGCGCTAACGTTTATTTTCTTCTGCTTCTAAAATATTGTTAACACAAGTATATTTATTCATCAGAGCTATCTAAATACAATATTTCTCATTTTAAAATCACACGTATCACACGCCAAACCAAAACTTGGACTGCATGAAACTAGAGATAAGCCCTAATAGAGAATCCGCTTGACTCTGAACAAATCCATCCGGCTCCGAGCGAATCCGTTTTAACAGTGCTTTCCCAGCCGGTCTATGTGAAGTATCTTAGTTGGCTTCGGCTACTTCCAAGCCTACAATGTCCGGCATGTAACTTGGCAAGTTTTTGGCGTGGCGAGAGAAAGTTTGCGCATCGTACACTTCGTGCAACGATTTGCAGGAGAGACACAGTCAAGTGCCTTGTTCCCCACGCCCCTTTGGCAATCAAATAGGCCAAAAGTATCTTCTATACGTTGAACGAATCTTGCCAAGCTATATGTGCCGGCACCTGTATAATCCGTGGCGGTCTATGTGAAATGGTGCGTATAGACCGGCTCAACGAACGCCCAACGATGGATATTTATCGTTCGCTAGCGTTGGCTTCCGCACGCTCGTTGGAGTTCGTTAATACGTCCAAATACATTTAGTGCTCGAACGAACGTTCGTTGGCACTTGATTCCGGTTATTTTCTCTTTCATTCGCAATTTAATCATGGACGACGACGACATCATTATAATTGCTAGTTTTATATACCAAAACGAGTTAGCAAGAACAAGATGGTCTAAATGGCGGGAAATATCCAAGTAATTATCAAATTGGACGTCTACACGCTACGCTCTCTTGCTTCAACTGAGCGTTCGTTCGTTGGCCTTCGGCGACCGTTCAAACAGAGTTCGATCAAATAGCTCGATTTCTTTGATGTTACCGCCACGCTTCGGATCGCCGGCACACGCCAACGAGCGATCGTTGGCATTCGCTAAGCCGTCCAGATTGCAGCAACGAAGGCCAACGAAACCCGTTCGTTGGCGTTCGTTTGGCCGGTCTGTACGCAGCAAAAGAAGAGCGCCGTCCGACGCGCTCGGAGCCGATGTGTGTGAACGGACACGTATTGACTGTGATGTGTGCGCATGTTCGCAGGAGGCGCAGTTCAAGTCGCAGATGGACATCATGTCGCACCTGCACGCCGCGCAGCAGCAGGAGCAGCACTACAAGCAGCTCGAGGTAAGTCCTAGCGACGCGATCGCATTCGCTCTCGTGTACGCAGGAGCGCAGTTCAAGTCGCAGATGGACATCATGTCGCACCTGCACGCCGCGCAGCAGCAGGAGCAGCACTACAAGCAGCTCGAGGTGAGTCCTAGCGACGCGATCGCATTCGCTCTCGTGTACGCAGGAGCGCAGTTCAAGTCGCAGATGGACATCATGTCGCACCTGCACGCCGCGCAGCAGCAGGAGCAGCACTACAAGCAGCTCGAGGTGAGTCCTAGCGACGCAATCGCATTCGCTCTCGTGTACGCAGGAGCGCAGTTCAAGTCGCAGATGGACATCATGTCGCACCTGCACGCCGCGCAGCAGCAGGAGCAGCACTACAAGCAGCTCGAGGTGAGTCCTAGCGACGCGATCGCATTCGCTCTCGTGTACGCAGGAGCGCAGTTCAAGTCGCAGATGGACATCATGTCGCACCTGCACGCCGCGCAGCAGCAGGAGCAGCACTACAAGCAGCTCGAGGTGAGTCCTAGCGACGCGATCGCATTCGCTCTCGTGTACGCAGGAGCGCAGTTCGTGTCGCAGGTGGACATCATGTCGCACCTGCACGCCGCGCAGCAGCAGGAGCAGCACTACAAGCAGCTCGAGGTGAGTCCTAGCGACGCGATTCGCGTTCGCTCTCGTGTACATAGGAGCGCAGTTCAAGTCGCAGATGGACATCATGTCGCACCTGCACGCCGCGCAGCAGCAGGAGCAGCACTACAAGCAGCTCGAGGTGAGTCCTAGCGACGCGATTCGCGTTCGCTCTCGTGTACATAGGAGCGCAGTTCAAGTCGCAGATGGACATCATGTCGCACCTGCACGCCGCGCAGCAGCAGGAGCAGCACTACAAGCAGCTCGAGGTGAGTCCTAGCGACGCGATTCGTAAATACACTTTAGAATTGCTAAGTATCGTATCCAGCGGTTCCGTAATCCAGCTGTGAACGGGCGGTGTTCCAGGAGCAGCAGCGCAAGCACCAGCTGCAGCAGCAGTTGCAGCAGCTGCGCGGCGCGGGCGGCGCGCGCCTCATGCGCCCGCTCATGCCCACCAACCCCGGCCTGCGGCACCTGCTGCAGCAGGTAACACGAACACTCCACGCGATATCGCGTTACCATGAAAAGGCCGTGGTGCGTGCCCACTGAGTCGGAGAAGAGATAGGCAGGACAGGCAATGGTGTCGATATAGGAAGAAAAGGGACCACGACACCTAGACTTTAGACTTTAGAGGCATAGACAGGATTAGTCGTAAAAAATACATAAATACTTTCAAAACGTTGTTCCTGTCGTTAAAAGTAACCATTTTTATTATTATACTCTGTCCATTCGTTTATTTTCTTTCTGAGACATGCGACATATATAGCAATAGCGAGGATTCAGAGAGAGACAATCGTAAAGTGGTCTCTCTCTGGTCTCTCGCTATTGTTATATCTGTCTCATGTGTCAAAAAGAAAATAAAAGAATGGACAGAGTATAACAGCTGACAATTTCTTAATTGATAAGTACTTAATTGCACCAACGACATTAAATTATTTCATACTAGCATACGCCCACGGCTCCACCCGAGTGTATTTTGGTTTTTCATAATTCCCTCGGGAACCATTTATTTTCCCGAGATGAAAAGTAGCGTATGTGTTAATCCGAGTTATGATCTATCTATAAGCCAAATTTCAGCCAAATCGGTTCAGTAACTTTTGCGTGAAAGCAGTGAAAGGGTATCAAACATCCATACAAACTTCCACGTTTATATTATTATTAGTATGATAGGAAATAGGATTTTAAAATATAATATACACAAATACAGAATTTTAGTCTTACAACTGAATGTACTCTTTAGTGGAAACTGGAAACCATATTTCCGCTGTTCTGTTTAGCTTTATTTTTCTCGTATTCGTCTCAGTGGAAACGCTCCATTCGACTTCCATCTAATTTAAATAATAATAATCTTTATTTATCTAAAATTTCTAAATTATCATCAATGTAAATAATTCATTACCATTCCCAAAACTCACTGGTCATGTTCATACGATTTCATCAATGTCATGTAAATCGCTTTTTAATGATTTTCCTACTTCCTTTTGACTAATACTGTACTGCGTTAACTTATTTTAGATGCCTCTATGAGCGTTTTTAGTGTATAATAATGAACTGTGTATGATAATAATGGTCAAAAGAATTTTAATATTTCCAAAGTTTTCTTCTTAAAACACTTAATATTTAAACAAAAACGAAAGCGGCAATTAAGCTGAGCCAAATTAATCATGTCAGCAATCATATGTTCTGTGGTCCAACTTATACGCTGGCTCCTGTAGTTCAACTTATTCGCCATCTCTTGCATTATTTTTTTTAGAAATAAGATCACATAGGAACTAAAAGTAATTACAACACGAAAATGCTTAAAACGCTCATAAAGAAAAACACAGCATGTTCTTCTTCCACTAGTAATCATTTTCAGTTAACATTTTTTTTTCATAAATTTTATAGGTATCTGAATATTGTCAGAGATGTGCCCTAGAGCATGCTTTGTACCGAAATCTATAGTGGACACTGCACAGTGACCTTCATTAAGTACTCAGTGTAACTGGAGTGGAAAAGTTTCCATCTAATGAATGAAACTCGTCATAAAACAGCTTGCTACCGTAAAACAAAACCATTTTTTGCAATTAAATATCATTCTAGTCGACTCGGTACTTAATACGTCACGCTACTGTAGTTTTATTAAGTACACTTCTTTTGTTGTATTACTCATAAGATCTTACTGCAGGCGCCGGTAAAACATATTGTACCTACTAACCATACTGTTATTAGGCCCGGTTGAATTATATGAAAGCCATTAAGCCATTATAATCATAATAATCGTTATCCATTGAAAGTTATACGTAATTTGGTTTTATCACTGATCTCTAACTCTGGATTGATTCTATACATCTGACAGTTTTTTTTGGTGGCAATTTGAAGCGCCGCCCGCGAACGTCCACGGTACTAAATTGACATTTGTTGGTAGTGGATCGTCGATTTGAATGTCATTTTATTTATTTTATTTTAGTTCCATAGACGCTCACGCTAGTTTACGCAACAATCTGCGCCAAAATGGCGAAAATCAAGTGTCTTCATTTTTACGTTAAGGAGCAAACCACAGGTGTGCCCGCGAAATTCAATTTTTTGTGGTTTTCCTCGATTTTTAAGCTGATAAGACGTAATAGGCTTATGGCAGTCAAATTGCGATAATTTCAAGATCATTTTCACGTATTTATATAAAAATCTCTGCTTGAAAGTGTCGAGTTAAAGAAATTAATCCGAGATTTGCGAGTTGCTCACTTAAAACTCTTTACTCGGACTAATTTCCTAGGATAGACATATTTATGCAAAAATTTTGATATAAACATGTAAAGAAGTAACTGCCATTCTCGCAAAATGACTGCCATAAGCCTATTATGTGTAATTAGCGTACAAATTGCAAAAAACCACGAAAATTTTGAATTTCGCGGGCAGACCTGTTGAGTTCGCCTTAATAGTCAGCGATCCAGAGATAGAGATCGGTGGGTTTTATTAATTGTGGTGCCACTAGCGCCAGCCAATGAAAAAGACACAAGTAATCTGTGATTGCAATTGAGAGTAATAGCTTGTCGCAAGTTTTATCGCCGGCCTGACGTGAGATATTATGAGTCGTATAGTATTCAAAATAACGCATTTATTCTTTGACACCTTGTTTAGCGCTTCTACACCTCAGCTTTTATAACTCAGCGCATACAAAACGCAAACGTTTGGTCTTTACGTATATTTTGTCGTGCGAGTTAGAGAAATATATATAGGTTGCCTGGAAGAGATCGCTGTGTAGCGATAAGGCCACCATATTGTACATTTGTTTTTCTGGTTATTGTATTTGTTTTTTCTTTCTTCTTGTAATGGTGTACAATAAAGTATTTTCTATCTATCTATATATTTAATATACATACTTATCATTAGAACTTAAATAACAAATATATGACCGTACTAATTAATAATCGCGTAAAGAATGTCCGTTTTTAAAATGAATGCCCCTCCACGAGTTTACGCTTACACGGCGTTACAGGGCGTCATTTATAAATTAGACGATTTTGAAATATTGTATCATCTGTCAGTGTCACAATGGTGACTTGTATAATCTGTAGTCACCTGTCAAAGTGTACGTAAGACCGGTGTGCGCTGAGGTTAGGGTGTGCTCACACTGGCGGCGTGTTCTAGCAACAGCAGGCGGCGGCGCGCGGCGGGCGGCCGCACATGTGACGAGCTGTCACTGTCACTGTCACGTAGTGCACCGCGCTAAGTAATGCTTCCTTTCCTATCACTAACTTCTGTCATCACTTATGGTTATTGTGGAATGTAGAAGCGCGAGAGAGAACCGTATGCTTGTGTGTGTCTCCATCAGAATCACTGATCTGAAATTCTATGGATTAATCATTCCATACATCTGACAGTTCCTTTGTTGTGCCGATTCGAAGCGCCACCCTCAAACGTCCACGGTACTAAATTGACATTTGATAGTGACCGTCGTTTTGAATGTCATTTTATTTTAGTTCCATAGACGCTCACGCCTGGTTACACAATCGGCGCCAAAATGGCGAAAAGCAAGTGTTTACGTTGACAGTCAGCGATCCATGGAATAGAGATCAGTGATCAGAATGCGTAAGAGAAAAACTTTCCGACAGTTATTTATTACCTTCTACATTCTATTAGTACCATAGACACACTTCAGTTTGCTGATTTCGAGTTTTAAAAATAATATGTTTATTTATTCGATCGTGAGAGAGTTAACGTTAAAAAAACAAGAACCTATCTTAAATCTATCACTTGCTTGAACACTCTTCACTCATTTTTCTTTTGCCAAGCTTTAGAACTCATACAAGGTATTCAGTATTCATACCATAATTGCATTAATATCACCTTTCCATAGAGAGCATAATACCTATGATCTGTATAATCATTAGCATGAGTAATCATTTTTCATTTTCATATTATGAATTATGAGTTATTTTTATGTAAAAAATGAAAAAATGCGGGTACAAAATCATTTTTATTTTTGTTAAAGGACTCGTAAAATAAAGCTAGATTAATAGTAATCAGAATTATTACTCACAGTGGTCAAGGTTTGTCTGTTTACATTTTCGCAGAAGCTTTGCTGATGATTACCCCTCATACTTCAGACGACCAATTCTGGCGCTCGTCTAGCTTTTCACACTGACCAGACGAGCGTCGAACGCGGTTGTCTCAAGTGGGACGGGAAACACGGGAAAAAAGCTCTTGAGCATGGGTTATACTTACTCAGACGATTCTTATTAATGTATGTTTGGATGTGTCCAGCAACCTCAGTACAGACCGAGCGGCGGCGCGGTGCGGCCGACGTCACAACAGCAGTTCGAAGACGTCGGCAACTACGACTTTATATAGAACAATATACGAAACACGACCAAAATATTTGTTTCATTGTAATCCTTTAGATAGAACTGTAGCAGTCTCCGACAGATGTCGTTACGAGTGTAAATACACAGACCAAGGAATAACTTTATATTGACTAAATATTTCAATCCACTATGAAACCCCCTACTCGTCAAACTCCATACGAATCGAAGGAAACCATAAGGAAATAAACAATTTTGACTATAGTATATTATAGATCAATGATTTTGACAGAGTGGGGCGCGTCTTCAAAATCATGCTTCAAGGCGGAGCCTAACAATGACGTCACTAAGTGATGATCATTTAATATGTTTAATCAATGGAATTTTTAAGATAATTATACGATCTTTTTATTTCAAGACATTCCTTTTCGGTAACTTTACTTTTGAATGATAAATAATTAATAAATACAAATAAGTTACACTATCCTTTTTTCATAAAGGCTTCTTTTTCATAACTAAACGTTAACGGGCCAGATGGGAAAAAATTCAGAAAAGATTCCCATCCTGCCCGGCAAACGATTGCACGGTGCGCAACGGGCAGGATAGGAATTTTTTGTGCCATCCTGCCCGGTACCGGGCAGACGCACCGAGCGAAATGGGAGCAACCCGTGGATTGAAATGTCTATAAATGAGTTCAGACTATCCTAATGCACGATCCTAAACATAAGTTCCGAACCAGGCATAACTCTTACCTAGTTTTACTTAGTTAGTTTGTTATTTTATTGATTCTTTTTGACGCTGTGAAAACGGTCTTCAAAGCGTTCTACTGTGTCTATTGCCTCAGTAACCAGTTAATGGGTGAAATAAAAACAAGTTGGTTGAAAATAAATGTATATTTCCTTAAACTTAATTCACAATAATCATAATATATTATACTAGGTATCTGTCGATTAAGTAAGTATTGCGAGAATAGAAAATTATAAATATAAAATAATTAAACTAGCACCTATGTGAAACAACTACTAACTGATCCGTTCTATAGTGCAGTTATTATCTCTAAAAAAAACAACTATCGATATCACTCATCGTAACTATTCATTTAAAGTTGTTTTTTATATCTTTAATAATGGGTGATAGAAATAAAAGCAAGTTTATACACGGCGAGTCTGCAGCGAGATAATAACTGCACTATAGTATTTTTGACTCAAGAAATAGATTAGGCCATAATTTTAGTGCAAAGTGCAAACATAGAAGCGGTTGCAATGACTTTAGATTCCCCCGGGTCTCGATATGCAGACGCGTAACTTCTCAGAGAGAAATATTTCAAGCAAGTTATATTGAAGTCTGTCCAGGAAAAAAAATAATCATGTTGCATATCTTTAAATCTGTAAAGTGGCGCGTAAGATGGCATCGCATAGGATGAAAAAAAGCCGCATGTCACGGAAGGCTAGGGTAGAATGAATGAATAGGGCGCCTCCATAGTTCTGTTATCTCTATGCCATTTGCGTATCTCGCGACCATTGCTGTCGAACGTCGCTTTAACACTTTTATTTTATGCTATTCAGTTTTTACGGCGGTTAATTTTTTTTATTAAAAAGTTTTTTAATGTAATATGTAGTAGGTAGTGTGTATTGTAATTTTGTATTATTTTATGTAATACAATGTTGTAATAAAATGTGACGTTTAACAGCAACGATTGAGATACGCAATAATCGATTTTTGTTATTTTCTGGTTAGATTATACTTCTATAGTCTATACTATACATTTATACATACTGAATACTTGACTTTTTTATATTTAGCGGCATATTGAATCATAACTTAATAATTATGGCTATTTTAATTATTAAGATGTTCACAGTATAAGCTTATACTTTTATTCACGCATAATATAATTATAAAAAGTGTAAGGAATGAATATTATCACACGAATTTCGAAAAGTGTTAAGAATGCATAAAACACTGACATTCGAGTATAAGTACCTATTAATTTTTTCCTTTCAAATAGATCACAGGGTCTTAAAATCCTATCTAATTAAAAAATACAGAAGTAATATATTAAGTAGTTAAATAATATTATTTAATCGCAAATATTACATATTTTCTTAAATATTGGAATGAAATTGCTAACCTAATTTAGTGTATATTTGTATTGGAAATGCTACATTCGTTTATAGCTAACGTATACACAATATATAAGCGCCAAAATATGTATTTTAAATGTAAAAATAAACTAATAAGATATAAACACTTATTTAAATTTACAATGAGTTTGCAACAACATTGTTAAACGTGCTAAGGCCAAATTTGTCTTTTATCATATTATGGCAGTATCTAATTTACTAAACCGTTCAGGAAATAATAATTAAAAAATGCATTAATTAAAAAGTACTTTTAACCACAAGTTTTAACAGCCAATTTCTATTTTATTTTGATGGCAACAATTATTTGTATACTTGATATCAGGCGCTCTTAACTTCTACAAAAACAGAGATTATACTTTAAATCAATCAGAATTACTTATACACAATTTTATAATATAAAACGTAAATAAATAATTTAAATAAAATACACATAAATAAATGCAGACACTGAATTTTCACAATCTATATTCTATAATTCGTTTCGAACTTTATTTCTACAGTAAACACCGTACAAAAACGCTATTTTCCTACACCACGCGTTTTATAAACTAGTTTATATAAAAATAAATATATCTATATGACTACATATTGCAATAATACATTAACAATATGTTATTAGACAATAATAATTTAATCATTAATGGCATACACATAAAGTATCATGAATAATCTAAGTAGAATGATTTTATCTGATTAGTGATTATGTAAATTAAGTAACTTAAAAATAAGTGCTCCAGGCACATATTCATACATTTGTTATGTACTACTTTTTACCAACGCGTGTACCGTATCACCCATGCAATTAATAAAATTAATTATTAAATTTTATTATTCCGTCTATCCTGTAAACTATTTATTACTAAGTGAGTAGAAATAACATATTAGAACCCCCCTAGCACTCAATACAAATAACTTATTTTATGTGCATTGTATGTGTAAGAAATTTCTTTCAGTGGTCATAGGGTTGAGCAAATTTAAGCTATACCTAGGCGCGACGCGACCGATAGCACGGTGACAGGTGACAGGTGACAGCCCTTGACTTACAGATTCGAACAGATTGTCATGTCACCTAGGAAACAATATGGACTGGTCTACAAAATTAGCGAGACTATTTATGATCAGTTTAGTGGCGCATAAGATGGCGACACTTAGGTTAGTAACTCAGTACCTACATGAACTTGTGGAAAAACAAATCTCGGCGCTCATAATGGCGCCGCATGTCACGCAAGGCTAGGCTAAAATGAATGAATAGGGCGCCTCCATAGTTTTGTTATCTCATAGCCGCAAGACGCGACCGATTGCACGGTGACAGGTGTCAGCCCTTGACTTGCAGATTCCAACAAATTGCCATGTAACACATAATCAGGTCATACAATGACGGGAGAGTGTGCCTGTCACTTCTTTATGTTAGTAATATTAAATATTCGGTGCTCCTACAAAAAAAACACTACAATATATTAGAAAAGGCTATAAACAGTACGCTACAAATATTTTAGTACAAGCCAATATCAAATAAATGATTTTGACACATAGGTAGTAAAGCATTCGATTTGATCACTTTTTTTTTAAACTAATTTACAAATAATACATCCAAAATTACATATTTTTTTCGTAGTTCATAGTGATTAGAAGACAATTTTGTGATATATTATTATCCCGCCATTTAATTTAAAGAGGAAGAAATGGCGACAAATTAATAAGTAGTTGTAGTCGAAATATGCACAATTCTAAATTTACATAAAACCTACTTGTGTAATATAAATTCACTAAAAATGCTTTATTTGTACATAAGGCAAATACATTATAGCACAATATGTTCTAATACGAATTTTAATAAAATAATTTGTTCACAAAATGGTAATTTCAAGTTTTTACTGACATACAAACAAACATGACAAGAAAGCGAATTTGTATTGCAATTTTATCACAATCTAAGTTTTGTCTCTTATGAAATAAGTCGGCATGTAAAATTTTCAGCCCAATCGGTAAACCGGGAAGTGGGTCAAATTTAACTTACAAGTTTTGATTATAGACAAACAAACAAACAAACATTGGGACAGATGAAAAAGCGTGTAAAAAAGGGTTTGAAGATTAGTTATGGTTTATACCAGTCAGTGGCGCCGCCATCTTGAATTTTCACTAAAATGGCGTCACGGTAAGAAACGTTGACCGTTAATTATGCCCATAAGACTTAAACCACTATGTTTAAATGCTCCGTGTCTGCCAAAGTTATTTGAGTCAATTGTATGTTATAATTATTATGTTTAATCAATGAGTAGTAATCTCTAGACTCATCTAACTTTTGCTCGTTTTTACCAACATTTTAAGAGACACCTAAGCCCTTTGTGTGACAGTTGTTGTAAGTGAAAACTGTCACCTATCGGCTTAGGCGTTTCTTAAAGTGTTGGTGAAAACGAGCATTAGTGTCATAAAATGACTTATAAAAGATTGAAAGTGACAACGATTTCATTGAAAAATAAATGATGGCGACTGGTCACCTCCCTTAATATCTTCGAACACCTTCAAGGAGCCCCATATTTTAAGATGCTTCTCAATATAAGCATATTGTATATGCACACTCACACAGAAATCAATAATAAACTCCCAAAAGTGTCTTTCGCGCACACTATGACACTTTAGCTTTGTCGCTTTCGCACTTTTCACTTAAACTATCTTCTTTCTCAGTCTTCTTGATGCCGTTCTGGCAGGTCCCGTTGGTGTGGGTGATCTCTTTCGTCTTTTTCTTGGGCATTTCGCGTACTCGTTCGATGAGAGCGTGGAGAATACTGCCGGGTACTCTTTGATGTTCTTCTATCAAGTCCTCGATTGCCGTCGCGACCTGAAAGGATTTTCCGACGTGTTTAGAAGCGGAATATTGAGAAATTCCATGTCAATTTAAGGCTTAACAGCATAGAAGTTATTTAAAGGTAACAGAAAAGAGAAACAAGTACTGAAACTTGTAGAAACCCACGCTTGTACCATATGACATCGCCTTGTTACTCGCACGAAACGTTTTTCTTCCACGTTTCTGAAAGAAGCGCTAAGGCGTGGAACGCCCTTCCAGCCTCTGTGTTCCCAACATAGGTACAACATAGAAAAATAGGCATTTTCTAGGCAATCGCCAAGGCAGCGTCAAACTAAGATCTCTTGATTCTGTCCTTCAGGCATGATTGTCATCAAGCAGAAGCCTAAGCATTTTTTTGCTAATTTGAAGTTAATAGTTTAGTTACTTTTTTGGTACTTCCAAGTATATTTACGAGTACATAATTTTAGGAGATAACGCTCTAAATCGGCACATGATATAGAACCTAATAAAAATAATATCACAATAGGGTAACAGATCGCAATGGCACCTGAACGCCGCTGGATTCAATTTTGTAACTGAAAACTAACTGCTTTAGGCGTGTCGGGCATTTTTTTAGATGGGACAAAACCATTAAACTCGCGGCACCGTTACCGAAACCGTAACCTCAGTCTTACACTGTTACTGTAACCTCATGTAATTGTTCAAGTTTTCATGTTCTGTCGACACTCTCGGAGCGGAAGGTGATTATTTTTTGTTTTGGGACTCACCTTCTTCTGTAACATCTCCGGCGTCATCGCGGGGTCGTAGGGTATGGCGGGTCCCAAATGCGTGATGAGCTTGACGGGGAAGCCCCCGAACACCGGGGTGAGGGGCACGCGCGTCGCGGCGTAGATGCGCAGGCATATGCCGCGCAGCCAGCCCACCGTGCGGAACGCTTCCCGGACGTTCTGCGTGAACATCGGCACTACGGGCTGTGGGATAGAGGGGAAAAAGTTTGGTGGAATAAAGAAACTCATATACATAGGTACATACATGAATCCTAAAAACATTACACTCCTTTTATGTAGGTACTGACGCACTTTTTACACAAAAAGAGTGCCAGTTTTGCGGTGAATCCTCGAACACAGGCGCTGGTAGATGCAGAAGTATGAGCAAAATAAGTCGCACAGACAGCCCTCCGTGCGAAACGCTTCCCAGACGTTCTGTCGCTTCTGCGTGCCCATTGGGCAGTACGGGCTAGAAACAGTGCTAGAGCTGAAAAGTGCAACAGTTTTGCGGAGAATTCCCCAAACACGGGATGGTAGATGAAGAAATATACGCATAATATGCCGCCCAGACCTAGCCCACCGTGCGGAACTCTTTCCAGACGTAACATCGACTGTAGGATAGGAAAATGTGACCTTAATAGTGCGCCTGTTTTACGGGGAATCCCTCAAACTGGAGCTGGTACTTACAGAAATATTATGTCGCAAAGGCATCTAAGCACGGGCTGTGCCCTATTCATCAAACGTTACAAGCCTTGTATTACAAGCGATTCTCTTGTAAATTTCTGCATTTTTACAAACGTGCGTTCATCAAAACTACACGTGTAAATTACAAGCTACAAGTTATATCACTTGTAATACAAGTGCTTCTTCACACGTGTATTAGTAGTTTTGTTCATCAAAAATGTCACCGTTGCTTGTAGCTTGTAACTTGTGGCAAAAAGTTGGAAAGTCTCCGCGGACTCTTTACTTGTAACTTACACATGTAGACATACGTACCTACCTATTTAATACATTTGATAATTATTATATTATTAACATTTTCGTGCTTTAGATTTAAGGTATTCCACAAGCTTAGTCAAATAAATGGCGGGAAACAAAAAAATCGTATATATTTATGTAGGTAAAACAAACAAAAAAAAATATCGTATATAAATTATGTACTAGCGCGGCATTCTAGTAGTACAGTACGACAAAGCTAATCTTGGCACGTGGCCAAAATCGGAACTAACGCCGCTATCTTGTGATACTGTGTGACAGATTGAAAATTGGGGAGGTTTTGTTAATAATAAGCCAAAATAACGTAAATACTTGCAACATACAGACAGATATGCCGACACAGGGATCTATCAAACATTGTCAAAAGTTAGCGACGTTAGTTCCGATTTTGGCCACCCGCCAAGATAGCCTTGTACCTACTTGCGGTATTATATTCATTGCGGAGACTTTTTTTTAATTAAAAACAACATTTAAAAAATAAGATGTACTTGCGGTACCATATTTGTACCATAGACATTGCCCAAAGACAATTTTTTTTTTAATTAAAACCAATATTAAAAAAAAGAATCCAGTATAGTCCTTTGATGAGGTATATAATATAGAGGATCAGCTGCATTTTACTCAGCCATAGATAAATGACGTATTTTTTGAATGAAACAAATAGACCTGTTTCCAAGCCTTTCTCATTTATGGAAAGTTACGTTTTTAGAACGAGACAGGCGGATTATGTTAATGCATACGCAAATGTCAAATGACGTCATACGATCTGCCAAACGAAGCTTTTTTTCTGGGACCAAATCATGGCCGTTTTTGTTTTTCCGGTGTCAGTTTTAATTTGATTTGTTATTTTGTTGAAATTTATAAATAATTTAAGTGTTGTTTCATGAACAATAAAGAATATTAAAATGCTCAGTTTTAAGCTGTAACAGCAAAAGCTCTGAAAAAACCAGGAATTTCATTTCACAGGTAAGTGATAAAATTTTCTAGTTTTTCTTTTTGTAGCGAGTATTTTGCCTTTTCACGATGAAGTAAAGCTCAAAATCATCTTTAGTTAATTCAAAAAACTCAAATTTATTCGGTATAATCAAAAACTTCGATTATTTTTCGAGTTTTTGTTTGAATGTAAATATAGTGTTGGGATTGTATTGTTTACCAAAAATTGAGTATCGATAAAAATAAAACGTACCACTCGTACTGTTTGTCACGTTGAGGGAGGTATTATACGTCAGATCTTTAAAGTCAAAAGTCAAATATCTTTATTTCACATAGGCCTAACGTACAGGCTCTTGTAAAACGTCAATATGATATTTGTTGCTTAAGTATGGTTTAATCTATGATACGTCTTGGTTACGTCAGTCAGTAGTTGGTGTCACGTGGATAACCGAGTTTTAATTTATTACGAAAATTTATGTACGTATTCATGCGTGTATATACTCGTAAATGTACCTTTACCTTTTATTTTTATTTCAGATTCCCGAAAAATTCTAAAGTAAGGGCTAGATGGCTAAATAATATAAGGAGACCAGCGTTTAAGCCTGCACCAGTGATTCAATGACGTCACATCATGCGCAACCGACCCTCCCTCCGCAATCTCACTGTGCACCTTTCCATGCATTATATATATTGGTTAAAGCGAAATATTACTACTTGTTACCATACTTGTTGCTAGGTTATAAGTTAATTAAATAAAGAAAGGTTAAGTTGTTTCATTATATTATAATAATCCGATAAAATAATCCAATTTTCAAACCGTGATTTTCATTCCATATGATTAACCATCAAACTCAATATAATCTGCTAAAGGTTATTTTTTAAATTATTTTAGCTCTAGGAGTCTTCTATGTATAAGCTCTATGATGAAAAATAAAGGATTTTAAGTCAAAATAAATAAAGAAACGAAATCTATTTTATTGAATTTTTTAACATAGCACATCAAAAGCGTCTGTGGGTTAGGTCTGTATTATGAAATAAAGTATATACCTGAATCTTTGAATTTTGAAGGCACCCAGATTGTACTTGGCTTAGAATACGAAGGCTGGAAGGGCATTTTACACCTAAGTGGTTCGTATCAGGAACGTCAAAGAAAACGTTTCGTACAAGTTGATTGAATGTTGAACAGAATAATATAAGGATGCCACTGCTCACGGCGTCTGGCCGCTTGCGGTTTAATGATAATAGATAGATATCGTCACAATTTTTTTTTCTTTCTTCATTTTATCATAAGTTATCAGAGTTAAGAAATAATTCTCAGTTAAATAAATCATTTTTAAAATAAGTTGATTTTCTTTATTCACTAGCTTTTGCCTGCGAAAGTAAATAAAAATTGGTCAAAGTTGGTGCGAGTCGGGAGTGGTAGAGTATATTTTTAATTATCGATATTTTTTATTTTTTAAATTAAAATTATCGATAGGCCCCTAGCCCTAAAAGTCATTTAGGCTCCGCCCATTCGGCCATTATTTGGTCCCGGAAGCTTCACTTGATATTTCTTGTAACACATCCTCTAGTATCTATTATATCAAAGGTATAGTCTGCCAAAAAAGACATGAAACAAAAAAGTTTAAATATAATTATAAAAGTCGAAATAAAGTACCTACATTTTAGAGGATACTTAAATAATCAAAAAAATATAGATAATTCTTTTCAGTAGGTATTCTGTTTGAACAGATTTTTCCATTACTTAGTCATAATATACCTAAGTCAGGGAAAAATTATTTTGTATCCGTGAATTAATTTCAAGACTTTTTTGACGGACTACATGCCACACTTGTAAATTAAAAACTACAAGTTTCTAAAATCTACAAGTAACGTGAAATTATTTGATGAACGTAATCTACAAGAACTTGTGAATTTTTATTTAAACTTGTAACTTGTGAGCTTGTAGACTTGTAATGTTTGATGAATAGGGCACTGGTAGACGCAGAAATATACGCATAATAATCCGCCCAGAGAGCTCACCGTGCGGAACGCTTCTCGGACGCCAAGAATGAAAATCGTGACTGCCAGCTGTGGGTGGGACAGGACAGGGAGAGATCGCTCACCACTTTAGCCTCGAGCGCCACCTTGGCGAAGCCCATGCGCGCCTTCCAGTGCAGGCGGTAGCAGTGGTCGCCGAACTGCGCCTCGTACACGCCGCCCGGCGAGATGGCGAGCGGGTTGCCGGCGCGCAGCACGCCCGCGCACGTCTGCACCGTGCCCGGGATCACGCACAGCCCCTCCAGCAGCGACGCCCAGCCTGCGACACGCCCAGATACACACTTTCAGATAGACGGATATACGAGTACTATTGGGATTTTTGGGTCCGTAAACGGGAGCATATTATACTGAGGTTTCGCCATCCGTCCGTCCGTCTGTCTATATTTCTTGAACCGCGATAGTTACACGCTTACAATTTTCACATGTATTTCCGCTGCCGCTATAACAACAAATACTAAAAATAGAATAATACAAAAATTAAATCCCATACAACAAACGTGACTTTTTGCTCGTTTTTGGTCAATGATCCAATAAACCGTTATTTGGGCCTTCTGGCTTCTGCATCATCATTTCGCTACGTTATAAATATAATGGTACGGAAACTTTCGTACGCGAGTCCGACTCGCACTTTGCCGATTGTTTATTTTAATTTGACGAGCCTGCCATGTTTGAGGCAAGTTCAAGAAATGTTCTTCAAAATGTGTCTGTCAAATGAAGGTAACATTAATAGAGGCTGTCTGCGTTGCTTCACTCCTGCCCACTCCTCACTCACCAGGTATCTTGAACATGAACCGGTCGGCGACGGTGTGCATGTGCCGCTTCTTGAACAGCAGCATGCGCGCCGTGAAGTAGTACATGTCGATGGGCAGCGCGCCGTGGTAGTAGATCAGCAGGAACGGCCCGTCCGGCACGTGCTCCAGGCCTCGTATCTCGTAGCCTGCCAGTGGAAACGTGTTTTATATCTAACAATCCATATCCGCCAAAGATCCTTATAAACTTCTCGGTGCACAATGTGGTGTTCCCACACTGCACAATGTATAAATTACGTGGAAACACTTCACTATCACTATAACTACCGCTACGTAAATAACAGTACCACTCTCACCCGATGCTCATACAACAATGCCCGCCCGTCTATCGGACCGCCATATTTATACATGATAATAAGAACCGTCAAGTGTCAACAAACAGGAAGTCAATATACAAGACAGTACGCCAATCTCAAAGAGCTATACACTACACACAAAAAATAGATGGCGACTCGGTTTTAGGGAGTCTTTAACGCGTCTCAGAACTCCCAATCATAGTATCGCTTAAGGTGTTGCGGCCCTACCAGCCCGCGAAATTCAAATTTTATTTAGTTTTTCGCAAATATTAGACCACATTGTAGATTTATGGCAATGCATTTTGAGGGCCTACTTTTTATGCATCTACATGTTTTAAATAGAAACTTTGCTCGAAAGTTCCCACTCATCTCATATTGGTTCCCGAAAGATATTTTTTTGCAGTTTCTCAGATTTCGAGCTATCGGGAACCAATATGAAGTAAATAAGTATTGCTGAGCAGAGTTTATGTTAAAAACATGTAGATGCATAAATGTTGTGCCCGCAAAACTCTTTGCCATTAGCCTTCGATGTATAATTAGCCCACTATGAGAGAAAAACTAAATAAAAGGAGATTGACCATCGAAGTATGGGCGTTGGTTTCACATTGTAACACGATGTACCTTTATGAAACTTACATTAATTATAGGGTAAAATAATAGCAATATATCCTCAAAATATGGAAACTGTACTTCGACGTATTTCCGAGAAACAGGCTACAAATGTTCACGAATTGAGGTTATATTTTTGACATGATTAAATCGAAATATTTTTGATTTATTGTATTTTACTTACAAATAAAGCCTATTTCAATCACAAAGTATCTCCGTAGGTTACCTTAAATAAACCAAAAGTCCTTAATTAATAGGTATTGATTAATTCTCATAGGTAGGAAAACTGTTTCGGTACTGTTTTGTGATACCCCTAAGTAAGTAGGTAGGTAGGTAGGTAAGTAGGTAGGTAGGTAGGTAGGTAGGTAGGTAGGTAGGTAGGTAGGTAGGTTCAAGGCTCGTTGCTTCCTTCTAGTGTTGCCAATAACATGTTAAAAACTGGAAATCGATTTTATTTTAATTATGTCACATGGATAATGGACTTAATGTCTTTTTATATCCTCATGAAATGAAATTATTACTATATGTATATTTTATTTATTCCAAGATGAAGTTTTTTTATATTCATTTATTCAAAGATGAAAAGGCAGAGATCGGGCACCATACAGACGCATAGGTACTAACCTACCTATAGTGCGTTCACATTTATTTTACCGTTGACAGTGTAAAGTATAGAAAGAAGTGATAAGCGGATGCAAGAAAGAGTAAGTTGACAGCTGTCAGAGGAAAAATAACTGTAAACTCACTGTACATCCGAGTTATCCTGAATAAAATAAATCTCCTTCTCTCTTCTCCTTCCTTCTTTCTTCTTCTTTGATGAATCAAAGATTTCGTGAATTTAATATAATAATTAGAAGTGTAGTGATATTTTTCTGTTTGTCAGTATTTTAATGAATTAATGCAAATCGATTCATGCATCGATTATTTGATAACATTTCGAATCTGTATTTGGATACTGGCAACACTTTGAATCGATGCATGCAGTTTATCGAATAATAAAGGAAATAATAACGTCACTTTCTTTTTATTTTGCAACTTTTTTATCCGGCGAAGTTGGAGCTTTATATTTTGAAAGTTTTCGTAAAAAACTAAATCTTAATTTTTGATACCAGTTTCAATCTGATACAAAATGAAACCATGTTTGAGCAATCTCCTTTGAATTTTCGCGCCCGGGTGGTACCCATCGCCCTTAACATCAGGTGCATCTTCGTCTCATTATTCTTTGTTGTTATGAAAAAAAGTTAGTTACCGTGCCACAGCCAACCGTGCGCGTCCCACAACGCGCAGACGGCGAGTCGAGCCGCGTGCCGCCAGTCGCTGTGCACGCCATCCACGATTCGCAATCTGGAACAATGGAACATTGGTTTAGCTGTGCTGGAATGGCGGCCAGTGGCCTCGCACTAGGAATCGAAGTGACCATAGACTATCCATTCTATCGTCGAATCGGTATTACGCTACCGATTGGGTCAGTTAGAACTGTCCGTGTGTGGCAGTGGAGTTGCTTGACAGCACAATCGAATTTCAATTCTTTTGGCTTGACCATACCGATTGGACCGAGTATGATGGTCGGTCATCTTCAGTACAATAGAGCCAAGACTTCTTGGTGAACATTGTCTGTCACGGGTGACGGTGCCATGGCTTCAATTGAACGTCGCTGTAAATTGGCTCAGTTTTAATTGTTAAAAGTAAACTAAAAACTGTCTTGTATTCTTAGGGGATTTTTTCAATTACGAAATGCGCTACGCTAAGAAGACAGGAAATATGTGAAGCTAAGAATTTCTCAAATATGACGTCCTGCATCGTACACTTCAGTACCGCTGACAGCACATACCACTGTCGGTCGCATACATTAGCGCCATTTTACAGTTTTGATAAATTAAAATCATGCTTCAAGGCGGAGCCTAAAAATGATGTCACTAAGTGATGATCATTTAATATGTTTAAGCTATGGATTTTTTTAATGATAATTATACAATCTTTTCATTTCTTGACATTCCTTTTCGGTAACTTTACTTTTGAATGGTAAATAATTAATAAATACAAATGAGTTACACTATCCTTATTTCATTTAAAGGCTTCTTTTTCATAACTAAATGTTACCGGGCGAGATGGGAAACTTTTTCAAAAAAGATTCCCATCCTGCCCGGCAAACGATTGCACGGTGCGCAACGGGCAGGATGGAAACTTTTTGTGCCATCCTGCCCGGTACCGGGCAGACGCAACGGGAAAAATGGGATCAACCCGTTTTAATTGATCGTACGTAGTGTATATGGTCCAACTGTAGGTTGGATCGAGCCTACAGCGCCATACCGATTGCACGAAAGAAAAACTGGTCTATGGCTACCCTTAGCAGACCGGACGGATGATATCATTTGTAGGGAGAAGTCATGAAGTGGCTGGCTCGATGCAGACCTTTAAGTATACAAAAATTAGGTATCACCTATAACTGTTAACAATTGTTATGTACTGGAACTTTTGTCAATTAATTATAATTAATATCAAAGTCTTTTTTTAATCTAACATAAACAGAATTACGGATGTCATTAGCCAATGCATGTTCTGAAAAACCTTGTACTGCTGTATGTTTACATAAAAACTTATCAAAAACTCCGCCCAGACAGACATGATATTCCGGTCCAATTAATTTATTATTTTTCTCGTTTTAATTGGACTAAATGATTTCGGTAATTATTGAGATCATCCATGCTATGAGAACATGATCTAGGTAACAAGGTACTTATTTACACAACAAAATGTGTTTTTATTTACATATGTGTTCATTGACTCTAATTTATTGTACAATATGTTCATTCACTCTTGACTCTTTGTTCATTGATTATTTTTGTTTGTCCACGGCTGTCTTCATTCCTTTGCCCTAATCAGTTTAGTAATTCCGTTGTGAAGAAGGAACAAGAATACACACACACACACACACACATGCGCATTTACGCACGCACGCAGGCACGCGTGCATCTCGCACGCGCACACACACACACACACACACACACACACACACACACACACACACACACACACACACACACACACACACACACACACACACACCACACATACACTCACATTTTCTGACGTGATCTTACTCTATCGTACCTGTAGAGCCTGTAGAGGTGGAATATGATGCTGCTGGCGTAGATAAGCACGATGATGACGGCCGGCAGCAGGAAGGTCACCACGACGGGCGTCAGGAACCACGTCAGCCACAGACTGTACTCCGTGTCCACGTACTCCACTGTGACAACCATGCTAATGCAACGTACCTGTAGAGCCTGTAGAGGTGGAATATGATGCTGCTGGCGTAGATGAGCACGATGATGACGGCCGGCAGCAGGAAGGTCACCACGACGGACGTCAGGAACCACGTCAGCCACAGACTGTACTCCGTGTCCACGTACTCCACTGTGACAACCATGCTAATGCAACGTACCTGTAGAGCCTGTAGAGGTGGAATATGATGCTGCTGGCGTAGATGAGCACGATGATGACGGCCGGCAGCAGGAAGGTCACCACGACGGACGTCAGGAACCACGTCAGCCACAGACTGTACTCCGTGTCCACGTACTCCACTGTGACAACCATGCTAATGCAATGTACCTGTAGAGTCTGTAGAGGTGGAATATGATGCTGCTGGCGTAGATGAGCACGATGATGACGGCCGGCAGCAGGAAGGTCACCACGACGGGCGTCAGGAACCACGTCAGCCACAGACTGTACTCCGTGTCCACGTACTCCACTGTAACAAATACGTAATATGTTTTAACTGTCCTATCGCAATCTAGTTAAATCTCATATGAGATTTAAGGACCAATAGTCTAGAATCTGGATGCATGTAAGCCATTGGTCCTACCCTGATTTGCAAGAAACGAGTTGAAATATAGACATAGCATCGTATTATGGAAGAGACTAGAGAGGAATAGCGAGTGCACCTGTGTTTGCGCATTATGCTTGTGCATTATTATTTTATGACCCGCGATTGATATCTCGGCAGCGATTGACCGTGGCCGGGTCTGTCTGGAGGACTTTGTAGGTACCAACAAAGTAACATCGTATACCTGACCAAGTCAACATTGTTCATTGCGCAAGGTGCATCGATAACAAAGTATCATATCAATAGTTCACTTCACGCGAAGGCTGCGTGCGCGCAGCGTGGCCCGGCGTGCCGGGGGCGAGAGGTCATCAGTCACGCGGCAGACGGCACGCAGACGATATCTCCCGGATGCAAGAACTAACGAACTAGAGTACAACCACTGACTAATCAGTTATCGACTATCAATTTCCGACCCGATCGTGTTTTTTTCACACCGAACGCTGATAAATAGAACGCCTCCAGCAACCAAAGGTTAGTGGGCATGCAGTGATAATGAAGGTCCGGTCCGGGAATGATTTTATGGAAAAGAAATTATCGCATATCGCTAGCTGAATAGCGAATATGCCTATGGCAAACAGTCGCTGTACGCGGGGCAGTAAAACAAGGCGGCGGCGCGGCACCTACTGCCTAATTTTAAAACTGCAGGTTCCTAATAGACGTTTACGCAGGTAGAGCGCGTAAGTGCGACAGGAATAGGAGATCAGTTCGCCCCTTTTTATTTTCCCACGGGCAGCGACGGTCGCTTTAAGCGATTTTAAAAACGACAAAGACAATTACTTTCAAAGCGTCACGTATTTTGGGTCTTTGATCTAAAACTGTTAAGGTGATTTATTGAATTTATTTTTGTCTTTGTCACTCTCACGGATACGTTGATGGGTGCGACATGCAGCGTCGCGGAAGAATATGTCAGAAATACGACCTTTTACCTAATTACTCAAAAACTAATCCAGTTATCAAAAATCTGTTTCTCAACGTTTTTAGATATAGCTATTACCGACACATTAAAACAAAAATTACAATTACATCCATTTCAGTTTCCGATAAAAACGAGAAAAACTGAGATTGTCGAGCAACTTTTGGAAGAACTTTCTATCGAGGAAATTTTATCCAATCGTGTTTCTGCTTCTCAACGATTTTAGATTAAAGACCCAAAATACATGACGTATAAATTTAAAAGTAATTGTCTTTATAGTTTTTAAATTAAACTTCACTAAAGATCGCTTAAATACGGCTTCTACGCCGTTAAACTAAAAATAATATAACTGATTAAGTTTTTTTTAGTAATTAGGTAAAACGTCGTTCTCCTGTTATATTCTTCCGCAACGCTGCATGTCGTATCTACCCACAGACCAGGGAATAACTTTATGTTGACTAACTACCAACTTATAGATAGGTAGGTAAGAGTGAGAAGACAAAAATAAAACCAGTAAGTATAATTATCTTCTTAAACAAAAGTCAGGTGATCCACTATTGCTTCGGTCGCATGATTCCGTGAAAATATCGGAAAATATTCCCTATATATATCATATTAATATGTGTAGCTTTCACTAGCTTTTACTCTCGGCTCTACATACGTGTAGACCCTTATATTTATTTTCACCAATCCTGTGGAAACCATCGATTTTTCAGAGATAAAAATTCACCTGTGTTGTTCTAGGGCACTTATACCTAATATTTGGCCTTTATAATATTAGTTGACTATAATTTATATTAGAATGACTTCGTTCTTAATTTTTAGGATTCCGTACCCAAAGGATTAAAAAAGGAACTCTATTACTGAGACTTCATCCGTCTGTCACCAGGCTGTATTTCTTAAAACGTGATAGCTACAGATTATGTATTTCTATTACCGCTATAACAACAAATACTAAAAAATAGAATAATATAAATATTTAATGGAGCTCCCATACTAAACGTGATTTTTTTGCTTGTTTTTGCTCGATATTGATAACGGTAACCGGTAGAAGCTTCAAATTTTTACAGAACGTTTAGTTATATACTTACTGTAGAAATAAATTGTTAAATTAAAATAAAAATAAAAATTAAGGGGGGCTCCCATACAACAAACGTAATTTTTTTTGCTTGTTTTTGCTCGATATTGATAACGGCAACAAGTAGACGCTTCGCAGAACGTTTAGTTATATTATAGTTACTGTAGAAATAAATAGTTAAATTAAAATAAAATAAAAATTTAGGGGGGGCAATACAATAAACGTGATTTCTATGCTCGTTTTTGATTAAGTGGTGTTTAACTTTACTTTAATACTATAGAGAATAGGAATATACTCTTGATGGTACGGAACCCTCAGTGCGCGAGCCCGACTTGCACTTGACCAATTTTTTAAAGCTTTTACTGTAGGCTCCGCATATACGTGAATTCGTTTTCAGTTTTCACCAATCTCGTGGGAACCGTAAATGTGTTTTTCTAGGGTATCAATTTTCATCTTGCGAATTCCAAATTTAATTTCGGTAAGTAGGTACCTCAATTGCACAACAGAATAATTAATTATTATTATTTGAAATAATAATTACATAATATCAATTACAAAGTCATTATATTAGATCATATTGTAGAAAAATAACTTTTCTACATTGTCCCGGGTCCCGGTGTTGTGGTACCATCGTTGTTCCTGATTTCCATAGCACAAGTGCATAAGCTACTTATTATGGGTTCGGAGCAATGTATGTGATGTTGTCCTCTATATATTTATTTATTATCAATTTACTACTACAAATAAATGACACTTCACTGAATCTGTCTAAGATTCAAGAAAATTCTACATCTTGCACGATAATTTATGATATTGTGTTATTACTTATTTGGAAGATTAGTATAGAAGTTGGTCAAAAACTCAGACGCGGTTCAGTGCAAAACGTTTTCAATAACAAGGTTAATTGATCGACCTGAAGATGAAATCTGCATCACCTACTCGTACGAACATTATTCGAAATATTATTCACTTATCACTTTTATTTATGAAAATATTCCAAAAGACCCAAGTGATAAACAGATTAAGTATTCCATTGATTTTATTTATTACTTATTATTTTTGTAGGCACCTTCTACAATGTAATATGCAATGTAGGTACTTTAGTACATAGTATCTCTATGTATACAATACGAGATCTAATATAATAATTAAAACAACTCTTTATTTTTAAACTTGAAAATTTCGCACGGGTAGACATAATTTTTTTAGGGTTCCGTACCAAAAGGGTAAAAAAATCTAAATTTTTTATTCTAGATTTCTATTTATTTT
This sequence comes from Coenonympha glycerion, assembly GCA_963855885.1. Lineage (NCBI taxonomy): Eukaryota > Metazoa > Arthropoda > Insecta > Lepidoptera > Nymphalidae > Coenonympha > Coenonympha glycerion. Next base: position 3,981,916 of record OY979631.1, read on the forward strand.
AATGCCTAATAGTTATAAATCTATGCCTAATAGTTTTTGATTGATTGGGCAAACTGTCAATAAAAATACCATCCTCCCCTTATCTCTTTATCGATCGAAAAATCTGAAATAATTATAATCAATAGGAATGCAAAATTCGTAGACCCACTGCGTCCGTGTAGGCCGGGCTCTAAGGGAAGCGTATCACTTACCGTCAGATGAACGCTTTGTCTTGCTCGTCTCGTCGATCTTAGCTATAAAAGCGGAACACCGAGAGATAGAATTTACTGCCGATTGTTCTGGATTTTTTTTCGTTTGACTGATATTGAAAACACACCCTCGGAAAGTGCTATCACTTATCAGTGTACACGTGCAAAACAAGCGAATCACAACAGTAAGGCAGTCAGTAGGCATAATTAAGTGTTCCCTTGAACTCGAGTTACTGGTGAGTGGTGACCGATCCCAATGTCAAGTTCCTTATCGGTCAAAATATTATATCACAATTCACACACATTTGGGACTCTAGAATCTAGATGAATATTAATCAGTTACTTTGTTTGTATGTACCTACTTGACGTTCATAAGTGCTAACAAGTAGTGGCCAATATGAAATAAATGATTTGAATCTTTGAATCTTTGAATCCTTAAAATAGTAAACTGTTATCTAAAATAGTTAGATTAGTTTCCTTGCTCGCAAAACGACTTGTGCCATTGTAACTCTTGGTAAACTCAGAGTTACAAAGAGTTTCAATGGCATGAGTGATAGTGACGTCACTATCCGATATATCTAACCCTGTATAATGAGTATCATTAAATTTCCTATAAATAGTTTTTTCGTTATTTGTACGATTTCATTTGTTTTTCAAAATTTTATTTATCACTGAATATTGTTTCAAAAATGAGTTAAATAAATCTGTCCGAATAATTGACATCTACTCTAGACACGGCGAACCGCGCGAAAAAATGTTGCCAGTTTACGGGAGCCATTAGTACCAACAGTAAAGGCCACGCGGTAGTTCGGTCAGCGGCGGCAGCGGTATTTTGACAGTTGGCGCTACTGTTTGCTTGTATGAAAAAGGTTTACGTAAATCATTCGGATGCCCATATCTTGAGGTTAGTAATCAGTGGACTCTAGATGAATATTAATCAGTTACTTTGTTTAAAAATAGTAGGTTATCTAAAATAGTTAGATTAGTTTCCTTTCTCGCAAAACGACTTGTGCCATTGTAACTCTTGATAAACTCAGAGTTACAAAGAGTTTCAATGGCATGAGTGATAGTGACGTCACTATCCGATATATTCAAAGGGTTTGGCAAGCCTTAACTCATTCAAAAGGCATATTACAATATTAAGGATTATATTAGCGACACCAACCCTTGGAATTGATAAGTGGTAGATTGCTCTGTTGTCGTTGCTAGCCTATTCTTAGTATTTATACTTATTTTGTTAAATGGTGATAACATAAAAAAATACCCGGCTGAGTTTGTTGTGGGCTTCTTCTCAGCGGCAGGGCGCGTTTGGAACCCTCGTAAACTTAGTTTTAAGTCGACTTGTAGTTATCACCATTCTTATGCAAGAAATGACATACCGACGTTCGCAAGAGCCTGTATGTTAGGCCTATGTGAAATAAAGATATTTTTAATTTTTTTATATCTAACCCTGTATAATGAGGATCATTAAATTGTCTATAAATTGTTTTTTCGTTATTTGTCCGATTTCATTTGTTTTTCAAAATTTTATTTATCATTGAATATTCAAAAATGAGTTAAATAAATCTGTTCGAATATAAAACAGGATGCACAAATTCTGAAGTCAATCTAGTTTGTCGAGTAGCTCCTCTGTCACATCTAAATAGCGCACGTCAGCAATCAGCATAGTCAATGAGCGGGAGGAAGGCGCAGAGTTTGAGCGAGCATTATCCCAGTAAGCAGAGGCAAGAAGTTCTGCAGTAGGTATTTTGAGTGAATGGAGCGAATAGTGCAGCCGTCTACTAATTTCGTTGTAGTGAGCAGCCCACGAGAGGTTGCAGTCTATATTACATCAATTCCAGATTCCTTGCCTTGTCAGCTAGTGGGATAGGAACATTCTCATAAACTAACAAAGGCAAGGTCTGAAATTGACTTGACTGCGCATCCTACTGCTGCCTATTATCACAGCCTAAGATTTTTTTAGGGTTGACAAGCAGAAATAGATAAAAATAGTAAAGATAGGCCAACCCGAACATTTTACGTAAACCTTCTTTATACAAGCAAACAGTAGCGACAGAACTACCGCGTGGCCTTATACTGTTGATACTAATGACACCCATAAACTGGCGACATTTTTTCGCGCTGTTCGCCCTGTCTTTAGTATACAAGTCTGTGCAAGCAGACCAAAAGAAGAGTCTTTTGGACAGAGGCCTAGGACCTAATTTGAGATAAGTCAGTATTGACTGCCTCTATAGCGGAGGCAACTGCTGCGTGCCTGAACCAGCTGCAAGTCATCTGTAAAGATGGTAGCGAGAAGAGATAACCTTGGAGATTTCGTTTATAAAAATAGAAAATAGCAACTAGGAGAGTACGCTGTCTTGAGAATTTGATTGGATTTAAAATAACTGAATTTAAAATAAATGATATAATTGGTTTTTGTTTAATTTTCGTTTGAAAAAAGGAAAAGCATTGTTTTTTGTAAAATTGGCGGGCAATGCGTCCCCGTCTGATCGAAGAGATCGATCTACTATTCATAATTCAATATACTCTATGAGAGCAATCATTTGAGGAAAACCAAGATTAAATAACTATAATACGTCACACTAACGCAAGACGTGCATTTATTTGAATAACTGTAATGATTTCAGATAGATGGCGTTAGTTCTGCCTAAGAACGAAAAACAATATGCATCCGAATTTCGTCGTGGTGAGACAGTCTCGCGTAGCTCAGAGGAAGAGCACCTAGCCACGATAGCTAGGGGACGTGGGTTCGAGTCCCACCGCGAGTGAAATTTTGATGCATATTTAAATTTATAGGAATAATTTCCTAAGTGTGTGAAAACACTATAATATAAAATATAAGTAGTAAGATGTGCATTTATTGACGCGAGCCGGAGTAACAATCGTGACTGACGACTGCTGACTCCAGCACTCCACTGACACACTTTATACATACCTACTGGTGACAGTGTATTAAATAAAATACATAACTTATATACACAAACATAACCGAATGCCGTATCGAATGCAAATTCTTGTCAATCCCTACCTTTGTTAACTTGTTGCATTGTGAATGTGAAAAAAGTGCTAATTTTGGAAATGTGTGAAGGTGACACAGAAAAATAATTATTTATATTAAACAGTATCACTTTATTTATTCAGGGGTCGGTCAAGGATACACAAGAAAATATGGAAAAGACAAAGACACCTATACTATAGACCCGGCGGGCCGCGCGAAAAAATGTCACCAGTTTATGGGAGCAAAACCCCCTTCGGCGTCAGTAGTAAGCTTACCTACGCAGTATTTCGCAGGAGTTTCGACACAATATGGCTCTAAGTACATTTTCTTGTATGAAGAAGGTTTACGTAAAATGTTCGAATGGGCTCATCTTGATTATCATAGGGAAAAGAGAAAATGCTTGTGATATTTATACATCGATCCCTTCTTTAAGTTTTCAGCTAATTAGGGCAATTAATCTACACGTTGTACGAGTATATTAGAGAAGGATATATATAGGGTATATCTTGTCGTTTTCGCCTCAAATGTATGATTTTTCCGAGAAAAGTGGTTACATCAGAATTTCAATCTCATTCACGAAAGCACTACGTTCGATCGTCCATCAAACCAAGTGGTTTTAATCAGGAAAGTGATGCCTGTAACATATCGTATGAGCCCAGCATACGATATACCGTAACAAACCGCAGCCCTCCCTTGAGTACAACTATCAGAATATGATATTTCCTTAGAAAACAGTTTTGAAACCCTCTTTAGTTGCCTACATGTATGTGTTAATCCATACTAATATTATAAAGCTGAAGAGTTTGTTTGTGAACGCGCTAATCTCTGGCACTACTAGTCCAAATTCTTTTTGTGTTGGACTGTCCATTTATCGAGGAAGGCTAGCAATAGCAGCGGAGCATCAATGAAAAATGTTGCAAAAACGGAAAAAATAAGTTACGCAAAAGTCGTGCATGACGGAATAATTCTCGTTTAAAAGATCTAAAGAAAGACATATATATCTATCTTTTCAGGTTGACGCATTATAACTGGATATGTAGAAACTGAAATTATAGCGGGCGAAGCCGCGCGCAAATGCCAGTCTAGGATATAATAATCTTCCTCCATTTCAAAGGACAATACCCAATCAAGAATGAACAAATGTACTGCCTTGATAGAAGTGCATGTTTAGATTTTGGGCACAACCACAGAAAACATAATATTTTTAGGGTTCCATACCAATTTGGTAAAAATGGAACCCTTATGGTGAGACTTTCTCCGTCCGTCCGTCCGTCTGTCACACTCGATTATTTCGGTAACTATCGAAGCTATCGATTTGAAATTTGGAATAGTTTTAGGTAATAGTGACCCGACGTCATTGCAATCATAAAATTTTGAAAATCATTTTTATTTTTATTTAAAAGGGGTGGTTTAATGGGTTGTTTGAGATAACAATATTAAGTGAAGTATCATATGAAAGGGCGTTACTTGTGTATTCTAAAACCGATTTTATTTATTTTTGTGGCTCACACTTGGCCGATTTTTCTGTGGGTACGACCATCAAATTAAGTTCTATAGACTGTTCAATAAGATCATAAGTTTTGGTAGAAGATAAGAATGCAAGCGGTTTCCACATTTCAGAGATATTAATGAAAATATTGGTCAACTGCCATCTTTAGAATATTAAAATAGTTGGTCAAGAGCGAGTTGGGCTCGCGCATTGCGTGTTCCGAACTATCAAGATCCATTCTCAATACCCCTGCCAAAGATAAAAATAGTCAAGATAGGCCCATCTGAACATTTTACGTAAACGTTCTTATACATACAATGTAGCGCCATCTGTCGAAACTCCTGCAAAATACATGTTTATTTTTTATATTTATTTTTTCTATGTGTCTGTGGTCACCTTGCCTGCAATATTATTATTAATTCAAAAAATAGAAATAGATCTTCACCTATCTATATATACTGACTACTGGCGGGGGGGGGGGGTGCAAAATAGTCATTATTGCTCCCTTAAACTGGCGACATTTTTTCGCGCTGTTCGCCTTGTCTTTAGTATACAAGTCTGTGACCCCTGCCTACTAAGCTATAGGGGAGTAAAAGATAATCACAGACTGTAGTCTGAGAAGATAATCTTATACGCATTCTATTCAGTCCTTAGGCAGAAATTCCCCATTTATATTAGTTATGTTTCAACGCTATCACTAGAGCATATTATACCGAGAGGTCATGATCACATATGAGTAATCTTCAGAGCCGAAACATTATGTAATATAATATTGCCATTACGGTCTGTCACTTACTTAACATTAATTTGTCTGTAGTTAACTTAATCAAGCGTTAAGTATTAATATAGACCTACGAGTTTTAATGCGCTGGAAAAGACAAATGTTTATCTTTATTATGCAATATGTGTATGATTAGGTATGAACTTAGTGCGTCTTCTCGTCTCAATTTCAACCCCTTTTCAACTTCTCCTCTCCTTTTGTAACGCTGACCATGCGACCAAATAAAATGTACCAATAAAAAGTTTCAGTAAAAATCCCTTTGAATTGACTAATCTTCTGAAGGGTTGTCTTGTACTTATATGTATGTAACTTACAGGCTCAGAAAAGTCAACTCTACCGCCGAGTTCGAAAAGCAGGTTTGTACCGAGAAGAAGTGGAGAAAACTCATTTCATGAAAATGTAGAGCTTGTCTAAGCTGAAATGACGCGCTCCACTACCTCATTTAGACACAAGCAATATTAAAATACTGATCCAATACAGTGAGCGTTGTCGGATTTATCACGTGACTATACCACTGTTACTCCTACACAGTTGAATTGCCGTTACACCACGGGCGTGCCCGCGAAATTCAAATTTTTTGGGGGGTATTCGCGATTTTTAAGCTAATAAGACATAATAGGCTTATGGCAGTCAAATTGCGATAATCCCAATATCTTCTTCACGTGTTTATATAAAAATCTCTGCTCGAAAGTGTCGAGTTGAAGAAATTAGTCCAAGATTTGCGAGTCACTGACATAAAAATCGATACTCGGACTAATTTTCTAGGATACGCATTTTTATGCAAAGATTTTGATATAATCATGTAAAGATGATACTGCCATTTTCGCAAATTGACTGCCATACACCTCTGATGTGTAATTAGCGTACAAATTGCAAAAAAACACGAAAATTTTGAATTTCGCTGGCAGACCACGTCGATTTCACGTTTTAATATGTGCACTCTCACATCAAATAGTGCGGCTCGTCATTTCAACTTAGACAAGCTCCAACCTACTATAATGTGTGCATATTGTCTAAATATATAAAAGAAGAAACTGACTCACTGACATATCAACGCACAGCCCAAACCGCTGGGTCTAGAGACTCCAAATTTGGCACACATGTTCCTTGTGAGGTCTAGGGGAGCACTAAGAAAGGATTTTTCAAAATTCACCCTCTAAGGGGGTGAAACGGGGGTCCAAAGTTTGGATTTTATCAAGTTAAAATACGTCTTCACGCCGCAACTACTGTACCGATTTGGCTAAAATTTGGAATAGAGGTATATTATATCTTGCATTACCACATAAGCTACTTTTCATCCCGAAAAAATTCATGGTTCCCGTGGGATAAGTTAAAAACCGAAATTCACGCGGAAAAAAAATCTCACGCCGCAAGTACACAACCGATTTGGATGAAATTTGGAATGGAGATAGACTAAATCCTGATTTAATAAATAGGGTACTTTTCATCCCGGAAAAATCCATGGGTTTTGCAGGAGAAGGGAAAAACATATATTCGCGCGGGAAAAATACTACTTCCCGCCGTAATTACTGAACAGATTTGGCTGAAATTATGAATAAAGATAGATTATATCTTGGATTAATACGAAGGCTACTTTTCATCGCGAAAAAATTCAAGGTTCCCGTGGGATTAGTAAAAAACCGAAATCAACGCGGAAAAAAAATCTTCATGCCGCAAGTGCACATCCGATTTCGCTGGAATTTAGAATGGTGATAGATTATATCCTGGGTTAATAAATAGGCTACTTTTTATTCCGGAAAAATCCATGGTTTTTGCAGGAAAAAAGAAAAACAGATATTCATACGCGAAAATACTACTTCACGCCGTAATTACTGAACTGATATGGCTGAAATTCGGAATAAAGGTAGATTATATCCTGGATTAATATAAAGGCTACTTTTCATCCCGGAAAAATCCATGGTTTCCACGGGAAACCTGAAACATTGATGTTCACACGCGAAAAATACTACTTTACGCTGTAATTACTGAACTGATATGACTGAAATTCGGAAAGGAGATAGATTTTATCCCGGATTATTACTAAGCCCACTTTTCATACCGGGAAATTCCATGGTTTCTATGATAATAATGAAAAACAGAAATTCACGTGTGAAAAATATTCCATCATGCCGTAATTACTGAACTGATTTGGCTTAAATTTGGAATCGAGATAGATTATATCCTGGATTAATACAAAAGCTACTTTTTATCACGGAAAAATCTATGGTGTCCGCGGGAAAATTGAAGAACTGATATTCACGCGGTAAAATTACTACTTCAAGCTGTAATTACTGATCTGATATGACTGAAATTCGGAAAAAAGATAGATTTTATCCTGTATTTATACGTAGGCTACTTTTCATCCCGGAAAAATCCATGGTTTTTGCAGGAAAAAAGAAAAACATATTCATACGCGAAAAATACTACTTCACGCCATAATTACTGAACTGATATGGCTGAAATTCGGAATAAAGATAGATTGTATCCTGGATTAATATAAAGGCTACTTTTCATCCCGGAAAAATCCATGGTTTCCGCGGGAAACATTGATGTTCACACGCGAGAAATACTACTTTACACTGTAATTACAGAATTTATATGACTGAAAATCGGAAATCGGAAGTGATTTTATCCCGGAATATTACAAAGCCTACTTTTCATCCAGGAAAATTTCGTGGTTTCTATGATAATAGTGAAAAACAGAAATCCACGCGTGAAAAATATTCCTTCATGCCGTAATTACTGAACTGATTTGGCTGTAATTTGGAATCGAGATAGATTCTATCCTGGATTAATACAAAAGCTACTTTTCATCCCGGAAAAATCTATGGTGTCTGCGGGAAAACTGAAACACTGATATTCACGCGGTAAAAATACTACTTCACGCTGTACCCACTGATATGACTGAAATTCGGAAAAAAGATAGATTTTATCCTGAATACGTAGGCTACTTTTCATCTCGGAAAATTTCATGACTTCTACGAGTATGATCATAGTGAAAAACAGAAATCCACGCGGGAAAAATATTCGTTCACGCCGCAACTACTGAACCGATTTAGCTCAAATTTGAAATGGAGATAAATTATATCCTGGATTAACACATAAGTTACATTTTATCCCGAAAAAATTCAAGGTTCCCGTGGGATTAGTTAAAAACCGAAATTCACGCGCAAAAAATTATTCACGCCGCAACTACTGAATCGATTGGGCTGAAATTTGGAATGGAGGTAGATTATATCCTAGAATCAACTACTTTTTTCTCGGGAAAATCCATTGTTTTCGTGATAATAGGGAAAAAGAGATATTCATGCGGGAGATAATTTTTTGTTCACACCGCAATTACTAAAAATTTTTGGTTTAAAGTTGAAATGAAGATAGATTTCATGTAAATTAACACAAAGGGTACTTTTTATTCCGGAAAATGGATGGTTCCCGAAGAGAACTAAAATTTTTTAAGTTTAAACTATTTTTTTTTAAGTTAAAACTAAAATTTACGCGTGCGAAGCCGCGGGTTTCTGCTAGTTAATTAATAATTTGAAACCAAAACTTTAGTATTAAGTCAACGCCTGCTGGGATCGTCCATCGAATTTAGCTTAGGTAACTAGTATTATGGGGCATTGCCTATTAGCGGATACCTATGACATACCTGCCTACAACGCTAGGTAGTTGAGGTTCGAACTATGACGATATAAATTAGAATATCTTCGCTAAAGTCTGACGATACATTATTATCGGCAACCATAGTTAAAGCAGTAACTATGGAGATTCTGTTTACACTATATACAAGTTAGTACTTGACTACGATCTCACCTGATGGTAAGTGATGATACAGCCGAAGATGTCACCGTACTAACTTGAAAGGGGTAAGTAAACTCACCCCTAACGGTTTCTACAATCCAATCATCAATTTAGAAATTATAAAATTCTAAAGTGGCCCGTGGTGGGAGTCGAACCTGCGACCTCCCACTCGAATCCGAGCGCGTGTCTTCTGCATGGAATTAATAAGTACTTCGTAGTCTTCTGCGCCAGGGAGGACGACTCGAAGAGAGCACGAGAAACTCACATACACACATACATGAACCCTAAAAATATTTCACTCCTTTTTTCGGGCAGTCGTGAAAAATAAATTACTACAGACCGATCTTTCAAAATCTTTACAGACACACACAATAGGGTATTATAAAATTGTTAAATGTAATATATTGATTTATGAAATAAATTTTTCTCAAATTTTATATTTACTAATAAATATTTATTTGCAAAAAAAGGAACAAATTTGGTCTAGTAACAAAATAGTTACAAGTATTTTAATATTTCAAATTAGACAGAGATATAGCCTGAGAAAAAACGTATATGCCATTCATTTCGGTCATACATGATTTTAGCTCGCTTTTTGCAAAAAGGAACAGAAGACACCTTCTCCAAAACTTGCCGGATAGAATATTATTTTCAATGTATTGTTTATCCTAGTTTATAAAAACTGAAAAAAAAATTGGAGTCAAATACCCAATTTTTATTGACATTTCTAGTACCAAATACGTTTGTAATACAATGTAACAGTATCCAAGCAATTAAAACAGAGATAAAAAATCATCAATCAATCACTCTACGCACCGTGTGATTTGTAACACCGGGTTAAAGTTACAGTAACTTTAAACGATCGCTAATTTCGAACGACCAATTGACAAGTTACATTTTGTAGTTTGCACTGGTGTTAAATATCGCAGGTGTTGTGTTATTTGTTAAAGGTTAACGCTTGGTTTTTAAGCATGAGCGATCAAGCTGAAAGACTTTTAAGTTACTAGCTGTTGGCTGCGGCTTCGCCCGCGTTAATTTCAGTTTTTTCGCTAATCCCGTGGGAACAATGGATTTTTCGGGGATAAATAGTAGCCGATGTGTTAATCCTTGTTATAAGCTATGTTCCAAATTACAGCCAAATCGGTTCAGTAGTTGCGGCATGAAAGAGTAACAAAGATCCATCCATCCATATATACTTAAAAACTCTCGCGTTCATAATATTAGTAGAATAGTGGATTATTTGAATATTTAATACTAGCGGACGCCTTTCCAGCCTCCGTGTTTCCACTTGGAAACTCGGACTCGGTTTTCCCCCCTTTTTAAATAAAAAATAAACAAGTGGAAAATTAAAAAAAATTTTAAACACCCACGACTCTTATAGACTTGATATTGAAAAAGGATTAAATAATATTTTTAAAACTCCCCGACTAAAGGAAAGTAAGAACTAAGAACCTATCAGTATAATTACAAATCCAAGAAAAATGGTCAGTTAGCCTTAGGCTATTAGTCAAATGCGATCTAAGTTGATAGTTAATTATTGACGATACATGACGGACTGTCTTTGAAGGTAACAAGCCCCTAATCGATAGCTAATTGCTACACGCAACACAGCATCGCATCGGAAGCCTCCCATAAACCGGCTCCTTCGCGTCTGGTCAGGAGACCAAGCATATTTTGATAACTAAAGAGCAAAAATGTTTTTTAGGTAACGTATTTCGGGCTCGGCCCTACTAGCTCGCGAAATTCAAAAATCCCATTCAAAAAACATGTAAATGCATTCTAAATGTTATGCTCGCAAAACTCATTGCCTGGAGCCTGCGGTGTAATTAGTGGAAAATTAAATAAAATCAGAATTTTCGCATCCAGATGGTACCCAATACCCATGCCCCTTAATATGAAGAAGAACACAAAGTAAAAATTGAAAATAAAAATAAATTGAAGTCGTATTTCGACCATTAATAACATTACATGGTTAGACTTTAATCAGCGGCCGTACCACCGTCTCTTATAGCAGGAATGTTGCACTATTGTTTTGAGATTTTCGTACAATGTTTGTATGAAAATGTCAAAACAATACTGCGGCATTACTGCTATAAGCGATGGTGGTCGAGCCCTTGATCTCGCGCGAGAGGTGATAAATAAAATCTTTGGAAAAAAAGTGTACTTTGAGTAGCCGAGATTTATCGGATCTTTCGAAAATAAAAAGAATAGGTTATAATGTAATTTTAGTCAGGCGAACATATATTTTAGAAATAGATTAAAAATAAATTATAACTTAAAAACCGAACCAAAATGGACACCTGTATCAAATAATATTATGCCTGTGAATATTAAAAAAAAACATAACTACACGTTTTTAAGGAGATTTTTTTCCAATTTCCCATAAAAAATAATCAGCCAAAAAATACTGAGAAATTTATAAAATTATTTAAAAGTATTTATTACTTACGATAAAACAGCCCCACGTAAAAGCCGACAACCGCCGCACCCAATTTGAAAACATCGCTCGTAGTTTCATCGAATTTCTTCAGCAGATCACTCATTATGTAAGCTTTCACCGGGCGGGCCTTACACTGATTCTCCACCATGATTAAAAAAGTTATTGATATTTTTCTTAAATCAATACACCCGATAACCCGGCGACCGACAGATAAACACCCGAAACGACCAATCGGCCAGTCCCTATGCAAGCACTCGGAGAAATTAAAAAAAAATACAATGCGTATGATTCACTCGAAGTCGCGTTCGAGAATGATTTCAAATTGTCAACGAAAGTAATAACGCCGCACTCGCAAGGGTCAGCATTATATTAATATTTATCTATTTTTCTAATCATCTTTCGTTATAGACACGAATCTATAAAACGAGAGACTGCTCTTTACTGTTTATTTTTAATAATCAGCATATAAGGCGTTTTGCTGGACATCAAATAAAAATACGTATATTTTTTAGCTCTTCTCTTCAAACACGTCCGAACAAAGTATCATCAATGATCAATGTAATGTAATAAACAAGAGTGACAACTGACAAGTAAGCCTAAGCTCTACTGTTATAGGACGATAAACAAGAAAGTTTTTTTTTCAGTTGATGAGAACGCAAATGCCAGCGGGCGGACACCAACGGTTTGCAAGGAGCAGGTGATCCAGGCAATTGACTAGTTTTTGCTCGGCCGGCTGAGTAGGTAATTATATTTTTAGATATATTTTCTTATACGGCGCAATTCATCAGCTCTCTTCGGGCTGAGCTCCTCAAAGCTTATATCCCTTTCCCGTTCGTTCGTGCGTTTCTGGCAACGGACGTGAACAGCTGAACAAAAGCCTCCTGGAATTATTTCCAACCTCCACAGTCTTGCGCCACTCGTATTCATATCAGCGACTCCCCGCAACTCTCTCAACAATTATTGTTAGTCAATCTGGTCGAAGGTCTGCCAATACAGGGGGTCTCCATTCCAGCACTTTGGGTCCCCAACGTCCGTCGGTTCTACGAGCCCATTGCCACTCCACCTTCGCGATACTTTGAGAATTGCGTGAGCTATGAGGGTGACTTCGGTTCGTCTGCGGATCTGCTCATTTCTGATTTGATCACTTAGAGATACACCAAGCATAGCTCTATCCAGCGCCCGCTGAGTGTCTCTGAGGTCTGGTCTGAGCCTTCAATATAAGGCCCATAGTCAATGTCCATGTCTCGGATCCATATGTCTTATTGGCAACAAGCACTTTTTGAAGACTAACTCTTCAGACACTAAGGCTTATAGCGCCAGTAAAATTATGTATTCATAGAATTTTACTCGACGGCCGTTCACTGCTGGGCAAAAGCCTCCTTATTTTTAACCTGCGTGGTCCTACACCGCTTGGATCCAGCGACTTCTCGCGATTCTCTTGATATTGGGGACTCAAAGTGCAGGAATGGCGACCCGGCACGAGAAAACGCAATGTCGGCAGACTTCATACCAGATGACCTGACAACATTTAGACGAGTCGCTGGGTTTTATTACAGATGAAAATACATTAAATAAGCAAAAGGCAGAATTTCTCCATTCGTTTGGCACGGGGTCACAAACACAGGTTTTTTTATGCACTTGAAGCAGAAATACAAATGGGAAGTATTTTTTACAAATTCCGTGTGGACCACAGATTTTTTCATGGGTAAGGTTAGTTGTATCACACAAACATATTTATTAAACGTACACTCTTCCTGATCGGGAAAATAAATTAATAGTTTCATCCCCGTTTCATTGAAAATGTACTCTTTGAGCTGTCGCAACTTAGTCACACTTCCCTCTATTTTCAAAAATTACAATTGGCTGCCTCACCTTCATACCAAAAATAAACATAAACATGGCATTTTATAGACTCTTTAGACCGTATAATCACACAAGATTGTTGGAAATATTATAAAAACGCAAATCTAACATTAGACACATAACTATAAAAACAAAAGCAATACTTAAAAAAATGTTCGTTACTTGTAAGTTGTAGTGTTTTGTAATAACCGCGTTTTTGGTTTGTCTACTTGAATCGGAGTTTAACCTAATTTCTCGATGTTTCAATCTCTGAATAACCCCTAATTTTAATGTATTTTATAGTAACGCGTTACACGATTTAAGGTATCTGATAGTTCCATAGAGTAAAGCTGCAAATAGACTTACAGCCGTTTTCACTAAACCTAGGAAACTCCTAAATCGAATGCTTAGTCCTAAGGTGACAGTTGTTGTAGGTGAAAACTGTCACTTATCGGCTAAGCATTCGATTTAGGAGTTTCCTAGGTTTAGTGAAAACGGCTGTTAGACTACCACGATGCTGTGTAGCAACCGTTAAGGGTTGCTAACTGCCCTAGTCAGTAGTCATTTAAATAAAATCTCACATATAAAACTCCTATAAGAAACGCCCGGACCGAATGATATCTGTGTATGTTCGGTAGGTCTGAAAGCATTTTTTTTTAATTTCCCCCAATGGCAAAACAACGTTTGCCGGACCAGGTAGTTAATATTGTAGAATCTTCTCCTAAGTAGTCACTTAACATATTCTGGTGAAATTGTATGGTGTAAAAATATATCTCGCTACTTAGTTATCTTCTAACTTTGAGAGCCTATGTGAAGCGCCGTAATGATAGCCTTTGGGGGCTCCTGGAAATTACACCATCCTCCATTTTTAATGCAACCACTAACCAGGCAAAGTGCGCATTTGAGAGTCTAGTTAATGACGACAGGGTATACGTTCTAAACACAACTGGACATTATTATAATTTAGTTGCTTAAGAATATATAGATACATGGGCAGTTGGAATTTATTTAATATGTATACCTAATATAGGTTATAACCTTATTGGTAGAATACCATTGACACCTTTAGACCCGGCGGACCGCGCGAAAAAATGTCGCCAGTTTATGGGAGTCATTAGTACCAACAGTATAAGGCCACGCGGTAGTTCGCTCAGCGGCGGCGGCGGGTATTTTGACAGATGACGTTACTGTTCGGATCGGCCTATCTTTACTATTTTTATCTATTTAGAATACACATAAACGTATTTACTTAATAAATTAGACACACACTATAACCAACTATAACGGTCCGATACTAAACAAGAAATATTTTCCGCAAAAAAAATTGCAACGGACGACAATCTTTTCGCTCCACATACTTTTAAATCAAAATATGGGAACACCTTGAGAGCACATTCTTTCAAAGAAAATAAAATCGGCCAAGGGCGAGTCGGACTCGCGCACCGAGGTTTCCGTACTACAGAGTTGATTTTATTTTTCCCGTAAAATATAAATTGATTCCTATTGGGGAACGGTATTTTTTCGTCAGTTTGCTCAATAAGTCGAAGACTATCGGGCATTAATAAGAAAAATCTGTTTAAGACTTTAAGATTACACAAGTAACGTAAAGTCCTAGTTTCATATGATACCCCACTCAATATTGTTATCTTATTTTGAAATTTCGGTGACCCAGTTTTCTCCCCTTTTTAAATAAAAATAAAAACAATTTTCAAATTTTTACGATTGTTATATGACGTCGGGTCACAATTACCAATAACTATTCTGAATTTCAAGTCGATAGCTTGAATAGTTACTGAAATAATCGAGTGTGACAGACGGACGGACGGACGGAGAAAGTCTCACCATAAGGGTTCCATTTTTACCATTTTGGTATGGAACCCTAAAAATGATTGACTATATGACTAGAACTGTACAACTATTGATTTTTTCTGGCTTCTTTAATACTTAGAAATTAGAATATTATGTTATATATTTGAAAAAACGAATGTTGTTACGGCAATTTCTCGAATTGGCCCAAGTAAGACGCTAGCCAATTTAAAAATGGCACTTCCAAATTAATCAAAGTTAATGGCAAACAACAAACAATACGCCATAATCTAGATTTGGTTACACTTGCACATTACAAAAACCATATCAAATCTACTTTGACGTGGTGTCATAGCCCATAAAGGCATTGACGCAAACAAGCGTTTTTGGACCTTTTTAGGGTTCCGTACCAAAAACGGGACCCTATTTAAACGCTGTCCGTCCGTCCGTCTGTCACCAGGCTGCATCTTTTGAACTTTGATAGCTACAGACTTAAAATTTTCACAGATGATGGCGCTATAACAACAAATACTAAAATATAGAATAAAATAAACATTGAAGGGGGCTCCCATAAAACAAATGTGATTTTTTACTCGTTTTTCAATTTGGCGGCAGGGGTGTTTAGTTCACTTTAATGCTATTAACTGACAACATTAAAAGAGTCGCGGAAAGGCGCTGGATACAAGGCAGAACCGTGTGGGCTAGAAATCATTGCAGAAGGCCTTTGACCAGCAATGGACGTCCGTCGGTCGGCTGAAACGAACGACGAACGTAGACTACTGAACTGAGAATTGGCCTTAATAGTATGGAACCCTCAGTGCGGGAGCCTGACTCGAGCTTGACTAATTTTGTTTTACTTTATCTGTACTAATAACATAAAGCTAAAGAGTTTATTTGTTTGTTTGAATGGGCTTATCTCAGGAACTACTGGTCCGAATTGGAAAATTTAATTATTTTTGTGTAGTTCCCTTTGGAGAGCTTGTGTTGCGTGCACTACGTAAACAGTCAAAGTTATGCAAAAATCATGTAAAGTTAAATAAATTATGTAAAGTTGATAATTTTACATAAAATTAAATTCATATTTCAGTTAAAGAAAGAAGAACATTCTTTAAAATATATGTACACAATATTCAATAGTGGGCAAAATCCTCTACATACCCCAAAAATATAAATATCTAAAATCAACAAAATAATATGTACGTTTTATGTTAATTGTTTGAAGTTGAACTTTGAAGTTTACGAAAGCAATAATAACATTTACATATAATAAAATTATAGCAAAAGAATGACATCATTCTCATTGCTAATAGAATGACAAATTTTAAGTGGGCTTCTTCTCAGTGCAGGGTGCGTTGGAACCCTCGTAAACTTAGTTTTAAGTCGACTTGGAGTTATCGCCATACAAATGTGACACATATAATACAAGAGCCTGTATATTAGGCCTATGTGAAATAAAGATATTTTTACTTGACTTGACTTACTTATTTATTACATAGATATTAGATACATGACTTACACAACTATACATACTTAATTTTTTGAACTTACTTAAAGCATGTGATTAGTAAGTAGTAAGGCATTAACATCTATAGCCTTTGTAGCCCATCACATGCTCCTAAAAAATTTGCTAATGCCAATTATTTACTTTTTTCCTTATGGATGAAATGACTTGTGATACACTCTGCTTTAAATCAAAATCTAAAAAATATTTCTCTAACCAATTTTTTTCCATGGTATTTTATCACCACAGAGATATAAAAATGCAGGAGATATTCTTCAGTGTGTGTTGTGCACAATGTTAAAAACTTAAGTGGCTGTAGGAAAACACATACTTTGTAAAACTAATGGATTTTGTAAGTTTATTATCCTATCCTACCCTACGCGACCTACTATATATAAACGCGAAAGTTTGTAAGTATGGATGGACTGATTTGGCGGAAATTTGGAACAATTAACACACATGCTACTTTTATCCTAGAAAAATCCATCGTTCCCAGAGGATTAGCGAGAAACCTAAATTCATAGGTGGAGCCTCTGGCAACAACTAGTTTACTATCTAATTATCTAAGTCATCTAATATATGAATTCTCTTACTCGCCTTGTTATCAAACTCCTATAAAGACACTCAAACAATTGTTATGAAGTTTTCTGTGTATGTTTGGTAGATCTGAGTTTTTATATCCCTAATGGAAAAACAACGTTTGCCAAGGCAGCTAGTAATGTACAGTGCGACAAGGCTATCTTAGCGCGTGGCCAAAATCGGAACGAACGCCGCTATCTTGTGATACTGCCTGATAGTTTGCTTTGTCGGTGTATTGCTATAGTATGTCGTGTTGTTTTTGCTTACTATTAACTATTTTAAACTAAAATGGAAGTAAAATTGAGGAGATTCTTTTTTTTTCTGCCTTTGTTCTATAAAAACACCCTCCTATCAATGTCCTTGAAGTGCCAAGAGAGCCTTGTCGGACTGTATATAAAATTTTTTTGTCCACGGTAGTTGTAACAAAACCTCTCCAAAATGGTTAGAAAGATGTTAGACTATATTGGATAGGTCTGAAAATAGGATGTAATTAATCTTTTTTCATACCCCTAGGTGAGAAATAATAATTAATATGGCAAGAACACTTGCCAAACCAGCCAGAGATTATAATAATGGAATAGTATCAGAGTAGGAATAAATGACTTACAAACTGCACATAGGAACCATGGTAATGGCAAACTCAAACAAACAAGCCATGTCTAGTGTTAGCCAAGAATTAATTCCACTGGTGTAGGAATGCGGTGGTTGGGTATCTATTCAGTCCCAGATCAATTATCAAGAAATGAAAGTTTCTTAGTTGAGACAAAGATGAAATTTAATTTTTTTTATTCAAGACAAAAAAAAATGCTATCTCTTAGCCTTATCTTTACATTTTGGATTACATTTTAGTAACATGAATAAGAAAAATTTCCTTGTCGATAAATATTTTGTTTGTCTTTTAAGCACTGCAAGTAAACTTCAACAAACAATAAGAGTTTGAACTGTTTCTAAGATTTATGAATACAGTTGTGATAACAATTAATTATTCTAATGACTTACCAAAAATATCGTACAGACTCGCCGAGTAACTATCGTAAAAATACGAAATAAAACCCATTTTGTCTTAACATATTATGATCACAACAAAGGTTGACAAAACTTTGTAACACAAACAACTCAAGTCTTTAATCCGAACAACCTACGCCAACAAGAAGCTCTAAAGGATCAGATTCCAGGCTAACGGTCGAACTATGCAAGTCCAGCAATTTTATAATTATTACGGTAATTACGGTAATTTTTTGCAATATGTGCGAATTACAAATATTTTGCTCAAATCAGTCAAATCACGAAATCAACATATGTCATAGTGACAATTATTGTTATCTGTCACATTGACATTAAAACAATTCCTAGGTCTGTGGTTAACTATCAGCAACGAATTCGACGAATCAATGACGAAATACGCTACGCTAAGAGGACGGGAAAGATGTGACGTAAATTGAAGCCAAA
Organism: Coenonympha glycerion; assembly: GCA_963855885.1. NCBI lineage: Eukaryota > Metazoa > Arthropoda > Insecta > Lepidoptera > Nymphalidae > Coenonympha > Coenonympha glycerion. The sequence continues at coordinate 4,000,787 of OY979631.1, forward strand.
AAATTCTTCAATATGGCGTCGTACATTTCAGTACCGTTGACAGCACATACCGCTGTCGGCCGCATAAATTAGCGCCATTTTACAATTTTGTCAAATTAAAAATCCGGGTTCAGGGCGGAGCCTATAAATGTATGCGTGACGTCAGTAAGTGCTGATCCTTTGATATGTTTAATCCATGATTCGAATACATACCTATAATAATAGGTCTTTACGTATAAAATTGCCGTTTTGTATGGAATATACTTATTTTTTCATAAGTAGTCACCCATGCAATCAAAGCAACTTTGCCAACGTATTGGCAGTTTATTGATGCCCTTCTTGTAAAAATCAGCTGGACGGGAGGCAACAATCTCTTCAAAGGCATTTTGTACTGCCTCTCGGGAATTGAATTTTTTGCCACTAAAAAGCTGTCTTGGAAAAGTCTGTAGGTGCAACGTCTGGTACCATAAAGGATGAGCCCCAAAGGAAGCCGGATTTTTAAGTTGTCAAATCTGTAAAATGGCGCTAATGTATGCGACCAACAGCGGTATGTGCTGTCAGAGGTACCGAAATGTATGACGCGCGACGCCATATTTGAGAAATGTTAGGTTTCAACATACGTCACATAGTTCCTGTCCTCTTAGCGTAGCGTATTTCGTCATTGCTACTAACACTAATCAAACTATGAGGTACTAACAAAATAATGTCAAACTCTAGTTTAAAGTAAACTATCTATGGTATTCAATTTTCAACATGTAATAATGTTCTGTGATTTTCAAATATTTTTAGTGTTTTTAGATTGTTTCTTTTTTCATTTTTTGGTTTTTGCGATTTGTGAAGATGAGTGATCATTATTTGTGTATTTTTATTTATTATATTCCAAATTAAAAAAAAGTTTTCATAGTAGTGTAAAGTTAACCCAAATAACTTGAGATCTGGGGCTGAACGATGGATCACAGTATAAAAGATAATTTGTGATGAATAACCACTAAACTCGTAGATAATGCAGTAGTTGATATAAAATTAGTATAAATTATGAACGAGGGTTACAACAGAATGTTGCTTCGGCGCAGATTTTGCAAGCGAGTCGTGCTTATGCTGACTGCATTCTTAGCTTCGTTTTACGTTTCTGTTCTGCTGTTTGGAGGCTTCAAAGGGCCTCAGGTGATGCGTCTCACTGATTTGAGCCGCTGCCCGGCTTGCTACGGCGTAACGGTATGCCCCGAACTCTACTCCAGTCAAATAACACTAGATTCTATCCGTTGGAATATGTTTAACGCTAAAAATGTTTATTACGGCTACACAAAATCAAATAGAAGGGTTGTATTAAAGAAATTGGCGCACGATTGGGAACTCAAGGAGTTTGATGACAAACTGTGCAGTAATTGGCATTTAAAAGGCAACTGTAAGCCGATTCAACTGTTGAACATGACAAATATCGATGAGAATCTTCTGAAATTAGTTGAGTACAACCTATCGTGGCCAGATACTGAAGCCAGGAAAGGACTGGTGATATGTCCGTATGCGTACAGTTTGTACAACTTGATCCAGCCCCTGTTGAATAACAGGCACGAGAGCTATAAGTCGGAGATGATAAATATTTGGACTATGCTCAGTATAAATCCTGAGCCTATTATTTTGCAGGTAAAAAGATCTACATGAAAACCATAGAAATTGATTTAGAATACACTGTACACCTGCCAGTGTTTCACTGTTCCCCTAAATCAGGTATAGTATGTATGAATAGGCATTTAGGCAACCGTGGAGCATCTTTGAATGAATCATCACTTTCCATCTGGTGATCACAGTCTCGTTCGTTCGTTCGTTCGTTCGTTTCAGCCGACGGACGTCCACTGCTGGACAAAGGTCTCCTGCAATGATTTCCAGCCCGCACGGTCCTGCGCTAGCTGTACAGTATCCAGCGCCTTCCCGCGACCCACCTAGCACACACACCTTCCGCGATCACAGTTTAGCTGTAGCTTATATAAATAAAATATCCCTTGGCTGGTTTTAGAGTTAACCCAAACATCTTGTAAATTTTAAATATTCTATGGTTAGATATTACTAGTAAAGTCCAGAAATATGCATCAGGGAAAACACTGACTTTTTGAGTTTTTGCCCATGGCTCCTGTGTGACTGAGTTCTTGCAGAAACCATGTGTTTTTCCAAGATAAAAAGTAACCTATGGATTCAGGACGCAATCTATTTCCTTTCCTAATTTTAGCCAAATTGGTTCAGTAATTGCAGCATGAAGAACTATCTAAAATATACACATTGATATACAGAGTGAAAGTTTGATACAATTTTTTCAGGTGATTCCAAAATCGAAAGGTTGGCCTGTACCGCCGTATGGAGGGGTCTGCGGGCGCCTGGAAGTGGTGGGGCACGAAGGGGAGCCTCTGTCCTCATTGCTGAATGTCGCTTGGCATACGAAGCTGAAGTACGCCCAGAAAATATTGAATGCAGCTATGGATTTCACTTTCAAACATGATAGGTAAACTTTCTTCATTATTTGTATCTTGCAATCAAATTTATTTTGTATAAGAGTGATTCTAGATCTAGATAGATTACCCAAGGGCTACCCAAAGTTATTCTTAATGGGACATTCTTGGTAATAAGCTGCACAGTTTGGGAAACCCTGACCTAGACTAAATTTTTAGGTGATGGATGGGTTGACTAATTTTTTGGCTGTTCAGCAAAGTAATACTTAACTTGTGACGCTGTTACGTACATCTTTGTATAACTATAATCGGCTATTAAATAATTGAATATCAAAACCAGATAGGTAGTTCTCCAAAAATATACAAATTCGAATTCCGTGCATATCAGCACAGTTTGTTATTTTTAGCTATCTGTCTAACTCTTTTCAAATTATTAGTACTAAAGTTATACATCTCTAATATTATTTTCTTCTTGCAGATTTCGTTTCTACCTTATGGACTGGTCACTTGATAACGTAGTTGCCAACAATAAAGATGAAATCACATTTGTGGATTTGGAAGATGTAGTGGTTCTTGATAAACACATATCACCAAAGAAAGATTTGCCAGATTGGTACCAGAGATACACTAGAGAGTTCATGGGAGCTGGTTTTACATTTTCCATAGATAACATGTGTAGACATCACTTAAGTGACCATAATCTATGGGCTGCTTGTTACGTTTTGGCCGGTGACGAAAATCCTCTCTTGTACCCTATACCTAGGGAGGTGAATTCGTCGCGTCCACACTTTGATAGACTGTTAAATACATGTCTGAATGGAGATGACCGGTTTCAAACAATCAGCAAACTACAGCATGTTATAGAAGAAATGTTGTCAGATGCAAAGATTGCAGAGTTAGGTGCTTTAAGGTGATAAGCAAGCCATTTAGAATCTCTGCCTTATAAATTATTTTATCTGTGATATCTTAATGGTGTGTAGGTAATGAATTGTGTGTGAGCATTGATGATAATACAATGGTGGTCGAAATGACTTTTTTAAATTTAAGTTTGTTAAGTTTCTTTTTTTTTAATACACATACATGTTTATTTTATGTTTAAATCTGATTATAATGTAATTATAGATAAATCTTTTACATAATATAATATGTAGTTTTACAGACTTCTTATACACCTAATTTTATAGTAAAAGGTAAAAAGGATTTCGTTTTGTTTCAATAGAGCTCGCTTTTCTGGTTGTGGCCATTTTTTCTACTTGTCAATAGATGGCGATAAAATATTAATCCATTTCAATTTTTTTATCCGTCACTAGATGGCAGTAAAGACTATAAAGACCTTTGATCAGTAGGTACATAAAGACTCGTGCCCACATGCCACAGAGGTAACAACTTTTACTTTTTTTAATCTTAAGCCTAACTTCACTTTAGTTGCCACAGAGTAGGTAATTTTTATTTATGGTTTTAACCTATGAGATATCAAAATTATGGAGACGCCTCCATTAATTTATTCTAGCCTAGACTTGCGTAACATGCGGCTCCATTATGAGCACCAAGATTTGTTTGTCAAAAGTTCATGTACCGAGTTACTGGCCTAAGTAACTCCATCTTATACACGACTTGACTGATTAAAAAGATTCCGACGAATTGAGAACCTCCTCCTTTTTTTGAAGTCGGTTAAAAATAGACAAGTTAAATTAGGTGGCCAGTCCATATTATTTGTTTGTTCTACTTCTATCTTAGATAAAACTTCTAGGCAGTGGTCTGTGGTTTTAACTGAGTGTCAACTGTCAAAACTCTAACTGTCACGTACAAATGTCCAAGTGATTATATACTCTTTGCAAATGTCAATGTCACACGAAAATGCGCGATGTGATGATGTGATGCGCGATGATCAAGGAGTAATAGTGTTCTGTGGCGATGATCATCAGCGGTTAATTGCGGTTAATTTTCTTGACATAAATTCTGTAAAATAAAATAATATGTTAAACAATTGGCAATAGACAAATTGATTAGTACACTAAGATTCAACGCTAACATAATATGAGTGACTCCGACTCTGAAGATGAAAACGTGATTCGGTATGGCACTCCGCTAGACCCATATGAAGAAGGTAGGTAAATAACAAACATTAAGGTTCCACGCTAACATAATTATGAACTATGAATTTATCTATGTTAAAATCTGATTGTGGTGTAATCTATTTCCATTCTAAATATCAGCACAATCGGTTTCGTAGCTGTGGCTTGGAAGAGAACTTCCCCCGGGTGAACTTCAATTATACACAAATTCTGCGGTGAACATGGATTTTCCGGGATAAAAAGTAACCTATGTAATAATCCAGGATATGGTCTAGCTCTACTCCAATTTTCAACCAAATCGGTCAAGTAGTTGTGGCGCGAAAAAGAAACAAACATCCAACCTCTCAAATCACACCACAACACAACCTCACAGACACACATCAATTTTCACCTTTATACATATATCCGTGCATATAATATATAATTATAAAGGGAGGTTTAGATTAGCAACAAAACTTGCAGAAGTTGACCCATTAAAGCTATCACTGCAGTGTAAAAAGTCACGTCAAGCTCACTAAACAGAAGAATTAGCTTTCAGAAGTCAACTTCTGCAAATTGTGCCACTACTGTATATCTCTCTTAATATTAATATTGTGATCTCTAACAGATGAAGTTCCATCAAAAAGGAAGTTCCAGCAGCAGGCAGATCAATATGCGGTGGACGCGCACGGCCGCCGCAGGTTCCACGGGGCTTTCACTGGAGGCTTCTCGGCAGGGTTTGGCAACACAGTCGGCACTCAGGAGGGATGGACGCCAAGCAGCTTTAAGAGCTCACGCTCGGAGAAGGCACAAGCTTCTGTATGTACTATAATTTGATGACAAGCATAATTTAAATTTAAAGTATATCATACAATCTGTTGCACAAAATTTATTTCCTGAATCTATTTGCTTGATTGTCTACTATATAAAAATAAGTCGGGTTTTCCTTCCTGACGCTATAACTCCAGAATGCACGAACCGATTTCCACGGTTTTGCAGGCTCTGTGAGGTTTATAGCAAAGAAAATTCAGGAAACTAAAAAAATTAAAAATTAAAAAATGTTACATAAAATGAAGCCATCTGGTGGCGAAACGGAGTTCGCCGGGTTTGCTAGTATCAAATAGTTTTGATGGACTTATTAAACATGACGCTACAGTGTACAACAAGCATCCAAATAGCAAAAAGAATGATTACACCTTACTTATTATTTTAATACAGTACTTGACTGCGATCTCATTTGATAGTAACTCTCTGTAAAAGAATTATTGCTTACGTTAATTAATTTTCACAGATAAATGTGGATACTGGTATATATAGTTATATATTTGCTTCTTTATCGATATTCTGTGGACCCCATACTAGGTGTGAATAAAGAATATATTGTTATTTGTTAATATTGTTCATGTTATATCAAATATATGTAGATTTCTGTTTAATTATGGTCAAGAAACTGGATCCCAGATGGATGGATAAAACCAAATATTTTTTAAATGTAGAACCAGAAGCCCGAAGACTTCATGGATGAGGAAGACCGCTCTGAGTTTGGCATCGCGCCGCGCAACATGCAGACCAGCCAGGAGTTCTCCGGCCAGAAGAGGGCCAGACCATGTGGCTTTCATGATGGACCTATACCTGGTAAGACTGCGGCTGGTGTGGTGTTTGGCAATCATTTTTGGAAAATTTTGTACTTTCAGTAGCCAGTAAAGATTTGATGACGAAGTTCAACTAAAATGTAGGGTAATCATAATTATTTTCATTTATCATGACCTGACTATAATTACTGAAAGTCATATGCAATGCTCCATGGTTCAACAAAACCTCCGAAGTGCACCAATACTTCGCCATGCCAACCGTCAAAGATGAAATAGAAAGATCAATTGAATCTTACAAAAAGAGACTAGAACAACATAAAAACAGTCTGGCTGTCAAACTCCTCAACACCAGAGAGTGCACAGTTCGCCTAAAAAGGACACAACTGGCCAACATTGATTAAGACTTTTTTTCAAATAAGGGATGCTGCATTATTGGATGTGCTAAACCCAAAAAGACTCAACATTATAGACCTCAAATCTGATTATGGTCAAAAGACTGATCTCAGATAGAGAGACAAAACTAGAGAAAAAAAAAAATTATCATGACCATCCCATTAATATCATGGTTTTAGACTTTTTTACAATCTATAAGTTACTTGACTACAATCTCTCTTGATGGTAAGTGATGATAAATGATAATGCAGCCAAAAATCATACTAACAAGTCAAGTCAAGTCAAATGATTTATTTCATTTAGGCTCATTTTACAAGCACATAGAAATAGTCAAAATCTAAACTTAGTAACTTGAAAGCTCCAAACACATTGGCACAGCATCATGCAGGAACTCTAAATCGCTTGACCTGGCTGCTGGTTAACTAGGCAAGGGCCAAGACTCCCACTTGAGTCAAATTAGAAATTATGAAATTCTAAAGATCTCTGCTACGAATTGCTTCAGGGAGGTTCTAAAATATTAAGTTCTCTTCCATAGTATGAAAGAATGTATTAAAATTTACTGCTCAGCTGCAGATTGGCGGAAATATGTGTTTATCCCACTTCTGATGCAAGTGTCTGATTCACAGGAGAGCCAGTACTGGAGCAACTGGTGCGCGCGGTGCACGAGACGGCGGCGGTGAAGATGCTGCGCAAGATGGGCTGGAGGGAGGGGCAGGGGGTAGGGGGCCGGCTCACGCGCGCCGAGAAGAAGAAGAGCAACGAGCAGCACAAGGTGTACGGGTGTTACATGCCCCCTGAGATGAGACAGGTACTTAGTGTTGCCAGCAAGTGGTTCAAGTTTTGAAACAAAGGTTATTTTCGGAGGGTATCAAGCAGGGGGCTATGTGAAAGAAATATTGTATATATATTTGAATAAAATATACGAAAATCTAGAGTGAAAGCTTCTCTTAGTAGTGAACAGAATGGGCGCGAAAAGTAATGAACTCGTCAGCGCAAGCTTACTGAAGACAGCGCCATCTATCGAGTGATGGTATTGGATCCACACATGAAAATATAAAGTCTAAACTACGAAACCTGTCCGATAATCTACAAAAATCTACAAAGTGGTCCAAGTATAAATAAGTGCTGCACACATAGGCTTATGGACGACGGGTGAAATACAAAATTCACGAAAAAAGTGTCCCGAGAAAATCTACATAAATGAGGGTACATGAGAATTTTTATAAACAAACTAAAACATTGTAATTTATGTCTTAAACCATTACTATACAGCCTTATTTTCAAACACGAGACTGAAATGCGATTGTATGTCTTTTTACGTTTTGTATGTCATTCGGTTCGGACACTTTTTAGCGCTGACCCTAACTCCTTATAGTTTTATAACTCAATGGCTGCACACAATATTATCCAAATTGGTTCATGCTGTATAAGACACTATAAACTTCGAATAGTTTTGCTAGCATAATGGCTAGAAGAATTATGGTAGAAAAACTCTACACCTTAGCCCCGAAATCTAATACACTGAAGAATGATACATTGTTTTATCTTTTCAGGAATCCACGCAATCCTCAGAAGGTTCGGACTCAGAGTTCGAGTACGAGACTTTATTCGCTCCAGACGACTATGAGCCGTATATCCTTCACAAGAAGAGCGATCGCTTCGGTTTGGGCTACAAAGGGCTGAGTCGGCACTCTGTTCTGGGCAACTTGGGGAGCGCGGAGAGAAGTCATTTGGTCATGAAGGAGAAAGGAAAGAAGGTACCTTTATAGTTTTTATACTAGAGTACTTACATAGTAACACACCACCTCCATAAATTTCAACTTTTTAGTAAGGTAGTTTATACAAACAAAAATGTTAATAAAGTAGTAGGATTAGTTTTGATAGTGACGTCACTATACAGCTATCTCTATCTAATGAAGATTATTAATTTGCTTAAAACTTTTTGGTTATTTGCTCGATTTCATGTTCCTTTCAAAAATGAGATAAATAAATCAATATATTAATTTGAGTAAAATAAAATACCCTATTCAGTTGCAAGATTCCGCGCGAACAAAGGTTCATCGCAATCTCTATTCTATGGTTTGCTGACTGTCAACGTAAAAATGAAGACACTTGATATTCGCCATTTTGGCGCTGATTGTTGCGTAACCTGGCGTGAGCGTCCATGGAACTAAAATATAATGACATTCAAAACGACGGTCACTAGCAACGAATGTCAATTTAGTACCGTGGACGTTCGAGGGAGGCGCTTCAAATCGGCACAAAAAGGAACTGTCAGATGATTAATCCATAGAATAAAGATCAGTGTCGCAAGTTAAATAAAAGCTTGTAATATAAACTTGATAAAAGGTTTCGATCCGCGGCCAAGCGTTCGGCGTGGGCGCCTTCGAGGCGGATGACGACGACATCTACGCCACAGAAGACATGTCGCACTATGACTTCGCTTTGGGGAACCCCACGGAAAAGGCGACGCCGAAGAAAACTGCTGAGAAAGGGTCCACTGTGAGTAACAGATAGTATTTATTGCATTTATTAAAGTGAGACTTTAATTACATCGTCTCAAACTTTTTCGTCTGTGTGTTGTATGTCGCGTGACGGTCGGCCGCGGAGTAGGGATAAAGTGAAAGGCGCTCGTCAGAGCAGCCAAGGCCACAAAAGTTTCACTTTTACTGTAGTTTCATAAATCCACACAATCCTTTTTTATGCTTTTTTGCACACATACGAAAAGAAAAGTGTAAAAAAGACTCAACTGATTCTTAACTATGAATTTTATTATGAAAGCTTATAGAGGTTTAACGATAAATATCTGGGTGACCGAGCTTCGCTCGGTGGCCAATAGATGGCAGCAATAGTCATATATTTTTTTTGGTAAATTCGACATTTTCTAAAAATGAATCTTAGCTAGATCGATTTATCGCCCACAAAACCCCCTGTAAACTAAATTTCATGAAAATCGTTCGAGCCGTTTCCGAGATCCAGATTATATAGAAATATATATACAAGAATTGCTCGTTTAAAGGTATAGGATTAATAAAGATCTTCTAATCTTAAAGTGCCTCACCCGCGTTCACACGAATATTGTAGTGGAGGGGTGTTTATTTTGTGGGATCGTCTTATATTATAAACATTAAACAAAATGTTCTTTGAAAGGTCCATAAAAAAAAATCTTCACTCATCATTGTCCAGCCCAAAGCCTTGGTCCTTAAAAGCTGACATTTCATAGAGGCTCTGTGTGTAATATAGACAAGGGATAAGGAAATCTTTTTGGAACTTCCCACCCGAAGGTTGGCTCTGATACACTAATCTTGGTTGCAGGTGCTAGATGGGTTCGTCAAAGCAACGAAGCCCCTGCCCTCGGTGCCGTCGTACCCGCCGCCGGCGCTGCCGCGCGACTTCGCCCCCCTGGCCGCGGGGGCCCGGCGCTCCAGGTTCGAACCCTCCACCGCGCCGCAGAGGGATCAGGGTGAGGAATATTTCACTGTAGCTTTTAATCTGCGGGAAATTAACAGTTTTTTGAAGTGATAACATCTTAACGCACTTTGGGCATTTTTGAGAAGGGTACGTAAGAACAATTCAACTCGCACCTCTGTTACCGTAACCGACACCTCTGTTTGAGATGGGAAAACTTACTATAACTAACACCTGTGTTGAGTCTTTACTTGTTTTGCCACGTCTTTTTTAAATTAAACAGTTTTGGGAAGATTTTAACACCAGAAGATAGCACAGGGGCCTTATTCTGTATCGTTCACTTAGTTAGTTAGTAACCCTAACTGGGTTATTAACTAAGAAAACGAAGGCAAAAATCCTATTTTTGCACAAATTACCAACCTAGGTCGGTATGGTATCATATCAGTATACCATGCTAGTTGCTATCTTGTACAAAAAGAATACAAAAATAGGATTTTTGCCTCCGTTTTCTTAGTTAATAACCCAGTTTGGGTTACTAACTAACCAAGTGAACGATACAGAATCAGCACACTGATGAGAGAAGTAACTTATAAGGGAACCCACTATAGAACCAGGGAATCGCAAACAACAACAATTATGGCATATTTGAAAAAAAAAAACAAGCCAGGAACATTTCATTGTATCTGAATACATTTTGAAATGTAATCTTGATACGGATGTTGGCCTGACTAGAAAGTGAAAGCAGTCTGTGGCTGACTAAAACAAAAAAGCTTTTTTTTGTCAGGTCTAGGCCGTCACGAGCTCACGGCCGAAGCCCGCGGTGCATTACTAGGGGAAGTCCCGTTACCAAAGACAAAAGAACCAGAGACACCTACAAAAACGCAGGAGAACACGATCACGAACTTGCAGACACCGAAGAACGCAGAATTGTCCAAATTGTTGAACAAAAATATCACATTCGTGTCGTCGAATAGCGAAACGAATTCGTCGCCCGATTTCATTTCCATTAAGGTAAGTCTTGAAATAGAATATTTAAATGTTATATGCAGGGGAAAAGTAAAACACTACTGCTGAAAATAATAACTTTCCACACGCTAAAACATATTGAAAAGGCAACTTTTTGAGCGAATGTATTAAAAATTATTTTATTACAGGATTCCGGCAAAGAACTGCAGCCAAAGATCTTCAAACCATTCGCTAGCGATCCGCTCAAACAAGCCAGATACGAGACTTACTTGCGGGACAAGGACAGCGCCATGTTAGAGCGGGACAGAGACGCGGATAGACTGAGCGAGTGGGAGAGGAACAGAGAGATGGTCGAGTTCGAGCAGGCGGCCATCTTGTACAGGCCGCTGAGTGGAGCTATGGGGGACAGGTAGGAGATCATTGTAACTGAAAACTTTTAAACCAATTGTACTTCAATACAAGTGGGAAAAGGATAGCGTTATGCTAGAACGGAACAGAGATGCGGCTAGACTGAGTGAGTGGGAGAGGAAATTAAGAAAGTTCTCCCAAAAGATGCTCCAAAATTTCCATGTGTCTAATTTTTATCGGAAACAATGGATGTAATTGTAGTTTTTGTGTTCATTTGTCGGTACTAATAATATCCAAAAGCGCTCAGAACGGATTTTCGATAACTGGCTTAGTTTTTGAGTAATTAATGCTTTTATCTTCCTTTCCCACAAATATCCTTTCCAACGGTGCATGTCGCACCCACCAAAGCATTCGCAAGATTGAGAAAGACAAAATAAATGAGTGTAAATGTACTTGCGGGAAAAGGACAGCGTCATGTTAGAGCAGAACAGATACGCAGATACTCGTAGACTGAGCAAGTGGGAGAGGCACCAATATTATTTTCTTTACTTGCAGGTTTACTCACGCGTCCGAGCCGGATGATGCTACGAACCCGCTGAGCACGGTCGCCAGGAGCTCGGCGAACTACGGGCTCGCCACTCCGGAGCAGATCGAGGCGGCCAAGATGGGCGCTTACGGCGCCGTCACCAGGACCGAGGCCGCGTGGCGACCGGAGGCTATCGTCTGCAAACGGTTCAATGTCCCTGAGCCGGGGGGAACGAGGTTTGTAATCTACATAAATCTACTTTAGGGTTCTAAAGGTAAAATAAGAATCTAAGGGTAAAACGGGACTTCGCTATCGCAGTCCGTTCGTCCGTCCATCCGTCTGTCACCAGGCTGTATCTCTTGAACCGTGATAACTAGACACTTGAAATTTTCATAGATGAAGTATTTCTGTTGCCACTATAACGACAAATACTAAAAAATATAATATAATAAGTATTTAAGAGGGTTCCCAGGCAACAAATAAAATGAAAATAGCTTACTGTTACCATAACCAAATATAACCAGGCCCTAGATTGTGTAAGAAAAACGTATTTATCAGCATCGAAATTCTATCGTAATAATCATTTTTGTTTTATTACAGAATTGAACCAAAAAAAGATGGAAAACTCAATGTGTCTTACTCCATTTTCTCCTACCTAGAATCCTCTGTGCATGACAAAGAGAGCTTTACTAAAGAACAGGGGAAATTCAGTGGATCTAAATCTTTGAATTTCGAACATAAAGCTACAAATCAAAATAATCGAGAAAGACAAATAATAGATAAAACTTCTAATAGTATTCAAACATCAGATAGTACAAGTAAACAAATAACTAATCAAATTAAAGTTATCAATAACATAAGTGAGGTAACGCCTAATAAAAGAATGACTGTAGTAGATCTGTTTCTAAAGGAATCCGAAAAAGATTTACTGAATAAACAAATCGGTAACGAAGTTACTGAAACTATAGAGAAATTCGATAAAATAGATCTTTATAAAGCAATATTTCTAAGCGATAGCGAGAATGAAGATTTAAATGAAGAAATTAATATTATAGGTAAAAGTGATGATGATTTTGTAATGAAACCAAAAAATGTTGAACGCAACACGTCACCACCTAGAGGTATATTCGCGAATATAGATTTTGATGAAATCAACGCTTGGAGACGACCCGATAAAGATGACAGCAATAAGACAAAAACTGTTGAAGATAATAACAAAACTAATATCAGTACAAACAATCAAACGAAGAACGAAAATGTATCTCATGAATCAAAAGACAAAACAGAAGATGTTACCACTGATGAAGCTGAAACTTATGGACCTAAAATACCAGAAAGTCTACAAAAAAGATTGCAGTCTTCAGAAGTACAAGAAAAAGATAATTTTAAACCGATATTCACAAAGAGAGCCAACTTGGAAGAAGATTCTTCGTCCAGCTCCGACTCGTGGGTGGAAGTGAAAAGTAAATCGAAGAAAGAAAAGAAAAAGAAAAGTAAAAAGCAAAAATCAAAACACAAGAAAAGCAAACACAAAAAGAAGCATTAGAGTAAGGTTAATTTAATTCAGATAAGGCTGTTCAATTTTAAAGCCAATAGTGTTATAACAAGAGCAAAATATTAAAAAGAGATAGCAAAATTGATAAAAAGTTATTATGTCCATATCTTACCCCTGACAACATATTTCTATCGTCCATATCCAACCACTAACAACATATGTCTATCATATAATTTGGTGATAAAGATTGCAAAATTGACCAAACATAAATCATCAAACTGTTTTTGGCTCAAATCTTATAATTGCTCATATTTTCCATTACATTCTAGTTAAATATGGAATTCTAATAAAACATCATGTTACTTTCCTTTCCATCTTAATTCACTACTTTTACATAATATTATAACTGGTCTTGCCTCTTAGTATATTATTTCCATTTTGTTACTCTTATTCATTCTATAATTCTATAATTACGTAGCAGCTAGAAGTCTATATTTTCATATGCCACCTCCATTTACTGTAGCCATCTTAAACTGCGTGTCATAAAAATGTGGGTAGACATAAAACATTTCAGGATTAACTTTTTTTCAATAATACCTGTCACTAATTAGATGTTTGACTCCAATTTTTTTATCACTTTATAATAAACTAGGATAAACATAATGACGTACACTGAATTAAAAACTAATTAAATCGATCAAATAACTAAAAAGTTATAAGCATTTAAAGATTTCTAATTAGACAGAGATAGCGACATTAAATTCACACCTCACAAAAGCCATAGTAGCTTCCGTTTTACGAAAAAGGGATAGAATACCCTCCCGCTTAAAAATTTAAATGCCTATAACTTTGTAAATGTTTGTTGGATTTTAATTTTTTTTCAGTATACGATATTATTTTTATCCTAGTTAATTATAGAGTAATAATGTTTATCAAATTCAAAAGTAGTGTAAAATACCCAATTAATATTGTGTGCCAGGTGCGCCGATGTATATTATGCCTATACAATGCAATTTATTATTTTAATTGAAACAATCATAAAAAAAAACGATGAAATTAATATATAAACGGTATTTATATAAATAACTCATAAAATATTGTAAATAAATGAATTTAATAAATATTTGATATTTTTATTTTGTTTTCTTTGGGATTACTTTTGTTGTTTAGTGATTATTATTATTATATTAGGCTGGAAATATAGTAGGCTGGAAAGTAATGCTATAATATGGAATCCACATGAAGCCAAATACATAGATTTAGTTGAAAAAATTCAGAAAAAATTTATTCGGTGGCTGTACAGGAAACAGTACGGATATTCCGTTGGGTATCCAACAATATATCCTAGCATGTTCCTTCTAGGAATGGTGGGATATGATAGGTTGGAGCTTAGACGTACTGTTGCCCTAATTATGAATGTAATAGATCTATTCCGAGGTCAAAAAAGCAACTCATGCGTGCTAGAGGCGATAGCTTTGCATGTACCGGATGGGTATGCAAGTGCGCGTCGTCGCAGACTATTTGCGCCCCCGTACTGCAAAACTGAGATGGCGAAGCACGCGCCAGTAGCTCGGTCACTGCGCTTGCTCAATGAGCTAACCCGTAGGTATCCAGAGTTGGACGTATTTCACACCCCGCTGCGACAGCTTGAGCGAGCGCTCAAGTTGATGATAGAAAAATTATGACATCTTATATTTTCTTAATTGCTAAATTTAATTTTGAATGTTATGATGTTAAGTAATAAGTAATTTTATAGACTAAAGAATTTATTGTGAAATTTTATTTTTAATGTGATGACTGAATATTGTTTAATTTAATGAATGTGTGACCCAGGGAAACGTATTGGATTTTTCTGTAATGTGTTCCTGGTTATGTAATATAAAATAAATAAATAAATATTAGTAGATTTGCAAAATGACAAATTTATAAAATAGTGCTGTGAATAGTGCTTAGGTACACAACAATTATTCAATTCAAATGTTTTGATACAATATGAAAATTACAACCTGCCCCAAACAACCTGCCAAGTTGAACCTGGTGTTAGGGTTCTGTATCCAAAGGGTAAAACGGGACCCTATTACTAAGACTCCGCTATCAGTCCGTCCGTTTGTCACCAGGGTGTATCTCTTGAACCGTGATACCACTGACTCTTGCACAAAATATGCATTTCTGTTGAAATACTAAAAACAACAAAATAAATATTAAAGTGGCTCCCATGCAACAAACGTGATTTTTTGCTCGTTTTTTGTCAATGATACAGAAGCTACAATATTACCCTACATAAATAGTGGTAGAAAGTAATCGGAGCTTCTACGTGATAATCTTGCTACATTCGTGTAATGCATTTAAATATTTTTTATTGAAAAAAAAATTATCTACATGCATTGATGTTACGGAACCCTTCGAGCGCGAAACCGTCCTCGCACTTGGCCGATTTTATTGAAACAAGCCAAAAGAAAATACAGACGAAAATCCCTTCACGAAGAAAAAATAATGAGTTTCTCCTAAACTAAACTAGTTAACAGAATGGGCATGCCTGAGGCACGCATGCAATCACGTATTTGGGTATTGAACTCGTTAGCGCGACGTAACTGAAGTCAGCGCCATCTATCGAGCATTGGGTGAAACTTTGTTCTTTCCGAGTGTCCCACGGGCCATTTTTACATAATATAGGTACTTTTCGTGGAAAGTGGCATTTTCCATTAGACTCGATGGTGTAGATAAGTAGTAAGTATGTACTTGAGCAGTTGGCGCCCGTACTATAAGAGCCCGTGGAGATAAGCTGTAAGATATTTGCATTACTTTACTCTATGGATATTTGCGCGCCAAACCCGAAAGTCGCAAACGATACACCCACGCACGAAAAAGTGTTTACAAACGAATATTACATCAGTCAGACGTAATCACAACGTTTTTGTTCCACGCAATTCGTGCGTAGTTATAAATATTGGTGAAATAATTACACAATACGTCGAAAGTGTAGGTGTCGAGATCACCACAAGGTTACGCGGTATGATGGCGGGAAACTCAACGAATCACTGTAATATAGAGAGAGGAACGAACTTTGGCGTAACGATAATACAACATTGAATTGAAAATACTGTTTTTTAAAATGAGCCTACGTCCTATATAGTACTTCTTTGTTTCAAAAATATACGAGTAGACGTGCAGTCTATGTGTAGTGTGTACGTGATTTTCATGAAATATTTTTGTAGAGAATATAGATTTCCATCGAAATACTAAAACAACAAATGTTTCCGCGTACATTGCATGATGACTAGGATCATACAAAATTCTTTCAATTTCAAAAGTGGCAATGGATATCGTATTAATTGAAGTAAGAATTCCATCAAGTTATCAATAATACCGATGCGAGAAAATGAGAACAAGCGAAAGCTACATGTGCTAGAAAGAGAGGTATAAACTGTCAGAGATTATGAGATGGAGCTCATTTTATATGGCAATTTTTAAGGCGTTAGAAAGAGATGTCTAGAAAACAGTACAATAACATCAGATTCCCCCTTCGTGATTGGACGCATGCGTCATAAGATTATACAGGGCCGTATTATAGAGATTTATATTTAAAGACTAAAGTGAAGAATAAGTTGTTACAAGGCCACGAGTATAAAAAAAAAACCGGCCAAGTGCGAGTCGGACTCGCGCACCGAGGGTTCCATACCATAAAAGAAGTAAAACATTGAAAGAATCACTTTTGTTCATGAATTTACGAGTATAATTTTCATGTAGGTACTTTTGTTAGCAAACCGCAAACGTAACTTTGTTTTTGGTGGTTTATTGTTATTTTTTCGACAGTTTGCTCAATAAATCCAAAACTATCAGGCATAAAAATAAATAAAAATTGGTTTTAGAATACACAAGTAACGCCCTTTCATATGATACCCCACTCAATATTGTTATCTCATTTTGAAATTTTATCGACCCAGTTTTCCCCCCTTTTTAAATAAAAATAAAAACAATTTTCATATTTTTACGATTGCTATGACGTCGCGTCACTATTATCTATAACTATTCTAAATTTCAGGTCGATAGCTTGAATAGTTACTGAAATAATCGAGTGTGACAGACGGACGGACGGACGGACGGAGAAAGTCTCACCATAAGGGTTCCATTTTTACCAAATTTGTATGGAACCCTAAAAATTAAAACGCTCCATTCTTCAATGTTTTTATTAATGTATATGTGTGTGATCTACAAAGAGAAACAGTCACGTTTTTATTTTAAGAATGAATTTTTCATAAATGGTTACAATTCTTATAAATATTTTATGCTTATGTACTTATTATTTATTTGGTTGTCATAGATTTCAACCGTAAGAAACTTTCCGTCCTATAAAATTTTCAATACCAATTTTTGACGTACTGTTTACAATACGGCCCTGGCAGAATACAATCAGCTGTTTGTAATGACAGTTCCTCTGACAAATACAAAATGGTTGAAAACTAAAGTTGGCAAACAAAGGAAGGCAGCGTAAAAGAGGATTTTGTGTCGAATAAACTATTTTATTGAGTGAAAGTTAGCTAGTTTAGTGAGTGATAAGTGTTTCGTGCGCAATGTTGGATTTGGAAATCGTCCCGGAGCGTTCCCTGGGCTGCGAGGCCTGGGAGTTCGTTCTAGGTAAGATCCCGCGTATGTTTATGAATTACGTCAAGAATTTGCGTTGTATTTCTATGGGACGGGGCTTATGCAATGGTTTTTTAGACGAGTTATCATTTAACCAGGGTTTAACACCCACTGCGCCCTGTATTTTAGGGTGGCATTGATTTTTTTCGAAATGTCAGCCGACCCTTTGTTTCGTCTGTGGCAATGTTTATTTTTTTTCGTTACACTTGACCATGAAATCTTTGCTATGTTTATTCATAGTTTTTTTTTATTATTGCAATTGTTTTATTATTCTATTAACCGCTGGTTGGCTTAACGACCTATATTCCTTGCGTTTAATATGATATCTTACTGGCGCAATTATTGCTGACGACCTGATTTACTTTGAATAATGATAGGAAAACTTTATCATATTTTATTAATTTACTAACAAGAAACTTAAATTTAAATCCTACATGGTTTCTTCTAAATAAAATTTGCTCAATTTAGCATTATTCCTATAAAAAAAATACTAAACCACTTAACATTTGTTTATTATCTATGCCATATTAGTTTTTAGTAAAATACCTACTACCTGTGCCCGTATTCTGTATCTCGGTGCCTATCAAAGAATGATAGCCACTGGCATCTGTTTTTTATCCATTGGAAGTTTGCTATGAAATAAAATAAATATTTCCTTTGCAAAACTTCAATGGATGAAAAACATTTGCTAGTGGCTATCATTGTTTGATAGGCACCAAGTCACGGAATAGGTACGCTGAAATGCCCCTTGTTCTATTCTTCCTTATTCCTTGTCTACATAATATAGTGTAGGTACATCTTAGTCCTGTTATTTGATTCGAAAGAAAAGGGTTACCTTAGGAAAGGTTCCTGGGACTTTTTAAAATGAAATTTCAGTATCAATAATTACTAGACCATTTAATTTATTTATAAACATTACTAGATTTGAAGAGAAAGCAGAAAAGTATTTGGTATTGATTAAGTGTCTTTTTGTACTCTGATATAAAAATCAAAAACATATATTTTCCTGAGTATCTTGTGTGTGTGTGTGTGCCATACACAAATTTAATGAATGGACTACAAAGTGGCGAATTAAGCTAAATGAATCTAAATTGATGCATGTAGACTTTACCAACAAATTACCAAAATATCATCCGATTTACCTAAATCGGCAACTTATACCCCACTCAAATACATCCAAGTACCTAGGTATGACGCTAGATGCAAAGCTCCGTTGGAAAGCTCATGTAAAAAAGAAACGCGAGGAGCTAGAATTTCGCTACAAAAAAATGTATTGGCTTATAGGAAGGCACTCAAAACTGTCAATACATAATAAACTATTGCTATATAAGCAAGTTCTGATGCCTCTGGGGGTGTACCAAACCGAGCAATATGCAAGTCATTCAGAGATTCCAGAACAAAGTACTCAGGGAAATAGTTAATGCACCGTGGTATGTTAGAAACGACGACCTCCACAGAGACCTGAATATGGAGCTCGTAAATAAAATAATTCAAAAATACGCAGAGGCTCACCATCTTCGACTTCGTCACCATGTAAATCCGGAGGCTGTTAAGCTTCTCGATTACACGGCCATCAAAAGAAGACTTAAACGAACGAAACCGTTCGAATTAGTGTAAAAGTGCCTTGCAGTGTGTGTCAGTTTTACAGTGCGTGTGCAACTTAAGTAGGTCACAAGAGCAATGTGAACCTCAAAAATGCAGTGTAGTGCAAAATAGTATTGTGTGTAGTTACATACTTTTTGGGGCACAATAGAAATAGCGGACTCTAAGTAAAATAGAAAAAACTAGGGACAGTTATTGGACTGCAACTTAGATCTAAGAAAATAATCAGTATCCATTTAGCAATGGTACTTTATAATAAGGAAAAAAAAAAAAAAAAATCTTGTGTGTGGGGATATTAAAATTCCAGCAGGTACACCACTTACTAGAGAAAAATGTATTCCATACTTTTTCCAACCATATTCTTGTATAACAATATCTTCTGGATTTAATTTATCTTTAGCTATTCTAGTCAACATTGGTTAGTTGATTCCTGATTTGCGTCAGTCAATCGCGGGACCAAATTCGCTAGCGATTACGATAACGATGAATACGTTTTTCTTACGCAATCAGACCCCTGATCTGGAGATTGACTATGGACCATTGGGCTTTCACTGATTTTAACAAATTGCTAAATGTAGTGAAATATCTATTTACATGTAGCAGGTACATATTATTTACAAACAGTATTTTTGGCAGGGATCAACAATTCAACATTCAACAATTTAGTTTTTACAAATAGGTGAATGGTGTCTCAACTTATAAAATGAAAGGAAATCTGAAGACAAAAACTAGTTTAAAATAAAACAGCAAAAGTTGGTTTCAATAACAATGATAAACAACAGAGGTTGATGACCTCTGGGACAGCTGTACACATACTTGTAAATATGTTGAGAGATCTAGTTCATAGATTAATGATCTCTTTGTTGAAAAGCAACTACTTGTTCATACCTTTAAAAAGTTATCCAGCCAAAGTATCACAGGAATCAATATTCACAGATTTGGAGCTATTGAAATCCAATACTTAGGTATACATGGACATAGAGTAATAAATAATATTATCTTTGTACATGGATATGAATTATGAAGTCAATAAGTATTTTCTTTAAAAGCAGCTTTTTGTATTTTCGAAAAACAAAATAAACATTTGATTTTTCTTGGCCGGATGTTCCTATCCACCTTAAGGCCCGGTTTCCACCAAAGCGGTGATGAGAAGAGACGATTGAAGAAGCTCGGAGCATGCGGAGATGTGAGCTGTGCGTAGCGGAGGTGAGCTGCAGTGCGTAGCGGGGAAAGAGCCGCGCGACGGCCAGTTATAATTAGGGATGCCTCGATACGCCTTTTAGCCGATACGATACTCTAATAAAAATATCGGCGATACTGATACCGATACCGATACGCTTATTGAATTTAAAAAGGAAGGTAAATTAAATAAAACACAATTAAATAGATTTTTATTTAAAAAACAAAGTATTCTTAATTTTTGCCGGCAAAGGAGATTTCGGAAGTCTGTTTGAATAAGACCTGCGGTGGAAAATAGTCTCTCACATGCGGTAGAACCTCATTTTGTACCTGGTTTGTAACGAAATAGATGATACATTTTTTTGAGCGCGAAATTTGAAAAGTATCGTTGAATTTGCCATTAAAATATCGCCGATACCGATATATCGGCAAACCCGAAGTATCGCCGATATATCGGTATCGGTATCGGATGCATCCCTAGTTATCTGTGGGGCCAGCGGCGCCGCTCAACCGACCGCGGCCCGACTATAGACATCTCCGCTCTGCGCGCGCCGCTCGCTCGTTCGCGGAACAAAATTCTATTGAAAAATGAGTCATCTCCTCTTCTCTACGCTCGATCTATTTCCACCAAAGCTAAGCGGAGAGGGAGATGCGGAAATGATGAAATCTGATTGGTTATTCGAAACAATCGTCCTTAATCAACTCGTTCCTGATATACGCACTAAAAAGGTCTGGAATACCCTTCCATAGGCACTGTCTTTCCCATTGCCTACAACTTGGGCGCCTTCAAATCAAGAGTGAATAGGCATCTCCTAGGTAAGCGCGCTCCACCTTACAAACTCGGTTACAATATCTGTAGACCTCGCTGGAATGCGTACCCCCTTCCCGTTCTCCTTTCACCTCCCCGCGCTCACCCCGGCTTGATTGTTTTGCGCACCATATCAGAGCGCTGACACGACGTGACGCCATCGAGCCAGGTCCACAGATATTGTAACCGGGTTATAGATTGTATAATCACTTTCCATCAGGTGTGATCACAGTCAAGCGCTAGCCTATACATACTCGTAGTGTAAAAAAAAACAAATCTCGTCTCCATTCCGCTATGGAGGACACTAGACCTTTCTAAATTAGCTCAGTTCTGGTCTGGTGGAAGGATTCGGTCGTGGCTAGTTACCACCCTACCAGCAAAGACGTGCCGCCAAGCGATTTAGCGTTCCGGTGCGATGCTGTGTAGAAACCGTTTTTTTTTTTTATAATGGAGGAGGAAAATCCTCATGGATACTAGCTACTTCCTGCCTTCCTGCCGTTAGCTAGCATGCCCGACTTCACTGCTGCTGGTTGCGCAGTGACCTCGCAACAAAGTGTAGAAACCGTTGGGGTGACTTTACTCACCCCTTCCAAGTAAGTACGTTAACATCTTCGGCTGCATCATCACTTACCATCAGGTGAGATCGCGGTCAAGTACTAACTTGTATAGTGTAAAGAAAATCTAAGTCATCGTCCGCGCAGTACAAATTGGTATTTAGTGCGAGGGCCACCACTTTACTTCTATTTGCGAGGGCCACAATGTCCGAGAGAGTCTGTGCCGCCAGTAGTCAGTTTTTTTCTCGATCCCAGTTTTTTTTTTGGGTATCGGCTTTACATGTTTATATCAAAATCTTTGCTAAATTGAGTCAATCCTATATGAAATAAGTCCGATTATTGAGTCTCAAGTGCATAAATTCACAAAATGGTCGTCGATTGTTGGCCTAATTTTCTTTTTCAACTCAAGTAAGTAAATATTTTTGCGTGTTTACGTTTTTACAGAATTAAGGCAGTTTAATTGTGGGAATGGCAGGATCATCATATTATGGTTTATATAAAAATACTAGCTGACCCATCAAACGTTGTTTTGCCATTAAGGATATAAAATATGGCTGACGATCTACTCTCAGACCTGCCGAAATAACAATGAAAACAACGATCGGTCGAGCCGTTTCGGAGGAGTTCGGTAACAAACACGAGACACTAGAAATTTATATTTTAAACAAAAAATCTCTAGACTTGTGAAAGTTCTGTCGAAATTTGCCGACGGCGCGGCGCGTCGCGCCTGTTTGGCCTTTGCTTAAATTAAGCTAATTTCACCATTTGGCCTCTGTTTGGACAAAAACTGTAATTCTGTCCCTTTTCGGCAGATGACATAAGCAAGGTGTAACCCACACCTTGTATGTGTCATCTCACATCTGTCAATTCGCATAGTGTGTCCGCGGCTAACCTTTTAACTTGATCCTAGAAACACACTAACGTGATAAGAAGTCCCAATTATTTTATATTATTTTCAATACAAAAAATATTATTTCATTCAGAAAAATAAAAATTAGCAACCCTAACTAGAACTAGACGCATAGTTTCCGAGACCGTATTCACTATTCACCCCTTTTTCCAAGATGGCGGCCGCGGGACAAGGGTGGCGACTTCACAAACTTGAGGTTAAGCTTCTATTCCACATCGTTTTAGCCGACGGACGTCCACAGCTGGACATAGGCCTCCTGTAATGATTTCCAGCCCGCACGGTCCTGCGCCACTTGTATCCAGCGCGTTCCCGCGACTCTTTTAATGTCGTCAGTCAATCAGTCAGTCAGTGGACTGACGACGTCGACATTGGACCGTGGGGGCCCAAAAATATGTTCCAAAAATAAAATTGCGTCCTCTAAAAAATGCAAAGCTCATGTTACATTTCAATGGACTATTTCATTATTCCCAGTTCATTGATATTCAACCAGCGGCTTTTTGGGGATGTCACTTAAAATGTATACTTAGTACATTTTTGAACTCCTATTTAATTAATTATAGTTCTCTTAGCATATGGGCTACACTTCTTTTGATATTTTTTCATGCAGCTATAAATCGTTCCCTAATAGGCTTTCGGCTAATTAGGGAAATTAATCTACACGTGGTATAGATATTTATGCGATTTTCAAAAATGTTACCAAGTAAACCCTGCCCCCTGGGTAGTTATGAAATTGGACATTATGTCAGTAAAATTGCAGGGAAGGCAGCCTCATTTTCGCTCGGAAAATTTGCTTAGTTCATAGTTTATATACAGTCTATTTACTTAAAACTTAAAAGTGTTCATTTTATAAGATAAATAAATAGTTTGAGTATCGAGTTTGACGTGAGTAACTCGCGGTTGGGTTCTGAAGAGAATTTTTAACCAAAAAGAGTTTTCGCGGGCAAGGGCGTCTACTCATCTTAACTGATTCAGAAATTTAATAAAATCCTTACCTGACTCGTGTAGTATTTAAAATATCAAAGATACCTATTATTTTTCTCATCGCAAATAGGTACCTAGTTTCTACGAAATGATTATTTTCTATTGCGTATGCAATGTTATCAGCTACGTAACATATAAGAATGTTTTCGTTAATATCAATAATATTTGCCGACCTTGGGCGCGAACAATTCGTAGTATTCAGTGAAAGTAAATTTATAAAAAAACAATAACACTCTTACGTCGTAACAAATTCTGCGTCACGGAGCAAATAATCTTTTCCGAATAGGTAAGTCACAGAGGTAAGTACGCAGAATATTTTGTGAATAAATATCGAATTCGAGTCAAAGCAATTCAGAAATTACGCTCTCGGCACTACTTTCTCCCAATACCTACTATAGGTACCAGCGTTTCCAGACGTCCCGATTTTTAGGGTTCCATACCAAAATGGTAAAAATGGAACCCTTATGGTGAGACTTTCTCCGTCCGTCCGTCCGTCCGTCCGTCCGTCCGTCCGTCTGTCACACTCGATTATTTCAGTAACTATTCAAGCTATCGACCTGAAATTTAGAATAGTTAATAGATAATAGTGACGCGACGTCATAGCAATCGTAAAAATTTGAAAATTGTTTATTTTTATTTAAAAAGGGGGGAAATGGGGGTATTGAAATTTCATAATGAGATAACAGTATTGAGTGGGGTATCAGTAGAAAGGGCGTTACTTGTGTAGTCTAAAACAGATTTTTATTTATTTTTATGCTCGATAGTTTTTGATTTATTGGGCAAACTGTAAAAAAAAATACCGTTCCCCCCTTATCTCCGAAGTTTATCGGCCGAAAAATCTGAAATAATTACGATCAACAGACATTAACGTATATTTTACAGGAAAAATAAAATCAACTCTCTAACTATTATACTTTTTTAGATAATAACAATAAACCGGCAAAAACAAAGTTATGTTTGCGGTTTGCCAACAAAAGTACCTACATGTAAATTATATACTCGTAAATTCATGAACCAAAGTGATTCTTTTAATGTTTAACTTCTTTTATGGTATGGAACCCTCGGTGCGCGAGTCCGACTCGCACTTGGCCGGTTTTTTTTTAATCAAAATTGTATGTCCCGTGCGGGCAGGCTCTGTCCCGCTTTTTGGGGATAACTCGCTCACTCTTACAGACATATTGTTTGAAAGTTCTATCAATGCTTGAAACGCCGTATTTTTCCAAACGAATA
The DNA here is from genome assembly GCA_963855885.1 of Coenonympha glycerion. Lineage (NCBI taxonomy): Eukaryota > Metazoa > Arthropoda > Insecta > Lepidoptera > Nymphalidae > Coenonympha > Coenonympha glycerion. Next base: position 4,025,894 of record OY979631.1, read on the forward strand.
AATCCTTCTTGATTTTGATTTCAATTTTTTTTTTCTTTTTAATAATCATTATTCATAAAACAAGACTCAATGATTTAACCTTAGGGTAAATCTGATTTAAAGTATTAGATTTTTATAAAAAAATACATTTTGTATGGCTATTTAGTATTTATGCTTTTTTGTCAGAAACGTAATTTTTTGAATTTCATATCGAAAGATTAATATTAAAACTTCTGATTACATACGTTTTTTTACCATTTCCCGCTTGAGACAAAAGAATCCCGGGCTTTTTCCGCTCAAAAAAGTTTTCAAAAACCTGGTGCAAAAAAATTTGGCAACGTTTTGGCCAAAGGTTAGCTGCGGGCACACTATATAATCCACACCTTGTATAACTTCGATAACTTAAACACCTGATGAAATTTTCCGAATGCTGCCCAAACTTTTTCTGCATCTTCCTTGTCGAATTCCATTAGATCTTACGCTACAGGAGGTCTCAGTCTGTGTCCAGCTGTTGAGGGCCATCGGCTGCAATGAACCTCAAATTGGGTACCAAAATATGAAATCGTAGCTCACAGTTACCCATTTGGACCGTGGCATAGCATTAAAATCATTAGTCACCAGAAATCGCGACACTAACAATTGTTTTACATTCATTGTTGTCTACAGGTCTACCGACGTCGAACAGCGATGTCGCGGTGTTATTGTTAAAGCTGCCATATTATAATTTCTCTAGAGACTTTTGGATTGCATAGAATTTTGTCAATCGTCTCGTCGCTCGAAGAGTAATTAGGCGTTTTCTACTCCGACCAACCTCGTCATTGCTTTCTAGTAGGATTGTCGTCAATCACAAACTTGTCGTTAGTTAAAAAAAATTGTATGTATCCTATGGCATGCATCCATGGCCAACCAGAGATGATCTACGTACAATAGTAAACAGTTAGCGAATAACGCCCATTGCCTATGTTATCTACTCTATTGTCTCTACTCTCTACTGTATTATGGAATCGTTAAAATGGGCGTACCTGCGCTTGTAGACAAAGTGACAATCTATTAGCGAAGTTGCGAATAGAAGTCCAAAATGTATGGGATTGACATTAGCATGGCGTTAGTCAATCCCATACATTTTGGACATCAATTCCGTACATTTTTGTCATTATATTCCCAACTTTGCTAATAGAATGTCACTTTGTTTAGGCCCCTTGGTCTTTAAAAAAAATATTTAGCAACATTATAGCATCACTGATTTGACAATAGCCCTGCAACATTCATGTACACAGTACAATGTAATTTACAGTCTGTAATAGCGAAAAGGTTCGTCAATTTTCAAACAGATTCGTTTGCACTAGCCGATTATTTTGGTATGTTGACATTATAGAATCTTGCAGAACTAGTGCAAGCGATAATCGACACTAAGGTGACGAACCTTTTCATTCCGCGACTATACATACGTTGCGGTGCGTTACGGACTATCAAAACAATGGGCGTTTATTAATAACGTTTCAAATGGTTAAAATATTGCCACTGTAATTAGCGGCCGGCTAAACTAGGGCGTCGTATCTCTTCGTGCCTAAGCATCATTATTAAAAAAAAACTTCTACTACAGTATTATCTGTAAGCTTTCAACTTGCAAGGTTTATTTTAAGGAATTTAAAATGCCTGGCTGGATTCTTTAAAACAAATATAAGTATCTTGACCAAAACCAATGAGAGATTGGGTGGCACTATGATATTTCTGGTCTTTGAACAAAAAATGACCAAAATCTGTTAACCTAAACGAAGTTCTTCGCATTTCTAATAACATGGCGAGTCGTAACATTCAGCTGATTTAATTTTTTTTATTATTATGTTACTTTTGATAATGGGTTTCCAGAAATTGATTACAGATATTTCAATCCATGAAGACGGGCCCCACTCTGTCAAATCGCTTATCTTTCTTTCATTCGACTCGCATGGAGTTTGACAGAGTGGGCGCGTCATTGTGGATATCTATATTCCCTCACTCTCATTCATACTAGGATCTCTACATCCAAATCTGGAAGTTCAACCATCTTGTTCGCTTCTCCTTCATCATCGAGGATTTAATAATTCTTACATACAAGCTCATGTTTCGTAGCCAAATGATTTCTGTGACTAATCACAGAAATTTAATTAATAAATTTAATTTGTCTACGAATAGCCTAGCCTAGAGGTCAGAGTCATATACACGGTGATTGGTAAGAACTGTAGAAGCCCTTGCTTCGAGGCAGATCAATTATGATATTATTTTACTTCCGCCCTCGGCCCTTACCTAACCAATGCTGCTCTATCTCAAATTCGACTTATTATTACTATTACTTACTACAGCCCTTAATCCGATATATATGTATTTGACGATGTTTCTTTTCCTTTAATATGTTTTCTATGTTAATTACTTGTTCATTACTGAATTGATTTGTTTGTTTATAGACTATTCTTTTGTCCACCATTTGCTGGGCTACAATCAACTACTACTCGTGAAAATAAATTGAATAAAAGTATAAGTTAAGAATAAAGTACCTACATAATATTCTTAATATATATAAATCTCGTGTCACAATGTTTGTCCTCAATGGACTCCTAAACTACTGAACCGATTTAGTTCAAACTTCGTGAATATCTGTCATTTGGTCCAACTTAAAAGATAGAATAGTTTTTATCCCACGTGGACGAAGTCGCGGGCATCAGCTAGTATAGGTATATATTTTTGACGACGACGAAAAAATAGGTACGAGTATGTCATTCCCATAAGTACAATTTTGTACGAATTTTTTTGGCTGACGAGCGACCATGTCTTATCCCCCAGTGGAAGATAATTAAGTAAGTAGGTCTGGCGAGTAGCGAGTAGCGACTGAGTAAACGAAAAAGCTTGTACGAACGTTTACAACTAAAGTCATTAGCATTTCGCTTATCGGCCGTTACGAGCGAAACAAATGTAATTATCGTAGACATAACAACTAACAAGCCATGTAAACTGAAATTGTGTTGTAACGTGACTTCACTTACCAATTTTATTGTATTTATTTTCAAATAATGCTTTTTTAATTTTATTGATATTTAATTTGTAATATCACAATTACACAAAAAGATATAAAATAATTTAATACAATTTTTTGTGTAATTCTGATATTTGGACCTAAATTAAAAAATATCTGGGTGACCGAGCTTTGCTCGGTAGTATATCTATCCACCAATAGATGGCAGCAGGAGTCATATTCTTTTTTGTAAATTCAAATTTTTTAAAAAATGAATCCTGGCTAGATCGATTTGTCGCCCCCAAAACCTCCTGCATACTAAATTTCATGAAAACCGTTCGAGCCGTTTCCAAGATTCGGATTATATATATAGAAGAACTAGCTGACCTGGCAAACGTTGTTTTGCCTTTAGGCATATAATAAAACTAGCTGTTGCCCGCGGCTCCGCCCGCGTGCAGTTCGTTTTTTTTTTACAAAAATGTTTCCCGTGGAATTTCTTAATTTTTCCCAAGATAAATGAGTGATCCCTGGGTTCGATGGACCCGTAAAGGAGTCTTCTTCCAATCTCTCCTGTCAACGTACTTACACACACAATTTACCTATATCTTCTTTGGTCTTCCTCTACTTATACACTCTGTCGAAATCGCTTATGTTACTCAATTCGCATGGAGTAAGACAGAGTGGGGCGTGTCATCGTGGATTGTAATATCTATACTAACCAAACTTATCTTATTCTGAGATGATACCAACGCCCAGATATTGCAATCAAGCATTCTGATGCGCTGCTGTGTACGTAGCAACCCGTTCCTGCTACGTACGGGTTATCTTGAAGTTATACCTAGTTGCAAAATCAAAAGGACGATTTAAACTATCGATATTTCGACCCCGTTTTGATTGTGCTAAGTAAATATTTTGTTAAAGAGGCAACATAAGGCATCAGCATAACAAATTTTACTAAATTAAGTTCATTAGTTGTTGTTTACAAAGCTGTTAAATTAATTGCAGTTTTTTAACTATCCCACGGGAACTCTTTATTTTACCGGGATGAAAAGTATCCTATATGTTGACCAGGGACCATAAGCTACCACCACACAAAATTTCATTGGAATCGGTCCAGCCATTCCAAAGATTAGCCCGTACAAACAGACAGACAAACAGATAAACAGAGAAACAAAAAATTTGAAAAAAATTTAAATTAGTTCTATTTCACTTCTTACATCCCCCTGACGCCGTTTTTAGCATTTTTTTTATTTGTACAGAAATTCGACCTCTACAAATTTATTATATGTATTGATGATAGATAAAGTTAGATTTTAGCTATCCTATCTCTCAAGTTGGATCGAACTGCACATGGTGTGCGAATTTTATTATAATCGGTTAAGTGGTTTAGGAGTCCATTGAGGACAAACATTGTGACACGAGATTTATATATATTAAGATTGGATGAAATAAAAAACACCATTTACACAAAGGTTGTTTTTGCATAATCTCACTCAAATTAAATGATAACAATTATCGTTGTCTTTATTATTTCTGCGGCTTGTAAAATAATGTTGAAATCGAGAATAGTTTTTGTCATTTTCCAAATTATGCCTTGTAATGTTTTTATAATTAATAAAACATTACACATAATACTTATTATAGGTTTTACTTTTATTCTGTTGCACTTCATTTTCAGTAATATAAGCGTATTTTTGTCCAATTTTTCAATTGAATTTGGACTTTTAAAACATATAGGAAAATCCAAGCTAATATTTATTTTTTAGACAAGCCCAAAGTCCAAATCGGAAAAGTCGGAAAAGCCCAGCCGTGCTATTCTGCAAAACAGCGACGAGCGTACATCTATGCATCTATGAATTTGTCAGTTGTAATAGAGTACAATTTTGCATGCCATATTCGGGTTGGCAGCTGTCTGGCAGCTATTTCATTTTGTAGAATAGCACAGCAGTATTTGTAGTAACTACTTTTTTTTCCTTTTTCCAGGAATGCACTTCTCGCAGGCGGTGTCGATTATTCAGAGTCAAGTAGGCACAATTCGGGGAGTGCAAGTGCTGTACAGTGATCAGGTAACACTACTTTCGTAACAACACACTTCTTGAACTTTCCCACTTGAACCACGGAATACATAATAGTACTAAAGGTACAGAAGGCTCACTCGGCAAAATGATTTAAAAAAACCGGCCAAGTGCGAGTCGGACTCGCGCACCGAGGGTTCCATACTAAAAAAGAAGTCAAACATTAAAAGAATCACTTTTGTTCAAAGACTTCCATGTATAGACGCGCTGTGTGGTACTAAATAATTGCTCACTGAGTTGCGGTGCATGTCCCGCAATTCGTTTAGTCCACTGCGAGCTAGCGAGGAGATCAATGCACTGTTATGTGAGCCGTGAACGTGGTTTTTACAGGGAGTGACCAATAAAACAGTGAATATTATTTATGTAAGTAGTTTTTCTACGTATTTTGAAGTTAAGTCAGTATAATTTATTTCGTTTTTGTCTAAAAACAAATATTATCGTAAATAAATACACAACTCACATCATGATTATCCATCACGCTTACTCGTTAGTAGAAATACGCGAGAGCGAACGGTACTACCGACACGTTGACAAAGATTATGAGAATTATTTGAACAGATATGTTAAGTGACAAACGGTATATACCAGTAGGAAAATAATTTCGATTGGTATATAATTAAGTACTTAATTATATTTTTTGTGTTTTAGATACAATATATTGGATGGACTAAAGAAAATTCCGAATTGCATACTAAGGTATTGCAAAAATTCTTCCAGAAAACTTATAAAATCTGACGGCGTAACTTTTTATCAGTAAGTTTATATTACTTATATATTTTTTATTATAATATAATTTTTCATAAGTATTAGTACGTAGCCTTATTTGAGACTTTATTGCACTGCCTTTTTATCCGATTGCGGCGAAATCCAAAAGGAAAGTTATTATATGCTATTAATTATTATTCAGGTTGTGTTTGACTTTGTATGTCACTCGTAAATTAGTAAGGACTAAGTTTTTGCGGCGTATGTCTATCTTTTCCTAATCTGATGTCTATCAGTGTATGTAAATAAAAATACCTAGACCAACAATAAGGTTTATGTAACATAGATTAAAGAATTGGTTGATTTCAATGACAAGTTGTTTTAAGGTTCATACACACGCTGTGGCCTGTGACATATCGGCGTATAAGCGGGAATTAAGTGATTTTGTGAGTTTGTTTTTAGGGTTCCGTACTCAAAGGCAAAAAAACGGGACCCTATTACTAAGACTGCGCTGTCCGTCCGTCCATCCGTCCGTCCGTCTGTCACCACGCTGTATCTCGCGAACCGTGATAGCTATAGACATGAAATTTTCACAGATGATGTATTTTTGTTTCCGTAATAGCAAAAAATACTAAAAAATAGAATAAAATAACAATTTATGGGGGGCTCCCATTCAACAAACATGATTTTCAGCTTGTTTTTGTTCGATGTTGATAACGGTAACAGGCAGACTTAAAAAAATTTCACAGCATATTTAGTTATATATATTACGTTACGAATATAAATACGTTATATATGTTACAAATATAAATATATTATAACTTATGTGTGTTTTCTTTTAATTATACATTATAACGCACTGTCAAAACCATATAGTTGTGTATATTTCTTACCAGACATGTTAAGATATTTGTATAAATAAAAATAAATATAAACAATCAATGCAAGATTATCTGCGTTTAATTTAATACTTCCTTTATAATTTAACACTTCCTTCATACACATTCATACAATATCAAATGTTTTTAAGGTTTTTTGCAAAGTTCATAATAACTATAACATTCACATAAAAAATTAAGCAAACTCGGAAAAGTTATTGTCTAAAAATCGTAAAGACGTCAGCTCAGAAATGAAACAGTTTTTAATTTATTATTCAAGTTTCATTATGTCAAATATTAAAAACTATTTTAATTCTGGTAATTTATCCTTAAAATGTTATTTATCATAATTTTAAATATCAATGTTAAATGATGTGTAGGTATAAATTATTGCAAGCGACGGCCATATCTTTTGCAATTAATCTTTGACCATACGACCACTCATCGACGTGACGTCATACTTTTGCAAGCAAGTTCCCGCTTTCCAGACTAGATGGCGTTATCAGGTTTGGAGCACAGTTTTTGTTCAACATTGCTTGTCTAGTAGGGATACCTACATAGAAGTCTTTGCTTTTGTTCATGAATTTACGAGTGCAATTTACATGTAGGTACTTTTGTTGGCGAACCGCAGACCTAACTTTGTTTTTGGTGGTTTATTGTTATTATCAAAAAAGTATAATAGTTAGAGAGTTGATTTTATTTTTCCTGTAAAATAGACGTTTACTTCTATTGATCTTAATTATTTCAGATTTTTCGATTGGTAAACTTCGGTGATAAGGGGGGGAACGGTATTTTTTTCGACAGTTTCCCCAATAAATCGAAAACGATCAGGCATAAAAATAAATAAAAATCGGCTTTAGAATACACAAGTAACGCCCTTTCATATGATACCCCACTCAATATTGTTATCTCATTTTGAACTTTTGGCGACCTTGTTTTCCTCCCTTTTTCAATAAAAATAAAAAAGATTTTCAATTTTTTATGATTGCAATAACGTCGCGCCGCAATTACCTACAACTATTCTAAATTTCAGGTCGATAGCTTTAATAGTTACGTACTGAAATAATCGAGTGTGACAGACGGACGGACGGACGGAGAAAGTCTCACCATAAGGGTTCCATTTTTACCATTTTGGTATGGAACCCTAAAAGTCTCACCATAAGGGTTCCATTTTTACCATTTTGGTATGGAACCCTAAAAATAGCGACCTTAGCGCTGACACGAAAAAATGCAATTCAGTTCGCAATAGCACCTGGCCACGCCCCAAAAAGAACGATCTCTTTCTATCGCGTAACTTTATCGCATGCGAAGTACTAGGGCTACCTCGCCATCGGGCGCACGCAGCGCGTTAAATAGACCGTACCCGAACTAACGCAAGCAAAGTGTTCGGCGCGTTGCGGCCATCTGAAATTAGTACGTCGAGACGCCTGTCCTGTTTTTGTACGAATTTCGAGTCGACTCGCATCGCACAGACTAATCGAATGCCTTCATACATTTACAGCCAGCGCCATCTATTGATAACCGAATGTGGGTGACTGTCCATAGATGGCGCCGCCTGTGAATGTATGAAGGCATTCGATTCGATTGTGCGATGCGAGTCGACTCGAAATTCGTTCAAAAACCTGCACTAACCCCTCTGACCTGTATCTTCTCGATCACGTGATAAGTGGAACTGGCCTGCTTGAACTCCCCTAGTTATAATGACAGTAAAAGTGTTCACAGAATATTTAATTTTGTATTCTCTTGAAAAATGAATAATTAAATTAAAAACAAAATATATAAGGGGGGCTCCCATACAACAAACTATGATGTTTTGCTCAAATTTGGTGGGTAAAGTGGTGTTTGATTGGAATTGTTCTTAATGGTACGGAACCATCAGTGCGCGAGCCCCACTCGCACTTGACCAATTTTTTTATTTTTTTTATGATAGGTACTTGTTTCAACTCTTGTGACGCGTAGAAAATAAAGGGTTTGTTTGTTTCTTTTGCTATCACGATTTTGTGAATCACTGCGAGTTTATTGTGTTATTTCACAAAGGCTCTTATCGCAAGTTATACGTCACAACGTATTGTAAACAGCGGCGTACGTACAGATGGTTACAGTAATTATATTGTTCGAACGATTTACCGTTCTGTTTTATTTGATTACTTATCTTCAATAACAATATTCATGAAACGAAGTAACTCCGTGTCCGTAATTATAAGGAATTGGGTAGTTGAATGAAAAAAAAATGTTTTTTTTTTTTTCAATACACGTTATAACAAAAGAGAATGCCAGAGAATGGGCTAGATTTGCGTCACTCTGCATCTGAAGCACATATGCATGAATAATCTTCTTTCAAATTTTAATATCGAATATATTAATTATTTTAGTGAAATGTGAAAAGGGTTCAAAAGTATTATAAAAAAAAAGTAATTAAACGTTTCGAAACATGTGGAACCGCCATGCCACTTATAAAACTTAGAAAATTAACACTTAGAAAATCAAATTATTTCAAATTCCCTGTTAATATCTTACTAATCTGTTTTTCTACATAAAATTGAGAATATTTCTCATCTTTTAACGATGATTTGGTTAAGACGCAAGGTATAGCCCAATTTTCATACAAGAATCGGCATTCTCCTTTAGGGCTTGTTTCAAAATTTGGAATTAAAATAAAGTGGCATTCAAAACGACACTAGCAACAAAATATGAATTTAGTACCGTGGACTTTCGAGGAGGGCGCTTCAAATTGGCACCAAAATGAACTGTAAATTGTATAGAATGTTTGATCATTGATCCAATTAGTAGTTTATGTATTAGTTTGTAGTTATTTGTATGTATATAGTTTATAAATCTTCACCACCTGCAAAATCTAGTTCCTTTGTTTTCCTTTTCTCAAGGTTGCCTGGCAGAGATCGCTGCTAAGCGATAAGGCCGCCTTTTGTGCCTAAAATTAGTTTATTATGTACCTATTTCTGTTTTGTACAATTTCTTGTGTGGTGCAAATAAAGTGTATTTATTTATTTATTTATTTATCCAGCGTACTAGTATAATAGGGATCTGTGTTTCACTTGCTAGAGACCATAGTGATTTTATAAAACCACATATACATAATATTTATTTTTGTTTCAGAATCCACTATCTGTAGACCTAGTAATAAATATGCCTCAGGACGGCATCCGGTTAATATTCGACCCGGTCGCGCAGCGGCTCAAGATCATAGAGATATACAATATGAAATTAGTTAAGCTTAGGTATAGGTGAGTAATAAATGTCATTACCGTTAATTTTCCTTAGGTTTATTTAGAACTAGCTGTTGCCCGCGGCTCCGCCCGCCCGCGTGAGTTTTGGTTTTTACAAATCCCGTGGGAATCGTGGATTTTCCCAGGATTAGTAGTGTTCCCGTCCCGTTACCGCTCTCTTTCTCTTACCTTTACACCTACTTTCAAAGAAATTAGCTATAATATTCCTACAGCGAATTTTGGATTTTTCGAAATCCCACGGGAACCACTGTATTTCTCGAGATAAAAAGTAGCCTATGTCCTTTCTCTATCTCGAGTCTATCTATGTACCAAATTTCATCAAGATTGGTTGAGTGGTTTAGGCGTGAAAGCGGACAGACAGGCAGAGTTACTTTCGCATACATAAAGGTCTATAGCTACTTGTGCTGATTCACTCACTCACTCACTCACTGATTGATCACCTCTCCTGAACAATTTTGTATGAAAAATTTTTTTTTCATGGATAGGGTCGTATAGAAGAAAAAAATTCATTCGGAGGAAAAATACGGAGAGAGCTGATGATTGAGGATTTCGAAGACGGGTGAAGAGCACGGGGAGGGTATTAAAGATAGGTGGGGGGTGCTCGACCAAATGTCATTTGAAATGTCATGCAATTGGCAGTGAGCTGAAAAAAAATTCAAAATGGCGGATTCAAAATGGTCGCCATACGAATTTCGTCGATATCTCGGAAAGTATAAAAGATGGAAAAGTGGTGTCTTGACAAGAACTGATCAGGATAAAAAGGTCTATTTGATGGCTAGAAAAAAAATCCAATATGGCGGATTTTTTTTTTTTTCATAGAAAATGTATGGCAAATTTTGAAGTGACAAAAAGTTGGTAGGCAATAGGAGGGAAGACAGCCCGCGGGCCACATGTGGCCCGCGCACCCACGCGCCCTACTAGTTACTATATATATAGCTACTCGTGCTGATTCACTCACTCACTCACTCACTGATTGATCACCTCTCCTGAACAATTTTGTATGAAAATTTTTTTTTTCATAAATGGGGTCGTATAGAAGAAAAAAAATCATTCGGAGGAAAAATACGGAGAGAGCTGATGATTGAGGATTTTGAAGACGGGTGAACAGCACGGGGAGGGTATTGAAGATAGGTGGGGGGTGCTCGACCAAATGTCATTCGAAACGTCATGCAATTGGCAGTTAGCTGAAAAAAAGTTCAAAATGGCGGATTCAAAATGGCCGCCATGAGAATTTCCTCGATATCTCGGAAAGTATAAAAGATGGAAGAACGGTTTCTTGACAAGAGTTGATCAGGATTTGAAAACCTATTTGATGGATAGAAAAAAAATCAATATGGCGGAATTTTTTTTTCGATAGAAAATGTATGGGGAATGTTAAAGAGGTTAAAAGTTGGATGGCAAATAGGGGGAAGACAGCACGCGGGCCACATGTGGCCCGCGCCCCCACGCGACCTACTTGTTTATAATAATTAGTAGGGATCTTCATATGTATCCTGCATGAGTCGATATTTAACTTGGGCTTTCAGCTCTTAAGCTTGTCAACACGCCAGAGATACATTATATTTTATCTTAACATAATATCTCCATTGTAAGCGAAAAATCAAAGTAGTGTTGAAATGAAATGAAGTTGATTTAATGGTGCAACAACGGCTTTAAGTTTAGTGTTGATTCACTGATGCAACACAGCTGAAGTGCTGGTTCAATGGTGCCTCAACGGCTTAGGTGTTGATTCAATAGTTCAACAAGAGCTCAAGTGTTGATTCAATAATTCAACTTAGCTCAAATGTTGATTCAATGATGCAACAACAGCACATGTATTGATTCGATGATGCAAGAAAGGCTCAAGTGTTGATTCAATGGTTCAACAAGCTCAGGTGTTGATATAATGCTCACGTGTGTCCCGCAGCGGCATGTGCTTCAACTCGCCGGAGATCACGCCGTCGATCGAGCAGGTGGAGCACTGCTTCGGCGCGACGCACCCCGGCCTCTACGACAGCCAGCGGCATCTGTTCGCGCTCAACTTCAGGGGGCTCTCCTTTTATTTCCCCGTCGATAGTAAATTTGAGGTACTGATTTAATTATATCTACATTTTTGATAACATACCCTCATATAATAATAGGACTAGCTAGAGTTAAAAGATAGACACAGTATGGTGTCGCGGACTTTTTTTAGAACTTTTAATGTAGAACAATTCCGTCGTACATGATTTTTGTGTAACTTTAACCGTTTAAGCAGCGCACGCAACGAACGATCTACAAAGGGAATATTTTTTCCCGTTCTTCCACCACTGCCCCAAAAAAGAAGTGTAATGTTTTAGGGGCGTGTATGCATGTATGTGAGTTTCTTTATTCCAATATTTATCATCCACGCTCCGTTTCTATAGATCATAGCGTGATTTTGTATAGCCTTCCTCGATAAATGGCTTAAAAATAATATTTGTGTAACATTACAGCCCGGATACGCGCACGGTTTGGGCTCGCTTCAGTTCCCGAACGGCGGCTCGCCCGTCGTCTCCCGAACGACGATATACTACGGTTCACAACACCAGGTTAGCTTTGCATTACTTTTGAAGTTTGGACATTATATTGGAAAGCTTCTTTGAACAAGAGATCAAGTGTTGATTCAATGATGCAACAATAACTAATGTGTTGATTCAATGGTGCTAAAAGAGATCATGTGTTGATGGAATGATGCAACAGTAGCTCAAGTGTTGATTGCATGGTGTAACAAGAGCCCACGTGTTGATTCATTGATGCAACAGGAGCTCAAGTGTTGATTCAGTGGTGCAACAAGAGCTCAAGTGTTGATTCATTGATTCAACAGAAGCTTAAAGTAATAAAATCAATTGCAGTTGACGCGATCAGCCAGCGGCGGCAGGTGTACCGCGCCACTGGCCGACCTCCCCCTGTCGTGCTACAAACACCAACTGCACCTGCGGCGCTGCGACGTGCTGCGCTCTCCCACAGCCACGCTCGGACTGCGGTTGCATATCTACACAGAAGGTAATTCCCTTCTTTTTATTATTTATTAATTAATTATATTTATTTCAATTATTAAAATTATAATTAATTGTTCACCGTCAGCAAGTTCGTGATCGAAACGCATTCACCTACATCATCACCATCGCTATAGTGCCTTCATCAAATTCATCGACTGTTTCATCTCTTTTACAATATTGCCATGATTGTGAACACCAGCATCAGCGTTAGTTGCAGTATGCTCATCAATTGTTATTTATTACAAGTTCTAACCAATGTATTTCAAAGTCCATATTATTATGGTTTAATTTAATATTATAATGTCTTCTTATTTTTATAATCGTCTTGTTTTTTATTAAATGCACCCTTTATTCAGATTTATTATCCCCGTTCCCATATTATTCAACTTCGTTTTGTTAAGTATCATATTATTCTGTGTCAACATCAATAAATAATTAACAAAAATTATATATTCAAATATTATTGTTTTACTTAGGTGTTCGATCAGGCGAGCCTGCGTCCGCGAGAAGACGCGTGGTGCGTTTCGGTGACAGCTGTCAAGCAGTCTCACGCGCGCTGGCCGCGCCCGCACGCCTCTACTACAAGGCCGACGACAAGATGCGCATCCACCGGCCCACCGCGCGCCGCCGCCCGCTGCCCGCTTCCGACTACTTCTTCAATTATTTCACGCTCGGGCTGGTAAGGCTTTGAAATCTTCTTACCACTTGGCAGTACATGAATAACCGTTAGTTGATCCATAATATAGATGTAAAACAAAAAGGGACCTATTAATCCACCTTGTATAACCCTACCATACTTTACAAATGTTTTGTGGATGTTGGTTGGTTTGTGGATGGTTGTCAGGATGTAATAGGATCATGCTTGCACGTATTAGTATCGAGTTTATCAATTTCATAAAAGTTTATTCTCATTAGGTATAGATGATAAATTAAAATGGCCCCATTACCAGCCTTGCTCAAACTGTCACAGATCAATAATGTAAAATGTTGTTTTGTATGTCTATTATAGGACGTACTGTTTGACGCTCGCACGCACCAAGTAAAGAAGTTCGTGCTGCATACGAATTATCCCGGACACTACAACTTCAACATGTACCATCGCTGCGAGTTCGAGCTCAACGTTCAACCAGACAAGTAAGTGTAGAGTTTGCTCACTTGTTTTCTGTGGCATCCAGAAACTTAAAACGAAATTGGTATGGTTAGAATAAAACATAAAAACATTTGCAGATGCGAGTCAAACGCTTTAGTGGAATCCCGCGGCGCCGTCTGCATAACCGCGTACAGCAAGTGGGAGAGCGTGTCGCGCGCGCTGCGCGTGTGCGAGCGCCCCGTGGTGCTGAACCGCGCGTCCTCCACCAACACCACCAACCCCTTCGGCTCGACCTTCTGCTACGGCTACCAGGACATGATCTTTGAGGTGAGTCGTTCATCATAACCGCGTACAGCGAGTGGGAGAGCGTGTCGCGTGTGCGAGCGCCCCGTGGTGCTGAACCGCGCGTCCTCCACCAACACCACCAACCCCTTCGGCTCGACCTTCTGCTACGGCTACCAGGACATGATCTTTGAGGTGAGTCGTTCATCATAACTGCGTACAGCAAGTGGGAGAGCGTGTCGCGTGTGCGAGCGCCCCGTGGTGCTGAACCGCGCGTCCTCCACCAACACCACCAACCCCTTCGGCTCGACCTTCTGCTACGGCTACCAGGACATGATCTTTGAGGTGAGTCGTTCATCATAACCGCGTACAGCGAGTGGGAGAGCGTGTCGCGTGTGCGAGCGCCCCGTGGTGCTGAACCGCGCGTCCTCCACCAACACCACCAACCCCTTCGGCTCGACCTTCTGCTACGGCTACCAGGACATGATCTTTGAGGTGAGTCGTTCATCATAACCGCGTACAGCGAGTGGGAGAGCGTGTCGCGTGTGCGAGCGCCCCGTGGTGCTGAACCGCGCGTCCTCCACCAACACCACCAACCCCTTCGGCTCGACCTTCTGCTACGGCTACCAGGACATGATCTTTGAGGTGAGTCGTTCATCATAACCGCGTACAGCGAGTGGGAGAGCGTGTCGCGTGTGCGAGCGCCCCGTGGTGCTGAACCGCGCGTCCTCCACCAACACCACCAACCCCTTCGGCTCGACCTTCTGCTACGGCTACCAGGACATGATCTTTGAGGTGAGTCGTTCATCATAACCGCGTACAGCGAGTGGGAGAGCGTGTCGCGTGTGCGAGCGCCCCGTGGTGCTGAACCGCGCGTCCTCCACCAACACCACCAACCCCTTCGGCTCGACCTTCTGCTACGGCTACCAGGACATGATCTTTGAGGTGAGTCGTTCATCATAACCGCGTACAGCGAGTGGGAGAGCGTGTCGCGTGTGCGAGCGCCCCGTGGTGCTGAACCGCGCGTCCTCCACCAACACCACCAACCCCTTCGGCTCGACCTTCTGCTACGGCTACCAGGACATGATCTTTGAGGTGAGTCGTTCATCATAACTGCGTACAGCAAGTGGGAGAGCGTGTCGCGTGTGCGAGCGCCCCGTGGTGCTGAACCGCGCGTCCTCCACCAACACCACCAACCCCTTCGGCTCGACCTTCTGCTACGGCTACCAGGACATGATCTTTGAGGTGAGTCGTTCATCATAACCGCGTACAGCGAGTGGGAGAGCGTGTCGCGTGTGCGAGCGCCCCGTGGTGCTGAACCGCGCGTCCTCCACCAACACCACCAACCCCTTCGGCTCGACCTTCTGCTACGGCTACCAGGACATGATCTTTGAGGTGAGTCGTTCATCATAACTGCGTACAGCAAGTGGGAGAGCGTGTCGCGTGTGCGAGCGCCCCGTGGTGCTGAACCGCGCGTCCTCCACCAACACCACCAACCCCTTCGGCTCGACCTTCTGCTACGGCTACCAGGACATGATCTTTGAGGTGAGTCGTTCATCATAACTGCGTACAGCAAGTGGGAGAGCGTGTCGCGTGTGCGAGCGCCCCGTGGTGCTGAACCGCGCGTCCTCCACCAACACCACCAACCCCTTCGGCTCGACCTTCTGCTACGGCTACCAGGACATGATCTTTGAGGTGAGTCGTTCATCATAACCGCGTACAGCGAGTGGGAGAGCGTGTCGCGTGTGCGAGCGCCCCGTGGTGCTGAACCGCGCGTCCTCCACCAACACCACCAACCCCTTCGGCTCGACCTTCTGCTACGGCTACCAGGACATGATCTTTGAGGTGAGTCGTTCATCATAACCGCGTACAGCAAGTGGGAGAGCGTGTCGCGTGTGCGAGCGCCCCGTGGTGCTGAACCGCGCGTCCTCCACCAACACCACCAACCCCTTCGGCTCGACCTTCTGCTACGGCTACCAGGACATGATCTTTGAGGTGAGTCGTTCATCATAACTGCGTACAGCAAGTGGGAGAGCGTGTCGCGTGTGCGAGCGCCCCGTGGTGCTGAACCGCGCGTCCTCCACCAACACCACCAACCCCTTCGGCTCGACCTTCTGCTACGGCTACCAGGACATGATCTTTGAGGTGAGTCGTTCATCATAACCGCGTACAGCGAGTGGGAGAGCGTGTCGCGTGTGCGAGCGCCCCGTGGTGCTGAACCGCGCGTCCTCCACCAACACCACCAACCCCTTCGGCTCGACCTTCTGCTACGGCTACCAGGACATGATCTTTGAGGTGAGTCGTTCATCATAACTGCGTACAGCAAGTGGGAGAGCGTGTCGCGTGTGCGAGCGCCCCGTGGTGCTGAACCGCGCGTCCTCCACCAACACCACCAACCCCTTCGGCTCGACCTTCTGCTACGGCTACCAGGACATGATCTTTGAGGTGAGTCGTTCATCATAACTGCGTACAGCAAGTGGGAGAGCGTGTCGCGTGTGCGAGCGCCCCGTGGTGCTGAACCGCGCGTCCTCCACCAACACCACCAACCCCTTCGGCTCGACCTTCTGCTACGGCTACCAGGACATGATCTTTGAGGTGAGTCGTTCATCATAACTGCGTACAGCAAGTGGGAGAGCGTGTCGCGTGTGCGAGCGCCCCGTGGTGCTGAACCGCGCGTCCTCCACCAACACCACCAACCCCTTCGGCTCGACCTTCTGCTACGGCTACCAGGACATGATCTTTGAGGTGAGTCGTTCATCATAACCGCGTACAGCGAGTGGGAGAGCGTGTCGCGTGTGCGAGCGCCCCGTGGTGCTGAACCGCGCGTCCTCCACCAACACCACCAACCCCTTCGGCTCGACCTTCTGCTACGGCTACCAGGACATGATCTTTGAGGTGAGTCGTTCATCATAACCGCGTACAGCAAGTGGGAGAGCGTGTCGCGTGTGCGAGCGCCCCGTGGTGCTGAACCGCGCGTCCTCCACCAACACCACCAACCCCTTCGGCTCGACCTTCTGCTACGGCTACCAGGACATGATCTTTGAGGTGAGTCGTTCATCATAACCGCGTACAGCGAGTGGGAGAGCGTGTCGCGCGCGCTGCGCGTGTGCGAGCGCCCCGTGGTGCTGAACCGCGCGTCCTCCACCAACACCACCAACCCCTTCGGCTCGACCTTCTGCTACGGCTACCAGGACATGATCTTTGAGGTGAGTCGTTCATCATAACCGCGTACAGCGAGTGGGAGAGCGTGTCGCGCGCGCTGCGCGTGTGCGAGCGCCCCGTGGTGCTGAACCGCGCGTCCTCCACCAACACCACCAACCCCTTCGGCTCGACCTTCTGCTACGGCTACCAGGACATGATCTTTGAGGTGAGTCGTTCATCATAACCGCGTACAGCGAGTGGGAGAGCGTGTCGCGTGTGCGAGCGCCCCGTGGTGCTGAACCGCGCGTCCTCCACCAACACCACCAACCCCTTCGGCTCGACCTTCTGCTACGGCTACCAGGACATGATCTTTGAGGTGAGTCGTTCATCATAACCGCGTACAGCGAGTGGGAGAGCGTGTCGCGTGTGCGAGCGCCCCGTGGTGCTGAACCGCGCGTCCTCCACCAACACCACCAACCCCTTCGGCTCGACCTTCTGCTACGGCTACCAGGACATGATCTTTGAGGTGAGTCGTTCATCATAACCGCGTACAGCGAGTGGGAGAGCGTGTCGCGTGTGCGAGCGCCCCGTGGTGCTGAACCGCGCGTCCTCCACCAACACCACCAACCCCTTCGGCTCGACCTTCTGCTACGGCTACCAGGACATGATCTTTGAGGTGAGTCGTTCATCATAACCGCGTACAGCGAGTGGGAGAGCGTGTCGCGTGTGCGAGCGCCCCGTGGTGCTGAACCGCGCGTCCTCCACCAACACCACCAACCCCTTCGGCTCGACCTTCTGCTACGGCTACCAGGACATGATCTTTGAGGTGAGTCGTTCATCATAACCGCGTACAGCGAGTGGGAGAGCGTGTCGCGTGTGCGAGCGCCCCGTGGTGCTGAACCGCGCGTCCTCCACCAACACCACCAACCCCTTCGGCTCGACCTTCTGCTACGGCTACCAGGACATGATCTTTGAGGTGAGTCTTTCATCATTACCCAGGATTCCGGAATCCTGGGCACGCCTGAGGTTTCGCTATCACTGCACTGGAAAATACGCATACAGATAAATCGATTCAACTCCGCCGATCACCCGATCCCGTGCCGCTCTTTTGGATCATGCTTGAAGTGACTGACTCCCAAGACACGGGTTTTGCCTAGTTTGGGAGTCAGGGATTGTTTGAAATTGTAACCTTTTCTTTGGCTAGTGTTTCATTTGTTTCATTTGAAGTGAGCTTCTAATTTGTATTCGATTCTTTACGACGCGCGACGTCTTGTCCAGTCTGTAAGAGAAGCATAATGTATATAATTGGAAACTGCTATTTACACCGGTCTTCACAACTTCTTGCCGATAGGTCATCACGTGCATATCCGCCATCTTGGAATCGATGATGTCGTCCATTTTCTTTCAATTCCAATATGGCGGAAATCCATTTTTTTTTATTCATAAAATAATTAATGTTGGCTATGATATTAATATTTTGCACGTAATATTTTGAACGAAACGGAACGAAACGTTTTTCTTCCACGTTTCTGATATGAACCGCTAAGGTGTGGAACACCCTTCCAGCTTCCGTGTTCCCAGCCAAGTACAATCTGAGTGCCTTTAAGAGAAGATTGAATAGGTATTTTCTAGGTAAGCGCGCTTCATACTAAAGCTCATAATTTCTGCCAATCGTAAAAAAAACGTTTAACTTTTGCAGGTGATGTCAAATAACTACATAGCGTCGATAACTCTGTACCAGCCAGAGGGCACTCGACCTCACTACGCCGTCAACTCCATCGCGTGACATACCAAGGTGATTATGGTGGCCTATGTTTTATCATCTTACTTGTCTCGGGCATATACAAATAATAGATGTCAGGCAAATACCTAGGAACAATATGGACTGGCCCCATGTACAAAATTTACTGTGACTATTTTTAATCTATTATAACTATTTAATAAAAAAAAATTAAGTGGCGTATAAAATGGCGTCACCTAGGGCCTAGGCTAGTAACTCGGTACATGAACTTTTGACAACAAATCTTGGCGCTCATAATAGCGCCGCATTACACGCAAGTGATGCGGTGCGTGACGCGTAAACAAGGAAATAATTTAAATATTAAAAAAGACGACTGCCCTGTGGTAAAATGACTTATTTGCGAAAAAAAAAATATATATATTATTCGGGATGATATTCTAACGATATGTCGAAACCTATTCAGCCGTTAAGAAGTTATGGTGGAATAAAGAAACTCAAATAAATACATACATATTACATGAACCCTAAAAATATTACACTCCTTTTTGGGCAGTCGTGTAAATAGAGTCGGGCGCGTCTTCGTGGATTGAAATTTCTAAAATGATTTTTAAAATCAATTTAAAGAAAAAAATACCTGTACTCAGGACTTTTAATTAGATTCATCAAAATGACGTCGACAAAGTCGGAGTATAGATCAAATGAAAGTATTGCATCTAGTGATCGTGTCATATAAGCTTACTACGTCAACATTGGCATATAAATCTATGGACCCCGAGGGCAATACAAAATTCACGAAAAAAGTGTCCCGAGAAAACCTATATAAACGAGGGTACATGTGTATTTTTATATACAAACTAAAACATTGTAATTTATGTCTTAAACCATTACTATACAACCTAATTTTGCTGAAGTGCCATTTTAATTATTTTCGCGTTTTGACTTTCATTAGGTTCGGACACTTTTTAGCGCTGACCCGAAATCCTTAGTATTTCAATGTTAATGTACGTCATAATAACTAAACTATGGCGAAAAATATACAAAGAAAATATTAATTTATTTTTCATTTACCTTACCAGGTATCTCCGAACAAAGGTAAAAAGTTCACATCCTGAATGCAGTCAGTTTGTCAGTAAACACAAAACTATACCACTTCACTAGTGTGGCTCGTCGCACGGACCCTCTGGCAGAGTGAAACATATCCTAACAACATACAACCTAAGAGGTAACAGTATTTAACAAAAAAAAATGTGATAAAAAACTGTGAAAAAAAAACTATATAAAAAAATAAAAGTGAGTGACCGATCTCAAGGCGTGTTTTAAATAAGTTTTATTTAATTCCTTAGCAGCAATGGACAGTAAAAAAAAATTATTTTTTTTTAGTCGTGATGTAAGTTAATAGACAAGGTTTCTCTTAATAACCGTAATAATATTTTTATGTAATAAATAAAACTATTAGTCGAATGTGTTCTTAAGTTTTACAACTTTAAAAAAATCTGACTTTTTCATCAATAAAAAAAAAGAAAAGTAGGCTTAAGATGTAAATATTTTTGGATTGGAGAGAACTACGAAATAATATGATATAAATCGAATGTATTTTTTCTAAATTTGAAAGCGTTTGCTGAAGCGTGTGTTTATGTGATAAAAATTACAAAAAAAAATGTGCAAAAATATTTTTTTCTCTATAGCACCACAGCGTTGCCATGAATGGCTTTTTATTATTATAGTGATATTTCATTTTTGAAAGCATTACAGTTGTGAATAATGTTTTAGACTTTTCGAGAGATCAATAATTATTATTTATTTATTATTATTGTAAGCTAAAATGACTAATATTTTTCTTATAATAATAGGAACAATGCACGCTTCTAAAAAAATGAGATATTGGACTAGTATTTAATAGATCTATAGTTCTTCCGGTAAAGTATAGCACGGTTGACAGATATATGTATAAGTATAGCTTGACCGCTATAAACTTGGCCCATGGTCTGCGGGACGCGGGGCGGGTGTGCGATTGGCTATACACGATACGATGTAATGACTCGCATCTTGAGAATTCGCCTATGGTATTTTCTTGAGTATGTATCATTATCCACGTCGCAAGATTAATATTATCGTGTGTAGCGTAATTCACGTCAGTCACTGACGTCAGTCAGTGACAGCTGATTCGTTGAGCGCACTGATCCCTATACTATGGATCCTCAGTGAACCTAGCCTGAATTGTATAGAATGTTTAATCCATAGAATAGAGATCAGTGGTTGAGTAGCTTCCGCCCCGCGTCCCGCAGACCATGGGTGGGCCAAGTTTATAGCGGTCTAGCTATAGTACAGTTTGCATAGACGATTGTTTCACTTTTGAACCTTTTTCTGTTACTAGAAGAACTTGTAGTACGATATAACTACAACAGATCTGTAATGAAATCTGTAAAATACATATTATCAAAAAGTTATGGCGTGCAAAGTTCCTAATATATTTTTTTTATTTCGACGTTTTATTTTATTCAGTATACGTACTCTTATTAGTTTGATTTAGATTTTTTTACAATATACATATAATAAAAACTATGACTCAGTTCTTGTATTCATTCAAAATGTCGGTAATTTTGATTGCCGGTGTAGCAATAATTTTTCTAAACTTGGATTCAAAATGACTGCAATACAATTCTTTTATCTCAAATCTTACTGCTATGCGGTGTGAGCCTTAATCCTCACGGCGTGATTCAAAAACGTTAGCAGTACAAAAAACACTGTAAAAAAATCTCGAATTTGACAGTTTACTGTAAGTTTATTATCTACTTATTTTTAATGACATTTGACAGTACATATTTTGACAGTATAAAATGAGTTTTGCTACAAAAATTCTTATTATTATTATTATGTAATTTACAAATTAAAAAAAATGTTATTTATGTGTTTAGAAAGAGGTATTGCAAATGAATACAAGCAGATGAATTAGCTTTAATATAATAATTAATTTATGAAATAATGAAACCATTTTAATCAAGTTATATTTGTCTTTGCTCACGGAGAGCGCAATTAGAATAGGGTTTTAGGCTTCGACGCTTGGAATGTGTGTTAAGCGAGGTGTTGTGGGAGAATGTGTGTTAACATAGTTTAATGTCACAATTAATACTTCAAAAGTTTGAATGGGATTTTTTTTTCTGCAAATCTAATATATATAAATCTCGTGTCACAATGTTTGTCCTCAATGGACTCCTAAACCACTTAACCGATTATAATAAAATTCGCACACCATGTGCAGTTCGATCCAACTTGAGAGATAGGATAGTTCAAATCTCAATTCAACTATTTTTAAATCCCCAAGGGCAAAACAACGTTTGCCAGGTCAGCTAGTGTATTATAAAATACATTCCCCAGTACTATTTTTGACAGATGCTAACTGTAAAATCGCAAATCTCATATATCGACCGCGGTTACCATATCTGTCAAAAAAATAATTTAATGGGGGGCTCACTATAACAATGAATTATATTGCAATATATGTAATATATTTCTACACACTCTAAAAATCAATAAAATTAGGGTCTCATTCAAATGGAAGTATAAAAAAACTATCACGATATTACAGACCAAAACGAAATATTATGTACATATGAATATGTACCTACGCGGTTATTTTTTTAACTAAAGTTTATTTACTCATAGACAAATTATAGTTCAATTATATGACTTAACCTTAGTTGAATCCAATGCAATATTTGTATATTTTTATTTTTTACCATTTTGGTTCCTTTTTTATAAATATACATATAGAATCAATTAAATTGTTTTGTGCATAGTTTTTCTCATTTCATTACTAGCTATTTGACTTCTAAGGTTTCTAACAAAAATTGCAGACTGCACTCAATAAAGTTAAATGGCACTGACTGAATGTACGGAAAGTATTTAAAAAAAAGTTATAACGTGAATGGTGAAAAGGTCAAAAAGGTTAATAAACGAAAGCAAATATTTTGATGCCAGTAAAAAAAAATTAGCAAACATTTATTTCCCCTCTCAATCAAAAACTTTTGATATGATATTGGCTAAATTTAAAAACGTGAATAAGGCCTATTTGATTTGGTAAATTAAGTACGTAATTCATACAAATTAGTAAATTAGTTAACAAAACAAAAATTACTAATTTTAAGTAGTGCTTCTAAGCTCTTATAAAAAAGTGTGAAAGGTCTGCAATAGAAATTTTGATATTTACTAATCGTATTTATTTTTAAAAGTGCCACAATTAGGCAGTTATGGACTTACGTATGTGTGCCTCGGCTTCGCCTCAATCAACGCATCTTTACACTGCTCTCAAGTTAATAACACAATCTTCCTAAATTTAGGAAGGTGTAAATAACCCCTAAAGCCTGTAGTGGCCAGCATCGATAGGTGTAACGGAGAACAGTGGATATATCCTTTAAAGTCGGAGATTAAATGAAATGAGCTTAAAGATCCCCTGAACCTACGTTTTCTCCTTTTAAGGCGATATGATACGTGGGCGTATGGGACATAGGGTGTTATATTGCTTATTTTAATTACCTTATTTTGAAATGCTTTTTGGACAGAAATTTGAACAATTTAATTTTAACAATTTAATTTTTAGTATTATTTTATTCACAAATGTGTTGAAAAACGTCGTATGATACACGTGAGTATTGATGATTACCGTCCTCGGCTAACGGCTCGGATCTCAATGGCGCCTCAGCGGTAATCACCAACTTTACTCACTTGTACCATAAACTACTATTGCAGATTCACACAGCAGGTGAACGTTTTGATCGTCATTCATTTTTTTTAATTATCCCCGCCATAAACAGCCAAATCGGTTAATCGGTGGTTGCAGCATAAAGGAGTAACGTGCTAATGGCGTAGCGGTAGCGAACCTGCTTCTACGTCGGAGGTCGTGGGTTCGATTCCCACTACTGGAGAATGTATTATATTTATGTATATTAGTATGTATGTATATTTATCAGTTATCTAGTACCCATAACACAAGCTATCGCTTACTTTGGGGCTAGATTGCGATGTGTAAAAAAAAAAAAAAAAAACTAACAAAAACACGCACACAAACACATGTATACTACAGGGTAGGTACGTGAAATTATATCAATAGTCACGCGTCAATAAGTTGTCTAGACTGCCCCTTTGGTAGGTATAGTTATCAGAAATTAGCATTACGTAAAATAGATAAAAATATGGCGTGATGTTAATCATAATCGTGTCTTTTTTTGGCTACTTTACTGAGCACTTCAATTTGTAAATGAAGTTATGTAAATTTTTCTATTTTCCGTGATAATATAAGTCCGTGTATAAGATCTTTGTCTGTTCGAAAGGGTAAATGGAATTACATTTTTTTTAACTGCCGAATATTGGTTTTGGAATTGCAATTTTTTTTTAATAAAACCATTATTTATGTCCAAAAAGTATTTCATAGCACATCTACGAAGTAAGTTTATAACAATTTATTTAATTAAAATAATGCACAAGTAATGTGTGATTGTGAATTAAAGTGGCTGTGGTGCCATAAAAAAAGTTAAAAACTGACAAATAATACGTTAAAAAAAAGTATTAATTATAAGGTAGCATACGCTGCGCCCCCATATGATATTTTTTACGGATGTCATTATTAAATCAGTCCATGATACATCAGGAACCAAATAGTGGCGTCATTCAAGCACAAGCTATTGTGAGTACATAAAATTGTACATCACCCAAACATCGCAGGTAACAACGAAACCATCACCAGCCAATCGGCGGTACCATGGCTGCACAACCGATGCAAACACTAACGAATCTATGCCTACGTGGCCCAATCGCTGCCAGCGTTAACCAATCCGTGCCCAAAATGTAACTTTGTCGATTCAATAAGCATTTTTGAAGAATTCGCAGCTGGTTACAGAACTAATGTATGGAGCGAGAAGTCATGATTGGCGCGGCCACTTTCAATGCATATTTTGTTTATTTCTGCTTACCCACGTTTGTCATGTACTGACTGACTCTATTATCGACTTGAGACGAATACTTATAAATGGGTTAACGATCTGCAGAGCTATTCACGATATTGTAATTCAGCAGTATTTCACAGGTGAATTCGAAGTGAGATGTTTGTGAATTATTTTTATTAAGACGGTCATTTGCTTCGAATCAGTCAATTTCGAAAATAAGTGATATTAAAACTTTAATATAGTTCTACTGCTCGTCTTTCTTTTGTAACTGTAATAACATGTGAGAAAAATTACTAAAGAGTGGTTTAAGTGAATAGCCTTGATGTAAAACAGGTACCTAACTAAAGAAAAATGTTACAAGATTTAATAATGTCCGTAAAAATATCATGCGGGGGATATTTTTATAATGATAATTAGCTTATGTTCGTCTCTCTGTGGCTTGTACTCGTCACAGGATTATCATCTAACTCATAACGTTGTTTGTATGTTCGTTATGTCAGCCTTACAAATTTAATAGCGAATAAGTTTTTTTTTTCAACTTCTGTAACGTTTGATCACTCTTATATGACCTTAAAGCTGACTGACCCAATGGCCAACGCTATTGGTTAACTGGCTCAGGTAATGTTTATGTTTAAAAAAAGTTTATGATGTAGAAGTTGAATTAATCCGCTATTAGTACTCGAAATAGTAGTATTCGAATTCTGACAACAGCTACGTACAGGTACATACAGCCCGACTTTTCTGTAATGATAATAATTCTATTGAAACTCTTGCTATCGATATTCATGATCGTGCCTATTAAACATTAACTCGCAACACACCGTAGAGTTACAAAACAATGTAACAATAGGTTTAGTACAGGTTTATTGTATCGAGTTTACTCACATCCCACAAACGAATGGAATTCCTTCATACATTTACAGCTAGCGCCATCTATTGACAGCCGCATGTCAGCAACTGTCCATAGATGGCATGTATGGAGGAATTCCCTTCGTTTTTGCGATGCGAGTCAACTCGAAATTCATACAAAAACTTGTGCTAACCGCTCAGGAATAAAACCCGAAACGCAACTTCGATTTACAGAACAGTGTAACAGAATAGCACTACAGCGTTCAAGTATCTTTTATTTGGTACCCGCCTGTAAAGATGGCAAATCCGCCCCTAGACTTGTTTCTTTCACTCTTAACTATCTTAGGTATGAGTGTCAGAGACGGAAATAAAAGCACATATTTTATCTAATCGAAGACCTATCAAGTAATTGGGTATTTTCGTACTTTTGTATTTAGTAAAAATTATTACTTTATTATTAACTAGGAAAAAAATACTGCCGTACAGTGGAAAAAAATATTAAAATCCAACGAAGATTTACAAAGTTACAGGCATGTAAATTTTGGAGTGGGAGGGTCTTCTATCCCTTTCTGGAAAAACGAAAATTTGTATGAAGCCGCACGAAGCTACTCTGGCATTAGTGAGCTTTGACGTCACAATTTATTGTTGCTATCTCTGTCTAATCAGAAATATTCAAATGCTTATAACTTTTTTGTTACTTGCTCGATTTAATTAGTTTTTTCAGTATACGCCATTATTTTTTATCCTAGTTTATAAGTTAAATACCCAATTGTGAGTTAAGTAATGCTTTCATAATAAACCGTCTGTAAGTTTTAAATGTATATAACCCATGGTACAATATTATGTGTTGTATATTCTTAATCATGAATTTCCGTTCTTTTTTATTGCACAAAAATGTGTGCCACTAAGGCTGGCATAAAAAATCGTATAATATAACTAAGTATAGTAAGTATATTACACGTATAGCGGTGTTATATTATGCATTTAGTGATACAAAAACATTATGATTAGTGCATAAGCCATAAATGAGGTAAGAACCCACTTTGTTCGATGTTGTAACTATTTTTTAAGTCATGAAGTCGTGAAGCATAATATCGTATTTTTTTTTTTCTCATAAAGCTGTATAATATATGAACTTTCACGACAGATTTTAAGTGTTGCCAGAATGTATGTACTTTTAAAATTACCTTTACTTTAAATGCATTGTTCATGTTATACGTAATGCTTGCAAAGTGTGAAAAATATCGGGTAAAATATTATTATTGGTTTCATAGAGCATTATTGAAAATTCATTGTATAAAAAAAAATAAAGATTCCGACGAATTGAGAACCTCCTCCTTTTTTTTGAAGTCGGTTAAAAAATAATCCATTTTCAAAAAGCAAATGTTGTGCCTTCAACGCAGGTTTGTTATCTTTGAATCTTTTAAATTGTGATAAAATAGGTTAAGGATTTTTTGAAAGAAGGATTTTTTTGTAAGATATTTCCTTACATTTTGTTCTTTGTTTGAATTACGTATTTTATGAACATTCCTTAAAGTGAAATAAATAAAATAGCCAATATTTAATTTATTGCTAGGTATATTGTTGTAAAATTGTTGAAAATCCGTTTGTTAATACTATTACGTTTGAATGCGAACCATTTATATAGATATTTTTTATGTGATTTATACTGCTTTTGATAAAATATGAATATTTTATATTTATTACAAATTCTTTAAATACAAGCTTTAATTTAAAATATTTCAAACATTCGCACAAAATGAGACCAAAGATTAAAAAGTAGGTAACTACCATTATTGAGATTATCTTGTAATGCTACCTACTTATTTATCTCAATCTTATTTATTCTTTTTAATCTTTCGTAATAATAATTCGTAATTTCGTAATATTGTTTATGAATTTATTGTACTTTCAAATAAATCCTATCAACATTCGAATTCCAGAAATAATCACAGAAGTGTTAATCTCTGTACTTTCTCTTACACTTCCCAATATTGTTTAGATATAAACTTTTATATATCTTCTAATTTCAATGTATTGCTTATTTTTCGTCAATTAAAAACTTATTGGAGTGAGTATAAATCACATAAACAAATTAAACATAGACAAAATAAAAATGATCGTTGTGTGCTGTAGCAATAATTTTGTTTCGATAGCGAATATACGGGGATGAGTGATTGATATGATTTTCTGAATGCATCATAGTTATTATTATTTAGTACAAATTTCAATGACATGTAATATAACTGCAATTAAATACGATGGCTTAGAATGCAAAAAGAGCTATTCCAAAACAATTTTTGACATTTGTATTTTGGAAACTATAAATACCACTTACTTTATATTTTGGTAACTATACCACTTGTGGGTGTGGCTAAACATGCACTTTGTCCATTTAAAACGTAATTATTATACAACTTGATTTTAAACGTACCCCGCCTGCAAAGAGTTATTATTATTAGTTGTTATTTAAATCACAGCAAAAAACTATTGGTTCTCGTTGTCCCTGATTGGCAACTATAGTGTGGAAGTTTGTTTTTCAATTGTTTTATTTAATTTGTTTGTTACTTACCAGGTTTGCAATCTAAGCCCATGATTTTGTGCAATACATGTAAAATGTACACAATTATGGAACAATTGTTATTTATTTTTCTTTAAAATGTACCTAAACCTCCATTTACGAAATTCAATAATTAGTTTAATTAATTTAATTGATTAAAACTCAATTTATGTATAATAATCGGCGGAAGTTTTAATTTTTAACGAATGTGTAACGTTAGGTAATGTGTAACACGGTTTAGCGTTTATTCAGTTCAAAATAATAATATTCTCTCTGCCTTCTAACGTGGATCTTGACCGCTCATCGAAAATTAAACAAAAGGTTTATTAGTTACATATGTTACCCGTTATAACGTACCGGTCCTAACATAATAAATAAATGAATGATTCAGAGGTTGAAAAACCGATATTTTTTTGCCTCACAGTAATTTATGTCGTCAAATATACTCCAAAAATCTGATTGTCAAAATCGTAGTTGTAGTAATCTTCGATGTTCAACCGATGTCAATATATTTTGTAAATAACGGAGTCAATCCAACAGGGCTCAAAATCCGTGCCAGTTACGTAACATTCTGAACTGTACGCTTGTTAAACATAAATATAATTTCAAAATAAATATAATTTTCAAGTGTTGTGATTGGTCAAAACTCATGTTTTGACATTGATACAGTTCTTTAAAGATTGATACATTTTTAGCCGATCGGCCTGCTGAGGTACTTTACCTGAGCCATCAAAAATATATCAATGAACGTTGAAGAGCGATTAAAGGTAATATATCGTTAACGAAATTATATCGATAAGATACCGATAAAGTTATAAAATACCTTAATGCAGTTATTCATATTGAATACTATCATGAAAATATTGTGTTTTACAGTATTGTACTATGTCTCAAATTGAAATGTTATTTATTATTTTGGCTATGAAATGGACATTATTTTGATAATTAATTTGGCTCTTATTTTACAGCAAGTTTGTAATTCAAAATTCTAGCATAATTTCTGATGTTTATGTATTTATTCTGTATTATAATAGTTATTATGCCGTTACTTATGTGATCACTAAAATTCTCGTTTTATACATCAAGTGGGTATACTTATTAAAAAAAAATGAAGAAAAGTGTCTCAAAAATACCAAAAAATCAATAAAGGATTTCATACCGAATTTTGTGCTTTTATTAAATCACCTTTTAACCATCTGTAAATGTACCTACTCGTTGTTTAGAGGTAACATCATCCACAAAGACAATAGACAACCCAACCCATCTGAGGAGCCCAAGGACCAAAGTTCAGATATTATTATAGTATTAGATGTGCGATGCTGCAAAAATACTAAAGTATGAGTTTCGACGAAGTTATATCATGGGCACCGATTGGTTGATGCTTGCATCGCTTGTGCAGCTTACAATTATTGCATTTACGAGAATCGCTGGAATGGCAGCCCCGGACCTATATCTTTCTCGTATTACTGTTAAAGCTGAGGCTTACCTACGTTTCTTACTTTTTATATGGGAAGAATTTGTAAGAAAGCATAGGTACCTACATCATCAATAAGTCACGTGATCAATTTTTCAATCGGATAAGATTCAAATATTATATATTAGTAACAGAAGTGCCAAGTGAAAAAAAGTAAAAGTATTAAATTGAAAAAGGTACATAGGTACCGTTTCGGCCATCGATATATATTCATGGTGCTTAAGTAAATACAAGCAAGAGAATATTGTTCTAATTCTCGTCGCCGACCAAGACACGAAGCAGCATAAGAGCTAAATAACTAAACCGTGACTAAGCGAAAACTCTGATAAAGTTACTCAGAACATCGGACGTTGCTGTACAACTGATAATTGATAGCGAATCTTTACAAGTACCTACCTATCTGGTGAATTTTATGACGATAAAGTCCTCAATAAAATATTGCGGCAATTCTGACAACCGTGGATAACATCCTCTTGAGCGTCAGAACACTCATAGGTATTCTGTATAGGCAAAGATTATTATTATTATTATTCATAGAGCAAAACCTTGCGATATTTTCAGGACCAATGTAATGAACTAAAAAAATTAGACGAGAAAATAAATCAGGTGAATTAGTTGACAAGTGGGTCGATTAAATGGACCTCATGGTAAACGTTCTCTAGGTGGAGTTAGTCCTATCGATAAACAAAATCAATCCCCCTAAAGTTTGTCAGCCATTCATATATCGACTGTGCTCAACTTTGCTTTATAAACTCAATCAATCAATTTGCACCACCCTGGCTTAACTGGTCTCTGCCATGTAGGTACGATCCACAGTATAAACTCAAACTCAACTCTATCTTTATTTCACATAGGCCTAACATACAGGCTCTTGTAAAACATCAGTATGATATTTGTCACATATTATGTATGGCGATAACTCCAAGTCGACTTAAAACTAAGTTTACGAGGGTTCTTGAGGGTACAACGCGAAAATAACCTTCCTAATAATATACCTAATAGTACCTTCTTAACTCCCTAATTTTTGGTGCTGATTAAGAATGTAGAACACTTGGCGTTGGCCCAACTAGAGTCAACAACGCTTGACCTTTGTGGTTAATTCCTCTGCTAATTGCTATTTAACACACCTAACCTTTGAATTCAGTGTGCGCATCTTACATTTCTTACTGATAAAGGGCCAGGGTCAGGGCATATCAGGTTACTTTGAATAAGGGCTGAGAAACTCAGCTATCAAGGGGCCTGATTGCGTAAGACGAGACGATATAATCGTTCGCAAATTCTGCCCCCCGATTGGCTGACGGAAATCAGGGAACCAATCAGCGTGCAGTTTATAAACGATTACGATAATATGAATACGTTTTTCTTACACAATCTAGGGACAGGTTACCTAAGTACAGATGACTATGGGCCTGATAAGAAGGGCTCAGGGTCGCTGGAGAGAGCTAGGGTCGGAGTATCTTTGTGCGACCGAATCAAAAATGAGGAGATCCGCAAAAGAACAAAAGTGGTCGACATAGCTCAACCTGTCGCAAAAGTGAAGTGGCAACGGGCGGGGCACATAGCTCGTAGGACCGATGGACGTTGGGGACCCAAGGTGCTGGAATGGTGGCCACGCAACGAGAAGCGCAGTATCGGCAGACCGGCCGTCACCAGGTAGGCGGAAGATATAAAGAAATTCGCGGGGTGTCGCTGGCACCAGGTGGCGGTGGTGTTTGGCGGTCATTTCAGGATGCCTCTGTCCAACAATAGACGTCCATTGGCTGAAACGACGACAGCAGCCGTCACAATCCATCATCATGGATTTCATCCCACCATAAAGAAAGGATTGGATAATTCATCTTCTTGGGGACGCGCCTAGCCAGGACTCCTCTGCTCCCAGTATCACGTTGACCGTCTCCGGTCTAATGTGCTCGCCGCTGTCTATGAACCCTCCATATCCGCTTGCCGCAAGAAACGACAGCACCTTGGCAGTGATATAATTGACCTGCTGTCGGCAGAGAATATACTCCTTCCCAGCTGTCAGCTCCTCATGTGTATTGCTTCACACCAACAGTATGTGCCTAGGAGTTTTCTCCGCCTCATTACATACAGTATTTACAGTTTGAGGTTGAACATGTTATGTTTGTTAGAACTGCAATGCCATTTCAGTGACCTTAGTTTCTTCGTAAACCCCTGCTGTGGTGCCTACCTACTTTTTTACAGATAAGAGATCTGATTACGCACCGCGCCTGTGCACGATGAATCAGCGGGCAACTGCCGGGCCCATCAGAGCAGTCCAGCGGATTCTCACAGGCAGCGGCGGTGGCGGGTCGAAAAAGGCCCGCCAAAAAATTTTATTAGGCGTTTTGCACTGGGTTTATCCCGCGGCACAGAGTGACTTACTACTAGGTACTTACCGGCGCATGGAGACAGCCAGCACGTGGAATCCGGGGAGTGTGTTCGTGTAGGATGAAATGTGGTGTGTGGTGCCTGCTGTGTTAAATGCAAATAGGAACACACTCGCCCTCCTTGAGGGATCTTTCGCGGCGGCGGTACGAATTCGCGGGTAGCGAAGCGGCTCCGCGGCGGCGTGATTTCCAGGTGGCGCGGGAGCACAAAAAACAGTATTCCGGATAGCCAAAGGGGCCCGCGGCGTTAGAATGACGCGGCGGACAACACAGCAAACGAAGTAGCACAAGAAATCGGGCTCGTAAGAAGGCGAGATGCGGCGTGGCGGGCGACTTCACGCGGGCGAACGCGGCACGCACAGTCAATCGACTCCGTCGGGATTTAGCACCGAACTGCGCGAGCGAACGCCGCCGGGGCGCGCGCGGGCGCTGGACGCAAACCGCTCGCGGGAGAGGGGCGTGCAGTGATAGCCGATCGACGCGATACGGTCTAGCATAAACCGGAGAGTGCTAGCGTAAAGCGCAAACACCCCCGCCAGTGGACCCAAGGATTTGGGGTCCACTAACCAATGGGCAAGCGGGATAAGGAAGAGACGGCTCGCTGCAAAACCGAATCTCCGACCATTACCTCGGCAACTCTGGGAACCCCATCGGATCCATATATCAATTTAAGAATGCGTCCACGACGCCAGCACAAAGGCAACAAATTAGACTCCTTAACTAGGACAAGATCACCAACCTTAGGTGGGTCGGTCTTGTCGGACCACTTAACGCGCTGCTGCAAGAGATGCAAATATTCTAAATACCAACGATGCCAGAAATTTTGGGTCATCTGCTGTAGCAATTCGAAGCGAGACAACCGTGAGACCTTCACGTCCCTGAAGGGGTACTCGGGCAGGGCGTTAAGGGGTTCACCAATTAGGAAATGACCGGGGGTTAAAACTTCCAGGTCATTGGGATCGGACGATAAGGGGCAGAGTGGCCGAGAATTGAGGACAGCCTCAATCTTACAAAACACGGTAGCGAGCTCTTCAAAAGTCAAAATGGTTTCACCTATCACGCGTCGGAGATGCGTCTTTGAGACCTTAACGACGGCTTCAAAGATCCCGCCCCAGTGGGGACAAGCTGGCGGGTCAAAGGTCCAAGTTATCCCCATCTTGGACATTGCCGTGCCGATGCCTATCTTATTTTCATTCAAAAATTGGACGACTTCCTTCAAATGTCTATCGGCACCTTTATAGTTGGTCCCACAATCCGATCGGATCAGGTGCGGATAACCTCGGCGTGAAACGAAGCGGCCTAGCGTGGCTACAAAGGCTTCGGTGCTGAGGGCGCTCACCAGTTCTAAGTGTACGGCCTTGGTAGCCAGGCAAACAAAAACGCAAAGGTAGGCCTTGAGGGAACGAGCATTGCGGAGGCTGGAGCTCTTGACGAAGAACGGCCCCGCAAAATCCGTCCCGACCGCCGAAAAAGGGCGCGAGGCCACGACACGGTCGGTGGGGAGGTCCCCCATAATGGGCTGCATGGTGCTGGCCTTCAGGCGGTAGCACGGAATGCACTTAAAAATGACGCTTCGGATGGAGCGTCGTCCCGATAAAATCCAAAATTCGCGCTGCAATATGGCCGAAAGGGCGTTGCAGCCAGCGTGGGCATTTTTGACGTGGTAATGCGTCACCAACAATTTTACAAAAGCGCTATTGTTCGGAAGCAACAAGGGATGACGTGCCCCATAGGGTAAATCAGAATTCCGGAGGCGTCCACCGACGCGTATCAATCCGGCGTCATCCAGGAAGAGGTTTAAGCGGGCGAGCGAGCCCTTCAAAGGTAAACCTCGCTTCAGTGTCTCAATAGCGGACTCAAAATGCTCCAGTTGAACCAAACGTATCCAAAAGGTCCGGGCCTCCTGTCTCTCCAGGGGCGACAAGACCGGGTTCGACATTTTGTCGCGTGGGTTCCGAGCGTTGTGGGTGAAGCGCTGAATCCAAGCCGTCACCCCAATCAATTTATCAAGGGAACTGTAGCGTTCCTGAAGATAGCTCAGCGAATTGGCTGGCTTATCTTCAACAACTCCGACTCGCAAGCCAGGTAACACATCGGGCTCGGAGAACCTACTCTGAGGCCAGGCGGACTCATTCCGAGTCAGCCAGTCAGGGCCCCACCAAAGAGAGTGGTTGACAAGGTCGGAAGCTTCACATCCGCGGGAAGCACAATCTGCAGGGTTCAGGTCCCCTGGCACATGTCTCCAGGTCAACGGGGTTTCCGAATTCTGGATTTGGGAAACCCGGTTGGCAACAAAGACTTCCAAGTTGTGGGGAGCGGCTCGCAACCAACAAAGGACAATTTCGCTGTCCGACCAGGCGTACACGTCCGTCAGGTCAACAATCGATAGGAGGGACGTACGCACATGGTTGAGAAGGCGCACCAAAAGAGCGGCTCCAGACAACTCCAATTTGGGTATCGTCAAGCGTGACCGAATTGGGGCCACTTTACTTTTCGCCAAGACAAGATGGGTTGCGACCTCGCCGGTGTCACTGACAGTTCGCAAATAGACCACGGCTGCGTACCCTTTTTCGGACGCATCACAAAAGCCGTGGAGACTGGCGTGGCACCTTCCGGGCGGTAGGAAGCAACGAGGCATCGAAATCCGAGTAACATTCGGAGGTGAGGCCACAAGGGAGAGCCACTCCAGTAGCCTGAGACCCTAACCTCCCTGAGGCAGTCGACAAAAGTATGGTCTGGCATACTGACTGCTGTAGATCCAAAGTCTCAGGGGAGGTGGCTAGGTGGCAGCTAGGGTGGCGGACACCTAGCGCGACGCGCCTTCACCAGCGGGAGCCCACTGACGGGGGTACTCCGGCTGGGGCGCTGCTAGAGAGGGGGAGGGTACCCAACGTGGGGACCATCCGGCATAACCAACCCGGGGTCGCACCATGCGGCTAGCATCCGGGGCGTGGTAGGGAGCGCCTCGACCTAGCACGGGTGGATGGCGCTCCAGTTGCGTCCACACATGGAGGGGAGGCAAAAACCTAGACGGTTCGACGCTCATTTGAGCGGCCGTCAGACACCCGTCATAAAAATGCGAGGGGTATGTGACCATGCCGCGGGGGGGTGAAGCCCTCCTCCGGGGGGCGGAACCCCTACCTCCACTAGGAGGTTGGTGGTCCACCGGAGAACGCCTAACGGGGCTGGCCGGGTGGCCAGGACTAGCGCCCCCGCCCATGGGGGGGGTGCGCGATCGAGCGCCCCCGCCCATGGGGGGGGTGCGCGACCCAACGTCCCGGCGACCGGTACCACTCCGGTTAGCGCACAAGATGGCCGAATGGGCACCGCCGCAATGTGGGCAGGGCCGCTGGCGCGGGCAGTCTCTTACGAGATGCTGGCCCAGGCACGAGAAGCACCACTGGCGTGTCGACACGTATTCTCTCCGGGCCGCAACCGGTTTGGCCAGGAAGTGCGGACACGAGGAGACCTGGTGGCCGGGGTGCCGACAATAGGCACAGGGGGGGGGCTTCGTGGCCACGGCCCCGCTGTACTGTGACACCCGGCGACCCTCTCTGGCGTCGGCTCCACGGCCTCGCCGGTTGGGGCCGGTCCCCGCCGAAGGGCCAGTCCTTGCCCCACCCCCTCGGACATGCTCGGACCTCCCAGGGGCCACTCGAGGGCCGGTAACTCCAGAGTTATCGGCCTGGAGGCACTCCTGCTCCAGAAACTTCAGGAGGTCGGAGAAAGGGGGCAGGTAGGTTGCACCGTCCCCTCCGAAGCGCTGCTCGAAGCGGAGCTTAAGCTCCGACGGCAGGCGGGAGAGCACTATGTGCAACAACAAGAAGGACCACTGGTCGACGGGGAGATCCAATCGACGGAGAGCGTTGGTGGCCACAATGCAGGGGTTTAGCAAGGCCTCTCTGAGGCCGGCCACCCCGGTGACGGCGGGCAAGGCGAGTAGCTGGGCTACATGTGCGTCGGCCAACCGGCGCACATTTTCGTAGCGCCTGGCCAGCAATTCCCGGGCCGTGGTGTAGCTCTCCTACGAGAGGTCGAGGTGCCGCACCACGTCCAGGGCCTCGCCCTGTAGCGAGGACAGTAAGTATGTCAGCTTCTGGGTGGGGGACAGGTCCTTCCTGGCGTGGACCAGACTGTCAAATAACGCCAGGAAGCCCATCCACTCTTGAAGCTGCCCACCGAATTTGGGCAGCTCGATCGTGGGCAGTTTCCCGAGTAATGCCGGCTGTGTGGGCGGTCGGCTGGGGGAGTCTCGAAAAGCGCCACTTCGACGCCTTTCATCAGCGGCGGTCCGGATCCCATGGGCGGCCTCCACCACCGAGTCCATCAGTTCGAAGAACTGGTCGTAATCGGCCTGAGCCGTCCTCAGTACCTCCTGTTCGGGACCGAGGGTGAGCAGGTCTTGAAAGGCCTGCTCCACAGAGGCCTGCCGAGTCCGCACCTGGTCCGCTCGGTGTAATAGGGCGGCGGTTCTATCTTCGCGGCCTATCAAACCCGCGGCGGACGTCGCCCAGCGAAGCTCAGACTGTATCTGTACAGCTAGCTTTTTTATGTTCGCGGACATTCTAACAAATTAAATGTAAACAAAAGCAAAAATAAAGTAATAATAAATTGAAAAGGCGGCCGGCAAGTCGGCGGGCGGCGCGAGTGCAAGCAATAATAAATTGAAAAGTAATAGTAAACAAGTCGTATCGCGGTCGCGGTCGTATCGTAGTCGCAATGAACAAAGCGGCGCGACCGTAGTAGATACGCGTGTTAAATTACGGCGAGCGGGCGGTACCGGCACGCAAGCAAAACTTAAAATAAAAATTAAACTTATAATTATAATAAGCGGAACGCGGCCGAAACGCGGCGTTAACGCAGCGGAACTGGCGGCGATTGCGGAATTTCCGCTAACAGCGCGGCGAACGACGCGGCGCGTGGCGGAAAGCGGGATTTATGCCAGCGGCGCAGAAAACGAACGGCGCGGCGGGCAAAACCAGCGCAAAACGCAAAGCGAGGTGTAGACAAACCGCGCTCACTGCTACCAAAAATGATTACGCACCGCGCCTGTGCACGATGAATCAGCGGGCAACTGCCGGGCCCATCAGAGCAGTCCAGCGGATTCTCACAGGCAGCGGCGGTGGCGGGTCGAAAAAGGCCCGCCAAAAAATTTTATTAGGCGTTTTGCACTGGGTTTATCCCGCGGCACAGAGTGACTTACTACTAGGTACTTACCGGCGCATGGAGACAGCCAGCACGTGGAATCCGGGGAGTGTGTTCGTGTAGGATGAAATGTGGTGTGTGGTGCCTGCTGTGTTAAATGCAAATAGGAACACACTCGCCCTCCTTGAGGGATCTTTCGCGGCGGCGGTACGAATTCGCGGGTAGCGAAGCGGCTCCGCGGCGGCGTGATTTCCAGGTGGCGCGGGAGCACAAAAAACAGTATTCCGGATAGCCAAAGGGGCCCGCGGCGTTAGAATGACGCGGCGGACAACACAGCAAACGAAGTAGCACAAGAAATCGGGCTCGTAAGAAGGCGAGATGCGGCGTGGCGGGCGACTTCACGCGGGCGAACGCGGCACGCACATTCAATCGACTCCGTCGGGATTTAGCACCGAACTGCGCGAGCGAACGCCGCCGGGGCGCGCGCGGGCGCTGGACGCAAACCGCTCGCGGGAGAGGGGCGTGCAGTGATAGCCGATCGACGCGATACGGTCTAGCATAAACCGGAGAGTGCTAGCGTAAAGCGCAAACAAGATCCATGGAAAATGCAAAATATGCTGGTTCAAAATCCCAACGGTAATGCTTGCATGTTCAACACGTATCACGTTAGCTGTAGGGAGCTAGTCGTTCAGTAAAGAATACAGCTCACGACGCGACGTCCCGTTGTACCTAAGCGTAAGTAAGCCTAAACTCGTCATTGCAGCTGTGATTTGTAGAATAGCACTGCTGAACTGATAAGCGGATAATGGTTGCGAATCGTGCTCACAAGATACCTAGTCGTGGTACAAGTTCTGCCTGAGAGCAGAATAAAATCAAAATGTCCGATAAGATGTGGAGCTTACAGCTTCCGTTTTCCCAGCCAAGTACAATCTGGGTGCCTTCAAGAGAAGATTGAATACTGAACAGGCATTTTTTAGGCAAGCGCGCTCCATCCTAAACCCCATAATTTCTGTCCATCAGACATGATGGTAAATTGTAATTTGTAGTCAAACGCAAGCCTATCAATTATTTAAAAAATATATACCTACCGTAGCTCAGTGGCAGGATAACCAGCGGCGCGATAGCTGGGAGATGCGGGTTCAAATCCGGCTCGGCGCGATAATTTCATACTTATTAATAATTTATTGGAAAATGAAATTACTTTTGAGCTCCGGAATTCTGACACGAATTCTCTTATCACTCACACTGATAAGCAACGTTGTTAAAATCATAAACAAATAAAGTATGGTTGCCCTCGAAGATAAAGTCTTGTACGCTATCTGCCTAATTGGTCAAGGTTACTGAATGCTACGTGCTACGAGTACCTATATGAAAGGTACAGGCAATTAAGTAGCTATGCATATTGAAGACATTGATTGATTAAAAACGTAGGTAAATATATAATACAATACATTGTATACATAAGTCTACATTAAATAAAAAGTGAAGTACTTAAGACGAATGGTCAAGCAAATGACCTTGGGCGTTTGGACGCGGAGCTACCGCCATCTATTTTTGATTAGTAGTTCAATGTAGCGTGCAACTGCATTCGGTTGTCTTACCGCTAGATGGCGCATTTAGCGATTTATTTCGCAGACTCGCAGAGTTGGGCAGACAGAGTAATAACGAAGAGAATACCTACATTTTTTTCGAATTGTAAATAAATATACATAGAATACCTACCTTATTTTTATTTTATCCCCGTTATTTTATCCCCGTTTAACCCCTATAACATGTATGTCCCGTATTATATGTATCTTGAATACGGCTCAAACGATTTCATGAAATTTGGACTGGGGGTGGTTTCGGGGGCGATAAATATATCTAGCTAGGTTATATTTATACAAAAAAGCAAATATTACAAAACATTGATTAAAAAACAGGGTGGTCTTTAGTTGGTGACCCGTAGCGGAGGGGGGTGGGAGGGAGGTAAAGGGGAGGGTGGAGTGGGGGGGTCTATCCCCCCAAGCCAAACCCGTAGAATCTTAATAGTTTTCGAGAAATAAATATTTAAAGTTCAAAAATTTTGAGGTTAATTATGATAACTTAAATAATTACTTTGACAGATAGCTCTAAAATAGGGACCAATTCGGAATTGTGACGTCTCCGGCGCTGCGGGAAGTGCAGCCTCTTCGCCCTTGCGTAGCAAAGCACAGGCACCCATGACCCACACTCACCTCCGCAGCCCCGGCGTGCTGGTTGCCTTCGGCGACCAGCCTCGGCCGCTCGGGCTCGCCCGGGGGATGCACTCCCTCCGCGCCTCCGGTTTAAAAAAAAACACTCTAGGGGTAGGACAATTCGATGGTGTCGGGGTAAGGCAATTCGATTTCTTGACATGTTCGTTTTTAGGGTTCCATACCAATTTGGTAAAAATGGAACCCTTATGGTGAGACTTTCTCCGTCCGTCCGTCCGTCTGTCACACTCGATTATTTCAGTAACTATTCAAGCTATCGATCTGAAATTTAGAATAGTTATAGATAATATAGTGACGCGAAGTCATAGCAATCGTAAAATTGTTTTTATTTTTTTTTTAAAAAGGGGGGAAAACCGGGTCGCCGAAATTTCAAAATGAGATAACAATATTGAGTGGGGTATCATATGAAAGGGCGTCACTTGTATATCCTAAAACCAATTTTTATTTATTTTTATGCCTGATAGTTTTTGATTTATTGGGCAAACTGTCGAAAAAAATACCGTTCCCCCCCCCCTTATCTCCGAAGTTTAGCATTCGAAAAATCTGAAATAAATATGATCAATAGAAGTTAACGTATATTTTACAGTAAAAATAAATTCAACCGTCTAACTATTATACTTTTTTTGCTAATAACAATAATCCGCCGAAAACAAAGTTAGGTTTGCGGTTTGCCAACAAAAGTACTTATATGTAAATTTAAGTCGTAAAATCATGAACACAATATTTCTTTATTTACATAAAATTTTAAGTTTTCACCTTGTTTCACATTTGCACAGCTCACCAAAAGAAGAAATAATATATTTTTCACTTTTTTTCGAAATCGAACCCTATTCACACAACAATCGACATGTACACAGTACAACGGTACCAAAATGTCAAAATGTACAAAAAATACTCTGTGATGTCAAATCATAACACACGCGCGCACTGCCAAAATGCCTGTGCGCGGAACGGCAACGCGGCATGAGTTGCGCCGAACTGGCAACGTTGCATGCGTAACTAAACGCCTGATTAATTTTGTGAGCAAATACTTTATTAGTGGAGTTTGATTTACAGTAGGCACCAAAGAGCTTTTATGATATAACTTCTATTTTGCAATACTGTTTGTCACAAATGGACTTTGAATAACAAGATACAAAATAAACAAACATGTATGCAAAGATTCATGATAAACGGATTAGCCAAACCAAAAAAAAAACCATCTTAAGATATTCATCTTACGCAAGTCATAGCACTTTCTAAATTGTATTTTCTGATTAGTGAGTAAAGATCACCAAAAATATCGACACAACAAGATACTTCAAGATACGCTTTATAATAACACAAAATTGCTGTAGTTCTCTAATCTGTAATTTAGCTGAAAAACATCGCCTAAAAGACGTCTAAAAACGCATTTTGCTTTACCATTCGTCTTAAAGCTGAAAATTTTCACAGCGGTTCTCATCATCATCATCACGATGTAGAAAAGAGATAAGGGAGAATTTTCTTAATCCCACAGAAGCACAGGCGAATCTTCTTGCCACCGATAAGAAACCTAAGGAATAGTACTTACTCGTAAGGATATGGGCATCCAAACGATTTACATAAACCTTTTTCGTACAAGCAAACAGTAACACCATCTGTCAAAATTCTATTCGTGGCTGCTGAGCGATAACTACAGTGTGCTGCGTGCCCTACTGTTGGTGACAAAACAAGCATTTTTGACACCCATAAACTGGCGAATTTTTTCGCACCGTCCGCCCTGTCCTGGGTATATGTCTATTCTTCTTGCTCAAACTACTGGCATAAGTACCCACGCGCTACGGAGTACGGTCCTAGCTATCACCTGTCATACCTAATAAGCCTTAACAAGTTAACAGTTATACAGCCTTCAATTATTGCAAGTAGGTGGTATGAATTTTAATTAGGAAATTCATTATGACATCATATCAACATAAGTGTGTTATCACAGACAAAGGAATAACTTTATAGTGTGTTATCAATCACGTTTTAATTACCCACGGAAACTACTATGAATACTCGTATGAATCATTCTGACAGATAAAGCAATTAAATAGGTAAGTAATTAAAAATATTATACCTATAGGCACTATTTTATCAACCGATAAGATGATTATATAAAGTAAAATAGTTTTCTTATAAACGTTTGACCTCCAGACGACGGCAGGCACACCTCGACGATTTTCCATTCCAGTAAAGTTTACAACTTTCGAACACGGAAATGAAGGCATTGATTTTATTGATTTTTACTACTGTGAATGCAGTTCCTTAAATTTTGTTTCTTAATTCTTAGAATGCAAAGAATAACGAGATGATCATTGTCTACTATGCAGTGAGTCTTTGCATTGCTTTGCTGATTTGCATTTTGCGTTGTACACTTACGGTATATGATCCTCCTTGACGTATCCGCCGACTGGCTAAAGCTGGCGAATCCAAACTTCTTAAAGGTCCAGGGGCCGTACCACCATCTCTATTATATATTTTCAAACAATATCAGTTTAAAACATTATTACAGTAGGTAATACTGCTACAAGAGTTGAATGTTGATGGTTCGACCCGTACCCTTATTTTGGTAGTAAACCTTTTAAACGAAGGCCTATTTTTTTTTGGCTAGGAGTCTTACATCAAGATCTTCGGTGAAGGAAGACGACGTTCCTCGAACTTTATGACATAATTGTTGATTGAGGAGCATCACAACGGCTTCAAACGAGTAGGTCGTTCCTAACTAAGGAAAAGCTGCCTATGAATTGAAATTGTCAATGAGAGTTTTTGAGGTAAGGTATAGGGACTTCGTAATAACGAAGAAGGAGGCTGCGGAGAGGGATTGAGAGACAATCCTCCTGATCCCTTTCGCGAACGCTGTTATAATCCGCTGTTAGTCTCCTCTCGGACCTCGTATAAGGGGGGGACTTCCGGGGTTAACATAATCAACCATGGAAAGAAGCTGGCATGGATCAATCCCGATTAGAGGGAGTCTCTCCAGTGCATTCGTATGAGATCCCGGAGACTTCCACTATGTGCTAAAGAGGTCCACCATTTAGGTAGGTAAAAAATTCACATAGTTACTTACTCGCAGGTTGAATATCTCAATGAAGATTTCTCTCAGTACCAAAAAAGGTAGGCTTATTAAAGGTAGGCCAAAAAAAGGTAACCTATTAATAATTGTAGAATAGAATCTTATCATGAGAGGAGTTCGGTATCCAATGATGGCCAATCAGCAGTCAATTGATATTATGATTATACCTAAAGGAAAAAGAGTAAGTACCTAAAGGAAAAAGAGTAAGTACCTAAAGGAAAAAGAGTAGGTATTAAATATGG
The DNA here is from genome assembly GCA_963855885.1 of Coenonympha glycerion. Classification (NCBI taxonomy): domain Eukaryota; kingdom Metazoa; phylum Arthropoda; class Insecta; order Lepidoptera; family Nymphalidae; genus Coenonympha; species Coenonympha glycerion. The sequence goes on from OY979631.1 coordinate 4,068,921, forward strand.
AGCGTAGCATTTTATTATGCATGCGAAACTTGGACCCTTGACATACAAGGAAACCGGACTGTCCGGATGCATTTGAAATGTGGTGTTGGATTGTTGGTTGGCGTCGCGTCGAATGGATAAAAATAGTTGCGCAGTGCATTGATAGACTACAATTATTTAGAAAATAATGAAGTTATATTTTGACGACCTTACTGGCGTAATACGGTACTTTACTTCATTTTTTATTAATTAAAAAAATACATTGAAAATAAAATTCTTATCCGACAAGGAAATAAAATATTTTTCCACTATCCCTTTTTCGCAAAACATAAAGTACCTATACAGTTACCACGAGTGATAGTGCCGTCACTATCCGATATAACTAGCTATCTTGGTCAAATCAGGATTACTTATTAAATTGCTTATCGCTTTTTCCTTAGTTCAATACTTAAATGCGCTTAGAATTTTAATTAAATGAAAACTAAGTATTATGGTTGATGGGTTCTTTGAAATATTACGAACCGTTCATTGATTTAACTGCAGAGCAATTAAGTTCGGCATTGACCCGTCGGTTTCGTGTCAGGTGCATTGGCATTTGGCACACTGTAGCTCTGATGCCTCAGTTCAATGTCCCATTTAATTCAAATTGTTTAGCACATTTCAATACCAAAACACTAGTCACTAGGTACCTTAATATATTTCCGTCTGTCACCAGGCTGTATTTCTTGAACCGTGATAGCTATACAGACTTGAAATTTTCACAGATGATGGGATGTACTATTGAGAAATGGTTCTGATAGTACGTACCTACAGAATCCTCAGTGCCCGAGCCCGACTTACATTTGACCAATTTATAATCAGTTTGTGGGTCCATGAACTTGCTTCTGGTTTGGAGCCACCCAATAGCGCGGTCAAGGCCACGATATCGCCAGCTAATGTTAGCCAATAAATAATTGCCTAATTTTAATATTTAGATTTTGTATGTTTGGATATAAATGTTACACCATTAGGTTCTACTGAACGAACTGTTTGGAAATAAGGCAGCTTATACCCCTTGATTTAATATAGGCTACTTTCTATCCTGAAAAAATACACATTTTCAAGTTCAGCAGGCGAAGGAGAGTCTTATCGATGTATCTCTACGTATCAGGTATGAGGAGATCTGCAGACGAATCAAAAATCATTCCAGGAGGTCTTTGTCCGCCAGCAGCAGTGGACGTCCGTCGGCTAGCAATCTATAGATGTAGATTATTATAGCAAACTTCTTTCAAAGTAGGTGTAAAAGTTGGAAAAGAGAGCGAGAACGGGATTCAGAACTCCCTTTATCCTATGAAAAAATCTACGAAACCCGTGAGGTGTCGTAAAAACCGTAATTTAACGGGCGAAGCCGCGGTCGAAGCCTAGTCTAATATACGCATACCTAATTTATTTGTCTAGAATCGTCTAGAATCGCCTAGACAAATACTTAAATTATTATGTAATAGTACGTACCATTTTTAGCTAACGCAGGATTATAATAATAAAGAGATGACTGCGTAAAAGTAAAGTTAGGGTTAGACAATAAAAGTACGGTTAGGGTCAAAAGTGCATATAAAATTTGCAAACAAAATGCATTGCATGCACTCGGCCAGTCAGTATAATTAATGATAATGAATTACCTATTACAACAGTAAGTATAATGTTTTGAATCTAAATAGTCTGTTTATATGCATACCGTTTTATGCAATTTTGTCCTCGACTGTACACAGATATTTAACATTTTTTTTCCTACTGCAGTACTGCAGTACGCAAAAATAATGGTTCTGGTTGCCAAGTTGTAAATTCGTGACACATGACAAATCGATAATTTATAATCAAAGTGTTTGTTTTAGTTTTTTTGTTTCTGAGAAATGTTTGCGATCGAATTGGTGACTCCACATAAATTAAGACGTGCAAGCTTGTTTAGCGCTTAAACTGGTTTCAACTTCCAACTTATATACCTAGTGGCAGTTCATGACCTTGAGAACCAATACCAACCAATACTTAGCCTGAATAAGATGTAAAAAATGTGTAGCCAATATTATACGCCTTTAGATATTGAACTTGCTAAAAGTACCTAGTAGGTACCTACCTATATGTACCTAATTCAAAAGTTTAAAAAAAGTACTTATTTCGGAACTAAATATGGCCAGGAGCATAGATTAAATAACACCACAATTACCTCAGACTACAGTGACCACAACATGATAGAAATTTGCAGGAATTACAAATGGTTTTGGTATTACGAATGTATGGGAGACATCGTGGGTAAGCGGACTCATTTTTAATTGGAAAGGATTTGTTAATTAATTAACGTTTTGTTATTAGCGTCTAGCTAGGCACAGGTTGGGGCAGATGGGGCATAAGCTCCACCTTGTCGCCCAGGATGGAGACCGGCCCTGGAGGCCTGGAGTAACACAGGCAACTTTTTATCCCGGAAAATCCATGGTTTGCGAAAGCCTCAATTTTACGGAGCCGCGGGTGAAAGCAGTAGGTAATAATAATTTATTGAACATGTGTGTAGATACTGTATAGAATCATACAAAGGAATCAAATATCTATGTAATCAAATACAGTACTTACATAAGTATATTACGTCAAAAGGTATTAAGATAGGAAAATGCGGCGAGCGATGGAATTTGAGAATCATTTCCTCTCGTACCTAAGTCGCTATTTAGAGAAATTGTGAAAGTAGTATTTCTCCCATGCTTCTACCGTATCTACTATAGTAATTATTCTTAGACCTTTCGCTCACTGTGTAAGTTCGTTTGTTTGTAATCTAGGTCTAGACTCTAGTTTAACCTAGAGTTACACCTAAGGACAACGCCGGCTTTACTACTATTTTTTTTTATTACCACTAGGTATAACAAAAAAAAAGTTTGTTTTAAATGTGTGTAGGTATGTTTGTTACTCCTTGACGCCACAACTACTAAACAGGCTGAAATTAGAAATGTAAATAGAGTACATCGTAGATACGTAGGGTACTTTTTATCCCGGAAAAATCCATGATTTCCGCGGGATATGTGAAAACCAAAATATCACGTGCGCGAGGCCGGGGGCTCCCGCTTATCTATACTTCTATATCTATCTATATTCTATACAATTATAATAAAACTGTAAAGGGTCATTGAAAATATTTTGAAAATTTTTGTTGGGGGATAGGTACTATTTAGTCGATACTGAAGCCAAAACTGTAATTTGTTTCATTTTTGTCTGTCTGTCTGTCTGTCTGTCTGTTTCACGACCGCGCATCACGGCTAATCCGCTGGATGGATTTAAATGAAACTTGACATGATTATAGTTCATACTCCGAGGTAGGACATAGGATACTTTATGTCCCGAAATTGACCCGGGAATCGAACCAAAGATCTCGTGATCTGCAGTCAAACATGGTAACCAGTCACCGATATGAACCTGAGGAACAATTTTTTTGCGCGGTCCGCCGTGTCCTTTATGCGTAATTTATATGTTTATTGTAGGTAGGTACCATTTAATCTACATTCATCTTCTAAATGAAAAACAAGGGCCGAATTTTCAATCGCCAGACAATTAAATATAATTAATTCAATCTGAGAAATAGATTTGAAACATATGCTATACTTTGTCACAACGTCATATTTATTCCTTAGATAACGGTTATCAGGCGATTCAAAAATCAGCCCTAACGTGACAGTTAAATGTGAGTGTGATAACTGACAAGGTATTAGCACACTTTAAATATAATATCTGGGTGACCGAGCTTCGCTCGAAATTTAATGAAAATCGTTCGAGCCGTTTCCGAGATTCAGATTATATTAAAATATATGTATTTACAAGAATTGCTCGTTTAAAGGTATAGGATAGGATAGGATATTCTATCCTTTTAGTACACGTAGCTCAGTACGGAGCGGTTAGTAGAAAATACGAATAGGTACTTATGCAACAGTCTGTGATGGATGCTTCGTTAGGATGTTACTGCAAAAGTATGTGAAGGCTTTTAATTCGGGTCGAGACGAATTAATGAGTTTAATAAATAATCTTCAATCAAGATCATTACTTTACGAACCTGCGTAGGTATCTATCTCTAACCAACTGATGCCCCCGATATCGACCGCGTACCACGGCTCCTTTCAACAATGTGATTATAATGAGATGATTTCAAGATAATTTATAATTTAAATGAAAAAAATTAAAAATTAAGTAGATTAATAAAAGGAGAATGCCAGAAAATGGACTAGATTTGCGTCACTCTGCGTCTCAAGCACGTATGCATGAAGAATCTTCTTTCAAATTTTAATATCGCATATATTAATTATTTTAGTGAAATGTGAACAGGGGTTTAAAAGTATTATAAAAAAAAGGAATTATATGTTTCGAAACATGTGGAACCGCCATGCCACTAATAAAATTTAGAAAATTAACCACTTAGAAAATCAGATGATTATAATTTCCCTGTTTAATCTTACTAATCTTTTTTTTTACATAATATTGAGAATAATTCTAATGTTTTACCGATGATTTGGTTAAGACGCAAGGTATAGCACAATTTTCATCCAAAAATCGGCATTCTCCTTTGTGAAGGGGTTCACGCACTGAGCGTCTTTTACTATTAAGTTAGATACCTACATAGAAGTCTTTGGTTATAACCACCTCTCACTCAGCTCATCAAAAAGGGTCCAATTTGCGTACAGAACCCTAAAAACAAGTCAAGTGTCGGCAGTCGACGTGATAACGAGTCAAGGACCTGTCTCCGGCTCTATCTGTAAGTTTATACCTAAGTGCTAAATCTACAGTATTTACTAGGTATATTTACTCATGTGCTACATCTAGAATGATGACATGGAGCTAGATCGGAATAGGCAGTTAGGCACATGAGCACACCAGACACTATGGCGGCCGTAAGTTTCTACATATTTACTTAGTATTAAACTAATGTTATAAAACTGAAAGTTTGTATGCGTGTTAAGTGTATGATGATTGATGGATTAACAAGTGGGCTGTTTTTTATCTTACTTCACTTTAACTTAAGGCGAACTCAACAGGTCTGCCCGCGAAATTCAAAATTTTCGTGGTTTTTTGCAATTTGTACGCTAATTACTTACACATAATAGGCTTATGGCAGTCATTTTTGCGAGAATGGCAGTTACTTCTTTACATGTTTATATCAAAATTTTTGCATAAAAATGTCTATCCTAGGAAATTAACCCGAGTAAAGAGTATTAAGTGAGCAACTCGCAAATCTCGGATTAATTTCTTGAACTCGACACTTTCAAGCAGAGATTTTTATATAAATACGTGAAGATGATCTTGGGATTATCGCAATTTGACTGCCAAAAGCCTATTACGTCTTATCAGCTTAAAAATCGCGAAAAACCACAAAAAATTTGAATTTCGCGGGCACACCTGTGGTGTGCTCCTTAATAAAAAAAACCGGCCAAGTGCGAGTCGGACTCGCGCACCGAGGGTTCCATACTATAAAAGAAGTAAAACGTTAAAAGAATCACCTTTGTTCATGATTTTACGAGTATAATTTACATATAGGTACTTTTGTTGGCAAACCGCAAACCTAACTTTGTTTTCGGCGGATTATTGTTATTATCAGAAAAAGGATAAAAGTTAGAGAGTTGATTTTATTTTTCCTGTAAAATAGACGTTAACTTCTATTGATCATAATTATTTCAGAATTTTCGATTGGTAAACTTCGGAGATAAGGGGGGGGGGCGCAATTACCTACAACTATTCTAAATTTCAGGTCGATAGCTTTGATAGTTACTGAAATAATCGAGTGTGACAGACGGACGGACGGACGGACGGACGGACGGACGGACGGATGGACGGAGAAAGTCTCACCATAAGGGTTCCATTTTTACCAAATTGGTATGGAACCCTAAAAAACTTCAGTAAAAACTCACTTAAAACATGTTTCAAACATTTAAAGTGTGATGTATTTATTAATTCGACGACCAAATGGCGTAGCGGTAGCGAACCTGCCATCTGCGTTGAAAGTCGTGGGTTCAATTCTTGCTACTGGTAAATGTTTGTGTGATGAGCAAGAATGTTTTCCAGTGTCTTATGAAAGAAACTTATGTAAAATTCCAACCTTCACTTTTTTTGGGTCATTGTAGTGCTGTTAGCCGGTTTCATTACTTTGAGAATATTGAAGAACTTTCAGGCATGGAAGTTTTTTCAGGATGTTTTTTTTTCACTAGGAATTCTTCTCTACTCCGAAATGTCAGAGTCGGTTTTGAACCCTGGATCTTTGATTAGGAATAAGGCACACGTATCGACTACTACGCTATCACGGCATAATAGCTGACTAAATCGACTCGCGTGGAATTTGTTTGGCCATGTGGCGGCAGAACAACGGACACCGGGTGCCAGGACCGTCTTAACCTATTGAAGGCCATGGGCACGTTGGATTGCTGGGGCCCCTATTCTACTTAAACAGGGGACTATTTTGCCACAAACCCGAAGGAACCGAGAAATTAGGAGAAACGATTGGAAATTCGATTTTCGGGCAAGGGCAAGGGGTTCTAACGCGCTGTTATGGGTACGAAAATTAACAAGCAAGTGCGTAGGATTCTAGTCAGGAACTAAACTTGTTTGATTAACTTATTGAAGAAACTATTAAAATCGTAAGTATCGATTGATGTGGCAGGAACTAGGGGGCCCTTACGACCGCGGCGCCCTGGGCTATTGTCTAAACTTTAGAACCCAACAAAAAAAGGAGCATACTGGGCACCGAGCACCAGCTCCGGCGTTCTTCTCTCAAGTGTTTAAAATACTCCGGATTTGTTTACGTTTTGTTAATGGCTTTATAAACACATACATCGTGTTCCCTAAGCTTGTGGCATTTGAAATTAGCGACATACCTTGAACACATATAACTATTATATAAGACCTTCATTTTTCCTTGCTTCTAGATCCACGAGAAGAAGAGGTCCTCCTAAGTTGAAGCACAGACATTAATTAGGCGCCGCAAAATTAGTGATTAAAAGTTTTGATTACGTTGACTATATTAGAGAAATGTAAAGAAACTTAAATATTAGGAGCTAACTCTGAATGTATATCTCTTTTACTAGAAGGCATAGGTACACATTGGAAGAGAACCTAGCCTTTGGATTTAGTCAGAAATTGAAAAGTGACTCATAAAATCTTTAATGAAATTATATTGGAGAATCGATTTTGGGAAAAAGATATAACTATCGTGAATGTGATTCATATACCTTGTTATATCGTTCGTTGAACGTGCATGAGTATCTAGGTAGATAGATTAGAGTAAGCCGGACGAACATAGGTCGTAAATTGCTTAAAATGAATATTCGCATGACATACTTAGATATAAAATGATCTAAAAATTCACATTGGTCTAACTGGTCCACCACAATCTACTTACGTCTTATACTATGTTTATAATCTGTAGTTACTTTTAGATAGGTACTGCCTCCAGGTAGGTAGGTATACTGCCTTCGGTGCGACTTTATGAGATCCCGAAGGCAACCAACTTGTGCTGAGAACGAAGGGGGTTTTAGTGGGTAGAAATCCCACACAATACACATACTCCAACCTAATCACAGCTACCAGGTTTGGATATCTCAATGGAACTTTCCCCCCGTACTACAAAAAGGAATTCAATTTAATTTTGCCCGGAGCCCTGCTAGCTTGTAGAAATATCACGTGACCACCAGTACAAAACATATGAAAGCAGAATGTACTCTACGCGTAGCGCTGTTGCTGCTGCAGCTGCCGGTGTCGCTTGTCGCTAGCGAAGTACGCTAAAGTTATCTACAGGGTCTGCGAGAACGACAAATACCCGTACTCGATGTTCGACTGTAGATAACTTAAGCGTAGGTACCTACTTACTTCGCGTGCGAGCGACAGCGGCAGCAGCAGCACAGTGAACAGCGCTTTCATATTATGTTGTGTACTGGTGGTCACGTGATTTTTCTACAAGCGTCAACGCAATTTGTACGCTAATTACATATAATAGGCTAATGGCAGTCAATTTGCGAGAATGGCAGTTACTTCTTTACATGCTTATATCAAAATTTTCGCATAAAAATCCTAGGAAATTAGTCCAAGTAAAGAGTTTTAAGTGAGCAACTCGCAAATCTCGGATTAATTTCTTTAACTCGACACTTTCAAGCAGAGATTTTTATATAAATACGTGAAGATGATCTTGGGATTATCGCAATTTGACTGCCATAAGCCTATTACGTCTTATCAGCTTAAAAATCGCGAAAAACCACAAAAAATTTGAATTTCGCGGGCACACCTGTGGTGTGCTCCTTAACGCTTATGTTACATTGTCGAGCCCATGTCGAGCCCTGCTGATTACATACAACGCCACTTTTCAGTTTCCAGTGGGTGTTTTTCCTTCTTTTAGGTTGTGTACATACTTAATACGACAATGATCAGTTTGACGAATATTGTTGACACAAGTACCTACATCATACATCCTATATCACCCACGAATGTTATGACGTGCCACAGCTCTCGACAATCATCGTCTTAAGTACATAGCAATATGAGCGATAATAATTAAATATAAAGAGGCTATTGTTAACATATTTATAGTGTGGACCTTCGGAGTTCGGAGCTGTTCTGACTTGAACATTGATAGCTTTATTTTGTTAGTAGTTTTGAGTTTTTTAGATCAACTAAAACTCAAAAGACTACAGGCTAACGAGTGGAACCGCGTGTGGCCACGCTGTGTAGGGTTCCACTCGTTAGCCTGCATGCCTGCATGCATGTTAGACATGCACTTAGCCGTTTTTAGGGTTCCGTACTCAAAGGGTAAAACCGGGACCCTATTACTAAGACTTCGCTGTCCGTCTATCTGTCACCAAGCTGTATCTCTTGAACAGTGATAGTAACAGACTTGTCACATGTGATGTATTTCTGTTGCCGCTATAACAAGAAATACTAAAAAATAGAATAAAATAAATGGAATTTAAGGGGGTTCCCATACAACAAATGTGATTTTTTGCTCGGTTTTGAATATGGTGGACTGGGGTGTTTAGTTTACTTTATGCGACAAATATCTAATGGACGTTTTACAAGAGCCTGTACGTTAGGCCTATGTGAAATAAAGATATTTTGAATTTTTTAACATTTCTTCTCAGCGGCAGGGCGCGTTTGTGAACCCTCGTAAACTTAGTTATGGTTATCACCATTAAAGTGACCATGTAAAACAAAACGACGTCTCATTAGAGCCTTTGTACGCTAGGCCTATATGAAATAAAGATTTTTTCTATTCTATTCATTGAAAATTGGTCTCGATAGTACGGAACCCTCAGTGCGCGAGCCCGACTCGCACTTGCCCCATTGTTTACATGTTTCGAAGAGAACAGTCAGTCTGACGCTATATTTAGAGCGAAACTCAATACAGTCCGACAAGGCTCTCTTGGTACTTGAATGACATTGTCAGGAGGGGGTTGTTATAGAACAAAGGCAGCCAGAAAATAAAGTCTCCTCCACTTCACTTCAAGTTTATTTTTAACTAGCTGTTGCCCGCGGCTCCGCAAGCGTGCAGTTCGTTTTTTTTACAAAAATGTTTCCCGTGGAATTTCTTAATTTTTCCCAAGATAAATGGGTGGTCCCTGGGTTCGATGGACCCGTAAAGGAGTCTTCTTCCAATCTCTCCTGTCAACGTGCTATCTTCTTTCACACAATTTACCTATATCTTCTTTGGTCTCCTCTACTTATACACTCTGTCGAAATCGCTTATGCTACTCAATTTGCATGGAGTAAGACAGAGTGGGGCGTGTCATCGTGGATTGTAATATCTATACTAACCAAACTTATCTTATTCTGAGATGATACCAACGCCCAGATATTGTAATTAAGCATTCTGATGCGCTGCTGTGTACGTAGCAACCCGTTCCTGCTACGTACGGATTATCTTGTATAGTTATACCTAGTTGCACGATCAAAAGGACGATTTAAACTGTCGATATTTCGACCCCGTTTTGATTGTGCTACGTAGATAAGTAGCTATAGGTTTTTTTAAACATTCCACGGGTGCTCTCAAATTTTTCAGGATGAAAAGTATCTTAAATGTTGACCGGGCATATATATAAAGTAGGATCATAAAATTTCATTTAAATCCGTTACTTGAAAGACGCCTGCTAACAGCTGTTTTTGTAATGTTTTCTTTCCCGCGGGAACTCGATTGGATTAATAAAATTTACTATATATATATTTTGTTAAAGAGGCAACATAAGGTATCAGCATAACAAATTTTACTAAATTAAGTTCATTACTTGTTGTTTACAAAGCTGTTAAATTTATTGCAGTTTTTTAACTATCCCACGGGAACTCTTTATTTTACCGGGATGAAAAGTATCCTATATGTTGACCAGGGACATAAGCTACCACCACACAAAATTTCATTGGAATCGGTCCAGCCGTTCCAAAGATTAGCCCGTACAAACAGACAGACAAACAGACAAACAGACAAACAGACAAACAGACAAACAGAGAAACAAAAAATTTAAAAAAAATTTTAATTAGTTCTATTTCACTTCTTACATCCCCCTGACGCCGTTTTTAGCATTTTTTTTATTTGTACAGAAATTAGACTTCTACAGATTTATTATATGTATTGATTTAGTTGATATTAAGCAATAGCAATACAACGTACATTACTGATATACCGACAGAGCGAACTATCAATCAGTATCAAAAGATAGCGGTGTTAGTTCCGATTTCGGCCACGCGCCAAGATAGCCATGTCGCACTGTATTTATGGAATTACCAGCGTCTGCTTACCACACGCATTGTTTACTTGCAGTTACCTAACGAGATTTTAACCGTAATCTCGCTAGTTGAATGTTTCAGTTTGAGTAACTTGTCTACCGAATGGCGTAGCGGTAGCGATCCTGCCGTCTGCGTCGGAGGTCGTGGGTTCGATTCCCACCCACACCTACCCAAAAAACAAGCTTATTTTGGCCTTTTTGCCTATTTGGGCTTTAATGCGATGCGTGTGTGATTGTCATAAAAAACCGACCAAGTGTTCGGTTTCATACTATAAAAGATAAAAAAATTTAAACGGTAATGACAATAGGGTATTTGACTCCAATTTTTTTATTACTTTATTATAAAGTAGAATTAAAATAATGACGTGCACTGAAAGAACTAATTAAATCGATCAAATAACAAAAAAGTTATAAGCATTTAAAGATTTGTGATTAGACAGAGATAGCAACATGAAATTGTGACGTCACACCGTACCAATGCCATAGTAGCTTCGTGTGGCTTCATACAAATTTTCGTTTTGCGAGAAAGGGATAGAAGATCCCCCCACTCCAAAGTTTAAACGCCTGTAACTTTGTAAATCTTCGTTGGATTTTTATATTTCTTTCACTGCACGTTATTATTTTTATCCTAGTTTATAATAAAGTAATATTTTTTATCAAATTCAAAAGTAGTGTAAGACCCCATTTACTGGTAGCTGATAATTTGAATGGAGTTATATTAGGTATATCCTGAAATAACAGTAGGTATAGCCGAGCAGTGCGCGAGCAAAAACGTACTTATATGTATATTATCCTAATAAATGCTTAATTAATACCTACTAATTAAGATGATTATTAATAATTTATGCTCAATTAACTTACCAAAGTAATAATAGTTTTAATATTATAACGAACTTAATTTTAACAATCAAGTAGTTAGGTACATAGTATAAATACCTACAGCTATCACCTACCTATACTTTGTGTAACAAACTATTTAAGTGTTTTTATGAAGTTTACATTAGAGCCAGTCCTTTGTGCGTGGATGGCAACAATGAAACGTTTCATAACAACAGTTGCCCAAAACTTATTTATATTTGATACTGTGAAATCATACTTATTTCAATATTTCGTAGGTAAGTTGTACACCGTAGTCAACAAAGTAACAACGACTTTAGCATTCCAAGTATTTGACCATAATGTATTTTAAAAATTCGATAGAAAGTTCCTCCGAAATTTCCATTTTTCTAATTTTATCGGAAACTACATTTGTAATTTTGTTATAATGTATCTATCGGTAATAATAATATCCAAAAACGCTGAGAAACGAATTTTTGATAACTAACTGGCTAGTTTTTTTGTAATTAGATAAAATGTCGTTTTTGGTTACAGTCCGACAAGCACCCGGACAAGGCTCTGTTGGCACTTGAGACATTGTCAGGAGGGCGTTGATGTAGAACAAAGGCAGCCAGCGAATAAAACTTCCTCAATTTAAGTTAATAATAAGCCGAAACAACGCAAAATATTTGCAACCTGCGCCGATATAATGCCGACAGAGCGAACTATCATACATGATAGAGTGTCACAAGATAGCGGCGTTGGTTCTGATTTTGACCACACGCCAAGATAGCCTTGTCGCACACCTATATTCTTCGCGACTCTGCATGTCGCGTCCCCGAAAGAGAGAGACTAAGAAGGACAATAATGTTTACTTGGATTTTCATCAAATTCTGGTTATAAAACCACTAATAAATTTACCTAAATTTTATTTTGTCAATACAAAATAAGTACTTACCTAAACTAATTCGAGCGGTAAAATAAACTTTTTTACGGAGGGAATTAAGTAGAACATACCTATAGGAATAAAGAACTATTTAAAGTCTTATCAAATTAGTTAACAAGTAGGTATCCAACCCCGATCGAACAATCACCATGGTTTCAAAAGGAAATAAATAAGGAAACTTGATAAGTTTAAACTTTATTCTGAAAATGTTTAAAACATTATCAATCATTTACATTTTTGGTTTTGTACAAACGAAAATCGTAGATATTGGTAGACTATTCACGTAACGCGTCGGCTACATTTCGTGGAGTGAAATGTTTAATAAAAAGGTCATGGCATTTACGTATAAATACTCGTAAGTAAGCAGACGAAGCAGTATTGAAATCAAAACATTTTTAAACGACAATGACCATGGATGTATGGTATCCCGTATCAAGCTGAATCCAAATCCAACCCAAACTTTATTTTTTATAGACTACGGTCTCCACATTACTTCAATTATTACTTTTTTAATTAATATCCGGATTCTAAAGTTATAGGCAAACAAACAAGTTGTAATTCTTAGTAACACATATCAGGATGACACAAAATGTGCATCGAAAAGAAAGTAACGTTTTGTATACAAAATTAAATTCCGGATATGAAAAACAAATTCTAGACTATTTTGGTTTTGGTTAGTGGGAAAACTTGATACCACCTTTGATCATTCTCCTTTAAAACAAAACCTATGCTTAATTGTCGATTTTGGAAATTAATTCGAGAATTGATTATTATTTTATGACCTCTTGAATTTACAGTCAATTCTCGGATTAAAATTTGAATTTTACGTGCTCGGTTTAACTGCGTTAGCTTTTCACCCCAACTGCAGCGAGATTATATTTTAGTAAGAAATACTAAAGCGGCGACTAAGGTTAGACTAAAGGTTCTTATTGGTGAATTATATAATTGTCTGTATTTCCCACAGATTTTATTTCCATTCGTAATTCTATCTTGTTTGAAAACAGTAATTGTTTGCCAACATATTAAAATTACATAATTAATATTAAGTATGTCATTTTAGCAGGTCGAAATAAAAATCCAAACAAAATAAAATAACTTGTGTATTAGTTAGCATTCCCTTGATAAGTATGTACTTTGTACAGTAAGTAGGTAGGTACAATATGTTCCTAATAAGAGGTTTGAAGATAATCAATTAATTATAATAAACAGTTCAGCAGCAGTCATCGTAACTTTGTCCGCATGTGTCTATGTTCTATCTATTTATCGCTACTTTGTAATTCTATGTAAATAAAAAACGCGCGGCCACTGCAGCGCTGAAGACGCGCTGCCGCCGCGCGTCAGTTCATCGATCGACTAGTGCTGCGCGCATGTATTTTTTTGTACAAATCGAGCAGTGTTTTTTCGTCGAGTCCATCGTGAAACTATGTACAACACTACGATTCTCAAACCTAGCAACAGAACACGTCTGACTCTGCAGCGCTGCAGCCACGATTCACTTTGCGGCTAATTTGAAGGCACCCTAAGATCTACAAAGAGGCACGATTGACGATGTTAAACTTTAATCAATTATATAGATATTACGATGCTCACAATCTTTAAGATATCACGTTAAATAGGTAGCAAAAATACACGCCCTGATTATTTAGTGATTATAAAAACGGTATTTGATCAACGTTGTTTCTATAATATTTATTACCTAGATCGTATCTAATTAAAATGAGTTCTGACTTCTGAGTGGGTAATTAATATTTTTTAATACCTCGTTCAATTCAAACATGTCATTATTTTTTGCTCGGATTATTTTCTTTTGACTGGCCTATCCTTATAATAAAATAAACGCGTTTTAAGTAATTGTTTCTTACATCATAACATAAATAAACGTGGAATAGTTTTAACTTATAGGAACCTACAATCTGTGCCTACAATGTTTAGTATTTTTATTTCGAATTTCAAATTACCGATGACAGCTAGACAAAACACAGTAGAACTACCGCCTTAGGTTAGGTTACATTAACTTCTTGAGGTTTAAAGTAAAATCTGTGGTTTAAAGACCCAAGGAGAAAAAAAGACTAGATTTTTGAAAAACTGAAATTCACGGGGACAAAGTTACGGGCTGATAATCGCGAATTTTTTTATGTCATATCATATAAGGCCCCTAACCCATTGACGTTTTGCGAGCGTTGGCGTTTCTCCAACGTCAGCGCAGCGTTGTCGCGACGTTAACGTTGGGCATCCGCTGAACGCAACGTCAACATCGGCGTGATTGTACTTGTTGTCAATAAACGTGGTGTGCCCGCGAAATTCAAATTTTTTGTGGGTTTTCGCGATTTTTAAGCTGATAAGACGTAATATGCTTATGGCAGTCAAATTGCGATAATCCCAAGATCATCTTCACGTATTTAAATACAAATCTCTGCTTGAAAGTGTCGAGTTAAATAAATTAATCCGAGATTTGCGAGTTGCTAACTTAAAACTCTTTACTCGGACTAATTTCCTAGGATAGCCATTTTTATGCAAAAACTTTGATATACATGCAAAGATTAAGTAACTGCCACTCTCGCAAAATGACTGCCATAAGCCTATTAGGTGTAATTAGCGTACAAACTGCAAAAAAACATTTTGAATTTCGCGGACAGACCTGTTGAGTTCGCCTTAACGTTGCGTTGAGGCGAAGTTGACGTTGCGAAGTCGAAACGCGAACGGTTGCCAGGAGATTCAACGCTGACGTCGCGACGACGCGACGTTGTCGCTGCGCAGACGTTGGAGAAACGCCAACGCTTTCATAACGCCAGTGGGATGGGGGCTTAAGATTGTAAATCTATGTTCTTTGCTTTATCAATTTGTAAGTTTGAAAAACATAGTAGGCTTACTGCGGGCTGCGAGAATAAGTTTAACGTAAAGTCGATACTTCCTAAAGCGATCACTTTTAAACGCATAGATTTTTATAATGAAGATGTTGTACTGTATTTTTACTAGCATAAGCCTACAGAGTGTTGTTCACTTACAAAATATGAAAAGCCAATTTTTTTTTTGCGAGACCTTGATTTTTTTCAAAGTGATTAGGTACAATACGATATCAGTAGGTAGGTACATTACGCTTAAGTCAAACAGAACGGATGGTTACCAAGTCAAAGTTATACCTAAAGAAATAAGTGGAAATTTTTATAAAAAATTGCAAGACAAATAAAAAAATATATTTTTACAATAAATAATATATTATGCGATATTGGACGTAACGAATTAAAATAAATAGCTGCGAAAAAAAACAATTTTGCAGAAGTTATGATATGCTATGACGAATCACGTTACATTATTCAAGGAGTCTCTTATATTATTTATTATTATTGTGTGATGCAAAGTAGATTATGCATAAAATGTTCCATTACAAAAGCAAAAACCGGCTGGTTCAAAAATGGCACATAAATATATTATCAAAAAAATAAAAAAGTGCTTAATAAAATTAATGATATTCCAAGTAGAAGGAGGTAGATTGGTCACATTAGCCATAACTTATTATTATCAGAAACTCTAACCATTTGACTTATCTATTCCATTTCTATTAAGTTAAAATAGCTTTTGGTACACTTATGGCATATGATTCAAAAGATGTATAAGAATCACATATCCAGATCGCAAATAGATCACTTCTGCGCAGACGGACAGAAATGTCATTCTAATACATTTTTTTAAATTATGGTCCAAAATAGTACCATAAGTATTACGGAACTCGACCAAAGTTATAAAAATTTTGATCAAAATTGATAATTATTATTTCGTTTTAAAGAAGTATTTCCGAACCAAATATGGCCAGGAGCATAGATAATTACTAGATATGAATCCGAATAACACCACAACATGATCGAAATATGCACGAATTACAAATGATTTGGTATTTTGAATGAATGGAGATATCGTAGTTCACAGGACTCCTAATAGCAGCATTGTCCAACTTCGGTTGTTATAATTATTATTTACTATTTATTATTTATTATCAATTCAAATACAAATAAAAAAACTTAATTATTATTAAACTTCATGAACTTTATTCTATCTACTTGAGCAGGATTTTTAATATCATTGTAAGCCAGGCCTTCATCATATTATCAGGCCAGATATGAATGCTATGCGTATAATTTACTTCGAGTCCTTTTTTGTGTTAATTTTATTATGCCCAAGTATTGTTATTAAAGATCCAATAAGAAGGAAATACAACGTAGGTAATGTCAGTTCAGTCCAATCAAGCGGAACGAGCTCATTAACTTCGCTTATTTTATTAATCAACTCAATTCTCTGTCAACAAATAAAGGTTTTAACCTATCTACCCCTTTCTATTTTTACCACATTGGATTGAAATCACAATAAAGCGCTTTTGGACCTTAGGGAAAGTACCAGTCTTTTCTCTCTGTCACCATCGGGTGAAACTAAAAACGCCCAAATACCTTTTTTTAAACTACCAACAATGACTAAAATAATCCAACCATATTTGGTCCCAATTCCGAACGCCCCATTTCTGGATTTTTTCCGTCAGATCTCGGCCGTCCATGCTAGCTATAGCTATAATAGACCTATAGCATAGCTCTAATCCTATTTTAGAATCTCTACATTTAGCGTTTCTAAAAATCTAATGTCTATTTCACAACGGTAGTAGTACTATGCCCTTATTAAATGGTTTGTAGATATATTTAGACATGCTCAATTTAGAGACTCTTTAAACAGATTGGGTACCAAAAAGTGCTAATGTTTACAAAAAATTTAAATCGGAGGAAGTTAATTTTTTCCACGCACTTTGTATTGTACTGATTTCCGACTTCTTTAATCAGCCTCTCAAACGCCTAAAAATTTATTAATCGTTAAATACTGTATCAGTATCAAAACACCAATGAAAAATGAAACCATGTTTGGTTCTTTTCATTAATAAAAGAGAATGAGCAAAGGTGGTATCTAGTTTTCTTATGAACCAAAACCAAAATAGTCTAGGAAAATAAAAAAGAACCATTGGCACTAAGAATTTGCTTTTCATATTATCCGGAATTTGCTTTTCATATTTTTCGGCGGCCAACTTCGGAAAGCTACGGGAGTTCGCGCACGCATGGCATAAGAGGCGGAGCGCGGCTTGGAGTGACACAGAGACTTATTTGCTACGGAGAGCGACGGCGCGAGGCGAGTCCGTTTTTGTATCGTCCTGCCCCAGAATGGAGGAGTGAGCACATAGGGACAAGGAGCGAGAGGAAACAATTTGTAGGGAGTCAAGAAGGCGCCCCGGGAACACGCCAAGAGCAAGTACCGAACGGGCGCACTCCCGCGATTCGGCCCCCCTAACCGCGAGGTTGATTAGGCCATGGGTGGTGGAGGGTTGTCCCTATCCGGAATTTAATTTTCCATATAAAAAGTTACTTTCTTTTCGATGCACAGTTCGTGTCATACTGATTTTACTAAGAAGTACAACTTGTTCGTTTGCCAATAATTTTAGAATCCGGATATTAATTAAAGTAATAATTATAGGAGTAATTAATGCGAAGACTGTAGTCTATAAAAAAATAAAGTTTAGATTTGATTCAGCTTGATACGGGAATCCATACATCCATGGTCATTATCCTTTTGTGTTTTGACAAAGATTTGGGCCCGATTAGCCCGCAAAATTCAAGTTTTATTTAATTTTGCCCAAATAATAAGCTAATTATATTAATTATTATTTATTTATTATGGCAATGTATTTTGTCCACTATTTGCGAAAAATTTAATAAAATTTGAAATTTCGCGGCGTCCTGATACTGTCCACCTTAATTGTGATTTAACGATTTATACATTTTTACGCAATAAGGTGGCTGTATAATTATATAAAAGGAAAGTTTTTAAAACACATTCTGGTTTGAACTAAACCACTGAACAGGCTAGGCTAAAATGTGTACAAGAAGAATATTAGGTATATTAGAAGCAGCAATTGAGCAAAGCAATAATATTATTTTTATAACAAAGATAGAAGAGTACCCAACCACTATGGTAGGGTAGAGTAGGGTAACCAACGGAAAAGATACAGAATTGGTAGCTGAACAGTTTAGGTAAAAGAACCTTATCAGCCCCCGGGGTCCAAAAGCATAAAATCAAATTCAAAAATATATTCAGTGCATTTCACAAAGCTATTATAGAGAGGATAAAACCCTGTTCAATATTTAGAATTTTGCAGTCATTTTTAATAGTTTTTATATGTTCAGCGTCAGAAAATTTAAGGCTCTATTCAGACATATCAGAATCAAGGTTTGTGCTTGGTAGTTGGTATGTACTTGAGACCATAAAAGAATTGTAGATAATAAATTATATTGTTAATATTTGATAAATGAAAATGAATAAGTTTATGTATTTTCTGACAGCATAGCTGACCCTGATATGTCTGGATATATTTTAAATGAGTAAATGATAAGATAGTTTGCAATTTAATAACATGCTGCAGATATTTATTATTGCACTTTGTAATAGTATTAACTGATCCATTTTTGTACGCAATGTAGAGTAAAAATAGTGATTGTTTAGTCTTAAAATTAACGCATATTCATAATGAAGTCAGGGCCTTGTGCAGTGAGTCAGTGGTGCAGAGTTCCCATCTTACTAAAACTAGGTGTGTTACAAAACATATGATTCACACTTGACAAGTATCTGATAGGAATCAACGCACACTATACTACTATTGATAAGGACCATGAATCACAATATTATTTTGTCTATTGTACAATTTAACCTTAGCCAGATGGCTATTAACATTAATTATGTACATGAATTCAACACTAAAATCAAATAATATGGCAGATCAATAATTGCAATAATCTACAAAATTATATACAACAGCAGACATCCCTTCCATCTATAACCATACAAAACTCTAAAACAAATAACAAGTATCCACTGTTCATTTCAGAAGTATAAATTAAAATCAAAACTTAATGTTACTAGCCTACAATACGATCATCACAAACACTCGCGGCGAGATCCCACAGTTCACTCACGGACATTCAACCTAAACTAGATACTTCAAATTAAAGCTGGGGAGGAGGGGCAGGGGACGGAGCTCAGAACTTGAGCTTGGGTTTGAGCTCGTGCGCGCGGCCGCCCCAGTCCAGGCGGTAGCAGCGCGCGCGCCACTCGATGTGCGGGCTGAGCAGCGCGCCCGCCAGCACGAAGGGCGCGCACAGCTCGCTCCACGCCCACGCCAGCAGGAACTGCACCTTGCTGAAGGGCGGCGCGCCGTTCTGCACCGTGCGCAGCAGCAGCCAGTCCGACAGGAACCACAGCAGCACGTGCACCAGGAAGAAGGGCAGCGGCTCCGCGCCCAGCAGCCGGCCCGCCGCCCACGCCGCGCCCGCGCCCAGCGGCAGGCACTCGCTCAGCGGCTCCAGCAGCGCCGTGGTGGGCACCATGGCGATGCGCAGGCGCGCCCAGCGCCGCAGCCGCGCCTGCAGCCCCGCCACCGACTTGTCGCCCGCGTTCTGCAGCGCGGGCTGCGACGCCACCCGCATGCGCCAGCCGCGCGCCACCACCGCCTTCGCCATGAAGTAGTCCTCCGCCAGGAAGTCCCCGAACGCGGCCAGCCCGCCCGCCTCCTCCAGCGCGGCGCGCCGCACCAGCGACGACATGCCCACGTGGCAGTTGATGCCCAGCAGGTCGGCGCTCAGGTACAGGCGCGACTGCGCCGTGCCGAAGTACACCTTCTCGTAGGCGGCGGCGAAGCCCTCCGCGTCGCTGGCGAAGGGCAGCTGGTGCACGATGGCCACGTCGGCGCGCATGTGCTGCACCATGTCCAGCAGCGAGTCCTCGCGCATGCGGATGCCGGCGTCGCTCACCAGCAGCAGCGGGTGGCGCGCCGCCAGGTACGCCGGCTGCATGTTGTTGATCTTGGGGTTCACGCCCACGCACTGCCCGCCCACGAACAGGCGCGCGCTCACGCCCGGGTACTTGTGCGTGAGGCTGTTGACGAGCATCACGGCCGGGTCGTGCTCGCTCTCCACGCAGAACAGCAGCTCGTACGTGGGGTAGTTCATCGTGAAGAACGTCTCCAGGTTGGACAGCAGGTTGGGATCCACGCCGGTGAGCGGCTTCAGCACGGACACTCCGGGGTACGGCTGCTCGGGCGCCGAGCGGTCCACGGTGCGGTGCAACTTCCACTTGGAGTACGTTAGGGCCATTATGTGAATGATCCACAGGCAGATCCACGCGATCATAAAAAATATAGCGAAACCGTACACCGTGTACACGATAGGGATCATAATTGTAAAACTCTTATGTCGTTCTCGCGTTCCGACCACATAATATCGACTGGGTTCCAGCCGTTCCACTGTCCAAAGCCGTGCGCTATTATGCGTTCACCGCACCGAAATGATAACGGCAAGGTGCGCGTAGGATAAGGAGACTGATTCACCAACATGCGTTATCGCGACATTTGTTTTTACGGTTTTTACTGTTTCTATTTCTAAATTTCGGACAAAGAGTATATAATCACTACGTTTTCGTTAGGTCGTAGATTTCGGATAGGTCCATCGCGTACAAAATAATCCATACACTTACACATCACAGAACACAAATACCACAGCACAAATACTATTACTGACTGTGAACTGTGAAGCATAGACATAAAACACTAGTATATACTGTGAAGCAAAGAATATAGTGAATCACAGAGTACATTATATATACGTGAATACTGACCTGTAGGTAACAGGCAAAGAGTATATAATCACTACGTTTTATTTTACAGGCTACAATCAGGATTGCCAGATATTTGCCAATTGAATTCGCCCAATTTTTTCCTGCTGAGTAGCCTAAATTCGCCCAATTTTTTTTTAGCTGTAGCTAGGAGTGTTCTGTGAACTGTATCTGAATAATGGTCTGTGATGGTTTATAAGGAGGAAAGGCTCAGAAGGGCTGGATTCCAGAGCCGTAAAGCCAGTTATTAAAAAAAAATGGATGGGGTGGGCGCGAAAATTTAAATTTTATTACATTTTTCGCAAATAGTGGACTAATTATTATAGCTCCAAATTTAGGACACTTCAGAAAATAATCTTTCGGGAACCAATATGAGGCGAACCGCGAATGTTCCCATTTTTGAGCAAAGTTTTTATCAAAAACTTGTAGATTCATAAACTTTAAGCTCGCACAACTCGTTGCCATAA
Source organism: Coenonympha glycerion (assembly GCA_963855885.1). Lineage (NCBI taxonomy): Eukaryota > Metazoa > Arthropoda > Insecta > Lepidoptera > Nymphalidae > Coenonympha > Coenonympha glycerion. Next base: position 4,090,577 of record OY979631.1, read on the forward strand.
GCCTAACGTATATTTAAATAATAATTATATTAATAGTGTAGGTCCTACATGTATTGTACCTGTAGTGTGTGGGACCTACTGTAGTTATATGTTACCAGCAATACATTTCCTGGCTTGCTTACGGAATGTGTGAAGGAGAATTTTAACATCAAGTAATAAACACAAATCTATACAAATCCTTAGCGGCGTTAGGAAATATGAAAAAGACGAGAGCATGGGAGTACAGTGTCCAAATCAGATCTATAAGAGCTCTAAGCTCTAAAATATTGACCAATTAGAATCTGTGGCGTATCCGCCGGTGCGTGAAGTGCAGCTCCTTCGCTCTTAGGTAGCAAAGATTGCACCTATTGTAGGTGAGCCAACGTAGTGATTATATACTCTTTGGGTGAGCCGAAGTGGCCAAGACTTGTCGCCGATGGCAACCAGCATGCCGAGGCTGCGGAAGTGAGACAGCTCTAAAATAGTGACCATTTCGGATCTGCGATGTCACCGGCGCTGCGGGAAGTGCAGCCCCTACGCCCTTGCGTAGCAAACCACAGGCACCCACGTTCACCTCTGCAGCCTGGGCCTCGGCCGCTCCGGCTCGCCTGTGCTTTACTACAACGGGCGGGGGTTGTACTCGCTCCGCCCCTCCGGCTTAAAAAAAACACTCTAGGAGTAGGACAAACAAAACTGCATGGTTTTGAGGGTTGGGCAGTTCGGTTCTATGACTATTTCGACCTATGTCAATCCAATTCGATTTTTTTAACTATACGGCTCCTATACGAGACTATTTCAACCTAGTAATATTTTATAGATTTCCTAGGAAATGTATACATTTCCTGATTTCATACATTTCCGGTACGGTAGTCCGTCTATAAAGTGTAGAAATTAATAAAAATGGAACTAAAGTTATATTTAATGCTGGCAACTCAACATTTGTTTACAAAACTCAGGTTCTATAGTCTGTGGGTCGGTTGCACTAAAAGAAAACACTAGTTATTTAGAAAGTTTGTTGTTTTTACAAAAAAGAGAACGAACACCATTAAGCTCATTGATTATTACTATGAACCGGACAATACGAAGCGGAACGTGAAAAGTTATTTATACTTTGGTATTTGCGATGTCTTGCCGATTAACAAGCTGGCACAAATTTATACGGCTTTTCCGATGTTTGCAAGAGAGTTGCTGAAATGAGAGGTATGTTGAGTGTATTTTGCTTATAAATAACACAAAAGTAAAGTAATTTTTGTGATTGTTGCTTGAGAAATTCATTATTATCCTTTTTATGCAATTTGTATTTTGAGGTTATTTAATTGTTATGATTTTTTCATAGAATTTGTAGCGCGATCAGATTGAATTGATAGTTTAAGCAAAACGTTTTTTTCATAATCATCATAGAATATCCAGTTCTTGTTTTTATTCATATTTATTTTGAAAACCGGACAAGAGCGAGTCGTACTCGCTCGCTGAGGGTTCCCTACAAATTTTTAATTTACAGCTACAATGTACATAATATTATACATAGTTCAAGAATCGAGTCTTGTAAGATCTTTTAACAAAGAATATAATTATTACGTATTCGTTGATTTATTTTAATGATGATGATGATTTAAAGACAGAAATTTTAAATTTTTCAAGTTTGTATGTTTGTTACCGATTGAAGTTGAAAAACTTGTTAATGTAGTGAAACTATTTTTATTTCAGGAAAATCTGAAAGTACGATTAGAAGATTAGCAGAAGAAGGATCCAAAAATAATGCTGTGTTTTCTACGCCCGGCAAAAACCTCAATGGATGCCTTAAAAACCAATTGGCTGACTTCAACATTGCTGTATTAGATTTTATGATAAGCTGCCACTCAATGTATTCGACATTTCGGTCACCCAAAACTCATAAATAAGCAAATTAAAACTGAAATGATAATAACTCATAGGAGTAACACATTGTTCTAAATTACTAGTGACAACTAAAAATTATGATCGGTTGAGTGTTTTGCTGGCAGACAGTTCAGGGCGCTATAGAACCCTCATAAATGTAGTTTTTAAGTCGTGAAATAGTTATCACTTAGTTATCTTACTATTAACAAGAACATGTATGAAATAAATCATTTGATCCTGTGATTCCTCTCTCAGTCTGAAAGGACGACTGTGAATGTAAATAATAAATATGTAATGTTTAGTTAAATGTTAAACAAAAAACTATATATGAGATTGTGTAATTTTTGTGTTTTTTTTTTCTGCAATAAAGTTTATAACAATACACTGAAGTTTTTTCATGTTTTTCTGTTGTAAATAGAAAACTTTTCAAACATACGTACAAAGTGTTCAAGGTTATTTGTTTGATTGTTACTTCTAATCGCCTCAACCGGTTGATTGGTATAATATGTGTATACGTGTAACGGTTGGTAGGTACAAGTAATAATTCTCTGGTTCCACAAAAACAAAGATATATATTTTTTTAACTTTTTAAATAGATTGATTATACACCTTCACCTATAATTAACAATAATATTTTCAAAATAATTTTATTCAAGATTATAAGTTATTCCTTTCATAAAAAGCACAATATATATCAAGTATCAAGCCGGTTATCGTCGCAGTATATGGAGTTGTCAAGTGTTACCATATAAGCGACACTAGCGCCCTCAATTATTTTCTACTCTTTATAGATGGACTGGCATGCACTCGTATATAGTGTTCTGTGGTTCATTGTCTATGCTTCCGGGTTTGTGGGTTTCCCGCCATAATTAATTTATTTGTACCTAATTTCAGTTTGCCTTTTTTTGTTTGGTCTTTATTAGACGATATAAATAAATTTATTGACAAAATACGGTCGACGTTGCCAGAAATACTTAAAAACACCAACGCACGGTAAGTAATGAACCTAATATTAATGCCTAATATAGGTAAAGGTAAATACATAAAAGGATATGATTTCTGACTATAAACAAAATACTCGTGCCAATTTTTTACAACAGACTCCTCCGAAACGGCTCGACCGATTGTAATGAAATCGTCGGTTTACGGGTAAAACATTATAAATGCACTTTTTGGCTGAATTGAGTTAAAAATGCAGTTATACTTATTTTTTTCCGCTCTATCGATAGGTAAAACCGAATAAATGCTACGACCGATAGTTTCGGAGATAGCCAGTTTGAATAAGTTACAAATGCCCTAAAAAAATTAAATCTATACTAGTAATTGAGCATAATCATCTTTAATGCATTAACCCAATCAAGATTATTCGAGTAAAATAGTATAAATATGATTATACCTTTTTACATGTAATAAGTCTCTTAGAAAGCAATGAAATAATCTTCAGATATAAAGTATTAAACGCATTTAAAAGCATAAATCCAAATTCCGAATTCTCACTTGTACAGTTAAAACATTATAAAGGCATTCATCTTATTTTACTCCTTGTATTGTTACTTGTGATGTTTATTTTAAATTCTAAAATTGTACAGTAAAAACGTAATAAATGCATTCAAGCGATTTGAACGGCAGGGCGATCGCGTAAAAAATTTATCAATTACGAGTAATTTACAATTAAGGGATTTATTAAAGTGCATGGAGCTTTATTTATTATGACTTTTAAAAAGGTTAGCAAACACAATAGTTGATGAAAAAACCTAAAACTTGAACGTATTTACCTGATGACCAGCCCTAGCTTAGATTAAGATCTAAGCTAGGGCTGTTTAACCGATTGGCTTCAAAATGAGTTTGCAGAGACGAGTAGCAGCCATGGTATTTCTTCAGGAATAATTAATTTGTTACATCTTCATTAAAACTCTTCTCTGATGGCTGATGGTTTATTATAAGGAATGGAAAATAGGCAGTTCTGTCCACGTATGAGCCTTACCACATGACGAAAGTTTCTCTGTATTCAGATACGTGCAGAAAACAGAACAGAAACCAATATGTGGCTGCATTATTACTGTTTCCAGTTCATAACATTGCTCACTTAATAAAAATCTAACACAACTTTCTTGAGTCAAAAGAACGTTCAAAGAATTACAATTATGACATGTCGGACAACGTAAACCCTCGAAGACCCTCAAGACGTTGAGGTACCTCAGTCAAGCCCTATTTTACAATGGAAACGACTTTATAATAAACCTTTACCCATCAATGAAATCAAAACAGGATCTTCTCAGTTTATGTAACAAAAAAATGATTCCTAAAGAATACCATGGCTGGTACTCGTATCGGACAACTCGTTCTGGAGCCGATTGGTTATCCAGCCCTAGCGTAGACAAACAGTCATAAGCTGAAGACCTCCAAGATAAAGTTCTTTCACCTACTATTTTATTTTTCATTCTTTCTTAAAAGTCATACTAAATAAAGCTTAATGCACTTAAATAAATTCCTTCATGCCCACTAACTCGTAATTCGTATTATTTACTAACAGTAAAATGGATTACACCCAAATTTAAGTTTATTTTAATTCATGCATAATTTTGTATAGTAGTGATCGTAATAAATGTCTTTAATTTTTTAAAAAGCCTTCAGTTAAAACCAGATAAATAAAACAAAACAGGGGTTCTTGAAGTCAATTTCCAAAAAAATACAATTTCTGAGATAAACATTAACACAAAAATACATAAAACAATACAAACATACAGAAAACAATTACCTGGGTACTAAAATTAGCATTTTAGGGTAGGTTAAACAGAAAATGGGGTACATTTGCAAGTTACAGGTAAAACCAAATAAATGCATGACCCTCTGAATTATAATGAAGGTTTTATAGTATTTCTTTATCAATATAAAACAATATCAATATATATCAATAAGATGGATACTTATTGCATCATTTGAACTTACTTATTTCTAGCTTATTAATTTTTAAGTATCCCAAATCTTACCTCAAACTTTAAAATGCGATTTACTCGAAATGATGTAAACTGCATTTATTATGTTTTCGCAGTAAACCGACGAAATATTCTGTGTATCTTGTTCGGTAGGTCTGAGAGAAGATCGTAAGCAATTTTTAGGGTTCCATACCAATTTGGTAAAAATCCTTATGGTGAGACTTTCTCCGTCCGTCCGTCCGTCCGTCCGTCTGTCACACTCGATTATTTTAGTAACTATCAAAGCTATCGACTTGAAATTTGGAATGGTTTTAGGTAATAGTGACCCAACGCCATTGCAATCATAAATTATTGAAAATTATTTTGATTTTTATTTATAATGGAGGGAAAACCGGGACTTCGAATTTTCAAAATGAGAACAATATTGAGTGGGGTATCATATGAAAGGGCGTTACTTGTGTATTCTAAAACCGATTTATTTTTATTTTTATGCCCGATAGTTTTTGATTTATTGAGCAAACTGTCGAAAAAAAATATCGTTTTAAGTTAGTCACTTTGCGGCTAATTTGATGGCGCCCTAAGAGTGAAAAGGACAAAAATTTTAGTAAACCCTCTTAGTACTGTAGTGGTATTACCTTTCAGGTTAGTCCAGCTAGACATCTTGCGGCGCGACGAGCAGGCGGCTGCAGAGAGCATTCGGCAACTGATACTAGAAATCCTGGCCCTCAGACCTTCTGCGCTTTAAACTTTAAGAATTGCTTTAATATGTAAAGCAATTGTTAAAGTTTAAAGCGCAGCAGCGATGTTAACTGTCATTTCTAAAAGGTATTTGTTTTTTTAGGATAATTAAAATGTTCAAAAACGTGTTCAATATACTTACATTATACATTCATTTCTTATTATCATTGTAACTGTAATTTCCAAAGGGTATTTCTTTTGTTTAGGGCTGATTTTTTTTTTCAATCGCCAGATAAACTATCTGAGCAATATATTTGATACATATTTATGTCAATTTAGTACCGTGGACGTTCGGGGGTAGCGCTTCAAATCGGCACAAAAAATGAACTGTCATATGTATTGAGTAAGCTATCCATAGTATATTCTATATCTACCAGGGTAATTATGTTCTGTGATATCTACTATATAAAAATAAGTCGGGTTTTCCTTCCAGACGCTATAACTCCAGAACGCACGAACCGATTTCCACGGGTTTGCATTCGTTGGAAAGGTCTCGGGCTCCGTGAGGATTATGGCATAGAAAATTCAGGAAAAATTTCAACAGAAAAGTGGGAAAATCTTTTTTCACATACAGCGCCAATGTTACATAAAACGAAGCCATCTGGTGGCGAAACGGAGTTCGCCGGGTTTGCTAGTACTCTTTGGAGATCAGTGTTGGCCGATATACAATTTTATATTTTCGATGAGAATCACACCCTTTTCAATTCGGTTTGTTTTCGATTTACTTTTATATTGCGGCTCTAACCTCACTTATGGTGTATTTCCAGTTATCGTAGAATCATGTAGGTATTCTTTAAAGAGCAAGATCACATAGCACTGGTGAGTAAAGGAAAAAAAAAACAGCAAAGTTATGAATTTGGTTTTATCAAATTAAACAAGAAATTATCACACTTTAAATACAATCCAACAGTTCTTAGTTTCTTACGCAAAGTAGAATTATAATTGTGTAGTATTTTATGGGTCTCCCTACTTCGTACTTTTATTTTTGCGTGATACGGAACACTGCGCGTATGAATCCGACTCGCACTTGACTGATTTTTGTGTCATTATATCACTCATGCACCTAGTCTATATAAGCTATTTACACTTGACCATCACTCGACACATAAGTCTGTTCCGTTCAAAGGTGAGTGTCAACGAGTCGGCTGCCGGTTCGCGCTTCACGGCTAAGGTGTGTGCACACTAGCTCTCCTCCTGGCCGGAGACTTGCGCTATGAATATCTGGTGCGGCTGGTGCGGCGTTTGCGATGCCACCTGAAAACAATAGGTACAAATAAATAAATTTCTCCTGACAGTGTTTAAAACTAAACTTCTCTGAAACTGACTTCACTTATTTTTATGAAGTTTTAAGTTTCGATTCGGTTGGTCTGGTCTCTATGTGGCAAAAACACTAAGGTATGAATGTGCAGACTGCAGAGACCTGTATGATCTGCGGCGTGCCCTGCGGCGGCGGCTGCGCCTGGATGATGATGGGCTGGTTGGGGTTGTTCTGCACCTGCAGCTGGATCATGTTCAGCTGATGTAACAATGTGCAGAGACCTGTATGATCTGCGGCGTGCCCTGCGGCGGCGGCTGCGCCTGGATGATGATGGGCTGGTTGGGGTTGTTCTGCCCCTGCAGCCGGATCATGTTCAGCTGATGTAACAATGTGCAGAGACCTGTATGCTCTGCGGCGTGCCCTGCGGCGGCGGCTGCGCCTGGATGATGATGGGCTGGTTGGGGTTGTTCTGCACCTGCAGCCGGATCATGTTCAGCTGATGTAACAATGTGCAGAGACCTGTATGATCTGCGGCGTGCCCTGCGGCGGCGGCTGCGCCTGGATGATGATGGGCTGGTTGGGGTTGTTCGCTGCACCTGCAGCCAATTCATGTTCAGCTGATGTAACAATGTGCAGAGACCTGTATGATCTGCGGCGTGCCCTGCGGCGGCGGCTGCGCCTGGATGATGATGGGCTGGTTGGGGTTGTTCTGCACCTGCAGCCGGATCATGTTCAGCTGATGTAACAATGTGCAGAGACCTGTATGATCTGCGGCGTGCCCTGCGGCGGCGGCTGCGCCTGGATGATGATGGGCTGGTTGGGGTTGTTCTGCACCTGCAGCCGGATCATGTTCAGCTGATGTAACAATGTGCAGAGACCTGTATGATCTGCGGCGTGCCCTGCGGCGGCGGCTGCGTCTGGATGATGATGGGCTGGTTGGGGTTGTTCTGCACCTGCAGCCGGATCATGTTCAGCTGATGTAACAATGTGCAGAGACCTGTATGATCTGCGGCGTGCCCTGCGGCGGCGGCTGCACCTGGATGATGATGGGCTGGTTGGGGTTGTTCTGCACCTGCAGCCAATTCATGTTCAGCTGATGTAACAATGTGCAGAGACCTGTATGATCTGCGGCGTGCCCTGCGGCGGCGGCTGCGCCTGGATGATGATGGGCTGGTTGGGGTTGTTCTGCACCTGCATCCGGATCATGTTTAGCTGGGCTTGCGTCAGCTGGATCTGAGGACCATGTTTTAAATCCTTTACTGTTTTGACTTTAACTTTTACAGTCAAACCAGGACAAGTGAAAGTTCAAGTGACCGACATCTCTTTTTCTCTTATACGGGGTTTCTAACTAACCAGAGTTTCAGAGAGATAAGGCCAAAAATAACGGGGCCTGGCAAATACTCGCCCTAATAGAGTTTTCTTGGTTACCAAGTTCTTACTTCTCAAGTTCGACTGTATCATGAGTAGAACATATCATAGGACTGATAAAAACGAAAGTTGGATATGTCCGACTAATTGTGGACTCATTGTTCTGCACCATGACATGACATGTTCCTGCGACTGCGCTCGATAGACACACGGGCGTGTGTGTGTGTGTGTGTTTCGAGCGCCATCGCGGGATCTCATGGTCCTTGAAGAAAGACTGTGAATGAGTCCAATCTGAATGAGTGAGGAATTTCTAAATTTCCTAATGCCGATCCTTCTTATACCCTCCCCTGCCCACTAGTAGGTAATCACGTGGGCTACTCACGGGAACGTTCTGCACCTCCCCGGACGGGCTGACCACCTGCTGCACCAGCGTGACCGGCGCCTGCGCAGCGCCCGCCGCGCCCGCCCGGCTCTGCGGACACCACGGCGTTAGCGACATCTTCATTGTAGGTTATTTTTTTACGCTATACAAGTTAGTACTTGACTGCGTTCTCACCTGATGGTAAGTGATGATGCAGCCGAAGATGTTAGCGTACTAACTTGGAAGGGGTAAGTTATGTCACCCCAACGGTTTCTACACAGCATCGTACCGGAACGCTAAATCGCTTGGCGGTACGTCTTTGCTGGTAGGGTGGTAACTAGCCACGGCTAAAGCCTCCCACCACACCAGACCTAAGCCAATTTAGAAATTATAAAATTCCAAAGTGGCCCGTGGCGGGAATCGAACCCGCGACCTCCCACTCGAATCCGAGCGTGCGTCCCCTGCGCCACGGAGGTCGTCAAAAACACCACAGACATCCACGTAGCACATCATGGACCGCTCGCCATAGTCCCAAACGCCACCAATATGGCTAGTGGCGGGGCTCATGCGCGCAGTTTCATAATGCAATATGTCGTAGAAGATTTAACTACTGTAGAGTGGCGTTTGTATGAGGTAACAAACATAAAAAAATACAGTCGAATTGAGAACCTCCTCCTTTTTTGAAGTCGGTTGAAAAGTGACTATTTGCGGTATTTAGTGGCCACCAGAGTCACAATGTGCAGCGAGTCATATAAAATTTACGTGGTAATTCCCAGCTTGGTAGGTCATGGTAGGTCCCAGCTTTTTTTTTATTACGGATAGGCTTGCGCTTGGCTACAATCATATCTGATGAACAGAAATGATGAGGTCTAGGATGGAGCGCGCTTGCCTAGAAAATGCCTATTCACTCTTCTCTTGAAGGCACCCAGGTTGTACTTGGCTGGGAACAAAGAAGCCGGAAGGGTTTTCCACACCTTAGCGGTACGTATCAGAAACGTGGAAGAAAATCGTTTCGTTCGAGCTTGCTGGACATCAACCACATAAGGATGCCAATACTCCCGGCGTCTTGCGGTTCTATGGTAGAATACTTAGTATGGTGAAGGAGGTACTAGATTGTGGAGTTCTTGAGCACACTCTCCAAAGCTACATACAGCTATGACTCCGCTAGAAAAGCCCTTACCACCTGGTAAAAAGATAGACAAAAACGCCGTAACACTAAGAGGGTATTTGAAATTCCCTCCCGATTTGCGTTTCCCCCTCCACCGTAAGGGTCATAATAGTCATTACTTTTCCTTCGATAAGTATAAGTCTTGCGGGCCTGTATGCTGCTCGCAGACAGAGTTGAATCCAAAATTGCTGATCAGCACAAATAGACACGAAAAGGAGACGTTTCATCAATGTATTAGCCCTGGGCCAGGTCTATGTACATGGTATACTTGCGTGTAGCCCAGATCAAAAAAAAATCTACCTACTACCTACATAATTATTTTCTTTAAAAATGGCTTTTTCGGTTGTACAAAACAAGTGTTTCTGCATATAATTGCAACACTTAACAAAGATTCAACATGGCGGTAATATGTATTTCATTGTGAATTGACATTGGACTTTGACAGAAATGTCAACTATTGACAGATTGAGTCGTGGTCTACGTCAAATCGTACTACGCCAGCGACGCCATATTGAAAATAGAAAAAGATATTTTTGTACACCGAAAGTATTCGTTTTAACTAAATAATTTTATTTATCCCGTGAACAACAGATTTTTCTTGATATTTTAATATAAGTACTGTACAAGACCTAGCCCAATTTGAAATATGTCCTTTTTCAAAAACTCACAGTCAAAGGCGGTATGTCTGCTGATGACCCCACTTGTTGCACCAACACGTTCTGTGGACTCGTTGTGCTGCTCGCAGACGGAGTTGGAGACTGCACTGATTGCTGATCGGCACACATGTACACATGGAGATTCGTTAATTCATTTGGATAGGAGAAAATCTATGCTATTACCTATCCTATACATACCTACTTATTACCTACCTACTTAAAATAAGATGAAGTGCGTAAAAACGTCTTTTACAGGTACAAATCTACTTAGTTACACTAAAAAATCTTTTGGTGAGCTCAAAAGAAATCTCGCCATGTTATGATCAAAAACCAGCCAAGTGCGAGACAGACTCGCGCACCGAGAGGGTTAGGTAGGTACATACTACAAAAGAAGTAAAACGTCAAGAATCACTTTAGTTGTAGAATCGCGAAACTAACTTTTTTGTAGTTTATTGTTGGTATAAAAAAGTGTGTTCATATCACCTGCACGATTTGCCCGCACTGCTGCACTAGGTACTGCTGCTGGTTCGAATGCGCTTGATGCTGCTGCGGCATCTAGAGACATCATCGAGTTTAACGAGAGTTTAACATCTTGATTCGTGCCGCAAAAAGCAACAAGGTTTGTAGTACGTAGAGTAATGTGCTCGTAAGTGCCATAGGTAAAGTAAAAAATGCAGATCAGGAGGATGTCGATCAGGAGTCGAACTGTCCGACATCGACATCTATACAGCAGTAGTACAACCAACTCGTCACAAGTGCTCACCTGCTCCGGCGCGCTCCTGGGCGGGTGGGGGTCGTCGCGCGGCTTGCTGGGCTTCACCTCGTGCGGCACGATGTCGATCAGGAGTCGAACTGTCCGACATCGACATCTATACAGCTAGTACAACTAACGAACTGTCCGACATCGACATCTATACAGCAGTAGTACAACCAACTCGTCACAAGTGCTCACCTGCTCCGGCGCGCTCCTGGGCGGGTGGGGCTCGTCGCGCGGCTTGCTGGGCTTCACCTCGTACCGCGGCACGATGTCGATCAGGAGTCGAACTGTCCGACATCGACATCTATACAGCTAGTACAACTAACGAACTGTCCGACATCGACATCTATACAGCAGTAGTACAACCAACTCGTCACAAGTGCTTACCTGCTCCGGCGCGCTCCTGGGCGGGTGGGGGTCGTCGCGCGGCTCGCTGAGCTTCACCTTGTCGATCAGGAGTCAAACTGTCCGACATCGACATCTATACAGCAGTAGTACAACTAACTCGCCAGTCGTCACAAGAGCTCACATGCTCCGTCGTGCTCATGGGCAGGTGGGGGTCGTCGCGCGGCCTGCTGGGCTTCACCTGGTCGATGAGGAGTCGAACTGTCCGACATCGACATCTATACAGCAGTAGTACAACTAACTCGTCACGAGTGCTCACCTGCTCCGGCGCGCTCCTGGGCGGGTGGGGGTCATCACGCGGCTTGCTTGGCTTCACCTCGTGCCGCGGCACGATGTCGATCAGGAAGTCGAACTGATCCGACTTCGATATAGCCATGGCGATATCGTTGCGCTTTGAATAGATAACAAAATTTTTGAAAAATTATTTTGAAATAAAATCCTTACGATTTAGGGTGGTTATTCTTAGCTGTATTGAAAGAGCAACCTGCAGTGTCCTCCTCTTGTTGTCCTCAGTGTGCGACCAGGCCCTCAGCGTGAGCTCGTGGATGAAGATCTCCGCGGCCTTCGCGAACAGCACGGGCGCCTCGGCGGATATCATCTTCACTTCCTCGTCCAGCTTCATTATCTTTTTGATCCGCGCCAACGGGAGTACTTGGGTTTTGAAATCCTCCTAAAATGTTAAACGCGTTTTCTTTCTTTCTTTCTAAAAGTGTGTCTTTTCATCTCAGGATTTGCTATCGAGCTATCGCCAAAACATACAGTGAAATTTTTAAATAACCATTGGCGTTCTTTGTTTAAGAATTGATTACGTCGGACACGCCAAGCAGCTAAATAGTGCCCATTTTGAATTTCCCGCAATATCGATTTCAGCTTCTTACTACTTTCTTAACAGCTATTAGGTACTATTATGGTATTTCGTGATACTAGTGAGCATCAGCTTGGCCAAAGTATGAAATTCTAATTTTTCTTTCGGTAGAGAGTACTTATATTATGTGTAAGTTCCCTAAGTTTGTTTGTGTTTGGTTCATTTCTTTATTTTTATTTTTATTCTGTGGCATGCAATAAAGAGTTTATCTATCTATCTATCTATGTGCCAATGCAGTTCTGTGCTAATGCAGTAATAGTCTATTTCAGTCTCGTCGGACCCTGCTGAGGTCCCTGCCTGATCGCTGCTACACTTACCGCAGTGATCTTCTTTATGTCGTCATTGACCTTGGCCCAGAAGTTCTGTAGCGCGTTGTGAATGTTCTCCGCCGACAAGCTCTCCTCGATGCAGTCTATTTCGGTCTCGTCGGACCCTGCGGAGGTCCCTGCCTGATCGCTGCTACACTTACCGCAGTGATCTTCTTCATGATCGACATTGACCTTGGCCCAGAAGTTCTACAGCGCGTTGTGAATGTTCTCCGCCGACAAGCTCTCCTCGATGCAGTCTATTTCGGTCTCGTCGGACCCCGCGGAGGTCCCTGCCTGATCGCTGCTACACTTACCGCAGTGATCTTCTTCATGATCGACATTGACCTTGGCCCAGAAGTTCTACAGCGCGTTGTGAATGTTCTCCGCCGACAAGCTCTCCTCGATGCAGTCTATTTCGGTCTCGTCGGACCCCGCGGAGGTCCCTGCCTGATCGCTGCTACACTTACCGCAGTGATCTTCTTCATGTCGTCATTGACCTTGGCCCAGAAGTTCTGCAGCGTGTTGTGGATGTTCTCCGCCGGCGAGCTCTCCTGGATGCAGTCTATTTCGGTCTCGTCGGACCCCGCGGAGGTCCCTGCCTGATCGCTGCTACACTTACCGCAGTGATCTTCTTCATGTCGTCATTGACCTTGGCCCAGAAGTTCTGCAGCGTGTTGTGGATGTTCTCCGCCGGCGAGCTCTCCTGGATGCAGTCTATTTCGGTCTCGTCGGACCCCGCGGAGGTCCCTGCCTGATCGCTGCTACACTTACCGCAGTGATCTTCTTCATGTCGTCATTGACCTTGGCCCAGAAGTTCTGCAGCGTGTTGTGGATGTTCTCCGCCGGCGAGCTCTCCTGGATGCAGTCTATTTCGGTCTCGTCGGACCCCGCGGAGGTCCCTGCCTGGTCGCTGCTACACTTACCGCAGTGATCTTCTTCATGTCGTCATTGACCTTGGCCCAGAAGTTCTGCAGCGTGTTGTGGATGTTCTCCGGCGGCGAGCTCTCCTGGATGCAGTCTATTTCGGTCTCGTCGGACCCCGCGGAGGTCCCTGCCTGATCGCTGCTACACTTACCGCAGTGATCTTCTTCATGTCGTCATTGACCTTGGCCCAGAAGTTCTGCAGCGTGTTGTGAATGTTCTCCGCCGGCGAGCTCTCCTCGATGCAGTCTATTTCGGTCTCGTCGGACCCTGCTGAGGTTCCTGCCTGATCGCTGCTACACTTACCGCAGTGATCTTCTTCATGTCGTCATTGACCTTGGCCCAGAAGTTCTGCAGCGTGTTGTGGATGTTCTCCGCCGGCGAGCTCTCCTCGATGCAGTCTATTTCGGTCTCGTCGGACCCTGCTGAGGTTCCTGCCTGATCGCTGCGTGAAATAGTTTTATTTTTATAAAGCTCTTATGTTTTAGGTATGCGATTCGTATCTAATAAGGAGTTCGGAGGAGTTAGGCAATTATTTTATGTTGCGATATTGGTAGGTACAAGTAGCGACTTTCTTATAGTACCTAAAATATATCTTCGTAATATACACTCGCCGGCATATTTAGCGGAGCATAAAAAAAAGGTTTGATATCAGTATCATATAAAGTTGCTGGCTGGTTTATACGTTATTTAATTTAAAAAGAAATATTTTCAAATTAAGAAAACAACTGAACATCACATTTTATGCAATTGTTTTAATTTTATTCAAATACACCTTATCTGGAGCGAACTTCGAGTATTTCTTCCTTCTGAGTTTGATTTAAAATTTCACTGAAATACTGTTTTTTGTTAGTTTTTTTTAATCGCGTATCTTTCTGGAGTTGATGACTGAATTATGCCTGACTTAGCCCCAACGGAGATTGCCAGGGCACTCGAAATGCGAAGAAATGGTCAAACCTACAGACTGATATCCAGAGATCTTCGTCGACCAGTTTCAACGATCCATCGCAGTATCCAACGGTTCAGGGAGACCGGTACTTATGTGAGAAGAGCAGGACAAGGCAGAAAAAGACGCACTTCGAGTAGGAACCCCCGTTTGACGGCCGTCCAAGCCCGACATGAGTTAGAAGCAGTGCGGGGTGTAACCGTAAGTGAGCGTACGGTACGAAGAAGGCTCGAAGAAGCTGGTTTGGGTTCATTTGTGCCCGCCAAGGCTCCAAGGCTCGAGGTAAATCGTCGTAGAAACAGGTTAACTTTTGCTCAGGAACATCGACTTTGGAACGCGGACTAATGGAGTAAGGTATTGTTTAGTGATGAGTGCAGAATTCTCTTAAATCAAATTGACGGCAGGCAAAGAATATACCGACGCAAAGGAGAACGATACATTCAGACAAATTTTGAAACTACAGTTGCATACGGTGGTGGATCAATAATGGTTTGGGCGGGCATTTGTTTGGGAGCTCGCACAGACTTGGTAGTGATTGACAGAGGGAGTCTGACTGCAGACCGCTATATCAGAGAAGTTTTAGAAGAAAATGTCGTACCGTTTGCCCCATATATCGGTGACGATTTTGTTTTTATGCAGGATAATGCTCTGCCGCATACCGCTCGGGTAACTCAAGCTTATCTTAATGATATGAATATCACTGTTATGGAGTGGCCGGCGAGATCACCGGATATGAACCCAATAGAGTTAAAGTTAAGTCCAGAATTCCAGCTCCTGCCAACCTGGGAGAACTGCGAATCGCCGTAGTTGAGGAATGGCGGAGACTATCCCAGGAGACCATCGATAACATCATTCTCAGTATGCCTAGACGGCCTAGACTTTAATAAGAGCACGTGGAGGAAATACGCGATATTAATCACCATTTTTCTAATTTAATTAATTGTAATTTTAATATTAAATTTCACTTTTCCAGGTTACATGAAAAGTTCAAAAATGTACCATTTTTCACAAATAGCCTTTACTCGCAAAATCTGTTCTTAATGTGATCTAATTTTAAGTAAAAACAAATGAAACTCTTTAAATAACAAAAGAAGTGTAGTAAGTAGATTTTAAAATAAAACCATATTTTTTTAATTATGGACCTTTTTTTTATGTTCCGCTAAATATGCCGGTGAGTTTATAATATAAGTATATCCAACTTAATCGGCAAGCGCGAATCCACCAGTAGACATTAAGGTATGCCACTTAAAATCCTAATAAACCTATGACGTCACACTTACAGTCTATTTAGTACTTAACTATTTAGATTTAAGGTCGATATTTATAAAATAAATAATAAACACGAATTATCCCCGATTCTGAATGCCGCTATCTCCGATTCTCCGACTTGTACAAGCGGATTTTCGGGTGACTGTCCCCCCAACATTTTTGGGGGTTGGAACGTTTTTGAATTTACGAGCTTACAACGCATTGGCTACGTCTCTGGCGGCTGTGAGGCTGAGCTGGCCAATCAAATACAATGATTTAGTCAACTCATTTTCCAGGGGGTCTGAGTCGCATTGCAAATTATTTTTAGGGTTCTGTACCTCCCCAAGGTAAAACGGGACCCTATTATTAAGATTTCGCCGTCCGGTCCGTCTGTCCCCGCTATACCTTTCTCTTGACCCCTGATAGTTAGAGAGAGAGACTATAGAGAGCTAGAGAGAGAGTTTAGACAATACGAATTTTTCAGAATTTTCATAAATGGTAGGTATATTGCCGTTGCGGTTTTGACAACAACTTAAAAAATAGAATACTTACGATAAATAATATAAATGTAAATTTATTTGCTCGTATTTGGTCAATGATGCAGAATCCCTAATCGATACTTACTTACTTATTTAGCTCGATATTGATTTAGATAATTTTGAAATGGATAAAACTTTTTTATAGACGCGGAACTTGTGCGGAACACCTAATACTCGAGTCCGACTCGAACTTGACCGATTATTTATGTTGTGATAAGTTTATTTTCACATAAGTAAAGTATCGTCTTTCTTAGCGCGCAAAATCCAGTGTAAAGTGACCTTTATTATTTTACGAATTTTCAAAAATTATACAAAGAAAATGTGAATTAATATGTACTCAATACCGTGTCAAAATATGTGTTTATGTAAATATTATATGATAAACACAAGTGCGATAAAAATGTTAAAATTGAAAATGATATCGCGTTCAACTTACGCTGGCACAAAGAAGCACACCGACATCTTGTACAAGCGGCGAACCCACGACCTCGGAAAAACAAATAAGTATGTCTAATATTTCTAATTTCTAATGTTTTGGTTCACTAAATAAAAACATTAGCCGCGAGCAAAGTTATTAAAAACACGGGTAACCAATAATCAAAGTAATATTCGGAGATCTCCAATCACCAATTACTGAAAATGCGCCAGCACCACGATTCGTCCACCGATGACCATTCAGCAGCTTGACGTATGATCAGTGTTGCTACAGCGCTTCCGCTTGTTTCAAATCTACTATTTCTTGCGTAGGCTACCATATCAATCCTATTTCAAATTATTAGCTAAAAATCTTATTCATATTTTGGAAGTACGTGTTAAAATAAAATTACATTAGGTTATGGTTATATTTCATTTAAACTAAAATTAAATAATACGAAGAGACTGTGAATAAAGTCTTTGTTAGGATTTTTAATATTATTAATGGCAGCACTAACCGGAAACACAACTTACAAATGTCAAAAACGTCATTGATCGGCGTCTTAACAATAAAATGGCGTCCGCCGAAATCCAAGTTGTAAATCCATCAAATTTAGCGAAAATAGAAAGGTTTGAGTCAACTCCTTTGTCTTAATTTAAACTTCTTTTATTGATAATACTGTCGTGAAAGTCTTAAACGGTTTTTCGTTGGCGTAACGCATTAATTTAGTGTTGTTTTGTGTTGATGTTGTCACATCGTTTCGTTTTCAGTTTTCTAAACGACCCGAGCTACAAGGAGATTATTGAGAATTCTTCGACGTTCAATTCGCGACTATGCGCCGAACGGAGAATGCGGATGCCTTTTATCGACACCCAGACGGGTAAGTCTTCTTCTTCTTCAGTTCTTCATCATGGGGCCTTTAGAAAAAGTAAAGATTGCATGTTTAGGGAGTGTGTACAGTGCACTATATACTCATGGAGCTAAAACGCCCCCAAATGGGGTTATCCCGGTCCCAGGTTAGGGGATAAATTAATAATTCAGAATATTCTTTATTTTTATTGCTCTGTTCTGTAGGTATATAGTTACTCAAGTTAACAATTATTTTAACAAGAGATAAACTAAATGTTTGAAAGTTTAACTTCTACAAACACCACAGTTTATATGTATCTTAATTTGCTTAAATTTGATATGTTCCCCGAGTTTAATATATTTTCAGTTGAGTTACTGTTTCATCAAATATTTTCATTTGTCATAATGTGAAAAAAATATTCATAGGTGTTGCACAGAGCCATTCCAATTTATTCATGACCAGAAAACAGAGAATGCCTGGTGCAAGAGAAGGGCAGGTCTACACATATCCATCGCAGAGGTAACAATTGATTTTTTAATGTAATTAAAAAGTTAATACCACACGGGTATTTATTTTGTGTTTTAGTTATTCACAAATCACTAGAAACACTGAAACTGCCATCTGTCTGGGTTTCCCCAGATTTGTCCTAGTTTAGTGGGCGTCTTAGCATCCAAGAGACCAGAGGGTTTGTCAAATAGTGTAATTTTTTGTGCTAAGGGGATCCTGATTAATTCAAAGTTAAGAATAAAAAAAAATCTTAGTTAATAATTTATTAGTAATTTGGTAAACTGCAACCAATCTATCCAGTGCTGCTAACTACCAATGTCCTAATGCTCAAGCTGTGCTGTCACCGTCCAAAACTGCTGATTAGGACATAATTTCACCCAAAAATCTGGAGTGTTCCAAGGTTTTCAATAGCATGCTATAGAAAACCAATTTAGGTGAGGTAACCAAAGGCAATTTAGGTGAGGTGATGGCAGCTCGGCATCATATTCAATTTTTAGATCACACTCATACTACATAAAACTGTAGACCTGCAGGACGATCAGCTAAAAATGTATCAATCATTAAAGAACTGTATCAATATTAAAACGTGATTTTGAAGCGTTGTGGACTCAAGAATTGTGTAATCCACACCGGACGATCGAAAATGGATCGGCGATCCCGCGATCCGCGATCCAAGATCGTGATGCGTGGAGCGTGGATCGTTCTAGGCCGATCCAACAGCAATCTTTTGCGACAGTTGAATTTTGTCTGGCTATGGAGTCACACGTGCAACGACGGAGACGAATAGCCGTAGCAGCAGCAAGCTACATTTTACTTGTATATTTACGGCAAAAATTACGAAAACGAAGAACAACAGTATTGGGTTAAAAGAATTTTTAAAAACCGGTTGGAATATGGGACTCGACTTTACAAAAAGTTAATTGATGATGGAGCTGAAGCTAATTTTGCACGAATGACTGCAAATAAATTTGACTTATTGTGTTCATTATTGAAGAACAAAATAAGAAAGAATGATAACTGTTACATTGCGAATTATCCATAACGGCGGATCACGTGATTCTCACAACCGTCCAGACCACGCGCGCCAAGAGATTGAGGCCCCTTTGTGCGTGACCAAAAAAACCGACAGCAAATGGATCGCACGCGGCGAGGAGCGCGCGCTCTCCGCCGCGCACATGGTTCGCGCTCGGCACGTCTACACTTCACGCTCCGTGGAGCGCGCTTTGGATCGTCCGGTGTGGATCCGATTGGTCAACACCTGTGTTTTGACATTGATACTGTTATTTAATGATTGATACATTTTTAGCCGATCGCCCTGCCTGTCTTCTATAGAAACACTGTTAAGAACCTCAGGATATGGGCATTGGAATGATTTATTTAAACCTTTTTCGTACAAGCAAGCAGTAGGGCTTCTGTCCAAATTCTAAAGGTGACTTTTCAGCAAACTATAGTGTGGCCTTATAGTTGGTGGCAAAACAAGCATTTTTGGCACCGATAAACTGGCAATTTTTTCATGCTGTCCACCATGTTACAGGGTGCATGTCTATTGATAGGTATCTTTTTCCTAGATGTTCTCAGATCTTGGTGTATTCTTCTATTGTGTGTGACTTATGTTGTATGAAGCATTTAACCTTGTTTTGACTGTTATTACAGATGGAGGAAAACCCGCAGACAATATTTAACAATGTCTTCCACAAGATGGGGCTGGAACACTCTGGACACAACAGAGAACACAGGCGAAGGAGAAAACAGTTCTGGTTTACCCGACGGTTTGATTGGTGATGAGAGTAGGGACGGCTCACAGAGTGCTGTTAAAGATGATCCAAAGGTAAGACAATCTAGGTTAATTTCGACAATTTACCTAAAAATGTGTTGTTCTCAAAGCTAGTGTATTTGAATTTATGTCTAATTTTGGTGGTACAAGTCAGTTTTTACACTACAAGTCAGTTCTTGATTGTGAAAATTTAACCCCACTTCTGATGTGATTCTTTAATGGGGATGGCATGGATGGGAGATGGGATTAGATATATAAATCTTTGCTCACAAAATTCAATTTACATAAATTTATATAAGCCTGCAAGGTACATAAATATGTTATACAAGTCTACGACATATTCTAATATTTGCAAAAAACTAAATGAAATTTAGCATGCACTTTAAAACATAAATTTTGATTATTAGTTCGACAGCTAATTGAACAGTAGATACATTTAGAGTAGGGTTTAAGCTTCTTGAAAATATTTTGTGCTAACTGTTCCATTCCACCAGCGCAAATTTGGGTTTTTTCAAACACAACTCCCACAAGTCACTGATTTTCCCAAGATAAAAAGATGTTATCACTCTTTGCACTTTCAACTATATTTGTGCCAATAATCACATTGATCTGTTGCTCTGTTGTGGCATGATTGCAAATAAACTCACATTCTTTACATAGTCTAGTTGCTTTGAATTTGTCGTTACAAGTACATTTGGTATTGTTTGGCAAAATGATAGGGAACAAACCAGATTAGTACAGAAGTATGGATTAATCTTAATACTCATTGCAGGAATGGTTCTACGATGAACTGGCGATGGAAGAAATGGAAACGGGAGAAGAACCTGAGGCGGAATCTGACGAGGATTACTACGACGACACGTACGCGAACAGACGGAAGCGCCGCGGCGCCGCGCCCACGGGGCCGGGCTCCCGCGGGGGACGCACGCGCAAGTCCCAGCCCGACGACACGCCCGTCAAGAGGGGCAGAGCGGTAACTTACTATCTTATCCTACTATCCTACTACCTACTAATATTATAAACCATGATATGGTTTATAATATTAGTAGTAGTACAATACTGAGGATTTCGGGTCGGTGCTTAAAAGTGTCCGAACCTAACGAAAGCCAAAAGCCGAAAAGATCTACAAATGCTACAAAAATAGGATGTATAATAATGGTTTAAGACATAAATTACAATGTTATAGTTTGTCTTTAAAAATACACATCGTTTTTCGTGAATTTTGTATTACACACGGGGTCCATATTATTGTAATTTCGCATGATTTTCCTCTCGGAATGAGAGGTGCTGGACAGATGTAATCGTACACCTTTGTGGAAACCTTTGGCTTCTGGAGGGATCTGGCTGGCTCGAATGATCTAGCAGCAAAACAAAAGAACAATCTAAGGTCCAGGAAGAAGACAGAAATAGCATATTAAGGAGCACACCACAGGTATGCCCGCGAAATTCAAATTTTTTGTAGTTTGTCGCGATTTTTAAGCTAAGACATAATAGGCTTATGGCAGTAAAATTGCGAGAATCCCAATATCATCTTCACATGTTTATATAAAAATCTCTGCTTGTCGAGTGTGTTGAGTTAAAGAAATTAGTCCGAGATATGCGAGTTACTCGCATAAAACTCGATATTCTGACCAATTCCCTAAGATAGACATTTTTATGCAAAGATTTTGATATAATCATGTAAGGATGATACTGCCATTCTCGCAAATTGACTGCCATAAACCTCTGATGTGTAATTAGCGTACAAATTCCAAAAAACAATGAAAATTTTGAATTTCACGGGCAGAGTCGTTGATTTCGCCTTAAACTGCTAACACAGGCCTCTCTTACTGCCAAGTTCGAATTTTATAAGTTTTTACCTTTGAGTGTTTTTTATGAGTCACTCACAAAATATTTAATTAGGTTCGATATAAACATGTCAAGATGACGCTCCCATTGCTGCCATTTTATATCAGTAAACCTACAAATGTGCAGTTTAAAACAAACTTATCTATTACCATGTACAGTTGTAATACACTACTATTTTGTCACAGGGTCGCGGTCGCAAACGCTCAGGCGCACCGACCCTTCTCCCTTACGAGGTGGCCGGCGATGCGGAGAAACCCTTCGGATGTGAACGTAAGTCCCGGAGGAAAAACTAACAGACCCCCCTCATCGTTGCACATATACTGTCATTGATTGATTGGTTTACATATCTACGTAGATCTTGATTTTAGGGCATTGAAAATTGTATATTAGGACGCTCTTAGGCCGGCTTTCGCCAAGCGTTTAACCTCCATTTATTCATGTAATACTGTCCCTTTTTGGCAGATGACATGATTATCAAAAAGAAAAAATACAAAGAACCTGATGATTGCGTAAGAAAAACTTATTCATCGTTATCGCTAGCGAATTCTGCCCCGCTATCAAATCAAAATCAGGAAATCAATCAGCGGGCAGAATTAGTGAACGATTACGATAACCATAAATACGTTTTTCTTAAGACAATCTAGAGGCTTAACTTTCCCTGAACTATGGTTGATTGTTTGGTGAACTCGCGTCTTATCAGTGTTTTTAATTGTTCATATAAATAATATATTTAAAAACCAAAATTCTACCGTATCAACGATTTTATTCAAATATGATTTAATATCTTAATGTTATGACTTTTCTGTTTAATCTTTTGGCTGAAAAACGCTTGAAAAATTAAATTTTAACATCTATTGGTCCTACGAGCTAAGTTCCCCCGCTCATAGCCACTTCAACTTCAGGACATGTTGATTTCATCGTATGTCGGTCACTCTACTTCTTTCGAGGATCACCTTCCACGTTTCTGATATGATAGCACAAACATACACCGGGCATCTGGCATAGCCACAGAATATCATAATAATACCTTACGTTATAAATAAAAGATTCACAAGAAACAATTTTAAATAAATAGAGACTCCATCACTTACAAAATAAAGTGCAATTCAGTGCGCAACAGCGCCTTATATAACCTAAACGTTGGGCTCTCTTTTTCTTGCGTTATCTCTTTCCGGCTCGCTAGTAACAGTGGTCCTTAAAAAAACCGCTGAGCTGTCGTCATTGCCAGTTAAACTTCCATGGCATAGCCCTCTAAATCAGTCTTTCCCAAAGTGGGCGATAACGCCCCCTTGTGGGCGCTGCAGGTCTCAAGGTAAGAGACCCAGAAAGAAAATGGGGGCGTTGTGTCGAGGCGGGGGGGTGATTTGTAATTTTATTTAGCTAGTAGGCCTCTTAAACAACCTCTTAACTGCAAGAGCTCTCGACTCTCAACAACAACTTGTGAACATCAACTAATATGAATTAAAAGATTGCTCAAACTCGATTCTATATTTCTCTCCGCGTAGTTCATATATCTGTCATATTTTATTGAATATAGAAAAAATGAATCATCATGTCAATCGGTCGCTCCGTTTCGTAATGAAAGTAGACACAAATAAAAAGGCAACAGACACACTTTCGCATTTTAATAGTTATTAGTACTCGTAGATATCTATCATGTTTTAACAAGTTTTTGTTAAATAACCCGAATTGTGCATTCCTGTAGCAGTCGGATGATTCATTGAATACTTGTTCGGACTTGTTGAGTACGATTGAGCGTCGAATGAGATTAACGAGTTTATGCATGTTTGTTTTATTCCTGTCGGTGCGTGCTGCTTAAGCATTTCTATATAAACAATGTAATATTTATTTTATTTTCATTTGTGGTCTCGCGCGTAATAGATGAGCACTACTTACACCTCCTCTACACTACTCGCGAAGTTGAACGTATTTCTCATTGCAAAACAATGTCGGAAGTAAAAAAGAAGAGACGGCAATACTGTGCGGAATATATTAAATTCGGATGTATTGAAAATCCCACAAACCCATCGTCGCCTTTGTGTCTTCTATGTCTAAAAACATTTTCGAATGAAGCAATGAAGCCTTCAAGGCTGCAAGATCATTTGAATAAAATGCATCCAGATAAGAAAGACAAGAATGTAGCATATTTTCAAGACCTAGAGAAGAAGCATAATACACAGCCAAGTGTAGCAAAACTATTTTCGGCGGCTGCTAAGCAAGATGACGACGGACTTCGAGCTTCGTACAATATCTCTTTGTTAATTGCTCAAAAAGGCAAACCACATAACATCGGAGAAGAGTTAATATTGCCAGCAATAAATGAAGTAATAACTACTGTGCTTCATAAACCGGCCGCAGATATTATCCGAAAAATTCCTTTGAGTATAATTCTGTGCAAAGACGAATTGATGAAATGGCTGAAAACATTGAAGAATCATTGTGCGATCACCTGAGGACAAGTCAATTCTCAATTCAGCTCGATGAGTCCACTTTACCAACTAATGAAGCATTGTTGTTGTCTTACGTGAGGTTTATTAAAGATGAGAAAATATGTGAAGAACTATTATTTGCTAGAAATTTAGAGACCGATACAAAAGGTGAAACCATATTCAATACATTGGAAAAGTTTTGCGATGAGAAAGAGATTCCTTTGAAAAATATTATTTCAGTTGCTACGGATGGCGCTCCGGCTATGACAGGGTGCCATAAAGGCTTCATAGCGTACTTAAAAAATAAAATTCCAGATGTCCTTGGTGTACATTGCGTTATTCATAGACAACATTTAGTTGCTAGAAACTTAAGTGAAAAACTATTTCAATCACTGCAATATGTCATCAAAGCAGTCAATAAAATCCGCAACAGCTCTTTGAATGATAGATTATTTCATCAGCTTTGTGTTACTAATGACGAGGATTTCAACCGTTTGTTGTATCATACTGAAGTTCGTTGGCTATCAAGAGGCAATTGTCTGACTCGATTTTACAACCTGTTTGACTCTGTTATAGAGTTCTTGGAAACTAAAGATACAGAATTGCACGACAAGCTCATAACATCAAAAAATGATATAGCTTACATGACAGACCTGTATAAATTATTCAACGACATGAATCTCCAAATGCAAGGCGATAAACTAAATTTAATTAAAACAAAAAACGTCGTTGCTGCTTTCGCAGCCAAACTGCTTCTACACAAAAAGAATCTGGGCAGACGTGAGTTTCACAATTTTCCAAATTTATCAGTATCATGCAGTAACGACGAATTGTTTGCCTACTGCCAACATTTGGAAAACCTCCACATTGACTTCACCGAACGATACCATTTTGAACTTGGAAATACCAGACTGGGTGTTGGATCCGTTTTCAAATGTCAACACAGCAATGTCACCTCAGCTGGAAGAAGAACTTATAGAATTGACAACAAACGAGGAAATAAAAATCAAGTTCAAAAATGGTTACCAAGAATTTTGGCTACAAAAACCGATCCCGCAATTGTACCCTGGATTGTGGTCAATCGTTCAACGATTCTTGATAGCATTCCCATCGTCATATTTGTGTGAACGTGGATTTAGTGCTGTGACAACATTGCTTACTAAAAAGCGAAATCGTTTGCTTGTTACCGAACGTGGCGACTTGCGACTGTTCTTGAGTAAATTGGAACCTGATATCAACAAACTTATTAAACAGCATCAGATTCATCCTTCACATTAGTTTTTATATAAGGATTGATTATTTTAGTTATATTTTTAATAAAAGATACTCTGTTTTAATACTATAAAGTTGCGTTTCAATAATCATTCTTATTGGCAGGTGGAGCCCGTAAGAGTTAACTTGAGACCTTAAGCGCCGTTGTATGTTACCTACTGCGCTCAGGTTTCAAGTTGCGGGTTATAGTAAAAGTTTCGTTTAGAATTCTCCGTTAATATACATATATAGGTCACAATAATTAATTAATTCAATTTGAAGTTATAGTGGTTTTTAAATAGGTGAAAAAATGGGGGCGCTAAAAAAATATTTATTCTCAAAGTGGGCAGTAGACAAAATAAGTTTGGGAACCACTGCTCTAAATCGTCGCTGCGTGACTCGCATAAGATGGAAATAACAAGTAAATAATTCATAAATTAAAAACACGTAAAAAGAGCAAGCTAAAACTTCTTCTTTCTCTCTTAGCCAACCATATATGCAAAAGTAAAACTGTAAAATCCGATTTCAACGTGCACCACATTCCAAACCAAACCCTCCTTTCAACTTGAATGACATAAAAATTGTCATAGTCCAACTTCTAATTTAAATGGCCAAAGCATGTGTTCACCAAATACTTATAAATATTGTCTCTTTCTAACTTGCATAGTGTGAATAAATGAACGAATAAGTGATGTGTGTATTGGGACTATAGACTGTCCATTTTATAAATACAAATCTTTGCCAGATGAGGCGGATATAGCTATAGTGATGTGCCAGAGCGAGACCGCTATTTGTAGTTTCACGCTTTTTCTTTGAATAGTAATAATATGTTTGTACTCATATACAGGTAAACAGCTATTTATAAAATTTTTATACTTATAACACGTCAAAAACCTTTCATGTACACACAAAACCAAGTGTATTTCACATTTAAAATATATTTTTGGCTTGGCTACCATGAACTATAAAAAAAATGCATTTGCTCTATTTCACAAAATTTAATCAAGCAATATTATAAATCTGTTTATGCAAAAATTACCACAAATATATAATAGACTGAAATTATGTTTGGTAATTATAGTAAAAAGTCTACATCACACTAGCTAGTAGAAGTAGTTTTTAGGTTAACATGCCAAAATATTTATCGCTCGTTTTAGGCCAGTTTTTGATTAAATAATTATTTTTCTTTTACTCGTATATCTGGGCTATGAAATTTGTTTTTACATTTGAGAGCCTTAAAAGGGCCGAACAGGGGCGTATATTCAAGGATGTAGCCATGTCTGTAGATCATAAAAAAATCTAACTTAGATAATATAGTTATTTCCACTAAAATTCATAAATAACTGTAGCTCTAGCTACCACAGAAGTGTTCCATACTTCCGCATAAAAATATTGCAGGCCCTCTAAAAAGTTTCTTGTTTTGTCAATGCACTACCTGAAATTAATTCAGGCATTTTATCATTTATTTTATAATAAAAATTGTAATTTCATGGCTCAACAAATAAAATCAAATGCAAAATATCATTAATATAAGCAATTGTTATCAATAATACTTCATTAAAGTAATTTGGGGAAGTTTGAATTTTATAAAACTCTTATGGAGGTTTTCCTCCACACACACACACAGTTGAAACACACTAAAAACAGTAAAATTCTTTAACCTCCAACTTATTTAAAGTTTAACACAAATTGTATACAAGTTAAAATATAAATATCGATCAGTGCCAGAATGAGAGTGTGTTTTATAGAATTTTTTCTGACAAGATAAATAATGACGATTATTGAATGTATATTTTGATAGACAAAACAGAATACCAGAAAGGGATGTGTAAGGACTAGGGACGTTAAACGCTTTTAAAATTTCTGCTCATTGTATGTTTGTGTACCTACCTAAAATATGTTAAGAAAATGAAGCTCATTTTGGGTCGTATCCTCACACATCCAAGGTTACAGTGGAAAACAACCAGCTTTATGCTTGGAATATTGAAGGTTTGAGGTTAGAAAGCAATGGACCAATTTAAAGTTTACTACCCATACAATTTAGGTAAAAAAATTGGTCTGATAAAATCTTGAAGATAATATGAAATTAGGCTAGCAAAAATGCCTTTTATACCTCTGCAAGAATGGGCATACACATTGTTATAATTATAATTTTTTAGCGAGTATGTGAATCTCGGTAAGAAGACAAAAATGTCATTCGTTCTTCAAAGCATTCGACATCTTCTGACAGAGTAGGGAAAAATATCATAAACTGTGGACCCTGAAGTGTTCAGTATAAAATATACTTACCATACATCACTATTTATAGTATACAGTGTATCATTTAACATTGCAATGCAAAGTGGGATGCACTGCATCTGGTATGGGTTGGCATCAAGCAAACAACTTGCTAAGAGCAGTAAGTTGTTTGCAAGTTTGAAGTTGTGTAATGAAGAGAGGCTCCATTCACTGTTATTTGAAAAAAATAAATAGAGTTTGAACATTAAAGTGCCTAAAAACACTTACAAATAAATAGGAAAAATCAAAAAATATTTCCTTACGAAAATAAATCTTAATAATAGAGATCTTGAAATTGAATAAAACGGAAAGTTTTCACTGACAAATAACGGTTTTTTGTCTGTGGTCGCATTTACTCCTAATTTGTATTCGTATAGAAAAAGCTGACAGCGCCGAAGAAGTAGTAAGGGGCTTTTTGGCCACCGCACGGTCTCGTCATCTTTATGTTGAAGTAAATCTAGATCTAGGACCGTTGAATGAAGGCCCAGTGATGCCCGCGTTAGACCCTAGAGCAATCTTTTAGTGTAATAGTTTTTATTGACATCACATTTAATCGTAGGTAAATAATAATACATCAACCAACTGTTTTAGCATTAGGAATTAGTATTAGATTTATTTTTATTACTATTATTGTAGACCAAAAATTTTTGAACTGTTGTCCAATCCCATAATGTTTTTTCCTAAATCTCCTACTAACCTAACTTTATATAATTTTGATCCGGTTTGTTAATATGGGATGATAACATTATTTCCCATATTATATCTAAAAGTCTCCAACTCACAACTTGAATTCCTTTTTACAAGAGAATATTTTTGTGAATTTACAATTTGCATTTTCCACTTTCTTACCGGTTACAATTCATTTCATAGAAAGTATTTGGCTTTGGCTAAGGTTTTCTACTTGACACTAGAATTTTTAAGACACGCTCTTTAAGAATCCTGAGATTTGAATATTTACATATTTATCAGTGAAGTCATTGATGTATAGCAAAAAGAGTAGTAGTCTAATGTAACGCCTTGTGTAACGCCTTTACAAGAATGTCTCATAGTTTAGTGAAGTTAGTTTATACCAGGGCAAGCTTTCTGGTTCATATCGAAAACTGTAAAAATATTTTAGATGGATTTTTAAAGTTCGTGTATATGATCATGAGAGCTGTCAATTACGAAAGTTCAAAATGGTATAACGCCTCTACTTTAGAATAAGCCGAAGGGTACGAAGTAACACCAACTAAATGTTAAGACACTGCCACACGTTCATTATACCTTTTATTTGATGGAAAGTAGTTCTTGTTATATATAGTATTAGAGTAGGTATTGTTTTATTGACATTGAAATTACGAGGTGATGTATACTGAATGCGTTGTGCACTTCGTACTAAATGTACTATGCTTTATCTAAAGGCGTTTCTCATCGAGAGATGTTATTCCTTCTTTTCTTTTTGGTCCTGAATAAACGTGTTTTATTTCTTTCTTTCTTTCTAGATGGGCTAACTTGTTATAATACGTTTTGTGTCATACGCACCAAGAGAATCGTTCGATTTTTATGTGCTATTTTATATAAGTTTGTCCTTTTGGCATTATTTAACATAAAACGTAGCATAACATCGTAGTACATCGTCGTGGACTACGGCTGTACTGAGTTTGCAAGGTAAAGTTCGAAGTGAAGTAGCATTGCCTCGTATTTGTATAGAAATTCAATGTCGAATATATTTTTTTAATACAGTTGCTCAAAAAGTGGCGTATTGCAGGGACGTATAGCGTTCGGGATGTGGGCTATTACATACTCGTGCTTTTTTTTTACCTTTCCCGAACTCGTGCGTTATCTTTCCCAACTGTCAAAATAATGTCTATTAAAAAGAAAAACCAACCATGAAGTTTTTACTAAAAAAATTCATAGGAGTTTTTATGATTCATGCAAATACGTATATTTCTAAAAAGAAGCTACTAATTTGTTTCAATATCAGATTTGATTTAATGAGTTTGGTTAGGTTTCATTTCATCTCATTAAATTTCATTTTCATTTCATATCAATAAAAAAAATTCTACTGAAGACTTGGCTGTATGGGCATAGTTCCCTTTGCGTACCAGAATATTATTTAGTCTATGACCAATTTTTTTTTTATTTTTTTTTAAATCATGGGTGAAGAAAAAAAACTGCTTATATTCTACGGTTGGCGCCATTTTTCAGAAATTTTCTTTGCGAGTTTAGTTGTTTGTTGCACAAAATGCTTCGGAGAACATTTTACCGGAAAAGTCAAAAAGTCGCTACATATTATATACGACGAATTTATTGCGTGGAGAGAAGAGAAAAAAGCAAAGTTTTTCAGAAAATGTTAAGTTAGTTGAGTTTATTGTGTTTTTATTATTTTATTAAATTGCTTCATTTTTTCGCAACTGTATTAAAAATAATCGTTCAGTACACGTGCGGAACCGTCATTGCAACTTGTTCCGACTGTCAACCCTCGCTTTCGGCTGCGCCTCGGCTCGGGTAGACATTTGTCGGAACTCTTTGCAATAACAGCCTTTCCGCACTTGTAATGAAACATACTATAGTAGTACTGTAGATATTTGAGCTACGAATGAGAGGTTTCAAGATTAGTAAAACTGGTTATAAAAAAAATCACTATAATATTACTATGAATTTGTATAGTTATGTATAGACAATGGCGCACCATTTTGCTATTCTTTTTTTTCTCGAACTATAAGCGTAATATTGAAAGTGAAAGTCATTCGTAGCTCGACTTTTCCGCTATCCTATAAA
Source organism: Coenonympha glycerion (assembly GCA_963855885.1). NCBI lineage: Eukaryota > Metazoa > Arthropoda > Insecta > Lepidoptera > Nymphalidae > Coenonympha > Coenonympha glycerion. Next base: position 4,121,019 of record OY979631.1, read on the forward strand.
TATAAAGTCTTATGAATTATTAATCACAATTTTAATGTATTTAATTAAGTTTCTAATATCAGCACTGATTGGTTTTGTATGCGGTATGACTCATGTGTCTGTGATAGTTCTATTTATTTCATTTTTCGCGTTTAAGATCTAGGAAATGATGACTTTATTTTTAAATTTTGCAATGACTAAAATTTTATGTGAATGGAAACCCTGCCTGTGCTCTATATCTGTTTCGATTTTAATATTTAAAATATTTTGCTAAATTAGGCATTGGATTTTTAAATATCTACATATACATGATAAAAGATAAATTTCTTAGTAGCCGCTATTTTGAAATTGCTTTTGATTTACAAGATGGCGGACCTTTGTAATTTAATTTGCTGTAAAAAATATTTTTTTGAAAATGGTTCTATGAAACGCAATTCTCAATTTCTCAATTTTATATCGTCTGTTTAAAAAAAGATTAGGAGTATCGTAAAAAAATATGTAGATGTTGAAATTGTAAGTCTTCCGTTTAGAATGATGGTGTGCAAATGTATGAAATGTACATACTTATCCGATAAAAATGAAAATAATTTTGAAGCACAGGCATCTTTGGTTTGTCGGAATGGAATATATTTGTATTTACTTAGAAACTCATTGGGGGCATCCGTAAATTTGGTGAGGTGTTCTCACGAAAAAAATCCCGTTGGATTGTTATTGTAAAAAGAAAAAAATTGCTTCTCGCTTTTATTTACGACTAGTTAAGACTAGTTATCAATATTGCTGAGAGTTTAGTTATTTATCAATTAAAGTCAGCAATATTGACTTATATTATAAGTGTAATAAAAATTTAATAGAATACTTAAATCTATTAAAATTTTGTTTTGTTGTAATCAGAAAAAAAAAAATGCGTGATATTTGAAGAGACTCCCCCTCTCTCCAACGTAAGATTAGATGAGATTTGACTCGACTCCCTCCCCCCTTAAACACCTCACGTAATTTATGGACGCCCCCTTATTTGTTGTATGATGGACGAGTATTGAAAGCAGCGGAAAGTATTAGGACTCGGATATTGTTCTAGATCCAAACTATTATTAGCACCCAAAGATTGTTATGAATTTATACAAGAATATTTATGTTAAATAAGAAATAAAATTATCCAATGCGTATGCGTATTTTTTTTTTCTCTTTTTAATTGTAAAATTACTGCAAAGATTGGACATTCAATATTTGGATCTTATTTTTTTGTCTACCCTCACAAATAGGTTTACGGTATATACTTCACGGCCATGGTTGTAATTATTTATTAAGTATTATACATAAGTAATTGTAGCTATGTTAGTGTAATACGCAAAACTGTTTATGAATGATTTTACCACTTCTCATGTATGGTATATTTATTATACGTGTTGATATTTTATAAATTTAAATAAAAAAAAACTCTACCAATTAGGCTTGAAAATTATGCATCAATCAATTGACATTTTATTTTAAGAAGAGCTGACGAAAAAGATATGAGATGTACCTTTTTATGTTGCTGTTTAATGTGAGGTGTGTCTTTTTTATTTGTTATTTAAGGTCTGTTATAGAAATAACATTGTGTGGAAAACGCTGCTGTTTAAACATGGTCGTTTAGTTGTGTTTCCAACCAGAGGGCAGATCCATTGATTTGAAGTCATCAATCATATTCCTCGGAGCCTGCGTCCTCTAGAACTGAACATAGAAGTGATCACGACGGGCCGTCAACACGACTTACATCGTTCTATATTGAAACGCTTAGCGCCAACCGAAAAGACTCTTTTTCGAGACAGTTTTGAAAATTACTCATTACATTCCTCCCATAATTGGGTAGTTGACTGACATCGAAACATTGATTTATTTCATTTATTTTTGAAACTAGAATTGATAACAAATAAAATGGTAAAAACTAATTAAATCGACCAAATAACAAATATTTCTGATTAGACAGACACATGTATATTAAACTATGATGTCAAATTTTCGTTTTGCGAGCAAGGGACGGAAGGCCCCAGCTGCTCTTTCTTAAAGTTAAAATGCTTATAACTTTTTGTTATTTACCATTTTATTTGTTAATAATTCTAGTTCCAAAAATAAATGAGAAATCAGTATTTTGATTTCAGGCAATTACCCAATTTTAGTTAGTATTTCAATCAGTGAATAACTTATTCCAAGCTAACCAATACTCCTTACACCAATAGTCCTTGGATAGTAAGAACCTTATTTTTGGATCAAAAACTTCATCTTTATACTTCGATTGAGAACTTTGAGAATGTTATTAATTGGGAATAGTATTCTAAAAATAAGGACTTATTTTTAGTATCTATACGTTTAACGTTGAGCTATTATATTATCTGTGGTTGAGCGTTTCAATATAAAATGCAAGGTTCATTAGGTATTGATTGATGACGGATAATTCGTGGAGCTGCACGTCCTAGGCCGCTAGCCGTCGTGGTGCCTCCTCTATGCTCTGTTCTGTTGACGTAGGCCTCCGTTACCTTTTCTTTTTTAAATAAATAACAAAGTTATACGTAAGATATTCGATATGTCGAGCTGAGGCAAGATGGAGGCACTATGGCGGTAAGTTATATTGTTTTATGGATATTTGATGTTACATCTTATACAACGTGTTTTTGTATTCCGTAAAAATACTCTATGTGTGTAAGAGCTCCTTATTTACAATCCCTGAGACACGTCTTTATAACGAAATCCCTAATATGTTTTGAGTTAACCACTGTCATAGTTTTTATCGAAAGAAATCAGGCACAGCCCTAAAATTTACAGCGTTGCGTAGGCACTACGCAAGTCTGGGTCGCCGAATAACACCATAGTCTATAAGGGTTGTCATAAAATCTTTTGAATGATAATATTGTGTGGAAAAATAAAGTTGCTTATTTTTATAATAAGTTACAAGGATGATTTCCTTACATATCTACTTGTATACCCTTAAATATTTTTTTTCGGAATTCAAATCACGTTGTAAATGAATATAGAATTTCTTTTTTTTTTAAGATGGATTGTTTTTGTTCAGTGTGCGGTGCGAAGTATAAGACTCGCGCCGGTTTGATCTACCACTTCAACCACACGCACAAGGAGGGCTCGACAAGCAGCGCGCCGCCGCCGGCCGCGGGCAGCGACAACGACTCGCGCGACAGCCGCGCCGCGCACTCGCCGCCCGCGCCGCCGCAGCCCGCCACCGAGTACCAGGACAGCTACGTGACGTTCCTGAACAATCCCGCCGTGGGCGCCGCCGGTGAGAGCGCTTGAATTACGTAGAGTGCGCCACAGCGACAACGACTCGCGCGACAGCCGCGCCGCGCACTCGCCGCCCGCGCCGCCGCAGCCTGCCACCGAGTACCAGGACAGCTACGTGACGTTCCTGAACAATCCCGCCGTGGGCGCCGCCGGTGAGAGCGCTTGAATTACGTAGAGTGCGCCACAGCGACAACGACTCGCGCGACAGCCGCGCAGCGCACTCGCCGCCCGCGCCGCCGCAGCCCGCCACCGAGTACCAGGACAGCTACGTGACGTTCCTGAACAACCCCGCCGTGGGCGCCGCCGGTGAGAGCGCTTGAATTACGTGTAGAGTGCGCCACAGCGACAACGACTCGCGCGACAGCCGCGCCGCGCACTCGCCGCCCGCGCCGCCGCAGCCCGCCACCGAGTACCAGGACAGCTACGTGACGTTCCTGAACAACCCCGCCGTAGGCGCCGCCGGTGAGAGCGCTTGAATTACGTGTAGAGTGCGCCACAGCGACAACGACTCGCGCGACAGCCGCGCCGCGCACTCGCCGCCCGCGCCGCCGCAGCCCGCCACCGAGTACCAAGACAGCTACGTGACGTTCCTGAACAACCCCGCCGTGGGCGCCGCCGGTGAGAGCGCTTGAATTACGTGTAGAGTGCGCCACAGCGACAACGACTCGCGCGACAGCCGCGCCGCGCACTCGCCGCCCGCGCCGCCGCAGCCCGCCACCGAGTACCAGGACAGCTACGTGACGTTCCTGAACAACCCCGCCGTGGGCGCCGCCGGTGAGAGCGCTTGAATTACGTAGAGTGCGCCACAGCGACAACGACTCGCGCGACAGCCGCGCCGCGCACTCGCCGCCCGCGCCGCCGCAGCCCGCCACAGAGTACCAGGACGGCTACGTGACGTTCCTGAACAACCCCGCCGTGGGCGCCGCCGGTGAGAGCGCTTAAATTACGACATAAATAAATGAAAGCTTGCTAACACTATCAACTGTCCACAGCGGCGGCAGCGCAGACGGCGACGCCGCCGGCGGTGCGCAGGCCGCCGTCGCCGCCGCCGCGCCCGGCGTCCGCGGACACGTCGTCGTCGGACTCCGCGCACGCGCCGCTCGTGCCGCCCGGCAGCGCCGCAGCCTCGACCGCCGCGGCCGCGCCCGCACCCGCCGCGCCCGTCGCGCACCCCGCGCCCACCGCCAGCAGCGCCGCCCCGGCCGCGCCCCCCGCCCCGACTCCGCCCCAGCTGATGAAGGAGCCTGACACCAAGGTAACTTCTTATTTCTCTTCTTTCTTTTCTACCTGTCTGACTTCTTATATTCTACCTTTACGACTGCCTAGTTGGTGTAGTGGTGAGCACATTCGACTGCAGATCCAAACTCTGGGTGGGTTCAATTTGTATCAAGGTTTTCGTCGGTTTTACCTGATCCGTTGACTTGCCGTTCCATCGGACGACTGAGGAATAGAGAGTGCACCTGTTTTTGCACACACACACACACACACTTGTCACAATATTTAAATGTTTCCCGCGTAAATGGTACTTGAGTATTTCTTTCTTCTATACCACACTACCACAACCACCGAGGTAGATTTGGCCATTGAGTGGTGCAGGGTTGAAAACTGACTTAAGTCTTCGAGGCGCTTGAACATTCCGTATTATACTATCTGGCCTATGTTATTTCCACCTTTCCCTCCACCAGGCATCACCGTCGCCGTACTGCGACTTCTGCCTCGGCGACGACCGCGAGAACAAGAAGACCGGCACGCCCGAGGAGCTGGTGAGCTGCTCCGACTGCGGCCGATCAGGTAAGCGCCGCGGCAGACCGCCGCGCAACGGCGTCAAGCGGTGCTACCACCTCGCCAACAGGGTCTGCGAGCGGCACCGGCACCTGCGCGACAGCATCAAGCTCAACGGCGTCGTGGAAATACTCACCTCCATGTCCTACTCCGCGGACGACTTCGACACGTTCGCCTCCAACACGAAGCTTCTAGAGAACTGCGAGTACGCCACGTCGCCGTCCTCGTCGCGCCAGAGCCCCGCGTACGAGGAGCTGCTCGTCAACGGGTCGAATAGCGGCTGATTTAACCGCGACCACGGAATACATAATAGTACCTAACGGTACAGAAGGCACGATGATTTAAAGAAATAGCGACCCTAGCGCTGACACGAAAAAGTGCAAACCAGTTCGCAGTAGCTCCTGGCTCTGCTACACATCTAAAGTTGTGGTCTCTTTCTATCGCGTAACTGTATCTCTTTCGACGTACTAAGGTTGCCTCTTTATCGGACGTACAAGAACTAACGAGTGCGACCAAGCCGTAGCATGGTCGATCACGTGATAAGTGAAGATGGCCTGCCGCTACTGAGAATATTACATTCGTTTGGCACTATCGTTTTGTGTACTTATTTCTTTTTTGTCCCTTCAAGGCACCTGTTTGGGAAAGGGATGAAGTGCGGCTTAGACTGGAGTTCATTAAGCATTTAATCATGGTTTAGTGGAAAAAAATCGTATCTCTCTTTTGGAAATTGCCTGTTAATTGGTGCCAAAAAGGGACAGCATTACACTGGTTACCTAAACAGGAATTAAAGGCAATAAAAATAAAACAAATGTATGATTTTTTTACCATATATAGAAATTAATAAATGCTATTATTTTATCCCTTTTATCATACATAGAGTCTCTGAATGGGTACAAGAATAATTGCTGTTATAAAAGGACTTAGGACGAAACGAAAAGAAAATGATCTTTTTATATTAGTACAATTCGTATTAATTTTGGCTATGTAATTCTGGTTTTATTATTGAAAAAGTTTATATTTAAAATTAGAGAAGGCTTTTACTTATTTACAAATACATATGTAAAAAAAAATATATTTACATTTCGGTGCTTGCTTTTTTATAGGGTTATATTTTGAGCTGGAATTGTCAAAAATTTCTTTAACAGAGTTAACAATTCCATTTGTTTACTCTGTTAAACAAAATTTTACGTTTAATCTAATGTGATATCTAAAATATTTCAAACCATATTTGGTATTGGATCTCTACAAAATGTATTCTGCACGATTTCTGAATTGTCAGGTCGATTTTTTACATGAAAAACTCTAAAATAGGTACCACAATTTTTAGATTTGCAACTATTTAACCATATTTAATTATAATCCTGTCTAGTTTGGCAAAAAGAGTAAGAAAAGATAGAGCCACCATAGTGTATAAAAAGTTGATTTAAATTCAAGTAATTCGGACAATTTAATTTAGAAATAACAAAACTCAAAATATTGTTTGTATTTTGACATTTCATTGAGTAACTCGTATAAAAAAACAGCAGATAAGTTCTATTTCAAGACGTTTTTGCTAAGCTTAATATTAATAAAGAAAACATGTTTACCTACCATGGTTTAGTGTTTTGTGTGATTTGTCACAAGTTTTTTTTTTGAATTTCATAGCTTCTTACCAAAGAGGTTTGCCTGCTTTACCGTTATATGCATACATTCCAAGTCATAATCATTTAGTGATAAGATAAAATAAATTTAGTAACATATCTACATTTTATACCTAGGTTAGACAAATGCAACGGATGACAGATTTTTTCACTTACATGTTAGGGTAGGCAGTGCCATTCTGCCTTTATGAAGTCAGTATGGTATACATTAATATGGACATGTGATCTTGATGTTGCCATGTTTTATTCTGTATAGTGACGAATTACGCCAAATTAAATTTATTGTTATATTCATTACTTATTTTAATACCTGTTGTAAAGTGTTTTAAATGTAATAAAATATCATTTAGTTTCAATGGAAGTTTTGCTAGAGAAGAATTGGAGTTGAGTTTTGGCTAGACTTATGCAACAAACATCTGTAAAGTTTATCTTAATACAGATGAGATTTGCTTGAGGAAAATGTGCCTTGCTTTTATTTAAAACCTTTATATACCAAACATTTTATGTGAAAACTAAAAAAAATATCTCTAACGTATAGTATTACTTTATTTTGTTTTCTGAAATTCAATCTATATTTCTTTCTGATTAATAATGGTTAATTATAATAATTTAAATTTAATTGGTTATGTGATCAAAATGAATTGTAGCTTACAGTAACTAGTAAAAACTGCCTTGAAACTAAAAAATTTGCTTATCTAGTCACGTAGCTCCGAACTCTCTTTAAATTACTCTACCTAATGCATAGGCTTATTAATCTATAGACGACGGATGTAATACAAAATTCACGAAAAAAGTGTCCAAAGAAAACCTTTATAAACGAGGGTACATGAGTATTTTCATAAACAAACTAATACATATGTCTTAAACCATTACTATACAGCCTAATTTTCAAACACGAGACTGAAGTGCGATTGTATATTGTCTTTTCGCGTTTTGTATGTCATTCGGTTCGGACACCTTTTAGCGCTGACCCACAATCCTTAGTTTATAAATCAATGACCTAATGCAAGTTTGTAGATAAGAGAAAAGCAAAATATGTAATTGTTTTTGTAAGCGTTAAAAAATGTGCCAATGATTGTAAACGAAATTAGACCCAAAATTTATATAATGCCAAAGTCACCTGTGGTCGAACAAAAATAAACAAAAAAATTCTATGCATGTTACATGTCCACATTAAACTAACTATTGTTACTTAAAATGGCAATACTATACATTTTTAGAGCTTAAAAGTGCCTTGGATTAACATCTCTGAAAGCATAACCCAAAGATTTGTTAAAAAATAATAAATTTTTGTTATGAAGATTAAATTCGATATCGTAGTTTAATCATACGAAAAAAATATCATTCCTATAGTTTATTATCGTTTTTTTCTTCATAGATTTTAATAAATTTGTTGTATACCTTAGATTTAAAATATAGTTATAGGAAGCTGAGTAACCAAATTTTAACTTTTGAATGATTCTATTGATATTTCGAAGTTGGTTCGCCACAGATTATTTGAATTGATAAAGATTTTAGAAGATGTGTATCATGAACGCTAATTTTTTAATTTATAACTATTTATGAGGTACCAAATTGTGGCGAATAGAACAAAGGATCTATCAATATTATTATTAATTCGGATTGTTGTTATACTTAAAGCTTATACATTATTATTATAATGCGAATATAGTTTTAGGTTAGAAAATGCAATACGATGTATTATTGTAATGATATTAATATATTACATACAAAAATTTATTGAAATAATTATTATGTTTGTCTAAAAGCTCTCAGAGAAAAATTAGGGATTAGGTCATTTCTTTACAATGGCCGACATCTTATTAGAAATGTTTTAAATGGTGAAATGGCTGATATGTGTTTTGAATTTAATAGTGTTGCATTTTATATATCTGGGACGTCTCTTCATATTGTATTTTGTGTTATATAAATCTCTATGAACTTTTTCATAGATAAATATTGTTTTTTTTTTTAACTTTCGTAGACTCACGTCTATACTTAGAAACATTATTTATGACATTCTCTTAAGGTTTTAGTATTCAGTTATCATAAATATTTAATATTAATAATTAATAATATAAGTATAGAATAGAATATATAAATAATTGTAATGTCTATGTTTAATTGTATAATGTGTTGTAGCATTTGTTCTATTACTTCACGGTGCCTTAGAAAGTGCAATTTTATTAAAATTCGAAGAAACTAGAGTGAAACTTTTTGGATAAAGTTTGCTTTAAAACAATCTATATCGATATCTGGTAAGCAATGATAATGTGGTCTTAAAAAACTAAACTAAATTTATTAGTTGTTACCTCTAAACCAAATATACTACTCACATTTGAAAATTGTTTGATGTATATACAATATTTTTATTTGATTGTTACTTACCTTGTGTGAAGAATTACTATTGATTATTATATAAAAATAATAATGCTTATTTTTGACATAGTATATTTTATTTCAAATTGTATGCAATCTAGAATTATTATTTTGAATGTTATATTTTCCGTTGTATTTTAAATGAATTGTTTATAATACAAGATATAAACAATAATAATATATGATGATGTTTTAATAAGTGATCGTATTGAATAGTTTGCGAAAAAATGATAAAGGACACATAATGTTATAATGTAATTTTATGTGAAGAAGTATCAAAAAAGCTAGTAAGGAAGTGCATACAAGTTGTTTAACACATAATTGATTAGTTAGTTAATCATTGTAAGGTCTGATTGGCAACTGTAGTAAAGTTTAGATACAAAACGCAAAGGCGTGAAATGCCCTTCTAGCATTTTCTTTTATATCTCATAATCAATTTGGTTTTAAAATATCACATTTGTCTGTGGCAGAGCTCTAAAATGGATGAACCCTATTACGATGATTTTGGTTAATATCGGTCCAACAGTGTAAGAGTATAAGCCATTTTATATAATTTAAGCCATTTTTGGCCATTTTTTCGGATTTTTGGCGTATGATTACTGGAAAGTGGTTCACGCGTGCCAGATGACAAGCGTAGGGGATTTAGTTTTTTGGTTTTTTTACCTTGTTTTTTACATTAAGTTATGTTTGCTTTAAATTTTGTTGAAATTTTACAAGTAGAGTAGATTGAGGGATCTACATGTTTGTAACACAAATATAGAGCAAGGTTATCAAAATTAAGTTATGCCACATTCATTTAATTCAAGTAATGCGAGCGAATGTCCAAAAAAAGGTGAAATGCACATTTTTAGCATAGCAGTTTTAACAAAACGCGATTTTTTTTAGCAAATATGGTTGTCCAATCAGTATTTCCCATTAACTCCATCTGTCATTTTTCTTGTCTTTCTTTTGTAAATCACCGTGGAAATGTTTAATATATTAAAATGTATGCTCTAAAAGACGATTGGATTTTTATTTATTTTTTATGTTTCTGTTTACATTTCTGTGCTGAAGAATAGTGAATTGCACTTCCCTACGACATTTTGTGATACTTTAGAAATAAATATTTAAATACGTATAATTTTGTGTTCGTTTCTCGGTTGGTTGCATATAAGATTATATTTTTTTCTATTATTTTTCACTATTGTTCGGCACATTTATTTACCTTGGCGAAAAAAAAAGTTCATTTGTGTACAATAAGAAGACAAACTGAAATTTGCGATTTGAAGGTAAGATAATGTGCCTTACAGTAAGTGAAAAAAAATATTATTAATATACACCTAAGAAAACATCTGATTACAACATATATTTATTTAACCCGGCTTAATTGAAAGATATAAAAATTCTAACACTTGACTCAAAATTTTCATTTTTATTAAAAGATCCGTTTATTTTTACTCAAAAGCTTATCCAATTTTTAAATTAATTTTAAATATCTCGACATTTGGAAAGATTTTTTATTTTTATTTATGTACAAGAGTATTTAGTAATGTTTTTATTGTCTGTGCGTTGTGCAGGCCACCCCACGTGCCTGCAGTTCACTGTCAACATGATAGTATCGGTGCGCAAGTACCGCTGGCAGTGCATCGAGTGCAAGTGCTGCTCCGTGTGCGGCACCAGCGACAACGACGTGAGTACATCACTAACTACTGGAACATTCACATCACTAGCTACTGGAATACTCACATCACTATCTACTGTTAGCTACTGGAACACTCATCACTAGCTACTGGAAAACTCACATCACCAGCTACTGGAACTGGGAAGCAATTGCGTAAGAAAAATACACTAACAAAAATACACATCGCTATCGTAATCGAAATCTGCCCGTTGATTGGCCGAATCCGCTGTTTAGAATAAGTTTTTATAAGTAATGAATAAGTTTTTCTTACACTAGTTGCCTAGCTGTTATTTAAAAATGAGTAGAAGAAGAAGAAAGTATTAAAAATGATGCGGTCCTTTCTACGTAAGACGGACTTCTCTGGACCTGGTCAGGCAGTAAACTAAATCAAGCCATCTTTTTAAGTTTTTTTTTTAAAACAAGTGTTCTAGAACACCTGACAGCAAATACCTCTTTTTCTGTTGAACTGTAATTACGTTCTGCACCTGTAAGTGATCTACTTATATAGGCAATTTATCGATGCCCTTGAAGAAGTCTGATGAAACATCAAGCTCTTCACAGGCATTTTGTACTGCCTCCCTGTTAACAAATCTTTCCTTATACAAAGTTGTCGAAATTTTGGACAAAGTGAAAATCTGTGCACACAAGATCTGGTGAATATGGTAGATGTCGGAAATCTCGTTGTCTATACTGACGAAGAAGTTTTGTGGCCTGGTTCACCACGTTTGATAAGTGTCAGATAGCCTGAACCTAGACACTATAGTTTAATTTAATTGTTGGGGGTTAATTAACAAATAGCTAGCTAGTTTTATAGAATAGTCTGACATTTCAGGTCCTATAAATAAATAAATAACATTTATTTGAAAGAAACTCAAATTACATTGTTCGTTGGACTCCTGACCCCTAAACTAATAAATAATAACTAAAATAATTCTATAGAATTGCCTGATATTCCAGGACCAGCTGCTGTTCTGCGACGACTGTGACCGCGGCTACCACATGTACTGCCTGGCGCCGCCGCTCGACACGCCGCCCGAGGGCTCCTGGTCGTGCGCGCTGTGCATCAAGGAGTTTCACTGAATGCTGTGAGTTTAGGGATTTATAAAGGTGCGGTGCGCTGAAGCGGAACGGAGTGGACCGTGAATCGTCCAATCCCAGTGCCCAAAGTCTGCACTGGCATCAATATGTCAAGCTAAGATTGGCCGATTTACGCTCCGCTCCTCTCTGTGGGAATATACCCTTACACTGATAATTGCGAAGGCTTACCGTCTCAGGACGCGTAGTGCAATATGTCGCGTGACATCAGGTGAACGCCTTGTACGTCTCATTAATCCTCGATTTAAAACATAAAATACCTCTGCCCGCGGCTCCTACTGATTGCATTTCACTTATCTCACGGAAATCATGTATTTTCCGCGATAAAAAATTGCAGAATTCAGGATAAAATCTGTCGCCACTCCCGATCAAATCTGTTCAATGGACAATAGTTACGTTTAGTCGAGAATAAAGTACGAAATAAAGGTAAGGAAAATAAGTAAATATAATAATGAGAGGGAAAATAAGTAAATATCAAATAATACGTGGGCGTGGTAACCTTTCACACGCCCGACTGGAGACGCATTCCGTCCCTTTTCCGCAGCCCCCTCATGCGCAGAAGTCCCCTCCACGTTTTCTTGTCGCTAAAAATAATTACCGCGACCTATCCTATAGTGGTTAGAAAAGGAAATCGTTAGTCATTATAAATAAAAGTTCTTTCCCTTTCCGCCACCATACTATAGTAAAGGGATAGAAGATTTTAAGACTCGATTTTACAAACTTAAAACAATCGGTCCCTGCGATATAGTGAGTTTTCGTAATCCTATGTGTCAGTACGTAGATGACAGGACTTTACCTCTTATGATGTTAGAAAGAGACAGACACTTTATTTTTATCTCTTTCTATAAGGATGTCCCTACATCGATGTTGGTTTTTTTTTTTCAGATGTAAGTTATAAACGTTCCGGCATGGCTGTTTACATACGTACCTACGACCTAACCTACGTCTTACGACTGTGGACGGTGTGGCCATAGATTATAGAGGTGATAACGTAGAGTCGAGTGTGGGTTTAATTATTATGAAAACAGGTTTTATATTTTTTTATTTGTTTTATTTTTAAAAGATAAATAAAATATTTTTAATGTTTGAGCCATTAATACTAAGTAGAAGGTGTTTTTCATTTTATTTTGATGATATTTTCAATGCATCAATAGAAGTTAAGATATTTAAAATAAATTTCATGGTCAATAATTGGGGAGTTGACTGAAATTCTTTTTATTATTTTATAATTACTGGGATGAAAACAAAGATGTGTATAAAAAATAAAGTAAAATCAAACAAGACATACAAAGTTACAGGCATTTAAACTTTTGAAGTAGTATCTTCTGTCCTTATCTTGCTAAACGAAATTTTGTATAGAGCTTCTATGGCATTCCTGAACAGTGACGTCACGTTTCCATATAGCTCTCTGTGTAATCAGAAATATATATTTAAATGCTTATAAATTTTATTTGATAGATGTTATCAGTTTTTGCGCCATTTTATTTGTTCATAGTTTCAACTATGTATCTTGATTTCAGTTAACTATCCAATTTGCAATTTACATTCAAATAAATCCACATTCGACGACTTTGTTTAGTTATTACTACAGTACACAATTCAATTATATTATTGTATCAAAAGTTTCGCGTACTGCAATTGTTATGAAACGTATAAGAATCACTTCTTTCTATTTAATGTATAGTTCTTTCTACCTCGGACGGTGCTTGCTTTAGCTGTTTTTTTTTTCAAAATTCCCAAAAAATGTTACATGTCGAATTTAAAACTATGTTATATGTGAATTCAATGACTAATGCTTAAAGAATATTCGTTCAGAAATTAAAAAGACGGATAATATACGAATGAATTAGATTTTAAGTTATCGAACCACTTAATCCAGATTCAACACACGTTATAACTAATATTTGACTTATTACATATACCATTATTTCAATAAAATCAGGCATAAATCATTTTTTTTTGGTAATTTTATTTGTGGTACTTCGGTTATTTTGTACAAAAATAAAACTCTAAAATGAGCAAATGAATTAAGTACATATTACAAGTAAGTTTATTTTTTGAAAAAAAAAAGCAAGTTATTTTTATCTTAATTTTTATTCAAAATATTTACAACTAAGCATTCCAGATCGAAATAACAGTTGATCAAAACTAATAAAGTATTAAATTCAACCAACAATTATTTTTCTGAAAATAAAATCTACATATCCTTACCTTACCTTATAGATACCTTATTTGTTCAAATCTTACCATATAGAGTTTAAAAATATTATCTCTAACTTTTGAAGAGATCGATTGTGTTTATATACAAGCTGTTCGATAATTTAGATTCCTCTTTTGTATAAAGCTGCTATTTTATTGTTTAATTTGGGATTCTTGCTTGTGCTGTCAAAATATTAATAAACGTTTCTATAAGATTATAATTACTGTGAATATTGTAAAGTAAGTGAGCGTCCTGAGTAGTCTATTAGCCTAAGGATTTTCAACGCTTGACTATAGGATACCATAATAATATTATGTGATTTTTATCCTTGAATATGTAAAAATGTGTTATTGGAAAAAATTTCAAACTACCTGCCAAATTAAAAATTTCATATTTATTACAATACCTCGACATAAAGTGCAGTGCACTGAAAATCAACGTATTATCGCTTGGCGGTTTGCATTTTGTTTAAATAACACTGATGTAGAGAATAATGGTGTTTGTCCACCAGATATGTGTTACGTTTTGTGTCAAACGGCACCAATAGTCATATTAGGCTTTCATTTGATATCAATCAAATGATTGATTTATTTCATATGAATTGTACTGAAAACGAAAAAAAAAAATACGTTTACATATTCAAGGAAGTCAACAAATTAGAAAGTCTTCAAATCCCTGATTTGATGTAAAAATACCGTGTAAGTGACACGGACTAGCGATCGTACAGTTCTGATACGCTTCTACTCAGAGTTCGGACGGCCCAATATCTATACCAAATGACAGATTAACGCCAATGCTCATTTAACGCTTTTATGAACGAAATTTTCATCAAAGTTGCTTTTAACAAATTGAATTAACTTCAAATCAACATTTTGCTCCTGGATTCGGCTGGTTTTTTTTTTCGTTTGCCGTATAAATTATTTCACACGTTGATGTATGAAAAATTGTTTACAACCTTTTCTCAGATATACCGGATATACAGATATCGGTCAAGCCGTTACGGATGATTATAGTTATAAACGCTGTAACACGAGAATTTCATATATATAATATATTATATTAGATAAAATTAAATATGTATATTGCGAATACAAATTAGACAACTTATAAGAGTGCATTTTGACAGTATATGAAGAGGGTGTCAGGGACAAAACAACAAGACAAAGCTATACTGTACGGTTGCTAAGCTGTGGAGTGAGGGCGTCTGTACATAATTTTAATATGCTGCAGCATAATTTCGCTTGGCGCCGCTCTTAGCAGATACTTATTTTGTAAACTATATTAAAATTAATGTGAACTCGAGTTGAATACCGGCTCGCGGGGCGAATTGTTGTATTAAAAAAATATATAAGATAGTAGTTTAGGGAATACGATCAGTAGAGAGGGACTAAAGTAAGTAACGTTCTTTTAAGTTATGGCGGATTTCCATTGGGTTGCACGATACATACTTGATATTATCATAATAAATGATCGATGACACTCGAACAAGTTAACCGATTTATTCATTAACGATTGGATATTACTTACACTCTTTAAAAAATATCACTTTGTTATAAACTACAATAAAAATTATGAAGTACAAATAAACCTGGACGGGATGGCACGAAAAAATGTCGCCAGTTTCCAGGTGCCTAAACCAGTTTCCGGGTGCCTAAAATTCTTTTTTGTCACCAGCAATACGGCTGAATTCGCGCCAATGCCTGTTAATTAACATGATTAAGACAAACAAGTGATAATAAATAATCAGGTAAAGAGCGAAAAGCAATTATTATTGTTATTGATACTATCAAGAAATATACACAGTAGAACCCGTTTAAGACGATTTCCCCGGGACCCAAGCAACGCGCCTTAAGCGAGAAAGCGTATTAAGCGTTACGAAATGTTTGAAAACATGTCTCTAGTTGCAGCGTAAAATGGCGTACTATGCGAGAAATCGAATTAAGCGTGATTAAAATAACATATTTTTTTTTATCGTATTAAGCGAGTTCTATTGTATACTATAACATTGATCATGGTAAGTGCAGCAATGGAATCCGACCCTTAAACGGACGTATCTAAAGCGAGGTTTAGGTAATCAACAAAACTTCTGCAAGTTTTGTTGCTAGTCTAAACATCGCTTTATAATTTGCTCTACAACGTCGCGTGTGAAAACTGTCCCCTTACACACGCTTTACTTATGTTCCATGTTAATGCGGTAGCTACTGCTACCTCTTATCTTATCTTATCTTATTTTTGTATATTTTTTTTTCTAATTTGTATAAGTAGTTAGTGAAAATCCTTCAATACTTAAATGCTCGAAAATAGCCTATAATAATTTTTAAATTGACAGGTTTTTCAGCAGTGCTTGTTTAAGTTTACAAAATTTCTGTGAAAATTATAGATGTCGCCACTGATGCTTAAATTTCTTGGGTTTAAGTTTTGTAAGGATTTATGTTCTGTGGGTGGCATATTATTTCAAATCGAATTTTGATAATTATTTTAATAGCTGTAATTTTGCTTTACGCAGAACTGAGGGTAGGTATAAAAAATCTGGTAAGTAAAGCTGTGATCAGTCTAGGAGGTTGTGATGGATTTAGCGTGGGTTTACACCTTATAAATGCTTTTTTTATTTAATAATTGTAAGTTCTTTATAGCGTAGCGATAAATAATCCGAATTTCGCTTAAATGTTTCGAACAATTTTATATTAGTATATTCCTGCCAGTCTCGATATCGATCTTGGGTTAATTTAAGTATATTTTTTATCTGTTAGCAGTTTGGCCTCACGTTGCACTGAAGCGTAACATGTCGAGAGAATATGATAAAAGTGCATGCTATTTTTGTTTAAAAAAAATCGGAAATACAGCCCTTTTTAATTATATGTAATATAGTTTTATATTTATGCAGTTTGGTGTTGAAATCTCGCATATATTTTAGGCTCCGTCCTGAAGCCGAATTTTTTATGTCAAAACTGTAAAATGGCGCTAATGTAAGCGACCGACAGCGGTATGTGCTGCCAGCGGTACTGAAATGTACGACGCGCGACACCATATTTGAGAATTTTTTTGCTTCAACATACGTCTCATCTTTCCCGTCCTCTTAGCGTAGCGTATTTCGTCATTAGTTAAAGTGACATAATGATGGCTTTTACTCGATTTTATTTTATGACCTATTTGTATTATTAAGCTATTGCATAGCTTCTATCGCGGGCCTTGAGCGTGGAGACCGAATCTAGAAATTCCGTAACGAAAATATCCTAACACCCTCCCACTCCTTAGAAGTTGATTAAAAATGCTATGCCGCGGCAGTCTCCGAGTGCCACACGTCTTTTTTTTAATCTACTTACAATTTGTATTGAGGAAAACTTGGAGCCCTTTTATTTGTTACTGTTATAATGAATATACTTATGTAATAATGCTTCGTTACTTTTGTAGATCAAATGCATCCGTAATTCATAATCTCGCTTTTCATAAATTATGTCAGTAATTCTGTGAATTTCAATAAAATAAATTTTTGATTTACTTATTTTATTATGACATTAGTTTTTAGGATTGAGTTACGCGACGGTGTGACGTACGGCTGTGATCTAATTCGCTCGCATTGCGTCCCTCTTTCCATTACTTTAATCGATTTTTTATTACTATTGATAATAAATTTAGTTTTAAAATCATCATTGTAAATTAAGATTTCAAACCCCTATTGTGTCATAACTATAAGTGTGGTGACTTAACGAATAAATGTTAAAATTATTCCAGCTATTTGTTTTCTTTGTCATCAAATAAGTACCTTAGAGAATTCTTAAAGCTAAGCCTATACAAATTCTATAATTTTAATATTACAAAGGTGAAAGTTTCTGATTTTGCGTTTCTGGATTAACATAAAGGCAACTTTATGCCTACCTCTAATTTATAGTTCCTATGGAATTTGTGAAAACCTAAAAGAAGAATCCGAACCTCCAAAGATGGTATCAAGTTTTCGTTAAGAAGATAAAATGGTGTTTTAGAACAATTGGCACTAGGAATTTGTTTTTCATATACGGAACTTAATTTTGCATACAAAAAGTTACTTTTTTTTTCAAGCTTCAGCTACATTCGCGTCTTGCGCGAGCCGGTCACGAGACGAGCTATGTGCTTACTCTCGTGGTAAAAAAAAACATACAGTGGAATTGATAACCTCCTTTTTTTGAAGTCGGCTAAAAAGACCGCTCCCGACGCGAGCCCGGTGAGCCGCGAGACAAGCTGCGGGACGAGCCACGAGTGGGAGTTACTTAGGTGGAGATCCGTAGTCTGTAATAATCGAGTGTGACAGACGGACGGACGGACGGAGCAAGTCTCACCATCAGGGTTCCATTTCTACCATTTTGGTATGGAACCCTAAAAATGAAGTTTGGATTTGAATCAGCTTAGTACGGTCTGTATGTAGTTTATAATTATAAGTGGTATATATATAAATGTGAAAGGGGGTGCAAATTGGTAAGGGAAATCCAATATTCCCTTGGAATTTGAGAAAAACAAATTAAAGCGAGCGGAGCTACTAAGTACCTTCAATAAGCTATGGTTGGTGGTTGAGGGTAAATATAAAGAAAACGAAACAAAATTGCAATTAATAAATTTATTGGAACAATAATTCACTACTTTGTATGATAAACCAAATGTTTTGTTTGGCATTAAAAATCAAAATAACTAAGTCATTAACTAAACATTGCACGTTCTATAATTCTTATGGCCACTCTTAGAGACGATAACAGTTGGTAGTTGCCATAGTAACCATGACAACAGCCATCTGGCGTGTTATTTTCTGTCAAAATTGGTAGGAACATTTGACACGTTGGAATTTATTATTTAATGACACTAACAGCCTGTTTCACAATCGCCAGATAAACTTTAGCTAACGAATAAACTTGACATTTTCACAGATTCCCAACACAAAAATTGGCACAACTTTATCTGGTGAAGTGCCTGTTTCACAACTGCCAGATAAACTTTATCTAATGAATAAACACATTTTGACAGATTCCCAATACAAAAATTTTCACAACACCCAAACTACCCGCTAGATAAAGATTATCTGGTAATTGTGAAACAGGCCCATAATGGAATTTAATGAATTATGGAACATCTCTAAAAGTGGCAGTATATCGACTACATTTAACATTAGGTCTAATCCACACTAGGGACCAAGTTTGCTAAATGGAAGCAAGCAGGCGTCGGCCTTCGCTTGAAGCGCCTAAATAATATTTTTGAGCAGTTTCAACTTTGGACACGTGGTAGCAAAGAAAAGGTTTAAGTGTGGACTGACATTTAGACTAAAATATAAACTATAGTTCTCTTCTATTAAACATAAATCAATATACATCGTAGGTAACAGTTGTGTACATAATTATGCAAACGTTAATCACATATTATTTTATATTATAATGATATTTTAACCACAAAACGCCGCTACCAACAGCGTCAGTTCTAAGCCGACCGCAGTATTGTCTATGGACTGCGATTCACGCCACAGATCAACTTTAAACTTTTTTTAACTTTCAATATACTTGTTATTAGTTCGCAAGCGAGTTTCTGATGGAGACGATTTCCTCGCTGTTTCCTCGATATTGCGGCGTATTATATAGCGGAAATTTTGACAAATGGCGCTACTTTTTTCTTGTATGAAGGTTTACGTAAAATATTCTGATGGGGCTCATCCTCAGGTTGGCGGCCACCGGCGTAAACCGTGTGGGGCGGGTTTATATAACACGTATGAAATATGCCGGTAGCTGCGTTTTATGGTGTCGCCAAGGGGCCGTGTGCGGGAGACAGGTAATTTCACTGGATTTTACATGTGATTTCCGTGAACATAGAAGAAATCGGGAACGAATATCACTTTAACAAGATTCGTTCTACATTCAAGTCGATTTCAATAAAAAGTACTTAACATTTTTTTTAATTTTGCAATTTCACTCTAAATAAATATTAAATACAGCAAATCAGATTCATTTCCTGATTGTAATATCAATAAATTCATTTAACTTAGAAACATTATTTAATTAACTTGAATTAAATACCTATAAGAATAAAAACATTTTTCAAAAATTGTAAATAGTAACAGAAACTAGTTATATTTTTATAAAAAAACACTAAGCTACAGCCTACAACTACCTATCAATGTAGCGATGATTGTCTAAGTCATGGAAAAACTCACTTCAGTAAAGACTTATTTTCCTTATAGGTACATTACCTGCGTATGGGATTCACTGACCTCTATAATAGGTACTAACTACTAGTACGCTGGACTAAATTTTCTACACAAATGACAGTTCTTTTTTGTGCCGAATTTTAGTACCTTCGAGGGAGGCGTTTCGGCTGACAATATATTATTATTGAAATTTACAATTAATGCGTCATTGTGAATGTTCATGAAATGAAATGAAAATGAAATTTTAGTTCCATGGACGCTTAAGCAACCATCAGCGCCAAGTGAAGAAAATCAAGGTCTTCATTTTTTCGTTGACAGTCTGAAGTCCAGCGTACTTATATCATAGATATCAGTGGTCATATTTCATGAGGATGGCAACACAGCACAAGAAAGATTACTTATTTTATTCCGAACAGATTTACTCTAGCTACGGATTCTAGCTAGGCATATAGTATGAAATACGACCTTCGCTCCAAAAACATTGATGTACTCGGAATTATTTTATAACAAAAATATAGGGCCTACTTAGTTCTAAGTAACTATAAAGGCAATTATTATGCTAAAACTGACCATAGTTAGGCACTTAACTCAAATATTGCTTATAATTTTATCAATAGAACTAGATTCAACGCATTTATGAAATTATAGCTGTGGGTAAATTAAGAAGATTAATTAAAAAAAATCTGTAAAATTTCTTTAATAATAATAAATATTATGACAAACCACAAATTGCATTGTTGGATGTTTAATTAAATATATTTAAAATATATTTTTTTAAAATATATTTTTATTTTTTTACAATAATCAATATGTTAATTTTTTACGTTAAACATCGAGAGACGGATAAAATATATTATTTTTAATGACAACTTCTCAGGGAATCGAATCCAAAGAAAATTAATATTTATGGTATAAGTACTTATTCACTTATCGCAAAGCATGTAGCTTTAAAAATACATCAATGGAAGACATTTTGATTTCGTTGTTGTCTTTAAATATTACTTACAAATAAATAACTATAAAAAATATTATGCCAATGAATTAAGCACTAATTTACTTTTATTAATTATCTTATCATAATGTTTTTTAATCCTGTAACAGCTATAGGGCAATTTAGGGCTAAATTCTATTTAATTTAAATGTATATGCAATGAGATTTTTTTGATGAATCGCCTATATTGCTGGAAAATCTTTTGTTTTATGATTTTTTTTATTTTTTTACAAGGACAGGATGAACGATTAAAATGTTAAAAAATATATTTACTTAAGCATATAATATATTAAGTCAATAGGTCAAACACGTTTTCTTTTTTAAATCTATTTTAAACTGCCTTTGGCTCGATCTTAGTTAGTGTAACTGGATTATTCTTACTCAATATTTACAGATTTAACTCTGTTTACTCGATTTTTACTATTGTATCAACCCTGACAAGTATGCATTTATGTTTATTTATATCGGTTGTTTTTTCTTTTTAATTTTTAACAAACAAAAAATAGTTTAAAAATCGTAGTTTATTAAAATAAACTTTTAAAACCGAATAAGAACATCCTACCCTACTCATAGTGAGGGAAACTTAATAGTGAATTTCAGAAAAATGGCATTTTTAAACATTAAGAGCCCGTTTCACAATCGCCAGATAAACTTTATCTATCGATTAAATTTGACATTTTGACAGATTCCCCAATATAAAAATTGTCACAACATCAATCATATTTAAAAGATAAACTTTTCTGGTGATTGTAAAGCAGGCCCTTAGTCTAATGACTTATTCTAGAGTGGATATAATTATTCTAATTGAGCGTTTCCTTACACTACAATGAAAAAAATAACAAGTCATTTATTTGGCCTTCGCTAAAAACTGAAAAAGTCAGCACCTTTAATTATTAGATATTACTTATATCTTTAAAATACCCAATAATAAGACTCAAATAGTGCCTATTTCTTTGCAAATCTATTTTGTTATGAGGAAAGGAACTTTTTAATAAATTGAGCTTTTTATTGACTTTATCTACATGTTACAAAGTACGACAAATCTACAGAACTTGTAGTTTTGTTGTTAAAATAAAGAAAGATTTGGAAATAGTTACCTATATTTCTTCTACAAAGGTGCAAAATATTCGTTCCAATTTTATTTTATAGTACATAAGCATAATTATTTATAGCGTTTTGATGTATATTTTTAATAAAAAATATCAATTTATCTTAAAATTTTCATATAAACATTATTTATTTTTTAACAATTTATTTTATTACATTTAGAAATATTTTTATATAAAATCTTCGTTAATATTAAGGAATTCAACGAATTATAAAATATATAAAAATGCAACAGGCAAATGATGAAATAAAGAAGAAACAGATGTATACAAAAATATATACCTATCGGCTATAGTATTTTAAAGTTTTATTAACGTTTAACATAATTGCAAAGATATTAAAATATATTTTTTTATCAACTTTGCTATATATTTGATTATAATTTAGAATTTATAACTAAAATTCGTTTACCTACATGCAATATCTTAGATATTATCATAATATCACGTTATTTGAGCCATTTAATTTGCTACAATCATTCAATTATATTGGCAAGTGGTGTTACAATATTTTCGTTTTGTACCATACGTTATTAAGTTAGATACTAAAGCTTATTATATTAAATTATATAAAAATTACTATCATTAATTAATTAAGTGTATTTATTTTTTATACATTTACTTAGACCACATTTATTTAAATTAATATTATTTTAGTAAGAAGTATTATTAGTATTATAATATTTTTATTTAGTTTTATAGTTGTATTTAGTAATATTTTTATTTAGTTATTTATTAATTATTTAGAAGTCAGGTAGATACGCCTGGCCTGGCGATTTGCTTGAATTTGTGCAAATAATACTTTTTATTTTTTAGGTGTATAATTTTATATACAGCAAATATTAGCTCCTTAGCAATGATGATTTTTAGTAACGTTTAATTTATCAAGTTATGGAAACACTTTGGTTTCGGAAGGCACACGGCTAATAAGAGATTTAATGATAAATCAAATGTTAGGCAAACCGTTTCACATAATAAGTAAGTATATTAAAATGAAACTAAAGCCAAACATTTATAAAATATAGATATACTGATACATAATTTTAATATTAGTATAATAATAATTTACACTTGAAGTTATAACTAGTGCATTGTAAGCCTGCTTACACAATATTAAATCTGTACTTAACTATTACTTATGTGTAGTAGTAACCATAATAAAAAATAAAACAAAAGTCTATCGCTAATTAGGCTTATAAACTCAGTAATGTTCGAGAAATAAAAGAAAAGTAATTTTAATCTACAATGTAAGAAAACAAAATTATAGGTCGATTCTCCAAATTATCTATGACATTCAAGTGCATAAAGCATGGGGCGTCACTTTTACCATATCAACATAAAAGCTGTCATAAGTGACGTCACGAGACAAATGTCAAATCGTTATTTCACTCGCAACATCTCGCTGAACTAAGAAACATTACTTTTTATTCTGATTTGTTAAAGAACAGCTAAGTTTTGAAGCCATAATTTACAGTGACGCCACATATTCCGATTTAAATGTCATGGCTAATAAGGGATAACTAGTAATAAATGTCATATTGCCAATAATATGCTTTAGTTCACCATGAAAATGGGCCATTCGGGGCAAGCGGCCGGTGGTGGGATCGGTAAGGGTGATCCTCCTCCCACAACTACTTCTGGCATCTGGAATTTGAAAAGTTTTTTATTTTAGATTCATTCCAGCACCAATATTAGCACCATAATGTTCTTAACACCTCTTTGGATGATATCCTTTTTTTTCTTAATTAAAAGTGCCCTCATTGTCAATGACATGGAAATCGTAATAAGTAACAACACGCACGTCAAATTTGACGATACTTTATGAAGAAGACTAGGTACGGGACAAAAAGTTTTTCAAAGACTTAAGAGCCCTACGTGCAATCCATTATTCTCAGGCGTTAATATTCAACCCGCATGTATGCATTCTAATCTTGGCGTTTTATTGAGATAACCCAAATATACTATGTGTCTTCCAATTAAACGAAGACGTATTGACATTGTGACGTCAAACTTAACGATTCTTGTAGTACCTACACATAAAGTAATAAATAATTATTATTTTATGTGTAGGTACTACCAAGTTATGACTTTCTGATTGTACTGAGTTTTTAAAAGCGACAATGGGTGAAGACTTACAAGTTACATCTTTTGTAGCTTAGTCCCCGTCGCCAATACATTAGTGACGGATTTAATATCGTTGAAATGAGTCTGCTTTGGAGGTGGAACACCGGGTCTGCGGTGGAACAGTATCCTTACCATCGTCTGAGGGTGATGAGGCGGGTGGTAGTAGTGGGCGGGCGAAACGGGCGGCGTTGGGTAGCCCCAGTAGACCAGAGGCGGCGGTGGCAGCGTGGGGCCCATCGCCGGGTAGTAATACGTCACTGGACCTATATCAAATAATTGTATGACAAAACGCATTCCAAATGCCGATATAAATTGTTTTAAGTAAACCTTATTTTTAATTGTAAAAATATAAAGTAGTTGGGTACATAATAAAAAAATGTACTGTTCACACATTTGACTTGTTTTTAGTAAAATGCACAAACTGATACGTTAATAGAGTGAAATGAAAAATGTAACACGCGATAATATTTGCGCAATGCTCAAACTTCGTGAAGATGCAAAATGATCACGGCTAGATATTCTAAATTTAAAACTGCAGCAATCAATTTAATAACTTAGAATTTCATCCCGAGATTCACGATTTGTTAAAACTCTATACCTATAGTAATTATTAAGGTAATTATATAAAATATTCGATTAAAAAAATATCCCAACAAGTAGTCAAAAGATTCGTAACTATTAATATATTGTTCAATTTATTACTCATGCACGGTGTTAGTCACAAAATAGGTAATAATCAGGTATTATTGTCAATAAAAAGGAACTGCAATACACAGAACACCCCTCAAGAACATTAAATATATTTTAAGAATTTTTCAAACAGACCATGTTAAATATTACTTAATTTTAAAAAACACCATGAATATATAGTTGTTTCCCATTAAATAACATTTCATTAGACTTATTATGAGAACATTAATATCAATAATCGGTTTCATGTTTCATAGAGCATGAAATAATCACATTATTGAATTACTGTTTTCCTGTTACAATTTTAAGAATGGGTTTTTCTTAAAAAATCCTATAAAATACCAACGTTGACTGTAAAAAGTTATTACATTTAAGTGCACTGTAAATACTCAACGTAATTGCTCGAAAACAGACAGACATACACAATGTAAGTTATAGTTATATGTAATTAAAATGATGAACACTCACCAGGGTCTCAGAACGCATTAACAGTCCACCAAAGCAGTGCGCAACTTACACCAATACTCTTTTACACACGTCGCCGATGCCGTCAACCACCAAGCTAGTCTGCGGACTTTACCAAACTTATGCTCGTCTAGTACTTAGCACCACTTTTTGCGACCTCAGCTACATATGGATACATCTGGATATGGATATAAAGATAATTTTAAACTCAGAATTTGCGATTTGTGATTTACTTTATTTATTTTCTTGTTTACTTTACTTTTGTACTTTGGTTGGTATAACCATGGCTAGGTTATAAAAGCAATTGTTAGCAGTTGAGGTCGCAAATGAATAAATGCGATACTGAAAGAATAAGGAAGGAGCGTATTTATGTGAATCCCACAACAATGATAACCGGTACTTACGCCATCTGTTACTATGATGATAACCACAGGGAACATAGAGTCAAGCACAGGCTAAAGGGAAAAGCCAGACAAGAAAATACAGAAATGGACTGTCGAAATCTATCATCCGTATAAATTAAATAATTTTTCGTACAAAAGAGACTGAATTTAGGAAAGTTGACGGGGATTTGTCTCTCAATGGATTGTTGTGACACTAAGGGCCTGTTTCACAATCGACAGATAACCTTTATCTAACAGATAAACTTGACAGTTTGACAGATTCCCAATACAAAAATTGTAACAACATCAAATATATTCGCTAAATTAAGTTTATCTGGTAATTGTGAAACAGGCCTTTAAGTGCTAATTTATCAAGTCAACCCTAAGTAGTACAAAAAGTGAAATAATGTTTCGTAATTGTAATTTGATAGTTCAATTTGACACTTGACAAATTTTTGGATGGTGTCAAATTCAAAGATACAAACTTGCACCAAATAGACTGACATATCATCGAATTTGTCTCATAAATGTAGCTGCGATAAATTTCACTCTAGCCTAGACGTAGACGACGTAGCCTACGTTACAACACAAAAATGACCTCTTGTCTGACTTTTCCGCACAGTCTGTGATATTTTCTAATAGGGTATCACCTTAAACCCATGAGATTCCTTTTAATCCTCACTAAGAAAGCACAAATATCGTTGTTTTTTCTACACACACGACAAGCTTCGAATTTTCCCATTTTACAAGTTTTTGTAGTTTTAATTCTGTCACCGGAGTATCCATGCATTTTACGAAGCATAATATCTTCCAATAATTTGGAATGATTAAAGCAAAACTTACGACAACATTATAAAAAGTGTCTGAATATGTTTCAAAAATTGTCGAAAGTTTTCCTTCTTTTTATAAAAGCTATTTTATGTGCTTTTAAACTAGATGTAGTATGCCCGTTTTAAATTTGTACCCTATAAATTATGCTCCATGGTTTAGGCATATCAGGATTATCTAGAAATACAGAACTAAAGCTATGTTAGGCGGTGGTTTGGGGGAGTGATGACTGTGCTATTTGTATGTTAACTTGTGAAGGAAAGTTATGTTTGTATCGTGTGTAACAGGCGAATATAATACAATTTCGTGACAACTATTCTGAGTTGTTAATAATAGGTCTGAATGATATTTAGGGAAATAGTGCATTTAAATTAGGTAATTTCAAATTTGCAATTAATTTATAGGATAAAAAATATATAATAATATTACAAAGCTAATCAAACAAATAAATAAGGACTAAATCACGGACAACTTAAGGTGTTGCGGCCCTACCAGCCCGCGAAATTCAAATTTTATTTAGTTTTTCGCAAATATTAGACTTACTACACATTTTAGATTTTTGGCAATGCATTTTGCGGGCCTACTTTTTATGCATCTACACGTTTTTAATAGAAACTTTGTTCGAAAGTACCCACTCATCTCATATTGGTTCCCGAAAGATAATTTTTTGCAGTTTCCCAGATTTCGAGCTATCGGGAACCAATATGAAGTAAATGAGTATTGTTGAGCAAAGTTTTTGTTAAAAAGGTGTAGATGCATAAACTTTGTGCCCGCAAAACACATTGCCATTAGCCTTCGATGTATAATTAGCACACTATGAGCGAAAAACTAAATAAAATTTGAATTTTCGCGCCCGGATGGTACCCATCGCCCGTAAGCCACATTCGATTAACTCCTACACGTAGCTACGGTGCGGCCGACGATGAATTAGCGATATTTTACCGACATAAAATATAACTGGTTTGTCAGCAAGTCCCAGTTTTGTTTTAATTTAAATATTATTTAATTGAGTTATTTGTGACTTTAAATGTAAGTAAAATTTGTACTCAAGGAAATAATTTATACTAATTTTAAAAAGTCTCGTTTGGTTATAACACTTTTTGTGTACACAGATGTGTACATCTCTGAATTAACAGGAATCAATGTGGTATCTTAAAAAAATTAATTGGTATTTGGTGCCATTTCGAAGGTAACAATTGAACATAATATATAATAAATAATAACATGACAATTACCCAAATTGTGAAATTTATTGTACTTTATATGCCCGTAAAATACTGCAAGTTCGATTTCGGATCCACTGTGACTGTATAATACCGATTTTGATAGTTATAATTTCGTGCCTGATGCCAGAAATTGTTCGTGTTGTTAGGACTAAATACGAGGACAGTTAGTGTATTATTACATCCCTCCCTTCACAAATGAACACGTTTTACTACAAAACAGTTAATATACGAGAAATATAATAAAATAGCACAATCACCCACATAGCAGAAAAACTCGCAATAATCAAGATTCTAACACAAAGAAATCAATGATTTATTATAAAGTACGTAAGTAAAATTATTCAACTAATATAATGTTAACTCATAAAATGGCCGACAATTTAATGTATGACTTTAAAACCGTAGCTCAAAATGCAACTTGAGACGTCAATATGTCATTGTTAATGACGTCACAAATGGCACTAACTGTACTACCATTTAAATGTCATATAAATTATAGACCTTGAGCTGTCAAGTTGATCCATTAATAGAGAAAAGTCTTTGAATCCATATGACTTATATCTACTTAAGTTATTTGTCTTATTTAAGGTTTGACCTCACATATAACATTACCCATGCCCATCAATAACGCCAACCCTTATGATAGCAGAAAAATAATAAGTAATGCAAATAAGCAAGATTTGTATGAGTACCTATCACAAATTGTGTCTTCAATTTTGACAGTTCACAAATTGTGAAGTGTCTAATTTGACGACACAGTATGCAAGTCAAGTGCTAGGTACTCTTCAGATTTCAAAGTTATAGAAAATGTTTATTTTTTTTTATTTTTCTAGAAGCAACAGACAAGAGGTAACGTTATTGGTGCAGCAAAAAGTGATTTAACAACAAAATATTTAACACCTTTCAACCTGAATGTGCCGACAGAGATCAAAAGTTAAAAAGATTGACAAATAGGAATGTTAAAATAAGCATCACTATAACAAAAAATTTTGATTTCCTCACACCGCTTCCCCCAGTCACTAACATGGAAGATATTTCAATCGATTGCTCTGTTCGTAACTTGATTTTATATTTTATCAAATCAAAACGAACTGTTTGTTATTTCACAAAGGCCTAACTTACAGGCACTCTCTAATGAGTTAAACCACACTTTGTCGTATTATTTTGAGTATTCTAAAGACAGATCATAGACAGATAGAGACCAAAGAGTTCTATAGTCCCTTCCCGTCATCAGAAATTTGTGTACAAAGTTTGGTAAAAAGGAGAATCCAACTTTTAGTGTTAATCAGATTCATAATTATTTATTTTATACAGGACTAACTTTTACAGACAGAAACTTTAGATCATAGTTTTTTATTTCATTTTTCTAGACACTTTTAAAAACGACTCCCAAAGCACCATTGATTTCTAGAACAAGCACCGACATAATTTAAAAGTAATCTATAGTGTAAAAGACACAACCGATTTAAATATCCCAGACCATAGATAACAGAAACGTGAAGCGAAAGAAAAGAAAGCTGTGTATGTGTTAGTGACTGGTGGACCTTATCACCTGCATTATGTGTATTATGAGCTACGACAAACCCAAAACCCGAGAAAGAGATCAGAATATATTGTTATATAATTCTACTGGCTAGTAAATTTAAACGTGAAATAGCGTCAGAATAGTTAAACTCTGTCATAAGGTTTATTTGTAAGATTTGTACAGTTTTTTTTAAACTGATTATATAGAAATCTTGAACAAAGCTCTGCCAGTTACCGGTGACAGTTAGATAATTTCTTATTAAATTCAGTCATCATGTAACGTTAAAAACTGTTTCATACAAAAATTAAAAAAAACGCAAACTATATGAATCTATCTCTTTCGCGGATTTTAGGCCGAAATCGCGAGTAATTTAATCATTTTCTGTGTATTTATAAATATTAATAATGGGATGACAATACTTAAGCTTTATTCAATCATTTTAAAGCAGGGGTAATGTACCTAAAATAGGCTACTAAGGCCCGGTTTCCACCAAAGCGGAGCGGAGCGGAGCTGTGTCTGAGTAACCAATCAGATTTCGTCATCTCTCCCCTCAGTTTCGGAGATGTCAAAATGACAAAATCTGATTGGTTACTCAAACACAGCTCCGCCCCGCTCCGCTTTGGTGGAAACCGGGTGTACTGTTGAACGCAAAACTCACACTACCACCATTGTTCCCATTTTTATCGTATTAAAAAAAATCCTACATTTAAATCTAGGAGTTAGAAGCAAAAAAATTGAATAATCTATGGCGACATTGCTATGGAACAAGTAATGCAAGAGTAGGTAGGTAATTTATTCCAACGATTTTTCATATAAATTGCATAAAGCAGTCTGCCGTGTACAATTTAAACAAGATCCAAACAACTCCCGATGTTGTGCTCTGGAAAACGTCGGATGAACGTGGACAAACCAAATATCGTAAGTAAATATTTACTTTGAAACATGCAACCCCTTTCCTGAAAAAAACCCTTAACCATGCTCAACCCGCTTTGGTAACACGAATGGTTTATTCATAAAGTGCGACACTTACCGATCTTTCCAAAATCCATGCGCCATTTTCCATAACACATACCGTACGTATATAACCGATAGGCATGGTGTCCACCAAAGCGGAGCCGAGCGGAGCTGTGTTTGAGCCAATAACATTTCGTCATTTTGACAAGTCCGAAACAGAGGGGAGACGAGATGTCGAAATGACGAAATCTGAGTGGTTGCTCAAACACAGCTCCGCTTTGGTGTAAACAGAGCCTTACAACCGCCCAAGTCAAAAGTCATTGATACATACATCGGTAACTCAAAAAAATAGGCTCAAATGGACTAGAACACAGCGAGAAGTTATGGTTTCATAAAAAAAATTGTGGCGCCACAGTCTACATAAAATCAATTGAAATTCAAGTAACTAATTGGGAAAGTTTATTACAGAAATAAGAATATTATCTACGATTTCACTCAAAGAATTTACACTTTACTAAACAAGATGCCGATGGCCTCAATGACTTATGATTCATAATGTAATTCATTAAAACAACTTATTATCTTCTAAAATTTATGAATAACTGCAGCATTAATTATTATTCGTTTTATTGTTGTTGTTAGCCTGCCAAATAGATACTATAATAAACAAAATGAGAACATACTAAAATAATAGCCATTACACCACATTGTGTCTTTAAGCTCCCATATACCTACATGTGATTTTCCGACAATGGCAACACCATAGACAATAAAACGGTTCTCAAAAGAATAGATAAGTACCCAATAACAAAATTTGTACATTTTCCAACTAATGTCAAATTCATACTAATTATTTTCGAGCAAAGTGACATAAATGGACAAAACATTTGAATCTTTCCAAAAAGGTAAAAAAAATGTGTACGATTTTGGTAGATTTCTACAAATATGTTGGACAATGTACTAGTTATAAAAAACAAATGCCAATAAAGCTAAATTATGTGGTGTGAGGTAAACAATGATATAGTATCTATGTGTAAGTGTATATTTAACAGTTAGGTGGTTAATTTAGAATGACTTGGGGTACCTAAACGAGGAATAACGAAGTGGAAAAATAACTCAAATTTTCCTTAAATTAGAATAATTCGAGTAAAGGGTATTAATGGGACATACTGCCAACCAAAAACGACAACTATTTATATAATTTCAATTAAATTTACTTAAAGTGTCAAAATTTCTTAATCCTACCTATAATTAAATTCATAACACGTGGATAAACAGTGCAACGCTTAGGTGCCATGATCACTAACCTACAAAATATTCAAAAAAAAGTGTAAACTCGCAAAGAGTGCATTGATTGATAAAAATTCTCAAAATCAAACATTAAGTACCTAAATATCCATTCGAAAGCATGTTTCCAAATAGACTTCGAATCAGCCTTAAAAAATTGGCAAAAACAACTTTGCAAATGGAATGTCTACAAAAAATCACAACTTCATCTATATCTCGAAATAGCAAAATACACTTGATAAAAAAACACCAAACTTAGCAAAACTCTTAGACTATACTTCATTTGTCATTTAATAATAACAACCTCTGGTTCACTTATATAAGAAAAAAAACTAATTAATAAATTCAACAATCTTTAAAGTCAGTAAGTATATTAAATTCAACAAAAAAAAATGATTTTAAGGCAAAATTAGTCTTAAGCGATTTATAAGCTGTATATTAACTGCCATAGTTCATTTCTAAATTTAAGTTCTAATTAATTATTTAAGTAACAATATAATTTTATTTGTATTCTACACTAAACGCATTGAAAATGCGAAGGCACTAGATTACTTCATTTGAGCTTATTGTAATTTTTTACCCTGTTAAATTGACCGCCCTTGTCAAAACATCGATATTATTTTAAATGATTTTAAAATCGATTTTCTTTAAAGATTCACTCAGGTACCGCAGCGTTAAGTGTATGTTTGTTTATAAGGCGATCTTTTAGGTGAAATACCTTCTAAAATATAATAAAGGGGGTTATATACCCTTGGTCCCTTTTTATGTATTGGTACTGGCCCACTGGGAGACCTTAAAAATTAACAAAATAAAAAAGTTTAAAGATGTAAAAAATTTTTTCATCGAGCATGACGACGTGATACTTTTGAATCGGATAAAAGATTCAACTTTAAAAAAAACTTGACTATTTTGTGTCCAAAATTCCTAAAACTAAGACAGGTCTATCGCTATCTTTTCCACAAAAAATTGGAGAGCACTCTTTTAGTGTCACTTTGTTTTAGATTTTTCTACCCTTAAGTAGAATGGGTACCACTGTTAATTAAATATAGTAATGGTGATGTAAATAATAAATAATTGGTGAAAAGTTTAAGCTGTAATTAACATTGTAACTACGTTAGGATAGGATAAGACGTGTATATGTATTTGTTACTAGATACCACTTCAACGACTTATTGGCGGTAAAAGAAACTACAAGCAGTAGTACAAGAACTAACTACAAGTAGTATTTAGAATCTTTTTGGATTGAAGAAGCTTTAGTACATCAATGGTGATCTAATGGTCCCTAGTTAATGAACTACAAAATTATTTTGCTGCTGGCTGCGATATTCGATGAATATGCTTTAAAAATACATGTTTTTCACCTCATATTGACATGACATGATTGTTTTTGAGGCACTACGATAAGACAATGCTTTTGTCACTTTTGTGTGGAACTGTATGACGGGTCTTACAGACATTGTGGGACTACAGAAAAATATTTTTATGACACATGAGACAGATGTAAAAATAGCGAGGGATCAGAGAGAGACCACTTTAGGTCTATCTATTTCTGGTCCCTCGCTATTGCTATATCAGTTTCATGTATCAAAAAGAATGGACAGAGTATAACCCGGTTACAATATCTGTGGACCTCGCTGGAATGCGTACCCCCTTCCCCTTCTCCTTTCACCTCCCCGCGCTCGCCCCGGCGCTTTTGTTTTGCGCACCATATCAGAGCGCTGACACGACGTGACGTCATCGACGCTAGATATTGTAACCGGGTTATATAAGTGCACTTAATTTTTTTAAACCCCAGGGTAATAGGGGTAAGTGGGGAACATGGACATGGACAGCGAGCCGGGGAACGGCGTCGACATGGAGGGCAGCGCGGCGGACAGCGCCGAGCCGTAGCCCGCGGGCAGCGCCGCGGACAGGCTCGGCGGGAGCGTGGTGAAAGTGGACAGCATGGGCGCCGAGTTCGCGTACGAGAACACCGGCGCCGTCGTGCCGTAGGAATACACGGGGAGCGAGAGCGCGGGGTTGATCTGCTGGGGCACGTAGGTGCGCTTGGAGGCGGGCGCGTCCGTCGGCGTGAACGCGCGGTCGTAGGTGCGTTTGGTTGGCAGTATCTGGGCTTGCTGCAGCATGTGCAGCGGGTAGGCGGGCGCGGGGCCGCGCATGTACTGCAGCTGCGGCAGCACGGGCACGAGGGGGGGGCGGAGCGAGAGGAGCAGGTTCTCGTGCTGGCGCGCGAGCAGGTTCTGGTGCGCGATGTGCTGCGCGAGCAGCGCGCGGGGCGCGGGCGGCGGGGGGGACAGCAACGTACCGGGGGAGAGCACTTTGGGCGACGTGGCGGGCGTGGCGCCGCCGGTCAGCACGAGGCTCATGTCGTCGCCCGAGCACTGGAACACCTGCGACCGTGGAATATACGTTACTTCTAGCTGACCCGGCAAACGTTTTATCGTTAGGGATCTATGATAATAACATCAAGATGAGCCCATCCGAACATTTTACGTAAACCTTCTTCATACAAGAAAATGTAGAGCCATGTGTCGAAACTCCTGCGAAATACTGCGTAGGCCTACTGACGCCGGGGGGTTTTACTCCCATAGACTGGCGACATTTTTTCGCGCGGTCCGCCGGGTCTATGTATAGCTAGGTGTCTTTGTTAGGGATATCAAAAAATTGCTTACGACTTACTCTCACACCTACCGAACATGCACAAAAAATTTTAATAATCACAATTGGTCGAGCCGGTTTGGAGGAGTTTGGTGACAAAAATTGGCACGGGAAAAATGTCACCACTTTACTGGCGTCAAAAGCGTTTGTTTTGACGCCAGCAGTAAGTACGTACACCATGCAGTTCGCTCAGCAGCTAATACCTATAGAATTTTAACAGATTTCGCTACTGTTTACTTGTATAAAAAAGGTTTAGGTACGTAAAACGTTCGGATTTCTGCATCCTCTGGATCATATTGGTGACATGACATCAAAGATGTGTTATCTTTGGTGTAGTATCTACATAATATGTGTTTGTCACCAATGTTTTTACCATACTCTTAGATTTAACTCTTCCTATACTAATATGTTAGATATAAGGCGGCGCACAATTGTAGCAATTGCAGGCATCAAAATATCCGTCAGGTGAATAGAGGCAATGGATGTTTATTGTCCATTCGCCATCATTTTACTGAATATCAATCCGCCGTAATTTTTACTGCTTTTAGTCCTTAAAAAAAAAAGAAAAATATGGCGCCGATGTATACCTCAATGTAGCGCTGCTTCTTGCCGAACGTCATGTAGCGGTGGTGCTTCTGCTGCGCGCACAGGAACGCGCTGGTCTCGCTGTTCATCTGAATGAACGCCTCTCCGCTCGGGTGGCCCTGAGGAGCAAGCCAGTCTCTGAGGAACGAGACCGAGAGCACGCGCGGACCCACCGCGCGTTGTGGGCACTATGGGCATGCTGAGCTTGGCGTGCCCATAGATAAAATTAAAACAGAAATGACACAATACAAGGTGTGGGTTAATTCGTATAGTGTGCCCGCAGGTTGTTACCTTTTTACTTGATCCTAGAAACACATTAACGTGATAAGAAGTCCCTATTATTTTATTTTATTTTCAATACAAAAAATCATTAATTTAGATAAATAAAATTGAGCAACCCTAATTGTGATATAGACAAACCTCATATCATTTTAATTATCCCATATATTGAACCAGCTCTTTTTAGGGATGTCACTTAAAACTTATGGTACATTTTTGAACTCCCTATAGTTCCCTCAGGATATGAGCTACAACTTCTTGTGATATTTTTTCATGCATCTATACATCGTTCTCTACTTTAGGCTTTCGGCTAATTAGGGTAATTAATCTACAGGTTGTATATTTCTTCGGCCTTAGTTTTATAAGGAGACATACTTGAGCGTTGTACACCATGTGGACTCCCTGCATGACGATGTTCTGTGCGAACTCGTCCAGGAACGTCAAAATGTGTTCCACCTGTAAAACACATAATATATGATAATTAATCATTACCTAATGCAACAAATTGTTATTAGGTACACTCTTGCTACAATATTTGCGATAATTTAGCCCTCCCGAATATTGAAATCTTCAGGTTAATAGTAAATGGGCATACGCGTATATTTACAAAAAATCAAAATGCTCACTCAATGGCATGGTGCCCAAAGCACTGGCGCTATTGCCTCGCTAAGCCATTGGGCTAAGTAAGCGAAAAAGAAACTTTGGGAAAACTTGTGAATAAGCTATGCAACACTTATCAGGTGTTGAAACAGACCCTAATGCTCGTTTACACCAACATTTTAAGGGACACTTAAGTCTTTAGGTGACAGTTGTTGTAAGTAAAAACTGTCACCTATGGGCTTAGGTGTTCCTTAAAATGTCGGTGTAAACGAGCATATATCTATGTATGGAATGTTTTGTGTGTGCGTGCGCGCGTACGTGCGTGCGTGCTTACGTGCGCGCGTGTGTGTGTGTGTGTGTGTGAATGTAAGTGAGCGAGGCATGGCGCGTTAGGTAGGTACCTGTGCCTCATAGGGCAGGCCGCGCAGCCGCACGCAGTCCTTGGCGGTGCCGGAGGTGATGACGTGCTGCGGCACCAGCGCGACCGGCAGCAGGCTCTCGGGCGCGCTGGCCGCGGACGGCGTGCTGGCCTGGCTCGTGCGCGTCTCCAGCGACCGGTTTAGCACCTGCGGTAGACAGAAGGCACCTTAGCGACTAGCGAGTATTGAGTACCCAACTTCGAAAATGAATTAAACATCTAGCAAGACAGACGTAACAGCGCCATCTAGCGGCAATCTTTCCTCGGATGAGCCGTTGAGAAGACGTTAATTTGTTTTGCTATCGTAGAGTCATTAGGTACTGTACGATTTCGTGAAGTCAACATCGGATGTCCCGGTGTCGGGACGAAACGTGCGTCGAAGAAAGTGTTTGAAAATTGTGTGTGGTGTGTCATGTGGGTAGTGTTCCTGAATATTGTACCATAAAGAATCTGTTCAAGTAGCGGATTATAGCAAAACAAAATTAATCTGTCCTGCTAATTATGGATATCCGCAAAATAACGCCTGGTCGCCTGCTGATCCAATCAATAATTAGACATCTTTTGACACTTTGATGTAGGTAGGTATACAGTAAGTATTGAATAGAAGCAGGCGTTATTTACGAAAATGTATAATATATACCTAATAATTAGCAGGAATGATTAATAAGTTTTGCTATAATCCGCTGCCTCAAAATAATCTGTATCGTCAAATATGTAGGAACCAATCAAGCACCACAAAAAGAGTTCACAAAAATGTTCTCGAAGGTGTGTGAAGCTCGCCAACCCGCACTTGGCCAGCGTGGTGGGCTATGGCCAAACCCCTCTCAGTCTGAGAGAGGATACCCGTGCCCAACAGTGGGACATAAAAAGGGGTCGAGACTTGCAGTCAAACGTTGCTGTTAGGACATTTTGCAGTAGGGTTGTTATAGTCGTTATTATAAAGTAGGTATAATATTATCAGCTTGAAATCTGAATAGGTATAGCCGGAGTAAGTAGATACGAGATCGTGATACGTGTGGAGATATATCTTACCGTGAACTCCAAGGGCAGGCTGCACATAAAACGCAAGTCAAATTACCGCAAATATGTATACGTGCATTTATAATGCTAACTCAAATCTCCTGAATTGTAACCAATACGTGGAGAAGAATAACTTGTTAGTTATACGACCCTGTGATTTCCAGATGTACTTACCTAATATTGTTAAACCACCATTTAAAAAAAATTAAAATATAGGCATTTTTTAATCTTTTGCAAGTAATTATGATTAATGATGATGTTATCGTAGTTGTACATAATTAAATAGTGATTTCAATGAAGGTAAATCGCCCACGGTATTTTATCTGGATTATCAGACAAGTACGTGATTCATTATTTATCTATGATAAACTAGATTTTGCATTTTTGCCCACGTCAATTTCAGTATTTCCAGATTCGGTCCTATGTTCCTACTTCCTGTATAATATGCCTACCAAATTCCATGCCATGTCATGGTTCAGAGTATCATTAAATAACCAACATACAAACTAAAAATCTTAAATTAATTTTTGAAACTAGAATTAAGAACAAATAAAATGATGAAAAACTGATCAAATCTAGCAAATAGTAAGAAACTTATAAGTTTTAACATATCACTGTAAAGGGAAGTCACATAAAAATTAAAATTTAGTCAACACCAGAATTATATATCAATAAATGAAAGATAGATTAGGTATTTTGATGTGCTAACTCACAAAATACTAAACAGTCGATTTTCGGTCTAATTGTCTTCTTTTATTTTAATATAATTAAACTCGCTATTAGCGATATGATTCCTGCTATTTTACTTTCAGAAGCTAGCAACGTGTCAGCTTCTAAATTGGTTAGACAGACCGCTGCATGAAACCTTTAGAACGTAGCGATGAGTGATGATAATGATGTCATGTGCAATGTGCATGACTTATTTATCGTTTGAACAATCTCGAGTCTTGTAATAAGCCTACAGTATGACCTACGTGACGCTATGTCCTCAAGGGCGAAGGTTTGAAATGCCGAACTTTGCATGAAGTAAGAACGAGTATAAATTACTTAAGAGATACGAGTAAGATAGTTTGATATGGTAAGTTGCCATAAGACGTCTAATTGGCAACGCATTTTCTTATCAGCTTGTTAAGCTTTTGAAGTAACCTGTCCTTAATTTAGTCCTGACCAGTACAGTCTTTACCTCGAATAGCGGGTGAAATGAGATACTTATCAAGGTCAAAGGCCAAAGCTCGTAATATCCAACAATATTTGAAAAAAAAAAAGAAAGACTTATTTAGTTGCACATGATACATAAATTACAAAATGGTATTGCGGAAATAAAACAAAGGGCAATGTGCAATCCCAAAATGGGCTTTTACTAAGCATAACTCCGCACACAAGTTTGCGAGGTACGAATTCGGCGTCTTTTCGGCATTTCCGCGGAGTATCAGTGGAATTTTTGACAATTGGCTCTACTTTTTTCTTGTATGAAAAAGGTTGACGTAAAATGTTCCGGTCGACTCATCCTCAGGTTCATATCGTTGGCCGTATATTAAACCTATAGCATACTGACCTGTTGAACTTCCGCAGTAGTGGATCTAAGCAGCTCGATGTATCTGGCACCGATCAGCTTGCGATGCCGCGACAGCGTCTTGGGAGAGTCCTCTTCGATCGCGAACAGCACGAAGGCGTCGCCCGTCGCGCGCCCGTCCGCGCGCCGTACGAACAGCACCCCGTCCGCACCATCCAGCACCGTCACCGGGACATACTGACCTGTTGAACTTCCGCAGTGGTGGATCTAAACAGCTCGATGTATCTGGCTCCGATCAGCTTGCGATGCCGCGACAGAGCCTTCGGGAAGTCCTCTTCGTTCGCGAACAGCACGAAGGCGTCGCCCGTCGCGCGCCCGTCCGCGCGCCGTACGAACAGCACCCCGTCCGCACCATCCAGCACCGTCACCGGGACATACTGACCTGTTGAACTTCCGCAGTGGTGGATCTAAACAGCTCGATGTATCTGGCTCCGATCAGCTTGCGATGCCGCGACAGAGCCTTCGGGAAGTCCTCTTCGTTCGCGAACAGCACGAAGGCGTCGCCCGTCGCGCGCCCGTCCGCGCGCCGTACGAACAGCACCCCGTCCGCACCATCCAGCACCGTCACCGGGACATACTGACCTGTTGAACTTCCGCAGTGGTGGATCTAAACAGCTCGATGTATCTGGCTCCGATCAGCTTGCGATGCCGCGACAGAGCCTTCGGGGAGTCCTCTTCGTTCGCGAACAGCACGAAGGCGTCGCCCGTCGCGCGCCCGTCCGCGCGCCGTACGAACAGCACCCCGTCCGCACCATCCAGCACCGTCACCGGGACATACTGACCTGTTGAACTTCCGCAGTGGTGGATCTAAACAGCTCGATGTATCTGGCTCCGATCAGCTTGCGATGCCGCGACAGAGCCTTCGGGAAGTCCTCTTCGTTCGCGAACAGCACGAAGGCGTCGCCCGTCGCGCGCCCGTCCGCGCGCCGTACGAACAGCACCCCGTCCGCACCATCCAGCACCGTCACCGGGACATACTGACCTGTTGAACTTCCGCAGTGGTGGATCTAAACAGCTCGATGTATCTGGCTCCGATCAGCTTGCGATGCCGCGACAGAGCCTTCGGGAAGTCCTCTTCGTTCGCGAACAGCACGAAGGCGTCGCCCGTCGCGCGCCCGTCCGCGCGCCGTACGAACAGCACCCCGTCCGCACCATCCAGCACCGTCACCGGGACATACTGACCTGTTGAACTTCCGCAGTGGTGGATCTAAACAGCTCGATGTATCTGGCTCCGATCAGCTTGCGATGCCGCGACAGAGCCTTCGGGGAGTCCTCTTCGTTCGCGAACAGCACGAAGGCGTCGCCCGTCGCGCGCCCGTCCGCGCGCCGTACGAACAGCACCCCGTCCGCACCATCCAGCACCGTCACCGGGACATACTGACCTGTTGAACTTCCGCAGTGGTGGATCTAAACAGCTCGATGTATCTGGCTCCGATCAGCTTGCGATGCCGCGACAGAGCCTTCGGGAAGTCCTCTTCGTTCGCGAACAGCACGAAGGCGTCGCCCGTCGCGCGCCCGTCCGCGCGCCGTACGAACAGCACCCCGTCCGCACCATCCAGCACCGTCACTGGGACATACTGACCTGTTGAACTTCCGCAGTGGTGGATCTAAACAGCTCGATGTATCTGGCTCCGATCAGCTTGCGATGCCGCGACAGAGCCTTCGGGAAGTCCTCTTCGTTCGCGAACAGCACGAAGGCGTCGCCCGTCGCGCGCCCGTCCGCGCGCCGTACGAACAGCACCCCGTCCGCACCATCCAGCACCGTCACCGGGACATACTGACCTGTTGAACTTCCGCAGTGGTGGATCTAAACAGCTCGATGTATCTGGCTCCGATCAGCTTGCGATGCCGCGACAGAGCCTTCGGGGAGTCCTCTTCGTTCGCGAACAGCACGAAGGCGTCGCCCGTCGCGCGCCCGTCCGCGCGCCGTACGAACAGCACCCCGTCCGCACCATCCAGCACCGTCACCGGGACATACTGACCTGTTGAACTTCCGCAGTGGTGGATCTAAACAGCTCGATGTATCTGGCTCCGATCAGCTTGCGATGCCGCGACAGAGCCTTCGGGAAGTCCTCTTCGTTCTGTTAGACGTGTCGAGCTTTGAGGTTTTTTAAAAAAAGATTTTATTTAGAAACACGAATTATTTTAATTAAAACTTTCACAATAAACTTTGAAATACAAAATAGCGGATCCGAACCACCACGCGTGTTAACTGTAATACGGACTCTCTCGAACTAAAGGTGCCAGAGAGCAATGAGTTTATATAGGTTTAAATTACGTCATCCTGAATCTAGGTGAGGGATGGAAATTACTAAGTCATCACTGACTAAGCGTTATCCCTTGCATCTAAGGGGTATAACACCTCCGGGGGTATTTAGAAAAACTTCGATTTGTATCGGAGTTTTTCTCTTTTATATTTTTAATTATACATTTCTCTTTAAATTTGGGTATTTGTCAGTCTGTTCATCACTGTCTTCAATTTCTGATATTTTAACATTTACTTTAGATTTGCTTTCCGCTAATTTGTTTACAAAATTTCTTAATTTTAAAATTACAAAATATAATATAGCACATACAACGGCTATTGATATAGTAATTATAATAATTGAATAGTGCGTCCCGTATTTTATCATGTGAGGGATTTCTTCCTCTAATTTAGTGTTTAGTAATTTTTTATTTAATTCATCGTTCAAAGGTTTTAAATTATCAAGATCTATTCTTTTCAATTCAATAGGGGAGACACTATTTTTAATTATTTCTGCTTTATGTGTATTACAACAGGAATCATTAATTAAATTATAATCAAAAACGATGGTTGGCAGAGCTAGATTTTTACTTATTTTACTTTTCAGAATGGTGTTTTTACTATAGCCAATACATGATTCGGGTAGGTTTACAATACCAGTTCCAACTATGGATTTTTCTTCATTTAGTTCTGATTTTAAACATTCAATTGTTATTTTAACGGGTTCTGTTTGTACAAATATCCACTTATTGCCATTTAATTTCTTCCATATATCTACTTTTCCAAATATGAATTTAGTTTCGCATTGAGAAGGAATTTCTCTTACAATTTTTGATAATAATTCACTTTCACAGGTAATTTTAGTATCTGTTGTATACACATTTGCGACATTACAAACATAATGCTTATAGCTAATAATTAAACAATTATTCAAACTATCCAGGTCAAAATAATGATTCTTATCAATAGTAACTGCGATATATTTCGCACTGGGTATGATTAAACTAAACGTATTAGGATTGTTAAGACTATGTGGTACAGGTAATGGGATATTGTGATACAAATTATATTCTTTGATAGAAACTAATGGGATTTGTAATACAAAAGTTAATCTTCCTTTATTATAATATGATGATACTTTGGATATATCCATAATTATATGAATCATATCAATTTCTAATGGAGTAGGTAATTCTAGGTCTTGGGGTAAATGTCTGAAGCTATCGATAAGTTCTTTATGAAGTTCATTTGGCGTTATTACAGAAGGATGCAGTTTATTGATACTACTAAACATTATGGCATTTATTATATCTTCCAATTGGAAAGATAATGTAATGATTGACATTTCGAGACTATTAGAAACATTATTTATAATATTTTGTAAATGGAATCTCTCCATGGTATTAGTAATATTGCTTAATATTAAGGAGAATTTATCGAATGCTTCATTTAAAATACATTCATTCTGTTGAATTTTCAATAAAGTTTCATTAAATTTATTAATTACAGAGTTTGTGACCAATATATTTTCTTTTACTAAGGATGACAATTTCTTTTCATTACTTAATATTGAATCAATTGCTTTATCGAATACAATAGCATCATTTTCATCTAAGGTTCCAAAGAGATATTTCATAATTGATCCAATTCCTGCAAACCAGGCACTTCTTTTAGTTTTTGTCTCTATTAAATGAGAGATGGCGGAATACTGTTTTATGATTTCTTGAAATCGTAATTCTAGAGGTTCAAAATTTTCAAAACAATTATAATCTATCCAAGATTCTTTACAGGATTTCTTAATGACGTTTATTACAGAATTAATATTGTCAATGTGAGGTTTAATGAATGATATATCTAAGGGAATAAGTACATTGAGTTGTCCATCAATTATTTTTACATTACCCAGATAGTCAAAATATATTCCGGGGCTCTTGGTTATTTGTGCGATGAGCTCTGGATGAGTTTGTGCAGTAACACTGAAAATACATAGGTACAGTATTACAATTATAAACTATTTACTTTAACTCTATAAACTTATACTTAAACTTATACTTTAATAAAAGAATAATAAAAGAATAATAAAAGAATGATCATTCAATGATCATGGCATGTTGCCGGGTGAATTAGCCAATTTAACTTGGTCATAATGATGTGTGACATGACGTCTATTTATTAACAAGGATAAGGTGTTATTACCAAGTATTTTTACGACTTTGTATGGTCCTTTCCATACTGGTGAAAGTGCTTTACGCATTCTCAAATGGTTTTTGAGATATACGTAATCTCCAACTTTATATTGTTGTGGTTTTGTGTGTTTGTCGTAATATTCTTTGGAAGTAGTTTTAGATCGTCTTATGTTTACAAGGGCTTTGTCACGAGATAATTTCAATCTGTTTTGAAGCATTTTTACATATTCAGGATATGTTGCTCCAGGTGATTCTTCAAATATGGAATTTGGAATATAAGGTTTGTGTCCATACATCAATTCGAATGGTGTATAATGAGTTGTGCAATGGACTGAGGTGTTATAGGCTAACATTGCTGTATAAACATAACGAGGCCAATCAGTTTGTCCTTCGTTCACAAATGATTTTAGATATTCTTTTAAGGTCGAATGACTTCTTTCTAATGCGCCTTGTGTTTGTGGATGATATGGTGATGACCACAGTTGTTTGATTTTCAAGAACTGACAAGTTTTTTGGAATAATTCGGCGGTAAAATTAGTTCCTTGATCTGTTAAGATAAACTTCGGTATTCCGAACATAGATATAAAGTGAAGAAGACATTCACTTGTTTCTTCTGCAGTTGTACTACGTATGGGGTAAGCTACTGAAAATTTGGTTAAATCATCTTGAAGTGTTAGTATGTATTTTAATTTAGCTTGTCCTGATTCTGGTAATGGTCCTACTATATCTAAACTGAGACGTTGCCAAGGTGCTGTAGAAGTACTAGTTATTTGCATTGGAGCTCTGTTGATTCTTCTTAGAGCTTTGTTCTCTTGACACAATTTACATGATTTAACATATGCTTCTATGTCATTGCGCATTCCTTTCCAATAGTATAAATCTTTGATTCTGTTATACATTCTGACTGAACCTAGATGTCCAGCAATGGGAATGTCATGGTTATCTTGAAGTATCTTTTTAATTTCAGCTGGTGCGGGATATATGATACTATTATGATATACATTTACTTTAATCCCGGTATCATGAAACAAATAAAATAGCATGTTATAAATTTTTGTGAAGTTATGTCTTTCAAATGGATTTCCGAAATCAGAAATGCTGATTTTATCTGTTTCTCCAAATATTAACAATTTGTTTCTGACTTGCTTTATAGTTTCAAAAATTTCTGAATAACTTGCTTCGTCAAAGTGATGAACTTTTGTGAACATTAAATAACAGGTTTTATTATTACTTAATTCTGTTTGGAGGAATGAATGTAACTCTTTTTCCGATTCAATTATTTCTTGGGAATTTGGTATATTATTTAGGATTTGTTCAATGTATGGATTTGATTCATCTAAATCAATGGATGTTGGAACTAAAAGAATTTTATCTGAGGATTTTAGAAGACTTTCATTGTGTTCATAGATTTCTGTGTTGAATGATTTATTTTTATTTGAAATTGATTTAAGAAAAGTGGAGTAATCATCCGTTGACGGGCTTAATGATTCGAGAAAAGATTTTTGCTTGTTTGATTCTGAAGTTGATGGTATATTAGGGGATTGCTGATTGTTTAATTCTAGGTTTGTTTCATCAT
Organism: Coenonympha glycerion; assembly: GCA_963855885.1. Lineage (NCBI taxonomy): Eukaryota > Metazoa > Arthropoda > Insecta > Lepidoptera > Nymphalidae > Coenonympha > Coenonympha glycerion. Next base: position 4,165,897 of record OY979631.1, read on the forward strand.
GAATCAATTCTGGGAGATTATCGGGTGATGGTAATAGTTGGTTAGAAGGATTGGAAATTGGAATGTGATCGTCTGTATCAGAAATAACATCATCTAGTCTAAAAGATGGTGGTGAAATCAACAGTTCATCAAGATCTCTGTCTATGTTTTCAGGGTTAGCCTGGGTTGGATTTTGATGTGATGATGGGATTCCTTCATTTGCATGAATTGTGATTGGATTTACCGGATACCTAGATAAGGCATCGGCGTTGGCATTGATTTTGCCTTTTTTATATTTGATGTCATAGTTATACTCTTCTAATTTCAATCTCCATCTAACTAGTCTGGATCCTGGGTCTTTACAGTTAAATAACCACTGAAGGGGTTTGTGATCGGTAATGATGGTAAATGTCCTACCATAAAGGTAAGGTCTGAAAGTTTTAGTACCAAAAATTATCGCAAGACATTCTTTCTCTGTTACGCTGTAATTGGATTCTGCTCTATTTAAGGTTCTGGATGCATAAGCTATAGGACGGTCGCTTCCTATCGGACCTTGGGATAGTATTGCTGAAATCGCTTGATTTGAAGCATCGCAGGTGAGGAGAAAAGGTTTGGTAAAGTCGGGATAGGCCAGAATGGGTGCTGATGTTAACGCTTTCTTTAAATTTTCGAATGCTAATTGTTGTTCGTTTTCCCAGTTAAATTCAACATTCTTCTTTAAGAGGTTTGTAAGAGGTTTAGCGATTTTTGATATATTAGGGATGAATCTTCTGTAATAGGACACTAGTCCTAGAAAGGATTTAACATCTTTGGGACATTTTGGAATTGGGAATTCCTGTACTGCTCTTGTCTTTTCTGGATTTGGTTTTACACCTTCGTCAGTTATGATGTGACCCAAGTATGACACTTCTTTGCGTAGAAATTCACACTTATCGGGTTGAAGTTTAAGGTTAAAGGATCTTAGTCTATCAAAGACGTTTGAGAGGTTTTTGATATGGGTGTCAAGGTCGTATGAGTAAATGACTATATCGTCGAGGTAAACGAAACACTGAATTCCTTGAAGGCCTGAAAGGGCGGTATTCATTAATCGCTGAAATGTGGCTGGGGCGTTTTTTAAACCAAATGGCATTCTAGTAAATTCAAAATGTCCTTGAGGGACAGAGAATGCAGATTTTGCAGCATCCTTTTCTGCTATTTTAATCTGATGAAACCCAGAAGCGAGGTCTAGGGTACTGAAGTACTTAGATTTTCCTAACTGGTCCAGAATTTCAGAAATGTTTGGAATAGGATAGGAGTCACCTATTGTGATATCATTTAATTTCCGATAATCAATGACAACTCGCCATTTGCGTTGTCCAGATGCATCTAATTTCTTGGGGACGATCCAAATTGGGGATGACCAGGGGGATGTGGATGGTTTAATTATTCCATCGTAGGGTAGTGTTAAGTTCTCAAAAACGTGGAATTTGTGAATTATAAATTTTGTCCCGATTTTTAATTTCAAATTTACGAATCCGATACTTTTTATTGGTGTTCCTTCTTTACTATCGATACCTTTAATAAGAACGTCATCTGGGTGTACTTTAAGGGTGTTGGTTAATGATGATCTTTTGACCAGACAAATAGATGCGCCAGTGTCCAGGAGTAGTGACAGAGGCTTAGAACTTCCAGATGTTTCTAGTAGTACGTGAGGTAAATATCTGTCATCTTTATTTTTTATGTTAAAAACTTTATTCGTGCCGCTTTGGGGCTTTTGTTCCTGTCTCGACCGGCACGGTGACGAGACTCTTACTCGTTTAAATTATCGACGTCATTATACTGATCATTGTCGTCATAGTAGTCCACAGTGTCATAGGATTGTTCTGGCTCAGGTGGTGCAGAACCGTTAGTTTCTTCTGTTTCGCAGAAGTATTCTTCAGGTTGGATGTTATCTTCAACAAAATTTATTCGCTGTCTATTATTGTTGAAATTAGGGCGTTGAGAGTTTGATTTGAAATTTTGAGGAACAACGGGTCCTCTTTGAATAAATGAACTATTGGGACCTTGAGGAGGTCTTACAAAATTTTGTTGGGGTTGGCCTTGGAATGGCCGTGGAATATATTGGTTTTGACCTTGGAATGGTCTAGAATATTGAGGTTGAGAAGGTTTGAAATTCGCGTTATTATTTGATGACCCTTGGGGAGACCTAAAGGGTCTTTGCGAAGCGTTGAATTTATTGTTGTTGTTAAATGGTTTTTTATCTTTTTGGGAAATCTCCGGTTTTCTGTATAAGGTTTGTTGAATTTTTTCTTCAGAAATCGCAAATCCTATTGCTTCGTTTAGGTTTTTAGGTGTTTTGCATCTCACAATATTTGAAATACGTGGGTGCAAACCCATAAGGAAGTGATGGAGGGCAAGGTCTTCCATTGCCGCAGTTCTTCCAGCAATTTCCAATTTTTTCGTAGGATTGAGTGAAATTTCTGTTAACAGTTGCGTTAATATTGTTTCAATACGGGTGGAAAATTGTACTACCGTTTCAGATTGTTGCTGTTTACATTCTTGTAAATCAGTTATCAAATGTGAATAATGCTTTCTCTGACTGAATTGGAGCTTAAGGAAATCTTTTAATTGTTCATAATTCTGAAAGTCTTTGATGGATGCGGCTACTTCCGCTTTACCTTGTAATTGACTTAGGATATATTTAAATAGAATTGGTTTTTGGCTCTCATTCGCCAATTCATATGCATTGTTGCAGTTCGTAAGGAAAGAATTAATGGTCTCTCGGGACCCATCATAAGGTTTGATAAATTTCAAAAGAATATTTAAGTCAACTTCTGGCTTGACTCGCACCGCAGGGGAAGGAGTCTTCTCTGGCTCAGAAGCAGGCATAATTGGGATTTCAATATTTAAATTTTTCGGCATAATTAAATTTCTAATTCACCAAAATATGTTAGGATTAAATTTTCAATTACAATAAACACAATTTATAGAGTGTAATAATTAAAATTTAAATAATAAATTCAATATAAATTTCAAAGTGAAATATGAAAATTAAATTAATGTACACATGTATGAAAACAACTTAATGTAATTTGATAACGAGCTATTACTTGGAGTTTAAAGTTATCAGTATGCAGTATAAGGGTTAACAATATTTTATTACACAGGTATATTACCACCTGTCTAATCACTCAACTTAACGAGTATATTATAAACAATGAGACGTTGAATATTGTATAAACAATTTATCTTATAAGATTAATTAGAAGTGTTCCGTCAGGAAATACAATTTATAAATATTTATATTACGTGTGGCTTCTTATAATTAAAACATAAACACTCACTGTTCGTTTATCATAAACACGGCGATAAGCACGCAGATGTCGCGACGTTGCATCGTCGAGTTATTTCTTCTATAAACAAAAGGCGACGGCCAGACGCCCAAGCGAATCCCAAACTCAGTGGTGACAGGAAAAATACCTGGGTCTGCGCCGGGCGGGCTAACAGACACTCCGCGATGTAGGGGTCTTCTGCCGAATTACGACCACTTTTCACAACACTTTTCACTAGTTTCCACTAGTTTTCACTTAAACTTTTATTTTTATTTTGTACTGTTCCCAGTAACTACTTATTTTACATATATATTTTACGTGAGCCACACGGAGTTGAGGAGTCCGTTTTGGTTTTTGATTTTATGTGGTAATCACCACACTTGATTTTCACTGATAGTGGTTTAATATAACAGTTTTTCACACAGGAATTTTCGGATCACACTGGAATTTTCGTATTCACGGGGATTTTGTATTCACCGGAATTTTCGGATCCCACCGCTGCCACCAAAATATGTTAGACGTGTCGAGCTTTGAGGTTTTTTAAAAAAAGATTTTATTTAGAAACACGAATTATTTTAATTAAAACTTTCACAATAAACTTTGAAATACAAAATAGCGGATCCGAACCACCACGCGTGTTAACTGTAATACGGACTCTCTCGAACTAAAGGTGCCAGAGAGCAATGAGTTTATATAGGTTTAAATTACGTCATCCTGAATCTAGGTGAGGGATGGAAATTACTAAGTCATCACTGACTAAGCGTTATCCCTTGCATCTAAGGGGTATAACAGTTCGCGAACAGCACGAAGGCGTCGCCCGTCGCGCGCCCGTCCGCGCGCCGTACGAACAGCACCCCGTCCGCACCATCCAGCACCGTCGCCCGTCGCGCGCCCGTCCGCGCGCCGTACGAACAGCACCCCGTCCGCACCATCCAGCACCGTCACCGGGACATACTGACCTGTTGAACTTCCGCAGTGGTGGATCTAAACAGCTCGATGTATCTGGCTCCGATCAGCTTGCGATGCCGCGACAGAGCCTTCGGGAAGTCCTCTTCGTTCGCGAACAGCACGAAGGCGTCGCCCGTCGCGCGCCCGTCCGCGCGCCGTACGAACAGCACCCCGTCCGCACCATCCAGCACCGTCACCGGGACATACTGACCTGTTGAACTTCCGCAGTGGTGGATCTAAACAGCTCGATGTATCTGGCTCCGATCAGCTTGCGATGCCGCGACAGAGCCTTCGGGAAGTCCTCTTCGTTCGCGAACAGCACGAAGGCGTCGCCCGTCGCGCGCCCGTCCGCACGCCGCACGAACAGCACCCCGTCCGCACTATCTAGCGCCGTCACCGGGTCATACTGACCTGTTGAACTTCCGCAGTGGTGGATCTAAACAGCTCGATGTATCTTGCTCCAATCAGCTTGCGATGCCGCGACAGAGCCTTCGGGGAGTCCTCTTCGTTCGCGAACAGCACGAAGGCGTCGCCCGTCGCGCGCCCGTCCGCGCGCCGCACGAACAGCACCCCGTCCGCACCATCCAGCACAGTCACCGGGTCATACTGACCTGTTGAACTTCCGCAGTGGTGGATCTAAACAGCTCGATGTATCTGGCTCCGATCAGCTTGCGATGCCGCGACAGAGCCTTCGGGGAGTCCTCTTCGTTCGCGAACAGCACGAAGGCGTCGCCCGTCGCGCGCCCGTCCGCGCGCCGCACGAACAGCACCCCGTCCGCACCATCCAGCACAGTCACCGGGTCATACTGACCTGTTGAACTTCCGCAGTGGTGGATCTAAACAGCTCGATGTATCTGGCTCCGATCAGCTTGCGATGCCGCGACAGAGCCTTCGGGGAGTCCTCTTCGTTCGCGAACAGCACGAAGGCGTCGCCCGTCGCGCGCCCGTCTGCGCGCCGCACGAACAGCACCCCGTCCGCACCGTCCAGCACCGTCACCGGGTCGTCGCCCGTCGAGAAGAAATCCAGCTAAAAGAGGAAGGCCGTTACTAAACCCTTCTCTTATAACTCCACTTGTGTTGCAAATTGAATTTCTACGAATCCACGCATACTTAGGAAAAGAGTCGCAGACTTGTGATTTGAAGCCAGAATTCGTTTTAAAGTTTTTACTTAGGCAGTATTTTATAAAAAAAACCTGTCGAATCACAGCCAAAATAGAATTGTATGTTATTTTGGCAATCGTCTGCGGGATTATCAAGTTTGATCATGTTAAAACATTTCACTAATCGATGGGCCATTGTGGAGGCCTCAACGCTGAAGTGGCTTTGCGGTAACTCCTGTTAGGTATGTTTCTGATTTCATTTTAGCTTTTTTATGTTACCTGGTTCCAAGTATTGGAAATCATGAAAGCAGTTTGTCGTATACCGATGGTACTCACCACTTGTTGAGGGGTTGCATCGTAGGGCAGGCCTCGCATCCGCACGATGACCTGAGCTCCACGCGAGAGGAAGGCCAGCGCTTCACTCGTGGCGCCACCGGCGACGTTTTTGTAATCATCGCCAGTCGCCCGGTACACCTGGTTACACAGGTTTTGTTGAGTCTTAGAAGCTTTCTAAGAAGAATCTTGACACAAAAATAGTAACGTCTATATATCTATGTATCAAAGGAAACTAACTACTAATAATGCAAAAATACAATGTAATCATCGCTAGTCGCCCGGTACACCTGGTAACACAGGTTTTGTTGAGTCTTAGAAGCTTTCTAAGAAGAATCTTGACACAACAATAGTAACATCTATCTATATATCAAAGGAAACTAACAACAGCTTATAACGCAAAAATTCAATGTCGTTATGGAGAAATTCCGTTACAAAAGGTAAAATATAATTTAACGTAGCTTTTTTATATACAATTTAGTCCACCAAGACAAAAAATCTAAATTACTGACATACGCCTCGCCTATACTAAGGTGAGCGGAACAGAGTTATACCACCCTAGAACAAGAGGCACTAACCTCAATGTACCGCGAACCGATGTGATGTTTGTGTCGTTTGAGCGCCATGTCCCTGTGCTCCTGTGAAATGAAGCGCACCAGCGCTTCGCCGTTGCGTCTGCCCTGGGGTGAAAGGCACAGAGCTACTCCGCCCCTGGAACAAAATCACCAATCAGAACCTAATTAGGAGCAGGCATTATTTCGCAGAATTCCATAAACATAACTAGCAGGAAAGATTAAGTTTTGCTATAATCCGATAATTGACTGTACTACTGTTCCTGCATGTTTTACCATACAGATTCTTTTCAGGTAGCGGATTATAGTAAAACAAATTAATATTTACTGCTTATTTTCTTTCTCCTAAAATCCCAAAACTACTAGGGATATAACCAAAATGACTCCATAATATCATCATAGCTCAGTGCTACGTATAATTATATCGAAACAGTTTAGAAGCCAAGCTGATGTCATGAGATACGAATGAATAAAGTCGTACTTACTTTGCCACATTGAGGCCTCGGAAGAACTTGGCGATGTCCTGGTCCGACGACTGCCACGGTAGACCTCGCGCTCGCACTATGCAGTTGCCGTCTATTTCATCGTCTGTTGAGCTGCAACAACAATATAAAATTCTTAGAACTATACATTAATTTTTTATAGCAAAGACTAGACTAGAGACTATAGATAGATTTTAACTGAAGTTAAGAGACACCATCCATGTCAGATGCAGTAGGTACATAGCTGGGTACCACCATTTCTTAAAGCAGTTATGTTGGGTATGTTGACATTTTCAACCTATGTTCAAGTATGAAGATATTAAAATAGTACGGAAACAGTTTTCTGTGTACTTCCGTACACGGAACCCTCGGTGCTCGAGTCCGACTCGCACTTGGCCGGTTTTTGTGAACATTCTAAAGGAATCTGTTAATCACATCGAAAATGTCTGAATACCTTTAATGGCTGACCCGGATCTTCCGGATATATTTTATGTTTAGATACCCGTACGCTCAATTAAACTTTTAGTGAAGAATTCAACCAACATACTCGTACTTAATTATGACGGCTCAAGCATAACAATTAACAAGGCGTGTGCTGACTACATGTTTTTGTGAGATTTAATTTTAATTTCGTGGTCATTATCCAAAGTTATGATTTATGGATAATAAAACATTTGCATAGGACGCCATTCCTTGTAGTGTCAATGTACTTTAAAATTAAGATACGAGTTACGACGTACATCGTGTATTGTACATAAAATTTTAATTTGTTTAAAAACCTAAACAGTTTTCAGGAAAAAAAAAGCCTTAAGTTAGTTCGCGCTAACGGGTTCAATATCAAATGTTTATTATACGTTATTGTAATGACACCATTTTAATTGATGATCAGTAAGAGAAAATTTCATTCTTGATTTTCTTAGATTTTCGTCACGCAAAAATCCCCTTTTATTTCGCCTAGCTGCAGCCCTGTGCATACGATAAGAAACATAGCCCCTTCGCACAAGGCTCGTAAGCGTAGGCGTATTGTCATGACCCTACGCATAACAATATGACAATTTCGCCTCCTGCGATTCGTTGCAACACCGCTTCGCCTGAGAACATGTTTGAAAATGTATGTGCTCATACTGCTCTGGTCGTACGCGAGGATTACGCTACACTTACGCTTACGAGCCGTGTGCGAAGGGGTTTAGTTTCAAAAAACATCTTGTTTTCAATTCTGTTCCCATAAAAGTCTTCTTATCAATAGTTGGTATACGATCATAAAGTGAGTATTTATTTGTTTTGCGCTTATCAAACCATGCGCCCACTTTACAGCCGTTGATTTAATATTAAATTATCAAAACGAAACATCTGATTAAGCAACAGTTTCTTTATCGCCGTAATCGGTTAGCGACGGGACGGAAAATTGTTTTTTTATCCTTGCGCGTTATCAATATCAATTAAGTAAGTCATCGATTACATGTTTATCAAGACTGCTTTCGTTTTTTCTGTGTACGAGCACATTCTGAGTGTGGTTGGGTAACACAGTAGCAAGTAGGTATTGTCACAATTCACAATGTACACACAGATTACTAAATGTAGCTATGTTCTTTAAAGCGATGATGCGCGATGGAAGCTATTTGAGTTAACGGTTTACAAGGGCTATTTAAGCATTTTTTTTGGTACCAGAAGGTTCAAAACTAAAAAGACTATTACTTTCAATTCAAATTTGAATTGATTTTTAATATATGTCTTAGTTTTTTAGTAATTAAGTAAAACTTCGTTTTCCTGCTACATTTCGCGGCATATCGCACCTACAAACGTATAATCGTAAGAGTGAGAAGGACATCAGCATAATAATATTATCACCCAAAATCTGTTCATTAAATTAATCTGAGAGATCTAAAAATATTAACCTCTTTCAAAATATTCATCGCGACAAAAATCTTGTTAATTGCTCCGAGACCAACTGTCTTTTTAGAGATTTTTGAAATCAAGTCAAATTAGACATGGAAAGGGAGTCAACGTCTTCCCTAATTCTTTTTGTAAAATCTATGCTATTTTGATAATCGGCAAAATTAATCTCGTATCAAAAACCAGCACTCAAATTAAAATGACCTTCCTTGCATTTAAATAGCTATTCTGCGTTAAATTCTCTAATCGACTTTGTGATTTATATACAGACAGTGGCGCCTCCATTTTCTACGCTTTTTAACCGACTTCAAAAAAAGGAGGAGGTTCTCAATTCGACTGTATGTTATTACCAAAATTTTAGGACAACAAAATAAGCTCCACTAGAATTTGGAAACTTGTAGTCGTAAGTTTTCAAAATATCCGAACTGATCCGAACTAAACTAAAATTTTGGTTTGGCACTGTCTTCAAGAACTAAGTATACCCAGATATTATTAGAAAATTATTTTGTGCTTTTCAGTGGGTTGGTTTTTTTTTTTATTTGAAGTCGGTTTTTATTTTTGTTGAACTTTTATTTATTTGCCAAACTACACCCATCTACAATGTGCGGCAACTAAGCAAGTGAATTTTATCGAAGGTTTCAGGCACGGTCACGCTTTACGTTCGAGTTGAATGTGTCGTAAAACCTAGGTTTAAACGCAAACGCGCCACGTACCTAGGCTACCTTATACTTACCTATATCTTCGAGTACTTTACGTAGGAACAGTCGATAAGTAGTTCAACAAATAAAATCTTGAAACGTTTCAAAATGTTCCTAGAATTGCTTTAGTTGGTTTCGACTTTTGAGCATGTTTGGCTGGCTGAGACGGTTTGGAAAATAAGAATTACTTAAGTACCTAATCTTTTAAAGGCGTCTATAGTTCCCGGGTGATGCCGTGGGTCCTTAATCCTTCCTTATCCCTTGTCCCATGTGCTCTTTCTAATAATGTGACTGAGCGATGATGATGAGTCAGCAATTTTCTTTTAATAGCAGGTACATAATAACATTAGGTACATATTAGGTACATATCATTGACGGCATGACGATTAAGTAATTTAAGTTCATACATAGCTATAAAAGAGCGTAAAAGAGTATTTAAAGTTTGTTGTCAACTCTAAAAAGTGAAGACAAAGGTCAAAAAATATGGTCTATGAATGAATTTTATTTATTTATTTATTTAAATATCTTTATTGCTTGAAATTAGTACATAAAGTTGCAACGAAAGGAAAACAGAGAAACACAAAGGGCGACCTTATCACTAAAGTGATCTCTACCAGGTAACCCACAATTACGGACCTTTGATCTGAAAAACGACGGGGAATCGCAATAAAAATAAAAATTAAATACATAGACTTACAAACTAATACATACACACTATAATAATAACAAATATGTAGAATAGACATATATATAATATATATAAACATACATAAACAATATTAATACATACAATATACATATTATTTCATTACTAAATCTTTTATTGATTCAAAGCGATAGATAGTGCATTTAGACGCGTTTTTTGAAAATCGCTAGTGATTTGGCACGTCTGATTTCAACCGGGAGAGCATTCCACAGAGTTGCCGCCTTCATGGTAAAAGAATCAGAGTATGATCTTGTATTGCACTTGGGGACAGTTAACTTGCAGTCCCAACAGGAGCGCAGAGTGCGCTCACGTTCAAGTGAACTAATGAACTTAAATCTATCCTTAAGATAGGGCGGAGACCACGGGTGGAAGAGGGTAGGGTGAATGTGAGTTAGGTATAAAATATCTTCGCTAAAATTAGTTTTGCTATGCTTCGAATCTATGGAATATAATGTGTTTTCCTTCCTAGAGAAGATACTTACTGCCAATGTCAAATCGATAGCGTATCAGATCTCTTGACCCCGACCTTTGGGACTTTACAAAACAAGCGCAAGCTACTTTGATTAACAAATCTTTAGTGCCATTAGGTATAATATAGAAAAGTTTTACCTAATTTAAGCACTTTTATTAGATTGTATGAGGTAAGTAAAGTAATAGACGAAAAATGGTACCAGTAAAGGTAAAGATTAAAATAACATATATTGCTCACGGATAGCATTAGGTTTTCTTCTGACTAAAGTTCATTCATTTGTTTACTCTATACCTTTATTTATTTAGTTTATAGTAAAGTACCAATAAAAAAGTTGGTGTAGAATACCTAATTGCAACGGAATACCCTAGAATGTCATATCCGATTGCTACTAGCTGTAGTAGACTCAAAAGATCATGTGACCTCTTCGCGGGCAACTGTCATACTCATATTATTATTATTTTTAATGTCGTTTTGAGTGTTAGATAGCTGCTTTCTGATTCATGTACACGTACAGTCACGGAATGAAAAGGTTCGTTGATTTTCAAGTTGATTCGTTTAACGTATCGCAAGCACATATTACTTTTTGGAACTACATAAATTTTACATATGTTGTAATGTTGGCATAATGGACTCTTGCAGTACTAGTGCAAGCGAAAACGACTCTAAGGTGACGATCCTTTTTATTCCGTAACTGTACCTACTTATAAACTTTGCATGTTTCTCATCTATGTTTGTCTTTGCACTGGCAATGGACAATGTATGTCTGCAGTACGGCCGGTGTTGGACGGACACACAAACTCATAACATCGAAGTACGAACAATGGCCGTGCGCACTGTGGATATATTCTTTCGAAACAACATAACATGCATAGGTATATGCAAAGTGCACACGTAGTTACTGAAAATAATATGCGTTTACCAACATTGTAAACAAAAGAAAACAAGTAATCAAAAAGTAAATTGGTAAAAAGAGACAGTCGTATTCCAATTTCCTTTTCGTCGCCCAAATTGTATGGGCTCTGAGAAAAAATGTATTATTCGTGGGACACTTTTTTCCGGATAATCTAATAAAGACTTAAACTTCCCCCGAATGTGCATTACCTACTAATGAATGGATCAGATGACTGACGGCATTATTCATATTGTAATAAGAAGGAGAGCAGAAAGCGAGATTACGACCACAATTGTGAACTTAGGGCAATACTTTAAAAGTTTGCGAACATTCCATACGTTTACATGCATGCTATAAAAAGAATAATATTGCGACGATCCATGATAATTATAACAAAAACATTGCAATAGCGAGGGTCCAAGTCCATTGTTAGTTAGTAGTTAGTCATTTGAACTCGTCTTCATTTGTCACCATGTCAGTGTTACTCAATAGCGTTAGGTATAACGACTCCATCACGTTTCGCTTACGTTTCCCATTCGGCGAAAAAACACCCGACGCAGCATTACTTGAACTTTTAGTGCAAGAGACCACCGCAATTCCTAATAAGCGCAAGCCGCAAAAGGCGAAAAACCTTATTATTTTTTTAAGCTATTGCATAGCTTCTATCGCGGGCTTTGACGGTGCAGACCGAATCCAGAAAATTCGTAACGAAAATAACCTGGCACTCCTAAAGTAGAGCTACCATAAAAGCAGAGAGCGCAACTCCACAAACTTTTGAGTTTTTAGTTTGCCATCTATCGAAAAATAGCAGAACTTTTTAATGACATTTTGAAATATCACTTTTTTATTATTAATGCACCACAGATAAAACTTAACGAAACATAACAAGAGACATGATGTGCAAAGGATAGCTTGTCCCTATAAATCAAAAGAGATCTCTTCCAGCTACCCTAATTTTTTGATAACCTTTCTAAGAAAAAAAACGCTAGCGAATTCAGCGCCACGATTGGCTGACGCAAATCCAGGAACCCAATCAGCGGGCAGAATTCGCTAGTGTTTACGATAACGATGAATACGTTTTTCTTACGCAATCAGGGAGCTGGTTAGGCGAACGTTAGTTTAAATACGATAGACTTGATTGATTTACCTTCTAAAAATGGTGAGATTTAAAAGGATTTGTAATGTCAGCCCACAATGCTGAGATGAGTTCAAAAATCCTGAGCTCGCTGAGCTGAGAAGTATGGTAGCCCATGAGTAGGTGTGTGATACTACTTATATTTTATATATAGTGTTTTTACACACTTAGGAAATTATTCCTATAAATTTAAATATGCATCAAAATTTCACTCGCGGTGGGACTCGAACCCACGTCCCCCAGCTATCGCGGCTGGGAGCTCATCCAACTGAGCTACGCGAGACTGTCCCACCACGACGAAATTCGGATGCATATTGTTTTTCGTTCTTAGGCAGAACTAACGCCATCTATTTGAAAACTTTACAGTTGACTTAACTTTACAGTTGTTACATATTTGAAAAACTGAAAAGTTTTAGTTCTGCCTAAGAACGAAAAACAATATGCATCCGAATTTCGTTGTGGTGGGACAGTCTCGCGTAGCTCAGTTTGATGAGCTCCCAGCCGCGATAGCTGGGGGACGTGGGTTCGAGTCCCACCGCGAGTGAAATTTTGATGCATATTTAAATTTATAGGTGTGTGATTTTTAATATTAACATGTGGGTGTCTGTGTGTGTATGGTCAATATACGAAATCCAGGCCGAACATTCCTGTTAAAGATTGTATAAAAGGGTTCAAGTTATACTCTTTCTCTTGGAAATCAATGCAGAAGTTTTATAAATTTTCTAAAGAGCCACACTGTCACAGTTAATTAGTAAATATTATGAAGTAGGTTTGAACTAAATTATCTTATCAAATATCAAGTAACTTGTATGATCCAAATTCCAATCACAGATTCTTTGAACTGTACTACTTTGTCAAATAAATAATAAAATAATATAAAAAAGCAGATGACTATCTATTTAATGTCAAATTCTTAACAAAATCTAAATTAAATACTTAATTGAAAAATTTATTTGGTTTTCAACCCTCACGACTTATGAAGGATGTCTCTCAGTCTGTTTACATTATAAACTCACTGAAAAGTCCTATTTATACGTACCGATTTAATTATAATAAAATTACATAATAATCACAATATGTCTATTCTGTTTTTATAATGTTTAATAATTAACTTTATGACAAACTTAAAGTCATAACCCCGAATTACATAATGGTGATAACAATAATAAAGTGATAATAATATTATATTATGCATTTTTGACGCGGTCGATTACTTTGGAACACTGTACCTACAGATATAAAGGGAGGTCTTCACATATTATAGCGCCTAATTTTATTACAAACTACAGTACGGATTTTCATACTATGGTGTCATAGATAAAAAGAGATAATCTGGATAATAATAATATAGTAAGCTGTAATTTATGAAACTTTTGCGCATAAGTTAAATTCAAAGTAATGGCCATTGGTTGATACGTTGATTTGCAATCGCTTGCGGACAATCCGCTAAATGTCGGTTATTTGTCACGAGTTAGCCACAAGCGCTTGCCGACTTACGACTTATCCAGTATCCACAAGTTTGCGCCCAATTTAAGTCTTGTTCGTGCAGTCATACAGGGGGCCTACCACCGTGACCTAAAGTAATATTATTGTAATATGTGGTAGGCCCCCAGGTGGTGAATGGTTTTCACTAATTTTATAGACGACATAAACTCGACGTCCGTCATGCTTGTTACGAGTACAAGCTGTTTGCGAACTTGCTGGCTTGTATCTTGTAAACTCGCCCCGAGCTTCATCGAGGCTTTACGGCAGTAAAACCCGTAAACGCGGCCTAGAAAGCAACAACAGCGGTCTGTTTTCTCATTTTATTAGACCCCATGGTAGCGACATATTGCCCCGATCCAGCTCCGAACTCCGACCACAACACTTTAATGGATGGTGGATGGTGGATGTATATGAGAGAAACAGCCATGCTAGTCTGGAAAAATACTTAACGCAACGACGAGCGTAAATCTATGCATCAATGAAATCGTCAGGTGTAATAGAATTCAATTTTGCATGCCATCTTCGGTATGGCATCTGACAGCTGTTTAAGGGATGTTTTTGCATGCCATTCGGTATGGCAGGTATCTAACAGCTGTTTTTCTTGATGTACATTTTCAAGAATAGCACAGCAGGTTGTTGGTTATTGTTGTTACCTAAGTTTGTTTGAACGGTTTTGTACACGTTCTACATGTCGGACCGTGTAAACGTCCTATACGAAACCGACGAATGCCCGACGTCGGGCGGTCGTTTCGTTTGACGATGCAAAAACGTGGTATTGTAATAAGAGTCCAGCTGGCGCGTTGGGTTACAAGCGTCGGTCAGCGCCGCGGACGGCGGACGCTACTCACTTCTAACGTTTCATATTTTGATTCTTGAATCAAAACTTTCAATCATTGTTTAAGGCGGTCCTATACGCGAATGACATTGAGCATTTGACCTTCACTGCTCGAGCGAGCTAAGTGCGTCGAAAACGCAAGGACCGCGCAAGTTCATCGAACCCGCTCTACGAGAAAAATACTACCCGGTAATTTTATCATACCTGGGTCTTTCTCAGCGGGCCCGTTATTTGTTTTAGATGTTAATATTGAAATGGACAATTTTAGTCTCGTTAGATTCATTACATCTTAATCTAGGCTCGTAAGTTTTTTTTTCAGTGTTTTAGTTTATTTCAATTAGAAAAAAAATTAATTATCGTTAAAAAGTATGGATATTTAGACTCTAATAGTACTTTAGTTTATTTGAACATTTCTTAAAATTATGAAAATTGTGACACCGAAATCACGGTGTCACAATTTTTTTTCATGTTTGAGACATACTAGCAATGATTTTAAAATCTATATTTTTTTGGGGTGATATGTGAATAAAAGGGAAATATGTATATGTCAAAGGGTTAAATAATTATTCAAATTTTAAAAAAGCGTGACCACCGAATTCAAAATAATAAAATAATTACTGTACATAATTAGTATTTTACCAAGCTTTAATACTCCTTCACGCCGCAACTACTAAACTGATTTGGCTCAAATTTGGAATGGAGATAAATTGTATCCTGGATTCACACATAAGCTACTTTTTATCCCGATAAAGTTCAAGGTTCCCGTGGGATTAGTTAAAAATGAAATTCACGCGGAAAAAATTCTTCACGCCGCAACCACAGGCCGCAACTACCGAATCGTTTTGTCTAAAATTTGGAATGGAGATAGTTCATATCTTGAGTTAATAAATAGGCTGCTTTTTATCCCGCAAAAATCCATGGTTCCTTCGGGAACAGTGAAAAACAGACATTCAACCGGGAGACATACTCCTCCACGCCGAAACTACTGAACAGATGTGGCGTGCAAATAAAATTGATCCTAGATTAAGACATAGACTACTTTTGAACCCGCAAAATTCCATGGTTTCTATAATAATAGTAAAAACAGATACCCACTTAGGAAAATATTCCTTAATGCCGTAATGACTAAACTGATTTAGCTGAAATTTGGAATAGAGATAGATTATATCCTGGATAAATACAAAATTTACTTTTTATCCCGCAAAAATCAAAGTTTTCGGCGGGAAAACTGAAAAACTGATATTCACGCAGGAAAACACTACTTCACGCTGTAATTACTGAACTGATATAACTTAAATTTGGTAACGAGATAGATTTTACCTTAGATTAATACAAAGGCTACTTTTCATCCAGGAAAATTTCAGGGTTTCTATGATCATAGTGATAAACACAAAATCCACGCGGAAAAAATTCTTCACGCCGCGCCGCAACTACTAAATCGATTTTGGAATGAAAATAGATTTCGTCCTAAATTAACACAAGCTCACAACGATTTTTCGGACTAAAAAGTAGCCACTTTTTAGTCCGGAAAATTATTGATGGTTCTCGTGGGAATAGGGAAAACTATAAATACGCATGCGAAGCCGCGGGTATCGGGTATATAGTTTAAAATAAAACATAGCTACTTTTTGTTCTACCTTTACCAATTTTTATATATTTTTTTTATCCCAGGAAAATCTATGTTTTCTATAATAATAGTGAAAAATATATGTTTACCTGGAAAAATTCCTCCACGCCACAAATACGAAATCGATTTGGCTAAAATTTACATTAAAGATAAATTATACATTGACTAGGTACTCTTTATCGCGGAAAAATCCATGGTTTCTATGGTATTCATATGGAACAACTACTCCTTCATGCCGTAATTATCGAACTGATTTGGCTGAAATTTGGAATAGAGATAGATTGTATTCTGAAATACTAACGGCGGTTTTCAATAATATCCTATCTATCCATGGTTTACCTTACTAGAGATAGAAATTTGACATAACTTGTATGGAGCTTATGTCAAATTTATATCTCTAGTAAGGGAAACCATGGATAGATAGGATATTTAAAACCGCCATTAATAAGCTACTTTTTATGTCGGGAGAATCTACTTTTACTTCACTTATTACTTTTTATATCACAAAATATGTATATATATTTTGCAATCATTTTGTTTCGCACGAGTGCGTTAAGCGGTTGTAGTTGCAGGCACATAGGTACAAGGTGTTCTAGATCCTGATATTAGACGTGTATATAATATAATATGATATCGTGAATGGATATATTTATTTTAATTTAAGGTATAGAAATTTAAGTTATTTTTAATTATATTATTAGTTTTTATTATTTTTTTAATTACTACGTGAAGTAGTAATTAAAAAAATAATAAAAACTTATAATAAAACTTAAAAAAATAATAAAAACCTATAATAAAACTTAAAAAAATAATAAAAACCGAAAATATACCGAACCGATTTGGCCAAAATTTGAAATGGAGATAGATTTTATCCTGGAATTTAAAATGGAGATATATTTATCATCTGCTACTATTTATCCCGGAAAGTTCAATGGTTTTTATGGTAATAATGGAAGCCGCAAATACAGTACCGATTTGGCTGAAATTTGAAATAGAGATAGATGACAGCTTGGAATCATACATCATTGGCTATTTTTATCCCGGTTACTATGATAAAAGTAAAAAACAAACAGATATTTACTTTGGAGAAATACTCCTTCACGCCGTCATTACTGAACTGATTTAGAAAAAATTTTAATTGGAGATAGATTATGTCCTGGATTAATACATACTACTTTAGATCTAGGAAAAATCATGGTTTTTGCGGGAATAGTGAAAAACAGATATCCGTGTGCGAGACTCCCTCGCGACGTAACAACTGAACTGATTTGGCTGAAATATGAAATGGACACATAGATTTTGTCCTGAAATAATACACCGGCTACTCTTTTTCGGAAAAATCATTGGTTTGCACTGGAATAGTGGAAAACAGATATTCATGCGAGATAGATACTCCTCCACGCCGGCACTACTGAAAACTACTGAAAATTTCCAGCGAAATCAAAATAATGGGCTAAATTTTAATTTTTTTTAAAGTAATGAAAATTCCGTACGTTAGCCTCTATTATTTAAATCTAGAACTCATTCGTCATACCTTTAAAAAACCACAATAGTGGTAGTTCAAATGCACATCGATAAATAAGTTGCACCGAAATCAATTTTAGGGGTATACCAAGCCACCGAAAGCGACTTCTTTTTTTTTTAATAACAAAGAAGCTAAGATAGGCACAGACCTTCTTGCCTTTACCAACGACGTAGCGCGAATGAGAGTTTGTCCTACTCTAACAACTATCCTCGCAGTCATTAAAGGAGAAGCAGTATGGAGAGAATTGGTGAGCGCCACTGATATCAAGTCTAAACGTCGGACGTAAAAACTATTCGTTATAAAATATCGATAAAGCCTATTATTATTTAAAAATATAACAAGTTCAGCTAAGAACTAATAAGCTATATCTAAACTATCTTTGTATGATGGTGAGTTTAATATAATAAAAGAAAAAAAAAATCGATACAATGTGGGTTCGCTCCACCGACGTCAATATTTTCATGGTTTTTATTTTTTTACATCACTTATATTTAGTTTATCCAAAAAAATCCATATGCCCGTACTTACCTATACTAGATCATATCTACCAAACGTAAAATTTTCAAGTACCTAATAATTAATTGAATAGTGGTATCTCCATTAGACACGCATTATTATGCCCTGTGACTTGTGAGAATGACCCACCTATCAAATGGAGATATCATTAGGATTATTTTTTGCTAAATAGCATAGGGTGAAAAATAAACGGAAGATCAGGAATTTTAACATTTTATTCCAAATTATAATTAGATGAGATTATATATTTTTAATTTTATTTATAATAAAATAATAATAATCTTATATATACCTATATGAAAATCAATTGATGTTCCTTAGTCCCTAAAAAGTAGCGTTTTATATACCTATATATACATAGTTTACTAATATATACACGATATCAATCTTATTCAATAATTGAAATGATAACTTATTTACTAATCACTACAATAAAATTACCTACTCGAAATAAATATTTTTCGTAAAACGAGAGCGTTTGGCGGGAAAAATTGCGCGCGTCCACCCCGTCTGAAGGCCGGTAGCCGTATGCGTTTCGGCGCCCGCGCTAGATTTTCTATGATTATTTGGCCCAAATATTAAATTTTCATATAAAATGGTCGAAATAAAATAAAATAAACTTTGAGAGTGAAGCATATATATATTCTCTATAATTAAATGTAAGATTTACTTTCATGGTTGCAAAGGCAAAGAAGTTGATACACGATCTTATATAAAGCTACTCTTGTAAAACACTCTTGTTTTTATCGTAATAAACAATTTTTAATTTTTTTTAAAGCTACAGAATTAAAGACCATGAATCAATGTGTAGCATACAATTTTTTGAAAATTTTGTGATGCCATTTGACGGAGCTGATAGCTGTTGAATAACAGTATTTTCAAAGAAATAACGTCAGTACAGCCTTAAGAACTCTATTAAGTAGGAGGGTTCCCAGGACCCAGTCCTACCACCTTTTTAATAATAATGTTATTTAAGTACCAAGTTTTGCAAAGTCCACCTAGTTGCTTAGATATACCTACTTAGTAGGCGCAATATATCGCTGCACACGGTGCAATACAAGGGGAAATCAAGCCGCCTGTTATACGCTCTCTGATGTCGCACAGCGCACTCACGGGCAGGAGACGCCGCGGGCAGTCCTGGTCCCCATTTTACTGCAACGCAGGCAGCGAGTGTTTACTACTGTGATAGGCATATTCTTTCCAACCGTACTATTCTACCGAAAGGCCGTAATTGTATATCATTGTGGTAGCCGATTGGTCCAAATCTTATGCAGTGTAGGATGCACTTAGAAGGAGTTCTAATTCCGGGCATAGAAATACCCCTATGATATTGAATAGAAGTAGGCGTTGTTTTGCGGAAATCTATAACTAACAAGACTGATTTATTTGTTTTGCTATGATCCGCTACTTGAAAAGAATCTGTAAGATCCAATATACAGGAACTGCACCGTCCACATGAGACACCTACAATTCTTCCAACACTTTCTTCAACGCACGATTCACCCAGACACCGGAACCATCCTCAGGAGATGTTGACTTCACAATGCGAAATTGCAGAGACCATTCTGTATGATTGGTCTCTATCTATGAAAGTAGGTATTGTAAGTAGGTATGTGGTGTTTCATGTAGGCGGTTTTCCTGCATATTGGACCATACAGATCCTTTTCAAGTAGCGGATTATAGCAAAGCAAATTTATCTGTCTTACTGATACACCTGTGACTTTTCGAGATTGTGTGCGTTTTAGGAAACTTAAAATCACTTAAGTACTTAACGATGTTCGAAAAAAATTTGAGGATGCCTGCATGCCTGAGTGTTCACCATTGCCACCACAATGGTCACAAAAGGTGTGCGAGGCCCGCTTAACTCGCACTTCGCCTGCGTAGTGATTAGTGAACTATATGGCCAAAAAA
Source organism: Coenonympha glycerion (assembly GCA_963855885.1). Taxonomy (NCBI): domain Eukaryota; kingdom Metazoa; phylum Arthropoda; class Insecta; order Lepidoptera; family Nymphalidae; genus Coenonympha; species Coenonympha glycerion. The sequence continues at coordinate 4,186,317 of OY979631.1, forward strand.
AATAAACTTTAGCTCAACGGTTTGCTTGTCTTGTCATTTGTTGTTACAGTCTTCTAGAGATTTTCAAAGACCAGGGGCCGTACCACCATCTCTTATAGCAGTATTAAAGCAGTCCAAGATTTAAACCGCTAGATGAACCCTAAGCCTACATTGCGCACATCAAAAACGTCCACAAACATGCTGAGTGAGCGCTCTCAGCATGTCGTAGTAGTGTGATTGTGTGACAGAGAACGCTAGTGCATATTCGTATAAGAGTAAATGAGACGTCGTTTATTATGTCGCTGTGTGTGTAAGATGACAACGTGTTGCACGCAAGGCAAAAACGTGGACGTTTTTGAAGGCTTAGGACTCATCTTGCGTTTTAAATCTTTGATTGCAGTAGGTATTATTGTAATATTGTTTTGACATTTTTATACAATGTCAGTATGAACATTTTAAAACAATATTATTGTACTGCTTTAAGAGATGGTAGTACGGCCCTTGAAATCCATGGTCAAGTCATGTCTAACATTTGCTGAGGTAGGTACTCCAAGTAGGGTCATATTATATCTTGAAACGTCGAGTTGCTCTATAGGTACTTGCTTTACCACAGTCCACAGATGAATCAAATGAGTATTTAAAGAAAATTCAAAGATTCAGACAAGTAACTCTTCTGCCATCTTCTGCTTTAGAGAGTTCAGTTTAAGCTAAAGAGTCTTCCTAATGATATTATAAACGCGAAAGTTTGTAAGTATGGATGGATGGTTCTTTGTTACTCTTCCATGCCACAACTACTGAACCGATTTGGCTGAAATTTGGAACATAGATAGCTTATAACCCGGGTTAACACATAGGCTTTTTATCCCGTAAAAATCCATCGTTCCCACGGGATTAGCGAAAACCGAAATTGACGCGGGCAGAGCCGCGGGCAACACCTAGTTCTTTACAAGACTACCCTCATCAAAATGGCCAAAGGAACTCTAGACCTCAGTACTACAGACGTACAAAACAGTAGCCTCGTGGGCTCAGTAGTAAGCATGTTTTATAGCCCATCACGAGGTCAGAGGTAAGATTATACACTGAAATCCGTATTGATTTTAGTGGCTAAAGTATCAAAGAGCAAGTTTTGGTGAACCCAGTTATCACTATAATGGTGAAATAATGATCATTAAAGCTGCTAGGACATTAATAGGCTGATGATGATGACAGTCTTATTAAATTTCAAATTCCCGTATCAGTGTAGCAGGCGAACTAATTATCTAAAGCTATCAACACTCACCTCCTTATCTCAAGTTGCCGACAGCCGATAAAAAGCTACTCCAAAAAGTTCCAAAAACAAGAGTCACCAAACAATCACTTGAGTACGTCAACTTAAAAACACATTAGGCCGCAGTTTTTGTTGCACGTGTCGTGGGAACTGCGTTAAGTTGAAAAAATGCTTCGGATAACTCGAAAGACGTCTGAACCCCGCGAAGGCTAGGCGAAGAATGCGATTTGTCACACTCGCGGGTGCCTAGCGCTGCGCAGGAGTTGATATGGCGCGTACCGAACCAACTTGGTTAATTTCTTTGCTGATAACGCAAAAGCACATAAATATAAGTGTTTGTTTGCACTAAAACTTTATTTATAGTTACGTAAAATCGATTCGTGGTTTTATCGGGCCGGTTTATATTACGGTGATATTCTATGCATATTTGTTTATTGAGTAAAGTCCAGGTTTCATTCAAACTGTACCAAGAAAGCAAAAGCTAGTAGGAATAGGATTTTTTATAGTTAAGAACGAAAGCAAGGAAATGGAAAAAATATAATTTACATAGTTTTTTTTTTAGTTTTATATCAGTACAGTGCCAGGCATCAGCTCCTTCTTTCAAATCCAAAGTTTTTATTGAATCTTTACAAACAATAATTATGTAGGTATGTGTACAGTTAGGGATCTTATCTAAAGTTAGCGGAGGCGTGATAATCTATGTTGATTACCCATTGACAATTACGTGCTAAAACTTTACATATTCGATTATGTTTTCTTTGTTTATTTTGTCACCATATTATGTACAAGTCATTTTGCCCAATAACCAACATACTTAAACACGCCATTATGATTTTGGAAGTCGGTTAAAAAGTATGGCGAGGGCCTTAGTTTTAAAGCTGAACAGGCTCGAATTTCAACGGACGCTACATTTTTTTATTTAAGTTCAAAAAAATGTCGACATGTCAATTCTCATTTGCCAGCGATAATTTACTTCTATGAACATTTGAAACCAACCTATAATGGTCGTTTTTAGAGTTTTAAAATTTTTGGGGAAGACAATCTTGGAAGAAAAAAGGTCATTGGGGTAAGCAATGAAACTAGGATGGATTCCAAAGAATACAGAATAGAGATACAAAATTTAAAAGCGTTTTGTAGCCTCACTAAAATAAGATTAAGATCTTCTAAGACGGAGAAAGAAAGTTGAAATTCAAGAAAATACAATGAAATAAAAGATAGGTAAGGTACTTTTAAAATTATCAATGTTATCCTGCATGGACCGAAATAGTAGATTGTGCAATAAGAGCATAGTGCAATCCATTTTATCACCGAGTTAAATACTCTGCTTTTCGCTTTTTAACCGACTTCAAAAAAAGGAGGAGGTTCTCAATTCGACGCATGTTTTTATTGCGAGAAAATTATAAATTTTTTCTAGAAAACATCACATTGTGCAAGATGCATGTTGGTCCTATATATGTAGAGAATAGAGATCTATCAAGGATTAAAAGGCCAGGAATCTAGAGCTGCCTATGCTAGAGGGAATGTTGTATCCTACTTATGCACTTGTGCATTAAATGCAGTTTTATATAGCTTCCGATTGCATAAGGGAGGACATCAAATAACGTTACTCTTTTTTTTTTCCGGTGAAGCTATCTGCGATCAGTCGACAGACTATAAGCAAATTTGATAAAATATACAGTTGACTTTATCAGAAGAGAAGACGGTACGGTCCTCAAGTCTGTACGGTATCGAGCACATTAGCCCGCTTAAGTCGCTTTCTCTGTTCCATGGTTAACAAGCTATTTGCCAGAGGATTAGGGTGCTTTAAAAGGCGATCCCGGTGTTTTGCTACATGTTTATTGATTTCATCAATGACAGTGGGCATTCCTAAGTACTCGTGGATTTCGGTGTTGCGTGCAAACCAAGGAGCATTAGCGATAGTTCTCAGCATGCTATTCTGGGCTCTTTGTATCACCAGAATGTTTGATTTACTAGCGGTTCCCCATATTTGAACACCGTAAAGCCAAATAGGTTTGAGGATTGAAGAGTACACCATTATTTGATAACGTTACTCATAAAATAATACGAGTGCACGGATGCAAAGATCATCACTGCGATTCCCATTCATGCTCCGTAAGCTGTTATCATATTATAGTCACGCGTCCTCTACACGCAGTGCTCTGTGTTCTGCCCAATCACCTCTGTCACGCGAGCTACACTGTACACTAAAGGCCACTTCTCTAGCAAGGTTACAGGGACGTCCTTCGTCCATTTTTAGGGTTCCGTACCGCAAATATAAAAAACGGAAACTACATAGGGCGTTTTTGTTGACCGTCTGGCCGACTTATGGCCCTTTACTTCAGAGTTAAGACAAAGAAAAGGTAAGACAAAGAAAAGGTTCGATACCCGACATGGAACAAAGGGATTTCATTTTTAGGTTTTTCACGAATCCCCGTCCCCCACAAACTCAAATTTTGTAAAAATTCAAAGATAATCTCGATTTTCAAGCGAACCGGTTTGCTTATAGCGTGATGTATTAAATAATACAAAATCTTACACAGTTTAAAGGCTTACATTAGGTATTGTATGTGACGTCTGACGTGTGTGTACTCTTCCACACTAAATTACTGAACCGATTTGGATGAAATTCGGAATTGAGATAGATAGTATAAGAAAAATAGTTCTTGGTTCTCGCAGGATTGTTAAAAAAGCTCATATTTGATAAGGTATGAGCAGAAGCGCGTAGGGTTAGCCGCGAGATGTACCTACGTAGTGAGCTGCCATTTTGGGTCAACTTATTTGCCACTTACGTATAGGAAGGTTTATTTCTGCTTACTAGGCACAGTAAACAAATAATCTCTAGGTCGTATTTCCCAATTTTATCGATACTTTGTAAGTAATTCGTATAGTTACAAAGGTCGTGCTTATAAAATGAGATCACACGTTAGAAAACTGTGTGTTTTCACACGTGGCCACTAAAGTGTACTTTATAAGTGCTCGATGTTTGCTTTGGTACCTATGTATTTGTCGATGTGCATTTATCTACGACTTACGAGCCTCTACGGGTCTGTCAATAAGAAAATTGACTGTTTTACCTTTGTAAATAACAGTCAATCCAAGCTAAGCTATGAACGCATCTGTATCTTGGCAAAATTATCTGAAATATTTTTTGTTTTCAGATAGGAGGCTACAATCGATAGAATGGCTCTGTATTGTGTTATTTAATATTTCGGAATTCATAACAACATTATTGGGGTCGTGGGTTCGAATCCCACAACTGGAAAATGTTTGACTTTTGAGTAATAAAAATGGCTGTTTTCCAGTGGCTAGGAGTTTTCCACATTATAAGTATTTACGAGTATGTACATTGAAATATATTATATTATATATATTAATCAGTTCCCCCGTATCCATAAATCAAGCTATTGCTGACTTTGGGGCTAAGGTTCGATGGTTGTAATATCCTGATTATTTCTACGTTAAGAGGCATGTGATAGGTCAGATAGGTGTGCCTACGAAATTCAAATTTTACATGGTTGATTTCGCCTTAAATGATAGACATTAGAATCCCCTGTTGCTCTACTTTGTATAAGTAAATCAGTATTGAAGCAAAAGATTTAACCACTTCGATTGCTATCTTGCAAAGTGCAGGCGCTGCATTTGGTTTTTTGTTTTACACCGATACGTATCGTGTTACAAATAAATAGCAAATGTTAAAAAAAAACAATGAATAATATGAATAACTTACCAAATTCCAGTTTCTAATACGAGATCGATCGTTTCCGGTAGTTCTAATCTAAAACCTGAAAATAAAACAAATTTTAAATTTTAATTACGTAAACTGAAAATACGTATGTTTGTATTTAGCGGCCAAACGGTTCCAGGACAAACTAGTTTAGGCTAGTTCTTCCTATTCCCGAGCTCACTTCTTCACAGTTCACACCTTCTGTCGATCGTAATTATAACATGACATTTTCATCATTAATACACATACAAAAATTTTTGTTTTTATTTAGGTGTGAAATAAACAAACGATTAATTATTCATGTGTTTATTTCACAGGCTCTATGAAGAACGTAGATAAGTTGTACCTACAGTATAAGGCTGCAGGGAGAAGTTCCTGAAGGAAGGAACAGAAGTCCCTGCGCCAGAGAGGTCGTCACCTCCCTGGCGCAGGGGACGCGCGCTCGGATTCGAATGGGAGGTCGCGGGTTCGATTCCCGCCACGGGCCACTTTGGAATTTTATAATTTCTAAATTGGCTCAGGTCTGGTCTGGTGGGAGGCTTCGGCCGTAGCTAGTTAGCACCCTACCAGCAAAGACGTGCCGCCAAGCGATTTAGCGTTCCGGTGCGATGCTGTGTAGAAACTGTTGGGGGTGACTTTACTTACCCCTTCAAAGTTACTACGTTAACATCTTCGGCTGCATCATCACTGATCACTTACCATCAGGTGACATCGCAGTCAAGTACTAACTTGTATAGAGTAAAAAAAAGGTGCCAAAGTCATAAGTTAAGTAAGACTTAAGTAAGAAGTATTTTAAAAGCATAAAGTAATAAAGATAGGTATTAATTACAAATCCTCCTTACAATCAGCTTTAATTACTTTCCGTGCAAATTGTAGGCCGTGTAGTTCAGCCTAAGAATCAAATCTTTCTAATTATGAAGCCGATTATAATTACGAAAATTAAGTCCCTAGGGTCTCAGGTCTATAACTTAAGTAGTCTATGGGAATTATGAGATAGTTGAGAGGCAATATAGCGTCTGTGGCTTATTTAGTTATCGGGTTATACTTATAATAAATTTATCTTATACAGACTGACACAAATAAAACTTAGTGTGGAGAAAATTTCTTCCAATCGTGTCCATGTTTCTGAACAAAATTATAGATGAAAAAAACCCCAAAAACATGACGTTTAAATTTAAAAGTTAATGTATAAAATATAATGGCTTTTACAGACAGACAAATAAAACTTTATATCGAGATTATTTTTCCCAATCGAGGTTTTGCTTTAAATTTTAAAGTTAGTCTTAATAGTTTCTTAGTTTATAACCCAGTTCGAGTTGCTAACTAATGATATAGAATCAGCCTAGTCTATGCCTAGTCTGTATTTACCACAGACTAGAGAATAATAACTTTATATTGACTATTTGCTATGGTTTAAGAGCCGTGTTTACAACATACGAGTGCGTACGTCATACAGTTACGTAGGTTCGCTTATGTAAAGCAAACAGTCGAGAGTGCTCTCTTCAAAAGGTATTTACTGCGCATCCGTGGAGCGTCGTTTCCGCCGCACCTGGCCGATGCTTAATGGATTCTTATTACTCGCCTAAGACCCGGTTTCCACATAAGCAGAGCGGAGCGGAGCTATGTTTGAGTAACCAATCAGATTTCGTCTTTTTGACATCTCCTCTCTCCTCAGGTTCGGAGATTTGGTGGAAACCGGGCCTTAAACGTTGCCAGTAAATATTAAAGAAACTTGTTAAGCTTACAAAAAGACAAAGGGCTGCTGATGTTTAATATAGGTACCATCAACACAAAACCAAATTACTAAGTACTAGTATTTTTCATTTCTGCTCCACTCCTATTTATTGGTCTAAGCGTGATGTTATATCGATGGCGAAGTACCAATGTCCAATAACTTCTAACTTCCGGAATAACACAAAGTGGAGAAAACGTTTAATTTCCTTATAAAAAAAATTAGTTAGAGGGTATTTCTTGAATTAATGCTGTTACAATTGACAATGAAGTTCGGAGGTTACACCATAACATGCTTAAGTATTTGATCTTTAAATTAGAATTTATAAAAAAAATGAATTTCATGAAAAATAGCAAATAGGAAGTATTAGCACTTCGCCATCGACAAAGCCATAGAGTATATAATGAATATAGGAAGCCTATTATAGCATTCCTCCATAAATGCACTATCCAACGTAACGTCGTATCACTCGTACGATTTTTGCAGCGCGGCTGGTGACTTGCCGCACGGCTAAAATCGACCCGTGTAAATCCGGCTCCAGAATGATTTTTAGCGTGTTTTCAAAAAAAAATTCTTACCGTCTGCAATTATCCTTTGTATAATACTCGCCATGTCTTTGACTTCGGCTGCGTAGAAATTCTCTCCTGCATACGGAGTTATACCTAAATCTGTATAACGATAAGGTTCATTATTATTCTGCAACTTTAGCAAAACTAAGTAATAGGTAACTCTACCTATAGTAGGTATGTTATTTTTGTACCACCACATTATCCACCTAATATTTCCACTGCAGCATCAGATTGGAACTAATTATCTCAATATTAGGTATATGTATATATTAAAATCTCTGATTATGAGTAACCTTTTAGACTTTCGGAGACAATTTCAATTCTTAAGACATAGGTACATTTAAGTTTGACTCAGAATCATCTTCTTACACTAAGAACTTGTCAAAGGGGCATTTAAAGAAGTATTTTGGACTGATATTAAGGTTACAACAAGGGTGTTCACATACTAAAGAAGATAGGACAGTTGAAATAACAATGGGCAGGAAACATGACAAAAGGCGGCAGGATAAAATGGACCAAAATCGTGAAGAAATGGCAACCACGCGATGGCAAAAGGAAAAGAGAATTAATGAAGGGCCAATTTGGACCAGCCCCTAAGATTATGTAAAAAACGTATTCATCGTTATTGTAATCGTTTTACAATTGTGCCCGTTGATTGGTTCCCCGATTTACATCAACCAATCGGGGGTCAGAATTTGCTAACGATTGCGATAATGATGAAAACGTTTTTCTTATCAGATTCAGACCCCAGAAAAGCAAATATCAGGCAAGAATGAAAGCAGCCGGAGAAGGCCTATGTGTCATAAGAGACGCTGATAACTAAACCGGGAAACTCGATATGCTAGATTTTATAATATTTAAAGTTGATTGTAACATAAGATTTTTTTTTTACTTTAGTTAGTATCAGCAATACAGGTACCTAATCTTTTGCCTTAAAAATATAAGTGTGATAAATAATAATGTTTGGGTACATTGCATCATAACCACATATACTAATCCTTTTTAATTTGTATGGAGTTGTTATTAATTATCTTTACACCACTCTGCCATCGTTATGACGTCATGAAGGACGGCGATGGCTCTCTGGTTCCGGTTTCTTTAGAATGAAGTTTTTACATTGAAACTGCGTCGTATTTTTCTGATGTCTATTTCCCTGTCTGTGTCTAATAATAAACCCATTATTCGGTAATTATAAGACGTAAACATTAATATATATATAGCTACTCGTGCTGATTCACTGACTGACTGACTGATTATCACCTCTCCTGAACAATTTTGTATGAAAATTTTTTTTTTCACGGATGGGGTCTTATAGAAGAAAAGAAATCAATCCGAGGAAAAATACGGAGAGAGCTGATGATTGAGGATTTCGAAGACAGGTGAAGAGCACGGGGAGGGTATAAAAGATAGGTGGGGGGTGCTCGACCAAATGTCATTCGAAATGTCATCCAACTGCCAGTGAGCTGAAAAAAAATTCAAAATGGCGGATTCAAAATGGCCGCCATACGAATTTCGCCAATATCTCAGAAAGTATAAAAGATGGAAGAATGGTTTCCTGACAAGACGTGATCAGGACCCGAAGGTCTATTTGACGGATAGAAAAAAAATTCAAAATGGCGGAATATATTTTCCATAGCAAATGTATGGGGAATGTTGAAGAGACTAACAGTTGGTAATTATGCAAGGTTGTGATGCGGTTTTTCGGAGAGTTACTAGAGAAAAATATGGAGAGAGCTGATGATTGAGGATTTCGGAGACGGGTGAAGAGCACAGCCAGGGTATCGAAGATAGGTGGGGGGTGCTCGACCAAATGTAACTCGAAACGTCATCCAATTGGCAGTTAGCTGAAAAAAAATTCAAAATGGCGGATTCAAGATGGCCGCCATACAAATTTCGTGTTGTTCTATCTCGGAAAGTATAAAAGATAAGACAGTGGTTTCTTAGCAAGAGATGGTCAGGAGCTCAAGTTCTACGGGAAGCATGGAAAATAATTCACTGTGGCGGAATTTATTTTTCCATGGAAAATGTACATACTATGAGAAGAGACAATGTTCTAGGATTTGGATTATGATTGAGGAGCACGATCATGGTTTTAAAGATAGTTAAGGGATGTTCGTATAAAAAATACGCTGAACCTCATCCGATGAGGTTCAGCGTATTTTTTTATTCGAACTGACCTTAACTATCTTTAAAACCATGACAGTGCTCCTTGGTAAGTTTTTCAGCTCACTGCCAATCGGATTTCAATGGGCGATGGAGATGACGGCGATACCTTTATGGGCGGGAAGACTGCACGCGGGCCACATGTGGCCCGCGCACACACGCGCCCTACTAGTTACTACGTATGCCTGCATGATTATTATCTAATACTGTCTAGTCATACTTAGTTTGTCCAAAATTATTTGTTTGCGAAATAGTGCCTAATGTAATTTTTCACACCCAATAAATAATAATACGGCCTTGAGCATCGTACTCGTACTCGTACATCTACTTAAATCTCTTGTCTCACAAAAAAGTTTGGGGTCTATTCAAACACAACACGATGCAAAGCAGAGCAGGATAACGCACTAAAAGCGGAGCAGCAAACGCCTTGAGCAATTAGTATTATAGAATAGGCAAAAACTCCTGAGATTGCAGCACAACATTAATTCTGTCTCATAAAAAGCTTAAGGTCTACTCTAACACAACAGGTTGCGGCAGCAGCACAATTGCGAGGCAGGAACAGCACTATTCCGTACCATGACTAATTTTTGCCTTCTCGATCGGGTCTGCTTTTGCATTGCTGTTAATTTATTGCCGCGTCATCCTTTATTCCTGCACTATTACTACGAGTGCGTTGCTTATTCTTACGAAATAATTTTCGAGTTGGCTCTAGCAAAATATTCGTGTCATTTTGAACTTATTATTTTTCTAAATACTATATGTATACCGAAAGTCACATGGTTTTTAAACTTACTAACTGATGATAAAATTGCAAATTCACACTAATAGACGTATCGCGGAATCATTTCTCATACAAAATGGCTCTTTATAAAAAAGAAATGTTTATTCTTTCATTTTTCTTGTGTAAAGGATACAATTTAGCATATCTAATAAACACGTGGGGTGGTCGGGCGGCGGCGGCGCGGGCTGGGAACTCGGCGTTACGGCACGCAGCGTGTAAGCCCGCACGTACTCTTTGCGCAGGTCGTGAAACCGCGAGTAGTATGCAGGCAAGGTCAGGTCTTTGCTGCATGCTTCTGGATGCAGGCATTGTCTGGAAAAGGACAAAGTCAATTAGAACTCAAACCTGAAGTGTAAAATTTAAATCCACAAACCCCCCTAAAATAATAAGCTCCTGAGTCCTGATATTCTACCGTGAAATTCGCAATCTGTTGTGGTTTCGGAATGATGTGTGACAACTGTCTGGCAAACCTAAAACATAGAGCTGGGCTGTTGGGAACTCCCCACAATGGTTCCCTACAATGTCAAGTATTTTGCAAGTATGGCAGGCTATTATAGCTAAACCCTAGTCATTCTGAGAGTACTGAGAAGACCCTTGCACAGCTTCAGTATCATATGATATAAAAGGGGGTTGAAAGAAGATGAGTTTTTACACAATCCGTTGTCATTGACAAATAATTTCAGTCACCGCGAAGCAGTATCAAGGCTTTTAGAAGTTAATTTCAAACCCTACACAAAATCAGAGGGTAACAAATGCTTAGCTAGCAAGTTGTCACATGCTGCTGCTGCGGCTCTTTGTGTTGTATTTGATTATACCTTTATGTTCGTACGATTATATCTATGTACTTAAGAGGCAGATTAAACCTTTATTATAGTACAATGCAGTTTACAAATTTAAATTATTTGATAACTCTGTATCTAATATCTACAAAAGTGATATAACTGATAAAATACGTCACAAAGAGATTTTCTGCTCTCCGTTTTCAATTGGTGCTATAAAAATATTTTCATTTATTTCTTTTATTTAGAGGTCATGTTGTTATTAGTGATTTACCTACCAAAACGGTTGTCATCTAGGTATTTACATGAAAATAGTCCAAAGTTTCGTAGAGATATACAAGGTGTGGGCCCTAACCTTTTAAGTCGATCCTAGAAACACATTAACGTGATAAGTAGTCCCAATTATTTATGTTATTTAAATAAAAAAAATATTATTTCATTCAGAAAAACAAAATTTAGCAACCCCTGTGACATCAGCAAACCTCATGTCATTTTCATTATTCCCAGTTTATTGATATTGAATCAGCTGTTTTTAGGGATGTCACATAAAATTTATGGTACATTTTTAAACTCTCTATAATACTCTCAGGATATGAGCTACACTTCTTGTGATATTTTCTCCTGCATCTTTACATCGTTCTCTACTTTAGGCTTTCGGCTAATTAGGGCAAGTAACCTACACGTTGTTCTCGGGAACTATCTATGACTTTAAAGGAGATGTTTCAGATTGGGCTAGGTCTTGTACGTTATCTTGAAAAATTAAGAAAAATCTGTTGTTCACGGGAAAAATAAAATTGTTTACTTAAAACGAATAATTTCGTTGTACAAATTTTTTTTTTTCATTATTTAATATATGATCGATTTTCAATATGGCGTCGCTGGCGTCGTACGATTTGACATAAACCACAGCCATAAAAAAATCTAATCTAAAAAAATAAAAAATCTTTCAATAGTTGACAGTCAAATGTCAATTCACAATGAAAGACATATTACCGCCATGTACTTGTTTTGTACAACCGAAAAAAGCCATTTTTAAAGAAAATAAATAGGAAACAACTGTCTTTTGTGATCGGGGCTATACCTACCTAAGTACTATACTGAACATAGTCCTGGCCCAGGGCTCATACATTGATGAAACGTTTCCTTTATAATATAAACTTTAATTAAATTCACTGTCTCTACCAAATTTTCAGCGGAACTGGTTCTGATATCTAACGACAACAAAATAAAACTGGTACACTGGAAAGTTCAACGAACTCGTTGAATTCTAAAGGGTTCTACTTTCGAGTAAAATACTAAGATGGATTCTGGTATAATTTTATTGTGCTATAAGTGTAGATCATAAAAGGTAAAATTAATATGCTAATTTCTATTCTGTGTATTACAATTTACTTTTTTGTTATAGTGCTTCACACACTAGGTATAATTACAAATTATAAATGTATCAAAATTATCGCTGCCAACGGGATTCGAACCCGCAACCACCACCTGTCGCGAGTGGCCGCTCTACCGATTGAGCTATGGAAGCGAATAATGGCGTAAAGTTGGTGGAACCGTAGTTTCCCAATAGATGGCTCCGTAGTCTGCCTATGACTGGAAAACAATGTGTATCGAAATTATCGTGTCAGCGGTATTCGCTATGGATATGAAAACACGGTAAAAGTAAAACTTTTGAGGCCTTGGCTGCTCTGACGAGCGCCTTTCACTTTATCCCTACTCCGCGGCCGACCGTCACGCGACATGCAACACACAGATGAAAAAGTTTGAGACGATCTAATAAGAGTTTCACTTTAAAAACGAAGATACGTATCTATCAAAGTATAATGCGTATTCAAATCCAGTAAGTACGACACGGGCCGCGGCCTTACAAACCGCGAAATAGAACCAAATATGGTAGGTTAAATACCTCAAGTTTTGTAACATCGGAGCTGGTGATAACCTAACTGCGTTGCGCATGCGTTTAACGAATATATCATGAACCGCAAAGAAATATTACACAAATTGTAATGCCTCAAAATAGCTGCAATTTGCGGTCGGTTCACGCGCAACACGGTAGTAATCGGTGGTAATCTTTTGGCGTTTTTTAGGGATCCGCAACTGTTATTTTGATAAAGTAAACTATGAAATTAGCAGGACAGATATAATAACAAATTATCATTGTTAGGGTTCCATACCAAAATGGTAAAAATGGAACCCTTATGGTGAGACTTTCTCCGTCCGTCCGTCCGTCCGTCCGTCCGTCTGTCACACTCGATTATTTCAGTAACTATTCAAGCTATCGACTTGAAATTTAGAATAGTTATAGGTAGTAGTGACCCGACGTCATAACAATCGTAAAAATTTGAAAATTGTTTTTATTTTTATTTAAAAAGGGGGGAAAACCGGGTCGACAAAATTTCAAAATGAGATAACAATATTGAGTGGGGTATCATATGAAAGGGCGTTACTTGTGTATTCTAAAACTAATTTTTATTTATTTTTATACCTGATAGTTTTTGATTTATTGAGCAAACTGTCGAAAAAAATACCGTCCCCCCCCCTTATCTCCGAAGTTTACCAATCGAAAAATCTGAAATAATTATGATCAATAGAAGTTAACGTATATTTTACAGGAAAAATAAAATCAACTCGCTGACTAATATACTTTTTTTTGATAATAACAATAATCCGCCAAAAACAAAGTTACGTTTGCGGTTTGCCAACAAAAGTACCTACATGTAAATTATACTCGTAAATTCATGAACAAAAGTGATTCTTTCAATGTTATGGAACTTGTTACTGTTACTTCTTTTATGGTATGGAACCCTCGATGCGCGAGTCCGACTCGCACTTGGCCGGTTTTTTTTTAGGAACTTTGCTTTCTAGCAAAAAGATAAGCAGTCCTTAGCTTTTTTATATCATGGTATAATAATCTTTGTTAGCCGAATATAGAAAAAAATTAAAATCTTGACTTTTCACATAGGCCCAATTTACAGGCTCCCTCAAAAATCATAATTGCAAATTAATTATTACAAGTATAGTACCTAGGTACTCAATGACATATTATACCACTTTATTATTCTGTTATTATTCTGTTAATGAATATTTGACTCAGTAACTGTGATTAATAATTTATATAATGTTTTAATTTTTAAATATTTATGTTTTGATTATTAACTGTATGACATTAGAATTTTAAACTATGACATGTTTGTAATTTATGTTGCATACCATTGCATTGGTAATAATGGACTTAACAGCTTAGGTGTTAAGTCCATTTTGGTAATACACTGTGACACAAACTGTGACTTAAGAGTCCTGTGAACTACGATGTCTCCATACATTCGAAATACCAAATCATTTTTAATTCGTGCATATTTCGATCATGTTGTGGTGTTATTCGGATTCATATAGTAATAATAATCTATGGTCCTGGCTATATTTGGTTAGGAAATACTTCTTAAAACGAAATAACAATCAATTTTTATCAAAAAGTTTATAACTTTGGTCGAGTTCCATAATACCAAAAATTATGAATGAAAACTTAAGCTGGACCGTAAAAACTGTGCTCCTGAACTAATGCGACGTGAGATCATAGTGTTGTTTTTATTACAAAACAAATAAGCAGAAAACATGTCCTCTTTGACATAAAAATAAGCAAAAATAAATTCGTTTACAATTTCGTTTTACAAAAGTATTTCGGAACCAGATATGGCCAAGAGCATAGATTATTACTATATGAACCCGAATAACACCACAACATGATCGAAAATTGCACGAATTACAAATGATTTTGGTATTACGTTTGTATGGGAGACACCGTAGGTCAGATTGACTCTTAAAACGAAATAATTATCAATTTTTATCAAAATTTTTATAACAAACATTGGTCGAGTTCCGTAATACCAAAAAATATGAATGAAAACTTGTAACTTTCTTTTTAACTGGTGTTTTTTTTTAGCTGGACAATAAAAACTGTGCTCCTGAACTTATGCGACGTGAGATAGTGTTGTTTTTATTACAAAACAAATAAACAGAAAACAAGTCCCCTTTGACAAATAAAAATAAGCAAAACTAAATTCGTTTACAATTTCGTTTAACAAAAGTATTCGGAACCAAATATGGCCAGGAGCATAGATTATTATTACTATATGAACCCGAATAATACCACAACATGATCGAAATTTGCACGAATTACAAATGATTTTGGTATTACGAATGTATGGGAGACATCGTGGGGAAGCGGACTCTTAAGATCGTGTACCTACCTACCATCATTCTGTAACGTGTAGTTTGCAATAAAGACCATAAAATAACATGATATTTTAGATAAGTATTGCTTCTATCCAAATTCGATTATCCAAATGTGTATTGTGTAAGTATGTACAGGGTTATTTAAAAAATACCAAATCGTTCTTGGCCTGTATTTGTTTACATTTAAACTAACAACTTTTCTTCTACGACTTTTTATATATTTGATATTTTGAGAATTACTTATATAAAATATTCAATATTTTACAGAGAGACTCTACTTGTTCGTACTCTGTAATGCCTAAACATCGGCAAGAGGCAATAGCGCGGCGGCGCACGAACTCCGGCGCGAAACCGCAACAGTGTAATGTCACTTTACAGAAACTTTTTTATATGAAATAAATTAATACTGAATTTTGAAAAGTCGTTAAACAAAAATTATTAGTGTTAATGTAACCAACTACAAGCCGAGAGCGATTTGGCATATTTTATACAACCCTGTAAGTATATTTATGTTTCTTTAAACATAAGAAGAGTTTACCAAATACCGCTTCATAAATAAAATAAGGAGTAAGTAAGTAAGTTCATGTTTAAAAATACCTACACATGGAAGAGTAAACTAAAAATAAAAATATTCCGATTGTAATCAACTAAATTCTTTTTCATTCAAAAGGTATAAATAGACAGCGAACGATCATAACAACGATTGACGTAATTATTATACAAAAACTACCGCTCGAACATAATGCCAGACAATTTGTTTACCATGAAAATAAACGCGCCATTATGTACAGATCTGTTCTATCATTTGTTAAGGAAGGTTATGTTTGAACACAAAAGGATTCGATTTGTGGTATAGATAGATTCAACTGTGTGATATGATCTAACCTGACATCCTGTGTCAGCGATTAGTATGAAAACATTCGAAGGTGGAATGGATTCACGTCCTCACATCCTATACCTAACAGAAAAACGACGTTCTACTTACTTAATTACTAAAAGACTAAATTTGTAATAAAAAAAAAACAGTTTCAGAGCGTTTTTGATATAATTATTACCGACACATAAAAATTACAATTGCATCCATTGTAGTTTCCGATAAAAACTAGAAAAATTGAGATTTTGGATCAACTTTTAGGACAACTTTCTACGAGTATAGAGCATATTTTATCCAATCGTGTTTCTGCTTCAGCGCGATTTTACGTTAAAGAGTGAAGACTTAAAATACATAACGTTTAAATTTGATAGTACTCGTATCAATAATAATTGTCTTTATAGTTTTTACCCGCATGCTACTAAAATCGCTTAAAACGATCATTTATGCTGTTAAAACTCAGTTTTGTCTTCCTCTGTTTCCTAAGCCACCAGTTAGATACTTATTTGAATTTAGAACGAAACGAGGCTGCCCGCCGTAATTGGGTATTTGACTCCAATTTTTTTATTACTTTATTATAAAGTAGAATTAAAATAATGACGTGCACTGAAAGAACTAATTAAATCGATCAAATAACAAAAAAGTTATAAGCATTTAAAGATTTGTGATTAGACAGAGATAGCAACATGAAATTGTGACGTCACACCTTACCAATGCCATAGTAGCTTCGTGCGGCTTCATACAAATTTTCGTTTTGCGAGAAAGGGATAGAAGATCCCCCCACTCCAAAGTTTAAACGCCTGTAACTTTGTAAATCTTCGTTGATTTTAATATTTCTTTCACTGCACGTTATTACTTTTATCCTAGTTTATAATAAAGTAATATTTTTTATCAAATTCAAAAGTAGTGTAAGACCCAATTCATATTTTATTGCTTACAAAATATCGTTGCTTACAATTTACTGGATACTTTCATTTGGTCATTGCATCCTCAATTTTTTTACAACAACGCTATTTTAGGTGTTTCGGCCCTACTAGCCCGCAAAATTAAAAGTTTATTTAGTTTTTCGCAAATATTAGACTAACTAGACATTTGTAGGTTTAAGGCAATGGGTTTTGCGAACAAAATAATATTTAAATGCATTTTACTGTTTGTAATAAAAACTTTGCTCGAAATTTCCCATTCATCTCATATTGGTTCCCGAAAGTTTTTTTGCAGTTTCCCAGATTTAGAGCTATCGGGAACCAATATGAATTAAATGCGTATTTTTGAGTTAAGTTTTTATTAAAAGCATATTATAAAGGCATAAATGCTTTGCTCGCAAAACTCATAGCCTTAAGCCTACGATGTGTAATTAGCCCACAATTAGCGAAAAACTAAATGAAATTTGAATTTTCGCGCCCGGATGGTACCCACCTCGGCGCCATGCGTTTTCCACTTGATCAGTTTTGCGACAGGTTTATTGTTGTGAGTAGGTTATGCGTGTATGCTGCGTTACCTGAGCGGTGGCTGTCCGTCCGTGACGAGCCTGAAGAGCGGGGAGTGAGGGTCCACCTGCAGCGAGCGCACGAACTCGTCGAACTGAAACCAATACACGACCCTCAGTTTTATGTTCGCCTGGTAACCTAGTCTGTAGTCAGGCCCCTCTGAGGAGGAAAAATGAGAAAAAGAATAAATATAAGAACATTATGGCACCCATAGGTATTAAGTTAATAACATACCTACAGAATCGAATAAAACGTAGTAGGTAGCTACAATAATTATTATGGTATGCACAGACGGCTTACTACATGTTTTTAGTAAACACTCCGCTCAACAATACTCATTTACTTCATATTGGTTCCCGATAGCTCGAAATCTGGAAAACTGCAAAAAATTATCTTTCGGGAACCAATATGAGGCGAGTGGGAACTTTCGAGCAAAGTTTATGGGATGGATGTTTCAAAAACAATGGCTGTTTTAACGAAACCCTTAAGGCCTCTTAGGTTAAGGGGAATGGGTACCCTCCGGACGCAAAAATTCAAATTCTATTTAGTTTTTCGCAAATATAAGACTAACTAGACATTGTAGGTTTATGGCAATGAGTTTTGCGAACATAATACTTAAATGCATCTACATGTTTCTAGTAAACACTCCGCTCAACAATACTCATTTACTTCATATTGGTTCCCAAAAGCTCGAAATCTGGAAAACTGCAAAAAATTATCAGTATGAGGCGAGTGGGAATTTTCGAGCAAAGTCTCTATTTAAAACATGTAAATTCATAGCCATTAAACCTACAATATGTAGTCAGTCTAATATTAGCGAAAAAATTAGTAAAATTCAAATTTCAATCGCTGATAGAGCCGAAACAACTTAAAGACTAGGCTGGCTAGTGATAACTACAGTTAGTGGCTTGATAGGTATAGGTAGTTGGTGAATTTCTTGCTAGAAATTATCATCTCGATCCCGTTAAATCATCGATTCAGTTGTGACTTGTGATAAATAATATATGTATAAGCGCGTCCTAATTAGAAGTTTTTTGCCAAAGTTCCGGGAATCATGTATATTTTGTACCATACTGCAAAATTAAGTCATAGATTGCACTACCAACTTAAAAATAAGTTTATAATTAGATTTCATATAAAGTACATATTTCGTAGTTCTCGCAAATTATGTTGACAAATCGTTTTATCGACAACCTGCTTTTGCGCATAGAAAAGTAATTAATATTTTTGTGATTTTTAATTAGAATCCAATTCCAAAAATTTGAAGATTAATAGGCTTCATTTAAAATTACGACATACAGTTCCAGCATACTTTCGATAATCGTCGTACCTAACTCGTAAATCATAAAACATTCGTTGACATTTCGTACCAAATAAAATATTATAAAAAATTACTTTACTTGTTTTTAAATTAAGTTGTTATTTACAAACTAGAAGTAGGTAAGAACCAATGACGAAATACGCTACGCTAAGAGGACGGGAAAGGTGTGACGTTGAAGCCAAAAACTTCTCGGCACCGCTGACAGCACATACCTCTGTCGATTGAATACATTAGCGCCATTTTACAGTTTTGACAAAATGGAGAGTATACAAAGAATGTTTAACTAAACTGTGGTTACCTGATCGGTGAATACTAAGCTAAATGGTTGATACCACTCGTTGGTCATCATTACATACTCGTACATTTAGGAGGATGGAAAAAAGTAACCCTCCAAATTCAAATTTTAATTTTTTTTTCTCAAACAGTACACTTACACATCGTAGGTTTATTGTTATGACAATCGAACAATTAATATTGTAACATACCTACACATGTTTTTAATTAATTAAAAAGAACTCAAAATGAGGTGTCATTAATTACCTATTCATTAATTCCCAATTGTTCGAAATGATCATTCGGTAGTAAGTCGAAATCGGAGGTGTATACGGTTTTATAGCGTATTTTAAGCAGCTCTGATTCTATTATTTGCTCAACTATCATTGCAACAAGTCTAAAATATGTAGTGGTTGTACTGCTTGCGACAAAACTAAATAAAATTTGAATTTGGCGGGCTAATTTTACCCAACCATCCTAAAATAATTACCTTTGACATACTGTTCTGTAGCGCCATGTTTGACGATTATGTGTCCGTCAAAATTTGTTAACGCAACCAGTGTGCTGATTCTGTATCGTTCACTTAGTTAGTTAGTAACCCAAACTGCAGGGTTATTAACTAAGAAAACGGAGGCAAAAATCCTATTTTTGCCCAAATTACCAACCTAGGTTGGTATAGTATCATATCAGTATACCATGCTAGTTGCTATCTTGTACAAAAAGAATACAAAAATAGGATTTTTGCCTCCGTTTTCTTAGTTAATAACCCTGCAGTTTGGGTTACTAACTAACTAAGTGAACGATACAGAATCAGCACACTGGTTGCGTCAACAAATTTTGACGGACACATAATCGTCAAACATGGCGCTACAGAACAGTATGTCAAAGGTAATTATTTTAGGATGGTTGGGTAAAATTAGCCCGCCAAATTCAAATTTTATTTAGTTTTGTCGCAAGCAGTACAACCACTACATATTTTAGACTTGTTGCAATGATAGTTGAGCAAATAATAGAATCAGAGCTGCTTAAAATACGCTAAAAAACCGTATACACCTCCGATTTCGACTTACTACCGAATGATCATTTCGAACAATTGGGAATTAATGAATAATTAATGACACCTCATTTTGAGTTCTTTTATTAAAAACATGTGTAGGTATGTTACAATATTAATTGTTCGATTGTCATAACAATAAACCTACGATGTGTAAGTGTACTGTTTGAGAAAAACAAAATTAAAATTTGAATGTGGAGGGTTACTTTTTTCCATCCTCCTAAATGTACGAGTATGTAATGATGACCAACGAGTGGTATCAACCATTTAGCTTAGTATTCACCGATCAGGTAACCACAGTTTAGTTAAACATTCTTTGTATACTCTCCATTTTGTCAAAACTGTAAAATGGCGCTAATGTATTCAATCGACAGAGGTATGTGCTGTCAGCGGTGCCGAGAAGTTTTTGGCTTCAACGTCACACCTTTCCCGTCCTCTTAGCGTAGCGTATTTCGTCATTGGTTCTTACCTACTTCTAGTTTGTAAATAACAACTTAATTTAAAAACAAGTAAAGTAATTTTTTATAATATTTTATTTGGTACAAAATGTCAACGAATGTTTTATGATTTACGAGTTAGGTACGACGATTATCGAAAGTATGCTGGAACTGTATGTCGTAATTTTAAATGAAGCCTATTAATCTTCAAATTTTTGGAATTGGATTCTAATTAAAAATCACAAAAATATTAATTACTTTTCTATGCGCAAAAGCAGGTTGTCGATAAAACGATTTGTCAACATAATTTGCGAGAACTACGAAATATGTACTTTATATGAAATCTAATTATAAACTTATTTTTAAGTTGGTAGTGCAATCTATGACTTAATTTTGCAGTATGGTACAAAATATACATGATTCCCGGAACTTTGGCAAAAAACTTCTAATTAGGACGCGCTTATACATATATTATTTATCACAAGTCACAACTGAATCGATGATTTAACGGGATCGAGATGATAATTTCTAGCAAGAAATTCACCAACTACCTATACCTATCAAGCCACTAACTGTAGTTATCACTAGCCAGCCTAGTCTTTAAGTTGTTTCGGCTCTATCAGCGATTGAAATTTGAATTTTACTAATTTTTTCGCTAATATTAGACTGACTACATATTGTAGGTTTAATGGCTATGAATTTACATGTTTTAAATAGAGACTTTGCTCGAAAATTCCCACTCGCCTCATACTGATAATTTTTTGCAGTTTTCCAGATTTCGAGCTTTTGGGAACCAATATGAAGTAAATGAGTATTGTTGAGCGGAGTGTTTACTAGAAACATGTAGATGCATTTAAGTATTATGTTCGCAAAACTCATTGCCATAAACCTACAATGTCTAGTTAGTCTTATATTTGCGAAAAACTAAATAGAATTTGAATACCAACCTAGGTTGGTAATTTGGGCAAAAATAGGATTTTTGCCTTCGTTTTCTTAGTTAATAACCCAGTTAGGGTTACTAACTAACCAAGTGAACGATACAGAATAAGGCCCCAGTCCTTAGTTCTAGTTCGAACCGACGCCAAAATTAGCAACATCCGCTAGTACGAGCTCAGAAAATGCAGATACTGTTAAGTGGTTAAGCCTGTCCTGTAGCACAGGATACGCTTTAACTACTGGAAAAACAGGTGGTAGGAGTTTTTTGCAGTTCGTCCGGATGGGTAGATATAGTATCTACCCATCCGGACGGACTAGATATCTACTAGATACTGCCCTAGCACCTAGTGTAAGGTATTCTATCGTAAATAACACATACTATAGGTATAACAAGTTTTTATTGAAAATTATATTAAGCCCATAACACAAAGATTTGCTTTAATATGAACATTTTATGACATTAGTCCGAGTATCGGGTTTTTATTCAAAACATGTATCTACTCGCAAAATATGCCTAAATATTATGCCCGCAAAACTCATTGCCATAAACCTATATAACGTGTAGTAAATATAATATTTGCGAAAATCTAAATAAAATTTGAATTTCGCGGGCTTGCAGTGCCGAAACATCTTAAGGGCGATGGGTACCATCCGGGCGCGAAAACTCAAATTTTATTTAGTTTTTCACTCATAGTGGGCTAATTATACATCGAAGGCTACTGGCAATGAGTTTTGCGGGCACAAAATTTATGCATCTACATGTTTTTAACAAAAACTCTGCTCAACAATACTCATTTACTTCATATTGGTTCCCGATAGCTCGAAATCTGGGAAACTGCAAAAAATTATCTTTCGGGAACCAATATGAGATGAGTGGGAACTTTCGAGCAAAGTTTCTATTAAAAACATGTAGATGCATAAAAATTAGGCCCGCAAAATACATGCATAAATCTACAATGTGTAGTTAGTCTAATATTTACGAAAAACTAAATAAAATTGGAATTTCGCGGGCTTGCAGTGCCGAAACATCTTAATACCTTGCTGTCTATGTATACGTGATTGCATACATGCCCATAATGTTGACTAGTAAGAGAAAATCTCACTCTAGAGTCTAGATTATCGGAGATTTTCTTCATGACGGGATTTTTGTCACGCAAAAAAACCATTTATTTACTCTTTCGCCTCTAGCCCCCTACGCGAAAACTTTGTTTCAACAAACGCCTAAAATAGTAGATAGGTATGTACTATAGACGACCTCTATGATTTTTATTGGAGGATCATTATTCATAATGCAAACCAAAACGATAAACGCTCAATTTAACCGCGCAGACCACATAAAATTTAATTTATCCTAAATCCACACAAATAACGTACGGAGGTTACAAAAAAATAAAAGCGAAATGACGTACTTCGTAAAAAATAAATACCCCTATAATGATGATAAATTATTCGTAATTTAGGTACCTACTCCATACAAAACACGAATTGAAAGTTTGAAGCACAAAATAGGTATTTTAAAATCTGATTTCGGATATCGAAATAATAGATAGTGTTTGATTTTTAAGTGTGTTTTTGGACCACGGTAGCTACCTAATCTATAATAAAAAACCGGATGATTTTAAGGCTTTTTGTTGAAAAAACATGGAAGCACAAATGAGAATATTTAAAAATAAAAGTTTTTTTGGGTTCTCATATAGACATAGTGGCAGAATACATACCTAATAATATAGTACCTACAGGATAATGGTTTAATAAGAGGGCAAAACAACCATGGCGAGAGCATGGTGAATACGAAAATGAATCCCGTATTCCGGTCAGCGCGTCTGTCGTAGAAACAGAGAGTACCTATTTGGTGGGTGCAAGGCAAGCCCAACATAATTATACTCTTCGTTTCTCGGCTTGACAGAGGGGTATAATGCGACAGCCAGACATAATAATTATTACCATACCTAAATGTTATCGCTCAGCGCTCGCTCGTTTGCGAAATGAAAAAAGCCTGACAACAGCAGGACAAGCCGGACATCAATTGTTTCGGCCGGACACGCAATCAAAAAGCCTAACAAAGTAAGTCCGGCTTTATTTTGCACGCATGACAACGTTATGCCCATCTCTAGCAGAAAGTGTAACTCCAGTGATGAAGGAGGTTGTTGAGTGCAGTATGTCTGGCACACTCTAGAAAGTATAGCTCCAGTGGTGGAGGAGGGTGTTAGAGTGCAGTATGTCTGGCACAGGTGCGCGTGAGTTGTCAGGCTCGCTTCCCGGGGAACCAGTTCTGCCCGGCGGGGTCCGCTTGCGTAACCAGCGCTGGTTCGACGTCCGTTAGATGTATGATCAGGTGACGCTAGCTTTGATGCAGTACACTGTACATCTCCAGTAGAAAGTATAGCTCCAGTGGTGGAGGAGGGTGTTAGAGTGCAGTATGTCTGGCACAGGTGCGCGTGAGTTGTCAGGCTCGCTTCCCGGGGAACCAGTTCTGCCCGGCGGGGTCCGCTTGCGTAACCAGCGCTGGTTCGACGTCCGTTAGATGTATGATTAGGTGACGCTAGCTTTGATGCAGTACACTGTACATCTCCAGTAGAAAGTATAGCTCCAGTGGTGGAGGAGGGTGTTAGAGTGCAGTATGTCTGGCACAGGTGCGCGCGAGTTGTCAGGCTCGCTTCCCGGGGAACCAGTTCTGCCCGGCGGGGTCCGTTTGCGCAACCGGTGCTGGTTCGACGCCCGTTACATGTATTATCAGGTGACGCTAGCTTTGATGCAGTACACTGTTCATCTTCAGTAGAAAGTATCTATAGCTCCAGTGGTGGAGGAGGGTGTTAGAGTGCAGCTGTGTTGGCCCAAAAGTAATCTGATTACAATTACAAATTACTGATTAATAATTATAATCAAAAGTTTTAATTACAATTAATTAATCATAATCAAAAATTTTGATTACAATTATTTAATCATTAATCGTAATCATTAATTTGATTACTTGATTACTTATTTTAAATACTTATTAAATTTATTGGAAGAGCAAAACCAACAGCTTATGCTGGGCAAAATTTAAAAAATATGGCCGCCATTTTGAACTTTTTTGTTATTGGACTGAATTACTTCAAAATCGAAATCTGACCGTAGCAACAAGTATTGAGAAAGAATATGGTGCCAAAATTTAAAAAAGTGGCCGCCATTTTGAACTTTTTTGTTATTGGACTGAATTACTTCAAAATCGAAATCTGACCGTAGCAACAAGTATTGGGAAAAAATCTGGTGTCAAAATTTAAAAAAGTGGCCGCCATTTTGAACTTTTTTGTTATTGGACTGAATTACTTCAAAATCGAAATCTGGCCGTAGCAACAAGTATTGAGAAAGAATCTGGTGTCAAAATTTAAAAAGTGGCCGCCATTTTGAACTTTTTTGTTATTGGACCGAATTACTTCAAAATCGAAATCTGACCGTAGCAACAAGTATTGAGAAAGAATATGGTGCCAAAATTTAAAAAAGTGGCCGCCATTTTGAACTTTTTTGTTATTGGACTGAATTACTTCAAAATCGAAATCTGACCGTAGCAACAAGTATTGGGAAAGAATATGATGTCAAAATTAAAAAAAATGGCCGCCATTTTTAACTTTTTTGCTATTGGACCGACTTACTTCAAAATCGAAATCTGATCGTAGCAACAAGTATTGAGAAAGAATCTGGTGTCAAAATTTAAAAAAGTGGCCGCCATTTTGAACTTTTTTGTTATTGGACCGAATTACTTCAAAATCGAAATCTGACCGCAGCAACAAGTATTGAGAAAGAATATGGTGCCAAAATTTAAAAAAGTGGCCGCCATTTTGAACTTTTTTGTTATTGGACCGAATTACTTCAAAATCGAAATCTGAACGTAGCAACAAGTATTGGGAAAGAATATGATGTCAAAATTTAAAAAAGTGGCCGCCATTTTTAACTTTTTTGTTATTGGACCGACTTACTTCAAAATCGAAATCTGATCGTAGCAACAAGTATTGAGAAAGAATCTGGTGTCAAAATTTAAAAAAGTGGCCGCCATTTTGGACTTTTTTGTTATTAGACCGAATTACTTCAAAATCGAAATCTGACCGTAGCAACAAGTATTGAGAAAGAATATGGTGTCTAAAAGACATGGCCGAAACTTGTATGGAGCTGTGCCCTGGAAAAAAAATACTTATTCATGGCCATCGACAAACCGCACGTCATATTAAAGCTTATAATTATGTCTTTACAATCGTTTAAGTTTTATGATCTGAAAACTTGCGAGAGACATAATATCAGCATAACAACTTGCAACAAAATTACTTAGGCGCATTTTGTTGCAGGTTGTTATGCTGATATTATGTCTCTCGCAAGTTTTCAGATTCAGACCTTAATTAATAAATATTAGTTATTATTTATTGACTTCTTAATTGATTCATTATTATTTTGAGCATACTACCAAGTAATTTTAAAAATCGATTTAAATAACTAAATATTATCATCATCGTCAGCCTGTTAGAGCCTACTAGTGGACATAGAGGTCTTCTCTCCCTTGACTTACGAGTATATCTTTAACTCAAAAATTTGTTTCAATTTACTTTAATGTTATGTTACTTTAGTTTTGTGATGACTGCCATTTTGATTTTTAAATTTGTCATAGTATATGGTACTCTATTATTCAAGCCTCCTTCATTTGACGCCTATGTTAGAGTCGTTGTGAAGAAAAGGACGCGTGAGTGTCGTGGAATACTTGGATGAAACAAAGTTAATTTCATAATGACAAAAAGCGGACACCCGCAGCTCCGATTACGTGAACCACTGTTTGACTAACTTACGCGTTGAATTTTCATTATTTATGACTAAGCCGGCCTTTTCAAACTTTAATTTTGACACCAGATTCTTACTCAATGCTTGCTGCCATGGTCAGATTTCGATTTTCAAATAATTCGGTCCAATAACAAAAAAGTTCAATATGGCGGCCACTGTTTTTAAATTCTGACACCAGATTCTTTCTCAATGCTTGCTGCCATGGTCAGATTTCGATTTTGAAGTAAGTCGGTCCAATAACAAAAAAGTCCAAAATGGCGGCCACTTTTTTAAATTTTGACACCAGATTCTTTCTCAATACTTGTTGCTACTATCAGATTTCGATTTTGAAGTAAGTCGGTCCAATAACACAAAAGTTAAAAATGGCGGCCACTTTTTTAAATTTTGACATCATATTCTTTCCCAATACTTGTTGCTACGGTCAGATTTCGATTTTGAAGTAATTCAGTCCAATAACAAAAAAGTTCAAAATGGCGGCCACTTTTTTAAATTTTGGCACCATATTCTTTCTCAATACTTGTTGCTGCGGTCAGATTTCGATTTTGAAGTAATTCGGTCCAATAACAAAAAAGTTCAAAATGGCGGCCACTTTTTTAAATTTTGACACCAGATTCTTTCTCAATACTTGTTGCTACGATCAGATTTCGATTTTGAAGTAAGTCGGTCCAATAACAAAAAAGTTAAAAATGGCGGCCATTTTTTTAAATTTTGACATCATATTCTTTCCCAATACTTGTTGCTACGGTCAGATTTCGATTTTGAAGTAATTCAGTCCAATAACAAAAAAGTTCAAAATGGCGGCCACTTTTTTAAATTTTGGCACCATATTCTTTCTCAATACTTGTTGCTACGATCAGATTTCGATTTTGAAGTAAGTCGGTCCAATAACAAAAAAGTTAAAAATGGCGGCCATTTTTTTAAATTTTGACATCATATTCTTTCCCAATACTTGTTGCTACGGTCAGATTTCGATTTTGAAGTAATTCGGTCCAATAA
The DNA here is from genome assembly GCA_963855885.1 of Coenonympha glycerion. Lineage (NCBI taxonomy): Eukaryota > Metazoa > Arthropoda > Insecta > Lepidoptera > Nymphalidae > Coenonympha > Coenonympha glycerion. The sequence continues at coordinate 4,213,722 of OY979631.1, forward strand.
CAAAAAAGTTCAAAATGGCGGCCACTTTTTTAAATTTTGACACCAGATTCTTTCTCAATACTTGTTGCTACTATCAGATTTCGATTTTGAAGTAAGTCGGTCCAATAACACAAAAGTTAAAAATGGCGGCCACTTTTTTAAATTTTGACATCATATTCTTTCCCAATACTTGTTGCTACGGTCAGATTTCGATTTTGAAGTAATTCAGTCCAATAACAAAAAAGTTCAAAATGGCGGCCACTTTTTTAAATTTTGGCACCATATTCTTTCTCAATACTTGTTGCTACGGTCAGATTTCGATTTTGAAGTAATTCAGTCCAATAACAAAAAAGTTCAAAATGGCGGCCACTTTTTTAAATTCTGACCATAAATTCGTTCTCTATGCTTGCTCCGATACTCAAATATCGATTTTTAGAACAATCGGCCCAGTAACCAAAAAGTTCGTAATTTTTGTATGGAAAAATCCCTTAAATGTTTTTTACCCCTTAAAATTAGAATTTCTGGAATCCCCGTCTTAGTACGAATTCATGACCTAATAGGCACCAAATTCCAGATCTCTACAACTTTTAGTTTTCCGGGAATTCCTGGAACAACGAAAAAAATTCACTTTTGTATGGGAAAAACCCTTTAATATACGATGTTTACTCCTTAAAATTTGAATTTCTGGAATCCCCGTCTTAGTACAAATTCATGACCTAATATCTACCTAGACACCAAATTTCAGATCTCTAGGACATTTAGTTTTTCGGGAATTCCTGGAACAACGAAAAAAATTCACTTTTGTATGGGAAAATCCTTTTAATGTACTATATATAGGTAATCAAGTTAATCAATTACTGATTAACGATTAACGATTACTTTCAGTAATCATGATTACAATTACTTTTGTAATCATAATTATTGTAATCATGATTAATTTAATCTGATTACAAGTAATCAGATTAATTAATTGATTACAAAAGTAATTGATTACTGCCAACACTGGAGTGCAGTATGTCTGGCACAGGTGCGTGCGAGTTGTCAATCTCGCTTCCCGGCGGGCATCACACCTATAGGTATTCACATTTCACGTAAATAGAAATAACAAGAATATCGACAACCCTAATGTAATTCTTAATAATGTTATCACATTTTTTCTTTGTTTTTTTAGCATTGAAACTCATAATATCCGTGAGATCACAAAAACACTAATATAATGATAGCACTAAGTAGCTGCGATTATCCGGAGTCATCCTGCGCGTCACCTCAAGGTGCCTAAATTATACAGAGGCAACGGTACTGATGTAATTCTAATACAAGTAATAGACATGTCTGAAGGCCGGCTTAAAACTATTTATTTGATTACTACTGGCTAGCCACTAGTACTTAAGAGTCCTGTGAACTACCATGTCTCCCATACAAACGTAATCCCAAAATCATTTGTAATTCGTGTATATTTCGATCATGTTGTGGTGTTATTCGGGTTCCAATAGTAATAATCTATGCTCCTGGCCATATCTGGTTCCGAAATACTGTTGTTAAACGAAGTTGTAAACGAATTTAGTTTTGCTTATTTTTATGTCAAAGAGGACATGTTTTCTGCTTATTTGTTTTGTAATAAAAAAAAACTATCTCACGTCGCATTAGTTCAGGAGCACAGTTTTTATTGTCCAGCTAAAGAAAAACACCAGTTAATAAAGAAAGTTACGAGTTTTCATTCATAATTTTTGGTATTACAGAACTCGACCAAGGTTATAAAAATTTTGATCAAAATTGATCATTATTTTATTTTAAAGAAATATTTCCGAACCAAATATGGCCAGGAGCATAGATTATTACTATATAAATTCGAATAACACCACAACATGATCGAAATATTCACGAATTACAAATGATTTGGTATTTTGCATTAACGGAGACATCGTAGTTCACAGGCCTCTTAACTTTTAAGGGTAAAAAATTAGTCAAGTGCGTGTCGGGCTCGCGCACTGAGGTTCCGTACTATCAAGACCAATTCTCAAAATCAACGTTTTTGTGGTTTTTCGCAATTTTTAAGCTAATAAGACATAATAGGCTTATGGCATTCAAATTGCGGGAATTCCAGTATCGTCTTCACGTGTTTATATAAAATTCTCTGCTTGAAAGTGTTGAGTCAAAGAAATTAGTCCGAGATTTGCGAGTTACTCACTTAAAACTCGATACTCGAACTAATTTCCTAGGATACACATTTTTATGCAAAGATTTTGATATAAACATGTAAAGATGATAGGGTCAAAAGTGGCACCAAGTGCTTCGTGTAATATTACACTCGGCGCTGGCTAGCCAGTTCCTTTGCTTGAACTTGGCTTGACACGCTGCCGCGTGTCTAGATAGTGCATTTCCGAAAATTGACTGCCATAAGCCTACTACTATTAGGTACTACTGCCATTCAAGAAAATTTTGAATTTCGCGGGCAGAGTCGTTGCTGAGCAGGAGCACCAAATTCAAAAACGAGCAAAAAATAACGTTTGTTGTATGGGAGCCTCCTTAATTATACTTTTTTTATTCTATTTTTTAGTATTTGTTGTTATAGCGGCAACAGAAATACATCATCTGCGAATATCAGGTCTGAAGCTATCCACGTTCAAGAGATATACAGCTTGATCACAGACGAACAGACGGACGGACGGAAGGACGGACAGGGAAGTCTCAGTAATAGGGATAATAAAATATAAAGGTTCAAGTTAAATGAAGCGGGACTTCTTCGCTCTCTTCACGGGACTTTTTTTGCGGGCAGCGGGACGGACAGTCTGAAAGCGGGACAAAAAACGCCGAAAGCGGGACGTATGGTCACGTTAATCACACCACGATTTCGTTAAGACCGCCGCACTGCCTCCCTCTCTCCCTCGCCCTCGGAGCCAGTCTCGGGTTATTAACAGTTAGGAACCTGCTCCTCCTGTTTGGGCATAATGAACGCGGCCCTAAATAAAAAGTAGAGCACTTGATCGCGGAAGTATAAGCGTGTGGACACACCGGGACGAGAGGGATTCATTTATTTTACTTAAGAGTCCTGTGAACTACGATGTCACCATTCATTCAAAATACCAAATCATCATTTGTAATTCGTGCATATTTCGATCATGTTGTGGTGTTATTCGGATTTATATAGTAATATTCTATGCTCCTGGCCATATTTAACTTGGCACGAATTACAAATGATTTTTTTTATAACGAATGTATGGGAGACATCGTAGTTCACAGGGCTAACTTATTTATTTAGTCACAACTTATATAACAACACTGGCATTTAAACAATATATAACATGGTCAGTGATCAATGTGATAAGTTAATAACAATAATTGTACCTACGCAGCATTTGCAATAAAAACAGCTTACTCTTAAGGGAAGGAAATAGCACTATACAATTTTAATTAACTTCATAAAACATTTTTTTATCCCAACTAAAGAAAAACAGGCAAAATTCCAGTTTAAAACAGAGACGGTTGAAAAGACCGCTTTCTTGAAGTTATCGAAACTTTGGGAGAAAGCCAAGCTTATCACTCAACTACGATATTGACAGTCATGTACATAGTGTTTTAATTTAAAAGAAAAGAGCTTATTTTTCTCGAGCACCTACTCTATTTCTATTTTTTCAAACAAAATGTATAGATACCTCTAAACCTACCATACATAGCGTTCATGATTGAAATCAATAACACATTTGAAGAAAATATAATAATGCTAAATCGGTTTGTTGATTCGAATGATGGATTTACCAAAAGTCAAAACAACTTGCATAATAATTGTTGCTTGCAAGTTACTTTTAACCTATATACAATCAACATACGTAGCGAGTCAAATAATCTACCGCTTTCTAATATTTATTTCCACCAATAACGTTCACACACCGTTCACATAATAATAAATTACAAAGTCAAATTTCACTAGATCTACCAATTCTATCATATCCATATAGTTGCATTAACATAAAATAACGCAACTTTCGTTCCCCTACGACATACAAAAGAATGGCGTTGGAACCGATATAAAATATTGACTTACTTCTCTGATCGAGAATCAAATGATTTATTTCATATAGGCCTAAGGCTCTTACCAGCGCTTATGAATAGGTATAGTATATTTCAATCCATAAAGACGCGCCCCACTCTGCCAAAATCGCTTATGTTTCATTCATGGACTTACTAGTAAGTTAAGCCGTTTCCTAACAAAAGGAGATAGTTGAGATCAAAGTGGCCACTGGCCAGTAAGATTAAACGCTAATTTTATAATATGTATAAGGACCAATACATACAGAGGTCTGAGGTGAGGTGTCAATGTAGGGTCACGGTAACAGTGTGAGGTGTCGGTTACGACTTACGGTAACGATTGTCTTTTTATCCATCTCAAAAAAGTTCACTTCAAAACTCCATTGTGCCCCCAGCCTACGCGCTGAGATCTGAGAGTTGGGACCGTTGGCCGCAGCTTTGATATTTTAAATAAGCACTAATTACATCGCAAGTTCCGCGAAATCTATGGCCATCTTGCTCGCGATATGTACAGAGAGTTTACTTTTACGATAAACCGCTTATAATGTAATGTAACCAGCATTTAAGAGTTCTGTGAACTACGAGGTCTCCGTGCATTCGAAATACCAAATCATTTGTGAGTCGTGCAGATTTCGATCATGTTGTGTTGTTATTCGGATTCACCATATTTGTTTCAGAAATACTTCTTAAAAACGAATTAATAATAAATTTATAACTTTGGTCTAGTTCCGTTATACCAAAAATTATGACTGAAAACTTGTAACTTTCTTTATTAACTGGTGTTTTTCTTTAGTTGGACGATAAAAACTGTGTACTGCGGCTGTATTCAATGCTGCCTTGGGGAATATGCTAAATAAAACACGATTGACTCCAATAAGAATCTAATTTTAATTCAAGTTCAACGACTTCAGAAATGAGCACACAATAAATCAAACATACAAGTCAAGTACGACAAATGAAGTAGGACTGAAATGCAGCTTAGGGCTAAGATATAGGGCTTGTCCTTATAATGCTACGCGCTCTACAATGCACGCTGTGTTCTTACATATGTGTTACATAAGCCTATGTGAGGGATGCCCCTACACTCCTGAACTAATGCGACGTGAGATAGTGTTGTTTTTATTACAAAACAAATAAGCAGAAAACATGTCCTCTTTGACATAAAAATAAGCAAAAACTAAATTCGTTTACGATTTCGTTAAACAAAAGTATTTCGGAACCAGATATGACCAGGAGCATAGATTACTACTAGGTATACGAACCCGAATAACACCACAACATGATCGAAATAATTTGCACGAATTACAAATGATTTTGGTATTACGAATGTTTGGTAGACATCTTGGGTATAAGCGGACTCTTAAGGTGTTTCGGCCCTACCAGTCCGCCAATTTTTTTTTAAATATTAGAATAACTACACAACGTAGGTTTATGGCAATGAATTTTGCGGACATAATATTTATGCATAAACATGTTTTTAATGGAAACTTTGCTAGAAAATTCCCACTCACCTCATATTGGTTACCGAAAGATATTTTTTTGCAGTTTCTCAGATTTCGAGCCATATGAAGTAAATATATCGGGAACCAATATGAAGTAAATAGTTTTTATTACAAACGTGTAGATGCATAAATGTTATGCCTGCAAAACTCATTGCCATTATAAGTCTACGACGTTTAATTAGCCCACTATTAGCAAAAACTAAATAAAATGTGAATTTTTGCGCCCGGATGGTAGGTACTCATCCCCCTTAAAACATCGTTTTTTTGCGCCGTTTTGCCAAATGTAGGTATGCCCGGTTGCCAGCTAAGTACACACACCTCGTTAAATTTTCATAAAATTATAAATGCCTATTTACATTTCGAAGACAAAAACTGTTAATACATCGTCTCATTCCGCCTTGGCTCGGATTTTTACAATAAGTAGGTAATTAGCTTCCATGATCATTTTAATTTATAATTTTGGTGTAATTAATTTTAAAGAGAACCTACTTAGTAGGAACTTTGGGATCAGACACCGGAAAATGGTACTCGGTATGGTTTCAACTACGGACGTTTTAAAAATGGAAAAAGTTACAACGAAAGTCTTCCTTTTTGGGCAAAGGAAAGCAATAAAATAATAGTTACTAACGGTACGGAGGGTTCACTCCGCAAGATGATTTAAAGAAATAGCGATAAAGCTGACACAAAAAAGTGCAATTCAATTCGCTTCCGCTATGCACCTAAAGTTGTGCTCTCATTCTATCGCGTTACTTTATCTTTTTCGACGTACTAAGGCTGTGAAATAGACCGTACAAGAACCACAGATAAAATAATATGCAAGAACTAACGCGTGCAAACTAGCCGGCGCGCGGCAGCCGTCTGAAATCGGTCCGTCGTGACGGGTAATTGTAGAAGTGTTGATAACGTGACATGTGAGCGCGTGGCCTGTCAAAGTGTAAAATGGGGCCATATTACTAAGACTTCTTCCTTAAATATTCTTCCGCAACGCTACATATCACTCCCACCAACGCGTTCATAAGAGTGAGAAGGACAAAAATAAACTCAGTGTATCATATCACTCCCACCAACGCGTTCATAAGAGTGAGAAGGAAAAATAAACTCAGTGTATCGACCTCTTCAGCCAGCGCCATCTATTGACAGCTGCATGTCAGCGACTGTCCATAGATGGCGCTGGTTGTAAATGTATGGAGGATTTCTATTCGTTTATGCGATGCGAGTCGACTGGAAATTTGTACAAAAACCGTACTAGCCCCTCAAAGGCGAGTGCGAGTATGGTGTGGAGTTTTGCGCGACTATACCTAAGCTGTACTTATTGTATTATCTTGACTATTTAACTAGTAAGCCAAACTAAGTATAACACTCATTAATCAAATAACGATAGGAAGGTATCGTAGACCCTTGGCACGAGTAATGAGGCTTTAATTACAGCCATTAAACAATTTTCAGCGGGGTTATGACATGTTTACTTTGTTGTTTATTTTATGTCTGACACGTTTATACACATACCTACACTATGTCGAAAGAGATGTGCAAGAAATAAGTAACTTTCAAATTATACGCTCTATGAAAAAGGCAAGTAACAGACTACAGTCAACGTCAAAAAAAAACGTAAACCTAAAGTGGTGTGTAACAATATGGAAAAGCCTAAAAAATATTCTATGCACCGAATAGGTACATGCATGCAATCTTGTTTGCTAAACCTATATCGACTTTTGACGTTTACCGTACATGGTCGTAAGATCCATCTCGTATTTTACCGTGTCACAGTGTTTGTAAATAAACTCCTCCGAAACGGCTTGACCGATTTTTATGAAATTACCTCGTAGCTGACCGGGCAACCGTTGTTTTGCCATTTTAGAGTATGAAAAATAGCTTACGACCTAAATATTCTCAGTATAGGTAGACTAGGTACTCTATGTATAGATTATAGAGGTACCTACCTACAGTTCCGATAGAGCAGCCTATAGTACCTACAGTTCCGTTTAAGATATTGTATTTTTTTAACTCTCTGTTCACGTCATCTTATCTGATAGTAGTGTTTTAAGATGACAGGTACGAGATGGGTACGAGTACGTATATACGTTTTATATTCCCATAATTTTATTGGTCAAATTGCAAACGAATTTAAATTTTCAAACGTCATAGAAGTTGAAATCTACACCATGATCTACACTATGACTACACTCAATTACGAGTAGGACAGACTTTATCGCAAACAAACTGTGCCCCACAGTGCCCCCCGACTTGATTAAATATCGACTGGGAGGGGCAATTACTTAAGAAAAACGTATTCATTGCTATCATAATCATGACGAATACTACCCGTTGATTGGCAGACAATCCGTTGTTTTTATTCCAGCTTTTCAGCTGGTGGCAGCCGGCAGGTTACATTTACTTGTCTTGGAGACAAATATAATCTAGAAAAGGTGAAAATGCATTTGAACTTTCCATTCAAATGCATGCAAAATTGCAAAAAAATGCATGCATTTGTAAAATTACGGTAGGTCTGACAGTAGGTCGAAAGCTATAATTTCAATATCCTTAAATGACAAACTAACGTTTGCCGGTTTGAACCCCCTAAACGCACGCCTGGCACGCCTATGATACCCAGAAAAGTTTTCTAACGGTCTTGTAAAGGGCAGCTTTTAGTTTAGGATGGATGCTCACCTGCAGAACTACCACCTCAAGCGGCCGTCCTGTCTGTAGTTCTTCTGAGGGCCTTCTCGTAGGCCGGACGGCGTACTCCCGCTCGCCTATCACCTGAAACAAGAAAGTTCGACATTAAAATCAACCGTTTTCTGGCAAACATATTGCAGGTACTGGCAGGCCATCTCCACTTATCACGCGATCGAAGAGACTATATGTAGCCCTCTCGACGTACTAAATTCAGACGGCCGCCGCGCGCAGGCTACTTTGCTCCAGTTAGTTCTTGTACGGTCTATTTCACGCGCTGCGTGCACCCGAATGCGAGGCAACCTTAGTACGTCGGAATGAGATAAAGTAACGCGATAGAAAGAGACCACAACTTTGCGTTTGTTGCACAAGCGGGGCCAGGCGCTTTGCGAACTGAATTGCACGTTTTGTGTCGGCGAAAAGCGACACATAGTTCGAGTATGAGTTTGACATGAGTTAACTCTACCTATGAGTTAACTCTACTCTATGAGTTAATATTCTCGCACTAATTTCCTAAAGAAAATACTTTTAAGCCAAGATTTTTATATAAACGTGTCAAGAAGCTACCGTTCCCGAAATTTTATTCTCATAAGCCACATGTGGCTTATGAGTATAGTGTTTTTTCTTACAAACGAAAAAACATAAAATTTGAGTTTCGCGGCCAGCCTTGCCTTATCCAATGGCAATCGAGCGAGGAACGCCGAACAACTGGCTCAGTTCTTTACCTACCAACAGGCGATTAGTCCAACTCAGCAAACGCCCGTGGAGTCAATTCCTCCACACATCCACATCGGTACAGTCCGACAAGCCTCTCTTGGCACTTGAATGACATTGTCAGGAGGGCGTTGTTTATATAACAAAGGCAGCCAGAAAATAAAATCTCCTCAATTTTACTTCAATTTTAGTTTTATTTTAATTAAATTAAGCATATACAACACAACATACAACAGCGATATACTGACAAAGCGAACTATCAAAAAATATCACCAGATAGCTGCGTTAGTTCCGATTTTGGCCACGCGCCAAGATAGCCTTGTCGCACTGTACCGGAGCCCGCGCTATACGTTTCCAATTTCAGCGTGGTTCAGCGAATGAGATGAACTTTACTGCGCACGCGCGTCGCCGTCCAATCAGCGCTGGTGATATTTATAAACAACATGGCGGGCGTGGTGCGTTTCGTTTTACTACTGTAAGCATCTCGGAGAAATTACCTACCCGATACACCTATGTGGACGAGCATAGGCGTAGCAAGTAGACAGACAAATACAAAAATAGATTTCCATAGAAGTGCGGAAAGTATTTAATTTCTTCACCAGTCCCGGTTTGTTGATCCAAGCCGAAGGCGCGTGTCAAGGAAAGGTTTCCTGCCTTGAATTTATATTAGTTAGGTAGGTACCTCCCTAGATATGATTATAGGGGGAAATATAACAATTACTGCTAAGTTTAAAAATCCTAAAGATTTAAAAAAGTCATGGGAAAACGCTAGTTAATAGTATGTAAATAGGTAAACTAGGTAATAATATAGCAGTGACCCCAGACTACCCCGAAACTAAGCAGAGAATACTTACAATTATGAATCCAAGGCAACACAGACGTTTAAGTACAAGCCGTTAAGTTAAATCGCCGAGTATGAACCAAATGAACCCTATTTGAATAATTTCGTATACCATTATTTTATATACCTATGTATTATTCATAATCGTATGTTTTTATGCGCGTACGATTCGTTTCACTATTATTACATAGGTAACTTTTTTTTTGTTGAAAAAATGACGCGCATCCCCAGAACCATGAATTCAATGTTCGTCATCCAGAGACATATTATAGTCATATAGTATATCTTAGTCTCACTATGGCCTGTATTTTCGCCTATATCTGCAGTGCCCTTCAAAATTCAAACCATTACCTAGGTAAGTGCGTGCCTATAAGTTTGACAAGACTTGTAGGGCCCATGGACCTTCATAAAAAATAAACGTTATGATTTTTTTGTAGATTGCTTGCGCTTGACTTCAATGATTTTATTTTAAATTCAAACAGTTCAGATTATCATTGGCTGCTGGGAACACTGAAGCTGCAAGGGCGTTCCACATCTTACTTACCACCTACCATCGACTAAAACCTTAACCTTTTTAATAGGTGATTTAGTCCAACCACATGCTAAAAGTGTTGTCTAGACTAGATTTTAATGAAAATGCAACAGTATTGCTAACCTTATACTTATGCTGTCAAAAATACTGGATGCATTTCCACGTTAAGAAGCTAGACTGATTCGTTGCATAAAAAATGACACAGCCCTTGTGCGTTCTTTCGAAAAAAAAAATAGTTTCGTTTAGCAACATGGCTGTTTCCCGCCGCCCCGCTCGCTCATTGTCGCCGCGCGGTGACATTTGACCGGCGCATGCGCAATGCGCGCCGCGACCCGCTGCGCGGCCCCGCTTTACATACAATGAAGAAAAACAGAAAACTCCACCGCGCAAGGGAATTAGTTGAATTTTTTCCTTTTTATTTGTCTTTTGATCACGTTCTTAGTGTGTGAATTACAGACGCTTTGGCCTCATTATTTGGACAGATTTATGAAGTTCCTTTTCTTACCCCCTAATCACCATAATAGGTACCAGTTGATAAAATATTAAATACCTACCTGCTAAGGGTCCCACGACCCCCTTATTTTTTGACACATTACTTAAAAATATATTTTTAATACAGTTGCTCAAAAAGTGGCGTATTGCAGGGACGTATAGCGTTCGGGATGTGGGCTATTACATACTCGTGCTTTTTTTTTACCTTTCCCGAACTCGTGCGTTATCTTTCCCAACTGTCAAAATAATGTCTATTAAAAAGAAAAACCAACCATGAAGTTTTTACTAAAAAAATTCATAGAAGTTTTTATGATTCATGCAAATACGTATATTTCTAAAAAGAAGCTACTAATTTTCATTTCATATCAATTAAAAAAAATTCTACTGAAGACTTGGCTGTATGGGCATAGTTCCCTTTGCGTACCAGAATATTATTTAGCTATGACCAAAGAACATGGGCAGAAATGTACACAAATAAAGTTTAGCGTCTAGATGTAATATTTATTACAAGACGATTCTAATAAATAACAGAATTTTTTCAAGGTATCACCGGTTATTGTAAAGGACGGGTCAAAAAATAAAATATTTAAAGAAATTCAATTGATACTGATAGGTTCCGTTTCCACATTCCTGACTGCTAGTGTTGCCGGATGCCAAACTTTTCCACTTTTATGCTCCATCTTTTTGACGATCGGTCCACTTTTATACGAGAACAACATGTAACAGACTATACTAAAGAAAAACCAATCTTCAAGTACTACGTTAATTCTTAGATCAGACTGTAGAATACAAGACAATAATAACTGTGTCAAAATTCAAATTCAAAATTCAAAAATTGTATTCTTTCACATAGGCCTTACTTACAGGCTCTTGCGAAACGTTAAGACTCTACCGCCTCGTTCGAAAGCACTGCACCGAGAAGAACGGGCAAGAAACTCGGCACTTGCTTTTTTTTTAAATAATAAATATAAATGTCGATTTCAATCGTTCTTTTTCGCATTTTATTTTATTCGAATATATTTACATAAAAAGATTAAATTAGTTTAGGGGTTTCCATTGCGTTGGAGTAAAACTGAATATTATTTTTCCGTTTGAGCCAGTCTCACTTAAATACACTGTTTGAATATTTGTGATTTTGTAATTCAATATTAATTTATTAACTCAATTAGATTTTTCTTTCAGTTAATTGGAGTTTTTTAATTCCGGCATCTCGCAACATTGTCCGACAGCTACATGATGGCTACATGGTCTCAACTGTCGACATTGACAAATTCTGGGACAAGTGACAAGTATTTATCAAAGAGTATATATTGTATTGTCTATGCTCTCAGATGCTTCATGGCGGAGGTCGCAGTTGTTATAATACTCAGACACAATATTTTGAAAATAAATATTAATTTTTCTCCACTTTTTTGTAAGAAAAATCTTTTAGCATTGAGTTCAGGCTTGCAGGTCCAACCAAAAAAATATTTTTTCATTTATAGTTGCAATAGCGTAACGTGACCGAAAGCGATGTATGGGCCCGCACCATTGTTCTTTTTTTTTTTTTTTTTAAATCACCAGAATGGGTGAAGAAAAAAAAAACTGCTTATATTCTACGGTTGGCGCCATTTTTCATTCAGAAATTTTCTTTGCGAGTTTAGTTGTTTGTTGCACAAAATGCTTCGGAGAACATTTTACCGGAAAAGTCAAAAAGTCGCTACATATCTACATACGACGAATTTATTGCATGGAGAGAAGAGAAAAAAGCAAATAGTTTTTCAGAAAATGTTAAGTTAGTTGAGTTTATTGTGTTTTTATTATTTTATTAAATTGCTTCATTTTTTCGCAACTGAATTAAAAATAATCGTTCAGTACACGTGCGGAACCGTCATTGCAACTTGTTCCGACTGTCAACCCTCGCTTTCGGCTGCGCCTCGGCTCGGGTAGACATTTGTCGGAACTCTTTGCAATAACAGCCTTTCCGCACTTGTAATGAAACATACTATTTTCTACAATGCGTGCAGAAAGTAATTCATTTCCGCACTAGTGCTTTTTTTGCTTGCGTCCTCCTGCATAAGGCTTTAATCAAAAAGCACATTTTTTGTACGAAATTATTATTTTACAGCGGAAATATAAAAATTAAAAAAAAATGCACACCTAACAAAAAAAGAAACAATCTAATTATTTTCACAAAAATTAATCTAACCCTTTCTGAGAAAAATGCAGAATTATACGTAGGTATTTGCAGCGGAAACTTAGCCATTTATTTCTATCGAGTGACGAAGTTTACGAAATCTTGTTCTAGCATCATATCAGAAGTACTCTCAATTGTATCCACATATTTTTTAGCAGTGTAGATTTTACATAAAACGATGCTATGCGAACGCAATTTATACCTTTGACTGACTGACCACAGCGCCTTAACGGGAATTTTGTCAGATCAGAGCGCTACTTGTTTCTTGTATGAAGAAGGTATAGAGTAAAATATTGAGATGGGCTGATCCTTATAGGTTCATGTCGGTGGCGCAGGCGCTCGGGCGGATCGCGTGTATCGGCGCAGTCATTTCCGCCACTGCACTAGTATTACAAGAATTCATTACAACACCGTTTCGCAATGACTACTATGTATTCTACTAGCTGGGAGGAGTAACGCCTTGTACACTAGGTGTTTTTTACACGTTTAAATATATAACAAAAGTGTTCACTTTTATAAATTACCTAGTCCGACAATCGTGAGTTATTTATTAGGAAAAGGTAAGGTGTTATTGCCATAAATGTGTACTTAGTTAGTCTAATAAGTACTTACGAAAAACTAAATAAAATTTGAATTATCGCGCTCGGATGATACCCTTACCCGCGCTCTACACTACTCGCGAAGTTCACCGAAGTTGACCGAAGCGAGCAGTTTGGAGGGGCACTTCGTCTAACTTCGCCAACTTTTCTTAGTACTTCGGTAAACTTTCTGAGTACTTACTTCGCCGAGGAACTTCGCGAGTAGTGTAGAGGCGGCGATACCCACTGATAAAACAAGATAATTAATAATAATATGAGTTGTGACAAATACTTAACCAGTCGTGCTCACGGTTGAATAATCTGTCTACAATATCTATCTATTATTATATACCTACCTCAGCATAGTAAAAGAGCTAGTGGATAAGATTAAGAATATACCTAAAAGAAAAAATATTAATTAATATCAATAATTATTAATTAAATTAATTTATATAAATAAAATTACCTATTAATTATGTTACGGATATTTTCAGCTCGTAGCTTTTGCAGCTTGCGACGTGTTCGTAGATATTTGTCTAGATCCTGTGTTCATGAAGGTTGAAAGCTATCTCAAATGCTAGGGTATTCCCATTGATTTATAAACTAAGGATTTGGGGTCAGCACTAAAAAGTGTCCGAACCGAATGACATACAAAACGCGAAAACACATAAAATCGCACTTCAGACTCGTGTTTGAAAATTAGGCTGTATAATAATGGTTTAAGACTTAAATTACAATGTTTTAGTTTGTTTATAAAAATACTCATGTACCCTCGTTTATCCCATATATGCCCATAACTATTTTTTATTTGGTTCCTTATATGCCCCGTGATTCGAAAACGAAACAAAAATATAACATTCGTTCAAGGTCATCAATCATCATCATTTTTCTCCTAAAATGCATCCTACTGCGCTCTATATCAAGTATAAGGCACAGTCTTCTAATTAAGAATGATTGTTTTGGCTATCTCAAACTATTTGCTAAATATTGAATCAGTGCAAGTTGTGACTTTATTTAAGCGTGCAAAAATCATGACGTCTCCTCCAAAAAAGTAAGTAATTATCCAAATTAACTAAAATTTACAGGATTTTTGTATTTTATAATAAAGTAAGATAAGTGCAGAGTATATTTATGTAATTGTTAAGAATCAAATATAGTATTTAGATACCTAAAAACTGAATAAATAAACAGTGTTTCGAAAACGATACATTGGGAAAACATACAACATGTATTTAGTAAATATGTCTTTTCATTTCTGGTGAAGCAGGCCTTTGACGACCACTAAAATAGTTGATATTATCAATGATTTGGACTCGGAGGATGAAGCGACAGGCTTGGATAAATATATTGACTCCCTGCCCACTCAGCTTCTGGCGATGAGACAAATGTAAGTTTTGAGAACTTATCGGGACGACACTTATTGGCACCTGCGGATCTGGTACTTCGTGGTGTTAATTACGATGATGCCAGTGACATCCACGAAGACGCTGTGCGTCCGCTTTCAGAGTACCAAGCAAGACAAGATCAAACATCGTATATGCCTTTGTCGAGTCGGCCACGACGGCCACCAACCCGTAAGTGGGTAAAACGGGATTTACCTATAGTGGATAAAGATTGGATTGCTCCCCCTCCAAGATGAGTAGTGACCATATTATCAGATACGTGGGACCTAATCGATTTCTACGAATCATTTTTTAGTCATAAAGTGAAAGTTCACATAGTTTACACTTTACTCCAAAAGTACGGCATTGATAAGTGGCGGTCCTTCTAAAAGAGTTTTGAGCTCTGTTCCTCCTTCAGTGCAAAAATGTAATGCCACTTGACCAGCAGATCACCAAGTCGACTCCGTTGTGCTTACTGCAAAAGCTTGACGCTCACTTCGTGCCAAAAGTGTCAGATAAATTTAGGAATAGAATGCATTTAATTATATTTGACGTTGGCAGAACTTTCCAATTGTGTGTCTGTCGTGTGCCACTTGATTATCCAGAGGTTGGAGTTTCTTTTTCATGTAATACATTACCTATCTAAAAATAAATAAATACAAAAGTACCGTTTTTTATTTATTCACAGTATTTGTACCGGTAAGTGCCCAATGTTTCGTTTTCGAACAATTAAAAAAAAGGTACAGTAATAGATATACTGATCTTTATTAAATTAGTTATTCCGTTAATAACCACCTATTAGCACAAACATATCCAAAATTTACAAAAATCGGAAGTCCAAAATAGTTCTGGGCATAAAGGGGTCTCGTTCGTTTTCGAATCAAGGGGCAAATATGGGTTATATAGGTTTTCTCTGGACGCTTTTTTCGTGAATTTTGTATTACACCCGTCGTCCATAGATTTATAAGCCTATGGTTTAAATGTATTACTTATGTAACTAATTGTAGGTACTTATTCTAAGAAGTGTGACAATAAATTTAATTACAATAATAATTAATAGTTGTAAATCGTATTAATACTATGTGAATACAATCATAATAATATTATACTAAAAATGTGACAACGGTCTCTGAAACTATGTGATAAATGAGTGATGTGATTATTGTATCATTATTAATTAGATTTTCATTTACATAAAAACGATGAGGCAGCATTCCTAGCATTCCTCTTATATATAGAATGCAGATGCTTATAAGTAACTGTGTTATGTAAGTACATATAAAGTGTTACTTTACGTATGCTTTCTTACTTCTTTCGTACTGTTCTCCATCACCTTACTTATAAAATCTATATACTTACCTTATTTTATAACAATTGCTACAAAAACCTAGCTACAAAAAACTAAGACAGAAAAATCCGTTTAAGGAGTGTTTTTGGTTTTTATTATTAGCCAGTTTTTAAAACAAAAATTATGATTTTGGAGCAACTTTTGTGAGAACTTTCTATCGAGAAAATTATATCCAATCGTTTGTAAAAGTTTAAACAATACAGTTAAATTAATTTGTTAACGCTTAAAATAACTGTCGACGTTAGAGAAAACGGCATTTCTAACTAAACAACATTACTATAACGACTTCTTGTACAGAGACCAAGCATCCTACTTTGTATGGGAACTTTCCAAGTTACAAAACTTCCTTTTCCTGCCATTCGGACACAATTCTTTTGACTGAAGAATTTAATTTAGGCTATCTTCGTAGATTTAGAAGATTGCTCTGCTTATAGTTTTTTCTAAAAGATCAATGTTCGTTTTCACCGACAATCGCTAAATTTTAAGAAACACCTAAGCCCATAGGCTCACTTACAACATCTCTCACCTGTGGCTTGGGTATTCCTTAAACCATAGGGGTTGTCGGTGAAAACGACAATTCAAGTAGGTAAATAATTTGACTATAATGTAAACGATCAATAAAAAAACCGACCAAGTGCAAGTCGAACTCGCGCACCTAGGGTTCCACACTATAAAGGATTAAACATTAAAAGAATCACTTTTGTTCATGATTTTACTTTTACACCATAAGGGTTCCATTTTTACCAATTTGGTAAGTTTCATCTTTCCCCGATCCTTACAGTGCAACTGAAGTAGACAGCACCTACTACCTATTTAACCAAGTTGTCCCGGTTTCGCCTCTTGCAAAGACGGCCAACCCCGCTATACAAATACCTAGCAGGTGTCAGATGACGGGTCACAGCAAAGCACAGTGGGTAAATAATGTACTGACGGGAAACAACACTTCAGAATAACAATACACGTTAATGGACTTGTGACCACTTTACTAACAGGGTGCGTTTACAATTGGTCGGATATAATCGTTTTGTTAACCCATTTTACTCGATGAGGTTCCACCGGTGGACCAAACATAACCACCGATAAGAAATCTCAAGATATTGGACATCAGAATGATTTACGTAAACCTTTTTCGTAAAAGCAAACAGTAACGTAGCGTCATCTGTCAAATATGCCAATATCTGGGTGTTGTGGTCGTATCCATGGGGAACAAGTCTTGACGGGGGTACGGGCCTCGAGGCTTGCCTCCTTACCCGGGCGTTGTGTCGCAGGGGAGCTGCGCTCCCCCGGTGTTGTTCTTTTAGCCCCGGTAAGGGGCTAAGGCCTCGCCTTCTTGGCTTGTGGCCTGATGGTAGATTGGGTCTGGTGGCCCCGCGCGGTCAGTGAACATCGTGTCACCGCCCAGCGCGGGGATGATGGGAACCGACTGTGTAAATACCTGGGTGACCGAGCTTTGCTCGGTAGTACAGCTACTGACCAATAGATGGCAGCAGGAGTTATATTGTTTTTCCTTACCCTTACTGTAATAGTTTTATTTTTCGCCAATAGATGTCAGGCAGAGTTAATTTTTTTTGGTTAATACGACATTTTCTGAAAATGAATCCTAGCTAGATCGATTTATCGCCCCCAAAACCCCCTGTATTCTAAATTTGATGAAAATCGTTCCATTAGTATTGCTCATTTAAAGGTATGGGATACCTACTGCTGAGCGAAATACAGCGTTCTATTGGTGGCAAAACAAGCATTTTTGGCACCGATAAACTGGCGATATTTTTTCGCGCCGTCCGCTCTGTCCAGAGTATATGTCTATTAGCATAACTTAATTATACAGGGACTTTCCGAAGTCCTACCACGCGTCAAATAAAATAAATTCCTACAAATGTGACGTAGCGTGTGACGCAACAGATTTAATGGCATCTTGTTTTTGCACTAATGGATGTACCCTATATTTGTCGTAGCTCGGCTAATACGTACTAACTACTAATTATTCATTAATCTATTATCACGGTCTATCAACCACACTATTTAATCTAAATGGTATTTCCCTTGCGTCATTACAAATGGCCCATTTTCTCATATTTCTCACTGACTCGCACTTGACTGGTTTTTAACTGTTAATTTACACGTGTTTTTCAATAACTATAGGTACTATATTGTATAATTAAAATGCAACCGGACGGCCTATCTACGTGGCCTTTATTTTATTGTTATAGTAAAAAATATAAAGTATTATGTATCTACCTAGTACCTAACTATAGTACCTACTCTATATTACTTAAGAAAATTGATTAGGTATTCTTACGACATAAGCAATATAATATTTATTTTAAGAATAGACTAGAATATATTCGGATCACGTAAAAAACTGTACAATATTTTTAATTATAACAAAATACTCGTAATATCATTGTGTTCATTTCATACCCCCTAAGTGAGAAATAATAATTTATATAGCAAAACAACGTTTACCGGGTCAGCCAGTTAAACTATAAATTTTTATAACTAATACCTACCGCATTATATTTTGTAGGTCAAGAGCACGGGATAATTTTCAAGGGGGTGTTAAAGCTTTGACAAACAAGCTGGACTGAAACACGTGTAACTTAGTGGGGGCATATAAAACGAGCTGTCATCGCCATTAAAACAAAGTCACAGAGCCTTGACACCGGCGCAACCTGCCGACAGTCAAGAAAAACACGCTTAATTACTAATTAAAAACAACTTTCCGCCTCGAGGGTAAGGGTTAAGGCAAGACTATGTAATTGTATGTTATCCTGCTCAATACTAAACCTCGTCGGTAATACGACAGTAATTTTGTTACAGAAAATAATATTATGATGCAATTTGCAATAATTGGATTTTTTTGTTATGATATGCCTGTGAACTGAGATATACAATATCTCTGGAGATAAAAACTGTTGCGCAAGAATTTTTATTTAAACAACCATTTTGTGAGATGAGCCACAAAATAATTAAAAAAAAATGTAATAGTACAACTTTTTTATAACCTTATCTGTGGCTGTGTTTCATGTTGATTGCTTGCATTGATTTCTCAGTTAATAATGAAATTGTTATCTGTGTAAGGTAAAGTTACGTCAATTACATAATACACAACAAATGATTGTCAATAGACAACAATACCAACTCGTGTTATCTGTTTTATTATCGGTTGTTGTTTTGATCGGCCGCTTCGCCCACGTAGATTGAAAATTCCCTCATTTACGCGCATGGTCTATGCGTCATCCAAATTTTACGTCAGGTGTCTCAATTATAGATATATTTTTTACAAACATTCACAAATTAATACAAAAAATACCCACGCACGTATTCAATATTACAAGAAATAAATTAATAAGCGTGCAATAAAATCAAAGATTCATTTATTATACCGTTTCAAACACTTACGCATAATAAGACTACCTATAAAAAGTGCCTACCTTTGTGGAGTTTCCCTGACCACTTCCTAGCTGATTCAATTAAAATACCACCACTGCTCAACACTTCTCATTTACGTCTAGAGTGAGACGTTTCAATGAATTGAAATAAAAAAAATATCAAAGTGTGTACTCCCGTAACAACACAACAGATTCATCTAATTTTTGCATTGTCGTGACTTGGTAAATGGTAGATACTACAAGCGAATCATGCGGTAGTAATATTGGCTAAGATGAAAGCGATATCTATATCTCTAATTTCATTTTACGATTGTTCTCCTATTACCTACTCGTTCACGAAATCCGAGTTGTGTGACCAAACACTAACCCCAATAGCGACGCCGACCATCCGGTTTCTTGTAAACGACTATTAATTGCCTATTTCATCGCGCCAAGTGTCTAAACTTAACTGTTGGACTCATAAAAGGCTTGCCTAGAGTCTATTCAATTTGTAATAGCTGTGTTAATCGACTGCGTCTAAGTCAAAGAAACTGTTGAAGTTTATCTAGTACGAGTATATCTAGCGTTTGAAATAGCATTTTGCTTCAGATAATGGAGAAAAGTCTAGAAGTGCTCAATACCGTAAAAAACGATGCAAAATTATGTGAAGCGTCATTCAGAAGTATTAACTATATTTCAGTTAATCATGCACTAGGGAAGATGACAGGAAGGAGAAGGCCAGTCCGTTGAAAGATAATATTATCTTGGCTTAGAAACTGACGCCAATGATTTATAAAGAGAACCTGGGGTTATAAATTGCTATGATGATTGCCTTTCCTTCTTTCATAAGGATCCTTGATTGACCTTCATAAGGAGAATGCACTCTAAGAAGAAGAATATCTATAGTAGAATTTTGTTTCCGTGTGTTGTACGTTATAACTTAGCAACTAATAATTGAGTTGTTTAAACGTATTATAATACAGATTTTATATGAATAGGTAATATAGTATTTTTAAAACAAGGAAACAATCTTTTATTTACTCTTAAACTCGCGCCGATGCAATGTAAGCAAAACTGCAAGTTGTCTCGCGATCTCATCCGTCAATATGCATAATATATAGAGACTGATGTAATAACTATTTCTGAGAAAATTAACAGTGTTATAAGTAACACTTAGTTCGTCAATAATAACTAATACCTAAGAAAAGATAAAATCTGAGTCTAAGAAGTCATAGTCAATTTTGTAGGGGTGTTTACCTGGTTTTTCAACAACCTCGCTGCTCGGTACAGACTAATATGCCTGGCAAAGACCAATTTGGATTTAATAAATATTTTCTTAATTAGTCTAGCTAGATCGGATGTTACCCAACTGAAGTGCCATGTTGGAATAATGTCATCATATTTACAAGGAATTAATTTGCACATTGATCGTCTGCAACAACTAGATGGCAAACTAGGTAGACTAAAAATAAAAGATCATTCGTAGCTCAGTTTCAAGTTATAGTTATTAATAAATAGTTGACGGATGATTTGATATGACTAAAGCGAAATACAACAAACAGCATTATGGTTTAACAGAATGAGAAAAAATACAAACTCAGTCAAGACTTTTACTAGCAAGTAGCAGTACCTACTTGCACTAGTAAGAAGATCATAAGCGAAGGGAACGCAACATGTAAAAGTAAACCGGCGAGTATGCGTGGCCTCTGTATTTCCTTGAGACATAACTGTCCAATTTTTTGTTTAACGGAGAACGAATTAAAAAAAATTAAAGCAAATAATAAAACGATATTGTGGTGTCTCGTAAGCGGAAACGATGTAAACTGGGTCACAGAAAACCTGACGATATTACTTGCTACCCAGGTAGGTCGAATTAGAGTGATAAGTATACACTGAGAATAAAAAAACAGATATTTTGTAACGGCTCTCTTAAAAGTTTCCAAAAGTAAAACGAAATTTTTTTTCGATCTTTCACGTGAAAGAGCAAATAGGGATGACAGCAATAAATTAAAGGGACTGATAAGTCACACTGTCAAAATATGGAAAAAAATCCTTACCGAATAGTAATTCTCATGACAATTAGAAAGATGAACTAGCGTGTGTATTTTAATGTAATGTAATGTGTGTATTTTAATACACTTTTACGTTAAAAATATTGAACCGATTTGGCTGAAATATGGAATATTGATAGATATTACCCTGGATTAATATATGTAGAAAAAATGTATTGCGCCCACAGGATTTGTGGAAGAAACGTCATTAAGTGGACAGAACCGCAGGCATCAGCGAATACACAAAAATTGATGTTATAAAATAAAGATGTATTTCTTGTATTAAAAGATGCAATTATGTGTTATATAAGAGAAAAGCGAGTTAATTATTTGCGCACGTCTGCAGTAAACAATTAACTGACCAAAGGCCGTTTTTCCACTACAGCCGTCACCGATACCAAAGTACTATGGCCGCGTATGGGCCGTGTGTCCATCGCGCATCCGTCACGTCATCTTGACACAGATAATAAAGAAATAAAGTCGATCTCGGTGTCTATACAGAAATAATGTCAATCTCGGTGGAAATGGAACGAAAATCAAAAATGTATGAAAATTTTCTTTTTAAGAATGCGCTTCTTATGTACATTTTTTGAAATTCTTTCGAAATCAATTCAATATAGTGTCTAGAGTTCAAGAGAGTGGCTAGAGCTGCTGGTGATATTACGTGGCAAAATTCACTTGCGTCGGCAAACCGAAACAAAAATACGATGATGGTCGTCGCAGGAACTTTCCATCGATGGTAATTCGTGAATCCATTAAACCATAAATGTTGCGGATTCGGAATTAAATAACGTAAAAAACATAATATATTTTTGTGATTCCTCGCTCCTCGGAGCGAATACATCTTTGAATTTATATTTTTGCGAACAGGTGGTGCTACCTACCTATAGTTATTAGCGGAGTTAAAACATTTTAACAATTATTCAATAATTGTTCAGGTGTTTGCGAAACAAAAGGAACATTAAGTAAATACTCAAGTGATTATATCACTGATATTATAATGACGAAAATTAGTGTGTTCGAGTATATTTTGATGAAATATCTCGGAAATCATTTGGCATAAGACAATAGTGTCAGTTTCCTAGTAGTCCGTGGTTTGAAGGGGCTATTAGAAAAGATCAATATCATCATCTTCTTTATCTGCGGTCGTCCACTGTTAGATTAGATAGGCATTCCCAACCACACTCTGTTCTCGGCCTTCCTTACTAGCCACTTCCCGCCACCCACCCAAGAGAAAAACGGTATGTTAGTTACTCTTTCTGGCCACAGCTACTGAACCAATTAGGCTGAAAATAATGGAGGTAACTTATGTGCTGAATTAACAGGCAACTGTTTTTATCTCGAAAAATCCATGATTCCCTCGCGAAACTTCGCGGCAGAGAACTAGTATTTTGTTTTCTTCGAACAAAACTCCTAAAATAAACTAGTATTTTGTTATACGCTTACGAATACCTACGTATTTTTGTTTATGATGGTATCTGTAAAAAACTGTTGGGGGTTTTCGAAAATTCCTTTGCTTTTTCGTTATAAGCGGAAGTAAGTTAAGTTGTCTGTTGGCACTGTTCAGGTTTTAAATCCATTGAAAAATCAACGTCGACCGTTACTCTATTTCTGTGTGATTGAAGGACAAACCAACCAACAAACACTTTCGATTTTATAATATGAAGTACACATACACCAACCACATTTCTCACATTCATTGTATCAGATTTTTGACACCGCATATGAGCTAGCAACTTGATACATCGGTTATTCTGATTGAAGTTAAGAAAATAAAAAATATACTTATACAAAAAGTATACTACGCATCAAAAAAATCAAAACACTTCTGTGACATTTGTTACATTATATAAAATCGCTAGATAGGACAGAAGCTAAGTTTGGATTTGAAGTGTTAGAAATAATTATTTTGAAATAATAAATTAATAATTAAGTATATTATTATAAGCGCCACAAAAATAAGAGTATTTTCGAAGGTTTTCAACTTTTTAATAATGTATCAATGCCTATATGTTATTCACGTATTGTTCACACGGCTGATCAACTTTGCCATAACGTGAAAAGTTACAGACAACGTCTAAAACTACCATTTTAAAATATCATTTCTGGTCAAAGTAAAAACACCCCCTCAAAAATACTCACGCTCTCTTAGAGTAATTAACATATTTAACATCTATTACATAATATAGGTAAGTAAGTATCGTATTAAGATTAATTGAAAATATCATACAACTTGATACCGCTCTGTTTTAGAGTCTTTTAATTTAGCACGTCTTAAAATCTACTATCCCTTTTACTGTATGCTGTGCTATTCTTGAAAATGTACATCCCTGAAACAGCTGCCATACCGAGGATGGCATGCAAAATTGAATTCTATTACTCCTGACGAATTCATAGATGTATAGATGTACTTTTTGAAGAAGCTAGCATAGTACATGCACAGTATATATTTGATAACTTGATATATGTGCATAAAAATATTAAAAACTTTGTTAAGAAAAGCGATCTCCATGCTATCAACCTTAGAAGTAAAAATAAACTTATAGTTCATAAAACAAGACTGAAGAGAATAAATAAATCATTTAAAGGCAACGGGATATGTTTTTACAACAAACTCCCTAATGAAATATTAAACTTATCCCTCAATAAGTTCAAAGTCGCTGTAAAACGAAAGCTCATTAATAAAGCTTACTATAGTATTAAGGATTACTTACATGAATCAAATCCTTGGGGATGAATGAACTGCTGTAATTATACTAGCTCAATTAGTTTTAAGAGCTTTTGTGAAGTGGTGATAACAGAAAACAAAACCCGGCTGAGTTTGTTGTGGGCTTCTTCTCAGTGCAGGGCGCGTTGGAACCCTCGTAAACTTAGTTTTAAGTCGACTTGGAGTTATCGCCATACAAATGTGACAAATATCATAAGGACCATTTACAAGCGCCTGTATATTAGGCCTATGTGAAATAAAGATATTTTGAGTTTTTTTTTTGAAGGATGTCACGTATCCCCTTACAACTATACGGTGAGATACTGTTATGGTTGTTTTTTAGACGCGCTAAACTTAGAGACTCTAAAACAGAATCGGAACCATTATTTTCCTAAAAATCTGTTAAAGTGAATAGAGGCCAATCCCTAGGTACTTTCTTTTTACTTTTAAGGCAGTAAAACATTACAGTGTGAAGCAAGCAAGTATGTGCCAAATTACAGGTTCTCACATACATAAGACTAATTGGTTTGACCTTCGAGTTATTCAGGCTTCTCGAGAAATATTGTTTCGAGATATACGCACTGAGAACTTAATATACTACAGTCCGACAAGGCTCTCTTGGCACTTGAATGACATAGTCAGGAGGGCGCTGTTATAGAACAAAGGCAACCATAAAATAAAATCTCCTCAACTTTACTTCAATTTCAGTTTAATTTTTTAGTTAATAATGAGTAAAAACTGCACAAAATACAATAGCGATATACCGACAGTGCGAACTACTAAACAGTATCACAAGATAGCGTTGTTAGTTCCGATTTTGGGCACGCGCCAATATAGCCTTGTCGCACTGTAATTACGAATATACTTAGACTAAATAAAAGTAACGAAGGAAACTCTAAACGTATCGAAAATTAAAAAAGTTTCTAGGTATGTTTGTTGGTCTGTAATCAAATCTTGCAAGTTAAATTAGACCCACTTCCCGTTTACCGTTTGAGCTGAAATTTTAAATGCATATATAAATCGGATGAATATAGTGCAAAATTGTTATGAAATGTAATTGATCTGATGATGTAACTCGAAGGTGGCCATAGGAACTCCGTAGTTATACTTTACAGCTCCATCTAGTTTGGACTCGTTTACTTCGTTTCGACGAGTACCTATTAGGTACAAGGTAACCAGAGTCTGGTAGGTAACACAAGAATACTGATAAGACATATGAAAGCTTGCTTTACAGGACTGCCCAATAAAAAAGGGTGTGTGAGTTTCTATATTACACCATAAGTTCTGAATGACTGAAGAGATTTACGAGTATGACATATGGAGCATCGTTAGAATCCTTACATCATTCCGAGTATCATAGGTTAATCATAGTTTATTCTAGTTTTTAATTGGCTCTTCTCTTAGTTCACTTGGTTATTGATCAAATTTACATGTAGATAGTGTGAAATAATTTTGAAAATTTAAGAAACACGTTCATTGGATGTCTATATTTTTCATTTAATCTGGGAACTAAATATTTTAAGTAGGTACCTAGTAGTTATAAAAAATATAAAGCACCATATTTTTGTTACATTTGAGTAACTTTTCTAAGCCTTTGACTAGTTCAGATAGTCAAAGGCTTTGACTATCTGAACTAGTTTTTATTCTCTTTTTAAGTAAGTAGACCTATATTATGATGTTATTCACATTAAAAGAATATTTAATTCTGACGCAATCATGATTAATACTGGGGTAACCCTTTCGCTACACTACCTATAAGTAATTAGTACTTAACTGCGATCGCATCTGATGGTAAGTGATAATGCAGTCGAAGATATTATCATGCTTTCTTGGAAGAGGTATAAGTAAACTCACCCCATAACTAACGGTTTCTATACAATATCGCAATTCGCAATGGAACACTAAATCGCTTGGTGGTGCATCTTTGTAGGTAGAGCGGTAACTAGCCACGACCGAAGCCTTCCCACCGGACCAGAGCCCAGCCAAATTATAGAATTGTAAAGTGGCCTGTGAAAGATATATGTAACTTACCAACTATACTGCCTTTTTCAACCAACTTCAAAAAAGGAGGAGTTTCTCAATTCGACTGTTGTTTTTTTATGTTTGTGACCTCAGAACTTTTGACTGGATGAATCGATTTTGATGATTCTTTTTTTTTTTATTAGAAAGCTGACGCCTCCCGTTTGGTCCCATTTCAATTTAGTCCCAGTTCTGATAGTGGTATCCATGAGCAAACCATATAAGTCTTAAATTTTTAATTGGAAAGGATGTATTCAACAGTAGTTTGATGAGAGTTGAAGTCGGTTTTTTGTTAATTAATTTACGTTTTATATGAGGGTAAGCAGTGTGGTTCTGTCCTCTGCCTCTCATAAGGAGGTCGCGGGTTCAAATCCTGGGCACGCACCTTTTACTTTTCCGAGTTATGTGCGTTTTAAGAAAAAACTAAATACACTTAGCGGTGAAGGAAAATATCGTGAGGAAACCTGCATGCCTGAGAGTTCACAAAAATGTTCTCGATGGTGTGTGAAGCCCGCCAATCCGTACTTGGCCAGCGTGGTGGGCTATGGCCAAACCCCTCTCAGTCTGAGAGGAGACCAGTGCCCAGCAGTGGGACATAAAAAGGGGTTGAGATGAGAAGAGATATGAGCGTCGTCTAATCTAAATAGGACGTATCGCGTCCTTGAAACTAGTAATTTGAATAACGAATTCTGTATGTGTTTTTATTCTTATAAATAAATACCCAAAAATAATATAATTACTTATTTATATGTTTCTTCTAATCAGAACGTTGACCTCAAAAATATCATTGAATTCACGAAATTTAATTCAATTGATTGATATTAAACCGGTTTTTCGAGATATTTCCACTTGGAACTGGTCCATGTTATAACGGTACATGCTGTAGCTGGTGGAGACAAGTGCAATATGATTTCTACGTTTTGTTACTGTTTAACTTGGAACTATCAACCTTGCCTACCAAAAGCTTGTGGCGAAATAAACGACTGTGCCCGCGAAATTCAAAATTTTCGTGGTTTTTTGCAATTTGTACGCTAGTTACACATTATAGGCTTATGGCAGTCAATTTACGGGAATGGCAGTATCATCTTTACATGTTTATATCAAAATCTTTGCATAAAAATGTATATATGTACTAGGAAATTAGTTCGATTATCGAGTTTTAAGTGGATAACTCGCAAATCTCGGATTAATTTCTTTAACTCGACACTTTCAAGAACATATTTTTATATAAACACGTGAAGACGATACTGGAATTCCCGCAATTTGCCTGCCATAAGCTTATTATGTCTTATTAGCTTCAAAATCGCAAAAAACCACCAAAGAATTGAATTCCGCGGGCACACCCGTGGCATGCTCCTTAAGGTGTTTCACCCAAGTAGCCCGTAACGATATGCTCGCAAAACTCATTGCATTGCCATTAAGCCTACGTTGATAGTCCGTACTTGTGCTTGTGCAAAAAGAATACAATTAAAAAAAAACGTGATATTTCAAAAAGTCACTAAATAGTTCTGCTATTTTTCGATAGATGGCAAACTAAAAACTAAAAAGTTTGTGAGTTGCGCTCTCTGCTTTCATGGTAGCCTAGTACCAAAAGCTGTACTTTAGGATTTTAGGAGTGCCAGGTTATTTTCGTTACGGAATTTCTGGATCCGGTCTGCACCGTCAAAGCCCGCGATAGAAGCTATGCAATAGCTTAAAAAGATTCCGACGAATTGAGAACCTCTTCCTTTTTTTTTGCCTGCGGGTGAGGATTCATCTCTTTCGTAACGCTCTTATCAGAGCGGTCGTGGTCATCACTTTTCAGTGACACGCTTGACAATTCGTCTTTATTCCTCCCGGACTGCTTGTCTGGAGTATACATGTAAGGGTGAGGGTTACGTAGGTACTAACAAACGTCAAACTGAACGACACAGAATCAGCCCACTGGTACATAAATATGTACATAACAAACAAAAAAATGCGAAAGTTTTTAAGTTTGAATTTTCTTTCACGCCGCAACTACTGAAACGATTTAGGTGAAATTTGGAAACATAGATAGCTTATATAAGCCAGATTAACATTAGCAACTTTTCATCTCAGAAAAAACCATCAAACTTTCTTGAAAGTAGGAATAGGGCGCGGTAACGGGATCGCTATAATCACGTTTTCTTCTGGACTTGTGAAAAACTGAATATACATATAACGCGGGCGGTTCTAAAATCTAGTTTAAAATATACCAAACGCGGAGAAATATACCGTGACGTCACACGGGATTTTGGAATCTTTAAAATAATATTGTGAAGCCATTTATAACAATCTACTAAGTTAAGAAATAATCTTTAGACAATTTTATAATATGGTTTTAGGATAATTAAAGTTTTTTGTATGAAATCCTTGGATAAATTTACGTAGGTACCTACTTCAAATTCCACAGTAAAAAATTTAATGTTTGTAAATAATATAATATCAGCCTATTTAAACATGGACGGATATACTTAGATATATAAACAGAATTAGATTAAAATAAATATACCTACGCCTAATCAAATTAAAATAAAACATTAAAAGCTAATTTTAGTTTAATTCAGGGTCGAGATTTAACCTGTTTATTTGTTTCTAAGTACCAGATTGTAAATTAAATCAATCACCGAATTCCATTTAACTACTAGGTTAGGTAGGTACCTAATAAGGTACCTTACACGCATACAAACAACTTATTTAACCCAATTAAGTATAATCGAGATGTGCAAGTGCTGTGATGACTTATCATTTATTGTGCTCCTGCACTAGAGCAGGTACTATATACAATATACAGGGTTATAATATTATGTAAATAATCGGTCAGGTGCGAGTCGGGCTCGCGCACTGAGGGTTCCGTATTATATTAGAAAAGTTAAACCATGAGGCCCGGTTGCCACCAAAGCCGAGCTCCGCTCTGCTTTGGTAGAAACCGGGCCTAAAAATCCCTTTTTTGCCGAACCGCAAACTTAACTTTGTTTTATGAGGTTAGTTGCTAATACCAAAAAAAGTATGATAGATTCAGGGTTGATTTTATTTTTCCCGTAAAATATACATTGATCCCTATTAATCATAATTATTTTAGAATTTTCGATTGGTAAACTTCGGAGATAAAGGGGGGCACGGTATTTTTTTCGACAGTTTGCTCAATAAATCAAAAACTATCGGACATAAAAATAAATGAAAATCGGTTTTAGAATACACAAGTAACGCCCTTTCATATGATACCTACTCCACTCAATATTGTTATCTCAAAATTTACCCCCAACCCCCCCCCCCCCCCCCCCTATGTAAATAAAAATAAAAAAGATTTTCAA
Organism: Coenonympha glycerion; assembly: GCA_963855885.1. Classification (NCBI taxonomy): domain Eukaryota; kingdom Metazoa; phylum Arthropoda; class Insecta; order Lepidoptera; family Nymphalidae; genus Coenonympha; species Coenonympha glycerion. Next base: position 4,243,427 of record OY979631.1, read on the forward strand.
TTTTTTATGATTGCACTGTCGACGGGCCATCATTATTTACACGTATTCTTATAAGGGTTCCGTTTTTTTTTCTTTGAGGTACGGAACCCTAAAAATACCAAATCGCTCTCGGCCTGTAGTTATTTACATTGACACTAACAACTTTTGTTCTACAACTTTTCAAAATTCAGTATTAATTTATTTCATACAAAAAAAATGTTATTTCTGTAAAGTGACATTACACTGTTGCGGTTTTGATTCGCGAGTTCGCGCGCCGCGCCATTGACATTTGCCACTTGCCGATGTTACATCACAGAGTAGGAACAAGTAGAGTATCTCTGAAAAATTGTTGCTAATTTTAATGTAAACAATTACCGGTATTTTATATAACCCTCTATAGGCACCGATATCAAAATAAGGGTGAGCCCATAGATTTATAAACGTCGTCGCTGGCGCTCCGGTTGAGCCCATATGAACAATTTACGTGAACTTTCATACAAGATAAAGTGTCGCCATCTGTCAAAATTCCCGCTACGCTACTATACGGCGGAAAATGACATTAACGAGACGTGGACCGCGGTTCATATAGACATTACTGGGGACTGGGATCGGCTTAGGGAGCACACCACGGGTATGCCCGCGAAATTCAAATTTTTTTGTGGTTTTTCGCGATCTTTAAGCTGATAAGACATAAGTAGTAGGCTTATGGCCAGTAAAATTGCGGGAATCCCAATATCATCTTCACGTGTTTATATAAAAATCTCTGCTTGAAAGTGTCGAGTTAAAGAAATTAGTCCCGATATTTGCGAGTTACTCACATAAAACTCGATACTCGGATTAATTTCCTAGGATAGACGTTTTTATGCAAAGATTTTGATATAATCATGTAAAAATGATACTGCCATTCTCGCAAATTGACTGTCATAAACCTCTGATGTGTAATTAGTGTACAAATTGCAAAAAACAATGAAAATTTTGAATTTCGCGGGCAGAGTCGTTGATTTCGCCTTATTACTGTTGACACAGTTGGTGTCAAAAACAGACATTTTTGATACGAGTAAACTGGATACATTTTTTCGCGCGGTTCACCGGCTCCTATGTATTATATTATGTTTATTTTACTAGGTAAATTATACAGTAGACTCGTAGAGCGAAGATTATTATCCGAACTTATTCATAGACATGGGTATTCTGAAACCATGCTGAAACCCCGTTTTTTTCGGATAACCGAACTCATTCAGCTATGCTTTACCACGGTGAATTCACATTAAAAAAACATAACGATATTATATTTAACATAAAAGTGCAGTCTTGTATTAACCGATAAAACCTACGTGTTATTGGAATAATAAAGAATAATAATTAATGACAAATTGATCAACCATAGTCCATATTGAAGTATCCGGTTAGACCGGATATAAAGCGCTTTGTCTTTACTCTTTACAACTTCGTAAACTGAGGGTAATTATAAAAACATGTCGATTGTTCGATAGCATTAAACTGAACCTGTCCCAGTGTTAATAATAAACTAAATTAAAAATCATGACTTGCAAGAGATAATTATTTTGATATTATATTTTGTTATAATTTATAGGTAGTTAGACATTATAGTTAATTTATTTTAACAAAAACATACGTAAAGAATTAATTGTTGACTATCATTTAAAAAATTTAAACAATTGCTATAAAATGTAAAGCATCATTGCAATTAACTTCCTACAATAGTATTTAAATAGAATTATCTATTGTTTTAGATGAATTAATTTATGTAAATAATAATCCCAGCAAAAACATTTTCATGTAAAATGTTGCCAAGACGAGAATATGTGGCTCACGCTATCAAAAAGTTATCAGATCTCATGTAGAGCAAGACTTCTAACTCTACACGCCCTAACTCTATAAATCCTAACTTTATAAACTCTACACTTTAGTCAAAATATATTATGTCTTGGCTGTTTCGGTACCGGTCCGTCCGTCCGTCTATCACAAACAATAGAATATTTCAGCAACTACCTACCTACTTACGCTATCTACATGGAAATAGATGTCGGCGTTAATGGCCCAAGGTCATTGCAAAATCACCCGGAGCAATATTTCAAGAACAAAATTCCCAGCTTTGAACTTGCAAGTCTTTCTATACGGGCATGGGCATTGGGCATAATTAATATCATTTTTGAAAATACCTACTCGCTTGCGCTAAGTCACTGGACGTTTTTTTTTAATAATCCACACGTGCGTTTCCACAGGGTCGTCACTAGACGATACTTTTAAGTTTTGTCCGAGTGCAGTCTGCCATTTAAATGAGAGAACTTAGTACCTGCCTACTTGGTTCTTGTACTTCTACGTAGGTAGATATGTACATTACTTTTAAGCATCGGATTAAATTAAATGCGTGCGTTTGGGCACTAAGCAGGTATTTGAGCGCTATATAACGCTATTCAAAATCAGATTTGACGCTTGGCACGTTCGACAGCTCACGCTGGGCACTGGGCACTCGGCTCAATGTGGGTTTTTGTCACTGAGCACTAGATCATGGTCACTCGACGTGCAGTGAAACTCGGCTCGTTAAACATGAAATGTTTGGAACTTGGGCTTGAAACGTGTAATATTACTGGGCACGTGGCACTGGGCACTTGGACGCTTGGCCGCTTGGGCACTGGAATCAGTGGAAAAATTTACGTGTTTTCCATATGTTTACTAGCATTACTAGCAGATATCTAACATGAAATTAAGTTTTTATTATACCTATATACTTATGGGAAACCCCATACGAACTTCCAACCCCCTAATTTTATGGATGTGGGGTGATTAACTAAAAATCCTGAAACACGTATTTAATTGTTTATAGTCCCTATATCAATTAGAGTCCCTATATCAATTTTGAGACCTCTAGCATCAATATTTGCGGTAATTTCATACAAACTTCCATCCCCTATTTTAAGGGGTTGGGGGGTTAAATTTCCAACTTTTGGAATTTTTTTGTTGGTTGTGTGCTAATACTAGCTTATATACCAAATTTCAGCTTTCTAGGTCTTCAGGAAGTACCTAGGAATGGGAAACCCCATACGAACTTCCAACCCCCTAATTTTATGGATGTGGGGTGATTAACTAAAAATCCTGAAACACGTATTTAATTGTTTATTACAAAGAGTCCCTATATCAATTTTGAGACCTCTAGCATCAATATTTGCGGTAATTTCATACAAACTTCCATCCCCTATTTTAAGGGGTTGGGGGGTTAAATTTCCAACTTTTGAAATTTTTTTGTTGGTTGTGTGCTAATACTAGCTTATATACCAAATTTCAGCTTTCTAGGTCTTCAGGAAGCACCTAGGAATTTTGATGATCATCAGTGAGTCAGTCAGTCAGTCAGTGACGAAATTTGGGTTTTTTAGACGTCAATAAAATCTAAAGTATAAGACCTATAAAATTGAAACTTTATAGGTTTAATAAGTTCACTGGCGACATCATTTTCCGAGAATTTTGATTATCTGAAATAATTCAGGCCTAAGTTATAAGGGTTTAAAAATACGGCGAAACACTTCGAGAAAAGATAGGTAGTGCCCTCGCGCTTCGCTTGGCTCGTCTTGGCGGGGACACTACCGTGTCCCCAGATAATAATATTAATACTATTGTCTTTTTATAGTACACACTTTCTACACCTTATCATATTAATAAATATGAGAAAAATGATAAAAACAGTAGGCACGGTTAACATCGATAGTCCATACATATATCTTTAAAGCTTAAACCATGTTGGTACAAGTACACGCATATTACCTCAACTGTCAGCAATATCAAGCGAAATATTTGTTTTTAATACAGTTGCTCAAAAAGTGGCGTATTGCAGGGACGTATAGCGTTCGGGATGTGGGCTATTACATACTCGTGCTTTTTTTTTACCTTTCCCGAACTCGTGCGTTATCTTTCCCAACTGTCAAAATAATGTCTATTAAAAAGAAAAACCGACCATTAAGTTTTTACTAAAAAAATTCATAGAAGTTTTTATGATTCATGCAAATACGTATATTTCTAAAAAGAAGCTACTAATTTGTTTCAATATCAGATTTGATTGAATGAGTTTGGTTAGGTTTCATTTCATCTCATTAAATTTCATTTTCATTTCATATCAATAAAAAAAATCTACTGAAGACTTGGCTGTATGGGCATAGTTCCCTTTGCGTACCAGAATATTATTTAGTCTATGACCAAATTTTTTTTTTTATTTTTTTTTTAAATCACCTGAATGGGTGAAGAAAAAAAAAACTGCTTATATTCTACGGTTGGCGCCATTTTTCAGAAATTTTCTTTGCGAGTTTAGTTGTTTGTTGCACAAAATGCTTCGGAGAACATTTTACCGGAAAAGTCAAAAAGTCGCTACATATCTACATACGACGAATTTATTGCGTGGAGAGAAGAGAAAAAAGAAATAGTTTTTCAGAAAATGTTAAGTTAGTTGAGTTAATTGTGTTTTTATTATTTTATTAAATTGCTTCATTTTTTCGCAACTGTATTAAAAATAATCGTTCAGTACACGTGCGGAACCGTCATTGCAACTTGTTCCGACTGTCAACCCTCGCTTTCGGCTGCGCCTCGGCTCGGGTAGACATTTGTCGGAACTCTTTGCAATAACAGCCTTTCCCAGTTGCTTAAAAAGTGGCGTATTGCAGGGACGTATAGCGTTCGGGATGTGGGCTATTACATACTCGTGCTTTTTTTTTACCTTTCCCGAACTCGTGCGTTATCTTTCCCAACTGTCAAAATAATGTCTATTAAAAAGAAAAACCAACCATGAAGTTTTTACTAAAAAAATTCATAGAAGTTTTTATGATTCATGCAAATACGTATATTTCTAAAAAGAAGCTACTAATTTGTTTCAATATCAGATTTGATTGAATGAGTTTGGTTAGGTTTAATTTCATCTCATTAAATTTCATTTTCATTTCATATCAATAAAAAAAATTCTACTGAAGACTTGGCTGTATGGGCATGGTTCCCTTTGCGTACCAGAATATTATTTAGTCTATGACCAAATTTTTTTTTATTTTTTTTTTAAATCACCAGAATGGGTGAAGAAAAAAAAACTGCTTATATTCTACGGTTGGCGCCATTTTTCAGAAATTTTCTTTGCGAGTTTAGTTGTTTGTTGCACAAAATGAGTAATTTCGACCCTAGTTTTTTTAATGAACACCACCGGAACTCAGTATAATTGCACAAAATGCTTCGGAGAACATTTTACCGGAAAAGTCAAAAAGTCGCTACATATCTACATACGACGAATTTATTGCGTGGAGAGAAGAGAAAAAAGCAAATAGTTTTTCAGAAAATGTTAAGTTAGTTGAGTTTATTGTGTTTTTATTATTATTTTATTAAATTGCTTCATTTTTTCGCAACTGTTTTAAAAATAATCGTTCAGTACACGTGCGGAACCGTCATTGCAACTTGTTCCGACTGTCAATCCCTCGCTTTCGGCTGCGCCTCGGCTCGGGTAGACATTTGTCGGAACTCTTTGCAATAACAGCCTTTCCGCACTTGTAATGAAATATACTATTGTAAATGTCCTGGTACTATACTATACACACGAGTGCGCGCAAAGGATCTTGTCAGCAACTTCTATATGGAACAACATCCACTTGACCTGCGTGTTCAGTTTTTGTTTGGAGTCTGATATGATTACATAAATGATAATAATCTTTTATTAAGGTTTTCGAAAATTGTAAGCTAGCTAAAATTATGCGTCGTAGGCTTGTGGCAATGAGTTATGCGAGCATAACATTTTTGCATGTTTTTCATGAAAACTTTGGTCAAAAATACTCATTTAAATAAAATACTTCATATTTGTCCCGATAGACCCAAAACCGGGATTCGGAAGTATTATGCGGAACCTACGGAAATTGTAAAGGATATTACGACTTAAAGGCATTCGTGTATTGGCCCCAAAAATTGTGACACCTGTAAACTGGCGACATTTTTTCGCGCGGTCCGCCGGGTTATATTTAGCCGAAGTTTCATAAACACATTAAAATTAAATAATTAAATTAAATAATTATTTCATAAAACAATGACTTTAAAACCATGTTAGGTTTTGTAAATGTCACAATAAAAGTGAAGCAGTAACAAACAGATCAAATACGGAGATAAGCGAGACATCTATTACTAGGGTGACAATGACTTAAGAACATTAAATTGGGACGAGAAAATCTAGTCGTCTACAACTTCAGTTAAAAAAAAATCACATTAAACTATTGCTGCGTGATCATTGAACAAACTTACAAACCACTTTTAATTACTTTCGCAGTCTCGAACTACTCGTATGTCAAAAATTAAGGTTGGTCTGTTTATCTGTTGCGGCTTGCTTGAAGGACATAAACTAACAAAGAAATCAAGAAACTCACTTTTTAACGACAAAGTTTCTTGAAATGATAGGAATATGCTTCCAAGTTCCATCTCCTCACGAGATGTGTTAAAAATTTGTAATAATTTTTCATACTTTAAAAAAAATTGTATTAAGTATAATATTATGTATTATGATATTTTTGAAAAGAGCAAGTACCGAGTTTCTTGTTAGTACTTTCCGGGGCATGTCTGCTTTCCAAACCTAGAAACTAGAGTCTTGACTTTTTATAAGAACCTATTATATTTAAGCCTATGTGAAAAATAAAAATTTCATTTTTACTTTCACATTCATATATTAGTATGAATTTCGACGAATATAATTCTTTAAATAGATTTTTTTATAGCTAACGCGAGCAAACGAGCGATTGTAAGCGAACACCGCCGCCCATGGACATTTGCAGCAGCCAGCACCAGAGGAACTGCTGTGCTATTCTACAAAATGTCCATCTCTGAAATAGCTGCCAGACAGCTGCCAAGCCGAACATGGCATGCAAAATTGTACTCTATTACAACTGACAAATTCATAGATGCATAGATGTACGCACGTCGCTGTTTTGCAGAATAGCACGGCTGCCAATGCGTTGCCGGCTCTTTAGTTTGTTTATCCGCCCTTTGAATAACCCCATGTTATAGGTATATTTAATTAAATTACAGTAGGTACAAACACGGGAAAACTCCGTAGCAACCCGAAAAATATAGCTTATCTCCGCCACGAGTGTAGTATTTAACTGTCAGAGCAAACAGTGCTATATCGGCGGCAAACGTGATCTATCTAATTTTGCTCGCTGCAACTCCGCCAATATTTGCTTAGTTACAAAACAGATCGACATTATTACATATTGTATTTTCGGAGGTTACTCCTTTGAGACTCAATACTTTGTCTGGTGGGAGGCTTCGGCCGTGGCTAGTTATCACCCTACCAGCAAAGCCGTGCCGCCAAACGATTTAGCGTTCCGGTGCGATGGTGTGTAGAAACCGTTGGGGTGACTTTACTTAGCCTTCCAAGTTAGTACGTTAACATCTTCGGCTGCATCATCACTTACCATCAGGTGAGATCGCAGTCAAGTACTAACTTGTACTTATAGTGTAAAAAAAAATATAAATATATGAAAGACATAATATAATCAGGACCCGGTGGACGGCACGAAAAAACGTCGCCAGTTTACTGGTGTCAAAATTTTTGTTTTGACACCAACGGCGTCAGTAGTATGCCAACGGCAGTATCGTCTACGGACCGCCATAGATCACTTAACTATGTTATTAGTCTCAAGGACGGTTTCTTCCATATTGTGGTGTATTAACGGGAATTTTGCCAGATAGCGCTACTTTTTTCGTGTATATGAAGAAGTATTACGGTAAAATGTTCAGATGGGCCCATCCTTAGGTTCATATCGGTGGATTCAATACAATTTGTCGGGCAGACTATGTTTAGTTGCACCTTAAAATAGATTTGCCATCACAAAACAGTATGCTGTACCTACTAAAGCAACAGAACATTCTGTAGTAAACTGATCACTACAGAATAATAAATGTATTTTTTAGAAACGTATATGATTGATGAATTCAAGCTGTGATTTTTAAGGTAGGAAAACCTGAACGGAATTCGATGTCTGATGAAACTTTCACTATCGTGCAGATTAATGCTGGAGAGAAAAAAGTGACTACGTATAACGTAAAATGCGTCGCTTTCGTTCGTAGATCGTAGGTACTCACTACGCGACAGAAATCTTAGCTGAAATTGCGACTTGAAAAATCGTTCATTATAATGCAAAATCCGTAGCTTTCCAGTAAGATATGCGAGATGGTGCTGGCTGCAAATGTATGGAGGAATTTGGTTCGTTTTGTATAAAGGCCCCAATACACAATGGGATGTGATGGACCATGTTTTGCAAAGGCCCACGATCACTTGGTGTTCATACAATGGCGCATGGCTCATTGCTGCCTGGTGAGGCACTTGCGATGGACATAGAACTTAGAAGTACCTAGTTATGGCCGCGGCTATTTATTTTCAATATTATTCCTTGTTGAGATTAATTTAAATACACAATGTTAACTAGTGATTTCGAATTATATTTTGCAAAAAATATCGCCAAAAGGGTGCACTATCCGTATCAGCGGTCGGTTACGAACTAAGCAATGGGCCATTGTGTGAGCAGTGAGCACCACAGACCACGCAACGCCACGCCACAATTGACCATTGTCCGCCACTGTATACCAATGCCCCATGTACACAATGACGATGGCCTGCAGTGGGCCAGCATACGCCATTGTGAACTGGGGTCCTCATCATTTCTGTCCATCAGACCTGTGGTGTGGGCTGATTCTGTATCGTTCACTTTGTTAGTTAGTAACCCTAACTGGGTTATTAACTAAGAAAACGAAGGCAAAAATCCTATTTTTGCACAAATTACCAACCTAGGTCGGTATGGTATCATATCAGTATACCAAGCTAGTTGCAATCTTGTACAAAAAGAATACAAAAATAGGATTTTTGACTCCGTTTTCGTAGTTAATAGCCCAGTTAAGCGTAGTTAAGTGTAGTTGAGCGCAGGCCCATCAATATTTATTTAAAGAAAAATAATCTAGCCCCCTCCGCCGCACAGTCCGAAAAGGAGCTTCGTTCCAAAAAGACCGGATCCAGTATATTCAACGATTTCACAAAGCACTAACTATGTGATTAAGAATAACGACATTTGTATTCAAATTAAAATTGCAGACTGTGAAGATAACGAAGATAATAATATAAACACGGGAATAAAACTCAAATCTTGAATATTTTCCTTGGCTTTTTTGTTGATTACGCCGGAAAGAAACAGGTTTGAGGCTCGTGTTTGATGTAACGAAGCATTGTAACGAAGCATTTATACTTACAGTGGCTTAAGAACTCACATCGACGTTCAAATCTGGTTGTAATCAAAGTCCTCATTTAGATAATGGCGTTCAGTGCAGCTGAGATCTGAGTAAATAAGAATTTTTTTTCGGTCGTATTTTAATCTTGATCCACAGATTTGTAATAACAGCACGCCTATCTTTTAATAACGTAGCAACGTAGGTAAATATAATATAGGTATTAATGTATAACACTAATTGACGAATACATAGGACCCGGCAAACAGCGCAAAAAAATGTCGCCAGTTTACTGGTGTCAAAAAATGACTGTTTTGACACCAACCGCCTCAGTAGTAAGGAGACCGCAGTATTGTTTATAGACCGCGGTCCACGCCAATGATCACTGTACTTCATACTTGCTAGGTATTAGCCCGCACTACGCGTTTCCACTTGGTTTCCAAAGTCCCGGTTTCCGCCATATTGTGGCATATTAGCGGGAAATTCGAATTTTTTCTCGTATGATGTAGGTTTACGTTAAATGTTCACATGTGCTCATCTTTAGGTTCATATCGGTGATAAGGCCGAACATATTATTATGTATAGGGTAGCTATTTGAGTAGGTACTATTATTGTATTCCGTGATTTGAGTAAAAAGCCACGTATAGGGATTGGGCATCATAATACCTGCTACAGGCTACTGCAGGTACTAGGTACCAACAAAGTTGTTACGAGTAATATGTAATCGATAATAATTATACATGACTTGGATCATACAGTTTGGTTCAAGATGTCAGAGACGAGGGTGGAAATTGTGCCAGAAAAAAAATAATGACACCCACTAAACCTGCGTAAGAAAAACGTATTCGTATCGTTATCGTAATCGTTCACAAGTTCTGCTCCCCGATTGGCTGACGTTAGTCATGGAACCTATCAGCGGGCAGAATATTACGATGAATACACCAAACGACACCGTAGGAAGAGAATTTTTTTTTCGACTGTTTGACCAATAAATCAAAAACTATCAGGCGTAAAAATAAATAAAAATCTATTTTAGAATACACAAGTAACGCCCTTTCATAATATGATACCCCACTCAATATTGTTATTTCATTTTGAAACGATGAGCCGGTTTACCTCCCTTTTTAAATAAAAATAAAAAACTATTACCTACAACTATTCCAAATTTCAGGTCGGACGGACGGAGAAAGTCTCACCATAAGGGTTCCATTTTTACCGTTTTGGTATGGAACCCTAATAATATAGGTATGGCTTAGAATCCTAGGTATATAATATGTTTTCTCAGACGAGCCGCGAGCGCGAGGGATAGTCATCGGCAAACCTTCTACGAATGGATAGTTATAGTTATTTAATTGATTTAACAGGAATTTGGAATGGAAATGGATGAATGAATTAGGCAATGATTTCTCATACATCTATCTGACTTAACAGCTAAGCAATCTTTAGAACTAGGTAGATACGATATTTGCATTGCACCATTTTTTACTGACTTTTTCAGTAGGTAAGCCAGCATAGGAACTAGAAAGGGGAGTATTCTGTTATACATCAGTCGTACTATCTCATCGTAGAGTCTCCTTTAAAATAAAACGTAGCTAGTTTATAAGTAACTAGCAAACCCGGCGAACTCCGTTTCGCCACCAGATGGCTTCGTTTTATGTAACATTTTTTAATTTTTTTTTTAATTTTTCCTGCATTTTCTTTGCTATAAACCTCACGGAGCCCGAGATCTTTCCGACAAATGCAAAACCGTGGAAATCGGTTCGTGCGTTCTGGAGTTATAGCGTCAGGAAGGAAAACCCGACTTATTTTTATATCTTTATATATATATATATATATATATATATATATATATATATATATATATAGAGATCTCTTCCCGCTAAATGTTGATCATTCGCGACGTCACGCGAGTACTTTGTTGATCCGAAAACACATGTTGATCCGACGCCTTTGTTGATCCAATATGCATCTCTGGTAACTAATGTGGCTCCAACCGGATCAACATCTACACTGATGGAACTTTTTACTAGCGTTCGCAGAAGTTGATCCGATATACAAATCCACCTTGCGATGGTTACGGAAAATGTTGATCCAATTCAAATGAGCCAATCAGAGCACGGCAAACGATCGGATTGGCTAAAAGCATCCGCGACGTTGCCGCTTCGTAGGTTTATACAAATATCTTTATTTGAAAGTATCCAGTTTAAGAATTTGAATGTTGAAAGTAGGCGGCAGAGCGTTAGATGGAAATGCAGGTCACGCACCCCTCTCGAAGGATACCCACTAGGTGACTAGGCGTTGCCGTGTGCCATCCATAAGTTGCCGGCCTGCGGATGACAGACGTTAGGAGCCGTCCGTCGTCAAAACCGGTGGGTTATGACCTGGCGGGAGCGTAGTGCGTACAAAAGTGAATCCCGTACTCCCACCAGCGGGTCCGTCGTGGACACAGACAGTTTTAGTGGATGCAACTTAACCCATATGTTTCCCCTTGCCGGAGTGGTATGCTTTAGGCATTTTCTGTCTATAAATAAAAAAAAACCGGCCAAATGCGAGTCGGACTCGCGCACCGAGGGTTCCATACTGCAAAAGAAGTAAAATTTTTTAAAGAATTACTTTTGTTCATGAATTTACGAGTATAATTTACATGTAGGTACTTTTTTTGGCGAACCGCAAACATAACTTGTTTATTGTTTTTATTAAAAAAAGTATAATAGTTAGAGAGTTAATTTTATTTTTCCTGTAAAATATACGTTAATTTCTATTAATCATAATTATTTCAGATTTTTCGATTGAAATTTTGACGACCCGGTATTCCCCCCTTTTTAAATAAAAACAAAAATGATTTTCAATTTTTTATGATTGCAATGATGGCGCGCCGCTATTTAGCTTTAATAGTTACTGAAATAATCGAGTGTAACAGGCAGACGGACGGACGGACGGACGGACGGAGAAAGTCACACCATAAGGGTTCCATTTTTACCATTTTGGTATGGAACCCTAAAAAGGTCCTATCGATATTTGAAACGCATAGTTAGTTAAAACTTATTTTCGTGCGAAGTTAAAAACTGGTAGCCAAGTAAGTCCTTAGTCCTTGGTATCATAATATGAATACCCTATTTATTACCATACGTATCCATCACGGAAAAGGGAGTACCTACGTTTCCACTTTCCACTGAAGCGGTCTACTCCGCCCGTTCCTCTTCAATCGTTAACATAATACCTACATAATATCGAGTTTCTAAATAGATAATCTAATATGCATTACTAGCAGATACCCGCGGCTTCGCTCGCGTAAATTTTAGATTTCCTATTCTGACGGGAAGCCATGAATTTTACCGGAATAAAAAGTAGCCTTTGTGTTAGTTTAGAACGAACTCTATCTCCATTCCAACTTTCAGCAAAAAAAATTCTTAGTTGCAGTTTGAAGGAATGTTTTTCCACATGAATAAACATTTTTCACTATTTCCGCGGAAACCATTGATTTTCCCGGAATAAAAAAAATTAATAAAAACCCATCAAAATACACGATATTTCAAATTGTTTTTTAAAAAACGAGCCAAGCGCGAGTACGAGTCGCGCACCGAGGGTTCCATACTATAAAAGAAGAAAAACATTAAAAGAATCACTTTAGTTCATGAATTTACGAGTATAATATACATGTAGGTACTTTTGTTGCCAAACCGCAAACCTAACTTTGATTTTGGTGGTTTATTGTTATTATCAAAAAAAGTACAATAGTTAGAGAGTTGTTTTTTTTCTACTGTAAAATATACGTTTATTTCTATTGATCATAATTATTTCAGATTTTTCGATTGGTAAACTTCGGAGACAAGGGGGGGGGGGACGGTATTTTTTTCGACAATTTGCCCTAAAAAAACTATCAGGCATAAAACTAAATAAAAATTGTTTTTAGAATACACAAGTAACGCCCTTTCATATGATACTCCATTCAATATTGTTATTTCATTTTTAAATTTCGACGACCCAGTTTTCCCCCCTTTTTTAATAAAAATAAAATAGATTTTCAATTTGTTATGATTGCAATGGCGGCGCACCGCAATTACCTACAACTATTCCAAATTTCAGGTCGATAGCTTTAATAGTTACTGAAACAATAAAGTGTGACAGACGGACGGATGGACGGACGGACGCACGGACGGTCGGACGGAGAAAGTCTCACCATAAGGGTTCCATTTTTACCATTTTGGTATGGAACCCTAAAAAGGGAACCGCCTTCAAAAAAACCCACTGAAAAGCACAAAATAATTTTCTAATAAATCTGGGTACACCTACTTAGTTTTCGATTAAATAAGTTCGATTCACAAAGGCAGTAGCTAACGCATCTTTCTTACCTTATTTCTCTAACGAAGTAGTCTAGTGGGTTCTTTGTCACACGTAGAACGCGACGTTGCCGCTCTGTGTAAGATGCCAATTCGTCAGTTTTGGCTCCGGATCCACTTATTTTAAGTAAATGTCGCATATAAGTTTAATATATTCTGGATCTAAGAAAGCTTTTTCAGTATGATTTTTTCGGCCGTTTTTGGATCAACAAATATTGGTTAAATCGCTGACGAGTATGTCGAAAATCTGTTCGTGCAGATCCACTGACGTCACACGTGCATTAGGGGCGGATCAAAGTATATCAGTTGGCCCGAGGTAGAGCTGAGTAAACACGTGAAATAGGTGGATCAACATTTGTTCTAGCTTCTCACTGGAGCAACATTTACCGTGAACGGATCTATATATATATATATAATATATAATATATAATATATAAATCTCGTGTCACAATGTTTGTCCTCAATGGACTCCTAAACCACTTAACCGATTTTAATAAAATTCGCACACCATGTGCAGTTCGATCCAACTTGAGAGATAGGATAGTTTAAATCTCAATTTATCTATTTTTAGTACCCCTAAGGGCAAAACAACGTTTGCCAGGTCAGCTAGTAGTAGATAAGTCTTTACCTAAGTAATTAAATTTCAGACCCAGCAATTATGCAAAGATTAATTAGCAAAAAGATTGCGTTGCCTTGGCGGTTAGGATAGGTTTAAATATCTGCTGGTGACTATACCTATTTAACGTGAAATCAACGGGTCTGCCCGCGAAATTCAAAATTTTCGTGGTTTTTTGCAATTTGTACGCTAATTAGACATGATAGGCTTATGGCAATCAATTTGCGAGAATGGCAGTATCATCTTTACATGATTATATCAAAATCTTTGCATAAAAATGTGTATCCTAGGAAATTAATCCGAGTATCGAGTTTTATGTGAGTAAACTCGACACTTTCGAGCAGAGATTTTTATATAAACACGTGAAGAAGATATTGAGATTATCGCAATTTGACGACCATAAGCCTATTATGTCTTATTAGCTTAAAAATCACGAAAAACCACCAAAAATTTGAATTTCGCGGGCACACCCGTGGTGTGCTCCTTAAAGCATTGAGGTACATCATGGGCACTGATTGGTCAATGCTTGCATCGGTCGACTGGATAGGCACTGATTGGTTTATCCTTTTGCAGCCAAGGCACTGATTGGCTTGCGATGGTTGCGATAGTTGTCGGCGATGTTTGGGCGATGTTCAATCACCCTGCAGGACACCCGATGACTAGACCCTAGCCATAATGCTATCGCGACACATCACACACTGCAATCCTTTCGGATTATCGCGACGAGTGGTACAATTTGATTTGCAAAACTGTAATTATTAGCTATGATATAAATCTTATTATACTATATATAGCTCAATTACCACTGACTGACTGATTGACATAATTGTTCTCCCAGAAAGAGACAGAAAACGATATAATGATGTACGGGAGATGTGTTCGGGTGCGGGAGTCGACTAGGGAAAAATTATGACATTTCAGAAAAACAAGATGGCGGCCGACGTGACTTTCGTAACTCTTTTGTTTTCCAACCGATTTCGTTCAAAATTGCAGTTTCTTGAGGCAATGAGTAAATGGTTTTTAGAAAAATTGGAAAAATTTTGAAAAACAAGATGGCGGCCGAGCTGTGGTGTTTTAAAATTTTTCATTTTTCGACCCCAAACCGCGGCACCACAGATCCTAAACGGGGTGGTTAAGGATGTCAATTTTTTCTTGTTTCGCCCACAATTATCCTGAATTTTGACAAAACGGGAGTAATTTTTCAAAATCCAAGATGGCGGCTGTTCTGGCGGCCAATCAGTGTGAGGTATGAAAAATCGCAATTTTGAAAGTCAAATTTCTCGCAGTTGGCAGCATCGGAGCGTTTCGACTTCTATGGGGCGATTGTGTGTAAAGACTCGAAGTATTGATTAGGGAAGAAAAAATTACCCCATTTCTCGGGAAATTTCGAGATTTTCCCCAAAAAGTAAAAAATCGAAATACGGACTTTTTGCAAAATCCGAGTATAAGCGATAACGTGTCTTACTCATACAAATGACATTTGAGTATTTTTGTCGCCGAGGACTGGCAACACTGGAATCTATCAAAGTAAAAGTGATTTTCGACATGGTCACTTTTCAGGGGCTATCGTGGCGCCTGGGTGCGACAGAGATGAAAACTTGAAACGTCATCAGGGGCGGTATATCCTGTAGTTACTGGGAAAAATACGAAACTGTGTAAAATATTTACCGCAAATGAGGTGGCGGCCATTTTGTATTTTTTTCTGTTTTTGAAAATTTTGATCGTGTTTTTGAGGCACTTGGCAACATTTCGGAAAGTCGACATGTATGAACCGATTGTGTAACTCGACGGGCAGTATCGAAATATATAGAAAGTGTTGCCACATTTCGGGTAGTTTTCGTGATTTTCCCCAAAATGTCCTCCTGTAAAATTTTGTATGAACAATTTTTTTTTCACTTGTGGCTTTGTATACAAGTCAAAAAATGACTCGGTGAAAAATATGGAGAGAGCTGATGATTGAGGATTTCGGAGACGGGTGAAGGGCTCAGCCAGGGTATTGAAGATAGGTGGGGGGTGCTCGACCAAATGTCATTCGAAACCTCGTGCAATTGCCAGTGGGCTGAAAAAAATTTCAAAATGGCGAAAAAAAGATGGCCGCCATACAAATTTCGTCGGTGTCTATCTCAGAAAGTATGAAAGATAGAAAAGTGGTTTCATAGCAATAGAAGATCAGGACGAGTAAATTTATCTATTGGAAGAAAAAAAAGTGCAAAATGGCGGAAAAAAAATTTTCATACTAAATTGTATGACGATTAGGAGCTATAAGAATATTGACATTGTTCTCCTGGAAACAAATCGAAAACGATACAATGATGTATGGGAGACGTGTTTAAGTGCGGGAGTAGAGTAGGAAAAAATTATGACATTTCAGAAAAACAAGATGGCGGCCGACTAGACTTTCGTAACTCTTTTGTTTTCCAACCGATTTCGTTCAAACTCGCAGTTCTCAAGGAAATGAGTAAATGGTTTTAAGAAAAAGAAGAAAAATTTGGAAAAACAAGATGGCGGCTGAGCAGTGGTGTTTTAAAATTTTTCATTTTTCGACCCCAAAACGCGGCGCCACAGATCCTAAACGGGGTTCTCGATGATGATAGTTTTTTCTTGGTTCGTTTACAATTGTCATGAATTTTGACGAAACGGTAGTAATTTTTTAAAATCCACGATGGCGGCTGTTCTGGCGGCCCATTAGTCTGACGTACGAAAAAACGCGATTTTGAAATTCAAATTTCTCACAGTTGGCAGCATCGGAGCTTTGCGACTTCTATGGAGCGATTGTGTGTATAGACTTGAAGTATTGAGTGGGCCAGAAAAAATTACCCCATTTCTCGGGAAATTTTGAGATTTTCCCCAAAAACTAAAATATCGAAATACGGACATTTTGCAAAATCCGAGTACGAGCGACCACGTGTTTTACTCTTAAAAATGATATTTTGGTAGTTTTGTCGCCCGGCACTGGCAACACTTGAATCTATCAAAGTAAAAGTGATTTTCGACATGGTCACTTTTCAGGGGCTATCGTGACGCCTGGGTGCGAGCGAGATGAAAAGTTGAAACGTCATCAGGGGCGGTATATCCTGTAGTTACTGGCAAAAAATACGAAACTGTGTAAAATATTTAACTGTGAACTGAGGTGGCGGCCATTTTGTATTTTTTTCTGGTTTTGAAAATTTTGATAGTGTTTTTGGGGCACTTGGCAACATTTCGGGGAGTCGACATGTATGAACCGACTGTGGATCTCAAAGTTTAGTATCGAAATATATAGGCAGTGCTGCCACATTTGGGGAAGTTTTCGAGATTTTCCTTATTTGTCATTGTTCTTCTAGAAACCGATAGAAAACGATACAATGATGTATGGGAGACGTGTTTAAGTGCGGAAGTAGGGTAGGAAAAACTTATGACATTTCAGAAAAACAAGATGGCGGCTGACGTGACTTTCGTAACTCTTTTGTTTTCCAACCGATTTCGTTCAAACTCGCGGTAGGTACTCGAGGAAATAAGTAAATGGTTTCAAGAAAAAGAAGAAAAATTTGGAAAAACAAGATGGCAGCCGAGCTGTGGTGTTTTAAAATTTGTCATTTTTGGACCCCAAAACGTGGCGCCACAGATCCTAAACGGAGTTATCAATGATGATAGTTTTTTCTTGGTTCGCTTACAATTGTCCTGAATTTTGACGAAACGGGAGTAATTTTTTAAAATCCAAGATGGCGGCTGTTCTGGCGGCCAATCAGTCTGACGTACGAACAAACGCGATTTTGAAATTCAAATTTCTCACAGTTGGCAGCATCGAAGCGTTTCGACTTCTATGGAGCGATTGTGTGTATAGACTTGAAATATTGAGTGGGACAGAAAAAATTACCTCATTTCTCGGGAAATTTCGAGATTTTCCCCAAAAAGTAAAATATCGAAATACGGACATTTTGCAAAATCCGAGTACGAGCGTTCACTTGTTTTACTCGTACAATTGATATTTGGGTAGTTTTGTCGCCTGACACTGGCAATACTGGAATCTATCAAAGTAAAAGTGATGATTTTCGACATGGTGACTTTTCAAGAGCAATAGTGGCGTCAGGGTGCGGGCGAGGTGAAAACTTGAAACGTCATCATGGGCGGTATATCCTGTAGATACTGGGAAAAATACGAAACTGTAGTGTTTCCAAAATTTAATTAACGTGATTTTTATGCTAATTTTCGATTGAACGAGCAGGGATGTGTCGAAATCGGACATTACGGAATCATACTGAAATATTTAATTGTACTGCAAAGTAAGTACTACTTAGAATGGAATTTTTTTTATTAATTATTTTCTTTAATATTAAGGAATTATATCCGAAAATATTTATTTATTTATTTATTTAACACTTTATTTGTACACCACAAAACAATATTACAACTAAGAAGTAAAAATTAATTAGTACAAAAGGCGGCCTTATCGCTAAATAGCAATCTCTGCCAGGCAACCTACAGATAAGGAAAATACAGAGGAACCACGGACTGCAGGTGGTGCAAAACTATAACAAATATACTTAAATTCAAATAAGTACACACTACTACATACACTAGATTACACAAATAAAAATAATAAAATAAATATTATAAAAAAACTAATAAATATACACAATACCCAATAATTATAATATATTATGTATATATCCCGTTATATTACAAATAAACAAATAATAATACTTAGTCGTCATTAAGTAGTCAAAGTTTCAAAGTAATGCTTCTTGACAGAGTTTTTAAATGTGTAGAGAGTTTTCGACTGCCGCACCTCTAAGGGAAGTGCATTCCATAAAATAATTGCCCGCACATTGAAGGACTGCTCATACATCTTAGTTTTATGGGGGGGAATTGTGAGAGTCAATGTACGAGACGGCCTTAGGTCTGAATGCACTCCTAGAAATTTAAATTTCTCCTTCAGATAGGACGGCGTTCTAGGATTATATAATACACAGTACAGAAGAGAGAGAACATGCAGATCCCGGCGACGTCGAATAGGGAGCCAGTTGAGCTTCTGTCGAAATTCAGATAGGTATATGGTCATATTTGCGCAGGCAAAATATAAACCGAATCGCAAGATTTTGGAGACGCTCAAGTTTATTAAGCTGGTCTTCAGTGAGATTGAGAAAGCTTGCATCCGCGTAATCAAGGATAGAGAGAAGAAGAGTTTGTGCTAACATAACCTTGGTCGGAATTGGAAGGAATGAACGCAGCCGCCGCAATGAGCTCATAGCAGCAAAAGTTTTCCTGCTGACTTCTTTTAGATGAGTGGACCAAGATAGCTCACGATCCAGATGTATGCCGAGGTCTTTGACCGTGTCACAGTAGGGAATAGCAACCCCATTAAATGTTACAGGAGGAAGATTAGGCCAATCAACTCTTGCAATTATCCCAATATCCCAAGCCAATGATAATGGCTTGAGATTTAGCAGGGTTGACCTTAAGTCCAAACTGACAGCTCCAAGCAGAGATAGCAGCTAGGTCCCTGTTGACGGCGAAGATCGCAGAGTTAAGCTCATCAAGAGGAGAAGAGCGATATATTTGGATATCGTCTGCATACATGTGATAGAGAGAAGAGATATTACGAGTGATAGAGTTAATGAATATAGCGAAAAGTAAAGGAGACAACACGCCACCCTGAGGTACCCCAGCCGTAACATCACACCAAGACGAAAACGATTCTTCCACCCGGATGCGCTGTCGTCGGCCTTTGAGGTAACTCTGAAACCAGTCTACCGCTGATGGAGATATGTTAACTGAAAATATCCTATATAATTTGAATCTTGGAAACGGCCCGAACGATTTTCATGAAATTGACTATACAGAAGGTTTTGGGGGCAATAATTCAATTTTAGAAAATGTCAAATCTATCAAAAAATGTGACTCCTGCTGCCATCTATTGGTAAAAATAGTAATATTATTATCGAGCAAAGCTCGGTCACCCACATATTAAAAAAATTGGTCAAGTGCGAGTCGGGCTCGCGCACTGAGGGTTCCTTACTATTAATACCAATACTCAAAGTAAATTAAACACCCCTACCCACCAAATTAAAAAACAAGACATTTGTTTTAATTTTTAATAAATATATATTGATCTATAATTTCTCACAAGGTACCATAGACATGATGGCTCAGGGCGCATCGCTTTGCCTGTTATACCCTGCATCTGAGTTCGAACCTCACTTTGCTTTCGTTCTTTTTTTAAACTTAACTTTTTTATTTTTAACTATTTATTTTTATTTTAAAGTAATTATATATATTATTATTATTATAATATATATAGCTCGATTACCACTGACTCACTGACTGACTGACTCATTGACATAATTGTTCTCCCAGAAGGAGACGAAAAATGATATAATGATGTATGGGAGATGTGTTCGGGTGCGGGAAATGACTAGGGAAAAATTATGACATTTCAGAAAAACAAGATGGCGGCCGACGTGATTTTCGTAACTCTTTTGTTTTTCAACCGATTTCGGTCAAAGTCGCAGCACTCGAGGAAATGAGTAAATGATTTCTAGAAAAATTGGAAAAATTTGGAAAAACAAGATGGCGGCCGAGCTGTGGCGTTTTAAAATTTTTCATTTTTCGACCCCAAACCGCGGCGCCACAAATCCTAAACGGCGTGGTTGTGGATGTTAATTTTTTCTTGTTTCGCCCACAATTATCCTGAATTTTGACAAAACGGGAGTAATTTTTCAAAATCCAAGATGGCGGCTGTTCTGGCGGCCAATCAGTGTGAAGTACGAAAAAACGCGATATTAAAATTCGAATTTCTCACAGTTGGCAACATCGGAGCGTTTCAACTTCTATGGGGCGATTGTGTGTATAGACTCGAAGTATTGAGTGGGGGAAAAAAATTACCCCATTTTTCGGGAAATTTCGAGATTTTCCCCAAAAAGTAAAAATTCGAAATACGGACTTTTTGCGAAATCCGAGTATGAGCGACCACGTGTCTTACTCGTACAAATGACATTTGGGTAGTTTTGTTGCCCTGTACTGGCAACACTGGAATAAATCAAAGTAAAAGTTATTTTCGACATGGTCACTTTTCAGGGGCCATCATGTCGCCTGGGTGCGAGCGAGATGAAAAATTGAAACGTCATCAGGAGCGGTTTATCCTGTAATTACTGGGAAGAATACGAAACTTTGTAAAATATTTATGTGGAATGGGGTGGCGGCCATTTTGTTTTAATTTAATTTTTTTGAATAGTTTGATCGTGTTTTTGAGGCACTTGCCCACATTTCGGAAAGTCGACATGTATGAACCGATTGTGTAACTTGACCGGCAGTATCGAAATATAAAAGCAGTGTTGCCACATTTGGGGTAGTTTTCGAGATTTTCCCCAAAATGACCTCCTGTAAAATTTAGTTTGAACAATTTGTTTTTTCACTTGTGGGTTCGTATAGAAGTCAAGAAATGTCTCGGTTAAAAATATGGAGAGAGCTGATGATTGAGGGTTTCGGAGACGGGTGAAGAGCACAGCCAGGGTATTGAAGATAGGTGGGGGGTGCTCGACCAAATGTCATTTGAAACCTCGTGCAATTGCCAATGCGCTGAAAAAAATTTCAAAATGGCGAAAAAAAGATGGCCGCCATACAAATTTTGTCGGTGTCTATCTCAGAAAGTATGAATGATAGAAAAGTGGTTTCTAAGCAAAAGATAATCAGGATGAAAAGATCTATTTATTGAAAATAAAAAAATTCAAAATGGCGGAATATTTTTTTTCATACTAAATTGTATGGCGATTAGGTGCTATAAGGAAATTGTCATTGTTCTCGGAGAAACAAGTAGAAAACGATACAATGATGTATCGGAGATGTGTTCATGGGCAGGAGTAGAGTGGGGAAAAATTATGACATTTCAGTAAAACAAGATGGCGGCCAACGTGACTTTCGTAACTCTTTTGTTTTCCAACCGATTTTGTTCAAACTCGCAGTACTTGAGGAAATAGTTTGTAGAAAAAATACGCAGACTCGGGGTGTAGATTGGGAAAAAAAATTACCCCATTTTTTGGGAAAAATTGAAATATATGAACTATTTGCAAAATCCGAGTATGAGCGACCACGGGAATTGCTCCAAGCAGTTACGCGGTCCGCTTTAGCGGGCCGCGCCCCCACGCGAAAAACTAGTTAATATATATATAGCTGCTTGTGCTGATTGGCCACTGACTGATTGATCACCTCTCCTGAACAATTTTGTATGAAAAAAATTTTTTTCAAGGATTATGTCGTATAGAAAGGAAAAAATCATTAAGAACAAAAATATGGAGAGAGCTGATGATTGAGGATTTCGGAGACGGGTGAAGAGCACGGGAAGGGTATCGTAGATAGGTGGGGGGTGCTCGACCAAATGTCATTTGAAACGTCATGCAATTGGCAGTGAGCTGAAAAAAAGTTCAAAATGGCGGATTCAAAATGGCCGCCATTCGAAATTCGTCGATATCTCGGAAAGTATAAAAGATGGAAGAATGGTTTCTTGACAAGAGCTGATCAGGACTCGAAGGTCTATTCGATGGATAGAAAAAAAAATCAAAATGGCGGAATTTATTTTTCTATAGAAAATGTATGGGGAATTTTGAAGGGATTTTTTATAGGCGGGAAGACAGCACGCGGGCCACATGTGGCCCGCGCACACACGCGCCCTACTAGTTAATATATATATAGCTACTCGTGCTGATTCACTCACTGATTGATCACCTCTCCTGAACAATTTTGTATGAAAAATTTTTTTTTCAAGGATCATGTCGTATTGAAGGAAAAAATTCATTAAGAACAAAAATATGGAGAGTGCTGATGATTGAGGATATCGAAGACGAATGAAGAGCACAGCCAAGGGTATTGGAGATAGGTGGGGGGTGCTCGACCAAATGTCATTTGAAATGTCATCCAATTGCCAGTGAGCTGAAAAAAAATTCAAAATGGCGGATTCAAAATGGCCGCCATTCGAATTTCATCGATATCTCGGAAAGTATAAAAGATAGAACAACGGTTTCTTAACAAGAGTTGATCAGGACCCCAAGGTCTACACGATGAATAGAAAAAAAAATCCAATATGGCGGAAAAAAAAATCCATAGAATGTGTTCCATAGAAAGATATGGCGAATTTTGAAGGGATTTTTTATGGGCAGGGAGACAGCACGCGGGCCACATGTGGCCCGCGCCCCCACGCACTCATTGATCACCTCTCCTGAACAATTTTGTATGAAAAATTTTTTTTTTAATGATCACTTCGTATATAAGAGAAAAATTCATTCGGAGGAAAAATACGGAGAGAGCTGATGATTGAGGATTTCGGAGACGGATGAAGAGCACAGCCAAGGGTATTGGAGATAGGTGGGGGGTGCTCGACCAAATGTCATTTGAAACGTCATGCAATTGGCAGTTAGCTGAAAAAAAGTTCAAAATGGCGGATTCAAAATGGCCGCCATTCGAATTTCGCCGATATCTCGGAAAGTATAACAGATGGAAGAATGGTTTCTTGACAAGAGCTGATCAGGACTCGAAGGTCTATTCGATGGATAGCACAAAAAATTCAAAATGGCAGAAAAAAAATTCCATAGTAAATGTATGGGGAATTTTATGAGACTAAATGTTGGTAACTATGCAAGGTTTTGATGCGGTTTTTCGGGGAATTACTAGAGAAAAATATGGAATGAGATGATGATTGAGGGTTTTGAAGACAGTCGAGGAGCATGGGCAAGGTATTATAGTTAGGTGGTGACTGCTGAAACAAAAATTACATGGAACGTCATGTAATTGGCAGTAAGCTGAAAAAAAAATTAAAATGGCGGATTAAAGATGGCCGCCATACAGATTTCGTGTTGTTCTATCTCGGAAAGTATAAAAGATATGAGAGTGGTTTCTTAGCAATAGGTGATCAGGATCTTAAGTTCAACGGGATGAATAAAAAAACTAAATGGTGGAATTTATTTCTCCATGGAAACTGTACATGCTACAATAAGTAAGGAACTATCTAAGGCATTGACGCAGTTCTTCAGAGAACTGCCAGAGGAAAGTATGAAAAGTGATGATGATCTAGGATTTGGATGATGGTTGAGGAGCACGGTCATGGTTTTAAAGATAGTTAAGGGCTGTTAGAGCAAAAAATACGCTGAACCTCATCTGATGAGGTTCAGCGTATTTTTTGTTCGAACAGCCCTTAACTATCTTTAAAACCATTACAGTGCTCCTTGGTCATTTTTTAAGCCCACTGCCAATCGGATTCAAATTGGCGATGGAGATGACGGCGATACCTTTATAGGCGGGAAGACTGCACGCGGGCCACATGTGGCCCGCGCACTCACGCGCCCTACTAGTTAATATATATATAGCTACTCGTGCTGATTCACTCACTGATTGATCACCTCTCCTGAACAATTTTGTATGAAAAATTTTTTTTTCACGGATGGGGTCGTATAGAAGAAAAAAATTCATTCGGAGGAAAAATACGGAGAGAGCTGATGATTGAGGATTTCGGAGACGGGTGAAGAGCACGGGGAGGGTATTGAAGATAGGTGGGGGGTGCTCGACCAAATGTCATTCGAAATGTCATGCAATTGGCAGTTAGCTGAAAAAAATTCAAAATGGCGGATTCAAAATGGCCGCCATTCGAATTTCGCCAATATCTCGGAAAGTATAAAAGATGGAAGAATAGTTTCTTGACAAGAGGTGATCATGGCAAAAAGGTCTATTGTTCGAACAGCCCTTAACTATCTTTAAAACCATGACAGTGCTCCTTGGTAAGTTTCTCTGCTCACTGCCAATTGGATTCCAATGGGCGATGGAGATGACGGCGATACCTTTATGGGCGGGAAGACTGCACGCGGGCCACATGTGGCCCGCGCACTCACGCGCCCTACTAGTTAATATATATATAGCTGCTTGTGCTGTTTCACTCACTGACTCATTGATCACCTCTCCTGAACAATGTTGTATGAAAAAATTTTTTTTTACTGATCTTTTTGTATAGAGGGGAAAAATTCATGAGGAAGAAAAATATAGCGAGAGCTGATGATTGAGGATTTCGAAGACGGGTGAGGAGCACAGCTAAGGGTATTGCAGATAGGTGGGGGGTGCTCGACCAAATGTCATTCAAAATGTCATCCAACTGCCAGTGAGCTGAAAAAAAATTCAAAATGGCGGATTCAAAATGGTCGCCATACGAATTTCGCCAATATCTCGGAAAGTATAAAAGATGGAAGAATGGTTTCTTGACAAGAAGTGATCAGGACACGAAGGTCTATTTGATGGATAGAAAAAAAATTCAAAATGGCAGAATTTATTTTTCCATAGAAAATGTATGGGGAATGTTGGAGACTAACAGTTGGTAATTATGCAAGGTTGTGATGCGGTTTTTCGGAGAGTTACTAGAGAAAAATATGGAATGAGATGATGATTGAGGATTTCGGAGACGGGTGAAGAGCACAGCCAGGGTATCGAAGATAGGTGGGGGGTGCTCGACCAAATGTAACTCGAAACGTCATCCAATTGGCAGTTAGCTGAAAAAAAAATCAAAATGGCGGATTCAAGATGGCCGCCATACAAATTTCGTGTTGTTCTATCTCCGAAAGTATAAAAGATAAGAGAGATTTCTTTGCAAGACGTAATTAGAATCTAAAGGTCTACGGGATGAATGAAAAAAAATCAAAGTGGTTGAATTTATTTTTCCATGGAAAATGTGAATGGTACAATAAACAAGGCCTGTGAAAAACTATTAAAAGTATGAGAAGAGATGATGGTCTACGATTTGGATTATAATTGAGGAGCACGGTCATGAATTTAAAGATAGTTAAGGGCTGTTTGAATAAAAAATACACTGAACCTCATCCGATGAGGTTCAGTGTATTTTTTATTCAAACAGCCCTTAAGTATCTTTAAATCCATGACCGTGCTCCGAGGTAATTCTTTTAGCCCATTGCCAATCGGATTCCAATTGGCGATGGAGATGACGGCGATTCTTTTATAGGTCAGAAGACAGCCCGCGGGCCACATGTGGCCCGCGCTCCCACGCGCCCTACTAGTTACTATATATATAGCTACTCGTGCTGATTCACTCACTCACTCACTCACTGATTGATCACCTCTCCTGAACAATTTTGTATGAAAAAAAAATTTTTTAATGACCATTTCGTATAGAAGAGAAAAATTCATTCGGAGGAAAAATACGGAGAGAGCTGATGATTGAGGATTTCGAAGACAGGTGAAGAGCACAGCCAAGGGTATTGAAGATAGGTGGGGGGTGCTCGACAAAATGTCATTCGAAATGTCATGCAATTGTCAGTGACCTAAAAATAAATTCAAAATGGCAGATTCAAAATGGCCGCCATACAAACATCATCGCTGTCTAACTCAGGAAGTATAAGAGATGGAAAAGTGGTTTCTTGACAAGAAGTGATCAGGACCCGAAGGTCTATTTGATGGATAGAAAAAAAATCAAAATGGCGGATTTTTTTTTCATAGAAAATGTATGGCGGATATTGAAGAGACTAAAAGTTGGAAGGCAAATAGGGGAGAAGACGGCACGCGGGCCACATGTGGCCCGCGCCCTCACCCGACCTACTAGTTAATTATATAAATAGCTGCTTGTGCTGATTCACTCACTGACTGATTGATCACCTCTCCTGAACAATTTTGTATGAAAAAAAAATTTTTCAATGACCATTTCGTATAAAAGGGAAAAATTCATTCGGAGGAAAAATACGGAGAGAGCTGATGATTGAGGATTTCGGAGACGGGTCAAGAGCACAGCCAAAAGTATTGCAGATAGGTGGGGGGTGCTCGACCAAATGTCACTCGAAACGTCATGCGATTGGCAGTGAGCTAAAAAAAATTCAAAATGGCGGATTCAAAATGGCAGCCAAATAAATTTCGCCAATATCTCGGAAAGTATAAAAGATGGAAGAGCGGTTTCTTGACAAGAAATGATCAGGACCCAAAGGTCTTTTCGATGGATAGAAAAAAAATTCAAAATGGCGGACTTTATTTTTCCATAGAAAATGTATGGGGAATATTGAAGAGACTAAAAGTTGGTATCTATGCAAGGTTTTGATGTGGTTTTTCGGAGAATCACTAGGGAAAAATATGGAAAGAGATGATTATTGAGGATTTTAAAGACAGTCAAGGAGCATGGGCAAGGTATTATAATAAGGTGGCGACTGCTGAAACAAAAAATACTCGGAACTTCACGCAATTGGCAGTGTTGGCAGTGAGCTGAAAAAATACCAAAATAGCGGCTTCAAGATGGCCGCCATACAAATTTCGTGTTGTTCTATCTCGGAAAGTATAAAATATAAGAGAGTGGTTTCTTACCAAGAGGTGATCAGGATGTCAAGTTCTACGGGATGCATGGAAAATAATTCACTGTGGCGGAATTTATTTTTCCATGGAAAATGTACATACTATGAAAAGAGACAATGATCTAGGATTTGGATGATGATTGAGGAGCATGGTCATGGTTTTAAAGATAGTTAAGGGCTGTTCGTACAAAAATACGCTGAACCTCATCTGATGAGGTTCAGCGTATTTTTTTGTTCGAACTGACCTTAACTATCTTTAAAACCATGACAGTGCTCCTTGGTAATTTTTTCAGCTCACTGCCAATCGGATTTCAATAGGCAATGGAAATGACGGCGATACCTTTATGGGCGGGAAGACTGCACGCGGGCCACATGTGGCCCGCGCACACACGCGCCCTACTAGTCCTAATCCTAATAATATTATAAAGGCGAAAG
The DNA here is from genome assembly GCA_963855885.1 of Coenonympha glycerion. NCBI lineage: Eukaryota > Metazoa > Arthropoda > Insecta > Lepidoptera > Nymphalidae > Coenonympha > Coenonympha glycerion. The sequence continues at coordinate 4,271,338 of OY979631.1, forward strand.
TTTGTGTGTGTGTTTGTTACTCCTTCACGGCTCAACTACTGAACCGATTTAGCTGAAATTTAGAACATAGGTAGCTTATAACCCGGATTAAAACATAGGCTACTTTTTATCCCGGAAAAATCCGTAGTTCCCGTGGGATACTCAAAATACCAAATTTTTCTAGAGCAATCTATAGCTACATCTATAGATAGATTGTTCAAGCGAACTTGCTTGAAAGCATGTTTAAAGGTTGGAATAGGGAACGATAACGGGAAAATGACGTTTCCCTTAGGATTCATGAAAAAGCGAATTTGACGGGGCCGGGCCGCGGGCAAAAACTGAATCTATTATCACTCTAAATGTGAAAATGGCCACTATGTAGGTTCTGAACATAGCACTGTACGCATTTAACAAGTGTGTTTTAGTTGAACAAGGGGATATGGGATAATAATGCTATAAATAATAATGATATAATGCTATAAATAATGCATAATGCTATAAATGTGAAAATGGGTACCCGTATTATAGGTTCCGACATTACAACTGTTTCGCTATTAGCATTTTGTGTTTTAGTTGAGCAATGAGATACAGTTTAATAACATTATAACTATGAAAACGGGTACCTATACGATATACTGTTTCGTTACTGACAATGTATGTTTTAGTTGAGCTATGGGATATGGTAAAGTAATTAGTAATGCTATAAATGTGGAAATGGGTACCTACCCATAAAGGTTCTGAAAGTACAATTGTTTCGCTATTTATAATGTGTGTTTTGGTTAAGCAATGGGATACAGGTTAATAATGCTAAAAAGGTGTTCCTGTATAGTTTCTGATATTAGAACTGTTTCGCTATTAAAAATATGTGTTTTAGTTGAGCAATAGATTATGTGATAGTAATTATCCTATAAATGCGAAAATGGATACCTATAAGGTAAAGGTTCTGAAATTATTTCACTCTTAAGCGGATACGTTGATTTTATTTTCGTCCTTCTCACTCTGTTGAATACGTTGGTGGGTTAGGTTAGGTTAGGTTAGCATGCAGCGCTGTGGAAGAATATAACAGAAAAATGTTGTTTTAGTAATTAGTACTTCAAAAACTAAGCCAGTTATTTAAATGTCGTTCTGAGCGTTTTTGGGAATTATTTTTTACCGATAAATTAAAATAAAAATTACAATTATGTCCATCGTAGTTTTCGATGGAAATTAGAAAAATGGAGATTTTGGAGCAATTTTTGGGAGAACTTTTTGGCGATAAATTTTTATCCAATCGTGTTTCCGAAGTTAGGTTAACACATATGCTGTTTTTTCCCAAGAAAAAACAGACAGAATTTTTAGAAAATCCAGGACTCCCACGGGATTTGTAAAACCCCGAAATTCACGCGGGCGAAGCCGCGGGCAAAAGCTAGTAATTACATAAATCTTACGTTGCGAGAATTCGAATTGAACTGAACCATTTTTGTCTTTTAGGAATTGTGTCCTCAACACCCTACGTCCTCCTGCTTCTCTCGAATTGCAGGTACATTCGAAGACCATCGAAGCAACAATTTCCTTTCTGATTTCTCCCTACTAGTTACTATATATATAGCTGCTTGTGCTGATTCATTCATTCACTCATTGATCACCTCTCCTGAACAATTTTGTATGAAAATTTTTTTTTTCATGGATGGGGTCGTATAGAAGAAAAAAATTCATTCGGAGGAAAAATACGGAGAGAGCTGATGATTGAGGATATCGAAGACAGATGAAGAGCACAGCCAAGGGTATTGGAGATAGGTGGGGGGTGCTCGACCAAATGTCATTTGAAATGTCATCCAATTGGCAGTGAGCTGAAAAAAAATTCAAAATGGCGGATTCAAAATGGCCGCTATTCGAATTTCGTCGATATCTCGGAAAGTATAAAAGATGGAAGAACGGTTTCTTGACAAGAGTTGATCAGGAAAAAAAGCTCTATTTGATGGCTAGAAAAAAAATCCAAAATGGCAGAATTTATTTTTCCATAGAAAATGTATGGGGAATGTTGGAGACTAACAGTTGGTAATTATGCAAGGTTGTGATGCGGTTTTTCGGAGAGTTACTAGAGAAAAATATGGAATGAGATGATGATTGAGGATTTCGGAGACGGGTGAAGAGCACAGCCAGGGTATCGAAGATAGGTGGGGGGTGCTCGACCAAATGTAACTCGAAACGTCATCCAATTGGCAGTTAGCTGAAAAAAAAATCAAAATGGCGGATTCAAGATGGCCGCCATACAAATTTCGTGTTGTTCTATCTCCGAAAGTATAAAAGATAAGAGAGATTTCTTTGCAAGACGTAATTAGAATCTAAAGGTCTACGGGATGAATGAAAAAAAATCAAAGTGGTTGAATTTATTTTTCCATGGAAAATGTGAATGGTACAATAAACAAGGCCTGTGAAAAACTATTAAAAGTATGAGAAGAGATGATGGTCTACGATTTGGATTATAATTGAGGAGCACGGTCATGAATTTAAAGATAGTTAAGGGCTGTTTGAATAAAAAATACACTGAACCTCATCCGATGAGGTTCAGTGTATTTTTTATTCAAACAGCCCTTAAGTATCTTTAAATCCATGACCGTGCTCCGAGGTAATTCTTTTAGCCCATTGCCAATCGGATTCCAATTGGCGATGGAGATGACGGCGATTCTTTTATAGGTCAGAAGACAGCCCGCGGGCCACATGTGGCCCGCGCTCCCACGCGCCCTACTAGTTATTACTATATATATAGCTACTCGTGCTGATTCACTCACTCACTCACTCACTGATTGATCACCTCTCCTGAACAATTTTGTATGAAAAAAAAATTTTTTAATGACCATTTCGTATAGAAGAGAAAAATTCATTCGGAGGAAAAATACGGAGAGAGCTGATGATTGAGGATTTCGAAGACAGGTGAAGAGCACAGCCAAGGGTATTGAAGATAGGTGGGGGGTGCTCGACAAAATGTCATTCGAAATGTCATGCAATTGTCAGTGACCTAAAAATAAATTCAAAATGGCAGATTCAAAATGGCCGCCATACAAACATCATCGCTGTCTAACTCAGGAAGTATAAGAGATGGAAAAGTGGTTTCTTGACAAGAAGTGATCAGGACCCGAAGGTCTATTTGATGGATAGAAAAAAAATCAAAATGGCGGATTTTTTTTTCATAGAAAATGTATGGCGGATATTGAAGAGACTAAAAGTTGGAAGGCAAATAGGGGAGAAGACGGCACGCGGGCCACATGTGGCCCGCGCCCTCACCCGACCTACTAGTTAATTATATAAATAGCTGCTTGTGCTGATTCACTCACTGACTGATTGATCACCTCTCCTGAACAATTTTGTATGAAAAAAAAATTTTTCAATGACCATTTCGTATAAAAGGGAAAAATTCATTCGGAGGAAAAATACGGAGAGAGCTGATGATTGAGGATTTCGGAGACGGGTCAAGAGCACAGCCAAAAGTATTGCAGATAGGTGGGGGGTGCTCGACCAAATGTCACTCGAAACGTCATGCGATTGGCAGTGAGCTGAAAAAAAATTCAAAATGGCGGATTCAAAATGGCAGCCAAATAAATTTCGCCAATATCTCGGAAAGTATAAAAGATGGAAGAGCGGTTTCTTGACAAGAAATGATCAGGACCCAAAGGTCTTTTCGATGGATAGAAAAAAAATTCAAAATGGCGGACTTTATTTTTCCATAGAAAATGTATGGGGAATATTGAAGAGACTAAAAGTTGGTATCTATGCAAGGTTTTGATGTGGTTTTTCGGAGAATCACTAGGGAAAAATATGGAAAGAGATGATTATTGAGGATTTTAAAGACAGTCAAGGAGCATGGGCAAGGTATTATAATAAGGTGGCGACTGCTGAAACAAAAAATACTCGGAACTTCACGCAATTGGCAGTGTTGGCAGTGAGCTGAAAAAATACCAAAATAGCGGCTTCAAGATGGCCGCCATACAAATTTCGTGTTGTTCTATCTCGGAAAGTATAAAATATAAGAGAGTGGTTTCTTACCAAGAGGTGATCAGGATGTCAAGTTCTACGGGATGCATGGAAAATAATTCACTGTGGCGGAATTTATTTTTCCATGGAAAATGTACATACTATGAAAAGAGACAATGATCTAGGATTTGGATGATGATTGAGGAGCATGGTCATGGTTTTAAAGATAGTTAAGGGCTGTTCGTACAAAAAATACGCTGAACCTCATCTGATGAGGTTCAGCGTATTTTTTTGTTCGAACTGACCTTAACTATCTTTAAAACCATGACAGTGCTCCTTGGTAATTTTTTCAGCTCACTGCCAATCGGATTTCAATAGGCAATGGAAATGACGGCGATACCTTTATGGGCGGGAAGACTGCACGCGGGCCACATGTGGCCCGCGCACACACGCGCCCTACTAGTTAATTACATAAATCTTACGTTGCGAGAATTCGAATTGAACTGAACCATTTTTGTCTTTTAGGAATTGTGTCCTCAACACCCTACGTCCTCCTGCTTCTCTCGAATTGCAGGTACATTCGAAGACCATCGAAGCAACAATTTCCTTTCTGATTTCTCCTTTCAATTTACCGTAAAATATGTCCTAGGAGTAATCAATATGCATTATTTCTTACGATCCACAAACTCCGAACTAATGAGGTTTTAAGAAAAGTAAAGTAAAATAGGTATTCTGTTTTAAATAAAGTACGGTCTGAAACCTAGTGTGTAACCTTTCTTACTTCTTCACGCCACAACGTATGATGATTCGGAAATTAAGAATGGGGTTAAATACCCTGCATTAATGCAGACAACTACCAAAAATTTTGTTAACAAATAGGCACTTTTACCTATTTGTTTTGTTTACGGAATTGTTTTGTTACGGTTTATGTTGTTTACGGAAAAATCCATATTCCCTGCGCGATTGGAGAAAAATAGTCCACCAATAAAATTATCATTGGGTTATTGGCCTGTTTCCATGATACAGAGCCAGAAAAATTGGGATAGTGTGAAAAACTTTATGGGGGAAATTATAAAAATATTAGAAATAGGTAGGTGGAGTAGAAAACAGACGATAGGGAAGACAAGCAGTGATGGTAGGCCTAATCAGCAGGTATAACAATACTTGGAGACAGGTGGATGTTTTAGTCGGTAAGAATCCAGCTTCGTAAGGATTTATCGCCTCCTTCGAGAAAAAAGGGGTTATTGACTTACCTGGTTGGTGAGAACGTCGATGACGGCATACGCCAAGTACACCACCTCCTCCTCATCGGAGCCAAGCGCTGCGCCGCCCAGTCCAGCGGTGCGGACGTGCAGCGCACAAACCCAGCCGCCGCTAATCATGGCGCCATTCACCGCCAGCGCGCCACTCGACAGACACGGGGTACCACTCACTCGATCAGTCCACGAGCATGCTAATGTCTAACGGGATACAACTAACCTCACTCGGTCCGAAAGTAACGATGAAACGACGATGCTAGCGAAACAAACCTGGCGGTTACAAAATAGGTTCCCACTTCCCACCTCGCGCACTACAGTACCGCTATGCGACAACGTGAGCTCGTTTCCGAATTCCGCGAGTGAAAATCGGGAATAACCGATGTTAATTCCATTCGGAGCCAAACGAACTCGAGCCCGCAACCTCACAAAACTTGATAGGAGTCGATGAACGTTTCCAAATTCGAAATTCTAGTCCCGGATACGGTCGAACGGTTCCGTGCAGCCCACTGATTTCACTTCGTATTTCACTGCTTGGGATTTAGTTTATGTGTGTTTAAGGTAAATGTTTATATACCTAATAGCTGTTATTTATCAAAGTTTATAAGTTTTTCGAGACACGTTCGTATCTTTCGGTACGGTAAATCGACTGGCATAGCATCCGCTTGCCCCCCGTTGACTTGAGTCTTGACACTGCGCAGGTAAACGCCAGGTGAGGCGCGCGACGTTGCCAAACCGTACATTATCATTGATGAGATAGCTGACTGCCGCGTCGCTGACTTTACTCCATACATCCTATAAAACGCTTGCTTATCATTGTTTTTTCAATTCAAATTCCTTCAAAACCATCGATGTATTCTAAAGTGTTTTCCATTTACGATTGTCACGCTCTCATCGATAATTTTATTAGGAAGGTTTTTCCGTTTATCACAGGTTTTATCTAACCGAAGTGATTTCATTTATAACATGGTCGTACATTGCGTCCATTGTAGGTCTGCCGTACTATTTTTATATGGAGAATTTGACATTAGATTCGATGCTTCTTACTTCTGTACCATTTATTTGTAATTATGATCATATTTAATAACACCTATTTAAAATTATAAAACATGAAAAAGAACAAAAACAACATTTTTTTTGGATATTGAAATACTTATTGTAGGTACCTACTTACCTATATAAAATGTTCGTTCCTGTGGTCCTTATAAATTATTTTTTCAACACAAACTGCAAACTGTGACTTTTTCATTACTATTATTCACTACCTAGTGAGTTACAGTTTTTTTTTAATTTTATCTACTAAATAAAATTATTTTTTTAAGTATTAAATTTTATTCACTAGTGTGTTCAAAAACGTCGTATGATACACGTGAGTATTAACGATTACCGTCCTCGGCTATCTTAAGACCCTCACCTAACGGCTCGGGTCTCAATGGCGCCTCAGCGGTTATCACCAACTTTACTCACTTGTACCATAAACTACTAGGTAAGTAGGTACCTATTATTGTATATGACGATATTAAATAAAAATTAAAGTTAGTGGATTGGTACCTACCTGCCCCTTGGGACTTCGATATCTGTTTCTGTAGGTAGGTATAAATTATTAAGGACTGCTTTTTCAACCGCCAGATAAACTATCTGAGGAATAATTGAAACATCCAATCCATACACAATCTGTCAAAAACGTCATTTATTCCTTAGCTGACAAATATCATACAGAAAAGATTTTAAAAACACGAAATCACGAAGGAATCATTAAATTATATTAGAAAAATACAAGTAGGTTCCTACCACGTGCCTACTTCCTATTAAATAAAAACAGTACAGTACAGAACAGAGAACTACAGACACATGGAAAATAACAAATAACAATACGAATTACTAGCAAGCGGGTAGCTGCTAAGTAAAACTGGTAGGTACCTAAGTATCTACCTATCACAGAACAAACTATTTGTTATTTGTTCTATGGTACCTGTATATTAATTAATATGTAATAATGTAGTAGGTATACATATACGTTTGTCATTATGATTCGGGTAGACCTCACCTCTGTAACCTCTACCTACAATAGACATCAACTGAGTGCGGGCGCCTTGAAAATGTAATTTTACACGTTTACTTGAATTGACGTTACGTAAACTTGACGCAAAACTGTAATTTTTAAACTGCAATTAGGTAGGTTGAGTAATACGTAATTAAGTATGAAGTACAAATACGTACTCAGGTAAATAAGTATAGCTGTTCTGACTCTAGTTCTGAATTTTGAAGAATACTGGATTCCCGCGTCCTTCTAGGTAGGTAGAAATGTTGTGAAAAAATCCGTAGTAATTTAGTAAAGAACCAGGCACAGTTACACTTTAAAAAAATAATAAGTATAAAAGTACCTACTAGGTACTAAGAAAATATAAAAAATAAAGAGCCATTCGGTCTGAGCTGTCCCATTTTAAACCAGTAGACAAAATAATTTTATCCCTCATCGGAGGATATACCTAATCACGTTTTTTCCCATTCTGGGACTTACCTATCTACGTAGGGAGTTACGGTTAGGGTCAAAAGTGCAAAGATATAGAATTAGCAAACAAAATCCCTTGAATGCAAAAAACCTTAACACAAAAGCGTTTGAACCTAACGCTTTTGTGTTAAGGTTGATAGTCTGTTTTTACGGTAATATGCGGTTACTTGCATACCGTTTTAGGCTTTAAGCTGTGTATGCATTTTTGACCCCGACTGTACCTACAGAGCAAAGATCATTGGATAAAAGTAGGCAGGTAAGGAGATATAATTTTTTTAACTGTTTTCATTGAATCCATTTACCGACTGCGGTCAACACAACTCACCACAGATATCTAAACCAATTCAATAGATTACTTATACGACTACCAAAAGAAAACCTAATAGACATTCCGTAATTTGTGCAAACAGCCCTAAATGAAGACACCTTGATTAAACTCTACAAGCAAATGTTAACTTTATACTTAATCACAATTGAGTTGAAATTTGATTGTACCAGATATAGGTCACACTCTGGACTATTTATTGGCTACAAGTGGGCGTCCATCTTGGATTTTCACCAGCCGTCCAATCAGAGCCGAGGGAGGAGGGCGGCGCACGCGCGGGCATTAGAACGAATTTAGGAAGAAGTTTACGCAGCTAATCGTTAATTAGCCGACTTCAAATAATGAGGTTATCAATATTTAATACCTACCTATGACTTGCCTAGGACTACTGACCTAACATAGTTACTACCACTTACTAGGTATAGTCTCGCAAAAAAGAGTAGAAACAATGGATGGCCACTCACAACTGTTTGAACTGTCTGTACTTAGTTATCAACTTAGGTCCTACCACAGGCCCTACCCACTAAGTCCATTGACATTAAAGAAGGTAAAATTGGACAATCTAGTATTTCAGCGGGGCTAGATAAAGTAACAGTCGTTTAGCGTTCAAATGTACGGACAAACCACGTGACTGTAGAAAAACCACGTGACCAAATAGAGGTTGTTTTTGAAAATCGACTAGGTGAACGCTCCCTGGCGGTCTCGCAGACGTAGATAACACAGGTTTAGCGTAGGCACTTCGCATGACAATTGACAGCCAACAGTGAACAACGCTAAGCATAAGGAGTTTCTGCTTTCATTTGTTTTCATTCAGTCACGTGATTCTTCTACTTTGTCTAGCCTTAGGTCCAGCCCTGCAAAAATACATAGGTAGGTACTTAGGTAGGTACCTAATACTGATATTTCATAGGAAACAGATAACAATGCCTAGTTTCTTTTTTATTAGGTAGGTACTTAATGTAAGGTGTATAAGGAAAAGGGAAGTAAAGAAAAAGAACAAGGACTCAATGAAAACCCTGAAAACAAACAATCGGGCATTAGTAGCAGCGTGTGTATTTTTGAAAGGGACAAGAAAACCGTAGATATTTATAAAGTTTGATTCACATATGACATAGCGTAGATACATTGTTAGTGTTAGCAATGTTGACTCTTTATAAAAGTTCCCACCAAATATTATCACACTAATAAGTAAGTGACTAATTGATAAATAGCTAATGCAAAGTTTTTACGATGTGTGTTTTATCCCATTTTACACCGTTCGTTGTAGTTTATACTAACTACTGGACGAAGGCCCCCTGCAATGATTTCCAGCTCGCACTCTCCTGCGCTACTTGTGTCCAATATCCCGCGACTCTGTCGGAGGCTTAAGTAGTCGGAGCTCTGCCAACACTGCTCTTCCCCTGGCGGGGTCGCCATTCCATCACTTTCATGTGGGTCTCCAACGTCCGTCGGTTCTATGTGCCGTCCACACTGCTCGCGAAGTTCCTTGGCGAAGTACCTACTCGGAAAATTTTATCGAAGTCGAAGTAGGTCACTCGGTGAACTTCGCGAGAACGCTTTGACGTCCTTTGACTCGGGCGCAAAAACCGACAACAAATGGAAGTTGCCCGAAGTGAGTCCGAAGTGAGTCGAAGTTGGCGAAGTTAGACGAAGTGCCCCTCCACACTGCTCGCTTCGTGTAACTTCGATCCCACTTCGGCCAACTTCGCGAGTAGTCTAGAGGCCGGGTTACCGCCCGTCCACACTTCTCGCGAAGTTCCTCGGCGAAGTACCTACTCGGAAAAGTTTACCGAAGTCGAAATAAGACACCACACTACTCGGTGAACTTCGCGAGAACGCTTTGACGTCCTTTGACTCGGGCGCAAAAACTGACAACAAATGGAAGTTGCCCGAAGTGAGTCCGAAGTGAGTCGAAGTTGGCGAAGTTAGACGAAGTGCCCCTCCACACTGCTCGCTTCGTTCAACTTCGGTCCCACTTCGGTCAACTTTGCGAGTAGTGTAGAGGCCGGGTTAGAGTTATGTGCCCCGCCCATTGCCACTTCAGCTTCGCGATACGTTGAGCTATACGTCCACGCCACGACTATAATATATTTGGATAAATGGATATACATTACCTACCTATACCCTGGATCAACACAATGGTCATTTTTTATCTCAAGATATCATTCTGAATTCCCGCAGAATTTGTGAAAAACCCAAATAATTCTATAGATATAGGTACCTATAGAAGATAGGAAACCTTTCTAATCTAATACCTAAGTATATAGGTACCTAATAAAGCTTCAAGTTAGTTTATATGTAACCGGAAATGTATATAATCAGGAAATGTATACATACTCGTACCAAGAACATAATTCTTGTATCTATGTTAAGGTAAAAGGTGTTTCGGCCCTACCAGGCGAAATTCAAATTTTACATAATTTTTCGCAAATGTTAGACTTACTGCACAATGTAGGTACTATTTTATTAACTTACAAACTGCGAAAAACCCAATATAATTTGAATTTTGAGGGCAGACCTTTAGTTTTGTTGTTGTTCGGGTCTTCTCCGACGACCGAAGTCCGTCGGCGGTGTTAGGAAGTCATAGGTATATTTTTTTTTGTTGGTAAATACGACTTTTGTATCTAAAAATGAATCATAGATAGATCGATTTATCGCCCCCAAAACCCCCTATTTTTTCGAGCAGTTAGTTATCTTTTCTATTTTTATTTAAAAAGGGGGGAAAACCGGGTCGTCGAAATCTCAAAATGAGATACGAGTAACAATATTCGAGTAAATCTGTACATTTCCTAGGAAATCTAATACAAATAATACAATTAATCAAAAACTATCAGGCATAAAAAAATTTGTTTTAGAATACATATCTAAGTTCATATCTGTGGTCCATAATATGATACCCCATTTAACTTTAAGTAACCCTTGTATCTCTTTAAGTAACCCAAATCTTAACTCAAACTTTAAAATGCGATTCACTTGAAATGATGTTAAACTGCATTATCATCTTTTCACAGTAAACCGACGATATAAAATTTGAATCTTCGCGCCCTGATGAGACTGAAAATACTTGCCAAAGAATAATCATTCATAGGTACCTACCTACTTGCCACAAAAAATATAAACCACATAATTCCACCACAGATTATTAATATGTGGTTGAAAGTTGGGTTGAAATATGTGACTTATTATTAATAATCAGTGATAGGTACTCCACTTTTTATTGAAATGAGCTTCTTGAAAAATGCGTTTCGGCTCAATATTGCGTTATTTAATATTTAAAAGTTGTAAAAAATATTATTACTCTTTGTAAAGATTCACTTTTTCTTTATTTTTGTACTAGCAACACTGTACATGACAGATGTTTACGCGCCAAACAACAATACGCCACAAAAATGGTTGCTGGCAAACGATTGTGAATAGATTTCTTTGCTTTTTTGATTGTACCTTAATGTTTTGATTTTGTTCAAATTACCATCTAATTTGGACGTATTTTTATTCATCTTACTCAAAATATGTTTTTGTAGAAGTGCGCTGCAATGTGATAGCATGGTGTTAACGGACAAATGAGTAGGCGCGAAAGGCAGGTGCTAAAAAAGTGGTCGCGTGTGTTTTCATGTTCGTGACTGAAATAAAACTGTTTTTATGAAAAGGAACAGTGCAGAGACAATGGCTGCGATAACTCCACGTCGTTCTTTGCGTGTTCAGCATACGCATACTCCAAAAATAACAGAGAGGAAGAAGACTTTGTTCGGTGGGGCCGAGGCGCCGCGGGAGTCCCTCACCAAGCACCGGCATCTCCCCGTGGTGGAAAGCGAGAGCGACAGCGACGACTGTGACCTCGGCATCATCAGCGCCCTGGACCCGAGCTCCGGGGATGAAACAGACCAGAATGTTCCGAAAACACCCGAGAGAACCCTGTGGCGTTAGTATTTCATACATTAATAAGGTGTATTTTGTGTTATTTCGTATCTAATCGAAGCCAGCCAGGTCCTGAAGTATCTGTGATGAGAGTTAGTGTTCATTGTGAGAATAAACTATAAATCTTTGTAACAGTTTAAATACAGACAACAGAGTAGCATCAGAAGTGTTGAATAGGTTTTCTTGCTGAACTAGTTATGTACTTACTAGATTTAATGTAATATTTTAATTATCATCAAAATGAGGAGTGCATTAGGGCAAGCAACTCAGCCTGTACACCATTTAACAAAGCCTGTCAATATAGCAAAGTATATAAGCTTTAATCCCTTAATGAAAATCTTTTTTTCCCCTGGGAAAACCTTACCTTTTTCTCTCTAATAATGGGATTTTTTTAAGACTTTAATGATCAATCAATAATCAAATCTTGCAATTTATATACTGTAAGGGAAGTAGGAAATTTAACAGTTAAAGACTCTGACATCAAGGGCATTGCATATTGGGCTTACATTTTGAGGAAACATAAAATGAAAATCCTACAACTGCATCAATATCCAGTTAGTTTTTCTAAGGTTACCTACATGCTCTTGAATGAAATTTGTCCTGGAATTTTAAGCCAGATACTTTTTTTGCCAGATGGCAGATGCCAGATTTTAAGGTTAAAAACAATTCATATAAATACTCCTCCAATTAGTCTCAATGATCATCAACTAACTTATAACATCCAACTGGTTTTATAGGCAAGAAGAACAAAGAGCAAAGACCATATTACTGTTAATAATTATATCATGTGTGTTGTGTGACAAACAATGTTTATAACATACTTTTTACTTTTTTATAGATGAGACTAGGAGCCACACCAAAAACATGAACAGTTTGAAGAACTTCATGAAATCTCCTTTCACATTAAAGAAGTATCAGACCTGGCTTTCGTATCCAGAAACATTGGGCTCCTTATCAACTCCTGGCACACCTCACTTCCAACACCATCCAGTCACACCATCATCCACCCACTCCTGTGCCAGTGCCCATACTGTATCCTCAAGTTCCAGCAAGGCTAGGAAGAGCCTCGCAAGCCTCATAGCCGATACTGAAAGCTGCAGCAGCTCCTTGAAAGACCTCAACTTTGACACAGATTCCAGTACAGACTCCAAGGAAAACACCCCAACCAAATCCTTGAGACGATCAAACAGACGTCATAAAATGACCCCAAAATTCCAAAGCTTTAAAGGCATACTGATGGAACAAAAGAAAAATGTTACTCCTGACAAAACGCCTCTCGTTTGCCTCACTAAAATGGATATGAGTAGTTACATATCTCCAACCCAGATAATGAAAACTCCGCACAACACTTCTGAAAATAAATCCCCCCCGAAACTGAGCCATCGGCGGGCAGCCATTGAAATAGCGGAGAGTCCAGAAAGCTCATGCGGTAGTGAGAAGAGTTATAAAAGGCTACACTATGAAGGAATGACAGATGTCCAAGGTCCAACACCTAAACAACCTCGATTGGAGAATTCCGTTGCACCTAAAGCTCGCTTATCTCTCTTCAACAGCGATAGACTTCAAGAAATTCTCTCAATATCAACCAAGTCATTCTATGGAAAAACAAACCCAGAGCTAAACACCACTATCACAACAAAACTATCAAATGCTATTGAAACAGCCAATACTCAACGTCGCCGCCCCTTCCCCCATCCACGTTCCCAAAGACGTAAAAGGAAACTAGGTGAAATTAACATGGGAGTCAGACATAGGATTCGGAAGCCAAAAATACATAAATCCAAACTCATTATTAAACAAGGTTTAAATAATTCAGCATCTAGCAATTTTAACTCGAGCATTGAAATGAATGTTTCTAATAAGTCTGTGAATAAAGATGCTTCTATCCTCAGTCAGTCATCCATTGAGGGTAAGTAATTTTCTGATCTACACAAAATTTGTCAGTTATTTATTTTAATGTGAGAACTTCTTTAGGCATTTTTGAGACCTCCCTGGTGCTCGGATTCGAGTGGGAGGTCGCGAGTTTCATTTTCGCCACAGGCCACTTTCGAATTTTATAATTTCTAAATTGGCTCAGGTCTGGCCTGGTGGAAGGCTTCAGCCGTGGCTACACCCTACCAGCAATGACGTGCCACCAAGAAATTTAGCATTCCAGTATATAGATGCTATGTAGAAATTGGGGGTGACTTCACTTACCCCTTCTAAGTTAGTACGTTAACATCTTCGGCTGCATTATCACATTATCACTTACCATCAGGTGAGATCTCTAGTCAAGTACTAACTTGTATAGTGTAAAAAAACATCGAAAATGCCACTGATCTCATAACCATGCAACAGTGTAACCATGCAATATATTTTACGTTATGTAAACTTGGAGTAAAAACTAGGAGCATTAGGCTTTTTTTGAGATTGGTAAAACTCATTAAGCTGTAATGTAACATACGTAACACTATTACCGTAACAGATACCTCAGTATAAAGATTTCATTTCTGACTACAGTCCTGGATTGTGAAACATTTTTTCGTTTCTTTAAATGTATGTAATGTTTCTAGATAAAGCAGACCCCTTCGATAAAGAAAAGCAAACCATAGAAGCCCTCCTCAGCCAATGGACTGAGGAAGAGGTCCCTGAATCTGAACTGTCTTACGCAAAACCTCAACAGGAGTTGCCATGTTTTGACAGCACAGTGATAGAAGCAACCAGTCAAATTTTCCAACCCGTAACCGCAGTGCCTGTCACAAACGCTTTCAAGCCACAAGATTCAGAGACAGTTATAGTGGAATTGGGAGCTCCAAATGCTAATGTGGCGTCAAATGTCGAGGTATCACAAAATATGCCAGGAAATATTGGTAATATAACAGGAACTATTGGTAATATAACAGGAAATATTGGTAATATGTCAGGAAATATTGGTAAGATACCAGAAAATGCAGGAAAATTGCCAGAAATTCTAGATCTGACAAGTGAAGTACAATCAGGTCAAGATGTGATAATGGAGGAATGTCACGTGGATGCCCACGGGGAGATGTCTAAGGACGGACAGTACTTGCCAGTGGAAGGAGGCTACATATTAGTGGATGGGACTGTTGTGCATGGTAAGGATGATACTGTACATTAATAACTAACTCAACCACAATCAATGAAATCCTGTTAAATAATATTGATCTAAGCCAGTAACTGTATTGGTTATTGACTAAGGAGAGTATTTATTGTTCTTTTCCTTTTAATACCTACTGTCTAAAAATATTAAGTTAACATACATTTCAAAAAAAGTTTCTTATTTTACTTACTTATGAGAAGTAATTCAGATTATTTTTTGATAAAAGTATATAATATTATGTATTAAGTATGGTAGTAATAACTATTTGTGTACTTAATTTGTCTGCAATTTTATAGTAACAGAGTGATGAGGGCTTTGAACAATCATACAAAATTTGATATGCATATATTTACACAGATAAAGAAACGTAATTTTATTTCCAGGTCAAAAAGAAATCCCAGACCTGGACGAAATAGAGCGCGAACTCAAAGAGCTGGACGAGAAGATCTTACAAATGGCGCAGTCCAACAACATCAACCCTGAAGCGGTGCTAGCATCCACTGAAACTGAGCCTGTACTGGCTGGTAAGCTCTACCTTAAGACCAGAGAGGCTGATTGCGGTAGAAAAACGTATTCATCGTTATCGTAATCTTTCGCAAATTTCGCGTCCAGATTGAGTGACGTAAATCAGGGAACCAATCAGGGGGCAGAATTTGTAAATGATCACAATAACGATGAATAAGTTTTCTTACACAGTCTAGAGGCTGAATAGAATACGTATGAAATTATCGCCTTGGCGGCTTGAGCCCCGTGACGGCCGATTTCTGCCAAAGCAGAGCTGTGTAACTAATCAGATCTCGTCATTTTGACATGTCCGAAAATAAGGGGCGAGGAGATGTCGAAATGACGAAATCGATTGGTTACTCGAACACAGCTCCGCTCCGCTCCGGTGGAAGTCGGGCCATAGACGTGGGTTCAAGTCCCATCTAGCACAATAATTAAAGTATTTCTTTGTCTCAACTCATTTTTGTCCTGCTGCTGCTTGTCTTAAAAAAATTATGTCTATTGCTCGCTTTCACCAACATTTTAAGAGTCACCTAAGCCCTAAAGTGACAGTTTTCCCTTACAACAAGTGACATCAAAGGGCTTTGGTGTTTCTTAAAATGTTGGTGAAAACGAGCATAAGTCTATATCAGGGTCTAGTTCAAAAACTTATACAAAAAAATACGGTGTGTAATGTCATAAAAAGTTAAGTTTTTTTTTTTGAATTATCAAAGTTTTCATTCAATAATATCAAGTTTTTGTTATAATATAAATAGAAAATTTTTCCTTGAAATTATAACTTATGAAATATCTTTTGTATCACAAGTTCTTTCAACATCTCTTGAAAGAATCCCTGTAAAAGAAAATGATAACAATTACCAAAACTTCCAGATGTTACCATGGAAAACTCAGCAGAACAAAATAAGGAGAAGTCTCAAAAGCTTTTCTCTATATTCAGCGACCCTAACCCGGGCGTTAGCACTTCAAAGCCCAAAGGTATGCATCATCTCATGTATTGACTATGTACTTTTTTTAGTGTTCTATACCAAAATATTTTATACTTAGTTTATTAATTAATTGCACAATATAATTGTCAGAGTTAAGCTTGCCACTAACAAATGGCGATTAAAAAAAAAAAAAAATGGCAAATTTTTTTATAATTGATCGGCTTGCGCTTGACTATAATCACGTCTGATGGACAGAAATGATGAGGGCTAGGACTGGGCACGTTTACTTACAAAATGTCTATTCTCTTCTCCTGAAAGCCCCTATGTTATAATTGGGAACACAGAAGCTGGAAGAGCGTTCCACACCTTAGCGGTTCATATGAGAAATGCGGAAGAAAAACGTTTCGTTCGAGTACAATGCACTTCACCCACATAAGGATGCCAATTCTCTCGGCGTCTTGAGCTTCTGTGGTAGAAAGGTGAAGAAAAGATTACATTGTGTTAGGGACATTACACACTCTAGCCTCAAAGTAAGCGATAGCTTGTGTTATGGGTACAGATAACAGCTGATAATTTTGTACATAATTGCAATATATTGAAAACACCCAGACACTAAAACATTAAATACACAAACATTTTCCAGTTGTGGGAATCGAACCCACGAACTCCAACGCAGACTGCAGGATGTGTTTCCCATCAGTTTGCGCACAACTCAGACTGCTCATAAAAATTTTACAAGAACTCTTTACTCTTAACCTATTTAAATAAAGAGAATATTGAGATTACTTTATGCTAAATCTTACACGGTGCGAAATACTCGTGAAAGTGGTAGGAAGTTTCCCCATGATCTATTACTGAGTATTATGTTTATTGGCAGGCGCCGAGGAAAAGAGCAAGAAACCATTACTGAAGAGCGGCAACAACCAGTACATCATTGATGCTGGACAGAAGAAATTCGGCGCCACCCAGTGCACGGAGTGCGGTGTCATCTATCAGGTACAGAGGATTTACTAAATTTGTTTTTGTCCTTCTCACTCTTAAGCCTGGCGTCGACTACAGAAACGCGTCGAATCGAATCGAGTCGCATTTATTCCTAGTGCGTCCATCTCTGAAGAATCGAATCGAGTTGTTCATTCATCGCAAATTTTCAACGAGTTAGGTCGTTTTTGCATCATGGATAGCTCGGATGAAGAGATGTTTTTATTTCAAATACTTTTTGATGAGGAAGTGGAGAATAGGAAAAGGAAACGGCGTGCACCAAAACACTGGGTGCACGACATTAATACTGACTGGTAGAAAAGAAAATACGTTGGCGCGGATTCGCTTCTCCGCGTCGACTGAGGCGCGCCGAGCCGAAAGGCGAAGAAATTCGCTTGCCGAGCAAGTCGCGAGGTCGATTCGAAAGATATATAGAAGGCGACTTTCTGCGAATCGATTCGATTCGGCTCTGCGAGTCTAGTGGACGCGAGCCTTTACGGATTGGGTGCGACATGCAGTATATTTCTTTAGCCTCGTTTTTTTCTACGACTTTTCAAAATTCAGTATTAATTTATTTTATACAAAAAAATTATAAAGTGACAATTATTTCTATATCTTTATTTCTATAAAGTGACATTACAATGTGAAACCAATCGCTGCGGTTTCGCGCGCTGCCGCCGTTTTACGCAGTTGTTCGTTACAGATACACTTAGAGTATCTCCGTTATTATTATTATTATATTGAATTATTAGTATATTGAATATTTATTAGTATATTGACGTTATTAGTATATTCAATATTTCTCAAAATATCGAGTTAAGTTAAAAAAAACTGTCATAGAACTAAAGTTATTACTATTAATGTAAAAAAATACAGGCATAGAACGATATGGTATTTCTATATAACCCTGTAACGACACCTCTCAAGCTAAAATCCACCGAACCATTCCAAAGAGCGTGTCAAAAAAAACTCGAAAAACATTAATTAATTTTTACTGTTCACAGATTGGAGATCCTCAGGACGAGCACGACCACTTGGTCCACCACGACGCTATTGACGTGCTCAAGTTTAATGTGAGTACAAATATTGTACACATTCACTACTTTTAAAATAATCGAGTGTGACAGACGGACGGACGGACGGAGAAAGTCTCACCATAAGGGTTCCATTTTTACCATTTTGGTATGGAACCCTAAAAAAGCCAAAAAAAATTAAGTCATCTACCCTATTGAACGCTAAATTGAATTTCGTTCGGAACAGCTGCAATCTGTAATAACGCGTGGATCTGGATGGAACATGTGTCTACAGCTGCAACTTATATTCATGCAACTCACGTCGATAACGCACTACTCACTACTAAACTAACTAAGACGACCTTCCTGGCGCAGTGGCACGAGCTCGGATGCGAGTGGGAGGTCGCGGGTTCGGTTCCCGTCATGGGCCACTTTGGAATTTTAAAATTTCTAAATTACCTCAAGTTGGAATCTTCGGCCATGGCTAGTTACCAGCCTACTAGCAAAGACGCACCGCCAAGCGGTTTGGCGCTCCGGTGCGATGCTGTGTAGAAACTGTTGGAGTGAATTTACTTACCCTTCCAAGTTCTTCAAATATGATCTTCGTCTGCATCATTTCTTACTTATTAGTTGAGATCGCAGTCATGTACTAACTTGTATGTAGTAAATAAAAACTACACGTCACTACGGCCATCTATCGTTTGCAATCGAAGACTACATATATAGTTTGCGATGAACAGGGTTGACGATTTCTATGCTGTTATGTGCAAAGCGAGAGCGGGCTTTAATATAAGAATAAATAATAGCACCAATAGTACTTATAATACATACACACTACATATCGACGTTCGCAAGAGCCTGTATGTTAGGCCTATGTGAAATAAAGATATTTTTTGACTTTTTTTGACTTTTGACTTTTGAATCTTAAAAATTACCAGTTCAATTTACCCAAAATTTTTAAATTATTAATTTTATATTTGTTTGAATTTAAACTGTTAAATAATAATATTAATTAATTAATTTATTTAAACTGTTTAACTGTTCTTTTTACTTAAATGTAAAACAGAAATATGGACTAATTATGTCTGAAATTTTTTTTTTATAAACTAATACTTTGGTGTATATCCAGGGTTGGAAGGAGGAGTGCGTGGTGGACAGGACGGCGAGCGGGCGCTGCATCCGGGTGCGCGGCGGCGACGCGGGCTGGAGGCGCGTGCAGAAGGTGCTCGCGCGCGTGGTGCACCCGCAGCTGGGCTACGCGCCCGAGCTGCCCCGGAAGCAACACTCGTACACTGTGAGTAGATAGTGTATAGTACGCTCTACGATGCACGAGTCGAGCTCTCATAGGTCTAGTCTGACGTCACACTCATTGGCTAATGCGCGTAACGTCACTATTACTATAAATTGTATTTTCCATTGTTGTTTGCAGGCATACTTGTACATCGAAAAGAAGCAGATAGTGGGCTGCTTGATAATGGAGCCCAAGACCCGCGCGTACAGGCTGCTGCCCGGCGAGCCCGACTGCTGCAGCGTCGAGGACTACCCCGTCAAGTGAGTGCTAGTGTTACTGTCTGTGGCGGTGCATCGAGAGGAAGCAGATAGTGGGCTGCTTGGTAATGGAGCCCAAGACCCGCGCGTACAGGCTGCTGCCCGGCGAGCCCGACTGCTGCAGCGTCGAGGACTACCCCGTCAAGTGAGTGCTAGTGTTACTGTCTGTGACGGTGCATCGAGAGGAAGCAGATAGTGGGCTGCTTGATAATAGAGCCCAAGACCCGCGCGTACAGGCTGCTGCCCGGCGAGCCCGACTGCTGCAGCGTCGAGGACTACCCCGTCAAGTGAGTGCTAGTGTTACTGTCTGTGGCGGTGTATCGAGAGGAAGCAGATAGTGGGCTTCACTGGCTTGAAAAGTGAAAACATAACACAAGTCCGGCGCGTGTTAATCCAGGTAATAATCTACCTCCATTACTAATTTCAGCAAAATCGGTTGGATACAATTTTTGTATTTAAAACATTATCGTTTCAAAATCATGTAAAATATTGGGTCATATAAAAATCTGTCACTATTATCTTTCTAAACGGCCTGCAAGTTCTGTAATTGATATAGCAATACAGTCCGACAAGGCTCTCTTGGTACTTGAATGACATTGTCAGGGGGCGCTGTTTTAGAACAAATGGAGCCAGAAAATAAAATCTCCTCAATTTTACTTGAATTTTAGTTTTATTTTACTTAATAATTAGTTGTTTTATTTATGTGCAATAAAAACACAACATACAATAGCTATATACCGACAGAGCGAATTATTAACAGTATCACAAGATAGCGGCGTTAGTTCCAATTTTGGCCACGCGCCAAAATAGCCTTGTCGCACTGTACAAATGCTGTTGTTCACTTTGCCATTGATCTGGTCAGATGCGGCGTGTCGCGCATCTGGACGCACGCGTCGTTCCGGCGGCGCGGCGTGGCGCGGCGGCTGCTGGAGTGCGCGCGCGCGTCGCTGCTGCACGGCGCGGCGCTGCGGCGCGGCGAGCTGGCGTTCAGCGCGCCCACGCCCGCCGGCAAGGCGCTCGCCACCGCCTACTGCGGGACGCCCAACTTCTACGTGTACTTGGACTGAGTTCGTTTCAAATATAGCTATAGTTCGTTCGCGTTAAGAATGCAGTAAATTATTATTGTTCGCCGGCCTATTCCCGCCCATTAAACAATGAAAACTTTTCAAATTACAAGGTCAAGTTCACAGTGGCCCGTTGAAGGCATAGCTACGAACACATAGCTTTTACCAGCACTGTGAATACGCCTTCACCCTGTATTTGCACTGATAATCACTGCATTCTTAACGCGAACGAACTATAGTTAGTTAGTTTCAATCCACGAAGACGCGCTCCACTCCTTTGTTCATGCAAGTCTGCTGCAGGCTGAGCCAAGTGACAAATAGCGTTGCGTCGCGACGTATACAAATGGGCCAAAATTAAAAAAATGCATGCTAACTTGAATAAAAAAAATGGTCAAGAGTTGGGCTCGCGCACTGAGGGTTCCGTACTATTAGGACCAATTCTCATTTCTCAAAGTAAATTAAACAACCCTGCCCACCAAATTCAAAAACGAGGCGAAAGTTTTAATTTCTAATGAGTATATTGTATTGACTGATCCATGATTTCACACAATACAGCATAGACATGACAGACAGACAGAGCAGCGCAACCGCGCCTATCAAATATCGTGCAACTAAGTTCAAATCTAACTTTCCTTTCGTACTTTTTTCTGTTTTTTTTTAAACTTAACTTTTTTGAATATATAACTATTTATTTTTAAAGTGCTTATAAAATTGAATATACTGTGAACATGACCATTTGTAGCGTGTACCCTTTCCCGTTATTAATATGGAGTAAAAACAAGGTGGAGGAGCAAGCATTATTGTTTAAACGTGGCTTGGTAGGAGTGGGGTCCGTCTGCGTGGATTTACCTCACTATACTGCCTGTATCTTACTCTTGTGTCGTCATACAAGAGGGTATTTGACACAAAGCATATATTTTTTTTTTAATTTATTATTGAAAATAGAGTTTCCTTTTAAATAAATTGATGGAAAATTCGTTTTGCGATTTATAGATAGAAGACTCCCCCATGCTCCAAAATTTAAACTGCTGTAAAAATTTCATAGTTTTTAATTGATTTTTTTAATGTCAAATATTCTATTGCGCCAAAAAACTTTTTGCGTTTGCAACAAACCTTCGTGTTTCAAAACAAAAAAAAGTTCGTGAGGTGTGAATATTTTCGTTATATCTATGCCATATTTATAAAAAGTTTCTTTTGTAAAGATTTTTGTTTGTGTAGTTTTTTTAAAGTTCTTCTAGCGTTTGATGAAACTTATATTAGTATTTTTAACATTATAGTGTATTCTGCCATGGAAAAAAATATTTAATTTTGGACGATCTGATTTATGTTTTTAAACTAAGGGACCAAGAAGTATTTTTGTACTGGATTTATAATGTGCCAAATTGGTATTGTAGGGATGTGCCTCAAAATTTAGGTTTAGATATTTATAAATAAGTACAAGAATGTCCTGAGACATTTTTAGAACTTTAATTACCAATTCAGTTGGTTTTAGTGAACAATACAAATGTACTTATGCTAGGTTTTTGCCAACTTGAAATTTTAAAGCTTTTTTGATACTTGACTTTTGGATTTGTTTTGGATGTGCTTTTAAACTTAAATTGTGTGTGAGAACTTTTTATCTCTTTAGCGAGATAAAAAGTTCTCACATTCCCTTGTTTTATAATAGACAATAAAAAATATATATTCGGTTAGTTTAATTTAAGCATTGTTTTAGACGAACACCGAAGCACACTTTTACCTCAGATTCACGCTTAAGTAATTAATGCTCTCTACTTTGTTCTGTGAACATTTTATTTCTACAAATGATGAAATGGTCAAGAGTAGTTAGGATACATTATTCATTGCAATAATTTTTAGAGCTTAAATGAAAAACTAAATTTGTAAAACAAAAAAAATCTAAAAGCTTACCTTTTAATTTTTATCTTATACTTATGTATTTTAGTTTGATGTTCGTTATTTACCAGTCTGGGTGCAAAAACTACGAGATTTAGTTTAATTACTTTTCTTTTGAGATTTGTACCAACTTTTGGACGGATTTTACTCTACTATATTTTTTATTAGTATTTTCATTATATTTTAAGAGGCGAGTCCAAAGATGTTCGTAGTTCGTACCTTTACATTGCCATAGAATTTGTAAATAATATTTATTTTGTTGTTTTAATAAAAAAAACAAAGGTTTTGTACGAACTCTCAAGTTGAGACGTGACTCCGACGTGTTGTTTGGATTGTACTTTTTTCGTGACATCGCGCTCATGTCGATTTGGTTAATAAATGATTTTTTTTCAAAACTTGCATTTTCATTTTGTACAAATGTACACCTATTCCTTTCTATAGACAAACACACAAAGCAAGTGTGATTTTCATTTTGTGCTATGGACTATGGTACTGGATACATGATTGCAGATCAGACATGTAAAGGCAAGAAAAACTTTTTATAAACAATTTGTTAGTCATCCATACAATAATTCCATTAAAAAATCGAATTGTATATTATTAATATTAAGTTTTTCTCCAAACGGTGAAGAAGATATCTCAAAGATGAGACATGCTAAATTAGTAGGCACTATACTGTCACCTAAATAGACAGAAATGTGAGGATCAAAGGGGATCAAATCAATCAAGGAGGGAGGGGATCAATGAGGATGGTAAACAAATAAAAAATCACAATTTTAAAACAACATTTATTTTTACATACATTAAGTCGGATTCAAAATGCCTGAAACATACTGATTTTTGTGTACACATCAGTTATAGATTAATTTCATGGACAGTAAATAATATATTTTCTTTGCGATCCTCTGGAAAACAATAAAATTATAAGCGTTTGTTAATAATTTTACAATCACCTCGCAATACACTACTATACACGTAAATATTAAAAATTTCATTTTTAATCTTTAGGAATTTCATTAATTAGGTATATTTTTTTTAAATTAAATTTGTTAAAAATATAGATTTTTCAGTGTATATATTTGAGAGTTCGCGTAGGTATTGAGAGTTAACACCATAACCCGCAGCTATATGTACACTTGTACAGTGCTGATCATGAGAAGCGAAACAAATCGTGTCCGAGCTAATAATACGCTACCAATTTATTTTTTTAATAAAATAAAGCTACCGAAGAATTGAGAAGAAACACGTTTGTGCAACAATGGAAAATAATCTATATGAGCACTAATTTAAATGCCATCATTATAATATCTACAGCGAGACAGAGAAGGCCGCGTCGCGCCAGCGGCTGACGACAGCGCCCTACGAGTAAAACGTTACCAAAAAATATTTGCGGCGAAGGCTGCACTTTGGGAGACCGAACAAAAGTTACTCAACACCGTTCTCAAGTTCATATTGTGCGCAAGTACATTCACTTAACTACTTACTATGAAAGATAAAAAAGGAGGAATCGTTCAATACTATTTGGTTTGGTATTGGCAAAGGACGTTACGTCGCCTACTGAGTCGAGGAGAGTTGACCGCGCGCGCTAAGAACACCACTACGATACTTGAGTGAACGAGTCCCACACACCGACACCGAGAGGGCCTAGTTATACACATTATACAATCAGTGTGCCTATTCCGAGGTTTTTAATGTAGGTAAGCGAGAAAGTAAACACGAATTTGTATAGGATTGTTGTAACGACATCTATTGACAACATTTGTAAACTGCTCCAATCCCATAAAAATCGGCGTTTACTCTCTCGTAAACAATTTTTTTTATAAGAACTCGGAATCAGTACACAGTTTAAACATCGACACTGGCAGTACATTATCTACGTATCGAAAATTATAGAAAATACTCTAAACTACTTTATACAAATGACTCACTCGTTATTGCGCTTCCTTAATTGTACGAGGGGCAGCGGGGGGTCGGTAAAACGTTGTATACCTAAAGGTACAGACACACATGCTGCTTAGTAGCACGAAAGCATGCTAGTTTCGTGCATTTGCTATTTACTAGTTATATGTGTACGAAGTGTCTGCTAGTAATGAACATGCTTATTCCGCATGCAAATAATTTTGTCTATATTTTGTCACGCTCTACCCCTTTTTATGTCCCACTGCTGGGTACGGGTCTCCTCTCAGACTGGGCCATAGCCCACACGCTGGCCAAGTGCGTGTTGGCGGGCTTCACACACCTTCGAGAACATTTTTGTGAACTCTCAGGCATGCATGTTTCTTCACGATGTTTTCCTTCACCGTTATTTAGTTTCCTAAAAACTTACATAGCTCGGAAAAGTCAGAGGTGCATGCCCAGGATTCAAATCCGCGACCTCCTTATGAGAGACAGAGGTCAGAACCACTGAGCTATCACTGCTTTTACATGCTAATTCATTTTGAGCACACTAATAGCATGCTTTTTACACGACTGCCCAAAAAAGGAGTGTAATGTTTTTAGAATTCATGTATGTATGTATGTGAGTGTCTTTATTCCACCATAACTTCTGAACGGCTGAATAGATTTGGACATATCGGGTATCGTTAGAATCCGATCATCATTCCGAGTAACATAGGCTATATTTGTTTTGGAAAAAGTCGTTTTATGACAGGGCAGTCGTGTTTATTTAATTTTTAAATTATTTACTTGTTATAAGTACATTTGTTTTTCTTTTTTTTTTGGTTATTGTATTTGTTTTTTGTTTCTTTCTTGTAATGGTGTACAATAAAGTATTTTCTATCTATCTATCTATCTATAAGCATGTGTACCTGTACCTTACTTGCCATCCGATCACTGATAACCGATAGAGACGAATATACCTAACCATTGTGAGATCCATACACCACAAAAGACCGTATGCCAAAATTAATTTTATTCTCTTCACAGCCTTTCATAGTCATCGGATAGCAGAGGTTCATTCTACTCAGGCGCAGATTCGATACATACGAGTAGTAATTAATTAATTACAAAAGGCAGCAATTACATTTTGGGGTCGAAATACTAAAATCTAACGTTATTGCTCCATTGTTAGACATTAATGGCATTTATTAGCAGAAATTCAACGATTGTGTGGCTTTTCTAATTTTTTTTAACAAATGCGGGTAGTTGGAAATCTTTCTTAAACTATTTGTGGGTACACGGATAAAATATAAAATGACACCTGTCACCGTCGCGTGAGATTCACGAGTTCCTAATATGTTACGGAATTAATTTAATTTAAAACCTACTTTCGTTTTCGAAAATTACTCTGAAAATGCGTTGAATGTGATACATTATTATTTATTATTACAAATACGAGCCGCTTATACAGTATGTTCCTTTTTTAAACTATTCTTTTTTTAATTTACCAAAAAATGTTTTTTTTACTGATTAATTGTTCCTTTTGTTTAATTTTTATGTGACAAATAACAAGATATATACAGGGAACCAAAATCGATAATTATGTGTAATAATCATGTACCAAAATTTGAGACTTTTTTGGTAAATTAAAAATTAAAGAAGAAAAGTATTTTTGTATCCGACTAAAAAGCATCCGTAGCTCCGCGTGAGAAACAAAACTAACCAGCGGTCTACATTATTAATAGTAAATATACATAATATATTAATAATAATAATAATATATATTTTTGTTACTTTGCATTCACTTCAATATCGCAATTAATCTAAAACTTAATTAAATAGCTACCAAATATTTTTAAGTTACGTGTAAAGTTCATTTTTCTTTAGCTTAACCATAACCAATTGAACGGATCTCAGGTAAAGTCACGCAAGAACACGCAAGCCTGTATTTAATAAAGATCTTTCCCACATAATTTCTTGCTCGTTTTAAGAGACCATCGATGGATAAACATAATTAATATGAGTTCCATCAAAATAATGTTATTTGGATTTATTAACTTTTAGTTTTTCACATAAAAATATAAATCATTCACAATTCGTTCAAAGTAAAAAGGTATTTCGGAAAATAAAATATATAATTAGGAACTTACTGGCTCAATCATGTGGATTTCTATGCCTTAAATAATATAATGGAAGTGATAATCGAATACGGCATTTTGCTCCATTTTTTTATTGATTTATTGTAAACTAGGACGAATATGGGGGCATATATTGCTACTAACATTTGGATCCGACAAGGAACTATAAGTTACAAGCATTTCAATTTTTGGAATAGGTGCCTTCTGTCTCTTTCTCGCAAAATGAAAATTTGTAGGGGGCTACTATGGCGTTATAAACACGATGATGTCGCATTACTCTAATGCTATCTCTGTCTAAAAGAAAATATTAAAATGCTTGTAACTATTTCGTTAGTTTTTTCAAAGTAAGTTAAGTAGTTAAGTAATTTAGTTGTTTTAGTTTAATAAATCGACGTTTTGATTTGAAAAAAAGAAATACTCTATTGCAAATATATTTGGTTCTAGGTACTCTGTGAACATTGAACAAGCCAACCTCAAGTTACGTGTTTTTGGGAAATTTCACAGTTTTAATGTGTTTGGTAACTAAAGAAAAACACGCTTTACAATAGTGACGTAAGACGCAATGTTATTATTTCACAATGACATCTAAAATGATTGGCTCCGGGAGTTCGTCCGGTATTGCACATTATTTATAATCATAATCTACTAGATTTACAAAAAGTTTCTAAAATACTCTATGTGGCATAAAATTCACTGAAAATATAAACTTTAGTAGTCATACTTAGATATTTTTATGTCGACTTACTGAAAGCAAAATATTGCTTTGATAAAAAGCAATATTTTGCTTTTCACCAACATTTTAAGAGACACCTAAGTCCTTAGGTGACAGTTGTTGTAAGTGAAAACTGTCACCTATCGGCTTAGGCGTTTCTTAAAGTTAGTGAAAACAGTCGTTAGTTATTCAATCCACGGTATATCCTCATTTCGAAATGGTTTAATAGTGACAATAATAATATGTAAATGATTAGGATATGATTTACAAATAATTACGATTGTAAAATACACGTATTACGTAAAAAAGGATTTTTTTTTTACTTTACAGGAATTCTATGCCATAAATGTAAATTTTTACTAAACCACAATAAAAAGATAAACGACTCCCTTACACCGCGAAATGTGTGAATTAAACATAGATACCTCAATATTTAACATACGTTACAATTCCCTACTTACAATCAAATTTTTTTTTAAACACAAGAGGAAAATAAAATTATGATAATAATAAGAATATATTCTTTTATTAAAATAGTTAGGTAATAGGTATACTTAAAAAAATAACGACTTTACGTTTATTATTTAATTAATTAGAAAGCAAGATAGCGTTATATTACAAGTAACTAGGAAGGATCTTTTTACGACATAATATTTGTTGATTTTTTTATAATGGTAACATTAGGGGTGCTTCGCGTAAACACTTTATGGCACAGAGCACTATCAAACTTCTACCGTTATATCAAGGACCATGAATACACAGACTTGTGAACTACAATGTTAATTTGTTACGTAATTATTATGTATATATTTCCATTTCATGTCCATTAAGCTTGTTAGAAGATTGTCAATTTTATTGCAAAATATACTAATAAATGTTCAAACATTAATCGCGTTCAGATTATCATTTATTGCATATTGTCTCTTTAATTTTACTTTCTTGTGATATTTGTAGCAGAAACACTTAATATAAAACTTGTTAAAATATACTGTTCATTTGACATTTTGCAATAAAAAGGCCGATATGCATAAAAATACATAAAAAAATTAAACCTATCTACCTAATTATTACTTACATAAAAGAATTAACGAAAAATAGATCTTTTTTATGTATTCTCCACTAACAAACACATTTTGTAAGTACATAAACCAATTATATCGATAAAAAATATATTTCTTTTTAAAAATAATATTATAATCATAATAATAGAATAGTTTGTTAGGGCTTATCCGGTTAGTAACATTTTTGTACTTAGGGCTAATTAACCTTCTTAAAATAAGTGGGAAATATATTAATTAATTAATTAATTTAAACAGAAAATTACTGAACGAATTAATTTAAATACTGCTAACGATTGATATTCTTATAAACATCGCATCGAATGCGGAAAGCGAATTCTTTGGACCTTAAATTAAAAAAATGCACAAAGTGTTTGATAGGATATGAATGTATCAAAGTTATGTTTTCATCATACATATTGGAAAAAAGAACTTGGCTTTAAATCGAGAGCCCAAACTTCAGATTGGTACTTGTACGTGTTACATATCTTTTTTCATTTTTTTTTATCGCAGAATTATATACTATTATATTAATAATATAATAATGCAAATAGATACTCTTAGTTTTTCTCATAGGCGATAATGCAAAATAGTGTGAGTAATTCGGAGCCAATATGTATATTGAATCCCTCGCTTCATTCAGGATTCTACTTAAGAATCCTTTGCTTCGCAAAAGAATAGTCCTTAATTTTCTAAATCATCAAATGTGTTTTTTCTATTTCAGTCGAATCATTCACATCGTACCAAACACCCAGTATCTAATAAAATTAATTCATAGTATAATAATATTACAATAATTAAAATATAAAAAAAAAATAATTACTAGCAAAGCCGTCGCTTCTTGTTAATTGTGGTCACGTGTGCGCTTAAACAGAAGTGTTGTACGATAAAAATATTATAAAAAAAATTACCCTTTTACTGGTGAAGTAGAGCGAAATTAAACAGCTAATAAAAAACACACTACATAATGGAAGACGTTGTAACAACTAAACATAAGTTAAGTTAGCCTACAGTGTGCATTTTGATTTAACCACATAGCTTGTTTTAGGGTCTCTAAATTTAGTGCGTCTAAAATCTACCGTTCCTTATACAACGGTAGGTACCTGTGGAAAGTCAACCATACTGTAGTAAAAAGGATAATATTACTTTATTAAAATTCGCTTTTAGAGACACTAAAACCAAATCGTAAAACCAATCGAATCGTTGCAATGTATCAAACTATTGATTTATACTTTTTCAAAGAAAAAATGACGAGACGCGCAAAACGTTTCAGGACATTAAGTAATACGCCCATAGACATTATATACAGGACCCGGTCAACGACTAAATTGCAACTGTGCACTGGCCCCAAAATTATTTGTTTAGGGCTAACGGCAGTTCGTAGGAATTATGACAGATGACGCTACTTTTTGCTTGTATAAAAAAGGTTTCCGTAAAAACTTTTGATACGTTTTATATTGATCTTGTCAAATCTTTCAAGATTTTGTTAACACTTAATTTTTCCCTTTAGTTACTTTATAACGGAGATTAAACTAGAGATGGTAAGACTTTTTGCTCGTCCATATTGGCTATTCGGCACCAACGCATTATTTATTTATTTAACACTTTATTTGTACACCACAAAACAATACTATAACTAAGGAGTAACAATTAATTAGTACAAAAGGCGGCCTTATCGCTCAATAGCGATCTCTGCCAGGCAACCTACGGATAAGGAAAATACAGAAGGAACCACGGATTGCGGATTGCATTATCAGATATTCTGCCGAAAAGCAGTAATTGCTGAGCCTTGACAAGTGTCTCAGGATCACGAGCGCAAGCGTTGCACCGTATATGACATAGCAAAGTCCTGAAAGGCACTGAATCTTACACAGGCACTCGTATCACTTAACTTCAGGTGAACATCTCACTCGTCTCATCATGGTCCTGTAGAAAAAGTCAGTTTAGATTGTAACCTCCTTGTCTACCACCTTGGCTCACCACGCGTCAATTTTTTTTTCACTGTTTTCGAATGATACCGAAAGATAACAACAGGTATGGTCTATAAATAATTTAATAGCATAGCATCTCAGCGATCAAAAAAATTCAGACAGCAAAACGAAAAACAAATAATAAATATATTGTATAAAAAAAAAAAAAACAAATAAAGGCTATACAAAACTGTATGTATATTTGACTAATATAAAAACAGGTGAGAGAAGCTCATTTCCTTCATAATAATTAAACATGGCCTATAGTTGCGTAACTGAATTTCATTTCATCTTTATCTAAGCATATTATTTTTGTAAATATTTCTTGTTTTTGATCGAAATTAAGGGCCAAAACTCATTTTTTCCAAAAACAAAACATCTTCCTTCCCAATAAATTTTGCATTTTTTTAATGAGTTTGGTTCAAGTAGTTTTTAATTTTTATAATGTTTTTTTTGGCCCTAAGGGTTTAAACTGCCAAGAAATATATATCAATTAAATTGTTCTAACATAAAAATTATTTGTGATGCTTTAATATAAAATTCTTAAATAATTATTAAAAAAAAGAAATTGCACAGTTGCATTGAATTAATTGTAATTATTGGACTGACTAATTCAATATTATTTTTGACGTTTCAAAATAACAATATGACGCCATATTGAGATAAAATGACTTCGCGTGTAAAAATACACAGAAAATAGTGTTAATTATTATGTATATGACTATATGTACAGCAAAAGCAAAATCGTGCTATTATATATCATTATTAGATGTATTATGTGTCTGAAACACTAGTCTAGCCTCCAGTGATCGCTTCCACACCGATGACATTTATAATAAAATGCTATAGGTATTGCTCTAGTATCAAGCCTATCTAACTCCTAGTCATAGACATAAATTACTCCGAAAACACATCTCCTAAATAGAAAAAGTAAGACCCAAAAATTTTGTGGAGCATACCTAATATTTAGTTGGTTTGAATAATTAATTAATAAACGTTAAAAAATAGGCGAACCGACCTTATTACGTAACTTGAGAGAGGTTTGCGACAAGCGTAAATCTCGCGAGCGTTGCTGTCAAACGTCAATTTTTGTTAGAGTCGTCAAAAATTGAAGGCCCGTTTTGAAATTTGAGAAAGACCCTAGAATCTATCTTGGAATGAAAGAGATAGAAACAATATTTCATTACCATACAACTGTTTCTAAAACACACAAACATTTTTGACGCGTTAAATAATATAAAAAGACATATTGGGCATATGTCTTGTTATATTATTATGTATTATTTTTTATTTTTACGACTATAGAAAACATAACAAAACTGACGTATGACAGCAACGATCGCAGAATTTACGCCAGTTGCAAACATTTCGCGAGATAAATAATAAGAGGGAGAGAATCTCGATAAAACAAAATTGTTACACTGAAATGGCGACAGCGCATGTATACTTTCCGAGCTTGCCGGTAGTTTTCTCTTTCCATAAGAGCCTGATAAAAAAAAATGTCTATGGTAGGAGCACGACTGATTTTTAGGACACACAGTGACTTATCGTCGTCACACGCCGGCCACACACATACACACTTGCGTTTATTATAAACGAATATAACGAACGCGTTACGTCAAAGTGACAGATCTGCAGGGCGATCGGCTAAAAATAGGCTGTACATCAATGTTGACGTCACAAAATTCCCTTTTACCTGCAGGGCGATCGGCTAAAAATGTATCAATCATTAAAGAACTGTATCAATGTCAAAACGTGATATTCAAGCGTTGATCAAGTGATTGGTCAACACTCGTGTTTTGACATTGATACTGTTATTTAATGATTGATACATTTTTAGCCGATCGCCCTACTGTGTCGACTAGGATCTTGACAGTGTGCATATTCTGTATGAGATAGAATAGTCCAACCTCTCACACTATCTAAGGTAGGTAGGAGGGACGATAAGTTCCTCTCACAACTGTCTCCGTGGAAAGAGATAGCAATAGTTTTAGAACTGTCAATTTATTTATGTTACATTCTCCAATTTGTTAACCGTTTTAAAACGCAGTGCAGTTGTCTTTAGTCAAGTTTGAGTTAAAACTATAGATTTACAAAAATGACTGAATGAATGATAAATGAATATGAATGAACGAACAAACTAATTTTTGTTTTCCCTGAAACGATTTCAATTATTATTCGAGTAGTGATCATTCATATCATTTAATATTTTGTAATCAAATATATTATTTCTGCATTAAATTGTCCAAAATAGTGGATTTTAATCGCTTTGTGTTGACAGTTTACAGTGACGCCACCATTTTTCTAATCTATTTTGTCAAACTTTTTTTATTTACACTGGCTTATTTGTCAAGATCGAAGTAAACAAAAGTTATAGGATTTTTAGCCGAAGCGAGGCGAGTGGCTGCGGAGTGAGAGGTTCGTACTTACCTCTCATTCGCACTCGCCTCGGCCAACGTGCCAATCATAATATCACCAACAGCAAACTCTGCCCATGGACGCCCATGGACGAACACTATTTTCTTACACGATAAGGCTGATGGAAAGTATCAAATACAAAAATACTATAAAATTTTGAAAATGGGAGCATGAAAACTAACTATAATTTTTGTAAACTAATGTTGGTTTGAAATCAGATCTAAAATAACGCTTTAGAAAACCACTTTAGGGCGCACTCTCCCATAACAAATGCCCATATTATATATAATACTATATAATTTGTATAATAAAGTCACGCGATTTATATAATACATATTGTAATATTTTGAGTCTATTAATTATTTACTAAAAATTTTGTAGAGTAAAAAGAAATTATTTGTGCATATATGAGACGGAAACACGCTTGCATATAAATGTAAATCAGGGAAACTAATAGACGAGAGAAAACTGAGTTTCATAAATGTTTAACATTTCAAAACATATAATAATAGTTCTCAAAAACCCCAAGTGTTAGAAAATTCATTGTAATATTAGGTATTTTATTTATTACTTTGTTTTGTCGTGTTTAAATGGTGTTTTCGTATAATTGGTTAAATTTCGCCTATTAAGATGCCTATTCATTAATGTAATCTTACGTCTAAGTACAGATTTAAGATCCTACCGAACGAGTGCGAACTTTATGTGGGAATATCGCTGTAAAACTACGCATTTAGTTTCGAATTATTTAAATTTAGCACAGTGTACTATATTTTTCTTACGAGACTAAATAAAAAAGCATAGACCTTTGTTAGGAAGGAGTTCCAAATAATTAATTTACCACTTTTCAGTAAAATCAACTTTTGCTAAGGCTTTTATGCTTTTCACGTAGCATCAACGTCATGAAGGCAATGACAAGCGAGTTAAGACCGTTTGAACGGCGAAAGTGAGTTAAGTAGTAAGTTGTTGATTAAGTTAAGTTGAATAGATCGCGAACCTATTTTTTGGCGACTCCAGTGCGAAGTAGCCCCCTCTCTCCCGTCTCCCGCACCCCGCCAACTTAACTCGCTGGCATGTATACCGTCGAGTTTAGTAACTCGCTGGCATGTATACCGTCGAGTTTAGTAACTCGCTGGCATGTATACCGTCGAGTTTAGTAACTCGCTGGCATGTATACCGTCGAGTTTAGTAACTCGCTGGCATGTATACTATACCGTCGAGTTTAGTAACTCGCTGGCATGTATACCGTCGAGTTTAGTAACTCGCTGGCATGTATACCGTCGAGTTTAGTAACTCGCTGGCATGTATACCGTCGAGTTTAGTAACTCGCTGGCATGTATACCGTCGAGTTTAGTAACTCGCTGGCATGTATACCGTCGAGTTTAGTAACTCGCTGGCATGTATACCGTCGAGTTTAGTAACTCGCTGGCATGTATACCGTCGAGTTTAGTAACTCGCTGGCATGTATACCGTCGAGTTTAGTAACTCGCTGGCATGTATACCGTCGAGTTTAGTAACTCGCTGGCATGTATACCGTCGAGTTTAGTAACTCGCTGGCATGTAAACCGTCGAGTTTAGTAACTCGCTGGCATGTATACCGTCGAGTTTAGTAACTCGCTGGCATGTATACCGTCGAGTTTAGTAACTCGCTGGCATGTATACCGTCGAGTTTAGTAACTCGCTGGCATGTATACCGTCGAGTTTAGTAACTCGCTGGCATGTATACCGTCGAGTTTAGTAACTCGCTGGCATGTATACCGTCGAGTTTAGTAACTCGCTGGCATGTATACCGTCGAGTTTAGTAACTCGCTGGCATGTATACCGTCGAGTTTAGTAACTCGCTGGCATGTAAACCGTCGAGTTTAGTAACTCGCTGGCATGTATACCGTCGAGTTTAGTAACTCGCTGGCATGTATACCGTCGAGTTTAGTAACTCGCTGGCATGTATACCGTCGAGTTTAGTAACTCGCTGGCATGTATACCGTCGAGTTTAGTAACTCGCTGGCATGTATACCGTCGAGTTTAGTAACTCGCTGGCATGTATACCGTCGAGTTTAGTAACTCGCTGGCATGTATACCGTCGAGTTTAGTAACTCGCTGGCATGTATACCGTCGAGTTTAGTAACTCGCTGGCATGTATACCGTCGAGTTTAGTAACTCGCTGGCATGTATACCGTCGAGTTTAGTAACTCGCTGGCATGTATACCGTCGAGTTTAGTAACTCGCTGGCATGTATACCGTCGAGTTTAGTAACTCGCTGGCATGTATACCGTCGAGTTTAGTACATCCGACGAAGGCGGCCGCGATAAGTCTTCTTCTTGGAACGGCAACTTATAGCTACTCACTCGCTTACATTTGGATGCTACTTTAAACCTACTACTCATTACTTAACTGACTGATATCTGAACTCGCTACTGTACTTATTGAAGTGTAAATCGGGTCTCATCACCCGACTGATTTGCTTAATTTCCATAGATTCGAATGTACAAATGTACAGACAACGGCAGATATTCCGTTCGAAAATTCACACTCGTTTATATTAACCGTGAAACTTTGATTTGTCGGATCCATAAAAAAAAAGAGTTATATTACACTCCTATACTCAGTTCTCTATCTAAGAAGATAAGTCACACCATATTTTTTACACGCCATTTTGTTACATATTCTCGTTCGAAATGTTAAATGTGATGTTTACAGCTTGCAACTTTTTGTTGCTAACTTCAATCAGAACTAGTCGTTACTAAGTTGCAGAGTGAAAGTTGCAAGCAAAAGTGAACTCTGTATGCATTTTGGTTTTCTTTATCAAAACCCTTGTTAGCTGTTTGACGGAGCTTTGGGACGATCGCAATCGCAAAGTGTCTTAAATTAAAGAAATAAATCGTGATCGATGAACCAGATCAACAAAAAAATCATTGACTCAAACCTTAGCTTAATAGATAAAATTAGCTTTGGAGCTTACGCTTTGACATGAAAAAGTCTGGTTCTTATAACTCGAAATGCGAATACAATATGAAAATTGTGTATCATATACACATTTTGTATGATGTGATACCAATGGTAACTGCCGAAGAACAAATACAAAATCAGTCCCGCGTGTAACAAATTCTGCACTGTGATTGGTTGAATGAGATGCGGACAGCTAATTCAACAATTCAGCGCGCAGAATTAAGAGCCGGTTTTTTACGCAGTCGATAGACTGAATCGGGAGAATTACTGCGGCAACGCCAAAGCTACAACGGCAATCGTTAAAGAAAATACATCACGACCGAAGGTTTTTAGGTATTGCACAGAGTATCGCATCTGAATTCCGTCCAAACACAAATTGTAGTGCGACTCTCGACAGTCAACACTCGACTTACTAAAGTGCACCCGACAAATCCAAGTTGCGCGACAGTTGCCCGATTGTTGACGTGTCTCGTGGTGTGTGTGTGCGCTTTCGGGCTCCGGCCAGTGTCGGCGACCATGTTGCAACTCTGTTGTGTTTTCTGAAAAAAAAAAATCCCACACGTCTAAATAGGCAAAGATAGCCTTTGGTAGTGGAAGATGTCATTTACATATGATATTTGACAACCATCCATTCATCATTTTGAAGTGAGTCCGCCAACATGAATTTTAAAACTAACCCACCTGGCTAATAGGTATTTCGCGACAGGCGTATATCTCGCAATTTGTTGCTGTCAACCGCCGTCACCGTCGTCACGTCGTTATAATGTTTACTAGTAAAAAGTGACGTTTGACAGCAACGATCGCGCGATTTATACCTGTCACAAGCCAGTCGCTATATGCGTATTAGGGGAGTAACCAAGAAAACTGTGAAAATTGCACCCACAATAATCTGTGTAGTCTCACCGGTGTCTGCGTGTGTCGCGGCGTGTGTCGTGTCGCGTTAGAGCAGCTCGTACTGGCGCAGGTGCATGCGCTGGATGATGTCGCGACAGTCGTTGAACACCCGCTTGATGTTCTCCGTGTCGACGGCACAGGTAAAGTGCGGGTAGCAATAGTGTTTGCCGTCGCCGCTCGCCGTGCTTATACGCTGGAACATACACGTTTAATGTTGAATTATACGAATGGATGGTACCAGGGCGCGCAGGGAGACAAAGAACTTGTTTCTTTTGAAATACTGGGATTGCGTTACTGGCGTCCGTCGGCTGAGCAGGAAGGTCTTCTGTGTAGCGGGTACCAGGGCGCAATTACTCAAAAGGAACTCGTCTCTGATGAAGTACTAAGCGCGTGTCAGTTGGAGATGGTCTGGTGGGGTAGTTTACCTAAGGAGCTGGCGTAGACAGTGGGTATCAAGGCGCGATAACTCACAAGGAACTTATCTGTGATGGAGTGATAGGAACGCGTCAGTTAGAGCTGGTCTGGCGAGTTAGTAACCTAGAGAGCTGGCGTGGACAGTGGGTACCAAGGCGCAATAACTCACAAGGAACTCCCCTGTGATGAAGTAATAGGGGCGCGTCAGTTGGAGATGGTCTGGCGGGCTAGTAACCTAGGAAGCTCGCGTAGACTCTGGATAGCAGGTACCAGGGCGCGATAACTCACAAGGAACTCGTCTCTGATGAAGTACTAAGCGCGCGTCAGTTGGAAATGGTCTGGTGGGTAGTGATCTAAAGAACTGGCGTGGACAGTGGGTACCAGGGCGCGATAACTCACAAGGAACTCGTCTCTGATGAAGTACTTGGCGCGCGCCACCTCGGGGTGGTCGCGCGCGTCGGGGCTGGCGTCGGGCGGGGTCTGGTAGCGCGCGAACTCCGCGAAGTAGTCCTCGAGCCGCGACTTGCCGGCCAGCACCTTCTCCGCCAGCAGGTCCTGCTTGTTCAGGAACAGGATCACGGATATCGTGCGCAGCCATCTGGAACATACCATTTCACTTTAAGCAAGTTTTTCTTCCAAACTGGAAATCATTCAAAAAGTCATTCAGCCAGGGCTGGAAATCATTACAGGAGGCCTTTGTCCAGCAGTGAACGTCCGTCGGCTGAAACGAACGAACGAAGTTTTTCTTTGAAAATTGTACTTTTTTGTTTCTTTTTTTTGCAAATTGCATATGCCATCTGCCGAAAATGTCTATGTCTATAAGGGCTCATTCTTGTGTAAGGGCTTGAATCTTTTCCTTGAACTGAACAAGCGCTTCTAAGACATTTTTCTGCCTCAAGCGAAGCCTTGTTTCTTCTAAATTGGGTGAGGTCCACCAAAATACTATACAAATACAGCACATCAAGAAGGTAGTTGAATTTTTATGAGGAATCAATCTGACCTGTTGTTCCACATGCTCTTGAAGAGGTCGAGGGACTCCCGCAGGCGTTTCTGCGTGGGGTCCTCGCGCAGCACCATGTTGTAGGAGGAGCACGCCGTCACGAAGATGATGGCGGTCACGTCGTTGAAGCACTGGATCCACTTGCGTATGAGGAATCAATCTGACCTGTTGTTCCATATGCTCTTGAAGAGGTCGAGGGACTCCCGCAGGCGGTTCTGCGTGGGGTCCTCGCGCAGCACCATGTTGTAGGAGGAGCACGCCGTCACGAAGATGATGGCGGTCACGTCGTTGAAGCACTGGATCCACTTGCGCCGCTCGTCGCGCTGCCCGCCCACGTCGAACATGCTGCGGCACACCGAGCAATACTCTGACTTAATAGAGAGCTGCATCTGTCCCATCCAATGACGAAGTACAATACGGAAAGAGGACGAGAAATATGTAGTGACGTACCACTGACAGCACATAATGTTATCGCTTACATTAGCGCCATTTTATAGTTTTGAAAAATTAAAAGGGATGCTTCAGGGCTTTAATTTTGATTATTTAATTTACCAAATGACAGTAAATGTAATTTTACTGCATCAAATTAAAAGTCGGAGTATAAGAAGTTGTAAGGGGCTAGGACATGAGTGTGACCGTGAGCAGCGCTTACTGGAAGTTAACTTTGTCGACGACGAACTGCGTCTCGAAGATCCCGGAGGTGAGCACTCGGCAGCGCAGGATGTCTTGCTCCGTGGGCGTGTAGTCCGCGCGTTTGATGATGTGCACCTGGTCCAGGAAACTGGAACAACAAACATTTTTCTTATAAGTACAAAATATCTGGGTGACCGAGAGTTTTTTTTTGGTAAATTCGACATTTTATAAAAATCCCCCAAATATAAGCGCCCATACTAAATTTCATAAAAATCGTTAGAGCGGATTCCGAGATCCAGATTATATAGAAATATATATACAAGAATTGCTCGTTTAAAGGTATAGGATTTCTTAGTTTACTCTGCTTCTTTTTATAACTGTATGCTGGTGGAGCTCTGGAGAACGTTCGTGTAGCGGCAGGCAAGGAAGGCGAGTACGTACTACTTGGCGCAGTCGATGAGCTGGTACTCGTTGCTGCGCTCGTACGTGCGCTGCACGCCCTGGTCCTTCCAGAGCTCCTCCGTGTGCTCGTAGAACTCTGGAGGGTAATCGAAGTCCGGCTGAGACGCTACATCCTGCAAACCATTTACAACTCTACATTAACAAATGGACAGTTGCCAAACAAACGTTCCTTTAAGATCACTTTTTCCTGAAAATATATGATTTACTTATATTCAGAAAATGCAAAATAGAGCAGTAAATCAAGTCCTGTGTCCTTCAAGTCAAGTTAAGTCTTTATCCTGCCTTCTGAATGCTAGGACATGCAATTTAAACAAAATAAGTAGTTGGAATTAAGGATATTTAAATTAGTATTCCATATGAGAATTTTGCATTGTCCAATGATATTTTTAAGATGGAAGATCTTGGACGTAACGTGAGAAATATCTACTAATGGAACTTGTACAAGCTAAATTGTATTGGCTGCTGACTAGACTTACCTGAATGTAATCAACGCGAGCCTTGTTTTCTGGTTTCTCGAGCGGGATGGGCGGCGTTAGCGTACTCATCGCGCCCGTTATTGTCTGGAAACCATCATTAACTCGAGTAATGAAGTCTTACATTATGGGCTTTTATATTATAGGGATTAAGTAAAAAGAGATATAGCACAGAAATCTTTGCCACTTTCCGGTTCCATACCAAAATGGTAAAAATGAAAAAATCAACCGTGGATGAGATACTTTTTATGTACAAGTTTGAATGCGGACCCCATAAAATTTAGATTCTTGCCTTTCTGACGGTGAAGTACAACTTGGTGAGTACAGTCATTTAATTAAACCTTGAGTACTATGACTGAAAATTTTTGCGAAGATTGAAGTTTTTCAGCAGCTGTATCAAACAAGGATTCTTTAGTAGCTGCTTCCACCTGTCCCTGGAAGCTGTTTTACCAGGCGGTTCGTGGGGGCTACTCACAAGGATGGCGTCGCGGATGTTCTTCTTGATGTCCTCGATCTTCTCGCGACGCTCCTTGTCGGAGAAGCCGTTGACGTGCAGGATGCGCATCTGCTTGACGATGGTGGACTTGCCGGACTCGCCGGCGCCCAGCAGCAGCAGCCGGTGCGTCGCGCGGTACAGCTGGAGCCAACAAACATTACATTGTTATGATGGTTTGTCGGTTATAAGAGCAATAGGGAAATTCCCTGCAGGCAGAGAGATTTTTATGCCTGGGAACCGGTGGTGGTGCGAGCGTATGACGTCAGAAGTTGTATTTATAGAACGCTCGTCGAAAACTCCGTCAGAGTGCTATTCGCCATTTATCGAAGACCGCTACAATGGCTTCTTTTCTAAACTAGTATCATTCATTTAATTTCAGTTGTTTATTAAAAGCCCATAATATTGAGTGTCAGAGCCCGCTGAACCATTTAATCCTTAACGCTTGACTATATAATCATGCTTGATGGATACCTTTCTGCAGCTGCCGCGTAATGGCATCGTCTACGCCATTCTTGGCGCCCGACAACTCGAATCACTCCACGGCAGACACGCCACGCACCTACAGTCAAACAGTAGTGATACAAACCTGCTTGTCTTTCTGCAGTTGCCGCATGATGGCGTCGCTTCTGCATTTTGGCGTCGTCCTCGCCACTCTTGGCGCCCGGCGACCAGAATTACTCCACGACCGACACGCCACGCACCTGCAGTCAAACCGTGGTGATAACAAACCTGCTTGTCTTTCTGCAGCTGCCGCGTGATGGCGTCGCTGCGTCGCTTCTGCGACTTGGCGTCGTCCTCGCCACTCTTGGCGCCCGGCGACCAGAATTACTGCACGGCTGACACGCCACGCACCTGCAGTCAAACCGTGGTGATAACAAACCTGCTTGTCTTTCTGCAGCTGCCGCGTGATGGCGTCGCTGCGTCGCTTCTGCGACTTGGCGTCGTCCTCGCCACTCTTGGCGCCCGGCGACCCGAAGCACCCCATGGCTGACCACGCCACGCACCTGCAGTCAAACCGTGGTGACAACAAACCTGCTTGTCTTTCTGCAGCTGCCGCGTGATGGCGTCGCTGCGTCGCTTCTGCGACTTGGCGTCGTCCTCGCCACTCTTGGCGCCCGGCGACCCGAAGCACCCCATGGCTGACCACGCCACGCACCTGCAGTCAAACTGTGGTGATAACAAACCTGCTTGTCTTTCTGCAGCTGCCGCGTGATGGCGTCGCTGCGTCGCTTCTGCGACTTGGCGTCGTCCTCGCCACTCTTGGCGCCCGGCGACCCGAAGCACCCCATGGCTGACCACGCCGCCCACCTGGAAACGAAACACAAACTACATTATTAATCTGTTCTGCTGGCCATCTATCACTACAGCTGAAATACATTATTTATACCACAACGTGAAAGTGTTTTTTTTTTCAGTAGGGAGCAGAAAACATGATCAATGGGTCATATTTTACGATAAGGTTTCCGTTAAAGTCAGTTCAAGCGACCGGGCCTAAGTCACTGACATTCCTATAAGTGTATAGATTTTTAGTATGTTGTCCATATAAGTTTCGGGTATAAACAACAACGCGTAAATTTGCCTACAAAACTTTAATCTGTGCATTACGTGGTGCGTCAAATGCACTATACTTTCAAAGCTAAACCATAATTTGGCCATGGAATAATAAACCATGGATAATAAACTTTCGTTTACAGCCATAAACACCGACAGGCGTACCAAAAATGTTATGAAGTTCCAAGTACAACCTCATCCGTCGACGGACCAACCGTGCCATTGACTCGTCAAGCAATTTGTAGTGTAAGAGCCAATCGCAAGTTTTTTCACGAGATAAGCTATATCTTTATTAAATTATCTCTTCTCTCATATATAAAATACTCGTGCCAATTTTTGTTAACATACTCCTCCGACTTAACCGATTGTTATGAAATTTACTGTGTATGTTCGGTAGGTCTTAGAGTAGGTTGTAAGCTATTTTTTTATATATCTCTAATAGCAAACAACGTTTGCAGGGTAAGCTAGTTAATATCTAAAAATATCCTATCAAAAGAGGGATTCCTTTCAAATCGCAACTGAAATTGAAGTGTTGAAATTAAGCTTTAACAGCGTTGTCATTATTGTAAATTTTTAATGTACATGTAAAATGCATACACACAGCTAAGGCATACGTGGTGCTTTAACTAATAATTATTATGTATTTAAAAAAAAATATGGAAAAGTGCTCTAATTGCGGTAGTCATCAGTTTTGATAGTTTTATATTATGTAATTTCAAAGCTTTGCTACAAACGAACGATTTTTAGTTTGAAGTTAGTTTGAATTACAAGGCTTGAAAGAAAGCTTTAAAGGTAACTTCAGTTTACAAAATATATCCGTGAATAAAATCACGTCGATCGTTGCTAAGGACAAACAGACCCTTCCGCATCTATGATAGTAGTATGATTGGCAATCACAGAGATTATAATAATAGGATTAGAGCCTAATCAAGTATACCTAACAGCTATCTAGCGCATTCCAATTATTCATTAATGTGGGATTACAAGTAATTTAATTTGCTCAGTCGATTTCGAGATTACATAACTATTATTGTAACAAGCAACACAATTTATTACTAAAATACTGCAAGAAATGATTACATACAATCATTTTTATTTTTCTATTGTTAGTGCACGGATAAGGGCTTGTAATTCTTATATAAATTAATTATTTCATCAAACGCTCATTTACCCAAGATTATCACAAAAATGATAATATGTAAGTATTATTTGATTAAAAGTATTTTTTTTATTAATATTGTTAACATTTCCAAATAAATAATCTGAAATCTTAAAAAGCACCTGGGGATTTACTTGTAGCCATAGGCTTATAAATCTATGAACGACGGGTGTAATACAAAATTCACGAAAAAAGTGTCCCGAGAAAACCTAGATAAACGAGTGTTTTTATAAACAAACTAAAACATTTAATTTATGTCTTAACCATAATCTATACAGCTTAATTTTCTAACATGAGACTGAAATTCGATTGTATGTCTTTTGCGTTTTGTTTGTCATTCGGTTCGGACACTTTTTAGCGCTGACCCCAAATCCTTAGTTTTTAAATCAATGCTTGTAGCGTATAATTTTGAGATATGCTGTAGGGCTTCTTTCTATAATTCTCTTCCATTGATATTTTATTAAAGTTTGTGTTTAGCCCCTATAATATCAGCATTCTACTACTAAAAATACTCGGCAGTCTGATTTTGTTTGTATAGTATATAAGTTATTATTTTTCTATTTATTATTTAAAATATTGCATTTTTTTCCTTTCGTTAGAATCAATTTAGTTTTCTTTATTGTGTATTAAGAAATTACATAAGCATAGTTTCCATCTTTATTTTGCGGTGACTTGAACTACTGTAGCTACTTGTAAATGGAATCATATGTTTAAGACTATTTTCATTT
The DNA here is from genome assembly GCA_963855885.1 of Coenonympha glycerion. NCBI lineage: Eukaryota > Metazoa > Arthropoda > Insecta > Lepidoptera > Nymphalidae > Coenonympha > Coenonympha glycerion. The sequence continues at coordinate 4,315,229 of OY979631.1, forward strand.
ATAAATTTATCACATGTGGTTCTGTAAGTGGTGCTTTGAATAAATAAATAAAATAAAATTCATAATGAGACGATTACCGGCTAACTGGATTTGCGGAATGCCAAAAACCGTTCAAAATCGCTACGCCGGCTCCTGGCCTAGTATGAGAATTTGGTCGGCGATTGTACACGCGTAATGCTGCAAATACTATGCTAATGAACTCATTACGAGCGACTTTTGTGCGTATGCAAAGCGATTTCGGTAGCTAATGTGATCTTCGCATTCTGAATACTTCAGTCCCTACGCGCTACGCTACCATCGCTATTTGTGAAGGTTATTTTGAAAAAAAAAAAAAAAACTTTTGACTGGAACAGATTGAAAGAGTTATTAAATAATATAAGTACGATGTATAAAGTAGGATTGTTATGAAATTTTCTGCGTATGTTCGGCTTTGCTAATGCTCTCACCTGACTAGACCAAATAAGAAATTAAAAAATTCAAGCGTGGCGTGAATCGAACCCGCAAACTCCCACTAGAATCAGAGCGCGCCCGGGTAGTCGTCAAATGTCAGGCGCAAAGATTTCATCATATCACACAGCCAGCTCTTGGCCTAAGCAGGGCAATTCCGCGGACGATTGTCCAGCAGTAACGCTGCAAATATGCTAATGGGCTCATTACAGCGCGTGTTTGTACGCGGACCGATTTCGGCAGCCAATACGATATTCGCGTTTGATGGGATTGTATCTGCTATCAGGCCAGGCGCACTCGAAGTTTTAGCTATGAAACAAGTAGCATAATTACGTGGCAGGTAACCCAAATGTGACTTCACTCTCTGTACTCTTTGGTCATACTGCCGATTGACTAATCGGCAGTATGACCAGAGACAGGCAGATATTTAGGACATTACACCAATATGAATCTATAGCCCCAAAGTAAGCGGTAGCTTGTGTTATGGGCCCTAGATAACTGATAGTATACATAATATTTATATACATAAATATAATATTTAGGAAAACACCCAGACACTAGAAATCATTCATGCTCGTCATTTACACAAACATTTACCAGTAGTAGGAATCGAACCCACGATCGCCGACGCAGACGCTGCCGCTACGCCATTCGGTCGTCAATTTTATTATTTACTAGCGGACCCAACAGACTTCGTCCTGTCAAAAAGATTATTATTGTGGCAGTTTTTTGTTCCTACCTATTTTATAGCCGGGGCAAAAAATTCTCCTAAACAGGACCGTCACCCTGCTGTTAGGGCGGTATGAATAAAAAATAATTAATTATTTCGGCAATAATTCGAATTTATCTCGTCGTAAAAACCATCCATGAACTTCAACGAACATTTAAAAAAAAAGAATTAGCCAAATCGGTCCAGACGTTGTTGAGTTATGCGCTTACCAACACATTTTGGGATTCATTTTTATATCTACTATTCTACTATATAAAAATAAGTCGGGTTTTCCTTCCTGACGCTATAACTCCAGAACGCACGAACCGATTTCCACGATTTTGCATTCGTTGGAAAGGTCTCGGGCTCCGTGAGGTTTATAGCAAAGAAAATTCAGGAAAAATTAAAAAAAAATGTTACTTAAAAGAAAGCCATCTGGTGGCGAAACGGAGTTCGCCGGGTTTGCTAGTTACTTATAGATTTATTTACATTTTATTTAAGTATACCTAAGGCTCAGTCAATCTATAGCTTGGCAAATACGTCTTGAAATGTTAATATCAACAAACCATCGACCCAATCCTGGACCTCATTTAGACGTACCTAATACTGCTAGCTACTGCTCAAATAGTACCTAAGTTTAGCTCGGTATATACAGACAAAAATTTTGCATTTTCCCCAAACACAAATTCACCAGACGCAGCTATTTACCCACAGGATATATTTACCAATGTCATCGTAAATACCCACACTAATCCAATTAGTCAAGCTCCCGAACGGTTTTAACCATAAACACACCAAACGGATTGATACGAGCTTTTCGCCAGCCGCTATTTTACAAGAGGAACACAAAATAATGTCCTGCAAACCTGCAAACCGCATTTTGACCGCGGTCAGTAGGTTCACTCGCACTGTAGCCAGGCCAGGTTCACTTATCACGTGATCGAAGAAACTAGAGGTAGCCGTCTCGACGTACTAATTGGGTATTTGACTCCAATTTTTTTATTCCTTTATTATAAAGTAGAATTAAAATAATGACGTGCACTGAAAGAACTAATTTAATCGATCAAATAACAAAAAAGTTATAAGCATTTAAAGATTTGTGATTAGACAGAGATAGCAACATGAAATTGTGACGTCACACCTTACCAATGCCATAGTAGCTTCGTGCGGCTTCATACAAATTTTCGTTTTGCGAGAAAGGGATAGAAGATCCCCCCACTCCAAAGTTTAAACGCCTGTAACTTTGTAAATCTTCGTTGGATTTTAATATTTCTTTCACTGCACGTTATTATTTTTATCCTAGTTTATAATAAAGTAATATTTTTTTATCAATTCAAAAGTAGTGTAAGACCCAATTTCAGACAGCCGCCGCACGCCGGCTTATTTGCTCGCGTAAGTTCTTATACGGTCTATTTCACGCGCTGCGTGCGCCCGATTGCGAGGCAACCTTAGTAGGTACGTCGAAAGAGATACAATTACGCGATAGAAATAGAGAGCACAGCTTTAATTGGATATGATATGCGGGGCCAGGCGCTTTTGCGAACTGAATTTAATCTATCTCTATTAATCATCTTGCGGAGTGAATCTCTGTACCGTTAGGTAATATTATGTATTCCGTATTATTGGTAGCCTTCGTACCTACAGTGCTAGTGAAACCTGAACTGAACATACGATTACATACAAACATCAAGTCACACAACAGCTTGTAAAACAGTGATCATTAGTGCATTTCGCAGCAATCGACCCAACTCGGTCCCTCCAAATTATTAATGAACGCGCTCAGGATGTGGATCCGAGGAGCAAGTTAGTTGCGCAGTTCTGGAGCGGCTGCAACAATACCGCCAACTATCGACCAGGAGCGCGCCAACTTAGCAAACAAAGTTATCTTCAGGAACGCGGAACTTTATGATAATAATACTTGTTAAAATTTTAACAAAAAAAAACTAGCAGGACTGATTAACTTGTTTTGCTATTATCCGCTTCTGGAAAGGATTCTGTATGGTGCAATATGCAGGAACACAATCCACATGAAACACCACACACAATTTTCTATCACTTTCTTCGACGAACGTTTCGTCCCGACACCGGGACATCCTCAGGAGATGTTGACTTCACAATGCGAAATCGTAGAGTGACTGTCCGCGTCCGGGTCATCCACGCGGACCCCTAAGGGTCCCGGGGTAATTGTTCGGGGCGATGGCCCCTTCCAATAGTAGCAACGCCGCCTGCAACTACAGGCGGGGCACTGGGTGGGACCATTGCTGGTCCTTGGTGTCAGTCCGGGGCGTTAAGTCCGGTGACTCCGCCGCGCTGCGATGCGAGCCCGCGTGAAGTCGCGAGCGATCTGCGAGCGCGGCGGAGTGAAGGTAAGTCCTGGCTGTAGCTTGCAACCCGCCGCTCAGCGAGGTCGTGCCCGCCGGTGATGTCCCGGTGGGCGCCCGTCAGCCAGCGGCGAGGAAGCGTTGTGGTCTCAATCCGACGTCAGGTCACGTGGCAGACCCCTGATATCCGGTGGCCGCCGATGGTATGGCGCGATGCCCCGCAGATGCTGGGACCGCGCTCCGTCGGCGCGCGCGAACATCGAGGTGCTCAGGCGGCGAACGTGGTCGTCGAGGCTCTCCATACGCAGGTCCCTGGAGATGACCTGGTTCCGTACGAAGCGTGGCGCTCCGGTGATGGTGCGGAGCGCGAGCGACTGCTGCGCCCGCAGCGACTTGCGGCCCGGCTCGCTGACCAGCGCGAACCAGGCTGGGGCCGCGTAGGTGAGTCGCGTGCGGACGTATGCCTTATACAGGCACAGCTTCGCACGGAGAGGCAGGTGGGACGCCAGCACGGGGCGCAGGAGGCCTCGCACGGCGCGCGACTGCGCGACCACGTTCTTCACGTGGGGCCGCATCGAGAGCTTCTTGTCGATGGTCACGCCGAGGTATTTAGCCGTCGGGGTCCATTCGACAAGCTCTCCCAGAAGCGACACCCGGGGCGGCAGGGTGACAGCCCGCCCGATGGAGATCGCCTGAGTCTTCGCCACGTTGACCTTCAGTCTCCAGTCCTTCAGCCATGTGGGAAGTGCGTCCAGTGCACGCTGCATCTTAATGGCTGCGTGTGGGGCGTTCAGCGAGGTGGTGATGAGTGCAGCGTCGTCGGCGTAGAGCGCCAGCATGGCGTCGCCGACCACTGGGATGTCGTCCGTGTATCTGCTGTAGCAGACGGGCGACAAGCAGCTTCCCTGGGGCACGCCGGCACGGATGGGTCGTTCCGTGGACAGCACGTTTTCAACCGCCACTTGAAAACGTCTGTCTTGCAGAAAGGTGGCCACAGTCTTGACTACTCGACGGGGAGTAGTAGACGTGGACAGCTTATAAACGAGGCCGGCATGCCAGACGCGATCAAACGCCTTCTCCATGTCCAGGAATACTGCAACAGAGTGCTCCCGCTTATTATAAGCGGCAGCGAGGTGGTGCAGTACTCTCGTGACTTGGAGCGTGGTGGAGTGTTCGGCACGGAAGCCGAACTGCTCGTCGCGTGGCTGAAGGTGGGGCGTGATGTGCAGCAGCAGCAACTTCTCGAAGACTTTCGATATCGTCGACAGCAGCGTGATGGGACGGTAGCTCCCAGGCAGCAGAATGTTCTTCCCCTGTTTCGGTATCATGATGACTCGGCCGAGCTTCCACGAACACGGGAAGTGCCCGGTGCGGAGGATGCCGTTGAAAAGCCGCGCCATCGCCGCGATGGATCGCTGTGGTAAATGGCGCAGAGCTTCATTGGTGATGCGGTCGGGACCGGGCGCTTTCCGTAGTTTAGTCCGCCGAATCATCCGGTGGACCTGCCCAGGGGAGAACACGACGGGATCTTCCGTCGGCGCTATCGGCGTCTCGAAGTAAGTCTCCAAGTGTCGCTCGATGGTGTCAACGTGCTGCACATCGTTCGTCTGTTAGACTCGATTTGTATTTATCTATTTTGGACTTTAACTTACTTTGGACCAGTATCGAAGCAAATTGCTAGGACACTTAAAAAACATGATATCCATGTTGCTTTTAGAACAAATAATACATTGAAAAATATATGTAATGGTAAAGATAAATTAAACAATAAACAAAAATCGGGAATTTATAAACTCGAATGTTCAGAATGTAATGGTGTATATATTGGTCAAACAGGTCGTAAATTTGATACACGCTACAAAGAACATATAGCTGCAGTTAGAAATAACCAACCCCAAAAGTCTCATTTCGCAAAGCACCTTCTAGACAGTGGACACCAATTATCAAACGATCATTCATATAAAATCCTACATACTTGTGATAAAGGGCTTCGTCTGAGCATGCTGGAACAATTAGAAATAATAAAACATAGCAATAATAATCAATTTCAATTACTTAATGAACAAATTAACGTATCAACTTCGCCACTGCTTCGTTTGTTTTCGGGGGGTACGAATCCAGCCGAAGTGGGTGGGGCGAACGTTAGTGTGAGTCAGTAGAAAGGGTATATAAGAACGCGTCGCTGACACGACAGTCACTCTACGATTTCGCATTGTGAAGTCAACATCTCCTGAGGATGTCCCGGTGTCGGGACGAAACGTGCGTCGAAGAAAGTGATAGAAAATTGTGTGTGGTGTTTCATGTGGATTGTGTTCCTGCATATTGCACCATACAGAATCCTTTCCAGAAGCGGATAATAGCAAAACAAGTTAATCAGTCCTGCTAATTATGGATTTCCGCAAAATAACGCCTGCTTCCATTCAATAAAAAAAACTATTTTAACTCTCCTCAAACTGCCCTTGAAGAACATACATCCTTTCTAATAAAAAAAGAATCATCGAAATCGATTGGCGTGATATTGAGTTATTCGTCCACTTTTTACCCACATACTTAGGTAATGCACTGGCACATATATAGTTTCTTCATGAACGCCACTGTCAGAATTGGATCAAATTGAAATGGGAACACACGGGAAGCACCAGCTTTTAAATAATAAAAAAATCATCAAAATCGGTTCACTCAGTCGAAAGTTCAGAAGTCACAAACGTTTAAAACACTCAAATTGAGAACCTTCTTTTTGAAGTCGATTGTCGAGTTAAGACGCTCTACCTATACATATTATACTTTAATTTATTTATTAATACCTAATCAAGTAAAACCATATAAGTATCAATCAAAGTATCACAAGGTAAGAAAACTATATACATACTATAAGATTATCCTACAATCTGCACTAACGTAATAAATAATAATGCAAAAAGAACAATTTGATCAATATAATATCCACATCAAAACACGGACTTAAACTCATATTACAGCTGTTATCGATGTCTATCTGAATTCTGAACAGTGATACAAAACTCCTAACGACTGGTGACATCTCAATAAATTATCTTTCAGGCTAATTTGATTTTCAACACACGACTAACTTAAAAATAGTTTAGTAAGAAGAAAGAAAGCGATGTCTATCTGAATTCTGCACAGTGTTAATAAAGATACAAAATTCGTAAAAACTGGTGATTAATGATATTAGTGTGATGATTAATAAATAAAACTTTATGTTGATTAAGCTGAAGCATAACATGTAGTAACTCATTCAAAGGATAAAATATGCATCAAATATTTTTTTAATAATATGAATACGTGATCCCGCAACTGAACTGGGGCGAGGCTCTATTTTTAGCGAGGCCCTTTGTAGTTAGCTAAACATAAAAGCGTTTATTTTTAAAAGCCAACAGTAAGGAGGGTTGTTATTAACTATAAGCTTTATAACAGTTTTTATGGTTCCGTATCAAAGAGGTGTAACTTGTAACGGACTCCTATTGCACTCGCGGCGCTGTCCATCTGAATGGGTTTAGGGTTTTAGCTAGTAAACGGAATGTGAAATGATTGCCTATAGCTGTGAGCTAATTGAGAAGATTATAACCAAATTAAAAAAGTAAGGAAAGCAGGTGGCTTGAAAACTATTTATACCGAAGTTCTAGCGAAATAAATCAGCCAAGTACGAGTCGGATCTATATAAAAATAAAAACAAATATGAAAAACAAAAATAAAAAATTTCGCCTTAAACTTGCAAAGCTGGAAATACATGGCACGTAGAAGAATCATCCATTTGTAATCAAGTAAGGAGTTATGCGTATGTAACGCGCGACAGATGGAATGCCCCCGAAGCCGAACAGCAGGGCTATTCACTTATATATCACTTGCCAACTCGATGTCGAAGCTTCACTCAGGTGACCGCTATACAACTATAATCAAAAAACTGTTATTATTTAAAAGTAGCAGAAATTATCTAACAGCTGAGTGACTGATCTGTCAAAACGGTTCAAACCTATGAACAGATCGGGCCAGTCATACATTTCGTATGCAAAGGAAGGTCACGTGAGCGAAATCGCGTCCGTAATTGTTCACTAAAATAAAAAGATATAAATTGTTGAATTGATTTGTTCTCTTCGTTCATTTTCTGCTATATCATGGTCAAACCAAAAGTTAGGCTGGTTTGCAACGTTTTGATTGAAAGCAGGCTTTAGTAATGCACGCCAGGAAGCATGTGTGAATTGACCTTAATATCTAACCCACAGATCTAACCATACATAATTTGATTTATTTTAAACGATTCTGTGGCTGATTCAGAACAAAACGACTTTCAGGTTTCCAAGTCAAACAGACAAGACGGACATCAGCGTCGAATTCCAAAAATACACTTACACAATAGACCTGCAGGTTAAACCTTCACGCAACTTCGTATATGGCGATTGAAATTCCGACGCACCGCGATTGTACAATGGGGTGACGAAAGTGATGAGGCGATGGGAATTCTTTATCACTTTTGGGCATATGGGGAACTGGACGGCCCGTCCGATGCACGGAACAAGGCTTAGGCTCGGTTGCTTGACTTGACTTTAACCAAAACGTTATAGTTAAATATGGCGGTCTGACTCTTATGTCTTTCGAAATAAGAGTCAAGCCGCCATATTTAACTATAACGTTTCGGTTAAAGTCAAGTCAAGCAACCGAGCCTAAGTGCCTTGTTCCGTTATCGGCAACCTACACCTACGAGGATGTTGTAGTCTTTCTCTTTGAAGTATTCGATTTATTATTCACATTCAGTTGAGATTAATGCTTGACTGCGATCTGACTTGAAGGCCTAGCCATTCTAGTTATCTATTCTATTTCTAAAAATGTGGAAAACTCAGCACTGTAAGGTGTATTGAAATCATTCAAAGTCGTAACTCGTTATCTAAAAATTTACGAGATTAACCTTACGTCACGATATTTCATAGCTTTCTTAAGAAGATCGCAGAAATAAAACGAAAAGGATTAGGACTAGGACCTCAGAGACTACATCGGACCCTCCATTCGCTATTTTCTTGGCTTTGCGAGCCAGTCATTGCCTTTGACATTAATTCATACAGCGTTCATCCAATCATTGTCAATAATTCCCCTACGTTGACCGGTACTGGTGATGGTACAGACGAAGACGCCCAGAAGAATGTGCTAATATTAAAAAGCTGAAGAGTTTGTTTAAATGTGCTTATCTCTGCAACTGCTGGTCCGAATTGAGAAATTCTTTTTGTGTTGGACTGTCCATTTATCGAGGAAGGTTATATAACATCACGCAATGACCAATAACAACGGAGTATCAATGAAAAATGTTGACAAAACGGGAAAATTTGTGCCTTTTCGAAAGCTTCCGTTGCGTGGGCTGCGTAAACTGTTAAATCTACGCAAAAACCATGAATGACAAACCGACGAAATTGTTCTCCTTTAAAAGTTCTAAAAAAACGGACCATGGCATCGGATGTCTATCCTTTGAGTCATTACATAAGGGGATATGTCATATGTAAAAACCACAATTCACGCGAGCGGAGCCGCTGGCAACGGCTAGTGTAGATAAACACGTGTCAGTTCCTAGTGTTATGGCATATAATAGAAATGATAACATTACAGACTACAGTCTGTGCAACCTTGGTGGCCTTACAATGTCGAGTTCGTCGCACCTTGCGGTGTCAATTCCCATTAACTTACTTATTGTCGCCACTTAGTAACAGATTATGTTATGGGATTATGCTCAATGCAAAGCGAGTGTCTTATTTTAAGTCTTAATTATTTATTCTACGGAGAATAGATGTGGTACTCGTAATTATGCTTTAATAGACAATGTGATTTCGTGCCATTTCCGCAATTCTTCAAAGGTGGGTCTACGCTAGGCGAACCGAGCACGAGCGGAGCCCTTTCGCTTCGTCGTTAGCGTCGTCAAGTGTGGACAAGTGTGGAGTACAACGAACCTACAACGATCACTGTCCTTCAATCCCTTTGTGTTGCCGTCAAAAAACTGACAACAGGCGGAACTCAGCCGAGCACGAACGAAATGCTCGCAGCGTGCTCGTTCGATGCTTTTAAGTCGGTCCACAGTCCACACTACTCGAATTGTGTTCAGCTCGTGCTCGATTCGCCTAGCGTAGACCCACCTTTAAGCTTACGAATGGCGAAAAAGGTAAAAGAATTTCAATTTCAGCGTAGTTTCGTTCATTCATTTCAGCTGAGGAACGTCCACCGCTGGACAAAGATGCGCCGCCTGCGATGATTTCGCAATTCGTCAATCCATCTAGTCCGAGGCATGCCAAATACACATAAGGAACCCAGTGATTAAACGACACAACCGCACAGAGTTTGGGCTCGTTTCAAAAAATAAATAGATGAAAAATAAATTCATTTTAACGAGTAATTTGGGGCTAGAAGAATTACCAAGATCTGATGAATGATGATGGAGTTGAAGAAGGCCTCAGGAACTCAGTGATTAAAAGACATAGCCGCATCCAGTTTGGGCTCGTTTGTTTCGTCTTGACGAGTAATTAGGGACTAGATAATTACCAGGGTCTGATGATGGAGTTAGAAAAGCTTTAGGAAGTCAGTGAATAAACGACATAACCGCATCCAGTTCTCGTTTGTTTCGTCTTGACGAGTAATTTGGGGCTAGATAATTACCAGGGTCTGATGATGGAGTTAGAAAAGCCTTAGGAAGTCAGTGATTTAACGACATAACGGCATCCAGTTTGGGCTCGTTTGTTTAGTCTTGACGAGCTATTTGGGGCTAGATAATTACCAGGATCTGATGATTTTAGGAAACTAAATATCAACAATTATCTTTTTGATTACATGATTTTACAAACTTAGGATGTAATTCCTATAACCTGAAATACGAATCCGCGATAGTTGGAAGACGCGAGTTCAAATCCCGCTGCGACTGAAATCTTGATTCGTATTTAAATTTATAGTAAGTAAATATCACTTGCTTAACGGTGAAGGAAAACATCGTGAGGAAACCTGCATGCCTGAGAGTTGAACCCGCACTTGGCCAGAGTGGTGGGCTATGGCTAAACCTCCTCAGTCTGAGAGGAGACCCGTGCCCAGCAGTGGGACATAAAAAGGGGTTGAGATGATGATGATGATTACTCGTTTCATACTGAAAATAATGATACCTCACCGTGTGGCCTGTGTGTAATGAAGTAGTAAAATGTTGCACAGATCGTGCGACTGAAAGCAAATAAAAATAAACCGAAACAAAAACCAAGAAAAGTAAACAAGTGTAGTTATTTGTACGACTTTCAGGGGATCTATTCACGTAAAGCTTCGGCTGCATTTCGTGATGTGAAATGTTTAACAAGTAAATAATTTAAAAAGATTAAAAAACACGACTGCCCTGTGGTAAAAAAACTTTTTTCAAAAAATATAGCCTACGTTACTCGGAATAATGTAAGGATTCTAACGATACCCCATATTATTATGTCCAAATCTATTCAGCCGTTCAGAAGTTATGGTGAGATAAAGAAAGTCACATACATACATACATGCATACATGTAACATACATAGGGAGATTATTGCTCGTTTTCACCGACATTTTAAGGGGCACCTAAGCCCAAAGGTGACAGTTTTCACATAAAACAACTGTCACCTAAGGGTAGGTGTCCCTTAAAATGTTGGTGAAAACGAGGATAAATGACATGGCCATATTCTGCCCTCGAATCGTCAAAAAAAAACATTAATGGTCAATAATTATTAATATGTGAAAATTCCTTTTATAATAAAATAAAATATATCGCAACAATTTATTTCTCTAGAACTAGCGAGGAAAAATCACAAAAAAATATGAATGTGAGTTGTTATTTTTGTTTGTTTTTATAATTGGTAGGTACATTTTGCATTGGCGTTTGGATACACGTATAGTATAAACGCTTTTTTTTAGCGCTTATGGTCAGATATTAACGAAAAATATAAATTAAAATAATGCACGACGGTCAGAATTATTGTTTTAGTATGTATAAGATTCACGATTATCGCAAACAAGGCTTTTTATGCATAGCACTAAATGATCACGTTACTTTACGCGAGCATAAGGTACCTAATCCTATTGAAGACTGCGTGTATCCGAAATTGCATTTACGTTTGAAGCGCCATCTGTTTTTTAGAACTGTCACTATTTCTACCTTCCTACATTACCGGCTGCTTTAATAATCAAAGGAATTCAACATTTTGGCGCCAACCGCAAGTTCTTTGAAAATACTATGATTGAATATACTTTTGTTTAGTGTCCGAAATTGTATGATGAATAATATGATGTAATTATTATAACTTGTAGAAAATGCGAGTATCCGTATGTATGCGAGTATATTGCATAGCAATTTTTTATTAAAAAATCATTGCTATTAAAAACGGTTAGGCGCATTTTGTTGCAAATTGTTATGCTGATATATGATTCTCTCGCTAGTTCTCTGATCATAAAACTTAAACGAATGTAAAGACATAATTATAAGCTTTAATATGACGTATTGTTAGTCGATGACCATGAATATTTTTTCCAGGGCACAGCTCCATACAAGTTTCGGCCATGTCCTTTACTTAAGCGCGTTAAAGTCGAGCATTGTATTTCCAATGATACATACTCTAAACCAATATAGACGTTATGTGAATTTTTCAGTGTTATTATTTTTTTTCTTGTTTCACATCACTCGTGTGATGAAGTTGTGAAACGTTACATGAATAGTCCCTCTGTTTGATGCGACGACGCCGCGGCTGTGCTGAGGTTGTAAAGTCGCGGCTATTTCTGCCGCAGGTTAGGATGTAGTTCCCACGGTCTATTGTGGTAGTTTTTACACGGCGCGCGGTCGGTCTCGTTTCGCAGGATAATGCATTTTTGTCCGCACTAGGCATTTCCTCGTGCCAACTGCTTTTATAGATGACTCCTCTATTGTTGTTGTTTGTCGATATTACGGTTGATTTACTTTTGCTTAAGACTGGCGACTGCGAGCATGCGAACTTCCGATAACACAACAACATTGATATTTTCCACTCAACCAACGCAATGCGCGCGGTGTATGATAAGTACCCTGACCATGTAAAAATATAATGTCGACACTTCAGATAAATTAAATGTCCATCACGGGTTTAGTATTTGAAGTAAGTTTATAACTGTCACAGAAAACGCGCAGTGTACGTCGAAACTAGCTTATCGCAATACGAAGTCCGTAGGCAAATCCGTGCTCGCCCGGATGCAAAAGGCGGGGTCAAATTGTACGCGTTTGTTAACTTATTTTTTTTTTAATGAATAATTTTGACAATGTTTTGATCCATATTATGTAAGGGTTTCATACGTGATATGTGTGATAGTTATTGTAATTACTGTTGTATGCTACACTGTATGCAAATGATAGGCAGTTAATGTATATAATGAATTAAATATTAACAATGATTATGATAAGGTATTGGTTGGCACAGTGTGAATGCGTCATGTCGCGGACCGACCGTGTGCTGCCGCGCTCAATGCTACAGTACTGAACAATTACAATTAAAGGTTGATATAGTTTAAAACAAGTCAGTGATTTCAAAAATTTACATTTTCTATTTAGGAACTATTGAAAAGCCATATATGTATAACATCAGAAGACAATATAGATAAGTACAAAACATTACAATCAATCTGAAGTTAACTCATTTCAAATTTAAAAAAAATATTTCACATAGGCCTCACTATACAGGATCTTATAAATACGTATAAAAATGCCATAAGTTACATCAGAAGATAGGATAAATATAGCTTGACCGCTATAAACTTGGCCCTCCCATGGTCTGCGGGACGCGGGGCGGGTGTGCGATTGGCTATACACGATACGATGTAATGACTCGCATCTTGAGAATTCTCCTATGGTATTTTCTTGAGTATGTATCATAATACACGTCGCAAGATTAATATTGTCGTGTGTAGCGTTATTCACGTCAGTCACAGCTGACAGCTGATTATTGAGTGCACTGATCCCTATTCTATGGATCCACAGTGACCCAGCCTCCCGCAGACCATGGGAGGGCCAAGTTTATAGCTGTCTAGCTATAAGTAGATAACATAATAATCAATCGAAATTTAATTAAGTCAAAGTCAAAATATCTTTATTTTACATAGGCCTAACGTACAGGTTCTTGTAAAACGTCAATATTGTAATGTATTGTATTAATTTCAAATGTAAAGGTAACTTTAAAGTATTTCACGTGTATTTTTATTCCAAGGGTTACGGTTACAACATTTTAAGGATCACCTAAGTTTACAGTTCTTGTGAAAACGAGCCCTAGTTCCCCAAGTTAATTTTTTGCCATTTTGTATGCATGACAAAAGTCAATTGACATTAAATCCATCAGATTCTTTTTTCCTATAAAAATATGAAACACAACTCTGGCACTGACACACAATTTCGATCGCGAGCGACGCGACCGCAAAGTGCTTCTTCAAACTGAGACTGCCCACAGAGTACTTTTGTATATACGGGCATAGAGTAGAGTGCTATCTCGCAACCTAGCATAGACTACTGTTCAGTAGCGCCAGCTGGAAGTGCCGAACGGAACTAAAACATATACCTACCGCATGTAGGTACATACGTACTAGGTATAGCTACATACTAGCTTCATTTTTCAAAATTCAAATAGAAATAGCGGGAAATACGAATATGTATTCAGATTAACTGTTAAAAAAAAAGCAATTAATCTGAACACATATTTTTAAATAATAAACCTTTATTGATTTAATATTTATTTTCACATTTCATATACAAATTAGTATAACATTATTCTACTGGAGTCTTATCTCAAAACACTGATACCAGGAGTCTGTCTCAATTTCGCGGCACTTAATACGAGCGTTAGTGTGAAGGAAAATATCAACAAACTTAGCTGAAAACCACTATAAATACACTTGGACTTAACACTGCAAATCAGGAAACATGAACTGTGATCATATTTTAGTAATACGAAGACACCATTTCGTGAAACCAAACACTTTTACTAATACTATTTTTATTTATACTCGTCAATAAAATAACTTCAATAACCACAGTTCTCGACACAAACACTTTCAAAATCGACTGTCGATTTTGAAAGCAATCGCCCCAGTAACAAAAAAGTTGAAAATGGGGCCACTTTTTGAAATTTGACCACATATTCCTTCTCTATGCTTACTGCGATATTCAAATACCGATTTTGAAATCATTCGGCCTAGTAACAAAAAAGTTCAAAATGGCGAGCACTTTTTTAAATTTTGACCACAAATTCCTTTCCTAGGCTTGCTGACAAGGTCAGATGTCGATTTCGAAAGCATTCGGCCCAGTAATAAAAAAGTTCAAAATGGCGGCCACTTTTTTTAAATTTTGACCACAAATTCCTTCCCTAGGCTTGCTGACAAGGTCAGATGTCGATTTTGAAAGCAATCGGCCCAGTAACAAAAAAGTTCAAAATGGCGGCCACTTTTTTTAATTTTGACCACAAATTCCTTCCCTAGGCTTGCTGACAAGGTCAGATGTCGATTTTGAAAGCAATCGGCCCAGTAACAAAAAAGTTCAAAATGGCGGCCACTTTTTTTAATTTTGACCACAAATTCCTTCCCTAGGCTTGCTGACAACGTCAGATGTCGATTTTGAAAGCAATCGGCCCATTAACAAAAAAGTTCAAAATGGCGGCCACTTTTTTTAATTTTGACCACAAATTCCTTCCTTAGGCTTGCTAACAAGGTCAGATCTCACTTTTGAAAGCAATCGGCCCAGTAACAAAAAAGTTCAAAATGGCGGCCACTTTTTTTTTAATTTTGACCACAAATTCCTTCCCTAGGCTTGCTGACAAGGTCAGATGTCGATTTTGAAAGCAATCGGCCCAGTAACAAAAAAGTTCAAAATGGCGGCCACTTTTTTTAAATTTTGACCACAAATTCCTTCCCTAGGCTTGCTGACAAGGTCAGATGTCGATTTCGAAAGCAATCGGCCCAGTAACAAAAAAGTTCAAAATGGCGGCCACTTTTTTTAATTTTGACCACAAATTCCTTCCCTAGGCTTGCTGACAAGGTCAGATGTCGATTTTGAAAGCAATCGGCCCAGTAACAAAAAAAGTTCAAAATGACAGCCACTTTTTTTAAATTTTGACCACAAATTTCTTCTCTATGCTTACTGCAAAACTTAGATATCGATTTTTAAAGCGATCGGCCCAGTAACAAAAAAGTTGAAAATGGCGGCCATTTTGTAAGTAAGCATATTATTAATTCCTTGCACGCTTGTTGCAAAGATTTTCAATTTTTTAAGAATTGTGGTAGTTGACGTTTATGGTGTTGATATTTCGCGCGTAA
This sequence comes from Coenonympha glycerion, assembly GCA_963855885.1. Lineage (NCBI taxonomy): Eukaryota > Metazoa > Arthropoda > Insecta > Lepidoptera > Nymphalidae > Coenonympha > Coenonympha glycerion. The sequence goes on from OY979631.1 coordinate 4,331,020, forward strand.
GTTCTTATAACTAAAGGAATAATTTATGAGTAAATCGAAATTTTGACGTTAGTTCCATTTTTGGCCACCGGGCAAGAAAAGTTTGTGGCAGAATACCTTCCCGTCAGGTGAAGTCGATCATCCAGTCAACAACCTATATTTGAATAGAAATACCTACTCATACGACAAAAACAAATAAAAATAATATCAGTGAAACTCCAAAAAAATACTTTTACCATTTTAATTCTGCTTCGCGCTTACCGGTGCGGAGGCGCGGCGGTGCCGCTAGCGCGTTAAATACCTATAGTTGACTTCGATCTTCACCTATCATATAAGTGAGAAACAGATTAAAAGGCAATACAAAGTTTGCAAGGTCACTCAGGTGTTACAGTGTTAGTAACAAAATGGCTCCTGCACGGCTTTACCCGATTTTTATGAAATTGTTTGTGTGAGTATTCGGTAGGTCCGAGAATAGAATTCAAACTATTTTTATACCCCTAAGTGAGAAATAATGTATATATGACAAAGCAACGTTTGTCGGGTCAGCTTAGTTTAGTTCGTCTACTTGCTCGAAAAAAATACAAATAATATAATTTTGGCAGCAGCCACGCTGGCACTGACGACCCACCCAGTTTTGGATAGAGTGAGACACACAATTTTAATCGCGAGCGACGCGAAAACGAAGCGTTTCTTCAAACAGACGTGGATTCGCCTTGAAAACTGAGACAGCACTGAATTTTTCATGCCGCGGACTCTCTAATATAAAGCGATTTCTGGAGACCATTTTTTCATAGTAAAATGTATGGCGTTTTTCGCATAAAAAGATGATTGATTTGGAGGTCATATTATTTGCTCTGTGGTTTGAATTAGAAATAACTTTGACGGTAAATGAATTATCTATACTTTCGTCCTATGTTTTAACCAAAAATATTTTCAATTATAATAACGAAATGGCTTGCAGAGTTAAAATAGAAAAGGTTGTTTTAGATGTTTTTGCCTAAGTGACGCATTTTTTTTCTCAAAAATCAAGAATTATTTTATAAATGTTTTGCGGTGTTTGTGTAGACTCGTTTACTATCCATCTGAGTTTTTTTTTTGATGTCATATAATGAAGCGAGTGGTTCAATATAGTTAAATCCGTAACTCCCTTTTTCACGTTTTCCGCAGTCGCGCCCCTTAACAAATGGTTATAGACATTAGACATTGCAGAAGTGGAAATTTTTAAGGGGGGTGGGTTTACCATCCGCGCGCGAAAATTCAAATTTTATAAGTTTTTCAATATGAGTCTTACGAGATTAATATTTATGCACCTGCATGTTTCTATTAAAAAATTTGCTCAAAAATACGCATTTAATTCATATTTGTTCCCGATACCTCCAAATCTGGGAAACTCCAAAAAAAAATTTTTTTCGGTCATTATGAGGCGAATGGGAATTTTCGAGCAGTTTCTATAAAACAAAAAATGTATATGCATAAGTATTATGCTCGCAAAACTCATTGCCATAAACTTACGTGTAGTTAGTCTGATATTTGCTATATTAAAATTAAATAAAGGAGAATGCCGATTTTTGTATGAAAATTGGGCTATACCTTGCGTCTTAACCAAATCATCGGTAAAACATTAGAAATATTCTCAATATTATGTAAAAAAAAGATAAGTGAGATATTAACAGGGAAATTGTAATAATCTGATTTCCTAAGTGGTTAATTGTCTAAGTTTTATAAGTGGCATGGCGGTTCCACACATTATTAATTAAACGTTTCGAAACGAAACGTTTAATTAATAATGTGTTTTTAAAATGCTTTTGAACCCCTTTTTACATTTCACTAACATAAATAATATATGCAATATTAAAATTGGAAAGAAGATTTTTCATGCATACATGCTTGAGACGCAGAGTGACGCAAATCTAGCCCATTTTCTGGCATTCTCCTTTGAATTTCGCGGGCTAATGGGGCCGAAACACTTCGAATTCAATGTCTTGTTGATCTATTATTCTGGCCTTTGTATTCATATTTAGTCATTTACATTACATGCAAGATTACACATGCATATATTACGTTTCAGGTTCGTCTTAAACATCGATCACCTCTTATGACCTCCTATGATGGAATGCGCTCAAAATAGGGCCATGGTCCATGGCAGGGCAGGCAGCGGCTTTAGTTATAATTATGTACTTTAAAATAATGTGCTGAAAAAGTTACAAAAAAACTTCGTGGTCAAGTGCGTGTCGGGCTCGCGCACTGAGGGTTCCGTACCATATAAAGTATCAAAAACGAGCATAAAAATCACGTCTGTTGTATGGGACCCACTTATTTTTAAAATTTAATTAATTTAACTATCTATTTCTACAGTAAACTGTATATACATAACTAAATATTTTGTGAAACTTTTAAGCATTTATATGTACCTGTTACCGTTATCTACATCGAGCAAAAACAAGCAATTAATCACGTTTGTTGTATGGGAGCCCCTTTAAATATTTATGTAATTCTAGTTTTTAGTATTTGATGTTATAGCGGCAACAGAATAATCTGTGAAAATTTCAAATCCGTAGCTATCACGATTCAAGAGATACAGCCTGGTGACAGACGGACGGACGGGCGGCCAGACAGCAATGTCTCCCTAATAGAGTTTCTTTCTTATCCTTTGGGTTCCCTAATTAGGATTTTTGAGTAACTTTTGGGAGAGCTTTTTATCGAGAAAATTTTATCCAATCGCGTTTCTGTTTCGGAGCGAATTTAGATTTTATAGACCTAAAATAATTGACATCTACTCTAGACACGGCGAACCGCGCGAAAAAATGTCGCCAGTTTATGGGTGTCATTAGTACCAACAGTATAAGGCCATGCGGTAGGTCGGGCAGAGGCGGCAGCGGATTTTGACAGTTGGCGCTACTGTTTCCTTGTATGAAAAAGATTCACGTAAATCGTTCGGATATCCATATCTTGAGGTTCGTAAATCAGTGCCTAAAATACATAATTTTCTTTTTTATTTTTATTCATTTTGGTCGTTAGTTTTCAACCTGCAGTCACTATGAAAATTGCTTAAATAACCCTTTTATGCCTTAAAAATATCTGTGACCGGTTGAAGAGAAGATCCCTGCCTTTCTGGCTCCGTCTCGTAATCTAGTTGAGTATTAAACATCGGAACGGTACAATTGTAGATATTTGAAGTTGCAAAAAGTAAATTGGCGCAAAAAGCTTAACTTAGATAACTTTTTGTCACAACAATCAATGGATTTGTTATGCTACCAGTTTCCGACCTTTATAAAACCAAAGATAAAAAACCCTAAACTATTTTTAAGATCCCTGGTCGAGATTTGATTGCTTCGGATGTAGAACATCTTTATTTCCTGAGTTTCAAAGTGGGTTAATGACATATAGTTTAATTTTTAAACTGCATATAGAGTTGACTTCACCACGCAATTAATCATGTTTTGGTGATATATTCCTCGTATCTACAACATTACAAAAATTAACTTAACGTCTCCAAACTTGGCGACAAATGTAGTAAAACGTTGCAGCTTTACATAGATAAAATGTCCCTGAAAATAATTTAAAAAAAATGCCTACTTAGTATTACAATACTAAACTCATCTTTTTTTTAATTTACAAGAGGTTTGCGCTTGACAATAATTCTGTCTGACGGAAAGCAATGATGAGGTCTAGGTTGGAGCTTGGAGCGCGCATGCCTAATTAGCTTTGTTGACAGTCAAAGTAGAGATTAAAAAATTCGATGTTTCTAGTGCCCTTGAGTCGGAGTTATGCAACCAAAGTAGCTACGAACTGCAAAAAGTACGGAGACGTAGCCTTCCGCTGCAACGGTTCAGCACCATAAGTAATTACAAAAAAAAGTTACTCTAGCTCAGTTTTTAACACCCCATCAATGAACTTAAACGGAGTATTATGACAAAGGTTTTGAATCTTTCTGGTAACATTTATTAATCTATATCCTATTTATTAAGATTATAAAGCTGACGAGTTGTTTGTTTGAACGCGATAATCTCAAAAACTACTGGTCCGAATTGAAAAATTATTTTCATGTTGCATATTCAATTTATCGCGGAAGGCTATAGGCGATATTTAACATCACACTATGACCAGATTTGAGCGGAGCATCAATGAGAACTGTTGCAAAAACGGGTGGGTAAAACTTAGGGTGGCGAAATTTTCCCCCGCCCCATGCTAGCCGTGCTGAAGGAACAGAGTAAGGCTGCGTATAAACTGAAGCGATCCGCTCTGCTTTAGTATACGCACCCTAAGAGTGCCTTCCCGACAAACTGCCAGCTTTTGTTAGGAAATATAATTGTGGTTCGTTTTGTCACAGTTTTTCGACCTTGCCTCTTGAATATTTTTTCTAAACCCGCCATTGTACTCTTGTTCCTATTTATGGAGCTGGAAGTTCCAAAATCTATTCGTGTATCAGCATAAATTACTGATCTCAATCAGCAAGTATACTTAACACATTCAGACTATTGAGCAACACGCAACAATATTAGATTAGACACATAGGCCTCATGGTACCTACTAAATGTATACCAATTGTTTGTGAATACATATTTGTTACTCCTTCACGCAATTTTACTAAACAGATTTAGCTTCACAGTAGTGAAGAAGATTATGGTTCCCGTGGGGTGAGTGAAATTTTTTCGCGGAAATTCGCCAGCTGCTTCAGATTTTATTCCTAAATACACTGGTGAATACCCTGATACAGTTTACCAACACATTTGTTTCCGTTATCACTGATATTATCTAACTTATAACATGAAATCTAATATTATCAAACCGTAATCATTCGGTGTAAATGACTTGGAATTATTGTGGTCGGTCAACGGAATTTTTACAACTGTCCGAACAAGATAATCTCATCGAAAACGTTGCAATAAATACTGATATGCACAGATACCTTAGAGACCATGTTAACGGCTACTCATAAAGATAGGATGAAAACTGAGAAGAACCGAACGATGATAACGGCAAGCCGGGAACCGAGTTATCGTCAGGATTCTTAAGGGGATTTATTGAATTTATTTTTGTCATTGTCACTCTCACGAATACGTTGATGGGTGCGACATGCAGCGTCGCGGAAGAATATAACAGAAAAGCGACCTTATACCTAATTTCTCTAAAACTTAGCTAGCTATTAAAAATCTGTTTCTCAACGTTTTTAGATATTATTATTACCGACACATTAAAACAAAAATTACAATTACATCCATTGTAGTTTCGGAAAAAAAGAAGAAAAACTGAGATTTTGGAGCAACTTTTGGGAGAACTTTCTATCGAGAAAAAAAACGATTTTAGATTAAAGACCCAAAATACATGACGTATAAATTTAAAAGTAATTGTCTTTATAGTTTTTAAACTAAACTTCACTAAAGATCGCTTAAATACGGCTCTGAATGGCATTTCACGAGGGATATGCTCGATGGATAGCTTTGAGGAAGGTTGGACAGCGATTTACGCAATTTGTGCAGTTGAAAAACTATAAAGACAATTATTTTCAAATTTAAACATCATGTTTATTGGGGTCTTTAATCTAAAATCGTTGTGAAGCAGAAACACGATTGGATAAAATTTTCTTGATAAAAAGTTTTCCCAAAATTTTCTCAAAAATGTCCATTTTTTTAATTTTTAACAAGTCAAAAAAAAAATGAGAATTTTTTCAAGGCAGATCAAACAAGTTTTAACTTGGTAGTGTTGTATTGATTAACTCCCAAATTCCTATACCTTCCCATTCCATAATCAGTTCAGCTCCATGTCATAATAATTTGGATTGACATCCGATATACGCATACATACAATTCAGCTCAATCGAGAAGTGGATCTAACCTGCAAGATTTGATAACAAACAAACTTTGGGACAGGTAAAACTAAATCAAATCTTGTAAAAACCTAAGCCTCTTTCTTGCACAATTGGACATAACATGTGATATCTAGATCACAGATAATCTAGGTCAGCAAAATCAACTACCAACAGAACAATTATTCACATAGGAATTATCCTAAATGCGTTCAATCTTAACATCTGTGAAACACAGCTTCAGGAAGGTTTTCTCTAGGTCTTGCATGGGCTATAAAAACATCCATAATATAACAATTCAATGCAAGTAGTTAGTGGCATTGCACTGGTAACATACTGACACGTTAAATTGTTCAAGTCGGAAAATTACATGATCAGTGGCCAGTGGGTCTGATTCTGTTTTCAGCCGACTTCAAAAAATGAGGAGGTTCATAATGGGGTCTTACACTACTTTTGAATTTGATAAAAAATATTACTTTATTATAAACTAGGATAAAAATAATAATGTGCAGTGAAAGAAATATTAAAATCCAACGAAGATTTACAAAGTTACAGGCGTTCAAACTTTGGAGTGGGGGGATCTTCTATCCCTTTCTCGCAAAACGAAAATTTGTATGAAGCCGCACGAGCTACTATGGCATTGGTACTTTGTGACGTCACAATTTCATGTTGCTATCTCTGTCTAATCACAAATCTTTAAATGCTTATAACTTTTTTGTTATTTGATCGATTTAATTAGTTCTTTCAGTGCACGTCATTATTTTAATTCTACTTTATAATAAAGTAATAAAAAAATTGGAGTCAAATACCCTATTGGACTGTATGTTTTAGGGTTCCATACGAAAATGATAAAAATGGAACCCTTATGGTGAGACTTTCTCCGTCCGTCCATCTGTCACACTGGATTATTTCAGTAACTATTCAAGCTATCAGCCTGAAATTTAGAATAGTTATAGGTAATAGTGACCTCACGTCATAGTAATCATAAAGATTTGTAAATTGTTTTTATTTTCATTTAAAAAGGTGGGAAACCAGGGTATTGAAATTTGAAAATGAGAATGATATTGAATGGGGTATCTATCATAAGAAAGGGCGTTACTTGCATAGTCTAAAAAAGATTTAAAAAAATAAAATCAACTCTTTAACTAGTAAGTAGGTATACTTTTTTGATAATAACAATAAACTGCCAAAAACATTTTACTTCTTTTATAGTATGGAAACCTCGGTGTGCGAGTCAGACTTGGACTTGGCCGGTTTTTTTTGTTTGTTACCTTATAAATTTTGACTAGTTTAATCGATTTTGATGATTCTTTTTTAATTAGAAAGCTGATACTTCCAGTGTGGTCCCATTTCAATTTAATCCAGCTATGAGATTGTGTTATAGAAACATATTCATTTTTATCGTAATCGCTTACAAATTCTGCCCTCTGATTGGTTTCCCTGATTTATGTCAGCCAAATAGGGGTGCAGAATTAGTATATGATTACGATAACGATGAATATTATGTTTTCTGTAGGCAATCTGACCCCAGTTCTGATAATGGTACCATGACAAAACCATATGAGTCTGAAATTTTTATATGGAAAGGATGTATTCAAAAGTAAACTCGCCGGCATATTTAGCGGAACATAAAAAAAAGGTCCATAATTAAAAAAATATGGTTTTATTTTAAAATCTACTTACTACACTTCTTTTGTTATTTAAAGTTTCATTTGTTTTTACTTAAAATGAGATCACATTAAGAACAGATTTTGTGAGTAAAGGCTATTTGTGAAAAATGGTACATTTTTGAACTTTTCATGTAACCTGGAAAAGTGAAATTTAATATTAAAATTACAATTAATTAAATTAGAAAAATGGTGATTAATATCGCGTATTTCCTCCACGTGCTCATATTAAAGTTTCTACCCGTCTAGGCACACTGAGAATGATGTTATCGATGGTCTCCTGGGATAGTCTCCGCCATTCCTCAACTACGGCGATTCGCAGTTCTCCCACGTTGGCAGGAGCTGGAATTCTGGACTTAACTTTTCTTTTCAGCAAGTCCCAAACGTGCTCTATTGGGTTCATATCCGGTGATCTCGCCGGCCACTCCATAACAGTGATATTCATATCATTAAGATAAGCTTGAGTTACCCGAGCGGTATGCGGCAGAGCATTATCCTGCATAAAAACAAAATCGTCACCGATATATGGGGCAAACGGTACGACATTTTCTTCTAAAACTTCTCTGATATAGCGGTCTGCAGTCAGACTCCCTCTGTCAATCACTACCAAGTCTGTGCAGGCTCCCAAACCAATGCCCGCCCAAACCATTATTGATCCACCACCATATGCAACTGTAGTTTCAAAATTTGTCTGAATGTATCGTTCTCCTTTGCGTCTGTATATTCTTTGCCTGCCGTCAATTTGATTTAAGAGAATTCTGCACTGATCACTAAACAATACCTTACTCCATTGGCCCGCGTTCCAAAGTCGATGTTCCTGAGCAAAAGTTAACCTGTTTCTACGATGATTTACCTTGAGCCTTGGAGCCTTGGCGGGCACAAATGAACCCAAACCAGCTTCTTCGAGCCTTCTTCGTACCGTATGCTCACTTACGGTTACACCCCGCACTGCTTCCAACTCATGTCGGGCTTGGACGGCCGTCAAACGGGGGTTCCTACGTACACGAAGCCGAATGAAACGATCATCCCTACTCGAAGTGCGTCTTTTTCTGCCTTTTCCTGCTCTTCTCACATAAGTACCGGTCTCCCTGAACCGTTGGATACTGCGATGGATCGTTGAAACTGGTCGACGAAGATCTCTGGATATCACTCTGTAGGTTTGACCATTTCTTCGCATTTCGAGTGCCCTGGCAATCTCCGTTGGGGCTAAGTCAGGCATAATTCAGTCATCAACTCCAGAAAGATACGCGATTAAAAAAAAACTAACAAAAAACAGTATTTCAATGAAATTTTAAATCAAACTCAGAAGGAAGAAATACTCGAAGTTCGCTCCAGATAAGGTGTATTTGAATAAAATTAAAACAATTGCATAAAATGTGATGTTCAGTTGTTTTCTTAATTTGAAAATATTTCTTTTTAAATTAAATAACGTATAAACCAGCCTACAACTTAATATGATACTGATATCAAACCTTTTTTTTATGTTCCGCTAAATATGCCGGCGAGTTTAGTATGATGAGAGTTGAAGTCTGTTTTTTTGCTATTACTAACCCTCATTGGGTTGTTAACTTTTTTTACATTATACAAGTTAGTACTTGACTGCGATCTCACCTTATGTTAAGTGAAGATGTAGCCGAAGATGTTATTGTACTAACTTCGAAGGGGTAAGTAAACTCACCCCAAACTACACAGCATCACACAAACGCTAAATCGCTTGGCAGTGCATCTTTGCTGTTAGGGTGATAACTAGCCCCGGACGAAGCCTCCCACCGGAGCAGACCTGAGCCCATTTAAAAATTCCAAAGTGGCCCGTGGAGGGAATTGAACCCGTGACCTCCCACTTGAAAATCGAGCATACACCCTTGCGCCAGAGAGGTCATCAAAGCCTTAATTTTGGCCATGAAATAATCACAATTTACATACTTAATTAAAAATTGAAAACAGAACTATTTCAAAACAATATATTCTCATTTCATGGTTTTGTACTTAAACCGAAAAAACTAAATTCTTATTCATCATCATCATTTTGTTGTTGGTCTATATATGCCACTTAATTAGATTTTTCTTAAGCACGGGTAGTGCTGTCAAGTTGAAGTTGGAAGCAATACTAGTAGTCTATGTTCCTTTGGATGTTCAAATAAAAAAATTAAGAACTAAGTAAAGCCATACTAAATTTAACGCGATTTACTAAGGCAATTCAAAACTGTTAAGTTACACCTATACATGATTGAGTAAAAATTCGACAAACATTTAATCATGGACATGTTTATCAATAGTTTCATTATAACATTCATTTACAGTTATAAAACCAGTAAAACCTAACTGGAGTTGTGTCATAATTATTTATTGCTGTCAGTATTATCATTGCAAAGAAATATCAGCAATAAAAGAATGTTCACCAGTCAACAGCATGAATGGTTATCAGGGGGCCTACCACCGTGACTTACAGCAATATTATTGTAATATTGTTTTGACATTTTCATACAATGTCAGTATGGAAATTTTAAAACAATATTACAATATTACTAAAGGTCATGGTGGTAGGCCCCCAGGTATATGAATCAGTTTGCCCTTATTAATGATAGCTCTAAAACGTTATACATGCACGCCCCAAGTTTGAAAACAAGGAAAGATGCAGAAGCAGTATTTTTTACAATGTACAAGTTAGTACTTGACAGCGATCTCATCTGATAATATGTAATGATTTAGCCGAAGACGTAATTATACATAACTTGGAAGGAATAAGTAAACTCATCCCTAAGGTTTCTACACATCATCGCGCCAGAATGCTTAATCACTTGGAGGTGCATCTTTGCTGGTAGGGTGGTAACTAGCCTCAGTCGAAGCCTCCCATTAAACCAGACTTGAGCCGATTTAAAATTATAGTCAGGGGAGCAAATCCCTGCACACACACAACACCTTCCTTACGCAAACTCTTGCCAAAGGAAAGTAAACCTTTAGTATGTAACATTTGGTGGGTTTGAATAGGTTTTAAGCTTTTTTCATACCCCTAAATGGCAAAACGTCTGCCTAGAGAGCTAGTTTCATTTTAATAGACAGTTCTTGTCTGTCACATGTAATGTATCAGCACTTGTGGAGTGTGCTGAGGGTGGAGGCACTCACCAGCAGGTGGGGGTGGCGTTGTCCACGGTGTCCTGGTTGGCCTGCGAAGGAGACTCGGCTCCCCGCGCGCCACCCGCCACTGACGAAGCCGTGGTGCCGCGTGCCACCTCACTGCGCCCTCATCATGCACGCCACTTTATTATCTCCAAGGAATTGACACCACTTGCATCGCTACCTGAAAAATAGCACTTCACTTGCAACTGTCAGCCACTGCACTACACGGCTATATCACTACGCCCCGCAGTCACTAGAACACTTCCACCGCTCGCGGCGGACCCGCGAGACGCCGCGTTCACGCCCAAATCGCGTCAAACGAAATATATCCCACGAAAATATGGCAACCTTCACGTCTATCCAATGCACACTGAACCACTACCGAGACCCGCTCGTCAGGACTCCATCATAGTATACTGGAATATTTATAAACTTTCACGAGTTAATTATAGACCAGACGTTACTATTAACGTTTGAACACAAGTAAAAGATGAGAAAATAATATTTATAAATAGATTCGGATTATTTTGATACAAATCTATATCTGTCGAACATCACTGCATACACACCCCTGATTCGGGTGGAGTGAATCCTCTTCTTACTTCTAATAATGCTTTTATTATACAAAATTTAGCACGGATTTAGTTATTAAAACTACAATTATATGACCTACACCCTGATAACTACAAAGACATTTTTGTAGCAATGACAGCGATCCGTATCGGCTTCACAGATCTATGGCCACAGAATATACTACCTACTAAAAGAAAAAAGTTTATGGAATATAAATTACGACCATAGAGTTATTAGATCCATAGACAGAATATATTTTTTAGGTCTATGGTCAGGATTATGTATAATACACAGAGATGTATATAAAAAACATGTTGCAGCCAGATGCTCAAAACTGGAATTTAAACAAATGACTATGTCATACAATAAATGATCGTTTTAAATGATCAAATAAGGAATATAGGGAATAGCATAGTAGCAATATTCAGCATTTTCCTAATTCAATTCAGGGTTCTGTGGTAGGCCCACCAAGTCAAAATTTTATTTTCGGTTTTTCATGTCTTGTGAGTCAACACACGTTAAAAATGCCCTATGATAGTTAAATTGGGAATCTTTACTACCTATTCATTAAAACCAACCACCAAGTGCGGACTGGCAGGATTAGAACACTTGAGAATATTATGCAGATTTCCGCACGTTTTCCTTCACCTCTTTGCAAGTGTGAAGTGATTATTTAGTTCTAGTTTCCTAAAACGCAGGTTTGTTTCCAGGATTCGAAATTCTGACCCCCCTTTTAAAGGGTCAGAGCAGATATTATAGTAATTATTGTATTAAATAAAACGTCATTTCGGTTTTGCACATTTTTACTAGTATAAAATTAAATTTCACTTCAATTACATTTCACAGAATCAAGTAAATTTAATAGAAAAAAATTAAATTTATTAGATTAACTTTTTTTACATATCTACTTATATACATGCATAGCTTTAAATTGATTGTGGTTTGACAAATAAATAATAATAATAATAATCTAAACACCAGAATGAAATAAAATTAATTGAAAGGAGCACTGTCATGGTTAAAACACTGTCATGGTTTTAACCATGGTGGTAATTTTTTTAGCTCACTGCCAATCGGATTCCAATAGGAGATGGAGATGACGGCGATACCTTTATGGGGGCGGGAAGACTGCACGCGGGCCTCATGTGGCCCGCACACCCACGCGCCCTTCTAGTTAATATAAATAATATATAGCTACTCGTGCTGATTCATTGACTGACTCACTGATTGATCACCTCTCCTGAACAATTTTGTATGAAAAATTTTTTTTCAAGGATGATTTCGTGTAGAGAGGAAAAATTCATGAAGAGAAAAAATAAGGAGAGAGCTGATGATTGAGGATTTCGGAGACGGGTGAGGAGCACAGCCATCTAAGATAGGTTGGGGGTGCTCGACCAAATGTCATTTGAAATGACATCCAATTGGCAGTGAGCTGAAAAAAAATCAAAATGGCGGATTCAAAATGGCGGCCAAAATAATTTCGCCAATATCTCGAAGAGTACAAAAGATGGAAGAGTGGTTTCTTGACAAGAACTGATCAAGACAAAAAGGACAATTTGATGGCTAGAAAAAAAAATCCAATATGGCAGAAAAAAAATTCCATAGTAAAATGTATGGCGAATGTTGACGAGACTAAAAGTTGGAAGGCAAATAGGGGGGAAGACAGCACGCGCCCTACTAGTTTAATCTAAACGCCCTCATCATCAGCATCGTGTGCGCGAGGTCTGAAGGCCTGCATCTCTTCTACCAGCTCCCGGGAACTCTCCGTGAACTCCTGATTCTTGCGCTGATGGAGGTCGCTGGTTTGTTTCATGGACTCTGCGATGAATGCCTCATTTCGCTGAACCACTCTGAAAGGTAAAATATTAATAAATTAAAATTAATGAGTTTAGAGCTAAAATCTATTATCCTACTAATTACAATTCGTAATAAAATGTTAAAATTGATGGTCTTTTTATTTCTGACTCTTTATTTTGCAAACAATAATCCTTATGCCGTAGCCTTTCACGCCAATCGGTATGATAAAACTAAATGTATTTTTTTAGAGTTCCGTACCACAAAAAAAGGAACCCTTATAAGATCACTATGTCTGTCTTTCTGAGTGTTATGAGTCCTTTATTTCAGTAACTATTAAAATAATTATGAATAATAAGGATTTATGTATATTTTAGGGAAAAATGAAATATAAATATTTAACGTACTTTCCCTCCATGTGGCATCGCTGTGGGACGCCCTGTATATACGGCTCTCTATAATATTATTATCTTTATTTTTGTAAGTAAAGATATTTTGATTTTGAATATAAGCCCTAGGTCTAATTGCGTAGATTTAGATGAATGGATGAAAACCGATAAGGATGAATACGTTTTTCTTAGAAAAACGAATTCATCCTTATCGGTTGAGAATTCTGCCGCTTGATTGGCTGATGTAAATCAGGGAACCAATAAGAGGGCAGAATTTGTAAACTTTTACGATAACGAAGAATACGTTTTTATTACACTGGTTATACGTTTCTGTGAGTGTTGCACGTTATAGAATTACGAGTGTGTGTGGTCAGTGGTGTCATATTATGTGGTGCATGTACGTACACGTCAAGCGCAGCGGTCTTGTCGTACAGAACTTGTGCTGCCTCCATAACATCTCGAAGTCGCTGACGAAGCTCGGAGTGGAGCTTTTCCTGCTCCGAAAACACATTCACCAACTGTGTTATCAACCTGAAAACGGAATAGCCTATTAAGGAGCATGCCACGGACGTGCCCGCGAAATTCAATTTTTTTGTGGTTTTTCGCGATTTTTAAGCTAATAAGACATAATAGGCTTATGGCAGTCAAATTGCGGGAATACCAGTATCGTCTTCACGTGTTTATATATAAAAATCTCTGCTTGAAAGTGTCGAGTTAAAGAAATTAGTCCGAGATTTGCGAGCTACCTACTCATTTAAAACTCGATACTCGAACTAATTTCCTAGGATAGACATTTTTATGCAAAGATTTTGATACAAACATGTAAAGATGATACTGCCATTCCCGCAAATTGACTGCCATAAGCCATAATGTGTAACTAGCGTACGAATTGCGAAAAACCACGAAAATTTTGAATTTCGCGGGCAGAAATAAAATTTTATTACATCGTCTCAAACTTTTTAGTGTGTGTGTTGCATGTCGCGTGACGGTTAGTCACGGAGTAGGAATGAAGTGAAGGCGCTCGTCAGAGCAGCCAAGGCCACAAACGTTTCACTTTTACCGTGGTTTCATAAAACCACACAATCCTTCTTTATTTTCAAATCTAAATAAATATAAGCGAAAAGTCAATTTATACAGGAGGTCCGAAATAATATTAAGCTTATGTAGGTATGAGGACTTATACATACATACGAGTATACAGGGCGTCTCACGGCGACGCCACATGGAGAGAAGATTGTAACTAAACTAAAGTCTATTCAATCTCGAGCGATACCAGACGTAAACAAACCGACTGCCAGGTCATTCGCTTAAGCAGGGTTGCGCAACCTTTTTAACGTATACTAATTTTTCAAATTTAAAATAAATTTATGTTTTGACAATAATATCGTATTGTTTGAATTTTTTTAATGATATCTTGAAACTAGATTTAACATAAGTGAAAGTTTCGTGTTACGCGCCACTTCAGTGCCTCACTAGAAGCACGCTGAGTGGCACGTCAGGTCATGCAGCGCCACGCCATCCACGCGAATGGACGCTATTCTATACAATCGCTTCGAATGTTGAGACAAGTGACACGTCAATATCACGCGTCAATTAAAATATTTATTCTAGGTTTATGATTAGGGGAACAAAATAAAATATAAAATATTATCCAAATGTTTACGATAACCCCCATGACATGCTTTGACCTTGAAAGCGAAAGTCGTGAGCGGTGCGGCAGATAGCAAACAATCAAGATAGAAAGAGATAGTCATATTTTGTTTGTTCCGTCGTCGCTACTACTAAATGATCGGCTTTTGTTTACGTCTGGTCTCGCGTTTCGTTGAAAAGACTATAGGTACTCACCGTAAATATGCATTGTGATCAATTTCCCGCAACGTCTCAATTTTATGCAACGCAGTGTCTATTACGTCATTTATAGTGTCTGAAAAAAAGTAAATTAGATATAGTCAAATAAGATGTAGATCGCTGCACGCTGAGTCATAAATAGGGGAAACAGGACGGTGGTACCATGCACGGCAGACCTGCGAGGCTATTCCGTATCTTTGACAGTTTACAGTGATGTTCACTATTGTTTATGGTTCGTTATACATTGCTGCTTTATTAAGTGTAACGAAAGAAATATTTTGTGGTGAATCTTCAATGGATAAAAAAACATTATGTCAAACGAGCTCTTTGAAGGCCACTGATTGGTAATCACTGAGATGCAGAATAAGGGTCCAGGGCCCTGATTATGTATTTCAGTGATGCTCACTCAGTGAATTCATTTGACATTATTTGTTTATTGTTTATCTATTGAAGATTTGCCTTTATTAAAGCAGCAATGTATAACGAACCATAGACAACAGTGATCATCACTGCTAGTGTCAAGTTAGAGAATATGGGTCCTGCTGCAAACTTACAAAGCCCGTAACTTGCAAAGTCCATACCAGCAAAGATGCACTGCCGAGCGATGTAGCGTTCCGGTGCGATGCTGGGTAGAAACCATTAGGGTGAGTTTACTTACCCCTTCCAAGTTAGTACGATAACAGCATCGGTAAGTGATGATGCAAATCACTTACCAATTACCATCAGGTGAGATCACAGTCAAGTACTAACTCGTATAGTGAAAAAAAATGTTCCCCCTTTTTATGACCCAGCGTGCAGCGATTCATCAAGTCATCCTTCACTATCAATCCCTAAATAAGTCTGTGTTTTTACCTGCCGTTGTCGGTTTGGCGCTCGCATTGCTCTGGAGCCAATCGTAAATACTTGTCGCCACACCCTCATGTTCCGCTGATTCGTCTCGCTGGGGATGCGATGTTGATGGACGGTTTTCCTTTACTCTTTCAAAGGTTGAAGATTTTGTGTCTCCAATGTTTAAATCGGCGTTTTCTTTCGCTTGTGGTTTGGCACTTGATTTCAGTGAGATTGGTTGTATAGGTTTACGGCCTAATAATGGGCTTGTCTCATTAGAAGTTCTGACTTTTGTCTTTGTATTATTTGCCTTTGGGAGCTCAGACAAAGTAACATGGTTGGTGGAATGCTGGCTAGCTGATGAGTCAGCGCTTTTAACTTCATGTGACTCGCGAGAATATTTTCTTAATACTGATGGGGGTAGTCTAGGGACAGACACGCAAAGTATTTTAGGCTTTTTCGGCTTATCACAGGATTTGGAACGTCTGTGTTTCTCTGATGTTGAATCCTTGTACCCCAAGAGTTGATCGTAATTACCTTTAGTTTTTTCGCTAAGTCCTTCAGCCTCTAGCCTCCGCGGAGAAATCGTTTTATTGAGGTCGTCGATTTTTGGAGGAGATTCCTCGTGAACTCCATGCGCTGTAATAGGACTTTTTCCTAGCGTCGATATTGATTTTTCGTTATGTATATCAAATTTGTCCAGAACCACAGTGACTTTTTTGTAAGATCTGTCGCTACACGTTCTTTGAGACCGGTTATTTGTAGTATTCAATTGTATACTATTATTAACTTGTTCTGATTCTTTTAGTACATTCTCAGCAAGATTCGATTCGTGTAAATTGTCATAAGAGTTTCTAGTTAGGGCATCTAAATTTATTATAGAATGCACTGGTTCAGTGAATGCTTGTACTGTTTCTATTTCAAGTTCAGGCAGGGAGCTGCCACTGCTGGTATGGTTATCTTGCTTTGTGTTAATTTTATTAGCTCTTTTTTTGTTCCGTTTCCGTGATTTTTTAGCGGGAACAGTTTCTTTATCCGAGTCTCTACACTCAGATAATGTATCCACTCGAGGTTTTTTATGTATAGGTTCTACTTCAGTAACTGTTTCCTGGGCAGATAATTCTTGCACTATTGACGTGTTCAAATGACAAGGATCGCCCTTGCGCATCCGTTCGTCCACCATTTCCGATTGCATTTTGGATTTGGAACGAGTGCGTTTCGTAACTTTACTTTGAGGACGCCGAGTTTTCTTTACAGTACGTGTATCAGTTTTCATGACTTCAAAGTCCTCATCAACTTCACTGCTACTTGTAAAATTAAAACGGTCCGTTTTATTCACACTTTTCATATCAACTAACACGGCATTCTTATAATCAACCTTAGCTCTTAATTGATCAAACAAATCTTCTTTACGTGGAGAAGATTTTCGCTTGAAGAAAGTTCGCACCGGTCTGTTTTTACGGATTTTCTCCAATTCTGTATATGGCGTAGCGGCAGATTGAGGATTTGCCTGTACATTTTCCCGTACTATAAAGGCACTGTCACGGGTCTCTTCCTCCGTTTCAGAAATGCGTATACCTGCTCTCGACAAATCGTTATCTTTCTCCGAGTACAGTTTGCGTCTTCGTTTCATTAATGGAGTCGCAATTACTTCATCGGTGGGTACATTTGAACATTGTTCTTTTTCATTTATTACAGTTTTAGGCGACTTTTTTCGCTTCTTCGGCAGCAAATTGGTCTTTGACACTCGTTGTATTAATGGGGTCTCAATTACTTCATCGGTGGATACAGTTGAACTTTCTTTATTTTCATTTATTAGAGGTTTGCCTGGTTTTCTTTGTTTTTTCGGCAGCAAATTGGTCTTTGACGCTTTTTGATCATTTTTGGGAAATATTAATTTTAAGCTTTTATTTTTTTTAGAAGTAGGTACTTTATTTTCACAATTAATATTGGTGATTTCATTTGAAGGTTCCTTTTGAATACCTGCTTTGTTGGTATTTAATTCGTTTCTTTGTTTTTCATTTACGCAGATGTCGGCATATTGGCAATTGTCTACTTCTATTTGGTTTTCTTTATCCAAGCCGAGATGAACTGAATTCCCCGACGCTCCTGAATTATTTATTTTTTTTCTTAATGTGGGACTGATGGCTAAAATTGTATCTATTTGTTCATAAAAGTGCTGGGAGAAATAGGTTTCAATTGTTTTATCATCAAAAATTGCTTGACGTAAATTACCATGTTTGGTACCTTCATTAATAGCTTTTCCTTTCTCAAATTTCGATTTTAAATCGACAGTTGGGTAGGTATTTTCTATAACAGAATGATTGGATTCATCGATCACCCTACGTATCGGCCTATTTTGCTGGCCGTTCTCATGTTTTTGGCGTATAGTAACATTATTAGTTTCTGCATTAGTGAAACTGGACACATTGTTTCGTTGAAAACTCATATTATTATTTTGCGAGAAATATTCGAAAACCTCCTGGGAGAGTCTTTCTACAATACTATCTTTATCTATCGGTATTTTACGGTCCCGGTTCAAATTTTCCTGTTCTTTTGTGAGCTTTTTGTCTTTTTCCCTCTGAGTGTTCTCCGGATTAGTAGATGGATTCCTGGGAAACTGGTCGAAAATCTCCTGGGAGAGTCTTTCTACAATAATATCCTTATCTATCGGTATTTCACGGTCCCGATTTAAATTTTCTCGTCCTTTTGCGAGGTTTTTGTCATTTTCTCTCTGAATATTCTGTAAATTACTAGATACGTTTCTCGGGAACTGGTCAAAAACCTCCTTAGTGAGTCGTTCCACAATAATATCTTTATCAGTCGGTATTTCGCGGTCAGGATTCAAAGTTTCCCGTTCTATCGCGAGGCTTTTGTCGTTTTCCCTGCGAGTATCCTCTGGATTAGTAGACAGAAAGCTTCGAGGAATTTGGTCGAAAACCTCCTGGGCTAACAAATCTATAACGGTGTCTTTTTCTATAGATACTCTGAGTTCGGGAATTAGGTTCAGGCTATCCACCAAATTATTTTCTTTTCTTCTGTCAGTGTTTTCGGAATTAGGAGACGTAAAAGTTCTAGGATCACGCAGAGGTTGGGCAACAATTCGACTCAAAGAAGAACAGCTATGATGTTCTACGCTCTCTGCGACATCGTTAGTAGTATTTAATTGTGATTCAGCGCTCACCCTCGGCTGATACGCTTTATTAAATTGGCCCACTTGATCCGCTATGAATGTTTCATAAAACTAAAAAAAAAAACAATTTAATTGAATTATTAAAATTAAAAATTCCTAATAACATTTTCGTATTTTGCGTGATTTGCACCTGTATTTCTTCAGCTAACGGTGTTAAATATTACCACGGATAGAATTAAATCAGGTAGGAGAAGTTTTGCGGTACACACTGCTACTAACTCAAAAATATCTCACGCTAATACGTATTACGTTCCAATATACAGGCACTTTACTAGCTGCTCTTTGGCTATATGTCCAAAGTATTTTTTTTATGAATTTTATAAGAATTCCAAAAAATAATAATGGCCATTTGGCCCGCAAACGAAACATATTCTCGAATATATAATAGGTTAGATTTGACTTGGCGAGTTTTTATCGGAATTAAAATGTTGTATAACTTTATAAAATGACTGATGTAATGAAAACTGGCCAAGTCAAATCTAATTTATTTTAAGATCTCACATTTTTGAATAACAGCAATTGTTATAGGTATCTAATAAAGCAAAGAAATGGAGTTTAATAATTGTTCATATTTATTTATTTATTTATATAACTTTATTGCACACACACAGAGAGACATAAATAGAGAGACAAAATACAACGGAACACAGTGAGCGCAAAGGCGGCCTTATTGCTAGTGCAATCTCTACCAGGCAACCTTTGGTGAGAGGATTACTGTAATGAAGCGCGGGATGGTGCAATTAAAATAAAATAAGATATATACAATAAATAAATATATATAAATATACATACATATATAGATATATATATATACATTAAACACCCATATAATACATATATACATATATCTACTATTACATGAGCATTTTCCATTACACTATTTGCATACAGATAGATAATACTGGTACAAGCGACTTTTGAAGATTGCGATGGATTTAGAGTGACGGATTTCATGCGGCAGACTATTCCACAGTTTCACGGACTTGCATGTGAATGAATCGCCGTAGTAACGCGAGCTACTAACTGGCACATGCAAGCGATTGTCTTTACACGATCTTAGATGTTGGCGTTCAACGTTCGAGCCGAGGTAGGTGAAGCGCTGCTTTAGGTACGAAGGAGTTTGAGGGTTGTAAAGAATGGAGTAAAGGAAGGTGAGCAAGTGAAGATTACGGCGGAGTCTGATTGGAAGCCATTTCAGACGAGCTCGGTATTCGGACACGTGGTCAAATTTACGTAGCCCAAAAATAAATTTAATGAACAGGTTTTGCAGGCGCTCAAGCTTGTTGAGCTGCTCCTCAGTTAAGTCAGGATAGGAAGAATCAGCATAGTCTAAGATTCATATTGTTTTTTTGTTCCTATAAATACAAATTTCGATTTTACATAGAACTTGGCATTCATTTTGATCTCCATTCTTTTTGCGGCGAAGCCGACAGCCAAGCATAATTTTTGTATTCAACTTGGCTCTCCTTTTTTTACATTTATGTTTTTGGTGGGATACAGTATACGGTAATGAGTTTTGGAAGCATAAAATGTATGCATCTACATTCTATTTGTACCTTTTCCATAAAAAGTTTGTCAACAATACTCACTTCATAATGATAGCTTTAAATCCGGGACAATGCAGAAAATAATTTTTCGAGTACCAATTTGGGGTGAATGGGAATTTATGGGTAAAGTTTTTATGAAAAAGATGTGGATGCATAAATGCTATGCTCGCAAAACTCATTGCCATAAGCCTATGATGTAGATGTATAATCAACCTACTATTAGCGAAAAACTGAATAAAATTTGAATTTCGCGGGCTACTAGGACCGAAAGTCCGAAACCCCTTAAGAGAAGTCAGTTTAAATGGGTAAACTACTGAAATAGAAAAAAAATACTGATCTAAATATATATATATATATAATATCAATATAAACATATCAGTGTACTTGCATCACTACGTCAAGAGACTTCGTAAAAATAAATTAGTTTCATAAACACTTACGTTAGCTGAATTACTAGACGATGCTGTTAAGGCGTACAGCGGTTTAGAACCTGCGATTGAAAAAAATAACGTGTTAAGGAGCTTGCCACGGGTGTGCCCGCGAAATTCAAATTTTTTGTGGTTTTTCGCGATTTTTAAGCTAATAAGACATAATAGGCTTATGGCAGGCAAATTGAGGGAATTCCAGTTTTGTATACACGTGTTTTTATAAAAATCTCTACTTGAAAGTGTCGAGTTAGAGAAATTAGTCCGAGATTTGCGAATTACTCACTTAAAACTCGATACTCGAACGAAATTTAGACATTTTTTTGCAAAAATTTTATATAAACATGTAAAGATGATACTGCCATTTCCGCAAATTGACTGCCATAAGCGTATAATGTGTAACTAGCGTACAAATAGCAAAGAAACACGAAAATTTTGAATTTCGCGGGCAGTGTCGTTGATTTCGCCTTAAAATAAAAAAGGGAAACTATGGGGTTATGAGGGACCTACTAGAACTTGTGCTTTGACCGACCCTACCAAAGCATAAAAACACAGTATAAAACAGTATTAAATTATTACTATTTTAAGAGGTGGTGGTAAGGTTCTAGGTCGCGCCATCAGCTCGGTGGAATTCGGGTACGGGCAGGCCATCTTCACTTATCACGTGATCGACCATGCTACAGGTAGCCGTCTCGACGTACCTACTAATTTCAGAAGGCCGACGCGTCACCTGCGGGCTGCCAGGAATGAGCCGCCTAAATACGTAGCCCTTTCGAAGGGCGTTTTCGCCCATTTCGGTGATTTTGAACGTGGTTGTTGTTCTCATAGTGCCCCTAAGGGACTTGTGGGCGTTTTCACCCACTCCTGTAATTTTGGGTTTCGGCTGTCGCTATACCTAAATATTTTACGTTTCTATTTTTTTATTATATGAATACCTACAGGATTTTAACATTTTCTACTCTTCTACATTCTACCAAATACATCGGCGTAAAAGAAATATTATTATTTTAGAATGGATTGTAGGTACCCGCGTTTCAATAGAAAATTACAATGCAAATAAATACATCATTACATAGATAGACTAATCTTTATTGCACCAAACTAAATAAATTTACGAAAACCGCATCAAAATCGGTTCAGCCAAACTGAACGAAATAATAGCAGATAAATATACTTACAAACATACGGGTCGAATACAGAAATTTCTTTTGAATTCGGTTAATGATAAAAAAATATCGCTTATTATAAAGGCCTTATTATTATAAAGGCATTATCGCTTGAAACGATCTCCTCCAGGCAACCCAGCAGGTAAATAAAGGAATTCAAATCTAGGCACGTATAGATAAAAGTTATCTCAGCATTATGTAGCCCGGAGAATATACCACATTAAGGGCAAAGGGTATCATCCGGGCGCGAAAATTTAAATTTTATTTAGTTTTTCGCTCATAGTGGGCTAACTATACATCGAAAGCTAATGGCAATGAGTTTTGCGGGCACAACATTTATGCATCTACATGTTTTTAGTAAAAACTCTGCTCAACAATACTCATTTACTTTATATTGGTTCCTGATGGCTCGAAATCTAGGAAACTGCAAAAAATTATCTTTCGGGAACCAATACGAGATGAGTGGGAACTTTCGAGCAAAGTTTCTATTAAAACATGTAGATGCATAAAAAGTAGGCCCGCAAAATGCATTGTCATAAATCTGTAGTTAGTAAAATGTGTATTTTAGTTACTCTACTATTTGCAAAGCTATGGGTGAAGTTGGAGTGAATATATTACATACCATTTGCACTCGAATTTGGGACACTGGTGATTGGCCGAATGACTGGATGCAAACAGTTTTTATACCATTGCACAAAAAAGGGTCAACCAAGAAGTGCAACAATTACAGGTTAATCTCACTAATATCGCATTCAAGTAAGGTGCTCCTTCACATTTTGAATACTAGGCTACAAGCGTTTCTAAATCCTGAAATCGCGCCGGAACAGGCTGGATTTGTTAAAGGGAAAGGGACACGAGAGCAAATACTAGTTCTGAGGCAAATGATAGAAAAAGCAAGAGAGTTTAACACACCTTTATACATATGCTTCGTGGACTTTCGTAAAGCCTTTGACACAGTGAAATGGAACAAATTGTGGCCAATACTGCTGAAAATGGGCGTCCCACAACACCTTGTTTACCTCATATATGAAGACGGAACAGCAGTCGTTAGAATAGATGGAGTTGATTCGGAAAACATAAAGACCCAAGCTGGCGTCCGCCAGGGTTGTATTCTCTCACCGTTACTTTTTAATATCTACACGGAGCATATAATGCGAATTGTGCTGGATGGATGGACTAAGGGCGTTTCAATAGGAGGCCGACTAATAACAAACCTTCGCTATGCTGATGATACAACTCTTTTCGCATCATCGGAGGAGGACATAGGTGAATTCCTAAGACGCTTAGAGGATATAAGCATTAATTGGCTTCGGACTCGCAATTAACAGGGAAAAAACCAAATTTATGATTATTGACAGGCAAAATGATAACTGTCCTGAAGTAACGCGTATCAACAATTGCGAAGTGGTTCCAAGCTACGTCTATCTAGGTTCCACTGTAACTAATAATGGGAGTTGCGAGGACGAAATCAAGAGACGCTGTGCCGTGACCAGATCAGCTGTGGAAAAACTTTCAAATATTTGGAAAGACAGGAGAATTACGAAAACTACAAAAGTTCGTCTCATGAGATGTCTAGTCTTTCCAATCTTTTTGTATGCAACTGAAACGTGGACTTTAAGACAGTCTGACAAAAGGAAAATAGACGCCCTAGAAATGTGGTGCTGGAAACGTCTGTTATGTATAAAGTGGACAGCACATCGTACGAACGTCTCCATCCTCAAGGAGCTAAAAATTGACCAGAGGCTTTCGTCGCTTGTACAATTACGAATCCTCAATTTTTTTGGCCACATATCAAGAAGAACAGATACTATCGAACATCTGGTGGTTCAAGGCCGAGTGGAAGGGACGCGTCCACGTGGTCGATCCCCAACGAGGTGGACTGATCTAATCCGGAGTGCTACAAATTCCTCAATTATTGAATGTTCTCGCAATGCCGTCAACAGGAGCCGCTGGAGAACTATCGCTAAGGCAGCAGTGGCACATAATAAGACATCGTAACTACGAAAATATAACCACGACCACTCTGTCAAGAGTGAACGACTAAGAAGAGACTATTTGCAAAAAAGTAAATAAAATTTGAATTTCGCGGGCTGGTAGGGCCGTAACACCTTAAGAAAAACTCTTTTTAAATTTCTGGCGTTTGAAAAATATACATTTTAGGGCAAGTTAGATCGTAGGTAAATATACAAGCAACTACATAAACGTAAAAACTCAGACTACCTACATTAAATAAAGGCGTAAAGATATTAGGTACATATCGGCTTAGTTTACTTTGCCACAATTTAAGTAAATCTAAAAGAACTACAGTCAGAGGATTAAATAGATCTAGATCTACTTCGACAAGAGCATAACTCGTAAACAAAGGCTTACCAAGCGGTTTTCTTCCTAAAGGTTCAGAGGGATACGAAAATCTTGTTTCCACATCCTAAAGTTTTCACAAAACATTATTAAAAAAATGCAATAAATGTACTATATTATTAAAACAAAATTGATACTTATGTATTAGAACCACATTAATCTTTAGAGGAAAGGCTACGTTTGAGCGCCGCCTGATGATGAAATAGTGAAATTATGAGTGAATGTCGTTGAAAGATGCGAGATGAAGTGATAGCTGATAAGTAAATGTCATTAAACTACCGTCATTGTTCGATTTGACAGTTGGAAACAATGACGAAATACGCTCATGGAAATACGCGTGGAAATCGTTCATCAGTATAGCACAGACAGACCACGGTTTAATGGTCGATACTCGATGTGGTCGATGATCGGCAGTTAAGATGGTTCATGCGTTAGAATTATGCTTGAGTAAAAATTTACGGTTTTCGACGGCCCATAAAACAGTACCTAGTGTTGAATTAATTATTGATTAGATGATTGTCATCACATTATTTGGCATTTCATAATCTAGTACCTAATACCTAACCTAACCTTCTCATTAGAGCAGTTCTTATACAGGCTTTTTACTAAAATAGCGGTTGACACTCTATGCAGAAGCAAGATATTTGCCAAGTTTCATAACACAAACTTAATTGGTACTTCAAAATTTTCGTGGTTTTAGTAATATGTACGATAATTAGACATAAGACATAATACCTAGGCAGTCTCGGAAATGGCAGTAGATACTAGCTATAGCGCTTATATAAAAATCTTTGCCTAAAAGTGTCAAGTTAAAGAAATTAGTCCGAGATTAAAACAAAAATTACACTACTTTTGATATTAATAAAAATCTATGATCGGTTTAATTAGTTTTTAGGGTTCCATACCAAAATGGTAAAAAAAATGGGAAATGCTTTCCAAAAAACCAACTTCAAATGCCACTACAAAGAGTGAAATAATTTTTAATGTAGGAAGATTCCGACGAATTGAGAACCTCCTCCTTTTTTTGAAGTCGGTTAAAAATGGAACCCTTATGGTGAGACTTTCTCCGTCCATCCGTCCGTCCGTCCGTCCGTCCATCTGTCACACTCGATTATTTCAGTAACTATTCAATCTATCGACTTAAATTTAGAATAGTTATAGGTAATAGTGACCCGACGTCATAACAATCGTAAAAATTCGATAATTGTTTTTATTTTTATTTAAAAAGGGGGGAAAACCGGGTCGACCAAATTTCATAATGAGATAACAATATTGAGTGGGGTATCATATGAAAGGGCGTTACTTGTGTATTCTAAAACTATTTTTTATTTATTTTTATGCCTGATAGTTTTTGATTTATTGGGCAAACTGTCGAAAAAAACACCGTTCCCCTCCCCTTATCTCCGAAGTTTACCAATCGAAAAATCTGAAATAATTATGATCAATAGAAGTAAACGTATATTTTACAGGAACATGAACCCTAAAAACATTACACTCTTTTTTTGGGAAGTCGTGTAAAAATAAAATAAACTCTAACTATTATACTTTTTTTGATAATAACAATAAACCGGCAAAAACAAAGTTATGTTTGCGGTTTGCCAACAGAAGTACTTACCTACATGTAAATTATACTCTTAAATTCATGAACCAAAGTGATTCTTTTAATGTTTAACTTCTTTAATGGTATGGAACCCTCGGTGCGCGAGTCCGACTCGCACTTGGCCGGTTTTTTTTAATTACTTATTTAAAAAAAAAGAACTAGTATCGATGACAGAACTGTTAAGAATGTAGATTAGGTTTCAATTTCATGTAAGAAATTGGTAACTCTAATTGTATAATGTTTTGTATTCTGTGGTATGTCCATAGACCATCCATAGTCATTGTTTAGTTTTGACACATAGCTTTTCTCTCTCTGGTTCCACCGCTCTGCGGATGATGTGTGCCCTTCAGGCTTCAGCAATAATTTAAAATAATATAATTATGTATTAGCTCTAATATCACTGAAGTAAACCTAACAGTTTAATTCCACTTCCACTGTGTACTTATTTTCCCCGTTGTAAGAGGTTATGGGGCCCTCACTGGAAGAAATATAAAAGTACAAGTCACGAGTCACGACAACGTGGTTGAGCGGCGAGCCATCGCAAAGCCTGTGGCGTCTGCCATCTACCCTTGTGAGTACCTACAACGTGAAATATGGCAGGAGCGTTATCAGCGAATTATCTGCATCATCACAACGTACCGTTCGACAAATTAGAAGGTATGAGCAATTACAACATGTGGAAATTTAACATGCGTCATACTTTGATCATCGATGATTTATGGTCATGCATTGAAGGTACAGAGCCAATCGATTCATCTAAAGATTTACGCGCACTAGCCCGCATTAGTTTAGCTGTGAAACCCATTTGTGTGCAATATATTCGAAATGCTAATACAGCTAAACAAGCTTGGGATCAGTTAAGCGCAGTCTTTGAAGATAAAGGATTCGGACGGCGTGTTGCATTGTTGAGACAGCTGCATCGTGCTAGTTATGCAGATTTTGATAGTATGAGTGCATACTTTGAATATATAACGACTCTTGTTCAGCAGTTAAGTGATATTGGCCGAGCTATAGAAGATGCTGAAGTTGCGGAAATCATCTTGAGTGGCCTTCCACAGGAGTATGATAACATCGTATCCAGTCTCGAAGCTGTCGCCTGCACAGGTACAATTTCTAGTGATTTAGTTCGTACTAGATTGTTACAAGAAGAAGAACGCAGAAGACGCACAGAAAGCAAGGAAGACATGGCCCTGCTGTCGAAACACAAGACTAAAAAGGTACTTGTTTGTCACTTTTGTCACCGCCCAGGGCACAAAAAGCTGGACTGCTTTAAGTTTAAGAAACAAAAGAAAGATAAAGTAACAGCATTGGCGGCTATATGTTATGGAGTCTTCGAGAGTAAGGATTGGATTTTGGACTCGGGGGCATCGACTCATTTATCCAGAGACTTGCAGTGGTTTATCAAGATAACAGAATGTGATAAGACTGTACAAGTTGCTAATGGTAGTACCCTAAGGTGTCTAGGTTATGGTGATGTGATGATTCCCATGAAAAATAACAAGTCCCAATTAGTAACAGATGTTCTATATGTACCTGGCCTCTCAACTAATTTAATTAGTGTTTCCAAATTATGTGAGAAGGCTTTATCTGTGAAATTTAATAATAATAAATGTTATGTTTTCAGTGGGAAATCTCTTCTTGTGTCTGCCACTAGACGGGGGGGTATTTATATTTTGGACAATGTTTTACAGGATAACTCTTATACTGTAAATGCTGTGAATGCTGTGCCAAAGCCACAAAGTTCGCTTGACACAGAGGAGAAAGCCAAGGATACACCAGATTTATGCCTGTGGCATAAGCGGCTTGGACATCTGAGTCTCCGTGGGGTAAGTGTACTCCGTAAACTTGCTGTTGGTGTTGATGTTAACTCGACTCAGCTCGATACTATGCCTAACCAGTGTGTGTCGTGCGTTGAGGGGAAGCAAGCAGTGCAAAAGTTTCCTAGGGGTTTAGCAAAACGTTCCAAGCAGTTGTTGGAGCTCGTACATTCAGATGTATGTGGTTCAATGCCGGTAAGTAGTCTGGGTGGATCTCGTTATCTGGTAACGTTTACCGATGATTGTTCTAGAAAGACATATGGCTATTTAATGAGATTTAAATCTGAAGTTTTGTCCAAATTTAAGATTTTTAAAGCAACTGTTGAGAAACAAACTGGTTATTTTATTAAACGTCTGCGTACTGATAGGGGTGGAGAATATTGCAATGCTGAGTTCTCCAATTTTTTAAAGAAAGAGGGCATAATCCATGAGACTACAGCTCCGTATAGCCCTTCACAAAACGCCGTAGCTGAAAGGTTAAACCGAACACTTTTTGAGAAAGCTCGCTGTATGCTTCGTGAAGCTAATCTTCCTAAAGAATACTGGGGAGAAGCTATCTCTACTGCTATATATCTTAAGAATCGAAGTCCTACTGCAGCTATTCCCAATAAAACTCCTGAGGAGGTATGGTCGGGTAAAAAAGTTAACATAAGCCATTTACGTGTTTTTGGTTGCCGTGCTATGACACTCATTCCAAAAGTAAAGAGAGATAAACTTGATTCAAAATCTAAAAGTTGTATCTTTGTTGGTTATTGTGAACATACAAAAGGCTATAGATTAATAGATCCCTCAAACCCAAGGCAGATTATTGTTTCTAGAAATGTTATATTTTTTGAAAACCAGTTTATAAACCACTGTGATAGAAATGGTGGTACAGAGAGTAGTCGTATTTTTATTGATAATGATGTTGGTATGCAAAGCAACCGAATCAGTAATAATAATATGAATTTGAATATGCAAAGCATTGATTCAATTGAATATAATAATAATTCTGATAATAATATTAATATGGATATGCAAAGCATTGATCCTATTACAATTTATAATAATTCTGATAATATTAATAAAATGGGTATGCAAAGCAACCAGTTATGTGATAATAATAGTTTACAGAATATTGATACAGATATGCAGAGCAAGGATGAGCATCATATTAATGATTATAGTAATGGCAGCAATGACAATGGCCTTACTAGTAATAAGGAAACTAATAATTCTAGTCAAAATCTTGATGATGACGTGTTTTCTTCTCCAATTTCAGGCGAGCCCTCCTTCCAAAGTGCTGAGGGGACTGCAACTAGTGAAACGGGTGATGGAGAAAGTAACGAGTCAGACGTAACTGTAAGTAACGAAACAGTCGTTCGAGGGGAAGATGAAGTGCTAGAGGCTCCTAGAGCTAGCTGCGAGCGACCTGTTCGTTCTACTCGCTATCGAAAACCGGTAAGGTATCAAGATTATCAGTTATCCGATTTATCTGATTCATCAGATTTGTCATTTTTAGTAAGCGGTTTTGTCTATGACGAACCTCAATCTTATAATGAGGCAATGGCAAGTCCTAGCAAGGATTGTTGGCTCACCGCTATGCAAGAAGAGTATAATTCTCTGATCAAAAATAATGTATGGCAATTAGTGGATAGACCAAAAACTGGCAACATAGTTAGTTGTAAATGGGTTTTTAAACTTAAATCTGATGAGTCTGGTAACTGTACAAGATATAAAGCTCGTCTTGTGGCAAGAGGCTTTAGTCAAAAGCCTGGTGTAGACTACACAGATACCTTCTCACCAGTAGTAAGACACTCTAGTCTTAGAATTTTGTTTTGCATTGCAAATGAATTAAATATGGACATAGAACATCTGGACATAAATACAGCTTTCTTACATAGTAAACTTGACGAATGTATTTATATGGAACAGCCTGTAGGTTTTATAACTGACAAGACCAAAGTATGTTTGTTAAAGAAAAGTTTGTATGGTCTTAAACAAGCAAGTAGGCTGTGGAATAATAGTGTTAATGTTTTATTGACTAACAATGGTTATGTACAAAATAATTGTGAACCATGTGTTTATATAAAAAGAAATGACAAGCAACTAACAATTTTAGCATTATATGTGGATGATTTTTATATCTTTACTAATAGTTCTAAGGAAAAGGACATATTGTATAATTTATTAGAATCTGAATTTAGTTGCAAACGCTTAGGTTGTGTTAAGAACTGTTTAGGTATTAAGATACATAGAGACAGAGCTAATGGAATTATTATGTTTGACCAATCAGACTACATTGTAAAGTTGTTAGAACGTTTTGGTATGTCTAACTGTAAAAGTGTCTCGACGCCAATGATTGCTAATAAGCTAGAGAAAGGATCAAGCGATAATATTTTAGATGACACTGTTTATCCATATAGAGAGCTGATTGGATGTCTAATGTATTTGTCAGTATGTTCTAGGCCTGACATAACTTATGCTGTAAATTATTTAAGCCAATTTAATACAGCATTTACACGAGATCATTGGATCGCTGCAAAAAGAATATTAAGGTATTTGAGTGGTACCATTCATAAAAAATTGGTGTTTGTTAAATCCGGTACCCTTGATTTGTCAGTGTTTGCTGATGCTGATTGGGCCAATGATGCCGTGGATAGGCGGTCTTACAGTGGTTTTATTGTGAAGGTTGGCGGCTCCACTGTGTGTTGGGAGTCGCGCAAACAGCGATGTGTTGCGCTTTCAAGTACTGAAGCAGAGTACTTAGCCCTAAGTGATGCATGCAAAGAAGTATGTTTTATTAGGAATTTTTTGTATGAAATTTTTAATAAACATCATGATTGTAGTATCTTTAGTGATAATCAAAGCGCATTAAAATTGCTTGAAACAAGGGAATATTGCCACAAAAAGACCAAGCATATTGATCTTCGTTATCATTTTGTAAAAGATCTTGTAAGGAATAAGCATGTGAGTGTTAGCTATTTACCATCTGAGAATATGTTGGCTGACTTGTTTACAAAGCCCTTATCTAGTGTTAAGTATTTGGGGTTTGTTAATGACTTAGGTATGAAAAATGTTGACTAGTAGGCATTTTTTCTGTATAAACTTTTGAGTAAGTCAGTCTTCTAGATCATAAGTTTGGATGGTTTTGAGGTGTATAAATTAGTTAGCACACGGTATGGTCATGCTAGACATGAGATAAACAATGTGGAGTTTTTTGTGTCCTAATTAACCTGAGATGTTAATTAATTAATATTTAGAGTCACTCTACATTGTGAAATGTTTTTTTTTTCTCATGTTACGCATGAGGGGAAGTGTTAAGAATGTAGATTAGGTTTCAATTTCATGTAAGAAATTGGTAACTCTAATTGTATAATGTTTTGTATTCTGTGGTATGTCCATAGACCATCCATAGTCATTGTTTAGTTTTGACACATAGCTTTTCTCTCTCTGGTTCCACCGCTCTGCGGATGATGTGTGCCCTTCAGGCTTCAGCAATAATTTAAAATAATATAATTATGTATTAGCTCTAATATCACTGAAGTAAACCTAACAGTTTAATTCCACTTCCACTGTGTACTTATTTTCCCCGTTGTAAGAAGAACTCATCGCGGCGATCGCGGTCATATTCACACCGTTCACAAAAGTTTACTAAGATAGAAGTACACTTCACACGGTGTTTTGATCATATCTCGGCCACTGACCATCCAAATTTTACCAAAAGCTATATAGCTCCTCGGGTTAGTACTACCAATCGATAGAAAAAAAAAACCCGAATTCGATAGGTTGTTTGCAAGTTGAGTTATCGCTCCGACTAACTTGCTTGCTTGCTTAATTTTCGACAGACAATTGATAATAACATCAAGATGAGCCCACGGTGTGAGCCCACCTCCCTGGTTATAGCGCCCTTACAGGGTTCCGTTGTCTCGTGAAATTGTACGCGCATCTTGTATCTGAATGAATGAATGAATGAATGAATGAATGAATGAATGAATGAATGAATGTATAGTTAGTTACAAATAATGGACATATAACCCCATGAATGAATGAATGAATGAATGAATGACTGCTGCAAGTTCTTTTTCAATTGGAGTCTCTAATTAATATTGAATATATGATATTTCTCAAAATATCGAGTTAAAAAATAAGTGGTTTGTGTTAATGTAAACAACTACAGTCCGAGAGCGATGTGGTATTTTTTATATAACTCTGTATACGAGGTAGAATCAATGTAATAAAAATATCATACTCACGGTTATGATTTCGCTGATCCTCGAGGAGTCCTGCCGGGACAACGGCAGGCTTCCGGAATCCTCCGCGAACTGAAAGATCATTTTTATTTAATTTTTTGTGCCAGAACCAATGATGAAATACGCTACGCTAAGAGGACGGGAAGAGATACAAAAATACGCCATATTAAGGCGAACTCAACAGGTCTGCCCGCGAAATTCAAAATTTTCGTGGGTTTTTGCAATTTGTACGATAATTACACATAATAGGCTTATGGTAGTCATTTTGCGAGAATGGCAGTTACTTATTTTCATTAGGAAATTAGTCCGAGTAACAAATCTCGGATTAATTTCTTTAACTCGACACTTTCAAGCAGAGATTTTTTTATATAAATACGTGAAGATGATCTTGGGATTATCGCAATTTGACTGCCATAAGCCTATTACCTACGTCTTATCAGCTTAAAAATCGCGAAAAACCACAAAAAATATGAATTTCGCGAAAAATAATAATAAAAAATACGAAATTCATATTCCTAAATAGAAAATTTATCAAAATTGTTAGATCCGCTAAATAAATATAATAATGTACAGAAGCGGCGACTGGGTTGCAGTCACTGTCTCTATTCTATGAAACTGTGACTATCAACGTAAAAAAATGGGAAATACTTTCCAAAAAACCAACTTCAAATGCCACTACAAAGAGTGAAATAATTTTTATTTAAATTTTAGGTACCTACACCAATTCGAAGTCGGGCAATGTTTCATACAATCCTTAATAGTCCTTCTTACTTACTTGATGTGCGAAGAAATGACGAAGTCATAGACAATCGCCCGACTTCGAATTCGTGTAGGTACCTAAAATTTAAATAAAAATTATTTCACTCTTTGTAGTGGCATTTGAAGTTGGTTTTTTGGAAAGCATTTCCTATTTTTATTTTATACTTTTTAGTGGAAAACAATAAAATGCACAAGGCGTTGTAAAAATATCCAAATTGCTTGAGGTGTGATCATAAAATCTGAAGAGATACCTCAAATTCACCAAGCTCCCATCATCAGACCCTGACTTGATGACTTTAGTCATCAAATCAGTATCTGCTAGCAAATGCACCAGTAACTATAAAAAATACCCAACTCGCTTCAAGTATACTAGCAAAATTTGAAGAGTTCCCTCGATTTCACCAAGATCCCATCATCAGACCCTGACTTGATGACTTTAGTCATCTAATCCGTATCTGCTAGCATATGCACCAGTAACTATAAAAAATACCCAACTCGCTTTAAGTATACTAGCAAAATTTGAAGAGTTCCCTCGATTTCACCAAGATCCCATGATCAGATCCTGACCTGATGACCATAGAACAACTTGGAAAATATTACTCTTTCTAATAATACTCAAATAGTTTCATCTGTCCATATAAAATTTGAAGAGTTCCCTCGATTTCTCCAGGATCCCATCATCAGATCCTGACCTGATTAAAATGGGACCATCTAGAAATAAAACCCTCTTAAACAGAAAAAGAATTTTTCAAATCGGTCCACGCGTCTTCGAGTAATCGGTGAACATACATAGATAAAAAAAAAGATTCCGACGAATTGAGAACCTCCTCCTTTTTTTGAAGTCGGTTAAAAATGAAGACACTTGATTTTCGCCATTTTGGCGCTGATTGTTGCGTGAGCGTCTATGGAACTAAAATAAAATGACATTCAAAACAACGGTCACTAGCAACAAATGCCAATTTAGTACCGGGGACGTTCGAGGATGGCGCTTCAAATCGGCACAAAAAAGGAAGTGTCAGATGTATGAATGCAATGATTAATTCATAGAATAGAGATCAGTGGTTGCAGTAACTTACCGTGTATTTGGTGTCGAAGATCGCGCGCAGTGCGCTGTCGACTTTATCGACGTCAATGTCCGCGGTGAAGAACATTGTGACGAAATGTTTGCCCTCCAGGAACGGCGTCGGGAACATCTGGAGGGGGTCGATCACCTTCACCTCGATAATAAAACCTTTTATTGAGGAGCTAGAAAAAAAGGGAAATTTCAAAATACACGATTAGGTTCAAATTAATAAGCCACACCGCAATCTCGCCCCAAAGGATAATCTATACTTATAATAAAACTGTAAAGGGTCGAATTCTGTACATTGAAGATATTTTGAAAATTTTTGTTGGGGGACACTATTTAGTCGATACTGAAGCCAAAACTGTAATTTGTTTAATTTTTGTCTGTCTGTCTGTCTGTCTGTCTGTCTGTCTGTCTGTCTGTCTGTCTGTTTCACGACCGGGCATCACGGCTAATCCGCTGGATGGATTTAAATGAAACTTGACATGATTATAGTTCATACCCCGAGGTAGGACATAGGATATTTTTTGTCCCGAAATTCATCATGGTTTCCCTGGAAGACGGCATCAAAGTCCAAACGTTTTTTAGTTATAATTCATTAACGCGTTGTCCGATTCCATTCATTCCTTTTTTGTTAGAAAGGAGGTTTTTTAAAGATTATTCCATACAAATCTTATCATCATCACTTTTGTAGTTCAAAAATTACAGACATCAGAACCTTTAAGTTCAAGTAGGTAGGTGACTTGAAACTCGGAATGCACAAAGAACCTAGGGCTAGGACGTAGGGCTCAAGTAAAACTGGAGTACCCTTACAGCCGTAAATAAATAGGCTTAGCAGGAGATTTTGTATGGTTTAAAATTTTTCACTTTTAGGGTGAACAAAAATCATGTAACAGGCGTTATCGCTACGTTATACCGTATAGCGCCATCTCTACAATTTATGTGGAACTTGAATGTAAAACTCTGAGATAGGTGCTACCGAATTTTTTTAAATAAAAATTAACTGTCATGTTATTTACTGTTTCTTGACTTTATATTAAGATGGCACTGTTAACACATGAACATGTTTAAACTTTATCATCCGCAATATGGAAAGGGTAAGATAATGGTTCACAAATATTTTTAACTCTTAGGTCTTATCGATCCTAACCGACTGACTGTCATCTAAGGTCTTTTTATACGTAAAGAAATATATAGCCATTGTCCATTCTGATGTTTTGGATTGTATTGAGATGAAGCAAAGATTTTTAAAAGACTCTTATATTATGTTGGGCTGGGGAATATTGTTAGTAGAGTAATTTATCCCAGTGGTACCTACTCGGCCGAACTCTGAAAGAAGAAAATCACAATGAAAAGGACGATTTTAACTGTCGATATTTCGATACATTGGTACAAGTCGTGGTCACGTAGTGACCACGACCTGTGCCACTGGGTCGAAATATCGACAGTTAAAATCGTCCTTTTGATCTTTCAACTACGTATTAATGAAACTTTATATTATTATTAAGAAAAAGGAGTTTTCAAAATCACCACAAGGTAACCCGTGCAAAGTAAGAACAGGTTTCTGTACAACATCACACCAGAATCCCGCGAAAAATCAAGGAATTCCAGTAGGAAGGTATATTATGTAAAAAAATCGTAATTTACGCGGGCGGAGCCGCGGGCAACAGCTAGTACCTATATATTATAACACACACATACAACACTCACTCACACACCCACACACACAAACACACTTTTTATTATTAGTTATTAATTATACCTCTCATTTTGTTATTAAATTAAGCTGGCGGAGGGCGTTAATAACATTTCATAATTTTAAATAAATAAATAAAAAGTAAGCTTTGTATGTACTATAATGTACCTACTCTATCCGTTCGTTTATTTTTTTTGACACATCACACATGAAACAGATATAGCAACAGCGAGGATCAGAGAGAGACAAACGTTAAGTGGTCTCTCTCTGGTCTCTCGCTATTGCTATATCTGTCTCATGTGTCAAAAAGAAAATAGAAGAATGGACAGATAACTGATAAACAGCCAACATCAGGCTCATGTCGTTGGACCTCAGCCAACAACTACAACCACACAACAGCCAACATCAGGCTCATGTCGTTGGACCTCAGCCAACAACTACAACCACACACCATCCAACATCAGGCTCATGTCGTTGGACCTCAGCCAACAACTACAACCAAACAACAGCCAACATCAGGCTCATGTCGTTGGACCTCAGCCAACAACTAAAACCACACAACAGCCAACATCAGGCTCATGTCGTTGGACCTTAGCCAACAACTACAACCATACAATAGTCAACATCAGGCTCATGTCGTTGGACCTTAGCCAACAATTACAACCACACAACAGCCAACATCAGGCTCATGTCGTTGGACCTTAGCCAACAACTACAACCACACAACAGCCAACAACAGGCTCATGTCGTTGGACCTCAGCCAACAACTACAACCACACAACAGCCAACAACAGGCTCATGTCGTTGGACCTCAGCCAACAACTACAACCACACAACAGCCAACATCAGGCTCATGTCATTGGACCTCAGCCAACAACTACAACCACACAACAGCCAACATCAGGCTCATGTCGTTGGACCTCAGCCAACAACTACAACCACACAACAGCCAACATCAGGCTCATGTCGTTGGACCTCAGCCAACAACTACAACCACACAATAGCCAACATCAGGCTCATGTCGTTGGACCTCAGCCAACAACTACAACCACACAACAGCCAACATCAGGCTCATGTCGTTGAACCTTAGCAAACAACTACAACCACACAACAGCCAACATCAGGCTCATGTCGTTGGACCTTAGCCAACAACTACAACCACACAACAGCCAACATCAGGCTCATGTCGTTGGACCTTAGCCAACAACTACAACCACACAACAGCCAACAACAGGCTCATGTCGTTGGACCTCAGCCAACAACTACAACCACACAACAGCCAACAACAGGCTCATGTCGTTGGACCTCAGCCAACAACTACAACCACACAACAGCCAACATCAGGCTCATGTCGTTGAACCTTAGCAAACAACTACAACCACACAACAGCCAACATCAGGCTCATGTCATTGGACTTCAGCCAACAACTACAACCACACAACAGCCAACATCAGGCTCATGTTGTTGGACCTTAGCCAACAACTACAACCACACAACAGCCAACATCAGGCTCATGTCATTGGACTTCAGCCAACAACTACAACCACACAACAGCCAACATCAGGCTCATGTTGTTGGACCTCAGCCAATAACTACAACCACACAACAGCCAACATCAGGCTCATGTCGTTGGACCTTAGCCAACAACTACAACCACACAACATCCAACATCAGGCTCAAGTCTTTGGACCTCAGCCAACATCTATAACCAAACAACATCCAACAGCCACAGTAATCTCACCTTCTCATCTTCACCATTTCGGTGTTGCCTTCAGTCATATAGAGCGCCGGTAAGTTATGCTCCTCTTGTCTGCTAATTTGCAGCATTTGGTACATTGGCATGTCGAACATCAAGCTTAACCTCTTGGTTTCAATATTGATGTCGAGCCAACGCTGGCGGGTACTCTGAAAATTATCATTATTGTACTACCCTCAGAATGGGCATGGCTCGGCAATGGAGTATTTAACTCGAATCAAAATGTTTCTTTTAATTCATTCTCGAAACTAGATTTACCTTGAAATAAAATAATGAAAAAAGAATTGTTGTAAGAATTTTAACTAATTTTTTTTATTGATAACATATTATGACGTCACACGCAAGTATCGCCATAGCAGCTTTGAACAAATTTCGTTCTTTATTTCTTTGCTGGATTTTAATATTTTTTCAGTATACCTACGTCATTATTTTTATCCAAGTTAAAAATAAGGTAATATTTTTTGGTGTACATACAATACTAATGTAAAGGTATTTTTTTAGTGTACAATACATTTCATTCTATCTATTTATCAATATATTTTTTGTTTTGAGTCATTATATTGGTTACTTACAGATTTGATTGCAATATTGTTCACGCGCAGCCTGTAGCATAAAATCGACACAACATTGTCGTTGGACTTGTTGTGGATGTTCAGAAAGCTCCGAGTGTCCTGCAACACATATTGAAAGTTAATACCCCGCGTGCGTAACGAAGGCTAATTTTATAAAGGACTATTTTTTTCACTATTCAAGTTAGTACTTGACTGCGATCTAACCTGATGGTAAGTGATGATGCAGCCGAAGATGTTATCGTATTAACTTGGTACTCATCCCAACAACTAGCCACGGCCGTAGCCTTCCACCACACCAGACCTGAGCCAATTTAGATATTGTAAAATTTGAAAGTGGCCTGTGGCGGGAATCGAACCAGCGACCTCTCACTCGAATCCGAGCGTACGCCAGGGCATGGCCAGGGACTGTGAATGAAATAAATAATTTGAATTTTCACGGCTCACCTTTATGAAGAACTTCCAGTCTCTGTTGACGAAGTCGTGCACTGTCTCGCGGGAGTAGAGCGCGGGGGGCAGCCAGCGCGCGGCCACGTCGCGGCGCACGGCGCGGTCGTCGCGCGGCAGCACCCAGCGCAGCAGCACCTCCATGATCACGAACTGCACGCACACGTCGCCGCACGACGCCATGTAACGCGCCAGCTCTTGGCTGGCGACAAACATATCATTACATTTTTTACAGCTATAGCACATTAAGACAAACACCTAACAGCAAAACTTCAACGCATTAGTAAAGATAAACTAAGAAGTAAGCGTAACTAGTCGTAAGCATGATAACAGGGCATTGGCCACTAAACAAACACTTTTCCACTCTAGGAATCACGGACAACCCTCTGTGCATGGCCTGCATGAAGGAGGACGAAGTACCGGTACAAGTGCTACTGGTGAACTGAAGTATCGGATCAACGCGAGATCTACTTGTCTCCTCAGCATCACTTCAAGATATCCTGTGCGACCTGGGAGGCCTTTTCGGATTCTGGAGTGAGCTGAGCTAGCTGGAGTGATCCGGCGGGGACCTGAATCGGCGACTTTACGCGCAATGGACGAAGAGATTTCGGCCAAACGCGGAAAAGTCCCAGGGCAGAAGAAGAAACGTTACATTGTTATATACCTAATGTAATATCGTCATCAATAATTTCGCCGAGCCACGATGATTCAATCCCGAACATAAGGGCGATTTAAGTAACGTTTTCAAACACTGAGTGATGTGAATCAAGAAATGAAGAAAATTGACATTGAAAAATTAACTTAACGTCTATTGATTGGGAGTGTTTTAAATTTGAATGTACCTATTTCAACATAGGAAATACAAACCTTATTGCGTAAAGTAAATTTAATTTCACGATTCTCGATCATGTTGCGTTGTTGCATAAAATTATATCTAATAATTTAAATTAAATTATATAACTTACAAGTATCTGTCGAATTTGTCTTTATACT
This sequence comes from Coenonympha glycerion, assembly GCA_963855885.1. Lineage (NCBI taxonomy): Eukaryota > Metazoa > Arthropoda > Insecta > Lepidoptera > Nymphalidae > Coenonympha > Coenonympha glycerion. The sequence goes on from OY979631.1 coordinate 4,370,645, forward strand.
CGATTTTAACTTCCCGTGGTGCATTCGTAATGCATTTGAAGCATATTAATATTTTGTGACGCATTTCAATGGGAACCCCGTCCCGGGTGGCAAGATCCAGGACCATTGCCCCCACGTGCCGCACCAGAGCAGTCAAGATTGTTGGGTGTCTTGGTAATTTCTGAAAGACAAAATTATCATATTTTAACCCTCGAAAGTTTTTTTATTATTTTAGCCATTATTTTCCTTATAAGTATATTTATTACAATATTTTTTTTATTGTTAATTTTGTTAGTACTCAACTCCTAATTTACAATATTATATCATAATATTTAAATTTACATATAAACGGATAATCATACATAATATTGTGCTTTCTAGGGTTAGCGTGATTGGTGCATTGATCGGAGAATTTAACCGTTGGTTTTATGGGAAGCAAACAGCTGGTTACCTTACCACCTACCGAAATAGACATACCTCCCAGCGATTTAGCATTCCAACTACAACCCCTGCCAAGGTACAACTATTACAACTTAGAGAAGAACTCTTACAATCAGATGAGTTTACACATAGGTGCTTAGAATATGTAAAAGAGCATGTACACATCATATACACATACTACTACATATTATGTAAAAGACTGATAGTAACTGATTTGCTTTTTTGAGTGAAAAAAATATCAGAATTCAGAACCAATTCAAAAGAATCAGTATTCAGTACTAAGTAAGTGTATATAACTAATAATTATAATATTTAATTTGATTACAATTGAAAATTAATATCTGAATCAAATGCAAAATAGTTTTCTTACCTGAATAAAATCCAAGAGGATATTCAAAAATTTCCACCAATGTGGTTTTTCAATTGTCAGATGCTTCCTTACACATCCTAGCCAGTACTTTATGAGGTGAACCAGCTCATTGGCACATACACCATCTTCCAACAAACTTGCTGGCCATGACGCTTGCAATAATCTGTCCAGGATTATTGACGCCACGCCCACTTTGTGAACCTTGTTGAAATACTGGAAAAAATTGTCTATAACTAACATCACCATTTTTGGCTTCAAATAAATTTCAGAATCAGAACATTATTAGGAAGCTCATTATTAGGAAGTAGATATGCAGTAGGTTTACTCGCAGATGCTTTCTTTCGCAATGGCAAATATACAAAATATAAAGAATTTGTAGTTATCGACGAACATTGTGAAACAGGAATGAAAGATGTTAGATGGAGGTGTTTCAAACCTACATGCAGCAACAGTTGTCTGGTATCTTGATAATGCAATTATTATATTGTAAGAAAACTACAAATATAAATATATTATGTTTAGATTTTGAACTGAAATAATAAGTACGTACCATAAGTTCAAGAGTCTGCAGATTTCTCAAAGTGCGTATGATATCCACATTTAACTGGAATTGTTTTGAATATTCGTCAGCCAGAAGAATCGAGGTAAGCTTAGCATAGTCCTCCAGAGTTGTAACCTTATTAATATTTTGAAGATCCATTTGAATAGATTAGCGAAAACAAAGCCAAACAAACAAAACCAAAATAAAATTAAAATAATGGCGGGAACGTGGAAACTTGGCGGGAAATAACTTTTTTAATTTTTTCCTAATTTTTTTTTGCATTATTTACCACAGATATCACACAGTGACACTACCATTACAAATTATTACCTATTACCTAGACCATGAATTGTACGCAGTAATGACCAATATAGATCAATGGTTTTGATTATATTATGATTTATGAATTATATTATTATATTATATTATGATTAGAACGCAGCGTTTATAATATAATCTTTAGTCTTTGGTAATCTCAAATCTATCCCTATTATAGTGTTTTATGTCTATGCTCAAATCTGTAGTGAGTAAAACACAGATTACTCTATATCACTGGCGTAACAGTGTTTTATGTCTTAGTGATTATATACTCTTTGTCATAGACATAAAACACTATATGCTCTTTGTGAGTAAACATAAACACCTAGGAGTACTGATGTTCTGTGGTAAACACATTAGTAAAACCGCGCGGTCGGCGTTACTACTCTATGCTTACTACTTCTTTCGGTTCCTGGTCTGTGCTTTTTAGTTTTTTTCACGTAGTGATTATATACTCTTTGGTTTTTTTAACATAGGATTGTGATTATAATCTCAAAAAATTCAAATCTTTCTAATGTATCAAATTAAATTATCGTAAGATACAATATCTTTAATCTGTGAATTAAATGGCCATGGCGACATTTAGTAAAACTATGAAACTAATAGGTAGTAAGCTGGGACTTGCTGAAGATGAAAAAGTTTTAAAGTAATGTTTGTTTTGTTTTGACTAATTGTTGATAAAATAAAATGTATGATTTGGTTGGACTAATTTTTATGCATAGTTCAAGTTAGTGATGCTGATGATTATATTCATAAGTTCTAAGAAACTTACTTGTGTTTCTACTAGCTAATGATTCTTGCTCATGATTAACCACAGTTAACCTCTGTCAACGTTTTTACAGTAGTATAAATTTTACTCAAAGTGGTCAATATTTGTGGTAGTGCTACTATCTTCCTCTTTATTTCCTAATATTCTGTATTTTCATTACAGTAAAGCTGCAGAGTTTGAACGTCTGTTACAAACAAAATGCACTGCCGGAAGCAATATGACTGATATTAGTAAGACTGTTATATGTTTGGACCTTGCTGCTAACATTTTTGGTGCTGATTTTGATAAGGTAAGTTTTATGATTTCACATTGTTCATCAATTTATCGTTTTGTTCAGCACATCTGACGACATTTAAGCAAAGCGAGGTAATGTTTGTGTTACCATTGATCTACTTACTTGAAAGGTGTACAAGTTTCTTGAGTTCTAGTGTATCTTTAATAGCTTATAATCTACTTTCAGAAAACAGCGATCAGATACTCTGGTTTGAGAGGCCCTTCATACACAAACTGTAGGAAGATAATTGAAAATCTCTTAGAACTGAACAACGATAAACTGACAGTGGCGTTCCTGTGTGTGTCACTACAATGTACTGGAGTGCAGTCTCTGGCTGAGAAGATTCTTGAAGAGTATCAGAGGCAGAAGGGTGTAAGTATCCTTTTTAATCCAGTTAGCTCCAATTCATAAATCTAACGTTAAAGGTGAAGGAAAGCATTGGATCTTTAGAGAACCTTATTAGTGTTTAAAAATTGTACTATTTGCCTATGAAAAGGACTATTTCTTTCTAAAAGACTTATTACTTGTAAGACTTTTGCTATCCCTTTTCACAGATACTGTTGTGAAAGGGATAGTACTTTTCGCAGACACACTAGATCCTACTAATATTACAAAAGTGAAAGGATAATGCCGATTCTTGTATGAAAATTGGGCTATACCTTGCGTCTTTACCAAATCATCAGTAAAACATTAGAAATATTCTCAATATTATGTAAAAAAAAGATTTAGTAAGATATTAACAGGGAATTTCTAATAATCTGATTTTCTAAGTGGTTAATTTTCTAAGTTTTATAAGTGGATTGGCGGTTCCACAAGTTTCAAAACGTTTTATTACCTTTTTTTATAATACTTTTAAAACCCTGTTCACATTTCACTACAATAAATATATGCGATATTAAAATTTGAAAGAAGATTCTTCATGCATACGTGCTTCAGACGCAGAGTGACGCAAATATAGCCCATTTTGTGTCATTCTCCTTTGTAAGTATGGATGGGTGGTTCTTTGTTACTCTTTCACGCCCCAATTACTGAACCGATTTGGTTGAAATTTGGAACATAGATTGCTTAATAAATTAAAAATAGGCTACTTTTTATCCCAGAAAAATCTAGAGTTCCCACAGGATTTGTGTAAAACCGAATATCACTTGGGCGGAGCTGAGGTCAACAGAGTTATCCTTCATATAGTATCCTTCAGTAAGCTGTCTTAATGGCCTTGGAAAACCACATGTTAATCATTTGTTACATAGCCTGTCCAAGTAAATAATTAAATAAAATTTAATTCTTAATTTTTGTTACAGGAACATGACTTGAGCCTACCACAGTATGTTTGCATGGCTGTGTATCAAGCTTGCAAGTAAGTCTGTTTTTATTATAATGTCTCTTTTATGTTAATTTGGACAGCACACTGTAGTTTGAAAGACGATTTATTTTACCTATTAAAGATTTGCAGTAAATATTTTTTATTTTAATATTGCTCATTCAAGCATTCGATGTACAATGTACATGTCAATAAATAAAAGACTGCTTTTATTATTTAATGCTTTTTAATTAAGCTTACTAAAATCCGTATTTTTCTCAGCAAACCCTTTCATTTGATACCCATATTTTAAGAGTGCCTTTATAAAAACTAGTCCGACATCAGGTGTTCCGACATGTTGGGTTTAGAATGACGTCACACTGCTAACTATGGATTGTCATTAAAATAAATGTAAATAAAATATCAGCTCAATTGGTACAATCCGCTTAAAAATAATTTACATAAAAGCTTGTAAAAAGCTAAGCTTTTCATTAACTATTACCTACCATAAAAATTTTAACCAAGCTCTTTAGTAATTTAGTGTTGTATTGTATTTAAGGTTAAACAAAGTTAAGGTTTCGAAAACTAAACTTATAGAAAAATCTAGACTTAAACCTGGACAGTGGGCCAAATTAGACACTGACTGGACAAAAATTGTTGATGAAAAATTTGCTACTGTTAAGAAGAGAGGTCAATCAGTGAAAGAGACAGAAAAGCTTTGTGATGAAGTTCAACAAATGGAGATTGATAAACTAAGTCCAAGTAAAGAAAAGCTAGAACCTGAAATTGAGCCTTATGGAGAATGGAAGAAACGCATGCTTGAAACTGCTTATAAAGAACTAAAAGAATTAGAGGAACAACAGGAAAATAAACAGAAAAAAGATGGAAATGAAGGGAAAACAAAAGTTAAGGAGTTTGTAGAGAAAGAGTTAACGTCACCAAGACGGTCGCCTAGAAAGACGCCGCAAAAATATTCGCCGTACAAAAGTCCCAAGAAACCTGTTACTGCTATTAGACTTCTTTTCCCAAAGAATTAATGAATATTATAATTTTTTTTCTTAATGGCTAAGGGACAAGCCAAATATAATTTTAAATTGACATTGTAAATTTTATGACCTTGTTGCATTATCTTTATTTCAATTACTATAATTTTGAACCCTTTCCATGTGTGACATGTGCGTATCTGCTGTTTGGACAGGTGTATTTCAGTATCTACAATATACATAATCAAAGATTTTAACTAGTAATAAAATGTTTTTTTTTTTAATGAAAAGTACCTTCTTTTTACGACTGAAAACCAAAAACTTTGTAATTTAACGACTGTGGCAGTAGAGTAACAAACTAAACTAATCAGTATGGTCCTGCATTGACATTGTGCATCATGAAATCAATTTTTATAATGATTTATTTTGTTGTAACAATTTTTGGCAACGAAATCAATTTAAAAGAACCTAATGACACAATGGATGCAGAAGAAATAACTTTCGAGAACCCGTATCGACCATCTTTAGCATATCCTACATCTTTAGGATTCTTGTTCATATTTATGACCCTGTTAATCGGAGTGATTATAAGAACTTTAATGCTATGGACGAGCATGTGCATTCCGTACAGAGTCGTTATGTTCTCGATAGGAGGGCTCGCAGGAGTCTGTGCAAGCAGCTACCCAGCCTTCAAACCTATCGTCCAGATATGCTACGTCGATGTAGATTTGCTTCTACTAATATACTTGCCAATAATGGTGTTCTACACGTCATATACGGTTGACTCACATTCATTTTGGAAGAGTTTTCCGCAGATATTACTGGTCGGTGTGCCAGGGGCTCTATTGACTGCATTGATGGCAGCTTTTATGGCGTATTATTTGGTTGAACCTTCGTGGAATTTCCCAACGGCATTTCTTTTCGGAGTTATATGTTCCCCGATCTATCCGATGGAAGTTGTGAAGCAGTTAAGAGAATTGTCCAAAGGGAAGTACATTAGCGTACTGCTTTTGGGAGAGGGTTTGATCGGGGATGCGACAGCAATGATTGAGTTTACCGCTGTGTTTGGATATTTAGCGCTAGCGGTGACTGAAGCTTCTCAGTTATCGTTATTACTGTTACGTTTTGCTGGAGGTGGGGCGTTATTGGGGATTGTTATGGGCAAAACAATATCGGCACTTTTATCTTTAACATATTACGATTTGCTTTGTGCTGTGACCGTAACGTTTGCTGGAGCGTATCTTACATTTTATGTTGGAGAAAAGTATTTCTACGTGTCTGGATTATTGGGGACTGCAATAGCCGGTGTGATGGTTAGCAAGTGCAAGTCGACCCTCGCTGCAGATGTTGAACAGGTGGTTTCCTATTTCTGGGCCATATCAGCACACATAGCGAATACATTGGTCTTCACTATCGTCGGTGTGGTTATATTCGAGAAATTGAGCAACGTTATCAGCGCTCGTCAAGTGGCTCTTGTCTTTGTCACATATACGACGGTGTACTTTTCAAGGTTACTGGTGTACGCGATGATGACTCCTATCTTGAGGCGTGTTGGGTATGGGATGTCTTGGCAGCATTCGTTAGCTTGTGTTTGGGGTGGTTTAAGGGGTCCGTTGTCCCTCTGTATGGCGCTGATTGTGCTACAAACTCCAGGTGTAGCGGACGTAGGAGAAGTGAGTTACTAGTTAAATTATATATTAGCAAATTACTATTCTAGTATTGTGAAATGCTGTATTAGCTTTCTTGAATATTTTCCGTGATAAAATATAAGGTGTAATCATTTGTTATTTGTACGTGTTGTCGTTTTACACATCACCTTCAACATTTAATAGGCCACAGAATTCCTCTGGTATCTTTAATTTTTATCTGTGTTTTTTCCTAGATATGCATAATTCAAACGGCAGGCTTAGTGCTTCTATCGTTACTTTTTAACGCCACGTCAATGAACAAAGTGTTGAAAGTACTTGGCATTGCGGAAATATCGCTGGCCAAGAAGGCAAATATGACGAACTGTGTCAAAAGGATTATGTCGACACGGGACCGCTGCATTTCCATGTTAAAGATCGACAAGTTTCTCGCTGATGCTAATTGGGATCTTGTGCAAAGGGGCAAGTTGTGTGTATTACCTATACAGAGACATTATTCTGTTATACTTATGTATCCACTCCTTTGTCGCAGTCACGCATATTCATGTGTGACATAAAGCAAGACAAGTCGATACCTCACCAGACATAGACAAAAAATCTAAAATCTGAGGATCTTGGCATCCTCTGCAGTAGGTATGTTATGTTTGATGCAATTGTTCATGTTTACAATATAGCACCTGGCAGATATGTTTCTTTTTCTTCCTATAAAGCCAAGACACAACCAATATAACCATAACCAATATAATTAACTTCAAAAAACTTAATAAACTTTAACGAAACTCTTAGGGACGACAATAAAACATCCCTACCAAATCCATATGTCCCGCGACGAGGACAGCGACGATGAAACTTACATGGGCTACCACTTCACCACGTGTCCGGACTGCGAAAGAGAGATACCCAACGAGCCTACCAAGAAGGAGTTCGCGGAAATGATGAGGTCTGACTTTGACATGGTTGCTCCTTATGATAAACCCGACCTTTTGTCTGCGTATATTGGGAGGCTCTGGGATCTCTTATGTGAATACACCGTTGTATTCCGCAACACCCTTTGGGTTCGAATCGGGGGAAATGAGGTTCGCCCTTCACCGAGACTATTATATTATGGTGGCTGAAGACGGTGACTGCCGACTGGTGATTGCCACCAATCGTCTCCATCTGCCATGAGTGAGTTCTTAGTTGTAATAAAGATTATGCCCCTATTAAAAACTGGTTACGTTTCGAATGTGAGTAGTTATTACTCCTCACATTCGAAACGTAACCAGTTTTTATCAGTATAATCAGTAATCAGCGTCATACCCATTTTATTTCATTACGGTACCAATATCACTATTTTTCATAAAGCAATCCCTAATTAATAAAATATTCACACAGAGAAGCCAACCAGCGCGTTCTTAAAGCAATGAAGATATCTTACTGGCGTCAATACGAGCATGGTAAAATAAGCAAAGATGGAGTACGGACTCTAGTGCAAGCCGTAGAGATAGCTGCAGATGCGGACGATGGTCGTGTCAATTTAGACCAACTGGGAAGTTTGTGGAGACCTAAGGTAAGAATGTAATGATAAAACCTTCCCAGTCCCACATTCTTATGTCTAAATTTGCTTCCAACTAAAGCTAGAAATCTGAAAATAAGTCACGTCTCACATCACTTTCAAAATTGAAGATACCAATTTACTGTCTCCTTAGGTTGATTCATGCTCTAGTGAGGACTTGCAAGTCTCTGGATATCTAAAATGTTTTAAAAGTCGTCATCATCATGCAGCTACAAAGCTTTCTGCATCGTGGCCTCCTTCCAATATTCACTTGTCGCGGTCTTTCGACCACCTTTGTAAATTCGATTGCTAACCCGTTCTCTTTAGGTCTTATTAATACCAAAAATATTCACCTTAAAGGCTCACGCAATCTGGCTTCGTCGTAAGCTAGTAGACATGATGATGCCAGACCCAGCTAACGCGCAGATCCCTCGCACACCGTGGCGTCAATGGTGCTTCAACCTCGTCTCTAGCATGTGGTTCGATGGCTTTATATACGTGATGATACTGTTGAACACTCCGGTTATACTTTGCGAAGTGCTGATGAAAACGCCAGTGACGCAGGCCGTCACTCTCACCATCAAGTCGCTTAATTTGTAAGTGTTTTTACTTTTTATAACAATCGACCCTGATATTACAATAACTTTATTTGAATAATTTATTTTATGTTTGCCATATGAGTAATTATCTGGTGCGTTGAATAAACTGGCTGTAGCTTTCTGATTGTCACTGTCAAAATATGCAGCTAGACTAGACATTTTCGTGGACCAGTCGTGATCAAAAATATTGGTTTCGTTACTGCAGTAGCGTTGCCTTTTGCGCGTGATAGGTAACTAAATCTATAAAGGTGGTTATCAATTTCCCAAAAGACGGGACGTCACTATTAGGTACCATCACAATTCACAAACATGTAATTAGGCTTTTTCGCCTCGATCTTATTTCTTAATTTTGTTTCAAACAAAATTAAAAAATAAAACTTGAATTTTGATAATTGCATTTTGCTGTTTATGTTTAAGGTTATTCTTCACCGTATACTTTATGGAAATGATTGTGAAATTTTTCGGTTTAACCGTTTATGGATATTTCAAGTCGCATTGGAATAAATTGGATTTCTTTATTGTTGTTATGGCTACTTGCGGTAAATAGCTTTAATCATTTTACAATAGATATCTCTGTCGATCGAGATGGATAATTGATTTTCTTCTCTTTTTCTGCTTCCTGATCCTGTGATGTTTCGGGTTGATCTGAATTTATTTGTGATTGGTCGTTATTGTTTTAGATTTGATCTTAGACATAATAGATGCTGTAACTCCATGGGATAAGTGGAACAATTTGAATTCAAGCGTTCTTACAGCTACGAAGTTGTTAAGGATGCTTCGTTTTCTAAGATTATGCAAGTTAGCCAGGTTAGGTGTATAGCTTTTTTAAATTATGAATTTTGCAATTATGATTTGGTAATAGTATCGATTCTCATGGAACAAAGTGATAATAATAATTATAAGATATAGAAACAGCATTGGGAAAAATTATAATCATTTACTGGTTTTTACTTTGTACCTATTTGAATTGATTTCAGAGTGTCTGTACCTAAAATAATGGCTTACATCGATAGAATGATCGATTTACAATTAGCATTTGGTTATGACGTTGGAAAAGTAAGTTCACATCTTATTTTACTGATGAAAATTTTAACTTAATCTATTACTGGAATGATGTTGGATATAGTGGAATTGAATATTCATTTTAAGGGTTATGTTACTGGCGAACAGGAAGTATGTTATCTTCTACCACAGTTAGTTGATAACAAGCAAATACAAGAAACACTTTATAATAAACTTGAGACTGATAGGTGAGTCATACTAATTTTCTTTCCAATTTTTTATACAATTAGATTATTGTTAACGAATAAGATTTCACGTAGGTGCTACAAGGCATTCTTTTTAGACCATTATTGTTACTAATTGATATAACAGATGACTGATGAATTTTGACTAAACAAAATAATGTAGACGAAATAGAAATAAAAATATAACTGGGGTGCTACAGGGCGTTTTCGAGAGCGCTTTTTCTACGAATGTACGAATGATTTTATTATACCAGTAATGATTTTGGAAATTAGGCTAACGGTGACACGTCAGTTAGGACTGCTTCAAAGAGATCGTCCGTGGACAGCCATCACTGTAAAGACAAGGCAAGCTACTACGTCTACTTTGAATATTATGTTACTCGATGCCATGCAACTGAAGGAGGAAGGTATGTTCTGGTAAAAACTGGTGAAAATGTAGTGGTTGGGAAAATTTGTAAAAGGATTTGTAAAGTTTTGAATTAAATTATAATTTTAGGTTTCTTAGATGAAGTAGAATATCGCTTGTTGGTAAATGCTATACAAGAAAAGGTGCAAATGTGTCGTCATAAAGGCAGTTTAGTAGCTCCTGCATCACCTGAAGTAAGAATGCCAATTTTAAACTATTATTTGAATCTTTCTTAATATGAAATTGTCTGACCAGTAAGCATAGCATAGTAAGCATACTTTATATATTTACATAAAACTAAATTTTATAACAGACGCAGCTAAGGGCAGTGTCATGGCTGCAAGGAAATGAAAGAGTTGCCGATTATTTTATAGAGAACTCTGAAATACACAACTATAACATGAATGATATACTTTTATCTCGGGGTAAATATCTTATATCAATATCTTTAACATCATCATCTTTAATATCATTATTTTAGGGAAACGTAATAACGTCCTAAACTATGTCCAAACTTTGTAGGTGAACAACCAAAGGGTCTCTATATCCTTGTCTCAGGCCTATGTGAAGCCAGTTACATTCCTCCAGACGAGGAACTCGATGAGGCCATCCCCAATTATGAGTTCCGTACAGATCTAAAGTTTGCTGAACCTAGCAAAGATTACATCGTTTCGGGAAATGCTATTGGAGTTCTGGGGGTATATTTTAATCCTAATGCTTCTTCTTCAGTTTACTCGTTAACTTTATAACTGGTGTACAAAAGTTTTATTACATTATTGTAATTTTCATGAAATAGCACTGTTCTTCGAGATTATCTGAATTACTAGTAGTTAGTGTTGTAGCGTGTGACACTCTTCCTTACAGTGTAATATTTTTGTTGAAACATATTTTTTTTGTTTCGCTTAAGATATTCTCAAGATCTTAAGTTTTTTTGTTCTATTTACGCCGTTTGTTTATTTTTACCAGGTTCTTACGAATCGACCGTACAGTTACACAGTGCGCTGCGACTCGGCAGTTCAGGCGTATTACATTACCATGCCCATTGTTAAAGAGGCTTTTAACCTCGCACCACATCCTATAATGGGGTAGGTTACTCGTCTTTAACCTTTAATGGAGTAGATTTCTCATCATACTAATATGACCCTCTTATATATGCCTTAAAAATGAGTACATAATGAAAATGTATCTCAGCGGACATAAGCGAACATTAAAGCACCCTAGAATTACCTTCCTTGCTAAACGGCGTTATATCGTTTGTCTTTTGTAAGCCAACGACCATTGGCCTAGAAGAGCAATTCATAAGTAGCTATCTATAATAAGATCAGCAATTTCCATAAATCAACTAGCACCCTGCAAAATTTATTTTAGATTAGAAGCAGCAATGTGGCGGGAAATTGGTATAAAGATCGCTATGATGATACTGCCCTTAGTACCAGCGTACCACGGCTGGTCCAGTGAGAAAATCAGCATGCGGTTAGAGCACAGCTTCGTGCCATGCTTGAACGCTTTTAAGGTCCATTTTTGTTTTACTTACAGTGAACTTGGAATTCTCTTGAGTAATAATTTTTTTTCATTTCACCCGTGTTAGCTAATGTTATTTAATTTGGAAAATTACAATCGATATTTTTTATTAATACTTTTTTTTTGACCAGCCTCATTGCCATGAGGCTGGTCAAAAAAAAAGATAACGAATTCGTACTAATGGATAACGAATTCGTATCTTAAAGAATTGTTACCTGAGGTCAATGTTTCTTAATTTTTTTTGTATAAGGCAAGCTGCAACCGTAAGGCCGTTTGTCCACTGCAGTCATCACCAGAACGTACATTTACCAAGGCCATATATGGGCCGTGGGCCGTCAATATGAAGTGGCCTCATATTGATCTTAGCCAGAAATTGTCTCGAGTTGTCGGCTGCGGCCTGCGGTGAACAAACGGCGTTAGGCAAAAGGCACGTCACTCCTGAGTCCAGAGGACATCATCTGTGTCAAATTCAACGGAATACTTTTACATATTATCTATGTAGTTACTGACCTATTTCGTAAGTTCTGCAAAGTAAAGTGATGTGACCTTTCATTAGATATTCGTGGTGAACGAACTGATGGAGGATATAGTGCTGCTCGACGGCGTCTGTCAAGATATGGCGACGAGGGAGGTGTTCCAGCCGCCGTGCTACATCCCGAGGTAATGATAGATACTACCCGTTCGCAGAAGCTTTGCCGATGAGTACCGCGTCTCGCGCTTGTCGGGCTCGTACTGAGGCAGGACGCAGTCGGCTGAAGTGGGAGGGGAAAGGTGTCGGCAAATCTTCTGCGAAGGGGGTTATACTTACTTAGTTATTATCTACCTACGAGTACATTGTTGATGACTGCAGTAAATATTATATTGACATTCTAATTGACTTTCATTTAATTATTCTAGGCTCAACTTAGCAAATCACTTCGTTTGCCCTTGTCTATCAGTATTTAGTACCTCTTACCGGCTAAAACCCCCTTTGTCTCCCACGTTGTCATGTGGTCTGAAACGAGGCAACATGGTCTCAAAGCTTATACAAGAATAGCCGCTTAAACGGCAAACATTGTTTTGCCAATCTTGGGTATGAAATAGTATGTTTCATTACAAGTGCGGAAAGGCTGTTATTGCAAAGAGTTCCGACAAATGTCTACCCGAGCCGAGGCGCAGCCGAAAGCGAGGGTTGACAGTCGGAACAAGTTGCAATGACGGTTCCGCACGTGTACTGAACGATTATTTTTAATACAGTTGCGAAAAAATGAAGCAATTTAATAAAATAATAAAAACACAATAAACTCAACTAACTTAACATTTTCTGAAAAACTATTTGCTTTTTTCTCTTCTCTCCACGCAATAAATTCGATATGTAGCGACTTTTTGACTTTTCCGGTAAAATGTTCTCCGAAGCATTTTGTGCAACAAACAACTAAACTCGCAAAGAAAATTTCTGAAAAATGGCGCCAACCGTAGAGTATAAGCAGTTTTTTTTTCTTCACCCATTCTGGTGATTTAAAAAAAAAATAAAAAAAAAATTTGGTCACAGACTAAATAATATTCTGGTACGCAAAGGGAACTATGCCCATACAGCCAAGTCTCCAGTAGAATTTTTTTTATTGATATGAAATGAAAATGAAAAATGAGATGAAATGAAACCTAACCAAATTACCAAACTCATTCAATCAAATCTGATATTGAAACAAATTAGTAGCTTCTTTTTAGAAATATACGTATTTGCATGAATCATAAAAACTTCTATGATTTTTTTTAGTAAAAACCTTATGGTTGGTTTTTCTTTTTAATAGACATTATTTTGACAGTTGGGAAAGATAACGCACGAGTTCGGGAAAGGTAAAAAAAAAAGCACGAGTATGTAATAGCCCACATCCCGAACGCTATACGTCCCTGCAATACGCCACTTTTTGAGCAACTGTATTAAAAAATTGCTTACGACCTGTGTAGACAAAACAAATCTTAAAATTATATTTTATGATATTCTCGTGTCAGTGTTTGTAACCAAGCTGTTTGGTTACAAACACTGACACGAGAATATCATAATATATAATATATCCTATACCTTTAAACGAGCAATTCTTGTATATATATAGAAATATACACCCAGGTATTAGATAATAACCGTCTAACACACAGAACTGCCCACCGGCTACTATTCCCGAAGTCGTCCCAAATGGTGGTGAGCAGCTCGTGCCCGGAGACCAGGCTGCTGATCGTGCCGGCCAAGGACGCGGACGAGCTGGACATCATGCAGGACGAGATGGACGACTTGCAGTGCGAGCTGGTGAGGGTTTGCCGTCATCACCTCCCTCAGCCTATCTAGTGTCTCCCGGAATCATACCTATATCATGGAATACATATAGTACCTAGTAACGGTATAGAAGGCTCACTCCGCAAGATGATTTAAAGTAATAGCGACTAGTGCTGACACAAAAGTGCAATTAAATTCGCAATAGCGGTTGGCTCCGCCTTGGCAAACAACACGCAACAAACGCAAAGTGGTATATTTCTATCGCGTAACTTAATCTAATTCGACGTTCTGAGGTTGCCTCCTTGAATAGACCGAACAAGAACTATCGTCGTTGATAAATAAGTCATTCATATCACCTTTCTCTTTTTACCAAAATGGTAGAATGGAACCTTTTCTCCGTTACACTCATTGAATTATAAACTAAGGAGTTAGGGTCAGCGCTAAAAAGTGTCCGAAGTGAATGACATTCAAAACGCTAAAAGACATACAATCACAATTCAGGCTCGTGTTTGAAAATTAGGCCGTATAGGTTTAAGACATAAATTACAATGTTTTAGTTTGTTTATAAAAATACTCGTGTACCCTCGTTTATACAGGTTTTCTAGGGACACTTTTTTCGTGAATTTTGTATTACACTCCTCATCCATAGATTTATATACCTATGGTTACACTCGATTATTTGTATTTTGTATGCAGATTAGATAGGATGAGATAGGTATAATGTCTTTGCCATCGTTTATTATGTAAACGCACAATTTTTTTTTTATATACGTTAAGTACAAGAAGTTAAATTATTTAATTGTAATATTTTGACTGGCTGTCATCAGGTATCCAACGTGTCGTCCCGTTGCTTGTACCACAAAGTGGCCAGAAAGCTGTCGACAGATTCTCGCGGCAAGAGCACCATGAGGATCCGCAGCAAGCGGCGCCGGGGCACCAAACGAGTCAACTACAGAGAATCCGTTTGGGGAAATAAAATTTGTAAGTGGCTTCTTTTTTTTAAACGAATAATACGTACCCACTACCCAGGGAATATTATGGGTAGTAATTATGATGGGTAGTAGTCGCGCCCTGATGGTACCCATCCCCCTTAACTAAGAAAAGGAAGTCAAAAATCCTATTTTTGTATTCTTTTCTACTAGACTACAGCCATCATTGTAGAAATAATTTCACAACTTGGTTCAAAGTATTTGTACAATCTGTATTGTATTTGACAGCAACGATGGCAGTGGCTGTCCCATCCATGACCAGCGCTCCCAGTGAAAAGGAGCTGACTTCTAAGTATTACAAGCCTAGCTATGTGGACATGGTGAGCCGAAATGACATGGTACTTATTGATTGTTATTTATAATTATTTATTGTACCTACTTATCATGTTTTTATTTCTTCCAGCCCGAAAAACTTGAAAAGCGAGGACGTAAGTACTACTAACGTATCTATTTTTAAGTGTATTTAATTATTTTCACTAAGCACATCAGCTATATCATAAGAGAATCTGTGGCTTTATTTTCGGGGCCTAGCACAAGTTTATGCCAGGCGAACGTTGGTGAATCTGACTATTTTGCTTATTGCAGCCACTTGAGCCATTTGATATGCCTTCTGCCCTTCTGTCGTCCTTATATACTACGCTGTAATAGGGTTGCGGTTGCAGTAATTACGTCAATAATTAGCGTTGGGGTCACCTACTTATTGTAGCGCCGCTATAGAAACCGCCACTTATACCTATCCACTAAAAAGCAATTTTTACTTTTAAAAAGTCCGTCATATATGTTGCGTTGCTTTTTATGTTGTGCCTAACATCACCGTCGTCATTTCACTGCTGGAAATAGGCTTCCAGAAATGACCGCCAAACACTACAATCTGGCGCGGTGCGCCGCCTGGCGCCAGCGACTCCCCTCGACTTTTTTTATGTCGTCTGACGAGGGTTGACCGACACTGCGCTTCCCGGTGCGTGGCCGCTATTCCAGCACCTTAATGGGTCCCCAACGTCCATCGGTCCTGCGAGCTATGTGCCCCGCCCATTGCCACTTCAGTTTTGCGACACGCTGAGCTATGTCGGTCACTTTGGTTCTTTTGCGGATCTTCTCATTTTTTATTCGATTACGCAAAGATACCTACTCCGAGCATACTCGTAGCTCTCTCCATCGCTCACAT
Organism: Coenonympha glycerion; assembly: GCA_963855885.1. Lineage (NCBI taxonomy): Eukaryota > Metazoa > Arthropoda > Insecta > Lepidoptera > Nymphalidae > Coenonympha > Coenonympha glycerion. The sequence continues at coordinate 4,386,975 of OY979631.1, forward strand.
AAATGTGCCTAACATAAATGTCTTTCAACAATTTCAAATAATAACTTTTACAATAAAATAACGCGGCTCCTGGTTTTACAGCTTCTAAAGAAGAGAGTTTTCAGCAGCCATTCTCAACGAATCGCTCGTCTAACAGCCAAGGACCGTCTGTACCGCCGAAAATGCCTGAAGTTGAGGTAGCTATTTAATTAATATTTCAGTTTTTTTCATGCACAAAATCTTAATTTTTAGAATTTCCTTTTCTTTTCCAGATCTACAACACGGTGCTTTCGAAACGGAAATCGGCCGAGAAGTAACTAATTTAATCTATACTTATAATAAAACTGTAAAGGGTCGAATTCTGTACATTGAAGATATTTTGAAAATTTTTGTTGGAGGACACTATTTAGTCGATACTGAACCCAAAACTGTAATTTTTTTAATTTTTGTCTGTCTGTCTGTCTGTCTGTCTGCCTGTCTGTCTGTTTCACGACCGGGCATCACGGCTAATCCGCTGGATGGATTTAAATGAAACTTGACATGATTATAGTTCATACCCCGAGGTAGGACATAGGATACTTTTTGTCCCGAAATTCATCATGGTTTCCCTGGAAGACGGCATCAAAGTCCAAACGTTTTTTAGTTATAATTCATTAACGCGCTGTCCGATTCCATTCATTCTTTTTTGTTAGAAAGGAGGTTCTTTAAAGATTATTCCATACGAATTTTATCATCACCACTTTTGTAGTTCAGAAATTACAGACATCAGAACCTTTAAGTTCAAGTAGGTAGGTGACTTGAAACTCGGAATGCACAAAGAACCTAGGGCTAGGACGTAGGGCTCAAGTTAGACTGGAATACCCTTACAGTCGTAAATAAATAGGCTTAGCAGGAGATTTTGTATGGTTTAAAATTTTCACTTTTAGGGTGAACAAAAATCATGTAACTGGCGTTATCGCTACGTTATACCGTATAGCGCCATCTCTACAATTTATGTGGAACTTGAATGTAAAACTCTGAGATAGGTACTACCAAATTTTTTTAAATAAAAATTAACTGTCATGTTATTTAATGTTTCCTGACTTTATATTAAGATGGCACTGTTAAGACAGACATGAATAGATTTAAACTTTATCATCCGCAATATGGAAAGGGTAAGATAATGGTTCACAAATATTTTTAACTCTTAGGTCTTATCGATCCTAACCGACTGACTGTCATCTAAGGTCTTTTTATACGTAAAGAAATATATAGCCATTGTCCATTCTGATGTTTTGGATTGTATTGAGATGAAGCAAAGATTTTTAAAAGACTCTTATATTATGTTGGGCTGGGGAATATTGTTAGTAGAGTAATTTATCCCAGTGGTACCTACCCGGCCGAACTCTGAAAGAAGAGTTCTACCACCAGTACAACTTTTCACATGGTTTAATAATTTTTGACATATTTAGTGGTTTCAGAATAAAAATCACAATGAAAAGGACGATTTTAACTGTCGATATTTCGATACATTGGTACAAGTCGTGGTCACGTAGTGACCACAACTTGTGCCACTGGGTCGAAATATCGACAGTTAAAATCGTCCTTTTGATCTTTCAACTACGTATTAATGAAACTTTATATTATTATTAAGAAAAAGGAGTTTTCAAAATCACCACAAGATAACCCGTGCAAAGTAAGAACAGGTTTCTGTACAACATCACACCAGAATCCCGCGAAAAATCAAGGAATTCCAGTAGGAAGGTAGGTATATTATGTAAAAAAATCGTAATTTACGCGGGCGGAGCCGCGGGCAACAGCTAGTAATAAATAAAATTGTTTCTAACATATTTAGACACTATTTTTTACTCAAGTTTTCTCTATTTCATTCATCCTCGAAGATTTTAATTTGCCACGTGACGCTATGGAAATGTAGAACATACCTCTAGAAACATGCAAATAATCAAACAGCACTACCAAGTCGAAGCATTGAAATCGGTTAGGTATTTAGTAAATAGATCAATAACGTCGATAGTATTGTGAAGGTATTAAATTTCTGAAAAAACTTTTAAAATTGTTATTGTTGCGAAAAAATAAAACATATTATTTTATTTAGAGAATTTATTTAAAATGAAATGAAAAGAAATTAAGTGAAATAAAACCTATAATAATTATATAAAAACACAATATTATGGTCCCAAATGTCAGTAGGTTACATTTCGACCAATCTTAGCAAACATTTCTGTTACTTTATTGAAAACCACGTGGGATAAGTGTTAAACGTAATGCAACCAATATAAACATTTTAGCACCAACTTACCCTAATAATAAACAAGAATATTTTTTAACATTTTTTTTTTATTATAATTAATTATTATATTATTTATTTTTTGTTACTAAGATAAACGACCCGGAACTATTTTTATAACAGAAAAATGCGAAGAGGAATGTTAATTATAAAGATAATGTTTTTCGACTATATTCGACAAAATTGTATGTATGATGTCCACTGAAAATCTTAAATAATAATAAAATAAAATTACAGAAGTTGCAAAACCTAAAATTAAAATATCGGTTACCTAGCAGTATTTTAATAGACTCAAAGTGGTGAACTCCCGTCTTTTGTTATCTCTGCCTGCCAAATTCAAATTTAATTTGCCTTTTCGCAATTTGTAAACTACTAAGGCAAGCCCTTGCTAAAAAGTGCCATTTTCATAAATTAGTAATATGTACCTGTGAATTTTGCCATAAGCCTGTGATAATATTATGTTATTATCTTACAAATTACGAAAAACCAAGTAAAATTTGAATTTGGCGGGCAGTCTGTTTCATTATACCTTAATTCTCTTATTTTCTGTGCACTACACCATTTTTATTAACTTTATTCTTAACAAGTCTTGCACAATACTTGGACACTTCTACATATTATACATTACAAAATGTGATCAATTACAATACATTGATAAAATGTAACATAGACACAATTATTAATTATAGATTACGTTTTAAATAATTCCAATAAAATGTCACAGCTTTTTCTGATAAAAATAAACTGGGCAAAATTAGTAAAATGAAAGAGCATGTGGCAAAATTAAAATTAGAATGAATACAGTTTTAAAATTAATAAAAACAAATACAATATTAGTCACTCACAACATCCATATCCTCATAAATTAAAAAAATATTAATAATTGATAAAAAGTACAGCCCAATATTGAATAGATTGCTATAACATAACAAAAGGAACCAGGAACATATAATTACAATCCAAAAAATTACTCAAAAATACAACAATAAATAAATTATTTTATTTTTAATTTATCAAACTTAATATATGTATATACATATATTTTATTCAAATTTTATTAAGGATAAAATGATTTCAGTTAGGTGTTGAATATAAAAGTTTGGAATACTTGTGTTACACTAAACAATAAATTATAAATATACATAAATACATACTATAATTTAGACAACTGTATTTCCAATAATAATGTTTATTTACTCACATGAACTTGGCTTATTTCAATCTTAAAGAATTTTTGTTTGATAATAAAATAATTAAACTGTCATACTCATTATATAAAAAACACCTAACAAAAATCAACACAGAAGAAAAAAGATAAGGTCACCCAATTCATAAACATACTTACAAAATTTTTATGTAACAGTCTCCATCATATACAAAGTAAAAGCTTGATTTTAATTTTGTATGGTGAAGTTTGTATGTTTGTAAATATAAATGTATCATTGCAATCATTAATAAAATTCAGTATATGTGGTAAGTCTATGACTACACAATATATAGCTTATACAAGACCAAACTTTTACTAACAAGCAATTAATTATATTTCCATCCAAACTTTTTGCAAGCAAGGTATTTGCATTGAGAATCACATTAGCCAAATAGCACATTTATGACTCATATATGCCACAAAAGATTATAAACATTTTTAGTTTAAATTTCCATCTCATGAGATTGTGAACTGTCATAAGATTGCAAACCGTAACATAATTTACAGTGCAAATACTACACAATTTTAGTAAATTATCGCACAAGTATCTTGTCATTTCACAATTTTATTTAAGTGTACCGAAAGTGAAATTAATTATATGCATTATGTTACACTTCACAATCTTGCAAGATAGATTATAATGTTATTATGTTTACAATCTTCCAGTGATGATAGAATTCACCACAGCAAAATGCTGCAAAAATCAAGCCTCCAAAAACTTTGGAGTGAACTATCCCACCTATCTTACATCTTAAGTCTGCACAAATCGTTTGACGTTGTTACAATAGGGGACTGTGATAGTTCCTCTACTGCATTGATATGCGTGACCTGATGTTCAAATCAGTCTACTTCCTAGGCTGCTGGATATTGGGGCACGGTTTAGCATTGACATAAGCTGGAGGCTTGGGACTGTGAGCCACCTGTGCAGCCTGTGGAGTAAAGTCTGCGTTGCCTCTGTTTGGTGCTCCGGAGATGGATATTGGGTTAGAAGGCACTGCGGATGGCCCACCGAGGCCGGTGAGGTCCTCGTAAGGTCCACCTTCTTTACCGTCCTTTGTGTGAGGCACTTTGTGCTGGGTGATTCTCATACCCCCAGCTTTAACTGTAAAAGATATTATTGGCATTACTTTTAATTATTTCCCCTAAGCCTGTATTATTTGTGCTTGTAAGATCTTATAATATTTCAGTTAATTCATTGTAACTTTTTAGAATTATTTACAGTTGTGTGATGTTATACTACGAGAACAGTGATATTCTTTGGTGGGTTTATACTTTTGCAAGTGTTTCTTACGGCTTATAAACAATAATAGATGGTCCAGTTGCAAGTTAGTACAAAATAACATGATTACATGAAGATAAAAAATAGGGGAAGTCTTTAGATTTTATGTCAATAGAGGTTTATACCTAGAGATCTTTCAAACTTACTGAATCATCTTTCTAGTTTCTATCTTACAAATGATATTCGATTTGTTACTGTTTAGCTCATAAACAGAACACTGCTCAAATAAGAAGTTATACAGCATCATTTAACTATCAATACAAAAATATTTTTAATTTTTTAGCTACACATATTTCATAATGCTATTCTGCAATAAAGAAAATTAAGGTAATATAGGTATTATGGTATGCTACTATACAGGTAATAAGGAATATACATATATTTGATATTCTAACAACATAAGGTACAGTTCAACACATTTTATTTCGAAACACGTATGTAATTCAATATTGGCTACTGGATTAGTCAGCGATATGGTCTATCAATTGACCTTGAGGTTGTTTGTTTAATAACACTCATTAAAAATGGAAAAAACATCTTTCAAGGTTATGACCATTCAATTTGTGTTTTCTAGGCTGATTTAGGATACATATCAGAAATGACGCATTACTGGGAGCCTGGCCACTAAAAAGAGAGAATCTATTTCATTTTTAGAAAACATAGCGTGGTTATTAAATTTCGATCGCTAAAAAACAAATACGTTAAAAAAACTTACGTATGTAAACAAAGGCATCTTACCTGCTGGTGGGTGTCCCGCTTTTAGTTGGGAGCTCTCGTCGGGAGAAGACATAGCTGATAGGTTTAGTTGTATAAAATTAAAGATGAACAAAGTAAAATATTTGAGATTTGCTTTGCGTAAATAATCGTAAATTGACAACGTGTAAGGACGCAGCAAATTATGTCAGATGACCACAGAATACATATACCTACTCATGCTAGGTGTTATTTTTTTTTAATTAATTAATTTTACGGCCCTGGATACCAGTCCTTTAAGGCCTAATAATAATGTTCTGTGTACTCATGACCACAGACGTATTCATTATAACATAAAAGAGTTGTGTCAACAACTTGACATGACATAGACAAAACGTACAAGTTCTTGACAAAGATGAAAGTTAAATGTACCCACAGATGAATACCATGTTGAATACACACAATTAAAATTGTAGTCAGCAACAAATCTTCCGCATTTAGCGGCATCTATCGGCAAGAAGCACAAGAATAGTTTGTATTATAGCGCCATCTATTGTCGAGTAGAAAAGTTCAGTTAAGGCGAGGAACTTAGTAGGATTTTCAAATACACAGAGGTTGGAGCTTAAAATAAATTCGAAAAAAAAAACAAGTGTGCATTCCTATTTTCTGCCCCCCAAATTATTTGGTTCTTAGGTTCGTGTAACATTTATATCGATGGGTTCTTCACAATTTGCACAATTATTACGATAATAATATTATCATATCCATTTTAATTTATTTTGAACCTAGAAGGTTTCCCAATCTTCATTAAATGCTTACTTTTGGCTTACTTACTACTTACTTAGTTTTGGTTGCGGTTTCGTTTAAGAGTACTTAAATCATACCTATCGATTTACGGGAATTCTCAATTTCATTTTAAAATTGGGCCAGTTTCGGCTGCGGCAAGTGGGCTGTAAATTTGCTATTCCTTCCTTGCAAGCCTACGTCTTTACCGGAACCATCACTTACTAATACTATCAAGTGTCAACTTAATCATATTCTTGTCTATGCAAAATGATAAAGAAAAGTCTAATAATCTCATTTCCAAGCTTTTATTTTCATCCTCCTTGAAGGGATTACCACATCGGAGTCATCCTTGCAAGGTCTGGACACGTCCCGTTGAATTTCCACCACCATTCGCAACATGAAGTTGGTAACGTGCACGCAAGTTCCTTCCCTTAGTTTAGGGAAATCTTTGTTTGGAAGAGATCGTCCGCTGACGTCGACGCACTGATGTGTCAAGGATCCGATGAGACGCTTGATGATGTCGATTTTCTTCTGCGCCGAGAGCGGCCTCAGTCGGATCACGAATCGGAGCAGATATTCGATTAATATTACGTCCTCCTAGAACAAAACATTTAATTTACTCTTAGAATCATAGAGATTTAAGTCAACAGACAGATTCTTAGATAGGTACAAGCTCAGTACAAGCAGGCCATGTTCACTTGTCACGTGATCAAGACTTTTATTTTTTATTTTTATACGCTATACAAGTTAGTACTTGACTGCGATCTCACCTGATGGTAAGTGATGATGCAGCCGAAGATGTTAGCGTACTAACTTGGAAGGGGTAAGTTATGTCACCCCAACGGTTTCTACACAGCATCGTACCGGAACGCTAAATCGCTTGGCGGTATGTCTTTGTCTTTGCAGCCGAAGATGTTAGCGTACTAACTTGGAAGGGGTAAGTTATGTCACCCCAACGGTTTCTACACAGCATCGTACCGGAACGCTATCGCTTGGCGGTACGTCTTTGCTGCAGGTAGCCGTTAAGACTGTCCGATTTCAGACGGCTGCCGCGCGCCGGCTTGGTTGCACACTTTAGTTCTTGTACGGTCTGTTTCACGCGCTCGATACACACGTACAATAGCATCCACGCTCCATACAAATTTCAAATTGACACACTCACACTACAAAAAAAGTTTCTGCAGGAGCTGTCGTTGTGGTAGGGCTCTATCTAGTCGGAGTTAGGATCTAGTAGGCATTATTATAAGTCATTGGTTTGCACATCAATATCGTCAGGTAAGTTTACCATCGGTAGAGCGGTGATGCACATGTCCACATGTTTGCAGCGACCGATGATCGTGGACAGGTCTTCTTTGTCCAGCACGGGTGCCTTCAGACCTTCCAACCACTCCAACAGCAAGCCTGCCAGCACTTCGGCGTCCTCCTGCCGTAACAAATGTTTTTTTCTAACGAAGTTTGAGAAGTTCATAATTTAGTTGGAACAATTCTAATGCCATGCAGCGATCAAGTCCCTAATTGGTAATTGAGGATTAAATTAATGATCGAGATGGTCCAGAAATCGAAGAACTACCAAACCACCTGATAAAACACAGCTAATTAATAATACACCATTATCACCTCTTACTACTACCAACTATATCTATATACCTACTAGTAGATAAGTAAGTTACTGTCCCAAAATTTCCGCAAGCAGGTTCCAATTTAAACCTTGGAAAATGATGTTGATAATAAAACAGATGACTGTTGAAACAATGATATTTATCATTGACGAGAAACCAATACTTTAGGTATTTTTTATTGATTTGAAAAAAATATTTATACAAAGATATATCGGGAGCTATGTGTCATCACTCTTCTGTAGCGTTTGCTCTGCCAAAGAAAGGAAGAAAAATATTCCCTCTCGATCATATTTAGTGATTAATGATTACATTACAATTTACAACCTCTTCGTCAATGCTGGCCATAGCTTCTCTCCGTTGATTGATCTCGGTGCGAAGTTGTCTGAGGTAGTTCTGCTTCTCGTCGGTGAGACTCTGGTGATCCTTTATAAAGGCCTGCAAAAGTGAGATATTCTATCTATTTAGATAAAAATCCCATAGCGATCGACAGGTTTCTATGAGGATCGTAGATAAGTCATGTGGCTAAGGCTGTGCTTGATTACGACAATCAAGTCGCATAGTCATTAGACAAGATCATCAAGGTTTTGTAAGTCGCAATGCTTGAAATGGACGGGGCCACCTGAACAAATGCTACAAACGCTGTGAAAATCATGTCTAAGTGGACTTCCCAGCAAAAAAGACCTAAGTAAATGCAGACCAAAAAAACTTTCGGATGATGGCGTGGAAGAAGACCTAAGAAGCAAGCAATTGGTGCAGGGAGTGGAACCGCAAAACCAAAAAGTGGAGAAAATTTGTGGAGGAGGCTAGGACTCTCAAGGGGCTGTAACACTTCAGGATAATACATACTCGTAGATAAAAAATCACTAGACAAATATGTAGTACCTAAATAGTAATAAATACCTCATACACATCGATGGCCGGCATGGCCCCACCGCCTGCGCCGCCAGTGAGGCGACTGACCGACTCCAAGTTTCTCTCTACATCCTCCTCTATCGGGTCCCGCCACTCCACCATCGGCAGAGTCGGCACTTGCGCTGTAAAGCCAAATTAATTTATTTATGAATAAGTATCATTGATATCTATTGCTGTAAACAGACCTTACTATAAGTACTTTCTAGTCGGCTGATTGCAGTAGTAATAATTGTTGATTTCGACATTATGAGAATCTCGCGAAAGTGGAGAAGGAAAAATTATCAAAGTACTTAGACATCATGAATTTACCGCCATGTAGGATGTAGACTCGACAATTACTGTCCCGATAGAGATAGTCGTTTCAGTTAACGGTCTTATAGCGAAAAGCTTCGACCAACATCTCAAGAACCTTTTGCCCAGTTGTTTGGGCCGAATACTGAAGGCTGTGGTCCTGGAAATGGCACGTATTGCGAGGAGGTCGCTTACTCTGGAGCTCTGACTCAATTTTTAAATATTTTTAAACGTGTCTTTTTAAATGGAGGCTAAAAGAAGAACACCTACTCGCTACAACTTCTTCCGGCGTCTGCAAGTCAGGCGGGCGGCCCTGCTTCAGTCGGTACGTCCAGAAAGACTTGTAGAAAGGCCTGTTGCGGACCCTCAGGTCCAGGCCGCCGCTCTGCTGGCAGCCACACAGCTTGAGCAGACGCTCGCACAGACAGTATACTACCTGAAACGTTGGCGAAACATAATCAAATATTTCTCAACTCCCGAGCATTGTTTACATTGACTTGATAAAGTTTATTTGTATAATTAAAATATGAGGACAGTTCATCCAATGCAGTGTCGCTCTCTGTCGGTGCAACTGGCGTAGCGTGAACTCTGAGCTCTTGCGATTACCTTAGTCAGTTCTCTAAACGCTCTCTCGTCCATCCCATTCAGCGTCGCCAGTGCAAGTGTCGCTGCAGCGTGAACTCTGAGCTCTTGCGATTACCTTAGGCAGTTCTCTAAACGCTCTCTCGTCCATTCCATGCAGCGTCGCCAGTGCAAGTGTCGCTGCAGCGTGAACTCTGAGCTCTTGCGATTACCTTAGGCAGTTCTCTAAACGCTCTCTCGTCCATCCCATGCAGCGTCGCCAGTGCACGTGTCGTTGCAGCGTGAACTCTGAGCTCTTGCGATTACCTTAGGGCTTAGGCAGTTCTTTAAACGCTCTCTCGTCCATCCCATGCAGCGTCGCCAGTGCACGTGTAGCTGCAGCTTGAACTCTGAGCTCTTGCGATTACCTTAGGCAGTTCTCTAAACGCTCTCTCGTCCATCCCATGCAGCGTTGCTCTCTGCCGGTGCAAGTGTTGCAGCAGCGTGAACTCTGTGCTCTTGCGATCTTTCGTCAATAACGCTGGGTCTCTGAAAATATAATATTTATGTACGTACATATTATATATTATGTTACGTAGTAATCAGATTGTTTGTTTAACGGCAACATTTTGAGCACGATTCTCTCTCCAATTTCCTATACAGTATGTATTTTATTTCGATAAACATTTAACTGCGCTTATTATATTGCCCAATGCCCAGTGACAGCTAAGGATTGGCTCATTTTTGTGCGATGCATTTTCTAGTTCTTCAGCACGAAAATGTTGTCACTAGGTATACTTGTATAGTCCAAAGAAGTATCTCTCTCCACAGATAGCTACCTTTGGCAATAAGAATGTACTAACTATTTTTAGACGCGCTCAATTTATAGTCTCTAAAACTGGAAAAGTACCTTCTTTAGTAGCAAGTTTAAGAAAAGAGATCTCTGAAGCGCATCTCACTTGGAGCTGAAGACGACGGTCTGCGGCAGGATGTAGCGCTCGAACTGCTGCACGCAGCGGATCTGCGCGCGCATCTGCACGGCGCGCGCGCGGCGCCGGCGCACGAGCCGCACGGCGGCGTCGGCGCGCACGCGCAGCGCGTACACCAGGTAGCACGCGATCAGCACGCCCGTGCGGCCCAGCCCTGCGCAGTGCGCACACGAGTCAGTGAAGTCTGTGAGGTTGCAGCAATGAATACCAACTGCAACTTTTCGTATCTATAATCCATTTACTAATTCAATAATCCCTATTACTAATACTTTCCCATTGTTACTAATCCATTAATCCTCCTTTATATCATACTTGCTCAGTAACTATGGATTACTATGGTGGAAAGTCTCCTTGTAAGTTGGTGTTTGCAATTCAAGGCAACATTACATCGCACTATGCTTGAATTGTAATGTTCACATTACAGTTCAAGGGCAACATTAGGTCGCACTATGCTTGAATTTTTTTATTATTTTTTTTTTATTTTCTCTTTATTTTTTTTTTATTTTTTTATTTTTTATTTTTTTTTATTACTTTTTTTATTATTTTTATTTTTTTATTTTTTTTTATTTTATTACTTTTTTTTATTTTTTTTTTTATATTTTTTTATTTTTTTTTTATTTTTTTTTTTATTTTTTTGTTTTTTAATTTTTTTTTCTCTAAATTTGCTAATTATTCTAACTAAAATTTCATTTTGCATTACCAATGTTTTATTTACCTCGCAAGAATGATATAAAGTAGAATGCTTACCTCGGTTGCAAGTAGCTATTACACCCTCGAACTATATTCACCCTCGCTCGCTGCGCTCGCTCGTGTGACTAAATATCTCGGGTGCACGCGATCCATTAGCGCCCTATGCGAGCTGCGCTCGCACTGGCGTCAAATTGGATCTTGTTCTGTAATAGCTTACTTACGTCCCTTGTGTAACAATCTACTAATATTTCACCAAAATAACTACAATTATACTTATTATAAAATAAGAGAGTACGTATTTTTTTAGGGTGCAGTTTGATAGGATAGATTAAATAAATAATTTATATGGCAGAACAACCAGTCAGTTAAATTATGTATTTAATACAAATACACAAATGCAATATATTCCCATTAATTTGGGTATAGTAAATGCTTTCAGCATAATATTTAAATACAATAAGTTTACAGGGCGCACGTCGTGGTGCCCCGTTCGACCTACCGACCTGCTTTCCGTTTTGAATGTTTTTATCTTTTTAATTTACCTAATAAGAAAGTTGTACTTAATTAGTCTTACATCTTATTTGGAGCAAAACATAAGACTACTAGCATTTCACGCCACAGTTATTCAATAGATTTGCCTGATGTCAATATGTAATTAAACACCTACCTACAGGTTTTTGTTAAATCTGAGTTGGATTTAATAAATAAGCAGACCCAGGATCTACGATTTTTCGAACCGAGCAGTAATTGGAATAATATCGTCCACTCTCCAGTGTTTCAGCCTTTAGGGTTCCGTATCAAAAAGAAACCCATAGAACTCACTCTGTCCATCTGTCTGTAATAACTAATAGTCAATTATTTTAGTGACTACTAAATCTTGACTTGATAATCTTGAGACTTGAGAATAGTTGTTACTCAGACTACATTAAATAAAGGAGTTATTATAAAAGTGGCTCTACATCATTGAAATAAAAAAAAAAATATTTTTTTCTCGTTTTTATTACGCTTATCATATTTCTCGCAGTATGGAATCTCGACGGCAGCTCGCACTTGGCTGGTTTTTCTGAAGGCGGCACCACACTTCGTTATTTGTTATTCGTTATTCGCCTTATTCGGCCGCATACGACCAAGTGTGGGCGGTTCATTCGTCTATATTTGCTTTATTTGTACGAATAACGCATAAGCGCGAATAGCAAATATGCGTATCCGTCCTCTTGTCGGTTTTTATAGCACCAAGTGTGGATAGCATGTTTGATATTTCCTCACAGAAACACATATTTGGACAAATACTGAATACAGCGTAGCCGCATAACGAATAACAAATAACGAAGTCTGGTTCCGGCATGAAATGTCGACCGTGAGTCAACCAGGGTCAAGAGGTGTTAGGCGCTGTGTAGAGGAAGTTTTTTTTATTTTTAATCATAATATACCTGCCTATTTTAGTGGTTCGCCTTGGCCCTTGATTGAGATCCCGTAACGACACCATAACGGCACAAAACAGTATTTTTGTCATCGTTGTCGTCATGGGCGTAGGCAAGAGGGGGTTTAGGGGTTTCAAAACCCCCCTCCCCGAAATGTTAGATATAGTATACTAGCAGAATATTAGGTAAATACTAGGAGACCGACAAACGTTCATCTCACCCGCTCGGAAAAGCGATCTTTAATGCCCGAAATGCGGGCGGGAAATGCTACTATATTCCCTAGGCTGTCAAAGTATTTTCATTTTTCCCAAGGGAGACAAAGTAGTATGAAAATCCTTTCCGGCCCTAGGGCATTTCCAAAGTCAAACTCGTATTACGTGTCATGTCAATGTCAAATGCTGAAGACTTCTTTCTTTTTAATAACACCTACGGTCAGTAATGAAGTTCGACCTTAGAGTTTGAGGTAAATTAGTTTCTTTATTTTTACTTTTTCTTAGAATATCAATTAAAATAATAACTCCTATTTAGTTTTATTAATTATAAAAGAAATCTAATTAAATCCATGATTTTCCTCATTGTTTATGTATTTATTGTTAGTATATTTATAAAATTTTATATTTTTATATCATATTATATATTTTTATATTTGTTGGAAACATAGACAACTAACACTAGATCAGAAAAAAAATTGAGAAACTTTTTTTCTACTTCTATTTTGAATTCGTTCTGAAATAATAATTTCTAAGAACCAAAGATAATAGCTTACTACCACCTACCAGACCTACCGTAATTTTTCACATTCTTTTCAAATTAATATATATATTTTCTTCAAATATCATGTAGGTACTTACTTGAAAACCCCCTCCGAAACTTAACCTGGCTACGCCCATGGTTGAAGTAGCAATGTAGGCTACTTTTTACACGACTGCCAAAAAAAGGAATTTATGTATGTATGTATGTATAATATCATAATATGTTATGTTTCTTTATTCCACCATAACTTCTGAACGGCTGAACAGATTTCGACATAATTATGGGGTATCGTTAGGATCCTTGGAAAAATGAAAAATAATAAATTCATAAATAATAAATTCATATGGCAGTCGGGGGCTGTTCTGAGGAGCACCTTCTATTCTAAGAGGTCCCCCGACTGCCATAAGATTTTATCTGTTCAACTAAAATAACTTGTTTCTTACTTTTTAGTTCGTTTTATAACAGGGCAGTCGTGTTTTTTAATTCTTTAATTAATTATTATTTATTTTTATTATCTATGATAAAGCCATGTTTCATGAGTAATTAATTCTGTCTATTAATTCCGTACCAAAAAAAAATTATCAAGTGCGGGTCAGGCTCGCTAAACTAAACACCTCTGCCCTTTGAAAATTTCAACTGTCTAGTGTCTAACCATCACGGGTATAATACAACGACAGACGGACAGACAACGGACGGACAGCGGAGTTCCGTTTTACTCTTTGAGTACCGAACCTTACCCTTAATTATTTGAAAATTTTGGGGCAAAGTATGGAGAAGAAAAAAATTATAAAACATTTATTTACTTTTTGTTGTAAAAAATTAGTATTTCGTTATAAGTGATATAGTTTCATCCCATAATCTTTTCGCTAGATCACCGTCTTCTGCATATTTAGAAGCTGAGATTTTTTTACAGTTTTGATAATAGCCTCCAGTTGAATTCTCCAAGTCTGGAGAGACGCATAAGTGTATTATGGACTGAGCGCCTTCCTCTGGTGTTTTATACAGTAAATATATTATGACGTAAAGAAGATGTCTTGCGATGAAAGGCAAAGTTTCAAAAATGGCGGTTCTCACTAAACCTGGGTGAACAGCGTTCACTGTTACGCCTTGAGGGACTCTTTGAGCTAATTCTTTAGCCCATAATATATCGCAGAGTTTGGTGTTCGCATACCTAACATAGGGATTTACGGATTTAGCATTAGCTATGTCTTCTGGAAGTATTCTTCCATGTTTGTGTAGGTAGGATGATACCACTACTATTCGACTCGGTTTCGATGTGATCAGCTTATCCAGGAGCAAGTGAGTCAGCAAAAACGGTCCTATGTAATTAATTTGCATCAGTTTATCAACCCCATGTTCTGTATGCCCTTCTTTAATCTGTCCGCAGCCAGCATTGTTCACCAAAATGTCCAACCGATCAAAATCTTTATTAAATTTCTTGGCGAATTCCCTGATATTATCGAGGTTTGCTAAATCAAGATGTCTGTACTCAACGGCATTGTTTCCTGTCTTTCCCTTTATTTCAGCTACTGCTTCAGCAGATTTCTCGTTGTTTCGACTGGCTATGACTACTCTGGCTCCTCTTCTCGCTAAATCTTTTGCTGTTTCGAAACCAATGCCGGAGTTTCCGCCAGTGACTAAGGCGGTCTTTCCGTGCAGTTTAGTTTTACACTTGCACCTTCCTTTGAACGGTTCCACGCACACGCGTAATCCAATAAAGAAGGCAAATATTAAAAACAACACACCACCAATTAATTTTACAATAAAATTAAATGTTAATAAAAGAAACGACATTCTGACTTGTGTCGAATGTTGATAAATAATGACTATAGATACAGAAATATAGATTTTATTTACTTTAAAACTAATTACAAATAATGCGATAGCTTATTATCATAAGTGTATTATCACTTGTCAGAGGCGTATCGTGACTTGTCTTGACGTCGCTCGGCTCATGAGCCAAAAGTGCCGCCCTTTATTTGAAAAGCAAATTATTCATTTGTATGTCAATGATAGATGTCTATATCTATATCTATACTTATAATAAAACTGTAAAGGGTCAAATTCTGTACATTGAAGATATTTTAAATTTTTTTGTTGGAGGACACTATTTAGTCGATACTGAAGCCAAAACTGTAATTTGTTTTATTTTTGTTTGTCTGTCTGTCTGTCTGTCTGTCTGTCTGTCTGTCTGTTTCACGACCGGGCATCACGGCTAATCCGCTGGATGGATTTAAATGAAACTTGACATGATTATAGTTCATACTCCGAGGTAGGACATAGGATACTTTTTGTCCCGGAATTCATCATGATTTCCCTGGAAGACGGCATCAAAGTCAAAATGTGTATTTAGTTATAATTCATTAACCCGTTGTCCGATTTCATTCATTCTTTTTTTGTTAGAAAGAAGGTTCTTTAAAGATCATTCCGTATAAATTTTATCATCATCACTTTTGTAGTTCAGAAATTATAGACATCAGAACCTTTATCGATGAGTTCAAGTAGGTGACTTGAAACTCGGAATGGACAAGCACCTAGGGCTAGGACGTAAGGGCTTAAGTCAGACTGGAGGACCCTTACAGCCGTAAATAAATATGCTTAGCAGAAGATTTTGTATGGTTTAAGATTTTTCACTTTTAGGGTGAACAAAAATCATGAATTAATCACCACGTTATACCGTATCGCGCCATCTCTACAAATTATGTGGAACTTGAATGTAAGTAAAACTTGGAGATAGGTACTACCGAATTTTTGTTAATAATAATTAATTGTCATGTAATTTACTGTTCCTTGACTTTATATTAAGATGGCACTGTTAAGTCATGAACAGATTAAAGTTTTCACTTTTGTGGATATTCCCAGAGTGCCACGTCTTTTTTTATTATCCGCAACATGGAAAGAGTAAAATAATGGTTCACAAATATTTTTAACTCTCAGGTCTTAACTGGTCCTAACCGATTGACCGTCATAGGTATTTTTATACGTAAAGAAATATATAGCCATTGCCCATTCTGATACTTGGGATTGTATAGAGATGAAGCAAAGATTTTTAACAGACTCTTATGTTAGGCTGAGGAATATTGTTTGTAGAGTATTTTATCCCAGTGGTACCTACCCGGCCGAACTCTGAAAGAAGATTTCTACCTCCAGTACAACTTTTTACATGATTTAATAATTTTTGACATATTTCGTGGTTTCAGAATAAAAATCACAATGAAAAGGACGATTTTAACTGTCGATATTTCGATACGATTTTAATTGTCGATATTCGGTACAAGTCGTGGTCACATAGTGACCACGACCTGTACCGAACCATTGGGTCGAAATATCGACAGTTAAAATCGTCCTTTTGTTCTTTCAACTACGTATTAATTAATAATAAATAAATAAATAAATTTGTTTATTGTCAGTAACAATATCAGGTTACATAATAATATCTCAGTTGTTGAGGTCTTCTTTTAAGCTTTCAAGTGCCTGTGTCAGAAGACCTCGCACTCCCATAACAATCTTGGTAGTAATTATTACTAACAACAATACTATTAATGAAACTTTATATTTTTTATTAAAAAAAGGAGTTTTCAAAATCACCACAAGATAACCCGTGCGAAGTAAGAACAGGTTTCTGTACAACATCACACCAGAATTCCGCGAAAATCAAGGAATTCTACGGTATATGTAAAAAAAATCGTAATTCACGCAGGCGGAGCCGCGGGCAACAGCTAGTTTAAATTTAAATATAAAGTTTAAAAAACTTATATCATATTTTTTACAGTTTTGGGACATTTTTATCGCTCCTTAAAAGTACCGCCCATTTTATCGATGACGCCTGAGGTAACCTCCTTGGTACGGCACTGATTTTTAATATTTTTACATCGTATCTATTTGCATTGATTAGTATTGTAATAAATGCACGAAACATAAAAAAATACAACACAAAACTGTTGTTTAGCCATATAGGGATATGAAAAATGAAAAATATCACTTATTATCAGACCTATTTCGACAAAGACAAAAAATTGTAGTAGGGCGCTGGTGACAGATGCGATGAAAACAGCAATAAGGAAGGGCCCAAATATGGCCCAAATAGTAATACACGAGTAGGGAACCACGTTTCAAGGTAACTATAATAAGGGTGCACAATCGTGTACCTATAACAAATTAAATATTGCCAATTTTCACATTTTAATCAACTCTACAGTTTTTTCCCATACTTTTCTTGCAAGTTGATCATCTTCGGCAATTTTCGCACACTTGTTTCTTTTACAGTCAACGTAATAACCACCTGTTGAATCTTGTAACTTTGGGCAAACACATAGATGTATCATGGTTTGCGCGCCTTCACTTGCATTTTTAAATAATAAAAATGCTATACCCATGATTAAGCCTCTAATAAACGGCGATAGGGATTTAAAAATATTAGTCATTACTATTCCTGGATGCAAAGTATTCACCGTGACTCCCCTCGGCAGTCGTTTTGCTAGTTCCCTCGTCCATAATATATCGCAGAGTTTAGTGTTAGCGTATCTTAAGAAGGCGTGCTCCTTCCAAACCTTTGATATGTCTTCCACTTTGAAGTTAGACGCAAGAATGTGACCATGAGACGATACGGTGACTATCCTGCTCGGTGCAGATGTAATTAGTTTCGGTAATAACGAGTCCGTGAGTAGAAATGGACCAACGTAGTTTATTTGCATCAGCATATCCACTCCATTTTCGTTATTCGCAAGTTTCACCGATCCGCAGCCTGCATTGTTCACTAGAATGTCCAAACGGTCGAAATCCTTGTTAAATTTTTCAACAAACTCCACTATACTTTCTTGTTTAGCTAAATTGAGGTGTCTGTATTCAACGTTGTTGTTTCCACTAAATTCCTTGATGATATTTACAGCGAGTTCTGATTTCTTATCGTTTCTGCTGGCTATTACAACTACAGCGCCTCTTTTCGCTAAATCTTTGGCCGTTTCGAGCCCTATACCCGAGTTCCCGCCGGTTATAAGGGCAACTTTGCCGTGAAGCTTCGTTTTACATTTGCAGACTCCTTTAATTGGCTCCATCCATAGTCGATACCCAACGAGGGGAATAAACAAAAGTAGTAAAATACACACGAAAATTTTAAAAGCAATCCAAATTGCAGTAACTAAAAATGACCACATTGTGCCCAGTATAAAGGTTGACTAAGATCATTACGTGAGTCTAAAGTGTTATAATTTACATTAATTGAATACGAAATTAGAATAACAAATGGGTACTCGTATACATTTGGACACATTGGTACTGACTATAAATCCACATCATATACCTCAATGAATAAAAAACTATAATTCAACATTCAGTTCAACCATCTTTTCAAAATTCAGATGAGGGCGGCCCTAGTGGTAATTTTTACTTCCTAGCGCTGCTGAAGTTCTCATTTTAGCCATAAGAGTTAAGTTAGTGGTAAAACTTTACAAAGTTAGGTATATTGAAACTGTATAGGTTAATATAAACAGGTAAGTCAAAAGTTTTGACTTACCTACTTACCTGTTTACCTGTTTTGATTGTATGTGTTTTGACTTAAAACACATACAATCTAAATAATTAATAAATTGTGTAGGTACCAGAAAATAACATAGATATAGAGAAAAATATTAACATTAGAGGCTCATTGGAATGGAATGGACGCCGTTAGGCGCAATCCACATTTGAGATAGAAAAGGAGGCACAAGTGTAGTAGGTAACAAGCGCTGTTGCGATCAGAATTACACTTTATAGTGTCTGTCAAAGCTAGAGTCACTACTTAGTACAATGTATATTTAAGGTACAATAATATATATATAATATTCTTAGAGATTTTCCGCAACCCGGCCCCTCCACGCAGTGAAACTAGTCACGACAGGTGGCGAGGCGCAGCGCTCGCTCACTTTGCCTCGAGCGCTTGGACCTATCGGACGTGCCTTCTAGTGCTAATTGTGTCTTATTTTTTTTGTGTGATTTCGATTTTCATTTAATCTGTGATTAGGCATTCGTTTCTTATTTTTAAAAAATCATTTCCGCTTCTGATTTCTAAGATCAGAATTGGGATCGAAACGCGCGTTGCGACCGTTCGCCATCTTATTTTTCTTTTGCGTGCCGTGAATATTTAAGAAACCGGTTTGCTATTAATTTGAGTGTCGTTTTTCGGTCTCAATAATCATGTCTGATCGTTAGTCTAGGCCTGCGGATCGCTATACGCCACCTGAAAGACGAGATAGGAGGCAAAATTCTCGTATGCACCGTTATGCTTCGCATAGTCGCGATGCCGCCGACCGCGTGGGCAGGCAAACCCGTTCTCGGAACACGCGCAGTTAATCTCCGTGTTTAAGCGCCCGACGCAGTCGCCGCGATAGTTCGTTTGGCCGTCGTGATAGTGAAAGATGTGATCCGTGTTAAACAACTAAAACCCACGTGCTGCCCGACAAACAAACAGTGATCAGTTAACCCATAGTGCCACGTTCACCCCGTTCATGTGAGAAAAGTGCTAGATCACGCAGTGATAGGCGCACTCGTAGCAGATCGCGCCGACGCCGACATAAGCCTCGATCGCGGTCTCGCCTTCTCAATACTCGATCGCGATTACGTACACCATCGCACTCGCGGCCCCGTTTACGCTCTGGTTTACGTTCCTGCACGCGGTCATGTGCTCACGATTCTAGCCCTAAAGACATTTCTTTAAAATTAGCATTAGCTTCAATAACATCTAGACTTGATTTTATCAATTATGGCACCGCTAGTAATTCGCGAACTCCATCGTTCAATAGAGAAAAAAAAAACACTTCAATGTGAGGGTAGTAGCATTTTATCCGTTGTTGAGCAAGCACTTACAAACGCGATCGGTGCGATAAACGAAAGTGAAACCGGTACAGTATTACGTGTCCAATATTGACTAGACTACATAACTTTTATGTTTGGTGCGATAAGGATTGCGCATCCTACCCGCAAAAGCAGCAAACAAAATTAGGTGTTCAACAACTAGTTTTTGCTAATAATAATTTTGTAATGCCGAGTTGCAGACCGTGCGACTACGCGCCTGCGTTACATTGTTGTCATGCGCTTTTTGTTTGATGAGTTTTATCTACGTAAAAGTATTTTGAAATTTTCATGTTTTGAGGTCCACAGTCTACACTCTGTGTACGTCTTGGGTACGCTAGACGTGCTGGCGTGTTTTTTTTTGTCTACGAAGATATTCCGATTGGTAACGTATAATCGTTCCATAGTAAAAGAGTTAGAGACTATTTCCACTAAAACGTGTGTTTTTGTTATGTTCTATGTACGACTAATTCTTTAGATGACGGCGCCATTCGATTCGTGTTGCCTCGTGTGCGCCGAGTGTCTCTACGTGTACACCTCGCTTCAGCGCGTGGCTACATGTTTCGACGTGTACGGCTCGCGTCTGCGAGTGGTATAACTGCCTGTTTACCGTCTGTGTTTCCCCGTGTCCATGTTTATACGAGTGAGTGGACGGAGGTCAAGTGTAGTCCGCCCATGCCGCTATGAAGTGAGATAAAACGTAGAGGGCTGATCGAAAGCACAGCTGACACGTTGATCCAGATTATTGAGCTTTTCACCCTTTTGTTCTGACGTTTTTTTCTTAAGTTGTGTAATGTGTAGAAGTCAGGATATAGTTATTCCTTGGTCTGTGGTCAGGCTGGACGAGCGGTCCCCAGATAACTAGTGCGTGTTACTTTTGACTTTCTTTTGTTTACAGTTACCTAACTGTGTGCAAAGGCTGCGCATCTGTAGGCGCGAGAGGCTTTGGCCTGCGCACGTCTGGTGCGAAAGGCTTGTCTGCGCGCCTTTGGTGCGAGAGGCTTCCGACTGCGCGCCTCTGGTGCGAGCGCTTCCGCCTGCGCGCCTCTGGTGCGAGCGCTTCCGCCTGCGCGCCTCTGGTGCGAGCGCTTCCGCCTGCGCGCCTCTGGTGCGAGGGCTTCCGCCTGCGCGCCTCGGTGCGGAGTGGCTTTTACCTTGCCCCGACATTGTGGCTTTTACTCTGCCCCGACATTGTGGCTGTTGTTTTGCTCTGACGTTGCTATTTATATGATGCCCCGACACTGAGGTATCCATACGTGCCCCGACACTGT
Organism: Coenonympha glycerion; assembly: GCA_963855885.1. NCBI lineage: Eukaryota > Metazoa > Arthropoda > Insecta > Lepidoptera > Nymphalidae > Coenonympha > Coenonympha glycerion. The sequence goes on from OY979631.1 coordinate 4,408,538, forward strand.
GGCAGTCGTATATGCCCCGACACTGTGGCAGTCGTATATGCCCCGACACTGTGGCAGTCGTATATGCCCCGACACTGTGGCAGTCGTATATGCCCCGACACTGTGGCAGTCGTATATGCCCCGACACTGTGGCAGTCGTATATGCCCCGACACTGTGGCAGTCGTATATGCCCCGACACTGTGGCAGTCGTATATGCCCCGACACTGTGGCAGTCGTATATGCCCCGACACTGTGGCAGTCGTATATGCCCCGACACTGTGGCAGTCGTATATGCCCCGACACTGTGGCAGTCGTATGTGCCCCGACATTGAGGCAGTAATCTTTGCCCCGACAGTGGCTATTGTTCGTTACGTATGAGAGCGTGTGAAGCTCTCATATGTGGATACAAGTTCCGGCCGCCTATTTTGATGTGATCGCTCTGTGTGCACGCGTGTGATCATTTTAAAATGGACGGTGATAAACCCTAAGGAATTAAGGAACCACTTCTAATAATCTTATTTAGTTTTAGTTGATGATGATGAATTGAATGGAGCACATACAAATCAAGCCCCAAGTGCTCACGTCGATGAGGAGCAGATAGGAGCTCAGGAATCCACCGTTGACCAGGATGAACAGAATCAAGCTGACGAGGACGTACAGCTGTCAGGAGAAGCCGTCTTAGAGATTTTCCGCAACCCGGCCCCTCCACGCAGTGAAACTAGTCACGACAGGTGGCGAGGCGCAGCGCTCGCTCACTTTGCCTCGAGCGCTTGGACCTATCGGACGTGCCTTCTAGTGCTAATTGTGTCTTATTTTTTTTGTGTGATTTCGATTTTCATTTAATCTGTGATTAGGCATTCGTTTCTTATTTTTAAAAAATCATTTCCGCTTCTGATTTCTAAGAATATATTTATTTATATATTTTCTAGGTTTACTAGTCACTAGTATTATCTAAGTAACTACTATCAGGTATTCCATATACACTCCACGCATTGGTTATTCAAATAATTATATTGGCTTTATTCACCTTCTGTAACTTACCGGCATGACAGTGTATGGCGACTCTTCCTTCCTGCAGCGCGAAAGACAGCACCTTCGTCATGTCCAGCAGACCACTGAGACTCGCTTCTCCGTAGTCCGGCCACGCGAAGTTGTAATAGTATACTGCGGAACCCATTTTTATAATCAGTCCCAAAAAATAAGCAAGGTTTTTGATGATGTTACTTTATACCCGATTCTTTTAAAACTGGCTTAAGTGACGTCGGTTTGAGGCCTTAAGTAAAGGCATCTACTAAAGGTAGTACCTTCAATAGTCTTTCTTCAATGGGAATAACATAAATCGTGGAGCGTCTAGAAATCAGGATGGTGATCTCTGTGCAAAGCTCTTGAGAGATGCAAGTAGTTTCTATTGGTTACTTAAAAATAATGCTTCAGACGGATAAAGCGCTCTTATTCTCACTGTCATTGGCCATGAAGACGTCGGGCTGGTAGGTGAAGCCCGAGCTGGTGAGCGGAGGCCCGCAGCTGGCGTGCTCGCCGGGCGTCTGCAGGTTGATCACAGTGCGAATGTCCCAATTGGAACGTTATGGTACGTGGACAAAGCGCTCTCACTGTCATTGGCCATGAAGACGTCGGGGTGGTAGGTGAAGCCCGAGCTGGTGAGCGGAGGCCCGCAGCTGGCGTGCTCGCCGGGCGTCTGCAGGTTGATCACAGTGCGAATGTCCCAATTGGAACGTTATGGTACGTGGACAAAGCGCTCTCACTGTCATTGGCCATGAAGACGTCGGGGTGGTAGGTGAAGCCCGAGCTGGTGAGCGGAGGCCCGCAGCTGGCGTGCTCGCCGGGCGTCTGCAGGTTGATCACAGTGCGAATGTCCCAATTGGAACGTTATGGTACGTGGACAAAGCGCTCTCACTGTCATTGGCCATGAAGACGTCGGGGTGGTAGGTGAAGCCCGAGCTGGTGAGCGGAGGCCCGCAGCTGGCGTGCTCGCCGGGCGTCTGCAGGTTGATCACAGTGCGAATGTCCCAATTGGAACGTTATGGTACGTGGACAAAGCGCTCTCACTGTCATTGACCATGAAGACGTCGGGGTGGTAGGTGAAGCGCGAGCTGGTGAGCGGAGGCCCGCAGCTGGCGTGCTCGCCGGGCGTCTGCAGGTTGATCACAGTGCGAATGTCCCAATTGGAACGTTATGGTACGTGGACAAAGCGCTCTCACTGTCATTGGCCATGAAGACGTCGGGGTGGTAGGTGAAGCCCGAGCTGGTGAGCAGAGGCCCGCAGCTGGCGTGCTCGCCGGGCGTCTGCAGGTTGATCACAGTGCGAATGCCCCAACTGGAACGTTATCATACGTGGACAAAGCGCTCTTACTGTCATTGGCCATGAAGACGTCGGGGTGGTAGGTGAAGCCCGAGCTGGTGAGCAGAGGCCCGCAGCTGGCGTGCTCGCCGGGCGTATGCAGGTTGATCACAGTGCGAATGCCCCGACTGGAACGTTATGATACGTGGACAAAGCGCTCTCACTGTCATTGGCCATGAAGACGTCGGGGTGGTAGGTGAAGCCCGAGCTGGTGAGCAGAGGCCCGCAGCTGGCGTGCTCGCCGGGCGTATGCAGGTTGATCACAGTGCGAATGCCCCGACTGGAACGTTATGATACGTGGACAAAGCGCTCTCACTGTCATTGGCCATGAAGACGTCGGGGTGGTAGGTGAAGCCCGAGCTGGTGAGCAGAGGCCCGCAGCTGGCGTGCTCGCCGGGCGTCTGCAGGTTGATCACAGTGCGAATGTCCCAATTGGAACGTTATGGTACGTGGACAAAGCGCTCTCACTGTCATTGGCCATGAAGACGTCGGGGTGGTAGGTGAAGCCCGAGCTGGTGAGCGGAGGCCCGCAGCTGGCGTGCTCGCCGGGCGTCTGCAGGTTGATCACAGTGCGAATGTCCCAATTGGAACGTTATGGTACGTGGACAAAGCGCTCTCACTGTCATTGACCATGAAGACGTCGGGGTGGTAGGTGAAGCGCGAGCTGGTGAGCGGAGGCCCGCAGCTGGCGTGCTCGCCGGGCGTCTGCAGGTTGATCACAGTGCGAATGTCCCAATTGGAACGTTATGATACGTGGACAAAGCGCTCTCACTGTCATTGGCCATGAAGACGTCGGGGTGGTAGGTGAAGCCCGAGCTGGTGAGCAGAGGCCCGCAGCTGGCGTGCTCGCCGGGCGTCTGCAGGTTGATCACAGTGCGAATGACCCAACTGGAACGTTATCATACGTGGACAATGCGCTCTTACTGTCATTGGCCATGAAGACGTCGGGGTGGTAGGTGAAGCCCGAGCTGGTGAGCAGAGGCCCGCAGCTGGCGTGCTCGCCGGGCGTATGCAGGTTGATCACAGTGCGAATGCCCCGACTGGAACGTTATGATACGTGGACAAAGCGCTCTCACTGTCATTGGCCATGAAGACGTCGGGGTGGTAGGTGAAGCCCGAGCTGGTGAGCAGAGGCCCGCAGCTGGCGTGCTCGCCGGGCGTATGCAGGTTGATCACAGTGCGAATGCCCCGACTGGAACGTTATGATACGTGGACAAAGCGCTCTCACTGTCATTGGCCATGAAGACGTCGGGGTGGTAGGTGAAGCCCGAGCTGGTGAGCAGAGGCCCGCAGCTGGCGTGCTCGCCGGGCGTCTGCAGGTTGATCACAGTGCGAATGCCCCGACTGGAACGTTATGATACGTGGACAAAGCGCTCTCACTGTCATTGGCCATGAAGACGTCGGGGTGGTAGGTGAAGCCCGAGCTGGTGAGCAGAGGCCCGCAGCTGGCGTGCTCGCCGGGCGTCTGCAGGTTGATCACAGTGCGAATGCCCCAACTGGAACGTTATGATACGTGGACAAAGCGCTCTCACTGTCATTGGCCATGAAGACGTCGGGGTGGTAGGTGAAGCCCGAGCTGGTGAGCGGAGGCCCGCAGCTGGCGTGCTCGCCGGGCGTCTGCAGGTTGATCACAGTGCGAATGCCCCAACTGGAACGTTATCCATACGGTACACGATATAATTATTGGCACTGAGGCGATCAATTTTTATGCTGAAGCCTCTCGTCAGACGATCTAAGCCATTTAAAAATTATATTATTGAACGCTAATTCGCATCTTACGGAAAAGAGCCCGGTTTGAAATGCGCATCCCTGGCAACGTAAGCCTCTATCAACCCTTTTTTATGTCCCAATGCTGATCACGGGTCCACTCTCCTAATGAGAGGAGTTTGGCCATAGCCCACCACGCTGGCTAAGTGCGGGTAGACGGGATTTGCACGCCGTTGACTCAGGCACGCAGGTTTTTGTTTGTTACCTACGATGTTCTCGTTCACCGCTAGCAAGTAATAATAGTTTAGAAAATCGCACAAACCAAACCACGTTACAGACGCTCCGGACCTACGATACTTTCGAACCCTGGATAGAAACTTGACAGTGGCGCCCTCTCCAGCGTTCGTCCCTCTCCACTCTTGTGTCGACCTTCTTTGTCTGTTTCTTTGTTTGTTTGTTTGTTTGTTGTTTGACTGTTTTTTGTTTGTTGTTTGTGTCTTGTGAGGCAATCAGGCTTCTGTATGCGCTTTGTGGAGATTTTTTTTTATTGGCTATGCTCTTCGTCAAACCACCGACTATTACTAACCTAGTGTTGACGTAACCTTTGTATATACCTGTGAAACTGTTGTATAATGTTCCTGGCGGCGATGCCGGCGGTGCTGGGGCGCGCCATCGCGAGGATGTCGTCGGTGACCCTGCGGCAGAGAGCGGTGGCTTACATCGCGTGCTGCTCCACAGACTACACCATCGATCGCTGATCTGTGGCGCGCTGGTAACGAGATGACGCAATACTCCGAATTTGACGACCTCCGTGGCGCAGGGGACGCACGCTCGGATTCGAGTGGGAGGTCGCGGGTTCGATTCCCGCCACGGGCCACTTTGGAATTTTATAATTTCTAAATTGGCTCAGGTCTGGTCTGGTGGGAGGCTTTGGCCGTGGCTAGTTACCCACCCTACCAGCAAAGACGTACCGCCAAGCGATTTAGCGTTCCGGTACGATGCTGTGTAGAAACCGTTGGGGTGACTTAACTTACCCCTTCCAAGTTAGTACGTTAAAATCTTCGACTGCATCATATCACTTACCATCAGATGAGATCGCAGTCAAGTAATAACTTGTATAGCATAAAAAAAATACTCGATATCCAATGATAAGGTATTATTTATGGAACTCGAAATGCTCAGGTACCTACTTTGGCCTAACCAAACGCTTATTTACAAAAATAATATCACGTTTTTTGAATTTTTAAGTTATATGCGCTATAGAAAATCTGCATGCCTTAGAGTTTTCTATACTGTTAAGCTGTGCTATTCTACAAAATGAAATAGCTGCCAGACAGCTGCCAACCCGAATATGGCATGCAAAATTGTACTCTATTACAACTGACAAATTCATAGATGCATAGATGTACGCTCGTCGCTGTTTTGCAGAATAGCACGGCAGGAAAAGGTGTTTGAAGCCTACTAATCCATTCTTCCCTTATGATTCCTTATGATTTTTAGAGAACATACGAATGCCAGAACATTGCACACGGCAACCTAGTTGGGCCGCAATTGGGTTGAGATAGAGAAATGTTACATGTATCTTTAATTTAATTATGTAGCGTGTAAGTATTATGTTCTGGTAAGTAGGAACTTAAATAGGTACAATGTTTTATACCGAATGACTATTTTTTAATAAATTTAATTGGCACCACGACCTAACGGACGCTTTACACAAGTCACGCGATTACACTGTTAACTTTTTTTTTGTTTCAATGGCACCTATAGAGAAATAATTTCATGTTATACAAATTAACATAAATTAGAGCAAGTAGGAAACCTATAATTTGTTATACGGTATACCTACGAGTACCTACTAGTACAAATTATTATAATGGTGACCAAAATAAAGGCTAAAACTAAAGTAAAAAACGCTTAGTTAAGGTACAAGTATTAGAAGGCTAGATGATAATAATATTTTACGAGTCATAAGTACGAATGGAAGAGCAAAGTTAGGTTGTTGATGCAGTAAGGTAAATACTTATCTAGATTATACTAGAGTTAGTGAAAGAAAAGTCCACGGGGAAAATCCTAAAAAGTCATTTACTATATTTTTTAAAAAGTTTAAATTCCGTTAAAGTAGTTGTTGGCAGACAAAACCTCACATCACTTAAAACACAGAACAAAACATATACTTACTTGTAAATTGTAGTGCAACTTTCGTCATGGGTTCTTTGATCTTTCTTTCACTGTGACATTGTAAAGCGCACGTAAAGCAATAAAAAAATGTTCCATTTATAAAAACCAATCTGAATTTGGAATACAGCCCCTGTACGGCAGAGTTGCCACTTGCCAGTCATCAGCAATTCGTACTGACAACGCGATCTGCCGCAGAACAGCGCACATTGCGGAGCAGCGGGATTAACCCTTTCACAGTGCTCTGAAGTTCAGTGGGTTGTATATCAGTAATTAAAAATTTACCAATTGGAATACAGCCCCTGTACGGCAGAGTTAACAGTCGTCAGCAACTCGTACTGGCAACGCGATCTGCCGCAGAACAGCGCGCACTGCAGAGCAGCGGGAGTAACCCTTTTACAGTGCTTTGAAGTTCAGTGGGTTGTATATCAGTAATTAAAAACTTACCAATTGGAATACAGTTCCTGTAGTGTGTACAGCAGAGTTGCCAGTCATCGGCAGCTCATACTGGCAATGCGATCCACCGCAAAATAGCGCGCATTGCAGAGTAACCCTTTACAGTCGGCTTACCAATCAGAATACAGCCCCTGCACGGTAGAGTTGCCAGTCGTCGGCCGCTCGTACTGGCAACGCGATTCACCGCAGAACAGCGCGCATTGCAGAGTAACCCTTTACAGTCGGCTTACCAATTAGTATACAGTCCCTGCACGGCAGAGTTGCCATCGTCGGCCGCTTGTACTGGCAACGCGATCCACCGCAGAACAGCGCGCATTGCAGAGTAACCCTTTACAGTCGGCTTACCAATCAGAATACAGTCCCTGCACGGCAGAGTTGCCAGTCGTCGGCCGCTCGTACTGGCAACGCGATCCACCGCAGAACAGCGCGCATTGCAGAGCAGCGGGAGTGCTGATGCGAACCCTTTCACTGAGGGTACTGTAAATCGCTGATGGTGGCCGGTTGATTCGGCGGCGAGATTCTCGACTCCTGAAAAAATTAAAAAGTGTTGGTAAACTGTACATACCTAACTGTAAATAAGATTTGCTACCTCATGTCAAGAACTTCCTTTTAATTGGGTGAAAATCACAATTTATGTAATTAAAACTAACTACCATTACCAGCAGCAGTGTTCACTCAAAGCTATAGCATGGGATTATTAGTCCAGGGGCGGATAACAAATCCGACAAAACATTTGAGATTCCTCTAGTGCTACAAATGTCCATGAGCGGCGGTGACCCACCTACTCGGTTGTACTACTAAATTGTAACGAGAAAATAATATTTTATTTTTAAAAAGTATTCTTAAGTAACGGGCAAAAGCAGCAGGATAAATAATTAAAAGCCTACACCGCTAATGCGTGCATGCCGTGCAGGCAGGCGTGAGGCGGATATATTAACTGCCCGCGCTGATACATAAAATACTATGAAGCTCATTGTCTGTACGTACCTACTCTCTATTTCCGAACACAAGAAACAACAGTTTAGAATAAAAAAAGTAAGACAATTTTGACGAGATTTTATTACTAGCTCGTAACGCTGTCTACCTTATTAAAGTCTATTTCCAAATTCCACTTTCTTGTTTAGAAAATGATAGCGTTGATAATTCTGGAAAATCAATCATGCTGCAGTGCTATTCTACAAAATGTGCATCTCTGAAACAGCAGCCAGACAGCTGCCAAGCCGAAGATGGCATGCAAAATTGTACTCTATTACAACTGACAAATTCATAGATGCAGAGATGCACGCTCGTCGCTATTTTAAGTAAGTATTTTTGCAGAAAGGCACGGCTGTATTTCTGAAAACTATTTTAGACATTTTATTTTATTTAACACTCACGGGAATTCTAGCTTTCTGCGTTACAAACTAGCTTTCCGGGTACGAGCATGTAACTAAATGTACACAAAAGTAAAATTATATGAAGGATAACGTAAAAAATGGAATGCAAGGTGTCGCGTGATATAAAAATAATTTTCATGAAGCTGATTCAAAACGGAAACTCAAACTTAGCTCGAATTTGAAGAAACGAAATGAAAAGAAACTCCTAAATATTTTAACTAAGAATTAAACCCACGTAGGTAATTATTAGCTACAAATTAAATTTTATGAAGAATAATGATTATTATTATTCATATGATTATTTACCTAGACATGAACTAGAAGGAAACACTTTTTTTCCAGAATTTTCCTAAATTCGCGTTTTCTTCAACGAAAAGGACATTACAAACATCGCAATCTAGTCCCAAAGTAAGCAATAGCTTGTGACAACACCCAGACACTTTATAACATTCATGTTCATCACACAAACATTTACCAGTAGTGGGAATCGAACCCACGACCTCCGACGCAGACGGCAGGTTAGCTACCGCTACGCCATTCGGTCGGCAAAAGGTGTTCATCACACCTCTTTCTTTTTTATACTGAACGCTATATTATATTGGGTAAAAAACAACGTTGAACTTTTGTGTATTTTATTAACAGCAGCGTCACCAAAAAAAGTTTATGATGCATGCAAGTAAAATATACTTAAACTGGGTTCCAAAATCTAATATGAAATTAGATTTAGGTTATACAATATTCTTATAGGCTCCGCAATTTTGACGTGACAACGTCTTATAAATTGGTTTGCCGGGTGACACTTCAAGAAACTGCGTTACGCTCCGCTCACGTTATGCGCTCACAATGAGAGCGAGTGAGAGGTACGCGTCCCTTCCACTCGGGCATGGTTAGCCCGCCTAAGAGCGAGAGAGACAGACATACGTTGTCACGTAAAACTTTCGCCCGTATACCGACTTTACAGGCAACCAAATTTTTTTTTTCGTGACAAGACTAATTTCGGCTCTATGTGGCTTGTAAAGTCGACAAGTTTTCATATCGAGGATAGAAACGCTTTGGGCTGATTCTGTATCATTCAGTTGGTTAGTTAGTACTTAGTAGTAAGAAAACAAAGGCAAAAATTATACTTTTGTGTATTTTTTTTGCACAAGTTAGCAACTAGTAAGTATGTTAACATGATATCATGCCACCCAATGTTGGCATGGTGTTTTTCTTAGCTAATGAGGGTAATAAACTAATAAACAGTCGTGCTATTCTGCAAAACAGCGACGAGCGTACATCTATGCATCTATGAATTTTTCAGTTGTAATAGAGTACAATTTTGCATGCCATATTCGGGTTGGCAGCTGTCTGGCAGCTATTTCAGAGATGGACATTTTGTAGAATAGCACAGCTGGACGATAGAGAATCAGCCTACAGATATAGTTTATATTAAAAAAATGCATATCTTGCAAAGAAATGTATGATTTATTTGCCGACGCTACAACGGACCAATACATATTTTATTAATGGTCAAGCCTTAGCAGTTTTGTGGAAGAACCATATCAACCACTATAGGTCGTGTTAATAGGAGTAGGCACACTATACATATTCTACCGTATGCCAAGCATTCCATAGACAAACATGGCTCGACAGAAATGTTCATTAAAAATACATCCAGTTATTTCTTGTGCGAGCTTTTCATTATAATAATACTAGCTGACCAGGCAAACGTTGTTTTGCCCTTGGAGTAGTAAAAAATAGATAAATTGAGATTTAAACTATCCTATCTCTCAAGTTGGATCGAACTGCACACACCATGTGCAGTTCGATCCAACTTGAGAGATAACATTTTATTATAATCGGTTAAGTGGTTTAGGAGTCCATTGAGGACAAACATTGTGACACGAGATTATAAACTCGCCGGCATATTTAGCGGAACATAAAAAAAAGGTTTGATATCAGTATCATATAAAGTTGCTGGCTGGTTTATACGTTATTTAATTTAAGAAGAAATATTTTCAAATAAAGAAAACAACTGAACATCACATTTTATGCAATTGTTTTAATTTTATTCAAATACACCTTATCTGGAGCGAACTTCGAGTATTTCTTCCTTCTGAGTTTGATTTAAAACTTCATTTAAATACTGTTTTTTGTTAGTTTTTTTAATCGCGTATCTTTCTGGAGTTGATGACTGAATTATGCCTGACTTAGCCCCAACGGAGATTGCCAGGGCACTCGAAATGCGAAGAAATGGTCTAACCTACAGAGTGATATCCAGAGATCTTCGTCGACCAGTTTCAACGATCCATCGCAGTATCCAACGGTTCAGGGAGACCGGTACTTATGTGAGAAGAGCAGGACAAGGCAGAAAAAGACGCACTTCGAGTAGGGATGATCGTTTCATTCGGCTTCGTGTACGTAGGAACCCCCGTTTGACGGCCGTCCAAGCCCAACATGAGTTAGAAGCAGTGCGGGGTGTAACCGTAAGTGAGCGTACGGTACAAAGAAGAAGGCTCGAAGAAGCTGGTTTGGGTTCATTTGTGCCCGCCAAGGCTCCAAGGCTCGAGGTAAATCATCGTAGAAACAGTTTAACTTTTGCTCAGGAACATCGACTTTGGAAAGCGGACCAATGGAGTAAGGTATTGTTTAGTGATGAGTGCAGAATTCTCTTAAATCAAATTGACGGCAGGCAAAGAATATACAGACGCAAAGGAGAACGATACATTCAGACAAATTTTGAAACTACAGTTGCATACGGTGGTGGATCAATAATGGTTTGGGCGGGCATTTGTTTGGGAGCTCGTACAGACTTGGTAGTTATTGACAGAGGGAGTCTGACTGCAGACCACTATATCAGAGAAGTTTTAGAAGAAAATGTCGTACCGTTTGCCCCATATATCGGTGACGATTTTGTTTTTATGCAGGATAATGCTCTGCCGCATACCGCTCGGGTAACTCAAGTGATATGAATATCACTGTTATGGAGTGGCCGGCGAGATCACCGGATATGAACCCAATAGAGCACGTTTGGGACTTGCTGAAAAGAAAAGTTAAGTCCAGAATTCCAGCTCCTGCCAACGTGGGAGAACTGCGAATCGCCGTAGTTGAGGAATGGCGGAGACTATCCCAGGAGACCATCGATTACATCATTCTCAGTATGCCTAGACGGGTAGAAACTTTAATAAGAGCACGTGGAGGAAATACGCGATATTAATCACCATTTTTCTAATTTAATTCATTGTAATTTTAATATTAAATTTCACTTTTCCAGGTTACATGAAAAGTTCAAAAATGTACCATTTTTCACAAATAGCCTTTACTCGCAAAATCTGTTCTTAATGTGATCTCATTTTAAGTAAAAACAAATGAAACTTTAAATAACAAAAGAAGTGTAGTAAGTAGATTTTAAAATAAAACCATATTTTTTTAATTATGGACCTTTTTTTTATGTTCCGCTAAATATGCCGGCGAGTTTATATTAAGATTATTTTGTCGGCGTTAGAAAACGTAGTGACTACTGCGCGACAAGTACCTAATATAACCTCTCTCAATCCCTTTTACGAGTCCCACTGGTGGGCATGGGTAGCCTCTCAGAAGAAGAGGGGTTTAACCATAGATCGGCACCCCATATTTACTTTATTTTGTTTTTAGTATTTGTTGATAAAGCGGCAACAGGAATACACCATCTGTGAAAATTTCAACTGTCCTAACTACATGACTCATGAGATACAGCCTGGTGACAGACGGACGGACAGCGGAGCCTTAGTAACAGGGTCCCGATTTATCTTTTGGATACGGAATTCTAAAAATGAATGTTCTAACTTTTTGTGCTATACAATATGAACTTACGTTTTCATTTCAGACTAACTGCTACGCCGTAGCAAAACATTTGCTCATATTATAGTGTTTATTTATTATTAGTAATAATACAATTTATTATTCGATAACTTCTATGTATCCTGTAGCAGTAGATAATATTTAAGATTTTTTCGCAAACTACTTTTTCTAAATTAATGGCGGAACTTTAAAAACATGTTTTAGCTGCTACGCCGTAGACGCTATCTATCACTATACTATCCTCCCCCCTTATCTCCAAAGTTTCTCAATTAGAAAATATGAAAGAATTTGTGGTGATTAGGATTAGGGATTATTGTATAAGAAAAAATAATATTAACTACCTATATACCTACTTTAACTATACTTTTTTTTAACATTAACAATAAATCTCATGAAAAATAAAGTTAAGTTTTCGGTTCGGAAAAAAATTGATTCTTATAGTTTTACTTTTGCTAATGTAGTACAGAACCCTCGGTGCGCGAGTCAGACTCGCACTTGGCCGGTTTCTAATTACTGTAATTGTAGTTTTTGATTAATTTATATCATTCTAATATTGAATGCCATTAAACTGATAATTAGGATAAGTACCAATGCCATTAAATAAGATCTACCTACCAATTTTATAACAAAACTCGTAAATAAAAGATGAATTGAATTAAATTGAAAATTTCACGTAGTAGTAGTACACGAAATCTAAAAATATACCGACGAGGCTGTCATGAATTTCACTGGGGTTGAGAACATTAATTATACATACACCTGTAGTCTTGGGGTGGTAAATGCCACGCGGCTATGCCTCGTGTCAAATAAAAAGTGCAATATAGATCCTTTGAAATATAAAGACTTTATATATTTTTTTCGTAATTATGTATAGTGAAGCCTGAAATAAATTAAATTTCTTCTTAATTAACTTTCTATCGAGAACTTTCAATTGAGTAAATTTCATCGTGTTTCGGCTTCTGAGCGTTAGAAGAAAGTTATAGTTTTCAAATACGTAATCTCCAACGAGGTTTCTGCACTTGCGCCGTTTAAGAGTCTTTGCTGATGCAGCAGAGACTCTCAAACCCACACCCGCAGTTGGAAGCATATAGTGCATAGGAATTAGGAAGATGGGATGGCGCAAGTCGCGTCCCACACTGAACTACAAACACTACTCCTACATGAACTGATTCTCTGATTCCGTAGCCTGGTTGCGTAAGAAAAACGTATTCATCGTTATCGTAATCCTAGCGATTAGTTTAGTTTATTTAGATTAGACAGAATTAGTTAACGATTACGATAACGATGAATACGTTTTTCTTATACTGAGATAACAAAAAAAAATTAAGTAATTCCGGCGGGAATAAAACTGCTTCACGAAACTTCTCGACATCGCGTGTCACATTTCTACGTGGTTTGCGGGAGGAAAAAGTACCTACACCTGTGGCTGCGTGAGTCGCCGTGACCCGCGGGTAAATACCACGCACCCATTATCATTAGCGCGCACTGGGGCACCTTGTACAAGAGTAGATTGACGGACACGGCCTCTGAAATAAACTACTATTGTTTATAATAATTATTTTGTTTTTCACGGCCTAATGCCAAGAGGAAACGCGGAGCGGAGAGGAGATGTGAGCTGTGCGTGACGGGGATATGACCTTCAATAGAGGTTCAAGAGGCTGCCATTGACTTCAAAAGTGCGGCATAAAATACTCATCCCAAGTTGACAAACCCGAGCCGTCGCTACACAATTTTTCACGCACACTAGCATCCGCGCACCATACTTTGAAATCGACATATGACACACTCACAAGAAAAAGTTGCCGCACACACGGAGTTGTCGTTGTTAGGAAGGGCTCTATTTAGCAGGAGCGCGAACGACGACCTATTATAAATCTATGCGTTAATCATTATCGCTGACATTCGGCTGTCAATCTTAATCTTAATATATATAAATCTCGTGTCACAATGTTTGTCCTCAATGGACTCCTAAACTACTGAACCGATTTAGTTCAAACTTCGTGAATATCTGTCATTTGGTCCAACTTAAAAGATAGAATAGTTTTTATCCCACGTGGACGAAGTCGCGGGCATCAGCTAGTATACCTACTTATATAAATCTCGTGTCACAATGTTTGTCCTCAATGGACTCCTAAACTACTGAAGGAACCGATTTAGTTCAAACTTCGTGAATATCTGTCATTTGGTCCAACTTAAAAGATAGAATAGTTTTTATCCCACGTGGACGAAGTCGCGGGCATCAGCTAGTAGCTATATAGAATTTTATTCGTTTGTGCGATGCGGAATTCGTACAAAAACCTACAGACCGCTCTACGTCCGCTCTGCCGCGTTACCATAGCTCGCTCGCAGCACAAAATTATAAAGAAAAGTGAGATTCGTCACGCGAAATTTTAGTTTATATAGAGTAAGACTTTTTTGACGACCTCCCTGGCGCAGTTGCCCATACTTGCCCATATCAAATACAGGACTTCGCACATTTCAATGTCATATGACGAAGTGCATTGCGCTCTTTAATCTTTATCCTGAGACATTTTAGTTTTTCTACGTCACCAAGCTTCGTAATTTCTTCCAGCTAGTATAGGTACCTACTAAGTATAGAAATACTACGCAACCACTATATTTCACGACAGAATTTGAAGTGGCTGCTACACGCAATGCAACGTGACAATCTAAAATTTCCCACTGGTCTTTATGGCATCTATTAGGCCGTAAAGCACAAATTATTTAATGTCCTCGAGCTGGTGGCTACAAAGCACTCGTTAAAAATATGGGGAGCATAAAGATAAAATCAACCCGGACTTAGGGGTTTCCCAATTAATATTATTTTTACTTATAGCGGCGTTTGGAGTTTTAAAAAATGACTTGAAGATTTTGGTTTGTCTGGAAGTTTTTGTCAGGGCTAAACTAGAAGCTAGAAGTATGACTTTTTGTAAAAAAATATAAAGAAGAACGAATGTGAAAAAATAAAGGAACAGGAGTTTTCAACTAGTTAATTAGGTATATTAGCTGCCGGCGTCAGAACGCTGACAGCACCACTCGAGTGCATCTCCGCTCTGCATCGCTGCTTGCTCGCTTGCGGCACAAAATTATAGAGAGAAATGAGACACCTTTCCTCTTCGCTTGTTCCATCTCCACCGTAGCTAAGCAGAGAAGAGATGTGGAAATAACGAAATCAGCTGTGCTATTTTACAAAATGTCCATCTCTGAAATAGCTGCCAGACAGCTGCCAACCCGAATATGGCATGCAAAATTGTACTCTATTACAACTGACAAATTCATATCTAGATGTACGCTCGTCGCTGTTTTGCAGAATAGCACGGCTGATTGGTTATTCAAACAAAACACGTTTCTTTTCCTCTTCGCTTTGGTGGATACTGGGCCTAAACTTATTTATATTTACGTACACTTTGCTTGGTTTGGTAACCCAAAAACCTACCTAGCCTTGCCGTTGCATCCGGTTTCGGGCGCCACTCGGCCGAAGCGCCGCCTGCAGGCTCGGGCTGCGCGCGCGCACCACAGCCGCTCCCAAAATGGCCGCCTGTCCTCAAGCTCAACCACCTCCTCCGATGTGTCACTTTGTGGAGCGCCGTTCATTATTCACTGGCTATTATCCTTCATTCACTGTGCCTAATAGTAGTCAGTCTCACACAAGTAATTTATAATAATCAGTACCTGGATGACCGAGCTTCGCTCGGTTTTTTTTGTAAATTGTAATTTGGAGTAGAAACTATATTTAAATATGAATTACATAGGTACTAATGTAATGATGAAATATGAAAAAATATTTTTCGATCTTATCGACATAATAATAAAAAAAAATATGAACTCGTAAGTATGGTTAAGGGGAAATCAACGACTCTGCCCGCGAAATTCAAAATTTTCATTGTTTTTTTGCAATTTGTTCGCTAATTACGCATTTGTGAGAATGGCAGTAACGTCTTTGCATGATTATATCAAAATCTTTGCATAAAAATGTTCTAGGAAATTAGTCCGAGTATCGAGTGAGTAACTCGCAAATCTCGGACTAATTTCTTTAACTCGACACTTTCGAGCAGAGATTTTTATATAAATACGTAAAGAAGATATTGGGATTATCGCAATTTGACTGCCATAAGCCTATTATGTCTTATTAGGTTAAAAATCGCGAAAAACCACAAAAAAAATGAATTTCGCGAGCACACCCGTGGTGTGCTCCTTAAATAAAAATCACGAGTGTAATTAGTTTAATATTTATATATTATACTAATACTTTATTTTTAGGGTTCCATACCAATTTGGTAAAAATGGAACCCTTATGGTGAGACTTTCTCCGTCCGTCCGTCCGTCTGTCACACTCGATTATTTCAGTAACTATCAAAGCTATCGACTTGAAATTTGGAATAGTTATAGGTAATAGTGACGCGACGTCATAACAATCGTAAAAATTTGAAAATTATTTTTATTTTTATATAAAAAGGGGGGAAAACCGGACCTTCGATTTTTCAAAATGAGATAACAATATTGAGTGGGGTATCATATGAAAGGGCGTTACTTGTGTAGTCTTAAACCGATTTTTATTTATTTTTATATCCGATAGTTTTTGATTTATTGAGCAAACTGTTGAAAAAAATACCCCCCCCCCTTATCTCCGAAATTTACCAATCGAAAAATCTGAAATAATTATGATCAAAAGAAGTTAATGTATATTTTACAGGAAAAATAAAATCAACTCACTGACTAATATACTTTTTTTGATAATAACAATAATCCACCAAAAACAAAGTTACGTTTGCGGTTTGCCAACAAAAGTTTTACATGTAAATTTTACTCGTAAATTCATGAATAAAAGTGATTCTTTCAATGTTTTACTTCTTTTATGGTATGGAACCCTCGGTGCGCGAGTCCGACTCGCACTTGGCCGGTTTTTTACATTACATCAACCAATTACGTAAGTTATTTTATTTCGAGTGCTTAAAATTATCGCTGCCAACGGGATTTGAACCCGTACCCCCTAGCTATCACAGCTGAGTGCCCTGCCAATTGTGCCATGGATTATCTTGCTCTGTGGATGGCACGATAATTTTGATATTGGGAAACTACGATTAAAAACCAATTTCAAAGGCCCATTATTTCGAATGGAGCTAGCTTTGAACGAGAGAATACCACCTTGCCCCTTTTAATGTTGTGCCCGCAAAACTCATTGCCATAAACTTACGATGTATAATTATTAGCCCACTATATCATAGCTGGGCACCGTTAATCAAATACTTAACTTCGTTAATCGTTAATCCGTTACAAAATAAGTAAGCTTCGTTAAACGTTAAAGCGTTACTTTGCGGAAGAATTAACGCAAGTTAACGTTAATCGTTAATCCGTTAATATACCTACCTATGTAAAATTGCCTTTTTATATCGTTGCGTTACTGAATTAATAAAACCTGTTGAAGTTAGTTAAAAGTTAAACCGTTAATCAAAATGTTAACTTCGTAAATTAACGATTAACGGATTAACGAGTTAATGCCCAGCTATGCCCACTATTAGCAAAAACTAAATAAAATTTGAATTTTCCCGCCCAATTCGTTGACTCCATAAAAAAATTAGTATTAAGTACTTCTCGTCAATAGATGTCAGCAGAAAGAGTCATATTTATTGTGTCGTTAAAACAGTTGGATGCCTGTGCCATTATAATAGTATTGCTATTGGCCAATAGATGTCACGTTGTTTCCTAGTTTTCAATATATCGAGAAACATTATGAGGTAAATGAGTATTGTTGAGCAGAGTTTTGATTACAAATATGAGATGCATAAATGTTGTGTATAAACTATATAAACTTAGGATGTATAAGCCCACTAAACCAGAAAACTAAATAAAATTTGAATTTTCGCGCCCAGTTCGTTGACTCCATAAAAAAAATAATATAACTTCTCGCCAATAGATGTCGGGAGAAGTCATATTTTACCTTTAGCATTATAATATTATTCTCGTTAAAACAAATGCCAGCCGCGGTCATTAAAATTCGTTTCACTATTCGCTAATAGATGTCTTGTAGTTTCCCAGATTTCAAGCCATCGGGAAAAAATATGAAGTAAATGATTATACTTGGTTGATCAAGCTTTGCTTGGTAATATCACAGCCACTCACCAATAGATGGCAGCAGAAAATTACTGTAATAGTTTAACTTTTTGCCAATAGATGTCAGGAATAGAGTAACATTTTTTTTATTGGTAAATACGACATTTAAAAAAAATGAATCCTAGCTAGATCGATTTATCGCCCCCAAAACCCCTTGTATACTAAATTTCATGAAAATCGGTGCAGCCGTTTCCGAGATCCAGATTATATAGAAATATACATATATACAAGAATTGCTCGTTTAAAGGTTTACTGTAATAGTTTAACTTTTTGCCAATAGATGTCAGGAATAGAGTAACATTTTTTTTATTGGTAAATACGACATTTAAAAAAAATGAATCCTAGCTAGATCGATTTATCGCCCCCAAAACCCCTTGTATACTAAATTTCATGAAAATCGGTGCAGCCGTTTCCGAGATCCAGATTATATAGAAATATACATATATACAACAATTGCTCGTTTAAAGGTATAGGATATAATGCTAAAGGTAAAATATGACTTCTCCCGACATCTATTGGCGAGAAGTTATATTATTTTTTTTATGGAGTCAACGAACTGGGCGCGAAAATTCAAATTTTATTTAGTTTTCTGGTTTAGTGGGCTTATACATCCTAAGTTTATATAGTTTATACACAACATTTATGCATCTCATATTTGTAATCAAAACTCTGCTCAACAATACTCATTTACCTCATAATGTTTCTCGATATATTGAAAACTAGGAAACAACGTGACATCTATTGGCCAATAGCAATACTATTATAATGGCACAGGCATCCAACTGTTTTAACGACACAATAAATATGACTCTTTCTGCTGACATCTATTGACGAGAAGTACTTAATACTAATTTTTTTATGGAGTCAACGAATTGGGCGGGAAAATTCAAATTTTATTTAGTTTTTGCTAATAGTGGGCATAGCTGGGCATTAACTCGTTAATCCGTTAATCGTTAATTTACGAAGTTAACATTTTGATTAACGGTTTAACTTTTAACTAACTTCAACAGGTTTTATTAATTCAGTAACGCAACGATATAAAAAGGCAATTTTACATAGGTAGGTATATTAACGGATTAACGATTAACGTTAACTTGCGTTAATTCTTCCGCAAAGTAACGCTTTAACGTTTAACGAAGCTTACTTATTTTGTAACGGATTAACGATTAACGAAGTTAAGTATTTGATTAACGGTGCCCAGCTATGATATAGTGGGCTAATAATTATACATCGTAAGTTTATGGCAATGAGTTTTGCGGGCACAACATTAAAAGGGGCAAGGTGGTATTCTCTCGTTCAAAGCTAGCTCCATTCGAAATAATGGGCCTTTGAAATTGGTTTTTAATCGTAGTTTCCCAATATCAAAATTATCGTGCCATCCACAGAGCAAGATAATCCATGGCACAATTGGCAGGGCACTCAGCTGTGATAGCTAGGGGGTACGGGTTCAAATCCCGTTGGCAGCGATAATTTTAAGCACTCGAAATAAAATAACTTACGTAATTGGTTGATGTAATGTAAAAAACCGGCCAAGTGCGAGTCGGACTCGCGCACCGAGGGTTCCATACCATAAAAGAAGTAAAACATTGAAAGAATCACTTTTATTCATGAATTTACGAGTAAAATTTACATGTAAAACTTTTGTTGGCAAACCGCAAACGTAACTTTGTTTTTGGTGGATTATTGTTATTATCAAAAAAAGTATATTAGTCAGTGAGTTGATTTTATTTTTCCTGTAAAATATACATTAACTTCTTTTGATCATAATTATTTCAGATTTTTCGATTGGTAAATTTCGGAGATAAGGGGGGAACGGTATTTTTTTCAACAGTTTGCTCAATAAATCAAAAACTATCGGATATAAAAATAAATAAAAATCGGTTTAAGACTACACAAGTAACGCCCTTTCATATGATACCCCACTCAATATTGTTATCTCATTTTGAAAAATCGAAGGTCCGGTTTTCCCCCCTTTTTATATAAAAATAAAAATAATTTTCAAATTTTTACGATTGTTATGACGTCGCGTCACTATTACCTATAACTATTCCAAATTTCAAGTCGATAGCTTTGATAGTTACTGAAATAATCGAGTGTGACAGACGGACGGACGGACGGACGGACGGACGGACGGACGGACGGACGGAGAAAGTCTCACCATAAGGGTTCCATTTTTACCAAATTGGTATGGAACCCTAAAAATAAAGTATTAGTATAATATAATAGATGTCTTGTAGTTTCCCAGATTTCAAGCCATCGGGAAAAAATATGAAGTAAATGATTATACTTGGTTGATCAAGCTTTGCTTGGTAATATCACAGCCACTCACCAATAGATGGCAGCAGAAAATTACTGTAATAGTTTAACTTTTTGCCAATAGATGTCAGGAATAGAGTAACATTTTTTTTATTGGTAAATACGACATTTAAAAAAAATGAATCCTAGCTAGATCGATTTATCGCCCCCAAAACCCCTTGTATACTAAATTTCATGAAAATCGGTGCAGCCGTTTCCGAGATCCAGATTATATAGAAATATACATATATACAAGAATTGCTCGTTTAAAGGTTTATACTGTAATAGTTTAACTTTTTGCCAATAGATGTCAGGAATAGAGTAACATTTTTTTTATTGGTAAATACGACATTTAAAAAAAATGAATCCTAGCTAGATCGATTTATCGCCCCCAAAACCCCTTGTATACTAAAGAACAATGGCGTGGGCCCATACATCGCTTTCGCTCACGTTACGCTATTGCAACTATAAATGAAAAAATATTTTTTTGGTTGGGCCTGCAAGCCTGAACTCAATGCTAAAAGATTTTTCTTACAAAAAAGTGGAGAAAAATTGATATTTATTTTCAAAATATTGTATCTGAGTATTATAACAACTGCGACCTCCGCCATGAAGCATCTGAGAGCATAGACAATACACTATATACTCTTTGATAAATATTTGTCACTTGTCCCAGAATTTGTCACTGTCGACAGTTGAGACCATGTAGCCATCATGTAGCTGTCAGACAATGTTGCGAGATGCCGGAATTAAAAAACTCCAATCGACTGAAAGAAAAAACTAATTGAGTTAATAAATTAATATTGAATTACAAGGGTATTTCGGAAACGCTAAACTACCAAGACAAAATATCCTCAAAATAATCGGTTGTAATAGATTTCAGTATTAGTAATAGGTGAAGTTTTCTGACAAATAATCACAAATATTCAAACAGTTTATTTAAGTGAGACTGGTCCACACGGAAAAATAATATTCAGTTTTACTCCAACGCAATGGAAAACCCTAAATTAATTTAATCTTTTTATGTAAATATATTCGAGTAAAATAAAATGCAAAAAAAGAACGATTGAAATCGGCACAGTTATTATTGTCTTGTATTCTAAATTCTGATCTAAGAATTAACGTAGTACTTGAAAATAGGTTTATCTTTAGTATAGTTTGTTACATGTTGTTCTCGTACAAAAGTGGACCGATCGTCAAAAAGATGTAGTATAAAAGTGGAAAAGTTTTGCATCCGGCAACACTAGCTGTCAGGAATGTGGAAACGGAACCTATCAGTAATCAATTGAATTTCTTTAAATATTTTATTTTTTGACCCGTCCTTTACAATAACTGGTGATACCTTGAAAAAATTCAGTTATTTACTAGAATCGTCTTGTAATAAATGTTACATTTAGACGCTAAACTTTGTTTGTGTACATTTCTGCCCATGTTCTTTCATGAAAATCGGTGCAGCCGTTTCCGAGATCCAGATTATATAGAAATATACATATATACAACAATTGCTCGTTTAAAGGTATAGGATAGTCGTCATACTCCGGGAAGATTTCCTAACTGTAGGCATAATATTTAGGGCATTTAAATAGGATCTAATCTTCATACAACTAAGGGGTAGGTAGGTTCCACCCGCCCCACATTGGACGATATTTCGAAATAGCTGTACGGGTTTTTTCAAAAAACCCAAAAACTCGTTTAAGCAAAAAAGCACAAAACTTTTTTGCTTAAACGAGTTCTAGCAATCTCATTCAAGTCAATCAAATAAAAAAATCCTGCAATTAGCTTCTGTAATTTCAAAAAGAAAAAATACGCATAACACTGAAAATCTAGACACTTATCTAATTCTTATTAGGGTACTTGGTGCCAATAGGTACCAAGCTTACTTTATCATTTTTTGTTAAAAGTTTTATATCTTTTTTAACTTTTTGTGTTACTAACGGGCACATCATAATATACTCGTATTTTTATATCATTATTTTAGGAAGCCTACTCGTATAAGAAGGAATCTAATTTAATCTGATGAACTATTCTCAAAATCAAAATTAAATTATTCACAACTTTGCCTCAAGTAAAAAATGTCGTTTGTTTCTAGTAACGTTTAATTAGTTTTTCTGTTAACATAATCGTTAACACGCGATGTTCTAGCCGCGTTCATTTTAACGGTTGTAGCCGAAACAGCCTGCGACTAGGCCGAGAACAGACTCGCAACTGCCTTACTTCTATGAAACCGAAGTGCCAGCCAGAGAAGTATCGACTATACAAACGAGGAACCGAGAAAATATAATTAAGGGTTGCTACTTATTCTACGTGACTTCTATTGGTTCCACTTCTTACTGAGTCTATTACGTACCTAGGTAGCTTGTGGGTTGAAGTTTTATTTACACTCTACAAGTTAGTACTTCACTGTGATCTCACCAGGGGCCGTACCACCAACTCTTATAGCAGTATTAGGTATTGTATTGTTGTTTTTGTATTTTCATAAAATATTTTAAAACAATATTACAATAATACTGCTATAAGAGTTGGTGGTACGGCCCCTGCAGTGCTATTCTACAAAATGTCCATCTCTGAAACAGCTGCCAGACAGCTGCCAAGCCGAAGATGACATGCAAAATTGTACTCTATTACAACTGACAAATTCATTGATGCATAGATTTTACGCTCGTCGCTGCTTTAAGTATTTTTGCAGAATAGCACGGCTGATGTGGGCATCTGATAGTTAAGTGGCAATACTAATACGAACTTGGAAGGGATGGGAAGGGATAAATGGTTACTACACGGCATCGCGCTGGAACGATAAATCTTATGGTGGTGCATCTTTGCTGGTAGCTAGGGTATTTTGTGGCTAGTAGATTTTTTAAGCTCTACAAGTTGGTACTTGACTGTAACCTCATCTGATGGTAAGTGACAATGCAGCCGAAGATATTATCGTACTTACTTGAAAGAGATATATCACTTAGCGAAGCGTTTTTGTTAGTAGGGTGGTAACTAGCCGCGTTACCACCCTACTAACAAAAACGCTCAATAGGTGGTAACGCGGCTAGTTACCACCATGGATGTAACATAAAGGATGAGCACTTAGTGACGTCACGCATATATTTTTAGGCTCCGCCCTGAAACCTCTTTTTATTTGTCAAAACAGTAAAATGGCGCTAATAATGTATGCGACCGACAACGGTACCGAAATATATGAAGCGCGACGCCATATTTGAGAAATTTTTGGCTTCAACATACCTACGTCACATCTTTCCCGTCCTCTTAGCGCAGCGTATTTCGTCATTAGTTACCACCCTATTGAGCCAATTTGATCATTATACAATTCTACAGTCGAAGCCGCTTAAAGCTTTAATTATTAAAGTTTTGCTCGCTTGTATTTATAATAATAATTTTATCGGGTTGTTATACAGTATTAATTAATTTGATTTGAATTCCACTCATAAAATGACATCTTCATAAAATTGAATGCTTAGCAGAAGTATATAGCTAACATTTTTATAAGTAGAAAGTATTTTAATTCGTAGAAAAAAAGGCTGGGATATTACACTTCTACTAAAATTGATAGAGAAATAATAAGTGTAACTTCAAAAAGTGCCTTCGAACCGTAATAAAGTCTACATTTGCTACGATGCTACGCCGTAGAATAGAGACTAGAGTTCGTTAAATTCAAAACAAAGTTATATCTTTACATTTTATTGTTGCTATTGAACTAGTAGATATAAATATAAAGGATACAAGATCATATTATCTGAGTTTATTAGTCTAAATATAAAATTCT
This sequence comes from Coenonympha glycerion, assembly GCA_963855885.1. Classification (NCBI taxonomy): domain Eukaryota; kingdom Metazoa; phylum Arthropoda; class Insecta; order Lepidoptera; family Nymphalidae; genus Coenonympha; species Coenonympha glycerion. The sequence continues at coordinate 4,432,588 of OY979631.1, forward strand.
TAAAAATAATAATATGCCTATTACTGATACATGGACGTAGGACTTTTAGCGAATTCATGTTTAGCGAGATTCGATCCGCATTTTTTCTACGTGCATGTAAAGTTGCCGGCATGTAACTTGGCAAGAGACGTTCAATGCGTAGAAGATGTGTAATACAAAATTCACGAAAAAAGTGTCCCGAGAAAACCTATATAATGGTACATGAGTATTTTTTATAAACAAACTAAAACATTTTAATTTATGTCTTAAACCATAACTATACAGTATACAGCCTAATTTTCAATCACGAGACTGAAGTGCGATTGTATGTCTTTTCGCGTTTTGTAATTTTTGTATGTCATTCGGTTCGGAAACTTTTTAGCGCTGACCCCAAATCCTTAGTTTATAAATCAATGTTTTTGGGTCTATTTGGTTACAGCGCGGGGCGCAGGTAACGGGGTGACAAGATACGAGTGTGCTATATTGGTTCATGGTTGAACAGTTAACTGTTGTCCAATTACACACTTGCAAATAAACTTGCTCTGATTGTTTTTTGTTATTCTTACTAGTTCCTGCTATTGCTTTTGGTTGATTATTATTTATAGTTATTTGTAAAGCCACGTACAGAATATACCGTTTTGAAGAGACAAGTCAGAAAAATGGTTTCGATGTGTACTCTGACAGTTTGACGTATAAGTAGTTAATGTAGAAATTCTTAGAGACACCGGGAATAAAAGAAACCATTTTTTTTGCACGAAGTACAATGCGCAGATTTGCCCCCACCACGCCAAAAAATTGCCAAGTTACATGCTGGCAACTGTATAATTTATTAATGAGTTAGTATATTTTTATGTAAAGCAGTGAGGCTGCCTAAGCCCTGGAGCACTTCATCCTGCCGGTGGCGCGGTCTTGCTTGCACGTCTCGAAGGGACTACACTTCTGGTTGCCGCAGTATATGCCTGCTCCGCCGCTCGCTGCAATGTAACATTAGTTATCAGTACAAAAACAACTTGCGAAAAAAAAGAAATAAGGCGAGTCCATCCGTTAGATTGTTGTCTTCACTAAAAATACAATTCTCGCAATTGTCGACCAACATGGCGTTTTGAAATACATTCAATTTTACGCTCTGGGTCCAATAGTCTTCAAATTAATTTGTTAATGTTTGCAAAAACATATTTGATTGGAGCGGAATCGAACCCGAGTGCGAAGCGATAGTTTTATCATGTACACTACATTTTACATTTACAGATTATAATATGCAGATATACCTATCGGTTTCGGTAAGGGCACGTTCCCACTATGTCGTAATGATTAATTTATCGTTGGACGACTGTCGTCTCTAGCTGTTCCCATTAATACGATTGTTTGTCGTCAATTTTTTAGGGTTCCATACAAAAATGGTAAAAATGGAACCCTTACGGTGAGACTTTCTCCGTCCGTCCATCCGTCCGTCCGTCTGTCGATTATTTATCGTTTAGCTATCGCATCTAGCTTTTCGACGTTTTATCATTTAATAAAGTATTGGGTACGATAGATTTGCGGTCACGATTTAGTCGTAATGATTTTTTATCGTTGTACGACTGTCGTGCTGAACGTTCCCACTGTTATGACAATCTGTCGTCACTGCAAAAAATGTTGTGGACGACAGTAAATCGTGTCGTTCTATGTGCGAACACCTCCATTTAAACGAATAAGCCACGACACTTAAAACTACACGATTATCTGTCGTCACGAAAAAGTGGAAACGCGTCCTTACAGTGTCGCGGATTCAAGTGCTTTTCCATCTTAAAAGTTTACATTTAAAAAACTCACACTGGCCTTTGTCTTTGCCGCTGTTGCCGCCGCCGTACGCGTTCACGTCGACGCAGGACTTGGAGTTGCAGCTGTTGGGGCAGCACTGCTTGCCGTTGCTGCAGTCGTAGGTCTGGATGCACTTGGGAGTGCACCCCTGCACCTTGGAGGCGAGGGGACAGCTGCCTCCTGGAAGCAGAATGGGTTTGTTGTTGAAAGGTGTTTCGGCCCTAGCCGCCCATTTTATTTCGTTTCTCTCAAATATTAGACTAACTATAGACACATTGTAGGTTTATGACAATGAATTCATGCATCTACATGTTTTTAATAGAAACTGCTCGAAAATTCCCACTCAAACGAATTCATTGGTTCCCGAAAGATAATCGTTTGGAGTTTCCCAGATTTCGAGCTATCGGGAACCAATATGAAGCCTAAATGAGTATTGTTGAGCAGAGTTTTTATTTCAAACAATATGTAGATGCATGCAAAAAACTAAGTTAGTTATCAAAAATCTGTTTTAAGCGTTTTTGGATTTTATTATTGTAGTAAGGAACTTTATAAGTAGAGCTCACTCTCAAGTCTCTCTCTCATCAGTTAGTTACTACTTATTGGAAGGCCTCTAATCGTTGCTGCAGTGCTATTCTACAAAATGTCCATCTCTGAAACAGCTGCCAGACAGCTGCCAAGCCGAAGATGGCATGCAAAACTACTCTATTACAACTGACAAATTCATAGATGCATAGATGTACGCTCGTCGCTGCTTTAAGTATTTTTGCAGAAAAGCACGGCAGGTTCATATAACTTACCAGCTTCTGTGTAGTTGATGATGAATAAAACGGCGAAAGCGCTCAACAGTATTGTCATGGAACCTGGAAATATAGGCGAAATAAATTAGGTAATAACTTAGGTACTCTACACCAGTTATCATAAAAGCCTGCAGATAATAATTCAGACAAGTGAGTATGCACATGCAGTCATAGCAAGTGATAGTGACCAATTCTTCAGGATATTTCACCGCGGTTTGCCTCTTTTGGATGACGAATCAGCTGTTAAACATGAGCATGACGTGTACGATAGTACCTACTACCTAGGTTTACTAATAATTATTCGCGATGTTTGTTAATATCTGGGCAAAACTTACTCATTGCGAGGTCAATCCGGTAAGGGTATCAATAATTATTATTATTGTAGATAAATTGTAATACATAATAATAATTATTATGTATAACAAAATATAATACAGTAATCATAATATTATGCTCTCGAAATACGGTTTATAAATATAAAATTGAAGCAATGATATTGTAGAACCTAAACATGGTTCCATCTTCGTCCTCAGGATCGTTTTAAATTCCATTGCATTTACGATTGTGTCTCCTACTATAAGTTGTAGGTTCACTAAGTTGAAGGTCATTTCAGAAGCTATCATTATCACGGCAAAATTGCCTACTGGCCTCCACAAAGAGGTCAAAATAAATATAAGTATATAAATATAAACATACAAATCACATAAAACTATTTATATTCTCTAGCGAGAGATACAAATACGTCCACAGAAATAACTACCTCCCAGGATTTAGGACAATCGATAACAAACTCAGTTGGTATTAACACAAGGTTGACGTTGTTAATGATTGTTATTTAGTTTACCTAAATACCACCTGCAATAATAATTATCTTAAAGATATAGTACCTACGTATCTAGAATAATAGAGCATGCCCCTTATTATCTACGAGTACCTAACCTAAGAGTAAATGTGTACGTAATTATGTGCCATAGGAATTGTGTTCATCAAGTCTGCATTATATATTTTAGACGCTCTATAGTCAAACTCTATACTATAAAGCCTCTTAGCTTTTTAGTATCCTTAGGTATTACTAAAACGCCTAATGAAAGATTATTTATTTTCACAGATTCATATAATTTGTCTTATGAATGGTAGGTAACTGGCTGGAACATTCAATAGTAGGGGTTCCCAAGTAAGGTCGACCTTCACCGAGCTGTTTATTGGATGAAAACTATTTTATATCCAATTAAATATGTCAATAAATATATCGCAAGTGGGTTGCCTAAAAAATTTCAGTCCAGGATATGATTAATTAAGAATTAAAAAAAAAATCCATTGTAACATTTGTTAGAGTTCCGTTGACATCTTAGTTCAAATTAGATTGGATGAGCGATTCAGGTCGCAAATTGCAATTGTGCTTATTTACCTACGATTTTATTACTTATCCGTTAACTTTCTTTTGCTAAAAAATATAGAGCAGAAATACTTTCCTCAGCCAGGAAAGTATTTCTGGTAAAAAGCACTATTTATAACATCCAATCTAATTTGAACTACGATGTCGACTAAACTGTAACAAATAGGAGTCCATGTTACAATGGTTTTTTTTTAATTCTTAATTAATCATACCCTGGACTGAAATTTTTTAGGCAACCCACTTGGGATATATTTATTGACATATTAAATTGGATATAAAATAGTTTTCATCCAATAAACAGCTCGGTGAAGGTCGTTGTATAGCGGGATCTTAGACTACAACCAGACCACTGACCTAAGCCAGTTTAAAAATTACAATACTCTAGCTATAGCCCACACCTGGAATAGAACTCGATCTGGCCACACGTCAATTGCGCCAGGGAGGTCCCAAGAAATTACCAATTTTATGGATAAGTGATATCAGAATAATTGGGGCAAACGCCAAACAAATAACGTCGTCTGATCTAACTGGCAAATATTTTGCATTCGCATTTAGTGCGTCTTACTCTTCATACCTAAGTATTTGCTCTTTGAACTCAATAAACTATTTTATGGCATGACGCATCCTCTAAAGTGGACAAAGGAACATGACAAAAATGGTGGTTGTGTCACCTAATCATCATCATTTTGCGTGATACCTCTGACTGAAATGGAAAAGACTACTAAGTACTTAGTAGTAAAACACGTTCTGCCATTACCATTAGGTCTTACGTCTTTAGGTAGATATTCCTAAGCTCAGACGAGGTAAGTATACACTTTAGTGCGAAAACAATATTTTTCCCTATACCTACGTCATCGTGGAAACTTGGATGTTTATTTACAAGTAAACCAAGACTGCATAAGAAAGCAAGTATTATTTAAATGACAACCAAAACCAATAATAATAAATAATCAATATATATAAACGTAGGTATACGTAGGTATCATGTTAAACAAGTTTACCTTACCTTATAATCCTGAACTCCTGACCCCGATTTTTATTAAACAAAGGAGTAATTGTAACTTATCCTAACTTAAATAGGAACTTAAAATCTCTACCTAAGTGGCTACATTTTTTGGGTTCCGTACAAAAACTGGTTCTATAAGCTAATCAAATGCCCGGCCCATTCCTACTTCAAAATACGATATTATGTCAATTTCTACGAATAGAATTCCTAGAAAAGAGTTTCCATCTCCTTTTTAAGAGACTATCTTCTGCCTATTTAGGTTTTATGACGCTCCTGGATAGTCAATTATGCAGAAGAGCAATGCGATAAGTGAAAATATAATAAGTGAAAAATTTTAGGCAGACAATTTTTTGTTAATTTTTTCTGTATGTCGGGACTCGGGGGTCAATAATACTTTTCTATATTTTCATATGTACTAAAATTAAATTGACCTTAGATGTCCGACGTCTCCAAGCAATCGAACCGGATGATTTTATTATTTCATGATCTGATATTCATGTCAAGGTTCAATTTAGGTAATTTGGCAAGGTACAAGTTATTTTCCGTGCTTGAATCTACACCTATCACAGCTTGAATACCTACTTAAGTACTTATAAACTTTCTTCCCAGTCCCAGTAAAAATATTCGGGCTGAAAAATTGTGTACTCGCTAGGCACTAATAGTGTAGGCCTAGGGAGGTACCAAAAAGTGTTTTGGCAAATATCAGCTTTTACTAGCTTTTAAGAATCCTTGATTATATCCGGCTACGTAAACGATTGCAGCGAAATAATGCAATAACATAAAACACCGTTTTTAATTACCTAGTTACATCGTTCTACCTTTAATTGCAAAATATACCTTGAATGTTTTTGTATAGGTGTAAGAATGTATGCACGTCTTTTTCTTAAAGGCTACAAGTTATTATTAAATACTTGACTGCAATCTCATCAGTGGTATACATATATGACGATGCAGCCCGAAACATATTATCGTTTTTACTTGGATTATTAAGTAGGTAAAGGTTTCTACACAGCATCGCGCTGGAACGCTAAATCGCTTAGCGCTGCGTCTTTGGTGGAAGCGACCAGGGGCCTGTTGCATAAGAGAATCGTATTCATCGGTATCGTAATCGTTAGTAAATTCTGGCCCCCGATTGATTAACGTAAACTTCTGGTATAAGTATTTTGAGATAATCTGGTACTATGCGATGGAGCTAATCAGCGAATCAATCAATGGGCAAATTTGTTTCCAATTACGATTTCAAAGAATACGTTTTTCTTACACAATTTAGGATCAAACAAGATCTGAGACAAATTTAAATAAAATTCTGTAGTGGCCCGTGGCGGGAATCGAACCCGCAACCTCCAACTGCGAATCCGAGCGCATGCCATTTTGCTAGGGGTCGTCAAAAAAACACTAGAATCCGAGGAACGCCCCTATCGTACTAAGTTCTTTAATATCGTTCTTTAAAAAATTATAAGCTACGTCACCTCCTTAAATAAGTAAATTATCTTCGGGTGGTGAAATTACCGTTTATGTGATTAATAAATGAAACGGTAGAACTTACCCATATTCTTTTATTGTTAAAACAAAATTTGACACAAGTGCTCTATATGATAGCCAACGCAATACTGGAATACAATATAATATTCATATGTTAAGTGGATCTATCCATACCTAAGTGGTACCGGACACTGGTACTGGTTTAAGTGGGTTTAAGTAGCTGGGATGTGAAGCAATATCTTGTACGTTACCTCTCCACACTATCCTCCTATAAATAAATTATCTTTACCTTTTACTTTCTTATGTAAATATTTATTATAATCTTTTAACTTTTATAACTAATAAATAATATAATTATATTGTATTTAGGGTTATAATTTTCAGGTATAGATACCTACCTATTGATTTAGGGGTATAATTGTCATTCAAAAATATAGTAAAACGAAGTGATTATATTATACTCTTTGAAATATAGTGCCAGTAACAGTTTTGTCTGGTGGCCAAAACTGGAACGAATCATCGAAGGTCGCGATTTTGATTCGTTCAACTTACTGTCTACTCTGCACAGCTGTTATTAGGTTGTTAACAATGGGTTAAGGTCGACCAGAATGTCATGAAAAATAGGGAAATGAAATTTTGGGGTAAGCAACACTAGTGAAATTGGATTAAAACGTCTTGATACTTTTTAATTTTTTACTAAGAGGTCCTAATATCATTCATCTAAATTATTAATTTTATATACTGTATTGGGGTTGTTGATGTTGTATCTGTTATAAATAATAAATGAAATAAATCGAAGAGGTGTTGGCTTATTTTATTTATTATATATTAAGTAATCACATTTGTCTTAAGCATGAAAATAAAATAAAATAAAATTTCTTCCCGAAGAGTTTGTAATAGTTTCCTCAGGGATAGAATTTCTTTCCTCACAGTATAAAATTCTTTTATTTTATTTCAGGTCACTTCTAATTAAAAATTGTCTAGATTTTTTCTTTCCCACTTTCCTCCTTTTGCCGGGTGTTGAAAACACACCGCCGTTTACTCTTCCTTCATCAATAATTCTTCATAATATAGTAGAGGAAGAAACCCCTGTAAGTAATAGTTCAAACATAGAATAGGATAGAACACGATATAACATTATTGGTTATTTGTTTTCATTATAGGTTTTATATTTCTTTTTAATTAACGGTACCCTAAATTATTTGAATAAACTGAAATTATTACATATAAAAATAACACTATGATTAAAATAATAATAATTGTTTAGTTCGGTACCTACTTAGAAAAACTTATATATGAAAATAATGTATATAAAGTATCTTGACTTGTCAGTCCTGCTTACCGGTCAATGTTTGAATTCGATTTAAAATCGAAAATTCCGATTGATCTTCATCTCCTTTTGCACAAATCTTTTGGTATACATTGTAAACAATGTTTCTTGCTTGTGATCGAAATGGCTTTTTCGACATAATTTATGTATTTATAATAAAACAATTAATTTAACAATGTTCACCACAGAGTAATACACATACGATATTGACAGCGTACAGAGTTGCTAACATTAGAATTTTATTTCCATTTTTTTCATGAGATTCTGGTCCACCTCAGGCAATTTTATCTGCATAAGATATAGGTACCTACTACCTAATGCCCTTTGATAAGGTGGGTATATAATGTCGAAAGCAATAAGAAGTGATGCGCGAAACGTCACCACGGACAACCACCACCACAATTTAGTCAACAGCGACGACCATCGACGTAGTATATCATTATAGACTGTCCACCATGACGAATAAACCGGTCCGAGGGAGAGGGCTCTGCAGGTACTGCGTTCCTTTCTAATTTAAGATGACCGTGAAAAAACGAAACACAGGACAAATTTCTATGACGACAACATTTATTTACATTTACAATACAATACAATAATTATAAATGTGGTTTTAAAAATAATAAACAATACATTATAAAACGGAACTAAAATCAAAATCAAAATACATTTATTTCACATAGTCTAATAATTAGGCACTTGTAAGAGGTCAGTATTATATTTGTCACATATGTATGGCGATGAATCCAAGTCGACTTAAAACTAAGTTTACGAGGGTTCCAACGCGCCCTGCACTGAGAAGCTCTGGGAAGAAGCACTGGGCTTTAATATAAGAATACATAATAGCACCAATAGTATAATAATAAATCTTAAAATTTACTAGTCAATTTACCCAATTTTTTTAAAATATAATAACGTACAAATTATTAATTCGTAAATTATAATATTGTTTCTTTTATTTTATTAATTTTATATTTGTTTGAATTTAAACTGTTAAATAATAATAAAATTAGTTAATTAATTTACTTAAACTTTTTAACTGTTCTTTTTACTTAAATGTAAAACAGAAATATGGACTAATTATGTCTGAAATAAAATATTTTTATTTTTTTATTTATTAATTTATTCATCCCCAATGATTTGATTCATGTACGTAATCCTTAATACTATACTCGTAGTAAGCTTTATTAATGAGCTTTCGTTTTACAGCGACTTTGAACTTAAGAACTAAGAAATGTAATTAAATAAGTAACTAAGAACAAATATACCTACATATAAAAATTTATGGTAGCCAGGGGCTAGGGTACCCATTATGCAGGCAGCATAATGGGTTAAATTGAAATACGTTGCGTTAGAAAACTCTCTGTCAAAATTAAAAGTAAAATTAAAGTTAAAATCAATATTAAAATAAAAAATCAAAAATAAAAAAATAATAAATATTATTAAAAAAGTATTATTCAAGCGTGAAAAAAGTCACAACTATTGCAAGAGAAAGATGTCTGTCCATAAGATTTAATTTTCGAATCATAATGACAACCATCAAGACAAATTTTCAATAGTATTAAAGTAAACTAACCACCCCTGCCCATCAAATAAAAAAAAAACAAAAAATCACGTCTGTTGTATGGGAGCCTCGTTAAATATCTATTTTTTTGCTATTTTTTAATCTTTCTGTGTAATAGCGGCAGAAATACATCATCTGTGACAAGTTTGTAGCTGTCGCAGTTCAAGAGATACGGCCTGGTGCCAGACAGACGGAGGGATGGACGGACGGCAAAGTCTTAGTAATAGGGTCCCGTTTTTACCCTATGGGTACGGAACCCTAAAATCGAAGTATCTAATTTGGTGCATTCGATCGGAAGCTATGCGCGTACATACATTTCGGAGATTCAGATTTACTACAATAAATAAGTAGATAGGTAGATTTTATTATTATGCATCTCCAATTTGTCTACCGTATCTACCTAACTACTACTAGATACGTGAGTAGAAAAATCTTTGATCCACATAATTCATGGTTACCTTACAGAATATGATTGCTGTTTTTGAAAAAAACCACCATCTTGCATTTGGTATTACCAGTCCTAAACACTTACAACTACTTTACTCACTTTTAATGAATTATTTTTAAGTGGGTACAACGAAATAATTATTATTTACATTTACATAAATTAATATAAACTGGAGAAATAATAAAATAAGTTTCAAAAGTTTTGGTAAATCATAAAAAAGCAAACTATATATCTTTTTCTACCATTGCTACCAAAGCCAATATTGAGATGTTAGAAGATGTTAGACAAAGACACAATACCAGGGGGATCGTTTTCGCCCAGGACCGCATTTAGCTAGCTACCGCTTGTAAGAAAATAGCTACTCTAAGTTCAAAGCAATAACTCTCAATTTAGCTTAACAAAAATCTTTGGATCTCTATCTCGTTGGTATATAAAATCTTTGAAAACCAACGACTACATAGTCTACAGTCTATGGTTAATTCAAAAATTTCGGTTTGTTGTCAAATGTCAAGCTTCCAACGGCGAGTGATCAGTGAAAGTGGTTTTGTGTTTTTAACTGAATTTTCAGACAATAATTAAATAAAACGTTGAAACTACAACGATATTAACGTTATGGTGCTTGCAGAAACGTGTGTGTAGTGCAGAAGTTAACTTCTGTGTTCTCGTAAAATGGATCCATTTACTCAGGTAGGTTCCGCCTTCTGTAACGGCCGTGCGGCTTAAATTTCAAGTTGCTTACAGTTCTAATAAAACATTTATGTTGCATTACAGCGTATGTTGGAAAGGGCGAGGGCTAGGCAAGAGAAAATAGATCAAAAGCTGGCTAATTCTGGACAACTCGTGCCGAAACGGAAACCTCTGGCAGAGAACGTTCCAAACGTTAAAAAACACGCTTCGCCGGTCAAATCTCCGATCAAAAACTCCCGAGAATCTCTATCATCGCCCAAAAAGTCTACAAGAGATGTAATCAACCGCGATGCACCTATAATTAAGAAGGTCTTTGAAAAGTCCGATTCAGCTGTATCACCGCAACGGAAAAATGATGTAATAGTTACTAAAAGGGAGTTTAAAAGTCCTAAAAGCAGCTTGCAGCGTCGCAACTCTGACGTGTCCGTGGAGATCAATATTTCCCACAGGAATGATATACAGATCGAGGTTCAGGTGGAGGAGAGAGATGCTCCTATCAGCATCGTTTATAATCCCAGTGAAGGTGGGAATAATGTTGTCATAGAAGAAATCGATGGTGAGTTTATATTGTGGATATCTAAGCTGTACATTCTTAATTTCGGTAGTCCAATAAGAATTAAGCACAAATCTTCTCTATTGAAAAAAAATCATGCAAAATTCCTCATCCTAAGATCTTTGGGCTTTTGTGAATTGGCCAGCTTTTTGCATCAGGTTGGTTTGATAGTGAGTTAATGAGTAAGCGTGTTTGGTAATACATCATTATCATCAGCTCAATTCTGTCCACTGACTAAGGCTGCTCCATTTTAGTTCTTAATTTTCTAAGCCACTTTCCTTTGGCTGCCTTAATGATATCATCTTGCCATTGTACAAGCGGGAGGCCTATGCTTTTTGTAAAGGCTACAATTGCCATTCCATTAATTCCTTCTCGTTCCATTTTCCATTTTTTCCATTATTCCAACCTCCATCTTCCCTACTATCCATGAGACCCACCCAGTTCCACTTTGACAGTTTATAGTTAACTCTATGAACCATAACAATTAACAGTAATTTTTAAGAGCCAAAAACTTATAAACATTTTTCTCTAAAGATATTTAGCTCTGATACTGCTTGTAAAGTTTTTTTTGCTACAAACAGACCATTGGTTATTGCTGAGTGTTTTTGAGAATTCTTATATTATTACATTTCGGGAAAGTAACATGGCAGTAAAAAATTGCTAATTGATTAAGGTTCTTTTCTACCTTATAAAGCAAAAGCAGGTATAAACCACAGCTTTCCCAAAACACCAATTGTTTTTGTACTTGTAATTAAAATTAGTTGTAATTGCTATTTCTTCAATGACATTACATAACATTCCTATTTGACTTAACTAATTTAAGAGTAAATGAGACCTTGCTATATCACTATATCTTATGGCGCTGTGTCTGTAAGATGACAATGTGTCCCACACAAGACAAAAACATGGACTTTTTTGGTGGTTTAGGGCGCATCTAGCAATTTAAATCTTTGGTGAAAGGCCAATAACAAATTGCTAAACAAATTTGTTTTCCTGTATTCAATTTGCACATTAGTCATCTCCTGATAATGTTCCTGAGAACCATTACCAAATGGTATTTGCTCAGTAATACAATAATAAACATTATTAAGAAGTTATTTGCTTGAGACAAATGGTCATTTAATTTTTTTGGCTTTGTTATTGGTGTATGTTGTATTTGTGCAGATGTACTGTAAAAAGTAGAATTTGAATTTGGTTTTCTATTAGTGATTTTTTGAATAATAAATGAATAAATAATAGTCAGATATGGGTATGTAATTTTAAGTGTCACATTTACAAAATTTTTGAAAGAGTTTCTTGCCAAGTGCTGAGTTTCTTGCCAGTTCTTCTTTGGAAAAATCTGCTTTTAGTACTTGGTGGTAGAGTTCTACACCTTAGAAGTGCCTCTATCTTAGGCCTATGTAAAATAATGATTTTCCATTGTCACTATTACAGAGGTTAAAAACAAAATCGGTTTTTAAATTCGATCTTAAATAAGGGGTACTCTACTGTATAGGTTTTAGTTTTAACCAGTGGATTAAATAAAACATGGCAATATATTATGTGTTTTGACCTCTTGTGGCTCCAATGGTAGGTCTTCTAAGTTTATTTTCCACAAGAACTAAATAAATAAACCATCACCATAAATATAATAAACCATCTAGGTTTATTATATTTTGTAATTAATCAATCTTCTTCAATTAATATTTTTCCAGATGACCATAAGCTTGAGAACAGAGCACTTGAGATGGCAGAACAACAGAAGAGTGATAAAGCTGGTCTTCGCCACAACATCAAATCTCGGCTGGACAGGCTCGCTAACTATTACTCAGGTATTTTGATTACTTACCCGGTTTCCCCTTTCTTATATACATCTCAAATTTTTTTTGCTTATAATAATAAGATAAATCAATTATTCAGACTTTATTCAGACATGGTTATACACATTAACACTAAACTAACAATTTAATAAAGTAAAAAAATAGTTTAAAACAGTAAAATATAAATTATATAACAATTACTTACTCAACAACCTAATCTGTTTGCCCATTTAAGGCAAAGGCCTCCTCCAATTTCCTTCACATTTGTCCGTCACCAGCTTTTCTTTTTCAAGTGTTACTTGTTAAGGCGAACTCAACAGGTCTGCCCGCGAAATTCAAAATTTTCGTGGTTTTTTGCAATTTGTGCGCCAATTACACATAATAGACTAATGGCAGTTGTTTTGCGACAATGGCAGTTACTTCTTTACATGTTTATATCAAAAATTTTGCATAAAAATGTCTATCCTAGGAAGTTAGTCCGAGTAACGAGTTTTAAGTGAGCAACTCGCAAATCTCGGATTAATTTCTTTAACTCGACACTTTCAAGCAGAGATTTTTATATAAATACGTGAAGATGATCTTGGGATTAACGCAATTTGACTGTCATAAGCCTATTACGTCTGATCAGCTTAAAAATCGCGAAAAACCACAAAAAATTTGAATTTCGCGGGCACACCAGTGGTGTGCTCCAATAAACCAGATTAAATAGAGAAAAATAACTTTAAGTCTCTGATCTTACTTAAATACTTCATTACAAAACCATCTCTGTATCTTTCAGATAACCCAACAGTGTCTCCTCCGGTATTCCGGTCCGAGGAGTACATGCCATCGCCGCCCAAAGAACCCGAGTCGCCAAAATCAAAGAATGAAGGAAAGAAGAAGTTTGGCCGACTAGCAGCATTGGCTGATCAGATCAACAACTGGGAAGATGATCTCAGACATATCTCTCATGTAAGTTTGTGTGGATTGGGCAGATTGTATTGTAAAAGGTCTAATGAAAATGGGTAAATACAGCAACTGGCGCAGGGAGTCGAAAGACTGCAACAAGGAGAGTTGTCTTTAATAAGTCACGTGATTAGTTTGTCAATCGAATATGTCTTTCACAGTCTTGTCGTCGCTTATTATTATTATCAATTGCAAAGGTTCACCTTTTGACTTTAAACACTGACCTCTATTCTATGGATTGCTGACTGTCAACTTAAAAATTAACACTTGATTTTCACTATTTTGGTGCTGATAGTTGCGTTACCTGGTGTGAGTGTCTATGGAACAAAAATAAAATGATAAAACAAAACGACTGTTACTAGCAACGAATTTCAATTTAGTACTGTGGAAGTGGAACGAAAAAGGAACTGTTAGATGTATAGAATGATTAATCCATAGAATGGAGATCAGTGGGTTTAGACAAGGTTCAACTTATTAGTTGTGTATCACCATAATGTTAGTTATTGTACCTACCATCAATCAATATTGTAAAACTGTGTTTCCGCTTGAAGGCCACCATATTATGTGGATGAGATAATGGGCCAAAATGAGCTGGTAAAAAAGAATTATAAGAAGAGCAAGACATCTCCTCAACATTCTTTTGTTATTTATAACTATATCTATTTGTCTTCCACAGCAACCAGAAACACAAAAAGCCCCACCTCATCAGAGCAAGGATGACAAAATGGACTCCTCCACTCTGGACATGTCAATACACTCCATCAAAGACATCAACAAAGCCTTACAGACGGCTAAAAGTAACAAGGTATTTATCAGTTTCTACAGTTTCAAGTCAAATTTAATAGAAGCATTTTCAAAAGTATAAGTTGAAGTAAAAGTTAAAAACGTGCTGACAGAAATGAAAACTTGCATTGTGTATTTTTATAGCACCATCTATTGAGAGTTTGGGTATTCAAAATTTAATAGATAAAAAATCATTGCGATTAAAAATATATAGGCGCATTTTGTTGCAAGTTGTTATGCTGATATTATGTCTCTCGCTAGTTTTCTGATCATAAAAACTAAACGATTGTAAAGGCATAAGTTATAAGCTTTAATATGACGTACTGTTTTCACATGGCCATGAATATTTTTTTTTGAGGGCAGAATCCGGCCATGTCATTTATTAGCCAAAGAAAAGGTTACAATTTTGAACAATCCGTGACTCCCAAGCTAGGCAAAACCAGTGTCTTGGGAGTCACTACAGACACTTATATACAGAGGTGTTCGTAATAGTTTCTTGTGTTAATGGTTTTTCCCTTCTCGAAATTTTTTCAACACGCGTAAAGAAGTTTATACTTCAAAAAAATTGTACAAAATTCTAGCCATCTAGCTAATGACTTTTTTTCGAGTGGTGCCGATGTTGTGACGTCATTCTACGAGAACACAACTGAGTGCTTGCAAGTTCGATGTATTAAGTAATTATGTATGTAAAAAGGTTTACGAAAAATTCCATAGGTTGCTGCTGGCATTTTTGGCACCGATAAACCTAAAATTTTTTCGCGCCGTCCGCCCTATCTAGTGTTTAGGGTATAATACTGTCTATTACTAAACTTCACTTTATCAAATTTTTATTGTTACAGAATACAAAGCAGATAAACTCGCACACATTCACAAAACCCAATGAGTGCCAACGGTTAGGGAAGAAGATTGTCGCTGAACTGGTAAGTGATAGATGTGTAAGATCTCTGATCTATTATGGAGATCCTGATGCATAGCTCATTGCAGATCGCGCCAGTGGTGCGATGGATATTATTATTCTAAAATCATTTTGTTTATGTGTGGCTTTTGCTTTTTTTGAGTTAAAAACTATCAAAAATTAAAATGTGTGAAACATACAGTAATTAAAATACATTAAAACTCTTTGGCACGATGCGCCATCTGGCGTGATAAAATGGCAGTAAGGATCTCCATTTAATAACTCGAAAAACATTATTTTTAGTTTAGGTGAATAACAAATTAGGAAAAAAGAAACTAATATCAAAGCTATATTTGTAACGAATATGAGCATAAATTTTTATATATGGGTTGATAATAATTTTATTATCTTTCACTGTTCGTTTAATTGGGAAACGTTACATGTGTTTGCTATTTTTAAAACTGAAAAATATTCAAAAAATAGCTATAAAAATTATTCACGGTGGGAATTGAAAGGAAGGGTAAGTTTTTTAAATTAATTCTTTTCCTTATCTTATTGAAATTCAAACAATCATGCATGCACTTAATGTGAAATCAACGAGTGTGTCCGCGAAATTCAAAATTTTCATGGGTTTTTGCAATTTGTACGGTAATTAGACAAAATAGGCTTATGACAGTCAATTTGCGAGAATGCCAGTATCATCTTCACATGTTTATATCAAAATATTTGCATAAAAATGTCTTTCCTAGGAAATTAGTCCGAGTATCGAGTTTGAAGTGAGTAACTCGCAAATCTCGGACTAATTTCTTTAACTCGACATTTTCAAGCAGAGATTTTTATATAAACACGTGAAGACGATACTGAGATTCCCGCAATTTGACTGTCATGAGCCTATTATGTGTTATTAGCTTAAAAATCGCGAAAAACCACAAAAAAAAAATGAATTTCGCGGGCACACCCGTGGCATGCCCCATGTTTTCAAATGAAAACCGTAAAGATATGTTTGCCTGTGTGTCAGTCAGGCCTAAGGCTAACTTAGACGATGACATTTTCTTTTACATACAAAAGAATTATATAGCGTATTTCGTCATTGAGAATTATGAGGGCTCTTGGTCAGTTATCAATCTAGACCGAGATCAGAGATGGCGCCACTGAGACGGTACCAATTTTATCGGGTACATTGGAATGAACTGTATGTTATAAATATATGGGATAAATCGACACCTGATATGAAGAACATTGTATCTGATTTTGTTAAGTTTTCAGGAGAGCGTTTTACAATTTTGCTGCATTTAAAAAGTGGCCTAGTGATATTGAATAAAGCCGCATCTGTGATGAAGTAAATTGTTCTACTCTTGTTTTTTGCGTTCTGTAGTATGAACTTGATCACGTTGTGATACATAAAACGGAAAGCTGTTTTTGTTCAAGTTACAATGATTAAAAATACGATTGTCTTAGTTCAAAAACATTGTATGAACAGTTCCAATAATGTAAGGACATGGTTTTATGAATTATATACAGTAACAAAAATGTAATTAGAATTACAATGGCGTTACATGTGCATTTCAGTCATAACATCATTGTATAGTAATAAAATTATGACTGACTTTTTTTCGAATTGTACTTACTATTAATTTTATAATAATAAAGCAACGAATATTAATCATAGTTTAATCAAACAAAACTACTTACGCTAACATTAATGAGATCTCAAAACATTTCTTTATTATTCTCTATAGTCTATACCAGTGGTTCCCAAACTTATTTTGTCTACTGCCCACTTTGAGAATAAATATTTTTTTAGCGCCCCCATTTTTTCACCTATTTAAAAACCACTATAACTTCAAATTGAATTAATTAATTATTGTGACCTATATATGTATATTAACGGAGAATTCTAAACGAAACTTTTACTATAACCCGCAACTTGAAACCTGAGCGCAGTAGGTAACATACAACGGCGCTTAAGGTCTCAAGTTAACTCTTACGGGCTCCACCTGCCAATAAGAATGATTATTGAAACGCAACTTTATAGTATTAAAACAGAGTATCTTTTATTAAAAATATAACTAAAATAATCAATCCTTATATAAAAACTAATGTGAAGGATGAATCTGATGCTGTTTAATAAGTTTGTTGATATCAGGTTCCAATTTACTCAAGAACAGTCGCAAGTCGCCACGTTCGGTAACAAGCAAACGATTTCGCTTTTTAGTAAGCAATGTTGTCACAGCACTAAATCCACGTTCACACAAATATGACGATGGGAATGCTATCAAGAATCGTTGAACGATTGACCACAATCCAGGGTACAATTGCGGGATCGGTTTTTGTAGCCAAAATTCTTGGTAACCATTTTTGAACTTGATTTTTATTTCCTCGTTTGTTGTCAATTCTATAAGTTCTTCTTCCAGCTGAGGTGACATTGCTGTGTTGACATTTGAAACCGGATCCAACACCCAGTGTGGTATTTCCAAGTTCAAAATGTCCTGGTATCGTTCGGTGAAGTCAATGTGGAGGTTTTCCAAATGTTGGCAGTAGGCAAACAATTCGTCGTTACTGCATGATACTGATAAATTTGGAAAATTGTGAAACTCACGTCTGCCCAGATTCTTTTTGTGTAGAAGCAGTTTGGCTGCGAAAGCAGCAACGACGTTTTTTGTTTTAATTAAATTTAGTTTATCGCCTTGCATTTGGAGATTCATGTCGTTGAATAATTTATACAGGTCTGTCATGTAAGCTATATCATTTTTTGATGTTATGAGCTTGTCGTGCAATTCTGTATCTTTAGTTTCCAAGAACTCTATAACAGAGTCAAACAGGTTGTAAAATCGAGTCAGACAATTGCCTCTTGATAGCCAACGAACTTCAGTATGATACAACAAACGGTTGAAATCCTCGTCATTAGTAACACAAAGCTGATGAAATAATCTATCATTCAAAGAGCTGTTGCGGATTTTATTGACTGCTTTGATGACATATTGCAGTGATTGAAATAGTTTTTCACTTAAGTTTCTAGCAACTAAATGTTGTCTATGAATAACGCAATGTACACCAAGGACATCTGGAATTTTATTTTTTAAGTACGCTATGAAGCCTTTATGGCACCCTGTCATAGCCGGAGCGCCATCCGTAGCAACTGAAATAATATTTTTCAAAGGAATCTCTTTCTCATCGCAAAACTTTTCCAATGTATTGAATATGGTTTCACCTTTTGTATCGGTCTCTAAATTTCTAGCAAATAATAGTTCTTCACATATTTTCTCATCTTTAATAAACCTCACGTAAGACAACAACAATGCTTCATTAGTTGGTAAAGTGGACTCATCGAGCTGAATTGAGAATTGACTTGTCCTCAGGTGATCGCACAATGATTCTTCAATGTTTTCAGCCATTTCATCAATTCGTCTTTGCACAGAATTATTACTCAAAGGAATTTTTCGGATAATATCTGCGGCCGGTTTATGAAGCACAGTAGTTATTACTTCATTTATTGCTGGCAATATTAACTCTTCTCCGATGTTATGTGGTTTGCCTTTTTGAGCAATTAACAAAGAGATATTGTACGAAGCTCGAAGTCCGTCGTCATCTTGCTTAGCAGCCGCCGAAAATAGTTTTGCTACACTTGGCTGTGTATTATGCTTCTTCTCTAGGTCTTGAAAATATGCTACATTCTTGTCTTTCTTATCTGGATGCATTTTATTCAAATGATCTTGCAGCCTTGAAGGCTTCATTGCTTCATTCGAAAATGTTTTTAGACATAGAAGACACAAAGGCGACGATGGGTTTGTGGGATTTTCAATAAATCCGAATTTAATATATTCCGCACAGTATTGCCGTCTCTTCTTTTTTACTTCCGACATTGTTTTGCAATGAGAAATACGTTCAACTTCGCGAGTAGTGTAGAGGAGGTGTAAGTAGTGCTCATCTATTACGCGCGAGACCACAAATGAAAATAAAATAAATATTACATTGTTTATATAGAAATGCTTA
Organism: Coenonympha glycerion; assembly: GCA_963855885.1. Lineage (NCBI taxonomy): Eukaryota > Metazoa > Arthropoda > Insecta > Lepidoptera > Nymphalidae > Coenonympha > Coenonympha glycerion. The sequence goes on from OY979631.1 coordinate 4,452,042, forward strand.
AGCAGCACGCACCGACAGGAATAAAACAAACATGCATAAACTCGTTAATCTCATTCGACGCTCAATCGTACTCAACAAGTCCGAACAAGTATTCAATGAATCATCCGACTGCTACAGGAATGCACAATTCGGGTTATTTAACAAAAACTTGTTAAAACATGATAGATATCTACGAGTACTAATAACTATTAAAATGCGAAAGTGTGTCTGTTGCCTTTTTATTTGTGTCTACTTTCATTACGAAACGGAGCGACCGATTGACATGATGATTCATTTTTTCTATATTCAATAAAATATGACAGATATATGAACTACGCGGAGAGAAATATAGAATCGAGTTTGAGCAATCTTTTAATTCATATTAGTTGATGTTCACAAGTTGTTGTTGAGAGTCGAGAGCTCTTGCAGTTAAGAGGTTGTTTAAGAGGCCTACTAGCTAAATAAAATTACAAATCACCCCCCCGCCTCGACACAACGCCCCCATTTTCTTTCTGGGTCTCTTACCGCCCCCCTTGAGACCTGCAGCGCCCACAAGTGGGCGTTATCGCCCACTTTGGGAAAGACTGGTCTATACCAACCAAATTATTTTAATACGTAAACTGAATATGAAAACAATTGATATAATATGAAAATGGAATTCTTCATAACCACGATCGGCACAAAAAATATCTATGATTACTCATTGTTATTCAAATAAAAGTTCGCATAAATTAATAAACCTGATAACATCGCTGTTACAATATAACTAATCATAGCATTTTCTTCATAACTTCTTTTTAAACTCTGAATCAGAATATTTTTAATACTTATGATAAATGATTTTATTATTATATTATTATTATACTTATGATAAAGAAAACAAATTCACAATCAAACACTTAATAAGTTCTTATTCGGCACTATCGGTTGAAATATTATTATCATCTACAGCATCCGAATGAGGTAAATTGACACAAAATATTTTGTATTGTTCAGGTACCTATTGCAACTGTATCACAAAGTGACATGAGATCTTGGAATTTAGCCTTTGAAATGTTAAGTGGTCTTTTATAAGCTAAAGATAGTTTAATGTCCCACAGAGAATTTAGGGATTTGACGTTAGATTTGTGCCTAGTTCTCGCAGATGCCTTAGTTTCAAAATAATTGGGAAGTAACTATTTATGTTAATGTGCTGAGTTTTGGACCACATTACTTTAGGGTAAGGAGCGATTTAAAATAGATAAAAATGGGAAATGCTTTCCAAAAACAAACTTCAAATGCCACTACAAAGAGTGAAATAATTTTTAATGTAGGTACACCAATTCGCAGTCGGGCGATTGTCTAAAACTCCGTCGTTTCTTCGCACATCAAGTTAGTAAGAAGGACTATTAGTGATTGTACGAAACATTGCCCGACTTCGAATTGGTGTACTTACATTAAAAATTATTTTACTCTTTGTTTTTTGCATTTGAAGTTGGTTTTTTGGAAAGCATTTCCCATTTTTATTTTTTACTTTTTAGTGGAAAGCAACAAAATGCTCAAGGCGTTGTAAAAGTATCCAAATCGCTTGAGATGTGTTTATAAAATCTGAGTTCCCTCAATTTCAACAAGATCCCATCATCAGATCCTGACTTGATGTTTATAGTCATCAAACCAGTATCTGCTAGCAAATGCACAAGTAACTATAAAAAATACCCAACTCCCTTCAAGTATACTAGCAAAATTTGAGGAGTTCCCTCGATTTCACCAAGATCCCATGATCAGATCCTGACCTGACTACCATAGGACAACTTGGAAAATATTACTCTTTCAAATCATACCCAAATTGTTTCAAGTGTCCATATAAAATTTGAAGAGTTCCCTCGATTTCTCCAAAACCTCATCATCAGATCCGGACCTGATTAAAATGGGACCATCTGGGAACTATACCCTTTTAAACAAAAAAAGAATTTTTCAAATCGGTCCACGCGTCTTCGAGTAATCGGTGAACATACATAGATAAAAAAAAGATTCCGACGAATTGAGAACCTCCTCCTTTTTTGAAGTCGGTTAGTTAAAAATATCCTTTTGTGTAACTTTCTTCAATAAATATGGTTTTCCTGTCGTTTTCGTACCACTGTTGTGGAATGTAAATGGTTTGATTTGATTGAAAAGTTCAACGGTCAGTAGTAATAAAAGTGTAATAGGTATTGTATACAGTTATTTTGATTGAAACTTTCAGAAGTATAAAGGTGTTTGTTGAAAGCAATATAATAGTACATCGACTTACTGTATATTATAAACTGCTATGATCTTGAAATTTAAGTAAAAAAATGGTATTTCTTATTACAATGTTACTGTGTTCAAATAAGCCCAATACTATCGCTTTATTGTTTTTGGTAACCAAAAATACAATATTTTTTCAGCCAAAATCTGAATTATCTTGAATTACAATGAAAATATTTTGTCATTTAAAAATCGTTCTAGTCGTCATATAAATACGGTTCCCAGATTGAAAGATACCTTTTTTTTCCCTCAGTATTTTGATGGTATAGTTACAAAACGTTGTTTCATTAGTTACAATGTTCTTCATATCAGGTGTCGAAATGTGAATAAGATGTCCTAAATATCTAAATATTTGAAAGTTTTAGGGAAGTTTTGAAGGGTTATCATGGCATGCCTCATTATTAGTATTACAGAAAATGCAGTAAAACAATATATGAGAAAAAATTAGCCGTGCTTGTGGCGGCAACTGGTGGGCTCTTTATAAAACTAAAAAGTAATCCATTGTAAGCTACCGTTTACAAAGTGTCGCAAAACTCACTGCAAATAATTAATTGCTCCTATGTTTATTGGATGTTACAAGAAAGTGTCTGAAATGTGATTGTGTTAATTCTTTAAGATCTACGAGTAACATGATGTTACATTAAATGTTAAGATTCTGTTATCACTAACAAACGAGATCCTTCGATTGAACTTAAGGGTGGCGGATTTTATTTAACACTCTAATTAATAATGGTGTCGGATTTTTACGATTAATAACCCGAACATTTCGAACGACGAAGTTGCATCATGAAACCTAAACCTTTCCCTTTATTACGATGGAAATAAGATGGTGAATTATGACTTGATTCATAGAAGTATAATTTTTTAGTTTTATATAGGCCCTTTATTAATAGTTTTTTTTTTAATTATAAGTCCAAGTTTCGCTAAAGATCCATAACGGAAAGAGCTACATGAATCCCCTTGAAACACAAAGGACAAAACGCAAAGTAGCAACTTAGTACATCTCTGGTGAAACCAAGTAGCCTCTGCGTATTATCTTAGGCCTTAGCGCATTATCCAATCTATTTTTATATGAAGAGTATTTAACCTCTTTGGGCTAGTTGTAAAAAGTAACAAAATCGTGTTTGTCAGCTCGAATTGGTACTCAATTTGCATACGCTCTTTAAGGTACGCTTAGTGAGCGACCTTTGGGATTTGTGGACAGAGGAGACCGTAGAGTAGTTATAATTAAACATTTCTTGAGGTTTTAGCGTTTTAAGATTTTTGCGTTAAATTGGCGAAACGGAGTTTTTCTCGCAACCGTCCATCCGTCTGTCTGTGCAATTGTGTGTACAGTTAAGAAATAAGCGATTTATTAATTTCCTTAGACTTTATAATACTCGCGGGTATAAAAAATAAATACCATATAAGGCGTAGACCGTGGGGCCGTGAAAGTTGGAAAATTGGTGCTAATTCTGTTGTGTAAAATCTCTAAACTAATTTATTTTGACATGGAAAAGGATAGCGCTACTTTTGGAAGCGTCAAATTAGTTTAGTTTACTTATATCGTACAAAATAATTGGCACCAATATTTGCGAGTAGCAGTAGGTAGCAGTTTCTACAGTTCTCCTAGCGCTACTAATCCCGATGAGTATTACGCGCGCTTGGACAACTTGAGAGACCCAGAGCGCGCGCGTCGCATAGCGAGCAGATACGGCTATTGGCCTGTCCGAAGACGTTTGTTATTTGCATACGTTCCCGGTTCCAGGCTAACCTTAACAATTTTTGCAAGTAGCAGTAGCAGCCTATAAAGTTCTCCTAGCGCTACTAATCCCGATGAGTATCACGCACGGTTGAACAATTTGATAAGCTTGCGCGTCGCATACCGAGCAGATACGGCTATTGGTTACTGTCCGTAGACGTAGAGGCGTTCGTTATACAAAATACGTCCCCGATTCCAGGCTAATCTTAACAAAAATATTTGCGAGTAGCAGTAGCAATCTCTACCAGTTCTCCTAGCACTACTAATCCCGATGAGTATCACGCGCGCTTGGACAATTTGACAAGCGCGCGCGTCGCATACCGAGCAGATACGCCTATTGGTTACTGTCCGTAGACGTAGAGGCGTATGTGATTTGTATGCGTTCCAGGCACGTTCCAGGCTAATCTTAATTGCGTATCTCGTATTCACATACGCCGAATTGTTCAAACACTTTTGTTTTCGATAGGAATAGTTTCATCTTTTGTGTATGGAGAGAAGGCATTTTTACTCTTTTCTTTATAGACGTTTAACAGGTTACGCTATAGTGAGCAATACGCTTGCCCATGTTATATGCACATTGGAATGAAATACGCTGCAGTGCACGGGATATTGCATTGCAATGAGGCTCTGCTCTGAAGCTCTTTAGTCCCATTATGTACTGTAGGTATACCGCGGGCTAAAGTGCTTTTCAAACCGTAACAATTCATTCCCCTCCGCAATAACTCCTTTAGGGCATAATATCTGATACTCCGGAGCACTACAGACGCACTTTGCAAAGAATGTGTTGCCGATCTACTATATATTACATACCTTACTAGCTGACCGGAAAAACATTGTTTGCCATTTAGGGTTATGAGACATTGTATTTACCGAACGTAGTCAAAATATTATAAAAAAATCAAGCCGTTTCTTAGGATTTTTTTTCGAACCTGGCGATTTATTTTGTCGAACCTGGCGTCCGGCCGAAAAGTTGTCTGATTTATAGAACTTCGTTTTTTTATAAGAAATTTTTATTAAAAACCTTGGGTTTTGTATCTATATTAATTATTACTCCCGCGCCTGATGTTCTTTGCTATGATCTAACGCAAAATTTCTATACAAGTGGCATCCTTATGTGATTGATGCCCAGCTAACTCGCACGAAACGTTTTTCTTCGAAGTTTCTGATACGTATAGTTAAGGTGTGGAACACCCTTCCTGCTTCTGTGTTCCCAGCCAAGTACAATCTGGGTACCTTCAAGATAAGATTAAATAGGCATTTTCTAGTCAAGCGCGCTCCATCCTGGGGGGCTACCACCGTGACTTAAAGCAATATTATTGTAATATTGTTTTGACATTTTCATACAATGTCAGTATGGAAATTTTAAAACAATATTACAGTAATATCACTTTAGGCAACGGTGGTAGGCCCCCTGGTCCTCATCATTTCTGTCCATCAGACGTGATTGTAGTCAAGCGAAAGTGATCGTACTCCTTTGTAATTTTTGTTGAAAAATGATAAAACACACGTAGGTACCTACGTAGATGGCTTACCTGCGTAGTTGAGTTGTAGTTATTGAGATTGGTTACCGATTGTGAATTTACCAGTTGAACCGTGTTATTATTACGCAAGAAAATTGGGGCGTAGTTTTACGTAATTATAACATGGCAAGATTTAGGGCGCATCTACGTCAGCAGTAGATTGGCCAACTTCGAAAATAACTCGAGATTTTATTGTGAATGGACTATTTAAAAGCAGTAATACTAGATTACCAAAATAAAACGGGAAAATGCACAGAACAAAAGTTTTGCACTGAGGTTCGTTTCAACCCTTATTTATTTCCGCGTTGGTCTAGTGGCGAAAACTGTATATCACGAGGTTTTGGGTTCGATTCCCGGGTCGGCTCCTGGGTTTCTCTAACAGGAACTTCGTAATGTTAGAAATTGGCCGTGTTCCACTCCCGTGCTTCGGAGAACGTTATCTGTCGGTCCTGCGCCTGATCTCTCTCCATTCGTGTCGGAGCTGTCTTAATATATCGGATTATGAGAGAGAGAGAAGAATAGAGAGTGCACTTGTGGAAAATCTCGTCAGAGATTGACGCCGTGGCCAGGTCGGTCTGGAGGACATCATGTCTACTGCTGGGCACGGGTTTCCTCTTAGAATGAGCGGGGCTTGGCCCACCACGCTAGCCAAATGTGTGTTGACCTTTGAAGACCTTCGCATACATTCGTGATTATCATGGTGAACTCTCAGGTAAGCAGGTTTCCTCAACATGTTTTTCCCCACATTGATTGTTAGATCGAGCTTCGTCTGATGGGGTGAAACTCGTTTCTGATGGGGTGAAACTCGTATCTGATGGGATGAAACTCGTATCTGATCGGGTCATTTAAAAGTAGGAAACGTTAACAAAATGTTGTTCCTGAGTAATTTAAGTTTCATGAGTGAGTGAAAAACACAAAAGAGTGCGCTAGTATTTAGTTTTTCGAGGCAGGATTTCAAAAACAATTTTTCCTTCCCGCGAAGGTAGACTAAGAGCAAAATCATACAAATCTCTAAGGCTGTAGCCTGTACCTAACCACTATGTTAATATCTGGGTGGTCGGTATATTTTTATACGATATTTTCTAAAAATGAATCCCCTGTATACTAAATTTCATAAAAATCGTTGGAGCCGTTTCCGAGATTCAGATTATTTAAATATACAAGAATTACTCGTTTAAAGATATAAGATAAGCAAAATAATCCTATAAAAGTGTATAAAAATGTATGTAAAAAGACAAAGGTCTAAGGTTATTTTGTAATAAAAATTGGCAATGGTCGAGAAAACCATAAACATAATTTTGGTTGACCGAAACAAAAGGACCCGGTCCTCCGGCATGCTGGCATTATGCGGTGAAGCGTGAACGATCAGGGATTTTACGAGTGCAGGCGCACTTTTGAGAAAACCGAAGCTTTATTTTCATAATAAATGCCTTTTCTTTGTTGTTTCGCCCTTAAAAAACGGTGGTGGTCATCTCATTTGCAAACACTATTTGAGGCAGATGTTATCCTCTTACCAGCACACAACTTCTCCCTGCTTGTCGAGATTCTGGTGCACTCATGCAAGGAACCACCAACAGCTTGAAGCACCCCTGAATTGGTCAGTCCATCGCATGGACACCTGCACTTGAGCGGAATTTTTGTGACAGAATATCATTTGCCCGCACAGATACAGTTCCCTCTTCGTATAGACGGACTTTTCGACGGACGTTGGGGACCCAAAGTGCTGGAATGGCGACCGTGCACGGGAAAGCGCAGTGTTGGCAGGCCAGACCGATCAGATGGACTGGCGACATTAAAAGAGTCGCGGGAACGCGTTGGATACAGATAACGCAGGACAGTGTGGGCTGGAAATTGCAGGAGGCCTTTTTCCAGCAGTGAACGTTCGTTAGCTGAAACGAACGAACGAACGATAGACGTCTCTGAAGATGGACTTAGTGTTTCGGCGTGCGCCCATGTCTAGGAGCGCATTCAATAATTTAGGCCATTTCCCAGAGTTGAACGCCTTTGAAAAGTCAACAAAGCAGATATTATAAGTTGGCTTATTATAGGAGCTATCTTGCCTTCTCTATGATTCGGCGAACAATCAGGATCTGCCCCCTGATTGCCTAAGAAAAACGTATTCATCGTTATCGTAATCGTTTAAAAATTCTGCCCGCTGATTGGTTCCCTGATTTCTGTCACCAGGGTCAGAATTTGCAAACGATTACGATAACAATGAATATGTTTTTCTTTCGCAATCAGGCCCCAGTTCCTATATTCATTTATCTCGTTTTTTTTTTTTGTTGATTGCTAATCTCTGTGCAGATTACTTGCACTTTGTAAGTTTGATAATGTTGATGGCAACAATACAGACCCCCCTCGGAGTAGATACAAACCAACCGGCGACCACCCAGTAGGCAGGGAAAATACCGACGCCGTAAAATTTGTGAAGCGTCGATAAATTGGGAAGTATTGGGAAACAAAGGCATCAAAAAGGTTTTATCGCCCATTTATGATTTAGTAGTAATTTATGTAATTGTACAAAAAAGAGCCTTGGATATTTATCGGATAACAAGAACGAACAAGCGAACTTAACTAAATAAATATAAATTGTGGTTAAATTTCAAACTTTGCAAAGAAGATTATCAGATCCATCATGCATGATGCATGCATCAAACATGATAATATAATAATATGTAAAATCTATCCAATCTATCATAAAATTCTCGTCTCAGAATGTTTGTAGCAAAACTACGGCTACGCTTTGACCGATTTTCATTTTTTTTGTATTTATTATTTTTCAGTAGGTTGGAGAATATTAATTAGTACCGTTAAATAATATATTATGTGGCAAAAATACGTTTGCCGGGTCAACAACATAATAAAAATAATAATTTAGCAAGATCAAGACACCTTCAACACATAACTGAAAAAAGTATAAGTAACAAAGACCACCCCTGGCAACTAAAACCACTGACGAGAAAAAACGGATCCTTACGTCTTAGGCAATGATAATACCTAAACAAAGAAATCCATCTGGACATCAGATTAAAATCAGGGCGATCTCAACAGTGTCATGCGATCTAAAGTCTCCAAATGCACGTATCAGATTAAAAGCTCTCTGTCACAAGAAATGTTGTTATTGTTTTCGGAGATGACACTAATTCTGATACCCAATGTAACTAAAAAAAACCAGCCAAGTGCAAGTCGGACTCGCGCACCGAGGGTTCCATACCATAAAAGAAGTTAAACATTAAAATAATCACTTTGGTTCATTAATTTACGAGTATAATTTACATGTAGGTACTTTTGTTGGCAAACCGCAAACATAACTTTGTTTTTGCCGGTTTATTGTTATTATCAACAAAAGTATAATAGTTAGAGAGTTGATTTTATTTTTCCTGTAAAATATACGTTTACTTCTATTGATCGTAATTATTTCAGATTTTTCGATTCGTAAACTTCGGAGATAAGGGGGGGGGGACGGTATTTTTTTCGGCCCCATAAATCGAAAACTATCAGGCATAAAAATAAATAAAAATCGGTTTTAGAATACAAACGCCCTTTCATATCACTCAATATTGTTATCTCATTTTGAAATTTTAACAACCCGGTTTATCCCCCTTTTTAAATAAAAATTATTTTCAAATTTTTATGATTGCAATGACGTTGGGTCACTATTACCTATAACTATTCCAAATTTCAAGCCGATAGCTTCAGTAGTTACTGGAATAATCGAGTGTGACAGACGGACGGAGAAAGTCTCACTATAAGGGTTCCATTTTTACCAAATTGGTATGGAACCCTAAAATGGAATCGATAAAGATAAATCTAAATATACTGCTGCAAAAAATAATGATAGCCCATTCGTTAGACCTCTTTTTCTCGGAGATTCGATTTTGAGGAGACGTGTGTACCTACCCGGGCTAATCCTCTTTTACTCTGAGCTGAGAAGAGTCCCGTGCCCAGCTGTTGGACACAAAAAGAGATTGAAAAAGAAAAAGAAAAATTAAACTATTTATTCATTATAGACTTTTAATGTACTACTGCTTGACTTTACATACTCGTAGAATAGAGATCGAGAGTGGGCGCCATGCCATAGCGATTAAATCGTCGTAATATTATGCCATTGTAGTGCGCGTACGCATCGTACGTTATGCCTTATATTATCACCATTGATCATCGGGCCATGCCACATTACAATGAGTTATGATGATGTTTGATTTTATTGCTTGTTTATGGTTTTATACCACGGCCAGCAGTCTAAGTGTCGTTTTCATTAAGTAATTTATTCCGTAGTGTAGATAGTACATATTTATATATTTCAAAGTTATTACTGTTTTTTTTTTTTGAATATACATAATAGGCTGATTTGTGAATCTAGGGCACCGAGAAGGACCCTGAAAATAAAATGGTCATATTCCGCAAAACTTTTTCATACTAGAAAATATGATTTGATGAATTTCCCACTAAGACGCAAATATGGCGAAAAACGTCTCCATGGAAACGTGCGTGCAGACCAATTGATAAGGTCTATTATATTATAGACATTACTGCTGTCGGCTTACTAATGACGCTGTCGGTGTTAAACAAACATCTTTGGCACCGATAAACTGGCGACACTTTTTCTCGCGGTCCGCCGCGTCCAGGGTCTGTAGTCTTTCTACGGTTAAGATACCTCGAAGATTATGTAGGTAAACTCAAAAGGCCAAAGACGCTATAGTGCCCAGTCGGTATATCTACAAATTGAAGGAAATATTGCAGATAATCAAACTTGTTCGACTACTGTTGCTTCGACAGAATATCATTAGCATTAAGTAAAACCAGTTGGTGGACCGGATCCAATGTTGCTATATAATATCTTGTAGATGAAGATTTTTAACTTTTCGCGTCACTGTCGCATCTTTAAGATGGTACTAACGAGAAAGGTGACCTTTTTCCAATCGTGAGAAATATAAGGTTGGGTAGATCAAAGGCACATCCCAAATGGTCTCAAATGTGTTGTTTTGTTGTTTGAACGTTTCTCATAGTGGCTCTTTTTAGGATTCCGTATCAAACTGGTAAAATGGCACAATTACGGCGCTATTTTCTTCACATCTCTGTCTTTACGCACCTTCGATTTTCTATTGAATTCATCAACATTCATCATTGAATTTGTAATAAATATTATGGTGCGATTTTTTCCACTTCTTTACGCACACTCGATTATTTCATTATCTATTAAAGCTTTCGACGTATTTGAATATTTACTTGTATAAAATAGTGGCCCAGCATCACAGCAATCAAAAATAATCGAAAACTATTTTTAATTTAATTAAAAAAGAGGGGAAAATCTCCCCACCCGGCTCCCGAATTTTAAAGAACTATAAGTTTGCTGAATGAGTTGTAAATTTATAATATAATCGCAAATCTGTAATCTGTGTAAAAATCGAAAGGAAATCTGTACATTCGAAAACAGATTTGTTTGTTTGTTTAAATGAGTAATAGTTTTTGAATTATCGTAAAAAAATGTTGCAAAAACACTACTTGGTCTAGCATAAAATCGCAGAATACAGTCGTAGGAGGTACCTACGTAATTTTCGCAAAACTTTCATCAGTCAGTCTCATCGCTTTTCCTTATGACAATAAATTCTAATATTATGCAAACAGGATGCCATTTGCGAATTGCCAAGATTTCCTCGTCTGATGCAAGCGGCTTCTTTGCGTTTGCATCAAGATTACACCAACCTAAGTGACCGTATGAAATTGTCACCGACTGTTTTATATTCTGTTCAAGATTGGAGGCTTCAGAATTTGGTAACGTAGCCTTCCCCAATTAATATACCGTCAAAATAAATGGTAGGTCTAGTTTTTAACAGTCGAGTAGTTGTTTGAGGCTTTTCAATTTTTCAATGTTATGGTACAATGAACCAAGTTTTTGCGAATGCTATTTACCGGTTGCGAGTGTTTTTATCTCGTTTGCAAAATCGGGTTCATTGAACTCGATGTTAGGTGTTGATGTTGAGTGCTAATAAGAACTTTGTCTGATCGAACGTCAGTCATGCATTTTTTGTGTCCCCTGATTGATGTTTATTGCTAGGAAGTTCTACTATGATCTGTAATCCTTTAGTTTTTGCGGAGTTTATACGCCTCTTTAATGCCATCAAAGCGTTTTTTGATAGCAATGGTTTTTTATATAGTACCTCCTTCACCTTTCTACCACAGTACCGCAAGACGTCGAGAGATGCTTCAAGTGTGGCTTGATTCTTATGTAATTGATGTATTTTTTCACATTTCTGATACGTATACCGCTAAGTTGTGGAACAAACTTCCATATTTCTGTGTTCCCAGCCAATTATAATTTGGGTGCCTACAATAGAAGAGTGAATAGGCATTTTCTAGGCAAGCGCGCTCCACCAACGTGATGGTAATGAAGATGCAATCGTAACTTGAAACTATCTTAAATCTCCCTTACGATTACTACACAGCATCGTGCCAAAACGCAAAATCGATAGGCGGTATGGCGACATTTTTTTGCTTTTGGATACATTCAATCTTCTTACTTCTATTTGCATAACTTGCCATAAGCCATTAGATGACATCGCGCCCTTTGTTTTTAAATAATTCCGTTATTTCTAATTTTCTAGTTAGTTATTTCCAATGATTAAACATATTAAAGGATCGCCACTTTCTGACGTCACGTCGGTAAGTGTGCCTGAAGCCAGATTTTTATTTTTTTCAAAACTTTAAAATGGCGCTAATGTAAGCGACCGACAGCGGTACCTACATGCTGTCAGCGGTACCGAAATGTACGACGCGACGTCATATTTGAGAAATTTTTGCCTTCAACATACGTCACATCTTTCCCGTCCTCTTAGCGTAGCGTATTTCGTCATTGGTTTTTTCTAAACATTTGGCCTTTACACTATTCCTAATGGACAGTGCACTAGCTGCACCGGTGTCATTGACACTATGTTTAGGGGACCGTCTATCATAATTTCGGTAGGACCACTTTAAAACAATTGCTTTAATAAACAAATCTATTCGAAGCTGTTTACATAACACTTGGGCCTTCCCTTTGATAATTTTATCCTGTACTCAGACTTTTAATTCAATGCAGTAAAATTATGTTTTTAACTGTCATTTTGGAAAATTTAATAAACAAATAATACTTATAATCAAAGTATAAATATTATTTTGCCTCTAAAGTCACTTCTCTAATTTAATAATATTTAAGTTATTTTGGTGAAATATAGGAAGATTAACGGAGTTTAGTAAGATTCGAAATGACATTTTATTGCGTCGAATTAAAAGTCGGAGTAAAGAGAGCGCACACTATCTAAGGCAGAGATTATCAAACTTATTTTTTTACCGCCCCCTTTGAAAATTAATTATTTTTCTGCGCCCCCCCTAATAACACCAAATGCGTTATTTGACAAACGCTTGTTACAACTTGATTGCGTACTGCGTACAGGCTATCCCCCGAAAGCTATAAGTATTTAATTTTTTCTAGATTTTATACCATCATACCTATATACCTATAACTAATTATTCGATATTGACTAGTAGTACCTAGGTAGGTTTTGATTTTAGTAAATTTTAGGATTAGGTACATACCTATAGGTATCAAAATAAATTACAACTCTACCATCGCCCCCCCTAAACCACGTCAATGCCCCCATTTTTTTCTGAGCCCCTTTAAAACGCCCCCTTCTAAATGTCCAACGCCCACTTTGAGAAAGACTGATCTAAAGTAGTGTTTATACGAAGCCAATATGCTGGCGCCAGTCCTGCAGACAAGCCAGCGTTGGCCTGGCCCCTGTTGTTTAGACGAGGCTAAATCATTCACGAATTTTTCTTCGGGTGTGCACACGTTTGAAGTTAAAAAAATGAATTCGCGGCAAAGTCTGTTGAAAAAAAAATGTATAAGGAACATCTCTGCACTATTAAGAGAAGAGTTGATTGATATATTAGAAAAAAAGAAAGCGAAACGACTTTGGATAAGAAAATGGTTAAGCGATAGACCTATAACTGGAGCTTCTGCCTTGTTGCTGAAACAACTAAGATTAGAAGATCCTTCTGAGTACAGGTTGGCGTTGCGGGTTACTGCTGAAAACTTTGATGAGTTACTTTCACTTATACAGAGCTCGATTCAGCGCCAAGATACTCTGATGAGAGATGCGTTACCAGCAAAAATAAAATTAGAAGTAACGTTATCGTTCTTAGCGACTGGAATGAGTTATCGAAGCCTGAGTCATTTTTACCGTGTTTCCAAACCATCTATATCACAATTCATACCAGAAGTTTGTCGAACAATTTATGAAGCATTAAAACAGTTTATTAAGGTAAGTGTTTATTTATTTACTTAAAATTGAAATAATAAGGCACAAATTGTTTCAAAATACAACAAACATGTGATATTAAGCATTATTGAAGGCGTGTTGAATGACATCACTGTTGTCTACGCTTTCGCCGTAACTGTCATAATTATATGGAGTTTCTGGGGATAATGCGCTATTAGTGGTACACTGGGAAAATGAAGAAGAACATGTCGATGGACTGGGCTCTGAAGGAGGACAGATTGTAGGTGTTGGCAGAGAGTATTGGGGTACTGTGCAGCTTGAAAAAACTTGTGTAGAATTCCAATTAGTAGGGAGCGTATTTTGCAATTGCTGAACCGATTGCATTTGATAAGAATACGCATTCTTGGCTCGTATTTCTGTCAGCCTGCATTGAGTCAATATACTCTGTATCTTTTCCTTAGCAATGACTGCCTGTTCTTCTGACAATTTTTTCAATTGTGCCGAGACGCTTTTTCCAAATAGATCTGTCGCATCTGTATCTGTTTTTTCGTCGCATGTGTTGTCGTTAATATCTCTTAAGGGGCGCGACTGCGGAAAACGTGAAAAAGGGAGTTACGGATTTAACTATATTGAACCACTCGCTTCATTATACGACATCAAAAAAAAAACTCAGATGGATAGTAAACGAGTCTACACAAACACCGCAAAACATTTATAAAATAATTCTTGATTTTTGAGAAAAAAAATGCGTCACTTAGGCAAAAACATCTAAAACAACCTTTTCTATTTTAACTCTGCAAGCCATTTCGTTATTATAATTGAAAATATTTTTGGTTAAAACATAGGACGAAAGTATAGATAATGCATTTACCGTCAAAGTTATTTCTAATTCAAACCACAGAGCAAATAATATGACCTCCAAATCAATCATCTTTTTATGCGAAAAACGCCATACATTTTACTATGAAAAAATGGTCTCCAGAAATCGCTTTATATTAGAGAGTCCGCGGCATGAAAAATTCAGTGCTGTCTCAGTTTTCAAGGCGAATCCACGTCTGTTTGAAGAAGCGCTTCGTTTTCGCGTCGCTCGCGATTGAAATTGTGTGTCTCACTCTATCTAAAACTGGGTGGGTCGTCAGTGCCAGCGTGGCTGCTGCCAAAATTATATTATTTGTATTTTTTTCGAGCAAGTAGACGAACTAAACTTAGCTGACCCGACAAACGTTGCTTTGTCATATATACATTATTTCTCACTTAGGGGTATAAAAATAGTTTGAATTCTATTCTCGGACCTACCGAATACTCACACAAACAATTTCATAAAAATCGGGAAAAGCCGTGCAGGAGCCATTTTGTTACTAACACTGTAACACCTGAGTGACCTTGCAAACTTTGTATTGCCTTTTAATCTGTTTCTCACTTATATGATAGGTGAAGATCGAAGTCAACTATAGGTATTTAACGCGCTAGCGGCACCGCCGCGCCTCCGCACCGGTAAGCGCGAAGCAGAATTAAAATGGTAAAAGTATTTTTTTGGAGTTTCACTGATATTATTTTTTTTGTTTTTGTCGTATGAGTAGGTATTTCTATTCAAATATAGGTTGTTGACTGGATGATCGACTTCACCTGACGGGAAGGTATTCTGACACAAACTTTTCTTGCCCGGTGGCCAAAAATGGAACTAACGTCAAAATTTCGATTTACTCATAAATTATTCCTTTAATTATAAGAACTTACGCGCGAAATATCAACACCATAAACGTCAACTACCACAATTCTTAAAAAATTGAAAAACCTTTGCAACAAGCGTGCAAGGAATTAATAATATGCTTACTTACAAAATGGCCGCCATTTTCAACTTTTTTGTTACTGGGCCGATCGCTTTAAAAATCGATATCTAAGTTTCGCAGTAAGCATAGAGAAGGAATATGTGGTCAAAATTTAAAAAAGTGGCCGCCATTTTGAACTTTTTTGTTACTGGGCCGATTGCTTTCAAAATCGACATCTGACCTTGTCAGCGAGCCTAGGGAAGGAATTTGTGGTCAAAATTAAAAAAAAGTGGCCGCCATTTTGAACTTTTTTGTTACTGGGCCGATTGCTTTCAAAATCGACATCTGACCTTGTCAGCAAGCCTAGGGAAGGAATTTGTGGTCAAAATTAAAAAAAAAGTGGCCGCCATTTTGAACTTTTTTGTTACTGGGCCGATTGCTTTCAAAATCGACATCTGACCTTGTCAGCGAGCCTAGGGAAGGAATTTGTGGTCAAAATTTAAAAAAGTGGCCGCCATTTTGAACTTTTTTGTTAATGGGCCGATTGCTTTCAAAATCGACATCTGACCTTGTCAGCGAGCCTAGGGAAGGAATTTGTGGTCAAAATTAAAAAAAAGTGGCCGCCATTTTGAACTTTTTTGTTACTGGGCCGATTGCTTTCAAAATCGACATCTGACCTTGTCAGCGAGCCTAGGGAAGGAATTTGTGGTCAAAATTTAAAAAAAGTGGCCGCCATTTTGAACTTTTTTGTTACTGGGCCGATTGCTTTCAAAATCGACATCTGACCTTGTCAGCGAGCCTAGGGAAGGAATTTGTGGTCAAAATTTAAAAAAAAGTGGCCGCCATTTTGAACTTTTTTGTTAATGGGCCGATTGCTTTCAAAATCGACATCTGACCTTGTCAGCGAGCCTAGGGAAGGAATTTGTGGTCAAAATTAAAAAAAGTGGCCGCCATTTTGAACTTTTTTGTTACTGGGCCGATTGCTTTCAAAATCGACATCTGACCTTGTCAGCGAGCCTAGGGAAGGAATTTGTGGTCAAAATTAAAAAAAAAGTGGCCGCCATTTTGAACTTTTTTGTTACTGGGCCGATTGCTTTCAAAATCGACATCTGACCTTGTCAGCGAGCCTAGGGAAGGAATTTGTGGTCAAAATTTAAAAAAAAGTGGCCGCCATTTTGAACTTTTTTGTTAATGGGCCGATTGCTTTCAAAATTGACATCTGACCTTGTCAGCGAGCCTAGGGAAGGAATTTGTGGTCAAAATTTAAAAAAGTGGCCGCCATTTTGAACTTTTTTGTTACTGGGCCGATTGCTTTCAAAATCGACATCTTACCTTGTCAGCGAGCCTAGGGAAGGAATTTGTGGTCAAAATTTAAAAAAGTGGCCGCCATTTTGAACTTTTTTGTTACTGGGCCGATTGCTTTCAAAATCGACATCTGACCTTGTCAGCGAGCCTAGGGTAGGATTTTGTGGTCAAAATTTAAAAAAGTGGCCGCCATTTTGAATTTTTTTTGTTACTGGGCCGATTGCTTTCAAAATCGACATCTGACCTTGTCAGCGAGCCTAGGATAGGATTTTGTGGTCAACATTTTAAAAAGTGGCCCGCCATTTTGAACTTTTTTGTTACTGGGCCGATTGCTTTCAAAATCGACATCTGACCTTGTCAGCGAGCTTGGGGAAGGAATTTGTGGTCAAAATTTTAAAAAAGTGGCCGCCATTTTAAACTTTTTTGTTATTGGACCGAATGACTTCAAATTCGAATTGGGGTGACATAACTTACCCCTTCCAAGTTAGTACGCTAACATCTTCGACTACATCATCACTTTCCATCAGGTGAGATCGCAGTCAAGTACTAACTTGTATTGAGTAAAAAAAAAGATTCTTTATCAATGCTTGCTGCGATGGTCAGATTTCGATTTTGAAATTGTTCGGTCCAATAACAAAAAAGTTCAAAATGGCGGCTAATTTTTTTTACATTTTGACACCAGATTCTTTCTTAATGCATGCTACCACGGTCAGATTTCGATTTTGAAAGAATTCGGTTCAATAACAAAAAAGTTCAAAATGGCGCCCACTTTTTTACATTTTGACACCAGATTCTTTCTTAATGCATGCTACCACGGTCAGATTTCGATTTTGAAAGAATTCGGTTCAATTACAAAAAAGTTCAAAATGGCGGCCACTTTTTTTCATTTTGACACCAGATTCTTTCTTAATGCATGCTACCACGGTCAGATTTCGATTTTGAAGTAATTCGATCCAATAACAAAAAAGTTCAAAATGGCGTCCACTTTTTTACATTTTGACACCAGATTCTTTCTTAATGCATGTTTAGCGGTGCAGAGGGCAATAGGGAAATTTCCCTCCAGGCAGGTGTTGTGCCTGGGGACCGCTTGTGATCCGAGCGTGTGACGTCAGAAGTTGTATTTATAGAACGCTCGTCGAATGCTCCGTCAGCGTGTGCTATTGCGCGAGTTACGCCATCTGCCGTCAGCTATCGAAGACCGCTACAATCACTCCCCTCTGAGACTGTTAAGTCGTGTGTCGTCGTGGTGCATCTGGTGCGTGTCAACAGCGTGCAGCATCGTGGAAGTGCGTCAGCGATACCGGGTTGACTTGGGTGGACTGCGTGCCGGCGAGGTGTGAGTGACCTTCGAACCGGGAGTCCGTTGATGATGCGGCGGCGCGATCAGTGAGTCGATCGGCGGTGAATGACGTGTCGCGGCGACCAGTGAGTCGGTCGGCGAAGGCTGAGAGTCTGGTGCGAGGAATGAGGTTTGCGGTTGCTTCTTCGACATTGTAGCGGTTGATGTGGTTCTTGCGAGTTGCGGTTGCGGCTGTTGCAGTTGCGGTTTCGTTGTTGAAGTTGCGGTTTCGTTGTTTTTGTTGCGTGTTTTTCAGTTGATGTGTGCCCTCTGGTGGTGAATGATGAAATCACGTCGGGGTCACCATTTTAGCGGTGCTGAGGGCAATAGGGAAATTTCCCTCCAGGCAGGTGTTGTGCCTGGGGACCGCTTGTGATCCGAGCGTGTGACGTCAGAAGTTGTATTTATAGAACGCTCGTCGAATGCTCCGTCAGCGTGTGCTATTGCGCGAGTTACGCCATCTGCCGTCAGCTATCGAAGACCGCTACACATGCTACCACGGTCAGATTTCGATTTTGAAAGAATTCGGTTCAATAACAAAAAGTTCAAAATGGCGGCCACTTTTTTTTTAATTTTGACACCAGATTCCTTCTCAATGCTTGCTGCCATGATCAGATTTCGATTTTCAAATAATTAGGTCCAATAACAAAAAAGTTCAAAATGGCGGCCACTTATTAAAATTTTGACACCAGATTCTTTCTCAATGCTTGCTGCGATGGTCAGAATTCGATTTTAAAAAAGTTTGGTCCAATAACAAAAAAGTTCAAAATGGCGGACACTTTTTTAAATGTTGACACCAGATTATTTTTCAATGCTTGCTACCACGGTCAGATTTCGATTTTTAAAGAATTCGGTTCAATTACAAAAATGTTCAAAATGGCGACCACTTTTTTAAATTCTGACCACAAATTCTTTATCAATGCTTAATACCACGGGTAGTTTTCGATTTTGAAAGAATTCAATCCATTAACAAAAAAGTTCAAAATGGCGGCCACTTTTTTTAATTTTGGCACCAGATTCTTTCTCAATGCTTGCTGCCACGGTCAGATTTCGATTTTGAAATAATTCGGTCTTATAACCTTAAACATGATAACCAAAGAATGATAAGATTTTTGTTACACTTTTTTCGCTTAGCCCCGTACGCGATATCGCCCGAAAAGAAACTTTGTTTCAACAAGAGGCCAGTCATTAAGATGATTAAGAGGCCAGAGATTAAGATTTTTGTAAATCTCAATTGCCCAAATTACTAACATATAATGCTATACATCTAGGGAAAATAATTTCAATGAAGACTGGTCACACTGATGGACTCTCGCTGAGGTTTGGTGTTCCGAACGTAAATCAAACACAATATTTAAAAAATAAAATGAATTCATTTTAATAACACTTAAACTTACTTGTGAAATGATATTCTTTGTTTTCGTATTTTCTTTTGCGAACTACTTTTACACACTTTAATAACATAATATGGCATTTTAATTAATTTGCACGTATAGTGACTCGGCAAGTGGTTTGTTGCGTACTAACTCAAAACGAATACTATTTTCTGGTGTAGTATTGGTTTTGCGTGCCCGAAGTTCCACGCGGTGTATCTGTAAAATCTGTGGTTAGGCCTATGTAAAATCAAGATATTTTGACTTTGACTTACTTAAATTTCGATTGATTATTATGTTATCTACTTATAGCTGGACAGTTAAAACTTGGCCCTCCCATGGTCTGCGGGACGCGGGGCGGGAGCTACTCAACCACTGATCTCTATTCTATGGATTAAACATTCTATACAATTCAGGCTGGGTCACTGTGGATCCATAGAACAGGGATCAGTGCACTCAAATAATCAGCTGTCAGTGACTGACGTGAATAACGCTACACACGACAATACATACTCAAGAAAAATGAAAATACCATAGGAGAATTCTCAAGATGTGAGTCATTACATCGTATCGTGTATAGCCAATCGCACACCCGCCCCGCGTCCCGCAGACCATGGGAGGGCCAAGTTTATAGCGGTCAAGCTATATTCATCCTATCTTCTGATGTAATTTATGGCACTTTATACGTATTTATAAGATCCTGTATAGTGAGGCCTATGTGAAATGTTTTTTTTTTTTAATTTGAAATGAGTTAACTTCAGATTGATTGTAATGTTTTCTACTTATCTATATTGTCTTCTGATGTAATATATGGCTTTTCAATAGTTCCTAAATACAAAATGTAAATTTTTGAAATCATTGACTTGTTTTAAACTATATCAACCTTTAATTGTAATTGTTCAGTACTGTAGCATTGAGCGCGGCAGCACACGGTCGGTCCGCGACACGACGCATTCACACTGTGCCAACCAATACCTTATCATAATCATTGTTAATATTTAATTCATTATATACATTAACTGCCTATCATTTGCATACAGTGTAGCATACAACAGTAATTACAATAACTATCACACATATCACGTATGAAACCCTTACATAATATGGATCAAAACATTGTCAAAATTATTCATTAAAAAAAATAAGTTAACTAACGCGTACAATTTGACCCCGCCTTTTGCATCCGGGCGAGCACGGATTTGCCTACGAACTTCATATTGCGATAAGCTAGTTTCGACGTACACTGCGCGTTTTCTGTGACAGTTATAAACTTACTTCAAATACTAAACCCGTGATGGACATTTAATTTATCTGAAGTATCGACATTATATTTTTACATGGTCAGGGTACTTATCATACACCGCGCGCATTGCGTTGGTTGAGTGGAAAATATCAATGTAGTTGTGTTATCGGAAGTTCCCTTGCTCGCAGTCTGCAGTCTTAAGTCATTTATCATGTTAGATATTTGTGATAACTTGCTGCGCTTAGGTTTCGTGGGTGGGGTAAATCGTGGTGTCTCTTCTGCAGACTCATTTTCTAACCCATTTTCAGTGCGTGGAACCAACGACGGTCCTGGATCATTACTATTCGATGATCCCGGTTCATTGCTATTTGGGGTATCCATGTTATCCTGTAATTAAACAAAATAAATTAATGTAATTATAACGTTATAGTATTTTTGTGGCTAAAAATGAAATTAAATAGGCCGTTTTAATAACTACCCTTTTTTACAGGTGCCAAATGCAGAAGAATGGAAAAAAATCGAAAGAGGGTTTAAAACACGATGGAATTTCCCCTTGTGTTATGGTTCTATAGATGGAAAACATGTGACAATTAAAGCTCCTCCTAAAAGTGGAAGTTTATACTTCAATTATAAAAAAACAAGCAGCGTCGTATTGTTAGCTATTGCCGATCACGACTACTGTTTTTCGTACATAGATGTCGGCGCGTGTGGTAGCGCATCTGATGGAGGAGTTTTTAAGAATTGTTCGATTTACCAAGACCTGGAAAATAACTTATTACCTGACAACGGAGTCATAGTGGGAGATGCGGCATTTCCACTAAAGACTTATTTAATGAAGCCGTATCCAGGTGTAAACCTCAGTACAGAAGAAAAAGTTTTTAACTACAGGTTATCTCGGGCAAGACGCATAATCGAAAATGTATTTGGAATCTTAGTTAGTAGATTCCGGGTATTAGAAAAGCCAATACTAACTAACTTGGAAACAGTAGATGCAATCGTTTGTGCTTGTTGTGCCCTTCATAATTGGCTACGAAAGAAATCAAAGTCTTACATCACCGCTACTTGTGTTGATAGCGAAGATGAACAGGGAAATTTTCTGCCCGGTTCATGGAGGAACCAAATACATGCCCTACAGAGTATTGGCAATCAAGGTAGCAATCATTCAGCAGAAGTAGCAAGAGAGAAAAGAGAAGTTTTGAAAAATATGTTTAATAACGAAGGAAGAGTTCCTTGGCAATTAAATAGCATACCTACATTAACAATCGACTTCGAAAATCAACATTGAAACGGACATGTATACATACAAACATACATACATACATACAGATCAAATACACGACCTTCTTTTCTTGTAGTATGCGTACCTGACGAATAGTTGTGTATCTATAATAATAATAATAATAAATTGTTTATTTGTGAACAGAAAATACAAACAGTTATCTTAAAATTACCCTGGACCCCCAAACTAGGAAACCCGTGACTTGGGGGTCGGTTTCTAAAGTTAAACTTAAAACAATTTTAACACGGACGAACAACTGCAGTAAATGAAGCATTTATATTAGTATGGCAATTACAATTTATATTAGTATGGCAATTACAATTTATATTAGTAATGGTTGCGACTGCGAGTGTATATTTTGTATGTATACGTGCGTGCGTGTGATATATGTGTGTGTGTGTGTGTGTGTGTGTGTGTGTGTGTGTGTGTGTGCGCGTGTGTGTGCGTGCGCGTGTGTTAGAATGTGCATGTTTAATAAATAAATATTACCGAATAAGCTTTTCAGTGTCATGGTAGTTTAGATCACTTAAAATTTTTCTTAGTTTACTTTTGAGACTATAGCTGTTAAGGTGGGAGGTATTGACCTTTTTGTCGATATTTTTATACAAATATAAGCTCATGTAGTTAAATTGTCTCTGTGCAAATGAACTGTGTGTACGAGGGATGTGAATATCTAACCGACGCCGGTGAGAGTGAGTATGGACCGGTGGAGGTGCTGGGTGGATTTGATGGTAACGAATAACACTTCTTTCAATATACAGTTGCCGAACTGTAAGTAATTTTGCGGTTTTATATAGTTCCTCAGTGGGGAATCTGCGCGGTTTACCAAGCATTACCTTTATGATGGCTCTTTGGGCTCGTTCTATCTCAATCATATGAGTGGTAGCTGCGCCTCCCCATACTGTTATACAGTAGGTGATTAGGGATTCACATAAGGCCTTATATACTTGTGTTTTTATTTTATTGTCTGCAATGTCGCGGAGATTTCTAAATATTGGTATAAGCCTTCTGACTTTATTGGCAAGTGTTGTGATGTGTGGGTGCCACGTTAGGTTTTCGTCAATAATGACTCCTAGGTATCTCATAGTTTCCACCTTATCGAGGACTTCGCAAGTGCAATCGCTTGGCAGTTTGTCTGATTTATTACATGGAAAGGTATGGAGTTTAAGCGAGAAGTTAGGCATAGGTTGGGTTACACGCGAGACACTGAAGCAAACATACTTTGTTTTTTGAGCGTTTATAGTTAGAAGGTTATTTTCTAGAGTTTTCGTAACTATGCTTAGACCCTTTTCAGCTGCCATACGAGTTTCGTCCCATGTTCTGCCATGGAATATAATAGCTGTATCATCGGCAAAGGCAATAATTTGTGCATTATTTAATTCCAAATTGCAAATCTCATTAGCATAAACTAAAAAGAGGGTCGGACCCAACGTACTACCTTGTGGTATCCCATGTGTGACTTTGTTGGTATTACTGGTAAAGTCAGAGACTTTGACTTTTTGGCTCCTTTCTGTAAGATAGTCCTTAAACCAGGCTAGTGGTATTCCTCGTATGCCATGGGCTTCAAGTTTACGGAGGAGGAGAGGGATAGACACGGTGTCAAAGGCTTTCTTGAGGTCAAGAAATACCCCTAGGCACTTGTTTTTCTGATTGACATGCTTGGTCACAATGTTGGAAAAGGAGATTACGGCATCTTCGGTAGACTTATTGGCGCGGAAGCCGTATTGATTGCTTGCAATCAGGTTATGTCGTTCAAGGTAACTTACCAATCTGTAGTTAACCACCTTCTCCAAAATTTCACTTAAAGCCCTTAGCAACGAGATAGGCCTGTAATTTGAGACAGACTGTTTATCTCCGCCCTTATGAATGGGAACGACAGTCGCCTGTTTAAATATTCCTGGGAATGTACCAGTTGCCAAACTTAGGTTACAAAGATGGTTAATAGGGAAGCAGAGGATATCTCGAAATCTTCTCAAAAGACCCGTCGTTATACCATCGTCTCCAGGAGCACAACGGATTTTGAGACTACCCATGATGCCCTTAATTTCTGTAGGATCTGTAGGGTTCAACATCATCGAGTTACCCTTATCAGCTAGAGATCTGACAAAAAGCGTGTCTGTAAGTGACTTTATAATTTTGCTTCAATGTAATTTTCGTTTAAAATAAATAATAATGTGATTTTACTTACTATGGTTTTTCTCCTTATAGAAACCGGCTTCACAAACGAATCATATTCCTCAAACCATTTTGCCTTTGGCTTATAAACGCTCCCCCCAGCCCCAGATCTTGTAGATTTTTCGATTTTGTCGAGTTCCAAGTAGTACGTATTTCGAATACTTTTGATTTTTGATTTAACTTCATCGATAGTCAGTTTTTCTATATTCATTCCTACACGAAGTTGTTCTAGTGCCGAAGCGCACATTTCTTTATTTTTGTATGCAGCACAACGCTTATCCCACAAGCATTCGTGCTCTCTATAAAGTTGTACAAATTTTAAAGTCTCCTCTTCGTTGAACTTTCTCGGCATTTTGTCGCAGGAATTCCAAACAAAAAAACAAAGACACACACCGTACGGACGTTCGCCAGTGACTGGCGAGATGCGTCTACACGTGTCCGCAGCGCTGGCACGGGGGTAGAGGGGTATGCGGGCGGAGGTCACTGGCTAGAAAAATAGACGGGCGCTCTATTCTCGCCAGTGTTGGCAGCCAGCGCTGGCTTGGTTTGAAAAAGTGTTTACATTAGGCAAATACCAAGCCAGCGCTGGCTGCCAGTCTTATTGGCAGCCAGTGTTGGCTCCGTGTAAACTATGCTTTAAGCATTGCTTGGCCCATGGCTTGACCTTTAAAACTATACTTACGTTAATTTGGGCTAAGTAAGTTGTTTATTACACCAAACGTTTTCATGATTTAATTAGTTTTCTTCAAGGCCATTCGCTGTTTACACTCAGTTCCGAAACTGATTAATATCCAAATGTATACTTTGTTACAAAGATTCCTTCATACGACACGTAGACGTACGCTTAAATGACGAGCCAATGCTTATGCTTTGTTTTAAGTTTAACCTCGAATGGTTTAGTCATTAAATGTGGTTAGGTACTTTGCACTTTGGTAATGTTGCCTTGTACTTGTAGACACGATGTAAATAAAACAATTTAATATCACATTAAGTTTACTATAGTTTTTAAATATAGACTACTCAATATTGGTACTAAATAAAAAAAAAATGTAGTGTCAAAAAAATTTAGAAGACATATTCCAATAACAATTTTTGTTATAATAATACCACAAATAATACATACTTTTACTACGTAGGTGTTTTTATTAAATTTAACAAACGAATCTATATATATCTACTACTAATATCAAAAAGCTAAAGAAGAAGAAAAAGAATTTGTTTATTTGTTTTTTTTTAAACGCGATAATAACAGGAAATACTGGTCCGAATTGAAAAAATCCTTTTTGTTTTGTATTGTCCTTTTAACGCGGAAGGCTATAGGCTATTATCATCACACTATGACCAATAAAAAACGGCACATCAATCAAAAATGTTGGCAAAACGGGAAAAATTGTTCCTTTTGTATAGCTTCCCCTGCGTGCGCTGCGTAAAAGGTTAAAGTTACGTCTAGTCTATTTTTAATTACATAAAACATAGTCTCGGACAAAGATTTAAATCGCTAGATGAGCCCTAACCCTACATTGCGCACATCGAAAATGTCCTCAAACATGCTGAATGAGTGCTCTCAGCATGCTGTAGTGTACGATTGTGATAGAGAACACAAGTGCAAATTTAGTTTAAGAGTAAATGAGATCTCGCTATATTACCATTTCTTTTGTTCCTGTGTGTGTAAGATGACGTGTCGACAATAACGTGGACGTTTTTGTGGGTTTAGAGCTCATCTAGTGATTTAAATCTTTGGTCTCGGATACTGCCCCAAGATTGTCACTATAGAGATAAACGTAACAAAAACGTCACTATGACGCGTGTCCAATAGCACGGAAACCGACAGGCGACAGCTTCATCTTCCGTAAATATTAGAAAATGGGTCACTCACCCATCTGCGTCATCAACATTTTATAGGTCATGCCAAGACGAACCAGAAATTTTAAACTGTGCATAAAGTTACCCTGAAGGCTAAAAACATTAACGTGAAATCAACGGCTCTGTCCGCGAAATTCAAAATTTTCGTGGTTTTTTGCAATTTCTACGCTTATTAGACATGATAGGCTTATGGCAATCAATTTGCGAGAATGGCAGTATCATCTTTACATGATTATATCAAAATCTCTGCATAAAAATGTGTATCCTAGGAAATTAATCCGAGTATCAAGTTTTATGTGAGTAACTCGCAAATCTTGGACTAATTTCTTTAACTCGACACTTTCAAGCAGTGATTTTTATATAAACACGTGAAGAAGATATTGGGTTTATCGCAATTTGACGGCCATAAGCCTATTATGTCTTATTAGCTCAAAAATCGCGAAAAACCACGAAAAATTTGAATTTCGCGGGCACACTCGTGGTGTGCTCCTTAAGGCCCCTGTATTAGCCAACGACCTTGAAGTTCCGGGCGGAGCTAGAAATTTTCCCCGCGCCGACCGCCTTACCCCCGCTACAATATTTCGCAACTGCGGTGTGCATGCGGGATAGTGTTGCCGAACTATCGATATTTTGGACATCGGCAGTTGGCATTGAAATTCGTCTATTACATCGATATTTCATTGAATATTGAAGTTCAACGATTATTATAGATGTTAGGTATTATTTGTGTATCAAAAATATTGAAAGCCACTTTCGCCTCAACTATCAATTGAGGATTATCGATCGGAAATCATAAATTCGAGCAATGGGTTTCATTTTCAACCCCTAGGGCCTAGGCAAAAACAGAGGTGTATGAGTATATGTGTGTATGTCTGTCTGTGACATCGTAGCTTTCAGTTGGATTGACCGATTTTAATGCAATTTTTTTATTTGTATGCTATAGTTTCCGTGCAGTTGTTCTTAGCTACGTTTGGTTAATATCGGTCCAGCAATGTAAAAGTATCAGCTCTTTTCCGAAATGATGTAAAGCATTTTTTTACCACTCCTTCAATATAAGTATCAAATGAAAGAGCTTGACTGTTAGAATACTATACTATGACAAAGGAGACAATTTTTTAGGCCCTGTAGAAATTGCACGTTTGTACTTTGTTCTAAAAAAATTAAACCACAAGTATGTATGTTGGTAAATGATTCTAGACTTTTATTTCACACCATTTTGATTTTTGCACACCGATCAAAAGACATGAGTAATGACGGACATTGGACAATGGACATTATTACAACCATAGATTACACAGATGTCAGAACCTAAGTTTTTTTTTTGATACATGATGTTTGGATTCCTGCATTTTTATAATTCATAAACAGGCCCACTGGGAAGTTTGAAGTTTGAAGAGCGTTTATTAATCAAATCATACTTAAAATAAGTAACAGATTTATCATAGTAAACGGTGTTGATGTCATATAAAAATCTATCCGGATTAATT
Source organism: Coenonympha glycerion (assembly GCA_963855885.1). Lineage (NCBI taxonomy): Eukaryota > Metazoa > Arthropoda > Insecta > Lepidoptera > Nymphalidae > Coenonympha > Coenonympha glycerion. The sequence goes on from OY979631.1 coordinate 4,479,641, forward strand.
AAGTCATAAAAAAGAGGTAATGTTTTGATATTTAATGTTCCTGTTCATCAGTTCTTGGTTCTTGTCATTTCCAGTTACTTGATATTACCTATACAAAAAAAGCGTAGGTATATCGAAACGTTTCATTATTTTTCGTTGTCAAAGATAACTGCATTCATCTCTGGGACTTCCGGTAGACACATAAAAAGTCTTCTCAATATTTCTTCGAAAAGAGTTCGAGTTCCCTGTCCCACAGCTCCTAATTTTTATTTATTAGATTTTTTTAAGATTTAATCATGAAACGAAATTAGAAGTTTATTGACTTATTGACCTAATACCTAACTACACTTTTATGTTATTCCCGTTTTAAGTATTTCTTTGGAAAATGTATCACCCAACTTCAAAACGCAGTTTTGTCAATTGTACTACTAGATTTCAACACAATGTGCGAAAACAATTACTGTCCGCGACTGCGAAACAGCAGCAGTAAGTAGGAATAAGTTGAGGTTCACATTGGACTCTCGATATCCGAATATTCCCGTAAATAAGGCTTAGTTGCTTTTTACCATTCTATTCACAAGATCATAAGAATTAAATCAACATTAGTTTTACTAATATACGTGACAATTTTTGGTGGGACTAATCCCCAAACAAAAAGTAATTGACTTCTTTCAATCCCAAGGTTGCCGTCGACACCACAAAATAGCAAATAGTGATAAAACAAGAATTTTTCATTCATTACATAATAAATAGGTATATTATAACTTATTATAAAGAAGTGTCACGTAAAACGTGTAAAGCGAGATGCAAATCCCAGCACTATTAAATTTACTTCAGAATAATCGATATGAATTAATAAACGGCTCCAGAGTAACAAGAAGCGTGACCTTCCCGTCCAACAGTCCGAATCACACTGCCGCCCGTCGCCCGCGCACCGATTCGTCCGTTGATATTTACGTAGAAACTAAGAAAATTATTTTTAGCCTTATTTTTCATTATTTTGACAAGCCAAACGTACCAATTCTGGAAAAAGTCTCGTTAAATATTTGTGCGAAAGCAAAATACTAAAATTCATTGCCGTTTAGAAGTAGTTACAAGAATTCTAACAAAAAGGACTTCACTTTGAAAATTTTTTTCATTCACTAATAATGTATTTAGAATAATTTCAAACGTTCCAATTAAAGATAAAGGTTCAATATATATCATATATTTTTTCTGTAATTTTACATTCACTCAGTAAGGAAGAGTTACACGGAGAAACCCGGAGAAAACCTCTTGTTTGCTAGTAGACTAATGAAAAATATTGAAAAATAATTAATGAAAAATATTGTGGTATAACTTTATCTCAGTTTGAAGGGCTATGTAAGCAGTCGTGAATTTAGGGCAAATCAGAGCTGATGTCTCAGGGTGATGAGCGTAGTGTTATGTTATGTTGGTATGGCAAAATTGCGGGGCGCACTGTCATGGGCAAGCGTATTGAGATTAAGGCGAAATCAACGACTCTGCCCGCGAAATTCAAATTTTTGTGGTTTTTTGCAATTTATACGCAAGACATTATAGGCTTATGGCAGTCAAGTTGCGGGAATGGAATACACGTTTAAATCAAAAACTTTGCATAAAAATGTTATCCTATAGGCTATAGGAAATTAGTACGAGTATTGAGTTTTAAGTGAGTAAATTTCGGACTAATTTCTTTAACTCGACACTTTCAAGCAGAGATTTTTATATAAACACGTGAAGACAATACTGGAATTCCCGCAATTTGACTGCCATAAGCCTATTATGTGTTATTAGCTTAAAAATCGCGAAAAACAACAAAAGGTTAGAATTTCGCGGGCACACCCGTGGCATGCACAGGTAATTAATTAGGGCAGACTTATAACATACATTATAATTATAGTTTCTCTATCTACCGCATCGTTCCGGAACAGATTTTGGGTGAAACTCGTTTTTTATGCTGAATCTGTGTGTGTATTATGATTCATATGAATTCAGTTTTGATGTTCAGTGACTTAATCTGACCTACACAATATATCAGATGGTCACTTTAGATTAGACATGTGCATTATCCATATGTTATGAACTAAAATATAGAATAGCTAGTGCAGTTCCGGTGGTAATAAAAATATGAAATCATATTTTATGCCGGTGAATTGGTATGTACATTGTACACACAACAAAGCATTAGCACCTATTGTGGCAATTGTCAGCTGACATTACGTCCTCACTAACCGAAATTTCAACGTCATTCACATTTCCTCACACGAAACCGTCGTTCGTCGCCGCCCGCAGGCGCGTCACAATAATATAATCTGCAGCCGGTTTAACGCACGTGTTCACTCGTACAACTTACGCGGCCAGCCAGTCGTACTCCACTGCTCAGCGCATCCTCACGCCACACGCTCCGCGAACCTCTGAAACAATCGCGAACAGACGACCTTTGTGAATCCTTACAAGCCCTGCAACCCGCTCTCCTGACCCGTTTAGCGGTTACGCAACACCACATGATGCAACTCCGTCGCTAACTAACCCACTCGCGGTCAAACTTGCCGTCCGCGCATCGATACGAGATTATGCCAGCACGTGTTCACCCCGCGCAATCCGTCCCCCTTGTCCGATCCTAGGAGGGCGAGGGGTACCGCCGCGTCTCCACCACCCAATCGCGGCTCGTTTACGATTTCGCTCCGCCGCAACCCGAACTAAAACGACAGGAGCCGAAGAGTGCATCGACAACCCCCAGTGCACCTTCAGCCCCCGACATGGCGACTATGGTGGCCGCGTCGCCGGCCGCCGTCACTAAAAAACCCTCTATCAAAAAGTACCGCGCGCCGACGCCGCCGAGCAAGACTCCCGACGAGAACTGTGAAAGTGATAAGGACAAGGAGAACAATGTGGTCGGGCGCGAGGAGAACGACAACGGCGAGTGTGTACAAACAAAAGACGACAACAAACCGGCGGCGGAGGGCTCGCCGGCCTTCAGGAGGTTCGCGCCGAGGCTGAACGGCAACGCCGACAGGAGTTCGGTGCTCTCGAAGGCGGCTATGTTCGAAGCGGGCAGCCCCAGGTCCAAGGATCCCGCGGAGATGTCGCTCCGCGAGCGGAAAGCGCTGTTCGAGAAGAACAAGGGAGCCGCGATCGTGCCAAAAGCGCCCTTCGGCCTCGCACCCTCCGTCAAAACACTGCACGGAGACACACAAGGTGAGTAATTTCCTTGCCTATTTATAGTTTAGTGCCAACGATCATTACTTGCACGCACACACACATTTCTGTTCCACTATCAACAGTCGGAAGGGTATTCTAAAATTATTTCATAGAAAGGTACATTGACAGTCATTTTTTGCACGGTCTTATTCAGGTAACCGGCCCCGTCTTATTTGGACCGCCGGCATTTATTTGTTTGTTTACGATCATGATAAGGATAAATTCTTGATTATATTTTGTTGTACCTATAACGGAATATTTTACGTGCAAATTAAACATGTTATAATACTTAACGATTTAGACTTAGAATCTGATCTACATGTTTGTTATTCCACACAAGCTGATAATAGAAAGGTCAGAGTTTATAATTCGATAAAAAACAGCCCAAATTTTAAAGTTATCAAACTCGTTACTATTGGGAACGCAAACTTATACATTAAATTCTAGGGATTTTCCTACCCTAACCGATAGTCTTTCCTAGTTTTCTTCTTTAAAGTAGGAAATACCGCCAGCATTTTGAATAGGCGATCCTTTTATCATTCAATATGATATGACGAGTTTTATTCTTTATTCATGCCTGCCGCCAAGATTTTTCGACATTTCGTTTTTGTTTTACGATATATCTATCCTATTTACTTTCACTATGTAATCATTACTTGGATAACGAGTCACACATTCCACAAAAGAACAGCAAAAACTCACGTATTGCGTATGTAGTTCCAAATTCCAATAGGAAAATTACAATCAATAAATAGCTGCGTTATTTACAGGATCAAATAACACTTGCTGCTTACAAAATCATCGCATTCTGCAATCCCAAAAAGTTATAGCATCTCGTCGTTCGTAACCCATGCATGCACAATGTTCCAGTGCCAAAAGTGCACAATCAATAAATACTCGTAGTGTCACGGAATACATAATAGTACCTATGGTAATGTTCAACGACGCCAAACAACACCTAGCCGCGATGTGTTGGGTAGTGTACATGCAAGAAAAAAATATTACTTTATGTTATGTATGTTATATTGTTATGAATAATTTTATCAATGAAAATTTCAAATTCAGGTTTATCTTCTTTGGTCAAGTAAAACTTATTTGTATCTTTCAATACTGAAACTAAGTTACTAGAGTCTACATTATCGTAAGTATCAATGCCTTGTAAAGTTTTGATTGAAATATTATTGTCTTCTATAGTTCTTTAGCTTACAACTAGTAGTTTTAATTGAGTCTGCAAAAATCGCGCGGTTTCCCATTATCATGCCTATTACAACACAGGTCATTGCTTACATTACAATATAAAGTTCACGATATTTTCGCACGTTTGCGCCATTTTAACCCTTCTGTATTGCATTATATGGATTAGTTTCAAATATTATGATATTGTTAAGTGGTATCTTCCACCGTTGGTCTCTCTCTCTAGACTTGCCTAGACGGCTTTACAAATTGTCACGACTAGATTTTTTGTTAGGAGCTAGATTCTTTCTTAAATGCCACTAGTTCCATTTAGATTTATTGTTATTAATAGCTGTTTATTTTATTTTACGTACGATGCCATTTTGTGCAGTGCAGCCTTTTTACAAATGGTAGGTAGGTACCTATACCATTTGTAAAAAGGAAAAACCCAATAACAATATAGAAGTCGAGCGCACTGAACTCGATTTTTCAGACATGCGTATTGCATATATTATTATGTATTTATTATGTGCTTTGGTCAATTCACTGTGCGATGTTTTCCTTGAAAATATTTAAATATGTACAAAACCGTCGCCCGATTAGTTGAATCTGAATAATTTAAAACAAAAGTCACTTATATTAGTCGTAGGTCGTAGTCAATGGAATAAAGGTTTTTTCTAAATAGGAGGACTCCTTTCTTCTCTTGACTATGAAGTACCTCCTAACTCTGAAGCTCGGTTTAGTGAGAAATATTTAATAGAGAAGAAGATCTCGGTCCATTGACCTCTCACTTAACCAGGTTTGACTTGAGTATTTTAACGTTTACGAAATAATTTCTTCACTTACAATTCTGCCTATATCATGCATTCTAGTAGCCTAATCACTGAGGTGCAAGGGGGCCCAGCAGTCTGCGGGACCCAAGTCAACAACTGCTTAACAACAAATGGGGCTATGGCGAACAAGCTTTCCCCCACCGGGGATTTCTCAGGTCAGACGATAGTCGCTGGGAAGAAAAGCTTAAAAATCACCACTCATTTATTAAATTATGGAAAGAAAACTTACAATTCAGCCTATATCATTCATTCTAGGACCCTAATCCCTGGGGTGCAAGGGGGCCCTGCAACATCTGCGGGACCCAAGTAAACAACTGTAAACAACAAACGGGGCAATGGCGAACAAGCTTTCCCCCAACGGGGGATTCTAAATTCAGACGGTAGTCGCTGGGGCAAAAGCTTAAAAATCACCACTCATTAAATTATGGAAATAAAACTATATCATGCATACTAGTACCCTAATCACTAACATTATATTTATGTAATAAAAGATTCATAGGAAATAGATAAAAGACAGAACCACGGGCTGTCTCTGGGAACTGCAAACACAAAAACTTGTTCTGTGACAATACAACAATGCGAGCAAGTTTGCTCCGTACTTCTGTAGATACTAGATATTACGAGATTATTGAATAAAGACCTACTTTGTCGTAATTATTTACTAGGAGTATAACACCGATGTTACTCGTAGACATTGAGTCGAAGATCTCGAAAAAATAACTTTTGCGAGCTCATATCAGCCTGCAGCCTGAATTGCTGTTACTACCTAATTGATGTATTATTGAAATGACATATCCGATTGATAAATCGACCATGTGACTTATCGCAAATATGATTCTCGTACATTTTTAGGGTTCCATACCAAAATGGTAAAAATGGAACCCTTATGGCATATGGTGAGACTTTCTCCGTCCGTCCGTCCGTCCGTCTGTCACACCCGATTATTTCAGTAACTACTTAAGCTATCAACCTGAAATTTGGAATAGTTGTAGGTAATTGCGGCGCGCCGTCATTGCAATCATAAAAAATTGAAAAAATCTTTTTTATTTTTATTTAAAAAGGGGGGAAAACCGGGTCGTCGAAATTTCAAAATGAGATAACAATATTGAGTGGGGTATTATATAAAAGGGCATCACTTGTGTATTTTAAAACCAATTTTTATTTATTTTTATGCCTGATAGCATAAAAATGCCCCCCCCCCCCCCCAAATTATACTCGTAAATTCAAGGGACAAAGGTGATTCTTTTAACGTTTTACTTCTTTGATGGTATGGAACCCTCAGTGCGCGAGTCCGACTCGCACTTGGCCGGTTTTTTTTAATTTAGTTCCATTAGCAACCGTAAAAACACAATATCCTCGCAAAAATGTCGTCAACCTCAAGTCAGTTTGCTATGAATTATGAGAACCATATTATTATTATTGCTAAGTAACATTCACGCATAATTCGCCAAACCGCGAGTGTTTAAAACTGATAAGTCACAAGTTCTTAGAATTCTAACAGCCGCACTCAGAGTCGCATAATGGTTACTTAAGGCATTCCTTAGTACAGATTTAAAAAAGTTCACTCTCAGAGTCGTTTAATGCTCCATTAGTACAGCTTAATAATCATTAACTTTAATGAACGCAAATACGTTACTTAACTCATTAATGGCAGATTATTTTGACGTTTGGTGTCATTCGTAATGTCACTTTATTTTACAGTTGGTTCATCATTGCAATTTGTTTGGTATTTCAGGATATATTTTCTTGTATTTCTTTTGATTTCTCCAACTGTGTGATATTTTGAGATTATCGATAAGGGTTTTGTGCTGGTCTGGTAAAAAAAAACACCAAACAATAAAAGAAGAAGAAAATGGGTGACTTTGAAGACTTCGTAGAGTTCGTTAATTACGCTAGAAGATACAGAGAATCGGGACCCAGACGTTATTTACGAGATTATTCAAATCCGTTTGAAAAGTACAGTGTTGCTGAATTTCACGCAAGATTCAGATTTACTCCAAATTCTGTAAGAAATTCACTATTGCCGCTGTTGGAGCCAGATCTGAGGAAAAGTTCGAGAAGAGGACTGCCATTTGCTCCCGAAATAATGCTACTTTTAACATTACGATTCTTTGCAACTGGGAGTTTTCAGGTAGGTAGGTAGGTACAAGATAATAATAAAATATTTTGAATTATGTGTGTTGCTTGGTCATAAAAGTAGGCAAAGATTCTGACTTTTATTCTTATTCCTTTACAGAAACTCGATGGGGATGTGATGAATATCTGCCAACAGTCCGTATCTCGAATAATCACAAAAGTATCCACTCTTATAGCCAGGAAAATGAGAGATTATGTAAAATTTCCCCGGACTCGTGAAGAAGTCAACATAGTGAAGTAAGCGTTTTCAATTAACCTACATCAAAAAAAGGAGGATTATGACATTAACCTAATCTTATCAATTAATTCATTAATTAACCTAGTCTTATCTTTTTCCAGACAAAAATTTTATGAAATTGCCAATTTCCCTGGAGTTATTGGATGCATAGACTGCACACATGTAAAAATTAGAAGCCCTGGTGGAGTGGCGTCTGAAGTTTACAGGAACAGAAAGGGCTGGTTTTCCATCAATGTGCAAGCTGTAACAGGCCCCAATTTGGAGTTTTATGATGTAGTTGCCCGCTGGCCTGGTAGCACCCACGACAGCTTCATTTATAATAGCAGTGCTCTCAAACAACACCTGAATATGGGCATATTGCAAGGCATTTTACTTGGAGATAGTGGTTATGCAGTAAGCAATGTACTGCTTACACCATTCCTGTCACCAAATTCTCAGAGCCAAGAATGTTACAACAGGAGTCAAATCAAAACCAGAAACACTGTGGAGAGGACCTTTGGCATTTGGAAGAGGAAGTTTCCGTGCCTTCAGGTGGGAATGGGCATAAAGGTGGACACTGTTGTCGCGGTTATATGTGCATGTGCAACACTACATAATATTTCATTGATCATAAACGATCAGCTAAATATTAATGATCAAACAATTTTTGAAGATAATGTTGTGGATGTGCTACCAATGCGTGAAACCCAGAATAGTAACGGTTTTTTAGCAAGACAATCGTTAGTTGAAAGATTTTTTTCAGAGTAATTAAAAATAAAGACATTATGTACAATTTACATTATTTTTATTTAATAAAATTGACTATTTGGTTCGAAATTATATTATTTTTTCAGTTTCTCTAATTCTATTTTAGCCACTTCTAAGCGAATTTTACTCCTTTCTTCTTCCATAGTAGCTGCCCTTCTATTTGCTTCTGCAGTCTCTTCTTCTAAAGTAGCTGTCCTTTTCTTACTGTTTGCTGTCTCCAACTGTAAAAAAGATATAAATACAGTATAAACTCTGATTCGTTTTATTTGATAATTTCAATAAATGAAGATCTGTTGTAGTCTGTTGAAAAGTTTTAGTTTAATTTACGTTCAAGTCTATTTACTTTGTTGATAAGTACATATTTCAAACATACCTGTGCTTTTAAAATTTCAATTTCAATTTTTTTCCTTCCTTCTAAATGTCTGATTCTTTGCAGAGCTTCCCGCCGTATCAGATCAACTGGTTTGCGGGTCTGTAATTGTTGAACTTCGTCTACCGCCAACTGAGTGGTAGTCTGCGGGGAAGTGGTAGTCTGCGGGGTAGATGTAGATTTTGTAGATGGTGGTAGATGGTTCTCTAGAATTATTTGCTCGTCATCTATATCCTGTGACCCTAAAAATAAAAATAAACCGGGTAAATGTGAGTCAGACTCACCCACAAAGGGTGTTTAATTTTAAATCACTTATATAATCTACAGTAAAATATAATTATTACCTTTCTCAACTGACAGAAATTTTTCGTCTAAAGCAGTGGTTCCCAAACTTATTTTGTCTACTGCCCACTTTGAGAATAAATATTTTTTTAGCGCCCCCATTTTTTCACCTATTTAAAAACCACTATAACTTCAAATTGAATTAATTAATTATTGTGACCTATATATGTATATTAACGGAGAATTCTAAACGAAACTTTTACTATAACCCGCAACTTGAAACCTGAGCGCAGTAGGTAACATACAACGGCGCTTAAGGTCTCAAGTTAACTCTTACGGGCTCCACCTGCCAATAAGAATGATTATTGAAACGCAACTTTATAGTATTAAAACAGAGTATCTTTTATTAAAAATATAACTAAAATAATCAATCCTTATATAAAAACTAATGTGAAGGATGAATCTGATGCTGTTTAATAAGTTTGTTGATATCAGGTTCCAATTTACTCAAGAACAGTCGCAAGTCGCCACGTTCGGTAACAAGCAAACGATTTCGCTTTTTAGTAAGCAATGTTGTCACAGCACTAAATCCACGTTCACACAAATATGACGATGGGAATGCTATCAAGAATCGTTGAACGATTGACCACAATCCAGGGTACAATTGCGGGATCGGTTTTTGTAGCCAAAATTCTTGGTAACCATTTTTGAACTTGATTTTTATTTCCTCGTTTGTTGTCAATTCTATAAGTTCTTCTTCCAGCTGAGGTGACATTGCTGTGTTGACATTTGAAAACGGATCCAACACCCAGTCTGGTATTTCCAAGTTCAAAATGTCCTGGTATCGTTCGGTGAAGTCAATGTGGAGGTTTTCCAAATGTTGGCAGTAGGCAAACAATTCGTCGTTACTGCATGATACTGATAAATTTGGAAAATTGTGAAACTCACGTCTGCCCAGATTCTTTTTGTGTAGAAGCAGTTTGGCTGCGAAAGCAGCAACGACGTTTTTTGTTTTAATTAAATTTAGTTTATCGCCTTGCATTTGGAGATTCATGTCGTTGAATAATTTATACAGGTCTGTCATGTAAGCTATATCATTTTTTGATGTTATGAGCTTGTCGTGCAATTCTGTATCTTTAGTTTCCAAGAACTCTATAACAGAGTCAAACAGGTTGTAAAATCGAGTCAGACAATTGCCTCTTGATAGCCAACGAACTTCAGTATGATACAACAAACGGTTGAAATCCTCGTCATTAGTAACACAAAGCTGATGAAATAATCTATCATTCAAAGAGCTGTTGCGGATTTTATTGACTGCTTTGATGACATATTGCAGTGATTGAAATAGTTTTTCACTTAAGTTTCTAGCAACTAAATGTTGTCTATGAATAACGCAATGTACACCAAGGACATCTGGAATTTTATTTTTTAAGTACGCTATGAAGCCTTTATGGCACCCTGTCATAGACGGAGCGCCATCCGTAGCAACTGAAATAATATTTTTCAAAGGAATCTCTTTCTCATCGCAAAACTTTTCCAATGTATTGAATATGGTTTCACCTTTTGTATCGGTCTCTAAATTTCTAGCAAATAATAGTTCTTCACATATTTTCTCATCTTTAATAAACCTCACGTAAGACAACAACAATGCTTCATTAGTTGGTAAAGTGGACTCATCGAGCTGAATTGAGAATTGACTTGTCCTCAGGTGATCGCACAATGATTCTTCAATGTTTTCAGCCATTTCATCAATTCGTCTTTGCACAGAATTATTACTCAAAGGAATTTTTCGGATAATATCTGCGGCCGGTTTATGAAGCACAGTAGTTATTACTTCATTTATTGCTGGCAATATTAACTCTTCTCCGATGTTATGTGGTTTGCCTTTTTGAGCAATTAACAAAGAGATATTGTACGAAGCTCGAAGTCCGTCGTCATCTTGCTTAGCAGCCGCCGAAAATAGTTTTGCTACACTTGGCTGTGTATTATGCTTCTTCTCTAGGTCTTGAAAATATGCTACATTCTTGTCTTTCTTATCTGGATGCATTTTATTCAAATGATCTTGCAGCCTTGAAGGCTTCATTGCTTCATTCGAAAATGTTTTTAGACATAGAAGACACAAAGGCGACGATGGGTTTGTGGGATTTTCAATAAATCCGAATTTAATATATTCCGCACAGTATTGCCGTCTCTTCTTTTTTACTTCCGACATTGTTTTGCAATGAGAAATACGTTCAACTTCGCGAGTAGTGTAGAGGAGGTGTAAGTAGTGCTCATCTATTACGCGCGAGACCACAAATGAAAATAAAATAAATATTACATTGTTTATATAGAAATGCTTAAGCAGCACGCACCGACAGGAATAAAACAAACATGCATAAACTCGTTAATCTCATTCGACGCTCAATCGTACTCAACAAGTCCGAACAAGTATTCAATGAATCATCCGACTGCTACAGGAATGCACAATTCGGGTTATTTAACAAAAACTTGTTAAAACATGATAGATATCTACGAGTACTAATAACTATTAAAATGCGAAAGTGTGTCTGTTGCCTTTTTATTTGTGTCTACTTTCATTACGAAACGGAGCGACCGATTGACATGATGATTCATTTTTTCTATATTCAATAAAATATGACAGATATATGAACTACGCGGAGAGAAATATAGAATCGAGTTTGAGCAATCTTTTAATTCATATTAGTTGATGTTCACAAGTTGTTGTTGAGAGTCGAGAGCTCTTGCAGTTAAGAGGTTGTTTAAGAGGCCTACTAGCTAAATAAAATTACAAATCACCCCCCCGCCTCGACACAACGCCCCCATTTTCTTTCTGGGTCTCTTACCGCCCCCCTTGAGACCTGCAGCGCCCACAAGGGGGCGTTATCGCCCACTTTGGAAAAGACTGGTCTAAAGTATTAAGGATAATGCCATCACTATCAAACGAATTTTTCACCTCGCATATTATAGCAGGGGCAGCCTGAAAGTCAAAGAATATCCAGATATAATTACCAAAATGATTTTATCTCACATACCTATTGCATAAGTGGACATCATAATATATTACCTCTTCTACCATCGTAACTAAAGCTCCCTGTTGCGGTGGTTGTGGAGAATCGGGAGGGCCACCACCAGTTCTTATTAAGTTGCCCCGTTCTGTTGCCCTCACTTTACGGGTTACTGCTTTCATGTTATCCCATGCTCTCTTTAACGTACTTGTATCACGCTGTAAAATAAATCATCAGTAGATTTATATCATGTTTACGATTGTTATGAATCGCAAAACATCTCAGAAGACGCCAATACAGTTATTTTATTACGAATTACCAACCTACTAAGAAATTTGAACATACCTTGTTTACATGAGCATGGCAATTAAATTCGTCTGTTAATAAATCCCATGCCAGTTTTTTCTTCGCAACGGATTTTCCGTCAGTTAATTTGCATTCTAAAATGGGTCTTTTCTTAACAATTTGGGATAATAAAGCCTTTTCGTCGGCGGTAAAATTTGCCACTCTTTTGCGTGATGTTTTTGGTAGATCCTAAAAAATGAAATGTAAAGATTTCAAATGGTAAAAGTGTGTAAATATGAAATGAAAATGTAGTTGAATTGCTAATACTTACCATAATTTACTGAATTTTATGCAAAATTCAGAAATAACTTATTAGAAACACGAATGATCTACACAAACAACTGCAACTGTCAACTCAACAGCTAATTAATATGCCAGATTGACATTGAGTTTTGTGGTTATTGCCATAGTCAATTAACAAATAGGTTGTTTGGGTTTGTTTTATTAAAAAAAAGCTAATTAGTCGTGGGTTTCGGTATTAAATTAATAGCTAATTTTTACAATTTTGAAAAAAAAAACTAAATTTTGATTATTCTATATCATATTATCATTAAATCATATTCATGTGGCAAGACCATGGATTTATCGACACAAAAACGATAGCGCTATTCCACTTGCACCGCTCTATGCTTCCTTAAATCTAATGTAGCATTAAATTTCGTTTCTGAGAGGTATCACTCATTATGAGATTTAATGATCATTAGTTAAATACAGATTAGGCCTAATTTAATGAACGTCTCTGAGTGCGGCTGTAAAACAATAACAAGTAACGTTCTAAGTTGCAGTGTATGTATTACGAACATTGATTTATAAACTAAGGATTTGGGCCTTGGGGTCAGCACTAAAAATTGTCCGAATCGAATGACATGCAAAACGTGAAAAAACATACAATATGCAATTCAGTCTCGTGTTTGAAAATTAGGCTGTATAGTAATGGTTTGAGACATCAATTACAATGTTTTAGTTTGTTTATAAAATACTCATGTACCCTCGTTTATATAGGTTTACACAGGGTTTAGGGTACACTTTTTTCGTGAATTTTGTATTACACCCGTCGTCCGTAGATTTATAAGCCTATGATTACGAAGCATAAATACCTGTCTTCACAAATTACAAATAATGTACTTACTAACTTTATTGAAGTGCAAAAGCGCGTGGGGAAGCGTAGCGATAAGTCACATGTTCAATTTATCGCGTATTATGTCATTTATATATATTTTTTTTTAATTTCGTTCTATTAGCGATCGCAGGCATAGAATAGATAACGTGAAATAGCCACAGCTGTTAGAGTTAATAATTTAATATCCCACTCAAGCACGAACGCTAAGCTCCCAAGCATGCAATGCCACCACTGCCCACATGAAACGTTTCGCCCCGACACCAGAACATCCTCAAGAGATGTTGACTTTACAATGCGAAATTGTATATTAAATTGAAAATCCTCAATCCACGAAACGTCGCGTGCATCTTCTAGTAAACATTTATATCGACGTGACACTGTTCACGTATACCTACGTTTCATCGAGTTTTATAATATACAGTCGCCATAATATAGAGCTAAAAATAAAATTGCGTTCTTTCACTGTATATGGTAGGTACTGTCTGATCTAATTGAGCTGTATAATAAGTGCAGAGATCATGTATAATTTATACGTTTAGAGCGGTCAAGGTGGCCATAGATAGCTGGCCTGAGCCACACCCGAGTCAGCGTCCTTAGTTTATGTATATGTACCCTGTTATTTAGGTATACAGTTGAGTTCTTATTAAAAAAAAACAAGCTTTTGTACATAAATCCGTATTCTTCTCAGCTAACCCTTTCATTTGATATCCATATTGTAGGAGTGCATTGAAATAACTAATCCGCCATCTTGGATTTAGAATGACGTCACACAAATTTTGTCATCCAAAATCAATGTGTGTACAAATTTCAGCTTAATTGGTGAAAAGTATCTGCTTCAAAATTGAGTCAATTCATTTCACCGAAACAAACATACACACATTGCAAATGAAATTAAAGCTGTAACAATATGACGTCACGCAGCTAACCATGCATTGTCATCCAAATTCAACGAGTATACATTTCAGCTCAATCGGTTTTTTCGGTATAATAATTACTAATAATATGACTTTTTGATTGTATGTGAATGGAATATAGTGCAGTTACGTGAACCATACGAATGTGATAATAATAGCACCTGCTTGTTTATGCTTGACGTGATCGATACGTTACACCGATCTGCATCGCACGCTGAGACGGTATCGCTTACACATAGGGTTAACCACATGCAAAAATGAAAAGTCCTGAGATTTCTTAGTACGAGAATTTCTACCAAACGTATTTAAATTTTAACGCTCACGCGTTGCACCAGAGAGGGGGAGATATTACCTACTGATAAGTAAATATAGATAAATTAGTTTATTGGTTTTATTGTGCAATAATTAACCAAAGGAAGATAAATTTTAGTTTTGTTTCTTTTCATTATATAGAGATCTTTAAAATGTAAGCTATATTTAACTGAAAATTATAAAAATCTTGAGGTTTGCAAAATTCGGGCGCAATCCTGAGAGAAGTTTAAAAATCCTGAAATATCAAGATAAATCCTGAGATACGGTAACCCCACTTACACCGCAGCCACGCGGCGATTTAATTATAACTTACATTGTACTGTTTACTTGACACCAACATCATAAGGCTGGGTACGGACCATAGTAATTTGTCGCGCGTTTCACGATCGGCTAATTATTATTATTGTTAATTATCACATCACATCACCCGAAATTTAAGCGAGCAAGAACTACTTTTTATATCAAGAGGATCCTGGAATACAGGTTATCAAGAGGATCCTGGAATACAGGTTTTATATAGTAAACTTACTCCAGGATCCCCAAAAACCATTGTTAAATGACGTACATAATATGGTGATAATAAATTTTCATTTCATTTAATATCAACAAACTGCATGCTTACACTTCTTTAAATCTATGCAATAATAATAATAAATATTTACTAACTCATTCCCTTAGTCACTGACTTATCATCAACCAGCCCAAACCTAGCCTTGATTGCTGGTTTGCTCAGAAATTTCCTGCAATATGTAGACTACTTATTTCCTACATTTAGTCCTACTTATTTCCTGTAATAAGTAGGACTAGAAATTATTATCACGGGATCACCAGAGCACTTCAGGCGTGGGTAAGTTAGGTAGATCCAGACCTATAAGGGAAGATGCTTTTGCCCAGCAGAAAGAAATCACGCAAACATTAATAAACCTACGCATTACGATGTAAGTATAATAAATTGATTTCTCCTAATTTGCATCACAATACCCGTAGCAATATTCATATTACGTAACTAGCTGTTGCCCGCGGCTCCGCCCGCGTGCAGTTCGTTTTTTTTACAAAAATGTTTTCCGTGGAATTTCTTAATTTTTCCCAAGATAAATGAGTGGTGCCTGGGTTCGATGGACCCGTAAAGGAGTCTTCTTCCAATCTCTCCTGTCAACGTGCTATCTTCTTTCACACAATTTACCTATATCTTCTTTGGTCTTCCTCTACATATACACTCTATCGAAATCGCTTATGTTACTCAATTCGCATGGAGTAAGACAGAGTGGGGCGTGTCATCGTGGATTGTAATATCTATACTAACCAAACTTATCTTATTCTGAGATGATACCAACGCCCAGATATTGTAATTAAGCATTCTGATGCGCCGCTGTGTACGTAGCAACCCGTTCCTGCTACGTACTGGTTATCTTGTATAGTTATACCTAGTTGCACTATCAAAAGGACGATTTAAACTGTCGATATTTCGACCCCGTTTTGATTGTGCTACGTAGATAAGTTTTTCATAGGTTTTTTTTAAACATCCCACGGGTGCTCTCAAATTTTTCAGGATGAAAAGTATCTTAAATGTTGACCGGGCATATATATAAAGTAGGATCATAAAATTTCATTTAAATCCGTTACTTGAAAGACGCCTGCTAACTGTTTTTGTAATGTTTTCTTTCCCGCGGGAACTCGATTGGATTAATAAGTTTTACTATATATATATATTTTGATAAGAGGCAACATAAGGTATCAGCATAACAAATTTTACTAAATTAAGTTCATTAGTTGTTGTTTACAAAGCTGTTAAATAATTGCAGTTTTTTAACTATCCCACGGGAACTCTTTATTTTACCGGGATGAAAAGTATCCTATATGTTGACCAGGGACATAAGCTACCACCACACAAAATTTCATTGGAATCGGTCCAGCCGTTCCAAAGATTAGCCCGTACAAACAGACAGACAAACAGACAAACAGAGAAACAAAAAATTTGAAAAAAATTTAAATTTGTTCTATTTCACTTCTTACATCCCCCTGACTCCGTTTTTAGCATTTTTTTTATTTGTACAGAAATTCAACCTCTACAGATTTATTATATGTATTGATTATCACCAGTCGTACTATGAAGTCGTAGTATCGTATATTTGCATTTAAACGTATTATTACATCATAAGATTATCGTTTACAAATAACAATGCAACCGTGCGGGTGCGTTGCAATTATAATGGGTTATTCATGACTGAATATGACAATTTACATAGGTACATTGACACAAGCCTAGTTTCAGTAATATCGCTGTTGAAAAACCGTTATCCACCACTTTATTTTCTCGAATTTCGAGATTCTTTTCAATTCTCGTAATTTAGTGTCCTGTTAAATTTGAATAAACGATAGCGTTCAATTTTCTCTGTCAAATTTGTAGACCGGAGTGATATATGACGGTACAGATTAATTATTATCATCTGTCATATTATTCCCACAAATTAGGGAATAATGGAACATAAACATCTCATGTAGATGAAACAAAACGCAATACAAGTTTAAGAGGGGGCGGAAAGCAAAAAAAAAGTCGTGTACTGTCAAATACTGTCAACAAAACTCAACAAAACCGCGATCACTATAGGTAAGATAATCAGATAAATTCGGGTGCATTGCAGATCACCTAGTTGTTGGAAAAATGATTCTTGGCATTTTATACAAAAATTTAAATACCTTTTTTCAATCATTTTTAATGCGAATAAAACAATCGATTAAACTTTATTTTTTGGTACGTATTTTAAAAAATGACACAAATTAAAAAAGACATTGGGATGCTTGAATCCGATCATGATAGATTCATGATCGGATTCAAAAATGACAAAAATTAAAAAAGACATTGGGATGTTTGAATCCGATCATGAATCTAATAGCTACAGTATTCCTCAGAGAAGCCTTTTAGGTCTTCTTGGGACGTCAATATACAATTAACGTCTAACGTTAATTATATATTGACGTCCTCTTTGCAAACGTATCGTACCCATAAAATACCCATAGAGTATGAAAATACCCATCTATTATTTTCATATTCAACGATACGACAGTAATTATCCCATGCAAAAATTAGCAGTCATTATAATCTGAAGTCAACAAATCTTTGACAAAAAGAGTTGACTGGTTAGGAAAATTTATTTGTAAATATAAATTTAAAAAAAATGCATGAAAAGTGAAAAAATTATAGTCTAGGATCCCGCTATACAACGACCTTCACCGAGCTGTTTATTGGATGAAAACTATTTTATATGCAATTTAATTCCTAAAACACGATTATGCAAATTATTAATTAAAACACGATGCGGGTTGCTTAAAAAATTTCAGTCCAGGATAGGATTGATTAAGAATTAAAAAAAAAACACTGTAACATGGACTCCTATTTGTTACAGTTTAGTTGACATCGTAGTTCAAATTAGATTGGATGTTATAAATAGTGCTTTTTGCCAGAAATACTTTCCTGGCTGAGGAAAGTATTTCTGCTCTATATTTTTTGGCAAAAGAAAGTTAACGGATAATAAAATCATAGGTAAATAAGCACAATTGCAATTTGCGACCTGAATCGCTAATCCAATCTAATTTGAACTAAGATGTCAACTAAACTGTAACAAATAGGAGTCCATGTTACAATGGTTTTTTTTTAATTCTTAATTAATCATATCCTGGACTGAAATTTTTTAGGCAACCCACTTGCGATATATTTATTGACGTATTAAATTGGATATAAAATAGTTTTCATCCAATAAACAGCTCGGTGAAGGTCGACCTTACTTGGGATTCCCTACTATTAAAAACACGATGACCCTGTTTAATGCTTCATGCATTCAAAATTATAACAAATTGGATGAATTTTTAAATAATGAATAAATAAAATTGGTCAAGTACGTGCGGGCTCGAGCACTGAGGGCTCCTTACTATAAAAACGAATTCTCAATCTCAGTCCGCAATTTGGGACCTTCCTGGCCCAATACAGCGGAGCAATGGCGCTAGTCTGATGGGTATTTTTGGCTGGGTACAGCCAGTTGCGATCTTTTTAACGAAGCGTAAGGAGTTTTTTTCTTTATGAAATTTCTATTTATCTATTTTAATAAAATAAAAAATGAAAAATTGTTTTCATAAAACCGACTTCTAATGCCACTACAAAGTGTGGCAGTATGTACTCCAATTCGAAATTGGACGATTGTCTATAAGATCGTCGTTTCTTTGCACATCTGTTCCATACTATGAAAGAAGTAAAACATTAAAATTATCACTTTAGTTCATGAATTTACGAGTATAATTTACATCTTTTTTTTCCTAATTTACTTTTGTTGGCTAACCACAAACCTAACTTTGTTTTTGGTGGTTCAAAAAAATGTATAAAAGTTAGAAAGATGATTTTATTTTTTCTGTAAAAATATACGTTTACTTCTATTGATGATAATTATTTTAGATTTTTTGAACGATAAACTTCGGAGATAAGGGGGGGGGACGATATTTTTTCAACAGTTTGCCTAACAAATAAAAAACTATCGGGCACAAAAATAAATAAAAATAGGTATTAGAATACACAAGTGACGCCCTTTCATATGATACCCCACTCAATATTGTTATCTTATTTTGAAATTACAACAATCCGATTTACCCCCCTTTTAAATAAAAATAAAAATGATTTTCAAATTTTTATGATTGCAATGACGTTGGGTCACTATTACTTAAAACTATTCCAAATTTCAAGTCGATAGCTTCGATAGCTCACTGAAATAATCGAGTGTGACAGACGGACGGACGGAGAAAGTCTCACTAAAAGGGTTCCATTTTTATCATTTTGGTATAGAACCCTAAAAAAATATGATTGCGACGACTTGAGATCCTCCTAGTTTTAACAATTTTAACAATCACGGTTCAAGAGATACAGCCTGGTGACAGGCAAACGGACAGATGAACGTTGTTAATAGGTCCCGCTTTTACCTTTTGGGCAAGGAACCCAAAAAATAAGCCAGCAAAAATATTTATGCGGAGTCTCTTTCACAGAATTCATTACTCACAAATAAAGTGTATGTGTAATGAATTTGAAATGTTATCATTTTTCATATTTTGACATATTATTATTGCACATTATAACTTGAAATTTATTTACTTAGAAATAATTAACATACTATCATTAATAAGTCGTTTATGATGCTATATTATATATATTATATGCTTTAGTTTGCAAATATATATTATATATATTTGCAAACTAAAGTATCAAAATATTTAAAATGTTGCACTCTCTATTCCCTCATCTCATAATTCATCGGGATCGTCTTTTTTTGCATATACTTCCTCCTGCCGTCACTGCTTGAAGGAATACAGTGCTAGTTAATTATGTGCTTTAAAATAAAGAGTGAAAGTCGATATTTGAAAGAAAGGTTTATGCTTTAATAAACTTGAAACTCATTGTTTTTGTTGGCCATACTTACAATTATATTATTAACACCTCCAAATAATTTATCGATACGCATACAATCATTTATAATTCATAATTTATATATTAAACATACAAAGAACTATTTTTTCGGCCTGGAGCACAGAAATACAGTCTTCACGTCTCAATGGAGCGATTGTGACTGATTGTCATGCGCAAAACATCATTTTGGTACAAAACAGCATAGCGTATTACGCGAAATAAGAACGTAATAAACGCCATTTATAATTTACAGTAATAACTTTTAAAATACATAATTTAAAAAGGAATCAATAGTAAATGCACTTCGTAATATTTATTGGAATTATAATCCTAAATCTTGGCCCTCTAGGGCGTATAACATTGGAAATAAATTGAAAATTGTAAAAAATTGGATGCAACTTCAAGATTTTTTTTTATCGACAAAAGTTTATCCTTTTATGTTTATAATAGTACAGTTTCTCGACAATAAGATGAAAAATTCGTGTGTTTTATTTCAGATCGTTAAGACTTGATCTACTACTATAAAAATCAAATCTCTTCCTGCTATAATCAGTTTGTACGCGCTCTTAAGTTTTACATATAAAAGACATTCTGCATTTACGACTAATGACATTATCGACTTTAGCTACCGTGCGGTTTATGATACGAGTGTGTTACTGCCTTAATGTTCTGTTTATTTCCCGCGGTTACACAAACACCCGGTATTAGTGATAGACACGGCGGTGGATGTGTTTGTTGATGTTGCTAAATGTAGTAAGTTACTAGGTATGGTACGATCTGTTATTGTTGAGTTTTAAATAATTAATATGAAAATAATGAATGTCTATCTTATCAAATAGTTTAGTGTGTTACAAGAGTCATACCTAGTTTTTTTTTGGTGTTTTTATCACTCACCAGTAATTTTTTATCTTAAAAATTACTGGTGTGTGATTCTCGAAAACATAAAATTGTACCACGGCTAACTAACAAGCCAACACCAGCTAATTATTGCTTTGGCTGCATAATCAGCGCATACGAGTAGAAGTTAGCTCGTCGCTGTTATAAGTATTTTTGCAGAATCAAGGGACTGAATGCACTTTTCCTATGCAACCGTTAGGTACTATTATGGTATTCTGTCGCAAAAGATACATACTACAGTATAAAAACTGGGTGAACGGATTTTGATCATTCTTTCTTCATTTGAAAGCTGGTGCTTCCCTTGTGGTCCCATTTCAATTTGGTCCAATTTTGACATTCATGAGAAAACCATAAAAGACTTAGTATGTGCGCGACAAATGGACCAGTAAAAGAATATCACATCAAACGATTTCGATATTTTAAATGTTTTATTGGAAGAGAAGTACTTCAAGAGTTGTCTGATGAAAGTAAAAGTTTTTTTTTTTGAAAAAATTTCATATTATTTAAAGTTATTTAAAATAAAATGTACTTGAGTAGGTATTTACAACAAAAACAAACTTAGACCAATAAACTGTAAGGCTTCTCAGCTTTTAGTTCAGTTTGTACTTTGTATGTTGTACAGAACAGGATTTACTTTTATTATGCGGGACACGTACTCGTGTGTCCTAGAAAAATATTATTCATTTATTCACACTAAACACGAAAGTAATTCGCGTGTCCTTACATGTAGTGCAAATTTGTTAGGGCTGGCGATATTTCATGTTTTTTTTTTTAATTTTTACACCTTACTGCCAGTGTTTACCTACCAGGAATGACCCTGCATCGTTGTGGGGATTTCGGAGAAGCCTCTTATCCCTTGTCTACACTGTGAGACAACTTCTGTGCAAAAATTAAACCTGCAAGTGAACCGGTAAATCTGTTGTAATTTATATGGTTTTTTAACGGTAAAAACTATAATTAAACTAAATAACTGCTTTTAGTAAATTGTGGTTAAAAAATAAATAATTTTTGTGAAGCTTATTCAGCCCATATGGTATTAATTTATATCATTGTAAATATGTTTTTTAGAACGGAAATTTGATGTAGTTTATTGGTGCCCTATACAGTACTCTATACAGTTTAAACAAATATCTTCAAAGATATTAGCAAAATAAAAGGTGCAGTCGCGCTACCCCGGCGCGGCGCGGCCATTGCGTGGCGATAGGTAGGTAAGTATAAGTATAGGCAGTATCTATCCGATTGCGTCGCGTTCAGCGCTGTGGGGAAATGGACAATCGGGCCGGGACAGAAAATATTTCTAAGCGGAACGGAGTCCGCGGGCACTGCTAGTTCTTTATATTTGGATAGATTTCAGTAAGTGACAACTTGACAATCCTGAAAGAGTACCGTTTTCAACTTTGTACTAAGTTTCTTTGAAATTGAAAGTGTGACACACTTGTGTGACATGCTCGTGCAAGTTTTAAACTACTTTCAGGTATTGTGACAACCCTGTTAATTTGAATACAGTTCAACACCTCTCAAACTTTTAACACGTTTGATTTTATGCCTCTAAAAGTGTGTCACTAGTTTGCGAATGACTAATTTAATGTAAATAGGTGAATAACTGTTAAATCTGCCGTGTACATGGAACAAACATCTTAAATTGACGAGATTCTTAAAAAAACTGTATCTATCTGGTTACCGTTACATTTTACGTAATCGATGTTAAAACTGTAATTTCTTGTCGTGATTGCATTTGTATCATATTTTACAGTGATACTTAAGGGCACATTATTATGATACGTTAGTTTGTGTTGAACCTGTTTTTTTTTTTAAATCTTACAATTATTTTGTAGAATTATTTCTCCCGATCAAATATTATGACCTCGACTGGCCAGGCAGCACGATCTAATCGTGAAATTTTTGGTGTTATAAGTTAGGTTACTTGTGAGTTGTGGCGTTGCATAAGTCAATGTGACGTTGTTGCCATTTTCACAGTATTTCTATGAGCCTATGTTCTATTTTTTTCACTGCCATGCCTAACTGACTAATGACTATTATCAGCTAAGAAAGGAAGCTTTGTCTGGGACATCTAAAATAAAAAAAAACAACTTTATTTTTTTCATAGTTCCTAAGTCTTCTGACTCTTATGCTTATACTTCCACGTTTGGAAAGCCGGTTTACACAGAAAAGTTTAGGCAACCAACTCATAGCTATCTAACAATATATGATATTCTCAAACTGTATGTGGTAACCAAAGTCCTCTCCGTAAACTAAAGTAGGTTACAGTACCGTGTCGCGTTTCCACACTTTCTGTACTGTACTATAATTCGTAGACCACTTATTGAGTGTGTTGTTTCTTTGATTACCTGTAATTTTGAGCACCATTATGGCCAGTGCAGACTGCGTTACCATGAGACATGTTGAAAATTCTATTTTCTACGTCTTTGTATTGGCAAATGATTGAAATCATAGTTTTCCGCATAACATGTCTATCTTTCGTCTGTGGAAACCTACCGGTAAAAATGTGGAGCTTTGTTATTATTGACCACAGGTCAACAATCATGCAGTTCAGAAATAACCGTGTTTAATTCATGATGCGCAAAACTCCTACCTGTCTATTCTGTCACTCGTAGGAATCTTCGTATACATTAGTTCGCCGATGTTGCAATATCACTTCAATAGTGGAGTTTTCTCGAATTACTCTCGAAACAGAAACAGTTCCCATTATTTTTAAATTAAAGTCGAAAGTTCCGAAAGTTTGACCAAAGCATCGTGTCTTTTGAATTTTTTTTAGTTTATTTACCGAATCTTATATAATTTGAAAAGAAATGTATCAATTGTTATTGTTACCAGCCACTGCATTCAATTTTTTTTAAATGGTTATTTTGAAGTAAATTTAGTCTCCAGATAAAATCTGAATGTCATTATACATATTATACGCTTCTGAACTGTATATTCGCTTGACAACGGTACAGCTTTGTTCTACGTTGTAATTTGAGTTGTCGACCCTCTACTTGACTTGGGCTTTCAACCTAACCCAGATTTCGTATTCTTTTTGTGTTTAGAATTGATTTTTAGAATACGGGTCAGCCACGACGTGTATTTTCTTCTTAGGCATCTTTTACGCGAAGCATTTTGTAGACTACCTACGGGGCAATGTCCTCCACGGTTTAAAATTGTCAATTTTTCATCCTGCCTCTTGATCCTGCAAAAATACTTATAACAGCGACGAGCTAACATCTATGCGCTGATTGGTTAATGCTTGCGTCAGTTATGCAGCCAAGGCGACAATTATTGGCTGGTGATGTCTTCGTTACTATGGTTACTGTCGATGGTTGGCCGATGTACAATTGGAGATTTTTTTCAGGATACAAAATGCAATGATTGCATGAAAGTGGAATCACGAAAGTTAAATCAAGGTTAGACATCGTACGTCGTCAACCTTGGGTAAACGGGTTCTTATTACGAATACACATTGAATACATTGTTTTGCATTCGTTTGTAAATGATATTACTTTGTGTGAAAAATCAGGCTTCGATTAGTTTGCTGTAGCTCGATGTACCTATTTGAAAAAAAATATAATGTTGCAGTCGTTACTAATTAGTACTGATAAATTAATAAATTGTTATTGCGTTTTGCAATAGTTCATTGTTTGGTAATTCTGTAATTGTCTAGTATACTACCTTTCAAAGGGCTTATTATTTTGCTTTTTATGAAAAAAAATATTGCAGTCGTTAAGTTAGTACTGATAAATTAATAAATTGTTAAGTATTGCGTTTTGCAATAGTTCATTGTTTGCTAATTTTGTAATTGTCTATACTACCTTTCAAAGGGCTTATTATTTTGCTTTTTTATGAGCACTGTCTGTGCTGCTGGGTGCGAGCTTCTATTCGACTCGGTGATTTTATTTGCATGATTAATTAATTAAACAAATAAAGACTTAATACTTATAGATCTAATATCAGAAAATCATCTCAAGAAACAAGAAAAACCTAGAAAGAACACAATAAGTTGGGATCTCAGTATTCTCAAATATAAATAAAGTGAAGTATAATAGGTATTTTTGTTAATTTATAAAAAGGTCCAGATTCAGATTACAAACAATATGAATCGACTCAGAAACTAATACTATATAGCTTGACCGCTATAAACTTGGCCCTCCCATGGTCTGCGGGACGCAGGGCGGGTGTGCGATTGGCTATACACGATACGATGTAATGACTCGCATCTTGAGAATTCGCCTATGGTGTTTTCTTGAGTATATGTATCATATTATCCACGTCGCAAGATTAATATCATCGTGTCGTAATTCAGATCAGTCTCTGACAGCTGATTAGTAGAGTGCACAGACCCCTATTCTATGGATCCACAGTGAACCTAGCCTAGAATGTTTAATCCATAGAATAGAGATCAGTTGTTGAGTAGCTCCCGTCCCGCGTCCCGCAGACCATGGGAGGGCCAAGTTTATAGCGATCTAGCTATAACCACGATGTTGTGAAAATGGGTTGGTAAAAAATTGTTGTTAACAAAACGTTAACTCGCTGGCCATCGCATTGCGACCTTGCTCGTACTAATACCTACGCTGTGTAGCTTACGTATAAATGATTTTGATTTATCTCATACCAAGAAGAAGCAGCAAGAAATCCGTTGCGAACTTCGAATCCCGCGTTCTAAGAATAATTTAGTAATTTGATAGCTTTCGCGAAAGTAAGGAAAAACAAGAAGCCTCACAATGTCGCCACCTGATTGCTTAGATTTTTTGGAACGGGACCATGTAAAGTATTGAATTACTTATCATTTGCAAAAAGTGATTACAAACATTTTAATTGTTTTGATTTTTGTTTAACTCCTTATTTTCTCTGAAATTGTAATGACCGATCAGTTGAATCATCTACGAGAATTCGCACGCTACGATTTTTTTATTTATGTAGGTATGAGAATAATCATTAATTGATAACAATGCGAGTCCGATCGCATTTTACATAACTACAATAAAATGCATTATGCATGTTCAGTACAAATTTATCATTATAATGTTTTTATCGATTCGCAATACACAGACACACTTTATACTTTTAAATGTTAAAAAACACTTGATTAACAATGAAACTAAAAGTAAACGCTATAAAAATAGCAATCTAACAGTATATGGTAGTAATTACGAAAGCATTAGGTGTATTCATTCACCGGAATCAGCGCGGCAGTTCCGAAAATCAAACGTAGCCAATCATGCGCAAAAATGTTTACGACAACTGTTCTCTAATCAGGGTTGACACTTCACATTATCCAATTAAATAAAAAAAAATGTTGTATGCATACCTGTGCAGTATTTTCCTATGCTAAAATTTGCTACGGCAAATAACATAAGCAGGTGCAAAAAATTGGACAAAATCAATTTAAAAATATTACATTTCAGTTCATTTATTAATTTACTCTCACCTTTTATGAAATTTAATTCAACTTTTAAGATACATACGTAATAAAATTAGGTACTGTAAGAACGAATCAGAATAACCAAGCCTATTATTCTAAACTCGCCGGCATATTTAGCGGAACATAAAAAAAAGGTCCATAATTAAAAAAATATGGTTTTATTTTAAAATCTACTTACTACACTTCTTTTGTTATTTAAAGTTTCATTTGTTTTTACTTAAAATGAGATCACATTAAGAACAGATTTTGCGAGTAAAGGGTATTTGCGAAAAATGGTACATTTTTGAACTTTTCATGTAACCTGGAAAAGTGAAATTTAATATTAAAATTACAATTAATTAAATTAGAAAAATGGTGATTAATATCGCGTATTTCCTCCACGTGCTCTTATTAAAGTTTCTACTCGTCTAGGCATACTGAGAAAGATGTTATCGATGGTCTCATGGGATAGTCTCCGCCATTCCTCAACTACGGCGATTCGCAGTTCTCCCACGTTGGCAGGAGCTGGAATTCTGGACTTAACTTTTCTTTTCAGCAAGTCCCAAACGTGCTCTATTGGGTTCATATCCGGTGATCTCGCCGGCCACTCCATAACAGTGATATTCATATCATTAAGATAAGCTTGAGTTACCCGAGCGGTATGCGGCAGAGCATTATCCTGCATAAAAACAAAATCGTCACCGATATATGGGGCAAACGGTACGACATTTTCTTCTAAAACTTCTCTGATATAGCGGTCTGCAGTCAGACTCCCTCTGTCAATCACTACCAAGACTGTGCGAGCTCCCAAACAAATGCCCGCCCAAACCATTATTGATCCACCACCGTATGCAACTGTAGTTTCAAAATTTGTCTGAAGGTATCGTTCTCCTTTGCGTCTGTATATTCTTTGCCTGCCGTCAATTTGATTTAAGAGAATTCTGCACTCATCACTAAACAATACCTTACTCCATTGGTCCGCGTTCCAAAGTCGATGTTCCTGAGCAAAAGTTAACCTGTTCCTACGATGATTTACCTCGAGCCTTGGAGTCTTGGCGGGCACAAATGAACCCAAACCAGCTTCTTCGAGCCTTCTTCGTACCGTACGCTCACTTACGGTTACACCCCGCACTGCTTCTACTTCATGTCGGGCTTGGACGGCCGTCAAACGGGGGTTCCTACGTACACGAAGCCGAATGAAACGATCATCCCTACTCGAAGTGCGTCTTTTTCTGCCTTGTCCTGCTCTTCTCACATAAGTACCGGTCTCCCTGAACCGTTGGATACTGCGATGGATCGTTGAAACTGGTCGACGAAGATCTCTGGATATCACTCTGTAGGTTTGACCATTTCTTCGCATTTCGAGTGCCCTGGCAATCTCCGTTGGGGCTAAGTCAGGCATAATTCAGTCATCAACTCCAGAAAGATACGCGATTAAAAAAAACTAACAAAAAACAGTATTTCAATGAAATTTTAAATCAAACTCAGAAGGAAGAAATACTCGAAGTTCGCTCCAGATAAGGTGTATTTGAATAAAATTAAAACAATTGCATAAAATGTGATGTTCAGTTGTTTTCTTAATTTGAAAATATTTCTTTTTAAATTAAATAACGTATAAACCAGCCAGCAACTTTATATGATACTGATATCAAACCTTTTTTTTATGTTCCGCTAAATATGCCGGCGAGTTTATTTTGATAGTAATCAATAATAATGTTTAGTACGAGTATTGCAAAGTTTTCAAGGGATATACATGAATAATTATTTTAGTGTCCATGGCTTTAGCAAATCTATTTATATGACATCTTAGATAAGCACTGCACTAGTTTTTACGCCCAAGTTCACCCTTGAGGTTCTGAACGTGTTGCCAGCCCTTAAACAGGGAGTGGATCGTTCAGATATGCAAATATTAACTTTATCGCTTTAAAAATAAGGAAATGTTTCCATCGATAGAGTTGACCCGCAGGTAGGGTGAAGCATGGTATTGACAGATCAGCTTGTGACCGATGTTTGGCCATCCGTGCTATAAAGCCATTCTGCTAAGCGACGTGCGCTCGCGCAGATCGCTTGAAGGCTTACTTCATTTTAAATATAGAACATATTTTTTTATTACGAAACGTGACTGGTTTGTCGTGAACTGTGAACTTTTTGTGGCCGATACTTCTTCGGTATTCCTATTGTAATACTGTTGTATAGTGTTGTGCGCAATTGAACTACATAGTTCGGGAGCTTTTTTTTTGTAAGTGAAGTTTTATATTTAAACTTTAATTGAAGTTTCAAATTGTTTACAAAAACTTAAACGAGAGATCCATATTAAAACTTGTGGTGATTATGAGTTAATATGTTGGACGAATGATGTGGAAAATTGCGTACTCCGGAAAAGCCTTACAGATTGCATCCCTTACCATCTGGTGTTGTCGAGGTTAGAAGAAAGTGTTAGCTAGTACCTACCAACTCTTCTTAAGGCGAATTACACGCTCGCCTTCAGAAGAGATGGTAGATTGTATCCGATAGTAGTTTTCGTACTTTGTAATTTAATGGGATATACTTAGTAGGGTTATGATTGTATCATCTTGAAATATTTAAGTATTGACACGTTTGCTTAAATTAATAAATTACCTATCGGGTTTGATGTCAATTATTTAAGTATATTTTGTCGATTTTCGGACTAATTTTTCTAACATTTTCAAACCATTCTCATTCAAATAGTAGACCTGGGGCCGTACCACCATCTCTTATAGCAGTATTATTGTAATATAGTTTTGACATTTTCATGCAGTGCCAGTATGAAGATTTTAAAACAATATTACAATAATACTGCTATAAGAGATGGTGGTACGGCCCCAGTAGTCACTGTTAATAGAGAGAATCAGGAGAGGCTCAAAACTCCAACCCAAAATATATTTATTTCACATAGGCCAAACTTACAGGCACCTGTGGAAGGTCGAAACGGTATTATGATAATATATGTATTTATTTATTTAAGAAAAACTATACTTAAAACTAAGTTTACGGGAGTTTTAACGCCTCCTGCATATCCGTACGAAAATTTTAACCTAAGTTCTACCCAAAGTACTAGTAACACAAACTATTATGCTCTTAATTTTTCTACATCGTTACATTCACGCTAAATGCACAGCTTTGTATAATATTGATAATTTAATTCTTTGAAGTAAATTTTCAGTAAAATCAGCTACCTGTCTGTTTGTCGGTATATCGGTGAAAATGTAAAAGAAACATTTTGCAACTGCATAAATTATGTAAAATAATACAGTCAAACGTAGTTAAATGAGAGTTCAAAGAGCCGTAATCTCTTTTTCTCTTATAGAGGTTTCTTCTTTTACTCTTAGGTTAGGAGGTCAAAATGATGGGACCTGGAAAATACCCTCATTAATAGGGTTAATACTCTCTTACCCAATTCCCACTCATTTATACTACTCACTACTCCATTTCATACTACTACATAAGACTCGTTTGCGGTGTATAAAATGTAGATTACAAAGAGATAAAGATATATCCTGACCGATTCACCGCAGACCTAAGAACGACTCCAGTGACCTAGAATTGGAGTTTTAATTACAATATAATCGATATCTCCTTACCACTCAATATACCTTACATTGAGGTTAAACAAACGTCGATTCATAATAACTATAATCATTACGAAATCTTTTCTTACCTAAATTGTTTTTGTGATAACATTTAATAAGAAGAGATGGACCTCTTTTAAACTCAAACACTAATAAAAATCAAAAATCTAGTTAAAGGGTGATTAGGAACGATATCAAGGATTATACTTTGTCGTAGGAATACTTTAAAGAACGTCAATGCTTGTTTTTAATGCAAAGATGATGGTAATAAAATTGTACTTAGGTACGTACTAAATACATATACCTATACCTGCGTTTTAGTAGCGGTTGTAAATAGCTGCTTCTTATACGTTTAAATGATGATAATTAATAAGAATAGTTGTTACTCTTAACAGTTCTCATAATTATTTGTCTCCGAGTAGCACAAAGTTTCCGCTTGCGACACATGCAACATTGTGACTCTACAAAGTTGCTCTTCCATCAGTGCTTGTGCTAAGTTACTATGCTAAGTTTTCTGCCAAATGCACCAGAATCGCTTCATTTTCATAAATCTCTAGCAAACCCGGCAAACTCCATTTCGCCACCAGATGGCTTCGTTTTATGTAACATTTTTTAATTTTAATTTTTTTTTTAATTTTTCCTGAATTTTCTTTGCTATAATTTCACGGAGCCCGAGACCTTTCCAACGAATACAAAACCGTGGAAATCGGTTCGTGCGTTCTGGAGTTATAGTCAGGAAGGCAAACCCGACTTTAATATATATATAGCTGCTTGTGCTGATTCACTGACTGACTGACTGATTGATCACCTCTCCTGAACAATTTTGTATGAAAATTTTTTTTTCCATGGATGGGGTCGTATAGAAGAAAAAAATTCATTCGGAGGAAAAATACGGAGAGAGCTGATGATTGAGGATTTCGGAGACGGATGAAGAGCACAGCCAAGGGTATTGGAGATAGGTGGGGGGTGCTCGACCAAATGTCATTCGAAACTTCATCCAATTGGCAGAGAGCTGAAAAAAAATTCAAAATGGCGGATTCAAAATGGCCGCCATTCGAATTTCGCCGATATCTCGGAAAATATATAAGATGGAAAAATGGTTTTTTGACAAGAGGTGATCAGGACTCGAAGGTCTATTCGATGGATAGAAAAAAAATCAAAATGGCGGAATTTATTTTTCCATAGAAAATGTAGAGGAATATTGAAGAGACCACGAGTTGTAAAACATGAAGTGCTTTGATGCGGTTTTTTGGAAGACTACAAGAGAAAAATATGGAATGAGGTGATGATTGAGGATTTTAAAGACAGTCAAGGAGCATAGGCAAGGTATTATAGTTAGGTGGGGACTGCTGAAATAAAAAATACTCGGAACTTCACGCAATTGGCAGTGAGCTGAAAAAAAACCAAAATGGCGGATTCAAGATGGCCGCCATACAAATTTCGTGTTGTTCTATCTCGGAAAGTATAAAAGATAAGAGAGTGGTTTCTTAGCAAGAGGTGATCAGGATCTCAAGTTCTACGGGATGCATAGAAATTAATTCACTGTGGCAGAATTTATCTTTCCATGGAAAATGTACATACTATGAGAAGAGACAATGATCTAGGATTTGGATGATGATTGAGGAGCACTGTCATGGTTTTAAAGATAGTTAAGGGCTGTTCGAACAAAAAATACGCTGAACCTCATCCGATGAGGTTCAGCGTATTTTTTCTTCGAACTGCCCGTAACTATCTTTAAAACCATGACAGTGCTCCTTGGTAATTTATTCAGCTCACTGTCAATCGGATTCCAATGGGCGATGGAGATGACGGTGATACCTTTATGGGCGGGAAGACTGCACGCGGGCCACATGTGGCCCGCGCACACACGCGCCCTACTAGTATTTTTATATAGTAGAAGAGAAAATAACTTATCAAGCGATTTTATTGGTGCCGTTTGACAAAAAACGAAACGTTTGTTTTGGCCGCACACGCAATCACAAAGCGACTATGTTCGGCTTTATCCGGACGCCTGGCAATGATATCTCTAGTGGATAAACACCCTGCAGTCTGCAACTGTCGACTTTAAAATATATGTTTAAGTTTTAACGTCAACAACAATAAACCATGTAATTATGCGGTTTCCATTATTACCCGCTGCACTGCTGTGCTAAACCGAATTACATAATTTATCTTTATGTCCTAAAGTACTTTCTTGGGATTCGGTTGCAACGTTGGGTTGATTGTTATGTCGTTTGATTTTCATAATTTATCAAGCTTTTCAATTGGTGCCGATTGACACAAAACTTGTAGAGCAACGTATTACGTAGCGCAGTTGCCCGGACAAATGCCCTTATTTTACTGCAGTCTGCAATTGTTGACTTTAAAATATATGTTTAACATCAACAACAATAAATCGTGCAATTATGCGGTTTCCATTATTACCTGCTGCACTTCTGTGCTAAACCCAGTTGCGTATAATAGGTACATTTTTATGTCCTAAAGTGCCTTTTTGTGAGTCATCGACTGTTATCACACATGATGGAACGTGATGATAAGTCTTAAGGTGCAACACGCTTACCGAGAAGATTACTAGTCACCCTCGATTTGAATGCACCCACATTCGTTCGTACTTCGTACTAAGAATAATATTGCTTAATCTTGTGCAAAACTTTTTTTGCTAATACAACTATTAAATATCCGTCAAAGGAAGGAAAATTTTAAATATTCGACGATTGATGAAAAAATAATAGAAAGAATATGAATAAAGATTATAGTTTATTTATCCAATGAGTATAGGTACCTCATACTAGAATTTTAAACAGGTTTTTCGTAATTTTGGAAATACCGTAAATGTAGTACATAATAGACAAGGAAAGCACCAAATGTTTAACAAATAATTATATTTTTATTTTCTAAGTTTCTAACATTCATAATAGATATGATATGGTTTTGCATTATTAATCAAGGTTGGCCGTAGAACATTCTAGTATCACATATAATGTACGCTACCCAATCAATCACAATAGGTAACTGGTTACAACACCTACACACCCTATGCCTCTACGCGACGTTGGCACTGCAAAATATGCATTAAAACTATTAAAAGACCTTTATTAAGCAAGCCTTGCTCTTTCAGACAAACCAGCTAAAGTGGCGCAAAAAACTCCGTCGAAAAACAATACTCCGGAAAAGAATTCCCGACGCAATTCCAAAGACTCCCTAGCGGAAGACAACGTCAGTCTAACTTCTCTCGGAGGTGGCATTAAAGGAAAACTGGCTGCCTTGTTCAACAAGGAGCAGACGATAAGCGAGACCACAATAGCGAATAAGTTCAAGCAAGAAAGAGAAAGAGAAATGGAGATGCTGCAAAACAGATTCCATTCTAAGGTAAGGGACCAGTTCTTTCTATAGTAATGAATAGTCGATAAGGGAGTGGGGGCTTCGGAATTTTTCTTTAAAGGAATCTTTTATAGGTGGGAAATTAAGTGTAAATCCGTAGTGGGCAGTATTTTTACTGATTGAGTGTGATGAGCTGCTTTCTTTTCGTTTATGGTAAAACAACTGATGTCATCATCTTCAGAATTTTGTTATAAGAGAGTCTTTATTCTTCAGCCTTAGAGATATATTCTCAAAGACATCCAATTTTGTCGTAAGTTTTGTTGGTCAAATCTCTGCTGGGTATTACGGTGCATAAAAGAGACGATGCAAAAACCTATACGTCAACTGTTTTTGTCAGTATTTCTTCAAGTAAAACCTACTTACAAAATTTCTTTGAGTTTGTGTTTCTAACTTTCTATGATTTCGAAAGTACCTTTAATTTTTCCTTTCCGCAATATCTCGCTGCACGCGGGGTAAACAGATCGTCTGTTGCACTCGCTGCCATACTTACGAGTTACGGGTAATAACTCAAAATATTGCAGGGATACATAATAGTACCTAACGGTAAGAGCTAACGCGAGCAAAGTATCCGGCGCGCGGCAGCCGTCTGAAATTAGTACGTCGAGACGGCTACCTGTAGTTTCTCGATCACATGATAAGTGGACCTTGCCTGCCCACGTTTTGAGTATAAATATTTTGTTATATACATCTGAGTCTTCTCAGGGGTCTGATTGCGTAAGAAAACTCAGTCATCGTTAGCGTAATCGTAAGTGAATTCTGCCCCTCGATTGGCTAACATAAATAAAGGAACCAATGAG
This sequence comes from Coenonympha glycerion, assembly GCA_963855885.1. Classification (NCBI taxonomy): domain Eukaryota; kingdom Metazoa; phylum Arthropoda; class Insecta; order Lepidoptera; family Nymphalidae; genus Coenonympha; species Coenonympha glycerion. The sequence continues at coordinate 4,513,802 of OY979631.1, forward strand.
CGGACATAATTTGCTTACGATTACGACAACGATGAATACGTTTTTCTCACACAATCGCCGAGCAGGTGTCGCCATATTATGATGATAAAGAAAACATTCAATTTCTAGCATAAAGTCGTATTTTATTACATAAACTAGTTTAAATAACTTGGAAAAACAACATGTTTTATTGCACTAGGCTGGTTTTGCTTGTAAATGTGTAGACACTAATCTTATGTAGGTTTATACATAAGGAAGAGGTCTTACCGTACAGAGTACAATTTTTTATTTCGGAAAAAACGTTAACGTCATCTCTACGACTCACCACCCACTTCTGCAATCTGCGTATTAAATATTCAAATGTATTCGAAACGTGTTGAATGTTGATCTACCTGTGCAATCATGGTTTTTAGGGTTCCATACCTAAATGGTAAAACGATGCCCTATGACGAAGACTCCGCCGTCCATATGCTCGTCTGTCTGTCTGTCCATCCGTCTGTCACCAGGCTGAAACTCTTGAACCATGCAGATAGTTACAGTTGAAATTTTCAAAGATGATGAATTTCTGTTGCCCCTTTACCAACAAATACATAAATACAACACATGTGATTTTTCTCATTTTCGATAAAATACCTAGTAGGGTCATAATATTGGGGCTTTTGCATCAACATCGTACTGTACGTTTGTATGATCTGCGCCAACTAATATTTATTTTACTCGGTATTGATTTAGATTGTACATAATTATTTTTATAGATAAAATGTTTTTATAATGGTACGGAACCCTTTGTGCGCGAGTCCGACTCGCACTTGTCCGATTTTAAGTGTTTATCTATACCTTTTCCTTGTTGCCCAACTATAATGTAATTTTCCCTAAAGCATAGCTGATAAGTCTAATCCTAAGCCGAATGACGTAACGGTAGCGATCCTGCCGTCTGCCTTGGAGGTCGTGGGTTCGATTCCCATGATTCCCATTTGTGTGATGATTATGAATATTTTCAAGTGTCTGGGTGTTTTTCAATATTTTGTATTTATGTATATTTAATATTATGTAGATCTATCAGTTATCGTTAGCTGTCGTTTACTCTGGGGCCAAATAGCTATGTGTAATATTGTTTTACAATTTCCATACTCACATTGTGTGAAACTGTCAAAACAATATTACAATAATATTGCTTAAAGTCACGGTGGTAGGCCCCCTGATGTATATTTATTTGCATTTTAAAGGAACACCGAAGCTTTCAGAGTAGCGCAGTTAAAGCTAATAGCGAAATAACGCGTCCTTAAAGCTATTCTCGTCGTTTCTCCAGGATTTGTGTGTTTGTTTTGGTTGCGCTGAGTGCACTTTCCACGGTTCTTACATTCCCTTTGAAATATCCTTTCTTTGAAATATCTTTAGTAGAGTCTTAGAAACTGTGGATTTTTAATTTTTATGATGGGAACTAAACACCGAACGTTTCGTCCGACCACCGACCGAGTTAGTTAGTTAGTTAGTTAGTTAGTTAGTTTGTTTGTTTGTTTGTTTGTTTGTTTGTTTGTTTGTTTGTTTGTTTGTTTGTTTGTTTGTTTGTTTGAACCCACTAATCTCAGGTACTACAAGGTCTAAATTGAAAAAATATTTTTGTGTTGGATAGTGCATTTATTGTGGAAGACTTTGGGCTATATAAAATCACGCTATGACCGATAGGAGCGATCAATGAAATATTTAAAAACGGGAGAAATTTTAACTTTTGTAGAGCTTATTGGGAACCGTCATTAATATAATTGGAACTTTTGAATAAGTATATTTCTTTCTATCGGCAATATATCTGTTTGATCTCGTTTACTATTTTTGGTGATGGTGATGTCCAATTGCCGTAAGTGAAAAGGTCTTCACACTTTAGGCACGGTTGGCATTTTTAGATGGGAAAAACCCATTGAACTAGCGTAACCGTTACCATAACCGACACGTCACTTATGCCGGTTACCATTATTCTATCTATCTACTAGAGATATTAATGTGTCATAAGCTCCATACAAGTTATGTCAAATTTCTATCTCTAGTAAGCAAACCATGGATGGATTGAATATTGCGAACCGCCATAAATTGTTCAAGCTTTTGATCATTAATGAGTATTCAATTCTGTTCTCTCACTCGTGGAGTGTCGCGTCATTTTTTTCTGTTAACCTAAACTTTTACTAAAGTTAAAAATATGACGTAATGAGAGTCGGCCTACGAACGCGTCTTTTGATGCGTACACGCAGGATGTGATAATTTTTACACCTTTCGAGGTTTCCCTTAAAATTCCCATAGAGCACGGTGAATGGTTGCGTTGAACGAGAGAAATCTGTGTGTTATTCACTGATATACTCGTATGTTTGAAAATCTCATTTGTAAAAGGCCAAATCAAGGCAAATGTTATTGAATGAAGTTAGAAAGCATCAAGAATCTGGATTTCAGTTTCATTTGCAGTCTAGCTATTTGACTTATAGCTACGATCATCGTAGAAACCTGTTTTTCGCTGTTTTCATACATTATAGGATCAAAATTCGGAAAATATGAGAGAATGATTTTTGACAGTTGTTTTCAGTAACTTACGTCATCAATTTGTCGGTCGGATATGTCATTTCCAAGCATCGCTGAATTTCTATTCTACATAACGATCGTATAGAAGTAATATAGCTAAGGACGCTAATGTTATTTGCTTACAGCATTACGGAAATGTATGTTATCCGATACACTTTATTGGATGCATTCCGTTACCTGATATTGTAATATACTCCTATAGTTCCTTAGCAGATTCTGAATTTACGATAACTCTTAATAACTCTTAAATCAGATTAAAATTAAGCGTAGGCTACATCTGGCGTAGTAAATAGTAACCTAATTCATTCAATCTTACTGATCTCTTAAATTAAATTTCAAGTATAGATATTTCAGTCTACGAAGACGCGCCTCACCCTGTCAAAATCGCTTATGTTTCATTCGATTCGTATGGAGTTTGACAGAGTGGGGCGCGTCATCGTGGATTTCAAATATCTATACCTATAATAATTACAACTAATAATGATTTCTGTCTCTCTTTCCAGCCCCAACCACCTCAAAAGCCAGACAATAATGAATCAGACGAAGAGCAAAACGATCACGAGTCTGAAAAGGCGCCGCTCATGGGAAGCACCACGAGCTTATCGCAAATGTCAAAGAAACCCGAAATTATCGCCAACGTGCCCAAAGTTAAATTCGAGGACAGAACAGAACCTAAGGACGACAAAGAGATAGACCACGAAAAAGTTGTCGGCTCACAACCTGTTAAACGCAGAAGTAAGTATGAATAGTCACAATCTTATATAGGTAGTTATTGAATAGTGATAAGTATTTAACGACTTAAAACTAAGTTTACGAGGGTTCTTACGCGCCCTGGGGGCTTAGGCCTACCACCGTGACTTTAAGCAATATTATTGTAATATTGTTTTGACATTTTCATACAATGTCAATATGGAAATTTTAAAACAATATTGCAATAATATTATTTTAGGTCACGGTGGTAGGCCCCCTGATCTGAGAAGAAACCCACAACAAACTCAGTAGGGTTTTTTTTTAATATTACGAGCTAGTACGTAAATAAATAATAATAAATTGAGCAATAGGTACACTATTTTTCCCATGGATATAGGATCAGATTGAGTAGGTTCTCAAATCGTATGTATTTTTTTATGTTTGTTAACTCATAACTTTTGACTGGGTGAATCGATTTTGATGAGTCTTTTCTTATTAAAAAGATGATGCTCCCGTATAAGTGTAAAAGCTTGTTTCTAAAAATGTTGAATTGAAAATGTAAATCTCTATTTTCCACATAGGCTCAATTTAAAAAAATTCTTTGAAAAGTCGAAACTACCACCAAGTTCGGAAAGCATGTTTGTATCGAGAAGAACTGGCAAGAAATTCAGCATTTGCTCTTTTCAAAAGTGTCATTATATACAAAAGTATGAAAGTTTAAAGAAGAACTTATATAACGGACAACATTATTTGACTATAAAAGTAGAGGCTTTAGAGCGTTAATCCTCTGAAACCAATCAAGTGATTCGTTTTTTCGAAACTAGGTCGCATGAAATAACCAGACTATGCTTGTAATTTCGAGTCTTCAATCAGTCACACTGTTGTTGCTTTATTGGAATCAAATGAAATTTTTAATTACTTTTAGAATTAATCAGAAAAGATTTGTTTATCGGCTATTCAACTTCAGAATTCGCCTTATAGTTTTCTTATGATCGTTTTCACCACCTAAGCCCTTAGGTGACAGCTGTTGTAAGTGAAAACTGTCCTCTATCGGCTTAGGCGTTTCCTAAAGTGTTGGTGAAAAGGAAAATTAAAAATTTTATGAATTTAGCATAAAAATACTTGATTGATTAGTGTTAACGACAATATTTGTTCGAAATACCACATAATTCACAAATACCACACTTAACGAGAATTTCACTAATTCTTGTGAATTGTTTTTAATTCAGTATGATCTGAATGATAACAAAATTTGAATCTTTAAATTAAAAAATTTAAATTCCTCTAACTTCTTAAGCGCATTTTACCATGTTTCTGAATATACTTAACATGACGCCGATGGTTTCCTAATCATTAATAATTAATCAAAAGAGAATGACCAAAAGTGGTATCAAGTTTTCTCATGAACCAAAACCAAAATAGTCTAGGAAAATAAAATAGGGTTTTTAAGAACTATTGGCACTAAAATTTGTTTTTCATATCCGGAATTTAATTTTCCATACAAAAAGTTACTTTATTTTTGATGCACATTTTGTGTCACATTGATTTTACTAAGAAGTACTACTTATTTATTTGCCTATAATAATTATAGAATCCGGATATTAATTAAAAAAGTAATAATTATTAATAATTGAGTTAAAGTGGAGCCCGTAGTCTATAAAAAATAAAGTTTAGGTTTGATTCAGCTTGATACGGGATACCATACATCCTTCATTGTCATTCATTGGTCATTGTCCTTTTCATTTCCAGGTTCACAAAGCCAAGATTCGCCCGTGGTTTTGTCAGTCGTGGAAGATGTGAAGAGGATAAAAGTCAACGGCGCAAAGGAGAATGGCGCGGTGGTTCAACAGCCGACTGGCCTTTATCCGCATCTGTCAGACATTGAGACAGACCACTCCAATACTCAAGAGGAATATTCGGATTGCGGTGGATCTAGGTGTGGGCACTACGCTTTGGAATGCGTTTTTTTCTTTCTATGCATTTGAAATTGGCCAATTTTTTGGATGCATTTTATTACCAGTGGGATATGGCAATAATTCAGTATTTATTTATTGTCTTTTCTACTTACTTGTTGAATCGGTGGAAGCCAACAAAAATTTAGGATCACGAAAATTTTATCGATCTTTTTTCTCTGTCTATTGATATAAATTATATAGAGATTAGAGACCAATAAAATTCGATAAAAATTTTTCGTGGCATTTTAGCCCAGACTAATTTCTTTGGCAATTAAGAGGTACCACTCAGATAACTTGTTCGGAACGGTAGACTTGTTTAGAAAATCATCGGAATCAAGGATTTAGATGTAGATGACTAGCTATCTAGAAGCAATAACTACTAGTAATTAGGCAAAAACATATCAACATACCACATCTGAATCACAAAATAATACTTCTTTGCCTTATTATACTTATACATGTCTTACGAGTTGACACTTTCTACTTACTTAAAGTAGTAATAAACATGAAAAAAAAAACAAAAAAAAAGTTTAAATAAGTAGGTACCTATCAGAAAAGGACTATATTTATAAGACTATAAAAAAGCCCAAATAAATAGTAAAATTAAGGCCTATAGCTTTGATCTACTAAAGATTCGTTTTTAGGTTATTTACTTTTGTAATACCTAGTTGATAGGCTTTACAACCTCGCATAGATGTAGATGACATTGAGAGTACTCGTTAGAGATGCGGGTACGTTGTAGATAAAAATGGTACTTATGTTGCATTGACACTCATTAGGAGTTTAACTCATAACATTTAAAGGATTTTACACCTTATTATACACAGCTTTTTAGCACACCTTATTATGACAGCTTAGTTTGGCTAAAATATTATCTGGATGTATTTATGTACTTTTATTTTTATTTACCTATTACTTCTATTATTTTATGAACCTGTTAGGATTGTCTTCTAGAAAAAAAATGAAATAGCACAAAAGCTTAAAAGTTTCCTAATATTTAATGTCACTGTTGACATCATAATATTGTAAAAAGTCTTTTGATTATGAAGCCTATGAAGTAGGTTGACTGAATTTTATACAATTTTTTACAGTAGGTATTTCTTACTAAATTTTAAAACTTTCTTATATTTGGATGAAGAATACACGTTCACTAGTTATTTAGTTACTGCTATTTCATTCAATAAATCTTATTAATTTAAAAATTAATTTATTTGCATAAATATAATGTGTACCAAACATATACCATTATACTCGTACATACAAAATACATACCTACTTACGTCACTACAACAATAACTAAGTTAACACTCATAAAAAACTACTAAGTACATATTTTTAATACTACAAAAAACACTATTAAAATTATCTCTTTCCCAAACTCACCAGTAAAAGTAACTTCTCAATCGCTTTTAGTATTTTTTCTCCAATCCATATTTATAATATTTGACTACATTTAAAAATTAATACTAACTATGGTTTTTCTATTTGCCTCCCATTGATACATTAAAACAGTAATGCTCGTTTTCACCAACATTTTAAGAGTCACCTAAGCCCCTTAGATGACAGTTGTTGTAAGTGAAAACGGTCACCTATCGCCTTAGGCGTTCCTTAAAGTGTTAGTGAAAACGGTCGTTATTCCACTTAAATCATATCTATACTTATAATAAAACTGTAAAGGGTCGAATTCTGTACATTGAAGATATTTTGAAAATTTTTATTGGAGGACACTATTTAGTCGATACTGAAGCCAAAACTGTAATTTGTTTCATTTTTGTCTGTCTGTCTGTCTGTCTGTCTGTCTGTCTGTCTGTCTGTCTGTTTCACGACCGCGCATCACGGCTAATCCGCTGGATGGATTTAAATGGAAACTTGACATGATTATAGTTCATACTCCGAGGTAGGACATAGGATACTTTTTGTCCCGGAATTCATCATGGTTTCCTGGAAGACGGCATCAAAGTCAAAATGTGTATTTAGTTATAATTCATTAACCCGTTGTCCGATTTAATTCATTCTTTTTTTGTTAGAAAGGAGGTTCTTTCAAGATTATTCCGGATAAATTTTATCATCATCACTTTTGTAGTTCAGAAATTATAGACATCAGAACCTTTGTCGATGAGTTCAAGTAGGTGACTTGAAACTCGGAATGGACAAGCACCTAGGGCTAGGACGTAAGGGCTCAAGTCAGACTGGAGTACCCTTACAGCCGTAAATAAATATGCTTAGCAGAAGATTTTGTATCCAGGTTTAAGATTTTTCACTTTCAGGGTGAACAAACATCATGAATTTATCACCACGTTATACTGTATCGCGCCATCTCTACAAATTATGTGAAACTTGAATGTAAAACTTGGAGATAGGTACTACCGAATTTTTGTTAATAATATTTAATTGTCATGTAATGTACTGTTCCTTGACCTTATATTAAGATGGCACTGTTGAGACATGAACAGATTAAAGTTTTCACTTTTGTGGACATTCTCAGAGTGCCACGTCTTTTTTTATCATCCGCAACATGGAAAAAGTAAAATAATGGTTCACAAATATTTTTAACTCTCAGGTCTTAACAGGTCCTAACCGATGGACCGTCATAGGTCTTTTTATACGTAAAGAAATATATAGCCATTGCCCATTCTGATACTTGGGATTGTATTGAGATGAAGCAAAGATTTTTAACAGACACTTATGTTGGGCTAGGGAATATTGTTAGTAGAGTATTTTATCCCAGTGGTACCTACCCAGCCGCACTCTGAAAGAAGATTTCTACCACCAGTACAACTTTTCATATGATTTAATAATTTTTGACATACCTATTTCGTGGTTTCAGAATAAAAATCACAATGAAAAGGACGATTTTAACTGTCGATATTTCGATACATTGGTACAAGTCGTGGTCACGTAGTGACCACGATCTGTGCCATTGGGTCGAAATATCGACAGTTAAAATCGTCCTTTTGATGTTTCAACTACGTATTAACTAAACTTTATGTTATTATTAAAAAAAGGAGTTTTCAAAATCACCACAAGATAACCCGTGCGAAGTAAGAACAGGTTTCTGTACAACATCACACCAGAATCCCGCGAAAATCAAGGAATTCTACGATATGTGTAAAAAAATCGTAATTCACGCGGGCGGAGCCGCGGGCAACAGCTAGTTCTACTTATAAGACAAGGCATAAATATTAAATACTTACTCGTACATAAATATCAATACTTAAATAAGACTGTAACGTTGCCTATAGTTAGTTTAGATATATTGTAGTCTTAGCACTTAACGACTTAAAATGACTGTAAACCTGTTACAAAGCTATCTGCATCTAAGTAATATCGCAAATGGCAATTTCTCATACTTGGTTCGAATATTATGAGTTTATAAAACTACCAGGAAAACAAAAAATGCTCTATTTAATCTAGTATATTATATTGTATACTCTTTATTAATACGTAATCTTACGTATATTTTATTAAAACTACCTAGACAAAAAAAAATATCAGATAACAATGTTTTTTGACATTTACACACGATTTCGTTTTTACTTTTTTATCAAAAAATGTTACGTTATATACATTGATAGTTATTAGTCTACTATATAAAAATAAGTCGGGTTTTCCTTCCTGACGCTATAACTCCAGAACTCACGAACCGATTTCCAAGGTTTTGCATTCGTTAGAAAGGTCTCGGGCTCCGTGAGGTTTATAGCAAAGAAAATTCAGGAAAAATTAAAAAAATAAATAAAAAAAGAACGCATATAACGCATAAAACGAAGCCATCTGGTGGCGAAACGGAGGCTAAGACAAAATTATTTTAAATCGCGTAGTACATACCATTTTATTTTTAACTTTTTTAGCCGTGTAAATTGACTCAATAGATACACAGTTTTGAACACATTCAGTCAGCAAAAACATTTTATTACAGCTCGCATAATAATAAATCTGATAATAGAAAAACAATTCTTTTCCAGGTTTTTATATTTTAAGTTGTTGTCTGTGATAATAGAAATGTTTTCTATCTAAATTTTGTAAGAAATAAACTATTAAAACCTACTATGTGTATTTCATTCTCCCACCTTTGCTGTAAAAAAGTCAGGTTCTCAGTATGAAAAGGATTTCTATGGTAATTATCCAGGATTTATGGGGTAAAAGTAAACGGTTTTTATACAGATCAGAGAAAGAAACAATAAATGTTCTAAAAGCACTAACGGGGAGTACTGTTGCACGCTCGAATGTTTGTTATTTCTTAACACCATACCTACCGAACCTCTTGAAATCAGTTTTAACAAATCCCGCGGGAACTGTGCTTTTAGCGAGATTAAAATGATTATTTTTTAATCCAGGATTCAAGCTATCGCCATTTCAAACTTTATCCAAATTGGTTCATCAATGGGGATCCTAATGCAAAGCTCATCGCAGAGGGCGCCACGGTGCGGTTTACATTTGGTTTTCTGCTACCTTTTGTGTTAAAAACTATCGGTCATCGTTATTTATTCATTATACGAGTAATTATAAAAAGGGCGAAAGGAAAATATAATATAAAAAGGAAAGGGATTTAGGGCGAAAGGTTATAAAAATTAAAACGTACGATACTGACAGTTTTCAAACGCTATGACATGGCAAGGCCACGATGCGCCATCTGGCGTGATAAAATAGTAGTAAAGATCCCCATTTTTATGCCGTATGGTCGAGTAACAGATTTCCTGTTTAGCAGAATTCCAAAGTACAGACAAACAAAATAAGGCCAGATATACGTATAAATCGTATCACATTTATGTATTGATATTATGCAGGAAAATATTTATGTGTCTGTTCGTTACTTCCTCACGCTGAAATTATTGAACCGATATGGAAGATAGATTATTTATTATTAATTTATCGATTACCTAGATCATTAATAAATATTCGTGCTAATTTTTTTGAATCTGTAAGATCCTAGTATTCCTTTTTCAACGGTCTCGACGGTTGTTAGCGTTATGAAAGGGATATTATTACATAATATGTAAGACGCACTAAACTTAGAGGCTCTAAAACACAATAAGTATCATCGACTGTATCCAATTTAATTGGGTTCTAAACAAGAAAGATAAAACAGTATTAAAAACCACTTTACGTATGACGAGCGCTGTTTCCCCATTTTATTGCATCGTGGGTAGCGAGATATAGCGGCGATATATAAAAAAAATAGATATTACAACAGCTGTGTCTTCATGACCAGACTCCAAGAGTACATCTCACTTCGTACAACTTGGTAGGTAGGTATATGTTTGAATTTTCAATGGTTAAATTGTCGCGGCCCTACCAGCTCGCGAAATTCAAATTTTATTTAGTTTTTCGCAAATATTAGACTAACTACACATTGTAGATTTATGACAATGCATTTTGCGGGCCTACTTTTTATGCATCTACACGTTTTTAATAGAAACTTTGCTCGAAAGTTCCCACTCATCTCATATTGGTTCCCGAAAGATAATTTTTTGCGGTTTCCCAAATTTCGAGCTATCGGGAAACAATATGAAGTAAATGAGTATTGTTGAGCAGAGTTTTTGTTAAAAACATATAGATGCATAAACGTTGTGCCCGAAAAACACATTACCATTAGCCTTCGATGTATAAGCCCACTATGAGCGAAAAACTAAATAAAATTTGAATTTTCGCGCCCGGATGGTACCCATCGCCTTTATAAGATCTTATTAAACAGGCGGGCATAATAATACGTACTCAAATTCCCATGATAGCTCTCTTCTTAAATAGTAGTGATTCTGTTTTAGGGTCCCTAAATTTTGCACGTTTAAATAACTTCTATCATTTTCACTACAGTATGGTTGGAAAGGGAGAGCAATGGTCTGAAATAGTTTTGTCGCTTTCTAAACATACCGAAGTTATTGGATAGTAGTTTTTAAAAAATTCGATACCCTTGTACGAGAAATAGTCGAATAACCTACAAGCATCTTTGCCTCTATAATATTAGAGGAGTTAAGACAATCTACAGATTGGATACATCTTTTTAACTAATATATGGTAACTAATATATATTTTTAACAAATATAATATGAATTCGTTTTCCAAGAAGCATTTTAAAACCGTCATTTTGAAAAACCAGTGTAATAAATATACAACACCTACGTGATACATCTTACAAGATATACTGAGAACCTAAAGAATTACCACCATTACAGCATTGTGCGGAGAATGATGTACAACGTGTAATCTCCCTGTTATATACGACGTGTGTGTATAATCTCTCTGTTATATACGATGTGTATCTCTCTCTCTTATATGTCCGATACGACGTGTATGTATAATCTCTATGTTTCGTGTTAATCATGATTCATAGTGTAAATAATTCATGGTTTTTGTTTTAGCACCGAGAATATACCAGGCAAACTAAACAAATCAGACAACTGGGCGGACTCTTCCTTCGGTCGTGAAGTTATGAATGTAAGGTTCAAATGCGTTACTTTAACTCAAAACAAATTTACCGTAAACCGATCAGTGGGCTGACTCTGTATCGTTCAGTTTGTTAGTTAGTAACCGTCACTGGGATACTAACTTAGAAAACGGAGACAAAAATCCTATTTTTGCTTTCTTTTTTTTGATACCATACCAACCTAGGATGGTAACTTGTGCAAAAGAATGCAAGAGTGTGTGTAATGTACCTAATGTAATGTCTTGATATAAAAAAACCGGCCAAGTGCGAGTCGGACTCGCGCACCGAGGGTTCCATACCATAAAAGAAGTAAAACATTGAAAGAATCACTTTTGTTCATGAATTTACGAGTATAATTTACATGTAGGTACTTTTGTTGGCAAACCGCAAACGTAACTTTGTTTTTGGCGGATTATTGTTATTATCAAAAAAAGTATATTAGTCAGTGAGTTGATTTTATTTTTCCTGTAAAATATACGTTTATTTCTATTGATCATAATTATTTTAGATTTTTCGATTGGTAAACTTCGGAGATAAGGGGGGGGAACGGTATTTTTTTCGACAGTTTGCCCAATAAATCGAAAACTATCAAGCATAAAAATAAATAAAAATCAGTTTTAGAATACACAAGTAACGCCCTTTCATATGATACCCCACTCAATATTGTTATTTCAGTTTGAAAAATCGAAGCCCCGGTTTACCCCCCTTTTTAAATAAAAAAAAAAAACAATTTTCAAATTTTTACGATTGTTATGACGTCGCGTCACTATTACCTATAACTATTCTAAATTTCAAGTCGATAGCTTGAATAGTTTAGAAATAATCGAGTGTGACAGACGGACGGACGGACGGACGGACGGAGAAAGTCTCACCATAAGGGTTCCATTTTTACCAAATTGGTATGGAACCCTAAAAAGGTTAAAGCACATATCAAATTTTAGGTGGTAAAGAAGAATAACACGAGTTACAAGAAGGCAGTTGCGAGCGACTCTGAGGAGTCGGCGTGCGACAGCGAACTGGACGACTTGATAGACGAAGTGCTCGAAGAAGGACCCACGCCGCCCAAACAAAACAAGGTGACTGAGGTAAACATTTATTACGTAGTCATTAAGATTGATCAAATTGGCTTTAGGGTTGAAAAGTTGCTTGTAAAATATTTTCTTAGCTGATGCTAAAGCTGTATGCGAAAGTTCAGCCCGATCAGAGGGGCGATTGCGTAAGAAAAACGTATCATCGCTTTCGTAATCGCAACCATATTCTGCCCGCTGATTGGTAGAATGTGTTGATCGCGTTTCCAGAGCAGTATTTTTTACGATTACGATAGCGATACGTTTTACTTACACAATCGCCTAGCCGTACTCGTCCTTTATACAATTGTTATTACACCTCTAGTCTCATCTACCATCTGGACTCATTATCGTGAACACGATACTTATTAGTTTTAAAAATGTTTGCTTCTCTAAAAATAACTCCGAATTGTTGTTATATTCTTAAAAGATAGGAATGTTTTGCTTCGACTTCTATAATGAATTTATTTCATACATCACCACATCGTTATCATATTTTGGCCAACTTGTTAAAGGAATATCTTGTAAATAAACCGTCTGTATATACTTCCATGGGGACCCACACTCCACAGGCATTACTCCAAACGGTCTATTCAATGAGGACCGTGGAAGTTATTTAACAAGTACAGCGATTCTTAAAGTTATGTTCTTAAAAACCAACGTGATCTCTTTATCATTATTATTCTCCTATAGTGATCACGTTAGTTCTTACTTTATTGCTTCTACGCTATTTGCTGTGATAAATCGACAATGTGGAGCCCCGTTTAAATTTGGTAGTAAAATGTATTTGGCCACATTATGATGACGCTTGCAGCACGACAGTCTGTCGTCATCGAGTTTCGTGTACCAGGAGAAGAAGCAGTTCAAGTCGCCGCTGAAGACGCCGCCCCAGGCGCTCACGCCCGCCAGGCCGGACCGCGGCAACGAGCTGGTGCACAGCGTCAGCTTCTACAGGCGCATGCAAGCGGTGAGTGCCGCTGCCTTGTGCAGTAAGAAATATCGTTGATGGGAAAATGTTGAGGTACCTCGAGAACGAAGTACAGGTCAGTCTGGCCGTGATATATTATTGGTTAAAATGAGACTTCTTATTGAAAAAATCAGTTGTTAGTTCAAGATGTTAGTTAGTTTGATAGGTACTACTCGTATTATTATTTTTAGGAATCACACATCGGAGAACTTAAACATCTTCTTTAAAAAGTAACTTTACTGTTCTTCAAGTTTACTAAGTTTAAGGCTATATATTAAGTGGTAATGGAAATCGCTTTATTTCTTTACAAATAATGCAGTTTATTAATTTATTATTTTTTTTATTCTAATGCAGTTATTACATTGCAGGGTTCAACACCATCCACTCCCATGCGCATAATCCGCCACTCGTCACCAGAACGCGACATCCCGCCCACTCCTGAACCTGTAGCCGCCGTTACCACGGTCCGACAGCGGGTCAAGGAGCTTCAGAATGAGATATCCAAACAGCAGACTGTCATATCACAGGTATGGCAAATCGAATCTTCTTTTCTTTATTTTTCCCTTAAAAGATGTAAGATTTTATGACCGTACGTATCTTTCGTTTCAGGCGAGTCAAGCACTCAACCTGTGCGCGTCGACTATTGAATTCAGCGGATCCACAGAACAAGCAGAAGGCGAAAGACTGCTCTTATTAGCGAGTAGGTATCATTTTAGATGGTTCGATACATCCGGTCGCGAAAATTAAAATTTTATGTGTCCCGACAGCTCCACATCTGGGATTTCAATCAAAATTCTTCAAATATGAAGTAAATGAGTATTTCTGGCCAAAGTTTTTGCGAAAAAACATGTATATTCATAAACTAGTAGGGCGCGTGGGTGCGCGGGCCACATGTGGCCCGCGTGCAGTCTTCCCGCCCATAAAGGTATCGCCGTCATCTCCATCGCCCATTGGAATCCGATTGGCTGTGAGCTGAAAAAATTGCCAAGGAGCACTGTCATGGTTTTAAAGATAGTTAAGGGCAGTTCGAATAAAAAAATACGCTGAACCTCATCGGATGAGGTTCAGCGTATTTTTTCTTCGAACAGCCCTTAACTATCTTTAAAACCATGACAGTGCTCCTCAATCATCATCCAAATCCTAGATCATTGTCTCTTCTCATAGTATGTACATTTCCCATGGAAAGATAAATTCCGCCACAGTGAATTATTTTCCATGCATCCCGTAGAACTTGAGATCCTGATCACCTCTTGCTAAGAAACCACTCTCGTATCTTTTATACTTTCCGAGATAGAACAACACGAAATTTGTATGGCGGCCATCTTGAATCCGCCATTTTGGTTTTTTTAGCTCACTGCCAATTGCCTGAAGTTCCGAGTATTTTTTGTTTCAGCAGTCCTCACCTTACTATAATACCTTGCCCATGCTCCTTCACTGTCTTTAAAATCCTCAATCATCACCTCATTCCATATTTTTCTCATGTAGTCTTCCAAAAAACCGCATCAAAGCACTTCATGTTTTACAACTCGTGGTCTCTTCAATAATCCTCATACATTTTCTATGGAAAAATAAATTCCGCCATATTGGATTTTTTTTCTATTTATCACGTAGACCTTCGAGTCCTGATTAACTCTTGTCAAGAAACCATTCTTCCATCTTTTATACTTTCCGAGATATCGACGAAATTCGAATGGCGGCCATTTTGAATCCGCCATTTTGAACTTTTTTTCAGCTAACTGCCAATTGGATGACGTTTCGAGTGACATTTGGTCGAACACCCCCCACCTATCTGCAATACCCTTGGCTGTGCTCTTCACCCGTCTTCGAAATCCTCAATCATCAGCTCTCTCCATATTTTTGTTCTTAATGATTTTTTCCTTTCTATACGACATGATCCTTGAAAAAAAAATTTTTCATACAAAATTGTTCAGGAGAGGTGATCAATCAGTCAGTGGCCAATCAGCACAAGCAGCTATATATATATTAACTAGTTTTTCGCGTGGGGGCGCGGCCCGCTAAAGCGGACCGCGTAACTGCTTGCAGCAATTTACGTTGTCGCTCATACTCGGATTTTGCAAAAAGTCCGTATTTCGAATTTTCCCTAAAAATGGGGTAATTTTTTTAACCACCCATGATCTGTAAAAATTCAGGATCGTTATAGGCCAAACACGAAAAAATTATCAGCCTAAACTGTCCCGTTTCGGATCTGTGGCGCCGCGGTTTGGGGTCGAAAAATGAAAAATTTTAAAACACCACAGCTCGGCCGCCATCTTGTCTTTCCAAATTTTTCTTCTTTTTCTAAAAACCATTTCCTTGAGTACCGCGAGTTTGAACGAAATCGGTTGGAAAACAAAAGAGTTACGAAAGTCATTCCGGCCGCCATCTTGTTTTTCTGAAATGTCATAATTTTTTCCTACTCTACTTCCACACTTAAACACGTCTCCCATACATCATTGTATCGTTTTCGATTTGTTTCCAGGAGAACAATGTCAATATTCTTAAAGCTCCTAATCGCCATACAATATAGTATGAAAAAAAAAATTCCGCCATTTTGAAATTTTTTTTCTTTCAATAAATATAACTCTTCGTCCTGTTCATCTTTTGCTGAGAAACCACTTTTCTATCTTTCATACTTTCTGAGATAGACACTGGCGAAATTTGTATGGCGGCCATCTTTTTTTCGCAATTTCGAAATTTTTTTCATTTCACTGGCAATTGCACGAGGTTTCGAATGACATTTGGTCGAGCACCCCCCACCTATCTTCAATACCCTGGCTGTGCTCTTCACCCGTCTCCGAAATCCTCAATCATCAGCTCTCTCCATATTTTTCGCCGAGTCATTTCTTGACTTCTATACGAAGCCATAAGTGAAAAAAAAATTGTTCATACAAAATTTTACAGGAGGACATTTTGGGGAAAATCTCGAAAACTACCCCAAATGTGGCAACACAGCTTATATATCTCGATACTGCCGGTCGAGTTACACAATCGGTTCATACATGTCGACTTTCCGAAATGTTGCCAAGTGCCCCAAAAACACGATCAAAATATTCAAAAAAATTAAATGAATACAAGATGGCCGCCACCGCATTTCACAGAAATATTTTACATAGTTTAGTACTTTTCTCAGTAACTACAGGATATGTCACTTCGTATGACATTTAAATTTTTCATTTCGCTCGCACCCAGGCGACATGATGGCCCCTGAAAAGTGACCATGTCGAAAATCACTTTTACTTTGATAGATTCCAGTGTTGCCAGTGCTCGATCACAAAAATACTCAAATGTCATTTGTACGAGTAAGACACGTAGTCGTTCATACTTGGATTTCGCAAAAAGTCCGTATTTAGATTTTTTACTTTTTGGGGAAAATCTCGAAATTTCCCGAAAAATGGGGTAATTTTTTTCCCCCCACTCAATACTTCGAGTCTGTACACACAATCGCCCCATAGAAGTCGAAACGCTCCGATGTTGCCAACTGTGAGAAATTCGAATTTTAAAATCGCGTTTTTTCGTACTTCACACTGATTGGCCGCCAGAACAGCCGCCATCTTGGATTTTGAAAAATTACTTCCGTTTTGTCAAAATTCAGGATAATTGTGGGCGAAACAAAAAAAAATTGACATCTTCAACCACCCTGTGTAGGATCTGTGGCGCCGCGGTTTGGGGTCGAAAAATGAAAAATTTTAAAACGCCACAGCTCGGCCGCCATCTTGTTTTTCCAAATTTTTCTTATTTTTCTAAAAACCATTTACCCATTTCCTAGAATTACTGCAAGTTTGAACGAAATCGGTTGGAAAACAAAAGAGATACGAAAGTCACGTCGGCCGCCATCTTGTTTTTCTGAAATGTCATAATTTTTCCCTAGTCAACTCCCGCACCCGAACACATCTCCCATACATCATTATATCGTTTTCTGTCTCTTTCTGGGAGAACAATTATGTCAATGAGTCAGTCAGTCAGTGGTAATCGAGCTATATATATTATAACTAGTAGGGCGCGTGTGTGCGCGGGCCACATGTGGCCCGCGTGCAGTCTTCCCGCCCATAAAGGTATCGCCGTCATCTCCATCGCCCATTGGAATCCGATTGGCAGTGAGCTGAATAAATTACCGAGGAGCACTGTCATGGTTTTAAAGATAGTTACGGGCAGTTCGAAGAAAAAAATACGCTGAACCTCATCGGATGAGGTTCAGCGTATTTTTTGTTCGAACAGCCCTTAACTATCTTTAAAACCATGACAGCGTGCTCCTCAATCATCATACCAATCCTAGATCATTGTCTCTTCCCATAGTATGTACATTTTCCATGGAGAGATAAATTCCGCCACAGTGAATTAATTTCCATGCATTCCGTAGAAATTGAGATCCTGATCACCTCTTGCTAAGAAACCACTCTCTTATCTTTTATACTTTCCGAGATAGAACAACACGAAATTTGTATGGCGGCCATCTTGAATCCGCCATTTTGGTTTTTTTTTCAGCTCACTGCCAATTGGATGACGTTTCGAGTTACATTTGGTCGAACACCCCCCACCTATCTTCGATACCCTGGCTGTGCTCTTCACCCGTCTCCGAAATCCTCAATCATCAGCTCTCTCCATATTTTTCTCTAGTAACTCTCCGAAAAACCGCATCACAACCTTGCATAATTACCAACTGTTAGTCTCTTCAACATTCCCCATACATTTTCTATGGAAAAATAAATTCCGCCATTTTGAATTTTTTTCTCTATCCATCAAATAGACCTTCGGGTCCTGATTATTTCTCTCAAAGAAACCACTCTTCCAACTTTTATACTTTTCGAGATGAACGCCGATGAAGTTTGTATGGCGGCCATCTTTTTTCCGCCATTTTGAAATTTTTTTCAGATAACTGCCAATTGGATGATATTTCGAGTGACATTTGGTCGAGCACCCCCCACCTATCTTCAATACCCTCCGCGTGCTCTTCACCCGTCTCCGAAATCCTCAATCATCAGCTCTCTCCGTATTTTTCCTCCTCATGAATTTTTCCCCTCTATACGACCCCATCAATGAAAAAAAAATTTTTCATACAAAATTGTTCAGGAGAGGTGATCAATCAGTGAGTCAGTGAGTGAATCAGCACGAGTAGCTATATATATATTAACTAGTAGGGCGCGTGAGGGCGCGGGCCACATGTGGCCCGCGTGCTGTCTTCCCCCTATTTGCCGTCCAACTTTTAACCGCTTAAATATTCGCCATACATTTTTCTATGAAAAAAAATTTCCGCCATATTGGATTTTTTTTTCTATCCATCGAATAGACCTTTGGGTCCTGATCAACTCTTGTCAAGAAACCGTTCTTCCAACTTTTATACTTTCCGAGATATCGACGAAATTCGAATGGCGGCCATTTTGAATCCGCCATTTTGAATTTTTTTTCAGCTAACTGCCCATTGGATGTCATTTCAAATGACATTTGGTCGAGCACCCCCCACCTATATGCAATACCCTCCCCGTGCTCTTCACCCGTCTCCGAAATCCTCAATCATCAGCTCTCTCCATATTTTTGTTCTTAATGATTTTTTCCTTTCTATACGTCATAATCCTTGAAAAAAAAATTTTTCATACAAAATTGTTCAGGAGAGGTGATCAATGAGTGAGTCAGTCAGCACGAACAGCTATATATATAGTAATGTTATGCCCGAAAATCCCATTGCCGTAAGCTTACAATGTATAGCGAAAAATTTAATAAAATTTGAATTTTCGCGGCCGGATATATTGGATCTTTCTTTAAAACCAAGAGAAACCGGATTATTTTCTTGTTTGGTCAAATTTAAAGCTCTCGTCAGAGATTACCCCATTATCTTTTGTTACAGCTCACCGTCGTCAAGCCTGCCTGCACGAGGTGCAGCGCCTGCAGGTGGAGGGCGCGGGGCCGGCCGCGACCGCCGGCATGGCCACGCTGCACATCAGCAACCTCAGGGTGCCGCTGCGCAGGGACTACGTGCGGCAGCTGCACGCAGGTGCGCGCGCGTTTGTTACAGCTCACCGTCGTCAAGCCTGCCTGCACGAGGTGCAGCGCCTGCAGGTGGAGGGCGCGGGGCCGGCCGCGACCGCCGGCATGGCCACGCTGCACATCAGCAACCTCAGGGTGCCGCTGCGCAGGGACTACGTGCGGCAGCTGCACGCAGGTGCGCGCGCGTTTGTTACAGCTCACCGTCGTCAAGCCTGCCTGCACGAGGTGCAGCGCCTGCAGGTGGAGGGCGCGGGGCCGGCCGCGACCGCCGGCATGGCCACGCTGCACATCAGCAACCTCAGGGTGCCGCTGCGCAGGGACTACGTGCGGCAGCTGCACGCAGGTGCGCGCGCGTTTGTTACAGCTCACCGTCGTCAAGCCTGCCTGCACGAGGTGGAGGGCGCGGGGCCGGCCGCGACCGCCGGCATGGCCACGCTGCACATCAGCAACCTCAGGGTGCCGCTGCGCAGGGACTACGTGCGGCAGCTGCACGCAGGTGCGCGCGCGTTTGTTACAGCTCACCGTCGTCAAGCCTGCCTGCACGAGGTGCAGCGCCTGCAGGTGGAGGGCGCGGGGCCGGCCGCGACCGCCGGCATGGCCACGCTGCACATCAGCAACCTCAGGGTGCCGCTGCGCAGGGACTGCGTGCGGCAGCTGCACGCAGGTGCGCGCGCGTTTGTTACAGCTCACCGCCGGCATGGCCATAAAGTCAGTCAGAAAATATTGTAATCTCTTCAATTTTACTCTGGTGTATTCTAAAGCCGATTTTTATTTATTTTTATGCCCCATAGTTTTTGATTCATTGAGCAAACTGTTGAAGAAAATAAGAGTGTAAATCAGTTTTGTTTTAGTATTATTGGACGGAAAAGTGTGCAATGTTCTGAACTCTATGACAGACGGCGCCGTGGGTCACCACGCGGTGTGCCTGCTGAAGTGCCGCGACCGCGTGCTGGCCAGCAGCATGCAGCTCACCAAGCCCAGCGCGCCGCTGCACTTCCCCGACGAGATACGCATGGACGGGCTCACCAGCGATTTTAAGGTACTAACGGCCGGCACTACCTCAACTTGCTTCGCAAGATCCTCGTTAGTTTAAGGAATACTAGATGATTAAATCTATAATTCATGTATTATATAGCTGTCGAACACACCAACTTTTTGCTACCACAAGATGCCACACGAATGCAGGGAAGCGCTCACCTCTGCTTAGGACGACGCAGACGTACGACGAACACTTTGGCAATATAGACATTTTTGCTACTCGTGTGGGTGGTTTTACCGACGTTTTGCATGAGCCTGTATGTTAGGCCTATGTGAAATAAAGATATTTTGAGTTTTTTTTTTTTGAGGTGAAATGAGGTTATTCATAAGCAACAAGTTAAAATTGTAGTGCATAACTATTTGTAAGATTGGTGCTGATGATGTAAATGTTGGTATCGATGATGTAAGCACGTTTGTTTTTCTTTGCAGGTTACAGTAGAAATCTACCTGTTACAAGCGTCCAAGGAGATCCTACCGCACGAAGTTAAATACCATATTACGAGCAAAAAGGTTTGTGCAACTAATCACTGAATAAATTTGATTATGTGTGAAAATTGTAATGACTTTACTTCCTTAGCGTATTGGCGCGCTCGGATAACAGTGGGAGGTTGCGGGTTCGGTTCCCGCCACGAGCCTCTTTAGAATATTATAACTTCTACATTGACTAGGTGTGGACTGGCGGGAGGGCTCCGGCCGTAGCTAGTTAACATCCTACCTGTAAAGACGCACCGCCAAGCGATTAAGCGTTTCGGCGCGATGTTATGTACAAACCGTTGGGAGTGAGTTCACTTTACCCCTTTCAAGTTTGTACGCTTACCATCAGTGAGAGTAGTCATGTTATTATTATTAGCCCAGTTGTAGTATGGCATAACTACAACTCGTCCCATTTTCGGGCAAAGGCCTCCCCTAGTCTCTTCCAGGTTTTGATGTTGTTGGTATTTCTGTGCCACAAAGGGCCTGCGAACAATGTCATCTCTCCACCTGTAGACTGGTCTTCCTCTCTTTCTGATATTGTAGTTCGGGCACCAAGTGGTTATTTCTGTGGTCCATCTGTTGTCTTTTCTTCTCAGAGTACAGAGAGTAAGTATTGATGTACAAACTTGTAAAATGTAAAAAGAAAAACTTGACTTGACAGGGTAACTCGAAGCTGCTGACCCCCAAGTCGAAGGTGTCGGAGCTGAAGGCGCCGCGCGTGCAGAGCCCGGCCGGCCCGCACTCGGTGCGCAGCCCGCAGTTCCAGCTGCACGGCTACTGCATCTTCGCGCTGCCGCAGGCCACGCGCAAGAGCTTCACTCTTAACAAGGTGAGGCTCAACACAATAAGGCCGTATGTCGTGAACCGTCACCGGTGTAATGTCCTTGACCAATGACAGGAACTTCTGGTTGATTTTTTCTAACATTAGTATTAAGGAGCACACCACGGGTGTGCCCGCGAAATTCAAATTTTTCGTGGTTTTTCGCGATTTTTAAGCTAATAAGACATAATAGGCTCATGGCCGTAAAATTGCGATAATCTTAATATCTTCTTCACGTGTTTATATAAAAATCTCTGCTCGAAGTGTCGAGTTAAAGAAATTAGTCCGAGATTTGCGAGTTACTCACATAAAACTCGATACTCGGACTAATTTCCTAGGATACACATTTTTATGCAAAGATTTTGATATAATCATGTAAAGATGATACTGCCAGTCTCGCAAATTGATTGCCATAAGCCTATCATGTCTAATCAGCGTACAAATTGCAAAAAACCACGAAAATTTTGAATTTTGCGGGCAGACCCGTTGATTACACGTTAAAGTAGGTTTTCAAATGGCAGGTCCCGCACGGCAGCCCGCTGGAGGGCTCGCTGAGCGTGGACATCAGGGCGCGCGTGGT
This sequence comes from Coenonympha glycerion, assembly GCA_963855885.1. Taxonomy (NCBI): domain Eukaryota; kingdom Metazoa; phylum Arthropoda; class Insecta; order Lepidoptera; family Nymphalidae; genus Coenonympha; species Coenonympha glycerion. Next base: position 4,536,337 of record OY979631.1, read on the forward strand.
GGTGCCGCCGCCGGAGCCGCACGCCGCCTTCCTCACCGCCTTCGACGACGTGTCGGGGCTGGGCGCGTGGCACCGCCGCTGGTTCCGCCTGCAGCCGCCGCGCCTCGCCTTCTGGAAGTACCCTGACGACGTGCAGAAGAAGGTATGTCCGTGCCTCTCCCCATCTCTTCCTCTGCCCTGCCCTTCCTTCCCTCTTTCCTCTCTCTTTGTCTTCCTTTATATCTTTCCCTCTATTCCCACTCCTTCTCTGCTCCTCTAACTTCCTCACTCCCCTTCTTACTACCTCTGTCTCTTTCTAACTTCCTCTTTCCCCTTCTAAATTCCTGTCCATCCTCACTTCCCGCACTCACGTTCACATCTCTTATGACAACATTTTTATCAAAATTTTGTTGTAGAAATTAATCTCCCTAATAAATTTTTGGATGCCTTTACTATCAGAGCATGCAAGATAAAACTAAGAGCTAACTTGTTAACACAGATGCCGATCGGCGACATAGACCTGACGAGCGTGATATCGGAGCGAGTGACGCGCGCGCCGCGAGACCTGTGCGCCCGGCCCAACACGCTGCTGCTGGAGTCGTCCGTGCCGCCCGGCCTCATCGTGCCGGACTCGGGCTCGCTGGTGTACGTGCGCGGCGCGGACGGCGCGGTGCGGCGGCGCCACCTGCTGGCCGCCGACACGCCCAAGGACAGGGACATCTGGTTGGAGAAACTCAACAGCGCCTTGGAGTATGTTCGCTGCACCGCCGCCGATGAGGAGGACTAGAGTGTTGTACGTTGCCGTTAGGCCAAAGGATCTGCACTTAGTGACGTCGCGCATGTATATTTAGGCTCCGCCCTGAAGCTGGATTTTTAATTTGTCAAAACTGTAAAATGGTGCTAATGTAAGCGGTATGTGCTGTCAGCGGTACCGAAATGTACGACGCGCGACGCCATATTTGAGAAATTTTTCGTTTCAACATACATCACATCTTTCCTGTCCTCTTAGCGTAGCGTATTTCGTCATTGCTCAATATCACCAAGAAATTTTTTACTCGTTATCACCGATGCGAACCTCAGGATTAGCCCATTGGAACATTTTACATCAACCTCCTTCATACAAGAATAAAGTAGCGCTATTTGAACAAGGCGGACATGACATATACTCTGGATAGGGCGGATAGCGCGAAAAAATGTCACCAGTTTACCGGTGCCAGAAATTCTTGTTTTCTCATCAGCACTAAAGCCACAATGTAGTTCGCTCAGCAGCAGGATTAATGGACTGATAGATTTTAACACCGATTTTTAATTTTCTTTTCTAAGTCTTATATTATATACTTTTACATTTTGTCACTAAATAATCAAAATTATGTTAATGAAATGAATAACTATAATTTTAGTAATAATTGCTTTAAGTATGCGAAAACGTACTATTAGTACTTATTAAAATGTTAGAATAATAATTTTAATAATCATAATGCACTTTAATTTGATCAATAGTCATTTTGGTGTAAGATCCGATAAGTTTTTTATTTAATAAGGATTTTATAATCTCTTTAAAATCTCCATAATTTTTTTCAGACATCAAAATTTTAAACATTCATCTTTTTTTAATTCACACTACATTAATTTTATTTAAACAATGCTTTTGATATTCTAAGACGTTTTTTGTTTTTAATTATATAATAATGTAGACGGCGAATATAATATTCGATTTTGTAATTTTATATCATACATACCTGACAATAAAGAAACGAATCGAAAATAGCAGCTAGTACTATCTATTGTGTCCTTGTTGTTTGCAGTGTGAGTAGACATCAATATTGTGCGAGCAGGATAGCATGCTTACCGCTGCCACTTTAGGTCCGTTTCTTCATATAGTTGCCGGCAAGTAACTTGGCAAGAGACGTTCTTGCTTTGATCCTCTCTTTAGTTACAATGCGGGGTAAGGGGAACGAGGTAACGGGAATCAACCGCGCTTTTGGTTGGTCAGTTGACTGTCGTCTCTCTTGCACTTTTTCGCACGAAAATTACGATGCGCAAACTTACCCCCACCACAACCTTGCCAAGTTACGTGCCGGCAACTGTACTATAAAATCCGCGCTCGAGATATAAGATTAGATCCCATATCGGTTGCTATTTGCGATGCCTTTATAACTTTAGCTATATGACTTATTTACTATCGTCAAAGAAACCTGTCGACAGTTGTCTTCGACATGTCACATGGCCAATTTGTCGATCAGATACCATTTTTTTAATCTATTAAGATCGTGAATTCGTCATATGGCTAAGGCGCGGTACGTTTTGTGTGAATTGTTATTAATATGAATAGCGACATAGAAATATGTTTATATCCATAAAATTTGCTTTCTTTAATCATGGCCATGCAACCCAAGATTGCAATAATTGTGTGTATTCGATAGAATAGTGATAATTATTTTATGCATTTGTATATAAAATCAATTTATTTTAGCAATAAATTACTGATGTATTTTTAAACATTTTTTTTTTTAACAAACAGTCTGAAAATCGGCCCAGTTATACTACTACAAAAGAAGTAAGAAGTTTTGTTCATTTACCAGAGGTTGATTTTATTTTTCAACATATACTTTGACCCCTATTGATCATAATTATTCGGTTTTAGGCATGAAAAACCTAAAATACCAAGTTATAGTATCAAAATTTAAAGAAAAATACAGCATTTTCGTAGAATAAGTATATTACTTCCCAGTAAAGAATGATGAGCAGTCACATAGCTTAGAGTACACTGTACGTACAGTATAAGGTAACATTACACAGCGCTGTATACAAATATGTCGGTCGACTATTTATCGTCGTCGAAGCTGAGCTGCTCGTCTTGCTCCGGTCGGCGACGCTTGGTGAATTTATCCTCTTGTGACAGTTCTTGTTTTAACTCGTGCTGCAAACAAACAGGTGGTATTAAGGCGGTTACAAATATTTTTTGTAGCGGTCTTCGATAGAGGCCCGATAGATGGCGTAACCTGTCCTTTATCACGCGAAGTTTTTGATGAGTGTTCTAAATGAGGGGTATAGATTCAAAAGCGCCTCTGTCCAGTTTTTGATTTTTTTCACAATATACTAAAAACCTGTTGCGGCTACTACAGCAAGGCTTTATTTAATAATTCGATTTCATTTGATGTTAAATAATCTAAACTTTAACAAAATTGCATTATCTGAAAGCATAGTTAACGTTATTCTTTATTATTTTTATTTTTAATTTGGATAGAGTAGGTTTTGCGTCTAAACATTGGATAGAGGCGGTTTTGCATTGCATTACTATGGATAGAGGCGGTTTTGGTCTTACATAACCACGCCTCGTGGACGGTTTTATGCGAGACTGTCAAGCAGTACTAGTATGGTTAAAGTAATCAAACGGGTGTGAAATCAGAAAACATTTTATAAATGTTTTTATTGTCAAAAATTTTAATAAAATTATTATTTAAGTAATATAAAATATCCTGTATCCTTCTAAAATAAAAACATTGTCTTCCTTAAAAATTAAACACAAATTCCAATTTCTTCCATATATTCACAGGGTTCTTCATTTTCGCCTTCACCAGGAGTAGTTTCGTCCAAAACATTTTTGTAAAATTTTAGCTGGCTTGAACCATGTTCTGTTTTCCAATTATCACCGAAGTGTTTGCATAACAATTTATTCACGTCGATAAGTTTTAAGGCAGACACATTCACTTGTAACGGTGGTACGTCTCTAACTTCAAACTCCGACATCGAGGTTACACCTCGTTTCATTACACTTTTGGAAACACCCATATCATTTTTATAATTTACTTCGCCTCTTAATAAAAACCGCCCCGGTTTATTCTTTACTCTTGTCACATAATATCTCTTGCATTCGTTAAATTTAAAATGATATTGCGCTGGAGGCTTCATCACTTCACTACCATAAGTCTTCCAATCTTTCACTTTACAGTCTTCACCCAATTTTGTAACAACCCCATATCTCTCATAAATATTTTGATATTCGGATGGATCGAGTATGACCTCCTTATTTTTAACTTCCTTTTCAATGAACCCGAACACTCGATCTGCCGGCATGAACGAATGCCCGGGAATAGGAAAAATGAGTTCAATAGTTTTAATATTTCTTGGAGCATACATTAATAACCAATGAGCAACCATTGTTATCATTGTGCTATTTTTATTTTGTGACCCACATCCGTCAGCCATCATTCGGATCTTTTTTTTCCCTGTCAAATCTGCCTTTGAGAGTAGATCAAAAACTGCCGATGCGATTTCATTTGAAGATTTAGCGTGGACATTTTCTGTCCACGTATATATGCGGACGTTTTCTTTTTGAAATTTATTTGTACTTGTACCTATCACGATAGTGAAGTTATAAATGTACAATTGCCGTGAGTAGTAAGCAATCTGGTCAGCAACTTTAGGCAAAACCTGATTTTTTTGGCAATCAAACGAAATTGTAAGCGTTTCGTCATCAAGCTCCCGCAAAAACATATAAAAGCATTTGGCTTTCAATTTATGAATACGTAATGCCGTCATGAGAGCCACTTTTTCAGTTTCCACCTTCTCATTTTTAATTTTCTCCGACAACTCACTACATTTTGAACAAATATCAACTCTAGGTGTTTTAAAACCAATATTATAGTGTACTACAAAAATTCTTCTAAAAAAGCAATGTCGCACTTTCAGATTTTCATCTGTCTGATTTTCTTGATAAAGTCTCCACATTTTTTTTATGTTCAGGTCTGAAGATACATATTTTCTTGTTGACGTGGCTGATCTGCAGTAATGAGATTCAATACATTGAAATGTTTCGATGAATTTCATCACATTTTCTTTTTTAGCTAAAGTTTTCCTAGATACTCTATCTCCACCTCGACGCTCTTGGGGAATTTGGCCTGATACTAAAAATTTCTTAGCTATGTTTCGGAGTCTATGGGTACCAACGCCTAATATTTTTTTAAAAGCGTTTTGACAAACTCTCACTAATTTGTACGGTTTTGTATATGTGCGAATATAATATTTCGTAAAAAATTCAGCTTCAGCACGGTTCTTTACTTTACGTCTTCGTCTCTGTGGTGTACTGACTTTTATGAATTTTAATATGAAATTGTCTTGATACACTTTATCCGCCTTAGCAAAAAATGCTTGGTGAAATTTTCTTATGTCTTGAGGATTTAAATCGTTGCATTTAAGTTTACCCAATTTTTTATGTACACAATTTTTTATATCAGCTATATCCGGTGGTCTTTTAGCAGAATACCTGTAATAAAAAAAACCAGTCAAGTGCGAATCAAACTCACGACACTAAGGTAAAATCTACAGTTTTTAAATTAATTTAATAATAATATTTTAAATAAAAGTAACTCATTACAATCAAATATTTTTTAGTACTTTTGCCAGTGAATTTTTTTTAAATCTATAAAATAATTTAAATAGAGTAAAATTTTCCGTAAAGTTAAACAATCATCATAATAAATCTTATTTCAAGAGGTGCGTTCGCCGCGATATTGTTGCTTGGTCATCACGGTATTGACCCGTCCATTAACCATCTTCTCATACAAAACTTGGTCAGGGAAACTTACCTTGCACGCTTTTGCACGTTACGTTTCCATTGTTTTTCATTGCGGATCCGTTTTCTTCCTTTATTATGCTGCACTGAGGCAATATTAACTTCCATTTTGCGTTCTTTTACTATTAAAAATCAATAAAATAACGGGACGAAATGTTCAAGAAACAACACGCGGACGCCATTACGCTAACTAACACAGCCCGGCTCTGTGATTGGTCGCGGCGGGATACAAGCGCTTTTGTTACTACACTAAATAATAGAGGCGTTTTTGCACCTCACCGAGAATTTCAAATTGAATTTAGTATGAGATAGAGACGGCTTTGCACGTATGTAATTTTGCGAGGTCACAGACCAACATGCAATGTGTTGCCATTAATCTAAAAACGTGTTGGGTAAAAAACTGGACAGAGGCGCTTTTGAATCTATACCCCTCAAATAATTCCTCGATTATATTTAATAATAAAAAATAGAACCCCCACGCTTGTCATTTTACGAATATACTCGCACGCGTGAAACACTTAATCGAGTAATCATACGCCAAAAATGCCTTACATTATTTTGGAAAAGAGCTGATATAGGAGCTGATACTCTTACACTGCTGGACTGATACAAACATAGCTAAGAAAAACCGCAAGGATACTTTCAAACGAAAAATACCGTGTGGAAATTGGTTTATCCGTACACACAGAGCCGATTGCTGGTACGGGACTATGCTTTGTCAATTGTCTGCAGAGGCCCGGAACATTTCAAGTAACACTGCGGCACTTCGAGGAAATATCTAGATAGCGGCGAGATAGTGAGAGAGAACTGAATTGTATTATACTAGTACGCTGGACCTCAGACTGTCAACTGAAAAATTAAGACACTTATTTTCGCCATTTTAGCGCTGATTGTTGCGTAACCTGGCGTCCATGAAACTAAGATTTCAAAACGAGGTTCACTAGCAACGAATGTCAATTTAATAGGGCGCTTCAAATCTGCACAAAAAATTCGAAACTGTCCATTATAGAGAATGTCTGATCCAATGATCCAGCGTACTAGCAAGTACTAGTATAATAGGGATCAGTGCTCCGCCGTAGAGGTATACGTTTTTTGATCGTAATGCATCGCCACTGTTTACATAGTGGCAAGCTTAACTCTGACAATTATATTGTGCAATTTTTTTATCGTTACACATTAGAATAATTAATTAATAAACTAAGTAAGTAGTACAAATTCATAGAGGTATACGTTACAGGAAATGATACGATGAGAGCCTACCAGGAAGTGCCTGCAGAGCCTCGCGAACTGTCCGCAGTCGAACACGGCGGGCGGGGCCCTCTTGCCGCCCGACCAGTCGCGGCTGAAGGTCACCTGCGCGGAGACCAGCGCCGCCAGCGACCACAGCACCATCGCCGTCACTATACATCTGGAAACATGTAAAGATGTACTTATAGCAACAACAAAAATCCAGTATTTTTGATTATAATCTAAAAATTTCTTAACTTATTTCGATAAATTTTACATAGGACCTATTCGAAGCTATTTCCTATCGATCAAAAGTAGAACCATGCAAATCCATTCCGTACTATCGGGATAAATCGATGGAGGTACATAAAAAACATACGCTCCGTACTGTGAAGATCCCCTTTTTTTTCAAAGACGGCTAAAACTGGAGAGGTCTTCTCTCGTTCGAATCATTTGGAACGATGAGCCCACTACCCAGATGGCATAATCACAATTCTTTCTAAGTATACGTATAGGTAACAATTGTAGTCTCGCTGCAGTGCGACACCTATACGGTATAAACGGTATAACCTACTCGTGGGGCAATTGGTACACCCACCGAATACCTACGGCAATTCGATTTTGGTTCGGTTGGTCTGACCACCCGGTTGGCGACCTGCCATGGCTGTTTGTCCTCCACCTTAGGTTAGATTACATAAGGTTTAAAGAAACAAAAGCTATAGGTGTGGCTATAGGCCTCACAGATCTCCGGAAAAGTTTAAGAAAAACTGACTGAAAAATGTTATGATAAAGTCGTTAACTTTTTCGATTACTCGCTGTCTAGAGTGGTTCAAGAATACTGGCTGCATTTCTGCAAGTAACAGCTAGGCTGAATCGTTGCATAAAAAATGGGCCAGCCCTTCTGTCACCATATGAGGTTCTAACCGCGAGAAATATCTTTAAGGATTTTTTGGGAATCGTGAGTCCATGGCCCAGGGAATCCTCGGCAAACGGGACAAATATAATATGTCACTTCTCCTTTAAAAAGGCATACTTGCGACACTTGCGGATTTAAAAAAACATCTGTTTAAAAATTTACCTAGTAGCTCACTAAAAATTAACTTCAAATACTTGCCTGAAAGTGGCAGCGTGCATTTTTCCGATCACAGTATCAACTACTTGGAGACACTTGGACAGTTCGATCTTGAACAAATATCAAACGAAATTGAAGCATTTATAAGACGGGTTACCCCTATATATATCCTTTTGTATTGTATTGTATTGTACTGCGCATCTCCATATCATAGGGACGCATACACTCTGAGAGGCTATCGGATATTTTTAGGGGATGTTCTATTCTGGATCACTTTTGTTGGGGGGATTATACTTCATTTGATCTTTTCGCAGCAAATACAATAATATGTACCATTAAATAGGTAAGATAAATCTGTCTGTCCGTCCGTCCGTTCGTCCGTCCGTCTGTTTCAAGGCCGCGCATCACGACTAATCCGCTGGATGGATTTAAATGAAACTTGGCACGATTTTAGTTACTCCGAGGTAGGATAGGTAGGTACTTTTTGTTCCAAAATTCAGTTTTCAAAGTCAAAATGTGTATTTAGTTATAATTCATAAACACGCTGTCCGATTTCTTTCATTCTTTTTTTGTTAGAAAGAAGGTAGGTACTCCTAGTCGTGTTCACGACTTGTACCAATGGATCCAAATATTGACAGTTAAAAATCATCCTTTTGATGGTGCAACTATGTATTCATGAAACTGAAGGTACATTATTATTATTAAGAAGAAATAGGAGTTTGCAAAATCACCACAAGATATTAGATAACCCGTGCGAAGCAGGAACGGGTTGCTACAGAGCAGCGCACCACAACGGTAGGTAAATCCTTTTGCGGAACGAATGATCAGACCTAATTGAATTTCTTCTCAACCTTGCAATAGCTGGGCGTTTCCTCTCAGAATAAGATGAGTTTGGTTAGTAAGCAGAGAAAGAATAAAGAAGAGGCGAAGAATAAAGAGGAATAAAGAATTATCCCGCGGAATTGTTAAATTGACGTGTAATGAAAATTATTAATAAATGACTTATGACTTATGACTTATGAATCCCACGGGATTTGCAAAAATCATACTTCACGCGTGCGGAGCCGCGGGTAACAGCTAGTATAAATATATATCATAAGAATACATTACGCTCCGATACCGGAACATCCTCACGAACGGGAAGAGGACTTAACAATGCATGATATTATTATACCTAGATCAAAAAGGATCATTTAACATTTTTTCAAACACCCCCCAACACTCATGCCTTTGCTCTCTCGGTTTGATAGTTACGTGGCAGGAATCGTCAAACGTGATCCTCACCTGAAAATAGGTACTGTATTTTTTTTTGTCATTATTGCATTACTATTACGTGTGCTTGCACGAGGGTGAAAGCCCTCCAACTTCATATGATATCTGCAGGTTGCTTCGAGAGAATAAATATAAGTCTTATGCTGTCGCTTAGAGTTTCTTGACAGAAAAATCCTACTTAACACGTTAAGGGGGACCTTTTCGCTAATAGTGGGTTAATTATACATCATTGGCTTATGGCAATGAGTTAGCGTGCACAACAATTATACATCTACATGTTTTGATAAAAAATCTGCTCAACAATACTCATTTACTTACTTCATATTGATTCCCAATAGCCCGAAATGTGGGAAATTGCAAAAACTTATCTTTTGGGAACCAATTTTCGAGCAGCTTATACTAAAAACAATGCAGATATAACTATATACTTATACTTATACATACTTATACATTCATAAATTTATTTATTTATAATAAATATTACGTATTTCATTGCCATAAACCTAATGTGCAGTTAGTCTAATATTTGCGAAAAACTAAATAAAATTTGGATTTCGCAGGCTGATAGGGCCAAAACACCTTAAACTCTTTAGCACCAGGAATCAAACTCCTCATACGATAAGATAACGAAACTCTTATTTAATAAGGATGTTCACTTGGAAGTTTTCTGCGTTGGTGGTACGATAACTTTTTACTACTGGCTTACCTAAGCTACGCAGAGTGAGCTTTGCTGGTGGTTGAGTTATTATATTATTAAAACCGACCAGTTGAAAACGGCAGAACAACGACCGCTGGTCCAGCTCGGTACGTTTGTTACAAAAGGAATATTATTAGACGTATAAATTCCTTTGAACCACAGCCCTTTTACAGTTCGACAATGCCTGGGACGTAACAGGTGTCCGCACAAACGTCCTTTTGTGAGGCGATCGGTTATTTATGTGCGGTATGGAATAAGCCTATTCAGCGGCTTAACCTTAAAGCAGAGATGGTTTCAACGTCTACCCAATGACCCACGGAGACGCGGAATTTTCCGCGAAGTGGCGATCATTTCTCGGCGTGGATTCATTTGAATCAAGATGAGATCGACGTCCACAGCTGCTTTGTCCAGCTGTGGACGTCGATCTAATCTTGATTCAACATCAACATCTTGAAATGACCAAAAAACACCACGATTTTGTGCCGCCTGAAGCCAGCGAGTCCTTACGACTCTCATGAGGGTCTACTAACGCTGTGTCATTCAAGGCGTAGAGCGTAGCCGCCATTCCAAAACTTTGAAACCACGTCTGTCTGCTGGACAAAGACATCTTGAAATGACCGAAAAACACCACGATTTTGTGCCGCCCGAAGCCATGCGAGTTCTTACGACTCTCATGAGGGTCTACTAACGCCGTGCTATTCAAGGCGTAGAGCGTAGCCGCCATTCCAAAACTTTGAAACCACAACATCTGTCTGCTGGACAAAGACATCTTGAAATGACCGACAAACACCATGATTTTGTGCCGCCTGAAGCCAGCTAGTCCTTACGACTCTCGTGGGGGTCTACTAACGCCGTGCTATTCAAGGCGTAGCGCGTAGCCGCCATTCCAAAACTTTGCAACCACAACGTCCACAGCTGGACAAAGACATCTTGAAATGACCGCCAAACACCACGATTTCGTGCCGCCTGAAGCCAGCGAGTCCTTGCGACTCTCGTGGGGGTCTACTAACGCCGTGCTACTCGAAGCTTGGCTGCCATTCCAACACCTTGGAGCCCCAACGTCCATCTGCTGGAAAAATGTCTCCTGAAATTACCCCTAAATACCATTATTTTTTGCCCGCACTTCCAACACCTTGGCGCTCCAACGTTCATCGGTCCTACAAGCTATGTGCCCCAGCCCCACTCGTTATGGCACTTCAACTTTGCGCCACGTTCAGCTATGTCGTTCACTTTGTCGGTCTTAAACCCCTGCTTTGCCGAGGTAAAATTCCAAACAACCTTCCTTATCCTTAACATTGTGCTGGTTGGTGATGACTGATGAGTTATAAATGAATCGACGGAGAGATGCAACACCCGTACATTGGTCACTAACCTAATAAAACTCGTTTCTTGCACAGACGGTCCGCGCGAACTTCAATACGTAACAGCCGTACTATTCTGCAAAACATGCATCTATGAATTTTTTCAGTTGTAATAGAGTAGATACAATAATTTTGCATGCCATCTTCGGCTTGGCAGCTGTCTGGCAGCTGTTTCAGAGATGGAAATTTTGTAGAATAGCACTGCAGGTTGAAATATGCACGAGGCGCCCCCCGCCAAACTAAAATGTATGTATCGTTTGGCCAGCCGAATATTCGGCGACCGGATACCGGATATTCGTCCTGATCACCGGCTGAATATCCGGTATCAGGTCGCCGAGTATTCGGCTGGTGATCAGGCCGAATATCCGGTATCCGGTACCTGGCCAAACAATCAGTCAGACTGACTCCACCGACTAAAACGATTTCCTTCAGGTACATTAGTGTAATTTTTTACTTAGGCGAATTTATGTCTAACTAGCAAACCCGGCGAACTCCGTTTCGCCACCAGATGGCTTCGTTTTATGTAACATGTTTTTTTTTCTTGAATTTTCTTTGCTATAAACCTCACGGAGCCCGAGACCTTTCCAACGAATGCAAAACCGTGGAAATCGGTTCGTGCGTTCTGGAGTTATAGCGTCAGGAAGGAAAACCCGACTTATTTTTATATAGTAGACTAGCTGTTGCCCGCGGCTCCGCCCGCGTGAATTACGATTTTTTTACATATACCGTAGAATTCCTTGATTTTCGCGGGATTCTGGTGTGATGTTGTACAGAAATCTGTTCTTACTTCGCACGGGTTATCTTGTGGTGATTTTGAAAACTCCTTTTTTTAATAAAAAAATATAAAGTTTCATTAATACGTAGTTGAAAGATCAAAAGGACGATTTTAACTGTCGATATTTCGACCCAATGGCACAGGTCGTGGTCACTACGTGACCACGACTTGTACCAATGTATCGAAATATCGACAGTTAAAATCGTCCTTTTCATTGTGATTTTTATTCTGAAACCACGAAATATGTCAAAAATTATTAAATCATGTGAAAAGTTGTACTGGTGGTAGAAATCTTCTTTCAGAGTTCGGCCGGGTAGGTACCACTGGGATAAAATACTCTGCTAACAATATTCCCCAGCCCAACATAAGAGTCTGTTAAAAATCTTTGCTTCATCTCAATACAATCCCAAATATCAGAATGGGCAATGGCTATATATTTATTTACGTATAAAAAGACCTATGACGGTCAATCGGTTAGGACCAGTTAAGACCTGAGAGTTAAAAATATTTGTGAACCATTATTTTACTTTTGTTGTTATATTATATAATAACCATTATGTTGCTTTTGTTGTTTTTGATTTTTCCATGTTGTTTTTGATAAAAAAAAACGTGGCACTCTATGAATGTCCACAAAAGTGAAAACTTTAATCTGTTCATCTCTCAACAGTGCCATCTTAATATAAAGTCAAGGAACAGTACATTACATGACAATTAATTATTATTAACAAAAATTCGGTAGTACCTCTCTCCAAGTTTTACATTCAAGTTCCACATAATTTGTAGAGATGGCGCGATACGGTATAACGTGGTGATAAATTCATGATTTTTGTTCACCCTAAAAGTGAAAAATCTTAAACCATACAAAATCTTCTGCTAAGCATATTTATTTACGGCTGTAAGGGTACTTCAGTCTGACTTGAGCCCTTACGTCCTAGCCCTAGGTGCTTGACCATTCCGAGTTTCAAGTCACCTACTTGAACTCATCGATGTCTATAATTTCTGAACTACAAAAGTGATGATGATAAAATTTATACGGAATAATCTTTAAAGAACCTCTTTTCTAACTAAAAAAGAATGAATGAAATCGGACAACGGGTTAATGAATTATAACTAAATACACATTTTGACTTTGATGCCATGCCGTCTTCCAGGGAAACCATGATGAATTCTGGGACAAAAAGTATCCTATGTCCTACCTCGGAGTATGAACTATAATCATGTCAAGTTTCATTTAAATCCATCCAGCGGATTAGCCGTGATGCGCGGTCGTGAAACAGACAGACAGACAGACAGACAGACAGACAGACAGACAGACAGACAAAAATGAAACAAATTACAGTTTTGGCTTCAGTATCGACTAAATAGTGTCCTCCAACAAAAATTTTCAAAATATCTTAAATGTACAGAATTCGACCCTTTACAGTTTTATTATAAGTATAGATTACTTAGCTTACAAATTGCGAAAAATCACAAAAAAAATTTCAATCACAAATTCCTAAATAATATATATTTCTTCCATCTCATTCATTTGAATAATCATCATCAAACCATTTTCAATATCAAACAAGGAAAATAATTTCTTAACTCATTTCGTCTGACCACACTAAGGTAAAAGGGCGTTTGTGACGTCATCCGATATCGTGTACGTCGATACAATATATATAATTGTTACGTTGGAGAAATTGGACGTATGCGTTTAAAAACGACCTAAACTAGCGTACCCAACCTGTGACGTCACAGAATAGGCTATATTTTGTTAAATGTTTCATGGCATCTTGACCTTAAAGATAAGTAATAAGAAATACAGCTACGTACTCTACTACCAATTTAAATAAAAAAAATATATTTTTTTTATTTAAATTGGTAAGCAAGTACTTCAGTTTTGGCAAAGGCCTTTACCAACTGGCAATCAGATCTACAGAATATAGAAAAGAGTGAAATACTGATGTAGGAAAAAAAAGATTCCGACGAATTGAGAACCTCTTCCTTTTTTTGAAGTCGGTTAATTAGTGTTAAGAGCGCCAGCGTCAACGTTTATTAATCTGTGTATACATCATAGGCTTATGACAATGAGTTTTGCGAACATAACATTTATCTAGGTAGGTACATGTTTTAGTCATTTACTGCATAGTGGTTGCCAAAAGCTCTAAACCTGGGAAACTACAGGAAATATAATCTTTTGGGGACCAATACGAGACGAATGGGAGTTCCGAGCAAACTTGCAAAGTGTTTATTAAAAGCATACCTACTTAACTATAATAATTATTTTGCGCGCAAAAATAATTGCCATAAGTCTACAAAGTTAGTCTAATATTTGCGAAAAACTAAATAAAATGAATTTCTACTTCAGTTATCTTGGTTACAATAGGTATTAAACTATTAACACTTGATTAGGTATCTAATATATAAAAATTTAAATTATTCAACTAAAACACAAGTGTAATGTGATAAAAAAAACCGGCCAAGTCTGTTTTAGAATATACAAGTACCTAACGCATTTTCTAATGATACCCTACTCATTTTGAAATTACAATACCTCGGTTTTTCCCCCCTTTTAAATAAAAATAAAAATAATTTTCAAATTTACTTGCGATGACGTCGGGTCACTATTAGCAATATCTTTTTCAAATTAGGTCGATAACTTGAATAGTTACTGAAATAATCGCGTGGACAGATGGACGGAGAAAGTCTCACCATATAAGGGTTCCATTTTTAATATTTTGGTATGGAACCCTAAAAATAGTTGTAAGTACTTACCTATCTGAATTCCTGCATACACACGCGTAGGCACCTGTACCGTGCTGATAGAATTTCGCATAGCATCAGTGTTCTAGGCCTAGGTAGGTACCTTTAAGACGAACATGCATATTCTAAACATGCTGAAGAGATTACCAAGATTTGCTCGTATCAGGAAACAAAATGCCAAGTTGTAAACAAAATAAATCCGCCAATATAACCCATGAATGCGTCGAAATTATAATCAGAAATGGAGCAATCGCATTACGCAGTGGAGTGTTGTCTTTATTGAGAAATAAGTGTAGTTTATCGCTAGCCGGTCCCAATACGAGACGTCTTTATATTTTCCACTGCAGAGACCACCGAAGCGTTGAAAACCGGTCGCGATCACTAGTGCATCCTGTCACACGTGAGTCTTTAGTTTTCTAATTACTATAATTAGTAATTTCTGTTTGATTTGGTGGCGTTGGTGCGTATTTTTATGTCATAAGGCCTAGTTTTGAGTGGCATAATATTGGTACATAATGCAATCTGGGGCTGGTGTGCCTCTATGAAACGTTCGAAGTGAAATTACGCACAGACTTTAATGTAGTCTTTTTTTTTATTGTAAATAGGCTAGGCTTGCGCTTGAGTCTGAGGAAATTACGTTAGTTCGTCGTTAACTTAAATTAATATTTTAGTAATATATTTGTACGGGAATAAATCCGGAACTGCAGATTTCGTGTGTTTATGTATGTGGTATTAAATTCTTGTGGCTTGACCAATTTTTATAAACCGCCTACACTCGTTAGGTCTGAGAATAGGTCGTATTTTTCATACGAAAAAGGTAGGAACCTTTCTAATTTTTTATTTTATTTTATGTAAATATAAATATATAGTGGACAACATCACATAGGTACATTGCTCCGATCCCTTAGTAAGTAGCTTATGCAAAATCAGAAACAACGAAGGTACCACAACACCCAGACCCGAGACAATGTAGAAAACTTATTTTTCTACATTGCCCCGACCGGGGATCGAACCCAGAACCTCAGTGATGGCGGCGCCTTGAAAACCACTCAACCACGGAGGTCGTCACCGTAATCAACAGCCTGTGTCAACAGCGTTACAAAAAATGATTTACAATTAACTTATAGCTATGAATAAGGCCAATTGAGATTACAAATTACAGGATACAGTGAAAAATGATATAAGTGTAACAATATACCTAGCAAAAACAGAGAAGTTACCAAAGACAAGTACAGTTACTAATTACAATGATTGGACGCAACGCAACAGTATAGGAATAGTCCAATAGTAATAATGCGGCAAAACAATTTTGCCGTGTCAGCTACTTAGTTGGTCGCGTTTGGTCACTTTTAATAAGTAGGTAACTCGAGAATCGAACGGCTAGACCGATTTTTATTCAGGTTTTCATATTCATATACCTATTGTATTTGTCTCCTTCCCGAATAAAAAATAGCTGTTAAAAACATTGGAAAATTGATGATTTTTTTTTAAACTAATAGGCTGTAGGTAAGGTATAGTATACAAAAGTATTAGGTGCTTATTGTCAGGAAAACGTCGTAAGTCGCGGTAAACGATATCGCCTTATTTAACAATGAACGCCCCTCCACTACAATATTCTTTAAACGTGTGAGCGTACCTAAACAGTAGGTACTCATTATTTTTAGTGACGATCTATGTGAGTAAGTATTTCTATGAATTTTCGTGTTTTTGTTTTGACATAATATTATGACCTTGCTACGTATTTTCATCGTCACAGATGACCGGAGGTTACTTTTATTTGACCCGCGATTACTAAACGGTAAACACTCTTACATCAGAAAAGGGGTCAACACTCGACGTCAGTCATGCTTCTTGCAATATACTTATGATAAATATTATCTAAATACTTACTCGTAATTTTATATTGTCAACAATCACCGAGTAACAAGTTATTTAAACATCTTTTGATGAATGACCATCACATTATAGTGGATTTGGTGCTAATAAGTGGTGCTGAAGCTGTAGCCACATGACATGACATGACATGACATGACGATCGCTAAATTGATCATGTGACTCGTGCGCAGGCAACTGTCATTCTCATCTTTTAAATTTAGTTCCATTTGAGAAGTCGACAGCTGTTGTGACGATAGCCAGATTTCATATCATAATATTTTCAAGGTTTACCTAGCTTTAATGACAAATGTGTCTGGTGAAGGGAAGGACCGCAACAGGCTTCGCTGGTAGGAGTGGCTGTTTGGCAATTTAACTATAAAAACATGACTAGGGTTGTCACGTGCTCGCAGACATCCTTCATGAGGTGCAGAACAGCAGTCTTAGCCAATAGGCATATCATACCATACCTATCTATTATTTAAAGCAAAAAAAATCCACTGACATCAATAACCCACTGACGTATAAGTACCATTAATATTTTTTTATTTTAGGAAAATACGATGAATCCCGTATTCACGCCATCACGTCGGGTCCGTCGTGAAAACCGACAGTTTTTAGTGGTTGCAAGCTCCGCGTAACACCATCGTTTCCCCTGACGGAGGGGCATGCGTTATGCATTTTCTGCCTATAAATAAAATTTTATAATCCAATAGCATCGGAGATTGGGTTATGAGTAAAGTATTAAATCTGCTGAGTTAACTGATGAGATTTACTGCCCCCAGATTGTCTAAGAAAAACGTATTCATCGCTATTGCTATCGTTTACTAATTCTGCTCGCTGATTGGGTTTCGGATTTGCGTCAGCCAATCGCGGGGCTGAATTCGATAGCGATTGCCATAGCGATGAATAATTTTTTCTTATGCAATCAGGGGGCCTACTGCCGTGACTTAAAGCAATATTATTGTTCTGACCCTTTATTTAATGTAGTCTGAGGTTCTGACATTTTCATACAATGTCAGTATGGAAGTTTTAAAACAATATTACAATAATATTAGGTACTTTAGGTCACGGTGGTAGGCCCCCTGGGGACTGTTTTAGTGGTCGGTGACAGAAGGCATTATGGCTTTCCTGAAAAATTCATGATCCTCCGGGGATTTGCAGAAAACCGAAATTCAGTTGGTCGGAGTCGCGGGTATTCACTATAGTCTATTGATAAAAATATTAAATATCCACTCAGGGACTGCAAAATAAGTACATAATATCATTGCCAGATATGTTATTGCAAAACGCGAAATAATGCGGAAAGTTTTGTTCACTTCGCTTGTATCGAAGGTTACTTGGTTTTGATATCATAAAGTACCTACGTCATTGATAGGAACCTTTCAACGTTCATAGAGTGACGTGCGGGCAACTAACTTATACATACAGTAGTATACTAGCTGTTATTAGGCTGGCTTATTTTTAACCGACCTCAAAAAAAGGAGGAGGTTCTCAATTCGTCGAAGTCTTTATTTATTTATTTATTTATTTATGTTCACCGATTAGGTGCTCGAGGACGCGTGGACAGTTTTGGAAAATTCTTTTTTGCTCGATAGGGTATATTTACCAGATGGACCCATTTTCACCAGGTCACGATCTGATGATGGGATCCTGGAGAAATCGAGGGAACTCTTAAAATTTTATAAGCCACACTTGAAACGATTTGGGTGTTTTACTCATTTTACTGTAATTTTACGGCATCTAATTAAAAGTCGGAGTTACAGGTACTTATTTATTAGGCACAAATAGGCCATGGTAACTGCTGTCTGCTAGTTAAGTAGATACCATGTAAAGCGGCGTCTTCACAATGGGCCAGCATGGCCCACTGCAGGCCATCGCCATTGTGTACAGGGGGAAATGGTATGCAATGGCGGACAGTGGTCAACGATGGCGCGCGATCGGAAAGTTGTCGGTTTTTGGCGCACACTTCAAAGGAATCGTGGCGTTGCGTGGTCTGTGGTGTTCACACAATGGGCCATTGCTCAGTTCGCCACCGGGCACCGACCGCTGATACGGATAGTGGACTCTTTTGGCGATATTTTTTTGCAAAATATATTCTAAATTGATTCTAAATTACTAGTTAACATTGTATAAATATTAAAATAATCGCAAAAAAGAATTATATTGAAAATAAATAGCTGCGGCCGTAACTACTTCCACGTCCATCGCAAGTGCCTCACCGGGCAGCAATGAGCCGTTCGCCATTGTGTGAACACCAAGTGATCGTGGCCTACAGTTGTGCGTTGCCAAGCATGGCCCATCACAAGCCATTCTGTAGAGGCGCCATAACATGTAGGGTAACTTACTTACCTACTTACCCTATCTAAATACCAAAGTCTTACTGCTAAATGATCCTTTCATATTTGAATAATTATTACTTATATCGAAGGTTAAGTAGGTGAATGTTTATAACTTACTAGTTTTACTCATTGCTAGGTTGGCCACATACGGTTATAGGTAAGTATCCGAGATTCGTAAAAACGCGAGATTTGGATTGAAATTCGAACTTCCCATCCCCTTGGATTGAAATACTTGCCAATCAAAGTTATATTTACCAATTTTTAGTTTATTTCCTACTTTATTGTTCATTTATTCACTTAATTCCATAACAAATTTTTCTTTTCGCAGATAGACCCCTGAAGAAAACGCTAGAGAAATTGGTCCAAAATGGTGCTGTTGTTAAGAAGGCTAACAAATAAGTAAGAACATTACCAACTTAATTTTGTTTTGCTATAATCCACTACTTGAAAAGATTCTGTATGGTACAATATGCAGGAACACCGTCCACATGAAGCACCACATACAATTCTTCCAACAATTTCTCCGACGACGCACGTTTCGTCCCGTCACTAGGACATCCTCAGGAGATGTTGACTTCACAATGCAAATTCGTAGAATAATAATACATATTTAGTTTTTATCCCAAATAAGTCTCATAATATTAATTATCAACTTCACCGATTTTTTATCTACATTCGATACATCTGAGAATAGGTCTTTGCCGGTATTGGTGGCAAATTGGCAACAGGGAAATTTCACTCGAGGCAGGTGTTATGCCTGGGGACCGCTTTTGATCCGAGAGACGTCAGAACTTCTATTTATAGAACGCTCGTCCAAAGCTCCGTAATCGTATGCTATTGCGCTGGTTACGCCATCTATCGTCAGCTATCGAAAACCGCTACGCGGCTTACGCTAAGCTAAATGGCAAAACAACGTTTGCCAAGCCAGCTAGTATAATAATAATAAAATATAAATACAGTAAATTACGAATCCGTGTGAAAACCCCTTAGTCTGGTTGCGAAGTGCCAAGTTCGTGTACCGAGAGGCTCGGCCGCACACCCCCAGTTTCATCATCGCCTTATCAGTTAGCTATCACGCCTTATCAGCTGTTTGTACAATACGCAGTGGAATACGCCGACACTTCTCCTTATCGACGAACACTTCACTAACTTATTATTATGATATTATATTTATTGTTTTTGTTTAATTGTGGAAACGAATGATGTTTTTAATGTGAGCGTGATAAACAATTCTATTTTTGAATTTGCCGTGGAAATATTTTATTGGCATGGCAATAAGATTGTATTTTTATACTGTTCTGATTTGTGATGAAATATCTAGAATTAAAAACTTGTGAGATAATGACCTTTACACATATAAATGACAGTTAGCGTTCAAAATTACCAGTGTTTTGTTAAATAGGAAAGAAAGAAGATACGGGCAAAACTTTGACTTGATTTTAATGAGCTAAAATGGTTATTTAAATGATTTTTAGTTAGACGATTATTAATTTCAAATTTAAACGTCATGACGTATTTTGGGGCTTTAATCTAAATTCGTTCAGCAGAAACACGATTGGACGAAAATTACTCGATAGAAAGTTGCTTCAAATTTTCCATTAACGTGAAATCAACGGGTCTGCCCGCGAAATTCAAAATTTTCGTGTTTTTTTTTGCAATTTGTACGCTAATTAGACATGGTAGGCTTGTGCCAATCAATTTGCGAGAGTGGCAGTATCATCCTTACATGATTATATCAAAATATTTGCATAAAAATGTGTATTCTAGGAAATTAGTCCGAGTATCGAGTTTTATGTGAGTAGCTCGCGAATCTCGGACTAATTTCTTTAACTCGACACTTTCGAGCAGAGATTTTTATATAAACACGTGAAGAAGATATTGGGATTATCGCAATTTGACGGCCATAGCCTATTATGTCTTTTATTAGCTTAAAAATCGCGAAAAATCACGAAAAATTTGAATTTCGCGGGCACACCCGTGGTGTGCTCCTTAAGTAAGTATTCAAAATTTTTTTTGAACACTTACTTAAGGAAGAACGAAGCTAGTTGTAATTATTGTTTTAATGTCGGCAATAATACAAATATACCTAGTAGGTATCCAAAAACGCATGGAACCATGGAACGGTTTTTGATAACTGGCTTTATTCCTCCGCAACGGTGCCTGTCGCATCAACCAACGTACTTATTCATAAGAGAGAGAAGGACAAAAATAAAATCAGTGTAGGACCTTAGACACACTGCACTGCGTTCGTCATTCTGAAATCGTCTTATCATGCCAAAAAGCTAAAGTGCGAGGGAGTCGCACTCTAGACCATCGATTATAGAGCAGACTTTTAAACCACTGGGTTATCTCTGCCTGTTTGAGATGTGAATGCCAATCACGGAGCAAAGTTCAGTAGGCACCTACTTAATCTTATACCTTTAAACGAGCAATTCTTGTATATATATACCTTTAAACGAGAAATTCTTGTATATATATTTCTATATAATCTGGATCTCGGAAACGGCTTCAACGATTTTCATGAAATTTAGTATACAGGGGGTTTTGGGGGCGATAAATCGATCTAGCTAGGATTCATTTTTAGAAAATGTCGAATTTACCAAAAAAAAAAAATATGACTTCTGCTGCCATCTATTATCCAGTAGTTAAACTACCGAGCGAAGCTCGGTCAACCAGATATTTAAATTAATTAATTGCGGAGGCGCGGTCGCAACGCGCAGGCTCCTTGGTATTTCATCATACCGATAACGCTTCTGTGCTGCTCTAATATAATTAGTAATTACTTTAATTCTAAGACATAATGTTGATAGTTCTGCTGGCAGCGATTAATGACACTTTTTTAAATTTTAGAATTAGATACATTAAGATTTAGAACCATGGAAGAATACCTACTTACTCGTATCTGTATCTACTTACTAATTTAATGAATATCTACTTAATATAAAAATATTTATTTTGTTTTCATTATAAATGATAATTTATAACGAAAACAAAATAAAAACCTATTTATATAAATAGGTAGGTACCTATAGGTAATTTGTATTAACGCAGAATATTTAAATAAGTAGATAATTTTCCGTGTGATAAATTGACATTATTCTTACATACCCCGGATCTTATGTAGTATAGCAATTAGCAGATAAATTAGATAAAATCGTAGGCGGTATAAACCTACCTCGGTACTCGGTAGCCTAGGTAGTAGAAGTTTAGGTAGTAGCCAAGTATCTTTTTTGCCACCAAGGTGACAACCTTCCGAGACCAAAGCTCAGACCAAACAATCTGAGGCCCGGTTTCCACCAAAGCGGAGCTGTGTTTGAGTAACCAATCAGATTTCGTCATTTCGACATCTCCTCTTCCCGCAGTTACAGAGTATCCTCCAATTACCTCGATTGGGAATTTTCAATTCGTGTTGTAATTAAAAGTATGTAGATGCATAAATATTGTGCCTGCAAAATTATTTGCGAAAAACTAAATAAAATTTGAATTTTGCGGGCTGGTAGGGCCGAAACAAAAATACGCATAATTACGCATAATAATTTTATATTACGCAAATTGCTTTTGTAGATGATGTATCATCAAGGCCCAATTCGTCCATGCGGCAGTACTACGGCTTCTCATCGCTGATATTTTGTTCGATGTAACTGTCTGGGTCGCGAACCCGGCTGCTTACAATAATGTCGATATTATTATCTTTATACAAATGTGCTAATTATTAATAGGTAATACCACAGATATGGAAATAATACGTTATAATAAAAATAGCGAGCGCCCGCGTCTCATTAGACCTCCTAATTTCCTCCAGCGCAGCGTTTGATTTTAGGGTTCCGTACCCAATTGGTAAAAACGGAACCCTATTTCTGAGACTTTGGTGTCTGTCCGTACCTAAATTCTAAAAATAAAATTCAAGTTACAATTAAAGACAGCTAAATGTGTACCAAACCACAATGTCTCCAATAAACAGGTCAATGATTAATGAAGTATCAAAATTAACCGACTGTATGATAAGTGAACATAATAGGAAGAGGGTTCTGAAAGCGCTAAACTATAGAGCTAGCCAAAACAAGTTTATTATTAATACGAAAATATCTGGTTGACCGAGCTTCGCTCGGTAGTTTAACTACTGGATAATAGATGGCAGCAGAAGTGCTTCGCTCGGTAGTTTAACTACTGGTAGTTTAACTACTGGCTAATAGATGGCAGCAGAAGTCATATTTTTATTATTTTTTTATTGGTAAATTCGACATTTTATAAAAATGAATCCTAGCTAGATCGATTTATCGCCCCCAAAACCCCCTGTATACTAAATTTCATGAAAATCGTTGGAGCCGTTGCCAAAATCCAGATTATATAGAAATATATATACAAGAATTGCTCGTTTAAAGGTATAGGATAAAGAGAGAATTAAACGAAGATTCCAGACTTCTACTTTTTGCGTTTATTTACTACTGCCTTTAAAATGTACTCCATGCCTTTTTCACACCCTTAAAAACTGCTGGGTAATTCATGCGTAGTAGTACTAAGTACTGTTATGTATTCCGTGGTAGTACAGAACCCGTGGAGCTAGAATCAGACTCGAACTTGACTATAAGCCCACTCATAGTTATATACTTTTTTAAATTTAGACTACTGAATAGACATACAACCCTGGACAGGGCGGACGGTCCGGAAAAATGGCTCCAGTTTATCAGTGCCAAAAATGCTTCTTTTGCCTCCAGCAGTAAGGCTACGCTCAGCAGTCTATATAGAATTTTGACAGATGGCGCTACTGTTTGCTTGTACGAAAAAAGGTTTAGGTAGGTAAATCGTTCGGATGCCCATATCCTGAATTTTTTATCAGAGCTCTACTGCGTCATTCTAACTTCTACGAGTAATAAAATAGATTTAGGTAGGAGGTGAACTTTGGTCTACGCATGCCAGTCATTTATAGTTTATCGCAGACCTAGTTGACCCTATGTCTGGGACATACCCTTTTTATCCATGACAGCGTCTGTGATTTTCCTAGTACACATTGTACCTACCCAATTATTTAAAATAAAGTTAATTATTTTATTACTTAATTACATTGTAAATTTAACAGACACAACTACCAGGAAACATAATATAATACCTACGTAGATTTCTAGAACGTAATAAAACTATCAGTACATAAGCAGAAGATCTATACTATACTTACTAGCTGATGCCCGCGACTTCGTCCACGTGGGATAAAAACTATTCTATCTTTTAAGTTGGACCAAATGACAGATATTCACGAAGTTTGAACTAAATCGGTTCAGTAGTTTAGGAGTCCATTGAGGACAAACATTGTGACACGAGATTTATATATATTAAGATAATAAAACTAACGGGTCGAATTGTGTACATTGAAAATGAAATTTTTGTTGGAGGGCACTCCTTAGTCGATACTGAAGCCAAAACTGTAATTTGTTTCACATTTGTCTGTCTGTCTACGTAGTACGCAAAGTAACCACGATTTACTTTAGGAAGGTTATTCTCACCATCATTTTTGCTTGCAGTTTTTAAAATATTTCAGAAAAACTAAAAACACACAACGTGTCCACCCCTTCCCCCCAAACCCGACGCGGTCAGGGATGTTACTTCACCAAACAAAATTATGTGCACTGTACCTACTGAAGAACAATTTGGCATTATACTAATACTTTCACTTTGGATTTCCGGGTTTAAGTCTAATTGCACCGTATTAAAAGTGCGTTGTCCGTACTAAATCATTTCATTTATGATTTTCATGAATTTTCTTCGTCTTTAAATTTTTTAATTCAATTTTCGTGATGAAAAAACCATTTTCTTTCGCCTACCCCCTCTGCCGTGGAGTCCGAATAGGAATTTTGTTCCATAAATGTTTTGCTAATATTAAGGCTTACACCGCCCGCGCCATATTAGGTATCTTCCCGGACGATCCAAGTTCAACGAAGGCGTGGTCTACAGGCTTGCTGTTTACTTTCTAACGCAATCTGTTTAAAATGTCGATTAGTTATGAGTATAATATTATGTCTGTTAAAGTTACTTCTAGACCCAAGTAGGTAGATTTATGCCATGTTAGTTTGTCACGTGGGGGCACCACACGAAGATAAGCTATATTAACCTTTGTTCTTTACCTTTTAAATACGGTTTCAATAAATCGATATTAAATACCAATATAGATTTAATTACCACATTTAATTTATCTGCGCCCGCTGTAGGTGACTTGCGAGACGAGATTTTTTGAAAACCCGTTTGACACACCTACCTTTACCTACAAATGGAAATCTACCAACTGGTTGAAACTAAAAATAGTTGATTTTGTATAATTTATTGTACCAGAAAAAAATAAATACTTACTGGTTTTTTCTGTTTAATAACAAATATCTAGATACTTACAATTATTATTTTTCCTAAAATTACTTAAGTTGCTTAAGTATCTAAGCATTCTTTGTTTTTCAACTTTCTGTTGTCTCTAGGCCGTACTTAAAGGTATATTTTTTGCACTTTAATTTGATTATCAGGGAGGGTAGGAATAATTATTATATCAGTGGTAGGCCCAATGATATATTATATACATATATAAATTCAAATTCAAATTCAAAAATTTTATTCTTTCACATAGGCCTAACTTACAGGCTCTTGCGAAACGTTAAGACTACCGCCTCGTTCGGAAAGTAGCACTGCACCGAGAAGAACGGGCAAGAAACTCGGCACTTGCTTTTTTTTTAAAATAATATTTTTTTACAATTTTGTTTTAAACAATATATAACATTATAATAAGCATCTTGTGAGCAGACGGAATATACACTTAGATCCAAGGGTCTTTGTCATTTAAAAAATCATTTATTGTATAAAAAGGCCCTTTTTAGGGTTCCGTAGCCAACTGGCAAAAAACGGAACCCTTAGGTATCGTCATGTATGAGTGTCTGTCCGTCCGTACCTATGTCACAGCTACTTTTTTCTAAGAACTAGTAAAAGCCCCTCGGAGTTCCTGTGACAAAAGTTATTGTCTACCTATTTTTCCAGATGAAGCCCTTTTTACGTTGCACAGTGATTTACTCTTAGTACCTAGGTTCCTACCTACCCGGCTTTTTTGCCCGAATATGTAGCCAATATTCTTGGCGCTACTCATATTTCCACGAGAGCACCACTTGAAAAAGTCTTTACAATTTTGTTGACACCACATTTCATTTAGGTATCCTAGTGGCTTTACGTTACCTATATGCTTTTGTAAAACATGAGTTTCGCTTAGTGAATGTATAGATGTTTGTGTGTGGAGCTTCCTGCTTCTGAAACAAAGAGCTATACCAATGATATATTATAATGTACCTACCTAGGTATATCGTCGGCCTTCAAGACCAGTTATTACAAGTATTTATAAGTAGGTGGCTCTATCTACTAGATAAATGTACCCTATTACTTTTGCTGAAATACAGAAATAACTTATATCCCCCCGCTTTTCTCTTCAATCAGGACAATGAAAATGTAATAAGAAGAGGAATTTGCACCGAGTAATTACTGAAATGTCCTAATAAATGTGCTAGAATCCATGAGTCCACTCCAGATTTCAGATTTTAAGTTTTCAAATATACTCATGTAGATTCTTTAATAAGTGTACCTACCTAATAAGTAATACCATCCTAGATATGATGAACTCAATAACATATTTCATGGGATCATAATATGAAAAAGTTGGTCAAGTGCCAGTCGGGCTCACGTACTGAGGGTTTCGTACTATTAATAGTATTAAAATAAACTAAACAAACGGCAGGCGGCCCACCAAATAAAAAACCATAAAAAAAAATCACGTTTGTTGTAGGCATGGGAACCACACTAATATTTTTTTTTATTTTTTTTAACTTTTTATTTTTAAAGTATATCTACAATGTGTCCGGGATCGAACTAGCGATAATTTAACGGAGTGTTCTATAGCTCATAAAAACAAAAAATCCCCTATAAAGGGGGGGCGCCCCTCTCATTATAGGGGGCTTTAATGTTAGGGCCCTTTTATGTTAGATCAAACTGCATACGGCGTGCGATTAAAATCGGTTAATTAAGAAGTTTAGGAGTCCATCGCGGACAAACAACGCGACGTGACGACGAGTTATGATATATTCCAAAGATATTATATTCACACGTGCACACTCCACATCAATACATATAATAAATCTGTAGAGGTCGAATTTCTGTACAAATAAAAAAAATGCTAAAAACGGAGTCAGGGGGATGTAAGAAGTGAAATAGAACTAATTTAAATTTTTTTCAAATTTTTTGTTTCTCTGTTTGTCTGTTTGTCTGTCTGTTTGTACGGGCTAATCTTTGGAACGGCTGGACCGATTCCAATGAAATTTTGTGTGGTGGTAGCTTATGTCCCTGATCAACATATAGGATACTTTTCATTCCGGTAAAATAAAGAGTTCCCGTGGGATAGTTAAAGAACTGCAATTAATTTAACAGCTTTGTAAACAACAACTAATGAACTTAATTTAGTAAAATTTGTTATGCTGATACCTTATGTTGCCTCTTTAACAAAATATATATATAGTAAAACTCCAATCGAGTTCCCGTTGGAAAGAAAACATTACAAAAACAGTTAGCGGGCGTCTTTCAAGTAACGGATTTAAATGAAATTTTATGATCCTACTTTATATATATGCCCGGTCAACATTTAAGATACTTTTCATCCTGAAAATTTTGAGAGCACCCGTGGGATGTTTAAAAAAAAACCTATAGCTACTTATCTACGTAGCACAATCAAAACGGGGTCGAAATATCGACAGTTTAAATCGTCCTTTTGATCGTGCAACTAGATATAACTATACAAGATAACCCGTACGTAGCAGGAACGGGTTGCTACGTACACAGCAGCGCATCAGAATGCTTAATTACAATATCTGGGCGTTGGTATCATCGCAGAATAAGATAAGTTTGGTTAGTATAGATATTACAATCCACGATGACACGCCCCACTCTGTCTTACTCCATGCGAATTGAGTAACATAAGCGATTTCGATAGAGTGTATAAGTAGAGGAAGACCAAAGAAGATATAGGTAAATTGTGTGAAAGAAGATAGCACGTTGACAGGAGAGATTGGAAGAAGACTCCTTTACAGGTCCATCGAACCCAGGGACCACTCATTTATCTTGGGAAAAATTAAGAAATTCCACGGGAAACATTTTTGTAAAAAAAACGAACTGCACGCGGGCGGAGCCGCGGGCAACAGCTAGTCGTGTAATAATATCTAAGACCACAGGGACATACCTATATAAGTAACGTCACAATTCGCTCCGTAAGCACATCATGTTGTACGTATGCGGAAAACTGTAGGTACCTACACATAAACGACGTAAATTCGTAGCTATACGCACAATGAGAAAGACTCATTTGCACACGCATCAATTTACGTTATGCTCGCAATTGCGATTTTAAAAGACCATTTGAGAACATGTGAAGCAACAGACTGTCAAAGTTATTACTGATTTTAGCCTAGTGATTTTGTGAGCACATAGTCACATACCCAAAAAAACGCAACCAAAATTGAAATGGCTCTACCGGGGAGGGGGTTAGGGGGCGCCCCCTCTTTATAGGGGATTTTTGCTTGTAGTGAGCTATAGAATCCTCCCTTAAATTATAGCTAGTTCGATTCCGGACACATTGTATATAAATATGTATAGTAAGTAATGATCCAATATAACGCGGTAGGCAAATAATATTATGGCTTCTCCAAAGTTCGAAGGGCAAGAAAACAGCTCTACATAAGTAGGTAGTTAATACCTAAGACTGAATTTACCACCGACGACGGACGACGTCATCAGTTTCCCATAAGTTTCCCACTTCACCCTATACCTAGGTACTCTATAGCGATCGTAGGCTCCTAGGTAGGTCTCCTTTCTCATAGGAGCGAGTGGGTAATTCAACTAAGCTGGTAGATAAAAGATACCTATTGCATACGCAATAAAGGCTTAGGATGTTATAGTTATTTTTTGCAAGAGCGTATTTGTATTGCAGTGAAAACAATAATTAATTTTATTGTAACTGCTAAATAACATAGCGTCACAACTCACAGGTCGCTAAGGCGCTATAACGCACTTTCATTATGTATAATCTATGGCACTTTCGTTCTTTGATGCACACTGCATGCACACGTATCAAAGCAAAGATAATGCAACCTGACCTTGAGCTTTGGTTGAGCTGACGAAACAACTCGATACTGTTACTGCGGCGTACATACTTCAATTATATGTCTTACTAACTTAGACATGAAAACAACTAAACAAACTTGTTTTTTCTACATACTGCAAATTGTATCTTGCGCACGTCACGGCCCCACCCGCGTTTTCCGCCAATCAAAGGCCGCCGTTCGCGCACTCCCTCGCTATAAAGTGCGCGCACGCATCTGAAATAGCACTTGCTATTTGATAGTTCCCGTTATTTGTTCCTTTATTAAATGGGATTTAACAAATTGAGATTTTATAGCTGGCTGATATTTCTGTTCAGTTTCAGTAACTTGGATAAAATTTAGTTCTCTTTTTAATTTTTTTTGTTTTTTAAGTGTGCCATAAAGTATTTTATTTTAATTAATTTAAGTTTAATTTAATATTCTTAAAATGCTGAATATTAAGGCTATCCCAGAAGACTACGTAAGGAAGACAGCTCAGTAAGTTTTTTTTAATATTTTGTGATATTTTATTACTTACACAAAAAAAATACTTTTAAATTTTTTTGGAACAAAGTTTCTTTTCGGACGGTATAGCGAAGGGTTATACCTAATATATAAACAAAACGAAAGAAAATGGTTTTTTCTGCCGCGAAAATCCCGATACTCAGAAAATACATACAAATCCCGTCATTTGCATAGGTATTTTAAATATTTTATTACGCGGTGAGTTAAAGCAAGATTTCAAAGGTTTGTTTTATGACACTCATTATTTTTTTTTTTTTTGCATTTTAATGATTTACAAAAGTCTACCTACGAATACCTTGCCTAATATTTATGCTCTTTTGGGCCTAATAATGGAATGCTGAGGTTTTTCTGTTCAAGGCTGTATCACATACCTATATACGATAAACAGTTAAACATCTACTATATCTAACAACATAGAACCTATTTTTAATATTAATGGGAAGTCCAAAGTTTAACATACCAAAACTAGTTTTTTCTTACATAACTTGATATAATTACAACAATTTTATAATAGTAAAACTAGATGTTTACTATAAAAATCATTAGGAATGTGGTTCGGTTATTTTTTTTGCTACACACTAAAAGTTACTATACTTACTTGACTGCAATATCACCTGTCAATAGTACAAAAATAGTGTCCTAAATCCTAATAAGTTACCTATAAAGCAAAGAGCATTTCTACTACAGTCTGCATAAAGATAGCTACTCAGCATCCCACATGAACGCTTATCGTACCTAGTAAGTGGTACCAAGCCTCCCACCAGACAAAATCATTTATTTACGCCCATACCGCAACTAATAAATATTATTAATAATTGGTCAAGTGCGAGTCATGCTCGCACACTGAGGATTCTATACTATCAGACCCATGCCTACCTAAATACCAGAGGATGCTCTCCCGTATGGGTTCGGCACTGCCTCAGCCCACATTTATCCGTTCGTCCATCAATGGCTCTTTTGCTGGCCGCTGCAGTAAATTACTGCCAGCAAAATTACTGCAACTGCCAGTAATGTAGTAAATTACTGCAACTGTCAGTAATGTACTATCTTATCACGTGATCGAGAAACTACTGGTAAGCGTCTCGACGTACTAATTTCAGACGGCCGCCAGCGCCGGATACTTTGCTCGCGTTAGTTCGGGTACGGTCTATTTCACGCGCTGCGTGCGCCTGATGACGAGGTAGCCCTAGTACGTCGAATGTGATACCCGATAGTTACCCGATAGAAAGGGACCATTACTTTGCCTTTGGTGTGTGTTCTTTCCGGAGGCGTGGCCAGATGCTATTGCGAACTGAATTGCACTTTTTGTGTCAGCGCTAGAGTCGCTATTTTTTTTTCAATCATCTTACCGAGTGAGCCTTCTGACCGTTATGTACTACTATTAGGTATTCCGAGCTATTAGTTAATACCGTATTAACATAACGCAGTGTTTTAAGAGGATGTTTGTGTTGTCAGATGCGCGCAGGTGGCGCTGGGCTGCAGCCGCGCGGCGCACCAGGCCGCGCTGAGGGGCTCCAGCAAGCTCAACCCGCAACTCGCTGCGTTAACGCCCAAGGTACGTAGCACAACCATTCGATCTCCTATCTTGGGTGTTAGGCATGACTGGTTTCTATAATTTTTTTACAATGTAGGGGGGGGGGGGGGGGTTTGGGGGTCCCCATGTCTGGCAAGCTGGCTACGTCCATGGTCGTCATCGTCACTCATTTTGTGTAGGTATATTCGGTACTTTTCATCAATTGACCAGTTCGGTGAGGGTTTTATAGTGTGATCTTAAGTAGTGTCAATTTATACCGCGAACGAACTATATAGGAACCAAAAATGTCGCGCGTCCTCCGGGGAATTCTCGCGCATTCTCAAAAAATATTTATTTTCACATAATGTTCATTAAAAAAAATCGCTTCCATTCCATTCCGCCGCGGTATAAATTGACCCTTAAACCATAAATAACGTGCGGAAAATGTGGGTACTATCCATGTGCGAACATTTTTTTAAATAAAAAAAAACACATTCCTGAAAAGTGCTATTTTACTATTTTTGGGTACTCTGCCTCGCCTTAAATAATTTTGTAGGTAAGTAGGTACATGGCTGTCCTACGCAATCTTGTGCATTACTTAATTCATTGGAATTTTTTTTTTGTTTAAATATTAAGTACCTAGCTGTATCGTTAATTTTATCTTGATATACCTAGGATAGGTACCTACCTATTTTATCAGCCTCTAGTCTAACAACGGAAAGTTAGGTGTCAATTAGGTACTCAAGTTAGGTACTCAAATAAGTAGGCAGTCAATAAACAAGGAAATAACCATTTGTAACACAACAATCAAAAATCAAGAGGTGGACTTTAATACTTGCGCGATAAATAAATGATATAAACAGCCAATATCACGGAGTGGGTCACAATAATTTACAACTCGTACTTCTTCCGCACATAATAAATGATAATCATAAAGTACATTACTTAGGTAAAATATGAGCGGGTACCTATTCTAAAACTTGAAAGAACTTACAAGGAATACATACTTAGGTGGTTCCGTACTGTATTTGAATTTGTTCCATTACATACTTCGAATCGAAATATTATATTGTCAAAAAGTATGGTTCAAGACTCTGAAGAAAGCTTTCTGAACAACCGTGCGTACAAATCGCCCATTAGACGAGCACTTTTTGGAGCTCAGCGCAGTCATTTGCACCAATATCGATCCTTGAACACACCACACCACACCTTCTTACGTGGTGCGAACTGTTTATTCTAACAAACTCCATTTCCCTGTAGGTCCGTGCGTTCGTGGAGCGCAGCGCAGCTTTGTGCGAGCCCGAACATGTGCACGTGTGCGACGGGTCGGAAGCTGAAGCCAGCGCGCTGCTGCACCTGATGCAGCAGCAGGGCACCGTCAAACCGCTGCCCAAATACGACAACTGGTAAGAAACGCTCAGTTAGTAGGTTTATTGAGCACAGTCTGCGCGTGACGGACATTAGGGGCCGTCATCACCTACGGGCTAGGAGGCAGGACACGATTATGGGACCCGCTGCTGAGGTGGAAAGGCTTTTTCTTACATGGTTTATAGTGTAATCTCTATCACTTCTTACTGTATGATAGTGTGTATATAAGTCTCTCATGTACTAGGTATCTTCATAACGATCACGTGCAATGGAACTCTTGGAGAACTCTACATTTGTTTTGTTTGTCTAAAAACGCAGGTGTCCAGTTCATGTACACAAGTTTTAATTTGTAGCAAAACGCGGCATGATCAAAGTAAAGCGTCTCTTTCCAGCTGGTTTTCGTTGATTATGAAGTTAAGCGTGGCGCGGTCTAGGTAAACCATCTCTTTCCAGCTGGTCTTCGTTGATGACGATGGAAAACGTGGCATGTTCTAAGTAAAGCGTCTCTTTCCAGCTGGCTGACGCGCACCGACCCGGCGGACGTGGCGCGCGTGGAGTCCAAGACGTTCATCTGCGCGGAGCACGAGCGCGACGTGGTGCCGGCCGCGCGCGCCGGCCAGAAGTCCGCGCTGGGCAACTACATCACGCCCAACGACTACGACAAGGCTGTGTCTGACAGATTCCCGGGATGTATGAGAGGTTGGTGCTGGTTGTTACTTGTTTAACGTTTTAAATCCGTTCATCTAGGCGATTCGCGTATTGTTTGACGTAGACTTCACGTAGGCGTGATGCAGTAGTTTATTAGCTCATTGAAGCAAAGCAAATAAGCCCAAACTCGAGAGGTTTACTGATAACCATTGAAGAGTTCCACTATCTACCTCTACAAAGTATTAGCAGACCCATAATAGAGTGGACACAGTTCACTCCATTAAGGGGTTGGAATGCTTTGGGAATGGAATGCTTTGGGATCGTTTAAATAAAACCAATTGAGCCAAACTTGAGGGTTTACCTAGTAACCTCTAAGACCATCAAGATTATTAAGATGTAACCGGCCGATATATATAATTCCTAGTTACATCGTTACATTATTATCAGCTCAATGAAATCAAATTATTGTGTTGATTTGGTGAAAATTATGTTGGATTATTGTGGTTCTATACAATAGTTCTGTACAGACATTGATAGATAAGGTATAAGTGTAGCTTATAGCTAAAAGCATTTTGAAATCTGCATGTCAGGTCGCACGATGTACGTGATCCCGTTCTCCATGGGTCCCGTTGGCTCGCCTCTGTCCAAGATCGGCGTGGAGGTGACGGACTCGCCCTACGTTGTCTACTCCATGCGCGTTATGACCAGAATTGGTGAGTATTTCTGCTTTTGTATTCCACTTTTTTATTTATTTTCAAATAAGCATGCAGCTTGAAGAATAACTAATCCAAGGGGAGCTATATGATGCCCCTTTCGACTTCGATCGATTTACTAGTATATATATCGTGACCGGAACTCTTGGATACAGTACTAAGTTTAAACTGATTCCTATTCCTCATTATCATAAACCATTAGTGGGTTTCGTAATCAACCATTTCGTTTCTAGATTAGATCTAGTGTATCTAAGCTTTTTTTTACTATCTAAGCTTATGAAACGAAATTTAAAAAAAAAGTATGAGAATGACAGCATACATTATTCTTTCAATGGGTAAGCGTAAAAAGGGGCGTCCATTTTACACGATCTATACCTAACTATTACGCCCACGGCAATGTGTCTGCATTCTACACAATAATAACTCCTGAATGTCGTGCACCTCAGGCCACAAGGTGCTGGAGGCGCTGCGCAAGGACGAGCACTTCGTGCGCTGCCTGCACTCGGTGGGGCGCTCGCGCGGCGCGGGCACCGCGGGCTGGCCGTGCGACCCGCCGCGCACCGTCATCCTGCACCGCCCCCTCGACAACGAGATCATCAGCTACGGTGAGCTGCTTCGATACAGCTTTGCTTCTATAATTTTTAAGGTTCTATACAAAAATGACGGTCAATTTACACCGCGGCGGAACGGAATGGAATGAAAGCGTCAATTTCGCCTCATAACGCGAACATTCGTTAGAATGCTAGAGAATTCCAGCGAATTGTTTCGTAAACGCTTAGGGCTGCACTCCTGTGGCCTGTGACCGACCCAACCGACTTCCCGTTTCCGTCACTTGCCGCGGATTCCACAGATGGCCCTGACAGTAGCTAGGGGAATAGGGTATTTGACTCCAATTTTTTTATTACTTTATTATAAAGAAGAATTAAAATAATGACGTGCACTGAAAGAACTAATTAAATCGATCAAATAACAAAAAAGTTATAAGCATTTAAAGATTTGTGATTAGACAGAGATAGCAACATGAAATTGTGACGTCACACCTTACCAATGCCATAGTAGCTTCGTGCGGCTTCATACAAATTTTCGTTTTGCGAGAAAGGGATAGAAGATCCCCCCACTCCAAAGTTTAAACGCCTGTAACTTTGTAAATCTTCGTTGGATTTTAATATTTCTTTCACTGCACGTTATTATTTTTATCCTAGTTTATAATAAAGTAATATTTTTTATCAAATTCAAAAGTAGTGTAAGACCCAATTCTCAAGAACTCCCCGGAAGACGTGCGACCTATTTTTTTGCTCCTATTTATTTGCTATGTTATACAATTAACATAAAGTTCATTATGCTGTGTCCTACAATTAAAAACGGCAAAGTATCATCTCTCGTTCGAAGCTAGCTCCGTTTGAAATAAGAGCCTTCGAAAAATTGGTTTGATTACCTACTTACTACTGTTTCAAACCAATTTCTCGAAGGCCTGTTACTTGTTGTACTGTTATATTATGTAGAAACAGATATTTTAAGGTCATGACAAAAATTCTATGGACTAGCTAGTAGGTACCTATCTAGCTACTAAAATTGATTGTCGAATAAAGAAGAAAAATCTGTTTTATTTACTATAAAAAAACCACTATTTTTGTCAATATAGGTAGCGGGTATGGAGGCAACAGTCTGCTGGGCAAGAAATGTTTCGCGCTGCGACTTGGCTCAGTTTTGGCGCGACGAGAGGGTTGGCTTGCTGAGCACATGCTGGTAAGGAAAAGCACAAGATATTCTCTTTCCATGATTCATAATTGTTACTTTTTAAATACCTACATGATTGCTTAGGTAAAGATGAATAAAACTGATAATTTCAAATTGGTACTCCTTGATAACCCTTTCCCGAGATGAAATGTTTTGAAATGACTAACTGACCAATCACATCGTCAATCGCCATAAATGTGTCCCTGCATAAAAGGGATGGAAGATCCTGTATTGGTTTAAGTGATACCAAACAAAAGGTTAATTGGTTTTGGGTTACCACAGTGCCTATCTAAATTTTAGGGTCAGATTTTATCAATAATTTAGGTAATAGCTCAACAAAAACAGTTTCGCAATCTACGATTTCGTATAGTGAAGTCAACATCTCTTGAGGATGTCCCGGCGAGGATGTAACGTGCGTCAAAGAAAGTGTTGGTAGAATTGTGTGTGGTGTTCCGTGTTTCATATGTACGGTGTTCCTGCATATTGACCACACAAATTATTTTCAAGTAGCGGATTATAACAAATTAATAAAATTCAATAAAAACAATTATTCTGTTCAGATCGTCGGCATAACCGACCCGAAAGGCCGCAAGCGCTACATCGCGGCGGCTTTCCCCTCCGCCTGCGGGAAGACCAACCTGGCCATGATGACGCCGACCCTGCCGGGGTACAAGGTGGAGTGCGTGGGCGACGACATCGCGTGGATGAAGTTTGACAGCAACGGAGTACTGAGGGCCATCAACCCTGAGAATGGATTCTTTGGAGTCGCGCCAGGTACGTGCTCTACGCCTGAGGAGATGTAAACAGCCCGTAGCATCGATAAGAAACCTGAGGATATGGGAATCCCAACGATTTACGTAAACCTTTTTCGTACAAGCAAACAGTCTGTCAGAATTCTGTAGGTGGCTCGCTGCAGAGCAAACTACGGCTTAGTAACAAAACAAGCATTTTTGATGCCGATAAACTGGCGATATGTTTTCGCCGCCGTTTGCCCTGTCCAGAGTATAATATATCTATTGTCCAGAGTGAGACAAACTCAAGCAGTAGGTATTAGGTACTGCAGATGACAGCTGTCACCAGCACCATCCTTTCTAACGCATGGATAGCATTTAAGCTATGTTAAAGAACTGGGGCACATCTTCGTTGATAGAACTACCTTCATATGTAATGGCCAAACCAGTCTATTACAAATACAATTCACAAGGGTAGGTACAGAAGGTGTAGGAATGAAAACTATTTTTCGTTGTTGCCTCAAATAAACATTAGAATTTCTGCAGCAAAAATTACGATATATTTTATTCCCAGGAACCTCAACTTCCACCAACCCAATCGCCATGGCGTCAGTATTCCGAAACACGGTGTTCACCAACGTGGCGGAGACAGCCGATGGTGGCGTATGGTGGGAAGGGATGGGAAAAGCGCCTGAAGCCCTGATCGACTGGAAGGGACAGCCCTGGGACCCTAGCAAGAAGACTCCGGCAGCGCATCCTAACTCCAGGTATGTAGGGTTTTTTTATGGCAAAGAATAGAGAGACGAATAAGACATTCACCTGATATTAAGAGATCATGACTTGACTTTGAGGATAATGGCGCCCAGACCACATACATTACTTACTTTACGGTGTTATGACATTTCCGTCTGTTCGCAGCCGCGCGAATGGTATATAAGTAATACGGTATAGCAGTAGTCTCGCTAAATTAAATTTGGCGAGTCTACTGCTGATCCGTCTGCTACTGATCCGTCCAGCATCACGTACTACGCCTAATGTATACTTTCCTTCGATCTTGCTTCTTGCATTTATTTAAAAAAAATGTCTTATCGTTCGCAGATTCTGCACTCCAGCAGAACAATGCCCGATCATTGATGGAGACTGGGAGAGCGCTGAAGGAGTTCCGATCTCAGCCATTCTGCTTGGGGGCAGACGACCAGCCGGCGTGCCGCTGGTGGTCGAAGCAAGGGACTGGCAGCACGGAGTGTTTATGGGAGCGGCCATGAGGTCCGAAGCCACGGCGGCAGCTGAACATGCTGTAAGTACCTCCACTACTTATTACCTAACTACCTACTTGAATGGTTTGTCAAAAAACAATCACTGTTGTACACAACAAAAGAGTTTTTGAGCTTAAATTGAACTAGACAACGCTACAAAAACTTTGCACATAAGCTATTTTTATAAGGTAGGAAAGACAGTATTTTTGGATCTTTATCATTGCCTTAGCCCTAAAGGGATTAAATTAAGATTAGTTCGTTGTCATAAAGTTGGACGTATAAGCTTGAAAGAAATTTATTAAAAATATGGATTGGAACGCGACAACGGAGACGGTGGACACTTTTTTAACAAAAAGTTTTTTGTCAGGGAAAAGTGGTGATGCACGACCCGTTCGCGATGCGACCTTTCTTCGGCTACAACTTCGGGGACTACCTGCGGCACTGGCTGTCCATGCCGCAGGAGGGCCGCCACATGCCCAAGATCTTCCACGTCAATTGGTTCCGGAAAGACGAACAGGTTAATATATTACCATTTCCACTAAACATTTGTAGGTAGGTAACTGGGCTTTCAACTTCAGGTTCAAGTATACTCCTAGCTGAGCTTATTTTTTTTATTTCTTCATACTTGTCTGAAAATCATAGCTGCTATGAAACAAGAGGCTCAAAATAAGAAGAATTTATGGCTATAGTAAAAACTGTTGCGCGCTCTCTTGTCTTCAATCACAAGCGAGCGCGCAAGTTTTTAATAGGCTATGATACGCTAGCACTTAGCAGGCTCAAATAACTAATTCTTGAGGGAAATAATACAAATAGTCAAAATACGAAAATTTGGGTGCAAAATCTTTTAAATAATTTAATACAGGAAAAATTCGTTATTAGGGTTCCATACCAAAATGGTAAAAATGGAACCCTTATGGTGAGACTTTCTCCGTCCGTCCATCCTTCCGTCTGTCACACTTGATTATTTCAGTAACTATTAAAGCTATCGACCTGAAATTTGGAATAGTTGTAGGTAATTGCGGCGCGCCGTCATTGCAATCATAAAAAATTGAAAATCATTTTTATTTTTATTTAAAAAGGGGGGAAAACCGGGTCGCCGAAATTTCAAAATGAGATAACAATATTGAGTGGGGTATCATATGAGAGGGCGTTACTTTTATATTCTAAAACCAATTTTTTTTTATGCCTGATAGTTTTTGATTTATTGGGCAAACTGTCGAAAAAAGTACCGTTCCCCCACTTATCTCCGAAGTTTACCAATCGTAAAATCTGAAATAATTATGATCAATGGAAGTTAACGTATATTTTACAGGAAAAATAAAATCAACTCTCTATCTAATATACTTTTTTTGATAATAACAATAATTCAACAAAAACAAAGTTACGTTTGCGGTTCGCCAACAAAAGTACCTATATTCCTATACCTTTAAACGAGCAATTCTTGTATATACCTATATTTCTATATAATCTGGATCTCGGAAACGGCTCGAACGATTTTCATGAAATTTAGTATACAGGGGGTTTTGGGGGCGATAAATCGATCTAGCTAGGATTCATTTCGAATTTACGAAAAAAAATAAAAATATGACTACTGCTGCCATCTATTGGCCACCGAGCGAAGCTCGGTCACCCAGATATTGTAAATTATACTCGTAAATTCGTGAACAAAAGTGATTCTTTAATGTTTTACTTCTTTGATAGTATGGGACCCTCGGTGCGTGAGTCCGACTCGCACTTGGCCGGTTTTTCTTTATTATTGAGGGCATGCTTGCACTTAACGATAATCATCATGATGAAAATCAATCATGCATGATCAAGGGTGCAGTGTCTAGAAAATTCCGATTCTCTTCAAAGCACCCAAATTATATCTCTACTTGGCTGTGAACACGGATGCTAAATCGATAACTCTTCTCCTCAGGGCAAATTCCTCTGGCCAGGCTTCGGCGAGAACTCCCGCGTATTGGACTGGGTGCTCCGCAGGTGTGACGGAGAGCCCTGCCACGAAAAAACCCCGCTAGGCTTCGTGCCGGCACCGGGCGCCCTTAACACCGGCGATTTGGGCGACGTCAACATGAAGGAGCTCTTCAGCATACCCAAAGACTTCTGGATGCAAGAGGTAACTTTTTATATATCTGTGGAGGTCATGGGCGTAACTGTGGAGTGTAGAATATTAATATGCATGTACTTTGCCGAAACTCGAAACATAATCCTGGCTACGCCCATGATGGAGGTAACTTGAAAATATTCATTTCCTTGTCAAGACAAGTCCCATTCCACCCAGTAGTCTAGTCAGCTGCAGTGCCCTTCAAATCAAAACAGTAATTAAAATACTGTCGCCCGCTCAGCGGTTTTATCAAGACCCTTGTAACGAGCCGGAAAGAGATAGAGGGGAGATAAAGTAACGCAACAGAAAGAGGAACACTGGTTTTCTGTGTTCATGATAGAATAACGAATCAAAATCGTTGATTTTAAAAATCGGTTTTTTGTTTCAGGCTGATGCGATAGAGAAATATTTTAAAGAAGAAGTCGGCGACGACCTTCCAAACGAGATGTGGGACGAACTTAACAAACTTAGGAAGAATATTCAACAGTCATAGACCACCAAAGAAAGATGATATTGATATTGATGAATGAAGAAAGAAAGGTCTTTTTTTAATTTTTTCTAAAGCTGAATACGGTTCTGGATTGGAAACTTTTTAAGTCTTTAAATAAAGAATACTAAGTATGTCTATAAAATAATGCAAAGAGTAATTAAAAAATGTAATTGAGATTGAAATAGTACTAACTAATAATATGAAATATTTTTCAATTACAAATACTTAAATAATATTTTTCTAAAATAATCGTTTTAAATAGTAGGTATTTTTAAAAGGTTAGATTTTTAATATCAATTTAAAGAAATATTCTAACTTGGATAAGACTAGACTAGACCCCTAGTTCTTAGCTATTCTTAGAACAAAGCGCTTGTATTGATGATCAAAGTATTTTTTTAGTAGTGGGTACTCGAACAATATCTTTTGATTTTGAGAATTTTTAAAAAGAATTTATTGCTTTCGAATTTATCTACAGTGAGTTTGTATATTTTTAAATGTATTAATATGTATTTTTATTGTAATACGTTAGAATTCGTAAAGAATAAATCAATAGACAATTTTTTTTAAATATCTGGCAACCCTATTTAACGACGTATTAGAAAAATGTAAAGGCTGTGCTTGTTATGATTAAGTGTAACTATTAGTATAGATTACTTAAATTAATAATATTTTATGAACTAATGTAAATACCACGTAAATACTCTCTAATAATAAATATATAGAATTTATTACCAATCTTTTAATTCGGACGCAATATAGGATTAACATCGATGGCATTAATTTTAAGTTCTGTGCACAGATCATTGAGACGCAAAAAAATTAAAATATGCAATAATATAAACACAACACTAACTTAGATACCCCCAAAATACCTACCCCAATATATTATGTATTTCGCTTCTTTTGAACCTATGGCACAAGATGAGATGGAAAAATAGCTGTGAGCTAAAGTAAAAACAAAAGTTTCTTACTTACATTAAGTTTATTCAATACCTAGGCTTAATAAATTATATTATCATTTCATATGTTTAGCTGAAAACACTCGAACTCCATCCTGCGTTGACGCTCGCGCATATTTAGTTAGCAATGCGTTTACATTGAGCTTCTCATTCGCATATGTTCTGAAAAAAAAATTCGTCTTTAAAAAATATACCTCTATTCCTCAAAAACGGTGA
Organism: Coenonympha glycerion; assembly: GCA_963855885.1. Taxonomy (NCBI): domain Eukaryota; kingdom Metazoa; phylum Arthropoda; class Insecta; order Lepidoptera; family Nymphalidae; genus Coenonympha; species Coenonympha glycerion. The sequence goes on from OY979631.1 coordinate 4,577,656, forward strand.
AGCATCTTGAAATATGGGAGTTTCCGAAGATTTAAATCGCGGAGTTTCTAATAAGAACCTTAAAAGGATTTTTTACTTTGGGGCACCATCAGCTTTACAGCTAACATCTGAATTGGTACCTATAATAAAATGTCTGTGTCCATGTATGCTGTGTGATAAAAACAATAATTAACTTTAGCCATAACTACAACTAATTCAAAAGATCAATGATTGACTTACTGAATGTAAGGTGATATTTCATCTACAGTCCACTTCGCTTTCGTCTGGAATAGAACTTTGAATCGCTGATTTATATCCTCAGGTAGATCGCTTTCTGCGAAACCCCACACTACTTGAGGTGTTGTAGTTTTGTCAATTAGAGCTATTCCAGATAGCAATGATTCCTGGAAAAGATTTTTTTCTATATTGACGGCAAATTCATCATATCGCATACTGCATAGGTATATAAAATACTAGTAGGGCGCGTGTCTGCGCGGGCCACATGTGGCCCGCGTGCAGTCTTCCCGCCCATAAAAGTATCGCCGTCATCTCCATCGCCCAATGGAATCCGATTGGCAGTGAGGTGAATAAATTACCAAGGAGCACTGTCATGGTTTTAAAGATAGTTAAGGGCTGTTCCAAAAAATACGCTGAACCTCATTGGATGAGGTTCAGCGTAATTTTTGTTCGAACAGCCCTTAACTATCTTTAAAACCATGACAGTGTTCCTCAATCATCATCCTAGATCATCGTCTCTTCTCATGGAAACATGGAAACACATTTTCCATGAAAAGATAAATTCCGCCACAGTGAATTATTTTCCATGCATCCCGTAGAACTTGAGATCCTGATCACCTCTTGCTAAGAAACTACTCTCTTATCTTTTATACTTTCCGAGATAGAACTACACGAAATTTGTATGGCGGCCATCTTGTATCCGCCATTTTGGTTTTTTTTCAGCTCACTGCGCATTGCCTGAAGTTCCGAGTATTTTTTGTTTCAGCAGTCCTCACCTAACTATAATACCTTGCCCATGCTCCTGACTGTCTTTAAAATCCTTAATCATCACCTCATTCCATATTTTTCTCTTGTAAACTTCCAAAAAACCGCATCAAAGCACTTCATATTTTACAACTCGTGGTCTCTTTAATACTCCTCATACATTTTCTACAGAAAAATAAATTCCGCCATTTGATTTTTTTTCTATCCATCGAATAGACCATGGGGTCCTGATCACTTCTTGTCAAGAAACCGTTCTTCCATCTTTTATACTTTCCGAGATATCGACGAAATTCGTATGGCGGCCATTTTGAATCCGCCATTTTGGATTTTTTTTCAGCTAACTGCCAATTGGATGACGTTTCGAGTGACATTTGGTCGAGCACCCCCCACCTATCTTCAATACCCTCCCCGTGCTGTTCACCCGTCTTCGAAATCCTCAATCATCAGCTCTCTCCGTATTTTTCCTCCGAATGAATTTTTTTCTTCTATGCGACCCCATTCATGAAAAAAATTTTTTTAATACAAAATTGTTCAGGAGAGGTGATCAATCAGTGAGTGAGTGAGTGAGTGAATCAGCACGAGTAGCTATATATATAGTAAAGAGTAGGTGATACTTTTTGGTGGGCCTAAGGATTAAATTGTAAATCCCGAGTCTGACTCCCAGAATTCCCGGTCTGGTAATCGGCTGAAAGTTTTCTAAATTCTAAGCCCGTCCTATGTAACACAACCCATAAAAGTAGCACCCTAAGTTAGCTTTACTTACGTCGGTGGTCATCCCTTCAGGCACAGAATCCTGCCAAGCTTGCAGAAATTCCGTTAAATTGAACTTTCCAGCGCTTTTCAACAATACCCTCGCTAAAAACTGGCACACTTTATCCTGCTTATATTCGTAATATTGAACTCCATCCTCAACCAACGTTGAGTTTGTGTAAAAATTGAACATCGCTTCTAAAATACTTCCGGGAACAAGGTCTTTCAAACTATCGAGCGTCACTTCTTTCGATATCTTGTTCAAAGGCCATGAATTTTCTTCGATCAGATCAAGCATGTATGATAAAACACGAAATTCATAGTCAAATTCGAGCAATCTATAACAATTGTCTATTTCAATCGCTTGTATTTTAATTAGTTCCTCGTCCAATTCTACTTTCGATGCTTGTATTTGATCGAATATGGCTTCGTAATTGTAAAATTTCGATTTATCAACAGCGTATTCTAATTCTGGACCACGATATCTAGTAGGTTCGAGAAGCTTCGTTAGCTTGGAAAGACGAGGCTTGCAAGGCTTCAATTCGTAGTATGTGAAAAAAGTGCTCGTAATATCTTTGTAGACAATCTGTCTAGGCGGTTTCCCATCATCAGAGCCGGTGGATTTGTTGAGACTAGCATTTGATTTATCGAAAGAGGAATCTGAGTCGCCTTCTATAGAATCATTGGCGATTGTTTCATCGAGACCAGTAGAGGCAGCTAATAATAAATCAGGAACTAGTAAAAGACTGTTTGAGGTCTCCGCTTCTTTTATGTCGTATGTTTTGCAAGTAGTGCATAAAACTGCGTTTTCGTCTGGATCACCTATAACATGAGATAAAAACAAAATGTAAGTAATTGGCATACTTTTATTTGGATAAGTAAACAAGTAGGTAGGCACTTTTTTATGGACAATATTTCGGACCTTTGAATACCAATTGATTCCCTGCTTCGATTTCTTTCAATAAAGTATCATCTAAAAGCATGAGTCTTAAATTATCATTCTGCTGACTTGGATCCGGAAACCTCAGAATTTGTGTAACTTCGGTCAATTCTGATTCGTGAAGCTTTGCTGTTTTAATTATTTTCCTTACGTCTTCGGGAGTTCTTTCTTGGCTAAAACAACAAATAAAAAGCTGGGATCTTTATTTTATATCATTGATCATTGAAATCAAAATCAAATTTTTTAGTATATAGAGAGAGTAGCAGAGCAACGCTGCAGTGAATTTAGAGCACACCAGTACAGCCGTATGCGATTAATTAGGGAGATAAATAATAAAACATATTATCTGAACAAGAAAAGTATTCTGCCTTTTTATTTTTTTTTGACACAAGAATATCAACAACAAGTTGTCATAGCAACCAATTCAAATTCTAAAGTCGAACAATATACATTATCTATAACACTCCCCCTCACGACGACCTTGGAATCTTCTCACAAGTCGGAGTGTTCAACCCTACCATCTTCAGTAATTTCAATAGTCTTGGTAGAGGTAATGCTTTGGTAAGAAGGTCTGCTTCCATGTGTTCAGTGCTTTTATAAGAGATTCTAATTTTCTTATTTTGAACACATTCTCTGATAAAATGCTCTTTTATACTTATATGCTTTGACCTCTTGCCAGTCATTAGGTTGCTTGCTAACTTTTGCGCGGCCAAATTATCATTGTATATTTGAACTATTTGTTCAGGTTCTCCAATATCTTCCAATAACTGCTTTAAATGTAACGCTTCTTTAGCTGCTTCACTTAATGACATATACTCCGCTTCAGCGGTTGATAATGCTACGCATCTTTGTTTTTTGGTGGCATAACTGACCAATCCTCCTCCATATTTAAAAATGTATCCGGTGTATGACCGACGATCGATTGTACATGCCGCCCAGTCAGCGTCAGCCATACCTACTAATGCCATCCCGTTTTTCTTATATTTGATGCTTACATCCTTCGTACCCTTTAGGTAACGAATAATTCTTTTTGCAGCTTGCCAATGTGTTTTTCCATAGCAGGTATTGTATTGGCTCAGATAACTTACAGCAAACATGATGTCTGGACGTGTTGCTACAGCCAGATACATCAAAGAACCAATTAAAGCCTGATATGGGATTTCATTCATCTCTTCTATATTTTGTTCTTTCTCCAATCTTAAACCCGTTTCCATTGGTGTTGAAGCCGGCTTACATTCGCCCATGTTAAACTTATTTATCAAGTTTTCAATATAATTCGCCTGCGACAACATCATTTCTCCCCCTACATGGGTGAATTGTATGCCCAGGCAATGATGGAGTGAACCCATATCTCTTATTTCAAATGCCTTCTGCAATTTATTTTTGACTTCTTTTAATAAATTTTCTGACTTATATGCCAGTATTAAATCGTCTACATAAATGTTAGCTAATACTTTTTCTCCATCTTTTTCTAATATATACAAACAGGGATCCGCTGTGGAGTTCTTAAAGCCAATTTCCATTAATTTTTCATGCAATTTTAAAAACCATTGCCGACCCGCTTGTTTCAATCCATATATCGCTTTATTTAGTTGACATATCCCATTATTTTTGTATTTATTTACATCTTGTAACATTTCTTTGGCTTTTCTTACTATGTCTTTATCTTTTCCTTCTTTTATTATAATGTTTAAATATTTGACCAAATTTTTCGGCATCTTCATATAAATTTTTTCTTCTATGTCGCCGTTCAAAAAAGCAGTACACACATCTAGTTGGGATAATTTCATGTCTTTTTCAATCGCATATGCGATGAGTAGTCTTATCGTACTCATTTTCGCAACAGGTGCAAATGTTTCTGTATAATCAATACCTTCTTTTTGATTAAAACCTCGCGCTACTAATCTCGCTTTTCTTCTATCTATTTCACCTTTTGCATTGTATTTATATTTTAAAACCATCTTACTATCTATCAGATTTCTACTTTCATCCTTGTTTACGACCTTCCATGTATTGTTTTTGAGATGGGATTCGATCTCATTTTTTATTGAATCTTCCCATTCATCACTATTTTCATCTATTTCACAGAGAAATAATTGTTCTACATCCATTTCATAATCTTTCTGCCATACAGGTGGCTTTCTTTGACGCTTTTCACTACCGGAAATAGTCGTTTCTTCTTCATTATTTAAAGTTTCATTATTCATTTCATCTGATTCTGTATTTGCATCGACAAACATTTCATCAACGTTTGATTCCTGTTCCGATTCATTAACTTCATGACATTCCAAGTCTTCATAATTATCTGAACATTTATTTTCAGGTGATAATATTAATTCAATTTCATTTTTATTGATATCATCCTGTTTTTGTTCTTCGTTTATTTCTTTTTCATAGTACATTTTATCCATTACTTTAACAACTCTGCTAATTATCACCATCCTTGTTTTTGGATTAAAAATTCGATATGCCTTATGATTTTCCGAATATCCAACAAAAATTCCAGGTATCGCTCTAGCTTGGAACTTCCCATTTTTCTTTCCTTTTCTTAAAACGAATGCCTTCGACCCAAAAATATGTAAATGTCTTACTGATGGAATCCTTTGTACCCATTTCTCGAATGGTGTTGTATTATCAATACTGCTACATGGACTACGGTTAGCTAAATAGTTTGCAGTGTTGATTGCTTCAGCCCAAAATTCTTCCTTTAAATTAGCATCAATTAGCATGCATCTTGCCTTATCAAGTAAGGTTCTATTCTTTCTTTCCGATAAACCATTTTGTTGTGGCGTATACGGTGCTGATAGCCTTCTTTTGATTCCGCATTCTTTTAAGTAATTATCAAATTTACTATTAATATATTCAGTCCCATTATCACTTTGCAAATAAACTATCTTTTGCTTAGTAAATCGTTCAGCCTCTTTCTGAAATTCCTTAAATTTTGATAGGGCTTCATCTTTAGTTTTCATCATATATACTCTAGTATATCTAGAATAATCATCCGTAAATGTAATAAAATATTTGGAACCCCCTATCGATGGCTGCCTCATGGGACCACATACATCTGTATGCACAATTTGTAATCGTTCATTTGTCCTTTGCTCATTTTTAGCATTTTCAAATGGTACTCTTGTTGCCTTGCCTTTAGCACAGACCTCGCAGTCTCTTACTGACTCATTTTTATTAAATTCTAAGCCTTGCATATTTTTCTTATTAAGTGCTATTTGCATTTGCCCTTCATTAAGATGTCCTAATTTTCTATGCCATTTCTGCATTGAGCTCAATTGACTCAGATTTGCTTTTTCTTCTAAATTTTCTTTAATATAGTATAAACCATCTGTATTTCTCTCAGCTTTAAGCAATAATTCACCATTTCGCATAACAGTTGCATTGTTTTTCTTAAATAAAACTGTTGCGCCTTTGTCAGTCATTTTACCTACTGACATTAAGTTTGTAGTTAGTGACGGTACATATAATGCATCGGTCAGTTGCAAATTGGGTCTTTTTTCAATGTTCAGTTTCACTGGACCATGTCCTTCAATGTTTGCAGTGCAATTTTCTGAAGCTAATTTTATAGATTTCATGTCCTCTTTTTCTAGATCGCTGAATCTTTCTAATTCAAATGTCATATGTGACGTACATCCGCTATCTAGACACCATTTCTTTTCTTTTTCTTTATTATCATTAGTATTTAGACATGTTTCTTCAGAGCAGTATAGGTTAGAATTATTTGTTTTATTACCTTTACTCACTTTTGACCCTTTCGACCAGCATTTGTCAGCCTTATGCCCTTTCTTCTTGCATTTAAAACATTCAATCGCAAATTTCTTATTTTGATTTCGCTGTCTTACATACAGCGCCTCTTGCTCAGAGTTTTGTTCACTTGTACTGGCGATATTTCTTCTTGCTTCCGCTTCTTCAATAATTTTTATTTTTAAATTTTCTGGATCCGGTAAATCATCTCTGGATTCAATAGCGATCCTAAAATTTTCAAATGATTGCGACAAGCTATAGAGCATCATAATACTTAATAGATCTTTATTTATGTCTATGCCCATGTCTGCTAATTTGTCGACAATATCCATAAATTTGTTTAAATGATCAACTATATTGTCCTCATCTTTCATTTTTCTCAGTATCAATTCTTTTAAGAGAGTTGCTTTTCTAGCAGGACCTTTGCTGTAATATATGTTTTCCAGCGTATTCCAGATCTCATTACTAGTTTTACAATTTTTCACTTGCTTTAACTCGCCTGGTGATATTATTAGTAGTAGTTCAGACAATGCAAGATTATCTTTTTCTAAATAATTATTTAATTCATCACCGTCATGTTTAGGCTTTTTAATTTGATCGGAAACATAATTCCATAGGCCAAGTTTCGATAGCAATGCTTTTGCATGTATCCGCCAAGTATCATAATTTTCTCGCTTCAACGGTTCAATACGTACGTGGTGACTCATTTTTCTATATTTCTATTTTCTCACGTAAAGCCCATAACCTTTAGTATATAGAGAGAGTAGCAGAGCAACGCTGCAGTGAATTTAGAGCACACCAGTACAGCCGTATGCGATTAATTAGGGAGATAAATAATAAAACATATTATCTGAACAAGAAAAGTATTCTGCCTTTTTATTTTTTTTTTGACACAAGAATATCAACAACAAGTTGTCATAGCAACCAATTCAAATTCTAAAGTCGAACAATATACATTATCTATAACAAATTTTATTATTGCAAAGATAGTGCAAGGTTTTTTAAAATAATGTTGCCATCTAACATTATTTTAAAAACCTTGCATCCAAAGCATATACCCATACCCTGAAAATTGTCTATGATACAAATGACAGCTGACATTCTATTCTCATTGTCAAACGGACTTTGACAAGTGTCATGCACATGACAGTTGATTTTGATTTTCGACCTTCGCAAAATTCTGCGTGATCGATTGAATCACGAAAAACGAAATATTTAGAACTAGAATAGTTTTTAGTATAGAAAATTTAGTGTAACCAATCGAAAATGTCGTTATTTAGTGATATATTGCCGTTGAGTAAAAATGAGGAGAAGAAACAGGCCCAGGCGAGCGCGAACCTTTCGCCTTACTTAAACTTTGATCCCAATTATATCCCAAAAATGCAACCTGAGTTCCTTTACCCTGATGAAAGCCACATGTCCTCGACTGCTAGACGGTCTAACGTAGCCTTGCCTATCATTGGAATGTCCTTCATGACAGGATCAGGTGAGCAAATGCTGAGTAACCTCAAATTATTTTACATAACAATTTCATGTATTGTATTTGCGTAAATGATTTAATAGGAAGTTCCATAATGGTTGGAAAGAAAACAACAATAGAGTAACATGCATTGATGAAATTTTCAGGCCTTGGAGGCATGACTGGTCTGTACAAAGGACTAAGAGCAACAACACTTGCTGGTCAAACAGGGAAAGTCCGAAGAACACAGCTTATCAACTATGTTATGAAACAGGGTTAGTAATTTATCTATGTCAAAAGAAGGGGTACTAAAATCCTGAGTCACCCCAGAGGATCTCCATTAATTGTGTTAGAAAAACATATTCATCATTATAGTAATCGTTTATAAATTCTGCCCCTGATTGGTTCCCTTATTTCAGTCAGCCAATGGAGGGGCAGAATTTGCAAACAATTGTGACGTTTTTCTTACACAATCAGGCCCCAAATTCCAGCACCCCCAATTTATACCACAACTAATTAATCCATTTGATTTGAATAGACATAGATCCCCTAAGACATAGACCTTAAGATAGGCTATTTGTCCCTGGAAAATCAGTGGTCAAACAGCATTTGAAAGACCCACAATTTACACAAGTAGAGCTGTAAAACTTAATACATATTTTACAAAATATCAGTCTTCCAATAACAAATGCGTAACAATAATGACTTAATGACATACAGAGGTAGATTCCAAATGTTGTAGATAACAAATCTATTAACACATTACATAGTGCATATTATGTAAAACTTGATAACACTCAATAATTGAGCCTGTGTATATTTTTATAGGACTTGTATCTTCATTGTAATGTTTATCTTGTCAACAGGTACAACAACAGGCTGCACTTTAGGAATCATTGCATCATTCTACTCAACACTCGCTCTTGGTGTCACATGGCTCCGTGATAAGGAAGATACAGGGAACACATTCATTGCCGCAGCTGCAACGGGGGTATTATACAAAAGCACATCTGGGCTCCGTTCTATGGGCTTAGGTGCCGCCGCCGGTCTCACGTTAGCAGGAATATACACCCTTGTCACAGATAACGACAACATATGGAGTAAAGCTAGATACATAAGAATGTGAAACCACCTTGTTATGCTATGTACCCTTATGTGCTGCACCACAAAATGTTATATACCCCTAATAAGTTCTCTCTCCTTTCTTAGTGCTCTTCCAGTGTGTGGGTCTGGCAGGCCCACTATGTTTGTCCTTACCAAACATAAATTTCAAAAATTTCTTAATGTAGCATGTCCAAGGTCTTTGCTCGTTTCGACACCTAAGCCCTAAGGTGACAGTTGTTGTACAAGTGAAAACTGTCCCGAGCTTGGGTGTCTCTTTAACTATATGGGTCGTCAGTAAAAACGTCCATTCGCCTGCAGTGCTTACGCAGCAGTTTTTACTATTTTAATAATATGCTGCTCCCTACATGTCCGCATATTTGCGACTCGCCAAGCGTGTGGTAACAGCATAAAGAAATCGTTAATTTTAAACACTTAATGCTTGTTTCAGCAAGTTTTGTGTTACTCACCTATTTAAAAAATCATTTCAATAATTCAACTTTGTCAATACAATGATTATAAATCTACAGTAGGTTATGTTAAGGTTTAATATCTTGCAGTACAATTTATTTGCTCTAGTTACGTAATGGTTAAAATATTGTGGTGCAGACCATGTATTTGTGCATGAGCCCTAGTTATATTATGTAAATAATAGACTGTTATTAATAATTAATTTTAGTTGTTACATAAAATGCAATCAGCACCAAAGGATCTGTAAGTGTTCAAGTCTTGTTTATGCCATGTCCAGCACACTTTAGACTAGCATGTGTTGATAAATTCCTGCTAACGATTTTGAGCCCCATATCGGTACAGGACTAGCACAATTATGTCTATAAGCCATAATTAAAACAACTTATTTGGAAAAGTAATTGTTTATTTTATTTTACCTAACACACAGAGTATTATTATTATTATTATGTACAGTTACTTTGTATAATCACTAATTTTAGCATTGATTTACTCACTGATTTATTCAAAATTTTATCTAGAGATTATTCTAAATGAGGAAAGATTTATATTAAAGTGGAGATACTTAATGCTAATACCTAATATGTATACAAAATAAAATTATTGAGCATAGCCTAGCTAGGACATCCTAAAAACAAAAAATATACATAAAACTTTAATGACCTATGTATGGAATCCCAAGCTGATTAAAATCCAAAATTTATTTTTTATAGACTACGGTCTCCACATTAACTACTACAATTATTATTTTTTTAATTAACGTTTGGATTCCAAAACTATAGGCAAATATATAAAGTTAGCTATTCCCTGGTCTGTGCAAATAAAAATGGTTTCAGAATTGTGAAAAACCCTTATGTGGTATAAGGGTCTTTCTTTGGTCATTCTTCTTCGCTTTAGACAATAATTAGATGAGTTTTGACATCTTATTTGGCAAAAATTTTGTATACCTAGGCGATTTAATTTTATACTTCTTACATGATGATCATAATTCAATAAACAGATAAAAATCTACGATAAATATAATATCATGATCTCTTTAATCTCTACAGGCTTAACTCACCTAGGTAATTCATTAATACAAACTCATGTGAACCAAAATTAATATTAAGCCTTTACTTTCAAGTCTAGAAAGAGGACCCAGTACATAAAGTATCTATGTTAAAAGGTGTATCTTCTATACTAATATTATATAAAGGTAACGTAACGATGTTTGAGTTTGTGACGTTGTAAGGGGTAATCTCTGGATCTGAACTGACTGACTGAATCAATTTTCAAAATTATTTCACCAATAGAAAGCTATGTTGTTGTGGAGTGTCATAGGCTATAATAATTTCCAAAATTAATTATGCATCTTTGCTTAAACCTGAATAATGTAGTCGTAATAAAAATTGATTTCATCGGTGTGCTGCGAAACTATTGAGGATAGAACAAAACAATGTTAAAGAACGTATCAAAATCTGTAAAAAACTTTGCAATAGCATATGCCTATCTCCTACAGGTAACAACTATTTTTACTGTGAAAATTGTGGATTAAAAATAAATAATAATTTTTGTGAAGCTTATTTAGCCCATAAATGTTATTAATTTATATCTTTGTAAATGTTTTTTTAAAACGGAAATTTAATGTAGAATATTTGTGCCCTTTACTCTACACTTTAAACAAATATCTTTAAAGATATTAGCAAGATAAAAACGTGCGGTTGCGCACCGCCCCGACGCCGCTGTTGCTTGGCGATAGGTAGGTAAGTAAAGACAGTATCTATCCGATTGCGTCACGTTCAGTGCTGTGGGGGACTGTGGGTATTACGCGGGACGAACGGGTTGGGACAGAAATATTTCTAACGCGGAACGGAGTCCGCGGGCACTGCTAGTGAATTATAAATTTAAACTAGTATATTTAATATAATCTGTACCATAAACCATATTTTGAAGTTGAACTATGTGTTACAACTGCTGTCTATTCTAAAGTTATTATGATTGCACCTTAACATATAAATTTTACTCAAAAATGAGAAGGAAATGTTAATTGCATTCTAAGTTTTGAATACATATTTTACAATAATAACCACAATGTTTTAAAATCTTTGTACAACACATTAATAAAGTTAACTGCTAGAATTAATATTTATTTGGATTTTACGGAAATTCATATTTATTAAATATTAAAATGTCAAATGTGACTGACATTCCCTTTTATCAATTTAGTACAAGATCCTAAACAGTCTCATAAGTCCTAGAAAGAGAAAAATGCATTATAATATTACCAATGATTATGACTTGTGTGGGACAAGATATGACTTGTGTTACCACAAAAAGTTATGAAATTAGAATTTGAATTACAGGAGGTTTTTAAATCTCATACTATTTTACTAACAAAACAACTTATAATAATCAAAGCAAAACAATTCATTAACTTACTACAGATAAAAAAAAAAACATTTATTTCCATAAGGAAGATTTATACAAATTCAACTAATTAACAGTAACACAATTAGATTACTGTCATTCGGAAGCCTTTGTAGTTTGTATTTTTTATATTAGAGTGATGAACAATGAGCATCCATCAAACAATATCACTTCAAAGGTGTCTTCTACATATTATCGATATTTCGAGTATGTAGTGAGATAATATATTTACATCATATATTTATATATATCTTGCAATATAACTAGCTATCTTGGGCAATTAAAAGTTTAAAAAATATAATTTCTGTGTAGAGCTAAACAGTGTGTAGGAAAATAAATTGTAAAAAATTGTAAATTCAATTGATTTGGCCATTCATTTTACATGCAAGCTACAGTCCTATTGTTAGTAGTTTTCAGCTGAATTTTGCAGTCAACGCCACAACCTCTCAGTCCTGAGGTGCAGCAATCTGTATGTCACGAAGCCGCATTCAATATTGACTTCATATCATCTGGTAGAACACAGTTTAAATCTTCTAACCTTCGTGCTAGTAGAGTCCTCGTGTTCCCAGCCACTGGTGGGTCACTCTTCAAAACTTCTCTAAGCTTCAACACCATATCAACAATTTCAACCTCCTTCTTTCCAATGGACCATTTCTTTAGATCACTCTCTGCTAATGCTTCCAACTGTAGAGCATTTAGCTTATTCGTCAATTTACTATGCCTCTCATGGAACCAAGCTCCGAAATTTGGTGTTCTAAAAAAGTTCCTATAAAGACCTATCCAATCACCTTTGATCCCCGTCGTCAAATGAGGTCCCGCTTGCTGCAAAGTGGCGAAAAAATCTTCAGGATTAAAAGGATTTGGGATAGGTGGTGCTCGGAATGGTGATATATTCTTCTGCAATGGCATCAATGAAGCCATGTATCTTTCTAAAGGAATCATGAAACTCTGTGTTAACTCTAGTAGATGCCTCTTCACCATCGCAGTCTGTACTTCAGAAGGTCTGTCAGTCCTCATCCCATTGTGTAGTTTCTTTATTATTGCCTTATCTTTTTCTAAATATGGCTTGTACTGAGTGTAGACACCTGGAGCTGTATCTAAGTGCTTTACACTGCCGACCTTTCTTAGTTTTGTTTTGATTGAACTTGAGTCACCCAGTTTGATAGTGTGAGGCCAGTGTTGCAATGTTTTTGTAAAGAATGGATTTGTCACGCCCAGTATTACACAAGGAGGATTGAATTGCTTGCGCGTAAACTCTTTAAATTCACTATCATGTATTGTGAAGTATGGTCTATATTCTGCTGCATATGGCAATGGCTGGATGAGGTATGTCAGTGCTTGTACGAGAGCCGAGCACTCTGTGGGGGAACTCGCCATCACCACAATGGGTTCAGCAGTCAACACAAGCTCCCACAATAAATGTAAGTGTGATATAACACCAGCCAAAGCGTCAAACACATTTACATCCTGAATCGATGCCAAAACATGAGGCACATTCGGAGAGTGTACTTGCTTTATTATATCTGATCGTGACACTTTGCCCGTCTGCTGGTTAGGAATGTATGACTGAAAAACTGTACCTAAAACTGGCAATAGCATATTCTGACCAGCTTCAAGTGCTGGCCATCTATTTATATCGTGGCACGCCGCTTCCAAACTGCTCGCGCCTTCTTCAAAGTGTTTTGGCGCGATCAATTGTATGACCTTGTAAAATAGGTTGATAAACGGCAGTCGTGTGAGTAGAATTATGCTCTTCTGGAAATACCCGCGCGGTAAGGACGGGTCTTTGACTTGACGGAAATATACGAAGCCCCAATAGTGCGTGGAATCGGCGCGTAGCGTCGGCACGCTGTCCTCGTTATAGTTCAGTTGCTGCGGCGTAAGTGGAGCGCGGGACCTCAGCTTCACGTGAAACTGCGTGTCGCCCATGCAACCCGAATTAGAGTCGGGGAAAGCCAGGTAGCAAATGTTGCATTTCTCCTGGTCCGACAAGTTCACGCCAGGCGGGTACACGCTCTCCATCGCTTGCCCGAGCTCAAGGTCGAAAGTAACCACACAGATACAATGCAACCAGTCCGAAAACCTGCTCCATTTTGCTCGAAACTCCCGTTCTTCCGATGACAAAATGTCAATGTCCCCGTAGCTTTCCCGTCGACAAGCCATTGTTATTTTTAGCACATTGTATGTTACACAAACAAATATCCGTATTATTAAAACGTTTCACAGTTTAATGGTTGTTTACATTTCACTTGGTCGATTGCTTCGATTGCCATAGCTGTTCATGTCAACAGCACGCCAGTGACGCCACAGTAAAAAAATTAATTTCTTCATCAATTCACAATTTCACACGCAACGACAGCTGTTCCGTCAACATGGCCAGTGGCCACCCGCGCGCCAAAACTGAAGTTTCTAAATTCTAATTTTCAATACGTTTCAACGTCATTTTGTACATCCCTTTGAAGCAAAATTGTTATTTTTTAAATAAATTATGTTTTTGTCTTACCATGAATCCATTGCCCAAATCCTCTTTCGTAAAACAAAATGTAAATTATTATATGTAAATTGTAAATAAATTCGTTTTCAAACAAGTCTTTCACAGACCACAAAATCACTTTTTTGATTTCTGTCACTTCACACTTGAAGTTGTCATAGACAATCACATTATCACAATGGAGTTATAATGTGCTCTGTGGTTAGTATATTATCACTAGAATATCACGGATTTAGGATTATGGGATTATCACATAAAGGGATTCGGGATAGACAGGGATAGACCATGGGGATAGACACGGGATAGACGATCAATACCCACAGAGTTATTTAGATATTTTTATCTGTCCTTATTCTGTATCTCAGTGATGCCACTAAAGAACAAGGGCCCGGCCAAAGGCCCGGCAGGCTTCTTTCGGTCACTGAGTGGCACTCGGTGGCACTGGCATCTGGTTCAAAGCACAGAGTACCACAGACCAGAAAATAACTTTATTGGTCTTCTTTTCTGTGTGGTTCAAAGAGCTCATTTGACATACATTTCTTATCCATTGAAGGTTCGCCACAAAATCTTACTTTCGTTTCTGTTGATAAAGCATCAATGTATAACGAACCACAAACACCAGTGATATTCTCACTGCAAGCGTCAATTTTACAGAATAAGTATTGGCCCGGCTCTACACTCTGTGACTACCATAGAGTAGTATGGTATGTGACTACACCTACAGTGTGTACAAACGTACTACGTAGTGATTATATACTCTTTGGTGTGTACAAGTACTAGGCTATCTATGGTACTAGGTGTGAAAGTAATTGATCCAGGTGTATATCCAGTCCAGTTAATCCAGTTTTTAGGTGATCCATCTCCATTTCAATTTTTCAGACCAATCAGTTCAGTAGTTATTGAGTATATGAGTTAGTAACAAAACATACAAACTTTTCCATTAAATTACTAAAAGTCTAAATTCTAAGACTAGGATATATAATTAATGACCATGATTCGACATGGACTTCGACTTTCAAGTTTCAACCATGGTTTCAACGTATTTTACACAGAGAAGGAATTTGACGCTACTTATTTAGAATCTACTCTGAGTTGGGATTCAGGAATAAAATCTGTGGTTACAAAAATAAATAAAACTAAATAAAAATCTATGGGCATTTTATTTATTTCAAAACTCAAAATACAGAATTTTTGGATACAGGCTAAGGTTTTGCCAATATGACCTAGCCTGACCAATTAAAAATATGTACATATTACAATTTTATATAATTAGATATCATGTACTGATTTTAACTAAATACATCAAACACTTGAATTACAATAATTATTTATTATTCATAATGTGGATTAATGGATTTCAACTCAGTCATTCTTTGTAAACAAGGTGCATTATTATACATAAATAGCTGTTTAATTAATTTTGATTTAGGCATAGGTACTCGTATCTAAATTATCATACAAACCCAAACATTTTTCTACTTTCTGGATACAGTAATTGTTATAAAGTCAATGAATGAAGTCTTTCACATCTGGTTTTCATTACCCAATTCAATATATTCAGACAAAAAACCCTGAGCTCAAGGGCAATATCAGCTATAAAAAAAAAAAAACATTTTTACACTTCAATAAAATTGAGGGTAGGTTGTTGAAGAATCGCCAGTTTAGAAATCGAAATGGCGGCTACCTATTATAGACCATCTGTCATCTTAAACTTGAACTTTTCATTATATTTTTCTTTACTATAATATAATTTTAAAATAACCGAAATGCAGGCATGTAGTTTAAAATGAAGAATACTAGCAGATGAACCCTATTCAGTGTCTGAATATACAGAAAATAATCACACTATATATTATAAATTAAATAAGGTTAAAACGCGGGTGGAGCAGTGGGCAAAAGCTAGCAAATATTAAAGGACAGTGAAGGAACAATAGTTATTCATACTAAACTATTAATTATTCTAATAACATCTAAAATGTGCAATAATTGAATAATTACAAAAATAAACCAATTCGTATATATTATTTAATACTCAAAATATTACTTATACTTACAAAAAGGCGTCTGAAAATAAAGATTAATTTATGAATAAAGCTAGTTAGCATTATTAACAAAATTAATTTAACCACAGGTGAATTTAACTCATCAAGCTAACTCACATGAATAAAAACCTAATTAATTTAAGTATTAAGTTACTTTTGCACCAATGAAAACCTAAGTCCATGTTACATATTCAAAAATCACAGTTTAAACAATATTAATCCTATAATTAGACAGCTAAAGGTACCAATTCTGTTTGTGAAAAATATCTAAAGTTAGACACGTCAAATTAGTTTAGTTTAGCAATTTTGCATTACAGAATTGGCACCAATATCCTTACTAATGTTATAAACGTGAAAGTTTGATTTGTGAGAATTCAAAAAAGAGTATAATAATAATTTGTATGCTGGTCAAATCTAAAAAAAGAAAACAGGTGGTATTATATATACATACTCGTAATTATTTCTCTGAAATTATGTATGGGCATATAATAATTTACAACTTTTATTGGAACTTTAGGACTTTGTTACTCTTAGATTGTTAAACTGTGCACATTTTTTGAAAAATTAGGTTTTTATTTGTGTTAACTAAACATTCTCAACATATTTAGGTTAGGTAAATTATACTATACCCATATAATTAGCGCTAAGAAATAACTTAGGTAAATACCTTGGAACCTCACAATAATACATACATTATAGCAAATAATTACCAGCATAAAATTTGCCTTAATAAAAACAAAAATCTGGTTTACTTTATCAGTAAAATATAAAATCTTTTTGAGAAAAATCTTACAGGCCAGTGGTTCAAAAAATTTATTTATCTCATTACAATTTTGATGGTATATTTATCTAATATCAATAAATAAAGCAAAAAAGAAAAAAAATCAGTCGATTAACAATACATTAGTACACGGCCGCAGTATAATCATAATATCTAGCATACTACATACACATGTATACAGAAATAGATCACCTAGCACACCAAAAACCCCCACAAAAAACAATATTTTACATTTCAATAAAAAAGAGGGTAGGTTTCTGAAGTATTCCAAGATGGCGGCCAACCGTAATTGCCGTTTGAAAATCGAAATGGCGGCTAACTAATTTTAAAAGTCGAGGTGGTGGCTGAGTGCTGCAGACCACGTGGTTCGTTTTAGATGACAGACGTCCACTGCTGCACAAAGGCAATGATTTCCAGCACTTTGGGTCCCCAAAGTCCGTCGGTTCTTCAAGCTAAGTGCCCCGCCCAATGCCACTCCAGCTTCTCGATACATTGAGCTATGTCGGTGACTCTGGTTTGTCTACGGATCTCACTTCTGATTTGATCACGCAGATAACTCCGAGCATAGCTCTCTCCATCGCCCGCTGAGTGACTCTGAGCCTTCTTAGGCGGTGGTCACGGTGTAACAAACCCGTTAGTTCACGTCCGGCGTGATGCTGTACGCGGCCTATAAATGCTTGCTATGGAAATGTACTAGTGTGGTCTGGTCGTTCGTGCGCCGAGTCGGACGTCTCAGAAAGACAACACTAACCGCAGCCTTATAAGGTCCATAGTAAATGACCATGTCTCGGATCTGCATGTCATCACTGGCACACCAAAAACCTTAGTTTTCATGCACTGCGGGATATTGGATAAACCACGGAATATCAAATAATATAATAATAATTTGGATTTAGAGGCAATATTCATAGAACCTTAAGCTGCCGTCATGCGACTTTGCGAAACTACTGCGAAATAAAATTACAATATACATACCTTAATTCAAATAGTGCACGGTTATTTTAAAACAAGTTGTAAAAATGTAAATACAAAAATAATTTATAAATGGAAAATAAATGTATTATATGAAGCATATAATATTATATTGCACAAAGAACATTTAAGTGCTGTTAAAAATGCTTTAAAATTTATTGAGTAAATATAATAATTTTAAGTAAAACTATCTGTGTCCATTTTTAGAACTCAAACAGCCACATGGCAAAGTGCTAAATTAGCAATTAACAGAAATTGAAGAATTTGTATAACAGTTAGGAATAAAGTATGGGGTTTTCTGTCTTAATACATAAAGGGAAGATAGAGAATTTTATGTTTTGTAACGTTTATCTACAATGTTTCGCTAACGAAATTTAAGGCTTATATTTCTTCAGAAAATATGTTATTTTGCAAATAAAATATCTCATAAGAGTGAGGCGTTTAAGTCAAATGCATTTAAGCGCCCTTAGAGCCAGGTAATTATGCCAACTTCGTTTAACGGGATATGCTTCAAACTCAATCGACACTCAAGAGTTCAAGCTTGTGACCAACTACCACACACAGTGTGCGTGCAAAGTCACAGAGTACGATTGTGAACTCTAATGCCTCAATAATGGCTAACTGGCGTGAATTTGTATAAACCTATTGCCAAGTATTGCTTGCTACATTTGGGTTAGGTGGAAAAGCGGTAGCGAAATTCTGGCCTAAATTGAGACTTCCAAACTGTTGAGATAACTGATTTTGTTGGGGGAAAAACTGTTGATTTTGCAACGGCTGCACATTTTGTAGCGATTGAACATTTTGCAACGAATGAACGTTTTGCAACGGATGAACATTTTGCATCGAATGGACATTTTGCAACGACTGAACGTTCGCCATGTGCTGTGGCATCTGACTTGAGAACCCCTGTTGAAACTGATTAGCCATGGGTGGGAACTGGTTAAACTGCATACCGTTTTGTATTCCCATACTATTGTACGGAGGTGGTTGGTACACTGATCCGAAGGCAAACTGACCCTGGGGTTGAGGGTTAAACTGGCTGGGTTGAGCCTGTGCAGGGTTAAACTGACCAGTTTGAGGCTGTGCAGGGTTAAACTGACCAGTTTGAGGCTGTGCAGGGTTAAACTGACCAGTCTGAGGTGGCACAGGGTTAAATTGACTCGCTAAAGTATTAGACGGCGTTTGACTATACAAAGCTAGTATACTATCTTTAGTTAGTTTTGACTTCTCCTTCTCCGTTGGTGCGGGTTGTTTGAAGAAGTTCTCTTCCTCTGTTTTGAGATCTGTTTTGGTTTCTTCTGGTTTTGTTTCTGGTTTCTCCGTCGGAGCTGAGAAGAAACTGGAGAATATATCATCATTGGTTGTAGGTTTGACTTCTGTTTTGGTGGCAGGAGTAGTGTCTAAGCCGAGTAAGTCGGCTGAGCCATTAGAAGTTTTGCTCGAATCTGCTTGGCTGGTTGGTGTATTTCTGCCAAGTTTAGGACTTACTGATGACTTCGGTTTGGGTAAACTTGGTATGACGTCAGATTTCTGGAATATATATATACGTATAAGACATTAATCTCAACTAGCTCTGCCAGGGCCTAAGAAAATAGACCTTGGCATATAGATGTACAGACAATATTTTTTCTCAGTCATTCTAGACTAAATTGAGTAATGGAAAAGTAATGTAGACATACGTTGTATTTCTTGTCATTGGACGGTGCTGGCAATGGTCCTAATCCAGAGTTTGTGGCTCTCTTTTTACGTTTTTGTTTTTCTAATTCTTCATCTATCTCTTTATCCCTGCAAGGAATAAATAAAAATTACTTACAAATTATTACTTTGTTATCACACTAATAATAATAATTACTCACACTTATCACACTAGTAATATTATAAAGGTGAATGTTTGTATGTGTATATTTGTTAATTCTTCATGTCACAACTACTGAACCGATTTGACTGAATTTTGGAATGTAGACAGCTTATTACCAGGTTCCATGCTGTTTTTAGCGAAACAGCCTGGGCTTTTGTGGGATATTGAAAAATTTTAAAATTGTGGCCAGGCGAAAATAACCCTAATTGAGATCGTAAACATATCTTGTGTTTGTTTTATCTAATTAGTGTATTACTAGTTTATATTGAATTCTTATTTTAACGCCAATTGGATACAGTAGCGGGCTACGGCGAATATTCAGATTGACGCGTCCGCCGAGTAGGTCGTTGTAACGCGGTATAGTATTTGGGCGTAGCATTTGGTGCGACAATATTCACTAGGGTCATCACGTCACTTCATTGTCGTCCTACGTCTCTGCCGCACAACATATTCCGGTACGATGAATCTTCGCCAGCCATTGTAGACAAGAACATCGTGTATGCCCGTACACGACTCTTCGACCGTTAGGGCGCCTTCAAATTAGTGAAGCGTGGCGGAAACGCGTCTGTAGCGCTGCAGCCACGGCTAATTTGAAGGCGCCCTTACTGTAGCCAAGGCATAAGGAAAATTCGATAGGTAGTTCAGAAGGCCTAGACAAAGTGGCATTCTATTCGCGATATCGTTATATTCAGCGATATAAAATGCCAAAAATGTATGGGATTGACGTTAGCTTTCGCTATGCCACAGCGTTAGCTAATGTCAATCCCATACATTTTGGACTTATGGCTAATAGAATGCCACTTTGTGCACAGGCTCAGGTTCCTCACCAGTTAACTTTGGGCATGGTGGGCGGCACCCATTCCTTCGCGATGTACTTCTTTTGCTCGTACTTGGCGCGGATGAACGCCTCCAGCGAGGAGTCGTTCTGCGGCCGTCGGAACGAATCAGGCAGGTTCGCCTCGTACACCGCCCGCGCTCGTGAGTTGCCCATTTGCTGGAGATATACCTGCAAATATTAAAGGCAACGTAAAATATACTTTTTTAGATTTGCCTGGATTTTCTGAACCGAATTTTCTGGGATAAAAAGTAGCCTATGTGTTAGTCCTGGATATGATCTATCTCCATTCCAAGCGGCACAAGTTCATTCGTTGCAGCCTGATGGTGATGTTGTAACAAACATACAAACAAACTTTTCCCTTAAGTGTCAGTTCACAAAGACCGGCTCGGAGCGCATCATATGGCGCTCTCTTCTTCTCACACAGTGTTATGAGAGAAATTACTTGGAAATTACTGGCCAAAGTCAAAACCCGGACAGACAGTTTCCTGAAACTGAACCTGTTATAAAGCAGATGTTCATCTTACTTTTTCACACTAAGGCGTCTAATTTGCACTCCAGTATGCTCAATAACAAAGGAGGTGAAATGTAAAAATTAACATTGTTTCAATTTTCTAAAGCTCAGATTTTAATTTACAAAGATTTTAATCGGACATGGCAACTTATAACGCAGGGTCGCTAACTATGGGCCTCATAAGAAGGCCCAGGATCACTCAGCGAGCGAGGGAGAGAGCTATGCTCGGAGTATCTTTGCGCGATCGAATCAGACTTGAGAAGATCCGCAAACGAACCAAAGTGACCGACATAGCTCAAAGTCTAGCAGAACTGGGTCTGATTGCGTAAGAAAAACGTATTCATCGTTATCGTAAACGCTAGCGAATTCTGCGCCGCGATTGGCTGACGCAAATCAGGAACCCAATCAGCGGGCAGAATTAGTAAACGATTACGATTAACGATATTTACGTTTTTCCTAGAAAATCTAGGGGCTGAAGTGGCAATGGGTGCCCCACATATCTTGCAGAATTGATGGATGTTAGGGATCCAAGGTGATGAAATGGCAGCCATGCACCAGGAAGCAGCTTAATTGAAGGTGGGAAAGCTTAATTTAAGATTGTTTAGGCGTACTTACCACTTGCTCCGCAGTCCATGAGTCTAAATTGACACTCTTGACCTTCGAGATGTGGACTCCAAGGTTCCTGTGGATGCCGGCGCAGCGGATGCACAGAAAGATACCCAGGTTCCATGACGCCCAACGCGGTCCTGTGGACAAACAGAAATATAGGCGTGATTAACTATGAATCAGATTATAGAAAACCCAACAAAAACCCAAGAAGATTGTGCCAAAAATGCATAAAACAATACATTAACCACTTTGTCTGGGATGTTTTTGGACCTCATGTGTTATATAAAACCAATGACGAAGTACACTGCGCTAAGAGGACAAGAAAACATAATTTTGTCGCTTACATTAGCACCATTTTACAGTTTTGACATGAAATAACAATGGATAGCCAACTTTAAACTGGCCACTTAATTTTATAATTCAAATGTTTGACATGTAGCATTTAAATTGAGATCATCAGAACTAACAGCAGTTCGTAATGGAACTTAATTAATTAATACATGAGTATGAAAATAAAAATTGCTATTTCCTGCATGTTTATGGTATTTGCAACTACACGTTTGAAGCATTAATTTT
The DNA here is from genome assembly GCA_963855885.1 of Coenonympha glycerion. Lineage (NCBI taxonomy): Eukaryota > Metazoa > Arthropoda > Insecta > Lepidoptera > Nymphalidae > Coenonympha > Coenonympha glycerion. The sequence goes on from OY979631.1 coordinate 4,600,192, forward strand.
GAACAATAACAATAATAATCACTCAAGTGGGTAAATTGTTTGTGAAATCTCATTCCATATTCTAAAGTTGGTTAAATAAAAATAATGAATAATAGAATAGCAACCACAGGAGCTCAGGCGTAAAAGGTTGCAATTTCAATTCTCACCTTGGTGGAGTGTTGAATTGCTGATAGAATATTAATTATCAAATAAAATAATGATAAAAATATTGTGGATCGAAAACTTTATTAGTCACATTAAATATTTAGCTAAGAAAAAATTGCAAAATCAACTACTTAGGTACAATTATTATGGTGAGAACCAAAATTTCGGTTTGCATCACAAACTTGACATAAAAATATAGCATGTTGCAACTAGAAAAGGAGATAGAGCAGTCTTTCTCAAAGTGGGCGATAATGGGCCCCCTTGTGGGCGTTGGACACCTAGAAGGGGGTGTTAGAACAGGGTGTGCCTAGAAAAAAATTTGACATGGTTTAGGGGGGTGATGGTAGATTTGTAATTTCTTTTAGATACCTATAGGTGTGTAATCCTAATTTTAAAATATGAAGTAAGTAGTAAGTATACTTACTTTATATTTTAAAAGGTACTAATACTCAATATAGCTTTCGAGGGATAGCCTGTAGCAATCAAGTTGTAACAACCTTTTGTTAAATAAAGCATTTGGTGTAAATCAGTACCGATCGGCTGGTTCATTATCCTATATTAATTAAACCACCATAACTGTTTTTATTAATCTTACAAGAAATGTATGTTTACCTGAGAAAAATAGTGCCATGTCATTAACCAGATTTACAACTACATTACTATTAGGAAATGGAAAGTTAAAGCTAAATTTTTATCTGCAAGAGGCTTTAAGTATGTCGGTGACCAGTATCAGATGGGAAGCCTATTAAACTAGGTCAGATTCTAACCTAGACTTCTCTTTTCTATGTCAATGTTTAATATCATTGTCTGTATTATTTTAAATATGTTTTCTTCACAAAATATTGTTATTCACAAAATTTTGGATATAATATAAAGTAAAAATGCATCTATTTTTTTGTGGAATTTCATAATTATTAGAAATGCACTTGATTTATTTGGGATTCTTCTTATTTAGTTGGACCCAATTGTGTTTGTGTTACTAGAGTGGATCCTTTCCTTTTTATTTGCAATCATCTTATTTAATACTCCTGGTTGATAAAATTTGTACAATCTTAAATCCAAGATTATGGTTCATATAACATAGAACATAATATTATTTACTTTATTATACCTGCTTTAATTAAGGTGATCATCTAGGGTACTTAAATAAAATAAATAAACTCAGCTGAAGACTAATAAAACTTAAATGCTGTCAATTTTGTCAGAAATCAGAAATATGTAGACCAATTCAAATGTTAATAATTGTAGTTCCACATTATTAACAAACTCAAATTGTATGTGCTTAATTCCATTACCAAAATTATTAAAATTAACATTATAACAGAGCATATAAATTAAGCGATAACTGTGTCTCTGTCGGCTATCTTTTATTGTTCTGATAAGAATGTAGATTGCATTACATGACACAATCTAATAGTTTACTTTCACTATTTAGTTTGCAACTAGATTATGCCTGCAACTTGGCCTGTGTTGTTAAGAGTATTTAAAAATCATACAGGAACATAGCATTATTTCAGAATAAAATGAAGCATACAAGAAATAAAACACCAGTACTATTTTTAACGAAATAATTAAGAATTAAAAATGCCAGCACTAAAATACCATTAAAACCACATGAATGGGCATTTCCACATGAATGTTACGTTCTTTTTTTTATAGGTATTTTTGATACAAGATCAATAATAAGAACTCTAGGGAACTAAGACATTTAGTAGTGAGTCACAGCTAATTAGGCAGTGATTTCTTTGATATCAATACCTGCAGAGCGTCCAAGAAACGCGAACATAAATTAGTGTAATTGATACCGAAGTCCTACTACAATTTCAGATAGCGTGAGTCAACCTTCCTCCAATGCTAGCATGCAAAGTTCGAAGACCTCTTTCAAAGGTAAATTTTCAAGGATTGCTAATTAAAAGAGGCAAATACAAATGTACAAAGTGTATGTAACTGTAGGCAAACTAACTAAACAGTCACTTCATATAACTTCACAAGTTTGTTGGTCCTGTTGAGAAAATATAGGAAATAAAAAAGGAGACTCCACTCACCCTTAGCGTCACAGTCAACACAATATTTATTGTCTTCATCCTTGAGCAACTGTATCAAAATGTTCTGACATCGATCCTGGATCTGTTTAGCTCGATCCTTTTCACTTTTAGAAGTCATTTCTGTGATTATGCAGCTGTTTTAAATTAAAAAAAGGGTGGATAAATTACTGTATTTGCTTCAGGTTCAAGCATAGGTTCAAGATAGACCATAGATAATAAACCAAAAGTGAAATGGAAAGTGACAGTTGACAGTTGCCTATTGCGATGAGTTGTTCGGTAACAGATAAAATATTGCACAATAAATGTTTTCCATTGTTTTTCTTTTTGATTACGTAATCTTTATGTCAAAGAGAAAAAAAGTTTTTTTGTAGTATTATATTAAACTTATAAGGTGAAAACTTTTTTTATAACTTGTCCTTCTCTGATGTTCTCTGACTATATTTAATCTATGCAACTGACATTTTATTTTTTATCAGTTTGTCATTGTCAATGTCAAATGTCAATTTGATTTTGTTGAATGTTGACAAATCTACAAAAATATTTGTACAAAGAGTATATAATCACTACGTTTTATAAAATCAAAACTTGCAGTTTTGCAAAAAAGTACCTATCTTAATTTTTCCAAGAAAACTTCAAATATAAAAGTTAATGAAAATTAAGCGCTTTCTTTAAGGAAAGGCGGTAGGAAGTATGTAAAAAGGAAATAATTTGATAACTACGTGTGTGTTAGGGTGAAACTTTGTTGTTTTTGTCTTCAAGTGCATTTATTAGACTCATTTTTCTTTGTATTAAAATGGGAAATCAACTCGTCGGTGTAGCACCTTCACAGATTTACCCAGTTGAACATTATTTGAGTGACCATGTGGACTTATCGTTCGATCAAAGGTATGTTCATGAAAGTAGTACCTACTTAACTATTGCTTTTTATGAAAGTTTTCATTTTTTTGTTCTTATTTATTGTACAACATATATATTATTATTAAATACACTTATATATAGAGTGTATATAGAGTGAGCTTAATGCATTCTCTCATTAAATCCAATGTTAAAAAATCATTGCATGCATGGTAAAGAGAAGGTATAAAAATCAACAAACAAGGACTTAAAGAAAAATAATTACTTATTTAGGAAACGACTATTCTTAGGAATAATCACATTTGTATTGTATTAATAAGTTTCAATAGGATATTCTGTTATCAGAAGTTTTTCACTTATTTTTCAGCCTTGGTTCAACTAGATTTTTCAAAGTGGCTCGAGCTCGCACTAGAGAGGGCCTGGTGGTTGTCAAGGTGTTTGCTGTACACGATCCATCACTGCCCTTAGCTGAGCATAAAGAAAGGATCCTGAAGATAAAGGAGCAACTTGCATCAGCTTTTAATTGCTTGCCATTTCAAAGAGTTATTGTAAGTCATAAATTTAAAACTTAAATGTCATGTTTGAGTTAAGAAAAAGGGCAGTAACAGATACTTTTATTAATATATTTTTTTTAATATTATTTACTTAAATGAAAACAAACCATGGGAGTAAATTGCTCTAATTAAAATTTATAGCAAGTTCTAATATATAATAATATATTGTGATACAGTGATAACAAAAAAAAATCGGCCAAGTGCGAGTCGGACTCGCGCACCGAGGGTTCCATACCATAAAAGAAGTAAAACATTGAAAGAATCACTTTTGTTCATGAATTTACGAGTATAATTTACATGTAGGTACTTTTGTTGGCGAACCGCAAACGTAACTTTGTTTTTGGTGGTTTATTGTTATTATCAAAAAAAGTATAATAGTTAGGGAGTTGATTTTATTTTTCCTGTAAAATATACATTAACATCTAGTAATCATAATTATTTCAGATTTTTCGATTGATAAACTTCGGAGATAAGGGGGGGGGGAACGGTATTTTTTTCGACAGTTTGCTCAATAAATCCAAAACTATCAAGCATAAAAATAAATAAAAATCAGTTTTAAACTACACAAGTAACGCATTTTCATATGATACCCCACTCAATATTATTATCTCATTTTGAAAATTTGAAGTCCCAGTTTTCCCCCCTTTTTAAATATAAATAAAAACAATTTTCAATATTTTATGAGTGCAATGGCGTTGGGTCACTATTACCTAAAACTATTCCAAATTTCAAGTCGATAGCATTGATAGTTACTGAAATAATCGAGTGTGACAGATGGACGGACGGACGGACGGAGAAAGTCTCACCATAAGGGTTCCATTTTTACCAAATTGGTATGGAACCCTAAAAACAAAACCTGGCTGAGTTTGTTGTGGGCTTCTTCTCAGTTCAGGGTGTGTTGGTACCCTCGTAAACTTAGTTTTTAAGTCATTAAATAGTTATCACTACTAATAAGTATATGTACCTACTTAATTATTTTTACTGACTATTCATAAGTGCTAACAAGTAATGGCCTTTATGAAATAAATGATTTGATTTGATACTAAAATTTGCACAAAGATTAATTATATTCTTCCACCACTGAGCAATTTAAATATTTAGTTTCATAAAACAGAAAACCCCTGAATAATCAGAGATGCCCCAGATTTTATTTTATGACCCTTTGATCCTATAAACGAATGGCCTATCACTATCTTCCAAAAGATACAACACCGAGAATAGCGGAACTGACATTAATAAGCAACCCCTAGTTCAAGTTATGGTGAGACTTCGTCCGTCTGTCCATCCGTCCATCTGTCTGTCACAGTCGATTATTTTCTTTTGTCCTTACAATTTACAATCAGCTCCAGGATTTCAACTAATTTGTTGTTAGGTGTTAAAAGTTCTCAGAGGACGATCCTCATTAGGAGCCGGCACTCTTATTTTGATGCCTGGGTTTGAATGTCCAGGACAAGAATGCACTTTCTGCCTAGATGCTAGGACGGTTGTCTACTACAAGTCTTCTAGTTAAGGATTAAACCCCAAGTTAAAATGAACACATGTTTTTAGTTTGTAAAATTAATTTAAGACTTGTTACCATAGATCACCAAGATACGTTAGGTTCATAGTAAATTGCGTTTTAAATCTGTGCCAAACTGCCACTCACTGATAAATAGAACAAAAGATACAAAACAGAACGCAAACGAAAGAGACAACAATAATGCTTGCGCTCGACGCAGACTAACTACGAAACTTACAATTGTAGGATTTTTGAGTCTTCACAACGCGCGCGCTTGTCACATATCTGGTCCTTTTTATATATTATATATCATTGCTTGTTACAGTTAACAGACAAAGCTGGTCTTCTGATGCGGGAGTACTGCAAGTACAGTGTCTATGACAGGATGTCGACCAGACCATTCCTCACTGTGCTGGAGAAGAAGTGGATAACATTCCAGGTGCTGTATGCATTGCACAGGATGCATAAACTGGGCATCTGTCATGGAGACATCAAGGTTAGTTGGTGAAACTTAATGGGCGAATTGAGAACCGCCTCCTTTTTTGAAGTTGGTTGATAAATACCTGTGCGCCTATTAAAATAAAATTTACATAATTCTAATGACAATATGTTTATTCTAACGCCTGTAATCCACTTTATTTCAATATCTCAACAAAGTTATAGCTTATTTTGTGGTTTTTCCAGCTAGAAAACATTATGGTGACTTCCTGGCTGTGGGTTCTTTTGACGGACATCGCCTCATTCAAACCTACCTTTCTCCCGGACGATAATCCTGCAGACTTCAGCTATTTCTTCGACACATCCAGAAGAAGGCTCTGTTATGTCGCTCCAGAAAGATTTGTGAGGGCCCCTGATCCTAGTGTTAGGAATTCGGTATGTTTTTGTCTTTCTATAAATTATTGAGTATGTGTACCTTAATATTATTGCTACTGGTGAGATCTGAATCATGAGAGCCATAGGTGCACGTCCTTGAGGCGAATATTTTGATACTCGATATCATATTCAGTCATTAGAAATAAAAGTTAGCAATGTCATAGTAATCAACTGACTGTATTGTAATTTGATTTGATGAACAGAACAACATGATTTTTTAAAGATAAAGTTTTATAAGGAAAGCGCATGAGCTTTTTACACGACTGCCCTAAAAAAAGGAGCATAATGTTTTTAGGGTTCATGTATGTATGTATGTGAGTTTCTTTATTCCACCATAACTTCTGAACAGCAGAATAGATTTTTTAGACATACTTATAGGGTATCATGAGAATCCTTACATTATCCCGATTAACATAGCCTATATTATTTTGGAAAACGTCGTTTTACCACAAGGCAGTCGTGTTTTTTAATTTAATTATTTACTTGTTTCTTTAATTTATTGATATTTAAGATGATCACAAATTTAATTAAACTCTTAAAACTGTTCACATAAGTCTATAGTCTTTTCAACGAAACGCGAGACCAGACGTAAACAAAAGCCGATCATTTAGTAGTAGCGACGAGTGACGACGGAACAAACAAAATATGACTATCTCTTTCTATCTTGTTTGTTTGCTATCTGCCGCACCGCTCACGACTTTCGCTTTCAAGGTCAAAGCATGTCATGGGGGTTATCGTAAACATTTGGATAATATTTTATATTTTATTTTGTTCCCCTAATCATAAACCTAGAATAAATATTTTAATTGACGCGTGATATTGACGTGTCACTTGTCTCAACATTCGAAGCGATTGTATAGAATAGCGTCCATTCGCGTGGATGGCGTGGCGCTGCATGACCTGACGTGCCACTCAGCGTGCTTCTAGTGAGGCACTGAAGTGGCGCGTAACACGAAACTTTCACTTATGTTAAATCAGTTCAGTGTTAGTTTTCGCCAAACGCGACCGTGTTTTTCGTTACAATAGCAGAAATCTGCTGACGCTACGTCTCGACCGCCGCCGCCCGCCGGTCGAAGCGAGCGGCATAATGACTAGGTCATTATGCCGCTCGTTCCGTCGCGTCAGGTTTATTATAAATTAAATAATATATTAGTTGAAGCAGCTATACTAGTGATATACGGCAACTATGGAGAAAGAAATAAAATTAAAAACAGAAACTGAGATGTTGCTCTACAAAGCGCTCAGAGAAAAAAAGGCTGAGAATAAAAAACTGGAACTCATCATCAAAAATATGGAGCAGCAAATGTTGGAACTCCAAAATCAGGTTAAAAGCTTATCTAACCAGACCCAGAATATGGATACAAGTGTAAGTACCCCAACCAAGAACAGCTCATCTTCTGCCCAGTACAAAACGGATGAAGAGGAGCTCGCAAGAGAAACTGAGTGGATAAGAGCTAAAAGCAGGAAGAAAAGAAAATTGAACACCTCTCCTGAGCACCCGCAGTCTCACGACGATTCCACGTCTCATCCACAAAAAGAAAGGACAAAGAAAGTCCCACCACTGCCACCAATAATTGTAGATGATGTAACAAATTACCAGTCATTCTATGACCTATTAAAAGAAGGCTCCGTTGGAGATTCTTTTAGAGTAAAAATGTTGAATGGCAACAACGTTAAAATTAACGCTTATAACGAAGACTCATATCGATCAATTACTAAAACTTTGACCGAAGGAAAGTTCCTGTGGCACTCGTTTGAAAACAAGCAAGAGAGGCCAATTAAAGTCATGGCTAAGAAGCTGCATTTTACCTGCAAGCCAGAAAGAATAGCTGAGGACTTGGAGAACAAAGGGTTCAAGATTGAAAATGTCGTTAACAAGTTAAGATGGAAAACTAAAGAACCGCTTAACATGTTCGTACTCAGTTTTAAAAATGGAGAAGACGTAAATAAAATTTATGGAATTACCTCAATTCTTGGGTGCAAGGTGGAAATACATCCATTAAAATCATCAAAACTCATACCACAATGTAAAAGGTGTCAAACGTACGGACACACCCAAAAATACTGCTCCAGGGAGCCTAGGTGTGTCAAATGCACAGGTAAACACCTAAGTATTGACTGCAAAAAACCACCTGAGCAGAAACCAAAATGTGTACACTGTGGTGAAGCTCACCCGGCTAATTATAGAGGTTGCATAGTAGCTAAAGAAATGCAATCCATCAGAAATAAACCCAACAAAAAAATATCGTCTCATAACTCCGGGACTAATTCTGGTCATTTCGCAAAACCAGCTTTGGTTTCAAACAATAAGCAATCCATCGATAATAAAAATACTGGAAGCCAGAGTAAAAATGCGACATATGCCCAAGTAGCGTCTAAAAATACCAATGATCATGCCAATGCAGGCGATTCCACATCAAAGAAATTAGATGAGATTCTAAAAATTATAACATCATTTGATGAACGCCTGCGAAAACTTGAAAATAGCAATAAAAAAGCTATAGCTAAAAGTAAATAATGGGTAAGACATTAAAAATATTAGCATGGAACGCTAATGGGCTACTTAAGCACCAACATGAGCTGCAGGTCGTCCTAGATAATGATGATATCGACATTTGTTTGATATCAGAAACCCATTTCACAAAGGAATCATATATCAACATCAAAGGGTATAAAGTGTATCATGCACTCCATCCCAACAATTCAGCCAGAGGAGGCAGTGCCGTTATAATAAAAGAGAATATTTACCACTATGAAGAAATCAAATACGAGGAACAAGAAATTCAATCCGTGGCAGTAAATGTTAAAACAGAGAGGTACCCTGTTACGATTGCATCAATATACTGCCCACCGCGACATTCTCTAAAAAAGCAAGAATATCTAAGATTTTTAGAACAATATGGACACAGATTTATAATTGGTGGAGATTTTAATGCCAAAAATACTTACTGGGGTTCAAGACTAACAACTACGAAAGGAAAGGAACTGTTTAATGCTATCAAGGAAATGAGATGTGACGTAGTCAGTACCGGAATGCCGACTTACTGGCCTACCGACCCTCAAAAAACTCCAGATCTGATAGATTTTTTTATATCGAAGAATATCTCACCTAAATACTTAAATATTGAAGGAAGATATGATTTGAGTTCAGATCACTCGCCGATACTATTAACAATAAATGAATATAATATTGCATTCAAAGAATCTAAGCTCACACTAGTAAATAAGAATACAGACTGGGAGAGCTTTAAATTAGAGCTAGATAGTGTTATAGATCTGAAGGTTCCTCTAAAAAATGCAGATCAGCTTAACATGGAGCTAGCAAAGTTTATAACTGACATACAAAGGTCGGCCTGGAATAATACGCCACCAATAAAAAAAAGGACCATTGGTGCTACTTATCCTAAGGAAATTATAGAACTAATTAAAAAGAAGAGAAAACAAAGAAAAACCTGGCACGCTTCTAGATCACCACAAGATAAAAAGGTACTTAATTCACTCACTAAATCAGTCAAGAACGCTATCAAAAGTTACAATGAAAATAAATTGAATAACTACCTACTAAGCCTATCCAATGACCGAGAAACAGATTATTCTCTTTGGAAAGCTACAGGGAATTTAAAAAAACCAATCACTCACATACCGCCTGTTAGAGAATTAAATGAAAAATGGGCTATTAACAACACTCAAAAAGCTAATAGATTTGCACAACACTTAGAAAATATATTCCAGCCAAATGAGGGCTATCTAATTGATTTCGATAACCCTTAAAAGAACCATTAGAAGATATGCAAAATATAAGACTCACAACTCCGAAAGAAGTATCCAAAGAAATAAAGTCTAGCTTAAGTAAAAAAAAATCTCCGGGTTATGACCTTATTACTGGGGAAATACTGAATAATCTCCCTCGAAAAGCTTTAGTAAAACTTACCCATCTCATAAACGCAGCATTTAGACTGAGGCATGTACCTGAGTTATGGAAAGTCGCTGAAGTTATTATGATTGCTAAGCCTGGAAAACCACCCCATGATGCAGCATCATATAGACCAATATCGTTGTTACCAGTGATATCAAAATTATTTGAAAAACTGTTATTAAAAAGACTGAAACCATTACTAGAAGCCAGAAAATTAATTCCAGATCACCAGTTTGGATTCCGAGAGAAACATTCGACCATAGACCAAGTCCATAGAATCACTGACATAATTGAAAAAGCTCTAGAAGATAAGAAAGTATGCACAACTGTTTTTCTTGACGTGGCTCAAGCTTTTGATAAAGTATGGCATGAAGGTCTTATCTATAAACTCAGAGCCATGCTGCCAAAGCCGTTCGCGGATATCCTAGAGTCATATATTCTGAAAAGATTCTTCAGAGTCCGCCAAGAAGATGCCTACTCTGAACTGAAAGAAATTAAAGCTGGAGTGCCCCAGGGAAGTGTATTAGGCCCAGTCCTATACCTTTTATACACCTGTGATATTCCATCATTAGAAAACAACACCATCGCTACCTTCGCTGATGACACCGCCATAATAGGAACTGGGCAGAGTCACGAGGAAGCAGTGGAAAAAGTTCAAAATGCCATACACAATTTTAATGAATGGACTACAAAGTGGCGAATTAAGCTCAATGAATCTAAATCGATGCATGTAGACTTTACCAATAAATTACCAAAATATCATCCGATTTACCTAAATCGGCAACTTATACCCCACTCAAATACAGCCAAGTACCTAGGTATGACGCTAGATGCAAAGCTCCGTTGGAAAGCTCATGTAAAAAAGAAACGCGAGGAGCTAGAATTTCGCTACAAAAAAATGTATTGGCTTATTGGAAGGCACTCAAAACTGTCAATACATAATAAACTATTGCTATATAAGCAAGTTCTGATGCCCGTGTGGACCTACGGTATACAGCTCTGGGGGTGTACCAAACCGAGCAATATGCAAGTCATTCAGAGATTCCAGAACAAAGTACTCAGGGAAATAGTTAATGCACCCTGGTATGTTAGAAACGACGACCTCCACAGGGACCTGAATATGGAGCTCGTAAATAAAATAATTCAAAAATACGCAGAGGCTCACCATCTTCGACTTCGTCACCATGTAAATCGGGAGGCTGTTAAGCTTCTCGATTACACGGCCATCAAAAGAAGACTTAAACGAACGAAACCGTTCGAATTAGTGTGATAGTGCCTTGCAGTGTGTGTCAGTTTTACAGTGCGTGTGCAACTTAAGTAGGTCACAAGAGCAACGTGAACCTCAAAAATGCAGTGTAGTGCAAAATAGTGTTGTGTGTAGTTACATACTTTCTAGGTCACAATAGAAAAATAGTGGACTCTAAGTAAAATAGAAAAAACTAAGGACAGTTATTGGACTGCAACTTAGATTTAAGAAAATAATCAATACTAGGAAATTTAAGTTAGAATAATATTACTAATTAGCTCATAAGCTAGATTGTAGTATAATATTGTACAGTATCCATTTGGCAATGGTACTTTATAATAAGAAAAAAAAAAAATTTTAAATCTAGTTTCAAGATATCATTAAAAAAATTCAAACAATACGATATTATTGTCAAAACATAAATTTATTTTAAATTTGAAAAATTAGTATACGTTAAAAAGGTTGCGCAACCCTGCTTAAGCGAATGACCTGGCAGTCGGTTTGTTTACGTCTGGTATCGCTCGAGATTGAATAGACTTTAGAACTATGTGAGTAATGATGTAAACAAATGTATTGTTCTCAGGGTGATGATAGAAGTAGCAGTCTGTTGTTGAGTGAATCGCCGTGTAAAATAGGCGAACTAGTTCCAAGCATGGATATATTTTCAACAGGGTAAGTATGGGGTATGTTTTGTAAGTATAATTAGTATTAACATTATAATACCCTAGCAGACCTGGCAAAAGTTGTTTTGCCATCAGAGAAATAAAATAAAAAAACATAAATTGACATTAAAGCTATTCTATCTTTTAAGTTATATCAAACTGCACATTGTGTGCAAATTTGATTAAAATTGGTTAAGTAGCTTAGGGAGTCAATCGCTGACAAACAACGTGAGGCGTTTTTAGATTTAAATGTGAGTTTTTATAAAATTTTAGTAGTGTTTGTGTGCTTGATTGTGTTGGTGGTGTCAAGTGCTTGATTATTTATAGAAGTAAAAAGTGGAAATTGCACTGAAATTATGTCACAAGCTATATTTTGGCTTCATTTTAAACTATGGGAATGATCTTCCGAGCCGAACAATAAGGCCGCCAGATTGTACTCCTAAGTTCATTTTTAGTTTGTGTTTTGATTATATTTTAATCTGTGGTGTACTATAATAGTAGTTTATGAAACGGATGCATAATGGGGGGTATTAAAACATGAGTGTGAGTTTAAAAAACGAGCCGCAGGCGAGTTTTGTAATAGTATCACACGAGTGTTTTAATACCTAATTATGTAGAGTTTCATACACTACTTTATCTACGCTCAAATTATCATAAATCCAAACCATAAAATCTTGCTAACGTTTGTTGTAAATCCTTCACTTTGTTGGTAAAAGATTGTGGGTAAATTTTGTTGCAATTACTTAAATGTCAGGTGGAGTTAAATTTTCTTTAGTAGGTTTCACTGCTAGACATTTTTCCGCGCTAAGTTTTGACTAAGTAATAAAAATAACACATTGAAATGTTAAAAGTTAGGTATGGCGCCAAAATTCAGTTGTAAACTGCGTATAGTCTGTTAAAAAAGTCATGAAACAAAAAAGAGTAGAAAAATATTTATACAAGTCAGATAAAGTATATTTTTAGTGGATACTTAATTAAATAATCAAAAATTATACATAATTCTTTTCAATATTCTGTATGAACACACTTTTTAATCAGTCATTTAAGGCAGGGAAAAATAATTGTTTCCGTGAATTAATCGTTGTCTATGGTCGATCATGGCCCATCCCATGACTACCAACTAAATGTTGTCTGTGGACTCCATATTTAAAAAAACAAAATTATACACTCTGTTTTGGCTATGACGACCACAGAGAAAAGAAAGTTATTCCCTGGTCTGTGATGACGACACATAAAATACAGGAACCCAGAGCCGAGTATCGTAATGGAAATTATTCAACTATCTAGAGATATTTCCATAGTATAGCGATGTTATAATGAATAACTTTTTAATAATTATAGAAGTCTGTGAATAAAGTAGGTCAATATGTGACACATTTTGATTTCGCAATGAGCGTAGATAAAGAATTTTATCTATCTATTCTTTTCCAGATGCGCACTTCTAGAGCTGTGGAACGATGGCACTCCAGCGCTGGATCTCCCAGGGTTGCTGGCGTACAGGAACGGAGAGGATCGCCCGCCCACCATGACTCTACCATCTACATGCGAACCGGAGCTACGTACCCTATTAGAGTCTATGACAGAAAGGAACCCTAAAGACCGGCGCAGTGCTGAGATTTATTTAGACGAAGCTCGGGGAAAGTAAGTAAAAAGATGAAAAGTATTCATTTTGTGTGTAGCTTGGCAACAACGTCTTGCAGTTGCTACTAAATGCTATGAGTTTGTTATGTTTCTATAATTATTATGCTTTTACCTTTACCTTTTTCATATTAAATTGTGTCATTAAATATTTAAGATGTTATTGTCTGCCTTAGATCCATCCAAATTACTTGACTATATGAGCACCCAGTGGCGTGCACTCCATATCAGCATAAAGGCAATGCCTACCCTTTGTAAAAAACACCTTGTATCTCATAAGAACAAAACAGGAACAAAAAACATCTTGTATGGCATACTTCTAATGAAGCAATTATTAACGATTGATACACTCTTACAGATTATTCCCCGAATACTTCTATTCGTTCCTGCAATCGTACATGCTGATATTTTCCGCGCAACCGATCTTGCCGGCGGACGAGAAGATCGCCCGCATCTACCAGGACATCAAAAACATCATAAAAATCTTCACACAACCATCCAACTCGAAAGACTACCAGAATCTTGTACCAGAAACTCGGGAAGTCCCCAAAGTTGATATGGAAGCACTAATAAAGGAAGGCTTCAGAGTCATGAATGTGAATGTGACAGATTTTGAAGATGAAAATGACAATAAGACGGTGGAATGCAAGGAGATGGGCCCGGATGGCGAGGGACTGATCTTGATTACGTCACTGGTGACGTCATGCATACGAGGCTTGCACCACTGCACGTCGAAGCTGCACTGCTTGGAAATACTGCAGCTGTTGTGCGAGAACTCTAGTTCCGAGACGATTTTGGACAGGATTTTGCCGTTCATTGTTAGTTTCGTTTCTTAAACTTTGATTAATGAAATTATACATTCCGCATTTATATTGAAATGTACCTACTACACTCGGCGTCAAAAAAATCGCACCTTTCAAAAAATCTACTTCAAACAACTTTAGACCTTATTTGACATCAATAATGAGGGTCATGTTGCATATCATTTGAAAGGTGATGAAATGGAGTGTACAAAAACAATTCAATTGATTATTTTTCTTTTACTGGAAGAGCACAAAAAAAGAAGAAGAAAACACTTACAATTTTGCTCCTTAAACAGCCGCTAGTTGCGCTACCTTTTGCAGGTATAAAAGGGTCAATACAGGTTCAATCGGGATCATTCGCTATCCAACCGTTGAAGTGGACACACGAGAAGCTCATTCCCAAGAAAAATACCCTTGAAGATGGATACCACTGTCGATGAGGCCGCCCAAGTGATTGCACTACTGCAATCAGGCATGCGGCAGTGTGATGTCGCTCGGCAACTCAACTTGAGCCGTTTTTCGGTTCGAAGAGTGTACCAGCGTTTCCTGGAGACCGGTGGCTACGTCCGAAGACATGGATCTGGTAGACGTCGCTGCACCTCGGAGAGAGACGACCGATTCATCGTATCGACATCTTTGAGAAATCGCTTCTTAAATGCTGTTGAGTTGCGACAGCAGCTCCAGACAGCTAACAGAAGAACCGTGAGTGTATCTACGGTTAGACGAAGGCTGGGGGAGAGGAAAATAGCGGCGCGAAGAGCTGCTACGGGTCCAAAATTGACCGCAGAGCATCGGCGAGCCCGCTTGCAATTCGCTCGCGAACACGTCAATTGGACCCTCGAACAATGGAAAGCTGTTCTCTTCTCAGACGAGACGAGAGTGTGCCTTTTCTGCAACGACAGACGCAAAAGAGTGTACAGAAGACAGGGTGAACGTTTCGCCCAAGCCTGCATCCAGGAGACGGTGGAATATGGAGGCGGTTCTTGTATGTTCTGGGGCGGCATGTCTGTCGACGGCAAAACCGACCTTGTTTGCGTCTCCCGGGCTCGAGGTGCTCGCGGGCAAGGGTCGCTGACTGCTCACCGGTACATCACAGAGATCCTGGAAGACCATGTGGTCCCCTATGCCAGTTTTGTTGGCGAGGGGTTCACGTTGATGCATGACAACGCTCGCGCTCACACTGCAATTATTGTGCGCGACTATCTTCAAGATGTTGGGATCTCTGTCATGCAGTGGCCAGCGAGAAGTCCAGACGTGAACCCGATTGAGCACCTATGGGACCATTTAAAACGCAAGCTTCGGTCTCGTGATCCCGCTCCTACGACTCTCCAGGAACTCAAAGATGCCGTTATTGAGGAATGGGACACTATCCCTCAAGAAGAAATTTTAAAATTGGTAAGATCCATGAGGGATCGTATGGAAGCCGTCATCAGGGCAAGAGGGGGTAACACTAGATTTTAGATAAGTTTTAAGATCATTTTTGTATTCTTTTTTGTGTAATTAATCTGTTTTAAATTAAGGCTTAATTAAGGATTTTTACTGTTTTATATACTTCTTTTTTTTGTGCTTTTCCAATAAAAGAAAAATAATAAATTGAATTGTTTTTGTGCTCTCCATTTCATCGCCTTTCAAATGATATCCAACATGACCGTCATTATTGATGTCAAATAAGGTTTAAAGTTGTTTGAAGTAGATTTATTGAAAGGTGCGATTTTTTTGACGCCGAGTGTATTTCTAGGGTTCCATACCAAAATGGTAAAAATGGAACCCTTATGGTGAGACTTTCTCCGTCCGTCCGTCTGTCACATTCGATTATTTAATCTGACCAGATCTACCTGTCGCACGCCCCGGAGGCGCGCGTACGAGCGGCGGCCGTGTGGTGCGTGGCGCGCTGCGTGTCGTGCGTGCGCAGCCTGCCGCCGCAGGACAGCAACGTGTTCCCCGAGTACATCCTGCCCGAGCTGGCGCCGCGCGCCTCCGACCCCGCGCTGCCCGTGCGGATCGCGTACGCTAATAATATCGGTGAGAGCGGGACATGTGCGTGTGCGTGTCGTGCGTGCGCAGCCTGCCGCCGCAGGACAGCAACGTGTTCCCCGAGTACATCCTGCCCGAGCTGGCGCCGCGCGCCTCCGACCCCGCGCTGCCCGTGCGGATCGCGTACGCTAATAATATCGGTGAGAGCGGGACATGTGCGTGTGCGTGTCGTGCGTGCGCAGCCTGCCGCCGCAGGACAGCAACGTGTTCCCCGAGTACATCCTGCCCGAGCTGGCGCCGCGCGCCTCCGACCCCGCGCTGCCCGTGCGGATCGCGTACGCTAATAATATCGGTGAGAGCGGGACATGTACGTGTGCGTGTCGTGCGTGCGCAGCCTGCCGCCGCAGGACAGCAACGTGTTCCCCGAGTACATCCTGCCCGAGCTGGCGCCGCGCGCCTCCGACCCCGCGCTGCCCGTGCGGATCGCGTACGCTAATAATATCGGTAAGATGTACGTACGGTGCGTTCGTCCACGAAGACGCGCCCCCCTTCTTCAAATCGCTTATGGGTCTCGTGTCATGGGGCGTGTCATCGTGAATTTAAGGCGTTAGCGCTAGCGTCAACGTGTAGCTTGTATCCGAAAAAGTTCCGCTGCCGGTTTGGTGTGGGTGTCTATACTATAGGACTACTATCAGTGATCCTATTTTTTTTTGGAACACTGCTCCGTGAGTTTTGTTATTCAATTAAACTAATCAGTTAATTATTTTCTACAGCAAAGTTGGCAGAAACGGCAGTGAGGTTTCTCGATCAAACTCAGAATACAGCAGATAAAGACTCCGCTAATATCAACTACGAAACTGAGCTATCGGCGCTTCATGAAATGGTTTGTATCACACTAATAACTTAAGTAATTATTAAAGATAAAGGATTATGTCAAATTTTGGTTAACAATAAAATATCAAGAGATGTTGACCTTACAACTGTTTTCAGGTACGTTCCACAGTGTCGTATCTTCTGACGGATTCGCAAGCGGTTGTGAAGCGAGCATTGGTCGAAAATGGAATAACGAAGCTCTGTGTTTTCTTCGGAAAGCAAAAAGGTAAGAAACTGGCAATAACATAAGAAAATGTGTCGCAAAGGCCGCCTAATGTGCTCTCTGAAAGTCAGTTTTAATGAATACGATTTTTATTCGGGCACAAGTTTCAACAAATTCTAGTTTTATTTTCCTTTTATCGCAACCTATTTCGATTGCAGCGAATGACGTAATCCTGTCGCACATGGTAACGTTCCTGAACGACAAGGAGGAGGTGGCTCTGAGGGGCTGCTTCTTCGAGCGGGTGGTGGGGGTCGCGTCGTACGTGGGCCAGCACGCCGCGCCCATACTGCTGCCGCTTCTGCAACAGGTATCCGCTGAAGTAGCAACCGTTGTCGTATGTGACGGCTGTAGTATAACCACTCGTTCCTGAACGACAAGGAGGAGGTGGCTCTGAGGGGCTGCTTCTTCGAGCGGGTGGTGGGGGTCGCGTCGTACGTGGGCCAGCACGCCGCGCCCATACTGCTGCCGCTTCTGCAACAGGTATCCGCTGAAGTAGCAACCGTTGTCGTATGTGACGGCTGTAGTATAACCACTCGTTCCTGAACGACAAGGAGGAGGTGGCTCTGAGGGGCTGCTTCTTCGAGCGGGTGGTGGGGGTCGCGTCGTACGTGGGCCAGCACGCCGCGCCCATACTGCTGCCGCTTCTGCAACAGGTATCCGCTGAAGGAGCAACTATCACATGGTGACTTGAATGTGAATTACATTTACCACCGTACCAAAAGCAATTGTAGAAATAGAATGGATTAAGTTATAAGGCTGCTAGGTACGCTGTGGGCCGTGGGCTGTGATACTGTTGCGGCTCCACGGGACGATAAGTGGACCACAACTGTGTTAGAGCCAAGTAGTTCGCGCAGCACTGAATGCATGTGTTGCTCTTAAAACCCAGAATACGTAGCAGCCTTATCTGTTTCCATTTTAAGTTTCAGAAAAACCATGTCAGTGCTCGTGGTGGGAATGTGGTAAAGTTATTGTGAATTTATAGTTATCATAACTCACAAAATTCCACAATACATACTAGGTATACATACGTATGGTGTATATAGTGAGTCCAATCTACGAAGAAGTGCCCCACTCCTAACCCAACCGGGTCAATATATTACTGCTATGCTGCTTACTCCTGCAGAATCGTATGAAACAAAAAGCGATTGTAAAGGAGTAAGCATAAGCGTCTTCGTGGATTGATCATTGAACTGCATAATTTTTTTTTTCTCTCAGGGGAATCTGCAATCAGTTTTTTCAGAACTTTAAGCAGATGTGTTCAGGGAATTCTCTTGCAGAGTGTGTCCTCCATTGAGGGCATCTACTCCTAAAAGTCGTTTAATATATTTTTTCTTTTGAGTCTATTGGCGTAATCACGTGTTGTAAGCTTGCTGGCAAGTACGTTAGGATAAATTTAAAGTTTTTATTTACATTTGAAGGGCTTGACGGACCAATCGGAGTGGATTATAGCGAAGGCGCTGCGAGCGACCACGAGTCTCGCGGAGTTGGGGCTGCTGCCAAAACAGGCGCTCTGCGACTTGGTGGCCGAGAGTGCTGTTTACCTCGCGCACCCCAATTTATGGGTACGTAGGATTAATGATAAAATTATACATAAGTTACAGCTTTCTGTACAAAACTGTATTGACAGTCCCGAGTTCGATTCCCGCCCCCCAAAGTAGTCTGTAGTCGGCATAAAGAGGCCCTCTTTAAAGCTTAGGTGCTCAGGCCTTTTAAAGCCTGAGCACCTAAGCTTTATCTTCATTCTGATATGTTCTTTCATGCTGAGACGCCATCATTTCAAATGTTTAGGAATAGGGTTTTATGTTTATTTTGTTTGTATGATTTCACTGTTTTTTCTTTTAGTTTTATATTTAAGATATTTTAATTTTGTCATGTACCTATTTCTATTCTTTTGAATAAATTTATTTTCTTTCTTTCTTTCTGTACAGATTCGCCACGAAGTGTGCGGCCTGGTGTCGTGCGTGGCGAGCCTGCTGAACCCCATCGACGTGAACTGCAAGATCCTGCCGCTCGTGTGGCCGCACCTCAAACACAAACTCATCCAGGTAACTGTATACACTTACTATTATAAAATGTAAGGCCAACAACGGGTGTAGGCAGGTAAGTAATTAATGTGGGAAAGTATATTTTATATCCCATATGGCAAAACAACATTTGGCGGGTCAGCGTCCAAGCCCAGGGTCACTGGAATAAAAGAATAGTAAGTAGTTGATGGTACAAGTGAGTAAAATTGGTGATTACCGCTGAGGCGCCATAGAGGCGCCATTGAGGCGCCGTTAGGTGAGGGTCTTAAGCCGAGGACGGTAATCATTAATACTCACGTGTATCATACGACGTTTTTCAACACATTTGTGAATAAAATAATACTAAAAATAATTTTTAAATAATTTTAGAAGTCTGTGAATAAAGTAGGTAACTATGTGACACATTTTGATTTCATAATTCGAACTTTAAACAATGAGCGTAGATAAAATATATTTTCTTAAGGTGGAGAGAGCGGAGTTGCTACTGGAGAGCTTAGCGGAGCCGATCCCGCGGAAGGTGCTAGACGCCGTGCTGCGGCACGGGGACGTCGACCGCCTCGTGCACACGCTGCGGGAGCGCCGCACGGCGAGACTAAAGGTAAACGTGTCTTTAAACACGCAGCGCGTCTTTAGACTGCATCATCAGTTACCATCAGGTGAGATCGCAGGCAAGGACTAACTTGTATAGTGTAAAAAAAACCATGTGTTGGGTTAGGTTAGGTCAGGGGTTAAGAATAGAGGGAGGCTGGCCAAGCAACCTCCACGAGTACCCGAGTGCTACGGTGCCCCATCTGTAGCGCACGGGCCGGTGCTCCCTGGTAACGTCGGTTAATAACCGACGGCTAATAGCTTGACCCGGTAGACAGGTGGCGTTTCTTCGCGTGTCCCTCAGGGCACTGTGTCGAAACGCCTACACATACACCGGAGGAGGAAGAAAACCTCATTAAAAAATTACAGGCGGGGGCATTTTCCCAGCGTAAAAAAAAGGTTAGTGGTCAAGTGCATTTTCAGTGTGGTCGGGATATCAAGACGCCCGAATCAGACTATTAGGTATTTTACTAAAACTTTATTTATTAATATTTTAGAATTATAATTGATAACGATGGACGATTATTTTTCCTACAAAAAGTAGCAGAAAATCACATGTTTAAATCACAGAAAAATATTTTAAATTATTAATAGTCGTCGTGCCGCTAGCGCCCTCTGTGATGAGTTTGCGTCAGGATCAATATTATCATCGTCACATATTAAAATTGAAAGTTCATTTAGGTAATTTGCTCCAAAATCGACTATTTTGTGAGAATAGCTCACTGTGAATACAAAACCTGATGAAACAGAAGCGTTTGTGTTTTCACATATCTCTTTATGCTGATATCTCAATTCTCACGCGTGGCGTGTCGCAAGTACGCGGACGTGTAGCGAGCCACATATTATTAAATAGTAAAAATTGACGCCAGTGTTAGCGCTGCTGGCAAAGTGTTACAATTTGATATTCTAATTCAAATTCAACTACTATACTCATACTCCGCCCAATTTCTTAAAATGAAATTCATGTCTACAGGTTAAGCAAGGAACGATGCCTCAATACTCAGAAATGGGTCAACAACTCAAGAACTTGTTCCGAAGACTGGCTTCAGACGGTGAGAATTTAGCATATTGTTGGATTTATAACCATTTGTCAATAAAAACACAAATGACCAACCAACGAACGCATTTCGCATTTTTCTGCGATCATGTCAGTGGCGCCAACTGGTGTTATTTTACTTCTGGATAGCTATCATTCTGAAATCCTGGCAGAGAGTTGCTAAAAGAAAGAAAAAAATTACAATCTTTAGCTGAAGTGCATAGAGATTTTTTATAGCAAACTTTCTTCAAAATACATCATACATTTATGAAAAACAGAAATTTAGAACCTAGAAAATAATAATGGATGTTTTATCACATAGTTGTACGATTTGTCAGGTATGACGGAGCACGTGGAGAACCAGCTGCTGGCGATGAGTGCTCACCTCATCAAGATCCAGAGCTCCTCCACACAGGTGGGTCTATTTTAACGTAGCTTATAAAGTCTACACTGTAAAGAAATGTCAGTGGGTCGACCTTATAGGAAATAAAAAAAAAAAAAAAAAAAATAAATAAAAAATAAATAACGCAATACTCGTAAATATAATACTATAGATATCTCATCAGATAAAGATGAATGATTTTATATTCCAAAATCAATATTAAATGTTATCATAAACACGACCGTATTCAAAAATTTTGAAATCTACTTACTGAATAAATAGTCGCTGTACGAGTACTACGCGCGGCGACTGGAGTCTAAAATATTTTTTTATTAATGATGTTGTACTAACAATTATTGATTTTGCATTGCAAAGTCCAAGTCTCACTACTAAATAAAAGATGTAAGAGATAATATTATGTTGATTGTATGAACGTTCTTACTTGCAGCATATAACGGACGCGCCGGGGCGGCTCACGCTGAACAGAAGCGGCATATCGCGCTCCGTGCAGCTCGACGCCGGCGCCGACGCGCTGCCGCCAACCGTCGCCGAGAAGATGTACGCGAGCGCGCACACCAGGTAATACATGCGTTCAATAATATACGGCATGGGCGTAGCCGGGGGGGGTTCAAACCACCGCCAGAAATGTGTAGAATTCAAATAAATACTAGCAGACCGGCAAAGGTTGTTTTGTCATTTATGGATTTAAAAAATAGCTTACGGCCTACTGTCAGACCTACCGTAAGTTTTCACCTTTTTTCAAATATTCATGTATTTTCTTGGAAAACACATTTTTGCGTCAATTTTGCACACCGTCCGCCGCCCTATACTTTTCTCGCAATCAAAGTAAAAAGCAGAGTGTGTAACTCTGTCATGAAATCCATTTGAATCTTCGATTTAAATACTACGCCTTCAGCTCTTTGCACAATTGTGGGTTTTATGATCTTGTTGCACAATTTACTATTTTTTTGCAGAAGGCCGCATAAAACGTCGCTGTCGCAAGATACCCACATGAACACCGAGTGGCAGCACATGTTCGGACAAACGCAGGACCAATCTACTGTTAAAGGTATGTGCTTTATGCCGGAGGCATTAAGAAACGAATCGAATTGCAGGAAAGTTAAAAAAAAAATTAATTAAATCGATCAAAAAACAAAAAGTTTTGAGCATTCAAATATTTATGATTAGGCAGAGATCTTCTTTGTCGTGGCGCTCTTGACAGAGCGGTCGTGGTCATCAAATTAGGAGCTGACACTGTTCGAGCCGATGTTATTGTCCTCACGAGCATACGCCACTTCTCCCTGCTTGCTGTCTGGTACACTCATGCCAGGGACCACCAACAGCAGTCTTTATTTGGTCAGTCCATCGCATGGGCGACCTTCCACGTGGTCTTGTGCCTTCCACTTTGCCATGCACGACGAGTCGCTCGATGGAATCGTTCCCTCGCCGGGAGACGTGTCCGAAGAACTTTAGGATGCGACTTAGACAGAGAAAGCGACATTGAATTGTGACGTCACTCCTTACTTATGCCATAGTAGCTTCGTGCGGCTTCATACAATTGTTTTGTTGTTTTACTAGAAAGGGATAGAAGACCCTCCCAATCCAAAATTAAAATTCCTGTAACTTTGTGAATCTTTGTTGGATTTTTTGTCAGTGTACTAATATTAATAAAGTATAGTATCAAATTCATAATAAGAATAGTAACTAATTCTCGTTGTAGGGTCTGAAACGGTCGGCCAGTCAGTCGCATCGGGAGCGGCGAGCGCGGCGCACGCGAGCGCCGTGTCGGTCGGTCAGCCGCCGCACTCGCAGATGGGGACCTTAGGACACAGCGCCAGCTATGTGCAATGTAAATCTTTTTTATCTTCTCGCTCTTTTCCCACATTATTCTAGTAAAGTATTTCTAGTAAAACCTTTATTATATTATAAACAAGTTGACCTTCTTCTTCTTTTTTTATATAACTTCAACTAAGTATATGTACCTATAGCGTCCATGTGAGTTTTGTTTCCTTTTATTGTAATTTTTAGTTGTGAAAACTTGTAATTGGCTTTATTTATTTTATGTATTTTCTCTGCTAATTTGTTCTAATAAGCTGTAAGTTTTCCTATTAAATAAAATAAAATAAAATAATAAAATATTATACAGGGGCGGCACAATTACACTTCTTCTCCCGTCCACTCCTATCAGTAATCAACGTGCAATTTCTCACCTTTCTCACACGCATATTGTCTTTACATCCATCCAATTTTTTTTCTAATCCCATAACTTTTAGTTATGCAGGGGGTTTTGGAGGCGACAAATCGATCTAGGTAGGATTCATTTTTTCGAAAATGTCGTATTGACAAAAAAATATATACCTCTGCCATCTATTGGCGAAATGTAAAACTATTACAGTAAAGGAGTAAAAAAAAAATATATGTCTCCTGCTGCCATCTATTAGTGAGTAGCTGTAATACTACCGAGCAAAGCTAGATATTAAATAATATTAAAGATTAATAAGATAAAACGTTAACCCGATATTAAGTGATACGCATGTCAGAAGCAGTGTGTCCCATAATTTTGCATTTCAATATTATACGACACTGCACTGCGTTCATCAGTTGATCCTACATACAGTAAAATGATTGAATGATTCCTTTGATCTTCCTCTACTTCTTCCCTCCACATGCATACCTACTAATTATTCTTTTAGTAACATGATTTTTATCCCTGCGCTTTACTTACATACAAAAAATTAATGTAATTTAAAATTTGACCATCCGCCAAGTTGAAATATCTATTGTGAACTGACGGAGGAACGAATCGAAAATGGCTACCAACAAATTATGTTTTTTTGGTCTTTTTTATTAGTAATTTATTTTAAAAATTTCGCATGTCTTATTTTACAGATAGTATGGCACCATGTCGCGTGGAACTGAGAAATTTAATATCACGAATGCAACAGAAGTTCCAGAAATCGTTGAGGTAAGAATAAATAATAATCATAAGCCGGATTTTTAATTTGTCGAAACTGTAAAATGGCGCTAATGTATGTAACCGACAGCGGTATAGGCTGTCAGCATTACAGAAATGTGCGACGCGCGACACCATATTTGAGAAATTTTTGGCTTCAACGTATGTCACATCTTCCCCGTCCTCTTAGCGTAGCGTATTTCGTCATAGCTCAGATCCGTGACAAAAAGGACTGCTTGTCATCATGTAATAAATTGTTGCGCTCTTATACCACGAATCTAGGAAACAATATGTGGACTGGCCCCGTTTACAAAATTAGCGTGACTATTTTTAGGCTTCCGTACCCGAAGGGTAAAAAAATGGGAAATGCTTTCCAAAAAACCAACTTCAAATGCCACTACAAAGAGTGAAATAATTTTTATTTAAATTTTAGGTACCCACACCAATTCGAAGTCGGGCAATGTTTCATACAATCCCTAATAGTCCTTCTTACTTAATTGATGTGCGAAGAAATGACAAAGTCATAGACAATCGCCCGACTTCGAATTGGTGTAGGTACCTAAAATTTAAATAAAAATTATTTCACTCTTTGTAGTGGCATTTGAAGTTGGTTTTTTGGAAAGCATTTCCCATTTTTATTTTATACTTTTTAGTGGAAAACAATAAAATGCACAAGGCGTTGTAAAATATCCAAATTGCTTGAGGTGTGTTCATAAAATCTGAAGAGATACCTCAAATTCACCAAGATCCCATCATCAGACCCTGACTTGATGACTTTAGTCATCAAATCAGTATCTGCTAGCAAATGCACCAGTAACTATAAAAAATACCCAACTCGCTTCAAGTATACTAGCAAAATTTGAAGAGTTCCCTCGATTTCACCAAGATCCCATCATCAGACCCTGACTTGATGACTTTAGTCATCAAATCCGTATCTGCTAGCATATGCACCAGTAACTATAAAAAATACCCAACTCGCTTTAAGTATACTAGCAAAATTTGAAGAGTTCTCTCGATTTCACCAAGATCCCATGATCAGATCCTGACCTGATGACCATAGAACAACTTGGAAAATATTACTCTTTCTAATAATACTCAAATAGTTTCATATGTCCATATAAAATTTGAAGAGTTCCCTCGATTTCTCCAGGATCCCATCATCAGATCCTGACCTGATTAAAATGGGACCATCTGGAAACAAAACCCTCTTAAACAAAAAAAGAATTATTCAAATCGGTCCACGCGTCTCCGAGTAATCGGTGAACATACATAGATAAAAAAAATAAAAAAAAATAAAAAAAAAAAAAAGATTCCGACGAATTGAGAACCTCCTCCTTTTTTTGAAGTCGGTTAAAAAAGGAACCCTATTAGCTAGACTTCTCTGTCCGTCCGTCCGTCTGTCACCAGGCTTTATCTCTGGAACCGTGATAGCTACAGACTTGAAATTTTCCCAGATGATGTATTTCTGTTGCCGCTTTAACGAAAAATACTAAAAATAATAAGAATAAAATTAATATTTAAGGGGCTCAAACAATCAATACAACAAATGTGATTTTTTTGCTTGTTTTTGCTCTATATTAATAACGGTAAGAGGTAGACACTTCAAATTTTCACAGAATATTTTTTAAACAAGTAAGTACCCACACAGAAGTTGTGTGGGTACTTACCTACTGTATGAATAAATTGTTATAAAAATTAAGGGGGGCTCCCATACAATAAACGTGATTTTTATGCACAGCTTTTAATTGACTTTAATACTATAGAAAAATGAAATATACTCTTGATGGTACGGATAACGGAACCCTCAGTGCGCGAGCCCGACTCGCACTTGGCCAATTTTAATCTGTCAAGTGGCGCATTAATGACATCCCCTATGGTAATAACTCGAAACATATATACACATACAAATGTATGTGTTTGTATGACAACAAATCTTGGCGCTCATCATTGCACCGCATGTCACGCAAGTCCAGACTAGAATGAATATCCATGGTTTTGTTATCTCTGCGTGTTATACTGACTCATAACTACTTACTTCTACGTTTCATATTTTTAATACGCCAATAGCCCCTTTGATGAAATATTTTTGTAGGAGCCACGACGACAACGTGGAGGCAGGTGAAGACTTGCTGCCGCCGGCGACGTGGCGGCCGGGGAACCAACTGCTGGCTTATTTACACGAACACAAGTAAGTTTTTCCTTTGTTGAATATCGTCTATAAAATACTGATTTTATTTTACGTGCTTTATATTGTATTCCACCAGGGCGCGCGTGAACCAGCTGGTGCGGCTGCCGGCGCACAAGAACATGTTCGGCTCGTGCTCGGACGACGGCACCGTGCGGCTGTGGGACGCGGCCAAGCTGCAGGGGCATGCCTACGTTAACAAGTACGTGCTGTATATTGTATTCCACCAGGGCGCGCGTGAACCAGCTGGTGCGGCTGCCGGCGCACAAGAACATGTTCGGCTCGTGCTCGAACGACGGCACCGTGCGGCTGTGGGACGCGGCCAAGCTGCAGGGGCATGCCTACGTTAACAAGTACGTGCTGTATATTGTATTCCACCAGGGCGCGCGTGAACCAGCTGGTGCGGCTGCCGGCGCACAAGAACATGTTCGGCTCGTGCTCGGACGACGGCACCGTGCGGCTGTGGGACGCGGCCAAGCTGCAGGGGCATGCCTACGTTAACAAGTACGTGCTGTATATTGTATTCCACCAGGGCGCGCGTGAACCAGCTGGTGCGGCTGCCGGCGCACAAGAACATGTTCGGCTCGTGCTCGGACGACGGCACCGTGCGGCTGTGGGACGCGGCCAAGCTGCAGGGGCATGCCTACGTTAACAAGTACGTGCTGTATATTGTATTCCACCAGGGCGCGCGTGAACCAGCTGGTGCGGCTGCCGGCGCACAAGAACATGTTCGGCTCGTGCTCGGACGACGGCACCGTGTGGCTGTGGGACGCGGCCAAGCTGCAGGGGCATGCCTACGTTAACAAGTACGTGCTGTATATTGTATTCCACCAGGGCGCGCGTGAACCAGCTGGTGCGGCTGCCGGCGCACAAGAACATGTTCGGCTCGTGCTCGGACGACGGCACCGTGCGGCTGTGGGACGCGGCCAAGCTGCAGGGGCATGCCTACGTTAACAAGTACGTGCTGTATATTGTATTCCACCAGGGCGCGCGTGAACCAGCTGGTGCGGCTGCCGGCGCACAAGAACATGTTCGGCTCGTGCTCGGACGACGGCACCGTGCGGCTATGGGACGCGGCCAAGCTGCAGGGGCATGCCTACGTTAACAAGTACGTGCTGTATATTGTATTCCACCAGGGCGCGCGTGAACCAGCTGGTGCGGCTGCCGGCGCACAAGAACATGTTCGGCTCGTGCTCGGACGACGGCACCGTGCGGCTGTGGGACGCGGCCAAGCTGCAGGGGCATGCCTACGTTAACAAGTACGTGCTGTATATTGTATTCCACCAGGGCGCGCGTGAACCAGCTGGTGCGGCTGCCGGCGCACAAGAACATGTTCGGCTCGTGCTCGGACGACGGCACCGTGCGGCTGTGGGACGCGGCCAAGCTGCAGGGGCATGCCTACGTTAACAAGTACGTGCTGTATATGTTACTTAGTTTAAAAGTTTGAAGTTTTTGACACTTGAGTAAAAGAAGAATCATAACGAATTTTTGCTGTACGGGGTCGTATATTATAACAGCGTATTACTGTAAATACTTCAGTTTTAATACAAAATTAACAAGTAATAATTTATTTTAGATCGAAGTCCATGTACAACCGCAGCGCGGGCCCCGTCATCTCTCTAGCGGCGTGTGAGGGCGGACACTCGCTGGTCGCCGCCACGCAAGAAGGCTCCATATTTGTTTTGAGGTGAATATCAGGGAGGACGTATCACAGGAAATTGCATAGCAGTCAAGTCCAGGTCAATACCAGTAGTCGGGGCTGGGATCAGGATCAGGGATCCTCCTCACAATGTGTGCCGTCTCTAAGAATGTGTTCTGTTTTCAGCCCTTGATCTGACAGCCAAAAAAAGCTTGAGATGTTCATTGAAACTGTATCGAAATGACAACACGGATCAACAATCTACATGTTACTAATCTCATGGGTAATGTCCTACAGTTTACCTGTATTAATATTTCGTATTACAGATTAGACACTGGTTCGTCTCGCATGAGCCTGTCCCAGTGCCGTCAGCTGGAGAGCGGCACGGACGGGTCGTGCGTGGCGTGCGCGTCCGCGGGCGGCGTGCACGCGGGCGTCATCTCGTACGCGACGCTCAACGCGACCGTCGTGGGCTGGGACCTGCGAGCGCCCGGTGAGTGTCCAGTGCTGTCAGCTGGAGAGCGGCACGGACGGGTCGTGCGTGGCGTGCGCGTCCGCGGGCGGCGTGCACGCGGGCGTCATCTCGTACGCGACGCTCAACGCGACCGTCGTGGGCTGGGACCTGCGAGCGCCCGGTGAGTGTCCAGTGCCGTCAGCTGGAGAGCGGCACGGACGGGTCGTGCGTGGCGTGCGCGTCCGCGGGCGGCGTGCACGCGGGCGTCATCTCGTACGCGACGCTCAACGCGACCGTCGTGGGCTGGGACCTGCGAGCGCCCGGTGAGTGTCCAGTGCCGTCAGCTGGAGAGCGGCACGGACGGGTCGTGCGTGGCGTGCGCGTCCGCGGGCGGCGTGCACGCGGGCGTCATCTCGTACGCGACGCTCAACGCGACCGTCGTGGGCTGGGACCTGCGAGCGCCCGGTGAGTGTCCAGTGCCGTCAGCTGGAGAGCGGCACGGACGGGTCGTGCGTGGCGTGCGCGTCCGCGGGCGGCGTGCACGCGGGCGTCATCTCGTACGCGACGCTCAACGCGACCGTCGTGGGCTGGGACCTGCGAGCGCCCGGTGAGTGTCCAGTGCCGTCAGCTGGAGAGCGGCACGGACGGGTCGTGCGTGGCGTGCGCGTCCGCGGGCGGCGTGCACGCGGGCGTCATCTCGTACGCGACGCTCAACGCGACCGTCGTGGGCTGGGACCTGCGAGCGCCCGGTGAGTGTCCAGTGCCGTCAGCTGGAGAGCGGCACGGACGGGTCGTGCGTGGCGTGCGCGTCCGCGGGCGGCGTGCACGCGGGCGTCATCTCGTACGCGACGCTCAACGCGACCGTCGTGGGCTGGGACCTGCGAGCGCCCGGTGAGTGTCCAGTGCCGTCAGCTGGAGAGCGGCACGGACGGGTCGTGCGTGGCGTGCGCGTCCGCGGGCGGCGTGCACGCGGGCGTCATCTCGTACGCGACGCTCAACGCGACCGTCGTGGGCTGGGACCTGCGAGCGCCCGGTGAGTGTCCAGTGCCGTCAGCTGGAGAGCGGCACGGACGGGTCGTGCGTGGCGTGCGCGTCCGCGGGCGGCGTGCACGCGGGCGTCATCTCGTACGCGACGCTCAACGCGACCGTCGTGGGCTGGGACCTGCGAGCGCCCGGTCAATACTACTCGTATATACGAATACTCGCTGACCTGCCCCCTTAGTCCGTATCTCGCGACAGGTGATGATGATCCAGTGAGTGAATGAATAAATGAATGAGTACATTTGTCTTTGCTTCGCAGGTAACGCGTGGAAGCTGCAAGGCGACCTCAAGCAAGGCGTGTACACGTGCCTGTACGCGAACAGCGCGGGCTACCTCGCCGTGGGCACGTCGAGCGGCGCCGTCTGCGTGTGGGACCTGCGCTTTGGCCTGCCCATCACCGCCGTCAAACATCCCAACTGTAAGTAACGCGTGGAAGCTGCGAGCCGTGGTATCTTACCGGCTAGTGTGCCTTGATTGACAGCAAAATTCCTTGCCATGCTGTGCCCAGCCTGCAGCATTTACTCGTCGAAGCTCTTCAGCTACATTTTGTTCTGACGGAACGTGTTCACAGAACAAATTCTGATCTGAAGATAAATGTTGTTTCCAGTGGAAATTATTCGCTAAACAGACTCTCACCTGAGTCGAACTGTCGTTCCAGCGGAGCGCATCCGGCGCATCGTGGGGTTCGGCGGGTCGTCGTCGCGCGTGTGGGCGGCGGGCGGGCGCGACGCGGCGGCGTGGTGCCTGGAGTCCACGCAGCGCACGCACGCGCTGTGGCCCGCCACCGCCGGCGCGCAGCCGCTGCACTACGGGCCCGTGGTAAACGACGCTGGCTTTATAAAAACTATCACACACTTTATTAAAGCAGAGTAAAATTATGTTAGATGCGATGAATGTATGAATAAACAAAAACGAACAATTCAAAATATCCATAGGCCTCGCAGTATATAAGCGCGCTGTACTGCGGCACGCGCGACGGGAACCGCTTCCTCATCTCGGGCGGGTCGGACCAGCGCCTGCGGCTGTGGGACCTGCAGCACCCGGAGGACTCGCACGTGCTGCTCAGCGCGCCGCACGACCAGCTCAACGCGCTCAAGTACAGGTGTGATATGATAGTACTGCGGCACGCGCGACGGGAACCGCTTCCTCATCTCGGGCGGGTCGGACCAGCGCCTGCGGCTGTGGGACCTGCAGCACCCGGAGGACTCGCACGTGCTGCTCAGCGCGCCGCACGACCAGCTCAACGCGCTCAAGTACAGGTGTGATATGATAGTACTGCGGCACGCGCGACGGGAACCGCTTCCTCATCTCGGGCGGGTCGGACCAGCGCCTGCGGCTGTGGGACCTGCAGCACCCGGAGGACTCGCACGTGCTGCTCAGCGCGCCGCACGACCAGCTCAACGCGCTCAAGTACAGGTGTGATATGATAGTACTGCGGCACGCGCGACGGGAACCGCTTCCTCATCTCGGGCGGGTCGGACCAGCGCCTGCGGCTGTGGGACCTGCAGCACCCGGAGGACTCGCACGTGCTGCTCAGCGCGCCGCACGACCAGCTCAACGCGCTCAAGTACAGGTGTGATATGATAGTACTGCGGCACGCGCGACGGGAACCGCTTCCTCATCTCGGGCGGGTCGGACCAGCGCCTGCGGCTGTGGGACCTGCAGCACCCGGAGGACTCGCACGTGCTGCTCAGCGCGCCGCACGACCAGCTCAACGCGCTCAAGTACAGGTGTGATATGATAGTACTGCGGCACGCGCGACGGGAACCGCTTCCTCATCTCGGGCGGGTCGGACCAGCGCCTGCGGCTGTGGGACCTGCAGCACCCGGAGGACTCGCACGTGCTGCTCAGCGCGCCGCACGACCAGCTCAACGCGCTCAAGTACAGGTGTGATATGATAGTACTGCGGCACGCGCGACGGGAACCGCTTCCTCATCTCGGGCGGGTCGGACCAGCGCCTGCGGCTGTGGGACCTGCAGCACCCGGAGGACTCGCACGTGCTGCTCAGCGCGCCGCACGACCAGCTCAACGCGCTCAAGTACAGGTGTGATATGATAGTACTGCGGCACGCGCGACGGGAACCGCTTCCTCATCTCGGGCGGGTCGGACCAGCGCCTGCGGCTGTGGGACCTGCAGCACCCGGAGGACTCGCACGTGCTGCTCAGCGCGCCGCACGACCAGCTCAATGCGCTCAAGTACAGGTGTGATATGATAGTACTGCGGCACGCGCGACGGGAACCGCTTCCTCATCTCGGGCGGGTCGGACCAGCGCCTGCGGCTGTGGGACCTGCAGCACCCGGAGGACTCGCACGTGCTGCTCAGCGCGCCGCACGTGCTGCTCAACGCGCTCAAGTACAGGTGTGATATGATAGTACTGCGGCACGCGCGACGGGAACCGCTTCCTCATCTCGGGCGGGTCGGACCAGCGCCTGCGGCTGTGGGACCTGCAGCACCCGGAGGACTCGCACGTGCTGCTCAGCGCGCCGCACGACCAGCTCAACGCGCTCAAGTACAGGTGTGATATGATAGTACTGCGGCACGCGCGACGGGAACCGCTTCCTCATCTCGGGCGGGTCGGACCAGCGCCTGCGGCTGTGGGACCTGCAGCACCCGGAGGACTCGCACGTGCTGCTCAGCGCGCCGCACGACCAGCTCAACGCGCTCAAGTACAGGTGTGATATGATAGTACTGCGGCACGCGCGACGGGAACCGCTTCCTCATCTCGGGCGGGTCGGACCAGCGCCTGCGGCTGTGGGACCTGCAGCACCCGGAGGACTCGCACGTGCTGCTCAGCGCGCCGCACGACCAGCTCAACGCGCTCAAGTACAGGTGTGATATGATAGTACTGCGGCACGCGCGACGGGAACCGCTTCCTCATCTCGGGCGGGTCGGACCAGCGCCTGCGGCTGTGGGACCTGCAGCACCCGGAGGACTCGCACGTGCTGCTCAGCGCGCCGCACGACCAGCTCAACGCGCTCAAGTACAGGTGTGATATGATAGTACTGCGGCACGCGCGACGGGAACCGCTTCCTCATCTCGGGCGGGTCGGACCAGCGCCTGCGGCTGTGGGACCTGCAGCACCCGGAGGACTCGCACGTGCTGCTCAGCGCGCCGCACGACCAGCTCAACGCGCTCAAGTACAGGTGTGATATGATAGTACTGCGGCACGCGCGACGGGAACCGCTTCCTCATCTCGGGCGGGTCGGACCAGCGCCTGCGGCTGTGGGACCTGCAGCACCCGGAGGACTCGCACGTGCTGCTCAGCGCGCCGCACGACCAGCTCAACGCGCTCAAGTACAGGTGTGATATGATAGTACTGCGGCACGCGCGACGGGAACCGCTTCCTCATCTCGGGCGGGTCGGACCAGCGCCTGCGGCTGTGGGACCTGCAGCACCCGGAGGACTCGCACGTGCTGCTCAGCGCGCCGCACGACCAGCTCAACGCGCTCAAGTACAGGTGTGATATGATAGTACTGCGGCACGCGCGACGGGAACCGCTTCCTCATCTCGGGCGGGTCGGACCAGCGCCTGCGGCTGTGGGACCTGCAGCACCCGGAGGACTCGCACGTGCTGCTCAGCGCGCCGCACGACCAGCTCAACGCGCTCAAGTACAGGTGTGATATGATAGTACTGCGGCACGCGCGACGGGAACCGCTTCCTCATCTCGGGCGGGTCGGACCAGCGCCTGCGGCTGTGGGACCTGCAGCACCCGGAGGACTCGCACGTGCTGCTCAGCGCGCCGCACGACCAGCTCAACGCGCTCAAGTACAGGTGTGATATGATAGTACTGCGGCACGCGCGACGGGAACCGCTTCCTCATCTCGGGCGGGTCGGACCAGCGCCTGCGGCTGTGGGACCTGCAGCACCCGGAGGACTCGCACGTGCTGCTCAGCGCGCCGCACGACCAGCTCAACGCGCTCAAGTACAGGTGTGATATGATAGTACTGCGGCACGCGCGACGGGAACCGCTTCCTCATCTCGGGCGGGTCGGACCAGCGCCTGCGGCTGTGGGACCTGCAGCACCCGGAGGACTCGCACGTGCTGCTCAGCGCGCCGCACGACCAGCTCAACGCGCTCAAGTACAGGTGTGATATGATAGTACTGCGGCACGCGCGACGGGAACCGCTTCCTCATCTCGGGCGGGTCGGACCAGCGCCTGCGGCTGTGGGACCTGCAGCACCCGGAGGACTCGCACGTGCTGCTCAGCGCGCCGCACGACCAGCTCAACGCGCTCAAGTACAGGTGTGATATGATAGTACTGCGGCACGCGCGACGGGAACCGCTTCCTCATCTCGGGCGGGTCGGACCAGCGCCTGCGGCTGTGGGACCTGCAGCACCCGGAGGACTCGCACGTGCTGCTCAGCGCGCCGCACGACCAGCTCAACGCGCTCAAGTACAGGTGTGATATGATAGTACTGCGGCACGCGCGACGGGAACCGCTTCCTCATCTCGGGCGGGTCGGACCAGCGCCTGCGGCTGTGGGACCTGCAGCACCCGGAGGACTCGCACGTGCTGCTCAGCGCGCCGCACGACCAGCTCAACGCGCTCAAGTACAGGTGTGATATGATAGTACTGCGGCACGCGCGACGGGAACCGCTTCCTCATCTCGGGCGGGTCGGACCAGCGCCTGCGGCTGTGGGACCTGCAGCACCCGGAGGACTCGCACGTGCTGCTCAGCGCGCCGCACGACCAGCTCAACGCGCTCAAGTACAGGTGTGATATGATAGTACTGCGGCACGCGCGACGGGAACCGCTTCCTCATCTCGGGCGGGTCGGACCAGCGCCTGCGGCTGTGGGACCTGCAGCACCCGGAGGACTCGCACGTGCTGCTCAGCGCGCCGCACGACCAGCTCAACCCGCTCAAGTACAGGTGTGCTGTCCCTCCAGGTCAACGGGAAACTCCAGCTGTTGTGATCTCTGCAGCAGTTTCTGGCTTTACTGCAGACTCGGTCCTGTTTCCCTACTTTACTACTCCGCAGGCTTGACTGTTGGCTACATACTTGTACTTAGTCACCTTGAGGATTTTTAAATATTGAGGATTCTTAAATTAAATTATGTCATTATAGTAAGCACACCACACCTAAAATAATCAGGGCACAAAATTTGAGACGTGACCATTCCACAAAGATTTACATCATCGCTTTGTGTTGACAGGAGCCGCATAGTGGACGGCACGA
Source organism: Coenonympha glycerion (assembly GCA_963855885.1). NCBI lineage: Eukaryota > Metazoa > Arthropoda > Insecta > Lepidoptera > Nymphalidae > Coenonympha > Coenonympha glycerion. The sequence goes on from OY979631.1 coordinate 4,634,975, forward strand.
CCGTAATCCAAGAGGTGTGCAAGTCCAACCCGCCAGCGGCGCCCTCTCTGCAGGAGGACAACGTGTACCGCTCCGTGGAGTCCCGGAGCTTCTACCACACCGCGCCCATCACCGACATCACGCTCGTGGAGGCCAGCAAGTGCTACCTGGTCAGCTCCTCTGCTGATGGGGTCATCAATGTGTGGAAGTAGTGCTCGCGAGAACAAGCACTGGCGAATGAGTTCTGTAAATATTGACTGATCAGATGTACCCCTGGAATCTGGAAGTTTGGACTTCGGTAACCACTGATGTCAGCTGCGAGAGAGAGTATCTGTAGACTACTAGACTACTATACTAGTCTTGCTAGAGTACCTGTGGTATTTAGATTGAATACTCTCCAAAATGGCGTCTGTGATTTAAAGTTTGATTGCCCTTTTTAAATTGTTTAATATCTGGGTGACCGACCTTTGCTCGGTATTTTCTAAAAACTAATCCCAGCTAGATCGATTTATCGCCCCTGAAACCCCCTGTTAATACAAATCAAATCTAAACGACAATGACCATGGATGTAATGATTCCTGTATCAAGCTAAATCAAACCCAAACTTTTTTTTTTATAGAATACGGTCTCCACATTAACTCCTACTGATTACGCACCGCGCCTGTGCACGATGAATCAGCGGGCAACTGCCGGGCCCATCAGAGCAGGCCAGCGGATTCCCACAGGCAGCGGCGGTGGCGGGTCGAAAAAGGCCCGCCAAAAAATTTTATAGGCGATTTGCACTGGGTTTTATCCCGCGGCACAGAGTGACTTACTACTAGGTACTTACCGGCGCAGGAGACAGCCAGCACGTGGAATCCGGGGAGTGTGTTCGTGTATGATGAATGTAGTGTGTGGTGTCTGCGGTGTTAAATGTAAAGGAACACACTCGCCCTCCTCTGAAGGGTCTTTCGCGGCGGCGGCACGAATTCGCGGGTAGCGAAGCGAGTCCGCGGCGGCGTGGTATCAAGATGGCGCGTGAGCACAAAAAACAGTGCTCCGGACAGTCAAATGGGCCCGCGGCGTTAGAAGGACGCGGCGGACAACACGACACACGAAGGAGCGCAATAAATAGGGCTCGTAAAAACTAAACGACACGGCGTGGCCGGCAAAACTTCACGCGGGCGACGCGGCACTAACAATCGACCGACTCCGTCGAGGTTTTACCAAGGACTGTTCAAGCGCGTCGCCGAAAACGGGGAGGCGCGATGCGCGGGGGCAGGCGATAGCCGGCCGTCGCGATACGGCCTAGCGTAAACCGGAGTGCTAGCGTAAAGCGCAAACACCCCCGCCAGTGGACCCATGAATTTGGAGTCCACTAACAATTGGGCAACCGGGATAAGGAAGAGACGGCTCGCTGCAAAACCGAATCTCCGACCATTACCTCGGCAACTCTGGGAACCCCATCGGATCCATATATCAATTTAAGAATGCGTCCACGACGCCAGCATAAAGGCAACAAATTAGACTCCTTAACTAGGACAAGATCACCAACCTTAGGTGGGTCGGTCTTGTCTGACCACTTAACGCGCTGCTGCAAAAGATGCAAATATTCTAAATACCAACGATGCCAGAAATTTTGGGTCATCTGCTGTAGCAATTCGAAGCGAGACAACCGTGAGACCTTCACGTCCCTGAAGGGGTACTCGGGCAGGGCGTTAAGGGGTTCACCAATTAGAAAATGACCGGGGGTTAAAACTTCCAGGTCATTGGGATCGGACGATAAGGGGCAGAGTGGCCGAGAATTGAGGACAGCCTCAATCTTACAAAACACGGTAGCGAGCTCTTCAAAAGTCAAAATGGTTTCACCTATCACGCGTCGGAGATGCGTCTTTGAGACCTTAACGACGGCTTCAAAGATCCCGCCCCAGTGGGGACAAGCTGGCGGGTCAAAGGTCCAAGTTATCCCCATCTTGGACATTGCCGTGCCGATGCCTATCTTATTTTCATTCAAAAATTGGGCGACTTCCTTCAAATACCTATCGGCACCCTTATAGTTGGTCCCACAATCCGATCGGATCAGGTGCGGATAACCTCGGCGTGAAACGAAGCGGCCTAGCGTGGCTACAAAGGCTTCGGTGCTGAGGGCACTCACCAGTTCTAAGTGTACGGCCTTGGTAGCCAGGCAAACAAAAACGCAAAGGTAGGCCTTGAGGGAACGAGCATTGCGGAGGCTGGAGCTCTTGACGAAGAACGGCCCCGCAAAATCCGTCCCGACCGCCGAAAAAGGGCGCGAGGCCACGACACGGTCGGTGGGGAGGTCCCCCATAATGGGCTGCATGGTGCTGGCCTTCAGGCGGTAGCACGGAATGCACTTAAAAATGACGCTTCGGATGGAGCGTCGTCCCGATAAAATCCAAAATTCGCGCTGCAATATGGCCGAAAGGGCGTTGCAGCCAGCGTGGGCATTTTTGACGTGGTAATGCGTCACCAACAATTTTACAAAAGCGCTATTGTTCGGAAGCAGCAGGGGATGACGTGCCCCATAGGGTAAGTCAGAATTCCGGAGGCGTCCACCAACGCGTATCAATCCGGTGTCATCCAGGAAGAGGTTTAAGCGGGCGAGCGAGCCCTTCAAAGGTAAACCTCGCTTCAGTGTCTCAATAGCGGACTCAAAATGCTCCAGTTGAACCAAACGTATCCAAAAGGTCCGGGCCTCCTGTCTCTCCAGGGGCGACAAGACCGGGTTCGACATTTTGTCGCGTGGGTTCCGAGCGTTGTGGGTGAAGCGCTGAATCCAAGCCGTCACCCCAATCAATTTATCAAGGGAACTGTAGCGTTCCTGAAGATAGCTCAGCGAATTGGCTGGCTTATCTTCAACAACTCCGACTCGCAAGCCAGGTAACACATCGGGCTCGGAGAACCTACTCTGAGGCCAGGCGGACTCATTCCGAGTCAGCCAGTCAGGGCCCCACCAAAGAGAGTGGTTGACAAGGTCGGAAGCTTCACATCCGCGGGAAGCACAATCTGCAGGGTTCAGGTCCCCTGGCACATGTCTCCAGGTCAACGGGGTTTCCGAATTCTGGATTTGGGAAACCCGGTTGGCAACAAAGACTTCCAAGTTGTGGGGAGCGGCTCGCAACCAACAAAGGACAATTTCGCTGTCCGACCAGGCGTACACGTCCGTCAGGTCCACGATCGATAGGAGGGACGTACGCACATGGTTGAGAAGGCGCACCAAAAGAGCGGCTCCAGACAACTCCAATTTGGGTATCGTCAAGCGTGACCGAATTGGGGCCACTTTACTTTTCGCCAAGACAAGGTGGGTTGCGACCTCGCCGGTGTCACTGACAGTTCGCAAATAGACCACGGCTGCGTACCCTTTTTCGGACGCATCACAAAAGCCGTGGAGACTGGCGTGGCACCTTCCGGGCGGTAGGAAGCAACGAGGCATCGAAATCCGATTAACATTCGGAAGTGAGGCCACAAGGGAGAGCCACTCCTGTAGCCTGAGACCCTAACCTTCCTGAGGCAGTCGACAAAAGTATGGTCTGGCATACTGACTGCTGTAGACCCAAAGTCTCAGGGGAGGTGGCTAGGTGGCAGCTAGGGTGGCGGACACCTAGCGCGACGTGCCTTCACCAGCGGGAGCCCACTGACGGGGGTACTCCGGCTGGGGCGCTGCTAGAGAGGGGGAGGGTACCCAACGTGGGGACCATCCGGCATAACCAACCCGGGGTCGCACCATGCGGCTAGCATCCGGGGCGTGGTAGGGAGCGCCTCGACCTAGCACGGGTGGATGGCGCTCCAGTTGCGTCCACACATGGAGGGGAGGCAAAAACCTAGACGGTTCGACGCTCATTTGAGCGCCCGTCAGACACCCGTCATAAAAATGCGAGGGGGGTGTGACCCTCCCCTGGGGGGGGTGTGACCCCCCCTGGGGGGGTGAAGCCCCACCGCCCCTAGGGCGCTGGTAATCAGCAGGGGACCGTTCACCCATTTGGGGCCGCACCATGCGGCTAACGTCCGGCACCCGGTAGGGATCGCCTCGACCTATGGTGGGAGGATGGCGCTCCAGTCGCGGCCACTCGTGTAGTGGCGGCGAGAACCGACGCGGGACGACGCCCAATGGGGCGGACGCGATATCCCCGTCGTGATGACGCGAGGGGTATGAAACCCTCCTCCGGGGGGCGGAACCCCTACCTCCACTAGGAGGTTGGTGGTCCACCGGAGAACGCCTAACGGGGCTGGCCGGGTGGCCAGGACTAGCGCCCCCGCCCATGGGGGGGGTGCGCGATCGAGCGCCCCCGCCCATGGGGGGGGTGCGCGACCCAACGTCCCGGCGACCGGAACCACTCCGGTTAGCGCACAAGAGGGCCGAATGGGCACCGCCGCAATGTGGGCAGGGCCGCTGGCGCGGGCAGTCTCTTACGAGATGCTGGCCCAGGCACGAGAAGCACCACTGGCGTGTCGACACGTATTCTCTCCGGGCCGCAACCGGTTTGGCCAGGAAGTGCGGACACGAGGAGACCTGGTGGCCGGGGTGCCGACAATAGGCACAGGGGGGAGCTTCGTTGCCACGGCCCCGCTGTACTGTGACACCCGGCGACCTTCTCTGGCGTCGGCTCCACGGCCTCGCCGGTTGGGGCCGGTCCCCGCCGAAGGGCCAGTCCTTGCCCCACCCCCTCGGACATGCTCGGACCTCCCAGGGGCCACTCGAGGGCCGGTAACTCCAGAGTTATCGGCCTGGAGGCACTCCTGCTCCAAAAACTTCAGGAGGTCGGAGAAAGGGGGCAGGTAGGTTGCACCGTCCCCTCCGAAGCGCTGCTCGAAGCGGAGCTTAAGCTCCGACGGCAGGCGGGAGAGCACTATGTGCAACAACAAGAAGGACCACTGGTCGACGGGGAGATCCAATCGACGGAGAGCATTGGTGGCCACAATGCAAGGGTTTAGCAAGGCCTCTCTGAGGCCGGCCACCCCGGTGACGGCGGGCAAGGCGAGTAGCTGGGCTACATGTGCGTCGGCCAACCGGCGCACATTTTCATAGCGCCTGGCCAGCAATTCCCGAGCCGTGTGGTAGCTCTCCTCCGAGAGGTCGAGGTGTCGCACCACGTCCAGGGCCTCGCCCTGTAGCGAGGACAGTAAGTATGTCAGCTTCTGGGTGGGGGACAGGTCCTTCCTGGCGTGGACCAGACTGTCGAATAACGCCAGGAAGCCCATCCACTCTTGAAGCTGCCCACCGAATTTGGGCAGCTCGATCGTGGGCAGTTTCCCGAGTAATGCCGGCTGTGTGGGCGGTCGGCTGGGGGAGTCTCTAAAAGCGCCACTTCGACGCCTTTCATCAGCGGCGGTCCGGATCCCATGGGCGGCCTCCACCACCGAGTCCATCAGTTCGAAGAACTGGTCGTAATCGGCCTGAGCCGTCCTCAGTACCTCCTGTTCGGGACCGAGGGTGAGCAGGTCTTGAAAGGCCTGCTCCACGGAGGCCTGCCGAGTCCGCACCTGGTCCGCTCGGTGTAATAGGGCGGCGGTTCTATCTTCGCGGCCTATCAAACCCGCGGCGGACGTCGCCCAGCGAAGCTCAGACTGTATCTGTACAGCTAGCTTTTTTATGTTCGCGGACATTCTAACAAATTAAATGTAAACAAAATGTAAAAATAAAGTAATAATAAATTGAAAAGGCGGCCGGCAAGTCGGCGGGCGGCGCGAGTGCAAGCAATAATAAAATTAAAGCAATAGTAAACAAGTCGTATCGCGGTCGCGGTCGTACCGTAGTCGCAATGAACAAAGCGGCGCGACCGTAGTAGGTACGCGTGTTAAATTACGGCGAGCGGGCGGTACCGGCACGCAAGCAAAACTTAAAATAAAAATTAAACTTATAATTATAATAAGCGGAACGCGGCCGAAACGCGGCGTTGACGCAGCGGAACTGGCGGCGATTGCGGAATTTCCGCTAACAGCGCGGCGAACGACACGGCGCGTGGCGGAAAGCGGGATTTATGCCAGCGGCGCAGAAAATAAACGGCGCGGCGGGCAAAACCAGCGCAAAACGCAAAGCGAGGTGTAGACAAACCACGCTCACTGCTACCAATAATGATTACGCACCGCGCCTGTGCACGATGAATCAGCGGGCAACTGCCGGGCCCATCAGAGCAGGCCAGCGGATTCCCACAGGCAGCGGCGGTGGCGGGTCGAAAAAGGCCCGCCAAAAAATTTTATAGGCGATTTGCACTGGGTTTTATCCCGCGGCACAGAGTGACTTACTACTAGGTACTTACCGGCGCAGGAGACAGCCAGCACGTGGAATCCGGGGAGTGTGTTCGTGTATGATGAATGTAGTGTGTGGTGTCTGCGGTGTTAAATGTAAAGGAACACACTCGCCCTCCTCTGAAGGGTCTTTCGCGGCGGCGGCACGAATTCGCGGGTAGCGAAGCGAGTCCGCGGCGGCGTGGTATCAAGATGGCGCGTGAGCACAAAAAACAGTGCTCCGGACAGTCAAATGGGCCCGCGGCGTTAGAAGGACGCGGCGGACAACACGACACACGAAGGAGCGCAATAAATAGGGCTCGTAAAAACTAAACGACACGGCGTGGCCGGCAAAACTTCACGCGGGCGACGCGGCACTAACAATCGACCGACTCCGTCGAGGTTTTACCAAGGACTGTTCAAGCGCGTCGCCGAAAACGGGGAGGCGCGATGCGCGGGGGCAGGCGATAGCCGGCCGTCGCGATACGGCCTAGCGTAAACCGGAGTGCTAGCGTAAAGCGCAAACACCTACAGTTATTATTTTTTTAATTAATATCCGGATTCTAAAGGTATAGGCAAACAAACAAGTTGTAGGTACTTCTTAGTAAAATCAGTATGACACGAATTATGTGAATCGAAAAGAAAGTCACTTTTTGTATGCAAAATAAATTCCGGGTAATAAAAACAAATTCTTAGTCCCAATGGTTTTTAAAAAAGACTATTTTATTTTCCTGGACTATTTTGGTTTCGGTTCATGAGAAAACTTGATACCACCTTTGGTCATTCTCCTTTCATGAAAATTGCAGCTGAAATGAAATTACTGTATAAAACTTTTGACAACTCCAATTTTGGTTGTCATAAATGTACTAATTACAATGTTTATGTATATAGAATGTACATAATATTATGTATTATAAAGTGCAATAAATAAATTATTTTAAACTTTTTTTATTTGTCCTCCTACACATACCTACTGATGAACCCTGTACTAGTAAGACCAGATCAGGGCTCTCCATTCGCCAACCTGTAGGGTTTTACAGTACAGATGTTTCTTTGTACGGGTTGCCAATTCAGGGACCTTCACGACTCCACGATTTACCGACAATCCTAACGTATAGTGTAAGTGAAAACTAGCACTTATGGCTTTAGGTGTTCCTTGAAAAGATTATGACCATGGATGTATAGAATATCGTACCAAGCCCATTCTAACCCAAACTTTATTATTATAGTTAATAAATAAGTTGTAGTTTTCAATGAAATAGAAAAGAAAGTAACTTTTTGTATGCAAAATTAAATTCCAGATATGAAAAATTCCTAGTGCCAATGTTTCTGAAATAACACTTATTTAATTTTCCTGGAATATTTTTGTTTTGGTTCATGACAAAACTTTATACCACCTTCGATCATTCTTCTTTAGCGATTGTCGGTGAAAACGAGCATAACTCCACAACATTTATAAATAATAATATCAGTGCAACTACTTGAGCTATCTGTGAACTACAAGCTATGTGCCCATTGGTAAAATTAGTTGAGTTTGATTTTAATTGACAAAGATTAATAAAACTAAACTAAGTTTTTAAAATAATTTTATTTCTTAAACGGAAATTCAAATTAAAAATAATATATAACATATTTATAGAAACAAAAAATCACAAAATCATGTCACTTATTTCATAATGTACTTACTTAATAATAGTAGTAAAATTTTACTTTAATTTCTTGTCATAATTTTTTGGTTTGTACAATATTATTAAATAAAATGCATTCTAAATGTTCTGTTACTGACTTTGGGTTTTAAAATAGTATAGGAAATGACGTAATAGCAGAGATCATTTTAAAACGCTAAGTGCAAAAGTTTGCTCGTACAGAACTGGTTTGTGGAAATGAAGCTTTATGTACCCTGTGAGGCATGAGATGGCCGAGTGGTCATCTCATGCCACTGTTAATGACCCTTTCTCACACTGTTACATACAAACAAGAAGGATATTCGGCTAAATAGTTCAACTTTTAAGGAACACTTGATTGGTCATAGGGGTTTTAGAGGATCTCCAATCACGTGCAATGAGTAAGCCTGTGTAAGCTTTAACATAATACACTATTATACTACATTTTCATATTGCTCTATTATAAACTAGGTTAGAAATAATCACTCATTAAAAACATTCTTATCCAACAAGAAAATCAAGTTACAAGCATTTGAATTATTCTTGTCCCTTTCTAGTGAAAAACTTTGTATGTTACCACGAGTTACTACAGCATGAGTGATAGTGACGTCACTATCCGATATAGCTATCTCTGTCTAGTTGGGATTATTGAATTGCTTATAACTCTTTCGTTTTTGCTCAATTTCATTTGATTTTTCAGATTTTGTTTATATTGAATATTGTTCCAAAAATGTTAAATATATCTATATTTTGATTTGAGTAAAATACCCTATTGAGTTTTTGTACAACCTAAAACAACTATTACACAAACATACAAGGCAGTCCTGCACTCAGTACACTTATGTTATTGTTTATGATTTGCTGCTACTGCCTTTATCATCGTCTGGCACATCTGCGAGTAGTTTCTCCAGATCTATACCATCGATCTTTAGATTACTGTCGGGTTTCGCTGCAAAGTCCATGAACAGCTTCTTGAGAAATTCCAGATCCTTAGTCAACGATTTCACTTTCTCCTCAAGAGCTTGATTTTCCGCCTTCAATTTGTTGACTCTTGTGAATGTCTCCTGCGTTCTTTGTTTGGATTTGAACCTACTCTTTTTGACTGCCTGTAACAAATAAAAGCAGTTAATTAACTTGGCTAAGTTTATGAAGGTTTCTCAGTGGCAGTAATATAAAATGTAAAAAAAGAAATAGTATTTATTCAGCCAAAAAACTTAAGTGTAACTAAATATTATACAAAAAAAACTCAATACACAAGGTGGGCCATAGACCTTAGGGAACCAAGGAGATTTTGCTCCTTGGTTCCCTGAGGTCTATGGCAATTTATCAATAATAAATCCCCTTGATTCCCCCGAGATCCAAATGTAAATTAATGCAATATATAAATGATCATTAAAATTTGAGTGAGTACCTGAATAATATATTTGAGTTTATATTTTATACATTATTAAATACAAGGCTTAACTTTGGTAATGTACATAAGCAGGTTTGGTATTGTGAATTGAATTTAAGTGAATTGTCCATGAAAAGAATATGATGGGCCAAAAATATATAAGGGCATGCTCGCCAATATCATACAGAGCCACTTGCTCTAAATGATATACATCCTAAATCTCTGTTTACATTTTACTCAGACATTTTTAGTTATGCCATTGAAAAATTATCAGACAATAAGTGAACACACATATCCAAGCATGTGCTCTCCAACTTAGATTTTTTGTCAGGCACCGACCTTGTGGTTCTTAACAAAATAGATTATAAAATACAACAATAAGTATACTAAAGACTTCCATCAATTTTGACAAAAACATGCATCCTGATACTTGGCTTCTTAACAGAACTGTCAAAAATTTTGAATGGATTTGAATAAATATATATATTTTTTTTACGCTATACAAGTTAGTACTTGACCGCGATCTCACCTGATGGTAAGTGATGATGCAGTCGAAGATGTTAACGTACTAACTTGGAACCGTACCGTAACGCTAAATCGCTTGGCGGTACGTCTTTGCTGGTAGGGTGGTAACTAGCCACGGCCAAAGCCTCCCACCAGACCAGACCTGAGCCAATTAAAAAATAATAAAATTCCAAAGTGGCCCGTGGCGGGAATCGAACCTGCGACCTCCCACTCGAATCCGAGCGTGCATCCTCTGCGCCACGGAGGTCGTCTTTTTAATTCACTCAAGAAGTGTGAAGTGGCACCTTTAGTAAAATCCGTCCATTGTCTCGCGTCTAACTACTTAATTACTTACTTCATTATTACGATCTCGTTTTCGCCTGTAATCGTCATCTTCGTCGTCAGCGTCGCTGACTCCTCGCCTCCCGCGCTTTTCAGGCGGCATCTCCCAAGAGTCCTCTAATATCATCAAAGATATTTATAAACACACCGTTCGTATACGCGCTCAAAATCCTTCCTGAACTGATAAGCCAAATTTTAACGCACGACAGAGAGCAGACGCAATTTATTTACAGACGTTGTAGGACCGCTTTTAATTTTTTGCGATAATAATATTATGACGCAATTGATATTAATTGTAATTATTATACATAATTGCACAATAGTTTATGTTCGCCCAATCGCCCTTCACTGGTGTTTGTTTTCTAACCACGTACTGGATATGAAGTTTGTATGTGACACTAGAATTTCTTCATTTTTGTCCTTATACCATATTTTGGTGGTAATCAGAGAGTTAATTTTATCAATTATTAATTAGGACTTTGTTTATTTCACCATCTTGAATTTTATTTTACCGATTACAAAGAGTATATAATCACTACGTTTTAACCGATTACTTCTTCTGCTTCTGAAGCCGCATTTAGACCAAACGAATGTTCGCCCGTTCTACCCCCACTCTACTAAATTCTTTTGGTGTAAACAGACGGTAGAGCATTCTTGGAAATTTCGCTCGCTTCATCTAAACGGCACTAGAGCGCGCGAACAGTTGCTCTAGAGCATTATTGCGCGTTCGGCCCCGGATTGGTCTCGAAATCCCATTTACACCAGACGAATGTATCGCTCTTTCTATCCCCACTCTACTTTCTTTCAGTTTTCGCAAAAAACTGACGATCATTCCTAGAATGCTCTTTCGCTTGGTGTAAATGGCTATAAAACGTCGATCAGTTGTTCTAGACCGTTTTTTGTGTTCTGGCGCGCTCGCTCCCCGGAGCGGTCTCTTCAAAGCGTTCTTGTGTTCTACCATAGAGATTGAACCATAGAGAGTATATGTGTTCTGACTTCTGTGGATTGAACCTAGTTTTGTGGATACTTGGTGGATACAAATAAAAACAGTTCTTAATTCAATACATTTAATTTATTACATTTAAACAGTTCTCTTCAGTTCAGAATTTATTTATTTCATAGATATGTCACAGGAAATGTATGAAATCAGGAATTTTATACAATTCCTAGGAAATCTATAAAATTTCGGTATTTATTTAGGAAATGTGTTTGTTCAATGTTTATTGCTTGATGTTAAAGTTCTTCTTTCACTCATTTCCTAAATAAGGCAGGAATTGTGTACAATTCCTGGTTTTCACACATTTCCAGTAACAGATATACAAAGTATAGTTAACTTTATTTTTTTAAAGATATTTTACTCTGTGATTGAACTTAGAAGTTGAATTTATTTTTAACGATTTATCTTAAAGACATATTGTATTATGTAATTATAATATCATTACGTTATTTATATATTGGGTATTAAAGATATTGTGCTGTGATTACACAATTACATAATTGTAGGAAAATTAAAATTGTTTTTATCATGTATAATAGTGTTTTTATTTTAAAATCAGTCAAAAAGAAGATATTAGTCAATAAAAATAGAACAGAATACAATTTTTATTTTCAAAATACACATATGTCCGTACAGCGATATTATATCAGCAGATATATAGTCAGCTAGTGTAAAGTATTTTATTTTACACTAGCTGACCCGGCGAACTTCGTTCCGCCTACTTAGCTAATTTCAAACAGCGCCATCTGTTGATTATCCAGAGCTAAGTTTGATATTGGACAAATAATTATTTTTCTAAAATAAAAGAATTAAGTTTTCAAAAATAAACGTAGCCTAACTGTGTAGCCTAAGCCTACAAAAGCTTAAGTCTAAGGTCATCTCGTACAAAATATTCAACGTGTTGAATAGTACATTTAGCGAGGAAGGCTAAACTAAAACTAGGATAAACGTCACGCTATGACCAATAGTAATAATTTATATGGCAAAACAACGGTTGCCAGGTCAGCTTTCTAAAATAAACGTAACCTAAGTTACTCCTTATTACATCAGCTACCCGCCAAAAAGTTCCAGCCAATCCAGCCATTTCAAGAGTTTATATGGCAAAACAACGGTTGCCAGGTCAACTTTCTAAAATAAACGTAGCCTAAGTTACTCCTTAGTACAAAAAAAGTCCCGTCAAAATCGGTCCAGCCGTTTCAGAGATTAGCTGGAACAAACAGACAGACAGACAAAAATTGTTATTTTGGTGTATGTACCGTATTTATATTCAGATACATGTAGTAAAAGACGGTTATTTCAATATTACAAACAGACACTTCAATTTTATTATAATGTATAGATTAAATTCTTGGTACATTAATTATTTAGTTGCATAATGGGGGTATTATGTAGAGTTTCATACACTTATTTATCTACACTCATATTGACTTAAATTCGAAAGCATAAAATTTTGGTTAAGTATATTTGTAGTAAACCTTTGACTTAGTAGGTAAAAGATTATTTCTGTTAATTTTAAAATATTCTGCTAGACATGATGAAGCCTTAGTAGCACAGGGAAGTAGTGCTTCATGGTGCTTCATGCTTCGCCAGACGGTGTTCGCTAAATAAAAAAGTACTCAGTGTTCCCTAATCACAAAGCTCGGAGTCGGTATGTCCGACGACATTTTAGCTGCTAGTGCGGCATTTATTATTTTGTCTCACAAAAAGAAAAGAAAGAAGAGACGTTGGTGGGTGACAAATTTAATGAAAAGAAGGTTAATGGATAATGTAGGCGCAACAATGAGGGATATGCAAGTACAAGAGCACAGTGGCCAATTCCAAAGCTTTTGTAGAATGGCCTCAGAGGACTTTGACCATTTATTATCCCTGATCGGTGATAAAATTCGAAAGTCTAACACGAATTATAGAAACTCTATACCTGCATATGACAGGCTAGCAGTAACTCTACGATATTTGGCAACCGGAGATTCGTACGCAAGTCTCATGTATTTTTCAAAAATGTCAAAATCGACTATTTGTAATACCATATCTGAAGTATGTGCTGCAATAAATGAATCATTGCATGACTATGCCAAGGTAAGTAAACAGAATAAATTATTCTCACTAGGTACGTAAATATTTTTTACGTACCTAGTGAGGCGTACGCGTGTGTGTAGCGAGGAGGGCGCGTGTTTGCGCGGGCCACATGTGGCCCGCGCACACACGCGCCCTACTAGTTGGATATATATCTCAAACTCAGCTTGATATATTATATCCTTGAACCCTGACATGTTCATCCATCAATGCCTCTTTTGCTGGCCACTGCAGTAATGTACTATTATTATTATTATTATAGAAGTCTGAATAAAGTACGTCAATATGTGACACATTTTGGTTTCATAATTTGAACTTTAGGCAATGAGTGTAGATAAAAAGTTATGCAATATTGTTTTGCCATGGCAAAATATCAATGGTATTAAAATATTCTACAAATTCATGCCTTATGTTTTCGCATCGTAATGCATGTCTTCGTCCAGTGTTGGGTAATGGGAGAAATGATGTAATCTGGTCCATGTTTCTCCACTGGCCTGAAGTAACGACACCATTATCAATGCTGTCCATCATGCCTGGTGAATTATAGAGCCTCCTTGATGCTTTTCTTTTCATTAAATAATTGTGTAAATGAACGCAGGCCATAATGATAACCGAAGCTTTATCTGGTTGCAATAACATAAGGTTTTCGCAATACACGAAAAACTGCTGAAAGTATACCAAACGCATTTTCCACTATTCGTCTTCCTCTTGACAAACGATAATTATAAATTCGTTTTTCAGACCCTTTGGCATGAGTGCCAGGATATGGCTTCATTATGTGACTTTGTAGTGGAAATGCATCATCTGCTATAAATACAAATGGCACTTTCTGTTGTCTTTGTGGAAGGCTTTGATCTTGAGGCAAATTTAATTCATCATTTTGAAGTTTCTGATAAAAATTAGTGTTTTTGAAAACTCCGCCATCTGAAATTCTCCCCTGACAACCAACATCAGCAAATATAAAGTTATAGTTGGCATCTACTATGGCCATTAATACCACACTAAATGTGGATTTATAATTGTAAAAGTCGCTTCCGCTTTTAATAGGTGCTTGTATGATGCAGTGCTTTCCATCTATAGCACCAACACAATTAGGAAAATTCCACTTCTCATTAAATTCCTTAGCAATTGCTAGCCATTCATCTTCTGTTGATGGTGTCTGAAATTAATAAAAACTTTACTTTAGGGTGCATATTATGCAGAAGCTGCTCTTTAAGGCTGATGAATGAGTGAATTATGGAGCTGCGGCAATATCCTAATGGCCCACAGTCTCACTCAACATAATATCCCAAACCCACAGACAGTAAAATCAGGCAACATGTCAACACAATCACAACCTTTAACTCCCCTGAGCAACGATTTAAATTGTTGCTCCTGAGAGTACTTACTACTTTCTGGCCGCACCATAGTACCAAAAATTCTAAACCTGAAGAATTTTATGTAGCTTCTACGCCTTCTACCTTATTTTAAGAGATACCTAACATTATGAATCAAAGACAAGGAACAAGAGCAATATCATGTTGAAAAATATTTACGTACCTAGTGAGAATAATTTATTCTGTTTACTTACCTTGGCATAGTCATGCAATGATTCATTTATTGCAGCACATACTTCAGATATGGTATTACAAATAGTCGATTTTGACATTTTTGAAAAATACATGAGACTTGCGTACGAATCTCCGGTTGCCAAATATCGTAGAGTTACTGCTAGCCTGTCATATGCAGGTATAGAGTTTCTATAATTCGTGTTAGACTTTCGAATTTTATCACCGATCAGGGATAATAAATGGTCAAAGTCTTCTGAGGCCATTCTACAAAAGCTTTGGAATTGGCCACTGTGCTCTTGTACTTGCATATCCCTCATTGTTGCGCCTACATTATCCATTAACCTTCTTTTCATTAAATTTGTCACCCACCAACGTCTCTTCTTTCTTTTCTTTTTGTGAGACAAAATAATAAATGCCGCACTAGCAGCTAAAATGTCGTCGGACATACCGACTCCGAGCTTTGTGATTAGGGAACACTGAGTAGGTACTTTTTTATTTAGCGAACACCGTCTGGCGAAGCATGAAGCACTACTACCCTGTGCTACTTTATTAAGTATTACGTAATGTTGATAGAAAATAAAATTAAAACACCTTTGATTGACTTGACTCAAAACAATCAAAAGCAAATAACCAAAGAATATAAATACTCGCAAATAACTTTTGTTTGTGGTCTGTGCAAATAACTATAGTAGGTATCAAATGAGCATTGGAGCATTCTTGCCGCTGTTCGTTGCGCGTTCGGGCTAAATATTCGGCTGGTCTAAACATCTACGCAAGCATTCTTGATGTGACATTCTTGCTCGTTGTTTTTTTGGTGTAAACGCTTCGTTTATACCAAAAGATCAAGAAAGAATGCTCTTGCTCTGGTTCTAACTCGTTGTTCGCTTGGTCTAAATGCGCCTTTAGTTCTGACCAATAGTGTTCTGTGGTTCTGACTTAAATTGTCACTTGTCAATTTTTTTTATTTTATTATCTGGCTTTATGGCTCTGGGTTCCAGCCCTCAACTTGTCACTTGTCCACAGAGTAGTAGTCTATACGTCTATACCCAACCTTTGATCCCTATGACACTTCGTGTTAGTGATGGGTCGTGTCTTTGGTCGTGTCGATCATTTTTTTAGACAAAGGCGTGGCTTGCATTCAGCCACGTTGGTAAACATGATTTAAAAAATATTATAATGTGCATTTTTAATCTCCATTAAGTTGTTGTTGTATTAATTTAAGATTTTTGGCATAGATTAAGTAGGTAAGTAAAATGAAAGTTTCCAACCTTGTTATTTTCTAATAATGTTTAACCCGGTAAACACGTTTTTGCTATATAAGTATATATTTTATCATGAAAATGAATGTTCCCCATTCATTTACTTTGTCTGAAAAATTTTTGTTATTGTAGGTTATAATATTATAGGATATTTTTAGATATAGCCACACTATCTAATCGGCGACGACGCAACGCTTTACGACTTTTGTAACACCCTGTGTATGTAAATAAATAATTGTTAAGGTGTTGCGGCCCTACCAGCCCGCGAAATTCAAATTTTATTTCGTTTTTCGCAAATATTAGACTAACTAAACAATTTAGATTTATGGAAATGCATTTTGCGGGCCTACTTTTCATGCATCTACATGTTTTTAATAGAAACTTTGCTCGAAAGTTCCCACTCAGCTCATATTGGTTCCCGAAAGATAACTTTTTGCAGTTTCCCAGATTTCGAGCTATCGGGAACCAATATGAAGTAAATGAGTATTGTTGAGCAAAGTTTTTATTAAAAACATGTAGATGCATAAATTCTGTGCTCGCAAAACACATTGCCA
This sequence comes from Coenonympha glycerion, assembly GCA_963855885.1. Lineage (NCBI taxonomy): Eukaryota > Metazoa > Arthropoda > Insecta > Lepidoptera > Nymphalidae > Coenonympha > Coenonympha glycerion. Next base: position 4,651,515 of record OY979631.1, read on the forward strand.
TTAACCTTCGATGTATAATTAGCTCACTATGAGCAAAAAACTAAATAAAATTTGAATTTTCGCGCCCGGATGTTACCCATTGCCCTTAAACAGATTTTGTTTCATTTAGTTTTGTCCTAAGTATAGCTGTTATTTTTGAATTTTCTTGGGTATAATATTATAGTCATGTGTGTATGTATGAATGGTATGATCGTAATATTCTGTTCCATTCCATAATATATGTACTAAAGTGTGAGTATCAAAAAAAATTGTGCACTCGTTTCTATTACCGACATTTTTTTATCGACACTTGCCGCCCTAGTCGATAAACGTCACACGACGTAAGTTTTGCAGGACGTAAACATAAATTCAGATTGAGATAACTTCTTGTAAATGTTAAGAATTGTTAAAAATATCAACGGAATATCATAACTTATGGTATAAAGATACGTAAAATTTATAAATGGCATTTTTAGACGCCCCCGATATGATCCCTATTTAATGGTGACGGCACTACAATGTTATATGGTGACATTAGCTGTTAGTGTCATAGGGATCAAGGTTCGCCGCGCCGAGTTTATAATACCCAACCCACTGATGTCCATAGAGTGTATAGAATATACTCTGGATAACTGTTATTTTCGCCATTTTGGCGTTGATTGTTGCGTAACCTGGCGCGAGTGTCTATGGAACTAAAATCAAATGCTTAGATCAAATGACATTCAAAACGATGGTAAACTTCCAACGAATGTCAATTTAGTACCGTGGACGCTCGGGGGAGGCGCTTCAAATCGGCACTAAAAATGAACTGTCAAACGTATGGAATCATGAATCCAGAGATACATATCAGCGACCCAACCGCGCCATCGTTGACCATTGTCCGCCATTGTATACCATTTCCCCCTTGTTTAGGCATATAACGGTGGCAGAAATAAAACACTAACTTTAGCCGTTAGCTTCTTTAATGTTCACTCTTACATGGTTGACGAGTGACTGGTGACAAAATGAAACGTCATTGTATGGTACAAATGCGCCTATTACTATTTAAAGGCAATTAGTAGCCTGGACAACATTGAAGCACTTTTGTGGAGGCGTAGGCCGGAACAACTTCCGCCGCGTTGAAATGACACATTTCAACAATTAAATTCTTCTGCAGTGGGCAATGTGCACGCCGTACGTAGCCTTCGGATCCAAGAACTTCTGATAGGTAATCCTGACACTCATTTGGTTCCAAGGAAAGTTGCGCATACGTCCAAGACGACAATCCATATACAGGGATGCGAAGGTTTAGATTCAAAACGTGTCACCAATGTGGTTGTGATTACTTCAGGCAGACACTTCTTTCGACAACGTTGACTTCAATGGTGTTTCATGCTTGTGTTCATATAATTTCCTCTTATAGTTGATTTGTTCATCAAATGTTGACGAAAGCAGCGCAGCTCAGGATCTTCCAAAGATTAAGTGTCCGGGAGTGAAGGATGTAGGTAATTAGGATATACTTATGAAACAGGACAAAAGGAAGAAATAACTATTAAAAATTGCACCGATTTGGGCAAACAAGGCTTAAATCAGTAAATTTTGTTAAATCCTAGTTTTTGAATTTCATCATTAAGTACTCGTAAGTCAGACGGCTACATACAACAATAATTACCTATAACTAATAATAACACGTCTTTAGGTGGTACTTAGCGGATTTCACAGAGAGAGAGCGAGTAGAAATGAGGAGCGTAGGTAAGTTGTTAGAAATAAAATGATAATTTGATTTGCACAAAGAGTTCGAGGTATTTTATACATGTTTGATAAGTTTTAGATTCATACGTAATCATCGAATCACATTTCATTTATTGCATGTTAAACCACTCTGATACGCTTCCTTAAAATGAGCCAGGACCACCTTATTTTAATATTTTTATATATATATAAGACATTGAGGATCTCCAAAATTAAACCACAAATTGTTTCTCTGAAATAACAAAGTTTTGTTTTATTACAAGTTTTGTTTTATTTTACAATTATCTAGTTATTATCAAGTTACGACAATTACACTTCTATCTCACCTGAAATAACAAAGAAACGACATTTAAAGTTCACTATATCTCGAGTCCTCAATCACATTCTTTCTATGAGTTTTTATTACGATAACAATGCACAAAACAATTTCAGCGTCCCTCGCCATTTTAAAATCCTCGACACAGATCACTAATCATAGGTACAGACAGCTGATACGCGAAGCGCGGCAAATTCAAATGAATGAAATGTCACTCATTTCATTACATCTCCCCCCCTAAGAGCGAAAATTCTAAGCAATATATCTGTAAAATGTACTTATAAGTCATCTTCATATTCATTATCATCTCCTTCATCTTCTTCAGCCTCTGTTATGACAGGTTGCAATTTTGTTATATGAAATAATGTTGATTCTGTTTTTCTGTTGCCTGTATCAATCCTATAAATGGAATTCGATATTTTCTCTATTATCTTGAAAGGGCCTATTTTTAATTCGTCTAATTTCTTTCTATTCAGTCTATTTCCATTTTCTACATATACACTGTCTCCTACATTAAATTCTTGCATTTTTCTATTTCTATCAAATATTTTCTTGTTATACTCATGAGATTTTATTGTATTCTCTAATGCCAATCTTCTATCAGCAATCCACTTGTCTTCCTTTTCCATCGTTTTGAATTCATTTGGTAGAATACTGACATTTGTACCATCCAGTAAATATTTTGGTGCAAAACCTGTAACGGAGTGTTCTGTTTCATTATATTTTTGTATACATTCTCTTGCCAGTGTTGTCCATGTTCTCTTATTATTTTTCTCATTCATTTTACACCTTATTTTATTTACTATTGTTTGGTTTAATCTTTCATTCAAGCCGTTCGAGAATGGTGTATTCACGGCTGTAAAAATTAGTTTAATATTATTTTCCTGCAAAAATTGTTTAAATTCTCTTGAATTTATGCCCGGATATTGATCTGTCAGGATAATTCCAATCTCATCTGTCTCTAGTACTTTCTTTGTTAAATTTATAAAGTCACATGCATTCTGGGTTTTCGAAGTCGCAATAAATGCATATCTTGTGTAGTGATCTACTAAAAGGTGTAGATATTTCTTTGTAGACCTAGATCCTCCAAATCCACCAATAGTATCCATTGACATTATTTCAAATGGTTTGGTGGCTGGTCCCAGTTGTGACAGTAATCCAATTTTTTTTTGACATCTTGATTTATTTTTTATGCATATTTCACATGTTTTACAAATATTTATGATATTTTTTGTTAGGTTTATAGCCGTATATATTGAACTTATTTTTTTCTGCAGTTGTCTGATCCCAATATGGCATAAATCTTCATGCACCTTTTTTATAAGTTTTTTACTAAATTCTTCTGAGAGGATAATCTTTTCCTGTTTCTTTATTTTTTTATAATAGATATTATTTTTTAGTATTAAATTTTGTTTCTTTTCTCTTATTGTTTCATTTTTCTCTTGGTCTCCAACTATATCTTTTATTTGTATTAAATTAACTATTCTCAATGTTTCCTCTCTGTTATCTTCTGGTTCTAATACAGGGTTTCGGCTCAAACAGTCTGCTTCTACATTTTCTTTACCAGGTATATATTTTACGGTAAAGTCATACTGAGATAGGTAGTATGTGAGATCACCCAATTCTTCATCTGTCCTGCATTTAATGTTCATGTTCTCTAGAGGTTTGTGATCTGAGTAAATGGTGAATTGTTTTCCGATGAGCCAGTGCTGCCAATATTTAACAGCTTCTTTCATAGCAAGACATTCTAAATATATAGCCTTTTTCCGTTTTTGATGTTCATTCAATTTTTTTGAGAAATATGCCACCGGTTTGTCTTTACCATCTAGTTGTGTCTGTTTTAATATTGCTCCAATGCCCTCCAAAGATGCATCGGTAAAGATTTTGATTGGTAAGTCTTTGTCGAATATTTCCAAGACCGGTTGCGAACATAAATATCTTTTTATCAGATTGAATGCTTCTTCACATTTCTCTGACCATACAAATTTCTCGTTTTTTCGTAATAAATTGTGTAATGGATCTAAGATAATTGCACTTCTTGGTATATAGTCATGGTAGAAGTTTATTTTTCCCAAAAATTGTCTGATGTTCTTTTGCGTCTTAGGAGTTGGAAAGTTCCTTATTGAAATCAAATTGTCTTTTAGTGGTCTTACTGAATTGTTCTGAATTATATGGCCGAGGTATTTTACCGAGTCTGAAGCAAAGGTACATTTCTTAAACTTCAGTCTAAAGCCTTCTTTAATTATTGCCTCTAATACATTTCTAATGTGCCTTATATGTTCTTCAAAGGTAGACGAATATATCAAAATATCATCAATATAGTTAACCGAGTATCCTGTGAGATTGTGTTTTCTTAGAATATTGCTTAAGATTCTCTGGAAAATTGCTGGTGATGTTTTCAAGCCAAAAGGGAGGCAGGTCCACTGGAAGTGGCCATCTTGTGTGACAAATCCTGTTTTACTTCTGTCTTCCACCCGTAATGGTATTGCCCAAAATGCTGAGTTTATATCTAGTGTAGTAAAATACTTGCAATTTCTAGTTTTAATAATTAGATCATCTATCAAAGGAAATGGTTGAGCTTGTGGTATAACTATTTTGTTTAACTCTCTGAAATCTACACATAAACGGGATTTTCTATTTTCACCTTTTTTAAACGCCAATGTCACTGGAGCAGCGAAAGGACTGTATGATTCTTCTATTAAATTGTTCTTTAGTAACATCGATATTTGCTCTTCAATTTCTAATCTATCTTGTATTGTACATCTGTATGGTCTTTTACTACAATATTTATTTACTTGTAAATCTATGCGAGCTTCATAATCTTTAACTGAACCTATATCATACTTGTCCTTAGCAAATATTGTTTTATATTCCTTTATAATTTTCTCTATCTCAATTTTCTTTTGATTATCTAAATGGTCTGTCATACTTATAAATTCCTCTGTTTCTATGTGTTCATTGAAATTTACTGTATATTTTTTTATATTATTATCTTCATTTCTGTTATCTTTAGACATCCTGTCTATTTTATTTGTTATTTTCTTTTGTTCTATCTGCAAGTTCTCATTTTGGGTTAATCTGAATTTCTTTATCATATCTAATCCGATTATGAAATCATCAAAATCTTCATTTTCTACTATGTATACATCCACCTCTTCTTCTAAATCAAATATTTTAATTTTTATTGTTATCAAGCCATCCATCTTCTTCACACCATTAACCGTTTTCATGTATGCTATGTTCACATCATCTTTTTTTTCTTTTACTTTTATTAATCTTGAATTTATTATAGAAATCTGTGAGCCTGAATCATAAATACCACTCACTTCTAGTTTATTTTCTAATAAAAGCTTGATTTTGATTAATGGTGTGCTTACTAGTTTTTTTCTCAGTATTTATGTCTACTTCAATTATGGAGTTATTGTTTACATTTTTAGTTTTAAGAACTTTTTCAGGTTCATTTTTATTTTTCTTGAACCAACATGACTCCTCCGGATGATATCTAATCCCTTTGTCCAAAGACTCACAAGTCTTACATGACTTCTTCTCATAAGTTTTATTTTTATTATAAAATGTACTGCTCTTTATGTTAGTTGAGTTTTTCTTATACATCGTGCCTTCATATTTTCTTATCTCGTTGAACAAGTCAGTAGTGTTGTTGAGTTCATCCCTGTTTAACTTATTTAAGATAAATCCAGGTAAACCAGTTGCAATAAGATCTATCATTGTTTTGGAATCTATAGATTTGTTTATATCTAATAAAAGCCGTTCTTTTTTTATGGCATAATCAATTAACTGTCCTTCTTTATACCTAAATGCGAGAGCATATGTGACTATGTCCCATCCTTGGTTTTTAAAAGTTTCTAAAAACTTGTCTTTCCATTCACTCCATTCAGAATTTATTGTTAGTTTTATGATCATCGAGCTATACCAATCCAAACAAGGTTTATCTAAAAATAACCTCAAAATATCTATTTTTGTCTCATCTTTTGTTATATTAAAGCGCGCACACTCTTTTTCAAAAATTTCTATCCATTGCATCGCATTAGGATTTTTGCTTGTGAATTTTTCAATAATAAATTTTTCTGAGATATGTTTTAAGTTATGTTGACTTTCTTTCTTAGTTGTAGTTTCTATTAATTGTTCCAAGATTTGTTGCAAAGTGTCATTTTTGTCCTTTGCTTGTGTTGTGCTTGTGGCATAATAAATGAAAAAACCAAGAGGAATATTGGTTTTATTTAACTGAAGAAATCTACTTGACAAATATATAATGACAAATAATAAACAACATAGTACGACAGCTGTGACGGCCACGCTCGGCATTGACAACACGGAGATCGTGGCGCGGAGGTCGCATATCACCTCATTCTCCCCCGGTTCAATTTTCACTCTCACTCCCATCAACCACAAAGTCTGCTAGGTAGGAGGGTAATTTTCGCGTCCTATTAGATCTCCTGGGGAGTCCAGTCCGAAGAACTGGCGAAGTCGTCGACGGCTCTTCTACACGGGGCGGTGACGAAGGAGCGATATTTACAGGTGGAGGTGTGGAGTTATTATCTTCGGAGGCCGTTTCAAAGTTATCGTCGCTGCTATTATCAGTGATACTGGGAAATGGAGCCAATTGACGGTTTGATACCGTAGAGGTTTCTCCATTATCCCGTCTTATAAGAGAGTAGTAAGGATTGGTCTCTAAGAGCTCGGCTTCCTCCACAAGAGGGTCTGTTTTTGAAAAACGGACGTTTTTCTTAATTAAGATAGGTCCCGGCGTGAGCCAAGATGGCAGTGAATCTCCGTTCGGCGATCTCCTAGGGTATGTGAAAAGTTTTTCGTGCGGAGTAGCGTTTGTTGCCGTACACAGGAGGGAGCGGACACAATGCAATGCGTCTTTCAGTACTACTTCCCAATTTTCCACTGATAGTCCCTTTGAACGAAGGCTGAGTTGAATAGTTCGCCAGAGCGTTCCATTAAGTCTCTCCACTTGGCCATTACCCTGGGGGTTATAAGGCGTCGTTCTGGACGAGGCTATATTTGACTGTCGTAGGAAAGATTTGAACTCTTCGGACATAAATGACGACCCTCTATCACTATGAATATAGAGAGGTTGGCCAAATGTCAGAAAAAGATCTTTCAGGCAAGTAATGACGGTGGCTGAGGTCATATCCTTACATGGGTAAGCAAAAGGAAACCGACTGTACTCATCAATAATTGTAAGTATATACTTGTTGGCTGTCTTAGATGGTAGTGGTCCTTTAAAATCTATGTTGATCCGTTCAAACGGCGACGTTGCTTTTATCAATTTACCCTTGACCTTTAGAAACCTCGGTTTTATTTCGGCGCAGGTAGGGCACGAGGCAGTCATCTCCTTGACGTCATTAGCCGAGTAAGGCAAGTTTTTAGATCTTACCCAGTGATACATTCTAGTTACTCCCGGGTGGCAGAGTGCATTATGTAGTTCTTTCAACTTGTTTATGTTCATGTAAGCGCATACGCGAGATAGAGCGTCCGCAGCAGCGTTTTCAGTGCCTGGTCTATAAACTATATCGTATTTGAAGCAAGACAGTTCTAATCGCCAACGTTGAATCTTCTCATTTTTTATTTTACTGTTATGATTTTGATTGAACATGAAGGCCACCGATTGTTGGTCAGTTATAAGAAGAAAATGTTTACCAATCAGGTAATGTCTCCATTTCTTTAGGCTCTCTACTATCGCACAGGCCTCTTTTTCGATTGAGGATTGTTTGCATTCTGAGTTATTCAATGTCCGAGAGAAAAAGGCAACTGGTCTTCCATGTTGAGTCAGAGTAGCCCCTAGCGCAAATTCCGAAGCGTCTGTTTCGACTGTAAACATTTCAGTGTCGTTTATGGCTGCTAGAGCGGCTGCCTTGATATCTTGCTTGAGTTCTTCAAAACATTTGAGCGTTTCAGGTGTCAACGGGAAAGTAGTCACGCATGTAAGTGGCTTTATTTTTTCTGAGAAACGCGCAATCCATTTAGCGTAATGAGCAAACATCCCTAGGACTCGTTTTAGTTCACTAGTTTTAGTTGGAGCGGGAAGCTCTAGAAGAGGTTTTAGTCTTTCCGGGTCAGGACTGATTGTATTATTTTCAACAGTATATCCAAGCAAGTTAATTTTAGTCTTATTGAAAACACTCTTCTGTTCGTTTATAGTTAAATGATATTTATTAGCGGCGTCCATAAAGCGTTTTAGATTGCGGTCATGATCCCTTTGATCTTTACCGCAGACGGTTACATCGTCTAAGTAGGCGAACGTTCCTTCTAGTCTCTCTTCTGTTATGATGAAGTCCAGAGTTCGTTGAAAAGCCGCAACGCCATTAGTCACGCCAAATGGAATGCGTGTAAACTGGTACAATTTGCCGCATGCTTCGAAAGCTGTATATATCTTTTCATTTTCTAAGATGGGTATTTGATGATATGCGCTCTTTAAGTCGATTTGACTGAACACTTTAAATCTTGATACTTTGTTTACGACTGATTCTATGTTTGGCAAGGGGAAGGCATCCAGATCGGTGAATTTGTTTATGGTCATGGAGTAATCAATGACAAGTCGTTTTCGATGAACCCCTCCTCCCGCTACGAGAACTTGGGCTCTCCAGGGGGAAATACTTGTTTCAACGACCCCGTCTTCAAGTAATTTAGATACTTCTTCTTTTATGAAGTCCTCATCTTCCTTACTGTAGCGCCGGCTTCTCACGGCGATGGGTCGAATATTCGGCGACAGATTTGTAAAAACGGAGGCTGGCGGCACCGAAGCTCGTAACACGTTGCATATCTCTAAAGGTTCGCCAGGCCCACCAAGATTGAAGTGAATGCTCGAGTGATGTTTGAGCAAGTCGTGGCCCACGATAACGTCGGCACAGAGGTTATCGACAACTAGAAGAGGCGTTTGTTTGTAAGTATGCTTATTCATCGTAATGGTAGCAAAGCAGATGCCTTCGACAAAGGAAACTTGATTGAGAGAAGCAAGATTGATTGTCTGGTTGCATGGCTTTTTGTGTAGTTTCATTATGCGAGCAACACTAGCGTTAATAAAGCTGACCGAACTTCCTGTATCGACGAGTGCATCAGCCTTGTATTCGTTGACCATGATTGGAATTGTCGCACTCCTAAGGCTCGAAGGAGAGGCAGCAGAAATAGCTCCACTGTTGAGCTGGTTGTTGTTAGTGGTCGTAGGATCTTCAACTGTCGTGGATTTCAAATTAATATTGCCCGATCTACAGACGCTTGCGAAGTGTCCTTTCTTTGAACACTTTTTGCAGGTGGCTTTGTTGGCTGGACATCTGAACCTTGGATGAAGACTCCCGCCGCAAAAGAAGCAGGTTTTAGCCGGACGTGGCGTGGTCGGGGCAGCTTGAATAGTTCGTGACGATGGAGCTGCTGCTAGATTTACGGATTCCTTGTCCCGTGAAGTACTGTGCGATAAGGCGGTAAGTTGCGTAGAACTGATACCAATGGTAGCTGCATCCCTCTCTGCCGTTTCCAGAGTTATGGCTTGATTAAGTGCTTCTGAGAGAGTGAGTTTTGAGTTTTCTAGTAACCGTTCGCGAATCCTTCGTGATAGTAAGCCGGATATAAAAGCACTACGAATTGCTTGGTCTTCATGCTCTTGAGCTATGACGTCTTCAAATTTACAATCTTTCGCGGAAAGTCGGAGAGCTCTAATATAATCAGAAATCGTTTCGTCAGCTCGTTGCTTGCGATTGAAGAGAATGTGTCGAGCTAGAATAGTATTTTTCGGTTTGACATAGATGTCTTCTAGAACTTTCACCGAATCTTTATATGTGGAGCATGTTTTGATATGCTTGTAAATCGATGCCGATAAGTGGTTAACTAGTAGCTTACGCTTAAGGGAGTCTGGTACATCTTCGGTAATCTCTTCTGCTAAGAAGCTTTCAAATGTCGATTTCCAGTGTACCCATTTTTCATCGGCGTCTGCGACATCAGGCTCGATGTCAAACTTATCGGGTCGCAGATATCTTGACAGCGAATGCTTGCCTAGTTTTTCGTCAGGCATCTTCAGTTAAATAAATTGTGGCATAATAAATGAAAAAACCAAGAGGAATATTGGTTTTATTTAACTGAAGAAATCTACTTGACAAATATATAATGACAAATAATAAACAACATAGTACGACAGCTGTGACGGCCACGCTCGGCATTGACAACACGGAGATCGTGGCGCGGAGGTCGCATATCACCTCAGTGCTCACTTCATCTAAATATTGATCTAAAAATTGCATATTACCTTCCTCATCTACATATGTCTTCTTTAGATTTTCATCCAACTTTATCCATACTTTTCTACTCTGGTGTCTTTTTTTAATGCTATTTTTTACTTTTGCGAAAGTGTTCGTTTTAACAATATATGTATGATGACTCACCGGCTTCAGTTCCTCGGGTAAAACATAACATTTTCCTTCTTCAGTACATATTGAAGTTATGGCTAATACATTTGATTTGCCATCATTTGAGGCTATCATCGTAAACTCAAACTGAAGCCGGTCCATATTCTCTTAGTTCACAAAAATGTCGTTTTATAAGACATTGAGGATCTCCAAAATTAAACCACAAATTGTTTCTCTGAAATAACAAAGTTTTGATACAAGTTTTGTTTTATTTTACAATTATCTAGTTATTATCAAGTTACGACAATTACACTTCTATCTCACCTGAAATAACAAAGAAACGACATTTAAAGTTCACTATATCTCGAGTCCTCAATCACATTCTTTCTATGAGTTTTTATTACGATAACAATGCACAAAACAATTTCAGCGTCCCTCGCCATTTTAAAATCCTCGACACAGATCACTAATCATAGGTACAGACAGCTGATACGCGAAGCGCGGCAAATTCAAATGAATGAAATGTCACTCATTTCATTACATATATATATATATATTTTAATAATTTTATATTTTCGATTTATATATTTTATCTAAGTATATATTTTTAAATGTTTGTTTTTTTTGTTAGAACACTAAAAAAACTGACTGGCTAAAAAAGAACTACAAATTCTAAATCTAAAAAATAATCTAAAATAGCTTGATAGCTAAGAAAATAATGTACCTACAATAATAAAAGGAGTGGCTTATAAACCACTAAACCTTAGCTTTAAAATTATTAACCTTAAACTAAACTAAATTTATAACTTAAGGTTGAGGCTTTACTAACTGCCACTGAGCTATGGAGTTATTTAGGCGTGGCTAAATAGACAAACACTTGACCTAAACGTAATATTATAATGCCTATTATGATGATTGAAGGTCATGGTCTGGAAGACCACCACTGAACAGATCTCTTATCTCACTAAGAGTAACCTAAGACTCAGCTGGTACCTTAGGATCCACCTTAAAATATGAGTAGCAAAACCAAAGTCTTCCATCTTAGTTCTTTTAGATAATTTGGACACATAGTTGCGATTGACAGAGGTCGCTTTGTTGATAAGCACTGACTTACCTATCAGGCCTGATATAAGCCAGCCTAAACGAGAATTTCTGAGATTTTGCTTCCCAGTACTAAGAGCGATTTGTTGATTTCTTATCAATACACCACTGATGGGCTTGTCAAATTTTAGATCGGATAATACAATATTGACAGTGTGTATAGGAATCACATTTACAACACAAGCAGTAGGATCGACATAATCATTTATAGAATTTAATTGCATATCACACATCTCTGAAACCGATTTTGAGGAAATGTTTATATTATTGTTTAACGTTGGTGAAGTAAAATATGATTCGTCTAATTTATGTTCTAAATTTTGGAGAATTACTTCATTATTTTTTTCAGAACAAGGACGAGAAGTATTATTTTTAAAGTTAAAAGATTCATGATGTGCATGGCATTCAATTTTATTTGTGAATTTTTCGACTAATACTTTAGCGATGGCAATATTTTTGGTGATGTCGCGGTCTATAATTTCGCGTTCATCGATTTCATTACAAATAGTCTCTGGACTTAATACCTCGATCTCAGCCTGCAAAGCATCAAAACGAAGTGATAAGGCTTCAAACCTTGCAAGTTTAACATTTAAGAAATTTAATTGAAAATTATCTAATTCTGATTCTTTGGAAAGACTGTCTAAATAATTTTGAAATATACCTAATAATCTGTGCTTTAATTGAAGATCGTTTAAGGAGTAAATCTTTTAACGTTTGGTTTTTGTCTGTCATGGTGATTTGTAAATAATTACGCTATTAATAAAATGTTCAAATGCTCACGCTCCTTATTTCTGTCGCGAGTCCACCAGTTCGCTCGAGCGCGTGGTGCGGCGGTCAGAAATCCGCCAAGCAATCACTCCGCTTATCGCCTGCTGCACGCTGATTATGCAACTGTAGTCGCGCAGCAGTCGCACGGTAACGCCTGAAATGTTCGGCAAAACGAACTAAATATTTGTTAACACAAGTTCACGACAGCAGCACACGAGGCTGCGAACGAGTGTGCGATCAACTTTAGAATGACAAATTATTATTTTAATTCAAAATATTATTCGAATATTTGTTCAAAACTGTAAATGCAAAGATTTTAACTAAATGAAACTGAGAACTATGAATCGAAAGTAGTTAGGAACATAAGTTTTCGTAGGTAGGTTATAATACGTTGACCGTCGCGTCGTTGAAAACAGCTATAAAACTTTAAATATTAGTGTAATGATTAGAATATTGTTTAGTAATGAATATTGTGAATGTTTTAGCAATGAATTTAACGAAATTTTAATTGAATTAAACAAATATAAAGAATTTTACGTCATATAATGGAGGTAGTAAAATAAAACTTTATTGCGCAATGATATAAATTCACGATTTATTTTCTACAATCGCTTTAATTTGGAACAATTTATATTAATGATGCTGCAAAATAGTTTCATTAAGAACAAATAAATTCTATTCCCAATAGCTTTTGCCACTATTCTTGGAAATTCGTAACCTTTAGCGTTAAGATGTTTTGTTAGTTTATGATGATTTAGACTAACTCTGCTTACACAAATCAATGCAATTCCCAATAGCTTTAGCCACTATTCTAGGAAAGGATGTGAAAGTAGAAAGGAAGGACACTTATCTTGCAAACTTTTCCTTGTGGTGCGGTATCGTAGTGTACCGCAGTCTCACGCGCGCTGCTTGCAAAATCTTCGTCGTGCACGTGGTGTGATATCCCCGTGTATCACAGTCTCACGTTTCTTCTTTTATTTCGCAGGTTCCCCTCATGGGCCACCAATTTATATGTTTAGGCATATAACGGTGGCAGAAATAAAACACTAACTTTAGCCGTTAGCTTCTTTAATGTTCACTCTTACATGGTTGACGAGTGACTGGTGACAAAATGAAACGTCATTGTATGGTACAAATGCGCCTATTACTATTTAAAGGCAATTAGTAGCCTGGACAACATTGAAGCACTTTTGTGGAGGCGTAGGCCGGAACACCCCTGTACACAATGGCGATGGTCTGCAGTGGGCCAGCATACGCCATTGTGTAGAGGCTACTTTATATTATGTGACCATTTTGGTTTCTCCGTCCCAAAGAGTATAAATAATCACGGACGGAGTAAAACGTACCTACGTTTTACTCCGTCCGTGATTATTTATACTCGAATCGAATAACTATCGAGACTATCGACTTGAAATTTGGAATAATTTAGATAATAGTGACCCAACGTCATTGCAGTGATAAAATTTTGAAAATCATTTTTATTTTTATTTAAAATAGGGGGGGGGGGGGGGTGAACTGGGTTGTTGGAATTTTAAAATGAGATAACAATATTGAGTGGGGTATCATATGAAAGGGCGTTGCTTGTGTTTTCTAAAACCAATTTTTATTAATTTTTGTGCCCGATAGTTTTTGATTTATTGGGCAAATTGTCGAAAAAAATACCGTTCCCCCTACCGTACCCCTTATCACCGAAGTTTATCGTTCGAAAAAAAAAAAATCAACCCTCTATTATACTTTTTTTTGATAATAACAGAAAACCACCAAAAACAAAGTTAGGTTTGCGGTTCGCCAACAAATGTACCTACACGTAAATTATACTCAACATACATATAGAAACTAGTCATTGATACAAACATAGGAGAAAGCTATTGCCCACTTTCACTATTTACTTTGACATAATTGTAATTCGAGGGTAGTTCTTACAAATAAAACACATAGCTCATCAGACCACGATATATTTCTTTCTTAACGTTAAAACTCTAACAAAGTACGTAAATCTTATTTACACAAATAATGGAAGCATCCAATGCTAAACAATCTAATACTGTAACGCTAACCATTTTAGTACTCAATAATAAGAAAGAAGGGAATTCTACTTCATCTTGCTACTTAATCATTTAACCATTCATACTTATCAGAGTCAATATACGAAGTATGCCGAGTCTTTTGTCAATGTGAACCTCTGAAAACTTAGGTATTATTCATTACACAGTAGACATCCTTCGTAAATCAACCCTCGTGAAACTCGTTAATTAATTAAGAAATGTGTTAAAAACATGAACATTAAATTACAGTAAAAATACAGAGAAACACACCTTGTTTTTTTTTATACATATTATAATATAGTAGTTATATATCACAGAATTATAACAAATTGGGAAAGGACAGCAGTCTTTTATGATTGTAAATGCTGCAATATTTTAGCGTTATGAGACGAAAGAAAAATCTGTCTTATATGCAAAAAAAATGAAAATGTATACTTACTGAGTAAAAGTGGTAGACAATACAAAAAATTGACTTAATTTGGGCGCAAAGAAATTGTCAATCGACCCCTATTTCTACTTTATCTGGTTAACAAGTGAGTGGAGACCTAAGGAACTCATTTACAATTACTTAAACCATATCATCGTGTTTTATAAGTTATTGTTAGGTTACTTAAATGTATTAGTATGCTTTAGAATAATTTCGATCTTTGTGTTATATTGTCATGTTTTTCTCCCAGGCCTTGCATATTATTAACAATTTAAAACTTAAAATAACACCCGATGGAAATGGTAAACTGTTTATTTTTCCTCAACATCCCATTGGTTTTTTCCATTCTCCCTATTTTCTTGATATTTCAGTGCCAAAGGCGTGTGACGACTTCAAGTGATAATATAGGTAAAATGCTCAAACATTGTTTTACAACAGTACTTATTGTACTTTCTACTTTATTATTCCTAATAACCAATGTTAAAATTAGGTAGCGCTCTCTATTAATTTATGTCGAAAAAGAAAGAAAAAAATATAAATACTCTAATGTTTATATTATAAGTTTGGCACAAACAAGCAAAAGTATTTTAACTAAGATTGATCCATTTTGTGCTCCCGATTGTAAGTTATCTCACACATTTATTACATAGTTTTAATATCTATTTTTCAAGGGCGTAGCTGAAAGTTAAAACCCTTCTGATATTTATTTGCCCATAGCGCAATATCTAGTCGTAATTAGATCTTTACTTTTGCCAAACAGGCAAACAATAAGTAATGAGTATGCACTATATACCTAGTGTTACTAGGTACTATAGATGTCACTAGGTAGGTATATAGTTCAGCAAACGAGAAGAAAATATGGGGACGCTAAATGGTCTATGCATAGTCGATTGAAATTAAGTATGTAACGCATTTTTAGGAATGACGCAATACTGAGCATAGAAACTGAAGTTTTATTGTTGTATATCTAAAATATAACACATGGTGCGCTTGCCAGTTCTGATTTTGAACTTGGCTTAACACGCTACTGCGTGTCTAGATATCAGATAATCAAAAAAAAGGTTCCGTTTCAAGACATATTTGCCAAGCTATAGATAGCTTGTAACATCCTACAATAATGTAGTAACCGTTTGCATTGGTTCTGTACATATAGTACCCACTGATATGTATCTCTGGATTCGTGATTCCATACGTTTGACAGTTCATTTTTTGTACCGATTTGAAGCGCCTCCCCCGAGCGTCCACGGTACTAAATTGACATTTGTTGGAAGTGGACCATAGAGTGGACCGTCGTTTTGACTGACATTCGATTTTAGTTCCATAGACGCTCACGCCAGGCTATGCAACAATCAGCGCCAAAATGGCGAAAATCAAGTGTCTTCATTTTTACTTTGACATTCAGCTATCTAGAGCTATTCTATATACTCTATGGAGATCAGTGATAGTACCCCTCGCTCTTGACTAGCTGTAACACTAGGACAACGCTAGGGCAGCCGACAGTGCGATAAATCCTGTAAGTGCAAGCGAAAGAATAGAGATCCGATAGAAATTATAACAGATGAAAACCAAGTATTTGTTTTAACTACGCCCATGAAAAATATTTTCCTTATCTAAAAATACATTAATATCATATATATAAAGAATGATTAATGACAAATCCGTAACAGGAACATCTTTTGCAACATAATATTGTGTAGGTAATTATTTTTATTACTTTCATTGTATGGTTCTTTTACCTACTACTAAGTAAGTAAGTACCTACCTATCTAACTAAATACCTAGTATAAATAATTAGGTAGGTACACAAAGAACTGAACAGTATGTTTACAACAAATAAAATATGATAAAAGATCAATAATTTTTGGTTTATAATTTTATTACAATAAAATATCGTAAATAATGTTTAACCCATAAAGTAACCTCCGTCAATATTTTTACAGTTTTAATACTCAATAGAAAGTACTAAACCATTTGATAGTCTTTAACCGAATTATTTAAAAATATTCAATTAAATGATAGTTTAGATACTAGCGACATCTAACGAGTGGATTTTATCAATTTTTGAGCCCGAATTTGTATTTGTATTTAATCTTTAAAAGGCTCTCTAAGCTCGCGTCTTGTACATATATTATCTAGTAATTTTAAAGACGAAAATATTGTTTCAAATCTTTACAGAATCTGACTCTACCTAAGATTTATTTTTCTTCAAAAATATTATGATGCTTTAATAACTTACACCATCTACATAATAATCTATAAATATACCGAGAAAAATATTTGTTCAAATAAATCTTTATAATGAATGTTTGACCCAGCTACAACAAATGGAACCTAAAGGTTTTTGAGGATAGCCAGTGTTTAAAATATTTTTTTCTACCAAAAATAATTTTAATGCTGAGTATATATTTCAATTTATACTCATTGTTAAAAAAGGATTTAAAAATGAGTGACATAAGTTAGACCATATCTTCCGATTGTGTCATGTTAAGTATTTTATTTTAGCCATTATAAAGATTTACTTACCATGATGAACTATGCAGTGCCAACAATTTCATTAACAAAAATTAATTCCTTTTGACTAGATCATTAAAGACGCAGTTGTCGATTAACGAACACTTCTAAGTTCTAATTTATCAGTCCGGTTTAATTCAGACAAACTGAATATTTAGATATACCAGAACTTCTTAATGAAACTGTTGGCGTTTACACCTACTGAAGCATAATTCGATATTATTATAATGTAAGTTTCATTAATTTAATACGCCTAACCTAGTGAACAGGGGTCACTTATTATATTTATATTCATAACAGTCGATATTCGAACTTCAGCAATTTTTTTGTACGTATCAACCATGCCGATATGACAATACTTATTTGTGGGCTAAGTGGTATTTTTTTTTCACAAATTCGCTTCTGCTTTCTTCATAATATAAGCATCTTCTTAAAATTTGATTGATATTTTCTTGAACTTGATTTCTTGATTATTTATTATTACGCAAATAATGTAACTTTCGTATACAAACGTTCAAAAATTCTTGAGAAATTAAAATCATGATAAAATAATTTTCAGCATTTTGGGAACAATTCCCTCTGACAGCGGTCTACTAGATTAATTTAATATTTTAGTTCTATGTGTAGATTTAAAGTAAATGTTGAGATACTGAATTTAAGAGACCAATGACAGTGATTACGTACATACATTGAAACTCATAGTATGTGTTAATAGCACTAAATACATTATTGGTATTATTTTGATAGACCCAACTTGGCAACACTCACGATAGGTTTTTTGTAGATATTTTACTATACCTTTTATAATGTGTGAAGTGTGAATAATTTCTGCACGGCGACCTAGATTTTGCACAACAAATTATTATATTATCACATCTTAGTAAACTTATCTGGCAAAACCTAGGGATCACGTGAAATCAATTATGCGTTGAAAATCACCCGCTCTTTTTCGCGAACCATAGACTCGAACCCTTTCTTCCTCTAAGGAGCATGCCACGGGTGTTATCGAAAAATTTTTTTTTGTGGTTTTTTGCGATTTTTAAGCTAATAAGCTTATTATGGCAGTCAAGTTGGGGGAATTCCATCACGTGTTCATATTATAAAAATCTCTGCTTAAAAGTTAAAGAAATTAGTCCGAGATTTGCGAGTTACTCACTTAAAACTAGATACTCGGACTTATTTCCTAGGATAGACATTATTATGCAAATATTTTGATATGAACATGTTAAGATGATACCCATTACCCATATTCCCATACCCATACCCGTGCCATTCCCGCAAATGGACTGCAATAAGCCCATTATGTGTAATTAGCGTACAAATAGCAAAAAACCACGAAAATTTTGAATTTCGTGGACAGACTCGTTGATTTCGCCTTAATGGAAACAAGATCAAGATATTAATACAGCCTACTATAAGAAGTTATCGTCTCTTAACTTAAAGTTACTTATGTTCGAGATCGTTATCTACTGAGGCGTTTGCATTTGAGCTTTGCGACACTGACACAGCCACTTGATAATTCTCGCGTTCCGCTCCACCACGCTCGGGGGCTCCGTGTTGCGGTAGATCTGCTTCTGAACTCCGGGTCCTTGGACCTGAAAGGCAAGCGATCACCATGATTACTAAGCAATCTTTATCATTACACTGGGTGCACTGATCTCTATCTCTGGATTACTGACTGTCGACGTAAAAATGAAGACACGTGTTGATTTTTGCCATTTTCGCACTGATTGTTGTAAAATTTCATTGATTCAAAACGACGGTCCACTACCAACAAATGTCAATTTAGTACTGTGGACGTTCGGGGGTGACGCTTCAAATCGACATAAAAAAGGAACTGTCAGATGTATAGAATGATTAATCGAGAGAAAGAGATCAGTCAGTGACTGGGTGACTTTGAGTAGGTATCGTATCGAATAAATTGGGGTGTATAGTCTGTTCAACAACTGATCGCCATCGCGAACGCAATCGCGGACGCACCGGTTTGGCAGAGCTTTTAGACTGTATTAATTATAACTTGGCTAACTTGGCTATTATGAAAAATATCCGGATAAAGTGATTAATTTATCATATTGCCTAGTCAAATTTGCTATTATATATAATGAACCTATACCTATGACTGTTACATATTATATTTTATAACAAAAATTAGTAAATACATTTTTAATGTAAAGTATCAAAATTATTCGATCCATCGGTAATTATTTTACAGTGTTGCTGTATATCACTTTTCAACTAACTTTTAATTTACCCATGTAAACTGACTTATTAAACAGACTATAATAAGTAAGTGAAGTCACAACAGTCCACTTATGATTATGAAAGAGTCCCACTTTACTTTGCGGTAGTTAGCTTAAGGTACAGTCCAAGTTCAGTCCACAGTATTCCAATTTCCAATGGTCCACTTACTGTATAGTCCGCGGCAGCAGCCAGCTGATTGGAGTCCACGGTGGACGCAGATGAGAAGAACACCGGACTGTCCTCGTCCCCGTCCTTTATCAGCCCGTCGTACTGCCTGGAGTCCATGCCCAAATAGTCGAAGAAGTGCTGCAGTCTGACTGACTCTCCGGACGGGCTGTCTGGAGAATCTTCTCCGTCGCACGGCGCTGAAGCTGGACTTCGGCCGTCTGAACGTCTAAATCTGATACAGAACAATTTCTACTTAAATATATCTGTATAGTACATAGACAATTTGAATTTAAAAAAAACCGGCCAAGTGCGAGTCGGACTCGCGCACCGAGGGTTCCATACCATAAAAGAAGTAAAACATTCAAAGAATCACTTTTGTTCATAAATTTACGAATATAATTTACATGTAGGTACTTTTGTTGGCAAACCGCAAACGTAACTTTGTTTTTGGTGGTTTATTGTTATTATCAAAAAAAGTATAATAGTTAGAGAGTTGATTTTATTTTTTCCTGTAAAATATACGTTTATTCCTATTGATTATAATTATTTCAGATTTTTTGATTGGTAAACTTCGGAGATAAGGGGGGGAACGGTATTTTTTTCGACAGTTTGCTCAATAAATCCAAAACTATCAGGCATAAAAATAAATAAAAATTGGTTTTAGAATACACAAGTCACGCCCTTTCATATGATACCCCACTCAATATTGTTATCTCATTTTGAAATTTTGACGACCCGGTTTTCCCCCCTTTTTAAATAAAAATAAAATAGATATTCAATTTTTTATGATTGCAATGGCGGCGCGCCGCAATTACCTACAACTATCAGTTCGATAGCTTCGATAGTTACTGAAATAATCGAGTGTGACAGACGGACGGACGGACGGAGAAAGTCTCACCATAAGGGTTCCATTTTTACCATTTTGGTATGGAACCCTAAAAACATTGTGACGTTAGGCTCATTCTAGCTAGGCTAGAATGAATGGGGCATCTCCATTGTTTTGTTATTTCTGTGGTATCAAATGTCAATGTCAAACCATATGACAATAATTAACATAGACTTAGGCAACAATAAAGACTTGTCCGGTCTACAAAATTAGTGTGACTATTTTATTCTGTAAAATGGCGCTATTATGGTGTCAGGGTAGACAACAAACCTTGATGGTCATGAATGAGATGGCATGTGCTTCTCGAATGTTGTAATTAAGTTTCTTGAGTTTTTGAAAGTACGTGAGCGAAAAACTGTAAACCTGTCAGATATGTCTGATTTGGAGCGCAGTATTGGTCGGGGTCGCCGCTGCTTGTACCGCAGGCATCTTTGGCGTTTGAACGTGCCGAGGGGAGACGTTACCTCTTCTGGCGGACAAATCTGAAAGATATCGTCAAGATAATATATTGTAGGCGGAAATGACACAGGAACCGCACGAAAAAAATATATATTACCAGTATAATGGTGCCAAAATTGTTTGTTTTACAGCAACGTCGTCAGTAGTAATCCGTTATCCGACTGCAGTATTGTCTATGGACTGCGCACCATTACATAATTATTATTATATCACTACGTCCGCACGCGCATTTTCAAAGGCACGGTAACTCCCGACTAATTCACAATTCAAAAATAAAACCACAATCGGTTCGGGAGCTACGATGCCACAGACAAAGACACATGCGCGCACACACACACATACACCGAGCCGATTGACGTCCACTGATGGATAGGCCTCCTGAAATGACCTCCAAACCAAGACGGCGCAAGATCGTGGTATCTTGCAGCCTCAAACTTATTCTTCAGGCGGCGAATATACAACGATCTTGCGGCTTGCGCCGCCTGAAGCCAGCGACTCCCCGCGACTTTCTATAAGTGGTCCGTCCACCGACACTGCGCTTCCCGGTGCGTTGCGCCATTCCAGCACCTTGGGTCCCCAACGTCCATCGGTCCTACGCGCTATGTGCCCCGCCCATTGAAACTTCAGTTTTGCGACACGTTGAGCTATGTTGGTCACTCTGGTTCTTTTGCGGATCTCCTCATTTCTGATCCAATCGCGCAAAGATACTCCGAGCATAGCTCTCCAATCACTGAGTGATTGTGAGCCTTGTTATGAGGCCCTTTGGGCGTAAAAAAGTATAAATACCTGTGCAGTGTTGACGTACTCCTGCTTGTCGTCGAGGCGCGGCCGCATGCGCGACTCCTGGTACTGCGGCTGCTTGCTGATCAGCTCCGTGCTCGGCTCGTGGTATCTGCTGATGGCAAACCGTGCTGTTAATGCGGAACACAGACGAAATACGCTACGCTAAGATGACGGGAAAGATGTGACCCCAAAAATTTCTCAAATATGGCATCGCGCGCCGTACGTTTCTGTACCGCTGACAGCACATACCGCTGTGGGTCGCTTACATTAGCGCCATTTAATTAACAGTGTTGACAAATTAAAAACGATGCTTCAGGGCCACTGCTATGTATCTCTGGATTCATAATTCCATACGTTTGACAGTTCATTTTTTGTGCCGATTTGAAGCGCCTCCCCCGAGCGTCCACGGTACTAAATTGACATTTGTTGGAAGTGGACCGTCGCGTCGTTTTGAATGTCATTTAATTTTAGTTCCATAGACGCTCACGCCAGGTTACGCAACAATCAGCGCCAAAGTGGCGAAAATCAACTGTCTTCATTTTTACTTTGACAGTCAGCTATCCAGAGTATATTCTATGTACTCTATGGAGATCAGTGTTCAGGGCGGAGAATAAAAATGTATGCGTGACGTCACTAAGTGCTGATCCTTTAATATATTCCTTTCTTATCCTTTAATCAATGATGCATGAAGACAGTTATAGTTAATCAACAGCTTGGGCACAAACCTTCGTTACGGTCACATAAGCACTAAAGATGTATCACCATCAATAATGTAGAAAACAGTGAAGTAGGTAGTCACAATTCGGGAAACTGGGATCTCATAAACACCGGTCCGCTTGATCAATAACTTTATGAGTACCTGGCACTGATCCCTATTCAGTATTCTATGGATAATGGCCGCTAACTGTCAACGTAAAATGAAGACATCTGATTTTCGCCATTTTGGCGCTGATTGTTGCGTAAGCGTCTATGGAACTAAAATATAATAACATTCAAAACGACGGTCACTAGCAACAAATGCCAATTTAGTATCGTGGACATTCGAGGGTGGCGCTTCAAATCGGCATAAAAAAGGAACTGTCATAGAATGATTCATTCATAAAATGGAGATGAGTGGTACCTGGTGTACTCCCTGGCGTTGGCGTACTCCTTCCTGCCCACGTTGAGGCACTTGAGCGGCGTCTTGTACGTGCAGTCGTAGTCGCCGTAGTCGTACAGCGGCGGCTCGTCCTGGAACTGCGGCGGCGGCGCGCTCGCCTGCGGGCAAACATCACGGTTATTGTATGGGAGCCCCCTTCAATATTTACTTTGATCTGTTTTTCAGAATTTGTTGTTAAGGCGATTTATTGAGTTTATTTTTGTCTTTGTCACTCTCACGCATACGTTGATGGGTGCGACATGCAGCGTCGCGGAAGAATATAACAGAAAAACGACTTTTTACCTAATTACTCAAAAACTAAGCCAGTTATCAAAAATCTGTTTCTCAACGTTTTTAGATATTATTATTACCGATACATTCAAACTAAAATTACAATTACATCCATTGTAGTTTCCGATAAAACTGAGAAAAACTGAGATTTTGGAGCAACTTTTGGGAGAACTTTCTATCGAGAAAATTTTATCCAATCGTGTTTCTGCTTCTCAACGATTTTAGATTAAAGACCCAAAATACATGACGTTTAAATTTAAAACTAATTATCTTTATAGTTTTTTTAACAAAACTTCACTAAAGATAGCTTAAATACGGCTTCTACGCCGTTAAGTTATACCTAGCGGCAACAGAAATACGTCATCTGTGACTATCACGGTTTATTTATTTAAACTTTTTTGCACCACTTAGAAAATAAATAAATTAAAAAAATTAACAGACACGTACGGACAGACAGTATTCCCCCTTTTTACGCTTTGGGTAAGGAAAATAACAGTTGGCTTCGATAAGTCACGTGATCAAATTGTCGATCGGATATAATATTATTTAAATATCGAAAGAGCGTTTAACAGGTTTCTTGATCCCGATCCTAGACAAGATAAGCCATAGTATGACTGATGGTGTAGGTCATCGTGATCTGTTGGGTTAGTACATGTATTGTACACCTTTCGAGTCGACTGGCGTCGTATTAACGGAGCGGATTTCTCCATATAACTATCTACAGGTCTGCATCAGTTTCTGCTTGGGACGCTGACTGGAGTATGGAGAGTCCATTCCGTTTATTCAAAGCGAGTCGACAGTCGACACGTTTGTACAAAAATTAGTACTAAGCCTACTTCAGTCGAACTGCCTGATTGGTTCAGCGGCTTACTTACTTAGCGGCTTAATTACTTAGCGTTGCTTCACGACGTATAGAAATGTAATAAAATTCAAAAAATATATGCGAACTAACGCTAAATAAAAAAATAAAAACAAAAAAAAACTTCCTACTTCTATCACGAAGCCAAGACCTATAATATAAGTTACATTGACATTAAGTATCGCTAACCATAATATGCAGACAATTAACGATTTCTTTCGATCGCACGTTATCGGCGCTAAGACAATATATTGACTACAACTGCAGATGAGCACTCACTTGGAAGTGTATGCCGACGCGCGGGTGCGGCGGGTGCGGCGGATGCGGGGGGTGCGGGGGGTACAGCGGCGGGGGGGAGGGCGCGCCGTCCTGGAACTGCGGGGGGGCCGACACGTAGCATTGCTCCAGCGCGCTGCCGTTGTTGGCTTGCCATGACGTGTACCCTCTGAAATTAACAGACATGATGTGTACCTTCTGAAATTATCAGACATGATGTGTAGTGTACCCTCTGAATTTAATAGGTAGACATGTAATTAACAAACAATAATATGATATTATGTATACTCCGAAAATCGAAATTAAGAGACATGATAATATGTACCCTCTGAAATTAACAGACATGATGTGTGCCTTCTAAAAAACAGAAGTCACGTAGGTATATACTATACAAATCCTATTATAATATCCTTGGATTTGAGCAATTTGTTCATTTGGCGGGATTCCAAGCTGGCCAAATTAGGCGGTGGTCTGCGTCACGCCGGACGCGGCCTTTGAATGCTTATTATGGAAACGTTCTAGTGATGGTCTCTCTCGTGCGCCTGACGTTTCGGAGCATTCCGGCGTCTGGGACGCAAAATGCGAACGTCCGCGTCCGCTGCACTTTGTTGCAAACCGCCGCCTTAGGGCGAAGTGACGGGATTCTCACATCTTTGAAACCATTGTGGTGAATTCTCAGTCATGAAGGTTTCACCACGAAGCAAATATGTACAGAAGGCAGGTGTTATCGGCACCTGTGTCGCTCGTGGTGCGCGGCGGCATTGTCGCGCGCGTGCGGCGGCGCGCTGCGCTGCGTGTAGTGCCCGCTGGAGCCGCCCGAGTCGCGCGCGAACGACGACCCGCAGCGACTGCAACAAACAACTACCTTTAGCGTGCAATATGTTTGACTTCATGTAAGGGTTTGGTGCGGTTCATATACAACCCTTATGGTACGACCTCATCCTTCTTTAGGTACTTGTTTATACAGCGGCTGTATTCAATTCTGTCTTGGGGAATATACTTAATGAAACACTATTGACTCCAATAAGAACTTATTTTAATTTAAGTTGAACAACTTCAGAGATTAACACAATAAATCAAACATACAAGTTTACAGGTGAAATATACGACTGATGTGCAACGCGTTTAGAACGTAACTAACTTGACTCTCATAGGGCTTGTCCTTATATTGTAACGAGCACGCCATGCACGCTGTTCTTACATAAATGTGCTACACAAGTCTATGTGAGGGATGCCCCTACACTTCTGTCCGCCTGTCACACTCGATTACTACAGTACACTATAAGTTAAAGCTATCGACATGTTTGGAATATGTCTTAGGCCGTGGTTTACAACAAAGTGCAGCAGACGCCGGCGTTCGCATCCGGTGTCAGCTGACGCTGGACGTCGGTGTCAAAGTCATTGCAATCAAAAAAAATTTACTCCTTAATTTTTATTAAAGAAAGGGGCAAACCAAAAATTTTAAATTGAGATCACCTTGTATATTCCAAATAGCTTTTTTTTATTAGTTACGGAAATGAAATAATCGAGTGGTACGGACGGAAGCATTAAGTCGCATTTTTACCATTTTTATCATTTTGCTATTGAAATTGGATCCTAAAATGATACTTAGTCGTGGAAAAATATAACTCACATTATTATTTTTTGCACACATTATATCTATTTGTCATAAATCTATATTGTATAGTAATCGCCAAAATATCCACCTGTTATAGGACTGGTAGTTTTCTTCACCAGGCGATGGGTGCTCCGAGAAGGCATCGCATGACGACATCAGAGAAGAATGGTTTGACCTAAAACAATCAGAGCTTAATTAAGTGAATCCTCCACAGCAGAGTTACATAGCATCGCACTGGAAAGCTAAAAATCGCTTGGCGGTGGTAACCAAACGCATTTACGAAAAGGGAATCGAATCCGGGTCAACAAAATGTACTCAGTAGGTATGTACATATTGTTCTATGTAGATAGATCTAAGATACATAAACTCTTTATTGTATGACATATAAGAATGAAAGAAAATAACCAAAAACTCAAAAAAATATATATTTAGGTATATAATTTGGCAGCCTTATCGCTACATAGTGCTATTTCTTTCAGGCAACAAATGGCGTAAAGAAATATTAAACTGGATACATCGTAAGTGGTGCCAGATAAACTACTCGTACTTACTAATTACTAGTAATATATAATATTTGTACTTTCAGATGTCCACGAAAGTCCTGGTGAAGGGAATACTGAACAGACAAAAAAAAAACAAAAATTATATAAAAATAAAGAAAAAGCACATTTTTGAGCAGTACCTAGTTCCCTTAGAAGAACAAGATGCTGTGCGGTGATGGGCTGAATGCCGCCGCCGTCTGGGCGACCTGCCCATCGACTCTGTTCCCACCACCACGTTCACACTGAAACAACGACTTTATGAGAAGATGAAGAAACACCACACTTTCTTCACTGACTGCTCTGTCAGTCAAAACGAAATAGAAGTAAGTATACGGTGCAATTATCTCATAAAACGACCGAACCCGGACATCCAGATTGAAATTAGGTATTATTGCAATGCCAGATTGTTCCATGCAGTCCACATATTGTTTGGTTAAAAGTTACACCCCTGAAAGCTTCTTCAATTGTTAAACCGTTCACTTAAGCAAGTTTACGCTCACAATAATTTTTTCGCCATTTAACGTAGATTACTTCTGTTCTTAATACTTATGCGCTAAATTGTATAGTTTTTGAAATATTTGAGAAGATCTGAAAAAAACGAACTTCTCCTCCTGCATAGCACAATCTGGCATTGCAATAATACTTTCACTTTGAATGTCCGGGTTTAAGGTCCAATTGCAACAGGGTCCGGGTTGTCCGGGTTTAAGGTCCGGGTCCAATTGTACCGTACTATTATTAACATTCTATCGGTCTATACAGAGCAGCGGTATCCAAGATACAAATCGCTATGATGGTTGCCAACCTTCGATAGGAGTCTGTACCTTAAGAAGAAGGTAAGAGTAGGACTGCAGAATAATACTTACTGTTCAGGATATACATGCGCCTGGGCATGCAAATCAGGTAATGACTTGTGACTATTAATATTTGTGCCATCGTCTTCTCGCGCGCTCGGTTGCGAATGTGAATTTGATCTGTAATCAATTTCATCAAGTTACTGTTAAACCATAAACTTAAAAATATCAAGTCAACAGACGTCAACGACAACTCAAGCCTTAACTTTTAAAATAGTCTGAACTTAACAATACACACAATCAATTTTCTTATAGAAATCAATACAATCAAGACAACTTTAAACAAAGCAGGGAACAATATAATCAGAACTCTTCTAACTTGAGGTCTGATTCATTAGTAGCAAGGGAATTGACAACTACCCTGAACATGGCGGACCGCGTGATAAAATGTCGCCAGTTTATCGGTGCCAATATAACCAACAGTATAAGGCCACGCTGTAGTTCGCTCAGCGGCCACCTATAGAATTTTAACAGTTGGCGCTACTGTATGCTTGTATCAAAAAGGTTTACGTAAATCGTTCGGATGCCAATATCCTGAGGTTAGTAATCAGTGAACAAGGGATATTAATGTCTCCCATGATTTAAATGAACTAACCTAATGTATCTAGGTGCGGAGTGAGCATATTCAGCAGGTGGGCTGATGGCGCCCAACTGCTCGCCGCTGCGGGAGATGTCGTCTGGTAACTGATGCGGGCTCGACTGGGGGCTTGCTGCAAAAATAAACGTTGAATTTAGCTGTGGTGTACAAGGTCGAAAGCTTTTGACAAATCCAAAATTGGTTTTTGGGTTATCCCTCTTTTTTGTGATAAAATATAGTGTAAAATAAACTTAACAATGGGTTATGGGTTTGGTATGGGTATTAATAAGAGAAATGGACGAACGAACGAAGTGGTTAGACAAGGAGGGTTCATAGATCCAAAGTATTTTAATTTTTATCACCTGTATTGATTTGTAACGATAACAAATTTCGGTCAAAATAATTAATGACTACAAGGAATAATAAGTTATAGTGCGTTGTATTTAATTTCCATACTTACGTATTGAATACGTGTTCTTGATAAGAACTTCACTAGGCCTCTGTCGCGGTATGACAAAGGATTCCGGAAAGAAAACTCTAGCGTCGCCAAAATTCATCGGCCGACTCTTATCTTCCGATTTCTGTTTGGAACCAGAAGTTCCGGACGAGGAGGTTCCGGAGAACGTTCCGGAGGTGTGCTGGGAGCGGGGTATCTCTCTTTCTGGGTACGAGTCCTTAAGCCGGCGTGATTCGGTGAACATCTTTTGCGCTACAATTTCGAAAAGGTCAGAATGTCAACTTATGATAAATTTCAAAGATCTGTGATTGGTTTCTATAGCAGTGGAGAGGGTTCAATGGATAAATTCTATTGCTTGGTTTCTGATCCTAAAGAGCTATGACGTTAGAGTAGAGCGTTACATTTTCCCCACACATATATTTCTTGCTGATCACGACTAGGT
Organism: Coenonympha glycerion; assembly: GCA_963855885.1. Taxonomy (NCBI): domain Eukaryota; kingdom Metazoa; phylum Arthropoda; class Insecta; order Lepidoptera; family Nymphalidae; genus Coenonympha; species Coenonympha glycerion. The sequence goes on from OY979631.1 coordinate 4,680,344, forward strand.
ACAACTTTTTACTTAAACAATCATAACATTAGTCTATGACTATGTTTATGCATGTATGTCTAATTTATGTAGAGTATAAAAAAATTAGAATCGATTTTATTCTTACGCTAAATTAAGTATGTTGTAATACAGATTAACGGGCTTATGAAAAGTTAGCAACGTAGCCTTTATGAAGATGAAGACCACAGTAAAATCTGTTGTAAATAAATCAGGTAAAGTGGTAGTTGAACTTACAGACGTATGCGGGCGAGTACACGTTCTCCCTGCTGTCAGAATGCTCCAGCAGCCGCCGTAAGGTGTTCTGCAGCCCCTCGCCCGCACTCACCGCCCGCCGAGAACTGGCTATCCGCGTCGTCGCATCTGAAAGGACAACATCAGCTAAGTGTTGTACAAGGGCTAACACTGTCGCCATCACTAAAAAGTAGAAGGAGAATCCTTCTTTGCGGCTACATAAAAATACTTTGTGGAGCCTACACTTGCAGTTTTAAATGCATTCATATTTTGTCTCTTTCTGAAACACACGGGGGCACTCTAAAGAAAGAAAATCATTGAATTTATTGAGATTATCTAAATTCTTCTTCTTTAATCTTTTTCTTTCCCACGTCTTTCCCTATTCCCGTTATTTGGGGTCGGATCGCCTCACTTTTTTGCGCCAAGTTGTGCGATCTTGGGTTGTCGGTTAAGGGGCCGTATCTCTTAAAGTAGGAGGTAATGCTGCGTTATAACTGTTTTAAAAATTTCATATAAGCATAATACGAAAATGTCAAAACAATAATGCAACATTACTGCTCTTAGAGATATGAGGTGGTACGGCCCCAGGCAATTGGGCTTGCTTGAGGTCTTTTTATTGAGATTACGTAAATATTAGGAAGATTAGGAAGATAAACTTACAAGGGTTGCAGCAGGCGTCATTGTTGAGCGCGCCGGAGCTGACCAGGTGACAGCCGCCGGCCGCGATGGCCTGACTGAGCCCACTGCTCACCTGCCAACACACGACATGTTCATAGAACATGAAACGAGTTTTCTCCGTGATCTGCCCAGAGGTATAATCAATTAGATTCAGGCAAAACTTGTAGGTTAGATACGCCCAATAAACAGTCCTAAATATAATTTGGACAGTGCACTCTGAAATAAATGGCGTTTCTTGTTAAGACTACCTATCATACAAAGCTTCAAAGATTTCACAGTAAGCTAAATTTGGACTTCACTATCCGCGGAGTGCTTGCTGTTATCAAAAATTTCAACAACATAACGTAATATTCATTTTTAATAAAATAGAGACCTATTGTTTTAGTCGTAACTATTGGAAGTAGTGATCAAGATTCAAGCCTCGTCGTCAAAATTCGACCTTCATTGCACTTCTGACTCTGTTATTCTTCCATACAGTCAAAATACCACGTGAGAGCATATAAAAATATAGGTGAAGTCTTATGAAGAAGTCTTATGAAGACTAGAAGAAATGCCCGACCTTCCTCTTGCAACTTACCCTCAAAGGCAGTTCTTGCTTCCGATCCAGTACGGTTTCAGACTTGACGTAGAAGGCCTTGGACTCGGCCAGCAGCTCCACGGCCGACTTCCTCTTCTGCTGCTGCGGGGGCAGCAGCGAGCGCGGCTGCGCCATCTCCTTCTTCCGAGGGAGCTTGAAGCTGGCGAACAACGAATCCGCTAGACGCCGCCTGAAAACACATCAAATTAATTTATGTCTCTAGTATATATAAAATTCTCGTTCCAATTTTTGTTACCACACTCCTCTGAAACTTCTCGACCGATTGTTATGAAATTTTCTATGTGTGTTCGGTAGATCTCAGAGTAGGTCGTGAGCTATTTTTATATCCCTAGGGGCAAAACAACGATTGTCCGGTCAGCTAGTATGTAAATAATAAGAGATTAGACTACTAACAGTTCCTCTGTTAGTAGATTTCGCCCACTGATCATACGATCGACAGTTAGCGTGAGAACAGTTTATTATTATAGGTACTTATTCATTCGCGAGAAAGTTAACTTCGATAGGATTGGAACAGCGTCAGCTATTGACAACAATAGAAACCACCGAATAGATAAAAAACTCAATAATTTTATAACGGTACCTCAATGAAAGTATAACTAACAGTGGAAGGATCCTTTCAATATAGATTTCCCCAGATTTCCTTTGAATCCCAGGGATTGGCAGATTCGCGAATCAACAGATGCATTCTTTGGTATAAATAGGTCGACCTACCTATTGACAGTCGGAAAGAAATGTTCCTGGAATTTATTAAATCCAGAATCGATTTCCATTGAAGAACAAAGCAGTAAGAATTCAGTAAATCTGAACAAAAATAAATAAATTACGAATTTTGACGCGATAACCACTTGAACAGTTCATAGTTCATAACTAACATGGTGTGGACAGTGGACACCCTAGCATGAGGTCCTTATATGGCTTTTATTGTAATATCAGCCGTGCTATTCTGCAAAACAGCGACGAGCGTACATCTCTGCATCTATGAATTTGTCAGTTGTAATAGAGTACAATTTTGCATGCCATCTTCGACTTGGCAGCTGTCTGGCAGCTGTTTCAGAGATGGACATTTTGTAGAATAGCACTGCAGTTGTAGATGAAGAGTAAAAGTGCAGAATGCTTACCTCGGCGGCGATTCAAAGGACCTGGAGTAGGCAGTGGTCGCCGCCGCGCCCTCGAACTTCTTCCGCACCTCCTCGACCTTGGACCAGCCGGACTCGACGTTGAGCCGCCTCGTCAGCGACGCGTTCTGCGCCGCATGCTTGGCCAGCTCCTCGCGCGTGCGCTGCACCGACACCTCAGGGACGGGGTCCCGGTGCCGGCCGCTGCGCGTCTCGTGACATCGCTCGATGAACTGACGTCTCCGCGCCTGTAGGCTCGCTGATTCTTCGTCGTCGTCGAAGCACCTTTTGGGATTAACATTCGTAAAGTCAAAAATATGTTAACGTAAAATTAGTGTTGTGCATGACACTCCTGTGCACTTACTGTGCATTTCTGTGTCCATACCCTATTGATGGCCAGCTCTAGTGTACACAAGGAGCCGACTGTCGAGAAGGTATGTCCTCTATTTGGTCAATGATACTCCTGCCAAGGAAGTGCTGTTATGCCTTGCGGAAACCGGACTTCAGGGGATATTTAGCAAGCGATGAGCACATTTATAGATCGGAGACGGTCAACGTGCGTGAATGTAGTAGCTACAGCTCTGCATTGTTTGGTTTTGCAACGTTGTGTATACTCGGGGGCGAGAGACGTGTACCTAGCAGGCTGTGCGAGGTGCGACCGGCACGGCTGGTAGCAGGAGAGCGCGGCCATCTCGCCGGGAGCGTCTCGGGGCACACGCGATCATCATTTGCCGTCCGCCTGCCGTCCTCCGCCTCGCAGCAGCACAAACAGCTAAAACAAGACAGACACCATTCAAGTCTCTCTATGTTGGCTCACATTAAATATGAAATACCTAACATATTATACGTATTCATTAGGTATTCATTGATACCACAGTCCACAAGTTTTCCAACGCATCTGTTCAGTCTTGAACCAGAATTTGGACATCCATCAAGATACAAAATAAAACAAGATAATCTCTAACGCTCGATGGATACATGGGCATTGAGCAACCTTAAGAAAAAAACATACGTATGCCTTTCATGAACTACTTAACAAACGTTTAAATACAAATACCGCCGTTGTTAAATTTTTATACTATACTAGAATAATTAATGTAAATGACATTTATTCCATGGTCATTTTCCGAACAGCAAATTGGACCAAAATGTTACTACTTTTATCAGGATTTTTCATGAGTCATTCACAATTCGTACATTGTCCTGAATATCTGTGACCTAAATATCCTCAAAACGGACAAAAACCCGATTATAATAGGTAGGTAAGGTTGTCACTCGTGTAATACCCAGTAGAATGTAACTAGGATCAACCAGAAAATTAGATAGTTGTTACACGGTATAATTCAATTGGCGACTATAGGCTGTTTACCTGCTATTTAAGATTATTTCAATAAAAGTTGTCGGTGAATTTGACCCACAATGTATGGCAAGAGCTGGTTGGTAGACCTTAGATCTCTTTGAGAAAATTAAACGGATATCTGACAATGTTAGTTATCTAAGATCTAAGATCATATTATCGTCCCAATCATTGAGTTATAAACTAAGGAGTTGGGGTCAGCGCTAAAAAGTGTCCGAACCGAATGACATACAAAACGCTAAAAGACATACAATCACACTTCAGCCTCGTGTTTGAAAATTAGGCCGTATAGTAATGGTTTAAGACATAAATTACAATGTTTTACTTTGTTTATAAAAATACTCATGTACCCTCGTTTATACAGGGTTACTTGTAATTTATTAACAACCTCCTACAGGCAACTTCTATGCACCAAAGTAAATAACTTTTGTTCCAGGACATTTTAAAATTCCTAAAAAAAAAAAAAATTTTTTTTCTTACAAAAATAAAAATATTTATAATTTCTGTTCTAAGATTTTAATAACTCTACGGCCGACGGCGGCACGTGTAAAGGAAATGGGCGGCGCGCAGCGCATCAAAGGAGGAACGCACTCGCAGGTTTCAGTTCAGTCGCTTCCGGTCGATTGCACGCATAGGTCGCACGCGTCGTTCGCCAATTAATCAGTTCGCCAATTAATTAGTTCGTCAATTCGCCAGTTGATTCCGATGGGTAACCGACTTGGAGGTCCGTTTTAAAACCTACCTATTTATGTTTCTTAGATGACTCGACGTATAGCAAATTAAACTGTTAGTCCTGTTTTTATCACTAACATCTGATCTGTTAATTAAATCGCTACTAAATCGACATTATTTAGGTAGGTAAGTATGTAGGTTCGTTGAGCCGTATGGGAAAGTACCTACCAATGACCTTTAGTTGGTACATCAATGGAAAGTAACAGATATGCTTAAATTCAAGTCTCGAACAGATACCTACACCTAGGTGTTAGGTTTGTAGGTAGGTAAGGTGGTAAAGGTGACGCGTTAGGTAGGTAGGTTTGATGTAAGGTACGCAGGTTATGTGGTATTTTAAGTGTTGGTTAGATTGGTAGGTATCTGAATCATAAGGTAGCCTGTTCGTGTTGACTGTTTTGTAGGTAGGTACCTACCTAGGTTAGGTGTGAAGAATGTAGGTACTTATGTAGGTGAATAAACTAATAGGGATTGATAGTAGTAATTTTGCCCATCCGTAAAAAGCGCGGGAAATTGCCAAGTAAACAACATGCTTATCATGTGTGCGTATGGTACTTAGGTACCTACTTAATGACTGTCCGACACTTACGTCTGTCGCCGCGAGAAGTTTTTTTGTTGTTCACGACAATCGCTAGTGTAGGAAGAAATTATTGACCTGCAGACGATAGCTCAGCCCGATGTTAGTAATTTACGTCGCAAAGCATTTTTAAATACGACAGAGAAGCGATATCTTCGGATGTTAATTGTTGCGCGGTTAGTAGTCGGCGCTTCATCACGCAGGTGTGGAACAGCATTACATAAATTGACCATAGAGTTAAAACACTGACAGACTTTTCAACAAAAACTTATAATTTTTTTTTTGGTTAATTTATTGAGTTATGTGAAAAGTCGTTGAACAAACGTTGTTCAGCATCATGTATAGAAGTTATATGTAGGAGGTTGTTAATAAATTACAAGTAACCCTGTATAGGTTTTCTCGGGACACTTTTTTCGTGAATTTTGTATTACACCCGTCGTCCATAGATTTATAAGCCTATGGTCCCAATGCATATTAAGTATACCTACCTCTTAGTACCTAATTGTGATGAAGTCGGTTAAAGAGTAAGGTAGAAACTTGAGGTACCTACTTCGAACCTGGGATATCAGAACATGAGGCTTTTTTTTTGCTTTGCCACAAAGCTTTTGATTAGGTAGGTATGTTGTGACTTGTGTTGTGTGTATATTAATGCAATTTAATAAAATAATGCAATGTAATAAAGCGAAATAAATGGAAGAAAAATTCATACTGCACGCCAGAAGTTCCGCACCATCAAGGTTTCAAGATATTATGAACTTTCCCCTAAGGAAACATACCCAAACACCAAACTCGTTTAAAATTATACGTATTTTTTACGACTTTACAATGACACATCGTCTGCAAATAGTTTTCTGTTTAGTGTAAGTATTTATTATATTAGAACAAATTAATTCTATTTTTTTAGTATTTGTTGACAAAGCGGCAACAGAAATACTGTTGTAGTACGCTACAGAATCTGTGAATATTTCAAGTGTCGGCATTCTAAGAGATACATTCTTTTAAAAATGGGGTCTTGAAGTCTTTTAAAAATGGGGTCCCATTTTTATCCTTTGGGTGCGGAACCCTAAAAAAGTACTTAGTAACAAAACATCATCACGATGGCATCGCGTGAAATTAAAACCATGTGGAGTGACCCCAAAGCACGCGACGCCAAATTGTCCATTATCTCTATAATGTGTGTAATTGCCATGCGGTAATTAGATCAATTTGCCGCGGACCTCGTTCTTCCACGCTGGCACCGAGTGAAAACTGAAAGCCCTAAATATACTGCACTTGACTAGTGGCTGGACGAAATTAGCCCGCAAAATTCAAAGGACATGGCCGAAACTTGTATGGAGCTGTGCCCTGGAAAAAAAATATTCATGGCCATCGACAAACAAGTACGTCATATTAAAGCTTATAATAATGTCTTTACAATCGTTTAGTTTTTATGAACAGAAAACTTGCGAGAGACATAATATCAGCATAACAAAATGCGCATATATATTTTTAATAGCAATGATTTATTAAAAAATTATGCGTATTGGTTATGAACTTATTAATTTTTTCATATTACAAAGCTTAGAAAGTGCGAGTAGGTAAACATTTTGAAAAACAATTTTTTAATAAAACATCATTGCTATTAAAAATATATAGGCGCATTTTGTTGCAAGTTGTTATGCTGATATTATGTCTCTCGCAAGTTTTCTGATCATAAATACTAAACGATTGTAAAGGCATAATTATAAGCTTTAATATGGCGCACTGTTTGTCAAGAGCCATGAATATTTTTTTTGTGGGCAGAATCCGGCCATGTCATTTAACGGTATTCCGGCCCTACTAGCCTACGAAATTCGAATTATTCCCATTATATTTGTTCCCGAAGGATTATTTTTTGCAGTTTCCCAGATTTTGGAGATATTATTCCCATTATAATAAATATTGTTCCCGAAAGATTAATTTTTTGCAGTTTCCCAGATTTGGAGCTATAGAATGACGAATCAGGAACAAAAATACAAATATAGCACTACTTATAATGCTTATTATTTTGAGCAAAGTTTTCTTAAAAACATGGTTATGTTTGCAAAACTCATTGTCTTAAGCCTACTTACGATGTATAATTACGACACTATTAGCGAAAAATTAAATAAAATTTTAATTTTCGCGCCCGGATGGTATACCTATCCCCCTTAGGTTTCCATGCAAAGGTGAATGGTCTGGTCACGAATCGAATCGTATTTCATAGTACGCGACTCTAACAGTTATTATGTTTGTGTTGCTATAGTTTCTCATAGCATGTAACCGGCACGGCTGTTGAGTGGAAAAAGTATGGAGTATGAAAGGAGATGTACTTTCCATTTCTTGCTGAACTTTCTAGGCTAACGCACGCGGGTTCGAGGCTCTGAGTTAGCTAGGGCTGTCTGCAGCTGTATCCATGACTTATCTAATGAAAATGAAAATCTTTATTTTGTTATACACACTAGGTATAATTGTAAATTATCTTAATATATATAAATCTCGTGTCACAATGTTTGTCCTCAATGGACTCCTAAACCACTTAACCGATTTTAATAAAATTCGCACACAGGGTGCAGTTTGCTCTAACTTAAAAGATAGGATAGCTTAAATCTCAATTTATCTCTTTTTTTTATATCCTTAAGGGCAAAACAACGTTTGCCAGGTCAGCTAGTAAGTGTATTTAAAATTATCGCTGCCAACGGGATTCGAACCCGCAACCACAACCTGTCGCGAGTGGCCGCTCTACCGATCGAGCTATGGGTATTCGCTATGGTATGGTATGCTATGGTATTGGGATTGGTATTCGCTTCCATAGCTCAATAGCTTGCGGGTTCGAATCCCTTTGGCAGCGATAATTTAGATACACTTATAATTTACAGTTTACACCTAAAACCTTGTTTGAAAGTAGGTACCTACAAAGTAAATCATTTAGGTAACACCTATTTACCGAGAAACATTGCATTGTAGATTTAAATTTTTATTGAAGTCAGTTTTAATGTTCACATTATAAAACTTTGCATAATAAAGTTTGTTCAGAACAGATGTATTGCACAAGTGGTAAAGTAGGTAGGTAATATCGAATGACTGCAATTCTGCATAATTTGCGCAATAAAATTAGCAGACTCGTGTAAGTACGCTGAATAAGCAATATTTACAAATCACGCCATAATTGTTTAAGTTTAATATTATTGCTGTCTCCACAGATTCCACAATAGGTACGTATAGGTACCTACCTACTATAGATATTGCCAGCATATCTTCGAATAAACTTAAGAAGTACCTAAACGCCTTTACTTATGATACCCCACTCAATATTGTTATCTGATTTAGAAATTTCAACAACCCGGTTTTCACCCGTTTATAGGGTTCCATACCCAAAGGGTAAAAAGGGGACCCTTTTACCAACGAATATAATATAATATTCTTTTACTAAGACTTCGCTGTCCGTCCGTCCGTCTGCCACCAAGCTGTATCTCTAGAACCGTGATAACTACTTACTGACTTGAAATTTTCACAGATGATGTATTTCTGTTGCCGCTACGACTGAAGGACAGCGTTCTTAAAACAGGGTCATCCAGCAATATTATAAATAGTTGGCGCAACATCTCGCTGCTCGCGGTGCAATAAAGACAGGACGGAGCCCGTAAGTGGAACAGAGAACGCATCAGGCAGCCTGTTGCCTCATTTTATTGCAGCACAGGCAGCGAGATATCGCCACGGCTATAAATATTTAAGTTTCATAATAAACAGACCGTAACTAAGTGACCATAAACTTATACACTCGACTCACGTTCATCCCATATTTTGAGAGAAATTAGTGGCTAGCGAAATCATCGCGTGCGTTAAAATTATGAAAACTGCATTAAAAATAAAAACTCATCTTATCAATCAACATAACTGTAGGTAAATAACCCAAATTATTTTGAAATGAAAGCTAATTTTAGATATTTAGAGATCAACAAAATAGGTAGTACAATATAAAAGTTAAGGTCTGTAGGTACTTTTAAGGCTGTGGCCTGTGATTAATGTATTTTTATCCAGCACAAATCCATAGATTTTTCAGGATTAAAAGAAATCTTTATATCTTCATACAAGCTTATGGGTTTCATATATTATCTCCATTCCAAATGTCAGCCAAATCGGTTCAATAGTTGTGGCGCGAAGAAGTAACAAATATTACGCACATCAGGACATCAGGATTGCTCTTTTCAATTCATTTGCCGAATCGTATTTTCTGCACTAAGTCATAATAAATAAATGTATCAGTCGCAAAGTCTAGTAAACAATGGCACAAGAACGATTTTATACACAGTTCAATCCAACGTAGGTTGACGTCTCTTTGTAAAGCAACACAACAAAACAAATAACAATGCATTTTCGCGTCTATTGATTTCTATAATGTGTTTAAGTTAGTTGATTATAGCTCGATTCGGCTTTTACCCATAAGGCATAATTTATACCTCATATACCTGTCGGCTGTCACTGTAAGGCCGCTTGTCCACCATATCTGTCAAGCCGAGAAGTCCCGGGTACGAACAAGTAGAGATAGTAATAGGTATATGGTTCCTGTGTCCACTGCACGGCCGTCATTATATTACGCTGATCTCAGCCAGAAATAATCTTGTTGTCGGTGACACAACGGAGACGGCTGCGGTGGACAAACGGCCAATGTGTTTGACATTACGAACTTTGCAGTCTTTTAGGCTACGAGACATATTCGTCGGTTTACGGGTAAAACATAATAAATGCAGTTTACATCATTTCGAGTAAATCGCATTTTAAAGTTTGAGGTAAGATTTGGGATACTTAAAACTTAATAATCTAGAAATAAGTAAGTTCAAATGATGCAATAAGTATCCATCTTATTGATATATATTGATATTGTTTTATATTGATACAGAAATACTATAAAACCTTCATTATAATTCAGAGGGTCATGCATTTATTTGGTTTTACCTGTAACTTGCAAATGTACACCATCTTCTGTTTAACCCACCCTAGAATGCTAATTGTAGTACCCAGGTAATTGTTTTCTGTATGTTTGTATTGTTTTATGTTTTTTTGTGTTAACGTTAATCTCAGAAATTGTATTTTTTTGGAAATTAACTTCAAGAACCCCTGGTTTGTTTTATTTATCTGGTTTTAACTGAAGGCTTTTTAAAAAATTAAAGACATTTATTACAATAACTACAATACAAAATTATGCATGAATTAAAATGAAGTTAAATTTGGGTGTAATCTATTTAACTGTTAGTAAATAATACGAATTACGAGTTATTGGGCATGAAGGAATTTATTTAAGTGCATTAAGCTTTACTTAGTATGACTTTTAAGAAAGAATGAAAAACAAAATAGTAGGTGAAAGAACTTTATCTTGAAGGTCTTCAGCTTATGACTGTTTGTCTACGCTAGGGCTGGATAACCAATCGGCTCCAGAACTAGTTGGCCGATACGAGTACCAGCCATGGTATTCTTTAGGAATCATTTTTTTGTTACATAAACTGAGAAGATCCTGTTTTGATTTCATTGATGGGTAAAGGTTTATTATAAAGTCGTTTCCATTGTAAAATAGGGCTTGACTGAGGTACCTCAACCTCTTGAGGGTCTTTGAGGTTTTACGTTGTCTGACATGTCATAATTGTAATTCTTTGAACGTTCTTTTGACTCAAGAAAGTTGTGTTAGATTTTTATTAAGTGAGCAATGTTATGAACTGGAAACAGTAATAATGCAGCCACATGTTGGTTTCTGTTCTGTTTTCTGCACGTATCTGAATACAGAGAAACTTTCGTCATGTGGTAAGGCACATACGTGGATAGACAGTGATACAGAATGCTTCCGATTTCAGAACTGCCTCTTTTCCATTCCTTATAATAAACTATCAGCCATCAGAGAAGAGTTTTAATGAAGATGTAGCAAATTAATTATTCCTGAACAAATACCATTGCTGCTACTCGTTTCTGCCAACTCATTATGAAGCCGATCGGTTAAACAGCCCTAGCTTAGATCTTAATCTAAGCTAGGGCTGGTCATCAGGTAAATACGTTCAAGTTTTAGGTTTTTTCATCAACTATTTTGTTTGCTAATCTTTTTAAAAGTCATACTAAATAAAGCTTCATGCACTATAATAAATCCCTTAATTGTAAATTACTCGTGATTGATAAATTTTTTACCCGATCGCCCTGCCGTTCAAATCGCTTGAATGCATTTATTACGTTTTTGCTGTACAATTTTAGAATTTAAAATAACATCACAAGTAACAATACAAGGAGTAAAATAAGATGAATGCCTTTATAATGTTTTAACTGTACAAGTGAGAATTGGGAATTTGGATTTATGCTTTTAAATGCGTTTAATGCTTTATATCTGACGATTATTCCATTGCTTTCTAAGAGACTTATTACATGTAAAAAGGCATAATCATATTTATACTATTTTACTCGAATAATCTTGATTGGGTTAATGCATTAAAGATGATTATGCTCAATTACTAGTATAGATTTAATTTTTTTAGGGCATTTGTAACTTATTCAAACTGGCTATCTCCGAAACTATCGGTCGTAGCATTTATTCGGTTTTACCTATCGATAGAGCGGAAAAAAATAAGTATAACTGAATTTTTAAGTCAATTCAGCCAAAAAGTGCATTTATAATGTTTTACCCGTAAACCGACGTATTATAAAACCTAGTCATTTATCAGTCAAATTATTTGTGTCAACAAAACAGTAAACTTTTGCAGACTGCCACGATGATTCTTCATCGATTGTAACCGTTTACAAGGTTCAATCGCTTCTGGAAATCGTCTAGTTTTTAATGTTTGATTTATTGCATTTTTGAACCCCGTCGGAACGAATTATTTAAGAAATATAGACGTAATTCATGACGCCCAATGGTCAGTCTGTCATAAATCCGAAGCCAAACATGTGAGGGAGGTAAGTTAGATGTTCCCACCAAGCCTCTCTACTCTTCCTCATTAACCTACACTGGAAAAATTAATTACAGATCAACCAAGTCGGCCAGATAAAAGTTTCGTTGACGATGTGTAGGCCGTAAGCGTACAACTTCACAATGCATGCCGACAACGAACAGCGCGTTAGACGTTGCTGATTTATTGAACCAATAAACCTATTTCAATAACTTGTTGTGTAGGCTAGACTACTAAAGTGATATTTTAGAGGCTGATTGTTTCTCTTTACTCTCGAGTTTAGCCTCAATACTCTGTGCATAGGAACTGACAGCGGTCTATTCTGAATTCTGAAAGGTGCCCTAATATTTTACAAAAGACTCAGACACTCTATGCTTTTTCTTCCACGATATTTTACCAATACTGCTTGAATGCCATAAGTTTTGGATGGAAGCAGGCGTTACAATATTACAGATTTGATTGTTTTGCTATAATTAAGAATCTGTATGGTCCAGTATGCAGGAACACCGCCCGAATGAAACACCACACACGAGAAGTTAGATAGAGAAGTACTCTGCGATTTCGCATTGTGAAGTCAACATCTCCTGAGGATGTCCCAGTGTCGGGACGAAACGTGCGTCGAAGAAATTGTTGGAAGAATTGTACGAGTAGGTACATATTTGTTATTGAATGAAATACATTAATGCAGTCTAGACGAATTCCATATTTGTCAAGAGTGAAAACAAAAACTTGACATAAACAGGTCCAATTGTATTCTGTTATGGTGATACAAGGTCGATTGGTTAGAAATTCAGGTTAAAATTAACGTAACAATTGTCAAACTGGTCATGGCTTTTAACTAATTAAGTTTTCCTTTGTTCTTACTTCTTAAATACATAGTTGTTATATACCTATAAATTTTAAATTTGCAACTTGCAAATTGTTAAGCGTTTGTTATTACTTTTAAAAATACTCCCTATGCAATCATTGATGGTGAATTTTAATTCATTCCTGTATTTCGATATTAACATGAATACTAATAGGTATTTACGCCAAGTGATAGCCATTCAGACACTAAAGTTGAGAGAAAAAATAAAAAATTCCAACATTTTTCATTACGATATCTCACGCTAGCAACACTGTGTCTGTCCTTCCATTAGCGTTCTAGTGCTCGGCCGTTCAACACAACATTACTAAACTCGTATAAAAAAAGTGAGTGATTATAAGTATTTCTTGCGGAAATCAAAGTATCCGAAAAGAAATATTCAAAATAATCGGATTCATCGTCAAAACGAATTGTGAAATCTACGGAATTGTTATTATTGGTTCAGAAAATCCATATTGCTCCAGTGTTGGGTACACCTCTTAGAGGGTGTTACGTTCACAGCAGTATACATTGAGGGTAGTTGGAAGGACTATCGCCTTTGTTTTAATTACTGCAAGAGGAGCTAATCAAGATGCATTCTTCGGTGATGGGTACACTTCATTTAGAGGGTGTGACCTTCACGACAACATACATTGAGGGTAGTTGGTAGGTGAAAAACCTGAGGACTATCGCCTTTGTATTAATAATTGCAAAAAATAATTGCAAAGCATCTATGTTGAGGACACTGCATAAGAGGATGTGATCATCACGACGACATACATGAGGGTGAGTTAATAAGATTATCGTCTCTATATTAGGTAATAATTGCAAAAAAGTCAATCAACAAAATATATTCTGCAGTCTATGCTTCAGTGTTGGGTACACTTCATTAGAGAGTGTGACCTTCACGACAATATACATTGAGGATGGTTATTGGGACAACGCCTATGGATTAATCATTCCCAAAAATGACAAGATTATCTTGTAAGCAACTTCCAAAATAGCAAATTGGTGCTTAAACGCCCCCATACCATGTTGAAAACACCGGTTGACGGTTCTCGTCCGATCACCGAAATTAAGCAACATCGGGCGCAGTTAATACTTGGATGGGTGACCACCTGGGAACACCGCGCGATGCTGTTTTTTTATCACCAACTGTATTGGAATGATATAAAGGATCAAAACGATTACCTTTAGAAACTATTTCGATATACCCTCATATCAATATTTTCTTTTACTGTCTGCTAATTTAAATGAACCAAGATTACTTTACTAGACCAGGTCTGAAAAGTACCCGCAATCAAATGCACTATTTACAATTATTTTAGTCTTCCACACGAATCGTTTCTTGTTGTGGTCATTATTTATAGATACATCAATAAAAAGTCCATTGACAACGTCTTACAAAATCAACTAGTAATACTACTCAAAATTTGAAATGTACGAGTGAGACACAAAAATTTTATATGATAATATAATATTCTAATAATTTCTGTGTATATTGTCTTTTATCAATAATATGAAATACAGTTAATCAAGATCCAATATTAACTGGCACTGGAGGAATATCTGAGCAATCCACCTGTTGGTCCATGGTGGACCCACGGGCCAAATCGCAGGACAGCACTCGTCTCTTGCGACGACTTTTCTCGAAGATTTACCCAGGACAGAAGAGTCTTGATTTCCCCACAAGAACAGCACCAGGAGCAAAACAGCCTTGCAAGTACTTATCGATGTCCTCTTTTGACATTTCCGTCGACCTGTCATGTCAGGCGCCGCGCGGCCGCCGATCGGAGTGCTGGCGGAGCGCTGCGCTGTTTCGAACCTCGTGCGGACTCGCGCATGTTCGCATATAGTCGGGTCGGGGTAAGAAGGCAACCCGTGGTACCCCGGGGGGACCATCGGGGGTACCACGGGCAATAAACGACACCTACTTACTCGTACGTTTGGCGCTTAGTTTATAGAATAACCGCATTCAAAAAATATTCGAGCCTGATGATATTATTTTATCGTGCTTAAATATGAGTGGAAAATTTATTTTTTTCTCTTTTTATGTTCTCAAAACTATAAACAGAATTTAATGTGTATTTTTTTTCTCTTCTTTAGTTCGCATGTAGTGCAATGACACTTTAGATATCTAGGTACTATCCTAGTTTCATTCATAATAATTTACTTTTATACAAAAGGTTTTATATTATGAAGATTTATAAACGATTGAACCATTAACATTACAATTAATTTTCATGTTTAAGTAATTAAAAATGAAAATGATTTTTTTCAAATGGGCTTGATTTACAGGCTTTTATGAAAGCTTGAATCTGAAAAACGGGTTTGCGCTGAGAAGGTCTGGCAAAAAACTCGGCTATTATATTCTGTTCACATACAATTGAATATGAGACAACCTATTCGATAACATACTTAATTTTTTTTTTTGTTATTCCATTACAAATACATGTTTTTAATACAACCATTCTTTCATCGTAACTCGATGTATTAGATATTACATCAAATTTATCAATGCTTTAACTGAGTTAGGATGCATGCTTTTAAAAGAATGCAATATTTTTGAATATCAAAGTTATTTATAGTTTCTATAATTGACTATTTCTTAAATTTCTTAAATGGATATTAAATATGGAAAATGTAGAGTCCTTATAAAACAATCGATGATATGTTTATTTAAATTTATTTTAGGTATCCTTGTACCTGTATCTACAGGAATATCGGTATCCATACCTAGGAATAACTTAACGCAATGGAAAATATATTTAAAGACCAAATTAATTTTTGCTAGATCAAATATTTTTATTTTCAGGCGATCGCGCCGCTAATTAACTAATGGTTATCTATGCATCAAAAATGTTAAAGGATTTGGAAATTACCAATAGATATATAAGATCATAGAATCATTAAATACTTCATTGGATTTATGATAATATGAACAATGATGGTTCATAATTTTGGCTTGCATGTATCATAACTTTTTTTTTTGATACATAGCCTACATTTTATGTTTTCTGTATTTAATCATTATTAAATAAGTCTAATATTTTGTTTAACTTTCATGTCGATGGATGACGCCGCTGCAAGGATTTAGCTCTCGATGATGACTGACCAAGGTCAAATGATAATTGAAAATTGGGTCATCACTGCTTCACTAGGAACTTGAATACCAGTACAGTAGTACTTCAGCTGTGGTATGTCATTAACTGATTATTATTAAACGAAGATTAGAGACTTTTATCTTCTGTGATGACAGTGGAAATAAAAAAAAAATATTTTTTTTTTTCATCGTCGCAACAAGTCTTAAAAGCATTAATCGCGAACAATCGCGAATAACATTTCGACGTGTCTACCTATTTACATGTTATATTTGCTCGTTGATTTTTGCGATTATCAACTTGGAAAAATCAGATCACATTTTTCAACTGAAAGACTGCTAAATTAAAAAATGGTCTTGATGCAGAAACTGAAGAACTTAAAAAGTACTGTCTAATATTTGTATTCCAATTGTATATGTGGTTTTTTGTTTACAACTAACCAGTACAACAGCGATAGTAGTGTTGGGGTGACTGTTAAAATAACAATTAATGATATTAAACAACATTATTATAACATGAATAACTGTTAAGAATAACAATTATGCCTTCAGTTAAAATTTCAGTATTATGTGAAATGAGAAACTCAACACGGTTATACATACATATATACTATAATATTGTATAAGATGTTTACTGTCTGACAATATTAGAAAACATGCTTTTTTCAGACTATCTTCAGTTTCTATTGTTATCACTTTATTAGAACTCAGGAATAAACAGTAGATATAGTTACTTCATCAGCCTTTGTCTCAGAATCAACTTTAAAATAGACTTATAAGATGATTTCTCTATGGCTTTTTTTAAAATCTCTTGAGAATATTCTTACTTCACCCTATTCAGTTAAAAATATAATTTAAGGTCACTTTAAATCTTAATGACCTTATTAAAGCTGTACCTACACCAAAACCCAAATAACAATATTATTATGGAA
This sequence comes from Coenonympha glycerion, assembly GCA_963855885.1. NCBI lineage: Eukaryota > Metazoa > Arthropoda > Insecta > Lepidoptera > Nymphalidae > Coenonympha > Coenonympha glycerion. The sequence continues at coordinate 4,697,425 of OY979631.1, forward strand.
ATTAAATAAAAATATCATTGTTAACTCCTTTAATAGAAATAACTCTAAAGAGCTATGAATAAAATTAAACAACACTTTACGAAAATACTAATGCCTACTCCTGTATTTTCGTAAAGTGAAGTCAAGATGAACAAAAATTTACGAACTAGTTCTCTGCAACCCATAGATTTATTAATCTTATATATTAATAAATTGATCTTATTTTTTTTTCTTTCCAAAAATATGTCTCGGTAATATTTATTCTACTCAAGTTTATAAAAATATATTCGTGATCAATTTACTGTTTGAAATATATATTTCATGGTTGCATATTAACAGCTCAATTTATTACGATTAATCAAGTGTTGCATTTAAAAGTTTTAACTGATACAAATATTTTCAAGCTTGTTGAAAGAGGCTTAAAACCTCTTTTAATCGTCAAGACTACATACGAGCAGTACTGCTAGAATATAGTCTTAATATACCCTTGGTATTCGCACATATAAAAATATATGTTTTTGTACATATATTATTATTAATATATTATACTAATAATATTGATTTACTATCTATTACAGTTTTAATATTTCTACAAAATTATGCTATTAATTATTAATTTGCTTTGAATATCAACTTAAGTTGTTATTTTTATTTTTTTGCTCAATATTAAGCGATTATGCTTATTATTCTATTAATTTAAAAGCATTTCTTATTTACAAATGTCATGGCTCTAAACATCTACCCATTAGTATTCATGTTAATATCGAAATACAGGAATGAATTAAAATTGATGATTAAACGAACTTACCTTAAGTGAAGTTCTATCATAATTTTATGAATTCCTGTATGAAGATATTAACACCCTCCCGCCCCTGTTTTGTGGAAAAACCCATGTATGAATTTGTAAATAAAAAATGTACATATTACAATAATAATAAATATTTATTGAAGACAACATAACCCATATATATATATTATTATATTTACATATATAATATTGTGTGGTTATGTATAATATTGTGTAGTTATGTATATATTAGGTATATGATACATATTTGGGTGCTCTGTAGTGCTACTACCAAGACGAGCTTATCGAAGCACAAAGGCACTCTTATAATAATTACTCTGAACTAAATGAAAGGACAGACACAGTGTTGCTAGCGTGAGATATCGTAATGAAAAATGTTGGAATTTTTTATTTTTTCTCTCAACTTTAGTGTCTGAATGGCTATCACTTGGCGTAAATACCTATTAGTATTCATGTTAATATCTTCATACAGGAATTCATAAAATTATGATAGAACTTCACTTAAGGTAAGTTCGTTTAATCATCAAATCTATACGAACTTGAATGGAGTATAAAATAGTTTGCTACGTCTTTGCCGGTAGTTTTACGGATTTAAATCAGAGATTGCGCCATTTTCTGAATATTTTGTTCCCGTTTTAGCCTAAAAGATATGGTAAACGCTACGAGTAATTATAATAGTTTAGCTATTTGTTTCAGCTGGGTTAAGTATAAAATAAGATGAAATAAATAAGTTAAATGGATTTTACTGGACTATTTTGGAGTTTGGACCTTTATACCTACCGTGAGAAAGCTAAACATTACTATTCACAATATTATTATTGTTCATACTTGTTTGCCGTGATTAGAGTATGTAACATTAATTTAGGTTAATTTAAGGGCTTGTTTACCAGATAAACTTTATCTAACGAATAAACTTGACATTTTGACAGATTCCCAATACAAAAATGGTCACAACTTACATTATATCATTGCACAATATCCATTACTTAATCCAACTCGCTAGATAAAGTTAAGGTATCTGGTGATTGTGAAACAGGCCCTAAATATAATATTATCATAATGCTCTCTTATTTAAATACTCATTCAATCAAACTAACACATTTCCGAATCTACCTAAACTGACTGGACTACCTGGGTCTGACTGGTTAAACTCAAATCCCGTTTAATTGATTGTTGTATAGGATGTCGGCTTTTGACTTTGCAAGTTGTTTCTCTACTAATATTAGGTTAAATAAGTACGTAACGATACTCAAAAGCTGAAAAACACTTGGTTTTGGATGCGATTCGCTACTTAAATCTAGACGCGCCTGAATTTCGGAGTTTACATGAATAGGTATACTTAGGTAGGTACCTATCTAAATGCACGCAAATATATCTCTATTATACCTAACTAAGTAATTCTATACTCTTGTATAGAATTTCGCTTTACAACAACTGAGACATTCCACATTCTATTTGACTTTATCTAAGTATGTAGGTTTTAGGGCAAATGAACTGTTGTTTGAATGACTGAGAAGTATTTGTTGTTCTGTTCCAAGATTTATGAGTATTTATCGGTATAGAGTATAGATAAGAATATTAAACAAGACGTAACGTAAAGTACTCGTTATAAGTTAATAATGAGTAAGTATATTTAACTAATTAGTAATTACTTAAGTACATAATATTTAGATTTATTAAAAAATAGTACTCCTTTAGCATTGGCGGATTTAGAAAAGGCACGTACCTACTACGTAGGTCTAGGTACCCTTCCCTAAATCCGCCAATGTTAAAAAGACGAATGATAGTTGTCTTCGATAAGTCGCGTGATGAATTTGTCAGTTGAATATAGGTTTTTGCATTTCGCTATACTTATTGATTTCATTTGAGATGTTTTTCTGTAACGGTAAAAAGGTGTCTTCATGTTCAGAATTCCAAAGTTGAGAAAAAAAACAATAGGTTAAGTACCGACGGTACTTACCTTTAGTACACAATAGCGTCTTTTTGGTATGTGTCAACTTAAAAGCGATCCTGGATCCAGTCTTTTTTTAGAGACGCTACAGACAATTTTTTTTTGCTAAAATTCCGACCATGGGGTCTTTAAAAAATACCTACTCATATTTGTAAATTGGTACCATTGGACTAAATTGACCGGACTATAGTTATTTTCTGTGTTATGCTAGCGGCTAATGGCTTCAGAAAAAAATCGTAAATTTTAACTTAATAATTTATATAATCCATATTAATATTAAGTATAATAAATTCGAATCTGAAAATATGTGTCACACCAATATAATGAAGCAACGGGCCAACGTGATTTTTTTGCACGGACAGTTGAAAGAGCGGAGATTGGAGAATGATATCCCTTCCGTGCCCTTTTATGCCTGGAAAATAAATTATTTCCACGGGATTTGTGAAAAATAGAAATTCACGCCGGCAATAGCTAGTCAATATGCAATACTAGCAATACATATACATTGCTAATTTGATAACTAAACTCTATTTGTGCGAAATTTGAACTTTTTATTGACCTTTATTTAAAAAGCTTAGTAATTGGGAATTCTCAATCATGCAAATAGCAAACGTCGACAGAGAATGCCGTCTTCTCGCCTGCGTATGACTCGATGAAGTCAACAGTACAGCTGTATGCATCGTGCACGTCTTGTAGAACGCATCTTGTACAACGTGTAAATACGCCTAAGTACATGTGCCCACATTGTATAGTACTCGTATGTTCAAATGACAAAATGTACTCGAGCTATGCCTTGAATGAACAATAGGTAAGTACCTGTGTATACGGTATTTAAAGTACGAGTCTACTCATGCTCATAAAAAACCCGTGTGTATCGTAGAACATTTGATAGAAACAAAATTTGTAATAACACCGAAAACAAAATTTTATTTTATCATTTCATGTGTGTCATTTCACCTATCGCTCGATAGATGGCGCTGTCTCCAGATAGCTTGCATTAACGAGTTTAGTACCTTATCTATGTACGTGATTGCATGCACGCCCATTCTATTGACTCATTTTCGACGGTGACGCGATTTTCGACACTTAAAAATCTACGTGCTTTCGCCTAGTCCCCTGAGCGATACCGTCTAAAAAGCAACTTTGGTTCAAAAACTGGGTAGGTAACTACTAACGCATCTACAAACGTTGATGTATCTGCAAAAAATACTTAAGTTGTTATAAACTATCTAAATACCTACATTTGAAGACTATGAACGTTATCGGGTCTGCCGCGAAATTCAAAATTTTCGTGGTTTTTTGCAATTTGTACGCTAATTAGACCTGATAGGCTTATGGCAATCAATTCGCGAGAATGTCAGTATCAGGGGGCACGGCAGTGCCCCCGCCAAAGTCAAAGCGCGAAGCAAAACTGCCGTACCATCTTTACAGGAACCATTTCGCCGCATTTTCGGGCTCCTATTTGAGAACCTCTGGATAAGACCAGAACGCTGAAATTTTCGCTATCCAGTAAGCTATAATCACATACTTAAAACCCAAAATTTCAAGTCTGTAGGTCATATAGTTCCGAAGTTATGCGAAAGCAAAGTTTCGCATTTTCGACACTGACTGACTGACTGACTCACTCATGATCATCAAAATAGAACTAGTACTTCCCATAAACTCAGAGAGCTGAAATTTGGTACAGAGTTAGGGTTTAATGGCCACATAAAGGGAAAACTATAAAAACTAGGATAATCGAAGATCTGGAGTACCTGGTGATCACTGCATTAATAACTTTGTAATTCCATATAAATTATATGAGATTACAAAGTTATTTATGCAGTTAATGTATCTAGAAAAACGGACAGAAATATTTTGTAATATTTTGAAGTTTCTACAAAAAGAAGTGAAATCCCACCAAAAACATTCTGTAAAAACTAGCCAAAGTCAAAATGGAGCTGCTTGTTTATCTCTAAAAAGTACTGAAATCTAGACAAAGTCGTGCCAAGTCAAAGGTTCCTTACTGCGATTTCTTTATTATTATAGTTAATGTTGTGTGACTTGGCCGTTGAAGACCAAGAACCGCTACTCATTGACGATGAATTCTGGCGACAGATTGGTGCAATGGTGTCATGGAGCACCTGGTTTGAACCCTTGTGTAAGGTAAGTGAGGTGTAATTCGGTATACTAAGGCTACGACGACTTCAAAAATTAAAATAAAAAAAACTAAACCTGATTTCTGTTTGAAAGTTTTTTTTAAAAGAACATTGGTCTTTTGCCAGCTAATACGTGCATGAATTAAGTGATTTTAGTTAGAATTTTCTTTTTAAATAATTTATTGGTAGACCTCTTTTTTCCTTCTTATTTCGTGATAAAATTTGGCTCAGCATTTTAATTCGTGAATGCAGGGTTTTTATTTCGGGATAAACTTTTGCGCAATAATTTTATGATATTATATTAAAACATTTTAAATAAAAATATAACAGGAGTTTAATACATTAATATAGCAATAAAGATATTCGATTTCTAAAGGAAAAACATGTTACATTAAGCTCAAATTCAGCTTTAAGTACAAACTGTTCCCTAATCATAACTGTTTTCCACGATATATCGCTTGCATACCTTAGGAACAATAGATTTTTTCGAGATAAAAAGTAGCCAATATCCATCCAGGATAATGTAGCTCTCCATTAGTGAAAAAAATATCAAAATCGGTTCAGTAGATTTTAAAATAAAAAAATAGTAAAAAATAACCCTTAAAAGTAAACAATTATTCATTGTTAATACCTAATTATAAACTGTAGAGATTACTCAAATATCTCTTATATAATTGGAATCTACAAAATTCAAATACTATTATTTCAACATGAAATTTTCGCGTAAAAGTTTTAGTTTCAAATAACTTCCTTTATTATAAAAATAAACTAAAAATTTTGAAAAACTAAACCATCTTTAATAGTAAGTAATTTCAGCAAGTTTGAAGTCTTCTAAGCTCGATTCAATTTATTAATATTCAAGATAATTAATTTAAGACAGATATTGTTTTTCTACGGTATATCTCATTATTCCATGTGGCTGAAACATAACAAAATAACTTTTATTTTTTCCTACTAATCACAAACCTTTACAAAGTAATGCCTGCAGGTATTTAATGGGAACAGTTACTTTTTTATCTTACAGAGAATTTTGAGTTGAGTACCTAAGTGAGGTTTGTAATGAAACTTGAAATATAGAACTTCATGTTTATTGACCTAAGACATATTTCATCACTAAAAATAATAAATTGATATGCATACGTTAATACTTAAGTTTAAGTTCCTTATCACGAAATTAAAAGTGAGTGCTAAAATAAAAACATCTTATTTCGTGATACTTATTTTGGAAAAGTCCTGTACTTAAGTTTGTAAATCATTCAAAAACCATTTAAAGTAACTATTAAATATCCTGAATATAAAGATATTAAATGAAAATAAATGAAGCAAAACGAACTATAAATAAAACCATGCTACTAGTACCTATGCGAGTTCACCTTAAAAATTCAAATTTAGGTTTAGTTCAAACTCGTATTTTAAGAATTTTATTGAAAAAATCATATACCGAATTTAGCTCATAAGAAAGTTCATTACTTTCAAATTATGATTTTGATTTTATATTTAAAATATCTTGATTAATAAATTAATACACTAGCTTTAAAAAAGAAACTCATAAATTCTTAATTCGGTAGTGATACGAAATACGCAACCTAAGAAAAATAAGATGCCGGCTATTTCGTGAGTCGATTAATTGCAATTTCAAGTGAATTTAGTACTTGTATTTATCTCTGTCCTATATTATATTAATTGTAAAGAAACACGAATTTGCACTATAAAAAATTTAATTCAAATAGACTTACCTTTGTCTTTCTGTAAGCTTATAAAGTATGATGTTTAAGCTTACGGTAAATACAAGCGCGCAGGTGTACTACAGCGGTTTGCGGCCAACTTAGGTTTTAAAGAGTCGTATTGGTCTGAGCTTTTTCACCAAAATTCTCATACTCGATTTTTTAACGGGTAATATGATGAAGATTAAGAATTCACGTTTAATTTATTTATAACATGTCTTTATTGCTTATTTTTACGCCAGAAGCAAAAACTAACGAAATAACCAGACATACCGAATTACCCCTCACTTACCTTACCCTTCAACGGCCAAGTCACGCAACATTAACTATACTAATAAAGAAATCGCAGTAAGGAACCTTTGACTTGGCACGACTTTGTCTAGATTTCAGTACTTTTTAGAGATAAACAAGCAGCTCCATTTTGACTTTGGCTAGTTTTTACAGAATGTTTTTGGTGGGATCATCTTTACATGATTATATCAAAATCTTTGCATAAAAATGTGTATCCTAGGAAATTAGTCCGAGTATCGAGTTTTATGTGAGTAACTCGCAAATCTCGGACTAATTTCTTTAACGCGACACTTTCGAGCAGAGATTTTTATATAAACACGTGAAGAAGATATTGAGATTATCGCAATTTTACGGCCATAAGCCTATTATGTCTTATTAGCTTAAAAATCGCGAAAAACCACGAAAAATTTTAATTTCGCGGGCACACCCGTGGTGTGCTCCTTAAATAGAAAAGACATGAATTTAACAACAAACATTTCATTATTATCGTATGAGATTTTATATTTGAAGGTAGGTAGGTATTGTTTGCCAAATCCTGTAACGACTAAGAAGTTAACGTGAAATCAACGGGTCTGCCCGCGAAATTCAAAATTTTCGTGGTTTTTTGCAATTTGTACGCTAATTAGACATGATAGGCTTAAGGCAATCAATTTGCGAGAATGGCAGTATCATCTTTACATGATTATATCAAAATCTTTGCATAAAAATGTGTATCCTAGGAAATTAGTCCGAGTATTGAGTTTTATGTAAGTAACTCGAAAATCTTGGACTAATTTCTTTGACTCGACACTTTCGAGCAGAGATTTTTATATAAACACGTGAAGAAGATATTGGAATTATCGCAATTTGACGGCCATAAACCTATTATGTCTTATTAGCTTAAAAATCGCGAAAAACCACGAAAAATTTGAATTTCGCGTGCACAGCCGTGGTGTGCTCCTTAAGGACCCTGGGCCTATTGTATAAAACGTTTTCCGTCCATTGAACTGAATGGTCCGAGTGAGACTCAAATTGTCTTCCATATAAATAACCATCGGAAACGAAAGCCGTATTTGATATTGATTGATTACAATTGCTAAATGCAACCATGCGAGTAGGCAGAATACCAATGACATTATTGTACTTAACTGTATTTTTTTGTTTTGTTTTATTATAATCATTTCCACATTCAAAACTGAAATAATCAATCAATCAATCAATCAAAGAATAAAGATGTAAGAAAAGCTCTGAAATTCCTTTACCTTTCCTGGGGATGTAATATCATAGTTTGTAATATTTTGTAATGACGATAAAAATGGGCATATTATAGGTAGCAACGTTTTCGCATCCTAAGGTCAACTGGCAGATAATCCTCAATTTAGCTCTTTAAAGGGCTGATTTTCCTATCGCCAGATATTTCATAACTAAGGAATACATACCTAATTATGACGTTTTGACAGATTCCTCAGATAGTTTATCTCACGATTGAAAAATCAGCCCTCAATGATGAAAATGTAAATACTCATAACATGGGTTTCTCTGATTACGTATCGTTAATAGTCAACGGAAGCAAAACGTATCTCGAATTTCCCTGAGTATCTACAATAACAATTATAACATTCTAATACAGTGCATACGCCTGTTGATATACGAGTAGGTGAACCGTATTGCACAAGACACCTGGCGTCCTCACGGCTGCAGAATCTAGATTTAGTTGCAGCTCACGAGCAAGTGGCAAGCAAGACGTGGGAACCGGTCTATAGCTGATATGTTACCATGTACTCCTACCACCTATCTACGTTACGTGACTCCGCAGGCTTCTTATGACGAACCGTTGAGACATCTCTTCTGAATGGTATTCCAAGGCTGATTTATTTTATTATTTACTCGTTCTAGCTGATCCGGCAAACATTGTTTTGCCATAATATAAATTATTTCTCACTTAGACTCACGTATGATTATCAAAAATATACATGGTTTAGTTCTGTTTAGGTCTGTTGTCAGACCGAATATTATTATACACAAAAGAATTGTTAAAATAAAAATCTAAACCAAATACAGTGTTTTCTTCAAATTCGCCAAATTCTTCAAATTCCAATATAATATACCTAACTACCTCACATTTGTAAAAAAAGTTGTTTTTATAATTTACCTACTGAAAATCATAGGAGTTGGAGTTTTGAAAATATATTTACTTTCTAAAAGAAAAATATGAACAAAATCCATTGACCTCGTAAGTCGTAAAACACATCCATTGTTTTGTAACCATCTAGGCTCTTGAAGTGAAAAGTTCTTTAGGAACGTTGGGTATTTTTAACCGACTTCAAAAAAAGGAGGAGGTTCTCAATTCGTCGGAATCTTTTTTTTTTTTTTCTATGTATGTTCACCGATTACTCGAAGACGCGTGGACCGATTTAAAAAATTCTTTTTTTGTTTAAGAGGGTTTTGTTTCCAGGTGGTCCCATTTTAATCAGGTCAGGATCTGATGATGGGATCCTGGAGAAATCGAGGGAACTCTTCAAATTTTATATGGACACATAAAACTATTTGATCATTATTAGAAAGAGTAATATTTTCCAAGTTGACCTATGGTCATCAGGTCAGGATCTGATCATGGGATCATGGTGAAATCGAGGGAACTCTTCAAATTTTGCTAGTATACTTAAAGCGAGTTGGGTATTTTTTATAGTTACTGGTGCATATGCTAGCAGATACTGATTTGATGACTAAAGTCATCAAGTCAGGGTCTGATGATGGGATCTTGGTGAAATCGAGGGAACTCTTCAAATTTTGCTAGTATACTTAAAGCGAGTTGGGTATTTTTTATAGTTACTGGTGCATTTGCTAGCAGATACTGATTTGATGACTAAAGTCATCAAGTCAGGGTCTGATGATGGGATCTTGGTGAATTTTAGGTATCTCTTCAGAGTTTATGAACACACCTCAAGCGATTTGGGTATTTTTACAACGCCTTGTGCATTTTATTGTTTTCCACTAAAAAGTATAAAATAAAAATGGGAAATGCTTTCCAAAAAACCAACTTCAAATGCCACTACAAAGAATGAAATAATTTTATTTAAATTTTAGGTACCTACACCAATTCGAAGTCGGGCGATTGCCTATGACTTCGTCATTTCTTCGCACATCAAGTAAGTTAGGGATTGTATGAAACATTGCCCGACTTCGAATTGGTGTAGGTACCTAAAATTTAAATAAAATTATTTCATTCTTTGTAGTGGCATTTGAAGTTGGTTTTTGGAAAGCATTTCCCATTTTTTTGAAATGGGCATAAACCATAACTCGCTATCGTAACCTCACCAACATACACCTCATACTCTTACTGTTACGGTAACTTACCATAACCAACACCTCTACAAAAAAGGTTTTTGTATTATTTACTCAGACGTGGATGAACTGGGAGGCTTTCAAAGTTGCTGCTTTTAGGTAGATTGCGAAACCATACTGAGGGACGATCCAATTTATCGTACGTTTTTATTATAGTACGCATCGAATTCGCGTACATTATCGTACGTTTTTAGTACGCATGGAGCTCACGTACACGCAAGGTTCGCAAGAGATCGATTGCAGGCAGCGCGGCGTGCGGCGGTCGCCACGAGACGGCTTTGTGTCCATTCACCCCACGACTGGCTTTATTCATAACGAGCTGCGTTCACTTCATGCCGTACTATACTTATGTGCCTATGCCTATATTGCGCGTCTGCAAGCTCTGTACCTGCCTAGCGTGATAGCGTCTGCCTAGGCACGAGGCGAGGCTCTAACGCCGGTACCCAATATTCTATCTATCTTCCATTTGCTCTATACTAGAGATATCAATAAAACACATATCAAAGAAACAAGCTCCATACAAATTTTATCTCTAGTAAAGTAAGGAAATGGATAGATTGTGGGAACCGCCACAATTCTACCAAATTATAGTTTGGTAGGGAACATGATGATTTTTGAGCAGTGTTATTTAGAAAGGCTTGTTTGTTTCCGAAAACTAAATAAAATTTTATTTTGGCGGGCTTCCTTATTCTTCTGTCTCTATTCTGTAAGTAATTTATTTTCTCAGTATTCACAATTAGGTATTTACAGTTGTTGTAAACATGACAGATTAGATCATATTCACAGAATCAGTTGCTTCCTGGACATTGTACCTCGGAAGTGGTCAGATTCGAACATTCGGAGTTCATGAAGACGTGTCGGTTGAAACTCAGCAGTTAGTAATAGGTAAGTAGGTACCTAAAGTTAGTCATCAATGTATTTTCATCAAAGACTATCAAAACCATATGTTAGGTGGGTACGTGCTAAAGCCTAAAAGGCGTTGGTGACGCGTAGGTGTTAAATGGATAGTCATTTTTGGGTCACGATCATACCGGGCACAGCAGGGCACTTCCAATTACCACAACACCCTTAGCTAAGTACCTATCTATTAATAAGAATTGACTTGTTCCTTCCCAATTCACATTGAAGGAAAAATCTCGAAATACCCCTTGAAATTTGGCAGAATATTGTAAGAAAATAAGTACCCATTATTTAGTCATTCCGTTTTATTTTAATTACCTAGCACCTGTGCTTGTTTAGTGTGATAAATAAAAAACCTACCAAGATATGTTAATTATTAACATAAAAATTAAAACAGTACATAAGTATGAGTACAGTTACGGGACAGTTAAAAATCGATTTAGAGCGGAACATCGAAAGCAAAAAGTGTCAGTCAGCTCCACAGGTTGGGTATTACGCGCGGACGCGGGAAATGCAGAACGAATCGATTGTAAACACATGGGAACTTGCTGGTGCGGTGTAGAAAGTGGAAAATCAATTTTAAATACTCACTCGATTCTACCTTATAGGGTGTTGCAAGACCACAGCTTACAGGGCAGTTGCAGATAAGATTCTGATTGGTAACATCCGCCAAATAGGTAAACTATACGACGTCCACTATAAAGTCCCTTTTTGGAAGATTCTAGACTTCTATTATTATTGACTTCTATTCTGCCAAAATACGCCATGGAAAACAAATACGAGACAATGACGAAACGAAAAATGATTCGTCTCCCCTTGGCGATCCCAAGATATATTTCTTTGCGATGTCACACATTACATTGCAGTACGCGTTCGTCGCTCTAGTCAGTTCTTGTGTCATTATGCAAAGTAATTTCTAAAAGCCTATTTTGGAGATACCTAAGTATAACGTACCTAGCATCAATCAACAAGTCAGCTTAGACGAATAATGAGTAAGCATTTTCTAGGCATGCGTATTCCACCTTTGACCTTTAACCACATTGTCACTTTCTATCAGAATATTAGGGATTGCAGTCAAGCGTGAGTTTACATAATGAATAAAAAAGAACTTATGTCTCGGATGTATGGGGCGTTGAGCAGAATAATATCTATCAAAGGATTCAAAGGTCAAGCCATCAATAACCTTTCACTAACTTTTTGCTGACAAAGGAGCAACTGGATATGGTTTTACTTTTTTTTTAAGTTGTTCGAACTAGTACCTACTTAAAGCAGTTTCAAGGAAGGTACGGTACTTACTGTGCAGGTAAACACGATCGATATGAAATAAACGATATGTCACGTGGAAGTTAACATTTGAAGAGATAAGACAAAACAGAGTTTAACTACTTCATCTGTATTCCGCGTTTATTAATAAGGTGGATGGAGTCAATGATTTATTTTTCATTTAGTTTTAAGAGTCTATAGAGTTGTAAGACGTTGTATGGTTTACCTATTTGGCGGATGTTACCAATCAGAATCTTATCTGCAACTGCCCTGTAAGCTGTGGTCTTGCAACACCCTATAAGGTAGCTATAATCGAGTGAGTATTTAAAATCGATTTTCCACTTTTCTTGGGCCCTTTAAAACCCTGTAATAACACAACTTTGTTGGAACTTCGTTAATTATAGAGCTGTTCTGAGTAATTCGTCGTGGCTCTCTATTTAAATAGTTAAATACCTGCAAACAATTAAAATTGCGGAATACAAAAATAACGAACAATGCGGCCAAACAACAATTTAACCAACCGTTTCCGCAACGATTAATGAGATGAGGTGACTTAATGTTGCCAGTAATTGCTTTTTAGGGTTCCGTAGCCAAATGGCAAAAAAACGGAACCCTTATAGATTCGTCATGTCTGTCTGTCTGTCTGTCCGTCCGTATGTCACAGCCACTTTTTTACTTAATCATCAATCAATCATCATCAATATCAATACATATAATAAATCTGTAGAGGTCGAATTTCTGTACAAATAAAAAAAATGCTAAAAACGGAGTCAAGGGGATGTAAGAAGTGAAATAGAACTAATTTAAATTTTTTTCAAATTTTTTGTTTCTCTGTTTGTCTGATTGTCTGTTTGTCTGTCTGTTTGTACGGGCTAATCTTTGGAACGGCTGGACCGATTCCAATGAAATTTTGTGTGGTGGTAGCTTATGTCCCTGGTCAACATATAGGATACTTTTCATCCCGGTAAAATAAAGAGTTCCCGTGGGATAGTTAAAAAACTGCAATTAATTTAACAGCTTTGTAAACAACAACTAATGAACTTAATTTAGTAAAATTTGTTATGCTGATAACAAATTTTATGTTGCCTCTTTAACAAAATATATATATAGTAAAACTTATTAATCCAATCGAGTTCCCGCGGGAAAGAAAACATTACAAAAACAGTTAGCAGGCGTCTTTCAAGTAACGGATTTAAATGAAAATTTATGATCCTACTTTATATATATGCCCGGTCAACATTTAAGATACTTTTCATCCGGAAAAATTTCAGAGCACCCGTGGGATGTTTAAAAAAACCTATAGCTACTTATTTACGTAGCACAATCAAATCGGGGTCGAAATATCGACAGTTTAAATCGTCCTTTTGATCGTGCAACTAGGTATAACTATACAAGATAACCCGTACGTAGCAGGATCGGGTTGCTACGTACACAGCAGCGCATCAGAATGCTTAATTACAATATCTGGGCGTTGGTATCATCTCAGAATAAGATAAGTTTGGTTAGTATAGATATTACAATCCACGATGACACGCCCCACTCTGTCTTACTCCATGCGAATTGAGTAACATAAGCGATTTCGACAGAGTGTATAAGTAGAGGAAGACCAAAGAAGATATAGGTAAATTGTGTGAAAGAAGATAGCACGTTGACATCGTTGAGAGATTAGAAGAAGACTCCTTTACGGGTCCATCGAACCCAGGGACCACTCATTTATCTAGGGAAAAATTAAGAAATTCCACGGGAAACATTTTTGTAAAAAAAACCAACTGCACGCGGGCGGAGCCGCGGGCAACAGCTAGTTATTTACTAACTTACTACATATTACCAAAGTAATTTGTGTGGTGGTATGGTTTTTTAATGTTTTAAAAGACTACTCTTGATTTTATAAAAAAAAAAACGGCCTCAGACCGGCAGCCGCAATTGAAACTGCTGAAATCCGCTCAGCATAGCAAATAGGTAGTATACAATATACATATACCTAATAGGTGAGTACTAGGTAAATATACCTCTCCATTGCATTACATATGCATACGCACTACAGTACAGATGAATATACATATGCTTTGATTGCTCTACAACCCCGGGGCTCATGGCCAAAGCATCAATCATATCGTCGACTTGTTTTTAGCGCGGTTAAATAAAAATTAGCCCCTTTGATATCTAACAAAATAACTATTTTTTTCTAAAATGCAGCCAGTGTTGGACAATATAATAATCCATAGGATACCTACCTATACATACAGCCAGAATCCACATCACGGTATAGTAAGACCTGAATCACAGAAATGTATTGGCATTTGGACAGTAGACTATGGAAAGTTGTGATTTCTCAAGAATTATTACGACAATTATGTAATATGAACTGTATCCCAATCAGTTCATCATTTCTACCGTCAGACAGGCATTGACCCTGCTGCAGCCTGCAGGCAGGTGCAATAGGAGCACGGCCGCGGGCGACACAGCTGACCGCCCAATAATTATATTTGACAGCCTTGAATTACTGTTTAATTAACGGTTACAATCGTTTTACCGGTAGTTGGTACACGAGGACGCACAGCTGGGACTTATTTTCGTTTTTGGAAGTAAATCTAAAATTATAAGTCATAGAAACTCACTAAACCGCTCGTTTCCAAAATGATTTGAAACGACTAGTTTCTTTCTGATCTTTTCAATGTGTTCAGTCCACAGAACGTGGCAATGTTTGAGTAGGCAGGCTTTTGTACCGCTGTCTGGTATTCCTAGCCATAGGTATAATTGTGTAAGAAATTCGTTTTTTTTTGGCAGTCAATATGTATTACTTCACCAACAACCCGCAAATTCAGTAAATCAAGGGGCAGATCTGTTCACTAATACGATTAGACTAAAATTCCTAAAAACATAGGGGACGAAATAAAATGAAATAACAAAAAGAAATCCAGGCATCCAAAACTATCCTAACTAACCACTTCGTTACGAAAACATGTAACTTTTGTATTTTTAACTTAGAACCAAAGAAATGCTTACGACAGAAATAGAACCGATATCACATTCTTGGGACACTCAAGGAAGCATCCTGGTATTTGAGCGCGGTTTTGGCGTTCGGCCAAAGGAATTCTCAAATGCTGTTCCCGGATATCAGTAACAACCGCGATGGCCTCGCTGATGGCTGATGCTTGGAACTTTATGCTTTCCTTCCAAGAAGGAATCCTTAGCTAGAAAGCATTTATCATTATCACACTTTATCTCCAGATGGAAGGACTTTTTTCAGTCTGTCTGAATAAGTATCTAAGTAAGTAAGTATTATCGCAGTGTCAGATATGTTAGTGGCTGGCATGGATCAGTTAGAGAGGGCCCATCAGATGATGCGCAAGGGGTACGTTCGTATGTGATCCTGGAGGCTCCCAAGTTCCATGTGCTAAGGATTTCCATCGCGGGGGATTTATGGCGGTTCCCAATATTGTACCTATCTATTTATGGTTTGCTGTACTAGAGATATAAATTTGACATAACTTGTATGGAGCTGATGTTACATTGATATCTCTAGTAGGGCAAATAGAAGATAGATAGCTAGTTTATTGGGAACCTGCTTAAGTGGGTAAAAAGTCCACAAAATACAACTTAGTTAGGTACACTTAAGATTTCCAAAAACCAAAAATATGCACATACGAGTAGGTATATCCCCGTATATCATGGTGAATTCTTTGCGGAAAAAATCTGTAGCTTATCTAATAAGAGCTACTTGTGAATTAGTTACTTACAAAGTAGTTTTCCGAGCTTTCTACACCTACAGCAAAACTTCGATTACCTAAGTTACCTTATAAGTACTGTCAGACGCGCTGTTCCTGTTTACACTTCAATTCCTAACCTGTAATCTAAGTTCTAACCAAACCGGTTTAATGGTATCAAGTTACCTCTCGAGATGTGGGTATCTTATCTTTGTTTATGACTGTTTTCTTAGTTTACGTGTGTTCTAATCTTCATAGATCAACCAACAAAGTCTAATTAAGCACTATTCATAGAAATGAAGAGAAAAAGGACTATTATTTTTATTTATACTCGGAGGATATGGCCCAGCCCAAACCTGTGGTTTTAGAAAGCTAAAATAAAATAAATAAATAATAAAAATGGCCTATTTCTGACATAAGTAGACCATATTTCTGTTTTTAAACAGTTTAAATTCAAACAAATATAAATAAATAAATAAATAAATAAAAAAAAACAACACATTTATAATTTACGAATTACTCATTTGTATGTTATTTTATTTATTTATGTTATTTTATTTATTTACTAGCTGATGCCCGCGACTTCGTCCACGTGGGATAAAAACTATTCTATCTTTTAAGTTGGACCAAATGACAGATATTCACGAAGTTTGAACTAAATCGGTTCAGTAGTTTAGGAGTCCATTGAGGACAAACATTGTGACACGAGATTTATATATATTAAGATTTAGTACCACAATATATATGTTACTTAAAGAATTTTTGGAATATACCTGAATATATCGCACAATTGATCATGTGACTTCCGCGCAGACCACTATATCAATCTCATACATATTTTAAATTTCGTTCCATTAGCATAGGTACCAAAATGGAATAGATAAGTCATTGGCTAAAGCTGCTGAAGTACCCTTTATAAATGTAGACAATAACAAACTCTTCAAATTCTCAGAGATCACCCGAGTAGGTAAGTCAGAGACGGGTCAGCTGTATCACACAGACTTACCTGGACCTTGGTCCTTGATTGTGCAAAAGTACTGCAGCGACGAGCTAACGTCTATGGAGCTGATTTGTAAATGCTAACATCAATTATGCAGCCAAGGTGCCAATGTGCTGATGATGGCTGCATTGTAATGGCTACCAGCGATGGTGGCCGGTGTACAATTTTATATTTACGGGAATCACACTCCAGTTCTCACTTCTCACCTAAATTCTGTCTAACGCAGTGAAAAATCTATTAATGTGGAACCAAGCCACGTAGGTACTCGTACTAAGTACGTAGTTGGAAATTGAAGCAGCGTAGGCAATTAAAGTTTTTGTCGTTCATCGCCGCGGTACAATACGCGGCGGAGTCGTGAGCGCTCACTGCACCGTGAATGCACGAACACTTAGCTTCCTCTATAAATACTGCACAAGTAGGGAAATAAGTAGTACAAGTATCTACAATAATAATTATGAGTACCTACTTAAGTACATGAATGATGAAGACTTGAATGAAAAGCTTTTTCCAAGAAACATAGAGCTTTTCAGCTCCATAGAGGAAAACCATTTATGGAATATTGGTCATAATAATTTATGGTAGATGACAATACGGTGATCTGCATGGCATATTAAAATGGTTATTAGGTATGGTACTTATGGTAATTATTAAATGTTTATGTTGAGTCGGTGTGTGAGTGAATTCATTAATTAATTTAATTTTAATTTCTTTTTACCTATTATACCTACCTTGTGAAAGGATCAATCAATCAATCAATCAATCAATTTATTTTATTTTCCCAATCACATATAATTACATTACATTTTAATATTATATATTAAAACAGTAAAAAGTGAGGGAACTGGTGCTTGAGCTAGGTGAGAAACCTGTGTTTCAAGTCACCAGGCCCTTTCCCGAATATTTTGACACATACAAAACAATACGGTTTTACACTACGTGGAGTAATTGGTATAGACTATTTGCATGCATTATTATTATTTTATCATATTTATTTATTAATTTTTATGATATAGATTTATTTAACATTTCAAATTAGGATTCATGATTACTAAGTAAATAGTTTGGTCCCTGTTTTAGTTAAAGTGTGTGTTTGTGTGTGTGTGTGTATGTGTGTGTGTGCGCGTGTGCGTGTGTGTGTGTGTGTGTGTGTGTGTGTGTGTGTGTGTGTGTTTGTGTGGGTGAGTGTCTATGGGGGTGTATATATGTATATGTATGTGTGATGAGGCGCGTGTTAATGTATGGTTAGTATGTGTATAAGTAATAACAAAAATAAATCTCCATTTGAGATTGTATGTGTGTGTGTTCTGTTTTATGTACCTATGCTATTTCAGTATTTTAATAAGATTCTCCGTTTCATCGTAGTCTAGTTCTATTAACCAATCAAATATACGCTTTTTGCACTCGTGTCTATTTATGCCATTTATATTTAGTTTTTTATTAGCCTTATTGTACAGATAGCTGCCTAAAAAGCACGGAAAATTATGTGCGAACGATTTTTTGAATTTGTTTGTGGAAAATACTTTGTAGTTGCGTTTAGTATCCGTTTTATCAGTCTTGCGTTTATTTTGAGTATGAAATCTCATTATAAGTTGCTGAATAAATAATTTTCGTACTGACAGAACCTTAGTCTCTTTATACAATTGTGCAGTAGGGTATTGGTATGGTAGAAAGCGGCTTACTTTTAGTAGTAGTCTTTGTGCTCTTTCGAGCTGGATCATGTGTGTCTTAGCTACCCCACCCCAAGTATCAATACCGTACATCAATAACGATTGACATAGCGATGTGTATATAGTTTTAATCAGTTTAGGATCTGCTACTTCTCTTATGTTTTTAAAAATGGCAATTAATTTTCTTATTCTAGTTGTAAGTGTTTTAATATGCTCTTTAAAGTTGAGATTTTTATCTACGGTTATACCTAAATATCTCACATGAGGTGCTCTTTCCAGTTTCGGACACTGGCATGTTTGGTCATCGCATAGACCAGAATGCGCAAATATTTGATAGGTGTCTGGTAGTGGTTGGCCCTTGTCAGTCAGCGAGAATGTTATAAATTTTGTTTTATCTGCATTTAAACTTAAACGGTTTTGTCTCAGCCAATGAGAAACGTTATCAAAATCTTTTTGGGCTTGAGAAAACACATCCTCCCACGTTTTTCCCCAAATTATTAAAGCTGTATCGTCAGCAAAGCTCATAATTTTTCCATTTGTCATTTTTAATCTGCAGAGCTGATTTATGTATATAAGAAAGAGGGTTGGAGCCAGAATGCTTCCTTGCGGAACACCGTGAGTGATTGGAAGAGCCTCACTGATGACATTTCCTATCCTGACTGATTGGTATCTTTTTGTCAAGTAGCTCTTTAGCAGTTGGAGCTGCTTTCCTCTTATACCAACTTGTTCGAGCTTAAGTAGAAGTAGAGGTGTCGAAACGGTGTCGAACGCCTTGGCGAGATCTAAGAAGATCGCCAAGCATTTATCACCATTATCAACATGACGAACGATACAATCAACAAGATCATAAACAGCATCTGTCGCTGACTTTTGCTTCCGAAATCCATACTGATTTTTTGCAAGTAAGTTATTTGCTTCAAGATATTTAATCAGTTGCTTGTTTATAATCCGTTCTAATATTTTTGAGACGGTGGGAAGTATTGATATCGGACGGTAGTTTGACATTAAGTGTTTATCACCTTGTTTGAAAATGGGTGTTACAACAGATTTTTTAAAAACATCCGGAAAAATTCCAGAGTCAAAGGATAAATTACAGATGTGAACCAGAATACCTGCAAGTGATTCTTTATTTTGTTTAAGAATTTTAGCTGATATACCATCCCACCCAACTGAGTTTGTATTTTTGAGAGAGTTAATGATTGATATTACTTCTTTTATATCGGTGTCTAACAGTACAAATGAATTTAGAGGGGAGTGTGATGCGTGGTAGTTGCAGTTTATTTGGGAATTATTTTCCACATTAATAGCAAATTTATCCGCTAACATTTGGCCTGTATTAACAAAATAATCATTTATCTGATTTACTGATGCAATCGGAGAATTTGATATGCTAAGTAGATTGTGTGAAGTAACTTTTTTATTTTTAAAATATGTAACAGAGTTTATTATATCCCATGTTCTTTTAATACTATTTGCATTTTTCAATTCATCTTTAAAGTGTTGATTTTTTAATTTTTTGAGAATTTTAGAACAAAAATTTCTATACCTTTTGAATATTGTATTTAAAGTTGAATTTTCTGGGTCCTTTTTTGCTTTAGCGTGAAGCTTATCCCTATGTCTAAGGCAGCGTAGAAGGCCCGGGGTTATCCAGGGCTTAAGCGGAGTTTTACGGCGTGAGAGCTTTATTTGTGAACAGTTATTATTTATTATGGTTTTTAACTCGTTGACAAAACGTTCTACTGCCTCATCTGTATTTTTACAGTTAATTATACTTCGAAAGTCATGATCTTTTATTTCGTTTTGGATGTTTATAAAGTTGTATTTTGTTATGTAGGTGGGACCCGATAATGAAGGTGCTTTTTTAATTTCTAAAGAGAGCAGTACCGTGTCGTGGTCTGTTAATGAATTTTCGATAATTAAGGCGGTAGATGTATAGGTTGTCCTAGCAAAAACGTGATCCAGACAGTTATCGAGCCTAGTAGCCAGTGTGTGTACTGGAAGTAGACCAAAAGATGACATTAGATCAAGATAGGTGGGGGCGCGTGAGTCTGAGTTGTTTGTTTTAATGTCTATATTTATGTCTCCAACGATAAATATATGTTTAGTTTTAATTGAGTTTAGAAGGGAAGTTAACGATTGTAAGAATATACTGGTATCTCTATTTGAGGGAGATCTATATATCGAAATTAGTGTAATATGGTTATTTAAGGTGGTAACGAGACAGTTTGCCTCGGGAAAATGTGGCTCGTATGTATTACAGCATATATAGTCCTTCGTGTAAATAACTACACCATCGTTTTGTTTCTTACAATTTTCTGTAAAATTATGCGTATAGTTGTCGAGGTGTGGAATTACCCTGTTACAAGATAACCAGCATTCAGTGAAAACAATAATATCGGGTTCTAAACTCATTCTCTCTAAAAGCGCCTGAAATCCCGCTATATTGTGTGATATACTGCGTATATTTTGAATGGCGATGTTAACGGTTTTATTATTAGATTTTATGTGCAAGAGGCAATCCTCTGGAGTGCATTTTAGAGAGTTAAATAAATTGATTTCATCAAGATAACTTACCGTTTCTTCTACACAGTCCATTTAAGAATTAAGTAAGAACATATAGAATGGGCATTAGTTAATACTTTTACACATTTAGTAGTTTCATTTTGTGTCAAAAACTTGCATTCTATGAGCTGTAGGCTATTTCCAGTCTGCACCTGCCATGTACTAGGTTTGTATGGATATTTGAGATAACATAATATTATATAGTAATTAAAGTTAGAAAATAAAAAATAATATTTATTTGTTGATATAATGTTAGGTTTTTTGCGTGCTGTTTCAGACATATTTTGTATGATTTTTGTATAATATTTTGTGTGTGTGGTCGTGTAAATCTTGCATAGTGTGTAATTGTTTTTAGTGTATTTTTTGTAAATATATTTAACTGTACAACCTTTTTTAAAACAGGAACTCAGAAAAATATAATGCAAACAATGTTTTTTTATGATATAACAGTAATGATGATAAATTTGTATATATATAAAATATATCTGAGTTACTGTAGACTGTAGATAGAAAGTTTCCTTCGAGATACTACTTATAATTTTACTGTGTGTAGGTAGTCGTGAATTTATTGTATAGTATTTGATTTTAGTGTGTTTTTGGTTTACTATATCACCCATTACGTAGTAATAAGAATTTATATACATAACATGCACATAATAATTCCAAGCAATATTAATTAAATATAATAATTTAAAGTTACGTGAGACAATTTGATAAAGGCATAGCAATATTAAGATTAAACCACTGAAACAAGTCATTTTTTGTCACTTGACGCGCGGAGTTCATTCAATTGTGATTCACTTTTGACGATAATATACTTTGCTCCGTCTGATTTCCTTAAATAAATGTTTCCATTCGATGTCCAACAGTGAGCAAAACCAAGTGTCTTTTTGAGATCTCTCGCTAGAAAGAACAAGCGCCTTGTTTTAGGAGTCAGGTGCTCGCCTATGTATATTGGTAGCTTCGTACCTCCCGTATTTAGTCCCATATCCGTATTGTATAGTCGAGCCGAACTGGAGCCGTAAAATGTTTTGTTTGCTTGCAGGAATTTATATTTGGAAAGGGTATTCGAAAATTCAATAACTAGTGTCGAATTACTTTTAACGGATCAAAATAACGTCCAAATTCAAAACCAAAAAATGCTACAACAGTACCTACTTACCTATTTTTTTCAGTTCGCAGTGTATATTTATAAAAATAAACTACACTGGCCTAGAGGTGGAATAGTTAAAAACTGAGTGGTTGTACCTATAGTCTGTTTTGTCGTTTTCCTTCGGATATCAAAATATTATTGAAAGAGAAGGACAAAAAGAGTAAAACTATTTCAAAGCTATTCCACGTTTATCTGTTAGGCAGTTATTGTTTATGCCCGCAGCCCGCATAAAAACTGAACTTTAAAAAACTCTGCTAGTTTGAAAGTGCGGTTACTACTCCAAGCATGAACCAATGATGTTACAGCTGTTTACGGCAATTAAACATATGGCCAGCCGCTCAAAACCACAATATGGTAGGTGATTACTTCGAAACAATGGGGTTACGTTATTATTGTTTGAGTCGAGAGCTGTCGCGAAAAGTGGATGGTTACTTATGATTATCACAACATCAACTTATCTTTGGGTTCATACACAAACTCTAAAGTGCTTTTGTTCTCACTGAACTTCGAAGTTTTAAGTTGGAAACTGGCTTATCTATTCGCCTATGTTTTGCTTGGGCGATCCTGTTTTTGTAGAGAAATGGTTGCCCTGCCTTATTCCTCAATAAAGTGAAACCTTGCAGGTTTTCAATTCACTATTCCATTCTAGCTATGTGATTCTGCAAAAATACTAATGGCATCTTTGGCACTGATTGGTAAATGATTGCATTGGTCGAGCCGCGTAGGCACTGATTGGTTAAAAAGTTTGCATCGATTGTGCGGCCAAGGCACCGATTGGCTGGTGATGATTGCGCTGCTATGGTTACCTGTGATGTTTGGGCGATGTACCAATTTTACTCACGAGAATCTCTTCGCTGATACGATGCGTTTTAAAATCAAGAATTTGCTTTCTTTCACATTTTGTCCTTACGCGTTCTAAAAATACTTATTTTGTATGCAGATCCTCTGCCTCTCTATTAAAAAATGGATATAACACGTACCTACTGTATGTAAATGCAAACTCTATAATTAAATTACCTTTAAGGAAATGATGAAACCATAGCTGAGATATCTGTAACTGATAATCATGATTTCGCACGTCCGTATTAATTTACCTTCGTCTATAATAACCGGCAGGTATAAGGTAGTAATTGTATTATTAAATTAACACTATTGTAGCGAGCAAAATAATTATTACGCATTATGCATTATTAGTGAACCAGTTTTTGTGGAATATTCAGTATCTTCCTGTGCCGTTTATATTATTGTATTTTTACTGATTAGGCGAAGTCTCAGTGATAGTGTCCCGTTTTTTACCCTTTGGGTACGGAACCCTAAAAAGTACCTTCACAGTGCTAGTAACATTACCCCCACAAACAACAGAAATGTAGGAGGAAAGCCTACGCCACAGCTGTCGGTGGCGGCAGCAGTTTCAAGGCTTTGAACCATCTTGCATTGTTCTCTTTACCTTTGAACTTATCGCTTATTGGGTCACTTAAATCAATACGAGTACTCTTAAATGGTTCAGTAAGAATATATGTATTTGCATAATCAAATTTTGGAAACGTACAAATCTCATTGGCGTCGCGCAGTAGGTAGATAACTATGGTAAAAATTGACGCCCCTCCCAAAAATTCCAATACATATTTTTTTAATAACGTGTTCCTGTACGTAAACACTCGTTTAGGGGAGTTCATTTCTAGATTAGATGATCTATAGCAATTTAACTAACACCTTATTCAAGGTCATGTAATCTGTTGCATATTCGCGAACTGGCTATTTCGATATGATGTAAAACTCAAAGTTTGTCCATCGTAGCCCCCTCTTCACATAACTAGGGCCGCCGGCCGTGTGTCCATTGCGCGCCCGTCACTATATATATTGATCTCAGCAGGGCGATCGGCTAAAAATGTATCAATCATTAAAGAACTGTATCAATGTCCAAACATGGGTTGCGACCAATCAAGATACTTGAAAAATCACGTTTTCACATTGATGCAGTTCTTACATGATTGATACTTTTTAGCCGATCGTCCTGCAGATCTATAATAAATTAATAATCATAAATTACACATCAAACATTTAATTAATTAATTTAATTGTAATATTTAGAGCTCGCTATTCTTTCAACTGATTTTTTTATTATTTTTAACCGGAAAATTGTTATGTAATGCTGTGTACACCAGTAAAGGTTACGGTACTCGTACTTGACATAAATATTGTATTTTTTTTTTTAAATGATTATACAGTGACCGTTGGTGTATCATTTAAATAAATAAAATAAAAATAAATTAAATCTCGTTTACAATAGTCCACAGCAGCTGTAAAGAAAACTGTACCGTAGAAAAGTAAACTGATGGGAAATTATAGATAGAAAGATTGTTTATGCATACTTAGGTGCAGGAATCTATAAGTTAGTAGGCTATGGGAAAAGCTGCAGCCTGCAGTGTAGAGTGCTACTTCACACGTAGGTGTACTTCTATTAGGTACTGGGTACTGTTATAGTACCTAACTGTATTGTTAAGAAGGTATTAGGACTAGCATAACAAAATTAATTGTATCACATAATTAAAAAAATTAATCGATTTATCACGAATAAGATCAATACAGCTATTTATAAAATATCAATACACACGACCCAGGATGGTTATTCTTTTAATTTAATTGCATTATTGTTTGATTAATCTGGGCTATTTTAGGTACCTAACCAATAAACAAGCGACTTTTCTTGAGATGTGCCTGTCATAACAACAAAGACTTTCTAATTCGTTATATTGCACAGGTATGATCTGCTACTTGCCTAGGTACCGTACACGGTACAAATGACCTACTTTATGAGCAAATCATCACTGTGCCTATCTATTGTTTAATACTCTGGCACGCGGAAGACGTATTCTCTATTGACAGACGTATTTTGTTACATTACTTACCCATGTGACTATTCTATAAAAGGCGATTACTGCTGGACATAGGCCTCCTGATCACCACGATCTTGTGCCGCCTGAAGCCAGCGACTTTCGCGACTCTGTCTTTTTATGCGCTTTCGGGTGCGTGGCCGCCATTGCAGCACTTTGGTTTCCCAACGTCCATCGGTCCTACGAGCTATGTGCCCCAGACACGGCCACTTCAATTTTACGACGCGTTGAGCTTTGTCGGTCACTTTGGTTTTTAGCGGATTACCTTATTTCTGATTCGATCGTGCATGGATACTTCGAGCATGAGCCTTCTTTATTAAGGCAACCATGTTTAAGATCCGTTTATCATCATTGCACGCATTCAACACACACTGTTCGAAGACTTAGTCTTTAGCCACTGAAACGGGCCTAAAGTATCTAAGAGTACCAATAAAAGGCGTCAGAGTGTAGTCTTGGAAGTCATTTCACGGTGGCACGGCGGCCGTTCTCCACAGTTGGCTGAGCACAGACTGGGCGTTGCAGTATCGAGCGACCAGGGACGCCGTGTCCTTGTCACGGTTGCATGCCCGATTACAGAGAAGATTAGCCCGAACTTTACCTCCAACAGACTACAGTAACTTTGTTAGCTAACTGGGTGGTGCGTCAAGAGAATCTTGGCATCCATAATCCAGAAACCCGATATGCAAACAAAAATATGTATTTAAAAACTGTTTACAACAATTATTATGTACGTGATATGGATTTAGCTTACCGGGCAAACGTTGTTTTGCCATATATAAATTTTCTCACTTATGAGTTATTTTTTCAGACGGAGGTACTAAAAGTACACAGAATATTCCATGAAAATCGGTCGAGCCGTTTCTGAGGTTTCGGTTACAAACACTGACACGAAATTTTTATAATTATTATTTATTAGAAAATATAAAAGTTGTAACCTCTTGCTAGAGAATCTTGGATACATTCAATGGAGGTAACTTCCAGATGTATTTACTGGGAAGTATCTCTCAGTATTCCCTTCTGCGAGACATATTGCATTGATAAGACATCTGGGATCTGATACAGTATAATAAATAATAATATGCAGCCAGCAACCCTGTACGGGTCATAATTTTTAAATGTAGGTATTAATTGCGTTTTTGTTAGTTTTGGTGCTTTTGTTGAGTACTTTGCCCGGCGGGCCCCTCGACCAGATGTCGCGTGTCGTTGCAGCCGCCGGCAGTTTCGTCAGCTTTATTTCTATAGCAAGACGAGTGTAATGTCAGCAACGCATAGCCCAGTACGCCACGTGTGATCGATGAACTTTAATAAATCAAAATACATAATACAGGCCCCATCATCTTACGCGTCTATATCTTTTTTTATTCGTATAAAAAGACGCATAATAATTATATCGTATTTGGGTAGCTTTATTTCAATAAAATAGGTACGCGCCCATACTTACGATTCGGTCTTGACTATGGGAATAATAAACAACTGCCACTGACTCATTTTTAGGGTATTAGGAATACCAAAGTGGTAAAAATGGAACCTTTATGGAAGACTTTCCAGTCCGTTTTTTTAATAAATCGTTCCATAATGAACGGTCGACTGGTCTCTATGATGATCGTAGATCTATAAGTAAGTCGTGGCTAGGTAAGGCTGAAGAATATGTCTAGAGATAACCCCTTCGTACAATACAACCATCTCAGATAAATAATTGTGTGTGGTGTAAATAATATGAAGTCTGTAAATCTTATATTAGGTACAGTAAGTTTTAACTGTAACCTATTTTCAAGATCATTAACAGATGAACGCATGAATGGAACGAACGCTCGGTAATTAGGAGTTTTGGACCGGTTTTTACAAATCAGTTAAAGGTACTCAGTAGGTACCTAACTACGGTCTACTCTTTCCCAGTGAATGAACACTGAACGTGATATACATATTCGATGCATAAATGATGATCAAGTCCTTTTACTTTAACGTGAAAGAGGATCGCAACAATAGATGTTCATCTTCAGTACTCCTCGACCCTATGTAAGATATGTCCAACTTATCTCCATCAACTCGACGTTCCGAGCATCTCTTTGTTCAATACGACAAGGATCTTTTTGAACTCTGACGACATTGTAGCTTTAGTGTAATCAGGGGAGTTTCACTCGTACTCTAGGTACAAATTACTCGTGCTGTACCAAAGTGAAAATTTCAAGTCCGTGGCTATCACAGTTCAAGAGACAGCCGGGGTGACAGATGGACGGACGGACAGCGAAATCTTAGTAATAGGTTCCCGTTTTTGCCCTTTGGGTACGGAACCCTAAAATGTTGTTCTTAGCTATGTGTGGTTTATAGGTCCAGAATCCAGCAGTGTAAGAGTATCAGCTCTTTTCCAAAATGATGTGAGGCATTTTTGGCGTACTCGATTAAGTGCTTCACGCGTGCCAGAAAATTATTATAAAACACATGCGTAGGGAGTAGTTTTAATTTTTTTTAATTTAGTTAGTTATGTTTTGTAACGCCGAACTAAAACGATACTTAACCGATTACATATACATGTTTCAAGAAGCCACGCCTGACCTTTACGAGGATCAATGTACAGAAAAATAATTATTAGGGAGGTACTGTATTTAAGTAAATACGTACACAGATTCTCATAGAATACTATCAGTAAAATGTAAACATTAGTAACAGACAAACCCTTAAATAACAAGAACATAATATTAATCATTGTTTAGTGTTTACAGTACAAAATAAACACGTGGCTCCGTAAGATATTCGCTCAAACATCAATAGAGACAAAATAAACATTGGAAGGAGCAAATAGGATAAAAATATCTCGCGCCTGATTTACGAGGACTCCTAAATAAATAAAGTAGGAGTTAATAATGCTTAGACGGTCTCCAGATGAAATACAACTGTGTAGAGACCATCACTTTTACATTTTACAGATAAAACGCGTATTGAATTGCTTTATTTGTGTTTCGGTTATGTAACTTTGTTCCTACTTTTATGACGTGTTTCCATAAACTCTTTTAATACCTACTTTAGCGCAATACTTCATTGCTCAATGGATCATAAAAAAGGGGAAACCAGACAGCGGTACCATGCACAGTCAGGCCTGCAGTACCATGCGCAGCCAGGCCTGCCGAACCATGCACTGCCAGGCCTCCGGTACCATGCACAGTCAGGCCTGCGGTACCTTGCACAGCCAGGCCTGCGGTACCATGCACAGAAAACCTATACTGTGCCATGCACAGCCAGGCCTGCTGTCCCATGCACAGCAGACCTCCGGTACCATGCACAGCAAGCCTGCATAAGATAAGATCCTATTTCTATAAACCCTGAATTATTTCTTTTTTCTTTTGAAAAAAATAGCAGTTACTTTAATCACATGGAATATAGGTGGAAGTAACAAATAAATCTTACATAGGTACATTATTGATTTTTTGATACATACATTACAGATTAACAGCATATATTATTGTAATCAATCGCTTCTCCGGAAAATATTTTTTTAAGAAAGCTACGTAGCATGATTGGTAACTTACAATGTTCAAGCTTCGTTGTTCAATGTTAAATAAATAATCGGTTCTTAAATATTATATTATCTGCACTAAAAGAACTCATGGTTAGCCTACTGCAGTGGAACACATTTGAAAATAGTGCTTAGTTTTACTTTTATTTTGATCCTAACGCAGAAGCGCATTTTGTGGTAAAACCAGAAAGGGCGTTGACACCGCAATCGTTATTATTATGGAGATACAGCAGAGTCGTAAAAAAGCTATAATATGAATATTTGCATTTTTAATTGATCAGCGACCGTTTGTTTGTGCTGGATTTATGTGGAATAGAATATTGATGTTCTAATAATTTACATAAATCGTTAAATTTATAACGAAAACAATGTAGCAATACAATATGACAAGCTTCGCGTTATAACAGCAGATATACGACATGAAAACGCGTTTTCTGCAATTTGTAACGCGATAATAAGTCGGTTGGTAGCAATAGGATATCTCATTATGTACCTACTAGATCGTATTTCATACCGAATACCGATACTTCTGTGTCTATAATAATTTATGGACATAAGTAGACATACTTAACGTAAAATATCAAAGGACCCATTTCTAAGCATAGAGACAATAAGTTTTGACACTAACTCGTATCCGGAAAAAAAATGTCCAACTACTGGTACGTGAATCTGAATGTCAAGCCAACGTTATCACTCTATATTCGTGTGTACAAAGCTTAGTATGCAAGAAATTCAGTTCAACAAACTGGGTCACGATCCAGCACACACGTTTACTAGCTTTGACGGAATTTACAATGGGATGATGTTGACCAATATCTTCAAGCGCCTCTGCATAGCGAGTAGTTGAGTACCCACTTTTTTACTAGGAAGATTTATGGGTAACATCCGGGCGCGAAAATTCAAATTTTATTTAGTTTTTTGCTCATGGTGGGCTAATTATTCATCGAAGGTTAATGGCAATGTGTTTTGCGAGCACAGAATTTATGCATCTACATGTTTTTAATAAAAACTCTGCTCAACAATACTCATTTACTTCATATTGGTTCCCGATAGCTCGAAATCTGGGAAACTGCAAAAAATTATCTTTCGGGAACCAATATGAGATGAGTGGGAACTTTCAAGCAAAGTTTCTATTAAAAACATGTAGACGCATAAAAAGTAGGCCCGCAAAATGCATTGCCATAAATCTACAATGTTTAGTTAGTCTAATATTTGCGAAAAACTAAATAAAATTTGAATTTCGCGGGGTGGTAGGGCCGCAACACCTTAATTTGCTTGATTAACTACTAATTTGCAATAACAAAACGATATTAAGTAAACCAGAATGCATAGATGCGACTAAAAACTATAGTTAAAAAATTAATAAGAGGGTATTTCGTCAAATGGGGAGAAATTTAGGCAGATAAATAGGGAATAATGTAAAGGATACTAGTCCTAAAGTTCTGATACTGTGTCTATATCTGTGCAATCTGATCTGTGCTATCAAATCAATGCTACTAATATAAATAATGCTCTTAGTGGGTACTGCGGTGAAAATGGTCTAAGCTCAACATGAATTCTATCTCCAAAAAGCTACCTAATGGGTGTTTGGTACATGATTTATATGACGCATGTAAATTACAATCAACAAAACGAATGTCACCATCGCATTCGCTACCACCTAACGGAATAGAGTTTAACATTCGCAGGCTTGCGGCGTATTGCGGTTTTGCGACATACGGTCATACGTGTTATCAAACGTAGGGTATTTTAATTAACGCTATTTTGATGCTGTCCTTTAAAAACGATGTCGTGCATGTTTTCAAGTCCGCATGGACTAAATAGAGTATCTAATGTTTAGGTTGAAAATATCATGAAGACTTCGTAGTGGAAGATGCGTTTCCAATGAATTAGCACAACATCCATTAGTTATATGCTGCCAAAGTTGGAAGAAAAGCATTAACTTTGGGAAAACACATATATTTTTGTTTCAATACACTACATATAATAATACAGTAGGTAATATAATAGGTACATCCATGATACAACGAAGTATCTCACATACCTACTTCTTTAACATAAGTAAATACTTAATTAAAATTAATACTTTATGAGAATAAATATTATGTAAACCAAATGGTGCTTTAACAAGGCATTATAATGTCAGTCATGTGGATAGAAAAGAGATCCTAAGTGAAAGTGTTTTTGAAAAAACTTCGAATCATTACCATTACATATACATTTCTTTGTTTGATTTACGTAATCTTGAATACTGACTACGTACCAGTTACGTATTTTTAACGATATTTAGTGTGGTACAAAAAGTTCTTGCTAAGCAGGTTTCCTACCTACAGGCTAAAGCAACAACTTATGTATTAATGTTGAACGAAGGACTAGCTCCCCTTCAAAGACAGATCATTTATCTAACTTCAAAGAGGACGCTTCCTTTGAACTCATCCTTAAGGATGTCAAGTCAATCTTTTTCCAAACTGAATAGGTAGGTATACCTACTTATTTTGTTTTTAATAAATAAAAATTGGACCGAAGCTCCAAAAATCTGGATCGTTCGATGTCCTTGTTCCGGTTGGCAATTTTACAAATGGCCTTTCGCAGGTTTCAGACTGCCTGCAGCAGCCAGCAGGGGTCGGCTGACGAAAATGGGCCAAGGTCGGCGAGATATTGCCACGCACCCTCCCGAACTAGGTCAGAGATACAAAGGGAAACTCGACTGG
Source organism: Coenonympha glycerion (assembly GCA_963855885.1). NCBI lineage: Eukaryota > Metazoa > Arthropoda > Insecta > Lepidoptera > Nymphalidae > Coenonympha > Coenonympha glycerion. Next base: position 4,729,008 of record OY979631.1, read on the forward strand.
TTACGATTAATTTGGGCCAAAACTGGTATTGAGTTATCTAAAGGATAAGGATATTCGTAAGTTGTAGTGATTAGTATAGTAAAAATTATAATTTTAGCCGTTGAATTAAGATATTAATTGGGGTTTTAATAGTCCTAATACTTTTTGAGCTACATTGTAAATATTAGGTAATTCAATGATCATCAGTACCTATGTTAATCCGATATAAGAGGAGTTGTATGACCAAACGAACTTATTACTTATACCAAGTAAAGTTCGATTTTAACTAAGTATCCATCCTTGACGAAAAGTACCTACCCAATTAATAATTTTCTATTATTTAAAAGGTATGCTAAAACATCTTTCGTCTGTGTGACGCCCACTCAGACGAAAGATGATGTTATGTATGTATAAGCATTAACACATTAGAAAATAATAATGACGTTTTCTATCAGTTGATATGGGAATTGAGACAAACTGACGGTCAGTACAGTAGTGTGACTATGAATATTCTTGGCATCTTGGCTGGCTTTGACCACCTTTGACTACACTACGTCAAACGTCCATTCTCTCATACTAGGCCGAGGCATGCACCAAAATATTTTGTTCGGGTTGAATACCTATTCTATTTTCTAAGTAAAGTCAGTCAGCTTTGTTTAAATCGGAAGGTCCGTGGCCTCCACTTTGTGGAATTTTGCAAATTATGACCGACTGCTACTTGAACCCGTGTATCTAACAATTTAGAAACCCTAAAATTGACTCGGGAACTTTGTTAGAACCTAAATAAGTACTTGTATCCAGAATTAAAATATCCCCTCCACCTGTAGCACCTACTTATTGTCTCTTTACTTTATCTGTGCTATTTGCCAATGTCGAACTGTCAATGCAAATATTATGATTGCTGCGTACACTTACGCAGATAAATATTAAAATTACATAAGTTAATAAAAGAAAGCCTTAACGTGAAATCAACGGGTCTGCCCGCGAAATTCAAAATTTTCGTGGTGTTTTGCAATTTGTACGCTAATTAGACATGATAGGCTTATGGCAATTAATTTGCGAGAATGGCAGTATCATCTTTACATGATTATATCAAAATCTTTGCATAAAAATGTGTATCCTAGGAAATTAATCCGAGTATCGAGTTTGATGTGAGTAACTCGCAAATCTTGGACTAATTTCTTTAACTCGACACTTTCGAGCAGAGATTTTTATATAAACACGTGAAGAAGATATTGGGATTATCGCAATTTGACGGCCATAAGCCTATTATGTCTTATTAGCTTAAAAATCACGAAAAACCACGAAAAATTTGAATTTCGCGGGCACACCCGTGGTGTGCTCCTTAAGGCCTTTTTAGACGGCGTATTATAATTTTAGAAACGATGCGCTTTTTATGTGTACCTACAGACATACATGAATTTTATATATGAGGAGAATGCGGGAGCCTTTATAGGCGGACAGAGGCTTCCTTAACAGTACCAACCATAAACCTCTCGGTTCTTTATGGTTTATATACAACCAAGAGACAATAAAGTAGACTTAGTTTTCCTTTGTTCTTGTACAAATGACCCGAAGATTCTTTTATTTCGCGCGGGAAAACCTATTTGTGAAAATGGGGCCAAGGTCATTGAATTACTTGTAAGACCTCGGACGGGTGAAATCCATAAGATCACTATTCACTAGCAAAGTAAGGCCGAATTGAGGTCTAGCAAGTAGCAATAGACCTCTGACGTCATTCCATTTCCACCGATGGTATCAATAGATGATACCTCGAGATTCGAGTCCTATCTTGTCTCACGACCCATCTGATGATATATTTGATAAAGGATAAGCCTGTGCAGGAAAATATCTTTAATGTCAATATTTCGGTATTAAGTTTATGGGTATCAAAATCCAATGGCATTAGATCGAAATGTTTAACTTTTATAAGATGCTTTATAAAATTTAAAGAAAAAATTATAATTCATTTGGTATGTTTAAATTAAATTATCAACACACTTAACAAAATGTCAATGTTAAATTATGTTGGTGTGGCCCACTTGCGAAACATTTATCGATTGCATTGGATGGATCGACCGAGATAGCCGAACACACTTCGTGTCGATCCTTGGTCATTCCGTGTTGTTACCTACGGTTGTTACAGCATAATGTACTTGTAGGTTTGACAATAACGACCTTAATAGATGCTAAATAAAAAATCTATTGAACCGATCACATTTTTTTGATCAAAATACGGATTTGACCAAGCAAACCTTGGTTCAATAAAACGTACCTATTGGTATCTCTGGTGGTCTTTGAAAATGGCATAAAATTATCATTTTTTTTTATATAAATATAAATATAAATATATAGAGGACAACATCACATACATTGCTCTGATCCCATAGTAAGTAGCTTATGCACTTGTGTTATGGAAATCAGAAACAACGAAGGTACCACAACATCCAGACCCGAGACAATGTAGAAAAGTTATTTTTTACATTGCCCCGGCCGGGGATCGAACCCGGAACCTCAGAGATGGCGGCGCCTTGAAAACCGGCACGCTAACCACTCAACCACGGAGGTCGTCATTATAGACATCTGCCAAAAAGGGGCAGCATTACAATTTTTAACCAAAGTAGGTACAGTGTGAAATACTTGGAGAACATCGGTTAAACGCTGATTTGCCTCCTAATTGTACCTACTGTATAATTTTGTGTATGTATGTATTAAAGTATATGGAGATCACAGATATCTGTGAATATTATAGAATTAGTATGTATTTTATTGGGATGTTGATTCCATGTCCACAGTTGACCAGAGGTGCGCAGTGTCCGTTAAAACTTGTTAAAATCAATCTCACGAAACCATAGCGAAGCCCGTCAGGTGCACGTATTGTGTTCCCAACAGGTTTTCGTGTTCGGTCAATATGAATAATTCGTAAGATATGATTTAAGGCTAAAATGATGGAATCGTTCTCGATTGCGGAGTTAAAATTAGTATGTTGAATACTAGAGACATTGAATATGATAAGGTACTGTATTTTAATAATTTTAACACTTATTACTATTAGCAGTGACAGTTTTATACCTTCCAGTGAAATAGGTACCAGTGTTATAAGCACGCCAGTCATTTTTAGAGATGTTGCAAAAAGAATCATGAACATGATAGATAATACTTCTATTATAATAGACTCACAACTTTTGGTGATGTTACTACTTACAATGTCAGGTCTAACCTGAACAACTTAATTTGAACAGTTGGGCATGGTCCATGGAGTTAGGACCTCTGGGAATAAAAAGAAACAATCAACCAAATAATAAATAAGTGTATTAAGAAGAAGTTAAAGGACCTGTCTTAAAACTGTGATATTAGTAATTATAAACATACATGCATATTAAGAAAAAAATGAGGTAAGCACTAAGCAGAAGTTGTTTAGCAATGCAACGTGTAAGGAAAATAAGAAAGCAATCGAAGTAACCTGAGACGGTAATAAAAGCAAAACATAAGTAAGTAATAATAATATTCTTGCGTAATGACGTGACAAAAACTTTCAATTGGCTTGAACAGAAAAAGTGTATGTTGTAAGTATAAAGAGTCGGCCGAAAATAAACCTGATTGGAATCTATAACAAAGATAGTAACGCCACAGTATTACAATAATATTTACCCTACAGTAGCGAAACGCCTTTGATGTCGCACGATGCCGCCACCGGTGTAGGTACCAAGCAGATATGCCAGGGTTGCCACGAAACGGGAAAGAAAATAAAAATAAAATATTGTGATTGTAATGTTATTATTTAATCAGCAAGCTATTTTTACATATGACGTACTGCCAGATATTTACGCGAAACTTTATTTTTAGATGATTTTAGTTCTCTGTTTAAAAATTTAATTAAATAATGAAGACGCATTCGAATATACAATCTTATTAAAAAAACATGAGGAAAACATGAGCATGGCCGTGATTTAAATTCTACGGAACTTAGAACATGAAATAATTTCTCTGAAATATTGTTTCCAACATGCGACCGGTAATTCTGTCTAAGTTGGGCTTCTAAATTACTACAATATTGAACAAAGTCATCTGGGGGTACCTGTAATCCACCAAAAGAATCACGCCGGGTATCATATGCACGTTCGCGTAAATATAAATTATTTGTTGTTGGTTGGTCAGAATAATTTGACGCGTAGTTTATCATGGATAAACACTTGTGTTCATCTACGCAACGCCGCAATAGATAACCACAAGTATATAAAAAACTATTCTGCTCAGGAATATCAAAGGTCATTGAACTGGTGTGGGTCATCGGATGGGTTACCGCTTCGCTGTGTGTGACCGTGCATTTATTCTCGATAAAATTACCATATTCTGATAACACACTGTCAAAATCGTCGGAGCAATTACTTCCGCTACATAATTTTGTTATTTGGCATGAAAAAGATTTTCGGAATGCTCGTTCAAACTGAACACATGTTGGTTCCCTACAGTTACCACCAGCTTGACGAATAACGCCAAAAAAATTTTCTAGGCAGTCGTTATTTAGTCTTCGCGTAAATAAATAATATTCATCAAAACCAGACTCTTTCTTCAAATCATCATACAAATGGATAATGGAATTTATTGTAATTAAAAATGCTTTGATGAATTTTATTGTAGTTGTGATATCTTTGCCAGTATTTTTCTGTCGCACTTTAAGATTATTTAATAAATTTTGCGCTTTACTCAACAAATTTCGCTGTAATTCGTTATTTTCATATGGCTTATTGTATGGATTTGGGGAAAAAAGATTGCTAGAATTTAATAAATCAAAAAGTTTATTCATTGTATCGATAAAGTCAACAGTGCCATCATGTGGGTTTAAAGTACCTTCTTTGGTGTAAGTCTCCACTGCTGCTTTAACAGAGTTGCTAAGAACTTGTGTAGCCAGTCGTACTTTTTGTTTTTGAAAATTGTTTGGTGATAGATGGGAATCTGTTAATTTAGGAGCACACCGAAAATCTTTTTGTTTGTCTAATTGATAGCATTTATGGATATCATCCCAACAAGCAATTTTACCATTAAATTCAAAATTATACTTCATCAAATTGTTCCTCACGCACTTTATTAGATGAGGAACATCAAAGATATAATAAATTTTTCTTCCATCTATATCAAAATATGGAGTTTCTTTCGATATCCCTTTCGAATTGGCAAACTTCACAAAATCGGACCCTTGATCAGACACAATAGCCCTTATATTAAAGCCCAAATCAAATAATTGTTTTACCATATTTATTATCCATTCCTCCAATTGTTGATCGATTTTACTACTTGTTAGGAAAGCATACCCTATTACTTGTTTCCAATTACCTATTATACCTCGCAGCATTATTGTAAAAGCATAACCAGCTGCATATGGGCTTTGAATATCATCAATTTCGTGTACACCTATTATTTTATCTCTGCGTATGTCAAAAAAAAGTGAATATTTCAAACTCATTTCGTCCATACACAATGTGCATTCCCTTTCATAAGGTGATAAGTGTTTTATTGCCCGAGCCAAAAAACCCTTGACATGCTCACTCATTTTCGTGCCAACAGGTATGGTCAATTTCATCAAAGTACGTTTAGAGGGCGAACATAAGGTTTTTGACAAAAAGTTATACGCATTTGGGTTGGCATAATAAAGATTTAAACAAAATAATTTAAATTCTTTAGAATATCTGTTACTTTTAGAAGAAGGTTTTAAATTGGTCTGTGCTTTAACTATTTTGCTTAAGTTAGGTGATAAGAACTTGTCACATCCTTGAAAAAACTGTTCACGAGTCACGTCCGTTGACTTAGAATCCTCTATCAATTTCAACTTCTTGGTACAACTTGTGACTTGTTTTCGAAGTTTTCTCTTCCTTGGAGTATGGTCTGTTAATTTTTTTGTAGTCTGCGATGCACTGGAACTACTGGGAATTACAGCGTATACGCCTGCTGAAGCAACGTCGACCTCATGTTGAACGCCTCTGGTAGTTAAATCTTTAATAATCTCTATTTTAGGAACCTCGGTTTGTGTGCTCATGGGATATAATGAAGCAGACGGTAGGTTTAATACGGGAATAGCAGAGTCTTTCAATTTTTTGTTCATATACATCCATCGCTCAAAGTGCAAACTACATACATACTTGTTATGTAATTGTTTGATGCTCTTATCGCTTAAATCAGGTCTTTGGCAAGCTTTTATCCAGGATTGGCGCCTGGAAAGCAAAATATGCTATAATTAATCACACTATCGGTAGGTACAGTATCATCAATGTCTGTCAGATTTTGCCACATGATACTGACACTGACATTAATTTTCAACTTAGCGCATGCGCAATGCGTTGAATACGAATATTACGCAATTTTGACGTCATCATGATATTAGCCAATCCGGATCGTTTTCGAATAAGTGGCGCGAGAAACAAAAAGCCAAACATATTTTTGTGTTTTTCAATATATTAATTGTTATTATTTTTATTAAAACTTATGTAACTCACATAAAGAACCATCATTTTATGCATTTAAAACAAATAATCACAAAAAAAACTTGAGAGGTGTCAAGGGACACCCGGATGGGGTGAAGTTATAAAAAAAAAACAAAAACAAAAAAAGAACTTGAGAGGTGTCAAGGGACGCCCGGATGGAACGAAGTTTTAAAAAAAATAATAAAAAAATCGGCCAAGTGCGAGTTGGACTCGCACATGATGGGTTCCGCAGCAGCAAAAAGGTTTATTTTTATGAAATTAAAAGGCTTTTGATTTATTTTCAGTTTATTTAATGAAAGTTAAATTAAGGTTTACCATTTATGACGTATAAAAAAAACTACTAGCTAGATCTCGTTCAAACCAATTTTCGTTGGTAGTTTTTATAGTAATGTACATCATATATTTTTTTAGACTTATCATGCCCCTACTTTAGAAGTTAGAGGGGGGAGACACATTTTACCACTTTGGAAGAGTCTCTCTCGCAAACTATTCAGGTTAGAAAAAAATTATATTAGAAACCTCAATATGATTTTGAAGACCTATCCATAGATACACCACACGCATAGGTTAGATGAAAGACATTTTTTTTGTTTCAGTTGTACCTATGGGGACCCCTAAAATTTTTAATAATTTTTCCATTTTTGTATCAAAATTTTAATGTGGTTCACAGACTAGTATCTACTTACCAAGTTTCAATAGTATAGCTCTTAAAGTTTCGGAGAAAAGTGGCTGTGACATACGGACGGACAGACGGACAGACAGACAGACATGATGAATCTATAAGGGTTTCGTTTTTTGCCATTTGGCTACGGAACCCTAAAAACCACCACCCCACCCAGCTAAAAAATTCAAATTTCCCGCCATAGAGGAATGGTAGAATTTTAAATTTCCTCATTCCTCTGTCTTAAATAATATGTAATATAGGTAATATGTAATGGATAGTACGGAACCCTTCGTGCGCGAGTCCGCCTCGCACTTGGCCGGTGTTTTTTTTTGTAGGTCTTATGCTAAGTACCTACTCACATACGGTTTTGCTCGATAGTTTTACTCCAAATCGAGCAATAACCACCGTGTAGACCGCAGCTTGAAGGCTTGCATCGAACCGGCTCGATGGAATTGAATATTATGTCAAATATGTCATTTCCTTCGATTTGGAGAAAAACTATCGAGCAAAACCGTATGTGAGTACTTAGCATTAGGTATTTTTATAACTCTGTAAAACAGTTAATCAAAGGACAAGATAAACTATTATTACACTGACAACAACAAACAAAACTAAACTTACCTTTCGTCGCGGGGAAATCTATGAAAATTTAAATCCTTTTTGTTTTTCGTATTAGAATTACATCCGTACACTGAACACTTAGTATATCCCATTGTTTATAAGACTAGTAATTATCGTTTTACAAATAACAACAGAAAATTCGTAGAAAACGCGCCAATGTCACACCTGCGCGCGCAGCAATGCCGACTTCGCGAGTTGGCAATGCCGGGCCCGCGCCGCCCGCTTCCCCGCGGGTACCCCTCCGTTGCTCTGCGCAAGTACATTCGTTTCGCTACTGTATGGAATATTGTAATACTGTGGTAACGCGATGGATCGATGGATGTTATACCTAATACAATAACCCCGAAAAAACAACGGTCTTTCGATCTTACAGACGAAGTATTTATGAGCATACCTAATCCCTGTATTTAAGCGAGGTTGGAAAAAATAAACCATTGTTAAAAATATATATATTTCAATCCACGAAGACGCGCTTACTCTATCAAAATCGCTTATATTTCATACAAATCGTATGGAGTTTGACAGAGTGGGGCGTGACATTGTGGATTGATACGAGTATATCTATAACTAGTTAAAATAATACAGCAAATGTTACATCATTTTGTCACATCAGAAGCGGTAAACCTTAAACGGATGCTTCATTAATGTTAAATGATTTATTGTTGACATTCGATATGCCGATTTACCAAGTCAGTAAGGACTTAGGACATTATGCAGGAGCGTGAACGCTTTTTGTGTTTGTTATTATAGAAGCAACATCATGCATAGTTAATTAGTTGATCAGGCAAATTAATTTGAAAAGCATGCATGCAAGGAAGAGATTAAAAATATTAAAAAATGAGCGTTTTTCTCCCTTCATTCCACTTCCATGCTCGTAAACTCCTAATACCTAAACAAAACAAAAAAGATTCGTCAGTTATAAGCATTGCAAATTAATAATGATAAATAATAATAATTGATTGCTAACATAACAAAAGGTATGCGGTTAGTACTCTAATGGCACAATTAAGAAAGATTTGCTTATCTGATAAATAGATTAGTTGATATGCTCAGAAAATAATTACCAAATTAATCATTCAACTCCTTGATTGTGTCAAGTTATAATATCTGTATTAGCCACCCACAACTTTGCGTGAATTTCCTTCCTTCGAAGAACAGGACATCACCATTCAATCATAGTCATAAGCTTAGGCTAAATGCAAATAGGCAATGGATATTAAATGATACGTAGGTACAAATCAAGCGCAATGTAAACTGAAGAACAGAAACAAAGACTTCATTTTCCAGATAAATTATTATATGATATTATGTATGTAAAAGGAAGCCAATTAATAAAAGGAAAACCACACGTGCTAACCACAGTGTCTCAATTACTGTGGGATTAATTAAATGCGTACAAATGTAGCAGACTGTTTATTATTATTATAACCGTGTAGGTATTGCCAGTTTCATGAGAAAATGTTTCTACGAATCCAAAATCCAAATACGATGAGTGAAGAGAGGAAGCCGTTTTGGAGGAGTTTAGAAACAAAAATTGGCATGAGAATTTTAATATATTAGTGAAGAAAGATATTTAAATGTACGGTCAATGTTATATTAGAATAAAGATCGGTAAGCCAGCATAAATTGGCGAGTGGTAACAAATAACCCGTGGGTAAAAAAGTCCCTATTTCAATTTCGTTTAATCATTAACTGGAAGACAGTTTGGTTGAAGTTGTACCGTAAACCGTTCAGACCGTTACGCGCCCACTCACTTGCATAATACCTAAGATACAAGTGTACAATGTACATAGCCGGTAACAAGGCTCAAACCACTCACCATGCACCGACGAAGTTACGCAGAACTCCTTGTACAAATATCACAGCATCACTCGCTAAGAGGTTCACTCACTTTGCCTATCGCGAACTGCACGTCTACATAGACGTACATAAACAATAAAAACACCACGAATTAACTCTACCGTTCCAAAAACCTGTTCCGACCGCACCAACAGTTAGATCGACCTCACTTATCGCCAAAAACAACTGAGTTACAAAACAAATCTAACACAAAAATCGACATAAAGAACATAGGTCCGTAGGTAAATCGATTTTTATTTCATCAAAACACTTAAAACATTGAGCGCACCACAGTCGAATTACATCGATACTTTTATAAACTCTTTCGAAACGAAAAGTTCAAGTTTGTTGATAATTTACCTAGCATAATATTTATATATTTAATTTAAATAAAAATAAAATTAGGGGAGCTGCTGTCAGTGTTCATTCCATCGGGCAACTGGCCGAGCGCATGCGCGGACGCGACCGATAGCGCCACCTGCGCAAATCTGACTGACGTGACGTGACGAGACGACGCTCTAGCGTGCCGGTTCGTGGGGATGCAAACAATGAAAATACATTTTAATGATATTGCCAGCATTTATTCGACGGGAAGGTAAAACTTCTAGATATAGCGAGATATTACAATGACTAGCTGTTGCCCGCGGCTCCGCCCGCGTGCAGTTCGTTTTTTTTACAAAAATGATTCCCGTGGAATTTCTTAATTTTTCCCAAGATAAATGAGTGGTCCCTGGGCTCGATGGACCCGTAAAGGAGTCTTCTTCCAATCTCTCCTGTCAACGTGCTATCTTCTTTCACACAATTTACCTATATCTTCTTTGGTCTTCCTCTACTTATACACTCTGTCGAAATCGCTTATGTTACTCAATTCGCATGGAGTAAGACAGAGTGGTGCGTGTCATCGTGGATTGTAATATCTATACTTACCAAACTTATCTTATTCTGAGATGATACCAACGCCCAGATATTGTAATTAAGCATTCTGATGCGCTTCTGTGTACGTAGCAACCCGTTCCTGCTACGTACAGGTTATCTTGTATAGTTATACCTAGTTGCACGATCAAAAGGACGATTTAAACTGTCGATATTTCGACCCCGTTTTGATTGTGCTACGTAGATAAGTAGCTATAGGTTTTCTTAAACATCCCACGGGCGCTCTCAAATTTTTCAGGATGAAAAGTATATTAAATGTTGACCGGGCATATTTATAAAGTAGGATCATAAAATTTCATTTAAATCCGTTACTTGAAAGACGCCTGCTAACTGTTTTTGTAATGTTTTCTTTCCCGCGGGAACTCGATTGGATTAATAAGTTTTACTATATATATATATTGTTAAAGAGGCAACATAAGGTATCAGCATAACAAATTTTACTAAATTAAGTTCATTAATAGTTGTTGTTTACAAAGCTGTTAAATTAATTGCAGTTTTTTAACTATCCCACGGGAACTCTTTATTTTACCGGGATGAAAAGTATCCTATATGTTGACCAGGGACATAAGCTACCACCACACAAAATTTCATTGGAATCGGTCCAGCCGTTCCAAAGATTAGCCCGTACAAACAGACAGACAAACAGACAAACAGATAAACAGACAAACAGAGAAACAAAAAATTTGAAAAAAAAATTAAATTAGTTCTATTTCACTTCTTACATCCCCCTGACTCCGTTTTTAGCATTTTTTTTATTTGTACAGAAATTCGTCCTCTACAGATTTATTATATATGTATTGATATTGATGATTATAAGTTAAGCTTTAGGGAAAACGTATCTTGCCGACGGAGTCCACTGCTCGACAAAGGCCTCCTGCAACACGGTTTCCGGACACGGTTATCCGCTACTTGTATCCAGCGACTTCCCGCGACCCTGTTGATGTCGTAAGTCCTGGTCGGTGTCTTTGAGTCCCCCAACGTCCGTCGGTTCTACGAGCTATGTGCCCCGCTTCAGCTTCGCGATACGTTCAGTTATCTCGATGACTTTAGTTCGTCTCCGAATGACGAATCTCCTCATTTGATCACATAGAGATACTCCAAGCATAGCTCTCTCCATGGCCCGCTGATCGACTATTTATCAAAGAGTAGGTGAAGTGTAAAAGTGTAAACCATTCTGTAACAACGCTTTTGTAATGTGAGTATTTATTTCCACCTCCGTTTCTGTCTGTAACGTCACAACAGTGGACAAACAGAAAATCTGAGACAAATCCAGAGAAGACAAATCTGTTCGAAACCAAATCAATTATATTGGGACCGAAGAAGCGAGATAATAAAACTAGAAGTTTGTGGAATACAAGAAACTTTTTTGAAAATTTGATGACATTGTGCCACTGATCATTCAGCCAACGCGATGGATGACAGTGATTCGAAAAATATTTTGGAATAAAAAGAAAAAATGTATATTATTACCTATCTATCAAAAAAGAGAAAAAATTTGTAATTGTAGATAACCACTAATGTCTTTCAAATTGTCGTCATTTTTATTTACAATTTTACCCTTAGTTTTTCTCTTGAAATTTAGCAACTATTATATTAGTTCGTTTAGCTAAAGATTATTAATTGTATGAGTGTGATGTCACATTGAATGAACTTCGAAGTGGATCGTTACTCGTCTGCTTGGGCACACATAGCCCTCTGTGCAGATCTCACTTGGGCCTCGCAGCCTCCTGATGAATTCATCGTAGCAAACCAGGTAGCCCACGCAACGCTATAAACCAACTCTAAAACAAGTCCTAGAATCCAGTACCGTATATTAAGGAAAAGAGTTGCTATTCCAACGTAACAAAACAGTTATGGCATTTTATATTAAATCATCAGATAAAACAGCAGATGCCTAATCCAGGTGCATAGGTACAGGAAAGGGAATTAGCCAATCGGGCATTTCAGGAAATAGTTTTCCTTTCTACTTTATCATAAAGTCGTCTTGCTAAGGACTTTAGCATTACCTAGAGTTCCCAGAATATTTTCGGTTTTAAATAAATACTCTATACAAAACTAAAGAACATAGTAACGTTGAGTATGGATTTTGTCTTAAAGTATACTTAGAAAACGCAATTTTACAGCGCCTTTGGGCTCAGCATTGCCGTGTTTCACAAGCCCTTCAGGATTCGTCCACAGAATCATCACGTTGCGTACAAAATCATTGCGATTCCTCAGGTAATTTTTTTATCTCTTAGTAATAGTCAAAATATATGGTTTGTCGTGTAACTTTTCATTTCCCTAAAAGTAAAGCTTAATTCAATATAAGCTTAACGCATGTTTCCGATTACTTTTCTAACACAATATTCTATCGAAACTGCAAACAGAAATAAAATTATGACCAGTCTCAATCAAGCTATTTCTTTCAAGATTTCCAATTATATCGAGGTCTTAAAGATTCGACGGAACATTTTACATCTAAAATCTGTGTTACACCCTATTTGCTTTACGTAAAATGTAATACGAGTTGTAGTACAGCCACTGTAATTCTCCTTTCTACTCGTTCAATAAAGAACTAACAGTTCTTTAAATGATAAATGAAGCGAACCATTTTTTAGATAAGCAAATTCTTGGAGTAAATCAAGAAACTGGCAGCAGCAGTAGTCGGAGAAGCGTAAAAGATGTAATACCAGAATCAAGATTAGCACAGTTTTATGGCAACTTTTACTACGACGACGTCAGGTATTTTAAAGCAGGAGTAGACTGTAGAGCCTACTATAATTGTTATCGTATTTTTTAACACAGAGTAATAGAATGAACTCCATAGTTTGATTTTCCCCTATTTTACCACCATCTTAGGGATATGGTTGAAAAATGAAAATCTAACCCGCATACCTTCACTTTTACATAGAATTTGATGGTATCTATTGGTTATATTTTTTTTTCAGAGAGAGCTGTTACAATTGTCCCAAAGACAAAACAAATGTGCGTGGTTTTAACAATCACAGCTGCGAAAATGCAGACCTTACGGAATGTTGGATGTTACCAGAGGTACTTAGTTAAGATAAAAGCAAAAAAAATACTATGGAAATTAAAACTAAGTAGATGGGTCAAGAAAATGATTATGCTAACAGTAGTCGTTAGTTATCTACGTATGAGAAGATTTAAAGAAGTCATGAATAAGCTGCAACTTGAGTAAAAATGCAGAGGCAAAAGTCGGAAAAATAAGCATCCTAACATAGATTTATAAACGTCGTCGCTGGCGGATCTCTATCAAAGATATTTCTAATTAATTAATATTTTATTACATCCTAAAAAACCAGTAAGCGGAAATATAAGCCTCATTACACAGGACGTTTTTCCCCAAGTGAAGTGACTTGGAATGACAGAACTGAGAACACTAAGAAGAATTGTGAACCGTGAGAACCTCTACCACAGATTCAGCCAGGAATCTCTGCAAGAGCTGACTTGTATACATTCTATAGGTTTTAAACTTGGCTATCCACCAAAGGCAACGACTAACTAACTTTTCAGCATTATGAGTTATGACCGATATTTTTTTATTTCTCATGTTCATATAACATTTGCAGGTTGAATACTGGTTCCGTAAACTAGTGGACGACTCGAGCGACCGCGCTATGGTACCACGACGACGGAGACAATACAAGATTGTTCCAGATGAGGATTTGTGCGTTCTTGTGGTTATATTTTACCTTAGTTATTTACTCACTGTTTATGATATTTTCTGCAATGTTTTTTGTGTTCATGCGTGTTTTCTGCACTCTGTTTTTTTCACTTGATCACTCCTTATTTACCTACTTCACTTTGATAACTCAAGTCTTCTTAAAAGGTTTCGGTCCCATTGGGTCGCGAAATTCAAATTTTATTTAGTTTTTCGCAAATAATAGGCTGTTAATAATTATACATGGTAGAATTAGGGCGATGAGTTTTGCGAGCATAACGTTTATGATGTCTAAATGTTTTTAATTTTAACATTGCTCATAAATTCTCATTTTTCACCCCATATTGGTTCCCGAAAGATTTTCTGCAGTTTCCCAGGTTTGGAGCTATCGAAAACCAATATGATACCCACTAAATTTTATTTTTGTAATCATTCCTTTTTCGGGTAATTATTGTAACTTCAATATATCCTATACCTTTAAACGAGAAATTCTTGTATATATATATATATATATATTTCTATATAATCTGGATCTCGGAAACGGCTCGAACGGTTTTCAAGAAATTTAGTATAGGTACAGGGAGTTTCGGGGGTGATAAATCGATCTAGCTAGGATTCATTTTTAGAAAATGTTGAATTTACCAAGAAAAAAACTATAACTCCTGCTGCCATCTATTGGCCATTAGTGAAACTACCGAGCGAAGCTCGGTCACCCAGATATTTACGACAATTAACGGGCACCGATCGGCAGCTAGCGAGCGCTGGGGCCCGACTGAAGCGCGCGACGCGGAAGAAGCGACATTGGAAGCCCGAATACGAAGCACCCGGCCGCTCTGGAGCCAAGCGTCATCACAGAAGAGACCCAAGGCCCCTTCACCGCCACCTGCTTCGAGGAAAATGCGGGCAAGACGCCGGCAGCCAAGAAGACTGCCGTTAGCGCCTCCCCCGCCCGCGTACTGTCTACAAGCCCCTACTCCACTGTTTTGCGATCCATCTTGCAAGGTAATTTACTTTCGGCCTTAGGGGGTTATCCACGTAACGTTTTCACACACTTAGTGATGTGAAATAAGACATAAAATAAAAAAATTAACACTTAAGTTTAACTTTACGTATAAGCATAATATATTGGTTTAGAGTGTAAAATTGAATTTACTTCAACATATAGGAAAAACAATGCTTAAACCTTATCGTGCAACGTAAACTTAATTTCACCATTGGCGACAATGTCGCGTTTTGAACTACATTTATTTTTACGTTCTGTCAATACCTACTCGTAAATTTATTTTTCGGTGTTCGCAAAAAAATGTTTTGATTTTAATATCTTCTGCTTATACGTTAATTACATGACTGTCTTAAACATTTCTCTTCACGTCATGAAGCCGACGCGATGCGTGAATAGCCCCCCAGGGAATCAATACCAACAGCGACGATATTTTGGTCGACACGTCTTGATTCAATTGCGAACATGCACTTGAACACATGTCACTATATTCTCGCATTTTATTTACTAAGGTCTCATGTATAATGTTCTTGGTGTAATTTGTGCTTTTTTACAGTTTCATTTCGATGTTCCACGTCCACAATTGACGGAATATCAAAGAGCGATGGGCAGGTTGTCAGCCAATGTGCAAGCAGTGATGAGAGCGAACGCGTGTCGGTGCCCGCCGTACCGAGGAACGAACGTCAGTCGGTACGCGCCCACAAACTGGAGACCGGTAAGATACCCTGACAGACGCTACAGCATCTGGTGGCCACGCGGAAACCCGTCACCCAGATTGGAAAACAGATTTGGCATTGCACAGAATCGAAATATCACGACAACCATTCAACAGACTGAAGAAGAAGAGAAGAGAAAAAACGACAACCATGAAAGAATACCGCCTGAAGTTGAAACCGAAATTAAAAAAGAAGAACCAGAAACACCACCCCACGAACACCCAACTAAAGAACCTGAAAATCAAACAGAAGTCCCACCAGATAGCCCTCCACCAAAAAAGGAGAAAGTCGTCGATAACCAACTACCATCTACAAGTGCTGCTACGATAGAAAGCTCCAGAAAAAAGCGTCTCTATAGCACTGTTCTTAGCATGACTCCACCACCTCCTATTAATTTAAACGCTTGTCTCAGGCTATCGCAAAAATTAGCACCTGGTCTAATAAAATTGAATCCCAAACTAGTTCTGGGTTCCAGAAGTCGACCAAACGTCGAAAACAAATACGAGGAACTTGAAAAAGAGGCCCTAGAACAGTATAAAGCGTCAGACGAAAGTATAGACACGAAATTTCGCGAGCTGGAAGAACAAGCCACAGAGCAATACAGCACGAGCAATAGCAACACAAGCTGCAGCAGTGGGGGAAACCATTCTGGCAATAAGAAAACTGAAACGAAAACGAAAGAAACAAAGTGTTCGCCAAACTCTGGGGCTAAAGCGAAAATACAACAGACAAAATTTCGTAAAGATAAATCAGCTAGCGTCATGATAAACTCCAAGAAATTTCCCAATCACGACACCAAAAATAATGCAAATAGTGTAACGAATTTAAAAAACTTCCAGACCCCCCCGAGGGGGGAGAAAAAGGAACAGACTAGGACTCATAGGTCGGGGAAATGTGTGAGAATCAGTAAGATCGATTCTCAAAGGCCAGCTTCTGATACTGATTACGAAGCTCGAGAATCAAACACCAAAGGGCATAAAGGAGCCATGCGCTGGACCTTACACGTTATGCCACCAAAGAAGAGACATCTAACTACGTGCGTGTCAGATTTCTCTTCAGATGAAGAGTTGGATGAAGTGAGTGTATCCATCAGGGATGCTAAACCCTGTATAAAGAACCGTGCGACTGGGAAGGTGAAAATGTCGGCTCACGGTGCTGGCGATTTGCACCCCATCATGAGAAAAACTTAATTCATCCGAAAATAGTGAAGTTACAAGAAGATCCGGATTCCTCGTGCCATTTTAAGACGAGCACTGGAGTTTGTTATTACGGTTGTAGGATGTTTTTATCCTTTGTGTTCCATCTTTAATCGGCAGGAGTGATTTCTTATACATATTGTATTTTTATTCTTTGGATTACACACCTGTCCAAATAGCTATTTTATGACTTTATACGAAAAAAAAATACGAATTTTTAGCGTTTTCGTAATTCTGAGGAAAAGATCTATTTAGAATTCAAGACATGTATTTAACCCAAAATGCGGGTAGTTCCAGTGAAATTTGTACTGGAATGACGAGAAGCAAAATGTAATTTTGATGGGCCTGTGTTCAATGTAATGATGCAGCAAGTATTAGCATACTGCTGATTTTTACTAGTCATAAATAATTTGTATATATTTTTTTGTATTTTTGAATTTATATTAAGAAAAATAATTTCAGTTAAAAAAATAATGTTTCACACGTTTTAAAAAATACATTCAGGTGTTTAGTCGGCAGACAATAAATTTTTTATGAACTATTGAACTTTGAGAATCATTTTAATTTTTAACAAAAATATAGTTTGATAATGAAACGTAGTAAAATGGTGGCACCACTGTTCATAAATAGTCAATTGAAATTCATTAATTTAAAGATTACAAAATATTTAGAATAATTCTGAGCATAGAAACATTTTATTGAATATGACTACTAGTATTATTTCATGATGTTTTTGTCAAGCTGATAAAGTATACAGAACTAAGAAGTAATAGTGTTCTGTGATATAGGAGAAACCCAAAACCATCAAAAAAAGATAATAATATGTACTAAGATAAAAATCCAAGCATTGACAAATTCATGTTCTCTGTATATATGTCCAATATAAAAACAAAGTTACAATCAACTTTATTTAATAACCAACTAGAAAATATAACATTTTATCTTATAAATACATTACACTATATATTAAAATAATATAAAAGCTCTATATTTACTCGTATCACCACAATGTCATAGCTGCATACTGCATACACCTGTGACCTGATCAACTTTCCAGAAATTTCTCCAAGTCTGTATCATCGTTTTCAAGCTGTATTTGCTCTAAGGTCACTTTAGGCGGCGTGGAGGGTACTGAAACAATATTATTTATAATTATAACTATTTAAAAAAAATATAAATCACTATTTCAAAATTGAGTGTAAGAAAATCTCACCTCATGGTAAATGATAAAAAAGATGGTAGAGTAACTTATACGAATTTTAATGGAAACAGCTGTTTTCTCATTATACTTAATAGATCTCAATATTTCCAGGGTTAAAACTTGAAAGTAGCCTATGTATTAATTTAGGGCCTAGCGCAAGCAATGTTGCAAACAGTCAAAAACATACAAACTATCAACATACTACAAGAGCCCTGAGCACCTAGACATAGTGACATTCTATTAGTAATATCGCTATATTCAGTGATGTAGATGTCCAAAATGTATGGGATTGGCGTTAGCTTACCATATGCCACAGAGTTAGCTAATGTGAATCCCATACATTTTGGACTTTTCTATTCGCAACATTGCTAATAGAATGCCATTTCGTCTACAGGCTCTGGATAGGTTTACGTAAATCGTTCAGATGCCTATATCCTCAAGTTTTATATCTGTGGAGACTGAGATCATGTAAACAATTTTTTTACAAGGATATAGACAAAAGTTTTTGGTACCTGTAATTGAGTTCAGTAGGTTGCAGTTAGATTCTGATAGGTTCCCATTAAATTCATACTAGATTCCCATTAGGTATTGGTTAGATTGATGTAAGATTATTTTCGTTTAACCTTAGGGCATAACTTCACCTATTGACATCTGGTTAATAACCAGGACAGATGAAAATTCTTAATTTTTGCTATATTTACACATGATAAAAGGTGATTTATAGCAAAAAATAGTTCTTTATTGAAAGGTTATTGGTAGGTAGATAGGCTGGGAGAGAAAACAGACTTTTGAAGTGCACAGTAGAAACAAGAAAGCAAAACATTTTGTACATGTCCTGGGTCTGTCAGGTATAGGTATTTCAATCCACAACAGCGCACCCTACTCTGTCCTCCATACTAATAGAATAAAACAAAAGCAATTTTGGCAGAGTGGGGCACAATGTCATGAATTGAAATATCTATATATCAATGTACACTTGGTCCTAATATCAATATATACTAAGAAACCACTAGCAGCATTAAATTATTTTTCTTACCAGCTGGTATGTTGCCACAAGCTAAGTACATGGCCATATCACTTTGGAAAGCAGCTGCACTATTTTCTCTCTTGGCCTGGAGTTCTGCGAGCTGTCGCCTTTCTGTTACACTGTTTTTCTCAAGGTTCTCTTTGAATAGTTGGTTCCGAATTTCCTCTAAGCCAGCTGGAATAAAAAAACATAGATGAAGCTCATGTATTAAGTTCAATGTATTCAGTGATGATCACTGAGTTGACACATAACCATCTTGCAAAGAGGCTTAAAGTCACAGTTGTATAAAAATTTATGCTGTGGAATGAATAATTGTAAAATAGATTTTATAATAGGTTGTTGCTCACATTCTGACTAGAAAGAACCCTATCTAACAACAACAGCTCTGGGAGTGGGGCAATTTTTTTCTGTAGCATGTTAATTTGAAATATGCATGGTGCACGGATGCTTGTGTGTGTGAAAAATTGTGTAGCGACAGCTCAGGTTTGTCAACATTGCCACACTTTTTGAAGCTGAGGAAAGCCTCTTGGACCTCCATGATTTGTAAATAACAAGCCTACTAAACAGCAAACAGATGTTATATGTAATTACCCATTTTCTTTTCTTTATATAGTGTCAACTGGTAGTGATGATCCAACTTCCATTTCTCCATTTTGCTCCTCTCGACCAGGTCCTCAAACTCTACCAACTCATTCTCCACATCGTGGAGAAGGTTCTGAACGTTCTTCAGACTATCCACACACTGCGCGACGGCGACTGTAAGGCTCGGCAAATGTGCCAGATTCTGCGCCAACTCTGTCGCACTTTGCAACCTTGTTTTAGTAGTTTCGTAAAGTTCATTAATCAATCTATCCACCTCCTCAGCTGCTTTAGCGTTCCTGTCCGCGTTTTCGTGTATTTCCCCCCATTGCTGTTGATATCTCTCCAGCAACGCCGCTCCAGCTCCGTAATTCACTTTGCTCTCGCTAGATACTTTCTGCTTGTCCCTGAATATGTTCCTAACCTTCTGAACTTCTTGCAATGTTTGCCGTAAGTTGTTGTTTGATGATAAGCCATCTTGGACCACTGTTAGGAACTCCTTGAGATTTCCTAACATTTTGCCTGTTTCAAAACAAAAATAATATAATTTTATCAAAACAAAAGTCAACAAAGCGCTCGTCGCGCTCGCAGCCACAGACCATAGACATAAAACACTATAGGGATACCACAGACCACAACATAGACATTAGACATAAAACCATTGATCCTTGTACATAATCAATTATCAAAGCATAAAACACTATTGGTAATTGGACCACAACAAAACTACAAAAACGTCAATTGTCATTTGTGAAAACAAATTCAAATGTCATTTTGAATTCCTGTCAATGTCATGGAAAGTGTTAACATGAAATCAACGGGTCTGCCCGCGAAATTCAAAATTTTCGTGGTTTTTTGCAATTTGTACGCTAATTAGACATTATAGGCTTATGGTAATAAATTTGCGAGAATGGCTGTATCATCTTAACATGATTATATCAAAATCTTTGCATAAAAATGTGTATCCTAGGAAATTAGTCCGAGTATCGAGTTTTATGTGAGTAACTCGCAAATCTTGGACTAATTTCTTTAACTCGACACTTTCGAGCAGAGATTTTTATATAAACACGTGAAGAAGATATTGGGATTATGGCAATTTGACGGCCATAAGCCTATTTTGTCTTATTAGCTTAAAAATAGTGAAAAACCAAGAAAAAATTGAATTTCGCGGGCACACCCGTGGTGTGCTCCTTAAGAGCAATGACTAAAGAAGTAGGTAATGGACACAAAGTAGTGAGTCTTTTTAGCTAGGCATTTCCGCCATCTTGTGTCGCATCAAAAATAGCCAATCACAGCTATCAGCCAATCACAGATAGGCACCAGTCAGCTGATCAGAAGGGCTGCTCTAGCTATGGATCGATATGGAAATATTAACGATGTAGTTTGTGGTTAGTAATTAAATATATAAGAGCAAAAATGAATGAATTATTACTATTGAAAACTAATTTATAGTAATACTAGGTTTTGCCAGCGGTGCATATTGTTTCCGGATTAGGATTTTTAACTTATCCCGCGAGACCAAACTACATTTGATACGAGTGATTGTACGATTGAGTGATAATATGGATGGGGTAGCGTCTACAAAATAAGCTTGACTATTTTTAATCTGTAAAGTGGCGCATAAGATGGCCTCACCTAGGGAAGTCATCAGAAGTCATAGAGATGAAGTAAACCATATTCCATAAGTAAACTCAGTACACAAACATTTGACAGCAAATCTTGCCGCTCAACATGGCACTGAATGTCACGCAAAGCTAGGCTAATATTATTAAACTCTTTGGCTAGAATGATGGGGCGTCTCCTTAGTTCTCTTAACTCTATGGTGACTATATACTCCAAATAATTATACTTGTCTACCTATATCAAAGAGTAGGTATGAGATGTCAATGGATGTCAAGTGCTCTCGTTAGAGAGTATATGTATTCTGTGGTCAAGTGGATGGCAAGCTATCATCTGTCAACTGTCACAAAATGTCAACAAGAATGAAGCAATAGAAAATTGATCAGAAACGGGGAACCATGGTCTGTGCGGGGAACCGTTACATCTCCGCCAGGAGTAATAGTGTTCTGTGCGGTTCCTGGTCTGTGGTTCTGTGCGTTACATTTTAAAATAATAATAGACGAAACGACCTAAAGTAGTGATATATCACTAAAGTAAAAACATTTCTGTTATTTACCCAGTGTTAACGTTTATTTTTGCATGTTTATTATAAAGATATAACAGTTATCTGGTGCTGTATAAAATGAGCGGCAAAAAGCTTAGCAGTGATGAAGTGCCACAAAAGTTCATCGAATGGTTGCTGGAGCTTGGATGCCCCGGAGACAAAATACCTTCCTCGGAAAAGATCGAAAGGTTTGTATTACATAATTTCTTGTAAGAGAATAGTCTGTTCCTTGGTCCTACATCTACATTTGAACTTACGTTAAATTAAAAGAAATTACGTTACATTTTGTATACAGCAGGTATTTCTCTTCATCCTTGACTTCGCCCCTTGGATTTCAGTTCTTTAGAAATCCCGCATCATTTTTTAAATACATCACTGTACTATCAGTCTATTTTACTATTATTGACTTGCCAACCTCCTTCCTCTTAATGTTTCCTCAATAACAATATTGTCTCATGTTTTCAGAATGTGTAAAGGCCAATACTACATGACATGGCGAAGTATGATGGAACATGTGGAGGCCAAAGATGTTATAAACCACAAAAGATTGACTGTGTTTTGTGATGACGTTAGACAGTCTCAAGAGAAGAAACTGCTGAGTGAGGTTTGTGAAATCTTTACAAATTGTCTGATTTAAAGTCACCCAGTTCCTTACAATTTTGGTGACCTCCCTTATCCCCACGGGCTACTTTAGAATTTTGTAATTTTTTAATTGGGTTCAGGCTAGCTAGTCTGATGGGAGGTATCGGTTGTGGCTAGTGAAAACACTGTATTCGGTATCCTGGTCATAGCATGGCAAGAGATTTCAAGGTTTCACCAATGGACATTCAAATATTATGCTGTCATAGAAATACAGCATAAATTTCTATGCTGGCATAATTTTGAAGCAAAGCAATTCATGTCACAACTTGACTTCCCTTGCCATGCAGCGACCAGCAAACCTTTACAAGTCACATATTTATTTTATTTATTTATTTTGCACAATGAGTATTAAAACATAAAACACAAAGACATAGAGAGGACATGTACAAGGACATCTTATCGCTACAAATGAGTATCTCTTCCAGATGCCCTAGATGTGTCCCCATCTTAATTCTTTTCTGCTCCCAGAATTTATCATGATAGTTTCTTTTTCAACTCTCCTCAGAGAAGTTCCTTGTTACCAGAACACCTGTCCAAGTGGCAGGAGCATACAGAGGTTGTTGTGTTGGTGGCTGAAGCAGAGGCACGAGTGGCCCGAGCAAGGACGGAATTAAATGAACTTATGGATAAGGTGGCTAGTAAAGGTAATTTCAGTAACTTTATATGTAACTAGCTGGTCTTCCTGTGCTAGGCGCAAGCGACTCCCCGCGAATTTTTTATGTCGTCTGACCACTTGGTGGGGGGTCTGCTGACACTACGCTTCCCGGTGCGTGGCCGACATTCTAGCACCTTAGGTCCCCAACGTCCATCGGTCCTGCGAGCTATGTGCTTCGCACATTGCCACTTTAGTTTGGCGACATGTTGAGCTATGTCGGTAACTTTGTTTCTTTTGCGGATTTCTTCATTTCTGATTCAATCATGCAAAGGTACTCCGAGCATAGCTCTCTCTATCGTCCATTATTTGTGATGAGTGTATATTTTTCAGTGATCCGGCGTAATTCGTCGCGGAAACAGATAGCGGACTTGCAGCGTCGATCCTGGCTGCTCAGTCAAGTGGAGAATGACCTCACTTGTAAGATCAAGAGTCTGGAGGAGACGAGGGCGATCGCTGACTCTCTGTGTCACATTGAGAGTGAACAGCATGATATACAGGTATTTCTCTTACCATAGACAGCAAATATATTATAGATCTAGAGTGAAAAAAATTAACATGACATGGAAGAACATTTGCATTTGATTTTGAATTTAATAACTTTCAATGGAAAAAAAAATGAAATTACTGGAACAATTTCACACAATATTACCTTGATATTACCTGACAATTTACCTTACATTGTCACCATTTCATTGAACCTATCTGTAGGGTCCATCGGCATCATCCATGATTAGTTTAAAATGTCTGCAACTATAAAGACAACCATAAAATGCAACAATTCTAAGGCTGCTATGGATGTGTTTGATATCCACCAATCATAATCATTGGTGAACATAGCTTAGCACAACTGGAAAGGGATTCAACTAAGTTATGTTTTTTATATGGAAGGATGCGTTTTTATAATATGATGGATGCACATTATGGAGGTTTGTCTCCCCAAGCCAAACCGTATGACGCATAATAGTTACTTTGTTTAAGTTTAATAGGTACTTTCAACATGTCTGCAGTCCAAACGTTACTAATCCAAATCAAAACAAAAGGTTTTTGTTTTACACACTGTATATTTTTTTTTTCAGAGCAAATTAGACAGATGTATCACACTTCTGCAGAGAAAGAGCAAACCCAGCGCTCTACCGCTGTCCACCCCCATAGCCAGCTCATCCATTGTGTCTAACCATGAAAACGATGTACCTAGCCATGAGAACGGTAAGGCGGTGGTCTGCAACAGACGCGTTAGGTCCGACGTGACGCTGTACGCGGCCTGCGAACGTTTACTATGGAAATGTACTGGCGTGGTCTCTCTAGTACATTTCCACCACCACACTAGTACATTTCCACCACCACACTAGTACATTTCCATAGTGTGTGTGGTGGAAATGTACTAGACCTAGAGAGACAACGCTAGTACATTTCCATAGTAAGCATTTATAGGCAGCGTCACGTCAGACGCGAGAGAACATTACGAATTTCATAGCAGAGGGATATGGCTTGTATAACGTTCAGTGGTAAGAACACCCCGCCGCGAAACCTGGGGGTCAAATCCCGCTGCGAGTGAAATTTTCATTCTACACTAATCAAAGAGATAAGTAGTAGACGCTTACAAATTACAATATTCACAGAATGTATAGTATATTCAGTTTAAAAATAAATATTTATCATCAATGATATATAATATATAAAAAGGAGCAGATATGTGACAAGCGCGCGCGTTGTGATGACTCAAAAATCCTACAATTGTAAGTTTTGTAGTTAGTCTGCGTCGAGCATTATTGTTGTCTATTTCGTTTGCGTGCTGTTTCGTATCTTTTGTTCTATTTATCAGTGAGTGGCAGTTCGGCACAGATTTAAAACGCAATTTACTATGAACCGTATCTTGGTGATCTATGTTTATCATACAACAAACGTGATTTTTGCTCCTTTTATTTTAATTTGATTGGTCTTGACGGAACCCTCAGTGCGCGAACCTGACTCGCAGCTGACCAATTATTTGAAATTGACCACAGACGAAGATGTAGTGTCGCTGGTGAACTGCCGCGGCGACGTGCTGTGGCCGCGTCTGTGTGAGAAGCTCTCCTCGCTGTACTCCGCGCTGTCAGCGGCCTACACCAAACACGCTGCTGTTGGAAGAAACAGGTACATTACCTCTTTTTTTAGGGTTCCGTACCTCAAAAAAAAAAACAGAACCCTTATAAAATCACTTTGTTGTCCGTCTGTCTGTCTGTCTGCGTGTCACGACTCTTTATTTCAGGAACTATTAAAGAATTTGGAATTGTATGAAAGGGCGTTACTTGTGTATTCTAAAACCGTTTTTTATTTATTTTTACTCCCGATAGTTTTAAAAATTTCAATAGATAAGATTTTTTTTTAAATTTCAGTTATCATAAACGGTCGATGCTCGCATACACGGCGGCATTGCAATCGACTCTGGGACTTGAAGTTACGAAGAATAGGGTGCATTTTAGAAGAACACGTAAACAACTTGCTGCGTCCATTGAAGATCTTTACGTAAGTCTATTATGTATAATAAAAAAAAATACACTACAAGTCAGCCTACAAATTCACCCGATGGTAAGTGGCGATATGGCACTGGAGTGAAACACCGGCATTATGACGAATTTAAGGGATGTACCGGCGAAATAAATAGGTTTACTAACTTATAATAAAACTGTAAAGGGTCGAATTCTGTACATTGAAGATATTTTGAAAATTTTTTTTGGAGGGCACTATTTAGTCGATACTGAAGCCAAAACTGTAATTTGTTTCATTTTTGTCTGTCTGTCTGTCTGTCTGTCTGTCTGTTTCACGACCGCGCATCACGGCTAATCCGCTGGATGGATTTAAATTAAACTTGACATGATTATAGTTCATACTCCGAGGTAGGACAAAGGATACTTTTTGTCCCAGAATTCATCATGGTTTCCCTGGAAGACGGCATCAAAGTCAAAATGTGTATTTAGTTATAATTCATTAACGCGTTGTCCGATTTCATTCATTCTTTTTTTGTTACAAAGGAGGTTCTTTAAAGATTATTCCGTGTAAATTTTATCATCATCACTTTGTAGTTCAGAAATTATAGACATCAGAACCTTTATCGATGAGTTCAAGTAGATGACTTGAAACTCGGAATGGACAATCACCTAGGGCTAGGACGTAAGGGCTCAAGTCAAACTGGAGTACCCTTACAGCCGTAAATAAATTGGTTTAAGATTTTTCACTTTTAGGGTGAACAAAAATCATGACTTTATCATCACGTTATACCGTATCGCGCCATCTCTACAAATTATGTGGAACTTGAATGTAAAACTTGGAGATATGTACTACCGAATTTTTGTTAATAATAATTAATTGTCATTCCTCACTTTCGTTCCTTCACTTTATATTAAGATGGCACTGTTGAGATATGAACAGATTAAAGTTAAAAAAATATATAGCCATTGCCCATTCTGATACTTGGGATTGTATTGAGATGAAGCAAAGATTTTTAACAGACTCTTATGTTGGGCTGGGGAATATTGTAAGTAGAGTATTTTATCCCAGTGGTACCTACCCGGCCGAACTCTGAAAGAAGATTTCTACCACCAGTACAACTTTTCACATGATTTAATAATTTTTGACATATTTCGTGGTTTCAGAATAAAAATCACAATGAAAAGGACGATTTTACGATACATTGGTACAAGTCGATACATTTTCGATACATTGGTACAAGTCGTGGTCACGTAGTGAATGTATCGAAATATCGACAGTTAAAATAGTCCTTTTGATCTTTCAACTACGTATTAATGAAACTTTATATTTTTTATGAAAAAAAAGGAGTTTTTAAAATCACCATAAGATAACCCGTGCGAAGCAAGAACAGGTTTCTGTACAACATCACACCAGAATCCCGCGAAAATCAAGGAATTCTACGGTATATGTAAAAAAAAAAACGTAATTCACGCGGGCGGAGCCGCGGGCAACAGCTAGTTTTCATTATAAATTATTAACTCACAGAATAGTCGATTCTCAGAGTAATTTCCATAACTGGACCATTTCAAGCAAAGATTTTAATATTATAAATACTAGCTACACCGGCAAACTATGTTTTGCCCATAAATTACTTCTCACGAAAAAAAAAAGATTCCGACGAATTGAGAATCTCCTCCTTTTTTTAAGTCGGTTAATTATGTTGGAAAATAGTTTCCAACATAATATGATTATGAGTTAGATTATATACCTACCAATACTGCGTGCGCCCGATAACGAGGTAGCCCTAATACGTCGAATGCGATAAAGTTACGCGATAAAAAGAGACCACAACTTTGCCTTTGTAGTTGTGGCGTGAAGGAGTGACAAACGTACAACTATAACCTAAAATATTTTATCTTTACAGAGTTACGTAGATAAAGACGCCTTTGAGCTGCTCGCGGTGCGAGTCCAGCGGACCTACAGCGAAGCTAGAGTGAAGTGTCTAAAGGCGACCTTAGAAGAGCTGGCTGCGAGGAAAGGCATCTTCGAGTGCGAGGACGACGCGAGCAGCGCGGCAGTCGACCCGCAGGCGACGCTGGAGCGTGTCGCTAGTGTTAACAAGTGTATTGTGAGTACAACTTCCCTGGCGCAGTTTGTCTTTTTGAAGCTACAGTGAAGTGTCTAAAGGCGACCTTAGAAGTGCTGGCCGCGAGGAAAGGCATCTTCGAGTGCGAGGACGACGCGAGCAGCGCGGCAGTCGACCCGCAGGCGACGCTGGAGCGTGTCGCTAGTGTTAACAAGTGTATTGTGAGTACAACTTCCCTGGCGCAGTTTGTCTTTATGAAGCTACAGTGAAGTGTCTAAAGGCGACCTTAGAAGTGCTGGCCGCGAGGAAAGGCATCTTCGAGTGCGAGGACGACGCGAGCAGCGCGGCAGTCGACCCGCAGGCGACGCTGGAGCGTGTCGCTAGTGTTAACAAGTGTATTGTGAGTACAACTTCCCTGGCGCAGTTTGTCTTTATGAAGCTACAGTGAAGTGTCTAAAGGCGACCTTAGAAGTGCTGGCCGCGAGGAAAGGCATCTTCGAGTGCGAGGACGACGCGAGCAGCGCGGCAGTCGACCCGCAGGCGACGCTGGAGCGTGTCGCTAGTGTTAACAAGTGTATTGTGAGTACAACTACAATTATCCTGGTTTGGATTCCCGGCACAAAGCACCAATATACGTAATTTGATCCCGAGATTAAAATATGTTTATTGGTGTCGATTCTGTTCAGCCAAATCTCTCGCCGTCGTCGTCATCGTTTCGGCCGATGGACGTCCACTGCTGGACATAGGCCTCCTGAAATGAACGCCAAACACCACGATCTTGCACCGCCTGGCACCAGCGACTCCCGGCGACTTCCGTTATGTCTTCCGTCCACCTGGGGGTGGGTCTGCCGACACTGCGCTTCCCGGTGCGTGGCCGCCATTCCAGCACCTTGGGTCCCAACGTCCATCGGTCCTGCGAGCTATGTGTCCCGCCCATTGCCACTTCGGTTTTGCGACATGTTGAGCTCTCTTTTTCTTCCATCCTTTCTGCGATTCAACACGTTGTGTGTTGAATCGCAGAAGGGATAAGAATGTGGCTTTGTGGTGAGTAAACCCGAGCGAGCGAGTCAGCCAGTCAAAGCCAGTCAGAGCTAGTCATATCAAGTCAAGAGCCAGTCAGATTCAGTCATATCCAGTCAAGAGCCAGTCAAAGCCAGTCATATCCAGTCAGATCCAGTCAGTCAGTCAATCAGTCAGGGTGTAGATTAAGTCGCAATTGTTGATAAATAAGTACTAATACACTCATCGTTTTGTCATACGAGGCGAACACATGAGTGACTCATGTGTTCGCCTCGTATGACAAAACCACATTCGTGGCTTAGGCCCAGTTTCCACCAATGCGGAGCGGAGCGGAGCTGTGTTTGAGTAACCAGTCTGATTTTGACATCTCCGAATCTGAGGGGAGAGGCGATGGCAAAGTGACGAAGTCTGATTGGATACTCAAACACAGCTCCGCTCCGCTCTGGTGGAAACCGGGCCTCAGTACGCCTTATTATACAACAGTTGCAGACATTGCAAGTTAATAAAAGCTTGTAAAAAAATTGTGCTGCTGACCGTACCACACGATATCGCGTGAATGGCCTGTTTCAGGTGAAATCGCGCGAGGAGCTAGAGCGTCTGGTGTCGTCGTGCGCCAACACCGAGAGGAAGATCTACAGCATTAGGGAGTGCTTGCTGGCCGTGTTCACTGCGCTCCACAACAACACCGACATCATGGACACTGCCTTGTCTAGAGGTGAGATCAAAATGAAAATCTTTTTCAACACACTTGCTCATAAAGTGGCTCTAATTTCACCGCAATAAGGCACATAATGACACCTATAATCGCAAACCATGACTTTTTCATTATTATTCACTAGTGAGTTACAGTTTTTTAATTTTAGCTACAAAATAAAACACAAGTGAAATCAAAATCAAAATCAAAAATCAAAATATCTTTATTTCACATAGGCCTAACATACAGGCTCTTGCGAACGTCGGTATGACATTTCTTGCATAATAATGGTGATAACTACAAGTCGACTTAAAACTAAGTTTACGAGGGTTCCAAACGCGCCCTGCCGCTGAGAAGAAGCCCACAACAAACTCAGCCGGGTATTTTTTATGTTATCACCACTCAACAAAATGTGTATAAATACTAAAAATAGGCTAGCAACGACAACAGAACAATCTACCACTTATCAGTCAATTCCAAGGGTTTGTGTCGCTAATAGTCCTATGCCTTTTGAATGAGTTTAGGCTTGACAAACCCTTTGAATAGTGTGTTGAAAAACGTCGTATGATACACGTGAGTATTGATGATTACCGTCCTCGGCTATCTTAAGAGCCTCACCTAACGGCTCGGGTCTCAATGGCGCCTCAGCGGTAATCACAAACTTTACTCACTTGTACCATAAACTACTATTAAGGGTTCCGTACCCTAAGGGTAAAACGGGACCCTATTATCTTGATTCCGCTGTCCGTCCCTCTTTCACCAGGCATGTCTCATAAACCGTTATAGTTAGCTATATTTAAAATTTCTGTTAATCGTATTCACATCAATATTTACGAGGGCTCCCATACAACAAACATGATTTTGTTTGAACTGTTTTTTTTAATTGGGTGGGCAGAGGTGTTCAATACAATTTGAGACTTGGTTTTGATAGTACAGAACTCTCAGAAAGTTTCTTGCCAGTTCTCGGTGCAAAACAGCCCCTTGATTGTATAAGAAAAACGTATTCATCGTTATCGTAATCGTTTAGAAACTGCCCGCTGGGCATATATTGGCTGACGTAAATTAGGGACCCAAGGGGGGGGGGGCAGAATTAGCAATCGATTACGATAACGATGAATACCTTTTCGTTGGCAATCAGACCCCAACTTTCCAAATGGCTGTGATATCACATAAGTGCCTGTAAGTATAGTCGATTTCAAAAATTCCAGGAGTCCAGTTGGATTTCCCGACAGAGTCTATACCGCTTCTCCGCGTGTTCTTCAAGCGGCGATGTGAGCGTGCTCTCAACGTCAGCAACCTCAGCTTCAACATGAACAATTCGGACAAGTCTCTTGTGGAAGTGACAGGTAATTTATTTTTTTGTTTTTAAAAATTCCGGAATGTTTCCGGACCATACGCATTGTATGGTATATTGTTATGGGGTAATGCTGCTGACCTTGATACTATTTTCGTGGCAGCAGAAGAGTGCTGCTCAGTGCTCATGCCATTTATAAAATGACCCGAGTTTAAGAGAAAAATTTTAAGAAGCCATTTATAAAATGTAAATGCCTAAGAGTACAAGAGAAAATTTTAAGAATTTAGTAACGATAACTTGATATATGTGCATAAAATATTAATAAGCTTGTTAAAAAAAGCGATGTTCATAGTATTAACATAGGAAATAAAAACAAACTTATAGTGCAAAATAAAACAAGACTGGAAAGAATAAAAGAATGGGCGCACATGATAAATCATTTATCGTGTGCGCCCATTCTCAAAGCTTAAATAAAACAGTAAGGAGAGGTTACATATATTGTAATTTTTTTCTTTTTTCCAGATAACCCAACATTCGTAGACGAGTTAAATGAATATTTTAAGAAATTCAACTTGGAGAAGAATAGAAAACTATTATTGGATAGGTAAGTGTTGGGTGGGTTAAATGGGGATTTTTTTTTCATACTATTATTTGCTTGATTTTATCATTGCCGTAACTTAATAGTCTACTAGAGTATTAGATGTATTCGTAAGAGTGAAAAGGCTAAAAATCACATTAAAGAAATATAACTATAAAAAAAAAACTTTGATCTCCAGTGGCCGTCATACGTTGGTATAATGCTATAAAACATCACTTTATTTCCAGTGGCCGCCATACGTTTCTATAAAACAACACTACAACATTTCCAGTGGCCGTCATACTTTTCTATAAAATAACACTTTACAACATTTCCAGTGGCCGTCATTCTTTTCTATAAAACAACACTTTACAACATTTCCAGTGGCCGTCATACGTTTCTATAAAACAACACTTTACAACATTTCCAGTGGCCGTCATACTTTTCTATAAAACAACACTACAACATTTCCAGTGGCCGTCATACGTTTCTATAAAACAACACTACAACATGTCCAGTGGCCGTCATACGTTTCTATAAAACAACACTACAACATTTCCAGTGGCTGTCATACGTTTCTATAAAACAACACTTTACAACATTTCCAGTGGCCGTCATACGTTTCTATAAAACAACACTACAACATTTCCAGTGGCAGTCATTTGTCTCTATAAAAAAAACTTTGATTTCCAGCGGCGAAACGATCTGGGTATTCGAGACACTGCAAGCCCTGTCGTCGCGGCTGTGCACTGGCTGGCTGAGCAGCGAGGTGGCGTCGTTGCTGTGCCCGTCCGTGCGTCCGTCGCGCGCGCTGCAGCGACTGCGCTACGCGCGGGAGCACGCCGCGGCGATGCGCGCGCGCCGTCCTGAACACCACACCCCGGCCGAAACCTCGCAAGTTACTGTTGCAGGTAAGTATAACCCGGTTACAATATCTGTGGACCTGGCCTCGATGACGTCACGTCGTGTCAGCGCTCTGATATGGTGCGCAAAACAATCAAGCCGGGGCGAGCGCGGGGAGGTGAAAGGAGAACGGGAAGTGGGTACGCATTCCAGCGAGGTCCACAGATATTGTAACCGAGTTGTCATTCTAAAACCCTATCTACAGTGCGACAAGGCTATTTTGGCGCGTGGTCAAAGTCTGAACTAACGCCGCTATCTTGTGCTACTGTTTGATAGTTCGCTGTCAGTATATCACTATTGTATGTTATGTTGTTTTTGCTTACTATTAACTATTTTAAACTAAAACTGAAGTAAAATTGAGGAGATTTTATTTTATGGCTGCCTTTGTTGTGAACCTTGTTGTCCTTCAAGTGCCAAGAGAGCCTTGTCGGACTGTATGTGTAATGTGCCGCTGTTAGGCACGACCCCCTTATTACGTATCTCGCGACAAGTTTGCAACAGGTTTTAAATCTCGCAACATGTGTAAATGTCGTGACCATTAATTAGTTTATAACGGATAAGCACTTACTGACGTCACGCATGTATTTTTAGGCTACTCCGTTCTCATCCTTTTTAATTTGTCAAAACTGTAAAATGGTGCTAATGTAGTCTCGTCCTCTTAGTGTAGCGTACCTCGTCATTGACCAATGACTTGTGGCGTAAAAGTGGCCTATAAGATGGCGTCATCTAGGGTAAGAAACTCAGTATATGAACTTTTAACGTGAAATCAACGGGTCTGCCCGCGAAATTCAAAATTTTCGTGGTTTTTTGCAATTTGTACGCTAAATAGACATGATAGGCTTATGGCAATCAATTTGCGAGAGTGGCAGTATCATCTTTACATGATTATATCAAAATCTTTGTATAAAAATGTGTATCCTAGGAAATTAGTCCGAGTATCGAGTTTTATGTGAGTAACTCGCAAATCTTGGACTAATTTCTTTAACTCGACACTTTCGAGCAGAGATTTTTATATAAACACGTGAAGCAGATATTGGGATTATCGCAATTTGACGGCCATAAGCCTATTATGTCTTATTAGCTTAAAAATCGCGAAAAACCACGAAAAATTTGAATTTCGCGGGCACTCTCGTGGTGTGCTCCTTAAAAGCAAATCTTGGCGCTCATAATAGCGCCGCATTTCACGCAAGGCTAGGTTAGGTTAGGTTGATGATGATTGATAGTTATTCTCAATTCTCATAGTTCGCGAAAGGTTGCGACACGTGTAAATGTCGGGATCGTTGCTGGCAAACGCCACATTTTATTAAAAACTGACTTTTGACTTCAACGAACCTGTCGCGAGATAATATTGTTAAGAGGGCGGGTCTCCTTAGTCCTTTCATAATGAGAGGCAGCTGGTCAGTGGCCATTGTCGATTTACTAAGTGCAAGTTGCTCCACATAGCGTTGAGAACATTTTACCGAGCTTTCAGGCATGCAGATTTTCTCAATTTTGTCATTAATCGTCAAGCAACTGATAAGTTTCCACAAACGCACTTAATGATAAGTTAGGTGGTAGGTGCCTGAGATTGCACCCACTTAAGTTTTATCCTTCCATTAGTCGGTGAAAGAATGGACTAATTTATCCTTGCAGATATAACCGCCATAACAAGCTTCGAAGCGGACGCGGTGGACCAAACGAAGAAGCGCATCACAGAAAACCTGACCTTGCTGGAGAAGGTGCACAGAAACTTGGAGGTCTGCGAGGAGAATCTGCAGTTCTGGGCCCACCACGAACTCAGGAAATACATCTCGAGCGACAGGACTATAAGCGGCCGGACTTACGGACAGTTCGAAAAGGCTTATATGGAGAGATTGAAGTGGAATACATAGATGACTTTGTCATCTTTGGCCATGGTCTAGCGACTTCCCGAGACTCTCTTCATGTCCCATCTGGTCGCACGGCTGCCAATGCTGACCTTTCCACATCACAGCACATCTCCACATGTGCATGCTGCATAGGCTGGACCACAAATAAAGCCTCAGATGCTCCCCGGATGGCAACCTTATATATAAGGCACTATTATGCATAAGTATGAATTTTATAGTATTTTAAATATATTATAGTTATTACAGATAATAATAAACTATATTTTTAATCTGTTGTTTTTCTTCTATTTTGTCCCAAAATTGTCTCCAGTTGGGTTAAATCATATAAATATTTTTAAGCAATTAAATTGTTATTCAAACAATATTTATGTTATCATAATATTTATCTTATCTGAAAACAAAAGATTCTTTTTTTATAAAAATAAATAGATATCAAGACATTACTCTAGATAACGGATAAATATACATACATATACTAAATATACATAAATACTAGCTGATGCCCGCGACTTCGTCCACGTGGGATAAAAACTGTTCTATCTTTTAAGTTGGACCAAATGACAGATATTCACGAAGTTTGAACTAAATCGGTTCAGTAGTTTAGGAGTCCATTGAGGACAAACATTGTGACACGAGATTTATATATATTAAGATAATATACTGAACAACACTTAGGCACTGGAAAACATTCATGCTCATCATACAAACATTTAGTCCAGTAGTGGGAATCGAACCCACGACCTCTGACGCAGACAGCAGGTTCGCTACCGCTGCGCAATTCGGTCGTCAAATTGTGCATAATTGTCACTTCAAAATAAAATGTTACTTATCCAATCATAAAACATTGAAAATTGTTTTTATTTTTATTTAAAAAGAGGGAAAACCGGGGCTTCGAATTTTCAAAATGAGATAACAATATTGAGTGGGGTATCATATGAAAGGGCGTTACTTGTGTATTCTAAAACCGATTTTTATTTTTTTTATGTCCGATAGTTTTGATTTATTGAGCAAACTTCCGAAAAAAATACCGTTGCCCCCCTTATGTCCGAAGTTTATCGATCGAAAAATCTGAAATAATTATGATCAATAGACATTGATGTACTTATATTTTACAGGAAAATAGAATCAACTCCCTAACTTTTACACTTTTTTTGTTAATAACAATAAACCACTAAAAACAAAGTTAGGTTTGCGGTTTGCGAACAAAAGTACCTACATGTCATAGAGATGCTATCACGATATTATACTCGTAAATTGATGAACAAAAGTGATTCTTTTAATGTTTTACTTTATAGTATGGAACCCTCGGTGCGCGAGTCCGACTCGCACTTGGCCGGTTTTTTTAATTTTAACACTAAATCTTTAACTGGTTCATGGAAATCGCGTTCTGCTAATGCTGCAATCACTTCTTTAAGTTAATCAAGTACACTACCGTACTTAACACTGCAAGTACCTACTTAATAGTTATTAGTTATCTAAATATAAGTATAAAAGAAGAAACTGACTGACTGACTCACTCACTCACTCATTCACTCGCTCACTGACATATCAAATATCAACGCACAGCCCAAACCGCTGGGTCTAGAGCAAAGACACCTATACTATAGACCTGGCGAACCGCACGAAAAAATGTCGCCAGTTTATGGGAGCAAGAATGACTATATACATATTTATCTATGATGACTATTTTCACCTCCCCTGGCGTCAGTAGTCAGTAGACCGCGGTCCCCGCCACAGATAATGACGCTAACAGCACGTTTCCATAGAGACGCGGTTTCCACCATATTAGATTCTTAGTAGCGGGAAAATGGAATATAACTTAGTGGGAAATTTAAGTAAAAAACATCAAAATGCCTAATTGCATTGTAAAAGGCTGCAAAAATTGCAGTTTTAAATTAAAAAAGGAGCATGGGATAACGTATCGTCGGTAAGTAACGTCTAGTAATATTACATGAGTTTGTTGGAATTAAATTATTACTTACCAATTGTAAATGGCAATCCAATAGAAGTTATTTTGATATTCAATAATTAGTACCGAACTGCCATTTCCGAAGTGACTTTGTAAAGACGTCATTTTTATTTGTTTTATTTTTGTCTCAGGAACTTAGATTAATTTTATTAAGTTTACTAAATAATATATCTGCATGATTATTTTTATAGGCGTGCTTTTTATTTCTGTATTTATTAACAATCAGCTGTTGCTCGCTGTGAGGCTTTTTCAATGTTCCACGTTTTTCTTCAAAACAATATTAGTCGAAGAGAAGTAAGATTTAATATTAGACAAAATATAAAGTTAATAAGTCGTGGAACAAGCGCTATTAATTTTAATGACAGAAATACCCAACATTTTCCGTCCAAGAACATCTTGGTATTTTAGGTGCTTTTATAACTAAGAGATACAGAGGATACATGGAACCGATTTTAAATGTAAAAATATTTTATAGTTTTTTTTAGTCAAGCTTGAGTTTTGCACGAAAATCCATAGCATTATTTTACTGTGAATCGACTAAGTTTTATATGTGCAAGCAACATACATTGAAAAAGAATCCTGCCAGTGGAAGTTGGTCAAATTTCATAAAGTATTATTTTTCATAATTACTAACAAGCTGAATTCAATATGTCATATGTGTAGTACTTGCTCGTGGTCAAAAGTAAAATCATTCAGAAAGTATTATTACAGATTTCCAAGAGATCCCATACGTGAAGAGATTTGGAGTCGCATTATCAGGACACAAGAAAATCAGCCTTATTTTAAGCCCACTAAAAACACAAGAGTATGCTCTGCTCATTTTAGTGACGAGGATTTTGTTATCTCAAAAGCTGGACTGCGAAAGCTAAAAGATCATCAGCTGTACCGCAATTTCATAATACCTATATACAGGTACTGACCTCATATAAACTCATCTATACTAAAAATAAAATGTATTTTTAACATAAAAGTTTTTTATTTACTCATATTTTATTAAAGAAAATGATTAGCGATCACTGATGAATTCTGAATTGTAAGTAAAAATACATTTAAATTATATCGGTATGCCACTAACTTTTTTACCATTAATTTATACGATTAAAACAGGAAGTACGTCCGATTCCCGAACAAGGTTACCTCTACAACCTGTGCAGCATTGCAGGCAAGGTGACCACAGACATAGATAAAAAAAAAAGTTTTTCGCTGGAGTTTCCACAGATGGCGCAACATTTTCTTGTATGAAGAAGGTTTACGTAAAATGTTCGGATGGGCGTATCTTGATATTTGTATCTATTGTCTAGAGACTCCAAATTTGGCACACAGGTTCCTTATGAGGTCTAGGGGTGCACTAAGTACACTATTTTTCAAAATTCATTCCCTAAGGGGGTGAAACAAATAAGGGGTTCACAGGGCTCCAAAGTTTGCATTTTACCAAGCTTAAATTTTTTTTTATTTTTTTTATACTGAATCGATTTGGCTGAAATTTGGAATGGAGATAGTTTATATCCTGAGTTAATACATAGGCTGCTTTTTATCCCGCAAGAGTCCATGGTTCCTTCTGGAACAGTGAAAAACAGATATTCAACCGGAAGAAATACTACTCCACGCCGAAACTACTGAACAGATTTAGCTGAGGCATGCAAATAGAATTCCTGTCCTGGGAATTATCCTGGACTGACTTTCGGAAGGATTTGATCCTGGATTAATACATAGGCTACTTTTCACCCCGGATATAAATTGGAATGGGGATAAATTTAATTCTCGGGTTCTTTTCATGCGCTTATACCTCGGCTCCACACGTTGGCTGAGACGAGGCGAGCGGCTGCGAGTGCGAGTGAGAGGTCAATAGCACGGAGTACATAATAGTACCTAACGGCTTAAGGGTAAAAGGACCTATTATACGCGCCGCGCCGTTTATCCGTTGGCGTATCATGCATCGACCGACAACCGGTTGAAACACGAAACCGGTTCGGGACGTCGCTTCCCGTCGGTTCGCACTGACTGCGCAAGGCAAAGCGAGTCTATAATAATAATAATATAGATATGCGATACGGTCTACGGAAATAAAACCTACATAAGTAGGAATTCTATGTCTGCTAATATTCGGTGTACTATTTCGTCATTGGTTTACGCTCACACGTTTAAAGAATGAAGTCGGTTAAAAATGTAGTGAAGGCGCGTTCATTTCTAAATTAGACGATGTCTGCCTAAGTACCTACTTATTTCTTTTTATCAGTAGGAGGAGGTAAAGTCTCATGGATGTCGCTTGTCATGCCCGACTTCTCACTTCACTGAGAGAGGATGGGTGATATTGTTATATTACGTATTACGCAACGACATACCTAGGTACTTACGGAATAAAAACTTCCTACCTAGGTACTTACTCTCTTTGGTCACTCTTTCGGAACCGCAAAAAGCATCAGCAAGAAGGCTGTCGGACGATTCCACAATTGATCTTCTCTTTGTGTCCTCACTGCTTTCCCTATTATAATTGTGGTCCATGATATGTTTTTTAAGGTCGTTATAGAACCGGTTCTGAAAATGATTACCCGGTTCTCCCGGTTCTTTAAAAAAATCCAATTATTACGTATTTCATCGTTGATCGGTGATCCGTAATATAAAGACGGCAATCTAATCTAATATCTAATAAATATTATAAATGTAAAAGTTTGTGAGTTTGGATGTTTGTGAGTTTGTGAGTTAGGTTGTTTGTTACTCTAGCCCGTCGCATCTACTGAACCGATTTGGCTGAAATTTGGACCGCTTATAACCCGGATTAACACATAGGCTACTTTTTATCCCGGAAAAATCCATAGTTCCCGTGAGATACCTACTCAAAATACTAATTTGGAACATAGGTCGGTCGATCGGTCCATCGATCGTTCGATCGGTTGGTTGATCGGTCTGTCGATCGGTAGATCGATCGGATGGTTGATCGGTCGGTCGATCGGTGCATCGATTGTTCGATCGGTCGATCGGTCGGTCGGTCGATCGGTCCATCGATCGGTCGGTCGGACGATCGTTCTATCGGTCGATCGATCGGATGGTTGATCGGTCGGTCGAAAAGGTAAAGTTCTTTCCATGTAACTGCAGTGAGTAAAGTGTGTAAGGGAAATTGTAGTGTTTGCAGTTTGATGTGTCGATTGAAATGGAAAATTAGAACTAAGATATAAATAATGGCAACTAAACCTAAAATTAGATCCAAGTAGAGCTTTTAGTACCAGCCCAGGGTAGCATGAATGCAGGAGAGCGCAGCTCACTCGGTCGGTAGGTCGATAGGTCGATCGGTCGGTCAGTCGGTCGGTCGGACGGTCGCTCGGTCGATCGGTCGGTCGGTCGGTGGGTAGGTCGATCGGTCTGTCGATCGGTAGATCGACCGGTTGGTTGATCGGTCGGTCGATTGGTTGGTCAATCGGTCGGTCGAACAGTCGGAAAATCGGTCGGTCGATCGGTCGTTCGATCAGTCGATGAATCGGATGGTTGATCGGTCGGTCGATCAGTCTATCGATCGTTCGATCGGTCGATCGGTCGGTCGGTCGATCGGTCCATCGATAGGTCGGTCGGACGATCTTTCTATCGGTCGATCGATCGGATGGTTGATCGTTCGGTCGATAGGTCCGGTCGGTCGATCGGTCCATCGATTGTTCGATCGGTTGGTCGATCGGTCAATTTGTCGATCGGTCGATCGGTCGTTTGATCGGACGGTCGGTCGGTTGGTTAGGTTAGGTTGGTTCATCGGTCGGTCGATCGTTCGGTCGTTCGATCAGTCGTTCGATCGGTCAGTCAGTCGATCGGTCGGTCCATCGATCGTTCGATCGGTCGGTCGGTCTGTAGGTCGGTCGGCAGGTCGGTCGGTCTGTCTGTCGATCGGTCGGTCGATCGGTCAATCGATTACTCGGTAAGTCCATCGGTCGGTCCATCCATCGATTGTTCTATCGGTCGGTCGGTCGGTCGGTCGGTCGGACGATCGTTCTATCAGTCGATAGATCGGTTGGTTGATCGATTGGTCGATCAGTCCATCGACCGTTCGATCGGTTGGTCGATCGGTCGGTCGGTCGATCGATCTATCGATCGTTCGATCGGTCGATCGGTCGGTCGGTCGATCGGTCCATCAATCAGTCGGGCGGACGATCGTTCTATCGGTCGATCGATCGGATTGTTGATCGGTCGGTCGATAGAGTTTTATTTGTTCACGAAACATTACAATATTGCATGCTTACAAAAGTAAATGATTCTATTACTAATTCAGCTATACGTGAACAAATAAGGCTCCTCACTCAGCACAAAGCCACAGCAAGCTGCAGCGCTGGTTTTCAGGAGGAACCTTAAAGTGTCCATAGACGTGATTCCGACCAATTATCCTCTTATCAAATATCACTATGCCATAATATAACACTAATTACCTAACAACTACTATACTTAATTACTGTACTGACAGTGAGTAATTATTACTATTACCCGCCTTCTAATTAATCTAATATTATTAATAAAATATATTAAACTAAATAATATCAAATTTAATTGTGTAACTATATAACACATTACTATATAATATGTTGCTATTTATTATATTATTATAACTTATTACTAAAACCTGCACAACAAAGCAGTGCTCTTTGTCACCTCACCTCACTCAAGTGTGGAACCAACGAATATATAATATTACTAACATGGAACGTACGTAGTGGAACGTACTTGCAAGCAGGGAATTTTATACAAAACAATTTAAAATTATATTTATGAAAGATAAGATTGTAAAATGGCTAAAGTTCAGATAGATTACGTATAAATAAGATAAAAATAAAAACAAGGTAAAAATAAAAATAAATATTTTCTAAAATTTTCTAAAATTCTATATCAACCAGGTGCATAATTCTCTTTTTGCTGTGTGAGTAGATGAATTTTGAGTTTGACTTTGAATAAACTAAGAGTTTGAATAGCACGTATTGGAGGTGGCAAATCATTCCAACACTTAGTGGCGGCAAACTTAAAACTTCCACGGAAGGTGGCTGTTTTATACATTGGCGACGTATGCTTAACACGGAAAGCTCTGGAGTTTCTTGTGCGATCTGAGTAACCATCTTCTGCCCATCTAAGTTTCCTTCTAAGATACTCAGGGACTCCATGCTTCATTACCCCATAGAGCATGGTAGCCAGATGGAGTTTGCGACGTGATTCCATTTTTAATGAGTTGTCGTTGTTAATATACTCGTAAGGTGTTACGTGACTCCTTGGCGAAATATTATAACAAAAACGGACACAAGCGTTCTGCACGCGCTGTATAAGCTTCTTAGTTCTTTCTAACAGCCTGGCGCCGTACACGGTATCCGCATAGTTAAGTTTAGATATAACTAAGGCTTCACACAATTTTCTTCTAAGGTCCACGCCGATGTATGGTCTTATTCTATATAATAACTTGAGTCTATAGAAACAGCTTCGGACGGCATTTAGCACATGAGTTTCAAAGCGCAGTGTGGAATCCATGAAAACACCCAGATTACGAGCCTCATTCACCCTATTTTCTATATTTATTTTAAAGTTGTAATTGCTTAGGCTGTTAATATTGTGTTTGTAACCAAGAACCATAAATTGAGATTTGGTAGGGTTTAACACTAAACAGTTTTTCCTAGCCCATTGATTTATTCTATCTAGATCACTATTTATGTTAGATACGGCTTCATCACGGTCTTTGGGATAGAATGGTAGATATAGCTGCAAGTCGTCCGCATACAAGTGATATTCGCAGTGCCGAATGCAACCTGTGATGTCACGAATACAGAGTAAAAAGCATCGGCCCTAAAATTGATCCCTGAGGGACCCCTCTATCAACTGGAGATAGACTTGATACCATCTTAGTATTATCACCATTCATTATTTCCACAAACTGTGATCTACCAGTAAGGTAGCTGGCAAACCATTTAACTGTAGCAATGTCAAACCCATAAAACTATAATTTGGAAAGGAGAAGATTAATATTAATCGAGTCGAAAGCTCTGGAGAAGTCGAGAAGGACGAGAATAGTACACATTCCCTTATCCTGTGCCGTTAAACAATCGTCTACAACATTAGTAAGAGCTGTTGCCGTGCTGTGAGATCTCCTGAAACCTGACTGGTAAGCGGGAAGAATCTTATTTTTTTCAATATACTCCGTCATTTGCTGAGAGACTACTTTTTCTATGATCTTAGACAGACATGGTAAAATGCTAATTGGTCTTAGTTCCTTATATGAGGTAGGATTGTTACATTTTGGCAGTGGCTGCACTCTAGCTCTCTTCCATAATTCGGGGAAAGTAGATGTTAAAATAGAGTTATTATCCAGATGGGTGATAATATGCAAATACTGCGGCATAGTCAACATAAGCATTTGTAGTGAAATATTGTCTACGCCTTCTGCGTTTGAGTTAAGATTACGAATAATTTTGGCAATAGTAGTATCATTAACCGGCTGCAAACTAAATATGCCATCACTATGCCTATGATACTCGAAGTAAGTAAGATCTGATAGAGACACATAGTTTACACCGGGTACTTCTAGAAA
This sequence comes from Coenonympha glycerion, assembly GCA_963855885.1. Taxonomy (NCBI): domain Eukaryota; kingdom Metazoa; phylum Arthropoda; class Insecta; order Lepidoptera; family Nymphalidae; genus Coenonympha; species Coenonympha glycerion. The sequence goes on from OY979631.1 coordinate 4,771,761, forward strand.
ATGTTTATTTATTAAATCAGGGTGTCTAAGAGTAAACGGGATATCTCTTACTTTCTTTTTATCGGAGACCAAACCGGAACTTTTTAAGTTCTTCCACAGTACTTTGGGATATTTTATGTAAGCGTTAATGTGAGATGAGTGATAGGCTTTCTTTTCCGCTTCAATAGCATTTAAAACTACGAGCTTCATGTCCTTATAAAATTGCTTATGTGATTCTTTTTTAGTTAGCTTTGATCTCACATGGCTTTCATTTCTCAATTTAATCATAGGTCGGTCGGTCGATGGGTGCATCGATTGTTCGATCGGTCGATCGGTCAGTCAGTCGATCGGTCCATCGATCGGTCGGTCGGACGATCGTTCTATCGGTCGATCAATCGGATGGTTGATCGGTCGGTCGAAAAGGTAAAGTTCTTTCCATGTAACTGCAGTGAGTAAAGTGTGTAAGGGAAATTTTAGTGTTTGCAGTTTGATGTGTCGAGTGAAATGGAAAATTAGAACTAAGATATAAATAATGACAACTAAACCTAAAATTAGATCCGAGTAGAGCTTTTAGTACCAGCCCAGGGTACCATGAATGCAGGAGAGCGCAGCTCACTCGGTCGGTAGGACAGTCGGTCGGTCAGTCGGTCGGTCGGACGGTCGCTCGGTCGATCGGTCGGTCGGTCGGTGGGTAGGTCGATCGGTCTGTCGATCGGTAGATCGACCGTTTGTTAGATCGGTCGGTCGATTGGTCGGTCGATCGGTCGTTCGATCAGTCGATCAATCGGATGGTTGATCGGTCGGTCGATCGGTCTATTGATCGTTCGATCGGTCGATCGGTCGGTGGGTAGGTCGATCGGTTGATCGATCGGTCTGTCGATCGGTAGATCGACCCGTTGGTAGATCGGTCGGTCGATTGGTCGGTCGATCAGTCGGTCGAACAGACGGAAAATCGGTCGGTCGATCGGTCGGTCGATCGGTCGTTCGATCAGTCGATCAATCGGATGGTTGATCGGTCGGTCGATCGGTCCATCGATAGGTCGGTCGGACCAACTCAGACGATCGTTCTATCGGTCGATCGATCGGATGGTTGATCGTTCGGTCGATAGGTCGGCCGGTCGATCGGTCCATCGATTGTTCAATGGGTTGGTCGATCGGTCAATTTGTCGATCGGTTGATCGGTCGTTTGATCGGCCGGTCGGTCAGTCGGTTAGGTTAGGTTGGTTCATCGGTCGGTCGATCGGTCGGTCGATCGGTCAATCGATTACTCGGTAAGTCCATCGGTCGGTCCATCCATCGATTGTTCGATCGGTCGGTCGGAAAATCGTTCTATCATCGATCGATCGGATGGTTGATTGGTCGGTCGATAGGTCGGTCGGTCGATCGGTCCATCGATTGTTCGATCGGTTGGTCGATCGGTCAATCTGTCGATCGGTCGTGTGATCGGTCGGTCGGTCGGTTGGTTCATCGGTCGGTCGATCGGTCGGTTGTTCGATCAGTCGTTCGATCGGTCAGTCAGTCGATCAGTCTGTCCATCGATCGTTCGATCGGTCGGTCGGTAGGTCGGTAGGTCGGTTGGTCGGTCGGTAGGTCGGTCGGTCGGTAGGTCGGTCGGTCGATCGGTCGCTCGGTCGATCGGTCCATCAATTAGTCGGTTGGTCTGTCGATCGGTCGGTCGGTCGATCGGACGATAGGTCGATCAGTCGGTCAGTCGGTCGGTCTGTCGATCGGTCGGTCGGTCGATCAGTCAGTCGGTCGATCGGTCGGTAGGTCGATCGGTTGGTACTTTAAACCCCATCTAGGTCCACTGTGAATCGTTCACTCCTGCCCTAAAATCTGTGTCCTGCCCCTTGATTCTGCAAAAATATTTATGGCCGTGAGTGACTGTTCTAGGTAAGTACATCTATGAAGCTGATTGATTAATGTTTTCATTAATTAAGCAGCCAAGTCGCCAATTGGCTGTTGATGGCTGCGTTTCTGTGGTAACCGTCGATGGTACTTACTTAGGCATAAAAAAGGAATTTGTGGTTTAAATTTAAAAAGTGGCCGCCATTTGTTTTTTTTTGTTACTAGGCCGAAGTAGGTATACCTACCTACTAGGCCGAATTATTTGAAAATCGATACCATAAAACTCACATGTAACAGAGGATCAACGTGAGCGAAGCCGCGGGCGTTTGCGAGTACAATAGGTACTGAGAATAGGTATTGCATAAAATCATTACCTAAGTTAATCGGCTGCTCAAAGTTCTAACGATTTTTCATTTATTTTGCCATATTTTCTTATGACTCATCGAGTCACGTTATGAGGTAGGTAGGGATTATATTATGGACTGAGCGCTGTGTCGCTCGCTCAAAATTACGTGCAGCGCAAATATTGTATTATTATTATTCATAGCCCGCATTCGACTCTGTCCAACTGAGTCGAGCGCGCAGCAAACGAGGTCATCAGAAATTATACGACTCGTTCCGATAGTAAATGAGCCGACCGACGGCGCGCGACGGGGGTCTCATCGTATGGCGCTGCAAATAGAAAGTCCTGAAAGAGATGGAGACAGCATTCATTAATGTGTGCGACAGGGACAGCTAATCAGACAACCGCCTCCGCCTAGGATTTTGCCAAGCGGCCACGGGCCAATGCTGGCACCGCGCCATACTGGCAATGGCATCTGTGTCCGTTTCGTGCCTGCTCGCCTGTGCCTGTGAGTGAGCGGAACAGAATTTTAATGCTCAGCGATGGGCTCAGCCTAGATTTGTTTCGGAGCGGAGTGCGGTACATCGAGTATCGACTTAGCTCACTATAGAAAAAATATCTTGTTATTCCAATTACAATTGTAATTTGCATAATTTAATTACAATTGTAATAACGTTAAATCTTCGTAAACGATTCGTGTCTAATACGTGTTGGGTTTGTGCATTTTTCGTGATCGTATTCTGGGTTCACTGTTGTTCTTGGCGTTTATTTGGCCGGCCATTTTGTATTTCCTAGCAAGGCAAGATTACGCAGAGACTGAAGCTCGAGAAAAACTGGATTATTCCCTATAAATAAAACTTTCGGAGATACAAACGCTAACCGGTGTCGGGTTTTTGTTGGTGTTTTGATTGTTTGACGGATTGTTATTGTAAACGACGTCTGTGAACTTATACGATTGTGATTTGTGAATCCGGTTGACCCTGCAAAGACGAAAGACGCGCAAATATAATATAGAAAGCCAGCTAAGACTGACTGAAATTCTTTATGTTATTGTGTAAAATGAGAGTGAGTATCTCGTGTTATTATTGTATTTGTATGTAATAAAGATCCATAAAAGTTTAGCATGATTGATTCAACTATGTTGTGGTTTTGCAAGTTATGTTTATTTTTGTATCTATTGTTGATCTCTTGCAATTGGTGCCTACTTACCCTGACTAGTACCTACGGATTTTTCTATTCTGCCTAATTGAGTCAATTCACCAATAAAATAAAGAATCAAGGCATAAGTACAAAACAAAGTTAAAAATGTGAAACTTGATTATTTAGTAAATTAGCTCTAATTTTATGCTGCATCTTTTTATTTGCCTAATTATATTATGGGAGTATTATGGTAGTTTATTATGCTATATAATTACATAGATATTTCTTCTCTTGACTCTTCATTTCTTTCAACCATCATTTTAGTTCTTAAGGGCGATGGGTACCATCCGGGCGCGAAAATTCAAATTTTATTTAGTTTTTCGCGCATATTGGGCTAATTATACATCAAAGGCTAATGGCAATGAGTTTTGCGGGCATAACATTTATGCATCTACATGTTTGTAATAAAAACTGCTCAACAATACTCATTTACTTCATATTGGTTCCCGATAGCTTGAAATCTGGGAAACTGCAAAAAATTATCTTTCGGGAACCAATATGAGATGAGTGGGAACTTTCGAGCAAAGTTTCTATTAAAACCATGTAGATGCATAAAATTTAGGCCCGCAAAATGCATTGCCATAAATCTACAATGTGTAGTTAGTCCAATATTTGCGAAAAACTAAATAAAATTTGAATTTTGCGGGCTGTTACAGCCACAACACCTTAAACACTTCTGTAACTACCTACCTAATTTCTGAGAAATGACAATATCTGACAATAGTCAACCTATTACAGTTTATAGGTGAAGAGACAGCTGCTCTAATCTCAGCTCTAATTTATGATTATTTCATAGTTTCATAGTTTCATATCTACACAGAATACGTACTTACAGCCAGAACAAAGTAAAGTAATTATTAGTCTTAATTAATATTATTTACTAATTTCTCCTACTTTAGCTGTCAATTTATCCTACTTTATGACTGTGATTTACTCATAAGTTTTATATTCAGCATCCAAAAGTTTCAATTTTGAATTTGACAGCTGAATCATTATTATCTCTTTCGGTTTTAATCATTGATTATATGAGAACTTCTGTACTGTAACAAAGTACCTATCTGTTTATTTTTTAAACTTTTGGATGTACTATTTGAGTATTATTAACTGTGCACTGCTGAATAGTACAGTTGTCTCTGTGACTATGTGACGTCATATTATGAATTGGCTTTAAGATTAATATTTTGAAATGACCATTCTATATGTTGTCAGTAAAGCACTAAGTTAATTGTTTACAGGTTAATCATGAGCACAAAGATTGAACCTGAATTCCCATCGCCAACACCAAATGATGAGTCAGGTTTGTTTATTTTAATTTAATTTTCCTTTCAACCACTTTTGTTTTAAATATTGTCAAAATTTGTCATAAACATTTACTATTATGTAATATACATAAGCCCCAACGCTTATGTATAAATTAAATTACCTAATTATCATCAAGTGATCATCTCATATTGGTGGATGTCTATCCTGGGGTTGGATTGCCTGAGAAAAATGTATTCACAGTTATCATAATCGTTTGCAAATTCTGCCCTTCTATTGGCTGATGTAAATCAGGGAACCAATAAGCGGGCAGAGTTTATTGACGATTACGATAATGATGAATATTTTTTTCTTACACAATCAACGGGCAGGCCTCTATCATAGAAAAGGGGGATAATAGGATGTTACATTTTTGACTTTGACATATCTATGATTAATTGGATGTTTGACTTGAAGTGTGCCACAAATCCTAAACCGATTTTGTTGAATTTGGAATGGATATGTGTATCTTATTTATATGGGCTTCTTTAGATTAACACAGGATACTTTTCTATCTTAGAAAAGCCTATACTTAGTTCCTCTGTGATTTGTAAAAACCGATATATATATATTTTTTAATATGATAATTAAATAACTATTTTGTTAGTATACATATAACATACCTACTTATAAATAGTTGTTAATTTCATTAATTTATTTCAACACAAGTGTCAAATATTCAAGTTTACAATTACAGCACATAAATATCACAGATTTTTATGTGCTCTAATACTTATATAACTTGAATATCAAACTTGAATACTGAATTAGAACTTGAATATTATACTTAGTCTTAAATTAAAAGCTTGTTTTGAGCCAAAACTGGGATTTTGACCCAAGGTTCAGTTTTAGTTTTGGCCGAAAATAATGTGTTGATTTGACACAAAAAAATTCTACTTACTATAATTATTGTGCAATATAAGTTTATACATTTTCCCAGTTTAGTTTTCTAATAGTACTGTATTCATCTATATTGCTGTGTTGTGGTTAAAAGCTTGGCAAGCCATATAGAATAGAATAATTTGTATTGTAGTACATACTCATAATTTATTTATTAAGTTTTTAACTATTATAATATTATATGAGTGCATGTTTTTTAGTTGCTTTGCACCTGTGTATCAGAAAGTATTTTAGACTTAAGTCTCAGCTCATTTACTGATTTATTGAATTGATATGCATTGATATCTGCATAATTATCACATAGCATAAAAGTAACAATTACAATAATATAATATATCAATGTCTTAAAAAAGAGAATAATAAATACAAAAAAAAAATTGTAACAGTATTAGGATTACCTTCATCAAGCAGTTTTATGTTCAATAATACATATGCCAATAATTTTATGCATTGGCATAGAAGTGGTAGTGGATTGTCTAAAAAACTTTAGTCCAGAAAACGATTAATTAATAAGTATAACAAACATTACAATACAAAATAACAATCATTGTAACATGAAATCCAATTGGTTAGAATTTTGTTAGAAATTTGTTACAATGTCAACATTGTAGTTGAAGCCTCTCTATGACAAGCTAATGTTTTTATTAATAATAAATAGATATCCCCAATCCTCTATTTATGGTCCTCCATTATTTGATATTAATTTTACGTTATTTCTTGTAGATGGCGAGGAAGAATGTGACACGTTAGATCCTGCTGAAGAGGGCGACCAACAGACAGAAAAGCAACAGGCAGCTATAACGTCTTTAAACACAGACGTTGCTGGATTGCTAGCGCGTTTGCAGTCCTCAGGAGCGTTACTCAAGAAGCCAAAACAAGAATATCACTGTTTCACTTGCAGTCTTGATTTTGAAGACTGGGCAGAACTAGAACAGCATCTCATAACCCATATATCTTTGCCGTCTGTGGTACTAGACAAGCTGCCTTCCGACGACGAAGACGTGCCTCCATCCGGAGATGAAAACTGGTCTGATGAAGAAGAAGCGCCAGTGCAAGCTAAGCCTGGCGCGCCAAAAACGCCCCAAAAGATAGATATATCGCAAATATTAAAAAAGACTGGCCTTTCCTTAAAAAAATCGACTCCTGAAAAAACTTCAGATTCGGCGTTAGACAAACTAAGCGGCTTAGGATTTACGATAAAGAAAAATACAACTCCCATCAAAAAAGAGAAGCCCGATAGTGAACCTGAAAAACAAAATGACGTTATGCAAAAGTTAGGTAAGCTTGGTGGTATAAAACTTAAGTTAAAATCAGATGGTAATAATACAAATTCATTTAAAGTTGTGAATGGTCTCAAAGATTTTAAGGCTTCTGATGATGAAGATGAAGGAAGTGCGAATGAAGAAGATAAAGACAATCAAGACTCTAATGATGGACAAAACAAATCCGGGGAACATGATGGAGAAAATGATTCTGATGAACAGCAAAGTGGTAGTAAGCGACAGAGTTTCGAAAGTAGTGATTCTGAAAAGAGCAGAAACAGGATCCCTAATTTACCTAAAGGGGTTCAAGCTAGACTAATACCAAAAAAAGAACCAGTGAATACTCCTAAAGAAACGCCACTTAAAATAGAACAAGAAGAAACACCAAGAACAAAACCAGGACGACCTGTAATTAAACAAACGCCAAAAAGGGGTGCTAATAATAATGTAGGTTTAAAAGAACCTCCAAAATTAAGTGCCCCTGTGGTAAGAAGACAATCTCATATGGAACAGTCACCTGCAGCAACTCCAGAAAGACGAGAATCAAACGAACCTATTGATAATGTTGTAGTGAAGCAAGAAGTAACTGATAACATTAGTGGAGACACAGAGAACAGTGGTTTGCCTCTGTTTTCGGGACAAATCAAATCGGAAAGATCCTCGCCACCATTAGCAGAAAGATCGACTCCTATATTAGCAACAGTCAAAGCTGAACCGGAATCATCAATACAGACATCCAATACTCAGCCCCTGTTTAGTAATAATCAAAATGCAACAAATGCAACTCCATCTACTTTACTTCCGGTAACTAAAACTGAGGATTCCAGTGTAACTGTTATAGAGATAAATGGTGATTCAAATGATGAGGATGATGATTGTTGTGTCGTATCAACTACCCCCGCTCCAGTTATCAAGCCAAAAATTGAAAAATCACCACCACCTGCGTACCCCAACCCTCCCACATACTCAACATCCCAACCATGCTTCCAGAGTTCTGCACCTAACTTAGCCTCACGACTGTCAACTGCGCCGTCGACAGAGAAACAGCACAGTTTTAATTGGAATGCTCCAGATACCAAACCACCGCTGGATATGCTAGAAAAAAGTGCAGATGATATTTTCGAAAGTCTTCTATCTACTGCGACAAAAAAGGAAAATCTATCGGAAGCAAGTGAATATGTATCTCTAGACTCCTTAGGGCCACAACATACCTGTGAAGTTTGCAATACCAGATTTACTAACATCACCCTTTTGGATGATCATCGAAGGATGACCGGCCATTGTACAAGCATCATCGCTGCTCCCCCTACGTCTCAACTCATGCCTTATAATCATTCGTCGAACCTCCTTTCAAGTCTAATACCAGTAAAGCAGCTAGCGGAGCAAGTTGGAAAGTTATCAACTTTGGGTGGTACTGGCCCAGGATTCACACACCAACAGAATGTCATGATTAATATCCAAGCTTACCCTGGAGCTGGAGGAGTCATGGTGCCACCTCAACCATACAGCCAATACACAAGTGGACAGAACATGCCTGGGACCTATCCCCAAGCTAACTTGTACAGTACATCTGGTCAACCAATGCCCAATCAATACCCAGGGTCAAACTACATGGGACAAGGTCAATTTAGCCAATATCCTTCGCCTATGTCGAAAGCTGGCTATCCAAGTACAATGCCACCAAATTCATACTCCATGGCTTCTCCTCAATACACTGCAGCATCCCCATTACAGAGCATGCAACAGAGTGTTTATGGTCAGCCCGGTTCGATGGGTCCACCGGGCTCTTCTCCTAGCCATTCATATGGTTCTGCGTCAAGTCCCGGAGGAGCGATGAAACCGCCGTCCGGTAGTGGCGTTAAGATACAAAACATTCAAACTTTCGCTCCCGGGCAAATTATGGGGCAGTCGGCGACCGGCCAACCAGGAAGTGAATTAGGTCCTGGGCAAATGACCGGACAAGTTCCAGGGCAGATATCAGGACCGACACCGATAAGGATGGCGCCGGGTGCAAGTATTGCTGGGTCTCGACCGCGAATGCCATCTGTGAGAGGACAGAGACCTACCATTCGACCTGGAATCCAAGTACATGGGCAAGTCCGAGGTGGTAAAATTGCGCCTCGAATGCCACTAAAAAGACCGGGAGCGATGTCCGGCGGTCCCGGTCAAAAGCGAAGACCCGATATGTTGCTGCCCGGTAAACACGACAACGAGGATTGTCAGGTCATGGCCATGCAGAAGCAGCGAGAAGGCCTGCCCCTGATTCACAGTGTGCAGGGAGCCAAAGACAAACTTAACATTGGAAGCCAAATCTCTATTACGAAGAAAGCGAATCCAGTGAACAAGGAAGCGAACGCCATGGCCAACGTCCTCGCGTCCAGAGGTATCAGCGTCAAACAAAAGCAGAAAAGCAGGTCTCCGTCCCCGGAACGTCCTTTGCCACATATTCCCAACCTAGGAGCGGGAGTTAGTATTAAGCACACATCCAAATCGAGCAAGTTTTCAATACCGGAAGCCAAGGTCGGCACCGGTATGTTCTCGTGCAAGATCTGCAAGAAAATGTTCATGAACCACACTTCATTGCAAGTCCATATGTCCAACGCGCATCCGTCGACTACTAGTAAAATTCCCGTGTTTAAATGTGACGAGTGTCCGGCCTCGTATCCCAAGTCACTGCAGCTACAGCATCACAAGAGAGTGTTCCACAACGTGTCAGGTCCCAATAGAGAGCTGGGTTTGCCCGTAGTGGATCTTTCGCAGGAGGATAATTTGAAACGATTGAGTAATTTAGGAATTTATAGTTTTATACCTTTAGCGAACCGGGAGCAGGCTAACGGTTGCTTTGGCATCCCTGTGATATCAGTGCACAACATGCAGAACGGCCTATCAAACAGTTTGCAAGCTCTCGGAGCTGATGGACTATTGAGTTTGGGGCCTCTGAAGCCGTTACCGAATTCATAAACCCTTTTTTATTCGGCGTTCTATAATATGTAGTTCAGTGACATAGTGATAAACGTTTAATGTTTTAAAAACATATTTTAAGCATTGGACACTAAAGAACACTAAATATTATTGTCGAGATTGTGGTATGAAAGAGGCATAATTTAAAATATTTTATAGTTAATAGGGATGAAATAAGTTTATTTTCAGTATTTTCGCGGTTTGTTAAGGCCACTTATGTTATTGAGGGGGCAAAGGTTGATCCCACAAAAAAAGTTTAAACAAAATAATTTCATTTCTTTATCTATGTTACGGTCAGGTCTTAGGATTGATCATTAATTGTTATTAATGATGATCATTTCGAGAAACGGTTGGGTTTTGAATTTTCAAGAAATCTCAATTGATTCTTAATGAATTTTACAGCTGTAGCGCATTTTGTCAAATCTTACTTTAGTTTTTTAGTACATTTTAGGAATGAAATGAAATGAAATGAAATTCTTTATTTCACATAAGCTTAGATATAAGCTCTCATGAAATGTCAAGACTCTACCGCCTGGTTAGGAAAGCAGGTTCGCACCGAGTAGAACTGGCAAGAAACTCGGTTCTTGCTCTTTTCAAAAAAATGTCTCAATATACAATTTTTAGTACTTAGTATGAAACAATATTTTTAAGATATCTCGTGAGGAGATGGAAGCATATCACTATCGTTCCAAAAATCTTTGTTATTTAAAAATGCTTTAATGGTGTAGTAACCCTGATTTATTAGATGTTTTTTGACAGTATCTTTAAACCGGTGCAATGGTAAGTCCAAGACAGACTTCGGGATCATATTATTGTAGAAGCGTACACTCAACCCCACAAAGGACTTCTGTACCTTACGCAAACGGTGTGGCACTACAACTAACTTATGTGTTCCACTTCTAATTGGACGGTTACTTATATTCGGTCGGAATGTATTCGGTCTTTTATGTTTGACACTACTGTAGTCGGCTGATTCAAGAATTTCATGAAGTGGTCAAATCTAAGTCATGATGAGGTCTGGCAATAAATGGAATGTTCAATTTTAATGTCTGATACAGCAGCAAGCAATAAAATGAAACGGTCAAGTTTAAGATATTTTTTGTAATTACTTGGACCAAATTTCAAATTTAATTTTCGCCATTTCGGTGTATATTGTGATGTTGATACACAGGTACTTATTTTATTTTTGGTCCATATATTAACCCTTCACAACTTATTTACTATTTTGAATAGAATTAATTTCCATACCATGATGATTGATGGATTAGGTGATGTACTAGTAAATTATAATGATTCAGTTTAGTTCTTGAATACTCATTCTACTCGCTATTATTTTTTGTTATTGCTAGTGATTCTGTTTTACTTTTAGTCTCTAAAATTAGTGCGTCTATAAATCTATATCATTCACGATGGTATTTGTGGACTCTGTGGTAAAGAATAACCCTAGTTTTTAAAAACTCCACCCGTATATTTTTGAAAGGTATAGTAGATTTTTAGATAGGCTTTTAGAGACAAACAGAATCGCTACCATTATTGTATAATACATACATATATTTTTTAAATTATGTTGTGTATAGTCTGACCAGCCTTTACCATTGTAGTAACGTTAACAAGCACAATAAGTATAACCATAAAATATACTTTCCTTCGCTGGAGGCTCGCTTTACTAATTAATATTTTGCCAAAAAGATCACCCATAAAGAAACCTCCAGGGTATGGGCATCTGAACGTTTTACGTTAACCTTTTTCGTAAAAACAAACAGTAAAAAAAGTATCTGTCAAAATTCAGACTACATTAAATAAAGTCTGTGATAAGTGGCTGCTAAGCGAACTACAGCGTGGTCTTACTGTTGGTGCCAAAACAAGCATTTTTGGCACCGATAAACTGGCGACATTTTTTAGCGCCGTCCGCCCTGTCCTGGGTAGGTTTTAGTGACTGACATATTGTTTAACTGTTAGTTCGTTAAAGTTAGTTGCATCAACTAAGTCTACTAAGTTTATTGTAATTTGTCCATATACAAATTATAAATGTTAAGTGCAATAAGGAATATTAGAGTAAGTGTAAGCTTACAAACTTCATTTAAATTGCTTCAATACTTTCAGATAGTCAAAAGATATTTTTATATTACAACCAATACAACCCATAACTCCTTAACACTTGTATGTAGGCGTCAAAGCTATTTTTTTATCAGGATTATTTATCCTATACCTTTAAACGAGCAATTCTTGTATATATATATATATTTCTATATAATCCGAATCTCGGAAACGGCTCGAAGGATTTTTATGAAATTTGGTATACAGGGGTTTTGGGGGCGATAAATCGATTTAGGATATGAATCCTAGGATTCATATTTAGAAAATGTCACATTACACACAAAAAAAAAGTGACTACTGCTGCCATCTATTGGCCGATAGATATACTACCGAGCAAAGCTCGGTCACCCAGATATTTGCTAATTGTATACGCAGATTTTTTATAAGTCTTTAATGAAACAAGTACCAATCTATAAATTATGTTGTTATAATTCGTGATTTTGCTGCTAGAGTGCATGATTTCTGTTGCAATTCTATCAATTATTCTTCCAAGAATTTATATTTTGTGTTTGCTACTTGCAAGAACCAATTTAATGTTGCAAGAATGCATAATTTTAGGGTACATATGGAAGTGCGATTGTCTTGCGCGTTAAAATGCCTTACGTCTTGAAATAATTATGGAATAAAATTTTCATTTCAGCAAATTTTGTTTGAAAACAAATTAAAGTTTGTATATTTTCTTTTATCAATTTACGTGTCGTTCTTATGAACTACAGAACCAGGAAATAAAGACCGTCGCCATAATGTGGATAAAAAATAAAAATGAACAATTTTTTCTTTCAAATGTAAATGTGGATAAAAATGAACAATTTTTTCTTTCAAATGTATTGCCGTGGAATTGTGGCGCCCACAGAACAGGGTTTTTATTTTCGGCTAAGTAAATAATATTAATATTATTTATGTATTGTCATGATAAAGTTTTTTTAACGCCTATGTATCAGTGTTGCTAGTGTTGGTTGATATCCTAACATTTAGGGAGATTGTTGTGTACGTAAGTAATTGTTAAGTGATTGTCAGAAATGTAATTTATTAAATAAGTTACTATTTAGCTTTACAAGCACTAAATATATGTGATTTAATATTATTTTGCTTCTGTATAATAAGCGTATTACTGTGCAAATAATGTTTAGTTTAGTTTAAAAGGAAATGATATTTTTTCGTTGACTGAGAAGGAAAGTAAGTTTTTACATGATTACTTACATGAAGAGTACCTATTATAAGCAAACTTACAAAATTTATGAATAAAAAATAACTCTTAATATATAGTGTAGTCTTATTTTATCACGTCTTATGTTTTATTCCCAAAAAATCAGAATATTTCAATCGTTTTCACACACAAGTCAGAACTTCTCTTCTATCTCATCTGATGGCAAGTGAAATTTAGCCGAAGCTGTTACAGTCTGTTCAATAAATTAGACTACTTGGATACTTGTAAAATAAATTAAAAAATCGATATCGGGCATCACTTTGCTTTCTGTTTCTGTAGAACGTCAAATCTGCTTTGATACTTGATTTATAATTTGTATTGTCAGTGCATATTAAACATTAAGAATATTATGCGTAGTTTATTATAAAATTGAATTAAATAAAAATAAATAAATACTTAAACAACAAAAATAAACACATTTGTGTATATTTTACAATAAGAATTAGCTGATACATTTTACTAGGTAAAGTATCAAAATTATTCAATCCATCGAAATTTATTTTCCAGTGTTGCTGTATTACCTTTTTTTAACTACATTTTAATTTACCCAGGTAAACTGTTGAACAGACTTTTAGTTCGTACCTAAGAACTAAATGTATAAATTGTTACATGGAATAGCGTCATAGCTTTCCTGGTAGGGTTGTTACTACAGAACTCATACTTTGTTGATGTGTGGCCGCAGCACCGATAAGAAACCTCAGGATATGGGCATCCGAACGATTTACGTAAACCTTTTTCGTACAAGCAAACAGTAGCGCCATTCGTAAAAATTCTATCAGTAAGTAGCTGCTGAGCGAACTACAGCGTGGCCTTACTTTTGGTGGTAAAACAAGCATTATTGGCACCAATATACTGGAGACACGTTTTCGCGTCCGCCCTGTCCAGGGTAAATGTCTATTAGCCGCAGTCAAAGCCTCTCCCAGCAGAAATTCCCCAGTGTGCCAGGATCTATCCCGTGGAACCTCTACCTCAAATATGTACCTAAGCCTAAGCGCCCATCAACTGCTACGAAATGAAGTGGTAGGTTTAGAGTCTGTTGGGAGAAAATTTTCACACCATCTTTTGCAGACGAACGGACAATATTACGAGGAAACCTGACAAAGATCACCATATTGTTCTTACAGGCTTGCTGCCGAAGCCGCCCATCTGCACACTTTGGCCTGCGCCACAAGCAGTGTGACCGCTTCAAAATGGGCGAATCTGCCAAACACTAGCAAAAAATTCTGCCAACTCAATTTCTGAACTGGACAAGTACAGATATTGTACAAACAGTGATAGCCTAGTGGTTTTGACGTCGGAACATTTCCGTTCCATCGACACAAGACAAATGTTGCCAGCTGAAGTCATACAAAAATAAGTAAATAGACACAAAATTATAAGTTTTTTCATTTTATTATAGATGATAAGGATTTCATCGAAACCTGCCACTTGTCAGCTTATTCTGTCAGAAAATTTAAGAGCCAAATCTGCCAAAATGTCAGAAATCTGCCACAAACGGTCACACTGACAACAAGGGTTTGGTGACTTTCAACAGACTCCCTATCAATCTACCTATATTCAATATACTCTATTTCTACCAGTCCAATACTGAGTTTGCTGGTGCACTGTGGGTCCCCATGTTCATCGGTCCTGTGCATTAGGTATGCGCCCTGCCATACCTAGACTGACATTCATCATTGGAACTCGTAAATGGAAATTATAATATGGGGGTATGGGGGTACTTAAACAACTTCAGTGTGTTAGATGACATATTTTATTCTTAAGTTTTACAATAAAGCTTTTCAACAGTTTTCATCTACAAGGTGATACAATCCAGAAGTAAACTTATCTTTATAATAATGCAGTTCACTCATGCTGAGGTATTTTGAAAAATAATTTTCAAGTAAAAACATGGGGCTCAATTGGCATTGAAATGCTTCTGGAATGTAAAACATACAAAAATGTTGTATAGAAAAAAAAAAAAAAAATGCATCAAAAATTACACATACAATTTTATTAATTACCAAATGTCCCTTACCTTAATTAAATTATGACTGAACACTATAAGTAGACATTGCTCTAAATAGGTAGGTATTTTAATGAAAGTATGATCTAAAATACATATTATGACATATTCATAAGACATAGGGGGTCTCTAACATTGAGTAGGCTAGTTAGGTATGTATATTATCTTGTGATTAAATAATTGACATTAATTTCAAGACACAAACTCATGTTTTTACATGTTACTGGTAGGATTTTAGACAATGCATGAGAGATTCGAAGGTCCAAAAATTGTAGTCTTGAATTTTTTGTGGTATATAAGTTTCAAATATTCCACAAAGCTTTAAGATGTAAATAATAATTTTTAAAAGTCAGGCTGCACAAACTTGCCTAACACGAAAATACAAAATGACCGGCTAAATTAATGCCAAGAACAACAAGAAACCACAGTGATTAAATTACAATTGCAATTAAATTATGAAAATTACAATTGTAATTTTTTAATAAAGACTGGTGTAAGTGTTGTTGCCACTAGGACTTAAGACCTTAGTGTTAATTAATTAGGTATTACTAATGTGTGTTATATGAAAAATCACAAAAAACTAAATATTTCTATTTCCTACAGTATTTCTGACTTTAAATGCAACTTATAACATACTAAATGTATAATAGTACATCACAGTACATACTGACAGTTTAATCGTACAAGATCTGTGGTTTGTGATGTCACAATGCATTGTGTTGAATTGAGAGACCCCTTGGGTGGTGAGTTTACTCAAGACGGATGAGTTCCACATCAAAGATGAGTGTTGAGTTGGGTGGGATGACTCCGGGGTGGCCCTGCTGACCGTACGCATAGTCGGGGGAGCAGGTTAGCTTGGCACGTTCGCCAACTGACATCTGTAATGTTCAAAAGCTCATATTAAATAATAGAAGCAATCAGAATTGTAAAATTACACAAAAGAACTGGTCAACTGTTAATCTGACTGAGGGTCAATATTGAGGGGGAGAGACGGAGTTTGCCAGATACATAAAAATAAAGAAAATCTGTTTTAAAATGTATAGCTACAGCACCCTTGGCAAGGTAGGGGTATCTATGGTACCCTACTAGATACATGTATTTATCTACCTTTGATATTGGGCTACTATTCAATGTTTCATGTTGATAAATAACTCTGACAGAGAGACCATAATCTGGGTTCCAATTTTATCATTTTGGTATGGAAAGCTAAAGCGTGATGTGGAGTCAGAACTCTTGTTCACCTGTGCGACACCCTCATCCCAGCCTTTGATGACCTCTCCCTTGCCAATCTTGAACTTGAAGGGTTTGCCGCGGTCGCGCGACGAGTCAAACTTCTTGCCGTTCGTTAGAGTCCCCGTGTAGTGCACCACCACTGTCTGGCCTTTCTTAGGGTATGTGGAACCTACAAATGGAAGAGGTACAGATCAAATTTTTTAGTTCATCATTGTAAATGATGCTTAGCATACTGTGAACGGTGAACACATATCTTGATTCTCAATATTATATGTTAGAATGTGACATACCAAAGATAAAGGATCCCCAATGCATGAGCCTTGACTACCCATCTACCCGTCTTCTTCACCACCTAGTAGCTTGGGTACCTACCTTCAAATCAAGGATGAGGCATTTCCTAGTCAAGTGCGCTTCACCTTAGACTGTATCATTACTTTCCATCAAGTGTCATAAGTCAAGCGTAAGTATAATCAAATGTGCTGAATGCTGATGCAGCAGCATCGGCCGGCGTATTGCCTGAACCATCAGTTACGAGTTTCGGCCTGGACTATCTGGGATCAACTTCGAATCGGAGAAATGATTTCAAATGCGCATCGACCAAAGATACATTTACAAATTAAAAATTCCACATTTTTACATATGACTTGTATTGTAATCATAAAATATATGCGTAATATCAATCTTATTCATATCAAATCGATTCTTATTCATAATGAAGCTGCTAAAAAGGTTATCATTAGAACACGCATGCGATGCAGGGTGATAAAAATATAATTTCAAATCAATTTTACCATCGCCCGGGGTAAGAGTTTCGACGTCAACGCCCATATTTTTACTGCACTAAATCTAATCACTAATTACTTTCCACAACGCGGTTTATCAATAGTTTACAAATGGCGGGCCGTGCAGCCGGAAAATTTTTCGTATTCATAAATCATAGAGCATAGACATTAGACTTAAAGTCGGATTTTTAATTTAGACGAAGTCAACTGACAGAAGCTAATGTCACTTTGTAAAATTATGTTGCCATACTTAAAGTAATATATTGATGCGTTCAGTTCTCGTTCAATCAGATGAATGAACAATGAGTGTGAATAGTGAATCATTTCAATCTATTAAAGAATATTATTTCTATTTTTAACCGACTTCAATAAAAGGAGGAGGTTCTCAATTCGTCGGAATCTTAATTTTTTTTTATTTTATCTATGTATGTTCACTGATTACTCGAAGACGCGTGGACCGATTTGAAAAATTCTTTTTTCTTATTAAACGGTATAGTTCCCAGATGATCCCATTTTACTCAGGTCAGGATCTGATAGTGGAATCCTGGAGAAATCGAGGGAACTTTCAAATTTTGCTAGTATACTTGAAGCGAGTTGGGAATTTTTATAGTTACTGGTGCATTTGCTAGCAGATACTGATTGGATGACTTTAGTCATCAAATCAGGATCTAATGATGGGATCTTGGTGAAATTGAGGGAGCTCTTTAGATTTTATAAACACACCTTAAGCGATTTGGGTATTTTTACAACGCCTTGTGCATGTTGTTGCTTTCCACTAAAAAGTAAAAAATAAAAATGGGAAATGTTTTCCAAAAAACCAACTTCAAATGCCATTACAAAGAGTGAAATATTTTTTAATGTAGGTACACCAATTCGAAGTCGGGCAATGTTTCATACAAACACTAATAGTCCTTCTTACTTACTTGATGTACGAAGAAACGACGAAGTTATACACAATCGCCCGACTTCGAATTGGTGTACCTACATTAAAAAAAATATTTCACTCCTTGTAGTGGTATTTGAAGTTGGTTTTTTGGAAAGCATTTCCCATTTTTATATATTTCGCGCGCAGACCTGTTGAGTTCGCCTTAATGTTTAAAACACTCAGTATTCAGTATAGATAGATACTATAGGTTCCATAGTCATCGAAAACTCGTTGGTATGTACAAAGCACGACTAAAATTCGAACACCGTACCCGATATCTGCAGTTCTGCACAAAAACTATTCACTAGACAATCGAGGCAATTTCATTCATTTAGGAGTTTTTTCAATCATTCACTTTGTCACAACACTATTTTTATTTCATCAAAAGCTGACAACACAGTAAACGTCAGTTGACTTCGTCTAACGACTTTAGATCACAGAACACTATTACCTACTCCTGGACTTAGATCACATAGACAGCTACACAGATTATCTACTTTATTTCTCTATGATTTTACTGCGGGCATGGAATTATGTACTTCGTACAACTGGAAGGCTTACTGTGTATCGAAACACGCGCAGAGGGAGAGGTCATAAATCTTGGTGCGTCTCTTTCAAAGTAGTGTAACCATTCTTCTTTTGGATTTGACAGGATTGTTTGTACCTAATCTAAATAAAATCAAAAATATATATACACTAGCACACACCGCTCTTGCGTCTCATCATCTAATAAGCAATGTAGATACTTACTAATAATAAATAAAAGAAAAATAAAAAGTCAGAGCAAAAGATTTTAAGTCGTTACTGTATCTCATGCCTTTGTCCGATTTTTTTTGTTCAACTGCTGATGAATATTTGGATAACAGTTTGTTATGACAAATTGTCATACCTCTTAATATTTTTTACACCTTTTTAAAAAAAATCATAAGTGACTTTAAACTACTCTAACTCTTTTGATTTTATGCTTTCGATTTTTTACCTCGCGCTTCAATTTTATTTTCCTTGGTGTACCAGGCAATGTTAATGTCTGTTCAGATATCAAGTTTCATGTTTTTACATGAAGGACTTTTAGAAGATCCAGGTTTTACGTCTTCTGAATTAGTCAGGTATATATCGCGCTTAACACATTTTTTGTTTTCGGCAAAAATCTATCATGAAAATACTTAAAAATATGTTCCCATAATCATACCAATTGTTGTTCAGTAACTTATTTTTTAGGATACAATGTTGTTTATTTAAGTAGGTACTTTAGTAATACCTTTGGAAAGATAGAGGGAACCACTCCAGGTTTCAACCTTTTTTGGGCCTCTGTTCGGAATGCAGTGAACAAACCACAGAGCTTTTATTGAAGTTCCCAGGTGTCACCTCTTACTATTAATTTTTCCTTCAACTCGACATCCGAAGGCAAACTGGAAATGCAAATTGTTGTTATTATGTAATAATATATAAATAAATTAATTGGGTCCACCACTACAATTTTTCCAATAAAATTATTAAAATGATTCCACAATATGCAAAATTATTATCACACAAGGAAATCTTCTTTGTGATTTGGTTTTCAAATTGACGCTTTGAACGATGTAATATGAAATCTTCGATTAAAGTTAACGACCCTCATGAATTTTCAGTTAAGTATTTAAGTAGCATGAAATTACCAACGTACTTTGTTCGTACAAAGTACGGAGTACTACAAAGTACGTGGTACGAAGTACAATTCCATGATAAGTAGTTTCAAGTGTAGTCACCCTAGTTCACACGAATGTCAAACTATTCACTATTGATTGTGCGAGAGGGACACACCAAGAAAAAAGATGACTCGCTCGGGCTCATTTCTATAATGAGATATTGGTTACTTAAAAATACTTTAATGACATAGGAATAAGGTTCATTTTACTTGTTAAATTAATAGAAGTAAGCTTTCCAGTTGTACGAAGTACTTATTAATTCCATGACTGCGGGCCCTGTAGGTACCAATCTCAATGCCCGCTTCGAGCTCATTTGACATATACTTTTTATCGATTGAAGGTTTTCCACAAATCCTATTTTCAATAATTTTGTTAAATCAGCAATGTACAACGAACCTACACAAAAGTCAACATCACTGACGAGTGACGACTTGCTGACGACTGACATATTGATATTATTATATATAGAATACGACCCTAGACTTCAGGATTGGCCCATGATTGGCCCTTATTTATTTATATCACTGACAATTATAATCACTCAGTGACCTTCAAAGACAAAGTAAATATAAGGACAGGAAATTGTCAGTCTTATTGGGTGGGTATATCCGCCATCCTGTGTCGAATTGAAATAGCCAATCAGAGCCATCGGCCAATCACAGATAGGCACCAGACAGCTGATCAGAAGGGCTGCTCTAACTATCTATCGATATGGAAATATTATCGATGTAGTAAGTAGTTCGTGGTTAGTCATTAAAGATTTGAGAGAGCAAAAATGAATGAACATAACCTACCGTTAAAAACCTACTGATAAAAATTAATGGCTAACGGTTTTGAAATCGGTCGCCTTGATGCGAAGTAACGATTATCTTAAGAACATACAGTATTACGAGTTGTATACATTTTTCTCCGGAGATGCAAAATTATTTTTTTGTGGAATAGGTTACAACTCCTCTTTAATCCTCAGTTTCTCTCACCCATTTCAAAGCTCGGTCAACGGAGTTTTGCGGGACTCCTATTTCTGGGTGGTCATGATAATAACTACCAATAAAGATCCTATACGTCAACTAATTTGTCGGGGTTCTCCAAGTCCCGAGCTCGCATCGGTCGCTCCCGGATCCTAATATTTGTAACAAACATCTAATCTGCAAATAGCGTAGATCTGTAGTAGCTGAGACTTCCAGTTCAAATGTTTTAAGTTCAATATAGCAGCCATTTTTTCAATTTTGACCACAAATTACATGTCTTTGCTTGCTGCAATGGTTTTTGTAATTTAGTCATTTCGAGATATGAACAATTATTTTCTTAAAATACATTCCCGCCAAACTGACTTACAGTTGTTACTTAAAAGTTGTCAGACATCGATTTTAAAGAAATTCATCATTCATGAAAAAACTTTAGAAATTTTCACTCCTTACAATTTGAATTTCGAAAATTCCCGTCTTTGTACAGAATATACAAATATTCTGTAGATTCATGACCTAATAATATGAACCTGAGTACTAAATTTTACATCTCTACGACTTTTAGTTTTACCGGAATCCGTGGAACAACAAAAAAGCCTCACTCCTTTATTTATATCATTATATAAAATTTACGGAACTCTTCATGCATGAGTCCGACTCGTACTTGTTTGTCTTTGGCCTACTCTCTGTTTCTTTTTTATAACTTTAATCTATATTATTGTCTATTGCGTGTTAGTTTTGTCTATGTATTTATGTCAGTTATTAGGTTTTGTGGGTTGTGGTCAGCAATATTATTATAATATTTACCTGATGTGCTGAAAATTTTATTTAATTCATAAAAAATAAATTCACATCTCCGGGAAAAAATAAGTATGCGTGGGTCTTCTCGTTCTACTGAATCTCCCTTAATTCATCGTAACTTCAAACTAAGGCGACCGGATTTAAACCAACAGCCAATACTTTAACAAATCCCGCGAGACCAAACTATATCTATTCCTGAAGCCTTTTCCTCTATTATAAAAGTTTGCAATAGATAATAGCTATAGAAAAGCTTTAGTTTCTGTAAAACCCCGAGATTTTTTCCTATCTACTCAGCTATCACAAGCATAGTATGAAATTTATCGATAACGGTATAATAGTAGTCACATCATTAGTACTTTGACATGAAGCAATGCGCATGTCAAAGTGCGACACTTTATGGCGGTTTTTGCCACCCCGACACATATAGTGTTAAGTAAACTATGGCCGCTCTATATATATGTTTAAATTCTCTAAGGTGACCTTCAAAGAGTCCTTTTGTCATTTAATTTTTATCCATTAAAGGTCTGTCACAAAATATTATTTTCGTTTCACTATTATAGCAGCAATGTATAGCAAACCATAGACAACAGTGATTATCACTGGAGAAGTGCAAATACAGAATACGGACCGCCTGTGATTGGCGAGTCATCATTTTGCATAACCAATGGCCGGCAAGACTTTCTTTTTTTTTATTCAATGATTGCTCTGAGTTCTAAGAATTTATGATTCATAGGAACTAACAAAGAGGATATAATCACTACGTAGGCACTAAGTAAAGTAAGCTGTGAAAGTAAGCCTACTCGCTTACAAACTGCGAATAACCAAATATTTTAATTTTGCGAAGAGACCCTTGTGTTGATCATTAAATCAGAGTTACGCTGATCACTATCTGCTGTGCTAGGTTGCGCGCATAGAGATACTAATTTAATTAATGTTACCTACAGTGCGACAAGGCTATTTAGGCGCGTGGCCAAAGTCTGAACTTACGTCGCTATCTTTTGCTACTGTTCGATAGTTCGCCCTGTCAGTATATCACTATCGTATGATATGTTGTTTTTGCTTACTATTAACTAAATAACTAATAAATAAACTTAAACTAAAATTGAAGTAAAATTGAGGAGATTTTATTTTATGGCTGCCTTTGTTTTGCAACAGCGCCCTCCTTCAAGTGCCAAGAGAGCCTTGTCGGACTGTATGTGGCTATGTCCCTCTACTTTTGTCGCTCTCTTTTCTATTTCTTTCATATTGATAGATAGAGAAAAGAGAGCGCCAAGAGTAGAGAGACACATTATGTGCGCATGCTGCATATTGTAAGAATGTCACAGTTGTAAAAGTATTGACGTTATAACTGTGGTCTAATTGCGTAAGAAAAATGTATTCATCGTTATCGTAATCGTTTGCAAATTCTGGCCCCCGATTGGGTTATGGATATCAGGGAATCAATCAGCGTGCAGAATTAATAATCGATTGCGATCACGATGAATACGTTTTTCTTACACAGTGTAGGAGCTGGTTACCGACCTTACTTCCTTCGCTGTCGACGGATCCGCTGTCGTCAACTAAGTATTACATAGATACTCTTTTGATAGCGATCACAGTAAGCTGCCTAAAATACCTATGTGTACAATTTTTGCTGGTCACGTCTTTTTCAACAAAAAAAATCGTGTTCTCGGTCTCTACTCTACGTTTCTACATTCCTTAATATTAAACAGAAAAACAAATTGAAATCGCGGGCAATATCTTTGTAATGGGTATCTTTCCCTACGTAGCTTGGAGAATGTAGGGGCATCCCTCACATGTGTTTGTGTAACACATATGTAAGAACAGCGTGCATGGCGTGCTCGTTGCATTATAAGGACAAGCCCTATATAAAGAGTCAAGCTAGTTACTATATAATGTACTCTGTGCTAGTTACGTCCTAAACGCGTTGCACATCAGTCGCTTACTTCACCTGTAAACTTGTATGTTTGATTTATTGTGTTAATCTCTGAAGTTGTTCAACTTAAATTAAAAAATAAGTTCTTATTGGAGTCTATCGTGTTTTATTGAGCATATTCCCCAAGACAGTATTGAACACAGCCGCTGTACATAAACAAGTACCTAAAGAGAATATAAAACAAGGAATAAGTAGGTATCAAGTAGATGGTGAAATAAAAATGCAGCTCTATACAAATATAAACATTTTATACATATACGTAGGTATGTATCACAAACTAAAGTAAATACAGTTATTAAAAGCTTGAAGAAGTGAAAGGCTTAGATTACAGCTTTGGTTGGAAGTTAGAACTATGAACTCAACATACCTATTACAGCTATATACCAATTTTTCTTCTTTCCTACGAAATCGGATGATATCACTTATGTACTATTGTAAAAAAAACCATATCTTGACATTTTTTAATAAAATATGTAGGTACCTACTTAAAAATAATAATACAATAATAGTATAATAAAATAGTTAAGTTATACAATACATATAAAAATTAAGTTTAGCTGGTAGGAGTGGTAGGCCTAGGCAGGTATTTTTTTTTACTATGCCTATCTTCCCATACCCATTTTTTCTAGGCAAGCGCATGCAACCCTATTACACAATGTCATTACCACAGGTCACTTATTACTTTCCAACAGACATGATTATTAATTGCAGTAGGTACCTACCCAATATTAACCACAACAAAAAATCAGAAACATTAGTAAGATATTAAATATAATTAAAAATGACCCTCTGTATGAGTATGTATGTAGTTTAACTAAGTATACGAACTTAAATTAACAATAATTTAGTTTTACCTTCAATTCCCATAGTTCATTGGAACATAATGTATGGTTGGACGAGCTTAGGTCCTAGGAAGAAGAAAAAAAATGTTTTTATGTTATGAGATAGGTCTTATAATACCTATAATTGTTTTTGGTTTCAACTAACGAGTAAGTACCGATCGTGCAAAAAAACGTGAATTAAGTAAGTATAACAATTTAAGCTGAAAATTAGATAGGTACAATCTGGGGACACGGTAGTGTCCCCGCCAAGACGAGCCAAGCGAAGCGCGAGGGCACTACCTATCTTTTCTCGAAGTGTTTCGCCGTATTTTTAAACCCTTATAACTTAGGCCTGAATTATTTCACATAATCAAAATTCTCGGAAAATGATGTCGCCAGTGAACTTATTAAACCTATAAAGTTTCAATTTTATAGGTCTTATACTTTAGATTTTATTGACGTCTAAAAAACCCAAATTTCGTCACTGACTGACTGACTGACTGACTCACTGATGATCATCAAAATTCCTAGGTACTTCCTGAAGACCTAGAAAGCTGAAATTTGGTATATAAGCTAGTATTAGCACACAACCAACAAAAAAATTCCAAAAGTTGGAAATTTAACCCCCCAACCCCTTAAAATAGGGGATGGAAGTTTGTATGAAATTACCGCAAATATTGATGCTAGAGGTCTCAAAATTGATATAGGGACTCTTTGTAATAAACAATTAAATACGTGTTTCAGGATTTTTAGTTAATCACCCCACATCCATAAAATTAGGGGGTTGGAAGTTCGTATGGGGTTTCCCATAAGTATATAGGTATAATAATAACTTAATTTCTGAAATTTGGTATATAAGCTAGTATTAGCACACAACCAACAAAAAAATTCCAAAAGTTGGAAATTTAACCCCCCAACCCCTTAAAATAGGGGATGGATGTTTGTATGAAATTACCGCAAATATTGATGCTAGAGGTCTCAAAATTGATATAGGGACTCTTTGTAATAAACTACAAATAAGGAAAAAAATAAACTAGGTGAACCAAGGAGGGTTCCCTCATTTAAATGATAGAGGGGGGGGATACTTGATTCGGACAAATATCTACCTTGCAATGATATTCAAGAAATACACCAAAGAAAAGGAAATTAACCAAATAAAAAATATAGTCCTAAACAACTTACAAAAAGAAGTGAAATCCCAGCAAAAACATTTTCATGTAAAATGTTGCCAAGACGAGAACATGTGGCTCACACTATCAAAAAGTTATCAGATCTCATGTAGAGCAAGACTTCAACTATACACGCCCTAACTCTATAAATTCTAACTTTATAAACTCTACACTTTAGTCAAAATATATTATGTCTTGGCTGTTTCGTTACTGTCACATGGGTGTAAAGTAAAAATATTATTCACTGACTTTGTACTTTTCTGATATACAATACCTAGTTTCTGTAGTAACGATTATTTATTAGATAGGTATTGAGTCTCCTCAGAAACTGCACTTAGGTTTTACTAACTGCATTGGTTTCAAATACTTCATCACACTTTGCAAAAGTGTGTTCCTTTGCTTTAGAGGATATTTTGAATAAATGGAAGTTTTTCCCATAACAATGGTGATACCATTTAATTTTAATGTGAAATTTCTTGAATTTTGCATGGTCCATTATGCCACTTGCAAAACTCTATTAGAAAAGTACTGAACAGTGAATAAATTCTTCACTTTACGCCCATGTGACGGTACCGAAACAGCCAAGACATAATATATTTTGACTAAAGTGTAGAGTTTATAAAGTTAGGATTTATAGAGTTAGGGCGTGTATAGTTGAAGTCTTGCTCTACATGAGATCTGATAACTTTTTGATAGTGTGAGCCACATGTTCTCGTCTTGGCAACATTTTACATGAAAATGTTTTTGCTGGGATTTATTATTTCTGGACCTCACTTATTTAGAAAGGTTGGAAAATCGAGAAAATAATAATAATTATTACATATTTGTCACAGATTTTATTTGTAGTTGAAATTTTCGTACAACAATAAATAATTATCTATTGAAGTATAAACTTTATTATATAATATTATTTTGTTACATAAAAATGTAAATATAATTAACTTGGCGTTTTGTGCATTTACATTTTATTAGATATATTATCCTACAACAATCATCACAACATCAATCTAACATATCTTATTCCTTTTCAACAGTTTATTACGTTTAAAATTTAATATTAGGTACTATGTGGCGAAATACTGATTGTAGTCGAAGAGGGATGTATCAATTTTGAGGAGTGCTTAATAAACACTGTTTATTTATGCTTAGTGTAAAAAATAATAAATATTATATTAATTTAGATCATACAATGATTAGTCGCCACAATTTCATGTAACACTATGTTAATGCATAAATTAGGCAACGCCATCTTGGTATCTAAAATAATATTTTCAACATTTTATATAAACTGTTTTATCTAAAATTGACTTAGTAATCATTGTGAAATCAAATCTTGATTATAAATAACTTAAGCAAAGAGTATGCAGTTATACCTACCTAGTGTTATTAGAAAAAATTGGTGTTTTTTACATTTTTTAATTATTATTTATTGAAAATAATAATTGTAAGATAGGTAAGCGTAAATACTGTGTAAAAATTTCGTGTAACAATACCTAGTGTTGTTGAGAATTAATAGAATGAAGGAGCAAAGTGTGTGCAAGTTATTAAATTTCTGGGACGATTTTGTATAAGAAAAATATTCCAGAAACTACGCTAGAGTACGAGTATGTCTCTTGATCAAATGCATTAAATTATATTTTATCTTCATCTTGAATTTTTAACTTTCATTTCATTTTAAAATTTTCAAAATTCAGGTGCAGGAAATGTTTCCAATTTTCACGAAAAATAACCTAAGAAGAGGAAAACGAACAAGGAAGGATTTTTCAACCAATTTGGGAATTAAATCCTCATGATTTTCACTATTCAGTGTAAAAAATGCTATTATATTTATCACGCCACACCTACTGAACCGAGTACCTCACGTTGATACTATCCAACTTGATAGTTTATATCCTAGCCTAAATTACCACATACATTTTACCCTGAAAATTTTACGGTTCCTGTGTGATTTGGAAACAAACGGAAATCCACTTGGCCAAAAGCTCGGCCAAAACTTACAGTATAATCATAACATGTACCTATATAAAAACAAATAAGTACATAATATATTATATTCGTTCTCTGATTATTAAGCAATAAGAAAATATAATTGGAATACTTGCATAGTGCATACCTACCTATTTTATTATGACATCTAATACTTAAATTATTATTTGGCATTTGATTTGGCTTTATGATGATGACATTATTGAACTAGAGTTTATCTTTCTTGACTATCTAATATTATTAAGCGTGATAAGAAATTAATTTAACTTTTTTAAATCATAACAGAGTGTTCAAAATTCAAATTTTGAAGTTTGAAATTGTATTTTAATTGCAGCTTTCTCAATGAAACAAATGAAATTCAAAATTCGAATTAAAAGTCAAATAATTGAACTAAACATGAGTTTCTGAAACATGAATTGAACATGAGAGAGCATCAGAATTTTTGTTGTTACGTACAAAACATTTTATATAAATAATTTCTTCGCAGTGTAAACAGAGTCTATGTAATTCTAAGTCGGTCATACAATTCATTTTATCCTCGACTTAAATATCAACCCTCGCCTTCTGCTCAGGTTATCTGAGCATCTCGGATGACATGGATTGTTTTTAGCTCTTGTTGGTTGGTTAAAACTATCCAAGTTACATTATTCACACTTTACCTTTTACTAAACTCGCATTTAATATACTCTAGAATCTCTCGGACTATACACTACAATCTGAGTTTGCAACTACTACAAAGGTGACGTCATGACACTTAACATAGATATATTATTAGACGATAATATAACAAAGATATCACACATAATAACAGACATAGATTTATACTAGAAATTACACAAAACAACAACGTAAGGCGCCATACGTGTTTGCATATTTTGAACAATTACTTAATTGTATGTTCGAAATCCGTATATACGATTTGAAAAATTACGCCAATTTTTTTACTTATACACGAGTGACGCCTGCTAGAGAATAGCTTACAACCACTTATAATTAATTTAACACCGGAATTTTCAACATAAATTAAAATTATGTAAATAGAAAAACCTTCTTTATTATTATTTAATGAGTTAAAATAAAATGCCCACATTTGCGTTTGCGGTATTACTTACAAAGATTTGATGATTTCACAAAATAATGGTAAATAATGTTCGCTCTACACAATCCGGTTCTGATCGATGACAGTTTTTGTGAAATCGAAGGAGAGAGCGACAGTAGGTAAGGTTTTCTACCAATTTTTTGTAATTCATCTTGACTTGCGACTTATTTATATAAATAGAAGGAGGACAGAGTTAGTAAGATAGAGATAGAGTAAGCTAGAAATAGAGTAAGAAGAAATTAGTTCAACCGCAATATCAGTTTTAACTTTTAAAAACTGTGATGTGGAATCGGGGAGTATGACAATAAATGGGCCATAGAGATACTATGTACTGCCAAAAAGAAGTGCGTGTATTAAAAATCAAGGAATTTTATTTGAAGCTAATGGGACGGAGTGGTAGTCGCGTTCTAACTTCTACTCCTCTTATGGAGTGGACGCGTCTTCTTCCTGATTGTGTTTGGCGAGCGCTAACAAAATCATAGTCAGCTGTTTTCTGCTGATCTTCCCCTCGTTGCTGTACTCTACGCCTTGAAGTATTGTTTCTTCGAATTCCAGGAGATCTTGCGCGTCGTAATCCTGTGAAGAAGGAAGCTAATGTTAGAGTCAAACCTTATAAACGCAACTTAAGATAGGTATATTAACTTCTGAAATCTCTACTTCCTCGTTTTTAATTGCCTCGGTTGTTTTTAAACCTTTGGCACTTCAATAGGCACTCTTTTCTAAGGCGCACGTTAGATACAATATTACCTTCAGCTTGTACCCTATCTGTAACTTCAGGTGGAAGTGAAATAGGTATCTACTTCAGTTGAAGCTAAGGACGATTTCATCTATTGGAGATTAAATCAGTCGTGTTCTAATTCTATTTAAAACTAGCGTACGCCCGCGGCTCCCTACGCGTGAATATGTGTTTTTGTGAAATCCCGTGGGAAACGCAGATTTTTCCGAGATTAAAAATATTTTATGTGTTAATACAGGGTATGATCTTTGTTACGAATATAATCTTCATGACTCTTGACGGAAATGTACGAGTATTTTCTTTTAACTCAGATACTTTCAATCAATAAAATAAAATAGAAGCTATGTAAGCTATGTTAGAGATATCCATACGTGAGATACATGAACGTGTACTAACTTTTTTCACTAATTCCAACAGATCTTTAAGAAAACCGCGCAATTCTTCATTTTCAATGGAGCCATTGTTATCCTGCGGACAAATAAATACATTTTAAATGTACCTAGCTTTTGTATAAAAATTTTGAATTAGAAAAAAAATATCAACGACAGCTAACAAGCCACAATAACTTACTCTGTCATAAAGAGAAAACACTCGCTCAATGTCGTCTTTCGTTAATTTTGTTGCTCCCTGTAAAATACAATAATATGTGTGACCCTTTGAATTTTAAACTATAGTAAATTATGCGTTCACTATAGTTACGTTGCATAGATACGTTTTGGGGAGCTTAGACCAACGTAATTTTTCCCCGACACCTTTGAACAGTAAGAATAATACAAAATTAATATAAAATAGGTATAATCTCTACTTTTAATAACCGTAAAAACTATAAAAATGGCAACAAAAATAATATGACTAAAAACAAAATTGTTCCAATTTCCGGTCGGATTTTGGCTAAAAAAAGTGATTTTTGCCTGTTTAATATAAAATTCACATGAGAAAATTAAAATAAACGTTTTTTGTGTATGTTTTTCAGTTTTTTTTATGTAAAAAAGCTTTTGAAAAAAATTATATTCTAATACTAAATTAGTGATAATTACATTAATATACAATAAAATAAAATGGAAAATTATTTTCAAAAAAACCGACTTCAAACGGGCGATTAATACGAAGGACTATACGAATTGCCCGACTTCGAATTATTGGTGTACCTACATTGAAAAATTATTTCACTCTTTGTAGTGACATTTGAAGTCGGTTTTTTTGAAAAGAATTTTCCATTTTATTTTTTACTTTTTAGTGGAAAACAACAAATGCACAGGGCATTGAAAAAAACGCCCAAATCGCTTGAAATGTGCTTATAAAATCTGAAGAGTTCCCCTAATTTTTCGAGATCCTATCATCAGAACCTGACTTGATGAATATAGTCATTAAGTCAGCATCTGCAAGCAAATGCACTAGTAACTATAAACAATACCCAAATCGCTTCAAGTATATTAGCAAAATTTGAAGAGTTCCCTCGATTTTACCAAGATCCCATGATTAGATCCTGACCTGATGACCATAGAAAAACCTGGAAAATATTAATCTTTCAAACAGTACCCAAATTGTTTTAAGTATTCATATAAAATTTGAAGAGTTCCCTCGACTTCTCTAGGATCCCATCATCAGATCCTGACCAAAAAAAAAAATGAGACCATCTGGGAAGTATACCCTTTCAAACAAAAAAAGAATTTTCCAAATCGGTTTACGCGTATTCGAGTAATCGGTGAACATAAATAAAAAATAAATAAAAAAAGATTCCGACGAATTGAGAACCTCCTCCTTTTTTTGAAGTCGGTTAATAATAGTTTCCAATATTTTACAGTTATAGTCTATCAAAGATGCCAGATTTTAGATAATGACGCAGTTTTATACTGTAAAATGTAAATATTTTCATTTTCTTTTCAGTCAGTCTTTTGGCGTAATAACGAGCACTTGTTGATATAGCATAGAAAATTACAATTTTAAATAAATGAGGTCGTGTGAGGCTTTAGCCCACTGCGTCATAAAATGGCGACATTTAGTGTCAATTCTAAAACTAGCCACTGGCATTGTTGATAGTCTAGTTACTCGTGTTCTACCGAGGACTCACCTCAATGCCCTCCTAAGAGTGCGGTGCAGACAAGCAGCAGTGTTAGGATAGAGAGTCAGGCAAATCAACACTAACATACATGCCACACTGTTTTTTTTTATTATGTACAAGATTTAAAATGTCATCTAAGTGTTTCCTATTACTTCGGTTATGTATGTAGAGTTGCACTATATCTAAACTTCATTAAAATTCTTATAAAGTTGTCATTAATGAAGCCTATTTGCGCCTTTTATAGACATTCGTAAAGAGATGCTTTTTAATAATGAATATTTTTCTGTTAAATATACCGAATCCGTGATATAGACAAAAATATCTCTGTATTTTAAACTTTACTTATCTGTTATTTTTTTAACTACAGTCCTAAATGAATAAAATCTATATCTAATGAAATGTGTTAGTAAATGTACGTGAGTTTGATGTAACGTGTGTAGGTAAGCTTTAAGCAAATAAAGTATTTAGGGAAATAAAAAATAATTTTATTTTATTTTCATTATAATCAAAGTACAAAACTAGCAGCAAAATACAGTGCGAATGAGCAAAACAACATCACTTTGTGGAAAAACTACTTGTATTTTGACTATCGGTTTAGCATTAACCGATTTCATTCCGTTACTTATATCAAAACAAAGTTATTCTTAAGTCGGATCAAAACTATATATTATAATACAGGGTGAAAAAAATAAACGGGACGTGGAGGGGAAGTACTTTAAGTATTAAAAATATTGACATTTACATTAAATGGTTCGATACAATTTCTCACAGTTTCTAAAACAATGATTTTTTAAAGCATCTGTTGTTAGATTTAAAATTTAAAATATTTATGACGAGAAAAACATATCTTCCATATAAAGATACTTTCCTTCCAGGTTTCGTTAGTTTTTTAACCCTTTATATTATAATTATCCAGTGCTGTAACAGACCCACAGATTGAAACCGTAATGGAACCGGAGTGACCGGACTGTGTATAACGACCTTAACAATACATATAAGTAGTGGTAATTACCGTAATTAAAAAAATTACCGTAGTCAAAAGTATTTTTAGGAAATCCTTAAAAATCATTAAGAGAAATAATATATCTTTGATTAGATTTTCATGCAAATAAAAACGTTAAGAAAATTTCTTACTGCATTCTGAAGAACTTGCTTATGGATACAAGGAAAAATTTCTAAGCAAAAAAGCCTGAGCAAACAAGCTATGGAAATGACAAAATACCTAAATACTAAAGTATTGCATATTAGGTGTTTCTAATCGTCTTTTTTATTATTACCAATGGAAATACATATAGAATTATTATAGAGAACGTACTGGTACGTCAACTAGACTACTGCAACTGCCTTTTTAGGGATCTGTACCCGAAGGGTAAAAAAGGAACCCTATTAGCGAGACTTCGCTGTCCGTCTGTCTGTCCGTCCGTCCGTCCGTCCGTCTCTCACCAGGCTGTATTTCTGGAACCGTGATAGCTACAGACTGAAAATTTTAACAGATGATGTATTTCTGTTGCCGCTATAATAAAAAAACTGGCCAAGTGCGAGTCGGACTCGCGCACCGAGGGTTCCATACCATAAAAGAAGTAAAACATTGAAAGAATCACTTTTGTTCATGAATTTACGAGTATAATTTACATGTACTAGGTACTTTTGTTGGCGAACCACAAACGTAACTTTGTTTTTGGTGGTTTATTGTTATTATCAAAAAAAGTATAATAGTTAGGGAGTTGATTTTATTTTTCCTGTAAAATATACATTAATATCTATTGATCATAATTATTTCAGATTTTTCGATTGATAAACTTCGGAGATAAGGGGGGGGGGAACGGTATTTTTTTCGACAGTTTGCTCAATAAATCCAAAACTATCAGGCATAAAAATAAATAAAAATCCGTTTTAGAATACACAAGTAACGCCCTTTCATATGATACCCCACTTAATATTGTTAACCCATTTTGAAAATTCGAAGTCCCGGTTTTCCCCCCTTTTTAAATATAAATAAAAACATTTTTCAATATTTTATGAGTGCAATGGCGTTGGGTCACTATTACCTAAAACTATTCCAAATTTCAAGTCGATAGCTTTGATAGTTACTGAAATAATCGAGTGTGACAGACGGACGGACGGACGGACGGACGGACGGACGGACGGACGGACGGACGGAGAAAGTCTCACCATAAGGGTTCCATTTTTACCAAATTGGTATGGAACCCTAAAAATACTAAAAAATAGAATAAAATAAATATTCAAAGGGGGCTCTTATACAATAAACGTGATTTTTATGCACGGTTTATGATTTAGTGGCCAGGGGTATTCAGTTTACTTTAATACTGTAAAGAAAGGGAATATATACTCATGATGGTACGGAACCCTCAGTGTACGAGCCCAACTCGCACTTGACCAATTTTTTTTTAAATTTTATAAAAAAACAGGAGGTAAAAAGATTAATTAAATACTGATAAACTCACGAATAAAAAGACATGGTAATACTTGTAAATTAATAAGTGAGAAATACATATAAATGTTTAAAAAAAAAAAATAAGATTCGTGAATTAGAAACGAGCTGTTGGCCTATAAACAAAATGTCGACTGATGGAAATTGGAATGACGCGCGAGAACAATGTAGTCGCGATATTGGCGGGAAATGAAGTGTTACCCACCTTGAACACCTGCCGACACAGGAAATTCTCCTTCACAGGTAGCAATCTGGAAATTTAGTACAAGTACATTGTGTTTAATTAAAATCAAAGACAAAATGGAAGTGCTGTTGAGTTGAATACCTACCTACTATACAATACGTAGAAAATATTATACATGATATACTTAGTAGGTAATTCTCTCTATCGATGTACCTACTTAGGTAAGTACTTATTATGCACTTAGTAAAAGTAATTAGGGAGATTCCAAATTCAAATTGTTTTGATCCAAATAAAATCGATTGCCATCAAAATTAGTTCACCCAGTTAAGCGTCTTCCTCCCTCCACTTACACAATAAATACCCTTTATCTACGCTCATTGCTTAAAGTTCGAATTATGAAATCAAAATGTGTCACATATTGACCTACTTTATTCACAGACTTCTATAATTATTAAAAAGTTATTCATTATAACATCACTGTACTATGGAAATATCTCTAGATAATTGAATAATTTCCATTACGATACTCGGCTCTGGGTTCCTGTATTTTTATGTGTCGTCATCACAGACCAGGGAATAACTTATTTTCTCTGTGGTCGTCATAGCCAAAAGAGAGAATCCTAAATTTTGTTTTTTATATATGGAGTCCACAGACAACATTTAGTTGGTCGTCATGGGATGCGCCATGATCGACCATAGACAACAATTATTTCACGAAAACAATAATTTTTCCCTGCTTTATATGACTGATGAAAAAGTGTGTTCATACAGAATATTGAAAAGAATTATGTATAATTTTTGATTATTTAATTATCCACTAAAAATATACTTTATCTGACTTGTATAAATATTTTTCTACTCTTTTTTGTTTCATGACAGACTATATTATACGCAGTTTACAACTGAATTTTGGCGCCATACCTAACTTTTAACATTTCAATGTGTTATTTTTGTTACTTAGTCAAAACTTAGCGCGGAAAAATGTCTAGCAGTGAAACCTACTAAAGAAAATTTAACTCCACCTGACATTGAACAATGAACAATGAATTGCAACAAAAATGACCCACAATCTTTTACCAACAAAGTGAAGGATTTACGACAAACGTTAGCAAGATTTTATGGTTCGGATTTATGATAATTTGAGCGTAGATAAAGTAGTGTATGAAACTCTACATAATTAGGTATTAAAACACTCGTGTGATACTATTAAAAAACTCGCCTGCGGCTCGTTTTTTAAACTCACACTCATGTTTTAATACCCCCCATTATGCATCCGTTTCATAAACTATTATTTAATATCACCCGAGCAAACTAGAAACAACCACACGTCCCTTCGGGGCTTGCGGGCATCAAAATCACCGAAGGACGGGAACGACATTCGAGAGGGGAATTTTGGCGGCCTATCTCTCTCGTAGGAGACGCAATGGATGATCGAGGGCGATTCTTTCTCTGGTTTTCGTGAGCGTTGGCCTGCGGCCACTGATCTCAATTCTATGGATTGATCATTCTATACATCTGACAGTTCCTTTTTTGAGCCGATTTGAAGCGCCACCTTCGAATGTCTTGGGCACTAAATTTACATTTGTTGCTAGATGACCGTCGTTTTTAATGTTATTTTTTTTTTAGTTAGATAGATGCTCACGCCCTGGCTTAATCTGTTACGCAACAATCAGCGTCAAAATGGCGAAAATCAAGTGTCTTCATTTTACGTTGACAGTCAGCGATCTATAAAATGGAGATCAGTGCCTGCGGGCGACTGCGAAGTGGCGTATCTACTTTTCTTCGGGACGCGCCCTGGAGATGTCGACACGAGTCAGGCTGCTGGAAGCAGCGACGAGACCTGTTGTCGACGCCTGGCTGGAGCGCAGGAATACGCAGGTGAATCCAGGCAAAAGGAAGGTTTTAGAGGGTCCAAGCCCCAGTGTGTAGCGATGTATGGTATGGTTGGTGAATCCGTAGTTTCCCAATAGATGGCTCCGCGGTCGGCCTATGACTGGAAAAACAATGTGTATCGAAATTATCGTGCCAACAGTATTCTCTACCATAGCTCAGTTGGAAGAGCGTCCACTCGCGACAGGTGGTGGTCACGGGTTAGAATCCCGTTGGTAGCGTTAATTTTGATACACTTTTCATTTAAAATAAAGCCATGTTACTAGAAATGATGTAAGAATTTTAACGATACCCCCTATTGTGTCCAAATCTATTCAGCCGTTCAGAAGTTATGGTGGGATAAAAAAAACTCACACACATACATAGATACATACATACATGAACCCCTAAAAACATTATACTCCTTTTTTGGGCAGTCGTGTAAAATTGAAACTCAAGTTACAAGTACTCACTTGGCCATCTCTGAAAGCTGAAGCCGCCCGTCCTTGTTCGAGTCGAACACTTGTAGCTGCGAATAAAAACAACAATACATTGTAATGATACCCACTTTTATTGCCGCCCCATAAAAGAGAACGCCATTCGCGTTATTGTGGTAGCGTTTGTGTATCTAACGGTGGAAACATACTTTTAAAACATGAAGCCGAAACTGATTTTTAACCGACTTCAAAAAAAGGAGGATTGGAGGATTGATTAAGAATATGTCAGAAATACGACCTTATACCTAATTACTCAAAAACTAAGCCAGTTATCAAAAATCTCTTTCTCAACGTTTTTAGATATAATTATTACCGATACATTAAAATAAAAATTACAATTACATCCATTTCAGTTTCCGATAAAAACGAGAAAAACTGAGATTGTCGAGCAACTTTTGGGAGAACTTTCTATCGAGGAAATTTTATCCAATCGTGTTTCTGCTTCTCAACGATTTTAGATTAAAGACCCAAAATACATGACGTGTAAATTTAAAAGTCATTGTCTTTATAGTTTTTATACAAAACTTCACTAAAGATCGCGTAAATACGGCTTCTACGCCGTTAACATTTATAGATATTTCAATCCACGACGACGCGCCCCACTCTGTCAGACTTCATACGAATCGAATGAAACATTAGCGATTTTGACAGAGTGTGGCGCATCTTCGTGGATTGAAAATTGAAATATCTATATCAAAGTTTAGTCAATAAATAGAAAAGTTTTGACTTAGATATTATTTCACTGACACATTGCGCAGCCGCTTGATGCTAGGAAGCTGAAATTTTGCACAAGGTTTCCCTGCATGATGTAGATAAGGGATAACAATAATGTAGAAATTCCCACGGGATCACCCAAGCTACGCACTGGTTGGGTCAGCTAGTAATTTTTAATTTAAAGTAGATGCATAAATATTATGCCCTCAAAACTCATTGCCATAAACCTAAAATGTGTAATTAGTCAATATTTCATCATCATCTCAACCCCTCTTTATGTCCCACTGCTGGGCACGGGTCTCCTCTCAGACTGAGAGGGTTTTGGCCATAGCCCACCACGCTGGCCAAGTGCGGGTTGGCGGGCTTCACACACCTTCGAGAACATTTTTATGAACTCTCAGGCATGCAGGTTTCCTCACGATGTTTTCCTTCACCGTTAAGCAAGTGATATTTAGTTTCCTTAAAACGCACGTAATCGGAAAAGACAGAGGTGCGTGCACAGGGTTCGAAAACCGCGAACTCCTTATGAGAGGCAGAGGTCAGAACTCAGAACCACTGAGCTATCACTGCTTAATCAATATTTACAAAAAACTAAATAAAATTTGAATTTCGCAGGCTGGCACGGCCGATACACCTTAAAATACTACTGTTTGCTCACACTCATCACGCGTGGCGTCAGGTTAGTATGCTTCCACCTGTACAAGAACTGCGGGAGAGTCTTACCATGGTGTCGGTGTACTCGATGAGCTTGTCTTCAGACACGTCGTTAATCTTCTTCGCCTCTTTCAGTAAATCGCGGAGAAAATTCTGAAAAATGATGATACAGTCGTTTTGATTGCCTCGCGTTGTTGGCGCGCGATTAGTTTTCAGCGGGAGGTCCCGGGTTTGATTCCTGATTATTTGGCTAAGCATCCTGAGCCATATGACTCACCGATGATCGTCCCAGAAACTATAAAAGTATGAGAATGATAGATCCGAACGCTAAATTATTGATCACGTGATTTTCGCGCAGACAATTGTCATCCTCATACGTTTTTGAATTTCGTTGTAATTGAACTAATCGAATCGAAATATGTCGTATGGCTACGGCTGAAGGTCTGGACAAACAGTGGACTAGCATGTTAGCTTCGAGTGGTTGCTAGTAGGTACGATGTGTCTGCTAGTAATGAGCATGTTTATTGTATCCAGCGCCTTCCCGCGACTCTTTTAATGTCGCCAGTCCATCTGGTCGGAGGCCTGCCAACGCTAAGCTTCCCGTGCGGGCGTCGCCCAGCACTTGGGTCTATTGCGTATCTTATGCAATGAGTATTTTATTCGTACATCAACAAAGTCTTATAATTTTTATACATATATAATTATCATGAAGCACGTATTGTAAGTTCAGCAGAATATAATTAACATCCCAGCAAAAACATTTTCATGTAAAATGTTGCCAAGACGAGAACTTGTGGCTCACACTATCAAAAAGTTATCAGATCTCATGTAGAGCAAGACTTCTAACTCTACACGCCCTTACTCTATAAATCCTAACTTTATAAACTCTACACTTTAGTCAAAATATATTATGTCTTGGCTGTTTCGGTACCGCCTTGGTTCACCTAGTTTATTTTTTTCCTTATTTGTAGTTTATTACAAAGAGTCCCTATATCAATTTTGAGACCTCTAGCATCAATATTTGCGGTAATTTCATACAAACTTCCATCCCCTATTTTAAGGGGTTGGGGGGTTAAATTTCCAACTTTTGGAATTTTTTTGTTGGTTGTGTGCTAATACTAGCTTATATACCAAATTTCAGAAATTAAGTTTTTATTATACCTATATACTTATGGGAAACCCCATACGAACTTCCAACCCCCTAATTTTATGGATGTGGGGTGATTAACTAAAAATCCTGAAACACGTATTTAATTGTTTATTACAAAGAGTCCCTATATCAATTTTGAGACCTCTAGCATCAATATTTGCGGTAATTTCATACAAACTTCCATCCCCTATTTTAAGGGGTTGGGGGGTTAAATTTCCAACTTTTGGAATTTTTTTGTTGGTTGTGTGCTAATACTAGCTTATATACCAAATTTCAACTTTCTAGGTCTTCAGGAAGTACCTAGGAATTTTGATGATCATCAGTGAGTCAGTCAGTCAGTCAGTCAGTCAGTCAGTGACGAAATTTGGGTTTTTTAGACGTCAATAAAATCTAAAGTATAAGACCTATAAAATTGAAACTTTATAGGTTTAATAAGTTCACTGGCGACATCATTTTCCGAGAATTTTGATTATCTGAAATAATTCAGGCCTAAGTTATAAGGGTTTAAAAATACGGCGAAACACTTCGAGAAAAGATAGGTAGTGCCCTCGCGCTTCGCTTGGCTCGTCTTGGCGGGGACACTACCGTGTCCCCAGATAACATAGACGCCAATACTTGATGATGGGATAAGTATGGAATAATATTGTATAGTATATAAGCTCTGTAAATAGTTAAATAATTATGCCACAAATATACGTCCTTATACGTTGTTCGTGCTAATTAATTCCGCTCAACCCTTAGTGAACACGCATCGTAACTACCCCTAAAGATAATTACCCAACGTCCGTCGGTTCTTCGAGCTAAGTGCCCCGCATTGCCACTCCAGCTTCTTGAGTCTGGTTCGTCTACGTATAACTAGTAGCAGTATAATATAGGTAGTATTTTTTTGGTAGTACCTTCAGTTCGTCAGCCTCGATGTACCCGCTCCCGTCGGTGTCGTACTCCCTCCAGATCTGTAACGGGAGACGTATCGATCTGTACACAACCTGTTGCTGTCGTTGCTGTTGCTACTTGCTACTTGCTTCGCTGCCCAACAACCGGGAATACGTAAACATTATAATTACATTGCGGCAAGGCTATCTTGGCGCGTGGCCAAAATCTGTACTAACAACCGCTATCTTGTGATACTGTTTGATAGTTCGCTCTGTCAGTATATCGCTATTGTATATTGTGCTGTTTTTGCTTAGGTACTATCAACTATTTTAAATTAAAATTGAAGTACAATTGAGGAGATTTTATTTTCTGGATGCCTTTGTTCTATAACAGCGCCCTCATTCAAGTGCCAAGAGAGCCTTGTCGGACTGTAGAAACAGTTTTATAACAATCTATAGATATTTCAATCCACGAAGACGCGCCCCACTCTGACCAATTCTATACGAATTTTGATGACCTCCCTGGCACAGTGGCGCGTGCTCGGATTCGAGTGGGAGGTCGCGGGTTCGATTCCCGCCACGGACTACTTTAGAATTTTATAACTCCTATCTATATATAATTGGGTCATGTATCTATCTCTATAATTGTGTCATGTATGGTCTGGTGGGAGGCTTCGGCCGTGGCTAGTTACCACACTACCAGCAAAGACGCACCGCCGAACGATTTAGCGTTCCTGTGCGATGCTGTGTAGAAACTGTTGGGGTGAGTTTACTTACCACTTCCAAGTTAGTACGTTAATATCTTCGGCTGCATCATCACTTACCATCAGGTGAGATCGCAGTCAAGTACTAACTTGTATAGTGTAAAAAAAGGAAACTTAAGCGATTTTAACAGAGTGGGGCGAGTCTTTCTGGATTGAAATATCTATACAGCTCTGGCCAATTACCCATCCATGCGTTTTTAAAAGCTTTTATGTAAGATTGCTTTGCGTCGCTTTCGAGCGAAATTCAACGCGCAGTGGTTACCAATTTGGCGATCATTTTTATACATTTTTGAATTTCTTTCCTTTTTCATCTTTTTAGCTCATATCATATCATAGATGCTGATAAGACGTTTATAATACTTCGGTTCTTGGTAAAG
This sequence comes from Coenonympha glycerion, assembly GCA_963855885.1. Taxonomy (NCBI): domain Eukaryota; kingdom Metazoa; phylum Arthropoda; class Insecta; order Lepidoptera; family Nymphalidae; genus Coenonympha; species Coenonympha glycerion. The sequence continues at coordinate 4,812,595 of OY979631.1, forward strand.
TCTAAAGTCAACTGCTGCTGACTCTGAAGGTTTGCAGATGGTGTAATCACAAAGGTATTATTTAGATACCACATAGATACAAAGATTCCTTATTTTAATTAACTTATAACTCACTTTCATAAATTCGACGCTGGATTCCAATGGATTGTCGAACCTAAACAGGAGAAGGAAATTCTCTTCCATTGGCAGAAGTTGAGCGAGCTGCAACAGAGCAAAAAAAATCAGTTTTTGACATCTTAAAATGCTCAATTCTCCTAAAGAAATTTTCACATGTCGGTTACGGTAACAGTGTTGCGAGTTCATTGGTTTTTCCCAAATCTCAAAAATGTCCAATGCGCCCGCCCAAAGTGGGTACAGGGTAACATCCATCCACCAAAATTCAAATTTTATTTAATCTCGATAATACTCATTTACTTAATATTTGCTCCTAGGCCCTAGGGTGGTACCTAACTATAGTTTGGCAAGTTCGTGCGCGACCCTCCTGCGGGGTGACAGACGGCTGGGGGACGCGGTAACGCATACATGCAGAGAAGTGTCCCCTTCGCCGCTACACCGCCCGCTAACCGGTGGGGGAGGCAAGGAACTTAGATGTCAGATCTAAGTTCCTTGCCTCCCCCACCGTCTGTCACCCCGCAGGAGGGTCGCCCGCGAACTTGCCAAACTATAGCCCCGGCTGCTGCCTCCATATCAGACAAATTTTATTAGGATAATATGTTTGTAAATACTGACCTCTCGAATATCAATTTTGCCATCCTGATTGTCATCGTAGGCCTCCATGAAGCATGCTTTCAGTTCCACCAGCATTGAGTCAGAAACCGCCTGAAACAAATTATAATTATTACTTTATTGAAACGTAGTTACTTTCGGACGGTACAGCGGAGGAAAAAAATGGATTTTTATCATCCGAAAATTCTATCATGAAGCTTATCCATAAAAATCCCATCGATGAAAGATTCACACATAAGGTTTAAATTCTCGATTATAGTGTCCACACAATTGTCCACACACAAAAAGTATCCGCTGATGCATGCCATCAGCTACATGATTTGGTATGAGAAACTCGATCCGATGACGACTAAGGCTTCCGTTAGCAATTTTAAAATTGTACCCTAAAGCTGGTAAAATTGAGGTCAAAGGAGTGAGTATTTTGGCAGAATAAATTAAAAAAAAATATATCGTAGGTTTCATTATAAAGGCATTAGTACAGGTTTTTGTACGAATTTCGAGTCAACTCGCATCGCAATTCGCACACACGAATCGAAAGCCTCTATACATTCACAGCCAGCGCCATCTATTGACAGACGCATGTCAGTGACTGTTCATCATTGATTTATAAACTAAGGATTGTGGGTCAGCGCTAAAAAGTGTCCGAACCTAATGACATACGAAACGCGAAAAGACATACAATCGCACTTCAGTCTCTTGTTTGAAAATTAGGCTGTATGGTAATTAATGGTTAAAGACATAAATTACAATGTTTTAGTTTGTTTATAAAAATACTTATTTACCCTCGTTTATAAAGGTTTTCTCGGCACACTTTTTTCGTGAATTTTGTATTACACCCGTCGTCCATAGATTAATAAGCCTATGCTGTTCATAGATAGCGTTGGCTGTAAATGTATTTAGGAATTCGATTCGTTTATGCGATGCGACTTGACTCGAAATTCGTACAAAAACATGTACTAACCCGGAATGGAATATTTCTTGCTGTGAAAACAGAGAGGCACTGCTTTAGGTGTTGTTTGATAAACAAAATATTTAGGTAGGTAGGTTCGTAAAATAAAACGGAATGATTCAGCTAGAATAAATCGTGTAATTTGTCAGTCGTAAACAAAGACCCTTCTTGCCTCTCTCATAATCCCGCGCTGAGCGAAGCTTGCGAAAATTGGCCAACGCTTACCCTGACTTGAAGTTTTACAACAGTGAGTACCTCGCAGATACAATCATACAAAAAACATGGATAATAATATCATAAAAATTACATTATACCTAACCTTATAGGTCACTCATTACTATAGATATTTCAATCCACGATGACGCGCCCCTCTCTGTCAAACTCCGTACGATTTACGAATTAAGGTGTTGCGGCCCTACCAGCCCGTCAGTCAGCCAGTCAAATTTTGTTTACTTTTTCGAATATATTGGACTAACTACACATTGTAGATTTATGGCAATGCATTTTGCGGACCTACTTTTAATGTATCAACATGTTTTTAATAGAAACTTTGTTCGAAAGCTCCCACTCATCTCATATTGGTACCCGATATGTTCCCGATAGATAATTATTTGCATTTTCCCAGATTTCGAGCTATCGAGAACCAATATGAGTATTGTTGAGCAGAGGTTTCATTAAAAACATGTAGAATGTAGATGCATAAATGTTGTGTCCGCAAAACTCATTGCCATTAGCCTTCGATGTATAATGGGGTCTTACACTACTTTTGAATTTGATAAAAAATATTACTTTATTATAAACTAGGATAAAAATAATAACGTGCAGTGAAAGAAATATTAAAATCCAACGAAGATTTACAAAGTTACAGGCGTTTAAACTTTGGAGTGGGGGGATCTTCTATCCCTTTCTCGCAAAACGAAAATTTGTATGAAGCCGCACGAAGCTACTATGGCATTGGTACTTTGTGACGTCACAATGTCATGTTGCTATCTCTGTCTAATCACAAATCTTTAAATGCTTATAACTTTTTTGTTATTTGATCGATTTAATTAGTTCTTTCAGTGCACGTCATTATTTTAATTCTACTTTATAATAAAGTAATAAAAAAATTGGAGTCAAATACCCTATTAGCCCACTATGAGCGAAAAACTAAATAAAATTTGAATTTTCGCGCCCGGATGGTACCTACCCATCGCCCTTAAATGAAACCATAGAATGTAACACAAGCGATTTTGACGTGAGGCATATTTTCGTGGATTGAGATGAAATCAAGAGTGAATAGGCATCTACTAGGTAAGTGCGTTCCACTTTAGACTGTATCATCACTTTCCATCAGGAGTGATCACAGTCAAAAAGCCTTTATAGCCTTATGAGGGTTCCGTTTTTTAGGTACATAACCCTTAAAATTAAATGGTTCACGATTTGCGAAAAACAAAATATAAGTACTTATCAGAATTCGGCGGAAAAAGTCAACGCACATAAATAACGTAATATTTATTACATTTTCCAAACTAAACCGCTAAATCAATCGCGATCCGTGATGAAATATGGCATATAGGTTTTTTGTAATTGCATATACTATAGAATCCCAAATAGTACCTAACAGTACAGAAGGCTCACTCGGCAAGTTGATTTAAATAAATAGCGACTAGCGCTGACACAAAAAGTGCAATTATTCAGTTCGCAATAGCGCCTGGCCACGCCTCCAGAAAGAACACGCAACCAACCCAAAGTCCCTTTCTATCGCCTTATTTTATCGCATTCGACGTAGGTACTAGGGCTACCTCGTCGTCGGCCGCACGCAGCGCGTGAAATAGACTGTACATGAACTAATGCGAGCAAAGTATCCGGCGCATGGCGGCCGTCTGAAATTAGTACGTCGAAACGCCTACCTGTATTTTCTCGATCACGTGATAAGTGAACCTGGCCTACCTATACACAAAGATACGGGAAACACTGCTTTATACTGCGGGGAAATATTTTCCTTGGTCCATGCGATCGAAGTCAGTAGCTATAATAACCAGCTTGCCATAAATCCTCACTGTCACAGCAGTGTCGATATTGGATACCAATCTTGAGCATAATATATCAATCTGTCAATGTCACTCTATCCCACGTATCCCGCTTTCCAGCGTTTATATACCTAGAAAATTGGAAAAATCATCCCTTTTTCCTGTAGTAAATAAGAAAAAATAAGCATATATATAAATATTTTTATAAATGCTTTAGTTTTGTAAAAATGCATATTTCGACTAACAAAAAATGTAGGTATTAAACAATTATTGTAATTTTTTATGAAAGTTTAAGGCATGCTATCCTAGATTTAATTTGTCTCTGACATTATTAATAATAAAAAGGACTTAAGTAATATAGGGTTCGGACGATTTCAATGACGGATTAAAAGTTACTTCATAATTAAATATTTGCATGTGGCAGGATTTATGTTTAAGCCTCAATTAAAAATAACTCGTAAATCTTTTTCATAGATTTATAATAGGTTGTCGCTGGTAGAGCCCTACCTAACAACAACAACTTCATACAACTTTAAATTGTGTTTTGAGTGTGGTTTGAGTGTGTCCTTGGTGTGTCCATTTGAAATGAGATTTGTATTTAGGGTTCCATACCAATTTGGTAAAAATGGAACCCTTATGGTGAGACTTTCTCCGTCCGTCCGTCCGTCCGTCTGTCACACTCGATTATTTCAGTAACTATTCAAGCTATCGACCTGAAATTTAGAATAGTTATAGATAATAGTGACGCGACGTCATAGCAATCGTAAAAATTTGAAAATTGTTTTTATTTTTATTTAAAAAGGGGGGAAAACCGGGGCGCCGAAATTTCAAAATGAGATAACAATATTGAGTGGGGTATCATATTTTAGCGGTGCAATAGGGAAATTTCCCTCCAGGCAGGTGTTGTGCCTGGGGACCGCTTGTGATCCATGCGTGTGACGTCAGAAGTTGTATTTATAGAACGCTCGTCGAATGCTCCGTCAGCGTGTGCTATTGCGCGAGTTACGCCATCTGTCGTTAGCTATCGAAGACCGCTGTCGAAGACCGCTACAATCACTCCCCTCTGAGACTGTTGAGTCGTGTGTCGTTGTGGTGCATCTGGTGCGTGTCAACAGCGTGCAGCATCGTGGAGTGCGTCAGCGATACCGGGTTGACTTGGGTGGACTGCGTGCCGGCGAGGTGTGAGTGACCTTCGAACCGGGAGTCCGTTGATGATGCGGCGGAGCGCGATCAGTGAGTCGATCGGCGGTGAGACTTGTCGCGGCGACCAGTGAGTCGGTCGGCGAAGACTGGGAGTCTGATGCGAGGAATGAGGTTTGCGGTTGCTTCTTCGATATATTGTAGCGGTTGATGTGGTTCTTGCGGTTGCGGTTGTTGCAGTTGCGGTTTTGTTGTTTTTGTTGCGTGTTCTTCAGTTGATGTGCGTCCTCTGGTGGTGAATGGTCGAATCACGTCGGGGTCACCACTTTAGCGGTGCAGAGGGCAATAGGGAAATTTCCCTCCAGGCAGGTGTTGTGCCTGGGGACCGCTTGTGATCCATGCGTGTGACGTCAGAAGTTGTATTTATAGAACGCTCGTCGAATTTATTTATTTTTATGCTTGATAGTTTTTGATTTATTGGGCAAACTGTCGAAAAAAATACCGTTCCCCCCCTTATCTCCGAAGTTTACCATTCGAAAAATCTGAAATAAATATGATCAATAGAGGTTAACGTATATTTTACAGGAAAAATAAAATCAACCCTCAAACTATTATACTTTTTTTGCTAAAAACAATAATCCGCCGAAAACAAAGTTAGGTTTGCGGTTTGCCAACAAAAGTACCTATATGTAAATAATACTCGTAAAATCATGAACAAAAGTGATTCTTTTAATGTTTTACTTCTTTTATGGTATGGAACCCTCGGTGCGCGAGTCCGACTCGCACTTGGCCGGTTTTTTTGTATTGTGCGTGAAAAATTGTCTAGCGCGGCTCGGATATGTCAACTTAGACAGAGTATTTATTGCTGTACTTTCGAAGTCGGCGGCGGCCTCTTGGCCTTAGGTATATCTTTTTTGTATCATGACCAACGCATGACTGTATTCGTGGCATAAGTAATTATCTTTTCTCAATGATAACCTCCTCCTTTTTTGAAGTCGGTTAATACCAGAGGAATATGATACTCTATTAATATTACAAAGGCGAGAGTGTGTAACTTTGTATGTTTGTTACTCCTTCACGCCGCAACTACAGAACTTATTTGACTGAAAGGAATGGAGATGGAGTATAAAATATCAACACATACGTAGGCAACTTTTTAATCTCACTAAAATCCATCACTCCAGCGGGATTAGTGAAAACCCGAGAAATTCACGCGGGCGGAGCCAGGAGCGTCCACTAGTATTATCATAAATATATGAAGAAGAAGTCGACCCTTTAAAATATGTATAAAAGCCCTTCCCAGCATGCTCATAAGTTGATACTTTGAAAATCCGCCATTGTACTCAATGCTTAGCTTGTTTGAATGGAACGCAATTTCCAACGACAAATTATTTATCGCCTACGACTCGCAGTTCAGAAAACAAAGTTTAAATTTGAATTTTATGAACTTTGCCTTCACCAGTCGAAAGTAAAAAAAACTAATGTTTCGACAAAGTTTGCATTTTGTCTATTGTGCGGTTGAGCTAAATTTAATGCCCAAGTCTGTGTATTTTAAAGAGTTTTTAAAAATTTTCCTTATATAAGTAAAGGGAGGGTATCGTTACCTCGACGGATGCATTTTGAGAAATCGGATATTAACCCTAATTTTTTTAGGAAATTTTGGAAGAATTTCCCAGATTTAAAGTCCGTAAAAGTTTGTGTGTAAATATGTTTGTTACTCGTCTTACACGCTGCAACTACTAAAGCGATTTGGCTGAGAGAAATGGAGCCATTTCCATGCATAATTTTGAAGCATATGGCAATTTAAGTCTAATTTCTATGACGACACGTTTGAATGTCCATTGGTTAAAACTTAAAACTTGAAATTCCTTGCCATGCCGTCCCCAGTAAGCGGCAGCCATTATATAATTTTAATCTGTGACAAAAACCGTAAGCTTTATCGCTTATTGCCAAACTTCCCTTGGCTACGAGGTACTACGAATAAGTTGTATTACCTATAACCGCTTTGAGTTTCAATCGCTCCCGTGAATACAACGTACCTAAATGGAAATTCACGAACATAACATTTTCAGCGATATAAACGTGGATCGTAAATGTATGCGATGGCGCGCGGCCAACCAAACAATAGGTACGTTGACAAATATCTTATGCAATAACGCTACTTAACATTTGACGTACCTAGTTACCGCACAGTCAATTCAGAAATGGAGCCATCTCCATGCATAATTTTGAAGCATATAATAGCAATTTAAGTCTAATTTCTATGACGACATGTTTGAATGTCCATTGGTAAAAACTTGAAATTCCTTGCCATGCCGTCCCCAGTAAGCGGCAGCCATTATATAATTTTAATCTGTGACAAAAACCGTAAGCTTTATCGCTTATTGCCAAACTTCCCTTGGCTACACACACAATATCTAACTCATTAACCGACTTCAAAAAAAGGAGGAGGTTCTCAATTCGTCGGAATCTTTTTTTATTTTGCTTAGCATGATTGACTTTCAGAGTCAATCGAACACAGAAGATTGGATTGACCAATCAGACACACTGAGGGTACAGTAAGTTGGATCGACCGATCGGACACAGAGGTTATATTCAGTTGGATCGACCAATCAGACACAGAGAGTATATTCAGTTGGATCGACCTATCAGACACAGGTATAATTTGAACAGTGATTGTTAGTGGTCTTGATTACGTTTTTATAATGTGATCCCGAAAGCAGTTTTTGACTTACCTTTGAATAGGTTCAAACAATCTGTCAAAAACATCTTAAAAGTTTGGCTCACTGTACATTAAGTGAATTTTTAAACGATAAATAAACTCTAAAGTATGTATGCCTGTCTGTCTCGATGACTGTCCCTATCCGTCAAGCCCCTGGTGGATCTCTAAGGATACATATAGATCAGTATGGAATTTACTGATTTAGCGGATGGCAACGCCATATGAGCTGCAGGTATTTCCTGGACCACTTGCGCAGTCTCAATGTTACAGTTAAATGTACGATATTAGGAAAATGTAGATTAAACTGGAGTAAGGCCGCTGCGCACGTGAGGCGCCAGCAAATGGTCACATTACGGAGGTAGTTAAATGACTTTTAACAGTGAATTCAAGCGGCCATATATTACGGAATAACTTCCAGCCAAATAGAGTTAAACTCGCGCTTGGCGCCCCGCCAAGCACCGGAGGCTGGGTTTGCTTTTATTAACCGACTTCAAAAAAAAGGAGGAGGTTCTCAATTTGTCGGAATCTTTACTTTGTGCCACCTGAAACAGAGGCTAAATATCCTCGTATAGATCGTCTTATCTCAAAATGAACACCCCAATACCTGTTTTTGCTTACACGCAACGCAAGGTTTTTGCATTTTGTTATTGCTTATCATCAAAGTTTTAAACTGCATCGAAAAAAAGGTACAGGCTATTTACTTAAAAAATTACATATTGTACTATGCTTACACGCAACGCAAGGTTTTTGCATTCTGTTATTGCTTATCATCAATGTTTTAAACTGCATCGAAAAAAAAAGGTACAGGCTATTAACTTCAAAAAATTACATATTGTACCTATTAGTTGTCTATTGCCCATCGTATGTCTATGTAACTAAGCTGGATTAGCCGTTTTCACGGACAAGCGATATGTTATGCAATATTTCCAATAAAACAGTGTTAACCTTCTACCGTCGCTGGCGAGCGGCCAAGTGTGATTGGGATATGGGCTGGCATATTATTATCAGATATACGACTTTGTTGTTGCCGCTAAGTGATACGAATTAGTGCTTAGCTCAGAAATACTGGGAGACCACAAAATTTTCATATCCATTTCGATTAGGAGTAAGCGTTTTTTTGTGTTTTATGTTTTGTTTTTGCCTGAATCGTCATTATTCCTTACCCAGTTTCCAGTTATCATAATAAGAAACATAAATACAAATCATAATATCTATTTACTTAGCTTAGAACACCGACACAACGTTGCCCTGTTAAGTGTTTTTTTTTACAGGATATAGTCTGGAGAGTGCGCTCAGGAACTCCACAATCTTGTATTTCGTAGTTTTAATAAATATCAGTTTCAGAGTGTAACGAAACGCATCCATAGTCATAGATAGTCTAATCAGTCATTTTCAGACAATAGACTTTATATTTAGTATTTAGCCACATTGACCCTATTAGATACCGCCTGCACCTTTCTACCACAGAACCGCAAGACGCCGAGAGAAGTGGCATCCTTATGTGGTTGACGTCCAGCGAACTCGAAACATTTTTCTCTACGTTTCTGACCGTGTGTACCACTAAGGTGTGGAACAACCTTACAGCTTCTATGTTTCCAGCCAAATATAATGTGGGTACCTTCAAGAGAAGAGTAAACAGGCATTTTCTAGGCAAGCGCGCTCCAGAGTAATTTGATGCTAGATGGTCTTATAATAGAGCTGGAAGATGGCTACAGGAACTCAATAATTAAACGACATTGCTAACCGCATCGAGTTTGAGCTCCTTTGATTCGTTTTGTCTCTTGATGAATGCCTATCAGTGCTATATACTTAGTGGGTGTGGTGCTGAGAAGAATGAGGATTAAACGTAAATATTTTTAAATCTAAAATATTTGTTAAATGATACGTTCAAAGTTGTTTTATGTTTAAGTATAGCTAGGAAATACCACGCATACCCTGCGTCATAGGAAAGAAGGGGTTAGCAACGAATCGGTTATATCGGGCTTGCCACCCACTAAAAGTTAAAACTGCTTGTTACTAGTTACTACAATGGGCAAGCTGGCGGGAGTACGGGATTCACTATAGTATTTACCGCGCTTTCACTAGATTTCGATAAGCCTGGCTTAAAACTTTAAACCCTACATTTTTGCATTTAATTGATAATACTTCTTTCACAATTCACACCCTTTTCACACAACAGGAGCTTTTCGGAACTTATCATTTAACGTTTGGGAATATTAATGTACCTATTTCAGACAGATTATGCGGGAATAGCCGCAGGCGTTACTGGCTTATGTAATAAAACGGCTTTGGCTTCGAATTCCCGATGGCGAACGGAATTACCAAACTTGGCGCCTGTTTTGGCAACAGAACAATTGCCGCGGTCCAAATATTCGGGAATTCTAGATATTTGGGCCTCGGGGGTCGCTTTTTTGCTGAAGGGTACTTACCTAACTAAATGGGTAAAGTCACTAATGTTGTAATTTGATTTTTAGGGTGCCGTACGTCAAAAGAAAAATGGAACCTAAGGGTTTCTTTAAACAAAGAAATCTTATAAGTAAGATCACATTGCTTAAAGAAAAATCTGAAATAAATATGATTAATAGGAATTGATGTTTATTTTACGGGAAAAATTAAATCAATTCTGTATCTATTATAATTTCTTTGGTAAGTATTAGCAATTAATCTCAAAAACCAAAGTTGAGTTTGCGGTTCGGTAAAAAAACTGATTTTTATGGTTTTACTTTTCCTAATATAGTACGGAACCCTCGGTGCGCGAGTCCGACTCGCACTTGGCCGATTTTATTTTTCTTCATCTCGCAATACTAAGAAGGCAGGTCATCTGAATGCACCATAGAGGTTGACTAAAATATTTGAACTGGGCATTTTCTTGTGCTAACTGCTACAGCAAAATAAAGGTAGCTTTTTCGTATACCGTATATAAAACCATGGCATTGGCATTTAGCCAGCACGAACTTTCCAATTCGACTCGGTGGATGTTACAATTATTACCAGTTTACGACCTCTTCCTATGGCTTGGTAAACATTTTTGTTAATTCAGCAACAGCCTTGCTTTCGTGTATGATTAACATGACCATACGTCCCGCTTTTCGCGGGACTTTCCCGCTTTCAGGCTGTCTGTCCTGCTGTCCTATGGCTTGGTAAACATTTTGTATGAATTTCAGCTACAGCCTTGCTTTCATATGGTATGTTAACGTAACCATACGTCCTGTGTGTATTATTAGTGTCTCACTTTGTATCTCGTTTCCTTTGTAAGTAGCTATATATTATCCGAACTTTTATATCGCGCCACCAACCGTTTGCATTATTCGTAGTAGTTCGCAATAACAGGAACAAATGTCGCGAATGCTGCGAAAAGAGTGAGAGAAGCAGTACTATAACAAATTTATTACATTCTCAGTGAGGAACTGACGACACGATGTAGCGACCTACGAGTAGGTACAATATATGTTTGAACATATTGTGTACTTTTCTGGAGTTTACTCTGTAGGAAGCGATTGTCATTAAACACATAATGAACCATTTAGTTAGTATTAAATAAAAAATAAAAAAGTCCACCATCTCTGATAGCAGTATTATAGTAATACTAGCTGTTGCCCGCGGCTCCGCCCGCGTGTATATAATATATAAAGTTTCATTAACACATAGTTGAATGATCAAAAGGACGATTTTATTTCGATACATTGGTAGAAGTCGTGGTCACGTCGTGACCACGACCTGTGCCACTGGATCGAAATATCGACACAATCGTCCTGTTGGTTGTGTTGTAAAGTAGCCGTGGAAATTCATATTTTTGTCTTTGTCACTCTCACGAATACGTTGATGGGTGCGACATGCAGCGTCGCGGTAGAATATAACAGAAAAACGACCTTTTACCTAATTTCTCTAAAACTAAGCTAGCTACTAAAAATCTGATTCTCAACGTTTTTAGATATTATTATTACCGACACATTAAAACCAAAATCACAATAACATCCATTATAGTTTCGGAAAAAAAGAAGAAAAACTGAGATTTTGGAGCAACTTTTGGGAGAACTTTCTATCGAGAAAATTTTATGTAATCGTGTTTCTGTTTCTCAACGATTTTAGATTAAAGACCCAAAATACATGACGTATAAATTTAAAAGTAATTGTCTTTATAGTTTTTAAACTAAACTTCACTAAAGATCGCTTAAATACGGCTTCTACGCCGTTAAACGAACGATACATCACTACGTCCAAAGACAGTCACGACACATATTAGGAATTTCAATGAAGTACCTACACGGTTTTGATTAAAAACTATTATTATGCGGTATTGATTAATGTAATCAGCTTTAAAAGCAACCCGTGCTGGATAAATACGAAGCCATAGCAACGACAAATGCGTTAATCTCATAAATGCCTGCTCGGTATAACTATTAACTGTTCGCTGTAGCCCGTGTTCGGATTTAAAATGTCTGACTTAGTAAGTGCAAACTGCAAAGTGACAGCCAACAGATTACAGATATAAGATCAATCTAATGTACGAAAATCATCGATATGAACATGGAAATGAGCCCTACTAATATACATAATCTAAGAGTCGGCTTGGCTTACCACTGACGTCGTTGGTGTCAAAACAAACATATTGACACCAGTAAACTGGCGACATTTTTCCGCGCTGTCCGTTGGTCCTGTGTATAGGTATGTCACTTGGTATACGATAAGTTTATCAATTTCTCCTCCTTAAAAATTTTAAAACAATTTACATTTTCTCTTTAAACCGCCAAGTAAACTAAGTAAGAGCTATAAAACAGAGTAAGCACTTAGTTGGTAATAAAAAGACACGGTGGGTAAGCAAGACAAATAACATTTGTTTCCTGTAACCTACTCCTACCTCGTTCCCGCCAGTTGGACGGGAATCGGGACGCGGAACGATTTTCATCTAAATTACCATTTAACTTATAGCGAATTGTAATGTTAACAATGTGAAATAATAAATATACATAACCTTTTCTACAAAACAAAAGACTTGAACTTTTTTTATTATTATTTATTTGTCTCCTTTAGGTATTACTTATTTATTTATTGACGTATTTAATCCAGTTATTGGATAGATATAAGGCACTCATAAGTCATAAAACCACAATGTTGGACCGACTTCTGGAGATCTACTGCATGGTCCGAAATATTTCAACCTAAGTACCTAAAAAATACAATCTCCGCAAAAACCCTTCGGCGCGCCGCGTTCGGAATTGCCAAAAACCAATATCGCACTTTACAAAATTCAGATTTTGCCAATAGTCGCGCTGGGATAAATTAACGAGTATAACCCGGTTACAATATCTGTGGACCTGGCTCGATGACGTCACGTCGTCTCAGCGCTCTGATATGGAGCGCAAAACTTGATTGACAAGTCGGGGCGAGCGCGGGGAGGTGAAAGGAGAACGGGAAGGGGGTACGCATTCCAGCGAGGTCCACAGATATTGTAACCGAGTTGTAGGTATAGGAAACTGTTAATATAGGTGAATTTGGCATTTGAATTTAGGCAAGAAAGACCAAAAATGACAATTAAACCTATTCTTCCTAATATCAAAATACCACTAGGTCTAAAATATCTTTCTCGTACACATTTTCTTGCCTAAATACTTCCTACTCCATAAAAATGTACTTAGTAAAAAAGTCAACTTCCTCTTTATAGTAAGAAAATCTCAGTTCAGGCATACTTTTATGTATTCCGTGGTTCAGGGTGCATTGGAAGTTGGAACCCTCGTATACTTTTTTTAGGTAGCGAAATAGTTATCACTTCTTACTCGTACATCTAATGTTTTACTGATATTTATAAGTATCTGTCAGATAGGCCTATGTGAAATAACAAGCTTTTAGATATTAGGTAGTAGGTACAATGTAAAGAGTAGTAAGGTATATTTTATTAAATCATTGGTAAAATAAATACAAATGATTATTATTATTAACGGGCACTACATTAAGATACAGTTGAATTAATTGATTTTAAATTACTCAGAGCGTTTACTATAATGTTTTAATTTGGGTGCAAACAAACATTCTACGTAGATTTCACTCAACACAGTCGTACATCTGATAATAATATTAGTAGCGACGTTTCAATAGCTAGATTAAAAATAACCTACTTAGTTGAAATTCAGTGTTTTATATTAAAAGTATTTTTGCATTAAATATGAAGCAGTGCATCATATTAATAAGTGTGCTCTTAGCCACACTTGTTTTCGTATCTTGTGTGGATGTTACTGTAAACAGAGGAAGAACAAAGAGATCCCCAACAATGTACGATTATGATATACGTGATGACAGCGATTCAGCAACTGACGAAGATCCACAGTATACAAGAGATTTAGTACATTTTGACACTAAAGATGGTGAAGATGTAAGTGATCTATATGATTTACGAGATCCAGGCGATTTGCGAGATCCGAACGATGTAAATCTGCTTGATTTGGTTCGCGCACATGGAGAAGATTTGCACAATTTATTTGAGTATGGTCATGATCTATTTCACGCTCACTTAAAGGAATTCCACAATATAGGGTACACGCTTCTAAAAGAAATATTAGACAGCTTCGGAACGAAAAGAAAAGACAAAATGCCTGTTCCATTGTCAGCGTTTGAGGGCAACATGTGTCCTACGGGATGGGCTAGATTATTTAACACTGATAGTTGTGTTGAATTAGATTAAGGGTTAGTGTTATGCCACAAAGTTACAGACCACAAACTTAATAAACGCTGAGTGGCTACCATTTTGGGACCACATCAACATTTTATTCTTTTATTTCTTTCTACTTTTATTGTTGTTTTTTTTTTGCATGTTTTTAAATTTATATAGTCCCAAATAAACTTGACTTTTACCTTTCTTCTCTTTTTTTCCTTGTATTAGTAACATAGTATTATTGGAGGAGATTTATTTAGTAAATAAAAGTTCTTCTGCAATTATTGCTGATAATTATTCTATCAGCAATATAAATGCAGCAGAACTCTATGTTTAAGTTGGTAGCAATTATAATTTTATAAATGTCTTATAACATCATAATAACGCGTTCGAAATTTGGGCACACGTTTTAAGAAGTAAGTACACATCAGTATTTTTACTGACAACAAATTAGCCTAAAGATGGCTTGCATAAGAAATACTTTAGTTATTTTTACTATAATATTTTATCAGATTGTAGAGATACCTGCATAATAAAACCTCTGACCGCATAGAGATACCTGAACTGTGGAGGCGCCCTCTTCATTCATTCTAGCCTAGCCTTCGTGACATGCGGAGCCATGATGAGCGCCAAGATTTGCTGTCAAATTTCCGTGTACTGAGTTACTATCCTACGCGACGACGCCATCTTATGCGCCACTTTAGAGATTAAAAACAGTCACTCTTATTTTGTAGACGGGGCCTGTCCTTATTGTTTCCTAGGTCTGTGTGTGACGGTGGGTTGAAGAAACAAAGAGGTAAATCTAATACTTACTTCTGGACTGATGTCCGTGAAGTTGGCACTCGACACAAATTCTCGCAGGAAGCCATCCAGCTCGGTACCCTCTATGTAGCCGTTACCTACAAAAAGAAGATAGTACTATAACAGCACATTACAGTATAATGTAATTAAAAGGGCAAGGTAGTCATCTCTCGTTCAAAGTTCGCTCCATTCGTAATATGGGCCTTTGAGTTGGTGAAACCGTAGTTTCCCAATAGATGGCTCCGCGGTCGCCCTATGACTGAAAAAACAATGTGTATCGAAATTATCGTGCCAACAGTATTCGCTACCATAGCTCAGTTGGAAGAGCATCCACTCGCGACAGGTGGTGGTCACGGGTTCGAATCCCGTTGGCAGCGTTAATTTTGATACACTTTTCATTTATAAAATTATACCTAGTGTGTGAAGCACTATAACAATAAAGTAAATTGTAAAAAGCAAGTGTTATAATTATATGTAAATATTCAAATCCACGAAGACGCGCCCACTCTGTCAAAATCGCTTATCTATACTTATAATAAAACTGTAAAGGGTCGAATTCTGTACATTGAAGATATTTGGAAAATTTTTGTTGGAGGACACTATTTAGTCGATACTGAAGCCAAAACTGTAATTTTTTTAATTTTTGTCTGTCTGTCTGTCTGTCTGTCTGTCTGTCTGTCTGTCTGTCTGTTTCACGACCGCGCATCACGGCTAATCCGCTGGATGGATTTAAATGAAACTTGACATGGTTATAGCTCATACCCCGAGGTAGGACATAGGATACTTTTTGTCCCGAAATTCATCATGGTTTCCCTGGAAGACGGCATCAAAGTCAAAATGTGTATTTACTTATAATTCATTAACGTGTTGTCCGATTTCATTCATTATTTTTTTGTTAGAAAGATGGTACTTCATAGATCTTCCTAGAAATATTTGAGGGTTATCAGTTTTATAGTTCAGAAATAACAAACCCACAAACCCTCAGTATCAAAAAACTTGAACCACGGAATATATAAAGAATCTTAGAATGTACGGCTCAACTTAAGCTGGCTGGAAGTTCAACCATATGAAATAAACAGAACACATATATTGAGACTGTAAGTAAATTAGCAATACTTATTTAAAAAAAAAAAAGAAAAAATCTGACAGTGACTAGCATTGAGACAACTGTGTCAGAAAAATATTTTAAAGATTTAAAAACACATATTGAGATCGTTTTCAATTTAATTCATCTTATTGGAAGCCAGCACATACCCATTAAGGCTTGGATTTTTTCTGCGGTTCCAGTTTCATCATTTGCTCTTATGCTAAGTAAGGTACCCAGTATTTCACATAAAAAGATGATCACAGTTACAGGCCCCAATAATATAAACGTGGAATTGTTCAAGGACTTGGAGATCTTATATTATATACAAAGGATGTACTTGAATCCTGAGGCAGAGCATCGGGGTCATCATCATCAGGTCGCGTCCGCGTTGGTGCAAATGCATGACCCATTAATCACAAAACTAGGCATCTTAAGAGTCTTAACACGTTGCTGTGGCTACGGTTTTTTTTAAACTTACCCTGGTGTGCTACTATTACCCCGCAATAAACTTCCTTACGGCGCGGCACGGGGTCAAATCTTGCTTCGTAAGACTTAAGTACTACCGAAATTTTGTTAAATAATAATTAATTATCATGTAATGTTCTGTTGCCTGACTTTATTAAGATGGCACTGTTAAGACATGAATAGATTAAAGATTAGATAAAAGTCACTTCTGTCGACATTCCCGGAGTGCCGCGTCTTTTTTTATCATCCGCAATATGGAAATAGTAAAATAATGGTTCACAAATATTTTTAACTCTTAGGTCTTATCAATCCTAACAGACTGACCGTCATAGATCTTTTTAAACCGACTTCAAAAAAAGGAGGAGGTTCTCAATTTGTCGGAATCTTTATTTTTATACGTAAAGAAATATGTAGCCATTGCAAATTCTGATATTTTGGATTGTATTGAGATGAAGCAAAGATTTTTAAAAGACTCTTACATGTTGGGCTGGGGAATATTGTTAGTAGATTATTTTATCCCAGTGGTACCTACCCGGCCGACCTCTGAAAGAAGAGTTCTACCACCAGTACAACTTTTCACATGATTTAATGATTTTTGACATATTTCGTGGTTTCAGAATAAAAGTCACAATGAAAAGGACGATTATAACAGTCGATATTTCGATACATTGGTACAAGTCGTGGTCACGTAGTGACCACGACCTGTGCCACTGGGTCGAAATATTGACTGTTAAAATCGTCCGTTTGATCTTTCAACTACGTATTAATTAAACTTTATATTATTATTAAGAAAAGGAGTTTTCAAAATCACCACAAGATAACCCGTGTGAAGTAATAACAGGTTTCTCTACATCTACAACATCACACCAGAATCCCGCGAAAATCAAGGAATTCCACGGTTTATGTAAAAAATCGTAATTCACGCGGGCGGAGCCGCGGGCAACAGCTAGTGTTTCATAATTTCATTCGATTCGTATGGAGTTTGATAGAGTGGGTCGTACGCGTCATCGCGGATTTAAATTATATCTATAAAGCAGTGATAGCCAATTGATTCAGATCTTTGCCTCGCGTCAAGTGACATGAGAAGAATTGACAAAAGGCTTTAGAAGTTCTAACTAGAAACCACTAAAATAAGTCTAAACACTTACTTGTAAGGTAAATAAAAAATAGAAAAATGTTAGTCACATTTGACCAAGATGTGGGGCAGGGGTGTCACCGATAAAAGGTCGTTAGTGTCATTATAAATCCGGCGCTCTATTATGCCTTCAAAGTGGCAGGAAACCCTCTTTTTATGGTAACGACGCACGATTACCTTAATTAAAACTTCGCCTGTCCGTTAAAGTTTCCTCCTTATTTATTACTTGCAGGAAGGAGGCATTTTTTCGTAATTCCGTTCTAAGAACTTTCTTAAAGTTCTACTAATCCTTATTAGGGCTGTCTTATTTACAGGTCGCGCAGGGTAAAAGTAAAAGGGGTATGCGCAGTATTCAATTCTTAGGTATAAACGGAGGGGTGAGGGGTGAGTGAGTTTGCGGGGCGGGTGCGCCTGAGCGGCGCCACGTCATTGGTTAGTCAGTCGCTCTTCACTTCCCGCGCTCTTTACTTGCTTTGTACTTGCCATTGCCCGCAACTTGTTTGTGTATCAAGTATAGGTGCATTTTCAAAACGTCGCTGAATATTTTTAACCGACTTTATTATTCTTAAATCTTAGCTACAATAGCGGGATAAAATTCAGAAAATTGATGATAACAAAGACGTGGTATTCCACGTCTAAAAACACCATACAGAGGTGTCGGTTATGTTATAGTAACGATTCAATGGTTTTTACCAAATATGCCCAACGTACTTAAAGAAGGTTACATTAATACATAACAGGTTACATTTAACATAACGCTATTCAATTTAAAATCTGGAGATAAAGTTATATGTTGCAGTTTATTATTATTATTATTTATCATCTACATACAAAATGAAAATAATTCACTCGATAGCTAATGGATCTAAAAAAAGTTATGATTATTGGCTGTGTTGTCAAAAATCAATACTTTTTTTAATGCAAACTTGAAATAAAAAAAAATGCTCCATTTGAAAACACGCCAAAGTTCAAACCACCACTAATTGTTACGTCTACCGATTTTCCGATTTTGGCAACCCTAAATCGGGGTGACCTCAATTAAGCCAAACGGTCCGTATTTGAACAACATTAAGAGCTTTTCTTATTCAGTTGGAATTTGGATGAGCATAAAAAAATTAAATCACTCTTCCTAGCTTGCCAATTGCCCAAAATTGTTAAGAATAACTTTGTTAAGAATAATGTGTGACATCCTTTTTGTTACTGAAAAAAATTGCGTTTGAAAACTGCATAATAGATATACTCAATAACTCTATGCTTACAAGAAGTAAAAGTTGTGCATCTATTGCAACTAAAATAATTACTCAAGTGCGAGTCGGGCTTGCGCACTTAGGGTTCCGTACCATCAAGATCAAGAGCAAACCAAACAAAACACCTCAAATTAATAAAAACCGGCCAAGTGCGAGTCAGACTCGCGCACCGAGGGTTCAATACTATCAATGAAGTAAAATGTAAGAATAACTTTTGTCCCTTGAATTTACGAGTATAATTTAAATTTTAGGTACTTTTGTTGGTGAACCGCAAACCTAACTTTGTTTTTAGAGGTTTATTGTTAATATCACAAAAAGTATATTAGTTAGCGAGTTGATTTTATTTTTCCTGTAAAATATACGTTACCTTCTATTGGTCATAATTATTTCAGATTTTTCGATTGGTAAACTTGAGATAAGGGGAGGGGATAAGGGGGGGGGTCGACAGTTTTCTCAATAAATCAAAAACTATCAGGCATAAAAATAAATAAAAATTGGTTTAAGAATACACAAGTAACGTCCTTTCATATGATACCGCACTCAATATTGTTATCTCAACAATTGTTATTCCATACATCCACATTCCACAGCCAGTGCCACAAAATCAACCAAGATTTGAATTTAACTTCTTTTCGAACGCTAGTTAAAATAAGGCAATTTCACCTACCGTATCGTGAACCGGGTCATGAATTAAGATTTAAGGAGATTTTACGTTGCCTTTTTCTTAATACGTTTATCAGATTGGATCTCAGGGATATATGTCCCACTTCTGACCCATTTGGGCCTAATGGTTGCGATATATCAGTCAGAAATCCTTCTATAATGGTATTGGAGATTCAGAGGATTTGCAATAAATCTAATCCTATTAAACCCATTTTCTCTATGCGTGTATGTTTATTACTCTTGAAAACGTTTGACCGTTTTGGTTGAATTTTGGAATAGCTGGTATATATAATTGCTATAGACAATTTCTGTTAATGTAGCCAAAATATCAAACCGGGGTATTATAGCTGTCTAAAGTGCACAGCTAAATAAGTTACATCCAAACATACAAGCTGACAAATTAAGAATTAATACGATGTCAAAATAATTATCTTCCAAAAGTAAAGTATGATTTTTTGCATTATTAACGTTTTTATGAATGGAAAGGTGGAAATAACCATTTAAGTTTTTGAGAAAAGAACATCTTTATCACTTAGGGATGCTTCCCACGCTTTATTTTGTAGACTGGGCCCTTTCACGCCTACGCAACCTATTAATGCTTACTCTGTGGGTAAAGCTATGTTCTTACTGGCGAATGTTTATCATTAAAACGAGGATTCTGAAATATTATCAGGAAGTAATTGCAAAGTGTCTGGAATAACTGCCCGCTGAGCCAAGTGACTGACTGAAATGTACGACGCGCGACGCCATATTTGAGAAATTTTGGCTTCAACATACGTCACATCTTTTCCGTCCTCTTAGCGTAGCGTACCTATTTCGTCATTGAAAATAATGAATTGACAGTACAGTTAAAAAAAAGTTTTTTAGACTGTTGAATGGGAGAGAGTTTTAAAAAATAGCTTCCAGCAATGTTCCAAAAAGTTTATCTCTGTAAAACGCAGCTTCACCTTGGCTGCTGGGCGAGATAAATTTATAATGCCTTCTTTTTGTGTTTCAAACGCTTTTAGAGTTTCTTCGCACGTCCCTGGGGCTACTTTTTCACTTTGAACAAAAGTTTTAGGTTGTTACTTTAATTGACTTATCTGAAGGCTGCAGAGTAGCAGAGTGTAGGCATCGAAGATAAAGGAAAGCGCACAAAAAGTTGCGAGAAACGCCAATTGTTTCAACAGCTATTTGACTTATCTATTCTACTTCTACGATGGCTTTTACGCTTTAAAAACAAAATGCATTAAACTTATGACAATGACAGTTGTCGCCGATAATAATTCATGTGATGAATTTTTGGATATGCCGTTTCCATGCAATTTTTGAATTTCATTCCAAAAGCATACCATATAAATAAAATAAGTAAGTCATATCTTTTGAAGAGTGCGTCCGGGTGTGTATAACCTCATAGCCCAATTATCTGCCGGGAAGAGCGCATAATATCATCATCACATCAGCCTGCGGACGTCCACTGTCGGACATAGGCCTTTCCAGGCGAGCGCCACCACACCTTGTCCTCAGCCTTCTTCATCCATGTCGTCATGTCGTCAGTCCAGCGAGTTGGAGGGCGCATAAAGTCACAAACTATGGAACTGGCTATTAAGCTAAATCAGCAGCAGTGTTCCCTCAAAACTATAACATGGGGATATTCAAGGGACGGATGAACAAACTCCTTAAGAGTCAACTCCGCATTTGCAGTTTCTCTGGTGCTACAAAAGCACAAGGGCCGCGGTGCCTGCCGCCATTTCTTAGCAGACAGTAAAAAACAAAAATAAAGAAAAATGTACTAAGATTATGTGCCTAGAAGCACGGGTGTTTTAAAGTTGATTAAAATTAATAATTTAGCACTTTATATCCCTGTAAGTTTTTTGTATTACCGCACAAAAAGCTTGCTTTTGTTCATGCATTCATTTCATTTAATATTCATGAAAACACTAACACAAGGCATGTATAATGTAGGAACCCGTATAAATGAAATGAAGACATCTTAAAAATTCCCATTAAAATAATGGACAGGCTCCTTCATAAAGCCTAGCGCACATGACTTAATCCATTCAAGAATGTATATTTTTCACGTAAATTTTCGTCTACAGTGGGACGGCTAAGTTCTAAGTTCAGAATATCAATAAATGATAACAGAATCGAGCTTAGTTAAAAAATAGCTTACGACCTACTCTCAGACCTACTGAACATACACAGAAAATTTCATAAAAATCGATCGAGCCGTTTTGAAGGAATTTGGTAGCAAAAATTGGCGAGAGAATTTTATACATAGAGAAAGATTTAGATTCTATTAGAAGATTTTTCAAAACTGGGCTTAGGTTGTGGCATTGTTTTAGGATTTAAAAAATCAAATAGGTAATAATATTTCAGTATATTTTATTAAGCACCCAGTGGCCAGTGAGGTAACTGCAAGCATTTCCACTCCAATTAAAGTCGCCTCTTAATGCCGCTTGACTTCGGCTGACTAACATAATTTGATTCAAAATTACTGTCCTACTTGTCGAGAGGTTAAAAGCTTTCATTTGCTACCGAAAGAACGTTTTGTCGCATAATATTAATAACGTGAATTAATTTAGAGATGTGCCGAGTAATTATTAGGTTTGTATTCGGTACTCGGCTTAATTACCAATCTGTCACCAGGCTAATAATAATATCCAAGTTTTTGGATATTATTATTTTACCAACGTATTAAAATATGGAAACAACCAATAGATAAAAATAGTCAAGATAGGCCTATCCGAACATTTTACGTAAACGTTCTTCATACAAGAAAATGTAGCGCCATCTGTCGAAACTCCTGCGAAATACGTGTTTTTTTTTTATTTTTTTTTTTTATCTATGTGTCTGTGGCCACCTTGCCTGCAATATTATGATTAATTTAAAAGAAAAAGAAATAGGTCTTTACCTATCTGCCTATACTGACTACTGACGTGAGGGTGCAAAATAGTCATTCTTGCTCCCTTAAACTGGCGACATTTTTTCGCGCTGTTCGCCCTGTCTTTAGTATACAAGTCTGTGTAACAACCACATAATATTTTGAATTATTTTTGCAGAAGTTACCAGTCTAGGTTGGTATGGTATCATGTAATTACACCATGCGAATACAAAAATAGCGAATATAAATAATATTTTAGCCTCCGTCTTAGTTAATAAACCCAGTGGGGTTTATTAACAAAGAAAACTAAGAAGACTTTAGTGGGTGTCAAATATCAGATTGCGATATTAGTCTACTAATTGGGACCTTGTGATTTCTGAGTCAAGTGGTCGACCGATAGCGGCATGTGCTGTCAGCGGTATCGAAACGACACGCGACGCCATATTTGACAAATTTTTGGCTTCAACATACGTCACATCTTTTTCGTCCTCTTAGCGTAGCGTAGGTATTTTGTAATTGTCAGGGTCACACATTAAAAAATAGTTAAATATAATATTCTTCATTTTTCTGTGGTCAAGATCTCCTAATCTCCCTGTCAGTCCGCGTGAAACAACGTCAAATTGGCCATAGGTTGTTCTATTGATTTTGTTTACCGTTCGAGCCGGCTATTTCCGTCACGGACAAGGCCCGGCTAAGTTATTTACCGGGGCTCAATTCGGGTTGACAGCTAATAGGCGGCGCTGTATTTATTGACTTTAAATAATTGATGACTTTTAGTAAGTGTAAACTAACTTTTGCTAAGTAAATTTTAAGTACTTATAAGTCTCGTTTTTAAACATGCTTGCATGAACTGCAAGACATCGTAAAGGCTTACATCTCTACACAAAGACACGTACGTACGTATATATGTACATCATAGGCTTAAGGCATTGAGTTTTGCGAGCATAACGTTTATGCATGTACATATTTTAATAAAAACATTGCTCAAAAATGCGCATTTACATAATATTGGTTCCCGATAGTGCAAATCTGGGAAACAGCAAAAATAATCTTTAAACTGTATCATTACTTTCCATGAGGTAACAGGAGATAAGTGATAACAGCGCTAGCGTAGGTATGTAGCTAAATAAGTTTTGTGTTGAATATCAACGGACAGCCTGGGCATTTGAATAAAATTCAATTCATTGAAAGCGTATACAAATGGGAATTCAGAGGGAAATCTCAAAACCACTGAACGCACACAACGGCCTCGATTGTTTGTGAATGAGCACTGAAACCTCTTCCGGTGCCCTAGTGATGTCGCACTATCGATAACTATCCAATTATAATATAAAGTAATTTTAAAAAAAGAATCATAGTCTGCTTGGTACTGACATCGGCTGCCACTTAAAATGGAAAACACACATTCAAAAAATAAAAACAAAATTATCGCTATTCACATATGCGTTAAGAGAATTAAAAAATCCACCGACACGGAAGCGGAACTGTTAGCCTATTTCGCGTATGCAAATGCTTGGCTGAGTTACGGAGTCATATTGTGGGGCAATAGAACATCAACTTTTCGTGCTACAAAAAAAATGCGTAAGGATTATCTTTAATCTAAAAATTAGGCAAAGTTGCGCACCACACTTCAAAACATCTAAAATCCTAACCCTGCCAAGCATAAACATACTAGAATCATGTAAATTTGTAAGGAAGTATCCGGAATTTTTTAAAAAACTCCAGGAAATGCCACAACCAGATAAATTACGGCGTGCGCGAAAGTATAATTTAGTTTATCCCAAAACTAATTTCAATATCCACAGCACCGGTCCCAACCCGGTGTTTGCCACTTCTTTGCGACAAAACTGCTGAACTGATTTAGCTGTTTGGAATAGATTTATGGAATCCACCCACAGAATCCACCACTTTCTCTCGAGATTTTGAATCAACAACTCTACGAGGCTAAAACGGTCCAGTGAATATTTTTAAATTTTTTGATATTAAATCTCCGAAAAACCTCATCATATTTTCACGAAATAATTGGATTCAATTTGATGGCAAATCCTTTCAAAGGCTAGAATCATCGGATTGGAAGAATTCAAAAACGTATGGATGGACCTTTAAAATGTTAACAACATAGCGGCAACATAATTTTTACCCTCCTCTTTTTTCTCTTCTGGTTCAAATACAGATACAGTAAATTCATTATTTTCACAAATAAAAACTAAGTAAAAAGTACAAAGATGGAAGTAAAAGAATTATACGAAAAATGTTAACGTTTTCGATTTAAAAACGACGGCACAACTCTAAATTTTTCATCTTTCCGTTTTGTTGAGTCGGTTGTATTCTGTTTGCAAAGAATACATTTCCTCGGACGCCAAATAAACAACTGATGCGGACGGACGGCCTGTGTTTGATATTTTGCGCGAATAAAAATAAAAACTTGAGCCTTTCATATAATATTATATTATGTAATCATTCTTGATGATGCTTGTAATTATTCAAGCATTAAAATTTCTTTTCTTTATTTAAAGTTTTTCTATGTAAAACTTTCTTTATTTAGTTTCATTTCTCTTCTCTTGTATTTGTCCATCTATATGTATACCTAATATGCTATTCTAGGTTCTGCCCCCTGATTCCGTAAGGCAGCCGGTACACAGTCAATTTAGATCACGATCCGCGATCAAAATTAATGATCGCGGTCCAGATTGATAATGTACGAAGTAGATTGACGGATTGATGTATCTGATCACAAAATATCTAGATATTTTGAAATCAAGATCGCGATCCACTGATCGTGATCAAGATTGAACGTGTAACGCAGGATCGCGTCACACGTCAGTCTAAAATACATACATGTTTCCTGTTTTACTGTATATTGAGTTATGGAGTTATCATGTGTAGTAACTCGTTAAAAGATTTTTCATCCATTCTAAAGTAGCTTTTGTAATCATCATCTTCAGCAGTTAGTTGTATGAAATATTTTATTTTAAATTTTTGAAATATTTAGGATTGGATTAACCAGCGCCTTGTACGAATCCTCTTCTTCAAAGTTAGGGCTAAGACAAGAGATATTACAGCGTTAACCTTATGTAAATCCATGCTATCACGTGTTCACACGGCGACAGGATAACACGGACTGACGAAATCAAGATTGAACGTGTAATGTTGTAGCGCGATCCATCAATCTGTGATCGCGATCTGAGCTACTTGATCGTGATCTAGATTGACTGTGTACCGGCTGCCTAAGGAAAACGTATTCATCGTTATTGTAAACGCTAGCGAATTCTGCCCGCTGATTCGGTTACTGAATTCGCTAGCGTTTACGATAACGATGAATACGTTTTTCTTACGCAATCTAGGGGCTAATCCGGCAAACGTTGTTTTTCCTATAAATTATTTAATTATCACTTAGGCGTATGAAAATCAATTTTCGTCCTATTTTCTCAGACCTACTTACCGAATTTCTTCATTTATAACAAAGAAATTCATGAAAATCGGTCAATCCGTGTCGGAGAAGTTTGGTTACACACTGTCACACGAGATTTTTACATAGATATTAGATTTATTAGGTATAACCCGGTTACAATATCTGTGGACCTGGCTCGATGACGTCACGTCGTGTCAGCGCTCTGATATGGTGCGCAAAACAATCAAGCCGGGGCGAGCGCGGGGAGGTGAAAGGAGAACGGGAAGGGGGTACGCATTCCAGCGAGGTCCACAGATATTGTAACGGAGTTGTACAAACAATCAGACGGACAGGACATCAATTGTGTGTGACACTTATATTACGCTCGTATCATTGTGTGTGTTTTTGTTTGGTACTCATCATAACCTAGTTTATGCCTAACTTAAAGGCTCATAAAATCATTGACTTCTCAAAGAAGTTACAATGAAAGTACTGACACTTTTTATAGAGGTTCCTTATGATGATGGAGACTAAGAATAAGAAAGCACAGCTAATAGGTATAAACTTATCGTAAAGATAAAAAGCTCTTAACATACTCCGCTCATTGCAGTTTGTATTTGGTTTTAATCTAGAAATGTATGCGAATTGCGAACGATGTTGTTCGCAATCATTTAAAGTAAACAAACATGATCATAAGTAAATTATACGTTGAAAATTAATAGAGAAAAGGAAATTTTACTTGAAAAGATATTTCCAACGTTTTCCCGCATACTGCTCAACATTTAACAGATAAGATAGAGATATAATCACTCAAAGGCTATTTTTATCTCGGAAGAATTCATGATTTCTGCGGGATCTATAAAATTTGAAAATTAACATAGCAAGGTGTGCACATAAAAAAGTCAGACTTCTAAAATTCCCAGCCTTTTTTACCGACGCTCCTTTGGCAATGGAGACAAGGAATAAGAAAGTGTATTCCGATATTCTTACAAGAAATTTTCCCAGAGAAGTAAGGGCGAGTCAGCTTATAATAATAGGTATAAAGCATATAATATCACGGCTGGATAGTAAAATGAACACAAGTTCTTGACGACCGAATGGCGTAGCGGTAGCGAGCTTACCGTCTGCGTCGGATGTCGTGGGTTCGAATCCCATTACAGGTGGTAGTGTGATGAGCATGAATGTTTTCCAATGTTTGGGTGTTTTTCAATATATTATATTTCTGTATATATCATATTTATCAGTTATCTAGTACCCATAATACTGTGTATTTGCGATGTGTGTAATGTCCAAAAAACAAAAGAAAAAAAATCGACGTGTGGCACTCGGAGACTGACGCGGTAAAGCTATTGCATAGCATTTTTTATCAACTTATTTTTTATCAACTTCTATTTTTGTTACGGAATTTCTGGATTCGGTCTGCACGCTCAAGGCCCGCGATAGAAGCTATGCAATAGCTTAAAAATTTCTTACAGTACTGTACTTTAACTCGAATAATAGTAGGTAAGTTACATTAACCTTATCACTCACCATCTCTGTCGTAGTGGCTCCAGACCTCCATAAACTGGTTGGCAGATAGTTTCTTCAGTTCCCGGGAATCCGGGTCCCGGAATTGCCTCATAAAGTTTGAAGCCAAATTGAATTTTTTCGCTGACGACGGCGATTCGCAACTCATTTTACCTAACTTTTATTACAATACTTTCTTTGCCTTTAGAAAAAAATATAGTAATATCGATTTCAAAAGTATCGATAAATAACAATCACTATTAAACTTTGGAGTTCTTTCGATTGATTTTAAATATTTATTTATTTGACTAATATGAGTATTATGAAAATGTATGTGTATAAATAAATAAATTGGCGTTATTATTGTCTGTGCGTTTATGTAAAATAGTTACTTAAGTTGTATTAAATAGATCTTTCTTTATTTTGTGTTTTGTTTTATTTATTACATGGTAATTGCACGAAATTCTCGCGTTCTCATCTGAAACAAAAGATAAGAGAGTTTAGTTTTGTAAAATAGTAACTCAATTTTCAAATAGTTCAGTGTCAGTTTTTCAGGCAGAGACGATCCTAGGAACAGCAACCTGTAGTTTGACAAAAAAAGAGTAAAAAAAAAAAAAAATAATAATAATAATAATAATAATAATAATAAATTGTTTATTTGTGAACAGAAAATACATACAGTTATCTTAAAATTACCCTGGACCCCCAAACTAGGAAACCCGTGACTTGGGGGTCGGTTTCTAAAGTTAAACTTAAAACAATTTTAACACGGACGAACAACTGCAGTAAATGAAGCATTTATATTAGTATGGCAATTACAATTTATATTAGTATGGTTGCGACTGCGAGTGTATATTTTGTATGTATACGTGCGTGCGTGTGATATGTATATGTGTGTGTGTGTGTGTGTGTGTGTGTGTGTGTGTGTGTGTGTGTGTGTGTTTGCTAGTGTGTGTGTGCGTGTGTGTGTGTGCGTGTGTGTGTGTGTGCGCGTGTGTGTGCGTGCGCGTGTGTTAGAATGTGCATGTTTAATAAATAAATATTACCGAATAAGCTTTTCAGTGTCATGGTAGTTTAGATCACTTAAAATTTTTCTTAGTTTACTTTTGAGACTATAGCTGTTAAGATGGGAGGTATTGACCTTTTTGTCGATATTTTTATACAAATATAAGCTCATGTAGTTAAATTGTCTCTGTGCAAATGAACTGTGTGTACGAGGGATGTGAATATCTAACCGACGCCGGTGAGAGTGAGTATGGACCGGTATAGGTGCTGGGTGGATTTGATGGTAACGAATAACACTTCTTTCAATATACAGTTGCCGAACTGTAAGTAATTTTGCGGTTTTATATAGTTCCTCTGTGGGGAATCTGCGCGGTTTACCAAGCATTACCTTTATGATGGCTCTTTGGGCTCGTTCTATCTCAATCATATGAGTGGTAGCTGCGCCTCCCCATACTGTTATACAGTAGGTGATTAGGGATTCACATAAGGCCTTATATACTTGTGTTTTTAATTTATTGTCTGCAATGTCGCGGAGATTTCTAAATATTGGTATAAGCCTTCTGACTTTATTGGCAAGTGTTGTGATGTGTGGGTGCCACGTTAGGTTTTCGTCAATGATGACTCCTAGGTATCTCATAGTTTCCACCTTATCGAGGACTTCGCAAGTGCAATCGCTTGGCAGTTTGTCTGATTTATTACATGGAAAGGTATGGAGTTTAACCGAGAAGTTTGGCACAGGTTGGGTTACACGCGAGACACTGCAGCAAACATACTTTGTTTTTTGGGCGTTTATAGTTAGAAGGTTATTTTCTAGAGTTTTCGTAACTATGCTTAGACCCTTTTCAGCTGCCATACGAGTTTCGTCCCATGTTCTGCCATGGAATATAATAGCTGTATCATCGGCAAAGGCAATAATTTGTGCATTATTTAATTCCAAATTGCAAATCTCATTAGCATAAACTAAAAAGAGGGTCGGACCCAACGTACTACCTTGTGGTATCCCATGTGTGACTTTGTTGGTATTACTGGTAAAGTCAGAGACTTTGACTTTTTGGCTCCTTTCTGTAAGATAGTCCTTAAACCAGGCTAGTGGTATTCCTCGTATGCCATGGGCTTCAAGTTTACGGAGGAGGAGAGGGATAAACACGGTGTCAAAGGCTTTCTTGAGGTCAAGAAATACCCCTAGGCACTTGTTTTTCTGATCGACATGCTTGCTCACAATGTTGGAAAAGGAGATTACGGCATCTTCGGTAGACTTATTGGCGCGGAAGCCGTATTGATTGCTTGCAATCAGGTTATGTCGTTCAAGGTAACTTACCAATCTGTAGTTAACCACCTTCTCCAAAATTTTACTTAAAGCCCTTAGCAACGAGATAGGCCTGTAATTTGAGACAGACTGTTTATCTCCACCCTTATGAATGGGAACGACAGTCGCCTGTTTAAATATTCCTGGGAATGTACCTGTTGCCAAACTTAGGTTACAAAGATGGTTAATAGGGAAGCAGAGGATATCTCGAAATCTTCTCAAAAGACCCGTCGTTATACCATCGTCTCCAGGAGCACAACGGATTTTAAGACTACCCATGATGCCCTTAATTTCTGTAGGATCTGTAGGGTTCAACATCATCGAGTTACCCTTATCAGCTAGAGATTTTTGCAAGCATATCAATTCCTCTTCGGATTTATTAGTAATTCTTAGTATATCGTTAGCAAGTGCACTGCCTACACCAGTAAAATAGTTATTAACTGTTTCTAAGGAACCCATCGGACTGGAATTTAACTTAAGTAGTTCGTTAGCTGGGGTTTTTTGTGGTGTTAAATTACAAATTTCTTTTAATATGTCCCAGGTATCTTTCTTCCCTGTTTGTTGCCGAAGTTTATTCTGGTAGTAGCTAATTTTTAGTTTCTTAGTGATCTCCTTGCACTTATTCCTGTAGTTGATGTACTTTAGTTTATGTTCCTCACTTTCTGGAAATTTTTTAGAAATTGCATGAAGACGGTCTCTTTTTTTGATACATTTGATTATACTATAGGTAATCCAGGGTTTAAGTGATCTCTTTCTACGGGAAAGCAATATTGTATCTGTAAACTTAATAACAGTTTCTTGTAAAATGCTGTTAAGTACTTGAGCTGATTCATTAGTGTCGATTATTGATACATAGGATGACCAATCATATTCGAGCAAATATTTTCGAATTCCTTCATAATTAATTTTGGTTCTGGTATATGGGCCATGATCTAGTTTTTTTATGACAGAGGAGCCTTGTACAGATAGTAGCAATGGCAAATGGTCTGTCGTGTCTGTATTTAATACATAACATTTTGATTTACCTACTAGCCTAGTCATGAAATGATCAAGACATGTTTTTCCGTGGGTTGGAACATTGACTGCAGCCAAAAGGCCATGTGATCCTATTACATCTAGGTAATCACAGGTAATTTTGTGGCTTAGATTTAGGGTATCAATATTTATATCCCCTGTTACTATAATGTTGCGGGACCTAGTGTTAGTCAGTATTATATCTAGAGAGTCAATGAATGGCCTAATTTCCTTGAAACAATATGGTCTGTAAATTCCAAGGACAGTCGTATTTCCTATCCTTGCAGCAAGGCAATTCGCTTCCCTAATATTTACCTCACTGACATTAGTTTGTATTTCGGATTTGATGTACATCATAACCCCATCATTTTGGTTAAAGCTACGCTTTGTATGATAAGCGTTATAGCCATCAATGAGTGGGGGGATAGTCCATTCGTTGCACCAGCATTCCGTGAAGATCATGACATCTGGGTGGACTTGAAGTTGTGAAATAAATATAAGGAAGTTATCAAGGTTTTTATTTATACTTCTTATATTGATCGATACGATATTGAAATTATTTGAACCAGCTAGAGCTATCTCTTTAGGGTCATCAACGACTAAGCAAGGTATAGTACACGTGTCCTCTATATCGTCATGTATCGATAAGCTATTAACTTTTAATAATTAATATAAAAATCTCTGTATGTGTTCTGAAAGTTGGATACAAATCTCGTAATACATAAGCATAATAAGTATGAGAGAGGACCGTAAATGGACGGTGAACTATTAAAATTATTGTTCTCAAAGACTTGATTGTAATTTTCCCATTTGCTTTTAGTGTAATAATTATAAAATCATAAAATAATTTAGATTTGATCATTAATAAATAATTACTATAAAATTGGTTTGTGTTTATGTGTAAATAATAGTAATTGTGTGTTGCGATAGTTGTTCTTGTATATGTATAATTTTTGAGACTGTAGATAGTGTATTTTGTGTTATTATGTATTCTATAATATAGAACTAGTAAGAAACTCGAGTCGCGGAAGTTTAATTCACGCAGGACTAGATACAACGTACTGCGCGACAAGTTCAATAATATTGAAGTTGTAGTATTTTTACATATTTGTACAGCACGTATGACAATACCAATGATTTTGCTAAGACATAATAATAAAACAATATAATTATAAGAATAGGTATGCTGCATGGTATAGATCGACACAAAGTTTTTGAATGAGACAATATTTTTCAGAACAACTACGAAATTGGTGACGTTAGCCAAGTCACGTACCCTAAGTAATACAATGTAGTACTTATTTAAGTTATTTGGAGGCGAAATTTCTGACGTTACTATTCTATTGTTCCTTGCGGTCGCTGGTAGGTCCAACGGTGTTAGTGCCAAAAACACGCACCAGGTCGTCATCGCTGCGGATGCTATGCACGGGTTTTCCATCACCTTGCCGGGCATATATTCTGCCTCTCTTAGTCCACGTATACTTCCATTGATGACCTTTCGCTACCTCACGCGCTGTATAGAACAGTTTTCTATTCGCCGGAGTGAGCCGTTCATTAATGTAGAACCGACGAGGGGGCAAATCCGTGCATAGGTCGGCCGTCGTAGCACCTCGACGTACACGAGCGTTTTGTATAAGTTCATCCCGCAGTTGTCGCCTTGAAAGCCGCACCACCAATCGACGACTTCTTTTTGGTTCGCCCTTGTTTATATCAATGGTTCTACCAACCCGTTCAGCAAATATCACGTCTTCCTGTTTCAACGTTACGCCTAACTTCGTGGCTAAGATTAAAACCATCTGAATAGGATTTTCTCCGCTAACTTCCGGCAAGTTTGAGATTTCAACATCAGATTGTAAAATTTCCTGCTCCCGGTCATTAATTTCCCTTTTTAGGCTAGCCACAGTGTGTTCCAGCTCATCTATTCTGCAGCTGGACTCCGCCTCCTTCTTGTTCTCTAGTGCGCAAATTCTCTCCTCGAGACCATCTATTCTTGCATTGGACTTCGAAATGAGGTTGCGCAGATCAGTAAGTTCCTGCCGAAGCCCTTTAAATTCATGTCTAACTTCCCGCAAGATGTCATCCCGAAGGAGTCGAATTTCTAGTCCCAAATCAACGTTTTCAGACGATTGAGACGTCTGGGGCGGTTTCTGAGTGTCCAAAGTAGCGGTGGGTTCCGGGCTCAGTGTTAGCTCACGGGCCGGACTGGCGCCAGTGTCCTCATCCGGGCCGGTTCTTGTCGTTGGGGGAGACACACTGCTAACCTCAATACTTTTCACTGGGGTAGCCACATTACCCTTTTTTGGTATTTTATTTTTACATTCAGGGCATCTCCATGAAGCCGATAATTTAGTTTCTTCCGGAATGCCTAAACATGCCTTGTGGTAAACGCTGGCGCATAGGCAGGTGTGAGTGGCGCCATCGCGGGGCGACATGAACTTACCGCAAGCTTTGCACTTAGCCATTATGTTATTCTTTGCGGGTAGATTAATAATAAAGGTGACAATTTACTGTTTGTAATGAAATATTTGTAGGCTTCGCACACTCTTTTCATTAACTTCCATACACGATAACACTACCACTAAGCTATTACACTCGCAGAAGCACTTTTATAACTATTTTACAGTGGTTAATGCAGAATGCATGCATGAAATGTAAATAAATATACGGAGACACTACTGCCGCTGTCACGTCCGAATGACGTAATGATGGCGCCAATATTTATACAAAGGCGCCAATATTTATACAAAGTCGAGGGAAATTCTAGTAATTTGGAGAATTTAACGAAGAAAATAATAATACAATTTACGATTTCAAAATAATATATAAATCAATATTGGACGTAAAAATAGACTTATTTTTTGTAAGATAACTAGGTAACCCCACAGATTTTAGGTAACCCATCAGGAAAAAACTTATTATAATAATTTCATGTTTGTCGTAGTGTTTTTGGAATTTGTTAATTTTATGACTATTTTGATTTTATAATACAAATAGACGGTAAAATCTGTGGGTAAAACTGAAACATTATTTCAGATAATTACTTATTTAAGAGAAACGTCTTGTAAAAGTCGTAAAGTGCAAAAGAATGGTAATAAAATGATGAAAAAAAAAAGACCGAAATCTAAATATATAAAAGAAGATACTGACTGACTCACTGACATATCAACGCACAGCCCAAACCGCTGGGTCTAGAGACTCCAAATTTGGCACACAGATACTTTGTGAGGTCTAAGGGAGCACTAAGAAAGGATTTTTCAAAATTCACCCTCTAAGGGGGTGAAACGGGGGTCCGAAATTTGCATTTTATCAAGTTAAAATACGTCTTCACGCCGCAACTACTGTACCGATTTGGCTAAAATTTGGAATGGAGGTATATTATATCTTGCATTACCACATAGGCTACTTTTCATCCCGAAAAAATTCATGGTTCCCGTGGGATAAGTTAAAAACCGAAATTCACGCGGAAAAAAAATCTCACGCGACAAGTACATTTCCGATTTGGATGAAATTTGGAATGGAGATAGATTATATCCTGTGTTAATAAATAGGGTACTTTTCATCCCGGAAAAATCCATGGGTTTTGCAGGAGAAGGGAAAAACAGATATTCACGGGAAAAATACTACTTCCCGCCGTAATTACTGAACTGATATGGCTGAAATTATGAACAAAGATAGATTATATCCTGGATTAATACGAAGGCTACTTTTCATCCCGGAAAACTCCATGGTTCCCGCGGGAAAGCTGAAAAATTGATGTTCACGCGCGAAAAATACTACTTTATGCTGTCATTACTGAACTGATATGACTAAAATTCGGAATGGAGATAGATTTTACCCCCAATTACTACATAGGGTACTTTTCATCCCGGAAAATTCCATGGTTTGTATGATAATAGTGAAAAACAGACATCCACGCGGGAAAAATATTCCTTCATTCCGTAATTACCGAACTGATTTGGCTGAAATTTGTAATCGAGATAGATAATATCCTGGATTAATACGAAAGCTATTTTTTTCCCGGAGAAATATTCCTTCACGCCGTAATTTCTGAATAGATTTGCCTGAAATTTGGAATGGAGATTTGGTTCTAAATTAGCACAAAGGCATTGGTTTATTCCGGAAAATAGATGGTATATACTTTTTATCCCGTATGTAGGGAAAACTAAAATTTGCGCGGGCGAAGCCGCGGGTTTCTGCTACTGATATGGCTGAAATTCGGAATTAAGATAGATTGTATCCTGGATCAATATAAAGGCTACTTTTCATCCACGGTTTCCGCGGGAAACCTGAAACATTAATGTTCACACGAGAGAAATACTACTTTACACTGTTATTACTGAACTGATATGACTGAAAATCGGAAAGGAGATATATTTTATCCCGGATTATTACAAAGCTTACTTTTCATCCAGGAAAATTCCGTGGTTTCTATGATAATAGTGAAAAACAGAAATCCACGCGTGAAAAATATTCCTTCATGCCGTAATTACTGAACTGATTTGGCTGAAATTTGGAATCGAGATAGATTATATCCTGGATTAATACAAAAGCTACTTTTCATCCCGGAAAAATCTATGATGTCCGCGGGAAAACTGAAATACTGATATTCACGCGGTAAAATCACTACTTCACGCTGTAATTACTGAACTGATATGACTGAAATTCGGAAAAGAGATAGATTTTATCCTGGATTAATACATAGGCTACTTTACATCCCGGAAAATTTCATGGTTTCTATGATAATAGTGAAAAACAGAAATTAACGCGGGGAAAATATTCCTTCTCGCCTTACTCACTGAACTGATGTGGCTGAAATACGAAATGAAGTTAGATTTTATCCTGGATTAATACAAAGGCTACTTTTTGTCCCAAAAAATCCATGGTTTCCGCGGGAAAACTTAAAAACAGATATGCACGCGGGAAAAATACTACTTCACGCTGTAATTACTGAACGGATAGGACTGAAATTCAAAAAGGGAATAGGTTTTATCCTGGATTAATACATAGGCAATTTTTTATCCCGGGAAAATCCATGGTTTCTAAGAAAATAGTTAAATAGCAGATATTCATGCGGGAGAAATACTCCATCGTGCCGTCACTTCTGAACCGATTGGGCTGAAATTTGGAATGCAGATAGATTATACCCTATAATCAACTACTATTTTTCTCGGGAAAATCCATCGTTTTCGTGATAATAGGGAAAAACAGACATTCATGCAGGAGAAAATTTAGTTCTTCACGCACAATTACTGAAAATTTTTGGTTTAAAGTTGAAATGAAGATAGATTTCATGTAAATTAACACAAAGGGTACTCTTTATTCCGGAAAATGGATGATTCCCGTAGAATAGTTAAAACTAAAATTTACGCGTGCGAAGCCGCGGGTATCTGCTAGTGCTAAATAAAGGACAACAAACAGCTCATGTCGTAATAAATAAAGAAATAGAATCCACCGTCTATAATAATATTGAACATACCAAGTATGTAGACAACTCTCGTATTATATTTGATTGTTATTGGCAAAAGTTGCGGAGAAATTGCCTTGTCACGGAATGATATAGAGAAATCAGACTTCACAGTCAAGGTCATATCCATTTAGGTTTGATATCTATGTGTCTATCTTAGATAATAAGTAACGTAGGTACTTGTAAGTATTCTATAATGTATCCCCGATTGATCCCAGAAAATTATCCAAGTAGTCAAGGTTCAACGCAGAATTCTACAATGGGAGAAAATGGGAGCAGTGAGGCGTGAAGGAGTAACAAACATACAAAGTAACATAACATATAAACGTTCCACTTTATAATTTTATAATCCGACTTTTAATTTGATTCGTAAAATAACGTTTCTAAATGTCATTTAGTTACTTAAATAAGCTAAATAAAATATATAAGTTTGTTTAGAAAGCCTCGTGTCTTATTTTATAACATTTAAAGCTGTTAAAGTGAAATATAGCGATTTATTGAAGTTTAGAAAAATACGAAACGCCATTGTACGAAACGAATTAAAAGTCGGAGTAAGTAGGTACTTTTAGTGTGAACAGTTAAAGTGTGAACAGTTTTAGTGTGAACAGGTAAAAGCTACGAATTTTGTAATCTGTATCTACTTGTCAGGACACTTGTCTATTCTTTTACATGTTGGGCTATTTCTATTCTCAATTTAATTATAATTTTTAAGGGTTAGGTAAGACAATAAATTACATAATTCCGTAAGGTTGGGCACAATTTCATCTGAACGGCATCACTCATAAATCCCGTTGTTATAGGCAAAGTTTTATTCGGGAAACTTGTCGTCCAAGGATATTGGATTAATAAACCGCCGTCAAGGACCCAAGGTCGAAGGTCGTCTGGAAAAACAC
The DNA here is from genome assembly GCA_963855885.1 of Coenonympha glycerion. NCBI lineage: Eukaryota > Metazoa > Arthropoda > Insecta > Lepidoptera > Nymphalidae > Coenonympha > Coenonympha glycerion. Next base: position 4,849,630 of record OY979631.1, read on the forward strand.
GGCGTCCTTTATATTGCGCATTTTATTCCTTATCAAGGATGTCACGCAATAATTATTATATTTCAACTAACTAATTTGCCTTGGTTAAACACGCGCAGGTGGCAGGTTGCTGTGCGAATCAAATATTTTTTTTTTACGCTATACAAGTTAGTACTTGACTGCGAGCTCACCTGATGGTAAGTGATGATGCAGTCGAAGATGTTGAAGAGCGTACTAACTTGGAAGGGGTAAGTTATGTCACCCCCAACGGTTTCTACACGGCATCGTACCGGAACGCGAATCGCTTGGCGGTACGTCTTTGCTGGTAGGGTGGTAGCCTCCCACCAGACCAGACCTGAGCTAATTTAGAAATTATAAAATTCCAAAGTGGCCCGTGGCGGGAATCGAACCCGCGACCTCCCACTCGAATCCGAGCGTGCGTCCCCTGCGCCACGGAGGTCGTCAAAAATATCCAAGTAATTGGTTCTGTTATTAGCACTTTAAAAGGCAGAATAAATGGTGAAACGGATTTTATAAATGTAGTTTGAACCAATTCGGAGAAGAACAAACGAAAACTAATTCTACATAATATATACTTTGTTTAATCGGCTGTGTAATAGAACTTATGCTTACAGATGCAATTATTATAATTTCAAGGTAAAACCGTAAAATATAAAGGTTCAGACCCTAGGCGTAAAAAAAGCGTATTCATCTTTATCGTAATCGTTAACAAGTTCTGCCCGCTGATTGGTCCCCTGATTTACGTCAACCAATCGGGAGCAAAATTTGATTATAAACGATTATGATAACGCTGAATACGTTTATCTTACGAAATCATACCCTTTGTACAAAATATGAATTACGTTTGCTTGTGGTTTAAGTAATAGGTATATAAAAACACCTGATATTTACCTGATATTAGTAATGCATCTCAATCAATTCTTCAGATATGACATGAGTCATGACTTAAATCGTTTTGGTGAAGAAAAAGAAAACAGTAGTCAATTTTTAACTTTTTGTAAGTCATCAAAGAAGTCGACTTTACATTTTTGTAAACCTCAAGGAAAACACGCTACAAACCGTAAACTTGGAAAAGCGATTTACCTTGGGTACACTACAAGAGAAAATGAGAATTTTCTTGAGTCCAATTCAATTGGACGTACGACAATGGCACTACTCAGAGTGTCTTCCGGACAGTCCAGGCTTTGTGAAAAAGATTCCGCGCAAACAATTGTAGAAGAACATGGAAGAATTCTGTGAAAAGTTGGAAGGAAGTAAAACTTGACACAGAGACTTTAAACGAATGTATAGCAATGGCCTTTTTATTACGTTGCTACAAAAAAGATTTAATATTTCTCGTGATTTTGGGAATGAAAAGAGAAAAATAGAACTACAGAACAAAATAATCTATTGTTCGCAATTATTCGATTTTCAAAAAACGTTAAGCAAATTTTCAGACTGAAAGGTTTTTCACCAATCCCGCGGAATCCGTTTTTTCCCGGGAAGAAAAGGAATTCCGACCTTTGTGTTTAACCCACAGCTAAATCGGTTCAGAAGTGCAGCGTGCAGTATTAACAAACAAACATTCACACATACACATAGGTATCTTATCTCGATTATATTGGTGTAATATAAATATAATTTTTCTAAAATTGAAAAATTAGTAAATATTGTGAATGTTTTTGATATGATAATAATTTTGATAATTTTTGATCGTATAATTTTTCGTAATTAGCCAGAATAGTACATTTCAATTTAGGTAAGTATGGAAACTTGACGGGACTCAATTAGGAGAATTTTTTATTCGCTATTTTAAAACTACACCATCATTATTGTAGGATGATCGACGAATTTTATCAAAAAATATAGGATTTCTTATAAAATAAAATATTTTAAATTTTAAAAATGTCACGTGGTTTCAAAACGCCCCAAATGTAGGCGGCCATATGTGCGACGTCACAGTTCGTTTTCTCTTATGGCAAAGTATGGCGCCAACAGAAATTTTTAACTTTTTATTATTTATTTACATGTTATTCAGATATTAAGTGATAATGAGTTATATTTATTGATTATTTGCATATTTCTTAATATGCCTGTAATCAATAAATTATTAGTGTAAAGACAATTTTATTAAAATTATTGATGAAAATATGTTTCTATTAAAATGTGCGAACACAACTGAACACAACTGAAACACTGGCAAAACCTACGAAGTATTTCACGAAAAAAATCCATAGCGAAGGCACTGATTTAGAAGTCAGTTTATATGTATATGATTGTCATCTAAAAGTTCTACACAAATTAATATCCACGCGACTTGATTTTCAGTACACACGTGAAGATTTTTCGGCGGGAATTTTCTTGCGGAACATATTTATTATTATTAACAGAAAGCTTTCATTAGGATTTCTAGGATTCATTAGTACAGAATGGCACAAAACAAATGTTTCTGCGTTTTTGCTTCAACATTTTCAAAAATTATAGCCTATATAGGCCTTAGTTTAATTTCTTTACAATTGTACTAGTACTGCAAAATTCTATAATATTAACTTACTGGTCTAGGATCCCGCTATACAACGACCTTCACCGAGCTGCTTATTGGATGAAAACTATTTTATATCCAATTAAATATGTCAATAAATATATCGCAAGTGGGTTGCCTAAAAAATTTCAGTCCAGGATATGATTAATTAAGTATAAAAAAAAAATCCATTGTAACATGAACTCCTATTTGTTAGAGTTCCGTTGACAACTTAGTTCAAATTAGATTGGATGATCGATTCAGGTCGCAAATTGCAATTGTGCATAATTGTCCATAAAACCTACGATTTTATTATCCGTTAACTTTCTTTTGCCAAAAAATATAGAACAGAAATACTTTCCTCAGCCAGGAAAGTATTTCTGGCAAAAAGCACTATTTATAACATCCAATCTAATTTGAACTACGATGTCAACTAAACTGTAACAAATAGGAGTCCATGTTACAATGGTTTTTTTTTAAATTCTTAATTAATCATACCCTGGACTGAAATTTTTTAGGAAACCCACTTGCGATATATTTATTGACATACTAGCTTTTGCCCGCGGCTTCGCCCGCGTGAATTTCGGGGTCTTACAAATCCCGTGGGAGTCCTGGATTTTCTGGGAAAAAAACATCATGTGTCTTAACCTTACTTCAGAAACACGATTTAACAGCGAAACAGTTCTAAAATCAGAAAATATACAGGAACACCTTTTTATCATTATTAACCTGTATCCCATTGCTTAACCAAAACACACATTATAAATAGCGAAACAATTGTACTTTCAGAACCTTTATGGGTACCATACCCATTTCCACATTTATAGCATTACTAATTACTATACCAAATCCCATAGCTCAACTAAAACATACATTGTCAGTAACGAAACAGATGTTAGTTCAGAACCTATATCATATAGGTACCCGTTCTCATAGTTATAATATTATTAACCTGTATCTCATTGCTCAACTAAAACACAAAATGCTAATAGCGAAACAGTTGTAATGTCGGAACCTATAATACGGGTACCCATTTTCACATTTATAGCATTATGCATTATTTATAGCATTATAGCATTATTATCCCATATCCCCTTGTTCAACTAAAACACACTTCGCACTCTTAAAACATAAGTGGCACTATACAAAAAATGACATTTTTTAGTTAAGTAAACAGTCAAAACGCATAAAACGAAACGCGCCTAATGCAAAGACCCCGGTAGCTCTAATGCGCCAAATTTTTGCTAGATGTCGCTAGTGTCACTTATGAATTTGTCACAATTTGTCCGGTCGGTAATTGATAAACCGGCACTACGCCAATTCGCGTCAAGTCTCCGGCGGGATTCCTCGTCGAGGTGAGTTAAAAACTGGCACTTTGTGTAAAGTGCCACTTATTTAAAAAAATTGCTTTCGAATATTTACAATGAGTAAATGCATAAGTGGCAGTTTGAATATAATGCCAGTTATTTAATAACTTTAGTGTGGATTTTGTTTTTATATGAATTCAGTAACGGGCATTTTCTGTAAAGAGCCATTTTATCAATAAATATGCTTTCAAATATTAGCTGTGCGTAATTGCATAAGTGGCAGTTTGAGTTTAGTGTCAGTTATTTTTTAACTTTAATTAGGATTTTGTACATATCCGCTATCAGAAGTGCAAAAAAACATGGCACACCATTATAAACGAAATGGCTTATAACGATTTCAGAGACATCAAACAACTGCCAGTTCCTAGATTGAACAAAAGTGTTGAAAGTGAAGTTGTAAAACTAACTGATAAAAGTCATCAAAGTGGTGAAAATTTAAGATGATAAGGTAAAAATTTATTATAAAAAATCCTACTTTTATGATTTCAAAGAACTTGACCTGGGAACTAAAAGGGTCAGTACAAGGAACCAGCGGACTCAAGAACTGCAACAGCTGTATAACCAAAAGTTGGATTTATCTGAAAGAAAAAAGAATGACGTGAAAAGCCTTCTAGATGCTGGTTTGATACCCAATTTTTACAATTCCTACTTTGATAGAGTTTTGAACTAGGTAGGTAGAGTAGTGAGAACGCCTTTAAAAAAACTGTTGATTTATAATTTGTAAGAAGTTATATCGATAAGTTTGTTTTGTGATTTAAGTGCGAAAATGTTTTTAAGTTACTGTTAGTTTATTAATATTTTTCTCGGTTCTAGAACTAAGCTTAACGACTAAATTGATAAAAAGCTTTGCTGGTCTTTATGTAATTCAGTTTTTACAAGATTTTGATACAATATTTTTATAATTACTTACGGTTTTTTGTGAAAAACTATATTTTTAAGTTACTGCAAGATTTTTGCAGACTTTTATGATAATTAAACCTTTAATACGCTGATTTCTACGTATCTTTTACAGTTCCTACTTCGAAAGACTTTTAACCTTAGCAGATAAGTTTAAACACCTCTAATAATTGTACTGATTAGTATGTAGTAAGAACAAGATTTTAATATTAATGTTATTTATGATAAAATGACGAAGTTTCTGTTATTTTGATAATACTTTTATCTAGATTTAAACAGATTTGTTAATTATGAATATGTGTAGTAATTTTGATCGAAAACTGTGAGCATGTGCCAAATAAATATAATTCTTTCTTATTTTAGTAGTTATATTGTTTTATTTCTCTCTTTTTTATCATTACAATGTAGGTAAAATAACAATTTAGAGGTCATTAAGCAAAAAGTTTTGAATAACTAGAAAACTATAACCGACACAATACTAAACTTTTTTTTTAAATGCTTCTCCATTGATAAATAATCAATAAATTTATTGTATGCCACTGGATACTGAAACAGCGTTAGTTAAACTGTTATTTTAAGCCGATCACAAAGCTTTATTCATATTTTTTTAGTTCCATATCACCCATTCAATTCTTAAAAAATCTTAAAACGGCCATACTGTAAAAGTAACATTTTCGCTTAGTGCCATTTATGTTTTAAGGGTGCGACTTGTTAAATGCGTACAGTGCTATGTTCAGAACCTACATAGTGGCCATTTTCACATTTATAGTGATAATATCATCAGTTTTTGCCCGCGGCCCGCCCGCGTCAAATTCGCTTTTTCATGAATCCTAAGGGAAACGTGATTTTGCCGTTATCGTTCCCTATTCCAACCTTTAAACATGCTTTCAAGCAAGTTCGCTTGAACAACCTATCTATAGATGTAGCTATAGATTGCTCTAGAAAATTTGGTATTTTGAGTATCCCACGGGAACGACGGATTTTTCCGGGATAAAAAGTAGCCTATGTTTTAATCCGGGTTATAAGCTATCTATCTTCCAAATTTCAGCTAAATCGGTTCAGTAGTTGAGCCGTGAAGGAGTAACAAACATACACACACACAAACTTTCGCCTTTATAATATTATTAGAATTTAATTGGATATAAAATAGTTTTCATTCAATAAGCAGCTCGGTGAAGGTCGTTGTATAGCGGGATCCTAGGCTATACCAAATCAATCGACTAGTGCAAACGAATCTGTTTAAAAATTGACGAACCTTTTCGTGTGTCGAATGACGAATCTCGCAGTGCTAAACAGTGAGCGGGTACCAGTCAACGATTTAAAGAAAGCATAGATGAGTATCTTGAGGAAAAAACAAACCCAGCAAAATCATTTTCATGTAAAATGTTGCCAAGACGAGAACATGTGGCTCACACTATCAAAAAGTTATCAGATCTCATGTAGAGCAAGACTTTTAATTCTACACGCCCTAACTCTATAAATCCTAACTTTATAAACTCTACACTTTAGTCAAAATATATTATGTCTTGGCTGTTTCGGTACCGTCACATGGGCGTAAAGTGAAGAATTTATTCACGGTTCAGTACTTTTCTAATAGAGTTTTGCAAGTGGCATAATGGACCATGCAAAATTCAAGAAATTTCAAATTAAAATTAAATGGTATCACCATTGTTATGGGAAAAAACTTCCATTTATTAAAAATATCCTCTAAAGCAAAGGAACACACTTTTGCAAAGTGTGATGAAGTATTTGAAACCAATGCAGTTAGTAAAACCTAAGTGCAGTTTCTGAGGAGACTCAATACCTATCTAATAAATAATCGTTACTACAGAAACTAGGTATTGTATATCAGAAAAGTACAAAGTCAGTAAATAATATTTTTACTTTACACCCATGTGACAGTAACGAAACAGCCAAGACATAATATATTTTGACTAAAGTGTAGAGTTTATAAAGTTAGGATTTATAGAGTTAGGGCGTGTAGAATTAAAAGTCTTGCTCTACATGAGATCTGATAACTTTTTGATAGTGTGAGCCACATGTTCTCGTCTTGGCAACATTTTACATGAAAATGTTTTTGCTGGGATTTCACTTCTTTTTGTAAGTTGTTTACGACTATATTTTTTATTTGGTTAATTTCCTTTTCTTTGGTGTATTTCTTGAATATCATTGCAAGGTGGATATTTGTCCGAATCAAGTATCCCCCCCCCTCTATCATTTAAATGAGGGAACCCTCCTTGGTTCACCTAGTTTATTTTTTTCCTTATTTGTAGTTTATTACAAAGAGTCAAATACCTCTAGAATCAATTTTGAGACCTCTAGCATCAATATTTGCGGTAATTTCATACAAACTTCCATCCCCTATTTTAAGGGGTTGGGGGGTTAAATTTCCAACATTTGGAATTTTTTTGTTGGTTGTGTGCTAATACTAGCTTATATACCAAATTTCAGAAATTAAGTTTTTATTATACCTATATACTTATGGGAAACCCCATACGAACTTCCAACCCCCTAATTTAATGGATGTGGGGTGATTAACTAAAAATCCTGAAACACGTATTTAATTGTTTATTACAAAGAGTCCCTATATCAATTTTGAGACCTCTAGAATCAATATTTGCGGTAATTTCATACAAACTTCCATCCCCTATTTTAAGGGGTTGGGGGGTTAAATTTCCAACTTTTGGAATTTTTTGTTGGTTGTGTGCTAATACTAGCTTATATACCAAATTTCAGAAATTAAGTTTTTATTATACCTATATACTTATGGGAAACCCCATACGAACTTCCAACCCCCTAATTTTATGGATGTGGGGTGATTAACTAAAAATCCTGAAACACGTATTTAATTGTTTATTACAAAGAGTCCCTATATCAATTTTGAGACCTCTAGCATCAATATTTGCGGTAATTTCATACAAACTTCCATCCCCTATTTGAAGGGGTTGGGGGGTTAAATTTCCAACTTTTGGAATTTTTTTGTTGGTTGTGTGCTAATACTAGCTTATATACCAAATTTCAGAAATTAAGTTTTTATTATTCCTATATACTTATGGGAAACCCCATACGAACTTCCAACCCCCTAATTTTATGGATGTGGGGTGATTAACTAAAAATCCTGAAACACGTATTTAATTGTTTATTACAAAGAGTCCCTATATCAATTTTGAGACCTCTAGCATCAATATTTGCGGTAATTTCATACAAACTTCCAACCCCTATTTTAAGGGGTTGGGGGGTTAAATTTCCAACTTTTGGAATTTTTTTGTTGGTTGTGTGCTAATAATAGCTTATATACCAAATTTCAGCTTTCTAGGTCTTCAGGAAGTACCTAGGAATTTTGATGATCATCAGTGAGTCAGTCAGTCAGTCAGTCAGTCAGTGACGAAATTTGGGTTTTTTAGACGTCAATAAAATCTAAAGTATAAGACCTATAAAATTGAAACTTTATAGGTTTAATAAGTTCACTGGCGACATCATTTTCCGAGAATTTTGATTATCTGAAATAATTCAGGCCTAAGTTATAAGGGTTTAAAAATACGGCGAAACACTTCGAGAAAAGATAGGTAGTGCCCTCGCGCTACGCTTGGCTCGTCTTGGCGGGGACACTACCGTGTCCCCAGATAGGTATAGTGCTTTCGGCTTGGGTCCACAATAGAGACTAGTTCATATGACAATTGCGCGCGGAAATGATAATGACGTTTTGTAATACATTTGCGAAAAAATGAGAAAATTAAAACAACAAAAATAATCATTGAAAATTTTAAGTGTTATTATTTGTAGTAGGTATTTACTTATACACTGTAAAATAATCATTTTATTATACCTACTGCAAAAAGAAATTACAAAAAAATTTTTAATTAATAAAACCTCTTCCAAACATTGGAAGCGATTTAATATGCAAACACGATGGAAACGATGGAAAACAAAGAGCACTAGTGCGGAAAAGGATAACTTGCCGCACACATGGCTGTCTCCTTTTAGAGCAAATTTATTAAAGCGTTATTCCTAGTTGCCTTTAGAGCTGTAATTTTGATCTAAATTTTCTAACCCCTCCTGGTACCTACTATTATTCTATGACCCGGGTTAATTATTTTGTGGGGACTAAAATAATGGCCCGCGGCGTCCGCCGGGCACGTGAAGGAGTTTGTTGTCTTCTGATAACTTCGGGGTTAGGAAATTGAAATTACTTGCAAAGTTATTCAACTGAAGGTACTGAAGTTTAATTTTAATTATTAATTAAAATTTTAAAGCTAAATCTAGTTAATTATACCTGTCAAATTTAATTATTTGGATACCAAAATGGCAGCTAAGTATTTTATCATTTAGGTAGTTAAGGGCCTAGAAGGAGCACTATGCGATTTTTAGCATGGATGTAACATAAAGGATGAGCCCTTAGTGACGTCACGCATATGTACTTAGGCCCCGCCCTGAAGCAGGATTTTCGTTTTGTCAAATCTGTAAAATGGCGCTAATGTATGCGACCAACAGCGGTAAGTGCTGTCAGCGGTACCGAAATGTATGACGCGCGACGCCATATTTGAGAAGTTTTTGGTTTCAACATACGTCACATAGTTCCCGTCCTCTTAGCTTAGCATAGCATTTTCCGTTATTGATTTTTAGTGACCTGCCCCTAGATTTTGTAAGAAAAACGTATTCATCGTTACGTAATCATTTACAAATTCTGCCCGCTGATTAATTTACTGATTTACGACAACCAATCAGCGGGCAGGATTTGCTAAAGATTACGATGACGATGTATACGTTTTTCTGCTGATTGGCCAGTTCACGGCCCGCTCCATATCGCTTCAGTGGTAACGTACCTTTAGGCCCAAAATGAGCGCTGTCAGACCCTGTCAAATTGAACTTTGAGTTCCCGTTAATCGTTTACCTTGACTTGCCTTGACTGTCAGACCGGACAGCCATCTCGAATATTTTGTGTCTATTTCACAAAGCCCATTTTGAACTCAATTACCGCGTCTGCCGCGGACATTGTTGGAAGGGTTTCAGCGATTAAACGTCAAAGGGTTAATTGCAGAAGCCGTGCCAGTCTATTACGTACTGCGGTTATGTTTAGGCGGCTCGCAACTGACCTCACCTCAATTGCGACGTTTTTTAAAAGACGTTAAGTATACTGTATTTTTAAGGTTCCTTGGAAGGAAAAATGGAGTCCTGTTCACTCCTCTCCAATACAAAAACTTGACAGAGTTTTTTTCTTTAGATAAGCTTGAGCTCGACCCTTGATCAGGACCCATAATCTGATCCCCCACATTTCTGATATGATGACATAGAGATACTCTCTCCATCGCCCGCTGAATGAGTCAGAGCTGAGCCTCCTTAACTCATATTAAGAAGCCTCTACATATAATTATTACGAGTATGTATGGTAATAAAAACCTTCACGCAGCACCGTTGGATCAAGGTCTTTGATGATGTTTTAACATAACCAATAACTACACACCGTAAACATAACCGCATGTAATATTGATTGATGTGATGGTAATGGAGACTTGATTATTATTTTATTGATTTGACAGAAATAGTTCCGTGATATCCTATTCCGAATAGCGTTTCACGGTTGTAAATACACGTGAGTATAAATTATTCAGATAAAAGGGCTATATCTGTACAAAATAGTAAACTATAATTCATTTTTAGGGTTCCATACCAATTTGGTAAAAATGGAACCCTTATGGTGAGACTTTCTCCGTCCGTCCGTCTGTCACACTCGATTATTTCAGTAACTATCGAAGCTATCGACTTAAAATTTAAAATAATTTTAGGTAATAGTGACCCAACACCATTGCAATCATAAAACATTGAAAATTGTTTTTATTTTTATTTAAAAAGGGGGGAAAACCGGGGCTTCAAATTTTCAAAATGAAATAACAATATTGAGTGGGGTATCATATGAAAGGGCGTTACTTGTGTATTCTTAAACCGATTTTTATTTATTTTTAGGCCTGATAGTTTTGGATTTATTGAGCAAACTGTCGAAAAAAATACCGTTCCCCCTCCCTTATCTCCGAAGTTTATCAATCGAAAAATCTGAAATAATTATGATCAATAGACATTAATGTATATTTTACAGGAAAAATAAAATCAACTCCTTAACTATTATACTTTTTTTGAAAATAACAATAAACCACCAAAAACAAAGTTACGTTTGCGGTTCACCAACAACAGTACCTACATGTAAATTATAATACTCGTAAATTCATGAACAAAAGTGATTCTTTCAATGTTTTACTTCTTTTATGGTATGGAACCCTCGGTGGACTCGCACTTGGCCGGTTTTTTCTATTTAGTTCACTCATTTTGTATCTATACCTAGCTGACCCAGTAAACGTTGTTTTGCCATTGGGGATATAAAAAAATAGCGCCAGCGACGACGTTTATTAATCTATGCTTCACAGTAGGTCGTAATCTCACATCTACCGAACATACACAGAAAATATTTTCATAAAAATCGGTCGAGCCGTTTTGTAGTTTGGCGACAAAAACGAGATGCGAGAATTTTATATGTTAGAGAGATACAGTGCGTATTTTTGTTTGCTTGAAGATGGATCAATGTATACTTACATTGGTTTTCATTTCAAAAGTGAATATTCTTGAAAACTGTTTGGAAATTAAACTCAAAGAAATGGGAAAAGCGGCATTTTACGTCGAGGCCTGATATCTGCGTGATATAAGCGGCCCTCTTGTCGCGAGTGGTTAGTCAAAGAAAGCGTTATTTAAAATGTGCCGTGCGGAACGTTTTCACGTAATTTTGACGGTCTTTCTGGGGCAGTTGCAAATATTTCAGATTCGTCAAAAAATATGCTTCCTTCTGATAGGTGGAACGCGCTATGATCAGTCGGAAAATTTCGTTCGTATAGCATCGTTTTATGTAAAATCATACAAGTCTTATCATTGTTAATAAAAAAATATGTGGGTACAATTGAAAGTATTTCTGACATGATGGATGATAGCGGAATAAGACTTCGCAAACCTCACTCAATACTCAATATTCATTACACATTTTGAAATTTTGACGACCCGGTTTTCAGTTTTCACCCCTTTTTAAATAAAAACAAAAATAAAGATTTTTAATTTTTTATGATTGTGATGACGGCGGGCCAATTGTATCTACAACTATTCCAAATTCAATGTCGATATCTTTAATAGTTACTGAAATAAAGGGAAATATCTGGGTGACCGAGCTTCGCTCGGTAGTTTAACTACTGGCTAATAGATGGCAGCAGAAGTCATATTTTTATTATTTTTTTGGTAAATTCGACATTTTCTAAAAATGAATCCTAGCTAGATCGATTTATCGCCCCCAAAACCCCCTGTATACTAGATTTCATGAAAATCGTTGGAGCCGTTGCGGAGATCCAGATTATATAGAAATCTTAATATATATAAATCTCGTGTCACAATGTTTGTCCTCAATGGACTCCTAAACTACTGAACCGATTTAGTTCAAACTTCGTGAATATCTGTTATTTGGTCCAACTTAAAAGATAGAATAGTTTTTATCCCACGTGGACGAAGTCGCGGGCATCAGCTAGTATATATACATATATACAAGAATTGCTCGTTTACCTAAAGGTATAGGATTAAGGTTTAAACATACAGACAGACAGACGGACATAAAAGTGATCTTATATAAGTGCCCGCTGCATGTGAAATTTTGATTCGTAATTAAATTTATAGGATCTTATGAGGGTTTCGTGTTTTTTCTTTTGAGGTACGGAACCTTAAAAATAGAGTAGTCTGCTATTACATAAATCTGCAGTTTCTTCAGATATGGTTACCTACATAACATTATTATTTTTTAATTTTTATCAATCATTTTGTTTTAAAAAGTATCATTTTATACCTACCAATGTTAACGTTGTAAAACGTGGTAAAACTGTTGTAAATTGAAATATCAAATTCCATTATGAGTCGAGACTTCACAGAAGGTATGTTTATTTTGATAAGGAAGTCTATTAAGGGTATTAATTATACCACCTTTGTCTGTCTGCACCCAATTTGACGAAACACGCTACGCTAAGAGGACGGGAAAGATGTGACGTATTTTGAAGCCTTATTTCTCAAATATGGCGTCGCGCTTTATACATTTCGGTAGGTATATCTGACAGCACATACCGCTGTCAGTCGCATACATTAGCGCCATTTTGACAATTTTGACAACTTAAAAATCCGGATTCAGGGCGGAGCCTAAAAATGTATGCGTGACGTCAGTAAGTGTTGATCCTTTAATATGTTTCATCAACGGTCGCACCATCCGCCGGCGATTCGCGGAAAGGAAATTATATTAGGTACAAAACCGCCTTCCACATGCGTGTCGAATGCGAATCAATTGTTATGAATACATTTGTGTAATTATTGAGAGTTCTCTTTGATTATGTATACAACATTTATATCGATGGTATACAATCTACATAGGTAATCAAAGAGAGTTCTCCATAGAATACATAATAAAATACTGCCACTCTATAGCCATGTGATCTATCGATTCCCTAGTTCTATGATGAAAACGAACATTACAATCCTTATCTAAAAGTATCTAAGTCACATGGAAACCTATTAATCAGGGGTCTGATTGCGTAATAAAAACGTATGCATCGTTATCGTAATCGTTAGGAAATTCTGTCTCCCGATTGGTTGACGTAAATCAAGGAACAAATCAGCGGGCAAAGTTCGTAATCAATTGCTAACTACTACATAGACTTCCAAGAGCTTCGCTTAAAAAAATAATTTTCAATATCTTCTTCGTCGTGTCCTCATAATTGAGGGTCGTGGTCGTGACCATCAATGAGACCAGCTCGTAGATCAAGGCTGGCCAGGTGGTACGGTCTGTGCCTTGAGGAGAGAACCTTGGATGTTCGCGCCAGTGCCCTTGCATATGCAACTAAAATATTATATAAGCAAGCTGGAAACGTTGGGAACTGTGTTTACCGTTTGGAACTTACGAGGAACTTCGCAGAACTTCGTAGTTGCAGCAAACATTACTTCTAACTTGTTAGTAATGTACGAGTAGTGTTAGTGTAGGTTTAGTACAACTTTCGAGTCGACTCGCTTCGAATAAACGGAACGGGTTTCTACAGGCATCTAGCAGGACAGCGCCCTAAGCTGCCGTGTGGTCTTCTCCAAAGGGAAGAAGTCCCCACGGGGGTACGGGCCTCGAGGCATGTCTCCTAACCGGGGCGTTGAACCTTTCTCCACTCGCTTCGAATGAACGGAACGGGTTTCTACAGGCATCTAGCAAGACAGCCCCCTAAGCTGCCGTGTGGTCTTCTCCAAAGGGAACAAGTCCCCACGGGGGTACGGGCCTCGAGGCATGCCTCCTAACCGGGGCGTTGAACCTTGCTCCACTCGCTTCGAATGAATGAAACGGGTTTCTACAGGCATCTAGCAGAACAGCGCCCTAAGCTGCCGTGTGGTCTTCTCCAAAGGGAACAAGTCCCCACGGGGGTGCGGGCCTCGAGGCATGCCTCCTAACCGGGGCGTTGAACCTTGCTCCCTCGGTGTTGTTCTTTTAGCTCCGGTTAGGGGCTAAGGTATCGCCATCCTGGCTTGAGGCCTGTCGGTGTAGGAGGTCTGGTTGCCCCGCGCCGCGATTGTGTCGCCGCCCTGCGCGGACGGGCCGTCCGATCGGAGTCCCAAGCTGACTGTTGTCGAAAGCTTAATTCACAATGTTTCCGCTTGGAGCGCTGGCTGCAGATGTATCGATAATTCCGTTCCGTTAATTCGAAGCGAGACGACTCGGTACAAAAATCTGTACTAACCCTACTGGTATGTTTGTTCGTGAGCTCGGATCGACTGTTTGTTATTCCTAATGATGATTTGTTGAACCTGCTTCACATTACGTTGAGAATGTTGTTATTTCATAAATGCGGTGCTAATTTAGAGCGATTATTGTTTTAGATGATGATTCTATGCCATCTCTTGCTTTGCATTTACTAGGAAACAATAGCTGTAGTCATATGTATATCTATTCCACGCCAGATATGCAAGAATAAATAACAAAATCAGAAGTGGCATAAAATAAAACAAAGCCGACGCGCGACGTCTTGATGTCGCTCTATCTATCGATCTCATAGAAGTCTTTGAATCAACGTATACTCGTACTTTAAGCTTCTTTGTTGTCCCACTACGTCACAATTCTCATTGTAGAATACTTCTAGATGTAAATAAAATGGAAAACATCAGGCGCTATCCTTTTCCGCATTGCAATGCCACAAATTACTCACAATTTTTTAGAATTTCTCATTAAAATTCTCTTTGGCCACCTAACTAAGTACATAATACCATTAAAAAAATGGAATGGGATTCGTTTATTCAAAGATTACAAAGAGCATACGAGTACAAATGGAAAATCATAAAAACATACCAGTACCTACTACTCAGACTTGTACCCAACTTGTACCTACATTCTTATGAATAAATTGATTTTATTTATTTAAAAATCAAGCGGAACACTAGTTATAATATTATAGCAACAAAGTATAGCGATATATTATTTTTTCCATCGATTTGTACAAACTTGTGCCCTCCACAGTCTAGCATAAATCATCTGTAGACTGTACGTGTAGATTTTGTTAAGTGTGGAAGGTTGGCCGTTTCCGACCGCGTATATATTATTTTATCGCATTTAGGAGCCACATTCCGGGCTTTGATCACTCGGTTTGATAACCAAAACTACCTTGGTGTATCCAAGAGTGACTGCAAAATTATAAGTATTCTAATTCCAAGAGTGACTGAAAAATTATAAGTATTCTAATTTCTAATCTTCTTTTCTAATATACAGGGTTATATAAAAACCAGCCTGTAGTTGTTTACATTAACACTAACAACTTTTGTTCTACGACTTTTCAAAATTCATTATTAATTTATTTCATACAAAAAATGTGAAATTTTATAAATTACATAAAAAAAATTCTGTAAGGTGACGTTACACTGTGGCGGTTTCGCGCCGCGAGTTTGCGCGTCCCCGCGCCGCGGTTCGCGCCTGTGCCACTTGCCGATGTTACATTACAGAGTAGGAAAAAGTAGAGTATCTCTGTAAAATATTGAATATTTGATATTTCATCATCGTTGATTAAAAAAGAAAAGTCGTAGAACAAAAGTTGTTAGTTTTAAAGTACTTAAACAAAAAAAACAGGCCGAGAGCAATGTGGTATTTTTTATATTATAACCCTGTATAAAATTCTCGTGCCAATTTCTATTACCAAACTCCTCTGAAACGGCTCGACCGATTGTTATGAAATTTTCCGTGTAAGTATGTTCGGTAGGTCTGCTAATATGTCGTAAGCTATTTTTACTAGCAATTCTTGTATATATATATTTATATATAATCTGGATCTCGGAAACGACTCGAACGATTTTCATGAAATTTAGTATACAGGGGGTTTTGGCGGCGATAAATCGATCTAGATCATTAATTTTTAGAAAATGTCGAATTTACGAAAAATAAATAAAAATAATGACTCCTTCTGCCATCTATTGGCCAGTAGTTAAACTACCGAGCGAATCTCGGTCACCAGATATTATCCTTAGTGAAAAAACAACGATTGCCCGGTCAGCTAGTCTAATACATAAAATTCTCGTGGCAATTTTTATTACCGAATTTTTAGTGCATCTTCAAGAGGTCTGAGAGTACCTATAAGCTATTTTTTTATATCCCTAATGGCAAAACAACGCTTGCCAGGACAGTCGGTAAGTATATAAAATTTTCAGTGTTTCAGTGTTTGTAACCAAACTCTATTTCGTTCCGTGTAAGCGAATCGAATCGCAATGATAATATGGCTACAGCTGCAGATCTTGAAAGCCTTTAGTTCCGGCAACCTAACGCGTTACACCTTTTGACGCGCTATAGCTACAGCTACAGAATCTTGAAAGACTTTAGTTCCGGTGCTTAACCACACTAGACGCGTTACACCTTTTGACGTGCGACATGTGTCAACACAGAAAACACCTGTGGATATTGATGACGTCACAAACAATCGCTACAGGTTGCAATTTTAGAAAAATTAGCAACATTCGGGTTAGTACAAGTTGCTTGGGTAAATTTCGATTCGAACCCAAATAACACCGAAGCGCTGTACCTATATCAGTTGAATTACTGTCCACCAATGACTCATTTGCTGTGTAAGCCTGCTGAAAAAAGCACTTAACAGCGCTATTTCAGCTTACATAACTCTATTTGGGCGCAAATTACAACAGCAATTATGAAATTAATGTAACTAACAGGATTATATCAGTGTTATAAATGCATGTATAAGTCACCCCAAGAGTTGGCTGATAAAATTAGAGTTTATGTCTTATTTGTGACCAGTCATTACTCTATTTGTATTGTATTAGTCATTAGTATGAAATTAATGTAACTAACAGGATTATATCAGCGGTATAAATGCATGTATAAGGGTAACAGTCACCTCAAGAGTTGGCTGATAAAATTAGAGTTTATGTTCTATTTTTGACCAGTCATTACTCTAGTCTTATTATTAGTAGTGCGTTACCTGTTTTTTAGCTGAAACTACAGACTTGGGTTTATTTAAATTTTAAAGCTACTTTTTAGCGGAGAGTTCAAGAGTGCCAAGACTATAAATATTTTTCTTATTATTATACTTTGATGCTGTCTAGTGATAAAATGTCGGTCTTCGGTGCCTAAGTAAAACCTAATTTAGATTTCAGTTTGCTTTACTACGAACATCTATATGTATACGTTATGTAGTACGTGGGAACGTTACGTACCGAAAACGGATAACGATATCGAATTCTTAGCATTATTGTATCTTGTGCTAGACCGGCCTGGCATTGAAAACGTTCATCAAGTTAGGTATTAAGCATGAAAATTAAAACTTGTTTCTTTCCTTAATTTTTTTAATGATTAACAAAGTATACAATGTACATTGCACCTACGTAATGTGAAAACATAAGTTAACAGCCAATTGCATAATTCTATTTAGCCTTTCATATAATTAATTATTAATATATATATAGCTACTCGTGCTGATTCACTGACTGATTGACTGACTGACTCACTGATTGATCACCTCTCCTGAACAATTTTGTATGAAAAATTTTTTTTTCACGGATGAGGTCGTATAGAAGAAAAAAATTCATTCGGAGGAAAAATACGGAGAGAGCTGATGATTGAGGATTTCGGAGACGGGTGAAGAGCACGGGGAGGGTATTGAAGATAGGTGGGGGGTGCTCGACCAAATGTCATTCTAAATGTCATGCAATTGGCAGTGAGCTGAAAAAAAGTTCAAAATGGCGGATTCAAGATGGCCGCCATACAAACTTTATTGGTGTCTATCTCGAAGAGTATAATAGATGGAAGAGTGGTTTCTTGACAAAAAGTGATCAGGACCCCATGGTCTAATCCATGGATTGAAAAAAAAAATCAAAATGGCGGAATTTATTTTTCCATAGAAAATGTATGAGGAATATTGAAGAGACTACGAGTTGTAAATCGGGAAGTGCTTTGATGCGGTTTTTTGGAAGACTACCAGAGAAAAATATGTAATGAGGTGATGAATGAGGGTTTTGAAGACAGTCGAGGAGCATGAGCGAGGTATTATAGTTAGGTGGGAACCGCGGAAACAAAAAATACTCGGAACTACACGCAATTGGCAGTGAGCTGAAAAAAACCAAAATGGCGGATTCAAGATGGCCGCCATACAAATTACGTGTTGTTCTATCTCGAAAAGTATAAAAGATAAGAGAGTGGTTTCTTAGCAAGAGGTGATCAGGATCTCAAGTTCTACGGGATGCATGGAAAATAATTCATTGTGGCGGAATTTATCTTTCCATGGAAAACGTACATACTATGAGAAGAGACAAATGATCTAGGATTTGGATGATGATTTAGGAGAAATGTCATGGTTTTAAAGATAGTTAAGGGCTGTTCGAACAAAAAATACGCTGAACCTCATCCGATGAGGTTCAGCGTATTTTTTGTTCGAACAGCCCTTAACTATCTTTAAAACCATGACAGTGCTCCTTGGTAATTTT
Organism: Coenonympha glycerion; assembly: GCA_963855885.1. Lineage (NCBI taxonomy): Eukaryota > Metazoa > Arthropoda > Insecta > Lepidoptera > Nymphalidae > Coenonympha > Coenonympha glycerion. The sequence continues at coordinate 4,868,407 of OY979631.1, forward strand.
TTCAGCTTACTGCTAATCGTATTCCAATGGGCGATGGAGATGACGGCGATACCGTTATTGGCGGGAAGACTGCACGCGGGCCACATGTGGCCCGCGCACCCACGCGCCCTACTAGTTAATATATATATAGCTGCTTGTGCTGATTGACTGATTGATCACCTCTCCTGAACAATTTTGTATGGAAATTTTTTTTTTCACTGATCGTTTTGTATAGAAAGGAAAAATTCATGAGTAAGAAAAATATAGCGAGAGCTGATGATTGAGGATTTCGAAGACGGGTGTAAAGCACAGCCAAGGGTATTGTAGATAGGTGGGGGGTGTTCGACCAAATGTCATTTGAAATGTCATCCAACTGCCAGTGAGCTGAAAAAAAATTCAAAATGGCGGATTTAAAATGGCCGCCATACGAATTTCGCCGATATCTCGGAAAGTATAAAAGATGGAAGAATGGTTTCTTAACAAGAAGTGATCAGAACCCGAAGGTCTATTTGATGGATAGAAAAAAAAATCAAAATGGCGGAATTTATTTTTCCATAGAAAATGTATAGGGAATGTTGAAGAGACTAACAGTTGGTAATTATGCAAGGTTGTGATGCGGTTTTTCGGAGAGTTACTAGAGAAAGATATGGAGAAAGCTGATGATTGAGGATTTCGGAGACGGGTGAAGAGCACAGCCAGTGTATCGAAGATAGGTGGGGGGTGCTCGACCAAATGTAACTCGAAACGTCATCCAATTGGCAGTTAGCTGAAAAAAAATCAAAATGGCGGATTCAAGATGGCCGCCATACAAATTTCGTGTTATTCTATCTCGGAAAGTATAAAAGATAAGAGAGTGGTTTCTTAGCAAGAGGTGATCAGGACCTCAAGTTCTACGGGATGCATGGAAAATAATTCCCTGTGGCGGAATTTATTTTTCCATGGAAAACGTACATACTATGAAAAGAGACAATGATCTAGGATTTGGATTATGATTGAGGAGCACGGTCATGGTTTTAAAGATAGTTAAGGGCTGTTCGTACAAAAAATACGCTGAACCTCATCCGATGAGGTTCAGCGTATTTTTTTGTTCGAACTGACCTTAACTATCTTTAAAACCATGACAGTGCTCCTTGGTAATTTTTTCAGCTTACTGCTAATCGGATTTCAATGGGCGATGGAGGTGACGGCGATTCTTTTATAGGAGAGAAGACAGCCCGCGGGCCACATGTGGCCCGCGCACTCACGCGCCCTACTAGTTAATATATATATAGCTGCTTGTGCTGATTGACTGATTGATCACCTCTCCTGAACAATTTTGTATGGAAAATTTTTTTTTCAATGACCATTTCGTATAGAAAGGAAAAATTCATGAGGAAGAAAAATATAGCGAGAGCTGATGATTGAGGATTTCGAGGACGGGTGAAGAGCACAGCCAAGCGTATTGCAGATAGGTGGGGGGTGTTCGACCAAATGTCATTTGAAATGTCATCCAACTGCCAGTGAGCTGAAAAAAAATTCAAAATGGCGGATTCAAAATGGCCGCCATACGAATTTCGCCGATATCTCGGAAAGTATAAAAGATGGAAGAATGGTTTCTTGACAAGAAGTGATCAGGACCCGAAGGTCTATTTGATGGATAGAAAAAAAAAAATCAAAATGGCGGAATTTATTTTTCCATAGAAAATGTATGGGGAATGTTGAAGAGACTAAAAGTTGGTAATTATGCAAGGTTGTGATGCGGTTTTTCGGAGAGTTACTAGAGAAAATATGGAGAGAGCTGATGATTGAGGATTTCGGAGACGGGTGAAGAGCACAGCCAGGGTATCCAAGATAGGTGGGGGGTGCTCGACCAAATGTAACTCGAAACGTCATCCAATTGGCAGTTAGCTGAAAAAAAAATCAAAGTGGCGGATTCAAGATGGCCGCCATACAAATTTCGTGTTGTTCTATCTCGGAAAGTATAAAAGATAAGAGAGTGATTCCTTTGCAAGACATAGGTAATTAGAATCTCAAGGTCTACGGGATGAATGAAAAAAAATCAAAGTGGTTGAATTTATTTTTCCATGGAAAATGTGAATGCTACAATAAACAATGCCTGTGAAAAACTATGAAAAGTATGAGAAGAGATGATGGTCTACGATTTGGATGATGATTGAGGAGCACGGTCATGAATTTAAAGATAGTTAAGGGCTGTTTGAAAAAGAATACACTGAACCTCACCGGGTGAGGTTCAGTGTATTTTTTATTCAAACAGCCCTTAACTATCTTTAAATCCATGACCGTGCTCCGAGGTAATTCTTTTAGCCCATTGCCAATCGGATTCCAATTGGCGATGGAGATGACGGCGATTCTTAAATAGGTGAGAAGACAGCCCGCGGGCCACATGTGGCCCGCGCTCCCACGCGCCCTACTAGTTAATAAAATATTTTCAAAAACTTGACAATTGTCATCGTTAACCACCCCTAGACATTTCGCTATTGCTTCGAAGTGAGAAATCTATACAAATAAAAGGAAACGTCCTGGCTTACTTATTTTCTGACACGCCATCGCCTAGCTCAAACCCTTGGACTTAGAATACTTTCATGATGTAGACAAGGGATAAGCAAGGACTTTTCTAAATCCCCACGGGATCACCCGAGCTAAGCACGGGCGTGTCAGCTATTCGTAGCTGTCAATATAGGTATGTTCAATCCAAGAAGACGCGCGCCAGCCACCACTCCTTCACAGTTGCCACCGACATGAATATGAGGATGAGCCCATCTGAACATTTTGCATAAACTTTCTTCATACAAGAAAAAGTATCTGATAGAATTCTTGCTGATACGTCACAATATGGCGCAAACCGTACGTGTGGAAACGCGCGTGCTGACACGTGTGGTGTGATCTGTGGCATGGACCACGGTCTCTAGACAATACTGCGGTCGCCTTAAGGGGATTTATTGAATTTATTTTTGTCTTTGTCACTCTCACGGATACGTTCATGCGTGCGACATGCAGCGTCGCGGAAGAATATACCAGAAAAACTACTTTTTGCCTAATTACTCAAAAACTAGGCCAGTTATCAAAAATCTGTTTCTCAACGTTTTTAGATATTATTACTACCGACATATTAAAACTAAAATTACAATTACATCCGTTGTAGTTTCCGATAAAACTGAGAAAAACTGAGATTTAATAGCAACTTTTGGGAGAACTTTCTATCGAGAAAATTGTATCCAATCGTGTTTCTGCTTCTCAACGATTTTAGATTAAAGACCCAAAATACATGACGTATAAATTTAAAAGTAATTGTCTTTATAGTTTTTAAACAAAACTTCACTAAAGATAGCTTAAATACGGCTTCTACGCTGTTAATACTGACGCTATTGGTGTCAAAACTAAACATTTTTGACACCAATAAACTGGCGACATTTTATCGCGCGGTCCTGTGTATGCATTGTGTATGTGTCTATTATAATCGTAAAAAGTAGGAAGGAGTTAGAGGCGTCAATCCATGAGACTGAACTACCTATAGCAAAGACTGAAAGCCTCACGTGATTCCCATGTATTTTAATGCGTTAGTTACGGCTAGTTGTGGCACAGTATGTCTTATTGTCCCCAAATTTCGATGCATAAGTAGAATCCGTAGCCATTGGCGGACTGGGCCCTGACAGTGACGGTGTTGTAGCCAACCCCCCCGTTCATGATCCACGCGGTGGCGTACTGAGTCTGCCCCACCTCCGTCGCTGTCACCCTCGATATCCTCGTGGTGTAGTTGCCGCGGTACGTGTAATCTTGGTACTGAATGGTGTTCGGCCTCGGTGGTTGGTACAGGTAGTTCCTTAAACACAAAGAATGCGTGAGTGTCGGTGAACATTCGGTTGGAGCGAAAGTCCACCCAACGCTCGATAGATGGCACTGTGTATAGTTATCTCGCGTTTACGAATTAATATATCAAATGATACTGCTGATGATAATATGCTTATACCGGCGGAGAGCTTTCGGGAGAATATTCGGGAGAAACTCGGGAGAATACTCGTGAGAAAAGTCGGGGGAAAAGTCGGGAGAACACTCGGGAGACTACTCGGGGAACACTCGGGAGACTATTCGGGAGAATACTCGGGAGAACACTCGTGAGATAACTCGGGAGAACACTAAGGAGACTACTCGGGAGAACACTCAGGAGAATACTCGGGAGAAAACTCGAGAGAACACTGGGGAGAATACTCGGGGAGTATTCGGGAGATCATTTGGCAGAAGTTGTTATAAATGTTATAAGTGTTTACTTATTTGAAATAATGTTCATAACTACCGTGCTAATAGTCTGTCGCCGGGATAAACGTAGCCTTGATTAACGTTCGACTTGCTGATTCCTTGGATTACTGCTGCGCTGGCGACGGCGGCCAGCGCGATCAAAACTACTACGGCGTACTTCATCTAGAAAGACAATAATATAATAAAAAAAAATCTTAATCATTTTAAGGCCTCATCATATATTATTTAATCCAATTATTGACGTCAGCTAAAACATTTTCACGTTTTCCTGAAGCATAGTTTAAAAAGTATTTGCAGTAAAGAAATGTCGGATGTTAAATTATTTTAAAACCTAATTAAACTAGTGTGTGAAGCACTATAACAACAAAGTAAATTATTTTAAAACCATAGCAAATAATGTTGTCATTATTCTCGTAAGTTCTTGTAGATAATTTAAACTAATATCAAGGTTATTACCAAACTAAATAACAACACTAAACAACCAATAAACGCACTTGAAAATGATTGCTACGATAAAATAGGAGCTTCAATTTTATCGTAGCTAATTTATGGGAGTTTGTAACTTCATATTCACAACTACGTTTTGGATGAAGTTTAGATTAATACATAGGTATTTTGAGGCTGCATTTTATAATTATCGCAGACAAAGCCTGGGATAAAACCTAGAAATATCGTAAATATGTACGTAACGATTAATTAACAATAATTTTATAATACTTCTCTACTTATCTAAAAATGACATGAATTTAGGTTTCAGTAATAAGTATATGAAAATCACTTACCTTCTAGTGTGTCTTCAGCGATCCAATGTACTAAAAACACTTCAGTCTCTCTGCCTCAACTGGCGATACTACCTACTGATTATATGTTATGATAATATTTATACAGCGGGTTGCTTCTCGGTAAGTGACAAGATCTGATAACACGTATCTCTTATCACTTTAGCAGTGAATCATATTATTTATAGGATACGCATAAATCTTTACAAGTGGAACAAGTAAACATTCTTATTAGTACCTCTTTCTAAGAGTATTTATTAATTTATTATTAAATATTTTCTCAAAAATGTCCTTCGATATTCGGAATTATTTTTTTATCGATTCTGAACTGGATTCAGATTGATGTAAAAGTATAAATAAGCAATAAAAAATTTAAATCGTAATTTTGAAAAAACGTAAATAATAATTAATTCTGAGTAACAAAAACTCTACACACATTTAATTTGCGTAAATTTATTTTGTTTGTATGTAAACAACATACACACAATTTGCCAATAGTTATTTAATTTTATTAACAGATTTTTATCTAGGCGGATAAATAGATAAATATCTGATAATTATACTACTCATAAAATCATTGTAAGCAATGATTTCATTCTGATGACTAACTAATACTTTCTCAAGAAAAAAGGGTATGCAAAATAATAATGCGATTATAATAATCAGCCACATTATTAGGCTAATGATTTAAAACTTATTTGGCGGTAAACTTACACAATATAATATTGGCATCACAGATTTTAATTGGCATAATATCCACAATAATATCCATCATTATTTCATTATCATACGTGGGTCCCCTACTTAGCAATATAATATACATAGTAGGTACCTACCTATGACGGAATTGATCTCCTTCAAAAGGTCTAAACGAAATCCGCGACACCACGTGTCTATCATAATAACGTGATATGTGAAAGCCCAAAATTTATGTGAGCGAAGCCGCGCGAAACAGCTAAGTAGTTACCGATAAAATAAAGGGTTGTAAACTTTTAACCGTCCCCGTATTAGGTTTGCAGTTTTATATGACTTTTTCCACTTTTTAACTTCATTTCGTCGAGCTGGCGCGCTCTCATTTTCCTCATTCTTTCATTCTCAACCATCCTTTTTCATTAGGGGTTAAATTGAAGCGTCATTCAAGGCTCGACATTGTACGCCGAGATCCAAAGGCCACCAGACCTACGTCTTTTAGAAAAGATTTTCTCATTTGCTGACTTGATCGGTCAAAAACTGTATAAGGAATCAGCCTGCTTCAATAAACCCTTGGACCTAGAAACCTGTCATTCTGCACAGAGGTTGCCTACGCAATGACAATGGGTAAGAAAGGGTTATTCAAATTTGAAATAAATCGGTTTAATTTCATTTATTTTATGCTCCAAAAGGTGCAACACTTTATGATTCTTTACAATTTCGAGCTTAATTAGGCATTCGTTAGTTACGGACTACTATCACTTAAATTGTTGAATTTCCGTAAGTCTGTCGGCTCTGAGGACTCAGACTCCAATAAAAAGAGACTGTTGTAAACATGAGATGCATTATTCATGCAATCAAGGCGTAGAACAACCTGCGACGAAGGAAATTATTCCTAACATCATTTTAACTTAGCGACGACGCAATATAATGAACTTAATGTTCTTTTTTAGGGCTCCGTACCCGAAGGGTAGAAAAGGAACCCTTTTAGCCAGACTTCGCAGTCCGTCCGTCCGTCCGTTTGTCACCAAGCTGTATCTCTGGAACCGTGATAGCTACAGACTTGAAATTTTCAATATTTCTGTTGCCGCATTAACAACAAATACTAAAAAATAGAAAAAAAAAATATTTAAGCGGGTTCCCATACAACAAACATATGTTTTTTGCTTGTTTTTGCCCCATATTGATAACGGTAACAGGTAGACGCTTCAAATTTTCACAGAATATTTAGTTATATACTTACTGTAGAAATAAATAGTTAAATTAAAATAAAATAAAAAATAAGGGGCTCCCATATAGCAAACGTAATTTTTTTGCTTGTTTTTGTTGCCCCATATTGATAACGGTAACAGGCAGACGCTTCAAATTTTTACAAAATATTTAGTTATATACTTGCTGTAGAAATAAATTATAGTTAAATTAAAATAAAATATAAAATTATGCGGGGTTCCCATAAAATAAGCGTGATTTTTATGCACGGCTTTTGATTTAGTGGAATAGATAAAAATAGTATTATGTGGGCATGGGTGTTTAGTTTACTGTAATACTATAGAAAAAGGGAATGAGCTCTTGATGGTACGGAACGCTCAGTGCGCGAACTCGACTCGCACTTGACCAATTTTCTTTATGTTACAATAAAACTTATCACTAGCTTATTGTAATTACAATAAAGACTTTCTTTATTGCACCTTGGTTCTTTTGCGGATCTCCTCATTTCGGATTCGATCACGCTAAGATATTCCGAGCATAGTTCTCTCCACCGCTCGCTGAGTGACCCTTAACCTTCTCATGAGGCCCATAGTCAGCGACACCATGTTTCGGATCCATAAGTCATAAAGAGAGCATAAATGACAAGATCCTATATGAGTTTGCATTAATTTAGTATGAAATCATGTTTAGGCTTCAACAATTTTCATTCATAATAAAAGTTTCCATATTTGTCTGGTAGGACTAGAATCTACGGCGGAGAACCCGGCAGATATTTTGTTTGATTTTTTTTATATATTTAAAATGTTTAAGAAAAAGATAGAGTTATATTAATCAATGCCAATATACATTCTAATTGTTGAACAGGTAGATAATTATTATGATTCACCATAAAATTCAAAATGCCATAGTACCTATGATTTATTCATGCAGGTCGTTTCAAGTCACAAGTTCAGTTCAAGGCGCCACGGTTCTAAAGACGTAGTATCTTTAGATATACTATCGCTATCGAATTTCCAAGGTAGTTTCTTACCACTCAATGTATAGTAGGTACTTATGAGTTGAACCTTCGGGAGTAAGGGTGCAAATAAGTATGAGAATATAGGTATTAATATCAATTAAGCAGAAACCATGAAAAATATCTAGTGTAACACACTTTCAACCTTTTTAGGGTTCCGCACCCAAAGGGTAACAACTAACAACGGGGGACTCTACCGTCTAGACTTCGCCGTCCGTCCGTCCGTCTCTTCGTCCGTCTACAGATGTATTTCTGTTGCCGTATTATATGAGAAAAATATATCAAAAAGGATTAATTGCCGTATCTAGGTATATGAGAAAAATCTATCATATAGGACTAAGTTTCATTTCCTCGTTACTAAGAATTATCGATGTACTTTAGAAAATCACCCAATTACAATGCTAATTCGAATTGTTTCAAATTTAACTAAATCAGCCCAAAAGGTGCGAGCTTACAGTAGAAATAAGAAAATGCCATAAAATAAAATATTTCCATTACAGCATGTTTTTCAAATTTCGGCTATAAAGATGGATATTACGAGTAGAAGAGAGAAAAAGGGATCGTCACTTAAGGGGGAAGGGTACCATTCAGGCGCGAAATTTCAAATTTCATTTAGATTTTCGCTAATAGTGGACTAATTATACAGTGATAGGCTTATGGCAATGAGTTTTGCGGGCACAACATTTATGCATCTACGTTTTTAATAAAAACTCTGCTCTTCATATTGGTTCCCGATAGCTCGAAATCTAGGAAACTGCAAACAATTATTATCTTTCGGGAACCAATATGAGATAAATGGGAATTTTCGAGCAATGTTTCTATTAAAAACATGTAGCTGCATAAATATTATGCCCGCGAAATTCATGGCCATAAACCTATAATGTGTAGTTAGTCTAATATTTGCGAAAAACTAAATAAAATTTGAATTTCGCAGGCTGGTAGGGCCGGAACACCTTAAGCCATATTCCAAAGTGTTTCCGCACTTACATTTCAAGGCAAACGCCCTTTATTGGAGTGCTGAAACAACAAAGGCTGAATTTCAGATTCACTTGGTAAAAGTTCTTTTACGAACTCCTTGAAGGTTCGCCCCTGAAATCAAGCGTCCTCTTTTTATGGGCACTTCACGAAAATGCGGACACCAGGTGCACGCAGTTTTTTCTGCGTTACTTAGTGATAATTATGATCACCGCCATTTAGAATGTGAACATAGCGATTATTAAAAAAAATAAAACACCATTCATTGCAAGGAAGGGTTAGTACAGGTTTTTGTACGAGTTTTGAGTCGACTCGCATCGCACAAACGAATCGAATGCCTCTATACATACAGCCGCATGTCAGTGACTGTCCATAGATGGCGTTGCCTGTAAATGTATGGAGGAATTCGATTCGTTTGTGCAATGCGAGTCGACTCGAAATTCGTACAAAACCTGTACTAACCCCACAGTTCTTTTACGAACTTCTTGAAGTTTCGCCCCTGAAATCAAGCGTCCTCTTTTTATGGGCACTTCACGAAAATGCGGACACCAGGTGCACGCAGTTTTTTCTGCATTACTTAGTGATAATAATGATCACCGTCATTTTGAATGTGAACTTAGCGATTATTAAAAAAAAATAAAACACCATTCATTGCAAGGACTGAAGGGTTAGTACAGGTTTTTGTACGAATTTTGAGTCGACTCGCATCGCACAAACGAATCGAATGCCTCTATACATACAGCCGCATGTCAGTGACTGCCCATAGATGGCGTTGCCTGTAAATGTATGGAGGAATTCGATTCGTTTGTGCAATGCGAGTCGACTCGAAATTCGTACAAAACCTGTACTAACCCCTCAGTTCTATTACGAACTTCTTGAAGTTTCGCCCCTGAAATCAAGCGTCCTCTTTTTATGGGCACTTCACGAAAATGCGAATACCAGGTGCACGCAGTTTTTTCTGCGTTACTTAGTGATAATTATGATCACCGCCATTTAGAATGGGAACTTAGCGATTATTCAAAAAAAAACACCATTCATTGCAAGGACTGAAGGGTTAGTACAGGTTTTTGTACGAGTTTTGAGTCGACTCGCATCGCACAAACGAATCGAATGCCTCATACATTTACACTTTACAGCCAGTGCCATCTATTGACAGCCGCATGTCAGTGACTGTCCATAGATGGCGTTGGTTGTAAATGTATGGAGAAATTCGATTCGTTTGTCCGATGCGAGTCGACTCGAAATTCGTACAAAACCTGTACTAACCCCACAGTTCTTTTACGAACTTCTTGAAGTTTCGCCCCTGAAATCAAGTCCTCCTTTTTATGGGCACTTCACGAAAATGCGGACACCAGGTGCACGCAGTTTTTTCTGCGTTACTTAGTGATAATAATGATCAACGCCATTTAGAATGTGAACTTAGCGATTATTAAAAAAACACCATTCATTGCAAGGACTGTTGGGTTAGTACAGGTTTTTGTACGAATTTCGAGTCGGCTCGCATCGCACAAACGGTTCGAATGCCTCTATACATTTACAGCCAGCGCCATCTATTGACAGCCGCATGTCAGTGACTGTCCATAGATGGCGTTGGTTGTAAATGTATGGAGGAATTCGATTCGTTTGTGCGATGCGAGTCGACTCGAAATTCGTACAAAACCTGTACTAACCCCTCAGTTCTTTTACGAACTTCTTGAAGTTTCGCCCCTGAAATCAAGCGTCCTCTTTTTATGGGCACTTCACGAAAATGCGAACACCAGGTGCACGCAGTTTTTTCTGCGTTACTTAGTGATAATTATGATCACCGCCATTTAGAATGTGAACATAGCGATTATTAAAAAAAATAAAACACCATTCATTGCAAGGTCTGAAGGGTTAGTACAGGTTTTTGTACGAGTTTTGAGTCGACTCGCATCGCACAAACGAATCGAATGCCTCATACATTTACAGCCAGCGCCATCTATTGACAGCCGCATGTCAGTGACTGTCCATAGATGGCGTTGGTTGTAAATGTATGGAGAAATTCGATTCGTTTGTCCGATGCGAGTCGACTCGAAATTCGTACAAAACCTGTACTAACCCCACAGTTCTTTTACGAACTTCTTGAAGTTTCGCCCCTGAAATCAAGCGTCCCCTTTTTATGGGCACTTCACGAAAATGTGGACACCAAGTGCACGCAGTTTTTCTGTGTTACTTAGTAATAATGATAATATTATTATCGCCATGTGGAATGTGAACTCAGCGATGATTAAATAATAATACGTTAATTAATTAACAAAAAACCGACTTCAACTTTCTACATCCTTTTTTTAATAAAAATTTAAGACTTATATTATGGTTTTCTCATGGATACCATCATCGGAACTGGACGAAAAAAAGGGGCCACACGGTACGCGTCAACTTTCTAATAAAAAAAAACCGGCCAAGTGCGAGTCGGACTCGCGCACCGAGGGTTCCATACTATAAAAGAAGTAAAACATTAAAAAAATCACTTTTGTTCATAAATTTACGAGTATAATTTACATGTAGGTACTTTTGTTGGCGAACCGCAAACCTAACTTTGTTTTTGGTGGTTTATTGTTATTATCAAAAAAAGTACATAAGTTAGGGAGTTGATTTTATTTTTCCTGTAAAATATACATTAATGTCTATGGATCATAATTATTTCAGATTTTTCGACCGATAAACTTCAGAGATAAGGGGGGGGAACGGTATTTTTTTCGACAGTTTGCTCAATAAATCAAACCTATCGGGCATAAAAATAAATAAAAATCGGTTTTAGAATACACAAGTAACGCCCTTTCATACGATACCCCACTCAATATTGTTATCTCATTTTGAAATTTTGTCGACCCGGTTTTCCCCCCTTTTTAAATAAAAATAAAAACAATTTTCAAATTTTTACGATTGTTATGACGTCGGGTCACTATTTCCTATAACTATTCTAAATTTCAAGTCGATAGCTTGAATAGTTACTGAAATAATCGAGTGTGACCGAAGGACGGACGGACGGACGGACGGACGGACGGACGGAGAAAGTCTCACCATAAGGGTTCCATTTTTACCAAATTGGTATGGAACCCTAAAAAGAATCATCAAAATCGATTCACCCAGTCAAAAGTCATGAGGTAAAAAACATAAAAAAAAACGTTCAGTCGAATTGAGAACTTCCTACTTTTTTAAAGTCGGTTGAAATAATAAAACACCATACATTTGCGAGTACTGAAACTACTTACCGAAACAGTTAGGACAAAAAGATCCTAGAATTCCTGTGACAAAAGGAACCACTCAAGTCTCGACCCTTTCAGTAAATGCCATGTAAAAGGTAGCTGTCTTCACTGCCATACAGTTCAAGCAACTGAATTGTCCACAAAGCAAGCTCTTCTATAGAAAGTACTTAGGAAAACTTCTGAACTTCGAATTTCTGTAATTCTATCAAATAAAATTGGAACTGGCATGCGGCGTACGTCAGTATCGTCAATGTCATGTATTCGGTGGAATCGCGTCGTGTTTCAGACATACCATATCAATAAGTTAGACGTTCCCAGGGCGGTAAAGACTAAAGTTATTCGATTCAGGGTAGCTTTTACGATCGATACGCAGTTAATAATATATCCCACCTCTCGTATTCAATTTTCTGAAGATACTCGTAAAAGTAGGTATACAATATAACATCTACAAAAAGATTGGTCAAGTGCGAGTTGGGTTCGCGCTCTGAGGGTTCCGTACTATTAAGACCCGTTCTCAAGAGTATTAAAGTGAACTAAACACCAATTAAACACCCCAAAATCAAATCCACTAACAAGAACTAACAATATCCACGGCAAAAGAAACTATAAATACGCATTACCTAAAATATTAAACAAACTTCCACACTCCCTTCTAATTATAAAACATAATAAACGTTTATTTTAAGACAATGTAAAAGGCACTTCCTGGACATAGGTGCCTCTTCTTATGAAAGCATTGTCTAGGAAGTGACTTTTGCATGAATTATGTAGAATTTAGACTTCTTTATTTATATTTATGTACCTATGTGAACTCGCCATCCTCACATAAACTCCTGGAGTTTAAGAGGATGGCAGGATGTATACATATTGATTGTTGTTTGGTTTTGTGCAATAAATTAAAAAAAATACGAGCAAAAATCACGTTTGTTGTATAGGAGACCCCCTTAAATATCTGTATTATTTTAAATGAAATCTTTATTTTTAAAGAGAATATAGAACTAAATAGACCGTAAACATTTGAAGCGTCTACCTTTTACCGTTTTATCGAGAAAAACAATAAAAAAACTCATGTTTGTTGTATGGAAGCCCCCTTAAATATTTAATTTCTTCTATTTTTTAGTACGTTTTGTTATAGCGGCAACAGAAATACATCATTTGTGAAAATTTCATGTCTTTAGCTGACACGGTTCAAGAGATACAGCCTGGTGACAGATGGATGGGCGGACAGCGAAGTCTTAGTAATGAGGTCCTGTGTTTTCTTTGGGTATGGAACCCTAAAAATGCGGTCCGTGGCGGGAATCGAACCCACGACGTCCCACTCAAAACTGAGCGCGCACCACTGCGCCAGGGAGACTACTAAACTTCATTGTTAATGTGAAATCAACAGGTCTGCCCGCGAAATTCAAAATTTTCGTGGTTTTTTGCAATTTGTACGCTAATTAGACATGATAGGCTTATGGCAATCAATTTGCGAGAATGGCAGTATCATCTTTACATGATTATATCAAAATCTTTGCTTAAAAATGTGTATCCTAGGAAATTAGTCCGAGTATCGAGTTTTATGTGAGTAACTCGCAAATCTTGGACTAATTTCTTTAACTCGACACTTTCGAGCAGAGATTTTTATATAAACACGTGAAGCAGATATTGGGATTATCGCAATTTGACGGCCATAAGCCTATTATGTCTTATTAGCTTAAAAATCACGAAAAACCACGAAAAATTTGAATTTCGCGGGCACACCCGTGGTGTGCTCCTTAATGCTATACGTTCCCGTATTTAATAAGTAAGTGTGTACTTAGTTACTGCAATGAATTTTTGATTGAGATCGAATCGCGTGTGTAACGCGAGTCGCGAGAACCACGCGTCGGTGAGCCTTGACTTTACTTGTCGGTGTTTTGTGAACTTCACATTGGTTTCAATACTTTGCCGGACAAAGTATTGAATCCAATTGAAAGTATTGAAGTTGCTTTGTTCCCTAATTATTGAATGGAAGCAGGCGATATTTTGCAGAAATCCATAGTTAATAATTAATCCAGAAGGAAAAATTAATTTGTTTTGTATAAACCGCTATTATAAAAGATTATGTATGGCACAATGTGAAGGAACACCTCCCGCATGAAACACCACACACAATTCTTCCAACACGCTCCTTTCGTCCCGAAACCGGGACATCCTCAGGAGATGCTGACTTTACAATGTCTTTTTTTAACATACGCGTGTTATAAAAAATTGTAATATTTCGTATGAAAAGCGTTGCGATGGGGCACCGTAGCCAATTTTGGAAGGTGAATATAGGTACAATGGAAATTGGAATTCCAAATAATATTAGAAGAAATATTCCATATTTTTTTTAAAAAACACTAATACAAAGATTATGATATTCGTAGTCTTTCATAATTCCTATTTTAAAAACAATATGGTTAGCGGCATTTGAAGTTCGTTGCATGAAAATATATTTAATGAATTCCTCAAAAGTACAATTCTGCCCCTTTTCGTCAATTGATGGTATGAATAAGGTTGTAATCAAACGAATAATATAATGAGTAGGTAGGCCTACTTGGGTAAATGAACGCATGTCGGCCTTAACAAGTTTGTTACCGCGTTGATTTGGAATTTCAAGAAAATTACGACAAACTTGAGCCACAAACTGTTTAAGAAGAGCCGTATATAAATACTATTAACATCGATATTACAAATATATATTGAGCTTCCATAGTTAAACGGAATTAAGGAAACTAATGTTACAGTTATATCTATCATTTATATTTATTAACAACATCATTCGTCATTTGCCCTATTTTAATATTTATTCCTCACTTATAGGGGAATGAATATAGTTTACGTCATAAGGCCTACCGAATTTAGACAATTTTTTTATAAAAATCGGTCAAGCCGTTTCGGACGAGTTGTGTTAATACAGGAATTTTATATTATTTTAATGCCCCCTGATATTTTGTTAACATTATTTTTCCAAATTCCTGCCACCATTAAAGCAATAGAGACCTATTAACACCGAGACATAGTCAAAATGGTTTTATTTGCGCAGATCGAATATTGCAGTCTGTCGGTTATAGAGTAAAAACACCGAGTCAGGGGTTTCCGAGTGTCGGACGACGAGAGGGGTCGAAAGGTCGTGACAATTACCTCCTACAGAAAACTGCCTTGAACAAGAAAACTTTTCTCCAAATATATTGGAGTGACGTCTTCGTTAAATCACTCCGAAAAAAGTTTTCTCAATTCGACGAGAACCTTCCTATATCTACAGCAACAACCTTCCTATATCTACAGCAAACAATATTAAGCTCTATTTCAACAGTGGATGTTAGTACTTTTTGATAATGAAAACTTTTTTTATAGGGGGGGGACTCCCCTTTTTTTTATAATAGAGAGGCTTGCGCTTGACTACAATCATATCTGATGGACAGAAATGATGAGGTCTAGGATGGAGCGCGCTTGCCTAGAAAATGCCTATACACTCTTCTCTTGAAGGCACCCAGGTTGTACTTGGCTGGGAACACAGAAGCTGGAAGGGTGTTCCACACCTTAGCGGTACGTATCAGAAACGTGGAAGAAAATCGTTTCGTTCGAGCTTCCTGGACATCAACCACATAAGGATGCCACTTCTCCCGGCGTCTTGCGGTTCTATGGTAGAAAGGTGAAGGAGGTAAGTACTAGATTGTGGAGTTCTTGAGCACACTCTCCAAAGTATATCCTGTAAAAAAACCGCTAAACAGGCAACCTTGCGTCGGTGTTCTAAACTGAACAATTTTGCCCGTGTTAGCGATTCCTTGCCGATTATTCAAAATTCAGGATTCTAATAGCTTTTAGTATATAATACAGATACTATGGATAGGTATGCAAGTCTATTTAATACAGATACTATGGATAGATATGCAAGTCTGTTTAAGAGGGTTACCGCAAATTCGCGCGCATCGCGTTTCGGCCCATACTATTAACGTATTCTGTAGCGCTGACGCAATTTTGCGCCGATTTATAGTATTACTAGCTGACCTGGCAAACGTTGTTTTGCCCTTGGGGATTTAAAAAATAGTTGAATTGAGATTTAAACTATCCTATCTCTCAAGTTGGATCGAACTGCACATGGTGTGCGAATTTTATTATAATCGGTTAAGTGGTTTAGGAGTTCATTGAGGACAAACATTGTGACACGAGATTTATATATATTAAGATTAAATATTTTATAGTAAAATAAATACATAACTTATTAAAAAAGTAAATGTACAGTGACTTTGAATATTAATTAAGTTAAATGATTAAACCTAAGAAGTAACAAAAAATCTCGGATTACATCCTGAAATAACCCGTTTAATATCTCGAAAAAATACTAAAAATGTCACTTTTGGTTATACTGTTTTCGAATGAAAATTTAAGTAAATCGTATTTTTTTTCTAGACACTTTTTCATAAATGTTATGAATTTTCTAAATATGACTATTTTATAAGTTTGGGATATGAAACTTGGCTAATATCTTGAGTCTGCGTAGAGCGTCGACCGCTATTTTAGCAAACAGCCTGTACCAGAACTGTTCTAATGAGAAAATTATACACATATTTTCAAATATTTTCTAGACAAAAACTAGATTATGAAATTCCAAATAATGTGATGTCAATCATCAAATCAGTAATTGAACACATTACTGTTTTATGTGCCGTCGGAAATCGTAAATTTTGACTAAACCACAATTCTAACGCGTGAACAGCCTTAATGTGCGTGTAGTGATAGAGAAAGAGAGGGTGTGTTTCAATCCTGTAGTGTATACATAGTGTTAGGCGCGATGGGCGTATTTTAAAATGAGAAAAAATCATTTAACTCGCTTCACTGCTACCGTAAAAAACACCTCTGGTTGTTACCGTAACCGACACCTCTGTTTGAGATGGGAAGAAACCATTTCACCATGGAAAAATCAAGAAAAAACCAGCGATACGGTTACCCTAACCGTCAGTTTGAATTTTCACTTCTATTGGCACTTCCGGAGTGCCACGTCTTTTCTGCAGAATTCACCCGGATAACTACCACCCCCAGTGTCGGAGATTTTGCCGTAAAGCAGTAATTGCATTATTATATTATATATAAGAATAAATAAATCTTTCTTTACAATGTACAGGTAAAGCCCTTTTCATATGATATCCGGACGGACGGAGAAAATCGCACAAATTCCAATATTATTATTTTGGTACGGAACCTCTAGAATCAAGTGGTTTTTCCATCAATGCTTAACAATGGAATCGAAACAGCAGCCGCGGCCATTTGAAATATTTCCATCCAGCTAAACGAATCGAATTGAATTAATGTCATATGGCTACCCCGGAATTGAAACAGCAGCCGTGGCCATTTTACATATTTCCATCCAGCGAATCTTATCGAATTGAAATATGTCATATGGCTACGTAAATACAGTTCAATACGCAGGTGACGTTTAGCCGGGCCGCGCTGTTGCCCTAGACCCCATTGCGCTAGGGTTACCCATTGTGACGAGGATAAGCCGTATTCCGTACCCTACTTAGGTGGATTGTTCCAGCAATGCTTCATTAAAAGCTCTTTACTCCGGAATTGAAACAGCAGAAGTGGCCATTTGACATACTAGTAATATTTCCATCCAGCAAATCGAATCTAATTGAAATATGACATATTTTGGCTAACGGCTGCATAGAATCGTGACGTTTAGCTGGGCCGCGAACTTGCCCTAGACCCGAGTGAGGTTACCCATTGTGACGAAGATCCGTAGTAAGTATTCCGTACCCTACTTAGGTGGGTTGTTCCATCAATGCTTCATTAAAAACTCTTCACCTCGGAAGTGAAACAGCAGCTGTGGCCATTTGTCAGATTTCCATCCAGTGAATCGAATCGTATTGAAATATGTCATATGGCTATGTTATACGGTTTAATGCGCAGGTGACGCTTAGCCCGACCGTGCTCTTGCTCTAGACCCCATTGCGCTAGCAAGGTTACCCATTGTGAAGAGGATAAGCTGTATTCCGTACCCTACTTAGCTGTAATCTTCGAGCACTTGCCCGGACTGCGGCCGGCGTCCGCTTAGTATTATTATCCAAGCAGACTACCAGATTATGCCCGACCTATTATTGTATGACCTTCGCGACCCTGAAGTTTTCACCCTGAATTGGTTAGTGAACGAATACTTTAGTGGGTGCAACATTGAGAAAGAATATACCAAACAGAAAATCGATGTTTTTACCCAATTACTAAAAACCTAAGCCAATTATAAAAAATCTGTTTTGGAGCGTTTTTGGATATTATTATTACCGACACAAAAACAAAACAAAAATTACAATTAGAACCAAATTGAGAATTTGGAGCAACTTTTGTTCTTTCGAGAAAAGTTTATCCAATCGTGTTTCTGCTACAGAGCGCATTTAGATTAAAAACCCAAAATACACAACTTTAAAATATGAAATTATATCTAATTAATCTTTATACTTTTTAACCTGCAGGCCATTAAAATTTGTCTAAAAGATTTTTTGCCTTAGTCTAAATAAACGTTTTAAGCTAGTTAATACGTACTTACTGTGGTACCTACTCTAGGCGAAAATTCCATGGTAATGACAAAGATTTTAGGTAATGATGACTCAAAATTAGCGTAATTTAAACTTACTTCCAGATTCTTGTAGGTATTGATAACAAAGACATAATGATAACTAAAATACAAGTTAAATGATAATTTTCGTAGCACATCTTTTGATTAGTTTCCACGAATATCTACTTAATAATATTAAGTAGAATTATGTGATAATAAATAAATATTTCAAAATAGATGTAATAAAATGTGACATGAACCGCTATTCAAATTAATTGACCTAATTTTGTATCGAATCATTGGGGTGACCATCGGGTCAGCGATTCCAATCAACAATTCTGACTTTTTTCCTACAAAAATAAGGAAAACTGAAAGTCATAAATCAAAAGGCAAAACAATGAATGATCTACTTCAAGGTCCAAGTTTCAAGCTTTCTTCAGCTTTGATGTTTGATTGCGATCAGAAATTAACAAAAAAAAAATGTTAGTTGATGTATTAGGTACTACAATTTCAAAAGGTTTTAAGATGTAAGAGAAGATTTTTTTAGCCCTTGTCTTCCCATTTAAATTTTTAGACGAGACAAAATATAAAATCGGGAAAACTAGGAGTTTATCCAGACGTTTTGAAAAACTCAGAACCACGGTAGATGTAATTACACTTATTATACAGAGTCATATAAAAATACCTAATCGCTGTCGGCTTGTAGTTGTTTCTTTTGTTCTACGACTGCTCAGTATTAATTAATTTCATACAAAAAAATGTTATTTATGTAAAGTGACATTATACTGTTGCGGTTTCGCGCTTAGAGTTCGCGCGCCGGCCGCAGTGGTCCGCGCTTTCCGATGTTACATTACAGAGTAGGAACAAGTAGAGTGTCTCTGTAAAATATTAAATATTTGTTATTTCTCAAAATATCATAATAAATAAATAATAAAAAAGTCGTAGAGCACAAGTTGTTAGTTTTAATGTAAACAAATACAGGCCAAGAGCGATTTGGTACTTTTATATAACCCTAATTAAATTAAAAACCTTTATTTTGGTTCTATACATTTAGATTCTCAGTAATAATGATAATGCACTGGTGACTAAAATATGTTTTTCTTCATAATATTAAAATCATTTAAAGTAGAGCTACATTTAAATCTATAAACAAAACAGGTACATTTAGGAACACGAATATAATATATTCATTCAGCCCCTGGAATTCCCGCATGTTTGATGTCTGATATAGTACTCGTACACAGATAGAAATGATATCCAGCTGTGTAACCAAAACACGAGATATATTCGCGCAACAAACTTTTCACTAAAACCTTGAATACAACAAAAGCATGACACATACTACCAACCTTATTGCGCCGATGTCTTCTGCTTCTATCTGATAGTGACGGGTTTAATTGTTGTGTTTACCTAAATTCGACGCGACGCGAATTCGTGACACGGGAAGACGTCCACCCGCCTCGAGGTTCGGGCAGCGAATGAATGAACAGAGGGTCAGGGGATGCACGACTCTCGAGGGCGGGGTTGTGTAGATAAACGGGCGGAATCTGAAAGCCGTCGTAAAGTTTTACTGTCGGATAGAAAAGCGACGTCCGAACTCGGCCGGGTTGCTGAAAACTCCAGCTAGCTCGTGAAGGTAAACTTGCCAGGTTGGGGAGACTGCTGGCGGTTGGAAACTGTAAGGGGAGACGAGATTTCGCAAATTTCTGCTTAGCTCGGATGTGTTTTGGAGTACGCGTAGTCTCGTAGGTTCCATTAAAATCTTGAAGGTTAAAGTTGTTTGCCCACTGCACATTATTTAAGAATTCTTCCAACTAAACTCACAATGGAGCCTAGTTACGAGACGTAGATTTGAACATTTGGATTTGAACGAAGTAAATAGATATGTGAGTTCAAATACCACACTAAAGCGCTAATTTAAGGAGCTACTGATCCAAACTGAAAAAAATACTTTTGTGTTGGCTATTTCATGTATGGAGGAGGGCTATACTCGTAGGCTATATGTGTATAACATTACGCATAATATGACCAATAACAATGGAACAACAATGAATAATGTTCCAAAAACAGGATAAAATGTTTCCTTTGGGGCCTCTGTTAAAGGTAAAAGTTACGCAAAAATTATATAATATGTACTTATTTTTCTTTGAAAGTTCTAAAAAAAGGTCAAACACCACAGTCATGTCTATCTTTTAAGGTTGATAAGGGATATGTAAAATCCGAAGTTCATGCAGGCGAAGCCGTGGCCAACAGCTAATTATTGAGCTCTCACCCTAATATCTTATATGAATACCCGATCTTTAAACAAGATATGCATATATATTAACCCATTATTAAAAGCACTACGCCATATTTACAATATTAAAAAAACACTAATGCGAGCCTACGGTTTTGGCTAAAATTAAATCAATTGGAAAACTGACATAATATGGCTGCAAATAGGAATAGAATTATCTTTTATCTTTCTTTATATACATAAATAACGCGTCACGTTGTTTGTCTGCGATTCACTCCTAAACTACCTAACCGATTTTAATCAAATTTGCACACAGTGTGCAGTTTGATCTAACTTAAAAGATAGGATAACTTACATCTCACTTTATCTATTTTTTTATATACCCCTAAGGGCAAAACAACGTTTGTCATGTCATCTAGATTTTATCTTTATCTAGATAGCGCGCGCTTAGCTGAAATCTCATCTGATGACAAAAACTCTGCACATAATGATGGAAAATATATACCCTACAATTACCCTATACTGGTGTTCACAAACTCTACGCGACATCGTAGCACTTTGCTACGCGGCTACGACCGAAGAATTTCGCTGAATTAGTTTTCACAGAAATCCTTGTTTATTTTTATTATTATATTGCAAACATGCTGCAATCTACATTAAATCATGTGTTCTAGCTGATAGGTAATATGCATTTTAATTTATATACCAAGCCTCAAAGAAGGATGCAAGCATAATTATTAACGTGTAGAAGTTTAATTTAAACACAGGCAGAGCTGGCTTTTTGAAGATTAAACCTATTTTAATCTCAGACGTTCTTGTTATTATAATGAAAATTAAACTTCAAACCACACGTAATTATTAAATAGAAGTAGGTGTTATTTTGGGGAAATCCATCATCATATTATATCACATCACACTAACATCATAAAGGCAAAGTTTATTTGTGTGTGTGTATGTTCGTTACTGCTTCATGTCGCAACAACTAAACCAATTTGGCTGAAATTTGGAATGGAGATAGATTATACCCTATATCAAAATGTAGGCTATTTACTACTATATCTTGCATATTTACTATTTACTAATATATCTTGCATTGTGAAGTCAACATCTCCTGAGGATGTCCCGGTGTGAGGATGATGCAATATTGTTTTTCGAACGGTAGTCTGACTTTTAAAGACTTTGTGAAAGAATAAAAGAAAGAAAGAAAGGGTTGTGTCTGGTGTTGGATATGGGTGGTGGAACTTGGGTCTTGACGTTCGTGCTTCAGGGAAACGGCGGTCGGTGCTTTGCTTGTTCATGCGTGTTGGGCCAAACAGACTCTGTTCAGACATTGGCATATAAAGCTATGGACCGCGAGTGTTATACAAAATTCACAAATAAAGTGTCCCGAGAAAACCTATATAAACGAAGGTACATGTGTATTTTTATAAACAAACTAAAACATTGTAATTTTGCACTCTTTTCGCGTTTTGGATTTCATTTGGTTCGGACACTTTTTAGCACTGACCCGAAATCTTTAGTTTATAAATCAATGTATTCAGGTTACAGATTGTAGAAAACGAATTTTATCTTTAATGTGGCGTAATCTTCGTTAGGGGTGAAGTCAGAAAATTACATAAAGACCCCGCCTCACCCCCATATTCACCCCAGCTTTCAGAATCACACCTTTACTGGGGTAAAAAATAGATTACGTGATGTAACACACACACACACACACACACACACACACACACACACACACACACACACACACACACACACACACACACACACACACGAACACACACGCCATACACTTACACACACACCACTCAACACTCACCACATACCACTCACCACTCACCACAACCACACACACCACACACTTACACACACACTTACACACACACACACACACACACACACACACACACACACACACACACACACCACTCACCACTCACCACACACACACACAATATTTCATTTCCAATTTTCAAAGTCAAAGTAGAGCTCGGTTTTACTGTAATCCTAAACCAAATTGCAATACAACAAAAGCCGTCCTCTTAATTACTGACCGGAAGCTTTCGAAAGTGTCTACTCTAGTGAAGATTAAGATAGCGCCAATTTAGTTAATTCAGTCCAGATTAAATTTTTTTACACCCTAGGGAATCCGGGATAAACTTGAGGAGGACGAATAGTTAAGTTCTGCTCTAGGGTATTAAATTAATGCAATGCAACAATACAATGCAACGAAATGCGATTAGGCTCGTTAATTGCTAGTATTGGATAGTAACTATTACGTTGGGTAACGGGATAGTGGACTGTGATTAAAATATTGACTTTTTTCATTTATTTATGAAACTAAAATTATTAACAAATAAAATGGTAAAAAAACTGAACTAATCAATCAAATTACAAAAAATTACAAGCTTTAAATATTTCTGATTAGACAAAGACAGCTGTATTCAACTACGACGTCAAATTGTGGTTATATTTTTGTAGGCCCTATACAAATTCTCAGGATATGGGCATATGAACGATTTACGTAAACTTTTTTACAACAAAGCCATCTGTCAAAATTCTATAGGTGGCTGCTGAACTCATGACCACCATTTTACGTAGAAAACTGGCGTTCTTTGGCCATTTGCAACGATGAGAACAATATTCCTTTCCAAGGTTATAGTCTTGGAGGGAAAGATTGCCGGGAGAAGATCTCCGGGTCCCGAGCGACGTAAATGGCTGGATGATGTAAGAGGGTGGACGCGTCTAAGCTTATACTCGCAATTGAAAGAGGTGGCAAAAGATAGAGAGGCTTTTCGAGTGTTGACCGCCAAACTTCAATTGGGAGATGGCACTAGATGATGATGACAGCGTGGCCTTACTGTTGGTGGTAAAACAAGCATTTTTGACATTGATAAACTTGCGACATTTTTTCGCATCGTCCGCCTTATCCATGGTATATGTCTATTGGTTTGTCACTAATTCCACGGTAACCATGGATATATATATATTTGGGAAAAATAGTGTAAATTTCAGATAAATCGGGTGAGTATTTTCAGCAGAACATACACACAGAAGTTTAAAGTTGATCTATATAAAGTTTTCATATTAATTTAAGTTTCGCAAAGGTAACAAAGGCCAGCAGATGCGATCTAAATCCGTCCAGACTAATGTAAATACCTGTGAATTGTACGCTTATATGAAATTAAACAATGGATGAAACGTGGCTAAAGGTAATATATAAAGGTTCTGACCTAATTTTGATTAGCTAGGTATACGAACATATGTAGATTGTAGGTGGTTAGATAAGGGAAGTCGCGCGTTCTAGTTACGATATTGTTTTCCAATAACTAGGCACATTGGTACTTTATTAGATTCCATATTGTAGGTAGGTATGTAAACATACGTCGACATGGAATTGAAAATACAGGATTTAAAGTAAATAAGGTGGCTAGTTACCACGCTACTAGCAAAGATCTACCGCCAAGCGACTTAGCGTTCCGGTGCGATGCTGTGTAAAAACCGTTGGGGGTGACTTTTACAAGTTAGCACATTTACATGTAATGACAAAATAACGTTTTAAATGTCAATATGATATTTGTCGGATATGTATGGTGATTAGTTATCACAAGATGACAGCGTGGCCTTACTGTTGGTGGTAAAACATAAGCATTTTTGACATCGATAAACTGGCGACATTTTTCCGCATCGTCCGCCCTGTCCATGGTATATGTCTCTTGGGCTGTCACTAATTCCACGGGAACCATGGATATATTATTTGGGATAAATAATGTACATTTCAGCTGAATCGGGTGAGTATTTGCAGCAGAACACACACACACAGAAGTCTGCTACTTTTTGATATAACAGACCAGGGAATTACTTTATATTGACTAAATAGTGTATATTTCAGCTAAATCGGGCGAGTATTTGCAGCAGAACACACACACACACAGAAATTTAAAGTTGATCTATATAAAGTTTTCATATTAATTTAAGTTTCGCAAAGGTAACAAAGGCCAGCAGATGCGATCTAAATCCGTCCAGACTAATGTAAATACCTGTGAATTGTACGCTTATATGAAATTAAACAATGGATGAAACGTGGCTAAAGGTAATATATAAAGGTTCTGACCTAATTTTGATTAGCTAGGTATACGAACATATGTAGATTGTAGGTGGTTAGATAAGGGAAGTCGCGCGTTCTAGTTACGATATTGTTTTCCAATAACTAGGCACATTGGTACTTTATTAGATTCCATATTGTAGGTAGGTATGTAAACATACGTCGACATGGAATTGAAAATACAGGATTTAAAGTAAATAAGGTGGCTAGTTACCACGCTACTAGCAAAGACCTACCGCCAAGCGACTTAGCGTTCCGGTGCGATGCTGTGTAAAAACCGTTGGGGGTGACTTTTACAAGTTAGCACATTTACATGTAATGACAAAATAACGTTTTAAATGTCAATATGATATTTGTCGGACTTTTACAAGTTAGCACATTTACATGTAATGACAAAATAACGTTTTAAATGTCAATATGATATTTGTCGGATATGTATGGTGATTAGTTATTACAAGTCGATTTAAAGCTAAGTTTACGAGGATTCGAATGCGCCCTACACTGAGAAGAAGCCCACAACAAACTCAGCCGGGTTTTGTTTTCTGTTATCACCACTTCACAATGGCTCTTAAAAACTATTTGAGCTAGTAGAATTACAGCAGTTCATTCACTCCCAAGAATTCAATTCATGTAAATAAAGTAAGCCTAATTTATAACCTTTCATTTTACAGCCACTTTGAACCTATTGAGGGATAAGTTTAAATGAATTCTTATGGCACCTCTAAGGCCTATGCCTTAGAATCGTATGAATTTAATGAGTAGTAATTATACCTTCATGTGAAACTTTCTCGCACGAAATGTTATGAATATTAAATTGATGCATGTTATACTATTGATAGGGAACTGTTTATAGCACCGCCTCGTGGAACATCAAAGAGATTTCTTCAAAGAGGCAATATTTTTCAGAGGCACGTGCCACTGCGATCTGTAAATAATGTATCGACAGACTATTAATATTAAGTGTCGAATTACATACACAAACTTGTCGGTATATAGAATGTATATAGGAGTACCAACCAAATAGAAAAAAATTAATAGGTATTTTCAAGGCTAGCGCGAGTCAAAAATCTTGATGGCAGCCAGTTTTTTTTGTAAAATTTAATTTACATCTTAATCTTAATATATATAAATCTCGTGTCACAATGTTTGTCCTCAATGGACTCCTAAACCACTTAACCGATTATAATAAAATTCGCACACCATGTGCAGTTCGATCCAACTTGAGAGATAGGATAGTTTAAATCTCAATTTATCTATTTTTTATCACCCCTAAGGGCAAAACAACGTTTGCCAGGTCAGCTAGTCTTAATATACTTAAATCTCGTGTCACAATGTTTGTCCTCAATGAACTCCTAAACCACTTAACCGATTTTTATAAAATTCGCACACAGGGTGCAGTTTGCTCTAACTTAAAAGATAGGATAGCTTAAATCTCAATTTATCTATTTTTTATATCCTTTAGGGCAAAACAACGTTTGCCAGGTCAGCTAGTAATATTATATGAAATGTTACTTTATTTACCGAGTAGGTGCTTCTCACACACTAGAAAAAATTTACTTTGCACTCCGAAACTTTTATATCGAAAAATCTTAAAATTTCTCATTAGAAATACTATACTTGCCACCGAAAATAATTAAAAGGTACTTAAAGGAACCTTAAACTTAAAGCTTTAGGATGTTTTATTCTCCTAAACCTGGCGAGAGTGCGGTGAATATGATAGTGAATCCCGTACTCCTACCAGCAGGTTCGTTAAAGGAACAAGCAGTTTTCAGTGGGTGCAAACCCCAACATAGCCTTTTTGTCTATAAAATAAATAAGGCATTTTGTCTATAAAAAAGATTACAATGAAGAAGCTAGAAATTAGAATCCCTTGTACAGTAAATTAAAATAATTATGTATCTGCTAAGTATCTGCTTAGCAAGCAGTCTATACAGAGCGATGAAGCTATTAAATCTTCCAAAATAACACATCCAATAACATCAAAGCTCTCATAAACGGCTCTTATAAACACATTACGCAACACAAATCAATGATCGATTTTAGAAATGATGTCCGAGCAGTAAACGGAATCGATGTGAATCGTATACATTGCCATTCGATTACAAACAACTCGATACGTTTGCGACAACTCGGATTTAGATTCCCTTTTATTGCCGTGGAAATAGTACTTGTTATAAACAATCGCTGTGTAATCGATTTGTGATTGTCGAGATTTTTTCGATTTTTTATAGTGCACACAGTGTATGGGCAACACGGATGCACTCTCTATTCCCTCTCTCTCTCTTATAATACGATTTCTGACGACAACTCTGACACGAATGGAAATGGACATCAGACCCCCTATAAAAGGGCAGTGGATAAAATCCGATTTGGTCCTCTGTCAGGGGACAGTGCACATGCTAGGGCGATAATAAACAAAAACGTGGAAAGGGATAAAATTTGTCCTTTGGTCCTTTCCCGGGGATAAAATAGTCCCCTGCACATGCTCGCACTGCCGAGGCAGGCTTAACGTGCTCTCCGGGACAAGGCGGCGTAACACCGCCAAAATTTCAAACTGAGATCAGGGATCCCTCCCAGTGGGATACACTCCATTCAAACACAACTGATTTAATCAAAAATTGGTCGAGCCATCCTTGAGTTTTAGTTAAATTGACGTTGTGAGTAACAATTACATTTCCTTAATTATATTAATTTGAATGAATTGACTGGCCAAGTTCAAAAGTGAGAAGGGTAGGTAATAAATGTTTCGGTCAGTCCATAGCAACGGGAGGTCGACGTTTCCATGTTAAATAGTAGCTATAAACGCCCATTACTTCGGGTTAAGCGGAGTTGGATTATTTGATTAATTTCCTATACTAAAGGATCTTGTACACAATAATACTCTTATTTTGTTCACAATTGGTCGGTAGTTTCCGTTCGAAAGACTCTGATTAATGAATACTATTGTGTAGCTCGTTATCTTTTGTTTCAAATTCGTCTTTTGTGGTTCTGTTTCCTTGGCAAAATTGCTTCCATGAAAGAGATGTGTAGGTAGAGATAGGGCATAAATGTATAATATGATATTGTTCTTGAGTTTTGTTCATAGTACTTTCGCAGTAGCTTCTTGTGGGTGACAGCTGTCATACGCATATTATATTCTTAGTCGGTCTCACTCATTGATCTATAAGTCTCACTCTGGTCCTTTCCTATTGTTATTTTCATCTCATCTGTCATCCGCAGTATGCTACAGTGCAAATACTCTCTCCTTCCCACGAGGGATAAGGAAATTCTGACGATATTGCTTGAGCAAAGCAGAGGCCATTCATCTTGTTTGCATTTTGACTCGTGACTTGTGTAGCATTATAGTACGTTAGGCAAGTCATAAATATAGACTAGAAAGAGTTGAGACCCAACTAAACTACCTTGTGAAACCCCATACTGCTTCTATTGACTTTATACCATGTAGAATAGGGTCGTACCTAATTTAAAATATGTAATAATCTTTGCATACGCTCCCTTATGAACACATCTAAAATTTGAAACGAAGCAGACTCCAAAACCAAATACGCGCACAATCTAAACGTTATTTGAACAGGACAGAACAGTAAATCTCTGAGTAGGTAATCCAGTAAATCACCTCGAATAACAAAACTCTAGAGATTCGGAATACAAAAGCCCTTTTATGTGATGTATGTTTGAGTCATATGTACATAGTCCTTTAACGAGGTCTTTCAGTACGATAAAGTAACCGATGCGTGGCTGAAATTTGTCTTACACTGTGTTTATCTAGACAAGTATTTATTAATTAAATAGTGATGTTTATTATTACATGTAAAAGTCCTTGTTTACAAGCTTTCATCAAAGTAAGCGTCATATCCACCGATAAGGTAAAGATATGGCCATCAAAACATTTTCCGCAAACTTTTTCATACAAGAAAATAGTAGCCCCATCTGTTACCCCCCAATACGCCACGATATGGCGGAAACCGTCTCCATGGAAACTCGCAAGACAATTGATAGCTGTAGTACCTAATCTGTGGCAGAGACCGCGGTCTTGCTTGCTACTGACGCTGTCGGTGTCAAATCATACATTTTTGGCACCTGTAAATTGGAGCCACTTTATCCAGGGTCTCGCATCGCAGATCTTTTGTGATATCAGAGATTTTGTTTTGAGAAATCCAGTTCTGAGGACAGAAGTAGTTGGTTCTTTTGTATGTACACTTTCTAAATTGTCAAAAGTCTAGTCTGGTGAGAGGCTTCGGCCGCGGTCAGTTTCCACCCTACCAGCAAAGACGCAACGCCAAATGACTTAGCGTTCCAGTGCGATGCTGTATAGCAACCGTCAAAGGGTTTACTAACTCCTTGCAAGTTAGTACGATATATCCATCTTCGAATACACCGTCACTAAACATCTGACGAGATTATAGTCTGCCTATTCGGACTTTTATGATTATCATATTCATCTGTGATCAGATTTTATTATATTATTCCATATTATTCATTGACCTTGACAATATAAGGTTATTTTTATCTAATAAATACCTATAGAGATGAAAGCAGTAAGTGTAAACAATTTTATTATACGTAATATACGGAGAAATATCGCTGTTTACCACATTGAGGACTGTTTACTGGCTTTTCTCATGTACAAACAAATATAGGGTTATATTCCACCTACAAAGCGATGCTTTTCTAGAAGCCAGTATGTACCGATCTTTATCAATAAAATTCTACTCGTATTATAAGATGTCTAAACGAAATTAAAATAGGCATTAGGTACTGGTGCCGTACCACTATTTCTCAAAGCAGTAATTTTGCTGTGCTGCTTTAAGAGTCCTGTGAACTACGATGTCTCCATTCATTCAAATAACAAATCATTTGTAATTCGTGCATATTTCGATCATGTTGTGGTGTTATTTGGATTCATATAGTAGGTAATAATCTATGCTCCTGGCCATATTTGTTTCGGAAATACTTCTTTAAAACGAAATAATAATTAATTTTGATAAAAAAATTTATAACTTTGGTCGAGTTCTGTAATACCAAAAATTAAGAATGAAAACTTGAAACTTTCTTTATTAACTGGTGTTTTTCTTTAGCTGGGCAGTAATAACTGTGTTCCTGAACTAATGCAACGTGAGATAGTGTTGTTTTTATTATTACAAAATAAATAAAGAGACGACATGTCCTCTTTGACACAAAAATAAGCAAAACTAAATTCGTTTACAATTTCGTTTAACAAAAGTATTTCGGAACCATATGACGAGGAGCATTATTACTATATTATGATCCCGAATAACACCACAACATGATCGAAATTTGCACGAATTACAAATTATTTTGGTATTACGAATGTATGCAAGACACCGTGGGTAAGCGGAACTACGATGTCAACTAAACTGTAACAAATAGGAGTCCATGTTACAATGGTTTTTTTTAAATCTTAATTAATCATATCCTGGACTGAAATTTTTTAGGCAACCCACTTGCGATATATTTATTGACATATTTAATTGCATATAAAATAGTTTTCATCCAATAAGCAGCTCGGTGAAGGTCGTTGTATAGCGGGATCCTAGACCATTATGTTTCATTCGATTCGCATGGAGTTTGTCAGAGTGGAGCGCGTCATCGTGGATTGTAATGTATATGAAAATGAATTGCATGTCTTCGATAAGTCACGTGGTTAATTTGTCGATTGGATATGCTATTCCCATGACATTTTTTGAATGAGTTTCGTTCCATTTAAAACCAGTGATAGACAGGTTTCTATTACGATCGTAGATAAGTCATATGGGATGGACCTTATTTATTTTGTATATTTGATTTTGACACACTGCGCCATGGATTGAAATATCTATACAACTTTTCATTTCCGTCGTTCATAATCTATTTTTACAATTTTGTTATGGAACCCCACAAAAAATTGACTACTTACTGTTTTTTAATTTTATGTATAAGTTGCTTCTATGGGCAATATGTTATCGCGTCACTAAGCCGTTGGCTAACAAGCTTTGTTGTTTTTATCTCAAATACAAAAATAAAAAAATCTTCAATAGTCTGGTCTTGAGCTTAGGCTGTATTAGGAATGTCTTCATATTCTATCGAAAATGTATTTGGTTCGGAAAGTTCTCATTCGAGTTCTATCAACCATTGTTACTCAAACAAAATAAGGCGTACTAATACAAAATAATACGACGTCATCTAATCAATGCATTCTATCCTCAAATCAGAAACTACTGCTGTGATAACCTTTTCAACTTCCCTAAGTTCATCAATTTAACACTTTTTCTTCAAAGACTTTTATAGTTGGTCCCATATAGATCAATGGTCCCAATAAATGAAATGAAGATAATGTGGAAGATTTTTGGACAAGTAGGCACGACCGAACTCCTTCGCGTGCCACCTTTGTCTATAACAGTTATCTGCGTGGAAGTCACGTGGTCTATGTTGCGATCGTGTATGTCATTTAGTCATCCACATACATTTTTGAATTTAGTTCCGTAAGCGTACTTAAAGCAATCTTAAAAAATATGTAATAAATCTATCTAAATATATAAAAGAAGAAAGCAATCGGTTTCTGACTCTGAGTCGACTAACTCACATAAATCATAATATTACTCGTATTATCAACGCACAGCCCGAATTGATGGGTATAGAGCACTGATTAAACGTAGTTGGTATAGAGGCTCCAAATTTGGCATATAGGTTTCATAATATGAATTCTAGGAGTGCACTTAGAAGAATATTTCAAAACTCATCCGCGGTCCACTTGCGCGAAACGGGAGTTACTTAAATATTTACAACTTAACTGTAGAGTCAACGTTTCTCATTGGACAATTTTGTCAACTTACTATGGGTTAGCGTGCTAACTCTGAGTTAAAATACCCCAGTTCGGCAAGGGGGTTCAAAGTTTCAATTTTAACAAATTTAAATACTCTTTCACGCTGCAAGTTGACGACAGATTATATATCCTGCGTAGGCTACCTTTGTCCACAAAATGTCCATGGTTCTCGCGGGATTTATGAAAAACTGAAATAAGTACACGCGGACGAAGCCGCGGGTGTCTGCTAATGGCTATAGCTGCTGAAATAATAATAATTTTTTGAATTTATTCGTTCAATTATTAGTGTCTTAGTGCCAAAAAAAATACTATAAGTAAGGTCAACCAGAAGATAAGCGAACGCTTTCCACGAGTAGCAACAAAATCCAGAATAAATTGTTTCTGAGCCAAATGGCATCACTAGGGCATCGAGCCCGGGTTTACCCGGACCGAAAGAACCCGGGTTTTCCCGGTTTTCAGGATTACAAAAAACCCGGGTTTGATTTTTAAAACCCGGGTTTTTCGTTTTTTTTTTTAATACTTTTGTTTTTATCATTTATTAATTTTAAGCCACTTCGAATGCAAAAATAAGTAAATGGAATAAAAACATTTACTAGCCTCATGCGTACAATTGATTGAGGCCAAGTTTGACGAATATGAGGTATCTCTAACAAATGACATCGTCGCTCAAACCACAGACGGTTGCAGCCTAATGTTTGTGTTAGGGAAGTTCTTTAAGTCATACCATCAGCTATGCATCACTCATGCCGTTTAGCTGGCAATTGTGGACGTAATGTACAAACGCAATACCGGCGTCGAGGAAAACGTTGCACAGCTTGCCGAACTTGACGAGGATTTGCCTTTATCGGTATTGGGTCAAAACTGCGAACTATAGAATTTAACGACGACACGAATTCTCCAGGGTGGTGTTGGATTTAATAATGAATCCACGTTTATAGAGTCTTTTAGATAAGTACAACGATGTGCTATCAAAAGTTGGAAAAGTGGTAAAAATCTACAAGGATTCAAAAAAAAAACGATAACATGCTTCAAAAACATGTCAGAGCTGATTTTGGACAGGAGTACATACCTAATCCTTGCTCATTACTTACTAAGTTTAAAGATATTCTGAAGAAAGAATTAATCTTTATCAGTTTTTTAAACATTAAAACTGTTTTTGTTATTTGTAAATCCTTCCCCATCCTTTACATTTTGCTTTTACAATTAAGGAAATCGATGATATAATAGGTCTTTACCTATGAAATTGCCTTTTTGTTTGGAATAAGGGAAATGACTTATTTTTTCAAACTTTTTCATTTCTGTTATTCAAAGTAATCACCCATACAATCGAAACATCTTTGCCCACGCATTGGCAGTTTATTGACGCCCTTCTTGTAAAAATCAGCTGACCGGGAGGCAACAAACTCTTCAAAGGCATTTTGTACTGCCACTCGGGCGTTGAATTTTTTACCCACTAAAAGTTGTTTAAATTTCGGAAAAAGTAATAGTCGGTAGGTGCAAGGTCTGGTGAGTATGTGAGGTCGTGAAGGAGCAGTGGGAACGACCGATTGACCAAAGCTGGTTGCAGATGTGCAAGTTTCTCCATCATTCTCTCCAGTTCTTCACAGTACACATCTGCAATAATGCTCATGCCGTTTTTTAAAAAGCTGTGGGGAATCACACCCACACTAGACCACCAAACGGTGACCATCACTTTTTTAGGGTTCATTTTTGGTTTATAATTCGTTTCGAAATTCCTTCATTTCTTTGCCTGTTGAGCAGCGCAAGGCAGGTCTCGTACGCGTACGCGTACATTGCACTGGCTATCGTTAAAGTCGCGAGGCACCCATCTATCAAGCTTTTTTTACGTTGCCAATTGAAACAAGCAAAAATAGAGCAATATAGTTTTGATGCTTACATCAAAAGATGCTGCTAGCTCAGCTGTAGATTGAGTTTCGTTAGCTTCTACAATCGGCTTTAATTCATTATTGTTGATCAAAGTCTCCGGACGACCACGAGCTTCATTTTTCAAGTTAAAATTTCCAGAACGGTTCTTGTTGAAGCGGCGTTGGTACAACGACGGAACTCATATTCCATATTTACACGAATTTTTAAAGTATCCATTATACCAAAAAATGTTCAATTGTTATGAAAATACAACGCTAATCAAAAAACAAAAGGCTGAGTTTGTAAAAATAATTTCATCGTTTTAAAACAAAATTAATTTGAATTTATACCAGTGCTGAAGAAAGGCAAATTCAAAGGCAGAGACCTAATATAAACACAGATTATTGTTATTTTTAAAATTAAAATGAAAAGCTCGAAAAGCTCGAAAAAACCGGTCTACCCGGGTTTTGATTACTCTTAGACTCGAAAACCCGGGTTTTCAAAATTGAACCGGGTTTCGATGCCCTAGGCATCACGGGCTATTAAAATTTATGAACTGAACCGAACGTAAACTCTGAAAGAGCGCTCTATCCCGCGGACGGGACGCTTTCCGACCCATAAAAAAGTCTATTCCCGAATACTTATTATCCTTTTCATATGTAATGGTCTAAGAAATTGTTACGCCCAGGTACTTTTCTGAAACAAGGTTATTTTTGAACAATCTCTCATAAAAACTTCTTAAAACAGAACTTACCTCAGGAATGATGATGGGTCTCCAATCTTCATTATTCTGCTATATTATTGGGAGGTTTCTCACGATCAAAAAAAATGAAAACGTTTATTTCGGGGTTAGGTCAGACTCTACCGCCTCGTTTTCGGAAAGCTGTTTTGCACCGAGAAGAACTTGCAAGAAACTGTTGTGCTCAGTTCAAGCTCAGAGGGCCATCGTAATATTATTGTAATATTGTTTTAAAATTTCCATAATGACATTGTATGAATATGTCAAAACAATATTACAATCAATGATTACAATACATAATACTGCTCATTGATCTATAATTCATATATCATTGATGGTGGTGCGGCCCACAGAGCAAGGAATAACTTTATATTGTGCGGCCTGTGCATGGCCCGATGCGGCCCCTGGACGTTTTAAATATATATTTGTGTATTACAATATATAAATCCTTCATTTAAATTTAGTACCTAATCTGAGACTAATTAAAAAACTATGGACTGTGACTAATTAAAAAAGTAAATATGACAAATATGTCACCACCTTGCGCATTTATCAACCGTTGTAAAAGCAAAATTGTATAACTTTATTTGACAAACTATATATTTGAGATATTTTATATTGTTTTTAGTTTTTTGCACGTTTTCTTAATCAACTGCGAGGCTACCATACAATGTTTTAAATCTTTTGAGAGCGTGCGTGCGTGCAGTTTTAGTGGTGAGGCCACTGATAAGAAAACTTAGGATATAGGCATTCGAACCACTTACGTAAACCTAGCGCGCGCCATCTGTCAAAATTCTATCGGAGGCTGCTGAGCGTACAGCGTGGCCTTACTGTTGACACTTACTGGTGACAAAAAAGGATTTTTGGCACCGATAAACAAGCGACATTTTTCCGTCCGCCCTGTCTGTCCGTCCGTTTTGCTATAATCCGATTCTGTATGGTACAATATAGAACGCTGGCCACATAAAACACCACACACAATTTTCCAGCTCTTCGACGCACGTTTCGTCCCGACACCGGGACATCGTCAGGAGATGTTGACTTCTCAATGCGAAATCGTAGAGTGACTCTCCTGTCACTCTACGACATATATCGTCTCTGTCGTGTATATGTGTATTGGCGCGACAAATTGCAGAACAGCCTCGGTTGGCGCAGCTGATGATGAACGTCCTCCGCTCCATGTTCGGGGGGTGCAGCGGGTCGGCGGAGAAGGGCGCGGTGCACGACACGGTGCGCAGGATCCTCGGCAACGAGCTGGTGATGAAGGACAACACGGACAGGCATAACCAGTACGTGTTCTGATGTCCCTGCGGCTCCTTTGCTTCCCTTGTAGTTTCGGCCTGAAGGAGTAAAAACATACACACATACTCGTAGGCGTACCGTCATATCTTTCGCTTTTACAAGATTGACGGTTATTTAAGCGTTTTTAGAATTCAGAAGTAGACCTGAAGCACGGGATACCATAATAGTAACTTAAGGTCCTGCAGGTTAAAAACTATGAAGGCAATTAGGACTACTGCATACTGGTCACACCAGGTCAAGGGATTTCAAGTTTTCACCAATGGACGATCAAACGTGTTATGATAGAAATACGAATAAATTGATACCCTCCAATGTTTATAACATGGCTTGCCGCGGTATGCCGAAAATATTATTTGCAAAATTGCAATAATTGTTTTAAAATTCAATTTTTAGGAGAACTAAATATGTCAATCACATACAAGAGAATCTGTCAAAAATACTGGATTCAAAAACTTTACCAAAAACCAAATCAACAAAGAAACACGCTTCGGTCACGCCTCAGGTATGTATACCTTTATTTGTACACCACAAAACATAATACTATATCTAAGGCGTAAAAATTAATTAGTACAAGAGGCAGGCTAAGTAGCGATCTCTGCCAGGCAACCTACAGTTTAAGAAAATACAGAGGAACCACGGACTGCAGGTGTAAAACCAAAATACAACATTTTTGCCGGATTCAGCACAGATTCTTCTTCTGTGTTGTTAGGGTTCCCTCATGCCTCAAAAGACAACAAACAAGTGGACAAAATTTTAGCTCTGTGTTCTTCTACCCACTATTAACGACTCTTTTACCTCCAGGAAAATATCTAAAAAGACTTTCACGTATTTACCAGTAGGTATGGAACCTTTAGTGTGCTTCCGACTTATACTTAACATGGTCGGATTGTAAGTTGTAATATCCATTAAGTCTTAACTGTATTAATTTTAGAATACAGATTCAGCTACAGACGATAGACCTGGAAGAATAGGACCTAAACTTGTAGTATTTGACGCACTAACGGGTAAGCAATTTTTTTTGAAAATAATAGTTAGTCGAAAAGACGACAGGTGGTGGGAAGGGAACAAAGCAGCGAAGCCTACCTTCGCTGCTGAAACTAAGTATAGGTTTTTAACCGAAAGCGTGCAACGTGACGTTTTTTAGAGTTCCATACCAAAATGGTAATAATGGAACCCTTATGGTGAGACTTTCTCCGTCCGTCCGTCCGTCCGTCCGTCCGTCCGTCCGTCCGTCACACTCGATTATTTCAGTAACTATCGGAGCTATCGAACTGAAATTTGGAATAGTTGTTGGTAATTGCGGCGCGCCGCCATTGCAATCATAAAAAATTGAAAATCTATTTTATTTTTATTTAAAAAGGGGGGAAAACCGGGTCGTCAAAATTTCAAAATGAGATAACAATATTGAGCGGGGTATCATATGAAAGGGCGTTACTTGTGTATTCTAAAACCAATTTTTATTTATTTTTATGTCTAATAGTTTTTGAGTTATTGAGCAAACTGTCGAAAAAAATACGGTTCCCCCCCCCTTATCTCCGAAGTTTACCAATCAAAAAATCTGAAATAATTATGATCAATAGGAATAAACGTATATTTTACAGGAAAAATAAAATCAACTTTCTAACTATTATACTTTTTTTGATAATAACAATAAACCGCCATAAACAAAGTTACGTTTGCGTTTTGCTAACAAAAGTACCTACATGTAAATTATACTCGTAAATTTATGAACAAAAGTGATTCTTTGAATATTTTACTTTTTTTATGGTATGGAACCCTCGGTGCGCGAGTCCGACTCGCACTTGGCCGGTTTTTTTTAAACCTTTAAAGGTTGCCTGTCTGTCGGTATTCTATATAGAATATATTTACAGGAGTGTGCTCAATTCAATCAACTATTTCATTTGTTCCACGAGGTTCCATAGACGCTCACGCCAGGTTACGCAACAATCAGCGCCAATCAGCAAAATCCAGTGTATTCATTTTAGCTTTGACAGTCAGCTATCCAGAGTATATTCTATATACTCTATGGAGATCAGTGATGCTGTAGTCAGCATCACTACTACTACTACTAGTGTGAATTAGTGACTCTTCTGTACCGTTTGTTAGGACCAGCAGATAGGTTAAAGGTGATGATGATTATTGAAGGAATAGCTCGTCAGGTACCGGCAGGCTGGTGCTGGTGGGGGACGAGCGCGTCAGTGTGCAGGGGCTGTCCAACTTCGCGACCATCAGAGCCACGGCGTGCGTCTACGCTGGCAAGTGGATGTTTGAGGTGCAACTCGGCACGAAGGGTATCATGCAAGTTAGTCTCTGATTTTGAGAATCGCCTCCCTCATTAGGAAAATCCTTTACAACCTGAGCAGATGATCTGTCTTCCATCATCATCTCGTCTCATCTCAACCCCTTTTTACGTCCCACTGCTGGGCACGGGTCTCCTCTCAGACTGAGAGGGGTTTGGCCATAGCCCACCACGCTGGCCAAGTGCGGGTTGGCGGGCTTCACACACCATCGAGAACATTTTTGTGAACTCTCAGGCATGCAGGTTTCCTCACGATGTTTTCCTTCACCGCTAAGCAAGGGATATTTAATTTCCTAAACCGCACATAATTCGGAAAAGTCAGAGGTGCGTGCCCAGGATTCGAACCCGCGACCTCCTTATGAGAGGCAGAGGTCAGAACCACTGAGCTATCACTGCTTTTTGATGATAACTGCTGCCCGGTGATAACTGGTTGGGGTGATGGCCCCTTCCAGTGGTTCCACTTCCAACGCCGCCAACAGGCGGGGCACTGGGTACATGTTGCCATTTATGTCTGTTGACTACGACCGAACCCGCGCGTATTCGCATGCGACCAGCGATCTGCAATAGAGTGGAGGTATGTTTGAGGAGCGGCATACATCCCGCCACTTGAGGCCCGGTTTCCACCAAAGCGGAGCGGAACGGAGGTGTATTTGAGTAACCAATCAGATCATTTCGACATCTCCTCTCTCATCAGTTTCGGAGATGTCAAAATGATGAAATCTGATTGGTTACTCAAACATAGCTTTGGTGGAAACCGGGGCTCAGCAAGGTCGAACTTCAGCCCGCCAGTGATGTCACGACAGGTGCCCGTCAGCCAGAGAGGAAGCGGTATACGTCATGGTTTGTGGCAGACCTCTTTCGTCCGGCGGCCGTCGATGGTCTGGCGCGATGCCCAGTAGGTGCATCGCTCTAATAAACAACTGTGCATTCTGCAAAATACAGCATTGACGATGTTACATCTTGGGCACTCATTGGTCAATGTTTGCATCAGTCGAACTAAGCAATGATTGTCATTGCTTAGTTTGCATCAGTTTGGTAGCCAAAAAACCGATTGGTTTATGATGGTTGCGGAAAATGCCAGGCCTGGTAACGACCCAGTTATTTGAGGTCGAAATGAGCCCAATCCAAAACTAGTCGTGCAAAATATGCCCATTTACCGTTAGATACATTCAGGAATATCAAACGCACGCCGACCGCCGACCGTCGACCCAATCAACCCCATAGTGCGGTTAATTGAACGAGAAAGGGACTAATTGAGATGAGGTCGGCCGCATTTGGCGAGCGACATCAAAATATCGATGCTGAAGTACTCACTAGTCGCTAATAGTATTGAAAATTGTTACTACATTTGCTCAATTGGGTCGAATATTGAGTGATAGCATACATTTAACAAGTTGCGCTTTGATGATTATCTAGATCCAGCGGAACCTGAATAAGTGCGAACTGGGTAAGCGAGAAAACTCTATTAATGAGAGTGTTTCTGAGGTCCCGTCATTTTTCCCTCCTAAAACTATTATGAATGAGTAACGTAATTTTTCACGCGTGATCTGTGGCGGGGACTGCGATCTATATACAATATTTCTGAGACAGACCGATCGTAAAAACAAATGGCAGATATTTGGGGTTTGTTCTTGCGTTCTATAAATATTAGAAACATGAGATCTGTCGTTCCACTTGATAACTGGTGGTTGAGAGCGACGATCGTCAGCTGTGGATGTTGAAGATGATGATGTAGATGGTTCTGCCGTTTGTGATGTAGAAGGTTCAAGAACTGATGAATCTTTAATTTCAACATTTTGAATCCTTCCACGTCGAAAATGTTTCGTCATCTTCATGAAGTAAAAGTTCGTCTTCGTCATCACTATTATCAGTCATTAAACTTGATGGATCGCTTTTTTGCTGATTCAAAAAACTCCATGTCCCTTGCCCATCATTTTGTTTCCAAAAAAATATTCACAATTTCAGTAGAATTGAAAAATTATAAAATCAAATAGGAGATATTTTTCGATAAATTGTTACCGTCATCGCCCACAGGGATGCCGGTGTACCTTCTTTAGGCAAGTTACTATTAACTCGCCTAAAGAAGTTATAGTGAGTTAGTTACTTTTTCACTTCAAAACCACGGAATACAATATTAGTACCTATAACGATACGGAAGTTTAATTTCGCAAGATCGCTTTCGCGTAACTCTATCTCTTTCGACGTGGGCTACCTCGTAATCGGGCGCACGCTGCGCTTGAAATAGGCCGTACAAGAAGCAACGCGTGAAACCGCGCCGGCGCGCGGCAGCTGTCTGAAATTGGAAATTTTGGACGTCGTGACGGCTACTTCTAGCTTTGTCGATCACGTGACAAATGAGAGTGGCCTGTCATATTTGTACTTCTATCAGGTTGTTATCTAATCATCTGCCACAGATCGGCTGGTGTACGTCGTCGTGCCAGTTCTCCGTGGACACCGGCGTGGGCGACACGGCGCACTCGTTCGCGTACGACGGCGCGCGCGTGCGGCGCTGGAACGTGGCCACGTCCGCGTACGGCCAGGCGTGGCTCCCTGGTGACGTCATCGGCTCCTGCTTGGACATGGACAGAGGGACCCTGGAATACTACCGGTGCATTTTAATCACAGCTTTCTTAATACAGGATTATATAAAAAATACCACATTGCTCTCGGCCTGTAGCTGTTTACATGAATACTAACAACTTTGGGTGTATGTACATGGGAAAAACGAACTCATCACTATACCTTTAATTCTAGGAACGGTGTATCCCTGGGCGTGGCGTTCACACGGGTGCCTCGAGGATCCGGCCTCGCGTACTTCCCGGCCGTGTCGTTGGCGATGCAGGAACACTTGTATGCGAACTTCGGACACTTACCGTTTATGTAAATATTCATCGGTTTGTAATTTATTCATAGTGTATTAAAATTATGGTTGCCGGGCTTGAACCCGTATCCCCCAGCTCTCGCAGCTGGGTCCTCTGCAATTGAGCTATGGGAGCAACTACCACTGACACGATAAATTCGACACACATTGTTTCCAGTCTTACGAGTAGGCCCGGTTACCACCAAAGCGGAGCGGATTGGAGCTGTGTTTGAATAACCAATCAGATTTCGTCATTTTGACATCTCCTCTCCCCTCTGTTTCAGAGATGTCAAAATGACGAAATCTGATCGAGCCTAAGGCAGACTGCGGAGCGTTTCTATAGTTACCGGCGATGGTTGGCCGATGTACAATTTTATATTTTCGAAAATCACATTACATTAGGTAGTTTTCAGTTTATCACGCGCCATATTTTGATAC
This sequence comes from Coenonympha glycerion, assembly GCA_963855885.1. NCBI lineage: Eukaryota > Metazoa > Arthropoda > Insecta > Lepidoptera > Nymphalidae > Coenonympha > Coenonympha glycerion. The sequence goes on from OY979631.1 coordinate 4,909,765, forward strand.
AAATGAAAATGTCAAAATAGTACTGCAGCATTACTGCTTTTTTAAGAGATGGTGGTACGGCCTCACTCATGCGCACTGGTCTAGCCCACTAGCATCAGATCTTTATGTTCTGGTCAATGTTTGAATTTAGTTACATATACGCTTCTTTCTTCAGCTTCCCAGTGGAAGGCTACGCTCCGATTCAGTCAGCTCCAACCAGGGAATGCACTCGGGCCGCCATACTACTGAAATCACTTGACGCACTCGTTGATGAGCTGGAACAACTTTCTGAACTCAAACCACCTGTCACTGCTAAGAGTAGTAAGGTATCTCATTTCCTATAGCCTACACAATAATAATCCTCGAGACTAATCCGACCAAGGCGGTCAATCTCTGAGGAGATTTGCCATCAACTCGGGACATAATATTACGGTGCCTCTGTCTCAATCAAATGGAACATCAGCTACTTGCTGCTGCAAACCCTGTACTAGGCAGAATTTCTTTAAACTGTGCTAGTACTAAAGGAGGATCTACACTAGGCGAATCGAGCACGAACCGAGCACGAGCGGAGCACAAAGCGGAGCACGAGCGGAGCCGTTTCGGCTACGTCGTTGTAAGTCGGTCCACACTAGACGAATTATGCTCGGCTCCGGCTCCAGCTCGGTTCGTGCTCGGTTCGCCTACTTTAGACCCACCTTAAGATTTTCCAAAAATAATAATACTTGAGAATGTCATTTGTCTTCGATAAGTCACGTGCTTAGTTTGTCGATCGGATATGTGATTTCATACATTTTTTTCTGAATTTTGTTCTATTAGTTCGACTGCCCTACAACCTAGGTATCCCGCATAATGCCACTTTAGCTTCTCCAGTCTTCCCGCCAGGCTAAATCAGAGACATCTAGGACTGAAGAAGAAGTCGCGTTACGAATCCACAGCTCGAATTCAGCTTACAGCCCCAGAGCTTCACCGCACAGCATAGATGCACACAGCGTTGAAGTTAAGAAAATGTCGAGTAAGGTAAATTGATCGCATACAGGTTTTGTCCAGACTATAATTTATAGCCACCGATAAGAAACCTCTGAATGATTTACGTAAACCTTTTTCGTACAAGCAAACAGTAGCGCAAACTGTCAAAATTCTGTAGGTGGCTGTTGAGCGAACTACAGCGTGGCCTTACTGTTGGTGGCAAAACAAGCATTTTTGACACCGATAAACTGTCGTCACTATTTCGCACCATCCTCCCTGTCCCGGGTAATAATAATAATAATAATAGCAGGTTCGGCGCTCCCGAAGGGATCTGTCGACATGTTGGATAGACTATAAGAAGGCCTACGACTCTGTGCCCCATACATGGCTCATGAAGGTGCTGGAACTGTACAAAATAAACACAGTACTACGCGCCTTCCTACAGACGTGTATGGGACAGTGGAGGACGGTCCTTCACTATCCAGGATGTCGCCGGAACCTGGGGAGCGCGGAGCCTATAAGGATTGAGCGAGGCATATTCCAGGGCGATAGTCTGAGTCCTTTGTGGTTTTGCCTGGCTCTGAATCCTCTGAGTACTCTCTTGGAGAATTCAGGGCTAGGTTACCGGTTGAGGAGAGGTGGTCAGGTTATATCACACCTCCTTTACATGGATGACCTAAAACTCATTGCCCCCAACAAATCACATCTACTAGAGTTACTAAAGGTAACTAAAGCCTTTAGTGATTCCATTAGGATGGAATTTGGTGTGGACAAATGTGCGGTCATGCATGTAAAGCGAGGGAGGATTGTGGAATCTGAGGGGGTTGAGCTCTCGGATTCCATATACCTCAGATCGCTCTCCTCAACTGAAACGTACAAATACCTGGGCATGGCGGAGGCGTTAGGTATCAGAGAGGCCGACATGAGGCAGTCGGTGAGGGAGCGTTTCCTTGGCCGTCTGAGGAAAGTACTGAAAAGCCTTTTGTCGGGCGGCAATAAGGTGCGCGCCTTCAACGGTTGGGTCATGCCGGTCTTAATGTATTCCTTCGGCATAATCAGGTGGACTCAGACTGAGCTTGACGCCCTGGACAGACAAGTTCGTGCGCTGCTGACCGCATATCGGATGCATCACCCGCGCTCCTCGGTGATGAGGCTGTACATTCCGCGGAAGTGTGGAGGAAGAGGCCTTTTGAATGCCAAAACCCTCCACAACCGCGAGGTGTGCAGTCTCAGGGAGTACTTTCTCCACGCCGAGACGGAGATGCACCGCGATGTGGTCGCAGTGGACAGGGGTCTGACGCCGCTCTCCTTGGCTAACGAGAACTGGCGCATACCTGTGGTGCTCAGTACCAATGACCGCAGGGTTGTATGGCAAGGTAAGGAGCTTCACGGACGCTTTTATCGGGTCCTCCACGGGCCTGATGTTGACTTTGAAGCGTCCGTGGCCTGGCTGCGCTTTGGTGACCTCTTTGGGGAAACCGAAGGGTTTGTTTGTGCAATTATGGACGAGGTCATGATGACGAACAATTACAGAAAATACATTGTGAAGGATGGAACGGTAGACATATGTCGGGCATGTCGCCGTCCTGGAGAAACTATCCGTCACATTGTTTCTGGTTGTTCTCATCTAGCTAACGGCGAATACTTACACAGACATAACCAAGTGGCCAGGATTATCCACCAGCAACTTGCCTTGAAATACAATCTTGTGGAATCGGAGGTACCGTACTACAAGTATGTGCCCGACCCAGTTCTTGAAAATGGTCATATCACACTATACTGGGATCGGTCTATCATTACAGACAGGACTATTGTAGCCAATAAGCCTGACATAGTGGTGATAGATCGATCAGAGCGCCGTGCAATGATTGTTGATGTTGCTGTTCCGCATGACGAGAACCTCGTGAAAGCTGAGAAAGAGAAACTCACCAAGTATCTCGACTTGGCGCACGAGGTTGTCGCTATGTGGAATGTAGACTCAGCAATCATTGTACCGATAGTCATTACGGCTAATGGTCTTATAGCCAAGAGCCTCGACCAACATCTTTCGAGGCTCTCGTTGGGTAGCTGGGTCAAGGGCCAGATCCAGAAGGCTGTACTCCTAGACACGGCTCGCATCGTCAGGAGGTTCCTCTCTCTGGGGCCCTGACCGCCGGTTGCTTGGACCCTGTTCCCGAAGCCGGTGGACCGCTATTTTTTATATTTTTAAATGTTTTTTTTTAGTTTTGTAATGAAATATTTAAAAATGTAGAAAATATGAATTAATATGAATATAAAGAATAATAATAATATAGCTTTATTTCTTTCCTTACAATATAATTATCTTATAATTAATGACAATAAATATACATTTTTTTTTGTAACCGTTTAGCATTAATCTATGGTTGTTAGTAGGTTAGCAGTATATCTTAATCTATGTTAGTTTTGTCAGTATGTAGAATAAGTAATTTAGTTATTGTAAGGACCGCCTATGGCGGTAAAAGCCTCCTCCATTAGCAACCAGTCCCTTCTGTTTCTAGCTACTCGCGACCAGGTTTTACCTGCGATTTTGACAATATCGTCATCCCACCTTTTGAACGGTCGTCCTCGCCTGCGTGTTAAATTCCCTGGGTACCAATTTGTAACGTACCCTGTCCCGGGTACATGCCTATTATTAGATGACCACAGCTGGACAAAGGCCTCCTGCAATGATTTCCAGCCCATATCCAAGGTAATATATGGTCCTGTGCCACTTGTATCCAGTGCCTTCCTGCGACTCTTTTAATGTCACCAGGCCATCTCATTGGAGATCTGCCAATATTGAGTTGCGCTTTCCCGTGCGGGGTCGCCATTCCAGCACTTTGGGTCCCCAACGTTGGTTGGTTCTACGAGCTATGTGCCCCGCGCATTGCCACTTCAGCCACTTTTGTTGATAGTAAATGTAGCAGCTAATGTTTAGAATTCATTTAGATTTAAAGAAGATGATTTTCATACATCACAATTTATATGAAAATCAACGTGAAATGCTCTTTTTCAGGCTTTCCTAATGTCCATTGCAAGATTGGTAGTGGAAGAGTTACGTCCTTCGTTGAGATTCTCGTATGTAGTAGTCTCAGAGCTTGTCCCAAGATTCAAAGCTTCTCTGGGCCTCAACGCAAAAGGTCAACGACCCGAACTGAAAGCTGCGGAGTTCTATCAGAAAATGAAGGAACAACATTTTGTAAGCCAACATCATCACAATAATAAGCCTTAGAATTAAGTTAGCTCACAGTTAAGTTCATTCATTGTTATATGTTAGACATTAGTCAAAGGCACGATAACATCTTGAAGTATAGGTTAAAATCATAGAGTTTCTTCAAAGTAAAAAGAGAAGAAATAATCGAAATGTTCTAAGTGCAAGCGAGGCTTCAAGTTTCAATGGTGGGCAAAACATCCACCCGTTAATTTAATTTTCTTCTTTTAATTTCTAGAACTACTCCCTTAAGTATGTTAATGTTCAATGCAATGCAGTGGAAACTTCACTGGCTCAAGTAGAAACTTTATTTAGAATAGTTTATATGTATATTTTTAAGCTGTTTGTTTCCCTAATAAAGAGAAAAAAAATCAGTATCTACAATTTTAGTTATTCATTAATTTTGGCTCTATGCACAAAATAATCATATGTGCTTTTTCTTAATTTTTCACTGCTTACAAGAGGTGTTAGATAAAATTAGATAACATAGCCCCAACGATTTGTCGCTGGTGCTTAATAATATACAGAGGTATGCAAACTGCTATATCCAGTTCCGATTGAGAAATAAAGATTTTTTAGTATAAGTTAGTAATATTATATATTCGTTGGTATAAGTGTCATTGAAATACGAGTCAGTTGGAGTGTCATAGAACAAGAGGCAATAGGTATCCCCGACGTGACGTAAACATTAAACTGATTGTAATTATAAAACGATTTTTTGCAGCAAGGACTTGCCGAGAAAATGCTATCGCAACCTCTACCGCGAGTTTGTCGTCTTCTGAACCTGCTGTGGATATTCTTAGAGGAGAGCGCTCTGTGCGACATCTTAGAGCACTGCGTTGTTAGAGAGTGTTTACTCTACGATTTAGTGCCACTGGTAAGAATCCTCAACTCCAACTCCCTAATGAAGTATTAAACTTATCCCTCAATAAGTTCAAAGTCGCTGTAAAACGAAAGCTCATTAATAAAGCTTAGATACTACATGAATCAAATCCTTGGGGATGAATGAACTGCTGTAACTACACTAGCTCAATTAGTTTTAAGAGCCTTTGTGAAGTGGTAATAACAGAAAACAAAACCCGGCTGGGTTTGTTGTGGGCTTCTTCTCAGTGCAGGGCGCGTTGGAACCCTCGTAAACTTAGTTTTAAGTCGACTTGGAGTTTGGAGTTATCGCCATACAAATGTGACAAATATCATAATGACCTGTTACAAGAGCCTGTTTATTAGGCCTACCGCCTATGTGAAATAAAGATATTTTTGAATTTGAATTTGAATTTTACTATCTAGGCATACAAAGGAATCTAAAATCACTACTTGTGTATCCTGTTTCCAAGGTACTAAGTACCAAAATTATTAAAGCTTTTTCGAAGATTAGCGAGTTCAATTAAACGATCAGATTAAATAGTTAAAAACTTGGTTTTTGGTCATTTTTTGAACCAAAAATATAATAAGCATCAGTTATTTCAAAATTACAAAAACACTTTCATTTATTATTATTTATGTTATCCGCTGAAGAGATATTGACAACGTGGTTTGTTGTTTTTTTTTAATTTCAGGATATGAATTTCAATCAACAAATTGAGGGTGTTTATGTATTGTGTGGGCTGATGCAGCATCGAGAAACGAGACACCACCTCGTGAAATACGTGTTTTTTAATAAAATAACGTAAGGATGAATAATATTCACAAATAATTACATTACATCTTGAGAAACTTATAATGTGGTTAATTGAAAAAGCTTCCAAAGTTCGTCCAGAATTTCTTGAGCAAAAGGCAGGAATGAGAAAATTCTCGATAACAATAAAAAAATACTTTTTCCTGCAAGACTCCAACAATGTTTCAAGAAGGCGATTATTGTATTAACTCCTGCTGTATTACTTAATTAGGGGTGTACGTACCCTATCCTTTTTCATATCGATAATGTTTAGTTTCTCTATGATTTAACGATCTCATCGCTTAGAAAACTAAACACACCCACAAAAACGTGACAGACAAAGCTAATGATTTTTGTATGGATATTGTGTTGATCAAGGAAATGTGCACATGATGCAGACCTGCGAACCACTGCCGATTTTAGTGGTAGTAACAGTGGTATTTAATTTTACCCAGATTTGACAATTTCCTCAACGTAAAATGCCCGGACGATACGATTTTACGATCTGTCATTCGAAAACCGTGGTGGCAGCGACCGACACCGGTGCAAGGAGAGACGGACCCGAGAATTGCTGGTAAGGCTCTGTCCACCGCAACCTTCGATCATTGGAGACTACAGGTGTACACCAGAACGAACAGAAATATATTTGATTCATACACATAATGGCGAATGCCATTATTGCTAGAGCCTAGAGGTGAAGATTCGCTACTAATATGAATATGGTTTCAGTTTTAACAATATCTTAATATCGAAAGCCTAACAGGGCGCTGTTGAATTCCTTTTTAACCAAAAACTTCCCTACCAAGGACATCACCAAAATTATTCGCATTTATGTGTGCCGTCGAGACGTCGGGCCAATTCTGAGGCATTTGTGACAGCGAGTTGAAAGTTTAAACTTGAAACACAACCGATATTGTTGAAACCATATTCATGATAGTAGCGACCTTACCTTTAGAGGCTCTAGCAAAGATAAAAATAGTCAAGATAGGCCCATCCGAACATTTTACGTAAACGTTCTTCATACAAGAAAATGTAGCGCCATCTGTCGAAACTACTGCGAAATACATGTTTATTTTTTTATATTTTTTTTTTATCTATGTGTCTGTGGTCACCTTGCCTGCAATATTATTATTAATTAATAAAAAAGAAATAGATCTTCACCTATCTACCTATACTGACTACTGCCGGGGGGGTGCAAAATAGTCATTCTTGCTCCCTTAAACTGGCGACATTTTTTCGCGCTGTTCGCCCTGTCTTTAGTATACAAGTCTGTAATATATTTTTCATTCATATATTTTAGAAATGGCGGAAAAGGGAAGAATAGAGCAAGCATCAGATGTTACAGGTATAATGTTAATAAATGAAGAAAATAAACTTATACAATTTGAAAACAAATAAAAATAGACGATTTTTTATGTAATGTTTTAGAAGATATATCCACCCTAAAGACCTCTAACGAAAGTGATATCGAATTGGAGGCGCAATTCAAAGAAGACTGTTGTAAAATAACCAAAGCTATCGGGCCACTAGAAAAGATACAGGTATCGACAGTATGAAAATAATCAGGGTAAATAGTAATTAGTACCTAAACATAAAGTAATAATGTGTATTTTTAAATACTGTACGAAAACCGCTCGTCATCCGCATTAATGACGCCACACGTCCAGATGACGCCACCGTCCTGGTCGCCGTCACCCACAAACATGACAATATGACCCGTTACTCCAATACCAAAAATATTGTTATCAGTCATCGATCGAAATGGGGGATCGACGAAAATGATAAATGGGAATGATATTATGATTTATGATATCCGATCGACCCATTGATCACGTGGGTTATTGAAGAACACTGTAAACATTTTTTTATATTTCTTTAGTTATGGAATAAGGACGAGGTTCATATAATTTACGACGATAAACGACGACTTATCAGGACGAGGTTTTATGGAATGAGTGATCTAAACGTTTGTATGATGGTAAGGCTGGATTATGAGGACGGGTGTAGGTTAAATGACACAACTTACACCTGCCCTCATAACATCTACCGCAATGATCCTAATGGCGTCACTCACTTTATTGACGTCATCCTGTTTACGATATTACCTTATCGATGTCACACAGAAGAACTTCGTTTACATAGAAGATAATGCCTTTGAAATCTTTTTTTCCGCTGATTTTTCATGGCTCAAACCATTTTTACATGCAACTGTTTAATTTTTAGGTGGAATTTCTCCTGATGCTGCTTGACAACTCTGACGGCACGAATATAGTACCATCGACCAGAAAGATATTTCTGGAAAAATTCAGGAGATACATTATGGACAACTGCATATTGGATATGGTAACGAATAGATGAATAACTGGGTTATTATTATATGTCCGTTGGTGGTAGGACCTCTCTTGTGGAATCCATCCGGGTCTCTTGTGGAATCTAATTTGAAGTAAGATGTCAACGGAACTCTAACAAATAGGAGTTCATGTTACAATGGATTTTTTTTGATTCTTAATTAATCATATCCTGGACTGAAATTTTTTAGGCAACCCACTTGCGATATATTTATTGACATATTTAATTGGATAGAAAATAGTTTTCATCCAATAAGCAGCTCGGTGAAGGTCGTTGTATAGCGGGATCCTAGACCATAATGCAAATGCAAATTTCGTTTAAGAGTAAATGAGACCTCGCTATATCACCATATCTTATGTCGCTATGTGTGTAAGATGACAACGTGTCGAACACAAGACAAAAACGTGGATGATTTTGGAGGTTTAGGGCTCATCTAGCGATTTAAATTTTTGAAAAACTTGTGTATTATACTAAATATAAGTTGAACGTCTTGCGCTCTTCCTCATTTCGCTCCCTTTATTTGGTCAATTCTAGTTCCTTCAAACTTTTCGCAGAGGCTGTTCAACGTGTCCCGGAACTCGCCCGCCATCTCATGGTGTTGTCACGCTCGACTTCTTACAGCAGTTCTGCATCTCTGGCACGATGACCCAATAAGCAGTCCGTTAGTTATGTTTACTATTATATTTTAGACCTCTTCAATTCAAACACCTTCTAATCCGAACTCCCACACGCCACAAAAATGTTCTTAACTATAATCTGGACGCTCTACGAAACCGAACGGAGGGTACATTTTAGGAGTTCGGATTAAAGAAGTCCCTGTTGTGTTATGATTTTCTGTATGCTACATCACTTAGGTATGTATCTATTTCTTTAAAAAAATATTATAAGCAAGAGTTAATTAAGACTTATGCTCGTTATTATTGACATTTTAAGGAACCCCTTAGCCCATAGATGACAGTTTTCCCTTACAACAACTGTCATCTAAGGGCTTAGGTCTTCCTTAAAATGTCGGTACAACGAGCATTATACACACGGTTTGCTCGCACTTATAGGAAAACATACTTATTGATATGTCCATCATAGCCCATTCTTCTACTTTTTAGCGAAACTCGTCCCCACATTCCCGCGAGAACGTTCATTGACGGGGAGCTGGACTTCTACAACGTCGATCGGCTTGGAGGCGTGCTACCCTTCCTCGTGAGGACACTACGGTCAGTTCATATCGTACTTAACAAATAAACATACTTACTCCATTTAGTAACTCAATGACTTACTCGTGTTACAGATAAATACAAACTTTAAACTCTACTATACTTTACTTATTCTACTTTGGGTCAGTTATCCGTCCTACCAACCTCCTTCCTAGTACCTAGTAGTGAAATTGCTCTTATTATCGTCCAATCGGATAGTTAGAGAGAGGTGCAAAGTGCGCTTTTTGCGCACACACTAATTGTGTGTCCCACGTTCTTGGCAAATCTCGAAATTGACCGCCGTAGCCGGATCGGACTCGAGTGCATTATTAGTTTGTTTCTACCAATTCCCATCCTTAATTATTTCGTTGGCCCCTATTTCAGACAGGATTTAATCAATGTGCTGGGTGAAGACAACACATTTATACAGAGCTTCGAGCCAAGCTACAACAGATCGGGTGGCGTCGACACTGGTATGTAGCCACCACCACTGAACAGTTATTTTTAATAATAACAATCGACATCTACTCTAGACAGGGCGAACCGCGCGAAAAAATGTCGCCAGTTTATCGGTGTCATTAGTACCAACAACATGAGGCCACGCGGTAGTTCGCTCAGCGGCGGCGGCGGTTTTTGATGGGTTTTTGAGTGTTGGCGCTACTGTTTGCTTGTATAAATAAATAAATAAATAAATAGAGGACAACATCACATACATTGCTCCGATCCTATAGTAAGTAGCTTATGCACTTGTGTTATGGAAATCAGAAACAACAAAGGTACCACAACACCCAGACCCGAGAAAATGTGGAAAACTTATTTTTCTACATTTCCCCGACCGGGGATCGAACCCGGAACCTCAGAGATGGCGGGCGACGGCGCCTTGAAAACCGGCACGCTAACCACTCAACCACGGAGATCGTCAAAAAGGCATGACGAAGGTTTACGTAAATCGTTCGGATGCCCATATCTTGAGGTTAGTAATCAGTGATAATAACTTATTGATTGTTCTATTGGTTTCTATAAACATTGGTTTACTAATAGGTACATTATTTTTGCCAGGTGTGAGCGAAATGGCGGCTGGTTCACCAGGTTTAGCGACTCTACCCCAGGTGATATCCTCAATTGCAAGATTCATGCATCCACCAATACCACCAATACCAAATAGGTAAATACTACTTGCAATTTGTTTTTATTATAAGTATAATTTTACAAACCACAGACTCCGGGGTCTGTGCCCTTTTTGATATAATTCTTATTTTGTTTTTAATTTAACCTACTTGTGCTTCGTACTCCCACATTCACAACAGTACTAATATAATTATAATACTAATCTTGTATTTTAAAATGATATTTATATTCAGTTAAAGATTAGCTTGCAACTTGTTTGCTTCAGGGTGCTTTTCTTTACTCGCATCCCCATACAACGAAATAGAAGGAAAAATGAATTTACTATTTGAGGGCATAGATAAAGGAGATTTAAATGAATTTTCTTTCAATAATTTAGGTATGGAGTCAGGTTTCCCTAACGATCGCAGATAAGTTATTTTAAGGCTTAAGACCTACCACTGATCTCTATTAATAATACAAGTACGCTGGACTAAATATTCAATACAATTGACAGTTCCTTTTATGTGCCTATTTGAAGCGCCCCCATCGAAGGTCCACCGCTTTAAAATTAACATTTATAATTGAAATTTTCAAATGACTGTATAGTTTAGAACGTCATTTCACTTTAAATATAAATATATAGAGGACAACATCACATACATTGCTCCAATCCCATAGTAAGTAGCTTATGCACTTGTGTTATGGAAATCAGAAACAACGAAGGACTTTAGTTCCATGGACGCTCACGCCGGCTTACGCAACAATCAGCGCCAAAATGGCGAAAATCAAATGTCTTCATTTTATTTAAACTTTGTCTGTATTACATTTAAAAGTCGTACTTGTATTATACTTAAAGGTCAGTGCCACCAACTGCAGTGGATTTTCTTTAACCGTTCGGTGATTCCAGAACAACGGGCGAAACGGCCCTGGCGTTGAAGGGCACGAGGTCGCTGATGCCCGGCGCTGGTCCCATCGACGACAGGAACTCGTACCTGAGGCTCCTGGATGGACTCCTCGCGCTGTACCACGGCGCTGCCGTCAAATACGCAGAGAGGGTTAGTAGTCCTTAAAAAGATATAACGAGTTTATTTTTATTCTTCTCACTCTCACGAATACGTTGATGCCATTGGTGGGTGCGGAAGAATATATTATGGGTAATATGCGGGTGCGAAAATTCAATTTTTCTTTACTTTTCGCAAATTGTGGGCTGTTATTACATCTTTTGATGAGTTTTGCGAGCATAACATTTATAAATATCCATATTTTTATTAAAAATATTGCTCGAAATACTCATTTAGGTACTTCATTTAGATTCCCAATGGCTCCAAATCTGGGAAAATGCAGAAAGTAATCTTCTGGGAACCAATATGAGGTGAATTTTTTGAGCTTTTTGAGCAATGAGAAGTTTTCGAGCAATGTTGTTATGAAAATAATGTAGATGTATAAATGTTATGCTCGCAAAACTACAATACCACAATGTTTAGTTAGTCTAATATTTGTGAAAAATTCAATAAAATTTGAATTTCCCGGGCTAGTAGGACTGAAACACCTTAACCTAAGTTTTGCGGGCTAGTATAGCTAAAACACCTCCCTTTTTTCTGCCTACTAGTAACTACTGGACACAAGACTTTCTCTTAGCATCAGAATAATCTGGTGATCTTCTATTTTTGCCACGTTGGCCAAGGTAGAAAAGCAAAACATTAAACAACCCGTCTTCTTTCGAAATAATTTTAAAACTATTCCTTTCATTCCAGCTGTGTGAACTTCGCGACAATCAACTCGACTTGGCTGACTGTCTTCACGATATTGAGCATCGAATTTCAATTGTTACACAGGAATTTCAGGCAGTTACAGGTTCTCGATATGCTACACTTTTAACACACATTAATTTACTAGTTACTAGCTTTTACCTTTATGTTAATAATTCATTCCAATCCTTGTATGATTTTAACAAATAAACATTTAAGATTTATGAATGCATTCGATCAGTCAGTTTGTTTACTATACCCAGCACCTATCACTGTTCAAAATTAGACAAAATTTGGCTTCAAAATTCAAATACCCACCCACTAAGTTAGTCAAGTTAGAATTCACAAACTTTCTTTACGGAGAACTCTCAGTTCTGCTGTGCGATTCAACGAAAATATATACAGCATCGACGAAGTCACATCCTTGGCACTGATTGGTTTTAAACTTTTAATGCTTGCATTGCATCGGTCAAACCATGTAGGCACTCGGTTTATGTTTGCATCGGTTATGCAGCCAAGGCACCGATTGGCTGGTGATAACTGCGTTGCTATGGTTCTCGGCGATGTTTGGGCGGTGTACAAGTTAACGGATGTTTCCAAAGATGCATCATGCATGCATAAAGTCACCGCGTGCTGGAAATTCGAACCCCGTACTCCGCAAGTAGGATAGGATGTTTAAGTCTTAACTTTTAAGCCCTAAAGCCTAATTTAAATAAAAATGAATTAAAAAAGTTAACGGATGTTTCCAAAGATGCATCATGCATGCATAAAGTCACCGCGTGCTGGAAATTCGAACCCCGTACTCCGCAAGTAGGATAGGATGTTTAAGTCTTAACTTTTAAGCCCTAAAGCCTAATTTAAATAAAAATGAATTAAAAATGGAGTTCTTTTGACAGAATCTGCAGCAGGAACAGAGGATCTTCCAAAGAAATCAAATCTTTATAAAATAATGCTCAAAGAACTGGACAGGTCGAAAAACGTCTATGTGGTAAGAATGTATTTCTATGTTACACTGCGCTTGAAACCATGCATTCATGCCTGATAGAAAACAATAAATGAAGTTTAATTTGAAGCGCGCTTGTATAGAAAATTCCTAACTTAAATTGGTTCAAGTCTGGGCAAGTGCTTCGGTAATCGGTCATGACTATATAATTATCCTACCGGTAAAAACGTACCGCCAAGCATCCCGATGCCTTTAGAGGTTTCCCTTCCAATTTAGTACGATCTAACGTCTACGGCTGCATCGTCACTTTACATCAGATGCAGATTGCAGTCAAGTAGTAACTTGATATATTGAGTGTTATTAAAAATGTATGGGAATCCAATCATCGGTAATACCTTGGTACTTGGTAACTTAAAGAAAAAGTTGGAAGCCAGTGCTCTCCAGATGGCGTGGGTGATAGGCGCGGTGTGGACGAAGCAACGCCAGGAGGAGCTCGCGAGGCACTTCGCGGGCGCCTTGCATTCTCTGCGAATCGCCTCTGACCCCGACTACGCTGCTCATATCCAAGTACGCAATACCTCCTCTACTTTGAACTCCTTGTTATGTCCCACTGGTGGACACGGGACCTTTTCTGAACGAGAGGGGTAAGGTCAAACATTGTCCGCCCTCCCACTCAAGCACGAAGGCAACTTCCCAAGCAAGCGACAGTTACAGCACTAAACAGACTCACTGAGAAAAGTTAAGTGTTTTAAGAGTGATATTGCACGAGGGTGGAGATTGTAATGCTTGATTGGGAACATGCCTTTATACTTGAGTGGTAGGGCGGGCGATGCTTGGCTTGTTACTGCATATTGGACCATACAGATTCTTTTCAAGTAGCGGATTAGCGGATAACAGAACAATTTAATCTTTCTTTCGGAACATTATAGTGAATTTTCAGGCTTGCAGGTTTCCTCACGTAAGCAAGTGATATTTGATTTACCCAGTTTACACAAATACACAAACTTGGAAGTGACGTGACCGGAATTGGATCCACGCTGGCAAGAATCAGAGGGCTTTGAATAATTTTTATCCCGAAAAAATCCGTGGTTTCCACGGGATTATTAAATTATGTAGGTACCTGTATGCCTAACTTTAAGTGCCTGTTCTTTTACAGACTTGCAGTAAAGAGGTACTGCCGGGGAAAAGTTTAATATTAGGAGAGCAAAGTTATGCGTCATTGCAGTTAGAATATACGTCCAGTTCCGATCTTAGGTGATTTTTTAACAATTTTCACCTACTAATTTTTGGCCACAATAACGCAGGTATAATATTTACCATTGATGCAATAAAAAGTTTAATTTATAAGTCCACAGACACCTACCTCAAGGGCGGCCACACCTAGAATTCAATCCAACACGCAAATATTACCTACTGACGGTACGTACTTTGTACACTGTGGAATGCACCTTCTATGTATGTACCTTCTCAGTGTCAGGGCGCGTTTGTGAACCCTCGTAAACTTAGTTTTAAGTCGTGAAATAGTTTGGACTCATTTCATTCGTTCTATCCATCACACTTCATGAAGAGGCTCTGATAAAATGCAGTGTGGGAACTAGCATCCTGAAAAATGGAACATACTTGCGATCATCACAAAAACCTATCGATCGCTCAAACGGAATGAAATTTAAAAATGTATGAGAATGACAGTTGTCTGCGTGGAAGTCACGTGATCAATTTAGAGATATCTCGGGCGTCCGTGACGACCACTTAGATTTTCTTGTTGATAAAATTGACGTGAGCACGTTTCTCAAGCAGTCAACGCTGGTCCTGAGTTCACGGAGTCGCTATTCGCTTTCGTGCCAGAATACCACGTGGACGCCATGCTGGAACTGTGCAACACGCTTCGCCTCTACATGCACCCGACTGTCGCCGTTCACCAAATACCAGGTACCTTTTTACAGGGATGAGTTTATACCCCTACCTCAACCCCTACTAAATAAGTACGATAATATCTTCGGGTGCATCATCACTTACCTTGAGGTGAGATCGCAGTCAAGTACTTATTTTGATTGTGTAAAAAAGCTGCATTGAACCCCAAAGCATGTAGTTATTTACGCCCGGTTTCTTCAACTACTTTTACTGAAAATTAAAAGTTAAATATGGCGGTCTGACCCTTATCACGAAGGACATAAGGATCAGACCGCCATATTTAACTTTTACTTTTCAGTAGAAGTCGTTGAAGAAACCGTGCGTTAGTCATTATATTTTGTAATCTATAAGTATTATTGAAAATTTCGTTGAGCATTTTTGAGGTGGGACAAAATATTGAATTTAAGACACTGTTACCGTAACCGACACCTCATGATGTTACCTTAACCGAGACCTCGCGTAGTTGTTCGAATTTTCGCTTCTGTCAGGTGCCACGTTTTTTATAATTAATATTCACTTTAAAAATAATATTTCTTTTAATATAAAACCAATATTTAAGGGGGTCTCCCATATAACAAATGGGACTTTTTCTCCTATTTGAATTTGGTGGGCAGGGGTGTTACTTTTGAGAATGGATCTTAATAGTACGGTACCCTTCGTGTGTGAGTCCGACTCGAATTTGGACGACTTTTGTTTATGGCGTATTCATTTACTATCGTGTGGGTCAATTTTGTTGTAGAATGGGAGGAGCTGGTGGTGTCCTGTGCGGCGTTCCTGTGCGCAGAGTTCGCTGACCCTCGGATAGTCCTGGCCAGCACGCGGGAGTCTCTTGTGCAGACCCTGGCTTCTTTTGCCACGCAGCCCGCCACCATGCGAGCTATAGAACGGGTGCCTTTGAAGCAGTAAGTGCCTCGTTTACTGTTGATCATGTTTTCCTCAGAATGTACTAGTTCATACGCTATCTGTGGGCTGATTCTGTATCGTTCACTTAGTTAGTTAGTAACCCTAACTGGGTTATTAACTAAGAAAACGAAGGCAAAAATCCTATTTTTGCACAAATTACCAACCTAGGTAGGTATGGTATCATGTCAGTATACCATGCTAGTTGCTATCTTGTACAAAAAGAATACAAAAATAGGATTTTTGCCTCCGTTTTCTTAGTTAATATTTAACCCAGCGCGGGTTTCTAACTGACTAAGTGAACGATACAGAATCAGCACACTGATTGGCGTTCCCTAGCCCATCTACAATTATAGTTTTACTCACTCACGATGCCCTTATTCACACTCTGACACTTCAGATACTTTGGGTCTTCTTATCTCCATTAATGTGTTTCTAGGATCAAGTAAAAAGGTCCGGTCGGTCCGACAACTATATTCCCACTGACTCACACATCGCGGTGGTCATTTATACATATTATGTACTAGCTCATCCGCCTGTCAAAGACAATACACTACAACAATGATCCAGGGAACTCCTAACATTACGTCATATTCATGACTAGCCGCGTGATCAAGAAGTGATACTCCGAGCCTGCATGTTCAATTTTTATAGATGTTGAGTTTTTGCGGATGGACTTGTTGGTTCAGAATTCGTTCCAGTAGCTCCAGGACACTCACAGCATTCTATAGAATGTTATAGGATTTTAGGATAACTAAACAGGATATTGTCTAAAAATTCAACGCCTAAAGGTTTCCTTTTGATTAGTGTTTCTTCACATTAAATACCTTCTTTTATTTCAGACAAATGTGTATGATAGAGGAATTGGTGCGTCCATACCAGAACCGCGCTTGGGCGCAATCCAATTGGGTGCTGGTACGCTTCTGGCATGGTTCAGGGTTCGGCTACCGGCATAGACAGTGGCCACACTTGGCGGCAAGGTGACTCTTACAATTTTGTTACTGGATGGACAGATCTTAAAGTTATTGTAAAAGCAACTGCGAAAATGTGTATGTGTGTGTGCGTGGATGCGAGTGTGTGTGTATGTTTTTTAGGACGGAGCGGAATACAGCTTAGCGATTCACGTAACGCGTCGGCTGTATTTTGTGAAGTGAAAAGTTTAAAAAAGTCGCAGCATTCGCGTCTTTACGCAGTGAAACCACAACTCCCGCCCTCCCCCTTTCCCGCTCACACCTACTACGTCACGCTTCCGTAAAGTCTGTGGTGAAGTGAAGTCAATCAAATTGGAAATTGTCCTGAGTCTTGACACTCTGAGTGTCAAGACTCAGGACAATACGCGAATTGGATGATCTCACAAATATGAAGGTGAACTCCGAAAGTGTGTACAACGCACGTGTGTGTATGTGCGTGCGTGTGAGCATGTACCTATGCTTGCGTGTGTGTGTTTAAATAACTTATAGTTTAATTTTTGCAGTTATGGCGATAGAGAGCCGACGGTTAACAATTTAGGTGCCAAGGTGGACGCTGGATTAATGAGTCAGTGTTTTGGTAAGCCATCTATTATAGCATTACTTACCATTAGTGAGATTAGCAGGAATAAGATAACTAATTTAAAAAGAGAGTTTCTTGAGTTTCTTACAATAAATCTCTGAGCTAAATGCTACTAGGCTGTCGTGTAAATTAAAATTCGTGGTTAATTGACTTTGCTTACATTGCTTAGTGACTAAATGATACATAAATAACATTTTTTTAAAAATCAGCAATAGATGAACTATAAATAAAGTTTCATCAAATGGGTCATGAGTGTTTCTATCTGCCCGCCAAATTCAAATTTTATTTGGTTTTTCGCAATTTGTATACTAATAAGACCTTCAAAGATTCTGGGTATTTTGTTTCACATTTTTCTAGCATCTATAATGTGTTATTACTTTCAAGGTCCGTGCCCTTCAACAATCATACAAAGCAGAATAAGAGACTACTTGAAGGGCCATCCAAAAGAGGCAGCCGCATTCCTCAACTCTCTGCTGAGTCAATTGAACTGGGCATTTTCGGAGTTCTTCACAATGATGCAAGAGGTGTGGCACTGGTTTACACTAAAACTATCGGAGATTCGGTTTTACTGATAAGTCCTTATCAAATACGTTTCGTCGCCGTCGTCATCGTTTCAGCCGATGTAAGTCCACTGCTGGACATAGGCCTCCCGAAATGACCGCCAAACACCACGATCTTGCGCCGCCTGGTGCCGATTAGCGACTTTCCGCGACACTCTTTATGTCATCCGTCCACCTGGTGGAGGGTCTGCCGACACTGCGCTTCCCGGTGCGTGGCCGCCAGTCCAGCACCTTCGATCCACAACGTCCATCGATCCTATACGAGCTATGTAATACGTTTAAGTATACGTATAACTTTTTAGACGTTGTATTTTTACACGTTGATTTGGAAATAGGAGAGAAACACTTTGCTTGCTTGCTTCGCTTACTTGGGTGCTAGATTGTATGTAATGTCCTGATTACAAAAAATCCGATCTTAGTAGCTCTTATTTATATTTATATCATACTTACTCAGTAAATATGGATTACTATGGTGGAAAGTCTCCTTGTAAGTTGGTGTTTGCAATTCAAGGCAACATGCTTGAATTGTAATGTTCACATTACTATTCAAGGCAACATGCTTGAATTGTAATGTTCACATTACAGTTCAAGGGCAACATTACGTCGCACTATGCTTGATTTTTTTTATTTTTTATTTTTATTTTTTATTTTTTTATTACTTTTTTTTATTATTATTTTTGATTTTTTTTTATTATTTTTTTATTTTTTATTTTTTTACTATTTTTTTATTATTTTTTTATTTTTTAATTTTTTTTTATTTTTTTATTATTTTTTTTTCTCTAAATTTGCTAATCATTCTAATTAAAATTTCATTTTGCATTACCAATGTTTTATTTACCTCGCAAGGATGATATAAAGTAGAATGCTTACCTCGGTTGCAAGTAGCTATTACACCCTCGAACTATATTCACCCTCGCTCGCTGCGCTCGCTCGTGTGACTAAATATCTCGGGTGCACGCGATCCATTAGCGCCCTATGCGAGCTGCGCTCGCACTGGCGCCAAATTGGATCTTGTTCTGTAATAGCTTACTTACGTCCCTTGTGTAACAATCTACTATTTAGGTGTTCTTCAAATGATCTTAATGTTTATTACTACTGATGATTTACATTTCTTGTCAGAGGACACTACAGGAAGGTCTAGATTGCCCTAATGCTTTAAATAAATGAATAAGTGAGAACATCGTACCATCCGGCAGATGGATAGAGTGGAAGAGGACTCTCGCCTGGAGCCGCGTCAGATCAAACTGTGCGCCACCTGCTTCGACCTGTACCACGGACTGGCGCGCGCGCTGGAGATGACGCTCGCGCTGCTCCCTGAGCTGCTGACGACGCCAGGCGCCAGCGACGACCAGAACGAACTGCTTCTGGGGAGAACTTGTCAGGTGATCGCAATGTCTTGTAATCAAACTGTGCGCTGCTTCGACCTGTACCACGGGCTGGCGCGCGAGCTGGAGATGACGCTCGCGCTGCTCGGTGAACGCTGGACGACGCCAGGTGCTAGCAGCTCGGTGATGGCAATGACTTGAATAATACTTAGAAGGTACATCGAAGCGATTGCGGAAGTAAAATGTATTCGTCGCTGTCATATTCGTCAACAAATTAGTATTAGTTAAAGGGACAACAGAAACTTCTAGATCTGTGAAAATTTCAAGTCTAACTATCACGGTTCAACAGATAAATATAGACCGTCCGTCTGTCACCGGGCTGTATCCGGACCGGACGGACGGCGAAGTTTTAGTAATAGAGTGCCCTTCTGGTACGGAGCCCTAAAAACGGTATTACGTACGAATCATTGGAAGTAAGTAACTAAGAGATTACCTAAAGGTCTAGGTCGAAACTATTTATACGAAATGCGTCCTTATATTGGCACTAAATCTCCGTATCAAAAGCGAGGCAATCAGATAACAGGAGCCTGGCTACTTTGCTCCCGGGCTGGCTTTCACGGATCATTGAAATAAGCCCGCCCATACCCGGCCCAAATTACTGGTGAAGTTACCACGCGTTCCATTAAATAGGGACACTTTTTAAAATCGAGCGAGCTGACTGGGCTTTGAGAAATCCAAAGAGGATTCACTGAATTTGAGTGGAGGCCCATTGAGATTGCACATTGTTCTTCCTATGTTCTTTTTCTCTGTTTATACGTACCTAATGTGCATTACCAATAAAACTTTTTCATTTCATTTCAATTTATTTTAGTCCTTCTCACTCTTACGAATACGATGGTGGGTACGACATGCAAGCGTTGCGGAAGAATATTACAGAAAAACGACGTTTTAACTAATCACTTACAGGACTAATTCCATTCATGGTGGCTCGTTAAGATAAATAAGAATTTAAAATGTAAAAATTGTTATTACATATTGAGCCTGTCTGTAGAACGGACAATCGAGCTAGCCTGTGTTGAATTAAAACAGTTCATTATTATCGTCTGTGTAGACCTCCCTAAAGATATTTTAATGATTGTTGATTTCTTGTAATAGTAGTTGTACGCGAAGAGTACAAAATAAAATACAATTAATATTCTGCTTCTACCTATGTAAATATTTTTGAAACATACCCGAAGTATAGTATTATATTATCTGTGCCCGAAGTAACCTAAATACACATCCACACAACAATATGGTCACCTTACCTGATTCCGCTTCGTGAAGGACACGATGTCCTAGCAAAAGACTGAATTTACTTTTCTGAATAATAAAAGATTCTTTTCGATTTTTGTTTACGAGATTATGTATAATATGTACAGTAAGGGAACGAAAAGGTTCGTCATTTTTCAAACAGATTCGTTTGCACTAGTCGATTGTTTTAGTATGTTGACAATATAGAATTTTGCAGTAAAAGTGCAAGCGAAATTCGTCACTAAGATGACGAACCTTTTCATTCCGCGACCATACCTACTAAGTACTTATAGTAGGTAGGTATAAAGAAAAACTTTATCATCATCTGAATGTTTTCAGCTGTTGAACATCTTCTGTTCATAAATTACATAATTATACCATCGTTCAATTGATTACGAGACTTTTTCGCAGTTACATTAATACCTATTACATGCCTATTACACTAATATTATAAAGGCGAAACTTTGTAAGCAAGTGTGTATGTTTGTTACTCGTTCTCGCTGCAACTACTAAACTGATTTGGCTGAAATTTGCAATAGAGATAGATTGTACCGTGGATTAAAATATTCTTCTTCTTCGTCCTTGCCTTATCCCGTTACGCGGGGTCGGCTTTCCTTATCATACGACGCCATTTATTGATCGTGAAATCGTGTCCTCGTCCTTAAGGCAATTTATGTCCTTTTGGACATTTGTCATCCAGGTAGTTTGGGGTCTTCCCCTACCCGAAATTCACGCGGGTGGAGCTATGGGCGTCCGCTTGTTTAATCATACGCTGGTTTGGAACTCTTCGCAGATGCTAATGGCGGTGGTGTCGAGGGTCTGTGTGGCGGGGGGCGGCAGGACGAGCTTCGTGCGGCTCGTCAGCCGGGGACTCCCCGACACAGACCGGGTGCACTACTACGTGGCGCTGGCTCCTGTCGCCGGCTGCCTGGTCAGGATGCTGGACCCTGAACTACCTGATGAGGTGACTTACTTTCTTGTTATAAGAAATTAGGGCTAACATAAACAGAACCTAAGTGTGCGTACAGCTGCCTCACCTCATCAACCGAGGTGTACTTCACGCCGAAATTACTAAACTAATTTTTCTGAAATTTGGACTGGAGATAAAATATATCCTGGATTAATAGATATACCTTTTTACCCCGGGGATATCCATGATTTCTGCGAGAATAATGAATAAAAAAAAATATTTATGCAGGATACTCCTTCACGCCGCAACTGCTGAAAATTTTTGGCTGAAAGTTGGGATGGAGACAGATTTTGTAAAAAAACAAAGGCTACTTTTTATTCCGGAAAATCGATGTTACCTGTGTGTAGGGAAAACTAAAATTTACGCGGGCGAAGCCGCGGGTTTCTGCTAGTATTGTATAATTTCCCCGTCTGTTCTTGCGGGGTCAGTTTATTGTGGGTACCTACTGGATACTGCAGACAGGCGATCACGGACGTCTTGCACGTCCCATCCTCAGATCACTCAAACACAGGAGATATCGAAAGGAGGCGTGGCCGGTGCGAACGCATCATGCTACAAAGGAGCTTGTTATGACTTTTAGCCGTCAGTCGCGAGTCCCCTTAGGTTGTATAAGGTAAATCAAAGATTCATCGATTTTGGGAAAATGCCTCATTGCTCGGTAGTTGTATGTAAAAATAAGAGCACCAAAGTGAATTACTCCAGAGATGGTATATCATTTCATACGTTAGTACCAGAATATTATTATTTTTGTGAGGTTTTTATTAAAAATCAGCAAATCTATTTGCTTGACAATTTTGTCAACGCTAAGTCAACATTTTTAATACAAACAAAAACCATTGCGCGCTTAGTACAAATAAATCAACGAATTAGCTGCGAAAACGAGCAATGGTTACAGCCGCTGCATGCATCCGTGAAGTAGAGATGCGACCTGACATGGTTTCGCCTTGTATATTGTCGATAGTCGACTATCCGACGCGACATAAAATGGTAATGCTCTTGTACGCCAATTGAAGAATAAGATATTAAATTTAATTATTATAACTTATTAATCTTATTATACAAATGGAATACAAAATTTATTTTTATGAATAGGAACTAGTTTTTCGAATTGTGACTATTTTCAAATTAGTTTATTAGTAGCCTTAGTTTCCATTATGAAACAATGTAATTCCCATCTAAGTTCGTTCGATTCAACCTTGTAACTTGTAAGTTGGACGAAACCAATGATGTAGATGAAACTGCGTTTTTGTATGAACAAGCCATATTTGACGAAGAAATAAACATACTTGTACAAGATATTTCCGAATTTGGTAGCCAGGTAATATCTTATATTGCGGGATTTGTAGTGCAACGTTTGATAAAAACATTAAAATGTGAGACGTGCTGCGGCGCTTTGATTGCAGAATCAGTACATGATAAACATCTGAGATTTATACAACTTAAAGATAAAGGTGGTCTCATATTTCCATCCAATGATGTTGTGAGTATATGTAAGTGGATGGAAGTAATTATAAAATCTTCCATTCTACCTTATGAAAAATTAACAGTGTCCTCAAAATATTTGCGACAAGAACTTTTGGCCAAATCTTTACCACATTTCACAGGAATGAATCTATTTGCAGAAATAAATTTTCACCAATACGATCAATCACCAATGAATAATCATTTGATAATGCTGACTAAAGCAGTTATGGAAAAATATATGGATGTAAGACTCCATTATCTAACAAAAAACGCAACACCTAAACTCTCCAAGCGGCAAGTTCTAAATAAATACTTACATTTTACCGGCCAGTAATATTTTCTTAACTATGTAGGCTAGCATTTCACTGTGATCACACCTGATAGAAAGTACTAATACAGTTTAAGGCTGAGTTTGTTGTGGGCTTCTTCTCAGTCTTCTCAGCGGCAGGGCGCGTTTGGAACCCTCGTAAACTTAGTTTTAGGTCGTGAATGGTTATCACCATAAAGTGACCATGTAAAACAAAACGACGTGTCATAAGTGCCTTTGTATGTTAGGCCTATATGAAATAAAGAATTTTTCTATTCTATTCTAAGGTGGAGCGCGCTGGTCTAGGAAATGCACTGACGATTAACGTTTGTAACGCGTTTAAAGAACGAGGAATCTAAGGAAAAATATTTTTTTTGTTTATGTTAATAATATTATTTATACACTCGTATCTGTAAAAAAATATGAGAAAATATTATTTATGTGTGTTTCTTATTTGAACAACCATTCTACGCAATCTAATTTCGAATCGATTTATTTATCGACAACTCCATTTTTCATCTCTAGTTGTCAATGTGTGTGTACTATGCCCTTGTAGATACAGGATGAAACCACGCCTCTTTTTTTAAATGTGTGCTATTTTTATTGCATTGGTGTTTGAAAACTTTATTCTAGTAGGCGTGAAGAAATGTGTATGTGTGCTATACTAATTGTTTTTGTCAATGGCGTAGTGAAATTAGTGGAAGGGACAAGGAGACAGTTGGTCCCGAACAAAATATAGCATATACGATATCTCCTGTGTTTGAGTGATCTGAGGTCCCATCATTCATTCTTATGACAAATCAGGCATAGATCACAGGTAGGCAGAAGGTGTAGTACCTTACTAAGTACTTGGTACGATTTGCCTGTCGCCAACAGTAACTATATCTAATTCGTAAGACTCTACGGAGATCAGTCTTATCCCTGTCTAAAACTAAAACTCATCTCTGCTATAAGGAAGCTGGACTCTAGTCTCTACGGAGGCCAGATTTACCTGCTCTTTTCAAGTAGGTAGTTAGTTATTCCTGTTCAGAACCATTGTCGATTACAAAAACCAACTAGTATCGATGACAGAAGACATCGCGGGCATATTCACACCGTTCACAAAAGTTTACTACGATAAAAGTATGCATGGTTTTTGCCCATATCTCGGCCACTGACCATCCAAATTTCACTAAATACTATACAGCTCCTCGGGTTAGTAGAATCGATAGAAAAAAACCCGAATTCAATAGATTTTATTTACAAGTTGAGTTATCGCTCCGACTAACTTGCTTGCATTCTTACTAAGTAATTGTCGACAGACTGTCGACAAATGTTTTTTGGGGTTTTCTTGTAACTGAAAGCACCAATTTTGATGCAGTTTTCGCCAGTAGACGTGAAATTCCAAGCACAAACTGCTATCAGCGATACTTATGGATCTAACGAGTAGCGATTACCCCTGGTCTGCCAGGTCAAAAAAACTGTTTTCGAAATTCAACCAAAAGCAATATATTCACTCTGGAACGGTGTGAATATTTACTTATTAATATAAAATCCGAAAGGTGCAATTTCTAATGAAGCTCTTTTTCATATTTTTTATCAGCATCTGAATAAAGTAACAAATGCTCTGGTGGCGGAACCTTTATTCCGGTTGGATGGACTCGATTTTATGTTGGAAAAAGACAAAAAACAACCTTTTTCTTTTTACAAATGTGAGTTTATTTTTCCTCTTTCTATCCAGACACAAAAGCTTGATCCGTTTATTTAATCGTATTGCAAATAAGTATCAACTTAAAATATCTACAATTTTTTTTAACAAGTATGTAACTTGCAATAGTTGCAAGAACCAGAATTACTAGCGATCGGATGATCTTTCGAAGACTTTCTTCATGTATCCAAAATTCTTTCTGAATAGTAAGATCCAAATATGTATGTAGGGTCTATATGGGTAAATGTAAACAGAGGTAAATGGAAACGCACGTAGTTTTAATTAATATCAGTTTCAGATTGTAACGAAACGCATCTCCAGTCTATTCAAACTACGAAATTATTGAATGCGTTTCCATTTACCTCCGTTTACCTTTACCCACATTGACTGTAATGAGCAATTAGTACATTCTTCTACCAGTTCCCGGAGACGTCACATCTGAAGAGCTGGCGTCTCTAGAAGCGGTAGTGGCAAGACTCCGAGCCGCCAAAGATGCTCTGGCCCTATCAGGGTCCCCAGGATCCAGCGGGGCGCAGTCAGATCTACTGTGCACTATATGCTATGCGAGGCCGGCGGATACGGCCTTTATGCCTTGTGGACATCACTCTTGCAGGTTCGACTTGTGGTCTCAACTACTTCAGATCTGGGTACAGGGTACAGCCTATAGGCAAACATCTCAGAATGACGAGAGTGGCCATATACGAGTACTACCATGCTGAAAATGGGCGATTTGGTAGACTCTCAATTTCTCACGCTTTTTAAACGACTGCCCAAAAAATGAGTGTAATGTTTTTAGGTTTCATGTATGTATGAATGAATGAATGAATGAATGAATGAATATACTTTTATTGCACACCACAAAGTCAAACAAAGGACAACACAAAAATTACAAAAAATAGGTACACAACTTGGCGGCCTTATCGCTACCTAGCGATCTCTTCCAGGCAACTTATGTATTCGTATGTGAGTTCCTTTATTCCATCATAACTTCTGAACAGCTGAATAGATTTCGACATATGGGGTATCGTTAGAATCCTTACACCATTCCGAGTAACATAGGCTATATTTTTTGGAAAAATTCATTTTACCACAGGGCGGGCAGTCGTGGTTTTTTTATTTTTTTTAATTATTTTCTTGTTTAGTACATTACTCAGGCATTAACTCTTAGGATGCATTTCCACTGAAGCAGAGCGATCCATGTATCTACTAACTGCTACCAAGTAATATTATATATTCGTTGGTGCTACTAAGTTGTAACTGTACCTTTTTTTAGGGTTTCGTACCCAAGGGGTAAAAATGGGACCGTATTAGTAGGACTTCGCTGTCCGTCCGTCCGTCCATCTGTCACCAGGCTGTATCTCTTGAACCGTGATAGTTAGACACTTGAAGTTGGTGGGCACGGGTGTTAAGTTTACTTTAATCACAGACTTGTATACTAAAGACAGGGCGAACAGCGCGAAAAAATGTCGCCAGTTTATGGGAGCAAGAGTGACTATTTTGCACACTCCCCCGTCAGTAGTCAGTATAGGTTGATAGGTAAAGACCTATTTCTTTTTTTAATTAATAATAATATTGCAGGCAAGGTGACCACAAACACATAGACAAAAAAATATAAAAAAATAAACATGTATTTCGCAGGAGTTTCGACAGATGGCGCTACATTTTCTTGTATGAAAAAAGTTTACGTAAAATGTTCGGATAGGCCTATCTTGACTATTTTTATCTATTACTTTAATACTATTGAAAATTGATCTTGATAGTAAGGAACCCTCAGTGCGCGAAACCGACTCACGCTTGACCAATTATTTTTGTACATCTATTTTAGACCATGCATAATGCAGCATCTCCTGAACAGCAAACAGTGTTTCTTCTGCAAAGCCGAGATCGACACAGTCAGAGAAATAGAACCGGCGAACGATTGAAAAGTGTACCATGTTATTTACTATTGTAGAATTTTCTTATACTTTGTATGCATTTATATTTGAGACGCTATTTTTAATTGACTTGTTTACACGTTTGCTTACAATAATTTACAATTTTTTGTAGACCTTCAAAGCGTTTGAATTTTAAAGATTCTTTTTGATTTGCACTTTCTAGGACGAATGAAGCTTTCAGTAATAAATAATAATAAATTATACATATTACTTTTAAAAAATTTTGTGTTTTCGTTTTTGTTAGTTTTCGAAGCGTTGGCGATTGTGAAAATAGAAACGATATTATGTAACTTGTAGGTAGATATTATCATTTAGCATTTTTTTTAGAAAAGATAAAACAGGAATTAAATAATTAGCCAATAGTGTTTATAAGGCACTTCATTTATTCAATGTTTTTAATTTAAGTACAACCGTAATATCATACTAACTTAAATATTATTATCAAAACCTTAACTTTCGTTGGTACAGAATACCTACCGTATTCAACAATCTCTGAAATCCAATAACAATTATTAATCGACGGAAATCATTAGCGAATAGCAATAAATTGATCTTAGGGATCCGTATTATAATTGTTAATATGGAAACCTGAAGGTGAGAGTTTTCCTTTGTAGCTTGTTGTGGTTGACAGTGGCACCACCATTTTTTTCTACTCTTTTTTGCCAAACAATATTTAATAGTTATATCAGAGGACCCAGAATGTGACACTAACACAGGTTCTTTAGTATCTGTCAACCAAAAACAAGCAATTTAAAAAAAAGATAACAAGTGAAGACATTCCGTCCCATGCAGACTAAGTTTATGGTCCCTTATTATTGCCCATAGCTGTAGCCAGGTACGCTATCCCGGGATACCCTGCCGCGGGACACTCGCAGCTGCCTCGCGGCCCTGGTACTCCTCTGGGGCCGACTGGGCCTGAAAAATAAAATGAGTAAAGAGTAAAGATCTCACTGCCGGCAAAGATGCACCGGCAAGTGTATTGCATTCTAGCGCGATGCTGTGTAGACACCTGTAGTTTTGGGGGTAACCTACCACGATAAAATAATTGAGTCATTTAAGTATCCAAAGGGTAAACCGAGATCCTATGACCAAGACTCCGCCTTCCGTCTGTCACCAGGTTGTATGATGTATCTCATGATTGATAGCTAAGCAGTTGAAATAAGTTGTTGCTAAAACAACATATCTACAAACAATAAAATAAATATTTTAGAGGGCTCTCACAGAACAAAATATGTCGTTTTTGAATTTGGCCGGTAGAGGTTGTCCAAATGCTATTGAGAATTGGCCTTGATAATACTGATAATACGGAACTCTCAGTGCACGAACCCGACTCGCACTAGACCAAATTTTTAAAACTAACCAAGATACTCGAACTCTCTATTTAATACAATTTTTTATTACTTTTTCTTATACTGACCATTCCGACCAGGGTCTCCTCTAGGTCCGGTTCTTCCCTCAGGACCGGCTGGACCGATGGGACCTGTAAGGAGAGATATAATTATTTTTTGCTATAATCCGCTACTTGAAAAGAATCTGTATGGTCCAATATACATGAACCGAACCGTGGGAATGAACCGCCCACATGAAACACCATACACAATTCTTCCAACACTTTCTTCTGCATACACTTCGTCCCGACACCGGGACATCCTCAATAATGATGACATTGATAACTTCACAAGTTTGAAATCGTAGAGAAATTTCTATATTCTAAAGTTCCAAGTTTATTATGTGGGCCGATCCCGGCGGCACTGCAATGCCGGGCCGACCCGTGACGGGAGTGGAGCGAGCCCCGAACATCCCGTCGAGTTACAAAAATCAGTTTAATATACTGGTCCCGCAGTGCGGGAACTTTCAGATATTAAGCTGAAAAGAACAGATACTACACTTTGATCTTAGCCAAAAGGCCGAGAAGCGATACCGATACAAATCTACAGAAAGAGGTCATTTAGTTAGCAGGAATCTTCGCAGCGCAATCCTAATATGCGATTGACGTGCACAGCGCCATCTAGTTGAATGTTGCGGTACTTCATGGCGACCTGTTATGGCCCCAGGCCCAGGATATGTTTCTCCATAAAGCACGGAATACAATAATAGAATAGCCTAACGTAGAGTTAGAACCGAGGTTCAATTACTTAAAAGTGTCGCGACTTGCTACTAGATGTCGCTATAATATTTGTTACTTGAAAATTTTGTAAACAGACAAAGCACATTTCACAAAGTAACTAACCATTTTTTTAACACTGTTTGTAGGTTTTTTTTGAAAATTGCTTAGGTCATCTGCAAAAGGGGAAAATCACACTGTTTAACTAAACACGGGTCCTTATTTGGGCCTAAACCAATCACATTTTTTGGAATGTGTCATCTAATATTAATAATTAAATTAATATTTGACTCACCTGGCAATCCCTGTGGTCCCTCTGGCCCGGGAAGACCAACCCCGGCCAGGCCTCGCTCGCCCTTGTCTCCCTTATCCCCACTGGGTCCAACCGCGCCCGGTCTGCCCGGCTCACCGGTCTCACCAGGGTAACCTCGTGGCCCTTGCTGACCTGACTCGCCGGGGGACCCTAAAAAGACAGATTTTTTTTGTTCAGCCTTTATACGACTACAAATCAATTTAAATCCTAAAATAAAAGATAGATACAAGTTTGTTCTGAGAACGACTATATTCGTTCTCGGAACAACTGTACCTAACTGTAACTGCAATACATACTGCTTTTTTGAAGGTTCTTATTTTATTTACTTACCCCGACAATACTTGAATATGAAGAATTTAAGTTTTTGCTATTTAAGCAAAATTAGTTATTTAAATCAGTTTCATATTTCGTGGTTCCGTAATGACTACATCAAAAGCTTTCTACTAACCAGGGTTTCCAGGAGGCCCTGGTCTTCCCGGTGGTCCTCTTCGACCTACACTTGGAACTATCGATGGTATCACAAGGTTCGCTGCCATTTCTTGGAATCGGGCTGAATAAATAAAAAAAACATAATTAATAAGAAGTATAATAAAATTAGTGATCGTTGTGATTGAGAATAGGTAAGGATCACGCAAAATTCGCATTAATAGTCTGCGCCAATTTGACGAATGGTCTTTATATGGTGTTGACACTGTAGACTTTGTTCCTAGTTGAAGAAAATTTAATAGGTGCTGTGATAATTTATCAAATTAATGCTTGTAGGTTTAAGAACCTATCACAAACCCAAAAAAGTGCTACAAAGTACCTGTCGTGTCAGTGCTAGAACCTTCGTTGGTCAAAGGACTCAAAATAATATAAATTGATTAATGAAAGTAAAAACTTTCTTGTTTACCAACCTCTGATTAAATCCTCACAAATATTTCTGACGTCACCTTCCGTTATTGATGGTGTCTGAAAGAATTAAAGTAACCATTTGACTTGATTTGTATTAGATCAATAAATTATAAAAAGAAATGATAGCCCATTAGTTCAGACGTCTTGAATTTCCGACTCAAACCTAGATGTTTCATAAAACATCGTATTTAGAACAGTGCGCCCAAAGTGGGTCGTATATATTTAAAAACTCACATGAACGATCGCACTACTGGGAGCGGGCAATCCAGGCAGCCCCCTTTGTCCCGGTGCCCCGGGTATTCCATCCAGTCCATCTCTACCAGGGAAGCCGGGAATACCAGGATCTCCTTTCTAAAATTCAAAGGATTATACTGATAGTAAGAGCTTATTGGTTAATTTAATTAAATATTAATATTTAATTAAATTAACCAATAAGTTTAACGAAAAAGAAATACCAAAAAAATATTTTTGTACCCCACCGAGGCGTGAGATAAAGGCGGGAATAATAAGCCTACCATACCTTGGTTGCTTTTTAATATTAAAAGAAATAGAATATTAATAACACTTACAGGTCCTTTTTCCCCTGGTGGCCCGGGAGGTCCAGGCGCGCTTACCCCATGAGTCACTGTGACTGATGAACCAGGAGGACCCGGTGGCCCTGGTATCCCCTGTTGACCTTCAGGTCCCTGATAAAACAATTTTATTTTCGATGAGTTTTGAATGACGAAGTATTACGATACGTAAAGAGGACGGGAAATATGTGACGTATGATGAAGCCAGTAATTTCTCAAATATGGCGTCGTTGTCGCCCGCAACATATTGGTATAATAGCGCTGATCGCACTTAAAATCCGCCCTGAAGCATCCTTTTTCATTTTTCAAAACTGTAAAATGGTGCTAATGTATGCGACCGACAGCGATGTGCTGTCAGCGGTACTGAAATGTACGACGCGCGACGCCATATTTGAGAAATTTTTATCTTCAACTTACCGTCTTATCCTTCCCGTCTTCTTAGCGTTCGTATTTAGTCATTGGTTTTACCTCATTATGTTTAACTTCTTTGTCATAACCAGTGGGCTCGTTTCTGTATCATTCAGTTTGGATATAGTAACCCTCACTGGGTAATTGACTAACAAAAGGCAGAATTTTTTTTTGCATTCTTTTTGCGTAAGTTACTATCCTAGGTTGATATGGTATCATGTTAACATACCATGAGAATCTTCCGAGAGAGTGCAGACCATTAGCAAGGATTTTGGCATAAAATATAGGTAAAAAAATATAGGCTTATGTTGCAAATCTTACATACGTTTCTTATAATCTCCCCGGTTGCAATTTTAGAAGAAACAGTTCAAAATAAACTCAATTGATTAATGCTATCAATAGAGCAAATGATACTAACTTGCGGGC
Source organism: Coenonympha glycerion (assembly GCA_963855885.1). Classification (NCBI taxonomy): domain Eukaryota; kingdom Metazoa; phylum Arthropoda; class Insecta; order Lepidoptera; family Nymphalidae; genus Coenonympha; species Coenonympha glycerion. The sequence goes on from OY979631.1 coordinate 4,941,531, forward strand.
CTTCAGATCCTCTTTCTCCTGGAGTACCCGGCAGTCCTGGAGGACCCCTTTCGCCTGGCACACCGGGAATACCGCCAGGCCCTTCAGGCCCTGGAACACCCTAAACCGGGATAAAAAATAATTTCAATCCAAAAAGGTAACATCAGCTGTTCCGAAGAACAGCAAGCAAAAATCAAAAGAACGTATTCTTAGGTTTATCTATGAAATAACCAAATGACAGTTATTCCAAAATTACAAACACACAATTCTATTTATTTGTAAATATAGGTATAGAAAGATTAAAGACTCACAGCAGATCCTGGTAATCCTGCGTGTCCTGGTGGCCCTGGCTCTCCATCCCGGCCAGGTTTTCCAGGGTCTCCACGGTCTCCTTTTGTCCCTAGATACCAAGATAAATATTATTTTACATTTCATACAGCGGAGTAGATCGTAACATGACGTATGTATTCAAACAAACCTTTATAATATAATATGTAGCAACATAAATCTCTTATAACTCACCACGCGCGATAGGGACGTTGACAGCGGGAGGTCCCGGTGGACCCATTGGGCCCGGCTCCCCGCGTGGCCCCATAGGACCCACTGGGCCAGGTGGACCCTGACAACAATAATAAAGTATGTATTATTTTACATTTTCGTGATAGACACAACGAAAGACTAAGCAGCTGTAGAGTTATTGGCGGCACAGTTTACTATGTTCAACACCTAAGTACCATCTAAGTAAAACCAACTTTGAACCTCGAAGAGTTTGTTCTCAATAATATTATAAATTATACCTATAATTTAAAAAAATAATACTTACATCTTTTCCATCGACGCCAGGAAGACCAGCTAATCCAACTAGACCGTTTTCACCTGGTTCTCCTAAAAAGTAAAAAGTTAAATAAAAACCAGTATCTACCAAGGATTATCACAAAACTCTAAATATAAACATACCAGCCATTCCAGGTTCGCCTTTGTCCCCTTTGGGTCCACGTCGACCCGGTTCTCCTGGCGGACCGACCACAGCAGTTACCTTATAAAAAATCAAAATAAAAACAAAAGGTGTCAATAAGTGCTTGCTTAAAACACCTCTCTGTTGAAAAATATTAATAGAGGAAAAATACTCACATTTTCCGAATTCCCAGGTAGTCCTCTGTCCCCCTTCTCCCCTTTTAGTCCAATTGGCCCCACTGGACCAACTGGCCCCTGGATACCTCTTTCCCCCTAATAAATGAAAATCATGAGTTGGTGTCACTGATATCAAAATGAGTAATTTACGAAAACTTTCTTCATACAAGAATAAAGTAGCGCCGCCATTATGTCAAAATTCTCGCGGCTAATACATCACATATGGCGGAAACTATCCATGTAAAAACGCGCTTGCGGACAAATAAGTATTTTCCTGCGGCGTGGACCTCGGTCCATAGACAATACTGGGGTCAGCTTACTACTGACACCGTTGGTGTCAATACAGACCGTATACAGACATTTTTGACACCATTAAACTGGCGACATTTTTTCCCGCGGTTTGCTGGATCCTGTGTATTTGCCTAGGTATTGTTTCAACCGATACTTAACTTCGTCAATAATTCTTGAGTCAATTAACCTTTATTTAGAAACTTTAGAAATTATTAGCGTCATGTAAATAATAATACGTACAGGTAGACCCGTGTATCCAGGGAGCCCCTGTTCCCCTTTTGGGCCAGTGGGGCCTTCTGGTCCCTGTAACGGAAAATTTTAATTATTTTTCTGAAAATCGTATACAATTTTTGTGTACAATTTCACCTTATATAAAAAAATACATACAGCTGGACAAGTTTGATTGCACGGCGTGAAGATACTCCCATTAGGTGTTACTGGTAAGATCTGTAATCAGAAATAGGTAAAATAATACAAATTGAGCCTTCTTGCAGATAATGTCGTTCTTGGATATATTTACTTACTGGTGGATTTGTAGCAGTTAAGTCCTCTGGTGGGATGTCCTGTAAGTATGGTGATTTTTACATTTAACAATTACATCAATACGGTATATTACTTATACTTTTGTAAAAAGTAACCTTACAATATATATCAACATATTTTTCTATCGATCGACTAACATATGTTTTTTGTTGCTTATGCTAAAAGAAACACTGATAGCGCATTGGCTGAGAGTTGAGAGGCAGAGGTGGCACCACTGCTACCTCTGCCTCTGAACAGTCGGTCAGGGGTTCAATCCCCGAGGTACACCTCTGACTAAACTAAATGTCACTTGTTTAGCGGTGAAGGATATAAGGAAATCTGCATGTGTATTGCTTGAGAGTTCACAAAGTATGCAAAGGTGTGAAAAGCCCACCAATCCGCACTTGAACAGCGTGGTGGGCTAAGGTCAAATCCTTTTCATTTTGAGCGTAGACCCGTACCCAGCAGTGGGACGTAAATAAAAGGTTTATGCGACAAACGGCGACGCGCGATTTATACAAAATTGTTAACAATTATTTTTTAAAGAAAAGATTTATTAGCTTATTAAAGAGCAAGTGCCGAGTTTCTTGCCCGTTCTTCTCGGTGCAATACTGCTTTCCGAACGAGGTGGTAGAGTCTGGCATTTCGCAAGTGGCTGTAAGTTAGGCCTAAGTGAAAGAATAAACAATTTGATTTGATTTGACGATGGTAGGATCATACTTACAATTTCTTCACAACTCTCTTCCGTCAGATTATATCGGTTACAACTTAACGATAGCCATTGCAAGTCTATCTGAAAAAAAAAGAGAAAAATTTTAAAGGAATTATTTAGGTACCTACAGAAAACAAGGTGATTGCTCCGTGATTGCTTCTATCAGACGTTTGTCTCACCGGTGCTGGAGTTCCGTCGTCGTTGGTGACTATGGTGATGGAGGAGGCATTCCTGAAGTCGTGAGCGCCTATACGCTCAGGCTCCAACTGTATTAGAACAGAACAAGGTAGAAAATATTAGACACACCTTCTGGCTCTATGAACGCTTTCTTATATGAAGGTATATTACCAAGGAACATCTCCTTGTATCTGTAAACTCCTGGTTCTAAAATATTTTTTTAACTCAAGACGGGAATGTTCCCGAGTTTTTTCCAGATAACAGAGTTACTGGGCAATAGCTAGACAGATACATGGTAGATATAGTTTTCTAGAAATAAACTATCAAAAAAAGACGTGTGGCATTCGGAAACTGCCGCGGAAAAGCTATTGCATAGCATTTTTTATCAAATTCTAACACCCCCCACAGAGTGGGGGGTAGAAGTTGATAACAAAATTAGATACGAAAACATGAGAAGTTGATACGGAAACGTTATTTTCGTTACGGAATTTCTGGATTTGGTCTCTACGCTCAAGGCCCGCGATAGAAGCTTTGCAATAGCTTAAAAATCATCTTTTGCTTGACCGTTTATTTGTTTTAAAAAACTCTCTCAGACACGCCTCCTCACTATGTTTTCCTTCGCATGCTTGTATACCTTACTTCGAAAAATCAGAGACCATCTGGTCTGGGATTCTGTCTAGCACAGCTAATTCTCAAATACGAGGGCGAAATCTTAAAAACCTTGAAATGCCTAAGTACACATATTCAAATGTTTCTCACCTCGACGCAATCTACAGCTGCATGCACCGTGTCATTTGTGATGGCTACGTGGATCTTGTGCCAGCCTGGACTGAAGAGCTGAAAGACACGAAAAAAAAAAACAGATTTATTTTGATTTTGACAGCAGATATAGTAACACTACCGTAAATCCAGCAGCATCTGCACGCGAGCGCGTATATCAAGTGCTCCATGACTGTTGCCGTTGAATGTGACTTTCACTGCAGTTGAGGGTGGTAACTGCGTAGCTTCGGACTGTATCAGTATCTCAGGGTTGAACATACTTGCAGGCACGCAGCATACTTACGCGCGTTGGGCAGCACCGTCAAGGAAAAGTAAGTGGTAACTGCGTAGATTCTAGGACTTTGTCAATAGTTACCTCAGGAGCACTGAACACGACCCTCGATCCTTGCACGTATATAGCAAACTTGGACAGAAGCATCAGGGAAAACTGGAGCGTCTACGAGCAAGCGCAGATCAAGAGTGCCATGGCCGGTTTAGCTCTCGTGCCTTGAATGAGGTGTTCACTGCGTTTGAGGGTGGTAACTGCGTAGATTCTAGGACTTTGTCAATAGTTACCTCTGGAGCACTGAACACGACCCTCGATCCTTGCACGTACACAGCAAACTTGCGAGCGGTAGGCAGGAGTGTCAGGGAGAACTGCAGCGTCTGCGAGCGAGCACGGATCAAGCTCCACGGCCGACGCTGCCCGCGCGCGTTGAACGTGCCCACCACGCTGAAGTACTCTGGCAGGCCGTTTGGAAACACTGTCCTGGTAAGCCCATAGAAGACAAGTATGATGTAATAACATAGAAGATAAGTATAACTTCTCCCTATTCAACTGCTGGTGATAGGATTTGATGCTAAACTTAACTTGGTGGGTTATGTGACAATCTGTTAATTAAAACCGGACCGGCGGTTTAACGTCTATGTACCGTACAGGCACGATAGTAAAATATTGCATATCTCCTACTTCTGAGCTGCTTCTGCGGATTCCTTCACCAGAAAACCTTAATTTAACTGTTTACCTAATATGCAAATTGAACCAATAACCCATGGTCAGAACCAGGATTTAAAGATGTCTATCCGCCTTAAACTAGACTAGGTATCATATTTATAATACCAACCGCAAAGGCAAAGTCAGATTAGCCCCATCTCCAATCCGAAAAGCTGTCTGCAAGTCCTGTGAGCCTTGCACCAGAGTTACACCAGTCGTATCAGGACTGTCCAGGCGATATACTGCTATCAGATCCACCGTCTGGAAGTCCACGTCGCTCAGACCCTGGGACGAGCACGGGGCATCTGACAACGGGGACAATGTTGATATGCTGTCTGTAAATAAGATAAAAATATCAATCGCCTTACACGAAAATGATTCCCTCGTAAGTCGTATAGGCTCATGGAAGTCTCCTCTGCTTATTGATGATTTAGCATGTAACGCACTTTCACACCATTTCGTGAGTAATACAGCAAAATCACTCACCAATAGGATCTCCATTACAGACAAATTCTGATCCCAATACCGCAACCAGTAGCAAAATTCTGAAGAACAAATTAAATGACTGTCATTGTTAATTCTTAGTCTAACTAAGAGGCTTATGAGATGTAGTTTTAGGTTAGGCCTTGGTAAGTTGTGCAAAAAGCTACATTTGTTGCAAAAGATCACAACCTAGTCTAGACTTTAGACAGATCCGAGGAGCAGCATTGTAAAAGCTGAAACTTGATGACGTGTTTGCCGATTTATTTGATTTTTTTTCAATTTCTTAACAGAAAAACAGTGACAAAAATGCCAGTGGACGCAAGATCTGGTCATCCCAAACGAGTCACATAGTTTCTTCTGGAGTCGTTGCATGCAATAAATAGTAATTTCCGTGTTATTTTGTGGCTAATCAAAGAGAATCAAATGGACCTCGCAACCCAATTGGCGGGCCATCAAATCTCGATAGCGGCGGCGGGTTAACAATCCATCGACGAGGAACCAATCGGCGCCCTACTTTTGAAGACCTTCAACTGTTTGTTACAACCATTTCTCGGGGTCATTTAGTAAAAAATAATTGGAATGAGTTTACGGATTTTCAGATCGTGTTTTTAAACGCCTTCTAAAGGAGTTCCAGGTAAAAGATTCGTACTTCGTAAAACTTCGGCTAAACCAATTAACAGGACCGTATAATCCGCTACTTGAAAATAATAATTATTGTATGGTCGAATATATCTAAATCATAGAGTCTCTAGTCCCTACGATTTCGCATTGTGAAGTCAACATCTTCTGAGGATGTCTCGGTGTCGGGACGAAGAAATTGTAAGAAGAATTGTGTGTGGTGTTTCATGTGGACGGTTTTCTGCATATTGGACCATAGGTAAGGATTTTTTTTAAAGTAACGGATTATAGCGAAACAAATGTATCGGTTCTGCTAATTATGGATTTCCGCAAAATAACGATTGATTCCATTTAATAAACCAAATAACTTTAGTTTGGTTTGATCGTTCATTTGGCAATTCAAATTAAAATAGTGGTATTTCTAGGTAGTAAAATAAATTACTAATTGTAGTTACACGAAACCAGAACGTTATTGCTCATCTTTATTAAAAAGAAACTCTGATGTCATTATCATGAGATAAGATCTTCGTGGCACAAAGAATGAAACGGAATGCAATGCCATGACAAAAGCAATTTGTGTTCCATTCTCATTAATTGGTAAACGCGATATAGCATCGCGGTAAGGATTAGCTCCAGATAAAGGAACTCTTCAATGGTCATAGAAAAGACACGACGATTATTGATGGTTTTAAGTTTTGTCACGATTTAGCCACTGCAATCAGGACAGGCTCCTAAAGAGAGAACTCCTCAAATGTAAACAGCACCAGATTAAAATATTTTATATGCATTTCATTGTAAAAGTGCGATTTACCTAAGCTTCGTCATGACATGGCTACTGCCCATGGGGTTTGAATCTCAATAGTGATTAAGAGCTAACTATGGTACCAAAAAAAGGCTTGGAAAATAGCACCTTTCTGGAAATAATATTTGTGTTTAATCTGATTGCCTTGAACAGACAAAAAGTTTCAAAAAAAGTTTAAAGGCATTTTTTTATTTTGTAACTTGGCGATAACACCTGGACATTATACTTATTTTACAAAAAAAAATTAAATTTGTCTTCGAGAGCTTTCCCCGCGGTTAATAGGGCAGAACTTGACTGGTGACAGAAGGGCTGGCTCATTTTTTGCGCAACGTATCAGCCTAGCTGTTCGACGTGGAAATGCAGCCAGTATTCTTGGCACCATTCCACGCGGGCAAGATTTGATAGTAATTAGAATAAGCTAATAATAAGATTTATTGTAACATTTTAATAAAAAGAAAATGACTATTCTTTCTTTCAGCTCAGTTTGAGCTCTACAGTATAGGTTCCTAAACTTATGCAGTACTTCAAATATAATTGACAAGAAAAAAACATTAAAAAGCCAAAAATCCTCATAGATATTATATGGATAAGCTAACTTCGTAGGTATTACTCGTAGAATGACTATGAACTCCTAATAAAACTACTGGAAAGCCCAATAAAAGAAAACTCACCCGATAGCTTCCATGATATTAGTTTATAGTGAAAAAAAACTTTAACAACACATGTCTCTGGTACCTATTGAGCGTACTCCAGGCAGACTGAGAGTCCATCTGGTTAATAAAGTATGGCACCGAGATTTTCTGCGGTCGTGAAGATATATATCAATTAATTTCGTCTGTCAAGCTTTTTAATGTTCATGCGGGAATTATTGTGAATAACAATATGATGAGGATCGGTGAATGGAATGTGTTCTGTGGTCCTCCATTCAATTCTGGTTATTACATATAAGTAGATACTAGCTGCAAAGTACATGTAGAGAAAATCAATATAGAGAAAGTTTTAAATTCGCTTTTTATTATCCTCCGGTAATGATTTCCATCCAAAACGGTCCTGCGCCACTTGTACCCAGTGACTCATATCGTCAGTCCATCTGGTCGAAGGTCTGTCAACCTTGCGCTTTCCCGTGCGGGGTCGCCATTCCAGCAATTTGGGTCCCCAAAGTCCCAATGAGCCCCGTCCATTACCACTTCAGATTTGCAATACGTTGAGCCACGTCGGTGACTCAACGTATGGACTAACATACGCTTAATGCTACGGATCTCCTCATTTCTTATTTGGATACTCCTGGAATAGATCTCTCCATCCATCTCAAATAACACACCTAGCAGTACCAATTCTAATATATTTACGGTTTTAGACCCTCCAAGAGCTCAATCAGCATTTGGACGTTCAACTATGGTGATAACGATTAGTCAGTCTTTGTCTATTGTAGGAGTTGAGACTGAAGTAATAAATAATTAAGGAATATGGAACGATCAAACAAACGATGGCGATGATCCAAGGATGGATTGCTTTACACGTCTTGTAAAATAAGTGATTAGGCACGAGAGTGTACCTGTTCTATAATTAAGACTCATTCAATTCAGCTGAAACTAAATACTATAGAGACGATGCTGACGACAACGACCTATCTGGCGCAGTTAGCGAACTCGAATTATTAAGTGGAAGGTTGCGGGTTCGGTTCCCGCCACGGGTCATTATGCAATTCCTATGTAATTTCCAAGTTGGCTCAGGTTGGCTTTTCAAGTTGGTCTGGTGGGAAGCTACGGCTGCGGCTAGTTACGAGACTAGATATCTTACTGACACCGCCAAGTAATTAAGCTTTGGGTGCGATGCTCTGTAGAAACCTTTATGGGTTTCTTATATCAACTTCGTTGTTAATATGATAAGTCACTTACCTACCTACCTTCAAAATGCAAATTGGAAACCTAAAAAGATCTTTTCAATGGATTTTAATCTGAATTAAATTGAGCTAATCTTTTGAAATCTCAAATCTTACTGGCAGAACTGTGCGATGTATGCTGATAGCTGACATCAGTAAATATATCATTATAAATAATCGTTTTATTTAATTTTTAGGGTTCCGTACGGCCTCAAATGAGAGAATCGTAATCCTTCACCACTTGTGATTCTTTTAGCGAGCTATCAAATTAAAAATTACCAAATATATTAAAAGTTAGTCCTTTATAGTTCGTAAGCGTTCAAGCGTCTGTAAAGTTTTGAATTTTTCAAATAACGCGTAAAGAAAAAACATAAAGTTGCGTATGTATAAAAATAAGTAAAAACAATGTTTTCGTTTCAGAGAATCCAAAGGTAGTTGTAGCCTATAGCCGCTACAGTACATCAACAAAATATAATAAAAAGAATAACAAAGCTTTTATACTCGTGCTGCGTGTATTATATAGGTACAGAACCCTAGCTGTGCGTACCCGACTTGGACTTGGCCGGTTTTTATAATTTCGTATAACGTAGGTACTCGTACTTATATAATGTGGACAATGCTTAAAATAACCGCGGTTTCCGCAAAAAATACCTCGATAAAGAGTACAATACATAGCATAGTAATAATTATTCCTATAATTCTAGCTATTGTTAGCAGTCGCTTTAATGAACGGCGCTTCAAAGAAAACCAATTACATATAAATGGCGGCAGAGCAATGTGTCAATTAAAATGCATTCCTTCTAAGCTAACGGTCACTTAACTTGTTAGAATAATACGAGTATCTCTACTAATATTACCAGTGTGTGTGAATGTAGAATGTAAGTTTGTTCCACTGAACCATCATTTTTAGAGCTTGGGCTATCCCGAAAAATTCATATTTCCCGCGGGATAATTACTATAGGGACTGCTAAAGGTTGATAAGATTGCCACAGCTAAGGCTTAAGCAAACTTCCTTGAATGGTACAAAGGTCGAAATAGGAAGCGGGAATGGAAACGGAAAATTCACATTTCCATCGGGATTTGTGAAAAACCGAATTAGCCGCGGACCGAAGGAGCCGCAGGATAAAGTCAGTAAGGTCTAATAATAATAATATGAAGGCAATCGTCAAGGAATAATTTTTTCAAAGAGCGTCACATGAACACTGAAATGAAGACCTTTGAACATCAAGCGGAACGGATCCTGAACAAAAAATAGCGTGGAATTAATTAAGTCAAAGGTGATAAACTCGAATCATTATTAAATATTTAAAAACAAAATAATGTATCAATATAAAGAGTCAATAGTAAACATTGATATAATATTATGTTACACCTCATTGATAGTAAAGTTTTGCAACATAGCATCGGCTCGTCTTCCAAATTCCAATTTCCCGCTAGCCTTGCACTCTTGCAGTTTCCCCTATAGTTTCCCGCTTGTTGAACCACAGACCATTGATATAATATGTTACACCACAGACACAAATATATATCCACAGAACTTGGTCTATTTTGATTTTTGACGTACATCAACCATTAACCTGCCAGTGTCAATGTCAATTCCAAACCAAGTTTAACTTTGAAGTTTCGGTTCCTGGTCTGTGCTTTGAAGTTTGAAGTTTGTGACATAGATAAATATTGGTTTGTGATTTGTCAAAAATCGTATTCAACGTGAACAATTCGTATATTTCATCATTATTTTGTTACTTCTCAAACAAAATTAAAATAAAACAACGATTTAAAAAACCAACAAAAAGGTGCTATTATCCCCTTGATGTTCTGGTTACTTATAAGTTGCTTTGTAAGGTTTTCGATAATTAAGGTTATGTTTCGTAAAATTGCAGATGCCGTTGTCGTGCAGGTTCTACCAGGAGAAGTACCCCGAGGTGGAAGACGTGGTGATGGTGAACGTGCGGTCCATCGCGGAGATGGGCGCTTACGTCCACTTGCTGGAGTACAACAACATTGAGGGCATGATCCTGCTGTCGGAGTTGTCCAGAAGACGTATCAGGTCCATCAACAAACTGATCAGAGTGGGCAAAACTGAGCCCGTCGTGGTGATCAGAGTGGATAAAGAAAAAGGTGTTTTTTTTATTATTATTTAACAGAAAGAAATAAATTTGTAGAAAAAGTTGTTGGATTGGGTATAATATAGTCAGATCTCAAAAATACTTGAAATGGACCAAACAAGTTATGTTCTGGTACGCTAGGGATGGTAAGAGAACAAGAGGACGACCAAGAATCAGATGGGAAGATGACTTGCTGAGGGGATGCCGCAGATGGACATCAGATAGAAAAAAATGGCAGTCTCTAGAGGAGGCCTATGTCCAAGGATAGCCTGATCTTTTAATTGATCGGACAAATAAAAGCTATTTTTATTTTTTATTCTATTTTTATTAATAGAAGGAAAAAGCGTTATTCGGAATCACAATAAAATTGTTGTATACCAAAGTTTTCTAAGCTTTAGATTGTTGGAATCATGGTCTCATCGGATTTTGAGTGTCAGGAAACAGTGCCAGATAACACACATTGGTGTGTTTCTTGGGGCTGTGAGCAGCCCTGTTGCAGCACTGTTTTGTCAAATAGTTAAAAACTAGGACAGGGACATGGTAAATAGGAGTCCACTAACCCACAATGTCTCCCATACAAACGTAATACCAAAATCATTTGTAATTCCTGCAAATTTTGATCATGTTGTGGTGCTATTCGGGTTCATATAGTAATAATCTATGCTCCTGGCCATATCTGGTTACGAAATACTTTTGTTAAACGAAATTGTAAACGAATTACGAAGCAGCTTTAGTACGTCTAGAGAGATAAGGGTACGTGATAGAAAGAGAGCACAATTTAGGTGCATAGAGCAGGCTGAGCCAGGTGCTGTTGCGAACTGAATTGCTCTTTTTTGTGTTAGCTACTTTTACTGTATTCTATGCCTATAAGCCATTAATTCCTAATTCCTGTAAAGATAGCCTGAGACTGTCATGGGTATTTTTATTCATAAGTAATTTTGTTTTTCCAGGTTACATAGACTTATCAAAGCGCCGTGTCTCTGCAGAGGACATAGACAAGTGCACAGAGAGGTATGCCAAGGCCAAGGCGGTGAACTCCATCCTGCGGCATGTGGCGGAGCTGCTGCGCTACCAGAGTTCGGAGCAACTAGAGGAGCTCTACAAGCAGACAGCGTGGCGCTTTGAGGAGAAGTACAAGAAAGCATCCGCTTATGATTACTTCAAACAAGCTGCTGTGTGAGTCTATTATTATATGAGATTGTCTATGTCATATGATTGATTGTATGCTTTTGTGATTGTGGTCGTCATTTGTTTGTATGCTTTCGTGATTGTGGTCGTCATATGTTTGTATGCGTTCGTGATTGTCGTCGTCATATGTTTGTATGCTTTCGTGATTGTCGTCGTCATATGTTTGTATGCTTTCGTGATTGTCGTCGTCATATGTTTGTATGCTTTCGTGATTGTCGACGTCATATGTTTGTATGCTTTCGTGATTGTCGTGGTCATCGTCGTTTCAGCCAATGGACGTCCACTGCTGGATGTAGGTCTCCTGTAATGGCCGCTAATCACAACGATCTGCGCCGCCTGGCGCCAGCGACTCCCCGTGACATCGTCCATCGACCTGGTGGAGGGTCTGCTGACACTTCGCTTTCCGATGCGTGGGTCCTATTCCAGCACGCCCCCAAACCCCAACTTCTTATATTTACGAGTATCCTGAGACGCAAACAAATCCTAAGCAATGGAGCAGCAACATGAGTTTGACGCCCAAATGGTGTAGTACAACTTGCAAAAGTGAGAGTGTTCTTAGTTCAAACTGACGTGATGTTTAAACACTCTCAAGTCAAATTGCTTAGCAGTGCATCTTTGCTGGTAGGGTGATAACTAGCCATGGCTGTAGCCTCCACCAGACCAGACCTGAGCCACATTAGAAATTGGCAGAATCCAGCAAATAATGAGAAGTGGTCTGGATATGTACATCCTCTCAATCATTGACAGAGACATTTGACAATTTCAGAGACCCTTCAGTTCTCAACGAATGTGGTCTTGATGAGAAGACCAAGGAAGTTCTCCTAGCTAACATCAAGAGGAAGCTTACGTCCCAAGCGGTGAAGATTCGCGCGGACATCGAGTGTGCTTGCTACGGCTACGAGGGCATCGACGCCGTCAAAGCTGCGTTGAAGGCCGGTCTCGCGCTCTCCACACCTGATTTGCCAATAAAGATCAATCTTATTGCTCCACCACTTTATGGTAAGTTTGGTAGACAAGTGATACCTAGCTAAGAACACGCTGCGTTGATGCGTACTGTGTAATACATATTTAGGGAGATGGCTACAAAAATTCAAATTTTATTTTGTAAAACATTACCATACCGAATGGCTATAAAAAAAAATGTATGATACTGACAGTTTCCAAAACGCCATGGCGCGGCCTCTGTACTTCAAAACTTCTATTTTTAGTAATGACAACATCAACTCCTGAGAAAGCAGACGGGCTCAAAGCGCTGCAAGATGCGATAGACAAAATTGAAAGCACCATCACCGCAGCCGGCGGCGTGTTTAATGTCCAGATGGCGGTAAGTACATAGTTTTGATGAAAAATAAAGTGTCTAAATCATTCCTAAGTTGAATAAGGAAATAATAATTTCCTTATTCATCTTACGCATCCAGTAGGATATAGAAATTTAAACCACTATGTAAAGTACCTGCCATCTATCAAATTTCCCGCTAATACGCCACGGTCTGTGGCGTGGACCACAGTCCATAAACAATACTGCAGTTGACTTATTATACTGACGCTATTGGTGTCAAAACAAACATTTCTGACACCAGTAATCTGGCGATATATTTTGGCACGGTTCGCTGGGTCCTGTTTATAAGTCTGTTGCAGCATCATGTTATTTGCATAAATAAAGAAGTAATAAGAAAGTAATTATGAAATATCTTTGAACAGCCTAAAGTGGTGACGGCGACAGACGAGGCGGAGCTCGCGCGGCAGATGGAGCGCGCGGAGGCCGAGAACGCCGAAGTGGCGGGCGACTCTGCCGACGAGGACGAGGACCAAGGTACAGTGCTGCACTCGGTATCAGCTATTAGTTGCTAAAGTGGTGACGGCGACGGACGAGGCGGAGCTCGCGCGGCAGATGGAGCGCGCGGAGGCCGAGAACGCCGAAGTGGCGGGCGACTCTGCCGACGAGGACGAGGACCAAGGTACAGTGCTGCACTTGGTATCCTATTAGTGGCTAAAGTGGTGACGGCGACGGACGAGGCGGAGCTCGCGCGGAGGCCGAGAACGCTGAAGTGGCGGGCGACTCTGCCGACGAGGACGAGGACCAAGGTACAGTGCTGCACTTGGTATCCTATTAGTGGCTAAAGTGGTGACGGCGACGGACGAGGCGGAGCTCGCGCGGAGGCCGAGAACGCCGAAGTGGCGGGCGACTCTGCCGACGAGGACGAGGACCAAGGTACAGTGCTGCACTCGGTATCCTGTTAGTTGCTAAAGTGGTGACGGCGACGGACGAGGCGGAGCTCGCGCGGCAGATGGAGCGCGCGGAGGCCGAGAACGCCGAAGTGGCGGGCGACTCTGCCGACGAGGACGAGGACCAAGGTACAGTGCTGCACTCGGTATCCTGTTAGTTGCTAAAGTGGTGACGGCGACGGACGAGGCGGAGCTCGCGCGGCAGATGGAGCGCGCGGAGGCCGAGAACGCCGAAGTGGCGGGCGACTCTGCCGACGAGGACGAGGACCAAGGTACAGTGCTGCACTCGGTATCCTGTTAGTTGCTAAAGTGGTGACGGCGACGGACGAGGCGGAGCTCGCGCGGCAGATGGAGCGCGCGGAGGCCGAGAACGCCGAAGTGGCGGGCGACTCTGCCGACGAGGACGAGGACCAAGGTACAGTGCTGCACTCGGTATCCTATTAGTTGCTAAAGTGGTGACGGCGACGGACGAGGCGGAGCTCGCGCGGCAGATGGAGCGCGCGGAGGCCGAGAACGCCGAAGTGGCGGGCGACTCTGCCGACGAGGACGAGGACCAAGGTACAGTGCTGCACTCGGTATCAGCTATTAGTTGCTAAAGTGGTGACGGCGACGGACGAGGCGGAGCTCGCGCGGCAGATGGAGCGCGCGGAGGCCGAGAACGCCGAAGTGGCGGGCGACTCTGCCGACGAGGACGAGGACCAAGGTACAGTGCTGCACTCGGTATCCTGTTAGTTGCTAAAGTGGTGACGGCGACGGACGAGGCGGAGCTCGCGCGGCAGATGGAGCGCGCGGAGGCCGAGAACGCCGAAGTGGCGGGCGACTCTGCCGACGAGGACGAGGACCAAGGTACAGTGCTGCACTCGGTATCCTGTTAGTTGCTAAAGTGGTGACGGCGACGGACGAGGCGGAGCTCGCGCGGCAGATGGAGCGCGCGGAGGCCGAGAACGCCGAAGTGGCGGGCGACTCTGCCGACGAGGACGAGGACCAAGGTACAGTGCTGCACTCGGTATCCTGTTAGTTGCTAAAGTGGTGACGGCGACGGACGAGGCGGAGCTCGCGCGGCAGATGGAGCGCGCGGAGGCCGAGAACGCCGAAGTGGCGGGCGACTCTGCCGACGAGGACGAGGACCAAGGTACAGTGCTGCACTCGGTATCCTATTAGTTGCTAAAGTGGTGACGGCGACGGACGAGGAGGAGCTCGGCCGATTGTTATGAAATTTTCTGTGTATGCTCAGTAAATCTGAGAGTAGGTCGTAAGGTATTATATCCCTAATGGCAAAACAACGTTTGCTGGGTCAGCTAGTTGTAGTATGTTTACAATAGTATTTTAATTAGTCAATTAAATTCAATTTATTGATTATCGCGTGTCCATCAGGTATGGGAGACGCTGGAATGGACGACGAGCCGCAACAGAACGGCGCTTCGGACGAGGAAGACGAAAATTAATTCACAACATTTACAGCCTGCCTACTTCATGTACACCTTCCTTCTTAATATATATAATTATACATCTTTTATACATAAACAAGTTTTAATTACCCATAATATTATACACGTCTTTTCTGTATCGACTAAGATCTTCTAAGAAATTTTAAAAAAGAATTGTCATAGGACCACAACTTTGAGTGTTGCAGTGTATAGACATTGTTATCCACGAAGGCGCCCCCAACCTATGAAAATCGTTTAGTTTCATTCGATTCGTGTGGAGTTTGACAGAGTGGGGCGCGTCGTCGTGGATTGAAATAACTGCGTGATAAAAAATAAATCCAAATACTGTAATTATGTATTTATCAATGTAATGTAATGTATCAATGTAATGTAATATAGAAATATAATAGGTATTTACATAGTAGTAATTATTATCTTCAACAATAAAATCATGTCATTTTTATTTAAAATTATTATAATGTCAACAATAATTATAAAACTAAAAATCACATCATGTCTGATTAACTAAAAAACAAATATGTATCAAATTAATTACAATTAAAAATTAAAATATCTAACTATATTCAAACTCTAAATGATAGTTGATCGATATTGTTTCTAAATGGACAGAAAATTAGACTTTCTTCCCGTTAATTCTATTTAACTTACTTCTATGTATTTTGTCAAAAAACAACAGTCCCGCAGCTTTCTCTATAGTTTCCGGTGATACCTGAAAAAAGGGTAAAATAATTTAGACAAGCCAAGCCAAAACCGAGGCAATTTATCTTCTAATATAATAAAATTCTCGTTTCACAGTGTTTGTAACCGAACTCCTTGAGCTTGACAGATTTTCATGTTTTTTTTTACATTTGGTAGGTTTGAGAATAAGTCGTTATGCTCACCATGAAGGCGGAGACGGGCGTCTCGTCGGGTATCCGCTGGTTGGGCATGACGTAGGCCTCCATGTCCAGCGCGCCGTCCGCGGCCTCCGCCACCACCACCTTGTAGAAGTGCGTGGGGACCGATGCTCACCATGAAGGCGGAGACGGGCGTCTCGTCGGGTATCCGCTGGTTGGGCATGACGTAGGCCTCCATGTCCAGCGCGCCGTCCGCGGCCTCCGCCACCACCACCTTGTAGAAGTGCGTGGGGACCGATGCTCACCATGAAGGCGGAGACGGGCGTCTCGTCGGGTATCCGCTGGTTGGGCATGACGTAGGCCTCCATGTCCAGCGCGCCGTCCGCGGCCTCCGCCACCACCACCTTGTAGAAGTGCGTGGGCACCGCCACCGTGTTGGCGCCGATCACTTGGTACTTCACGTATGACTTGCCATCGGATTCCCTCCTGTATACACAAGTGTTTATAGATCGCTAATCTGTTCTGAGATTCCACTATAAATGTTAAAGGTACTCTTGGCTGAAATTCGAAATCAAAATGGACGTATTGTTTATTCATCCAGATTTCAGAAACACTTCTGCACATAAATTATTAACTTACCTTGGTAAATATAAAGGTCCCGTGCAGCAATACACGTTGTCATAGACCTTGGTCAGTTTTCTAACATGTTTCTCTAATCTGTTCCATGCGTGCCTGTTGAATCCTTCGCCCACCTGAGAAAAGCAGATTCTTTTATGCATTTTTATTTAGGTAGTAACTAGAGCCACAGCCGAAGCCCGCTAGACCAGACCTGTGTGCTGATTCTGTATCGTTCACTTAGTTAGTTAGTAACCCAAACTAGGTTATTAACTAAGAAAACGGAGGCAAAAATCCTATTTTTGTATTCTTTTTGTACAAGATAGCAACTAGCATGGTATACTAATATGATACCATACCGACCTAGGTTGGTAATTTGTGCAAAAATAGGATTTTTGCCTTCGTTTTCTTAGTTAATAACCCAGTTAGGGTTACTAACTAACTAAGTGAACGATACAGAATAAGGCCCCTGAGCCAATTTAGAAATTCGTTGGAGGTTGTTAAATATATCATATAACAAACGATACTGAGGTACTTGCCTGGGGAGCCATATTGGTCAAAAAGAATGTTTGTTCGACATGTTTCTGCGCGAGGCGATGGTTGCCGGCCGCAGCCATGTGTCCTCTGTCGAACCCCGACCCCTTGTAGTCACTGTTCTGAGACCTGGAAACATAGATTAGTTACTATATACCTGGAAACCAGTGAGCATTGTATCGATATTTCAATCCACGACGACGCGCCCCACTCTGTCAAACTCCATACAAATCTTGGACTAGAAAGAAGTACAATGTTTACATACATGAGTGTATAATTTTTAGATAAACCCAGACAAATTATAATGTTCTTCGGGAGGTCAGAAGATTAAACTTTATTAGCAGAGTCTTCCGGGCAATCTGGGAAGGTTGGGAACGCTACTTATCACGGATCTGGTAGTGGCAACATTACAGCAGACCCTATATGTAGCATACCTGAAAAATGGATGTATACTTTCATCAGGAGTGAAGTCGCACTTGCTCCTGTCCACCGCGTCGTTCTTCATCACGTGCTGCTTGGTGATGTGCTCGAACACCCAGTGCGGCACCCGGTTGCGGCGGTCGTACGACAGCACGAAGTCGTCGTAGGAGCGCACGTGGTCCAGGCTGGGGAAGCCGTATTTCATTATTTGAGAAACCTGAAAATTGTTTTAGAAAACTCCTTAAGGATTTTCAGGAAGGAGCTTTGGGCATTTTTTATATGGGTAAAAACCATTGAACTCGCAACACTGTTACCGTAACCGACACTTCATGTAATTCAAGTTTTCACTTTTTTTGCATAGCTTCTATTGCGGGCTTTGAGGGTGGAGACCGTATCCAGAAATTCCGTAACGAAAATAACCTAACACCCCTAAAGTAGAACTTTTGGTACCAGGATACCATGAATGCACGAGATTCCCACAATGAACCTTCACAAACTTTTTAATTTTAAGTTTTTCCATCTATCGATGAATAGCAGAACTTTTAATGACTTTGAAATATCACGCTTGTCTCTTTAGTTCTGCAAATCGCATCTAGGTGGAATTGGTTGTATCGGCGTTACGCAGCCGATCATTAAAATACCTAATATTCTCTCCAAACCTCTCATACTGCTCTTATGAATGTAAGTAGGCTTTAACAACAGCTGTTATCACTGATAATGATAAATGCAGGTTGCACCCATTGATCGAAATTCAGTTTCTAATAACCCTAATCCATTGATTTTATTATCATTATCCTATAGTTACATTATCATAAGGTATCCTGATCTTTGTGTGGAATATCGTTCTCTCTTTTGTGGTACATGTTTACAAAGAAGTATGAAGTTCTCTTCTCATATTCATATTGAGACATCTTTGGTAAATTGCTGAATGATACTCAAGTTTCTTTGAATTAAACGTACCCTATCTTTAGGAGTGCTACTGTCTGTAAACGGCGTAGCTGCGGACACAGTTCCAAATATTGGCAAACCAGGTTTACTGCTGAGGAGTTTGCCATCTACCAAGATAGACTCTTTGGTATTGAATTTTTCACATTGTCCTATATAATAACCAGCTAATCCCACAGCACTAAGCTGGGCTAGGTGCAACAAACGCTTCGAACTCATTGTGCATCCGTTTGGACTTTATTCAAATTAAAAAGGGGAAAAATCTTTTTTGAAACAGAGAGGTTAGATAATAAATGATAAGTGATATTAACCACAGGTGATAACACCAACACAGCTGTTGTAAGTGACAGTTGTCACTTGTCAGTTGTCACTTTGCTATATTATCAATGACTAAAGGAAGTGATGGACACAAAGTAGTGAGTCTTTTTGGCTGGGCATTTCCGCCATCTTGTGTAGCATCATAAATAGTCAATCACAGCTATCAGCCAATCACAGATAGGCACCAGTCAGCTGATCAGAAGGGCTGCTCTAGCTATCTATCGATATGGAAATATTATCGATGTAGTTTGTGGTTAGTAATGAAATATTTAAGAGCAAAAATGAATTAATTATTACTATTAAAAATTAATTTATAGTAAAACTAGGCTTTGCCAGTGGTGCATATTATGTTTCCAGATTAAGATTTTTACCTTATCCCGCGAGACCAAACTACATTTGATACGAGTGATTGTACCTATAGTAAATGTTCGCATCCGCGGCTCGTTTTCTTAAAAGCGGAAATAACTATGAGAAGTCAGAGGTGTAAAACCTCGAGGTCCAAATAGAAGGTAGTGATATAAGGAGCCCTACTCATATATTTAACTTTACATATATGAATTTTATCGATATCGGTATAACAGCGGTTTGTTAACATAACAGCAAATATTAAATCGAATTTATTTAAATCCTGAAGAAATATTTCTTCTTTTACACATCATCTAAGTGCATGTAATATGATCATAACACATAATAACACATAATTTTTAACGATTTAACGATATAATTAATGAAATTGAATACTGACCTATGAAATGTTAAATGTGGCCTATTTTTGTCTTTCCGCGATCTGCACTGCACAACACAACACTGAGTAGGCATTTTCACACCTGAATACTAATTATAATCCCAATAATTATAATCCCAAATTAAAATAATAATATGATTGTCTAATATTTCAAAAAACATGGTACGCATAAACTTTGTATACATGTTTCGACATGTTCGAATCTACAAAAAGCGACAAATTATGGAGGAATTGGCCACCCGGCTATTTTTTCGTGACGTCACAACTTCAGTGTTGCCGAAATCAGAAAAAAACAAATATGTTGCTATCTCGTTTAACGTAAACAATTTTGAATTAGTTAGAAAGAGACAATGTGGTGTTTGTTATAGCTATGTCGATTTCACGCAACATATAAACGCATATGTGTGTGTAGAAAACTACAGCTGCTCCATTAAGTTTCGTTCCTCGTAGTCCCCCTATATGAAAAGTACTCTGTGGTAATAATGTTCTGTGAATCTGTGGTTTGTAATTTGTATTCTCATTTGACATTTCTTATTTCAGTACCTACTACCTATCTCTATTCTCTATATAAAAATATTTCCAAAAAACTAAAACACTACCAGAAAAGAGTAAACGTAAACTATTACGAAAGTTATCAATCAAGTATTTTACGATTATAAGTACAATAATGGAAGTATCCAGTTATTAGTTCACGTATAAAATTAATTCTAACCATGAAAATTTTATTTAGAAGTATCCGCTTACATTCAATTTTCATCAATAAAAATTACAGCACAGCCCCGAAGTCTTTAGCCAGCGTGCATGTAAATGGAAAGGAGTATCCTGCGGACGATTACACGAATGTAACACCGAAGATATCGTCGTATATAAATAAGAATTTACATTTGAAAAAAGACAACCCTCTTTCGTTGGTTCGCCAACGTATCGTGAATTATTTTTACTCATCGTTCACGCATGGGGGGAATCCCATGTTCAGCGTCTACGACAATCTATCTCCTATAGTGACGACGCGACAAAATTTCGATGATTTGCTTATCCCGGAGGATCACCCAAGCAGAGCAAAGTCTGATTGCTACTATATTAATTCGTCGACGTTGTTGCGAGCTCACATGACGGCGCACCAGAGCGAGCTCCTGCGGGCTGGCCTGGACAACTTCTTAATGATCGGAGACGTGTATAGACGAGATGAGATTGATTCCACACATTTTCCTGTGTTTCATCAAGTAAGTAATCTCAGGTTGTCATCTAGGGGCTGGTCCATCCATCACACCCCAATACACTGCCACTGTTCCAGTCCAAGTACAATCTGGGTGCCTTCAAGAGAAGAATCAATAGGCATTTTTTAGGCAAGCACGCTCCAACCTAGACCTACCTAAAGTTAGATAGAAAAAAATAGGAATGTATTATAAATAGCAGTGCCTGCAGACTCCGTTCTGCTTCAGAAATACTTTTGTCCCGGCCCGTTTTTCCCGCGTAAGGCCCGGTTTCCACCCAAGAGGTGCGGAGCAGAGCTGTGTTTAAGTAACCGATCAGATTGCGTCATTTGGACATCTTATCTTTAACTCTATGTTTGAGGGTTGTTTTAGAGCTGTTTTTAGGGTTTTTTTTTCTCAACTTTTAAACCTTCCCTAATGTACCATGAATTAAATGACATCAGGTTGAAAGTTTATGCAAAGGCCTAGTATTGTAGCCAGCTTGTGTCCCCCGCTCATAAATTGAGGCTGTGGTTCACAAATAGAGCCTTTGTACTGTACTGTACTGTACTGTACTTTGTACTGTAGTTTATACACTGTACTGATAATACTGTACCCTGTTTTATTATTTTTCAGGTAGATGCTGTGAGACTACAGCGCAAACATGACCTGTTCGAAAATCATCCAGGCTTGGACATATTTGAGCCATCATTTGACCCAACCAATCCACAAGCTTTCACAAACTCCATAACAGACCCAGCAAAACAAAGCTGTCACACTTTAGAGGCATCAAAATTAATGGAAGGCCAATTAAAAAACCATCTTATCGGCTTGGTCAAGGTTCTCTTTGGTGATGATATAAAATATAGATGGGTAGATGCGTATTTTCCCTTTACCCACCCATCATGGGAACTGGAAATTTATTTTGAAAACAATTGGATGGAGGTACTCGGTTGTGGTATTATGAGGAACGAAATCCTTGTTAACGCTGGACCGAATAATAGCATCGCTTATGCATTTGGATTAGGATTGGAAAGGCTTGCGATGGCACTATATAAAATACCTGATATACGACTAATGTGGAGTACAGATTCGGGATTTTTGAACCAGTTTCAGAACAAAGATATCAATGCGAATATTGAGTACAAGCCCGTGTCTGTGTACCCTCAGTGTAAAAACGATTTGTCCTTCTGGTTGCCACCAACATTGACAATTGATACTTTTATGAATAATGATTTTTATGATCTAGTCAGAGAAGTTGGGGGTGATATTGTTGAACAGGTTTGTTTCATTATTTCTTTTATAATAATAATAATTTTACCTTTTGTCTGATTTCATAAAAATCCAACAGGAATTTTCTCAGATAATTTTTTTTTGTTTGTTAACCACAGTTGTCACTAGACAACTGTGGTTAACAAACACTGCTGAGATACTAATCTCAGCTCAGTTCCTATCATTTAAACTAACAACTTTTGTTCTATGATTTATTCATTCATACGAAATAGTGACATGTCTCTAACATTCTTATTACCTGTGTAACAAAAGTCTTAGACCATGAGTTGTTAGGAACTGTCTGTCATTTATTCTGAGCATTCTGATACTTTTTAACTTTGCTGTTTTGCTCTTGATTGAGGTTGTGGAGATGTTATTTTCCTCACGACCATCATCACTTCTCTGTGTCGTGAGTCTGGTGCACTCATGCAAGGGACCACCAACAGCAGCATTGACTGGGCCGGTCCACCTACAGCATGTACTACAAGTCTTTTGATTAGCTATAACCATTGGCTTAAAAATCTATGGACTGCAGGTGTAATACAAAATTCACGAACTAAGTGCCCCGAGAAAACTTATATAAACGAGTGTACATGCGTATTTTTATAAACAAACTAAATGTAATTTATGTCTTAAATAACCATTATTATATAGCCTAATTTTGCTTAAGTGCGTTTGGAACTCTTTTCGCATTTTGGATTTCATTTGGTTCAGACACTTTTTAGCGCTGACCCGAAATCCTTAGTTTATAAATCAATGGCTGTAACCCTATATTTCATGATTTCAGGTGAAACTAAAAGACAAGTTCATCCACCCCAAGAGCAAGAAGCACAGCCTGTGTTACAGCATCGTGTACCGGCACCTGGAGCGCACGCTCACGCAGGCTGAGGTCAACAGGGTACACGACCACATTGCTGCTGCGGCCGTCGCTGCGTTCGGTGTCACCATCCGATAGCTTCAAAAATTCTAATTTAAATTTTTATGTAAGATAAATAGATATTTATTAATATGTTATAGTGCGTTTATTTATTTAACACTTTATTTGTACACCACAAAACATAATACTATTATTATCAAAGGAGCAAAAAGTAATTATGTAGTATCAAAGGCGACCTTATCGCTAAGTAGCGATCTCTGCCAGGCAACCTACAGATTAGGAAAATACAGAGGAACAACTTTCAATTATGACTAGGTCTTTACTTTCATAATAATTGATATCTACAAATGAAATTGTGTTTGTAATTTCGAAGTTTTGTGCCACAAACCTTTCTTGTTCTGTGGCCAAAAGTAGAAACTAAAGCAATGATAGAAACCGTTTGTCTGTAATTTTGAAGATTAGTACCACAAACCTTTCTTGTTATGTGGCCAAAACTAGAACTAAAGCCTTTATTCAATATACTCAATGGATTTTCTCCAACATCTATTACGTAGGGCCACTAGCGTCACCCTCACTAGACAAGTTTGTCGCACTAAAGGTACCTATAGCTGTTATTTTTTTTTTGAACCAAAGATTTAAGGAATGAGCTGATCTAATATTTTATGTAAACTTTTGCATACGATACAAGCAAAAAGTAGCGCCACCTATCAAAATTCCTACGAACTACTATATTGTAGACAAAGAATAAGGATTTTTCGAGATGCCTACGATTTCAGCACAAGAGTGAAGGAAAGGAAGAAGCGGTTGTGAGGCAGTTGGATTGTAATAAAACAATGCATCAAACAAATTCTCAGGAGTTTTTAAATAATAACACCAAGTAAAGTAAGTCGACAAAATTATAACATAATTTAAATAAAACTTGTTACTAAAATGTATTCGCATATCGAGTATAAAAATTACGTTCAAAACTCGCAAGTCGCAAGACCATGCTGCGGTATTCACAAAATACGTTTCTGTAATTCCGCAAAGCCTAAGTCCACTTCACCGCATTCACCACAGACCAGGAACCGAAGCATTCACATTGTCACAGAAGACAATACTCTCTACCGACTACCGAGAGCCCATTATCCTTCGGCGGGAGCAGCGAGCACTAAAACAAAATGGTCTGTGGGCTGGAGGAATTACATACAACACTTCGCAAGAAAGTTTTATTACTAACACGTGAATCGGACTTGGACATACAATGAGACATTATGGAGCGAATGCTAGCACTCGTGATCATTATTCAGACTTTGATTCGTCACGTGCTTCGATCGACTACGGCGAATGGGCGAGGTGGACTTGCCATACCTAGAGTACTTACTCGTATATTGAACTTGCTTTGAAGTCCTTCGAATCAAAGAGCTTAGAGACGAAGTGAGTAGGTAAAGAGAAAGTATTAAATAGCCTAGCGCTGTATCCATATGACATAATATTTAGATCGATTCGATTCGCTCAAATGGAAAATTAACTTATTATTGTGTGGTTTGTGTGCGCGAAGTCACGTGATCCCTTTAGATACCTACACATTATACCTACATTTATCGATGTTATTTTCATACATTTTTAAAATTCGTTCCATTTAAGCTAATCGCCTGATGGATGGTGCCTGTTTTTCAAATCCAAAAATCTATTATTATAATTAAAATCTGTGATTATAATAATCCGGATTTTTTTCGTATAATGCGCTTATCGTAATATTGAAAAAAAAAATATTGAACCAAAACATGGAGTAGATACCTACCTACATCCTAATGAGCAATCTTTCACAAAAATAAAAGTAAAAACACATTGAAAAAACATGGAAAATGAAACAACCATTAGGTAAAGCATACCATAATTATTAATATGACAAAGCGACGATCGTGGCAGAAACCAGTCGATCGCTCAATAAAACGAAATAAAAAAAACCGGCCAAGTGCGAGTCGGACTCGCGCACCGAGGGTTCCATACCATAAAAGAAGTAAAACATTAAAATAATCACTTTTGTTCATGATTTTACGAGTTTAATTTACACATAAGTACTTTTGTTGGCAAACCGCAAACCTAACATTGTTTTCGGCGGATTATTGTTATTAGCAAAAAAAGTATAATAGTTAGAGGGTTGATTTTATTTTTCCTGTAAAATATACATTAACTTCTATTCGATCATATTTATTTCAGATTTTTCGAATAGTAAACTTCGGAGATAAGGGGGGGGGGGGGGGGACGGTATTTTTTTCGACAAATAATTTCGCCCAATAAATCAAAAACTTACACAATACACAAGTAACGCCCTTCCATATGATACCCCACTCAATATTGTTATCTCATTTTGAAATTTCCAAGCCCTGGTTTTCCCCCCTTTTTAAATAAAAATAAAAACAATTTCCAATTTTTTATTATTGGAATGGCGTTGGGTCACTATTACCTAAAACTATTCTAAATTTCAAGTCGATAGCTTTGATAGTTACTGAAATAATCGAGTGTGACAGACGGACGGACGGACGGACGGAGAAAGTCTCACCATAAGGGTTCCATTTTTACCAAATTGGTATGGAACCCTAAAAATATATGAGAAAGACAAATCCGATTGCTAAATTGATCACGTGACTTCTGCACATACAACTGTCCTTGCGAACAAAATATAATAATGACAATCACAAATGTGTCACATAAATGGCTGCAGATCTCCCTCCGATCAAGTTGGTAGATTTGCACGCTTACGACAACGAAAATGTTGTTTCTTAGATTAACATAGGTATGTACAGACACTAAGCAACGATGGTCTGTAAAATTGGGTTGAGTTTTTTTTTCAACATATTTTGCATATTTTATACTGTATAAAGTCTGATCACTTGACGACCAATACCTATATAATACTAGCTGACCTGGCAAACGTTGTTTTGCCCTTGGGGATTTAAAAAATAGTTGAATTGAGATTTAAACTATCCTATCCCTCAAGTTGGATCAAACTGCACATGGTGTGCGAATTTTATTATAATCGGTTAAGTGGTTTAGGAGTCCATTGAGGACAAACATTGTGACACGAGATTTATATATGGTTTAGGAGTCCATTGAGGACAAACATTGTGACACGAGATTTATATATACTAAATTAAGAAGATTATAGATCAATGACCAATACTTAGTGATGGCAGTTTCGAAAGACGACATGATTGTAGATGTCCCATTGATCAAAAATGGCAGATAAGAGCAGACGATTAAATGAAAAAAAAACTCAACTCCATTTTTAAAAAGACTAGTATTAATTATATACATGAAGTTTAAGAATTATAATTAATTATCTAGTTTACTATTTACATAATAAAACGCTACTTAAACATAGTAACTACTATATACTTAAAATCTACTTAAATGTACATGACAATACATTGTTTTATAAGTTACTAGCAGTGCCCGCAGACTCCGTTCCGCGTTAGAAATATTTTTGTCCCGGCCCGTTTGTCCCGCGTAATACCCACACTCCACAGTCCCTACCCCCACAGCGTTGAATGCGACGCAATCATATAGATACCTACTGGCTATACTTATACTTATTACTTACCTACCTATCGCCACGCAATGGCCGCGCCGGGGCAGCGCAACCCATTGAGATACTATGTACTAAATGGCGCGACCGCACCTTTTTATTTCGCTTATATCGTTGAAGATATTTGTTTAAACTGTATAGAGTAAAGGGCACAAATATTCTACATTAATTTCCGTTCTAAAAAACATATTTACAAAGATATAAATTAATACCATATGGGCTAAATAAGCTTCACAAAAATTATTTATTTTTTAACCACAATTTTAAAACTAAAAGCAGTTATTGTGAGTTACCGAGATAGGCATTTGCTGTCGCGGACTTTTTTACAAAGTTTGATACGTTCTTTATTATTGTTGAACATTGTTTTGTTCTTTCCTCAATAGTTTCCGCAGCGCACGCGATAAAAGCATTTTTTTAGCGACTTGGATTACATTATTCAAGTTTAAGTACAGATGCGTAATTAATTTTGGAAATTATTATAGCCTATGACACTCCACAATAACGTAGCTTTGTATTGGTGAAAGAATTTTGAAAATCGGTTTAGTAGATCCAGACATTACCCCTTACAACATCACAAACTCACAAACATCGTTACGCTACCTCTTTATAATATTAGTATAGATATAGATATAACTAACATAATATCACAGTTTCCATAGAGGATTTTACTTGAATAGTTTCTTTTATCCAGAGATTTATTAGTTTAATTACCATTTTATATGTTCTTTGTACACAATACTTGTAGCTAACTAACACGACTTCAAATACTGAAAATCTGTAATATAATTGCGTTGAGAGTAAAATCTGTGGTTGAGAGGTTCATTATTAGGAATACGTTCTAATAGAAATAACCTCTGATCAGCAATCACGGACAAAACCAAATAATCACGTATGTGTATACTAAGGTTTCCTATTACGACGTCATTCCATTTAATTAAACACCTAAGATACAGTCTTCATCTGACTCGGCAGCATTAGCGCAAAAAGATATTGGATCGAACACAACTGGCTCTATATGTGGCGTCAAATTAATATCAGCCTCACCTTCGGCTTCCGTTATATTAGGAGTGTCGTCGATAGTCGGATTATCTGGTATCAATTCTGGCACTTCAATTGCCATTGCGACTTCAGTATACTGGTTGTTATCATCAAGCTGGTTATCTTCTTGGCCGTCTTTATCGATGATTTGGTTTGG
Source organism: Coenonympha glycerion (assembly GCA_963855885.1). Lineage (NCBI taxonomy): Eukaryota > Metazoa > Arthropoda > Insecta > Lepidoptera > Nymphalidae > Coenonympha > Coenonympha glycerion. The sequence goes on from OY979631.1 coordinate 4,969,369, forward strand.
TTCTGTTGTTTCGGATGAGTCTTTCATCCGTTTGGACTTAAGCGCCAACGGCTCGTCATCAGAATCGGAATCCTCATCACATTTCCTCTTTTCTCCTGCTACTGGAGTTGTATTAACTGACGTCTCATCATTTTGTTCAGTGTCTGAATCTAAATCTATGCTAGCTATTAACTCCGCCGGTGGTTTTACCGTAGGTTTTTTTCTTCGAATTAACTTAAGCATCCTTTTCTTTTTGAAAAGAATCGATGCTAGTGATTTTGTGGGTGATGTAACACCTTGCTGTAATAAACTTCGACTTTGTTTCAATATATTCGGACGGGCGGTTGAAAATAATTGAACTGGTACTGGTGCTTTTTGTTGCTCCACAGCTGACCGAGTTTCGAGCGTTTCAGCAGTTTGCTCTTCGATATGTATCGATTCGTTTTCTTCAGGATCATCTGTCAAATCTATTACAGCCTTAACTTCGTTTTGTTTATTTGATTTACCCTGGATTTGTCTTTTTATGACTACACTTATAGGAACTACTACTCCGGTTTCAATGTCCATTTTATAGAACTGTGCGTTATTCTCTGAAGCATATCTTAACTCTTGATACGAGAAAACTATACACAACTCTGGACACATGCGTAAGACAGTTTGCACAGCAGTATTCGATAAAAGTGGATTATTAAAATACTTTTCATTATGTTGGTTGGTAATTTGCGATTTTAGTCCTTGTATAATAAGAGGTGGAATTAATTCTGACTGTTGCTTAGAAGGGCTTACGTTGTTTGTGGAATGAGTATCTTCTGCCGAAATTCCCGACATTTCCATTAAGTCAGATAATATTGTTTTCTTATTTGAATCAGTGGAGTCTTTCAAATCATCCAAGTTGTTACTTCCACCAAGGACGCAATTACTCTTTTCCGTTACATTGTTAACCAATTCCGCTTGGTTAACAATATTTACTTCCATAATTTTATCGGAAGTATCTCTTAATTTCTCATTACAAGCTAAAGAAACTGTGTCATTTTCTTTCTTATCATCCAATATTGTTTCTGTTTCATTACAGCTATTCAGGGGAATATTGTTATGATCTTTGCTAGTCCTTATCTGATCTATCGGAGAGGTCACAGTCTTGGTGGTTATATCAGCAGCAGCAAGCTGTTGCTGTATGGTAGCCATGAGGGTCGGTAGATAAGCTAATTGACTTTGGTCCAGTTCAATCCCAGGATCAATAGAAACCGCTAACTCTTTATTAGGTAATAGAACTATTCTCACACCTGCAGGTAAAGCTACCGCAGATTGAACATTATTATGACTGAGATCATCATTATTTTGATTATTATCATTGTTAGTAATAGTGGTTACTTTATCACCTTTGAGCTGATTTATTAAATGAGGTTGATCAAAAGAACATAACAAAATTTTATTTTTCCCTAACCATATAGGCGTACGAGAAGCAGCGTTTTTTGGCGTTTTGTTGCGAAAAAGCAGAACTTTATCAGATTCATTACGTTCTTGCAAGGTTACCCAGTTATCAGAACTAAATGGGTTGTTAACTGGTGTTTGACAAGTAGATTTTATTGGAGACAAATCTCCAGGAGCAATTGCTTGAGTTTTTGAAAGAATTGTGTATGGATGACCTTTGAGGATTGGATTATTTTGTATAATCAATTTTTTCTTGCGTTCATTTTCATTGGATAAGGTTGGATTTATGGGTTTTTTAAGAAGTGAAATTTTTTTTGGAATCAAATTATACAGTTTGCTTGCTTTATTGGAAGCAGTTGGATAGTTTTGATCATTTGTCTGATTCACATTAACTGCAGGGCCTTGTGTAAGTGTTAAAGTTGCATTATTATCATTCAAAACCGCAGGAATCTTAATCGGAATGAATGTACCTTCATTCGATGAATCACTTTCTATGGTCACTGTTTGATCATTGTTGATATTCATATTCATATTAACGAAAGTAGTCTGTGTCTGACCGTTAGCTTGATAGATATTAGGCGGATATCTTACTTGGATGTTGGAAGCTAAATAGTTATCAAGATCAAAACTTTTTGAGCTTGCTTTCAATATATCCAGGTTAGCTGCAAAACCTTTTTCGAACTCCGGGTCGTAATCCGTGTTAATACCCACTGAGACTTTTGGTGGCATTTCTGTTGGTTTATCATAACGGCTTGGTGCACTTGTGACTTTAATTGTCGGCGTTGTGATCTGTTCTTTACTATTCGGGGCCTTTTGGCCTCTTTTCGCGTCAGACATTTTGACAACGAGTTCTTGCCTACAGCAGCAATGACACAAAGGTCGTGGACAATTATGTTTGTTCGCCACTCTCTTTTTAGTGCCTAGTTTTAATATTTTTTCTCTCGCCCAGCAGCAATATATTTTTCTCTCTTTTCGTATATACTCGAGACTTCTTTCCATCTTACTTTTCTTTTTCACAATTGGTTGAGCAACGATCTCTTTAAAGGGTTCCTTGGGTTCTTGCTCGCTTGCTAATGATTCACTTCCAACCGCGGCTTTTTTAACTTGCTCATTTTGGCATGTACTTTTGTTTGCTATCAATTCCTTCTGACTTTCCTTCAATGCGTTTTTCCTTAGCGCTTTATTAAACTGTTTTAATTTTTGCGGTACAAGTTCATTATCTCCTCTACATATATTTAATATTTTGTCAACAGTATCAGAAGTCAAAAGAACATCATGCGGAATAGGCTGAGTATTACATCGTGATATCCATGGGATATGAACACGTTGATGTTTTTTGACTTCTTTCCCATTTTTTTTCTGAATTGTTGTGCTTGTTTTTGAAGGCCCACCGCGCACTGATTCTGGAGATTTAGTTTTTTGTGTGTTACTGACAAGATTACCACTTGATAAACTACTCGAATTAAAAGCATTATCACTTTTTTTTACAACTTCTATAGGTACCTTAGTAGATTTAATTTGTTGAACCTCACTAGTGACACCAGATGTTACATTGTTTTTATTAGAAATGTTTGATGTTATATTGGATTTATCACTGGCAAATATATTTATACCTTTGCTGGCGTTGGCGTCGATGGTATTATTTTGGAATGTATTATTGTTTTGTTGGTTAATAACAATGTTAACTGGCGGTTTAATGTTACACGAAGCCTGTATTGGGGTAACTTCTGCAGTAAGCAATCTTTCGTTAAGACGACGTATTTGAGCTAAATCTGGTAGATTAACTTTTTTCCTCTCAACCAAATGGCTGTCTGGTAAAGCTTGATGAGCAACAGGCTGTGTTGCCAAAGAATCGCGCGAAAGTGGACCTAGAAAATCGTTTATTAAATTACTTTTCAAATTCTCTATCGGCAATGCTGATGGCGGAGCAGTTCTTTCAATTGCATTTGCTCCCAGGCCGCCTGTTTTATATCCAACCGATTTAGTTTCTTTTAAATATAAAGTGTTGTCGTGAAGTTTGGTCTCAAAAGATTTATGTAGATCAATAGTGAGGGGTTTACATTCTTTGAGTAGATGCCTATTTCGTTCCGAGCTGAAAAATCCAGCGCTTAGTCTTTTGAGCCTCGTGTTGAAATCGGGATTCTTGCATAACTGTATAGGATTATACGATGCTACCCGAGGTTTGTTCAGTAACCAACTCGAAAGGCTAACAGTCTCTGGACCAATTTCTTCTTCCGAGTAATATTCCGAGGCACTGTCGCTGAAAGTTTCACTCTCTGGCGTCGGTTGTCTTTCTTGAGATATTTCTTCCATTTTAACAGAGTTCCTGTCTACCGGTTTACTTTCGTGACCAGCATTTTCAATAACACGTTTGTCCTTTACAGAATTATACTCAATAAAGCGGAAAACATCCATGTCATCGAGTTTTTTCGTGTACACGACCGGGGTGAGAAGGAGCTTTAAATCGATGGTTGGCGTATTACCACTGTCGTTATTTTCAGTGTTTTCAGTTTTTATTTCTATTTTGGGCTGAAGTACTGAAACAAATTTTTTTGGTCTTATGATTATTTATGTAATTTTACCTATTAGAATTATAATCTATGCATCAATTATAATTAATGTATAAATTAGGTATTTGTATACATTAGCACCACAAAAACTGAACTAAATTGGATGAAATTTGCAATGTTGGCCTATATTCATATACAGCGGATCAATTAACATATTTTAATTTGGAAATGTCCACGTGCGAGTTGTATAATACCGAAAACCATGCGGCGAAGTAGTTGGATGAAACCTGCTAACGAAAAGGTGTACATTTTTTCCGTTAATTAAAAATAGTAAGATGAGATAAAATTGAGGTAACCATTGGTTGAAATAAAATAAAACTTACATGTAACAGAGTCATCTTCTTCAACATACTCGATCCCATCGTCTTCTAATTCGATTCCATCAAACATGTCATTAGGAACTGCATCTAAAGAGTCTAAAGTTTTTTCATTATCAGCCGCATTCTCTATGACTTTAGAATTTATTTCCTCATCTATGATATTTTTCACCAATGCATCAGTTTCAGAAACTTTTAATTGATTTGTAATATTTGTGTCCGTGGTTAACGGTACGTTATATAATTTCTTCGCTGACATGTTTTCAGCTAAACTTTCTAGTATTCCATTTACTTCATTACTAACCGTATCATTTGCATTCTCTCTAAGATTCGCATTGCTCGAAACGTTTGTTATTTCTGGCATTAGATCATCTAAATCAACTGAAATATTTGCTATCGAAGTGCTGGCTACTATTTTAGGCATCAATACCCCGGTGTCACCTTGATCGTCAAACACTTCTTGGTGGTCAGCAAAGTCATTACTTTGAACGTTTGCAAGAATATTGTCATCACTTTCCGTAGCACTCAGTAATTGTGTTGCATTGATCGAATCTTCTTCATGGTCTTCATCGGCAGCAGGAGAGTGATGTTCATCCATATCAATGTCATTAATTTCTTCTTGAACTATATTTTCAACTGCATTCTCCAAATTCTTTTCGTTTTCATCATTGTCATTACTTTGTAACGGTATGTGCATATTTTCCAAAACGCGAACGTCGTCATCATCTGATATTTCGTCTATTTTTTCAGTTTTGACTATTCCTAAATCGACATTTTGCTGAGGCTCGCGCATTGCGGTGGAGTCCCTGGACTCTTCGGAATCAGAGTCTTTTCCAAGATCGATTGTTTCAATTTGTGGTTCGATGAGTTCAATATCAGGTCCAGTCTCTGAAGCACCTATAAAACAAAATAAGCCATTATTTAATCAACATAATAAGTATGTATAAGAAATAACGATTTGGATCAATCAACCGATCCACAAATGTTTGAAAGGTGATGTGATTGCAGATTGACTTTTACTTTGATCTCAAGTAGATATACTTAAACTCAAAATAATATAGAACTTACACACAAACAAAATGTGTAACTAAAAAGGAACGGTGCGAAGTGATTGTGAATTAATATTATATTTCAGAAGATACAAAAAAAATACCTGTACGGAAAATACGTCTTTTGGCTAGCTTAAGACGCTCCTGAAACAAAATTCAGAGCTGTTAATATATTGACACAAAGGTTAGTAATAGATGATGAACAGCAAATTAAACTTGACAAAATACAGCTATTTCAAGCCTGACCATTTAGTTTCATTTACACCTAAAGTGGGTTAAATTAAGGATTTAATCAAATCCGCTGAACAATCTTGAGTCTGATATAAAAGAATACTCACAAAGTCTTCAGGTAATGCAACCCTCTTCTGTTCTATCATCTCCTCCCACGATGGGAAGGCTTTAATCGTGATGTATTTGAAACTGTAATGAAAAAAAACCAGTCAAGTGCGAGTCGAACTCGCGCACCGAGGGTTCCATACTATGAAAGAAGTAAAACGTTAAATGAATCACTTTTGTTCACTAAATTTACGAGTATATTTTACAAGTAGGTACTTTTGTTGGCGAACCGAAAACCTAACTTTGTTTTTGGCGGTTTATTGTTATTATCAAAAAAAGTATAACAGTTAGAGAGTTGATTTTATTTTTCCTGTAAAATATACCTTTATTCCTAATAATCCATAATTATTTCTGATTTTTCGAACGATAAACTTCGGAGATAAGGGGGGAACGGTATTTTTAAAAAGGTTAATGCTTTGCTATCTGGTCATATTAAGTACTTGAGAATGATTACTAAGTCCTAAAACGAATCTGGGGACACGGTAGTGTCCCCGCCAAGACGAGCCAAGCGAAGCGCGAGGGCACTACCTATCTTTTCTCGAAGTGTTTCGCCGTATTTTTAAACCCTTATAACTTAGGCCTGAATTATTTCAGATAGTCAAAATTCTCGGCAAATGATGTCGCCAGTGACCTTATTAAACCTACAAAGTTTCAATTTTATAGGTCTTATACTTTAGATTTTATTGACGTCTAAAAAACCCAAATTTCGTCACTGACTGACTGACTGACTGACTCACTGATGATCATCAAAATTCCTAGGTACTTCCTGAAGACCTAGAAAGCTGAAATTTGGTACATAAGCTAGTATTAGCACACAACCAACAAAAAAATTCCAAAAGTTGGAAATTTAACCCCCCAACCCCTTAAAATAGGGGATGGAAGTTTGTATGAAATTACCGCAAATATTGATACTAGAGGTCTCAAAATTGATATAGGGACTCTTTGTAATAAACAATTAAATACGTGTTTCAGGATTTTTAGTTAATCACCCCACATCCATAAAATTAGGGGGTTGGAAGTTCGTATGGGGTTTCCCATAAGTATATAGGTATAATAAAAACTTAATTTCTGAAATTTGGTATATAAGCTAGTATTAGCACACAACCAACAAAAAATTTCCAAAAGTTGGAAATTTAACCCCCCAACCCCTTAAAATAGGGGATGGAAGTTTGTATGAAATTACCGCAAATATTGATGCTAGAGATCTCAAAATTGATATAGGGACTCTTTGTAATAAACAATTAAATACGTGTTTCAGGATTTTTAGTTAATCACCCCACATCCATAAAATTAGGGGGTTGGAAGTTCGTATGGGGTTTCCCATAAGTATATAGGTATAATAAAAACTTAATTTCTTAAATTTGGTATATAAGCTAGTATTAGCACACAACCAACAAAAAAATTCCAAAAGTTGGAAATTTAACCCCCAACCCCTTAAAATAGGGGATGGAAGTTTGTATGAAATTACCGCAAATATTGATGCTAGAGGTCTCAAAATTGATATAGGGACTCTTTGTAATAAACAATTAAATACGTGTTTCAGGATTTTTATTTAATCACCCCACATCCATAAAATTAGGGGGTTGGAAGTTCGTATGGGGTTTCCCATAAGTATATAGGTATAATAAAAACTTAATTTCATGTTAGATATCTGCTAGTAATGCTAGTAAACATATGGAAAACACGTAAATTTTTCCACTGATTCCAGTGCCCAAGCGGCCAAGCGTCCAAGTGCCCAGTGCCACGTGCCCAGTAATATTACACGTTTCAAGCCCAAGTTCCAAGCATTTCATGTTTAACGAGCCGAGTTTCACTGCACGTCGAGTGACCATGATCCAGTGCTCAGTGACAAAAACCCACATTGAGCCGAGTGACCAGTGCCCAGCGTGAGCTGTCGAACGTGCCAAGCGTCAAATCTGATTTTGAATAGCGTTATATAGCGCTCAGATACCTGCTTAGTGCCCAAACGCACGCATTTAATTTAATCCGATGCTTAAAAGTGGGTTAAAATCACGTTCAAAAATTTCGTTACATACCTACCTACGTAGAACTACAAGAACCAAGTAGGCAGGTACTAAGTTCTCTCATTTAAATGGCAGACTGCACTCGGACAAAACTTAAAAGTATCGTCTAGTGACGACCCTGTGGAAACGCACGTGTGGATTATTAAAAAAAATCGTCCAGTGACTTAGCGCAAGCGAGTAGGTATTTTCAAAAATGATATTAATTATGCCCAATGCCCATGCTCGTATAGAAAGACTTGCAAGTTCAGAGCTGGGAATTTTGTTCTTGAAATATTGCTCCGGGTGATTTTGCAATGACCTTGGGCCATTAACGCCGACATCTATTTCCATGTAGATAGCGTAAGTAGGTAGGTAGTTGCTGAAATATTCTATTGTTTGTGATAGACGGACGGACGGACGGACGGAGGAAGTCTCAACATAAAGTTTGCATTTTTAACATTTTAATATACGAGTAGAACTCTAAAAAAAGGGCCACGCGCAGTCATACATTATAAAGTATAAATAATAGACACTGTAGGTATGCATCTTGTATTTGATAAATATTTTCCATGGAATTATAACGAAATTCTTACTATTTTCAAGTATATTTTATAAGTTAAGGCCAATACTCGTTAACTCGATACTTAACCGTGATAGTTTTCCTTTTAGACTTCATTAATTTATGCTAATTATTGCTTTGCTTGAGCCCGTGCGCATTCCTCTACCGTTCGACAGATGGCGCTGTACGGAGTTAACTCGCGCTGTAAGTTCTCATTTTACAGAATGTATATACGATGAACTTTAAGTACTTCATGCGGATGTGGTTTACGTCATATGTAAATCGAGTGATAGTTTTGTCTTGTGCTTGTCTTGTCTTGTATTGTCTTGTCTAGTTGTATTAGGATTTTCTTGAATTGAATGTTATTTCTTATTTTAGTAGGTATAGGGTTGTTTATTTTGATTTAATAAGATTGTTATAAGGTAGGTTTTTAAATAGGTAAATAAAATTAGGTTTTAAGGTTGGTTTTTTAAACAAATTTAGTAAGTAATATAGTTTCTACGTTATTAGGTAGGTTTTCTAAATAAGTAAAATTAGGTATAGTTAGGTAAATAATATTAGGTAGGTAATATTTCCTTAGTTTGAAAATGGCTTGTGAAATAGTTTCACTAGAAGTAGAACTGGGACCCCGCCATCATCGCGTGGTTCATATGCCGGGGGATGGTTCCTGCCTCTTCCATTCCTTGACATATTTAATGTTTGAAAAAATTGACTTTGAGGTGGCGTTGCAAGTCAGGACTGCTATTGTGCGACATGTTGTAGGTAACTGGGATGACCTACAATTGTATACTTATACTGAAAATGGGGATATCTATCATGATTCTGATAGTTATTCACGAGATATGTTGAATAGCAATACCTATGGCGGTACCTCCGAACTCATGGCTGCGGCAGCTATTTATTCATTTACTTTTGAGGTCTATCAAGATAATATTTTAATAGGAAATTTTTCTCAAATCGGCGGTCCTGTCAAACGTTTGCGATTTAGTGGACGTTCTTTAAGTGGTCACTACGATGTTCTCGTTCCAATGGCTGTTTCTCAAAAAGCAAATGATGCAATTTCCGTTTCAAAGAAAGCAGGACGACCTAAAAAAATTAAGAGAGGAAGACCAAAAACTTCCGAATTATCGCGAAATCAACAAATTCGACAAGCTGCAGCCAATTACCGGAAAAATCATCCTGAAGAACGAAAAACTACAGCTATAATTTATAATAACGCTGAAAACCATCGCGTATCCGTAGCGCGATATTCAGCTGTACATCCACAGGTTAACCGAGGGGCAGTTGCTCGTTACTCGGCCGCTCATCCGGAGGTTCATCGTGAGGCAGTTGCTCGTTACTCCGCTTCTCACCCGGAGGTTCATCGTGAGGCAGTTGCTCGTAACTCCGCTTCTCATCCGGAGGTTCATCGTGAGGCAGTTGCTCGTTACTCCGCTTCTCATCCGGAGGTTCATCGTGAGGCAGTTGCTCGTTACTCCGCTTCTCATCCGGAGATTCATCGTGAGGCAGTTGCACGTTACTCCGCCTCTCACCCAGACGTTAACCGTGAAGCAGCTAGTCGCAAAAGAATAAACGAAAAATTACATTTTAAGATAAAAAATGTTGAAAAAATAACAAAAAGTTTAAGCTCTAAAATTAACAACAGATTGGATGCAGAAAGACTTATAAAATGGTCTCTATACAACAGACAACAAACATTGGGTAGTTTATTAAAAACAGCTGAAAAAATAAAGAATATCTGTGTTTGTGCTTTAGAAAAGTTAAGAGAATGCCCAGAAAATTTAACTATTCATGAAAAACTTGAAATGTTTCTGGGCAAACTTGAGCATCGGAATAACCAAGAACCATTTTATGGAGAGTACACGTATAAAGTGTACTCTGACCAAAACGCAATCGCAATAGATGAGACAGGTAAAGCAGTCTTTGAAGCAACGAAAAGTCATGGTAAAGGTCTAGTCTGGAGTTGTAATGATGCCACATGTGCTATAGATGAACAGTTTCTACTCAAGTTAATAAAAACATTTAAAGAGAACTGTAAATCACCAGCAGAGATGTATTTACTATACTTGAAAAGACGTCTCAAAGATTCATACATTAACAATATAAAGTGTCACTCCCCGAGATTAAGAACGTTAGTCAGAGAAATGTATCAGTTACAAAAGGATTGCGATACACTGGAAGAAATTGATAATGCATTAATAACTGTAAATGTGGAGAAAATAAAAGAATTAGGCGAAAATCACGTACCTGGAAGTGTAGCCGTTGAAAGTTCTGAACACCACGAAATTGTGGAAGATAATATAATAGAACAGTTTAAAGACGCATTTAAATTACTTTCTAAAAAAAGTTTAGATACACCTAAATTAGAATGTGTGTCTTGTAATAAACTGTATTGTTTTAAGGATGTTTCTACTCTAAATCGTTTACGAAAGCCTATTACTACAAGTGTTTGGTCACAGCTTATTGAATATTATAGTTTTAAAAATATAGAGCATAGCCCCCACATATGCCATACATGTCTCACAAAGATACGAGCAAACGTGATTCCACCTACATGTGTTCTTAATGACTTATTTGTCGACTCAATTCCTCCAGAGATAAGTCAGTTAACGGATTACGAAAAGCTCTTAATCCAGCGCGCAAAAGCCTTTCAAGTAGTTGTATCAATGAATCCAGTAGCGAACAAATCTTTGCCAAATAGAGAAATGGTCAAAAAATGTAAAGGCAGAACTTTTCATCTACCATTGCCTTTAGAGGAAACATTGAATAAATTGCCGAAACCAGAAGATCCTATAAACAAAAACCAAGAACTATACATAATGATACGAGGACGACCAACAAAATCTAAGATTATTTGGGAAGATATAGTTGACGTTAATAAAGTCTATGCCGCCCTCTATTACCTAAAACAAGTGAACCCACTTTACTCTGAAATAAAATTACCAAATGAGCCTAATCATTTATTTCAAACAATTAGTGAAAATTTACAACATGTGATTGAAACGAATAATAATCAGGATGAGAATAATATAAATGCTTTAGATACATTTTTGACACAGATAACAGAACATAGTAACTTAATAGATTACGAGCAATATACTATATATCCACTGTATGAAAAAAGAAGAAATGCATTAATTTCAGATCTCTATCAAATGAAAACAATTAACGCAGCACCCATATATTCTACTGACAAGGATCTTGATGTAAAATGTTTTCCTTATTTGTACCCAAGTGGAAAATACGGTCAGTTTCATACACGTCGACAGAAGCTAACGTCAAGTGAATATATTAAAGCGAGATTGATGTCAAAACATTCACAATTTAGATTAGATCAACAATATTTATTTTTTTCACTGCACGACACTAATATTCGCCAATTAAATTCGGGAATATTTTATAAAATGAATACAGTCAATCAAAAACAAAAAATAACTGCTGAACAGTATTTACAGATGCTCGATAACAATGAGTTAGAGGGAGATATGACTGCTATATTTGCTAGGTTGAGAAACACTGAGCAATATTGGAAAAAACCCAGGAACGACGTGAATTGCATGACACAAAACTATGGACCAGCAACTTGGTTCCTCACCATGAGCCCATCAGAGTGGCTGTGGGATGAATTAAAAGAATATTTACTTGAAGTTAACTCGAGTGAAATGGCCAATAAGACAACAAGTGAATTAGTAGCTCTAGATCCGGTATCCACTTCTCGTTTCATTGATAATAAATTTCATGCAATATTAGATTTCCTCACTTCTGCCAGTAAACCTCTTGGAGAAATAGAGCATTACTTTTGGAGGCGTGAGTATCAATCCCGTGGAGCCCAGCATTTTCATTTAATGTTGTGGGTGAAAGGAGCTCCTGTGCTTCATGATTCACCAATTGACGAGGTGGCAGCTTTTATTTCGAAGTATGTTACATGTGAAGTGCCAAAAAAAAACCTTGCACCAACTCTTCATCAAAGAGTCGTGAGATACCAAACTCACAAACATAATAAATATTGTATGAGGAAAAAGAAAATAAAGACAGGGTTTATATCAGTGTGTCGATTTGGTTTCCCACGACCCGTTACTGATACTCTTACTATTAGAGATACAGCTGAATCCGTCGCGGCTAGAAAAGCGCTTTGTCCAAATAAACGGTTATACAATATTGTACGCAAAAAGGAATCTGAGATGATAAATGATTACAATCCTGCTGTATTACTCGCATGGAACGGCAATATCGATATCCAATATGTAGGAGAAAAAACTGCTATACTAAACTACTACGTCACTAAATACACAACAAAATCTGAAAAGACACACGCGCTTATTGATTTCGATGACATAAATTCTACAAAGAGCTTGAGGAGTCGTTTGTTTAACATTGGGCTAAGAATGTTATCAAATCGCGAGTGCGGTGCATTAGAGGCGAGTGATACATTGTTGGGTATTCCATTGTATGGCACAGATCCCCGGACGTCAATAAGGTGGCTAGATGTCAACATGAACCGCAATCGACGAGTCAAGTCTAAAACAGAAATGACAATGCTGAATCCCGATTCCACAAATATATATTATGAATCGTGGATAGACGATAAATATCCAGCTAGGCCAGTAGAGTTAGAAAATGTAAACTTGTATAATTTCTCTAAATTCTATGATGTCGTGAAAACACGCCCAGTTTCCAAACAAGCAGAATATTACATGTTACATGAAGGGAAGGCTTATTTAAAGAAAAGAGACAGGCCTTATCTTATAAACTTTTACATGTACGATGCTGAACAAATGCCAGAAAAATACTATTATTCGATGCTTTTATTGTTTAAACCATGGCGCAATGTACAAGATTTGAAAATGGGATTTGAAACATACGCTGAGGCTTTCAGCTTTACCAAAGAAGATATGAAAAATGAACTTGAAAATGTCAATTTACGCATAGAATTACAAAATCAGTTACAAAAGGCTTTCGAAATGGTGGAGACTAAATTAATCGAACTAAATGAGGAGATTGAAAATGACGATGAAGTTATAGGTCCTGACAATCCTTTAGATTTTGAGGCGCTTGAAGCGGTTAATGCGATGGATGACTTCAATAATATAAAAAATAATAAAGAAGATGAAAATAATTTAGATGAAATGATAAGCAAACTTAATAGAGATCAGAAGAGTGTGTTTAATATGGTGACAGAAACCTTGTCTAATGAAAGCGAAATTCTTCGTTATTTTATAAGTGGTACTGGTGGGACGGGTAAAAGTTTTCTAATCAAAATTCTTAAAGTGTGGGTACAAAAACATTTAAATAAAAAGGTAGCAGTAGCCGCTCCAACGGGTATCGCGGCTTTTAATATTAATGGATTGACGATTCATAGATTATTGCAATTGCCAGTTGAACACAAACAGACGCCCAAATATAGGCCGCTGTCTGATGAGGTTCTCCAAGTTTTGCGGTCGGATTTGAAAGACGTTGTTTTATTTATAATAGATGAAGTTTCGATGATATCAAATATAACTTTGGCTTATATACATATGCGTCTTGCTGAAATATTTGATACCATTGATGAAGAAAACGGGTGGTTTGGTAAACGTCATATTGTGGTACTTGGAGATCTTTTACAGCTTCCACCTGTTAGGGAAAACTCTCCTTTTATAAAACTGTCGTCTCGAGAAATTGCGAAGCTGATAGGTGGTCTTAATTTTCCAAATCTATGGGAAGACCTTTTCAAATACCAGGAGTTAACACAAAACATGCGGCAGTTGAATGATATGAAGTTTGTAGAAATGCTTCTAAGAATAAGAATAGGAATCACTACAGAAGAAGACCGCCGTATATTAACCCAACGTTTAATTATACTGAAATCAAGTTCTAACGAGGGCAGATTACACGAAATAGTTGAATGTCTCAGTGGGTTTCCTGCAGACACAGTCTGTTTATTACCGACAAGAAATATGGCTCAGCAACTAAATGACGCCATGTTGCAAGCTATTCCTAATCCGGAAATCACACTTGAAGCCACAGATAGTGTCGATTGTCCAAAATATCTTTTAAAAAGAGCTCGTGAGTCCATTGAAAAGTATGAAGAGGATGCTTCTATGACAGCAGGATTAGAAAAAACTATAATCATTAAAAGAGGAGTGAAAGTAATGCTCAAACGAAATATAGACGTTTCTTTGGGTCTTGTCAATGGTGCTATAGGCATTGTTGACAAAGTAGAATGGGATATAAACGACAAGAAAAAAGCAAGAAGAGTGGTTATAATGTTTAATAACGGTCTTAGACATGAACTAGCACCTGTAAAATCAAAATTTGAAATCATCAATAGAGCATTCGTTCACCGTGAACAGTTTCCAATATGTGTCGCGTATGCTATCACCATACATAAAAGTCAAGGGCTGAGTTTGAATAATGCTCTCATAGATATTGGTTCATCCACGTTCTCTTGTGGGCAGGCTTATGTAGCACTCTCTAGGGTGACTCATCTCCAAGGTGTATACCTTATAAACATTGACTTTAGTAGTATTAAAGCACAACAATCAGCTATAGTTGAATATAATCGCCTTAGAACCAAGTATCGCCCCGATCTGCCCCTTATTATAAATAATAAACCAACAAGGAAAAGAGGTAAAGACAGAGAGTGGGCTATGAAAACAGGCGCATCTGATGTGCAAGAAATATGTCCAAAAAGAAAAAGAAAAAGGTAACAAAATGAAAATATTGTCATCTCTGCTGGTGTTTTACATTTAAACTCTTGAAATATTTTTGTTAACTTGAGTAGTAACTGTTTACTTATCTCTCTTAGATTTTCTAAAGCACAAACGCACATAATTATACTTTATTATTCCAGCAGTATTTAATACAGTACCCAATGTATGATGTATAATGTTTATTGTCTGTTGTAAAAAGACCATGTCACAAGTCTTTCTGCATCCATTATTAGCTCAACATGTTTTACCTAATTTTAAAATTTTTCGTTTAATGCTGGATGAGAGGCTGAGTACCGTGCAACTGCATCTGGGTTAAGCTGTCAATAAGAAACTGAGTAATGTGCAACTGCCTCTTGGTTAACCTGCTAATAAGAAGCCGAGTAACGTGCAACTGCCTCACGGTTTATCCGTGGGTGAGAAGCCAAGAATCGTGCCAAGCGTCAAATCTGGATTTTAACAGCGCTATAGCACTCTAGTGCATAATTTCCAAATGCATGCGACAAGCCCAAATTACATAAATACATGCCCCGTCCATAAAGCCCAGCCCTACTTTTGATTGCCCAGTGCCTAGATTGAGCCGTCGAGAGTTCCAAGCGTCAAATCTAAATTTTAACATCGTCAAAATAACGCACACTGCAAGACTAAATTCCACGCATGTCACGTCAGCAGAGGTGAGCGCCGCGTGTTCATTGCCCAAAGCCCAGTGCCCTTTATCAATAGTTGAAATTCAAAATAGCACCCCAGACCAAACTAAAAAAGATAAACGAGAAGATAGGTAGTGTGGGCTATAAAAATGGCACCTTTGATGCGCAAGAAATATAATACATATTCTACAAATAAGGAAAAAAATAAACTAGGTGAACCAAGGAGGGTTCCCTCATTTAAATGATAGAGGGGGGGGATACTTGATTCGGACAAATATCCACCTTGCAATGATATTCAAGAAATACACCAAAGAAAAGGAAATTAACCAAATAAAAAATATAGTCGAAAACAACTTACAAAAAGAAGTGAAATCCCAGCAAAAACATTTTCATGTAAAATGTTGCCAAGACGAGAACATGTGGCTCACACTATCAAAAAGTTATCAGATCTCATGTAGAGCAAGACTTCTAACTCTACACGCCCTAACTCTATAAATCCTAACTTTATAAACTCTACACTTTAGTCAAAATATATTATGTCTTGGCTGTTTCGTTACTGTCACATGGGTGTAAAGTAAAAATATTATTCACTGACTTTGTACTTTTCTGATATACAATACCTAGTTTCTGTAGTAACGATGTTTTATTAGATAGGTATTGAGTCTCCTCAGAAACTGCACTTAGGTTTTACTAACTGCATTGGTTTCAAATACTTCATCACACTTTGCAAAAGTGTGTTCCTTTGCTTTAGAGGATATTTTTAATAAATGGAAGTTTTTTCCCATAACAATGGTGATACCATTTAATTTTAATGTGAAATTTCTTGAATTTTGCATGGTCCATTATGCCACTTGCAAAACTCTATTAGAAAAGTACTGAACAGTGAATAAATTCTTCACTTTACGCCCATGTGACGGTACCGAAACAGCCAAGACACAATATATTTTGACTAAAGTGTAGAGTTTATAAAGTTAGGATTTATAGAGTTAGGGCGTGTAGAGTTAGAAGTCTTGCTCTACATGAGATCTGATAACTTTTTGATAGTGTGAGCCACATGTTCTCGTCTTGGCAACATTTTACATGAAAATGTTTTTGCTGGGATTATTTATTACTACAACCTTAGAGAACATGGCAAGAGTTTAAACTAACGTTATTTTGACCTATGTTTCAAGAGCTTTTAGTCCTAGGATTTTATAGTTGTTGTAGACTCCTGATTAAGTTCTGAAAAGGCTACTATTATGCTCAAGTGAGATCTAAAGGTTTATTTTTTAATAATGATATAACCATAAAGAAGTGGAATGTTGAAATTGCTCAAAAGTAATTTTTAAAACCTATCTTAAACCTTTACGCTCTATTTGAGTTGTCTAGGCAAACAAATTAGGACTGCGTAGTGAAAACCCAAACCAATAAGCTATTTTTAGGACCTGTAGGCATAATTTAAGTCCCAAGAGAATATTTTAAAGCCTTGCAACTTCAAGGCAACATATGTAGCTCACATTTTGGCAAACATTAAGATCTTTTAGTTGAATACAGTTCTGAAAAGGTTAATTTTAATTCCTTAGTAATTTCCTAACGTCGGCCATATTTTTTCAATGAAATAAAAAAAAAAAACGATCCAAAAAGAATCATTTTAATTTCATAAAGTTGAATTATATGCATGTGCTATGTGATTTTTAATATAACATGTTTTGTATATATATAGAAGTTTTATTTCTAATGTGACTTACGACAAAACTAACAAATTTTTGATTTTTTATTGTAATTATTTAATCAATTATTTTTAAAATTGTTAATCTACGAAAGGCCCGTTTCGTATATAGCACTATTATCCTAAAGTTTCACGATAAAGTGCCAGTTCCATTATGTTTCCTGACTACCAAAAGCTACTTATTATTTTACATGAGCACCTATCTAGCCATTTTGAAACTTGGTGTGACAACAGAGAATGGCGCCATAATTATTATGTGTTTTATTTTAATATCTCTATACCAAAACTGACACAGAATCATTTTATAACCCAAAAGTTTTGGAAAGGCATTTATTCATATCTATCAAAATGTTATAAGTTGTCCTAGAATTCAATGCAAGACTAATTGAGAACTCAAAAGCTGCCTTGCAAGGTTATATTTACGTTAAATTAAAGTTATGAAGGTTCTATTTGGGTTCTGTGCAAGTAGCTCAAAAGGTTCTGGATTTGAGCTATAGGTTTTGCTGTAGCTCTTAGAAAGGTGCTGAGACGTGGGCCCTTTTAGCACTCAGGAGGTTAATATAACGTTAATGTGACGTTGTTGTGCCTACTAAGACTTACGATCGGATTGTCATACAAAGGTTCTAGAACCTTTTCAGTACCTTTCTATAACCTAAAATGTTACTTGGGCTCCAAGTAACATTTTAGGTTATAGAAAGGTACGTAACGATCGTAAGTCTTAGTAGGCACAACAACGTCACATTAACGTTATATTAACCTCCTGAGTGCTAAAAGGGCCCACGTCTCAGCACCTATCTAAGAGCTACAGCAAAACCTATAGCTCAAATCCAGAACCTTTTGAGCTACTTACACAGAACCCTAATAGAACCTTTATAACTTTAATTTTACGTAAATATAACCTTGCAAGGCAGCTTTTGAGTTCTCAATTAGTCTTGGATTGAATTCTAGGACAACTTATAACATTTTGATGGATATGAATAAATGCCTTTCCAAAACTTTTGGGTTATAAAATGATTCTGTGTAAGTTTTGGTATAGAAATATGAAAATAAAATACATAATAACTATGGCGCCATTCCCTGTTGTTACACCAAGTTTCAAAATGGCTAAATAGGTGCTCATGTAAAATTATAAGTAGCTTGTTGTAGTCAGGAACAAGTAAAAACATAATGCAACTGGCACTTTATCGTGAAACTTTAGGATAATAGTGCTATATACGAAACGGGCCTTTCGTAGGTTAAAAATTTTAAAGATAATTAATTAAATAATTACAATAAAAAAATCAAAAATTTGTTAGTTTAGTCGTAAGCCACACTAGAAATAAAACTTCTATATATATAAAACATGTTATATTAAAAATCACATAGCACATGCATATAATTCAACTTTATAAAATGAAAATGATTATTTTTGGATCATTTTTTTTTTATTTCATTGAAAAAATATGGCCGACGTTAGGAAATTACTAAAGAATTAAAATTAACCTTTTCAAAACTGTATTCAACTAAAAGATCTTAATGTTTGCCAAAATATGAGCTACATATTTTGCCTTGACGTTGCAAGGACAACTAAAAATTTTTGAGGATGCCTCTAAGGCTTTAAAATATTCTCTTGGGACTTTAATTATGCCTCCAGGTCCTAAAAATAGCTTATTGGTTTGGGTTTTCACTACGCAGTCCTAATTTGTTTGCCTAGACAACTCAAATAGAACGTAAAGGTTTAAGATAGGTTTTAAAAATTACTTTTGAGCAATTTCAACATTCCAATTCTTTATGGTTATATCAAAGTTAAAAAATAAACCTTTAGATCTCACTTGAGCATAATAGTAGCCTTTTCAGAACTTAATCAGGAGTCTACAACAACTATAAAATCCTAGGACTAAAAGCTCTTGAAACATAGGTCAAAATAACGTTAATTTAAACTCTTGCCATCTTCTCTAAGGTTGTAGTAATAAATAATTAGTTTTAGGACTTAGTAATCAATCCCAAGTACTTAATATGACCAGATAGCAAAGCTTTAATCTTTTTACAACCCTTATAAAACCCAAAGGCATTTTTCACAACCTAGGTCCAAAAAAATTGTTACTTGGGAGGGTCACTAAAACTATTCTAAATTTCAGGTCGATAGCTTGAATAGTTACTGAAATAATCGAGTGTGACAGACGGACGGACGGACGGAGAAAGTCTCACCATAAGGGTTCCATTTTTACCATTTTGGTATGAAATCCTAAAAATGGAATAGTTTTGTAATAGAATGAGGGTATTTTGCGAGATTTATGGAGAGTAATCTCTGACAACGTCCTACTTCCTACTTCCTACTCCCTACTATAATCCTACTAATATTATAAACGCGAAAGTTTGTAATAATGTGTGTGTGTGTGGATGTATGTTTGTTACTCTTTCACGAAAAAACTACTGAATGGATTTTGATGAAACTTTATAACAATATAGCTTACACATCAGAATAACACATAGGCTATTATTTATAAAGATAAAGTGTAAATTATCCAAAATATATAACGATAAGTGTCACGTAAATAGGAAAAAATTGCAATCTGCGACCTTTTCTGACGTACGCCGCGAAAACCGTTGGAGTTACATAATGTATGATGGAAATGTTTATCTTAAATAGTTCTACAAAAAAGCCCGCGATAGCATTATATCCAACTCTTAGGTGTAAGCCATTATCGCCAAAATAGTTCTACCCGAGTGCCCGATAATAGGCGTTCCTGCGCGGCCGGGCGACTGCGGGCGGGACGGGGAAGAGGCATTTATGAGTGCGCGAAAAAAAAATACTTACTACCATCATTATTACAATTTTCCATCACCATTATCATTTTTTTGAAACCGCGGCGCGGCAATAAGCCTAAAGATAGATAGCTCTAATGACATAACATCCACTAAAAAGGATTTTTAAAAATCTCGAAATTCACGCGGGCGAAGCCGCGGGCAAAAGCTAGTTTTTTATAAAGTAACTGAAGCACATCTAAAAATGCCTTCACCATTAGAATTTAGAAATTAAGTATTGAGTTCACTCAGGGGAACAAACCAATAATATTATGGCTACAAATTACAATGTACAAATTAACTCAAGAAGCCAGAAAAAGTTGTGCGCCTTTATCTGGTACCAGCGCCGCTGCAGCAGCATCAACGACGCCTGCCGCACTCTGGACACGTGTCTTACTGTTTAACGATCTCCATCTCCAGGTCGGTGGGGCGGAAGTCGTTGGCGGCCGCCAGGAGGCGCTGGTCGCCGCGGTAGCTGAACCAGAACTGGTAGAACTTCTCGCGCACGCGCGCCTTCATCTGGTACCAGCGCCGCTGCAGCAGCATCGGCGACGCCTGCCGCACTCTGGAAAAATTTCTTGAGTTATTTTGTGTAACGCAAAAATCTTATTTTGCAAAATGTAACCCCGAAGTTGACCGAAGTGGGACCGAAGTTGAACGGAGCGAGCAGTGTGGAGGGGCACTTTGTCTACCTTCGCCAACTTTTCTTAGTACTTCGGTAAACTTTCTGAGTACTTCGCCTAGGAACTTCGCGAGTAGTGTAGAGGCTACATAAGACTGAGCAAGCTGAATTAGTAGTGGGTGGGCCATATCTGTCGCAGAACCGACGGCCTTTGGGGCAGATGTGTTGTGGAGTGGAGATCGCGTACCTACTGGTAAGCGCAGCGTAAGCCCGCTGGACCGATGACCTGAAAAACCTGTTGCTGGTAGCGTGTGGATGAGGAAGGCGGAGGACCGTGTGTGGTGGCGCGCTCGCGGAAAGGCCTATGTCCAGCAGTGGACGTCTATAGGCTGATTAAGTTAAGGCGTGACTCGTAAGGCCAAAGGATGAATATAAGTAAATACAAGTACTTACTTGCCATTATAGTGCCTTGTGGCTTCGAACCACGCTTTGGCGAGGTCATCGCCCACTAAGTTCTCGAGGTTGTAGATAACCACAGTGGCGAACAAATCTTCCAATATCTTTGGCGATTCTTTGGAGTATGGATCCACATCATCCTACGGAACATTTTTACCAAATTTTAACCAGTAAACGGTGATTAGTTCGGTGTAATGCAAACCGGATGACAATGCAAAATTATAGTGACACGGAGTCGAAAGGTGCCCATAATGGTCTAGGATCCCGCTATACAACGACCTTCACCGAGCTGCTTATTGGATGAAAACTATTTTATATCCAATTAAATATGTCAATAAATATATCGCAAGTGGGTTGCCTAAAAAGTTTCAGTCCAGGATATGATTAATTAAGAATTTAAAAAAATCCATTGTAACATGAACTCCTATTTGTTAGAGTTCCGTTGACATCTTAGTTCAAATTAGATTGGATGAGCGATTCAGGTCGCAAATTGCAATTGTGCATAATTATGCATAAAACCTACGATTTTATTATCCGTTAACTTTCTTTTGCCAAAAAATAATGAAATTTGAAATTTTTTAGGCAACCCACTTGCGATATATTTATTGACATATTTAATTGGATATAAAATAGTTTTCATCCAATAAGCAGCTCGGTGAAGGTCGTTGTATAGCGGGATCCCAGACTATAAGAACTCTGCAGTTTACCGACGTATATACCCATCGAGTTTGGACTCGTTTGATCCGTTTTGACGAGCACTTTGGGGCTAGATCGGTCTGCTGCAGAGAAGAATACGGATAAAACGTATAAAAGCTTAACTTTACGTCTATTGGTTAAGAGTGTAAAATTGAATGTAATTGATCATAGGAAATACAATGCTCGACTTTTACGCGCAGTAAATTCAATCCCTGTTGCGAAATACGTAATAAGACATTCCGGCTCTTATTACCTCTCCGATAACGTCTATTTTCTCGTGCACGAGCACGAGGTCGAAGAGCAGCCAGTCGGTGACGTTGAGGCGCGCGATCTCCGTGATGTTCTCCAGCACGTCCCCCGCCGTGAACAGTCTCTGCAGCTTCTTCGTCGTCAACACGCGCATGCGCTCCCTGCGGGGAAATCGTACATCGCTCAAACATCGCCGGTAACCATTACTGGCCAATCGGCGCCTACGCTGCACAACCGATGCAAACATCTGACATTCTGACGACCTCCGTGGCGCAGGGGACGCACGCTCGGATTCGAGAGGGAGGTCGCGAGTTCGATTCCCGCCACGGGCCACTTTGGAATTTTATAATTTCTAAATTGGCTCAGGTCTGGTCTAGTGGGAGGCTTTGGCCGTGGCTAGTTACCACCCTACCAGCAAAGACGTACCGCCAAGCGATTTAGCGTTCCGGTATGATGCTGTGTAGAAACCGTTGGGGTGACTTAACTTACCCCTTCCAAGTTAGTACGCTAACATCTTCGACTGCATCATCACTTACCAGCAGGTGAGATCGCAGTCAAGTACTAACTTGTATAGCATAAAAAAAAAAGAAAAAAAAAAACATCAACCAATCAGTGCCCTCACAAGATTCGTCGTCTACTTCGAGAGTTTTCGTCGAGACTTCGTCGATGCAATCAATTAACACTTAACAGCGTAAACGGCAGTTTTTAAGCGATTTTTAGTGACCTGCTGTTTAAAACTTTAAAGACAATTATTAGGTACTTTCAAAATTAGACTATGTATTTTCGCTGTAAAGCAGAAACACGATTGGATAAAAAATTTCTCGAAAGAAAGTTCCAAAAGTTGCTCCGAAATCTCAATATTTCTAAATTGTATCGGTAACTATAATGGATGCAATTATACTTAATTTTTGTTTTAATGTGCCGGTATTAATACCCAAAAACCACAAACGCATTTTCGATTTATTTGGCTGTTTTTTTTAGTAATTAGGTAAAACGTCGTTTTTCTGTTAGGTATATTCTTCCGCGACGCTGCATGTTGCATTCACCGACGTATTCGTAAGAGTGGGATGGCGAAAAATAAATTCATTGAATCCTTAGAAAATCTCACCACAATAATTTACAGTCGCAGCCCGATTGCTTCTGCAGTTCCTCCCAGATTTCATCCGGAGGGATTTGGTCGTTGCGTATGTAGTTGGCGATCGCCCGGATGAGTCTTCTTTTAAATTTGTCCATATGCCCCGTCCCTTCCTTCGGCTTCTTCGCGGTATTCTTTATGATTTCCGCCATTTCTTCTTCTTGTTCCTTCTCTGAATCTCCATCTTGAGGCTCCCTGGTTATCTCTATGGAAGCCATTTCGGTGCTGATTGTGTACCCGGTTGAGTTTTGATCAGTCTGTGGATTGGAACTCTCTTCTTCACCAAGGAGTGTTATTTCCGCGTCTTCGTCCATCTTTGTGATGTTTCAAACGCTTACAGCCGTTTACCTGAGACAAAAATATGGAGTAAGTAGACCGTATAATATGATAATTTTGATGTTGAAGAGTTATTAAATATAAAAATATTTATAGGAAAACAAAACCAGCCAAGTGCGAGTCAGACTCGCGCACGCATAGTTCCGTACCATTATCTATAAAAACGTCTAAAAATCACGTTTATTGTTTGGAAATGAAAATAAAATGAAAAAGTTTATTGGTAATGCACATTAGGTACGTATGAACAGGAGAAAAAAAAAAGAACAGGAAGAACAATGTGCAATCCCAAATGGGCCTCCACTCAGCATAAGCCTTGCCTTTTATGGCCAAGCGCTGGTCTGTATGGGAGCCCCCTTTATTGATTTACTTTATTATATTTTTTAAGTATTTGTTGTTGTAGCAGCAACAGAAGTACCTGGATCATCTGTGAACATTTCAACTGGTAAACTATCGCGGTTCAAGAGACAGCCTTGTGACAGACGGGCGACGAAGTCTTAGTAATAGCACCTATAATAATAGCACCGAATATTGAATATTTGATATTTCTCAAAATATCGAGTAAAAAAAAGTCGAACAAAAGTTGTTAGTTTTAAGTAAACAAATACGGGCCGAGAGCGATTTGGTATCTTTTATAATAAGTAGGTACCCCTGTATAATATTAGTAAATTAGGCTCCCACTTTACCTTCTTGATACGGAACCCTAACTAGAAAACTAGCTGCTACAGCAAATACATCACACCATTATGAGCCGCAATAATATCACTATGGACTTTATATGATCATCAATCATCAATACATACATATAATAAATCTGTAGAGGTCGAATTTCTGTACAAATAAAAAAATGCTAAAAACGGAGTCAGGGGGATGTAAGAAGTGAAATAGAACTAATTCAAATTTTTTTCAAGTTTTCTGTTTCTCTGTTTGTCTGTTTGTCTGTTTGTCTGTCTGTTTGTACGGGCTAATCTTTGGAACGGCTGGACCGATTCCAATGAAATTTTGTGTGGTGGTAGCTTATGTCCCTGGTCAACATATAGGATACTTTTCATCCCGGTAAAGTAAAGAGTTCCCGTGGGATAGTTAAAAAACTGCAATTAATTTAACAGCTTTGTAAACAACAACTAATGAACTTAATTTAGTAAAATTTGTTATGCTGATACCTTATGTTGCCTCTTTAACAAAATATATATATAGTAAAACTTATTAATCCAATCGAGTTCCCGCGGGAAAGAAAACATTACAAAAACAGGCAAAGCAGGCGTCTTTCAAGTAACGGATTTAAATGAAATTTTATGATCCTACTTTATATATATGCCCGGTCAACATTTAAGATACTTTTCATCCTGAAAAATTTGAGAGCACCCGTGGGATGTTTAAAAAAACCTATAGCTACTTATCTACGTAGCACAATCAAAACGGGGTCGAAATATCGACAGTTTAAATCGTCCTTTTGATCGTGCAACTAGGTATAACTATACAAGATAACCCGTACGTAGCAGGAACGGGTTGCTACGTACACAGCAGCGCATCAGAATGCTTAATTACAATATCTGTGCGTTGGTATCATCTCAGAATAACATAAGTTTGGTTAGTATAGATATTACAATCCACGATGACACGCTCCACTCTGTCTTACTCCATGCGAATTGAGTAACATAAGCGATTTCGACAGAGTGTATAAGTAGAGGAAGACCAAAGAAGATATAGGTAAATTGTGTGAAAGAAGATAGCACGTTGACAGGAGAGATTGGAAGAAGACTACTTTACAGGTCCATTGAACCCAGGGACCACTCATTTATCTTGGGAGAAATTAAGAAATTCCACGGGAAACATTTTTGTAAAAAAACGAACTGCACGCGGGCGGAGCCGCGGGCAACAGCTAGTCCACAAATAATTTTAATATGGACCTTATGTGACCCATAAATAATTTCAACATGGATCTTATATAATCCACAAATAATTTTGTGTGGATCCTTTATGGATCCACAAACCGCAAATAGTTAATTTCTCATTTCAATGTGGATCTTCAATGAATTACACTATAAATCTTATTATGATCCGCAAATAGATTAAAATATGGATCTCACAATAAACACCGCAGCATCAGTTCTACCATAAAAAATATTAATGTATTGCTATATTTTGATATCTATTTCGTATTCTCTGGTTTCGGTTTGAAGGTCAAAGTGTCCGACGAGATTAGGTTGGGTAACATGAAACACAGGATGATAAGCGCAGTGCAGGGCGTCGAATGATATTGCAATGCAAAGTTGTAACAAACAGCGCACTGCATACCTACTACATGGGCAGGCGTATCACTTATCAATGTCTCGCTCGTATAAGAAAATTACATAAATACATACCTACCTACGTACGTATGTAGTCTATATACTTATCGCTCTCGGCCTGCAGGTATTTGTTTTGTTTCATGACTTTTCATTCATACAAAAAAAAATGTTATTTCTGTAAAGTGACTTTGACTTTACACTTTTGCGGCCGTTAGTTCGCGCGCCGCCGCGCTATTGCCACTTGCCAATGTAATATTACAGAGTAGGAACAAGTAGAGTGTCTCTGTAAAATGTTGAATATTTGATATTTTTCAAAATATCGAGTAAAAAAGTAGTAGAACAAAAGTTGTTAGTTTTAACGTAAACAAATACAGACCGAGAGCGATTTGGTATTTTTTATAATATAACGCTGTATATTATGTATAACATTTATTAGTATTACCTACTTTATTTAGCCGCGATTGGAGGCTATCAGGCTATCTAAAGCGGGGTTTGCACTATACGAGTTGCCTCGGACCGAGTCTACTCATATCAACTCATATGAGCTGGATCGTTATTCGTGTAGATAGTAGAAGCCCATCCGGAATTTCGTTTAAACACGTCAGAATTTTAGCGTCTAGTTAAATATTTATTTTATACTAATATTAATTGCTTCTGTACTGGTAATAAGACCACAATGACTGATTTACTGATTGCGAGGTTAAGATCTGTTGCTGAATACTTAAATTCTTTAAATGAAAATCACACTGAAAGAAATCAAAGGCAAAATAAGGACATTACAAGGTATTTTAAAAGACGCGACTTCTACCTCATTACGTAGTTTCACGACCTTTTATAGTTCGCATTTTTTCTTTCATTCATTGAAGTTTTGTCGTTTTTCTTAACTGACGTCATTTTTGTTTTCTAAATGTATACAGGTCCAGTCGTGAAAGTAGAGCAACGCCCGTGTTGACTCGGATCGAAAATAAAATATGTCCGATTACACTCGGATCACGTGTTTACTGTTTACGCAGGACGAGTAGGTAGCACTCGGTCCAAAACAACTCGTATAGTGAAAACCGCGCTTTAATAAAGCGATAGGTATTGTTGATACTGCCGTATGAATTATGACATCATCGCGACGTAAGCCCAGTTGTCATGTTTTATTTACTTCGAGACGCAGAACACGTCACGCGAGGCGGGCTGGCTCTCTGCACCTCCCGCGCCCGCCCCCGCAGGCCACGCGGCGCGGCGGCGCGGGAGGTGCATAGTCTAGGAGCAGTGGTCTATAATAATTATAGAATTGTAATTTGTACGGTACCTATGACGTCATTGGAGCCGACTCCTCTCTAGGAGCAGCGGTCTATAGTACGTACTGTACCGACTCTTAAGCAATATTTCATACTAGCTGTTACCCGCGGCTTTATCATCAGTAACGCGATCTTTTGTTACTGATGTTGATGATGTCTTTGTGGATTAAACGCTCTACCTGTATCGGTTATCGCTAAATTGATCAAGTGACGTACCTAGCTATCAATTTGGTTTTTTACTTATTAGAAAATGAGAGAGAGTAAACGCGAATTTGTATAAGATTTTTGCAGCGACATATATTGACAACATCTGTAAACTGATCCACTGACCACTCCCGTACAAATCGGCAATCGAATAAATAAATAATATATTTTTTTTAAATCGGAATCCGTACACTTGTACAAGGATTAGTGAAGTAAAACGTATAATTAGCAAGAAGAGCCTAACCTATTTATTTATTTATTTTTAAATAAATCTAATCTACCAACTTCGTGACTGTATTCTGTTATTATATATATATTATATATATTTTATATATAATATATATATTATATATTTCATTATCTGTATTCTGTACCTGTGGTCAGCCGGACCCATCCGATTCAGTCCAGTCACATCTGTCACACCCTTATCAGTAAGCAGTTACCAATATAAAACCGTTTTTATAAACTTTTGTTATTACTACACTTTTAGCAGTAAGAAGAGTAATTCTTCAATTGCAAAACGACAAAACATTTTGTCGTCCGTCTCGGCGACTCATTCGATAATGTGGAGCCAATCTCCATGGTAGTCGGTACTTAGCAAATGTAATTATTGTATCGTGTCGTTGGTTTAGAACATGCTTATGATATGATTTGCATGTCAGAAATTTGTACAAAGATAAATGTTACAAAAACTAATTTCGTTTTAACCATCATCACTAAAATCACCCCAAACTTCAGCGGAAAATTCATACCTAACAGTCAAAACTGAAATTTAAAATGTAATCGTCGAATGTTACGAAGTGATGGAATCAATTTGACTAGTCAGAAGACATGTTTGTCGAGTCGTTGGTTCAGATCTGAGGTTCAGATGATATGCAAGTCAGAAGTTTTTACATGGATAAATCGTACAAAAAATAATTTCGTTATTACTATCATCTCTAAAATCACCAAAATGTTTAGCGGAAAATCAATACGTAATACTCAAATTTAAAAAAAAATTTTTTCGTCTAGTGTCACAGATATATTGAATCAGATTATTAAAAGAATTTCAATAAGGTTTCAATAATCTACAAAACATCAAATAAGAATGTTGTAAAGTCGGTAATGGATCTTAAATAAACCCGATAACGAAGCATAATAATATGTACTTGGTTGATTCAAATTGCAATACAACACAACATTTTGTCGTCCGACTCAGCGATTCATCTGATAACGTGGAGTCAATCCCTATGGTAGTCAGTAAACTCGTACATTATTATTATTGTATTGTACCGATGATTATGATATAATTTGCAAATGAGAAGTTTTTACATAGATTAATCGTACAAAACCTAATCTCGTAACTAAAATCACCAAAAACTTCAGCGGAAAATTCATATCTAATAGTCAAATTTAAAAAGTTATCGTCGAATGTTACGAAGTGATGGAATCAATTTGACTAGTCATAAGACATTTTGTTGAGTCGTTGGTTCAGATCTGAGGTTCAGTTGATATGATTTGCAAGTTAGAAGTTTGTACATGGACAAATCGTACAAAAAATAATTTCGTAATTACTAGCATCTCTAAAATCACCAAAAAGTTTAGCGGAAAATCAATACGTAATACTCAAATAAAAAAAATGTTTTCGTCTAGTGCCACAGATAGATTGAATCAGTTTCTTAAAAGAATTTCAATAAGGTTTAAATAATCTACAAAACATCAAATAAGAATGTTGTTAAGTCGATAATGGATCTTAAATAAACCCGATAACGAAGCATAATAATATGTACTTGGTTGATTCAAATTGCAATACAACACAACATTTTGTCGTCCGACTCAGCGATTCATCCGATAACGTGGAGCCAATCCCTATGGTAGTCTGTAAACTCGTACATTATTATTATTGTATTGTGTCGTTGGGACCGATGATTATGATATAATTTGCAAATGAGATATAATTTGCAAATGAGAATTCAAAGAATTTCAATATTTATGGATCTTATATTATGATCCATAAACAATATCTAAATTCGTTAAACAAGAACACACACGATTTTGAGGAATTTGTATAATTGGATCCTATAACATACACAACGAATTTCAATATGGATCTTCTATGATCCATAAATAATTTCATTATGGATCTTATATAATATGTATTATTTCGTAAATAAATTCTATGACGATCATAAGATCCACAAACAATTCGTTTAAGATTTTCGTAATGTACTCGTACCTATCTGAGGGACTTGCTTGACAAAATGGGGTGATAAGATTTTAGGTATATGATTCACAAATATATGGATCCTACAAAATACACAATGGTATTCAATATGGATCCATTGTGATTCACATAGATTCATAATAATTCATAATGGATTTTACTAATAATTAATTAGTAATTTTTTTTTAAGTATGCGGTGTTCCTTCTTATACGCCGGTTGAGGTTACAATGGCTGCACATTGGTAAAACGAATAATAACGGCTCGTGAAATACAAACTTGAACGACCGGTTCCGCACACAAGCGTAGCCAAATGTACCGTGTACGTGTGTAACTCTCAGATGATAATGTTTGTCTACTTTAGTGACTAGGACATATTATAATACTAGCTGATGCCCGCGACTTCGTCCACGTGGGATAAAAACTATTCTATCTTTTAAGTTGGCCCAAATGACAGATATTCACGAAGTTTGAACTAAATCGGTTCAGTAGTTTAGGAGTCCATTGAGGACAAACATTGTGACACGAGATTTATATATATATTATAAGAAGAGAAGATTATGTTATGCAGAAAATGATATCATGTGTTTGACATTTTTTACTTTATTTGGCTATATAGATTCATGTAGGTATATACCTATGAAAAGAATGTTCGAATCTGTCTTTTTTTACACAATATAGTAATATAGTATTTCCGTCATCATTCATTAGAACGACGAATTGAAAGTTGCGAGCAGATCAGTGTGTATTGAAATGTCAAATGGGTACCAGTTAGCGCTTACTCTACAATAAAACCGGCCAAGTGCAAGTCGGACTCGCGCACCGAGGGTTCCATACTATCAAAGAAGTAAAACATTAAAAGAATCACTTTTGTTCACGAATTTACGAGTATAATTTACATAAGTATACCTAGGTACTTTTGTTGGCGAACCGCAAACGTAACTTTGTTTTTGGCGAATTATTGTTATTATCAAAAAAAGTATAAGAG
Organism: Coenonympha glycerion; assembly: GCA_963855885.1. Taxonomy (NCBI): domain Eukaryota; kingdom Metazoa; phylum Arthropoda; class Insecta; order Lepidoptera; family Nymphalidae; genus Coenonympha; species Coenonympha glycerion. The sequence goes on from OY979631.1 coordinate 4,999,905, forward strand.
AGTTGATTTTTTTTCCTGTAAAATATACGGTAACTTCTATTGATCATAATTATTTCAGATTTTTCGATTGGTAAACTTCGGAGATAAGGGGCGGAACGGTATTATTTTCGACAGTTTGCCCAATAAATCAAAAACTATCATGCATGAAAATAAATAAAAATTGGTTTTTAGAATATAAAGTAACGCCCTTTATATGATACCCAACTCAATATTGTTATCTCATTTTGAAATTTCGGCGACCCGGTTTTTTCCCCTTTTTAAATAAAAATAAAAATGATTTTCAATTTTTTATGATTGCAATGACGGCGCGCCGCAATTACCTACAACTATTCCAAATTTCAGGGGGCTTATTCTGTATCGTTAGTTAGCAACTCACACTGGGTTATTAACTTTGAAAACGGAGGCAAAAATCCTATTTTTGTATTAATTTTGCACAAGTTACCGACCTAGGTTGGTTTATTATCATGTCAACATACCGCGCTAGTTATACAAAAATAGGACTTTTGCTTTAGTTTTCTTAGTTAGTAACCCAGTGCGAGTTGCTAACTAACAATAAAGAATAAGCCCACAGGTCGATAGCTATAATAGTTACTGAAATAATAAATAATCGGCTGTGTCAGACGAACAGACAGACGGACGGATAGAGTCGCGCCATATTTTTAACATTTTGGTACGGAACCCTAAAAAGTTAATAGATAACAAAAAATGTTATCATAGTTATGTATGATGTACGGTAAAACTGTCTATATCTAGCACAGGGATTTTGTTAAAATAATAATAGTAAGAAGTAATAATTATTTGTGGAAGTACTTATAGTAATAATTAGTTAAAACTAATGTTAAAGAGAGTTTTAGTGTAAAAGTTAAGTAAGAGCAGCAAAATGCAAAAAGTGACATCTGGAAAAACCACTTTAGGAAAAATAATAATAAAGAAATGTCGGTCTTCGTTTCTGTTACTAAAAACTGCTTCATTCATATATTATAATTTATAACCACACACGGGTAGGCCTATTCAATTTAATTTTAATGGCTAATCTTCAACTGATTTTGACGGGACCTAGCGCAGGTATTCTAGGAACAAAAAAGACTAGCTAGAGCTAGACATTTTATTGTATTTCGGGCATATTCGTTATCGGATCCCCTTCACTTCAGTTAAAAATGTTTCTAAAACAAATTCCAGGCCGAGTAGCAGGAAATAGCTAAGCACTAAGATATAGTTTGTATCTACTTTATTCACCAGAGTCGGAATCATCAATATCAGTTTTTTTTTCAATGATCGTTTAATTCAATGTAAACTTCGGGAGCAGCTGTCGACATTTTCTAGTCTAAAAATGAACGCCCCTCCACTATATTTTTCTTTCAACGAGTAAGCGTCAAGCGGAGGGGCATTCATTTTTAGACTAGACGATCTAGTCTACCTATTATCTGTTGATATTCGATAATACAAATTACAAGGCCGCTACGCAGACTGCGTGTTTAGCGTCGGCTTTCGAGCTTGACACGAATAATTCATTACAACAAAAATCATAAATCTACATTCATTTGCCACTTATAACATTAATATACAACACAGTGTGAATAAAATATAATGTAAAGAAATGTTTGAGAAAAGAGAAATCACACAAAAAATAGACCCTCTTTGACCCTCCTCGCCGCGACGCGCGACGCGTCCATACGGAGTGAACGCAGAGTTATCAATGAGGCAGCGCTAAGCAAAACCACAAGGACATCTAATTACCTAGTACCGCAGCTAGCGTCGACGGAAATACTTCGTATCGATGCACATTTGCTATAACACAACTATTTCAACTATGCAGTTACAAATAATGTCTTTTTAACACCGAAATCAATCCTCTTTCACAACATTCACGAGGAGCCACGCTCCATGCGACGCGTGAATACAAAATGGCGAAAGTACACGTTACGAACGGTTGCCGTGTCACAACATGAGCACCCTCGGGGGTAAAAGAGAACGCCTGATGTTCTTCTCCCTTTCGTTCAGTTGGGGAGCGGAGCACGTGCGAACGAGAGGCAATTTTCGCCGTCAATCTTTCGAGTTTCAACCATTTTGATCTCCAACTCTGAATCGCGTAGACGTATGAAACTTACATGGAAGTATTCCTTGTCGTTTGCTCATTTTCGTGAAATCATAAATTCCAGCGGAAGTTTTCGTGGATTAGAGAATATCGTAAAAGAACAATGGGATCTGTAAAAGTGGGTAGAATACACGGGAAATCAACGCCTGACACGAAAATCGTTACCCTTACCACTTGCAACTAAACTCGATTAAAAGTTCAGAGTCGCTACTTTAAGGCGTGCAGTACCTATTGCATTTATGAGTAATACGGGAGTGATTTCGTCTTATTATTGTTTTGATCATGCTGAATATTAAAAAATGTAAAAGTTTGTACCTATATCTTTGGATTTTTGTTACTTTTAGTACTCTTTTACGCCACAAGTACTGAACCGGTGAGTATCATGTATGAAATAGGGAATGATGTATGACAATTTACTGTATTTACATAGGTACATACTAATTAAAATCCCTTATTTATTTTAACTGATCACGAAATCCTGGATTCGATCCCCGGGTGGGGCGATTAAAATATAGGTTGTATGGACTATGCAGTTTGTCTATCAGGAAATTGTTGATACCTAACAACTAACCCCGACTGCCGGCGTTAGAAAATTGATGTTGTTTCACGTCCGTGCCTCGGAGAGTAACGTTGAGCCGTCGGTCTCATACAATGTCATAAAAATTACGTTATTTAAACGGCAATTCTTGTATATATGTATATATCTTAATATATATAAATCTCGTGTCACAATGTTTGTCCTCAATGGACTCCTAAACTACTGAACCGATTTAGTTCAAACTTCGTGAATATCTGTCATTTGGTCCAACTTAAAAGATAGAATACTTTTTATCCCACGTGGACGAAGTCGCGGGCATCAGCTATATATGTATGTATATATATATATATATATTTCTGTATGTATATATATATATATTTCTGTATAATCTGAATCTCGGAAACGGCTCGAACGATTTTCTTGAAATTTAGTATACCTACAGAGGTTTTTGGGGGCGATAAATCGATCTAGCTAGGATTTATTTTTAGAAAATGTCGTATTTACCATAAAAAAATAAAAATTTGACTTCTGCTGTCATCTATTGGCCAGTACCTAGTAATTATGTAGAGGTCTGCTCGCGAAATTCAAATTTTTTTGGGGGTTTTCGCAGGTTGCAAATACACATAGGAGGCTTGCAACAGTAAAACTACGGGAATAGAATTATCATCTTCAGATGTTTACCAAAAAAATACCGAGCGAAGCTCGGTCACCCAGATTATTGTTGTATACAACAACCCTTTAGTACGGAATACCATAATAGTAGGTACTTTCTTTGGGACACGTCGTTAAATTGGGGTACCTATAAATTGTAGGGGAGAATTCCTATATTGAAGATTGCCTGTCCCTTGCAATGAACCTCAATGAGAATTCATAATTATTTATACAAATTATATAAAGACGTAAATAGGTAGGTAGGTACCTATTTGTTTGTTGAATAAAACGTTAAATGGCTAATTAGAAGTTATTAATGATTTAGACTTATTTTCTAATTCAAATTTCAATCATAATTTGTAAGGTTTATAAATCGGTTCTAATAATATCTAATTATTTTACTGATAATAATATTAGGTAGTGTGGTGAAGTACTTAGTTATCATTAATATTCAAACAAAGTATTTTTCGGACAGTATCGTGGCAGGCAAGCGTGCACTGAAAAGTGATAACCACGACCGCTCTGATTACTCACCGACTCTGCCCGCTGCGCGCTGAGGTGGTGACCAATGGTAGGGGATCGATAAATCTATACAATAGAAATCCCGCGAGACGTAATAAGGTTGTAATAATAACAATAATAATAATATTATAATAATCTCGCAAATCCATTCATCGTTCCATCGCGAATTGCCTACTGAGTCAATCTCAAGAGCGTCGAATCAACTACGCATGGATTTTTTTCGCTGTACAAGCTGCGGTCTGCGATCTCACCTGATGGTAAGTGACGATGCCGCCGAAGATGATATCGTACTAACTTGAAGGGGTTAGATGTAAACTCTACCTTAACGGTTTCTACACAGCATCGCACCGGAACAATAAAATCGCTTGGCGATGCGTCTATGCGGGTAGGGTGGTAACTAGCCACGGCCGAAGCCTCCCACCAGACAAACCTGACCCAATTTAGAAATTATAAAATTCCAAAGTGGCCACTACGCGCCATCCGGTCGTCACACTCATTGAACAAGTTATGTGCGTTTTTGTGTCTTTCATGTTTCTACCTTTCATTTATTTAATTGGGACATTAAATAAATGAACCATGGGGCTATTCCGCCAGCGGGGTTATTACGACTTTTGCCTGTAACTTTTATACCAGAACCAGAACCAATATCAATATCGTAGGTATACGGAATTCCTTATTATGATAGAGACTCACGTAGTGAACTACACTCGACGTCAAAAAAATCGCACCTTTCAATAAATCTACTTCAAACAACTTTAAACCTTATTTGACATCAATAATGACGGTCATGTTGGATATCATTTGAAAGGCGATGAAATGGAGAGCACAAAAACAATTCAATTTATTATTTTTCTTTTATTGGAAAAGCACAAAAAAAAGAAGTATATAAAACAGTAAAAATCCTTAATTAAGCCTTAATTTAAAACAGATTAATTACACAAAAAAGAATACAAAAATGATCTTAAAACTAATCTAAAATCTAGTGTTACCCCCCCTTGCCCTGATGACGGCTTCCATACGATCCCTCATGGATCTTAACAATTTTAAAATTTCTTCTTGAGGGATAGTGTCCCATTCCTCAATAACGGCATCTTTGAGTTCCTGGAGAGTCGTAGGAGCGGGATCACGAGACCGAACCTTGCGTTTTAAATGGTCCCATAGGTGCTCAATCGGGTTCAGGTCTGGACTTCTCGCTGGCCACTGCATGACAGAGATCCCAACATCTTGAAGGTAGTCGCGCACAATAATTGCAGTGTGAGCGCGAGCGTTGTCATGCATCAACGTGAACCCCTCGCCAACAAAACTGGCATAGGGGACCACATGGTCTTCCAGGATCTCTGTGATACCGGTGAGCAGTCAGCGACCCTTGCCCGCGAGCACCTCGAGCCCAGGAGACGCAAACAAGGTCGGTTTTGCCGTCGGCAGACATGCCGCCCCAGAACATACAAGAACCGCCTCCATATTCCACCGTCTCCTGGATGCAGGCTTGGGCAAAACGTTCACCCTGTCTTCTGTACACTCTTTTGCGTCTGTCGTTGCAGAAAAGGCACACTCTCGTCTCGTCTGAGAAGAGAACAGCTTTCCATTGTTCGAGGGTCCAATTGACGTGTTCGCGAGCGAATTGCAAGCGGGCTCGCCGATGCTCTGCGGTCAATTTTGGACCCGTAGCAGCTCTTCGCGCCGCTATTTTCCTCTCCCCCAGCCTTCGTCTAACCGTAGACACACTCACGGTTCTTCTGTTAGCTGTCTGGACTGCTGTCGCAACTCAACAGCATTTAAGAAGCGATTTCTCAAAGATGTCGATACGATGAATCGGTCGTCTCTCTCCGAGGTGCAGCGACGTCTACCAGACCCATGTCTTCGGACATAGCCACCGGTCTCCAGGAAACGCTGGTACACTCTTCGAACCGAAAAACGGCTCAAGTTGAGTTGCCGAGCGTCATCACACTGCCGCATGCCTGATTGCAGTAGTGCAATCACTTGGGCGGCCTCATCGACAGTGGTATCCATCTTCAAGGGTATTTTTCTTGGGAATGAGCTTCTCGTGTGTCCACTTCAACGGTTGGATAGCGAATGATCCCGATTGAACCTGTATTGACCCTTTTATACCTGCAAAAGGTAGCGCAACTAGCGGCTGTTTAAGGAGCAAAATTGTAAGTGTTTTCTTCTTCTTTTTTTGTGCTCTTCCAGTAAAAGAAAAATAATCAATTGAATTGTTTTTGTACACTCCATTTCATTACCTTTCAAATGATATGCAACATGACCCTCATTATTGATGTCAAATAAGGTCTAAAGTTGTTTGAAGTAGATTTTTTGAAAGGTGCGATTTTTTTGACGCCGAGTGTAGTTTACGTTACCTTAGGTATCTAAAAATACCACCTACTTATATCTAGCACAGATGAAAATTAGAAGTTACTTACTAAAATAATTACTAACTATGGATTTAAAGGCTTATTCCAATGAGATAGAGCTAATTTTAGGATGATGTACCTATAACTGTACAAACTACATTACTATCCGTTCGCAGAAGCTTTGCCGATGACGTTTTTCAGTATACGTCATTATTTGTATCCTAGTTTATAATAAAATAATAAAAAAATTGGAGTCAAATACCTACCCAATTTATTTAACATAAGTATAAAATAAATAATTCCCGGAAGTTGCACGGTTTTTGGCTCCTATATTTTAGTTTGCTTATACAATTGACATAAAGTTATTTTTGTTATGATACATACTCTGTATTAACTAAATTGATATAAGTCATCTGTGGTCTATGCTCTATGCATTGGCTATGTGCCTCTGTGGTGTCGGAAAAATAATTGTAACGAGAATGTCGTTGTAAAAGTGTTTTAATTAATAAAGTAAATAGTATATTGAAGAAGTGTTTTTATTATGAAGAAACTCACATAAACACAATAATTATACCAACAATAAAAAATTTTGCTATGTAAAAAAGGGGCTTCCATTCAATTCCGCCGTGTTGACTTACTTATCACGTGACCGACTAAGCTACACCTCGAGTCTCGACGTACCAATTTCAGAAGGCCGCCGCGCGTCGGCTATCTAGCACGCGTAAGTTCTTGTTTAACGCGCTGCGTGCGCCCAATAACGAGACAACCTTAGTACGTCGAAAGGGATACAGTTACGCGATAGAAAGAGACCACAACTTTATGCATAGCGGGGCGGAGCCAGGCGCTATTGCGAACTGAATTACACTTTTTCGTGTCAACGCTAGAGTCGCTATTTTTTTTTAAATCATGTTACCGAGTGAGCCTTCTGTACCTTTAGGTACTATTAGGGCGCCTTCAAATTAGCCGCAAATGTGAAGCACGTCTGCAGCGCTGCAGTCGCGTTACTTTGTAAAACTATGTAAATAAACAACGTGCGGCCGCAGCGCTACACACGCGTTGTGTGTGTTGTGTGTTGTGTTTTTTCGTCAGAGTCCATCGTGAAGCTATGTAACATACGATTCCAATTACGATTCCCAAAGCTAGCGACAGAAGCGCTGCAGCCGCGCTCCACTTTGCGGCTAAATCATTTGAAGGCGCTCTTTGCCGCGGTGCGGTGGTGTATCATGTGCCGCGGTGTAAATTGACTCTTATTTTGCAGAAAGGAGACAAGGCGACGGCTACGGCTGGCGCGGCGAAGATTGTCTGTGCACTTTAATACACTCTGTGTTCGTGGCTGTCCAGTAAAAGCAGCTCAGGTATAGGATTTTACTTTTTAGGAGCTATGGACTAATATAATATTGTTATTGACTGAGGCTATATTGTACCTACACTTTTAATAGCCGCAAAGAATCGCTTCTGCGAAATTGCTTTTGACAAAGAGCAAACGCGACGTTATCGTTCGATGAAAGTATATGTATAGCATCGATTGTTCATACAACCTTTGTGAAGAGAGACGACTAAATACAACCATTTTGGTATGGAACCCTGAAAAGGAATTGACAACTACTCAAGACACGGCGAACCGCGCGAAAAAAATGTCGCCTGTATAAGGGTGTCATTAGTAGTTAGTACCAACAGTATAAGGCCACCACAGATTACTTATATGAAGGCCACGCGGTAGTTCGGTCAGCGGCGGCGGCGGTATATTTTGACAGTTTGTAGTAGTACCTACAGACAGTACTGTTTGCTTGTATGAAAAAAAATTATGTAAATCGTTCGGATGCCCATATCTTGAGGTTAGTAATCAGTGTGAAAAGGTCAAATGTGATTATTATATTGAATAATGATGGTACGGAACCCTCATTGCGAGGTTTCACGCCGCACTTGACCATTTATATAACCTACACAAATATAATCTTCATAAAAATCGGTTAGACCAAAGATTATGTTAGACCGTTTCAGAGTAGTTTTGTTAAATACAAATACTGTGTCACGGGAATTCATTTATCTATGTAGGTAGGTATTTCTAATTCCCCTACATAAAATATTACAATAACCACAGAGAAAAGAAGTATAAAAACTCTTTCGCTGGTCTGTGACAATAACTACCGTAATTTAGAGGTGTTACCGTAAATGTATGAAATCAGGAAATGTATACATTTCCTAGGAAGTGTGTTTATTACTTGATGTTAAATATCTCATTTCATACATTTCCTCAACAAGCCAGCAAATGTATACATTTCCTAGGAATTAAATACATTTCCTGGTTTTCACACATTTCCGGTAACAGAGATGAAATGAAATGCGAGTTTTGAATAAAACAAAATAATTCTTATTGGGTAAAATTTTATTTCTTATCAATCGATATTACATTAGGTACATCATTACACAAACAATACAATTGTTAGGTTTAAGCTGGTATTAACATTTAAAAAAATAAAATACATTTTGCTCCAACAACGATTGTATATTCTTTGTATGTAATATGCATACTAGCATAGAATATAGAGGCAACGAATATACAATAAAAAGTATAGTATTATATTATCTGTGATAGAGGTAAGGTAGGTACGACGACATACTTTTATTTTAACGTAACTTTACCTGCCTCCAGCTGTCCAATACTGACGGAAAAGGGAACAGTGTAAGCGATTCACAAAACGCAATGGTTGTGAAATGAACAGTGAAGTGAATAATTACGTGATGGCATTTATTCATACCAAAACGTTTTGTGAGAATGCGGAAAAAATAAGCATACGACTATTGACATAGAGCGTAAAATTGAATAGCGCTAGGTACTTCAAAGCGCAATATTATATTTACTTAGCGAGATCAAGTCGAGCATTGAAGCACATTCAATTCTACACTCTGTAGCAATAGACGTAACGTTAATTTTTCTTTTTATTTCGTGATTCGCTTCACTCACTATGTGAAAACGTTACGTGAATCGCATAGCAGTAGAAGTTTATAACTTCAGATGAAATAGCAGGTAAGATGACGTGAAAATACATCCCTGTTGTTTGAAAAACAGTCATTCTTTGTGAAAACAATATTAAATATTATTTATATTACAATGACTACTATAGGTAGGCCGTAGGCACATGCTAATATTATTTTGTACTACATAATTATTATATAATCAATAATGTGACGTACATGTTCGTGTTATCATGTATCAGACTCATTTAAAATTTAAAATAATATATTTTACAAGATTTTCAATATTTTTTGAAGAAAGTCGTCGATCATCCAACAATATTGATGGTGTAATTTTAAAATAACTAGTAAAAAAAATACAAATTTTTTTTGGAAAGCCTAATTGACAGTAAATAATATTCGGTGCAAATAACTTTTAATTTAATCTGAATCCAAAACTATCACATCTTCATCACAAGGTTCATGTTTTACAATTACATTTTTAGGAATGTCATTTAATATATCGGGCAATATAGACTCCGGCTCCATAGGTTCATAGCTTGCTGTTATAATAGGGACATTTGGATTGCTGATATTTAACAGATCCGATTGTAGTGGCAAAAGTTTTAACTGGTTCTCATTTTTACCATCTCCTTGTATTGTCACTATGTTTTGTTTGATACTACTTTCAAAAATCGCATTTGAATCGACTGGTATCAAATTAAACAGCTGTCCCGTTTTAGAGTCACAAATGATCATCTCTTGACCCGTTTTCTGCACCATGGGGGGTAAAGTTGAATGGGGATACGGAATTACATTCGTTTCAACATCTGCATTAATGATAACATTATTCTGGTCATTTCCTTTATTACAGTAACTTGTTGAAGGTAAGGAAGACAAAGCTTCTGTTGAAAAGGATTCGTTTGCTGGTATTTGACATTGTATTGAGCTTTGTAAAGAGAATACGCTAGAAATTTTTGGTATGGTTGTATTATTGTCTTCATTTTCAACTTTGTCTTCGTATTTGACGTAGGATTTGAACAATTTTTCATAACATTTTTTACTACGTCTATAGAATTTATCAAAGTCTTGAGGTATTTCCAACTTATCTGTATCTTCATTATTATGTATGAATGTATTTGCAATAGATTCAGCAGTACCACCAGTATTAGTAACTGGTGTATAGTTTTGAAAAGTAACATTGCTGCAATGAGGAGCCTCGCTTGCATTTCCTTCTTTTATAATAACAGGTAAAGTATTTTGAAAAGGGCTAGTGCCTGTTAGTGGTGGTCTAATATTGCCAGCATTAATATTGCTACTTAAAACTGTACCTTGGTTTACAAGTTCGGTCTGAAAATCACTTTGATTGTTACAATTTTTAAAATCATCTACAACTTCCGCTATAAGAGACAAAGCTACACCCGAAGGTAAAGGAGTCACTTTCAGGCGATTTTGCATATGGTGAATTATTTGTGCAAACATTTGAAGCTCTTCTGTACTTGTACTTTGTAACGAGGAATCAAATACTCCTACTACTCTTGAATCATCTTTGACGGTACAATGCATATGCATCAATTTTTCAATAACATTGCTCACTTCCTGATCTTTCAAACCACCAATTTCAAATATTAGATTCGGTATCTCTTTGCATTGTATATTTATCTTCTTCTTTACTTCAAACGTTGACGTAACGATGGGCATTTCATCTGCTGGCGTTGATTCATGCACATCTGGCGGTATCGGGCATATATTTGAAGAAGTGCGGTGTTTTTCGGTCACTGTCGCATGACCTATTTTCGGTACAGTGTCGAATGAAAACGCTGTTTCCTTTTTTACAGGTTTAGATTCTACGTCACACGCAAAACACTTATCATACTTGTATCGGTTAACGTTTTGTAGAAACCTCAGTGAGTTAGCTGATATGAATGGACGAAGAAGCAAATCTCTCTTCCATTTACAACAAGCAGCAACGCTATATGTGTATTTGCCGCCGAACATTGGCGCCAAAATTGTACATACCTTACATTTAGAGCGAGCCACGCGCCAATGAGTGTCAACATGAAAACGTGTGAGATCTTGGTCGCCACCAATTTCATAATATTCATTTCTGTTCATCCCCTTTGAGACGTCTGAGACTAATACACGTGTGGTACTGCATAAGTGCGGTTTTGAACGAATATTACAAATTTTACTAATTACATTCTCGATTTCCGCTGGCCTTTTATAATTTAAGGCCGCTAATAAAATTGGGTCATTTTGCTTTGCATCTGATTCTTCGGTTAAAGCGTATTTAAAGTCGTTGTCAGTCAAATTATGAAAAGACGGTTTAACTTCAGTACAATCGTTTAAGGGTTTGCAACAGCAAGAACACTTATCGAGACTGCATTCATGCCTCGATTTTAGAAATCGCGAAAAGGGGTACTTGTCACTAGGCCACATTATTTCAACATTTTGCTGCCTACCAAACCAACAACACACATTCAAAGTAAACTTCGTTTCGCTAGTTTTCTGTACCTCATCGGCATCGAGTTTAGTGCAATGATATTCCAAAAGTTTGCCACCACCAATTACGTATGTATCACGTAGGTTTGAAAACATGTTGTCAATAACTATAACGTCGGTATTGTCATGCAATCTTGATTTGTTTTTTGTTGAAATCAAATTACCTTTTTGAGGTGTATTACTTTCATGAGTGTTATTATCAGGTAAATTTGAAAACATGTTATCAATAACTATGACGTCGGTATTGTCGTGTAACCTTGAGATCTCGTTTGTTTGAATCAAATTACCTTTTTGAGCTATATTATTTTCATGAGTTACAACAACTATGTCATCATCATCATTTGCTTTTTCAGAACTACCCGCTATCGCGTTTTTGTTCATAAGTTTATTTAATACTGTATTTATTAACCCTAAACATATTGTTTTTATTAATTTTCTATTAGACCTTTGTATGATATTATTGAATCGTGGCTTACTTTCGGCTAAAATTTCACTTATAATAACCGCATTGTCCAGTTTGTCTATATTCTTGTGACAAAAAGACATTTCCTCCAATCTTGTTGTGTACACTATGGGCGTACGCATTCGCATGTCCAAGAATGCCGAATCTGCAAATAAAAATTTTTCGTTATTCCGTATTTTATATCAGACTAGCGGTCACGACAGACTTCGTCTTGTCAAACAGATTTTTATCGCAGCAGAGTGCAAATCGACTCTTTGACGTTAGGAACACACCTACATTGCTTAGACAACAGTGAGCGCTTGTAATTTAATATGAACTTTATGCAATAGCAAAAAAACTCATATTTAGAAAACGTTTGTATGGGAAAAAGAAAAAGGTTGTTTTTAGGGTTTTTCCGGCAATTATTCGAATTTCTCTCGCCGTAAAAACCATCCTTGAACTTCAACAAACATTTAAAAAAAAGAATTAGCCAAATTGGTCCAGGCGTTGTTGAGTTTTGCGCTTACCAACACATTTTGCAATTCATTTTTACATCTTAATATATATAAATCTCGTGTCACAATGTTTGTCCTCAATTGACTCCTAAACTACAGAACCGATTTAGTTCAAACTTCGTGAATATCTGTCATTTGGTCCAACTTAAAAGATAGAATAGTTTTTATCCCACGTGGACGAAGTCGCGGGCATCAGCTAGTATAGATATAAAAATAAAAAGAGAAAGCCCCGAAACTCATTTGACATTGAATCTCATTCTGTTTTGGTGTCTGTAAAACGTGTAAAAATAGTACTATTCCTTTCACAGCGATCTCTGTAGAACAGAATAATTATTATTATTAAAGAAAAAACCAACTTACTTAGACTTGATGGTGAACAGTAGGTTGACGAAGAATGTGGTTGAAAGTGAATGGCTGTTCTTTTATTACTTTTACTGCGTTTTGAATTTTTCTTCTTTCGCTTTTTCGTTTCCGCTTTACAGTATACAATATCACTATCTGATGTCTCAGTCTCGCTTACTTCAATGACACTTTCGTCTTCTACTTTTATGTCAAATTTTTGTCGATAGTTTTTTATCATTTCTTCTTCAGAATCGCTTATGCCTAGTAATTCTCGTTTTAAAGTTAGTTTTGTTTCTTCTACAGTTTCTCGTAGGCTAAAATTCAAACTCTCTTGTTTTCTCATGATTTCATATTCTTGTTTCTGTCAACAGAATAACATTGTTAGTGGTAAATTGACACAGATTGTGGGCTCGAGTAGGTTTAACAACATACAAATGGGCAGTAATATAAATTTTTAAGTGCTAAGAAATAGTTATAATTTAGCCATAAAAAATAAATATTCTATATTTAAAATAACAATGTACCTATGAAACACACTCTACACACTTTATTGTTGAAATATATGCATATAATACAGTCAGTTTATAAAATTAATGACATTTTATTTTTCCACTGTCTATATATATATAATTTTATATACCTACAAGATTAAGCTTCATCACCAAACTACGTATGTTCTTAAGCTACAGACCAAACTAATTTATATGGAATATCTCCAAAATAGCCTAAAACAGGTCAATGAGGTATATCAAATATCAGTTACTATAACAACCAAAGCTGTTTATCTCTTTGTTTAATTCACATGCAGAAGATTGTATTTTTTATAATAGTTTGAATTAATTTTTTTACATATAAATAAACACATAACTTCACAATCATAAATTAAGTTTGCATACATGAGTCATTAGTACAAGTACCTTGTCTACATATTGTTACTGCATTGCTAACGTTAGCTATATATTTTGGTCAATTTGTGACTTTTTCAAAATAAGAAGTTTATAATTAAATTGTAACAGTGAATTTTAGTGAAAATTATAACAATGTACCTTTTAAATATGGATTCAGATAAAGAGCTTTTGCTCATGTACTAAATACGACCCTGTCCTTATTATGTGTTTATTATTAATTTTTGCTTGAATAATAAATGTTAATAATGCCTTATATTTGAAAATTATGCTAAACAATTAAAGAAAACTGGGTAAGTTTGAGCAGTGGAAGTTCAACTGGCAATCAGCAAATTCTTTATATTGGTAGATGGAAAAGATTATTAAGCAGCAAAGCTTATTATTCCATTATTTCCAAAGTAAACTAACAAAACACTTATATAATTCAATTTATTTATTTGCTGATATATGTTATTCAATATTATTCTGAAAGAATACAAATGGTGCTGGTATTTCAATTTAAGAAAAAAGACTTAAATTTTCTTTCAGATACAAAGTCTTACTAGCCTGACAGACTTCAGAAAACAGGATGGTTGGTCACATTTTATAATAGAAGCCTTAACACCGACTAAGCAAGCAAGTATGAATTTTTTTTAATAATCATAATTGTATTTTTTATTTTATAAATATTGTTTGTATCATAGTAGGGTAGATGACTAAATTTTTTATGATTAAAAAAAAAAGACATCCAAAAAATTAACTAAAATCTAACAAAGAAATAGATAAAAAAAAACACTTATTCATGGCCATCGACAAACAGTACGTCATATTAAAGCTTATAATTATGGCTTTACAATCGTTTAAGTTTTATGATCTGAAAACTTGCAAGAGACATAATATCAGCATAACAACTTGCAACAAAATTACTTAGGCGAATTTTGTTGCAAGTTGTTATGCTGATATTAAGTTGTTATGCTGATAAGTTGTTATCAGCATAACAACTTGCAACAAAATTACTTAGGCGCATTTTGTTGCAAGTTGTTATGCTGATATTATGTCTCTCGCAAGTTTTCAGATCATAAAACTTAAACGATTGTAAAGCCATAATTATAAGCTTTAATATGACGTACTGTTTGTCGATGGCCATGAATATTTGTTTTCGAGGGCAGAATCCGGCCATGTCATTTCAGTCTATAGGGCAAATTGCGGATAGAGAAGATATCTTTACTGTCATAGCTTTATATAATAGGTTGTTTCTAGTGCTTCAATTAGATAGAGACCTACCTAACAATGACAGCTCTGTGAGGTGGCAACTTTTTTTTGTAGTGTCAATGTGTCAAATTTAAATTTATATGGTGTGTGGATGCTAGTGTGTGTAATGTAATTGTTGTGTAACTACTACTATTACTACAACTACTGTACTACTGTAAATTAAGGACAGAAAAGACGCCATGGTCTTACACATCTTACTTTAAAATCTTTGCCTGTCAGTTTTAAACAGTTTTAAAAACGACATCTTACTTTAAAAACAATTGAAAAACTACCAACCATTGCTTGTATCTCTTCTTCTTTTTCCACAAGTATATGTGACACATAACGTAACGGTAAACTGAAAATACAAGCAGCCTTCCGAATAGTCGCATGAGAATGTTTTGCAAAATAATTCACAATGCTGTCATTCAAGGATTCTATAAACTCCAATGATTGTTTCTCCTTCTTTGAATGATCATAATCCTCTACAATATTAGATAGGAGATGTAGGAGCGGCTTTTTTCGATCAGGATATTTGCTTTTATACATCCTTATCCCTGATTCCACATCTCTTCCACAATCCAGGTAACATTGTATCATCTTGGAGAAGTCTTCTACATTGTAGTTTTTGGACATGATAAACTGCAAACTACTGCTTACTTCGTTTACGATAAACTTCGTATGATAATTATAAAATATAACATAATCATTCTTAAATCATATTAACTTATTTATTTAATATTCATCCCAAATAATACACAAAAAGTCGCCACTCGCTATTGTTTTTTTAATATAATTAGTACCTGGATGACCGAGCTTCGCTCGGTTTTTTTTTGTAAATTGTAATTTGGAGTAGAAACTATATTTAAATATGAATTACATAGGTACTAATGTAATGATGAAATATGAAAAAATATTTTTCGATCTTATCGACATAATAATAAAAAAAAATATGAACTCGTAAGTATGGTTAAGGGGAAATCAACGACTCTGCCCGCGAAATTCAAAATTTTCATTGTTTTTTTGCAATTTGTTCGCTAATTACGCATTTGTGAGAATGGCAGTAACGTCTTTGCATGATTATATCAAAATCTTTGCATAAAAATGTTCTAGGAAATTAGTCCGAGTATCGAGTTTTATGTGAGTAACTCGCAAATCTCGGACTAATTTCTTTAACTCGACACTTTCGAGCAGAGATTTTTATATAAATACGTAAAGAAGATATTGGGATTATCGCAATTTGACTGCCATAAGCCTATTATGTCTTATTAGGTTAAAAATCGCGAAAAACCACAAAAAAATTGAATTTCGCGAGCACACCCGTGGTGTGCTCCTTAAATAAAAATCACGAGTGTAATTAGTTTAATATTTATATATTATACTAATACTTTATTTTTAGGGTTCCATACCAATTTGGTAAAAATGGAACCCTTATGGTGAGACTTTCTCCGTCCGTCCGTCCGTCCGTCCGTCCGTCTGTCACACTCGATTATTTCAGTAACTATCAAAGCTATCGACTTGAAATTTGGAATAGTTATAGGTAATAGTGACTCGACGTCATAACAATCGTAAAAATTTGAAAATTATTTTTATTTTTATATAAAAAGGGGGGAAAACCGGACCTTCGATTTTTCAAAATGAGATAACAATATTGAGTGGGGTATCATATGAAAGGGCGTTACTTGTGTAGTCTTAAACCGATTTTTATTTATTTTTATATCCGATAGTTTTTGATTTATTGAGCAAACTGTTGAAAAAAATACCGTCCCCCCCCCTTATCTCCGAAATTTACCAATCGAAAAATCTGAAATAATTATGATCAAAAGAAGTTAATGTATATTTTACAGGAAAAATAAAATCAACTCACTGACTAATATACTTTTTTTGATAATAACAATAATCCGCCAAAAACAAAGTTACGTTTGCGGTTTGCCAACAAAAGTTTTACATGTAAATTTTACTCGTAAATTCATGAATAAAAGTGATTCTTTCAATGTTTTACTTCTTTTATGGTATGGAACCCTCGGTGCGCGAGTCCGACTCACACTTGGCCGGTTTTTTACATTACATCAACCAATTACGTAAGTTATTTTATTTCGAGTGTTTAAAATTATCGCTGCCAACGGGAATTGAACCCGTACCCCCTAGCTATCACAGCTGAGTGCCCTGCCAATTGTGCCATGGATTATCTTGCTCTGTGGATGGCACGATAATTTTGATATTGGGAAACTACGATTAAAAACCAATTTCAAAGGCCCATTATTTCGAATGGAGCTAGCTTTGAACGAGAGAATACCACCTTGCCCCTTTTAATGTTGTACCCGCAAAACTCATTGCCATAAACTTACGATGTATAATTATTAGCCCACTATCATAGCTGGGCACCGTTAATCAAATACTTAACTTCGTTAATCGTTAATCCGTTACAAAATAAGTAAGCTTCGTTAAACGTTAAAGCGTTACTTTGCGGAAGAATTAACGCAAGTTAACGTTAATCGTTAATCCGTTAATATACCTACCTATGTAAAATTGCCTTTTTATATCGTTGCGTTACTCAATTAATAAAACCTGTTGAAGTTAGTTAAAAGTTAAACCGTTAATCAAAATGTTAACTTCGTAAATTAACGATTAACGGATTAACGAGTTAATGCCCAGCTATGCCCACTATTAGCAAAAACTAAATAAAATTTGAATTTTCGCGCCCAATTCGTTGACTCCATAAAAAAATTAGTATTAAGTACTTCTCGTCAATAGATGTCAGCAGAAAGAGTCATATTTATTGTGTCGTTAAAACAGTTGGATGCCTGTGCCATTATAAAACGTGACATCTATTGCTATTGGCCAATAGATGTCACGTTGTTTCCTAGTTTTCAATATATCGAGAAACAATATGAGGTAAATGAGTATTGTTGAGCAGAGTTTTGATTACAAATATGAGATGCTTAAATGTTGTGTATAAACTATATAAACTTAGGATGTATAAGCCCACTAAACCAGAAAACTAAATAAAATTTGAATTTTCGCGCCCAGTTCGTTGACTCCATAAAAAAAAAAATATAACTTCTCGCCAATAGATGTCGGTAGAAGTCATATTTTACCTTTAGCATTATAATATTATTCTCGTTAAAACAAATGCCAGCCGCGGTCATTAAAATTCGTTTCACTATTCGCTAATAGATGTCATGTAGTTTCCCAGATTTCAAGCCATCGGGAAAAAATATGAAGTAAATGATTATACTTGGTTGATCAAGCTTTGCTTGGTAATATCACAGCCACTCACCAATAGATGGCAGCAGAAAATTACTGTAATAGTTTAACTTTTTGCCAATAGATGTCAGGAATAGAGTAACATTTTTTTTATTGGTAAATACGACATTTAAAAAAAATGAATCCTAGCTAGATCGATTTATCGCCCCCAAAACCCCTTGTATACTAAATTTCATGAAAATCGGTGCAGCCGTTTCCGAGATCCAGATTATATAGAAATATACATATATACAAGAATTGCTCGTTTAAAGGTATAGGATAGGATTTTTGTCAAATGTCAATTCACAATAGATTCACAATTGTCATAACCATAGACTACTATCTTTCGGTTCCTGGTCTGTGGACTACTACATGTCATTGTCAAATTAATTTTCAAAGTCGGAACCGATAGTTTTTAATTTTTTATAAGCTAAGGGTTCTAGTTCTTTGGACCCTGGGATTTTTGAGATGGTATAATTTTGGACCTTTGATTATTATTCCTAATCAAAGTTTTGGACAACGCCGCTTGTATTTTGTAAGGTTTATTTTTTAAGGATGCTAGGATGCTTTTACAGTGAAATGGGTGCAGCGTTGGGCAAGCTGTGTTCAGCTTCACGTGTTCCAGCTGTGGGCTCAGTTCTTGACAGAGTCATCTCTCAACCCAGCAGCGAAGATCACACGGTTCTTTATAAACTTGCAGATTATAAAAAGGGTAGGTATGACTATAATTCACCAGCACGACGCGACGACTCGTCAAATTGCCTGGAATTTTGACGACCCCCCTAGCAAAGATTATTAATAGTGCAGGGGACGCACGCTCGGTTTCGAGTGGGAGGTCGCGGATTCGATTCCCGCCACGGGCCATTTTGTAATTTTATAATTCCTAAATTGGCTCAGCTCTGGCCTGGTGGGAGGCTTCGGCCATGGCCAGCTGCGCTATTCTACAAAATGTCCATTTCTGAAACAGCTGCCAGACAGCTGCCAACCCGAAGATGGCATGCAAAATTGAACTCTATTACAACTGACAAATTCATAGATGCATAGATGTACGCTCGTCGCTGTTTTGCAGAATAGCACGGCTGTTACCACCCTACCAGCAAAGACGTACCGCCAAGCGATTTAGCGTTCCGGTGCAATGCTGTGTAAACACCGTTACGTGGGATGACTTTACTTACCCTTTCCAAGTTAGTACGTTAACATCTTCGGCTGCATCATCACTTACCATCAGGTGAGATCGCAGTCAAGTGCTAACTTGTGTAGTGTAAAAAAATGTTGTGCTTATAGCTACGTTCACCTAATTTATTTCGACGCTGTTTTAGGTGGTTTACTCCTAGAGACGTATGTAAAAGGTGGTATGGCGGCCGCAGAGAGACTAATACGTGAGGAGTTTTCAACGTATATGTACGCGGGAGGAAGGGGCCGAGTTATTAACAGAGCTGAATACTTGAGATGGAAATTCAGGGACCAAGAGCAGGTACCTAGATCCTTACCATTTACCAGCATCTTACCTGTACTTTATCGATAATTAGAAAATTCTAATGGAGAAAGCAGTGATAGCTCAGTGGTTCTGACCTCTGCCTCTCATAAGGTGGTCGCGGGTTCGATTCCTGGGCACGCACCTCTGACTTTTCAGAGTTATGTGCGTGTTTAAGGAACTAAATATCACTTGCTCAACGGTGAAGGAAAACATCGTGAGGAAACCTGCCTGAGAGTTCACAAAAATATTCTCGAAGGTGTGCGAAGCCCGCCGAATCGCACTTGGCCAGCGTGGTGGGCTATGGCCAAACCCCTTTTAGTCTGAGAGGACACCCGTGCCCAGCAGTGGGACATAAAAAGTGGTTGAGATGAATGGAGATATAAGCACAGCTGCGGAAATCCATCTTCTGAGACCACGAACTTTATTTTTTCATTAATTTTGGCTTTTCACCAGGTAGTACTACCCATAGAAGCGTCGCTATCTCCGCACGATCCTCTAGCGAAGTGGGAAGATCACACTGCGTGCTGGCAAATGAGCTACCGAGGCGCTCTCGGGGAGTCGCTGCTGCATGTTCTCATCATTTGCGACACCAAGGTACAGAATGCAGATAAAACATCGAAGGGACCGAAGACGCCATGCTATTTCTATGTGCAATACTAATACAATTTCGTGAAACTACATGGTTCCGTTACTCGTACAATAGATAGACGCGTCGAGGGTTGTCGTAAGGGATCTTGAAGGGCGTACCCCCACGAACATTAAATAAAATAAAGACTTTTACATTCTTGGCTTTTATTCTAGTTAGTTAAGGTATTGATTTTGATGAAACATTTTTTCTAGATACATACGAGATTGGCCAGAACATTGGTAAAATGTTTTCCTAAACTCTCTTTGGATGTCGTTGAAGGAGAAGAATACTTGGGTATGTCTGTCACGGTCAATACATACTTATTAAATTGAACGCTACTCTATATTAATAGACCTTCTGTGTTCTCAGGTGCGAGCTCATTACACCTTGCCATTGCTTACAGCAATAATGAGCTGGTGCAAGATTTAGTGGAGGCTGGTGCCGATGTCAGTCAGAAAGCCATCGGTAAGTGAAAGATTTAAGTAACATAAAGTATTCCACGAGGCAGCTCTGGCATTGACCAAGTACTTAGATAGTTGGAGATACGGCTCTGCAAGTGCTCGATTTAAGCCACACCACACCATTGTCCTTCATTCAGGTAATTCCTATATTTACGAATATTTACTTCTAAAAAGTTCTTGAGTGGGTGTCTTAGCAACGATAAAGGCAAAAGGCCACGAGGAAAGATCTCCAACTCGGTGGTAAGACTAACTGGAGGAAACTGGCACCCTAACCTTTTACGAAGCACCTTACGAAGCCACATGGCTGCGGACAAAATACGGTGGAAGGAAATCATACACCGTGGGATTACTCACCGTGATGTTTCTTATCGGTGGTCCTCAGCCATGAGGGACCAACCCAAGAAAGAGAGAGAGAGAAAGAGAGTTCTTGAGTGAGTCTTAACTCTATAATGACGGGATCGCAACTTCTCTATAAAATAAATAAATAAAATAAAAAAAATAAACTTTATGTCACATAGGCCTAACGTACAGGCTCTTGTAAAACGTCAATATGATATTTGTCGCGTACGGTGATAACTACAAGTCGACTTACAGCTAAGTTTACGAGGGTTCCAACGCGCCCTGTACTGAGAAGATTAAACAAGGCTTGACTTGTTTCTGAGCGTTTTTGTTCCTGTACAGGCAGTTTCTTCCTGCCGCGCGACCAGCAGCGCGTGCCGCCGGCGCGCCACACCAACTACGAGGGGCTCGCGTACCTGGGCGAGTACCCGCTCGCGTGGGCGGCGTGCTGCGCCAACGAGGCCGTGTACAACCTGCTCGTGGACTCCGGCGCAGACCCCGACGCGCAGGACTCCTTCGGGAACATGATACTGCACATGGTGGTCGTTTGTGACAAACTGGTACCTATGAATTTGTTTTATCAGTCTCAATTACAACATCCGCTTTCCCAGAATTTTTTATTTTCGAAGTACATACGTATAAGTTATTCGGCAGTACCTACTTAGATGAAGATACTGCCGATTTTTTTTGCCATATATCCACGTTCTTTTATATTGATCCGGTGGAAGCGATTCATTTCGTTGAGATTTATAGTTATAGAACGCTCGCGCTCCGACTAGATACCTAACCTTATTAACAACTCAGACTGAGTTTTTATCATAGGTTTTTAGGTATTGCCGGACTTTAGAAGGTGCCGGCGGCCTCTTGGACTTCTAAGTATGTTTCGTCGCTTCATCCGTAAATCCTCAGTGAATTGAATTATCTTGGCCAATAATAACATGATATTATGACATGATATGTTACAACATAATCACAGTATGACATTACGAAGCAAAAGTAATGTTCACTGAGCGAGAATTTTCAAGCAGGATACCTGTGACTTTGCTAAACCTTTTGTAACAGGGTCGCAATCGTACCAAAATTACTGTCCGGAACGTCTTCGTTCCAAAGTGAAATTTTATTACAGGATATGTTCGGCTACGCTCTTCGACATCCTAGACTCCCAGCAAGCAATGGCAGGCTAAACAAAGCTGGTTTCACTCCACTAACGCTAGCCTGTCAACTGGGCAGAGCTTCCGTGTTCCGGGAGATGCTGGAACTCTCTTCCAGGGAGTTCTGGAGGTATTCCAACATCACCTGTTCGGCTTACCCGCTGAACGCGCTTGACACTTTACTGCCTGATGGACGGACGAGTAAGTTAATTATTATTATTGGGTATTTAAGTAGAACCTATCTACGATTTGTGTAAAATTGAGAGTAGCTCCTACCCCTACTTAAAAATAGACTATTATACCCATACTTAGACTCCGAAAATTCACAAGGGATGTAGGCAGATTTTAAACAAGAGTGAAGTTCAAATGTAAGCCGTTTTGATGATGATGTTAAAAGTAAAACGGAATAGGGCAGTTTTTTAATACTTAGGCAATTATAATTTAACGACGTTGATGATTTTTTTCTAGATTGGAATTCTGCACTGTTCATTATTCTGAATGGTACGAAACAAGAGCATTTGAACATGTTGGATGGAGGAATCATTCAGAGGCTTCTGGAGGAGAAGTGGAAGACTTTTGCCAGGGTATATATTTTATCTATACCTACTTACCTACTTTTAAAATTTTACCTTTGAGACAGGTTTAGCATGTGTATAGCGTAAACCCTCTGCAATTTTTTACAGACAAAGTTTCTCAAGCGACTGCTTATCTTAGGACTCCATCTCCTCCTGCTGTCGGTCGCCGTGTACCTCCGCCACAGCAGCCTCGAAGCCGACGTCCACCCGGACTGGGGCCTCGAAGTGAACGACGCGAGGTCCGGCATACGGCTCTCGAGCGAACTAGGCACCATTATCAGCACCCTGTGCTATATCATACTTCAGCAAGGCGACGAGATCAAGAACCAGGGGCTAGTGGCGTATTTCAAACAGTTGGTTAGTTAAAAATCTATTCACAAATTACGTTTTTATAATAACGAATTCGAAGTGAAACTTGGGAGCATTCACAATCTTTCATTCATTCGCTCCGTGACTGTGAATGGAAAATGCACAAAACAGTGTGACACTACAGGAAGATTCGGAGACGACGTGGTTAAATAACCCTGCTGTCCTTAACCACAAAAAAGAAAATTGAATGATTTTCAAAGTCATTGCATCTCGAATGAAAATTTATACATGAAAAATATCTTACGACTGTTCAGTCATTAGATAATTATAAATGGATGTTATTTATTTCAGATTCACGAACCAGCAAAATTTATATTTCTTGCATCAAACTTGCTCCTCCTAGCATGTATACCAGCTCGTCTGGGCAGAAAGACACAGCTTGAAGAAGGAATACTCATCTTCGTGCTACCAGGGTCATGGTTTCTGCTTATGTTCTTTGCTGGGTAAGTACGAACGAATGAACGAATTGAAGATTGAACAGAGGCCGAGTTCTCCACCACTGGACTGCCATCTGCTTACCATAGTACCTACAATTGTATGTACTTACCAGTCTAGCGAATCACGTATTGTTTCACTCCACTTCATCAGACTTCACGTAGGCGTCACGTAATTGTCTTGATTGTGGCCTAGGGTGGGTTCACGTGCAGTTTGTGTAAAGACGCGAATGCCACGACGATGTTTTTTAAACATTTCACTTTCAACTTCACACGAAATGCAGCCATGCACCAAATTCACGCGTCACGTGAATTACTAGGCTCATATTTAGTAGGTACCAACTGTAGGTTAAACTATAAAGGGCTGATCTTTGCTTTCTCAGGGCAGTGAAGTTGACGGGCCCGTTCGTGACGATGATCTACAGCATGATCACGGGCGACATGTTCACGTTTGGCATCATCTACTGCATCGTGTTGTTTGGCTTCTCGCAGTCTTTCTATTTTCTATACAAAGGTACCAGCTTCTACTTACTGTAATGTACTGGACTGTTCCTCATACTGTAAAGTATTATACTTTATAGTCTCCAATCACCATGGTGCGTGCTCAGAAGTGACTAAGTAGTGAGCTGGCGATGATAAAGGCTGGACTGGAGAAGAAAGGACTAACGTCTTCGGCAGTTTAATATATATTTTTATGTGAAAAATCAAAGTTGTAATTATTAATTATTAAAGTACTTAGTCTTCTAAATTTTTCACGAGGACTGTTAGATTTTTTTTTGTTATTTCAGGATTTCCCAATGTACAATCAACCCTATATTCAAGTTACCCGAGCACGTGGATGGCTCTGTTTCAAATAACTTTGGGAGATTACAGCGTGAGTACAAACATTAGGTACACAGTACACTGGTTATTTTGATTTACGTATTTTACACCCTCTTCTGCACTTATTATAATACCAAGACAAGGTCTTACGCAAAGTTCAACTTCTGTCTGTCTCTAAAGGCTTTAGATGTCCGTCATTATTAACCGACTTCAAAAAAAGAAAGGTTCTGTATTCGACCCGTATGTATGTATGTATGTGTGTATGTATGTATGTTTGTCCGCGATTATTTCACGTTTGGCTGAACCGATTTTGATGCGGTTTTCAGGAAAGTATTTGTTACATTCTGGAGAAGGTTTTAGTATATTACCCGACTTAAAAAATAAGAGGTTCTTAGTTTCATCGACATATTTGTATTTAAGTTTGTTCGCGATTATCTCGAGTTCGGCAAAACGGATTTAGATGATTCTTTTTTTGTTAGATAGGCCATACATCACAGGTAGACTCGTTTTAATTTCGTCGAGATTCAATGAATATCTTCGGAGATGGAGAGCGGAACTCCTCAACGGAAAATAGTAAATCGCTTGCGATCGGTATAATAGTGTACAGTGTAGATTTTATCGGACTTCAAAAGAGAAGGAGATTCTCAAGTTGACTGAAATATATGTTTTAATTGACCGACGTCAAAAAAAGAGGTTCTCTGTTTAATCCCTATATCGGTATTTAGGATTTTCCGTGATTATTGTACATGCATTTTATTGTGATAGTCCGTTTTAAATTTGGTTAAAACGTGGCAACTACATAGATCATAAAAGCTTGTCTTTAAAAACTTTTTTGCACTAAAAAGGGTAAAATAAATAATTTTTTAAAAAAATTGAACCGACTTCAAAACCACAAATAGGCACTCAAAAGCGAAAAATAAATTAATATAATTATTATAACCGCTACTACCCACTCATTTATTTTGAAGTCGGTGCCAGCGAAGCTTACTACTACTACATACTATGGATGTAGTTTTGCACTATTATAAAGATTTACTTATCTATTTGAATTGGCTGGCACCGACTTCAAAATAGATGAGTGGGTAGTAGCGGTTATAATAATTATATTAATTTATTTTTCGCTTTTGAGTGCCTATTTGTGGTTTTGAAGTCGGTTCAATTTTTTTAAAAAATTATTTTTTTAAACTTATTCTTTGGTTATATCCATTTATTTTTTTTCCTTTTATATTTTCCGGCTGAGGTATGGAATGGTTGGTTGTACAGTGTACTTACTTCGGCTTTGCGTCAGCTTAACGTACGTATCTTATCTTTTTTGATTGACCTTGACCTGATTCTTGTAAATCACGACAGCAATCTTGCATGTTTCGTCTGTCACTTGCGGGTGTAAAAATTAGGTTCTTCGCAAATATCCATTTTCCAGTACACAGACCTGGGTCAGACGACATACCCGAACCTGTCGAAGGCGGTGTTCGCGCTGTTCATGGTGTTCGTGCCGATCCTGCTGCTGAACATGCTCATCGCCATGATGGGCAACACCTACGCGCACGTCATCGAGCAGTCCGAGAAAGAGTGGGTCAAACAGGTGAGTACACAGACCTGGGTCAGACGACATACTCGAACCTGTCGAAGGCGGTGTTCGCGCTGTTCGTTGATCCTGCTGCTGAACATGCTCATCGCCATGATGGGCAACACCTACGCGCACGTCATCGAGCAGTCCGAGAAAGAGTGGGTCAAACAGGTGAGTACACAGACCTGGGTCAGACGACATACCCGAACCTGTCGAAGGCGATGTTCGCGCTGTTTGTTCCTGCTGCTGAACATGCTCATCGCCATGATGGGCAACACCTACGCGCACGTCATCGAGCAGTCCGAGAAAGAGTGGGTCAAACAGGTGAGTACACAGACCTGGGTCAGACGACATACCCGAACCTGTCGAAGGCGATGTTCGCGCTGTTTGTTCCTGCTGCTGAACATGCTCATCGCCATGATGGGCAACACCTACGCGCACGTCATCGAGCAGTCCGAGAAAGAGTGGGTCAAACAGGTGAGTACACAGACCTGGGTCAGACGACATACTCGAACCTGTCGAAGGCGGTGTTCGCGCTGTTCGTTGATCCTGCTGCTGAACATGCTCATCGCCATGATGGGCAACACCTACGCGCACGTCATCGAGCAGTCCGAGAAAGAGTGGGTCAAACAGGTGAGTACACAGACCTGGGTCAGACGACATACCCGAACCTGTCGAAGGCGATGTTCGCGCTGTTTGTTCCTGCTGCTGAACATGCTCATCGCCATGATGGGCAACACCTACGCGCACGTCATCGAGCAGTCCGAGAAAGAGTGGGTCAAACAGGTGAGTACACAGACCTGGGTCAGACGACATACCCGAACCTGTCGAAGGCGATGTTCGCGCTGTTTGTTCCTGCTGCTGAACATGCTCATCGCCATGATGGGCAACACCTACGCGCACGTCATCGAGCAGTCCGAGAAAGAGTGGGTCAAACAGGTGAGTACACAGACCTGGGTCAGACGACATACCCGAACCTGTCGAAGGCGATGTTCGCGCTGTTTGTTCCTGCTGCTGAACATGCTCATCGCCATGATGGGCAACACCTACGCGCACGTCATCGAGCAGTCCGAGAAAGAGTGGGTCAAACAGGTGAGTACACAGACCTGGGTCAGACGACATACTCGAACCTGTCGAAGGCGGTGTTCGCGCTGTTCGTTGATCCTGCTGCTGAACATGCTCATCGCCATGATGGGCAACACCTACGCGCACGTCATCGAGCAGTCCGAGAAAGAGTGGGTCAAACAGGTGAGTACACAGACCTGGGTCAGACGACATACTCGAACCTGTCGAAGGCGGTGTTCGCGCTGTTCGTTGATCCTGCTGCTGAACATGCTCATCGCCATGATGGGCAACACCTACGCGCACGTCATCGAGCAGTCCGAGAAAGAGTGGGTCAAACAGGTGAGTACACAGACCTGGGTCAGACGACATACCCGAACCTGTCGAAGGCGATGTTCGCGCTGTTTGTTCCTGCTGCTGAACATGCTCATCGCCATGATGGGCAACACCTACGCGCACGTCATCGAGCAGTCCGAGAAAGAGTGGGTCAAACAGGTGAGTACACAGACCTGGGTCAGACGACATACCCGAACCTGTCGAAGGCGATGTTCGCGCTGTTTGTTCCTGCTGCTGAACATGCTCATCGCCATGATGGGCAACACCTACGCGCACGTCATCGAGCAGTCCGAGAAAGAGTGGGTCAAACAGGTGAGTACACAGACCTGGGTCAGACGACATACTCGAACCTGTCGAAGGCGGTGTTCGCGCTGTTCGTTGATCCTGCTGCTGAACATGCTCATCGCCATGATGGGCAACACCTACGCGCACGTCATCGAGCAGTCCGAGAAAGAGTGGGTCAAACAGGTGAGTACACAGACCTGGGTCAGACGACATACCCGAACCTGTCGAAGGCGATGTTCGCGCTGTTTGTTCCTGCTGCTGAACATGCTCATCGCCATGATGGGCAACACCTACGCGCACGTCATCGAGCAGTCCGAGAAAGAGTGGGTCAAACAGGTGAGTACACAGACCTGGGTCAGACGACATACCCGAACCTGTCGAAGGCGTTGTTGGCGCTGTTTGTTCCTGCTGCTGAACATGCTCATCGCCATGATGGGCAACACCTACGCGCACGTCATCGAGCAGTCCGAGAAAGAGTGGGTCAAACAGGTGAGTACACAGACCTGGGTCAGACGACATACTCGAACCTGTCGAAGGCGGTGTTCGCGCTGTTCGTTGATCCTGCTGCTGAACATGCTCATCGCCATGATGGGCAACACCTACGCGCACGTCATCGAGCAGACCGAGAAAGAGTGGGTCAAATAGGTGAGTACACAGACCTGGGTCAAATAGGTGAGTACACAGACCTGGGTCAGACGACATACTCGAACCTGTCGAAGGCGGTGTTCGCGCTGTTCGTTGATCCTGCTGCTGAACATGCTCATCGCCATGATGGGCAACACCTACGCGCACGTCATCGAGCAGTCCGAGAAAGAGTGGGTCAAACAGGTGAGTACACAGACCTGGGTCAGACGACATACCCGAACCTGTCGAAGGCGATGTTCGCGCTGTTTGTTCCTGCTGCTGAACATGCTCATCGCCATGATGGGCAACACCTACGCGCACGTCATCGAGCAGTCCGAGAAAGAGTGGGTCAAACAGGTGAGTACACAGACCTGGGTCAGACGACATACCCGAACCTGTCGAAGGCGATGTTCGCGCTGTTTGTTCCTGCTGCTGAACATGCTCATCGCCATGATGGGCAACACCTACGCGCACGTCATCGAGCAGTCCGAGAAAGAGTGGGTCAAACAGGTGAGTACACAGACCTGGGTCAGACGACATACTCGAACCTGTCGAAGGCGGTGTTCGCGCTGTTCGTTGATCCTGCTGCTGAACATGCTCATCGCCATGATGGGCAACACCTACGCGCACGTCATCGAGCAGTCCGAGAAAGAGTGGGTCAAACAGGTGAGTACACAGACCTGGGTCAGACGACATACTCGAACCTGTCGAAGGCGGTGTTCGCGCTGTTCGTTGATCCTGCTGCTGAACATGCTCATCGCCATGATGGGCAACACCTACGCGCACGTCATCGAGCAGTCCGAGAAAGAGTGGGTCAAACAGGTGAGTACACAGACCTGGGTCAGACGACATACCCGAACCTGTCGAAGGCGATGTTCGCGCTGTTTGTTCCTGCTGCTGAACATGCTCATCGCCATGATGGGCAACACCTACGCGCACGTCATCGAGCAGTCCGAGAAAGAGTGGGTCAAACAGGTGAGTACACAGACCTGGGTCAGACGACATACCCGAACCTGTCGAAGGCGATGTTCGCGCTGTTTGTTCCTGCTGCTGAACATGCTCATCGCCATGATGGGCAACACCTACGCGCACGTCATCGAGCAGTCCGAGAAAGAGTGGGTCAAACAGGTGAGTACACAGACCTGGGTCAGACGACATACTCGAACCTGTCGAAGGCGGTGTTCGCGCTGTTCGTTGATCCTGCTGCTGAACATGCTCATCGCCATGATGGGCAACACCTACGCGCACGTCATCGAGCAGTCCGAGAAAGAGTGGGTCAAACAGGTGAGTACACAGACCTGGGTCAGACGACATACCCGAACCTGTCGAAGGCGATGTTCGCGCTGTTTGTTCCTGCTGCTGAACATGCTCATCGCCATGATGGGCAACACCTACGCGCACGTCATCGAGCAGTCCGAGAAAGAGTGGGTCAAACAGGTGAGTACACAGACCTGGGTCAGACGACATACCCGAACCTGTCGAAGGCGTTGTTGGCGCTGTTTGTTCCTGCTGCTGAACATGCTCATCGCCATGATGGGCAACACCTACGCGCACGTCATCGAGCAGTCCGAGAAAGAGTGGGTCAAACAGGTGAGTACACAGACCTGGGTCAGACGACATACTCGAACCTGTCGAAGGCGGTGTTCGCGCTGTTCGTTGATCCTGCTGCTGAACATGCTCATCGCCATGATGGGCAACACCTACGCGCACGTCATCGAGCAGACCGAGAAAGAGTGGGTCAAATAGGTGAGTACACAGACCTGGGTCAAATAGGTGAGTACACAGACCTGGGTCAGACGACATACTCGAACCTGTCGAAGGCGGTGTTCGCGCTGTTCGTTGATCCTGCTGCTGAACATGCTCATCGCCATGATGGGCAACACCTACGCGCACGTCATCGAGCAGTCCGAGAAAGAGTGGGTCAAACAGGTGAGTACACAGACCTGGGTCAGACGACATACCCGAACCTGTCGAAGGCGATGTTCGCGCTGTTTGTTCCTGCTGCTGAACATGCTCATCGCCATGATGGGCAACACCTACGCGCACGTCATCGAGCAGTCTGAGAAAGAGTGGGTCAAACAGGTGAGTACACAGACCTGGGTCAGACGACATGCCCAAACCTGTCGAAGGCGGTGTTCGCACTGTTCGTTCCTGCTGCTGAAGTGCTGAACATGCTCATCGCCATGATGGGTCAGTCAGGTCGGTCTTTGCCTTTTACATTTATTTTACAAATTTAACGTACCTAACCAAACTAGATACGTACGTAGATACCTACTCTACTAAGGTAATCATTACAAGTTCTTAAAATCTCTGATCTTTTAATTCTAGTGGGCAAAAATCGTAGTGTCTTTAGAACGCTCGGTGTCTCAAGAAGACGCTCATAGGTACCTGCAAGAGTACTCCATAGGGCTGGGCCCCTCCGACGACCCGAGATACGAGCAGCGAGGAGTCATGGTCATCAAGAGCAAGGCCAAGACCAGGGCGAAACAGAGGAAAGGCGCTTTGACTAACTGGAAGGTAGGATGATAAAATTCTTACATTTAAATCCTCACGTTAAAAGAACCGTTGGTCCCTTCAGTCAAGGTTCTGGGACAACATTTTGAGGTCACAAAAAGAGTGGTATTATAAGTTTGAAGCCGATATCTGTCTGTGGCATCGTAGCTCTCGAACGGATGGACTGATTTCGTTGCGGTTTTTTTCATTGGAAACCTAGTTTTCTTACAGTGCAGTGGTTGTTGGCTGTTTGTTTAGTGTCCAGCAGTGTAATCGTGCAATATACACTCAAGTGAAGAGTTTCTATCGCTGCCACCGAGTGAGAACGAAAGAATATGAATTGTTAATGCGGCCGACGACCCTTCACCGACGCTTCCGACTTACTCGTACAAAAACGTATTTCATGAATAGCTTGACTGTACTTTCCTGACTCTTAGGTATACTTAAGAAGGTACCTACTTTTTTATGCTTATATTTCATGTTATTTTTCAGCGAGTTGGAAAGGTGACAATAGCAGAGCTACGTAAACGGAACATGAGCGGCGAGGAGTTGAGACGCCTCATGTGGGGACGAGTCTCAATATCCACCCCCACTAAGGCACCACGTGCGTAAGTATAGTCATAGAAATCCAGCTCGAAGGACCAATTTTTTTTTTACACTATACAAGCTAGTACCTACTTGACTGCGATATCACCTGATGGTAAGTGATGATGCAGCCGAAGATGTTAACGTACCCAAC
Source organism: Coenonympha glycerion (assembly GCA_963855885.1). NCBI lineage: Eukaryota > Metazoa > Arthropoda > Insecta > Lepidoptera > Nymphalidae > Coenonympha > Coenonympha glycerion. Next base: position 5,031,561 of record OY979631.1, read on the forward strand.
ATGGAAGGGGTAAGTAAAGTCAGCCTAACGGTTTCTACACAGCATCGCACCGGAACACGAAATCGCTTGGCGGTGCGTCTTTGCTGGTAGCCACGGCCCAGACCGGAGTCAATTTAAAAATTATAAAATTCTAAACTGGCCCGTGGCGGGAATCGAACCCGCGATCTCCCAGTCCAATCCGAGCGCGCGTCCCCTGCGCCAGGGAGGTCGTCATAGTAATCCGGCTCGAAGGACCAATTTAATGTGACGATTTTGATTGCCATACAAAATTAATATGGTTTACATTTTAGATGCTTGCCTCCACCAGAATTGATTAATACGGCCGAGGGTACGGGGACGGGTGTGGGTCCAGCACTCTCTTCGGCCCTCAACGTAATGGCATTCACTCATGATCTCGACCTTACCAGCACCGGTTAGTCTTTAGTATAATATATATACAATTTTTGACACAAACGGCGTCAGTATTAAGCCCACAGACCAGAGAATTACTTTATTCTTTTCTCTGTGATTAAGCCGACCGTATTGTCTACGGACCGCGGTCCACGACACAGATATCTTGTTATTAGTCCGCTCGCGCGTTTTCACTTAACTACGAGTTATAACACTAAAATTTACTAAAGTAGGAATCAAAACATGCTCATTTCGTTTCACCTGCCTACATACATACCTAGGTATTAGGTATACCTACCTAAGTACATGCGTTTTCAGTAGGAACGATTAAAAGTATATTAGTACCTACCTACATTTTCTTCTGCTGCAGAACTGCAAAAGCAACCTGCACCAGATCTTCTCGTGAACGGCGTAACTTCAGTCCCAGGAATTTACAATCAAACCCAACCACCAAAACTTGGCGCTTCTCCAAATCTTCTGACAACCACTACAAACCAGCCTGTATCAAAGTCCGGTTTAGAAGTCAGCATACCTCCAACTGGACAAACAAAAGTGTCGACAACTCCGGGACAAATGAAGGCGTCCACGATTGGTCAAGGCGCTCAGGGTCCAATGCCAATGGAGTTTTTAGGAATGAGTTTGCCATCTCAAGACCTGCAGAAGAATGTGAACCTGCGTAAGTGTAACAGATATTTTGAGAGTAATAAAGATGCATTACATTCTTGATACCACCTCACCTGTCACCAATTGGTTGTACCTACGCATAATAGTTATCTTGATTATTAATCAACAAATCTTCTTAGTAGGTACGTACTTATTTAATTGAGGATTATCCAACCACATTTTGTTATTGTCCGGGTCACATCGTTGTCGGATTTTTTAAAAGAATTTCCTTGATGGGTAAAACAGTAGGGATTTCGAGAGTTTTACCAATTCCTTAACATCCCATTAAACAATACCACTGAATACCTACCAAATAATATTGTACCTTAAGGAGCACACCACGGCTGTGCCCGCGAAATTCAAATTTTTCGTGGTTTTTCGCGATTTTTAAGCTAATAAGATATAATAGGCTTATGGCCGTCAAATTGCGATAATCCCAATATCTTCTTCACGTGTTTATATAAAAATCTCTGCCCGAAAGTGTCGAGTTAAAGAAAATAGTCCAAGATTTGCGAGTTACTTACATAAAACTCGATATTCGGATTAATTTCCTAGGATACACATTTTTATGCAAAGATTTTGATATAATCATGTAAAGATGATACTGCCACTCTCGCAAATTGATTGCCATAAGCCTATCATGTCTAATTATCGTACAAATTGCAAAAAACCACGAAAATTTTGAATTTCGCGGGCAGACCCGTTGAGTTCACGTTAAGGACTATCTATCTATACTTATAATAAAACTGTAAAGGGTCGAATTCTGTACATTGAAGATATTTTGAAAATTTTTGTTGGAGGACACTATTTAGTCGATACTGAAGCCAAAACTGTAATTTGTTTCATTTTTGTCTGTCTGTCTGTCTGTCTGTCTGTCTGTCTGTCTGTCTGTCTGTTTCACGACCGCGCATCACGGCTAATCCGCTGGATGGATTTAAATGAAACTTGACATGATTATAGTTCATACTCCGAGGTAGGACATAGGATACTTTTTGTCCCGGAATTCATCATGGTTTCCCTGGAAGACGGCATCAAAGTCAAAATGAGTATTTAGTTATAATTCATTAACCCATTGTCCGATTTCATTCATTCTTTTTTTGTTAGAAAGGAAGTTCTTTAAAGATTATTCCGTATAAATTTTATCATCATCACTTTTGTAGTTCAGAAATTATAGACATCAGAACCTTTATCGATGAGTTCAAGTAGGTGACTTGAAACTCGGAATGGACAAGCACCTAGGGCTAGGACGTAAGGGCTCAAGTCAGACTGGAGTACCCTTACAGCCATAAATAAATATGCTTAGCAGAAGATTTTGTATGGTTTAAGATTTTTCACTTTTAGGGTGAACAAAAATCATGAATTTATCACCACGTTATACCGTATCGCGCCATCTCTACAAATTATGTGGAACTTGAATGTAAAACTTGGAGATAGGTACTACCGAATTTTTGTTAATAATAATTAATTGTCATGTAATGTACTGTTCCTTGACTTTATATTAAGATGGCACTGTTTTTCACTTTTGTGGACATTCCCAGAGTGCCACGTCTATTTTTATCATCCGCAACATGGAAAGAGTAAAATAATGGTTCACAAATATTTTTAACTTTCAGGTCTTAACTGGTCCTAACCGATTGACCGTCATAGGTCTTTTTATACGTAAAGAAATATATAGCCATTGCCCATTCTGATACTTGGGATTGTATTGAGATGAAGCAAAGATTTTTAACAGACTCTTATGTTGGGCTGGGGAATATTGTTAGTAGATTATTTTATCCCAGTGGTACCTACCCGGCCGAACTCTGAAAGAAGATTTCTACCACCACAACTTACAACGTACAACTTTTCACATGATTTAATAATTTTTGACATATTTCGTGGTTTCAGAATAAAAATCACAATGAAAAGGACGATTTTAACTGTCGATATTTCGATAAATTGGTACAAGTCGTGGTCACGTAGTGACCACGACCTGTGCCCTTGGGTCGAAATATCGACAGTTAAAATCGTCCTTTTGATCTTTCAACTACGTATTAATGAAACTTTATATTTTTTATTAAAAAAAAGGAGTTTTCAAAATCACCACAAAATAACCCGTGCGAAGTAAGAACAGGTTTCTGTACACCAGAATCCCGCGAAAATCAAGCAATTCTACGGTAGGTATATGTAAAATAAATCGTAATTCACGCGGGCGGCGCCGCGGGCAACAGCTAGTACTTATAATAAAACTGTAAAGGGTCGAATTCTGTACATTAAAGATATTTTGAAAATTTTTGTTGGAGGACACTATTTAGTCGATACTGAAGCCAAAACTGTAATTTGTTTCATTTTTGTCTGTCTGTCTGTCTGTCTGTCTGTCTGTCTGTCTGTCTGTCTGTTTCACGACCGCGCATCACGGCTAATCCGCTGGATGGATTTAAATGAAACTTGACATGATTATAGTTCATACTCCGAGGTAGGACATAGGATACTTTTTGTCCCGGAATTCATCATGGTTTCCCTGGAAGACGGCATCAAAGTCAAAATGTGTATTAAGCTATAATTCATTAACCCGTTGTCCGATTTCATTCATTCTTTTTTTGTTAGAAAGGAGGTTCTTTAATGATTATTCCGTATAAATTTTATCATCATCACTTTTGTAGTTCAGAAATTATAGACATCAGAACCTTTATCGATGAGTTCAAGTAGGTGACTTGAAACTCGGAATGGACAAGCACCTAGGGCTAGGACGTAAGGGCTCAAGTCAGACTGGAGTACCCTTACAGCCGTAAATAAATATGCTTAGCAGACCATTTTGTATGGTTTAAGATTTTTCACTTTTAGGGTGAACAAAAATCATGAATTTATCACCACGTTATACCGTATCGCGCCATCTCTACAAATTATGTGGAACTTGAATGTAAAACTTGGAGATAGGTACTACCGAATTTTTGTTAATAATAGTTAATTGTCATGTAATGTACTGTTCCTTGACTTTATATTAAGATGGCACTGTTTTTCACTTTTGTGGACATTCCCAGAGTGCCACGTCTATTTTTATCATCCGCAACATGGAAAGAGTAAAATAATGGTTCACAAATATTTTTAACGCTCAGGTCTGAACTGGTCCTAACCGATTGACCGTCATAGGTCTTTTTATACGTAAAAAAATATATAGCCATTGCCCATTCTGATACTTGGGATTGTATTGAGATGAAGCAAATATTTTTAACAGACTCTTATGTTGGGCTGGGGAATATTGTTAGTAGATTATTTTATCCCAGTGGTACCTACCCGGCCGAACTCTGAAAGAAGATTTCTACCACCAGTACAACTTTTCACATGATTTAATAATTTTTGACATATTTCGTGGTTTCAGAATAAAAATCACAATGAAAAGGACGATTTTAACTGTCGATATTTCGATACATTGATACAAGTCGTGGTCACATAGTGACCACGACCTGTGCCATTGGGTCGAAATATCGACAGTTAAAATCGTCCTTTTGATCTTTCAACCACGTATTAATGAAACTTTATATTTTTTACTAGCTGACCTGGCAAACGTTGTTTTGCCCTTGGGGATTTAAAAAAATAGTTGAATTGAGATTTAAACTATCCTATCTCTCAAGTTGGATCGAACTGCACATGGTGTGCAAATTTTATTATAATCGGTTAAGTGGTTTAGGAGTCCATTGAGGACAAACATTGTGACACGAGATTTATATATATTAAGATTAAAAATGAGTTTTCAAAATCACCACAAAATAACCCGTGCAAAGTAAGAACAGGTCTCTGTACAACATCACACCAGAATCCCGCGAAAATCAAGGAATTCTACGGTAGGTATATGTAAAAAAAATCGTAATTCACGCGGGCGGAGCCGCGGGCAACAGCTAGTATATAATAGGTTAGGTACCTACCGTTTGTTGCAGCCCAAGCTAACGAAAAGGTGTACAGGGATTATCTCCGCGAATTGGTGTCCATGGAGGCGAAAACGGCTCCCAATAACCCAGATGTGAAGAGTTTAGCGGAAAAGGCGGCCGATCTGGATGGAGTGCCGGAAATCGACATCAATGTCACGGTAAGCCATTACTTAAAATGAATTTAACCCAGCAAAAACATTTTCATGTAAAATGTTGCCAAGACGAGAACATGTGGCTCACACTATCAAAAAGTTATCAGATCTCATGTAGAGCAAGACTTCTAACTCTACACGCCCTAACTCTATAAATCCTAACTTTATAAACTCTACACTTTAGTCAAAATATATTATGTCTTGGCTGTTTCGGTACCGTCACATGGGCGTAAAGTGAAGAATTTATTCACTGTTCAGTACTTTTCTAATAGAGTTTTGCAAGTGGCATAATGGACCATGCAAAATTCAAGAAATTTCACATTAAAATTAAATGGTATCACCATTGTTATGGGAAAAAACTTCCATTTATTAAAAATATCCTCTACAGCAAAAGAACACACTTTTGCAAAGTGTGATGGAGTATTTGAAACCAATGCAGTTAGTAAAACCTAAGTGCAGTTTCTGAGGAGACTCAATACCTATCTAATAAATAATCGTTACTACAGAAACTAGGTATTGTATATCAGAAAAGTACAAAGTCAGTGAATAATATTTTTACTTTACACCCATGTGACAGTAACGAAACAGCCAAGACATAATATATTTTGACTAAAGTGTAGAGTTTATAAAGTTAGGATTTATAGAGTTAGGGCGTGTAGAGTTAGAAGTCTTGCTCTACATGAGATCTGATAACTTTTTGATAGTGTGAGCCACATGTTCTCGTCTTGGCAACATTTTACATGAAAATGTTTTTGCTGGGATTTCACTTCTTTTTGTAAGTTGTTTACGACTATATTTTTTATTTGGTTAATTTCCTTTTCTTTGGTGTATTTCTTGAATATCATTGCAAGGTGGATATTTGTTCGAATCAAGTATCCCCCCCCTTTATCATTTAAATGAGGGAACCCTCCTTGGTTCACCTAGTTTATTTTTTTCCTTATTTGTAGTTTATTACAATGAGTCCCTATATCAATTTTGAGACTCTAGCATCAATATTTGCGGTAATTTCATACAAACTTCCATCCCCTATTTTATGGGGTTGGGGGTTAAATTTCCAACTTTTGGAATTTTTTTGTTGGTTGTGTGCTAATACTAGCTTATATACCAAATTTCAGAAATGAAGTTTTTATTATACCTATATACTTATGGGAAACCCCATATGAACTTCCAACCCCCTAATTTTATGGATGTGGGGTGATTAACTAAAAATCCTGAAACACGTATTTCATTGTTTATTACAAAGAGTCCCTATATCAATTTGGAGACCTCTAGCATCAATATTTGCGGTAATTTCATACAAACTGCCATCCCCTATTTTAAGGGGTTGGGGGGTTAAATTTTCAACTTTTGGAATTTTTTTTGTTGGTTGTGTGCTAATACTAGCTTATATTTCAAATTTCAGAAATTAAGTTTTTATTATACCTATATACTTATGGGAAACCCCATACGAATTTCCAACCCCCTAATTTTATGGATGTGGGGTGATTAACTAAAAATCCTGAAACACGTATTTAATTGTTTATTACAAAGAGTCCCTATATCAATTTTGAGACCTCTAGCATCAATATTTGCGGTAATTTCATACAAACTGCCATCCCCTATTTTAAGGGGTTGGGGGGTTAAATTTCCAACTTTTGGAATTTTTTTGTTGGTTGTGTGCTAATACTAGCTTATATATCAAATTTCAGAAATTAAGTTTTTATTATACCTATATACTTATGGGAAACCCCATACGAACTTCCAACCCCCTAATTTTATGGATGTGGGGTGATTAACTAAAAATCCTGAAACACGTATTTAATTGTTTATTACAAAGAGTTCCTATATCAATTTTGAGACCTCTAGCATCAATATTTGCGGTAATTTCATACAAACTTCCATCCCCTATTTTAAGGGGTTGGAGGGTTAAATATCCAACTTTTGGAATTTTTTTTGTTGGTTGTGTGCTAATACTAGCTTATATATCAAATTTCAGAAATGAAGTTTTTATTATACCTATATACTTATGGGAAACCCCATATGAACTTCCAACCCCCTAATTTTATGGATGTGGGGTGATTAACTAAAAATCCTGAAACACGTATTTCATTGTTTATTACAAAGAGTCCCTATATCAATTTGGAGACCTCTAGCATCAATATTTGCGGTAATTTCATACAAACTGCCATCCCCTATTTTAAGGGGTTGGGGGGTTAAATTTTCAACTTTTGGAATTTTTTTTGTTGGTTGTGTGCTAATACTAGCTTATATTTCAAATTTCAGAAATTAAGTTTTTATTATACCTATATACTTATGGGAAACCCCATACGAATTTCCAACCCCCTAATTTTATGGATGTGGGGTGATTAACTAAAAATCCTGAAACACGTATTTAATTGTTTATTACAAAGAGTCCCTATATCAATTTTGAGACCTCTAGCATCAATATTTGCGGTAATTTCATACAAACTGCCATCCCCTATTTTAAGGGGTTGGGGGGTTAAATTTCCAACTTTTGGAATTTTTTTGTTGGTTGTGTGCTAATACTAGCTTATATATCAAATTTCAGAAATTAAGTTTTTATTATACCTATATACTTATGGGAAACCCCATACGAACTTCCAACCCCCTAATTTTATGGATGTGGGGTGATTAACTAAAAATCCTGAAACACGTATTTAATTGTTTATTACAAAGAGTTCCTATATCAATTTTGAGACCTCTAGCATCAATATTTGCGGTAATTTCATACAAACTTCCATCCCCTATTTTAAGGGGTTGGAGGGTTAAATATCCAACTTTTGGAATTTTTTTTGTTGGTTGTGTGCTAATACTAGCTTATATATCAAATTTCAGAAATTAAGTTTTTATTATACCTATATACTTATGGGAAAACCCATACGAACTTCCAACCCCCTAATTTTATGGATGTGGGGTGATTAACTAAAAATCCTGAAACACGTATTTCATTGTTTATTACAAAGAGTCCCTATATCAATTTTGAGACCTCTAGCATCAATATTTGCGGTAATTTCATACAAACTTCCATCCCCTATTTTAAGGGGTTGGGGGGTTAAATTTCCAACTTTTGGAATTTTTTTTGTTGGTTGTGTGCTAATACTAGCTTATATTTCAAATTTCAGAAATTAAGTTTTTATTATACCTATATACTTATGGGAAACCCCATACGAACTTCCAACCCCCTAATTTTATGGATGTGGGGTGATTAACTAAAAATCCTCAAAGACGTATTTAATTGTTTATTACAAAGAGTTCCTATATCAATTTTGAGACCTCTAGCATCAATATTTGCGGTAATTTCATACAAACTTCCATCCCCTATTTTAAGGGGTTGGGGGGTTAAATTTCCAACTTTTGGAATTTTTTTGTTGGTTGTGTGCTAATACTAGCTTATATACCAAATTTCAGCTTTCTAGGTCTTCAGGAAGTACCTAGGAATTTTGATGATCATCAGTGAGTCAGTCAGTCAGTCAGTCAGTGACGAAATTTGGGTTTTTTAGACGTCAATAAAATCTAAAGTATAAGACCTATAAAATTGAAACTTTATAGGTTTAATAAGTTCACTGGCGACATCATTTTCCGAGAATTTTGATTATCTGAAATAATTCAGACCCAAGTTATAAGGGTTTAAAAATACGGCGAAACACTTCGAGAAAAGATAGGTAGTGCCCTCGCGCTTCGCTTGGCTCGTCTTGGCGGGGACACTACCGTGTCCCCAGAAAACGCTATAGGTTCCTAAAGTGGACATCCAAAGACAACTGATGGACATGACCGATGTAATTTACCTCAGTCAAATTATAGTCGTCATGGATGGATTTTTAGTAGGAGGTTTATGGATTTTTATTAAAGGAGAGCACATTTTTTCCGCAGACGGCGGCAAAATCAGCGCGATTGGTGGTAGCGGGCGCCGTGTCTGGTCTCTTCGGAGTCGCAGCCGACTTGCCTCAGCCTGACGCAGCTTGGAAACGAGACAGACAAGAACATACTGACAGTGATCCTGTATTGGGTAGGTGAAACATTGATGACGATTTTTACCTAACTTCTCCGCGTTCCTTCATGCCTCATAACTGATTGATACCTAGGGTTTTGAACAGCCGCGTAAGGCAATATTGCATTTTGCGCATCGAAAAGCTGCGTAAACTGTATACAAATGAGACACATCACAATTCACACAATAACCACGGTAGGTATATTACCACAGACATAATATACTTATTCTAGTTCTATACGAGTATGTCTGTGGGCATTACTAATTTTTAGATACTATTGTTTTATTGTACCTAATGTTAGTACCTATGTATCTTTGTTTTGTAATATTTAGGTGCAATAAAGTGTTTCTTCTTCTTCATTCTTTGATCCAAAGGATAACTCCTCAATTTACCGTCTTGTCTTCTTTGAGGCTTTGTATTTTATACCAATAACGAATTATTTACAGACTCGGTAATACTGGGGCGGGCGGCGAGGGCTCGTAGAGCACGTTCGGCGTCCCGTCGAGCGCCCCCACCACCGCCGCATCTGTACGTGCCAGCTAGGTAAGCTGTATTTCGTAAACATAGTCGTTTATCACCGAAATAGGCACCTATACTATTGTTACAGTCGCTGCCCGTGTGGCATTCAAATGGAGAAACGGACCGCCTTTTCCGATCTTTGTCACACATTAGCATTTTCGCACACGGCTCATAAACGTAAGCGTATCGTTATGGCGATACGTAAAACAATATGACAATTACCTACGCCTCCTACGACTCGTTGCAGCACCGCTTCGTCTGCGGACATCTAATGTAAGTGTTCGTGCTCGTGCTGCAGTCGTCGTACGTGAGGATTACGAAAGTCGATACGCTTACCTACGCTTACGAGCCGTGTGCTAAGGGCCGCACACAGCAGATTTGCCGGACGGGCCGCACACAGCAGACTTGCCGGGCAATTGGCAACATATTATATGTGTCCTCTTTTGAAATTGTTTGTTAGTGGGCCTAGTGATGTGCCGGATCGTCAAAAATGTATATCCGCGGATACGGATCCTGACCTTATTTTTCCCGCGGATACGGATCTCCGGAATATCACTGTTGCTACTATCACCATCTTGGGTACGCGGCTCTGCACCTGTCCGTCCTGGTAGCACGGTGACTGTCTCCGATCTATTGTGCTTGTACCGATTCAGCCGTCTCCTGCAATGTTTTCCAGACAACTTCCCCTGCGCTCCTTGTATGAAGCGCCTTAACGCGACTTTTTTAATTTCGTCAGTGCATGGTCGGAGGTCTGCCAACACTGCGCTTTCCCGTGCGGGGTCGCCATTCCAGCACTTTGGGTCTCCAACGTCCATCGATTCTTCAAGCTAAGGGATGATTGAACAGCCAATTGTGCACACCGCTGTCTAAATCTTCCCACCAATAACCTGAGATACGAGAATATGCTTTCCTAACAGTCTAGTAGGCTCCTTATGTGTGCGATGATAATAATGACAGGTATATTATAATAGCGTTTATATTCCTCAGGTCCATGTACTTCGTAGCGTCGGAAAGCAGCGCTGTAGAGAGCGACGTGCCGTTGGAGGAGCAGCCCAGCTCGGGCGCCAACTCCGCGCTCAGAGACGAGCGCATCAGAGCGGCTCGCCCCTTGTGCATACAACACGCCACTACAGGACACGCGCAAGGCGAACATTCTCTATTTATAGTGGGTTAGTAATATCAATGTTACCTGAGGGTATCATGCGACCTCATAGACCATAATATCAATGTTACCTAAGGGTATCATAACCTCATAGACCATCGATTCTATCGTCCAGGCGTCATGACGCCACACGTCACAATTCACTAATACGATATATCGGTAGCGTCTGCGTCATGCCGATTGGACGATAAAATGGACACTCTTTGGCTACTTTAACTTCAGCTTACCTTCAACCGTTAGTTCAAACGTTTTCCCCAAGAGTTTAAAAATATCATACATTATTTCATTTTCAAGGCTATAATGCTACCAGCTGTGTTCAACTTTTTAATTCCAGTGGTTAAACGTTAAACTCTTCAAAGAGTTTGGATGCAGTTGAACCAGTGAGAATGAACGGTAAAATCCCGCGTATTCCTGTTTCATATATCCCCACCCTACCAGACTTCGGTTCATCTCCATCTTTCTTCATCTAACATAAGCGTCTCTAAAAAGATAAAAAGCATAAGGTCTCCTAATAAAGAGGGAATGGTTCTAGCATTTACAATACTGGATGTACAAGTTAAGCAAAAATGCAGACTAAATAAAAATAACGATTTCCCACGTTAAAAAAATCATTGCAGGTGTAGGAAACGGCGCGGAAGTAGAAGGTGCTGCACCAATTCAGAGACCAAAAGCAGATGTAAAGAAACATAGACCAAAAACAGCCAGGCCACGAAGGACCAACAGGTAATGGGGGTATCTTGAAAACTTACGGAAACTCATATTATTACGAGTATGAGGGGGGTAATTACATAAAATGAGAACGGGAATTATTGGGTTGGGACTTGGGAACTTCCTTGAATATCTGCGGACTGAGACTGTCTTTTCCAAAACAATATATTGGATTTTGTAAGGAACGTATCAAGCAAACCATAGACATCACAATCTCGTTTTCAATTTTTTTTCCAAATGACCCATTTCCTGTAGTAAAAACAGTTTAAAAATATACTACGGCGGTAGCCAATTGTTTTGAATAACTGATTTTACTGATAAATAATATATTGTACTCAGAATTTTTGCTGCGAGCTGGCCAAGTAGTAGTAGGTAAATACGTACCTACCAGCTTACGACTAAAACTTATCGCTTTAGCACATTTACCATGGAATTTATTAATTTCGCCAACTTGCGATTGCGTCCTCCTACCTCTGAAGATTGCCTAAATATTTCATTGAAATCGCAATCTATTTATAATGTTACTAAGGTAAGTGAGGGGTAATTCGGTATGTCTGGTTATTTCGGTAGTTTTTGCTTCTGGCGTAAAAATAAGCAATAAAGACATCTTATCCTATACCTTTAAACGAGCAATTCATTGTATATTTCTATATAATCCGAATCTCGGAAACGGCTCAAACGATTTTCATGAAATTAAGTATACAGGGGGTTTAGGGAGCGATAAATCGATCTAGCTGGGATTCATTTTTAGATAATGTCGAATTAAAAAGAAATATGATCCCTGCTGCCATCTGTAGGTGGGTAGACATACTATCGAGCAAAGCTCGATCACCCAGATATTTAATAAATTAAACGTAAATTCTAAATCTTCATCATATTACCCGTTAGAAAAATGAGTATGAGAATTTTGGTGAAAAAGCTCAGACCAATACGACTCTTTAAAACCTAAGTTGGCCGCAAACCGCTGTAGTACGCCTGCGCGCTAGTATTTACCGTTAGCTTAAACATCAAACTTTATAAGCTTACAGAAAGACAAAGGTAAGTCTATTTGAATAAAAATTTTTATAGTGTTAATTTGTGTTTCTTGACAATTAATATAATATAGGACAGAGATAAATCCAAGTACTAAATTCTCTTAAAATTGCAATTAATCGACTCACGAAATAGCCGACATCATATTATTCTTAGGTTGCGTATTTCGTATCACTACCGAATTAAGAATTTACGAGTTTCTTTTTTAAAGCTCGTGTATTAATTTATCAATTAAGGTATTTTACATATGAAATCAAAATCATAATTTGAAAGTAATTGACTTTCTTATGAGCTAAATTCGGTATATGATTTGTTCAATAAAATTCTTATAATTCGAGTTTGAACTAGACCTAAATTTGATTTTTTAAGGTGAACTCGCATACGTACTAGCAGCATGGTTTTATTTATAGTTCGTTTTGCTTCATTTATTTTCATTTAATATCTTTATATTCAGAATATTTAATAGTAACTTTTAATAGTTTTTGAATGATTTACAAACTTAAGTACAGGGCTTTTCCAAAATAAGTATCACGAAATAAGATGCTTTTCTTTTAGCACTCAATTTGAATTTCGTGATAAGTAAACCTTCAAAGAAACTTAAACTTAAGTATTAATGTATGCATAATGGTATATCAATTTCTGAGTTTTATTGATGAAATATGTCTTAGGTTAATAAACATCAAGTTCTAGATTTCAAGTTTCATTACAAACCTCAAAAATTCTTTGTGACAAAAAGAAAGTAACTGTTCCCATCAGATAGCTGCAGGCATTACTTTGTGAAGGTTTGTGATTAGTAGGAAAAAATTAAAGTTATTTTGTTATGTTTCAGGCACATGGAATACATAAGACCTACCGTACAAAAAATCTTCTGTGAATTAATTAAATCGAGCTTACAAGACTTCAGACTTGCTTAAATTACTTAACTACTATTAAAGTTGGATAAATTTTTCAAAATTTGTAGTTTATTTTATAATAAAAGAAGTTATTTTAAACTAAAACTAACACTAAATTATATATTATAATCAGAAATTTGAAGTTGAAATAAAATCTTTTGTACCGCAAAACCATGTTAAATGGAAAGTTTTGATTTAACATGGACTCCAATATTTTTTCAAGAAATTGGTATTCGAATTTTGGAGATTCCAATATATGCTGTAAATGCTATTGAAATACTCAAATATATTATCTTACAGTTAGGTATTAACAATGAAGAGTTGTTTTACTAGTGATCTGGGGACACGGTAGTGTCCCCGCCAAGACGAGCCAAGCGAAGCGCGAGGGCACTACCTATCTTTTCTCGAAGTGTTTCGCCGTATTTTTAAACCCTTATAACTTAGGCCTGAATTATTTCAGATAATCAAAATTCTCGGAAAATGATGTCGCCAGTGAACTTATTAAACCTATAAAGTTTCAATTTTATAGGTCTTATACTTTAGATTTTATTGACGTCTAAAAAACCCAAATTTCGTCACTGACTGACTGACTGACTGACTGACTCACTGATGATCATCAAAATTCCTAGGTACTTCCTGAAGACCTAGAAAGCTGAAATTTGGTATATAAGCTAGTATTAGCACACAACCAACAAAAAAATTCCAAAAGTTGGAAATTTAACCCCCCAACCCCTTAAAATAGGGGATGGAAGTTTGTATGAAATTATCGCAAATATTGATGCTAGAGGTCTCAAAATTGATATAGGGACTCTTTGTAATAAACAATTAAATACGTGTTTCAGGATTTTTAGTTAATCACCCCACATCCATAAAATTAGGGGGTTGGAAGTTCGTATGGGGTTTCCCATAAGTATATAGGTATAATAAAAACTTAATTTCTGAAATTTGGTATATAAGCTAGTATTAGCACACAACCAACAAAAAAATTCCAAAAGTTGGAAATTTAACCCCCCAACCCCTTAAAATAGGGGATGGAAGTTTGTATGAAATTACCGCAAATATTGATGCTAGAGGTCTCAAAATTGATATAGGGACTCTTTGTAATAAACAATTAAATACGTGTTTCAGGATTTTTAGTTAATCACCCCACATCCATAAAATTAGGGGGTTGGAAGTTCGTATGGGGTTTCCCATAAGTATATAGGTATAATAAAAACTTAATTTCTGAAATTTGGTATATAAGCTAGTATTAGCACACAACCAACAAAAAAATTCCAAAAGTTGGAAATTTAACCCCCCAACCCCTTAAAATAGGGGATGGAAGTTTGTATGAAATTACCGCAAATATTGATGCTAGAGGTCTCAAAATTGATATAGGGACTCTTTGTAATAAACAATTAAATACGTGTTTCAGGATTTTTAGTTAATCACCCCACATCCATAAAATTAGGGGGTTGGAAGTTCGTATGGGGTTTCCCATAAGTATATAGGTATAATAAAAACTTAATTTCTGAAATTTGGTATATAAGCTAGTATTAGCACACAACCAACAAAAAAATTCCAAATGTTGAAAATTTAACCCCCCAACCCCTTAAAATAGGGGATGGAAGTTTGTATGAAATTACCGCAAATATTGATGCTAGAGGTCTCAAAATTGATATAGGGACTCTTTGTAATAAACTACAAATAAGGAAAAAAATAAACTAGGTGAACCAAGGAGGGTTCCCTCATTTAAATGATAGAGGGGGGGGATACTTGATTCAGACAAATATCCACCTTGCAATGATATTCAAGAAATACACCAAAGAAAAGGAAATTAACCAAATAAAAAATATAGTCGTAAACAACTTACAAAAAGAAGTGAAATCCCAGCAAAAACATTTTCATGTAAAATGTTGCCAAGACGAGAACATGTGGCTCACACTATCAAAAAGTTATCAGATCTCATGTAGAGCAAGACTTCTAACTCTACACGCCCTAACTCTATAAATCCTAACTTTATAAACTCTACACTTTAGTCAAAATATATTATGTCTTGGCTGTTTCGTTACTGTCACATGGGTGTAAAGTAAAAATATTATTTACTGACTTTGTACTTTTCTGATATACAATACCTAGTTTCTGTAGTAACGATTATTTATTAGATAGGTATTGAGTCTCCTCAGAAACTGCACTTAGGTTTTACTAACTGCATTAGTTTCAAATACTTCATCACACTTTGCAAAAGTGTGTTCCTTTGCTTTAGAGGATATTTTTAATAAATGGAAGTTTTTTCCCATAACAATGGTGAAACCATTTAATTTTAATGTGAAATTTCTTGAATTTTGCATGGTCCATTATGCCACTTGCAAAACTCTATTAGAAAAGTACTGAACAGTGAATAAATGCTTCACTTTACGCCCATGTGACGGTACCGAAACAGCCAAGACATAATATATTTTGACTAAAGTGTAGAGTTTATAAAGTTAGGATTTATAGAGTTAGGGCGTGTAGAGTTAGAAGTCTTGCTCTACATGAGATCTGATAACTTTTTGATAGTGTGAGCCACATGTTCTCGTCTTGGCAACATTTTACATGAAAATGTTTTTGCTGGGATTACTATTACTTTTTAGGTCATTTTTTACTATTTTTTTATCTAGAAATCTACTGAACCGATTTTGATATTTTTTTTCACTAATGGAGAGCTACCGCTATTTTGGATGGATATAGGCTACTTTTGATCTCGGAAAAATCTACTGTTCCTAGGGTATGCAAGCGATATCGTGGAAAACAGTTATGATTAGGGGATAGTTTGAAATTAAAGCTGAATTTGAGCTTAATGTAACATGTTTTAACCTTAAATATTGAATATTCTTATTGCTATATTAATGTATTAAACTCCTGTTATGTTTTTATTTAAAATGTTTTAATATAATGTCAAGAATTAGTGTACAAAATTTTATCCCGAAATAAGAACCCTGAATTCACGAATTAAAAAGTCGAGTCAAATTTTATCACGAAATAAGAAGTAAAAAAGAGGTCTACAAATAAATTAATTAAAAAGAAAATACTAACTTAAATCACTTAATTCATGCACGTATTAGCTGGCAAAAGACCAATGTTCTTTTAAAAAAACTTTCGAACAGAAATCAGGTTTAGTTTTTTTTATATTAATTTTTGAAGTCGTCATAGCCTTAGACTCCCGAATTACACCTCACTTACCTTAATAGACAGGGCGGACGGCGCGAAAAAATGTCACTAGTTTATCGGTGTCAAAAAAGCTTAGGTATTTTGTCACCACGGTATAGTTCGCTCAGCAGCCACCTATAGAATTTTGACAGATGGCGCTACTGTTTGCTTCTATGAAAAAGTTATACGTAAATTGTTCGGATGCCCATCCCATATTATCCTGAGTTTCTTATCGGTGATGCTATTATTATAACAATCAGCCCTCAGGTACGTTCCTATTACCTACCATGTATTTGCTCTTATTTTCGGTTTTTAGGATATCTCCAGCGCAGGAGCCAGGCAGTCCTCTGGAACCCTGGGCGACGGCTCCATTGTCGAGGCTGTCACGCCTGATACGCTCGTCCAGCAGCTCGGCGTCACACAGCTCCCGCACATCGCCGGAAAATTCTCCTCGACGATACTGATGTTTCCCAAAAATATGCACTCTCTAAATTTAGCGCGTCTAAAAATATAGTACTTATTCCTCTCACAGCGGTACCTGTGGAACCTCTATTTCACAGATACTGTTGTGAAAGTCATAGTAGGTACTATTTTTGACGCGTCAGACTTTAAAACAGAAAAAGTATCACAGCATACTTACTTACAGTAAGTACCTAATTAACCTATCTATCGCATATTGGTGGATTTTTAGAGAGGGATTTCCGAATTCGCAGGTTCAGTTGTCTGATTGTGGTACAAAATATGATGTTGTAAAAGATAAGTTTAAAATGTTGACTAATCCCTAAGACTATGCAATTTTCGTGAAAATATAAGCAATAAATAAAACAACTTATTCTTCGAAGTTTTTTATTGGTTAATTCTGTTGGCATTACCCGAAAAATTCATTAAGAAAAGTATGAACTCGTATGTTATGGAATCTTGGGCGATAGGCAGGTTATAAAAAAATGCAATAAAAACATATTAAAGATAACTAAAAATTCTGATGATAAATACACTAAATATATAAAACTAACTAGGTTTTTATAACCAACCACAATTAAAATAATATATAAAAGTAAAATTGGCAAATACAATAACTATCCAAGTAATAAAATCTATGTATCAATACCAACTTGGTAGGCAATCAATTGATGCATTTTAGTTAGGTTATATTCACCTAACAAAATATTATGAATATTGTGTAGAAAAGTAATTATCCTAAATAAAATAAAGACATACCATCGTAAGCTGTTAAAAATACCATGGCACTTGGTTAAAATTTCGGGTTTTAAGAGGCACCACTAATTAAATATATTCACGAAATCAGATCAGATTTGATTCTAAAAAGACCATTTATATTTTTTGTCAAATTCGCAAAACCGCCCATAAATGTTATAATCAAGAGAACATGCGTTAGAGGAATTCAAAAGCCGAGAATTGTGACAGGGAATTAGAAAAGCCAATGGACAATAATTTAGAGCCATATATATATAGCTTGTAGATCCTTTATCGACGATAGATACAAAAACATAATAATTTGAATTGTAATGGAATCTTCGTAAATATTATTTACTTCAAAAACAAAGTCAGAACTTTTAGCTTGTAAGCCCTCTAACGTTTGATAAGTAAGTTGAACCATTAACCATAGTAAACACAAAAATGTAAGAATTTAAATAGTAATAAAATCGCCATAAAATGTTATAGGTACTTCAAAAACAAATGCGCAAAGAATAACTTTTAGCTCGTAGGTCCGCTAACGTTTGATGAGTAGAAATAGTCCATTGAAAAGTTACAATTTAAGCACCGAATATTGCATTCGTTAGAGGACGCAATTTTATTTTTGGGACATGTTGGGGTTCAATAGAGCTTAACCTCAAATTTGTGGGGTCGCTCCCTTTGTCCCCCAGCCGCCATCTTGGAAAAAGGGATGAAAACGCTTTTTTCGCGATATCTCGGAAACTATGCGTCTTACAAAAAAATTGAAAGGACATTATATGTAGCAAATCGTTTCGAGATGAGACATTCGGATCGAGACATTGCGAAAAAAGCGTTTTCACCCCTTTTTCCAAGATGGCGGCCGGGGGACAAGGGTGGCGACACCACAAATTTGAGGTTAAGCTTCTATTGACCCCCAAACATGTCCCAAAAATAAAATTGCGTCCTCTAACAAATGCAAAGCTCATGTAACATTTCAATTGACTAAAAGTAGACACGACAATACACGAATTTAAATGGTAATAAAATCTTCATAAAATATTATACTTCAAAAGCAAATGCACAGAGAAAAACTCTTAGCTCATAAGTCCGCTTACGTTTGATAAGTAGAAAGTAAACACGAAAATACACTATATAGTAATAAAATTTCCATAAAATATTATACTTCAAAAACAAAGGCACAAAGAATAATTTTTAGCTCGGCAGTCTGGTATGACAGTAGGAAGTATACACGAAAATACACGAATTTTTAATAGTAATAAATGTTTCATAAAATATTATACTTCAAAAACAAGTAATAAACTTTTAGCTTGCAAGTCTTTTACCGTTTTCTAATTAGTAATGAGACACATACACGATTTTTCACATGAAGTATCTTTATTTTCCTATGTATTGTTCAAAATGCCCATGTAAGTTGTAATCATATCAAAACATTCGGTCTATTTTCTAGAGATCATTAAAAGTAAGAAACCCTAGAAATTCTAATTGCTTCTTCAATAATACGTTCCCATTAAACTTGGGTTTTAAGATTGGGCAGTTTGGTGAAATTTTTTTATCAGGCAGGTTTATGCTCAGTTAACAATCCTCTTGTGGAAGCAAGTTCTTATCTACTATACTTTACTGATTAGTTCACAAAATTATTTTCGCTACTTATTAAACTTACCACAATTTTTCGCCGTTCGTGTCTCAACTCTCAATTGTCTCTCGAGCGATGCGTTGATCTCACCTAGCGCCAATGTCCGAGTTTGGTCTCAAACTCCGTTTAGCGAAATGCGTTTATAATATAGGGGCCTTCAGTAACCTTCAACAGACCGACAATAATAGAGACAGTGAAATTATCACAAGATGAAAATATGCAAAATATGAGAAAAATCAGAAAATAGTGGGCAAACAAGTAACAACACATTTTTGTCAAAATAAAACCGTGAATTGCACACGCTTAATATAAAAGTATTGTCATATTCATAACACACAATAATATTGTAGTTGAAAAGCATTTAAAGAAAGACATCGTTGTCGTGAGTTATTGTTGAGAATGGCTGTGGATACAAACACCCAAATGTTCATAGAACAACATCGACTATAAAATAATAATTGGTGGAGAAATAGAAATACCAATAGTAAAAGGAGCACAGGGTTTTCCAATAAAATGACTTATTTATTTAACGTTCAGATTCAGATGAATTGTGATAGGTTCTTAATGGATCTAGGTTTTTAATGGAATCTTGGCTAAGATTAGCAATAGTTCAATCCACGAAGGCGCCTCATTCCTAACTCTTTAGTAAGTAAATAAGTCCTTCCTAACTCTTTGCATAAAACACATAAGCTATTGTGAAGGAGTGAGGCACGTCTTCGTGGAGTGAACTATCTGTAGCAAATGATGTAGAATTTTTTTTTTTTGATTTCTTTATTTTCCTTTTAAGAAAATTATTTTACTTATTATCACTGTGTTCCAAATAGACATAATCAAGTAGACTTATTAGAATGTTAGCAACATTAGAATATTACAGGGAGGTCTTATAAGGAAATGCCAATTTCTTCCACTTAATTTTTAAATCACATTTAATTACTGACTTAAACAAATAAGACACTCTTTATGAAAAACCCCATAACACATTAACACATCGTATTATAAGACACTAAATCATCCGGACACAAATCAGATAAAAATGTTGTTATAATAATAATAATAGTATTAAATGATGTAGGCCCAAAATAGAGCTAGAAATACACAAAAAAATAAATAAAAGGATATAATTGCATAGATTCAAGAGAAATTTCGGTCATATAGCATCTATACTCGTTTATCATAGGGACACTTACCGCAAGGGTCTGTGGAGAGAAGTAAATGATTATAAATAAAATAAACACGTCATTCAACATACACTTTATATCTTAATAATAATACATTAGTGGGGACTCCCCGGCATGAACGCTGGTTGTATATCGATGGATCCGCTCTATTGGTTAAACAATTTTCAGGGAATGTATTTCACATTGCCTTCGTGTTCGAAACTCATTACCTCTAAATAATTATTACCAAAGCTAGATTATTAATATTAAATATATATATAATTCTAAGTTACGTTACTATTATGTTCGTCGAGTGTTAGTTAAATCATGAGCTGTCGAAAGGTCGCGACGACTTTCTAACCTGTGACATGACACCTAACTTACATCTAGACAATTCACAATATAGTGATGTCGAACGTGGAGTTTGTTGCTTTATATACGTTTAGGCACGATTTATGCTAGACCTTGCAGCGGTAAAACGATCGAGCCTCGGTCGTGTTATAGGTTATCGACGGTCTAGCATAAAGCAGTATCTACATTCAACGATGGACGAGATTTTAAAAATGGGATTTCTGAAATGAAAACCATGTTTTCATGCAGTATAAAAGTAAATTACGGAGGACAAGGTATATTATTATAGACATTCGTCGATTGCAGTTAAGTAAACGATATATATTGCAATGATTTTATTTTAATGTTATATATGATTAATTATTATTAATAAGTTTCTAACACTATGTAATTTACGTCACAGTCCATACAAATCTAATAATAGTAATTGGAGAAAAGTTTATCTCTCATACATTTAAATTTTAGTTCCAAAATCTTTCGTAATAAATTCCTAGCCTAAGGATTTAAGATTTTAACAGTGTAATTTAAAGTTACTATTTAGCTAAAACATCATTATGACAGTTCTTTGAGTATATAAATTGTTTTTTAACGATACTAAGCTTTTAAAGTGCGATTTACGATTTATAGAAAAAATACTAATTGACCCAAGAACTCGTGGATTTGAGAGCTCAATAGAACTGTGTTCAAATGTTTGATAAATATTAAATTTGTGTGGTACTGTGAACACTCCTTGTTGGGGGACACACTCTCCACATTCGAAAATAGAGTTGAGACTATACAAGTAAATGTACCCAATGGAGCAAAACCGTGGAAGTGTAATAAGCTATTCACTCGATACAGTGCATTTACCTCGCATCCTCGCAGCGGTCGAAGTATCTCTGTCCCTTTCGTTACGCTTTCGTGTTTCGCTTTCTGTCTCACTCTATAACTCCGTCGGGTCTCTCTGTTACATCGTTTTAGGCAGTGTGGCATTCTAAAGTTTAAACCTGGACAAACTGGCACGACATGGTCAATATCGGGGCACAGGAGTATACAGTAATGCAGTTTACATCAAAACGGACCGAGTGAAATAACACAGTGCGATAAAAAATTAACGAGAATGCACCACACATTGCCGTGATATATTATGTAGATATTAATGGGAAGCGGTTAAGACATAATTGAAATAATCTCTACAACTTTGACAATATTTTCCGTGTACCCCCACAAGAAATAAAACGTTAAATAGTCATAAAATAAAATAACAAACATGTCGGGACCGTGTCAGAATATGGACTATAATTATACAAAAAGATATATCTAAAATGTACTATTGTTTGACAATTTATGCCTGTACAAACAAAATTAACAAAAAAGAGTATAAGGTCCTGAAACATGCTAGGCCCGAAATCAAAGCGCATCGAAACTTCAACATGTTCATGGTGTATTGACACTCATATTAATAAATCAAGCATCTTGACTGCTTGCTGAAATAATGCTGAAATGCACACAATTAATGGTCATAAATCATAATACATGGTCGTTTACTACGGGGCCTCATAAGAAGGCTCAGAGTCACAAAGCGATCAAATCAGAAATGGGATATCCGTAGACGTACCAAATTCACCGACATAGCTTAACGTATCGCGTTTAGCTGAAGTGGCAATGGGTGGGGCGGGTCGCGGGGCACATAGCTCGTAGATCGACGGACGTTGGGGACCCAAAGTGCTGGAATTGTTGGCAGACCTCCGACCAGATGGATTTACGACATTAAAAGTCTCAGTTCGACTGTATTTTTTTTGTTCATTACCTAAGAACTGGCGGCTGGAGGAACCGCTCTATTTCTTTTTTATTTGAATGCTGGTTTTCCCGTGTTGTCCCATTTTAATGTGGTCAAAGTCTGACAATGGCATCTATTAGAAAACTATATTTAAATATGTGCGCGACAAATGAACGAATAACTCAATATTACGCCAAGCGATTTCGATGGTTCTTTTTTGTTGGAAACAGTTTTTTTTTTTTAATATTTTAACACCTATTTTTACTATATCGTGAAATGTGAGCTGCAATGCGCTCTAACTCTACTTTAGCATGCCTTGGCCGTAAAATGTAAAACCTGAGCGTAACGCTCAATAGTCAAATTTAGAATAGAACGTGTGCAGTTTTATTTATTGTGGGTGTATTTATCGAAAGTTCGCTTATACAATAGTTTATAATCTACAATGGAGAGGTATCTTCTCGGTTCCATATCGGGATGTATCCTTTCCGGCCGGCTCTGTAATCACACAAACAAAGGCGAATGGCAACATCACGGATACAATAGACTCGCGGTAGTATGTGAGCGTCGAGCGGCGCCCCGGCTCAGCGAGCGGCAGCCTACTACATCTGCAACACTACACACACATGGACCAACAGATACTAATATTTTCATATATCAACTCTTTCAAAACGCGAATACACAATAATTTTATAATATTTTCATGTCAATTTTCAATTACGTAATTTATATAATACGGTATGTTATATTGAATTTTTAATTATATTGCGTGCAAACTGAAAAAAATCTTATTTATTAGCATGCATAATACAATAAAAATCAAAATTCCTTTACGGCAATGCTTATCAATGAAATAATGTATGACTAAATAAAATGCAGATGAGATTTGCTAAAAAAACAAAGAAATACTACAAAAAGGCAAGCGCCATAGCATCGCAAAAAATAATATATTTGATGTACCACAATGATATTAGCGATTCATAAAATTAAATTGCAATCCTTTACCAATAACCTAAAAATAGTTGATACTAAATATAGACAATGTTAGTGACAATAAATAAATAACACGAAAAATTAATAATTAAGTGAATTCTTTGCAATGTATTCACATCAAGTTGTATTATTTTATTCCTTAATAATTTTATTTAAAAACTAGCTGTTGCCCGCGGCTCCGCCCGCGTGCAGTTCGTTTTTTTTACAAAAATGTTTCCCGTGGAATTTCTTAATTTTTCCCAAGATAAATGGGTCCCTGGGTTCGATGGACCCGTAAAGGAGTCTTGTTCCAATCTCTCCTGTCAACGTGCTATCTTCTTTCACACAATTTACCTATATCTTCTTTGGTCTTCCTCTACTTATACACTCTGTCGAAATCGCTTATGTCACTCAATTCGCATCGAGTAAGACAGAGTGGGGCGTGTCATCGTGGATTGTAATATCTATACTAACCAAACTTATCTCATTCTGAGATGATACCAACGCCCAGATATTGTAATTAAGCATTCTGATGCGCTGCTGTGTACGTAGCAACCCGTTCCTGCTACGTACGGGTTATCTTGTATAGTTATACCTAGTTGCACGATCAAAAGGACGATTTAAACTGTCGATATTTCGACCCCGTTTTGATTGTGCTACGTATAAGTAGCTATAGGTTTTTTTTAAACATCCCACGGGTGCTCTCAAATTTTTCAGGATGAAAAGTATCTTAAATGTTGACCGGGCATATATATAAAGTAGGATCATAAAATTTCATTTAAATCCTTTACTTGAAAGACGCCTGCTAACTGTTTTTGTAATGTTTTCTTTCCCGCGGGAACTCGATTTTGGATTAATAAGTTTTACTTTATAAATATTTTGTTAAAGAGGCAACATAAGGTATCAGCATAACAAATTTTACTAAATTAAGTTCATTAGTTGTTGTTTACAATAAAGGACATGGCCAATTTTTTCATGGGCGTTCGTAATTCAGTGTACACCAATGATTTCTGGTGTTATAAATTCGTGATTATAGGCACATTAAATTGGTATAAATAAGAAACTCACAGAACTTGTCATAACAACAGGATAGACAAAAACGTGTACAGTCCGACAAGGCTCTCTTGGCACTTGAATGACATTGAGAGGAGGGCGCTGTTATAGAACAAAAGTATCTATAAAATAAAATCTCCTCAATTTTACTCGAATTTTAGTTTAAAATAGTTAATAGTATGCAAAAATAACACAAAATACAAAAGCTATACACCGACAGAGACCTGAGCAAACTATCAAACAGTATCACAAGATAGTTAGTACCGATTTTGGCCACGCGCCAAGATAGCCTTGTCGCACTGTAAGAGTATATATTATGATTAAAAAACCGAAGGCGCTTTAAAATAGCGAACAGTTGCGAATTATTACGGTAAACTGACATGGTTTTAGTAATAAATAGGCATTTAAACAAGGTAACTGCCTTGTTCGTCTAGTGGTTAGCATATTCGACTGCAGATCACGCGTTCCGGAGTTCGATTTCCAGTCTTGTTTGATAGTATGCATAAAGCGAGGATATGAGATGCCTTTGCAACCTCTGTATGGCTATTCCGCACTCCGCAGTATATGCACCTCATAATGATCTCCACAAAACAAATCCGAAACGCAATGCAAATCAGAGTCCACTATTAATAGCAACGTAATCGAGTGGTAGAAGGTATCAGTCCGTAGAGGTAAGCAGGGGTCAAAAATATTAGAAGATCACAGTAGGTACAATCAAAGATTTATATCGTTGGGTACAATGAACGCAAGCGCAACGAAGAAACGGCAATGCAATCATAGACTACTAAAATGCAATCAAACATTGACGTTAGACATAAAGTCCTTTTCATGAAAGAAGTCCCGCAGACGCGGCGCTGTAATCACATTATTAAATATTGCCCTCTCACTCGCACTCGTAATTCGTAAACAGCTGTCAATTTTAATTCATGTTTTTGCCGCGGGACTTCTTTCATGAAAAGGACTATAGACTCACTCTCGGTAGAGAGTATTGTGTTCTGTGCATAGACTATAACACATTGTCAAACACGTAAACGCATTCCGTTTTATGTATTTATTTTGCAGAATGTGGGAATGCTCGTGTAACATAGGTATTTTTTAATATATTGTTTTTTTCATTTATTGAATGCAAAAAAATAAAATGTTCCTAATAAAAACATTGGTCATCCAAATAATGTAGTATCTTCTCTCTGGTATCTGGATCTTAACTCTGTGGTAATATGCATGGTGAGGAACATCCCTCAGAAGGGCTGGAACCCAGAGCCGTAAAGCCAGTTATTAAAAAAAAAATGAGGAACATCCGTGACTTTATATAGATTTCTCTATGGTACAGAATGGCGGAAGTTGAGGAATTCATCTTGTATTCCTTATTATAATAAATTTTGAAATAAAAACTGACGAGTTCAGAGAGCTTAAAAACTACGTAATAATTCATCTTTCTATTTTTAATATTTAATGAATATTTACTATGTTGTGTACATGGAATGTACTTTTTTGGCCATGTCCTTTATTGCAGTTTTTTAACTATCCCACGGGAACTCTTTATTTTACCGGGATGAAAAGTATCCTATATGTTGACCAGGGACATAAGCTACCACCACACAAAATTTCATTGGAATCGGTCCAGCCGTTCCAAAGATTAGCCCGTACAAACAGACAGACAAACAGACAAACAGACAAACAGATAAACAGACAAACAGAGAAACAAAAAATTTGAAAAAAAATTAAATTAGTTCTATTTCACTTCTTACATCCCCTTGACTCCGTTTTTAGCATTTTTTTTATTTGTACAGAAATTCGACCTCTACAGATTTATTATATGTATTGATTAAAGTAGGTTTACTACAGTTTCTATATTTAAAATACCGAAATATTTTCCTTTACACACTCTTATTTCTACATGTGATACAAATTGCAACTAAGTTCTAATAAATATAACGTAAAAGCGTCCAATAAAGCATATCTTTAGCCAGTATCAGAACCAGTATCATGCAGTGTTCAGAATTATAAACTAGGGCTTATTTTTTATTATTTAATTATTTAATATTTAATATCTAGTAATTTAAGCATCTCGAACCTTGAGTTAATTTATCAATCTCATTTTCTTGTTTTTCAATCTCTAATAACTGAATAGATATAAAATTAATATCTCGCATAGTTTAACCAACTCAAAACTCGACTGTCAATTTACCTCTGGGATGGCCGAACGATTTAATCATGTCAGCACCTCATTTACATCAATTTTTATATCTGCAGACTTCATAATCTTGGATGTGAGAGCCATACACGTATTCGAGTAGTATTATTAAAAAATAATAATTGAAATTCGAAAATATTTTCTATCTAAACAGAGACAAGAATATGTGTATAGCTCTTTGAGTACGTACCATTTTTGGTGATTTGGCGTTGAGTCGACATTATTATCGCATTGATGTTTCGATTAAGCTGTTTTGTCTTGCATGTGTTAAAATTCCTAATAAACTGGCGGCCAGGTATTCATTTTAATACGATAATACCGACTTACGTGTTGGACGATGTCGTGCGGGTAGAGGTAGTCAAGACAGGCACTACCCCAAAAGTTTTGTAGACATCCTGTAAGCCTTTACAAAACTAACACTTACGTCTACTAAAATTGATGAGGTGTGTAGTCGGGCGATGACGTCACGCTGGGATACGGGTAGGGGTAGCCGGGGTACACGGGCAGGTAGTGCTGTCTGTACTGCAGCACTACCCCAGACCCCACTGCAGTGCTGTAGACGTGCTGTAATAAAATTCGTTACAAAAATACGACTTACGTTTACTGATGTTGATGAGGCGCGTGCTCAGGCGCGGGCGGCACGCCGGGGTACGGGTAGGGGTAGCCGGGGTACATAGGCGGGTAGTACTGCCCGTACTGCGGCACTACCCCGCCGGCGGTGGAAGACGGCGGAGTCGGGTTGGGCGGAGTCGCTTGCGGCGTCGGCTGTTGCGGCACGTTGGACGGCTGCTGCGATTGCTGCTGCTGTTGGGAGATTTGCACCGGTTGAGATTGTGTCTAGAGTCTAGACTAGATATAAAAGTAATATACTATATTAACACTGCATAAGCAGTGTTTTATCATGCTCTAACATTTGAAAAATGCTCTCAGCTGAAGTATGTGACAAAACACTGTATAACGGCTCTGATGTTATTCCAAGGATATTTGTACCTTTTTATTATATTTTTGCTATATTATTTCACACACGTTTTTACAAATTGTTTATAGTGTATCAAAACACATAGTGTAAGTGTGTGAAACACTAAAATAAACATATTAAATTAATTAATTAATTAATCAATTCATTTCTAAATGCAAGTAGTAGTGACGTTACCTTGAGTTTGATCTGCGCCTCGATCGCGTCGGCCTCCTTGACCTTGCCGATGCTGCGGTAGTACTCGGCCCACTGCGCGCTGTAGTCGGCGGCGGGCGCGGGCGACGCGGCCTGCGGGGCCGCCGGCGGCGCGCCGCCTCCGCCGCTGCCGGGGCCGCCGCCCGCTGCGACCACAACGACTACTTTACACCACCGATTACAACTATTTAATATGCAAATCTACTATATCACTTCGGGGTCACTACCTTTTTGGACGAGGATTCCTCCATACAGGATTTGAACAGACCACAGTGGACAGTTGTCCAAGCATCTTGCTTCGGGACTTGTATAAATAAATACAACGACCGTTAATCGTTTGATACGAAGTTTTCTACGCGAGCTCAATTAACCAATCAGATTTCGTTATTACGCTCGCCCCTTAGTTTCGAAGATGTCAAAATGACAAAATCAGATTGATTATTCAAACACAGCTCCGCTTTGGTGGAAACCGGGCCTAAGCTGCTTGGCTCTTCTCTTCTCTTGAAGAGCATGCCCAGTACCTTGTTGCTGCTGCTGCTTGGCCTGCTGCTCCACAGCCTCGGCCTCGCGCATGAGTCCCAGCGAGCGGTAGTAGTCGATCCACTGCTGCGAGTAGTCCGGCTGGCCGGTCGCCGGGTTTATCTGTACTTGTTGCTGGCAGAACAATTCATTGTTAATATCACCAAACATGAGCTTAACATACAGACTGAATATGAGTTACGTGGTCATGGCATACGAGTATAATTATGTGTATGCTGAGCGCTTCCCAGTCGATCTGAGAGTCCAGCGCTCGCTGGACGATAAAGTAAGCGAACTAAACGCTACTGGACGCTTACCTTCTGTTGTGAGCTGGAAGATTACCGCCCCTATGCCTACAGTACTTGCATCAGTTGTGAGAATTAGGGGGAAGTCGACTGGATAGTGTACTAGCACTTCAATAGACTTGTTCTCAATAACTATAAATTCTTGCAATTCCTACTCGATTCAAACGCAACCCGTGCCTTTAAGAGATCGTATAAAAAGTGTAAGTATACTTTATGAACTTGTAATACTTAATCATTTATATGCTATTGGTTTTTATGATGGACAAATTGCTCCAAATGTTGGACGTTACTGTAATGATACAAATGTTACTGAGCAAACGATGAATACAACTGGGTGTATCCAAGCTCGAGCTCTGTTACCTAGCTAGAGCTGTAGTACTAATTTGGAGATAAGTGTTACAAAATCAAGCTCAAGCTGAAAGGCTGAGCTAGATATGACTGTAAGTAAACTAGAGCAGAATGTTACTAAACTATAGATAAGTGTTACTGAGTAACTCCAGACAACTGTTACTAAGCTTGTGATTACTGTGAGTATGAGTGTTACTGAGCTAGAACGTTGAACATCAATACCTGCGGCTGCGGCTGCGGGTGATGCCAGTGCGGATTGTACCCCCAGGCCGGGGGACCGGGCGCGGGTGCTCCGCCGTAGTAGTCGCCGCCGCCGTTACCACCGCCGTTGCCGTTGCCACCTCCACCGCCGTTCCCGTTGTCCGGGATGAAGTTCACAGGCTACAGTGAAAAATTATGAGTTTTATAGTAATATCTAGCTGTCCGGGAAACGTCATTTTAAGGTATGAAAAATAGCTTATGACCTATCTCAGACCCACCGAACGTAGACAGAAAATTTCATGAAAATCGGTCAGTGGCACGAAAATTTTATATTAGAAACACTTGATGCGATATCTTATCTACCTGCCTGCATATAGCCTAATTTTGTCTTATTAGTATAAAAATTACGAAAATATAATAAAATAAAAGCGCCATCTGTCAAATTTCTCGCTAATACGCGATATGGCGGAAAACGTCCCTGTGAAAACGCACGTGAGGACTAATAACAAGGATAGTGATCTGTGACGTGGACCGCGGTCCATAAACAATACTGCGGTCGGTTTACTACTGACGCCATTGGTGTCAAAGCAACCATTTTTGACACCAGTAAACTAGCGACATTTTCTCACGCGGTCCGCCGGGTCCTGTGTATACGTCTACTACTGGTACGTAGTACGTACCATGCCAACTTTCTCCATGATGATCCGCTTGCAGTGCTCGACGGCGTCGGGGTGCCCGCGGATGTAGAACGTGCGGTTGTTGCGGTCGCTGTTCTGCGCGCGCCGGTCCAGCTCGCAGTGCGCGCCCGACTGCGCGTTGATCTGCTTTATCACTTCACCGCCTGCAAACAAAGCTGGTTTAGATCCTGAATGCCTACAGAGACCAGGGGCCTTACCACCACCTCTTAGAATCTTAGAATAGTAATATTTTAATACTGTTTTAACATTTTCAAACTGACATAGTATGAAAATTTCAAAACAGTATTAAACTTTAAGCCACCTGGTAAAGGGTCTGCCGACACTGCACTCCCTGGTGCGTGGCCGCCATTCCAGCACCTTGTGTCCGCAATCGTCCATCGGTACTGCGAGCTATGTGCCATCGCCACTTCAGTTTGGCGCTACGTTGAGCTATTTCGGTCACTTTGGTTTTTTTGCGGATCTCCTCATTTCTGAGATCACGCAAAGATACTCCGAGCATTGCTCTCCCTAGTGACTTTCCCTAGTAACTTTTTTATGAGGCCCGCACGCACGCACTCACGCACTCACGCACGCACCGCACGCACGCACCGCACGCACGCACGCAAGCACGCACGCACGCACGCACGCACGCACGCACGCACGCACGCACGCACGCACGCACGCACACACCCACACACACACTAACACACACGTCTCCTGAAATTGCCTGCGAGCTTGCATAATTGAAGCCAATGTTTTGGTGACTGTTACACATACCTCTGCCAATAATGAGTCCACACTTGACGTTGGTGACGGTGAAGGTGACCCGCACCTCCTGGCCCTGCTCCGGCCACTGCTGGAAGTCCCTGTCGCCGCCGCCGCCCGACCCGTTGCGCTGCTGGGAGCCGCGGCCTCGACCCGAGCGGATCGCGAGCTGTGGGGGAAAATCCACATCTACAGTGCGAGCTGGGCAGGGGACTATTTTGTCCCCCGGGGAGAGGACATTGTCCATTTTCACGTTTTTTTATCCCCCTCTAGTACGGGCACAGAGGTGGTAAAATACTCCTTTACTTAAGTCACGGGGGTTCATGTCTTGTGGAATGTCAAATAGTGATTAATTTATCCCTCTCCCCTTTGGCCATGGTAAGGCGACTTTTTTCCCCTGTCAGAGGGCAAAATCGGGGGAATACGATTTTATCCACTGCCTACGCTAGTGGGTACTGGCCGTTTCGGAAGAAACGTCGTGACATGTGTGTGCCGGCGTCGTTTGATGTCGTCATTGTTCTTAAAAGACATCAAGCGATGCCAACCGTATGTATGATGTACTTGTAACGACAAATTCTAAGCGAATAGATTATATTATGTTTGTTTTGCCTGGTGGGAGGCTTCGGCCGTGGCTAGTTACAACCCTACCAGCAAAGATGCACCGCCAAGCGATTTAGAATTCCGGTGCGATTAGGTTAGTTAGGGGTGAGTTAGGGGTGAGTTTAATTACCCCTTCCAAGTTAGAACATTAACATCTTCGGCTGCATCATCACTTACCATCAGGTGAGATCGCAGTCAAATACTAACTCGTATGGTGTAAAAAAATGTATGTATGTATGTTTGTGTAATGTTTGTGTAATGTGTGTGTGTGGGAGCGTGTTTATTATGTACATATACTCACGTTGACACTCGCGATCAAGTCTTCAATCATCTGCCTAGCTTGATCAACTTGGTGAGGCTTGCCTTGTAAATAACACCTGATAAACAAAAATATATTGTGTAGCCCATAACTGTGACAAAAGTTAGATTAGAACTATGAGGTAGATTTGACTGTGCTGAAACTTGTCTGCAAAGGGACTACAAAAATAAAACTATATATATCCACTCGGATAGCCAAGCGGCTCTCTCGGCCTTGTCTTCTGAGAAACTTAACTCAAAGCTGGTCGAAAACTGCAGGAAATCGCTGAATGCCCTGGCAGCAAGTAACAGGGTCATTCTAAGGTGGGTTCCCGGTCATACAGGGATCATCGGCAATGAGAAAGCTGATGAACTTGCAAAAACAGGCGCAAAGGGGAAGCAGATAGGCCCTGAACCTGTCTGCGGCATACCCAAAAGCCTGGCGCAATTAACCCTGATGATTGAATGTCGGTTTAATCTAGCCTCGCGCTGGCATAAACTAACAGGTATGGACCATTCAAGGGCATTAATAAAACCCTTCAATGGAAAATCAGCCTCTGAGGCCCTAGCACTCAACAGGAAAAAACTGTGCATCTTAGTAAGGGCGCTTACAGGGCACTGTGGACTCAATCGACACATGTATAACCTGAAGCTAACGGACACAGACATGTGCAGACTCTGCAATGAGGCGGCGGAAACGCCACTGCACATAATCTGTTCCTGCCCAGCTCTGATGTATAAACGTAGCATCATTCTGGGGAAACACATTCTAAACTCTAATGATGCTAAACTTCTTTCAGCCAAGAAGCTGCTGCTGTTCCTGGCGGCAAATACTATTGGCTGGGAGCTATAATTGGCGGCGTCACAATAGATCGAGGACGGTCAAAGTGACATCTACAACTACCGCCGAACTGGAAGATACAAGATACAAGATGAGGTAGATACGATAAGCAATTCATCCTTAGAACAATTGTAAACCCCTCCAAACATCATATTTTTAGACAATTTTTTTACCATCAAAATTGAATACTCTTTTATTTATAGTGGTGGTTATAGATTAATTATTGCGTCAGGTTTATTGTGCGCCACTGGCCAGGAAATGTCCTTGAGTTAATGATAGTGAAAATGACCTTAATTTATTACCTTTTATCTCCTGGCCCATCGTCCCGTTCCTGGTGGAACTGCACTCTGCAACCTGTCTCTGCTTGGATTTTCTTGATCATGTCGCCGCCTCTGCCGATCACTATGCCCACTGCTACTTTTGGAACCAGTACCTATATTAAAAAAAAAACTATAAGCGACTAAATATTACTAAGTTTTATAATCAGGCGTCTGATTGCCTTAGAAAAACGTATTCAAAACGTTAGCGTAATCGTTTGAAAAAAACATTATCATAATCGTTTGAAAATTCTGCCCCTCTATTGGCTGACGTAAATCAGGGAAACAATATCAGCGGGCAGAGTTTCTGAATGATTAATGTCACCTCAATGTCAACGTAGGTCAAAGTCACCTCAGTAGACTTGTTTTAAGTCCACTGCCCTAGTCCTGCTGGTACCCATCATCGTACTGCCTCTGTCCACCTCCTCCTCCTTGCATCTCCTTGTCTGTGAGGAGTTCATACACCAGTTGCTCTGCGTGCTCTACTATAAAGTTTTGTTGTCAAAGTTACCTCAGTGGAGTTAGTGGCGAGTCCATTGCCCTGGTCCTGCTGGTACCCATCATCGTACTGCCTCTGTCCACCTCCTCCTCCTTGCATATCCTTGTCTGCGAGAAGTTCGTACACCAGTTGCTTTGCGTGCTCCACTTTGGATGCGTCGCCCGATATACGAAGAGGTTTCTCCTAAATTGACAAATTATAATATTGCAATGACGAAAATTATGAAATTGGGTTATTGTTACATTACATAAGTGCTTTGTTTTAAAGATACCTTGCAGAAAGCTAAGTGGGGAAAATTATCATTTAAGGCCATTTTAAATTATAAGACACAAGTTGTCGATAAGAAAATATTCAATAGATAGTAAATAGCAAATCGTCTTCTCTGGTTCAATGAGCTCCTTTCGAAATTATGGACTTTTGGGAGTAAAACGACTTAGGAGGCACATACACTTAGAAAAATACATTAACAATCTTCATAACTGGGTTGTGATCACTTGTGGTCAAATAGTAGACACTCAGGCCACAATAGCCTAGGAGAGATTTTTGTATTTGTATTCTAATTTTATAAAAAAATTATTATACGTAAATTTAATAAATTATAAAATTAAAAATTTAACAATCAATTTATTGGATATGTAACTTTAAAATCACAACTCAAGTGTATATTATATAAAATTGGATTACTTAATCCAACTAGTATACTAACGTATTCAGTGTTGGGTCCATCTTGAATCACCACCATCTTGGCTCCGGATTGCTCCTGCAGTTGCTTGATGGTTTTGCCATTCTTACCGATGATCAGACCCACTTTAGGCCCTGGCAGCATTATTTCCTCCTGGATAAAAATCAAGCATTGAAGATGATAAATGAAATGTACAGTACCCGTCGACAAATATTGCACATCGATCTTTGGAAAGAGACAATCGGCTAATTTCGGCTTCGTAAACGAACAGTCCGGTATCTATGCCGGTGACGTTTTGTCAGTATGTGCGACAGAGATAACGCTCTACGAAGCCGAAATTAACCAATAGTCTCTTTACAAAGGTCAATGTGCAATATTTATTGACAAGTACTGTATAACACAGGTTTTTTTTTTATTTTAATAAACTCATTTTGATCCTATTGAATCCAGTTGGACAACCGTGGTGGGCTCGCTATGGTGAGCTTGAGAGTAAAGTTGGTTTAACATTCAGCCCCTTATTAATAAATGTGGAGTAACGATGGAGTAGTTAAACTCTGTTATGTCTTTTCTCTTCAAATGTCAACTTCCACATGATAGATAAAGACAAAACAGAGTTTAAGTACTCCATCGTAACTCCACGAGTCCACGTTTATTAATAAGGAGGTCAATGTTTAAGATGCTTGTTGATGTACTCACAGTCATGTTACCGCCACCACCACCGCCGCTTCCGCCGCCACCACCGCCTCTCATGGGAGGCATGCCGCCACCGCCGCCGCCGCCGCCGCCGCCCATCGGGTTATCCATGTGCTGAGGCGCGTTCTCGCGGCCGCGGTGGTTGACGATCTGGTTCACCAATTCCCTGGCCACAGGTTAATTACGTATAAACAAATTTTACACCGACCATGGACAATCGGCAGACGTAACTGCTGATTCAAGAAATTTTATGTGCTAAGCTGACAGAAGGGTACAGACTTCTTTACTTTTCCTTTATGATTCTGGTGCAAGACACTAACTAACAGCAGATTTGGCCTGACAATTTAGCAGAATTGTCCATGTGGTCTTAATCAATGAGTGGCACAAGGGTACACCACTTCCTTGCTCTACACAACTACAGAACCAAGTTTGCCATGTCAACTAGTGGTAAATAAAAGCTTAGTCTACAATAATATACTTGAGAATGAACATGTCTATATCATACTGTACAAATACATCGCCATTCGAAACAACAAAATATTACAGTTGTAAAGCAAGCCTTGATCAAGAAAACTGCATGTCATGGCTGTGACAATTACACTCAAGCTTATGTTTGTACTCTAGTATAATATGTTAGGCTAAAGGTCCATGATACAGGCATGTTCAGACTCTGCAATGAGGCAGACATCCTCATGACTCCAAGCAATTACAAAGTATGTGCTAACATACTGTGTAATTGCTCTACCCCTGATTCATACATGTAGCCGATTTATGGGCCGGCACATTCTCCATCCAGAGGAGGTCAATACACCCTGCAAATTACGTGCTGCTCTACCTGCTGGCAGCTGGACTCAGAGAGATCCACTAAGCGGCAAGCACAATTAATCAGAGACGGTAAAAGTGCTACTGTGAGCGGACAAGCGCTACATAGCCGCATCCTTCTCCTTCTCTCGTTCCTTGAACTTCCGTTATTGGGCGATTATTTCGGCAGTTACGCGTGGATTCGCCGATGCAGGTCCTCGCCGGATGACTCCAGAATCCGAAGACGGCGAACGGCTTGCACAGGATATCTTGCGAGTGTTGCTGAAGATCCAAACTAGGTCTCGCGTTTGACCAAGTAGATTGCATAGCCGCGTCATCAAGAAGATAATATTGTACCCTAGTAGCCTAAATGCAGAAAAAAATGAACAAGAAAGAATCATACTTAGCCCTCGCGATAGCCTCCCGAGAACCGGTGAGCGTGCAGAGCCGGTCCGGATTGCCGCCCGAGTCCGGCGCCATCTGTATCTTGCACCCCGACTCCGCCTGCAGCCGCGTGATCTGCTCCCCGCCGCGACCGATTACTACGACAAGTATAGAGTATTAAAACCGATGCGCTGACCTAACCCGCAAAATTTGGTGAAAGATTTTGTAACTGTTAAAACTTAATTAAATAACTTGCACAAAATTATTAAAAATATTTATTTCTCCAATGATAAATTATAGTATTATATTATACGAGGTGGCCTTAATTATGAACTGGATGATTAAAACATAATGAATTATTTGGTTCTAAACAAACTAATGAGTATATTTCAAAACATTTTTATATACTAACTTTTACAACAAAATAGCTTGCTCATGTTTAATTCACCATCTAAATTACTATCATTTATCAATCTCTACTTAATGAGTAAAATGTTTAGTTAAATTTAATTATTGAGTACTAATTTCAGCTTTGGCTTTTAAGGCCCTTGGCTTAAAATTGTTTATCTTAATATATATAAATCTCGTGTCACAATGTTTGTCCTCAATGGACTCCTAAACCACTTAACCGATTATAATAAAATTCGCACACCATGTGCAGTTCGATCCAACTTGAGAGATAGGATAGTTTAAATCTCAATTTATCTATTTTTTAGTACCCCTAAGGGCAAAACAACGTTTGCCAGGTCAGCTAGTATATTATATATTATTACACAATATTTATAATACAACCTTAAACTTTAGTCTACTAATAATGTAGGATCGTTATAAAAATAATGACATGTACTTTTAAATAATATTATACTCACTGAGTTCATCAATCTCGTCAGGCACTCTGATATAATTTTTTCTGGTCTGGTCAGTACTGTTCATGTAGGGTGAACCACTGGGTTCTGATGGTAAGAGGAAAATTGCTAGTACTGCAGCACTAGTCTTAACGTTATGCTCAAGTTCAACTATCTCACCGGGCGCTCTGATGGCCAGCACAGACATTCTGTAACTTGTACTATAGGATGTACAGTTACTGGCATTATTATGTTTTTTTATTCATTGAAGGTTTGCTATAAAATAAAAATAACATTTTCATAGCAAACCTACAATGGATAAAAATATATGCATATGTGGTATCATTTTTGATAGGCCCAGAGTTATAGAATATTATGTGTGCTGGTCAGTAATGTTCATGTGGGGTTAACCACTAGGTTCTGATGGTAGATGGAAAATTCCTGGTACTGCAGCACTGGTATAAAGATTGTTCAAGTGAAACCATCTCATCAGGCACTCTGATGGCCTGGTTAATAATGTTCACGTAGGATAATCAACTGGGTTCTGATGGTTAGTGAAATTGCTAGTACTGCAGCACTGGCGTAAAAATTATGTTTAAGTTTGAATCAGAAACTCTGATGGCCTGGTCAGTGTTGTTCATGGGGGTGAACCATAGGGTTCTGATGGTAGGTTGACATAACATTTCAGTACTACAGCACCGGTTTATGTTCTTCATTTTGGCAATATACTCACTGAGTCCAACCAGCCTTGTCAGGAATTCTGATGGCCTAGTCGGTAATGTTAATAGTCAGTAATAGGGTGAACCACTGAGATCTGATGGTGATTTGACGGTACATAGGACACTGCTAGCAGGGTAGCATTGTTGTAAAGAATATGCTATACTCACTGAGTCCAACCATCTTGTCAGGCACTCTGATGTACTCGTTGATGGCCTGGTCGGGCATGTTCATGGGTGGGGCGGCGGGAGGGGTGGGTGCTGAGGAGGAGTTGGCGATGCGAGCTGCCGCCGCTGCCGCCGCCGCCGCCGCCGCCGCTGCTGCTGAGGCACTGAGTTGCGGAAAAATATATTAAAGACTATGTCTTGGAGGTATACTTTGAAATTATTCAAGTCTTCTTTTTATCTATGACGTTATATGAAAAAATCTTATATATGTCACATTAATGGGAACTGCCCTAACCATTTTAACTACCCTAGCCATGGTAACTACCTACAGGGAAACAGTCTAATACTACACTTAATTTTTCATTTTTTATTAATAGTGTATATTAGAAAATTGTTACTTGCTCTTTTAATCAAATGCCCTTCACAAATGACTCGTAATCGTAAGCATAGAGTAATCACCACATACTACAAGAGCAGTATGAGCATGGACATTTTCTAACATGTCCACAGACAAAGCGGTGTTGCATTGAATCGTAGGAGGCGTTATCGTCACATTGTTATGCATAGCGTCAGAACAATACGCTTAAGCTTACGAGCCATGTGCGAAGGGGGTACGTCTATCTGTATGCATAATTCAATTCTGTTATTGACGTGTGTCTTAACCATCTAAGTTGTAGGTTTTACATGGTTAATAATCAACAACAAACAGAAACCAGACAACTCTGCTGAAACAGTAAATTAGCTAAGTTTTATTTAAACTATTAACTGCCGAGACTTTCCTTTGTAATGAACATTGAAATGTGTCCAAAACTTTACATTACTTTACCATCTCTGTTTGTGTATGAAGCATTATTTAGGCAGTGGGTAGTCCAAAAATGTAACGTAGAGGCAGCAAACAATATTAGAAATGTATTATTCTATAATATACTATACATATACAAACCTCATTGATGGCTGTTGCTGTTGTTGCTGAGGAGGATATGATTCAACGGGAGCGAGTTTCTTCGCGCTCGGTTCAGGGCCTTCTTCCAATGGTCTCTTACTACCACCACCCTCAATTCTGGCGGCAACCTACAAACAACGACGCAAACACTCACAACCCTATTTTACACAAACACGACAGGCGTACGTATGTGCCTTTGTGAACAGTGAACACTATGTCGCGTATGCAAAAACAAGTAGGTTATTAAATTGCGTTGAAGGGTGCACCATTGAAATATTAGGAATACGAGTAGCTGATCCGATAGCTCAAACTTATATTCGAAAATAAAGGAGGTAAATCGAAAAAAACGGATAAATACAATGCTAAAATGTCAAAGTATAACGATTATGCAGATTATAGTTCCGCTCACCAATCTAGCACGTTGTAAAGCAGCCGCAAATCCCGCCGGTTGGCTATTATTTTGAAGCGTAGCCATAGAAGAATAATCACTCATGTTTAAATTAAAGCAACCATTCAATCGCGCAATTGGGCAGCCATTAAAATGGATCAAAAAATCCAAAAAATAATAATGACTGTTTTCTCGCAAACTTGGAGGAAGACGCGGACCATAGGCAAAAGGAAGAAGTTTTCAAATGTCAAATCAAAACTATCATGCGTCAAAACTGAACCAAATAATTAACCAATCACATTTGTAGTTGAATCCTAACATGAACGAAATTCTGAATTGCTATTGGTCAATTTTTTAATGGCGTCCCTCCAAAATTATTCCACCTTTCTCCATTTCAAGTGATTTCATCTTTTAATCGATAGAAATTCATCAGAAAATTTGGTTTTTATTAGAAATCATTAAGAGTAGTTAAAATATATTCTTTTAAGGTAACAATGAGAAGTTTTACAGATATTTCCATGGAAAATACCTATTCACGAAAAGTTTGCCTGCAAAAATACCTTTAACTGTATTGTCTATGGTTGAGTTGCGTTTTATTACTGCAGTCTGTAATATCAATATTATTGTAATGCTATTTCAAATGTTATAAAAGAATCCTTTCAAAAATTTTTCTCACATAATTAATATTAGAAACTATATTATTTATTTTTATTATAATGCAAATAAAGCAGTATTTATTCAAACCCAAGGCTCTGGATATCCTCTTATAAACTTGAAAATTAAATATTATTTTACTTTTAATTTACTTTTAATTTTAAAATTATATGTTTTTTGAATTTTATTTAATTTATTACTGAGTAATGCAATTACTGTTTGCAATGTTTTAAAACTATATATTTTTCTGTGTAAGCTTGCATCGTGTGTATCAAAACGCAACCTTTTTTTTCTGTGTTGTGCGTGCATTTGTGTTGTCTCCGGTGTTTGAAGACGCTTGGAATTCGCTTTCAATTTCTTGAAAAATGTCGGGTGATACCGATAAATCAAAAATCAGTGATAATCAGGTATAGTTGTGAAAAATGTATTATTAATAATTTTCTTTATATCGGTGTGCATCTAATAAGGACTATTTGAGCTGTGAAGTGGTGTTATTTCCGCGTTATATCACTAATGTTTGCCTGCGTCTCAACATGGCTGACAGAACGTTTTGCTTCCCGCTAAACGCGGGAACTACGCCACGAAGGGTTGTGATACAAGTCAATATATCGCTATAAAAACCGTGAATGCGGTCTCGATCAGTTAACGAAACTGATTCTAACGGGATATTTTTCATTATTTCGGATATTTCGCACCCCCGCCCCTTTGCATTCGCTTGCAGGGCCTTTGTTAAATGTGCAAGATATAATATGACATTGATAGGAAATCCGCATGACCTTGATATTTTGTTTCTTGCGAAATTTCTATTCGTTTGTATCGCAAAATGATGTTAATCCACTGAGCCATCGGTTCGCGCGTACTTATTTGCGCGGCGAACGCGGCGGGCGATGTAAATAAAACCGGAGAGCCCAGTCTCGGGGGCCTTTAGTGGTGACCTCCTTAGTTTTTCTATTCCGATTTTTTTCGCGTCTTGGGCGTTTATTTCGTATGCAAAATGTATTGTATGATCGAGATCCTGTACAAAAATGACTTATTCGCAATACAGTCGGCTATCCGGTCTCGTCATATAAAATCATATTTTTGGTAATATGCATAGGCACTAGGCAGTTGTTATGTACTCGCTTCTATGTGTACGATACGACATAGACAATACGGTAGTGTTGTATTAGTGTATTGAACTATGTTTCTTGGGTTGTAGATCTTAAGGTTGAGAATTGTTTGGCGGCGAAGTAGTTGACGCCACTGCTAGCAAAGGTGTACATTTTGAATTGATTGCTAACCAGATTAAGGTGTTGCGGCCCTACCAGCCCGCGAAATTCAAATTTTATTTAGTTTTTCGCAAATATTAAACTAACTAAACATTTTAGATTTATGGCAATGCATTTTGCGGGCCTACTTTTTATGCATCTACATGTTTTTAATAGAAACTTTGCTCGAAAGTTCCCACTCATCTCATATTGGTTCCCGAAAGATAATTTTTTGCAGTTTCCCAGATTTCGAGCTATCGGGAACCAATATGAAGTAAATGAGTATTGTTGAGCAAAGTTTTTATAAAAAACATGTAGATACATAAATTCTGTGCTCGCAAAACACATTGCCATTAACCTCCGATGTATAATTAGCCCACTATGAGCCAAAAACTAATTAAAATTTGAATTTTCGCGCCCGGATGTTACCCATTGCCCTTAAATGGAATATTTCTTTATGTATTTTAGTGTGTGTAATATTATTGGTACAAGTTATTACAAAATCTTGAAAAATATGTAATATTGTACTTTTGATCAAAGCACATGTGAATATACCACATGGTTATAAGAAAAAAATATGTAAAGAAAAAATAAAAAAAATCTCATGAAAATGGAGTATCACAATTTTTTAAGTTGAAAAATGCAACAAGAACTTTTCTTGTTTTTAAGCAATTGGTTGAGTAGTTCTGATATTCTTTAGTAACACTCATACAGACTTACCATAAAATCATTTTACATAATTACACTTTTAATACTATTACTTAGTGGTAAAACAACGTTTGCCGTGTCAGCTGGTATACATAATATAAAAATAATAGATATGAAGGTAGGTAGATAGATTTTATGTTTTTTGCATTTCCACTCAGACATTTTTGCATCCAGGAATCCAGTATGCACATGAATTCAAGTGATCCAATTTGACTAAGCATTATTTATTGAGATCAGTGGGCTGATTCTGTATTGTTCAGTTTGTTAGCAACCCTCACTGGGTTGATAACTAAAAAAAAAACGGTCAAGAATCCTATTTTTACAATCTTTTTGTACAAGTTACCAACCTAACCTAGGCTATGGTAACTTGTGCAAAGGTATCGTAGCTATCATCATATCATGTCAACTTATCATGCTAATTACTTACTTGTGCAAAAAATAATAATTCATAAACAGGATTCTTCATACCTTCCTCATGCGCTGGCGAAGGTTTAGAATGGTCTCCCGAAATCTGTGTTTCCAGTATCGTACAACCCGGGTACCTTTAAGAAAAAAGTGAATAGGCATCTCCATCTTCGTGCTCCATCTTCGACTACATCGTCACTTTTCATTGGGTGAGATTGTGGTCAAGTGTATGCCTATATTGATTAAAAAAAAAAAGGCGTGTGGCACTCGGAGACTGCCGCGGTAAAGCTATTGCATAGAATTTAAAGTTATTTTTAGTTTTGCCATCAATCGAGCAGGGAGTGCAACTTCACAAACTTTTTAGTTTTAGTTTGCCATCTATCGAAAAATAGCAGAACTTTTTAACTACTTTTTGAAATATCACGCACGTGATATTTCAAAAAGTCGTTAAAAAGTTTGCGCTCCGTGCTTTCATGGTAGCCTAGTACCAAAAGCTCTACTTTAGGAGTGCCAGGTTATTTTCGTTACAAAATTTCTGGATTCGGTCTGCACCGTCAAAGCCCGCGATAGAAGCTATGCAATAGCTTAAAAATAATTTTTGCCTCTGTTTTCTTAGTTAATAATCCAGCGAGGATTGTTATCTAACAAACTGAACAATATAGAATCAGCCCACAGATAAGTGCACACAATATGCACACTACCATTTACCAGGAAAACTCAAGCAGAACTAGCAAAACTGGTAAATAAAGTGACAAAATGCAGAAAATATCTTGTAAGTCCTAGCAATATTCATCTTGCTCATAAATTCCCGTTTACCCCACATTGGTTCCCAAAAGATCACTTTCCCAGATTTGGAGCTATTAGGAACTAATATGAAGTAAATGAGTATTGTTGACCAAAGATTTAATGAAAAACATGAAGATAAATGTTATGCTCGCAAAACTTATTGCCATAAGCCTACAATGTTTAATTGATCCACTGTTTGCAAAAAACAAAATGAAATTGAATTTTCGCGCCCGGATGATAAAGAATCTTAATGTCTGAAGAAACGAAATAGAAAAAGGGTAGATGCGTTTCAAGCCGAACGATTAGCCCGATCGTGCCTCTCTATCGCATGTTCCGCCCTCTCGCTTGCACGATCGGCTCAGTCCTCGCTCAGGACATAATATATCCTATCCATATGTGCTATCCTTTTACAGGGGGAGCATTTTGAGAAGGATAGCACTTTTTTAGACTCGTCAAATTAGATTACTTTAGCGACAAAAGCCATTGGGAGTGATAGTGAATTGCTCTAAATATGAAGTAAAGTAAACTCTTATTTTGATTTTATAGATTTTGCACAACAGAATAGAGCAGCATGCTTTTTCTAGCATGCGCTGGCTGCACGCACGAAAAAGCATGCTGCCATGTTCATTGATTAGACGTTATCACGAGAAAAATTGTGTGTTGTCATATAATTATACTAAATTTAAAAATTAAAAATTGTTGTCTAGGATGAAGACAAGAAATCCGGCGCAGGCGACGGTCACACGACGGAAGACGAATCTTCACAGGATTCAAAGGGTGAGTCCCAACCGCA
The DNA here is from genome assembly GCA_963855885.1 of Coenonympha glycerion. NCBI lineage: Eukaryota > Metazoa > Arthropoda > Insecta > Lepidoptera > Nymphalidae > Coenonympha > Coenonympha glycerion. The sequence continues at coordinate 5,075,208 of OY979631.1, forward strand.
AGCGGCCGACGCCCCAGGTAACGCCGCCCTAGAGCCCGAGGAAACGCCAGGTCAGAAACTATCCAGTACTGTCACCCACTGTCTCTAACCTGGGGCTTCGCTTCATGATCATTGTGTTTGTCCGTGTGTCACAGGGTAACTTCATGGCTCTAATAATATCGTTATTTGTGATTCAAACTTCATAAAGTTCTAATAATATTGTTTGATATTAATAAATGATTATTATCGCCTTAGAAACTCGTAATAATACTCATAATTCATCTAATGTACTCGTACGGCCATCTTCAAAAATGCATATACTTACTTATAAGTTATATCTTCAAAGCTAAAACGGTGTGCATTTGCGTAATTATTTGAAATTATTAATCGTAATGGAAGTTGTGATCTTTTTCATTGATCGTTCATGAAAATCGATTCAATAGTTTCCAATGTCTTGAAAAGCTTTTAGTCAAACACTTATTACTTGTTAGTAAGTTTAGTCTAAATTATCTTTATATCTTTTTAACCTCACATTATGTAAACTTAATTGGTGTAGGTCTGGCAAACATCGCCAACATACAATCTGCAACGGCTGGGATTAATTATTTATTTACTATGGAGATAAAACGAGATTTGCTCAGATTCTTTGTACTTTTTGACGTCTCCCATCATATAGACGTACCAACATGTTGTTAACTGACACAGTTTAAATTAAAGGAGAATGCCTGAAAATCATGGGCTAGATTTGCGTCACTCTGCGTCTCAAGCACGTATGCATGAACAAATTTTTATATTGCATATATTTATGTTAGTGAAATGTGAAAAGGCGTTCAAAAGTATTATAAAAAAAGTAATTAAACGTTTCGAAACATGTGGAACCGCCATGCCACTTATAAAACTTAGAAAATTAACCACTTAGAAAACAGATTATTACAATTTCCCTGTTAATATCTTACTAATCTTTTTTTACATAATATTGAGAATATTTCTAATGTTTACCGATGATTTGGTTAAGACGCAAGGTATAGCCCAATTTTCATACAAGAATCGGCATTCTCCTTTGGGCGGTACAAGGTAAGTACAGTCGTAAACACTTTCGGCTTTTCACGGAGAATTCTCAGTGCACAAGCATCACTAAGACCAAGTAAAGTTTAACTTGTGTTATCATCTGCATCATCCTAAGTAGGGGCCTGATTGCGTAAGTATAACGTATTCATCGTTATCGTAATCGTTAACGAATTCTGCACGCCGATTGGCGACGTAAATCAAGGAATCAATCAGCGGGCACAACTTGTAAACCATTACCATAACGATGAATATATTTTTCTTACACAATCTAGGGGCAGTTCATGTAACCATGTGTTTTTTTTTTTCAAAAAAATTCAAAATTCAATATTTTTATTCTTTCACATAGGCCTAACTTACAGGCTCTTGCGAAACGTTAAGACTCTACCGCCTCGTTCGGAAAGTAGCACTGCACCGAGAGGCGGTAGAGTCTTAACGTTTCGCAAGAGCCTGTAAGTTAGGCCTATGTGAAAGAATAAAAATTTTGAATTTTGAATTTTTTGTGTGTGTATATTATGTTCTTGTTTCAGTTAATGTCAAAAGCTTTAATAATATTCATTATTGAATGTAATTAAGTTAGTCCTAGTATACAATATGTAAAGAAAATATCATTTCTAATTCATTCTCTTATTTACTACTTCTAATACAAATTTATCAAAAAACTTATGTCAAAAGTTGTTAAGGATGCCCTAACCTACGATGTCTCCCATACATTCGTAATACCAAAATCATTTGTAATTCGTGCAAATTTCGATCATGTTGTGGTGTTATTCGGGTTCATATAGTAATAATCTATGCTCCTGGCTATATTTGGTTAGGAAATACTTCTCTAAAACGAAATATAAATGAATTTTGATTTGCATATTTTTGCGTTAAAAAGGACATACTTTCTGCTTATTTGTTTTATAATAAAAACAACACTATCTCACGTCGCATTAGTTCAGGAGCATAGTTTTTATTGTCCAGCTAAAGAAAAACCAGGTGAAAACTTCCGGTGGTCGAGTTCCGTAATACTAAAATTATGAATGAAAGTTCATAATTTTAGTATTACGGAAAACGAAGTATTACGGAACCGAAGTTTTAACAATTTTGATCAAAAGTGATTTACTATTTCGTTTTACAGAAGTATTTTCGAACCAAATATGACCAGGAGCATAGATTATTACTATATAAACCCGAATAACATCGCACGAATTACAAATGATTTGGTATTTCGAATGTATGGGAACATAGTAGTTTATAGGATTCTTAATAAATTAAAAAGCGAAAATATATAAAGGAGTTAAGGCCTAAGTACTGAAATACCTGAAATTCAATTTCTGTTTAGTTGTTCGCTTATAGTAAGCTAATTTTACATCGAATGCTTATGCCAATGAGCTTGGCGAGCATAACGTTTATGCATGTTCATGTTTTTCATAAAGACTTGGCAAACAATAAAAGATTATTTTTTGTTGTTTCCTAAATTTGGAGCTATCGGGAACCAATATGAAGTAAATGAGTATCGATGACCCAAGTTTTTTATGAAAAACATACTTGCAAAAACGTCATTCTCGCAAAATTCATTGTCATAAGCTTAAAGATGTATAAAGGCTCGCGTCCACTAGGCTCGCCGAGCCGAGTCGAATCGAATCGCAGAAAGTCTCCTTTTATATATTTACTATGAAACTGAATCCATTAGCGACGAGCCGCGGCGCGTCGAATCGAATCGACCTCGCGACTTGCTCGGCAGGCGAAGTTCTTCGCCGATGCGACTCGGTTCGGCTCGGCGCGCCTCAGTCGACGCGGAGAACCGAATCCGCGCCAACGTACATATTTTATTTTCTATCAGTCAGTTTCACTTTAGTTTTATTTGTGTTTTGGTGCACGCCATTTCCTTTTCCTATTCTCCTCTTCTTCATCAAAAAGTATTTGAAATAAAAACATTTCTTCATCCAAGCTATCCATGATGCAAAAACGACCTAACTCGTTGAAAAGTTGCGATGAATGAACAATTCGATTCGATTCTCCAGAGATGGACGCACTAGGAATAAATGCGACTCGATTCGATGCGTTTCTGCTGTAGTCGACACCAGGCTTTATAATTCGTCTACTATTTGCGAAAAATTAAATAAAATTTGAATTATCAGCCCGGATAATACTCATCCTCCTTAAGTTTATTTTAGTTGGCCTGCACTTTCAAAATTAGCCCAATCAGGATGATGTCTTTTGTCAGGTAGCAACATAGCCTTATAAGTTACACGTGTCGGAATTCCGGTCGGTGATTATTTAGCATAACAAGTTTAATTAAATATTTAAATGTTCTTAAACGCCTAGTAAAATTTAGGAAGCAAAGCTACAATTACATTACGTACACTGTAATGTACCTCTTACCGTTTTACTATGCGCTAAAGTAATTTCAGTAATTCCAGAATCCCGCCTATCCTAAAGTATAATATGCAAATATCTTTCTTTCTAATGTATAAAATTCTCGTGACATTTTTTGTTACCGAAAACCGAAACGGCTCGACCGATTGTTATAAAATTGTCTATTCGGTAGGTCTGAGAGTAGGTTGTTATCTATTTTTTATTCCCCTAAGTGGCAAAATAACGTTTGCCTGGTCAGCAATAAAGAATATACAATTTTCAAATATACGAAATTCTCGTGTGACAGTGTTTGTTACCAAACTACTCTGGAACGGCTTGAGTGTGACAGGACCTTAGAGCCTCTTCTTCACTACCTGTGATAAGTTTCAGATAGCCTTAAGGCTTAATGTGTGTGTTTGCCATTTTCTTTCTTTTAAATGTCAAGGGACAAAGAAAACTTGTGAATAAACTATCTGATCTGATTGTGAATTTTATCAACAGTTGGTGAAACAGGCCCTTAAAATTTTAAGTATTGATGCAAACCTTAAAGATGTAATCAGTAAGATTATAATGGCACTACATTCTTGCAAATAAAATTATTCTTATTCTTGATAAAACAATAAGTTTATTAAATTAAAAATAATACAATTGATATTAAAATCAGATTCTTATTAATATATGCGTGTTTTTATCAGTTTACGTTTGTTATCAGTCAAGACTCAAGTTATTTATTGTTGTCGCGTAGCTACCGGCTCGATCTATGTAATGTGAATAAATTAACAAGTGTAGGTCAGAAAGCTATATCTGTTCTCTCATCTCATTTCTTAATTTTTATAGTTGTACGCAGGTAATACGTAAATATATATCAAGACATTAACACACATCGCAATGTAGCTCCAAATTAAGCGATAGCTTGTGTTATGGTACTAGATAACTGATAGATACATATATTATACTAATATACATTAATAGAATATATTGAAAAAATCCAGAAACTGGAAAAATAAATGTATCATGTAGTCCTACCAGACACGTGATAAGGTTTTATTCATCCTGGTATTTCGTTGAACGCAGGTGACGCGAAGTCAACAACTGCAAATGGAAAAGAAGACGGACCCGCTAATGACTCAAAGGATGCAAAGGACGGAAAGGCTGACGTAGACAAAAAGGTAACCGGAGGTTTTTAGTTACACCCATAACTCGGAGGATACATATAGGCAAAAAATAAATGAATTAGCCTGTAGAAATTTCATTTATTACTTACTACCTATAAAAAAAATATGGTTAAGGATGTAAAGGTTTTTTTAAAAATGTAAAAATATGGTTAAGGATGTAAAGGTTTTTTTTTAAAAATGTGCATCATTTCTCAATTTAGGAAGAAAATGGTGAAACTCACGATGAAAATGAAAAAGATGACGTAAAGGAAAACGACAAGGGTGGCAAAAAGGCAGCACAAAAGAAAAAACCTAAAAAGGAGGTGAGTTTTAGCAAGTTTTAAAGATTAATTCTGCTTGGTTTTTTTTTTTTTGGTTCGTTTGAGCGCACTTATCTCTGAAACTACAGGTTCGAAGGAACTGGACCGGTCTGAAAAGTTCTTTTTGTGTTGTAGTCCATTTATTGAGGAAAGCTTGAGGCTATATAACATCACGTTATGACCGATAGGAGCGGAGTATCGATGAAACAATGTTGGAAGAAACTGGAAAAATTGTTCCTTTTGTAGACCTTTCTTTGTGTGCGGCTGCATAAGTGGTTAAAGTTACACAAATATCATGAATGACGGAATTGCTCTCCATTAAAAGTTGTAAAAAGAAGTCTGCAAACAGCTTGTGTAGCTAGTTGCATAAGTATTCATAGATACACATGGATTTGATGTTTCTATAAAATGTTCAATGTGTGTGTGAATGCAGGATACTGAGGAAGAAGATGAAGATGAGGAAGAAGAAGAAGAGGAGGATGAGGAAGGAGAGGAGGGAGACGAAGAAGACGAAAAGGAGGACAAAAAGAAGCCCAAAGACAAGTGAGTCGTACCAGCTATAAAATGTTAATGAGTTTTAAGTTAAAGAACTCTTGCAACTAAGCACCTTTTAATGCATCTATTGCTGTGTTCTCGCATTTATAGCTGCTATTAGATTTATATAGGCATTTGTTTAACTTTAGAAACTTAAAATCCCACCTATTCCCTAAACAGAAGAAAGAGCACTGTTTAGTACTGACAAGTTTTGTGCTTGCATTTTCTAGCTATTCAATATTCATCCCGTCTACTATTCTGTACTGGCCTCTTCATTAAAGCATCCTCATTTGTACAGAGTAAAGAAGCCGGTGAAAAAAGCTAAAGAGGGTGAAGACGAGGGCGACGATGAGGAGGAAGGAGACGAGGAGGGCGAAGAGGAAGAAGAAGAAGAGGAAGAGGAGGAGGAGGAGGCGCCCAAACCTAAGCCAAAAAAAGAGGTAACTTGCCCTTGTAATTATATTAAGGTCTTTCTCAAAGTAAAGGAGTTGTTGAAAGATACTAAGCATTGTGAAGAAGGGGTATGAGGAATGGAGGCCTGAAAGTACTTGAGGGAAACATCAAAATGTCGGGTACTATACCAAATTCATGATGTGTTCTGTAGCAGGTTACACAAACTAATTGATGATGATGATGATGATGACTTATAACATCCAGTGATAATATAAAGTACCAAATCAATGATGTGTACGAAAGCGGGTTACAGGGACTTTAATTGGAGATGATGACTTTATAACATCCAGTGAAAATATAAAGTCATGTGAATGATGATGATGACTTTATATTTTCAGTGATGCGCAAATTTACCACAGAAATATCGTCGCCCTCACCGGGCCAGATAAGTTTGTGGCCAGATAAGTGTAAAATGATGTTATTGTGTTCAGCCAACGGAGCCACCTGTCCCGCTCCCGGCCGGCAAGGGCCTGCCGCTCGGACACATCAACAACGTGGAGATCTCGCTGTCGCGCTTCAAGACGCAGGACCAAAAGCTTCTGCATCAATATTTGTATGGGGTAAGCTCCTTCGCCATGCTACATTCTTTACAGTATACAGTACGCTAGGTTTCTCTTTATTGTAGATGACGCTTTACATAGATCATGCCAGGTGGAAAATGCCTTGCCAGATACTTGACTGCGAACATGGAAGCTAGAAGAATGGAAAGGCGTTCCACACCTTAGCAATTCGTATCAGAAACGTGGAAGAAAAACGCTTCAGTCAGTGTTGTCATGACAAAGGATGCCACTGCTCGTCATTTTAAATCCAATATGGCGGATGTGTTATTTTTTTTGTATTTCCATGATTTGGGTATGAATGTGTTTTCTGAGAAGAACACGAATAAATTGACGCATGACTGTTTTCAAACATGTTAGTAAATATCATTTACCACTTGTTCTACTAAGTAAAAACTATAATGTAACGTGTCGATTGTATTCTGTACGGCAGCAACTGTGCTTAGACCGCAACGTGAAGCGGAACATCAAGAAGTTCAAGGGCTACGAGTGGGCGATCGGCTCCGCGGAGTACAAGGCCAAGCTGGACGAGACCGCCAAGATGGAGCTCAAGCAGCTGCGCACCATGTGCGAGATGCTCGACCTCGACAAGAAAGGTATTTACTACATAATTTACTGTTGAGCTTGCATTCTGATCCTAATAGACGACGCAGACAAAGATGTTATCGTGTTATTAGATGGGTAACGTCCGCGCGCGAAATATGTCGCGCAAGGCTAGGCTAGAATGCTAGAATGAACGAATGGGGCACCTCCATATTTGGTTTCTCTGTGGGTTGTAATGTAAGTGTTCGGTTGTCCAGGCGGCCCCAACGAATTACTCTCCCTAATTTAATCCCCTACAGACTCACGGCGAGAAAGTTCGTCGAGACTTCTCGAACAAACTTGAAACGCTTGTGATAAGAAGAAATCCTTTGTCTCGGGCCAAAATACCAACGCCGATCGGAGAACAGGCAAGCGCGACAACGAGACGGCGAGAAACTCCTTATATTCACGGTTCTCGGGGGTTCTCGGCGTGAGTCTGTAGGCGGCATTAGGTTGTAACATGTATATGCGACATGATGTTTCTCGTTGTGTAGGCGGCCCCAACGACCTGGCGGCGCGGATAGTGGGGTTCCTGCAGCAGCCGGTCGCGAACTCGCCGCACTCGCGCGGCGTGGCGCGCCCGCCGCCCGCCGCCGCCACGCCCGGCGGCCGCCCGCGCAGGTCCGCCGCCGTCAAGATACACAACCGAGGTGAATTGATATATGCTTTTTAATTTTAACATATTTGCTCAAAAAGTAGACATTTCCATGTGTTTTGCGTGTGGAAAGTTATTCTTTTCCGCACTAGTGCTTTTTTCTTTTCCTCCTGCGCGGCACCGAGCCGGGCGCACCAAACGACAACGAACAACAAACGAACGACAAACGACACGAACACGATCACGGCACCCAAACACGCAGCAGGCAAACACGTAAAACCAATATTTTTTTCGCAAATGCATTAAAAATGTCGTTCGATGCCTATGCGGAATTGTCATTTCTACTCGTCCCTATAGTTGACCCGCGCCTTCGGCTTGTAAACCGGGACTCGAAAAGAAATGACACACTTTCCGCACTTATAATATTGAAATGTACTATTATTTAAACAAAGTTTCTTATGAATGGTATTGCGCAGAGGGCTTGGCGACAGAAAATTGATGTCACATGAAAGTTTCTCTTACTAGTCGAACAAATAGGCACGCATTCACGTATAGAGATTTTGTACTGAACTCGTTAGTGTCGAGCCAACTGACAACAGCGCGATATATCGAGCGAAGGGTGAAATTACACATGAAAATATAAAATCGAGTTTTGTTTTAGGTGTTATACCAAACATTGTTACCAAGTGTAATACTTGTGTTCGCTTGCTCATAGGTGGATTAGAATGTGAACTCATTGCCACTCAAATTGTTCTACAGTCATACAGTTTGAGATCATTGTAAAGATGAATTTGTTTTTTCCACTTGACTGACTCGTCTTGTTTGTAACAGGCTATTCAGATGAGGAATATGAGACCGATCCAGAGAGCAAAGTCAAGGGTCCAAAACCAGCAAAGGACGGATCTGAAGATTCTGATGTAAGTAACTATTGCATAAGATTCTTTTTAGCAGCTTAATTCTGAGCCTTTTGATTTTTCCTTGATGTCTGTTAGTTATTTGAATATGTATAGTGATGTATATGCTCTTACAACTTTCATACAAGTGATGTCAAATTTCTATCTCAGATATTTATTTCGGCACAGATAGTGCATATCACGAATTAATCCTACGTACTATCTTATATACTACAGCTGTAGTAGGAAATTATAAAATTTGAAACAGGCTAGGCATCGAACCCATGACTGCGCTAGGTAGTCAAACAATTAATTTAATATTTTAATCCCCACATTGGACAGGGCTCCTTCAACCCGAGCGGGTCGGAAGCGGACTCGGACTTCGACCCCGAGGGCGGCGAGGGCGCGAGCGGCGCGGGCCGCAAGCGCAAGAGCTCGGGCCGCCGCCGCTCCTCCGCCAAGCCCGCCAAGGGCCGCGGCCGCAAGAGCAAGGGGAAGAAGGGCAAGGTACGTTTACTACGTGATGTCTCTTCTCAGGGATTAAAGTTTCAAAAATCAATTTCTAGAGTATGATTATAACTTAATCTGTTATTATAACTTAAAATTATAACTTAAAATTAGAGTTGCGTTATTTGCTTACGTCATGACTCATGAGTCATGACGTAAGCAAATAACGCAACTCTAATCGTAAAGCGAGATTTAGATTAGAAACAACTTGCAGAAGTCGACTTCTGAAAGCAATGTAGTCAGTCACGCTAGCTACTAAACAAAGGAGGAATAGCTTGCAGGAGTCAACTTCCGCAAGTTTTGTTGCTATTTTAAACCTCGCATAGACATGTGCATTGATAAATCAGTTGGTCAGACCGTCACTTTTTCTATAAGTAACACATAATGTAACATAACATCTATTTCCAGCTTTGGTTTTCTTTCAATTAGTATTTGATTGCAGTCTCATCTGCCGGTAAATGTTACAATGGACTTGACGAAGTATTTTACTTACGGAGGAACTGTATCCCAGGCCAGCCGACAGGTGTTGTCGCGAATGAATACCAATAATTATTTATTGGTATAACTACTGTGCCACCTACCAGACCAATACAATGGAATTATGATTCTTTCGCTTAAGCAACAGCGACTCAGCTGCGTGAAATGAGGCGTTTTGCGCGCTCCTGTGAACACGGGTGTCGTAGTAATATAGTCACGTGTTCCTTGTGCAGGTCGTCACCAAAGGCCGCGGCCGAAAAGCAAAGTCGGAGAGCGAAGATGAAAGCGAAAAATCGGAGAGCGAAAGTGAGGCGGGAGAGTCTGGCAGCGAAGGAGAGGAATCCGATGTGAGTGGACTTATAAAACCATGGATATAAAATATACTTTTATGAAGAGTTATGTATCATGTGCATATGATGTCATTGTCATTTTACCTAGTTTTATTAAGGAATAATACATCTTTATATTGCGATTAATTAGTTATGGTCTATGTCCAGGAGCCCAAGTCAAAACGCGGTCGGCCGGCGGGCGCAGCGGTGGCCAAGGGCCGCAAGGGCGCCGTGGCCAAGGCCAGCGCCAAGGCCACGCCCGCCAAACGGAAAGCGCCAACGCCGCCAGGTAACAGCTGCTTTATAAGCATTACCACTAGATTACATATTATTTAATTCTTGAAATGTTATTTCGAAAATGAGTGACTGAATGTTTTATGTTGGCGAAATTATAAGTATTTTATTTTTATTTTAATCACAGCTAAAAAGAAGGCCCCTGCGAAACCCGTAGGCAGGCCAGCCAAGAAAGGCAAAAAGGCGTCGTCGGAGGAGTCCGGAGAGGGCAGCGAGGAAGAGGACGAGGAGGAGGAGGGCAGCGAGGAAGAGAGCGGAGAGGAGTCCGACGCCCCCGCAGACAAGAAGGCCAAGCGGCCGCCCACGGTGAGTCAGCCGTAACTTACCATTATAGAGTTACCGTCTTCGGAGGAGTCCGGAGAGGGTAGCTAAGAGTAGGTTGACTGGGAGGAAGAAAGCGAGAAGGAGTCTGACGTATCGGGGAACCATTTGATTTCTTATTAGTTTTCCGTTTAACGGGTTTAACCATCCGATGGAAATTAAAAAAGTTGTTGTCTTGTTTGCATCATAAAGCTACTTTCATGATTTGTAGGCAGAGATGAAAGCGAGATTCTTAATGTCACATTATGAATGTCAGGACGAGGAGATCAAGAAGTACGTGAAGCAGATCCTAGAGGGCGCCAACCTGGAGCAGATCACGATGAAGACGGTGTGCAAGCAGGTGTACAGCCACTACCCGGACTTCGACCTCGCGCACAAGAAGGACTTCATCAAGGCCACCGTCAAATCGGTGAGCGAACACACACACAGACACACTACGTCATGTCGATACATAGATGTTGTATAACTAGAGTTGACATATCCAAGGGACATATGATATTATACTAATCAATCCAGCAGTGCGAGCATGGGTACGGGAAAGTCTCCAGGGAAAGGACAACATTTTATCCCATTCTGCGTTTTTGTTTATCTTCCTAGCATGGGCACAGAGGTGGAGAAAATACACCCTTGCTTAGTCTCGGAGGGCTTGTCTTGTGAAATTTCAGATAGCGATAAATTTCTCCCTTTCCCCTTTAGCCATGCTAAGACGACTATTTTGTCCCCTGTCAGAGGACGAAATGGGGGTAATACGATTTTATCCACTGACCAATGGGGGTAGCAGTCCCCTCTACCTAAAGGAATCCTTTCCCCGCGTAGAAATTGTCCATGCCCATGCTAGACGGGCAGTATATCTTTCTTTCTAATCTAATATATACAATTCTCGTGCCAATTTTTGTTACCAAACCCCTCCGAAATGACTCGACCGATTTTAATAAAAAATTTTGTGTGTATGTTCAGTAGGTTAAAAAAATAGCTTATGATTTTTTATATCCCTAATGGCAAAACAACGTTTGCCGGGGCAGCCAATAGTTTTACAGAACCCAGCAATAAATATTGCACATCAACCTTTGGAAAGAGACAATCGATTAATTTCGGCTTCGTAGAGCGTTATCTCTGTCGCACACTACCTATATGACTGACAAAACGTCACCGTCATAGATACCGCACTGTTCGTATTTCGTGCGACAGAGATAACGCCCTACAAAGCCGACGAAGCCGAAATCAGCCGATTGTCTCTTTCCAAAGATCGATGTGCAATATTTATCGCCGGGTACATACTTCTTATCTCAAATCGTTGTCAAGTCTAGTTATATGTGAAGATTTGCCATAGCATGTAATCCAAGTTTTGCATATCTCAGCTTATTACCTTAAAAACAGAATGTTCTATGTAATTTAAGAGTAAATCAGTTTATTTGAATTTATGATATTATTGATAATATTATAAACCTATCCCTATTATAAACCTAACCTAATCATAATCTTAAATCACATAGAATGTTTTACACGTGAGGAATTTATGATTTATTTTTATTTTTTGTTTGTTGCAGTGTATTTAAGATATTTAGGCGTTAAGGGAGGAGTGTAGATGTCTACGTAGCATACCTATAGTTTATAAACGGACATAGTTATATATTATTACAATAATAATATATTGTGAAAAATAAAATATCTGACATGAAGTGGAATGGATAAACTCCCGCTTTTCTTTTTCAAGGTAGAGATACTATTATGCTTACTTTTTTTGCATGTTTTTTGTTTTGTTATAGTTTTTTTAGTCTACGCAAATGATAAGAATAACTCACAGTATTCCCCATAATTTTTGATTCTACTCAATTTTTCAGAGCTTTTAAACATGTTTTGACTTTACCTCCCTCAAAACGTCAAAGCAAAGATTATAATCCTTCTTTTTATTCATTATTCATAAACAAGCTTTTATTTAGTTTGCAATGTATGTTTGATCGAGGTGTTCTTGAGACTTAATTTTGAAGCAGGTTTCCGCCATATTGATTTTAATTATTGAAGACAATTAAAATCAATATGGCGGAACACCCAAGATGGCGGGCAAGTTATTTTTAATGTATAGGTATAAAATGAAATTGTGAAATCTGAGAACAATATTGATAAATTTTCATATAAAAACTTGTTTTTAAAAATATTTTTAAATGATTACTTATGATTTTAATCTGCTGACGAGTGACGACACAGCGCAGCCATGACCTATTTTTTTGGGTTATGTGAATATTATGTCACTGGTTTTAAACCGATTTAAAAAAAGGAGGAGGTTCTCAATTCGACCTCATAACTTTTGACTGGGTGAATCTATTTTGATGATTCTTTTTTTTTATTGGAAAGCTGACGCTTCCCGTGTAGTCCCATTTCAATTTAGTCCAGTTCTGATAATAGTATCCACGAGGAAACAATAATAAGTCTTAAATTTTTAATTGAAAAGGATGTATTCAACAGTAGTTTGATGAGAGTTGAAGTCGGTGTTTTTTGTTAATTACTTAATGTATATTATGGTTTACCGACTTCGGTAATTTGTTACTGTACTATGAGCGAATGTATTGAGTATAGTGTAATAATCTGTCATTTTTTTCCAGCTCATATCATCGTGAGCGGTGACGTCGGCCGCAATCATTTAGCGCAGTAAGGTACATAAGTTAGACTAATTTCGCGTTCCACGTCGGCCCCACACGACGCCGCGCCGCGAGGTAGGAATTCCTTAGTCTAAGCGTTCACTAATTAAAATATATTATTATATTGCATACTTTTAAGTTGTAACAACACTTATTGTGTATTTTTGATTCTTGTTTTGTATTTCATTACAACATTGTGATTGTACAGCTCCCAGGGTCTGCCTCTTTTGTTTGGGTTTTGAAAAAAAATATTCCCCTTTTATAAAATTACCTGGATACGTCATTAAAAATTTCTTTTATTTTGTATTTCTTGTCGAAGAAATAATGTATATTTTCGGCATATTAATTGTATAAATATTAAATATATAAATTATAATACTGACAAATCGATTCCTTGAGTTGCATGCAATGTTTTCTGTGAGATATTTTGTCATTCAACACAATTATCATGCTCGGAAAGCGATAAAAATATACTTAAACAAATTGTTATGATTACCTACCTAATTTAATTCTGATGAATTTCGAGTTAACTCAAAAAAAAAAAAACAAGAATTAGAAAATAGATCTTACAACAGAGGCAGACTCTGGGTACGTCGTCTATATATTTTATTTTTGTATTATTTTAAGGAGTCCTGTGACGATTCGCCTTAACAAATTCGATTTTAAGCGATAACCATTCATTGAAAGAGCGCCGCGGCGGGACCATTTTGTTTTATTTTTCTACACCATACAACTGTACTTTCGGCATAAATTTCATATGCATCGAATGTTGTACAAAACTTAATATTCGATCCCGTTTCGGCGGACATACTAACTTCACTTGCAACAATATTATTCGCCTTGTAGCGTATCGTCAGGTATGTGTATAAAAATGTTGTCGATTGGGGGAAGTCTTAAAATACGTTCGCTGTTGAGGTATCTGTATCGATAAGTCCCTCAGCGAGGCATAGGCCTCATGCAGACATTTTCAATATCGTTATTGAAAAAACGGGACACCACCGGTATTAGCCAGTAACGATATCGCGGTATTGAAAACCCGAATATCATTTGACTGCTATATGTGTCCCTACACTTTGTACTTTTACGGCGTGGCTGCAGCAGAAAACGTAATGAGTAGAAATAAAATAAAATGTGTATCTATATGAATTATTCTCTATGTTCACGAAAATTAAATTGTATTTATTACTTGATTTTTTTTGTACTTACAAGAAATAAGTGTTCGTTATTTTTATCTTAAATAAGTGTAATTTCAATAAATATTTGTTTTTTTAAGTGTAAAATTGGATTTTATTATTTATATTTTTTAACCCTGATTTTATATTATTAACGTCGATATACTATACCATGATACTACAGAATATAACAGAATGTAATAGTTGAAGATGACAGTGACATTTCGTGCGACGTATTTTACGTACGGCCCCAAGTTTTAAATGGTGTGGTATGTGGAAGGTTATTTTTTTAAAGTAGACTGTAAACCATTATTTGCAGTCTAAGCACTATCGCGAATCTATATAAGGTTTGATTAAGTGTACTTTTAAGACGTGTAAATACACAGGAATGCACCGTTTGAGAATATCGCTTTGCTGAGAGTGCCGGGTAGATTGAAAAAAAAATATTATTCTTATACGAACATTTTGGTGGAGCCACCATTCTAAATTGTAATATTTTTAAAACTTGTATCGATTTATTTGTTTGTTATCAAATAGCAAGTTAATACAGTTCCAATAAGTTACTAGTGTTACTTAAAAATTATAATACTTGATTCAGTATTTTTTATTTAATTAATAGTGCAATAAATCAATCGGAGTATGATAAAATATGAAATAAACATCTGAGCTTATCACAGAAATTCATATAAGAACTTGAAAACCTGCATAGATACGAATTTGTTTTCTCTGTTAAGGTGCTCGTATGGCATTACTATTTCTTTTCTCTAAGTGTTAAATGTGGCCGAACAGTCGCTAAGTCCGTGGGTGAGCTAACATTCTAGATATAATTCTGGTCTGAACGCATCTAGACTTTACGGAATGCCTCCTCGGATAGAGACCTGTTATGTCTATATTTGATGTCTCTGTTTGATAAGCCATTCATAAGTACCTACCTTCCTACGGCTGCCTTTGACTGATGCGGCGTCAAGAGGAGCAAATACTTGCTGGAGTCAATCAATCAAATTATTATTGAGTGTTGATGTAAAATCGGCCAAAATAAATGTGATTGGTATTTTCCGTTTGTTTTATAAAATGAAGTCTGAACATTTGTTCTATGGAACATGACGTAATTGAACATTTTTTCTATGGAACACATCATCGAACATGTTGTTCCATGGAACATACCGTCATTTTATTTCTCGTTTGTTCTTTAACATGAAGTCTGCGAACATTTTTTCTATGGAACATGACGTAATTGAACATTTGTTCTATGGAACACGACGTCATCGAACATTTTGTTCCATGGAACATGCAGTCATTTCATTTTCATTTTTACATAAAATGAATGGGATCTAACCGTATTTTCCACTACACCGTTGAACGCCGTTTCGGCAGAGGCAGCCGTTTTACTTATTTCAGTATTTAGCATCTTTTCGAATTTTATTTATAAAAGAATATTGACGAAAGGAATGGAGAATTTTTGTTTTGTTATGTGATGATTGACTGACGTCCATTCACGGAAGTGTCCGGGACAAAAGATGCTGAATATTGGAATATAACTCTGTTATTTTATAAATGTGACCGTTATTCCATTTATCGATATTTAATTGGTTATCTTCTGTTCACTGTTTAGTAAACTCTCGGTGCGGGCAGACCACTTAACTGTAAGATAGTTTTAATCAACATAAAATGTGTATTTGTGAATTTAACCTTATTTTGGTTGATGTTTCTTTATATTGTGTAAATGGTTGACGATCAGTAGACGTAGCGACACGGAGTGCTAGAGTGAATGGTTCCCCTTTTACAATTGGAATATAGATAATAAAGCAAATAAAACGTTTGAAATGTCTATATTATGTTTTTTATTGTCTCGTACTCCTATAACCTATTCTATACAACGGTTTAGCTATATGAATATACAAATTTACAATAGTACAAAGTTTACAATTAAAAATAGCTCTTTTTTATACAGTCCACTGTATAAAGTTTAAAAAGAGTTTATACAGTGTTACTTTACAAATAATTTTAATTTATTGCTAGTTTGTGCAAAACTTGTTCTCAATACCCAGGCGACTATTGACAACATTCATCGTAGAGTGTAACAAATCCCTCTGATTGGCTGAATGTTAACAGAATCACCAAATTGAATAATTCTTTGCTTTGTTAGTATTGTTTGGGAAAGGTTGGTATGTAAAAATAAAATGGGAAATCCACCGTACACCGTACTCATGGTACGTGGACTGAGTCATCGGCAAAAGCTAGTAAAAAATAAATTATAAAAGTTAGTCCTAATGTCAACATGACTGAAATGGCTAGACTAGAGCTTAGTCTCGGGCTTGGGCGCCGGCTTGCGGCCGCGCCGCCGCCGGTCCGGGCACGCGCCGTACGCGGTCTCGTAGCGGTCGTCCTGGCGCGGCAGCATGTCGGGGCGCGCGTACTGGAACGCGTCGTACGTGGGCGGGTGCAGCTGCGAGGCGGCCGAGCAGTTGGAGCGCCGGTCGCTGTCGTTGTCGCCGCTGTCGACGTCGCCTGACAAACAAAACTGAATTACAACACAAATTCTATTCAAGCTAAAGCTATATCAACAGGTTACGTCATATGGCGAAGGGCGAAGAACGCAGAACTCGCGCGGCAGCGATATCTGCGGAACAGGTTAGTGTCGGGGGCGCGTGCTCACCGTCGCTGCTGTTGTTGCTGGGCACGTGCGCGTCGCGCAGCCGCGGCCGCCGCCGCCAGTAGCGGAACTCGCGCGGCAGCGTGTACGAGCGCGGCAGCGATATCTGCGGAACAGGTTAGTGTCGGGGGCGCGTGCTCACCGTCGCTGCTGTTGTTGCTGGGCACGTGCGCGTCGCGCAGCCGCGGCCGCCGCCGCCAGTAGCGGAACTCGCGCGGCAGCGTGTACGAGCGCGGCAGCGATATCTGCGGAACAGGTTAGTGTCGGGGGCGCGTGCTCACCGTCGCTGCTGTTGTTGCTGGGCACGTGCGCGTCGCGCAGCCGCGGCCGCCGCCGCCAGTAGCGGAACTCGCGCGGCAGCGTGTACGAGCGCGGCAGCGATATCTGCGGAACAGGTTAGTGTCGGGGGCGCGTGCTCACCGTCGCTGCTGTTGTTGCTGGGCACGTGCGCGTCGCGCAGCCGCGGCCGCCGCCGCCAGTAGCGGAACTCGCGCGGCAGCGTGTACGAGCGCGGCAGCGATATCTGCGGAACAGGTTAGTGTCGGGGGCGCGTGCTCACCGTCGCTGCTGTTGTTGCTGGGCACGTGCGCGTCGCGCAGCCGCGGCCGCCGCCGCCAGTAGCGGAACTCGCGCGGCAGCGTGTACGAGCGCGGCAGCGATATCTGCGGAACAGGTTAGTGTCGGGGGCGCGTGCTCACCGTCGCTGCTGTTGTTGCTGGGCACGTGCGCGTCGCGCAGCCGCGGCCGCCGCCGCCAGTAGCGGAACTCGCGCGGCAGCGTGTACGAGCGCGGCAGCGATATCTGCGGAACAGGTTAGTGTCGGGGGCGCGTGCTCACCGTCGCTGCTGTTGTTGCTGGGCACGTGCGCGTCGCGCAGCCGCGGCCGCCGCCGCCAGTAGCGGAACTCGCGCGGCAGCGTGTACGAGCGCGGCAGCGATATCTGCGGAACAGGTTAGTGTCGGGGGCGCGTGCTCACCGTCGCTGCTGTTGTTGCTGGGCACGTGCGCGTCGCGCAGCCGCGGCCGCCGCCGCCAGTAGCGGAACTCGCGCGGCAGCGTGTACGAGCGCGGCAGCGATATCTGCGGAACAGGTTAGTGTCGGGGGCGCGTGCTCACCGTCGCTGCTGTTGTTGCTGGGCACGTGCGCGTCGCGCAGCCGCGGCCGCCGCCGCCAGTAGCGGAACTCGCGCGGCAGCGTGTACGAGCGCGGCAGCGATATCTGCGGAACAGGTTAGTGTCGGGGGCGCGTGCTCACCGTCGCTGCTGTTGTTGCTGGGCACGTGCGCGTCGCGCAGCCGCGGCCGCCGCCGCCAGTAGCGGAACTCGCGCGGCAGCGTGTACGAGCGCGGCAGCGATATCTGCGGACACACTCAATCGACTCAAAAAAAAAAAACCGGCCAAGTAATGTAATAATAATATAACTTCTATGGAATAATCATCAATTCTTATGGAGCCGCAAAATTAACTTTGTTTTTTTTTTACGTTAATGACGTTACGATTGTACCAAAGAACCAAAGTCACCGACATCCAAAACCTAATTATTAACCTAAGTATTAATGATACTGTATCTTGAAAACCATTACCAAGAGTGGCAGTGGGCAGGTCACGCAGACGCTTGACGTAGGGGCGATAGCCGTTGGTGCCGAAAAGTCCTAGAGTGGAGACATACAAGTAAGCGTAGCCGTAGTCTGGGGCGAACTCCAGCCCGTTGAACCGACCATATAAACCGGGTGGCGGGATGAGGAAGGCTGAGGACAGGGTGTGGTGGCGTGCGTTTGGGAACGCCTCTGTCCATTGTCCAACAGTGGACGCCCGCAGGATGATATAATGACGATGATGATGACTGTGTACAGAGTGAGGAAGGCGCCCCGAGGTTGATCGAGGGGTGGAGTACCTGGCTGTCGATGTCGCTGGGCGCGCGTGGCGTGTCCCCGGCGGACTCGGAGCCGCTACTGCCGGCCGCGCCGCTCGCCGCGCCGCCCGCGCCCGTCGCGCCGCCCGCCGCGCCCGTGGCCTCGTCCTTCTTCCTGTTCCTAGCGAAATAATGGCTCCATTAATGGCACATCACACATCCCACTACATGTCTATGTTGCACATTCACATATGACATAGATCATAGACACTGGGATCGTCAGGCGTCATTAATACCTTACCTTCCATTCTGTTGCCATTTTTAAAAGTAACAATGAATTGATTTAACATTTTGTTTGTTGAACTATGACAAAATGTTTTGAGTAATAAAAATACAAACAAAAACTAGAACACTGAAGATTCCAGAGTGGTTTAAATCTGTCATAAATTTTTGTATAACAATGGGCAAAATATAGCGTAAATCTACAATCCATGAAAATAATGGGATCAAAGCCATCAGTACTACCCATATTGTAAAAGTGTATTGACAATAACTAGTCCGCCATATTGGGCTTAGAAAGACGTCACACAGCTAACCTCTACTCAGACGCCTTTACCAAACTGCAGGTACTAAAACAGCCCTAATCGCTTACCAAGGCTATGTCTCCTCATTGCTACGGTACGGGATTATTTTATGGGGAAACTCTGTCTTAGCGAATAAAGTGTTTATAAAACAGAAGGCATGTCTTAGGGCATTATGCGGACTGAGGCAAATTGAAACATGTAAGCCTCTTTTTAAAAAATGTAACGTTCTCCCTTTACCATGTCTATATATACATGAAATACTTATATTGGTAAAGAAATATCCCATATACTTTAAAAGCTACAATAAACTAGAAGGAGTTCGACAGCGTAGAAAGGATAAATTGATGATGCCTCCTAAGAGGCTAGAAATTTTTGCAAAGAGTTCGCATTGTATGGCAATTTCTATTTTTAATAAACTACCTGACATATATAAAGACAATGCTTTGAATATCTTTAAAAAACGTACGTTTGATTTACTTATGGATAAATGTTATTACAATGTCAATGAATTTTTAAATGAAACTAATTTTTGACTTTATAAATTTACAATTATTGACATTCTTAAATACTAATTTTTTGACTTTATAAATTATCTATCTACAATTATTGACATTCTGAATTACTAATTTCTTGACTTTATGAATTATGTATTTACAATAATTGCCATTCTGAATTATAATACTTAATTGACAATATTATGAAAAATGATAGTTACAAAAATCATAATATCAAACTAATGACATTATTTACATTTTCTTCTTATATTCATACGCCATAAGGCAGAATGTACAAGGATATTGATTGTTATTGTGACCACCTGTATGTACCTACATTCTTATGAATAAATGACATTTATTTATTTATTTATTTATTTATTTAACCACGTATTGTCATCAGGAATTATCAGCTTCAAAATTATTGAGTTGCAAGACTGCAACCGAACAAACAAAATAAAAGCTTGTAAAAATTTTGGCTTTGATCCCCCGAAGGTATGTACCTAATACAAGTTCTGCAATACAAGTTTAATCTTAGTGTAGAGTTTAAAAGTGTATAATATACAAGCCATTGCAATCTTACTTTAGTGACCTTAGATAGTAAGCCACATTTATAAGTTTTGTCTAATAAATTATTCTTATTCTTAAAAAAACTTACGTGTATGGTGCACTCCAGTTACAGCATACTTGTCTGTTGCAACCCTCCAAATAATGCGGCGCAAGCAATATCTCTGGCGTCCGACACCTCTGCATCTTCCTGAGCTGCTCCATTTTCTTACCCCCCAGTGGGTAAGGAAACCTGTCACAGTTCTGGCCATATTGGCACCCAGCTTCATTGTACACCCC
Organism: Coenonympha glycerion; assembly: GCA_963855885.1. NCBI lineage: Eukaryota > Metazoa > Arthropoda > Insecta > Lepidoptera > Nymphalidae > Coenonympha > Coenonympha glycerion. The sequence continues at coordinate 5,095,847 of OY979631.1, forward strand.
CCTAATTTTGTCCATGTTTTGGACGTTCGTTAAAGCGTTATGCACCGCCGATGTATACTCCTCTTTAGCATCTCCATATTTCCCGTAAACATTCTGAGTGTTTTCCTCGCAGTATCCGGAAAATTCTCCCATACTTTGCCTATGATCTTCCGAGTAGATGATCGGATTATTCTGCGCACATCTCGCGTTGTTTTGCGTTTGTTCGTAGTTGTTAGCGCTGACGTCGGGGAGGTAATTCCTGGGGCTGCTGTTGATGACGTTTCTGGGACTCCGACACTGGACGTTGGCTTCGTATTTCCTGTTCTCGGGAGCCAGATAGTTCGGGGATCGCAACGGTGTTCGGGGGGCTTCGTTGCGTAAGTTTGCGGGGTTCTCGTAGAACGTTCTGGAGTCCTGGTTGTAGATGTTCTGGGCGCGCGTGTTCAAATCGTTGCTGGTGTCGCTGTTTTGAAAGTCGGGGACGTTGTAGTCCGGCTTGATTTCCGTGTAAGTGGGGTACAGATTGCAGGTGTGGGGTAGCACGGGGTAGTTCTGGTAAGAGTGCGTCATCTCGATGCTGGGCCACGCGGGTGGTTCTGCGTGCGTCTTCGCTCTGGGAATCGGCTGTCGCTGTAGGCTGCTGTATATCTCCTCGGCGGCGACGGGCGCGGTCTTCGCCAGCTTGCCTTGCTTGATCTCCTCCTCGATCACGCGGAGCTCCGCGAGCTGTTTCTGTTTCTTCTCCTGCAGTTTTTGCTGAATGTTCACTCGCGAACCGACGCTAGACCCTTCGTTTTCTGACGAGCCACCCTGGAAAATAAGAGCATGGATAATGGCGAGACCTAGTTACACATAGACATTATATAGCGATAGCTGAAAGTCAATGAGGACCTGGACAGACGAAGAAAGTCTCTGACAACCAAAATAAACATGCTGGCGTCTAGCCACCCACTGATCTAGACAACTGAAGATCACGCTGTTCAAAGCCTGCTGCCGGGCGCTCTGCACCTTGCAGCTCTGGTGCGTTTACACCTAAGCCTCCTTTGACACTAAAAATGCAGTACAACAACATATTACATTGCCTGCTGTTGCAAAATCGTATGTCAACATTCAATTTTATACGTCTTTCGTGTGTAAAAAAATTAAATATGATGGATTGATATTGAACGTATAAAAAAATGACAATCAATTCTTGTTCGAAAATAGGTATTCATGGGTTACCAGCAGAGGTGGTATTTTTTTTGAAGTCTCCCACCAAACCAAACCTGAAAGAAATAGGCCTATAGTCACCGTTATGAACCGAGGGATCCTAGGCTAATCTGAACATTTTACCGTAAACCTTAAACTGGCGATATTTTTTCGCGTTCGTGACTATATAACCCGTGTGACTTCTCGCTAAAATCTGAGCAAGCTGCATCCGGTCGTTGAAAGAAATTTGGTATGGTTGGATAGAATTTTCCGCAGTTAGAAAAATACATAATTCGGATTGGTTGATGGTGTTAAGAGGGGTGTCTCACGTGGTGGTTGTGCGCGGCTGGCAGCGGCCTCCTCCAGAAGGCTGCGGGCGCGGCGGGCGCAGCGGGCGGCGCGGCGGGCGGGGCGGCGGGCGGCGGCACGAACGACGTGGGCTTCTTCTTCTTACGACCGTTCGCCGCGCTGTCGAGGGTGTTCACGTACTTAATAATAATAATAATTCTGCCGATATTGTGGACTACAGCTAAATAATTGAATGATTTTAATCCTAACTCTTGGTCTTGCGTGCGTGCGTGCGTACGTGCGTGCTTGCGTGCGTGTGTGTGCGCGTTTCTTTTTTCGTGTTAATTGTTGCTTCACGATAAAACTAGAACTGAATTGGCTAAAATTTTGTAAAGGAGAAAGGTTGTACATCTATGTCTGATTTACATATTGGCTAGTTTTTACGCGGAGAAACTAGAAATTCATAGTTCCCAACTTCGGTTAGGATTTCTGAAAACTCGAAATACTCGCGGGAGCCGCAACAGCTAATCGTATTATGCAATTAATACCACACAAATAATAACCTACCTAAAATGCCTCTACACGAAAATAAAATAACCTGGTACCGAAAACTTACCTATTATTGACTGGGTTGGAAAATCTACAGTTGAACACTCCAGGTATGGCCACGTTGTCGCTCTGACTTGGCTTACCTAAAACAATTAAATTGAATATACATGATACATATTACATGTACGAGTACTACAGCCATAGCGTAATAGTAATAGTAGTTTTAAATCAATTGTTTTTCTACAATTGCCATTGACGCGAAATTTAATAAAATCAACCAAGTGCGAGTCCAACTCGCACACGAAGGGTAACCCTTATATCATGTGTATAAAAACAGCAAAATCATTTTTGTTGTATGGGGCCCCCTTTAATATTTATTTTATTCTGTTTTTTTTTATATTTTTTACTATAGCGGCAACATCTGTATATAATCTGTGAAAATTTTAAATGTCTAACCGTCACGGTTATAAAGATACAACCTAATGACAGACGTACGGATAGTGAAGTCTTAGTAATAGTAGTTTTACCCTTTGGGTACGGGACACTAAAAATACACAAATATAGTATGGACCTTTTATAAGCGCTTGTAAGTTTAACCTATGTGGAATAAACAACAATTAAATAAAACATGGATACCGGACTTCCTCACAAACGGATTTCGAAATTATAATATTGCGATTGGTTTTTACTTTGCCCATGCTCCGCCCCATGACCTACTTCATTTTTGTTAATTGGTTGTTTTCATCTGTCATGGCCGACGTGATTTGAATTGTCCGTTGTCATTCTCTAGACTGATATCAACCTGTTACCTCATAGGATATCAAATCTCGAGCAATTTTTAAGCCCCGCCCATTCTGGGGTGATTTTAGTTACGCGGTTTTTGGGCTAAAGATACTCATCAATGCTTTATTTAATTGTTGGGAACACGACTTGTATACTAAAGACAGGGCGAACAGCGCGAAAAAATGTCGCCAGTTTATGGGAGCAAGAATGACTATTTTGCACCCTCCCCCGTCAATAGTCAGTATAGGTAGATAGGTAAAGACTTATTTCTTTTTCTTTTGAATTACTAATAATATTGCAGGCAAGGTGACCACAGACACATAGATAAAAAAAATATAAAAAATTAACATGTATTTCGCAGGAGTTTCGACAGATGGCGCTACATTTTCTTGTATGAAGAACGTTTACCTAAAATGTTTGGATGGGCCTATCTTGACTATTTTTATCTATTGTTGGGAATAAAGATTTTAATTTTTAAGAGTGTATGGCTGAGTGTTGGGTTGCGCTTACCATTCTTGTTGTGCGAGGAGGCGTTGGTGCTGTTGGTGCCGTGCTGCTGCTCGCCCAGCATGTAGCCGAGCCGCCGCACGTGGAAGTACCTGCGCATTGGAGCCACACTGATATCACAGCGGGGCCAGGATGTGCGCGTAAAACTTATTTGTACTTTTGTCGATCTCTTTTCTCTTACTAATTAATATTACAAATATCTGGCTGACCGAGCTTCGCTCGGTAGTTTAACTACTGGCCAATAGATGGCAGCAGGAGTATTTTTATTTATTTTGGTAAATTCGACATTTTCTAAAAATGAATCCTAGCTAGATCGACTTATCGCCCCTAAAACCATCTGTATACTAAATTTCATGAAAATCGTTCGAGCCGTTTCCGAGATCCAGATTATATAGAAATATATATATATATACATATATACAAGAATTGCTCGTTTAAAGGTATAGGATAGGATAGGATACATACAGATGCTTGTGCTGATTCACTCATTTTACACCCACACTCTTGACTTTCACACTTTCAAACTCTTCACATTCTTGACTCACTCACTCGCAGATTGATCTCCTGAACCATTTTGTATAATTTTTTTTTATTGATATATTCGTATAGAGGAGAAAAATTAATTCGGACGAAAATACGGGCAGAGATGATGATTGAGAATTTCTAAGACGGGTGAAGATCACAGTCAGGGTATCGGAGATAGGTGGGGAGTGCTGGATTAAACGTCACTCGAAATGTCATGCGATTGGTAGTGGGCTGAAAAAAGAACCAAAGTGGCGGATACAAAACGTGAAATTTATTTTTCCATAGAAAATTTATGGCGAAGGTTAAGGAGACTAAAAGTTGAAAGATACACACAGACTAGAAGTTGAACGACAAGGACAGAGGGAAAGACTACACGCGGGCCACATTTGGCTCGCGTCTCCACGCGCCCTAGTATATAAATATAAATAAATATAAATATATAAATATACATATAGTGGACAACATCACATATATTGCTCCGATCCCTTAGTAAGTAGTTTATGCACTTGTGTTAAGGAAATCAGAAACAACGAAGGTACCACAACACCCAGACCCGAGACAATGTAGATCGAACCCGGAATCTCAGAGATGGCGGCGCCTTGAAAACCGGCACGCTAACCACTCAGCCACGGAGGTCGTCAAAATAATAAAGACAGAGAAAATAGATCGTCAAAAGTACACAAAATGATCTGCGCATGCTGTTTGACCCTGTCCTGACCTGTAGTACAGCATCATGAAGGCGAGCCCCGCGAGCGTGGCGGAGGCCGCGGACGCCGCCAGCGTGGCGGGCCGCAGCGCGCCGCGCCACGACCACCACCACGCCGTCACCAGCACGCAGTTCTCCACGCACATCACGCAGTAGAACACCACCTGCGACACGAGCGAGGAGCTGACCTAACAGTTAGAGATATTATGTCATCCCAGGTATTGTACTATACATATACCTGGGACGATATACGTATACGCAGGACCCGGCGGACCTCGCGAAAAAACGTCGCCAGTTTACTGGTGTCAAAAACAGCTGTAAGCCGACCGCATTTATATCCATAGACCACGGTCCACGCCACTGATTACTATACCTACTTGTTATATGTCCGGACAGAAGTTTCCGCAGGGACGATTTCCGCCATATTGCGGCGTATTGGCGGAAATTTTGGCGAATGGCGCTACTTTTTTCTTGTATGAAGAAGGTTGACGTAAAGTGTTTCGATGGGGTCATCCTCAGGTTCATATTGGTGCCTCAGACATACGGTCTAATTTAGGAAGGGGTGTACCTCCGAATTCAGCTCGGTTGGGCAGCATTCGGGAAGCTTCCTGATGTCTTCTCGTTTAATATTCCTGAGTGACTGAAGACTAAGGTCTTCGGACCTGTTTACACTTACCATTTTCTGTCTGTGGTTGTGCTCCTGCAGGTTGATGTACGCGAACACGTAGACGAGCGCGATGAGCGCGGAGAGGTACGCCTTGCGCGGCCGGCTGATGCGCTCGCCGTGGAACACGTTCTTCGGCGAGATCAGCCACAAGAACATCGACACCCAATGCAGACCTGGACACGAATAAGCATCACAATCATCACTTCAGCAGGTGAATGTGACATGAAGTTCTCTTGTTGTAATAAAGCAGTAACTCTAAATTACATCTTTTAAGACTGCCGAACGTTTCAGGCTCAACAAAAAAAAAAAAATGGAAGAAAAATTTGTTTAACTTAGCCGATATTACTCTTCAAATCTTCGAATATATGTATCAAAGAAAAAATCCAATGTTCGTTTGCTGCGTGATTAAAGTGTGATTTCAATTACATAATATAAGAGCAACACTCAATGACGACTCGAGCTTTTGTGGCATTATTTTCGGTTTGCAGGACGCAAGAATGGGGAAGAAAGTTTATGTTGTATAGGTGTACCTATAACTAAAAACACCCAATACTCGTAGACTAGAGCGTACACACTGAGCGCGCAGATCCGCGCAGACACCGTCCCGAGCCGCCACAGGAACTGCAAAAAAATAATAACATACGTTAGTTTCAAGCAGTTATTAAAATAAGCCGGGTTCACCGATTTATGCACGTAGTTTGCAACATGGTATCTGTTTAGTTATCGTCACTTTAAAAAGGTGCGGGATGTATGAAATTACTGACATACATCAACGATGCCATCACCATGTCCAGACAGTATGCTTTGCAGATACGATAACGGTATCAGATGCTACAATATGGTGCGACTTATACTGTACATTGTACATCCAAGCCCTAATAAAGTTAATCCAAGCTAGCGAAGGCCTTGTTAACATATCACGACACTCACTTGGAATATGACTCCGAGCCAAGTGAGCACGAGGCGGTGCACGTTCTGCAGCCGCACGTTCTTGCTGAAGCTGGCGAGGGCCCAGCACACGGAGAACAGCGACAGAGACGCCGATATCACGTTCAGCTCCGCGAGCGCCTTGTTAACAGATCACGACACTCACTTGGAATATGACTCCGAGCCAAGTGAGCACGAGGCGGTGCACGTTCTGCAGCCGCACGTTCTTGCTGCAGCTGGCGAGGGCCCAGCACACGGAGAACAGCGACAGAGACGCCGATATCACGTTCAGCTCCGCGACCGCCTTGTTAACAGATCACGACACTCACTTGGAATATGACTCCGAGCCAAGTGAGCACGAGGCGGTGCACGTTCTGCAGCCGCACGTTCTTGCTGCAGCTGGCGAGGGCCCAGCACACGGAGAACAGCGACAGAGACGCCGATATCACGTTCAGCTCCGCGAGCGCCTTGTTAACAGATCACGACACTCACTTGGAATATGACTCCGAGCCAAGTGAGCACGAGGCGGTGCACGTTCTGCAGCCGCACGTTCTTGCTGAAGCTGGCGAGGGCCCAGCACACGGAGAACAGCGACAGAGACGCCGATATCACGTTCAGCTCCGCGAGCGCCTTGTTAACAGATCACGACACTCACTTGGAATATGACTCCGAGCCAAGTGAGCACGAGGCGGTGGACGTTCTGCAGCCGCACGTTCTTGCTGCAGCTGGCGAGGGCCCAGCACACGGAGAACAGCGACAGAGACGCCGATATCACGTTCAGATCCGCGAGCGCCTTGTTAACAGATCACGACACTCACTTGGAATATGACTCCGAGCCAAGTGAGCACGAGGCGGTGCACGTTCTGCAGCCGCACGTTCTTGCTGCAGCTGGCGAGGGCCCAGCACACGGAGAACAGCGACAGAGACGCCGATATCACGTTCAGCTCCGCGAGCGCCTTGTTAACAGATCACGACACTCACTTGGAATATGACTCCGAGCCAAGTGAGCACGAGGCGGTGCACGTTCTGCAGCCGCACGTTCTTGCTGAAGCTGGCGAGGGCCCAGCACACGGAGAACAGCGACAGAGACGCCGATATCACGTTCAGCTCCGCGAACGCCTTGTTTGCTTAGAACAAATAACGCAAATTTAAAGCTAATGTATTCGCTACGGGACACTTGGTATTGGTGAAACATTGGAATTGAATACATTAAAGTTACACATTCGTGATGATAATATACCACGGAAATCACGGAGTTCGGTTCATTTTAGTGGTAATTTAATGCTCTTTTTATCGTACTTTATTTAGCAAAGTTCTTACCTGATGGCTCATCCACCGTGGGGTCTGGAGCGATGACCAACTCATTGGCGGTCTGCAGGTCAGCATCTTTCAGCAGTATGTGTAGCTGCAGCAGCAACATGGGTGCCGCTTCGCAGAACGCGTGCACTAGCCGCAGCATACCTGCTCGAATGATATGTTATATGCTATAATTTTATTTAGAGTAGCCTCATATGTTTAAGGAGACCAAAACATGAATGCAGTTCAGATTTCAGTGTAAACTCTATAAAAGTTAAGGTTTAAAAATTGATTAAAATCTCTTACAGTTGTTGGCACGTAACTTGGCAAGGTTTTGGTATGGTGGAGGAAAGTTACGACGCAAAGCAATGCAAGAGAGACAACAGTGAACTGACCAACCAACAGTGCGCTCAGTTTCTGTTACCTCGGTCCCCATGCGCCGTAACCAAAGAGCATCTTCTGCGCATTGGATGACTCTTGTCAAGTTACGCGCTAGCAGCAACTGTAACTCTTAAACTCTTATAATTTTTGGTTATAGTGGCGTCAATGTTAGCGTTCATTCAAAACTTACAGAGATCTCGAACTTGATGCTTCACCCTCCTCAACTCGACAGGCACGAGTAGCCGCGCGTACCGCCATAGCACCCCCATCTGCAGACAATGGAGGAGTATGGGAAGCCACGGCGGGCGATCTTTGCGCCCTTCACTTGCCCACCACACGTGCAAATACCACCGCAGCGATAGCACCTGAAAAATTTTATAGATATGAGCAAATGGGGATTAAAATGATGTTGATATTTCGTCTGTCAAGACACCAACTGCCCAAAACTTAAACAAATTGAAAGAACTGAAAGGCCAGAAATTTCAGGACTGTTGTGGTGAGTTTCTTGACAGCACTATCCCAAATTTTCATAAATGTTTTCATACTACTTCTTACAATCACTCCGAGACAGAAGCAGATGGCCTGTACATGGAGGTCTTAGTCCAGCTGTAATAGGAATAATGATGATAACCCAATATCATAATTTGTCCCAACCCAAAAATCGTATCTTGGGCTATTTTTCCTTAGTGATCATCACTATTTTTTTTGTTCATTGCAGGTTTGTCCCAAAATCTTGTTTTCATTTTAATTATTAAAGCAGAAATGTATAACGAACGAACCATAGACAACAGAGATCATCACTGCGAGCATTGATCTATAATATGCGAGTGTCAATAGTAACCCCAGCCTGCCAACCCGCAATCTAGTCGAAGCTAAAGGGGGTATTTAAAATAACGAACCTGTGATATAAGTAACGACGTGATGACAATGGATATAGTGGCTGCGAAGGTGCATTTATATCCTCGTTCGAGAAGCGCGTACCCCATCACGAGGTCGAACACCACATCGCAGAAGTACCCCGCGAGGGATATCACATTGAACAGCACGTCGCACAGAGGCAAAAACTCTGCCATCTTCCTACCATTTCTTCTATCTCTTTCTATGTAAAACTTGCATATCTGTAGTAAAAGAAATGTTATAAATAATAAATATCAATAAAAAATAAATTCCCTCATAGAAACAGAGCGTCGAACGGAACGTTTTTTAATCTGTTGTAACTATCAGCTGTCATTTTCAAATAACCACTGTATGTCAGCCTGACATCGACAGTATTACTGCTTGTGCTTTTTGATTGGTCGATAGTATGCTGAGTCTAAACCACTATTGGCTAGTATACCACGGATAGCCAATAAAGCACCGCAAATCAATCTGTCACCGTGACGTGGAGACTGGCGTCTACGGTAAGTTTACGAATTATGAATGACAATTGAAATGTCAAGTAAATGTTTACTTTTGCAAAATTGATACTGTGTTGGAGTATTTTTCTACTTTCTAGTATTTTCTCGCTCAACTAGAATAAAATGTCCAACTACACCGATTTAGTAAATAAAATAGGTAAAGAGAGCTCAAGAGCTGCTTGCAAAAAGTGTGGTTATGCGGGACACCTGACTTTTCAGTGCAGAAACTTTATAAAAGTAAGTAACTCGAGTAAAATCTATGCTTGAGGCCGCCAACCGCCAAAACTTTCGAAGATACGAGCCTTACCTCAACATAATATGTTCTAACTAAAACAATAATGTTTCTGCTTAATACTTTCTTATGGTTAAGACAAAACTTCTAAATTTGATTATCTTAATTAACGCAATATGTACGTGAGGTTAAGATTAGCAATTAGGTATAAGAGGCCGCCCTCGACTTCAAAAGTGTGGCAAAAAATACTTCGCCTAACAATTTAGGCAAAGTATTTTTTGCCAATGCAAACCCGAGCCGTCGCTACACAATTTTTCACGCACACTAGCATCTGCGCACTATACAAATTTCAAATTGACACACTCACATTATAAGACAAAGTTGCCGCACTCACGGAGCTATCATTGTTAAGAAGGGCTCTATCTAGTTGGAGCGCGAGTGACAACCTATTATAAATTATATGCAACAAAACTTGCAGTAATTGTCTTCTGAAAGCTGTGTGAACAGTCACACAAGCGACTAAAGAAAGGAGAAATAGTAAACTTCTGCAAGTTTCATTGCTGATCTAAACCTCCCTTTAATCACTTTATAAACATATGCCGGAATACTAGGAATTTACTGCTTTTTAATCAATTTTTATACATATTTGTTGTAGGTAGATCCTAACAAGGAAATAGTTTTAGATGTTAGCAGTACAAGTAGTGACACTGAGGAGGAATATGCCACACCACTGCAGAGTCTGCGAGAAGCTGAATTAAGGCAGAAATTGCAGGAAAAGCTAAAAAAGGCAAAACAGAAGAAAAAAACCAAAAAACGAAAAAGATCTCGGTAAGTTATTGATCTTTTTTATGTGAATCTAGTCCAGACACCTAAAACATTCATGCTCATCACACAAATATTTTCCTATTGCGGGAATCAAACCTACAACCTCTGATGCAGATCGCTGATACTCTATCCTTATGCCATTAATAAACATCAAACTAATAAAAAAGTTTTATTAGTCTAAAGTATACTGTGTGATATATATATTTAAGATTTTTATTTTGTTCTAGGTCCTCAAGCACTTCATCAAGTAGCAGTAGTTCATCATCTTCATCTTTAGAAAGTGATGAATCAGAGTCACGAAAAAAGAAAAAGAAACATAAGAAGAAGTCTAAGAAATCAAAGAAATCTCATAAAGAAAAAAAGAAAAGCAAAAAATAGATCATAAGATATTTAAGTGTACTATGTCAAACCTTTATTAGCTAGCTATGAAACAATTATAATTAGGAAGTAGAAGAAACACTTTAGCACACCGAAACATTACAAAGAAGATACGCAGAAACAGAGCAACTAAAATAAAATAACAATGGTATGCAAAGGCGAAAATATCGCTGCAAGCAATCTCTTCCAGGGAACCTTTGCTATTTTAGTTAGGGTAATACTATTATTAACAAATATATAATATGCTATTATGTTGTACTTATATCAATAAGATTAGTAAAATAGATTTTGATTGCATAAAAAAGGGGCCTGTGTTAAATAAATAATAATGTTTCATGGGTAGTGCCACAAAAATGTTGATTTTTAAATTCTCCACATTTTGAACCAGTTCGACCCATCCACATGATCTACAACCACAATCTGTGTTACTGAGTTGAAATACTGACAATTTGGAATTGCTTAAATTATGATTGTTATGATGATATTAGTATAAATATAAAATATACATGTTTTTACTATTTAAGACTGATGTGTTCAATTAAATGAAGTTGTACTGAAATATACAATTTTTTCAACTTTTTAAATTAGTTTTATTTCCATACTTCATTGCATTACACTTGACATGGCTGTGACTCGTGACAGCCCCTTAGGAGCGTAACCTAAATAGGAACTGTTATTAAACTAATTCAAAATGCCAACCATACTCCCTATAATTATAGTAGCAGTATGCTACCACATACTGGTCACTGCGGAATTTCAAATTTTTACTACTGGACATCACAAGAAATATTTTTATTATAATTTATGCTACATAATTGTTTCTGCATGCTGTGGCATAATTTTGAAGCATAGTAACTTATGTAGTATTCCTATGAAATGAAAATACATTTGAATGCCCAACTTCAAATCATGATTGCCATGCTGCAACCAGTATGCGGTAGTCTTAATGATTGTTACTCATATAACTCTATGGTAATTACAAACTATTGTACTTAAAGATATTAGAACAAATAGATATTACTAAAATTATAATAATTCTTTATATCGAACTGATGGCCACAGGTCGCTCACACCTGTCTAATAGGTTTCAATATCCTGGCTTAGTGCGGGTTTCTGGGCTTCACACACAGTTGAAAACTTTGTGGAGAACTCTCAGGTACTTAAGTTTCCTGTGGGCTGATTCTTGCCTTAAAAATAGAATTCTTGCTAGTGAGGGTAGTGAGGGTTGCTAACTAACAAACTGTAAGATACAGAATCAGCCTACTGATAATGTTTTCCTTCACAGCTAAAAAATCATTAGTTTTCTTCTTCAAACAAAACTCCAAAAAGTGAGATCTGTGCCCAGGATTTAAGCCTTCCAACTCCTTATGAGAGGGTCATACCTATATTGTCAAGCATATTATGAACTGTCTAAGGTGTAGATTTGGATACAATATCAAATGCTGCGCAGTGCTAGCTTATCTTTTAGTATTACATGAATGATATTTAAATGAATTTGAAATGCTTTAAACTAAAGATCAGTACTTGAGTATTAATATAAAATTGAGTATTAATATAAATTAAATTACTGGGTATTATTTTTAATTAATAAGATCCAGTACCTAGGTAATTTCTTCCCAGATGGATAGGTGTTAGAAATCGAAAGTAGAAAGTTATGAATTTAGATGTAATGGTACAAAACTTTATCTGGAAACTTGTTGCTTTGATAAAGTAGTTAAAACTCCTCTAAAATATACTAAAAATCAGTTTGTACCACAAACATATCTCACCTGAATCACTCAAATTCCTTAAATATCACGAAGAACATTTACACCGAATTACTATTCTACACAGGAGCTTAGAAACAATAAAACCATATTTTCACTGTTCAATGGGATTTAACACACATTAAAAAATAATTTAAATTAACTTTTGTAGTATAAAATTTACTGAAAGCTCAATTATTTTGGTTATCTAAGTTGTTTTAAAAACTTTTTTAAGTTTTATACTCAAGTCTCAAGTTCACGTCAAAAGTTCACAGATACATACGCCATCTAGCGGCTGGTATGTGTATTGCGTGAAAGCTCGATCGTTTTGTTGGAGACATCAGCTTCAGCCACAACATGCTTGAGAAGGAAAGGAACGCACGCAGCCTATCAATCAATGCGAATTCTTGCTAGACACCGCGCCTTGAATTCTTTATGAGCTCAACACAGGTTCTCCGTTCTTGGTCGGTCACTGTTTTAGCAAAAGCTTGCAATTGGGATCTTGAACAAAATGAAATAGCTGTTAAATAATGAACTTTATGAATGATCATCATCATCATCCATTACCAGAGCTTGTACGTTAGTTAGGCCTATGTGATAAAAGATATTTGACTTTTTCTCTGGTCGCTCAGTAAGTAGGTACGAGTATGTCTCAAAATCTCAACTGTCAGCTTAGCTAAAATAATCTTTGGCTTAGCGGAGCAGGAAAGAAATTTGAGCAGTTATAGGTACTACCAGTTCGCAGAAGCTTTGCCGGTGGCTTCCACCCCCACTTCATACAAAGGCAATCCGCATTCGATATAAACGTCCGCGCTGGTGGCGGTCATATTATGAAGTGGGAGGGGTCAGGGGAAGTCACCGGCAAAGTTTCTGCGAACGGGTTATTTGAACCTTATAATATCACAGTTTAAAGATGTACCGTACCTAGTTAAAACGTTGCTACTTGTTAATATTACCTACTCGGTGCCGTGAAGTTCCATTTTTACCATTTTGTTACGGAACCCTAAAACCGTTTATTGCTCTGTTTGAACTGCGCGTTCGTTATAGGTACAACCTATTACGCACTCGCTAGACTATTAGCAACGAATATATCTTACTAACGTATGCTATTAGTACAGTAGATAGAGTACATATAGAGCAATTGTTTGATGTTTGTTTGGTCAACAACGCGTTGCAGAGTAACTTTGTAAACTCCTGTATGGATTGTGTTTCATGCATGTTGCAAGGTGGTTCAAGATACATACATTCTCTGACTGAGTTTCTGTAGGTTTTATTCTATGGTTTGATCATGGTTTGATTCTTTGATTACAAGGTTGATATGGGTTTGATTATGGATTTGAGCCATGGATGTAACATAAAGGATGAGCCCTTAGTGACGTCACGCATACCTATATTTTTAGGCTCCTCCCTTTTGGTACCTACCGCTGACAGCACATACCGCTGTCGGCATGCTGTCAGTCATTAAATGGTCATTAGCGCCATTTAACAGTTTTATATTATGTTAATATGTTTAATCAATGGTAGCCATACATACCTGCAGGACATTGTCAGGAGGGCGTTGTTATAGAACAAAGGCAGCCAGAAAATAAAATATCCATAATTTGAGTCTAATTTAAGCAAAAACAATATTAGGTACAATAGCGACATACCGACAGAGTGAATTAGCACATAGTATCACAAGATAGCGGTGTTAGTTACCATTTTGGCCACGCGCTAAGGTAGCCTTGTCGCACTGTATTGTTTGTTATTGTCATGTTTTTGTTATCTCAATATTAATGTGGTATTGTCATAGCAACTATTGAATTGTTTTGCCAATAGGTGTTTTTGTGGAATTTAGCATCGGAATTTAGGATCGAATTAAGACTGAATCTTATATCCTTTATTTAAAATATTGCCATCGGTTTAGAATAAGTATATACCGAAACAACAAGGTAATTTATCTAAATAGGCACTTACTTAGATGATCGTAATAAATGTTTACAGTGCCTAAAGTTGGTAGGATATACCTACCTACAGTAATATGCAAAATATAAAATAAGCTCCATTCTCATTTCTTCACAAAGGCATAATGAACCAGCTACTAAGTGAAGACGACATAACAGCAATGGAGAGCCAGTTAAAACAAAGCGTGGAGGAGGACCGCAGACACTGGCGCGTCAACAGTGTTAAGTGTGATGCGATCCACACTGCGAAAACCTATGAAGAGTTCGCGTAAGTTGGTTGTGTATTTACCCCATGAGCGTGGAAGACCGCAGACACTGGCGCGTCAACAGTGTTAAGTGTGATGCGATCCACACTGCGAAAACCTATGAAGAGTTCGCGTAAGTTGGTGTGTATTTACCCCATAAGCGTGTAGGACCGCAGATATTGGCGCGTCAACAGTGTGAAGTGTGATGCGATCCACACTGCGAAAACCAATGAAGAGTTCGCGTAAGTTGGTGTGTATTTACCCCATAAGCGTGGAGGACCGCAGACATTGGCGCGTCAACAGTTTGAAGTGTGATGCGATCCACACTGCGAAAACCTATGAAGAGTTCGCGTAAGTTGGTTGTGTACGAGTATGTACCCCTATCTTCGATTACTAATACCAGCAGGGGTGTGAGCCATATGTTATTATACTCACAGCCACTGAATACCATAACCATAGTCACAGCTTACTTATCATACTAACTGTGACTGTGCATGTATGTATGTCCCGCCGCCCGACACAGGTTATAGCCGTGAGGCGATGGTCGGCCAGTATAGTGTGTGTGTGTGTATCATATTAAACTAGCGGACGCCGCGGCTCTGCTGACGTGAATTTGAGTTTTCCGCAAATCCCACGGAACCGATGGATTTTTCCTTGATATAAAGTAGTAGTATAGTTTGTTAAAACAGGATAATATAATTTATCTTCATACCAATTTTCAGCCAAATAATTTTGTGAAGGAGTATTTCTCCATATAAACATTGGACTCCTGTTTCGCCCCCTCAGGGGATGAGTTTTAAAAAACCCTTTCGTTGTGCATTCATAGTCCTCATAAGGAAGACTTAGTAGAGACTCTTAGCGTTGATATAATGCCAGTTAGTCAAAATCTTCTTTTTAACCGACTTCAAAAAAAGGAGGAGGTTCTCAATTCGTCGGAATCTTTTTTCTACCTATATTTTATTTTTGCGATTCCATACCTTTTGCGATTCCTTTTTTTTTTTTTTTTTTTATTGTAAATAGGCTTGCGCTTGACGACAATCATGCCTGATGGAAAGCAGTGATGAAGTCTAGGTTGGAGCGCGCTTGCCTAGAAAATGCCTATTCACTCTTCTCTTGAAGGCACCCAGATTATACTTGGCTGGAAACACGGAGGCTGGAAGGGAGGTTCTCAATTCGTCGGAATCTTTTTTCTACCTATATTTTATTTTTGCGATTCCATACCTTTTGCGATTCCTTTTTTTTTTTTTTTTTATTGTAAATAGGCTTGCGCTTGACGACAATCATGCCTGATGGAAAGCAGTGATGAAGTCTAGGTTGGAGCGCGCTTGCCTAGAAAATGCCTATTCACTCTTCTCTTGAAGGCACCCAGATTATACTTGGCTGGAAACACGGAGGCTGGAAGGGTGTTCCATACCTTAGCGGTTCGTATCAGAAACGTGGAAGAAAAGCGTTTCGTGCGAGTTTGTTGGATGTCAACCACATAAGGATGCCACCCCTCTCGGCGTCTTGCAGTCCTATAGTAGAAAGGTGAAGGAGGAACAAGGTTATGTAGTTCCTGAGCACACTCACCAAAGTATATCCTGTAAAAAACCGCTAAACAGGCAACATTGCGACGGTGTTGTAAGCTGAGCAATTTTGCCCGCGTTAGCGATTCCTTTCCGATTATTCTGCGGGCGCGGCGATCAACAGAGTCCAATGCATCGAGCTGATACTTGGCTGAGCCATCCCAAAGGTGACTGCAGTACTCCATGCCAGAACGCACCTGGGCCTCATACAGCGTCAGTAGCTGTTCAGGCGTGAAGTACCGCTTCACCTTGTTTAGGATGCCAAGTTTTTTAGCAGCTGTTTTTGCTTTAGCTTCGATGCATTTCCCAAAATTGAGGTTGGGTGAGATGGTTATACCCAGAAGCTCAATATGATCACCAATCGGGACGGATATGCTTTGGAAAGTGGGAGCCAAGGTGAAGGGGCTCTTTTTAGCAGTGAACAAACACGCCTGTGTTTTGGTAGCGTTGAACTTGACCAGATTAGCGTCACCCCACTCAGACACTTCATTTAAAGTCAAGTTCACGCGATTTACCTGTGCCTCTCTAAGCTCAAGGATCTCAGCACCACTGGCTTTTGAACTGGACATGTATCTCTCCGAAACAGTGCTGTCGTCCGCATAACCAAAGATACCTGGTTTGAGCAGATCGTTAATATGCAGCAAAAACAGTGTCGCGGAGAGAACAGACCCCTGGGGTACACCGGCATTGACAGCCATTAGGTCCGATGAGTGGCCATCTACGACCACCCGAAAAGACCGTTCCCTCAGGAAGTCAGATACCCAGTTGCAAAAGCCTGCGGGTATCCCGTATGCCGGAAGTTTGCTAAGAAGACTACCGTGCTAGACCCGGTCGAAAGCCTTAGAAATGTCGAGTGAGACAGCAAGTGCCTCACCGTGCTTCTCCATGGCCTCGCCCCAAGTATGCGTAGCATACACTAGAAGATCGCCAGTTGAGCGGTTGGATCTAAAGCCATACTGACGGTCCGACAGAAGGTCATTTTCCTCTAGGTATGCCAGGAGCTTACGATTGAGAACTCGTTCCATACTTTTGCACAGTATGGACGTGATGGCAATCGGTCTGTAATTAGCCGGATCAGCACGGCAGCCTTTTTTAGGTACTGGCTGCACATTGGCAACTTTCCAGGAGAGTGGGACTTGAGCTGTGGAAAGAGAGAGGCGAAACAAGCGCGTTAATACAGGAGACAACTCGGGAGCACAATTTCGTAGGACTATTGCAGGTATACCGTCAGGGCCACTGGCTTTACTCACATCGATTCCATTGCATGATAAAGAATTAAACGAAACTCGTGGTTCTAAATTGAACACGTGACTTCTTTAACGTGACGTGAATTTTTTATTTAAATGTTTAATAGTTTGGTTGTCTCAAGTACCTATTGAGTTTTAACATGCTACTCCTTTGCAGGGATCGTGTAGCGGCCGCTCATCTACGCCCCTTGGAAAAAGCTGACTTTTCCAAAAAAGCGTCGCGGGGCTGGAACCAGTACGCTGCCCCTGATCCACGGGAGTAGTTCTCTTAACATCGTCATTGCCATAAAAAATATACTTAAAATAAATGGAAGTCTAAAATATAAGATTTAGGATTTAAATTTGATTTCATAAAAGAATATGTAAAAAGAAAAATAAAACGCATGGTAGTAGCTGGGTAGGTATAATATGATTTGATTTATTGGAAAATTAATACAACTCTTGCGTAATGCGTTACCAAAACACCGTTTAGATAGGATACTTTCTAAAATTCTGAATTTATTTTGGTAATAAAAATGGAAAATGCTATCCAAAAAACCAACTTCAAATGCCACTACAAAGAGTGAAATAATTTTTAATGTAGGTACCTACACCAATTCGAAGTCGGGCAATGTTTCATACAATCCCTAATACTTAGTCCTTCTTACTTACTTGATGTGCGAAGAAATGACGAAGTCATAGACAATCGCCCGACTTCGAATTGGTGTAGGTACCTAGTACCTACATTAAAAATTATTTCACTCTTTGTAGTGGCATTTGAAGTTGGTTTTTAACCGACTTCAAAAAAAGGAGGAGGTTCTCAATTCGTCGGAATTTTTTTTTTTTTATCTATGTATGTTCACCGATTACTCGAAGACGCGTGGACCGATTTGAAAAATTCTTTTTTTGTTTAAAAGGGTTTTGTTTCCAGATGGTCCCATTTTAATCAGGTCAGGATCTGATGATCGGATCCTGGAGAAAACGAGGGAACTCTTCAAATTTTATATGGACACATTTGGGTATTATTTGGGTATTATTTGAAAGAGTAATATTTTCCAAGTTGTCCTATGAAATGAAATGAAATGAAATGAAATGAAATGAAATGAAATGAAATGATATTTATTCATGAAAATGTACGTTACAATAAGATCTTAAAGTGTTTATTACCGATTACATTCTACCAATAATATTGGTGTATGAATATTAATGTCCTAAAAGTAATAACAAAGTGAATAATCTATACTTATAATAAAACTGTAAAGGGTCGAATTCTGTACATTGAAGATATTTTGAAAATTTTTGTTGGAGGACACTATTTAGTCGATACTGAAGCCAAAACTGTAATTTGTTTAATTTTTGTCTGTCTGTCTGTCTGTCTGTCTGTCTGTCTGTCTGTTTCACGACCGGGCATCACGGCTAATCCGCTGGATGGATTTAAATGAAACTTGACATGATTATAGTTCATACCTCGAGGTAGGACATAGGATACTTTTTGTCCCGAAATTCATCATGGTTTCCCTGGAAGACGGCATCAAAGTCCAAACGTTTTTTAGTTATAATTCATTAACGCGTTGTCCGATTCCATTCATTCTTTTTTTGTTAGAAAGGAGGTTCTTTAAAGATTTATCCATACAAATCTTATCATCATCACTTTTGTGGTTCAGAAATTACAGACATCAGAACCTTTAAGTTCAAGTAGGTAGGTGACTTGAAACTCGGAATGCACAAAGAACCTAGGGCTAGGACGTAGGGCTCAAGTAAGACTGGAGTACCCTTACAGCCGTAAATAAATAGGCTTAGCAGGAGATTTTGTATGGTTTAAAATTTTTCACTTTTAGGGTGAACAAAAATCATGTAACTGGCGTCATCGCTACGTTATACCGTATAGCGCCATCTCTACTATTTATGTGGAACTTGAATGTAAAACTCTGAGATAGGTACTACCGAATTTTTTTAAATAAAAATTAACTGTCATGCTATTTACTGTTTCCTGACTTTATACCAAGATGGCACTGTTAACACATGAACAGATTTAAACTTTATCATCCGCAATATGGAAAGGGTAAGATAATGGTTCACAAATATTTTTAACTCTTAGGTCTTATCGATCCTAACCGACTGACTGTCATCTAAGGTCTTTTTATACGTAAAGAAATATATAGCCATTGTCCATTCTGATGTTTTGGATTGTATTGAGATGAAGCAAAGATTTTTAAAAGACTCTTATAAGTATTATGTTGGGCTGGGGAATATTGTTAGTAGAGTAATTTATCCCAGTGGTACCTACCCGGCCGAACTCTGAAAGAAGAGTTCTACCACCAGTACAACTTTTCACATGGTTTAATAATTTTTGACATATTTCGTGGTTTCAGAATAAAAATCACAATGAAAAGGACGATTTTAACTGTCGATATTTCGATACACTGGTACAAGTCGTGGTCACGTAGTGACCACGACCTGTGCCACTGGGTCGAAATATCGACAGTTAAAATCGTCCTTTTGATCTTTCAACTACGTATTAATGAAACTTTATATTATTATTAAGAAAAAGGAGTTTTCAAAATCACCACAAGATAACCCGTGCAAAGTAAGAACAGGTTTCTGTACAACATCACACCAGAATCCCGCGAAAAATCAAGGAATTCCAGTAGGAAGGTATACTATGTAAAAAAATCGTAATTCACGCGGGCGGAGCCGCGGGCAACAGCTAGTATTAATATAAAGTAGTAATATTATAGCAAAACATTATCAATTAATTTATTTTGAATTACTAAGAATTTAAAATGTTATCGTCCATAATATAATCCTTAATGTCATAGTAGAGTTTATTCGTCAACAGTTCAAAAATTCTATTTTTAAATATTGTCAATGGCTTATCACGTACACTATCAGGTAGTTTGTTAAACAGAGTTATTGCGGTGCAATATGCGCTTTTAGAATAAATGTTTAATTTTATTGGCGGTACACATATTTTGTTTCTCCGACACGTTCTAAGACCTTCGTTATTATTATGAATGGGAAAGATGTTATTGTACTTTTTTACAAATAAGAGTATTTGATATATATATAGACACGGAAGTGGAAGTATTTTTAATTTCTTGAATAGAGGTCTACAAGTATCCAAGAAATGAGCACCGCACATAGATCGAATGCATGCCTTTTGTCTGATAAATACCTTGTTGGCATCTACGGAATTGCCCCACAGGATTAAGCCGTACTGCAATAATGACGATACATACCCGTGATACGCCAGTAGAGCCGTCTTTAAGCTTGAAGTTTTACTAAGCTGCCTTAAAACATAAGTAAATCTATCAAGTTTCCCGCATAGTTTTTCTATATGATCCTTCCAGCAACAATGGTTGTCAAGTAAAACGCCGAGGAAAGATACTGTATTGACTTCCTCAATTGGCAGCGAATCGTATTTGATATTTAGACTTAGGCGGATACTTCCATAAGTAAGGAATTGAACATATTTTGTTTTATTTGTGTTTACTGATAGGTTATTAGCATCTAGCCATTCCTTAGTTCTATTCAGTGTGGAATTAATTTCATTTTCAATTAGGTTTCTGTCATTACACTTAACTGTAATTGTAGTGTCATCCGCGTATAGGACACAGTCATGAGCAATGTGATCTGGAAAATCGTTAATGTATAACAAGAAGAGTAACGGTCCAAGGACGCTCCCCTGTGGTACACCGTATGGATTTTGATCCCTATAAGAACAACGAAACTTATTACAATGCGAGTTAAGGGTTTGTTGGATTTCCACACATTGTTTTCGGTGTTTTAAGTAGCTTATCAACCATTTAAGTCCGTTGCCCCGTATCCCATATCGCTCTAACTTTTCTAACAATGTTTTATGGCAAACTAAGTCAAACGCTTTTGACATGTCAAGAAATATCGATACAACACCCATTTTTTCATTTAGGCCCTCTGTTATTATTTTGTTAAGCCAGAAACAGGCCAGTGTAGTGCTATGTTTTTTCCTAAATCCAAATTGCTGAGATTTTAAGATTTTATTGTTTTCTAAAAAATTATATATTTTACTATACATTATTTTTTCAAATATTTTAGACAGAATAGGGATTAATGTTATAGGCCGATAGTTACTCATGTTGTTTGTGTCACCTTTTTTAAATATAGGTTTAACTATGGAGACTTTTAGTTTTTCCGGGAATGTTCCTTCTAGAAAAGACGTATTTACTATGTAACTAAGCGGCATAGATAAATAATCCGCACATAGTTTTATCATCTCCGTATTCAAATCATCGTATCCCGTTGACTTTGAGTTTTTCAGTTCTAGTATAACTTTTCGTACATCTTCAGAATTAACAGGAGTAACGAAAAACGTGTTGATATTATTATCGATAGAGTTACATTTAAAA
Organism: Coenonympha glycerion; assembly: GCA_963855885.1. Classification (NCBI taxonomy): domain Eukaryota; kingdom Metazoa; phylum Arthropoda; class Insecta; order Lepidoptera; family Nymphalidae; genus Coenonympha; species Coenonympha glycerion. Next base: position 5,117,584 of record OY979631.1, read on the forward strand.
CAATTATTAACGGAGGAAGATACTTGCTTGCTACTAATATTGATAAAATAATCATTAAATGCACTGGCTATTGATACTGGATTTGTGTGCTTAGCATTGTCAAAACTAATTATTTGTGTTATTTCCTTAACTTGATCTGGATGATTTACTTTTGCATTTATAATATTCCAGGCAGCCTTGCTTTTATTTTTGGATTTCATAATATAGTCACTGTTTGATATAGCCTGTGACTTATCTATACATTTCCTTAATAATTTAGAATATTTTAAGTATTTCAACCGCTCAGATCGTCTATTTAGAGGGGCTTGTCTAAGCTTTAAATATAAAATTCTTTTATTTATGCATGACCTTCTAATGCCCTTTGAAATCCATTTATTTTTTATTACCTTTCTGTTCATCTTAACTGTGATAACAGGAAAACAAAGATTATAGAAAAGAGTGACTAGGTCATGAAATGTATCAAAAGCTTTGTTTGTGTCATTTTCCGAAAATACTTCTTGAAAAGATAATGCTGACATAGCTTGTCGAAATTTCAACTTGTTGCTTTTGGAAAAGTCTCGTTTCTTTTCAAACCAAAATTTAGATCGTTTACTTGAACATTTGTTTATTTTAGTTTCGAATGTGAGCGTTTGAGCCGTCTCATGATCTGAAAGTGCGAGATAGTGGATACCGGGTGATATATTGGAAATATTACTTGCTATTAAATCTATGCACGATAACTTCCTAGTTGGATCCTTTATATGAATAGTTAGATTAAAATTTGATAAAATTGATAATAGACGTTCGGAAATTTTATTTTTATTTAAAATATTGATATTCCAGTCACCACACAGAATAACATTCTTATTCAACTTTATGTTTAATTTGATTAAAAGTTTTTCTATCTGTTCGAAAAAAATGTCAACGTTTGATGCTGGTGTTCTGTAAATACATATTACTGTCAGATTAAGGGATGGAATTTTAACTCCACAGTACTCAAAGTTACACTCTTGTGGCGGTACGTGAGAGTAGATGCTTGGCGACAGAGGCTCAAATTCAAGATTTTCGCTTACAATTATGCACGTTCCACCCCGCTTTTGGGTCGTCCTTGTAAATTGAGATGCCACTTTATAGTTGTTTAATTTGAGGTTGCTTTCTGCACCCCGTTTAATAAACGTTTCAGTGAGACAAATTATATCTACATTTTTTGAACTGTTTTTTATAAAGTCGTGCAGAGCAATTTCAAATAGGTCTAATTTGCCTAGTATACCGGCTATATTTTGATGGAAAAGCGTAAATTTATTGGTCTCGAAAAAACGTAGAAGGATTTTGACTCTCTTGAATTTTAGAAACATTTACAACAGCTGGTATACGTTCGGGATCAGTATCAATGATGTCATTATTTAATATTTCCGTTTGCATGCATGCGTCAATAAGTTTGTTTTTATCATTGAGTATGAAGTCAGTTTGTGTGTATACGTTACTTAATATTTTCTGTTTATTACGCTCTAGCCACAAATTATAGTTGTCAATTTTTATTTTATAGTCAATTCTTAATATATCTCTAAGCAAAGACCGACACAGATTAATGGCAAAATAGTTTCTATTAGGGACAACTCTAGCATAATTCATATCTAGAAATACAGCATTTTTTCGTAGACCGCATAAGAATTTCAATTCATAATTCATACGTTTTTCGTGTAAGTAATTATTGTAGGGAATTTCACTTACAATAATATTTGTATTTTGAACGTTACAAAGCCATTGACAGATACTTGATTTAAATTGGTAAGGGTTAGTGTCATTTATTCCGCCTAGAAGAATCACATAATCCTCTTTTGTTAATTGATTAATTTCAGATCGATATGTATTTACAAGATGACATAATTTAGCATTCGATTTCCAGAAGCATGAGACTTTAAATCTATCTCCTACTAGTGATTGAAGCAGCCTACAAACGTTAAATCCTTGCTGGTCAGCTATGATTACAATGCGCCGGTTTTGAGCGTGATTCTCATTATTAGTCATTCGATTGCAGGGTTTCACATTATCCTTAGGACATGAACTAAAACACTCGCTCGCTGTATCATTGCTTGTCCCAGACTTTTCTGTCACCGTAGTGGAGTGCTGTAAATCCGTGACTTGAGCAGTTGTTGCCTTATCATCTTGGGTGTTATCGTTTGACGTATGAATGAATTCCGAATCCGAGTCGTTTTCTTGGTCTGTGGATGGTGAAGGATGAGTGAGCGGTGATCGAGATAATATAATGGACTTTTTTCTCTTTGGTGACGGAGGGATGAGTGTTATTGAAGTAATTGGTTTTTTCCTTTTCCTTTTTTCTGCGGGTGTTACTCTTGGTGATTTTATCTTAGTAATCTCGGATTTTAGCGAATCTATGCTTTTGTTACAATTCTCGATGTCTTGTCTTAGGGATTTATTTTCTGAGTTTAACTTATCAATCACAAGTTGAGCGCCCTGTAGTTCGGAACTTAACCTTTGTACAGTCTCATTAAGGTACATAATCGTTTGATCATTCGTTGAGTATAGTAAACTTGCATTGTTTGGATCAGAGATAGAAATATCCATACTTGACAGGTTACATAGTGAGGCAGATTTGTGACATTTTCGTACAGTGACGTTATCTGAAGCCATTGTAGACAAATTTATAAAATTTTAAAAATACAAAATTCGAATTTGTTGGAGTCGGGGATTGAACTCGGTATCGTCTCAATGTGTATATGAGTGCAGATGCGTAGGCCTCTGAACCAATCGTCCGACTACTCTTAATGTGAAAATTAGTATTTGGTTTGACTTGCGTTTCTGTCTTCATTTATCTGATGACTACCCACATTTTAAATAACAAATGGTCTTCATTTTACGATTTTGCGAAATTTGCGAAAATATTTATCATCTTATGTGTATCTCACTTAATTATCACAGTAATGGTCAATTTTCTTTTTCATTTGTGCGTGTATAGTTGCAAAATCGTGAGCTCACGTTGTATAAGTGGGTAAACTATTGTGTTGTTTGGATTCTTAACGTCGGTTCCCTAGTATGTAGACTTTTGGAATTTTACTATTATTTAATGGTGTTCGCCGTCGGTTAATAATAACACTGATTATGGTTAGCTTTTATCACTTTCACACACTGTTTACGTGCACTATAACTCTTAATATTTATTTTAAAACACAATTTCATACGGAGTCACTTGTTTACCGTGGCACTAGCGCCCTCCAATGGTCACCAGGTCAAGATCTGATCATGGGATCTTGGTGAAATCGAGGGAACTCTTCAAATTTTGCTAGTATACTTGAAGCGAGTTGGGTATTTTTTATAGTTACTGGTGCATACGCTAGCAGATACTGATTTGATGACTAAAGTCATCAAGTCAGGGTCTGATGATGAGATCTTGGTGAAATTGAGGGATCTCTTCAGAGTTTATGAACACACCTCAAGCGATTTGGGTATTTTACAACGCCTTGTACATTTAATTGTTTTCCACAAAAAAAATAAAAAATAATGATAACTTTAATATTACCAATTTATCCCATCCAGTTCGTCCAGTTGAAGTACGCTCAATATTAAAATCTCTTAAATTACGAAAGTCGCCTGGTAATGATGATATTGTTAATATTTTGCTCAAGAATTTATCCCAGAAAGCTGTCGTTTTTGTCACAAAAATTTTCAATGGCTGTCTCTTCTTAGGATATTTTCCAACGGCATGGAAAACTGCAAAAGTGATTGCCCTTAAAAAGCCTGGAAAAGATGATTCTGTGCCCGTTAGTTACAGACCCATTAGTTTATTACCGGCAATGGGTAAGTTGTTCGAAAAGATTGTTTATAGCCGCTTACGTGCCGTTTCGGAACAATTACTGATCAACGAGCAATTTGGGTTTCGGCAGTCTCATTCAACCGCTCACCAGCTGGCCAGGATCTGTGAACACATCACACATAACCTGAATCTTAACCAATCAACTGGTATGTTCCTGCTTGATGTAGAAAAGGCATTTGATACTGTGTGGCATAATGGTCTGTTGCACAAATTATTTACTCTTAAGATTCCGCTACCACTTATTAAACTCATCAAATCTTATCTTGAAAATCGGAGTTTTAAAGTGCATATTGATAATTCTGTATCTACCAGCCAGATGATACCTGCTGGGGTCCCTCAAGGCTCCATATTAGGTCCTTACTTATTTTTATTGTACCTCAATGATATTCCAATTCAACCCAGAACCAGCTTAGCATGTTTCGCGGATGATACCGCATCATATACGTCATCCACAGACACTGACTTGATCATTTGTCGGCTGCAGTTATCTATTGATTTACTCCATACCTTTTTCACCAAATGGAAACTAAAGCATAATGAATCAAAAACAGAAGCCATTTTCTTTACAAGACATCGAAATCCTCCATTAAGAACTCTCAACATTGCTGGACATAACGTCAAATGGAATCGTTCTGTCCGCTATCTCGGCGTTACTTTAGATACTAAATTAAACTGGTCCAAACATACCTCTGACCTACGCATCAAGGGCGCACAAGTACTTGGCGGACTTAATCCAATCCTAAATCGTAAGAGCAGGCTAAGCTCTCAAACTAAACTCCGATTGTATAGCGCACTTGTAAGGCCAGCCCTTACCTATGCTTGTCCCATCTGGAGCAATACTTGCATTACTAACCATAAACTTCTCCAAGTAATACAGAATAAGGCACTAAAAATTGCTTATAATACTCCTTTCAAGACTAACTTAAACCAATTGCATAGACGAATAAAATTTCCGGAGTTACTTGAATTTATTCTCAAACTCACACGAAAATTCTATACTAAGAATAAGCTGCGCCTAAATCCTCTTGTTGCAAACATTTGCACCACCAAGACCACTGATCTACCGTATATCGACAGATACGGAACGTATAGACTACCACATCACTACCTATTGTTCCCGTGGGCCGATGAGAGTGTGTGCACCTAACGCCGAGCGGCACACGAGCGATCATGATTTTGAATACTACCCGCTCGCACGTCGTTTGCGCGCGGTAGACGGGCCACCGGGCGTATTGTTCTTACTTTATCGTATAGCAAGGCGCTCGAACGTTATGAATTTTATATGTTTGTCCTCTTATGTTGTAAAGCGATAATATCAACAAATATGTCGCAATCATATTGTATTATTAAAATTTAGCTATATAATATAACCGTTAAGTATTGTACATTAATAATATAAATATTATGTAGAAAATTTTAAGAGGCTTTCAGCCTGAAAATATGTGAAATCCATGTTTCTAATAGTTATTTTTAGTTATTGTAGCTATTATGTTAATTATTTATGATAATAAAGACTTTTAAAAATAAAAAAATATATAACTCTTTCAAATAATACCCAAATAGTTTCATGTGTCCATATTTTGAAGAGTTCCCTCGATTTCTCCAGGATCCCATCATCAGATCCTGACTTGATTAAAATGGGACCATCTGGAAACGATACCCTTTTAAACAAAAAAAGAATTTTTCAAATCGGTCCACACGTCTTCGAGTAATCGGTGAACATACATAGATAAAAAAAAAAAAGATTCCGACGAATTGAGAACCTCCTCCTTTTTTTGAAGTCGGTTAAAAAGAAAAACAAAACGCATAGTAGTAGCAGTAGTAGGTAGTAGGTATAATATGATTTGATTTATCGGAAAATTAATACACTTTTTGCGTAATCAAAACAACCGTTTAGATAGGATACTTTGTGTGCTCCAGCCTTCAACTTCTCCAGTTTGTTCTTATATTTACTTCCTGTTCTTGGGATTGGACGAGGCAATTATAATTTCGATCTTTGTATGCATACTCTCTTTCTTGGGTTGATAGAAGCGTCGGTCGTTACGGTCCATTGGGAGTAAAGGTTTGTGGTACCAGCCGTATCTACAACGAATGAAATCCCTTGCAGCGACCACACCCTTGGCAGTCGCCGCAAACTCCAAACATCTACTTACAAACGTTGGGCATGATTTTGGGACACAAACTCCTGCCATCCACTTGGAAGCGAGTTAATAATATTGTGTTCTAAACAAATAAACATGAAGGACTTTGTGTGTTGGCTATAACATTTGGCTTATGGTAATTTTAATATAAAAACAAGGATGTAAGAGTAAGAAAACGAAAAATAGGACAAAGAAGATAAAATAATCATGAAAAACATTCACCAACACTGCAGGAAGACTGAGTTGGTAGCGAACGTGTGGATATGTCGTAAGTCAGCAAGCGCTTGTGGCAAACTTTCTTTGATTTGTGACTAAAAACCGACACTCGGTTAGTATCTCTATGCACTCGATGGATTATCAGCAAGCGTTTGCAAACTTACACAAACCTAGTTGCCTATATTCTCTCTGTCCACGTTTGAATTTGTGTTGGTTTGTTGAGGTTTGGCAAGCTTAAAGACGTGGCATGGTTTTCTTATTGTGCCAAACAAAAAAGGCAGCTTACACTTGATTTTCAGTGGCAGCCGAAGGGTACTTGCTGTGCGGGCCTTTAGACCTGGTCTGGGAAACGTTTTTCGTGTAGTTTTCCACCTTCTCAGTTTGCTCCTTTGACTCTTCTTTGATTTGGTTGTGCGAGGCGTAGAACTTACCAGCTACCGGCATGGCTGTTGCGATACGGGGAAGACGCATAAATGAGGAAAAAAAACGGTGGGTCTACGCTAGGCGAATCGAGCTCGAACAGAGCCTTCGTCGTTGTAAGTCGTTCGAGGCTTGTAAGTCGGTCCACACTAGACGAATTGTGTTTGGGTCGTGCTCGGTTCATGTTCGATTCGCCTAGCGCAGATCCACCTTTAGATACTTGATCCCCTCTATTGAAGTTCGATCCCCAAGTATTTTAAATCGCTTTAGGATACATTGAAAACCTCCCTGACGCAGTAGCGCGCGCTTAAATTGGAATGGGCGGTCGCGGGTTTGATTCTTACCAGGGCCTCTTTAAAATTTTATCATTTCAAATTGGCTCTGGTCTGGGTCATGTGGGAGACTTCGGCCGTAGCTAGTTATTACACTACTAGCAAAGACTCACCACCTAAATATGTAGGAACCGTTTAGGATGAGTTACTTACCCTTTCCTTAGTAAGTACGATAATATCTTCGGCGTTGCATCATCATAAGTGATCATGGTAATCATCTTATCATGGTAAGCCATCAGGTGAGATCGCAGCCAGCCGAGTGTAAATAAAAGCAAATTATAGACTCGTGCATAATACATTACTAATTTTGTTATTTTAATTTAATATTGTGGTTATCTCTCGTGCTGAATATGATTTTTAACCGACTTCAAAAAAAGGAGGAGGTTCTCAATTCGTCGGAATCTTTATTTATTTTTAACAAGATAATATCTACTTACAGCCGAAGTTGGGTCTGTATATCTTGTAGTTGTGGAAATTCTTCACCTCCCGAAAGATGATCTCGTTGAGCATGTGGATGTCGATGGGCATCCGAGTGCCGAAGGTGCATTTCCCTTCACCCATCCTCTTACGGGTCTATGTTCACCTAGTAACATAATAATGTTCTACCGGCCGATTCGAACATAGCAGTCAATCTCCGCAGAGATTTTTCATCTGCGCAAGAATATTATAGTGTGTGCACTCTCTATTTCTCACTCTCATAATCCAATGAGACGACAATCCAATACCCACGAGGAAATCCGTCTGTTCTTGCGTCTGATCTTTCTCCGGTCATGTCAAAAATATAGGTTTTGTACAAAGATTTAAATCGCTAGATGAGCCCTAAACCTCCAAAAACGTCTACGTTTTCGTCTTGTGTGTGACACGGTGTCACTCTCTCTGTCACAAGTGAAACTATAGCATAACAACTAGTGTGATAGCCCACCTTCATACAAGATATCTTACATACCTACTAATTGCCTACTAAGTATTAACGAATTCTGTAATAATTTTGACCTCAGCTTTCACCTTAACAACTTACCTTTTATAAAAGTCTACCATACAGCAAATTAATGTAAAAAATAGTATCAAAGTTTTCGTTAATTAAGTGTATCACAACAGTTTACATTCCAGTTTCATTTGTATCTGATGAATTTTGAATTATCATTTTGAATTTTCAATCACAATTGTCAATTACAATGTCATTTTGACTCTCTGAAGTCTGAATCTTCAGTGAATACTGCATGATAAATTTTTCAAATAATTTTAATAAAAAGCTCTTTGATTGTTGTGTAGTGTAAATAAGTTATCTTATTCATTTCAACGAGGTAAGATCAATGATTATTAACTTTAATACAGTCCGACAAGGCTCTCTTGGCACTTGAATGACATTGTCAGGAAGGCGTTGTTATGGAACAAAGGCAGCCAGAAAATAAAATCTCAATTTTACTTCAAATTTAGTTTTATTTTAGTTACTATTAAGCAAAAACAACACAATACAATAGCGATAGCGATATACCGACAGAGCGAAGTATCAAACAGTATCACAAGATATAGCGGCATTAGTTTCGATTTCGGCCACGCGCTAAGATAAACCTCCAAACTAAACTAAACGCGTCTTTAAATAGAGGCTAGAGCCACAGATTTTAGCTAGAGCTCTAATTTTCAAAAAGCTCCCCGTAGAAGAGGCCGGATAGCACTATTTTTAAACGCGTAAAATTAGTTTAGCTTTGGTTTAGTCAAGGTTTAGTCATCTCATTTATTTTATTGATGGAGCCGACTTATGAATCGCCATGAAAATGAAAATGAAAATTCATCATTCTCACCAATTTTTAGGGTTCCGTAGCCAAATGGCAAAAAACGGAACCCTTATAGATTCGTCATGTCTGTCTGTCTGTCCGTACGTATGTCATAGTCACTTTTATTAATTTCAGCCGTTAGTCGCGTAGCGTCGTAGCGTCTTCGCGTCGTAGCACTTGTAGAGGGCGCTGCTACGATACAGTTTCTGAGAGTTCATCGTCACTCTCATGATAAGTCTATCCTTAGAATGGCGTAGGTCCCAATCAAATCAAACCATACTTTATTTATACAAACAGGCACTTATGACGAGTCACATTACGAGTATATCATAATAAACCACGTTTTTCCTGATAAATTAAATACTAAGCCAGTTATAAAAAATTATATTGATGACAGAAATAACATATTTGAAGAATATTATTACTAATAAAAATAAATATATCGAGAAAGTTTTTCGCAATTTAAAAGCTAATTATATCCATTTATCTATACGTTCACTAGAAAACATCGTGAAGGAGTGCAGGACACACAATTGGTACTCATATAGATTCCAAATAGCTAATGAATACATAAAACTCTCAAGATTTTTTAAAGTGCCATAGTTTCTTTATGTAGGGTACCTAGTTGTAGTTGTAGATAGATAGATAGATAAACTCTTTATTGCACACCACAGAATAAAAATATAGAAAAGAAAGAAATAAATTAAATACAAACAAACTCAGGAGTACAATTTGGCGGCCTTATCGCTACATAGCGATTTCTACCAGGCAACCAATAATGTGAAGGAATATTTGAAACTGGATACGCGGTTGGTTGTGCGGGGTGCCAGAATAAATAAATACAATAAACTACTTACAATAAATTACTTATACTATAAACTAAACTGTAGTTGTACTTGTGTTAATCAACAGGTGTTAATTTTAATGGGTGCGCAATCCACTTAGGCTGCGGGCGCCAGATTAGCGTTAGATGGCTGCAGATTACCTATAGTCTAGGCTGCGCCCGATAAAATTTGTAGTTCCGCTATAACTCCTAGTAGTACAATCAACAAAGTAATGAGTTAAGCTCGCCCTAAGTTATAAAGATAATATTTTCTGAATAATCGCAGACAAATAAACATACATACATACATACATACAAACAAACAAACATACGGATCGAATACAGAACCTCCTTTTTTGAAGTCGGTTAAAAATGTAAGTTTAATAGGTTAGCTTCAAAATCTAATCAACCTTGCACAAAACAATCCAAACGAGCCAATCTTGACAAGTCAATATCGCGTGATGATGTTCCGGTTTCGGGACGAAACGCACGTTGAGAGATAGTTTCAAGAAAAAAAATTGCGACACTGAGAGGGATCACTTACGAGTAGATTTATCCAATATGGCGGGTTATAGCAAAACAATATTGTGATTTATCGAATATCTTGGATACCTAATTTCTATCGGGAAATACTTAAGGTAGTAGGTAGGAACGTAAATAATAGGTACCCAAAGTTCCACCCCTCCCCCCTGCCTCGGTGAAAACGTAAAGCCGTGGTCCCTGACTCCCTGCACTAAGTAAACCAAGTAACTCTCTCTGGCACGGAATGTCTCTGGTCGTGTCGGAGCTTTCATACTATCCAATTAACACTAATTGTGCTCTTTAACATCTCCTGAGCAGATGGAAAATCTCTGCAGAGATTGACTGCCGTGGCGGGATCGTTCTCAGGGACATTAATATATTATGCAATATTTATCTATTAATAAAAACGAATTGCGTCTTTAAAATTAATGACCTACTCAAGTAAGCCGTGCGTTAAATTAACGTTATTTGATTTTGAAATCTACTTACGTTTAATCATTCATTTAATCAACACTTTGACGCTTTAGCTCTTCCACGAAATTCTTAATAAAACCTACTTGTACAAATATTTATTACGATTTTCTTAATTTTCTTTAATTGTTAAGTGTAGGCAATTTACAGTACCTACTTAGCACTTAAAATAAGTGATGTAAGTGTGTAACCTACACAGCTATATGTTTTGTTAATGGTTTTAATGTAAAAACTATGTCCATTTCCAGCCGAAGCGGTTCTATTACGTAGTTGAAGGCTGAGGCATCCACAAACATTACACATACATACGCTTTGGTGACACAAAATTACTAATATTAAATTATTAAAAATTAAAAACTATGCTGCCCGACGTCTTTTTTAAGGTCATATTTATAAAAATATCTCGGGATAGAGTAAACAGGGAAAGAGAAGCAAAAGAAATAAAACCGGTGAGTGGCTATATGAGGTGGAGAAACCCACCTAGTGTCTTGTACGTAACATAATGTGGGATATAATCTTCAAATCTTTAAGCTAGCCGTTGGAGTACCAATTAAAAATATCTGGTTGACCGAGCTTTGCTCGGTATTATTATTTGCCAATAGATGGCAGCAGGAGTTATATTTTTTATTAAATTCGACATTTTCTAAAAAAGACTCCTAGATAGATTTATCGCCCCCAAAACCTCCTGTATACTAAATTTCATAAAAATCGCTTTAACTTAAAAACTTAAAAAATAAATTTCATAAAAGTCGTTCGAATTGCTCGTTTAAAGGCATAGGATTTAAAGGTATAGGATTTTGAATACTTACGTGGACAATATTATCCACCAAAAACATTTTCAATTTCTACCGTCACACTTTAATGTCCTCCCACTATAAAAGATCTATTCATCGTTCAGGAAAATAAGATACTATAATTTGAAACCTAAATACTCATACAGGTTAGTAGGATTAAGACCGTAAAAGCCTAAATAATATAAATTCCAATTTTTTATATTTTTCTGATGAAAACAGAAGCAGGTGAACAATAATAATGAATCTAATAAAGAGAGGCCTTCCAATGAAGATCCTGCGAGGAATTTAAAAACGAGCGCTTTAGGTATCTGCCATTCCTGATGCGGCCGCAGCGCGCGTGAAGCGCTCCGGGTGCGGGGCATGTTGACGAGCGGAGCGGGTCACGTGGAAATAGCGATTTACTATCATATTATGTTGCCCAACTATTCAGTTTACAAAATAAATATTTGCCAAAATATTACTTATAGTATATGGCAAGACTTCTAATGTTTTTGCGCAGTGATTTCAAAATACCTATGGTTTATATAATTTTTTTGCCGACAGAAAGTTTAAAAAAAATCTTTGGCTTGTTGTACAGCAATTGCCGCGTGATGCCAATAATGAAGCGTCGCGCGTCATAATTGAATACAGCTTGAAAAAGCACGATATTTCTCTTGAAGATATTCTTTATACGTGACGAAAATAAGTACCTATATTATCCTTTCTTTTGAATAGAAAAACATAAAAGTCTCCGGCCTTTAATTTTCAATGTCACACGACGCACTGCCCAACGCTATATGCTGTTATTATTTTGTATATGTATCTATACTGCCAATATATTTTGCCATCCATGTGTGAGTATACGGTTTAAACTTTCAATAATAATAAAATAAATAAAAAAGAAATCGCTTCGCTCATGAGTGCGTTCGCAGTTGAACGCAAATTCCGATCGCCTATCGCCGCGCCAATATTGCGGGTATCCGCGAAATCGACAGCAGCGACAACTATTTCATAAGGCGGATAATTGAAATATCCGCAGGAGCCCCTCGATCCTAATGGGGCTACAGGCTGCGAGCACACTGAGATCAGATCTATTTTATTTTTATTCTATCTGAAGTAATTAATTATATTGACAAAGATCAATCGATGATGGAATACAAAAGATAGTTTACACTAGCAGCTCTATGCGATTAAATACCGAAATTAATTATCTAAGTTATCTAATTAGTTATCAGAGATCGAAAGGCAGTTTATGGTAAACTTATACTTTGGTAGGAAAAAATCTGGAAAACGTAGAGGTTCCGCGAGCGATGACCTATATGATACAAATATATGTTGGAAAAAAGGGTATTTCGGTCGTTGATCGCATATAACTAATTTATGAAATCAAAAGAAAATGACAACTTTCAGACGGTACTGTAGATGCTGGTAGATAGTAGGTACGAAGACAACGGGTCTGTAGTTAAAGCAATAGTGTGCAGTACAACAAGGCAAGCAATCTGCCGGCGATTATGTACACCGCGATTGATTCGCAATTCAATTGAAATGAGATCCAAGAGTTTAAATTAATTCAGTTGGGGTCTTGCGTTCGTGCTTGCCTTTAATCTGCCTATGTATAAATAACGTTATATTAGATACCGATGACTTAGACACCAATTATTACAATATAATATATTATGATTTATAGTTATCTAGTTGCTAGCTGTTATGCTCGCCTAGCAAGCGGCTCGCTAGCGGTTCCGCCTGCGTGAATTTTGTTTTTTTTGATAATACCGTGGGAATCATAGATTTTTCCAGTATAAAAAGTAGCTAATGTATTAATCCGGGTTGTAAACTATCTATGTTTCAAATTTCAGCCAAATCGGGTTAGTGGTAGCGGCGTGAAAGAGTATAACAAAGATCCCATCCATACTTACAAACTTTGGCATTAATTATACTCGTAGTTGTTATGTATTTCCGAACCAAATAAGTATGGCCTGGAGCATAGATTATTACTATATGAACCCCACATCATAATCGAAATATGCACGAATTACAAATAGTTTTGGTATTTCTTTTTATGGAGACATCGTAGTATTTTGGGTCTTTAAGGCTCCACCTTAAGTATCATACATGAATTTAAAATTTGAACGTAACTGTTTTAATAGTTTTTAAACTGAATTCACTAAAAATCGTTTAAATACGCCATTTACGCCGTCAAGGTGTGGTTCAGGGTAAGGGTAAGGGGTTTTCCCCGTAAGTCATAATTTAAGAGTAATAAATAATTGGCTCTTATGCGGAACGAGGTGTAAACAACCAATTGAATAATCTGTGTAACTGTCTCTTTCCTATTTCAAAAGATGGCCAAAGATTTCTAACCCGTAAATACTGAATTTAAGATCATCATTTTTTCGCCCGCAAGGAATGAAAGTCTCGGACGGGGCTCTTTTAACCCCTAACCCCTGTGAATGTGTTGATAAGGGTTTGCGCAGTACACTCAGCGGAGATATGTACACAGGCTCATCGGATGAGTGCCTTGATAACTCACTTGACGACTTAACGAGGTTTTAACGCGTTTGCGGGTCTCAGATATTATATACGAGTATCTCAGATACAACATGGCGCGATACAACTCTACGAGATAATTTGAAAAGTTTCCGCTAAACCAAGATATCTCTCGTTTACTATTAATACAAGTTGTTTATTAAGTCTTTGCTTCGTAAACGGCTTGTTTAAAAGCTGGAATAAAATTTTAAATTACCTCTTGCACCCTTAGCTATATGATTTATCCATGATCTTCATAGATACTTGTAGATTACTAAAATGCATAAAATGTAGGTATGGGAATGGCAAATCAGATCAATAAATTAATCATGTGACTTAAGAATAATTATCATCCACATCTTCTATCTTCTATACTTATAAGGCTGAAGAGTTTGTTTGTTTTGTTTGTTTGTTTGTTTGTTTGTTTGTTTGTTTGTTTGTTTGTTTGTTTGTTTGTTTGTTTGTTTGTTTGTTTGTTTGTTTGTTTGTTTGTTTGTTTGTTTGTTTGTTTGTTTGTTTGTTTGTTTGTTTGTTTGTTTGTTTGTTTGTTTGTTTGTTTGTTTGTTTGTTTGTTTGTTTGTTTGTTTGTTTGTTTGTTTGTTTGTTTGTTTGTTTGTTTGTTTGTTTGTTTGTTTGTTTGTTTGTTTGTTTGTTTGTTTGTTTGTTTGTTTGTTTGTTTGTTTGTTTGTTTGAAAGCGCTAATGTCTGGACATACTTGAATCCGAATTCAAAAATTCTTTTTGTGTTGGATTAAGGATAGTCCATTTATTGAGGAAGGCTATAGCCTATAAAGCATCACGCTATCATCAAAAAGAAAGGAGCATGAATGAATAATTGGTCAGGTGCGAGTCGGGTTCGCGCACTGAGGGTTCCGTACTATACTACAAAAAGTTAAACCGTAAGGCCCGGTTGCCACCAAAGCGGAGCTGTGTTTGAGTAACCAATCAGATTTCGTCATTTCGACATGTCCTCTCCTCTCAGTTCCTTTCATGTCGATATTTTTAATAGTTACTGAAATAAAGGGTCGTGACACACAGACAGACAGACAGAGAGACAGACGGAAAACAAAGTGATCTTATAAGGGCTCCATTTTTTTTCACTGAGGTACGGAACCCTAAAAGTGTTGCAAAAACAGGAAAAATTGTTACTTTTGGAGCTTCCGTTGCGTGCGCTGCGTAAACGGTTAAAGTTACTTAAAAAATTATGTATGACGAAATTGTTAAGCTTTTAAACATTGTTAAAAACTTTTAAAGAAGAATAATTCGGTTTAGATAATAAACTTGAATTCAAAGTGCTTTATTCATAAAGGGAAACTGCATAAAATTATCTTTTGAGAACCAATATGGGAATTTTCGAGCAAAGTTTCTATTAAAAACAAAGATGCATAAATACTAATACCCGCAAAACTCATTGCCGTAAACCTACAATGTGTAAGTAAGTGTAATATTTGCGAAAAACTAAATAAAATTAGAATTTCGCGGGCTGGTAAGGCCGAAACACCTTAATTAGTTACACGTAGGTACGAGTATGCACGTCACGAAATACCAAATAATTTATCAGATAACACGACTATGTATTATATTCGTAAACTGGAAATTACTGAGGTTACGGGGTAACGACGCGCAAAATGGCGTACAATTATTATTATTTACGCTGATAGGTAGTGAGCGCGCAACGCATGACATTGAAAGCTGCACCCAGCCTGAAATGCGAGTACTATAGACGCCAGCGATGTAGAGTAGCTTCAGTACTCAGTAGTAATCCGTATGTATCATTGATTAAACATATTAAAGGATCAGCATTTACTGACGTCACACATACATTTTTAGGCTCCGCCCTGAAGCCGGATTGTTAATTTGTCAAAGCTGTAAAACATCGCTAATGTATTCGACCGACAGCGGTATGTGCTGTCAGCGGTACCGAAACGTACGACGCGCGACGCCATACTTGATAAATTTTTGGCTTCAACATACGTCACATCTTTCCCGTCCTCTTAGCGTAGCGTATTCCGTCATTGGTATGTATACGCAAGACTCGCCTCTAATATCCAGTCCACTCCCACTTCAGTGCTTTAGTCCCACGCTATGCTCCAGCCGAGACGCACGGCCGCGTCTCCCCTCAAACTTTTCAATATATCGATGTATTGAAAAAAATTAATCGAGTAATAGTGGAAGGGACATTGATCTGGTTTTTTTATTTATTTTTATTAGTAAGTCTTAAATGGAATCGTATCGAGGTAAGTTTATTTTTTAAAAAGAAGTTTTAACTATGTTTAATGTTAATTAAGTATTTATTTAGTCGAAAAACCCGTAATTATAACAATAACTATACAAATCTATTAAATATTAAGATTAAATTATTATTAATTATTATATTCTATTACAAAGTAGAAGGAAAGAACAGGGCATTGGCGATACATGTAATAATACTAAAATATCGTGAAAAAATAATTTTTGGTGTCTTATTATTCTGCAAGTAACACGATAAAAAATTATAAATCTTGAATTCATT
This sequence comes from Coenonympha glycerion, assembly GCA_963855885.1. NCBI lineage: Eukaryota > Metazoa > Arthropoda > Insecta > Lepidoptera > Nymphalidae > Coenonympha > Coenonympha glycerion. Next base: position 5,133,902 of record OY979631.1, read on the forward strand.
ATTTTATTGAAAAAATGATTTCAAATATTTGCATATAAAATTGCTATTTTTAAATTTTTTTTTAAGTGAATAAAGTAAATAAAACCAAGAGCCCAGAACGTCATTCGATTTATAATAATTAAGTAAATAAAAATAAGATTTAAAATGAGATAAAAATAAGGTGACTTTAAATGAAATTGAACAAAATTCTGGAATAGACAGTCCCAGAATTTTCAAATAAAATTGCTCACAAAATATTTTCGTAACTTGCTACGGTTGCTACGACGCGCTACGGTTTGCTACGAAGTTATCTTTAAGAAGAATGTGAACGTTCTTCATTCTTTTTAATTAAAGTTAAAAGGAATAGTTTTCATAAATCTAATAATTTATGCAAAGCATTCTTTCAAAAGCAAATCACAAAGATGTTTAGTTTTAATTAATAGTAATTTACAAGACATTAACACATAAAATAAAAAATTATAGACAAGTTATGATACGCATTCTGCAAAACCTTTTGCAACTCATTCCACAAAACTACGCTAACTTTCTTCATCTTCAAAAGGTAAACAACTTATTTTAATCAAAAATAAGACGTTCTTTTAAGTTGTACTGCAAAGTTCATCCTTCACTCGCTACTGTTGCTTTACCTCTATTTACTTTGAAAAGGTAATTAAACGAAACCTGAAAGAGTATAAGATGCAGATAATTAATATAAACGTCACGAGAAAAAGGAATTTTTAGGGTACAACATCTCAAATGAGAAAAACCACATCCTTACAGCTTTTGTATTTGTCTGTCCGTCACCTGATCCTTTTTCTCAGAAAGAGCTAAAGATATCGAGGAGAAAATATCTAATATAGAGGTAAAAGTCTACACAGAACCCCTCTTGTGTGAGTGTCACTCGCACTTGGCCAGTTTCTTAAGCAAATGTAAGTTTGTTCCACTGTTCGCAGTGCCAGTAATTATTATTGTTAAGGATTACTAAGTTCTGACTTCCGAATTCGATTCTGAGGTAAATTTCCAAGAAGAAATATTTATTACTAGCTGTTGCCCGCGGCTCCGCCCGCGTGAATTACGATTTTTTTACATAATATACCTTCATTTTTCTTTAATTCCTTGATTTTGCGCTTGATTCTGGTGTGATGTTGTACAGAAACCTGTTCTTACTTTGCACGGGTTATCTTGTGGTAATTTTGAAAACTCCTTTTTCTTAATAATAATATAAAGTTTCATTAAAACGTAGTTGAAAGATCAAAAGGACGATTTTAACTGTCGATATTTCGACCCAGTGATTTTTATTCTGAAACCACGAAATGTGTCAAAAGTTATTAAACCATGTGAAAAGTTGTACTGGTGGTAGAACTCTTCTTTCAGAGTTCGGCCGGGTATGTACCTCTGGGATAAATTACTCTACTAACAATATTCCCCAGCCTAACATAATATAAGAGTCTTTTAAAAATCTTTGCTTCATCTCAATACAATCCAAAACATCAGAATGGGCAATGGCTATATATTATTTCCTTACGTATAAAAAGACCTTAGATGACAGTCAGTCGGTTAGGATCGATAAGACCTAAGAGTTAAAAATATTTGTGAACCATTATCTTACCCTTTCCATATTGCGGATGATAAAGTTTAAATCTGTTCATGTCTTGTGTCAACAGTGCCATCTTAATATAAAGTCAGGAAACAGTAAATAACATGACAGTTAATTTTTATTTAAAAAAAATCGGTAGTACCTATCTCAGAGTTTTACATTCAAGTTCCACATAAATTGTAGAGATGGCGCTATACGGTATAACGTAGCGATAATGCCAGTTACATGATTTTTGTTCACCCTAAAAGTGAAAAATTTTAAACCATGCAAAATCTCCTGCTAAGCCTATTTATTTACGGCTGCAAGGGTACTCCAGTCTTACTTGAGCCCTACGTCCTAGCCCTAGGTTCTTTATGCATTCCGAGTTTCAAGTCACCTACCTACTTGAACTTAAAGGTTCTGATGACTGTAATTTCTGAACTACAAAAGTGATGATGATAAGATTTGTATGGAATAATCTTTAAAGAACCTCCTTTCTAACAAAAAAAGAATGAATGGAATCGGACAACGCGTTAATGAATTATAACTAAAAAACGTTTGGACTTTGATGCCGTCTTCCAGGGAAACCATGATGAATTTCGGGACAAAAAGTACTTAAAAGAATTAATTGTGTGGTATATTATTTAATATACCATACAATTCAATCTTTATCATAAAACTACCTCTAAATTGAAATCGAGATATAAATTATAATAAAAACTAAATAAAATTATGAATCTAGTTGTATTGCCTCGTTGTATCGTAATACTTATTCAAAATTATTCAATAGTTATTTATTTTCATTCACTTACGATCTGTAAACTTCAGATATAACTAGTTAAGTGAAAATGAATAATGGTTGAGAATTTTCCTTTTGGAACCATATTTTAGGGATCAGTCCTAAAGCCAGATAAAAATGCAGATTTTTTTAATATACCGTCAGACTCATGAATAATCAACGATGGGTCAATAAACGAAGGATTTTGTATAAAAAGAACTAATAAAGTAGCCCTTGGTATGAGTTTTGAAATTCAAATTATTCTAATTGTAATTTATCACCTGAAAAGTTATCGAAACCCATTTTTTCCTTTTTATAAATATTTAAAAGAAAATTAAGCGTCTATTGACGCTTAATTTTCTTTTAAACGACGATAAGTTTTAATTTCTCTAAATAATAGACTAAACAGACGTCGAAACCTTTTTAACTAAACCTTAAAAAATTGTTAAAGACAAAGATAACAGTCGGTTTGAATTTTAATAATATGTTTTAGCATTTTTTTTACAGTTTAATAATATGTTAAGCATTATTCGATTTTTTTTCAACTAGTTATCCCCAGTAAAATCTTTGTCCGAAGCTTTGTTTATTCTTTAATGCGTTTCACGATTTACCACATTTTTCTCCGATCGATGTTATTAATTGCACCATCGGAAACATGGCATAGACAAGACAATGATTCCGGGAACTACGACTTCCTCGGCGATTCAAGGCCTAGACAAGATAGTTCATATTATAGGGTTTATACTACAGTAATAATCTCGTTTTACAAAACCCTGTATTGTATGGCGCGCATTTGTTATACAGTCAAACCTGAGTAAGTGAGAACTGCGTAAGCGGGAATACTCTATTATTCCTTTTTCGCGTTTATCCTTAGAAAGATCCATAGAAACTCTCCAACAGCAACTCTCCGAGTCACTTTTATGATTTTTTACAATGCTAAGGAAGGGGTGCTTTTGAATAAGTCATCATTATGCCAACTAGCTGTTTACAAGTGTGTATGTCCTCAGTAATTTTGCTGATGTTTCCATTTTAATAATCCCGACGTAGAAAGATGTGTTATAAGTTTGACGTCGATGTATACATGTACGACGTAAGCCGTGTGACCCGTAGGAATGTTTTGCTGTTTCGTGATTATATGCCTGTGGCACTTACACATGAATGTGTTCCGTAGGTGGTTCTCAATTTACAAACAAAGAAATTTTACTCCTATATAATGTGAGAGTAAGGGACTCTGTCGTACCTGTCCACTGTCCAGCGTCCAGAATAGGAGAACGTTCACTAAGTCAAACCAAACCCTGCATCAAGTAATTATTCTTTCCATCGACTGTATTTTTATCTATTTATCTATAGTACAATACTTTATAAAAATAAAAGAAATACGTAATTCAATTTGATACTTATTTATAGAGTCCAATTTGCTAGAGTAGATCCCGGATTCTATTCCCGGCAGGATTCAAAGCTATCCGAATTTATGCGCTTTAGAATCTCCGAAATTATTAAGTGACATGGTAACTAATCACTCAATACAAAAATAAAATTACAGTATCCGGTAATCAGCAATAAATAATAGATGAGGACTTTAGTTAATAAGTGTAGAGTAACCTTCCGGTAGCGAAGAAAACTTCCGGTGCAGCTAGTGGAAAAGTGGAAAATAATAGACCTCGCTTAGACAACAAGTCGGAATGTCTCTTGATAAGTCCGAGGAAGTAGGAGCGGCCTCGGTAAATTGTATTGCACTTCGCTTGCCCTTGATGTAATGCAGAAATAAGAAAAGTACTCGCGAACTCAATAACTGGATGCACTCAGATCGTATTACGGGATAGTAAACTTATTATTGAGATCACAGATGCCCGACGTTGAAATATAGGTATTAAGCAGTTTCCATACCAAGTGTGCTAAGTGATTTTTAAGTAAGTTAATGTTTCCCCCCTCAAAAAGAAACAAATGGCTAAGTGCGAATCGGACTCGTGCATCGAGGGTTCCGCACTACAATTAAAAAAGTAAATAATCCGTAAGAATCACTTTTCTTACCCAACCGCAAACTCAACTTTGTTTTTTGAGGTTAATTGTTAATACCAAAAAAACTACTAATTAGATCTCGTTCAAACCATTTTTCTGTGGAAGTTTGCATGGAAATGTACATACTCATTATTTTTTTTTGTTTTATCATTTTCTTATTTTAGAAGTGAGGTAACTGCCGTGCTATTCTGCAAAAATACTTAAAGCAGCGACGAGCTATCTATCTATGCATCTATGAATTTGTCAGTTGTAACTTGTAATAGAGTACAATTTTGCATGCCATCTTCGGCTTGGCAGCTGTCTGGCAGCTGTTTCAGAGATGGACATTTTGTAGAATAGCACTGCTGTAAGTTGTAAAAGGCTAATACTTAATAAACTGTAATAATATGACGAACATCTTATGACGAAGATAAGAGATATTATAAGGATAAACATTTTGCAAAACCCCCCAAGTGAAACACAAGCGGGTTAGTTATGGTATATGTATAACTATAGAGATATTTGACATTTGATTAACTAAATGGCTGATAGGTATGGTTAGCACTTTACACGAAATGTATGTACTGTTCTCACATAACATCAGGGAGCGTTTGGTTACTTAACCCAAAGCGAATAGCTATCTTCCGGGAATCCATTGGTTTATCATTAGCTCACATAAGGCAGGTTCATAGTAAAATTAAAAAACCGGACAAGCGTGAGCCAAACTCGTGTACCGAGGGTTCCGTACAACAAAAAAAGTAAAACGATTAAGACTCACTTTTGTTAACGAACTGTAAAACTACGAAAATAACTGTTGTGTCTGTAGTGGTTTATTAAATAAAAATATTGATAAATTTCGGAGATAAGGGACGATAACGGTATTTTTTCGACCTTTTCCAAGATAAATCAAAAATTTTTAAATGTAACAATAAACTTCGACTAAATAAAAATATTTTTTAAATAAATGAAAGTGTTTTTTTTTCACAAGTAAAGCCTTTTCGCTTTTTATATCTATAACTATTAAAGCTATCCACAGCTTTAACATAACTGAAGTCGGCTTAAATCGTCATAATAATCGTGAGAATGAATCGGTATAATCGGCTGTGACAGACAGTATTTAAGACAAAAGCACGGAGAAAGTCTCATCATTATTTACATTTTAGAATTCTGGTATGGAACCCTAAAAAGGAAAGATCAAAATTGTTTTGGCAATACACTGTTCTGCTCTTGGATTGAAAATACCCGTTACTTTGACGCAACCTTGCCTTGCTACTGGAAAAGTCACTAAACCTTGCCTTTTCCGGTAGAACGAAACCCTTACTGTTCCGGTATGACGCTGTGTAGGAAGCAATAAGGTGTTTAACTGCTCTACGATTTCACGACTAGCATATACCGCCGGCCTCGATAAAAGACATGATAAAAACTGCTTGAATATCAGTAAAAGCCTGTTTACAACCTTCCAATATCCGCCGAGGTCTCAATTTCCGACGCCCAATTATTTTTTCTTGTCTTTTACAGAAGTTTACAGTTTATTTAATAAATGTGACACGGTCAGTGCTAAAAATGTTTGAAGTTAGACTTTCAAGCGATCGCTTAGACGTCATTTGAGTTTGAGGATGATGCTTACTTACCTTAAGTAAGATTCACGCTCACTCCTACCTTACATAAGAGTGCTAAAAGTAAAACTTATTGACAAGTACTTAGTTAAGGGTGGTAAGAATGTAACAAAATATGACTAGAAGAGAGATTAGAATATTTTTCCAATCACTAGGAAGAAAACACGGTTTTGTGTATCTGCCATACAATTATTGTAAGACGCAATTGAATTGAAAGAAGTTGCTTCAATCAGTTTAATCACTGAAAGTAATTTATTCGGCTTATCATTTTCGTCAAGGGAATTTTATAAAATGAATAAGTTTGTTGGTTTCAAAACGTGGAGCGAGGCAAAGTTAATATTTTTTTTCTTAGAAATAAAGAACTTTATTTTATCCCTCAGGTATTGGGTCGGACGTCACGGGTTCGATTCCGACCAGGCGCCACTTTGAAATGTCTAAATAGGCTCGGTCTGCCTAAAAAACGTATTCATCGTTATCGTAGTTATTTACAAATTCTTACGTCTAAATCTAAACAGTGCTGCAACATTAACGCTTCAAGAGATAGCGCTACAGCAAGTCAGAACACAGTCAAGTACTAACTTGCAAGATGTAGTGTGTAAAAAACTCTAAGTTTCCGTATTAAATCCTACAACTTAACTTAGTTAAGGGAAATTGCGTCTCCATAATTACTTGTACGTTTAAGTATGTAATTTTAAAACGTCTTCACCCTGAACACGGGAGTTAAATACCTTCAGGCAGGGTCCTCTTCATTACAAGGTGGGGACGTTTGATTTATCATTGTGACGATTACCGGGTAGTAGGGTCGCCACGTGGCAGCGCCTTTGACGAGGGTAGTCTGGAGTAATTGGGTTCAAATTCGCCTCAGCGGCAACTATTTGCTAATGAACCGAGCGCCCAAGGTTGGCATTGTATGTCAGATGTATACGTTTAAGATCAGACATTCGTAATACATATTGTGCCTTACGTGTAGATTAAATACACAGTATACGTACTATGTTTGTCAGGTAATTTTCGTCTCTCAAAAATGGAACGTATTCAATTAAAATCGGCCAAGTGTGAGTCGGACTCGTACACCAAGGGTTGAGGGTTCCATACTATATTAGACCTACCTAAATTAAATCGTTTGAAGACGATACACATACTTAGAGCTAATCTAATCAGATTTTAGATCACTATGCCCCTTCGCACACGGTTCGTAAGCGTATCGTTATGACGCTACGTAGGTATATAAATATGACAAATATGTCTCCTACGATTCGCTGCAACACCGCTTCGTCCGCAGATATGTTTGAACATGTTCGTGCTCGTACTGTTCTCGTCGTACGTGCAGATTACGCTACGCTTACGCTTACGAGCCGTGTGCGAAGGGCCTGCGTTATGCGTAATGTCATAACGATACGATTACGCTACGGTTACGTTTACGAGCCCGGCTTAGTAATAAAAATCTTCGGACTTGTCCTGAGAAATGTTTGGAAAGCCTACTGCGGGTAACAAAGTTAGTGCCAGAGTCAAGGGCGACATTAACACCTCGTTCTCGTGCGGCGCCCGGCGAGGACACCGTCACGGACTCAATTAGATATATCACTGCCTTTGCATGACAATTATCTGCCCCTACAAAATATACCCGGTTTTTAGGGTTCCTTATCCAAAGGGGACCTTACCATTTATATTCGTTGCTATTACTCTATCACCAGGCTGTATCTCTTGAACCGTGATAGTTAGGCACTTGACATTTTCACAGAATATATGATGTATTTCCGTTGCCGCTATAACAACAAATCCTAAAAAATAGAATAAAATAAAGATCAAAGTGGACTCCCATAAAACAAACGTGATTTTTTGCTCGTTTTTGATCGATAATCCAGAACACCCAATATTACTCTACTTGTATATCAGTAGTAAGGTATAATTGAGCCTTCTGGCATCATCATCTCGTTACTTTATATAGGTAAGGGCACTTGGCCGATTATTTAATACTAATCCGGCCACAGAAAACCTTAACAATTTATGTGTTAAACTCTCTCAACCCCTTTTTGACCCACTACTGGGAGGGGTTTGGCCATAGCCCACCACGCTGGCCAAGTGCGTGTTGGCAAGCTTCACACACCTTCAAGAACATTTTTGTGAACTCTCAGGCATGCAGGTTTCCTCGCGATGTTTTCCTTCACCGTTAAGCAAATAATATTTAACTTCCTAAAAACGCACATAACTCGGAAAAGTCAGAGGTGCATGCCCAGGATTCGAACCCGTGACCTCCTTATGAGAGGCAGAGGTCAGAACCACTGAGCTATCACTGGTTTTTTTTATGTGTGTAATGTCCAAATTACGACACGGGTGTATTTTTGTAACAGACACTACAGATACCTGTCTACAGAGGTGTTGGTTACGATAACAGTGTGAGGTGTCCGTTAAAGTAACGAGTTCAATGGTTTTTACAGTTAACCCATCTCATGCCCAATGTTCAAAGGTTTTTAAAGAACACTGACCAAAGGTGACCAATTTTCATTGAATCGCAGTCTCTAGATCCAGAAGTTTTATGAAATTCAATAATCGAGTGTGACAGACGGACGGACGGACGGACGGACGGACGGAGAAAGTCTCACCATAAAAACAAAATCCGGTAAAAACTCTTGTCTAACTTCCCACCTCATTAACCACTGCCACGACTAAAGCGGCTAACTCCAAAGTTGAGGCGATATCTTTTGTTTACGTCGCGCGATTTCACGGCAGATAGCCCGACCTGTGAGTTATAGCGCGCTCATATTTAAACGAGCGACCTTAAATCTTGAGGCTTCAACTAAAACCACGATAAAAGAGGCGCGAATTAGTGGACGTTAAAGTGACAAAGTTTACGGAAAAATTGCCGGTTTTTCAGTTCCTAATGACGTTATGGCATTCTTGCACGACAACAACGGCAGACGTCGACAATAATCATAATTACCCATTTAAATTTTAAGAATGTCTTTGAATAAAACGGTCTCTGACGAACTAATTAAAATTATTTATTTCGCAGATAACACTTTCGCACTTTCGCAGATAATAAAACTTCAAGTAATGTTAGTACTTATTTGGCATCAATTTTAACATGATACCTTTAACAGTTCTTGATTAAAAGGGCTATAAATGTTGGAGAGAGAGACAACGGTGAGGGATCTGATTTTCTCATTTGAGTAATCCTTAAAACACAAATTTTAAAAAATACTATTTTGCTTTTTTATATCTAAACATTTTTCATAGCTAGGTACATTTAAATGTACCTACGCTCCTTTTAGACGGTGAACAATTAAATCACACCTACATATCCAGCGGTTCGAGCGGGTGAGCCCTGAGTGCGACATCGTTTAAGGGTGACTTCCCTTCGCGTGCACAGGTGTCCTCGTTTCAAGTGCCCGATGTCAACACGAAATCGAAACGTATGATCCTTATAAAAACGGTTTCAATTACTAAAACTTTTCGATATACCCAGACGTAGGTACATGTATCTTTTATATCTAAAAATCTTCAAGTAAGTAGCTTAACTATCACAATGCCAACTCTCCTTTGTTGGAACCTACGATTACTTAGTTTCTAGTAAGTCTTAATGGTTTACTGTGGGTTTACTAGACAAGATGATTTAAAAAGATAGCTATATTATATAATTTTTACAGTATGAACCTGGGTGCAATCAACTGTTTAAAGTGGCATACCTACTTACCGTCTATAATTAAATTTAAATCTATAAGTATTTATATTTCAGTGACGATTTTTTTTTATTTTTACTAGGTTTATAAAACTGGTTACAATCTTACAGTAATACTTAGTTGGTAATAGGGCCTATGACTAATTTGAATATTGTGACTGCAATCCACTCGATGTAACCACAACATATGCGTTACAGAATATTTGAAGTAATTTTCGTTAATAAGATCGAGGTCACTCTCATGGATAGGTACTTTGAAAAGTTTTTTAATATCCTCTAATATATTTTTGCAAACCAAGCGCTTTCAATGACTCGGTCTAGCGCCTCGTTATCGTAGGATGTTTTAATCATAAACAAGGTCGTTTCAAAATGGTTTATCTCGTAGGTACTTTACAGAAATCTCTCTTCAGGGTATTATGAAAATGCAGCCGAAGATGCTTTTGTACTTGTTGAGAGTGCAATTATTACATTGACTATGTCATGTCAGTAAGTAGTCTGTTGTCTTAGTCATGGTTATTTTAGGTATGTATGTTAGTGATCTGTGGTCGGTGTTATGTCGCAACAATGTAAAGGTCTTTTTATTTGTATTTGAGATGATAAAAGTGAATAATAAATGATTGAGTTTAATCCAAGTTGAATACGCACCGCGCCTGTGCCAATGAATCAGCGGGCAACTGCCGGGCCCATCAGAGCAGGCCAGCGGATTCCCACAGGCAGCGGCGGGGTGGGTCGAAAAGGACCCACCAAAAAAAGGAGAAATGGCGAATTGCACTGGGTTTTATCCCGCGGCACCGAACGACTTACCACTAGGTACTTACCGGCGCAGGAGACAGCACGCACGTGGAATCCGGGGAGTGTGTTCGTGTATGATGGAATGTGGTGTGTGGTGCCTGCTGTGTTAAATGCAAAGGAACACACTCGCCCTCCTTTGAGGGGTCTTTCGCGGCGGCGGCACTAGATCACGAGTAGCGAGTCCGCGGCGGCGTGGTATCCAGATGGCGCGGGAGCACAAGGAACAGTGTTCCGGATAGTCAAATGGGCCCGCGGCGTTCGAACGAACCGGCGGACAACACGGCACACCAAGGAGCGCAATAAATAGGGCTCGTAAAACTAAACGACACGGCGTGGCCGGCAAACTTCACGCGGGCAACGCGGACCTTGGGTATTGACCGTTTCAGTGGGCTTCTAGAACCGGACTCTTAGGCGACCGCGGACGGCAAGTGACGGCGTGGCCGGCAAACAGCACGCGGGCTACGCGGCACAAAATGGTACGCGATAAATAGCTCCTCATAAATAATAAGACGGCACTAGGCGGCGTGGCAGGCGATTTCACGCGGGCGACGCGGCAACTAACAATCGACCGACTCCGTCGAGGTTTTACCAAGGAACCCAAACGGCGAGCGACCGCCGGGCGACGCGGCGCGGGCGGCGGCTCGCCAAGCGCGGGAGTGGACACTGAGTCCCGTCTCGCGCGACCAGTAGACCTTACGCTAATATACTTAAAGACGATCCGCGCAGCAAAAAAGCTCCGCCGCACGGACCTGTTAACGAATGTACACTCGAACTGCGTACACGGGGGGCTACCGCGCTGCCCCCGGAGCCGCGCGCCCCATCTCCCTCTCCAGCCGCAGGCGGGAGCGAGAAAGCGGCGTTTGGCCAATCTTAGCCAAAACAATCCCCCCGCCCGTGGGCCCAAGGATTTGGGGTCCACTAACCAATGGGCAAGCGGGATAAGGAAGAGACGGCTCGCTGCAAAACCGAATCTCCGACCATTACCTCGGCAACTCTGGGAACCCCATCGGATCCATAGATCAATTTAAGAATGCGTCCACGACGCCAGCATAAAGGCAACAAATTAGACTCCTTAACTAGGACAAGATCACCAACCTTAGGTGGGTCGGTCTTGTCTGACCACTTAACGCGCTGCTGCAAGAGATGCAAATATTCTAAATACCAACGATGCCAGAAATTTTGGGTCATCTGCTGTAGCAATTCGAAACGAGACAATCGTGAGACCTTCACGTCCCTGAAGGGGTACTCCGGCAGGGCGTTAAGGGGTTCACCAATTAGGAAATGACCGGGGGTTAAAACTTCCAGGTCATTGGGATCGGACGATAAGGGGCAGAGTGGCCGAGAATTGAGGACAGCCTCAATCTTACAAAACACGGTAGCGAGCTCTTCAAAAGTCAAAATGGTTTCACCTATCACGCGTCGGAGATGCGTCTTTGAGACCTTAACGACGGCTTCAAAGATCCCGCCCCAGTGGGGACAAGCTGGCGGGTCAAAGGTCCAAGTTATCCCCATCTTGGACATTGCCGTGCCGATGCCTACCTTATTTTCATTCAAAAATTGGACGACTTCCTTCAAATACCTATCGGCACCCTTATAGTTGGTCCCACAATCCGATCGGATCAGGTGCGGATAACCTCGGCGTGAAACGAAGCGGCCTAGCGTGGCTACAAAGGCTTCGGTGCTGAGGGCACTCACCAGTTCTAAGTGTACGGCCTTGGTAGCCAGGCAAACAAAAACGCAAAGGTAGGCCTTGAGGGAACGAGCATTGCGGAGGCTGGAGCTCTTGACGAAGAACGGCCCCGCAAAATCCGTCCCGACCGCCGAGAAAGGGCGCGAGGCCACGACACGGTCGGTGGGGAGGTCCCCCATAATGGGCTGCATGGTGCTGGCCTTCAGGCGGTAGCACGGAATGCACTTAAAAATGACGCTTCGGATGGAGCGTCGTCCCGATAAAATCCAAAATTCGCGCTGCAATATGGCCGAAAGGGCGTTGCAGCCAGCGTGGGCATTTTTGACGTGGTAATGCGTCACCAACAATTTTACAAAAGCGCTATTGTTCGGAAGCAATAAGGGATGACGTGCCCCATAGGGTAAGTCAGAATTCCGGAGGCGTCCACCAACGCGTATCAATCCGGTGTCATCCAGGAAGAGGTTTAATCGGGCGAGCGAGCCTTTCAAAGGTAAACCTCGCTTCAGTGTCTCAATAGCGGACTCAAAATGCTCCAGTTGAACCAAGCGTATCCAAAAGGTCCGGGCCTCCTGTCTCTCCAGGGGCGACAAGACCGGGTTCGACATTTTGTCGCGTGGGTTCCGAGCGTTGTGGGTGAAGCGCTGAATCCAAGCCGTCACCCCAATCAATTTATCAAGGGAACTGTAGCGTTCCTGAAGATAGCTCAGCGGATTGGCTGGCTTATCTTCGACAACTCCGACTCGCAAGCCAGGTAACTCGTCGGGCTCGGCAAACCTACTCTGAGGCCAGGCGGACTCATTCCGAGTCAGCCAGTCAGGGCCCCACCAAAGAGAGTGGTTGACAAGGTCGGAAGCTTCACATCCGCGGGAAGCACAATCTGCAGGGTTCAGGTCCCCTGGCACATGTCTCCAGGTCAACGGGGTTTCCGAATTCTGGATTTGGGAAACCCGGTTGGCAACAAAGACTTCCAAGTTGTGGGGAGCGGCTCGCAACCAACAAAGGACAATTTCGCTGTCCGACCAGGCGTACACGTCCGTCAGGTCCACGATCGATAGGAGGGACGTACGCACATGGTTGAGAAGGCGCACCAAAAGAGCGGCTCCAGACAACTCCAATTTGGGTATCGTCAAGCGTGACCGAATTGGGGCCACTTTACTTTTCGCCAAGACAAGATGGGTTGCGACCTCGCCGGTGTCACTGACAGTTCGCAAATAGACCACAGCTGCGTACCCTTTTTCGGACGCATCACAAAAGCCGTGGAGACTGGCGTGGCACCTTCCGGGCGGTAGGAAGCAACGAGGCATCGAAATCCGATTAACATTCGGAAGTGAGGCCACAAGGGAGAGCCACTCCTGTAGCCTGAGACCCTAACCTCCCTGAGGCAGTCGACAAAGTATGGTCTGGCATACTGACTGCTGTAGATCCAAAGTCTCAGGGGAGGTGGCTAGGTGGCAGCTAGGGTGGCGGACACCTAGCGCGACGTGCCTTCACCAGCGGGAGCCCACTGACGGGGGTACTCCGGCTGGGGCGCTGCTAGAGAGGGGGAGGGTACACAACGTGGGGACCATCCGGCATAACCAACCCGGGGTCGCACCATGCGGCTAGCATCCGGGGCGTGGTAGGGAGCGCCTCGACCTAGCACGGGTGGATGGCGCTCCAGTTGCGTCCACACATGGAGGTGAGGCAAAAACCTAGACGGTTCGACGCTCATTTGAGCGGCCGTCAGACACCCGTCATAAAAATGCGAGGGGGGTGTGACCCTCCCCTGGGGGGGTGTGACCCCCCCCTGGGGGGGTGAAGCCCCACCGCCCCTAGGGCGCTGGTAATCAGCAGGGGACCGTTCACCCATTTGGGGCCGCACCATGCGGCTAACGTCCGGCACCCGGTAGGGATCGCCTCGACCTATGGTGGGTGGATGGCGCTCCAGTCGCGGCCACTCGTGTAGTGGCGGCGAGAACCGACGCGGGACGACGCCCAATGGGGCGGACGCGATATCCCCGTCGTGATGACGCGAGGGGTATGTGACCATGCCGCGGGGGGGTGAAGCCCTCCTCCGGGGGGTGGAACCCCTACCTCCTCTAGGAGGTTGGTGGTCCACCGGAGAACGCCTAACGGGACTGGTCGGGTGGCCAGGACTAGCGCCCCCGCCCATGGGGGGGGTGCGCGATCGAGCGCCCCCGCCCATGGGGGGTGCGCGACCCAACGTCCTGGCGACCGGAACCACTCCGGTTAGCGCACAAAAGGGCCGAATGGGCACCGCCGCAGTGTGGGCAGGGCCGCTGGCGCGGGCAGTCTCTTACGAGATGCTGGCCCAGGCAAGAGAAGCACCAGTGGCGTGCCGACACATATTCTCTCCGGGCCACAACCGGTTTGGCCAGGAAGTGCGAACACGAGGAGACCTGGTGGCCGGGGTGCCGACAATAGGCACAGGGGGGGAGCTTCGTGGCCACGGCCCCGCTGTACTGTGACACCCGGCGACCTTCTCTGGCGTCGGCTCCACGGCCTCGCCGGTTGGGGCCGGTCCCCGCCGAAGGGCCAGTCCTTGCCCCACCCCCTCGGACATGCTCGGACCTCCCAGGGGCCACTCGAGGGCCGGTAACTCCGGAGTTATCGGCCTGGAGGCACTCCTGCTCCAAAAACTTCAGGAGGTCGGAGAAAGGGGGCAGATAGGTTGCACCGTCCCCTCCGAAGCGCTGCTCGAAGCGGAGCTTAAGCTCCGACGGCAGGCGGGAGAGCACTATGTGCAATAACAAGAAGGACCACTGGTCGACGGGGAGATCCAATCGACGGAGAGCGTTGGTGGCCACAATGCAAGGGTTTAGCAAGGCCTCTCTGAGGCCGGCCACCCCGGTGACGGCGGGCAAGGCGAGTAGCTGGGCTACATGTGCGTCGGCCAACCGGCGCACATTTTCGTAGCGCCTGGCCAGCAATTCCCGGGCCGTGGTGTAGCTCTCCTCCGAGAGGTCGAGGTGCCGCACCACGTCCAGGGCCTCGCCCTGTAGCGAGGACAGTAAGTATGTCAGCTTCTGGCTGGGGGACAGGTCCTTCCTGGCGTGGACCAGACTGTCGAACAACGCCAGGAAGCCCATCCACTCTTGAAGCTGCCCACCGAATTTGGGCAGCTCGATCGTGGGCAGTTTCCCTAGTAATGCCGGCTGTGTGGGCGGTCGGCTGGGGGAGTCTCTAAAAGCGCCACTTCGACGCCTTTCATCAGCGGCGGTCCGGATCCCATGGGCGGCCTCCACCACCGAGTCCATCAGTTCGAAGAACTGGTCGTAATCGGCCTGAGCCGTCCTCAGTACCTCCTGCTCGGGACCGAGGGTGAGCAGGTCTTGGAAGGCCTGCTCCACAGAGGCCTGCCGAGTCCGCACCTGGTCCGCTCGGTGTAATAGGGCGGCGGATCTATCTTCGCGGCCTATCAAACCCGCGGCGGACGTCGCCCAGCGAAGCTCAGACTGTATCTGTACAGCTAGCTTTTTGATGTTCGCGGACATTCTAAATTGAAAAGGCGGCCGGCAAGTCGGCGGGCGGCGCGAGTGCAAACAATAATAAATTGAAAAGGCGGCCGGCAAGTCGGCGGGCGGCGCGAGTGCAAGCAATAATAAAATTAAAGTAATAGTAAACAAGTCGTATCGCGGTCGCGGTCGTACCGTAGTCGCAATGAACAAAGCGGCGCGACCGTAGTAGGTACGCGTGTTAAATTACTTGGCGAGCGGGCGGTACCGGCACGCAAGCAAAACTTAAAATAAAAATTAAACTTATAATTATAATAAGCGGAACGCGGCCGAAACGCGGCGTTGACGCAGCGGAACTGGCGGCGATTGCGGAATTTCCGCTAACAGCGCGGCGAACGACACGGCGCGTGGCGGAAAGCGGGATTTATGCCAGCGGCACAGAAAATGAACGGCGCGGCGGGCAAAACCAGCGCAAAACGCAAAGCGAGGTGCAGACAAACCGCGCTCACTGCTACCAAATGAATACGCACCGCGCCTGTGCCAATGAATCAGCGGGCAACTGCCGGGCCCATCAGAGCAGGCCAGCGGATTCCCACAGGCAGCGGCGGGGTGGGTCGAAAAGGACCCACCAAAAAAAGGAGAAATGGCGAATTGCACTGGGTTTTATCCCGCGGCACCGAACGACTTACCACTAGGTACTTACCGGCGCAGGAGACAGCACGCACGTGGAATCCGGGGAGTGTGTTCGTGTATGATGGAATGTGGTGTGTGGTGCCTGCTGTGTTAAATGCAAAGGAACACACTCGCCCTCCTTTGAGGGGTCTTTCGCGGCGGCGGCACTAGATCACGAGTAGCGAGTCCGCGGCGGCGTGGTATCCAGATGGCGCGGGAGCACAAGGAACAGTGTTCCGGATAGTCAAATGGGCCCGCGGCGTTCGAACGAACCGGCGGACAACACGGCACACCAAGGAGCGCAATAAATAGGGCTCGTAAAACTAAACGACACGGCGTGGCCGGCAAACTTCACGCGGGCAACGCGGACCTTGGGTATTGACCGTTTCAGTGGGCTTCTAGAACCGGACTCTTAGGCGACCGCGGACGGCAAGTGACGGCGTGGCCGGCAAACAGCACGCGGGCTACGCGGCACAAAATGGTACGCGATAAATAGCTCCTCATAAATAATAAGACGGCACTAGGCGGCGTGGCAGGCGATTTCACGCGGGCGACGCGGCAACTAACAATCGACCGACTCCGTCGAGGTTTTACCAAGGAACCCAAACGGCGAGCGACCGCCGGGCGACGCGGCGCGGGCGGCGGCTCGCCAAGCGCGGGAGTGGACACTGAGTCCCGTCTCGCGCGACCAGTAGACCTTACGCTAATATACTTAAAGACGATCCGCGCAGCAAAAAAGCTCACACGGGGGGCTACCGCGCTGCCCCCGGAGCCGCGCGCCCCATCTCCCTCTCCAGCCGCAGGCGGGAGCGAGAAAGCGGCGTTTGGCCAATCTTAGCCAAAACACAAGTGTTTATATATAAAGATCCGCAGACCTCAACTAAAGATTGTAAAAATATTAAGAGTACTAATTTGGAAGGGTAAACACGAGCGCCTACGCATAACAAAGTGGGGATAGTACAGGTTCTTGGAAGAATTTCAAGTCGACTCGCATCGCACAAACGAATCAATTTTGAGAAATGTATCGAAGCTAAAGCAAAAACAGCTGCTAAAAAACTTGGTATCCTCAACAAGGTTAAGCGGTACTTCACGCCTGAATAGCTCCTGACGCTACACGAGGCCCAGGTGCGTTCTGACATGGAGTACTGCATGCAGGCACCTTTGCAAAATCGTACCTATTCACAATTTGAAGTCAACGTTTTCTTGGTCAGTCTTTGCGAGGTCTTTGCTTTGAATTTTATGCCACTGCTGAAGACGTTATTTTATATTATGGGTCTTCAGCAGTGGCACAAAATTTAATCCAAATGGTTGAATATAGTAGTTGGACTGTATTAAGTTGAAATTAACATAATTATATGTACCACGTCACCTACATTAAGCTTACAATAGCCCTCAAGATCTATGTACACTGAACAATACACCTTGATTGTATTGAAACATCACCTACGCTATTAACAGCAAATCTATTTGATTTAAGTAGGTACAGTACCTACTGTTGATTCATACCTTCGCACTATAATATAGTTTACGCATTTAGTTAAGTACTAGGTCTAGGTCTTAGTTTGACTCCAGTATTTTTACTCCAGGTTGTTTAATTTTGACGGTAAAAAGTCTATTTGTTACTCCAAATAAGCCTACAGCCAAATCAATTCAGTAGTTGCGGCACAATAATTGATTGACATCTTTAAACTCACAAATTTTTATTAATAAAATATTTATAGGCACTTAAAAGGATCGTCTAGCTGTTAGTTTTCATACAAAAAGCGATCACGTTTTTCTACCCGTAAATGTAGTCCGATTTTCATAATTTTTAGAAACGTTGCAATGAAGAACTATGCTCGTACGTTTTTATTTTTATGAAATTTTATTAGCGTCTAAATATCCATATTTTTGACCTAAAAACTTCCCCACATAAATATAAACAATTATATAATTATTTATTTTCCTGATATACATGTGTATAAAAAATTTCATGAAGGAGAAATAATTTTACAGAAAACAACGTTTGCTGGGTCCGCTGGCTTGTATATTAAAATAGTTTTCCAAAACTGTGTTTGGAGCCTTATCAATCCACATTTAGGCAGTATGGACGGGCTATGACGTGATACGAAATATGTTCTTGCGACGTGATGCATCATTAGTAAGATGTGTTTAGATTTTTCGTGCAGAATTTGAAGCAAAAAAAGCTAGTTATTATCCACTTCGTGAGTGAAGTATTCTCACAAAGCCAACTCCGACTCTTTTGACTGCGTTAAACAATCTTCTAGCATTATGCTTTTTTAATATCAGACATCTTTATAGTCTTTATATTCTAATAGCTTTTACCCTCGGCTTCATCCCCGTTAAATTCAGATTTTCTACTATGGATTTCCCAGGATAAACAAAGCCTATTAATCTACGATAAATGATCATACCTCAAATTTTGGGATCCGTAGCACATTTCCCCACTTAAAAAAAATTAAAAAAGCCAATTCTCCATTACATATTTATGTTTTAGCACCAAATAGATAATATTACTAAGTTTTAGCGTGAATGATTAGGAAAACTTCTAGCGAGTAGTTTTTCCAATCCTGTTTCTATCTCTACATGAATGTAGATTAATGACCCAAAATAAGAATGTTTAAATATAAAAGTTACTAAAAATCACATAAAGCGTCCTTGTATCTGCATACAGAGTTTATTTGCGTCAGCAAAGTTCGGTAACAATCTGTCAACGACGAGTATAGTTTAACTAAAGTAAAGCAAAACTACATTACCAAATGGCAACTCGAGCTTATGTGGGAACCTTGTGCGTTGGAGCGTTCGCAAGTCTCACTTATCGGGTGCACACGTTTGTGAATTAGTGTCATGCTACATTAAGCACGGTATTGCGACGTTTGCTCGACACAACCCTGCGTGTCTATTCTGTAAAGACGTCGTAAGACATCGCCTGTGTATGAATCCTCGCATCATAATACAAAATACAAATCAAACAAAGCACAACAACAAAGAAGTTGAATTCCATGTTCTTTTTGAATATGTAATTTGTTTGCAATTTTGAACATTCTGAATTTTTCACACCTCACTGCACTGTGACTGTAACCGTCACTCCCAGAGTCTCTCATCTTTTGTTTTATTAAAGTTAATAGTGTGATTAATAATATAAGTATTTCTTAAATTTCGAGAAATAGGAATATAAGGTTGAGGCCCGGCTTCCACCAAAGCAGAGCTGTGTTTGAGTAACCAATCAAATTTCGTCACTTTGACATCTTCAAAATTGAGTGGAGAGCAAATGACGAAATGACGAAATGTGATTGGTTACTCAAACGCAACTCCGCTCCGCTCCGCTTTGGTGAAAACCGGGCCTGAGCCCAGAGCCGTATTAGTACGCGTTCTGTGCTGAGAAGAACGCACAGCAAACTAAGCCTGGTTTTTCTTTTGGTTATCACTGCCATCTCACAATGCGTTTTAAGATCGTCTTTCGGTGGTGACTGGAGGTCTCCATTGTATTAGATAAGTCTAATAATTGTTAACCAAAGTTTTGAGTATAGGTGAATTCGATTCCTCCACGTGAAGTTGCAAATACACTCTTACAGAATAAGTCTGCACATAAGCGTTTATATAAGCTTAGCTGTGAGATTATACCATCTATAATATGATAAGATTATTATGATGCGGTCGCATTAGGCAATTATGGACTAATGATGGACTGATAACAAAAACATAAGGGACGAATGATCCACACTGTACTACCCTATAACTAATTTATTGGTTGAGTCTACCATATTTTTACTACTTCAAAATGTGGTCTAAATGTAGGTCGTAGACTACGAATTGCGTAGTGCGTACCGTAGCTTCGTAGGCTTTTTCGTAGCGCGTCTACGTAGGACTGCGTAGACGCAATACTTTATTTGAAACAAATGAAAATGAATGTGTATTTTGGTTCATCTTTTAAACTACAATTCTTCCAATTACTATGAAACTACTAGTTGGGTTGTTATAAAGCACCCGGTAAGATATTAATGACAACTTTCGGTGGCTTTTTTCTCCCAGTTTATCCAGTAAAAAAATCCTTATTCCTTCTTATATGATGAATAAGTGGAATTTGTACTTGCGATCTCACCTAATGGTAAGTGATGATGCAGCCGAAGATGTTTTCATACTAACTTTGAGTTTCTAACGGTTTCTACACAGCATCATGTCCGAACGCTATATCGTTTGGCGATGGGTCTTTGCTGGTAGGGTGATTAATATACATTTGATAACTAAATACCACTTGCTAGCGATAAATCCATATTGTGGGGCAACCTGAGAGTTCACGATATTTTATCAAAACTGTGTGAAGCCTAACAACAATTAATTGGCCGGCGTGGTGAGTTACGCTCATTCATTCAATCATTCTAAGAGGAAACCCATGTCCAGCTGTGGGTAGGTAAAGAAAGATACTATCAAACCTCTTATCGGAAGGGGCGCAACAGCGTCGCTCGGGCCACAAAGTCCATCAATAAATAACCAATAATAACTGTCCTCTCAATATCATGATCATTTTATAGCCCGGAGCAGAAGATCTGTCGTTTACGTTCGGCGCATCTGTTGAGTTACGACCGATTAACTGTAAAACTGCACATTATTCTAGGTAGTAGGTACCTATCTAAATTACTTTTCATTTTATGGTACAGTGTAACATTCATCTAATCTATTATTTCATGAATTTTACTATAGTAATTTTTTATTTAAAAAATTCGAATGTTTTTGATTCTACAATCAGTTGATCTGCACTTCGTAATACTTATCTGCAATCGCTCAAATCGAACGAAATTCATAAAAAATATGAGAATATAACATTTGTATTCGGTAAGTCACGTGATCACTTATAGCGATCACATATATCATGCTTATATTTATTTTTTTAACTTGACTGTAATCAGAATCACACCTGATGGAAAGTGATGATACGGTCTAAGGTAGAGCGCGCGGTATTACGGAACTCGACCGAATTTTTAACAATTTTGATCAAAATTGATTTATATTTCGTTTTAGCGAAGTATTTTCGAACCAACTATGGCCAGGAGCATAGATTATTACTATATAATTCCGAATATCACCCCAAGATGATCGAAATATGCACGAATAACAAATTATTTGTTATTTCGAATGTAAGGAGACATTGTAGTTCATGGGACTATTAAGTATCCTTCCTGACCTGCGGACTAAATACTCACTAGCCTGATTCGGCCGTTCACCTGATTCAGCCGTTCAATGTTCTACTTATTCGCTTACAAACAACCTCAACCCGTTCAGTGATATCTGATGGCACGTTCGTCAGCCGATCAGCGCCGTGTGCCTAATCGAAATTAATGTGCGACAGAAAAACGGATTAAACGCAAAAGTTGTTTTTTAGGTACGCATCATCACTCGCCCATGACTTGCTAAATATCGAACCAACTTTTATCTACGCTCATTGCTTAAAGTTCGAATTATGAAATCAAAATGTGGCACATATTGACCTACTTTATTCACAGACTTCTATAATTATTAAAAAGTTATTCATTATAACATCGCTGTACTATGGAAATATCTCTAGATAGTTGAATAATTTCCATTACGATATTCGGCTCTGGGTTCCTGTATTTTTATGTGTCGTCATCACAGACCAGGGAATAACTTTCTTTTCTCTGTGGTCGTCATAGCCAAAAGAGAGTGTAGAGCCAATCCTCAATTTTGTTTTTTTATATATGGAGTCCACAGACAACATTTAGTTGGTAGTCATGAGATGGGCCATGAACGACCATAGACAACAATTAATTCACGGAAACAATAATTTTTCCCTGCCTTATATGACTGATTAAAAAGTGTGTTCATACAGAATATTGAAAAGAATTATGTATAATTTTTGATTATTTAATTATCCACTAAAAATATACTTTATCTGACTTGTATAAATATTTTTCTACTCTTTTTTGTTTCATGGCTTTTTTAACAGACTATACGCAGTTTACAACTGAATTTTGGCGCCATACCTAACTTTTAACATTTCAATGTGTTATTTTTGTTACTTAGTCAAAACTTAGCGCGGAAAAATGTCTAGCAGTGAAACCTACTAAAGAAAATTTAACTCCACCTGACATTTTAGTAATTGCAACAAAAATGACCCACAATCTTTAACCAACAAAGTGAAGGATTTACGACAAACGTTAGCAAGATTTTATGGTTTGGATTTATGATAATTTGAGCGTAGATAAAGTAGTGTATGAAACTCTACATAATTACGTATTAAAACACTCGTGTGATACTATTAAAAAACTCGCCTGCGGCTCGTTTTTTAAACTCACACTCATGTTTTAATACCTCCCATTATGCATCCGTTTCATAAACTACTATTATTTTATCGATGTCTGTAATATAAATATAGACTAAGTAGTTTTTAATACGAAAAATCATCAAACATAAAAGAGTTTGTATGCCCTCAGTAATGGCGGGATGATGGAGTGGTGACACCGCAGGCATGGCGGGCATGCCCTTGCTGGGCAACAGCGTGGGCGCTCTGGCTACGGGAGAGTTACAAGAAGGTTTGTTGCGATTTGGTATTTTATATAACCCTGTTTAAATATATTTATTTCATAGCTCTCGCAAACGATTGTAACAATTTTGATGAAATGTTGGGTTTAGCTTAAGGGGCCTGTGAACTACGATGTCTCCGTTAATGCAAAATACCAAATCATTTGTAATTCGTGAATATTTCGATCATGTTGTGGTGTTATTCGGATTCATATAGTAATAATCTATGCTCCTGGCCATATTTGGTTCGGAAATATTTCTTTAAAATAAAATAATAATCTATTTTAATCAAAATTTTTATAACTTTGGTCGAGTTCCGTAATACCAAAAATTATGAATGAAAACTTGTAACTTTCTTTATTAACTGGTGTTTTTCTTTAGCTGGACAATAAAAACTGTGCTCCTGAACTAATGCGACGTGAGATAGTGTTGTTTTTAATTACAGAAAAAGCAGAAAACATGTCCTCTTTGACATAAAAATAAGCAAAACTAAATTCGTTTACAATTTTGTTGTATAACAGTATTTCGGAACCAGATATGACCAGGAGCATAGATTATTACTATACGAACCCGAATAACACCACAACATGATCGAAATATACACGAATTACAAATGATTTTGGTATTACGTTTGTATGGGAGACATGCTAGTTCACAGGACTCTTAAGAAGTAGTTACATTTCTCAAAAAACGTTATATTCCGAAAAAAAACACGGAGTAACCTTCGGTCCAGACTCCGTAAAATACAATTGTATTATTTTTTTCAATGAAACTTATCGCTAGCTTATTCTAATTGCAGTTATACCTACCCATATCAATTTACAGATTTCTTAGTCTCTGAGCTAAACCGCGGACGGACGGACGGACAAATAAACGGACGGCGATATGGCGAATCTATAGGGGTTCCTTGGGAGTCTTCTTCTTTCTTTCGGCTACATGGTTGGCCGAATATCCGGTATCCGGTCTCCGGCCAAACTGCTATCTGTTTCATCTCTCAGCCCTCAAAAATACCTAATACACCTAAAGAAGTTTTTACTTCAAAAAGCAAAATCAAAGAAAGAGAGATTCTCAAAAGAGCCTTAAAGAGCTCAAAAGAGCTGAAAAAAGTTCTTTTGAGAATAATACCCACACTACTTTTTCGGTGTAGCATGAACTTACACTATTTAAAGACTAGTTTTAGTATTGTTATACAGCTAATCATCATTCTAGATTATATAGAGTTATGCTTAGTGATATTATAATCATTATTAAAATTAGCAACTTACTTAGACATGAGTAGGTAATATTGGATAGTCCGTAGTTAGCAGTTAGTCTTAGTTTAAGTTGACCATACCACAACTATAAGCTCCTCACAAGCGTTCTAGGACACGTTCTGAATACATTATAAGCTGTTCTACTTGTTTAACTTCCATGCTTCCACATTTCACATCAATAGATACTTAAAATGGATCCCGTTCAATAGTAACTTATAAGGAAGAGCAATGATACTTTTTGAAACTTTCTTTAAGTCAAGCTGAAATTAAACTTAGCATATAGGTATCTATAATGCAAACTCGTGACACTAAAAAGCCTCGCCTTCGTCTCGTGCTTGTAAATGACAGCTAGTTTATAAAAGCCTACCTCCATAAGTGACTACATAAATTATTGTGAGGAGATTTTATTTAAGGTTTATGTGAAAAAACATCGTCTGTCAGATCAGACCGAACTGGGAAATTCAGACTATACAGGATGAAATTTTGTAATGCTACCTGAAGGGAAAGTACTCTTATTACTGTAGATAGAAAAAATTTAGTCAAAGAAAACATTCCTTTATTTTTGAATAGAAAGAAAACTACATTCAAAGAGTTTCGAAAATTCACTTGCCATATCCTGGAATCGAACCAACTATAAATCTGTAAAAATTACTACTTTCCCTTCAGGTGGCACTACAACATTCCACCCTGTATTAGGCCTTCGTACATTGTTTTGTTGTGCATACTATGTGTTTTCTTTTGTTTTTTTTTTGTCACAGATGCTAGTAACAGATCATCTAGTAGTAGCTCTCGTCGCGGCTCGTCTCCTCCCAGAGGACAGGTATGTACAACACCCTCAACCTACGTAACCTATCGGAAACGATAAGCTATCGTGCTGGTAGTGAAGTGTACCTATATTATGGCGGGCGCTGGGCATACACCGTCTTTCCCACAGACCAGGGAATAACTTGGTCTTCTTTCCTTTGTCTTTCCTACCAAAATGTATCAAAGAGGTAAGAAATGTATCGACACACACTGTCAATTCTTAATTCAAAATTATCCAAGCAGCAGGGTCACGTCGTGCCGCCTGGACGATAGGAAGGATGGTGTGTGGCGAGCATTATAAGCGGCTCATATCTCCATCATTCAAATTCATTTTGTAAATTCAAAATAGGCCTTTGTGAAGTGGTGATAACAGAAAAAAAAACTCGGCTGAGTTTGTTGTGGGCTTCTTCTCAGTGCAGGGCGCGTTGGAATCGTCGTTTGGAGTTATCGCCATACAAATGTGACAAATATCATATTGACCTATTACAAGAGCCTGTATATTAGGCCTATGTGAAATAAAGATATTTTGAATTTTGAATTTTTTTAATGCGGCGAGAATGTAACACACCTACATAAGTAAAAGCCCTCGCCTTTAAAAATTTAGAGTGAATAACCATATCGAGGTTTCAGGAGCAGGAAGCGGACGCGACTTGCCATCGGGCAGATCTGGCGACCTCACTACCTTCTCGGCGGCCCACCAGCTATGAAAGGGAATACAAAGTCCCTACAGTGGTATGCTTAAATATTTTATGAACATATAATAACAATTTTTACTCGGATTGGATAAGCAATAAAAAAATCTCTAATGAACTATTGGACGCATAACTTCTAAATCCAATTGCTGTAATATTTAAGGATTTCCTTAAAAGTAGAGGCAACCCTTGGCCAGATTGGTAAAGCGCCTCAAGAAGAAGAAAGACTCTGCTAGTCCCATTTCTGAACTATGTGAAAGTGAATCTATCGGCAATCGATGTTCTTTATACAAAAAATATATTTTGAAGATTTCAAACCTTTATCTTTTTTATCTGTGTAAGGCATCACTAAGTGGCGCTAGTGTTGTGACACACACGGCGCCGTCGTACGAGGAGCAGCGCGCCAGCCCAGCACTACTGTGCAGGAACACCGGCACTCCTGGAGGGAGGAGCGTCAGGGATGACGGCTACTGCTCGGCTGGGAGCACGCCTCGGGCGTTGGGTATGTTTTTCTTTGCAATACCTATAATTCACTGATCTTCATAATACAAGTGCACTGGACTTCAGACTATCAACGTAAGAATTAAGGCCTTTGATTTTCGCCATATTGGCGCTTATTGTTGCCTAAGGTGGCGTGAACGTCCATGGAACTAAAATAAAGTAACATTCACAATCACCTTCGGTGACCAATTTTGGTCGCTCCAGCTCGCCCGGGAGCCTGTGCTTTGCTACATCAGGCGAGAGCTGCTCTCCCTCCGTGCCTCCGGTTTAAAATACACTCCAGGTATTGGACAAACAAGACTGCTTGGTCTCAGAGTGAGGCATTTCAGTTCTGTGACTACTGATTACTACCTAACAACCAACGTTGAAGTAATTTTGCCTTCGGCAAATTACCAAGCAGCGAGCATTATAAATAACCTTACATTTTAGCCATCGGCATAATATAGAACGGCGGAATCTTACAAAATGCCTGCGACTAAAACGATCAATTAGCTACTTGCGAATAATAATACAGTAATGTACTACATACATATTATTTGTATTTACTACTAACACACTAATCTACTAATTCTAATATATTTAATTCAATATTAATCACAAAGAGTTTGAAGTTCATCGAGATATCACAATCGGTGGTTCGCTAGGGCGGCATTTTTTCGCATCGGCATCCCATTATATAGGCTGAGCCAAAGGCTCGGATGCCAGCGTTATTGAGATCCTGGCATTGCAGTAGGTACCTACGAACGGTATTTTCACATTTAGAACTCCACGGTCCTCGATAAGGTATGCATTCATATTCAGTCTTGAATATGAATCTAGGTAGGTGAAGGTCTTTATAAAATCCAGGCGTGTAAACGCGTAAATTATTTATCCGTTTTATTTTCGCCAAATTTTTATTTAAGATTTCTTATAATATCTGATGAATTCATTGTTTCAGACCACAAGTCTACGAAAGGATCTGTCGTTACATTGTCATGCTATAAAAGTAAGTTGGATTTTTTTTAATTTCATGTTATGGTCCTTAAATTAATGCCATCATATAATAACAAAACGATTTTATTTTTAGAGGAGCCTAAAGTCCAAATCGAGGATGAGGTCTACTTTAGTGAAACTACAAAACGTGTTCGAGGAAATAGTGTTGGCAAAACTGGTGAGAAAATAGTTAACATAGTTACTTACATTCAAAACGATAGGTATATATGTGCGGAATGATCATGACAATTTTTCACGAGTCTCGGTTTTCACGACCCAAGCCGAAGGCGAAACTTTCCGCACTTTGAACACATGGAAAAGTCTACTTTATGAGCAAATGTATTAAAAAAAATATTACATAATACTGTCGAGTTTTTGTCCAATATTAATGAAACTAATATGAGACTTAATTTTTTGATTTTATTTTTTTAGCAGAAATAAACGATGGGCGGGAGACATGGGGCACCGGAGCGGATTTTCTCCTTTCCATTATCGGTTTTGCTGTGGATCTGGCTAATGTATGGCGGTTTCCTTATTTGTGCTACAGGAATGGTGGCGGTTAGTGTTTCACATTTACTGACTTGACATTTATAATTAGCTTGTGAAGTTAACATAGCTGCACTCCAATCCATAAAATAAATCCTTTGTCACTTATGTAAACCATCTAAGACCGATAGACATTATGGTCTACCAGAATAGTCTACCTATATGTTGGAATACGACGGATCTACGTGACGGGAGCGTGTAATAGAATAAACCTGTGCAGTTTTTCAAACTTTTGTATCTCTGGTAGAACAAAAAGTAACTTAAAATGGTCAAACTAAGATACCTTATTAATATGTACTTAGAAAGGTACGAGTATGACTGCAAGATTAGATCGAATGCAAGCCCAATACAAATACCTACTCGTTTTTTTTGTGAGCAAATGGCCTTTTTAAATCACTGTCACTTTTATCCAGGCGCATTCCTGATTCCGTACACGCTGATGCTAATTTTCGGCGCGGTACCACTCTTCTACATGGAGTTAATCCTTGGGCAATACAATCGACAGGGACCGATTACGATATGGAAAATCTGTCCTCTATTCAAAGGTAACTTACAATTTTATCAGAGGATTCTTTCTACAAAGGATATGGCAAGCTGAAGTGGCGGGCCATATCTGCCGCAGAATTATAACGGCCAATTGGGCAGACCACATCCTGGTAAGCGCAAAGTAGGACAACAAACAAAGAAACCTGAAATAAGTCGCTGGTTCCAATTGGAAATGTGGTGAATCGTGGTCCGTGAGTTTCGGCGCGCTCTCAAAAAGACCAACTTCCCTTCGAGTGACGTCTATGCTGTCAACGTAAAAGTAATAAAGTTTTGCTACAACGAAATGTATTGAAAAACTATCGCTTAGTTTTGTTCTAAAAAAGTTAGTTCAATACAAAATACAAACAGATAGATATAGTTCAAGACAGATACAGCCCCCGGGCCAAGTGACAAATAGCGTTACGTGGCGACACGTATAGAAATGGAACAAAATTCAAAAAAATTATGCGATTTGACCTTTTGACGTTCAGTGAAGTTCAGCTGAGCGTCAACAAGTGTCATAATAATATATAAAAAATGGCATACATTTTTTTGATTTTTGCACCATTTCTATAAGTCGTGACGTATCGCTATTTGTCACTTAGTTTATCTAATCATGTTTGTCAAGAACTTTTTTCTGAAATTCACTTGTATTTATTATACTGATTTCAGGTGTGGGTTTCTGTGCGGTGATGGTGGCATTTTACGTTTCCTTTTACTACAACGTTATTATTGGTAAGTATTCTCTACATCTATTACTGTCTGCTCTACATTTTATTACTCCGGATCCCCGAACTTGTATCGCCTTCATGCCAAAAACTTTTGCACCAAATAACCTTATTATAGTCTGAACACTTTTTTCACCCAACTACCTGGTTACGGCTTTCCTCCTAGACTCAAAAGGGTATGACCATAGCCCATCACGCTGGCTAAAGAGTGGCGATAGGTTTTCATGCACCATTATGTGTATCCTATATATCTACACCTACAATGTGTTTATATATTATGGAGGTTACCGCATGATGGTTTACATAAGTGTTAATTATGCAAGTGCTTCAGATTCATTGCTCAATAAAAACGCATATAATCTTCGACCCCTGTATACGACGCAGTCGCAGAGGTCTGAACCAAGATGATTTCACGACACATACATTCATTATGTTCCATCCAATAATCGTCATATTTTCTCTTTTACAACAAAGGGTGGGCTTTCTACTTCCTGGTATCATCATTGCG
Organism: Coenonympha glycerion; assembly: GCA_963855885.1. Lineage (NCBI taxonomy): Eukaryota > Metazoa > Arthropoda > Insecta > Lepidoptera > Nymphalidae > Coenonympha > Coenonympha glycerion. The sequence goes on from OY979631.1 coordinate 5,163,203, forward strand.
CTCGGAGCTGCCGTGGCTGCACTGCGACAACGCGTGGAACACGGAGCAGTGCTGGGACGCGGCACGGCTCAACGCCACCAACCGCACCGACATCCCGTACCAAGGACCTCTGTCGCACTTCACACCGGCTTCCGAATTCTTTCAGTAAGAATAACACCTACCGAGTACCAATTTGCCGATGATTTTCCGAGGGCTCCCGGTCATCTTGTCCAAAATAGATTTTTTTCCAAATCTCTTAAAGAAAATAATCTTCACCCACGGCCACGATGTCTGGTGTGTACCCAAGATTCGTTTATATCTCCAAAATTATCACTTCCTCTGTACGTTCCTACTGACATTACTTGCCTTTAGGGAACATCATTCTATAGGTCATAACCAGCTTTGATCCAACGGCTCCTGGTGACCCTCTTAATATAATCAGTCCTCTTGGTTGAGGATCTGCTAGCGCTACGCTATTGGCGTGGTGTCGCTTTTTAGCGCCTTGGATCCATAACGTCCGTCGGTTCCGCCAAACCCTGTACCACTTCAGCTTCACGACCGAAGATATAATGATTTATAACCTTTATCTATATATAGCATCTATCTTGATATAGCATCTGTAAGTTATTAGTTCTTTACTATTCATTTATTAATTAATTTGTGAGTTCTGTCTTAATTTTCAGTCGAGCGGTACTCGAAATGCAATATTCTGAAGGACTCAACGATCTAGGCCTCCCGAAGTGGCAGCTTACTTTATGTTTGGGCGTGGTTTATATCACTTTATACTTATCTCTGTTCAAAGGCGTCAAAAGTTCAGGTAAGAATATTTTTAGGAAGGTATTCTATAAAAGAATCATTAAATGTGAAAAACTTTGTAAAGCAAAGTTCGGAACAAATGTTTTTAAGCACGTCCATTGTATATTGTCAAATTCTAATTGTAGGAAAAGTTGTATGGATGACAGCGACAATGCCATATGTGGTGCTGTCGATTCTTCTTGCAAGAGGTCTTCTCTTACCAGGCGCAACTCGTGGCATTGCGTACTATTTGCATCCCGAACTTAGTAGGCTGAAAGATACACAGGTTAGCAAGCAGGTTACATCAATTTCTTTAGGCTTTTAAAACGCAAATGATTTCACCGTAATAATTTCATTTTCAGGTCTGGGTGGACGCTGCTGTTCAGATATTCTACTCAGTTGGTGCGGGTTTTGGAGTACATCTCTCCTACGCGAGCTATAACACGTTTCATAATAATTGCTACAGGTAACGTTTATAATACTCATCGGTGTACCCGGTGTTCTAGTGTCTGATTACGGAACACAATTAACAACTATTTTTTTAATTAAATTTTTTATTTTTAAGGGATTGCCTCGTGACAACCCTAGTAAACTGCTTTACGTCATTCTTCTCTGGATTTGTTATCTTCACGTATTTAGGCTTTATGTCCTATAAGCAAGGAGTTCCTATATCGTCTGTTGCGACTGAAGGTAAGGAGTATAAAAATATATTATTTTTAGTTTGATTCAATCGGGTATTTTGGCCTATTAATTTTTTTCTCCTTTTTTCAGGACCAGGCCTAGTATTTCAAGTTTATCCTGAAGCGGTAGCAACTTTACCTGGAGCAAGCTTGTGGGCTATGTTATTCTTTTTTATGCTCATCATGCTGGGATTGGACTCTGGGGTATGTGTTTATAGTAAGAGTATGTTATACCGCATTATATTTTGTTTTATAATCTTCAGAAAGTTTAGAAATAGATTATAGATTGACTAGCTTTGAAATTTCTCTACATTCCTTCAGGATATAGCTCTTCTAAGATCATGTTATGGAGCTAAATGTAGGTAGGTACTCTAGACCTACTTACAAGATATTTTATATCTATTTAACTGCTTTATAAGGTGGCCATAGAGCATTGTTATACCTACGTAAATGCTTATTTGTGTGATGTACGCACAGATCTAGGAAACAATATAGACTGACCCCGTCTAAAAAAATACCGTGAATATTTTTAATGTCTTGTCTGACACCAAAGCTTGGCGCTCGTAATGGCGCCGCATGTCACGACTCACGAATGAATATGGCACGTTCATAGTTTTGTTAACTCTGCGGTTGTAGGTTGTACCAATCATAAAAAAAAATTTCCAGATGGGTGGTCTGGAGTGCGTGATCACCGGGCTGCTGGACCAGGCGCGCGCGAGCGGCGCGCACTGGCTGCGTCGCGAGCACTTCACCTTGCTCGTCGTGTGCGTTTCCTTCTGCGTCGCTTGCATCAATGTTACACCCGTAAGCACTCACCTACATTTACATGCTTGCTTTTATAACATTAGCTAGGTATAGCTCTAGAACTACTAGGTACTATAAAAAAGAAACGAAGCATATTATGTACCTACACATAATACAAAATATACACACATATAGTACGTAAATAATTAATGTAACCTTCAGACCGATACGGCTACGGTGGTCAGTTCTGCATGCTGAGATTTTCCACAGGCGCGGGATAAGTCCCGCGCCTGTGGAAAATCTTAAAAAATGGTAAGCCATTACAGTCACTGACCAAGTACAAGTAGGTACGCTGGACCTCAGACCGTCAACGCAAAAATGAAGACATTTGATTTTCGGAAGTTAGAAGCTGATTGTTGTGTACCGTGGACCTTTGACGGGGCGGGCGTTTCAAATCAGCAGTTTCAAAAAAGGAACTGTCAATTGTGCCTATAGAATAGTTACTCCAGCGTACTAATATAATAGAGGTCAGTAATTAATGACTGATTACAGTCATGTATAATATTGTGTATAAATTGGATTCAGTGTATAATATTAATTCATACCAAGTGTGCACAACACAGGCGCACTCTCTATCTCTTTCATATACTCCCGTTGGACGACATCGACACCCAGCATGGCAATGGGCAATGGATAAAAATTATCTTCCGAGTAAGCCCTCTAACAATCGATAACATAATATTTTCCCTTAGAAGATATTTATTTATTCTGTTTCTTACCTGTTTTATTTATTTCTAGGGCGGTATCTACATGTTCCATTTGCTGGATACCTACGCCGCTGGTATATCGTTGTTGTGCTCTGCACTTTTCGAAGCCGTTGCGGTATCGTGGTTTTATGGTGAGTTACTCGTATTTCTAGTAGAAAATAATGTTCTTTTCTCAAACATTGACCATTATTTTGATTATTATTTTGATATTATATTATTATTATTACCTTCTTCGCGATAAATCGATTTTGCTGTACTGGCCGAGCAGCGGTCGGCAAGCGGTTTGAACTGGCTTGCAAATATGTAGAAAGCTTTTTCTCAGTGACCAACGTGGTGACGCCTGCAGTGGACAAGCGACCTAACAATTATTACAGAATAACATAATAGCATCGAATATAATAATAATGATAAAAATATGCAGTTACTGCGCAGCATCGCACCGAAATGCGCATTCCAGTTTGTAAAGACTGAAGACGCACCACCGTCTTCAGTCTTTACAGACTGGAAACAGACAGGGTGGAAATCAGACGCGGCCGAAGCCGCCCACGACGCCAGACCAACCCCCTGAGCCAAGTGACAAATAACGTTACGTCGCGACGTATAGAAATGGAACAAAATTAAAAAAAATGGTCAAGTGCGAGTCGGGCTCGCGCACTGAGGATTTCGTACTATTAAGACCAATACTCAAAGTAAATTAAACACCCCTACCCACCAAATTCAAAAACGAGTGTTTGTTTTAATTTTTAAGGAGTATATTAATCCATAATACCACACAGATAATAGACATTATGGCTCAAAACCGCTTTGCCTGTTATACCCCGCATCTGAGTTCGAACCTCACTTTGCTTTCGTTCTTTTCTTGTTTTTTTTTTACGTAACTTTTTTTAATTGTTAACTATTTATTTTTAAGTAATTATATAATTAAATATTCTGTGTACATTTGAAGCGTCTACCTTGTACCGTTATTAATATGGAGCAAAAACAAGACGTTTGTTGTATGGAAGCCCCATTAAATATTTATTTTATTCTACTTTTCAGTTATAGCGGCAACAGAAATACATCATCTGTGAAATTTTCAAGTCTGTAGCTATCATGGTTCCAGAGATAGGTACAGCCTGGTGACAGACGGACGGACGGACGGACAGCGAAGTCTCAGTAAAAGGGTTCCTTTTTTACCCTTTGGGTACGGAACCGGAGCTAATGGTTTAGTGACGTCAGTCCATGGAATAGTATAATAGTGTAACTAGACTATACTTTACGCGTCACCAAGTGTCCAAATAGCGATACTATAAAGGAGAATGTCAGAAAATGGGCTATATTTGCGTCACTCTGCGTCTGAAGCACGTATACATGAAGAATCTTCTTTAAAATTTTAATTTCGCATATACCTCTTTATTTTAGTGAAATGTGAACAGGGGTTTAAAAGTATTATATAAAAAATAAGTAATTAAACGTTTCGAAATATGTGGAACCGCCATGCCACTTTTAAAAGTTAGAAAATTAACCACTTAAAAATCAGATTATTATATTTTTTTTACATAATATATATAATATTGAGAATATTTCTAATGTTTTACCGGTTAAGACGCAAGGTAAAGCCCAATTTTCATACAAGAATCGGCATTATCCTTTAAATTTTGTTCCATTTCTATACTCGTAAGTACGTCGCGACGTAACGATATTACTGTCACTTGGCTCAGGCAGCCGAGTCAATTTAGAATTAATGATACCTAACATTTAGAAGTACCGGGAATCGAACTAATAAATCAAATAGGTATGTTCCTTACTTAAACTTTTAATTTTCTTTTTATAGGATTGAAAAGGTTCTCCGATGACGTAGAGGAAATGCTCGGCTTCCGACCCGGTCTGTATTGGCGAATTTGCTGGAAGTTCGTCAGTCCAGTTTTCATTATTGTAAGTGCAAGATGGTTTGACAACCATTGAAGATTTGCAACCATATCTTATTTTTATTTTCAAAACTAAAGCAGCAATTTATATATAGCAAACAGAACACAATAGGTCTGCCCAATAGATATATGCCTTGGCCAGGGCGGACGGCGCGAAGGAATGTCGTCGGTTTATTGGTGCCAAAAATACTTCTTTTGTAACCAACAATAAGGGCACGCCGTAGTTCGCTCAGTAACCACCTATAGAATTTTGACAGATGGCGTTACTGTTTGCTTGTACGAAAAAGGTTTACTTAAATCGTTCGGATGCCCATATCCTGAGGTTTCTTATCGGTATCGAGCACTCTGCCCGCAAAATTTATTCGGTTTTTCCAATTTAAGTATTTTTTTACGCTATACAAGTTAGTACTTGACTGCGATCTCACCTGATGGTAAGTGATGATGCAGCCGAAGATGTAAGCGTACTAAATTGGAAGGGGTAAATTATGTCACCCCAACGGTTTCTACACAGCATCGTACCGGAACGCTAAATCGCTTGGCGGTACGTCTTTGCTGGTAGGGTGGTAACTACGGCCAAAGCCTCCCACCAGACCAGACTGAGCCAATTTAGAAATTATAAAATTCCAAAGTGGCCCGTGGCGGAAATCGAACCCGCGACCTCCCACTCGAATCCGAGCCTGCGTCAGTCAGTAAGACATAATAAATAGGATTTTTAAGATTAAAGAAATTTTTAATATTAATTATTATGATTCAAGGTATCTCTACAAATCTTTTTTTTCATAAATGAAAGCAGCAAGCATACCGAATCATAGACAAGGGAGCTCTACACTTCTAATTGCAGGGTGTCGTGGTGTTCGGGCTCCTGTACCAGCAGCCGCTGCAGTACCAGCACTACACGTACCCGCAGTGGGCGGTGGTACTCGGCTGGGGCCTGGCCTGCTCCTCTATACTGATGATCCCCATCGTGGCCATTTACAAACTCGTCACCACGCCTGGCACCTGTCGACAGGTACCTTTTTTTCTTCTCTTTGGCTTTACACAGAATAGCCAATGTCACTACCTATAAACGTTATTCCTTAGATATGAATACGTACTTTAAACATTGATTAAACATGTCACGCATACATTTTAAGGCTCCGCCCTGAATCCGGATTTTTAAGTTGTCAAAACTGTAAAATGGCGCCAATGTATGCGACCGACAGCGGTATGTGCTGTCAGCGGTACCGAAATGTACGACGCGCGACGCCATATTTGTTTTTTTTTTAGAATTTTTAGCTTCAACATACGTCACATCATTCCCGTCATCTTAGCGTAGCGTATTTTGTCATTAGGTTATAAAGACAGGTACCTACCTATACTTATATACAATACGTATGTGAGTCTGTTTGTTACTCTTTTGAAATAAAATTCAGGTTACTATATACCCTATTTAAGGCAAAGGGTGTTTTGTTATTCCAGAAAAATTCACGTTTTCTGTCAATACTTTTTCATTATAATATTCTTACTTATGTACTGTTATGTTCATTTTTATTGTAATTACTCATAGGTAAGTAGCAAAACTGTAATGAACTTTGAACATTTCAGCGTGTAGCGTGCTGTATATCTCCAGAGTCTGAGCATGAAGCGATTCGTGGCGGAGCTCCCGTGACTCGATTCACTTGGAAACATTGGCTCTACGTTTAGACGACGTAACGATTTCGGGAAAAGAGTAAAGCACAACATATGCTCTACACAACTTTCCAGAAAGAAAAGCCAGCGAGCCCGTGAAAGGCAGAGACTTTTGAAAAGACCAGTAGGTACCTAATTCATGGCGCTATTGGAAATGGAAATTACCTGAGTAGACTTGGTGAATCTAAGAGATCCAGTCAAGTTCAGAAGAAGCTGAAAATTAATAAATATTTGATACTTCATTTTTATGATATTTCGTAGTATGCAAGGGAATGTTTGGGACTTTGAAAGTTAAAAGAAAATGTCGTAATGGCGGTTGGTTTAAACGTAGGCACTCAATGTAATTAAATGGCCTACTTCACACTTAATTATTAGGTATCTATGCCTACTTCATTTCAAGAATATTGTGGATTGGCGATATTTGTCGAAAATATCATTACAGATGGCGGTATTTTTATAATCGATATAAGTAGATCTCTTAGAGACTTAGAAATTATATTATATGAGTAGTTAAATGTTTATACCTAGGTAGATAGATATATACCTACGCGATGCGCGAAAGAAAATCTATTTATGTTATTAGGTGGTTATTAGTTAATTACCTAATATTGTAAATGTACTTAATGTATTTAAATGATGATACGAAGTTAATTTTTTTCTAGATTGTATTTATGTCAATAATGTACTTAACCTTTTAAAAAAGATAAATGAAAACAATCGGGCGGGTCCCTTTTCTATAATTTTCCTAATTTAGAAACTTATGTATTATTATCAGTTCGTGCTTAATAATATAATGCGATATACCTATATTTTTGATAAGAAAAAAAAACATTAAGGACATTACTCGCATTCAGATCTGTGACGTACACAATAATTTTGTACATAAACCAGTACCTACTTTTGTATTTTTTTGTATAATAATATATTGTACTTATGTATGCCTGAATAATGTACACATCGTTGTCTGCTAAAATTAATAAAATATAATATATATTTGTTTTGTAATATTCATTGTTAGGATTTATATTATTTATTTAATAAAAAAGTGTGAGTAATCGGGGAACCCTGCGCCATCTTGAGCAAAATTCAAAGACACCTATACTATAGACCCGGCGGACCGCGCGAAAAAATGTCGCCAGTTTATGGGAGCAAAACCCCCTCCGGCGTCTAGTAAGCTGTAAGCCTACGCAGTATTTCGCAGGAGTTTCGACACATGGCTCTTCATTTTCTTGTATGAAGAAGGTTTACGTAAAATGTTCGGATGGGCTCATCTTGATGTTATTATCGTAGGCAAAATTTCAATTTTCAAACAAGAACCCTGATTTATCTAGTTCATTATTAATTAGTCACTATGCCATAAGGCTACCAAAAGCGGACTTCAAAGCTAAAGCTTTATAGCTCAGAGAGAGTTTTGTAGATTTTAAACGTTTATATTCAACTGTGACGTTTTTCGCCATTCCAGACCTACCCACCCACCATGTACCTACTTCGTTATTTTTCTTCCTGTCCTTTTTACAACATTGAAAACATAGTTTTAATAAATGTCGACCTGGACCTTATAATTTAATCACTCTCACTGAAAACATTTACAAAAATAATATTAATAATAATAAAAATATAACCTTACGTGTAACATGTAATGTAGGTACCTATAATCTATAAGAATGCTCCAGGCGAGTTAAAACTTTAATCATATTGTGTAATAAGACGCTGTTTCTGTTGTTTACAATGATTGTTGTAAATAATGTAGGTATATAATATGTTCTAATACAATTTATAATGTTAAGTTATTCTAGATGTGAACTGTGTTCATTTATTAATGAATAAAGGTGTTAGATACAGAATATTTGTATTATTTACAACTAACAATACAACAGAAGATAAAATGGAAACTTCTTTTCAAAAAAACCGACTTCAAATGCCACTACAAAGAGTGAAATAATTTTTCAATGTAGGTTTTTTTTAAAAGAATTTTCCATTTTATTTTTTACTTTTTAGTGGAAAACACTAAATGCACAGAGCATTGAAAAAAATGCCCAAATCGCTTGAAGTGTGCTTATAAAATCTGAAGAGTTCCCTCAATTTCTCCGTGATCCTATCATCATAACCTGACTTGATGACGCATCTGCAAGCAAATGCACTAGTCACTATAAAAAAATACCCAAATCGCTTCAAGTATATTAGCAAAATTTGAAGAGTTCCCTCGATTTCACCAAGATCCCATGATCAGATCCTGACCTGATGACTACAGGACAACATGGAAAATATTACTCTTTTAAATAATACCCAAATTGTTTCAAGTGTCCACATAAAATTTGAAAAGTTCCCTCGACTTCTCCAGGATCCCATCATTAGATCCTGACCAAAAAAAATGGGACTATCTTGGAAGTAGGTATACCCTTTTAAAAAAAAAAAGAATTTTCCAAATCGGTTTACACGTCTTCGAGTAATCGGTGAACATACATAAAAAAAAGATGCCGACGAATTGAGAACCTCCTCCTTTTTTTTGAAGTCGGTTAAAAATATATGTCATATAATTGACGTTCTTCATAAGTCGTGACGGCATTTTCGTCACGCAAAAAAATCATTTTCTTTCGCTTTTTGTCTGCGCGATACTACCCTCCGAAAAGAAACTTTGTTTCAAATTTCAATTGATGACTAGAATACAATCTGAATAATATAGGTACTTACTTATCTACAATACTAATATAACGCCTGGAACCAAAGAATAAAGGCAGAGGGCGTAATAAAAGCGTAATAGGAAACCACAAAATCATTTGAAAAAAAAAACTCTGTGTTGGGTTGTATGCTGTATGGTACACTTGCTTTGCTTCAAAAGTTCTTACATAATCTCAAATAAAATCCTTGTTTATATAAGGTTCAAACTATTGATTAACTCTGCCCGCGAAATTCAAAATTTTCGTGTTTTTTTGCAATTTGTACGCTAGTTACACATTATAGGCTTATGGCAGTCAATTTGCGGGAATTGCAGTATCATTTTTATATGTTTATATCAAAATCTTTGCATAAAAGGTCTATCCTAGGAGTAACTTAGTTCGAGTATCGAGTTTTAAGTAACTCGCAAATCTCGTACTACTTTCAAGCAGAGATTTTTATATAAACACGTCGTTAAGACGATACTGGAATTCTCGCAATTTGAGTGCCATAAGCCTAATATTAGATTAAAAATCGCGAAAAACGTAGCATGCTCCTTTGACGACCTCCGTGGTTAGGTGGTTAGCGTGCCGGTTTTCAAGGCGCCCCCATCTCTGAGGTTCCGGGTTCGATCCCCGGTCGGGCAATGTAGAAATATAACTTTTCTACATTGTCTCGGGTCTGGGTGTTGTGGTACCTTCGTTGTTTCTGATTTCCATAATACAAGTGCATAAGCTAGAGCTAACTATGGGATCGGAGCAATGTATGTGATGTTGTCCTCTATATATTTATATTTACATATATATAAAGCAATTAGCAAAGCCCTAAAGGATCAGCATTCAGCACTTACTGACGTCACGCATACATTTTTAGGCTCCGCCTTATATAATATATTGGGCTCCACCTTTGGGCTCCGCTCTTAAATTTTTGTTAAAACTAAAATGGCGCTAATGTAAGTATGCGACCGACAGTGGTATTCTTGGGTAATCTATTTTTTTATGTGCTGACTGCTGTCGCATGACCCCTCCCCAAGACCAATATTCGTTACCTATTAATGCCCAACCATTTTTATACACAATCTTTGGTCTTGATTCATTTCTACGGGGAACGAAACATAATGGAGCAGCTGTAGTTTTCTACACAACATATTATGCGTGAAATCGACATATAGCTATATCAAACATCACATTGTCTCTTTTTAACTAATTCAAAATTGTTTACGTTATACGAGATAGCAACATATTTGTTTTTTCTGATTTCGATAACACTGAAGTTGTGACGTCACGAAAAAATAGCTGGGTGGCCAATTCCTCCATAATTTGTCGCATTTTGTAGATTCGAACGTGTCGAAACATGTACACAAAGTTTATGCGTATCATGTTTTTTGAAATATTAGACAATCATATTATTATTCTAATTTGGGTGCGGATTATAATTAGTATTCAGGTGTGAAAATGCCTACTCAGTGTTGTGTTGTGCAGTGCAGATCACGGAAAGACAAAAATAGGCCACATTTAACATTTCATAGGTCAGTATTCGATTTCATTAATTATATCGTTAAATCGTTAAAAATATGTGTTATTATGTGTTATGATCATATTACATGTACTTATATAATGTGTAAAAGAAGAAATATTTTTTTCCGGATTGAAATAAATTCGATTTAATTTTTGTTGTTATGTTAACAAAACAAAAACAAAGTACTAATAATGCGACCGCTGTTATACCGATTTCGATAAAATTCATATAATATGTAAAGTTTAATGTTGATAGATGAGTTGGGCTCCTACTATTTGGACCGCGAGGTTTTACACCTCTGACTTCTCATAGTTATTTCCGCTTTTAAGAAAACGGGCCGCGGATGCGAACATTTACTATAGGTACAATCACTCGTATCAAATGTAGTTTGGTCTCGCGGGATAAGTTAAAAATCCTAATCCGGAAACATAATATGCACCGGTGGCAAACCCTAGTTTTACTATAAATTAATTTTTAAAAGTAATAATTCGTTCATTTTTGCTCTTAAATATTTAATTACTAACCACAAACTACGTCCATAATATTTCCATATCGATAGATAGCTAGAGCAGCCCTTCTGATCAGCTGACTGGTGCCTATCTGTGATTGGCTGATAGCTGTGATTGGCTATTTTTGATGCGACACAAGATGGTGGAAATGCCCAGCCAAAAAGACTCACTACTTTGTGTCCATTACTTCTTTAGTCATTGATTAATTTCTATTCTGTGGTGTTCTGTCAGTTAGCAAGAGCCATAGAGTAGGTACCTATATTGAATATAGGGGCAAGCACAGACCACAAAACTGGGGTCTGGGGCAAGAGTAATAGTGTTCTGTGGGCAAGAGCCAAGAAAATCACAGACCAGGAACCGAAAGAAAGAAAATTACAAATTTATGTCTATGATTACAAATCGAATTTGAGTTTTGACTGCGCGATTCTAGACATTTTTGAATTTAACCATATTTACCAATTATACATAAATAAAACTCAGTGTATTTGTGAGAACAATACTGATTTAGCGGATTGATATCAACAGTTTATTCTACACGGAAGAACTAAAGTATCTTTCTAGTAAATATACGACATAATTGCATCCAATTCCGTGATCGATATAATTGAAAAACTATCGTGTTTTATCGCATTATCTCTATTTGTTCTGAAGAAAAGTGATGAGATAGCTAAAGGTATGGTAAACGCTGCTTTCTTAAATATTTTACCTCATATTCAAATGTTGCTACATACATTTGCGGTCAATTAGAATAATTGCATTATTAGGCTGTAAGGAGATTGACGTATTGTTTTCAGTAAAGAATGAGTAATATGTGTTTTGTGATATTCAATATCTTAGTATCTTAGCATCGGATACATAAACTCGTTTCAACTTGTATCTTAATAGTATAAATATACACATACTTATTTCCGTTATATTTAGTGAAAATACCTGCTATTGCAGGTGATAGGCTAGCTGCAAATAGTGTTATTTTGTTGTAAATCTTCTTGAGGAAGTACTAAAGTAATGATAGTAATCACATCCGCATAATATATATCCCTTTAAATCGAAACATGGTTACACAGTAGAATACAACTGAAACATACTATATACAACAACATTGAAATAGAACTGTTGATTGTCTTGCTAGGCCAGGATGTCAGTAGAACGTGAAAGTATAGGTGTGATGCCCCCCATCCCAGTGGGCAGTGATCCTCGCTCGCAGCTGCTCCAAGAGATGAGAGACCAGAACTATGACCTCATCAGATTTGCCTCTTACAGAACAGCCTGCAAGTTAAGATTTGTCCAGAAAAAATGCAATTGTAAGTATAAGCATCAAACATAACATAAATTAAATATGAATAATGCTTTTTCATTCTTCTCCAACTATGGGTAAAGTTTGTGCAGGTGTAATATCAAGACTGAGAATTTTGTTTGGAATTTAGAGCTGTGAATTAATAAATATACCAAAGCTTTTTTTAATTATTCTTGTCTTTCAATAATAATGTTTATTACAATTTCAGTACATGCAATAGACATATGGAATGTGATAGAAGCGTTTAGAGAGAATGCTCTGAACACCCTAGAACCTACTGCCTGCGTGAATGTCACAAGATTGGAGACACTGGTGTCCTCTCTATACCACAACCTCAACAAGAGGCTACCACCCGCCAACCAAGTGTCCGTTGAGGCTTGCTCTGCCTTGCTGTTGAATTGGCTGCTCTCTGCCTATAGTACAGGGTAAGTCTGTCTCCTATAATAGTATACGGTAAGATAGCTTCATATACATAGTATTGTAGTACATAGTATAGCTTGATATTAAATGTTAAGACCATTTTTTTTACAAACATAATTATGTACAGTGCAACAAGGCTATTTTGGCGCGTGACTAAAATTGGAATTAACGCCGTTATCTTGTAACACTGTTTAATAGTTCGCTTTTTTGGTATATATGTCAGTGTGTTACAAGTATTTTGCGTTGTTTAGCTTTTTATTAGGTAAATTTGAGAAAATTTTATTTGCTGGCTGCCTTTGCTCTACATTTGTTCTACAACTACGGCCTCATGTCAATGTCATTTAGGTGCCAAAAGAGCCTCGGACTGTATGTTGATATTTCTTAGGTAGCAGCTATAGCAAAATAATTTATAATTTCTTGCTTATTATGGCCTTTGCTAAATGACCACTGCTTGTACAATTTATAATTTAGATTTGTTATTGCAGTGAAAACGTTGGCAAAATTAGAGTGTTCTCTATCAAAGTCGCACTGGCAACAATGTGTGCGGGCAAACTCATGGATAAACTCAGATGTAAGTACTAATTACTTCATTTTAAGCATGTTCCAACCTAATAGATGCAAACACCACAGAACACAAAAATTACAGTAACCTTTTAAAAATGTTCTGAGATTAATATGACTTAAAAACTGCAGGAGATAGGAATAAATAAGGTAAAAGAGGGCCTACTCTACTGCAAGATACACTGATTTAGAACTGGCTGGTTGTGCATTATTTGATATTGTTTGTAAATTCTGCATGTTTATTACATTACATAAACAGTAGATAAAAGGGATATTATAGCCATTGTTCGAAAATAACGATACTTTACACATGAATAGAGAGGCTGATCTGCTAAGCGATTGTCCAACCAACACATACTCATACCTACCATAATCATAAGGCAGAGTTTCTAAACGATTACGCAAACGATGAAAACGTTTTTCTAACACGATCAAGGGGCTGTGCCTTTGACAAGTTGTGTTTTTCAGACATTTTCTCCCAGCTATCTGATGGCAATGGCCACCTGCTGATGAAGCGACTATCCGACTACCTGCGGGAGGTGCTGGCGCTACCGGCCGCCGTCTACGAGTCGCCCTCGTTCAGCTACAACGACAACTTGGCCATCTCTATATTTAATCAGGTACATCAAGGGTTCAAATACTTCAAACATCTTATATATAAAATTCTCAAGTTACTTTCGGAGGGGTTTTGTCACAAACACTGTGACACGAAAATTTTATATAATAGACTAGCAGCCGAGGCAAACATTATTTGCCACTCAAGGGTACGAAAAATAAATACAAAAAAATTCATAAAAACCGAGTCGTTTCTGTGGTGTTTGGTTACAAACACTAACATAAGGCGTACACAGAGTTTTAAAAAACCGAAGTAGCAGTCATTATTCAAATAATATTTAAAATATGCGATATGAAATTGACCCCGTCTTTGGATGTAATTGACTCCATACCTATTTTGCCTTTCATGCATGACTTGCCATATGTTACTTGTATTGTGAATAACCTTGTGCGAGTAAATGATATCTATATGTATATTGTTTCAGAATGTTAAGATTACCGTCAACGATTTCTTAGACACACTAATGTCGGACCCCGGCCCTCCTTGCCTCGTGTGGCTGCCTCTGTTGCACAGACTTGCTAGTGTGGAAAATGGTAAATAATACATTATTATGCAAAGTACACTCGTGCCTGTGTTATAAACGTGAACTGCAGGTGACAAGAATGTAATGATTTATTATCATACGCGCGACATTTTTCATCACACATGTAACTTATTCTGTAGAAATATTTCCATCTGTTTGTCCATTTTCTACTAATTGGTAGAAATTTTTCTTATGTGGCAACTTTTTCCGAGCTCTGGCAACCCTATGTTACGATAGTGACACTGTCAGCAGTTGTCACTGTCAAGTAACAATTATTTGTCAGTTGATGATTTATAAAATTTTGTGGGGGTAGATTTGTTTTCACTGAGCGATTTCAAGTTATTTAATCGCTTTTTTCACGTTTAATAGTGAATTTTAGAGTTGTATAACACTATCACCACGAGATGGACACTTTAACTGCACTTTGGTAGTATTTTTGATACTTAAATAACAGTATTTCTTAGCAAATCACGAAATTGTTGGAGAGCACTAGTGCTTCTGACTACAGTTGACAGCCGATTTCCGAATAGATGAGAAGATTGACAAGAAGATGCACGAATTAAAAGAAGATTTCATGAAGCACACCAGTTCAATAACCTCAAGTATTACATCAGCAATAGAAGAAAAGCTGAATCCACTGGTTGAAGAGAACCTTAAACACAACAGCGAGGTGTCGACACTGAAAATGAAAATCAGCAAGATGGAAAGGGAAGTTAAGAAAAATAATATACTACTGCATGGACTAGAAGAAATCGAGAAAAATAACAATGAGCTTATGACTTTGGTTGTGGATTTCCTAAACAAAATAGTAACCGAGAGAGGAATACGAGAATTTGATATGTGGGAAATCAGTGAGGTACAGAGGTTGGGGAAAAAAGAAGACAATAAGAGGAGACCAATATTAGTAAAACTTACTCTGGCTTGGAGAAAACTTGAAATATTAAGAAATAATAAGTATTTCCCAGCATCCACATATGCCACTGAAGATTTTCCTAAAGAGGTCTTGGAAATAAGGAAAGAGCTAAAACAGCAACAGCAACAAGAAAGGAAAAATGGAAACTTAGCAATTATTCAATACGATAAATTAATAATTAAAGGGAAAATAAACCAAGAAAAAGGGATTGAAAAAAGGAAACGAGCCCCATCAAACTCACCACCTCAGACCAACAACGATGATAGCCCACAACCAAAGGCTCCAAATAAAATAAATAAAACAAATGCTTTCGAATATATGAACCGCTCGAGACAGAACCCACAAACCGGAAATAACAAGCAATAGCAATCAAGCAAAACCTACCCACAAAGGCCGAACAATAGAAAAAACACAGAAACAAACAATAACAACAAATCACATTCCCCAAGCCGGCTGGTCCCCGTGGGGAATAATGACCACCACCCTCCATCTATTACAAGAAGGATAAAAAGTAAATCTTTACAAATATGCACATATAATGTGAGATCCCTCTATTCAATTGAAAGATATCTTGAACTTACATATGCTCTTGAAAATGTTAAATTCGACATTTTGGGTCTTTCCGAAGTTAGAAGAACAGGTTGCAATATAGAGGAATACAAAGACTACATTCTATGCTACATGGGAGAAACCAAGGGAAAACACGGGGTTGGCTTTTTACTGAAGAAAACATTTAAAAACAAAATAATTAAATTCACGGGACTGTCAGAAAGGGTTGCTCTGTTAAAATTGGAACTGGAAGACTTACACCTCTCACTAATACAAGTCTATGCACCTACAGAAAAAGCAAGTGAAGAAGAGATACATACATTCTACAACACCATCACAGAAGCACTTTCCAAAGTTGACGACATAGTTATATTAATGGGCGACTTTAACGCTAAAATAGGATAGCCCAAGAAAGGCGAGAACTTAATAATGGGTCAGTACGGATATGGCGACCGAAATGACCGGGGCGAGCTACTGATAGACTTTGCTTTCGAACACAAGCTATCTATAATGAATACATATTTTAGAAAAAGAGAAAACAGGCGATGGACGTGGACTTCACCTGATCAAAAAACAACAAATGAAATAGATTTCATACTAACAAGCCACCCCCAACTCATCACAAATACAGAAGTGCTCAACAATATAAAATTTCCCTCCGATCACAGACTTTTAAGAGCCTCCCTCGATTTAAAACAACCAAGAAAAGATAGGAAAAACTACAAACCTTCAGTTTCAAGTCTAAAAACTGACAAGGAAATTAAAAGTTATACAAATAGCCTGCATTCATATCTAGAAACCAATTTTAAAGAGACTCTGAGCATCCAAAACTATTACAACACTTTAGAAGAATCCATAGCACACAGTTTAAGCACCAGTAACCAAGAGAGAAAACAACAACAAATATTTAGTAAAGAAACTGAGGAACTAATAAAGAAACGCACTGAACTAATAAAAACAAAACCCAAAAATAATATCATAAGAAAAGAGCTAAGTGAAGTGTTCAAAATTACCAACAAATCTATTAATCAAGACTACAAAAAGCATAGACAGGACATAATCAAAAGGAACCTTACGATTCATAGAAGTACAAAAAGAACATTTAAAGACCTAAAACTACAAAAAACGTGGATACAGAAGTTAGAAGACAACACAAGGGAAACAAAAACGAGAACAGATATTATTAATCATGCTACAATTTTTTACAGAGAAATGTATAAGAGAAAGATACACAATGACACCCCACAAACACAAGATTATAGTGATCTCAGAACAGTAGTAAACCCAATAACTGAAAAAGAAGTGTATGACCACATTAGAAAGCTAAAAAATGAGAAAAGCCCAGGACCCGACGGTATAACCAACGAAGCTATTAAATTAGGGGCACCTGTTCTACTCCACCATTTCACCAAGCTCTTCAACATGATATTAGATGCTGAGATAGTGCCACAACAGTGGTGCACATCAGAAATAACACTTATCTATAAAAAAGGAAACCCACTAGATATAGGCAACTACAGGCCAATCAGTCTGATGGCAAGTACATACAAACTGTTCGCATCTATCATCCTAAGCAGAATAGCACCTACAATTGATGACTCACAACCGATAGAACAAGCAGGCTTCCGTTCGGGTTTTAGTACAACTGACCATCTACAGGCACTGGAACAAACAATGGAAAAGTACAAAGAATTCAACAAGCCTCTATATCTGGCATTCATCGATTACAGTAAGGCTTTCGATACAATTAGTCATAACTCAATCTGGGAAGCACTGAAACTCTCTAACGTCGATAGAAAATATATAAACATTCTGAAGAACATATATGCTAACAGCACTAGCAAGGTAAAACTGGAAACAAGAGGTGACCCAATCAAGATTGAAAGAGGTGTGAGACAAGGAGACCCCATCTCACCAAAACTCTTCATAGCTGTATTGGAAACCATCTTTAGGAAGCTAGACTGGGCTCACAAAGGTATTAAAATAGGCAAGAGATACCTAAACCATCTAAGGTTCGCAGACGACATTGTCGTACTGGCTGAAACACCAAACACACTTCAAGAAATGATATGCTCATTAGCTATGGAAAGCTCCAAGATAGGTCTGGAAATGAATGCAAACAAGACTAGAGTAATGACAAATAGCTATGAAAAACCAATATGGGTTAAGGGAAATCGCATAGAATATGTTAAAACTTATATATACCTAGGAAAACAAGTGACATTTAACAAGACAAACAACGAAGAGGAAATACAAAGGAGAGTAAACATCACATGGCAAAAATATTGGTCACTAAAAGAAATCCTAAAAGGCCACTACTCCCTGAACCTTAAGAAAATAGTAATGGACACTTGTATACTACCCTGCCTATTATACGGCTGCCAAACATGGGTTCACACTAACAGAACCAAACAAAAAATTACAACCACCCAGAGAGCAATGGAGCGGAGCATACTAGGAATAAGAAAAATTCACAAAGTGCGAAGTACAAAAATTAGGAAAAAGACAATGCTGACAGATGCTCTAACGCAAGCACTAGCACTAAAGTGGCGATGGGCAGGACATATCGCAAGGCTCAATGACGACAGGTGGACGATACGAACAACTAACTGGAAAGGTCCACTAGGGAAAAGAAAGGTTGGAAGACCATACAAACGGTGGGCTGACGACATAGCCCAGACTGCTGGCACAAACTGGCTGACCCTTGCCAAAGATCGGGAGCATTGGAAGCGGATGGAGGAGGCCTTTACCCAATATGGGACTACATCTCCAATAAATACTAATACAAATAACACTACTAACTAGAATAAGACAAACACTAACACAACTAACACTTATTTCATCTAAAAAGTAGTAATATAAAATTGTAAATACCATGAGATTAGAAATAAAAGGCTTATTATTATTATTATTATGTAACTTATTACACGACTGCTCAAAAATGAGTGTACTTAATGTTTTTAGGGTTCATGTATGTATGTGAGTTTCTTTATTCCACCATAAGTTCTGAACGGCTGAATAGATTTGGACATATGGGGCATTGTTAGAATCCTTACATCATTCCGAGTAACATAGGCTATTTATTTTGAAAAAGTCGTTTTAATACAGGGTAGTCGTGTTTTTGAATTTTTTAATTATTTACTTGATTGATGTATCGTTTTAACAGAAATCTCTACCTATACATTTCGCTGGCAATAACATGTAACTCGTTTTTGCCTTGTAATCGTCAAGTATTTTTGGAGTGGTCGAAATTTTAAGCTTTTCTTTATGTCAAGCATGATGCAAGAAGAAACATAAATGGTGAAGTGGAAATAAGCGTAAGGGAAGCTTCTAGAAGCAGATATAATTCTACTAAGTTTTGAGATTTTTATATTAACGATGATTGTAATGCAAAATCTTTCCGAGTTCGAGCCGTTTATGGACGAGTGTGAAGCCCAGTTTTATAAGCCCACAATTTAACAGACACATAATCGATCAAAATGGCACTACAGAACAAAATGTCATCAAAATTTAAATTCAAAATTCAAAATATCTTTATTTCACATAGGCCTAATATACAGGCTCTTGTAATAGGTCAATATGATATTTGTCACATTTGTATGGCGATAACTCCAAGTCGACTTAAAACTAAGTTTACGACCATTCAACCACTTTGTTTTCCAGTGGTCCACCCGTTGGCGTGCAGTGCGTGCCGCCGCGGGTCTCTAACGGGTTTCCGGTACCGGTGCACGCGCTGCGCCGGGTACACGCTCTGCCAGGACTGCTTCTGGCGCGGCCACGTCACCCCGCCGCACACCAACGACCATGAGGTCAAGGAGTATGCTACATATGTGAGTGCCTTCTTGATTTTATGTTAACCTGGTACTTGGTGATGCTGTCTGCTATCTCTACATGGTGCTGATACACGCGCTGCGTCAAGTACACTTTCTGCTAGGACTGCTTCTGGTTCGGCCACATCACTCCGTCGAACATGAGCTCAAAGAGTACGCTAAGTATGTGAATGCTTTCATGATTTTATATTATGCTAGTACCTGCCGAGGTGACAGCATCGCCAAGTACCCAGGATAACATCTGTGAGTAATTAAAACTCCCGCTGAAATCCGAGCGCGTACCAACTGCTGCCCTATGAAAGTCGTAAGTATTGTATTATTCAACTAATAGATAATTATTATTATCGATTGTTCCAGAAATCGCCATCCAAACAAATCGGCGCGACACTACGCAAGTCGTTCCGCTGCGTGCCCGAGCGCGCGCGGCCGCAGCTGCCGCGCTACCCCGACCAGCCCGAGCGGACCCTCAACCTCAGCCATATCGTGTGAGTAAACTAGACATGAGATAACTACTATTGCGCAAGTCGTTCCGCTGCGTGCCCGAGCGCGCGCGGCCGCAGCTGCCGCGCTACCCCGACCAGCCCGAGCGGACCCTCAACCTCAGCCATATCGTGTGAGTAAACTAGACATGAGATAACTACTATTGCGCAAGTCGTTCCGCTGCGTGCCCGAGCGCGCGCGGCCGCAGCTGCCGCGCTACCCCGACCAGCCCGAGCGGACCCTCAACCTCAGCCATATCGTGTGAGTAAACTAGACATGAGATAACTACTATTGCGCAAGTCGTTCCGCTGCGTGCCCGAGCGCGCGCGGCCGCAGCTGCCGCGCTACCCCGACCAGCCCGAGCGGACCCTCAACCTCAGCCATATCGTGTGAGTAAACTAGACATGAGATAACTACTATTGCGCAAGTCGTTCCGCTGCGTGCCCGAGCGCGCGCGGCCGCAGCTGCCGCGCTACCCCGACCAGCCCGAGCGGACCCTCAACCTCAGCCATATCGTGTGAGTAAACTAGACATGAGATAACTACTATTGCGCAAGTCGTTCCGCTGCGTGCCCGAGCGCGCGCGGCCGCAGCTGCCGCGCTACCCCGACCAGCCCGAGCGGACCCTCAACCTCAGCCATATCGTGTGAGTAAACTAGACATGAGATAACTACTATTGCGCAAGTCGTTCCGCTGCGTGCCCGAGCGCGCGCGGCCGCAGCTGCCGCGCTACCCCGACCAGCCCGAGCGGACCCTCAACCTCAGCCATATCGTGTGAGTAAACTAGACATGAGATAACTACTATTGCGCAAGTCGTTCCGCTGCGTGCCCGAGCGCGCGCGGCCGCAGCTGCCGCGCTACCCCGACCAGCCCGAGCGGACCCTCAACCTCAGCCATATCGTGTGAGTAAACTAGACATGAGATAACTACTATTGCGCAAGTCGTTCCGCTGCGTGCCCGAGCGCGCGCGGCCGCAGCTGCCGCGCTACCCCGACCAGCCCGAGCGGACCCTCAACCTCAGCCATATCGTGTGAGTAAACTAGACATGAGATAACTACTATTGCGCAAGTCGTTCCGCTGCGTGCCCGAGCGCGCGCGGCCGCAGCTGCCGCGCTACCCCGACCAGCCCGAGCGGACCCTCAACCTCAGCCATATCGTGTGAGTAAACTAGACATGAGATAACTACTATTGCGCAAGTCGTTCCGCTGCGTGCCCGAGCGCGCGCGGCCGCAGCTGCCGCGCTACCCCGACCAGCCCGAGCGGACCCTCAACCTCAGCCATATCGTGTGAGTAAACTAGACATGAGATAACTACTATTGCGCAAGTCGTTCCGCTGCGTGCCCGAGCGCGCGCGGCCGCAGCTGCCGCGCTACCCCGACCAGCCCGAGCGGACCCTCAACCTCAGCCATATCGTGTGAGTAAACTAGACATGAGATAACTACTATTGCGCAAGTCGTTCCGCTGCGTGCCCGAGCGCGCGCGGCCGCAGCTGCCGCGCTACCCCGACCAGCCCGAGCGGACCCTCAACCTCAGCCATATCGTGTGAGTAAACTAGACATGAGATAACTACTATTGCGCAAGTCGTTCCGCTGCGTGCCCAAGCACGCGCGGCCGCAGCTGCCGCGCTACCCCGACCAGCCCGAGCGGACCCTCAACCTCAGCCATATCGTGTGAGTAAACTAGACATGAGATAACTACTATTGCGCAAGTCGTTCCGCTGCGTGCCCGAGCGCGCGCGGCCGCAGCTGCCGCGCTACCCCGACCAGCCCGAGCGGACCCTCAACCTCAGCCATATCGTGTGAGTAAACTAGACATGAGATAACTACTATTGCGCAAGTCGTTCCGCTGCGTGCCCGAGCGCGCGCGGCCGCAGCTGCCGCGCTACCCCGACCAGCCCGAGCGGACCCTCAACCTCAGCCATATCGTGTGAGTAAACTAGACATGAGATAACTACTATTGCGCAAGTCGTTCCGCTGCGTGCCCGAGCGCGCGCGGCCGCAGCTGCCGCGCTACCCCGACCAGCCCGAGCGGACCCTCAACCTCAGCCATATCGTGTGAGTAAACTAGACATGAGATAACTACTATTGCGCAAGTCGTTCCGCTGCGTGCCCGAGCGCGCGCGGCCGCAGCTGCCGCGCTACCCCGACCAGCCCGAGCGGACCCTCAACCTCAGCCATATCGTGTGAGTAAACTAGACATGAGATAACTACTATTGCGCAAGTCGTTCCGCTGCGTGCCCAAGCACGCGCGGCCGCAGCTGCCGCGCTACCCCGACCAGCCCGAGCGGACCCTCAACCTCAGCCATATCGTGTGAGTAAACTAGACATGAGATAACTACTATTGCGCAAGTCGTTCCGCTGCGTGCCCGAGCGCGCGCGGCCGCAGCTGCCGCGCTACCCCGACCAGCCCGAGCGGACCCTCAACCTCAGCCATATCGTGTGAGTAAACTAGACATGAGATAACTACTATTTACTATTCTTCTACTTCTCCTGCATGCGGCTTCAGGTTTCTGAGGTCACCATTAGGCCATTACGTACGTGAAAGAATAAGCTTTTTTTGCTCCTCTATATTAGTGTGGCAATTTTTTTTCAAATAGTTTTGTTGTCGCAGGCCTCCCTCGCCGGTGCCAGTTCACAACGGGTTCCCGGAGTACGTGG
This sequence comes from Coenonympha glycerion, assembly GCA_963855885.1. NCBI lineage: Eukaryota > Metazoa > Arthropoda > Insecta > Lepidoptera > Nymphalidae > Coenonympha > Coenonympha glycerion. The sequence continues at coordinate 5,186,267 of OY979631.1, forward strand.
GCGGCTACGTCAACACGGGCTCGCTCGACAGTCGCTCCTCGAGATCTACGCATCGCAGTACGTATAGCATTGCTCCACTTAAGAGGCCTCCGAACTACCTACGATGTCTCCATTAACTTTTTTCGAGTTCCGTAATCCCAAAAATTATGAATGAAAACTTGTAACTTTCTTTATTAACTGGTGTTTTTATTTAGCTGGACGATAAAAACTGTGCTCCTGAACTAATAGGACGTGAGATAGTGTTGTTTTTATTATAAAACAAATGAGCAGAAAACATGTCCTCCTTGACATAAAAATAAGCAAAACTAAATTCGTTTACAAAATCGTTTAACAAATGTATTTCGGAACCAGATATGGCCAGAAGCATAGATTATTACTATGTGAACCCGAATAACACCATAACATGATCGAAATTGGCACGAATTACAAATGATTTTGGTATTATAAATGTATGGGAAACAGCGTGGGTTAGTGGACTCTTAAGAGGAGCAGAGATTTTGTGCAATCCTATTGGTTAATATTTCTCCATTTCTCGGCTGCCTCGCTCAGCTCCAGTGGATTGGCAGCCTTGGGGTGGGACCATCTCTTATCAATGTTTGTGTAAGGTTAGCCGATACTTAGCCGACAAAGTGTTTGAGATGGGTCAGTGGGGCATTGGTATGTATGCCAGATACTAGGGCCGTGAAAATCATGACCAAGTGACTCCCCAGTAAAAAGAGACCAAAAGGCTGCCCAAAAAACGGGCTGTCAGCAGATAGTGGGCAAGAAGACCTAAACAGAATGAGTAAATACACCAACATAAGAAACAAAAGTATTTTAAAATACCAGAATATGCTATGCTATGTGACTCTCAATTGTTTTTGAAAAAGCCTGCGCTATTTTGAATCTGTTGGCTATGTACGATTATTCAATTGCCTTTGCCTATTCAGGCATAGCGGAGCACCTCTCGCGCGGGGTGGACGACGAGCATCGTCTGATAGCGCGGTACGCCGCCAGGCTGGCGCACGAAAACCGCACCATGGTAATTTCTTAAATTTAAATTACAAGTTATATAGTACGTGGCAATTAAGCTGAACCAAAATGGAGGCGGGCTGCCCAGGTACATCTCCCCGGGCCTCGGGATACGTGTTCCTCTTTGTGTCGCCTTCTTACCGCACCTCAGTTGTCCCCCGAAAATACGCTTCGTGAAGAGTTCAACTTATACGCCGCCTTAACTGCGATTTTACCTGTTTAGAGTATTCGAAAGTGCTTAAAAAGGGGAAATTAACCATATAACTTCTTAAGGCTGGTAGGGTGGGCTTTAGAGGTTTTTTTCTGATTTTGAGTTATATAGCAATTAGAAATACATATATAGCAAAAAATTCTTATATATTTACATATAGGCAGGACAGGTTAATTTTTTTTGCTATTATCCGCTACCTGAAAGGATTCTGTATGGTGCAATATGCAGGCACACTACCCACATGAAACACCACACACAATTTTCTATCACTTTCTTCGACGCACGTTTCGTCCCTTCACCGGGACATCCTCAGGAGATGTTGACTTCACAATGCGAAATCGTAGATTGACTGTCGTGTCAGCGACGCGTTTCTATATACCCTTTCTACTGACTCACACTAACGTTCGCCCCACTCACAATAATTGCGGATAATAGCAAAACAAATTAATCTGTCCTGCTACTTATGGATTTCCGCAATGTAACGCCTGCTTCCATTCAATATTTACATATATTTTTTACAGCCACGAGCTGGACGGTCTGCGTCACTAACTCCGGAATTGGTAAGGGCACATTCTCACTTGGTTATCTATTCATCTTGATTTATTATGTGATCTCGCGTTTTCTTGGCCCCTTACCCATCCCTTAGGGACTATTTTTTTGGGATATGTAATATGTGTTATTAACACAAAAGTTGTAACTTTTTTTGATTGGGAGCAATGCCGAAATACGCTACGCTAAGAGGACGGGAAAGATGTGATGTATGTTGAAGCCAAAAATTTCTCAAATATAGCGTCGCGCGTTGTACATTTCGATACCGCTGACAGTACGTACCGCTTTCGGTCGCATACATTTGCGTCATTTTACAGTTTTAACAAATTAAAAATCCGGCTTCAGTGCGGAATCTAAAAATATGCGTGACGTCAGTAAGTGCTGATCCTTTAATATGTTTAATCAATAATAATAGTAATAATAAAAATATAGAGTACAACATCACATACATTGCTCCGATCTCATAGTAAGTCGCTTATGCACTTGTGTTATGGAAATCAGAAACAACGAAGGTACCACAACACCCAGACCCGAGACAATGTAGAAAAGTTATTTTTCTACAATGCCCCGACCGGGGATCGAACCCGGAACCTCAGAGATGGCGTTGCCTTGAAAACCGGCACGCTAACCACTCAACCATGGAGGTCGTCAATGGGTGGGAGCCGGCTTAACAAACAGTATTTGCAGGGTCGTTCGTCATCTGAGGGCTCGGAAGTGGACGCGGCGCGGCAGCAGCGCGAGCTCATATCGCAGCTCGAGGCCAAGAACAGGGAGATCATGAGGGAGATCGCGCGCCTCAGGTACACGCTGTTACTATCAAATTACTTTCATATTTTCCAATTTCCTACCCCGATGGTTGCCTGGAAGAGATCGTTGTGTAGCGATAAGGCCGCCATATTGTACATTCGTTTATCTGGTTATTTTATTTGTTTTTTCTTTCTTCTTGTAATGGTGTACAATAAAGTATTTTCTATCTATCTATCTTTCTATCTATCTATCTACTTTTGCACACCTCGAAATCAGTAAAATACTCCACACCGCGGTGATTGTAGATCCTAAACCTCTAAAATACGTATTACTAGCGCCGTACTAATAAAACCATTAGACTTTATACATAATATATAGTATAAACGCGTTCGAATCACAATGGCTTACGAGGGCTTGAGGACTAGTCTAGTCCAGCCATTACCCTGCCTAGCGTCACAACGTCAACCTAAGCCTAGGTCCGAGCCTCACAGGAGGCGCCCTTAGGTAGACGTTGTCCCCTGATCTTCTCGGGCGATCCCTTATATCCCGGCGGTGCTTCTATGCACGCCCAACTCGCCCGGTGACGCTGTTACGGTCGCTATGGCCATGCAGTATACTCAATCAGAAAAAAAAAAAACAAAGACAACAAAAGGTATTTTATTTGTCTATTACAATATGTAGCAAAACCATCTAAAGATTAAGAAATTACTCTGTACTAAACCTCTGTATTTTTATTATTCTGTGGCAGTCTACATCATCTACATGTTTAACTGTATATTTCCTCTCTTCCTTCTTGAGAGATTGCTGTCTTTGTGCATGATAAAAAAGTCCTATCCTTTTTATGGGGACAAGGATTTTATTTAAATTTTAAAATCGACGCACAAAAAAGTGGTACTTCGATCCTCTAATTTTGACCCCACTAAATGTATTCACTTCTGTCAGAAGGCAGCAGGAGGCGGAAGCAGTGGGGGGCGCTAGTTGTCCAGGGTCCGCCCCTCCACTGGTGTCGGAGCTGCGCGCTCTGCGGCAACGCAAGGACGAGCTGGAGGGGCATCTCTCCTCGCTGCAGGAGTCCAGGAAACACTTGATGCACCAGCTCGAAGGCCTCATGAGGATGCTTAAGGTAAATGTGCTTGATGGCAAGTGTCTTCAAACAGTACGATTGACGCTTGAGACTTAAACATTGACTAAATAGGCTTCATAAGAAAGCGGGCGCTGGAGAGAGCTATGCTCGGAGTATCTCAACCACTGATAAGTAGGTATCTCTGGATTCGTGATTCCATACGTTTGACAGTTCATTTTTTGTGCCGATTTGAAGCGCCTCCCCCGAGCGTCCACGGTACTAAATTGACATTTGTTGGAAATGGACCGTCGTTTTGAATGTCATTCGATTTTAGTTCCATAGACGCTCACGCCAGGTTACGCAACAATCAGCGCCAAAATGGCGAAAGTCTTCATTTTTACGTTGACCGTCAGCTATCCAGAGTATATTCTATATAATCTATGGAGATCAGTGATCTCAACGCAATCAAAACAGTAATTCAGAGGTCTGTAGAATCTATATGTCACGAAGTAGAAGTGATGATGTGCGGGCACATAGCTCGTTGAACTGACGGACGTTGGAGACCCAAAGTGCTAGAATGCAGGTGATACTGCAGAGCGCGTAGACCTCTAACCTGGGGGCTGTTTGCGTAAGAAAAACTTATTCATCGTTATCGCTAGAGAATTCTGCACCGCGATTGGCTGGCGTAAAACAGGAACCCAATCAGCGGGCAGAATTAGTACGATTATGATAACGATGAATACGTTTTTCTTAGACAATCTAGGAGCAGATCGAGGAGAGCCCCTGGATCCAAGTGGAGCGGTGCCGTGCAGGTGAATTTGAAAGGGATAGTGATACTTACGAACTTGATGTCTTAGGACATGCAAAGTATGAAATTGCAATCCAAAGGGACAATCCTGGGACCTATCCTAGGACGCACGTCCTAGGAGCGTGCGGGCGTAAAGTCTCAAATTCCTTACAGGAGACATGCGTCCACTGAAATAAGGCATGCACAAAGGACCAAGGACTTGCACACGGACTTGCACAAAGTTATTTGAGGTTTTAAGGTTATTGTGTAGGTCTTAGATCCACCTTTGATATTTTAAATTCATTAATTCCTATACAGCAGGTACAAAATAGTACATTGTGATACAAGGGTGGAAAGTAGGTTTTTGCAAACGAGCTGTCATTAACAAGCCCGAGCCAAAGGCGAGGGTTTTTAACGTCACGAGTTTGCAAAAACCTATACACCCGTGTATCACACGACGTTTTTCAATACAGTTGTGAGAATTAGTAAAAAAACAAATCAAAGAGATAATATTATGTTTGCTCAAGATTTTGGGGGCCTATTTCCATCTTGTTTGGTTTTTACTTTAAATAAAATATCGAAGATCGAAATCGAAGGCGACTTTGAATTCGCAATCGAAAAGATAAAAGATAAAAAGATAAAAGATAAAAGATAAAAGATAAAAGATAAAAGATAAAAGATAAAAGATAAAAGATAAAAGATAAAAGATAAAAGATAAAAGATAAAAGATAAAAGATAAAAGATAAAAGATAAAAGATAAAAGATAAAAGATAAAAGATATAAGATAAAAGATAAAAGATAAAAGATAAAAGATAAAATATAAAAGATAAAAGATAAAAGATAAAAGATAAAAGATAAAAGATAAAAGATAAAAGATAAAAGATAAAAGATAAAAGATAAAAGATAAAAGATAAAATATAAAAGATAAAAGATAAAAGATAAAAGATAAAAGATAAAAGATAAAAGATAAAAGATAAAAGATAAAAGATAAAAGATAAAAGATAAAAGATAAAAGATAAAGATACAAAGAAAACGAAAAAGAATTCCTTCTGTGTCCATCCCATCCCAATGTCCATCCCATTTTATTGTACAATGAAAACTCCTTGGTATCAAACGTTTTGCAAAAGTAATGATCGAGCTTGTAAAAGTAAGTTACGACCACGAAAAAGAAAGATGCCTGTGCGTAAGATTTAACTTTCGAATACTAATGACAGCCTCTGAAAGTGCGCTATACCATACAACTGTATTGAAAAGATTATTATTAGTGTCTAGTTTCTTATATCGAGGATCGAAATTCAAAGATGACTTTGTTACAGACCCAGCAATCGAGTCCCAGGTCGACTCCGAACTCGTCGCCGCGCTCGACCAAAAGCCCGCCGCTGCCGGGCGCGCAGCCGCAGCCTTCCGCGCCCGAGAGGTAGTTAACATGACGCATACTGTTTCATCGTTAACGTCGTAGAAGCCGTATTTAAGCGATCTTTAGTGAAGTTTTGTTTAAAAACTATAAAGACAATTACTTTTAAATTTAAACGTCATGTATTTTGGGTCTTTAATCTAAAATCGTTGAGAAGCAGAAACACGATTGGATAAAATTTTCTCGATAGAAAGTTCTCCCAAAAATTGTTCCAAAATCTCAGTTTTTCTCATTTTTATCGGAAACTATAATCGATGTAATTGTAATTTTTGTTTTAATGTGTCGGTAATAATAATATCTAAAAACGTTGAGAAACAGATTTTTGATAACTGGCTTAGTTTTTGAGTAATTAGGTAAAAGGTCGTTTTTCTGTTATATTCTTCCGCGACGCTGCATGTCGCACCCATCAACGTATCCGTGAGAGTGACAAAGACAAAAATAAATTCAATAAATCCCCTTAAAGACATACCCCAAAACGAACATCACAAATAGGGCTACTTATTTGTACCTTTTTTATTCAATCTTGTGGTCAAAACTCCATGGTAACCCTTAGTGTAGACCCAAAAATAAACTTAATAAAGCTGATTATTAAAAAAATGGAAAATTCATTCCAAACAAAGACTTCCCTTTCTTATTTTTAAGTGTAAAACAACTAATGCAAGCATGGTAATGCAAAGCGTGCTTCTAAAATCTGAAGAGTTCCCTCAATATCTCCGATATCCCATCATCAGATCCTGACTTGATGACTATATAATCATTAAGTCAGCATCTGCATGCAAATACAATAGTAACTATAAAAAAATACCCTAATCGCTTCAAGTATACTAGCAAAATTTGAGGAGTTCCTTCGATGTCAACAAGATCCCATGATCAGGGGGCCTACCACCGTGACTTAAAGCAATATTATTGTAATAATGTTTTGACATTTTTATACAATGTCAGTATGGAAATTTTTAAACAATATTACAATAATATTACTTTAGGTCACGGTGGTAGGCCTCCCTGATCCTGACCTGATGAGTATATAGGGCAACCTCATTCAAACAATAGCAAAATCACTTTGAGTGTGCTTATAAAATTTGAAGAGTTCCCTCGATTTCTCCAGGATCCCACTATCAGATTCTGACTTGATCACTATGGGACCATCTGGGAAGTATACCATTTCAAACAAAAAAATAATATTCTAAATCGGTCCACGTATGTTCGAGTAATCCTCCTCCTTTTTTTTGAAGTCGGTTAAAAAGATATATCAATATTTTACCGTAGTAGTGTAGGTAATTAGAGGTCTGGTTTTATATGGTGTCGTTCGGAACAGGGAGCCGGCGGCGCGCGGCACGGTGCGCAGCGCGCCGCAGACGCCGTCTCTGGGGGAGAGGGAGCGCATCGATATGACGCACAGCTTGGGTATGTAGGACGTCACTCGTATTTTTTTATATAGTAAATCCCATTAAAAACATAAATGTAAAATGAGAGCCAAGTCCAATATTATGATATATGCCTAGATCGTTGACTTCAACGACAAAAGAAGTGAGATCTTAATATGTGCCAAGTTCAATGTTCAATCCTGAAATTTATTTATAACAACATAAAATAATCATATTATCTTCTATAACTTAGGATAATATATTGAAGTCTGGACACAAGTTTCAATCTAGCTCAAAGTAAGCGATGATAGCTCATGTTTATGGGTACTACGACTACTATGACTACTGATTATTATGATAAATAAATACTTTTAATTTTATAATCATTTTCCAGTTGTGGGAATCGAACTCATGACCCTTACACACAAGGTCGTCGTTTAATACTATTAATGGTATTAATTTTTATATCTAAATGTATTTTTTGTATTCTAGGAGCCATGGAATCCATGGGTGGTGACGCCAGGAGTTTTCACCAAAATCAGAGACCCACTACCAGTAAGTTTTTTTAATGCACTAGACATTGATGATGTAGTTTAAAACGTAATTATTTACCTAATTCCTTAAAAAATAAAAAAATAATGTTATCCTATTGAAAATTATTAAAATTGTATGTAATAGAGTTGTCTCTATTTTGTCTGATAAAGTTAATATGATATTTTAAATTAATTATAATTTCCGCAGTGGGCATAGACAACAGAAATCTTAGAAGCGACTTGTTGTACGCGGCGGATTCGGTCACTAACGCAATGTCGACTCTAGTCCGTGAACTCAACTCCGGTAAGTGACTGGTTAATAAAACAAAAAGTATTTTTTTAATATAATTAATGTAAGACATTAATGTAAGGCATTATGTCGAAAGTTTTCAAATAGATACGTAGGTTTTTGCATGCCATCTTTACTGTTTGTATTGACGGTACGAGTAATTTGGCATGCATTTGACGAATTTCATGCATGGTTTTTTTTTCACGACACATCTAGTCATTTCAAAGCCCCCTTTTGTGTTGTGTGATTTTAAAACTTAGATAATAATTTTATTACAGAACTAAATAATTGAAGATATTAAAAAAAAACATAAAATACGAGCAAATTTATACCTCAATTTTTGATCATTAAAAATTTTTGTACTTTTAAAAGTAAGAAGCACTGTATGACAAGTTTGAGGATGTTCTTGAAAATAATGTTCAAAATATTTTCATTCAAAACACCAATAAAAAGGTTTACTTAATTAAAAAGTATTAAAAAAAATATGATCTCGATAATTAATTAATCTATTTATTTATCAGGCAATTTTCACGTAAGAGTAGGTACATTTAGATATTATAATAAGTTTTCGGTGTGTTTAGTGGTTTTATGTTACTAAATGTTTGCAGAGGGGTCAGACACTGAGGATACGGTAAAAGGCGGTATGGAGGCCAGGAAAAGACGAGGTAAGCTAAACACTACTCTATATCCTAATGTTATAATTACTTCACTGAAATAACTTCGGGGGATAGACTTTATATCATGCACTTTCTAGTTTTTAGATGTATAAATATTTAATCCATCTCATTAACATTCGTTGAAATTAAATAAATATTTCAAAACAAAACAGTAAAAATAACTTATTAAAAGGCATTGTAGTATTTTACAACATTATATTATGTCTCATCACAGTCCATAGTAATTATTCAGACTTTTCCACTGGATCCGTGCAGTAAAATTTCAAAAAATCATACATGTATAAACCATTTATTTATACGATCATTATAAATGTTTATATTCAAGTTTGTATTTTTGCATGTATGTAACTTTGCATGACTATTTTTGTCAAATATTTTTCATTATTGCCAATGACATAATTTTATCACATTGAAACATTAAATTCGAACAGAGGCCGTACCACCATCTCTTATGGCATTATTATTGTAATCTTGTTTTAAAATTTTCATACTGGCATTGTATGAAAATGTCAAAACAATATTACAATAATAGTGCTATAAGAGATGGTGGTACGGCCCCAGGTATCATTTAATTTAAATGGGATTTAAGTACAATCCAAAAAACCATAAGAGTTATAAATAATATAAGTCTCTCTCGGAGTTACTGAAGATACTCGTAGGTACACAGAACATTTCATGGCAATCGGTCTAGCCATTTCGGATGAGTTTGGTTACAAAATGACATGGCCAGATTCTGCCCTCGAATCGTCAAAAAAAAACATTAATGGTCAATAATTATTAATATGTGAAAATTCCTTTTATAATTAAATAAAATATATCGCAACAATTATATTTCTCTAGAACTAGCGAGGAAAATCACAAAAAAATATGAATGTGAGTTGTTATTTTTGTTTGTTTTTATAATTGGTAGGTACATTTTGCATTGGCGTTTGGATACACGTATAGTATAAACGCTTTTTTTAGCGCTTATGGTCAGTTATTAACGAAAAATATAAATTAAAATAATGCACGACGGTCAGAATTATTGTTTTAGTATGTATGAGATTCACGATTATCGCAAACAAGGCTTTTTATGCACAGCACTAAATGATCACGTTACTTTACGCAAGCATAAGGTACCTAATCCTATTGAAGACTGCGTGTATCCGAAATTGCATTTACGTTTGAAGCGCCATCTGTTTTTTGGAACTGTCACTATTTCTACCTTCCTACATTACCGGCTGCTTTAATAATCAAAGGAATTCAACATTTTGGCGCCAACCGCAAGTTCTTTGAAAATACTATGATTGAATATACTTTTGTTTAGTGTCCGAAATTGTATGATGAATAATATGATGTAATTATTATAACTTGTAGAAAATGCGAGTATCCGTATGTATGCGAGTATATTGCATAGAAATTTTTTATTAAAAAATCATTGCTATTAAAAACGGTTAGGCGCATTTTGTTGCAAATTGTTATGCTGATATATGATTCTCTCGCTAGTTCTCTGATCATAAAACTTAAACGAATATAAAGACACAATAATAAGCTTTAATATGACGTATTGTTTGTCGATGACCATGAATATTTTTTCCAGGGCACAGCTCCATACAAGTTTCGGCCATGTCCTTTGCCATTAGGGATGTAATCTAGACACGCGGTAGCGTGTCAAGCCAAGTACTTAACTACTTGCCACACTCGACTCCATTGGTGCCCAATGACCGACAGACTAAATAACATCCTCCTAACTGCACTTGGCCGACGTGGTGAGCTAACGCCCTTTCTCTCCGAATACCGTGCACAGCTGTGAAACTTAAATGCACAGTTTAAAGATATTCTGTGGTAAAAGAAAGTTAATACGATTTATGAGACGCTATATAGATCGACATGCGGGGCTAGGATCTACAGATCATTTTCTCTAATTTTGTCGATCTCTTTTCTCTTTCTAATCCATATGGATAGACAGAAAAAAGAGAGAGACAAGCTGCACAGGCTGGACAAGTGTTTCATGTTGTTTGTGTGGTTGGTGGCAGATTTCGAGGAGGACGAAGACAGCGACGAGCCGATGCCGCGGCCGCAGCTGCCGCGACACTATCTACACGACAACAACGTGCAGGTATGACACACACTTTACCTTTTGTGAGAGAGAGATCAACCAATAGACATATACCGTGGACAGGGCGGAGAGCGTAAAAAAATGTCGCCAGTTTACCAGTGCCAAAAGTGCTTATTTTGGCAAGCGCACTTCGTATGTAACTTCGCATGAGACTGCTTGCCAATTAAAAGGAAATATTTTTTTTATTTGTAAGCTGATAAAATATAATAATAATGGCAATATCAACTTTGTGCAGCTGATTTTATATCAAAGTGCTTTAAGTAACTCACAAAATAGTTGATTTTTGCATCTTAGATTGCATTCAAGAACCTTGGATTGCATTCAGTAACCTATTGAACCTAAGAGGGATAAGGGGTGTTTGATTTTTTTTATAGAAAGTGTGCTTTTTAATACACCATACACTGTATATATCATAAACTGTTGTGTTTGGGTATGCCTTGGTTTGCTTTAATTTTTGTATTATGGTTATTGTGGTTTTTTCATAGTTTGTTTGCATTTTATTATTTTTTATTTCAGAGCTTGCCATCTAGTGTTGTTACTACATAAATAGTGCTAGAGGTTTGTTTTTTTTTTGTCTTTTTTTTTTTCAAATTTTGTGGCTTACGTATTTCCTATTTTTTATCACTCGCTGGAATTTTATTACACATACCTACTATAGTGAGTGTTTTATATTTATTTATTTTTTCTCAGGATACTCCACCACCTCTTCCTGCGCGTACGGGCCACTACTTCCCGCGTACATAGCTCTTAACAGTTGACACTACTTAATAAAGTACTAAATATGTTAATAATTATACCATTTCATACCATATGTACGTTAGACTATATTGAACTTTATTGTAATGTAATTTAGGTTCAACTTGTGGTGGCAATTTTTATATGAACAGACTGGTGAGTACTTATTTGGGTTTTTAAAATCTCTGAAGTAAAATAATTTGACACATCTAAAACATCATCCTTCATAAAATGCTCCTCATGAAAATAATAATAATTAGCACTATTTATTTTCAAATTAGTTTACTTTAGAGATTTTCTAAATCTTAATTGCACCTATATATTGCATTTTCACCTAAATATAGTAATACCACATAATATAAATGTGAATAAACGTACGACTCATCAATTTCAACTACATAGATATTTTTAAAATCTTTCGGGATTTGGTTTTCCTTTATTATCTGTACTTAACATGGAATTTGAGGTAATGGAATACGCTAGATCATACATAGTATAATATTATAGTCAGAAATGAATGGACAGACTGATACGTAAATGAATACATTAAAAAGTGTTGCGCATCATACAGTCGTTAATGTAAGAGGCCACGTGACTTTATCATTACAAAACCACTAAATTACATTTTGGGGTTTGAGGAAGAAAGCTACTCTACAAAATTCTGCTTTTATCCTCTTATATATAAAATTCTCGCTTTGTTACCAAACGTCTCCGAAACGGCTCGATCGATTGTTATAAAATTTTCTGTGTATGTTCGGCAGGTCTCAGAGTAGGTCGTAAGCTATTTTGTAGCTATTTTGTATAGCGTAAAAAAAAACGCATTCAAAATTGAAATGGCTCCGGGGGGTGAGGGGGCGCCCCCCTTTATAGGGGATTTTTTGCTTGTAATGAGCTATAGAACACTCCCTTAAATTATCGCTAGTTCGATCCCGGACACACTGTATACAATAACTAGGCGAATAAACGTTGTTTTGCCATATAAATTAGTTCTCACTTAGGGGTATGAAAAATACTTTACGTCCTAATTCCCTGCCTGCCTACTGAATATACACATAAAAATCGGTCAAGCCGTTTCAGAGTTTTTTTACAAAGACTGTGGAAACACGAATTAATTTAATGGATTAGAAAGATAATGTGCCATGGAAAATTAGCAACATTTTTCAGACACGTCTAATTCATTTAGTTTAATGATTTTGCACAAAAGAATTTGTAACATATACCTATGACTGAAAAACAATGTTTATTGAAATTATCTTATGGGAGCTATTACTTAATTAATTAAGTAGTTGCTCCCATAGCTCTATTGGTAGAGCGCCCAGCCGCGATAGCTGGGGATACGGGTTCAAGTCCCGTTGGCAGCGATAATTTTTTATACACTAATAATTTATAATTATTCCTCGTGTTTGAAACACTGTAACAAAAATATAAATTGGTAACATAATATATTTATGAGATTAAAATTTAATTCATAAACATGCATTTTTTCAAAACACTAGTTACAGTCATTCTAGTCATTTGTTATTCTCGATAACATTCAGACTGAAAAATATTAGATAGAATGACGTTTAAAAAAATATATAATTTTTTTATTATCTGAAGCAATTTTATAAAAAGATGACTCGCGTGGTTTCTTTATTGAAGACTATTCTTGTATCTCTACAGTCTACATGGATAACAAAATTGACAATTAATTTTTCACAAATCGCTAAAATAAAAATAATTTATAAAATATTCCCTAGCCGTACTTAAGTTTTGGCATCCACTTGTACGATAGGTACTTCAAAATGGTGAATTTTCCACTTATTTTTTTTATATATGTTGTGGTATTTTTTAAATATAATCTTGGGTAGTTATGGTTTTTACTCCTATATCTTATTATAAATTGAGTTCGGTTTCTTTATTGAAGACTATTCTTGTATCTCTACATGGATCACAAAATTGACAATTAATTTTTCACAAATCGCTAAAATAAAAATAATTTATAAAAATATTCCCTAGCCGTACTTAAGTTTTGGCATCCACTTATACGATAGGTACTTCAAAATGGCGAATTTTCCACTTATTATTTTTTATATATGTTGTGGTATTTTTTAAATATAGTCTTGGGTAGTTATGGTTTTTACTCCTATATCTTATTGAGTTCACAGTAAGGAATTGAAGTTCATAACATAGATTGATTCCACTAATTTTTAAATACGTACTAGATTGGTCCGGTATTTATATTTCTTGTTAAATCTGGAGCAGATTTTTTACCTCGTCTCCTTTTTAATTTAAAATGAAAACAACGCCATATCGTTATATATTTTTCTTACCTTTTCTGTCTTCCATTAGTCAATTCCTTCCAAAGTGTACAAAAATGTCAATTGATACTTCCTTACTCCATATCTCCCGCGTCTATTTTAATCAAAAATATTAATATTTTCTAATCTCTTAACCGGAAAAATCTGAAGATATATTTTACACCACGTATTACATAAACTCATTCCCATATAATATTTTTCACGATTATTAACGCGTTAGCATTTGCAGAAATAGAATAGACAAGTAACATGGCTAGGCTTGATCGATATAATTGAGCTATGACAACTTTTGTTCGACATTTAACTTATTGGTCTAAATAACTTATTTTAAATATTATTTTGCCTTTATAAACTAACAGAAAACAATTTTAAATGTTGGAGACTGATTTTTGTTTCAACCACCGAGTTGTGAAAATACCAAAATACTTATTTTAAACCAAATTATTGCTTTAAGTTTTTAAACAACTACTTGGATTTAAAAATGTGGCAGCTATTTTTTTGAAATTTGGTAAATAGAATTTGGCGCAAGCGGACGAGATAATGGTAAAATTTTGGCGTAAAGTGAATATACGAATACGAATATAGAATACAAATATATTTGGTAAATAGAATTTGGCGGGTAAATCTTTGCATTGAACCGTATAAATATTTCAGTTCATGAAGACCACAGATTTTAATGAAGACGCGCCCCATTCTGTCAAAATCGCTTATGTTTCATTCAATTGTATGAAGTTTGACAGAGGGGGGCGCGTCATCGTAGATTAAAATATCTATATTAAATATGGTTTGAACTTACTTACGACTTAACGTCCAATTATTTATTTTATAAGGTATAATATGATTTGAAACCTATTACTTAATTGTGTTTTTAAAATTATTGTTTTTATACTGGTTTTTCTTTTTTTTTTTTTGTTGATTATTATTAAATAGGTTATTATGGTTTCGCACTTAATTTAAATAATTTTATGCAGCTTAATAAATATGTAATTAAGACTTAATTGATTTTTACTTTATATGTTTTATGTTAATAATTTAAGATTCATATTTGTTTGGCAGAATATTAGATCGTACTTAAAAATGTGTCGATAAATTTATTTGTATTTATAATCTGTAATGGTAAAACATAAAAAAATGGTAAAAATAGTCTACACGGAGTAGTAAAAATCATTATATTTTGTCCTAAAGTTGATTCGACTATGTTCGTTTGTGTTATTCATTTTGAACTGTTCTATAATGGATGAACGTTGATTGGTACGATTATGGCGACATTTATAGTAATCGCAAGAGCCCGCTGCCCGCGATGCAATAGAATGAGGATAGCTCTGTCACCGAGCAACAAGCGCCGACCTACGGGACTAGACAAAGTAACACTCGTTTAGCGTTCACGACAGTAGATAAATGCATGGAAAAACCACGTGACTGAATAGAGGAAAACACGCTGTTTTTGAAAATCAAGTACGACAATTTGAACGCTCCCTGGCGTTCCCGCAGACTTGTCGATAACTTTAGCGTACTTCGATTGACAAGCGACGGCAGCAGCACCAGCCAGTGAACAACGCTACTCATAGAGTAGAGTCTGCTTTCATTTGTTTTCATTCGGTCCCGTGATTTTTCTACTGTCGTCAACGCTTAACGCCAAAGTTACTTTGTCTAGCCTCGCTGTTTGCCCATGTTATTGAACCGCGCGAGCGAGCTATTACTTTTACTATATGTGGGTAGTTCAATGAAAAAATACTGATTTTTAAAATTTATTTTTGGAAGAAACTACTACACTACTCTTAGAATTAAGAACAAAATGATTAAAAAAACTGGTAAAATAACGAAAAAGTTTAAGCAATCTAAAATTTTTGATTAGACAGAGATTATACTGTATAGTGACGTAACAATGTCAAAATGCCTTAGTAGGTTTATACTCGTTTTGCGAGAAAATGACAGAAGACACGTCTATTTCATAAGTTTAAATACCTGTCACTTTGTACTTCCATGTTTGATTTTAATTTTAATTTTGACAGTCAATTTTGTGCGCTTCATTATTTTTATTCTAATTTACAAAAAAGTATTTTTTATTCAACTACCCGCGTAGTTCCAAATGTTGGCGCTATTGTAGATAGAATTTCAAACTATGAATTTGTTAAACCGTTATTTGCTGCAATGTACTGTTGTCTCCATTTCTAAACCGATATTTTATTGCTGCCTTAAAAAACAAATATCTGGGTGGCCGAGCTTCGCTCGGTGGCCAATAGATGGCAGCAGGAGCCATATTTTTTTTGCTAAATCGACATTTTCTAATAATGAATCCTAGCTAGATCAATTTATCGCCCCCAAAACCCCCTGTATACTAAATTTCATGAAAATCGTTCGAGCCGTTTCCGAGATCCTGATTATATAGAAATATATATACAAGAATTGCTCGTTTAAAGGTATAGGATTACTACTCTTGAGGGGCATTGGGCAACTCCTATAATATGGAGTTTTAGGCTAAATTTTGGCATATCATGTTATTTTTAGGAAGATAAGTGCAATATTGGTACGGATAGGATTTTCTTGCCGGAAATGTGATGGCTTTTTACCATAGATTTATATATAAAAAATTTGCTTTTTAAGTAGCTAGGTAAGATTTTGAAATCGTTTAGTTCCAGCCCAAAGCATAATAATATGGAGATAGTATTTTGTGACGTGCTATATTTACTTGCAATCAGTTTTGAATAATATTCACATGTTATTGAATTTGATTCTCGTTTGATCATTACAGGCAGCTATAGAGTGTGAGAGAGAAGCAAAAACAATAAAATTCATTTTCATTTTAGACGGATTACATCATGTTTCAAAACCAGTATTTATTTTTTAGTTTATTGTGTTGACAATTCACGATTGTTCTATTTCTAACATTTTCATCGTTTTATGTATTATACTTTAAACACACATAAGAAAGAAAAATAGTATATATAGCATGTCATACGAAAGTTGTCTGTCTAGCACGTAAGATACTCCTTTTATAGTAAACATAATTTTCCAGTTAATACACTAAGCGTTAGATTTTATAAAACTACCCTCCCCCCACACAGATGAAAATGATATTTAACTATCTGATCTATTTTAAATCCATACAATAAGTGCATAGTATTTTATACCATAATAGATTTCATAATAAACGTAGATCGTAGATGTATGTTTATTCGTAAGATATTAAATATTGTATACATAATATTATACTATTGTAGTAGGAAGCACAAAGAAAACACTCTTGTTTCTATACTGTGTCGTTTATGTGTATACCTACGTAATACGATTTTTATGTGTTGTATGTATACGTTAGGGTCCCGTATGTACATCATAATCAACTATTTTATGCAGTGTTTTTGTAATTGTGTAAAAAATGCTTCGGACTGACACTGGGGAAAGGTGGTCTTGCTTTGTGCTTGGAAACGACGTTGGGGACCTGGCTTACCACCAGGCCTGTGACGTGAAATAGAAGCTGATGTTGATTAACCCACTTACTAGTACAAGCGACAGGTTTTAATTCTTTTGTAACATGTTTTCTAATAAAAAGTGACGGTTGACTACAACGATAGTGAGTTTTACGCGATATTTACGTTTGTCGCAAACCTTTTTACGTATCTCGCGACAGGTTTGCGACAGGCGTGAATCTCGCGATAGCTGCTGTCAAACGTCACCTTTGTCATATGGTTTCTAAAAAAATGACATTGAAAAACGTTAGTTAGTTTTACAGCATTAGTGATACCGAGATTTACGTCTGTCGCAAACCTGTCACGAGATACGTCATAGGGGCCCGCACCCTAATGCCTAGTTCGCATTATGCTAGTATTTTAGTCTAGTAGCGAGTAATTTAGTAGCTAAACGTGTCTGAACACCAAAGATTTAGTCGAGTAGGTTAGTAAATTATTTAGTCGAGTCGATCCATTTTATTCTATTTTTATCGAGCGAGTAGCAACTCCCACCACGCGTCCGTGCTCACTGGTTCGCCGGCTAAACAAGTCCGAACCTGTCGAATTAGTCGAGCTCATTAGTTGCCGAAAAAATGTCGTGTCGCTGGAGCGAAGATATAACTTTAAAATTTGTTTCCCTGTATGTCCAACATGAATGCTTGTGGAATTTTAAGTCCCCGCAATATAAAAATAAACAAATTAAACAATCCGCGTACTTAGATTTGGAAAACAAAATGAATGTGCCCGGATTTGGGGAAAAGGAGATTAAATTGAAAATTAAAAATATCAGGTTAGTGCATAATTTTATTATTTTTCAAAAGCATATTTGTTACGATGATGCAATAAACTCTTTATTATTACTACTATTGTTGTTAGAAGTAGTTTTACATAACGAAATCCATTCCTTTTTAGATCGACCTACTCCCAGGAATTAAAAAAAATAAAGGACTCCAAAAAATCAGGCGCTGGGACTGACATGGTTTATATTCCTTCAGTAAAATGGTTCAGTTTATTGGATGCATCCCTGCGAAACTTAACCTCAACACTGACACACAGTGAAAGTAATTTGGTAAGTAGAAACTCTAGTATTAGGGGGCTGGTAGTTTTCAATGTATCATTCTTGTCTGCCAAGAGACAGAACCGCTTCCTACAAAATAATTTGCATATCTCTCCCGACGATCTGTAGACCTTTGAGATGAACGGTTACTTAAAGAAATTGGCAGTGGTTGCATTCCGAGTGACTCTGGTTCATTTCTCCAATTACCAGGAACGACAGTCCCTTCTTCATAATTTTCTTTGTCTACTGTGTATTCATACTGTTTGTTCTGCAGTTCTGTTTGTCGGAGCCAATTATGTAAAGCGCAACATGTCTTTACTATCTTAACAACTTTCTCAGGACTATAGGGCATCGGTTTCTCAAATACTCTGAATCTGGCAGCTAGTATACCGAAAGCATTTTCTACTATTCTTCTAGCCCGAGACAAACGATAATTAAAAATTTTTTGCTGTGACGTTAGTCGATTTCCTGGAAAAGGTTTTAACAAATATTCTTTCAATGGAAATGCATTGTCACCAACTAAGACATGGTCCTCTGGTAGAATACCGTTTTCTAATTCTTGGTACAAACTACAGTTACGAAATACGCCTCCATCAGAAACTCTTCCAGTACATCCAACGTCTATATAACTAAAGCAATATTTATGATCTACAACAGCCATTAAGACAATGCTGTTTGTCTCTTTGTAATTATAGTATAAACTTCCTGATTCAGGGGGTGCCTTAATGACGACATGTTTGCCGTCGATTGCGCCACAGCACCCTGGAAAGTGCCACTGTTTTCGGAAACCATTTTCAATTATTTTCCAGTCTGTAGTAGTAGGAATCTGAAAAAAAAATGTTCATGAATACTTTGATACTAATAACATTTTATTTGTTTCAGGCTTCTGATGGTTTACACACTGATAATACTATAGATACTGAGCAAAATAGTACTGAAGTGGACACTTTTCTTGAACCTACACCTCCTCCTCCACCTCCAACAAAAAAAAGGAAAATCGCCCAGCTCTCGAGCATGGTTAGTCAATTAAAAGAGATAGCTGATACTAGTAACTCTACAGTCGAAGAAAATGAGTTTGAGGTCTTCGGAAAACACGTCGGTCTCCAACTGAAGTCTTTGCCCCTTTTATTGGCATTAGAAGCACAAGAGTACATTCAAATTTACATAAATAGAATTCGACGTCAGCACCTTCAAAACGCATCTGAACAAAACGGAATTACCAGGACGCCACAGTCACATTATGCTACAGAATCACCATATAGCGATTCTTCAACATATTATAATGACACCAGTAATTATAATTTGGAAGAGCAAGCAACTGAATGTTTTTCGTCGTCCATTTTACCTAAAGATAATTCTGAACATGTTTCGGATTATGAGCTTTCCTCAAACATAACTCCATCTGGCCATATTAACCGGAATGAAACGCAGAGCGTTACAATTATATCAAATGACTTAATTTTAACAGCATTGCAGAACGCTAATGTTAATAAATAAAAGTTTAATAATAAATCTGTTACTGTTATTTAATCTTACCTTGATAAATTCCGTTAATGATTCATAGATTGCTTCACAAACTTCGATGATGAATTCGGAAATAGTTGATTTTCCGAGTCTAAATATATGTGTGAGTGTCCTTAAACTACACCCAGTAGCAAGAAAGTATAGAACTGCTTGTAATTTTGTAATTGCAGGAATCGCACTTCTTAAACGGGTATCTTTACGCTGAATTTGAGAATGTATTTTAATTAACAGAAAATTTACACAACTTTCGGACATTCTCAAACTGTCGAAGTATTCTTTGGGATCTTCCAATGCTAATTCCTTCAGAAGACAATTAGTAGCTCCTAGTTTTTCTCTTCTATCGATCCATTTTCGCACCCATAGCTTCTTTTTATTGATCACACAAATTTCGTCTTCCACCTCTTCTAAAATAGCCGTTGCGATTAGCTTAACTAGTTTATTTACTTTCTTGCGTTGTAGGCTGTTCATCTTGCAAAACACCACTCACTTGTAAACTGTACTCGAGCGAAGTGCGAACGATTTTTGGGCAGTACCGAGTAGTTTAGCTTACTAAAATACTCACCACTCGACTAAATACTAAAGTAGTCCGAACTAGGCTTAAGCCGCACTCTTATTATGGATCTCGTGACAGGTTTTTGACAGGCGTAAATGTCGCAATCGTGACCGTCAAACGTCACTTATTAAAAAAGTGACGTTTGACGACAACTATAGTAAGTTTGACGCTTGTCGCGAGATACGCAATAAGTGGGCCGATTTCTTAAGAGTTCCTATAGACTCCACCCTCCATGTTGGTTTTTTTACCATCAAAGTGACACCTCCAGGTATTTGTTGCGTTGGATCTCGAAGTAACCTGAGCCTGTAGACAAAGTGGCATTCTATATGCGATGTTGCGAATAGAAAAGTCCGAAATGACATTAGCTAACGCTGTGGCATAGCGAAAGCAACGTCAATCCCGTACATTTTTGGCACTCAATATCGCTGAATCGCGATATCGCGAATAGAATGTCACTTTGTCTATGCCCTCTGGTCTGCCTGAAGACGATTTGCGCGAATTGTAAAGTATAATTCCTAGCTAGAGAGCAATTTTGTAAGGTTGTGATTTCAACGAAGGGCAGAAATTCAAAACTATTTATTAGTATGATCGGTAAAAATTTTACTCATTGTGATGGAGCGAGATGCAACAATAAATTACTATTCGTAAAACATAGCAGCATAAAAGTAAAAAAAAAAAATGAGTTGAGAACCTCTTTCTTCTTTTAGTTTTCGAAGTTGAATATTGACTAATTTTAATGTTAAATCTCGATAAATCAGCGGTTAAAGGCGGGACTGAAAATCGGCCGGTCAACCCTAATGGTAAGATCACATTAATTGTTCTTTGACATCTTGTCATTAACAACAACGAACATGATTTCTTGTCATTTAACAATTTAAATCTTGGAGAAAACTAATATTATTACATCTTGCTCGAAACAAGCCTGAAAAAAAATGTTAAAGAGTGTAAAAACTGCTAAACAGAGGGCAAAGTGAGACTGTCTTTCTAGACAAGGCTTGAATCAAACTTGTATGATATTGTAAGGACTGTGTCATTACAAAAGTATAAACATTCCATTGCTTGCGAATTTCGGTCTTTTATTTCAAAGTACCCTCCATTATTTTGACGTTAGGATTTTTAATGCATAAGTCTTGCAGAATATTGTGTTCCTAGGCCTTGAAAATAGGTAGAGCTGAAAATGAATGTTTTAGGAAAGGTAGTTAAAATGCAATTTAATTTAAATAACATTTTATTATTATCACCAGTCTTTACAGTATCGGATACTGAAGTATGTCATGTGTTTGTCATTGTATAACTCAATTTATTATAATTTTTTCGCGTCACATAAAATTCTCAAAAAATAGGGTAGTTATAAAAGTAGGTATATTTTTTTTCCAATTTAGACCAATTCGTCGATTACCTACTTAAGTATTTATTCAATAATAGATAGATTTTCTTACTTAGAATACAACTATCAACTTTTATTAATTCAAATATACTTAGGAAATAGCAAAATAATATTAATTAATAGTATGTACTCGTACCTACGAAAAAAACAGGTATATAATATAAGTATCTGCAACTCTGCAGTTGACAAAGTATGAGTATTTTAAAAGAAACTAAGCACTCAAGAGCGTTTTTACATATTTCGTAAAGATTTGCAAGTATTTATTTACACAAAAGTAGGATATTAGGTAGATACGTAAAATAAGGTATGTCTCAAATCTGTGAAAAAATTAACAGTGCGGGTCCGCAGAGAGTGAAATTTCCGCAAAAATCCGAAATTTTAACTCGCCACCGTCTTCATAATATTGTGATGATATTGCTTGCCTAAATACCTGAACCAATATATTAATAATCTTTGCCTGAACTTACTCGTAGACGCTTAAAATAGGTAGGAAAGTAGGTACTACATGATTAGCAAATTCCCGAAAAATCTGCGAGATTCGTAAAAAATATAATGTCATGCAGACAAGCTGTAGGCCTTACTGCATATAAAGTCTTGACTCAGCTGACTCATCATCGCGCAGCCCAAACCCTTGATTGTAGAAAGCTGAAATTGCGATCAGCGGTTCCTTATAATTTTCACTAGATCACCCCCGGCGTAGCAGGAGTAAGCTAGTTCGATGATAGCAAAACACTTCTATTTCAATAAACATATGTTTACTCATGACTCCGAAGTCCGAGGACCGCGTGAAAAATGTCGCCAGTTTACTGGTGTCAAAAATGTTTGATTTGACACGAGCGGCGTCAGTAGTAGTCCGACCGCAGTATCGTCAATGGACCGCGGTCCACGCCACAGATCACTTAACTATGTTATTAGTCCGCACGCGTGTTTCCATAGAGACTGTTTCTTCCATATGATCTTGTTTATAATATTATCTTCTTGTGACGTATTAACAAGAATTTTGACAGCTGACGCTACTATTTTCTTTATGAAGAAGTTTTACGTTAAAATGTTCAGCCCCTAGATTGCCTAAGAAAAACACATTCATCGTTATCGTAATCGTAAACTAATTCTGCCCGCTGATTGGGTTCCTGTGTCAGCCAATCGTGTGGGAGAATTCTCTAACGATAACGATGAATACGTTTTTCATACGCAATCAGACCCCAAGATGGGCTCATCCTGCATAGGTTCATATGAGTGTCTATTCTACATTTCATGTCGGTAGTCTACAGTCTCGTGACATGCGCTTCCAAGTCCTTCCGCTTGCCGCGGAGCTCGGCGTAGATGTCGTCGATGGTGCGGCGCCGGGTCTCGGGCACGCAGCACGCGATGTACGCGGTGCTGGCGAGGCACACCGCCGAGAACATCCAGAAGATGAGGTGCAGCCCCGCGCTCGCCGCCAGCGGGTGGAACGCGCGCAGCTCCACCGACACGATCGCGCACGCGAACGCCGTCACGATGGACGTCACCGTGCCTCGGTACTGTGGACATGCGCACGGGGAATAAGAATAGTGCATGTACATCTCGCGTGTTGCCCCACGGCGCCCTCATACCGCATCTTAGTTGACATCGAAAAGTATGTTCTGAGCAGGGTTCAACAACTTGTGCACCGCCTAGTACGGCTCAATTTACACCGCGGCGGAATGAGA
Source organism: Coenonympha glycerion (assembly GCA_963855885.1). Taxonomy (NCBI): domain Eukaryota; kingdom Metazoa; phylum Arthropoda; class Insecta; order Lepidoptera; family Nymphalidae; genus Coenonympha; species Coenonympha glycerion. The sequence goes on from OY979631.1 coordinate 5,209,700, forward strand.
TATGGAAGCGACTTTTATATAGACTTTCATAAGTCTAAGGCTACAGCGCATTTCGCAATAGCCAACGTGACTAAATACTAAGGTATGTTTTTAAGTTTTATCGGGGGATATTGTCTTAGCAAAAACTAATGGTCTGCTTCACTATTAGCACATTTTAAAGTAGGATCAGGCAGGTAGGCACGGGCTGCAAGCCGGCCGCTTCGCAGTAGATGCACAGGCACAGCGCCAGCACGGGCAGCCACGCGTGCGCGCCGGAGCTCGTCGCGAACCACGCGCCCAGCGCGGGGCAGTACCTGAACACTCGAGGCACATACCTGGAAGGAGAACATCTCGGTCATCACCACGAAGGGCACGGGCTGCAAGCCGGCCGCGTCGCAGTAGATGCACAGGCACAGCGCCAGCACGGGCAGCCACGCGTGCGCGCCGGAGCTCGTCGCGAACCACGCGCCCAGCGCGGGGCAGTACCTGAACACTCGAGGCACATACCTGGAAGGAGAACATCTCGGTCATCACCACGAAGGACACGGGCTGCAAGCCGGCCGCGTCGCAGTAGATGCACAGGCACAGCGCCAGCACGGGCAGCCACGCGTGCGCGCCGGAGCTCGTCGCGAACCACGCGCCCAGCGCGGGGCAGTACCTGAACACTCGAGACACATACCTGGAAGGAGAACATCTCGGTCATCACCACGAAGGGCACGGGCTGCAAGCCGGCCGCGTCGCAGTAGATGCACAGGCACAGCGCCAGCACGGGCAGCCACGCGTGCGCGCCGGAGCTCGTCGCGAACCACGCGCCCAGCGCGGGGCAGTACCTGAACACTCGAGGCACATACCTGGAAGGAGAACATCTCGGTCATCACCACGAAGGGCACGGGCTGCAAGCCGGCCGCGTCGCAGTAGATGCACAGGCACAGCGCCAGCACGGGCAGCCACGCGTGCGCGCCGGAGCTCGTCGCGAACCACGCGCCCAGCGCGGGGCAGTACCTGAACACTCGAGGCACATACCTGGAAGGAGAACATCTCGGTCATCACCACGAAGGGCACGGGCTGCAAGCCGGCCGCGTCGCAGTAGATGCACAGGCACAGCGCCAGCACGGGCAGCCACGCGTGCGCGCCGGAGCTCGTCGCGAACCACGCGCCCAGCGCGGGGCAGTACCTGAACACTCGAGACACATACCTGGAAGGAGAACATCTCGGTCATCACCACGAAGGGCACGGGCTGCAAGCCGGCCGCGTCGCAGTAGATGCACAGGCACAGCGCCAGCACGGGCAGCCACGCGTGCGCGCCGGAGCTCGTCGCGAACCACGCGCCCAGCGCGGGGCAGTACCTGAACACTCGAGACACATACCTGGAAGGAGAACATCTCGGTCATCACCACGAAGGGCACGGGCTGCAAGCCGGCCGCGTCGCAGTAGATGCACAGGCACAGCGCCAGCACGGGCAGCCACGCGTGCGCGCCGGAGCTCGTCGCGAACCACGCGCCCAGCGCGGGGCAGTACCTGAACACTCGAGGCACATACCTGGAAGGAGAACATCTCGGTCATCACCACGAAGGGCACGGGCTGCAAGCCGGCCGCGTCGCAGTAGATGCACAGGCACAGCGCCAGCACGGGCAGCCACGCGTGCGCGCCGGAGCTCGTCGCGAACCACGCGCCCAGCGCGGGGCAGTACCTGAACACTCGAGGCACATACCTGGAAGGAGAACATCTCGGTCATCACCACGAAGGGCACGGGCTGCAAGCCGGCCGCGTCGCAGTAGATGCACAGGCACAGCGCCAGCACGGGCAGCCACGCGTGCGCGCCGGAGCTCGTCGCGAACCACGCGCCCAGCGCGGGGCAGTACCTGAACACTCGAGGCACATACCTGGAAGGAGAACATCTCGGTCATCACCACGAAGGGCACGGGCTGCAAGCCGGCCGCGTCGCAGTAGATGCACAGGCACAGCGCCAGCACGGGCAGCCACGCGTGCGCGCCGGAGCTCGTCGCGAACCACGCGCCCAGCGCGGGGCAGTACCTGAACACTCGAGAGACACATACCTGGAAGGAGAACATCTCGGTCATCACCACGAAGGGCACGGGCTGCAAGCCGGCCGCGTCGCAGTAGATGCACAGGCACAGCGCCAGCACGGGCAGCCACGCGTGCGCGCCGGAGCTCGTCGCGAACCACGCGCCCAGCGCGGGGCAGTACCTGAACACACGAGGCACATACCTGGAAGGAGAACATCTCGGTCATCACCACGAAGGGCACGGGCTGCAAGCCGGCCGCGTCGCAGTAGATGCACAGGCACAGCGCCAGCACGGGCAGCCACGCGTGCGCGCCGGAGCTCGTCGCGAACCACGCGCCGAGTGCGCCCAGCGCGATGCCTGACACGAAGCACGTGGTGCCCAGAAGAGGCTGGAAGAAAAAAGAATATAAGTGTTGAGCATAAATGAGGAGCTCTATATGCGGAGCAGGAAGTGGCCGTAGGACGCATCGCAGGAAGTTGTTTACTTAATTCTTCTGGATCCTCAAGTAATCTCAATCCAGTTAAGTAGGTACAATGAGCGGGAACGTTTAGGTACTCGGAGAAGGGATAAACAGATTAGAAAAGTAAACTATAAGCGATGTTTGATGTAAAGGTTACTGGATGGACATTTCACGGTGACGAAGAATCGTTACCCCGGCTCCACACATTGGCCGAGGCTCCACGGTTACGTTATACGGTGGAAGTAGCTATATCCTACTTAGTAATCGCTTGGTTAAGTAAAATAGGTAGATATAGAAGAACCTTCCTCCCCGTCCTCTCGACCAGGCTGGAGGCGGTGCAGGAGCCGACGAGCTGCACGGCGCCCAGCACGGCGGCCTGCTGGTTGGCGGTGAGCGCGCCGGCGCCCGCCTGGCTGAAGATGTGCGCCGCGAAGTGCAGCACGGCCAGGCAGCCGCACAGCTCGCGCGCCAGCGTGATCGCCAGGGTGATCCTGAACGCGCGGAACGTGCTGCGGTCTGATACTGGGGGGAGAAAACATTACTTTTATACACAGGACCTGGCGGACCGCGCGAAAATATGTCGCCAGTTTACTGGTGTCAAAAATTTTTGTTTGGACACCGACGACCCCAGAAGTGAGTCGATCGCAGTATTGTTTATGGACCGTGGTCCACGCAAATGATCACTATACCTGTTATTATAGTTCGCACGCGAGTTTCCACAGGGACGATTATTATCGCCACGTTGCGTCGTATTAGCGGAAATTTTGACAAATGGTACTACTGAATACACAAAAAAATGTGAAGAAAAAGAAAGAACGAACGTAAAATGTTCCGATGGGCTCATCTTCAGGTTCATATCGGTGATTAAGCCGCTAGGTGTGTAGATTAGTCCTGTAGGCCGGGGATAAAAATTGTATCCTGACAGGGAATAAACTTTTATTTTCTTCAACGGCTATATAGATAAATCACTACAAAAATGTAGAGGTAAACCTTGTACTCTCTGAAAAGTCAAGCGCATACCCGGGATTCAATCTCCAAAGCCGAATAAAGTTTCCGAACCACTACAGGGAAAGGAGTCTTTTCAAGAGATATTAGTCAGTGTATCCATATGCTTGTACTCAGAGACTAGAGAGTGGATAAAACTAGGAGGACAAAACATTTTATCCTTTCCCCCATTGAAAGATTGTCCCCAACCCATGCTAGCCGTATTTTACGCCGGAGGAGCTTAAAGCAAAAGCGAACTTATAGCTATGTAATATAGAATGAATAGAAATTCAAAGATTTATTTTTCTATTGGGGTTTTTTTTGTATTTTAAGATTTTTTTGTTACAGTTTTTCCATTATTTACCTATTACTTAGCTGTTACACATGAATATGGGTTACACCGTGTTAACCTCAATACCCACATAGTACCCACAATGACCGGTAACCTATATAAGGGCAACTTCTCAAAATAGAACCCGTCCCGCGTAACCAGTCACACAGTTATGTTTACCGAAGCAAATAGGCAAACCTCCACTTCCGAAGCACTTAGGTGCTTAAACATAGCTGTCTCGTTAGCCGCTGCCTCCGTTGTTTGGCCGTTAGCGAGCACTCGTGATACCGTTACCGCTAGCTCAGCGTTAGTTTGATCGACAGTCGATACTACGCGTGCCAACAAGATGCCAACTGTCAACAGATCGGATTGGCACCGTGATAACACAATGGGCTTAGCGCGAATCGCTCGAGTAGATACCTACAGTTCGCGAGGTCTCAGGATCTCTCTACATTCCCACGTGTATTGCGGACGTAGACGTCGCGAACCAATTAGTCTTAAACTTAATTTCTTTGAAACAACTCGGAGTAGATCTATTAAGAATTAAAATCTAGTTGAGCCTACTTACTTAAAGTTTTCAAGGTAGTGAAGAACTTCCCGCTGCTGTTTTGCTCCAGCTCTAACAGCAACAGCTGCAACTCCGTGTCCACCACAGCGTCCGAGGTCTGTCGGCAGCGCAGCCAAGCCAACGCTGAGCGGGCTTCCTGAAAAAGATTACAGTCTTTAGTTAGTGGCTGACATACAGATTTTAGGTTTCTATGCGACGGAAAAAATTTGATTGTTCGATGCCTATTGAATTAAGATATGTTATGGGTCTCGAATAAAATTTGCCTAGAAAAATGTTAGCATTTTTTTTATTTAATTATTTTAATTAATTTGATTTGCTATAAGACCCGGTTTCCACCAAAGCGGAGCTGTGTTTGAGTAACCTATCAGATTTCGTCATTTTGACATCTCCGAAACTAAGGGAAGAGGAGATGTCGAAATGACGAAATGTGATTGGTTACCCAAACACAGCTTTGCTTTTGTGGAAACCGGGCCTAATGGTCTAAATTGACGTGACTTTCATTCTCATACATTTTCTGAATTTCGTTTCATTAGACCAAGTCGAATGGAAATATTTCATCCGCAGGTATATTTAACTTACCTCTACTTTTCCACTCTTCAACAAGTAGGATGGCGTTTCAGGCATAGCCGGGAACAGCAGAAGATGCACCAGCGGCACCGCCAGGCAGATCCACAGGGTCGCGTGGTAGCAAAGATACTCCCCCAGGATGTACACTACAAGGTTTCCTAGATTCTGGCTCAGCACTACCAGACTGCCTAGGGTCCCCCTTATAGAGTCCTCGCTGATTTCCTTTATGTACAGAGGTGTGACTACGTAGGAACCGCTGACTCCTAGGCCAATGATCGCGCGGGCTGTTATGAGCGCCCAAGTTTCTGTCGAATATAGTTTCAGGCCCCAGCAAACCTGGAATAATGTTGAAAATGTTGATAGGAAGTACTACAGTCAGTAAGCTATCGACTTTACGAGCCATCTTGTGGTTCTATCATCAGCAGGCTTTGCCACTTGGGACTTAGGTAGATGTAATGTAGGTACATGATCCTCTGTACCTATTGTATCTAATTTTTACGCTAACACTTAAAATTGGTCTGCAGAATCTTAACGGACCAGGTACGCGGAAGTTACATACGAGTATTAGTGTGTGTGCAAACATACTCAAGTGCAGTCTCTTATGACGGTTTCCAATATTCAATCTATCCATGATTTGGGATAGAAATTTGACATACCTAACTTTTATGATAAGGTTTATAAAAGTTGGTAAAGGTCAAATTTATATCTCTATTAAGGCAAACCATGGATATCGAATATTGGGAACTGCCAGTAGACACGACCGTAGAAAGATTAACAGATGTCTAGGACCGAATGCTCAACGTGCTCTCCGAGGAACCTTACTTACTAAGAATTTCTTGAAAATAAAACTCAATAGACAATATCCGATCCGGGAATCTAACCTAGGACCTCGTTAATCGGTGGGCGAGCTTTCTCACTACAAGACAAACGAGGCAGCAAAGGATTCTTTAAAAAGCTCTCAAATGACTTATTTTCAATAGGTACTGGTGTTTACTAACTCTTCATAAGTCCATGTAAGTTGACTATGCGAAGTAAATAAATGTAATTTCTTCTGAGGACAACTTAGTATAGGTACCTACTTACAGCCATTGACAACGACGTGAGCATCAGCGCCTTCTTCCGGCCGTAGTTGTCCACGATGTACCCGAAGAGGAACACCGCGGGGGTGCCCACCAGGTAGGCCACGGACGCCATCCAGGAGATGACGTCGGCGTGCACCGGCGCCGCCGCGGGCGTGTGCTCCGACATGAGCCGGGGCCCCATCGGAGACAGCCAGCCCACCGCCGTGCCGTACGAGAACACTGGCAGAACCACTGCGGAGAGAATGAGAGTTCTTCATGTTAATGACGACCATGACGACCGAATGGCGTAGCGGTAGCGACCCTGCCATCTACGTCGTAGGTCCTGGGTTAGATTCCCACCACTGGATAGTATCTGAGTGATGAGCATGAACATTTTCTAGTGAGCTATGAGGTATACCAACCAACAAACCCATGAATATTTTTCAAGTCTAAGTTATTTGCAAAATACACGATTCTAATCATTCGTTTGTATAAAATATTTAAATACTCATCATTTTCATGCTCAATCGTAGAGATCTACGATTTCGCATTGTGAAGTCATCTCCTGTGATGATGAGTTCCGGTGTCGGGGCGAAATGTGCGTCGAAGAAAGTGTTGGAAAATTGTGTGTGGTGTTTCATGTGGGTAGTGTTCCTGCATATTGTACCATACAAAATCTGTTCAAGTACCTAGCGGATTATAGCAAAACAAATTAATCTGTGCTGCTAATTTCATTTATCTTGTTACATAAAATTGTAAATATGGAACCCAACATCATGCGTTCGTCTGTCGGTCGTATTCAATTAATAATTATTTTTATTTATTCTAGAGAAGACCCAGAGTCCAGTTGTGGGCCATAAAATGGATCCGTAATGACGACTTCATAATCATCATTCAATCAATGCGCAGTTTTAATAAAACCTCTTATGCAATGTTTTCGATACCCAAGTATTTGCGGAACAATCAATATGATGTTCGTCAATCAGTATGTTCATTTGATACCCGCTGCTTCTGATGGGAGGTCGAAGGTAAATCAGTGGTTCCACGTTCTCATTACAATGTTTACATTGTTGCTGGCTCGGCCCGCTAACCAACGAAGCACCTAGATGTTTTAACGTCACGAAATCCCGAACTTAGGATACACTCGTAATATTTATTCATTCACAAATATAATATAACAAAAAAAAACAATAATAAGTCAATTGCGAGTCGGGTCGTTAGGGAAGGGTTCAAGATTCAAGACCAATTCAAACCAAAACACCTTTGCCCACCAAATTCAAACCCGAGCAAAAATCGTTTGTTGTATGGGAATAGGAGCACCCCTTAAATATTTTTTCTTTTTAAAATTTAAAAAGAAGAAAAGAGAATGGGAAAACCAAGAATCACTCGGGATTTGTGGAAACCCCAAAATTCCCTTCCAAGGAGCAGAAAAGGCCTAGTACCTAATTGATAAAATTACTCCCCAATAACTGTAGCTCATAAGTTACAACAAAGTTTGAAACTGCATGAGTTTGGCTTTAACCAGACACAATTGCAGATCAATTATTGGCCAAAGAATCGACACGATGCTTCGAGAAAGACTTGGAATATGATGGAAGGCATCAAGCGAAAGTTTGAATGTAGGTAGGTACTTGTAGTAATTTAGTGTGTACCTACTTATGGATTACGTCTTTTACCTACTCATACTTCACGCCGAAAATACTTAATTGATTTGGCTGAAAAAAGGCTCGTTTTAATATCTGTAAAATCCATGGCTTTGTGATACCGATTTATTAGATAGAGATTTTATCATCATTAATCATAAAATGTTTAATTAGTTATAAGTTTAAAGGTTGTTTTTCTTTAACTAAAGCGTAAATCAAACTTTGCAAATAATATTTGCCTGAGAAGTAAGAAGAAGTGAATGAGTATCTACACGTAACACGTATAATCTTCAGTGCTAAACTTGGCCTAGTTACAGACAGGAGCGGTTATCGTTGGCTAGGTGACACATTGCGTAAGGTTCAATTAGTGGAGTAGTGCACTGAACTTGACAAACGTTAATGAACATTAAACGATATTTAATACCACGCTTTTGAAGTAGATTTAATGGCTCATCAGTACTCACGGTCACGCATCTTTTTTAGAGTTTCGTACACTAGGTTCAAATAGAATATCAACCAATATAGAATTAGGTACTTTGTTGTGGTGGCTGGTCGAGATCTGGCGGGAATACGATAGTGCATCCCGTACTCCCGCCAGAAGGTTTGTTGCTGTGGGATCAGACAGTTTTTAGTGGATGCAAGCCCCACGTAGTCCACTGAATTTAAGGACCGAATATTACATTTTTTAGAAGACGCAATTTTATGTTTGGGACATGTATGGGGGGTTACTAGAAGCTTATCCTCTTTGGGTCGCCCCTTGTCCCCCGGCCGCCATCTTGGAAAAGGGGTAAAAACGCTTTTTTTCGCGATATGTCGGAAACAGTGCGTCTTACAAAAAATTTGGAAAGACATAATTTGTAGCAAATGGTTTTGCCTACAAATATGTATATATAACTTTTTGCCCTAAATTAAAAATTTAAGAAGTTAGAAGAAAAAAATGTGCCCCAAAACACATGTCCCAAAAATAAAATTGCGTCCTCTAAAAAATGCAAAGCTAATGTAATATTTCAATGGACTAACGTAGGTAACTCTTTAGTTTCTTATCAAGAAATGAAGAAATCGCGTTAGGTATTTTCTGTTAAACAAAAAGACAAGGATAGGTGCTTTTAAAATCTGTGGGCATTCTGTGGGTGCTTTTTTGTCCGTGCCTTGCGTTTGCGGCCAATTAATAGTCTGTCTCCGGCATGTCTTTCAGCCGTATCCATATGGCATATTTACTTCAATTCGATTCGCTTAGAAAGATAGATAGATAGATAGATAGATAAACTCTTTATTGCACACCACAGAATAAAAATATAAAAAAGAAAGAAAGAAATTAAATACTTACAAACAAACTGAGGAGTACAATTTGGCGGCCTTTTCGCTAGATACATAGCGATTTCTACCAGGCAACCAATAATGTGAAGGAATATTTGAAACTGGATACGCCATGGTGGTGCCAGAATAAATAAATACAATAAACTATACTTACTTAGATAAAACCCAGATTCCCGAGTCATGTTTTGAAACTGAATGGTCAGGCCGCCAGGCGGCAGGCCTCTTTCTAATGAACACCGCAAAATACAGAGGTCAATACCACAAATAACGGCCAATAAATAATATTTTCGGACCTGACCTATTCTTTAATTTTCTTGAATGGAATGGTCAACAAAATGCCGTGATGCAAAGTAGGCTCCAATTGTGCCGACTGCCGGGGCCCGTGCACAATTGATTTGTTTACATTGTTACATTACGCACTTAACTTCTGCGCAAGGGTGAATGGACGCACCGAAGTATCACCCGTTTTGAAAATAAAAGCGTACAAGTTACCTATACCTACCACAGACCTATACCATGCCTATACCTTATTGCCCATTGCCCACGTTGCCTTTGAAGTATGTTCCATGCGATTTGTAAGAAGTTTTGGAAGGATTGAGATTTCGTAGATTGAACTTTTTATTGTTATTAACATAAACGTCATCAATAGAATTAACATTAGCAAGCTTAAGTTCGATCGTGCCAAGTGCTTTATGGAATGGCTCTGCCAAATACTTACCTACCTTAGCTTGATGCTTTAAATTCACCTTGTACCTAAAATCTGTGCTTGTACCTATCGTCTCATCATCATCATCTCAACCCCTTTTTATGTCCCACTGCTGGGCACGGGTCTCCTCTCAGACTGAGAGGGGTTTGGCCATAGCCCACCACGCTGGCCAAGTGCGGGTTGGCGGGCTTCACACACCATCGAGAACATTTTGTGAACTCTCAGGCATGCAGGTTTCCTCACGATGTTTTCCTTCACTGTTAAGCCAGTGATATTTTGTTTCCTAAAACGCACATAACTCGGAAAAGTCAGAGGTGCGTGCCCAGGATTCGAACCCGCGACCTCCTTATGAGAGGCAGAGGTCAGAACCACTGAGCTATCACTGCTCTTGTACCTATCGTCGTGCTAGAAGAATTATCACCAACCAGACATTAGTCAACGCAAAATTACAAAAGGACACCCTCCACGTCGTAAGGTTGCCTGTCCGTAGATTATTAAGATGTATTTTGGAATATGCTGAGCATAATGCAAGGCATCGCAAGTTGTAAGTTGCAACGACCCTAAACAGCTGACGTGCCACAGTACACGCACAATGTATTTATGGCTTCGATTATATGATATGTACATATTACACGTAGGTACAATGTATTATTCACTGCAAAGGCCTGGAATATACCCCGGTTCTCCTTTTCCTACAACTTGAGTGCTTTCAAATCAATATAGAGCTAGACAAGTAAGTACGCTCCATCTCAAACTTCATCGCTTTCCATCTTGTGTGATAGCAGCCCAAGCTTAGCTGTTTTCATACATCTTCTAATGTTTTTGGATTTCTCCATATTATCATCCCAGTTTAAAAAGAAAACTAAAACAAGAAAATAATTTCAAAATGAACACGACTGCCCTGTGGTTTGGTGGTAAACCGACTTTTTCCAAAAAAAATATAGCCTGCGTTACTCGGAATGATGTAAGGATTCTAACGATATTCCATATCTCTAAACTCTATTCAGCCCTTCAGAAGTTATGGTGGAATAAAGAAACTCACATACATACATACAATACACATACATACATACATGAACCCTAAAAAACATTACACTCCTTTTTTGGGTAGTCGTGTAATAAAGTAACTTGGTATTTCTCGGTAACGTACTTATGAAATATTCCAATTATAGCCTTCACAACGTATGAGCTATACCTATGATTTTATAATGTAAGATAGTTTTAACTGATCAATCTTTTATCTTAGCATACGAGTGCATGAACTTCCGCCTGTATGCACTCCAACATGAATAATAATATATTCTCAAATTCTGCCTACGCACTGTCTATTGCCACCTATTTTGATAAAGAAGTAACGGCGAAAGCTTATCATTACTTACATTTTTATGGGACGGAATTTATTGTAGCGGTATGGCGATAAACCATACGCCTACATAAGATATTTATTTACTTAGGCCACCACACGGAGGACAACATTGTCATACAAACGTAATACCAAAACTCCATAAAACCGAAACATCAATATGGAAACTGGAAAGTGAAAATACTTTGTGACCGCCGCGGTCGTTTTATGTATATAAGTAGGCTGAGGTTATAACTATAGGGCCCTATCTCCTAGATAGAGGCCAAACAACTAGCTTTATCTAATTTCTGAAGGGCTAACCAAATGTGATAAAAATAGTTGTGAGTTTTATACCCATTTAATTTCTAACTTGGCCCCTTGAATCAGCAAAAATACTTATAACACTACAGCGACGACCTATATGATGCAGCTGATTGGCTAAGCATCAGTTATGCAGCCAATGCGCCAATTTCAAATAAAAATAGCCAATTAAATAGCCAATTGAATTGGCTATTTTTATTGGCGAGTGTGACAGACGGACGGACGGACGGAGAAAGTCTCAAAATAAGGGTTCCATTTTTACCATTTTGGTATGGAACCCTAAAAAAGTGTTTTTTTAAGAACCATTGGGACTAGGATTTTCATATCCGGAATTTTATTTTTCATACAAAAACCTACTTTCTTTTCAATGCACATTTCCTGTCATAGAGAGTGCGTACAAGTTGTTTATTTGCGTATAACTTTAGAATCCGGATATTAATTTAAAAAATAATAATTGTATGAGTGTATTGTGGAGATCGTAGTCTATAAAAAAAGTTTGTAAGTATTTGATTTAGCTTGATACGGGATTCAATACATCCATAGTCATTATCCTTTAAGATAGGTACTGTAGTCCCATCCCAACTTTATAAAAGGCGTCTGCTTCAATCTCCTATCTAAATGATATTTTAATAGCTTCATGACAGCTTTTTAATAATACACTGCATACACACCGAGCTATAACACCTTTCACCTTCCTCGTATGTAATTTGTGATAAGTGCAGCATTTTCCAGGAAAGCAAGAAAGCATTTGCCTACTGGGAATTGCAACTTTGTAAGATTAATAAAAGACAGTCTTTGAGTGCAACGGCGACTCTACACGATGCTTAAGAATGCACTGACCTACGTTTTCTCCATGCATTCAAAATACCAAATCATTTGTAATTCGTGCATATTTCGGTCATCTTGTGGTGTTATTCGGATTCATATAGTAATAATCTATGCTCCTGGCCATATTTGGTTCGGAAATACTTACTTCTTTAAAATGAAATAATAATCAATTTTGATCAATTTTTTTATAACTTTGGTCGAGTTCCGTAATACCAAAAATTATGATTGAAAAGTTGTAACTTTCTTTATTAACTGGTGTTTTTCTTTATCTGGACAATAAAAACTGTGCTCCTGAACTAATGCGACGTGAGATAGTGTTGTTTTCATTACAAAACAAATAAGCAGAAAATATGTCCTCTTTGACATAAAAATAAGCAAAACTAAATTCGTTTACAATTTCGTTTAACAACGTTTCGTTTCGTTTAATTTCGGAACCAGATATGGCTAGGAGCATAGATTTCCCTATATGAACCCGAATAAGTAACACTATTAAGAATTAGGTACAAATTATAATGGTATTAGGTACGTTTGTATGGGAGACATCGTGGGTTAGTGGACTCTTAACGGTGACTGCCGACTGGGCCTTTAGCCATATGACATTATCTACGATAGTCGTACAAACCTTTCGATTTTTCTAAGTCTATAAGAACAAAATTCAAAATTAAAATAAGTAATTAAAAAATTAAAAAACACGACTGCCCTATTATAAAACGAACTAAAAAGTAATAAACAAGTTATTTTAGTTGAACAGATACCTAAATTCATATGTCAGTCGGAGACCTCTTAGAATAGAAGGTGTTCCTCAGAACAGCCCCCGACTGCCATATAAATTTATCTGTTCAACTAATATAACTTGTTTATTACTAGGTATATCGATAAAATAATCCCGTAATACTTACTAAGCATTATTGGCCCGACCCCGGAATCGAATCCTGAACCTTGTGACCTGCAAACGAACATCCTCACCACTAGACCAACGAAGCATTCAACGAACCAACGAATTAAAACCGCCCTTTATCCGAATAAATCTAATCGTAAAACATTGGGTTAACATTATTATATTACCTTATTATATGACCTACATACAAAAACTATATAAGTATATAGTTTTTATATGTAGGCGATTAAACTTTTCTACTTGTCTTTTTAAGTAAGGCAAAATATGATAAACAAAAAAATTGGTCAAGTGCGAGTCGGGCTCGCGCACTAAGGGTTCCGTACCGTCAAGACCCATTCTCTATGGTATCAAACACACCTGCCCTGCACTAAATCAAAAAGGAGCATAAAATCACGTTTATTGTGTGGGAGCCCCGCTTAATTCTTTATTTTATTTTAACTTTTAATTATTTCTACAGTTAGTATTAAACTTAATATTCTAAGAAAAATTTAAGCGTCTACCTGTTACAGTTGTCAATATCGAGCAAAAACAGGCAAGAAATCACGTTTATTGCATGGTGGGAGCCTCACTTAATTTTTTAATTTATTTTAACTACATATTTTTTCTTCAGTAAGTATAGGTATAACTAAATATTCTGTGAAAATTTGAAGCGTCTATCTGTTACCGTTATCAATATCGAGTAAAAACAAGCAAAAAATCACGTTTATTGTATTGGAGCCTCCCTTAAATATTTAATTTAACAGAGATACAGCCTGGTGACAGGCGGACGGAAGGACGGAAAGGACGGAGAAGACTTAGTAACAGAGTTCCTTTTTTACCCTTCGGGTACGGAACCCTAAAAATACAGGCTTTGGTAATAAGTACGAAAAGTTCGCGAGAGTCAATCGCGCGCGGGCTTTTCAGTAATCGTCAGTTTTTGATTAACTGAAACTTATTTTCCCTTTGTTAAAAAAAGGTAAAATATTTTATAGGAAATACAAATATGAGAATACATCAAGTAAACAAGTATACGTGTATCACTAAAACCTGAAAATATAAAATGGAGAAATCCAATGAAAAACTTACTCAAAACAGCGACCATAACTTGATTAACTTTGCTGCCTTCCGAACAATATTTTTTCACTGTGTTTTTCAACATTTTTAGTTTTTTATTACTATCACAGCAGTAAAATTAAATTGAATTCGAATTATTGAAATTGAAAAAAAAACGTAAAACAGTAAAGAAAAAAGTATGAAGCCACGGGAGCGGGCGCCTGCACCCGTATGCTCTTTAGAAATGAGTATCCCGTGTTGGATGACGTCCGACTTGACGTCTTATGGGTCAACATATTTACGATTATTTTCTTCACGATCACTACGAAACGATTGTTATACGCCGTCGCACATCACTAGCACAACTGAACCATTAGTACCTAGATACCTATAAAAAACAAATAAGCCAAATTTAATATCGAAGCCAAAATTAATTAGTATAGAAGGAAATTAATAAGTTACATTTTGACGACCTCCCTGGCGTAGTTGAGGCGATTTTGGAATTTCATAATTTCTAAATTGGCTTAAATCATCCCCTAGATCGTAATAGTTTAAAAATTCTGCGCGCGGTTCGGTTCCCTGATTTGCTAACGGCAATCGTAAATAACGATGAATAAGCACGTTTTTCTTACGGAATCGGACTCTGGTGGATCGTGCGAGACTTCGGCCGCGGCTAGCTACCACCCTACCGATGAAAAACACACCGCCAAGCGATTTAGCGTTCCGTTGCGATGCTGTTTAGAAAACCGTCAGAGATTAGGTAACTTTACCAAATTCAAGTTAGGATAACAATATAACATCTTCGGCAGCATCATCACTTAACATCGAGCGAAATTGCAGTCAAGTGAGTATGTATAATATGTACTTAGGTACTTGTATTACGTAAAAAAATATAATTATATTTATATAATTACCGTGTTGATATTGAATGAGACTGAAATGCTGAAAAACTTATTTTTTGTCCTAGATTTTTTCATTTTTAGTTGCTCTGGTCTCTGGGGATATTGCCCATTTTTTTTTAAATAATAGGTTTGTCATATTATTTGGTAATTGAATTATGGACTTAGGCCCTGTTTCCACCAAAGCGAAGCGAAGCGGAGCTGTATTTGAGTAACCAATCAGATTTTGTCATTTTGACATCTCCGAAACTGAGGGGAGAGGACATGTCGAAATGACGAAATCTGATTGGTTTCTCAAACAGCTCCGCTCTTCTTTGGTGGAAACCGGGCCTTAAGGTTATGATAAAATGCCGGTCGCAGTAGGTACTATAAAGCAGCCTACACCAAGTCGTGACTATTTGACATGTCCGACAAAATTCTATTGTAATCGTAAATTAATTGATGAAACCATCCTTTAATTAGGCACGACAAGTATTACTAAGCAGGCGTCTCCCGCGATTTGCCGGGACATGTCATACAAATAACCTATTAATGACCGCTGCATACATATTAATCAATGACGAAATACGCTACGCTAAGAGGACGGGAAAGATGTGACGTAAGTTGAAGCCAAAAATTTCTCAAATATGGCGTCGCGCTTTATACATTTCGGCAGGTACCGCTGACAGCACATACCGCTGTCGGTCGAATACATTAGCGCCATTTTACAGTTTTGACAACTTAAAAATCCAGCTTCAGGGCTGAGCCTTTAAATGTATGCGTGACGTCACTATGTGCTGAATGCTGATCCTTTATAGTTTATATGTTTAATCAATGATATTAATGCGCTGGATTTTAGCTGGATCAGTGCTGGAGTACTTCGCACCGCAAGATAAAGCGTTGCATACCTAATAAAAGCTGCTCAAAAACTGCCTACCGCCTGAATGGGTAATTTGGTAAGCGATTCACGTACCTAACGCGTCGGCTACATTTCGTGAAGTGAAACGTTTAAAAAGTTCATGATATTTGTATGAGCAGACGATATTGAAATCAAAACATTTTTGCGAACACTGAAAAATTAATTTTACAAAAATTTACAAAAAATAATTTTTAGGTATTGACATATTGAGAGCATAAAATTGAATGTAGTTCAGCATTCATTAAATTTACGGTAAGGGTTTTGAATAGATCTCTAACCCTCTTAAAAGATTTGTCGACCAATCGGGCGGGTGGTCATATAGAAAATAACCACTCGGAAGTGGTTATTTTCTTCAAGTTATTTGTGACAGTAAACTTTTGCGAACGGGTATAAGGCCCTCAAGTTTGTGATAGCTTGAGGCGTCTCTTTAGCGTTCACTCTTTCTCTTTAACCCTCTTAAAAGTTGCGGCGGCGACTCGGCTTAAAGCCTCACCCAAATTAACTTTGCGCGAAAAGGTTCACAGGTGATTTACTATGTTGAAATACGTTCAACTTTACACTGTAAACCAATAGACGAAAAGTTAATTTTTCAGTGTTAATTTTTTACTTTATTTCTTTAGTCACATCACTCAGGGTGTGAAAAAGGTTACGCGAATAGCCCCCTAGTTGTGATTTCCCACGGTGGCTGATTTCGCAGATTCTACCTCCAGCTCTGTGGGAAAATGACGTCATTGGTAAATGGCAGATCAATCCCGTCATCATTAAAGTGAGATGCAAGCACCATAAGCGGGCTCTTAATAGATATTAGATACCTAATAATTCTTCCATGATTTCGACCTAAGCTGAAGTCCTAAAATCCACCCAGTTAAGTAAGTACTATTTTTGAAACAATTAAGTATCAAGTAACAAATCTGTACTGAGGAGAATATCGGATGTGAGATGCTTTGTTGGTAGAATGATGGGAAAATGTTTAGGTACATAAGGTGGGTGGACCATGGAAGGCCATGCTCCTTCGAAGGCCAATTATTAAAATTTCGTAGTTATTGCCATGTGATGACAAATTCCTTCTATCTACATAAACATCCATCGAACTAGAAATCACAGAAGCGGCGGCGAATCGCTCGCGCCACTATTTTGGCAGTACGGTCCCTCGCTTCATTGATATCGGAAATTGACGACGTTAAACTAAGGTGGGTGTACCATAGAAGGCCACTCTAACAAATAAATAGTTATTATTCATCTATTAACTGGATAAATGAAACTAACAAATATTTAAGTAATACTTTGTTTTATAACGTAACATATAAACCAATTCTTTTTATTGTAGATTTAATCGCTATTTAATAGATAACTTTTAGTGTTAAATGACCGCTTTATTACAATGGCCTTCTAAGGAGCCTTGTTCCTAGCAACGCCATTTGGAAGGGTTCAATGAAACTTAAGTTTAATCAATATTGATCAAATCTGAAATTTAAAAAAGTGGTTTATATGTTACGTAATAAAACAAAGTATTACTTTATTATTTGTTCGTATCATTTATTCAGAAAATAAACGAATAATAACTGTTCATTTGTTAGAGTGGCCTTCCATGGTCCACCCACCTTATTATATAGAGCAACCACAAATTCACATTTCTGCATAAGTTGGCAAACTAGGTTGGTATAGTATCATGCAGTCAACAATCTCAACACACCATACTAGGTAGTTGCTAACTTGTGCAACATCGATATAAATCTTTGTTGTGCAAAAATAATACAAAAATAGGACTTTTGCCTACGTTTTCTAAGTTGATAAGTAACCTCGTGAGGGTTACCTACTACCTAACTAACAAACAGAAGAGAACCTAAGTTTATAATATTCCTACCAACCGTTTCTACTCTAAAGGAGTCTTTAAAAAAGGAGTAGGTACATGACAACGACACTGCTTGTCAAACTCATCTTCACTAATTGAACCGACGACATTTCTCCACAAAATCAGAAATTTCTAAGAAAATCATGTTTTTTCTTCTACTCCTGGATCTCCTACCGGTGATTCTTGGGTTAAATCTTCAAGGACAGCGCGCCCGCGCCGACAGGATCTGCAGCTCTTCTGGGCATCAGGTGTTGGAGGCAAAGTTTGGTGATCAAAGTTATATGCTGTGCCTCAAGCCCAAGAAGATAGGTCGGTACCTGTGATTTTACCTTTATGTTTCCAGAATCACATGAAGAGACCTGTGACGAAATCTGCCATTGAAAATACTTTCGGGGTTTAAAATAAGGATAATTTTATTCATCTTTTGTCCTTCCTTCCCCTTTCAATTTCAATTACCTAATAACTATATACAGTCTTCCATTTAAAAAAAAAACTCAAAATAAATTGTTGTAAATTTTTTATGAATTTTCTATGCAATATTTTCTTACATCAAGGAAAATCTGTAACTAACTAACTTATTAATTCTAACTTACTAATTTATGGGATTTTTGCACAGGATCCATGGCTCTAACATCCTACCACTCAGCCCTACTCATAGATCCTGAACCAGACGAAATAGGGACTGGGAAGACGTACCCTCTAGAAAATATCACGATGGTATACGGCTTCCCCATTCAAGATCCATATACAGGATCAGCTGAAGGCTACATTGGGGAAGATCATCATTTTTACGGGATCATGCATATAGGTATAGTACCTACTATTATTATCAAGCCATTTATATGTAGAAATTGGCCACTGAGCTATGGGCCTGATGTCAAAAACTTTTCTCATTTTGGCAAGTCAGGATGACACCTGGGCTAGGTGTTAGAGTGTATAGACTGTAGATGTCTGTAAGTGAAGGTTTAAACTGCAGCTACACGGTATAACATTTTATAGGCAATCGTACATTACACGCAGACCCTTATGGGAGAGACGATCCGAAAAAGACTTTCGGGTTCCTCGAACACGACAACTTAGCAGCACCAAGACGACCTCGGCGACACCAAGCACAGGTGATCAGGTGAAGTTAGTTAATCCTATACCTTTAAACGAGCAATTCTTGTATATATATATATTTCTATATAATCTGGATCTCGGCAACGGCTTCAACGATTTTCATGAAATTTAGTATACAGTGGGTTTTGGGGGCGATAAATCGATCTAGCTAGGATTCATTTTTAGAAAATGTCGAATTTATCAAAAAATAATAAAAATATTTTTTCTGCTGCCATCTATTAGCCAGTAGTTAAACTACCGAGCGAAGCACTCTGCTGCCATCTATTAGCCAGTAGTTAAACTACCGAGCGAAGCTCGGTCTCCCAGATATTATAATTTTATACGAAATACTTATTTACCTAATATAAAATCTTAATACATAAAATTATCGCGTGTCTTGTGTTACCAAACTCCTCCGAAATGGCTCGAAATTTGTTATGAAATTTTCTGTGTAGGTATGTTCGATAGGTCTGAGAGTAGATCGTAAGCTATTTTTATAAAGTTCCTAAACGGCAAAACTACGTTTGCTGGGCCACCTAAACGGCACTATGCTCAGTTGAAAATTTCTGCTTTCGCTTATGCATGCCATAAGTCTACCGCATGTAGGTAATTAACATTTCTTACAGTTTGGCACGGGTTTTGATCAGCTCCCTTACTTCCCATTCCGCATCGAAGAACGCCACGGCAAGCCGGGAGTCGCGCGGGCACGGATATGTGATCTCTTGCTATTGGCTGATAAAGAGTTCTTCCAAAAGGTTACCTGTTTTATAGACTTTGACTTCCTAATGGGCTCATACAAGAAAGTAAATTCAAGCCTTTGTAAACTCAAACTTGCGTCTTTAACGGAACACTAGACTGTCTCATACTTTGTGTGAGGGTATCCATAATAGCCCATAGTACTTACTTAGGTACAAATTATTCATTCTATCGTCCATTCGGTATGACGCTACCGATTGGATTAGATAGAATTGTTTGGCTTGATCACGCCGATTGTGATGATAGACGTCGTCGTACACTCGTGCGGTGACGCCGTGGTTTCAACTGAAGTCTGAACGTCGCTGTCGAATGAGGCAATATAAAGCTACTTATTCCTGGGTCTGTGGTCGAATGAACAGTTTTATTCCGATCGTGTGTATGATATAGGCGAACTGCAAATTGGATCCAGCCTGTAGCCGATTGGACGATACAATGGAGTCTATATTATGGCTAGGTACTCTAATATCCAATCAATTGACCAATCTTTTCCACTGACTGTAGGATGCAAACTCGAGTCTCAATCGAGTGGTACAACGAATGATGCACGCTGTCGCTCAAGCTGACCTCATATTCAGGAACGCTGATTTCAACGAAGACGGCGTGCCTGATAATATTGGTAAATTGCACTTTTCAAAAGATGCGGTAATAAGTAACTTTCGGAAGAAACTTTAAGTAATAGGTACCTATACAAATATTCACTAACTTATGTTGTAGAGGTGAAATTTGTGTCTAAATTCTTTAGCAATTAAGTAGAATCTATTATAACACTCGACTTCTTAAAAGATTAAAATAATAAGTTTAAAACTAGAAATAAACCCCCAAACTATGCCTAAGTACTTACTCTAACTTTGTCGAGGGCAATTACAGCTTTGGCGTTTATGAGGCAACAGTACCTATGATTGAATGAAAATACTACTTTTCAGTTATTGTTTCCTATAGCCAAAAAGGTTGCCTGGAAGAGATCGCTTGCAGCGATAAGACCGCCTTTGCATATTATTAATTTTTTGCATCTTTATTTGCAATGTCTGGGTGCAATAAAGTGTTTCTTCCTCTTCTTTTACTTACCTGCGCTTTAGATATATGATTTTTTTATGGAAATGACCTATACGATCGACAAATTTGACCACGGACTTATCGAAGGTAATGTAAGTATACTCTCATACAGTTTTTGAATTTAATTCAGTAGTAGGTAGGTATAGTTATGGAATGAACGATCGACAGATTTTTGTGGATTCATAGACAAGTCATATGGCTAAAGCTGCTGGGGTGCCTACTTGATACTTCTTCCTTTGTTTAGGCACAGATAATATAATACTATACCAGGTTTCTCAGTGAAATACATTCTGGTGCTGACGTCACACGAGACCAACAGCCGCGTGTTCGGCGACATGGAGGGGGCGCACGCGGTGGACGGCCGGACCTACCTCATGCGCTTCTCCAGACTGCGACGCCTGTCCGAAGTGTGCCTCGGCGTCGCCTTCTCCGGTCACATGTTCTTGAATAAGACGCTTGGATTGAGGTACATTTATAGCTCGCCATCGTCACCATAAACGCAAAGTTTCTTTGAGGATGGACGATATTATAGTGTTGTCTATTAGGTTTCGTTACCGTATTAGGTCTCGTTAGCGTAGATTTCCGTTTTTGACATCGTAACGTGATCAATTTAACGATAATTCTGAAACATATTTTGAATTTCGTTCCGTTCCGCTCCATCCATCGAATCCAAATGGTTCAGGCCCCTGTTTTTATCGTGATTATCTTCATGATCATCGATGAATAGAACTTGTCACTAATAACTATAATGCGATAGATCTCATGGAATAATCGCGTGATCAAACAAAGCATTGCTCAAGATTGATACATTTAACCGATCGCGTTGGTTCATCCAAGTGTCTGGGTATAATCACTGATGACTGTGACTGTAATTAGAGAGATCTGCTTTTCTTGTTATCACGATCAAATGAATGTATCACTTTTCATGATCAACGTGCTAGATAATCACCGATAAGAAACCTCTGGATTGGAGAATGGCATCCGGACGTCTTACGCAAACCTTTTTCGTACAAGCAAACACTAGCGGTATCTGTCAAAATTTTATAGGTGGCTGCTGAGCGAACTACAGCTTGGCCTTACTGTTGGTGGCAAAACAAGCATTTTTGGCACCAATGAACTGGAGTCATGTTTTCGCGCCGTCCACCCTGTGACCTGTCCGGGGTATAATATGTCTATCTTACAACGGGGAAAATAAGTACACAGTGGAAGTGGAATTAAACTGTTAGGTTTACTTCAGTGATATTAGAGCTAATACATAATTATATTATTTTAAATTATTGCTGAAGCCTGAAGGGCACACATCATCCGCAGAGCGGTGGAACCAGAGAGAGAGAAAAGCTATATGTCAAAAACTAACACAATGACTATGGATGGTCTATGGACATACCACAGAATACAAAACATTATACAATTAGAGTTACCAATTTCTTACATGAAATTGAAACCTAATCTACATTCCTAACACTTCCCCTCATGCGTAACATGAGAATAAAAACATTTCACAATGTAGAGTGACTCTAAATATTAATTAATTAACATCTCAGGTTAATTAGGACACAAAAAACTCCACATTGTTTATCTCATGTCTAGCATGACCATACCGTGTGCTAACTAATTTATACACCTCAAAACCATCCAAACTTATGATCTAGAAGACTGACTTACTCAAAAGTTTATACAAAAAAAATGCCTATTAGTCAACATTTTTCATACCCAAGTCATTAACAAACCCCAAATACTTAACACTAGATAAGGGCTTTGTAAACAAGTCAGCCAACATATTCTCAGATGGTAAATAGCTAACACTCACATGCTTATTCCTTACAAGATCTTTTACAAAATGATAACGAAGATCAATATGCTTGGTCTTTTTGTGGCAATATTCCCTTGTTTCAAGCAATTTTAATGCGCTTTGATTATCACTAAAGATACTACAATCATGATGTTTATTAAAAATTTCATACAAAAAATTCCTAATAAAACATACTTCTTTGCATGCATCACTTAGGGCTAAGTACTCTGCTTCAGTACTTGAAAGCGCAACACATCGCTGTTTGCGCGACTCCCAACACACAGTGGAGCCGCCAACCTTCACAATAAAACCACTGTAAGACCGCCTATCCACGGCATCATTGGCCCAATCAGCATCAGCAAACACTGACAAATCAAGGGTACCGGATTTAACAAACACCAATTTTTTATGAATGGTACTACTTTTGCAACTAAATTCAAATTCCAATAAATTATACAATATGTCCTTTTCCTTAGAACTATTAGTAAAGATATAAAAATCATCCACATATAATGCTAAAATTGTTAGTTGCTTGTCATTTCTTTTTATATAAACACATGGTTCACAATTATTTTGTACATAACCATTGTTAGTCAATAAAACATTAACACTATTATTCCACAGCCTACTTGCTTGTTTAAGACCATACAAACTTTTCTTTAACAAACATACTTTGGTCTTGTCAGTTATAAAACCTACAGGCTGTTCCATATAAATACATTCGTCAAGTTTACTATGTAAGAAAGCTGTATTTATGTCCAGATGTTCTATGTCCATATTTAAAACATTTGCAATGCAAAACAAAATTCTAAGACTAGAGTGTCTTACTACTGGTGAGAAGGTATCTGTGTAGTCTACACCAGGCTTTTGACTAAAGCCTCTTGCCACAAGACGAGCTTTATATCTTGTACAGTTACCAGACTCATCAGATTTAAGTTTAAAAACCCATTTACAACTAACTATGTTGCCAGTTTTTGGTCTATCCACTAATTGCCATACATTATTTTTGATCAGAGAATTATACTCTTCTTGCATAGCGGTGAGCCAACAATCCTTGCTAGGACTTGCCATTGCCTCATTATAAGATTGAGGTTCGTCATAGACAAAACCGCTTACTAAAAATGACAAATCTGATGAATCAGATAAATCGGATAACTGATAATCTTGATACCTTACCGGTTTTCGATAGCGAGTAGAACGAACAGGTCGCTCGCAGCTAGCTCTAGGAGCCTCTAGCACTTCATCTTCCCCTCGAACGACTGTTTCGTTACTTACAGTTACGTCTGACTCGTTACTTTCTCCATCACCCGTTTCACTAGTTGCAGTCCCCTCAGCACTTTGGAAGGAGGGCTCGCCTGAAATTGGAGAAGAAAACACGTCATCATCAAGATTTTGACTAGAATTATTAGTTTCCTTATTACTAGTAAGGCCATTGTCATTGCTGCCATTACTATAATCATTAATATGATGCTCATCCTTGCTCTGCATATCTGTATCAATATTCTGTAAACTATTATTATCACATAACTGGTTGCTTTGCATACCCATTTTATTAATATTATCAGAATTATTATAAATTGTAATAGGATCAATGCTTTGCATATCCATATTAATATTATTATCAGAATTATTATTATATTCAATTGAATCAATGCTTTGCATATTCAAATTCATATTATTATTACTGATTCGGTTGCTTTGCATACCGACATCATTATCAATAAAAATACGACTACTCTCTGTACCACCATTTCTATCACAGTGGTTTATAAACTGGTTTTCAAAAAATATAACATTTCTAGAAACAATAATCTGCCTTGGGTTCGAGGGATCTATTAATCTATAGCCTTTTGTATGTTCACAATAACCAACAAAGATACAACTTTTAGATTTTGAATCAAGTTTATCTCTCTTTACTTTTGGAATGAGTGTCATAGCACGGCAACCAAAAACACGTAAATGGCTTATGTTAACTTTTTTACCCGACCATACCTCCTCAGGAGTTTTATTGGGAATAGCTGCAGTAGGACTTCGATTCTTAAGATATATAGCAGTAGAGATAGCTTCTCCCCAGTATTCTTTAGGAAGATTAGCTTCACGAAGCATACAGCGAGCTTTCTCAAAAAGTGTTCGGTTTAACCTTTCAGCTACGGCGTTCTGTGAAGGGCTATACGGAGCTGTAGTCTCATGGATTATGCCCTCTTTCTTTAAAAACTTGGAGAACTCAGCACTGCAATATTCTCCACCCCTATCAGTACGCAGACGTTTAATAAAATAACCAGTTTGTTTCTCAACAGTTGCTTTAAAAATCTTAAATTTGGACAAAACTTCAGATTTAAATCTCATTAAATAGCCATATGTCTTTCTAGAACAATCATCGGTAAACGTTACCAGATAACGAGATCCACCCAGACTACTTACCAGCATTGAACCACATACATCTGAATGTACGAGCTCCAACAACTGCTTGGAACGTTTTGCTAAACCCCTAGGAAACTTTTGCACTGCTTGCTTCCCCTCAACGCACGACACACACTGGTTAGGCATAGTATCGAGCTGAGTCGAGTTAACATCAACACCAACAGCAAGTTTACGGAGTACACTTACCCCTCGGAGACTCAGATGTCCAAGCCGCTTATGCCACAGGCATAAATCTGGTGTATCCTTGGCTTTTTCCTCTGTGTCAAGCAAACTTTGTGGCTTTGGCACAGCATTCACAGCATTTACAGTATAAGAGTTATCCTGTAAAACATTGTCCAAAATATAAATACCCCCCCGTCTGGTGGCAGACACAAGAAGAGACTTCCCATTGAAAACATAACATTTATTATTATAAAATTTCACAGATAAAGCCTTCTCACATAATTTGGAAACACTAATTAAATTAGTTGAGAGGCCAGGTACATATAGAACATCTGTTACTAATTGGGACTTGTTATTTTTCATGGGAATCATCACATCACCATAACCTAGACACCTTAGGGTACTACCATTAGCAACTTGTACAGTCTTATCACATTCTGTTATCTTGATAAACCACTGCAAGTCTCTGGATAAATGAGTCGATGCCCCCGAGTCCAAAATCCAATCCTTACTCTCGAAGACTCCATAACATATAGCCGCCAATGCTGTTACTTTATCTTTCTTTTGTTTCTTAAACTTAAAGCAGTCCAGCTTTTTGTGCCCTGGGCGGTGACAAAAGTGACAAACAAGTACCTTTTTAGTCTTGTGTTTAGACAGCAGGGCCATGTCTTCCTTGCTTTCTGTGCGTCTTCTGCGTTCTTCTTCTTGTAACAATCTAGTACGAACTAAATCACTAGAAATTGTACCTGTGCAGGCGACAGCTTCGAGACTGGATACGATGATATCATACTCCTGTGGAAGGCCACTCAAGATGATTTCCGCAACTTCAGCATCTTCTATAGCTCGGCCAATATCACTTAACTGCTGAACAAGAGTCGTTATATATTCAAAGTATGCACTCATACTATCAAAATCTGCATAACTAGCACGATGCAGCTGTCTCAACAATGCAACGCGTCGTCCGAATCCTTTATCTTCGAAGACTGCGCTTAACTGATCCCAAGCTTGTTTAGCTGTATTAGCATTTCGAATATATTGCACACAAATGGGTTTCACAGCTAAACTAATGCGGGCTAGTGCGCGTAAATCTTTAGATGAATCGATTGGCTCTGTACCTTCAATGCATGACCATAAATCATCGATGATCAAAGTACTTATGACGCATGTTAAATTTCCACATGTTGTAATTGCTCATACCTTCTAATTTGTCGAAGGGTACATTGTGATGATGCAGATGATTTGTTGATAACGCTCCTGCCATATTTCACGTTGTACTCACACGGGTAGATGGCAGACGCCACAGGCTTTGCGATGGCACGCCGCTCAACCACGTTGTCGTGACTCGTGACTTGTACTTTTATATTTCTTCCAGTGAGGGCCCCATAACCTCTTACAACGGGGAAAATAAGTACACAGTGGAAGTGGAATTAAACTGTTAGGTTTACTTCAGTGATATTAGAGCTAATACATAATTATATTATTTTAAATTATTGCTGAAGCCTGAAGGGCACACATCATCCGCAGAGCGGTGGAACCAGAGAGAGAGAAAAGCTATATGTCAAAAACTAACACAATGACTATGGATGGTCTATGGACATACCACAGAATACAAAACATTATACAATTAGAGTTACCAATTTCTTACATGAAATTGAAACCTAATCTACATTCCTAACAGTCTATTTAGATAACCCTTTGATCAGCTTCACATCGCTCGGCGGCGGCATGGGCGGCGCGGCCGGCGGTCTGTGCGACCGGAGGGCGTACGGGCGGTCGCTCAACACGCTCGCGCTGGCGCACGCGACGCACGAGCACAGCGTGCGCGTCCCCGAGCGGGTCGCTGCCGTCACTCTTGCGCATGAAATGGGTAATGCACGTATTCCTCAGTGTTTATAAACCGATGATCAATGGACATAATCATTACCCACCGTACCTAGTTTTCAAAGCTGTTAGAGCGCAGCTGTTCATGCTCATCAGCTCATATCCAACCAGTTAGTGGTGTTTCAAACAACAAAAAAATATGGGAATGACATAAACGTTATGCATAAGTTAGTTTATCGATAAAGTTACGTGGTCAACCTTTCAAGATGTCTAGCCATGCCTTTCCTCTAGCCATGTTATCTAACGATTCCCCTTCTACTACCCTTAACGCAATGGCCATTGAAAACTTTTTGCAAGTTGTGAGTTCAACCCACGACTACAATGCAGAAGGCAGGACCACTTCCGCAGCGCTATTCGTCTATATACCACGCACTAAGCAGGTCACAGTTTCGGCGCCCACCACGACGAGAACTTCCCCAATGCCGAGTGCCGAGGCTATGTGATGGGGTCGCAGTCGCCCCCCACGTTGAGCGCGCGCAGCTACCAGTTCTCCGTGTGCAGCAAGCGGTTGATAGCCGCCACGCTCAGCAGCATGGGCTACTGTCTCTCCAAGGTGGACCGGCCCTTTTGTGGGAATGGTAAGACGTTCTTTTTCAGATTTCTGTACCAAAATGGGAAAAATGGAACCGTTATGGTGATTTTCCCAGATTTGAGAACCAATAGAAAATTAATGAGTGTTTTGAGCAAAGTTTGGACTAAAACCATGTAAGTACCATAAGCCGACGATGTACGAGTATAATTCGAGTAATTAGCCCATTATTAGCAAAAAACAATAAAATAGTAGATTGTTACACAAGGGACGTAAGTAAGCTATTACAGAACATGATCCAATTTGGCGCCAGTGCGAGCGCAGCTCGCATAGGGCGCTAATGGATCGCGTGCACCCGAGATATTTAGTCACACGAGCGAGCGCAGCGAGCGAGGGTGAATATAGTTCGAGGGTGTAATAGCTACTTGCAACCGAGGTAAGCATTCTACTTTATATCATTCTTGCGAGGTAAATAAAACATTGGTAATGCAAAATGAAATTTTAATTAGAATAATTAGCAAATTTAGAGAAAAAATAAATAAAAAGAAAATTAAAAATAATAATAAAAAAATAATAAAAAAGTAATAAAAAATAAAATAAAAAAATAAAAAAAAAATAATAAAAAAATAATAAAAAAGTAATAAAAAATAATTAAAAAATAAAAAAAGTAATAAAAAAAATTAAAAAAAAATAATAATAAAAAAAAATTAAAAAAAAATTTTAAAAAAAATAATAATAAAAAATAATAAAAAAATATTAAAAAATAATAAAAAAAATAAAAAATAATAAAAAATAATGAAAAAAAAAATAATAATAAATAATAATAAAAAAATAAATAAAAAAAAGTAATAAAAAATAAATAAAAAAAAATAAAAAATAAAGAGAAAATAAAAAAAATAAAAAATAAAAAAAACAAGCATAGTGCGACCTAATGTTGCCCTTGAACTGTAATGTGAACATTACAATTCAAGCATAGTGCGATGTAATGTTGCCTTGAATTGCAAACACCAACTTACAAGGAGACTTTCCACCATAGTAATAGGTACATACTTACTGAGCAAGTATGATATAAATTTAATTTTCGCGTCCGGACAGCCGGACATCCCATCCACATTAATCAAGATTATTTAAGAGTTTGGGCAATAACTCCAGGTATAATAGAAGATGGAGAAACCTGTGACTGCGGCTTGCCAGCTCATTGTGTTCAAAGAGACCCCTGTTGCACGCCTCGTGCCGGCGGAGCGCTTGTGTTTGAAGAAGGGTTAGATCCTAATATTTTAAATACATTGATAGTGGTGGTAACAAAAAGAATATCCGGCTGAGTTTGTTGTGGGTTTCTCAGTGTGATAGAGCGCTTTAGAACCGTCGTAAACTTATCACCATTCTTTAACTACTGAATAATTAGACTTGTCATAAATGCCTGTAAGTTAGACCAGTATGAAATAAAGCATTTGAATCTTGAGTCTTCTAATCGAATTCTCTTTTTCACGTTCAGCGCACTGCACAAGGAAGGGTGCTCCGTGGCGCCGGCCGCCGCGTGCCACCCCGCGCAGGGTCTCTGTTGCACATCGGAATGCCTTTACGCAAACCTTACCAGCAGTGGAATTGTAAGCTGTGATGTTTTTGATGACAAGTCGAGCAAGATCTTCCCAAAATAGGTCCCTATGTCTGCCCATATCAGATGCAGTGCGTGCCAGGTTATTGGTATGTCATAAGAAACACCGCCTGAATAGGTGCCTAATTTCCCCGGCTAAAGTGCCCTTTAAATCGAAATACACGAATGCCTTCACAATTAAGTAGAATCACTATACTCTATAGACCCATCCATGTTATACCCAGTAGTGCAGGGGAGATCTGAAAATTATTAGCCAAACTGCAAATAATGTCAGTAGATTAAAAAATCTCAAACCACGGCAACATATTGCGTTACTGCGCAGTCATTTTATAGTTTGTTTTAGACTAAGTGCGTAATGTAGGTAACACTGTATGGTTTTTCAGGATTGCGCGACACAAGAAATGGAATGCACCTGTCCCCAACCGTCTGCCGAGTGTCGGTGCGGGCTGGGCGGTCGCTGCCTGCCGGACGGGAGCTGCCACGCCGCGGAGTGCGCGCTGCTAGGCCTCCGGGAGTGCCCCTGCCCTCCTACAGGACCGGTTGGAGATCGGTGTTCTTTTGAATTAGACTTAAAAAAAAACTAAAAAACTTGGGCATTGCAGCCCAATTAGTATTGGCCGCTAACTTCCATAAGTCACTTCTGGCTGAAGGAGGCTGAATAGTGAAAAAAGATATATTAAGCTGTTTTCTGGCCAAAAGAGAGCCTAAGTATTTACGATTATTACTTATTTGATTTTACTAAACTCCTCCAATTTTTGAAGACGGCTAAAGAAAATTCAGATATTTTTTGATCTGTACAGGGTGGCATAATAAGCAAGTTGCGCATGTGCGGTGTGTGTTGCAAGCTGAAGATCTCTGGAGCAGACGAGGAGCGATGTGTGGGTGCCGAGCTCACTGCGAGGGAGCTTATGGGTTCCTCCAAGTTACCTTCTAACTGGCCCAACCAGGACTATAAAGGACGTATGTTTTTAACTTTTGTGACTGCTGGTACCAAGTAGGGTAAGTTATACCGATACAGGATAGCTGATGTTTTATCTGAAGAAGGTAGCATTCTTGTAACTATTTTTGATCGCGTGTATATTGTGCGCGTAATATATTTATAAGTATTATACGAGCACAGGCTGTAGTATCTCCAGTGTCGTCTGAAAGAGTCATAGGGAAAAAGGCAATTCGTTCTCTTTTTAGCCCACGTAACCCTGAACCTGTGCAACGCGGTCAATGAAACCTGCAGACGCGTAAAGCTACGCGCTTGGCCCCGCGGCGACGTGTGCGTGTCGCTCAACGTCGTGGGCATGTGCTCCCCGCAAGGCCAATGCAGAGGCGTGCTCATGACGCCCACGTCCAACGTGTACCCTGACATTGCGGTAAGCTTCACAGCTACGCGCTTGGCCCCCCGGCGACGTGTGCGTGTCGCTGAACGTCGTGGGCATGTGCTCCCCACAAGGCCACGGCAGAAGCGTGCTCATGACGCCCACGTCCAACGTGCACCCTGACATTACGGTAAGTTTCACAGCTACGCGTTTGGATCCCCGGGGCGATGACGACTTGTGCGTGTCACTTAACGCGTGGGCATGTGCTCCTCGCAAAGCCTTAGCAAGAGTGTGCTCATGATGCCCACGTCCAGCGCGTGAGTACTCGGGCATTGTGGTAAGCCTCATATATGTTACAAGTTAAGCTTAACTTAGCCCTCAGTGAATTATTATGCGTTTTTTTCCCAAGGCCCAAAAGTACATAACCAATATGACGAACATGCAATTTTTTATACTACACTTTGACAGGTATTTAATTAGCTTATTATTATTGAGATAGTAAAATGATTACAGCCGGTGAAATACATGATTGGAGACTTGAAAAATTCTTCGCCATCACGCAGAATCAGTTTGGCAGAGATGAATGCAGTTATTCTTAACGGAATCTTAATAAAGTATATTTTTTTACTTTTTAGAGATTTATTGATATTCACGTTTTAATAAATGTGTAATATTTTATATTATGATGATGTTTTATTTATTTACAACCTAATATTATCAATTCAGACTAATCCTGCCCAAGCTCACCATGAAAATTTAAGACCTAACTTTGATGATTTTCTATACATTTACATTTTTTATTCCCATGCAAATATGGGTCACATCCTAGAGGGATTTTTTTATGTTCATAGTCAAACTAAAAGGTATAATTGTACTAAAACCAAAATACACATTTTGCAGCAGGAGAAAATGAAACCTTTCAGTGTTAATGGAACAAAGTATAATTATCTAATCAAATTCTAGACATAATTTCTCTAACATTTTAAAATAACAATACTTGATATCAAAGTCCATATCGTACCAATAGTTGACGGCTATGCAGCCGTGGCTCTGCATGACGTGGTGGAACCACAGGCTGGGCAGGTACAGGCAGTCCCCCTTGTGTACACGCACCTTGAACTTGTGAGCTTTCTCGTATGACGGGTACTTCAATAGGTCTGGTTTGAGTGGATCTGAAACAAAAAAAAAATTATCCTTTCTCATTTTAAAACCTTTTTCTACATAAAAATTGCTAAGCGAGAATATATGATTCTCGTCACAGTGTAATATTTTTTTAAGATCTGAGTATAGGACATAAATTATTTTTCATAGCCCTAAGTAAGAAATAATTTATATGGCAAAACCACGTTTGCCAGGTCAGCTTTTGTTATCTCGATATCTAGCTACATGTGGTGCAAAACACCTGTTGCACTCTCTGTCTCACTTATAGGCTTTACCGCAGGCCTGTAGTCCTGTTAACTCATTTTATACCGAATGCAGCAAGATGTTGCGGCTACTATAACCAGAAATAACCCAACCTTGCATCAGATGTTATGTACATAATTATTAAGATGTTAGTTTCTTGGACATCTTGCTGAAGGATGACTAGGTATTTGAATTTTCAATGTATGGACTGCCATTAAAATTATAATCAGATTGACGGTAGATTAGCTTATGTAAATTATATCAGCCTAGAGTGTAGGTATAGAACAAGAAGTAAATTATTTAGACTTACCTATACATATCCAAGGTATTAGACTTGTTGTACTCTTATCATCAATATTATTGTCAGTATTATCCACAGGTACTATGCCCCATTGATCGTCCACCCTTCTGAACACAGCCTGGGGGTACCTCTTATAAGGCACATAGGGGAGGTCAGTGGGGGGTATGAGTATAAAGTCCTTGTAGCCATCTATCACACAGTAAATGTTTTCATAGGGGTCTTTATGCACTGAAAAAATTTCAATACATGTGAAAATTAATATGAATCTCTACAAAGATTTAAGACTGATTTAAAAACCGAGTAGTTCCTGGCCGTTTTATAACAAAAACTCCATCCCGTACTGATATAGCCATAGAAAAGGCTCCATTATTCATTATTTGTAGTCAGGACTAATATGTATAGAGACACTTACTAGATGTCACAGCTCTATCATCGCCCATCCAAAAATTGACAGCATCTGGTTTCTTGTTGAAGGCTTGACTTGCAAAAGTAATGTCTGTCTCCACGTCTGCCATTAGTTCACTGAAATCCTCTGTAAGATTGGAGTTCTGTTTCTGGATGTATGGAATTAAATCTGTCCTGTAAAAATATAGTAAAAAGTAAAGTATTTTACAAATTTGGGTAATGCGTTAATACTGTACTTGTTGATAGACTTATAGCATTGATTAAACATATAAAGGATCAGCACTTAGTGATGTCATTTTCAATTTGAAGAGCCATACCTCTTTGCTTCCAAAGTATCTAGGAATTCATTCATGGTCATTTCCACCTCCTCCGGCATAACAAAGTACTCTGTTCCAGTCTCATCTGGTGCAATTCCATCAGCCAACCCATTAGGAGTCAATGCCACTGTCACTTTTTTATCGGCAAGAGTTTTCCTGTAATCAAATAAAAGACGTTAGTAACTAAAATCCTTGCCAAATTGCAGAAAAAGAACTAGTACTAAGATTGAATGGAGCAGGTAATTAATAATAATCTTGAGGATAAAAAGATTGTTTATGGTTTTGCTAAAATTATATCATCAAACTTTGGTACTTGGGGTTGCTAACTTTTATTAGAGAAAATAGAGTATATCTGATTTCAAGGGAGGTAAATAAAGAGTTGTCTCATAAAAATTTCTCATAAAAAATTTGATATTAATCTTAATATATATAAATCTCGTGTCACAATGTTTGTCCTCAATGGACTCCTAAACCACTTAACCGATTATAATAAAATTCGCACACCATGTGCAGCTCGATCCAACTTGAGAGATAGGATAGTTTAAATCTCAATTCAACAATTTTTTTAAATCCCCAAGGGCAAAACAACGTTTGCCAGGTCAGCTAGTAATCTCATAAAAATGAGATTATTAATATCAAATTTTTAAAATGAAGGTATTTTTTCTACTTTTTGTAGTACAACAATTTTTCAGGTTTTACAGATTGATATGTGGCTTTTTTCAGAAATGTGGCTTCAGGAGTACAGAGTACAAATTTCCAACTTGGGTATACATATAAGAAATGTTGTGTAAAAAAGAATTTTAGCATCCTCTATGAATGTTATAGAGTTTATTATAGAGTATGCCTACATAATATATGTATAGTACAATACTCTTATTAATAGCTAGTGTTGGGTAGGACATGACTTAAAAAAGAGTTTGTAAGAGTAGCCTCTTTTTTGTACTGAGCCAGTACAATGTCCTGGCTCAGTACAAAAAAAGTCCTACTGGTACTGACGTTAAGCGATAAGTTTGCCATGTTTGAAGTAAAGAGTAGAATAGAAACATGACATTTGACGTATGTATTGAAGTCTTGACGAGGTGTACGAGGCGTACTGAACCTCGTCGTCTCTACGATGTCGCGGTCGATACGTTTGAAGTAACAAGAAAATATATCACGTTTGATTTTATCGAGTGACAAAACTTTATTTAGGGCTGAAGTTTCAATCCTCAGTGCAATTTAGATAGGATAGTCAGTAAAATTCGCTTCTCAATCTCATGTCGTCACCTCAGAATAATGAATACCTAGTAGATACTCTTCACACTCGTCAAGTCGTCACAGCAACTCATTGACCTCAGACTCACAATATTATAGCATAACATGGACATTTTCTCTCTCAAGTCTCACTCGCGACGCGGTCACGACTGACGACTCGCATAACATGTGGATGGAATGACGTATTACTCTACTATTGTAATTTGTAGCGTGTACCTCACTCTCCTCTCTGTCACCTCAAAGTCGAATTACGGAGAGTGAGCGAGAACGCGATAGCCGCGACACAAAATTTGAAGCAGTACACTTTTTAATGTTGAGCCGCTCTTACATTTTGATGGCATGTACGGGACAAATGTACTACCTCTTGTATGTCCTACTCAACACTATTAATAGCATGGTTGGCAACATCACACTACTAGGTACTGGCTTCCTTTCTCATTGCTGATTGCAGAGGGATTAGAGCACGAACCTACCACACTGCTTCACTGGAGGTTGGCAGGCATCACACACCTTCCATTATTATATATAACTCTCCTCCACCAGAAGGTTCGTGCAATACGAACGTACTAATGTACTAAGTAACGATTCAATCGTTTTTACCTAAAATATTGAGCATTCCACTTGCGCGTTGCCGGCCACTCGGCACACCCACCTCTGATAATAATTGGGATATTTTTCGACACATAGTCTCTATAAAATTGCAACGGTTCAATTAAATTCGTCTCTGCTACATCACTTCCGAGGTATAAATCTGGTTATCCCTAAAAATATTTTCAATTTTCAAGATTAAAATTTTCCTCGCAGTCAAGACGAAACGGAAATCGATACGTACCTGAAGATTCTTCATTGAGAACTCTACATGCATCCAGAATTTTTTCGGACATATCAACGCAGAAAAATAAAATTTAATTTAAATTATTTAGCTATAGATAATTTGAGTTAAGTTGAGTTGAAAGAGTTGAGAATAATAATTATGATAAAAATTTAGCTAACCTCACTTTTATCATTTTATCATATGACAAATGACAATTGACATTTCCATTTTTTTTAAATTTTTCACATTCCACAGATAATATTATATTTTACAAGCTTTCACAGATAATAATACAGTGCGACAAGGCTATCTTGGCGCGTGGCCAAAATCGGTACTAACACCGCTATCTTGTGATACTGTTTGATAGTCCGCTCTGTCAGTATATCGCTATTGTATATTGTTTTTGCTTACTGTCAACTATTTTAAACTAAAATTGAAGTAAAATAATGAGATTTTATTTTCTGGATGCCTTTGTTCTATAACAGCGCCCTCATTCAAGTGCCAAGAGAGCCTTGTCGGACTGTTACTGACAAGCTTTATGACTCTGGAATTCTAGCTTTTGTGAGCTTGTAGTTTCTACCATAGACATAAAAAAAAACCAAAACCTACAACCAACTATTCAGTGTTACCATTTTAATTTTAAAATAAATGCAATTTACAAAATTGATAAAGGTATTAATATAGTTATATATAAGTATATATATTGATATATACATATAATATATATTGTAGGTATTACTTCCATGATATCTTCCAAATAATCTGGATACTTCAATAAATTATTATTGAGACGCGATTTAATACTGTAAAAATGTCTCAAACATTTTAAATGACGACTTCAAATGTACTTAATGGGCATTGGTTTCTTGAGTATTCCTTTTACAGGTTGACCAGGATTTATAAACGGTTGTTTAGGTAATGGTGGCGGCTCCATTGGAGGTGTTTCGTGCTCGCGAGAAGAAGTCAAACTTTTATTGAACCAGAAGTTTTGAGGCATGAATGTGTAGGTTGAATCTATCGCTGAAACTATAAAAATATATCATACAACAACAGTATACCGTTATTACAAACGTATAGGTATAATATATTTTAATTTTGCTTACTTTTTGGTTTTTGATTGGAAATTTCCGAGATAGACATAGCGCTAAAAGCCCGCGGATAAGGCAACATATTCAAATCGAAAAAATCTTCTAAACCCTCACGATTCATACTGATTTTGTTTCTCTTATGCAGTTGCCTTAATCTTACAACTTTATCGAAATTTTGTAAGAAATTTCTAGACGTGTTATGAATTTGTATAGTATCCAATACTCCTACGAGAAAATAAAGTTAGTATTCCAGCTCTCGCCGATCGGTGCGGTGAAATAAAATCTGTGCTCAGAATATTCATCATAATTATTATCGCCAGCTTTTTACTATTACTGATCACAAGATTCTTCTCAAAATGAAAAGATCTTAGGCCATAAAACTCCCTGGCAAACGGGTTCACCGCACGATGTGCTCATTCACCGTAATACCTAGTGATTCAAATTTTTTGCCTCAAACGCGTATAACTCTGGCAAGTCGACGCGCGTTCCTGAATTCTGTTTTGAACAGAAGTTCCCTTTTTAGCGCACAATATTTCTGTTTATTTTTAATAGTTACTGAAATAAAGGGTCGTGACAGACAGACAGCCAGACAGATGGACAACAAAGTGATCTTACAAGGGTTCCAT
Source organism: Coenonympha glycerion (assembly GCA_963855885.1). Lineage (NCBI taxonomy): Eukaryota > Metazoa > Arthropoda > Insecta > Lepidoptera > Nymphalidae > Coenonympha > Coenonympha glycerion. Next base: position 5,246,239 of record OY979631.1, read on the forward strand.
TTTTTTTTCTTTTGAGGTTCGGAACCCTAAAAATGGACTGTAGTCCATGTTAGTTTTGAATGAGTCATACCTACCATAAGCATGTTACAAAGTTTAAAACCAAACTTGCATCAAGGCACGACACTATAATTGACCAATGCATTGTGTTGTTTTGACACTAAAGGAAACCATAGCAAGAACACTGAGTTATCCCAAAATAATACTTACGTAATTGCGCACATCTGGCTATAATAGTTTCCTTGTATCTATGTTTTTTAGTCATTGGATTCTCCATAAAGTTGACGTCCACCAAACTAATCAATGTACATAATTCATCAGCTATAGCCTAAAAGTAATGTTTTAAAATTTTTTATTTACCACCTACCTCAACTATTACTTTATCAATTCCTTTACTTTTTTAATGGGTAGGTACCTATTTATTAAAAAAATAATCGTAAAAATACATATTCATTTAAAAAAAATACTTATTACTCCATCATCTTCAAATATTATTACCTCAACGTTTTCCATATTATTCTTTTTTGCAATTAATACCTCCAACCGACGAAGAGGCTTAGCCCAGCTCATATCTGTTATTCTATTTTGAGATACATTTAAAATTCTTAGTGAAGCCTGCAAATAAGTCAGCAAATTATTGCTATCAGCTAGCAAGTACTTATTTAAATACCTGAAATACTAGCTTACCCCAACAGCAATCATCGTTCGTGGATCAAAACATAATGGATCTGAACCATGGATGTTTTGTTTTTCAATATGTAATTCTTCTAAATATTTTAGACCTTCCAAGTTTTCAACAACGCTTATTTTATTACATGACAGATACAATTTTTTCAATTTTACTAAATTTTCTAAGCCTTCAATTTTAGTTATATTGTTCCATTGAAGATGCAAGTGTGTTAAATTGTATAACATATTCAAATTCTCAATTTTGCTTATTCGATTGTTGTGATAATAAGCATAAATTATGTGAGTTGGGTTTTTAGGTTTTGGCTGAAAGAATATATAGGTGAATTATCTTAATATTGTTTTAATAGAAGAGAAATTAAAAAGCGTTGCTTACAATTTCAGTGAGACATTTTTCGTGCATAAACAAATGCGTGGGCCTTTTGTTGAATAAATATTTATGTTTGACCATTTTTCTTGCTTCATTTCTTAAACTCTTTTCGTTTGTATTTATAATATTTGGAGCCAATTTTCCTTTCTTTTCCATTATTTGTATAATTAAAATTATTATTGTTGTGTATAAATCAATTTTTTCGAGAACCGTTGCTATGGCAACCCAAAACTATTGTAAAATGAGAGAATGATTCGGTATCTTTAATCTGTGGGAACAACCTAAAGTCGCAGACTATAATACAGTGCGACAAGGCTATTTTGGCGCGTGGCCAAAGTCTGAACTAACGCCGCTATCTTGTGCTACAGTTTGATAGTTCGCTCTGTCAGTATACCACTATTATATGGTATGGTGTTTTTGCTTACTATTAACTATTTTAAACTAAAATTGAGGATATCTTATTTAATGGCTGCCTTTGTTTTGCAACTGCGCCCTCCTTCAAGTGCCAAGAGAGCCTTGTCGGACTGTAGGTATCCTTTCCACATCTATGGTACCTACCTACCCTTCGTCATTGAATCTAGTCACTGTCAAAAGCAAAACTCAAATGTCATTGTCAAAACAAAACAAGCCGATCGCGCCATTGCCGAAATAAATAATTATCACAAAACTAAAAAATTGCATCGACTATTGTACTGAAAATCAATTTACGCAAACAAGAATTGTAATAGTAAGTAATTTGAAATATTCCATTCCGAATTACTTACTCTATCGACACTAAGAGATATTACAGTTACTTAACGATTCTTATCTTTTTTTCAGAAAAATGGGTGAGCGTTACAACATACACAGTCAATTGGAGCATTTACAAAGTAAATATATCGGTACAGGCCACGCCGACACTACGAAGTACGAATGGCTGACTAACCAACACAGAGATTCCTGCTGTAGTTACATGGGCCATCCAGACCTCTTGAGCTATTTCGCCATCGTGGAAAATGAATCCAAGGCTAGAGTCAAGTTTAATTTAATGGAGAGGATGTTACAACCCTGCGGACCACCACCAGAAAAACCAGAAGATTGATATTAAGTTTTTGTAATTATGTGTTTGAATGATTGTGTTAGTAAATTACATTATAATTAAACAATAAACATGCTTAGTTTTATTATGAAATATTTTAATAGCTCTGGCAAATGCTTTCATAAAAGTAAGAAGGTATCAATTATTTATCTTCATTAATCCTTTTAAAACAAGCATTATAATAACAGAGATTGCGATGTACTGAATAGGGAAGAGTTAATTAAAGGTTAAGCTAATTTTCTGCCTTTTGTCAATTATCTGTTAGTTTTAGTGATATCTTCTTCACTAATCTAATTATTTATTGTTCACTCAAAAACTTGCAATTCAATTACATTTTGTTATTTGATTATAATCTATCTGAAGTGTTTGCCAGTGACTGCAAGTCTACATCAGTGAATAGATATTAAGATTTCAGACATCAGCTGTTAATGATAATATAAATGGGTAACTATTTCATCAAAATAATGACATCAATATTTGGATCCAAAATTCAAACAATGTATTATTTCATCCACCATTTAATAAAGACTTCCACTCTTCCATTTTAGCATTCAAAGCAGCCTCCCTTTCTTTTGCTTCTTCGTTCATCTTATTCTGTTCTTCTGCACCTTTGATGACATTCCGCACTAGGATCCTCTGTATCAGTGGAACAATTTTCTTGCATTCTTCTTCTAACAGTTCTGTAATTTTCAAAACGCATTCAACGTCTAGAGCTCCTATTTGATGAAAATCAGCTACTTGCTTTAGCTCGTCCAGCATTGACATAGTTATTAGTCCATGATTGGTTTTGGTCTCTGGGCTTGTTATAGCAAGATGTTCCTCAGCCTCAGTGGGGTCCAGAAAAATCTTATCTCCGATGACAGCAACAGAACATGCAGTGATAATGTCGTACATAGGAACAGCTGCGTTGGCCAGAGCCAGACCAGCTGCATTGATTGCAGCTGCCAAACAAGCTCCATCATTCTCAAGGATATACACAAATATGTCTATCTGAAACAATGACATTATATAATATTAGATATCTAATACCTTTAAGTGAACAATTCTTGATTATATACATATATACTATATACACAAAAACCCTGTGGTTTCTGTGAGCTGCGTTAGTAGAATCAATATTCAAACATAAGAAATCAACTCATTTGGAAAAACTTATAAATCAAAATATTTAAATTAAATATTAAATCATTAGAATTTGTAAAATTAAAATAATTTCTGACCCCTGCAAACTCTTGGGCGATGAGAAATAGAGCGTATAGCTCACCGCCGCCGCGCCGCATCACCCACCTTTGAATTAGGCGTACTATCAGATGTATCAAACATTTTTTTATGTGTCTAATTAATAAGCTATTTTGACTATGAACCCCGTACATTAACCAGTACATGATTTTTTAAAATAAGATGTTCATTTAATGGTACACCAACATGATTATGTATAGGTACCCAAAAGGAACAACAGGGTTTTTTTTACATATTGTATAATGTATATGTATATAATCAAGAATTGCTCATCTCCGAAACGGCTAGAACGATTTTCATGAAATATGTCATGGAGGACATCATATCTGTATTTCAGTGTTCATTAATAGTATTCTTCTAATTCGTCTATCGTGTATATTCCCTGAAACTGTTGAACCGAAATACACTGTACACGTTGTACCTACATACACATAATATTTAACTTTTAATTGATATTTTTGAATATTATTTTACCTTTGTATGGTGGTTGGTTAGTGGTTTTCTACCTATCTATAGAATGTTAAATTCTTGTCATAATCTATAAATAAAACTCACTTGGAAGTTAGGAAATAAATGACGGCACACAGTAGGCTCCAGAGCTTTTCTGAGAGCTACAGACAATGCCTTTTCTTCAGAGTCCGGAACGTGTGGTTGTCTTTGACGCTGGCATGAAAATGGTGCAAACTTCACTTCACAGAATAATTGACCAAGTGTGCTGAAAAATAATAGAAAATCGTTAAAATGGAGGTTTTCAATTTAATATGTCTCTTCCTGCCAATCTTTATAATATTGTTGGAATTTCACTTTAAACATAAATATGTATATATTATGGGTTATTGCTGTTGTGAAATAATGAAATGGGCTCAACTTGGACACTGGACCCGTAACGCATTTTCGGCCACTTAACTTATATTTTCACGAAAGTTTTTTATGTAATACACTTCACAATGTCAGTAGCTTTCGTAAATAACTCAAATTAACAAGAAATAATAAGATTTTTTTTTATTATGAATCACATTTTGTTAGGTTATGTTTACGTATTTTTTGCCAATTTGCTTATATTTTTACGAAATATTAGTATTAATACACTTCACACTGTCACTAACTTTCGTAAATCACTGCACAAACGACTTATGGTCCAGGAGCGAGCGAAGCGAGCTCGGGACTTGAGGGCACCCCGACTCGGTTGGGTTAGGTGACGAAGAGGATGGCGGGGCCTGCAAGGCCCCGCCATCCTTCTGAGTGGTTATTTTCTTTTATGACCACCCAGAAATAGGAGCCCCGCGAAGCGGGGCTCCGTCGACTGGCCTTTAAGGAGATTAAAGACATAAGAAATGAGAAGAGGTGAAGATTTTTTAATTTCAAAAAATTATTTCTCGAAAAGTATTAGGCCTCGTACGATTTGGCTTGGGGGGGTAGACCCCCCTACCCCTCCCCTCCCCCTCACCCCCCTCCCATCCCCCCCCGCAACGGGTCCCGTGTCCTAGACCTACCATGAAATGAATGGGTATGTATGTTTATACCTGAACTCATTTTGGTGCATTATCTCTCTGGGATCAAAAACTGAGCAAACGACTTTGGTTTTCTTCATCTCAACGTATGATGAACCTTTTGCTTGAGACACCATGTTAGTACGCGCATCTATATTAAAAACAGTTACATATTTAGTATTGTTATTTTTTGTTTGAAAACAAACATGTGCTTAGAAAATACATACAAAACATACACATGGTTCGGGCTTGTTCCATTTCGCGCCCATCTTTACGATGCCCATTTTCATCAAATAACTCACTGTATAACTCATCGTAACTTTTTAAATAGTCCCCAGTGAAACGCTTATACGAAACGCTATCATCGGGGCCATTGAATCTTCTATAATCTAAAGGCATTTCAAATAATAAAATAATAAATCCCGTTTTACGGCTTTACCAAGCTTTACCAACAAAAATTGACAAAAATCATAGACAACTAATTATTAATGTTCTGTGCTGTGCAACCTATGACGAAGTAATTATAAGGACAGGAAATTGTCAGTCTTGTTGGGTGGCAATATTCGCCATCTTGTGTCGCATGTAATAGCCAATCACAGCCATCGGCCAATCACAGATGGGCACCAGACAGCTGATCAGAAGGGCTGTTCTATCTATCTATCGACATGGAAATATCGATATAGTTCGTGGTTAGTCATTAAAGATTTGAGAGAGCAAAATTGAATGAACTTACCTACTGATAAAAACTAATGGCTAAAGATTTTGAAATCGGTCGCCTTGTTGCGAAGTAACGATGATCTTATAAACATACCGTATTAAGAATCGATACACCACACGTATACCTACATTTTTCTCCAGAGATGCAAAAATACTTTTTGTGACATAAATAAACATACGCAAAAACTAAAAAATAAAAAATAAAATCTGAAATCGACATCCACACACCAACTACTAACTGACGTTACCATGACAAATCTATCACTATATATATACTGTATCTGACGAATAATTCAAATATCATACAAAAAAATAAATCTAACACCATAGACAATAATAATGTAGTAAAAAACAAATGAGTAACTGACAATAGTGTCAGACAATTTACATGTAATAGAAGAATTATGATTAATACACGACGTGATGTATTAGAGTCTTAGTTAGTTATCGGGAAATATTTAATATCTTGAGGTTACAACTCCTCTTCGTCCTTCAGGTTGCTCACCCTCTTCAAGGCTCGGTCAACGGAGCTTTACGGGGCTCCTATTTCTGGGTGGTCATTAAAGATGATAACTACAAATTAAGATCCTATTCGTAACCTAATTTGTTGGAGTTCTTCAAGGCCAAGCTCACATCGCTATCTGCAAATAGCAGAGACCTATAGTAGCTGAGACTTCAAGTTCAAATGTTCAAAGTGTAATAGGGCGACCGCTTTTTTTTAATTTTGACCACAAATTACATATAATATTATCTTTGCTTGCTGAAATGGTTATTGTAATTTATTTATTTCAAGAGATGCACAATTGTTTTCTTAAATTACAGTCCCGCCAAATTGACTTACAGTTGTTACTTAAGTGTTGTCAGACATCGATTTTAAAGAAATTCATCATTCATCAAAAAAGTTAGAAATTTTCACTCCTTAAACTTTTAATTTCGAAAATTCCTGTCTTTGTAGAGATTACAGATTCATGACCTAATAATATTTTACATCTCCATGACTTTTAGTTTTACTGGAATCCGTGGAACAACGAAAATGCCTTACTCCTTTATTCATGTTATTATATAGATGGTACGGAACCCTTCATGCACGAGTCCAACTCGTACTTGTTTATCTTTGGCCTGCTCTCTGTTCTTTTTATAACTTTAATCTATATTACTGTATATTGCGTGTTAGTATTATCTATGTATTTATGTCAGTGATTAAGTTTTGTGGGTTGTGGACAATAATAATATTATTATTATATTTACGTGATGTGCTGAAAATTTTATTTTATTCATACAAAATAAATTCACATCTCCGGGAAAAAAGAATAAGTATGTGTGGGTTTTCTCGTTCTACTGAATCTCCCTAAAGTCATCGTAACTTCAAAATAAGGCGAACGGATTTAAACCAACAGCCAGTATTTTAACAAATCCCACGAGACCAAACTATATCTATTCAAATTATAATAAACTATTTTATTAAAATTTTTTGCAATAGATAGCTATAGAAAAGCTTTTTGTAGTTTCTAGCTATCACAATTATATTATGAATTTTATCGATAACGGTATAATAGTAGTCACATCATTAGTACTTTGACATATAATCCGTCTGAATAAATGCGCATCACGCATGTGCAAAGTGCGACACACTATGGCGGTTTCTGCCACCCCGACACATATTAGAGTGTTAAGTAAACTATGGCATCTCTATATGTTTAAATTCTCTAAGTGACTAACACCCACCATCACAGATCACCATAGCTGGGCACCGTTAACCAAATAGTTAACTTCGTTAATCGTTAATCCGTTACAAAAAAAGTTAGCTTCGTTAAACGTTAATGCGTTACATTTCGGAAGAATTAACGCAAGTTAACGTTAATCGTTAATCCGTTAATATACCTATGTAAAATTTCATTTTTAAGGATATCGTTGCGTAATGCGTTAGTGAACTAATAAAATCTGTTGGTTTAAGGTCTGGAAGTTAGGTTGGTTAGGAATAAACAAAATACTTACTTGTATAATTCAAATGTGTGATTCGTCGGGCATAGGGTGCATATTCCCCTTCATGAACACTAACATGTTGAAGTTCACAATTCATCGTGAAGATTAAAAATAATAAATAATAATAATAATTAATGTACTTCGCAATAACTTTAAAAATATGTGTACAAAATTTCAGTTTGATCCGCCAAGTAGTTTCTTCGTAAAAGCGTAACAAACTCACATTCACATTTTATAATGCATTGGACTAACGATTAACGGACTTCTGCATACATATTAACGGAAGTTAACGTGTCCGTTAACATTTTTAGAAGTTAACTTAAAAGTTAATCCGTCAATCAAAATGTTAACTTCGTTAATTAACGATTAACGGATTAACGAGTTAATGCCCAGCTATGCAAATCACAATGTCATTCAAGACAATTTCAAGACAGAGAGCCTTGTCGTGACCATGGAGATTAGGTCCATGGTCGTGTGAGTCGTGACCCTTTGTCTTGACCCTTGTCTTGACCACTGTCATTCTCATTGGTCAGACCAGATAGGTAGTATATGTGTTCTGTGGTCAGACCATAATGCACTAGTACACAGACGAGGAACAAAGACTAAGATTTTCAGCAATTTCAGTTTTCACATGGTTTTAACCATAGACCACTAACACTATTAGAACACTAAACAGTCTGACAAGGCTCTCTTGGCAGTGGCACTTGAATGAGGGCGCTGTTATGGAACAAAGGCATCCAGATAATAAAATCTCCTCAATTTTACTTCAATTTTAGGTGATAGTAAGCAAAAACAACACAACATATACAATAGCGATATACTGACGGAGCGGACTATCAAAGAAACAGTATCACAAGATAGTCGTGCTAGTACCGATTTTGGCCACGCGCCAAGATAGCCGTGTCGAACTGTATATGGTTTTCACAATATACTCCTAGTTTTCACCATGGGTTTTCATGAGGTTTTCACCATAGGTTTTAATCTATGGTTTTCACTGTCTAGGAAACAGTCTTTTTGATGTCAAAATCTGACATTTACACATGACGATTGTAGAATGTCGATGTTCAAACTTCAAACTTCAATCAAACGCAAATGTCAACAATTCAACATAAAATTTTTTGAAAATTCATGAAAAGAATAAATATGTGAAATAAGTTAAATAAAACAAACAATAGGTTGTCCTTTTTATATTTTAACGAGATGTTTATAAGTTAATTCAATAGTAGCAGGAATATTCCGCAGCAGCTTTGTTATATCGTAAGTTATGGTTACCTTGATGACTGACTTGGTGTGATCATTCACTTTCAGATTTACCGGTGGCGTCTCAAAGCCATTGTTTTAAATTTTAATTAACACTATCATATACTTATTGGCAATACAGCGTTAGCGTAAAATTATACCATAATTTCATTCTAAAGCAGGTTACAATTATATACCTTGATATATATAAGTATGTATACTACGTGGTTCTCTGCTTGTCATCTGTTCTCCATTACTGACTGCTGTACACCTATGATATCCACTGAACCACAGATCACTGCACTAAAGAAATATTTTATAAAATTCTGAGTAGGAGCCAAACTATTCGTGCAGCTGCATTAAAAAACGGTTTTAAATCGGTCGCCTTGAATATTTCTTAAAACATGATATAAGTTAAACCTTCTCTAAAGCTTGGTCGACGGAGCCCTCTATTTCTAGGTGGTCATAAAAGAAAATAACCGTCCATCCTCTTCGTCACCTATCCATTATTTGAGTAGGGGTGCCCTCAAGTCCCGAACTCACTGTCACCTATCCATTATTTGAGTTAGGGTGCCCTCAAGTCCCAAACTCACTTCACTCGCTCTTGTATTCTAAGTTATTTGTGACAATAAACTTCTGTGAATGGGTATAAGGCACTCAGCCTTGAGATAACTGGAGGTTAAGACTCTTTAGTGTTCACTCTTTCTCTTTATCCCTCTTAAAAGCTCAGCTTCAAATGATGGAGATTTGATTAAAATTTTCACCCAAAAAATGTATTTTTTTAACTCTTGAAAACATGTTTCAGTAATAATATATAAGTATGTTTTAGTTATTACAGTAGTTAAGTATTTAACGTCAAAATTGCTGAATAAGTACTTGAAACTGTCATATTTTGATCATGTCTTAACTTCTGTACTGTTATCAATTCATATCTTATTAGAGCTGGCACAGGAAAGTTGTTCTGTATGGTTTTAGATATTAATTTCTATGAAAAAGTCTTCTTATGTTTTAAATAACTAACAAAGGTCACTGTGTAGGGTATTTATTTGACCTAATGATGTCTCAGGTTGATGAATGTAGTGCAGTGTGTATGTATGACACTGCAGTGCAAAATTATGGGACATAGGCATGCATATCACTTAACATCAGGTGAACGTCTGTTTTGTATTTATTGTAATATTCATTGTTAAAAAAAAACTAAAACAACCATACTTGGAAGGATTTCTACTCTCATCTTTCCTTGGCTGTCTTGGCTAGCGAATGGACTAGTGTTGTTTTTTTTATCTTCTAATAAGTATTATAAAACAATGTTTATGGCTTGAATAATAATATTAACTTAAAAATAATGTCTTATGATTTAATTATAGCATTGTATTACAACAGCATTTATTTCAACTAGTCTTAATGATTCAAGCCAAGTCTCAAGGGAACATCGTAACACTGAATAAAATTTAGAGGTCAAGCAAAAAACTGTGAATAATTGAATAAACTTCTGCTTGAAGTTGTACCTTTTGTGTAACTAAAAAAAGTGTTACTGAAGAGATGATCTTGAATTCTAATTCTGAATGACAATACTTCAGTAATATTCTGTAACAATTGTGTAGTGGTCAGTGAATGAGTGTTTGATTTTAGGCAAATAAGACATCACAGGTGATGATTTCTCTTTGCATTATGTAATCAGACAACTCTGAGATAAGTTTAATTGAATAAAAAAAATTTAAGGTTTTTTATCTGTGCTGAAATGTGTGTTTTTGCGTAGCTTTTCTCTTTAAATTTTACTGGAGAGGTTACATGTATGGGTAGGCTTGGGGAGTGTAATGGAATAAGAGTAGGTTTGTGATGTTTTTTTAACCTGCCTACCTAATTGTATAAGTAGACTGTAGTATATATATATATTGTACCTATATGGATTTGCTTCTGTCCACTCATGGTATAAATCATGTATTTTACTTTCATACTATGTAAAAAATTTATATACAATGCACTTAACGTGAAATCAACGGGTCTGCCAGCAAATTCAAAATTTTCGTGGTTTTTTTGCAATTTGTACGCTAATTAGACATGATAGGCTTATGGCAATCAATTTGCGAGAATGGCAGTATCATCTTTACATGATTATATCAAAATCTTTGCATAAAAATGTGTAGGAAATTAATCCGAGTATCGAGTTTTATGTGAGTCACTCTCAAATCTTGGACTAATTTCTTTAACTCGACACTTTCGAGCAGAGATTTTTATATGTGAAGAAGATATTGGGATTATCGCAATTTGACGGCCATAAGCCTATTAAGTCTTATTAGCTTAAAAATCGCGAAAAACCACGAAAAATTTGAATTTCGCGGGCACACCCGTGGTGTGCTCCTTAAGGGACATTTTGGAAAGAGTAGGTGCCAAGGTTCATGCTAGGTGTTCTCAGTTCAAACCTGCTTTCCAAAATTGGCATTGAAGTTTTGACTTTTCTTATCGAAGCCCATATTTAACCCTACTTGATTTAAGATTATTTACTTTATGGGCTCCAGTCCAGTACTTAAAGACTAGAAGAGTCAAGAGACACAGTATTTGCCAATGTTTTATTGAATATGTTCTGAGTAATTGAATAAACTGTTTCGTTTGCAGCATAAGAATGCTGCGTCGGAGATCATTCTTCTTGGCTGTGGTGGCGTTTGTGGCGACATGGGTGATGACCAGTGCAGATGACGTCCCGCCCACCCTGCCTCCATCTCCATCCCCTACTACTGAGGTAAGTGGTTTAAATACTGTGCAGATGACGTCCCGCCCACCCTGCCTCCATCTCCATCCCCTACTACTGAGGTAAGTGGTTTAAATACTGTGCAGATGACGTCCCGCCCACCCTGCCTCCATCTCCATCCCCTACTACTGAGGTAAGTGGTTTAAATACTGTGCAGATGACGTCCCGCCCACCCTGCCTCCATCTCCATCCCCTACTACTGAGGTAAGTGGTTTAAATACTGTGCAGATGACGTCCCGCCCACCCTGCCTCCATCTCCATCCCCTACTACTGAGGTAAGTGGTTTAAATACTGTGCAGATGACGTCCCGCCCACTCTGCCTCCATCTCCATCCCCTACTACTGAGGTAAGTGGTTTAAATACTGTGCAGATGACGTCCCGCCCACCCTGCCTCCATCTCCATCCCCTACTACTGAGGTAAGTGGTTTAAATACTGTGCAGATGACGTCCCGCCCACCCTGCCTCCATCTCCATCCCCTACTACTGAGGTAAGTGGTTTAAATACTGTGCAGATGACGTCCCGCCCACTCTGCCTCCATCTCCATCCCCTACTACTGAGGTAAGTGGTTTAAATACTGTGCAGATGACGTCCCGCCCACCCTGCCTCCATCTCCATCCCCTACTACTGAGGTAAGTGGTTTAAATACTGTGCAGATGACGTCCCGCCCACCCTGCCTCCATCTCCATCCCCTACTACTGAGGTAAGTGGTTTAAATACTGTGCAGATGACGTCCCGCCCACTCTGCCTCCATCTCCATCCCCTACTACTGAGGTAAGTGGTTTAAATACTGTGCAGATGACGTCCCGCCCACCCTGCCTCCATCTCCATCCCCTACTACTGAGGTAAGTGGTTTAAATACTGTGCAGATGACGTCCCGCCCACCCTGCCTCCATCTCCATCCCCTACTACTGAGGTAAGTGGTTTAAATACTGTGCAGATGACGTCCCGCCCACTCTGCCTCCATCTCCATCCCCTACTACTGAGGTAAGTGGTTTAAATACTGTGCAGATGACGTCCCGCCCACCCTGCCTCCATCTCCATCCCCTACTACTGAGGTAAGTGGTTTAAATACTGTGCAGATGACGTCCCGCCCACTCTGCCTCCATCTCCATCCCCTACTACTGAGGTAAGTGGTTTAAATACTGTGCAGATGACGTCCCGCCCACCCTGCCTCCATCTCCATCCCCTACTACTGAGGTAAGTGGTTTAAATACTGTGCAGATGACGTCCCGCCCACCCTGCCTCCATCTCCATCCCCTACTACTGAGGTAAGTGGTTTAAATACTGTGCAGATGACGTCCCGCCCACTCTGCCTCCATCTCCATCCCCTACTACTGAGGTAAGTGGTTTAAATACTGTGCAGATGACGTCCCGCCCACTCTGCCTCCATCTCCATCCCCTACTACTGAGGTAAGTGGTTTAAATACTGTGCAGATGACGTCCCGCCCACTCTGCCTCCATCTCCATCCCCTACTACTGAGGTAAGTGGTTTAAATACTGATTGCCTAGTAATTTCATTTTTCTCTTCACCTTACTCACACTTAGGGTAGCTGGAAGAAATCTCTTTATAGAGCTATCCTATGCATTAATTTTTCTTTAAGTCTGTTTTCTTATGTATGTTGGTGCATAAATAATAAATATAAATAAAATAATTAAACAATCAATCTACTTACAATTAAACACTTTCGTCTTTTCTTTTGATCGATTGTTCGAGCGACAGCGACGAATTTCGATTGTAAAGCCACAACACACAATGCTTGGCAGAAGAACACTCACACTCAAACTGTATTTTTCACTGGTATTATGGCCACAATATTCTTTTCTATAATATATGTAATAAATAATATCTGGATGACCTAGACCGATTTATCGGCCGGCGGCCCCGAAACCACAATTTCATGAAAATCATTTCGGAGATCAGATAGTATATTATATACAAGAATTGCTCTTTCCCCCCTCCTCTCACTTTAGAAGATCGCGTCCACCGCTCGTTTTGTTCGTCATACTGATCGGACCGTGGGACGCGTTCGTCTGAAGTGTGAGGGGAAACTTCTGCGGTTAAGCTTTTAAGTTAAGCAAACAAATGAATTTACGTTGTTTAGAAAACAACTGAATTTATTTTGATATATTTTTTTAAAAGGTGATAGCCTGTTTCCTGTAACAGGGCAGGACCACATCTGCCATCTACACAATATAAAGAAAACAGACTATAAACTACATCTTAACTACTTGCTTAATTATGCATATTATTTTACATTCGGTTGGTTTTAGTTAAGTCACCACCTCTAAAAAGGAAACAGTTCTATGTACTTGTGCTAGATGGCGCTAACCGGAGGTGTCGTGTTTTTAAAAATCAAATCCAAACTTTATTTTTTATAGACTACGCTCTCCACAAAAAGCACTCTGTGCTCTCCACATAACTCCTACAATTATTCATTTATTAAATAAAAATTCGGATTCCAAAGTAATGGACAAATAAAAAACTTGTACGCATTGTAAAAAAAAAAGGAATTAAATCCCGGATTGGAAGAACAAATTTCTAATGGCAATTGTTCTCAAAAAATACAGTTTTTGCGTCAAGATTTCCCTCACGATTCAAAACCATACCAAGAAATCTTGATGCCACATTTGATCATTGTTTAATTTACGTAAGAAAAGCTAATATTGGTATAGCAAAGATATATTATATAGATATTCGAGAAAACCGCAAAATGACATCACTTAGGTATCTTTATTTAATCAAGTAGGCCACAGGGATTGTACCTGTATTTTTAGACGCCTTACAAGAATTTAAATGCACTAAGACCATTGTTCGTCGCAAACGGCCAGGACATAAAAAAAATACTCATTACTTACAGTGTTGAGTCAATATTATTAATCCGGTTAAATGTTTTGTTTATAACGTAAAATATCTAAACAAGTTAATCCATGTAGCATTTTTCTATCTATCTCTTTCGTTCTTTTCTCTGTTGATGTTCTATAGAATATATTTCGGAGAGTGTGCATAGGAATTATTTAATTTGGTTCCCCCGTCACCTTTTTACCATAGAACGGCAAGGAACAAGGCATCGAAAAGGGTTCCCTCCATACATAGTCTACGTACCAAAGACGCGTACAAATCGGTTTGATTCCTTGTTCCTGGTACGTACTGCAAAGTCCTGGAATGTCCTCCCAGGCACTGTCTTTCCCACCACTTATAACTTGGGTGTCTTTAAATCAAGAGTGAAAAGGCATCTCCTAGATAAACGCGTTCCACCTTAGACTGTATCATCACTTTCCATGAGGTGTGACCACAATCAAGCCTATATAAAGTTAAAAAAAAATAGGTTTTACTTTGGTTTGGTTGACAGGCCTGAAACCATCAGACTCCTATTTTCTCCCAACTTATGAAACTCTGATAGGTCTTTACAACACTCCATGGCGATTTCAATCTCAGTTTTGTTAACCTTAATATTAAATTAAGGCATAGCAAAAATTACTCAATAAAATTTAGGTTTCATTTACGGCAGTGATGTAAATAGGTTGATTTTATCAATGGTCTTACGATAGCTTTTAATAAAAATTATTGCCGTCGCGCATTTCATGCAAATCGTTGCAAATTATCTACCTAACGAATTCATTTAATTAGTCATTCATGGTATAAGGCAACTAAAGTATCGGCTTATCAAAAGTTGTTTGTCTTTGTTTCAAAGAGTAAGGTACGCGTTATATGAAAGCGGTTTTGTAGTGAACAGCTAGTTTATCTTACGAGCAATATGCATTAAGCTCTTTACAGTTCTGTCACGGACGGACCACAATTTTTACCATCTTTGTATGGAGCCCTAAAAAAATTGGACTAGTACCAGTCGGACTCGCACACGAAGGGTTCCGTACCATTATCTACAAAAACGCAAAAAAAAAACACGTTTGTTGTAGGAGAGTCCCCTTTGAATGTTTAATTTATTTGAATTTTAATACTTATAAGTGAATATATATAACTAAATATTCTGTGGATATTAAAAAACCGATTACCTGTTGACATTATCAATATCGAGCTAGTAAAAAATCACGTTTGTCGTATAGGAGCCCCCTTTAATATTTAATTTATTCAACATTACACCAATAATTTTCTTATACTCGGATTTACGTAAATATTTCGACGAATTGAGACCTCTTTTTTTGAAGTCGGTTAAAAATTGTGGCGTACTGTATCTAACCAAAACTAGAAACACATGACACATAATATTTTGTATTATATTTAAGTATTAGTAGATGTTTAAAGCCGTTAGTTAAATAATGACTAAACTTGTCCTAGTTATGAAGTGCGACCTAGATAAGGCTGATGTTTAAAGAAAATGAGGCATTAAGGACGCGGTTATTATCTCTATGATTCTTTTATTTATGCGGACTGGCTTGCTCGTCACGATAAAACTGAATTTTAAATTATTTATTTGTCACCTTGTTCAGTTTGCAATTGATGATTTTTCTGTTAGTAAACAATAAGGCAATTATTTAAAGCAGTTCTTGACGTTTCGACCCTTCAGCCTTTCGTAAGGGGAGTTTGAATCTTTGGCTTTTGTAATTATGAAATGAATGAATTAATTATGGAAGAAACTAACTACCTATTACATGCTTAACTAGGTATGAAGGAAAACCTTGTGATATTAGTTAGTGTCAATGCTGAACATGTGAAGAGGCTAGGAATATTTGTTTATATAATGGTACATTCTCGAACCAAAGCTGCGGACCATGATGGATCAGCTGCCGGGGGATAACGACTTCATCTTTTGTAGAATTGGAAGATCAAATTTCCGTGCACCTATACATATAAAAGTACTTATAAAGTTAATAAAAGTGAACGACCCATATCAAATCGTACTAGTGCATCAACAGTCAACACATATGCAGTAATAAACACTGAAAAACTGTAGTGCAATTAGTGGAACAAACGTATTTGAAGCATGTTATAGACGGTATCTAAGACCTTACTACTGTTTCTATTTTTGAAGTCCTTACTCGTTTTGTAGTAGTACCATTTCATGCACCCGCAATACTTATAAGTTTATTTCATTCGTGATTTTAACACACAGTGTTTGCGAAATCGCAGAAAGCGAAATGAGTGACTAGACACACCTACGTGACACTAGTGCGCAAAACCCGATACAAGCACATGTATTATTTATGAAGCGCCAACCGGAAAGCTATGCATTTGCTGAATTTAATTGGCCAGATACAAAGATGTTACCCAAATGCATCTAGGTACCTATTTGCTTGGAAGTTCTTCATATTTTACCTAAGATCTGACCAATGATGCCAGTTCAAGTGTTATGAATTTAGAACTCGTCTCCAGCATCGGGATAATCTCCGGTGATATTTAGAGCTTGTAGTATCTATATGCAAATGAAGAAGTTCTGTAAATCGGAGTCATCGACATAGCTTAAGTGGAAACCTGAAGTATCGTAAAAGCTGCAGTGTGTGTCACGAACTGGCATGCTGTAAGTCTCGTAGCTCTAGCCTCTGGATATTGACGATTCTTCACCAAAGCGCAGTATTGGCAGACGCTCTACCAGATGGACTGATGCTATTAAGCCAAGTTCTCGAAACATTTAAGCCGTTAGATATAAACATAGTTTCATTTTCAAAAAAAACAAATGACAAAAAATGTATACCAAAACAGTCATTTGGGGTAGCTTGTTTCAAGGAGTAATGACAGCTATGCGAGTCCGTATGCGTATCCAAGAGTGAAACTTCTGCAAGATGGAGTTTTAACAGGAGACAATGTTCAGCAGCTAAAATAAGCGAACGAATATTCGGATGTGGCCTTAGTCTTTAAATAGCTTCAGACTATCATAAACTTACAATCACACGTCATTACCCATTGTCGCGAGATAAAAGAGTGTGAAACAATGACTGTTCTAAGGTGCATGTTAGTCATATTGTATACGGGGAATAACATATTTTATTTTATCTCAGTGGCTAAAAATCATGCATCGCACAGTAGTTAAAGAAACACAGACTTGCCTTATCTCAAAAGAAACTACCTCTGGATTCTAACCCAATTTAAAGGTTTTGTGAATTATCAGCTGTAATCGTGTTGTGATTTACAATAAAATTCTTATAATGAATATATTTTTCCGTCAGATTTTTTTAACAAATAAGGGTCAATTTACACTGCGGTGGAATATGGAATTGGAATTGAATGGACTTTTTTTACATACCATAATAAACTTTATGTCAATTGTATGTAATGAAATGAGTGACATTTCATTCATTTGAATTTGCCGCGCTTCGCGTATCAGCTGTCTGTCGCTGATGTAGTGGTTGGTGATCTGTGTCGATGATTAAAAATGGCGAATGACGCTGGGATTGTTTTGTGCAATTTTGTCGTAATAAAAACTCATAGAAAGAATGTGATTGAGGACTCGAGATATAGTGAACTTTAAATGTCGTTTCTTTGTTATTTCAGGTGAGATAGAAGTGTAATTGTCGTAACTTGATAATAACTTGATAATTGTAAAAAAAACTTGTTAAATAAAACAAAACTTTGTTATTTCAGAGAAACAATTTGTGGTTTGCTTTGGAAATCCTCAATGCCCTTATAAAACGACATTTTTGTGAACTAAAAGAAGATGGACCGGCTTCAATTTGAGTTTACAATGATAGCCTCAAATGATGGCAAATCAAATGTATTAGCTATAACCTCAATATCTACTGAAGAAGGAAAATGTTATGTTTTACCCGAGGAACTGAAGCCGGTGAGTCATCATACATATATTGTCAAAACGAACACTTTCACAAAAGTAAAAAATAGCATTAAAAAAAGACACCAGAGTAGAAAAGTATGGATAAAGTTGGATGAAAATCTAAAGAAGACATATGTAGATGAGGAAGGTAATATGCAATTTTTAGATCAATATTTAGATGAAGTGAGCACAACACAAGCAAAGGACAAAAATGACACTTTGCAACAAATCTTGGAACAATTAATAGAAACTTCAACTAAGAAAGAAAGTCAACATAACTTAAAACATATCTCAGAAAAATTTATTATTGAAAAATTCACAAGCAAAAATCCTAATGCGATGCAATGGATAGAAATGTTTGAAAAAGAGTGTGCGCGCTTTAATATAACAAAAGATGAGACAAAAATAGATATTTTGAGGTTATTTTTAGATAAACCTTGTTTGGATTGGTATAGCTCGATGATCATAAAACTAACAATAAATTCTGAATGGAGTGAATGGAAAGACAAGTTTTTAGAAACTTTTAAAAACCAAGGATGGGACATAGTCACATATGCTCTCGCATTTAGGTATAAAGAAGGACAGTTAATTGATTATGCCATAAAAAAAGAACGGCTTTTATTAGATATAAACAAATCTATAGATTCCAAAACAATGATAGATCTTATTGCAACTGGTTTACCTGGATTTATCTTAAATAAGTTAAACAGGGATGAACTCAACGACACTACTGACTTGTTCAACGAGATAAGAAAATATGAAGGCACGATGTATAAGAAAAACTCAACTAACATAAAGAGCAGTACATTTTATAATAAAAATAAAACTTATGAAAAGAAGTCATGTAAGACTTGTGAGTCTTTGGACAAAGGAATTAGATATCATCCGGAGGAGTCATGTTGGTTCAAGAAAAATAAAAATGAACCTGAAAAAGTTCTTAAAACTAAAAATGTAAACAATAACTCCATAATTGAAGTAGACATAAATACTTTGAAAAAAAACTAGTAAGCACACCATTAATCAAAATCAAGCTTTTATTAGAAAATAAACTAGAAGTGAGTGGTATTTATGATTCGGGCTCACAGATTTCTATAATAAATTCAAGATTAATAAAAGTAAAAGAAAAAAAAGATGATGTGAACATAGCATACATGAAAACGGTTAATGGTGTGAAGAAGATGGATGGCTTGATAACAATAAAAATTAAAATATTTGATTTAGAAGAAGAGGTGGATGTATACATAGTAGAAAATGAAGATTTTGATGATTTCATAATCGGATTAGATATGATAAAGAAATTCAGATTAACCCAAAATGAGAACTTGCAGATAGAACAAAAGAAAATAACAAATAAAATAGACAGGATGTCTAAAGATAACAGAAATGAAGATAATAATATAAAAAAATATACAGTAAATTTCAATGAACACATAGAAACAGAGGAATTTATAAGTATGACAGACCATTTAGATAATCAAAAGAAAATTGAGATAGAGAAAATTATAAAGGAATATAAAACAATATTTGCTAAGGACAAGTATGATATAGGTTCAGTTAAAGATTATGAAGCTCGCATAGATTTACAAGTAAATAAATATTGTAGTAAAAGACCATACAGATGTACAATACAAGATAGATTAGAAATTGAAGAGCAAATATCGATGTTACTAAAGAACAATTTAATAGAAGAATCATACAGCCCTTTCGCTGCTCCAGTGACATTGGCGTTTAAAAAAGGTGAAAATAGAAAATCCCGTTTATGTGTAGATTTCAGAGAGTTAAACAAAATAGTTATACCACAAGCTCAACCATTTCCTTTGATAGATGATCTAATTATTAAAACTAGAAATTGCAAGTATTTTACTACACTAGATATAAACTCAGCATTTTGGGCAATACCATTACGGGTGGAAGACAGAAGTAAAACAGGATTTGTCACACAAGATGGCCACTTCCAGTGGACCTGCCTCCCTTTTGGCTTGAAAACATCACCAGCAATTTTCCAGAGAATCTTAAGCAATATTCTAAGAAAACACAATCTCACAGGATACTCTGTTAACTATATTGATGATATTTTGATATACTCGTCTACCTTTGAAGAACATATAAGGCACATTAGAAATGTATTAGAGGCAATAATTAAAGAAGGCTTTAGACTGAAGTTTAAGAAATGTACCTTTGCTTCAGACTCGGTAAAATACCTCGGCCATATAATTCAGAACAATTCAGTAAGACCACTAAAAGACAATTTGATTTCAATAAGGAACTTTCCAACTCCTAAGACGCAAAAGAACATCAGACAATTTTTGGGAAAAATAAACTTCTACCATGACTATATACCAAGAAGTGCAATTATCTTAGATCCATTACACAATTTATTACGAAAAAACGAGAAATTTGTATGGTCAGAGAAATGTGAAGAAGCATTCAATCTGATAAAAAGATATTTATGTTCGCAACCGGTCTTGGAAATATTCGACAAAGACTTACCAATCAAAATCTTTACCGATGCATCTTTGGAGGGCATTGGAGCAATATTAAAACAGACGCAACTAGATGGTAAAGACAAACCGGTGGCATATTTCTCAAAAAAATTGAATGAACATCAAAAACGGAAAAAGGCTATATATTTAGAATGTCTTGCTATGAAAGAAGCTGTTAAATATTGGCAGCACTGGCTTATCGGAAAACAATTCACCATTTACTCAGATCACAAACCTCTAGAGAACATGAACATTAAATGCAGGACAGATGAAGAATTGGGTGATCTCACATACTACCTATCTCAGTATGACTTTACCGTAAAATATATACCTGGTAAAGAAAATGTAGAAGCAGACTGTTTGAGCCGAAACCCTGTATTAGAACCAGAAGATAACAGAGAGGAAACATTGAGAATAGTTAATTTAATACAAATAAAAGATATAGTTGGAGACCAAGAGAAAAATGAAACAATAAGAGAAAAGAAACAAAATTTAATACTAAAAATAATATCTATTATAAAAAAATAAAGAAACAGGAAAAGATTATCCTCTCAGAAGAATTTAGTAAAAAACTTATAAAAAAGGTGCATGAAAATTTATGCCATATTGGGATCAGACAACTGCAGAAAAAAATAAGTTCAATATATACGGCTATAAACCTAACAAAAAATATCATAAATATTTGTAAAACATGTGAAATATGCATAAAAAATAAATCAAGATGTCAAAAAAAAATTGGATTAATGTCACAACTGGGACCAGTTACCAAACCATTTGAAATAATGTCAATGGATACTATTGGTGGATTTGGAGGATCTAGGTCTACAAAGAAATATCTACACCTTTTAGTAGATCACTACACAAGATATGCATTTATTGCGACTTCGAAAACCCAGAATGCATGTGACTTTATAAATTTAACAAAGAAAGTACTAGAGACAGATGAGATTGGAATTATCCTGACAGATCAATATCCGGGCATAAATTCAAGAGAATTTAAACAATTTTTGCAGGAAAATAATATTAAACTAATTTTTACAGCCGTGAATACACCATTCTCGAACGGCTTGAATGAAAGATTAAACCAAACAATAGTAAATAAAATAAGGTGTAAAATGAATGAGAAAAATAATAAGAGAACATGGACAACACTGGCAAGAGAATGTATACAAAAATATAATGAAACAGAACACTCCGTTACAGGTTTTGCACCAAAATATTTACTGGATGGTACAAATGTCAGTATTCTACCAAATGAATTCAAAACGATGGAAAAGGAAGACAAGTGGATTGCTGATAGAAGATTGGCATTAGAGAATACAATAAAATCTCATGAGTATAACAAGAAAATATTTGATAGAAATAGAAAAATGCAAGAATTTAATGTAGGAGACAGTGTATATGTAGAAAATGGAAATAGACTGAATAGAAAGAAATTAGACGAATTAAAAATAGGCCCTTTCAAGATAATAGAGAAAATATCGAATTCCATTTATAGGATTGATACAGGCAACAGAAAAACAGAATCAACATTATTTCATATAACAAAATTGCAACCTGTCATAACAGAGGCTGAAGAAGATGAAAGAGATGATAATGAATATGAAGATGACTTATAAGTACATTTTACAGATATATTGCTTAGAATTTTCGCTCTTAGGGGGGGAGATGTAATGAAATGAGTGACATTTCATTCATTTGAATTTGCCGCGCTTCGCGTATCAGCTGTCTGTCGCTGATGTAGTGGTTGGTGATCTGTGTCGATGATTAAAAATGGCGAATGACGCTGGGATTGTTTTGTGCAATTTTGTCGTAATAAAAACTCATAGAAAGAATGTGATTGAGGACTCGAGATATAGTGAACTTTAAATGTCGTTTCTTTGTTATTTCAGGTGAGATAGAAGTGTAATTGTCGTAACTTGATAATAACTTGATAATTGTAAAAAAAACTTGTTAAATAAAACAAAACTTTGTTATTTCAGAGAAACAATTTGTGGTTTGCTTTGGAAATCCTCAATGCCCTTATATGTATAACATACAAAATAAATAATTCTTGAGAATGCGCGAGGATTCCCCGGAAGACGCACGGCCTTTTTTGGCTTCTATTTATTTTGTGTGTATCGCTCGCAGAAAACAGAAAATCACGCGGCCAAAGTCTGGAGTTGTAGCTAATTTAGTGATATAATTATATTCGCTGCGCATTCTATAACTATTTTTTGCGTTTAATCCAGCTAACATTTTTTGCACCTTTCACCCTTGCCTCTGACTAATAAAAACTCCGGTTTGGATAAAATTCTAAATTTAACTTCAACGATAAAAAAAATGTTACTCAAACAACGTTAATCCTAACAAAGACAATAGGCTCTCCATAGCTTTGGATTCACTACAGCCTTCAATTAACTAACTGACTCTAAAATTATTCAGCAAGTTTTCCTCTAAAACTAAAGTGTTTAGTTTAGTGAGTAGTCAGTTCGCGTATCCTCGAGCGACTGGTCGTACGTAAACGACCGAGCCGGCTGTAGTACGTAAATAATAAAATAACATTATCAGATGTGTTAAGATTACTTTATCAGTTCCCATACAAATATGCGATCGGATTTGGCGCGCCAGTGCTATGTTTGTCGTGAGTGGATGTTACATCTGTAATTCTTTTCGAATGTGAAGTGCGGTTGAAAATACGAGAATGAATTTCACCGAGTTTACATCCACCCCCACCGAGTTTTTCACTCCCACGGAATTGTTCAACCCCACGGAAATTTTCACCCCCACGGAGTTTTTCTCTACGACAATGGCCCCCGAAGCAGCGTCTAGCGATGTTAGGGGGTGGTTAACGGATTTAATTATGAAGGTCAGTTTTGACTAAACTCTTGCAAACTTTGATATATGATGTTGTTTTATTATTGTTTATTTTGAATACGAGTAAGTATGACTGAATCGTTGTTGTTGGATTGCCATTTTCCAAGTTCCACCCTAATCGTAGTTTGTTTACCTACTTTACAGGTATATTTAGTTAAGTGAAAACAAGTTCTGTTTTTATTGATAAACATCAGCTTATATGCGTTATTTTCCATATAAACTAAAGCCTGTATCGATCCAGATTATTTTGTTTTTAATATCGTTACTTTAATTTATGTTTTAAATTTTAATAGGTACTTATATCGAACTAAAATTTTAGATTCTATTCTATCATTTTATTGAATACAACTAGCAATCGAAGCAATAGTCGAAGTGGTTGCAAAAAGGGAAATAGAGGCTGGAGATACCAGTAAGTAGCTTATCAGTGTAATTTTTTTCTAAAAAAAAATAATTTAAAATAAACCATTTTACGGAAGTATTTTCGATATTTTTTTTTACTTAATGATTATTCTCAATGTTATTTAATAACATTATAATACTCTACCAGTTTTTGCAGCAACGTCGACTTCTGCAAAACGAATTTTTACTTTAACGACTTCGTATCATATTTTCACTTTTAGAGAAAAAATATTTCTGCATTCGATAAAATTAATAAGAATGAGTATTCAGTACAGTATCTTACCCAGCTTTTGTCTAGGTCATATAGAGTACTTTTATGACCTAGACATCCTAAAATGTAAACAAACACTTATTTCTGCAGGATTAAAGTTCCGTGGGCAATTCAGTCCAAAACATACAAATGTATTATCCCCTATTAAGTTTATGTATAAGTGTAGTTTTCGTTGGACTTATATTTCATTGACAAGTCTTACCATTGTTTCTTCATATAATAAACCTTTATTTGATAATATTCCTTTGGCTTAACCTGCCATTGTCTGCACTCATAATATACTCGTGCATTACATTAGTTAACCGTTTTCGAGACATTTATTTCATTAAAAACCTTGTATTCTTTAAATAATATTTAAAATTTTTTGGTACCTAATCTTCCCTAAAATTTTTTTGCTTAGTGGACTCATTCAAACTTGTAAAAATTTAATTTATTTATTTCCTTTGCATAACATGAGCACATATTATAATTACAGTCAGAATGCCCTGTCAGGGCGTAGCAAATTATCCTTATTCTAAACAATTTTTTATCCCCATATACAGTGTAAAACGTGCATAATATTATAAATTCTTATAAGCTAAGATATAAAAACATTGCCTCAAATATTTTTTATGCAGCGGATTCGCGTGTGCTGTTTAAAATCATATAATTTATCTATTTGTATAGTCACCGTCAAGGTAATAAAGCGAACAAACAGACGCATTTATTGTATTATTAAGGTTAATAAATATGTAATTGTAAATTCGAAGGTAGTGTTAACCTTCCAAACTTAAATATATCATAATAAAAACTCATACTATAATAAAAACTTACTATAACTCATATTATAATACAAACTTTATTTGATACAATATACATAAATACAACTTACTGAACAGATTTTAAACCAAGATAAAATACGACGAAGAAGGACTAGTTTGTATAGTATTTGTGTTTTTGTAGTACCTACTTTAGTTTTAAAAGTTGTATACTTTACGATAGTACAGACGACTGTCGATTGCAGATTGCTGCTGATTTTCAGCACTGAAAATAACGATGCACATCTTCTACGCGTCCAATGCGGTCAACTCAAGTGCCACTGAAGTCAATCCATAATGATCCAAAAATACGTCGCCTACGCCTTTAATCATTTATACACCCTTAAGTATACTTTCTTAGCATTTAGAAGTGGAAAATTGCAACTGCCACAAAAAAGAAAATGGTTTCCTCGAGATATGAATGATTTTTCTGGGAAGTATCAATTGATTAAGAATATATATCAGGACATTGTACGCATCGTAATCTGGCCCCAGGCCCAAAGTAAGCGATGGCTTGTGCTACTTAGATATAGGATGTACTTGTGGATTTGTCCATATATATCTTTTTTCACTAATATAAGTACCTATATAAAATTTTCGTGCCAATTTTTTTAACCAACTTCTCCAAAACGGCTTGACCGATTGTTATGAAATTCTGTATAATATGTTCCGTAGGTCTGAGAGTAGGTCGTCAGCTACTTTTTATATTCATAATGTTAGTCAGCTAGTTTTATTATACACTAGCAAACCCGGCGAACTCCGTTTCGCCACCAGATGCCTTTCCCGCTAAAAAGATTTTCCCGCTTTTCTGTTGAAATTTTTCCTGAATTTTCTTTGCTATAAACCTCACGGAGTCCGAGACCTTTCCAACGAATGCAAAACCGTGAAAATCGGTTTGTGCGTTCTGGAGTTATAGCGTCAGGAAGGAAAACCCGACTTATTTTTATATAGTAATTATATTCATAATGTTAGTCAGCTAGTTTTATTATACACTAGCAAACCCGGCGAACTCCGTTTCGCCACCAGATGCCTTTCCCGCTAAAAAGATTTTCCCGCTTTTCTGTTGAAATTTTTCCTGAATTTTCTTTGCTATAAACCTCACGGAGTCCGAGACCTTTCCAACGAATGCAAAACCGTGAAAATCGGTTTGTGCGTTCTGGAGTTATAGCGTCAGGAAGGAAAACCCGACTTATTTTTATATAGTAAAGAACGCATTCTCAACACAATATTTTGTATTCATTTCTTATTAGGCATAGGTAGTTTTAAAGAAACGTAGGTAAACCTATCCTGAATGTATTATACTGATAAGCACCTACTTAATGTACATACAGTAAGTACATACGTAAAGTTAAGGCAATAAAGCGAAGTAGTGCTATATATAGTCTTTGTAAAAACGAGTTCGACCTCCAAAGCTTATATGTAGACTTCAGTTGCCGGAGCAACAAATTAATTTTTAGTTTCAGCGACCTTCAAATTTCGTCGCTATAGGCATATTTCATGCCTTAATCCAAAAGTAGCTTCTTCATAAAGGTTTCGCCCACGGTTTGACCGGTTCTGTTTTAGTATTTCACAAATCCCGTGGCAAATTTCATGTCGATAGTACTTAACTGAAATAATCGAATGTGACAGACAGACAGACCACGTAGAAGTCGCACCCATACGGATCCATTTTGGGACGGAACCGTTATAATTTTAAACATATATGTTGTTATGTCACTTAACCCTTCAAATTTAGCCACCTTAACCCCAAAACAAATTCTTCAAAGTTTTCTAAACAAGTATTTATTGTTTCTGAATTGATTAGCTTGACCCGAAGTTTCAAGTATAAAAATCTAAAGTATGCGATTTACTGCGCTAATTGCTAAACTATACTCCGACTTTTAATTCGATTCGTAAAATGATGTTTTTTTAAATGTCATTTAGTTACTTAAGACAACGAATATATAATACCTATTACTTAAGAGTCCACTAACCCACGATGTCACCCATACAAACGTAATACCAAAATCATTTGTAATTCGTGCAAATTTCGATCATTTTGTGGTGTTATTCGGGTTCATATACCTAGTAATAATCTATGCTCCTGGCCATATTTGGTTCGGAAATACTTCTTTAAAACGAAATAATAATCAATTTTGATCGAAATTTTTATAACTTTGGTCGAGTTCCGTAATACCAAAAATTATGAATGTAAACTTGTAACTTTCTTTATTAACTGGTGTTTTTCTTTATTTGGACACTAAAAAAGTCGGAGTATAGGGCATCCTCCTTGACGCTACGAAATATCTACGAATCCTACGATAGGTACATGCGTGCCCAGTGAAATTAATGTTGATTCAAGACTATAATATAATAGATTGATTTTTATGATTGGCAGGGTCATGGGTGGCTCAAATTACAGTGGAAATAAATTAAGCTGCTATTCAAGTAATAGTGCCATTCTCTATATTACCCCACGTTTTGCGACAAGCAGCTAGTCATTTTGTTTACTCTTCCTTTAGTTTAGTCCCATGAAAATTAATTTAATTATCGTTTACTACCTACCTAAGTAGAAACAAGTTTCATACTATGTAAACACAGTGAATACATGATCGTACAATGTAAAGTCTATAATTAATGAATATTTATAATATCTTACAGAATTCCAAAACTACGAAAATGCTGTAAAGTAGCCTATCAAAGACCCATACAAATTATTACTTACATAGTGGTATGAAAAATGGTTTAGTTGCTTCTTAATCTAGGTACCTACCGAATATACCCAAAAAACTATAAAAATCGGTCAAGCCTAATTGGTTCAAAATATTTGTGGCAATAAAAAAGTAAGAAGGAACAAACATCAACACAGACATTATGATTTTGATAATCAGGGGGCACGGCAGTGCCCCCGCCAAAGTCAAAGCGCGAAGCAAAACTGCCGTACCATCTTTACAGGAACCATTTCGCCGCATTTTCGGGCTCCTATTTGAGAACCTCTGGATAAGACCAGAACGCTGAAATTTTCGCTATCCAGTAAGCTATAATCACATACTTAAAACCCAAAATTTCAAGTCTGTAGGTCATATAGTTCCGAAGTTATGCGAAAGCAAAGTTTCGCATTTTCGACACTGACTGACTGACTCACTCATAATCATCAAAATAGAACTAGTACTTCCCATAAACTCAGAGAGCTGAAATTTGGTACAGAGTTAGGGTTTAATGGCCACATAAAGGGAAAACTATAAAAACTAGGATAATCGAAGATCTGGAGTACCTGGTGATCACTGCATTAATAACTTTGTAATTCCATATAAATTATATGAGATTACAAAGTTATTTATGCAGTTAATGTATCTAGAAAAACGGACAGAAATATTTTGTAATATTTTGAAGTTTCTACAAAAAGAAGTGAAATCCCACCAAAAACATTCTGTAAAAACTAGCCAAAGTCAAAATGGAGCTGCTTGTTTATCTCTAAAAAGTACTGAAATCTAGACAAAGTCGTGCCAAGTCAAAGGTTCCTTACTGCGATTTCTTTATTATTATAGTTAATGTTGCGTGACTTGGCCGTTGAAGGGTACACAAGGGTTCAAACCAGGTGCTCCATGACACCATTGCAGCAATCTGTCGCCAGAATTCATCGTCAATGAGTAGCGGTTCTTGGTCTTCAACGGCCAAGTCACACAACATTAACTATAATAATAAAGAAATCGCAGTAAGGAACCTTTGACTTGGCACGACTTTGTCTAGATTTCAGTACTTTTTAGAGATAAACAAGCAGCTCCATTTTGACTTTGGCTAGTTTTTACAGAATGTTTTTGGTGGGATAATTATTTATACCTAATTGAACTACACGCGGGTATTGTTTTTTTGTAGCTTTACCGATTTATCTTATCAAAATTAGTTTAGCCCTTCCGACTCTAGGGCCATCAAACAAACAGAAAGACAAAATATATGTTTTCTTGTGCGTATACACTCAAAATATCTTTATTTCACATAGGCCTAACGTACAGGCTTTTATAAACAGTCAATATGATATTTGTCACATATCGACGTCATTACAGCTAAGTTTATGACTAGGGTAAGGTTTAAACAAGTATAATTTTGAAACAAGTAATTTGGTCATTTTATCATTCAAATTATCAAAGATTTGTATTGCAAATTATGTAAAACTATGGGCAGACGTTCAAATTTTGTATGTTTATTTGTTTAGAAGAAGAGCACTCCCATGACATTCGTGAATTAAATATATTTGTTAACCAACCCCTATGTCGTAGAACTCGTGACGTCATCCTATGCTTGTAATCAACAAACATCCCTTGGATTTGATGAGCCACAAGAATTATTCGACCTTGCCGCCCTTTGTGTGCTGACTCATCAAGGTTAAGGGGGATGGCGGACGCGAAAACTCAAATTTTACTTACTAATAGTGGGCTAATTATATATATTAAGCTTATCGTAAAACTTACAATTGAATTTTATAGCCCAACCGATTTTAGTGAAATTGTGCATGCACGCTTAGTTGCAATGACAATGCATTTAGGTTAGCTTAGTGACGTACTGACGTCATTCTTAATCCAATATGCCGGACAACCCAGGATGATGGAATACTGAAATTTTTATCAGCCATTTTACTGGCCATATTTACTCGTTAGGTAGTATTATATCATTTAATAGGTATGTATAGATATTTCAATCCACGAAGACGCGCCCCTCTCTGTCAAAATCGCTAATGTTGCCTTCGATTCGTATGAAGTTTGACAGAGTGTCGTCATGGATTGAAATATCTATACTTATGCGTAATGATAATAATTTGGATAAATTCGAATGTTTATCAGTCCATGCCATGTATTATACTTTTGTGCCAATTTAAACAAATTCCTGAATAAGGAACAACCTTGTGCGTAATACTTTATCGGGATAATATTTTTAACCGACTTCAAAAAAAGGAGGAGGTTCTCAATTCGTCGGAATCTTTTTTTTTTTTTTTTTTATTTTTTTTTTTTATCTATGTATGTTCACCGATTACTCGAAGACGCGTGGACCGATTTGAAAAATTCTTTTTTTGTTGAAGAGGGTTTTGTTTCCAGATGGTCCCATTTTAATCAGGTCAGGATCTGATGATGGAATCCTGGAGCATTCGAGGGAACTCTTCAAATTTTATACGGACACATGAAACTATTTGAGTATTATTAGAAAGAGTAATATTTTTCAAGTTGTCCTATGGTCATCAGGTCGGGATCTGATCATGGGATCTTGGTGAAATCGAGCGAACTCTTCGAATTTTGCTAGTATACTTAAAGCGAGTTGGGTATTTTTTATAGTTACTGGTGCATATGCTAGCAGATACTGATTTGATGACTAAGGTCATCAAGTCAGGGTCTGATGATGGATCTTGGTGAAATCGAGGGAACTCTTCAAATTTTGCTAGTATACTTGAAGCGAGTTGGGTATTTTTTATAGTTACTGGTGCATTTGCTAGCAGATACTGATTTGATGACTAAGTCATCAAGTCAGTGTCTGATGATGGGATCTTGGTGAATTTGAGGTATCTCTTCAGATTTTATGAACACACCTCAAGCAATTTGGGTATTTTACAACGCCTTGTGCATTTTATTGTTTTCCACTAAAAAGTATAAAATAAAAATGGGAAATGCTTTCCAAAAAACCAACTTCAAATGCCACTACAAAGAGTGAAATAATTTTTATTTAAAGTTTAGGTACCTACACCAATTCGAAGTCGGGCGATTGTCTATGACTTCGTCATTTCTTCGCACATCAAGTAAGTAAGAAGGACTAAGTATTAGGGATTGTATGAAACATTGTCCGACTTCGAATTGGTGAAGGTACCTAAAATTTAAATAAAAATTATTTCACTCTTTGTAGTGGCATTTGAAGTTGGTTTTTTGGAAAGCATTTCCCATTTTTAATAATTAAGAAATTATCATCGAGATATCGTTCAGCTAAACATTATTTAAATATAAGTCACAATTAATGAAACATAAGATCCATTTAGGAACCATTGTGAAGTGGTGATAACAAAACAAAACCCGGCTGAGTTTGTTGAAGGCTTCTTCTCAGTGCATGGCGCGTTTGTCGACTTGTATAGTTATCACTATACGCGACAAATATCACATTGACGTTTTACAAGAGCTTGTACGTTAGGCCTATGTGAAATAAAGAAATTTTGGATTTGAATTTAAGTTTTGTCAGAGTGGGGCGCTTCTTCGTGGATTTAAATATCTATAGTTTGGAAAGATTTCTACGTGCCCTGTAAATGAACTTCTTACTGAAAAGAGCTCACAACAACGTGAGGGAAAAAAGGATCCGTGAGTGTAATGTTTAATTTGCATATACGCGTACTACACGAGGTTTTTCATCACACTTGCGAGGAAAAAACAGACTGACAGACAGACTGACTACTGATGTCTTATGTGTGATGAAAAGATTGTTCCTGTTATCTCAATTATAGAACAATAAAAATGATTAGTTATTAATATTTTCTGTGATATAGCTTTAACATACTTACACTATTTTGCAAGATTATGTATAAAATACCTAAACTTTAATATGAAAATAAAATATGTACATAAATATGCATAAAATAGTATAAGTTGTGCCTATTGGATTTTTTACACGGTTTCTACTCGTACATAACGCACAAAGCAAGTCCTCGTTATAATTGTCTACCAAATTCCGTGTTTCCTGTTATTATGGATATCATCAACGCAACAGTGAGTTTGGTATTATCAATCGCGAGAAAAAAATTACATTAAGTACCTTATTTTCCGATTAGACAATACGAGTATATGCAAGCTTTTTAAAAACTATATCTATATATATAGCATAAATTCTAATGCAAGAGCCAAATTCCACTCACAAGATATTTTAGAGTATCAGCGTCTCCTTGGTCTGCAATGAAAAAAAGTTCATAAATCCGTCATAAATCAGTGCAATAAATGTAGACGGAGGCTGGAAGGACCTAACCTTTTATAATATTTTTCTATAGTTGCGCCAATCCTAGCCTGCATTAATTTTACTTTTAAGAAGGTAGGTACATATAAAAATGCATTTAAGTATACTTTTAAACTTTTATATTGCAGATAGACGTGCTGATATCATGGCAGTAGATTCCCATTGGATGGTTTCCACTTAAGTACCATAAACTGTCAAGTTAATTCGTCATAAATATTAATATATCTATTAATGTCTCAATTGCCACGTGCAATCCAAGAAACTAAATGATATATAATAAGGTTTTCAGTCACCGACTACGATAACTGCATAATTTTTACTGCACTTTCGTTTTAATATCATGGAAAAACATCAACAGACTCATTAGAATAACAAGCGCCCCGGTAGGATAGATTGCCAAAAGCAAGACTAGGTATGTTAGGTTGTTGTACACCATTGACCGCATTTCTATCTGTCAAAATATATCTGTCAAAACTCTTTATCTCGGGAAGGGTATCGTGCTAATTTGTACACTGTACAGTCCCTTGAAGCTGTGAAAAAATCAAGCATCTAAATTAAGCCCTCTAAAGAAATTGACGCGCCGGTATTTAGGAAAATTCGGCTCTGAAAAACTGCGCAGCAACGAAAACACATTATTATCTGGTCAACAGAACTAGATCAGCTTGTTCAAGAATTTTATACGAATCTTCAGATTCGCAGGCGAAATCCAGTGCATCTGTTATAGTTAGAATTTTGATAAAAGTATTTAAAAATAACTCTATAACTCTCGCTGAGGTCGTATGCTTAGGCTTACCTTGTGAATGCGAATTAAATTCTATTCTAAACTCTTTTGGTTGATGCATTGTACTCGTAAACATCGACGACCTCTTTGTGTGTCAAGGAAGAACTTGAGTTGTACGCGAAGACGTAGAGTAGAACCCTTGTTAACATTTTGATGAACTTCCGGCTTGGCTGTTAGTAGAAGCTCTCAGTTTTAGCGATAATTACACGAGAAACTAGCAGTGCCTATATTAGTTTCAAGAAAGGACAATGACCATGGATGTATGGATTCCCGTATCAAGCTGCATCAAACCCAAACTTATTTTTTATTGACTACAGTCTCATTAACTCCTACAATTATTACTTTTTTAATTAATATCCGGATTCTAAAGCTATAGGCAAACAAACAAGTTGTACTTGTTAAATCAGTATGACACGAAATGTGCATCGAAAATAACTAACATCGAGTAACTTTTTGTATGCAAAATTTAATTCCGGATATGAAAAACAAATTCTTAGTGCCAATGGTTGTTAAAAAACGCTATGACAGTCATAATTTCGATGTCGTCACCTCGCTAAGCTCAGCGATTCAGAAATCGCTCTATAGTGTCTTCGATTAATTCATTTTTTTTAGCAACCCTAAAAACATTACACTCTTTTTTTGGGCAGTCGTGTAACAAACAGATAACCTTATACGACGATGTTCGAGGGTTTGCAGTTTTTTGTTTACCAGTGCCTGGTTGCCGAAGAGTCTTCTAGTAATGTCTGATATATTTTTTTGTTCCCGTTCCAGAGGACGGCGGTGCAGGGCAGCTTCCTGCAGGGGTTCATCGCGTCCATATCCGTGGTGATCGTGTCGGAGCTCGGCGACAAGACGTTCTTCATAGCCGCCATCATGGCCATGAAGCATCCCCGAGTGATCGTGTTCGCCGGAGCGATATCGGCGCTAGTGTTCATGACGGTGCTGTCGGCGGCGTTCGGGTGGGTGGCGACGGTGATCCCCAGGGTGTACACGCACTACATCAGCGCCGCGCTCTTCGCGATATTCGGGCTCAAGATGCTGAGGGACGGGTGGAAGATGGACCCCAACGAGGGGCAGGAGGAACTTGAGGAGGTGCAGCACGAGCTCAAGAGGCGGGAGGACCAGGTATTGACTCTTTCAATTTCTGATATGAAGGTTCAAGGTACGGTCTGCCCGACAAATTCTTGCGTAATGTGTTAGCTAATCACACGTTGTAGACATTGTAATTGCGGGTATGTCAGTATCAATTTCACATGTTTATATGGAGTTATATAAAAAAAAATACCGAATCGCTCTCGGCCTTTTGTTCTACGACTTTTTTACTCGATATTTTGAAAAATATCAAATATTCAATATTTTACAGAGATACTCTACTTGTTCCTACTCTGTAGTGTAACATCGGCAAGTGGCACCGGCGCGGCGCGATGGCGCGCGAACTCGCGACTAATATCTAAACATGCGAAGATATTACAGTCCATTCCCGTATTTTACTGCCTTAAGAGTCCACTAACCCACGATGTCTCCCATAATATGGCCGAACCAAATGTGGCCAGGAGCATAGATTATTACTAATATCTGGGTGACCGAGCTTCGCTCGGTGGCCAATAGATGGCAGGAGTAGTCATATTTTTTTGGTAAATTCTACATTTTCTAAAAATGAATCCTACCTAGATCGATTTATCGCCCCCAAAACCCCTTGTATACTAAATTTCATGAAAATCGTTCGAGCCGTTTCCGAGATCCAGATTATATAGAAATATATATACAAGAATTGCTCGTTTAAAGGTATAAGGTAAGATATGAATGCGAATAACACAACAACATGATCGAAATATGCACGAATTACAAATGATTTGGTATTTTGAATGTATGGAGAAAACGTAGGTCAGTGCATTCTTAAGTCTACGATGTCTTATTAGCTTGCAAATCGCAAAAAGCAAATAAAACTTAAAAGCAGCCAGACCCTATTTAGTTCGCCTAAAGCGGAAAACTGTGAAATAGCAACATAATTTAGTCCTCTATTCAAATCCCACAAAAGCATTTCGCTAGTGCAATCTCATAATCGATGAACAATCTTCATATCTATAAAATGATCTTGATAAACTCCTACGTGCTTCTATGTTAATATCGATAGCGAATGATCATCAGACCGCGAGCACTTGTTGCTACTTCTGTCTAATCTTGATGTCTTGTCAACTATCAAACAGATAATATACCCCAAACATAGATATTTATTTAAATGTTTAAAATGTCTGCGAAAGACAAAGAATCTGAATTCAGTGAAGATAAGTTTTATTAATAACCAAATGTTGAATTCCTTTTTTAGCTACATTTTTTCCTTTACCATAAACGAACGTGTCTTTGGTTCAACTTAGAAAAGGTTCAATACTAAAACGATGACTGAAGCTTCCACCACCTGGGCAAGAAATACTAAATAGATTATTGCCCAAGTGACGGAAGCACCAGACACCGCTTGCCATGTGTGGTACAATCCAGAAATGGACCCTAACTCAGCATGGTGCTATGTGCCCCATGTAAGCATGGGAGCACACAGTGCTTATTTCCGTCGAAGCCCTTAACCGGGTGACGCCACGAACTAATATAATTTAGATTACTAGTAAAATGTTTGAAAAATCGCTCAGAAAATGGTTGGCTTAATTGGATTGAAGTCGTGTGACGTCATACAGGGCTCACCAAAAGAGCGATCGGGATCGCCTGAAGACGGAACAACGTCAGAACGGTCAGAAAGGTCGCAAAGCCCCGGGCCTCCCCAATCTCCGGAAGTAGAAGCCCCTAGGACGCCGGAGCCCCAAGCGGGTCCCTCGTCACAGTCCGATTCGTTGAGGGTGATCTTACGTCATTATGCCTGGCAGTACGAATGACACATTAGTTTTTTTCTTTTAGCTTAGCTTTCGTAACGTTCCGTTGCACAGATCACATCACCTCTGCCTTCGAATATACCCAATCAGCTTTTATTTATTTTTTAATATAGCAAAGGAATTCAGCATTTGTATTTATCATTAAAATTTGAAGTAATATAGATGAGTTTGACCAAAAATGTTAATAATCGGTACGAAATCGTTAAAGTTACTGAAATTACTCATTAGCACATTCCAGAAATAGGACTACCTTTTTTTGTGAGTAAATATTTTTTGTCAAACTTGTCAATGTATAAAAGATTTAATTGTATGCGCCTCTTATATGTAGGTAGGTATAGTTATATTAATATTGCATTTTTTATATTCCATTTAGATAAAATGTTGACGATTAGTAGTTAGTTATCGTAGCTACCATAAATGAATTTTATCAAGTCATTTCACTCACCACTTATAATTTTATCAAGTTATTTACTGAATCTTTATGGAATTATACCAGCGTATCAATTAACACTGTCAGTAAAGCAAAGGCCTAAAAGCAATGAACTAAAAATACGATCTTATGGATATTTGCGATCTTCAGATTTATTAGATTTCTTAACCACAATTCCACAACCACATAAATTCACCTTTTTACAAATAAATTGCCTAATCATGCCGTAAGGAAAGCAATGATGAGGACCCTTATTCTGTATCTCAGTGATAATCGCTCAGCCGAACCTACCTTCACGACCTACCTTCAACGAGCTCATTTGACATATGTTTTTTATCCATTGAACGTTCATCACAAAATCTTCCTTTCGTTCCTCTTAATAAAGCAGCAATGCATAACGAACTATAGATAACAGTGAACGTCAACTGTATCTGCCAAAGATACGAAATAGCCCCCCTGGTCTAGTATGGAGCGCGCTTGCTTATAAAATGCCTATTCTCTCTTCTCTTGAGGGCACCCAGATTGTACTTGGCTATGAACACGGAATCCCACGGGAACCGTGGTATTTTTCGAGATAAAAAGTAGCCTATGTCCTTTCCCAATCTCTATTCTATCTATTTTCCAAATTTCATCAAGATTGGTTCAGTGGTTTGTACGTGAAAGCGGAACAGACAGACAGACAGAGTTACTTTCGCATTTGTAATATTAGTAGGGATAAGTAGGGATAGGGATTACTATTTCGGTATTTTATTGTAGGGTATACATACTTATCAGATAGAACAGGCGACCCAGCTACAAAACCGTACAGCTAATTTTGAATATAAAAACCCACAAGTATCTAAAAGTGCCCGTAAAAACACGTTCGTGTGTATAATATAAGCACTCAATCTGCCTTATCTATTTTCCACTTGCAATGGAAGGCCGGCTACTGACGTCATTTACCATAACGTATTATTTCAAGGTATCCGCAAAAAAGTGGTCGACGCCAGACCACTATTTTCGCACTGCCAAATGTATTTTAGGTAGCCTTTACAAGTTCATTGAGAAGTCTGGAGATTTATGTATTTTTAGACATCGTATAAAAAAATCATCATAATATAACATGTCTTTGTTGACGCGCGTGAGTTAATTTACATTTTCCGATGTTCATTTATGATCGATTTTCGGTGATCCAATGACAAATGATCCAATACCCTTTTGGAACGATGTTCCTTTTCGGATGTTACTGCGGAGGGACTAGGTGATAGATTTTTTTTCCATTACACGAATCCATTAGGTACAACAATATCCCCGATCATCATTTATGCATTAGGTTTATTGTTTTTTGTGTAATTAGCACATTCAATTTGCAATGCCTATCCTAATTGTACGTATCTAATGAACGCTATTTCAAAACGCGTTTCACTTTTACCATTACTAGATACTACGAAAATTACTTTGTTCTAACAGAATGTTTCATGAAATTCAGGCATTTCTTTATCCAATGTAAAATACTGCTGAGACGCATATCTAATAAAGTGTTGTGATAAAAGAAGAAAATCAATAAATGGATTTATTTAAGAACAGTTAATTTTGATCATAATTAAAACCAAGGCATTTTTTAATGACACTTTCCCAAATTTTCTTTCAGTATTTAATTACGAGTATGTCGGATCGGACAGTATAAAACACTTGTTAAACATATTGTCCTATGGCTAAACAAATAATATGTTTTGCAGACGTTCGCTAAACAACTACTTTTATGAAAGATATAATTTACTTGCTAAATAATTTACTTTGCCATAAAGATATTTACGAATATCCTGTATCGCTAAAGTGTTATTTATCTTTGAATTAATAACAAGATTTGAAAACATGATTATACATATTATATTTATCACACTTAAAAACCATAATTTAGTAATGCATGTTAGATTCATATTTTTAGTTAGATGGAATAATGAAATGTAGCTTTGTCAGGCTGATTGTGAATTAAATCAATTTAAGTATAAGATGTTTTTCTAAATTAAAAAATTTTCTATTACAATAATTATAAAATATTCCAATCGGCTTCAAAAATCTCTAAATCAAAGATCTCTAAAGTAACCTAATTTGACCCGTCTAAAAATAGTGTTTTTCTTTTCCATATAGAGCATTTTGAAAAGGATAACACTATTTTTAAACGCATATAAATTTGTTTAGAGATTATGTACAACAGAATTGGCATCAATGTTTAGTTTATTTTGTTTTGCTATCGCTTTCATAACGTTCCCAGTGGAAAGAGATAGCACCAGCTTTAGAAGAGACACATTTCGGTAGATTCTCCAACTGGATTTTCACTACTTTTGAATTGAAAATATTACCTTATTATAATATATTTTTTTATAATAAAGTAATATTTTTTCTCAAATTTAAATAATGACGTACGAGTACACTGAAAAAAAAATTCCAACAAAGATTTACAAATTTACAGGCACTTTGGAGTGGGAGGGTCTTCTATTTCTTTCTCGCAAAACGAAAAGTATAAATGAAGTCGCAAGAAGCTACTATGTCATTAGTAAGGTGTGACGTCACAATCCAATGTCGCTATTTTTGTATAATCAGAAATATTTATATTCTTATATATTTTTTTGTTATTTGATCGATTAATTTATTTTTCTCATTGTACTCGTACGTCATAATTCTTATCCAAATTTATAATAAAGTAATAAAAAAAATGGAGTCAACGGTTCAATTTGTCATCCTGAATTAGCACTAGCATTCATATACTCGTATAATTATTCCCGACAGTTGTTATTACATACTAGCAAACCCGGCGAACTCCGTTACGCCACCGGATGGCTTTCCCGCTAAAAAGATTTTCCCGCTTTTCTGTTAAAATTTTTCCTAAATTTTCTTTGCTATAAACCTCACGGAGCCCGAGACCTTTCCAATGAATGCAAAATCGTGGAAATCGGTTCTTGCGTTCTGGAGTTATAGCGTCAGGAAGGAAAACCCGACTTATTTTTATATAGTAGATTACATCGATCTCAGAGTTTCAAACCATATTATTCTAAAACTCCAGGAAGAAAAAGAAGAGACCCTGGACATGCTAGAGCAGGGTCAAGCGGAGAACAGAAGGAAAAAGCGCAACGCGATGCTGAAGGTGCTGCTGCAGGCGGCGTCGCTGACGTTCCTGGCGGAGTGGGGGGACCGCTCGCAGCTGGCGACCGTGGTGCTGGCCACCAGGGAGAACGCCTTCGGGGTGGTGGTGGGGGGCTCGCTCGGCCACGCCCTCTGCACGGGGCTGGCTGTGATCGGAGGCCGGATGGTGGCGCAGAAGATATCTGTGCGAACTGGTGAGTTGATTTTTTTTTGAAGTGAAATCTTTTTTAGGCGCTTTGGGAATTTTTTGAGATGGGAAACACCATTGAACTCGTGACGCTGTTACGATTACCGTTATCTCTGTTACCGTCGCATCTGTATAAAGGGTGGAATTTTGTTATGGCCACCTGAAGGGAACGTACTTTAAGGCTGTCGGCATCGTCGTTTCAGCCGACGGACGTCTACTGCTGGACTTAGGCCTCCTGAAATAACCGCTAAACACCACGATCTTGCGCCGCCTGGCCCCAGCGACTCCCCAAGACTTTCTTTATGTCGTCTGTCCACCTGCTGGGGAGTCTGCCGACACTGCGCTTTCCGGTGCGTGACCGCTATTCCATAGTACCTTGGGTCCCCAACGTCCATCGGTCCTGCGAGCTACTGAGCTTTAAGACTGTAGATACAACATTTTACTCAAATAAAACATTCCTTTATTTTTAAATAGAAAGAAAACTGCATTCAAAGATTTTCGAGACTTTGCTTGCCACACAAGGGAATTGAACCGAGTAAAATTTGTAAAAATTACACCCAGTATTTTAATTGCATCGATCATTAGCATCAATTATAAGGATCAAATCTCAGTGCACGAGAGCAGTTTGAGCACGAACACTTTCAAAAATGTCCGCAGACGAAGCGGTGTTTCAGCGAATCGTAGGATTGTCATCATTTATTTATATCATATTAGAACGGCAGTGCCACTTACACTAACCTGATGGAAATATTTTATTTACAACGAAACACTATTTATAAAAAAAAACTATTGAAAAGGAAAAAAAAAATATAAAATGATGAACATAAAAAAACAGGTTTAAAATCCTGTTAACCTGAAAAAATTGAAAAAAAAAATATGCTGAAAACTTTGAATAACACTGTTATATGTATGTTATGCGTGGCGTCATAACGATACGCTTACGCTGACGAGCTGTGTGCGAAGGGGCTTGTTATTTATCAGTCAAGCAGTAAACTGTGCTTGAGAGACGAATTAATGTTATCTTTTTATCTTTACAGTTACGATAATCGGTGGATTAGTGTTCCTGTTCTTCGCCGTGAGTGCGCTAGTGATGGGACCAGGCGAATAGATAGATAGATAGACGAATAGACGGACAGATAGATTAATAGACAAGTTAGATGATGTGGCCCCGAGTTCACCAAGCGATAATGTATTTCACACATATCGGAATATTGATTTTTTAAATTCATTCTTAAAATAGATTTACCTTCGAATAAAATTATGAAAAACAAATGAAATCGATAGGATAAAAAAAAAGTTATCAAATGGTTTTATTATTTCTTATTAGACAGATAGTGGCGTCAAACGCAAGTAATGCCATAGTAGCTTCATACAAAATTTCGTTTTGTAAGAAACTGCTAGGGAAAGAAAAGAATAGAAGACATTGACTTCCTCCAAAGATATTACAATCCCACATAGAATTGGTTCTTCTGTCCATTTCTCGCTAAAACCACTAAAACGAAGATTTTTATGGCATACCCACACATTGACGTCATAGTTTAATACTGTCTAATCTTTTTACTTTTTTTTATCTATTATTTATTTGTTTGAGTCAAATACTCTATTAACTAGATATGGTTTAATGACAGATTATATGTATCTCTTTTTAAACAAGGGTTAAACGCTTGGTGAGCTCCGGTCTCGTTTTTACCGTAAGCGACAATATTGTATGTAACTTGTAATATATTATTATGTTGTTGATTAAGTTTGTCTAGCAGAACGTGTTAGTTTTACTCAACTCTAGCTAGAGCGGGTATTTCATTGCGGCGTACGCTCCGCACGATCAAGTCATTTGAACAATATCATTGATAATATTATGTAAGTTTTGACCAGGAGATAAAAACTGTTCTAGGGAATCTAGTTTCGAAATCATCAAATGAAAACCACTGAGCTCTCTTGTCGATATTCAAACAATTGATGAATTAATTACTTTACTGCGAACATGCTACATTAAATGATTTTATACAATTTGAGTGTTTCTTAATACGATGTAAATATACTTACCTAGTTTCTTTAATGAGTGAAACTAAAATCAGATTTTGACAAACCTGCCATGGATTAATTATTTTATTTAAAGCCACTGAGTTAGCATATATTACCCCTGGGGACGTCACTTGCATTGCAAAATATATTTTGAGACATTTCAACATAGGTTTTCAATTTCTGTGTCAGGCTTACATCCAATACTCGTGTTCAAATCACTTTCAGAGATATCTTATTCGTGCATGACGTACGCTGCAATGAGACCCCACCCGAACGACTTGCAACGTGTATAAACTCGAATCATAGTACTATAGCTAGGATCATAAACACATTGCATCGGGTGTTTTTAAAGATAAGTCAAGAATGGTGCTAATTCTGTTGTGCAATATCTCTAAGCTAAAAAGAGAAGAAAATTACCGAATTTAAAGAGCATAAAAAATTTCCCCCACAGAATTGGCACCAATGTGTCTTAAAAATGCAGGAGATTCATAAACCATCTAAACGCTGGTAAAATGAAGAAATTGAATTTTTTTATAATCCGTTTAAATTATAATCCATTTTATTCACAAAACCTCACATCCGTAATATAGCTAACCCACGAAGACGCGCCCCACTCTGTCAAAATCGCTTTGTTTCGTTCGATTCGTACGGGAGTGGGGCGCGTCATCGAGGATTGAAATATCTGTTAGTAGAGTGCGAGAGAGAGACGAATATAAGGTCATTCCTTTTCTTATGTAAACTAGAGATCAGAGTTGTAGACAGATAATAGCCTATGGCATTCTATGATTTTACCAGTGTAACCTACTCTTAGAAATAAGTTTGTTCAAATAACTGACAACAATGATTTAATACTTCGCATTTATTAATAACCTCTAGAGGTAACCTTGAAGTCTCTTGGATTTGATAAAAAATTTCATCCATTGTCTAGCAAAACAAAATAAAAAGGTTTTTGTATATTAGCGCACTTTAGGCCTAGTTTACACCAAGGTATATGTTTTTTTTTGGTGTAAAATACACTTAAAGATGCGCTAAAACTGCTAAAGCTGTATAAATAAATTTGATTGAGATTTTGTATTTCGGTCAATTACAATATTTGCCTTCAATGTTTTAGATAAGTAGTTATATGAATTTATTTTGTTTTTTTAACGTAATAATATATTTATTAGATTGTCTTCTGAATTATGTAACGCTGTAGCTACCTATTCAATTTAACTATTAAAAATAATAATACTGTATTTTGGTCAATGATGTTTTGCTTAATGTTTATACATCTAATCTACTTAATGTATAAAATTCTATTGTCACAATGTGTATAACAAAACTTTTCTGAAATGGTTTGACCGTTTTTAATTTAATTTTTGTGTATATTCAGTAGTTCTGAAATTAGAGCGTAAATTATATGTTTTAAATCCCTAAGTGACAAATAATAATGTGTATGTCAAAACACCGTTTGCCGGGTCACCTAGTTGTATGTACATACTACATAGAGAAACAATAATGGTACCGCGCACTCGGATTCGAGTGGGGGTCGCGGGTTCGATTCCCGCGATGGGCCAGTTTGGAATTTTATAATTTCTAAATTGGCTCAGGTCTGGTCTGGTGGGGAGGCTTCGGCCGTGGCTAGTTACCACCCTACCAGCAAAAACATACCGCCAAGCGTTCCGGTGCGATGCTGTGTAGAAACCGTTGGGGTGACTTTACTTACCCCTTCCAAGTTAGTACGTTAACATTTTCGGCTGCAGAATCAGGTGATATTATCGCAGTCAAGTACTAACTTGTATAGTGTAAAAAAAAAACATTACGTACGTAATAACGTATAGTCGACACAACCTATGTTTAAAGTTTTAGATCGTGGCAAAGACTTCGCCCAACACTCTCAATTTTTTTTTTTTTTGCTTTTTGTAGACTTAAGTAAATAATAATACAAAGTAGGCATATGTCAGTTAAATTGCGAAATAACAGTATCATCTTCACAGATTTATATTAAAACTAGCTGACCCAGGAAACGTTGTTTCGCCACTTAATTATTTCTCATGTTAGAGGTATCAAAAACAGAAGTTCCGTTACAAACACTGCTGTCTATAGACAATACCTACTGCTCTCGGCTTACTAATGAAGCTGTCGGTGTCAAAACAAACATTTTGGCACCGGTAAACAGGCGACACTTTCTCGCGGTCCGCCGCGTCCAGTGAGGTCTATTGAACGGGATGTATTTAGATCTTCA
This sequence comes from Coenonympha glycerion, assembly GCA_963855885.1. Classification (NCBI taxonomy): domain Eukaryota; kingdom Metazoa; phylum Arthropoda; class Insecta; order Lepidoptera; family Nymphalidae; genus Coenonympha; species Coenonympha glycerion. Next base: position 5,289,917 of record OY979631.1, read on the forward strand.
CTTATAAGTGACCATTTTAAGAAACTAGTCCGTGATTCGTGAACACTCGATACTCATTTTTTTTAAATGGACATATATACATACTAGCAGGGCGCGTGGGTGCGCGGGCCACATGTGGCCCGCGGTCTGTCTTCCCGCCTATAAAGGTATCACAACCCTCAGTCATCTTTTCCCATACATTTTCTATGGAAAAATAAATTCCGCCATTTTGATTTTTTTTTCTTTTCATCGAATAGACCTTCGAGTCCTGATCAGCTCTTGTCAAGAAACCATTCTTCCATCTTTTATACTTTCCGAGATATCGACGAAATTCGAATGGCGGCCATTTTGAATCCGCCATTTTGAATTTTTTTTCAGCTAACTGCCAATTGGATGTCATTTCAAATGACATTTGGTCGAGCACCCCCCACCTATCTTCAATACCCTTGGCTGTGCTCTTCATCCGTCTTCGATATCCTCAATCATCAGCTCTCTCCATATTTTTGTTCTTAATGATTTTTTCCTTTCTATACGACATGATCCTTGAAAAAAAAATTTTTCATACAAAATTGTTCAGGAGAGGTGATCAATCAGTCAGTGGCCAATCAGCACAAGCAGCTATATATATATTAATACGCAAAGATTTTAATATGTGTAAATATATGAAGATAATCTGTCATTCCAGCAATTTAACTTACATACGCCAACTATGTCGTGCTTATATAGTATACTTAAACTCATATTATTTAACAAATCAGTTTTATCAAAATTTTAATATGTGACTACGTTATATTTATATGTAAATATAAACATTGTTGATCAATTTTGTCTGTGATGTTTTTTTTTACTGCTATTCATAATTTTATACCATTGCCTCCTGAAGGGTCAATTTATATCACGGCGGAATGGAATGGAAGCGACTTTTATTATACAACGTGTGGCGAAAAGTTGAAATAATATTGAAGGGTACATATTTAGAGTACTTGATAACGAAGCACCCTGTAAAAATATTAAATAGAAAAAAGCATATTTATTTTTCCATTATGTATGGAAAAATTTATATGCATATCCATTTTTCCATACATTATGGAAAAATAAATATGCTTATTTCTATTTAAAAATTTTACAGGGTGATTCGTTATCAAGTACACTTATGTAGGTACCCTTCAATATTATTTCAACTTTTCGTTACACATTGTATAGCAAATGAACTATATTATGTCAATTCAATAACATACAAAACAAATGATTCTTGAGATTGCGCAAGGATTCCCTGGAAGAGCATGACCTTTTTGTTTGTATCTTAAGCAAATTGACATAAAGTTCATTATGCTATGTAAAAAAAGTCGCTTTCATTCCACTTCGCCGCGGTGTAAATTGACCCGAAGGGTATACAAGAATTCTAATTAATGAGTATAAAGCTGCTTGTAAGCGGACTGAAGCAAAATATTAAAAGGTTTTTTTTTGGTGAAAAGTCAACTTCATTGCTCCGCTGGCAGCTATAATTTCGTTTAGAATTCGCTAAAAACCCTTTCAGCTTACAAGCTCCTTACTTTTAGAAAATAAATTATAAAAAAAAAGTTGTGATTCATTCATTATTGTGAGGACATGAGATTAAAAAATATAACAAAATTGTATCTTACGTATCTCGCGACAGGTTTGCATCAGGCGTAAGGCTCAATATGTAAATCGCCGTGGAATTTCACTAAATAAAAGTCAAAAAAAGGTTGCGCGTCTTCCGGGGAACCCTCGCGCATTCTCGAGAATTATTTATAAACCGACTTCAAAAAAAAAGGAGATTCTGTATTCGACCCGTATCGTTGTATGTCTGTACTCGTATGTATGTTTGTCCGCGATTATTTTGTATGTTTAATTGACTTCATTTGGCTATGTAAAAAAGTCTCTTCCATTCCATTCCGCGACGGTGTAAATTGAGGCTAAATCTCGCTATCCTTTACAAAAGTGACGTTTGACAGCAACAGTCGCGAGATGTGCGCCTGTCGCATACCTGTCGTGAGATACGTAATAAGGCTACGTCTAAATGACTTTATGGATTTACATAACTTAGATTTTAATACCCCCATCTGACTATGAAATTCCACAAATCTATTCGACGTGTCGTTGTTGCATCAACAGGGGTCTGGACCTACAGGCCTAGCTAAGTGACTTCTGTCAAGTCCTACAACCGCTGATGCTTAACAGTCGTTATGCAAGACGTGGTTCCTACAGGTACAATATGATGTTATAATAATAGACCTGAATAAAATTATACACATTATAAAATACCATTGTTAGATGGTTAATTAGTAATAACAATTAATTAATACCTAATTGCAAATGGTCTGATCATAATTATTAAATAAAACCTCGAAGTTTTAATTTGAAAATTAATAATTATTATTATAATAGTTAGTCGATTTTAGTCGCAGTTTTTTTTTAGTTATCGATGTTATGGAATAACCAATAATAATATAAAATGTAATTGATGAGATTGTGATAATATATTTCGTATGACCTGTACTATATATCTACTCTAGGTATAATCATTTAAGTTATTGTTACCTTCTAACTTACCTACTAGTGTCGCGGCCAGATCTTAGAATTGATCATTTCAAGGTATTTGGACAAATTTGATCTCTTCATGAAATAGTTTTATTTCCAGATAGATTGTGAAACAAAAGTTTATGATAACTACTCGTAGAAACATTGGGTTAAATAATATAGTTTTCATATTAAAAAAAAATGTTCGACCACGTCATGGAAATGATTAAATCTAAAATCTGACCACGTCATAAGTACAAATGATTGTGAAACACATAAGCAAATTACGAATATAATGCATGAATGGACGGTTGTTTGTAAAAAAGTATTATTTTTATGTAAAAAATGTTCATATAAAATATAATGTCGAATATTTTTTGGTGTTTTATTTACCCCTACGCTGTTTTTACGCAGCTTTGCCTGCGGCGTTAACGCTAGCTCCATTTTAACTAGAGTACTTTTTATATAGGGGCAATATGCGGCTCGTTACGCGTATTTGCGACACGCCAAGCGTGTGATAGCAGCATAAAGAGATTGGAAATTTAAAACACAAAGACGCTTGTTTCAGCAGAGAGCATGTTAGCTCACACGTTGGCCGAGTCAAGGCGAGCGGGCGCGAGAGGTTAGTACTTAACTCGCACTCGCAGCTAGAGTCAAAGTGTAGCCAGAGTTCTCAATAACGACTATGTGCGGGTTGGCAGATTTCACACAGCTTTGAGTCACGTTAGAGAGTATATGTGTTCTGTAGCTTTGAGAACTTTATGGTGAACTCTCAGGCGTGCAGCGGCCTAACCTCTCACGATGTTTTCCAAAGTAATGAAAAAAAAAAGAAAATAGTATCACAAACGCATATACAACTCCATACGAATCAGAGACGTAAATTGTTTACGTCTCTGATTCGTATCTGACTTCAGGCAATTATAATATCTAATTTAAAACACGAGTAGGTGAACTTCTTAAATAAAAATCCAGTTTGTTTTTATTTTTGTATCAATTTTATTATAAAAAAATATGCAAACGTATTATTTGTCAAAAAATTAACATTATTACTTACATACAAAGTTAAACTAGCAAAGTTTTAAAAAAGAGTATATCACAGAAATATAGGAATCATGATGTAATAGAACGATATTTTTATCTTATTTTTATGAAAACAAAAAAAACATTAAAATAGATAAAAATCTCAATAAAAACCTTAAAAACCTACCTAGGTTTTGTCAAATTGACTTATCTAACAAAAATAAAGAATATGAAAAATTTTGACTCTGCGCAGCCCATTGATAATTACCTCATAGGCGCAGCCACTCAGACTTGTAAAAAGTGATGACAGCAACGATCGCAAGATTTGCGCCTGTCGCAAACCTGTCGCGGGATACGTAATACGGATGGCAATGTTGCTAAGCGAGATAGACGGCGATGTAGTCGTCGCACGCGTCCAGCATCGCCTGTCGCAGCAGGTCCTCCTCGGCGCGCAGCGCGGCCGTGTGCCGCGGCAGGAACAGGCACATGCTGAGCGTGTCGCCCCACGAGTGGTTCAGTGTTGCTAAGCGAGATAGACGGCGATGTAGTCGTCGCACGCGTCCAGCATCGCCTGTCGCAGCAGGTCCTCCTCGGCGCGCAGCGCGGCCGTGTGCCGCGGCAGGAACAGGCACATGCTGAGCGTGTCGCCCCACGAGTGGTTCAGTGTTGCTAAGCGAGATAGACGGCGATGTAGTCGTCGCACGCGTCCAGCATCGCCTGTCGCAGCAGGTCCTCCTCGGCGCGCAGCGCGGCCGTGTGCCGCGGCAGGAACAGGCACATGCTGAGCGTGTCGCCCCACGAGTGGTTCAGTGTTGCTAAGCGAGATAGACGGCGATGTAGTCGTCGCACGCGTCCAGCATCGCCTGTCGCAGCAGGTCCTCCTCGGCGCGCAGCGCGGCCGTGTGCCGCGGCAGGAACAGGCACATGCTGAGCGTGTCGCCCCACGAGTGGTTCAGAGTACCTGCAACGAGGATTATGCATTATGCTAGGGATTTAACGCCGTAGACGGTATTTAAGTGACTGTTTTTAGTAATCTACAGTTTAAAAGTCTTTAATCTGAAATCGCTGTGAAGCAGAAACATGATTGGATGCTGCGCCGACCCGGGAATCGAACTCAGGACCAACAAGGCAGTTTTCATATGACAGAGGTGGGTGGTAGTTACCGTAATATCTGAGCGGCAGCTGCGCGGGGGTGCGCTCCATCATGAGCAGGCACAGCGGCACGGCGCCCGGCGGAAACACCTTCGCCGGCCACCACGAGCACGGGCCCAGCTTGTGCCACACTATATCGCCGTACCTGGAAATGGTCGAGACTAATAGACTATAACTATATTAGATATTATTACACAGGACCCGGCGAATCGCGCAAAAATGTCACCAGATTACTGATGTCAAAAATTATTGTTTTGATACCAACGACGTCAGTAGTTTTTTACCGCGGTCCATAAAGGATAATATAGCATATCACTATTCACCTATACCAACGAATATATAATATTACCTATACGTAGGTGAAGGTGTGGACCAATAGGTCCACACGCGTGTTTCCACAGGGACTCGACAGAGACGGTTTGCGCCATATTGTGGCGCATTAGCAGGAAATTTAACAGATCACGGCGCTACTTATTTTTCCCTTGAATTTATTTCATTTCATTAACCGACTTCAAAAAAAGGAGGAGATTCTCAATTTGTCGGAATCTTTATTAACCGACTTCAAAAAAAGGAGGAGGTTCTCAATTCGTCGGAATCTTTTTTTTTATTATTTATTGTCAGCTTTCATGCACAATATATTATACTTAATTATATTAACACGAGACCCTGTGTGGGCGTTGCTGTTTCTTGTATAAAGAAAGTTAACGTAAAATTTTCAGATGGACTCTCAGGATGGACTCATACTAGGTTCATAGATAGTTCTCTCCGGGAGTACCGACAGAAGTGAAAACTCAGGAAGAAAGGAGAAGTACCAAAGTCTCGAGATGCTTACCCAATGCGCGGCCCGTACATACAGCTCGGACAAAATCCGAGGTTCCCATCCAGTTCTTCTCGAGCCGACCATGCTCCTGAGCTCGATGCTACCACATCTGTCCTTTCCTTTGCTAGCGGACTCTTGCGGTCTGTGGCAAATATTGTGATATACAAGGTTAGATACATATAAAAAATATCAGAATGCTCTCGAACCATCTATCTTAACCTTAAAACTAACAACTTTTGTATACTTTTAAAACTTTGGTATATATTTATTTATTTAAGTTCTTTTAGGAGGATATGATAGTTTTCTTCGTGACAGGATTTTCGACAATCGAACTACGACGAAAATCTAGAATGAAACTCTTTATAATAAACAAAATGGGCATGCATGCAATCACGATACGCAACACAGATTTGATATGATGACCTCGTTAGCAGAAGGTGACTGAAGACAGCGCCATCTATTGAGCAATATGTAGCCATGTTAGTGGGGATAACAACTTACGTATGATGTTGACGAGCCAATTCCTTCTGCAGGAGACATGGAAGGAGGCGGGACACCGGGCGCATTCCCACAACTCGTCCACGCTGCCGCACACCAGACACCACGGAGCGTGGACTGTTATCACAGGGTCCTTGTCCAAACGCAACTTCACCAGTGGCTCCGTCTCCAAACGCTGAAAAACATTATTGCAGCAATAGACTATTCGGTAGTATTCATTATTATGTAATTTTTATGTGACGAATCGTAGTATTTTTATCTTGTTTTTTTTTTATTATTAATATTTACTGAGTTGTGACATCTTTTGAGAATGAACATAATTTATAAAACTTCAAATGTACCTAACTTTCTTGTACTTTTACACACCATTTTGACAGAATATGTCGAACTTGTACTATAGTTTAAGACCTCAATTATTATGTACCATATTCAAGCAAAAAATAAATGATTTGATTTGTTATCAAAAATGCTTGTTTAGTCGTAGTAGTAAAACCACGATGTAGTTCGCTTATATAGCTACTTATAGTATTTGACAGGCGCTACTGTTTCCCTGCTCGTACACCGGTCAGATGTCCACCCCCTCGATTTCTTATCGGTGATTGCAACATAATTTATTTAAGACGGTATCGCACAGGGGTCCTAGCCAAAAAACGTGGATATTTTGCGTAACGAAAATCTCGTCACAAAGGAAATCTTTGAAAGTATAGAATGAAAGTTTCTCTTTCTAAATAGCACGAGCTAACTAAAGACAGCGCCATCTGTCGGGCGATGGGTGAAATCACACAAAGTGAAGTTTTGTTTTAGGTGCTATACGCACGTGTTACACATAATGCTATAGTAGTTGGATACTTTAATATCTTTATTTAATTATCAAGTATTCAGTATTCAGTAAGCAAGAATGTAAACACTTCTCCCTTGATAATAATTGGTAGACTTACTCCAGAACTTTCAGAAGAATCTCCAGTATCAGAAGCTGAACTAATAGCATCTTCTGTTTTATCAGTATCTTCTGTATTATCAGAATCTGATTTATCAGTATCGTCTGTATTATCAGTGTCTTCTGCGAAATCAGAAACTTCTGTGTAATTCTCATTTTCTGTGTCACCACAATCTTCTGTGTCTTCTGTTTTATCAGTGTCTCGTGTATTATCAGTGTCTTCTGTATTATCAGTGTCTTCTGTATTACCAGTGTCTTCTGTATTATCAGTGTCTTTTGTATTATCAGTATCTTCTGCCTCATCAGTAACTCCTGTGTAATAAGAGTCTTCTGCGTCATCAAAATCTGTGTAATAAGAGTCTTCTACGTCATCATAATCTTCTATATCAGTGTATTCTGTATAATCAGAGTCTTCTACGTCTTCAGAATCTTCTATATTACTAATGTCTTCTATATCAGTGTATTCTGAATTATCAGTGTTGTCTGTATTAGCAATGTCTGAATTGTCGATGTCTCCTTCGTCATCAGAATCTTCTGTATTATTAATGACTATGTTATCAATGTCTTTTGTATCATCAATATTTTGTGTGTGACCAACATCATCAATGATTTCAGTAATTTCTGAGCCTTTAGCATTTCCTGCGTCATCATAATTTGTGTATTTTGAGTGTTCTGCCTCATCAAAATCGTCTAGGTTATTAATGTCTACTGCAGTTATTGGTAGGAATTCTCGCGGATTGTGTATTAAGTTGTACCTCCAACATTGACTGAAGAAATTCTTAATTTCATTCTCAGTCACTACATTTTTTATAACCATTTCAAATTTGTCTTCTGTACTGGCATGAACATTCTCTAGATAGTCAAGTATATCTCTATTTTTCTCCCTTGCAGCATTAAGAGCAATATAAAAGTCGTCAAATAAAAAGTCCTTGCCTAGTCTAACAAACTCTTTGAAGCCATTTCTATTCCTCGCTCGGAGTAAACGTTCTTCTAAAACTTTTATTTGTTCAGGTGATAATTCAGTTTCTTCTGATGATTCTGATGAGTCAGAATCCGGATCATTGCTAGTTGAAGGTTTCGCAATTAGAGGCCCTACAGGCTCTACTTTAATTTTCCCCTAGAACAATATTTTTAATGTTAGTTGAAATTATAATATGAAATAGGCACAATATGTTAATGTAAGGAATAAGGATCACAGAACATCAGGTGACCTATCTGGTTGTCTGCACAATTATTTCTTAATTAAAAGACCCCAAGGCTAGTCTTCTATTTTACCCTCTAAATGGTAGAAACTGCTGACCTTAACTTTTAAATATTCTTCAGCAGCAGCCTAATATGATCATTTTGAATAATTGAGAAAGGCATTTCACAAATCACAATAGTGCTATTACATTGGCATAGGTACAGTGCACTCAAAACCAGAACATAGTAATACATCATTACTGCTTCATGGTAGAATTAACAGACACTGCGGTGGTACCTACCCAGCAGGGCTAGCATGCGCGCGTAGAGATATGTCTCTCTACTTTTGTCGCTTTCTTTTCTCATTTTGACCCATATTGATAGACAGAGAGAAGAGAGCGACAAAAGTAGAGAGACATATCTCTATGTAGGCATGCTGCATAGGCAGGAAACTCCACAAGAGTCCTACCACATAATATATCTGTCTCCGACAAAACTGTGATATAAGTGTGCTGTTTGAATGAATTCAATAACCAGTCTTTCAATACCTGTTTAGGAGTGATCTCTGCATCAGGTGCACCATGTTCTCTTGGTTTAGCCACATTTCTGATATCATTTCCGTAAAAAGGCCTGGACCTTCCTGCCAGCTGCAAGCAGGTATACGGCAGCCACATCTGCTGTTTGGTTCGGACTGTCTCCACATAGTAACACAATTGTGAAGTCACCATTACACCACTCTCATTGGTTTCTATACCTAAAACTGGGCATGGAAAAAAATTAAATACGCTCTTATAATTCCCTAACTTTTGTAGAGTTAGAGGTAGAGCAAAATTATAAAGAATGTTTGTTATAAAAGGCTTGCTTTTCATTTCAGATGTTAGACTAAAACGACTGTTTTATGTAACATTTTATAATGCTAGTTATTGTTAGTTTAATTAAAGCAAAGCAATTTAATTTAATTGTGGTAGAGGGGAAATCTCCATTGAGATATCCAACTTGTGAGAAGGTTGGGTAATGTGTGATTTTTAACCACTAAAACCTCAGCATAGTTAGAAGCCACCAGGATCCCATATAATTACACCAGATGCTCCCTTGCGCAAAACCCATTGAGCTCACCTCTCTCTGACTCATGCTAGCCACCTAATCATAGTCTCTCTCTGCATCATGTTCTTTACTGCTGATCATGACCCCTTCTACTAATGACTTTCTTCCAGAAAATATTGCACCGTATTAGTCTGATGGTTGCCACGTGTAGTATAATCATGGACTGTTGTGTTGAGACTCAAATGAGGTGCAAATTTGATATGTTGAACGCATCGGGCTCCATCTTGCAGGCCTCTTTCCTTCAACTACTGTATATAAAGGCAAAATTATGTTTGTTTGTCACTCCATCATGTGGCATGCTGCAACTATGGAACAAATTTGGCTGAAATTTAGAATGGAGTTCTGGATTAACATATTATCGATCCATGCACAATAAGCGACTTTTAATTCCTGAAAAATCAATGAGTTCCACAGGATTAGTGAGCCACCAATAAAAGCTAGTTTAAAACATAGGTAGGTACATAATCAGTTAATTGCATTGGTTGATTGTGGTTGCTAGATTGCTAGGCTGTTCGGATGCCATAAATTCCTAAATTTACATATAATTCGTTGTTCCTCAATCACATGCGCTACCAGCCTCTTTTTCAGCCCAGCAATCATTGTTTTGCCATATAAATTATTTCTCACTTAGGGGTATGAACTATGAAAAATACACAAAAGATTTCATGAAAATCGGTCAAGCCGTTTCGGAGTTTTGACAAAGACACGAGAATTGTACAGTAGTAGGTATTATGCAAAGACTTCTATGTAGGTATAAAAGAAAACAGAACTTTGGTCTTTTGCTAGTTCTTGCTCAGCTATTTATACCTATATATAAGAACTGAGAAGTTAAGTTTTTTTAGGTAAAAGAGTGACACTGGTCAGTGGTCGTTCATAAAAAAAAAGGTTGCAACTTGCAACAGTAGATACCTTTTTGATCGTGAAAAAGTCCATCTTCATTTTTCACGACTTGAACTTTGGCGTAAAGTTTCTTGCTAACTTTGGCGATAGCCACGTCTCCCAATTTCCAGTGATGTATTGACGTACTCATTGTTGAATAATGATAGAACACATAGCAATCTTTGATTTCAATGTACAAAAACAAACATTTAAGTTTCGACAAAAAAAAGTAAGACAGGATGACCGGAATTAAAAATAAAAAACAAAAATTGTCAAATCAGAAACTCGAATTTTATTTTCAATTAAAATACGTACGCGCTCTTGATTGTTTAGTAAAAAAAAAATGCGATGTTATGTGAATTGCATAAATAACTAAGCCTAAATCAAGTACTCCCTGTGTTTTTCTAAATATTTGTGTATATTTCTTTATATTATTTACCTTATTCATTTCCGGTAGTATTACTTGAATACAGGAAATAATATAAACTTTTGTAAGAAAACAAAACTTTCGCTACTCAACACTAGATGGCGCAATATTCCTTGAACATTTATTGCAACAGGGAACTCCACAGTCTGAAGCAAAGGTACATTTCTTAAACTTCAGTCTAAAGCCTTCTTTAATTATTGCCTCTAATACATTTCTAATGTGCCTTATATGTTCTTCAAAGGTTGACGAATATATCAAAATATCATCAATATAGTTAACAGAGTATCCTGTGAGATTGTGTTTTCTTAGAATATTGCTTAAGATTCTCTGGAAAATTGCTGGTGATGTTTTCAAGCCAAAAGGGAGGCAGGTCCACTGGAAGTGGCCATCTTGTGTGACAAATCCTGTTTTACTTCTGTCTTCCACCCGTAATGGTATTGCCCAAAATGCTGAGTTTATAGTAAAATACTTGCAATTTCTAGTTTTAATAATTAGATCATCTATCAAAGGAAATGGTTGAGCTTGTGGTATAACTATTTTGTTTAACTCTCTGAAATCTACACATAAACGGGATTTTCTATTTTCACCTTTTTTAAACGCCAATGTCACTGGAGCAGCGAAAGGACTGTATGATTCTTCTATTAAATTGTTCTTTAGTAACATCGATATTTGCTCTTCAATTTCTAATCTATCTTGTATTGTACATCTGTATGGTCTTTTACTACAATATTTATTTACTTGTAAATCTATGCGAGCTTCATAATCTTTAACTGAACCTATATCATACTTGTCCTTAGCAAATATTGTTTTATATTCCTTTATAATTTTCTCTATCTCAATTTTCTTTTGATTATCTAAATGGTCTGTCATACTTATAAATTCCTCTGTTTCTATGTGTTCATTGAAATTAACTGTATATTTTTTTATATTATTATCTTCATTTCTGTTATCTTTAGACATCCTGTCTATTTTATTTGTTATTTTCTTTTGTTCTATCTGCAAGTTCTCATTTTGGGTTAATCTGAATTTCTTTATCATATCTAATCCGATTATGAAATCATCAAAATCTTCATTTTCTACTATGTATACATCCACCTCTTCTTCTAAATCAAATATTTTAATTTTTATTGTTATCAAGCCATCCATCTTCTTCACACCATTAACCGTTTTCATGTATGCTATGTTCACATCATCTTTTTTTTCTTTTACTTTTATTAATCTTGAATTTATTATAGAAATCTGTGAGCCTGAATCATAAATACCACTCACTTCTAGTTTATTTTCATACATATAAAAAACAATATTTATAATATTGTCTTTATGTGGAAAAAGCTTATTGTTTAGAATGAAGATGGCGGCAGTAGTAGTTGCCAGTTGGTAAGTAGCAGTCGGTTCGCGCGCAACTTGCGAGTGGTAGAGCAATTTAAATAGAAATTTAAGTCGATTCAACTTGTTTTAATTTTATCGGTTACCTATTCAGTTGCTTATGTGGGATATGTTTTATGTGTAAATTTTGTTATGGTTGTTATAGACTCTATAATATAGAGAGTACAGACAAATACTCTCTATCGAGGGTCGAGCGACAATCGACAAAAAATCACGTTTTTTGTATGGAAGGAAACCCCTTTTTATTAACCGCCTTCGAAAAACAAAGGTAGGAATAGTCTAGAGGTATATGGTATTCTGTGGTGCTACGCAGCCCTCTGAATACGTTCGATGGTTCAAGTAGCGCTTAGCAAAGAGTAAATTTTAGGTTATAGTCGGATATATGGAATAGTCGGATGATAAAATCAAAATATTATTAGGCCATTAAAAAGTAGGTACCTACCAAGTACCTACCATACAATTTAAAAATTAAATTAATTCTAATAAGTATTAAGTTTTTCGTTTTTCGTTCGTTTTCAACCACTTTTTATGTCCTAGTGCTGGGCATGGGTCTCCCCTCAGACTGAGAGGGGTTTAGCTTTAGCCCACCACGCAGGCCAAGTGCGGGTTGGCGGCTTCACACACCTTCGAGAACATTTTTGTGAACTCTTAGGCATGCAGATTTCCTCACGATGTTTTCAGTAGGTAAGTGATATTTAGTTTCTTAAAACACACACATAACTCGGAAAAGTTAGAGGTGCGTGCCCAGGATTCGATTAACCTGCGACCTCCTTAAATGAAGGCAAACAGAACCACTGAGCTATAACTGCTTTTTAGTAGAGGTAAGTATTAGGTAGAGATGGAAAATTGAACACGTCCACAAATCTATTCGGGGCATTACGAGGAACATAATCTTGTTAAAAATCATTTCAATACAATATGATCCTTAGAGAGGGTTATTTCGGAATACAGCGGCGTATCCCTCTCACTGGAGTCCGGAGATCTCTCTCTCTCTCTCTCGGGCCTGAAAAGCCTCTCTTAGGCACCCGTGCCAGGACAGCGACCACCGGCCTGTGGGTGACGGACATAATCCCTACGGGGTATACTTACTACGAGGAACATAATCTCGCCGAAACCACTGATTATTATGATCCTTAGAGAAGGCCTATTTCAGAATTCAGCGGCGTATGTATCCCTCTCACTGGAGCCCGGAGATCTCTCTCTCGGGCCTACAAAGCCCCTCTTAGGCACCCGTGCCAGGACAGCGACCACCGGCCAGCGGCCTGTGGGTGACGGACATAATCCCTACGGGGCACTACGGGCAATATAATCACGCCAAAACCACTGATTCTTATGATCCTTAAAGAAGGCCTATTTCAGAATTCAGCGGCGTATACGTATCCCTCTCACTGGAGCCATACCTGCCTACATTTTACGGTAGGAACCTAGCTAGGTACGCTAGAGACATAAAAATGGAACGATATTCAAAAATGTATAAAGGGATCGCTAAATTGATCACAGCTGACCCCGCGCATCCATATATACCTACGTTAGGTATAAGTACCTAACTCGAAGTGGGAGAGGAAGTCATAGGCCAAGCTTATGTGAACAATTGAACATGATGTGAACCTGAACGGGTATTTGAATTTCGTTCGAAAGCAATGCAATATCTAGCAATCTTAAAAACTCATTGAGGGACATAATATTATTATGGGTTGAGCTATACGGGCGGGAGAAGAGGGGAGACAGAATTATATTTGCTTAAATCCTATCCTATACCTTTAAACGAGCAATTCTTGTATATACCTATATATGTATATAAATATAATTTCTATATAATCCGAATCTCGGAAACGGGTCGAACGATTTTCATGAAATTTAGTATAATGTTGTGATTTATTTTATTTGTTTATGTTGTTTTATAACTAATGTGGTTGTTCTATGTTTTAACTAGCATTTTACTTCATAAAGATGGATTACCGCAGTCGGCATTACAGTCATGATCATTCAGTTTGAGCTTATTTGACACGATTTTCATATCCATTGAAGGTTCGCCACAAAATCTCACTTTCGTTTCACATAGTAAAGCAGCAATGTATAGCGAACCATAAACAACAGTAACTGTCATTGTAAGTATCAATTTCACAAGACGGCAATGGTTTTTTGAAGTTGACAGATGAAGAACGCAGTTAGGAGGTTTTTGGAAAAAACGGAAAGAGGACGTTATATAATTGGATTTGTAAAAGAAACGGTGGAGATTTGTTTAAATTGTATATCTTTGTGGTTTAATAAAATAATTTAAAGTGATTGGTGTCTGATTTAGAAAAATAAGTACAGGGGGTTTTGGGGATAAATCGATCTAGCTAGGGTTCCTTTTTAGAAAATGTCGAATTTACCAAAAAAAATATGACGCCTGCTACCATCTATTGGTCGATAGATATACCTACTACCGAGAAAAGCTCGGTCACCCAGATATTATACATATGTAGAAAACACGTTTAGGTACTTACAAAACACCTACCTAGGTAAAATCGTAACGAACTCTCTAAGTCTAAAGCTACGTACCTATACCTACCTCCAGTCTCAATCTGTGGTCTAAACTCCAATAAAAATAAAACAGGTAAGTAGATAAATAAAGTTTACTTGAATGACAAAATCAAAACCTATCTTACCTAATTAGTAGTCACCTTTCCTACAGCTACATCGTTTTCCAATACGTGCATCTACCTACTTAACCACTCTAATAAGATAAAGTCAATCATCTTATTAGATTAGATAAAGATCGAATTACAGCATTATATTATATTATGTAAGTATTTACGCTTGCGTGGCGAGATGTCGGGCGGCGATTGGCACATCTCGGCGGAGGCGGGGCGCGCAGCATCCAATGGCCGCGCCTCATCTCGTATCTGGGGAGATCTCCCCTGCACCGATTTGGGGACAGAGTAGGTATCGAGTGACAAATCTGTGACCTTCATTCTGTTTTGAATACTTACTAGGTACTTAGGTAGGTACATTTACAATCCGATTAAGTACCTAGATAAGTAGGTAATATAACTGTAGTATAATTAGGTATTATTGGTTCTCAAATAACGACATTAACTTTCTCTTTGAAATGTTGGTCCAACAAAAACTAAATAGAGTGATTGGAACCTAAGGTGTCTATGTACTTAAATATGTTCGTTCGTTCGTTTTAGCCGACAGACGTCCATCGGTGGACAAACGCCTCCTGGAATGATTTCCAGCACGCACGGTCCTGCGCCACTTGTATCCAGCGCCTTCCCGCGACTCTTTCAATGTCGTCAGTCCATCTGCAGGGCTAGACAGTGTAACAGACTGTAGAAAAACCACGTGACCACCAGTACACAACATATGAAAGCAGAATATGTACTCTATATGCGCTGCGTTGTTGCTGCTGCAGCTGCCGGTGTCGCTTGTAGCAAGCGAAGTACGCTAAAGTTATCTACAAGTCTGCGAGAACGACAAATAGTCGTACTCGATTTTTAACCGACTTCAAAAAAAGGAGGAGGTTGGGAATTCGTCGGAATCTTTTTTTTTTATCTATGTATGTTCACCGATTACTCGAAGACGCGTGGACCGATTTGAAAAATTCTTTTTTTGTTTAAAAGGATATAGTTTCCAGATGGTCCCATTTTAATCAGGTCAGGATCTGATAATGGGATCCTGGAGAAATGGAGGGAACTCTTCAAATTTTATATGGACACTTGAAACTATTTGGGTATTATTTTAAAGAGTAATATTTTCCAAGTTGTCCTATGGTCATCAGGTCAGGATCTGATCATGGGATCTTGGTGAAAGCGAGGGAACTCTTCAAATTTTACTAGTAGGTATACTTGAAGCGAGTTGGGTATTTTTTATAGTTACTGGTGCATTTGCTAGCAGATACTGACTTGATGACTAAAGTCATCAAGTCAGGGTCTGATGATGGATCTTGGTGAAATCGAGGGAACTCTTCAAATTTTATGAACACACCTCAAGCGATTTGGGTATTTTTACAACGCCTTGTGCATTTTATTGTTTTCCACTAAAAAGTAAAAAAAAAAAATGGGAAATGCTTTCCAAAAAACCAACTTCAAATGCCACTACAAAGAGTGAAATAATTTTTAATGTAGGTACCTACACCAATTCGAAGTCGGGCGATTGTCTATGACTTCGTCATTTCTTCGCACATCAAGTAAGTAAGTAAGAAGGACTACTTATTAGGGATTGTATGAAACATTGCCCGACTTCGAATTGGTGTAGGTACCTACATTAAAAATTATTTCACTCTTTGTAGTGGCATTTGAAGTTGGTTTTTTGGAAAGCATTTCCCATTTTTTCAAACAGCGTGTTTTCCTCTATTCGATGACGTGATTTGTCCATACATTTTTGTCTACTGTCGTCAACGCTAAACGATTGTTACTTTGTCTAGCCCCGCTGGTCGGTGTGCCAACACTGCGCTTTCCCGTGCGTGGTCACCATTCCAGCACTTTGGGTCCTCAGCTTTCCTTACTAAATATGTAGATACTTACTTACTGATAAACTTACTTATGTAATTCTCTGACGAGTGTTACCTATTATGACCAAGGTTAAGCATCCTTTTGGATGCTTTATCACCATAGCATTGATTTATATATAATAGGTCGTCGCTCGCGCTCTTTACCACCATAACCCTTCCGTTTCCCCTGACGGAGGGCTATGCGTCAGGCATTTTCTGTGGGATAAAAAGCCATACCTATAGCTAGGTAAGGTGCGTACCTCCTTTGCTATGTTTTCCTATAAAAAATGTTTGCCAACCTTAGGTATTTATATAAGGGCTGCTTGTCCATTAGAGATGTGCTACATTACTAAGTACCTAGGTATGACAGAAAATGTAGCATAGAAACGGAGCGCATCTACCTAGTGGGCGAGCACCTTAATCGTACTTATCTTTGCTCAGAGTATACCGTTTACCGGAACCCAAATCAATTGCCTCGGTCTATAATCTCTATAGGAAGTAGCTAGGTATTGAACTCTCCGTCGGCCATTGTTTGTGTCCGAACCAACAGAGAGTTCGTCTGTGCTTGTCCGCGACGTGACCTCTGTTCTGTTCTGACTCGAGACAAAAAGTAGAAATTAACGGACGCAAAAAAGTACCTGCCTCTTACTTGTTATGGTAGCAGATGTTGACAATAGATTGTACAGTCACAAACAACAAGTTTCATTACATTTTAAAAATTAGTTTTGTTTCCTGAGTATGCTTTCCACAGTCTACTGCTTTATTCGTGGCTTCCCCGTATGAATTTTAGAGATCTCGCTGGAAAAGTAAATTTTTCACAGCAAAGTTCCCAAGTAAGTATCTAAATACCTACAGGCCCCAGGTTGTAAAGCTATCAGCGATTAAAATCTCAGCAAGATTTGTTCAGTCTACGTACCTAGGTACCTACGTACCTATTGTGACGTAGAACAATACCAAAATATGCAAACTTACACATTTTGGATAGGTAAGTACCTGCTAATAAAATTAAAAATAGGATTATAAAGTAGGTAGGTAGGTACCTAGAGTGCAGCCGTCATTGTTGATTATTTATTATTTTTCGTATAGGTATCATCTGTTACAATGGCGAACGTGCCTAGGCATCTACCTTGATACAACTAAGTATCTCGCCTCAAAATTCATAATACCTACAATAACTACATAACTGCGGGTTGTTAATTTAGGGGTAGAATGGTAAGGTGTACTTACCTATCTATTTAAATACTGTGGTTATGCTTTCGCCTTAGTACAATTCATTTCATTTATTGTCAGCTTTCATGCCCGATACATTTTTACAAGCATTTTATAGTTTTCTACGCGCCTGTACCGGACGGCAGTGGCACGGGCTATCCGGTAAAAACGGCTCGATAGTCGATTGTGAACAATTGATCGAGTTTTTTGTTTCTTAAACGCCCCAGCCATGACGCGACGCCTTGATTGTTCCCAACTTCTGATACGGCTCTTAAGAATTATTTATCTTTTCCTTACTTGTTAGCCAAACTGTTGGGCGATTCGCGTATTGTTTTGTTACACTGAGTGTGATGACTCACTTCACTTCACCGCAGACTTCACGTAAGAGTAATTTAAGCTAAGCGTTCACAGAAGATTTTCCGGTGACTTCCCCTCCCAATTCATACGACCGCCACGCGCGCGGACTTGTTATCAGATGATATTGTGATTGTCACTTAGTAATAAGTATTAAGTATATTATATTCGTTGCTTATACTATACATACCTACCTATAATATTAATATAATGTAGGTAGGTAGGTAACCGAAGATGTTAGGTATCGTATTAGGCATTAGCTAAGAAGGAGTTGAAACACAGCGAGGAGCACAGTTGGAACAAAGTTGGAGAGGTTTTCTACACAGCATCGCACCGGAACGCTAAATCGACAGGCAGTGCCACTTGGCTGTTATGGAGGTAACTATATAACCAATCAATTTTTTTTCGAATAAAATTTGAATTTAGTGGGAAGACCTGATGATAGGTTTGATAAACCTACCTGCGTATTTTATCGTAGTCAATAGGTATGAAATATCTATTTAGTACGGCAACGTAATATTAGCCAATGCGTAATTTTGTGAAAGTCATAAATAAGTATAGCATCTGCCGCAAACTTTCACTGTAATAAGGACACACCTTAGCGCAGGCTCATTTATATGTTACGACTAACGACTTTCGATTGCATGGTTCAGTCCGACCCATCGGAGCATGTAAACGAATCCAAACATGCATAATCTTAATTATTATATCTTAAATTGAATGAAAAAATATTAAGTTGTATCTGAGTTTTATCAGAATAAGTAGGTACCTACTAAAGCAGAATATAGGAATACTCTAAGCTATTGCGCGCGGCTTCGCCCTCAGGAATTTCATTTTATACTAATCCGGAATCCCGTTTTCCTAATAATAAGTCAACCTTAGCCTTCCTCGATAAATATGACCCATCCAACATAAAAAGAATTTTTCAATTCGGACTAGTTTCTGAGATTAGCGTTTTCAAAAAAAAAACACAAACAAACTCTTCAGCTTCAAAATATTAGTATAGATATAAGACATTGAGGATCTCCAAAATTAAACACAAATTGTTTCCCTGAAATAACAAAGAAACGACATTTAAAGTTCACTATATCTCGAGTCCTCAATCACATTCTTTCTATGAGTTTTTATTACGACAAAAATGCACACAACAATTTCAGCGTCCCTCGCCATTTTAAGTCATCGACACAGATCAATATCATAGATACGCGACAGCTGATACGCGAAGCGCGGCAAATTCAAATGAATGAAATGTCACTCATTTCATTACATCTCCCCCCCTAAGAGCGAAAATTCTAAGCAATATATCTGTAAAATGTACTTATAAGTCATCTTCATATTCATTATCATCTCCTTCATCTTCTTCAGCCTCTGTTATGACAGGTTGCAATTTTGTTATATGAAATAATGTTGATTCTGTTTTTCTGTTGCCTGTATCAATCCTATAAATGGAATTCGATATTTTCTCTATTATTTTGAAAGGGCCTATTTTTAATTCGTCTAATTTCTTTCTATTCAGTCTATTTCCATTTTCTACATATACACTGTCTCCTACATTAAATTCTTGCATTTTTCTATTTCTATCAAATATTTTCTTGTTATACTCATGAGATTTTATTGTATTCTCTAATGCCAATCTTCTATCAGCAATCCACTTGTCTTCCTTTTCCATCGTTTTGAATTCATTTGGTAGAATACTGACATTTGTACCATCCAGTAAATATTTTGGTGCAAAACCTGTAACGGAGTGTTCTGTTTCATTATATTTTTGTATACATTCTCTTGCCAGTGTTGTCCATGTTCTCTTATTATTTTTCTCATTCATTTTACACCTTATTTTATTTACTATTGTTTGGTTTAATCTTTCATTCAAGCCGTTCGAGAATGGTGTATTCACGGCTGTAAAAATTAGTTTAATATTATTTTCCTGCAAAAATTGTTTAAATTCTCTTGAATTTATGCCCGGATATTGATCTGTCAGGATAATTCCAATCTCATCTGTCTCTAGTACTTTCTTTGTTAAATTTATAAAGTCACATGCATTCTGGGTTTTCGAAGTCGCAATAAATGCATATCTTGTGTAGTGATCTACTAAAAGGTGTAGATATTTCTTTGTAGACCTAGATCCTCCAAATCCACCAATAGTATCCATTGACATTATTTCAAATGGTTTGGTAGCTGGTCCCAGTTGTGACATTAATCCAATTTTTTTTTGACATCTTGATTTATTTTTTATGCATATTTCACATGTTTTACAAATATTTATGATATTTTTTGTTAGGTTTATAGCCGTATATATTGAACTTATTTTTTTCTGCAGTTGTCTGATCCCAATATGGCATAAATCTTCATGCACCTTTTTTATAAGTTTTTTACTAAATTCTTCTGAGAGGATAATCTTTTCCTGTTTCTTTATTTTTTTATAATAGATATTATTTTTTAGTATTAAATTTTGTTTCTTTTCTCTTATTGTTTCATTTTTCTCTTGGTCTCCAACTATATCTTTTATTTGTATTAAATTAACTATTCTCAATGTTTCCTCTCTGTTATCTTCTGGTTCTAATACAGGGTTTCGGCTCAAACAGTCTGCTTCTACATTTTCTTTACCAGGTATATATTTTACGGTAAAGTCATACTGAGATAGGTAGTATGTGAGATCACCCAATTCTTCATCTGTCCTGCATTTAATGTTCATGTTCTCTAGAGGTTTGTGATCTGAGTAAATGGTGAATTGTTTTCCGATGAGCCAGTGCTGCCAATATTTAACAGCTTCTTTAATAGCAAGACATTCTAAATATATAGCCTTTTTCCGTTTTTGATGTTCATTCAATTTTTTTGAGAAATATGCCACCGGTTTGTCTTTACCATCTAGTTGTGTCTGTTTTAATATTGCTCCAATGCCCTCCAAAGATGCATCGGTAAAGATTTTGATTGGTAAGTCTTTGTCGAATATTTCCAAGACCGGTTGCGAACATAAATATCTTTTTATCAGATTGAATGCTTCTTCACATTTCTCTGACCATACAAATTTCTCGTTTTTTCGTAATAAATTGTGTAATGGATCTAAAATAATTGCACTTCTTGGTATATAGTCATGGTAGAAGTTTATTTTTCCCAAAAATTGTCTGATGTTCTTTTGCGTCTTAGGAGTTGGAAAGTTCCTTATTGAAATCAAATTGTCTTTTAGTGGTCTTACTGAATTGTTCTGAATTATATGGCCGAGGTATTTTACTGAGTCTGACGCAAAGGTACATTTCTTAAACTTCAGTCTAAAGCCTTCTTTAATTATTGCCTCTAATACATTTCTAATGTGCCTTATATGTTCTTCAAAGGTAGACGAGTATATCAAAATATCATCGATATAGTTAACAGAGTATCCTGTGAGATTGTGTTTTCTTAGAATATTGCTTAAGATTCTCTGGAAAATTGCTGGTGATGTTTTCAAGCCAAAAGGGAGGCAGGTCCACTGGAAGTGGCCATCTTGTGTGACAAATCCTGTTTTACTTCTGTCTTCCACCCGTAATGGTATTGCCCAAAATGCTGAGTTTATATCTAGTGTAGTAAAATACTTGCAATTTCTAGTTTTAATAATTAGATCATCTATCAAAGGAAATGGTTGAGCTTGTGGTATAACTATTTTGTTTAACTCTCTGAAATCTACACATAAACGGGATTTCCTATTTTCACCTTTTTTAAACGCCAATGTCACTGGAGCAGCGAAAGGACTGTATGATTCTTCTATTAAATTGTTCTTTAGTAACATCGATATTTGCTCTTCAATTTCTAATCTATCTTGTATTGTACATCTGTATGGTCTTTTACTACAATATTTATTTACTTGTAAATCTATGCGAGCTTCATAATCTTTAACTGAACCTATATCATACTTGTCCTTAGCAAATATTGTTTTATATTCCTTTATAATTTTCTCTATCTCAATTTTCTTTTGATTATCTAAATGGTCTGTCATACTTATAAATTCCTCTGTTTGTATGTGTTCATTGAAATTTACTGTATATTTTTTTATATTATTATCTTCATTTCTGTTATCTTTAGACATCCTGTCTATTTTATTTGTTATTTTCTTTTGTTCTATCTGCAAGTTCTCATTTTGGGTTAATCTGAATTTCTTTATCATATCTAATCCGATTATGAAATCATCAAAATCTTCATTTTCTACTATGTATACATCCACCTCTTCTTCTAAATCAAATATTTTAATTTTTATTGTTATCAAGCCATCCATCTTCTTCACACCATTAACCGTTCTCATGTATGCTATGTTCACATCATCTTTTTTTTCTTTTACTTTTATTAATCTTGAATTTATTATAGAAATCTGTGAGCCTGAATCATAAATACCACTCACTTCTAGTTTATTTTCTAATAAAAGCTTGATTTTGATTAATGGTGTGCTTACTAGTTTTTTTTCTCAGTATTTATGTCTACTTCAATTATGGAGTTATTGTTTACATTTTTAGTTTTAAGATCTTTTTCAGGTTCATTTTTATTTTTCTTGAACCAACATGACTCCTCCGGATGATATCTAATCCCTTTGTCCAAAGACTCACAAGTCTTACATGACTTCTTCTCATAAGTTTTATTTTTATTATAAAATGTACTGCTCTTTATGTTAGTTGAGTTTTTCTTATACATCGTGCCTTCATATTTTCTTATCTCGTTGAACAAGTCAGTAGTGTTGTTGAGTTCATCCCTGTTTAACTTATTTAAGATAAATCCAGGTAAACCAGTTGCAATAAGATCTATCATTGTTTTGGAATCTATAGATTTGTTTATATCTAATAAAAGCCGTTCTTTTTTTATGGCATAATCAATTAACTGTCCTTCTTTATACCTAAATGCGAGAGCATATGTGACTATGTCCCATCCTTGGTTTTTAAAAGTTTCTAAAAACTTGTCTTTCCATTCACTCCATTCAGAATTTATTGTTAGTTTTATGATCATCGAGCTATACCAATCCAAACAAGGTTTATCTAAAAATAACCTCAAAATATCTATTTTTGTCTCATCTTTTGTTATATTAAAGCGCGCACACTCTTTTTCAAAAATTTCTATCCATTGCATCGCATTAGGATTTTTGCTTGTGAATTTTTCAATAATAAATTTTTCTGAGATATGTTTTAAGTTATGTTGACTTTCTTTCTTAGTTGTAGTTTCTATTAATTGTTCCAAGATTTGTTGCAAAGTGTCATTTTTGTCCTTTGCTTGTGTTGTGCTCACTTCATCTAAATATTGATCTAAAAATTGCATATTACCTTCCTCATCTACATATGTCTTCTTTAGATTTTCATCCAACTTTATCCATACTTTTCTACTCTGGTGTCTTTTTTTAATGCTATTTTTTACTTTTGTGAAAGTGTTCGTTTTAACAATATATGTATGATGACTCACCGGCTTCAGTTCCTCGGGTAAAACATAACATTTTCCTTCTTCAGTAGATATTGAGGTTATAGCTAATACATTTGATTTGCCATCATTTGAGGCTATTATTGTAAACTCAAATTGAAGCCGGTCCATCTTCTTTTAGTTCACAAAAATGTCGTTTTATAAGACATTGAGGATCTCCAAAATTAAACACAAATTGTTTCCCTGAAATAACAAAGAAACGACATTTAAAGTTCACTATATCTCGAGTCCTCAATCACATTCTTTCTATGAGTTTTTATTACGACAAAAATGCACACAACAATTTCAGCGTCCCTCGCCATTTTAAGTCATCGACACAGATCAATATCATAGATACGCGACAGCTGATACGCGAAGCGCGGCAAATTCAAATGAATGAAATGTCACTCATTTCATTACATAGATTTATAAAAAAAAAAACAAAAAGTGTGCGTTGGCCGGGAATCGAACTCGGATCAACTGCTTGGAAGGCAACTATGCTGACCATTAGGTACACCACCAACGCCTATATCTAATATTGCATAAAAAAATTAATGTCCGTTGAAAAAATATATAATGGGCCCGTTTTGGCATAATATTTTGTCATCGCGACGAGACTTGTAATGAACCATACGACTCACGATGAAACGATTAAAGTTTGTATCAGCACAGATTTTAATTATCAGTATTTGATCAGTTGATTTGATCATTATACAATATTCGATTAGGTACTATGAAAATCGAAATAAGCCGGAACACTTTCTGTAAAAAGTTATTATTTTATTGTTTCGTTCAGTTTCGTTCCAAGTTACCTACATTCTGCGGTCTGTCAAAACAACTACTTTATAAGTCATCTCCAAGCAGCTTTCAAAGCTCACTTCTTCATCTGGTCACCACTTGATCGGAGGTCAAGCAACACTGTGATTTCCCCATTGATTAAACATAATATAAAGGTTCAGCTTTTAGTGACGTCACGAATTTATATTTAGGCTCCGCCCTGAAGTCGGATTTTTAATTTGTCAAAACTGTAAAATGGCGCTAATGTAGATAAGCGACTGACTTGCGCAGAATGCTGCTGTGGCTGACATGGCGCTGATGTTCAAGAGGGTTACCTCAAAGTAGGTCAAGCTTGCGGTTGTAACCTAAATATACTTTTTTTACCCTTTGGGGGAAAACGCTTCTATTATTTATTGTTACCTTGTTGTTACCGATACATTAAAAAATAAAACCAGCCAAGTGCGAGTCGGACTCGCGCACCGAGGGTGTATACAGTTATAGAATACATAGGTAACTCTCTTTCATATGATTCCCCACTCAAAATTGTTATCTTATTCTGAAATTTTAAAACTCCGATTTTATTTATATTTCTTAAATAAAAACAATTTTTAAATTTTTACAATGACCTCGGGTCACTATTACCTATAACTATTTCAAATTTCAGGTTGATAGCTAGAAAAGTTACTGTAATAATCGAGTGTGACGGACGGACGGACAGATGGAGAAAGTCTCTCCATAAGGGTTCTATTTTTACCATTTTGGTATGGAACTCGATAAAAATTAGAGTATCTAGGTACTCAGTAGTCCATACCTACTCGTAAGTCGAACAAACATAGGTAAGTATCCGCTATTAAAAGATGTGAGCTAAAAAGAAAGCTACAGCGCTGCGGCTGCAGCAGGTAGAGGCAGCAGGTCGCGGCAGATGCTGCGCGCAGCTGCCGGCCGGCGCGTGCGCACCCACCGCCGACCGCTCTTGATACTTGCACGGCGCTCCGAATCTCTGGGAATCTCCAAAGCTCCTAATTGGTATAGATGTTTCAATCCATGATGATGCGCCCCACTTTGTTAAACTCCATACAAGTCGAATGAAACATAAGCAATTTTGACAGAGTGGGGCGCGTCTTTGTGGATTGGAATATCTACGAGTATATTATATCGACTAGGTAGAAAAATGTTTTTGAAGTGATTTGGCGCGTTGGGTATTTTTGAGTTGAGGAAAAATAATTGAACCTGCGGTACTGTTACAGGTCTGTTTGAGTTTTCTTGTGCCTGCACTCCCAGACTGCCACGTATTTTTTTAGGTTGAATGTCAAAATTAAAAATTGTACATGTAATAAATTAAGTGTCATGCCTTAAAAATAATAAATGCAAAATTAGATATAGGTACTCGTACTTAATATAGGCAAAGGTTGAAACCACGGGGTACAACCACCCAAAACTAGTTCATCAAAAAAGCTGCCAAGGTTGTCATTTTATAGGGACATAAAATTGGACATACTCATAGTAATTTATTTCTTTCTACGCAAAACACACGGTGTGAGTGTGTGTGTATGTGTAAGTTTGTTACTCCTTCACGCCGCAACTTCCAAACCGATTTGGCTGAATTTTGGAGTGGAGATAAATTATACCCTGGATGAAAGCGCGGCCATCCGAGTAGCAGCTAGTTTAATATATATTATTGTAACTAACGTACCTCGGTCAGGCCAGGTCCACTTATCACGTGATCTAGGAAATACAAGTAGGCGTCTCGACGTATTAATTCCAGATGGCCGCCACGCGCTGAATACTTTCCTTGTGTTAGTTCGGGTACGGCCTATTTCACGCGCTGCGTGCGTCCGATGGCGAAGTAGCCCTAGTACGTCGAATGCGATAAAGTTACGCCATAGAAAGAGAAGTTCTTTTTTGGGGACGTGGCCAGGCGCTATTGCGAACTGAATTGCACTTTTTCGAGTCAGCGCTAAGGTCGCTATTTTTTAGTACCTACTATTATGTATTCCGTGCCTCGGTGATAATTATAAATAAGTAGGAAAGCCTCATAATAAGATTTCTTAAAGATATTTTAGTGGCCATTTTTATTTTTGGTTAGTATCAAGCGGCGTCAATCGCAGTACGCCATCGGTCAGCTGCTGAGCGCATCTCGCGCCCGCCTGTCTGTTGATGTGCGTCGAACTCTTAAACAGAGCGTGGTGCAAGGCGTAAGCGAAAGAAGTTTGTTAATTGTACTCAAACACACTATACGAAAGAAATTCAGTAACTGTCTTTGCTTGTCCCACTCGTTTCAATTCACATAAGGTTAAATTCATGTTAATTTTAAATATTGTCAAGATAGGTATAAATTAATAATACAAAAAATATTTTCGGCAAAATGCCCCTGGAAAAAAGTAAGGTAAAAGATTATGGAATCTTTGTAATTTAGGGAGGATTGTACGTTGGGTTTATCTAAAGCTTAGCATACATATCTGAGTGATTTGGAATTAATGTTTGTTATGGTTATCCAACGTTTACACTAAACAAATCACAATAATTTTAGTTTATTCGCTTAGAATTTGTCGTTACAAATACATGTACACTGCCACTATCTACTTTGTAACGATTGTAGTGTAATATTAGAGAACAGAATAACCATTAACCAATCATCCTGATACAGCTTTTCTTAAACTTTTTCATTCCACTACTTTCATTTGTATTTGAGTGCTACAAATACATATTAAGGCCTAATAAATAGTAATTATATTTATAAATCTTGTATGTGCCTTGTCTTAGGTTGAGAGTCGCGACGAATTCAAATATTTGTAGCCCACTATAGAATAAAAATCAACTAAAACAGCGTACGCCGGTCGCTTGGACTGCACGCTCGCATGAGTCACGCCGACATTGACCGCGTAATCTTGAGCCGCAATTATACCGGTGTGAGAACATTACTATTACGAGTGGCGAAGTACCACAGATACCCATCGTTGCATAATGACGCTCAGCTGATCCGCGTCGCGTGTTGCGCAGAGAAAGGCGTTCGGAGCGTGGCATTATCGCTTACTCTAGTTCGAGTATCGACTTGACTGCAATCTCACCTGCAGCTGAGGCCATTATGATATCTTTTCCAATTCTAAGATTTTTTTATTCTTTTCGTACAGGTATGACAGTCGTCTGCGAGAAAGTCGCGTGATCTATTGTACCGATTGCGAACGGATATTATGTCATTCTTATAGGTTTTTAGGGTTTGGTACTTCTAAATAAAATAATTGGTCAGGTGCGAGTCGGGCTCGCGCACTGAGGGTTCCGTAATATATTAAAAAAAGTTAAACCATAAGGCCCGGTTGCCATCAAAGCGCAGCGGAGCGGAGCTGTGTTTGAGTAACCAATCATATTTCGTCCTTTCGACATCTCCTCTCCGTTTCGGAGATGTCGAAATTTGTCATTTCGACATCTGCCTGTCTGTCTGTCACGAACCTTTATTTCAGTAACTACTTATTAAGGATATCGACATGAAATTTAAAAATTGGAAGAACGGGGTCACCGTAATTTCAAAATGAGATAACAAAATTGAGTGGGGTAAGTATTACTATCATATGCATGGGCGTTACTTGTGCATTCTAAAATTGATTTTTATTTATTTTTATTATGCCACTTACTGACACCCAGCATCCCGCATCATCATGGAGTTTGTCAACTTGTTCTAACTGTTGTAGCGACAGGAAAACCAGCTAAGGAGACTTTGACGTAGGTCTGAACTTCATAAATCAATATCAATACATATAATAAATCTGTAGAGGTCGAAGTTCTGTACAAATAAAAAAAATGCTAAAAACGGAGTCAGGGGGATGTAAGAAGTGAAATAGAACTAATTTAATTTTTTTTCAATTTTTTTGTTTCTCTGTTTGTCTGTTTGTCTGTCTGTTTGTACGGGCTAATCTTTGGAACGGCTGGACCGATTCCAATGAAATTTTGTGTGGTGGTAGCTTATGTCCCTGGTCAACATATAGGATACTTTTCATCCCGGTAAAATAAAGAGTTCCCGTGGGATAGTTAAAAAACTGCAATTAATTTAACAGCTTTGTAAACAACAACTAATGAACTTAATTTAGTAAAATTTGTTATGCTGATACCTTATGTTGCCTCTTTCACAAAATATATATATAGTAAAACTTATACTAAAACTTATTAATCCAATCGAGTTCCCGCGGGAAAGAAAACATTACTAAAACAGTTAGCAGGCGTCTTTCAAGTAACGGATTTAAATGAAATTTTATGATCCTACTTTATATGCCCGGTCAACATTTAAGATACTTTTCATCCTGAAAAATTTGAGAGCACCCGTGGGATGTTTAAAAAAACCTATAGCTACTTATCTACGTAGCACAATCAAAACGGGGTCGAAGTATCGACAGTTTAAATCGTCCTTTTGATCGTGCAACTAGGTATAACTATACAAGATAACCTGTACGTAGCAGGAACGGGTTGCTACGTACACAGCAGCGTATCAGAATGCTTAATTACAATATCTGGGCGTTGGTATCATCTCAGAATAAGATAAGTTTGGTTAGTATAGATATTACAATCCACGATGACACGCCCCACTCTGTCTTACTCCATGCGAATTGAGTAACATAAGCGATTTCGACAGAGTGTATAAGTAAAGGAAGACCAAAGAAGATATAGGTAAATTGTGCGAAAGAAGATAGCACGTTGACAGGAGAGATTAGAAGAAGACTCCTTTACGGGTCCATCGAACCCAGGGGCCACTCATTTATCTTAGGAAAAATTAAGAAATTCCACGGGAAACATTTTTGTAAAAAAAACGAACTGCACGCGGGCGGAGCCGCGGGCAACAGCTAGTTCATTAATAAATGAAGATTTCTTATCACTTAGTTGTGTATATTTTAGAATTAATAATCAATTAAATAGCTAAATAATTTTTGTTTTTTATATTCTTCAGGATATATTTATAAGGACCAAAGTTTCAGTGCGAGGTTCAAAGGACTTTAAAGTATTTTGATAAAAAACAACCTGCAGCTGAGAATCTGCAACGTTAATATTAGTACAAAAGGCTTTGCTCTAGTTGCGGATTCTCAGCTGCTTGCTAATGAGCTAGGGTCTGCCGTAGACGGATGCACTAACAGGTAACAGGTATAGAACCGTCCGGTGGAACTTAACTGGTAGTTACCTAGAAGTTTAACCTAATTGAGGTTTAGACATATATTTTTGTACACTAAAAGTTAGCTCTTTACTGCAATTGGAGCACCTGATGGTAAGTGATGATGCAGCCGAAGATGTTATCGTATTTATTTATTTAACTAAATAGGCTTGACTGTGGTCACACCTGATGGAAAGTGATGATATAGTGTAAGATGGAATGCGCTTACCTAGGAGATGCCTTTTCACTCTTGATTTGAAGGCGCCCTTGCAAGTGGCAGAAAAGACAGTGCCTGGGAGGGTATTCCAGTAGCCCTATTCTGTAACTCGGTGCCTATCAAAGAATGATAGCCACTAGCAAATGTTTTTCATCCATTGAAGTTTTGCTAAGGAAATGTTATTTTTATTTCATAGCAAACTTTCAATGGATAAAAAACATATGCCAGTGGCCATCATTCTTTGATAGGCACCGAGATACAGAATACGGGCGCTGGTCTTTGCAGTACGTATCAGGAACGAGCAATCTTTGGTACGTTAACTGTGTATGGGTGGAAGCCTTTTCGATGCCTTGCCGTTTCTATGGTAAAAGTGGTTTATGGTAATTTATTACTATATATATAGCTGCTTGTGCTGACTGACTCACTGATTGATCACCTCTCCTGAACAATTTTGTATGAAAAAATTTTTTTTTACTAATCATTTCGTAAAGAGGGGAAAAAATCATTAAGAACAAAAATATGGAGTGAGCTGATGATTGAGGATTTCGAAGACGGGTAAAGAGCACAGCCAGGGTATCTAAGATAGGTGGGGGGTGCTCGACCAAATGTCATTTGAAATGTCATCCAACTGCCAGTGAGCTGAAAAAAAATTCAAAATGGCGGATTCAAAATGGCCGCCATACGAATTTCGCCGATATCTCGGAAAGTATAAAAGATGGAAGAATGGTTTCTTGACAAGAAGTGATCAGGGCCCGAAGATCTATTTGATGGATAGAAAAAAAATTCAAAATGGCGGAATTTATTTTTCCATAGAAAATGTATGACGAATATGGACTCGAGATAGAGGCGATTTTTTATAGGCGGGAAGACAGCACGCGGGCCACATGTGGCCCGCGCCCACACGCACCCTACTAGTTAATATATATATAGCTGCTTGTGCTGATTGACTGATTGATCACCTCTCCTGAACAATTTTGTATGGAAAATTTTTTTTTCACTGATCGTTTTGTATAGAAAGGAAAAATTCATGAGGAAGAAAAATATAGCGAGAGCTGATGATTGAGGATTTCGAAGACGGGTGAAGAGCACAGCCCAGGGTATTGCAGATAGGTGGGGGGTGTTCGACCAAATGTCATTTGAAATGTCATCCAACTGTCAGTAAGCTGAAAAAAAATTCAAAATGGCGGATTCAAAATGGCCGCCATTCGAATTTCGCCGATATCTCGGAAAGTATAAAAGATGGAAGAATGGTTTCTTGACAAGAAGTGATCAGGACCCGAAGGTCTATTTGATGGATAGAAAAAAAAATTCAAAATGGCGGAATTTATTTTTCCATAGAAAATGTATGGGGAATGTTGAAGAGACTAACAGTTGGTAATTATGCAAGGTTGTGATGCGGTTTTTCAGAAAAATAGGTTTAGATTAATTACTGGTTTTAGAGAAAAATATGGAGAGAGCTGATGATTGAGGATTTCGGAGACGGGTGAAGAGCACAGCCAGGGTATCGAAGATAGGTGGGGGGTGCTCGACCAAATGTAACTCGAAACGGCATTTAATTGGCAGTTAGCTGAAAAAAAATCAAAATGGCGGATTCAAGATGGCCGCCATAGAAATTTCGTGTTGTTCTATCTCGGAAAGTATAAAAGATAAGAGAGTGATTTCTTTGCAAGACGTAATTAGAATCTCAAGGTCTACGGGATGAATGAAAGGAAATCAAAGTGGATGAATTTATTTTTCCATGGAAAATGTGAATGCTTCAATAAACAAGGCCTATGAAAAACTATGAAAAGTATGAGAAGAGATGATGGTCTACGATTTGGACGATGATTGAGGAGCACGTTCATGGATTTAAAGATAGTTAAGGGCTGTTTGAATAAAAAATACACTGAACCTCACGGATGAGGTTCAGTGTATTTTTGATTCAAACAGCCCTTAACTATCTTTAAATCCATGACCGTGCTCCGAGGTAATTCTTTTAGCCCATTGCCAATCGGATTCCAATTGGCGATGGAGATGACGGCGATTCTTTTATAGGTGAGAAGACAGCCCGCGGGCCACATGTGGCCCGCGCTCCCACGCGCCCTACTAGTTACTATATATATAGCTACTCGTGCTGATTCACTGATTGACTGACTGACTGATTATCACCTCTCCTGAACAATTTTGTATGAAAAATTTTTTTTTCACGGATGGGGTCTTATAGAAGAAAAGAAATGAATCCGAGGAAAAATACGGAGAGAGCTGATGATTGAGGATTTCGAAGACGGGTGAAGAGCACGGGGAGGGTATTAAAGATAGGTGGGGGGTGCTCGACCAAATGTCATTCGAAATGTCATGCAATTGGCAGTGAGCTGAAAAAAAGTTCAAAATGGCGGATTCAAGATGGCCGCCATACAAACTTCATCGGTGTCCATCTCGAAGAGTATAAAAGATGGAAGAGTGATTTCTTGACAAGAAGTAATCAGGACCCCATGGTCTATTTGATGGATAGAAAAAAAATCAAAATGGCGGAATTTTATTTTTCCATAGAAAATGTATGGGGAATATTCAAGAGACCACAAGTTTTAAAACATGCAGTAGTTTGATGCGGTTTTTCGGAGGAGTCCCAGAGAAAAATGTGGAATGAGATGATGATTGAGGGTTTTGAAGACTGTCGAGGAGCATGGGCAAGGTATTATAGTTAGGTGGGGACTGCTGAAACAAAAAATACTCGGAACTTCATGCAATTGGCAGTGTGCTGAAAAAAAAACAAAATGGCGGATTCAAGATGGCCGCCATACAAATTTCGAGTTGTTCTATCTCGGAAAGTATAAAAGATAAGAGAGTGGTTTCTTAGCAAGAGGTGATCAGGATCTCAAGTTCTACGGGATGCATGGAAAATAATTCAGTGTGGCGGAATTTATCTTTCCTTGGAAAATAAACATACTATGAGAAGAGACAATGATCTAGGATTTGGATGATGATTAAGGAGCACTGACATGGTTTTAAAGATAGTTAAGGGCTGTTCGAACAAAAAATACGCTGAACCTCATCCGATGAGGTTCAGCGTATTTTTTTGTTCGAACTGCCCTTAACTATCTTTAAAACCATGACAGTGCTCCTTGGTAATTTTTTCAGCTCACTGTCAATCGGATTCCAATGGGCGATGGAGATGACGGCGATACCGTTATGGGCGGGAAGACAGCACGCGGGCCACATGTGGCCCGCGCACCCACGCGCCCTACTAGTTTAGGTATATAGCTTTATTGCACACACATACAGATAAATACAGACGATAAAACCGAACACGGTGGCCTTATTGCTGAGCAAATGGCCTGTATCGCGGACGGCCTAAGACTTTGAATTTTTAAACGCGGACTATACAAATGAAGTCCCGCCCGGTCCACGGACATTCCCCTGATATCCTCTAAACTAGGACAGATCCGGGGAAACCCGGATAGATAGCAATCCTACTGTTAATCAAGTGATGTTTAGCGAACCCCCGGACCCTTTGACGAAAGGCTAAGGAGTTCGAACCAACGAGCTGTCACTGCTTGGTTCGGAGCGGACGCTTTGTGAATTATTTATTTATTCAGAAAACAAGTCCAGATAAACACTTTCGATGGTACAAAAATGCGTTCATTTGTACGGATTTCGGTCTGTGGGTCACATTGCGGTACGTCTGCGCCTGGACAGCTGGACATCAGCTGCTGAGCTCGTACCCACTTCGTACTATCAAATATTATATATTCGGTAGTACTATGCCATAATTAAACACCGTTTCGTTAATCGCCAATCAGAGCTAATCACTGTATTTGATTGAGGTATTTGGACGAACATCATATAAGTAATTTAAATAATATTTTAATTAAAAACAAGCTATGATACGTTTTATATCGGTATTAGTATCAGATCGAGACTTTTGTTACCATCTAGCATCAAAGTAGGTACTCGTCAAGACAGATCAAACGAGTCCAAACTCGATGGGGTTAAGACTTGGAACTCCTAGGGCCACCTTCCGGTTCCATCATCAGATCAGCTCCATGTCGTAGATAATAATTTGGCATTGTCATACGATTTACACATGTATACGTCAGCCCAATCGGAATAAAATTAAAATGGGAATGACATATCTGAGCACGTGAACTATCGAAAAGAAAATGTCATTCTCATAATTTTTTGAAAATTTTGTCGTTTTTCGTTCTACTCTGTCAACCGTCTTTGAAATATAAGAGCCTACAAAAAGATTGATAAAAAAAACTTATTTAGAATTCATATTAGATTCATATAAGATTAGTATCATTTAGCAATGTTGTTTAGCATCGTTTTAGCAAGAATGTCATCGTTCGGAAATCCCTATAAGAGCGGCAGGTGTCTCGCGGCAGCTGATGCGCGCTAGATTAATTCCTATTACTTACAAACCATCTGTATTCATAAAAATAATCATAATCATAGATGTTGGGTTGCTAATTGCCATTTTATTTCATTTCTGTTCGGTCATAAATAATAAGAATTCTGCGTGGTATTCCGTGCGCCTGCTTTTCTAGAAGTTGTTTTATATACCTACCTAAATTCGAGAACGTATATACTTTATTCTTCATCAAATAGACTGGTATCTCGCACTCATTCATACTAGTTACTACTCCCATGTAAACAAGTAAATAATTTAAAAATTAAACAAACACGACTGCCCTGTTGATAAATTACTTTTTCCAAAAAAAAAATATAGCCTATGTTACTCGGAATGATGTAAGGATTCTAACGATAAAATCTAGTAAGCCGTTCGGAAGTTATGGTGGAATATAAAGAAACTCACATACTTACATACATACATGAACCCTAAAAAATATTACACTCCTTTTTGACCCGTCGTATAAAAATGTCTAAGTTTGTTTGGTTGTCCTTCAATCGCGCCATAACGGAGCAAAGTGATTTTTTTTAATGATTCACATCGGATTTGCGAAAAACCAATCAGCTTATATTATTAAACTACAGAAACAGCTGTGGTTTAGTAACATCATAAAAGTAAAAATCTCAAGTCTCTTGCCTTGGCCAAATAATGTAACTTTTTTATTACGGGAGGGGAAATCTCCATTGAAATTTATCTGGATTATGTGGGATTTTTACCCACTAAAACCCTCTCGGTGGAAATCCTCAACACTCATGTTTGAAGTCTCCGGGATCTCATACGAACGCACCAGAGGCTCGCTTGCGCAACGCCCGTTGGGGCTCGCCTCTGACTGATCTTTAACATCAGATAATGCCGCTAAGGCCAAAACAGTGACCCAATGGGCTGGAATGGGGTCGTCACATCAGTATACGCGCCGGGCCAGCCCCCTAAATGCGTAACAAAAACGTATCGTAACGTAACGTTGGCGCATCTTTGCACTTAGCAAACGTCGTGGGCTATATGGCATTCTTAGAGGAGACAACTAAACTTTCACATATCCTGTCGCTAAACTTCCTTGTTGGTGCCCTAGCTGGTATGTGTGGCGATAGGTGTGGCGACCTTCCAAAGAGATCGCACATATTGACGTTGTTTGTCATCGTGCGTAAGTTTTGAATCACGAACCAAATAACTTCCTAAGCTTTGGATATCTGGGCGGAACATTATCGACAGGGGTCGGCGCCAGGCCCTCGCTATATTCACTAGTATATTTTGTCTTTACCTAGATTACATGATTATAATGTGAAAAACCTTCGTGTGACATTTATATTGGGCATCACACACTATCCAAATTCTATCGCCCAAGTAAAAAACTCTTTGTTTTGATCCAGACGGTAATGATTCAGTAATGAGTCAACGAGTCGACCTCGACGTCAGCCATAGTTCAGATGTCTTGTGTTGCAGTATGTTGACTCACTTTTGCAGACAACGTAGGTACATATCGACAAAGCGGCTTGCTGTCTAGACAGAGACGCGCGTTAAGTGAAAGATGTAATCCATTGTTATTGCTGTCAGTTTTCTAATGTGCTGGTCATTGTTTTGTAGCAGGAGATAGTATCATATTGCAGCATTGCAGATGAGTTACCTGCAGCCGCCTTAGGCTCTCAACAAAACAGGCCATTCTATTTAACAATTAAAAAATTGTAAAGTGGCCACTTTACAATTTTTTAATTGTTAAATAGTCGTGGCGGGAATCGAACCTGCCGTGCTATTCTGCAAAAATACTTAAAGCAGCGACGAGCGTACATCTCTGCATCTATGAATTTGTCAGTTGTGATAGAGTACAATTTTGCATGCCATCTTCGGCTTGGCAGCTGTCTGGCAGCTGTTACAGAGATGGACATTTTGTAGAATAGCACTGCTGCTACTTCCCACACCAATCCGAGCTCGCACCACTAAGCTCGGGAGGTCCCAAAGTGCAGAAATGGCGACCCCGCACGGGAAAGTGCAGTTTTGCCAGACCTCTGATCTGTCCAGATGGACTGACGATTAAGAAGGTCCCGGGGCGGTAAGACGCGAAAAGTGGACATAAGTAGCGTAAGAACCGTGTCGGTTGGAAATCATAGCAGGAGGCCTTTGACCAGCAGTTGACGTCCGACGGCTGAAACGAACGAACGAACGAAGTACTGGTAAGATAGCTATATGAACCTGTTGATCGCTCTTGATAATCTGTGGTCCAGCGCCGCAAGGTGGCACGCGCCGCGCACCTGCTGACTCAACGACAGCAGATCCGATTCAACGCCGTTTTTGCTCATTACTTATACGTATTATAATTGCGCGACTCGATAGTCGCAGAGCAAAATAAAGCGTTCACACTTAGGTATATTATGAACAATGATACGGTTAAGTACCGTGAACACTAATAAGTAATTAAATTAATGGGTTGGTTTCATTAATTTATTGAACAATAACATATATTATTATTTCTTATACATATCCCATATCCAATCTGGTGTCAAAACAAACATTTTTGACACCAGTAAACTGGCGACATTTTTTAGCGCGGTTCGTCGGGTCCTGTGTACACATCTATTATTAAAATCTATTATCTAGTAACTTCATGTTCTTAGGTATACCTATAAGAATGCGCACTGTTTTCGTTCCAGTTGGAATTTCACTGGCGTCTTTCAGACTATAGGTATAATTTGTATGAAGGTACAAAGGGACGAATCGTTGCAAAAATTCCACCATTCCCGTTGTTTATATTACGGAAATGAATAATGAGGTTTAATTGGCAAAACTGAATGGTTTTTGTCGCACGGTATTTTATTATTTCATTTTGCAACATTGTAAGTTGTAACAGCATACTTAATTAGGTACCATTACCAGCAATTTATGATTAAAACATGCTTTTATTTTAATAAACTGACAAATTGTGAATAAAAAAAAGAAGTGTGGCACTCGGAGACTGCCGTGGTAAAGCTATTGCATAACATTTTTTATCAACACTCCGACCGACCCGCGATAGAGCTATTAACGTGAAATCAACGAGTCTGCCCGCGAAATTCAAAATTTTCGTGGTTTTTTGCAATTTGTACGCTAATTAGACATGACAGGATTATGGCAATCAATTTGCGAGAATGGCAGTATCATCTTTACATGATTATATTAAAATCTTTGCATAAAAATGTGTATCCTAGGAAATTAGTCCGAGTATCAAGTTTTATGTGAGTAACTCGCAAATCTCGGACTAATTTCTTTAACTTGACACTTTCTAGCAGAGATTTTTATATAAATACGTGAAGAATATATTGGGATTATCGCAATTTGACGGCCATAAGCCTATTATGTCTTATTAGCTTAAAAATCGCGAAAAACCACGAAAAATTTGAATTTCGCGGGCACACCTGTGGTGTGCTCCTTAAGGTGTTAGGTTATTTTCGTTACGGGATTTCTGGATTCGGTCTCCACGCTCAAGGCCCGCGATAGAAGCTATGCAATAGCTTAACATGTAGGTACCTATTCCGTAAGAAAATAATTTCCTATATGTACCTACTTACCTGTAGATACTTAAAGAAACCCTCTGAAACTTCTGAAAGATACTTACAGTATCTTCTATATCTATATGATTGTTAGTAAAACGTATTCATTGCTATTGTAATCGTAAAATAATACTACCACCTGCGCCCGTATTCTGTATCTCGATGCCTATCAAAGAATGCTAGCCACTGGCATATGTTTTTTATCCATTGAAAGTTTGCTATGAAATAAAAATAACATTTCCTTAGCAAAACTTCAATGGATGAAAAACATTTGATAGTGGCTATATCATTCTTTGATAGGCACCGAGTTACAGAATAGGGCTACTGATTGGCTTAAAAATGTGAACGATGATAGATTTGGCCAATCGCCACGGCATAATTTATTTACGACTAGCTGTTGCCCGCGGCTCCGCCCGCGTGAATTACGATTTTTTTTACATAATATACCTTCCTACTGGAATTCCTTGATTTTTCGCGGGATTCTGGTGTGATGTTGTACAGAAACCTGTTCTTACTTTGCACGGGTTATCTTGTGGTGATTTTGAAAA
This sequence comes from Coenonympha glycerion, assembly GCA_963855885.1. NCBI lineage: Eukaryota > Metazoa > Arthropoda > Insecta > Lepidoptera > Nymphalidae > Coenonympha > Coenonympha glycerion. The sequence goes on from OY979631.1 coordinate 5,327,866, forward strand.
CTCCTTTTTCTGGGATAAATTACTCTACTAACAATATTCCCCAGCCCAACATAATATAAGAGTCTTTTAAAAATCTTTGCTTCATCTCAATACAATCCAAAACATCAGAATGGACAATGGCTATATATTTCTTTACGTATAAAAAGACCTTAGATGACAGTCAGTCGGTTAGGATCGATAAGACCTAAGAGTTAAAAATATTTGTGAACCATTATCTTACCCTTTCCATATTGCGGATGATAAAGTTTAAATCTGTTCATGTGTTAACAGTGCCATCTTAATATAAAGGCAGGAAACAGTAAATAACATGAAAGTTAATTTTTATTAAAAAAATATGGGTAGTACCTATCTCAGAGTTTTACATTCAAGTTCCACATAAATTGTAGAGATGGCGCTATACGGTATAACGTAGCGATAACGCCAGTTACATGATTTTTGTTTACCCTAAAAGTGAAAAATTTTAAACCATACAAAATCTCCTGCTAAGCCTATTTATTTACGGCTGTAAGGGTACCTACTCCAGTCTTACTTGAGCCCTACGTCCTAGCCCTAGGTTCTTTGTGCATTCCGAGTTTCAAGTCACCTACCTACTTGAACTTAAAGGTTCTGATGTCTGTAATTTCTGAACTAAAAAAGTGATGATGATAAGATTTGTATGGAATAATCTTTAAAGAACCTCCTTTCTAACAAAAAAAGAATGAATGGAATCGGACAACGTGTTAATGAATTATAACTAAAAAACGTTTGGACTTTGATGCCGTCTTCCAGGGAAACCATGATGAATTTCGGGACAAAAAGTATCCTATGTCCTACCTCGGGGTATGAATTATAATCATGTCAAGTTTCATTTAAATCCATCCAGCGGATTAGCCGTGATGCCCGGTCGTGAAACAGACAGACAGACAGACAGACAGACAGACAGACAGACAGACAGACAGACAGACAAAAATTAAACAAATTACAGTTTTGGCTTCAGTATCGACTAAATAGTGTCCTCCAACAAAAAATTTCTAAATATCTTCAATGTACAGAATTCGACCCTTTACAGTTTTATTATAAGTAAGTATATATAGATGAGTAGGTCCGTTTTATGCAATGGCTCCCTGATCTGTGACTTTTTATACTAAATTAAATGACAACCGTTTTCCTATTGGTATCTTTGGTATCCTGTTCCCAGCATCCTAGAAGTACTTACCTAATATCGTTTTATCAATAAGTTTCTACCTATAACCTAGGTACTCTATGCAGAGATCTCTGTTGTTAAGAAAATTAATTGCAAAGATTTTATCGTTCATTTAAAATGCGTCGAAAATGCATGAGATATTAATTCAGATTTTTTTCGTGGCGCCAAAAGTTAAACATGCGTTAGGCCGCCATTTGCATTTGCATAAATTGAACATCAAGATGGGCGCGACGAAAGAGCGGAAACGAAGAAGATCGGAAACGATTCCAATAAAAATAACGTTCTGTTTTTTTAAATTAACTGTTCTATGACAGTTATTATTTTCACTATCATAATAGGCTGTTACATAAATTGAGTCTGCAGCACTTGCAGTTTGGTTTGATGACGTTAATTTTGAAACAGAATAACGGAAATTAAAAGATAATCTTCTTTTAAAATTAGGTAGGTACCTTTCATGATATATTTTACCGATAACGTTAAGACAAATTAAAAAATAAACTCGATTTTTTTCCTTATACTCTCAACTACATTATTCATAGATATATAGACAAATTATATAAATACAGATACTTTACAATAAAGTAAAATAGTAGGTATATGAATATTTTAATTAAAGACAGTAAATTAAGTTCTCATAACTAACATGTTGAATTTTTTTTTAAATATATTACCTCAAAATCCGATTAGCATTTAACCATTTAATTATGGAAAACTAAAATAAGGGACAACGGCTTCTAATGATCCTTAACTTATCCGTGATTTGCATTTTCTTCAAATACAAGGATTTCCGTTATGAGCACCGATTATATTATTTCGGAATAATTTTGTATAGGAATCGCTGATTTTCATTTCTAATTACCGTCCTTCGTTTAAATGGTGTATTATGTATTGATGCTAATCTTAAGACTTACCGAAAAAGTAAAAAACAACAGTCTACATTCCTATTTTATAACCATTTAGATAGGTACTTACTATACTATTTGACATACCTAGGTACTTAAGTCTTAATCCATTCCCAGTTTAGGGAATTAGATCTTTTCCTTAACCCGTTACATACCTAATAATAAATTTATGAATGAAATGTCACTCATTTCATTACATACATAGGTACTTACTGCATAGAACTAGCTACGAAAATTATAAACTAGTAAGTAATTTAAAAATGAAAAAACTCTTCTGCCCTGTGGTAAAACGACTTTTTACAAAAAAATAAAGCTTATGTTACGCGGGATGATGTAAGGATTCTAACGTTACCCCATATTATTGGGGTCAGGCCTTTAGGAATTAAACACAGCTTTCTTCTTGTAACTCGTAATATTTATTCATCTTCTTTCCTTTCTTATTATTATCCCCATTTTATTGTTACACCGTTTTATACCAAATCGCAATTCCAATACAATACAACCTCCACCGTTCGTTACCCAACACGATCTCCCTCCCGATTCCGCGCGCATCCATTATATAACTCGAATCAAGACAAAGCCGCCAGATGGCGTTGAAAGGAAGTTTCAACAATTTAATAATTTTAATTAGTATTTGAATGTAAAATTATTTAACGAAATTACACTGGTTCGAAATGCCGCGACCTAGCGAGAAAGAACCAGCAAGAAAACTCGGCGGCGTCTAACACTCAATGTTTTAATCAATCGTGAGTTTGACTTCGTGAACCAAGTCAAACTCACGATTTATAATCAATTAAAGTCTTCAATTATTCCTAATAGGTACTCAATGTTGAAGATTTTTAAAAATATAAATGACTCAATTAATTTATAAGCGCATATAGAACGGTGGTATGAAACCTAACAATATTATGTCCAAATCTATTTAGAAGTTATGGTGGAATAAAGAAATTCACATACCTACATACATACACTCATTTTTGGGCAGTCGTGTGTAAAGTACCTAGAGATCGTATCCAATTCTCTAAGAGCACAGTGAAGGAAAACGCTGGGCTGGGCTAAAAGAGTTTAAGGTATTGCGGCCCTACCCGCCCGCGAAATTCAAATTTTATTTAGTTTTTCGCAAATATTAGACTAACTACACATTGTAGATTTATGGCAATGCATTTTGCGGGCCTACATTTTATGCATCTACATATTTTTAATAGAAACTTTGCTCGAAAGTACCCACTTATCTCATATTGGTTCCCGAAAGATAATTTTTTGCAGTTTCCCAGATTTCGAGCTATCGGGAACCAATATGAAGTAAATGAGTATTGCTGAGCAGAGTTTATATTAAAAACATGTAGATGCATAAATGTTGTACCCGCAAAACAAATTTTCATTAGCCTTCGATGTATAATTAGCCCACTATGAGCGAAAAACTAAATAAAATTTGAATTTTCGCGCCCGGATGGTACCCATAAGGTACTTACCTCTAGTGATCGCATAACAGATGGCCCGTGTGGGCGCTAATAATAAGCTGAGGAGGGAGGAAGATTTATATATTGCGTCCCCCGCTAAGTAGGGTATAAATTATTATTAGTGTATCAAAACTATCGCTGCCAAAGGGACTTGAACGCGCATCCTCAGCTTTCGAAGCTGGGTGCTCTACCAACTGTTGAGCTATGGGAGCATCTACCACTGACATGATAATTTCGATACATATCGTTTTCAGTCATAGGCAGACTGCGTAGCCATCTATTGGGAAACTACGGTTCCTCAATCCAAACAAGGTTCATAATATCTACCTAATGTTCTCGCACATCTTGGTTGGAAAGGCAGCACATAAGTATAACGTGTCCAGCGGTTCGTGTCATTGCAGCCTTTCAGCTTTTCTTGGCGACAAATTGCTATTCTATATGTGTGCGTTTCCATCGTCGAATATCATCGTGTCTCTAGCGACAGATACCTACTAACGTAACGTAAAGAACTGTTATGGTATTCTGTGTTAGAGGCAGCTCTGGGGCTGTACCACCATCTCTTATAGCAGTATTATTGTAATATTGTTTTAAAAATTTCACACTGACATTGTATGAAAATATCAAAACAATATTCCAATAATACTGCTATAAGCGATGGTGGTATAGCCTCTGAAGAGTAGGTAGTACGTTATCTAAGTTTTACAAATTTTGGTGATTTATTACTCCCTTTCTCCTCAAGAAGTAGTTTCCCACAGATTACACAGAAAAAAAATAGACAGAGCAACCAAGTGAAGAATGTTGAATATTTTTTCACTAAGACCGCTTCTATCCATAGTCGCAGAGCTAAAAAGGGGTTGAAAAATAAGCTCGGAGAAGCCGTTGATATCCCGTTAAACAGCGACAACCACTTAAAAATAAACATGCTGTGTAAAAGAAACTCTTATTAGAAGTCTACGAGCTTAAATTCTTAGTGCACAAAACGCCTAATAGACTTATCGTAGCGGATCAAACATTGGAAATGCACCCAAAGAGAGTTTGAACCCGGGTTCAGCGTACCCACGGAGCGAAAAATAACACGTCACTGGTCACTCATTATCATTGCCGTTCGCGTATCACTCCCGTACACGTAATCAATATATCGAGATCATTGAACATCGCGGACAGGTTTCTTTGAACGGATAGGTTGACGTAGGTTGACGTAGGTTGGCGCAGTGGCACGCGCTCTGATTCGAGTGGAAGGTCGCGGGTTCGATTCCTGCCACGGGCCACTTTAGAATATTATAATTTCTAATTTGGCTCAGGTCTGGTCTGGTGGGAGGCTTCGGCCGTGGTTATTTACCCCCCTACTAGCAAAGACACAGCGCGTTCCAGCGCGATGCTGTGTAGAAAGTAGAAACCGTTAGGGGTGACTTTACTTACCCCTTCTAAGTTACATAACAAGATAGCATCTTCGGCTGCATCATCATTTACTCAGGTGAGATCGCAGTCAAGTACTAACTTGTACATAAAGTGTAAAAAACACCTATTTAGGAATTTATTAAGTTAATAATTTATGCAAGTCATAATTTAGCCCTGTATTTATAGTGTGTCATTTCAGTGAAGATTGTACGTTTGGTTAATTGTCTAACCTATACTCTCTGTAGTGGGATCATTATAGAATTATTGTAGTTGGAGATCGATAACTTAAATTACATGTCAACAAGTGAGGTGTTATCACTTGTCGCCGCGGTCAGTCAGTCATGGGAACGATGTTTATCAGCTACGAGTAGGTAGGTACCTAGCTACCTACTGCTCTGCGGCGGACCGCAGCTTCCCTCTTCCGCTGGGAACTCTACAATCTTTATGAGATAGGAACATCGGTAGATATAATACTTATAAATTAATTGGTCGTACGCGATCTCACAACTTTTGAACAAAAACTATAGACCAGGGGCCGTACCACCAACTCTTATAGCAGCATTATTGTAATATTGTTTTGGCATTTTCATACAATGTCAGTATGAAAAATTATAAAAACAATAGTAAAATAATACTGCTATAAGAGTTGGTGGTACGGCCCCTGAAGTACCTACTTAATACAAAATTGTTTAATAAAGAAATGTTTGTCATTATTTTTAAGATTTTTATCAATAAACTAGCCGCCCTAGCAAACGTAAACTCCCATGTAAGTTATTTCTCACTTAGGAGTGCGTTCGTAAGAGATCCCGGAGGCTTCCAACATGAGCGCTGAGGATGTCCGAGGGGGTTTTAGTGGGTAAAAATCCCACATAATCCAATTTACTTTCAGATTGGATATCTCTATGGAGATTTCCCCCCGTAATAAAAAAAAAGGAGTATAAAAATAGTAAACGCCCTTTTCTCAGACCTAAGTACCGAATATCACACAAGAAATTTCATAAAAATTGATCAAGCTGTTTCGAAGAATATTGGAGCGAGCGAATTTCTCTATGGTTCTACCTATGCTAACCGTGACTTTTGTCTTTTACAGATACACAGATAAATAAAAACCTACATCCCAATAGGAGAATAAAAATAGTAAACGCCCTTTTCTCAGACCGAAGTACCGAATATCACACAAGAAATTTCATAAAAATTGGTCAAGCTGTTTCGAAGAAAATTGGAGCGAGCGAATTTCTCTATGGTTTTACCTACGCTAACCGTGACTTTTGTCTTTTACATATACACAGATAAATAAAAACCTACATCCCAAAAGGGCAAGATTAAAGTCAAAAGAGAGTAGGTACGTACCTACATCTCTGCGCGCGCGTCGTTACGTAAGGCGCCGGCTGCGCGCGCACCTGCCGCGCACGTGCCAAGTAAGTATATCGGATTTGGCCATATATAAATTATCATTTTTTTCGATTAACTATTGCGCAAACTTTCGGACGCAATTTGGTGATGTGTGATGTACACAAGGATCTTCACCCTCTTTAGGGTCCCATTCTTCACATGAGAAAGTGAAACCCCTGCACCGAATGTCTTTGTATAGCTTCGTTTCCACAGGAATTCGTAGAAGTTCTAACTTCTATCGTTCTTCTCAGCCGTCCACAGCTGGACAAAGGTTTCCCGCAATGACTTTTATAACTTACACTGTAGGTGTTGGCTATTGCACCACTTGTACACAGCGACTTCCTCTCCTAATGTGGCCTATTCCTCCTATCTGGTAGGAGATCTGCCAGCACTGCGCTTTCCCAACGTCCTTTGGTTCCACTTTTACGAGCTTTGCCCCGCCCATTGCCAATTCAGCTTCGCGATACGTTGAGCTACTTATGTCGTCCTGTACTTTAGTCTTTAAGGATCTCTTCATTTCTGATATGATCACGTATAGAGATATTCCGAGCATAGCTCTCTCCTTCGCCCGCTGAGTGACTCTAAGCCTTTTTATGAGGTCCATAAATAATCAATGACCATATTGTCTCAGATCTGTTTGTTACAGATTGTCCATTATTAAACAAACTATATCTAAGGCAAACCATATTTTTTGACTGTTTTTATTCTGGACAAATGAAAGCATTTAACCAATCAGTGCCCAAGATGTAAAACGTCCACGATTCGAAGTGAGATGAGATCAGTATAAGTAGTTTTGCAGAATCGCACTAAAGTTTACATATTATGCGCAGATATAAGGATTCTATCTTGTAGGTGAGTACCGACAGTGAGTTAGCAACAAGGTACACCTATATCAAGGCAGGAGTAAGCTGGCAAGACGTTAGGAGCAACAGCGCGTGTCGGGCGGCAGATGTGTGGACATCTGGTCTTGATCTAGGCAGTGGCACCCTCGAGCGTCGCCCTCGCGGGCACTCACCTCGCCTGAGGAATTCCTCCGCGCGGGGAGGGTTCTGGGAATTAAGGTGCTATCCTAACTGAATCGAGCGGGTCAGTTTAATCGAGGATAACAAATGCCTTCAAACGTTTTGCTTTTTTTAAGGTTCCGTACTTACATTACAACACATTAGTGTAGAGAAGGTACTTAATGCTTAGGAGAATTAAAGGAGTTAGCTTACCCCTTCCAAGCTAATTCACTGAGTTAGCTTACCCCTAGAAAAAATAATATTAAAAATTAATTAAAAAAATATTTTTTCACCCAGATATTAATTTTTAATAGCTCAATTAGTTTTTAAGATCTATTGTGAAATGGTGATATTAAAAAACAAATCCACGGATGAGTTTGTTGTGAGCTTCTTATATAGTGCAGCAGCATAATGAGTAATGACAGAAAAACAGTATGGCTTTGGTATGGCTGTCAAACTTCTCGACACCACAGAATACACAATTCGCCTAAAAAGGTTTCGACTAGCCAATATAATTTTAAGACTTTTTCATATCTATATAGGTAAGGGATGCTGCATTAGTGGATGTGCTAAACCAAAAATGACTCAACATTATAGACCTCAATCTGATTATGATTAAAAGACTGATCTCAGATAGAAAGATTAAACTAGAAAAAAAGCATACGGCTACAGTTGCAGAGATTAACATTATAAGTAGGTATGGGAATAGAATAACAAGAAATGAATAGAAAACTAAAACTATAAATCTTAATATTTACAAAATAAATACACCGTCCAACTTATAGGTATAGGCTACAAGTAATAATGTAGTTATTACTTGTAATGTAGTCACTTCTTTAAGAACCAAATAATGATGATGATAATAGGGTCTTACACTACTTAGGATTTTGATAAAAAATATTACTTTATTATAAACTAGGATAAAAATAATAACGTGCAGTGAAAGAAATATTAAAATCCAACGAAGATTTACAAAGTTACAGGCGTTTAAACTTTGGAGTGGGGGGATCTTCTATCAACTACACTACTACAATTTCATGTTGCTATCTCTGTCTAATCACAAATCTTTAAATGCTTATAACTTTTTTGTTATTTGATCGATTTAATTAGTTCTTTCAGTGCACGTCATTATTTTAATTCTACTTTATAATAAAGTAATAAAAAAATTAGAGTCAAATACCCTATTGAAAATACTTGCGTATAAGCCATGGAATAAAACAACGCGTGTCCTGTCTCGTTACGTAGGTGCAGGGATATGAGGAGTGGAAGTGGCGTAGGGCTTCCTCATCTCGGGTTACCTTCCGACCGTCGCCGGATGGCGGCGCTGGCCTTGCTGTCGTAGTACTTGTGGGAAGGTACTCGCGATTTACGCACTGCGGTTTGGTAGGTGGTTAGAGTAACTTTACACATGACTAACTACAGTAAATCCCTGGATTGTGTAACAAGAACGCAGTCATCGTTATCGTAATCGTTTAAAAATTTTTAATCTTTGTTCACAGTGTGCTAACACGTCTAACTTAAAAGATGAGATAGCTTGAATTTCAATTTATCTATTTTTTTTCTCTTCATATCCCTAAGGGCAAAACAACGTTTGCCAGGTCAGCTAGTTTTATTCTACGTTTTTAATTTATTTTATTAATAAAAACAAATAATAATACTTTCCTAGTTGTGTTGGAGCTAGCGCGACAAAGGAAGTGGCGTGGGAGATAGGGGTGCGACCGGACCACCTGTGTATAGCGAGACACGTGCGCCTTGATACTTACACGATCACAGAATCTTAAGGTCATGAACCTTTATGGTAACCTTGCTATAACATTTACTTACCTCCAACTATCGATACCTATGTTATTCAAGGGTAACGAAAATTCCGTCAAAAATGGGGATTAGTTAAGTTGGAAGTTGGAACCTATACCTACTATTAGTTGTTATTGGAATCTAAGTTTACTGGAACCCTGGTAAGTGTTCTTAAATAACCAGATTACATAACATTTCCAAATATAACTAAGTATGTCGATAGGTACTATTATAATCGATAGATCTTTGTCAGAGGATGATAACTGGTATGAGTGGTAGGTACCTATAGCCCAGACTCCAAACCTAGCCTAAAGCTCCGCCTAGATCTGGGCATATTAACAAATTATGAATTTTGTTCGTAAATTACAATCTCAAATTAGTGTCAAAATGATTATTTACAATTATTTAATGAAAGTTTAAGTTTAAGATAAGGGTTACTCATTTTATGATATTAAAAAATTTAAAAGTATCAAAACACTTCATTCTTTATGCGCGATCAAGCTTCGTCTTCGGAGGAAGCTGCAGAAGTTACAAACACTTTCAAAATGCTTAAAATTACTTTTTCTTAATAAGATAGAATAGATAAATAGTAGGTAAACAAATACTGCCTATTTATTCTAACCAAATTAGAAAATCTTATTAGGATTCCAATAATCCAGTAAGTAAGTATCGGCGGTGATCGCTTATTTGTATTTCGCCGATACAGAGTATGCTCATGTTTGGTCCAAGCTGTAAAACTTTAGTAATCCTGTCGATAGAGTATGTATATATTCATTGAACAATTACCCTTTTTTTAAAAAAATATCCACGCCTCACCTCCTCAAAACTTTGGCAGACCAAGGAATTACATCTACAGAAGATCCTGAGAATGTCAAAGATAAGCCTAAACCCACGTCTTAGAACAATGTCGCTATCGCTGTCCACTTATTATGTGGACTTTATTTACCTAATTAAAAATATTTGGTAATGCGGAGTTGTAGACGGTTATGATAATTTATATGCGTAGATGAATTAGTACGAACAAAATATTACAATATTTTACTATTCCTTCATCAACATGGAAGTTCAATGTGAAGCCGAGAGTTCGGTAGCTGCTTTGAGTTTTTAAATTTTAATGTCACAAAACAATAATATAAATAGCCACATTAAAGGTTGCAGACCCCTGCATCCAAGTCCCGCCACACCTGCCAGCGCACGTGCCAACTGCTACCTACCCCTGCATCCGGGGACTGTCCAGTCCAACGTTTTTTACTTTTTTACGTCATTTTTACAACTTTTTACGGTTTACCCCACTTTAATAGAGACGATGGGGGCATGAACTTTCTCTGTTGTCCTTTTGATTACAGAGCGAAGATCCGTTTGAATCAACTGACTTTTTTTAAAGAAAACTATGTTGCTATTATGAATATCAGAAAAGGGACTACTTCTTTGACTCAGATGTCATTATCGGCAATCGTCACTCTACGATTTCGCATTGTCAAGTCAAACATCTCCTGAGGATCTCCGTCGGGACGAAACGTACGTCGAATAAAGTGATAGAAAATTGTGTGCGGTGTTTCATATGATTAGTGTTCCTGCATATTGTACCATACAGAATCTTTTCAAGTAGCGGATTATAGCAAAATAAATTAATCTGTCCTGCTTATTAGCTCACCAGACACCAATGATGTAACCATTGGCTCCTACCTATTGGATTTCCTACCTATTGATAGGAAATAGATTAGCTAATGGTTACATCAGCTGAATGTACCTACCTAAATCAAAGATTTAAGTCTTTGAAGGTATTTGCTGAAGCCCCTGTTTCTTATAAGTTTAAGAAAAATCTCTTGGATGCTCGAAAATGCTTCCGGGTTAGCCTATGGAAGATTGAACCATACCTATATCATGTCATAGCATATTTTGTACCTATAACATTAAAATGAAAACAAAATGAAAATTTTAATGAAAATCGTTAGATATAGCTGTTTTATTATAATAGGTATATACCTGCAGTTGCTACTTGGTTTGCATGTATAGTTTGATATAATCGCAATATATTGAGATCGCAGTCCAGTAGCACAATCTATTTAAAATTCCCGATCAGCCATTGTTTATTTAGATCAACATTGTTTTATTTGAATAAACTTCTAATTTATTTCTCAGCGAGTGGGCACAAAATGATCCCAGACCCGCTGCATGCATACACGCGTTGCATCAGACAAATTATGCGCCGCCTAACCGTCGAACGCCGACTTATATAGTATCGGCAAATCCGTTGGCCAACGGTCGAAGTGACCACCACACAAAAACTGTATCAAAGCACTCCTTAAATACAATGGCGAATCATTAAAAAGAGACCACTCCTTTGTCTAGCAGACAACGCCGAACTTTCCCATAAACGACCGAACGTTTTAAACCTTTGTCCTGCGAACGTTACAGTTTTGCAAAGAAACTAGATCGTTCTCACGCAACGCAAAAATTTCGATAAACGAACGTCCGAAATAGGAACTGAATACTTAGATGATGAACAATAAAATAGATTCGCGAAAGGGATTACAAATAATGCGTCGTAAGAAAGGGGTGGATTTCTAAAGAAAAGGTCAGTACGGTCATTCGGGGCGCCGGCTGACCCTATCGCTCACGCTGCACCGATTTCGGGGTGTTTAAACTGGCATAAAGGGTTGTCGTGACCCATGTATTGTGCGCGCAGGTCAGCACGGGTTGGCTACCTGAGACGGACGGGTCCGCCGGCCAAGTGACCCTGCCCAGTGCATGGACAATTAAAACGAGACCGGTGCATCAACGGTTGGAAATAAAATCGCGATAACCTCTGCCGGAATTAGTTTCGTATATTAAACTGTGCTATTTGTAAAATGGAAATTTATTTGATAGCCATTTATAAGATTAGATCGCCATCAAAATAAATCAACTATACGTAAATGTGTACCTACCGATTTATCTGTCAAAACTAAGTATTTAAATATATTTTGTTATATTGTAATTATATGTACTTATAATTACTATAGATATTATGTTCTAATGAGTCTATTCAAGATTTCTGAATGTAAACTTGTTACTTCCATAACTTTGTTATTCAACATAGAATCTAGTTTTGTACCTATATACCGATTACGTGTTTGTTAAGTAGGCACATATTTATACCGACATCCAGTTACACGCCGTTAAGTTGACGTATAACGGTCGCATATTTCACCCGAAGTCTTCAGGTGCGAAAGGCCGCTCCATTACATTATATTAAAAACACATAAACATTTGCCAAAGGCGAATCCGTTGGTCTATTGAAGGAGTTCGGACAATGCAAAAAATGGAGCATAGAAAGCTATTTCCCATAAAAATTGTAGCAAAGGGTTTGGTCATAGACGTCTTTGTTGTGTGGACAGTGGGAAATTTTGCGCTGTTTGAAAGGCCGTCTGCGAAATGGGTCAGTTAGGCCCGTCGGGTGAGATACCGCGCTCTTTGTGCCCGCTCGCATCGCAGGGTTATGCAAATTGAGTTAAGAACAATGCATCTTGTACCTGAGATGCGTTCGAAGATTAAGTAAGAGTAATGCGAACGTTGAATTTTTACCGTTTTTTGAAAGATTCTTTGTTCTTTATTTATAAGAGAGCTGACTTCTACTTTAAAACAATATTAATAATAATGGCCATCCGTAAAAAAATGTAGGAAGATTTTTTTTTTAAATTACAATAGCAAATGCTATTTTTTTCTGTAACGCGATAATAATTATGCAATATCTAAATACACACCTACATACATAATATAGGCAGTTAAGTACTTTTCGCATAAAGTTGCAAAATGGGACGACAGACACGACAACTTTTTATACCTAACTAACAAAACGAGTTTCCAATTTAAGGTGCGAAACGTTAACCCTAGTAACTGAAAGTGACAAACTAAATTATACACTGGAAAAATAATTTTCCTCTTATTTTCTTCCTTATTTCCAGGAAATAAGAATTAAACATCCCCATTCCATCCGCAAAGGAAAAATTATTTCACGTAAGAAGACCACACAATAACATAACTAATAGCATGCTCTAGTTTGCGCAAATTTGTATTTGCACTCAATGTAGTCATTATTGTATAACCGATAAGAGCTAGTTATGTTTACATTTGTGTTTTTTTAAGTTAGTGTTTTTAACTGACTGACTATCGTTTACACACGCGTTCTTATCAGAGAAACCTCGATTACATCGAAAAGTTGATACTTGCTCTTATAACCTTTCGTATTCAATTTAATTCTGCACTTACCTAAGTGCAGAACATTAAAATATAAATTGAATACGAAAGGTGGCAAAGTACTTAGCTTTACCACTTCACTTCACTACTAGATAGGTAGCGGCAACAGAAATACATCAGCAGTGAGTTTCAAGATTCTAGCTATCACCAGTCAAGAGACACAGCCTGGTGACAGACGGACGGACGGATAGTCTATTATCTATCTTAGTAATGGGGTCCCATTTTGAACCCTTTGGTTTGGGTACGGAATCCTAAAAAAGTAGCCTTGCTTAGTTTTGTCGAAATTGAAATCGAATCAAAATATGTCCATATGGTTATACTTACCGGTTGTCGCTTCTGCTTCGTACGGGGATCGCGCGGGGATTTTATAAAATCCTTTCTTATCCTTTCTCTACACTGAAAAAGTAGGTATCTGCTTGGGCGCCGGCAGCAGGGTACAAGGGCCAAGGGGGTGCACTTGCATCCCTCTGGCAGGAAAGAAAAGGCAGCAAAATAGTTAGGTTTCCAATAAGACCTTAAAAAAATTTTTATTTTAAGGTCTTATTTAAAAAAAATACCTTTTTTAGGGTCTTATAGGAACTTTATTGGAACAAAATAATACTACTCATAATTTTATCTGTTTTTCATTTGGAAATACCACACAAATGAGCAATTTAATAAATTTTCGGACTTTATTTATAATAATATGTAGTTGTATAAAGCTAAGCACCCAGACTGAAATCCTGGGTACAGGGCCTTTCAGTGTTCTAGGAACAAGGATTTGGGTTATAGAAGATGAGTCAGTGAGTCAGGACTTTTTTTTTGTGGATAACTAAGATGTGTATAAATTGTCACGCTCGAAGTCGTTAAAGGAGCCTGTTTTTATAATCCTCACAATTACCGCAACCCGAGACGAGCTTTATTATCTCTCAAGATTTCGTATATGATCTCATTCTAAGTAATAACAAAGATTACGTTAGTTAAAGCGCGCATTTCTTGTTTCTTGGTAATAATGAGGTAGCTACAATGATTATTTTTTTATTTTACACTAGCGATTTTGTATCTGAAGTTAGTAGTTAATAGTTATTGGGTAGGTATAGTATTAATCAATTGTCATTTCTTTTAAAAGTTTATGTTTTGAAGAAAGCAATATAGAATCAAAATAAAATTGAAAAGCAAATTTTGGCTTAGTTAGGCTTTTTCCTGCAACCCTGCGTAAAATTATAATAGATTGGTAAAGCTATTATTAGCTATGGTAGGTATAGCATTTAGAATTGATAAAAATAAACCTAGACCTTCACCACCACGTCTGATAAGTTTTGTACGGGAAGAAATAGTTACAATACTTTAAGTAGATACGTATACCTATCTCTACATTATTCTTTCAAAATTATATATAGTTACATAGTAACTATAACTATTTCTAACTAAGCTTGAAATTTAAAATCAATATCGCACTAAAATTTTCGAATAAGGAATTTTTACATTATAATTTCTTATTTGTACATTGGGGATATACATGTATAAGAGATTGAACTAATATAGTCTTGGTACCCATACCTACCTAGCTGAGGCAGAGAAGGCATGTATCCGAGGTGCAGAAAATTCTAAATTGTAATAAATTATGGTTTTATGGTTTGCTGTTATGAAGCAGTTCGATGGCAGGTGAAAACGCAAGTGTGAACACCGCCCTATGTGAGTCACAGCCCACAGGCGAGTGAGAACTGAGATGTGTTTCAACCTTTGACAGTTCCCAGGCTGTGCGCTACCGGGCGGCGGCGGCGGCATCTTGGTTTCTGGAATAAATACCTCAAAAACTTGCCGCTATGGAAACTAGGTAGGTACTACTTTGAGAAAGCGCTGAGAAAAAATGTGTAGGTACCTTATGAACTTTCATATAATTGTTTAGATTTTAAATAATAATTAATCATGTCAGTGTAAGTGGCACTACCGTGCTAATTTGATGTGAAATTAAAAAATAGTCAAGTGCGAGTCGGGCTCGCGTACTGAGGGTTCCGTACCATTAAGAACCATTCTCCATCACTGCCATTCTCTGTCCACTAAATCAAAAACGAGCATAAAAATCGCGTTTTATAATGGGTAATGGGAGCCCCTTAATTATATTATTATAATTTAATCAGGTAGGTATATATACATATACATTCCATTTAATCAGGCCATTTTTAAATTTTTATAAATTGGCTTGTGTCTACTGAGTCTGGCGGGAGGCTGCGGCTGCTTAGGTAGGTAAGTAGGTACGTACATCCTTTCCAGCAAAGACCTACCGCCAAATGATTTATCATTCTGGTACCTACAGTCTAGGTTACTGGGTGGTATACTTAGTAGTTAGTAGGTACCTAGTCGACAAACGGTAAACGGTAGATACTGCTCTTTTCGTCAATTTTTGTCATAAGTACCTAATTGTAATTACTAAAAGTATAATTTTCAATTTTGTAGTAAGTACATGTCTAATATCCTGCAGTAGGTAAAACACTCAATATTAAGGGAACTACAGCTAAAGAGCGAAATCAATTAAGTATTGTACAACCCTACTTCAGGACTTAGGAGTATTGTTTACATCTCTATTCTCTGATCTCACCCTTTATTTTACATCCATCCCATTCTTGACCTGCGGGAGAATTGTTATTACAAACAGTCAATCGGGATCGGAACTTCTCTCGGCAAACTGATTCTTTTTTCCATAAAATCTAGATCGGTGATTCCCAACGCACATGTGAATTAAGAGATATGCTTAAATGTAAAAGGTAGGTACTTAATACTCTTGTCCAATATGAAATCTCCAAAAAGTCGATTAAAAATAAACCAATGATCCCGATCGTTGAATTAAAATCGCGCCGTCTCGTCCTTAATCGCCTAACACCGAACTACCGGCCTGTGTCTATTGTACCCCCGAGACCCAAAAAAACAATAAGACGATTGTAAAACAGTGTCGGAACTGATAATTTCCGGACTGAACCGGTCGAGACCGGTTTCCGTCAACCGCCGTCTTATAATGCGTTGTTTATGGTAATTTGGCTTTATATTAAAGTTTTTTGCAGACGTGGGATTTCGGATCTTGGATGCTGTTCCTTATAGGATTAGTGGTCTTGTATTTAATACCTTCATGTTATTGTTTGCTTAAGCGGTGAATAAAAGCTATAGTGTGACATTTATAATGGTCGAAGACTGAATGAGAGAGAGAGAACGAATGGTATACTGTGGTAGTAGAGTAAGGAAGCTGTAGTATCATAAATACCTATTTTGGAGTTTATAGCAAAAATTGCAACGTCTATGAATTCATTGTTTACCTATGACATCATTGAATACTAAATTATCTGGGATTTTCAACGAACTTAAACATTCAGCTCCACGTTAGTAATCATGGTAATTGGTATTTTAATAGATAACGTAATTTCACCTTAAGTCAGTGCAATATAAATCTGTTATCTGTGTCTGCAGCATTTTTTAAAGTTATTATCGAATCTTTAAAAAATAGTGTTCTCTTGCATCGCAAAAATGCAACGATTATCCTACCTACCATTATCCAGTTTTACAAAATGGTATCTTTAGCAGGAATGTTTTTATTCACTTTCTATATTATGCTTATTTCTAACCCTACAATACAAACCACTGCAAACTAGTTGCAATCTATCAAAATAGCAACCATTCAAAGCCCTTACGTTTTGTTAAGTTTTTGCAATGTCCCTCGAGGTGTTTATGCAAATTTTAGCAATTAAGTTTCTTTGACTAACGGCCCTTGCGAATCTTTTGTGCTGGTCTGCAGCTGGACTTAGAAAAATATTAGAAAGGATGAGCAATGAGCATATACGAGCATTATGAACACTCTCCGTTCTCCGTTCTCATGAGCTACATCCCGTTAGTCAGTTTTAATCTGTTTACTTCGAGAGAACTGTATACTTCAGCGTTTTATATTGCGTTGAAGACTTGAAGAATTTCTTTGATATTTTGGTGTTATTTTTAATACGTAAATCCCATTATTAACCGATACCATAGGAGTGCCACCAACGTTTATCCTAAAATACAGAATATAATGGTAATTTTTTATTAATTAAATTGTTGTTCCTTTATTGTTTTCACATTAATCGATTAATTTTTTGTAATAAATAAATAAGCCTCAGATCGTCTGCAGCAGTCATCTCTATTGAAGTTGAGACTATGTCTTTGTATTCTTTATAGATATGTTTTATGAACTTTTTCATTGATCAAATTCTTACTAGTAAGAAAAAGAACATTTGATATTACAAATTGTTTTCTTTATAACCTTTCGAAAAACCACATTTGAATATCAATATTAATTTTGGGTTACTACGTTTCAGTACTCAAAACGGTTTAAGGCAAAGAAGTAGGAACATTATTTTTCAATGAAAAATATCTCAAAACGATAATGAATATTCAATACAACCAAGTAATATAATCACCTCCCAAATATTTATTCACTGTTTATGAGAGTTATATAGCGTAAAATTAACGAAATTACCATCCTGGGGCTTTTGACCACTCATTTCAAACTGACCCTTAACACAGAAATATAACCTTGGGGTCATCTGGACCACTCCCGGCCGTAGTGGACAAAAGTGGACACAACAAAAAACACGGATTGGTGTTCCTTAACAAAAGATTGTTCTGACCCTACGAATTATGGGTACAATTTGAGCTTGACCTTTTGTATCTAGCGAGGGTCGCATTGAAGGGTTAGATTAGAGGTGTAACGGATAAACGATGAATAGGGTGGCTTGAAAGATGTTCTTTGTACGTGTTTGTTATAAGCTGTATTAAGATTTTTTATCGTAACTATGCTATGGACTGACATTTCTGCAGTAAATATTCAAACATAGCAGACAAAAAACTGTGCTCGTCACTTTTACTTATTAAGCTTTACAGAAAATGATAGCAAATTAACAACTTATTCTTAAATTTACACTATAATAAAATCTAATTAAGTAAATAAGTAAGTACAGAAAATTATTCTATATTATTTTAAAAATAAATTAGTACTTACAAGGATTTTTCCTATCATTAGGTAAGTCCTGCACTAAGTTGGAGTTCTAAAATTCAATATAAAATAATTATATTTCAATATAAAATAAATTCAATATAATTAGTATATCATTTATTTATTTGCATTTGCGTCTAATTTACTATTAGGTGGATCCTAACCAGATCAGAAAAATACATACACCTGTCTGTGTTACCATAAAATCTCGTGTCTAAACTCAAAAGTCAAGCAAAGCAGTGATGGTTTAAGAGGTCGTATAGACCCTAGTGAATGAGGCTATGACGACCTCTTTCATTAGGGCAATCTAGGGTTTAACCACAGGCTCTGACTTTTGGAGTTATGTATATTTTGTTAATCATTTGTTTTGTGTCTAAGTTGTGTCTAGTCAATAGATGTAGGTAGGTATATACACGCGGCGGTGTTTACTGGTGTCAAAAATGTTACTTTTGACATCAACAGTGTTACTTGTAACTTGATATTATATTTTTTTTGAAAAATGGAGATTTTGGAGCAACTTTTCCTTTCGAACGTTTTTCTCCTGCTGAGCGAATTTAAATTAAAGACCCTGGCCAAAATACATTTATAGCCTTTAACCTACACTCTACAGGTCACTAAAAATAGCTTGCATAACAGTTTTAGTCAGTTATAATTACCTACCTGCCTAGATGCGTAGTGCGTAAATACCTTACCTAATAATAATTTAATTTACCTTTATAACAACACAAAGTACAAACCAAATAAAGGGTGTGTCGAAACTGGACATTCGGTTTTCCAACCGTTATTAAACCCCTTCAAGCGATTTTCATCTCTAACATTTAAAACTTAAGGTTTATAATGTGTATGGGATGTGCTATGGGGTTTATCTTCAGCGCAGTCGCGAGTCCCGGGAGAGCCGCGTGCTGAGCGGTGAAATATTAAAAACAAACGCGCCTCCTTTGCGCGTCGCGACGTAGGGGGCGCGTGTTGTGCTGGCAATTTATGTATTTTCGCTAAGTACTGACGTACCTGCGAATACGCCCTTATTTGATGACTCATTGTGAGATAAAACTGTCCCATTGGAAAGTGCACACGTGCCCTAAAGCACTAAAAGCCTAAAGCACTAATACTAGTGTTGGTTCCTCATTGCCTAGAGTCTGTAGAGATTGTCATGCTATATCCGATGTGTAAACATCATAGACCTACGAGTAATCAGTAGTATTTGGGTTCTTACAGTAGGTGGATAAAGGCATTTAAAGAGTGTAGATATACAGCACTGTCTTATTACCGAGATAATTACTCGTCGTCTTCAAAGATATAGGTACCGTCTTGAATTACCGACATTTTGGTATCATTAGCTGCTGGGCTTTTAGTCCGTTTTCAGACATTTTAGAATCTCTATCTATATATTATATAACTTTTATTATTTTTACTTGTATCAATACAGAACGTCCATGGGCGGTAGTGGTAAAGGCTGTAACTTGTAGGTAAAAAGGCAACGAAGATGGTATAGAATCATAATTATTACTAATACTAACTATTAATAAGTATATGTACCTACTTAATTATATTTACTGACTTTTTAAAAGTGCTAACAAGTAATGGCCTATATGAAATAAATGATTTGATTTGATTTTATTTATTATACCCTCATATCAGTTCATAGGACATCTGTTGAAAGTAAGCCTTCTCAAGGAAGT
Source organism: Coenonympha glycerion (assembly GCA_963855885.1). Lineage (NCBI taxonomy): Eukaryota > Metazoa > Arthropoda > Insecta > Lepidoptera > Nymphalidae > Coenonympha > Coenonympha glycerion. Next base: position 5,347,907 of record OY979631.1, read on the forward strand.
GCCACTAAAACCTACGTCATTGAAGTTTAGTGCTTCCCGCCATTAACTTTACTGCATCGAGCAGGTTACCCTACATGCAGGGTCCATTATTATTTTTTACTTGTACCTAAACGATCCAGGCTATCTCATTCTCTGATTTTACGGAAAACCTACCTAAGCTCTTTGAAGTAATCCAATATACGAGAGAGGACTTTAAAAAATGTCTATTTCATAGGCACCAATTCACAGTAAGCCCATTCCGTGCGGCGTCGCCCGTCGCCAGCCAGTCTCGGCGCACACACGCGCGCGCCGCACACAGGCGCACAGATAGCGAGTGACTCACCTGAGGGTGTGTGTAGAGACTCCATTTATATCCTCAGCGAGGGACTGAGGACTGGCCACGAACATTCCTCAAAGGCCGACGCCAGACAGACGCGGCCCCAGCCCGGATCAGAAGGGCTGAAACAAGGATATCCAGGCAGTGGAGCTGCCTGTGAGGACACGCCATGGCAAGGAGGCCAAGCCTCGAGTCCCGTACCGCCAACGGACTTCGGTCGTCGGTGAAGACCCCCCATAAATTCTTTCGACGACGGCGCGAGAAACACAGAATTGATTAGATTGTCTAAGAAAAACGTATTCATCGTTATCGTAATAGTTTACTAATTCTGCCCGCTGATTGGGTTCCTGATTTGTGACAGCAAATCGCTTGGCAGAATTCGCCAGGGTTAGAAGGTCAACATCAAAAGCGCGCTGTGTTCCCGCGACGTATCGCCATAAGTCTTTCGTGGGTTCCCGAAGGGGAAGACCACGCCGTTTCTTTAATAAACGTTAACAAGTAGGAAGTAGGTATTAGTTAATCAGCAAAAGCATCCGTCGTCGACCAATAACAACGCTTGAAAATCACGTTTTGACATTGATACAGTTCTTTAATGATTGATACAAGTCAGAACTGTCCCGCGTGTGCCGGAGGCATGGCCCCGCAGGTACATTATACTTGCATATCGATTCGCTCTCCCTCCCGGCTGCGAGTCAGCGCGGGGAGGACCGGGGGAGTTTGCTCTTTTTATGCGCAGCTAAAAAGCCGGATAACTGCGGCTCCGGCTTCCGAGAAATAAGCGGGGGTGGGAAATACGCATTTCTGAATTGGTGGGCTAGAATACTCTTTGTTACAGTTTAATTTCGGAAACGTGTTTCATATTTGATGCGGTGGAGGCGAACGGTATGTGTAATGTGACGTATTAATTGGTAATATACTAACTACATTCTACAATGTACGAATCCAATAGAGTTGTGCGTCATCGGTTACTCCCTGCAAATACATAAGTAAATTGTCCGAACTTCCAAAGCGAGGTTCCATCTCTGAAATTAATCAGAAAATCCAACAACTTAGGTACTAATCTCTACAGTGTTCATTGCGTTCTTATAGTGCCTAGTCGCAATTTCTCGCTGCACATAGAAAATTAAAATGGGGATACCTACAGACTTAAAGCTTTATGTCAGAACTGGGGCATTACCACCACCTCTCTAAAGCAGTATTATGCTACTTAATAATTATTGTTTTAATATTTTCATATTGACAATTGACATGGTGTGAAAATGTTAAAACAGTATTAAAATAATTAATTTAGAGGTGGTGATATAAAGGTCGCTGTCGGACAACAACGGGCATTCTCTTTCCCCATTTTATTGCAGCGCGGGCAGAGAGAAATTGCACCTCAGTACTATTATGTAGGGAGCTATAGTTAGTTCTAAATACATATGTATACGTCGATTGATAGGTACGAGAAACTACAAAAAGAAATTCCTAAATTGTAGAAAATTTTCCGAAGAAAAATATGCTGCTTTCCCACAAGGTACAGTTACGTACATTAATTTCTACGCAAACCTACCTTGACAAGTAGCTACATACTTTACGATGAAAATGTGAGTAGCCTGTATTTATGAGTTGTGTTGTTGGCGGAAGCTAAGATGTGTCTTTGTGCATAATTTAAAACATATTCACTCGATTGTATCCGCAGCTCTCAGGAGTTTATTCCGTCACAAGTCGCAACAAAAGAATGATAGTGGCGGCCGGTGACACACTGAGCTCACAGTTATACATGGCTGGTGGTTTCCAATGGTGCCGACACAGGCATATATGGGCATCAATAGCGTAGAAATTGACATCGTAGCTTTGTACATTAATTTAAATGAATTCTGCTTTTCGAATTAAGCCTGCTATTTTTATTTATTTGAGAATAATATGAGTCTAGGTACCTACCTATACATCTTTCTTTCGTCTTTTTCATAGAATTTAACCTAACCAGATTTTTTTTTAACTCAGTTACCTAATAAGTAGGTGCTATGTACCTATCGCAAGCTTCGACGCGAGAATTTGTGTCCCAGTAGGTGATATGCTTCCATCTCCTAACGAAATATCTCAAAAATATGTAATAATTTTTATACTACTCGTATAATTAGAAAAATTGTATCCTATGACATTTTTGAAAAGTGTAAGTAAGTACCGAGTTTCTTAAAAGTTCTTCTCAGTGCAAACCTGCCTCCCTCGAACCTGGCGGTTTCCGCAAAGGCCTATATTTAGGCCTAGGTATAAAGATTTATTTTCATTTATCAGAAATGACACATTACAGGACAAATGAGAATAATGTCGGCATCTATGGCCAATGGGCCAAGTACCACGGATCTGCAGTGAAATCCTAGATAATAGAATAAGACGAGAGGGTCCCACGTTGCCATACCTCCGATTACGGAGTTATTACCCGCTGTACTCGTAGGTAGGTACCCCCCTAATAGATGTCAAATTAGCGGCACCACAATAGACACAGTTCGGAAGGCGGCGCTTTCTCAGGGACGAAACTTTCTAAGATCATTTTTCAATTGGATTTCTTTTTGACCTGCAATTTGAAAAAACTAAGGTTATTTACTTAACACGCATAATATATTTACCTACGTTTAATACATAAACTAGCTGTTGCCCGCGGCTCCGCCCGCGTGAATTCCGATTTTTTTTACATAATATACCTTCCTACTGGAATTCCTTGATTTTTCGCGGGATTCTGGTGTGATGTTGTACAGAAACCTGTTCTTACTTTGCACGGGTTATCTTGTAGTGATTTTGAAAACTCCTTTTTCTTAATAATAATATAAAGTTTCATTAATACGTAGTTGAAAGATCAAAAGGACCCAGTGGCACAGGTCGTGGTCACTACGTGACCACGACTGGTACCAATTTATCGAAATATCGACAGTTAAAATCGTCCTTTTCATTGTGATTTTTATTCTGAAACCACGAAATATGTCAAAAATTATTAAACCATGTGAAAAGTTGTACTGGTGGTAGAACTCTTCTTTCAGAGTTCGGCCGGGTAGGTACCACTGGGATAAATCACTCTACTAACAATATTCCCCAGCGCAACATAATATAAGAGTCTTTTAAAAATCTTTGCTTCATCTCAATACAATTCAAAACATCAGAATGGACAATATATATTTTCTTACGTATAAAAAGACCTTAGATGACAGTCAGTCGGTTAGGATCGATAAGACATAAGAGTTAAAAATATTTGTGAACCATTATCTTACCCTTTCCATATTGCGGATGATAAAGTTTAAATCTGTTCATGTATTAACAGTGCCATCTTAATATATAGTCAGGAAACAGTAAATAACATGACAGTTAATTTTTATTTAAAAAAATTCGGTAGTACCTACCTATCTCAGAGTTTTACATTCAAGTTCCACATAAATTGTAGAGATGGCGCTATACGGTATAACGTAGCGATAACGCCAGTTACATGATTTTTGTTCACCCTAAAAGTGAAAATTTTTAAACCATACAAAATCTCCTGCTAAGCCTATTTATTTACGGCTTTAAGGGTACTCCAGTCTTACTTGAGCCCTACGTCCTAGCCCTAGGTTCTTTGTGCATTCCGAGTTTCAAGTCACCTACCTACTTGAACTTAAAGGTTCTGATGTCTGTAATTTCTGAACTACAAAAGTGATGATGATAAGATTTGTATGGAATAATTTTTAAAGAACGTCCTTTCTAACAAAAAAAGAATGAATGGAATCGGACAACGCGAACTAAAAAACGTTTGAACTTTGATGCCGTCTTCCAGGGAAACCATGATGAATTTCGGGACAAAAAGTATCCTATGTCCTACCTCGGGGTATGAACTATAATCATGTCAAGTTTCATTTCAATCCATCCAGCGGATTAGCCGTGATGCCCGGTCGTGAAACAGACAGACAGACAGACAGACAGACAGACAAAAATTAAACAAATTACAGTTTTGGCTTCAGTATCGAATAAATAGTGTCCTCCAACAAAAATTTTCAAAATATCTTCAATGTACAGAATTCGACCCTTTACAGTTTTATTATAAGTATAGATAGATAATAATTTATTACGACTTCCAAACAAATATAGGTACGTTAAAGTACTTCATCTGAAGAACGGAAACCTTTCAATAGGTGTGAAAAATTAATTAGATTCGCTGAAATGGAACGTAACTCAAAAAATGTATGCGAATGATAGTTGCCTGCGTTTCAGTCACGTGATAAACTTACCGGTCGTAGGTCATTCTCTTACACTTTTAAATTTTGTTCCATTTGAGCGAATCGAATGGAAATAATAGGTATAGATATTTCAATCCACGATGACGCGCCCAGCTTTGTCAAACTCCATACGAATCGAATGAAACATAAGCGATTTTGACGGATTGGGGCGCGTTTTCATAGATTGAAATGTCTATAGGTATTGTATTCAAGGATGTTTAACCTGTTACAAATACCAGACAGGAGACGCGTGTTACCGAAATCTCCTAAAAAAATGAAACATTCCAACAATGCCGTCCTTTTAAACAGTGGCACAAAGACAAAATAGTTTAGGGCGTCTATCTGACCACTGACCCGTAGGCGTAGGTAAGAATTAACTTAAATGCTTTGAGGCCTCTTGTCCAGTGCCCCGTGCCCAGTGCCTCCCTATCGTTGCTGATAAGACTCGACCCTCCGCATACTCCGGAGATGAATCCAACATCCATGTTACCAAGCTTTACAAATGTATAGAGTTGGCACACTAAAATCGTCTTATGCGCGGACAGGTACCGTACAATCCTAATTACCACCTGATTACCTAGCGGTAATAAATATTTAAATCGTCTTCCACATATAGTGAATAGAATTTCCATGAACAAACCTCAATTATTTTTAAATTATAGAATACCGTAGATAGAGTTAGAGCCTGCATATTATTATCACTAATGTAGTCTGAGAATTGAGATTATTATTATCCTTATAATATGTCAGTCGAATAGGATCACATCAGCTTGAAGTTATCCTAAAAAATAGATAGGTATTGGTAGATACTAATTCTGTTGTGAATAGGTAGGTAGATACTAAACTAATTTTACGCGGCTGCAAATAGCCGACTAAGTATACCTTTTCCATTAAGATCGTTTTGAAAAGGATAGCACTATTTTTAAAGTCGTTTATTTTTAGTTTAGAGACTTTTTACAACAGAATTGAAACTATTTAATGCCATCGCTGACGTTTGCGTTGATCTATAAAAGAGGAATATCCCGCCATGCAAAGTTTTGTTTATAGCTCGTATCTCAAGGGAATTAAGCATCGTTTTCAATGAAAGGTCCCACTTTTCTTTCCGACTTTTCGAACACTTCCAAATGCTCTATGTATTACAGATAATTAAGTATAAGCGCCTGCAAACAACTAATAAGGGAGAAAATAAAGATTTTGAGTTTGATTTTTATCATTTTATTTTTATATCTAAGTACATTTATTAATATTGGTCTGTCTAATATCTTCGTCGATCTTCAGCTAGACGCGTGCGCACAGATTACGGCGTCGATCGTCCAGAGAGCCTGCGCAGACGGCGATAAACGCTAAAACGTTACCTCAGATAACAGAAACTACTGAGTTGTAGCCACACTTACACGTCTCACAATACTGTTTCACACGTGATACATCGGTGCATTTCTTCGAGTGGTATTTAATTCTCCCCTTGTACTGCAGTAATGAATTTGGTAACATACGAGTGTATTAAATGTCTTCTAGTGGTGATGGACTTTACACAAGATAATTCGTCAAATAGTATTGAGATGTTTCTTTTGTTTTGTTTACTTGTCAGTCGTCTTTTGTATTTTGGGCATTGTTGCAACAACTTGCTTGCTACTGATTGCTTAAAAGAAATAAGTATAGCAGCCGAGATAAAAACAAGTAAACACACCTTTTGTAAATGTTTTTACGAAAAACTGGAACAGTATTAGAATAAACGGTGGTGACACATAGACGGACAAACAGACAGACGGACAGGTGGACAACAAAGTGATGGGAATCCTAAAAAATACTAAGACTTCTAAATCTCATCGTTTTATAAAAAAAACTATACTGGTGGTAGGATTCTTCTTGCGGAGTTCGCCGGGGTATGCCGTATGCCCCTGTACCTATAGTGTCAGTTATTCTACCCTTAAGCATTAGGAATTTACTACTCCTTACTGTTTTTCGGTTGGAAGACTGTACTTATGCCGACATGATTAGGCCAAAATGAGAGCATCATCAATCTCAGAAATGCGTAATTTGCGGTTCATTAATTACCTACGTCATAATCTCTTTCGTTACGCTTTTGTCAGAGCGGTGGTCCGTGGTGGTCATCGCTTTTCAGTCACACGCTTGATAATAATCCGCCTCCATTCCTTCCAGACAACTGCTTTTCTGGAGCACACATGTAAAGTGACTTCCACTGCAGCCTTTACTTGGTCCGTTCATCTCATAGGCGATCTGCCGCGAGGTCTGGTCCCCTCTACTTTGGACGACTAGACGTTCGATGGAGATATTGCCACGTCTAGTCACGTGACCAAAGAAAGTCAGAATTCGAGCCTGAACGATGAAAGATAGACGCTGCTTGATGCCGAGTTCTTCCAGAATGAACTTGTTAGTTCGGAATTGGTTGGAACTACCAATTCCGAACTAACTGGTATTTGTTAGATGATAAATAATTAAAATTTAAAAGCCCCAGTTAGAAGTTACCTAAAGCGTGGTCATTGCTCCTGCCCGAAGCACGATGTAAATGTCGTGCCGATGCAGTGACGCGCATCTGCATTATTTGCTGATTTGTTCGCAGAAGCGTATTGCTCAATCGCTGTACGCACCCTGAATAATAACGATTATAGGCCGGGAGAAGCCACCGGGAAAGCGATCTTTAAAATCGGCCATGAAGACTTCGGCACCATCTTTATGCCAGCTTCTGTTGTACTCATAATCGGCCTTGTATATTGCAGTATTTTTGTATATTATTGCAGGAAATTTTTATCCCTCATAAACAGAGGCTTGCATTTCAAGTAAAGACGCGGAACACAGGCATTTCTTTTGATAACGACCTGGATAACTAACTGGCTAATTGTCACGTCTACTTAAGCAACCTATTATTTATGGTTGCAGGGAATTTTTATCCATGGGCTTGCGTTTCCAGTAAAGACGTTGAACATTGGCATTTCTTTTGATATGGGCCCGGAAAAATGGCTGACTATAAATGCGCCTTCATGAATCGTTTTCGATATATCTATACTAAACTTAGTTCACATGTCCAATACAGGGCTAGGCTAGGTATCAATTTCTACGAAGAAACCCTCAAAAGTTGTAGCCAAAATTATTTTGAGAACTTGTATTAAATTTTTACGAAATATTTTAGGAATCTCGGAAAATTTGTTGTGTAGGTACTCGTATTTACTTAGGTTCATAATTATTTTCCTGTTATGGATACAATCAATCGCCATCTCCTAGACTACATTATTGTTTCAAACTTGAAAGCCTGCGCCTCGGGATGTCTATGTGTTTCATTCAGCACTATAACAAGTAGATATTATAACTGTTGACTATCACCACCTCTTAACATGTCATTGAATATTCATACACATCCTAAATAAGCTCCACTAAAAAGGAGTCGGCCATCTTTGTAATGTTTTTATAATAAAACGTATTATAATGAGACACGAATTAAACTTGGCAACCGATCATACTACACACTAGTACCTAGTGTGAAGAAAAACATAGTAATGAAGCCTATAACATCGGCACAAATATCTTGCCGCCAGCGGTGCATTAAAATGGGGAAATAGACAGCTTGTTGCGTTCTCTGTCGTACATGCTTTACGGCAGTCGGGAAATAGCGCTGTCCTGTTTTTTATCATTTTATTGCTCCGCGTGCAGCGAGATATTGTGGCGAATAGCTTTAATTATAGTAGGTGATTAATACGACTATAGGTAGGTATTAGGTACGTACACCAATAAATAATATAAATAGTTTTAAGCCGTTTCGGAGTTAAGTTTTGTCAAGAACACATTTGACATGAGAATTTTATGTATTATATAATATATCCGATTACATACTCGTAGGTATTAAGATATATAGGTACGCCTATATATGCTGATGTTGGTATTAGTACATTTTTATGAAAAGTGAGAAACAATGACGGATGGTGGCATGGAAAATAAGGATATCCGGTTCGGGGCGACGCCCTTATTTTTCATAACAAGTGAAAAGTGAAATTCAAGTTTTCACTTTTCACTTGTTATACCTGCTGTGATAACGAGTAATACGCACTCCGTTGTAAATTCTAATGAAACCTAACATTTTATATTACACGCTACGCGAGTTGGTAGGTATATACTTAATTGGTATATTGTTCTGGTTAAAAAGGAACACTTAGGACTTCAGCTGTATATGAAAAAGCTGAGAATGCTTAGGTATTTGTCATAATAATAAAAAAACCGACCAAGTGCGAGTCGGACTCGCGCACCGAGGGTTCCATACCATAAAAGAAGTAAAACATTGAAATAATCACTTTTGTTCATGAATTTACGAGTATAAATTAAATGTAGGTACTTTTGTTGGCAAACCGCAAACGTAACTTTGTTTTTGGCGGTTTATTGTTATTATCAAAAAAAGTATAATAGTTAGGGAGTTGATTTTATTTTTCCTGTAAAATATACATAAATGTCTATTAATCTAATTATTTCAGATTTTTTCGACAGTTTGCTCAATAAATCCAAAACTATCAGGCATAAAAATAAATAAAAATCGATTTTAGAATACACAAGTAACGCCCTTTCATTTGATACCCCACTCAATATACTTAGTTATCTCATTTTGAAAATTCGAAGTCCCGGTTTTCCCCCCTTTTTAAATATAAATAAAAATAATTTTCAATATTTTATGAGTGCAATGGCGTTGGGTCACTATTACCTAAAACAATTCCAAATTTCAAGTCGATAGCTTTGCTAGTTACTGAAATAATCGAGTGTGACAGACGGACGGACGGACGGACGGACGGACGGAGAAAGTCTCACCATAAGGGTTCCATTTTTACCAAATTGGTATGGAACCCTAAAAAGATGTAAAAAGTATCTACTGGTAAGTAGGTACAAGTGCTACTCGACTAACCGCGTCGCCCAAACATATTATGACAGAACCTAGATTGTTGGGTGCGTGGTGCTGGCTAGCGGGCAGCGGCAACGCGTCCAACGGTCAAGAGACTGTAACCTCGAAGTGGGTCAGCGCATGTGTCATATTAATGCGGTGTTCATATTCGTATCACACGCGGCTCCGGCGCTCACGACGACGCGTGACGGCAGCGCGTGCGGCGGGCCCGACGCGTGCGCACTGCACCATGGAATATGGGATATCTATAATCTAGGGTTACATTATAATTATTATTATCAATAGAGATTAATGTAAGTGTCTATATTTACAGGAAAAATACTACTCTTACTAATTAATATACCTGCTTTTTAGGATTTCGTACCTTAAAAGAAAATAAAACGGAACCCTCTGTTTGTTTGTTTGACACGACAAAGGAATAGTTGTAGATTAATGCCCGACGTCATTGCGATCATAAGAAGTTGAAAAGGTTTTATTTTCATCATTGAGTTACTATGTAGGTACTAAGTTACTCAATGATTTTCATTGATTAACAATGAACTCTAAAGACAAAGATAGGTTTGCGGTTCGTAATTCGTTTAAAAAATTGATGCTTAAAGAGATGCTTTTCGCTTCGTAGTAAGAAATCGTCGGTGAGCGATTTATTATTTATTTCAATGGTATATAGTAATACTTAATAACTTACCGTCTTATTACTTAGCAATAAAAAGGCCGACTAATCAACAAAAACCATCAAACAATATGGAATCCCACACCGCGGAGTGTGTAATATAAACAAAGGTGCGGTGGGAACATTAGCGAGATGACGCTGCGCACGCGCCGCTGTTTGCCGCTTTTTGTAGCTTTTATCATTAACTGATTGGAACCTCGTTACCCTACTGTTGGAAAATAGAATGAAATCGAAAACTTTAAGATTCAAATCCAATTCTATGAAATTGCTGTTTTAGGGTTCCATACCTAAATGGTGAAAACGGGACCCTATTGCTAAGACTTCGCTGTCTGTCATTCCGTCTGTCACCAGGCTGTATCTCCGTAGCCGTGATAGTTATATCGACACTTGAAATTTTCACAGATGGATGTACCTATCTCTGTTGCCGCTATCTATACTTATAATAAAACTGTAAAGGGTCGAATTCTGTACATTGAAGATATTTTGAAAATTTTTGTTGGAGGACACTATTTAGTCAATACTGAAGCCAAAACTGTAATTTGTTTAATTTTTGTCTGTCTGTCTGTCTGTCTGTCTGTCTGTCTGTCTGTTTCACGACCGGGCATCACGGCTAATCCGCTGGATGGATTTAAATGAAACTTGACATGATTATAGTTCATACTCCGAGGTAGGACATAGGATACTTTTTGTCCCGAAATTCATCATGGTTTCCCTGGAAGACGGCATCAAAGTCCAAACGTTTTTTAGTTATAATTCATTAACGCGTTGTCCGATTCCATTCATTCTTTTTTTGTTAGAAAGGAGGTTCTTTAAAGATTATTCCATACAAATCTTATCATCATCACTTTTGTAGTTCAGAAATTACAGACATCAGAACCTTTAAGTTCAAGTAGGTAGGTGACTTGAAACTCGGAATGCACAAAGAAACTAGAGCTAGGACGTAGGGCTCAAGTAAGACTGGAGTACCCTTAAAGCCGTAAATAAATAGGCTTAGCAGGAGATTTTGTATGGTTTAAAATTTTTCACTTTTAGGGTGAACAAAAATCATGTAACTGGCGTCATCGCTAAGTTATACCGTATAGCGCCATCTCTGCAATTTATGTGGAACTTGAATGTAAAACTCTGAGATAGGTACTACCGAATTTTTTTAAATAAAAATTAACTGTCATGTTATTTACTGTTTCCTGACTTTATATTAAGATGGCACTGTTAACACATAAACAGATTTAAACTTTATCATCCGCAATATGGAAAGGGTAAGATAATGGTTCACAAATATTTTTAACTCTTAGGTCTTATCGATCCTAACCGACTGACTGTCATCTAAGGTATTTTTATACGTAAAGAAATATATAGCCATTGTCCATTCTGATGTTTTGGATTGTATTGAGATGAAGCAAAGATTTTTAAAAGACTCTTATATTATGTTGGGCTGGGGAATATTGTTAGTAGAGTATCCCAGTGGTACCTACCCGGCCGAACTTTGAAAGAAGAGTTCTACCACCAGTACAACTTTTCACATGGTTTTTGACATATTACGTGGTTTCAGAATAAAAATCACAATGAAAAGGACGATTTTAACTGTCGATATTTCGATACATTGGTACAAGTCATGGTCACGTAGTGACCATGACCTGTGCCTCTTTTGATCGTCCTTTTGATCTTTCAACTACGTATTAATGAAACTTTATATTATTATTAAGAAAAAGGAGTTTTCAAAATCACCACAAGATAACCCGTGCGAAGTAAGAACAGGTTTCTGTACAACAACAAACCAGAATCCCGCGAAAATCAAGGAATTCTACGGTATATGTAAAAAAAAATCGTAATTCACGCGGGCGGAGCCGTGGGCAACAGCTAGTACCTAACAATAAAAATAATAAAAATAGAATTAACATTTGAGGGGGGGACTCCCATACAACAAACGTAATTTTTTTGCTCGTTTTTGAATTTGATGATGGACAGGAATTTGTTAGGACTTACAATGAAAGCACTGTAAATTGTGTAGACTCTTTAATTAAGTTTTAGGTTTAGGTTAGCACATTACACACAATGATACCGCCATTGTACCGCAGACATTACTCGCAGTGTTGCCACATAGACTATGGGGTTGCCACAGATTCAAATTATCCTATTGCTACGTTCACACCTCCCCTCAATAGATTATTTGAAACTTATTCTTTACAGGAACATCTAGTAAAACCACCTCTTCCTTTTCCTGTATGTTGTCTATTTGTTGCTCATTTCGCCTTGCTTGATTGATGAATACAACATCCCGCTTAATGTGAACCTCATTTTTGTCTTCATAATATAGTCTGTACCCTTTGCTATCATCATATCCCACAAATATGGCTTTCTCTGCCTTGGTATCCCACTTCAGTCTATTTGGCTTTGGGATATGGACGTAAACTTCATCACCAAATACACCACATAAGCTCTGAATATTGAAATCACGCTTGAAAAATATGTTATAGGGTGTTTTCCCCTCTTCCCTACTCTTTGATGTTCGATTCAATACATATATGGTGGTATTCACAGCTTCTGCCCATAATTTTTTTGCCAAGTTTCTACTTTTAATCATAGACCTAGCGGCTTCCACTATAGTTCTCATGTCTCTCTCAGCTTTCCCATTTTGTTGAGGAGTGTAAGCCACAGTTGTCTGATGTTGAATCCCTCTCTCTTCTACAAATGTTTTCATATCTTTATTGACAAACTCGCCGCCATTATCTGTCCGAATTACTTTAACTTTTAGCCCTGTCTGTCTTTCTGCCCATGTGACAAAATGTTTCATCTGAACAAACACATCACTTTTCTTCTTTAGAAAATATACGGAGCGGTAATTTGAATAGTCATCTTTTATCAATAAGAAATAGACAGATTTGCCTATGCTTTCAACTTCAAAAGGCCCACATAGATCTGCATGCAATAATTCTAAGCATTCTCTGGTATGCTGCTCTCTTCTTTGAAAAGGTAATCTGTGCATCTTACCTTGCAAGCATGACTCACACTTAAAACTGTCTCCTGTGTATGCAATGTTATTATTTTTGAGTACTTGCTTCACATGGTCGACACTCTGGTGACACAGTCTCTCATGCCACTCAGTCAATGTTGCAACAGCTGCAACATTTTCACGAACACAGCTTGACACCTTTAGTACATAATAATTGCCTTCACAGTTCCCTAAAGCACACAGTACATTGTCTTTGTAAATTAAACACTGACCATCTGACATTGTGACAGAATAACCCTTTTTGGTCACACTTGGTATTGAGAACAAGTTGATTTTAATGTCTGGAACATGTAAAACATTATTTAACGTCGACTCAACATAGTTTTCCCCGTTGAATACACTTAGTTTAACATCACCAACTCCGGCAATGGGTAAACGTCTCCCATCTCCGACAACAACAAACTGATCTGACACTGACAGTGACGTATAGCTGGTAAACACTGCACGATCTCCTGTCATGTGGTTAGAGGCGCCACTGTCCACGACCCAGCACAGATTATATCCTCTATTGTCTATGTAGTTCATGAACTCACTCCCTAACTCTGTTGTCATAGCTATTGTGAATGCGTTACCCGGATTTCCTTTCTTTGATGAATGCCCACCTTGTTTATCTGTGTTTGCACGTCTAGGACAGGAAAATTTCAAATGTCCCACAGATCCGCACTCAAAACACTTCCGACTTTCAGTCTAACTCTTACAATTTTTTGCAAAATGCGATGGATTTCCACATTTATAACACTTTTTCATAATTCCACGATTATCTCGCCTCTTGGTGTATAAAGCCACATCGTTTTCCTCTTTCTCTTTGTCCCTGGCTTTTAATCTTTCCTCTTCCACCAATAATCGTGCCACTAAATCATCATACTTCTGCTTATTTGTATCTACGGACTCCCAGGCCGAAATGAAATGACTGTAAGTTGCTGGCAATGATAACAAAACTTTGGTGATCATGAATTTTTCAGACATCTCCTCACCAGCTTGTTTTAGTTGACATGCCATTTCCTGTATCTTGGCCAGAAACACAGAAAGATCTCCATTTTCAAACTTTGTTTGTAAAAACCGTTGTTGCAACATCATTGTACTCGTTGCCGATGTAGCTTCAAAAACACTGTGCAACTTATTCCACATAGCAGCCGCCGTTTCACAGGTTAATACATGTATCATAGCTGCCTCACTCAACCTGGAAACTATTATGGTTTGCGCTTTTATATCTTTCTTCGACCACTCTGTACTATTCTTTTCGTCACATTTTTCTGTTCCATCAACTACAGAGAACACATCCGCACCTCTCAATGTTACCGCCACCTGGAATTTCCAGACATTCCAGTTTTTCTGGCCCTCCAGTTTGATGACGTTTGATGTAGACGCCAACGCCATTGTGTGTGGATCCATTTTTCACGTTTGCGAAACCCCACGCGCTCCTCGCAGCCGTACCTCGTAAGCCTCCCGCGTGTGCCCGATGTCGTACTTGCCTCTTGCCTCCGTACGACCTCCTTCAGGCGCCGCTTGCTACAAAAACACTCTGACACGCTGTGTTTTGTTTCGCTACGTCGCGTTTGCATTCGCAATTCCGATATCCCCTGCGATCTCCACCTTCACCTAAAACAGAATTATGAGCCTGACTGGGCCCATAACCTGTTAGGACTTACAATGAAAGCACTGTAAATTGTGTAGACTCTTTAATTAAGTTTTAGGTTTAGGTTAGCACATTACACACAATGATACCGCCATTGTACCGCAGACATTACTCGCAGTGTTGCCACATAGACTATGGGGTTGCCACAGATTCAAATTATCCTATTGCTACGTTCACAGAATTGGCCTTGATAGTAGGTACGGACTACTCGCTCTGGGCCAATTATTCTTTTCTTTCTTTCCATCCTTTTACATTCTCATCATCATCATCTCTACCTGCTTACGACCAATATGGGGGACACAAGCCTTCTCAAGCGCGCGTCATTACACCCTGTTAGCCCTTCTCTGCATCCCCCAGGGAGTCCCCCAGGAGCAGAACCCCCAGACACTAATCTTACACGCGGCCTGTATACTCTATAGAGCTTTTTGCTCTACCGGCAATTCGGCAACTACCGGCAACTCGGCAACCACCGGTAACTCGGCAACTACCGGCCATCGCCGGCGAAGACAGGCGTGACCAATGCCACTCAGAGCCATGGCCCTGTGTCTGCTTCGGTAAGTTCGGAGTTCGGAGTAGGTAAGTAATTATTATCATTTCTGATTCTGTGTTTTGAGAAAGCTTAGTCCTTATTAAAGCAAGCTGGACGACTTTTTTTTGAATATTTCAGTTTGTCAGCGATGCTCTTATCGCTATTTTATACATCTTGTGACTCTATACAGGAAACAATTGTATTAAAAACTATTTGAACTTTATTATTACCGACACTATTTATATCCATGCAATTTCATCCGCAAACAAATTAAAAAACTCCCCTATCCGAATTAAACCATTTAATAAATGAGGTGATCTCATTTTTTCTCGATTGGTAACCACACCACACCATCCTGTAAGTCCATATAGCTATTCTGTAAGAGCGATTAGTAACTCGCAAACGTTTCGAATTTGTCTGGTTTCTCCATTGATTAAACATATTAAAGGATAAGCACTTACTGACGTCACGCATACATTTTTGAGCTCCGCCCTGAAGCCGGATTTTTAAATTGTCAAAACTGTAAAATGGCGCTAATGTATGCGACCGACAGCGGTATGTGCAATGTGCATGGTATGTGCTGTCAGCACCGAAATATATGAACCGCGACGCCATATTTGAGAAATTTTTGGCTTCACCATAGATCACATCTGTCCCGTTCTCTTAGCGTAACGTATTTCGTCATTGGGTTTTCTCTACGTGGATGGATCGTGAATCGACAAATGACAATGCCTGCCACCCTACTTTCGAGTTACAAAGTCCTGGGTACAGAATACGTCTACTGCAGTTGTTTTATCCCGTGGCGTGATACCATCTCACGGTGCTCGCGTGTCGGGGAGCAGTTTGCGTTAGATTGCCACTACCACGACAACTCGAAAAAAGGAAAACTCGATGATTTGTTACTGGATGACGTAGCGAGATTTTTTTCAACTTTTGTGATGTCTGATCAAGTTATTACTTGGTAAACTAAAGTTATTTATGTTGATGTAAACACTCTACATATAAACTTGACGTCTTATTAGAACTCGAGGATAACGTAATCAAATGCCTTATTCGTTGAAATAATAATTATAAGTTGAAATAATATTGGAAAAGATATAAAATATAAATACATGATAAAGGTTGTATTTAATGGGTATTTCGTATTTGTCATAATGTGACAAGTACGGAATTTTTGAAAGAATTTAATTTTCTTTTTGTTTAAAGTAAAGTTTAGAGCTTTCTTTTACTTTTATAAGAATGAGAGAATGAGAATGAGAATGAATGAATGAATGAATAAATAAATGCATAGTTATGTGAGTACGGGTAGTACATTAAGGAATAGATCGTATGTTTAACCGACTTCGTTTACATAAAAAGGAACTTGATCGAAAATAAAATCGCTTGACTTCAAATTCGAGTTTCAATAGTAGTGCGCCCCATCCCCCAGTCCGGCCGTGTTTCTGTTGATGTAGTCCAATTTAGTGATTGTGATGGGGCCGGGCCGCGGGGAGGATGCCGTGATAGCGCGCTCTAATCAGCCGTAATTATCGACATACAAACACCGTATGGTATTGCGTGGTAGGGGTGACGAGATTTTTATATTACTGTATCAGTGGGCTGACTCTGTCTCGTTCAGTTTGAGCAAGTTTGTTAGTTAGTAACCCATTGAGGGTGACTAACTAAAAACTATAATAATAAAACACTATAAAATAATGCACGTTTTCACCAACACTTTAAGAAACGCCTAAGCGGATAGGTGACAGTATTCACTTACAACAACTGTCACCTAAGGGCTTCGAATGTTGGTGAAAACAAGCATAAGTACTTAACTGAATTAAGAAAACAGAGGCAAAACCCTATTTTTGTATTATTTAAATTGCACAATTAGTTAGCAACTACTATAGTTATATTAGTTAGGTACTATCATGGTACGTTAGTATATAGTTACTCAATAGCAAAATATAATTTTTGCCTCAGTTTTCTTAGGACAGGGATACTTTAGTTATAGTAACAAACTGAACGAAACAGAATCCAGCCCACTGTAGTTATAATTTTTTGTCAAAACATGAGGGTTACTAACTAACTGTATAGAATCAGCTACTGTCGTTATATTTTATTGTGCAAACATTTAAATGTCCTGGCTTAATGTAAACAATAGATTCTCATTCTACCAATCAGCGGCCAGAATTTGTTAACGTCTTTCTTGCGCAATTGCTCCTGATATACATAATATTTAGGTCACTAACAGCCGTTTTCACTAAACCTAGGAAACTCCTAAATCGAATGCTTAGCCGATAGGTGACAGTTTTCACCTACAACAACTGTCACCTTAGGGCTAAGCATTCGATTTAGGCGTTTCCTATGTTTAGTGAAAACGGCTGTAAATATCAGAGGAGTGAATAAAGAAGTCTGTGCTATGCTCTAGTTAATTTGAGAAATTCATTGCCACTTCATTTAACAAGTAATAAATCAATATAGGTACCTACTTACCAAATTGGATAATAATTCAAGAGACAACACCGAACAAACAATACCAACAAGCCTTAGATAATATACCTAATAATTAATATCACAGATTTTACCTAATATAGATATAGCGTATCGAAGACTGGAGGCACGTTGCCGGCATCATTTTTGGATCAGACGATCTATACTTACGTAAGATTTGCAAAGGTCGTATATTGATGTCATTATGATTGATATCATGCTTTCGTCCCATGGGAAAAATCGCAGCTGTCTCTTAGCCTATAGCTTAGTTGGCGGGTAATTGAATTCCTCTAATCGCATTAGCTCTTAATTACATAAGTCAAACGTGAATTTTTGGCAGACGCTTTTCATGAGATCACTAAGATTTTTTTCTGTGAGTCTTCTTGAAATCCAATAAAGATCAATGACACCAAGGAAGAACCCGTTATGCGAGGAGCGAACCGAAGAATTTTTGACTGTTTTTTAGAGATTTTACTCCACTGTCATCATTCCCTGATCAATTCTACTTATATGAGTATAGTTCTATTGAACTTGGCGCAAAGTGCACGGAGATGGAACACATAATTATTCGTAGTCGTCGTTTCAGCCGATGGACGTTCACTGCTGAACATAGGCCTCCCGAAATGACCGCCAAATACCACGATCTTGTGCCGCCTGGCGCCAGCGACTCCCCGCGACTTTCTTTAACTCTAATAGCCGAAATCCGAATGGAACCTTCTTTAGTCGAAGCTTTACGATATAAATCTTTAGAAGCCTTTCTTCGAAACGACGATGGGAACATTAGATGTAATATCGACTCCGTTGAGTCTACAATGGATGAGCCAAGGTCCAAGTTCTTTTTGAATCATTTTTGTCCGATTTTATTTAATACTAGGTACCAAATATCAGAACTCTACGACTTTTAGTTTAGCCGGAGTAGCTGGAATAACGAAAATGCCTCACTCTTTTATATATCTATTCTCTTTTATTTATATTTATCTTTTATATATTAATAATTTTACTAACGAGTTATTAGGCAGTAAGTAAAATGTAAAAAAAACATCTTCTTTAAAACTTACCTTTTATAATTACCTGCATCTGTTTTAATAATATAGGTAATTGTTTGCAGTAGTTTGTAAGCAAAGCGTACATTATTTTAATTATCCTAAAGGTATAGGTAAAATAATGAAAAGTATCAAATTATTATCTGTCCTTTCTATCGCAAACATGAAAATTGCGAACATAATTTAATTTGGCTATGGACTCTATGGTTATAATATTACGAGAGGGGAGGTCGGGGTAGCTTTTTAATTCCCATAAAACGCAACTCGTATCTCGGGGGAGAGCGGGCAAACATCATTACTCGTCCACGCTTGTTAGTCTACGTTCTACCTACGTAGGTGAAATAAGTGAGTAGGTTCCGTTGTTTACCTGATCATCATCATCAGCCTATTGACGTGTAAGTTTTAACCACGTCTGCTATCTTACATGAGAGATATACGTATAGCAATTAGATTTTTTCTGTTAATCCCTAGATTGTATAAGAAAATGTATTAATCTTTATCGTAATCGTTTATGAATTCTGCCCCTGATCGGTTGCCTGATTTTTGTCAGCCAATCGGGCCGCAAAATTTGCAAACGATTACGAATATGTTTTTCTTACGCAACCAGGCCCCTCATAATTGGCGGACTGGGAAATTTAAAGAGCTAACGTATCATGTAGATATAGGTCCTATGGTTATTGTACTGTAAGGTAATCATCTGAACTGTGTACCTAGGTTCTTATTTTAGATTACATTAGACTATGGACAATGGACATAGGGTTTTCAGAGAGCTCACCAACCCAAGTAGTCCTTCCTCCTTCCTCCTCCCCATCCCGTACTACGTGACTTTCTTGGAGGTCGTCCTGTGAGTTAACAATTTGTTAATCGTGTCTTAGGTAATTAGGTAGGTACGTAAATTAAACATAATAAATCAATGTGGCTAAATGAAAACCACCTTTAAAATGATTAAGTAAATGTAATTCACTTCCTGGCCAGCTGGTAATTCGTGGAACAATGGCTGCCAAATTTCCGAACAGAATAAAAAATGATCTGTCAAACGAGCAGCTTTCCCGCCAATTTGGTTTCGATTCGCGCCCTCGCGGTCTGTGGGGTGACCATTATGCTAATAAAAACTGCAACTAAAATAATTTTTATAAACAAAAAACGTTGTCGATAATTTTATACTTTTAGAAAAGGATCATTTGTTCCAGTAAGTAAATAAATTAAATGTATAGCTATTAGCTTGGGTGATGGTAGATATAGCATAAAACGATAAGTAGACGTAACTGGTAAGTACAGATTTTATTATAAACATATTATGAGGTCAAGAGACAAAGTATTTAAAATCTTTTGATTGGGAAATCTTTGGTCTAAATCTAAAATATCTGGATAGGTACAGTGAAAATAACTACTTGGTGAATATGAAACTTAGGCCTTAAATTATAACTAGGTAGGTTACTACTTACTTACAATGTCGATAAGAGAAGATTATGTTTTCAGGAAAAAGTAGGTATGAGAATACTACTTGATATTGGATAACTTAAGCTTAGGTATATTTTATTACCTATTTGTGTGGTATAATATCAAAGTATGCCTCACATCTATTTTGTGGCCACCCTCTGGATTCGACACGCCCCAACATCGAGATTAATAGGGTACCATGTTTAGACTTCGGTCGCCATGGCGCCGGGGTGGATTGACAATCAGAGGGGCGCCTAAATACCACATCTCGGGGGTGAAGTTACGTTATCTGGCAACACTGGCATTAATGATGTCATCGTAAATGTCAAATCTTAATTGGATTGGTTTTTTTTCTCCACGATTTTATTGCGCTTTCACAGCTTCTAAAAATCATTTCTGAATTTGTTTGAAACATTATGATAGATAGGTCAGTTTTAGCATGAATGCGCATGATTTTTTAAGGAGCCAAAAATCTTTAAAAATTGTACTTCTTATGTTGGAAAAATTTCAAAGTTAGAAAAATTATTTTTCTGACAAACTAAGCTGATAAATACCAAAACTGGATTAGAAAAGAGATCAATAAAGAAGTAAAACTAGATTAATTCAAACTTCTTTCAACATTGTCCGTCAAATACAAAAAAAAGAAAAAGATCTTTAATTTTTTTACTGTATTTTTATGTCAGCCAAAATCAAAAACCCAACACCAGAGAATCTACCAAAACCAAACCAAAACCGTCCAATATCAAAAATCAATCAAAATACCCATAAAAAATATTTGCTTCGAGCTTATCCGCTGCAAAAAAAACACCAATGTCTAAAGACCAGAGCCAACCTCAGCAGAATCTGCCCATCCAGGTGACGGATGCGCTGATCTTCGACAATGCCTTCGCCTCCATGAAAGAGAGGTTTGAAGCGCATATGAAGCTAATTGATGAAGAGATGACAAAGATCAGGTACCTACCTGTACATACTTGTGTCCTGTACTTGTCTCTTGTAAGATCTTCGGGTGGGGCTTTGAATCAAGTCGCCTTCATTCGATTTTTAAGAGAGTTAAAGAAAAAGAGTGAACACTAAAGAGTCAACCTCAAGCTATCATAAGGCTGAGGGCCTTATACCCTCTAAAAGCAAAAGTCTATTGTCACAAATAACTTAGAATACAAGAGCGAACGAAGCGAGTTCGGGACTTGAGGGCACCCCGACTCGGATAATTTAGGTGACGAAAAGGATGGCGGGGCCTGCATTGCCTCTTAAAAACCCGGTCGACGGAGCCCCGCGAAGCAGATTAAATTAAACCGGATTAAAGATATAAGAAATATTCAAGGCGACCGATTTCAAATCCGTTGCCTTCCACCTCTTCATTCTGTTGAGACAACTTAGGGGCTACAAAAGAAAGGGCAAGTTATTGACATCATCATCCCCTATCAGCTTATTCACGCGCTTGGCGATCTCCCTTCTTATAATAATTTATCGTTTGTACTTTAGCAATACGTAGTCGGTGTTTAGTCTTGTTAATGCTGCAGTGTAGGCATTGTATCTTTGTACGAGTATATAGGACAGGGATTTTTTACATAGGAGATGCAAACCATACTCACCTATAATAAAACTGCGTTCATATTAATGATCGCATTCAAGCGTAAATTGTTTCAATATTATAATCATATTAAATTTTTTTCTCAGCAAAAGCCTCCAAGGCCAGTCCATCAAAACGCGGTCCGGTTCGGCCACTTCCAAGGGTCCCCTCAACCTGGATTTCCTCTCCGATTCCCCGCTGGTCGAGGGAGAGGGAGAGAACAGGAGACTGAAACTGCAGTTCGACGTCAGCCAGTTCGATGCATCTGAGGTTTGCCAGCAAGCCAGCTGATATTTGCTGACCTAAAGGACAAATCAGAAGTTACTTAAGGACACTTTCAGTACCTACTTAACAAATAACCTTTCTTATTTATTCCACGCCGGCGCGGGGTCCTCCCAGAATGAGAGGGGTTTGACCCATAGCTCACAACGCTGGTAAATTGCAGAACGGTTGCTACAGAGCATCGCACCGGAACTCTATATCGCGGGGCGGTGCGTCTTTGCCCAAGGATCGCACCAGATCAGACCTGAGCTAATTTTAAAAATAATAAAATTGAAATACCGACCAACCTCCACTCATAACATATGGGTTTGTGAAAGAATGGGACGTTTCTTCGTAGATTGAACTACCTATACATATAAATTATGTAAATGTAAATGGTAAAGTATGGATACATTACTCGATGCGTTTATACTACAGGTGAACGTTACAATCCAAGACAACAAGCTAGCAGTATCAGCGAGGCACGAAGAGAAGACCGACAATAGCACCACGGTGCGGCAGTACCACCGCGAGTTCCACTTCCCCCAGGGGGTCGACCCTCAGAACATCGTGTCTTCTCTGTCTAAGGACGGCGTTTTGGTCATCGAAGCTCCTTTGCCGGCTATCACTGATAAATCGCTGGGTAAATAAACTTACCGACATGATTGCATGAACTTTTTATTTCTTACCAAATTTAACCCATCACAAAAGCTAATACGGTCATCGTCAAAACGGTGACATTCATTGGTCCAGAGGCTCTCGTTCCAGCAGTCCAGACACGAGAAGGGAATGGAAGGAAATGACATTTACCACTTGGATGATGCTCTACTAAACATAGTATAGTGATATCAAAATTGAAATTAAGTAGAGTAAGTATCAGCCATTCACAATAGAGGAATAACAGTTCCTTCTCTTGCCACTCGGAGAGCTAGCTGGTGGCTTGAGTCGGTGGTGGAGGAAACAAGACTTTCCATATTTCGTGTGCCATTTATGTTTGGTGCATTGTTAATTCTCCTATTGCCACTTTGAGTGGATGATGCTCTACTAAACATAGTATAGTGATATCAAAATTGAAATTAAGTAGAGTATCAGCCATTCACAATAGAGGAATAACAGTTCCTTCTCTTGCCACTCGGAGAGCTAGCTGGTGGCTTGAGTAGGTGGTGGAGGAAACAAGACTTTCCATATTTCGTGTGCCATTTATGTTTGGTGCATTGTTAATTCTCCTCTTGCCACTTCGAGTGGATGATCATCATCATCATCATCTCAACCCCTTTTTTATGTCCCACTGCTGGGCACGGGTCTCCTCTCAGACTGAGAGGGGTTTGGCCATAGCCCACCACGCTGGCCAAGTGCGGGTTGGCGGGCTTCACACACCTTCGAGAACATTTTTTGTGAACTCTCAGGCATGCAGGTTTCCTCACGATGTTTTCCTTCACCGGTAAGCAAGTGATATTTAGTTTCCTAAAACGCACATAACTCGGAAAAGTCAGAGGTGCGTGCCCAGGATTCGAACCCGCGACCTCCTTATGAGGGTCAGAGGTCAGAACCACTGAGCTATCACTGCTTATAGTGGATGATGGTCTACTAAAAATAGTAGGTATAGTGATACCTATCCAAATAGAAATTAAGTTGAGTATCATCCACTCGCAGTGGAGGAATGATAGTTTCTTCTCTCGCCGTTGGTGGGACGGTTTGGTGGCTTGCTTGAGGAGGTGGAAGAAGTCAAACTCTCCACCTGCGTAACTACTTTTTACAACGATCATAAAGCAAAGGCAATTTCATTTTTCATCAGAAAACTCGCACTAAATTTAGATAGCTATAATATCTATGTTATCTTCTGAGAAGCCGTGCGGCGGTCGCCATGGCAACGCGCCGCATCAACACCACACAGACACGTGTGAATATCCAGGTGACCTCGAAGCTGATTGGTGCACAATGGGAGAATTTCCAAAATAAGATCTAATATACTGCAGGTAAGTATAAAAAGAAAAGACTGATCAATCTACGCATAAGCACCTTACCTATTTATACTCTTAAGAGTCGTATCTCAAGGTCAACGTATCGATTTTTATCAAGTTCGGGTATTTACCGTATTCGTGTTTGGCAGATCTAATCTATCGTCTAGTCGGAAAAATACGGTTCGTAGTCAGATTGACCGAACTGAAGTCTGATTGCCTAAGAAAAACTCTTCAAATTTTCTTTTTGCAAATTCTGCCTCCTAATTTGCTGACGTAAATCAGGGATCAGGGATTAGTTCCCTGATCCCAGTTTCAGTCCCAGGGAAATTATAAGAGTTTTTAAACTATTACGATAACGACGAATTAAGTACATTTTTCTTACACAATCAAGGGGCTGATTGGCTGAACTATTGCAACTTTCGTCTTTAGTGAAGAACTAGAATGAGAGAAAGCAGTACTGTGTAGGTAAATGACATCTGCTAAAACATCTCATCTCGTGAACTCGAATCTTCCCAGGTACCAACATTATTAGTAGCACTTCTTGCCTGAGCAGAGGCCGCCCGGATGGGAAAGGTTATTTGTGTTTCGGTTTGAAGAGAATTTTAGCCAGAGAAATTACGGACTTAAGCATAACTACATTTAACAATTGATGTCACAGGATGAGAAGTGCATTGCAGTGCCATATATAAGCACTGTATTTGTCATCATGGGCTGGTGTATCGCTTACCATCAGTGGAAAGTTTTGCTATTCTTGCAAGTTGAACGACCATGTGAAAAGCTGCAAAAAATACAAATCGCACTCAGTGTACCTCAAACTCGGTATGTTTACGTGTGTGCGTGTTTATCCGCCACGTCACCGATGTCATACGCGATAGAGAGCCATTACGTCATTACGTGTCCACCTATCAGCCATCAGTAGACAGCAGACATGTCCACGCCAATATTGAGCCCAATTATAGACGATGGCTAAATTATATCTCTGCGGCCTTTATAGTTATACGGGATTTATGAATTATGAAGCTTCAATTTATCATAATCTTTATAAGGCGTCGGTATAATAAATTTTATTAGAAGTAAGAACCCACAGATGTATAAATAATCTGTGCCTCTATACAACTATCTCACCCAGGTTTTATTCATTATGCCAAACATAAAGAAGAAGAAGAAGAATCATCCGATGGCTGGCCAGTGGCCTTAGTAGAACCACAATTACTGTGGTACAACCGTAGAACGGTTTTATTATTTTCTCACGGTTTCGATTTTGTCTCTATCCCTTTTTTAATTGACTTTCAAAAATAAAAGAATATTAAAATTTTTCATTAGATACGTTGAAACTGATTTTATGGTTAAACAAATATATAGGTATTTAACTAATTATGCTCCAAAAGGTACCTACCTATAAGTATCGTTTCCACTAACACCGCGGTGTCCGCTTAGACAATTCATGACCAATTTCGAGTATTCTTTTTTGAGTTAGTCTCATTATTTGGGTGAGGATACTTTATACGGGACAAAACTTTGGAGATAAACGAAGGAACTCGTCGGTTTTTTTCCGCGAACTTATTGATTCTGAACCTTCCTTAGTTATTTTTACACACTACAATTATTTATTACTAATACTAATTTAATGATACTACGACTCGCACTAAGACTCGCACTTGGCCGGTTTTTTTTATATTCATTTATCAGTTTCTCTTATAAATATTTATATATACACTTATGGTTTGTATTCTTTTGCATTATTAGCTTATTACCCGACTGCAAGAAGGGTTATGTTTTTCGCGCGTATCTTGTATGTATGTATGCATGTAAATTTCTTTATGACCACGTATCTTCCAAACGGCTGGATGGATTTTGACGTTAATGGTATCGTTAGATTCGTCTCATTAACCCAAGTGTTCTTAGATAGGTTTTTGAAAATAAAAAGCAAAATGGCGGATTTTGGGCCTAAAATTGTCAGTCATTTACAAAATATTTATAAACAAACCTATCGAGTGGGGTATCAAAATGAAGGGAATTACAAGGAGATTACAAAAATATTTATAAGTCATATGTTTCGAATTAATTTGGAATTATAAACAGTCGATCAATGCGTTCAAAATGGTAATATTTGTAGTTTTTGATAGCGTTAATCTTGTATTGACCAAATGTGTGTCGTACTTTATATTGTGCATTTTTACTTGGTATATCATAGCATAAATCGAAAACATAATTTAATATAATCATTAAACAATTATTTAACATCTGTACTTTCGCTACTCGCCCTAGATAGCGCTGTGTGTACTTTAAGACGCGCTCCACTTTGTCGATTAGATATTTTAATCTAATAATATATAACCAAATATACCCACTTTACGTCTTTGACATTGTGTAGATAAAAGTGCTTAGGTTTCGCTCGTAAAGTGTGGCAACTAAAAAGCCTGAAATAAAATAAATAATTAAAAAAATCAGAAAACCCGACTGCAAAAATGTCAACTAAAATGCAATAACTTAAAAGACTGAAACAAGGCGGACAACGAAAACAAAATTATAATAAACTTAAAACGATGCAATTTTTACTTCATTTTAACAAACAACATTATGAGATGAAAGCTTTAGTTAAATCTTCGCATTCAGTTTAAAAATAAAGCAGGCGGGACCTATTAATTTTCTCTATGTTAATTTATAATTTGCGAAAATAGGTCCCGCCTTCTATATTTTTAAATTTAATGCGAAAATTTAACTAAAGCTTTCAGCTCATAATGTTGTTTGTTAAAATGAAGTAAAAATTGCATCGTTTTAAGTTTATTATAATTTTGTTTTCGTTGTCCGCCTTGTTTCAGTCTTTTAAGTTATTGCATTTTAGTTGACATTTTTGCAGTCGGGTTTTTTGATTTTTTTAATTATTTATTTTATTTTCTTGATTGTATACATTTTATATGTTTATTAACTTTAGATTTAGCGTAGGTACGACTTGAACCATTTATACTGCATGCTGTAGCTACCCTTAATTTGAATTATATGTTAATTTAGCACTAAGGTATTTATAATGTAACATTGTATTACATATAATTCTGTGGGCGGCGCTTTATCTATACTTATAATAAAACTGTAAAGGGTCGAATTCTGTACATTGAAGATATTTTGAAAATTTTTGTTGGAGGACACTATTTAGTCGATACTGAAGCCAAAACTGTAATTTGTTTAATTTTTGTCTGTCTGTCTGTCTGTCTGTCTGTCTGTCTGTCTGTCTGTCTGTTTCACGACCGCGCATCACGGCTAATCCGCTGGATGGATTTAAATGAAACTTGACATGATTATAGTTCATACCCCGAGGTAGGACATAGGATACTTTTTGTCCCGAAATTCATCATAGTTTCCCTGGAAGACGGCATCAAAGTCCAAACGTTTTTTAGTTATAATTCATTAACGCGTTGTCCGATTCCATTCATTCTTTTTTTGTTAGAAAGGAGGTTCTTTAAAGATTATTCCATACAAATCTTATCATCATCACTTATGTAGTTCAGAAATTACAGACATCAGAACCTTTAAGTTCAAGTAGGTAGGTGACTTGAAACTCGGAATGCACAAAGAACCTAGGACTAGGACGTAGGGCTCAAGTAAGACTGGAGTACCTTTACAGCCGTAAATAAATAGGCTTAGCAGGAGATTTTGTATGGTTTAAAATTTTTCACTTTTAGGGTGAACAAAAATCATTTAACTGGCGTTATCGCTACGTTATACCGTATAGCGCCATCTCTACAATTTATGTGAAACTTGAATGTAAAACTCTGAGATAGGTACTACCGAATTTTTTTAAATAAAAATTAACTGTCATGTTATTTACTGTTTCCTGACTTTATATTAAGATGGCACTGTTAACACATGAACAGATTTAAACTTTATCATCCGCAATATGGAAAGGGTAAGATAATGGTTCACAAATATTTTTAACTCTTAGATCTTATCGATCCTAACCGACTGACTGTCATCTAAGGTCTTTTTATACGTAAAAAAATATATAGCCATTGTCCATTCTGATGTTTTGGATTGTATTGAGATGAAGCAAAGATTTTTAAAAGACTCTTATATTATGTTGGGCTGGGGAATATTGTTAGTAGAGTAATTTATCCCAGTGGTACCTACCCGGCCGAACTCTGAAAGAAGAGTTCTACCACCAGTACAACTTTTCACATAGTTTAATAATTTTTGACATATTTCGTGGTTTCAGAATAAAAATCACAATGAAAAGGACGATTTTAACTGTCGATATTTCGATACATTGGTACAAGTCGTGGTCACGTAGTGACCACGACCTGTGCCACTGGGTCGAAATATCGACAGTTAAAATCGTCCTTTTGATCTTTCAACTACGTATTAATGAAACTTTATATTATTATTAAGAAAAAGGAGTTTTCAAAATCACCACAAGATAACCCGTGCAAAGTAAGAACAGGTTTCTGTACAACATCACACCAGAATCCCGCGAAAAATCAAGGAATTCCAGTAGGAAGGTATATTATGTAAGAAAATCGTAATTCACGCGGGCAGAGCCGCGGGCAACAGCTAGTAAATAAATAAATAAATACTAATACTAATTTTTTATACTAATTTATTGATGCTGTTGAAGGAGTACAACAGCCAGTAGATCCATAAATCATATAGCTAGGTTAAGGTTACTGGTTTGAAATCACACGCAGGGGTTTTTAATGCATCTGATCACCACCCCCGAACAAATTCATTTATAAATAACATCATTACAGAGCATTAATTCCGCATATTACGCGTACTCAAAACATGGGGTGCAGTTGACTTTTCCGATCGCTTTCACATCTGCGACGCGGTGCAGGGTGTGGGGGCGCAACAATAGACAAATCAGACCACCCTCGCTATAATCAGTGCAGGTGGTAAAGCCAAAAAATAACTGTGTAACACACATAATATTATCAATACGTTTGTGTGTATGTTTGTCACTCCTTACAAAATACCTGTAGTTTTGTTAACAGAGTGATTACTCCGATAGGTCCTTTGCATTTCCCGGCACGGTCCTATTGGGATAATTTATAAATTGACACAGGTCAGCTAAAGATGTATCAATCATTAAAGAACTGCATCAATATCAAAACGTGATTTTTAAATGTTGTGATTGGTTAAAATCCATGTTTTGACATTGATACAGTTCTTTAATGATTGATACGTTTTTAGCCGATCACCCGGGATCCTGGATCTAGTGGAGGTTCCCAGACTACAGATGAAGACGCATCGCCAAGTGATTTAGAGTTCTGGTGCAGTACTGTATAGAAACCGTTAGGGCTTACTTACTCCTTCCAAGTTAGTACGATAACATCTTTAACTGCATCGTCACTTACCATCAGGTGAAATCGCAGTCAAGTACGTACTAACTTGTATACAGTGTAAAAAAATCGTTTGTACTCCTACGTTTTTATCTTAGTTTAGGTACTATTATCTATTCCGTGTCTCAGTATATAAATATAACATTCTAGTGTTTGTTAAAACAAATTCGACCTCCGAAACGACTCGGCGGATTCTTATGAAACTTTTTGTCCACATTCGGAAGGCCTGAGTAGGTCGTAATCTATTTTCCATACCCCTGAATAGCAAAACAACGTTTGCCTGGTTAGCTAGGTGCTAGTAAACAAGTACCTAAGTAAATAAATGAAGAAGTAAATAATTAAAAAAATTAAAAAACACGACTGCCCAGTGGTAAAATTTCTTTTTCCAAAAAAATATAGCCTATGTTACTCGGGATGGTGTGAGGATTCTAATGATACCCCATATGTCTCAATCTATTCAGGCGTTTGGAAGTTATGGTGGAATAAAAAAACTCACATACGTACCTACATGAACCCTAAAAAAAATTACACTCCTTTTTGGGCAGTCGTGTAAAAATTAAAAATTTTGAATATTAATTTTTGTTTTTGAACTGCACTAGTTTGACGTATATCTCTGTGGGTATCTCAACATGCGGCAACTCTGGGCACGAGCCAGAGCCACGACCACGAGGGTGGGCATCACCATAGTAACAGAACACCCGCGCCCCACGGAAGGGTACGCCGGAAATGAGGTTTGTTCCCTAACCGGAAGTGGGGATACCTGCCGACTGTCTTGTACAGTGGAGGTTTAATTCGTTTCTCGCTCGCATGGGGGATCACTTGAGATACCTAAAACTGCACTCAATAATTTTTAAAAGTTCCCTCGGGTCGGCGGACCCTTGCATGACATACGTATGTAGGTACCTAACCATGAAGCCACCATAAGGAGAGTCATTTCCTTAATCTGCCGGGCTCAAAATAAAATTTTGAATCCAGCAGATTAAGAAAACTCCTCGATATAATTGTCAGACGAGTGCATCAGGATGAAGCGTCTTTATAAAAATCTGACACGCTCGAGAAAAATTTTTCAAAGACTCGATTTTTTTTCATTCCCCATCACTGAAATAACATACATCATACAACCTCATTTTAGCATTTAATATTTAAAATCCTATAGATCCCCACGAAGCTCGAGAATCCCCTACTAAGTACTAATTACCTATACTAGGTACTAATTACCTATCGTGCGTCTGCTTACCGTATATAAACTTGAAAGTGCATGCCATCTGTTATGATACCCGTATCCATTATTTATGTAACGGTCGAGAATAAAAGTTATTCTTCGCAGTCTTGTTTAATCGACGGCACGAGCACGAGACATAACAATTTGAGAACCAAATGAAGTCAGATGACGCACAATACTGTATACCAACCACCATTACATTCCGAGTTTCAAGTCACCTACCTACTTGAACTTAAAGGTTCTGATGTCTGTAATTTCTGAACTACAAAAGTGATGATGATAAGATTTGTATGGAATAATCTTTAGAGAACCTCCTTTCTAACAAAAAAAGAATGAATGGAATCGGACAACGCGTTAATGAATTATAACTAAAAAACGTTTGGACTTTGATGCCGTCTTCCAGGGAAACCATGATGAATTTCGGGACCAAAAGTATCCTATGTCCTACCTCGGGGTATGAACTATAATCATGTCAAGTTTCATTTAAATCCATCCAGCGGATTAGCCGTGATGCCCGGTCGTGAAACAGACAGACAGACAGACAGACAGACAAAAATTAAACAAATTACAGTTTTGGCTTCAGTATCGACTAAATAGTGTCCTCCAACAAAAATTTTCAAAATATCTTCAATGTACAGAATTCGACCCTTTACAGTTTTATTAATATATATATAGCTGCTTGTGCTGATTGACTGATTGATCACCTCTCCTGAACAATTTTGTATGGAAATTTTTTTTTTCACCGACCGTTTTGTATAGAATGGAAAAATTCATGAGGAAGAAAAATATAGCGAGAGCTGATGATTGAGGATTTCGAAGACGGGTGAAGAGCACAGCCAAGGGTATTGCAGATAGGTGGGGAGTGTTCGACCAAATGTCATTTGAAATATCATCCAACTGCCAGTGAGCTGAAAAAAAATTCAAAATGGCGGATTCAAAATGGCCGACATTCGAATTTCGCCGATATCTCGGAAAGTATAAAAGATGGAAGAATGGTTTCTTGACAAGAAGTGATCAGGACCCGAAGGTCTATTTGATGGATAGAAAAAAAAATTCAAAATGGCGGAATTTATTTTTCCATAGAAAATGTATGGGGAATGTTGAAGAGACTAACAGTTGGTAATTATGCAAGGTTGTGATGCGGTTTTTCGGAGAGTTACTAGAGAAAAATATGGAGAGAGCTGATGATTGAGGATTTCGGAGACGGGTGAAGAGCACAGCCAGGGTATCGAAGATAGGTGGGGGGTGCTCGACCAAATGTAACTCGAAACGTCATCCGATTGGCAGTTAGCTAAAAAAAAATCAAAATGGCGGATTCAAGATGGCCGCCATACAAATTTCGTGTTGTTCTATCTTGGAACGTATAAACGATAAAAGAGTGATTTCTTTGCAAGACGTAATTAGAATCTCAAGGTCTACGGGATGAATGAAAAAAAAATCAAAGTGGTTGAATTTATTTTTCCATGGAAAATGTCAATGCTACAATAAACAAGGCCTATGAAAAACTATGAAAGTATGAGAAGAGATAATGGTCTACGATTTGGATGATGATTGAGGAGCACGGTCATGGATTTAAAGATAGTTAAGGGCTGTTTGAATGAAAAATACACTGAACCTCATCAGATGAGGTTCAGTGTATTTTTCATTCAAACAGCCCTTAACTATCTTTAAATCCATGACCGTGCTCCGAGGTAATTCTTTTAGCCCATTGCCAATCGGATACCAATTGGCGATGGAGATGACGGCGATTCTTTTATAGGCGAGAAGACAGCCCGCGGGCCACATGTGGCCCGCGCTCCCACGCGCCCTACTAGTTACTATATATATAGCTGCTTGTGCTGATTCACTCACTGACTCATTGATCACCTCTCCTGAACAATTTTATATGAAAAAATTTTTTTTCAATAACCATTTCGTATAGAAGGGAAAAATTCATTCGGAGGAAAAATACGGAGAGAGCTGATGATTGAGGATTTCGGAGACGGGCGAAGAGCACAGCCAAAGGTATTGCAGATAGGTGGGGGGTGCTCGACCAAATGTCATTTGAAATGACATCCAATTGGCAGTTAGCTGAAAAAAAATTCAAAATGGCGGATTCAAAATGGCCGCCATTCGAATTTCGTCGATATCTCGGAAAGTATAAAAGATGGAAGAATGGTTTCTCGACAAGAAGTGATCAGGGAAAAAAGGTCTATTGAATGGCTAGAAAAAAAAAATTCAAAATGGCGGAATTTATTTTTACATAGAAAATGTATGGGGAATGTTGAAGAGACTAACAGTTGGTAATTATGCAAGGTTGTGATGCGGTTTTTCGGAGAATTACTAGAGAAAAATATGGAGAGAGCTGATGATTGAGGATTTCGGAGACGAGTGAAGAGCACACTCAGGGTATCGAAGATAGGTGGGGGTGCTCGACCAAATGTAACTCGAAACGTCATCCAATTGGCAGTTAGCTGAAAAAAAGTTCAAAATGGCGGATTCAAGATGGCCGCCATACAAAATTCATCTAACTCGGGAAGTATAAAAGATGGAAGAGTGGTTTCTTCACGAGAAGTGATCAGGATCCCAAAGTCTATTTGGTGGATAGAAAAAAAATTCAAAATAGTGGAATTCATTTTTCCATGGAAAATGTATGGGGAATGTTGAAGAGACCACGAGTTGTAAAACATGAAGTGCTTTGATGCGGTTTTTTGGAAGACTACCAGAGAAAAATATGGAATGAGGATTTTAAAGACAGTCATGGAGCATGGGCAAGGTATAATAGTTAGGTGGGGACTACTGAAACAAAAAATACTCGGAACTTCACGAAATTGGCAGTGAGCTGAAAAAAAACAAAATGGCGGATTCAAGACGGCCGCCATACAAATTTCGTGTTGTTCTATCTCGGAAAGTATAAAAGATAAGAGAGTGGTTTCTTAGCAAGAGGTGATCAGGATCTCAAGTTCTACGGGATGCATGGAAAATAATTCACTGTGGCGGAATTTATCTTTCCATGGAAAATGTACATACTATGAGAAGAGACAATGATCTAGGATTTGGATGATGATTGAGGAGTACTGTCATGGTTTTAAAGATAGTTAAGGGCTGTTCGAACAAAAAATACGCTGAACCTCATCCGATGAGGTTCAGTGTATTTTTTGTTCGAACTGCACTTAACTATCTTTAAAACCATGACAGTGCTCCTTGGCAATTTTTTCAGCTCACTGCCAATCGGATTCTAATGGGCGATGGAGATGACGGCGATAACTTTATGGGCGGGAAGACCGCACGCGGGCCACATGTGGCCCGCGCACCCACGCGCCCTACTAGTTATAAGTATATAGATAACCGTTGGGGTGACTTTACTTACCCCTTCCAAGTTAGTACGTTAATTATCTTCAACTGCTTCATCACTTACCATCAGTTGAGATCGCAGTCAAGTACTAACTTTTATAGTGTAAAAAAATACCCGTTTATTTTTGGACCATACTTAATGTTGTTTACACCTAACTAAATAAAAAAATTGTAAGTACTTAAGTACAAGTAATGCCTGGGTGGAATATAGACAAGAATTTCTTCTGCACTCTACATTTCCGACTTCCGTTGAGCTTTTTAGTTATTATCTTTTACATCTTATAGTTCTTCATCTACTTTTCTACTAATATCATGGGACTCTCAAAACCTTAGGAAGCATTCCATTCCGAGCAAGTTAAACTGACTCACTCTATCGCTCACTATGGGTTTGGACCTTCATCAGCTGTACTATTAGTGGTACCTCAGATGTACAAATTGAGTAGCGACAATTAACTCTTTGCGGTTTCTTTATATTACGCCTAATAGTAGGAGATAGACGACGAACCTGCCTATTCTCACGAGGAACTTGTACATCTACTATTAGTTATATTAAGCAAAAAATCAGTATTGTTTGCACTTGATTATGTAAGAAAAACCTTAAGACCAACAAAAAACCTCCATCAGCTTTCCGAAAGACGCCGAAAAAAGTGGCACCCTTATTTGGTTGATATCCAGCGAACTCCAACTAAACGTTTTTTCTTCTACGTTTCTAAAACGATCCGCTCAAGTGTAAAATACTCTTTAAGCTCCCAACTAAGAATAATCTGGATGCCTTCAGAAGAAGAGCTTATACGCATTTTTTTAGCAAGCGCGCTCTCTACTATAGGCGTCATCATTGCTTTCCATCAAGCATGATTGTAGTCCGATTAATAACAAAAAAAATTAGGAATATAGTGTAAAATTTCTTCGTTGATACGACGTGTAAGGTTATAAATGCATTATCATAATTACCTCATCACTGTGTTCGGAGTTCGGACCCTTACGGCCGCCGCGTTCTGAATACCAACTATCGGTGTGTACTGTGTAGTGTTGTGTGTGCGCCCGCGCCGGTTTTATTGGGTTATCGTGACTCCAGTAT
This sequence comes from Coenonympha glycerion, assembly GCA_963855885.1. Lineage (NCBI taxonomy): Eukaryota > Metazoa > Arthropoda > Insecta > Lepidoptera > Nymphalidae > Coenonympha > Coenonympha glycerion. The sequence goes on from OY979631.1 coordinate 5,382,895, forward strand.
TGGTGCATCCTGCTATTGTCTTGAAGAACTTGCTCATCGTAAACTGCGAGTGCATTGGTTTCTATTTTGAGATGATCTTTTTAGGGTTCCGTAGGAAAATGGAAATTGAATCATTGCGGCACGAATTCATCCGCCCATCTGTCTATTTCAGTCACTGTTACAGCTATCGATATGAAATACGGAATAGTTGTGAAAATGGCCCAACATCGTTGAAATCAAAAAAATCGACAGTGGAAAGTGTATACACGTGTGACGTGTGAACTAAATCTATGGGGTACACTGTATTGCCATAGATTTAGTGAACTTGTCAACTTGCGTTGATCCACACGAACCTGCTGCCAGCCATTATTAAGTTTAAATTAGCCCTTAATCTATAACTTTATTTCCTTAGTATATAAAGAGCTTCTACTCGCTATTTACATTCCAAATGTAAGTATTAATATCAAGGGCTACAAATATTTCACAAGCACCAAGCTATCTGTAACGCGAACATCTGCAAGTCGATATAATTTGTACGCGCACAAAGGAAAGCCTTCTTTATTGGAGTCGATAGTGCGTAAATAGCTGAGTAATAAACGAGTGGGTACAAACAAAGATAAGAGCGTGTTAACGGTCACCTCCAACTGTCTGGAGAAAGGGGCTCGTGCGCAAGGTTCGTCCGTGACTCCGTGCGAGCGACGAATCGTATAGAAGTGCCATGAAAAATATTTCGTACGTTTGACTTTTTAAGAAATACTGCAATTTATTAGCGTCTATTTATATAAAATATGGATATTTCCATAGATTAAGATGTTTATTCTCTTCTTATATCATAGGGTATTTCCATATTTTTGACCTAAATATTTCCTCGAGTAATTTTAATTTTTTAAATTAAAATAAACTAAAATACTAAAAAAATAAAACGTATGAGCCTATAGATCTGAGCGTAGAGCCTAGTCTAGAGCCTGCGTACTGATTAAGTAAGTAGTGTATTGAATCTAATGAGAGCGAAATTGTCCAATTAGGTTTGGGTGGGTAAAAACGTTGTCATCCGAAGCATGATTCAAGAAGTAAATGTAGGCCTCGCTCTGTGGGCTTATTCTGTATCGTTAGTTAGCAACTCGCGCTGGGTTATAAACTAAGAAAACTGAGGCAAAAATACAATTTTTGTATAACTTTGCAACTTGCATAGTATGTTGGCATGATACCAAACCAACCTAGGTTGGTAGGACTTGTGCAAAAATAATACAAAAAATTTTGCCTCCGTTTTCTTAGTTAATAACCCGGCCCCCTGGACTTGCAACTCTCTACATATATACGAGCATACATAGCATTTTTGAAAACACCTATTCGCGTCGCGCTTAGTGACTATACGACACTTTTAAGAGTGTGTTACTTAATGTACGCGTGAGTGCAGAATTGAATATGTTTATTATTTTAGCCTATTCTAATACATTGTAGGTCTGTAAAGGCAGGTGCGCAGGCGTCACCTTTTAAGAAAAAATGGCGCGCGTGGGGGATAGCGACCCTTCACTATAAACTTTATCGACGTGGAATCGACTCGCGGCATTGTGTAAATTCTTTTAGAGATAACTCGGCCCGGATCACATGTTGCTGGAAGAAAGGCGCGAAGTAGTTTATACTTTTAATTAGATCGGCGGACAAGCTGACGGCAACAGGTGGGAAATGATTAATGTTGACTTGAATGCAAAATTTTTAAGCAAAACATTACTTTGCGGGACACTCCCTAAAGTCGATGTTTTTTTAGTGTAATAAATATTATGTTTGTTTTTTCAGATGATGTAATACCTACTCTACTCGTAATTAAATCTACCTTTGTACAACCAGAAGTAGCGCGCTTGCTAAAAGGGTTGTAAACCTTCTTAAACTTATATATAGAGGAATAAATAAAGATTCTGGCTAATTAAGAACCTCCTCCTTTTTTTTTAAGTCGGTTGATAAAATAATTAAATTGTTTAAAAAAACCTACTTTAAATATATCCCTACAAAGAGTGAAGTCATTTTTAATGTACTTACACCAAGTCGAAGTCGGGAAATGTTTCAATTCGAAGTCTGGAAAAAGGATTTTTAATTATTTTTATGCCTAACAAGTGATGATGTTGTGTTTAATTTAACTTGGTAGGTAGGTAAGTAGGTGGGTTTTTTTTTTCGGAATATAAAGAAAAATTTAATCCTCGGGATTTTAATTAAGTCTAATGCTTTGGTATAATGAATATATAGACCCATGAAAAAGCTCCGTATAGAGTTTTCCGACCCAGGAGCTTTCCCGACGAAACTGACTGCTATCATTTCATTGGTTGCGACTCGCGATTGCTTTAAAAAAAGTCACGTTCAAGAGTTCGAAGATCGAATTATCTCAGTTGGGTCTTGAAGCGAGACGATCCTGTGCTGGAGCGGGACGGCGAGTGAAAGCGGTGGTGCGTGAAAGGGACGGACGCGACATCTCGGAGGCTCCGGAGCGGCAACGCCGCGTCCACCAATCGCCGGACGTTGGGTTCTTCTTGTTTTGTTTTGTATTCCGTTTCTTGTTTTTCGAACTGGGTGCCCGAAAGGTAACAAAGGATACGACTTAGGCTTACACTTTGATCAATAATATTGGCCTACAAATCTTTGATCAATAATTATATTGGTGAGCAATAGGTAATTTGAGGGATTTTGATAACCTCCCTAGCGCAGCGGGGCGCGCTCGGATTTGAATTTCGGGGGTCGCGTTCGATTCCTAATTGGCTTAACGATCACAGATAATAATTAGGTATTAAATACAAGTAGCACCTACTTAGGTAGGGCTAAGACTACATAGGTACCCACTCCTGACGCACCCCTGACGCATACCTACCTAGGAGTAGGACCCTTTGAAGCATATAGGGAAACGGAGGGGTTACGTGACTGAAACCTGTGTTTTGCCATGACAAACCATGATGGCGGGAATACGGGATTCACTAGTGTATTAACTATTGCCAGAAGGTTGTTTTACACGCTGTTTTAAGCGGCGTCGATTATACCTATGAAGCAGCGTTCGCGTGAACTGTGCTGTGAAGTGATAACAGATGCAGTGAAGTGTGTCGCGAGTGACGGCGGTACGTACATTACGATAACGACATCCGCAGGTGATTAGCATTCGCCAGTGCCGTTATCACTCACTCACCGAACACATTAACAGTGACAGAGTATGCTCCTCTAGCCACGTTACATATTATGGGTTCGAAGTTCGAACCCATCGATTCGAATTTCGAACCTAACAAAGATAACAAAGCTCAAGATTTGGGCATCCGAACGATTCGACCAGCAAACAGTAGCGCCATCTGTCAAAATTCTATAGGTGACTGCTGAGCGAACTACAGCGTGGCTACTATTGGTGGAAAAATAAGCATTTTTGGAACCTATAAACTAGAGACATTTTTTCGCGCCGTCCGCCCTGTCCAGGGTACTTACATACTTACATACGAACGTTTTAAAAACTAGAAAATGTATGGGAATGACATTCATAGGCAACCAAGTGAACTATAAGTATTGAACGGATGTGGCGTTTCTAATTCATTTTTTTCAGTTTTCGCAGAGTTAACGATCGTATAAAGAGAATCGATATATGTAAGATGTTTTGTTGTTTGCATCAGAATAGACTTTGTGGTACAGCGCCCTTTGCCATTTAACAAAATCCCTTTTCACAATCGCTAAAGTTTAAGAAAATGCACAATAACATCTATCTATATCAGTTTTCAAAAATCACTTGACTTACCGTTTAACGTTCACATACTTTTCTACTTACGTTTTCTAAAGCAATAGCAGTAAGGAATCGATATAATAACATAGCTATGGATGCTATTGTTGACTGCTCCAAGCTTTCAAATTACGCAAAAGTATCTACCTACCTATTTTTATCATCTTAATTTAGTTTCCAACTGGCCATAGGTTTTCTCAAAAAAATTGAAGTAATTTGGCTGCATCAAACCAAACTGTCTATTATAGACCGCCTAGAGAGCCTTTGGTTTGGTCGTAAGCAAGGCAAGGCATCAGACAAACGTATTCAACACATTACCTAAAATAACTTAACTAGGAAAGTTTCTAAGTATATTACTTTTAGTTTACAGCAAAGATAGCAATCTCCCCCTTAATAGCCTGGAATTTTGGGGCAAAACCTGACCTTTCCTGGCTAATGTTAAGGGTCAGCCAGAGGTAAGCCCAACGGCCGTTGCACAAGGGAGCTTCCGGTGCGTTCGTATGAGATCCCGGAGGCTTCCAACATGAGCGCTGAGGATGTCCCAGGGGGTTTAAAAATGCCACATAATGCAATCGACTTACAGATTGGATATATCAATGAAGATTTCCCCCCGAAAAAAAGGTGCAAACTACGATTGAATTGCAGTCTTTTATAAAAGCTAAAAGCTTGCACTGTTTCTTTCATATAAAGCTTTCAATAATAAATGAAGTGTAGAACTTATTTCATCAATTTAGTTTATTAAATTCCGTTTCTTGCCATCTATTGCATAATACGATCCCCCTCTCTAATATACAGACATGACTCTTCTTATTTATTATCTGTATAGACAGGCGTACTATAATTTATTCTACCTAAACACCGTTTCTCACGAGCTCGTGTAACAGCCTTCATATCCTCACAGATAATTTTAAACCGATGTGAAAATCAACTCTATTTGCTGGAATCGAGGTTGGATTTTGAAGAGTTTTTACGTTGGTAGTTGGGTCGTTTTGATGTTTTTCTGTATAATTTACTTCGTTTAGAGAAGGATGTCCCTACATGTCTTCATGGGCGACTGGGCACAGGTCTCCGGGCACGCCGGGACGAGAAAAAACCGAATGCCCCCGCATCTTGTACGTTTTAATGCGAAACCGTCTGAACCATAAAAGGAACGTGTATGTTATCTTTTAGACGGTTTCCGTTTGAATATTAATGATTGTGGGTGACTTTAGACGCGAATGAAGAGGAAAACTTTATATTCAGTAACAAAATAAGTCGATGGCAGCTAAATAATTCAAATCGTCGTTGCTCTTCTTATCCTCTTTCCTTTACTTTCTTATCCTCAGCCCTATCCCACTTTTCACTCTTAATTTCCTATTGCCAAAAAAGGTTGCCTGGCAGAGATCGCTCGCAGCGATAAGTCCGCGTTTGCATACCATCACTATTATCTTTTTTCTTTGTTCTGTGTTTATTTTTCTATGTTTTGTGTTTGTATGCAATGAAGTGTTTCTTCTTCTTCTTCTTCTTCTCTTTTAGTGAACGTTTTTCTTTCAACGTCATCAACGTTTTAAACTAATAACTAGCAAACATATCACTTGTGTGTTTAAATTGGTACATAATGATTACTTTAGCTATCTGAACTCCAGTTTAATTACTCGATGTTCCCCTCTTTGTCACATTTCCTCCAACAGTATTCATAGTATTATCAGAATGGAGCAGGGTTGGCGAAATCATTTTCTCAATACATTACTTAATAGCAGTTTATTATATACTTTAATAGATTACATTTAGAAACTTTCGCTAAAATTATTTCATTCGATTGTTTTGGTATTATTTTCGTATTTTAAATATTATTGGCGAATTCACAAACACCAGACACAATTAGAATATGGTTATGAAGAGTGCCTGAATAAAACAATATGATCAGGTCTTAAGACCGAGGATATCATATCATCGAGGATGATCTTACAAGGACTTATACAAGAACATTTTCTATGCTAGATTTTTACCCCGTGCTTTTGTAAGATATCTAAAATATACGCACTGAGCTATAAAATTTGTGGATTCCACTGTTTAACTACATTTGTAGGAATGAGTTCTCTTTTTTACAAGATTCTAAACAACCATTCGAAACAAAGGTTTCAAAAAACGCACATGCGTTTTTGTGTACGTCGTTGATTTAGCATGCTACAATGACCTGTAAATATACTCTAGCATTTTATATCTATGACTTAAGTTATAACTTAGTTATAATAGGTGACAACCTTAAGTCCAAGTTACTGTATCCACCTACAAGATGTCCAGACACGGTCTAATGGTTCCAGGCGCCCTTTAAAAACGTACTGCCTTCTTTTTCCGGCATGTGTCGTATACAACGCAGGCATTCGTATTCGTTATTAAACTATGTAATTAGATAATTCCCAAAAGATACCTATGCAAAAAAACGTAGGTCAGACCACCTTATTTACTGTTTTAAATTAAGTTCCGATCTGTTAATTGGTCATGGGATGGAGAAATAGTAGTTTATGGTACAAGTTAAGTTGGTGATTACCTACCGCTGAGGCGCATGCATTGAGACCCGAGCCGTTAGGTGAGGGTCTTAAGATAGCTGACGACGGTAATCATCAATACTCACGTATATCATACGACATTTTTCAACACACTTGTGAATAAAATAATACTAAAATAGTTTTATTTAGTAGATAAAATTAAAAAAAAAACTGACTAACTCACTAGTAATGAAATTCACAGTTTGCGATAGGCAAGTGTGTTGAAAAAATGGGAAATGCTTTCCAAAAAACCAACTTCAAATGCCACTACAAAGAGTAAAATAATTTTTATTTAAATTTTAGGTACCTACACCAATTCGAAGTCGGGCTATGTTTCATACAATCCCTAATAGTCCTTCTTACTTAGTTACTTTATGTGCGAAGAATTGACGAAGTCATAGACAATCGCCCGACTTCGATTTGGTGTAGGTACCTAAAATTTAAATAAAAATTATTATACTCTTTGTAGTGGCATTTGAAGTTGGTTTTTTGGAAAGCATTTCCCATTTTTATTTTATACTTTTTAGTGGAAAACAATAAAATGCACAAGGCCTTGTAAAAATATCCAAATTGCTTGAGGTGTGTTCATAAAATCTGAAGAGATACCTCAAATTCACCAAGATCACATCATCAGACCCTAACTTGATGACTTTAGTCATCAAATCAGTATCTGCTAGCAAATGCACCAGTAACTATAAAAAATACCCAACTCGCTTCAAGTATACTAGCAAAATTTGAAGAGTTCCCTCGATTTCACCAAGATCCCATCATCAGACCCTGACTTGATGACTAGTCATCAAATCCGTATCTGCTAGCATATGCACCAGTAACTATAAAAAATACCCAACTCGCTTTAAGTATACTAGCAAAATTTGAAGAGTTCCCTCGATTTCACCAAGATCCCATGATCAGATCCTGACCTGATGACCATAGAACAACTTAGAAAATATTACTCTTTCTAATAATACTCAAATAGTTTCATGTGTCCATATAAAATTTGAAGAGTTCCCTCGATTTCTCCAGGATCCCATCATCAGATCCTGACCTGATTAAAATGGGACCATCTGGAAACAAAACCCTCTTAAACAAAAAAATAATTTTTTAAATCGGTCCACGGGTCTTCGAGTAATCGGTGAACATACATAGATAAAAAAAAAGAAAAAAAAAAAAAAAAGATTCCGACGAATTGAGAACCTCCTCCTTTTTTGAAGTCGGTTAGTAAAAATACTGTCTAACTCACTAGAGAATTATAATAGTAATGAAAAAGTCACAGTTTGCGATTATAGGTGTCATTATGTGCCTAATTGCGGTGAAATAAGAGCCACTTTATGAAAAGTGTGTTGAAAATTTGATTACCCACTCTTTGAACTCAGATTCTTTGAGGAATGATTGCCTCTTCTATGGGTCTGATTTTCCAAGGCACAGTTACTTTAGTCACTTAAGACACAATAATAACTAAGAATTCGATATAGTTTTACGTTTTCGATTACTCCCGGCATATACCTGCTTAGATTCCATGGCGAAAATGAATCGAGATTCGAATCAAATAAATTGAAATAGTATATACTAAAGAGATGCCTGTCGGTATTCTTCTATAGAATATATTTCGCTGAGTGTGCTCAGGAACTATTTAATACCAAATTATACCCCCATTACCTTTTTACCATAGCTTGCATCGAAAAGGCTACCCTTTACAATGCCAATGTTTTACGGAATACGGAGATGAATTCGAGACTGTGGTCGCTATCTATGAACTTGATGTTGAATTCCACTCCAATCTGCTAAGTACTTAAAGTTCATCTCGCTTATGTATAAGAAACACAGTTTGTTGTACTCGTAGGTGTATATTTGTAACCTTTGTGTTGTGCAGACAAAGAAAGATGCGCCTCGCGTCTCGTCGGGCGCACAAAGGCATCTCGCTCGTGTATGAGGTCGCACGGACCCTCGGAGCGGCAGACCGTGACACATCTCCGTTCCCAGCTATGCGTATCATCTCGATCTTTTACCCCTCGCTCGCTCTACGCTGTTATATACCTACATGGAAGGGTATGACTTGAGTATAAGAAACATAATATAACGTTTATGTAAAGTGACTTTAGCTCAGTGTCACACTGGCAGCGAGTCAGCTGTGCCCGGAGTAGAAACGAGGAGATCTGCTAAAGAACCAAAGTTATTGATATAGTTGGCTATGGACAATAACTAAGCTGTACTAACTGGACAAACGACATCAAGAGGATCGCGAGGAGTCGCTGGCTTTAAAAGGCACAAAGTCGTGGTACTTATTTAGCGGTCATTTCAGGAGTCCAGCTGTCCAGATGTGGACGTCCATAGGCTGCAATGATGATGAAAGTAGGTAGGTACTTATAGGTATATCAGTGTCCTCACTTGTACTCGTCTTTTCACAGGGAAATTGGGGAAAACAATAATTTTCACAATTTAATAATCGGCCAACTGTGTGAGTGAGTCTCACGAACGAAGGGTTCCGTACCAATATCTATAGGTAAAACGTTTAAATTTTTGGCGAAGTGTCAGTAATGGGTCCGGTTGGGTACGGAATTTCCACGTTTTCAACCATATTTAGTCACCTACTGCAAAAAGTTCGAAAAGTTTCTCTTACACCAGGTAAGAGAAACTATCCAAATAAGGGTTCCGTTTTTTGCCATTTGGCTACGGAACCCTAAAAACATACCCACTTTCGCATTTACAATATCAGTATGAGTATGGATCCGTCAAGCGAGCAGCAAAGTGTGAGGGTGAATTAGTATGCGCGGGCGCAACGCGGTGATCTCTCGATACGCAGAATCCGCATACAATGGGCACTGGCGCGGGTGAAATCGATCCTCGCCAAGAGTGGGTATACCCAATACCCATACCCGGTAGGTATATTGCAGTCGATAAGATCTTTCGATACTTAACAGAGTTTGAGGAAATCTTTTTCAATATAATATGAAGGAAACCTGGGTATACCTATTACTTTCTCAGATTTTGGCAATATGATTAGGTATATTATGCTGAAATTTTCCTTAACCATAGGTAGTAATAATGTATTTTAATTTGAATGTGAGTTTGTTGGTTTGTTTGATTCTTAATCATACGTTGCTCCGTTGTAGCGCAATACCACAACGAAGCAACGGATAAGTTCGATTTTTTACACAGTCATAGTTAAAAGCGCGGAGAGTGGCAAAGACGGACTTTTTATCCCGGGAAGTCAGTGATTCCAAGGGGATTTGTGAAATACCTACCGAACCTACCGAAATTCATGTGGAAACCGCGTTTCATGTGGGTTTTTTAAGCTTTTGCAAGTGGCTTCACTCGCGTGGATTTCAGCTATAACAAAATCTATAGTTTGCTGAACCAAATTAGGAAATTTTCAAGATTTCGTTAAAATCGTGAATTTTCCGGGATTATAATTGGCCTCAGAGTTAATCCAGGGCGCTGTTAGTTGAGTAACCGCTGTCAGAATAAGTCAAGTCGGTAATAGCTTTTTGGAAACGATGCATCGCAAACTCCGGAATTTCCGAGAGTTTTCGTCATGCCGAGCTGAATTTCAAAATGGCGTAAGCGCCTACAGAACGTGACTTGGTAAGAAGTTGAATATTAATTTAGCGGACAATGCAATAAAGGTGAAGCAGTTGCATGAATATTAATTCAAGAGTGCATTTTTTATTATTCGATTAATTTGACCTTTTTTCACACCTTTTTTTTAATGTATTCGTCAAGTTGTTTTCTTTAATTTACTTGCAAACAAGTGTTTTGTACCTACGTAAATGAGTGTTAATTTAATATGTTGGGCGTAATTTTTAGGTAGTTTATCAAGTCTTAACTGCTTCTATTGCGCAGGCATCTCTCGCCTTCAGCACCTCTAGGGCATTTTATGATTAGCTAAAAAGATAGAAATTGGACGGTATTAGACCGGTACCTATTCAAAATTATACGAAAATGACCGCTATATTGGTCGCGTGACCTTTGCATATTCTTACCTAAACATTTTTAATTTCGTTCGAAAACCATGCCAATATTTGGTTCACATATTTGGCTAGAGCTGTAGGTCTTATTATTTTAGGTACCTTCTTGATGACCATTCTTTGAAAATTACGTCGTTCCTGTTACTTACAGTTCGATTGAAAATCTTCTTCCCTTGAGCTGGTTCAATAAGCATTATAATAACATCCTGTATAAATACCTGGAACACGTTAGATCGAAGGTTCAGATATCCGTAGCTCTCTGTTCATGACTGATAAGATAAGTGATAACAGATGAACGATACAAAATCAATATTTGATCTAAGTGTACGATTTATTGTAAACCCGTTCTTAGAGGACTGTTGCATTGAAGGTTTATTCCGCTTAGCGCTTGGTCTCTTTAAATTAATTTCCAATTATGTACTAATCTCTCTTGATTTTTTTAGCAAAACTAACACTGAATACACCATCTTTTTTATAGAGAAAAGATCGAAATAAAATACTAAAAAAAAATATGAAACAAAGTTGTCATGAACTATGCAGGTGGTAGAAAGTTTTGCAGTTTTGCAGAGCCGGCCCGGATTATTTGAGTTCTTGCTGACCTTATACCCAGGTATTTTGCCTTAAAGTTGGCAAAGCTGCAGTGTTTTTAAAGCATTAAGTAATATTCGGCTTAAAGTCGTAAATATTACTGGGCGTTAATGAGACCAATTTTTTAAGATGAAGGGCGCAATCAAGTGCCTCGTATGTCATTACAATACAGATGGTATTGCAACAGACTTGAGCCACGCGTATCACTTGAACTCAGGTAACGTCTTACCTACTCATCTCATCGTCATATTTTGTTACATAAATAATGCAGTTTTATGTAATACGGTGAACGCCCGCGGCTTTGGTCGTGGCTCCGTCTGCGTAAATTTCAGTTTTCCCGCGAAAACCATGGATTTTAACTTAAATTAAAATTAGCCTAAGTATATGCCAGGGTTTACTCAATTTCCATTTCAAACGGCCAGATTGATTCTGTAGTTGCTGCGTGAAGGAGTAACAAACACACATACTCACACTTTCACCTTTATAATATTTGTTTGATACTCCAAGTGGAACGCACTCCATTGAGACTCGGAGTGCAAACACGATATTCCGAGTACGACATAATGTGGCATTGTTGCATCTCCCTTATCACAAGAACTCGATAGCCACTGGAAGTCTGAAACCATCCCGCGCGGGAAGTAAACTGAGATTCATTCATGCAAGTATCTGTTTAGCTCACGAGACTGCAACAAGTCGTGTTGAATATCAGTGAGCAATGAGCATGCACTCTGAAATTCTGTCAACGATTGTTGTGTTCAAGCTATTTATAATTGAGTTAAGATTATGATATGATTTAGAGAATAATATAAGACTTCTATCGGGAGCCAAAAAAATATTTTTAATAAGTACCTACTTTATCCCTAATTTGTCCACACTCAGTAAGTCAGAGTGACTTTCAACTATGTGTTATTTTCGGGCAAAATTTAAAATATAAATAAAAACAAAGCACTCCGAGAATGCCAGAAGTAAAAACCTAAATTTTTTTTCGATGGTTTTTTCATATCTCAAAAATGCCCAGTTTGCCTAAAAAAATCCAGCACTCAACCGTTAAGAGTTTTAGTGTTCAATAATTCAATAGTACCTAAAACACCCACCCTCCTAAATCATCATAAAATCACCAATTGTAACTTCGTGTGAGGTGACCAAAATATTCGCTTCTCGAAACAAACTCGTACGTACTCGTAACTCAAAGCTCCTGAGAAAAAAAGCCGAAGAAGACATCTTCGCGTCAAACAATGCCCTTTAAATACTCAGTATTCTCACAACGTCCCTATAGTTTTACGAAGTAACTCAAGTGAGGAGGTACTGACGTACTGAGATTCGATAGAGATTGTATCTGCACTGAGATGTCGAGACACATTGCGAATTCCTATCTTGTGCGTATCTTGGCTATTGGGGAATATTCTGTAGCCACTCTCCAAAATGAAAAACCAATCAATAAGATATTAAGAAACAAAAAATACTAAATGAGTTTCAGCTGAGATATTACTTCATACGTGCGTACTCTATCAACTGGGGAAAATAATATTGTCCCACTAATATTATTAAGACGTGTGTATGAGTGTGTGTGTGTGTGTGTGTATATGTGTGTTATTTAAAATTTCAAGATATAGATAATAATATGCAATTTATCGCGGTGCCTACCTGATAACAAGATAGATATCGCATCTTTTAGCATGCCTTGTTAAATCAGGATAATATACTAATTACGTCTTACCTTCATTTAGACATAAATCATAATAGTCTGGCCTACACTTCTTGTATAATCTTCATTAGGGGAATTGCATATTATATCCTGAAAAAGTGGCCAATGGACTGCACAAATTATGTTCTAGTTCTTACAGCAGCTGTATCTATTCCATTTACAAATTGCTTTTGGTACGCTTATGGAACGAAATTCATAAAATGTATGAGAATGACGGTTGTCACGTGATCTGTTTTGCGATGATCCATAAGCGTACCAAAAGGAATCTTAGAAAGGGAATAGATAAGTCATATGGCTGCAGCTACTAATGTCCATTCTACCATACTTAATTATTACTATGCCATGAAAAAAGTAAAGATCCATATCACCAGACTCCAGACGCGGGATGAGTTATATCGTATGGCACCAGAATAGCCAACGATCACTCTCAGTTCAAATTCAAATCGCCTTCGAGTGGTCACTAAAAGTGTACATCGGAATTTAAGTGAATGTGACGGACATTCTAAGTGGATGTAATGTTTTCTCGGCGATATAGCTATAGATAATTTAGATTTGTTGCTGAGCGTACAGATTTATTGTTGAGGAAATGGTTTATAGCTGTAATTGGTGGTACGTGCGTAATATTTACCTAGGTGTGGAATAAAATTGACATTAATCGTGTCTCGTGGCGCCATATACTTACACCAGAACTGACTATGTACATAGGTACCTATGTCAACGACTGCGTTCTATTCTTCTTCTGAGAATGGTGTCCTCTTATGAATCTTAGCAATCATAACTGTGATTTGTAACTTGGATATTGCCGCTCTGAATAAAGGTATGATTCCGAACTCGGCAACAAGCAGCATTGCTGTCGCCGCAGTGCTGCCACTAAGGTGCTGCCCAGCAGTGCTGCCTTCCGTGCTGATTTCGAGCAAGGCGGCAGTTTCGCTCTGTTCGTGGTGAAATTCATCCTTTTGTTGTCAATTTACTTATCAACATTCATATTTATAGGCGGCAGACGCGTCACCACTGGTCTGTCGCGGCGGCAGGGCGACACTGACGCGCAGCAGTACTGCCGCTACATTGCTGCCGCGACATTGCTGCCTAGCTCGGAATGAAATCTCATATTTAAGCTTATAGAGATTATATGGGGACCAGTAGTGCCGCGACAGCACTGTTGCGGCAGCACTGCTGCGTGCAGCGGGGTTAGCAATCATATCTTAATTTTTTGCATTGGTGTCAGTTTCAAAGCCAAAATATCCTTCTACGACTAGGCCTCCGGCACTTCCAACCCTTACATGAATAATTGAAGAACCAATACCCCCTCTTCAAAGGGCTCTTCCCTTTCAAAGGTACAATTCCCTTGCTTGATTATTTGAAGAAGCTCATACTTCTGGTATTACTCATCACAAGACCAAGTACTCCAGCTTATTAGTGCCTGTTAAATGTAAGTCTATGCCACATAAATTTTTCTCGAAGAAAATGACAAGGCAATTCAGACACATATTCAGGCATCCCTAAAATATAATTCTTTGACAGTTAAAGCAAATAACACCCATAGACAACAAACAGACCAACGCAAAAGCACAGCTTTACATATAAAATTACCTGGTATGGATTCCTAGAGTCGAAAACCAATCGGGATTATATTATTTTTTTTACACTACAAGTTAGTACTTGACTGCGATCTCACCTGATGGTAAGTGATGATGCAGCCGAAGATGTTAACGTACTAACTTGGAAGGGGTAAGTAAACGCACCCCAACGGTTTCTACACAGCATTGCGTTAATGAGTAAAAATCTCAGAGCTTAGCGTCGCACCAACCCGAAAAAGCTGTTAAAAGATGTTCTTCTCTAGTAAACTATTATTATAGTAAATGATGGTATTCAAAGCTTCATCTCACTTGTTTACCCGAAGCTCGTCGCCTCATCAGTATGTTGTGCGCGATGCCACACTCGAGCCAACGCCCGGAGCTTCCGCACTCACAGATCTCGCTGCTTCCAAATTCATTTGTACTCCGCAGTCTATGAGAATGCTCATATTATGTTTGTTTTATCTTTGCCTGGGCAGTTTGGGCAAAGGGTGCGCCTAAATAATTAAGAACAGCTTGCATTTCTTAAGCAAAATCCTGGAATTCCTTATTTTATGAAAATTCATCAAGTGATTTTTGGCAGCTAAAACACCTTGGAATTTTGATAATTCATATTTAAAAACAAACAGCTATGATCTTCTCAACATCAGCAGCGTGGATCATCAGCAACACTTAATTAAAAAAATGTTTAATTACAAATAAAAATTATTATTCTATTTAATAAGTATACGAAGGATCAAGGAGTCCTCGGGTGTCCAAAGTGTCGTTAGAACCTAAGGCTTCTTTCGCAGATGTGGACTGTTGACTTAATTTAGTACCTAATTTGTAAATATAAACAGTGCAGGAGCGAAAGCAATGATGCCTTTATCATTTTAATTAAGGTTTCTGATCTTTTGAAATGTTTTTAGGTTGTATAATATGAGTAAAGATTGAAAATCTTTTGAACTTCTATGACGTCTAATTAAATGTAATCTCATCTGCTACTTGACCAAGTAGTGATGTAAACGTATCGATCTCCCATCACTATTGTTCAATCTTAAGAATTCAAGGAGCAAATTGCATAAAATAAAACCCATTCACTAAAATTGCAAACATTACAGTCAATCTGGGGGCAAAATTAGCTATTGCTTTGATTACGGTGGATACTTTTTGTAGATTTCGATAAAAATTAGAAAAATAGAGATTTTGGAGCAACTTTTGGGGGAACTTCCTATCGAGAAATTTTTATCCGATCGTGTTTCTGCTTCAGATTCAATTTAGATTAAAGACCCAAAATAGGATAATGACGTATAAATTTAAAAGTAATTCTTAGTAATTCTAAAGTCTTTATAGTTTTGACACTATAACACTAAAAATCGCTTAAATCACCATCTATGCTATTAATAAGATTGGCTCTAAACTCATTAACTAATTTGATCAACTGATTAACAGCAACAGCAATAAAAGATAAATCCATCTTCATCGGAAATAGCCTGTAACTTAATGATTAATTATACCGAAAGCACGTAAAAGGAAAATAACGAGAAAATGTATTTAATGATTCAAATGCCCAAATGAATCACAATAAATGACGGCTTACCGCAATTTTGTACGCAAGGAATCTTGGGACGATTTGAAAAAGAGGTCATAAACCTAATTAGGATCGAGGATAGTTATGTAACGTGGTGTAAACTTTTAGCACGTAGATTCACTATGACTAAACTGCTGCCGTAACTATAATGGACATGGTATTGAGTGGAATGGAATGGAAAGAAATACAAAAAATGTATGAGAGCTATCGATAAATTGATCACACGTGACGGAACAATTTAGCTATTATTCATATACGTTACACACCCATATAATCCCTATATGTCATAATATGGCTGAAACACGGTGAAATCATGGTGATAATGTGGCAAAACACGAGCGCTCTACACAAGCAGAAGAGACCCAACGCGATCTTACAATCAAAACATATTCATGCGAGCTTCCTCGAAACAATTGAATGGACACTGTTCATTCACACACGGTGATCGACTCATGTAACGGTATTCCTTGTCTATCAACCAGATCCAGACTATCTTGATCCGAGCAGACGCACACACCTTCTCCGATTCATTAACGGCCACGAGGCGCGAGGAAGATCCGATTAAAGTGGTCGGTATAAGAGGATATTTTGATTCAGCTGCCGTCCGAAGCGGCTTCCGCGAAGTGTATGTAATACGGAATGAGGCTTAGAATGAACAACTGTATGGGTTTGGAAATTGTTTGGTTAATGTATGAGTACTGGCTACGTGAAGGATTAGATGCTTATTCTTGGGAGAGTATGTGTGGAGCATGAGACTCATGAATGGTAGTAAGCTTCGCACCTTCATAGAGTCGTGAATAAATGGCATATATTTTGCCTAACGTCAAGCATAATATTTAACTTAGATACCATAAGACTAACTTCATAATATTATAAGTGTATGGCAGTGATATATTTATCATCAATCAAAATCAAAATTTTCTATTAAAAAATCTTCAAAAAGTTTTATATATCGACACCTGATATGAAGAACATTGTATCTGATTTTGTTAAGATTTCAGGAGAGCGTTTTACAATTTTGCTGCATTTAAAAAGTGGCCTAGTGATATTGAATAAAGCCGCATCTGTGATGAAGTAAATTGTTCTACTCTTGTTTTTTGCGTTCTGTAGTATGAACTTGATCACGTTGTGATACATAAAACGGAAAGCTGTTTTTGTTCAAGTTACAATGATTAAAAATACGATTGTTTTAGTTCAAAAACATTGTATGAACAGTTCCAATAATGTAAGGACATGGTTTTATGAATTATATACAGTAACAAAAATGTAATTAGAATTACAATGGCGTTACATGTGCATTTCAGTCATAACATCATTGTATAGTAATAAAATTATGACTGACTTTTTTTCGAATTGTACTTACTATTAATTTTATAATAATAAAGCAACGAATATTAATCATAGTTTAATCAAACAAAACTACTTAGGTACGCTAACATTAATGAGATCTCAAAACATTTCTTTATTACTTTCTCTATACCAACCAAATTATTTTAATACGTAAACTGAATATGAAAACAATTGATATAATATGAAAATGGAATTCTTCATAACCACGATCGGCACAAAAAATATCTATGATTACTCATTGTTATTCAAATAAAAGTTCGCAAAAATTAATAAACCTGATAACACCGCTGTTACAGTATAACTAATCATAGCATTTTCTTCATAACTTCTTTTTAAACTCTGAATCAGAATATTTTTAATACTTATGATAAATGATTTTATTATTATATTATTATTATACTTATGATAAAGAAAACAAATTCACAATCAAACACTTAATAAGTTCTTATTCGGCACTATCGGTTGAAATATTATTATCATCTACAGCATCCGAATGAGGTAAATTGACACAAAATATTTTGTATTGTTCAGGTACCTATTGCACCTGTATCACAAAGTGACATGAGATCTTGCATTTTAGCCTTTGAAATGTTAAGTGGTCTTTTATAAGCTAAAGATAGTTTAATGTCCCACAGAGAATTTAGGGATTTGACGTTAGATTTGTGCCTAGTTTTCGCAGATGCCTTAGTTTCAAAATAATTGGGAAGTAACTATTTATGTTAATGTGCTGAGTTTTGGACCACATTACTTTAGGGTAAGGAGCGATTTAAAATAGATAAAAATGGGATTTTTTTTTTATTGTAAATAGGCTTGCGCTTGACGACAATCATGCCTGATGGAAAGCAGTGATGAAGTCTAGGTTGGAGCGCGCTTGCCCAGAAAATGCCTATTCACTCTTCTCTTGAAGGCCCCCAGATTATAATTGGCTGGAAACACGGAGGCTGGAAGGGCGTTCCATACCTTAGCGGTTCGTATCAGAAACGTGGAAGAAAAACGTTTCGTGCGAGTTTGTTGGATGTCAACCACATAAGGATGCCACCCCTCTCGGCGTCTTGCAGTCCTATAGTAGAAAATGGGAAATGCTTTCCAAAAACAAACTTCAAATGCCACTACAAAGAGTGAAATAATTTTTAATGTAGGTACACCAATTCGAAGTCGGGCGATTGTCTAAAACTCCGTCGTTTCTTCGCACATCAAGTTAGTAAGAAGGACTATTAGTGATTGTACGAAACATTGCCCGACTTCGAATTGGTGTACTTACATTAAAAATTATTTCACTCTTTGTTGTTTGCATTTGAAGTTGGTTTTTTGGAAAGCATTTCCCATTTTTATTTTTTACTTTTTAGTGGAAAGCAACAAAATGCTCAAGGCGTTGTAAAAGTATCCAAATCGCTTGAGATGTGTTTATAAAATCTGAAGAGTTCCCTCAATTTCAACAAGATCCCATCATCAGATCCTGACTTGATGTTTATAGTCATCAAACCAGTATCTGCTAGCAAATGCACCAGTAACGATAAAAAATACCCAACTCCCTTCAAGTATACTAGCAAAATTTGAGGAGTTCCCTCGATTTCACCAAGATCCCATGATCAGATCCTGACCTGACTACCATAGGACAACTTGGAAAATATTACTCTTTCAAATCATACCCAAATTGTTTCAAGTGTCCATATAAAATTTGAAGAGTTCCCTCGATTTCTCCAAAATCTCATCATCAGATCCGGACCTGATTAAAATGGGACCATCTGGGAACTATACCCTTTTAAACAAAAAAAGAATTTTTCAAATCGGTCCACGCGTCTTCGAGTAATCGGTGAACATACATAGATAAAAAAAAGATTCCGACGAATTGAGAACCTCCTCCTTTTTTGAAGTCGGTTAGTTAAAAATATCCTTTTGTGTAACTTCCTTCAATAAATATGGTTTTCCTGTCGTTTTCGTACCACTGTTGTGGAATGTAAATGGTTTGATTTGATTGGAAAGTTCTACGGTCAGTAGTAATAAAAGTGTAATAGGTATTGTTTACAGTTATTTTGATTGAAACTTTCAGAAGTATAAAGGTGTTTGTTGAAAGCAATATAATAGTACATCGACTTACTGTATATTATAAACTGCTATGATCTTGAAATTTGAGTAAAAAAATGGTATTTCTTATTACAATGTTACTGTGTTCAAATAAGCCCAATACTATCGCTTTATTGTTTTTGGTAACCAAAAATACAATATTTTTTCAGCCAAAATCTGAATTATCTTGAATTACAATGAAAATATTTTTTCATTTAAAAATCGTTCTAGTCGTCATATAAATACGGTTCCCAGATTGAAAGATACCTTTTTTTTCCCTTAGTATTTTGATGGTATAGTTACAAAACGTTGTTTCATTAGTTACAATGTTCTTCATATCAGGTGTCGATATACACTAGCTGTTGCCCGCGGCTCCGCCCGCGTGAATTACGATTTTTTTACATAATATACCTTCCTACTGGAATTCCTTGATTTTTCGCGGGATTCTGGTGTGATGTTGTACAAAAA
This sequence comes from Coenonympha glycerion, assembly GCA_963855885.1. NCBI lineage: Eukaryota > Metazoa > Arthropoda > Insecta > Lepidoptera > Nymphalidae > Coenonympha > Coenonympha glycerion. The sequence continues at coordinate 5,402,425 of OY979631.1, forward strand.
CCTGTTAAAGATAACCCGTGCAAAGTAAGCACGGGTTATCTTGTGGTGATTTTGAAAATTCCTTTTTCTTAATAATAATATAAAGTTTAATTAATACGTAGTTGAAAGATCAAAAGGACGATTTTAACTGTCGATATTTCGACCCAGTGGCACAGGTCGACTTGTACCAATGTATCGAAATATCGACAGTTAAAATCGTCCTTTTCATTGTGATTTTTATTCTGAAACCACGAAATATGTCAAAAATTATTAAACCATGTGAAAAGTTGTACTGGTGGTAGAACTCTTCTTTCAGAGTTCGGCCGGGTAGGTACCACTGGGATAAATTACTCTACTAACAATATTCCCCAGCCCAACATAATATAAGAGTCTTTTAAAAATCTTTGCTTCATCTCAATACAATCCAAAACATCAGAATGGACAATGGCTATATGTGGAATAATTATTATAAAATGTTTTACCGACTTCACCAAGCGTCGTGGTAGAAAATGTTGCCAGCTCAAGAAAAATTCTTCTAAATGGTAGCTTTGGAATTTGGATTTATTAAAGATTTATTTTGAAGACTTGAAGACTAAAGATTAAATGAGTCCAAATAAACCATCATTTTGCACCAAAACTAAGAGGCGTAATTCGAAGAATTTGAGAGTTAATACAAGTTTGAATACCACGATGCCGCCGAAAAAAGATGAAAAGGAAAGTGAAGATGAAGAGCAAGACTTAGATGTACAGATTTCATTTAAGGATTTAGAGAAGTCGATGCACATTTTTACCGGAGATGACACCTATCCTATTGAGACATTTATCGATGAATTTGAAGACACAGCCCACATTATGAAGTGGACAAAAGTTGAGAAGCTTATTTACGCAAAGAGACTTTTAGACGGAACTGCCAAACTGTTTTTACGTTCTATGGGAAGAGTTAAGGACTACGCGACCTTAAAGAAAGCACTCAAAGAAGAATTTGGCCCCAAGATCAATAGCGCAATCATTCACAAGAAGCTTGCATCGCGTAAAATGAAGAACGATGAAACCTATCAACAGTATTTCCTAGCTATGAAAGAATTGGCACTTCACGGCAAGGTTGAAGATGCTGCACTGATTGAGTATGTCATCGATGGCATCCGAGATTTAGAAAACAATAAAATAATTTTATACGGTTCTACAGACTTAAAGGATTTTAGGAAAAAATTAGACATTTACAGTGATTTTAAAAAGAAGATACCCAACAAACCATCTGTCCAATCATCCGGACATTCAACCCGTAAGACGAAGAGGTGTTTCAAATGTGGGGACGTAAATCACCAGTCACCCACCTGTCCAAAGGGAATTAAATGTTTTAAATGCAATGATTTTGGCCATAAATCGACCGAATGCACAAGCGAACCTAAGAAAACGCTAAATATTCAGAACGAAAATTGAAAAGAAGAAGTACCTTACAAGAAGATAAAGATTAATGGAGAGGACTTTATTACACTCATTGATACTGGAAGTGACCTCAACCTGGTCACAAAATCGGTATTTGAGAAGATTAAAGAAGGTATTGAGAATTTTACAAAAGAGTCAACGTGTATTACAGGAATAGCAGAAAAAAGGTTCAAACTGAAGGTATGTTTACAGCCAATGTACAAATTGATAATTACTATACAGATGTTAAGTTCCATGTCGTCAAGGACAGCGAGATACCTGTAGCTATATTGATTGGAAACCCTATCTTAAAAGATTTCGAAGTAAGCTTCACTCCTGATGGTATTTTCATAGAAAAGATTAATCACCTCACACTTTTAATGGAAGAGAAAGACAGTGACCAAAAATATGATATAGAAGATTCTAAATACGCAGAAAAGATTCACGAGATGTGTAAAAAGTATAAGCCTGATGAAAAGAAGAAAGAAAGTAATGTTGAACTGAAAATAATACTTACCGATGAAGACCCCGTCCACCAAAATCCTCGACGTCTGTCACCGTTGGAAATAAATGCTGTAAATACGCAAATAAAAGATTGGCTAGATAAAGGAATTATTAAACTTAGCAAATCCAATTTTGCCTCTCCTGTAGTTCTGGCTAACAAGAAAGATGGCTCACGAAGGTTGTGTATAGATTATCGAAGACTAAACAAGAAAGTTATTAAAGAAAGATTTCCTCTACCCATAATAGAAGATCAAATAGACAAGTTGAAGGAGGCTAAGATATTCACGTCTCTTGACCTGAAAAACGGTTTTCTACACGTAAAAGTACACAAAGATAGTCAAAAGTATACCTCATTCGTAACGCCGCAAGGCCAGTACGAATTTCAAAGAATGCCTTTCGGCTTGTGTACAGCGCCTTCTGTATTCCAAAGATTCATTAATGATATCTTCAGTGACCTAATTACTGATGGAACTCTGTTGGTATATCTCGACGATTTAATCATACTCATGACATAATCATTTACGACATAATCATGGTTACATTATTTGTGATAACGAAATACGACCGTCTCCAGAAAAGATTAAAGCTGTAGCGAATTTTAAGAAGCCAAACAATGTAAAAGCCGTTCAATCTTTCCTTGGACTTACAGGCTATTTCAGAAAGTTTATAAAAAACTATTCTCTTATAGCGAAACCGATGACTGACTTATTAAAAAAGGACGTTGAATTTAATTTTGATGACAGATGTGAGAAAGCTTTTATAGAGTTGAAACAAATATTATGTACTTCACCAGTTTTAAGAATATTCAATCCAAGTTTAGAGACAGAACTTCATACGGACGCAAGTATAGACGGATACGGAGCAGTTATTCTTCAGAGAAGCCCCAAAAATAATGAGTTTCATCCCGTACACTATATGAGTAAAAAGACTACCCCAGCTGAGAAAAAATACCATAGTTATTACTTGGAAATCTTAGCTATTGTTGCTGCTATAAAGAAATTCCGAGTCTACCTCCTAGGGATACATTTCAAGATAGTTACTGATTGCTCTGCTCTGACCATGACGCTACAGAAAAAGGATTTACCACCAAGAGTTGCTCGCTGGGCCCTGCTTTTAGAAGAATACGACTACAAAATCGAACACAGACCAGGAACACGAATGAAACACGCTGACGCTTTGAGCAGATATCCTATTTGTATGATACTTACTGAAACTTCAGCGCGTATAAAGAAAGCACAGAATGAAGATGACCATATAAGACTGATAAAGAAAATTTTAGAAACCGAAAATTACCAAGATTTTGTCATAATAAATGACATATTATACAAAAAGAAAGATGGAAATAATTTAATTGTTGTGCCAAAGAAAATGCAATATGACATAATTAAGAAAAATCATGAAAAGGGACATTTTGGAATCTTGAAAAGTGAAGAATTGATAAATAGAGAATATTTTATAGAAAATTTAAAAGATAAGATAAGAAAAGTCATAAACAATTGTGTTGAATGCATTCTTATATCGCATAAAAGAGGTAAAAAAGAAGGGTTTTTACACCCTATTGATAAAGGTGATGTCCCACTATCGACATACCATGTCGATCATCTAGGACCAATGACTTCGACTCACAAGAATTACAAGTACATCCTAACTGTCGTGGATGCGTATACGAAATTTACATGGATTTACCCTGTCAAGACTTTAACCACTGAAGAGACGCTAGAAAAATTAAGACTGCAACAACAAACTTTTGGTGCTCCCGAGAGAATCATTTCGGACCGAAACGCCGCTTTCACGTCAAACGGCTTTCAGGAATATTGCAAAGATGAAAACATAACACACTACACTATTACGACGGGACAACCAAGAGGCAACGGTCAAGTTGAGCGCATTCATCAAATCATTATCGCCGTGCTGAGCAAACTAAGTGCTGATGACCCGACGAAGTGGTATCGCCGTGTATCCCAAGTGCAAAGATGCCTAAATGGGACGTATCAAAGAAGTATTGGGATGACGCCGTTTGAATTGCTTTTTGGTACGAAAATGAGGGATAAAGACGATGAACTACAAAAATTAATCGAAGAAGAAAACATACAGAATTTTAATGAAAAAAGAGAACAAATGAGGAAAAGCGCTAGAGAATGTATCCAGAAAATACAAGACGAAAATGTCAAAAACTATAATAAGAAGCGAAAACCAGCAGTCACCTACAATGTTGGAGACTTGGTAGCCATAAAAAAGACACAATTCTCTCAGGGAAGTAAACTGTTTCCGAAATATTTAGGCCCCTATGAGGTTGTAAAAGCCAGTAGAAATGATCGTTACAACGTGAAGAAGGTTGGTATCAGCGAAGGCCCTATTAACACTACCACCTCCGCTGACCTGATGAAGCCATGGAAACCAGAAGATTCATCTGGGACAGATGAATAGTCCAGGACGGCCGTGTGGAATAATTATTATAAAATGGTAGTTTTGGTAGAATGTTTTATTCTTTTGGTAGAATTTGAAATTGTTAGCGGATTAACATTGTTGAGTAGTCTGTGGTTTGGTTGTAAAAAAAGAAGATGTAACAGTGATATGTTGTTTTGCTTATAATTAATTAAAAGGTGGAATTAAAAGAGTGTTTCGCCTCAAATAACCCACAATTATACAAATAACGGTCTTTTTATACGTAAAGAAATATATATTTCTTTACGTATAAAAAGACCTTAGATGACAGTCAGTCGGTTAGGATCGATAAGACCTGAGAGTTAAAAATATTTGTGAACCATTATCTTACCCTTTCCATATTGCGGATGATAAAGTTTAAATCTGTTCATGTGTTAACAGTGCCATCTTAATATAAAGTCAGGAAACAGTAAATAACATGACAGTTAATTTTTATTTAAAAAAATTCGGTAGTACCTATCTCAGAGTTTTACATTCAAGTTCCACATAAATTGTAGAGATGGCGCTATACGGTATAACGCCAGTTAAATGATTTTTGTTCACCCTAAAAGTGAAAAATTTTAGAACCATACAAAATCTCCTGCTAAGCCTATTTATTTACGGCTGTAAGGGTACTCCAGCCTTACTTGAGCCCTACGTCCTAGCCCTAGGTTCTTTGTGCATTCCGAGTTTCAAGTCACCTACCTACTTGAACTTAAAGGTTCTGATGTCTGTAATTTCTGAACTACAAAAGTGATGATGATAGGATTTGTATGGAATAATCTTTAAAGAACCTCCTTTCTAACAAAAAAAGAATGAATGGAATCGGACAACGCGTTAATGAATTATAACTAAATAACGTTTGGACTTTGATGCCGTCTTCCAGGGAAACCATGATGAATTTCGGGACAAAAAGTATCCTATGTCCTACCTCGGGGTATGAACTATAATCATGTCAAGTTTCATTTAAATCCATTCAGCGGATTAGCCGTGATGCCCGGTCGTGAAACAGACAGACAGACAGACAGACAGACAAAAATTAAACAAATTACAGTTTTGGCTTCAGTATCGACTAAATAGTGTCCTCCAACAAAAATTTTCAAAATATCTTCAATGTACAGAATTCGACCCTTTACAGTTTTATTATAAGTATAGATACCACATTACATCGATCTTAAATGCCGTATTTTTTTTTCAATCTAATACTATTGACGTACCTGGTATACATTCCCTTTTATAGAAATCCTAGACGATAACTAAATAATAAGAAGTGTGACAAGCCCAGTAAATAAGCGGTCACTTGACAAACACGCCTATATCTCCGAAACTGGGTTAGTTTATCAAGATAATGCGCCGATAATTCCTTTCGAAGATAATTCCTCTATTTGTCCAGCACTCAAGATGCGGAACACGAACGAATCTTATCTGGAGATCTCGACACGTAATCGTTGTTTTCTGCTGATGATTTCCTAATCACATCGGTACTTACTCGTAACTGCCTACCATCCAGACACTTTTGTAGTGTTACAAACTGGAGTCCTCATTTTATTGTTTTTGCGAGTATAGCACTGTGGAGTCGAGACTTTCAGCACGACAACACAAGCTCTTTGATAGCTTGTGGGGTCGCCCTGTCAACTGGCTTGGGTCTAAAAGCTCAAGAGATCAGAACATATGTGATTCAAAGTGGATTCAAGCTATGTCCCTGAAGCAACGGAAACCACAGGCTTAAAGCGGCGCGTAATCATTTAGGTCTTTTCAGGAGACGTATAGGTGAACTTTTATAAAAGAAATTACAATTACAATGAAGATACATAAATTGAAGGTCTGTGATCTGCTACCTGCAATCAGTGACAATTTGTACAGACATATTTTGAACTAATATTTGAGGTTGTTACAAAAAAAGTTTTTTGATAAAGATTCTAGGTTGTATCTCTACATAGGGTCATACATCTAAACGAAACTCAATCACGTGGATAAAGAAAAGACATAAACTGGCACAGGGTAAAACCAAGTAAAACTTCGTGAAAATAAATGCTTGTTTCATTCATTTTCCCGTAACTTGTGATACGAATCTAGCAAGTGACACACTTCCGTCATACGATTCTTTCATGGAAGTCATTGATACTGAGAAATCGACACCTATCTATTCAATATCCTCAAATTTATGCGAGTTTCAAACAATGTACGCAATTATTGCGGCGTACGAGTATTTTTCTATCGATCCTACGCGACGTAGGTGATCATTATATTAGCAATCTTTGATGACTCTAGCTGGACTGACTTGACTTTCGCTGGATTGACGACATAAAGCGGGTTGCGGGGATTGGCTGGACAAGGAAGGCTGAGGACAGGGTCTGGTGGTGCTAGCTTGAAAGGTCTAGGTCCAACAGTGGACGTCCGCAGGCTGATGTGACGATGATGTCTCTACTACTCTCGGTGTAACTATATTCCCGAAATGTGTTTTTAAGAATCACTTTTTAATCTTTGAGAAATCTTGTTTTCCTTCTTCTTCCGACTTTTTACCAGACTATCTGGAGATCGACAGAATATATCGTTGAATAAGATTTGGATTTTTTTTTACGCCTAACGCCGTCTTTGGAAGTTCTATATAGGTAAAAAGGACAAACTCTTTATCTATCAACATTTTTTTTTCTTCTAGCACGTTTACTAAGGATCTTGTTTTATATGAATCTTCTAACGAAAACTTCAGTTACCACTTCCGTAGCTGAGTTTCTAGTCTGCTCTATCAGCTGCTTAAATTCTGAATCTGGAATCTGTAATAGGTACTCTTTTTTAGATAAGACAGAATAACCTGAATTTATAGTTAAAACCTAATACCTGTTCAAGCATAGATCAATATATGATCTATGTGTTCAAGAATAAAAACAAGGAATTGAAGTTACAAAATATTAGATTATTTTACAAATAACCGGGAAAAATCTAGAACATTACAGATTACAAGATGCTTGACCGCTAATCCATTTACAACTGCACCTACCTGTGTTTATCAAATAATTTCACCAAAATGAAAATATTTCGATCCATTTTCAAGTTATCTGATATCACACTGAGACATGTCAAGTGGAAACGCTCAGAAAACATTTACTTTATTGGCTTTTGCCAAATCTACCTTAGATATCATATCTCAGCTACTGCTAAGTGTCGCTATCTCAATATTTTAATGGGGATGCCACAGAAGTTTATCTAAGCTAAAACATATTTTGTTTGACCCGGATTTTTTTAAATTTTTTATGCGGTGTCTAAGTTTAGCAATTCGCAATAGATTAAATGTTCATTATTTTGACCTCTTTTGTATATGGGAACATCTACCTTCTGTTATTCCAACATAACCTTCTGTTCTTTCATCAGAGTATACTTAGTCGTCCACTGATGGACTGTCCTTTAAAATCCTTCCTTTTAAACTTCATTCTGAAAGGAGACCCGTACTTGCGGTGGCACAAAAAAGTGTTTGAGTCTGAGTCTGATTTTATCTGATATATACAACAATTAGGAATACTACCTGCTTATTTATAACGTTTACACATTTTATAATACTTAGGTACAAAGACAATAATAGTAGTTTATGAAACGGATGCATAATGGGGGGTATTAAAACATGAGTGTGAGTTTAAAAAACGAGTCGCAGGCGAGTTTTTTAATAGTATCACACGAGTGTTTTAATACCTAATTATGTAGAGTTTCATACACTACTTTATCTACGCTCAAATTATCATAAATCCAAACCATAAAATCTTGCTAACGTTTGTCGTAAATCCTTCACTTTGTTGGTAAAAGATTGTGGGTCATTTTTGTTGCAATTACTAAAATGTCAGGTGGAGTTAAATTTTCTTTAGTAAGTAGGTTTCACTGCTAGACATTTTTCCGCAAGTTTTTACTAAGTAACAAAAATAACACATTGAAATGTTAGAAGTTAGGTATGGCGCCAAAATTCAGTTGTAAACTGCGTAAATAGTCTGTTAAAAAAGTCATGAAACAAAAAAGAGTAGAAAAATATTTATACAAGTCAGATAAAGTATATTTTAGTGGATAGTTAAATACTTAATCAAAAATTATACATAATTCTTTTCAATTTTCTGTATGGACACACTTTTTAATCAGTCATATAAGGCAGGGAAAAATTATTGTTTCCGTGAAGTAATTGTTGTCTATGGTCGATCATGGCCCATCCTATAGGTACCAACTAAATGTTGTCTGTGGACTCCATATATAAAAAAAAACAAAATTGAGGATTGGCTCTACACTCTCTTTTGGCTATGACGACCACAGAGAAAAGAAAGTTAGTATTCCCTGGTCTGTGATGACGACACATAAAAATACAGGAGCCGAGTATCGTAATGGAAATTATTCAACTATCTAGAGATATTTCCATAGTACAGTGATGTTATAATGACTAACTTTTTAATAATTATAGAAGTCTGTGAATAAAGTAGGTAGGTCAATATATGACACATTTTGATTTCATAATTCGAACTTTAAGCAATGAGCGTAGATAAATGAATAATTAGAATTAATCGAGGTAGATCGTTATAGGTACCAGGTACCTACCTAAGTAGGTACCTACTTATTTTTATTGATCGATAACGTTGTTTTTCATTTTCTGAGACGATTTTATCTCAAAGCCTTGAGAATGGACGATTTATCTGACTTATTTATTATCTTCATTAACTGATAAGTTATTAATCATTTAATGGTGATATGTACTCAATTGCATCGAATTATTAAAATTCAATATAATATTATCTACCTAGGACGTTAATTCAAAAAATTATAATGTACTAGCATCAACTGTTTGATTTACCAATACAAATTAAAAAAAAAATCTTAATTTTCTGGAAGGAATAGAACAATTAATTTCCTTTCACAAATGCATTGAACAAGAGCGTCAGAACTTAGAATCTGCAGACAACAGTTGCAACCTCATATTACAGCGGATGTTCATTCAAAATTCAACCCTTATTCAAAGTCACATGGCTTAAATCAGGTTGCACAGTAAATGATGATGTGCGCAGGTTGTATGGAAGTCCGGAACCCGCATGGCCAGGCGCGGCCCTGACTCAACTTATCAGTTGGGCGATTCCGCGAAAAGATGCATTATGAATTTTCTATTCAATTTCCAATGTGGTAAGGAATTATGGTGGTAATTTTCTATATGGTAAGAAAAACTGATATTATAGATCTTTGTTTGTTTGTTCGTTTGTTTGTTTGTTTGAACGCGCTAATCCGTTTACGTAAACGATTAAAGTTACGCAAAAATCATGTATGATGGAATTTTTCTCCTATAAAAGTTCAAAAAAAAAACGTCCACGACACCACGTGTCTATCTTTTATAAGCGAAATAACTGGGCATAATCTATAAGAGCCAAGAGGGTATGTATAATGTTCATATTATAAAAGAAAAGAAGCATTTTCTTTGTTACAGGGTTTCCCCCAAAGCGATAAGTAGGAAATTCGCAGAGGAATAAAAATTTTGCTAGGCACTTAGGTTGAGGGCTTTAATTTGAATCTGGGTTTTATTAAATTCAAATGAGAAAAGGGGGAAGTAATATAATCAAATAATCTTACTATTACTTGTAGTGTGTAAAAAAAATTAATATCGTACCTATACTAATATTCCTAGAATAGCTCTGCTCTTATCACAAACCGTTAGCGCTCCATTTCCACGTTCCCCGCTATCTTCACTAATCGGTTCTATACTACTAGCTGTCTCCCGCGGATTCGTCCGCCTAAATTAAATTAACATAGAACCTAATATAATTTATTTAACAAGAATCAACAATTCAGGAGAAATGAAATTTCTGGACTTTCAGCATTCAATTTGTTCAATTTTGCGCAGTTCGTGCCTTGACAGATTAAATATCAACACCCTCAAGCCCGGGCGCAAAGATCGCCCGCCGTGGCTTCCCATACTCCTCCATTGGTGGGGTTGCAATAGCGGCAGCCTGACAGACGGACAGTGTGACAGACGGACGGACGGACGGACGGCGAAGACTTAGTGCCTATAATAGGGACCCGTTTGTACCCTTTGGGTCTCAACCCCTTTTTATGTCTCACTGCTAGGTACGGGTCTCCTCCCAGACTGAGAGTGATTTGGCCATAGCCCACCACGCTGGCCAAGTGCGGGTTGGCGGGCTTCACACACCTTCGACACCATTTTCTGAACTCTCAAGCATGCAGGTTTCCTCACGATGTTTTCCTTCACGCTTAAGTGATATTTAGTTTCGTAAAAACGCACATAACTCGGAAAAGTCAGAGGTGCGTGCCCAGGACTCGAACCCGCGACCTCCTTATGAGAGGCAGAGGTCAAAACCACTGAGCAATCACTGCTTTACCCTTTGGGTACGAAACCCTAAAAACGAAAACGCCTTGATGAAGGAAAATTATATAACAGAGAGCCGGATAGTTGAATTTATTTGTATGTAGGTTTACGTGTACATCTATCTGTGTTCAGCCCAGCCTTTGTTTGACCTATTTACGGTGTCACAACACGAAGAATTTAACGGCGTGGACGGTGGATTTAAGCGATTTTTGCCTGCAGTTTAAAAACTATAAAGACGATTAAATTTTAAATTCGCCCAGAAGCAGGAACACGATTGGGAGAAATTTTCTTGTTAGAAAACTCTCCCAAAAGTGGTAGTAAGCAAGTAAGTTGTAAAGAAAACGCTCAGATTATTTTTGATAACTAGCATAGTTTCTCAGTAAAAAGGTAAAACGTAGTCGTAAAAGCGAGAGGACAAAGTAGAATACCGTCTTGGCTAACAACTCACAAAATTGTCGGATCTCGGGCATTTTAGCATTGTCCATTTTAGGAAGTTATTTCGGTACAAGGCCCGGTTTGGACCAAAGCTTTGTGTTTGAGTAACTAATCACATTTCGTTATTTTGACATCTCCGAAACTGAGGGGAGAGGACTGTGTTCTGTGTTCTAAAACGACTAAAAATTGTGAAAAACAATTGAACTTGCTGAGCGTTCAGTGCGTAATTATAAGTACCTAATTTTTTTTTTATTAAATGCAGGCTATATTTGTGCAAAAAGACATTAGTGATTAAATAAAACAAAATAGAACACGCTTAACATGTAACCCAATGATATATTGTATATATAAAAATTATGTAACCTATCATTACGTATTCCTGAACATAATTTCAGACTATGTGGCCTGTGAAAACACTACTGTCTGACGTGGCGCGTTCTCCCCAGAGCAGATCGATCTGAAGAATTGACCAGTTACCACAAAGGCATAACTCCATAACCTTCAAAGGAATTTAAACCTTTAACCCCAAGCCATCCTAAACAAAACGATGTAATATCGTGTGCACGCTCCCCCAGTTTTTCCCTAGAGAACCATCTTTGAATGTTCCATATTTAAATTGGTCTATCATTGCTTACCACAAGTGCAAATTGAAAACCTAACACAAACGTACAAAGTCTAAAATTGTATAAATCTGATCTTTCTAAGAGAATCGATCTCGTTTTGTGTCATATACTGAAAGGACATAAGCGTCAGTGATTCCTGTTAAAGAATTATAGACTTTAAAGGTGACAACTGTAGTAAGGAGGGTGACAATTTGGCTTGGAGGTGTGAAAACAGGGAGTAATGTAGTATCTCTGCAAGGAAAGATCGTATTTATTCATTTCGCAGAGAGGTGCCATTGGTTGAGATTTTCCGAGGGCTGAATTGAGAGTAAAATATGTATTTAAGAGAGTATTTAGACTACCCTCTCGTACATTATGTAGTATTTATCTTTATAGGACCTCCTCGAGCAAAACGTTATTTGCCTACCTATTTATCGGTAACTCATAAAATGCTGCACTAATTTTGTTTTAATACTCACGTAGTAGAGATAGCTATGATGAATTTAGACAAATAATTATGACTAGTGAAAGATTTAAATATAATTGAGAAAAACACTCTCTTGATTATCTTTCTTTACTATGAAAATAGGAAATCTTCGATAAATGTGAATCAAGATCTGATTTTTAAAAAGTAGATAAACGATAATTTTGTAAATACATGATACAATTTACTAAATGAACAATGATTGATTGAAACATATTATATGAATAACCCTTTCAAAATTTTTCTCCGGCCCTTGTATTAAATCTCATTAATCTTCTAAAGTAGGCTGCAACGGAGTTCAATGAAAATATTTTCACCCTAAAAATGGGGAGGTTTTATTATTATGGAAGTACAAAGACGTAAATTATATTCGGAACTCCCGATAAAGCTTTCGAACACCTTTTTCACAAAGCTTTTGTCTGCCGTCTTTCCTTTAGAAATATCAAAACATAGTCAAAGAGATAAGCTTCATTAATAACTTAATAAATTATTGATATACCACATTGAATGCTTTCGATTTTTCATAAGTAAGGCCGTACCTATCCGCTATCCATATAGCATTAATATATGAATGAAGATAAGAAATATAAGAATGAAGATAAATCGATAAATTTTATGCTAAGTGGAATTAATTGTCCAAAATCGGAACTCCTAAAATGAAAAGAAAGTTTTAAAATCTGGTAGATAAATGTCAAATGAACTAGGTACTAACTGAACAGACTGTAGACAATCATTGTTTGTATGGTGGACATAATCGTCGGAGGAAAAAGTATTGATCGCTGCATATTATATGTATACCTACTCGTAATTGTCAGCTCCTTCATCATCAACTGCTAGACTTAGGCCAGATAATGAATACCTATAATAAGTACCTTCTTGACTTTTGTCTGGTCTAAATGCTAAGTGACTAGTAGATGACTCATTCCCAAACGATGCAGATCAGGTTTTGTCATATTCAGAGGAAAATGTCTACGCCTCAGGTAGCGAGTGGCGCAATCGCATTTATTGATAAGATGCAAAGCGTTGCATATTCCTATTTTTGTTGACATTAATGGCTCGCGAAGACTTGGTTGATAACACGGGTACAGAAACAACTTAAAAAGCCTTTTAGTTTTTAAATCATGACACTAAAATTGAAACTGGCAGGAACAACACGTCAAAGTGAACAAAGGTAGAGGGGAAAAGTTAGCTGTCTCTTGCACTAAGATGTTTCGGTGCCAGGCGCTATCGTTCGGGACACCCCTGAAATAGTGGATGGAGGTAGCAGGAGGGGGTGTTGGGGGTGTGGGGGGTGATAATTAATATTAAAACCTTCACTGCGCTTCCGTGCCTTTGTGTGGATTCAGCGGACACTACAAAAATATGTATTTTCATTTGTTTGACTGAATATACTGAACGTACGGCTAGGTTAACAATGGTTTTTTGTAGTATAATGATTGCTACGTATAAAAGTAGGAAATGATGATGTATAACAAAATTATATGTTCTCATAGTATAGTAAGTAGGTAGGTAGGTAGTTACGATGTTATGTAGTTTTACACTGACAAAAGAAAAATGTAATGAATAAGATCTACTCGACTCTCGAGTCTCTACAGTCTACAAGTTAGGATATGGCTGCCATCATTCTTACCTGATGATTAAGTCTAAATGCTAAGTGTAGATGTTTCTTTTTTCTTCTGTTCCTGGGACTTTTCCGCAATTGGCTGAAATCTCTTCGTACCTTGCGCGTGAAGTGCAGATGGGAAAAGAAGTCGCCTCTAAATAACGGTTTCTATGCATAGCATCACATCGGAACGTCAAATCGCTTGGCGCTGCGTCTCGTAGGGTGGTAACTAGCCATAGCCGAAGCAACTCACCAAAAAGAAGAAGAAGTTAGAAATAACAATTACGAATTTTTAGAAATTACAAAATTCCAAAGAAACTCATGGTGGGAATCGAACCCACGATCTACCATCAGTATCCGAGATCGTCAAGAAATATAAATGACCCGGCAAACGTTGTATTCCCATTAAGAATATAAAAATAATAGATATTTAATAGAGATTTAAGCTATCCTATCTTTTGAGTTGGATCAAACTGCACATACGGGCGACGTTCAAATTTGATTAACATCGGTTAAGTAGTTTATGAGTCCATCGCGGACAAACAACGTGACGCGTAATTTACCTATATTAAATTAAGATTTATAGCTAGGCAATGAAACACGCTATCACGTAGATTCTAGACAGGTACTCGCACGCACCAATCAGAGTAAGACGGTTTTCAGCGCAGATTTCCACGCTACAGATACTGTTACCACATCGAAACCTGAAAAACTGAACAAAAACTTGTGGAACATCCACAGAACGGGTTGGTTGCGCGAGCATCCTGCCCCCGGCATCATTATTACGATCTAATAAACTTTGATTTGTTGCCAAACGCGCGCGATCGGTATGTGTATTGTGTACGCGTTGAAAATTGCAATATCTCGTCAATTGGTCAAGATAAACCCGAGAACTGCTCGACTGTTAACAATCTTGTTGCGAAAACTTGGTGTGCCCAGCCTTATTATAATAGTCAATGTGGGTACATGGAAACGCATTCAAAAATTTCTTAGATTTAATTAATATCAGTTCCAGAGAGTAGCGAAACGCATCTATAGTCTATAATTCCACAGACTGGTATACTAAAGACAGGGCGAACAGCGCGAAAAAATGTCGCCAGTTTATGGGAGTCATTAGGACCACGTAGGGATTAGTAGGGAGTATAAGGCCACGCGGTAGTTCGGGCAGCGGCGGCGGCGGGTATTTTGACAGATGACGCTACTGTTTGCTTGTATGAAGAAGGTTTACGTAAAATGTTCGGATCGGCCTATCTTTACAATTTTTATCTAAGGTCTATTCAGACATTTTCAGACAATAAACTACTTAAATATGCATTTCGTTACACTCTGAAACTGAAAACTCAATTAATTAAAACTACGAAATTATTGAATGCGTTTCCATTTACCTCTGTTTACATTTACCCACATTGGCCCTATACATAAGTATATTTTCGACGAATTCAAAGGCTGCTAACACGCACTTGGCCAGCATGATGGGATAATATAGATAACACTTGTAGTCTAGAAAAGAGAGTCAATTCCAGTTGTCGCTCATAAAAAAGAGAAGTAAAATAGGTGCCTAGCAGTAGCCTATCTGTTATGCAAGGCCGCAAAGTAGATTTTTGGTCCGATTGTCAAAAACACGAGACCTAGAGTAGGTACACCTCCAGGGCAGATTTTCAAATTCTGCGTAGTGCGTTCAGCATTTTGGGCTGCACTTGGGTACCTATAAATTGTCTGTCAGTCAGTCAGTCAGTAACAAAGTATTTTATATTGTCCCTAATTAATTATTATTGATGATGAGGATAACAGATGTATGCCTAAATGTAATAGAAACGAAATTTTTACCTTTTGTAGCATTTGACCGCACCCAAGTACCAAGTACTTCTTATACATGTATCTCGAAAAGAAAAGCCATTTGAAATCCGCTCCGCAGACGGCAAGATTACCGGAATGGCTTCCAACCGATCAATAGTCTAATCTCGCGCCTCTTGCGTCCTTGTCTCGCCAGATCTACTCATCTGAACCGTACACCTTAACACCTGACGCATAAGGGGAAAAATTGAACAACTGACCTCTGAAGATAGCCTCCTACTCACGCCTACGGACGGTAGGTAAGGATTTTTCGAGTAAATAACGCAAATAGACCGTGAAAATTTATGTACGACTTACTAGTACCATATCTACATAATATAATATGAGTTAGGTATAAATAATAAAATAGTCATTGATCTAAGTTATTAAGGCATAAATAATAGATGATTGTGATAATACGATGATGATGAAGATAAATTGGGCGAAAAAAATATACATATTGTTAATTTGTAGAGACCAAATGTAGGAATACATATTTTGGTCTCTACAAATAATTTTTATGTCCCAGAGTTAAAATAAGGGCAATCTGATCAGCTCATGTCATATTGTGATGCCATGTATTGTACCTAGTCTAACATCAAACATGGTAAAATGGATCATCTGAAATATGGATCCATATCTGTGTATGGAATGTAGAGAGTCCTCTTACAACCTTCAACTACGCCCTTAAGGTGTTGCGGCCCTACCAGCACGCGAAATTCAAATTTTATTTAGTTTTTCGCAAATATTAGACTAACTACACATTGTAAATTTATGGCAATGCATTTTGCGGGCCTACTTTTAATGCATTTACACGTTTTTAATAGAAACTTTGTTCGAAAGTTCCCACTCATTTCATATTGGTTCCCGAAAGATAATTTTTTGCAGTTTCCCAGATTTTGAGCTATCGGGAACCAATATGAAGTAAATGAGTATTGTTGAGCAGAGTTTTTGTTAAAAACATGTAGATGCATAAACGTTGTGCCCGCAAAACACAATGCCATTAGCCTTCGATGTATAAGTAGCCCACTATGAGCGAAAAACTAAATAAAATTTGAATTTTCGCGCCCGGATGGTACCCAATGCCCTTAAGTAGGTACTACTTTTACACTGAAAGTTTTCAGAAGAGATATATGGGAATGAAAATTCTGCTTCACTCTTTGGTCTTCCACAGTTCGACGATTGGTGTATAAGCTCCCCAAAATTTGCGGAAATCATTTTGTGAAACGGACTCTACGCGGTAGACGTAAGCACGGATCAGAAAGTCACATGTCCGAGAAGGGTCAGTGGTCATTAGAATACAATGCCGCGAAATGCGCGCGCAGCCGCCTCCACGCGCTATACTATTTCGGTTTTGAAATCTTGAACGTGTGTGGTATGATTTTGATGTACCCATACCACGGAATCAGTGGCGTGCACAGCCCTCAGTGACAGGTCAGGCACTGGTTAAAAATCTAAAAAAACTCACCGTTGTCGTAACTGCTGGCTAATACTTACCAAATCTTAGCAGTATAGACCAGCAACTCTTTAAGAAACTCAGAACGAAATAAGTGATTGATAATTACGTCACATATCACTCAAGTGATATCTGAAGTGGTCTTTAAAAAAACCGTGGTAATTTCCCTTCGTACAATGTACACACATGGAAAAAGGTTTATTTATATACTAAATCTACGTGCCTATCCTTTTTTATGTAAAACTGCAAAACATCATTGTAAAAAGACGGAGAGCATCTTAATTCTCTTAAAAGCTTTTTCTCGATCGATATCATAGACAAATCCGTGAGTCTATGCTGACCCTGAGTGTTCCTCAAAGACGTATCACGGAATACATAATAGTACTAAGGTACCCATACCCTGTGCCCATACCACTACGAAAATTTAATATGCGAGTACTTACATTGAAAAATTTGATGTAAGTAGGTAGTTACCCTGTAAATTGGCTGGGAATGTCCACTCCCAGTAGCACTGTAGCATGATCCATGATTTTCATTTTCCTTGCAAATTATCACATTAATTTAAACGTTTGGTGGCAACACACATTTAAATAATAAGTCAATAAGTACCTATTGTTAGTGCTATTCAGAAAAATTCGGTAAGTAGATATGAATTGATATCTATTATTTAATAGGTACTTGGACGAACTCTCTAATATACTTATCACATAATATCTAAGTACCAACATAATCTTTAAAAACCATGGTAACGAGGAAACTAATCCTACGTCTATAGTTAGGTTCATCTACGTACGTTATTATTATTATTATATATCTAGCTATTAGCTACTGCAGGTTTTATTTTTTTGTCGTTGAAATATAAAAGAAAAATCTAGAAAAATGATCTAACACATAGAGATCGTTATCAAAAATTATCATTAAATCATTATTATCATGTTGGCGCTGAATAAATAAATTGTCGGCAAAAACAGTACGTACAACCGACCAACGAATACTCAGCTAACAGGAGTGGAATGTGCAAAAATTAATAGAACTGTTAAATTTAAATTTAAAACATTGCAGACATTAAGGTCTCTATCACAAAAATTACTACTATTTTTATTCAATTCTATTTTTTAATTTCGCGGATATCGTGAATTTTTCCGATTGAAAGCTGGCTGGCCTATGTGTTCTCAGTGTAATTTAAAATGTACGCTGGGAAAATCCGCGGTGGCGTGACTATAGTAAGCTTTATCCAGTCCAGTGGGCTGTGTACTCAATGCCACTGAAGCGTCACGGTGTTAGGCGTGAAACTGAAATTACGCGTTATGTTAACGTAACTGCACGTAGTACTCTGTACAGTAGATGCGCGCTCGACACTCGTTCACGTATTTATTTCTCGTTCACGGCTAGTTGGGTATATGGAAAGCGATAGTTTATAACTTTTTTTTCTCCATTTAATGAGGATGTTTATGGTGGCAAATAATAGAGTACTTAGGTATACTTAGAATAGTTTGTCTGCTGTTCTATTTACCGGCCATAGAGTTGCATTGTTAATGGTACCGACTTTTTCCATCAATTGCCAGGTTTTACCTTTGAGTCAATAAATCAATTGTATACTTATAATATTATTCTGTAATACCTTCTTCAATTCATTCGTAATAGAAACAAATTAAATTACAACTTTTAAATGCACTTTAAATTTATATTAAGTATTATCTGATAGATTTTATTATGGTAGAGCTTACATGAAAAAAACGGTGTTTAAGAAAAAGGCCGTTTTCACGAAAACTTTCTTTGATCAATCTATCCAGTCCACTCCTGAATCCTGAACACTCAATGGGGCAAACTGAAAAAATGTTAAAAGTTTTAAAATAAATAAATAGCAGCTTTGGGATGCCAGAAACCGCTAGATTTTTTTTTCTGTAAAATATATATAGGTAGGTATAACTACTTAGGTACATTTTATAGGAATATCCTCTTTCGGCTAGGAAAGGGGCCTATGACCATCAGAGTGATAATTTAGGATATTTTTTAAGAATATGATTTTAATCAGTTTTTGTTGTTAATATTATTTAGGGATATGGGCATATACCTACTTATACTTAAAACAATGCAGGTAGAGATACCTGTGCACTTAAATAAAACAAAGCATTCCAAGTAAAACAAGATCAGAGATCATACAAATCTCACAAAGCCTCAATTAAGTCACCGTGAAGTATAAACTAATAAACAAAAGGGCAATTACATCTCATCATACGTCTTCGCATGCACCACGGCGGTAGTGTACGAAAAACTTATGCGTAAACTTGAGCCGTTGAAAATTAACTTTATTCTAAAGCAATAAGATTGGTGATAGTTGCAAAAATAATTCTGTAAGCGTAAATCAATGCACACGCAGTGTCTTCGCCGACCAATGACCGCGCTTTCACTGCCATCCATCTTTGTTCGATTTTGATTTTAAAATTGGAACGGCAACAGTATGAACATGAGCAGCGTGACAGAGATTTGAAATCGAGGATGGGTTTTGTACGGATTTATTGCTAATTTAGTCTGTCGCGCAGTTTGTTGGCGTAGGTACCTAATGACTGACTGACGCTGTGATTGATTCAAATGTAAATAATGCCGTATATAATGAAAACAGATATATTTTATAACTAGTGTCCGGTGCAAACCCCACATAATCTGCCATTTCCCATGAAATTAAATGAAATTTTTGACATGACAAAGAGGTTATGGGGGTGCGTTAGGATTTTTCATTTATAAAAAGGGGTAGGTAGGTATATTGGTATATCTATGTCAATTCAAAATTTCAGCCAAAAAGTTTCAGTTTTTGCGGCGCAAAGGCGTAAAAACTTTCGCCTTTAAGTATATGTGTAATACTAGCTGTTGCCCGCGGCTCCACTCACGTGAATTATAGCTTTATAGATCAATGATTTTTCGGGATAAAAAGTAGCGTGTGTGACTATTGCCCGTTTGCACATTTTAAGTGACACCTAAGCCCTTAGGTGACAGTTGTTGTATGTGAAAACTGTCACCTAAGGGCTTAGGTGTCACTTAAAATGTTAGTGCAAACGGGCATAAGTCTCTTTTGGCGTGATTGAAGGACAAACAAACAAACAACCAAAAAATAAACAAACAAACTCACTTTCATATAAGTTAGGATTAGGATTGCAAAAGCTTTAAGTAATATTAATTCTAGTTGAGCAGATTTTGATAAAGTAAGATCTCGACAAATGGAAGCGATTATAGGAAAATGAGAGCAATAGGTATGTCAGCTTCCTAGATATTATGTTTACAAGATGGCGGGCTCATGTGTTCCTGGGAACGCATTTTGCTTATGCATTATGCTAGGGCTGACAAAATTATTATTCCGGTATTTTTCTCGAAATTCGACTGTTTAAATTAGCTTGATCAAATCTCACTTTTCTTCGTGCTCGCTCGCACTATTTTATTTAGCTAAAATTAAGCAAAACTGTGTTTGTTTGTCATATTAGGTATAACGCAAGAACAGAACCACGCATCGCCATCTTCGTAATTTTCTACATCAATCTAAGTACGAGTATGTTTAAAGAAGAAGAAAAAGAAAATGACGGACAAAAATATGAACTGATTACTAACTAGTGCTGAGAACAAATGTTTATTTTGACACCAACGTTGATGTCAGTTAAAGGTATAAGTTTATAGAGACGTTTAGGTACTTATATATACTTAATATCGTTAGGTAAATTTCATAAAGTTTATATGACCTTACCGAGATTAAATTCCAACATAGATACATAAATAGCGTAATTATGATAATATGTTCGAATTAAATAAAACCACATTGCATTATCGAAAATCTTCCTCAATTCAATTTGTGCCATTTTTGAGTCAACCCTAGGAATAGAAACATCTCTCTGGTCACTTATGTTCTCGTAAACGCCGTCGCATCGTGGGAAAATGTCTCCTCTAACCATCAATTGTGGGCATATTTTAGGTATTTCTCCTTTAAAACATGTCTGCTTTGTAACTTGTTAAATATAACTTTATAGATAGTTACTTAGAGTCATCTACATATTTACTTATACAGATAAAGCCAGTATAATATTGCCAGTAGGAACATTTCCAAAGAATCGCAAACGATCTGCCGCTTATTTCGTGAATTTCATAAAGGACAATGACCAATGACCATGGAGATGGATGTATGGAATCCGGCACCAGGCTAAAACAAATCGTAACTTTGTTATATAGATTATAGACTACTTATTAAAAATTAAGAATATAAAGTGGAGACCACATTATCTTCTTAATTTTTAATTTGTCCATCTGTCTGTCTGTCAGGCTCAGAACCGTTTATTTCAGTAACTATTAAAGGCATGAAAGGAATAGTTATTGGTAATGATGGCCCGACGTCTAACCATTTTGAAAAAAAATAAAGAAATCTGCATTTTGATAAAACCTGTGTCTTGAATACATCAGCCAAGGTTAAATAATGTAATCAATACTAATTAATTATTTATTATAATTACACGTTTTTTATTGTTCGTTACATATTAAGTACCTAGTACCTACAAGTAGCTAAATACTGGAAAAGTCAGAGAACCAAACGACATTCAGGGGTCATTGAGGACAAGAAAATACAATAACAACAAGAAAAAATATCCAGTCGATATTGATGACGCAAAGAATAATCAATGGTATCTTTATTAGTAGATGGTTAAAAGACAGGTAGGTACCAAGGTACCTATATAACAGGGGTGGCCAACAGGTCGATCGCGATCGACCGGTCGATCGCGACTGTTAGTCCAGTCGATCGTGGCAAGGCAAAAAAATATAAATACGTAGACCTGGACTGCCTAACGTGTGTGCACGCGAAATTTAATTTTTTTGTGGTTTGTCGCGATTTTCAGCTGATAAGACATAATAGGCTTATGGCAGTCTAATTGCGATAATCCCAATATCATCTTCACGTGTTTATATAAAAATCTCTGCTCGAAAGTGTCGAGTTAAAGAAATTAGTCCGAGATTTGCGAGTTACTCACATAAAATTCGATACTCGGTGGTGTGCCCCTTAAGATTTCTAGAAGTATGTAGGTACCTAATTGGTAGATCGGACAGGGGTTTGTTAGTGAAAAAGAGATCTTGGGTCCAATCAAGTTGGCCACACCTGCTATATACCTGCTGCCATATTTACGAGTAGGTGCACATATATATATCGTATAATATACTTGTACCTACAAAAATCACAACTATTGAAAATAAATAAATTATAAACTGCATAAAAATTATCCACGTGAGATGGTTATAAGGTCGTCTACAGACTGCAGTAATTGAAAAATTCTATAATAGGTAAATGCATCGTGAAGTTATCCAAAACAATAAACTCTCCTTTTTACAGTTGTGTAAAAACTGCCCAATTTAATTAAGTAGACGGAAATGATGTCATTTGTAACTAAATACGAGTGGTACTTATTATGTGATAATATTTTTTATATTAATTAAAACAGCACCTATCTATAATTTTAATTACATAATATTTATCAAAATGATAACGACGCCTTACCCATCTTGCACTTATTTCAGTATCATGATTTCAACCAACCGATATGGCAACATATTGTAGGTACCTATGCTGACTGTGGCTTGGCGCGTCTGTATTGATAGGTGTTCTTTGAGGATACCAGTATTGTTCCAGTAACGGATGCGGGGTCAGAGGCGACTCGAACGGTGCAGGTCCGCATGAATATGCATGCGTGATCTTTATTACGTCTTTCGTGGTCTTTCCATACCGACTCCCGCTCGGTACCGCATGCCGTGTATAAACTTACCTACTTGTAAACTAAGCCATATACTTACCTAAGTATGCGCTAAAACAAAAGGTGGGATTTAAATGCCTTTTTTATACACTCTGCAGTCTGCACGTTAGTACATAATACCTATGATCTTACCTGAAGGTAGGTTATGATCTAGCCGAAGATTATCGTTATCGTGCTAACTTAGAAGGGGTTAAGTAAACTCACCCCTCACGGTTCTTCCTTCAGAGCAGAGCGGTGCGTCTTTATTGGTAGGTACCTCATTTACCTCATATTGGTTTTCGATTGCTCCAAGTCTGGGAAACTGAGGAAAATAATCTTTCGGTAACCAATATGGGATTAACGGGAATCAGCAAAGTTTTTATTCAAACATGTATCTATAGATACATAAACTTTATGTTCGCAAAACTCACTGTCATAACTATAAGCCTACGATGTTCACTATTAGCGAAAAACTAAATAAAATTTGAATTTTCACGCCGGATCATACCCATCCACCTAAACTCCCTGTCAGAACCGCGCCTTCCTACTGCGTCTGCGGGCGCGCGTCGCGAAAGCGGATGGCTGCGCGTACGCATCCCGCGCCGCGCCGCATGCGTAATGCACTGTCAAACTTTCCTCTAAAAGAATTTTCGATCAGTCATCTTCGGATCACGTAGTATTGTTGCGGTCGCTTAATCATATTAATACCTACATACTGATGTGTTCATAATATCATGCATACGTGACGACAAAAGGGTAATGTATTAAATTATTGCTCAATGAGGTTCAGGGATCTAGGATCTGGGATAGGGAGTCTGTCTGTCTGTCAGTCTGTCTGTCTGTCTGTCTGTCTGTCTGTCTGTCTGTCTGACTGCCTGTAATAAACACAACAATCCTTTCAAACAACCCTCAGTGCGCGAGTCCAACTCGCTGGCTCGCGACTTGGCTGATTTTATTTTATTTTCATCCCGGTTTCCAAAGTTATCAGCAAATAAACAAGTTGTACGTACCTACCTACCTACCTACTTCTCAGTAAATCTCTATGACAGAAAATTTGCAATGAAAAGAAACTAACTTTTTGTATGTAAAATAAAATTACACATATGAAAAACAAATTCCTAGTGCCATTGGTTCTTAGGAAACATTATTTAATTTTCCTAGAATATTTTTGTTTGGGTTCATTAAAATCTGTGGGTTTCATGACAAAACTTAATACCTTTTGTCATTCTTCTTTGCATTGAAATCGGGCTCCAATCAGATATTGTATCTTTCCTATTTATATCTATCAACTCAGGCTACATGATCTCCTTCGTTCAAATAAGTCGATGTATCGAGCCCAATCGATTTGCATTACAATACATCGGTTGTGCAATCGATCAGAACTTCTCTTCAGCACGTCCGCGGGTGACTTTCTATCACCATTATCAGGTGATTTCATAATTATTTTAGCATCCTTTCACGTGTAATGATTAGTCAGCCTCATTGCTATTTTGAAATACTCGGAAACCATTGTCACTAGTCATTGATTAGATCCATCTTTTTCTTTGGAGTGATTAGTTAATTTGAATAGAAAAGATTAAAGTTCAAGCCGATCCTATAATCGGCTGCGTGAGAATTAAAGTTCCTTTTTTAGTTGCTTGCATTTGAATAATTATTTATTAGCACAACCACTGCTAAATTGTATCTAAATTATGTAAGTATCTTTCAAGTTTCATGCTAGAAAGGCGCATTTATCGATTTTTAGTAAGTAAACAGGGGTCTGATTGATGTAAGAATAACGTATTCATCGTCATCGTAATCGTTCGCGAATTCTGGCCTCCGATTGGCTGACGTAAATCAGGGATCCAATCAGCGGGCACAATTAGTAAACGATTACGATAACGATGAATACGTTTTTCTTACACAATCTAGGGGCTGAAAGTTAAAAATCGGCCATGTGCGTGTCGGACTCGCGCACCAAGGGTTCCGTCCTATTTGAGAAAAAGTGAAACCATAAGAATCAATTATTTTTATACCTATAGAAATAAAATTATGAGCATAGGAAAAACGTGTTCTTGCAATGTATCCCTGTCGCACCCGTACAATGTACCTACTTATATTCGTAATAGTGAGGAGAGCTACAGCTCGGGTCAATATACAGCCTTACTGACTAAATTGAACGTTAATACAACAAAAACAAACTTATAAACCGCTGATTCTGCAAGAAGCGACTAGCGAGTCAGGTGCTAACGAGACGGCACGAAGTAACGTAACCCATTGATACGAGCATAGATAGCAGATAACGCGCCGCTTGAGAAATGTGAGCGTTTTAATAATAATTATTGTAATTTGTAATAGCTTCACTTAATGCGACTGCCTCCTCTATGTATACCAAGAGCTTCCAGAGACAGATTAGATGAGACATGAACATACGTACTTAGTATGATTAAAAACAAATAAGTAGAGCTTAATGTAAAGAAGGCCTGACCTACGCTTGGATTTAGGAAATCTTGGAGCTGAAATTTTAAACAGAGGTTCCTTTTGTGATGCAGATAAAGGATAAGGTAGAATTCCTCTAAATCCCCACGGGATAACCCGTGCAAAGTTATGGCGAGTCAGCTATGGAAGCTTACAAATATATGGTTCCAAAATTCCGACGAGTAAGCGATGAGAAATAGTGTTCCATGTTTTAGTGTTCCATACCAAAATGGTAAAAATGGAACCCTTATTGTAGTAAACTCGAGCAACGAGCAGACGGGTCTTGTCACCTTATATTAAGCAAATTCCGGGAAATACAAATGTATCATCTCATGGAACACCCTTCCACCCTTCTGTGTGCCCAGCCAAGTACAACCTGGGTGCCTTCTAGAGAAAGAGTGAATGGGCATTTTCTAGGCAAGCGCGGTCCATCCTAGACCTCATCATTTCTGTCCATCAGCCATGATTCTAGTCAAGCACAAGCCATATGTTTTGTAACCGACTTCAAAAAAAGAGGAGGTTCTCAATTCGTCGGAATCTTTATTTTTTTAATCATGCTATATAGTAAAAAAAACTGTTCCTTGAATAACCCTATATTATAGGTTTGAGGGCGATAAGCCATTAGATACTGCTACAACCTCAACACAAAGAGTCTAGATGAGACATTAATATTAAAACAACAAGGTAGAAATTAGAAGGTATGACGTAACGCATTGATAGCGTAGCAGATAACGCCGCGCTTGTGAAATGTGAGCATTATAATTGTAATTGCGACTGCCTCCGCTACTACTCGCTGAACAGCGGCTCAGCGCACCAACTAGATGAGACATCATTAAAATAACTATCAGATACATCATACAACTCTAGATAAATCCGTGAATTGAATAAAACGCATTTACTTTTTATCCTATAAAAATTAAACAGATGAAGATCCCGCAGGATTTTGAAGAAACCGAAATTGCGTTGTATATAAGTTATAACCGCAGCTATACCTTCTCAGTGGAATAATGTAAAAAGGTTGGGAAAGGGAGCGACAAACAGACAAAATAATAAATGTTTAATGTTCAGTGCCTAAGTTGCGTCATTTAATTTTCGTCGTGAAAATAATATGTTTGTTTCTATGTACCTACCTAATTTTTATTGCGCAAATACATGAATTTTAATTTGCGTTTGTATGTACTTACAGTGGCGCTATTTTGCCAAACTATAGATAGATAACTAGGTATATAGGTCTGCTGTCTCAGTGCCACCACCGCAAGGGCGAGCTATACCTTGCGAGCTCCTGTAGTACCCAATCCCCTGGGCCCTGCACTAGACAACGTGCGGGTAGCGAAGGACGACGCAAGATTCATCACTGGACATTACGAGCGACACAACCCCATCCTCAAGAATCAAGCCAAAGATTTTGAAAATAACCAAAAGCGAGCAGCTCCTTCGCAGCATAAGTTGTCAATGTCGAGGCACGCACCTACCGAAAGGATATCACAGGCGATAGAAGACCGTACTGCGTCAGTACCACTTCTAGTAGCTTTAGGTGCACGCCATGAGCAGTGCCGCGTACATTGCACCAAGGTCTGAGAGAAATATAGCAATAACTTTATACTCATCTCGACGCGTTTGCGAAACTTATTATAATTTCTGAATGTCAAGCATTGCGCTGACCTCTTTCGATTCCGTTGCTCAAACTGCTAAAAACAGTTAAAACTAGCGAAATATTACCCAATCTCAAATTATTTAGATGCGGCGCGATTGCGTTGGTATTATAAGTAGAGTTAATATTAAATTAAAATATTTTGTAATTGAGAACTATTTGCCTCAGTTTCGGCAATTTGCTGTTTACGATGGCCTAGGTAGGTAGGTGCACCGAACAAGGCAGATCTCAGAAGTTAACGGCCCATTATCCCGGTTTTTAGCGACTACGCCACTTTTCAAAGCAATTCAAAGTCATGAAAAAATTGTTTTTTTTTACCGTTAAAAATATATATTAAAGATACATGCTTTATCTCTATAATGGCCTCATGAAAACACGATAAGTTAAACTTGCCTCGATCATAAAAATTTTTGAAAACAGGTCGTTTTTGTTCATTTTTTTAATGGTATTTCCAAAGCTTTGGACTAAATTTCATAAAAATTATACGTAAAGTAAGCTCATTGTATTGCCTATCCATTGAGCAGACAGATATTAAATAAAAAAATTGCTGCAAAATTTCGCCTAACAGAAGTCATAAAATGGTCTAACGCATCGAATAAACGATGTACTCAGTGGCTCACGAGCCTCCATACGAGACGGACCTGCGCAAGTTTTCACGACTCACGCTCCTTTCGCGCTAAAATTATTTATTTTTTAAATGCGCTGGAAAAAAAAACTATCTGACAGGAAGCGAAGGAGAATTTAAAAAAATTATATAGTAAGTGTTTCTTGAGTTTATCAAAATACCTAGTCCTCAAAAGCTCCGAAGAAACTCTGATACGAACTAAGAAAATTATGGTAGGTAGTGTAAATTCCACCACGTGCAAATACCATCACGCGTAACCACAGTTTAAATACTGTTACTGTTTATCTGTTCAACTAAAATAACTCGTTTTTTACTTTTTACACGACTGCTCAAAAAAAGGAGTGTAATGTTTTTAGGGTTTATGTATGTATGTATGTATGTGTGTATGTATGTATGTATGTATGTATGTATGTATGTATGTATGTATATATGTGATGTTTCTTTATTCCTCCATAACTTCTGAACGGCTGAACAGATTTGGATATATGGGGTATCGTTAGAATCCTTGGATCCTCCCGAGTAACAAAGACTATATTTTTTTGGAAAAATCAATATGGCGGATGTGAGGCGCCATTTTCAAAAGTGGAAAAAAAATTTTTTCTTCAACTCTCATAATATGGGTATCAAAATGAAGGTATTGGAGAGTAGTAACAGAAAATACCTTCACCTAACTGCTGACCATCAGTAAAAAACATAAAATAAAAATAAGTAATTAAAAAATTAAAAAAAAAAACCGGCCAAGTGCGAGTCGGACTCGCGCACCGTTTCCATACTATAAAAGAAGTAAAACATTAAAAGAATCACTTTTGTTCAAGAATTTACGAGTATAATTTACATGTACCTAGGTACTTTTGTTGGCGAACCGCAAACCTAACTTTGTTTTCGGCGGTATATTGCTATTATCAAAAAAATTGTAAAAGTTAGGGAGTTGAGTTTATTTTTCCTGTAAAATATACGTTAATTTCTATTGATCATAATTATTTTAGATTTTTTGATTGATAAACATCGGAGATAAGGGGGGGGGGGCTGGTATGTTTTTCGACAGTTTGCTCAATAAATCAAAAACTATCGGGCATAAAAATAAATAAAAATCGGTTTTAGAATATACAAGTAACGTCCTTTCATACCCCACTCAATATTGTTATCTCATTTTGAAAATTCAAAGCCCTGGTTTTCCCCCCTTTTTAAATAAAAATAAAATCAATTTGCAATGTTTTATAATTGCATTGGCGTTGGGTCACTATTACCTAAAACTATTTCAAATTTCAAGTCGATAGCTTTGATAGTTGCTGAAATAATCGAGTGTGACAGACGGACGGACGGACGGACGGACGGACGGGCGGACGGAGAAAGTCTCACCATAAGGGTTCCATTTTTACCAAATTGGTATGGAACCCTAAAAACACGAGTGCCCTGTTATAAAACGAACTAAAAAGTAAAAAACGAGTTATTACTTCGTTTTATAACAGGGCATTCGTGTTTTTTAATTGTTGAAACTGAAATTATTTTTTTTAGAAGGCTTCTATTTCGATGAACGGTCTCATTTACAACATTGGAGATCACACAATGATTGGAGATAAATGTCGACTCGACATAATATGTAAGGATACTCAATGCCAAACCATATGAAAATCAAAATGTAACCGTTGAAAAAATTGAGTGTCGCAATCACATATTACGCAACTTTTGTAAAAAACTACGCAGACTGGCAGCAGAAACAAATGCCCTGAGACATCGAAAAACACTTACCAACATAAGAATTATGATAGTGAGAAAAGCTATCGTGAAATATATAAAACTAGCAGTGCCCGCGGACTCCGTTCCGCATTAGAAATATTTTTGTCCCACGTAAGGCCCGGTTTCCACGAAAGCGGAGCGAAGCGGAGCTGTGTTTGGATAACTAACCAGATTTCATCATTTAGACATCCCTCAGTTTCAAAAATGTCAAAATGACGAAATCTGATTTGTTACTGAAATACAGCTCTGCTCCGCTTCGCTGTGGTGGAAAACGGGCCTTATACCCAAAGCCCACAGCGCTGGACGCGAGGCATTCAGATAAATGAATGATAAATGCCTATCCTATCGCCACGCAACGACCGAAGCGGCTGCGGCGCGCTCCTGCATACCGCGCGTTTTTGTTTTGCTAATATCTTTGAAGATATTTATTTAAACTGTATAGAGTAAAGGGCAGAACTATTCTACATTAAATTTCCGTTCTAAAAAACATATTTACAAAGATATAAATTAATACCATATGGGCTAAATAACCTTCACAAAAATTATTTATTTTTAATCCACAATTTTAAAGTAAAAGCAGTTATTGCGAGTTACCCATAGGAGATAGGCATATGCTATTGCGGACTTTTTTGCAGATTTTGATACTGATTTGATGATTTTGATTTTGTTTTGTTCTATCCCAATCGCAGCGTACGCGATGAAAGCAATTTTTTTGCGACTTGGATTGCATTATTCAAGTTTTAGTAACAATGCAAAGTTAATTTTGGAAATTATTATAGCCTATGACACTCCACGATAATGTATTGGTGAATGAATTTTGAAAATTGGTTCAGTAGATCCAGAGATTACCCCTTACAACGTCACAAACTCACAAACATCGTTACGCTACCTTTTTATAATATTAGTATAGATATCACAAAATATCTGGGAACCCTAAAAACGTTGCCATATCAGTTCTGCACAACGATATTGTTAAACTCAATGCCGCACTCTTATGGTGATCACAGAATGTGTCAAAACTACTACTGTGAAAAGAAAGATGCGGACGGTAGCAAAGAAGATTAAAAAAAATATAAAACTCTTCATTTCCCTAATATGTACAAGAAAAATTTCTACAAATCCTGCTACTTTAGTAATACATAATTATTATAAATAAATACCTCGGTTGATATTATCGATTACCATAAAAAAGTCAAAATATACGTAAAAAACGCAACTTCCAGCATATATTTCGTGAAGCGAATTATAATGACAAATAGTCCAACTGTAACAGCACACTACTGCACAGTACTGTGACGCAAATATTTATGAATAGGTTCACGGAGTTCATTCTACTGCTCGGCTCACGACAATGGTCGCTAGGTATCGTAGAGCGAGTCTGAGTGTGCGACAAATACCTAAAGTGCTGGGATATAGTCGCCTATAATTATACGCTACATCGCGTTTTTTTAAACGTGGCCTGGCACACGTTGTTCTTGGCTATGTAATAGGATGTCTTGATGACTCGATCATACTCCTAGAACCGGATATGGACGGCTCAGGATCCACATTCGCTCAAAAGCAGAAACAGGATTGGAAGAAATTTTCTCGATACTTAGAAAGTTTTTCCAAATTGCTCCAAAATCTTCATTTTCTGACTATTTATCGGAAAATACACTATGAAGTTTTTTTTAATTGCTGTCGAAAAATTTATAATAGGTAAGTAGGTAATTTCCAAAAACGCTCAGATTTTTTTTGATAACTAAGTATAGCTTAGTAACTAGCATTTTCGGTATGTAGGTGTGTCCCATCTTTAACCACTCTGTTACTTTCCATCAGGTGAAATTGTGGTCAAGGGTGAGCCTATATTGATTAGGTAACAAAAGTTTTTAATAATTCTCCCGCAACGCTGCCTGTTGCATCCTTGGTGGATGCAACGTGTCCATAAGAGTGAGGAGGACAAAAAACACCGTCTACGGCCTTATACTTAACTCGTTCGGAGAAGGTTTGCCGATGACTTTTTGCCCACTTCATACTAACGCGGCCCACATTCGTCTGATAATAATAACGGACGAGCGTAAGTCGCTGTAGTATAAATTGGGAGGGGAAGTCATCGGCAAATCTTCTGCCAACGGGCAGTTTAAGTGGCAATATTGGTGGTTCAAATTGAAATAAATAAATAGTGGACAACATCACATACATTGCTCCGATCCCTTAGTAAGTAGCTTATGCACTTGTGTTAAGGAAATCAGAAACAACGAAGGTACCACAGCACCCAGACCGGAGACAATGTAGAAAACTTTTTTTCTACATTGCCTCGACCGGGGATCGAACCCAGAACCTCAGAGACGGCGGCGCCTAGAAAACCGGCACGCTATATAACCACTCGACCACGGAGGTCGTCAGAATTGAAGCCCCTAGATTATGTAAGTAGAACGTATTTATCGTAATCGTAATCGGAAACAAATATTCCCCGCTGATTCGCTGGCAAAATTCGATTACGACTAAGTTTGAATAAGTTTTTCTTACGCAATCCTGACCCCTGACATGCGTAAAATTCGTTCGGTAATGGAGATCATGAGAATGTGAGGGCTTTGCTCTCATAGGAGTTATGACGTCACACCTTTTATTATAACAGGTTATCGACGCGAAATACAAATAAAATTGAACACCCTACCTATTGTAAAACGTACGAGTAGATACGAGTACAATCGGCAGATACAGCAAACAACTCTCTTACAATAAATATTTGTTATTCTTATTTCTATTTGCGTAGGTACTTACCTACTCTGTAACACAACAGAGTATTGATTATAAATTATAATTATATTTAATCAATTTTAAAATTACTTGTTATTCTTTCTAGAAAAAAAACGGCCAAGTGCGAGTCAGACTCGCGCACCGTCTGAACAGACTCCGTTACTCTACTCCAAATTTTATGGCAATATAGCTTTGATAGTTACTGAAATAATCCACTGTGACAAACAGACAGACAGACGGACGGAACGGATGACGTGGTATCCCTATAAGGGCTCCATTTATGCCATTTTGGTACGGAACACTAAAAAGAATAACAATTAATATTAAAATATCTATTACTTTTTTCAAATTATCAATTTGGCCACGACCAACGACTTACCATAATAATATTATGAGGTCATTCGGGTTTACGACCTTTCACTCAAAATATTTAAAAATGGAATTCAGTTTTCGGCTAGTAGACTATGGACATGACTTAACAGAAATCTCTACATTAATTATTTTTAACAATATTTTCTTGCTCGTATCGATGGATATATTTTCTATATGCTCAAGATGATAAGCTATTCGACTTGTAAATAGAGTCTTAACACGTAAGAGACGTTATTCTCATCATGTGCGCTGCAATGAGAGGTCAATGGCCCGTCTAACAATATTGACACGGGCAAGAGGAGCCGATATCGCCGCATACAAATATTGTAGCCAAATACGATAGATGATGTATAGGGGACGTTTTATAGTGCGTTGTTGTACTCTGAGAGGCGGAAATGGAATATTTTAACATCTCAGAAATAGGTAAGTACGTAGTACCTAGGTATTTGCCTAAAGACTGTTATAATAGTGACCATAATAATCACTTAAATGCAATAAAAAAATGTACCTACTGGCTTTTATAATTGAAAATGCCTGATAAAATAAATAAGCCTAACATTTTTACATGAATCCACCAACGTTTTAAAAACGAAGCAACCGTCCAAACATATGATCGATCGAAATTTCAGTTTTCGGTCACTAAATGGCTGAAACTTATCGGCCGACTCGAGTGGTCGTGAATTGTCGTTAGTAGTTAGTACTATACCATAGAAATATGAAACAGGTAAGTAAGTTGCGTTTTCAGCCAAAACAGAACAAGACTGAAAGCTCGATTTCAGTTTTAGCTGAAAAACTTGTTTTATTCGGACACCTATAGTCTAAACGCGTCAAGAGTACAAGAAACCGAACCGACATCGACATAGGTTAGGAATGATTTAGGAATGACTACTAGGTACATACGTACCTGTTCATTAATGTTTATAAAGCTGGACTTATAAATAGGTATAATATACAAATCGCTTAAGTTGAAATGAGGCAATTATCGTTTATATCATTGACTCGAATGAACGAGGAACAACGCATTGTGGAAGAGAACTCGATTTATTCTTGATGAAAGTGAAAGAAAGTCGTTTGACCAATACATCATTTTCATCACGCGACCATAGCGGAAGCATAAGCGAAAAAGAATCTCAACTTTTTTCTTACTGGCGCGAACGTTAGACATTCCTGCCGGCTAGTGTCAGTTACCGCTGGCTCCATTGAGAAAAAATTGACTATCGTGATTACACAGTACTCGGTGGACATGCGAGACTGTGATTACGTGATGCGATAATAATTAATTAGTTTGGATGTAGAGTACGATATGAGAATAGTAAACACTTCATTTCTATATATAAATTGTTTATATAATTATTAATGGTTCAATAAACACATATTTATTAAAAAAATATTTTTTATCAGAAGTGGGATAAATCTCAATTTTTGTGTACCTACCCGTATCTCTCTCCTAAATATGTACTTAATTCATGAAGGATGTAAATATAAGATAGAATATCTAGTGTTTGGATGTATCCACAATCACCCTAGTCTATATTTTGTAAACTAATCGCGACACATCCCGTCCATCTATTTTTTCCGTTGACGATGCCATGTTTGTAAATGTCGCTGCCGGTTGGTGAATGAATTTCGCACGGTTTCCGCGATTTGGCACGAGAACGTGTTTATATTTAGATAATAACTTCACAGTAACTGATATTAAAGAATAATAAAAGTACTTCTTAAAAGTAATTGCCGATGCTTATTGTCGCTTTGTTAATGAAGTGGTCTCCACTATCTAGGTTCCATATCCCAGCTCCCTAGTAGGTACCTAGGAGCATTCTCTTAAAACTTATTTAGATTATTATTATAATTTTAACTTATTTCTTTATTATTATGCACTTATTAGGTACCTACGAGTAATTACTTATACTTACGAAATAAATCTGTTCAAGTACTTATAATATATTATTTATTATAAAAAAATAATTAGGATAATCTCAGTGTAGGTTAAAAGTTTTAAAGTTGCGTAGATACTTTATTAATTCTAAGAAAACAAGCACGAATTTTACCGGCAATCGTCATCGTTACCGGTCCAAGATTAAGTAAGTTATATCAATTCATTTATTAAAATTTACTTAATTAGTTTATCTGTTAAACTGCTTTGTTTTATGTGAGAATACCTAATGCACTGAAACCTTTATACATACCTACCTAGATACACACACACACACACTTTACACAAAAGATACCTATCTACCTAAAAAGTACCAACAGTTATGACAACGATACTAATAAGTAAGTAGGGGTACCTACCTGTAATTACTTCCTATAATATGTATAGCTAGGTCACATTTGTTGTTTACATGATTTTACGAGGTTATACTTATCTGATAAATGATATTTACGGCTATAGTTTCCTGACTTGTTCAAAATTTTTAAATAAGATCGTGGACTTTTGAGAAGTTAAGTATACCTAGGTACTTACCTAAGCAAAGATGATTTAGACCCAAGTTATAACGACTAAGATCGAAACAACCTAAGTGCCGAGGTCCTTCTGGTTTTCTCCAATGTGCTTAATTAGGTACCTATATCAACCTACCTAAGAACCTAAAATCTAAATAGTGTCTTACTTGGTATCTTATAATTTTATCAAATATCGATTAATGCCACGGCAAAAGATAAAGCTGATTCTTTGTCTGTGCTTTATTCGATAAAATATACCAACGTAAAAAATACAAATGCAATAAAATAAATTTTATTAAAAAGAAGACTTTTTTATCTACTATATAAAAATAAGTCGGGTTTTCCTTCCTGACGCTATAACTCCAGAACGCACGAACCGATTTCCACGGTTTTGCATTCGTTGGAAAGGTCTCGGGCCCCGTGAGGTTTATAGCAAAGAAAATTCAGGAAAAACACAACAGAAAAGCGGGAAAATCTTTTTTCACATACAGCGCCATCTCTGATACATAGCATGTACTACAAACCAATATTTTAAGTAGATGGCGCCGGTGCGTGATTCATTGTTTGACAGCTACTCATTGTTCTCTGCTCAGTTAATTTCATGTGACAAACCGGTATTGTGTTCACTGTGAAATTGTGAAAAAAAGTAAAAAAAATAAGTTATTCGTTTCCTAACATTTCAATTAGAAACCATCAAATCAATCACGTGTATAGTGCAAATTTTATTCAATTTCAACAGCAGGCATTTGTCTTTAAGGTGGTAAGTTGAACTGTGTAAATTATGTGGATCGTGCATTTGAGGTTAAATTCACCACTCTGTCCATAGTCCAAAATGCCTAGCGGACGACGTGCGAACATCGGCCGCCGCACAAGACATTCAAGCCAGCAACAAGTGTATTCAGAAAGACAAAATATAATAAGAGAAAATTCCCGATTGAGACAACGCGTGAGTACACGAAGATCATTGGCATCATACAATCGAATCCCACTGCGAACTACAGTGATGATGAAAATTTAGATATTGGACCAATGACAACTAAGTATATGCCGATATTGCAATGCGTTAAAGTTCAAAAGAGAAACGGCTGGATTGTGCTGCGCAAGTGGAAAAGTCAAACTGGATCCATTACTTACACCACCACAGCCACTGAAACCAATGTTCGATGGAAGTGATCCCGATTCCAGCCATTTTCTTCAACACATCCTTGAATACAATAACTGCAAGAGCAAGCAACCCCTAATGGGTTCTATGCAGCATCGCCAGCCAAATTAGAAATTATCTATACTAATATTATAAAGAGGTAGCGTAACGATGTTTGTGAGTTTGTGACGTTGTAAGGGGTAATCTCTGGATCTACTGAACCGATTTTCAAAATTATTTCACCAATAGCAAGCTACGTTATTGTGCCTAATATTATAAAGAGGTAGCGTAACGATGTTTGTGAGTTTGTGACGTTGCTAGGGGTTATCTCTGGATCTACTGAACCGATTTTCAAAATTATTTCACCAATAGCAAGCTACGTTATTGTGCCTAATATTATAAAGAGGTAGCGTAACGATGTTTGTGAGTTTGTGACGTTGCTAGGGGTTATCTCTGGATCTACTGAACTGATTTTAAAAATTCTTTCACCAAGCTACGTTATTGTGGAGTGTCATAGGCATAATAATTTCCAAAAATAATTACGCATCTTTACCTAAACTTGAATAATGTAATCCAAGTCGTAAAAAAAATTGCTTTCATCGCGTGCGCTGCGGAAACTATTGAGGATAGAACAAAACAAAGTTCTACAATATTAAAGAACGTATCAAAATCTATAAAAAATTCCGCGATAGCATATGCTTATCTCCTACGGGTAACACATTATAACTGCTTTAAATATTAAAATTGTGGTTAAAAAATAAATAATTTTTGTGAAGCTCATTTAGCCCATATGGTATCTACACTAATCTACACTAATAACTAATTTGATTGTTTTTTTGTTTGTTTGCATTGAATAGGCTCCGAAACTACTTGACCGATTTGAAAAATTCTTCCACTGTTGGGAAGCTATATTATCTCCGGTGAACATAGGCTATATTAAATTTTGAAAAAAGTTAGGGATCCGTACTAAAACTCCAATAATGTAACCCAAGGTGTGAAAAAATTACCAAAAAACTTTCTTACATCGCGTGCGCTGCGAAAACTATTGACTATAGAACAAAATAATGTACTACGTATTTGCAGAACACATAATTATCTACAAAAAATGTCGTGACAGCATATGTCTAACTACTATAGTTATGTCACAGTAAGTGTTTTTTCATTTAAAAAAATAGATATAAATGCTACCGCTACAAAAGCTCTTTTATTTATACTTTGGAATTAATCCTTATCAAAATAAATGACTTCATATTTAAGTCTGCTTCAAAACCATTATATAACTTTTTGAATTATTCAATTTGGACATTCCATTCGAAAGATATCACAAGTTTAAAAATGTAAGTTATTTGAAAAATGTCGCATGGTCGCCGCTTAGTTAGACTACCACCATAATATTAGAATGTAGCCGTCACTGGGGTACGGGACGGGGGTCAATGTCGAGAAATAAAGAAAAATAATAATACAAATAAAAAATCGGCCAAGTGCGAGTCGGAATCGCGCACCGAGGGTTATGTACTATATTAGAAAAAGTTAAACCATAAGGCCCAGTTGTCACCAAAGCGGACCGGAGCTGTGTTTGAGTCAATGACGAAATACACTACGCTAAGAGGACGGGAAAGATGTGACGAATGTTGAAGTCAAAAATGTCTTAAATATGGCCTCGCGCGTCGTACGTTTTGGTACCGCTGTCGGGCGCTTACATTAGCGCCATTTTACACTTTTGACAAATTAAAAATCCGGCTTCTGGGCGGAGCCTAAAAATACATACGTGACGTCACTTAGTGCTGATCCTTTATGTTACATCCATGGTTTGAGTAACCAATCAGCTTTCGTCCTCCTCCTCTCAGTTTCGGAGATGTCAAAATGGTGAAATCTGATTAGTTACTCAAACACAGCTCCACTCCGCTCTGCTTTGATGGAACCCAGGCCAAATAATCACGTTTTTACCGAACCGCAAACTTAACTTTGTTTCATGAGATTAATTGCTAATACCAAAAATAGTATAGATACAGAGTTGATATTAATTTTCCCGTAAAATATACATTGAAGCCTATTAATCATTCCGATTATATTATATATTATAATTCCGATTGGTAAACTACGGAGTTAAGGGGGAGGGAACGGTATTTTTTTCGACATTTTTCTCAATATATCAAAAACTATCGGACATAACAATAAATAAAAATCGGCTTTAGAATACGGAAGTAACATCCTTTCATATGATACTCCACTCAATATTGCTATCTCATTTTGAAATCTCGACGACCTGGTTTACCCCCCTTTGTAAATAAAAATAAAAACTATTTTCAATTTTTTATGATTGCACTGACGGCGGGCCATCATTATCTATACCTATTCCAAATTTCATGTCGATATCTTTAATAGTTACTGAAATAAAGCGTCGTGACACACAGACGGACAACAAAGTGATCTTATAAGGGTTCCGATTTTTTTTCTTTGAGGTACGGAACCCTAATAATACCCGTGCGAAGCCGGGGCGGGCTGCTAGTAATTAATAAAATGGAAAATTCTTTTCAAAAAAACCGACTTCAAATGCCACTACAAAGAGTGAAATAACTTTTCAATGTAGGTACACCAATTCGAAGTCGGGCGATTAATACGAAGGACTATGATTGTACGAATTGCCCGACTTCGAATTGGTGTACCTACATTGACAAGTTATTTCACTCTTTGTAGTGGCATTTGAAGTCGGTTTTTTTGAAAAGAATTTTCCATTTTATTTTTTACTTTTTAGTGGAAAACAACAAATGCACAGGGTATTGAAAAAAATGCCCAAATTGCTTAAAGTGTGCTTATAAAATCTGAAGAGTTCCCTCAATTGTTCCGAGATCCTATCATCAGAACCTGACTTGATGACTATAGCCATTAACTCTGCATCTGCAAGCAAATGCACTAGTAACTATAAAAAAATACCCAAATCGCTTCAAGTATACTAGCAAAATTTGAAGAGTTCCCTCGATTTCACCAAGATCCCATGATCAGATCCTGACCTGATGACCATAGGAAAACCTGAAAATTACTCTTTCAAACAGTACCCAAATCGTTACTAGTATCCATATAAAATTTGAAGAGTTCCCTCGACTTCTCCAGGATCCCATCATCAGATCCTAACCAAAAAAAAAATGGGACCATCTGGGAAGTATACCCTTTCAAACAAAAAAATAATTTTTCAAATCGGTTTACGCGTCTTCGAGTAATCGGTGAACATACATAAAAAAAAAAAAAAAAAAAAAAAGATTCCGACGAATTGAGAACCTCCTCCTTTTTTTGAAGTCGGTTAATTAATTATCTAATAAAAAATGTAGTGTTGATCTTTTTACAAAAAAAATACAACATTAAGCTTTTACAGTGAACATTCGGAGATACGAGATCATAGCGAAGCACAAACATCGACCACGTGTTGACAGATCGAAGGGCGTCATGTTTGCCTAACAACATTTGACCGATTGTCAGAGGTCAGACTCCCTGAGATGCCGACTGCCGAGAATCAGTTACCGATTATACACTTCAGTAAACATATTTTGCCGCTTTCGGGCGGGTGACTGTTCGGCCGAACTTTTTCAGTTGAGCTAACTCCTAGGCTAATAAATATCATATACCTAAATGCACAGTGCATTGATTGTGCTTTTTGTCAATTAGTTTTTATTTCATAATAGGTCCATTTACAATTTTCGTTATCATGAAATTATACGATTATAAAAATTATATGTATAAGGTATAAAAATACTTATTAATGTAGTACAAAGGCTACACTATTATTAAAAAAATAAAAGATAATGAGTCCTAAATAATGATTGATTAAAATAAAACGACTCGTTTGGGCATCTCCACATTATCATTACGCACTCTCAATGATCCACCTGAACTCGCCCGCCGGACAATCTGTAGCAGGACGACGAAACGATCAACGCTACCTATCTCACTCTGTCCCGTCCCGCACGAGATGCGCTCTCTCCTTCTCCCCGCGCGCCCGGCCCGTCCGTCGCTCTCGACCAATCGGCGGCCATCTTCTGCTCCCCCGAGAGCAGAGCGACAGTGCGTACTCTCATCACGATCACAAGGAGACGACATCTCGCCGCGCGAGGTTGTCGTTCCCGCGGAGGATGCGCAGCAACACGAGTGACCGATACATTTGAAATTACAAGTGCCTTAGAACTTTTACGTGTTTATAAGACTATTTTATAAGAAAAAAAATTGTGCATCATCCTAGTTGTCGTGATCAAGTGAGAGACTGGACGGGGAGGATATTGGACTTTTGTTACAATTTTTATTTCACCTGTGTCCGATAGCGTGAAAATTATCCACGATTGGGTAAGTGCCATTCTGATTAGATTACAATGCAAATTATCGTCTGCTGCGGCTGCCAGTGGGCTATGTTTATATTTGGGTGCCTAGGTTCTACTATATAATAACGACTAACGAAGGCTCAGTGTATTTGGCGTCAA
Source organism: Coenonympha glycerion (assembly GCA_963855885.1). Classification (NCBI taxonomy): domain Eukaryota; kingdom Metazoa; phylum Arthropoda; class Insecta; order Lepidoptera; family Nymphalidae; genus Coenonympha; species Coenonympha glycerion. Next base: position 5,442,893 of record OY979631.1, read on the forward strand.
GCGATGGCTTTGTCGTTTGTTGACCTCTGACGTTGAGTGCAAAATCGTGCGAAGGCGCAAAAATATCTTACAATAATTTTTCGGTTACCTACACTTTGCTGGTAAATTGTGCAAATGGTGATAGCATCTCGTCTTTTTTGTTAATTAAGAAATGTTACATATTGGTAACTAAAATACTTCACAGGACAGATTTTTTTTTAATATGGGTAATTTTTTAAATTATGAATTTTTTGTATTAGATTATTAATAAAATAAATACCTGCTTTACAAATTAATGTCGCATACCTACCTTACCTAAAGGCTAAAACTTCTTGTATTTACTTGATAAATACATAATTTCACATTTTTGATTTTCTTCTAATTTTATTATTTTTCCGTCGGACGACTTAAGGTATCACTAAAAAAAATCTGAAATAATTTTGGTTATTAATAATTTTGTAATACCTATCACAGAATATTAGATGTTTGATAACAGAGCTGTAACAATTTTTGTGTCACTTAAATAGGTATAAGCTTAATTTGCATTAGTTAGAGATGCTCTTATACTTAATAAAAACTTTGGAGTGTAAAATAATCAATTTAGGCATAAAAAGACCAACTAACAATTAATTTAAAAAAGAATGTTATTAAGTTCTAAGGATTTTTAAATTGCGTAAAAACTAAAAAGTAATCTTCTGACAGAAAAAATCTTTATTCTTATTGGAATCCTAATCGAAACACCTAGTGCCAATACCACCAATATTTTATACCTATTAATAAAAATCGGTTTTGTTTGTCGCTTTGTCCTTCAAACGCGATGGAGTCGGCTGTTTACTTTCCAGGTTTTTTATTTAAATATTTCTGAACTAGCAGTTGCTCATGGCTCCGCCCGCGTGTATATGTCGAATTTTTCCGGGATAAAGTAGCCTAGTTTGATAATAATATGTCAAGCACGGAGCTTTAAGGGTTGAAAGTTTCAACTAAGTACTTATGCGCTTGAAAAAAATATGTTGCTCCCATGTGGCGTGTTTGTAGAACAAACAAACTCAATTTTTAAAATATACAAATAAGTAATTATTAGTATGGACAAAATTCCATTTTAATGCGATTTTTAAAAACCAAAATACACTCGGTCGTAATCACAAACAAAGCTGTGCGGTCAATTTATTATAAGAATAATAAAATTTAATTGTTGCTTATGTATTATAATTTTTCTACTGCGAATTCTTCTAGGTACTTACTTATTACATAATAATATACGAACACCGAACAAACGGTTGCGTAGATATATGTTATACAAATATTAATTAGTGTTCATCTAGTAAGTATCTGAGCCAAAAAAAAATTACACATACATAAGTAGGTAGGTAATAATTTTCGGCAGTAACAAATCCTAGATACAAGTATAATATTTTTTATTCAACATTTTTTTCTTGATAAACCCCCCCAAAGCTTAATTCCTGCAGGCTACGCCCATGGTTACCTACCTAGGGAGGTACCTAGATACCGACCTGCTAGAAGATCGCTCGAACTAAGACCTCGCATCCTTCAAAGTAAAGTAGGTAGGTACCTAACTAACAGCTATGAAAGCCTCCAAATAGAAGATCGTTCGAACTAAGACCTCGCAATTTACTCAAATATTTATTTCATTTTAAATTACCTCACAAACTTATAAAGCTTAATGTCTAGATAGGTACATACTTAATAACATATATTGTACCATTTACTTGTACCAGCATTTGTACCATTTACTTGTACCAGCATCTCTCTACCGTAACATTTTTTTAATTTTAAGTTTGTATTCTTTTCAATAAAAAAAAGGCTCTAATAGCGTATAATCATAAGGCTCTAACAAACGGACAGACAAACTTTAAAAAGCTCCGTCGTAGAAGCTGTTAGTCACCGCAGAGTTACTTATTATTGTGGTAAGTAATTAAGTATCTCATAATAATTCTCCAGGTTTAGCTAGAGGTTTTGTAAGTACTGTTGAGAACACGCTATCTGTAGCTCAAACACTTGAGATATGAGAACAATTACGAGATAATTTCGAGATGAACAGAGATTACCGCTATCAATAGAGCCATGATTGTCTCTCAAGTTGTTTTTTCACTGAGAACGGATTGCGCTTGACCACGATTGCACCTGATGCAGAAGATGATGCCACAATCACGTAATGTATCGTTTAAAAGGGAGATAAGTATTTAATAGTTTTAAGAAGTCTTTTTTCAATACTTAGTTCTAGGGGGGTGAAATGGGAGTCCAAAGTTTGTATGGAGTAATACTCAATCACGCCGCAATTAAAAAACCGATTAGGCTGTTTGAACTTGATATAGATTAGGTAGGTATATCCTGGATTAACACCTTCCTGCGAAATTCATGGTTCCCGCGGGATTTATGAAAACCGAAATTCACGCGGGTGCGCCGGAGCGCTGGTATTTTATTTTATGATTTCGATGAATACAACGTCCTTTACGAATCTTGTCCTGCAATTAGAAAATTCGCCTATTTTATTTACTTTTTACAAGCAAAATTAATGTACCTTCTTATTGAAAAATGTTCACACAGCATGCGCAATGATGCACCAATACAAGTGAATGAAACAAATCACTTCGTGGACGCAACAAGAATCTAATTAAAAGTTTCTATTGCGAACCTAATTAAAAGCTTCTGCAATTCTACTGGCAAACGTCTTCTCTTCTTGATGACGCAGCTGTACAGTCTTCTGCTCCTAGTATAGCACGTTGACCACCTCTGGTCAACCTCTAATCTATTGAGCTCGGCGCTATCCATGAATTCCTCTCCAAGCCCGGTTGACGCCAGGATTCAGGGTGGGCAGCACGTCTGTTGCAAGGTCCGCCTAGTAGTGTGTATACACACTATAGTGAATCTTTTTTACCAGGAAAAGTTCAAAACCGTCAACACTGGTTGAGAATGTAAGTATCAACCTAGGTCTTGAAGAGTATAGAGTCTTCCTACCTTCAGCTGCCGTGCAATTCTGCAAAACAGCGACGAGCGTACATCTATGCATCTATGAATTTGTCAGTTGTAATAGAGTACAATTTTTCATGCCATATTCGGATTGGCAGCTGTCTGGTGGCTATTTCAGCGATGGACATTTTGTAGAATAGCACAGCTGATTACGAACTTGTTAAGTTAGACGATGACAAGATATAGTTACATTACAAACGGGTTAGTATCTTGGGTAGGTATCTACTAGTGAAGCAACAATTATATAGGTAGGTAGATACGTAATTGGAAACATTCATAAGTTAATGAGCAATCATTGAACGTTAATCGACGCCTCGAGACACGAAGAATTTCGGCAAACCAGACAAAACCTTATATTGTTTTATTCGTTTTGGGCTTTACTGACCGCAAATCCCTGAAACCTCAGCAGGAAATATGGTTAAACAATAACAATTGTAGGTACTTATGAGTAATCTCACTTTAATCGAACGTAAGAAGGTAAATTATTTGTCAAGTTTTTGCCTGTAACTGGTTCAACGATGATCCCTCGATACAGTTTTATAAGGAAAGGTTGGAAGGCGTCAACGTATAGGTTTCAAAACGTTGGTAGGTGCTAAAATTCGAAACTTTCCGGGTTCTAGCCCGCCCCCATAAACCGTTAAATTTTTCAGGATTCTCATGATACAGGTACCTACATGATAAGGATTTATCATGGTTCCTTATATTCGATGCTTTATGATTCCGGTTACCTTATTATAATCATATCTAAGTAATAGTATATTAATACTAAGTATTAGTAGTAACTAACAGGCGTTTTCACTAAACCTAGGAAACGCCTAAATCGAATGCTTAAGCCGATAGGTGACAGTTGTCACCTACAACAACTGTCGCCTTAGGGCTTAGGTGACCCTTAAAATGTTGGTGAAAACGAGCCTTAGGCAGTTAGGCATCTAAATCTATACTTAGTTGGAGTTTGAAGGACGCGCACAGCTTCTCAATAGATATTACCACTCGGATGTTTAATGAAACATCGTTATATTATGTAACATGTAGCATGTGTGGGAGTTCTCTATAATGTTCTGAAGGCCCTCACACCAGCCGCACTTGGCCAGAGCGGATAAGTAAGGAGAAACCCATGCGATTGCGTAGTACCTCCCTAACTTGTAATATCCTAAAAGGATTTGAAAAACAGACTAGCATTCATGGCTAATTACAAAACTGACCATGGTTAAAACTTAAAAATCACAAGTTTATGAGTAAGATGCCATTAACGGAATCAATTAGGCCCTTATCAGTGATAAGAGACAAGGATTTCACCTGCTTATCAATGCAGACGTGATCGCTCGGCAATACCTACTCGACGATTACATATTACGATTTACGAGTATGTAGGTACCGACGATCACTTTGCTTCATGAATTTTTCAACTTTGTTAAAACGTCCTCTCGACGAGATAAGGGTATTGGCTAATAATTTAGGTATTATTTTAATTGTTGAAGAGTACGTACTCTTATTTTATTACTAGTTTATTACTCACTGCCATTTTTTTTTCGCTATACAAGTTAGTATTTGACTGCGATCTCACCTGATGGTAAGTGATGATGCAGCCGAAGATGTTAGCGGACTAACTTGGAGGGGGTAAGTTATGTCACCCCAACGGTTTCTACACAGCATCGTACCGGAACGCTAAATCGCTTGGCGGTACGTCTTTGCTGGTATGGTGGTAACTAGCCAATTATTAAGAAGATCGCATGCCTATTGTTACTGCCTATTAGTGGAAAGTAAAATTTCTAATTAGAATCTGTAATTGACAATAAAATATGAAAAATTAAAAACTATGCCTACATACCTACACGATACAAAGTAAGAGTGAATTGTTCCCAATATGTAGCCATACTGCCCCGTTAAAGGGGTTTGGTTTAAGTAAATTGGGCTTAGTTAGGTACATGTCGGTAGTTACTGATGCAATTAGTAGTAACCAAGAGGTGTTAGGTACCTACCTACGTATGTTCATATCTCAGCCTTTCCCGTACTGTGTAAGTTTACGCGAAACTCGCAAACAAAAGACAAAAGAGGCCGCGCGGCGGTCCGTTTGAAGCCTTACACTCTACTTAGAATCGTGTAAGAATTGTAATACAATATTTATTACTATCTTAGCATTGTCGATAAGCCGTTTGAGAGGCCGAGTGTTACCTACACCAATATGGAGCGATACATATAATTTTATGACTGTGATTTGTGTGATGATTTCATGCAGGCAAAACTACGAAAGACTCCGACAAGAATTAAACTGCCGTGCTATTCTGCAAAACAGCGACGAGCGTACATCTCTGCATCTATGAATTTGTCAGTTGTAATAGAGTACAATTTTGCATGCCATATTCGGGTTGGCAGCTGTCTGGCAGCTATTTCATTTTGTAGAATAGCACAGCTGCCGTGCTATTCTGCAAAACAGCGACGAGCGTACATATATGCATCTATGAATTTGTCAGTTGTAATAGAGTACAATTTTGCATGTCATATTCGGGTTGGCAGCTGTCTGGCAGCTATTTCAGAGATGGACATTTTGTAGAATAGCACAGCTGCAAAGAGGTAAAGGATTAAAGTTTGATGGTGTTGATTATGATTTTGATTCAAAACAACGTGAAAGAGTGTATAATTGAAGATGTGCCGTGTACATATCAAATGACCGAGAAACTTCTCAACTAGAAAAACGAAAAAGATACTCGATTGATACTGCATTATTCTGATACAGGACTTAAAATCTTTAATCCCATAATATCTAGATGACGTACTTACTAACAAAAAATTCTAAGTCAACCATATCAATTTTATTAATCCACTTGAGAGTAGGTATTAATGTATACCGCCCTCCTAATTTGTATTGTATAAAAATGGGAAATGCTTTCCAAAAAACCAACTTCAAATGCCACTACAAAGAGTGAAATAATTTTTATTTAAATTTTAGGTACCTACACCAATTCGAAGTCGGGCAATGTTTCATACAATCCCTAATAGTCCTTACTTAATTGATGTGCGAAGAAATGACAAAGTCATAGACAATCGCCCGACTTCGAATTGGTGTAGGTACCTAAAATTTAAATAAAAATTATTTCACTCTTTGTAGTGGCATTTGAAGTTGGTTTTTTGGAAAGCATTTCCCATTTTTATTTTATACTTTTTAGTGGAAAACAATAAAATGCACAAGGCGTTGTAAAATATCCAAATTGCTTGAGGTGTGTTCATAAAATCTGAAGAGATACCTCAAATTCACCAAGATCCCATCATCAGACCCTGACTTGATGACTTTAGTCATCAAATCAGTATCTGCTAGCAAATGCACCAGTAACTATAAAAAATACCCAACTCGCTTCAAGTATACTAGCAAAATTTGAAGAGTTCCCTCGATTTCACCAAGATCCCATCATCAGACCCTGACTTGATGACTTTAGTCATCAAATCCGTAACTGCTAGCATATGCACCAGTAACTATAAAAAATACCCAACTCGCTTTAAGTATACTAGCAAAATTTGAAGAGTTCTCTCGATTTCACCAAGATCCCATGATCAGATCCTGACCTGATGACCATAGAACAACTTGGAAAATATTACTCTTTCTAATAATACTCAAATAGTTTCATGTGTCCATATAAAATTTGAAGAGTTCCCTCGATTTCTCCAGGATTCCATCATCAGATCCTGACCTGATTAAAATGGGACCATCTGGAAACAAAACCCTCTTAAACAAAAAAAGAATTTTTCAAATCGGTCCACGCGTCTTCGAGTAATCGGTGAACATACATAGATAAAAAAAAAAAAAAAAAAAAAAAAAGATTCCGACGAATTGAGAACCTCCTCCTTTTTTTGAAGTCGGTTAAAAAGTAAGGTGCGTTGGGGTAAGATCGTAAATGGGGAAAGACCGTATTTATTAAATAATTTCTCAATTAGTAGATATTTTTCTAATCGGGCAACAAAGTGTGGGACGCTATTTCGTATTGCCCCGCGTCCGAGTCCGTCTTGGTCGTTCCGACGCTTTAGGTGTGAGTTATGCATGTTATACTGAAAGTGTCGTCTAATAGATTAATTTACGAGATCCGGATTTACCCCAAAAAACAATTTGCTGTTTTTTGGTGAGTATTACCTATTTTTTCAAATAATAAATCTTTGAGATATCAAGATATGTGGTGGTTCGTGATATATGTCTGTTCATAAAATGCTAAATGTGAGTTTAGGCTGAGATCCGGACTTTCCCCATACAGATATTGATGGGTGAATTTCGGACTAAAAAGATCCGATCTTAAACCGGAATGAAAATGCATGTGGTTGTCAAACTTTATTTTAATCCGAACTTTCACCTACGAACTTTGGTGTTGTACAATCTATTGTTATGTACCAGTCTAAAGTTGAGGTTTTATATTTTGTCCGTTTTATTATGAATTGTTTTATATATTGTATTTACATTTAATTACGAATTATTCAAATTTTATACTTAATTAAATTTTGTAAGATGCTTTTTACGGGTCAAATATAAAATGTATGTATTTTATATCGATAATTTAGTTTTATAAATATCTATCTGTACTCTTAAAATAATTTTCTTTGTAGGGTCATAATGACACGTCTATAGAAAATCACTGCGGGCAACTTCGTATTAGAAGGAGAATTTACCTACGATCGGCAGTAAATACGAGTAAAAGTGGAGAACAATAATTTATCTAATAACGCAGCAAAATTTGTTGTACCTAAACGTAAAGACTTAAGACTGTGTGCCTGAAGATTGTGAGGCAAATAATGTAATTACTTCAAATAAAAGAGAATTCGGTTAAATTTATTCTAATGAATATAATAGATAGATATTACAATTATAATAGATACAATTTCATTAATTTTTCAAAACCTATGACTGATTGATAATATTAAGCAATGCAATAAACATGTGATCAGCAATGAATTGTAAGGTTTTATTTATTTCATATCCAAAACATAAAGTATAAGCTATCTAATCTTTAATCTGCCAATAGATAAATAATTTTACTACTTATATTTTATATTATAGTGTTTTCACACACTTAGGAAATTATTCCTATAAATTTATATATGCATCAAAATTTCTGCCTAAGAACGAAAAACAATATGCATCTGAATTTCGTCGTGGTGAGACAGTCTCGCGTAGCTCAGAGGAAAGAGCACCTAGCCGCGATAGCTAGGGGACGTGGGTTCGAGTCCCACCGCGAGTGAAATTTTGATGCATATATAAATTTATATAAATAATTTTAATTGAAAGAAAAGCTTATCATGATCAGGAACGCGAAAGTTTGAGAGCCAGTGCAATTTGAGATTTGGTCTAGTGGGGTAAGATCGGACGTCCGAAACAGAAAAAAACAGGAATTTACTCTTCAGGTTCCTTTTTTTACAATATTTAAAAAAACCAAAGATAATCTTGTAGGACGTATAAGATCGGATATGCTCTTTGTGTGAACTGTGTGTTCTAAGCCACAATGGCGATTTTAGAAGGTAGTCCGATCTTTACCCACGAACGTCCGATTTTACCCGCGGTTTTAAAATTTTATTCGCATTTTAAACACCTGATAAATAGTAGTTGTTTCATTTATAGCTACATAAAAAAAATTACATATAAAGCCTATTTATTAATCATCAATTTTCACTTTAATTTATTGTGCTAAATATTGTAACTTTTGTGCAAAATATTTTTTACCAACATCTTCCAAATACAACTAAAAACCGTCCGAACTTACCCCAACGCACCTTATAAACATGTTAAAGTTAATTCTGTTTTGAAACTTGAATATTTCTCACATCTACCTCTGTAGAAATATGCAATACGAGTAGCTCTAGTTTTAGAACTTCAAATTAGGTTATAGAACTTGGATTCTATAAATTGTCAATTAGAATAACTTCAATGTATCTATACTTTAAACTATGTGTAATGTTTGCTCTTTTGCTTCTCAAGGAAAGGGACTTATAAAGATAAACAGCTGTGCTATTCTACAAAATGAAATAGCTGCCAGACAGCTGCCAACCCGAATATGGCATGCAAAATTGTACTCTATTACAACTGACAAATTCATAGATGCAGAGATGTACGCTCGTCGCTGTTTTGCGGAATAGCACGGCAGGATTTGAATACGCCTTTATGGAGGCTATAGCGACCTCCCATAGTAGAGAGAACAATGATGTATGGCGGTGCCAAATACACGCTTCTACGAGTACGTCGCAACGTTTCTGAGGATATCTGGGGTCTGATTGCGTAAGAGAAACGTTATTCACCGTTATCGTAATCGTTTACAAATTCTGCCCCCCGATTGGCTGAAGTAAATCAGGGAACCAATCAGCGGGCAGATGTTGTAAACGATTACGATAACGGTGAACAGGTACGTTTCTCTAACACAATCTAGGGGCTTCTTTACAGGACGAGCATGTCAGTGTCCTATGTCCATAACTCTGTTTATGACTTAGGTATTAACTAGACCTATATAAGAAAATCCTTAAAAACCTACCTAAGCCGATATGAAATTGTGTATTGTCGTAAATAAAGATTTTAGTTGTAATTTCCAAGTTTCAAATGGCTTATGGATGTCAGACGTTGTTGATTGATTAGACATAAGTACTTGTACCTACATAATCACCTACGTGAGTTAAACTTATAGGTACGCACGAGTAGAAGACTGCGCTTGCAGTCCTACCTAGATAATCTTTATATTATCTAGACCTTATCTTTCGAGCCCAAAAAACCTATATACCTACCTACCGCATCGATGTAAATGTAATAATAGAGAGATCTTAGTTATAACTTTGGTCTCATGTAACGCTTTTCAGTAAAATCTATACTTTTCAGATGGTTTAAGGATGGTTTTTACGGCGAGATATTCGAATAATTGCCAGAAAAACCCTAAAAACAGCCCTTTCTTTTTCCCATACAAACGTTTTCTAACTAAAACGTAGAGTCAATTTGAGCTTTATTGCTATTGCATAAAGTGAGCTGGTGAACTTTTAATAATTATGATTGACATGGTTAATACAAACAGGAGAAATTTTTGTCCCGACTATAAAATAAGTAGGAGCAAAAAACTGCCACAATAAAATTCTTTTTTGACAGGACGAAGTCTGTCGGGTCTGCTAGTTATGTAATAAAAATTTCTTGTCTGATGAGAAATGTCTTGTAAAATTCGCTCGCATTGGTTATTAGTAGGTTTGCTCCGAGCTTTGCTGGATGTTTTTTTTTGGATATGTGAAATGAAAAAAATGTGTAGCAGGTAGGTGCGAGGTACCTACTTGAAATGTACCTATCTATACATACCTACCTACTTTGAAATAAATATTATTTGATTTCATATGATTTGATGTAGGTAGGTACTTTCTTACTCAACACTTCAAACAATAAAACTCGCATACATCAAAACAATAGGAATCGAAAACAGCTTGCATTATAAAACGCAGGTACAATATAGTTAATAACATAATCCTTCATTGATCGATGCATCTACGTATAAACCACAGACGAGAGAAAAATATAGAAGGCAAACGAACTGCGACGTATTCAACTACTGGGCTAAGCAATGGCGTAAAGAAAAATACCTCTGAAAACTCACTATATAGGACGATTTGTCAGACAGTTATAGGTACATCCGCGATTGTATTATGTTTACATCATATAGGTAGGTATACCTACCTAGAAAGTAGAAGTGATATTTCAACTGACTTACTTTCATGTGGAATTAAGTTTAACATTACTAAAATAAGTTTAATTTTCCACAGTGGGCCTATTCAGTATCGTTAGTTATCAAGTAGTATGGTATGTTGCCATGATACCATACACCTAGGTTGGTACTTAACTTGTGCAAATATAATACAAAAATTAAGTTAAACAACCAAGTGCATATTGCTAACTAATGAAACAGAATCAGCCCACAGGTCTTACTATTAATTACTATTATACCTATAATGTAAATGTGAAAGTTTGTATGTTTGGGTGATTTTTTGTTGGTAGTCAATCGCACCGCACCATTACTACTGAACTGAATTAGCTGTAAAATATACATAGCTTATACCCCGACTAACATATAGGTTACTTCTCATCCAAGATTGAAGAGAGTTTAGTCCTCGGTCTATTTATCTCGGTCCATCTAGTCTGCGCGCTAAGTATGAAAAGCAAGGCTCGCTTGTATGATAATGCACTCGCGCGCCTGCGAGCGTATGCCGTGCACTTTGAGCGACCCATTATGGAGCAGACAATGCGTGCTAATAACCTGCCCGCGGTATGCGGTGCCTCCTTGTTACCTACTTGCTGCCGTGGAGCTTCAATGACGGATCGCATTTTATTTATAACAATAGACCTGGACGCGGCGGACCGCGAGAAAAAGTATCGCCAGATTCGCCAGATTATCGGCAAAAATGTAAGTATGATATTTTGACACCGACACAGTCAGTAGCAACCATTGAAGCAACCGCAGTATCACAGGCATTAATGTTTATAGACCGCGGTCCCCACCACAGACCCCTACTCTTGTCAATAGTCTGTACGCACGTTTCCATAGAGACGTTCCTCCATATTGTGGCGTATAAAGTGGGAAATTTTGACAGACGGCGCCACTATTTTCTTGTATGAAGAAGGTTTGCATAAATGTTCTGATGGCCATACATCCTCATTCATAAAATTACTACTACGCATCTACTACGCCACTAAACGAAGTTTTAGAAAACGTTATCGAAAAAATTTCTTTCAACAGAGCCCAACTCATAGAAATTTTGATAATGCAAACATAAGTTCAACAATGTTAACTTATTGTATTTTTCGAATAAGTACATAATATTATTATTATTATGGTGCTTGTTGCTTTTGTACTTCAGATTTATTAAATTGTTACCTACATTCCGGTTCAGATATTTTGTATATTATGTAGTGCTCTCGATGGTTCCTCATGCCGTCCTTGCATTTCTTGCATAATGTTTACAGGAAATCCTGATAAAGAAGTAAACGAGTGCACACTCAACCACCTATCTTTCCTACTCGTACCTATCCTACGCGTGACTCACGCGCCCCTTTGTCTCGTAAAACACTCACATTTGATCACGCCATATTTATTGGTAACATACGTCAATGCCTTTAACAATACTTTGAAGTCATACAAAAGTTACAACTTGTAGATAAGTATCGGAGTAGTCGAAGATGTTAACGTACTTACTTGGCAGTGCAAACACCTGTGCATAATCCTAATCGAATCTTAAGTCGCTTGTGGATACTTCTTTGATATTGATAAGCAGCTGTGTTCGAAGCCTTCTAAAGATCCTAGAACAAGTCTGAGTCAATTTAGAACTAATGAGACTCCAAATTGATCATGCTGGGAATGCCCCAATGTCGGCAACTCTTATAAGCTTAGTTATTTGAGTACTTAACCCGCGAGGTACTTGAAAATGTTATATTCAAACTTCTCCCTAACTTAATCACAGTAATAAACTGCATAAGCTTTGCCCGCGTGAAAAGGTGCCAAAAAACTGGCTGCATATCCGAGCAGAACAGTCAGGCTGATTCCTTACGAAAAAAATGAGCCAGTACTTCTGTCTCCAGATAAGGCTACTATAGTCGTGGGGAAATATTCCGAAGAAATATTGGCACTACGACTTCAAGTCTATGGAGTATGGCCCCAGGATCTTCCAAGGCAAACAGATGTAACTCTCTAATAAAGAGGCATTTTTGCGATGCTTAGTGTCCTTGAAGTATGAATCTTATCGGGCTTTCTGTTGTTGCAGGCGCCGCCGCGGTCGTGCGTCGCGGGCAATGCAGGGAGCCCCCACTGCGCCTGCGCCCTCCGCGGCCGAGCCGCCGACCTCGCAACGTGAGTACCCACTACCCGCTACCGAACTCATCCCACTTCTGATCACATTTAAGCTAATTTAGCCACTGAATTGCACTGGCACTGGAAATGACTCGGTTGGGATTGCCTTCCTGAAAGGGAGTATTGTTCAAATCCCATTCGACTTTTCGGAGTAATGTGCGTATGACACTTGAAGCCTTAGAATCTCTATAATGTTCTCAGTAGCCGCGTCAATCAGCACTTAGTGTAGTGTCCAAGCCCTAGGAAATTTATAAGATGGTTCGCATAGGATAAGAATTGAGATGAATTTTGATATGCAGATCCAAACTTTAAGAAAATCAGGGCCTTGGAATACTTATAGGTAATCTGTTTTGTCAAGAAACTAATCACGACTCTCATGCAATGTGATTAATGCAGTCATCATCATCATCACTTCTTGCGGACGTCCACTGTTGGAAATATGACTTCCCAAGCGCGCGCCACCACACTCCTCAGCATTCCTCATCCAGCCGCTTCCCGCCACCCGCTTTATATCTTCAGTCCAACGAGCTGGAGGAGGGGATACCCCTACACTTCACTTACACTTGTACGCGGTCTCCACTCCAGAATTTTAAAAATGCAGTAGAAATTAATATATAATACACAGATATAATTAAGTAGTCACTTGTGTTGTTACGATACATCTCAGTGCGATACAAAACACCATCAAGCTGAGGATGTGAACACGACTCCGGACGATTCGCCATATACGCCATAAGGCATCGCAATAAAGAAGCCATCTCGCAAGATGACACGTGCCTCTGACGTTCGTAATCAGAGGCCTGGTGATAAAATGACATACCTCCTTCTACATACAGATTAGCACAGCTACCGATCAACTGAAGCAGTACAACCCGACACTCTTTCTGTCCGCTACTCTCTGCAAATAGCTTTAGCAATAAGACAACAAGTAGCGGATAATAGCAAAACAAATTAATCTGTCCTGCCAATAAGACCACCTTTGCTTTATCTATTTGCTCTACCTGTTTTCAGTCCCTATGTATTGGTGAAAATAGAACACCTCTCTACATGAAGATGTGAACGTTTCACGGACAAAAGTGGAGCCAATTGATTTACGTCCAAAATCCAAACGTTGAAATAAGATATTCATCAAAGTTTCATTCGGCGTCTATCCTTTTTCCTTTAGTCTGCGCAAAGACTTACGGCCATTCCCAATATCCTATCTATCCACGGTTTCCCTTACTAGAGATAGAAATCTGACATAACTTGTATGGAGCTTATGTCAAATTGATATCTCTAGTAGGGCAAATAGAAGATAGATAAAGTTCATACTGCAAACCATTTAGGTAATTCCTTATTTATTGTTGGTATAAATATTTGTCCATTATTAATTTTTCTAGTTTTATTTGAGGTTTTTGACTTTTTAGAGTCGAGAATAAATTATATGTTTTCGTGATTATGACAAGAATGGTACCTATTTGTTTTGATTGATATAATTAATTATATTTTGTGTTAGGTAGGTACCTCTGAGGTTAGTACGCAATTGCGTGCTTTCCTAAGCATTTCAGGATATAATAAGGCTCTAAAAGTAACCTTGTTTTATATTTCCACACATTTTTCAGTACGGCATGCATAACACCATAGATAGCAAAGAATCTCCTTGAGATTTTACTGCAGAGTTTCAACATACCATACTACAATAACTTCTACTGATAAGTGATACTCGTAACTATAATTTACAATCCTCCAGCCAATAGGAATGAGATATAAAAATAATTGTTCACACATGCCAAAGTAATTGATGTGTCATGTTTATTTTAATTTTATCTTTCAAATTCTCGTTAAAAATTTAAAAAATGATAAAAATGTTTTTATCGGTAACATTGGCTAACGCAAATATAAGAAGTAGACCAATGATGGTATCTGACACTGATTCGTTAAAAGTACCTTATATTCAATGAATTAAACAGTATTGGCTAGTGCGCAATTTACGCAAATTATACTATAAGTTGCTTATAAATATTTCTACTAAATAAAAATAAGTCGGGTTTTCCTTCCTGACGCTATAACCCCAGAACGCACGAACCGATTTCCACGGTTTTGCATTCGTTGGAAAGGTCTTGGGCTCCGTGAGGTTTATAGCAAAGAAAATTCAGGAAAAATATAAAAAAAAAAAAAAAATTAAAAAATGTTCCATAAAAGGAAGGCATCTGGTGGCGAAACGGAGTTCGCCGGGTTTGCTAGTTTCTAGATAAAAGCCAAAAGAAGAGTTAAGAAAGGTATGTCGAGTTACGTAAAGTGAGTAGGTGAATCCCAAACCAATTGTTTCTGACAAAGTTGGACTAAAAATAAATATACTTATACACCTCAACAATAAATAAATTACTTATAGAAAAAGTCCCCGATTTAAACATAAATACTTTATTGTATCCTATACCTTTAAACGAGCAATTCTTGTAAGTATATATATTTCTATATAATCTGGATCTCGGAAACGGCTGAAAAGATTTTCATGAAATTTAGTATACAGGGGGTTTTGGGGGCGATAAATCGATCTAGCTAGGATTCATTTTTAGAAAATGTCGAATTTTCCAATAAAAAAAATATTGCTCTATACCTGACATCTATTGACAAAAAGTTAAATTATTACAGTAAACTCTGGGAACATGACATCTATTAGGGAATAGTGAAACTAATTTTAATGGCCGCGGCCGGCAATGCTAAAGGTAAAATATGTCTCCTCCTGACATTTATTGGCAAAAAGTAATACTAATTTTTTTTTGAAGTCAACGAACTGGGCGCGAAAATTCAAATTTTATATAGTTTTCGCTAATAGTAGGCTAATTATACATTGTAAGTTTATGGCAATGAGTTTTGCGGGCACAACATTTATGACTCTTCATATTTTTAATAGAAACTCTGCTCAACAATACTCATTTACCTCATATTGTTATCCCGATATATTGAAATCTGGGAAACAACGTGACATCTATTGGCCAATAGCAATAATGGCCCAGGCATCCAACTGTTTTAACGACACAATAAATATAACTCTTTCTGCTGACATCTATTAGCGGAAAGTAACACTAATTTTTTTATGGAGTCAACGAACTGGGCGCGAAAATTCAAATTTTATTTAGTTTTTGCATATAGTGGGCTAATTGTACATTGTAGGTTTATGGCAATGAGTTTTGGGGGCACAGCATTAAAAGGGGCAAGGTGGTATTCTCTCGTTCAAAGGTAGGTAGCTCCATTAGAAATAATGGGCTTTTGAAATTGGTTTTTAATCGTAGTTTCCCAATATCAAAATTATCGTGTTATCCACAGAGCAAGATAATCCATAGCACAATTTGGTAGGGCACCCAGCAGTGATAGCTAGGGGATACGGGTTCAAGTCCCGTTGGCAGCGATAATTTTAAACACTATAAATAAAACAACTTACATAATTGGTTGATATAATGTAAAAAATTAAGAATTTGTATAATATATAAATATTAAACTAATTATTACACTCGTGATTTTTATTTAACCATACTTACGAGTTCATATTTTTTTATTATTAGGTCAATAAGATCGAAAAATATTTTATCTACGCTCATTGCTTAAAGTTCGAATTATGAAATCAAAATGTGTCACATATTGACCTACTTTATTCACAGACTTCTATAATTATCAAAAAGTGATTCATTATAACATCACTGTACTATGGAAATATCTCTAGATAATTGAATAATTTCCATTACGATACTCGGCTCTGGGTTCCAGTATTTTTATGTGTCGTCATCACAGACCAGGGAATAACTTATTTTCTCTGTGGTCGTCATAGCCAAAAGAGAGAATCCTAAATTTTGTTTTTTATATATGGAGACCACAGACAACATTTAGTTGGTAGTCATGGGATGCGCCATGATCGACCATAGACAACAATTATTTCACGGAAACAATAATTTTTCCCTGCTTTATATGACTGATTAAAAATTGTGTTCATACAGAATATTGAAAAGAATTATGTATAATTTTTGATTATTTAATTATCCACTAAAAATATACTTTATCTGACTTGTATAAATATTTTTCTACTCTTTTTTGTTTCATGACTTTTTTAACAGACTATACGCAGTTTACAACTGAATTTTGGCGCCATTTTGTTACTTACTTAGTCAAAACTTAGCGCGGAAAAATGTCTAGCAGTGAAACCTACTAAAGAAAATTTAACTCCACGTGACATTTTAGTAATTGCAACAAAAATGACCTACAATCTTTTACCAACAAAGTGAAGGATTTACGACAAACCTTAGCAAGATTTTATGGTTTGGATTTATGATAATTTGAGCGTAGATAGTGTATGAAACTCTACATAATTAGGTATTAAAACACTCGTGTAATACTATTAAAAAACTCGCCTGCGGCTCGTTTTTTAAACTCACACTCATGTTTTAATACCCCCCATTATGCATCCGTTTCATAAACTACTATTTCATATTTCATCATTACATTAGTACCTATGTAATACATCTATACTAATATTATAAAGAGGTAGCGTAACGATGTTTGTGAGTTTGTGAGTTTGTGAAGTTGTAAGGGGTAATCTCTGGATCTACTGAACCGATTTTCAAAATTCTTTCACCAATAGAAAGCTACGTTATTGTGGAGTGTCATAGGCTATAATAAATTCCAAAATTAGTCACGCATCTTTACTTAAACTTGAATAATGTAATCCAAGTCGTAAAAAAAATTGCTTTCATCGCGTACGCTGCGGAAACTATTGAGGATAGAACAAAACAATGTTCCACAATATTAAATAACGTATCAAAATCTGTAAAAAAGTCCGCGATAGTATTTGCCTATCTCCTACGGGTAACTCACAATAACGACTTTTAGTGTTAAAATTGTAGTTAAAAAATAAATATTTTTTGTGAAGCTTAGTTAGCCCATAAGGTTTTAATTTATATCTTTGTAAATATGTTTTTTAGAACGGAAATTTAATTTAAAATATTTGTGCCTATAGCAAAATAAAAACGTTAGTTAGTTAAATATAGGCAGTATCTATTGCGTCGCATTCAGGCGCTGTGGGGGAAGGGACTGTGGGTATTACACGGGACGAACGGGCCGGGACAAAAATATTTCTAACGCGGAACGGAGTCCGCGGGCTAAATATAGTTTTTCTACCCCAAATTACAATTTACAAAAAAAAAACCGAGCGAAGCTCGGTCATCCAGGTACTAATTGTATTACGCACGGAGTTAGAAATGACGTCGGCACCTGTTATTGACAAAATGTAAATATTCATAGTTAAAGCAAAACACACAGAACTGTATTGAAATAATTCCCTCATTGAAGCTTCATTAAGTCAGTCGGAATTCGGTTTGCTCAGCCGAGGATCTATCTCTCGGGAGCGAGCAACATCCTTTTGTGTTCAGCACACTTGTGTATACACAGTGTTTTGGATTGCGCACGCCAAGTGTAAATACACATAGAATAAGATACTGAAACACTCATTGACTGATTTAAAGATTCCAAATCTTTAAAAGTCGCCTCTGGATTTCTAATCACACTGCCTGGCGCACTTATTGCTGCCGAAATGGATTTTACTACCTCATGCATCAGCTGATTTTAGCGTTGCGGAATTCTATTCAAAATGTGGCTAAGATCAGATAGCTTTACCTAATTTAACTGGCACTTGCACCGCAAATGCTGCAAATAGGTCGTATGATAAAATTCCAAAAACACATCCAATACATTTAATTCTACATTTTTTATTTATTATTATGGATAGGCTTGCGCTTGACTATACAATCATACCTGATGGAAATCAATGATGAGAGCGGAGCGTGCTTGCCTAGGAATTGCATATTCAACCTTCTTTTGAAGGCACACAGATTACGCTTGGCTGGGAACACGGAAGCTCGAAGGGTGTTCCAAATCTTAGCGGTTCGTATCAGAAAAGTATGGTGTGCCGTAAATTGAACTTTTTCTCAATCTTAATGTACGCAAGCCTCATAAGTAAAGTTTAGTTATTTGGAAGCCGACTTTATTTAACATTTCAGTAGATGCTGAAAAATTGCATTTTCAAGCAACGTTGCAAATTATTTCCTACGCTTAGAAATAATTTGCAAAGTGAAGAGAAGAAATAATAGAAAAGTGAAGCGAACTGAATTCATGAAGGAATTTTTCATGTAGGTACACTCATATAACTGTAAAGTTTATCAGATAAGCTTGCAAAGCACCGAGCCCTGTTTGGCGTCGGCAAATTTGGGCAAATGGACCGCGATAGACGAGATGAGTGTATCTGTCGCAAAGGTGACATCACTTCCGCCGGATAAGATTAACCGATACGGGATTACCTTTCAAAGAAATTATATCCTATACCTTAATGCGGAATGTGGACCTTTACCATTAGCAAAGACAATGATTATAATTATAGGTGCATCTTCAGCACTAATGGACAATTTTTTTTGGACTTTAACAATAAGGAAAGGCAACCTTGTCGCAAGCACATAAGCCGAAGAAATCGATAATTGCTGTAATGGATTTAGGTCGTTTGTACCCATGAAACATGAATCTGGTGGCGCGCTCGCTAGAAAATGTCTTTGTCTAATTGGAATCCAACTAGAGATTGATATCATGAAGATGATGTGCAGTGTGATTCTATAAAATGACAATTTGAAATTAGTTCACCGCCATCACCAATCAACAGACCTAATGGTTTAAGTCAAAAGTAGTTTAGGCAACTGGTCTCTGAGTGAGATGATAAAAAAAACTATAGGAAAATTCCTATGTTTTCACCACTGTCTACTTACAATTTACTTAGTATCTGCGTTAGTTTGAATAACACCAGCTGTTGACTGTTGTATTCGATTTTGGTGGTTTTAAGGATAAATGAATCGGCCCACATGCCTCTTTAAATTGATAAACAAAACTGAAAAGACGAGACTGAAAGGTAAGGTATACCTACTAACATTAAAGTTAGATAGTCTCGTTGTGGATTGTCTTTGCTTACATTTATTACATCTAAGCTCAACCCATGAAAGGTAAATAACCTTCTCACACGTGTACTAGGTAAGTAGGTGCCTCATAATCGTTGATACGGGAGGCGTGAATTTCACTTTTTCCACAATTCACCAAATTCTAGTAACTTTCCTTCTGTCTTACCTCCGAGCCTTTCGTTGGAAATTAGGAACCCTCTCTCTAAGGCAACGGCTAATGGTGCCGATTCTGTTGTGCAAAATCTCTAAACTAAACTAAACTGGATAGACGCGAAATAATGCTGTGCTATCCTTTTCAATGGGGCACTTTAAAAAGGATATTACCTACTAAGACTAATTTTACGCGTCGGAAATATTATTATTGAATATTATTATAATATACTTAATATACTAGCTGTTGCCCGCGGCTCCGCCCGCGTGAATTGCGATTTTTTTACAAATACCGTGGAATTCCTTGATTTTCGCGGGATTCTGGTGTAATGTTGTACGGAAACCTGTTATTACTTCACACGGGTTATCTAGTGGTGATTTTGAAAACTCCTTTTCTTAATTATAATATAAAGTTTCATTAATACGTACCTAGTTGAAAGATCAAAAGGACGATTTTTACAGTCAATATTTCGACCCAGTGGCACAGGATTAATGTTAGTTCAATTGTTTTGTATATACATATTATGTATATTTGGTAGGTCTGAGAAATAATGTAAATGGCTAAATAAGGTTTGCCGGGTCGTGTAGTATCTACCTAGGTGTAGACTGTAGAGTGTATATAATTATAAAAACTAAAACAAAGACCCAAATTCGTCTCGGTCGTTGAACCTGGTTTCGATGGCCCGATGGGACGCTACTACAGTGCTGAGAGTTTAAAATCCAGAGGTGTCACGTCATTAGTCATTGCGCGCACGCACGTCCTCTTACCGCCCGCCATCTCTCGCCACTAGGGCTGCTGCACTAGGACTTTTTTTTTAATATATTTTATTTCCTATTGCAAAGCTTTCCTGCCTGTCAAAAAGCGACCTGCCTATTTGTAATTTTTGGTTAGTAAATTTTTCAGAAATAAAGTGTTGGCTATTATGGTTATGTTAATTCTGTACATGGGAGCCTTCAATATTAAAAGAATATAAATATGTATGCGAGTGAACGTTAAAAAAAAAATTAAAAAATATTTTTTCCAAAAGTACCCAAGTGACAACCCTAGTGTCGCCCTTAGATGATTAGCATTCTATCACATGGACCTTCGCTCTGCACGCCTGCACTAATTGAAACGGTTTTCCGTGGAGAGAAAGCTATCGGCTCTTGATCGATTCGGTTTTACGGTAAGTATAATATAACTAATGTACCGGTTTTTTAAGTAGGTATATGCAATACATATACCTACGTAATATGATGTCTTTAAATGCTTTTATTCTGCACTATACGAGTCCATCGGCCATCGATTGCCAAGTTAATTAATTACTAGTATGATCTATGCCTCTGTGATTATTATCAATAGGTACCTACTATGCCCTCATTACGTATCCTATCCTATCCTATCCTACTAAAAACTATTCCAAAAACTATTCCAAAAACCATTGAAATTAATAATACGAAAGTAGAAGAAGTTGACATTCAAAAGTTCTTAGGTATAATTTATGACAAAAACTGTAACTGGAAAGCACATATTGACTACTAGCTGTTGCCCGCGGCTGCGCCCGCGTGAATTACGATTTTTTTTACACAATATACCTTCCTACTGGAATTCCTTGATTTTTCGCGGGATTCTGGTGTGATGTTGTACAGAAACCTGTTCTTACTTTGCACGGGTTATCTTGTGGTGATTTTGAAAACTCCTTTTTCTTAATAATAATATGAAGTTTAATTAATACGTAGTTGAAAGATCAAAGGTCCTTTTCATTGTGATTTTTGTTCTGAAACCACGAAATATGTCAAAAATTATTAAACCATGTGAAAAGTTGTACTGGTGGTAGAACTCTTCTTTCAGAGTTCGGCCGGGTAGGTACCACTGGGATAAATTACTCTACTAACAATATTCCCCAGCCCAACATAATATAAGAGTCTTTTAAAAATCTTTGCTTCATCTCAATACAATCCAAAACATCAGAATGGACAATGGCTATATATATATATATTTCTTTACGTATAAAAAGACCTTAGATGACAGTCAGTCGGTTAGGATCGATAAGACCTAAGAGTTAAAAATATTTGTGAACCATTATCTTACCCTTTCCATATTGCGGATGATAAAGTTTAAATCTGTTCATGTGTTAACAGTGCCATCTTAATATAAAGTCAGGAAACAGTAAATAACATGACAGTTAATTTTTATTTAAAAAAATTCGGTAGTACCTATCTCAGACTTTTACATTCAAGTTCCACATAAATTGTAGAGATGGCGCTATACGGTATAACGTAGCGATAACGCCAGTTAAATGATTTTTGTTCACCCTAAAAGTGAAAAATTTTAGAACCATACAAAATCTCCTGCTAAGCCTATTTATTTACGGCTGTAAGGGTACTCCAGTCTTACTTGAGCCCTACGTCCTAGCCCTAGGTTTTTTGTGCATTCCGAGTTTCAAGTCACCTACCTACTTGAACTTAAAGGATGATTGATGATTACTGATCTCTGTAATTTCTGAACTACAAAAGTGATGATGATAAGATTTGTATGGAATAATCTTTAAAGAACCTCCTTTCTAACAAAAAAAGAATGAATGGAATCGGACAACGCGTTAATGAATTATAACTAAATAACGTTTGGACTTTGATGCCGTCTTCCAGGGAAACCATGATGAATTTCGGGACAAAAAGTATCCTATGTCCTACCTCGGGGTATGAACTATAATCATGTCAAGTTTCATTTAAATCCATCCAGCGGATTAGCCGTGATGCCCGGTCGTGAAACAGACAGACAGACAGACAGACAGACAGACAGACAGACAGACAGACAAAAATTAAACAAATTACAGTTTTGGCTTCAGTATCGACTAAATAGTGTCCTCCAACAAAAATTTTCAAAATATCTTCAATGTACAGAATTCGACCCTTTACAGTTTTATTATAAGTATATAGATATTTGTACAAAGTTGGACAAATTCATATATGCCTTAAGGCGTTTAGTCCTTACAGTATCGTTAGATGCGGCCTTGAGTGCATATCATGGATATGTATCATCCGTGTTGTCATATGGTTTAATACTTTGGGGTAATTCTGTTGATTTTATAAGAGCGTTCCGACTACAAAAGAAATGCATAAGGGCTATATGTAATGTTGGGCCATTAGAAAGCTGTAGGCCGCTTTTTAAAAACTTACGCATCCTTCCACTACCTTGTATGTATATCAGGGATATGTGTATATTTGTAAAAAGACATTTAAAGTATTTCAAACGTAACTGTGAAATTAATATGAATAGGTCTGTAAGATATCCCGAAAGGCTATGCATAGGGAAACTGTGCTGCAGCACATACATGAAAAGCCCTTATTGTATGGCAGTAAAAATTTATAATAAATTACCAAAAGACTTTGAAAAATTGACGCTAAATACATTTAGAAGGAAACTTGACGAACATCTCATGGAAAAAGGTTATTATGATATTAAAGAATATTTAATGTAAGTAATTTAGCGATATAATTCAGTAGAACTTATAATAATTCATTTATTATTGTTTATTATGAGTAAAATTCAATTTGTTGTAAATTTATTATTGGTAAATTAATTATGTTTATATTTGCATAGATTACTTTCTACTCACTTGTAACTTTTGCATGCCTGAAAATGGTAGAAACATTGAAACGCTTATATTATTGTACCTAATGACATCGGTATTTGACATGTTTTTAGCAAATAAACTTGATTGATTGATTGATTGATTGATTGATTGACTAATCCTGCTACCTACTATATGTATACTCGTAAACACGAAAGTTTGTAAGTATATGGATGGATGGATGCATGGATGGATGGATGAATCTTTGTTTCACTCCGCAACTACTCAACCAATTTGGCTGAAGATATTTGAATAGCTTATGACCTGGATTAACACATAGGCTACGTTTTATCCCGGAAAAATCCATCGTTCCCACGGATTTAGCGAAAACCCGAAGCTCACGCGGGCGGAGCCGCGGGCAACAGTACTTAGATAATATTCAAAGTGCTAATAAGGACGTGTCGCGAGAGTCGTGACTGAACAGACTATGGCCTTTTCAATATTCCTTTAACTTTTACATAATATTCGTAAGTTAAAAATGCCAAAACCAACCTACCAACCTCTCAACCTATTTCACATCTCTAACGTTTGCTGGGTCTGCATCATAACTGGAAGGCATGAGGTACACCGGGAGCAAAGGAACCGTTAAAATGTCGCGGAAGACGTTCTGCTGACTTGCATTCATTATTTTATATCGTAGCGCGCCTTGCCGCTGGAATTCAGGGCATCGTGCCTTAGACGCTTCAAACATTATTTAAAATCGCGCCGGAATAAATTTCTATTGAGATCTTATAACTAATGAACGACCTAACTGATTGAAGTCATATTCACACTTTTTTTTCGAATAACAGGTGAAACACAGCACTGACAGGAGGTGAAAACAGGGCCCAGGGGTCCTGTCTTTGTATTTGACTAAACGGAGATCATAGATGTCTTTGGTCAAATATATTACATAAAATAATTATGGTGTGTAAAGATATTTCAATACACGAAGACGCGCTCCACTCTGTCAAAATCGCTTATGTTTCATTTGTTCGTATGGAGTTTAAACAGAGTGGGGCGCGTCATCGTGGATTGAAATATCTGTATTCTGGTAATATTTCTGATGGGAAACTTACCTACCATCCTATTGATATTTTGATTTTTCTTATACATATAGAACTGTTTTGCAAACGTGGATGAATTTGCCACGAACAGCCAAATTACCTATAGTCCTGAACGACACGTGTATAAGTACCTACACGAAGACGCGAAGAGACTAATTTACCTACCTATTTGATTGTTTTTCTGTTTTTTATAAGACGACGACTTCGTCCGGACATTTTTATTCAAATTAACCTGAAATTGATAAACACACCTTGATTAAATAAAAAACATGACTGCGAGATTCTAGAGTTTATTCAGTTTAGAACATAATATATTATGCGTCAATTGTAGCATCATAATATTGTTGTTTCTATTTATAGTTAGAATTCTGAAAAGGATCAATGGATGGATTGAGAGTGGATAGGTACATGAGGTCCTTTTCTTTGGATCTTTTTCGACTGTTAGTAATACCGAAGAATGACTGAGTTCTACGGAGTACGAGGTTGATACTGCATATCGTAGTGTGATTTATATCCTTTCTAGCTTTCATGCATAAATTATTATCAAAAATAGGTAAGTACAGCCGGACAAGGTGACCTAGAAAATAGCCATAACTCACCACATTCATAGTTAAGAGTCCTGTGAGCTACCATGTCTCCCATACAAACGTAATACCAAAATCATTTGTTATTCGTGTATATTTCGATCATGTTGTGGTGTTATTCGGGTTCGTATAGTAATAATCTATGCTCCTGGCCATATGTGGTCCCGAAATACTGTTGTTAAACGAAATTGAAAACGAATTTAGTTTTGCTTATTTTTATGTCAAAGAGGACATGTTTTCTGCTTATTTGTTTTGTAATAAAAACAACACTATCTCACGTCGCATTAGTTCAGGAGCACAGTTTTTATTGTCCAGCTAAAGAAAAACACTAGTTAATAAAGAAAGTTACAAGTTTTCATTCATAATTTTTGGTATTACGGAACTCGACCAAAGTTATAAAAATTTTGATCAAAATTGATTATTATTTTATTTTAAAGAAATATTTCCGAACCAAATATGGCCAGGAGCATATAGATTATTACTATATGAATCCGAATAACACCACAACATGATCGAAATATTCACGAATTACAAATGATTTGGTATTTTGCATTAACGGAGACATCGTAGTTCACAGGCCTCTTAAGTTCTACACATTTCAAATTCATTTCTATCTAACTAACGTCTGCTGTATTTGTTGTTATATGAAGTCGCAAGTTCCTTTGGCGGCACAATTTCGAAATCGCACAGTAATTGTCTATGGCGACACCCATAAATGAGGGCCTAAGATACATGGTGTAATTCAGTACCGTTGAGCTCGTTGGAGTGTGGCAGCAAGCGGTATTGGCGACGTCCCGGCCATATCAATCAAATTATAATATTACCGTTACGAAACTATTCCAACAGCCGCCTTATGACGATGATAATAAGAGCCAAAATACCACGTAGCTATCGTAAGGACCTGATATTGTCTGGATGGTGATAGGTCGATTTAAATTCCGAATAAGCGGGAAGGAGGAAGTCACGGCGCAGGCATGTATGTCACCTTTTCTCCGTATATGAACTTGGGTGAACTCGAATGAGAATTTGAAGAATATTTTCACTACTCTTAAACTCCTGTCTGAAAATACATACTACATAGAGAGAAATAAAAGCTTATATTTCAGTTTTTCTTTATGTTTTCAAACGTTTAGCCATTGTCTATGTTATAGATCGGTGTAAATATCAGATAAATATGTATCTTGGGCGGGTGTCTGAAAACAAAGGTTACCTTTTATTACCTAACCTTTTATTTCACAGATAGTTAGATAAACTATTAAAAAATCGGCCCTAAATAAATTAACTCTGCCAATTAGGTACAGGTAGGTATGGTATTTGTTATTTGTGTGATTTGATAAATCGAATTTAAACGGCCGCTATCGAATAAAATGTTTAGCAAGCAATTGTACGCAGTTTAGTTCCGATAATTTTACTTTTTGTTGATTGTTTCGAAATGTGCATTACTTTCAAGATATAATTCTAAGAATCAAAACTTGCCGTTTTCGTACAGTTAAAAAGCCTTAATAAATAAAACGAATTTTCCGCGTAAACATAATTTCTTACTTTGCGAAAATTATTTCATTTGTCACACCGAAGCGTGCAGTTCTCATGTTTGTAAAACTTCGGGCTATAAGGTAGGTATTTGGTCAATTTTTAAGTAACCTGGCATAAGCTTAAGGTTGTGTGACCCTTTTTGCTTGACCCATTTAACATTCAATTCACCGATATGAAAGAGATTTGTAATATTTTATTACTTTATTTGTTTTTAACCAGGATTATTACTTAAATCGTATTATTAAGGTTAATAAACTGTTTCTTGATGACAATATTCTAATCGTCTATAATCCATATCATAGTTTTATATTGTTTAGTAAGCTGTTTTTCTAAAGACAGGTATTTTTATTTTAAAAAGGAAAGGAATTAAAGCTGCAACTTAAGCTTTTTAAAAACGTTAAAAATTAAAAGTACTTACCTAAACCTTCGACGTGTTGAGTTATCAGTATTGATGCATATTTAAATCTTGCCGAATCTCATACCATTCACAAATAAAACCCAGGCTAGCCACTATCTTTCGCAAAATGCTTCTTCTTAAATTGACAGTTGCGCGCGATTTTGCAAAAAGAACTTGTCCGAGGTACTTAATTAACTACTTAATTATCATTCTAATTAGCGGTACGCTAATTCCACGTGCAACAAATATCGTTAAATACTTCTACGCTTTATTATAATGAGGCAAACCTAAATCTGCCATTAGGTAACGTATCCATAAAAATCATTAAGTTGCAGCACGGTGTAACAGCAGCCAAGTCATCAACGCATCGCATTTCAGATTGCGTGATGATACAATTGATATTAATTCTTTGAATAATTTTATTGATTTTTATACTTTGCTCCGGATTAACCTTTGAAAAGGTGAAATATGATATCATACAATTTAAATAACGCGTCATGCGTCTTTGCAAGGCCATATTAAAATTCGTAAAGAGGGCTAAATACCTACATTACTAATATTATTTTATTATGAACTTAGATGATTGGCTTACATTATTTTTTTATAATATGTATTGTAGGTAAGAGATCAAAATATTGGTTGCCGTGGTACAAAATATAAATACGGTACCTAATAAACATTTTCCCGCCCCCCTTTGTACGACCCAAACTACCCTTAAGGGGGAAAGCTACTGCTAAGGCTATCCGCACGCGAAAATTCAAATTTTATTTAATTTTGCGATAATAGAGTCTTGGTGACATAATATTTATGCATTACTACGCATGTTTTAAATAAAAACTTTGCTAAAAAATACGCATTTAGTTCATATTGGTTCCCGATAGCTCTGCAGGGAAACTGCACAAAATAATCTTTCGAGAACCAATATAAATATGGTGAAATGGAATTTTCGACCAAAGATTTTATGAAAAACATGTAAATAAATGTAAAAATATTATACTTGCAATTACTTTAGTTTGTGTAATATTTTGCGAAAAACTAAATAAAATTAGAATTTCGCGGGCTAGTAGGGCATAAAACATCTTAACTAGGCCATATTATAATTTATAACCTCTCCTATGAATATAATTTAAAAAAATAGGTAAACATTTTTGTATCTGCAGTTTAGTATTTCAATTATCGACATAATTAGGTGCAAGAATCCAATTGAGCAGCAATGTAATTCGACTCTACACACAAGACCGGATGTTTTTATCTAAACCAGCGTGAAAACGGATACATAATGTATTTGCGGTGTATGTATTTTTCAGTCGAAGATAGGTAGTTTAGATACCTAAGCGCTGAAGTGGCGCGTCATTGAAAATTGAACCTTTTTTCATAGGAAAATTACTGCAGTGTAGGTGCATTACTTCTATATTTTGTGATAAATATCAATAAGATGTTTAAATTACATTACTACAATAAAATGAACTATACACGATGATTAATTTGGTCGCAGGCCATACCTACCTAGGGATCATACTATCACATCGGACATCCTGGATTAACACATATTTTTATCCTGGATTTTATCCCGGAAAATTCATGCTTCCAGCAGATTTGAGTGTAAAACCGAATTTCTTTGATGGCTTCGCTCGCGGGCAAAAGCTACCTAGTACCTAAATAATAACACAAAAAACCATCATTTATTTTATATTGATGCATAATACTAAAAATCTTTTATTCTTACACACTAGATACCTACAAATAAAATCTGTGCCTACAAAGTAGTAGTTACATCTCACTTGTTTTTAAGATGCAGCCAAAGATAGTATCGCACTTAGGGGTAGTATGTACCCCCAACAGTTGCTACACAGTATCACCAGATTGATAAAATATCTCTTGGCGATGCCCGTAAGGTGGTAACCAGCCGCGACTGAAGTCTTCCACCAGTTAAACCAATGATGTAAGATATATTATAGAGTTAAACGATTAGAGATATAGAGAAACAATGAACATCGTCATAAACACTATTGACACCAATCTATGACGTAGACGAATCGCCTATATTATGGCCCGTGTACCTACATGACTCAATGAAGCATTTGGGATTTACAGTAACGTGATTTAAGGTCATGCATCATCTATTGCGTAGGTACTTTATATATTTAGTTAATTAAGCATTAAGTATAGGTAATTGTATCATGTTTAATTAAGTAAAAATCTTCCTTAATGCGTAGGTGTTTTTATCCTGCGACTACAGGATCCGTGATGTCCCAATGGTTTACACCTCTGTCACTCAGAGGTCGGGTGTTTAAATCGCGGACACGCACCTCTGACAAATTTTATGAGGTTTCTGCGCCTGGTTGATTTTTGAACCTGTGGCAAATGTCAATCCTGCGTTTTATTGTTTATTTAATCCTACATGGAGGTTAGAACATATCACTGACCGTCTATACATACATTTGTGAAAGTAGGTAGTTAAGTATATGTACCTAGTAGGTACCTACTCGTACCTAGGTAGGTACTCAATTGGCTGAAATTAGAAATGAGAGACTATTAATTACCTACAATGTTCTCGTGGCATTCGTCTATCTGAATTTTATGTTGGCGAAACTACGGGTAAAATAGAAGTGTAGGTATTTTAAGTAAGTTTAAAGTAAAAACCAAAAACCTAAGTTTTCAAAGGTTTTTTCAGGTACTTATAGCTAGGTATATAGTCTCAGTTTCAGAGGAAAACCTTCTATAGATTTGTATACGTATAAATAAAATACTTAGGTATCAGGTAAGTAGGTAATAATGGGAAAACAAACAAACTAAAAATCAGGCATGTGAGATTTTTGTCTTAAGTTCAATAATAATCAATACCTATAGGTACTTATAGTCAAAGTTTCAGGGGATAACTTCTATAGATTTGTATGTACCTATGGATTATAAATTATAATACCCAAGTAGTTATAGGTATACCTAACTCATTACGACTAAAGCTATCAGATAAGTAAGCATGATGAATAAAGAATGTCCTCTTTATCGCTGACCGCTGTACCTACCTATAGGGTATTTACTTTTGATGCGTATCTTTACATAAACTTTCATTAGACTAGGTATGCCTCTTATCAAATATTAGTGGGTAGGTACCTCGCACCTTCACAAAGGGAAGTGACACTTACCTTCGTTGTATTGACGTACTTATTGTAACTTAAACATCATATAGGTACCTGCCTAATGCTGTAAGATGATCTTAGATAATAACTAACCTAACATCTTTTAATTTAACTTGGCGCCTTCAATGTCATTCATTTTTAGGGTTCCGTACCTACCTTACATGATAAAAACGAACCCTTATTGGAAGACTTTGTTGTCTGCCTGTCAGTGGGACTGTACACGACTTGTGGCCCTTTTTCTCATTGGTATAGAGAGTTATCAAGTTGAAACAGATTACT
Source organism: Coenonympha glycerion (assembly GCA_963855885.1). Classification (NCBI taxonomy): domain Eukaryota; kingdom Metazoa; phylum Arthropoda; class Insecta; order Lepidoptera; family Nymphalidae; genus Coenonympha; species Coenonympha glycerion. The sequence continues at coordinate 5,473,401 of OY979631.1, forward strand.
TACAGAACCCGCAGTGCACGAGTACGACTCGCGCTTGACCAGCTTTTATTAGAAAAACTTTATTTGCTTTCTATGCGAATTAGATAGGTCTCTAATGCTCGTTTTCACCAACATTTTAAGGGACACCTAAGCCCGTAGGTGACAGTTTTTGTATGTGAAAACTGTCACCTATCGACTTGGGCGTTTCTTTAAGTGTAGGTAAAAACTGTGGTAAAAACAATCATAATATAGTACCTTTATACCTAGGTCACCACCTAGGAACCTTTAAAATGCTTATCTCTAAATGTGTTATTTAGATCAAATAATATTGCAACTAAAAAAATGTGAGCAACTGAAGCAGTTATTAAATAACGCTAAAAAACATCAATACTACCGTAGTTTTCCCTCTCGCACGGCTACACGACGTATACTAGGTATCTACGTATCTATCTAGAGCGTTTGCGGACTAGATGTCAGTATTGATTTTCCTCTAGCCAACCAGCGGTGGACGAAAACACCTCATACCTAGCGCGATCTACTGACATAGCATCACTGGGAAGTGGAAAGCCTTATATCCTGTTATTCCACGCTCAAAACCACATTTTATAATAATTTTATCCATAACTATATATTAATTGCTTGCTTGTAAATATATCTATTTTATAGTAGATACCTACCTACATCTACAGCTTAGATATACTTACGAACACAATCGTTCAGATTTTTATCTATTTAGTGTAATTGATAGAGTAAGGACCTCTTTTACGATCTATTAATCGTAATGAATACTAATACGCACATGAATAATACTTTGAAAGTTTAGGCAAATTCATTGTTCAAGGAGACCGTATCACATCAGGATTGTTATCGGCGTCCTTTTAAAGTTTTGATACGTGCCCGACGTTGGCCGTCCAGGAGACAATAGATGCCGCTGATTCATGCTCAGAAAACTCTGTGGTAAAGACGGCTCGATATTGCTAGGGAATATTAATCTTTAATAACCAAACTTCACAATACCCACACCTCCTTGTCCACATTGTTGTTTCGCGTAATTAATTACAGCGTAAAATCGCTTACATCACCTTTCCATTTCATATAATCTATTAGCTGATTGTAACTGATTCACAATAAAACGACATCTCATTACATAAATTTTAATAAAACTACATTCGTACGCGTGAAGCCTCTGACTCACCTATTGTCGGGTTTTCTTGGAATAGGAAAATGAAAGCGCCCCGCGTTATTCAAACATGATCCACGGATCGTAACGCGCTCCTTTGTTGTTGCAGAAATCAAAACGGAGGACATCAGCGAGGCCAAAGTTGACGCCGACCGCGACATGAAGATCGAGCACGAGACGCGCGCCACGCGCACCACCAGCATCGACAGCGACAATCGCTCGGACAGGAGCGACGAGGAGGACTGCAGGAGGGCCCGCAAGAGGGCCGCCTCCACGTCGCCCTCTCCCATCCCCCTGGACAAGAGAACGACGCGCTTCGAGTGCCCCAAATGCTTCCAACGGTTCGACTCCATTAACGCGTTCGATCTGCACCGCTTCACGGCGCACGGCGACGACAATAGAACCGGCTTCGACGACTACATCGACTACTCCGGGAAGAAGTACCGCGACATACGCACTCCCCACATCTCGATGTCAGAGCAGCGGTTTCGCTGTGAACACTGTTTACGAGACTTCCCATCGGGACAAATCTTGGATATCCACAGAAAAACATGCGCCGCGGCAACGAGAATATCCAGCCCGGACCGCGATCGCAGAGAGGATTTCTTCGCGAAGCTCGATCTCAGAAACAGATCCCTCGGCATCCCTGGAACGCTGACTCCTCCTATGGACCGATTTACGCCTAAATTCGATGATGGGCACCTATCAAATGGAATACGGCATATCGACGCAGCGAGAGATCTAGCTGACATACAGTCCATTTTAAACGTAACGTCCGCTGGGAGTCTCTTAGAAAGATTAACAGGGACGAGAGTGGCTCTAGAAAGCGCCGTACTGACTCCTCCTGACACAGTAGTGAAGGATCGTGACCAAGAAGAGACTCAGGATAACTTTGCGGCGGAGTTTAGGCGTATGAAGCTGCGTGGTGAATTTCCGTGTCGACTTTGTCCTGCCAAATTCCCAAACCTCAGAGCATTGAAAGGACACAATAGAGTGCATCTCAGTGGCACCGGGCCTGGCCCTTATCAGTGCAACATGTGTCCGCATGCGTCATTGGATAAAGCGGCTCTAGTTCGGCACATGCGAACACACAACGGAGACAGACCGTACGAATGCGCCGTGTGCAACTACGCATTCACCACGAAAGCTAACTGTGAACGCCACTTGCGGAATCGGCACGCAAAAGTCACGAGGGAAGATGTCAAACGCTCAATTATTTATCATCCATCAGAAGACCCGAACAACGATGAGGTCAATTCCAAACTGGCTCGAGAGGAAGTCAAAAGGTCGCTAGCATTCCACACACCCGAGCTGGAAAGGCGCAACGAACCTACCGGCCGAAATACACCACTTACCCACTACACCCCCACTTTCATAACCGACAGACACCCAGTAACATCCCTTACAAAAGCTTTGCCCGACACACCAACCTTGACACCAAGAGAAGTCGAACAGCCCATGCCCCGGATAAAGGTGAAAGGTATAGGGCAACTTACGCAGATTCCGGAGTTTAGACCACCCGATGTGACATATAAACCCAATGATGTTCCCTTGGACACTTACAACGAAGAAGCTCCAGTAGACCTCAGCACAAGTGATAATAACAGCTGTGATGTCTTAGATCTTAGTAAGAAAAAGCGCGATACGGATGATGATGAACCGAAGCCTCCTCCGCGTCCGGCTTTTGACAGTGCTGCAGCCGCAACTGTCGCGGCTTCGGCGTTTGAAAAAACAAGACTACTTCTAGCACAACAAAGACTTTTCGAATCCTCTCTACCTAAAATCGACCCCGCTTACTACGCTACTCAACTATCTCAACTCTATGCCAGTGCCGTACCTGGGTTGCCAGGTTTGCCTTTACCACCGTCTTTTCCTATCAATCCTTATTTTCTTCAAACTTCTTTTTTTCCCCACCCGACTGATTCACAAGAAATTGCCGAAATAAAGCAACGAATACAGAAGGAAATAATCCGAGGTCTAAGCATGTCAGGTGGGAGAATTGTAACAAATGAACCTGAAACACAGCCTAAACAGGAACCAGAAGAAGAGGACATAAAGCCTATTCAAGTCGATACATCGCCGACTCCGCCGCCGCGTCCTGAATCTCCACGCCCTTTAAACAACAACCTCGTGCCCCAAAATGATTCCGTGAAAATGGTCATAAAAAACGGGATACTAATGCCGAAACAGAAACAAAGACGGTACCGCACTGAGCGGCCGTTTTCTTGTTCCCAGTGTTCGGCGAGATTTACCTTGAGATCAAACATGGAACGTCATGTCAAACAGCAGCATCCGCAGCACTGGAGCGTCAGACGCCCAGCGCCACGAGCGCCCCCGCCTTATCCTTCCACCGATACTCTGGCCGATCGAGTCAAATATGCTTTATTGGCTCGTCATTTAGAACGGCCGTTACAATCCGATCGGTCTCCGATCAGACGGGATTCAGATGAAGTAGCCGACAACGAGGAAGATGAGGAAGACGCTTTGGTCATCGACGAGGAACCCGAAGACCGAAAACCTGAAGAAAATACAGCCGCCCATCGAGCTGCAGCAGAAATTCTAATGGCTTCACGTCAGCAAGAGCTGAATAAGGACTTCGACCTGAAAATAGCGGGAAATCTTATAAACAAACCCATTCCGATCACCACCGAGAAGACAGATGCAGGAACGGACCCTGTTTCTAGCCAAGAACCTCTCATAGCTGTAGTGCCGACTCGGAGTGATGAAGAGGAAGACGAGGAAGGCTTGGTTGCGTCAACCAGCGAGGGCAACAACTCTGGAAGCGATGAAAACAAGTAAGTAATAAAGGATTTTTCCATATTTTCTACAATATTTCCTCACAACAGTTTGTTCAGAAGTAAGAATAACATAAAATTTTATTTTCAGGTCAGAGTCCGATACGGGCATGCAGGCGCCGAAAAAGAAGTCCGCATACAGTCTAGCACCGAACCGAGTATCCTGCCCTTACTGTCACCGCAAATTTCCCTGGTCTTCATCCCTCCGACGGCACGTGCTCACCCACACTGGCCAGAAACCCTTCAAATGCCCCCACTGTCCCCTTTTATTTACCACCAAATCCAACTGCGACCGCCATTTGTTGCGAAAACACGGCGGATCTGCTAAAGCTATATTAGCCGAGCCCATTCAGGACGTGAGTCCCGCGCAGAACGACAGATCAGTGCCCGAACGGCCCTACAAATGCGCATCTTGTCCGACCAGTACGTTTTCCTCTATGGACACGCTGAAGAAGCATATGAGCTCTCGTCACGGACCGGGCGACTCGAACCCGAGCTCTCCGAACCCTGAAATTGAAGAGACGGACGCGAGTCTGGTGTTCAAGTGCCACTTGTGCGAGGCTTCGTTCGGGGACCGGAGCGGCGCGCTGGGGCACCTGGCGGCGGCGCACGCGGCGGAGTACGAGCAGCTGGTGAGCAAGGGCGCGCTGGACGCGGCGAGCGACCGCAGCGAGAGCGCCGACGACGACGAGAGAGGGAAGTTTCCGGACCACGCCAACAGAAAGGTAAGCAAGAGTCGCATGGAACTAGCTATATTTGTATCAATTTGCACTTTTGTGATTTGTCCCATCTCACTGTGAAACAATGGCTTCGTTCTTGTAATCGCTACGCAAAATATTCGAACTTGTACTTGGCCTAGGGGTCGTGCGCTAACTCAAGTTATCACGTTTCACTTCCCCTCTCTTGTCCAAAATCACGTGTCCTGTAAGTTATATCAGCAACGTTGAAATAATAATATGTTCCTGTGTACCTCCTAAATGCTCGGATTCCCAAAATATAATGTAGTTCATACATCTGTCTTTAAGATTGAATCCTTATCGTTCTCCGAAGGTCGTGTGCGCGTTTTGCGTGCGTCGCTTCTGGTCGGCCGAGGACCTGCGGCGCCACATGCGCACGCACTCCGGCGAGCGGCCCTTCGCCTGCGACCTGTGCCGGCGCCGCTTCACGCTCAAGCACAGCATGCTGCGCCACCGGAAGAAGCACCGCGAGGACACCGACGACGAGGAGCCATCGCCCAGGGAGGACCCTGCTAATGGGTGAGCAGCACTTCGTTAACTATACTTCTGGTCGTCCGACGATCTTTGGGACCAATACAAAACTCAGTTTGAAGTTGGTTAATTCTAAAAAACATACGTCTCCACTCAGATATGCCAGACGGTAACGTTTGGAACGAAGCGGCCGATTGACTGTAAGAGTATGTAGAGTATGTAGAGTATGTAGAGTATGTAGAAGTCAAATTCAAGAAGGTTTTCTCGAATTTGTGTTACAAGACTATTTTTTTTTGTTTCTAGATACCGCTACCAAGAAGACGACTCTGGGAACGAGGTCCCAAGCAACGTGAACAACAACAACTCCCCGCCCGCCGCCCCTTACGACAAGAAACTCAAACTGCAGATGACGTCACGAAAATACTCCTCCGAAGCGGAAAACGACACCGAAAACGGCGGAGACCTCATCGGCAAACTGCTGGGAATTCCAGACAAGACTATCATAAACAAACTTCTTTCGTCGGCGGACGAAGCTGCCAAGTTCTTCGGAGTGAAGAAATGAGAGTACGCTTTAGTCCTCGTCACACCGGCTAGGCTGATTCTAGCGCCGCGAGGACTAAAAATTCCCCTTTGCAATAACAACACTGAGGAAAACAAGTCATGTACAACGCCATCTACCAACGAGTAGCTGTACTAAAATCAGTTGTTATTTCTCGCTGCTACTGCTATCTACCAATGATAAATAATTAGGTTTAGTTTTTATTTTAGGCATAAAATTATGCTATATATTTTATATATTACACATTTACATTTTTATTGTCCTACGTAAAATTAGACTACAACGCCATCTATCAACGAATAGATAACTATTATTGTATTTTATACTGAGTAAGCGCCATCTACCAACGAATTCATGTACATTTACGCATAAAAATAGAATTTTATTTGACATACATTTTGTATATAATGTTGATACGTCGGTGCCTTTAGCTGCCTTAGCATAGTGTATACCGTCCGAATCTGCCTTATTTTAGGTACTGTAATGTATAATAATGTGGGTGTCAGCAACGAATATTTTTAGTGCCAGATTTATAAGTACACCGTTAGGTTTAAATTAGGTACTACTTATAACAAAATTTCGATTTCTTATCGTTTGTCTTTAAAATTTGTCTATAGTTAGGTCACGAAACTTTACATCCATAAAGTAGATAATTATATAGCTATAACACGTTTGCATTTTCATCTAGTCTCATTTTATTCACGTTTTACGACTCATTCACGTAAATATTTCCATTTCATATTTTAATTTTTGTGAATTCCAGCCAAAAAAATTTTCGCAAATCCAAAATTTTCTAGTCAATTTTCTCTTACAATGTTTTTAAAATAATCTAAATATACCTAACCAAATGTCAGTTTACATTCATCTTTACGTTAAGAATTAGGGAAAATTAGGGTTTATAGTTAAGTAAGAAGCCTCATTTAGTATCATAATAGCCTACCAATGAATAGTTGTATAGTATCTATTGCACTAATAACATAATAATATATGTACCTATCTATATTACCTAGCAATATGTACCTGTAAATAATATTAATTTCTACCCTCTCTATGGCTTACTTCTGTTATTGTTTTTGGTCATTCTTTATCACTGTCGACTTATTTAATTTTTCAACTTTTCAATGAGTTATCTACACATTTTTTTCCATTAAAAAATGTGATTGAGTATCCTCTTTACTTTTTCTATTTCTGATCTTTGATTACGCAATATTTACACAGTAATTCATTTCTATACTTCTAATTCTGACATAAATCTGAACAAAATAGCTAGACAGTTTCTTTCTAGCAAGTTTTCTCTACCGAGCCGTTTAATTAATACATTATTTAAAATGAAATACTATTTTCTTCTTATTACTCCTGTAAATAGTAGGCGTAGGTATGATGTAATTTACAGTATCTTCTCGTAAAGTTTTATTAGGTTTGTATTTTAGGGTAACTTTAGTTTGCTCAAATCCATGGCATTTCTTTATGACAAAGACTAATTGCTTGTAAGAAAGTTTAGGATCTCTTTTATTATGAACTTGTATAGCGCTAATATAAACCAAAGGAGGCGGTGATTTTTTTTACCGTCAACCAAGAAGATTTTGATATTTTTTAATATGTTTCTGTTAGAAGTATTCGAAGAGTTATAGTTATTTTATTCCAATGTTAAGTATATTTCGGTGCATTATTATTATGTAATGGGTTAAAAACTCGATAAAATAATATTAGATTTAGTACAATTCAGTCTCCTGTGTGGATCGACGAATCATACGCTAGAATATACCTAAGTTCGAATTTTGCTTTGTATTATAAAAGACGCTACACTATATACCAAATACAAAGTAGCTATAATAAAACCTTTTCATGATGTAAATTAATTTAGCACGTGTTTTAATAAATCAATAATTATATCACTAATGTAATGTCCTTTGCATAAGCAATAATATTGTAATTAAATAGTTTATTATCATCATAATTTGAAATCGTGTGTTTCACTGCGTTGCTTATAATATGTAATTGTAAAACACAATAAGTATTGCTATTTTAAATTACGATATCCTGCTTAAGTCAATTATAGGTAAACATATTGGAAATATTTCAATTTATGTAAATTATTATTTCCAATTTCGTGTTTTAATATATTTTTGTGTACTTTTAAAAGTAATAACGGTGAAAGAATGATGATAACTGTGCTTAAATGCAAAAATATTGTCAACGTTTACCTTTAAAAAAATAGATAAGATCATGATAAGTTATTAGATTATCTCGTACTTATTTAGATTAAAATTAATAATAAATAATTATAAGATTTGGCAACACCGCTTGGCCTTTCAAAAGTAGTTTGTGTGTTTTAATATATTATATGTTATTTAAGAAAATTACTGTTAAAAATAAATTAATATTTACCAATATTAGATTAAATAATGCATGTTTAAATGGTAATAATTATAATTATTATTCATTAACATAGAATGTGTATTTACTATTTCACTTTTGCCTCTCAAACTTCTTTTGCAATACGAGTGTCGTTTTAAAAACGTTTTTGTGAAATATATTATGGTGAAATCAATAAAGAATTACTGCTTTTAACATGTATGTTTTATTTAAAAGTGAATCAACCAATTTTATAAATTGATATATTTTATTATAAACATTATTTATAAAATATCTGGATAACCGAGCTTCGCTCGGTAGTATTACTACACCAGGAGTCATATTTTTTTGTAAATTCGAGATTTTCTAAAAATGAATCCTAGCTACTAGCTAGATCAATTTATCGCATTATTCATGAGATTCAGATTATATAGAATATACAAGAATGCTCGTTTAAAGGTATAGGATAAGTATAAATATTAAATAAGCATGGAAAAAGCAGTATTCGTAATTATTTTTAGGCACTAGGCAAAAGAGCTGCTTTTTTTAATTCTTATTTAGGATGTCATAGCAGGGAACCGGTTTTTCTGTAAATACAATACAACAATACACAACTATTGTGTACGACAACGATAGGTCTTTTTCATAGATTTATAATAGGTCGTCGCTCGCGATCCGGATCTTATAGAGGTTTTCTGATCTTCTCCAACGACCGAAGTCCAAGTTGATAAAATTAAAATTATTTTTTTTTCAATCAAACATCGGCTTTGGGAAGGTTTTCCATTTGCTACTCACCGCTAGATGGCATTAAATTCGTATAATATATTCATGAAATTAACAAAATGAGGCCAAAATCAAATATGATTAAATATTATAGTTGGGAGTAACTTACATGATTTTGGCAGAAAAATCTTGTTCTTTGAAAAGTTGTAAATGAATTAAAAATATTTACATAGTAGTATATCTCTAGCTAACCGAACGAAATACGATTATTGTCTGTGGTAATAAATTACATGTCTAGTGTTTAGGGATACCAACTACGAAAATTACCTACTTTTGGGAAATTACAAATTTTCAACTCGATAAATAGTAATTTTTTATTTATTTATTTATTTAAGACCTTACTGCTAGCATTACACGAAGTTTTCCTAATTCACTAGAAGTAGCTTTTGAATTAACGATGAGGGCAAAATTATTTAAAGATAATGGTGATTTTAAGTTTGTGCGTGCATATTTACTTGAGTGCCAATTACCGAACCGATTCAGCAGAAATTAAAAATACATAATACATACAATAAATTCCATAGAGTTCCTATAGAAAAAGCTATAAACAATTTATATAATTACCACTCATTTCAATTTTTTCACACTATTCTTTTTTATTCACCAATCAGTATCCTTTGTATTGGATGATGAATAACACTTTTCAACGTTTTAAAATGTGTTGTAAAAAATGCATTCAGTGTTGCAAGGATAGGAGTTTTATGTTAGCAACACAATATTATTGATAAAATCTTTACTTATCAATTTAATATTAGTTGTTATAATATTATACATAGATTTTACAAACATTTTGATATAACAAAAACACCGTCGACTGGGTAAAAAATTGCAATTTGGAACTGTCAGTCTAGCAACCCAGAATAGTCGAAGGAATTTTGAAGAAATAGAAAGAATTGCTTTTGCGAGACGGCGTCTTTATTTCAAAATAATATTGCAATAAATTTATAGTGGGACATTGTTTTAAATACAACGTGTTATCCGTGAAGTTACGAACTTAGTTCGGGTACGGTTGAGTGCTTTTCATATAATTAAATTCGGAAGTGTCTAGTTTAGCTTGTTTTCTTTTCTAGCATACATGAATCCGTATCATGAGTGACGTATGAAGAAAACTAATGCACGATTCAATAAATCCATAATCTTCTGAAATTTTAATGTTTTTGTATATTTTCTAACGATTTCAATTACCTAGCGAAGTTAATACGACCAGTGTGTTCATTTGTTTAAATTTGAAAACGGTTTCAGGACTAAAAAACTTTCAATATGGGAGATCAACAATTTTTTCTGAAATGGAACGACTTTCAGACGAATATGGTAACTTCTTTTAGGCATTTGAGGGACGAAAAAAGTTTTACAGACGTGAGTATGTCAAGCTGTATAATATTTTATATTTTATAAGCAAAGTATCAAGCATAACCTCTGTTATAGTGAAATTGCCTTTGATTCTATCGTCAACCTCAGATTTTTTGCCTACATTGAGAAGCAATTAGTGTTATTCCTGTAACTCACATAATTCTGAAAAGTCTTTGGTGTGTTCGCAGATAGAACACTGGGGCCGTACCACCAATTCGTATAGCAGTATTATTGTAATATTGTTTTAAAATTTTCATACTGACATTGTATGAAAATGCCAAAACAATATAACAATGATACTGCTATAAGAGTTGGTGGTATGGCCCCTGGTCCCCTTATTTAGGGATGCTGAGGGCTAGGCTAGCTAGCCATTACGTTGATATCGCTAGGCTGATAATTATAAATTTGAGTTCTGCATGCCATGTAAAATTCGATGATGAGACGATCGATGTGACACTAATCTAATTCAGCCCCTAGATTGTGTAAGAAAAACGTATTCATCATTATCATAATCATTTACAAATTCTGCCCTCTAATTGGTAGCTATTATTATTTATTAATGGGTATTGGTGGGCAGAATTAGTTAAAGATGACAATAACTATGCATATTATGTTTATCATATGTAATCAGACCTCAGAACTTTTTACCTACTAGTAAGAAGCACATTAATGCTAAATGCATTTAACATGAACCTCAATATTTCAGGTGACGCTGGCATGTGAAGGTCAGACGTGTAAAGCACACAAAATGGTCCTATCGGCATGTAGTCCGTACTTCAAAAGCTTATTAGAGGCAAGTATTTATAAATAAATGTCTATTTAACATCGTCAATATCTTTTGGCCTGTCATTATTTCTATGAACTAGGTCAAATAAAGCGGAGGACATGGAAATTAAAAGGCCTTACTTTACATCCATCATCAGGTGTCATTCAAATGCCAAAAGGGGGCAAATAAATATGTGGCAGGCTAAAATCCACATGGAAGAGGTCCCTCGATGCAGAATTAAAGGCATCCGGGTGGTCCTGGAGCACAAAGATTACAGATTTGCTGATCCAGTCAAGCTTCATTCAGCTGATTTGGATTTGGCTTTGTTTTTTAAATAGATGTGTGTGAATACTGTGTGTGTTGGTCTGGAAGGCTTTTAACGTTTTAAGTGATTTAGCGTTCCGATGCGATGCTGTGTAGAAACCGTTTAGGTGAATTTACATACCCTTTCTAATAGTCTAGGATCCCGCTATACAACAACCTTCACCGAGCTGCTTATTGGATGAAAACTATTTTATATCCAATTAAATATGTCAATAAATATATCGCAAGTGGGTTGCCTAAAAAATTTCAGTCCAGGATATGATTCATTAAGAATTAAAAAAAAATCCATTGTAACATGAACTCCTATTTGCTAGAGTTCCGTTGACATCTTAGTTCAAATTAGATTGGATGAGAGATTCAGGTCGCAAATTGCAATTGTGCATAATTGTGCATAAAACCTACGATTTTATTATCTGTTAACTTTCTTTTGCCAAAAAATATAGAACAGAAATACTTTCCTCAGCCAGGAAAGTATTTCTGGCAAAAAGCACTATTTATAACATCCAATCTAATTTGAACTACGATGTCAACTAAACTGTAACAAATAGGAGTCCATGTTACAATGGTTTTTTTTTAATTCTTAATTAATCATACCCTGGACTGAAATTTTTTAGGCAACCCACTTGCGATATATTTATTGACATATTTAATTGGATATTAAATAGTTTTCATCCAATAAGCAGCTCGGTGAAGGTTGTTGTATAGCGGGATCCTAGGCTAAAAGTTAGTATGTTAACATCTTCGGCTGCATTATCACTTACCATAAAGTGAGATCGCAGTCAAGTACTAACTTGTATAGTGTAAAAAAAATGAAATTTCCAGGAAAACCCATCAAAGCACCCCATCATCATCCTGAAGGATGTGTCGTACTTGCACCTGCAAGCGATACTGGAATTCATGTATGCAGGGGAGGTGAACGTGTCGCAGGAACAGCTGCCTGCCTTCCTCAAGACTGCTGCACGCCTTAAGGTGAGAAAACAATCATCCTTTAAAGTTCATACTTGCATGGCTAGTAAGGGGGGATAATTTCTCCAAGAGGTCAGGACTACTCCTGTTATTCCTGCCTTGATTCATTCTCTAGAAAAGTTTGGTTTTGAATCATGAGAAACTCATAATCTGGAAGGATTCAGGAATTTCGGAAATAGCTTCTTCAGAATCAAATTGTGATTAGAATGCTATTGGATAAACAGCTAAGGAGCCATTTATCCAATAGCATTCTAATGTCAGTCGCAACTCGCAATGCAGCCAGTGGCTGAAAAGGCCCTCATAGTCTTTGATCTATCTAGAGTTATATTTCAAGATTAATCTTGAAAATTGAAGCGAGATTTCGGATGATCGGGATCTCCCGAGATGGAGATTGCATTCCATACTTCTACCATTCTAGAAATAACTTTTTGACAAACATACTATTTTTCTCTAATAAAACTTAATTTTGTTGTGACCAGGTCAAAGGCCTAGCCGAACCGCCGCCGCAAATGCCGAGCATCAAACGGGAAGGGTAGCGCAGTGTCAAAGACTTTAGTGAAGGCAAACACCAATGTAAAAATAATAATTACACACAAACACACATATTTTTATATGACATTTTTTGACACCCCTGTACTAATTACGGCTGACATTCACATTATCTGTTGTTATTACTAAAATAACCATTACTTCTTTACATTACTAAAACTTGTGTACTATTTGATCATTACACATGAAAAAGTAGATCTCTTATAAAAATAAGACAATCTCTTAGACAATTAACTAATTCAGTTTTGATGAGTTACTTTGCTATTTTATCTCATTGTAATAGAATTCAAGAAACAATGAAAAGAAAAGTTTAGAAGCCTCAATCTCGTACAAAATTATCTTTTGAGTATGGCTACCACAATCACACATAACTTAAATCGTAAAACTCTCACGATTTTTAGCTGTATCATAATAACTGATGAAATGCACCTACTGACAATGTGACGTAGGTCATAGTGTCAGTAGGTCAATTCATTGGTAAGTTGTGTAGGTCACAAATTGGTAAGTTGTGACCTACACAACTTACCAATGGGACAGTCGTATGTAGGACAGTTTTATATCAGTGTACAGTTTTTCTTTATTTCTTTATGCGATACATTTTGCCGCAGAGGTTAGACTTCTATGCATTTTCTTTTCATTGCCAAGAAGATTTGCATGATACATTAGTGGTGTCCTTGTTTTAGTATTGCAGCAAATTAGATAATAATACTTATCAGGTGGCATAACTGTAGTTACAATAAATTCACAAAGAGCTATGAGTTGTTTTGCATTGATCCTTAAGGCCTCATTTAGCTGCGCTCTTATATTTATGTTAAATTTTCTTTAGAACTTAAATAACTCAAATCCTTTTCAAAACAACTAGGAATAGAATGTTATCCTATATTTATGTTAAATTTTCTTTAGAACTTAAATAACTCAAATCCTTTTCAAAACAACTAGAAATAGAATTTTATCCTCTCATTGTTTGTCAAACTCACAATAGGTTTTGTTGTGATGCCGATATTTGGTGATTATGTGATGTCTGCATATAAAACTCTGTTTTCAGTTTCATGTGTCAATGCAAAAATGTGGAAAATACAGTTTTCAATGTGTTTCATGTTTATCGTCAGTGGAAACTCACCGTAAACAAGATTTGTTTAGAAACTCAAGTTGAGATGATCAGGTGGCAGGGAAACCATCTTGCAATCTGATTTTGCTTTTGAGCAATAATTTCTATTCAAATCATGGTTTGCCACTTGATATAATGTCAGCGATACCAAGCGAGAGTTTAGCCTTGTAGGTATACAAATATGTTCAGAAATGTTTTATTGCTAGGATATATCAAAAACTTTATCCGATGCATGAATTGATGTGGTTGCAAGCACACTTTGGACTCCCAATCTTAGTTACCTAACGACCAAAGTATTAGCTTATAACCTCCGGACCTTTGAACTAAAGTCTGCTTCTGATCACATCATAATATCTATGGACTATATTACTTGCTGGCTGTAAAAACTTTCATAGTATAGTGGGGACAGATACTATGTCAAATATTTGGATATTTAGAATCACATCACAAATCGCACATTTTAAAATGAAATTGATAATGATAAAATTTGTAAAAAAACCAGCATTTAAATATACGTCTGAAATAGATGTATTTTACCAACGGATGCCTTATGATACATTCCAATACAAATGTCGATTTGAGGGAAAATAAATATTTCATTTTAGTAATCTTAAATATTTTCTATTATAAAGTATCTTGAATAAAATTTTATATAAAGTAACTATTACTACAGAGATGAAATCTTAATATATATAAATCTCGTGTCACAATGTTTGTCCTCAATGGACTCCTAAACCACTTAACCGATTATAATAAAATTCGCACACCATGTGCAGTTCGATCAAACTTGAGAGATAGGATAGTTTAAATCTCAATTTATCTATTTTTTATTACCCCTAAGGGCAAAACAACGTTTGCCAGGTCAGCTAGTTTTATATAAGATATATTACGTAATGATAACTGGATATTTGAATAACATCATTTAAATTCGTTACAACATATAACACAAAAGAAAAGATTTCTTCAGTTTGAATAATTTTCAATGTTGTTGGATATTAGACACTCTTGTTTGTGTAAAGCGCAGGAGTCGACGGTTTGTGTTGGAATGTTTTAATAACTATGTCTGTTATCATTGTAAGGTGTTGTTGTTGCTTGTACAGTTTACATTTCATTTTAATCTTTAATATCTTGTATTTAAGAACGATTTTGCGTTTTTAGCTTTTAAGCTCAAGAAAAGCATAATATTATGTACTTCATTTTTTACCTTTTTTTTTTCATTTACTTACCTTTGTATGTTTCATTTTTCTTATTATGTTTTAGATTTTTCTTTAACATTAGTATTGTCTTAGTTTTAGGTATTGTAATTTGTATTGTCTAAGGTTATGTAATAAGAGTTAAGCACCACAATCATTTCCACATTCTTAAAACAAAACTTGCCCTTTCCAAATAACATAATTGAATTTACTAATAGTACCTATATAGTTGAAACTTGAATCAGTATAGTAAATAAATCCTCTGTCGCTAAGTATCAGTCCCAAGTCTTATTCAATTATTATTATTCCCAAATATAATCTGTGTTCCCAAAATACCTAGTACCGAAATTGGTATTTTACTCGTTTTTTTATTAATTTAAGTTTTGTAGACTAGGATATAAATAATGATATACATCACAGTAATATTTTAACGGCGAAAGTTTGTGTTTAAATATCTTTCTTTACTCCTTCACACCGCAACTACTGAACCAATTTGTGTGTTTTAACCTACGGTTACTTTTCATCCCGGAAAAATATTTCAATTCCCGAAGACGCCCCACTCAGTCAAAATCGCTTGTTTTGTTCAATTCGTTTGAACAGAGTGGGGCGCGTCATCGTGGATTGAAATATCTATACATGAACATTTGATAAAAAATCAAGGCGTCGCATGTCACGCAAGACTAGGCTAAAAAGAATTAATGAGCATCTCCATAGTTTTGCTATCTCTGTTATCAGACAAGAGAACAAACTATAATTTGAAATAACAAATGCGTTTAGGTTTTAGCTTGCTTTTGTGTTCCATTTTTTATTTCATTTCTTATCATTCATTAGTTCTTTAGTGTGTATAATTTTGTAGCTTATTTCGTATACTGTGCGTTCTCACTTCCATCACTTTAAATCCGTAATAATAGTTGTTGTATAAATGTAAATCGGATATTTTTAGACAGAGTAATGAAACGTGCTGAATAAAATATATATATTATACTTAGTGAACACTGATGTGAACTAGTTGGTAATGATTGAAAATGAATTATGAAAGATTTGTAATTTTAGATTATAATAAAAATTAAATAATTATAGTAACCAGTGTCTTTTATTTGGATTCTTTCAATTATTTTTAGTGGTTGTACTACTACTTTATACTTAGTACCTATAGTAGGTGCGGGAGTTGAATGCCGAGCTCATACCTTGGCCGAAATATGATGGCAGTTTTGAAAGTTCACGTCTATGAACTTTCCTATTTTTTTCGGTAAAAAGTCATACAATGTACTATAGCGTCATTAAAACGTAGTGATTATATACTCTTTGAGCGTCATGTCGTATTTCATCTTTGATAAAATAAAATAAATATAATATGTATAGAGGACATCACATACATTGCTCCGATCCCTTAGTATTTATATTAGCTTATGCACTTGTGTTAAAGAAATCTGAAACAACGAAGGTACCACAACACCCAGACCCGAGACAATGTAGAAAACTTATTTTTCTACATTGCCCCGACCGGGGATCGAACCCGGAACCTCAGAGATGGCGGCGCCTTGAAAACCGGCACACTAACCACTCAACCACGGAGGTCGTCAAAATATTTTGATATATATAATCAAAGTATTTCATTGATGGGTTCCGCCCACTTATTGTAGCTATAAGGACATACATATTGCATGCGCGCAGAATGAAAATAAAATAAAACAATTATTATTTTAAATTTAAACGATATTTATTTTTATCACTGTAACAATTTAACTTAAAATATACATTCGAATCTTCGTTTAGTATATCTGTAAAATAATATAAATAGCACCATAATATCAATAATATGAAAAATAATTTACTTAAAAATTAATATAATAAAAATAAATACTTCTTTGGAATAACTTGAAAACAAAATGTATTTTTGGAATGGCAACATCGAAAACAACTTTTCAAAGAAATAAATATTTTTTTTCGAAAAAACAGTGAAATCAAATTACAGGATAGGTATAATAAAAATAATATATTTCTTTGGAATTACTTGAAAACAAAATGCATTTTTGGAATGGCAACATTGAAAACAACTTTTCGATGAAATAAATATATTTTTTCTTGAAAAAACATTGAAATCAAATTACAGGAAAGGTAAATGCCTTTGTCCTTACATACTTCGAACTTTGTTACTGAAATGACGAATCATTAAAATATTGATCGTTTAACGACCATAATTATTTCACCCATATCGTTTCAAAAATATCAGTATCGCACAAATATTCAAACGCTTTCAATAAAATACTAAAATAATCACTGGGTACTACACTACTTTTTGGAAATTACTTTGGCTGTGTAATAAAATTATTAAAATAGTAGTAGGTACATTATAAAAATAATAATGGCAACACAAATAGGAACGTTAATCACGTCGCATTAATAAATAAAAAGCGACTAAAATAAATACAGCAAGACAGTAGTTACATCAATGATAATTGAAACTTACCTTTATAAGGAACAAATGAATGTGATTACGAAGTTTCATGGACTACCCTACCAGAAACCTAGAAAAGGTGCTTACATTGTAAAATAGAAAATATAGGCATTCACTAGGCTTAGTTTGGAAATAGAAGTATTTGGTATAAAACATTTTATGGACAAAAACATCCTTTCATAAACTAGAGTTGCCAGTATACCTACATGCAACAAGTTCGTAAAATGAAAAAATAAAAAATTTCAGTGAAGAATTTTTTAAACGAACTAATGTATGCTATGGTTTGACAAAAAAGAGAAATAAAATATGGCGTGTTTGTCTAAACTCTATAGCATACAGCTGTTGACTGAAATTCAAGTTATTTGTATACAATTCAGGGACAAATGATAATATTTATTATCCGAAATATTGAAATGACGCAATTTTATTTTATGCACATCTGATCAGAATTAAGATTTTTTAGCAGATCTGTAACTTAACTGAAATATGCGACTGTCACAAATAAATTTTTGTGTACTAGCGTCATTTTTTTGATATGCAATTCGACAATTCGCTTACAATCTAGTTTTGCAAGGGTTCGTAGCTAGTTTTGTACACAAATATATCCATTAATTTATATAAATAAACATTTCTCTAAACAAACAAAATGTCGACCGTTGTCCGTCATTAACTCTTCTGGAATCCCTGTGGGTTGGCGCTCTGCCACCGCCACGTGTCGCGGCACATGTCGTCTAGCGTCCTTGTCGCACGCCAGCCCAGCAGCCGGTGTGCGAGCGAGACGTCCGCGTAGTTGGCCGCGATGTCGCCAGCTCTACGGCCAACTATTTTGTACGGGATTTCGCGACCGCTCGCCCTTTCAAACGCTTTCACCATTTGGAGGACGGAGTAACCTGTGCCTGTACCTGGAAGCAATAGTTAACACCTCTCATAATTCAAATCTAAGCTTTGTTGTATGGGAGTCCCTTTAAATATTTTTTTTCAGTATAATATGTTCTTATAGCGACAACAGAAATACGGGTATATCAATTGTAAAAAACTAAGTTTCTAACTATCACGGTTCAAGATATACAGCCTGGTGACGGACGGACACACGGACGGCGGAGTCTCAGTAATATGTTCCCATTTATTACTCTTTAGGTAAGAAAACCTAAAAAAAATGGACTTTGTCATTCGCCATTGAAATCATTGGAAAATTTCCGATTGTTGTCAATAGATGGCGCTGTTTCAATCCCATACAAATTGGCACTGACTTAGCCTAGCGTATAGCTTCGTGAAACGGGAGTGTAAGTTACCCAAGTTGACGGCGTGGAAGCCGCTGAAGCCGGGCTGCTGGAACAGCTTGATCGCCTTGACGTGTCCCTCGGCGAGGTCCTGCACGTGGATGTAGTCGCGCACGCCCGTGCCGTCCGCCGTGCCGTAGTCGCCGCCAAACACCTGCAGCTCCTGGAGTCGCCCCACCGCCACCTACAGGGTTAGAAAACATAAAAATATCGGGCCTAAGGGTAGCCATAATAGACGTATACACAGGACTCGGTGGACGGCACGAAAAAAAAAATGTCGCCAGGTTACTGGTGTCAGAAATGTTTGTTTTGTCACCAACGGCAACAGCGTAAGTTGTAAACCGGCCGCAGTATTTTATATAGACCACTCCACAGATCTACTTGTTATTAGTCGGCACACAAGTTTCCGCAGTGATGATTTTCGCCATGTTGCGGCGTATTAGCGGAAATTTCGACGAATGGCGCTACTTTTTTCTTGTATGGAGAAAGTTGTTGGTGCATGGTGATATCACCATCCATTTCTGTAGAGCTCTTACACTATGGCACCAACCTGTGCAATGAACGGCATGAGGTTGTTGGGCAGGCCGGCCGGGTCCTCGCCGATGCGGCCGCTGCGGTGCGCGCCCACCGGGTTGAAGTACCGCAGCGATATCACCATCCATTTCTGTGGGAGCTCTTACACTATTAAAACAAAACACCTTAAAACTCGTAACTAATATTTTTTTCTCCTCACATGATCTAAGGTCTCTATTAAAGAATCTAAAACGTTTAGCTTATTGCCAGCATTAAAACTCCCAAATATGTTCTTATAACCTTAATAGTATCCAAAAGAGTTGAGTTGAGAGAGTCCATAATTTTGCATGATGCATGTATAAGTCAGAATTAAAATGCGACACCAGAAAGACTACATACCGGATCACTCCTGCACAAGTCCTTCATGATTTCCTCGCAGAAGAACTTGGATCGTCCGTAGGGGCTCGCCAGCCCCAGCCCCGTGGGGTGCGCCTCGTCCAGCGGCAGCTTGCCTGGCTCCCCGTACACCGTGCACGACGAGCTGTACACCAGCTTGTACACACCGTGCTTGCGCATCGCCTGCGAAACCGACACGTCATGTAAATGTATTTGAAACTATGATAATAACATCAAGATGAGCCCATCCGAACATTTTACGTAAATCTTCTTCATACAAGAAAATGTAGAGCCATGTGTCGAAACTCCTACGTCGTTGTGTACGTACGAAATACTGCGTAGGCTTACAGCTTACTACTGACGCTGGAGGGGGGTTTTGCTCCCATAAACTGGTGACATATTTTCGCGCGATCCGCCGGGTCTATAGTATAGGTGTATTTGGTTTGAAAATGTGTGCTTCAGTAAAATATAGGTCCTAGATACTATTAGGGCGCGTGGAAAATAAATTCCGCCAATTTGTTTTTTTTTTCCATTCATCCTTGAGATCATGATCACCTCTTGCTAAGAACCACTCTCTTATCTTTTATACTTTCTGAGATAAAACAACACGAAATGTGTATGGCGGCCATCTTGAATTCGCCATTTTGGATTTTTTCCATTCATCGAGTAGACCTTTGGGTTCTGATCAATTCTTGTCAAGAAACCACTCCTTCTTGACAAGCGTTTTGTGCGAGCGTGTTGGATGTCAACAATATGAGGATAATATTATCGTCTCGCCGTTCTACTTGTAACACAAGTCCATACGAGACCTAAAAGAGTATCTTCTTAGTAGTATTAAGAGAATAGTCGAATCTACCACCACCACAAGCCTCATTAGGCACCATTATCATTAAGTCAGTAGTGGTAAGAATAATAGAAGCATAGGCTATGTGCCAAAACATGATTTGTGAGAAATCAACGAAAACAGTTTCAACGAAATAACGTAATAATATGACATTTGCATAAAACGCTATTTAAAAAAATACCAAAATTAGAATATTAGAGCATTTGCACTTCAAATCTTGGTAATGAAATGGCTATTTAATGCAACATTAAAAAACCCAAAAAAACATTAGTGCTTTTGCCACTCAGCCCCTTTGTTAAATCCACGCCCCAATAATTGATATCATTGAAATTTCACCTCAAAGAGCGTGCAGGTGCCGGCGATGTTGGCTTGGTAGTATTCCAGCGGCTTCTGCACCGACTCCCCACCGCTTTTAGCGCTGCAAAGTGGATCACACATTCTATGTTATTCACCTCAAAGAGCGTGCAGGTGCCGGCGATGTTGGCTTGGTAGTATTCCAGCGGCTTCTGCACCGACTCCCCACCGCTTTTAGCGCTGCAAAGTGGATCACACATTCTATGTTATTCACCTCAAAGAGCGTGCAGGTGCCGGCGATGTTGGCTTGGTAGTATTCCAGCGGCTTCTGCACCGACTCCCCACCGCTTTTAGCGCTGCAAAGTGGATCACACATTCTATGTTATTCACCTCAAAGAGCGTGCAGGTGCCGGCGATGTTGGCTTGGTAGTATTCCAGCGGCTTCTGCACCGACTCCCCCACCGCTTTTAGCGCTGCAAAGTGGATCACACATTCTATGTTATTCACCTCAAAGAGCGTGCAGGTGCCGGCGATGTTGGCTTGGTAGTATTCCAGCGGCTTCTGCACCGACTCCCCCACCGCTTTTAGCGCTGCAAAGTGGATCACACATTCTATGTTATGCTGGAAATAAAATTAACCATCTTTAGTGCCGCACTTACTGCCGACCATCGCAAGGGTTGCTTCGGACCTTGTGTCGGAGGCCGTGGGTACGATTCCCAGTACTGGAAAATAATAATAATAATAATCCATTTATTTCAGGTTAACAGTAGGTACCCATATTACATAAAGACATAAGTGAGCCGCTGATTACATAAAACTTATAAATTTACACATATAAAATTAACACATTATAAATTATTAATAATAAATTTGATATAAAAATTAAAAATAACATAAGAATTAAAATATACAAGTAACATTAAAAATTTATAATTCATCATTACGTACACAAAACACATTCACCAATGTATGTCTCTGTGCCCAACATGCAGTCCACAGCAGCGATTCAAGTAGGCACAATCAAAACGGTCTGCCAGCACGGACAACATGCTGTTGGCGCTCCCCCTCACCCGCCGCACCAGCGACGCGCCTCGTGCCCGCATTATCGCGTAGAAACACTCCATACGCGCTTCGGCAAACATCGCCGATGCGCTGCAGTACCGAGGGAGCCCCAACAGCATCCTGAACGCGTTATTGAACTGGACTCGAAGGGCGCTGTACGATTTTTGCGTAAAATCGGCCCACAGGCTGCAGGTGTAAAAAGAGGTGCAGTAAGCTCTGAAAAGTGTAATTTTTACTTCTCTAGAGCACCGCGCAAACCTGCGGACCACCATGTTCGCTCTAACCGCCATCGCCCTCCGTTCCCGCTCAATGTCAGCATCGTCTTTCAGGGCGGGTGTTACCAAATGTCCAAGGTATTTAATGAAAATGTTTTCAGTGACTGGGTGTTTTTATTTATATTGTATTTTTATTAAATATTATTATTTATATATCAAACAGTTACCTACTACCCATAACAAAAGCTGTTGCTTACTTTGGGACTAGATTGCAACTGGGAACAGTAGGTACGTAATATCCTAATACTTATTTATTAATCATTTTTGAATTGGAATGTAAAGGGCAGTTTTGGTATTTATTTGGGAAAGCCTGTGACTAGCAGTGGACGTCTATAGGTCGACTATAGATGTCCACTGATAGTCTAATTTATACTAAAGTAACTATATTATAATTGTTAGGAGGAACGCTAGGAAAACTTACATTTTCGAAAATCCTATTAAGTCCTTCCCGATCCCTAATATCGACGTCATAAAAGTGAATTGTTCTGCCGGTCATCTCTTCTATCCTTTTTAGAGGCTCCGGTTTTTTGTCGCCGTCAGCTCTGTAATAAATTAAGTCAATCTTCATTTGATATCATCTACAGTAAGTGACCGTCAATTTAATTAACATGATCAATGTTATTGATAAAAGTACCGGTAATTTATTTTTCTTGTATAGTAGGTTCGATTCCCGGTTCAACCAGGCAATTATTCAAAAATCTACGAATGCAGTTTAAACTGATTTTGTAACTGAAATGAAGTCTTCTTTCAGTGCACTGCTCTATCTACAATATTTAAGGTGACGTATATATTTAGTGTTAAAATGTGGAGGGGGTAGGTACTCTTAAGGTAGTACTTCCCCACCCTGAGCACCGCCGTGGGACAGTCTGTATAACATGTTACCTGTAAGCATTGACGAGGTTGTCCACTACGACGATCTCGTGCTCGTTGTCCTCCCGCTCCAGCAGCGCCATGACAGTGTGCGAGCCGACGTACCCCGCGCCCCCCGTCACTAGTATCACCGGAGCCATGGTTGTGCTGGAACAACAAACAGCTATTTTAGTTATTTCACAACATTATATCTAAAGGTATCTTGCTATGGGGTAATGCTGCTAACGTCAATACGATGTTTGAGCTCGTTGGTCGTGGTGGTAGGTCTTGGGGAGTCAGACGCGTGTTATTTTGTTTATATTGTTATGGAGTTTTTACACGACTGCCCAAAAAAAGGAGTGTAAACATTATTAGGGTTCATATATGTATGTACGTATGTATGTGAGATTGTTTATTATGTCATGAAAAGAGCACGTTAAACGTGCTCTTTATCACGTGTTGAGATTCGAGATGACGTCACATCGGACTAAAAGAGTAATGAGTAGAAAGTGCAGTGTTTGCGCACTCTAAAATATCCCTCGCGTACCTACTTCGTTAAATCTCCATGGAAATTAACCACCGTGGCCGAAATCGGTTGTGTTGCAGAAAAAAGGCAGTTTCTAGCTTGAGAACTAAGTATTACGAAGATTTATTGTGCTGTGTAGCCAAGATGTGTTAAAGATTACGTTTATACATATGGGTCTATTCAGTGAATAAAATCACACAATGCAAGTTTACTTTATGGTGCGTACAGACCGGCCCAACGAACGCCCAACGATGGATATTTATCGTTCGCTAGCGTTGGCTTCCGCACGCTCGTTGGAGTTCGTTAATACGTCCAAATACATTTAGTGCTCGAACGAACGTTCGTTGGCACTTGATTCCGGTTCTTTTCTCGATCATTATAATTGCTAGTTTTATATACCAAAACGAGTAATATCCATTATATACCAATACCAAAACGAGAAATATCCAAGTAATTATCAAATTGGACGTCTACACGCTACGCTCTCTTGCTTCAACTAAGCGTTCGTTCGTTGGCG
Organism: Coenonympha glycerion; assembly: GCA_963855885.1. Lineage (NCBI taxonomy): Eukaryota > Metazoa > Arthropoda > Insecta > Lepidoptera > Nymphalidae > Coenonympha > Coenonympha glycerion. The sequence goes on from OY979631.1 coordinate 5,497,530, forward strand.
TTCGGCGACCGTCCAAACAGAGTTCGATCAAATAGCTCGATTTCTTTGATGTTACCGCCACGCTTCGGATCGCCGGCACACGCCAACGCGAACGATCGTTGGCATTCGCTGAACCGTCCAGATTGCAGCAACGAAGGCCAACGAAACCCGTTCGTTGGCGTTCGTTTGGCCGGTCTGTACGCAGCATTAGAATGCAATAAATTGTTTACATTCAGAGTACCGACGACGTCAGTAATAGGTGATATGATTATTTGACCTATTTGGTTTAAGTGCACTTGGCTCTTATTTAAGTAAACGTGTAGGTAAGTATGTGTGTATTTTATTTGATGCATAAATATAAATATAAAAGGCAGGATTTTATAAATGTTGTAACTTATGGATTGATCTTAGTTTTTAATCAAATAAAAAAACAATAAAACAGCGTAGGTATACATATTATACATTATACATACACATACAAGTACCTACTATAGTAAAATTGATAACGGATTTTCATCTCACAAAACATTTTTAAAGAATGGATTAAAGTAGTAATGAAAGTAGTACTTATTAAATGGATAGAGTACTTAGGATTAAAATAAATAGGTTTCATAACATTCTTTAATTTAGATCAAAGTTTTTAACCAGTGCGTCCTTTCCGCAAATGCATAGGGAGAAAAATTCCGGGCTAAGTATATAGGTCTTAGACAGTACTCTATAAAATCCAAAAAATTTGATAGTTTGAAACCGCCACATGTTTTTCTAACTACCGGGAGGGGCTTACTGAAGATAGAAGCATTAAAATTATAGTAGGTATAAGGTAGATTGTAACTTGTAAGTATTTAAATAATATATGTATATAATTGTTTCACAATTCACAAAAACTCTTAGGCTTAAAAGTAAAAAAAAAATTACCTATTACACATCTACGTACCTATGTAACTTTTAGATAATATAATAAACTGTTAACTTTATCGTACGTTGTAAATAACTTGCAACATTTAATATTGATAATACTTAATAATGATTAGGTACTTACCTTTAATAAATATTTATTACTTCTTATATTATTATGATCGTTTAACTACCGTTTTACAGGCGCGAGTCATATATAAATACGTCTACAGAGTAAGTAGGTACCTATCTATAGCGGCATAAAAAGTTTGTTTGCATTTTCCAATTAAATTAATGAGGCAAATGTAGTAATCAGTTACTAGCAGATGCCCGCAGTTTCGCTCACGATCCTCTATACTCTTTTTTTACAGGGGGCGATTCGCGTAGTTTTCATACATTAACTGAAGTGAATCAAGAAATAAAAAAAACTTTACCCTATTGGTTCAGAGTGTAAAATTGAATGAACTTTAACATAGGAAATACAATACTTCAATCATATCGCGCAAAGATATTTCAAGTTTACCGCTCTATGTCAATAGCAGTAAAATTAATTTTTCAGTGTTCCCAAAAATGTTTTGGTTTCACTTTCAATAAATCGTCTACCAGGGTTGAATTTTCTTAAATTCATTTTTAAACCAAACGATCTAAATATCAAAACAGTATCTGGCCATGAGATCAGTCAGTCAAGAGTCTAAGGTAAGTCAAACAGACAACTTTTTCTTCTGTAGAGGTACAGAGAATGAGAATATAGAATAAATTAGATTAAAGCGTTCCTAATTAGTTTTTTAAATGTATTTTCTGATAAAATTAATGATCTTGAGTTCCACTGTTCCACATACAAATAGGTACCTATCATTTGATAAATAAATAACAATAATAATAATTATTTGCTTTTTCTTCATGTCATGATAAACCTTTTGTGCTAAAGTACCTATCTACCCAGGTAAGTAATATATATCTTATATCAGGTTTATCAAATAAACCCCCCAATGACAAAAGCATTGGATAGGTCTTGTAAAGGAAAAATAAAATGATACAGTATGGAGATTTCTATGATCTCCTTGCAATAATTCTACCTTGCGTAAGAACTCTTGTACAAGCATAAAAAGGTATTTTCATTAATTTTGTAAAACCTGCAAACAATAAAATAAAAAACTTCATATTCACTTTCAGATTTGTTTCATTACTTGTTTGTAGCAAAATTATAAAAAAAAACCGGCCAAGTGCGAGTCGGACTCGCGCACCGAGGGTTCCATACCATAAAAGAAGTAAAACATTAAAACAATCACTTTTGTTCATGATTTTACGAGTTTAATTTACATATAAGTACTTTTGTTGGCAAACCGCAAACCTAACTTTGTTTTCGGCGGATTATTGTTATTAGCAAAAAAAGTATAATAGTTAGAGGGTTGATTTTATTTTTCCTGTAAAATATACGTTAACTTCTATTGATCACATTTATTTCAGATTTTTCGAATGGTAAACTTCGGAGATAAGGGGGGGAACGGTATTTTTTTCGACAGTTTGCCCAATAAATCAAAAACTATCAGGCATAAAAATAAATTAAAATTGGTTTTAGAATATACAAGTAACGCCCTTTCATATGACACCCCATTCAATATTGTTATTTCATTTTGAAAATTCGAAGCCCCCGTTTTTTGTGGATTATTTCAGGAAACCAAATGTTTCCGGTGAAGTTAAAGAAGAAGTTATTTATCTTCACCAGATTCAGAATTACCAGATTGAATGAAAGCCCTGTAAACAAAATCAAAATATTTATTGATTTTGGTATAAAAACCTTATTTATATACAGGCAATGCCAGACCTGACGCATACGACATACTCCACCATAGGGGGAATGAAGTGGTTTCGTGTAAAACCTGTGTTTTGTAAACGAGATTGACTTGCGTATTCGCCGCGCTCCCACCAGATCTCGAGTATCGACTAGAGGGGCAGTTCACTCGAGCGGTTAATCTTCTTGGCCTGTCGGTGGACCTTGGGAGACGGACGCCAAAACTCCTTACGTCAGTCAGCCGTAGGCCAGCACTCACGGAGGCTAAAAGAAAGTGTTCGCTCTCTGGAAACCAGTGCGTCTCCTGCGAGAGGGATGCGCCGCCGAAATGTCCCTCTTTTAAGGCGGTCCGCCACTTGTCTCCCTTATATATCTGAAGAGATTTGTGGGCGTTTCCTCCCCTTTCTGTAATATTTATTGAGGTTTTCTTCCTCCTTTGGTGTAGGCATTATTGTTTCTGTACTATGCCTTCTGCTAATAAGAGGGACTCGAAGGAACGTCATCTATCCACCATTCTAAGTTATTAGCCTTATTATACCTACATGAATCGACCCGGGGAGCACCCAAGTGCTACTCGTCCCACTGTATCCAGAAGGCTCTCTCACTTGGTCTGACTTACAGGAGTTACAGGCAATGCCAATCAACCGCCACTTTTGGGAAGCTGTTTTGCTTTTGAGAAATGGCAAGAAACTCTGCACTTAGAGAGCAAAACCAATTTGGTTGAGCGTACGAACAACGCTAAATGGAAGAATATAATGAGAGCACAATGAGCGATGAAAGCTAATGAACAACGACTGATGACCTAATATGGATGTCGCTTTTAGGCCGGTCTATGTCTATTAGTTAATTTATATTTCACTAGTAAGTTAATAAGGATACGTTGAAACCTACCTACTATTATATTTACCTTTTTCTAAATATTTAACAATATATCCTAACTTCGCAACGTCCTAGCAGATAGAAATCCTACCGATGAAATTTTGACTAAAAATATGGAATACTGACTTGAGAATTGTAGAGCGCGCGTCACTGCGAATGGCCGCCGGGTCACTGCCGAGTATGTGTTATCAAAAGTACCTACGACTATTATGAGGAGATTACACTATCGCAGCTTGTATCAAAGTCGTCGAGTGCCATATTATTTTGTAACGCTTGATATTGAGATAGATTGTGCACTGTGTCGGATTCGAATTCGAAAAAAATGAGCCGAAACCCGTCGTAATTCATAACCCTGAATGAACCTTGAATGAAGTCCTTATTTGTGGGTAGGTACCTATCCGTCTCTCGATTATGTATCTCGGTGCCTATCAAAGAATGATAGCCACTGGCATATGTTTTTTTATCCATTGAAAGTTTGCTATGAAATAAAAATAACATTTCCTTAGCAAAACCTCAATGGGTGAAAAACATTAGTGCTATCACTTTGACAGGCACAGAGTTACAGAATAGGTACGCAGGTAGGCGATTCACGTACCGCGTCGACTACATTTTGTGAAGTGAAATATTTAACGAGGTCATCGCATTTACGTAGGAGACGATATTGAGATAGTGAAATTTAATTTAATTTATACGTTCCTGTGTTCCTATGTTGAAATACATTCAATTTTACACTCACTAAACCAATAGATGTAAATTAAAATTTTCAGTGTCAATTTCATATTCTATTTCTTAATTAACATCACTCGTGTGTAAAAATGTTAGGTACATGAATAGCCCACTTAGAAGAGTGATTCATTCATCAAAGTCACAGGAAACGTGGCTTTTGAGGTTCCATAGTAAACAAGGAACCCTAATGATTTCCGTCGTTCCTAACCAGAAAACAACAATGCACAAGGGTCGATATGCACTTGGCCAGTATTTCCAAAATTATCAGTATCACTTTTCTGACTCATTGGAAGTACCAAAGCAGCCACAATATTTTGTGACTAACAAAATCATTCTAACAATTCTCGCTCCTTTTTCATAGCAGTCAAATTGACCTTACTACATATTTATCAGTCATTCAGTATTTCTTCATTAAATATATAAATATAATATATAAATAGTGGACAACATCACATACATTGCTCTGATCCCTTAGTACTCATGCACTTGTGTTAAGGAAATCAGAAACAACGAAGGTACCACAACACCCAGACCCGAGACAATGTAGAAAACTTATTTTTCTACATTGCCCCGACCGGGGATCGAACCCGGAACCTCAGAGATGGCGGCGCCTTGAAAACCGACACGCTAACCACTCAACCACGGAGGTCGTCAATTATCTTCACTTATTCAACATTCAGTAAATGCAACTTTTCCATCTACTGCACAAGCAATTGTACCAGATTTTATTATCAAGAAGTTATTGTATGAACTGTGGCAAACATACATGAGGTGCCAATTTTATATATTTATTTTGTTAATTTTAGTCAAGAATTTTTTGTGTTCACTAATTGGAAAATAATGTAGAGCCTAATGGTACAAGATAACTTATATCAAATATGGATTACTTTTTATAAGTTACTTTTATTAAATGATAAAATTTTAATCTCTACAAATAATTTGTAACTTGTTTTATACTTGGAATTTTATATTAAAACTGCAGTGTGTTAAAGAGGGCATTACAATGAGACCCTAGATTAGGGTTTTACATACCAATCACAACATATAATTTTTTTTATTCATTCTTGAAACTAGATTAACTGTCAAATGAAATGATGAAAAAACTAATGAAATCAATCATAATATAACAAAAAAGTTATAAGCATTTAAACATTTTTGATTATAGATGTAAAAATATAAAAAGCCTGTGTGCCAAAGCATATGACATTTCGACGAGACTTGTAATGAACCATACAACTCACTACTGGATACTCACGATGAATCGAGTCAATTTGTATCAGTACTTGATCGATTGGATCATACTATTTTTGTATAAGTGCATTTGATTAAAGTTCTTATTAGAAAATGTTGATTTTAAACATTATATTGTTGGTATTTTGAAATTATAGAACGATACGAAAGCTTTATTTGTCTTTAATATAATATTTTTAGTTACAATACCATTCACACAATCAAACATTCACTTAGTCTTGTGCAGCTTGGTCAAAGACAACCCATTCTATAGAAATCAGTGTTGCCAAGCTAATTCTTTTCAGTAAAGATCAGTACATAATATTCAATTACTATTAAATCAAATAAAACTGCCGATATTCAATAATTAAGTGGTCACAACTCTAAAATTAAAAAATAAAAGACTGAAAACGTAGCTGGTTTTTAAATCACCTAATGTCATAAATGACTAGGTGATTGCTTCTTTCAGTTTCGTGCCAAATTACATTCTATGGTTTGTCACAAAGGCCAAAACCGTTACAGAAAGTTACAAAGACAGAGATAGCTCTGTGAATTGTGATGTCATGCACAATGCCATAATAGCTTTATGAGGCTTCACTAAAATTTTCATTTTGCAAGAAAGGGATGTAACCCTGCCACTCCCAAAATTTAAATACCTGTAACTTATTTATCACTACTGGAATGGTGAGCAAATCTGGCCTTCTGAGTGGCTGGAAAAACCTAAAAAATGGATTCAGGCAACGGGCTGATTATGTATATCTGTTCCTTATGCAATTTCCCCCAGAAAGGTTGTGTGTGCCAAGAGTTCAGTCCATAAATAGTACATTGTGATACAAGGGTGGAAAGTAGGTTTTTGCAAACGAGCTGTCATTAACAAGCCTGAGCCGAAGGCGAGGGTTTTTAATGTCACAAGTTTGCAAAAACCTATACACCCGTGTATCACACGACGTTTTTCAATACAGTTGTGAAAAGTTGTGTTAGTAAAAAAAAAATCAAAGAGATATGTTTGCTCAAGATTTTGGGGTTGTTGTTTGTTTTTTACCTTAAATAAAATATCGAAGATCGAAATCGAAGGCGACTTCGAATTCGCAATCGAAAAGATAAAAGATAAAAAGATAAAAAAAGATAAAAGATAACAGATAAAAGATAAAAAAGATAAAAAAAAAAAACTGAAAAAGATAAAAAAGATATAAAAGATAAAATAAAAAAGATAAAATCCTTCTTAAATCTTATCGGATTCACAAACTGGTTTCGCTTTCAGCGTTGTCGCGCGTCTATAATGAGTGTACTGCAGTGCACAGAAAAACCGACTGTGGTTTTTGTTGCACTAGCTGAGACTTAGCTTGTAAGACAATTGTATTGTTTATGTTATAATAAATAAATAAATAAAAAAGATTAAACAAATTGAAAAAGATAAAAAAAGATATGAAAGATAAAATAAAAAAGATAAAAAAATATGAAAGATAAAATAAAAAGATAAAAAAAAATGAAAAAGATATAAAAGATAAAATAAAAAAGATAAAAAAAGATAAAACAAAAAAGATAAAAGAAAACGTAAACTAAAAACTCCTTGCTATCAAACTTTTTATATATAGTATATAATATAATGATCGAGCTTGTAAAAGTAAGTTACGACCACGAAAAAGAAAGATGCCTGTGCGTAAGATTTAACTTTCGAATACTAATGACAACCTCTGAAAGTGCGCCATACCATACAACTGTATTGAAAACAATCTTTACTGGTTTCTAAGCACACCGTTTCAAGGGCTGTCAATATTAAGTTCATGTTACTTTCATATTGAGGTTGGTATGTTCACAGAAGGTAATTACTTAGTTTTAAGTTTAGTTTAAGGTGTTGCGGCCCTACCAGCCCGCGAAATTCAAATTTTATTTAGTTTTCGCAAATATTAGACTGACTACACATTGTAGATTTATGGCAATGCATTTTGCGGGCCTACTTTTCATGCATCTACATGTTTTTAATAGAAAATTTGCTCGAAAGTTCCCACTCATCTCATATTGGTTCCCGAAAGATAATTTTTTGCGGTTTCCCAGATTTGAGCTATCGGGAACCAATATTAAGTAAATGAATATTTTAGAGCAGAGTTTTTATTAAAAACATGTAGATGCATAAATGTTGTGCCCGCAAAACTCATTGTCATTAGCCTTCGATGTATAGTTAGCCCACTATGAGCGGAAAACTAAAATTTGAATTTTCGCGCCCGGGTGGTACCCATCGCCCTTAAGTTCAGGTCATATGATAATTGTAGGAGTTCAAGAAACTACAAGTAACACTTGACTGGAGCATATGGAAATCCATAAATGAGAATAAATCATCAAGAACTGTGCGCGAATTAAATAAAATGTACTTACTTACCAGTGTCGGTTTATTAGGCCATTTCACAGGTTCGCTCCACTAGTGACTTATATATACGCCGCTGTATACGGTAACATATATCCTGCATTCTATACGAAGAAAACTCAAAACACAAATTGCAAGATAGGTTTATATGTATCGGTAGCTATAAGCTGTTGTGTTCTTTACCGATGCAAATGATTACCTACACTACAATGCAGCGAAACGCTAAAACCATTTTTTGATGATGATGAAAATCCAATTTGTATTATTTAGACAAAAATAAATTGATAAATAATTGAATTGGAAATTATACACATTGGATTTGGAGCACAGACCAAAGAGCATAATATAACACAGAACATTATTAGTTATTGGTATATATAATATAATCACTACGCTTTAGCACAGACCATGATTTGGAGTTGGACTGCTGTCGACTGCGGTCAACTGCGGTCCACAGACGAACCGCTGCGGTCATGGAGCACGTCTAGAGTATATTGAAGCGATTGAAAGAAGCTGCGGTCTGCGAAGCACCTGCGAAGTATCCCTATAGTGTTTTATGTCTGCTGCGAAGCGCAAGCCATAGACATAAAACACTATAGGGATACCTAGCGCAAGCGATTAGCGAAATAGCGAAGTGCGAAGCATAGACATAAAACACTATGTGCGAAGTGCGAACCAAATAATCACATTTGACAGGTGTTTGACAGTGGACGTCAAAAAATGTAAACAAACCTTAGATAAAGTAATTCTTGGTCTTAGAAACAAACATACCGTTCGAAATTTTCAAATCACAAAACAACTGTCTTATAGACTATAGAGTATATTGAATATCAGCATAGGCTGAGAAATGTTTTTCATTGGTTTTCATGTTGTTTTTTAATGATAATATAATAAACTCATTTTGTAAAAACCACCAAACAAATGATGAGAAGCTATTATCAAAGATTATTTTATTAGCATATGGGCTATGATAGGTTTGTCGATTTTTGGACGAACGTAAAGTGTTGCTATTATACCAAACTTAAAGATTTATTGTAAAGTTTAAAAAGTTTGAAGAACAGAGAAAAGAGCGATCATTTACGATAATTGTTATTAGTTTTACAAAGTATGATATGTAGTATTTTTATATTTATTATATATAGCAGAACGTGGCTAAAATGATGGGTTTATTCAATTTTTGAACTATACGCTTAACATTTTTGCTCCTAGCAACATTTTTTTGTATTTCTATTTTTGACAAATTCTTGACAATAATCAGTATGAACGTTTGTGGCGAATTTCTGCCATTTGGGTAGATTTGGCTTCTAAATTCTAACTTTGGCAGAATAAGCTGACCATTTAAAAAATTGGTAGGATGTGGCAGATTTTAAGAAAATCCTTATTATCTTTGAAATCAAAGGAAAAACTCATAATTTTATGTTTAAAATTTACTTATTTTGTATGACTTATACTCAGCGCGGCGAACTTTGATCCCTATGACACTGACAGCTAATGTCACCATATAACATTGTAGTGGCGTCACCATTAAATTGGGATTATACTAGGGGCGTCTAAAAATGCCATTTATAAGTTTTACGTAGCTATATAGATTTGTAATGAAATTCCGTTGATATTTTTAACAATTCTTAACATTTACAAGAAGTTATCTCAATCTGAATTTATGTTTACGTCCTGCAAAAGTTACGTCGTGTGTCGTTTATCGACTAGGGCGGCAAGTATCGATAAAAAAATGTCGGTAATGGAAACGAGTGCACAATTTGTTTCGGGAAACTGTAGCCTTGCCAATCCCTAGAGCATCAGCAACACGGTGACGTTACGTTGTCAAGTGGCAACAAAGGGCCGCCATTTTGTTGTTCACGAGCAAAGTAATCTCGCAAACGCACAACAAACTCCAACTCCAACTTCAGACACAATAAATAAATAGGGAACATCCATTTTCATGATAAAATATATACTTATACAACGTGTTCAGGACGAATACGAACAACTTCGAGGTATTGAACAGACCACTTATAGGAATCGAACCACATAAGAAATAATTTTTAAATAAAATAAAAAAATAAAATTCAGTTTTCATACAAAGTAATTCAACTATTTCCAACTATCCATGTTACACACACCTTTATGCAAAAACTGACATCGTCGCATTTTAAAACATAACTTATGAATGGTCTTAATTTTACTAAACAATGAACACTGTTTGTGGCCACAAGCGAGGGTTGTCACAATAAGGATTTAATGAAAAATCAAAAAAAAAAATTATTTGTCAGAATTTTATCAACGAATCGTATCGTTTTAAAGAATGGGTTTAGTAAAGTGATTTAAACAGTCATCTATGTGTGAATTTAAAAAATATGAATGTGGAAGAAAGGAAATTCAGGATCAATAGTAGCAATCTGCTGAACACGAGTTCGAGTTTCCCCTCGATTCTCGAAGAGATAGGCCAACAGTCCATCACGCTGGCCTCATTCAGATTGGCAAATATGGATTGGCATATTACACATACCTACATCGATAGAAAATTCCCTAAGAATACTCGTATTTGAAAATCATCGTAGGGAATTTACTAAAATTTTCGCTTATAACATTGCTTAGCTCGATGTTTAATAATTTTATTAATACCTGTACCTAATTAATAACATAATATCATATTATGCATGTAAATTGTAAATAAAAAAGTCAATTTCACATTGTACCTTAAAGCTACAACCCTGATTTAACCGGCTGGACCGTCGCACACTCAAGGGAGCTTCAACAATAAAGATAAGGAAACAATTAGTATTTCGATCGCAGTTTAACAAAGGGATACGTATACCTGAGAGAAAGAGAGACCCGAAGTTCTACAAAAAACTTCAGAAGCTTATGAACTTGCGGCGCGCTCTTGTTATAATTTTTAACAATATCGACAATCGATACTGAGAATCTTACTGATGAACTTAATTGTTTACCTAACTATTCAGTTATGAACTTATACGAGCTTGCTGACCTACGTTTACGCAGACAAAAGTATGTTTGTATTTTTGAGTATGGTAAATGTAATGTAGACAGTATGTAAGCTTAAGTGAATTTAAATAGATTCAGCTTACATCGGTATTCTACCTTTTACGAGTACCTACTAACGGTGTAAATAAATTCTTTTTATTGGCAGGAAGTAGGTAAGCACATTATGATTTCGGTTACAATCATAAAGTTTAAAATTAATTATTTTCAATATTGCCAAAATGTAAAAGATTGAAATCTAAGGAAAATTTATATTCTATCGTTCGCGGTAAGACTTTATCGATGCCCACAAGATAGCTTCTACTGGCACATCACTACTCAGACCGTAGTTGTAGTATTTTTGAATGATTTAAGTTTGGCAACGTCGCAAAAATAAGAGTGCGGCATATGGGACACATTTTTGGATCTATTTACAAAAGAAAAATTATTTTCTCCGAAAATATCCATTTTAGACCTTATGTTCCTTAGCCATTTTTGATTACTTTTCGATAAGGAACCTAACCCTAGAGTTGTTCGTATTCGTCCTGAACACGTTGTATAGCAAAAACGTGTTTACCGGGTTAAACATTATTAGAAAATAGCAAGGTTGGAAACTTTCGTTTTACTTACCTACTTAATCTATGCAAAAATCTTAAATTAATACAACAACAACATAATGGACATTAAAAATGCACATTATAATATTTTTTAAAACTTGTTTACCAACGTGGCTGAATGCAAGCCACGCAAGCAGAAAAAAAAATTATCGACACGACCAACACGACCCATCACTAACACGAACTGTCATAGGGATCAAGGTTCGCCGCGCCGACTATAATGACTCGGATATATTAAGCTGGAAACGTGTGTCTTGTGTCGACGGAACGGGCAATTTTCGACGTCAAAACCAAGGCTATCACTATTTATAAAATTACTTTATTTTTACAGTACCTATTTTTACAATTCAGAAATAGAGTTGGCTGATTTTGGCAGATTTTTTGCTAGTGTTTGGCAGATTCGCCAATTTTGAAATGGTCACACTGTTTATATTTTATTTTTCTATCCCTTTTGCTCCCGCTCTGTGTTGAAGGTGGATATTTTTCCGAAAGTTTTCTAAATAAATATTGAAATACATGGTTTAGCTGATAAATATCACAGTCAAGACGTAATTTATTAAGAAGAAAATAACATTTTTACTATATAAAATATTTAAGGGTAAAGATTGGCATGATATTTTTCGGTGACAAATACTGAAACTCCGTGTCCAACATAGTTTTTAGTGCAGAAAGTATATAAAATTGGATGGTTCTGAGTATCTCTGTTTGAATTCGTGATAGTCGTGTATGAAGTGATATGATTTTTGAAGATTTAGTGTGAAAAACGTCTGTTTTGTAGTGATGAACTGTGACTGGATTCTAACCTATTCGCACCAGTTGGTGGTGGTAAATATTTCGGTTGTGTTCGCAGATGAGTACGAAGATCATCAAAGCGAGCGCTGTGGAGCCTGACGCCTTCGAGACGTCGATCTCGCAGGCGCTGGTAGAGTTGGAAACTAACTCTGACCTGAAGGCTCAACTCAGGGAGCTGTATATTACAAAAGCTAAAGAAATTGAACTGCACAACAAAAAAGTAAGTTCCTACAGTCCCGTCCTGATCAAAAGGCGCAGGGAGTAAACATAAAGAAATAGTGATCTGAATTCTTAAATAATATTATTAATAGAGTTGAACTAGACTCTAGAGTATGTCATTGAACAATTCAATTCGAAACTATTATAATGTTCTCTGTAGGAAATGCACAACAAAATTAAATTGTTTATTGTCAAATAAGGATCCTCTGATTCATGTTTTATCTGTTGAGTTTTCATAATTCAAATGAATTCTTGAGATTTTTGTCAATGAATATTGTATCATGTAATAATTTGTTTGTCTTGTAATGTCTGTAGCTATGATACTTTCGCACTAGGCAATGGTAATTTTAATTACTGTGACAAAAGAATACCTATAGATTCAAATAAATAATTGTCAATATTATATTAATTTCTAGTCAATCATCATCTATGTGCCGATGCCAAAGCTGAAGGCCTTCCAGAAGATCCAAATCAGACTGGTGCGAGAGCTGGAGAAGAAGTTCAGTGGCAAGCATGTGGTTTTCATCGGAGACCGCAAAATCCTGCCTAAGCCCAGCCACAAGACGCGCGTCGCCAACAAACAGAAGAGGCCTAGATCCAGGTAGCACTGATACTTCTTGCATACAATATGTATGAAATTGCAAAATTAAGTCATTGCCTGAAGACATGAAAACATAATATGTTGAATTGCTCACTCAATTCAATAACAGACTCTATAAACATGTAATATACAGTGCTTCCTTAATATTATGACAATTTAAAAAAAATTGAAATTTCATAATCCCCTAGAGCTGTCTATAGGATACCTTTACATTGTGAACATTTTTTGCAAACAACCTCTTAAGAAAAAGTGTAAATACTTTTGTGAAATTTAAGTGAATTATACGAACTAAAACTTTTATATTCCACCAATTATGACTCTTCGCTGTAACAAAATGAGTTAAAAGGAATAAAACTTTTTTTTGTAATAAAATTCAAACAAATTAACCTCAACCCAACAGACACCAATTTAACAAATTACTTGATATAACATATATTTACTTGTTCCCTTCCCATTTGTTATGTTGAGGTTGCACTGTAGTTCAATTTAATTTGTGATTAAAACCTGCATATTAGTCCTCTTTGCAGACCACAAAATTAAATAGTATAAGGGATAACAGCTGTTTTACTCCATTGCTTCAGTAACTTGTTAATGTGCACAATGTTATATTCCAGGACATTGACATCTGTATACGATGCTATTCTGGAGGACTTGGTGTTCCCCGCTGAGATTGTAGGCAAGCGCATCAGGGTGAAACTGGACGGCTCACAGCTCATCAAAGTGCACCTGGACAAGAACCAACAGACCACCATTGAACACAAGGTAATAATTAATCAACACTGTCTCAATAACAAAAAAGATTCTTTTTGTGGCTCGCAAGTTTGTGGCGATTCAACAGTGAAGAAGTTTTCAATATATCATGCTGTGTCACAAGTTACAGGACATTAGACTGATATTATGGAGGTTCCCAATATTCAATCTTGGTTTACCTTACGAGAAATAGAAATTTGACATAACTTGTATGGAGCATGGAGCTTATTTGTGGCTCATCAGTACTAGATATAGAAATTTGACAAAGTCCATAAAAGTTATGTCAAATTTCTATCCCTTGTAAGGCAAAGCATTGGATAGATAGAATATTTTACCGCCATATTATGTCATATTGATATTTCTAGTAGGGCAAATAGAAGATAAATAGAATATTGGGAACCGGCATTAAAAGATTGTAAATGATTACCCAAGTCATGTAACAAGATGTGGATGGCCTTTGACCTCGTAAAAGGCTCAAACAGGACGTGTATCCATGAGAAAAGAAGACGTAGTCCCCCCTCTTCATAAGTTCAAGTCATACGTATCTCAGGACAGGTGTAAAACTCGTGATTGTTGCTGTCAAAGTCAATTGTCACATTTTATTAGAAAACATTACATTTGCTCTAAAAGTTGACAATTTCATGTGTACTTAGCATGCTGAAAGTTATTATTTTCTGCACTAGAGTTTATTGTTTTCTCCCTGCATTTGCAAAAGTATGGAGGTTTTGGGGTATTGGGGCAATGTAGAAAAATAATTTTTCTACATTGTCTCGGGTCGTCTAGGACCTTCATTGTTTCTGATTTCCTTAACACAAGCGCATATAAGCTACTTACTAAGGGATCGGAGCAATGTATGTGATGTTGTCCACTATTTATATTTAATGACGAAATACTCTACGCTAAGAGGACGGGAAAGATGTGACGTATGTTGACGTCGTATATTTCGGTACGGCTGACAGCACATACCGCTGTCGGTCTATAACTTTAGCGCCATTTTATAGATTTGACAAATTAAAAATCCGGCTTCAGGGCGGAGCCTAAAAATACATGCGTGTCGTCACTTAGTGCTGATCCTTTATGTTACATCCATGTAATTACCTCATAGAAATACATTAAAAGGGTCGTTGGACAGCAACGATATGCCTGTCGCAAACCTGTCACGAGATACGCAACAATAGAGCGCTATCTCTTCACAAGGCAAGACTCGAATCCAATATTTTTGTATAAAATGAAAATTCTTAGGCCCTGTTTCATCAAAGCGGAGCTGTGTTTGAGTAACCAATCGGATTTTCGTTATTTCGACGTCTCTCCCCTCAGTTTTGGAGATGTCGAAATGACGAAATGTAATGGTTACTCGAAACAACTCCGTTCCGCTCCGCTTTGGTAGAAACCGGGTCTTAGGGATGAAATTCATCAGTTTTATTAGAAGCTGAACCCAATTATTGACTAACCGTTCTTTGTTCGTCAACAGGTGGACACCTTCCAATCAGTGTACAAGAAGTTAACGGGGCGCGAAGTGACCTTCGAGTTCCCTGAGCCCTACTTGTAAACTAGACTATGACTTTACAATAAAACTAAAACCCTAAAAATATTTGTTTCATTTGTTATTGATTACTTCACATCACATTGCACTTTGCAGCATGTAAGATTTTGTTGTACCTAATAAGCATTGTAATAAGTTTGAATAGCTGAAAGCAGTGCAATCATTTACCACAAGCAGGGGTCGAAACAAAGTCAGTTATTTCGACGTCGGTCAGTCGTAATGTTTTCGTTTTTCCGCTGGGGGAACGTTCCCCCAGCGGAAAACGTTTTTGGAGGATATCTCGAAAACTACTGGGTGGACAAATTTATAATTTCGGGGACATTTACAGGGCTTAATGTACTAAATATCTGCATACTTAAAACTAAGAAATTAGACAAAATTCCGCTGGGGGAACGCACACGAGTATCACTGCAGCATATGTGATAAAAAGTCCATAAAAGCAAAGTGAGGGAAGCATTCGTTTCAGGTTAGGTCAGTTACTTGGCTCTTGAGCAAGTTTCTACACTTAGTACCAAATTCCATTTCGGGATCAGAATAAATTAGAAAAGAATATAATAATTATTAAACCCGGGTAGTTTCTTATTATTTATTGTAGAAAAATTCAGTCGGAACAGTAGAACAAAATAATCACATACAACAAGAAAGAATAAATGCAATATTGATATTTAATAAAATTATTTGATTTACATAATAATTTGAGACAATTTCCCAACCCCTGAAACTTACAGCGCAGAAAATAATATTCATAAAGTGGCTCTAGTTTCACCGCAATTAGGCACGTAATGACACCTATAATCACAAACTGTGACTTTTTCATTACTATTATTCACTAGTGTGTTAGACAGTTTTTTCAACACACTTGCTCATCGCAAACTGTGACTTTTTCACTACTATTATTCACTAGTGAGCTACACAGTTTTTTAATTTTATCTACTAAATAAAATTATTTTGAGTATTATTTTATTTACAAGTGTGTTGAAAAACGTCATATGATACACGTGAGTATTGATTACCGTCCACGGCTCGCGTCTTAATGGCGCCTCAGCGGTAATCACCAACTTTACTCACTTGTACCATAAACTACTAGCTTTCAAATCTACTGAACTTTTCAGACGAAAGAGAAAATTTAGAGACACTAAAAAAATTATACCAAATATAGTGTGACTAAAGCACTAATATTATTTAATGTAGGTGTTTACATCATTTCATTATTTAATAAAGAGTCGATTATTAGATCTTTCCCTATGAAGTTGCAGTACTTAGTTACAGAAAGTTAGTTTGTAAATGGGTAACTTCATAGGTAAAGGGCTATTATTATTATCACAATCAGACACACTCACTAAAGGAAAAAATATGTGCTCATTACTCAATGATAATAATTTCATTCCCATTTAAAAAATAAAATCCCCTTAACCTTACTATATAGTATATACAGCCTGTGATTACAAATGCTTAATAATAGTAATAATTGACTACATTTAAATTGTTTATTGCACTTCCTATTTATCATACCTACTAATATTTTGCTCTTATTGCTTGTTAGGTGCTAAAAAGAGATGGTAATTTAACATTTATCAAGAAAAAATCAATATATTCGTGCTTTATGACAAGCAAAATGAGAGAGAGCATTGTTTAATGTGAAAGAGGCATAAAATATGTGTCAATGAATCCTAAGGCCAATGACCTAAGGTATTTCATTTCCTTGTATCTACAGTCTATCTACCATCGTCCATTAGGTAATTATTATTAGTCAAAATCTGGGTTTAATTGGAGGAATCTTTCTATAGTGCCGAAACCTCCTTCCTATATTCCTTCTATATTTGAAGATGTGTAGCATTATTTTTAGGACTTGTAAAATGTACACCAATGGTTATACGTACTACGTGTCTATGATTTAAAAAAGTTGTGAAAAAGGATTTTAGCAACCAATCAAAAACAACTGTGAACAAAAAAATTCTAAAGTTCTTGTCCGCTATAAATTTTCTCCAATTCAGCTTCAACTGAGGGATTGGACACACTTTCAGTCGGTTTACTATTTAAGGCACTTGCATTTGAAACACTATTAATCACATTAGTATTAGTGACACTGTTTTCAATTTGATTTGTAGGTTTTACGACTTTTATATAGGTTACTGGAACCAGCCCGGCTGTCTGTCTGTCCGTTGATGCCATTAACCAGCCTGAGTTCCAGAGGTGGCCCTGCAGGTGCTGCGGAGCGAGGGTCAGGACTTGGTTGGCGTGGAAGCTGATCTCTTGAGGCGATGTCGCTTGGAAGTCGTGTTGGGCGACCGCACGGAGTGGGTTTTGCCAGGTGGATGGATCTTGTACTGTAAATTATAAAAAAATTGTATTATGGTATAGTTGTTATTTATGGTATAATTTATTTGTATTTTTTAACAAGTTTCTCATGAGGATTCCCAGAGAGAAATCCGAAAACCCTTTATTCATTTACGGTATATGATATTTAAATGGTAATTGTCTCTTTTTTGGGAATTAAGCTACCACAAACCTCAAACTGGGTTCTGCACCAAAGCTACAGAACCCATTTGACTGAAATTAGTAATGGAGATTTACCATAATCTCAAATAATACACAAGCGCTACTTTTTATTAGCAACAAGACAGCAGTGCAACATAAACAAATAAAATACATACAAATCTAAACAAGCAAGTATTTGAAGTTGGGACTTCTGCTGTTAGAAATATTATAACTTAAATCTTTTTAAAAGTATAAATTAGGGTTCTGATTTAAGAAATAAAAAAAGGTATCATTTGCATGTAATATTATTTTACAAATGACTGATAAAATCGAATGTTGACTTGTGACATCTACTTTTTGTCGAATGACTACTACATTTAAAAACAGATATGTTGAGAATTGAGATGTTTTGTTAATATTGACGGGGACGAAGCTGCGGCCCATGGGACAAATATGTTGAGACTTGAGATGGTTTGTTGGGGACGACTCTGCAGCCCATGGGACAAAATATCTGGTAACAGTATACTTACTTTATGCACGTAAAAAATGAGTTATAAACTAGTTTACTCACGTCTTTCGTTTATACTCGAGGAGAGTCCATTCAACATCTTCAGGACAATATAGGGCGCTGCGGCGATCACTCCAAAGAACAGGAGTATGGGCCAGCTGGAGCCCTTCGCCTTCTGCTCAGGGCTCGCCGACCCGGCCTGCGTGGCTTGCACTGCTTCTGCCCATGCCTGGCAAATGAAGAAAAAAAAGTGTGGCACTCGGAGACTGCTACGGTAAAGCTATTGCATAGAATTTAAAGTTATTTTTAGTTTACCATCTATCAGAAAATAGCAGAACTAAAAACTAAAAAGTTGTGGAGTTGCGCTCCCTGCTTTTATGCTAGCCTAGTACCAAAAGCTCTACTTTAGGAGTGCCAGGTTATTTTCGTTACGAAATTTCTGGATTCGGTCTACACCGTCAAAGCCCGCGATAGAAGCCAGCGTTGCCACATCTACGTCTTTTTACGTAGATCTACTAACTTTAGGCCTTTCTTGCAAACCTACGAACTTCAGTCCCAGAATCTACGTATTTTTTATCAAATTGTACAAATTTGTAATCAAACATAGAGTTTTTTTCATTCATGAAAAAAGTTATTAAAAAAGTTCCTTTTTACACAGTCACAGCAATAGAGGTGAGACGGATGACTGTGTAAAATGGAACGTTTGCTTTACAGAAACTGCCACTAGTGTCACTGTCAGTAACATAACCTATAATATATTTCGTTGTGTTATTGGTCTGTGCTGTGTTACTGTTTCGCTTTCGATTCAAATTCAAACGGATTCGAAGCTGTTGTTTTGTATGCTCTACTTAAGGAATGCCAGGTTATTTTCGTTACGAAATTTCTGGATTCGGTCTGCACCGCCAAAGCCCGCGATAGAAGCTATGCAATAGCTTAAAAAAAAAAGTGAACCTTCACAAGAGCACTTGAAATTATTTAACAAATACATGTATAAATTTAATTTGCCTGAAGCTGAAATCGATAACAATGAATAAATTGTATAACAAAACACTCGTTTTTTCGCTCTTCTTTTTTTTTCATAATTAAAGTACGTAGATCTACGAACTTTTAATCCGAAATTTTTACTAAATCTACGTCTTTTTTTAATGTGGTCTACGCCTTTGTCAAAATCCGAGTTGGCAACACTGATAGAAGCTATGCAATAGCTTAAAAATGAATTAAAATAATTAATTGGTCCAGTGCGAGTCGGGCTCGCGCACTGAGTGTACCGTACCATCAAGAGTATATATCTCTATAGTATTAAAGTAAACTAAACACCCCTGCCCACTAAATAAAAAACGAGCATAAAAGTCGCGTTTACTGCATTGGAGCCCCCCTGAATTTTTTATTTTATTTTAATTTAACTATTTATTTCTATAGTTAGTCTATAACTAAATATATGGTGAAAATTTGAAGCGTCTCCCTGTTACCGTTATCAATATCAAGCAAAACCAAGCAAAAAATCACTTTTGTTGTATGGGAGCCCCCTTAAATATTAATTTTATTCTATTTTTTGTATTTGTTGTTATAGCGGCAATAGAAATACATCATCTGTGAAAATTTCAAGTCTGTAATCATGGTTACAGAGATACAGCCTGGTGACAGATGGACGGACGGACAGCGATAATGATGAGATCCACAGACCAGGAACCAACAAAACGCTTGACAGCTGATATTAAGACCATATTGTGATGTGTGAAGTAATTAAGACCAGGGGCCTGATTGCGTAAGAAAAACATATTCATCGTAATCGAATTAGAAAATTCTGCCCTTGATTGGCTGACATAGATCAGGGAACCAATCCTCGTAAACTTAGTTTTAAGTCGACTTGGAGTTATCGCCATACAAATGTGACAAATATCATAATGACCTATTACAAGAGCCTGTATATTCGGCCTATGTGAAATAAAGATATTTTGAATTTTTTTTTGAATCAGTAGGCAACATTTAAAAACGTATATAATACGTTTTTCTTACTCAATCCAGGGGCTTGTCCAGAAGAGGCGAATTAGGTGCGAAACGTTTCGCGCGAATATACTCACGTGTAACCGCGGTTATCTGTACACATATTTATTTATCGATATTCTTTGTCCGATACTACACTTATGCAAATAATCTCCAAGCAATTTCAAGATAAGGTTATCTTAGCAAATGATTTAGAGCGAAATAAAATACCTACACCTTAGTGCTACGACAGCAAAACAATGCAAATAGATTAAAATTGAAAAATGTATAGCTTTCAAGGTCATATCTCACTACTAACATAAAGTTGATTCTTTAGTGAGAGGTCAATTAGATTCTGATGAAAACCTTGATTACATTTACAAACAATAGATATTTGAGTGCGCTATGGTAATATGGTATATAAATATACTCAACTATACACTTTCATACGATAGCACATGAAGGTACTTAGTTTGATTGAATTAATGTTTAATTAAAGCATGTACCTACTACTCATAAATTGTACAAAGTAAGACATACATAAACATCTATAAAAAAAACCTGTTTTTGGCTGTGACTCAACAGCTTTAGTTGCTGTTGTTTTAAATAGAAAGGTTTAATTAGATTTGGACATACATATGCTGCAGCTGGTTACTACCAAGAGATTTAGGTTCAATTATCCCTAACACATTACTGTTAAATATGGTGGCGTGATCTTTATGTTAAAGTTGAACGAGACCACTCTTAATATCAGTATCATGATGTGTAGCAAGAATTCAGAAGGTTTAATACTCCTTAGCATGTGCAACTAGTTCTTACTTCTTATCTAATCAACTTCTAACTTTAATTAAACTAGAGCTATCATCTTTGACTACTTTAAAAAGTTAAATAAATAAATAAATATATAAATAGTGGACAACATCACATACATTGCTCCGATCCCTTAGTAAGTAGCTTATGCACTTGTGTTAAGGAAATCAGGAACAACCAAAGTGCCACAACACCCAGACCCGAGACAATGTTAAAAAATAAGTTTTCTATTTTTTCTACATTGCCCCAACCGGGGATCGAACCCGGAACCTCAGAGATGGCGGCGCCTTAAAAACCGGCACGCTAACCACTCAACCACGGAGGTCGTCAAAACTTATTATAATGAGTTGAGATGACTCGAGTCAAAAACTTGCTAGAATGTTTTCTTGAATTGCTTGTTCAATCAAAAAAACATAATTTTTGTGTTTTCCACTCACCTTAAATTCACATTCGGTCCGAATTCCAAGTAAAACTAAGAGTTTCCTCACAAGCCAGTTTAGACTGCGCACTACAGCAAATGTAGACCAAAACTGGGCAAATAATGACCTGAGTCGGCCAAAGTTTTCAGCTACTCCTGGAAACAATAATTAATATTTTTATAGTCTTTAATTGTAAATGACAAGTCCAATAATTTCGTTGGTAAAATTATGATCTTGTATGAGAAATATGTTTAGGGCTGGGCGCAACAGTAGAATAATAACAAACAAAACATGATGTTACCCAATTAGTAATTGATATTTGATAGCTTTTATAAGAAAAGTCTGCTGTATCACCATAGTAGGTTTAGAAACTGAAAAATAAATACTGCATCAAAGTCTTTGTATTTCATTCTGAAGTAAAACATTCTTGCTAAAAACAGTTTTTTTGGAATTGCACCTTAAGGTACCTTTAACAGCCACATACCAAGAATAGCTCTAAAAGAGCTGGTGAGAGCAAAGAACGTGCTCTCCAACATCATGGCAACACTGCCCACTGCGTTAACCACACTCTGAATGGAGTCAAATGCTGGCCTCGAGCTCTCCTCTGCCATTTGAATGAACCTGTAATCAAAGAGTCAGGGTGTGTTGTAGTTAGACAATCTATGACACTATTCCAAAGTTAGATTACTGTAATGTGTAAGTACACATTACAATTTTTCAAAATACATTATTAGTTTAGTTAAGGATTTATTGGAAGTATCTTTTTTTTGCACAAATAAAGTGAGCACTGTTGTGCAAATTTTAGAATTTTATTTTTGTGCATTAAGCAAGTTGAATGATGCTTGTAGCATGAAGGAGTAACAAACATCTGAACTTTCACATTAGTACTATTCATATTTCATACTATACTATGTTCGTCCTTCAATCATCTCACAGTGTTGCAATGGATGAACATGACAGGTGCAAGTACAGAGTCTATATTATCTCGGGTAACATCAAGATTCCCACTGACCACTATTCACACAGTTAGAACCATTAGCAACAGCTAGTTAGGATATAGTTTTAAGTAAGTTATTACTATCAACAAAGAAACTTAAGATAATATTTATTAGTTTTATAATAATTCAAACTTAATAGGTAGTTAGTCCAAAGTTCATACTTCATCAGTAGTTAGTACAAAGTACAAGGAAAACAAAGTCGTATCCAATAGGTACTAAAAATTTTATCCTCCCACAGTGAATCATGAGCTAAAACTACTAGAACTAAATATACCTGTTTTCAATATCTCCATGCATTGGACCAAATCTGTTGTACCCTCCATATGGAGACATTCCCATGCCCATACCCATCCCTCCCATACCGTAGCCTCCATATCCTCCATACCCCATTCCTCCGTAACCCATACCTGGAACATGTAACATAACATAGACTTTTCTTTTGACACACTACAAGATGTTAGTACGTGACTGCAATGGCCCCTGATGGGGAGCAATACAGCCAAAGATGTTATTGATCATAGTGACTTAGAATTACATTTAAAATAACCCTAAATGGTTTCTACACAGCATCGCGCCGAACGCTAAATCGCTCAGTAGTGCATTTTTAGCCAAGATAGGGTGTCCTCTATTAGGATGGTAATGAGCAGGATATTAGCGTCCTCCCAGACAAATAGTTAAATTAGAAATCATAAAATTCTAAAGTGGCTACAAAAAGGCAGGAATCGGTACAGGTTTCCTTTGGCTGGTTACAGGGGGAAGGGTGGGGCGGGGGGAGGGGGGAGGGGGGGGGGGAGGTGGTGAATCCCCCCTCCAAGTGAAAAAGTGCGAAACTCAATAGTTTTAGAGAAATAAATTTTTAAAGTTTAAATTTTGAGGTTATTTTGATCATTAAAATGAGTACTTTACACAGCGGAAGGGGTAGGGGGCTGGATTAAGAGGCGCGGGAGGGTAAAGGGGAAGATGAAGCCCACTTCCCAACCCCCCCTGAGGGAATTTTTTTTTATTTTTTTTATTTTTTAAGTATTTTATAAGAAAATCTACATAAGTATACATACAACCTTTGTTTTCAAATCAGATGAAATAGGGACCAAATCAGATATGTGATTTCTCCGGCGCTGCGGGAAGTGCAGCCCCTTCGCCCCTGCGTAGCAAAACCACAGGCACCCACGCTCACCTCCGCAGCCTCGGCCACTCCGGCTCGCCCGGGTGCCTGTGCTGTGCTACGGCGGGCAGGGGCTGCACTCCCTCCGCGCCTCCGACTTAAAAAAAAACACTCTAGGGGTAGGACAAACAAGACTGCTTGGTGTCGGGGTTAGGCAGTTCGGTTCTGTGACTATTTCGACCTAAATCAATCCAGTTAGATTTTGTGTCCATACTATAATTCATAATAAAAAGAATTTCAATGACAGTTAAAGATAATTAAAATAGTTGAATTTCTGATTTTAAAAAGACAAACGAAATATTTTATTTTGTATATTTACGTAATGTATTTCCAAAAAATATTAATAAATTGTTAACTTTTTAAAAAAATTATACACTTAACATGAATGCAATACGAAAAACGAAACGTTTTTTGACAACTATGTGTCAATACAGTCTTTAGTTTATGGTCATTGATCAATTTTGTCTGGAATCTCTTATAGAAAATCGTAATTTTTAAAAATTTATTTCTCGTAAATTACTTACTGAGATTCGCGCTAAAACCTTTTAGTGCTAGGTTTACTATATTATAAGCCATCTGTAAAAAAAAAATGAACTGCCAACTAATAACCAGCCAAAGGAAACCTGGGCCCAGGAATCGAACCCGCGACCTCCCAGTCGAGCGTAATAAGCCACTGTACACACATCAAATATTATAATGGAGTTTTCAGCAGATTCTTTCTCTTACCGTACCCTCCCATTCCACCATAAGACATGCCACTGTTCATCCCATAACCCGTCTGCATCGTCAAATCTGGTCGTGGGGGCAGCACGGGCGGTCCAAAACCACTGTTAATACCAGATGGACCGGGAATAGGGTTCCTGAACGACACATCAGATGGTCCCATTGCTGCAGAGTTTGATAAGCTGTGGTCAGAGTTCACGTCAAATATTTTCACTGGCTCACTCATTACTGCTTAATCTAATCTCGCCTTATAAAAAGTTCAATATTTATTAGTATGAAATTACACAATATCACTTTTGAACACGAACACTTGGGATTTCGGGAAGAGTACTCTGTAACGCCACTACAAAGTACAAAATGATAATTATGCGGACTGCGGGGACGGGTGAACAAGGAATTAATTAATTTAATATAATAATTTTGGTTCTGGGTCCCTGGGATGGGTTGGAAAAACACGAAAACAAGTTTATTCCCAGCTGCGTTTTCTTTTCTATTTGACTTGACAAATGACAGTGACGTGTGTCAAAAGTGTGTCAAAATCAAGTCAAGTCAAAATCAAATGTCGACAAATATGTCACAGACAAGATCTAGGTTCCTTCTAGACTAATGATAATAAACATATGATTAGTTCTACTTTGTCTGTTGTTCTTCTTTCCAAGAAGAAGTGATTTTATAGAAATACCTGTGTGAAAATATAATGAGCTGTTGTTGCTGAAAAAATAGGTATATTACACCTACTTATAGGCTATACCTAACCAATTTATAACATATTTGTTGTAATCATCATGTTGTAATAAATATTTCTGAAGTTTGACCTACTTTTTTTGTTTTACAGGCATTTTTTGTCTATGGTATCTGGGTGTCAATCGTGTCAATAGTTTCGATTTTATGTTTGTTGTTATTATCGTGCAAATATTATAGTGATAGCAAGATTATCCTACTTTCAAATACAAAGCAAGGTGTGTTTTGAAAGGGTATGTAATTATTTAAAAGTACCTACTCATAGTATTTGTTTAGGTAAATGGGCATTACACTTGTTGTTCTACTTGCCTTCTCTCCTACAATTTTGTGATCAATTTCCTCTTGATAATATGACTTAAAAGTATAATTTAGAATAACTTATCTATAGTGTGATATATCAAGATTAAAATGTGTGTTGAATTATATTGATTTATGGCGGAAAATAGTGATAATTCAGCGCTCTCCTAAGGCCGGTTTTCTAACGCTGATACTAAGGAATTCTAGTGTCAGCGTAATTTTTTATTATAAAATTGCCATTAGATCACGAGTATTTACACATATTAGATACAACTCTTGGTCTGCGTTTACATTTAATAGAGGAAAGGTTTTTTTGCGGGCCATTCAAAATTGATAGTTTAATCTTTTCATTTGCAATCTTTAAGGATAAAATTAAAAAGGATTGTTTTCAGCAAGTTAAAAGAATAAAGCATAATTCTCATTGTTTATTCTATAACTTATTTAATCCAACTATAAACTGTTTAACTATGTTTAAAATGTAATAAAATCAGATGAAAGATGTAATTGAAACAGCAAATAAGAGAACCATGAAACACAAATAATCAGCTATCATGACAACCATCCTCTTGTAGGATCTGTAATTATAAAATTCAGACCCAGAGTGAACTCATGTGTGGAAAACAGAAATTCTGTTAGTATAATATTATATTATGGTGTTACTTTTATCTTGTTGTTAATGGAAAACAGTTAGGCTTAGAATCAGTTATGAGTCATGAGTTATAAATAATAAGAAAGATTTTTTTTATTATTATTTATTTCTCAGATACACACTAATAAAATAATTGTTACACAGAATTATTGTCCCGCTAAACTAACAAGCCAAAACAGTTTGTTGGTGGGTTTGTTTGTTACTAATGTTAGATAGAATATATACTTTATTGTACACCATTACAAAACGAAAGAAACATTCATAATATTACATAATTAGCAGACCAGGCAAATGTTGTTTTGCCGTTAAGGATATAAAAAATAGCTTATGACCTACCCTCAGATTGAATGAACATACACAGAAAAATTCATACCAACCGGTCGACCAGTTTTAAGGAGTTTGGTAACTAAATTGGCATGAGAAGACCTGGAGTTCTGGATCTTTGTCCCATATTATATCTGTATTTTGTCACATATAATAATGAATATAGGTCTGCAGTGTTATTGTAACAGCTGTCTTGACTAGTCACTAGATTATTCAAGGTTATATCTATTGTACCAACAATGATGTCCAATTATTACACTAACTACTCAACATGTTGAATGGAAGCAGGCGTTATTTTCCGGAAATCTATAATTAGCAACTGGTAATTATTATATTAATGCTACTCAATATGTCATTATTATGTGCACATAAAAAATTAATAAAAATCTAACAACTGTTTTGGGCAGGTAGGGCAGTCTCGGACAATTGAATTTGTTGGATTATAGAGTACAGAAAAAGACTATAGTCCAGAATTTTTTAATTATGTGTTTGAAACTTTGTGTACTTCTCAGTCAAAGAATCATGAAATAGATGCCGAGATATGTGGTGATTATAGGGGTCCCAATCAAATAAAGTTTATGCACAAGTAAGACTCTCACTTCTTTTTTTTGGAGGAAGTGCTATAATCTCACTCTCCATTAATCCTCTAGATATATATTTGTGAAATAGAGAAACTAAAAAAGAATACCTGGGCTGAATTTGTTGCTTGTCAGTGTAGGGTGTAAACTAAATTTTTAGCTTTTAGATAAAATGAACCCAACAAAAACATTTTCATGGAATGTGTTGCCAAGAAGGAATATAATATGGCTCACACTATCAAAAAGTTATAAGATCTCATGTAGAGCAATACTTCTTAGCTTTATGCGCCTTTTAACTCTACAATCCCTAACTTCACAAACTCTACACTTTAGCCAAAATATATGGCTTGGCTGTTTCTCAGATTATTTAACTTTGTTTCTACAGTAAGTATATAAGTATTTAAATATTCTGTGAGCGTCTACCTGTTACCGTTATCAATATCGAGCAAAAACAAGCAAAAACAAGCAAAAAATGCGTTTGTTGTATGGGAGCCTGCCTTAATTTTTTATTTTATTTTAATGTAACTATTAATTTCTACAGTAAGTAATATAACTAAGTATATACTCGTATAACTAAACATTCTGTGAAAATTTGAAGCGTCTACCTGTTACAGTTATAAATATCGAGCAAAAACAAGAAAATAAATCACGTTTGTTGTATGGGATCCCCCTTTAATATCTATTTTATTATATTTATTGTATTTGTTGTTATAGCGGCAACAAAAATACATCACCTGTGAAAATTCAAGTCTGTAGCTATCACGGTTCAAGATATAAGTATACCGCCTGGTGGACAGAAGTATCAGTAATAGGGTTCCTTTTTTACCCGGAACGGTACGGAACCCTAAAAAACGACGAAGCACTTCGAGAAAAATTGGGTAGTGCTCTCGCGCTTCGCTTGCTCCTTCTTGGCAGGACACTACCGTGTCCCCAGATCTGTAGCTCGAACTCTGGAAATCCGAATACGAGGCACAGTCTTATCTTAACCACTGGCTGGGTGTAACTGCAAAATATACCTAGCATAGTATTGCCATACGGCGATTCTAAGCGTTGAATGGACAACCCAGGGCAACCTCATTCACAGGACAAGGAAGGAAGCGAAACCGCTGTCACTTGTGCAAAACTTCCGGCGGTCTCGGGTGTTGCATTGTTGTGCACGTTTTGTTTTCATATCTCTGTAGCAGTCGAGTACAGGGGTTGTACAACAAGGAATGCAAAGGTTCGTCAATTTTCAAACTGATTCGTTTGCACTAGTCGATTGTTTTGGTTTGTTGACATAATGGACTCTTGCAGTACTAGCGAAAATCGATACTAAGTGTGACGAAACTTTTCATTCTATAATATACGCAGAGAGCGCAAGAAGTTCTCCAATATTTTGCTTCGCAGGCAGCGAAATATTACGTCGATTAATATCTCTTTATATATTAGATGCTTGGGTTATTTGTGCTCTGGCCTATGTATGTGTTAATAACGGCTTCTCATAGGCATACAAAATATAGAATTCTATTAAACGTGTCTAAAAATTCGAACGACTTCTTTGTTTTATATTGAAACTTTTTAGACTTCCCGAAGTGCGAAGTAACAGTGGATAGAAACGTAAAACTTTTAGGCAACTGGCAAGTATATGGGAATTAGTGAATGCAGCAAAATGGTGGAAGACGTCGCTCAAAATGCTCAAACTACTTAAAAGTTTTAATAAGTTCCACCATAATGGCGAATATGCGAAGCTGCACGAAGATATTACCTAATGAAAAGTTATGATATGAGATTTGGAATACTTCGTGATGTCTAAGAAGCATAAGTTCAGGGTAATAACAATAATCATTTGGAATTAAGAATGTTGTGGTTTACCTCATTACTCGTATGTAGTAATGTGGCTAAATTACAGCCTGAGTAAATTAAGGAAGTTTTATATGGAGTAGGTATCTATTAAGTTTTTGTAATCTTTTCGCATATATAATTCAGTTCTCGTGCCAGTTTTTGTCACCAAACTCCTCCGAAACGGCTCGATCGATTGTTATGAAATTTTCTATGTATTTGTATGTAATTTTGTATGTTCGGTAGGTCTGAGAGTATCATAAACTATTTTTTTAATATTCCTAATGGCAGAATAATGTTTGCCGGGTCAGCTAATTTATTCATAAACATCAACATATTGTACCTATTGGCTATTCATCAAAAAGTAGGACATAATAAAAGTGTGAAATGGTAATTGGTAAGTTTACAATATTCATACGAGTAGGTAAGTGTTTTTTTTTTGTTTCAGGTCAACACCTATTCATCAACGTAAATTGCTGACAGTGGCGTCAATTGGTAAGTCCTACCTAAGTATAATATGTATAATATTATATTTTTAATTGTTTAAGGATGCCCTGACCTACGATGTCTTCCATACATTCTTAATACCAAAATCATTTGTAATTCGTGCAAATTTCGATCATGTTGTGGTTTATTCGGGTTCATATAGTAATAATAATCTATGCTCCTACCTCCTAGCCATATTTGGTTAGGTAATACTTCTCCAAAACGAAATATAAATGAATTTTGATTTGCATATATTGCGTCAAAAAGGACATGTTTTCTGCTTATTTGTTTTGTAATAAAAACAAAACTATCTCATCGTCGCATTAGTTCAGGAGCTTGATCGAAATATGCACGAATTACAAATGATTTGGTATTTCGAATGAATGGAGATATCGTAGTTCAGGGGACTCTTGTCATTATCGAAATATGTATTGATTTGTCACAACAGGTACTGTACTTGATGTTTTGCCAGATCTATGCATTTTTAAATTTTGAATTTATTTGAAAACAAATTTTGCAAAAAAATAGCAAAGTACCTAATACTATAGATTAGACTGCTGCCGAAACCAAAAATACTCATGGGAATCATAGGTGAATAATGTTTTCCTTCCCTATATAAAATTTTATAGCTAGATGGTGAGGTTAACTGTTAAAATTTATACCAGTTTGTTAAATAAAATGTCAATACAGCTTGCATGTACGAGTACATAATTTTATTAGCTATTCAACACAATCGCATTTCTATTGCGGCTGACTTAATTGTGCACTTCACACAATGCAGGCGAAATTAAATTGTGTTGGGCTTGCATTTAATTTATTGGTTCATCATTAGCTGCAATGTACTCGAAATTCGCTTGCCTTTTCAACGAATTGAAACATTTGCGATTGGACCTTTTACATCACAGCTTTTAGTCGTAGTTTCTTGCTAAAGGAAGTAGTTTTCTCGAGTACAAACAGTTGGACCAGGTCTCTTAGGTTTTCTGAGAATTTTCAGAAAATTCATAACAAAATTCAAAATTCTTTCATATATGTATTACAAATTTTATAGACTACCAATATGATTGGAAAGCTTTTCATGATAAAATGAGCACGAAACTTGGCACTTAGACTTTACCTCATCCTGCATCCAAGCGAATCCATTAATTACTGTACAGTAACCCTAATTTGTGTTTCGACAGTTTGTGTCACATTGTATACAAAGGTAAGTCCAGAGGGCCTAGACAAACTGGCATTCTATTAGCGATGTTGCGAATAGAAAAGTCCAAAATATACGGGGTTGACGTTAGCCATAGCGTTGGCTAATGTCAATGGCCCATACAATTTGGACTGTTCTATTCGCAATATCGCTAATAGGATGCCACTCTGTCTACAGGCTCAGAACTTTCTGCGGAATCATATTTTCAGACTACGTTGGACGTTCATTGCCGTTTCATGCTAATGGCTTATTAAATCTCGCTTGTTGTTTACCGTCGTCTGCACTGCGTTTTCCAGACGGAGTTAAGTATACCTTTCGACACCAAAGTCCATCGATCTTCTAGCTTAGAACGGCTCGCCGTCTATTGTCTATTGTTACTTCAACTTAGCAACTCTATTCTAATACATTATGTTAGGTTTTTTTTAACTGTATAGGCTAGCGCTTGACTTGTAACACACCTGATGGAAAATGATGATACAGTCTAAGTTTATATTATAGTAAGGTAGTTTCGCTATTTCGATCTTTTATTTATTTCTATTTTTATAACTAACACGGATAACGAAGGTACATAGCTCGTTTTTGATGATTCAGGTTTCATGGTCGTTACTGAAAAGTGAAAATAAATGAAGGAAACCTTTGTACGCCCGTGAGTTCATTGTAACGTTCTAAAAGGTTAAGACTGTTGGTCAAGTAAGGTTATTAATTAGGTGCAGGTATAGTTGGTACAACACACAGGTACAACCCTTCTTGTTCTGAGAAGAGTGAGAGTCTCGATGGTGGGCCATTGAAGGGTTTAGACGGAGCCTCCGAAGACAGTTTTCTCCATCAGGCACTAAGCCTTACGAGCAAAATTAGCCGTTTACCTTATTACCTATTTCTAACTGGACACGAATGACCAGAAGCCAGTATCAAATCGTGTGACCAACAGCTCTTTCAATGCTAGTTATTCTAAGTATGGGCAGTTATGCAGAGACCAGTTGTTATGGACTTTCTAGGTCAAAAACACCTAGTAGCCCTAACAAACAGGAACTTGTTTACTGCCTTTGCATGCAACAAGTTCTGTCTAATTGTATCTATTTCACGGTGACACCTGGAAAAATGTTTACAATGTAACCATGCTCTGGTACGACCGTACTCGTACTTTCTTATTCAGATAGCCATGCATTGATGATACCACGTATCACTATGGATTGAGATGAATTCGAGGTAGATTTATTTGACCGAGCTTACGTTGTTTTGCCTTTTAGGGGTATGAAAAATAGCTTACGACCTTTTCTCAGACCTACAGAATGTAGACAAAATAAATCAATAAAAACGTTATTAGTCGTGCATAGATTAATAATAGGTCGTCGCTCGCGCTCCGACTAGATAGAGACCTTTCCACGCAGCTCCATGAGTGCGGCAACTTTTTTTTTGTAGTGTGAGTGTGTCAATTTGAAATTTGTATGGTGCGCGGATGCTAGTGTGCGTGAAATGTGTAATAATAATAATAATAAAACATCTGGTCGGCGCCTGTCGCTCACACTGAGGGTGGTTGGACGTGGGATTTAGAAAGAGCCTGCGAGCAAATTCCTGAAATGGACCTAGTCATTATCACCCCTGAAGACGTGGCCACTGCAGCGCGTCTCCTGCCCAATTGGAAATCACCTGGGCCGGACGGGCTGCACAACTTTTGGATAAAGTGGCTACGCAGCTCGCACGCTCGTTTGGCATCCCAATTCCAATCATCTCTAGAGTCAGAGTCGCTACCCCAGTTTCTGACAACAGGTATTACCCTCCTGCTCCATAAGTCAGGTAGTACCACGGAGCCCAAAAATTATAGGCCGATTACGTGTCTGCCAACATTGTATAAACTTCTTACATCCATTCTGAGAACAAAAATTAACGATCATATCAATAGAAAATCCATCATGTCTATTTCTCAGAATGGATGTAGGAATGGCTCCCGTGGTACTAAGGAGCTTCTCCTCATTGATATGGCCATTTGTCAGCAGGTTCGGCGCTCCCGAAGGGATCTGTCGACATGTTGGATAGACTATAAGAAGGCCTACGACTCTGTGCCCCATACATGGCTCATGAAGGTGCTGGAACTGTACAAAATAAACACAGTACTACGCGCCTTCCTACAGACGTGTATGGGACAGTGGAGGACGGTCCTTCACTATCCAGGATGTCGCCGGAACCTGGGGAGCGCGGAGCCTATAAGGATTGAGCGAGGCATATTTCAGGGCGATAGTCTGAGTCCTTTGTGGTTTTGCCTGGCTCTGAATCCTCTGAGTACTCTCTTGGAGAATTCAGGGCTAGGTTACCGGTTGAGGAGAGGTGGTCAGGTAATATCACACCTCCTTTACATGGATGACCTAAAACTCATTGCCCCCAACAAATCACATCTACTAGAGTTACTAAAGGTAACTAAAGCCTTTAGTGATTCCATTAGGATGGAATTTGGTGTGGACAAATGTGCGGTCATGCATGTAAAGCGAGGGAGGATTGTGGAATCTGAGGGGGTTGAGCTCTCGGATTCCATATACCTCAGATCGCTCTCCTCAACTGAAACCTACAAATACCTGGGCATGGCGGAGGCGTTAGGTATCAGAGAGGCCGACATGAGGCAGTCGGTGAGGGAGCGTTTCCTTGGCCGTCTGAGGAAAGTACTGAAAAGCCTTTTGTCGGGCGGCAATAAGGTGCGCGCCTTCAACGGTTGGGTCATGCCGGTCTTAATGTATTCCTTCGGCATAATCAGGTGGACTCAGACTGAGCTTGACGCCCTGGACAGACAAGTTCGTACGCTGCTGACCGCATATCGGATGCATCACCCGCGCTCCTCGGTGATGAGGCTGTACATTCCGCGGAAGTGTGGAGGAAGAGGCCTTTTGAATGCCAAAACCCTCCACAACCGCGAGGTGTGCAGTCTCAGGGAGTACTTTCTCCACGCCGAGACGGAGATGCACCGCGATGTGGTCGCAGTGGACAGGGGTCTGACGCCGCTCTCCTTGGCTAACGAGAACTGGCGCATACCTGTGGTGCTCAGTACCAATGACCGCAGGGTTGTATGGCAAGGTAAGGAGCTTCACGGACGCTTTTATCGGGCCCTCCACGGGCCTGATGTTGACTTTGAAGCGTCCGTGGCCTGGCTGCGCTTTGGTGACCTCTTTGGGGAAACCGAAGGGTTTGTTTGTGCAATTATGGACGAGGTCATGATGACGAACAATTACAGAAAATACATTGTGAAGGATGGAACGGTAGACATATGTCGGGCATGTCGCCGTCCTGGAGAAACTATCCGTCACAATGTTTCTGGTTGTTCTCATCTAGCTAACGGCGAATACTTACACAGACATAACCAAGTGGCCAGGATTATCCACCAGCAACTTGCCTTGAAATACAATCTTGTGGAATCGGAGGTACCGTACTACAAGTATGTGCCCGACCCAGTTCTTGAAAATGGTCATATCACACTATACTGGGATCGGTCTATCATTACAGACAGGACTATTGTAGCCAATAAGCCTGACATAGTGGTGATAGATCGATCAGAGCGCCGTGCAATGATTGTTGATGTTGCTGTTCCGCATGACGAGAACCTCGTGAAAGCTGAGAAAGAGAAACTCTCCAAGTATCTCGACTTGGCGCACGAGGTTGTCGCTATGTGGAATGTAGACTCAGCAATCATTGTACCGATAGTCATTACGGCTAATGGTCTTATAGCCAAGAGCTTCGACCAACATCTTTCGAGGCTCTCTCGTTGGGTAGCTGGGTCAAGGGCCAGATCCAGAAGGCTGTACTCCTAGACACGGCTCGCATCGTCAGGAGGTTCCTCTCTCTGGGGCCCTGACCGCCGGTTGCTTGGACCCTGTTCCCGAAGCCGGTGGACCGCTATTTTTTATATTTTTAAATGTTTTTTTTTAGTTTTGTAATGAAATATTTAAAAATGTAGAAAATATGAATTAATATGAATATAAAGAATAATAATAATAAATACACTTTATTTGCACCACACAAGAAATTGTACAAAACAGAAATACATAATAAACTAATTTTAGGCACAAAAGGCGGCCTTATCGCTTAGCAGCGATCTCTGCCAGGCAACCTTGAGAAAAGGAAAACAAAGGAACTAGATTTTGCAGGTGGTGAAGATTTATAAACTATATACATACAAACAACTACAAACTAATACATAAACTAGGTTAAACAAATAAACAAAGATATTCAATACATAATCATCAAACTATAAACTAATATATACACTATAATAATATAATGTCCACTAATAAGGACAAGATAATATGAATAAATAACAGTCATCATTTGCGTCAACTAGGTACTCAAATAGTGATCTTTGACCGCATTCTTGAAAATGTACAAAGATTTAGACTGTCGTATCTCGAGGGGGAGTCCATTCCATAAAAGAGTTGCCTGTACGGTGAAGGATTTTTGGAACATCTTTGTTTTATGGAATGGCATTTTAAGTGTCAAGGTACGACAGGTTCTGAGGTCTGAATGTTCCCCAAGAAATTTGAATTTCTCCTTGAGGTAAGGAGGGGTTCTAGGATCATATAATACACAGTACAGTAGAGAAAGAACATGCAGATCCCGGCGACGGCGAATAGGGAGCCAGTTGAGCTTTTGTCGAAATTCAGAGATATGGTCATACTTGCGTAGGCCAAATATAAACCGAATTGCAAGATTTTGGAGACGCTCAAGTTTATTAAGCTGGTCTTCATTCATATTGAGAAAGCTTGCGTCCGCGTAGTCAAGTATAGAGAGGAGGAGAGATTGTGCTAACATAACCTTGGTAGGAATTGGAAGAAAAGACTGCAACCGCCGCAACGAGCTCATAGCTGCAAAGGTTTTCCTGCTTAATTCTTTCAGGTGTGTGGCCCATGACAGCTCCCGATCTATATGTACGCCGAGGTCTTTAACAGAACCGCAGTAAGCAATGGTAACCCCATTAAATGACACTGGAGGAAGATTAGGCCAGTCAACTCTGGCGATCATCCCGGGTGTTCGCGCTTTACGCTAGCACTCCAGTTTACGCTAGGCCGCCTCGCGTCGGTCGGCTATCACTGCCCCCCGCGCATCGCGCCTCCCCGCATCGGCGACGCGCGCGCAGTCCGGTCCTACATGCCGATTGAAACGGTCATACCGCAAGGTCCGCGTTGCCCGCGTGAAGATTTGCCGGCCACGCCGTGTCGTTTAGTTTTTACGAGCCCTATTTATTGCGCTCCTTCGTGTGTTGTGTTGTCCGCCGCTTCGTTCGAACGCCGCGGGCCCATTTGACGATCCGGAACACTGTTTTTTGTGCTCCCGCGCGATCTGGATACCACGCCGCCGCGGACTCGCTTCGCTACCCGCGAATTCGTGCCGCCGCCGCGAAAGACCCTTCAGAGGAGGGCGAGTGTGTTCTTTTGCATTTGACACAGCAGGCACCACACACCACATTTCATCCTACACGAACACACTCCCCGGATTCCACGTGCTGGCTGTCTCCATGCGCCGGTAAGTACCTAGTAGTAAGTCACTCTGTGCCGCGGGATTAAACCCAGTGCAAAACGCCTAATAAAATTTTTTGGCGGGCCTTTTTCGACCCGCCACCGCCGCTGCCTGTGAGAATCCGCTGGACTGCTCTGATGGGCCCGGCAGTTGCCCGCTGATTCATCGTGCACAGGCGCGGTGCGTAATCATTATTGGTAGCAGTGAGCGTGGTTTGTCTACACCTCGCTTTGCGTTTTGCGCTGGTTTTGCCCGCCGCGCCGTTCGTTTTCTGCGCCGCTGGCATAAATCCCGCTTTCCGCCACGCGCCGTGTCGTTCGCCGCGCTGTTAGCGGAAATTCCGCAATCGCCGCCAGTTCCGCTGCGTCAACGCCGCGTTTCGGCCGCGTTCCGCTTATTATAATTATAAGTTTAATTTTTATTTTAAGTTTTGCTTGCGTGCCGGTACCGCCCGCTCGCCGTAATTTAACACGCGTACCTACTACGGTCGCGCCGCTTTGTTCATTGCGACTACGGTACGACCGCGACCGCGATACGACTTGTTTACTATTGCTTTAATTTTATTATTGCTTGCACTCGCGCCGCCCGCCGACTTGCCGGCCGCCTTTTCAATTTATTATTGCTTGCACTCGCGCCGCCCGCCGACTTGCCGGCCGCCTTTTCAATTTATTATTACTTTATTTTTACATTTTGTTTACATTTAATTTGTTAGAATGTCCGCGAACATAAAAAAGCTAGCTGTACAGATACAGTCTGAGCTTCGCTGGGCGACGTCCGCCGCGGGTTTGATAGGCCGCGAAGATAGAACCGCCGCCCTATTACACCGAGCGGACCAGGTGCGGACTCGGCAGGCCTCCGTGGAGCAGGCCTTTCAAGACCTGCTCACCCTCGGTCCCGAACAGGAGGTACTGAGGACGGCTCAGGCCGATTACGACCAGTTCTTCGAACTGATGGACTCGGTGGTGGAGGCCGCCCATGGGATCCGGACCGCCGCTGATGAAAGGCGTCGAAGTGGCGCTTTTAGAGACTCCCCAGCCGACCGCCCACACAGCCGGCATTACTCGGGAAACTGCCCACGATCGAGCTGCCCAAATTCGGTGGGCAGCTTCAAGAGTGGATGGGCTTCCTGGCGTTATTCGACAGTCTGGTCCACGCCAGGAAGGACCTGTCCCCCACCCAGAAGCTGACATACTTACTGTCCTCGCTACAGGGCGAGGCCCTGGACGTGGTGCGACACCTCGACCTCTCGGAGGAGAGCTACCACACGGCTCGGGAATTGCTGGCCAGGCGCTATGAAAATGTGCGCCGGTTGGCCGACGCACATGTAGCCCAGCTACTCGCCTTGCCCGCCGTCACCGGGGTGGCCGGCCTCAGAGAGGCCTTGCTAAACCCTTGCATTGTGGCCACCAATGCTCTCCGTCGATTGGATCTCCCCGTCGACCAGTGGTCCTTCTTGTTGTTGCACATAGTGCTCTCCCGCCTGCCGTCGGAGCTTAAGCTCCGCTTCGAGCAGCGCTTCGGAGGGGACGGTGCAACCTACCTGCCCCCTTTCTCCGACCTCCTGAAGTTTTTGGAGCAGGAGTGCCTCCAGGCCGATAACTCTGGAGTTACCGGCCCTCGAGTGGCCCCTGGGAGGTCCGAGCATGTCCGAGGGGGTGGGGCAAGGACTGGCCCCTCGGCGGGGACCGGCCCCAACCGGCGAGGCCGTGGAGCCGACGCCAGAGAAGGTCGCCGGGTGTCACAGTACAGCGGGGCCGTGGCAACGAAGCTCCCCCCCTGTGCCTATTGTCGGCACCCCGGCCACCAGGTCTCCTCGTGTCCGCACTTCCTGGCCAAACCGGTTGCGGCCCGGAGAGAATACGTGTCGACACGCCAGTGGTGCTTCTCGTGCCTGGGCCAGCATCTCGTAAGAGACTGCCCGCGCCAGCGGCCCTGCCCACATTGCGGCGGTGCCCATTCGGCCCTCTTGTGCGCTAACCGGAGTGGTTCCGGTCGCCGGGACGTTGGGTCGCGCACCCCCCCATGGGCGGGGGCGCTCGATCGCGCACCCCCCCCATGGGCGGGGGCGCTAGTCCTGGCCACCCGGCCAGTCCCGTTAGGCGTTCTCCGGTGGACCACCAACCTCCTAGTGGAGGTAGGGGTTCCGCCCCCCGGAGGAGGGCTTCACCCCCCCGCGGCAGGGTCACACCCCCCTCGCATTTTTATGACGGGTGTCTGACGGCCGCTCAAATGAGCGTCGAACCGTCTAGGTTTTTGCCTCCCCTCCATGTGTGGACGCAACTGGAGCGCCATCCACCCGTGCTAGGTCGAGGCGCTCCCTACCACGCCCCGGATGCTAGCCGCATGGTGCGACCCCGGGTTGGTTATGCCGGATGGTCCCCACGTTGGGTACCCTCCCCCTCTCTAGCAGCGCCCCAGCCGGAGTACCCCCGTCAGTGGGCTCCCGCTGGTGAAGGCACGTCGCGCTAGGTGTCCGCCACCCTAGCTGCCACCTAGCCACCTCCCCTGAGACTTTGGGTCTACAGCAGTCAGTATGCCAGACCATACTTTTGTCGACTGCCTCAGGAAGGTTAGGGTCTCAGGCTACAGGAGTGGCTCTCCCTTGTGGCCTCACTTCCGAATGTTAATCGGATTTCGATGCCTCGTTGCTTCCTACCGCCCGGAAGGTGCCACGCCAGTCTCCACGGCTTTTGTGATGCGTCCGAAAAAGGGTACGCAGCCGTGGTCTATTTGCGAACTGTCAGTGACACCGGCGAGGTCGCAACCCACCTTGTCTTGGCGAAAAGTAAAGTGGCCCCAATTCGGTCACGCTTGACGATACCCAAATTGGAGTTGTCTGGAGCCGCTCTTTTGGTGCGCCTTCTCAACCATGTGCGTACGTCCCTCCTATCGATCGTTGACCTGACGGACGTGTACGCCTGGTCGGACAGCGAAATTGTCCTTTGTTGGTTGCGAGCCGCTCCCCACAACTTGGAAGTCTTTGTTGCCAACCGGGTTTCCCAAATCCAGAATTCGGAAACCCCGTTGACCTGGAGACATGTGCCAGGGGACCTGAACCCTGCAGATTGTGCTTCCCGCGGATGTGAAGCTTCCGACCTTGTCAACCACTCTCTTTGGTGGGGCCCTGACTGGCTGACTCGGAATGAGTCCGCCTGGCCTCAGAGTAGGTTCTCCGAGCCCGATGTGTTACCTGGCTTGCGAGTCGGAGTTGTTGAGGATAAGCCAGCCAATTCGCTGAGCTATCTTCAGGAACGCTACAGTTCCCTTGATAAATTGATTGGGGTGACGGCTTGGATTCAGCGCTTCACCCACAACGCTCGGAACCCACGCGACAAAATGTCGAACCCGGTCTTGTCGCCCCTGGAGAGACAGGAGGCCCGGACCTTTTGGATACGTTTGGTTCAACTGGAGCATTTTGAGTCCGCTATTGAGACACTGAAGCGAGGTTTACCTTTGAAGGGCTCGCTCGCCCGCTTAAACCTCTTCCTGGATGACACCGGATTGATACGCGTTGGTGGACGCCTCCGGAATTCTGACTTACCCTATGGGGCACGTCATCCCCTGCTGCTTCCGAACAATAGCGCTTTTGTAAAATTGTTGGTGACGCATTACCACGTCAAAAATGCCCACGCTGGCTGCAACGCCCTTTCGGCCATATTGCAGCGCGAATTTTGGATTTTATCGGGACGACGCTCCATCCGAAGCGTCATTTTTAAGTGCATTCCGTGCTACCGCCTGAAGGCCAGCACCATGCAGCCCATTATGGGGGACCTCCCCACCGACCGTGTCGTGGCCTCGCGCCCTTTTTCGGCGGTCGGGACGGATTTTGCGGGGCCGTTCTTCGTCAAGAGCTCCAGCCTCCGCAATGCTCGTTCCCTCAAGGCCTACCTTTGCGTTTTTGTTTGCCTGGCTACCAAGGCCGTACACTTAGAACTGGTGAGTGCCCTCAGCACCGAAGCCTTTGTAGCCACGCTAGGCCGCTTCGTTTCACGCCGAGGTTATCCGCACCTGATCCGATCGGATTGTGGGACCAACTATAAGGGTGCCGATAGGTATTTGAAGGAAGTCGCCCAATTTTTGAATGAAAATAAGATAGGCATCGGCACGGCAATGTCCAAGATGGGGATAACTTGGACCTTTGACCCGCCAGCTTGTCCCCACTGGGGCGGGATCTTTGAAGCCGTCGTTAAGGTCTCAAAGACGCATCTCCGACGCGTGATAGGTGAAACCATTTTGACTTTTGAAGAGCTCGCTACCGTGTTTTGTAAGATTGAGGCTGTCCTCAATTCTCGGCCACTCTGCCCCTTATCGTCCGATCCCAATGACCTGGAAGTTTTAACCCCCGGTCATTTCCTAATTGGTGAACCCCTTAACGCCCTGCCCGAGTACCCCTTCAGGGACGTGAAGGTCTCACGATTGTCTCGTTTCGAATTGCTACAGCAGATGACCCAAAATTTCTGGCATCGTTGGTATTTAGAATATTTGCATCTCTTGCAGCAGCGCGTTAAGTGGTCAGACAAGACCGACCCACCTAAGGTTGGTGATCTTGTCCTAGTTAAGGAGCCTAATTTGTTGCCTTTGTGCTGGCGTCGTGGACGCATTCTTAAATTGATATATGGATCCGATGGGGTTCCCAGAGTTGCCGAGGTAATGGTCGGAGATTCGGTTTTGCAGCGAGCCGTCTCTTCCTTATCCCGGTTGCCCAATTGTTAGTGGACTCCAAATCCATGGGTCCACTGGCGGGGGTGTTCGCGCTTTACGCTAGCACTCCAGTTTACGCTAGGCCGCCTCGCGTCGGTCGGCTATCACTGCCCCCCGCGCATCGCGCCTCCCCGCATCGGCGACGCGCGCGCAGTCCGGTCCTACATGCCGATTGAAACGGTCATACCGCAAGGTCCGCGTTGCCCGCGTGAAGATTTGCCGGCCACGCCGTGTCGTTTAGTTTTTACGAGCCCTATTTATTGCGCTCCTTCGTGTGTTGTGTTGTCCGCCGCTTCGTTCGAACGCCGCGGGCCCATTTGACGATCCGGAACACTGTTTTTTGTGCTCCCGCGCGATCTGGATACCACGCCGCCGCGGACTCGCTTCGCTACCCGCGAATTCGTGCCGCCGCCGCGAAAGACCCTTCAGAGGAGGGCGAGTGTGTTCTTTTGCATTTGACACAGCAGGCACCACACACCACATTTCATCCTACACGAACACACTCCCCGGATTCCACGTGCTGGCTGTCTCCATGCGCCGGTAAGTACCTAGTAGTAAGTCACTCTGTGCCGCGGGATTAAACCCAGTGCAAAACGCCTAATAAAATTTTTTGGCGGGCCTTTTTCGACCCGCCACCGCCGCTGCCTGTGAGAATCCGCTGGACTGCTCTGATGGGCCCGGCAGTTGCCCGCTGATTCATCGTGCACAGGCGCGGTGCGTAATCACCGGGGCTACCAATAATTATAGCTTGGGATTTAGCTGGGTTGTCCTTCAGACCAAACTGAGTGCTCCAAATAGATATAGCAGCGAGGTCTCTGTTAACAGCAGCTACTGCAGAACTAAGCTCACCAATAGGTGCTGAGCGATAGATTTGGATATCATCTGCATACATGTGATAGAGAGAAGAGACGTTATTTGTGATAGAATTAATGAAGATTGCGAAAAGTAAAGGAGACAACACGCCACCCTGAAGGACCCCAGCCGTAACATCACACCAGGATGAAAAACTTTCATCTACCCGGATGCGCTGTCGACGGCCTTTGAGGTAACTCCGAAACCATTCTACCACCGATGGAGATATGTTAATAGAACGTAGCAGCCTCAGCAAGATATCATAGTCAACTGTGTTAAACGCATTACTAAAGTCAAGCAAAGTGAGAACTGTGAGCTGCTTATTGTCCATCGCCAATCGAATGTCATCAGTCACCTTTACAAGTGCAGTGACTGTGCTATGTCCTGACCGAAATCCAGACTGCAACGGACTCAGGAGTAGATGTTTATCAAGGAAAAGCCTCAGCTGATGATAAACAAGCTTTTCGAGGACTTTGGACAGGAAAGGTAAGATGGAGATGGGGCGGAAGTCAGAGACAGAAGTAGGAAGGTAGGTAGGTTAGGGGGTAGGACAGAAGTGTAGTGACGGCTCGGGTTTGCTAATTTAGGCAAAGTATTTTTTGCCGCACTTTTGAAGTCGAGGGCGACCTCTTGGTCCTCTATGTAGTCGTGCTTGCGTACGCGGCTATTTAAAGCTGGTTTGCATCACAACTTATTAGGTTAGGTTAAATAATTGTTACCATCTATTAACAAGCACGATTTAAACTACAATAACAAGCACTTTTTTATGAAGTCTATTTATTGGATATGCCACTCCGGTGTATCTATTGTCTACCATAATAGTATCGGGCGCCGCCGCTTTGAAATCGAAACAGTTATTAGTCAGTTGCCCGCAATCAGACGCATACTTGTATATCACACCTTAAAAAATATATTAAATAATAGCTGACTCCGCCAACGTTGTTTTGCCATCAGGAATATAAAAAAAAAGCTTAAAACCTACTCTTAGGCCTATCAAACATACACAGAAAATTTAGTAACAATCGGTCGAGCCGTTTCGGAGAAGTTTGGTAACAAAAATTGGCTCGAGAATTTTATATATGTGTCACAGCCAAAGCAATTAATCCGGATATTATACATATCATCTGGCCATTATTAATAATTTCAACTCGATTTGGTTAAAGTGATAATTGACATAGAATTAATCACATTAACCAGCTATTTTTTATACCATCTTCGAAGACTTGGATAATGTAATAGAACAAGTATGGATAAAGATTATTTACCTGTTTAGTAATTTATTTATGAATGTTTTTTATGTAATTCACTTCACAATGTCACTAGCTTTCGTAAATAACTCAAATTAACGAGAAATAATAAGAAAAAATATTAATAAAAATCATATTTTGTTAGGTTATTTCAGACGACATTTTACGTACTTTTTTGCCAGTTTGCTAATATTTTAATGAAATAATAGTATTATTACACTTCATACTGTTACTAACTTTCGTTAATCACTGCAAAAACCACTTAGGGTCTAGGAGCGAGCGAAGCGAGCTCGGGACTTGAGGGCACCCCGACTCGGATAATTTAGGTGACGAAGAGGATGAATGAGCTTGAATGAATGAGAATGAGAAGGATGGCGTGAGAAGGATGGCTTCTGAGTGGTTATTTTCTTTTATGACCACCCAGAAATAGAGAGGAACGAGCCTTGAAAAGTGTAAGGGAAAACTAAATTATTAACCTTAAAATTTTAAAACTTAAAAAAATATTTCTCGAAATCAATACGATTCTAGATATTTGGCTTGGGGGGAGAAGTCACCTCTTTCCCCCCTTCCCCTCCCCCCACTTTCACCCCCAGGATGAAGAACGGGAGGGGTAACAAGCCAAATAGACCGTATTTATCACTTTCGCCAACTTTGACCCGCTACTATGAATAATATCCGGATAAAGTGATTAATTTATCACATTGTCCAGTCAATTTGGCTATTATCTATAATAACCAGTCATTATGTATAATAGCTGTTTAATCACTATGACTGTAACATATGTATTAGAAAGATATAGAGAGAATCGTGCTTCATATTATGTTTACTTCATACTATAGGTAAGTATGTAGGTATACTTACCGCAAGGGGAGAATTTATCGAAGTGATCCCAACAGACAAGAATAGATTGCGATTCGATTTCGGTAACTGGTCGATGTAGTAAGTTATCGACAACGAATGTGATTCCCGTACATTATTGTGGAAGCGTTAGCGATTGTAGAAAGATAATCTAAATGTACTTAACATGGCTAAAACGGAAACAGATTGCGCCAGATATCGAATAATTCAGTAAAAGCCTTAAGATTATCCCTTATGCCATTGTCGTCATTAACATCTTCATC
Source organism: Coenonympha glycerion (assembly GCA_963855885.1). NCBI lineage: Eukaryota > Metazoa > Arthropoda > Insecta > Lepidoptera > Nymphalidae > Coenonympha > Coenonympha glycerion. The sequence continues at coordinate 5,541,476 of OY979631.1, forward strand.
ACTAAGTTTAGACTCCTATCCATATGGTGGTAAGACTCATTAAGCTCCTGGGAATTCGCGCAAATAACCGCTTCCTCCATTCCTAAACCTAAATATTATATAACACGGTTTTTACAGTACTTGTGGAGGGAAGAATTAACTCTGTACCTAAAGCATTTATTTACCTGACAGTTAGTTATTAGGTTAGTATCCCTAAACAGTTATAATCATCATAACTGAGCGTTACACTTCACACGTCTTTGCGGTAAAAACGCTTAACAATGCAACATAATTCAGTTACTGCAATGTTGGCTGGGAGCTAATTAGCGAATGTTCCTTATCTAACGGAGGTTAGTGGTACGTCTGCTTGGAATTAAGATGAACTAATTGTGTTAAATACTAATCTTACTGGTGGTAGGACTCTTCTTTCCGAATTCTTTAGAGTAGACCAAGAAGTGTCAGTTTTTCTACAACGAAGCAGTACTACTCTTAATACATATTTCAGTTGTGTTTCGGTTTGAAAGGCTCTATACGCCGACGTGATTACTGGGCAAAATGAGACGTGAGGTGTCTAAGGATGAGCGCAGTGCAGTGTGTCAAATGATATTGCACTGCAAAGTAATAGGATTCACTGCATCTGGCATGGGCATGCATATCTCTTAACATCAGGTGAATGTCTTGGTTGAAAAAATAGATCGACTCCCTAGTGTCTCCATTTCAGGGTTGGGATATATGTCCTCTGTCTAATATTTATACTGATTTACTAGATTGATTGGACACTATACGACATTTATCGTAGGCAATCAAAATCTAGACTTCATTGTTTAATCCATCAGACAGAATTGAAAAGTTTTTAATGATAATGATTAAGGGCTATTCTGTAAACGAATTCAGACTACCATTTTGGAGTTAGAAAATAGGCTTTCCCCTGTGTACGTAAACCTGTTTTTTACTTGAGATAGGCTTATCTTTGCGAGCCGGCCCAGAGGAGAAGGTATGGTTATCGAGGAGGCAATACTCTTTGATATTTTGTGTAATGTCACTAACAAATAACAATGAAATATAGTCATCACGTAAATGGTCGCAGTTTATGCAAAATAAAGCGGCTTCATCCGGGAAACGAATCAATTGCAGCTCTGCTAAAAGAACGACCGTATACTGGCGTTCCGCTTCACGCACTTTGTTGCCGTGGGAATGGCACTGATCAGCCTGGTTGATCGTTGTAACGTTATTTTCGTCGTCGAGTTCAGCGTTGCCTGATTTTTCAAATCACTTTTCATCGTAAGCTTAAAAATCTACAATTTCTTGTGCAATCTGGGGCAGTACTTTGGCTTTTGCCGGTATTGAAGAAGTTATGTCTGGGTCCGCTTAAGTGTATGGTTCAATAGAACGCGCGTTGAAAGCTACGTTGTTTTCATGGGCCGGGGACACAGATCACTTGGCTGGAGATTTCATCTATAGGGAAAAGGTTCCTATAGAAAGGACTCGAAAATCAATGTGTTAAGTTGGATTCTATTGTCGGTCTGAAGTCTGAACATCTATCAAGAAATGTCCTCACAAACGTCGAGTCGCCATACATCCCATTACATCGCTGCGTTAATGTTGTAAGCGAGGTTGAGTATTTTGAGAATAGCACAATACTCGATTCCCAATTCAATTTTATTTAGGAAACTAAATTACTGTTTGAATTGATTTTTACTGCTTATTGTTGAATTAGTCACGTTTCAAAATTTGCTAATTTCATTGAGTCATGCTCACGAGCATTCTACCGTGTAACCATTTTCGGTTCAGTACAAAATATTCACTAAGTATTGTGAGGTCTTTATACTAGAGTACTTGGACTGGATTTGAATAAGACAGTGCCGTGCTGAATAGGTACCCCTATTCAGCACGGCACTGTCCACTTCCTAAGCCTATAAGATATTTCAATAATACAGATCAGGGTTGATAATATGTAAACACACGGATTTAATGGCCAGATGAAAAGAACAAACCAATCACCGCCCGCCCTCCTACTCAAGCGCGAAAGCTAAGCTGCCAAGCGAGCCACCACCACCCACATGCCACCACATGCACATAAAACTCTTACACAACTCTCGATCTCGAGATCAAATTAATATTTCTTGCTATTTATGGATTTCCGCAAAATGACGCCTGCTTCTATTCAATATTCAGTCGAGATTTTAACAGTTCTATGGTTCTCCCAGTGGACACTAGATATCTTTAATGCCCATGGATCGTTTCCCATATTCTGTATCGAATATCGATACGGGAGTGCAATGGGCGCGACCGGAGCGTTCCATGACAGCGACCAATCGGAACGAGGATCGTGTGACATCGAATCTGAGACGACTGTAGCTGTTATTGAGACAACGCGTAAGTTACTGATGCCATAGAGGTAGGGTGTATCATGTAGGTAGTAACCATAGACCTAGGAAACAACATGGATGGGCCCCATCTACGAAATAAGCGTGACTATTTTAAATCTGTAAAGTGGCGCATGAGATGGCGTCATTTGACAGCAAATCTTGGCCCTCAACATGGCATCGCATGTCACGCAAAGCTAGGCATGAATGAATGGGTCTCCTCCTTAGTTCTCTTATCTCTATGAAAGTAACTATGCACGTTAGTAATATTATATATTCGGTGATAATAGTAGGTGTTATAGAAGTATTCTGCGAGTTAGTTTTTTTAAGATGTTCAATTTAATTTTGTCATTTTTCTCTAAGAAGGTCGTCTGCTTGGAAATTTCTCCCCAAGACTAAAGGCAGATAAAACTGGAGTTCGTTTTACGCGTCCTTCCGATGTTGTTGTTAGTTCATGTTATTTGGATAGTTTCATTCAAATCGAATAAAAGTCTCGTACTCGTATCTATCTAATAATTTCTTAGTAACAAAACAACGTTCTTTGAAGTGAAATAAATTGGAATTAACGGTCCCTTTTATCTGCATAATCCGTGAATTGACCGAATGTCTTCGTCGTTTAGCTTAAACGTTTAAGTAACTCAATAAATTGGCGGTTTATCTCGAATGGAAACCCGTTTATTAATTTAGGTGGGCTGTGCGAGATTTGACATTTAATAAGGGCTGGTTCTCATTGGAATATTGTTTTATTTTGTCGAGCCTTGATCCTTTTCCTGTGTGTTTCTCTCGTCATGTGCAGTCGGCACAACATAATATTGTCCTCCTCTTTCACCCACTTCTGTTAACCGTAAAGTCACAATCAAATCCTTTTACACGCATATACTTTTTTACATAATCCATCCATCTCTTCTGCAAGTAAAGAAGGCGTTCTTTACTTGTTGAGCCTTGCCTTACATAAGCTAATCATCGGATTCGCTTACTATACGCCATATAGTTTCTGAATGAAAGCAGCCTGATGACATTGAGACAGAGAGAGCGACAGAAGTGGTTGATTCTTTTCAGCTCGTCCTCTCTTCTGATATGTCTGTCGCCTATAATTTCGATTGAGTTTATCTGGTAATTTTAAAACATAAAAACGGACGTAACCGCGTGACCTTTTGCAAAGAAAATAATGTTTCACGAGGTGACTAAACCTTACACGTGCCACAGGCGTTCGGTTTCATCAATTTATGTAACTAACAGCCGTTTTCACTAAACCTAGGAAACGCCTAAATCGAATGCTTAGCCCTAAGGTGACAGTTGTTGTAGGTGAAAACTGTCACCTATCGGCTAAGCATTCGATTTAGGCGTTTCCTAGGTTTAGTGAAAACGGCTGTAAGTGGTTTTGTATAGAACGATAAAGTAAGGCCAAATTATTCCTATAAATTTAAATATGCATCAAAATTTCACTCGCGGTGGGACTCGAACCCACGTCCCCTAGCTATCGCGGCTAGGTGCTCTTTCCTCTGAGCTACGCGAGACTGTCTCACCACGACGAAATTCGGATGCATATTGTTTTTCGTTCTTAGGCAGAACTAACGCCATCTATCTGAAAACATTACAGTTATTCAAATATGCCGAAGTCCCATTAATACCAATGGAGCTAACTTCGAACGAGTAATGACGCCTTGCCGTTACTTACTACTCACCACGTCACGACCACTCACGACTGTCTCACCACGACGAAATTCGGATGCATATTGTTTTATTGTTTAGTCTCGCGTAGCTCAGAGGAAAGAGCACCTAGCCGCGATAGCTAGGGGACGTGGGTTCGAGTCCCACCGCGAGTGAAATTTTGATGCATACTTATTTAAATTTATAGGAATAATTTCCTAAGTGTGTGAAAACACTATAATATAAAATATAAGTAGTAAGGCCAAATTAATTATTATTATCATCATTTGACTGACAATGTCAGTTTTCAACCACCCACAAGGTTTGTCCAGACAATAATTCATCATCCAATTATAAATAGGTATGTTTACTATGTCTATATTATATTTTACACGTGACAGCCTTTGGTTGCATTAATATGTATATTTTGTATCCATATTGTATTAATTAGGCTACGTAAAAAATGCTTAGAAATTGACCTAGATGCTTCTTAAACACTTCATAAATTCATGATAGGATATATCGAGTATGCATAAAGCTAGAATCTTGTTATAAACACTTCAAAATTCTTGTTCAGTAGGTACGTGCATAATGCAGATTGCCTGACGATGATCCTTAGACGGTATCTTTCAAAGGACGTTGCGAACTTATCGGGTTAGTGTGAACTAAGCTTATGCGGTTCGAGATGTTACGGGGAATTAGCTAGCCAAGTGGGTTCTAGAGTGAATGGTCCTCGAATCTTTCGCTAATTACATACTCGCGCTGCAGCAAGAGTTATGCAATTACCATCTCCCAAGTTACTGCCGGTAAATGAAGATGCTTTATTGCCTTTTGTGTTATGAAAGAGTATCCAATTCTGCAAGCTTTTATTTAATTTGCAATGTTTCTATGTATAAATAAGTAATAACTTGCAACTGAATTTTAAAGCAGAAAACCTCAACCGATTGAGGTGTGCATAACGCATGTACTTATACGTTTAGTTTGCATGACACTGCATGGTTAAACTACTTTTACAGTTACGTAACGTACTCTTTGTATATCTACTACCGTCTTGGCGGTTCCCAATGTTCAATTTATCCATGGTTTGCATTACTAGAGATAGAAATTTGAAATAAGTTCTATGGAGTTTATGTCACATTGATTGTCTCTAGTATGGCAAATGGAAGATAGAGATAGAATATTGGGAACCGGCATAGAAGTCAAAGAAGTCGGCTCTCTCTTCCTATTCTTGACTGTCAGGATTAAAATAACTGTAAACGCGCAAAGTGACGTCAGTCTAAATCCAATATGGCGGTCGTTCCAAAATGGCAGACTGGTTAGAATATTTATTAGACGATATTAAAAATCAAGTAATTTTGTTATTTTGCGTGTAACCAACATTTTGAAGATGCATGATTTATGTTAATCGACATATAACAAAATATGAGCTTCAAACACCTTTTTTTCCACAAATTTCTCTGTATCTGAATCATACTCCTAAGTGTAGTTTAACAGCGCTCCGCTTCTAAATTAAGTTGCTTTCATAATAAAAGTCCCCTTTGCGTATTTTATTTCATGCGCGTTAGTGCGAAAACAATTCTTTATTATTTCAATCGACTTTATGCGCCACGTTAGGTGTAAAATAACGAAAATATCACTCGTTCGCCGCCCGTATTGTACATGTCCGGTTTATTGTTTCGTATCGCAAAGGTATTTTTATTTACACAATTTACGCAGTCTCTAATGAAACACGAGAAGCTCGACTGGCGTTTTATACGGCGATTTGTTTGTAAAATTAAATTTTTGTTTTACAAGCGAAGCGGCCGCGTTTGCGAAAAGTCGTATTACGTCGCGCGGACAGGAGCGATGGCGGATGGTTCGGTTGTCCTGTTTCAGGAGCATCGATTGGCGTTCTCGGGGATGTTGACGGGAAAATGGGCTTTGTGTTGCCTTCGTTTAAGGGAGGAAGTTTCGTTTTCAGGACGCGGAGTTAGGTCGTACCGATTTCGGTGCGGCCGGGATCCACGCGGCCGGCCGGAACCCGCAGTGCCGCGCCGGTCGCCGGCTTTTACGCCCGCGTCACGGAATACATGTTCTTTCTACGCCTGTTTTGATAACGTGCTACGCGTTGCGGTAGGCATTCCGCCTGCGACTACGAGCTACGTAGCTAAGCGTGTTTTTTTTACCGAATATACGATAGTGGGAGTGTCAGTGTGCTTTTTGTAAATTGTAAATAGAACTGTTAAGTGCGTTCATATCGTATGTGTTGATTTATAATCCCGCTGAGGTTTGTATGGGTATTGTTTGTGCTTCCCAATTAAATGTAAACGTAATAACAGCTTGTGTTTCCACAACTTTATGAAGGATAAACAATTTAGTGTTTAAATTAGTAACGGGTATTATGAGTAATTAATGGACGAATTTAGCCGTAGCTAGTTTTCGTTACACCGGTTGGTTACATGAGTGTTCGGTCGTACTTACTTGTATTAATCAATGTCACCATGTGAGTCTTATCACATAGTGAGCATATGTGACGTTAACATTAGGGCTTTGTAACTATACATAATATGTGACAGGAAAATGTATAGTTTTTCGTGCAATATACGACTCTTTTACGTAATAGGTATGTAACTTTTGTTGCGCTTCGATTTTCATGAGTTTAATAGTCTTTAATTCATAATGGCGTATTCGTTTACTTTTATTATGATAGTCATTAAAAGGTCATCGAACTTTATCTACAGGGTTGTCCCGGGAAAATACCTAAGTAGGTTTTCAACTTTTCACATTAGGTATTTTCAACGAACCGTGTCTTAACTCAAAATACCTACAGTACTCTGACTATTGTTAAAATCAGCTCAATGTGAATCTTACTCGAAGTGTCGCATCTCAAAGTTTACGTACTGTCACATCAGAATATCTACTGTGTAACCGAAAAAATCCGGAAATGACATAAGTTAGATGCATAATATTTCTTATTCACCCCAATTGCTACCTACTTAAAGTTCATTCATTTATTTTCCAGAATTTCCCGTCCTTATTAGTAACTTCGTATTTTAAAAGTTAGAGCGTAGAGAAGAAGAAGAAAGAAGTAAAAGTATAATGAGTGATTTACGTAATGCGTAAATCAGTCATTATACTTTTACAGTTTTTAGGCATAACCATTGTCATGACCTTAGTTTTTAATTATGTTACTTACGATCTTAAAAAACTTTTTAGTCAGTCACATCGGCGTTTTTATACCTTTTATATCTCTACTTCATTTTTGTTCATTTAACTTTATTTGCCCATTGTTTAATAAATTATTTAAAACGTAATCAACGACTTACACAATGAAGATCTATTATCTCCTGACAGGATCGAGAATCGAAATCAAATTTTCAAGCACATCGGTATCAGAGATATCTGGATAGCGTTCGCAGTCCGCACTCGGCATTTTCTTAATTAATTGCTTGTTTGATGGAGGGTCCTTCGCTCGTGACACTTCTTGGAATATCCTACGCTTGGGTTTGCTCGGATATGACTGAGAAATGTTTAATTGAGTGGAAACCTGAAAAATACGCTCGTAGCTGTCTGTATTTAATTAGGTGTTATGATTTAATTTCTTTACATCGAAATGTACGAATACTGTGGTACACCGTACAGCGTTAGTTTTTTTTTTGAAGAAAATCTGGAAAATATATTGTTTTTAAGTATTTTTAACCCCTGATATGCAAAAAGAGGAGTGTTATAAGTTTGACTTCATGTCTGTCGGTGTGTATGTGTGTGTGTGTGTGTGTGTGTGTGTGTGTGTGTGTGTCTATTTGTGGCATCGTAGCTCTCAAACTGATGGACAGATTTTGACTAAAGCCAGTTTCCTTTCGGTGGTTCCTAGCTGTTGGTTAATATGGGCCCAACTGTGTGAGAGTTTTCAGCACTTTTCCAAAATGATGAAAGCCATTTTTTTCACAACTCCCTCAGTATGGGTATCAAATAAGACAAGTAGAATACTGTATTTTGACAAATTTCAAATCCAAGATGGAAGTCACCAGGAAATGGTGAATTGTGGTTGTCGGAGGTTTTTAAATTTTTAATTTACACACAATGTTTGTTCATAAAATCTTTAACAATCAGCACTGTGACAGAACATTTTTTGAATTTCGTTTCATTCAGTTCCATCCATCGAAATATATCATGGCTGACTGCTGTTCCGTTAGAAATTGAGTATTCTTTCATATTGGCCTGATCACGTGATGTTAAGCCACTTTACCAGTAGTTGTGTTCTTTGAACTTATCTAACAATTTTAACTATCGACATTTATTTAGAGACGAGATTGATTTTCAAGACAGCTCAAATACCTGGTTATTATTGTAACTGTTCTACTGGTAAAAGGAAAACAGATATCTGTGTCAAGCGGTTCCAATTTTCCGGTACGATACATTTAATATGGAATTGGAATATGAACTATGAATTTATGCAACCGTCATCAACTCATCACTTGTGAAATGGTGAAGTGATTACTCGTATGTGATAATGTGAGTCTTGGTAACGTCAATTAAATTACGTACAGTAAAAAAGTCTCACAGATTTCTTTTAACACTTTGCTTGAGTCCCATATTCTCGTATTGATCGCGGTTCGTGACTTAGGTATCGTCTACATAGAAGGCATTTAGGCAATTTATCTGATGACCCGAATATAGGATGAGTCTACACTTTGTATTGTGACTAGCACTTATCTTGAGCGACTTTGAGTGGGATGCAATGACAACTTGAGTTATAAAACGTATTTGTCGTAACGAAAACAGATCGGCTGAATTCGCTGCACAATTTTTTTTTCAGCCAATATACCTACGTATTTTTTTTATTTAGGGGCCTGTTGTATTTTTACTATATGGATTATTCTTGTATCGGATAACTGACCATCTTGACCAAAAGATGTCCAAAAGCGGATAGTTTTTTTAAACGCTTAGAAACGTTCCCAGTGTAAGCTTAGCCTAAGTTGTTATGGCAATGCGAAGAATGTCAACATCAATAGCCGCCCACAGAAAAGGTCTGGGAGACATAATTTTTGCAGAAGAGATCGCCACCAGCGATAAGCCCAACTAAAGACGAATAAAACGTATATTCAAAGAAAATATAACTTAGTAAAAGCTTGAGTTTTGTCTATTCACTGTTGTCAATGCTTTCAAAAGTGCTAGCTGTTATTTATTGCCTTTTGATGTCTTTCCTATGAACATCACGATTTTATGGTTCTTTCCATTTTATTAATCTCCATTTTATTATTTTTAAACTAGCTATGATGTACGACGATTTGTTTTTCTGTACAACAACTCGAATTTATGTATCTTCAGAAGAACACACTTTTGAATCGAAAGTTAAAATTTTGCGTATTCTGAGTATAAATAAATTGAAATATTTTGCATATTATGGTAAATGAAATCGCTTTTGAATTTTGTAACAGAACTTAGTTCGTGATTTGGTGCGTGGTAGACCGATTGTTTCTATTGAGTTCAGGCGTGAGTTGATACTTGCTAGGATTTTAAAGTAACTGTAGGCTTTGAGTACGGTAAATAAATGGCATGTATACACACAAAATTAGCTTACATATCATGATCTTCTTTTCCATTCTATCCATCTCTTCTTTGACCTTTCTCTTTTTTTTCGTCCTGGTACATGCAAATTCATCGTTCTTTTAGTAACTTTTTGGTTCTAATAATAGATTTTCATCCCTCCTCATAACATTGGATATATTATGTTGAAAGATGAAAATCATGTTACTAAAAGAACGATGAATTTGCTTTTACCATGCTATTCTTTTACTCCTCTTCTTTTCTGTTACTGGCGCAACTTCCAAACTTCCCTTCATATACTCGTTCTGTATCCTATCCATTCTCGTCACACCACACATCCATCTCAACATTCGCATTTCGGTCGCATGCACTCTTCTTTCATCTGCCATTTTTACCGCCCAACACTCTGATCAATACAACAAAAAATAAACTTATATATTAAATTTAGTTATTATAATGAAGCTGTTAATAATCAGTAAATCATGTTTGCGCGGTATTCTGTTGTGTACTTAATTGAAAACCAATGATGTTCATTTTGATTGTAAAACGGTTTACAAATAAAATGCTTGTAATACAATGCTTATTTACCATTTGTGTGAGACACAAATAACATTACACGCAGTAGTTGTTCAGATTCCTTTAAATTTTGTAATTCCCACGTTTTGCAAATCTATGTGTCACACAGCTCTGTCTTATTATACGGTCACACACTGGGTCACTTGGCTTCTAATTTTATAGACCCGCGATATAAACGTGCAATGACATTGCTTCAAATTATTTGAATTATAAATACGGATTCTGGCTCTCGTTTTATCTGTTTCTAAAAAAAAATCTAGGCACACTGTTTTGCTTATAAGACATCATTAACGCCACTTGGCCCATAACCTTTTTGTTTATTGCAAATATTTTTTTTTAGCTTATTTCAAGTCCTTTCAAAGCTAAGGTTACCACGTCCACATCAAAAGCATCTAACTGATAAACAACGAACGTAAATTAACAATTATGAGATTCTTCGTTTTTGCCGTATTTTTTATGTATGCCATTTGAGTATCTTTATTGTTGCTGGTCTGGCTTATTAACAAAGATATCGTTTAATAAATGTTCACAGCAGAAATTCACTTTAAAAACTTAATACATCATCGTGTTTGAATTTAAACGAATTGATATCACGTTTGCTATCTGAACCCCCGCTGGGGGGCGTTGAACTTTGCTATTGTTACGTTTAAACACTTTTTTAATGCAATCGAGCATTTTCTTTATATTATTAAAACATAAAGTGCTTTGTTATATGCGAATAAATAGTTAGCTTAGAATTAAATATTTTACGGGAGAGTAACTGTGCACTTGAAAGAAGATGCCAATTGTTTAAGGGGTTGTTGTGGTCGTTGGCGTAGTATTCATGCTTCATTTTACTAGTATTCTTTTATTTATTAGTATTATAATATTTATATAAGTCTTGAACTTTGACATAGAGATTATCATAACTATGGATGGCTCCATACCCAATGCTCATGTCTAATTCAAGTTATTACTTCATCAATTGTTGTCCGGAGCAGTGGAGTAGGTGAACGTTATGAGCAATTGTGCGATGAATCATTTATGATTACGCCAGGATGTATTGCCCGCCCATTCTTGTAAAAGTTTGCTCTTATTAATGCTAATGAAGCGGTCTTACTTTGATATATTATGTATATTTTACCGTAGATAGTTAAGGCCCTAGATTTTGCCAGTTTGTAGCATAGATAGACAACATCTGGGTTACGATAACGTAGAAAGAGCGCGAAAGTAGCATTAGTATTTATTTTAAGAATGCACTTTCTTATGAAATTGCTGTAAAAAAGCGTCTGCTATCTCCATTGATGGCTCTGCTGCATCTGCTGCTAAACGTTAAAAAACTGATCTATTGGACTTGTTTTCGAGTTTAATATACAATTTTCATAATGTTCTTGTAAAGTGTGGACCGCAGTGGAACATACCTATCCCAAGAACAAATGGGACGAAGGCACGATTATTGAAACTGACGGTAGGTCTGAAGAATGACATTATAATAATAATAATACATAATATAATACTTTGAATGCACTAATGCAGATTGTGTCATTTATGTAGGACAAAATGAGAACATAAAATTCAAGCAACTTAAAATAACACGGAAAAACATACAGCTAAAACCACAATGCCAAAAGCAATTCAATTGAACATATAGGTACAACACATCTGGTCGTGAATGCTAATTACGTACATTATGCCAATTCAATTATTGGGACAGCTTTCTCTCGAGCTGTAAAATCGCGGGGCAAGCGGTGCGATTGTAACTCGATAATCGAAATCGGTTTCGACGTATCGATTTCAACGAGACCTGCCAAATTATTGGCCACTTTAAGGGTCAATTATCCAATAATTTCGGTTTGGTCGTGACGACGAACCGTGTAGCCCATGTAATTGGGCAGTGAATCAAAATACCGAACGGATAAAAAAACAAAAACTGACAGTAAAAGCTATTATAAAAAAAATCCAATTTACGTCTACGTTGGTGTTGGATATAGGTTTGCATTCAGAGTTCAGACCGTCGCAGGTATGCTGATTGGCTAAAGCTAAAACCTAGTTTAAAACCTTAAAAAAATACGCAAGCTGAACAAAAGATTGGAAAATAGTTCGTCCTATTGTGCGTAGCCTCCAACATCAGTACGTCGCGTGTCGATCGCCAACAAGATGGTTTGCTATCATCCGGGCCGCTACCAGTTTATCTATCTCCAAGAGCTTCCGCAATGCTACCGGTAAGAGCCGCTGGAGGATGATCGCTAGAGTCGCTGTGACTATCTGCATTCAGCATTGCTCATATAACCACGATAACTCTGCCAAATGTGAACACCCTTAGAAAAAGATTGTGTGGAGCAGGGATCCGCTGGTGAAGAGTTTTCTTCATATCATGAAAATATTGGTGTAAAAGTCGATTATTTTCACCTTTAGCATCCCTTTTATGTGAACAGATAAACCTTATTAAATAGATCGTATTGGTTATCGGGGGTGCCTTCCAAAACCTAATTGGATTTTTAAGTGAAATACGTTGTAATTGGATGTTTCGGATTACGTTCCTTTGTAGCAAACTGATTGACTATGGAGGTACATATTACGATTCGCGTTTGTTAAAATAAAATAATATTAATTCATTACTTTACACAGCACATTTCACTCCAAATAAATTTATTTTTGTATGAAAAATGAATATGCGCCTTTTCTATGGTTCTTAACTTTGTTAATTAGTTGAATAGGATTTCTTTAGGTTGTCGGGTTCGTAATACTAGTTATTCTATCGTAACATGTAGTAGCCCTTTGAAGTTGGCATGTTTTATTAAACATGGGTTATCCATGAATCATGATGGATAATCAAAACGAGCCTGCGATTTTAGCATGTTTTTCAACGCAGACTACACGATCAAAATCATAAATAAGCGCAAAACTGTCGTTATTTAAAACTCCCAGATAACAACTAGATTTTTCACGGCAATAAAACAGCAATAAACACGAGTAAAATCGCGTATAATAAACTTGCACACAATGTTATTGACCGCCATGATGGGATGTTATCGAGTGGCGGCTCGTAAACAGTTGCGCCGGCGCATGCAGATGATTGTTTAAAAATAGACGCCGTTTAAATTAGTCATACTTTTTGTTGTAAATTCAAATTCGTTCGGCGAGATTAAACTCTCATCAATACAAGCTATTTCGGGTTAATTTCCCACCATGACTAGACGTAGTTAGATGGTACTTTGAAGTACACTACCTAATTGATGATTAAACGAACTTACCTTAAGTGAAGTTCTATCATAATTTTATGAATTCCTGTATGAAGATATTAACATGTATACTTATTAGGTATTTACGCCAAGTGATAGCCATTCAGACACTAAAGTTGAGAGAAAAAATAAAAAATTTCAACATTTTTCATATATCTCACGCTAGCAACACTGTGTCTGTCCTTTCATTTAGTTCAGAGTAATTATTATAAGAGTGCCTTAGTGCTTCGATAAGCTCGTCTTGGTAGGAAGCACTACAGAGCACCCAAATATTATGTATCATATACCTAATATATACATAACTACACAATATTATACATAACCACACAATATTATATATGCAAATATAATAATATATACAGGGTTACTTGTAATTTATTAACAACCTCCTACAGGCAACTTCTATGCACCAAAGTAAATAACTTTTGTTCCAGGACATTTTAAAATTCCTAAAAAAAAAAAAAAAATTTTTCTTACAAAAATGAAAATATTTATGATTTCTGTTCTAAAATTTTAATAACTCTACGGCCGACGGCGGCACGTGTAAAGGAAATGGGCGGCGCGCAGCGCATCAAAGGAGGAACGCACTCGCAAGTCGCAGGTTTCAGTTCAGTCGCTTCCGGTCGGTCGCACGCATAGGTCGCACGCGTCGTTCGCCAATTAATCAGTTCGCCAATTAATTAGTTCGTCAATTCGCCAGTTGATTCCGATGGGTAACCGACTTGGAGGTCCGTTTTAAAACCTACCTATTTATGTTTCTTAGATGACTCGACGTATAGCAAATTAAACTGTTAGTCCTGTTTTTATCACTAACATCTGATCTGTTAATTAAATCGCTACTAAATCGACATTATTTAGGTAGGTAAGTATGTAGGTTCGTTGAGCCGTATGGGAAAGTACCTACCAATGACCTTTAGTTGGTACATCAATGGAAAGTAACAGAGATGCTTAAATTCAAGTCTCGAACAGATACCTACACCTAGGTGTTAGGTTTGTAGGTAGGTAAGATGGTAAAGGTGACGCGTTAGGTAGGTAGGTTTGATGTAAGGTACGCAGGTTATGTGGTATTTTAAGTGTTGGTTAGATTGGTAGGTATCTGAAGCATAAGGTAGCCTGTGCCCGTATTCTGTATCTCGGTGCCTATCAAAGAATAATAGCCACTGACACATGTTTTTTATCCATTGAAAGTTTGCTATGAAATAAAAACAACATTTCCTTAGCAAAACTTCAATGGATGAAAAACATTTGCTAGTGGCTATCAGTCTTTGATAGGCACCGAGTTACAGAATAAGTACGCTGTTCGTGTTGACTGTTTTGTAGGTACGTACCTACCTAGATTAGGTGTGAAGAATGTAGGTACTTATGTAGGTGAATAAACTAATAGGGATTGATAGGTAGGAATTTTGCCCATCCGTAAAAAGCGCGGGAAATTGCCAAGTAAACAACATGCTTATCATGTGTGCGTATGGTACTTAGGTAATAGGTACCTACTTAATGACTGTCCGACACTTACGTCTGTCGCCGCGAGAAGTTTTTTTGTTGTTCACGACAATCGCTAGTGTAGGAAGAAATTATTGACCTGCAGATGATAGCTCAGCCCGATGTTAGTAATTTACGTCGCAAAGCATTTTTAAATACGACAGAGAAGCGATATCTTCGGATGTTAATTGTTGCGCGGTTAGTAGTCGGCGCTTCATCACGCAGGTGTGGAACAGCATTACATAAATTGACCATAGAGTTAAAACACTGACAGACTTTTCAACAAAAACTTATAATTTTTTTTTTGGTTAATTTATTGAGTTATGTGAAAAGTCGTTGAACAAACGTTGTTCAGCATCATGTATAGAAGTTATATGTAGGAGGTTGTTAATAAATTACAAGTAACCCTGTATATATATATATATGGGTTATGTTGTCTTCAATAAATATTTATTATTATTGTAATATGTACATTTTTTATTTACAAATTCATACATGGGTTTTTCCACAAAACAGGGGCGGGAGGGTGTTAATATCTTCATACAGGAATTCATAAAATTATGATAGAACTTCACTTAAGGTAAGTTCGTTTAATCATCAATTTTAATTCATTCCTGTATTCTATATTAACATGTATACTTATTAGGTAGATGTTTAGAGCCATGACATTTGTAAATAAGAAATGCTTTTAAATTAATAGAATAATAAGCATAATCGCTTAATATTGAGCAAAAAAATAAAAATAACAACTTAAGTTGATATTCAAAGCAAATTAATAATTAATGGCATAATTTTGTAGAAATATTAAAACTGTGATAGATAGTAAATCAATATTATTAGTATAATATATTAATAATAATATATGTACAAAAACATATATTTTTATATGTGCGAATACCAAGGGTATATTAAGACTATATTCTAGCAGTACTGCTCGTATGTAGTCTTGACGATTAAAAGAGGTTTTAAACCTCTTTCAACAAGCTTGAAAATATTTGTATCAGTTTAAACTTTTAAATGCAACACTTGATTAATCGTAATAAATTGAGCTGTTAATATGCAACCATGAAATATATATTTTAAACAGTAAATTTATCACGAATATATTTTTATAAACTTGAGTAGAATAAATATTACCGAGACATATTTTTGGAAAGAAAAAAAAATAAGATCAATTTATTAATATATAAGATTAATAAATCTATGGGTTGCAGAGAACTAGTTCGTAAATTTTTGTTCATCTTGACTTCACTTTACGAAAATACAGGAGTAGGCATTAGTATTTTTGTAAAGTGTTGTTTAATTTTATTCATAGCTCTTTAGAGTTATTTCTATTGAAGGAGTTAACAATGATATTTTTATTTAATTTCCATAATAATATTGTTATTTGGGTTTTGGTGTAGGTACAGCTTTAATAAGGTCATTAAGATTTAAAGTGACCTTAAATTATATTTTTAACTGAATAGGGTGAAGTAAGAATATTCTCAAGAGATTTAAAAAAAAGCCATAGATAAATCATCTTATAAGCCTATTTTAAAGTTGATTCTGAGACAAAGGCTGATGAAGTAACTGTATCTACTGTTTATTCCTGAGTTCTAATAAAGTGATAATAATAGAAACTTAAGATAGTCTGAAAAAAGCATGTTTTCTAATATTGTCAGACAGTAAACTTCTTATACAATATTATAGTATGTAAAATCGTGTTGAGTTTATCATTTCACATAATATTAAAATTTTAACTGAAGGCATAATTGTTATTCTTATTCATGTTATAATAATGTTGTTTAATATCATTAATTGTTATTTTAACAGTCACCCCAACACTACTATCGCTGTTGTACTGGTTAGTTGTAAACAAAAAACCACATATATACAATTGGAATACAAATATTAGACAATACTTTTTAAGTTCTTCAGTTTCTGCATCAAGACCATTTTTTAATTTAGCAGTCTTTCAGTTGAAAAATGTGATCTGATTTTTTCAAGTTGATAATCGCAGAAATCAACGAGCAAATATAACATGTTAATAGGTAGACATGTCGAAATGTTATTCGCGATTGTTCGCGATTAATGCTTTGTTGACTTGTTGCGACGATGAAAAAAAAAAATTTTTTTTTTTTTTTTTTTTTTTTTGTCACTTACCCAATAATTCCACTGTCATCACAGAAGATAAAAGTCTTGAATCTTCGTTTAATAATAATCAGTTAATTACATACCACAGCTGAAGTACTACTGTACTGGTATTCAAGTTCCTAGTGAAGCAGTGATGACCCAATTTTCAATTATCATTTGACCTTGGTCAGTCATCATCGAGAGCTAAATCCTTGCAGCGGCGTCATCCATCGGCATGAAAGTTAAACAAAATATTAGACTTATTTAATAATGATTAAATACAGAAAAAATAAAATGTAGGCTATGTATCAACTCTAAAAGAACAAAAAAAAAATATGATACATGCAAGCCAAAATTATGAACCATCATTGTTCATATTATCATAAATCCAATGAAGTATTTAATGATTCTATGATCTTATAATTATTGGTAATTTCCAAATCCTTTAACATTTCATGCATAGATAACCTGAAAATAAAAATATTTGATCTAGCAAAAATTAATTTTGATCTTTAAATATATTTTCCATTGCGTTACGTTATTCCTAGGTATGGATACCGATATTCCTGTAGATACAGGTACAAGGATACCTAAAATAAATTTAAATAAACATATCATCGATTGTTTTATAAGGACTCTACAGTTTCCATATTTAATATTCATTTAAGAAATTTAAGAAATAGTCAATTATAGAAACTATAAATAACTTTGATATTCAAAAATATTGCATTCTTTTAAAAGCATGCATCCTAACTCAGTTAAAGCATTGATAAATTTGATGTAATATCTAATACATCGAGTTACGATGAAAGAATGGTTGTATTAAAAACATGTATTTGTAATGGAATAACAAAAAAAATATTAAGTATGTTATCGAATAGGTTGTCTCATATTCAATTGTATGTGAACAGAATATAATAGCCGAGTTTTTTGCCAGACCTTCTCAGCGCAAACCCGTTTTTCAGATTCAAGCTTTCATAAAAGCCTGTAAATCAAGCCCATTTGAAAAAAATCATTTTCATTTTTAATTACTTAAACATGAAAATTAATTGTAATATTAGTGGTTCAATAGTTTATAAATCTTCATAATATAAAAACCTTTTGTATAAAAGTAAATTATTATGAATGAAACTAGGATAGTACCTAGATATCTAAAGTGTCATTGCACTACATGCGAACTAAAGAAGAGAAAAAAAAAATACACATTAAATTCTGTTCATAGTTTTGAGAACATAAAGAGAGAAAATAAATAAATTTTCCACTCATATTTAAGCATGATAAAATAATATCATCAGGCTCGAACATTTTATGAATGCGGTTATTCTATAAGCTAAACGGCAAACGTACGAGTAAGTAGGTGTCGTTTATTGCCGGTGGTACCCCCGATGGTCCCCCCGGGGTACCACGGGTTGCCTTCTTACCCCGACCCGACTATATGCGAACATGCGCGAGTCCGCACGAGGTTCGAAACAGCGCAACGCTCCGCCAGCACTCCGATCGGCGGCCGCGCGGCGCCTGACATGACAGGTCGACGGAAATGTCAAAAGAGGACATCGATAAGTACTTGCAAGGCTGTTTT
The DNA here is from genome assembly GCA_963855885.1 of Coenonympha glycerion. Classification (NCBI taxonomy): domain Eukaryota; kingdom Metazoa; phylum Arthropoda; class Insecta; order Lepidoptera; family Nymphalidae; genus Coenonympha; species Coenonympha glycerion. Next base: position 5,559,964 of record OY979631.1, read on the forward strand.
GCTCCTGGTGCTGCTCTTGTGGGGAAATCAAGACTCTTCTGTCCTGGGTAAATCTTCGAGAAAAGTCGTCGCAAGAGACGAGTGCTGTCCTGCGATTTGGCCCGTGGGTCCACCATGGACCGACAGGTGGATTGCTCAGATATTCCTCCAGTGCCAGTTAATATTGGATCTTGATTAACTGTATTTCATATTATTGATAAAAGACAATATACACAGAAGTTATTAGAATATTATATTATCAAATAAAATTTTTGTGTCTCACTCGTACATTTCAAATTTTGAGTAGTATTACTAGTTGATTTTGTAAGACGTTGTCAATGGACTTTTTATTGATGTATCTATAAATAATGACCACAACAATAAACGATTCGTGTGGAAGACTAAAATAATTGTAAATAGTGCATTTGATTGCGGGTACTTTTCAGACCTGGTCTAGTAAAGTAATCTTGGTTCATTTAAATTAGCAGACAGTAAAAGAAAATATTGATATGAGGGTATATCGAAATAGTTTCTAAAGGTAATCGTTTTTATCCTTTATATCATTCCAATGCGGTTGGTGATAAAAAAAACAGCATCGCGCGGTGTTCCCAGGTGGTCACCCATCCAAGTATTAACTGCGCCCGATGTTGCTTGATTTCGGTGATCGGACGAGAACCGTCAACCGGTGTTTTCAACATGGTATGGGGGCGTTTAAGCAACAATTTGCTATTTTGGAAGTTGCTTACAAGATAATCTTGTCATTTTTGGGAATGATTAATCCATAGGCGTTGTCTTAATAACCATCCTCAATGTATATTGTCGTGAAGGTCACACTCTCTAATGAAGTGTACCCAACACTGAAGCATAGACTGCAGAATATATTATGTTGATTGACTTTTTTGCAATTATTACCTAATATAGAGACGATAATCTTATTAACTCACCCTCATGTATGTCGTCGTGATGATCACATCCCTTTTATGCAGTGTCCTCAACATAGATGCTTTGCAATTATTTTTTGCAATTATTAATACAAAGGCGATAGTCCTCAGGTTTTTCACCTACCAACTACCCTCAATGTATGTTGTCGTGAAGGTCACACCCTCTAAATGAAGTGTACCCATCACCGAAGAATGCATCTTGATTAGCTCCTCTTGCAGTAATTAAAACAAAGGCGATAGTCCTTCCAACTACCCTCAATGTATACTGCTGTGAACGTAACACCCTCTAAGAGGTGTACCCAACACTGGAGCAATATGGATTTTCTGAACCAATAATAACAATTCCGTAGATTTCACAATTCGTTTTGACGATGAATCCGATTATTTTGAATATTTCTTTTCGGATACTTTGATTTCCGCAAGAAATACTTATAATCACTCACTTTTTTTATACGAGTTTAATAATGTTGTGTTGAACGGCCGAGCACTAGAACGCTAATAATGGAAGGACAGACACAGTGTTGCTAGCGTGAGATATATGAAAAATGTTGAAATTTTTTATTTTTTCTCTCAACTTTAGTGTCTGAATGGCTATCACTTGGCGTAAATACCTAATAAGTATACATGTTAATATAGAATACAGGAATGAATTAAAATTTGGTAATTTACCACGATTGTAAGCAAAAAATATTTTGTTACCTAACAGCTATGAGTACTTTTTTGATATTTTTATTGATACATCAAAAGTTCGAGGCTTACGAAACCCAAAGATTACTAGTAGGTCACACTCACATAGCTCGTAGAACCGACGGACGTTGGGGGCCCCGTACAGGAATGTGCAGTTTTGGCAGACCTCCGACCAGATGGACTGACGACATTAAAAGAGTCGAGTGAAGTCGCTGGATACAAGTAGCGCAGAACCGTGTCGGTTGGTCATTGCAGGAGGCCTTTGTCCAAAAGTGGACGTCCGGTCATTAATACGATATTTTATTTCCTTAAAATTTTATGTAAAATATTCTCTGAAGAAAAGGCAAGAAAGCAAGACAACCTGTTAATTCTGTTTCCACCAAACCAATACCAGTTTGTTTATTGATTCTCAATTACATCTTAAAAAGGGAAATAGGCATCAGTGTCATACTAGAAAGTTTCTTAGAGAGAATACTCTTCGGGAAAATGTCTTTGAAGTATTCGTGTCAATACTCTAGCAATAAAAAAACTAAATTATCGTCTGCCTTGATGGGACACGCTCTCGGGTAGTTCATTTGCACTTACGCTTGCAGATGCCTGCGTATAAATAGACTGGGGTTTTAAGGTAATCATACTTTTTATGGTGTGGTATTAAAATTGCGTTTCATGGCTTTTTAATTTTTGTGGCTCAGGAAAGCTTGTGGTAGTTAAAGTGTTGCAAATAGTGATATGTCTGTGATGATAATTACAGGAATGCAAATAAACGTTCAAACTTACCCAATATAGAACAGTGTCATCGTTTATCAAGCGAATGAATAAAATAAACTGCTGAATATTCGAAAAAACACTACTTTGTGCTCATTGAAACACGAAATGAAGCTCAAAAAGACTCAATGTGACAAAATGAGTATAAAATAAGTGCATTACGTGGATGATGTCACGCGTCCGTCCTGTTAGTCTAAAATTGGACTCCGAAGGGCAACCAAATTTCAATTACAACGGCATTCCATTCAAGGGGCTTGTCGGTCTGTTGCCATGCAAATTGTTTAGATCTAGATGTTCGCTCGCTCGAATTTATAGAATGGGTTTGCTTTTTGTGTTGTTGATCACCTACCGTTTAATAATGTTGTACTTGGTATCTTTCTTTATGTCTAGCCTTTATCTATATTATTTATCACATATCAGAAATCAATCAAGAGTTCATCATCAAAGTTACATTTTTTTTAATCTTTGCCAGATTCTTCTCCTCACCGCTCGTTTAATCTTATGGAAAGAAGATACACAGACCATTGATAATATTGATCTCCATTTGCTTTCTTAAAATCACTGATTACTAACCTCTAGATATGGGCATCCGAACGATTTACGTAAACCTTTTTCAACTGTCAAAATACTATAGGTGGCCGCTTAGCGAACTACCGCGTGGCCTTATACTGTTGGTACTAATGACACCGATAAACTGACGAAATTTTCGCGCGGTTCGCCCTGTCTAGAGTAGATGTCAATCCCTAAAATAGAAAGAGATGGAGGTCCACTTCAAAATACTACTCGCGGTTCCATTGTACCAGACATTCGCCTATAGCGCCTCTGCAATACGTTAAACGATCGTTAGTTTTTTACCGAGAATAAGAATACAAAAATTAAGAAATAATTGCATATCAGATATAATGATCATTTTTATTTTGGTGATAAATTTACACTTTCGATATTGCTCAGTCCGAAAATTACAGCTTGTTGCCTACTTTAATCTGTAGTCCCTTGTCATGCAAATTGTAGTAACGTTATACTTACCGAACCGCATGCCTTACGTATTTGGAACCAGTATCCGATTCGAGTATCGGTAATCAGATTCAAATATTTGGATTGAATTAAATTTTTGTAGGAATTCAATCTCTAATCCGAATAAAATTGATGATTATAGAGTTATGAGTATGATGATGAATATTTCAAAGGTTGAAAAAAAAACTAAATGAATTATAAAAATAATTCATAGTTTTATTGGCTGTCCTTACAACTTGAAAGCTTATACTAACAATTTTATATTAGAGCTTGTCCAGGCACGGCCGATAACAAAAGATGAGAGAGTATAACAAAAGGAACAAATAGACAAACCGTTTTTCATTTTTCTAGTCGTCGAAATTAAACTTCAATCGAAATCGACGTCGCAAAAGCAAATACGGCGACGCAGGTTTTACGCTTATTGGATACCATTTTAGATAGGTACCAGGCGAAAATAACTTAAGGTCCTTTATTACAAAGGATTCTTCGCTAATCTTTTTCGTCCATTTTGTTTATTATAGAAAACTAACGAAGCCCTTTATGAATCCGCCTGCTCTCCGTTTCTTTGAGATTTGTTAATTATTCTTGTCTAGAAATCCTTGAAACTTGTTAGAATAATTTGCCTTATATTTAAGGTAGTTTTTACTAAAACTAGGTTCTGGCGCGTCATAGATTTTTAATAAGTAGTTATTAACACTCATGAACATTTTATAATTTAAATACTTCTTGAATTCGTGTTAAAGTAACAATAGGATATTTTGAAAAACGTTTCTAAATTGGCTTTTATCTAGCATATCGAAATAAATGTGCATTCTAGCTTTTTAGATGAGATTTGTAGTAAATATTCTCTTTGTCATGAGCTTTTGCTCAATTTTCGCCATAAATATTCGCCCCTATTGCATTTTTTTGCGATTTAATTATCCCGAGTTCCCTTGAGCTCATTAAAATAATTCGCTTCTCAAACAATGTTTTGGGTTGATCCCATTTTGCCCGGTGCGTCTGCCCGGTACCGGGCAGGATGGCACAAAAAGTTCTCATCCTGCCCGTTGCGCACCGTGCAATCGTTTGCCGGGCAGGATGGGAATCTTTTTTGAAAAAAGTTTCCCATCTCGCCCGGTAACATTTAGTTATGAAAAAGAAGCCTTTAAATGAAATAAGGATAGTGTAACTCATTTGTATTTATTAATTATTTACCATTCAAAAGAAAAGTTACCGAAAAGGAATGTTTAGAAATGAAAAGATTGTATAATTATCATAATCAAATTTTACTAGATGTTCATAAATGAAAATAAACAAAATATATGACATATATATATATATATATATATATATATATGATTATACAACAAGAGTCTTAAAAAATAACTTAGATATCTGAAATCACAGCACCATTTTAACCATTAATCAACAAAATAAGAACAGTTTGTCTAAAAGGCATAGTCATAAAAGACATTTATAACCCAAGATTTTTACAATGATGTTATGCGACGTTATGCGAATAATCTTATACACAAAAATATACTTAGTTTCACATAAGTTAGTTATAAAAAGGACATAACACACATCTAAAATCACAGACTAATGACTAAGAAATAAAAAAAAATATTACTGTTTCTCCTAAAGTCAAAGATAATCGCATTCTTCGTTATGTAATCAAAATATAAAGTTTCTATTAAATATTGTGAAAAAAAAGACAAAATAAAAAACTCAAGACTCCAAAAATTACAAATGTAAAAAAAATCAACAGAATAAGAACATGAGTTTTTCTGAAAGTCATAGTTATAAAAAGACAATATAATAACTTAAGATTTCCTACAATCACCGATGTCATACGTATAATCTTTTTAATAATAATCAACAAAACATACTAATTATAGTTATAAAAAGGACATAACAAATAAACTTAACATTTCTAAAATCACAGATTATTGATTTATAAATAAATAATAATATTACTTTTACTCCTAAAGTCAAAGATAATCCCAGTCTTCGTTATGTAATCAAAATGTTCAGAAAAACTCATGTTCTTATTCTGTTGATTTTTTTTACTTTTGTTATTTTTGGAGTCTTGAGTTTTTTATTTTGTCTTTTTTTCGACAATATTTAATAGAAACTTTATATTTTGATTACATAACGAAGAATGCGATTATCTTTGACTTTAGGAGAAACAGTAATATTTTTTTTTATTTCTTAGTCATTAGTCTGTGATTTTAGATGTGTGTTATGTCCTTTTTATAACTAACTTTTTTGAAACTAAGTATATTTTTGTTGATTATTAGTCTAAGATTATTCGCATAACGTCGCATAACATCATTGTAAAAATCTTGGGTTATAAATGTCTTTTATGACTATGCCTTTTTAACCGACTTCAAAAAAAGGAGGAGGTTCTCAATTCGTCGGAATCTTTTTTAGACAAACTGTTCTTATTTTGTTGATTAATGGTTAAAATGGTGCTGTGATTTCAGATATCTAAGTTATTTTTTAAGACTCTTGTTGTATAATCATATATATATATATATGTCATATATTTTGTTTATTTTCATTTATGAACATCTAGTAAAATTTGATTATGATAATTATACAATCTTTTCATTTCTAAACATTCCTTTTCGGTAACTTTTCTTTTGAATGGTAAATAATTAATAAATACAAATGAGTTACACTATCCTTATTTCATTTAAAGGCTTCTTTTTCATAACTAAATGTTACCGGGCGAGATGGGAAACTTTTTTCAAAAAAGATTCCCATCCTGCCCGGCAAACGATTGCACGGTGCGCAACGGGCAGGATGAGAACTTTTTGTGCCATCCTGCCCGGTACCGGGCAGACGCACCGGGCAAAATGGGATCAACCCAATGTTTGGGTTGATGTAATTCCTTTGGACTTGGAGCGGTTACGACGGGATGATGGATCAGATTGTATTTAGGAATCGGTACAGTAACAGAAAGACATAATAAGTATTTAAAAGTTAAGTTTTACTAAACACTATCGTCTGTTGCTTTAACTTTTTGAAAGCTTAAATTGACAGACTTTGGCAAACAGTTAGAAGTGAATAGCTTATTTAAAGCTATACCTGACATCATAAAGGTATAGTTAGTTACACAAAAAGTTACTAATAGGTTCTTTTAAGCGAAATGCAAAAAAATACTAATAATTTATTTCAGTATCGAAACAATGTTTACTTAAATTTTTATGTTTTTTTTTAACTAACGTTACAAAGGGATCTTAGAAGTGAATAGCTTATTTAAAGCTATACCTGACATCATAAAGGTATAGTTAGTTACACAAAAAGTTACTAAAAGGTTCTTTTAAGCGAAATGCAAAAAAGTACTAATAATTTATCTCAGTATCGAAACAATGTTTACTTAAATTTTTATGTTTTTTTTTAACTAACGTTACAAAGGGATCTTCCTAGTTCATCTAGACTGCCGCAATGTTCCACACATTTAGTACGGCCTGCCCGTTAGTTTATCTTCCCTGCTTTAAAATTTATGGAGTATATACGAGTATATACAGTGAAAGCTTCACTGTAGATCTTTCACAAGATGCGGCGCATACACACATTCGTGTGGTCCCAACTCTAATTAGTTAACCGATAACATCCTAATAACATTAGAGCTGGCAATAAGAGAATCAGTGGCCAGAAACGGAGCTAACGAGCTGAACAACAGTTTCATCGAACAGTAAATCTTCGGCTGGCCCGAGGACGATACAATCTACCTCAATTGTGTCGCCTTCTGTGTTCCCACGTGAAGCCTTCGCCCAGTGCCATGCCGATCATATCGAGCATGAGTATTGTGTGCTGGTCCAGGCTCAAATCAGGAAACGGCATTGCTGTGGAATATAAATAATAAATATTACTAGCTGTTGCCAGCGCTTGCGTGAATTTTGGTTGCATATCCCGTTATAATGAGTTAACCTTAAACATAGAAATGTGTTGTCGTAGACTTTTTTGAACCTTTTACATAATTTTAGGAGTTATTGTTCGCAGTTTTGACGACCTCCGTGGCGCAGAGGGCGCACGCTCGGATTCGAGTGGGAGGTCGCGGGTTCGATTCCCGCCACGGGCCACTTTGGAATTTTATAATTACTAATTTGGCTCAGGTCTGGTCTGGTGGGAGGCTTTGGCCGTGGCTAGTTACCACCCTACCAGCAAAGACGTACCGCCAAGCGATTTAGCGTTCCGGTACGATGCTGTGTAGAAACCGTTGGGGTGACATAACTTACCCCTTCCAAGTTAGTACGCTAACATCTTCGACTGCATCATCACTTACCATCAGGTGAGATCGCAGTCAAGTACTAACTTGTATAGCGTAAAAAAAAAAAAAAAGTTTGTCTTTACTCGTATTATTTACGAACATGTTATTCGATTCATTACTTTGTTTGAATTCTTTTCCCTATATTATGTACAATATATATGTTTGAATTCTAAGATAATCATAATATTTCCGAATACAAATCTGTTTAGCAACAACAGAATATCTCAAAACATAATTTTAATTACGTTCAACCTTAGATGCACTGAAAAAAATTGGGTCTGGCAAAGTTTTCATTCAAGAATAAAATTATTCTCAAGTATGTTGTTTAATCTCAAGCATATATTTACTCAAGGTAACAATAATATCTTGGATGAAATAAAATGGAATTCTTCTAGATATATAATATTTTTCTTCATTTATTTATTTACATCAAGAATATTTTTTTGGATAAAGACGATATTCACTCTTGACTGTAGAAAACATTTGCATTTTAAAACATGTAATTAAGAATTCTTACTCTGAATATAAAAGGATTTTGCTTAAGAAGTTCAGAGATTAGGGCCAAGAATAAAATGAAATTATTGGTTTAAGAAAAAGTGTAAATTCGTTCAACAATAATATTATTGTGACAAAAGTTTTATACTCTTGATTCAAAAAATGTAAAATACTCATTTTAAATAAACCCTCCTATGTAACTACAAGAAAATTATTGTTTCATTTATGATCAGCCAAGAACAAACATTTTATGTAAAGAAATATTTTTTTCATTGAAGATTGATTCATTTTTTTGATTAAGAATTATAACTGTCTGCCATTGAGATCTCTTTTTCTTGGTTAGACAAATTCAACAGCTTTGCTGTGAGTACAATGTCTCTTGACCTAAGAATATGGTTTCTAAATTTGACGAAGAATAAACATTTTAAGTAAAGGAAATATCTTCTTCAGTGAATATGGTTATCTTTTGCAATCAATTACATGTCTGTGTTAACTGGAATACTGCATTATGCTTTCATGAACAAATACAGCTTTCTTTATCTAAGAACAACTTAGTTTTGACTGTAGAAAAAATCTTTTTTTGCTTACCAGTCCAGGCAAGAATAATAAAAAATCATATTTCTTCAACAATAATATTGTGTAGACAAGAGTTTATAATAGTTATGATTCAAAATACATTATAGATACATTTTGAGAATCTAATATTTAATAGCAAGAAAAAAAAAGCTCTCAAATGACAATTATTGCCTCTTAACCTAAAAATATGGATTCAAATACCAGCTAAGAACAAAAATTTTATCTAAAGAAATATTTACTTTATTGAATATTGATTTCTTTTACAATTAAAAATAGGTCTGTATTGATTTGAATATTTACTCTTCTTCAATTAAGAATGATAACTGTCTGCCATTGAGAAATCTTTTTCTTGGTCAGACAAATTCAACAGCTTTGCTGCGAGTGCAATGTCACTAAAATGAAGAATAACATTTAAAGAAACAACATTTAAAATCAAGAAAATATCTTCTTCAGTGAATATGAATATCCTTTTACAATTGAAAAATGAAAACATGAAAACCCTTATACTTCAAGAAACTTATTTATTTTTGACGCTGCACCCCACACTGAGATAGGTATGAGTACAATAACCCAAAATGGATTGCCCTAATGTTACATAAATCTGAGTTAGCAACGTTTTCGACGTGACATGTCTAGGGTTTATACAATTATACTACTTAAATATGGAATAATGGTAGCTCCCTACTTACCTACTTTCATTTTCATTTCATACAAGAATATACCTATTGCACTAAGAAAGTATACCTACGTAGGTAATTCGTTGTAAAATGAGACGAGCTGGGATAGAAAGCTTTTAATAATTAGGTACCTACCTAAGTAGAAGAATTGCTATTGGTTAGGTTCAAAATTAGCGGTAGGTACCGAGGTAATTACCGGTACCTTCGATTATTATCGGGAGCATGCCCCAGTCCCCTCATACGTAACATACTCAGTATGTAACATTTTTATCAATTCAATTTAGTATGCCTATACTCAGTATACTGCATTTATAATTTCGTTAAGGCAGAAACATACTTGCGTGTCGTGTCGCGACTCCACTATAATGTGTCTCTAGCCATACTAAATGTATGAAACCGATGTGCTCCTGGCGCGTCACGACACGCCACGACACGCAAGTATGTTTCTGCGAGGTTTCTGCCATACACTTGTGTAGTTTATGTAAATAACTAAATAGGGCCTCGAATGATAGGTTGTTGTAGAGCAAGCCGCTGATCACTGATGGATTCCACACGATGTATAGGTACCTAGAGGTATGCCGTCACCGTTTCGGGCTCCTATTTTTTCCTTGATTATGTCCCAGATTCAAACCCACCACCACCTTCGGATAATATTTGACAAGTGTATCATGCCTACTAAACTCGAACTCTAACGAATTTTTGCATCCAATATAGTCAAATTTTTGATTGGTTGATTAGCGATTTGCTAAATGCGGAATCCATCAGCGGCTTGCCCTACAAGTTACAACATAGAGTATATAGAATATAAACAAGTTACAACCTTCGAGGCGTTGGGAGTGAAACCGGACCTTGGACTCAGTTAAGGTTTCTTAGTTCTGATTTTCTGAATGCAAATTTTGAACAAAATATATAAGAACAACACTTTTGAATGTGTAAACAATAAATAATAATTTTCTTGTATGAAAACTATGATACAAATGAGTATAGGTATTTTAAACCAAATTCGTGTTTCTTGGTTTTAGCATGGAAATCTTAAAAAAATATTTAAGAAAAGATGTCTCGAGTCTAAAACAATAATATTCTTGAGTTCAAAGCGTTTGATTTGAACCAAATTCACGCTTCTTGGAATTACATACTTTAGTATGGAAACAAACTATACCTAATATAGGTTAGGCTTGCTTGTATTGGGTGTTGCCGTGTTCTCCCAAAATGTAGGGAAAATAATTGATCATTCGTTCTTTCACGGCGGGAGGCTTCGGCCGTGGCTAGTTACTCGTACCTCCCCTTCCGACAAAGACGCACCGCCAAGCGATTTAGCGTTCCAGGGTGATGCTCTGTATAAACCGTTAGGGGTTGCTTACCGCTTCCAAAGTCCTTCCATCGACACTTACCCTCAGGTGAGATCGCAGTCAAGTAGGTACCTACTAACTTAAATAAAAGTCGGACCGCACGGAACTACACTGCAACGGAGCGGCGCGACGCTGCGCGGCATTAGTACTTATTAATATATATATAGCTACTCGTGCTGATTCACTGACTGATTGACTGACTGACTGATTATCACCTCTCCTGAACAATTTTGTATGAAAAATTTTTTTTTCACGGATGGGGTCTTATAGAAGAAAAAAATTGAATTTGAGGAAAAATACGGAGAGAGCTGATGATTGAGGATTTCGAAGACGGGTGAAGAGCACAGCGAAAGTATTGAAGATAGGTGGGGGGTGCTCGACCAAATGTCATTTGAAACGTCAAGCGATTGGCAGTGAGCTGAAAAAAAATTCAAAATGGCGGATTCAAAATGGCCGCCATTTGAATTTCGTCGATATCTCGGAAAGTATAAAAGATGGAAGAAAGGTTTCTTGACAAGAGCTGATCAGGATTCGAAGGTCTATTATATGGATAGCAAAAAAAAATTCAAAATGGCGGAATTTTTTTTTCATAGAAAATGTATGGGAACAATTATGACTGAGGGTTACAATACCTATTTATAGGCGGGACGACAGCCCGCGGGCCACATGTGGCCCGCGCCCCCACGCGCCCTACTAGTATATATATATAGCTGCTTGTGCTGATTCACTGACTGACTGACTGACTGATTGATCACCTCTCCTGAACAATTTTGTATGAATTTTTTTTTCAATGACCATTCCATATAGAAGGGAAAAATTCATTAAGAACAAAAATATGGAGAGAGCTGAGGATGGGTGAAGAGCACAGCCAGGGTATCGAAGATAGGTGGGGGGTGCTCGACCAAATGCCATTTGAAATGTCATCCTATTGGCAGTGAACTGAAAAAAATTTCAAAATGGCGGATTCAAAATGGCCGCCAATTGAATTTCCTCGATATCTCGGAAAGTATAAAAGATGGAAGAACGGTTTCTTGACAAGAAGTGATCAGGACCCGGAGGCCTATCTGATGGGTAGAAAAAAAAATCAAAATGGCGGAAATTAATTTTCCATACAAAATGTATAAAAGAATGCATCTCTGTCACATTTCAAATAGGTACTTCGTGATTTGGCCAGTCGTTTGCTAACAACTTTAAAACTACCTACTTTTAGAACAGAATCACATAATCGGATTATTACGGATAGTATGATATAAATCGGATAGTAATAGTAATAGGTTTTATGTATGCGTAATGATTATTAAATAATAATTAATTATGTAGTAAGTCAATAATTGGCGGGAAAAATAGTGGAGACGTGTAAGATTCGGCCTTATTTTTGGTAATTAACATTACGTAGCAGGCAACACCGTTTTCGTCTTTGATGTGGCGGCGCCGGGCGCTGTGCTACGCATCCGGGTCGCATTACGTCTTCAGCTCCAGTGGTAAATCGTGATTTCATAATACATATTTAAGAAAAGATTTGGGTGATTTTTTCGGCCGCGGGTTTGCTTTGTCCCCGTTGGGTGATACGAGTTAGATTTTGTTGTGTTGTTTGTGCTAAGGTAAGTGTTTAATTGGAATATAATATATCTAATTAAGTTATTGCATTTTAAAGATGGACCGACACACGATGAATAACATGGCATCAGGGCCGGCTAGGTGCCATGTTGTGAACAAAGTTATTGCATTTTAAAGATGGACCGACACACGATGAATAACATGGCATCAGGGCCGGCTAGGTGCCATGTTGTGAACAAAAATCATCTTACTAGTTTTATCTACCTATTTTGAGTAAGGCAGCCTTTATACAGTCAATTTAGATCGCGATCCGCCATCTAAAGCGATGATCGCGATCCAGATTGAAAATGTACGGAGTAGATTGACGGATTGAAGCATCTGATCACAAAGTATCTGGATATTTTGAAATCAAGATCGCGATCCAGTGATCGTGAACAAGATTAAACGTGTAAACGCATGATCGCGTCAGTCTACGCTAAGCCAAGTCGATTTCTCATCCATCCTGAAGTAGTTTTTGTAATCATCATCTTCAGCAGTTACTTAGTTGTATTTCTTTAATATATAATATATGTATATGTAGCTGGTCAAAATATAGTTGGACTGCCTTTCACGTTATGTCGGGTGATGGAAATATGTAATCACTACCTAGTACCTACCTTTAATGACCATGAGGTTCTTGTTACGTAATATAGGTACCTATCGTGTCTACAATGAAAAGAATGTTTATCCTACCCCGCTGTTTTTTTACATGTTTACTATAGAACACTAATTATGTTCTGTCTATTTGCAGATTGTTTGCAGATATAAATCGAGTTCAACACTGCAAAAGATAATGGACTTGCTTCTTAAAGAATGGAATGTTCCACCCGATATAATTCAAAATTTCAATGGTAGGTGAATATGTATTTCTATACTTAAACATTTTGTCTGGAAAAGGGCATCAAGTGAACACTGTACTGTACTTCCTAATAATATTACTATTCCAAAAAAAATGTGCCAAGTTGTAAATTATACATAATGTCATTCATAAACACAATTTTAATGTGTTAAAATTGCTGCTTAACAACTAGTTTATACATCAGCATCAGGGCAGCAGATTAAAATGTTATAAATCTAATATATAAAATTCTCTTGATTTTCTTACCAAAATCCTCCGAAACGGCTCGACCGATCGTTATGAAATTTTCAGGGTATGATCTCTGGGTCGGGGAGCGGGTTGTTATCTATTTTTTATATCCCTAAACGGCAAAACAAAGTTTGCCCGGTCAGCTAGTAAATTTATAATATTTAGGTAATTAGGTAGTATTTTGTTCAAACTTATCTAGTGATTAAAAAAAATTTTGTTTTAGAAAATGAAGTAACTCTGGAGCAGTTAAAAGACATCGATGATAACATCCTTAAAGAATTGTGCCCAAAGATTGGCTTGAGAATTATCTTAAAAAAAAAAATTGATGATTACTTAACCAGCATAGTAAGTTCCCTACTTACCTATAGAATGTTCTGTTTATAATGATATTATTTTCATTATTTTATCATTAGTAAAATATGAGGAGTTGAAAGGTTTTAAATGATTACTTGACCTACATAAACAGTAGCTAGAGTAGTTAGTCACTTGTGTCTGTATAATTGAAATCTGCATTGTCTCTTGGCTACACCACACATTGCGTCAAGAGACAGATAATGGCGAAGAGATAATTTTTCTGTATGATTATTTTTGTAGATTTAGACGCTGTAGAGTAGATTTGTTTCATCATATCAACCCCCTTTTTGTCCTACTGCTGGGCACGGGTCTCTTCTCTGAATGTGAGGGTAGGTATTAGTCATAACCCACCACGCTGGCCAAGTGCGGGTTGGAGGGCTTCGCACACCTATGAGAATATTTTGGTGAACTCACAGGCATGCAGGTTTCCTCACGATGTTTTTCTTCACCGCTAAGCAAGTGATATTTAGTTTCTGAAAACGCACCTAACTCGGAAAAGTTTGAGGTGCATGCCCGGGATTCGAACCCGTGACCTCCCGATGAGAGACAGGGGTCTGAATCACTTAGCTATCACTGCTTGCTTTTTAGATTTGTTTACTTTATGTTCATTAATACCTACAGATAATTTATCTGTATATCTGTCTTATGTTTTGGCTAACATAACATTTTTATATTACAGAAGATCACACAGATCAAATAATTTTTCTTAAGAATAACAATGAGCCATGGAGTGAAATCATTGACTGTTGGAATGAAACATTCAAAGTGAGACAGTGTAGCACCAACAACAACATTTCGGATTTTATTGATGAGTGGAACATTTTAAATGACCCAAGGATGATAGTTTGGTAAGTATTTTTTTTGTACAGATACATAAAGTTTATTTTCTTTCACAATTTTTTTTTATTTGAAAGTTGAAACCTTTGTTAGCTTAAAGTTGTAATTTGTTAAAACTTAAAGTTTTTGTTTGTAAAGTATGTAAGAAAACCCATAACTGTACAATATGTATCTTATATATATATTGTACAGTTATGGGTTTTTTTTATTTTTAGACTCACTTTTTTATTGTTGTTTATCTTAAGCTATTCAAATTTGAATTTGCGTTTACTAAAGAATGTAAGGCTAGATAGTGTTGTGGCTAGATAGATTCCCACAAATATTTATTCGTTTATGTTGGCTCTTACTAGATTGGTTCAACACCAGTATGCCAAATACTTTTCTGTAAAATTGTAAATGTTAACATAAGACCAATTTTTGTTTCTAGATAAACTTGGACTTTGAAAGACTGTATCCTGAAAAATCAACATGCTTTTTCAAGAATTGGAAATGGTTTATTAATAAAATCATCAGCCTCAAATTTGGGGAATCAAAAGATGACACATTGGTGACTTTATATGAAAGTATTGAAGAGCAGCCTGATGATGGTAATTAATAGTTTAAATTTCATTTATTAGGTTTACCGTCAGTGTTACCATCGGGGAATATTCGTATTTATATTATTTACATTACTAGCATTCACCTGTGGCTCCGCTCCCATGGTACTTACTTTAAAATAAATCACCTCTTTTATACATTTCAGATCTAAAAGTGCCAGATCAAATAAAACTGTTGTCCTACTTGATTCCCCCGAGAGGAAGACTGTACAAGCGTAGAAAATTTTCCACATTAGAATGCGTCGAAAACTTCATAATTGACGTCCAGGTAAATATATTGGGATACTCTTTTATGTAGTTGAATGGTATGGTAATTATCTATGCTTTGTAGGTATGTTTTTCAATTTTGCAATTTTTATATGTTTGCTATTGTTTTCAGAATCCTGGAGATATACAAATAAAGATGGATGAAATTAAAGAAAAGGCTCTACGCAGCAAGCAAAGTGTTCAACCGTATCTTATTAAATGTGGTGCTGGCAATGATGGTAACGATAACTATTATTTGGTAATAGACAAAGTTATGTGGAAGTTTACCTCGCCAATAAAAGCTTTTGACACATTGTTCAAATCATACCATGTGCTACACGCCACGTATCCAGCAGCTGCTGCGCATTTATACGTGCTGATTCAGCGTTGTGTCTATCAAATAGAAACAAAGTACGATAAGATAGTACCATATATCGCAGATTTGTTGTCGCTTGCGAAAATGTAAACGAAATTGTTGTTTAATCTTGTTAAAATACTTTACTTTATAATAAACTACTGTATTAATAATTGCACAATGAAGTGCCTTGAATGTCAAAACGAATATCAAGATTTTCAACAGTACTTTGTGCATTTGCGTTATGCGCATAATATTGTCAATTATTTTAAATGTCCTGAAGAGAATTGTGCAAGGTTATATCACTCAAAGAGTGATTTAAAGAAGCATTTAACTCATTATCATGAAACCTTAAGTAGCAACCTCGTCTCACATGCCAATGTATTTGATGTTAGTGGCAAAGCAAACTGTGATTCAGGTTCAACATCTGAATTATCATCACCTTTGAATGAAGCCCCTAAATTGAATAATAATGTAAATAATATAACATAATATAACAATATAACACAACACAACAGTAACAACACAACAGTAATGTAAATAATATAAATACGAATATTCCCCGATGGTAACACTGACGGTAAACCTAATAAATGAAATTTAAACTATTAATTACCATCATCAGGCTGCTCTTCAATACTTTCATATAAAGTCACCAATGTGTCATCTTTTGATTCCCCAAATTTGAGGCTGATGATTTTATTAATAAACCATTTCCAATTCTTGAAAAAGCATGTTGATTTTTCAGGATACAGTCTTTCAAAGTCCAAGTTTATCTAGAAACAAAAATTGGTCTTATGTTAACATTTACAATTTTACAGAAAAGTATTTGGCATACTGGTGTTGAACCAATCTAGTAAGAGCCAACATAAACGAATAAATATTTGTGGGAATCTATCTAGCCACAACACTATCTAGCCTTACATTCTTTAGTAAACGCAAATTCAAATTTGAATAGCTTAAGATAAACAACAATAAAAAAGTGAGTCTAAAAATAAAAAAACCCATAACTGTACAATATATATATAAGATACATATTGTACAGTTATGGGTTTTCTTACATACTTTACAAACAAAAACTTTAAGTTTTAACAAATTACAACTTTAAGCTAACAAAGGTTTCAACTTGCAAATAAAAAAAAATTGTGAAAGAAAATAAACTTTATGTATCTGTACAAAAAAAATACTTACCAAACTATCACTCCTTGGGTCATTTAAAATGTTCCACTCATCAATAAAATCCGAAATGTTGTTGTTGGTGCTACACTGCCTCACTTTAGACAGTGTATTATGATGATTTTGAATCTGGCAATCCACTAGGCAGTCATGCTGGAAATCAGAAAATAGGTGTTGTGTATGTAACTATATCTACAATACCACCACAGTTCTGCAGTCGTTTAGATAATGTCTTACCAGTAAAAGTGTAAAGTTCTTAAAACAATTAATTATTCTCCTCATTACATGGCGTATTCGGTCAATTGTACAAGTAGTTTTGAAATTATTTCCTTACACGATGGCTATAGCACAACACCGAATATAATTCATAAAATAGGTAAAAATCAGTATGTTAATTTGAGAAGTTGATTTTTTTTTATAGTTTACAATGATAATATCAGTTAAAATTATCATTGTAAACAGAAATTTGGTCGTACATAAATATCGATTGTAAGGATATCTTAAAAATAAGGTAATTTGTAATTGTAATCAAAATTTTAATTTTTTATAAATTATTTCATAGAATTCAATCCATTGTATTATTTTATCTGATGCTGATGTTTATAATTGTGTTAGTTTTATAGAGATTAATGGTATAACATATTGTGATAAAAATGTTATCTTGTATAGGTATGATCAAGATCTACCATTATTTTTCAAAATTGAACAAGTGTTATCTAACGAATCTGATGAAAGTAAAATTTACTTCAAGTGTAAAGTTCTTAAAACAATTAAATTATTCTCCTCATTACATGGCGTATTCGGTCAATTGTACAAGTAGTTTTGAAATTATTTCCTTACACGATTGCTATAGCACAACACCGAATATAATTCATAAAATAGGTAAAAATCAGTATGTTGATTTGAGAAGTTGATTTTTTTTTATAGTTTACAATGATAATATCAGTTAAAATTATCATTGTAAACAGAAATTTGGTCGTACATAAATATCGATTGTAAGGATATCTTAAAAAATAAGGTAATTTGTAGGTAATTGTAATCAAAATTTTAATTTTTAATAAATTATTTCATAGAATTCAATCCATTGTATTATTTTATCTATTATTAATTTGAGTACTACCCACTTATTTACCTGCCTCTATTTTCAGGCATAAAATGGCACGCGGAGATCAGATTGAAAGATGTGACGGTGCATCAGGTGCGAAATTCTGTAAGTGAGTTTTTGTGCTTTTTCTTGTTCATTTCATGTTTCAAATGGCACTCAATAATCATGGTATTTTAGTAAAGCCATTTCAGTTCTATGTATACAGATTCAAGAGCTTTGTTATATACGGAGTTAAGATTGTCTCATTTGAATTACAATAGTCTTTGTTCAGTGGTTAAGATGCGTTTTAGTGAATATTTTTCAGTTCATCGTTCTGACTGAACATTATCTCGAATAAAGCGAACGATGAACTGAAAATATTTACTGAAACGTATATTAACCATTGAACCAAGACTATTGTAATTCTTCAAAAAAGACAATCTGACCTTCGTATGAAACATGCCATGATTTGAATCAAGAACTGAAAATTCTTCAGTAAAATACTTTATTAATGAGCCAAGAGATTTATAATCTCCGAATGAAACATTCAATGAATTAGATCAAGAACTTAAACTTCTTTACAGAAGTACAGGGTTTTTAGATCAATAATAATGACATTATTCGTTGGAAACAATCTGATCTTCCTATGAAACATGATATGCATTGAACCTAGAACTGAGATTTCTTGCAGTGAAATACACTATTATTGAGCTAAGAGATTGCTAATCTCCGAATGAAACATGCAATGAATTAGATGAAGAACTAAAACTTCTTTACAGAAGTACAGGGTTTTTAGATCAATAATAATGACATTATTCGTTGGAAACAATCTGATCTTCCTATGAAACATGATATGCATTGAACCTAGAACTGAGATTTCTTGCAGTGAAATACACTATTATTGAGCTAAGGGATTTCTAATCTCCGAATGATACATGCAATGAATTAGACCAAAAACTAAAACTTCTTCAGGTAAGACCTGCACGTTCTTAAATCTATAAAATTAACATTATTGATTGGAGACAATCTGATCTTCCTATCAATTGCTTATTGTTTTTAAATTAAGACCTGGTCATCTTCACTGAAATACGTAAAAATGTTGAACTAAGAAAATTGATATTATTCTTTTTAGACAATGTGATCTCCGTTTCAATTCGATAATATTATTAAAGTAAGAAATAAAACTTCTTCACTGAAAAGCATCAAGTAGTAACTAAGATTGTTGGTATTCTTCAATATAAATAAATTGTTTTCAGTGTGAAAATAAAATTAATTGGTGCAAGAGTTAAAGCTGCTTCACTGAAGTATGCCGTAGCATACAGATAAATAAATTACCAATCTTCTTACAAGTCTTTTATTTTTGATACTAAGAATTTATTTTCTTGTAAGAAAACTCCGGGTTCTGTTTGACAAAGTGTTCAGCTGAGAAAAGCATTATTCTCAAATATATTGTTTAATCACAAGTATGTAAATTCTAGAAGTAAGACAATTATCTTGACTTAACTATTTATTTACTTCCATTGAGAATAATTGTGTTTTGATACAACCATTTATTGTTTTCCCCATATGTGAATCACGGAAATTCTTGACCAATAGATATATTCTTGATCAAAAACTCTAATATCCTTGTCCAATAAATATATTCTTGATAAGAGATACCACTCTTCATACTCGGATGAGTAATCAAGCGTAACTTCGAAGAGTCCATTGTAGATTTAAGACATAATTGTCTTAAATTTGAGAATTTAAGATTCTAGACTCCAAAAAAAAAAACTTACTTATGCAAAGAAAACGTTGCTTTCTCATTACAAGAATAGATATTGCCTTGGTTAGTGAGTATATATACTTGGAAGAAAAATGAATAACAAGACAAATATTTACTAATCTTAAGAATACAATGTTTTCCCCATATATGAATCACGCAATGTCTTGACCAAGTGAAATATTCTTAGCATAAAACAATTTTTTTTTTCCGTGTGGTTGGTCAGTAATAATTGACAAAGGAAGGAAGTACAAGTAAATATAAAAAGGAAACAAATGATTAAACATAACACGGTTTGGGGCATTATGTAAATTGTACTCCTGAAAAGGAAATGATTTATTAAGGGTACAAGCCGCGGGGACGTTAACAAAGCTTTCAGTATAATGACGCAGTAATGCCTGAATATAATAATTTTCCATTTCTTCTCGCGCCTTGAAAGCTAAAAGCGTCGTTAACGCCAGTTGATCGGTTATTGTTTTATACTCAAATCCTGGTTTCATTGAGTGTTTTACTTTTTTCTCTCTCAGGGGTAAATTTCGTACAAATAACTGAATTATCTTATACATTAACGTATTCAAAATAATAATGAAACTTTCATTAAGTATCTGTAGTCAATAGAAGGTGAAGTTGCTTCCGTACAAAATTAGACTGTGCCATAAATAGCACAAAACTAATTATTTCGCACGGATATGTCAAGGATCATCACGTAACATTATAATAACCGTAATTTCATCGGTATTAAACCACAGACACCGAAGAGGTGAATAAACTTCAGCCACGAGGGAACGTCTATCTCCTTGATTAATCCCGTCACAATATGCTCGCGCAACTTTATTAATATTGTATGATAAAGTAGATATCGTCGCCTCCATCGACTTCCGCGTTTGTAGAAATGGTTTTGCAATATTATGTACATGTCCACGTTTCGTATATCGTCATACAGACAGCAAAAAATTGAATTATGAGAAAGAAATGTGAAGTCAGTAATGCCAGAAATTTTTTTGGACTTAAAAATTTTCGCGGATTCAATGTCTATGACTGTACACAATCTCTTTTACTATAGTGTTCATTACTGCTATGTATAAATCCAAAAATAAAACACACCCGACTTCTATTTATCACAAGAAATCATGTGTATAGTGCAATATACTGCTGTTACATAATTTTGCCAGCTAGGCCTCACTTGCCTTTGTAACTTTAGCGATCAGCGTGTCAGTTGGCACAATATGCTTCCGAGAACATTCCACTGGATACTCTTCTTGCGTTTTTGGAACTAGATATATAACCTCCGATAAAAGAAATATGTCAATCAATGCTTAGATTGCTTGGAAGTTCACTTCAATTCCAAGTTTCAATACTACAGGTCAGTTTTCTATGTTGGGCAAGAGTTTCAACCACTTTATAAAAAACTTTTGAGCGAGAAAAGAGGTATACATATATTGTGTATCTGGTCTCCTGGTTATTACTTTAATTGTAGTCCTGGTTGATAAATAGCGCCAAAACAGCGCGCAGACTGCCATTGTCAATATCTTTATCTGCAATGTAGATTTCGGTAACTACCACATCTTGTTTATGTTGACTGTCATGATTTCCAATACGAAGCCATTAAGCAAAATTTCAATTCGTCTTGATTTTAGGTTTCCAATCGAAGCTATTAAACAAAAATCATCATTCAAAATCATTACAATATTAAAGTTACTCCTGCAAAGCACTTTAATGAGTGAAATTAAAATAACATTTTGTACTGAACTTTCAACAGACTTCAGTTACTTATGTTGATAAGGAAAAATATCTAGTCGCATCAAAATTTTTCTGTTCGGAAATTACAGTGATGTACCACCTACATCGTTTAAAAAGACGCCTTCACTTATTAGATTTTCTATTTTCACTGCATTTTATTTAGTTAAAGCCTTGGAGATACAGTAAAATATTTGTGTTACGTAAGGCACTCCTGGCTTTCGAAAGTTCTCGGCTGCCAAGTTTTCCGAAGGGGTCAGCTGGGGCAACATTAGCTAGCTCGTGACGTGTTCACTTCAAGCGAGGGTGGGTGGATTGCGGTAGTTATCTCTGCGGCGTGGTTTTTAAGAGTTTCGACTTTGTTCGGCTTTTTCGAGTTTGCTCCCGAACATTCCTCCCGCTAGCGTCAAGCATGTGTGAGAACTTAGTTTTTTATCCAATCCTTTATCACGTTTTCAAAATGTCACTTTCACGTCTCTGTCCATTTTTAGGGTTCCGTACCTCAAAAGAAAAAAAAACGGAATCCTATTTGGTTTACAATAATTTTTTCTCAGAAAACATCGTACAAAGGCTATCGATTCGTACCATGATATAATCTATGTTCCGTTTCACTTGACTTCGACTCCGGTTAAAAAGTATTCGATTGGTAACGGGTCGTTCCAGGAAATGAGTTTAAGGGTGCTCCACTCGATGCCGCGAATCGAGTTACCCACTGGGAACTTCTCCGGGTATCTAGAGAATGGCGTAAGTCGTATCTTATATTAACTCTTTCGTCGTACCGTGAGTTCTATATTTGAAATAATATAAGTTAGTTTAAAATTCCTTCCGTATTGACTTCTCGAAATGTTAAGCGAAGGCTAAAGAAGTTTAAAGTGGGCGTTTCGTATACGATGTACATTATACATATGGGCTTTGCGCTCATTACAGACATATGAATATCAAACATTCGGTTTAAAAACTTTTTACTTTTCATAGGCACATTTAAGAAATAGAAGTAGATAATATTTGAAAATGCGATCATACCGTAATTGATCTAACAGCTTGAAGAAAAGTATTGGTCGGGAAATTATTATAATTACGAGACTGCCCATAATAATAATTTATGAAACGGATGCATAAGGGGGTTATTAAACCCCGAGTAAGAGTTTATTTTTTAAATATTATTAGACGTTGTAGCAATTTAAAAGGAATGAACCAATATTTCGCTATAAATGTCGATAAAAGCCCATTATTGCGACGAAAGAAAGCATTAAAATTTTAAATCCTTTCCTTTTTCTCTATACCTACCTCATCGCAGCGGCAAATGAGCGCTGCAGTGGTGTCTCTCGAGAAATTAATTCCTTTAGACTGTGAGCGATGTGCTAGCCTCGCTGAGACAGACTTAACACTACATAATAGTCTACCTTATTTTAGCCTTTCGTGAAGCTTTTCTTTAGATGAACTGACTTTTTTTTGTTTTTATGATAAAGATGGTGGAGTCGCAAAGGTTTTATTGGGAGAAGATTGTGGGAAGAAAGAGCAAAATACAATTATTTATAGGCGCTAATGAAAAGAGACAAAACGCTTTGTAATTGTTTCAGGGATTAGTTCAAGCTAACCCGTAAAGCTGAAGTTATAATAATATCCCGATTATGTCAGCAGGAAGACTATATTTTCTCGTTGAAACATAGACATACGACATTCTAATTTATTCCCGCAGGACTCCTGGTGCGAAAGGCCAATTTGCTCGGTCGGCGGTAATTTCAACAAATTGCTACCATTGTTCTTCCAGCGCCAATTGCGCCATTTTGAAAAACTTGCTCTGTTCATCCATTTAATGCTTTATTCATTTAGGAACGTTTTATATACCACCAATCTGCATATTTTCTGTTTGTGTTGAATATACAATCGGTATATTTTTTTTAAGTTCATGAACAAAAGTGATTATTTCAATGTTTTACTTCTTTTATGGTATGGAACCCTGGGTGCGCGGGTCCGACTCGCACTTGGCTGGTTTTTTTTATGATTGCAATGACGGCGCGCCGCAATTACCTACAACTATTCCCAGGTGTATAGCTTTATTCGTTAAAGAAAAAAGACAGCTGCGAGTGCAGATACTGTATGGACCCTAACGATAATGCAGAGCATACTGTTTTCCACTGCCCACGCTTCGCTCTGGAAAGAGAGAAGGTTGCAAGGGAAATAACTGCAGACATTTCCGTGGGAAATCTTGTATCGCTCATGACACGAAGCAGAAAAAATTGGCATACCGTGCAAAATTTCATGGAGGAAATTATAAAGATAAAGGAGGGAGATGAAAGGAAAGATAGCTAGATTAGACAAGCGGCAGTGGTGGTAGGCCTAATGGCGGGTACATCACTGCTAGGAGCCAGGAGGGGTTTTTTAGTCGGTAAGAGTCCGGCACAGCGTCCATGAGGATTTTTCCCCTCCTTTGTAAAAAAAAAAAAAAAAAGGTGTATAGCTTTAGTAGTTACTGAAATAATCGAGTGTGACAGACGGACGGACGGACGGAGAAAGTCTCACCATAAGGGTTCCATTTTTACCATTTTGGTATGGAACCCTAAAAATTGAAAATCTTATTTATTTTTATTTAAAAAGGGGGGAAAACCGGGTCGTCGAAATTTCAAAATGAGATAACAATATTGAGTGGGGTATCTAATTATCTATCATATGAGAGGGCGTCACTTGTGTATTCTAAAACCTTTTTTTTTTATTTATTACTATTTACTATTTATAGTGTCTAATTTTAAATGTATTTGTTGCAAAGTTAGAAGTATCTAACTTTATACAATTAAGGACTAGTAAAACCTAAAAATTTAAGAGAACTTAATGTGTACCTTACTCAAATGTTGGTCCCCAACTATTCGGATATTACACAATGTTACAGTCAAACAAAAAAGTTATCCACGTAGAATTTTTGAAAAAAAAAACCTGCACTTGTGCAAATTCCGCTTTGACGTGGGTTACAAAAGTCCTCAAAAGTCCTCCAAACAAACATAACGAATAACGATGAGCCTTTTAATTCACAGCCGAGCGCGGCAGCATTGTTGTCCTTGATTGCACTTTTCATTGCTCTCTTGACTCTTCATCAATCATTTCCAACGGGATAGTGAATGATTACTCTTAACACCGCATGTGATAATGTGATTTGGTGATTGTCACAGTTTGTGTGTTCTTTGTAATCACGACATAACTCTTAACTACAAAAATTATGTAGGGCATGTTTAATTTTTTTCTAACTTTTATAAAAAAGAGATTAATAGTGGGCTTCGTTATATAAAAAATGAGCAAACATCTTTTCCTTTGTCAAGGAAAGGTAGGCTTCGTTGGCTTATTTCGATCAATGAAAAACGGCTCTTGCCACCATTGATATTGCTGCCTATTTAAGGAGCAGCCGGCAGGAATCAGTCGTGATGACGGTAAGAGACCTGATAAATCGACTCTGGTTCCACAGGAACGAACGAGGTCAGGAGCCGATGTGGTACGCAGTACACATTCTTATATCAGGGAGACAGAATCAAGACCAGGAGCCACAGCTGAGACTCTTAAATTCGGTAACTATCCCGTTTGCCGCGGAAATTCTAGGCCCATGGAGACATAGGGCAAAACAATTCATTCAAGTCATTCCACAGCCCAATTATAAGAATTCAGCATGTTAATGAGTGTTATTGTAACATTTTCAATAAATCAAAATTACGAGTAAGAGTAAGTCCCTTTTCCGGTTACAATTTGTATAGATGTATCAAACGAAACCCCAGCAAGACTCGGTGACCCAGTTATTTTTCAATACATCCTAATAATATTATAAAGGCGAAAGTTTGTGTGTGTGTATGTTTGTTACTCCTTCACGGCTCAACTACTGAACCGATTTAGCTGAAATTTAGAACATAGGTAGCTTATAACCCGGATTAAAACATAGGCTACTTTTTATCCCCGAAAAATCCGTAGTTCCCGTGGGATACTCAAAATACCAAATTTTCTAGAGCAATCTATAGCTACATCTATAGATAGATTGTTCAAGCGAACTTGCTTGAAAGCATGTTTAAAGGTTGGAATAGGGAACGATAACGGGAAAATGACGTTTCCCTTAGGATTCATGAAAAAGCGAATTTGACGCGGGCGGGGCCGCGGGCAAAAACTGAATCTATTATCACTCTAAATGTGAAAATGGCCACTATGTAGGTTCTGAACATAGCACTGTACGCATTTAACAAGTGCGTTTTAGTTGAACAAGGAGATATGGGATAATAATGCTATAAATGTGAAAATTGGTACCTGTATTATAGGTTCCGACATTACAACTGTTTCACTATTAGCATTTTGTGTTTTAGTTGAGCAATAAGATACAGGTTAATAATATTATAACTATGAAAACGGGTACCTATATAGTATAGGTTTTGAACTAACAACTGTTTCGTTGCTGACAATGTATGTCTTAATTGAGCTATGGGATATGGGATAGTAATGCTATAAATGTGTAAATGGGTACCTACTACCTACCCATATAGGTTCTGAAAATACAACTAGGTACAAATTTTTTGCTATTTACCTATAATGTGTGTTTTGGTCAAGTAATGGGATACAGGTTAATCATACCTACTAAAAATGTGTTCCTGTATAGTTTCTGAAATTAGAACTGTTTCGCCATTTAAAATATGTGTTTTA
Source organism: Coenonympha glycerion (assembly GCA_963855885.1). Taxonomy (NCBI): domain Eukaryota; kingdom Metazoa; phylum Arthropoda; class Insecta; order Lepidoptera; family Nymphalidae; genus Coenonympha; species Coenonympha glycerion. The sequence goes on from OY979631.1 coordinate 5,586,200, forward strand.
GTTGAGCAATAGGATATGTGATAGTAATTATGCTATAAATGCGAAAATGGATACCTATAAGGTAAAGGTTCTGAAATTATTTCGCTTTCAAGCGGATAAGTTGATTTTATTTTCGTCCTTCTCACTCTTATGAATACGTTAGTGGGTTAGGTTAGGTTAGGTTAGTATGTAGCGTTGCGGAAGAATATAACAGAAAAACAATGTTTTACCTAATTACTTCAAAAACTAAGGCAGTTATTAAAATGTCGTTCTGAGCGTTTTTGGGAATTATTTTTTACCGATACATTAAAACAAAAATTAATCAATCAATCAACCAATCAATCAATTTATTCATTTGCTGGTATAAGTACTTATTAACAAAAGTTGGTTGTTACAAATATATAAGGTCTAACTATACCACACCATATTGGCATGCAAATATGTCCATCGTAGTTTTCGATGGAAATTAGAAAAATGGAGATTTTGGAGCAATTTTTGGGAGAACTTTTGGGCAAGAAATTTTTATCCCATCGTGTTTCTGAAGTTAGGTTAACAGTTTTTTCCCAGACAATCCATGACTCCCACGGGATTTGTAAAACCCCGAAATTCACGCGGGCGAAGCCGCGGGCAAAAGCTAGTTCTTAATAAAAACGTTATTCATAGGGTAATTGAATCCTACAAACTGATCGTTTTCATTGTATGTGTTCATTCAAACGCGACAGTTTCGTTCGCTTCATTCAAGTATGTAAGTAAAATGAATTGTACGAGTAAATATTTGCCAAACGTATTATTTATTTGTCATAGGTTGGGCAGTCTCTTTTGATCCGTGTTTGGTGCCAATATTGGCGTTGTTTTCGTATATCAAATAAACAGCTTTTCTTCCACGTTTCGTGTTAGTTATCTACGGCTGTCGGATTATGTTCGTAACAAATGTAGCGGCGGTCAGCGTGCCGTATCGCCTTTGTCTATATTGGCTTTGTACTTTTTTATGGGATTAGGATACTATATGAAATCTTTGGGTTTGCGTTATCCTTTTTGACGGCTATGTTTTGTTACTGTACTGTAAACTGGTTGTTACTTGCCTTTAAAGTTTGTGAGAATTTCAACTGACATCATATTTGTACAAAGTGTGCTGACTGTGCAAATTTTGATTGCAACTATTTAACGGAAACTTGGATCAGAAATGGTATATAAGGCAGCTTATTTTAATAAAAACCGACGCTGTAATATTTATTTAACAAAATAGTACGTTGTGATACAAGGGTGGAAAGTAGGTTTTTGCAAACGAGCTGTCATTAACAAGCCCGAGCCGAAGGCGAGGGTTTTTAATGTCACGAGTTTGCAAAAACCTATACACCCGTGTATCACACGACGTTTTTCAATACAGTTGTGAGAATTAGTAAAAAACAAATAAAAGAGATAATATGTTTGCTCAAGATTTTGGGGGCCAATTTCCATCTTGTTTGGTTTTTACCTTAAATAAAATATCGAAGATCGAAATCGAAGGCGACTTCGAATTCGCAATCGAAAAGATAAAAGATAAAAGATAAAAGATAAAAGATAGAAGATAAAAGATAAAAGATAAAAAATAAAAGATAAAAGATAAAAGATAAAAGATAAAAGATAAAAGATAAAAGATAAAAGATAAAAGATAAAAGATAAAAGATAAAAGATAAAAGATAAAAGATAAAAGATAAAAGATAAAAGATAAAAGATAAAAGATAAAAGATAAAAGATAAAAGATAAAAGATAAAAGATAAAAGATAAAAGATAAAAGATAAAAGATAAAAGATAAAAGATAAAAGATAAAAGATAAAAGATAAAAGATAAAAGATAAAAGATAAAAGATAAAAGATAAAAGATAAAAGATAAAAGATAAAAGATAAAAGATAAAAGATAAAAGATAAAAGATAAAAGATAAAAGGTAAAAGATAAAAGGTAAAAGGTAAAAGGTAAAAGGTAAAAGATAAAAGAAAACGAAAAAAAATCCTTCTGTGTCCATCCCATCCCAATGTCCATCCCATTTTATTGTACAATGAAAACTCCTTGGTATCAAACGTTTTGCAAAAGTAATGATCGAGCTTGTAAAAGTAAGTTACGACCATGAAAAAGAAAGATGCCTGTGCGTAAGATTTAACTTTCGAATACTAATGACAGCCTCTGAAAGTGCGCCATACCATACAACTGTATTGAAAATGATATTTTATCTGTACTTACATATTATAGGTTCAATTTAACCATAGCCTGCGGCAAATTTTTCAATAACTTTATGTTCTTATACAAAAGAGCATAATTTTATTTTGTGCTCATTCTGTTTGCTCAATAACTCCACCGTTTCCCAAGAAATGATCATCTTAACTTCTTGAGTCATATATAATTTAATTTTTCTGCTATCTTCTTACGCACAACTTCGAATCAAAATTCCTTTATAGTAATTGAGAGTTTGATAAAATTATGGCATCTGATTACTTGTAGGTACTTTATGTTTAAAATGAAGTCTAAAGCTTTTTTATAGGTTTTTCTGATTAAAACTCTATTTAGCTGTACATATTGTTTTTTCGTGCACTGCAATGTTGCGTTCATTTGTAACTGTTATCATAATATACTAGTTATTTAGTTTTTTGATCCATCCGTTTTTAGTACCAATAGATACGTAGATATAGTTCGTAAACAGTCAGAAATGGAGAGGAGCATTGGAAAGGGAATACCACAATGGTTAAACAATAACTGTGAATCACATCTGATAAATGTATGGGTGATTTGTCATGTGACTTAGAAATCTTATAATTTTTTAATTTTATAAAATTGTCCAAAAATCTGCTAATGAAATTAAGTTTTCCTGCTATAGCGGCAGATGTAAGTCGATTATAGTGTTTATGTATAATTGACATTTTACTTTAACCAGTTCAGTATTCGACGACGAATTCCTCTCTTCATTCTGCAGCAGCGTTTACAAAAACTTTTAATTCGTCATCGCCTCTTTCAATTGCATTTCAGTAATAATCATCAGTAATTTTATAAAGTGGTTCTTTGGCATTGTGTGAATGCTCGCCTTTTTTGTTCCGATTTCATCACCGCGTAATTGTGCTGATATTTTCGATAAAACAGGCCCCGCTGCTCTGTTTTCTTTCTTTATTGTATGTCACAAAGTATTTTTATATTATTATTCTTATTTTACTGCAGCTGATTTAAATTACATTATTTCTGTTTCATATTTTCTAAATGTCCCATTTTAATCCGTTTACCGTGTACATTTCGTGTTACCGTTTGTGGTATTTTATGCGTTGTAATAAACAATCTTATAGGTATACATAAATGTGATGATGTTGAACCCCCTAATATTTTGATTTGCATATACTATATGCATGAAATTTAAGTGTAGTACTCGATATGCTAAGTCAATATATTTATTTAAAGTGTCATGTCATAGCTTTCAATTCAAGTTCCATAATGTTAATTATTATCAGTTTAAAAATACCGTCCATTGTAAAAATGTATATTGTATCACCAGTCACCACATAATTGTTGCGTTGGCACTTTCTATAAAATAGGCCGCTGTGTATTGTTGGTTTTTACTCACCATTGTTGATTTGATTTCATTCCTTTGTTTTGGAGCTATTTCATGTTTGGTTTTCCTTTATGTTTGAACAACTATAATACTGCGTAGCGTAAATTCCTTCAATTATACGGTGGTCAAATTGTTTAAAATTTATCTGACCAGTAAAAAAGCTATCTTTATTTTCAATTTCTTTTGTTTGTTGTTTAACTGTGATATGTTTAAACTTTGGAATGGCTAAATTAATTTAAGGAACATTTATTTCTTACACAGTAAAAAGTATTTGAAGAAGCTCCTTGTAATGCGGAAGATGCTGAACAATATAAACAAGTACTTACTCATTACTTTATACCGTAGAATAATACTTTTCTAGGACTAAGTTGCACTCTTTGACTATTGAGTACATAATATATGTCGAGACAATTTTGTTGTCCTTATCAGCTGGATGGAATTCGAGCAATTACGTCCGAACCTGGGCGTAATGGCTATCAGGAACAGACGACATGTCATTCTAAGGCAGACGAGCTGCATTTGAATTGCTAAACGGGAGTTAATGGCTTTCCCTTGCTGGCAGGAGCTTGATAGTAATACAGCTAATTTCATGTTTGTGTTTGTTTCTTTTCTCTATTGATTATTGCTTCACATCGAAAAGCTAATGGTAAATGATCTATGAAATTATGAAATTAATCCTTTGCTGCACTGATGACAGTATTTTTGTGTAATATTTTAAGATATTTTATAAACCTCTAGCGATTTGGTACTAAAATCAATAAAAAAAATACCGTAATTTTTTATGGATGTATTGCCAGAAACATATTGCTTTATTGTTCAAAATTGTATCTACCTTTAATACCAGAAGCAATATACCTAACTGAAAAAATACATAGGTATATACATATTGATGACAATAACGAAAAAGGAAGATCATTGAAGACGGTTCTATCTTACGCGCACGATCCGATGTGATGCCGTATCGATTTCTCAGTTTGAATGAGTGATGTGGTCCATTCACCACCCAGCACCTAGTTATCTTGCGAATAGTGAACGGATGTGTTCGCAACGACCAGCGATTGAGCTGATAAAGTCTGAACTACTCGTAGTTGGTAGGAGGCAAGTGGAATAGGAGATGCGAACATTGTTTATTAAATTAAAGCCTTCTTTTAAAAACAGTGGAGAATTTAGATGTATAATTTATTAAGGGACGCTAGACAAAGGTTGAATTGCAATCCAAAAATTTAATGGTTTCTTCATGTTTTCTTGGATAAAAAGTAGTTTATTCTTACATCCTAGTTCTTTAACTGTATCCGAACGAAGAAACTAATGCATTTACAATAATTAATACGAAGTTATTATGACTTATTAACGAAATAGAGGATGAGGAGAGAATATAATTTGATAATTTGGAGAGTATGTGAATATATTAAATGGCGAAAATACTCAGGAAATGAAAGTCAAAGTAAGCCGAGCTTTAATGTTAAGAAAACTGAAGTAACATTGTGCAAAATATGAAGAAAATAACAAAGGCATATCATTTCACATAGCAGTTAGCTTGACTAAAGGTCTTAGGGAGTAATTAAAACCCTAACGTCCCATTTAATGAGGAGATGCCTCGTTTGCTTTTAGGTATTAATACGATATCTATTGATGTTTTGTATAATATTCTAACTAATTAGCTTTAGATACGTAAGCACGTAGGCGAGAAGATCATATTATTTATCTTTCGCAAAACTGCTGTTGGCTACTAGATACAAGATACCCTTGTGCGACAGAAGCTGCTGACGTTAAAATGGCTGAAGCCTCTATAGCTTTTATTGTTGTTAGCATCACGCCTGAAGTTCGTTAAAGGCTCTTGAATCTTTTTAAAACATATCATTTTGCAATAGAAACATATTATATACCACAGCAATGAGGGTTCTTGCAAAAAGTAATGTTGGTATCTTTATTTTTATGCTCTACGTTACCGACGATCATTACGTTGCCAGAAGAGTCACATTTCAGTTGATAGCGGTTACAAAATGACGAGTTGTATAAATTGGCTATCTCGTTATCAGAGACATCGGTCGGGTCGCCGTCTAATATCGATTTGTCCGTTTCACGACTTCGGGGAAGTTCAATGCGAACAAAATTGGCGTTAATTAATGTTCTTCAGTTTTGTAATAAGCTCTACAATTTTACCAAGTACCGACTGTTCACTAAAAGAATTTTCTTCTATGTTATTATAGCTCATTATCTAACTTTATGTAGTTACACCTCCAATTGTTGTTCTAGTTTAGATATTATGATATTGCATGTTCATATTTATAACCTTGGTTTCGTTTCTAACACAATATTATCAATAAATTTTGATGAAAACAAGCGATTCGATTCGATAAGAGATTAATGGCATAGACACAAATCTCTTATCGAATCGAATAGACACCACAATGCTTCTTATGTGGGCTGTGACTTGTGTAGGATACTTATGTAGGAGCAAAATATTTTCTTTATTTCAAAGTTTGAAGTAGAAATAGAAGCAATGTAAGGCTTTAGAAGTGACACCTACTGGCTTTTATAATCATAGAACTTACAAACTGCAACATCCAACAGTCTTTTATCCGCTTTAGAACTAGGTCATTGCTCACATGCAAAAGCGGTTTACGTCACTGCACAAATATTTGAAAAGTTATGATGTAGTTCAATTAAAGAAACACTTTTACTCTCTTTCAATACAATTTTTTCAGGTAGGTATAGATAAAAAACTCGTCGTTATTTCATGTGGTGGACTTCTGTTACAATACTCAGTCCCTTCAAAGATAGTCCGCGATTTTATTCCTATGCCACTTGCGCTAATCGACTCCTTGCAACTTACTCGATTGCGTCCTCCTAAACCTTCCCTAAAAGTTTGATTAAGATTCTTACTAATCTGTTTTTTAGTAAAGCAACTGTGTCCTTACCAGTAGCAATTTTGTAGCGAGTAATTAGCTCAAAGTTCAGTGAACCCTAATTACTAGTCAGACAGCGGGTCTTGTTTACATCGACTCGCGTTAATGGGGCCGAATAGTTGTTAATTAATGCGAAGAGTTGATTGGCTGCAAATTAGAGGGACATCGCGAATGTTACTCTCTATGTCCCCTTTGATCCTTTGACTATAGCATAATAATGCTCACTGGATTATTTAGAACAGAAACGGCATAATATAAAATCCGCATACCAGCCAAAATGGTACAATAAAACAGCAATAACGGGATTTCAAAACACTGCATCGGCAAAATTTGTCTACTGACGGAATTTTAAATCTTTGGTTAGTTCTAGTTTACGCTAAATCCAATGATGTAATTTATGTTTATATTGTATCGCTCCAATGTTGATTACATCTACTCTCAACTGTGGATTCATTGATCAGTCAATCTTTCAGGATATCCTTTGACCGTGTCATCTACGCCCTTCACGTCATGGGATAATGTACCGACTATGTAATAGATTTAATGTAGGATGTAATCTGTCAAAGCAATTAGTTCCATTAGCTACTTTAGACTGCTCAGTACTTCACAGTCACTTCAAGAATTATGTATTCGAAACTTATAGAAATCTAACTTCAAAATACGATACCTCTTGATTTATTTTCTTTCGTAGGTCAATTAACTAAAATGAATTTTATTTTTTCTAGACAGATTTTTCTAAAATTTGCAATTTTATCCTATTTCCAATCCTAGTTTTGGAAATATCCATACAAGTTACATCGTAGTTATCATGACAAGTGTAGCTCGGTAAAAGCTAATAATGCTCTGAAGTCGACTATCCAGACTTTTGTAATGTGAAGTCCATTAGGTCAATCATCGGCGTTATGAATACCGGAGTTTTAGGAAAAATAATTGAAACTTTTAAGTTCTCATCAACGTTCTTCGAATAGACTTTACTTAAAAAAATATCAGGTACACTTTCGACTTTTTATAGAGTAACAGTCTTGTTTCATATTAGAACTCTTTTCATTAGTATTGGCTACCGTCACAGAAGTCACGAAATCGCGTGCCAACGGGTAATATTTTGCACGCCTGCACTAGGTTGTGTTTGATCTATTGTTTCAAGTTGAGCAATTATTATGAGAAAGCGTCTATTTACCTTAGAGACAGACATGAGACATGCGTGAGTTGCTTTATCCACACCATAAAAATATTTATCTGGATTTCAGACAATTTAATCTGATATGCGCACAACATATACAACAAAGAGAAAATCTCTATTTTTAGGGTTCCATACCAAAATGGTAAAAATGGAACCCTTATGGTGAGACTTTCTCCGTCCGTCCGTCTGTCACACTCGATTATTTCAGTAACTATCGAAGCTATCGACTTGAAATTTGGAATAGTTTTAGGTAATAGTGACCCAACGTCATTGCAATCATATCATTTTGAAAATCATTTTTATTTTTATTTAAAAAGGGGGGTAAACCGGGTTGTTAAAATTTCAAATTGAGATAAAAATTTTGAGTGGGGTATCATATGAAAGGGCGTTACTTGTGTATTCTAAAACTGATTTTTATTTATTTTTGTGCCCGATAGTTTTGGATTTATTAGGCAAACTGTCGAAAAAAATACCGTTCCCCCCCTTATCTCCGAAGTTTATGGTTCGAATAATCTGAAATAATTATGGTCAATAGGAATTAACGTATATTATACAGGAAAAATAAAATCAACTCCCTAACTATTATACTTTTCTTGATAATAACAATAAACCGCCAAAAACAAAGTTAGGTTTGCGGTTCTCCAACAAAAGTAAATTATACTCGTAAATTCATGAACAAAAGTGATTCTTTCAATGTTTTACTTCTTTTATGGTATGGAACCCTCGGTGCGCGAGTCCGACTCGCACTTGGACGGTTTTTTACTCTGCTACTTCTAATTTCTGTGATGAAATCAGTCTCTGCTCTGTAAGAATAAGGAGTGAAATTATTACGTAATACTAACGATGCAGCTCCGATCACGTTAATTTCGATTTTCCATAAATTCTGTGGGAATCATTGACGTTCCCAGGATGAATGTAAAACAATGTCTGTCCATAAAATCACGTTTATCCATTGCCCTGTTGTGGCGTGGTTGAAGGACAAACAAAGAAACCAACAAACTTACTCGTACATTCAAATTATATATTACTGTAGATTTAATATATATTATTTCGTTTGTTTTTGAATAATCACGTACACTTATTTATCTTTCTAATTTCCACTCAGTTTTGGGATTATCAGTATTCCAAAGCTATAGGTAGTCATTGTCAGCGATTGCGTGAGAATGCTTATATTTCCCTAGTTTGGGACTTGTATGGGGTATTCCTTCAGCTTAAACAATTCTTGGAAAGCCGCCAATAGAAACAACCTTTGGTGTCATGCCTCATTTTGGAGAAGTTTTAACTGTGCTAGGGTTAATTTTGGCACTCATTTAATTCATTGTGCCTCATATTACGGTTGTACTTTTTTATATTTATGTCATTTAGTTTTAAGTTAATTGATCATATATCATGATTCTAAAAAAATAAGCCATAATGTCTCTTTTTCGGAATCACACTGGTTCCAATGATTCAAAATTTTGATAATTTGGGGTCTTAAAGTTGGTCTTTTATTTTCTTCTTTAGATATTAAAAGCATTCTCACTATCGCGATAAGAATGTTAATAAATTGTATTTGCTTTGCCTTTCCCTTACATTTGGTTGCTAGTGTATTCTTCCAATGTAAAGTTTCAGTACTAACTTTTCCAATTTCTTGGATGTCAATTGTCAGGTTAGCACTAGACAGTCTGGAGCTTACTGATCGTAGACAGATAGATAGGTTGCCAAAACTCAAAAGGAAGTAGATAGAGCATTCCATTTACTGTATAGTGGATTGAATTGAAGAACTCAAACATAACATTGCCAAATAGTCTTAAGATCTCAGAGACTATTTGGCTTGACTATGTATAATGGTTTACTGTTATATATTTATCTGGTAAATATTATGTAATATGTAATAATAATTCCCAAATTTCAAACTTACTTTATTTGGAACTCGTGAATATGTTTCAGCTTCAGTTTAAACCCTCTGGATAAACTGTTCGAAAATTTGGTACATAAATTGCGCATGCAATATGGCTCGATGTGTCTAGTGGAATAAATTTGTTTTCGCCTGCCTGGCGCGGCTTGATTTTATTAAGATTTGCAAATTCGTGCGTTCGTGACTGGTGTTTAAAATGTTATGCATTTTGTGCGCTCAAATTTAGGGCTTACGCCTGACGCGGAGCTGAGCTAACTCTTTGAAATTGATCTGCAATCAAGCTACTTGCGACACAATAACACGTGTCGTTAATATGTAACTCCAACAGCACTCATTTAATCTAGGTATTAATTATTATGTTTATGAAGAAAAATACTTTGTCTGATATGGTAGCGTCTTTGTATTATCTTATTATGTATTATTTTATTCAATGATATATTTTTGATTTTATTAAATGACGGTGTAATTCAATCAAAAAATCAATTCTAGAATATGATTAGGTATATGTATGCAACTTTATACACTCGATTCATGAATTAATGATTCTCGATATTAAGAAAATGCATGTTATCTGTGCTTCAATTTTTTTATGGAAATAGCAGGAAAATGTTTTCATTTATGTATTCATGTTTTTGTTAGAATTACTTTAAAAACCGCGATGGAACTACGAAAATTATTTTTAAAGTTTGAACAAAGATGTAAAAATTTCTTACTATGCACGTTTGATAAATATTCATGTAGGATGTTTAATACCTGATGCAGATTCATACGCATATGCATACCTAAACAAAACGTTGAAGTATGCAGCCAAAAGATACAATGCCTAATTACCATAATCGAGAGACACCTATTGTTGTAGTGTGAAAAGAATTATCAATGTCTTTAAATAACCTAACCAAGTAACCACCTTCTGCGCCTACTGTGCAAATTGCGTTTTAGGTTATCCTGAATTTATAGGATCTTGCTTCTTAAACTAATTATTATTTATTCAATGCAGCAAATGAAAAGCTTCCTATGGGTGTTGGATTTTAAAAAACAAATGGATTTCTATTGTACCTACCTGAAAAAAAATTTAGTACCTAACTTTTCAAATCGTATCAGAATTAGATTTATTTGTCAAAATTTTGTTAAAATTTAAATATATTTTTTGTAACTATAAAAACTTTAAAGTGTGTATTCCTAGGTCATATCGCGTAGTTTATCACTAGAGACTGGCCGCCGTAGCCGCAATTCAATCGAGAGCGAGGAGGGCATTATTTATATATGTCAGTCGTCAGCCATAGCTACTTTCCGTTGTGCCATCAGAAACATTGCTTATGGCTCCTCTTGACTAGCGACGATGATCGTCACAGTGCAGCGGCAACCGCCATAATCATCGAACAATAATCTACATAATGGTGCGGCGTCAATGGTTCTCTGGCCGGTTCAATGATCGAAATTATTGGTGCTCTACGCGAATTGTCTTTAACGCGTGCCCCAAAAACCGCGACGTCCACGATCACAGACGATTATGGACGATAACCGGCGACTAAAGCGAGTCAAACTCCACTACACCATTGTCCCCGCGTGTAATCGTCTATACTCGTCAACTATGTAGAGGCGTTAGCCGTACAACCAAGGGCCGCCATGTGCCGTGAGCCACCCGTGTAACTGTTGTGCCGGTGGCGGGTCATTGTTCCAAGCAGTTGGTATTCGCGACGTGACAGGTGGCTCGCCTTCCGCCGCACGCGCATATTTGGACTATTGAATGCACGCCTCGATATCAAGCGTACGGTGTACCGCATATTAGTATCATTTTGTTTACTAATGAATACCGGATGCATACTCACCTATCGATCGCGATCAATAGATGTAGTAGTATACTCGACAGTTTGTTGTAACTTTTTCTAAGTGCAGGGCGCGTTGGGGTCTCTGAATCCTTGTGTTTCGTTTAACAAATATTTATTATAATTCAAATTAAACAAATATCTGCTAATATAATGGACGCTTCTATGTCATTCTGGATAGATTCACGTATTCATTAAAATTATGACTGTAATCTATGACCTACTAATTCAAAAATTTAATTAGTTTTAGACTTGCGATTTGTATTAGGTATATTTTGCGAAGTTTTCACTTGAATTCTGTCGCTATAAAATTTAGTTATCAAGCTATGTAATGCTCATAAAGTAGCGCATTAGTGTGATATACGGTCATTCACTTACGTGTGTGGGCGGACATACGAGGTCGATACATTTTTCTATGTGGCAACCCTAATTTGACGCGTGTTTATGTGACCAGTCCAGCGGATATTTAATCACGAATCCTTGGATAGTGAACGTCATTATTGTCAGTCCAGTTGGGGTTTTTTTTTACTATCTCTACCGGAAGTACATTCCATCGCCGGATGCACCAGAGGCTCGGAAAAAATAAAATTAAATCGTTATCTGCAATTTATTATCAAAGTGCTCCCTCGTAATTTATTGCTGCTAAAATTGTGAACGTCGAAATATCGCTGCCTTTAAATTTTCGGGTCGGTCGTCTTGTCGTATGTGTGGAAACATGAGTTGTTGTGCGTAAAAGTGAAAAAAAAAATCCTTTAAATTACTGCATTAATTAATAAAACATACATTTCATTCCAGAACGGAGTGGAACCGCCAAAACTTGAAATAAATACCGAACTGTGATCGCCTACTGGCGTTAAAACTTAAACCATGGTGAAGTGAACTAAAAGTGCTTTACCACGAACTGGGTAACGCGATAGCCTTAGACAGAACGAAAATCACCTTAAAGGACCAACAAATTTTGTAACCGTTTTTTATTAGTGTACGGACGCCTTAATTTTTTACCGATTAGCGTGTAAGTAGTTATAGTGAATTTTTTTTTACCCGAAATGCCGAGAGTGTGAACGTACGGGTGTGACCCGAAAATTTGTTGGGTTCCGTGTGGAGCTGCGTTTACACCATGGAGCGCTGCGACGGGTTCCTGGTATTCCGCAAGCCGGTGTATAGAGTGTTCCAGTATTTAGAAACGTGAGTATGTTAGTGTTATTTACTGGACTTATGTTTTCAATAGCAGACGGCTGCGGCACAGCCTGCATTATATTCGGTCTTTCATTATTTTAACAGCAATGCAGGCACAGCCTGCATTATTTTAACTGTTTCTTGCATGAAATTATGTTTTAAATAGCAGACGCCCGCGGCTCCAAAGATTAAAATCGCAAGATGCGCCCTAAGTCTACATTGCTGAGTGAGTGCTCTCAGCATGCTGTATGATTGTATGACAGAGAACCCAAGTGCAAATTTCGATTTTAAATGAGACCTTGCTACCATTTCTTATGTCGCTGTGTGCGTAAGATGACAACATGTAGCACACAAGAAAAACGTCTAGACGTTTTTGCACGTTTAGAGCTCATCTAGCGATTTAAATCTTTGCGATAAGTAACCTTTGTTTTAATCCAGGGTATAATGTATTATCACTATTCAAAATTTTTGCCAAATCAGTTCAGTAGTTGCAGCGTGGAGAAGTAAAAAAAAATACACATGCTCATACATAAAAATTTTGACTTTATAAGTAAGTGTGATACATTATAATCATATTTTTACCCATCTAATTCTTTGATAGTTAATCCAGGTTATATGAGTATTCCAAATTTCAGACGAATCGGTTCCGTAGTTGCAGCGTGAAGAAGAAATAAATCTTACAAAAAAACATTTTGACTTAATAATATTGGTGTGATACATTATAGACAGATTCTTTACGTATCTAATTCGTTGGTCGTTTCATAGAACTGTTGCATAGCACAATACCGAAGACTTCATTTTATGACTCCCAAAATCCAGGACTGTGTCTCATCGAACCTGATAAGTTTTACAAGACAAGACACACTTTGAGTGTGACCAAGAGATAAGATTTGAAGTATTGTAGAAGAATGGCAATCAGATTTACATGAAATGGCGGTTTACATAAAAGGGATATGGGTCTTCTTATAAATGTTTCGAAAGAATACCCGTCAGCTTGTATGAGATAGATAGATAAAATCATAATTGCACCAAAGAGAGAAAGAGATATATACGTTACGTATACGAGAGTAGTACTTTGAGATGATAATTAAGATGAAAACCATACTATTCAACACAGTCTGATACTATGTACCGGTAACTGACATTTAATTTGGGTAATTCCCATTCGTTCCATGAAATAAGACGTCATTGAACAAAGTGATAATATCTTGTCTAGTTTTATTCCATAGAAAAATAGTTATTTGTTATGCAAGGGCGCAAAGTGGATTTTTGGGCCGAGTGTCAAATTTGAATGCTGAGCGGCGAAGGATTCTAGGGTTGAACCCTGAGCGCAGCGAGGGGTTCAAAGAATAGAATCCTGAGCATAGCGAGGCATTCAAAGACACGAGACCCAAAAAATTTGCGCCCATCCATAACACAAAATTTTTCATCTCACCACAGCGAGGAAAATCACCAGAAGAACACTTTAGATCGGCATTGCGATTTATGTTAAATGTTGTTTTTGGTAACTCTGAATAATTTCACTTACTGAAACCACCTTCAATCATCACTCACCTTATTTCAAAGTTAAAACAAAAAAATAATGAATAAAGTAATAAAAATATTAGGTATTTTCATTTAATCACGATTGGAAACATAGACAACTAACACTAGACCAGAAAAAAAAATTGAGAAACTTTTTTTTTACTTTTTTTTTTATGCGTTCTGCAATAGGAATTTCTAAGAACCAAAGATAATATAAAATTTTATAAATATTTTAACAATAATTACATAAACAACGAGGAAAAATCATGGATTTAATTAGATTTATTTTATAATTAATAAAACTAAATAGGAGTAATTATATTTATTGATATTCTAAGAAAAAGTAAAAATAAAAAAAATAATGTACCTATACAAAAAACCTATAAAAAAATAATGTACCTATAAAAAAAGAAGTCTTCAGCTTTGACATTGACATGGCACGTAATTCGAGTTTGACGTTGGAAATGCTTTTCGACCCAAGGGCCGGAAGGGATATTCATACTACTTTGTCTCCCTTGGGAAAAATGAAAATGCTTTGGCGGCCTAGGGAATATAATAGCATTTCCCGCCCGCATTTCGGGCATTAAAAAACGCTTTTCCGAGCGGGTGAGATGAAAAAGTAATTGTGACGTCATGATCCTTAAAGAACAAATTGGAACTATACCTACCCTTGACTGAAAAAGCAACTACTCGTAATTACGAGCTAAGGCAAAGATCACAAAAAATTCTAGGTGAGTCCCTTTCTATACCATAACCAGTCTATAAAGTCCCACCGCTGGGCTCAGCCTTATTTTGTTGTAAGTAGCTTTTATTACTTCCTACACCGTAATTCAGTTGATTAAAGAATTAAAGTCCATCCTGGACCGTAGTACGCTTGGCGTCGCGTGTCAGGAACTGTTTAACTTCTAGTTAACTTTGAATTCAAGGCGTTAACTTACAGTGACTTCAACTGCCTTGTCTCAGCTTTTCTATATAGACAGGAATTGTTTGCAATGCTGCGTAATGAAAGATAAATAATC
The DNA here is from genome assembly GCA_963855885.1 of Coenonympha glycerion. NCBI lineage: Eukaryota > Metazoa > Arthropoda > Insecta > Lepidoptera > Nymphalidae > Coenonympha > Coenonympha glycerion. The sequence goes on from OY979631.1 coordinate 5,601,278, forward strand.
AATGGGTACAAAATGTACATTTAACCAGACGTGATTTTTTCACGAATTTTTATCCGTAAAAAATCGCTTCTGGTAAAGATTTAATATAAGCTTCTTCATTCAAACTGATGGTTTGTTACCGTAAAATCTGTTGTCCATCATTCGAATCATTTTGTTATTAAAATTTCCGTCTACGACCGCGTTGGTATCACGACTTTTCGGTCTCGCTCGCTTTGGCGGTTTTGCTTTCAAGTTACTTTTAATCAAAAATATTTTTTCTCATACAATTTTTAGTAACGCCCTCTCATTTAAATATTTATAATCTTTCAAGAATACAGCATAGTAAGTGGATAACAAGACAGTTTATTCAAAACAACATTATAATTATACGTTAACACCATTCAAGTTGCCGTCAGATGAAACGTCAGCCATAACACGGCTGATTATCTTAATTTCTTTAAGTTCATCTCGCGAGGACCTTGCGCGTTCCAATTAAGCCGAAACGCCCGTTGCCAATTTGACGGATATCATGAACAGAAAGGCTGAGATTCCGAATGCGTATCAAATGGAAAAATGTCTGGAACCCTTGATAAAATTTTGGGAAACATTTTTTTTCATGATATGAAGTGGGACGAACGAGATTCCGATAGTTTGTTAGTGCAATAATATTTAGATTAGAACCTGGTTTCTTCAACTAACTTTTACTGAAAAGTAAAAGTTAAATATGGTGGTCTGACCCTTATCACGAAAGACGTAAGGATCAGACCGCCATATTTAACTATTACTTTTCATTAAAAGTTAGTTGAAGTTGAAGAACCCGGGTGTTAGTAGTATGATGTGTTTTATGTAACCATATTTATATTAGAGAATCGAAGTATATGTATTATGTTCTTCTATGTTGGTACTACCTACTACTAATATTATCTCTAAATGTCCCAGCCAACAAAAACAAAATTAGTTTCCTAAAATCAATTACGTTTGCTAGCTAACTTTAACTACCCAAATATTTTAAATGGTTATTCGGTGCCTCTGAAATGTTTTGTATCTAAAATAATGCACTTTGCGAAATTAAGACCTGCAGTAAATATGAGGGTGAATAGCGAACGAGACTGCCAAATGTCCTGCAAGTTTGATGAGAGAGTACAGAACAAAGGCATTAGTGCTCGACCCTTCTCTGTCTAAACGAGCGTCATACGTGCTCTATATTGTACATCTAATCTGTACCTACACGTACTCAGATTACTGAGTAGCAAGTACCTAAAGCGTAAAGAAGGACAGAATCTAACTATCCGGTGGTATACCCATGGAGCGACGGATCTTGCTTTTAGTTTTTAATGTTATGTTCCCGATATTCTATCTAAACATGGTTTGCCTTACTAGAGATATAAACTTGACGGAACTTGTACGGAGCTTATGTCACATTGATATCTCTAGTAGAGCAAATAGAAGATAGATACTCGTACATAAAGAATGGAACCAGCATTAGACTTTTGACGCTAAGTTTTTTTCCATTTCTCTGTAAATATCATTTTCGATGTTGGCAAATTTTGTCATAAATTTCTATTTTGATTTTATTATCGAACAATGCAAGTACTTTTTCAAATGGTTCGTATTTAACAAAGTGATGCACTTTCACGCACAATAGTGCTTTTTATAAACCAGCAAGAAGGGGTAGGATGTTTTCATTACGCAGTTTTAAATATAGCACACAAAAGGGGAGTTAAGTGTTTTCTAACGCGCTCACTAATTTATTATTCTTTACATCTAAACATGGTGTAAACATTCGACAGTTGAAGTAGAAGCATGTGTACAGCTGACTTGAACTGTGCATTTGAGTACTGAGTACATACTACACACATGCTGAGTTTACTGCATGACTATCAGTTTGGACATACACGAAGGGGCGTGCTGTGCTTGAATCTCATTTATGTTTAGGGCTCCGTACCCAAAGGGTATAAAACGGGACCCTATTACTGTGGCTTCGCTGTCCGTCTGTCACCAGGCTGTATCTCTTGAACCGTGTACTTACACACTTAAAATCAAAGATTATGTAATTCCGTTGCCGCTAAAGCAGACTAAAAAAAATATATAAAAAAAGGTTCCCATACAACAAACTTGCGCTGTACTAGACCCTGATTACTGTCAACATAATATACTCGCCAAGACGAATCAGAGTCCAATATCGATGAGGGTGGTGTCGTTTAACTACCGAGTTCCTATGGCCATCTACCGGTGCCATCGTCAGATCAGCTTCATGTTATAGTAATTCGGCACTGTAATCCGATTTACATCTTCATTGCAATAGTTCAGCACAACCGGTAAATGATCGGGAAATTGATCAAATTTATCTTGCAAGATATGATCACATCCAGATAAAAAAAAAACAAAAAACACACATCGGGACAGGTAAACATAATAAAGGTTATAAAAACATCAAGGATCAATTCATATTTTCTAAAAAAATGTCGAAATTTCATACACTTACCAGAAGTTCCGTTGTAACAGAATAAAATATCTTTATCTACGCTCATTGCTTAAAGTTCGAATTATGAAATCAAAATGTGTCACATATTGACCTACTTTATTCACAGACTTCTATAATTATTAAAAAGTTATTCATTATAACATCGCTGTACTATGGAAATATCTCTAGGATAATTGAATAATTTCCATTACGATACTCGGCTCTGGGTTCCTGTATTTTTATGTGTCGTCATCACAGACCAGGGAATAACTTTCTTTTCTCTGTGGTCGTCATAGCCAAAAGAGAGTGTAGAGCCAATCCTCAATTTTGTTTTTTTATATATGAAGTCCACAGACAACATTTAGTTGGTTGTCATGAGATGGGCCATCATCGACCATAGACAACAATTAATTCACGGAAACAATAATTTTTCCCTGCCTTATATGACTGATTAAAAAGTGTGTTCATACAGAATATTGAAAAGAATTATGCATAATTTTTGATTATTTATTTATCCACTAAAAATATACTTTATCTGACTTGTATAAATATTTTTCTACTCTTTTTTGTTTCATGACTTTTTTAACAGACTATACGCAGTTTAAAACTGAATTTTGGCGCCATACCTAACTTTTAACATTTCAGTGTGTTATTTTTGTTACTTAGTCAAAACTTAGCGCGGAAAAATGTCTAGCAGTGAAACCTACTAAAGAAAATTTAACTCCACCCGACATTTTAGTAATTGCAACAAAAATGACCCACAATCTTTTACCAACAAAGTGAAGGATTTACGACAAATGGTAGCAAGATTTTATGGTTTGGATTTATGATAATTTGAGCGTAGATAAAGTAGTGTATGAAACTCTACATAATTAGGTATTAAAACACTCGTGTGATACTATTAAAAAACTTGCCTGCGGCTCGTTTTTTAAACTCACACTCATGTTTTAATACCCCCCATTATGCATCCGTTTCATAAACTAGTATTAATCGATCTCGCTACGAACAAACATTTTGATAGAGCTCAGAGCTTCCCTGTTATTACTTTACCTTACTCTCAAAACATCACTGTGATGTGGGTACTGGGTGTCTTGTTTGCGAGTAGGTACTTACATAATATTATGGATTAAGTACACTTGTTTATAACATGTATCTTGTATCAAGGTAGCAGCTACATCATACCGTTAGTGTGTTTGTCCACCCGTTGTACGTATACGTTGATTACTTTTTATGTCAAACTCACCAGACACAATTTTGCTTCATTTTCATTTGATTATTTAATGCTTCAATTTCAATTGATTTCATATCTTATGAAAATCAAGCGTTTCTATGGCACGTTTTGATACAGAAGTTTTACAAGGTTCATAAGGATTTAGACTTTACAAGGTACACAACGGTTGGGACATAGCGGTTTCCATACTTTTTGAGTTCTAGACGTGTCCCCAGAAACTGCATTATTATTTGATGCCGTTCATGCCATTTCTGTCATTCCATTGCCAAAGTGGCAATGACACTATCTATATTAACGTTGCAAGTTATTTAACTACGCAATCAGTTACTTTTAGTTCTTATATCTACGGATTTTGTCATTTTTGATTCCTATAGAGAATTGTTTAGAGATACTCTTGATCTCTGTCATCGTTTCAGCCGGTGATATGGAGTACTTAGTTATTTATTCTCAGTTCTCTTTCATTATAAAGAATAAATCATTGTTTTAGCCTTCGGGTGCTAAAGTTAGTTGATCTCATAGTTCTCTAGTTGGTTCTCTCACATTATGAAACATATTTATTTCTCTTATTTCCTATATTTACTAAGCACCGCGGGACGCTAATGTTCCTGACAGGGATGTATTTACGGGAATAATATAATCGATAGACTATACGATTTCCCCCCGGGGGTCACAGAGTAACAACCCCGAGAAAAACACTTTTGTTCATTGAGGGTCAACAAGTTTTCTTATGCTATTTGTTTAACATTTCTATAAATTGGATAAGGTACTAGTTTATGTGTAATTTATAAAATTAGTAGTTAATTTACACGAGGTTATAAAAATGACAGATATTGCTTTCGGTCTTGCCACGATGTCCCAAATAGCTTAGTATATAGTCAAATCTGTTATCCTGAAGGTACCTTATTAACCTGTCTCAAAAATCCACTCTGTCAGTTTTAGGGTCAACAGAATACTGCCTAGGTGTATAGTATTAGTAAGTACCTATGCTAAAGTAAATATGAAACAGAAAATTGCTGCTATATCGGCAAAAGGCGCAAATTTAATTTCCTGACGAAAAGTGATGATGTTATCATTAAAAAGCGCTTGCTTATGAGCTTCATGTATGTAATATCAAGGTTATATACGCGTTGATAACTTACTATAGGTAAGAAAGATATTATTTGGCCGGCTTTTGCACAGTACTATTCGAGTTTTAAGTTATTTGAGTAATACTTAGGTACTATTACGTAATCCGTGTAATGCTCGGTCCACAAAAAAAAATCGACTGTGTTACAGATGGCGGATGGATGAAGTCGCTCCATAAGGGTGCCATTTTTAGCATTACGGTATAGAACCTAAATGATACTTATCAGATTGAAGCACTTTTCTTTTAAACAAATATATTTCTTTTGTGTTTTTGAAAATTTACAAATGAAATTTTGCATAGCGTACCAAAATTGTTATTGCGTTCTACACGTATTTCCCCTAAATTGCTCCACATTAAACAAACGGTCAGACCACAACAACACTCGATACTTTAATTCAATTAGTCTATAGTACCTCACACGGCTCTGACCCTATTTTTCTTTCAATTTCGATATCGACATTTGGAGGGTTTCTCACAGGGTAGTAATATGATTAGTTTTTAGGTTACACGTATTATTAGTTACAACGGGTAAAGGTGAACTGTCTCTTGATGTGGTATGAACCTCAATCACCGATAAAGATTGTAAGGATATAGTCGATCAAAAAATTTTACGGAAACTTTCTTCATACAAGGAAATAGTAGAGCCGTCTGTCCAATTTTCCCACTAAAACGCCAAAATATGTAGGAAACCGTCTCCATGGAAATGTGCGCGCAGACTATTGATGAGGTAGGTAGGTAGTGATCTGTGGTGGTTACCCAGGTCTTTAGACAATACTGCTGTCGACTTACTACTGTCGCTATCTGTGTCAAAACAAATAAGTATCTATTGTTGACATCGGTAAACGGCACCGGTCCAGGGTATAGGTCCATAACTTCAATGGACAGTTCACTACTAGCACAGTTTAAAGTTATTCTAGTAGGTTCTGTTAACACTGTGCTACTAGGCAAGAGTCTCTTCTCAGAATGAGTGTGCTTAATTCACCACGCTTCGCTGTTAGATATATTTACCGCTCACCGTCATTGTTGAAGCACGTCGTATTTATTTGCTCAAATGCGAAAGACCAGTCAGGGAAGAGTTCCCGAAGGAGGTCGAAGTCTTAAAAGTGTCTAAATTTAAAAAATATATATTTTATAACCTAAGTTAAAGTGGAATTGTTTTATACCAGATTGACACGATTATTATTTGTTGACCACGATTCGTTTCATTGAACATCTATTAGGTCGAAGGACACAAGGTATTTTACAAATCAGCAATGAAAGGAAAACTTGCATAAATAATGCTTCTCATATATACCTTTGTTGCCTTTCTATTAAAGATGTGCGAGGACGCGTAGCAAGAGATATGTGTCGCGACGTTTCGCGAATTATATAGTTTATTGGTCTACATAAAATGCCAAAATGCACAACCAACCCAAATCGAAGATATATACACCTTGGTCTGTAATAGTCGTGCTTAGACTAACCATAGACTAACGCCCTCTCCTTTGATATGTACATATTGTAGCTCTTTGGTCTCACGTAACGACTTAGCTTCGGATGTAATCGAGTTAGATCGTAACTTGTCGTATTCCGAACCGCCATAATTATATAACGGAGTTGCCACGTGACTTGTGCATTCGTGAATAAGTTTTAGCACGCGTCACACCGCGTACGCGTGAAAGTAAGCAAAGCAAAGCAAAGCAGTGGCTCCGGGAAGCGACTCGCGAGGGCGGGCTGTCGTGAGAGCAAAGTAGTGCTAAGGAGTATCGGTGCGCGATAGACAAGATGATTGCCATTTGTGCGATCTCTGTAGTGCGCAAAGTGCCTGAGGATCGAGTAAGCTGTTTCACTCGGTAAGTCACCCTTCAGTAAATAGCTAGGCCTCTAGACCTATCGTAGTGCTATAGCGATGTTGCGATAGGTAACCTCGCCCTCTCGATTTGCGGGCTCGCTGGCAGGGCAGGGGCCTGGGTGCAGGGCACTGAGGATCCTCGGTGGTAAGGGCAGGAATGTAGGGGTTGTGTGTGGAGTTCCTTGCAGGACCACAGTTGGTCCGACTCAGTGCCCATGGTAGTTTAGCACAGGCAGAGCAAGTTGAGGCTCGTTGCCGTACCAGTTGTTTGGGCACTACAGGAAAACATGGACCTCGCCTGGGCCTAGCCAAGTACGCCAGTACGACTGTACATTTAGAACTTTCGTAGCAGAGCGAAATCTGTGTGAGATAGAGGCTATCGTAGTGTCGCTGTAGTTACCTACGTTTAAGTCTTTATTTATATCGCGCGATGTTTAATATATTACATCCCTACCCTCAGTTGAATTACTAACTCCGCGATATAAAATGGTGGAGATGCTGGGATTTGAGTAAAAACGTCATCCTGTTAAAGCGAGGATTCGAAAAGCGAGGTTTATAACTCAGGCTTGATCTCTCTCTGCTGTCGGATGTGTGCGTTGAAAATGTATTATTTGTATCACTTTGTGTTGTGTATTTTTGGTTGTAGACTGTGATAATTGAGGTTATTTGAGTATTGCTGACACATTAATTTGCCATTTGAAACGATATCTTTACGTTTCCAACTCTGCTTGCACTATAAAACGTAACGCGGGTAGTTGAGTATAAAGTTGAGCTTTAATTATTAATGGCGATTCACGATTTGTGAATCACGAAGACAAAGCTCGAGTTCAGACGTATGGAGTATTAAAATCAATCGTTAAGAGATATCTACACCTCTTGATAGTATTTAAATAGACTTGCGATTATAATATGGAACTTGACAAAGTTATAGTATTTATCAACCAACCAACTGTGTAGTTTTACCTCGAATCTCAAGTATGGCAAATATTATCTTTGCAATTATACTTCATGAAATATGAAGCTGAGTGAGAAAAAACATTACAACTCTCGTATGAAAACGTATATGTTTAAATTATGAGGACAGTATGAATTGCTTAAACATAATTCTATTTGGTTTGGTAGATTTACTAAGGTCTGGCAGCTGTCGCAAGGGCAGTGTGTAGATGAACACATGTTATGATACTCATTTCTTTCCCCGTTCGGGTGTGTCGCGACGTTTCGCGAATTATATAGTTTATTGGTCTACATAAAATGCCAAAATGCACAACCAACCCAAATCGAAGATATATACACCTTGGTCTGTAATAGTCGTGCTTAGACTAACCATAGACTAACGCCCTCTCCTTTGATATGTACATATTGTAGCTCTTTGGTCTCACGTAACGACTTAGCTTCGGAATACGACAAGTTACGATCTAACTCGATTACATCCGAAGCTAAGTCGTTACGTGAGACCAAAGAGCTACAATATGTACATATCAAAGGAGAGGGCGTTAGTCTATGGTTAGTCTAAGCACGACTATTACAGACCAAGGTGTATATATCTTCGATTTGGGTTGGTTGTGCATTTTGGCATTTTATGTAGACCAATAAACTATATAATTCGCGAAACGTCGCGACACACCCGAACGGGGAAAGAAATGAGTATCATAACATGTGTTCATCTACACACTGCCCTTGCGACAGCTGCCAGACCTTAGTAAATCTACCAAACCAAATAGAATTATGTTTAAGCAATTCATACTGTCCTCATAATTTAAACATATACGTTTTCATACGAGAGTTGTAATGTTTTTTCTCACTCAGCTTCATATTTCATGAAGTATAATTGCAAAGATAATATTTGCCATACTTGAGATTCGAGGTAAAACTACACAGTTGGTTGGTTGATAAATACTATAACTTTGTCAAGTTCCATATTATAATCGCAAGTCTATTTAAATACTATCAAGAGGTGTAGATATCTCTTAACGATTGATTTTAATACTCCATACGTCTGAACTCGAGCTTTGTCTCAATTACAACTACCTACTAATACTTGCACGTCAACACTTGTTATTATTTGCGACCATGTACAATACTTAAGCAAACAATTCATTGCAATTATAAAGATCTTTTCTTTATTTTAAAGTATCAATAAATCCATTACTGGGTTTATACTAACCGCTTATCTATACATCTATAGCATCCAACATGAAGCGTATAACAAGTCAATACAACAATGTACAAATAACAATTACATTGATGATGTCACCATAGGAAACATTCACAAGACTTCTACATTGAGCAACAATTCAGTATTTAATAAACTATTTGAAACATACTGACAGCACTTAAGATACATTTAAAGTGTACATATGACTTACTTTGAATAAATGTGTCTACAGTAATCTGTATATTTGAACCATATCAACCCTTCATTCATGAATAAGTTATTTTATCATTTTAAATTGACATTGCTTCGTTCAAACTACACTGTATCACGGTCATAGTTGGCAGGCATCCCGACTCCTCGGGACCATGCTGGGATCTCAAAGGAACGGCTATATGAACACGGATTTAGACACTAAGTCCATAAGTACAGCTAATGTAGCAGATGTAGATAACCTACTGAATTTAAACTTATCATAAGAAAGAGAAAGGCATCAGTATTGAAATGAATGAAGCCTACGATCATCAGCAATGAGCAATCTCATCGGGTTATTAAAACGAAGAGTGTATCTTTCGATAAGAGATACCATGTACCTGAAGGTAACAACATTATCATGAAACATTATTGAAATCACCATGTTACTATTAACCATACTAAGATTAATCCGTAAGGTATTCAGCTTCAAGACAAAACCAAGTACAACAAACCTGAAGATCTTCCAGTTCTGATATTGACAAATATCAGAAAATTTTAGTGAAACCACACTGTATGGAAAATTAATATTGTTTGTTCACTAAAATGTAAGTAATTATTTATACAGTCAAAGTAGCGAATTCTGTAAGAATTTGCAAACTAGAAAATATCTAGTTATGTTACATAGGAACGGATTGTACTTAATGATTATCAACTTAAGATGTATATTGTTAAGTTGTTGAGTCTATAATCGTTTGCAAGTGGCGATAAGAATATTTACGGTCGTTTCAGTTTAAACTATTTGTGAATTTTCGGCTTCGACTGTAATATTAGTTGGTCGGCAAAGGCACACCTTATATATTTACATATTCTACCATTGTGACGTAAGTATGTATATTGTCAACAATGTTCTCTTTTAAGAGACCCAATAGCTCTCTTATAGTAAAATAACTAAACAATGAGAATTCATGACAAACCGTACGTCTTAAGTGTGGAAGCATAAGGATAATGAACAATTATTGTTATAATTGTACATCGCGTTATAGCAATTATTTGACACAATCTGACATGTTCGATTAAATTCTGTCTTAGGACACGCAATAGTACATAAAGTAATATAATAAATCGTGATCAGTGTTGCCAGGTCTAATTTTCGAAAAATCGGGAGGATTTGCTTCTCCTGAGTCGGGAGGGTCCCGAGGAGTCGGGATGCCTGCCAACTATGACCGTGATACAGTGTAGTTTGAACGAAGCAATGTCAATTTAAAATGATAAAATAACTTATTCATGAATGAAGGGTTGATATGGTTCAAATATACAGATTACTGTAGACACATTTATTCAAAGTAAGTCATATGTACACTTTAAATGTATCTTAAGTGCTGTCAGTATGTTTCAAATAGTTTATTAAATACTGAATTGTTGCTCAATGTAGAAGTCTTGTGAATGTTTCCTATGGTGACATCATCAATGTAATTGTTATTTGTACATTGTTGTATTGACTTGTTATACGCTTCATGTTGGATGCTATAGATGTATAGATAAGCGGTTAGTATAAACCCAGTAATGGATTTATTGATACTTTAAAATAAAGAAAAGATCTTTATAATTGCAATGAATTGTTTGCTTAAGTATTGTACATGGTCGCAAATAATAACAAGTGTTGACGTGCAAGTATTAGTAGGTAGTTGTAATTGAGACAAAGCTCGAGTTCAGACGTATGGAGTATTAAAATCAATCGTTAAGAGATATCTACACCTCTTGATAGTATTTAAATAGACTTGCGATTATAATATGGAACTTGACAAAGTTATAGTATTTATCAACCAACCAACTGTGTAGTTTTACCTCGAATCTCAAGTATGGCAAATATTATCTTTGCAATTATACTTCATGAAATATGAAGCTGAGTGAGAAAAAACATTACAACTCTCGTATGAAAACGTATATGTTTAAATTATGAGGACAGTATGAATTGCTTAAACATAATTCTATTTGGTTTGGTAGATTTACTAAGGTCTGGCAGCTGTCGCAAGGGCAGTGTGTAGATGAACACATGTTATGATACTCATTTCTTTCCCCGTTCGGGTGTGTCGCGACGTTTCGCGAATTATATAGTTTATTGGTCTACATAAAATGCCAAAATGCACAACCAACCCAAATCGAAGATATATACACCTTGGTCTGTAATAGTCGTGCTTAGACTAACCATAGACTAACGCCCTCTCCTTTGATATGTACATATTGTAGCTCTTTGGTCTCACGTAACGACTTAGCTTCGGATGTAATCGAGTTAGATCGTAACTTGTCGTATTCCGAACCGCCATAATTATATAACGGAGTTGCCACGTGACTTGTGCATTCGTGAATAAGTTTTAGCACGCGTCACACCGCGTACGCGTGAAAGTAAGCAAAGCAAAGCAAAGCAGTGGCTCCGGGAAGCGACTCGCGAGGGCGGGCTGTCGTGAGAGCAAAGTAGTGCTAAGGAGTATCGGTGCGCGATAGACAAGATGATTGCCATTTGTGCGATCTCTGTAGTGCGCAAAGTGCCTGAGGATCGAGTAAGCTGTTTCACTCGGTAAGTCACCCTTCAGTAAATAGCTAGGCCTCTAGACCTATCGTAGTGCTATAGCGATGTTGCGATAGGTAACCTCGCCCTCTCGATTTGCGGGCTCGCTGGCAGGGCAGGGGCCTGGGTGCAGGGCACTGAGGATCCTCGGTGGTAAGGGCAGGAATGTAGGGGTTGTGTGTGGAGTTCCTTGCAGGACCACAGTTGGTCCGACTCAGTGCCCATGGTAGTTTAGCACAGGCAGAGCAAGTTGAGGCTCGTTGCCGTACCAGTTGTTTGGGCACTACAGGAAAACATGGACCTCGCCTGGGCCTAGCCAAGTACGCCAGTACGACTGTACATTTAGAACTTTCGTAGCAGAGCGAAATCTGTGTGAGATAGAGGCTATCGTAGTGTCGCTGTAGTTACCTACGTTTAAGTCTTTATTTATATCGCGCGATGTTTAATATATTACATCCCTACCCTCAGTTGAATTACTAACTCCGCGATAATATGATTGGATCACATTCAGCTTAGCTGGGGTTGGCAGGGCTGCCAGTTTTATTTACTCAATGAGGCGAGTAATGCTTCTAGTGATGTATAAAACCTACGAATGTAGTTCTCCTTTGATTACCCATAATATCACAAATAGCAAAAACATAAATATCAAACACATGAACACAGGGCTATGAAAATGAGGTATTTTCATAGCCCTATTTTCATCCCCGTTTTTAACTTGTTAAATATTTTTCATATTTATGTATGGGCAGGAACAGAGTCGTACCTATCCGCCATTTTGCAGTCAACCATTATTTTAACCATTTTAGCGCACCTCATACCTTGCGAATCATATCACGCACGTATCTTCGATTTGGATTTTGATTTCCGTTGTATTTTGTAACTCGATGAGGTTATACTTTGCCACTGAACGTGAGGGCTGTGGAGCGAGGTATAGAGTAAAATGTTTTTTTTTTTTACTTTTTCTGCCATATTTCTTGTCCCTGTTGAATCTGGTAACTATTTTAGATATACTTTTTGTGAAAATTAATTAATCAGATTGAGATTAGTAATCATTCAGTGGCCTGACCACGTGGTCCACAAAAATTTACGTAGCTATAAATGCCATTAAGATTTTAACGATAATTCCTTAAAATTATCAGCTTACACACGTAAGTATAAAACATCTGCCCTAACAAGCTTAATTAATTTACACCTTTACAATATGGCCGTTCGAGGGGTCCGTAAGAAATATTATTCCGAATAAACAATCGCTATGTATAGGAGTATCAAGTCCATTAACAGTATAAGGGGTGAGAGTGTACCGGGGGTGCGTGATGCAAGGGGCATTTGACAGGCTTCACGTATGATTTGTTGCACGATATAAAAATAACCATAATACTTTTATTTCGATTTTCGTGGTGAGTTCCATGCTTAGAATAGGTACAGTTTAAACATTGTTTTATGATTTTAAACAAAGATTTAAGTCTACATTGCGCGCATCAAAAACGTCCACAAATATGTTTACTGAGTGCTCTCAAAATGCTATAGTTTCGCTTGTGACAGAGGGAGTGACAACGTGTCGCACACAAGACAAAAACTTGGACGTTTTTGGAGGTTTAGGGCTTATTAGCGATTTAAATCGTTGATTTTAAAGCACTAGCAAGACTGCGTTTTATAATAGGGGACTATGCTTTAATATTTTTATTTATTTATTCGTACACCTTAAAACTATCTTACAGGTTACCCCAATACGATAGAATAAGTCACACTTTAATTAATCTTAACCTACTTATTTATATAACTTAAAAAAACTGTTGTGGCCACTGTGAACTCGCTCAGCGAGCAACTGAATACGTCAACTCGCTTACTCATGGCGATGAGCGTGCGCGTCGCGCGCGTGAGCGGCGACGCGCACGCTCATATAAATCTAATAGTAATTATTATTATCTAAAAGGCCTGGGAGTTCGCGAAAAATGATCACCACTGTCATTTGACATATAACTAACTCCGTGGCTTACACAAAGATTACTAAATTAGAGTTCCTAAAAATCATCTACAGAATCTATCTCTTCAACAGTTCTTGTGGATCAAATCTAGTCTAGTGGTTGCTCCACTGTCTAGCTTTTGTATCACACTGTTATGATTTTGAACCTTCGAGTGTTCAGTGCAGCAATACTAACACTAAACTAACTAAGACCTATGTCTAGTAATATTTTAAAGTGATTGTCTTTCTCGTTGTAATTTGAATTTTGATTGATTTCTGTAATAGCTAACACAAGTACTTTACATCCAGTCTACGTGCTATTTGTATGGCGCCTCAATTAAATAAATTGCTCTTCCGTTACAGGTATGAGCTATTAGGTTCTGTATTCCTGTTTTCGGTAGAATTTGCTGATACTCCTCCAAGTTTGCTGAGTAATTACTTAGTGGCATGCCTGCAAGTCTCGCCATGTTACATATCGATTTTCTTTCTTTTCTACTAGCGCTAAGGCTTCAAAAGTGATATATGTATGGGAATGATATAAATCCGTTCAATAGGTTGATCACAGATCAATTTCTTACTAATGATATTTCCAAATCTTTTGTTTTTTGAAGCGTTAGCGATTTTTGAAAAAAGAAAAGATATTATGTGGAGGGGAGGCTGTATTCGAATTAGATTTATCACGAAAAGAAAACCTTTCTGCACAGAAAGTAATGAGTTCTCGTTGAATATTTTTTTTTATTAGGGATCAATAATAATAATTAGATGTATTCTAGATACTAAATAGTCACGGAGTGTTTTCACTGAACCGAAACAAAGAGATGTGTAGAATTGAGGATAAAGATGATTGACAATAAAATATAATATCCTGTCAATCTCTTTTATTGTGCGTCTTGCATTTAGTGGGGCTCAGAATTTCAACATTAGGGAACTGAAATGAAGGATATTACCCAGTTTGTGATTTTTAATGCTTTTCTTTTTTGTTTCCAGGTAAGTAGAGCTGTCAGTTGTCAGGTGAATAGAGGACTCAATTGCCTTCGAGGTATCGCGGTGACATCTCTATCGGGGAACTTATTCCTTGAAGCATTCAAAAGGTAAACATTGAACAGGTATTTGCAGTATGCAAATATTAACGGAGACATTTATTTCGACGAATGTATATGATTTCTGAGGCAAATACGTAGATTCAAGATGAATATCGATTTGGCGGTATTACAAAATAAAATAACAAATAGTACATATTGCAGATTACGATACGATTTTATTTTGATGTTTACTTTTAATAAAATGTCGGACTGATAAAGGCCTTACCATTTTAATATTGTAAAAAAGAAAATTAGTATAATGTGATTTTTTTTGCGTGTCGCTTATTACGAAATGCTGGAAAGGCGTACTAATTACCCGCCATTTCAAGGGTGTCCTTTTCTAGTGTGGCAGCTAGTTTTGTGTGTATACTGTATACCTTGCATAATGCATTACAATATTAAAATGATAAAAGCATAGAGGTCCAAGAGACCGCACGCGGCTTCAAAAGTGCGGCTACTTATACGTTGCTGAAGCCGGCTGACCCGAGCCGTTGCCACACAATTTTTCACGCACACTAGCATCCGCGCATCATACAAAGGACATTGCCGATTCTTGTATGAAAATTGGGCTATACTTGCGTCTTAACCAAATCATCGGTAAAACATTGGAAATATTCCCAATATTACGTTATAAAAAAATCAGTAAGATAAAAACCGGGAATTTGGAGCAATCTTATTTTCTATTTTTCTGATATTTTGAGGTTAGGTTCAAAAACTTCTATGTAGGTATTAGTTGTTTTCACGCACTATAAGTACTTATCGGTATTTTTGCCCATAATGATTACTTTATTTAAAGCGACCTCGTTATTACCCTGGAACCCTGGATGATGCATATAGATATAATTATTCCTACGGCCATACCTACACCTGTTTACATTACTATAAAGCAGATCTACTTCACAAGTATCTAGGTAGGCATTGGTATATCATAGTAGGTAGGTACCTATGTAACGAAACGTTACCAAAGTATGTAAGTTTATTAATATTTTTTTCATTATATATATTATTATCTACGTAAAATAATATTTAATAGTATTTATTATATTATTGTGCATTTATTTTTTATAATGGCCACCCCGTAGTTCCTTAAAACTTCTGTGTGGTGTCGCTGTTGACGATTAGTGACATAGACAACTAACAGTGACGCTGACCATAGACAACTACGACTGAAGAGTTGATGACATTTAAACCAGTGTTTCTATTTACGAGTTTGGTTTTACCCTAGTTTCGACGGTGGCGCCGCGACAGATTATTGAGATAAGAAAATTAAGGAGGCGCCCCATTTGTAGCATAGCTTTACGTGACATGCAGCGCCATGGTGAGCGCCAAGATTTGCTGTCAAATGTTCGTGGTACTTCCCTAGGTGACGCCATTTTATGCGCCATTTTACACATTAAAAATAGTCACGCTTATTTTGTAGACGGGGCCCATCCATATTGTTGTACCTAGGAACCTAGCGACAGATAACATTAGAATCGTTTCAATAATTATGAGCCAAAGGTTATGCTGGAAATAAAAGTATTATTCTTAATAATTTAAATACACTTATGAATAGGTTTTAAGCCACGTAGGATTTTGTCACGATCAAGATGGTGTGCTTACTTTTTGTTATAATTAGCTGCACATTACATCAATGAACGTGATGTTTGTTGTGGGCTTCTTCTCAGCGGCAGGGCGCGTTTGGAACCCTCGTAAACTTAGTTTTAAGTCGACTTGTAGTTATCATCATTATTATGCAAGAAATGTCATACCGACGTTCGCAAGAGCCTGTATGTTAGGCCTATGTGAAATAAAGATATTTTGATTTTGATTTGATTTTGATTTTGATGTACTCTGTGGTGTTGCAAGTGCTTTTGTTTACCGCAATTAAAATGTTCAGTGAAGCATTTCTTGCTTTTCAATAAACAGCTATAAAAATAATTTGAACAGAAGGTGCAAATCTAATCTGTATAGATGCGGTAGAGATATATGTACAGTCCAACAAGGCTCTCTTGGTACTTGAATGACATTGTCAGGAGGGAGTTGCTAGTCAGTAAAGATTTTTTTTCATTGAAAAAAATCTTTTGACAATTTCAATTAAATGTAAGCAATACCGTACAGTGTGCTTGGCTTTATTATTTAGGTATTTAATTATAGTTTCTTTATTATGTTTTACATATCTACAATTGTAATTGGGTTTTCATTTGATTTATTTCCTATAATAGTTATCCTACTTTTTCCCTAAAAAAGTGAGTTTATAAAAAACTGGTATCATTTGCCAAGTGGTAGTGGGAGTGACGTTTCCAGTGCCTATACGGCAGTTCCGCTTTTATCGAGACGTTTAATTACTTTTATTTTCATAAAACTTTTAAACCCCTGTACGCACATCATTGAGAAAAATATATGTGATATTATAATTTGAAATAAGATTTTTCATGCATACGTGCTTCAGACGCAGTGTGGACGCAAAATAGCCCATTTTGAGGCAAACTCCTTTCAAAGACACACTCACACTACTAGAAAAAGTTGGCGCACTCACGGAGCTGTCTTTGTTACGAAGGGCTCTATCTAGTCGAAGCGCGAGCGACGACCTATTCTATACCTAAATTTATGGATAAAAGTTAGTATAAGAAGGTGACTGTTTATATGTTCGTTAGTTCTTCCCGCCGCAACTGAACCGATTTGGCTGAAATTAATTAAGCTACTTTTTATCCTTTATTCCAAAATGGTTGACACAGGGTTAGTGAAAACCGAAATTCACGCGGGCGGATCCGTGGGCAAAAGCTAGTAGGTGTACAATAAAAACATATTATAATTGATATTAGTGGTTGGCTTTGAAATAAATTTCTCATGTAACACAAAGTCGTTCGTGCCGCTTCCGCAAACTACCCAAGAATATTACAAAGGTTAGGGGGTGACATTAATTTCATTTCAGGCCGCTGTTTCAATTTACGGCAAGACAAAGTTAAGGCGACTTCACACATGTTCGTCAGCGGATTAAAAAAAGTTATTACTACCCGGTTAACTGCAATGTTTCATCAACATAATCTTTATTGCAGTTTGTGATACTCCTCACAAAGTCTTTGAATTGCTCCTCAAGTATCGTATTTTAAGTTTACTCCATGTAATGTATTGTAATTTTTATTTTAATGTGTCGGTAATAATAATATCTAAACTGAAATGGATTTTTTGATAACTGGCTTTGTTTTTTGATAATTAGGTAAAACGTCGTTTTTCTGTTTTATTCCTTCGCAACGTTGCATGTCCCACCTACCAACATATGCGTAAAAGTGAGAATGACAAAAATAAATTCAGTTTATCATTTTATGCCGGCTCCCAATATTCTATCTATCGCCTATTTGCTCTGCCTACTGGAGATATCAGTGTGACATGAGCTCCATACATGATATGTCAAATTTCTATCTCTAGTAACCACGGATGGATGGATGGTATCACGCGGGTAATATGTTTAGGTACCTGATACAAATATCACACTTATTAGTTCTGCAATGCTCAACCAAACTTAACACGTAGAATATGGATACGAATAAATACACGAAATACAATTTAACGCGAAGTTAGAGTATTTTGCGCTTGAAATTGGATTAAACACTACAGTCAAGTGACTTAAATTTAAACCCGAAAAGCTCGATTTAATAAAGTTAGACACTTATGCTGAATACGTTAAACTTCTGGCACAAGTTTTAAATGGTATAGTTTTTAATTTTTATCTATGCTTAGCATTCGGCCACGAGTTTTGCCTAGAAATACTTTTTTGTGTGATGTGCATTTCTGTGAGACTCTAAAGCCCGATTTCATTAACTTTTGACGTAACCGTAAAAATTGGTGCTACGGAACATTACGTCCAATAAATTGAATGAATGAATTTACGAAATGACAACGAATCAGGTCTAGGAAATTTTTCTGCGATAAAATCCAAAATATAACTGTTTCTAAAACTTAAAATACGCTTTAGCTGAGATGCTAAATCTTAGTAACGTATATCTATTTTTTATCAATTAAATTCAAACGATTCTTGACATCGAAGTGTAGGTAACTGTGTTTCTAATCAGAGCAATTACTCGTAATGTTGCCGTTGTAAGCGATAATAAAACGTGAGGCTCTATCTTCACATCGGTCTTTACGGGAAATCGGGGGAAGTTGAGCTAACAAGTGTCAGTGAGCTTTGGAAATTGCATACTTTCCTCAAGACTGTCTTAAGACAGAAATTGTCAAGAATGTTTTTATCAAATTCGGAATTTTTTTATTTTTACACATATTATGTCTGCACACAACTGTTTCGGTATGATATGGGATTGTAGTAGCATTATTGTTCTGGATTCTAAACTTATGCCAGACTAGCTGTTGCCCGCGGCTCCGCCCGCGTGCAGTTCGTTTTTTTTACAAAAATGTTTCCCGTAGAATTTCTTGATTTTTCCCAAGATAAATGAGTGAAAGGCCCTGGGTTCGATGGATCCGTAAAGGAGTCTTCTTCCAATTTCTCCTGTCAACGTGCAATCATCTTTCACAAAATTCACCTATCTCTTCTTTGGTCTTCCTCTACTTATACACTCTGTCAAAATCACTTATATTCGCATGGAGTTAGACAGAGTGGGGCGTGTCATCGTGGATTGAAATATCTATACTCGTACTAACCAAACTCATCATATTCTGAGAGGATACCAACGCCAAGTTATTGTAAGGTTGAGAAGAAATTCAGTTATGTTGTAGTTGTATAGTTATACCTAGTTGTAATCTAATAATTCAGATACATTATATAATAGTAGATGTTGATAGATTTAAGAAGTGATCAGGATCCGAAGGTCTACTCGATGGATAGAAAAAAAAATCAAAATGGCGGAATTTATTTTTCCATAGAAAATGTATGAGGAATATTGAAGAGACCACGAGTTGAAAAACGTGAAGTGCTTTGACGCGGTTTTTTGGAACACTACCAGAGAAAAATATGGAATGAGGTGATGATTTAGGATTTTAAAGACAGTCAAGGAGCAGGGGCAGGTATTATAGTTAGGTGGGGACTGCTGAAACAAAAAATACTCGGAACTTCACGCAATTGGCAGTGAGCTGAAAAAAAAACAAAATGGCGGATTCAAGATGGCCGTCATACAAATTTCGTATTGTTCTATCTCAGAAAGTATAAAAGATAAGAGAGTGGTTTCTTAGCAAGAGGTGATCAGGATTTCAAGTTCTACGGGATGCATGGAAAATAATTCACTGTGGCGGAATTTATCTTTCCATGGAAAATGTACATACTATGAGAAGAGACAATGATCTAGGATTTGGATGGTGATTGAGGAGCACTGTCATGGTTTTAAAGATAGTTAAGGGCAGTTCGAACAAAAAATACGCTGAACCTCATGAGGTTCATGAGTGCTCCTTGGTAATTTTTTCAGCTCACTACCAATCGGATTCCAATGTGCGATGGAGATGACGGCGATAACTTTATGGGCGGGAAGACAGCACGCGGGCCACATGTGGCCCGCGCCTCCACGCGACCTACTAGTCTTGTATAGTTATACCTAGTTGCACGATCAAAAGCACGATTTAAACTGTCGATATTTCAACCCCGTTTTGATTGTGCTACGTAGAAAAGTAGCTATAGGTTTTTTAAAACATCCCACGGGTGCTCTCAAATTTTTCAGGATGAAAAGTATCTTAAATGTTGACCGGGCATACATATAAAGTAGGATCATAAAATTTCATTCAAATCCGTTACTTGAAAGACGCCTGCTTTTCCTGTTTTTGTAATGTTTTCTTTCCCGCGGGAACTCGATTGGATTAATAAGTTTTACTATATATATATTTTGTTAAAGAGGCAACATAAGGTATCAGCATAACAAATTTTACTAAATTAAGTTCATTAGTTGTTGTTTACAAAGCTGTTAAATTAATTGCAGTTTTTTAACTATCCCACGGGAACTCTTTATTTTACCGGGATGAAAAGTATCCTATATGTTGACCAGGGACATAAGCTACCACCACACAAAATTTCATTGGAATCGGTCCAGCCGTTCCAAAGATTAGCCCGTACAAACAGACAGACAAACAGACAAACAGACAAACAGATAAACAGAAAAATTAAATTAGTTCTATTTCACTTCTTACATTCCCCTGACTCCGTTTTTAGCATTTTTTTTATTTGTACAGAAATTCGACCTCTACAGATTTATTATATGTATTGATGATATTGATATAGCTTTGTGTTAACATTATCTGTACCAAAAATCAATAATAGTGCGAATTATATTATGCCAATTCATAAAAATGATACTTTTGTATGAAAACGCGAAAGTATAACGTCTGCTTTTAAAAAGCAGTTTTGAATCCGATCTTCTTCAACAATTTGCTTCTATGACGATAGATACGAATAAACCGGTGAAAACTATAGCACTGTTCTCACAACATCATTACTAACCGATTATTTATTATTGACAGATAATTTGGATACAAGACGTATGCTCATTTTCACCAACACTTTAAGAAACGCTTAAGCCGCTGACAGTTTTCACTTACAACAACTGTCACTTAAGGGCTTAGATGTCGCTTAAAGTGTTGGTGAAAACGAGCAGTTGTGTCTTAAGTCTGTGTTGGTCAAGTATACCCAGTTGGGGATGAAGGAGTGATTGTCGAGCCTCACGCAACGCTTCATGTCTGAACCACATCACCTTTCGCTGGCAGCTAAATTGTTAGAATTAGTTGTTTGTGCTCTATCAATAGTCACGCTTTTGTGGTTATACGTAGCCGTTCTTAGGATTATAGGCAATCCAATGCGATGAGTGTGCACGAATGTACAATCGTAGCCGCAACAGCCAATTAAGTGCTCCATTGGAAGACAGTGTTTTTGGTCATTGTGTTTTATAACGCGAACGTCACTTTTGTACCCGTAAATAAATGATGACTAATCGTTATTTTTAAAGGGCTTCTATCTATAGTTGTCACTCATACCTATAGGACCTAGTTTTGATACATCTTGGACTTAAAAAATATTTTAAAACATAACTATAAAATTAAACAACAGCCTAGAGTTACGTCGCATTGGTTGTGACATAAATTATAAATCATTTATTCTCCTTGAATATGGTACATAATTAAGGTCTTTAGTGTAATATTAGTATGAGTCTTAAGTGCAATAATATAAGTTTCACATTACCAAAAACAAAATTAGCTGGTTAGTAATTTTAAACTAGTAAATTACATTGCCTGAAGTCTTCTAATCGTTAGATGGCTATCGAGCATCAATATAATGAAACCCGTAAAGTTACTGACAAACAAGATCGTGCAAGACAAAACAACCAAGCAAACTTTGCCATGGTAGAGTACCCGTAGGTACAAACTTACAAAGTTGGAACATTGAGATCTGTTGATGAAGCGCGCTTTAGGCGGGCTACTATCAAACATTGGCTCTTGAAGGGTATATCAAACTTTCATCCTCAGTTCATGTCTATCGAATAATGCACTGTCAATTATATGACAATACATTATACGACAGATATAAGCACAACAAGCATCTCTAGCACAAGCAGAAGGTTCCTTGTCGTGAATGTGAAGATAATATTCTCGTAAATTGTAACAATATGTCAATACTGATTGTCAAAGCTCCATGCCCAATAATCACCTGTACTACACAGGTGATCACTGAACTGAGATAATTTAATGAAACGTTAATTATCTCAATGTTGACATTGTAACACACACTTGATTGAACGTTGTTATGGAATTTTCTTGAAAGTCTTGCCGACGTATCTTGAATCTCGTATCCGTTTTTTACTTTTGATTGTAATATAGAAAATCTTATACTAATGTACTTGATAACACCGTGACTTTGTTCGCAATATGATTCCTTGGTTTATATGCCTCAGGTGTTGAATTTTTACGTTCAGTGGTTTGAGCTTTGCGTTACCAATTGCTTCTCATCTTTGCCTTTTTTATATAGGTAAACAGAAAAGTACAAATTTTTATGTTAAATGTTGATGTGCAGAGGTGATATACAATTATACATATTATATGGTCTGGTAACTTGTTATAGGAAGGAATATCTATAATTCTTAAAAACTTAACGTTCTATTCAATTATATCTTTTATGTGTTTGAATATAAAACGATTAAGAGGCTCCTTTAAAACTGCAGGGTTTAGCGGTCTGAACTTTTTGGGCATCGATTCCCAGAAGGCTTGCAAGGTCGGCATGTAACGTGACCCATAAAAAGAATAAAAGTCACTTTTAGAGGTTATTTTGTTTAGGTATATATGCCTGCCTGCTTTTATAACAGGACGTTTATTACGCATCAAATGAATATTTGACTGAACGTTAATATCAATATCATCAGGATTGCAGACTTCATGCTGCGTCAATGAATTAAAACTCTTGGGACAAAGAATAGAAAAAGATCTAAAGAATCCATCTATCGCATCCATCTAAAAGATCCCGAAGAAGAAGATTAAAAGGATATCAGGCATTAGGCACTTGAGGATTTTATAATGTTTCCTCAAAATCTTAATTGTGGAATTTAACATTCTAGTTTGATAAAACGTTCACTATTACGGTCTTTTCACTGTAATTTGTATCAAATGAGCGCACAGTATCGATACGACCAATCTAACCGCTTTATTAATCTCAGTCCGTTCTACCGTATCAAACACTAATTGACGTCTAACACCTGTTATTGCAACTTCCGCTATAGCACTTATGCATTACTATTACAGACAATATTACGAATAGTTTTGTAATCAGCGTGTTTATAACACAAATCACAAAAGATGTGAATTCACTTAGCGGACACGTAAATCTTTTCTGATAAAAAATTTATCTTCTGCAAAAAAGACATTTCTAGGGAACGGCAAAGATCCGAAGCTTCTGTTGTATTTCTTCTATCTGAGCAAACTTCTTATCAAATTAGGTTCCTTAGGAAACCAAACAAAGGCACGAAAATATGCTACGTAGATTGGACGTTGACTCAAAGATAAACAAAAATGTTTCTCATATCCCGTACAACCCTTAAAGTAAATTACTGAAGTCTCTGAGATTCTTGGTAAAGTAAATTTTCTTCATATTTAATCATGAAATACGACAAGATTACACTAACAGGTTATTTTTACTGCGATGTTTTCGTAAAATTCCGGATGCCGTTTTTAGGATGAACACTCAACCAACTGTTATTCAATTTTCGGGTATAGCTTTTATTTTTGTTCGATATCCGCGAAAAATTTTTTTTTTACGCAACGGAGGACATTAAAGTTTTATCTTGACGATAATTATGCCCGACTGAATAATATTTGCTTATTTAAGGGTGCCTTTTTCTGTAAAATGTGATGTTTTAATTCTTCTTCTTCGTCGTGGCCCTCTTGACAGAGCAGTCGTGGTCGTCAAATTAGGAGCTGACACTGTTTGAGGCCGATGTTATTGTCCTCACGAGCATACGCCTCTTCTCTCTGCTTGCTGTCATTCTGGTACACTCATGCAAGGGACGACCAACAGCAGTCTTTATTTGGTCAGTACATTTAAGTAGTTTTCATTCTACTTAAAGACAAAACACTCATAACCGAACGGGTGTTAACGCCGTTTTAAATATATTCCATGTTTTTGATAAAAACGTAACCCGATTGTGTCATAAACATGAAATATATTCATGAGTAATGAAACGTCTCCTTTAAAAAAATAAGTTAAACAAAAAACTTAGTCCTTAAAAAATATGATAGTCCGGAATAAATAGCACTTTGGTGATCTGGTCTCTACAAAACAACCATTGTCATATGCTTTTAACTATAAAATTAAATGATTTAGGTACTACTTACTTTTTGTGTTACCATACCTACTTCTTGTGTTGTTAAGTCACAGCATGTGACCAAACTTTAAAAAAGCTACAAAAGTGGATTTTATGATTTCACGTGCTTGCAAAAATACATTACATTTCCGGAATTCTTTGCAAAATATATATTATGCACGTCATTTTATCATGCGTTATAAAAATATTACGGCATAACGCGTTTTTACTGTCGTGGCTTCTTGAAATTCGGATGTACTTTTATTACTGTAATATTGCTCTATTAAATTTTTGAAATACACTAAATATTATTCACACAAGCTCTTAGTATTTTTATCAAATTGTTTTGCCTGATGTGGTTTTTGTTGTAAATAATTTTTAAACGATTTTATCGATAAAATAGGACATATTCAAGCATTAAGGGAAAGTAAACGACATAATATATTTTTATCTCAACAGAAAGCGAACGCGGTTGTGAAAAGGGAATCAACATTTTAATCTTTATTTCACAGATACGCAAATAGAAATACGGAAGATTGAATTAAATTTCGCAGCTGTGCATTCCGGAAATAAGAGCTTTCGTATGGGTAGGGTATTACGAAGTGTTTTAAGCCAGACTATTTAAATATTTCAGCGTCTATCTACCCCTTTCATGGAAGGCGATAGAGGGGTGGTTGTCTCCGACAGGCCCCGCAGTTTTTTTAAATCTCGTTCATACTGGAATCAATGAAAATCTGTCTGTGCCTCCAGTGCTCGTTTCGGCATTGGAATTTTTAGATTTATGTGTAGCACAAAAGATTCTGAGCACCATCTGGACTCTGAACAGGTGTAATTTGGAACCTAATCTCAAACTTAGTTCAGCTTGGGTAACATTCTTATTTATTGTGACGAACTTTAGGGGATATACTGTTGATTACGTTTTTCGTTGATTACACTTTTAATGATATATTATAATATTAATGACTACTGCGTCATTCGAAGAATATTTCGAGATACAAATGATTTTGGTAGTACGAATGTATGGGAGACATCGTGGGTAAGCGGACTCTTAAGATCTTCATAATAATTGTAGTACTGTGTCAGTATTTTATCATGTGCATATAAGTTGTGTATCATACTCTCGGATGAAAATAAGTTTTGCTGAACACGTATTTGTGAGAGCGTGCACTTAAAATACCTCTTTGCTGTACATTTCCCGGGTAATATTTTCCAAGACATTAATCTCCTGGCAACACTTGCAGTGCATATCCACATCGCGATAGTGCCTGTTATGCCACGCCCTTCCCAAGTCACTCTTCGTTTAGGAACTTCTATTATTTATTCTGCTTGCACTTGAAATGTTTCTGGAATTAAAAAGCAAATAGGTACATGTTTTTTTAATATATTACTTTCTTGTCCTTGTGTTGTTCCTTCATTGGTTTAAAGATCGATTCGATCGATTCCTCCCCTTAAAATGATCAATAGTTGCCTAACGCATGTCGGTATAAAATAAACCTGTATCCGTCATAAGCTCTAATTTAACAGTTTAATTTGAACGTACAACTTTTTTCTTGTAGGTCTTATATTTAACGAACCATCTTGCTTAGTTTTCCTTGTGTAACGTCCTGAAACTGATAAAATATCAGTACTCTCGCTAGATGCGTGGTCTATTCTAAACTTTGCTAGTAGTTTTTCAGGTTAGTGACATTTTCTGGTCTCCACTGCTTCCGTTTCAACGGTCACTTCCGTGGGGGCACCTACTTCCGGGCTACAGGAAATACAGTGGCGCGATAATCTTTACACTCCAATATTCTATCTAGGTTAGCTTATTTATTCTTTAAACATCTTATATTCATCACTATATCAAACGTGTAAACCTTGCTATTGAAATAATAAATCTATTCCCTCATAGCCATTGTATCCCTTGCTCCATGGTTTCCTATAGATACAATAGTATATTACAGTTCTTTCAAAACACCTTGAAATTTTTCATGATAAAATTAGCCCTAATTGAATTCAGGGTATAAGCTATAAGTAATAGTTATATTTCCATTTCCTAGCCAAATTGATTTGATAGGTGTAAAGTGATTGAGTATCAAATAATAAGAATTCACAAACGTACTAGTTCCTTTACATTTAATATACTTAATAGAATGTGTGTCGTCTGTGTTCCCTTTCCTCCGTTCATACATGTTTCGCATCGTGACAAAGTCCTTTACTTCCTTCGCTCAATAGCAACCTACGTTTGAAAACTGCGTCTTTTGTGTACTTTTTTCTTTTCACAGAACACAAAACACCTGTGTGCAAGTGGGACCTCGCAGGGTTAAGACGCTGTAGAGCTGTAGATCTTAAGTGTGCGTAAAACGTGACTTCAGTTTTTAACAGAACAACGCTTTCGGGATTAAACATTATAAACAAACTTTCTTCTTCTCTTTTCTATTTACAATCTACAGCTGTTACATGACATTTGTTTATCGTGTTTATTTGCAAAAGTGTCATTAATTGGCAGTATTAATTCAAGTTTTATTTATGACTGATTATTTTACAATTATACGTCTACTTTTGTAAAACAGTTTCAGAAAAAAAAATCGTATTTGGACCCTTGTTCTACTAATGTCATACCATTACAAAATAAACAGGCTTTTTACTACACGTAGTAAATCTTTTAAAATTAATAAGAGTATTATAAACTCCAGAGTCAGCGCCTATCTCTCTCTGTTTCAAACGAATATTGTTGAGAGGAATTACAAAGGGATGTCTTTTTAATTCTTTAATATCCACTGACAAACTTAGGCCCTACGAAAAAGATTCTATTGATCGCTCATTAAACTTCGATAGAAACAAAGGTTTCTTTTTCATACTCTGCTGTCATTTATTACCAAATGTATCAGATTTGGATTTGGCGTATTCAATAATTATATCTTGAAATAATCTTTAATCTTTCTTTACAAAGTCACTTGAAAAAAATTCATTACCTACATAATATACATTTAAATAAACCGGAGCCTACTGTTCCTTAAAAGCTGGTAAACTTGTAGACAAATGTTTCAATTCGTTGTTTAAATCCTCGAAGTTTCAAAGTCATCCAACCATCACAGACTCGGGACCCGTCGTAACAAACGCTGAGAGAGCAGAAATTAGTTTAATTCCATCACAACTTGTTTTATTATTGTCCAACATTGCCATTCCTTTGTAAAGTTTTAATGTTATATTGCTAATCCTTCAAAAAATTGATTAATGATTGGAGTAAATTCTGACTAATACCTACTATTTGGTGATCTGTTTATTCCTCATAGCTAACATAATTTCTAACAAGTTTTTTACCAGTAGTAAGTTCGATGAGAATAGTCGCAATAGAAAGGTGGAATGTAACGAAAACAAACACGAAATAAACACATAAATAAAATAAATAACTGAACAAATGTCCAAATATGGCGGCCTTATCGCTACACAGCGATCTGTTCTAGGCAACCATAGAGGTAAGAAGCGGTTATACACACAAATACTAGTTATAAAAATGGGTAACTAATTTGTCTTAAATATTAAACTTCTTTCTTCAGAAAAATTATTATTTCATAGCAATATTGCTATTATTTTTTCTCACTGGTACCAAATCTTTTATGTGCGCACCGAATCGCACTTTGTTTTTTTTTTTAATATTTTTAACTGTGTCATATTGCTTAAAGCGTTAAAAGCTGTTTGACTGCGAACTTTGTCGGATCGTCGGAGTTCCCCAAAGCTTACAGCGAGAAATTTTATAATTCAGCATATTCGTCGTGTTCGTTTTTATAAAAACTTGGCAAAATTTTCTCGCTGTTATTTTAAAGCAAATCTGTATAAGACTTTCTTGCGTCCAGTCGTTTTATGTTGCTACAATTCACAGTTTGAAAATATTTTGCTGAATACCATCATGCTTAAGAGGGTAACCTTATATCATCTCAAAACGCAGCCTCATATTAGTTCCTAGATCCCTTTCGCACCCAAGCGCTATTGAATTCTGTTATACCCTTCTCAGAATTCAGACCTTGCAAACCCTTTTGAATAACTCTATCGTTGCTTGTAAAAACGCCAAGTTATTCTAGGAGTCACAGATGTATCTTGAAGTACTTGTTGTACTAAAAAAAAATTAATTGATTTTTATTTCATTTTTTTGGTAATTGTGATTTTTTTGTTAAATTATCAACAACAAATATTATAGGTAATGTTGATTACAATATATTGCAGCATCAATTTGAATTATTGTAAGTATCAGAATTTTGAGAATTTCATGTTACAAGAGTGTAAACCGTGAACCCGTTGGTAATTAAAAATTTTGTATGCACAAAAAAAAACAGGGACGCCATTGTCATATCAAATTAACAGCACATGAACGCCTACAATTATTGTACGATAGAGCAGAAGAATTCGCGCCACGAAATGGCTCGGTCAGAAGGCATCGACGGAGCGAGAGTAATCGGTTGTTGGCACGCCCCCTGATTTATGCACCCCAAATACTTCTATAATAAGAAATTTAACGGAAAAGTTTTAGGTTCAACATTTTGACGATAATTTCGAATTAACATCACAATTAAGGCTTGAGACACTATAATCCTCATTTATCTTTTACAATTTAATCACAAGAAATGTGTGAAAGATCGATAGGGCCTTACGATTTATTAAGTTCATCTTACGTAACATCCAAAAGCTCCTAATCTGCTTTTTCTATGTATGTTGAATCATAATAGCATCATCAGTCTCCGCAGGAAAAGTTTTACCACCAATTTGGTAAATTATATACGTTTTTTCTTACACTTTCTAGATGACCATCACGCTGGTTTAGTGTAGATTGGAAGGGTAAAGTTATATAAAACAGTATTACTAGACCCAACTTGTTTCATTTATATGCATAAGACGGCTGAAGTTAGCAGATTGGACAGAATCAACTCCGTCAGTTGAGTTAGTGCAAATCCTCTTGGCAGTGATTGATTATTTCGTTGTATAAAAGAGTCGTCTAGATTTAGGAACAATGAGACGTCTGCTGACAATCATTAACAAATATCATTAAAATACAAAGGATGTTATGATACGACATATATCAATAGAACGCCAACAAACGTAACGTATGTGGAGTTGTGGAACTCAACTAAAGTGTCTCGATCATTGATTAAACATATTAAAGGATCAGCATTTACTGACGTCACGCATACATTTTTAGGCTCCGCCCTGAAGCCGGATTCTTAATTTATAGTCAAAACTGTAAAATAGCGCTAATGTATGCGACCGACAGCTATATCTGCTGTCAGCGGTACCAAAATGTACGACGCGCGACGCCATATTTGAGAAATTTTTTGCTTCAACAAACGTGACATCTTTCCCGTCCTCTTAGCGTAGCGTATTTAGTCATTGGTCTTGATAAACATCGTGAAACAATGCATCTCGCGTGCCCGTGCCCAGTAACACCGGTTAGTCCTCCATTGTCGACTTCCAAACTGCCAGCACAATAGTCTGTAGCGTTACAATGCCAACGTGTGAGGTTTTGTGCTTGAGAAATATTGTCGAAATGCCGCCAAGGAAGTTATTGTTGTGTCTTTTTCCTTTATTAAGTTTTGTCGCCATAATATAATTTAACACGAACTTGGTAATTTTGATTGCGAATTTAATACTTCTCGTCGTCTCCAACCCTTTTGTTCCTCTGCTGGGCACAGTTCTCTTCTCAGAATGCCTACCATGTTAGCTTAGTGCGGGCTGACTATATTTTCCTTCACCATTAACGGCGTAAGTTCGCCATTAATGGTGAAGGAAACGAACGATGGCGGTCGTTTTCAGCTATTTTTAGTAATCTGCTGTTACAAACTATAAAGGCAATTACTTTAAAATTTAAGCCTCATGTATTTTGTGGTCTTGAATTTAAATTTGCTGACAAAAAGAAACACGATAAGTTAAAATTGTCTCGATAGAAAGTTCTCCCAAAAGTTGCTCCAATATCCAAATTTTTTTCAACTTTTTTATCGGAAACTACAATGAATGTGATTGTAATTTTTGTTTTAATGTGATGGTAATAATAATATCCAAAAAACGCTAAGAAACGGATTTTTGATAACGGATTTAGATTTTAGTATATGGAATTAGGTAAAACATCGTTTTCCTGAGTCGTCCTGTGCTAAACCCTGAAAGTCGGTCTTGATTGCTTGATTAGAATCTTGTATCCCTGACGAAAGGCAGAGGTCTGAACTTAATTTTGTATCACTGCTCCTTACATCTCCTTATTTAGTAATTTCAAACATTTGATGCTGGTACTAGTAAAATTAAAGTATAATTTTACTTGTGAAAATCTATATTTGTAAGTATAATTTTACTGATGTAAATCTATATTTATACTTAGTGTACGTTACAACATTACATGCTTTTGTTAAATTCTGTCAGCTAAGTGCCAACGAGGAAGACTTTATTGTTGTAGCATTTTTCGAAGGAAAATGTAGAAAACATTTTGAACGTTATTACATTTTGTCGAGTAATCGCTTTTATTGTTATCGTTTAATGTAGCATCGATGAATGATAGCGTCATTATTGTTAGGAATTCTTTATTTTAAATCTTTCTAGAGTTTTCCTTCACTTTGGATAAGTGTCCCCTAAATTATTTGCTAATATTAATACGTTATCTCCTTTACAAGTTTGACTTGATCATGCTAGTGTTTTAGTATTTAAATTTAGCTCATAGACATCCACATTGAATCCCTTGTCATCATTTTACTTATAAGCTGCGTTTAACGATCCAAGGCAAGGGTTAAAATAAGTTTTATAAACGAGCTACACACTCTACTTTTCATGTATATTGCGCGTTTTGCGAAGTGCCGTTGCAGCAATTAGCGTCTCTATCTGCTTCAAACTTATATTTTTACAATGACCTTGGTAAGCTTTTATTTGGATAACAATTAGTAGGCAAGAGTAACATACTCGTACAATGCATTGAACTAGCCAGAAGAATGTTCTGCTACATAAACAGTGACTTTTGCAATATTTTATATATTGGAACTAGCAGAAACCCGCGGCTTCGCACGCGTAAATTTTAGATTTAACTTAAAAAAAAATAGTTTAAACTTTAAAAAATTTAGTTCTCTACTAAACCATCCATTTTCCGGAACAAAAAGTACCCTTTGTGTTAATTTACATGAAATCTATCTTCATTTCAACTTTAAACCAAAAATTTTCAGTAATTGCGGTGTGAACCAAAAATTCTCTCCCGCATGAATATCTCTTTTTCCCTATTATCACGAAAACAATGGATTTTCCCGAGAAAAAAGTAGTTGATTCTAGGATATAATCTATCTCCATTCCAAATTTCAGCCCAATCGATTCAGTAGTTGCGGCGTGAATAATTTTTTGCGCGTGAATTTCGGTTTTTAACTAATCCCACGGGAACCTTGAATTTTTTCGGGATAAAATGTAGCTTATGTGTTAATCCAGGATATAATTTATCTCCATTTCAAATTTGAGCTAAATCGGTTCAGTAGTTGCGGCGTGAACGAATATTTTTCCCGCGTGGATTTCTGTTTTTCACTATGATCATACTCGTAGAAGTCATGAAATTTTCCGAGATGAAAAGTAGCCTACGTATTAATTCAGGATAAAATCTATCTTTTTTCCGAATTTCAGTCATATCAGTAATTACAGCGTGAAGTAGTATTTTTATCGCGTGAATATCAGTGTTTCAGTTTTCCCGCGGACACCATAGATTTTTCCGGGATGAAAAGTAGCTTTTGTATTAATCCAGGATATAATCTATTTCGATTCAAAATAACAGCCAAATCAGGTCAGTAATTACGGCATGAAGGAATATTTTTCACGCGTGGATTTCTGTTTTTCACTATTATCATAGAAACCACGGAATTTTCCTGGATGAAAAGTAGGCTTTGTAATAATCCGGGATAAAATCTATCTCATTTCCGATTTTCAGTCATATCAATTCTGTAATTACAGTGTAAAGTAGTAGTATTTCTCGCGTGTGAACATCAATGTTTCAGGTTTCCCGCGGAAACCATGAATTTTTCCGGGATGAAAAGTAGCCTTTATATTAATCCAGGATACAATCTATTTTTATTCCGAATTTCAGCCATATCAGTTAAGTAATTACGGCGTGAAGTAGTATTTTTCGCGTATGAATATCTGTTTTTCTTTTTTCCTACAAAAACCATGGATTTTTCCGGGATAAAAAGTAGCCTATTTATTAACCCAAGATATAATCTATCTCCGTTCCAAATTCCAGCCAAATCGGTTGTGCACTTGCGGCGTGAGATATTTTTTCCGCGTTAATTTCGGTTTTTTACTAATCCCACGGGAACCATGAATTTTTTCGTGATGAAAAGTAGCCTTCGTATTAATAAAATATATTATAATCTATCTTTATTCATAATTTCAGCCATATCAGTTCAGTAATTACGGCGGGAAGTAGTATTTTTCCCGCGTGAATATCTGTTTTTCCCTTCTCCTGCAGAATCCATGGATATTTCCGGGATGAAAAGTACCCTATTTATTAACCCAGGATATAATCTATCTCCATTCCAAATTTTATCCAAATCGGTTGTGTAGATAGATAGATAGATAGATAAAACTCTTTATTGCACACCACAGAATAAAAATATAGAAAAAAAAAGAAATAAATTAAATACAAACAAACTTAGGAGTACAATTTGGCGGCCTTATCGCTACATAGCGATTTCTACCAGGCAACCAATAATGTGAAGGAATATTTGAAACTGGATACGCGGTTGGTGGTGCGGGGTGCCGGAATAAATAAATACAATAAACTACTTACAATAAATTAGTTATACTATAAACTAAACTATATTATATATACTTGTACATAAATACAAATATATACCTATGTATATACATATATATCAATATATATAAAATAATACAATAAAAATAAAAATAATCCTCAAAACAATAGAACAAGAGAGGATATAATAAGTATTGAGATTACAAATTTATAGGTGACAGTTAGTCATCAGCACTCAGGCAACTGGGATATAAAGTGATCTTTCACAAGTCTTTTAAACTGTCCTATAGTCTGGGCCTCTCTAATATCGAGAGGTAAGGCATTCCAAAGATTAATAGCCTGAATCGTAAAAGACTTATGAAAGAAGGAAGACTTATGCGCAGGCATCATCAAAATAACTTTCCTCGAAGAACGGAGCAATTCTCCAGGTTGACCTACAAAATTGAATTTCTCTTTTAAGTAAGGGGGCGCAGAAGGATGAAACAGAACACAGTACAGAATGGAAAGGATGTGTAGATTCCGGCGAAGTCGGATAGGTAACCAATTAAGACGAGAACGAAATTGTGAGATATGGTCATATTTGCGTAAACCAAATATGAACCTAATAATGGAATTCTGAAGTCTCTCAAGCTTACTTAATTGGTTTTCATTTAAGTCGACAATGCTTGCGTCAGCGTAATCAAGAATAGGAAGGAGAAGAGTCTGTGCGAGCATAATTTTTGTAGGAATTGGAAGAATAGATCGAAGGCGACGCAAGGAGCCCAAGGATGCAAATAATTTCCTACTGACTTGTTTAACATGTTGAGCCCAGCTTAAGGTCCTATCAAGATACACTCCCAAATACTTTACGTTCTCACTGTACGGAATAACAACATTATTGAACTCAATAGGAGGAAGTGACCGCCAGTCAATTTTGGATATCTGCTTTTGGCTACCAATAACGATTGCCTGTGATTTACTCGGATTTACATTAAGTCCAAATGATTTGCTCCACTCAAGGACGGAGCAAAGGCCTGAAGTTCAAACGAAGACTGGGTATAAAGCTGGACATCATCTGCATACATATGATAAAGAGAAGAAAGGTTATGACTGATTGAGTTAATGAAGATGGAAAAGAGCAATGGTGACAACACGCCGCCTTAAGGCACACCAGCAGAGATATCGCACCAAGAGGAATGAGTTTCCTCAAAGCGAATACGCTGCCGGCGACCACCAAGGTAACTCTGAAACCAGTCAATAACTGATGGAGATATGTTAAGAGAACGCAACTGACCTAGTAAGATATCAAAATCCACCGTGTTAAAAGCATTGCTGAAGTCCAGCAAAGCCATAACAGTGAGTTGCTTGTTGTCCATGCCCCAACGTATGTCGTCAGTAACTTTTATTAAAGCTGTAACCGTACTATGACCAGGACGAAAACCGGACTGGAAAGGATTAAACAGACAGTTTCTATTAAGGAATAAATTTAACTGTTGATAAATAAGCTTTTCTAAAACTTTGGAAAGGAAAGGAAGGATTGAAATAGGACGGAAATCAGAGAAGTTAACAGGAACAGCCTTCTTCGGAAGAGGTATAACATGAGCGCTTTTCCAGGGTTCAGGAAATTTGGAGCAAGAAATACATTCATTTAGAATATAAGCAATAACAGGAGCAACGATATCAAGGATAGGGATAATCATAGCACGGCTAACGTCATCACTGCCGACAGCATTCGAAGAAATAGACAACACGTTCTTCTTAACATCACATACAGTGAATTGACTAAACTCGAACGGAGGAT
Organism: Coenonympha glycerion; assembly: GCA_963855885.1. Lineage (NCBI taxonomy): Eukaryota > Metazoa > Arthropoda > Insecta > Lepidoptera > Nymphalidae > Coenonympha > Coenonympha glycerion. The sequence continues at coordinate 5,636,142 of OY979631.1, forward strand.
AATTAGGAGTCGGAGCTTCAGCAAGTGAATGAAGAGTGCGTAATTTATATGAACTGTCAAAAGAGTTCGAAGCAGAAGAGAAATGTTGATTTAAAAGCTCCAAGTCAATACTTGGCGGAATCGAAATGTTATTGGAAGGTTTGCCGACTCCGACCGTTTCAAGAAATTTCCAAACTCTGGACGAGTCGCCGTTCTCGACTGAAGAGTGAATATGGCGTCGTTGTGCATCTCTACATAATGTATTGCAGCGATTCCTGGCTTTATGATATTTTCTTCGATTTTCATCGGAGTTGTTCTTCTTAAATTTGGTTTTGGCAACATTTTTCTTTAAAATCATATTTTTTAACTCGTCAGTTAGCCAGGGGGCAGGCAAATGCTTCATTTTTACTGGATGTATGGGCGCGTGGACATCGTAAGGTTAAGTGAGCAGGGATACAAAAATTTCAACTTTTAGATCCACACTAGAAGCGGATTCTACGGCTGCCCAATCAATTTTACGAGCATCATCACAAAATCGATCAATATCAATTCCTGCAAAATTACGCCGCAGAAGTATTTTGGGTTTTAATTTAGGAGGACGCACTTTATACGAGAGAAAAATAAGATCATGATAGGAAAAGGCATCGGCAGAAATCTGACCGTGTTTAAAAACAAGATTAGGTGAGGAGACCATTATTAAATCAAGAAGGGAAGGAGAATAGCCGGGAAAGTTGTGTGTAGCTGAAAGGGGAAGAATTACCATATTACACGCCTTAATTATCGACTCAAGCTTTTGAGCTCTGTTATCTTTCTTAAGTAAACAAGTATTAAAATCACCCATTAAAATAGTTTGACTGTAAGCAGGGACTAACGATTCTAAGATGGTTTCAAAGGATTGAAAATAATTCGTTAATAAGGAGGGGCTATAGAACACACCCAGGAGAATCTTTGCCTGGGACATACACACTTCAATAAGCAAATGCTCAGCACCATCAACAGGAGGCGGTTGACATGACGAACTAACAATTTGAAAAGCAATCTAAGGTAGATCGCCACGCCACCACCTGTTCTGTTGGTGCGATCATTGCGAATGAGGTGAAACCCTGGTAGTGAGTATGACGTAGATGGCAAACAGGGTTTGAGCCACGACTCTGACACTAATATGGCGTGAATATTGCGGGAATCGAATGACGTAAGCATGTCTGGATAATAAGCCGGAATACTTTGAGCATTTATATGAACAACATTGAAATTTTTCACACAGTCTGAGAAGATCGAATTTAGAGATACATTAAGTGGAATGGAGGTGATTGTTCTGTGAAAACTTGTGTCCGTCTAATCGCCCGAGGACGCTGATAAAAATAAATCACTGTCAATACTAAGGTTTGAGGATGACATCATAAATATACTTACTTATAATATAAATAATATAATAAAACCGCTAATATATAATACCTAATATATACCTAACTACAAACTATTTAAAACTAAAATAATAAAATAAAATATTCCTCCACATACCAGCCTTCTAAAACATTATGGAGTACACTAAACTGTTCTTACAAAAAATGCTATATAAAAATAAAAATAAAAAAATAAAAATAGATAAAAAGTGACATACTCCATAGTAAAAGTTCAGCACAAACGGGGGATGCACGATCCCAACTCAAACATTATTAAATATCACATTATGTATGAATATTTGAATAATGCATTATAATGTAGTAAACCCATGGACATGGAGTATACCAACACAACTACAACAAACAACACAGACAAACAAAACCATGGACCTAAAATCAAAGTATCTCCATGAACAAAACAGAGTCTATGTCATCACGACAAGTGACAACTGGCATTATGCAATGACGTTCGAACTTGACATATTTGACAACGAAATAAGTGTCAAAAGTCAAAGTGAGTCATTTGACATTAAATAACAAGTGTAAATTTGCTATATTTTGTGAAAATAGTAAATACAAAACATTATTTGTGGGTACAAAAATAATAAAAATAAGAACTTGACTAAAGAAAAATACAATAGTCAGTTAAGTATACATACATAGTACTGAGTGTAGTACCTACAAAGCAAATAGCAATAGCAAGGGAACGTACTCCTACAATGATTTCCTAATGCAGTGGAAAAAAGTACATGGCAAAGATATATATAATTTACTTCTTATCTCGCCTAACTCTGTGAGGTTGAGAAGCAACTTTTGCTCTAGAGACAGGAGGGTTAGCACGACTCCCTGTAGCTTGGCTCATACCGGTACTTGGGAGCTCAGCAGTAGTCGGGGCAGGGGCAGCCGGCTTGGAACCGATACGCTTGACTTCAGATACCGAACTAACACGGTGGCGTTTACCATCAGGCCCCACGACTGTGATGACCCCGTCTCTAGTCCAGCACCGTGTTACTCCAAACTTCTGTCTTGCAGCCTGAAAAGCTTCGTGCCGTTCCTTTGTCAAGAACTCTGATAGTGTGATTCCAGTGCCTTTGAGTTGAGTTTTCGAGAACCAGATCATATTCCGTAAAGATAATTCACTGAACTTTACAAGAATGGCCCGTACCTTTCCATCTTTAGGCTGACCAAGTCGCTTGCAGAACCGAAAACTGCTGACAGTGACCTCGGGAACCTCAAGATGTTCTGACAACACCTTCACCACAGTAGCCGGCACATTTTCTTTCTGCACCTCCGGGACCCCATGCACCAACAACATCTTCCTTCTGCTTCTCATTTCCATGAGATCGCACTGCTGAGAAAGCACCTGAACTTGCAGTTGCAGATTTTCAAGAGATGCTATGACAAAAAGCCTGAAAGCACCGAACTGCGCAGCAATGTTAGATGTTGGACTAGTTGCAGAGATAGAAGTTTGCACTTGATGTTGGAAATCAGCCATGCGTGTCTCAAAGTGCTCTTTCAGTGCTGAAATAGTGTGCTCGATTGCCTCCAGACCCTCCATGCTAAGTGTCAGACTTCCTGAGTTGTGTTTATGTATATAACGTCAAATGTGCTTGATGATTTTATGTATGGATTACTTGCTGGTATGTAGAGGATGGATTATTAAAACATTTTACACTAAATACCACTTGATTTTAATTTTTTATAATTATTCTGTATTAGAACTATGAAAACACGTGTCACTATTTGCACACCTACCCGCCGAAAAGTGTCAAATCGGTTGTGTACTTGCGGCGTGAGATGTTTTTTCCGCGAGAATTTCGGTTTTTAACTTATCCCACGGGAACAATGAATTTTTTCGGGATGAAAAGTAGCCTGTGGTAATGCAAGATATAATATACCTCCATTCCAAATTTTAGCCAAATCGGTACAGTAGTTGCGGCGTGAAGACGTATTTTAACTTGATAAAATCCAAACTTCGGAACCCCGTTTCACCCCCTTAGAGGGTGAATTTTGAAAAATCCTTTCTTAGTGCACCCCTAGGCCTCACAAGGAACATGTGTGCCAAATTTGGAGTCTCTAGACCCAGCGGTTTGGGCTGTGCGTTGATATGTCAGTCAGTCAGTCAGTCAGTCAGTCAGTTTCTTCTTTTATATATTTAGAAAAGTCCAATATAGGAAATATTGCACAATATAGGAAAACAGCTACACATATAAGCAGTTCTATTGTAAGACTTACTACGGCTTTATCTTTCAGCAGGAGGAGATTTAATAAGTTAAAGAGCAAACGCTAGTCGGCAAACATTCAGCTAATGGCGGTTTGGCTCGCGGCTACGCCACGAGCTATTTGCGCCACGTGACTGCCTTTAATGCATTAATTAGGAACTTCACTTTGCCAAATGTGGTTTTGAAGTTTCGGTATGTGAGTCTAGGAGTATAGCTATCGTTGTGCATAGTGCTAATTCTACACGCGGTTCTCACTGTTTCTTTTCGTCTGTTTGATTGTATGTCGGTGGCATTGTTCTAGCTCCAAAACGGAATATGGTCTACGATCAAATCGAGTAGATAATTTCGTGAAATAGGAATTTTCCATTGAAGACATATCCGTTGTTCGTTAGAAATAATCATTAAATTACCTTTTATACTAAAATATAATTAATATTAAGTAATTCATAACATAACTTACTCTGGAAGTACTCGTATTTAATGGACCATATTTTCTGCGAATCAGTCGGTTTTTGTCCTCCAAAAACTGTCCAGTTTTCTCGCGATAAAATATAGCTTTATGTGTAAGGCAGGGATAGAATAGCTGTCTATTTAACAAAATTTGATTTTAATAAATCTTGTTAAATACAATTATTACGCCGACGTGGAGAAGTATAATTAATGCTGAAACTTAAGCTGTACCCAATTTGAATGTAGAAAGCACGTTATTCTTTCGCAGTATGCATGTTGAGGTTTAAATGCAGTAAAATAGTGAATAAGTCTTTGACAGAAGCTACTTCAGAAACTTAAAGCATTAAATGAATCCTTTACTCAGTAACTGTCCCCGCTAAACCAAGTTTGCGAAAGCAGTAATAAAAGTTTTTTAAAAATTTACTGCTCGTGCTCGTACTCGAGAACGGGGACCGATGCCAGTTGTTTGTGAAGCGGGGCTTACCCTTTCAGTTATTAAATCTGTTCAGCTTCAGGGCGAAGAGTTTTATCTATATGCAAGCAGATCTAGCATATTCTCTAATACATAAAAGTCTCGTGTCAGTGTTTGTCGCCAAACTCTTCCGAAACCGCACGACCGATTGTTATGAAATTTTCTGTGTATATTTTGGTAGGTCTTAGAGTAGGTCTTCAGCTATTTTTTTTTATCCCAAATGGCAAAACTACGTTTTCCAGATCAGTTAGTAGGTATATTATAAATACAAATATATGCTATATAAATGAAGCATACTTTAGCAGGACAGATTAATTTGTTTTGCTATTATCCGCTACTTGAAATGATTCTGTATGATACGATATGCAGGAACACTACCCACATGAAGCATTTTTATGCACACAAAATATTGGAAGCTTTTCCATTTTTGTTTGGTGACAACTGACAGCCTGTCACTGAAACATACATTTACATAACATTCTGTATTTATTATTATTAATAGCGGCATTGGTCGGCAAACTTTTACTTCGTTTATTATCAATTTTGTATTAAATTCCATGTCATTTATGTAATTTTCTAGTAGCCAACAACGATGATGGGCTGGAACCTGTTTTTTAATGTTTCAGTCTCCAAGGCTCAAACTAATCCCTGACTCATCTTTATGCATTGAGCATTAAGCTGTGAGAGATATTGATGTTATAAGATGCAATTTCCTTCAAAATGATCGATTTTGTCATAACCAGACCACCGTATCGTGGTTAAATCTGATGAACTTTTACTAAGCTTTAACGCCTGATAAGTCAATTCTTCACAGAAAATGATACAGTCGTAGCTCTAGATAGGTATAGTATTAGTGAAAAATTCAGTGAAGTACTTGATAATTTAGTTAAGTTTCTGTACTAAACGGAGTTGTTAAAATCATATTCCACATATAATAAGTTTTCCACATTGTCTCGGGTCTGGGTGTTGTGGTACATTCGTTGTTTCTGATTTCCATAACACAAGTGCATAAGCTACTTACTAAGGGATCGGAGCAATTTATGTGATGTTGTCCTCCATTTATTTATCATATTTATATTTACCAGCAGCATGCAGGTATTAATAGTATTATGGATATTCCAAAAAGCAAGGTTATTTTAGTTCGTAGTAACTCAATGAGGTTAGCTCAGATTTACTTGAGTTTAAAACTACATTAAAAAAATAAAAAAACTCAGTCTTAGCACCTCTTAAGTATCCATTTTCCTACTGAGGTGCTTGTTAAGATTGAAGCTGTATTCTCGCACAGTAGAATACTATTGCACCGTTTCAATTCGAGAAAATTGTTACAAGTACACCGCATTATTCAAGTAGTGTTCAATATTTTAGAGGGATGCTATTGGTTCGTCTCGAGTTGGTGCCAATAGTTTCCATTTTCCTAGTTTGCATTCCGCTCCGTGGATGCGCTGAGAAATTTCGAAATCCGCGAACTTTTCAATATTTCATCCGACCTTTGCCGGAGTCTCAGAGAATGCAGCAGTCTAGTAGGTACTTGTTTTAGAAGATTGGGTGATTTAAATACATTTATTACGTTTTATTTCATAATGGAGGTACAGAAACAGATCGACAGAGAGATACAGATTTATTACTCGCTTACCTGTTCATATTTAAGACTTAAAATCTGGATGTTTTCGATGTATCTAATATTCTTGCTTGTTTGTAAGAGAGTAGTTTTAAATAACAAATGACTACAACTTTGTTCACGGATTCTTTTTTATTATTTATGATAATTTATCAATCAAACAGCGACTGCGATGTATATCGCCCTTTTTTCCATGAATAATAACATATGGAACATGGTTGTAGACGGGAATGACCTGGGGGCCTACCACCGTGACCTAAAGTAATATTATTGTAATATTGTTTTGAAATTTCCATACTGACATTGTATGAAAATGTCAAAACAATATTACAATAATATTGCTTTAAGTCACGGTGGTAGGCCTCCTGAACCGTTTATAATACGGGGACTTACGGGAAAATATCTAAATATCAGTTAGAATATTTGAAAGTTAGTATACCTACTACTCGTAGTACCTATATATTATGACTTATTCCATAGGTTCTAAGACATAATTTTATAATATCGAACGGGTTTTTGCCAGACAAACCGCAATATGAAATCAAAAGATCAAGGAGGAAGGGTATTACGATTCGGCCTAATAAAGCTCCAACTAGGCGCCTTTCTACGTACTGCAGTCTCGCCCTAATCACGAGCATGCCAGCAGCTTTGCAATTTGGCCAAAATATCGGCACCTAAAATCGACACTTTATCGTGTACAGTACATACTCAATAAGTATAGAAGTTATATCAGGAAAGTGTCATACGCTATCATTGATTAATACCTTTCCCTTAAAACCCTAACATCTTACATCTGTCTTCACTCTTCATGCATTTTAACGAATCTCGGCCATTGGACACTGTACAGTGAACATACTTTGTATTCCATTCATGTTGGCTGCTATGCTATACAGTGGGACATGAAAACTCGTATTATCATACGGTGTCGTCGTGTGCCGGGAGTCGGCACAACAACGGGGGAAGCAAATACCTCAGGGCAATGGTATTGTCACTGTTCTTTGCCTGGACTGCCAGTCGCGCGTGTCGATGTCGACTGTCGGTGCGCTGTTTGTGTTTATAAAATCTACTGTAAATAGCGCTTCTAGACATGAGTATGATGGTGTGGTGGGGTTTGAGTCGCTGTCGTTGTCGATAGATGTCTTAACCAGCGCAATAGCTTACGCTGACGGAGTTTTCGACAAGGGTTCAATAAAAAGAAGTTCTGACTCTTGCATCACAAGCGGTCCCCAGGCATATATGACACCTGTCTGGAGGGTTATATCATTATACTGCTACAGCAGTCTGGCTGCGCTTACTCTCTTCTATCAAAAAGAGCAGAACATAGTCTATTGGACCAGTAAGTTGTTGAGTTATCAAATCCGTATGTTGCACGCCACTACGAAACCGATTACGTTCATGCTAACTAGAAATCTGCCATTCTGCTTCAACATTTCACGCTGGTGTGGACTCGGGCTATACTTAATTCCCTTTATTCGAACAATAGGCGGGAATGATACCCCGAAGGCAATAGTATTGTTGGCTTGTCATTAAAACCTATACCACCGTTCCAGTGAGTTTCTAAATGCTGTATTCGAGCTGGATGGGAATCGTGTGTTAGACCGTTAGAGGGTTATGACGAGGCAGCGACAAAATTATAAAGCGACTAGCTAATTGTCAGCGGCTTCGCCCGCATGAATTTTGATTTTTACATATTCCTTCATAATGAGTCCACCTTAAAAGTTTTTTTTAACTTTTAAAGGGAACAATTCTGCGATACATTATGTATATACTGTGAAAAAAAACTGTATACCTTTTACAGTTCATAAGATACAAATCGCTAAGACTTCAGTTTTACATCAGACGGACTGCAAAGGCTTACATCATAAAGTCATATTGGCACCCTTTGGGTTACGGTACGCTTAACCGCATCTTCGCATAATTTGTATGAGTAGCGCTCAGTCATTCTGCGTACTACAAAAAGTAAAGAGCGATATCAAAGTAATTAAAAGCCGTATGAACGCCACCGCTCGTGTTCATTCCAACTTTCCCGTATTATTTTTACACCCCTTTTTGGCAGCAATCAAATTTACCTTTGACGGTCGCACCAATGTGTTTGTTTGTTCTCTATCCGGTTTCAGGTCGGTTTTAATGACGCACTTTTTGTGAAATCCGAGGGGTACTTACACTACTTCCCTTTATTTTTTTGTTTTCACGAGGATCGGCGACTGCGTTTATGGTAAGGAGTTTTTTGTGTATGTTTTTTTATTCCACGAGTACACATGATACTACTACTAAGTTCCTGAAGTCAAAACTGCTGTTGGATTTGCATTATATGTGTTAATTCTGTAGATTTTTAAATAAGTATGTTGTTTAGGGAAAAGCTGCAAAGGGACGTTTTTACCGAAAATATTAACATTAATTCAATGACTGACGATTGTATGTGTGACTAGCTGTTGCCCGCGGCTCCGCCCGCGTGCAGTTCGTTTTTTTTACAGAAATGTTTCCCGTGGAATTTCTTAATTTTTCCCAAGATAAATGAGTGGTCCCTGGGTTCGATGGACCCGTAAAGGAGTCTTCTTCCAATCTCTCCTGTCAACGTGCTATCTTCTTTCACACAATTAACCTATATCTTCTTTGGTCTTCCTCTACTTATACACTCTGTCGAAATCGCTTATGTTACTCAATTCGCATGGAGTAAGACAGAGTGGGGCGTGTCATCGTGGATTGTAATATCTATAATAACCAAACTTATCTTATTCTGAGATGATACCAACGCCCAGATATTGTAATTAAGCATTCTGATGCGCTGCTGTGTACGTAGCAACCCGTACGGGTTATCTTGTATAGTTATACCTAGTTGCACAATCAAAAGGACGATTTAAACTGTCGATATTTCGACCCCGTTTTGATTGTGCTACGTAGATAAGTAGCTATAGGTTTTTTTAAACATCCCACGGGTGCTCTCAAATTTTTCAGGATGAAAAGTATCTTAAATGTTGACCGGGCATATATATAAAGTATAGGATCATAAAATTTCATTTAAATCCGTTACTTGAAAGACGCCTGCTAACTGTTTTCGTAATGTTTTCTTTCCCGCGGGAACTCGATTGGATTGATAAGTTTTACTATATATATATTTTGGTAAAGAGGCAACATAAGGTATCAGCATAACAAATTTTACTAAATTAAGTTCATTAGATGTTGTTTACAAACCTGTTAAATTAATTTCAGTTTTTTAACTATCCCACGGGAACTCTTTATTTTACCGGGATGAAAAGTATCCTATATGTTGACCAGGGACATAAGCTACCACCACACAAAATTTCATTGGAATCGGTCCAGCCGTTCCAAAGATTAGCCCGTACAAACAGACAGACAAACAGATAAACAGGCAAACAGAGAAACAAAAAATTTGAAAAAAAATTAAATTAGTTCTATTTCACTTCTTACACCCCCTGACTCCGTTTTTAGCATTTTTTTTATTTGTACAGAAATTCGACCTCTACAGATTTATTATATGTATTGATTGATTGATTAGTAGTGAATTATTACACGACTGCCCAAAAAAGGAGTGTAATGTTTTTAGGGTTAAAATGTATATGTATTATATGTGAGTTTCTTTGTTCCATCATAACTTCTGAACGGCTGAATAAATTTGGACATGATATGGGGTATCGTTAGAATCCTTACATCATTTCGAGTAACACAGGCTATATGTTTTTGGAATAAGTCGTTTTATCAAGGCGCAGTCGTGTTTTTTAATTTTCAAATTATTTACTTGTTTTTCCTTAAGTTCTAGCAGCTAGAGCTTTAAGAAAACCTTTGACCAACTTTATTGGATAACCTATTTTATTTTCGAATCCAGCGACTTTGAGTTTGCTTCGTAGGAAAATATATCACATCTGACTTAACAGGGGCCCATTTGCGTCGACGACCATTTCCAGCGCGGTGGAAGTGGTGAAACACAACCAAAAGTTGTCTGACTTATAGCTCTGTGTCCCGCTTTGGTCGGTGCAATAATTTTCACGCGAATAAACTCTGTTTTTGTTACTCTACAATATTACCTTTAATAACCATTGTAGCGCAGTAGGTAGTGTTTGTTACCGTTTCGATTCCTGACTGATGTCATTTCGCCTATAAAGGTAAGGCCCTTTGATGATGAGGTTGTTCAGGATAAGTAACAGTATCAATGGCCAATCCATAGTCTCCGAAGTTAAGGCGGTTCTATCATCTCACCATCATAAAATACCAACAGTATGTGTTTTTTTAATAATACTTACTCTTTCTTGCATAGTCGGGTAAAAACAAAGCATATCACACCACTGAAATCGATTTTTTGTGTTGTCATGACACGACAGTGACTGATCGTTTAACGAAAAAGGGAAATAGGAAGATGTCACTATAAAGACCATTTGTCATGTCGATATTATGTTACAGAGAGCATGGATCTTCATGTTTTTCCACCAAATACGCTTACGAGACTTCGCGCATAGTTTTGCATAGTAAATTATTACGCGTTTTATTTGTATGTTATTTTACAAAAAGAGACATAAGAACAACGAATAAGTCTAAAGTAACTGTCTCTTCTCTTGCGTCCTTTGGCGTTATGTATGAATGCGAACAACTTAAAGACCACATTTTCAAGATAGTTTCAACCATTTATGAACATGCATACTTATAACGTTACAATCACTTTCTTAAACAAACCCTTGGTGCAATGGGCTAAAGAAGCCGCTGCAGAATATTCATCTAGGTCGAGCAGGTCTATTCATCGAATATGTAAAAACAACAGACCCTAGATGAAAAGTGTAAGTTAAATACGAGCTTGATGCGGTAATATTTTCGTGTGAATAAAGCTGAGCACACACAAGTAGCAAGTTTGTCGCGGCCTACCTAACATACCTACACGGAAAATTTTATAACAATCGGTTGAGCCGTTTCGGAGGAGTTTGGTAATAAAAATTTGCATGAGAATTTTATATATTCAAGAATATGATACGATCAAAGATTTAAATCGCAAGATGGACCCTAAGCATACATTGCGTACATTAAAAACGTCCACAAACAAGTTGAGTGAGTGCTCTCAGCGTGCTGTGTTTCACTTGTAACAGAGAGAGAAAGAGAGTGACAACGTGTCGCACTCAAGATAAAAACGTGGACGTTTTTCGAGGTTTAGGGCTCATCTAGCGATTTAAATCTTAGGATACGATCCTTATCTAACTTTAGTTTTGTAACTCCCACCCTTCCCACTCTAACCGCAAACATGAAAGGGTGAACTAACTCGTGTCAAACCATTCGGTGCCATATGAACTCATCTTTTTATGTATTTCCTGTTCAAACACAAAGGAAAACTACGAAAAGTAGGTACCATTGAGTTGTACCTATTAAAAAGAGCATCGTTAAAGCCACCCTAAAATCAAATAACGGTTAAGGGCACTTAAGTTTCGTTTGACAACGTTGTTCAACAATATTTGTAGGGTTCTACTAGTAATAGTGAAAAAGCTCCGAACGGGTGGGCTTGGAATTATTATCAGCTTGACTTCCCACTGCTAGGCAATTAGCTTTTAGAGAAGGAAATGGAAGTTAGAACCTTCACGCTGACCTAAAATGGGCACATACTTTTCACTTACTCGTGTATGAGTAATTGAGGGGAAAATAAATAGAAATGTCTTTTTTTTTGCAGGTAAGGCGCCGCTGTAGTCTGCATGCCCATGTTAAGTAGACGTGTCAGTTTTGCACTGCCATTCCGCCGGTAAGCCTTTACTTTCCTTATTAACAGCTGGTGGAGGGCTATGAGTAAGATTTCACTATCACAGGTAAACAGGTTGGCTAATTTTTCTTCGGCATGATTTGTTTTACAAGCCTTGCTTTTAGCAGTTTAAAACGGCTGTTTACGCAATGAATTGTTTGATCCTGTAGCTACCGACTGGTGTAATTAAATTTTTGGATGTATAAAGTAACAGCTAGATGCTGTAGTCAGTTGATATAACCACGATATACATATATTGATAGAACCATATCTATGATTTAGAGTTTTAGACCTATCGTAGGCTTCTGCCCTAAAGTTGCGCCTTACACTTTCTTCATTGCTGACATTGATAATGCTTTTGTTGCACTTACTCGTCTAGATGTTTTGACCTATGGATTGATTAATTTTCAATTTATTTGCGAATTTATGTTGTACAAACATAATTGCAAAATGTACATGTAATACACGAGTTTCTCTACGGTTGCACCATGAGCTTTATTCATATGGCGAGGCCTTATTATTCCGATGTCTCCATTATGATTTCTATGACATAATATCATTTGACAACAACACTGACATACGTGGGAAAGTGTACGTTTTCTTTTGCAGTGTACGCCTAGCCCACAAGTGGAAAATTTGAAATATGGTCATAGTTAGCTAAAAATACGACAGATTTTTCTTTTCTCTTAAAATTAAATGTGCCGTAAAACAAACGACGATACGACGGGAATTAGTCGGTTATCTCTTCCTTTTAAATCATATCTTCAGTGTGTTTCTATCTCAGACATAAACAAGCAATATTTGAACAGTCACAGCTAATAATGGTGATCGCCAAACATAATGTTCAATACGCAAAATGTACACCTCACTTAGTGACCGCTCTAAAGCAACACATAATTTATGTAAATTGCTTCCCCAATTATACGCTCTAAAGATTAGAATTACACACTAGACTGTAGGAGGGCTTATGTTATCAAACCTGCTGTCAAGCTGAATCACACATTATGTTGCAGATTTGTCTCATTTTATAATATCTTACTTACATTGAATTACAAAACTTTACTTGAAACTGTGGTCATTGAATTAACAACTCTGTGTCCTTGTTTTGAGGTTCTATTTAGAGAAAAGTGTTTGTTTTTATCATAGAAATTGTTGTGCTCAATATATCTAGGAAATCGTTGTCTTCCTTTAAAAAGCTGTGAAACTTTGTCACGATTCGCCTAACATTATTTACGTGATCCCTGTAATAAGTTGTATTTGAATTTGATTGATTTATGATCATAATTTTGCTTGATACATGATAATTTTCCATATGCGGTCAACGTCTGTTTTGAATTTATTGATAAACTGGTCCCCGGCAGCTTCAAAACTTCCTTCATAAAAGGTATTTTCAACTGTTTGTTATTCTGAGGCATATCTTTATGTTAATTATATTAAAATTAGTTTTGTTATGAAATGTGTTTTATTCAGACTTCAAGCTGTTGAAGTCTGAATAAACACAGCTGTGTGAAGTCTCAAAAGCTGAGAGCTAAAATAGGTTACTTGTTACTTTGATCAAACTTGACATGTCAAAGCATTCTTATGCCTTGAGCTATCAATATCATTTCCACTTTTGATAAAACATACGAGTATAGTCGATTTATCGTCTTTAAGCCTTTAACCTATAAACGTTGCCTATGGGCTTATATTCTTCCATAGAGAACCTCGTCTTTAAAGATTCTACTGGGCGCTATTTTTGACCCCAATGTAGTGTATTTTATAAAGTCATTGGATTGGAATGAAGGGAGACTCAGGCTTTAAAAAATAAGCTCACTTCAATGTTTGCGTTTGTATGAAGTCTTTACTTACATCTTTTAGTATCATTCATTCAAGCCAATTCACTCAAATGGAAACTAGATCTAAATAAACGGTAATCTAGACATAAAAAAAGCTTTTTATGTCTGTGCGCTGGGGGAGTTATCGATTTTAATGCAATTACAGTTGCACTCGGTTACCCCTGCAGCTAACAAGATATTGTATTTCCCTCAAATTTCCCCTCTAAGCCGCTGAAAGTATTGAAAACTGGCTCTAGTAATCAGTGATAAACTGCAAGCTGGAGCTTATTTCGTTTGTAATTATTTTCGATTTGTTTAATTTGTAAAGAATAGCCTTCATTAGGTACCATATACCGGTGCCTTTGTTAGTTTTTTCGTGTTTTTTATTCCCGCGAGAAAACTTTAAGGAAATTTGTCTCTCAGAACGTTACTCGTAACCAATAACGTTATTGCTATGTCTGAGTCAATTGTCACAGTTAGGTACGGTAACACTGTGCGTAACAAACAAACAGTATTTAAATTAATATTAAATTCCGAATTCAGGCTAGTTTTCTCTGTTATTATGAATCTGTAACCATTTTGGCTTAACATCGACCTTCCATCTTTACATTTTTGTATACTTTCTAATTATGTCTTTCATCCACCTGTGAATAAAATTTTCCAAACGCCTAAAGTGCGACTGAACTACAAAGTACTTACTGGCTGCCCACTTAACTGATTCGACTCCATCCAACCACTCCATTATAGGTCGAAGTCCCGAAAATGTTAGCCGAATCGATAAATTATGTGTACTCGTAAGCCTTTGTAGTACAAATCGAGCATTGTTCCGTTTGCGAATGTGACGGTGGGACAATGGAATAAAGTCATTCAGGCTTCAAACACAGACGTAGAACTTGACTGACTCGAATGATATTATGTACTTTGATCTGATGAAACCAAACAATCGAAATACACTATAACGCCAGGGTATGTTCATTGTTTGGTTTGGTTTATCTTCAAACAAACTATAAGTCTAGAAAACATAAGAACTGATGCAGGTTTCCTTCGTAAAGACTCAAGAGACAAAAAGACAGAAGCCCCAGAGCAAGCTGTACTTATCTTATAGCTCAAAAGTGTTGGAATCGTTAAGTCTCTGATACAAACTCACCTCCAACAAAGCTTTGATCACGCCACATAGTACACAATACTGCCTCTGAGAGTTTATGAACTTTCGGAGTTTCTCACATGCCTCATTTTCCAATTGCTCTTGCACAAATATTCCATTTGGCTTTTCGACTCGTAAACGCCTGGGTGATTTAGCCTTTGACGGTGCATTATACTGGCACGCTAAGTCGACCCGCCTCCGACCGTCTCAGACGAACAAGATTTCAACTTAGCGTAAGACTAAATTAATCCGAAATGCATGAGTACGCAAATTGAGGTGAGGGGGTTTAGCTAAAGGTGGGTGCAAAATATGCAACGGGCGCCTTCGAGATCACAAATTGTAGAGTTACACGAGTAAATAGTGAAATAATCTACAAATAATGCACTGTCTGCTTTGTTTGTAATACGAGTCTATTTGACTTTTTTAGATATGTGTTTCGAAATTGGAGTTGTTTTTAATTTTGGAGTAGGTATCTTCGTTTCATCCCACAACGTCCGCTGGACAAAGGCCTGCTGCAATGATTTCCAACCGACACGGTTCTGCGCTACTTGTATCCAGCGACTTCCCGCGACCATCTTAATCTTCGTCAGTACATCAGAGCGGAGGTCTGACAGCACTGCGCTTTCTCGTGCGGGGTCGCTATTCCAGCACTTTGGATTCCCAACGTCAGTCGGTTCTACGAGCTATGTGCCTCGCACATTGCCACTTCAGCTTCGCGATACGTTGAGGCGGTGACTTTAGTTCGTCTACGGATCTCCTCATTTCTGATCACGTAGAGGTAGGTACCTACTCATTGTTTATTAAACTTGAATCTATCGCGCTTGATTTATAAAACCGTTATATTCTAGGCCACACATCGCTAGCTTTGCGATTAACGAATGTATCGGTTTTGTAAATGTTACAAAAGCTTCAATACATAACGGCGGGTAATAAATTGTAAAATTTAACAGCCACCATAAACAAGAGGCCGTCAATTATCATACGTCCTCGATAGATTGAGATATACAGTCGACACAAACAGCCTGGGGCGGTGCTGATAGCGAAGGCATAGTGATGTTCGTACAATCCATCGATGTTTGTTCGTGCAGTTTGGGACGATTTTATTTTGGTCGTGAATCTTCATGACAAAATTTTCTTTTACTGATTACTGATTGATTTCTCAAAAGTTATAAAGACTTTTTGCGAATATTCCTAAACATAATTTCCTAAATATAATTTGAAAAGTTGCATCAAGTTCACTCATCTCATCTCATCAATTTTGTATAGGTGTGTATTATTTCAGTGAATCAATACAAATATAGTGAATTTACAGGAATTTGCTGTACGTTTGTAGGTAGTTCAATCCACGAACGCCTCACTCTTTCACAATAATTTAATTCGTAAGGAGTTTTTTGGTATGATTGGCGTGCATTTAGGTTTTATACATTCAGTGTATTGTATTTGCTTGTGAAGCTTTTACCTATATCGTATAATCGACATCCCTTCGTCACCCACGCGAATCCAGTACGACGCGATCGTACATTGTCATCATTAGCCTTTTATTGGTGGCTTTTGTATTAAATTTTATATTAAGAGCCCTGTAAATTATGCACCCAAATTAATTTAAAGTATTTACAAGGGCACTTTGATTAACTGCCTTTAAAACCGTGAATTATAATTTATATGCCCTTGTATTGAGTTTATGCTTACGAGTACTTTATTTCTAAATACCACGCGCCGTAAAATTTATTATTTTTATAGTACCTATTATTAGGGTAATTTTATTAATTGTGGTTTCTCTTTTTACTAATATTTTGAGATGAATGTTTGTAACAGCAACTATTCTTGTATGACTTTCCATAATCCTGTATTGGGTACTTGTAGTTAGTATATCAAAAAAATTGTTTTATTTCATTTTATTTTTCTTGCGATCGGCAATGGCTTGAAATATCAACAAATTTTATACTGCGACCTCCTTAATTTAGATGTAGGCGTAACTCGAAGCAGTCTACCTACAGTAGCTCTATTGTTTACTGTATCAACAGTTGTTACAAAGAAAATTTCGCCCCCTCGCAGATGTTTGTACGAACGTTTTCCAATCGTTAGTATTTATATAATCATTGAGCTGTCGCCCGCCTGTCTGCCGAACCTCATTTCACAACCGCTGCTACTCGTACACCGTCGATTATAATCTCGCTCGTTAAGATACGACCACGTAAAGACCACCTTACACTGAGGTCTATTCATAAACTTACATAAACGTGCATTCACAAGTATCTCTATGATTCACAAGTTCATCTACACCGCAGTTGCACTTTCAACTTCATCGTTCCGCTTCATTATGAAATGTGGACTATTCTTGCATGTACGAATACAAGCGGCAGTTAAGTTGACCCAAAATGGCGGCTAAATGCCGAGGTACATCTCGCGCCTCGCCTCGCATCTGCACCATCATACCGCACTAAACCTAAGTTGGCAACGTCTTTGTTCAACTTATACAATTATACTTAAAGTTTGAGAGATTGAATTTGAGTTGATTGAATTTCCAAAGCAATAGGTTCCATGGAAAACTCAATTATTTTAAAAGATATTCATTTTTTACTGGACTGAGCAACTTAAAGGGGCGGTTATGTGTTTTCAGTCTATCTGTGCTTGTAACATACATACCTCTAAGCTTTTAGATGACGAAACGTGTAAAACGCTTTTAGATGCATGACTTGGTGTGCAAAGTTGAACTTATTTAATTAATAGGATTGTTTCTAAACCTGTCGAATTTGTTGAGTTTAGAGAGTTTGTACACTGTAAAGATACCAATGTCTTCCCAAATAATGTTATTTGCAGACACCGTTAACTTAAATGCGTCGTTCCTCGCCTAATGCATCCTAGCAAACGAGGAGACATCCCAAGAACTCAAGTTGTTAGACCAAATAGTCCTGGCTTTATAGATACTTGGCGTTTCATTGACACTTGCGATTATGTGCACTTATCTTTAACGTTATTCCGTTTGAGATTTGTACTTGCAGAAAATACCAGCAAAGTCGCCATTCGCCCCAAAGCGGTACCACTACTTTGTACTTTGTAAAAGCCATTTTATCTTTACACGTAAACTATTTGATTTTTAATCTTTTAAATCGTTTACACGGTGTCAACAGTTTACTCATTTAATTTCTACTTTAGGTTTTATTGTATGCTCTACGAAAATACTTTTAGTCACTTACCCCTTGTTTTAGCATGAGACGGTATAATATTTATAAGAAGGAAATGTATGAGAAACATAAAATGAATAAATCATGGTTGGACAGTGTTACAGCTACCCCAGATTGAATAATACGAGTAATTAAAGATATTTCAATCCACGATCATGAGCACTACTCTGTTCAACTCCATACGAATCGAATGAAAATATAAAGTTATTCCTTGCTCTGTGGAATGAAACATAACCGATTTCGATAGAGTGGGGCGCATCTCCGTGGATTGCAATCTATAATTTGCGCTGAATATATTTTAGAACCTATAGGATAGGTGAGTGACCCTAATCAAATGAGGCATATTTTGCACTTGGAATTTAATGACCGTTTTATGACACTTCTTAACCGTATCAGTGTGCGCTTATCTTTACGCAGCGTCGTTAAATGTCGCTTAGTACATCCAGGAAGCGATGCAATATCGCCACACACATGAATCCAGCTTTGCAACTTTGCAACACTTTGTTCATTAAATTTTATAGGAGCCAGTGTTCTTTCAAGTAAATTGTTTCAGTTTTCTTCATGGTTCCATTTCGTGACAACCTCACGCAAGGTTTACGTTTGCTTTTTCTACATCGATAAATGTACAAAGTCAGTGAGACCTGCGGCCCTACCACTATCTCTTATAGCAGTAATATTTTGACATTTTCATACTATGTTTGTATGAAAATGTCAAAATATTACTGCACCATTACTGCTATAAGAGATGGTAAAAGGGGCCCTTGTTGTCCTTTTTTTTCTCGTAGGAAAATCCTCACAGACTCTAACCCGACTAAAACACGGGCCTCCTAGCGCCAAACAAATATGTTTTTGCAATTAGGTCTACCACTACTGCCGCTTCTCTTTTCTATATTCTGTCTCGGCTTCCAGCTATTTCCTTTATTTTTAAAATTGCTTTTATCTACGCACATTGCTTAAAGTTCGTATTATGAAATCAAAATGTGTCACATATTGCCCTACTTTATTCACAGACTTCTATAATTATTAAAAAGTTATTCATTATAACATCGCTGTACTATGGAAATATGTCAAGATAGTTGAATAATTTCCATTACGATACTGGACTCTGGGTTCTTGTATTTTTATGTGTCGCCATAGCCAAAAGAGAGTGTAGAGCTTCCTTAATTTTTTCTTTTCTATATGGAGTCCACAGACAACATTTAGTTGGTAGTCATTGCCGAGAGTACCTATGGATGGGCCATGATTGAACATAGACCATAGACCATTGACTCGTGAGATACTATTAAAAAACTCGCCTGCGGCTCGGTTTTTAAACTCACATTTATGTTTTAATACCCCCCATATGCATCCGTTTCATAAACTACTATTTCAATAGAATCTCTTTTCCTTGCAGCTATACTTTATCAAAGGTTCGACGGAACTGTACGGACAACATCTTCAATCTTGGCTATCGAATTACATATTTGGAACGGTTTCAATAATAATCAGGATATCAGTTGGTCGATTAGTTGGTGCAGACTGCAGCCTGTAGGAAACATCAAAGCGATCCAGTATCGCTGCAAACTTGGATACACCTTGTTTCTTATAACTTAACAGCACTTGCTTCATTAAGTTGTATAGTTTGTGGTAAATGCGCCATTTGTGTCACCTTATCTTGAAATATAAGCTTTGAGATATTAAACTTAATAATTAACGATTCTTTTATCTTTCGTTTTAATAATTCATACAATTGGTACCCATTAAATTAATTCGTGATATTTATTAAAGAAAGTAACTTTACAATTCCTTTATTTGGGTCTCTTAATCGTGCATTTTTTTAACTAAGCTCGTATAGTATAATGACGATAGTTTACACTTTAGAAGTTTAGAAAATTTCAGATGTAATTTATAATTTACTTTATTGATGACCGATTGGCGCAGACGATCCTGGCCTTCTGCGTCGGAGGTCGTAGGTTCGATTCCCACAAATGTGTGTAAATAAGATACTACACACTTGACAAACATGTTAATAACAGTAAATACAATTTTATTATTCCTCTGAAATTGTTCTAAATGCAGAATTGGATTAAGTCATGCTTTACCTGTCGTTAAATATGTCATAAAATGATAACTTTTATGGGTACTCTTTTTAATATATATAATACACTTTTTATTAAGAGTAACTTGCTAAGTAACCATAAAATAATATATAAAATTTAACTGCGCGTAATCCTAAAGCGTTATACGTTAAAACGGTATGTTTAAATAATGTAAACTTTCCCATATTATCGCAATACTATATCCCGCCTACGTCTTTTGCGAAGTCCGAGCATTCAACAATTGTATCTGGATTCTCAAGGCATCTAAAAGAATAAAATAAGAAATATGACAAAGATGGAGCAGATGTCGAGTGTGGGGGGAGTCCTTATGGTTCGATTTAAAAGCTTGAAGGACCAACTTTGAAAGACCAACTGTAAATAAACTAAAATACAAGTAAATAATTGAAAAATTAAAAAAACACGACTGAAAAAATATAACCTATGTTATTTGGAATGATGTAAGGATTGTAACGATATCCCATATGTTCAAATCTATTCAGCCGTTCAGAAGTTATGGTAGAATAAGGAAACTCACATACATACATACAAACATACATACATACATACATACATACATACATGAACCCTAAAATAATTACACTCCTTTTTTGAGCAGTCGTGTAATAACTGTAAAGTAAAATATAACAGTAAAAGTATTACTTGTGACTTGCTTGTGACAGTAAAAGTGTGTATGACAAAAATTAACATTCACTCAGGTACTACGCGTTGACAATTGACATGACACGCGGCCCCGGCCTGGCTGTAATGCGACATTCGACATGATTGGGACAATACAGTAAAAGTTTCATTTTAAAAACAGAATATATTTTTCTTTATATTTGTATTTTATTGAAGTTTCAAACTGTCACATATTTTTAAGAAATTCCTCAAAAAACAATATAGGTAAGCTATAATTACCACGGATGACGGAAATGTACGTTTTCTCTTCACTATATCTCGTAACTTCCTCGCAGGAGGTATTTGTTATTACAGTAGCAATCCGCAATATCCTTAGATCATGGGAGTATTCCCAAGTCCCATGCCGTAATAGCACTAATGGCGTTGCATCACTGGCGCGCAGCCAGCGGGCAATTTTATTAAAATCCTTCTACCGCTCCATTGTTAACATCTGCTGTGCGGACCTTGCCAATAAACTCCTTGGCGGTTGATTCTTTAAGCTATTAACCTCATCGGACGTTGATGACCTTGCCAATAAACTCCTTGGCGGTTGATTTTTTAAGCTATTAACCTCATCGGACGTTGATCTGAAATGTACTCGAATCTGTCTCCCATTAAACAAGTGACTTGGCTCTATTTAGGAATAAATGTATGTTATCAAATTTAATTATATTATAATTTATTCAAATTCATAAAAAGCTGCTGCACAGCTATTGCCTTGTTTTAGGTCATCTCTGCAGGAGTCATTTTAGTAAATAAAATTGCACACCGCTCAAAAATTGCCCGCAACCATAGCAATGAGGAACGCAATCATCACCAGTCAATCGGTGCCTTGGCTGCATAAACGATGCAAACCAACCACCAATCGTACCAATCAGTGCCTACGCGGCTCGACTGATGCAAGATTTAACCAATCAGCTGTATATACTCGTAGATGTAACCTCGTTGATGCTATACGTACTGTTGCGAGCCTGGGGTCGGGATTGGAAGAATACACGGAGTCGATGGGTTGATGCCTTTATTTGTTGGTAGACAAAGTACACCGAACAAACAGGAGTGCCTTGGGGCACGCGAGCTTTACTGCTTTCCAAGGACGCACTGTCACTGACGTACTAGCACTGGCACTGACTACTAGTACTTTCTTCACTTTTCCTTCTCAGCATCGCAAAAATCATTTGGACTTGAGTCCATTTAACTGACTCCTTGGTCCTGCAAAATTCTCCCTTTTTCTCCAAATCATCGGAATTTCATCTCAACAACGTTTCAAACTTCAAAAACACACTTTACTTCAAATGTCAATAATCCTTCTTTTTAATTTACTTTTTATTATTCTGGTATCGAGCGGAAAGTTCTTACTAAGCTGTCAAATTTCAACACTAAGCTAGGAACACACGATCTATTTTTAAGACCTAGTCATAGGTCGTGACAATATTTTTGCTGAATCTGATAGCCCTGCAATGCACCGAAAAGATATGTTATACATACTGAGCAATACATTTCGGTAGTGACTTGGCTAGGATCGCCTTTTAATGGTGGGCTATAAAACTCGTCTTATTAACTTCCTAACTATTTGTCGTCCTTTTATGAGAGTTGTATAAAAGACCAAAATACCCTGAACTACAGTCCGACAAGGCTCTCTTGGCACTTGAATGACATTTATAGAAGGGCGCTGTTACAGAGCAAAGGCATCCAGAAAATAAAATCTCGTCAATTTTACTTCAATTTTAGTTAAAAATAGTTAATAGTTAGCAAAAACAACAGAACTTACAATAGCATTATACCGACATATCGAACTATCAAACAGTATCACAAGATAGCGGCGTTAAAACCGATTTTGACCACGCGTCAAGATAGCCTTGTCGCACTGTAAACGCAATTTCATTCTGTCCTGTTTATACTTTATAGTGAGGGAAATATTATGAATATCAGTTACCATCTTATCATGTTGCGTAACTTTCTAATTTGAAGTGAACAGTATCTTATCGAGTATTGTGATTAGGATTTTTATCAGTATTCGTAACTGGTGTGAATGAACTTGAGATTATTATCTTTCTAGTCTTCGTGTACAACATTATTTATCTTATACTACACATAAGCGATAACTAACACGTACATTGTTATTGTTTTAAGAAATGGCTGATATACTTTCTATTACTTAAGAACATGAGGTTCAGCGTACAGTTCAGCCGAGTGCCAAACATATTATTATGTTTTTACTAAAACTGTTTCAGTCACAAAAATGCACAGACCTTTAATTAGTATTTTTTTTGTTAAAAAGCCGTGCACTGCAGTGCAGACACATTATACATAGTCGTAGGTATATTCTTTATTAAAATTATTAATTAAGAAAATATTCTACTTTCACTGGTTGAAGATTTTTTTAAATCCTCGGTATAAAATTGGGATTACGTAAGTACATTACTAGAAATATAACAGTTGCGACTTGCGCACATTCCAGATCAGACCCAATAAAACTGCAAATGATAATTTCGAATAACAGCAATCATCGAACTTCAATGTTAATTAAAATGGGTGGAGGCTGTAAAAAGCAAATGTTAGTAAATCAATGGGTAGCCTGTACAGTATATCAAAACTTGACGTTCGAATGTTGATTGATCACTGAACGCTAGTCGAATGGTAATAAATATTTATTTTATATACGTTCGAATAGCTGTGGAAAGTTTGTGTGGCGTTTGAAACTGACAAGCTTTTCCTACTTAGGTAGTAGGTACCCGTCCGAATCAGGGCCACGAACGTATGTAATAAATACAAGAAACTTTCATCTATCTGTATGTATAAAAGGAAAAAAATAACTATCATCGCGCATCAAAATCATTGGTTTGATATAGCTGTTAGAACGTAGGGATTATGTAGTTCTACTTCAAGGTTGTTTGATTAAATCACCTTGTCTGGGCCAAAACGAGCCTTTTGTATTTTTTTTACCAATAAGTACCTATAGGTATACACACTCGTACCTTAGCAGGCATTGCCATGATGCACCTAATGCTGAAAGCGGTGCCTTCTTTTCTCGAGCCCTAGAACCCTGTATTTCTATTATTTATTTTCTGCGAAATTGCTGTTAGTTATTGCAAAGGCATGCGATCCATCGATCATATTATACACTGCGCCATTCGCTTTCCGTAATTTCATTGAGATATTAATGTATTCGTCAAACACTAATATTGTCGGCGTCATATGTCATCGGGGAACCTTGTAAAGGGCAATAAGAATATGATTAAGACATGGCTATCATATAACCTTTTATGGAAGCTAGAACAGAAACTTGTTAGAAATATGATTTGCTAACATTAACGCCTAGGCTACACGGCTGTAGAATATAGAATTAAGAACAGCTTTTATGAGATGTTACGAAGCTAGATAAATCTGATGGAAAAAAAAACTGATTATAAAGAGATTATGGTTATGGTTTCAGCATTTAATGATGAGACTGATGATGTAGTTTAAAGCTATTTATTCACTGAGAGACAATGTTTTGGATACACAATTTTTGAAACAAAACGTTTGTTTATGACACACGTAGACTTTTGAAACACTACCCCCGTTACAAATAAACGTGAAATAGAAGTGGAATAGCTAAGGTAAACGGCCCAATATCCGATAAGTTTTGAACTTCGCGGACTTTGCAGGACTATTATGCTTAAACTACCGATCTTATAGGAACGAAATTGGCAGAAATAGATAAAGAATTTATTCTAGTTTTTGTGTAATGATGTTTTCACATTAATATTGACGATAATACACAATAATTCAACAAAATATAAAAAAAGGTCGAATTGTACCAGTATCCGATAACTTTGTACTAGTAATCGGATTTTGGTCCCAAAACCCGATATTTTTTAGCGCGAAATTGAACTCTATTGCTCGACATTAAAGTTCACGTAAAATCAATGTAGCATTTCTGCGAGATTATTAAGAGCATTGAAAATAGAGCTTATGCTAATTATTAAAGGAAAAAATAATTTAAATAAATTGAAATGAACTAAAAAATAAATTGGCAATATATTCTACATTTATGAAATAAAACGAGCAACATTAGAAAAATGTTTTATTAGTAGTTTGTAATTCACAGGTTTCAAATACTTCACAATCAGCTTACTTCAGCTACTTTCTGAGTTTTTAATTAACTTCAAACTTATGGCAGAATAAAATGAGATCAAAATTCTTTAAAAAGTTACAAATACGTCTTACCTTTTCCAAGATCTAAGGTGGAATTATAAAATATTACGAATTTGCATTGCCCATAATACGTAATAATAGGTTGGGGAAAAAGTTTCTTCGCATTTTTTAAGAAAATTCAAAACATTTTTAGTGTAGTTTTACATTTAACTAAAGTATGTAGTTACCATTTTGTTCGATAATTTTTTGCCATCTTGTAGGTAGGGACATGACCCCATTGCTATAGAAATTTTGGGCCTTCTGATCGAAATACCGCGACAAGTGGTTTTGGCAGTCCTCTAGTGATGTTAACCTGACACTGCCTAAAGAATTCTGAAGAGACAGAAACAGGTGGAAATCTGAAGGTGCAAGCTCAGGACTATACGACGGATGCATTAACACCTCCCAGCCAAACTCTCTTAATTTTTGCTGAGTGTCTAAAGATGTGTGAGGTCTAGCGTTATAATGATGAAAAACCACACCCCTTCTGTTAATTAATTCCGGCCGCTTTCTCTCAACTTCTAGCTTTAATCTCATCAGATGTTCGCAGTAGAGTTCAGAATCGATGGTCCTGCCTGATGATAACAGCTCATAATGAATAATGCCTTTCCAATCCCACCACACGCGAGTTATCCCTGGTTTCGCCACAGTCTGTGAAGCCTGACCGGCCTTTGATCACGACCTTTTTCGCAGATTCTTGTCATACGTGATCCACTTTTCATCACCAGTTATCAGCTTCTTCAAAAATTGTTCAGTTTCTTTACGTCGTAAGAAAGAATCACACATGAGTACACGGTTCATTAGGTTTCTTTCAGTGAGCTCGTGAGGTACCCAAATATCTAGCTTTTTTGTGTACCCAGTTTTTTCTAATGCGCCAAAACTGTTTTGTGGTCAATTCCCAGTTCTTCAGCTACGTCGTAACTACTGATATGCCGATCTTGCTCAACTTTTTCAAAAATGGCATCCTTTTTATCCGTAATAGGGCGACCAGAGCGACGTGCATCTTTGACATCAAAATTTCTTAGCCTTCTAAGGTTTAATCCCCTTTCCAGGTTAGTGTTTTGCTGGCGTAAACAGCTTTGAGGATTTCGGGACTTATTTGGGATTCGAAGTATTTTAAATGACTGGCGGCATGTGGTTGCATTTGGTTATTATTGTCCGGTTTAGCTGTTTTATTTGACCGACTTGTTACACACTTGGAATAATCAACGTCGTTTGCATCAAATGGTGACAAACCGCATTTGCGGAATCCATTTTTGATGGTTTTCCTCGTGGTCCCTTGGAGCATAGAACAGATGAGAAGCGGGATACCGTACTGCCTTGCAGCAGCTGATATTCAGGACCCTTTGTCAACTGCCTCCATAGCCTTTAAAATGGCCTTTTTCTTTTCAGTCATGATTATAGCTGAAATGAGAAATAACACGTTACGTACTTATGTATAATTTATACATTTTTCCTAAATAAATTATACGTTTATTTTTATCTCATAGTTTTGCAAGTCGATTCCTCCTTAAGTACACTTATGTGGGGAAAGTAGGATAAATAGAATTCACGGAGTGAATTGAGATAAATCTTGGGAAATTTGTAGGAGGGCAGTAAAGATACGACTTTTTAGTTTTTACCGAGTGTGTTTTCTTTTAATCCCTTTTTTACGAGTTTATAAACGTTTACATTTTTGTTTATTTTTTCCACAGATTATTTATAGGCAAATTTAATATTTTTCCTATTAAAAGACTGTAAACCGACATTAGACTTCTATACTAAACACAACAACTTCCTTCTAAATTCATCAGTCTTACTCACCTACATTTGAGAAACAAAAGAAATAATCGTTCCTTATAATAAATAATTATTTTCTACAAATATTCATTGTTTAACTATGATAATAACGACGAGCCCGATATACTTATCCATTTTAGTTTACAATAATAAAAAAATAATAAAAAATAACTATCAAATCCACGAGGTAACAAAACAAACAAGGTACCTAAAGGTAATTAAAGTCGAGTCAAAGAAAAATATGACTTAACTCAATGCAATAAGAGCTATGACGAGCATAGATGCAACTGTTTCTATACGACGGAGTAACCGACGGGGTGTATTCTGCAGTTCAAGGGAAAATGAGTCCTATTTCAAGGCAATAGAGATTCGATATCGGGTTAGGTACAACTACTACTACCAAATTAAAGTGTACCAATATCCGACAAAAAATATTAAAATTTTGTCGAGCACTGGGTCAAGTAGGGATTTGTCAGTACCAATAGATGTAACATGCAAAAATATTTACTTTCCAATTCGATTCACCGTAAAAACTAAGATATATCGATAAATAATATACTCAAATATTATAATAAAGTAAAAATCTTACCGTATCATTATACGCAGCAGAGTATCAAGCAAACCAATCCTCCGGGGTCGCCTCGTAGTTCAGCAGCAGAACTTTGAATTTTTTATTTTTTTGTGGAGAGCACACTTTGTTTGTTGCACAGTTACGACGCCTTAACACTTTTTGGTCAACGTTGCCATTACAATTGTAAAAAATATCACCAAGGATGTATTGCCATTCACAAATTTTTATTTATTATTGCTAGAAAGCTATGAATATAAAAAATCTAACTCGTTATCGGGTACTGGGACACTGTCGGAATTACGTACTTTTACCTTATATCTGTTTTGTCTTTTTTGTTAGAATGTCTAATTGTTGACGATAGAAAAGGACAAAACACTATTATAGTATTACTATTTCACCTCTATTGCACGTTTATTTGTTAGGCAGTACGTGTTTACAACATTGTATTCTCCACTTGCGATGGGGAGCACTGAAACATTGTTTACGAAAACATCTAGGTGAAGTTCCAGAAACTGTGTATCTGAAACACTATGTATCTCAGTGAATGCGTGGCTTTAATATCTGTAGAAGAATAATGAGCTGGATTCACAGCTGAATGCAAAGCACATGCTATTGGTATACCAAGGCTACTACTATTTGGGAGCTGATATGATCAGTCTTTTCATCAAAGCTTGTACAGGATTGCTCGTAGAAATCTTGTTTTTCTCTTTCTTATTTAGTTTTTCTTTAGTCTTTAACCTTTTCTTTTATTCACATTCAGCTAACGTAGTTCCTTCATATTCTTAAAAAAAATATTATTTATTAGCATTTCGATCAACAGTTCTACCCCAAGCTTTGTTCCGATGTTGACAATAATATTTATCATTGACTTTCGTATGATCTGTTATAAATAAAATCTCGATATAAGTTGTTTTTCCTGTAATTCCAGACGTTAAATTAAGTCAAGCATTTGGCGTATTGCACTAGATCATGAAATATTAAAACGCATGCTAAGGTTGTTTCTGTTGAATCACTACGTGAGAACGTACCTATTATAAAGTAAAGTCATTCTTTCGTCTGTTTATTTCAAATTGTTTATCTTAATAAACATTGAACAAAATTCATAGAATGAATTCTATTAATATAAATAATATTCCTTGAATTATTTTATCAAAGTACTGGCTTTATTTATTAGAACTTCAGAGTACTGAGCATTCAGCAGTCTGGTAGCTCAATAACTAATTCTGTTTTGAGTTCTTAATATTAGCGCATCAAAAATCTAAAATCCCTTTCAGTACGGTATAGTTGACAAGTGCTTTTCTTTTTCCTAAACACATATCTCTAAAAGATGCCTACTCTAAATTAGATTCGCTACCAGTATCAGCCTGGACAAAGAAATTTTTATGGTGTAATTTTTCATTTCAATTCTTAAACTATGTCGTCATCATCATCACCATCATCAGTAATTACGTTAAAGATTTAACATGCTATTAGATGAGAAGGGTAATAATATAGATTATAGAACCTCCACGCTTTAATAAAGTTTTATCACACGCTTTTAGAAAATCATACAATTACTACATAGGTACCTATTTGATATTTCAAATTAAAACCTATGTATAGTTTTCGAATTTTTTCACTCTACAAGTTAGCAGGTATGTCACTGTCACCTAACATTGTAGCCGAATATGTTACCTTGGAAGGGGTAAGTAACTCTAATTGTTTCTACACAGCATCGCGCCGAAACGCTAACGTTTCGCCTGGCGCCTGTGGGTCTATGCTGGTAAGGTAGTAATAAGCCAAAAGCGAAGCTTCCCATCAGACCCTGAGCCAATTTAGAAATTATAAAATTCAAAGTGGTCCGTATCACGAATCAAACCCACGATCTCCCAATCGAATCCAAGCTCGCCACCCGAGAGTCGGAATGTTAACGGCTCTTAATGACAGTCGGGCAGACAATAAAAAAAAAACTGTAAGGTTCTCCATTGACTGCGGAAGCTTTAAGAAAACAATTTTGTTCTGCAGAGAAAAATCGACCTCCACATCAAAACTTAATCAATCTCTCTTAACTCTTGAGTCTGTAGTTAAATTAGCGCAAAAATAGCCGTAAGCAAATAATTCAGGGCTTTATTTACAACGTCAATACACCATTAAACACATGCTCAGTTCACAATTAATCACGCGATAAGAACTTCATATATGGTCCCAGTTCAAACGAAGAGGGACATCCTTGCTGAGTGGCACCATACATTTGGATTTTTACGGATATGGTTTGATTTTTAAGTTATTTTTATCTTCAAATAGAATAAAAACATAAATTACCAAAAATTATGTTTAATGGAAGCCAAGAACCACTTGTCGTTGACTAATTGATATTTAGAGAAAAAATAATATTTTGGGATAATTTTTAGCTTGAAAGCACTCTAGTGTTAACTTTATCAAGCTTCGAGCCAGTTTTATGATTTAACTCTCTGACCTGACAGAAGTTATACTGTCCTGTCAACTATTACTGGATTTACTAAAAAAAAATTACAAAAAAAATCTAAGGTCGATCCCTTTTCCAATTTTAGTAGGACTAACGCGCTTAACGATTGATGTTACTATCAAATAGAGAACCGAAACTTTTTGATTACTTACTTGTTATACTAAAATTTAAGCAATAATATAGTTAACATGGTAGCCCTAACCTTAGCATAGTGTGCCTTCTTTGACCACGGACGCATCATGTACATAATAAATTGTTATTGGAAAACACCCGGAATTGATTATTACATTGTATTTTATTCCAATCTAGCTTTATACTTCGCGTGAATTTTGCATTGATCATTTTCTACATTATGTAGAATAACATATATAGTTATCATCAAGAAAGTAATGATTTAGCGTCATTTATGTGAGAGATAGCAGAAATGTAATTTATAATAGTTAAAGACAGCAACATTCCGCCGGCTGGTTGGCCGAATCTGTTGTTTTCATTTTTCCCAGCCAATCAGGTGGCAGAATTTGGGTATGATTACGATCACGATGAATCTACATCATATGAAAGAATATTTATCTTACACAATCGCCTGGTTGTTCATCGATTCAAATGTCACTTTATAGATTAAAATCCATCACTCTATCATTAAGGGGCATGTGAACTACATTGTCTCCATTCATTCAAAATAACAAATCATTAGTAATTCGTGCATATTTGGATGATGTTGTGGTGTTATTCGGATTCATATAGTAATAATCTATGCTCCTGGCTATATTTGGTTCGGAAATACTTCTTTAAAACGAAATAACGATCAATTTTGATCAAAATTTTTATAACTTTGGTCGAGTTCCGTAATACCAAAAATTATGAATGAAAACTTGTAACTTTCTTTGTTAACTGGTGTTTTTCTTTAGCTGGACGATAAAAACTGTGCTCCTGAACTAATGCGACGTGAGATAGTGTTGTTTTTATTACAAAACAAATAAGCAGAAAACATGTCCTCTTTGACATAAAAATAAGCAAAACTTAATTCGTTTACAACTTCGTTTAACAAAAGTATTTCGGAACCAGATATGGCCAGGAGCATAGATTATTACTATATGAACCCGAATAACACCACAACATGATCAAAAATTGCACGAATTACAAATGATTTTGGTATTACGTTTGTATGGGAGACACCGTGGGTCAGCAGACTCTTAATTAGGCTTATTATAGTATTACGGATTATTTACATGAATCAAATCCTTGGGAATGAATGAACTGCTGCAATTATACTAGCTCAATTAGTTTTTAAGAATCATTGTAAAGTAGTGATAACAGAAAACAAAACCCGGCTGACTTTGTTGTGTGCTTTTTCTCGTAAACTTAGTTTTAAGTCGACTTGTGGTTACCATCATATGCGACAAATATCATATTGACGTTTTACAAGAGCCTATACGTTAGGCCTATGTGAAATAAAGACATTTTGACTTTTGACTTTATGATCTAAAAACCTCATTCATGAAAAACAGAACCCTCTTTCATGCACAGTCGGGTTCTAACTTCTATCTCAATGCAACTTGTAGCTTTTCTTGCTTCTATATTAAAGCACCATATAAGAGTACACTCTCAAAGATGCTTGGCTTTCTTTCGCAGTTAAAAGGTGGCTGGAAACCCGGAGAAAACGGATTTTTTACGGATTAAGAAAAGCTCATGCAAGTGTTGTTGAGTATCCGGAGTATTTGAAGGTTTCAGAACCTATTAAGCTACCGCAAAGTAGTATAATATCTGTTTCGTTTTCTATTTCATTTTATTTTATTACTGTTCTAAAAATAATACAAAATATATACTCTATACTGAGTCAACATCTGTTGGCGTTCTGGTATTTGGTCGAAACGTTAGCAGAGAAAAAAATCGTAGCTTTAGCGCAGTAAGGTGCCGCACAGGTTCATCTTAGATTGCAGAGTCACTGTCGAACCTATTTTTATTTTTTAAAAATTGGTATAAATCAAAAGTTTACAAGTAAATATTTGCACTGACGATTAATTGTTCGAGTGACTTTCCGTTCGAGAAAATCAAAAAAATTATGTTCGACATGAATTTTATTCACATTGCCTTTATATGGTAAGAGGTTAGTTTTAATAAATTTAAATTAATCGATTTGCGCCAGCGTCACTCGATATAGATGTTTCGCTCGATATCGATTATTTATAGGCCGGTCACGCCTTTTAGTATGCAAATTGCGGTTAATAGGTTTTGTAATAATCACGACTAGACCGAATATGGGAGTTATAGTGCAATTTAATTTTAATTACTTAGTCATAAAGCAATAGCACTAGGAGTTTGTTTTGAATTTAAATATGCAGGAGTTACCCAGAAGCTATACAGGAAAAGATGGCATTTGATCAGACATTTTGACGCCATCTGATCATAGAAAAGAAACACACACTCAAGACTCTATCTTAGATAAAATAAAAAAAAAGCTTTTAAATAAAATCTGCAGTACAAAGTAGCCTTGATCCTATTTTGTTTTGTAAAGATGAATCTAGCTTTTTATAATATACAACTTGTCTTGGTAAAAATCGAGTTGTGATTAAAATACAACCGTTAGGAATATACAGTAGAGTTAGCAAGTTTGTAGTCAAACGTGATAAATTCTTACATTCACGTCCAACAAAATCAAGCTCGGTATTGCTGAATTTTTCGCGTAATGTGAAATACATAGTCACAAGTTTACATAGGTTAGCTTATAGGATTTTCATCGAATTGCAAGACTACGAACTACTTTGTGTTGTTTTACGACCTCCGTGGCGCAGGGGACGCACCCTCGGATTCGAATGGGAGGTCGCGGGTTCGATTCCCGCCACGGGCCACTTTGGAATTTTATAATTTCTAAATTGGCTCAGGTCTGGTCTGGTGGGAGGCTTTGGCCGTGGCTAGTTACCACCCTACCAGCAAAGACGTACCGCCAAGCGATTTAGCGTTCCGGTACGATGCTGTGTAGAAACCGTTGGGGTGACATAACTTATCCCTTCCAAGTTAGTACGCTAACATCTTCGGCTGCATCTTCACTTACCATCAGGTGAGATCGCAGTCAAGTACTAACTTGTATAGCGAAAAAAAAACTGACAGCTGAAATACCGTATAACAGTGAGTATCAGTTAATAGCTAATAAAACGAGGGTCTGGTGTACATTGAACCTACCTAATTCTCACAGCCTTGCATATATCTGTAATGAATTACATCATGCGCCAGATCGGTACAGCGGCGGTTTCTTTAACCCATTCTCACACGACACGACCAAAAACTCTGGTTCTCACAACCGACAACGCAGCCAACGTTCACAGTATGCTTCCATGTTTTTGATACACTAAATTTCTATAGCAATGCGACTTTTAATCGAGCTTATTTCGAATTACATATTACAAAATATCTAAATCAATAAATATTATCAGACGAGCAAGAGGCCGAAAGAAGTCGTCCTATAAGTGGTTGATGTCCAGCGAACTCGAACGAAACGTTTTTCTGCCTCGTTTCTGATACGTACCGGTATCGCTTCCATCTCCTGTGTTTCCAGCCAAGTACAACCTGGGTACCTTCAAGGAAAGAGTGAATAGACATCTTCTAGGCAAGCGCGCTCCATCCTATACCTCATTTCTGTCCATCAGACATGATTTTAGTCAAGTGCAAGCTTATCTATTAATAGCTGGTTACCACAGTAAACAGTTTTAATCTTTCCATATCTTGTCTCTGTCTTCAGTTAACATCAGCAGCTCGATGACTTACATGTTCTATTTCTATGGTTACTTTTTTACGTTCGATGAATGAAATTCAAAAAATGTTTGGGAATGACGAATCCGATCGACAAATTGGTTGCGTGACTTATCAAGAACGTTCCAAAAGCAATGAGTACCAACGCGATCAAGTAGAATTTTCGGCGATGCAATCAGAAATGTTATAATTAGGTATAAGTAGGTACTGGTTACCTGATGGTAGATTCGCTATATATTAAGCAATAATAAAGAAGTGATGGTAAGGTGATGGTAAGGTGGTAAGGATTAATATACCTATTCTCCTTTTCCATTTCACCTCTCCCACTAGCTAGGGTCACTGGCAGAGATCTCTTATAGAGATAAGTGCATCCTGGTACACAACCATCTTTTCTAATTCTTTATGTAACATATTGTGGTACTAAATAAATAAATAAAATATAGTATGTAATGGTAGATTAGTATAGAGATATGTCGACATAGAAAATTGATCTGCTCGTGTGAGCAGCGCCTAAGAAGTCTACGCTATACTAGGCACTTGTCGGATCACTATTCGCTCTTAGCATTTACAAGATTTGCATAGATAAAGGAAATTCTGGTATTTGATTTTGCTTTATTACATAATAGCCATGAAATGTAAAGATTTTGTTTATTTTAGAACTGAATAATGTTGAATGAGAATTGAAACAGCCTGTTCATGAATATTGATTATTATATAGGCAACTACCCACCCACCTACTTTTCTTTATTAGTTTTATTCTTAAACAATTTTGATTTTGAATTACATAACTAAATCCATTATCACTTGATATTATTTTGGGTGCATTTTTAGAATTTTTATCTGGAGAAGAAAATTATTTTATTAACATAAATTTACTATGAAATTCCCTAATTGGGTGGCTATATATCCGATTATCATGGCCTCAAACTATCTACTCAAGACATCGAGAATTTCATGTCTTACTTCTGCAGTTATAGCAGCTGTTAAAGCATATATTCAGTTTTGTCTGCTTCTTCGGTACGGAACCCTAAAACCGTGTGTGGTGCGGCATTAAGCTACTTTCAAGCCCATTATGGGGTCAAGGCAGCCGATACATAAGCTCGCCGCTAATAGGCGATAAGGGGCAGTCAAACATTTCTCGATGCGTTGCAACAGCTCGGTAACATTAACAGCAATGATACGGTTTCAGAGCAGTGCAATAAAATAGCGGATTTATGAACCTGCTGTGCAATTCCTGAATGATTCGTTGTATTCACAATTATCGGTTCCATAGTAGTTGTATTTCGTAATATAGCGCTGTTAAAACGCCCACAAATGTTTGATCAAGTAAAAGAACTAGGTATTTCGGAAATTTCGAAATAATAAATGGCAGGCGATATTATGTTCGTATAAAAAAGTCGTATAAAAGATAACTAACCTTTTTCAATCGAGGAAAGTAGATAAATACTTACTAGTTACTACTGAAAATTCTACTTGGTTACTAATATTGTCTTCAGATATAGTTTGTTGATTGTTCATAGTGCAAACTATAACAATTTGAACTTTGTATGTTGTACGATTTTTTTATTAATTTCCTTTATATTCTTTTAAACCATGTTCTTCTTCTTTATTTGGACAAAAACTTTCTGGAATTACTTAGACACAATCTCTGTGGAAAATAAATTACGCTAGATGATATTCGTGTCCCTATTTAGAATGTCATTGCTACCATTCGTTTCAATCACCATTCACTCGGTTCGGACGTCAATTGTGTTGAATGTTGACGTTAAGAATAAAACGATCTCCTCACGCTCCGTCTTCCCGGTACTAGGCCTAATGAAAGCAGTATACAGAGTAATGTCGTAACAGACTCTTCCAAGAAAACTCTTTTATATGATCAATCTACAATTCGGAAACTGGT
Organism: Coenonympha glycerion; assembly: GCA_963855885.1. Taxonomy (NCBI): domain Eukaryota; kingdom Metazoa; phylum Arthropoda; class Insecta; order Lepidoptera; family Nymphalidae; genus Coenonympha; species Coenonympha glycerion. The sequence goes on from OY979631.1 coordinate 5,671,550, forward strand.
GACAGCAAGGATCTTTTTGATGATGAGACAAGCATGAAGATGAACATGAAACAGCGGCCTTGATGTGACTACTCGTATCAGATGCAGTGACATCGTCAACTTTACATTGAACTATCTTAAGCACTTTACTGCGTACATTATTCTAAGAAACAGTTCTTAAGACTCTTTTTACCCAGTTATCACGCCGCCGGCCTTAGGAAACAGCAGTGCATTACTGCAGGTGGTGTCTACACGGATGACTCTTCGCAAAGAGAGTCTTGCCATCTGTAAATATAGTTTGGTATTGTAATAACATAAATAGATTCTTCAAAATTTCATCGCAACACTTAATAGCTTAAGGATCAATGCATTAATTCATCACACGTATCTACACAAACACACAACTGTGTCCACTGTCCGCGTCACAGCTCAACCCCGTTTTAAGAAACAATGTTTCTTTTCGGACAATTATCCCATCACATTTTATGCATTTTCTACATTTCAAATTGCGTGTCACAATTTTAAAAATCTGATATGAAATGGAGTTTTGTTTTAGGTGTTACTTCAAACTATTTGTCTTATACCGAGTGTTTTACGACACTCGCGTATTTCTTTTTAAAGTCCTACTTTGATATGTAAACTGCAATTTCCTTCGTGTCTACTCTACACGCGGTGAAGTGGCACAGACTGTTTACATGAGTCATGATCGTGGCTGCGCCCGCTTGTACAACGACCTCCGACGTCGCTGATTGTTCCGCATTGTCGTCCTAGTCCGATAAAAATTAATAATGCGTTTATGCCACTTCGTAAATACCGCATAGGCAGGAATTTACGACCGTTTAATAATGTGTCAACTTTTACAGCTGGTAGGGCACATTTAAAATAAACCATTTATACAGAGAGCAGGGCATACGAAGACTCAGGACAGTCTGTATATAAGGATTTAAACAAATACTTAGTAGGATGGACTTGAACAGTCCTAAAATATTTAAGTACGTGTAGCATCCTAATTACAACATACTCGTAACTTCAAACAAGACAAAATTGCACACATATTGTACTCGTATGTAAAATTATTTGTGAATCTTCATTCACTTGTGAAATGACGAAATATTGGAGATTTTTTTTTCGCAAAAAGTTTTAATTTATAAATACGAGTACCTATTGAAGATTGATTAAAAGTAGTGATAGCTCTGTGGTTCTGACCTCTGCCTCTCATAAGGAGGTCGCGGTATCGAATCCTGGACACGCACCTCTGACTTTCCGAGTTATGTGCGTTTTTAGGAAACTAAATATCACTTGCTTAGCGGTTAAGGAAAACATCGTGAGGAAACCTGCATGCCTGAGAGTTCACAAAAATTTTCTTGAAGGTGTGTGATGCCCGCCAACCCGCACTTGGCCAGCGTGGTGGGCTATGGCCAAACCCCTCTCAGTCTGAGAGGAGACCCGTGCCCAGCAATGGGACATAAAAAAAGGTTGAGAGAGAGAGTAGATTTTCAACTTTTAAATGTACATATCACGTCTGGTATCCATAACATTTGACTCATTATCGGATGTTTGATGTCCCTGATATTTCAAAGGCCAAAAGCAGTTCAGATTTTATAGTTAAACGACGACGTAAGCATCTTATAGAAGTTTAATATTCCAATAATTTGTATACGTTAATAGTCGTTAACTTTGGAAGCATTATTATCTCATACACCGTGTGTAAATACTAGCTATAAATAAAACTGATGGCCTACAGCTGTTCTGCTTCGTAAAGTGCCATGTAGGCGCATCTGATATTTCACAAACAACGTCGTTTTATCTGAATGAATATCGTGTCGCAGCAAAATATTAATTTAAATAGATTCCGAGAAATTCCCAAACAAATTGATTGATGAATGTTCTCACGCACAAACTTTTTCACATTAGAATTGCTTAAGTTAGAAGATGGTTCAGAGTTATAACTATAATAAGAAAGAACAAAACAATCTACAGCTATAGGATACTCTTGCCAAACAGCTCTTAACTGAATCGATAAGTTATACTATAGTGGTTTTTTTTTTGTTACAAAAGGTGCATTTACATTGCACTGTATTCAGTCCTGTCACCTTAATTCAGCATAGTGACTTTGTAGCATCAATAATAACGACATTGTACATAAGAAAAGACGAAAGGTTAGACTGTACTGCATTTTGAGAGATGGGTTGCATAAATACCATAAATATTTATTTATTTATTCTGTACTATAAAGATACATCGAGAGAAGAGACAAACATAAAGAAGACATGCACAAATACGTACTTGATAGGGAAATGTGGGAAAGAAAAGACGGCCTCCTTCCGGGACCTATCTGAAGATTCGTAGGATATTCGCAATATTGCTAATTTAATTATCCCTCTGCGACGAATACCACGCAGCCTTGACTTAAGATTTAACACTCCTAAAGCTGTAACCGAATCTTTGCGAAACAGTAGGACACCTGGAGACTTGGAGATTACTGTTCATCTGTTAAATGGTTTGGCTGTCTCTTTTACACATGTAGGAATTGTTGTTGATTAAAATGGAATGGCAGTTGAAAGGTGAATGATGTGTGGTTCAGTCTCCGGTCAGTCTCGATGCGCGCGCGCCGCCGTTCGCGCGTTGCTACGCGTTATCCAATTCGAATTGAGTTGACGCGTTCCGAATTCGAAATTTGAAGTTTATCGATGGTTCTTTTTTTTTATTTTATGCTGCAAGTGTATGGTTAACTCAACTTACATTCATTTTACAGTTACCAGTGATAAAATAGAAATCGGAATTTATAGTTTCCGAGAATTTGCTATTATCATTTTTATTTGGCATAATTTTAATTCATTGATGATTTCATATAACGTGCTTTACATATTTTGGTCTAAAGTACAAACACATTATAGTTTTCAAACATTATCGGTTATAAATGTTGAATTCGTAATACTTCTAAACTAAAAGTAGAGTAGAACAGTATTAATGAAAAGAAAAATAGGTGAATTCGCATCATTTCGCATTTTTAGTAATGAGTTAATATCACAGTTTTTATTTGCTTTGTAGTTTACAGTTATAACTAATATTCGAAGTTAACTAGGTATAATACAAATGGTATTTAATAATTATTTCGTAATTCAAGAAACATAATAGGAAAAGCTACAACTGTTAACAAATGATAATAACTTCGCGTTTGTTTATATTTCCTTGTTATTTATTATTGCCATTAAGTTACAAAATATCAACAGCCTTTTTAAATTTCCGTCTTGTCTGCCGATTTTATAATGGGTACCCTACCACAATGAATTTAAGTAAAACTCAAATTCAGTATGGAGATTAGAAGTGTTAGATGACCAATTCATTTATTGTTTTGCTTAACGATCAAAGAGTAGGTATAAACATCAAGGTGCAAACTTAGAATGATTACAGAAGTAAATTGAACTCTACCATAAGTAGGAAAGTAGAGGTACCTATGGTCGTAGAAAAGTAATATAGTATTCTCGTGCCGGGTGACTAAAACGTATCTAAAATTTTTAAAAAACATGTTCAGAGTTATGTAAAATTATAAACTATAAAAAAATTTTGAAAAAAAGAAACATGTCCAGAGGTAACAAAACTCTTTGGCGTTGATTCTGTATTTTGAAGAGCTCTCGACAAACGGGACGATTGAACTGTTAGTCGAGACTTGGAATCGCTCCAACATTCAAAATTGGCCTGATAGTTTCATTGTATTCGAATAAAACAATGGCCACACTAGCCTATTTATAAGTGTATCTAAACATGACACGGGACCGGCTGTAGAAGCCGGTTGAACTCGCCGAAAAGAAATTAAATGTTGTAAAAGCACCGTAAAAGTTCTTCATTGGAACGTCTGGGCGGCGATCGGGTGCAGTTTCAGGAAATAGAGTTGCGATGCTTATTTAAAAAGAGCACGTATTCTGCTTTGTAAATAAGGGTGAAATCGTCAGATCATTCATTAATCATAACAAAATAACGTGTAATTATTCTCTAAATATATCATAAAAGAAAATAATATCGCTCTTAACAGATTGCAGATTAACATTACTACTCACATTAATTCTATAAGCTATCATTTGATAAAGTTCTTATTTTAGAAACATAATACTTATATTTAAAACCTAGGTACTCTAAAAGTGACTTTCGATGTGTTTAACTTGATAATATGTTAATTTTTGGTGTAGTTAGTGGTATATAACGACTCTCAGATCTAAATGAAATTCTTATATATTATTCAGTGGTTTATCTTATATTAAATTATGTTAAATTGACTGTCAGTTTACCTTGTACCAAACCATAACTTTTATCATTATAAGATATTTTCTGTCTTAACATCTGAGTCATAAAAAAGTTGTTTAACGTGTATCACCCCTGACTGAATCAGTTATTCAGAAATAGCCCGTGGTTTTAACTGTCACAGTGGAGCTATCCATGAATCTTTTGGAGAAAATACATTCCGACTGAGCGATGTACTGCGTACATGCAAAGTTCTAAAAAACTAACTTAGTTTTTTGGAACTTTGCTCAAAACAGCTAGGTACTCGTACATCTTTACAATACTTTATATGAGCTGCCTCTTTCTAAATTATCAGAAGTTGGAAAAAACGGCAGAGATGATTCACCAACAGTATAATAACATACGTACGTATAATGTGCAACTAATTTTATCATTACAGCAACTGTATTGTTTTCACAATCTAAGAAAATCTAGCGTAACGGAATATCCACAGACCTCAATACTTCAAGTACCCAGTATTACCAGAATTACGAGCAGTTATCCTAAACGTTACTAACAATTTATCCCGAGTAAACGACCTCATATGTGATGCGGTAATAAAAGCTTAAAGACATGTCTGCTGCAATATATTCCCTTTCGTCTATAATACTAGAGATTTTACGCAAGCGACCAGAAATTATGGGCTGCGTCGTAATAACCCATTTACTACGATCCGCAAAGAGCTCGAGGGGAACGAACAAAGATTAATCTTGAAATGTGCTCCGAATTTTCTCGAATTCTTTTTGCATCGGGTGAAACTTATTTTTTTCAATGTTTACATTCAGCGTTTCATTGTGTACATATTTCATTCGAATATTTGTAGGCAGTGACCCAGTTTCCAGCATGTCTGTCTTAATAATTTACCATATTATACGTATCATTGCCTGCCGCTTATTTCGTTTTGCATGCGAAATGGGCCTGATGTCGTTTCTTTTCTGTTTCTACTTTTCTAGTTCACTTTACTCACTTTGGTGCTATCAAGTTCGCCTTGATCGACTTAGTTCTTTACATTGCATCCTGATTTCCATTTGCAATGTTAAAGAGTTTCTTGTTTCTACCGCTAATTAGCTTTGAAGTTGTTGTTGCTAGAATGTGTACGCGAGAGGAATAGGTAAGTCCGAAGTCGCATCACAAGATATTTGCGAGTGGTCGTGTGCGTGTACGCATGACGGCCAGCAGATTTTCTTAAACCAACGTCTATACAAATAGGAGCGCGCTGATTCACAGATACAGTTCACACTTAGACTCTCCGAAGTATATTTAGTTAAGTGTCAAGTTTCTGGACTGATGTTGTATGTGTCTTTTTTAGGAAACTTCTACGGCTCAGCGGCAAAAGGGTGGACTGAGATAAAAATTACGTGATGGACTTTTGTCCTATCTATTAGCATAAAATTTATAATACTTACTTGAGAATAATCACAATCACATTATTTATTTTGTTTATATTTCCTGTGTTTAACTGTAGGCTACAATTTATTTGAGCAGTGGCTTATGTCTACTACTTTATTTAATCAGCATGTGTTCACGTTAAGTAGCACAACCTGTCTGTCATTGCACTTTCACTAACCGAGAAGCTTTCGTCCTTTTTTAGTCATCAGTTTACATCCGTGTTATCTTCGCCCGAATGCTCCATCTAAACATTTATTATACTGTTCACTACTGAGGCAGATATTATAGCGATAATGAAAAACCAGTGATGATCTGTAATTTACGGATAATCTTTTTTCTATCTACTTCTTTCTGTACTATATGTTTGTCATTATTTTTATTTACCTCTTAATATTATACTTACAATTTATTATAGTTTCGGAATGTTCGAAGGATTTTCTTAACTATTTTTTACGTGATTTACTGTATTTGTAGTCGTGACAATTTAGATAAAGATGTATTATTAACTTAAACACTATGCTGTCACTTATATGTGATTAAGTCGTAAATAAAGCAGCAATATTTCCTGTTGTAAGATATTTTTAACTAGCTGTTGCCCGCGGCTCCGCCCGCGTGCAGTTCGTTTTTTTTACAAAAATGTTTCCCGTGGAATTTCTTAATTTTTCCCAAGATAAATGAGTGGTCCCTGGGTTCGATGGACCCGTAAAGGAGTCTTCTTCCAATCTCTCCTGTCAACGTGCTATCTTCTTTCACACAATTTACCTATATCTTCTTTGGTCTTCCTCTACTTATACACTCTGTCGAAATCGCTTATGTTACTCAATTCGCATGGAGTAAGACAGAGTGGGGCGTGTCATCGTGGATTGTAATATCTATACTTACCAAACTTATCTTATTCTGAGATGATACCAACGCCCAGATATTGTAATTAAGCATTCTGATGCGCTGCTGTGTACGTAGCAACCCGTTCCTGCTACGTACGGGTTATCTTGTTATAGGACGATTTAAACTGTCGATATTTCGACCCCGTTTTGATTGTGCTACGTAGATAAGTAGCTATAGGTTTTTTTAAACATCCCACGGGTGCTCTCAAATTTTTCAGGATGAAAAGTATCTTAAATGTTGACCGGGCATATATATACAGTAGGATCATAAAATTTCATTTAAATCCGTTACTTGAAAGACGCCTGCTAACTGTTTTTGTAATGTTTTCTTTCCCGCGGGAACTCGATTGGATTAATAAGTTTTACTATATATATATTTTGTTAAAGAGGCAACATAAGGTATCAGCATAACAAATTTTACTAAATTAAGTTCATTAGTTGTTGTTTACAAAGCTGTTAAATTATTTGCAGTTTTTTAACTATCCCACGGGAACTCTTTATTTTACCGGGATGAAAAGTATCCTATATGTTGACCAGGGACATAAGCTACCACCACACAAAATTTCATTGGAATCGGTCCAGCCGTTCCAAAGATTAGCCCGTACAAACAGACAGACAAACAGACAAACAGATAAACAGACAAACAGAGAAACAAAAAATTTGAAAAAAAATTAAATTAGTTCTATTTCACTTCTTACATCCCCCTGACTCCGTTTTTAGCATTTTTTTTATTTGTATAGAAATTCGACCTCTACAGATTTATTATATGTATTGATGATGTTAATTTTTACAAATTTATTTATAACGCTCCTCCGTAAGACAAAATACTGGTTAATCGACGCGATTACAATAATTGGTGTTTTGATAAAAAGTGACGGTCAGAACTTATTTACGACTTTTATGTCGCGAAATTATTTCTTTAATTCTTCTTAGTAAATTTAGTTTTATTTCTTCGCTTTCCACCATAAAATTACTTTTATTGGACTTAACGTAAGTACCTTTTCATACAAAGCATTTTAAATGAACTTTTGTTTTCAATCGAAGTTAACAAACAATATAAGTGTAGATTTACTGATCACAGGAAGCGGTAAAGTTAAAGCCTGTACGTACTTTTAAAATTATGTTTGGCTTAAATTTGTGTTTCGTTAACTACCTTGAGGTTGACTATTTTTTTTTTCAAAAACTGTACAGTACAGATACAATCACCAAAAACGGTATTTAAATAAATAGCTGTCACATACTCAAAATACTCTTCGATGATGATGATTAACTTTGCCATCAACAATAATGATATGGAAGTGTGGTGATTAACCATATCTGTTTGTGGGAGGAGCTGATCCGTCTCACCAATTTCCCTGCTGTTAATGATACTACATACTACGCACATTAACTTTTTATTCCCTTTTCTTCTGCGAATTTCCGCGTTTGTTTTGCCCAAGGCTGTCCTTTATCTAGTACTGTACTTGGGTTGGTCATTTTTGTAGAATTGAGCTACTAATACAAAAATGTACCTTAAAGTAACATTTGTAAACAAATTTTTACGTCGTATTCGCTTTTGTTATGTAAATGGCAGTTGTTGAACAAATAATATTCGAGATGATCTTTGTCGGTATTTTCAAGGGCGTTCTCTTACGGTTAGTTTAAATGAATAGATATGTACGTTAAACATGTAAGGTCAGTCACTAATGTATGCATAATATAGCTTGTTGGCAAATAGTTTTTTGTGCTCCAGGTACTGGGTAATGTAAAACTTGTTGAAACTAGCGGTCATACTACCTCTAAGGGCGGATGCAAACAATGTAGATTTTTCTTCAATGTAGGTCTTTTCTATTAGATGCTTGAAATGCCTTTTGATCCAAAAACCACTTTGTATGGGAAAGCCACATTGCTTGGTTATAAGCCTCAGATAACTCTACGAATAACTATTATACAAGCGAACTAAAAACTGAGAGGTTGGATGTTAGCTTACTTTTCATTAAAGTAGTAGAAAATAACTAGTTGAAGAACGAAGGGATTATTATTTTGTTTAAAACTGCGTATTTTCATAAAATGCGTTTAATTTGTGTAACTCAGATGGAATTTTGTCTGATAGTTTTGACCCCATATAATCACAAAAACATCAGAAAGACGCAAAAGTTTTGGTGGCTTCGCGTCGAAGAAATCTTTTTGAATATAAATAATGAATATTAAACTATTTCAAAAACAACTCATTTTTAACATACATACTTTAGTGAAAGGTAATGGCGCCAAGTTACAAAGGACAACCACTTATTATGAACGGTTATTAATGCAAATGGCATATATGATATCGGATGGATCTGTTGCAAAATGGTTTATTTTTTACTGATGTAAAAATTGGCTGGTGTCATGTTGGCTATCTATTATGTTATACATATCTATCGTAATATGTTTTAGGAGATTAATAATTAATAACTGTATCAATTAAAAATTTAAAAAACCCCGACAACTACAATCGCCATTTTGGGGCGACGGTCATCTTGGATTTAAAATTTGTCATAGCATAGGTCCTTTCTTTTGATATCTATATTGAAGAAATTGTGATAAAAATGCTTTACATTATTTTCGAAAAGAGCTGATACTGCTTTGGTTAATATCGGTTCAATATTAACCAAACATGGCTTAGAACCACCGCAAGGAAATTTGCTTTGAACTTTAAGAAAGAACGCATCAAATTCGGCCCATCCGTTTGAGAACTACGATGCCACCGACAGACAGACACACACACACACACACAGACAGTCATCGACGTCAAAGTTATAAGTTACGACCGCTCTTTTTGCTTCGGGGGTTAAAAAGCTTTTACTGATCATCTCAGTCTTCGAAAATTAATTGTCATCATCTACACCTCAATATGGCTTATAAAAATAAACCAGCTACAAAGACTGCCGCCATAATAGAGGCTATTTCGATGAATGACAGCGCATGGGAAGCTTTACGGCCGTGCATCGAGTCTGACCAGTCTGGAATAACTTTCTACGATGGTTCGTGGTATGCCAACAATTATATAGGTTTTTATCACCGTGAGCTATCTTAATTACTTTGACGGACAATAAAAACTAATAAACCGTGATGGATAAACTAGACACGCTTACACTTCTCCTTCTTCATACAATAATAACGAAAGAAGTTTTGGGCAAATGTGGAACATATTTAGTTATATTAAAGTTTCAAAACAAGAAGTTCATTTAGGAAATAATCCAAGGCAACAAACCTGTTAAGATTAAATCAGACTTTATTCAATAGTTAAATATCATGTGCGATTAAAGATTTACTTTGATTGTCAACAGAATGTATGCATGCTAAAATATCAACAATAAATCTCTCCAATTTTATAAACGGTAAGTACATTCAGAAAGCAGCCTATTAATGAAAATCATTAAACTTTATAGGTTCAATTGCCCATTCCATGAGTAAGTGTATGATATTTATAGTGCCTAATTTGTGCTATTCGGCGTAGTTAGTGTCGTTACTCCCATTTCGGGGAGTGACCCGTCCATTAGCTAAATTGCCTTTAACGGAACTTTTTGCCGTTTCCCTTGTTTACTTTATGTGCCCTATTTTTATTTCTTTTTGGAGTCGTATTACAACTATGTAGTTTTGAAAAATTCGACTATAATAAAATTTATACCAAGTTTTTCTCCCTGCTCCAAGGATCGTTGCAAAAGTTTCATTCTTGACTGCTTTGTTTAAATTATTAGATAGAATTGGCTTATCACTTACTTGCCCATTAAAGCGAATATCATTCAAAGGTCACGTCTTCGATCTTAGTCATATAACCAAGTGGCCCACATCTGTGACACGCCTCTGACCCGACATTATTGGGTTCAGCAATCTGTCTCGACTTATGACGTAACGATTTTGTGTATAAAATAATTGATTTATGTATATTGCAGTTCATATCATATCAAATAGGTAAAATGATATTCGTGTCAGTTCAAGTTATTTGTAAAAGAAAAAGATTGGAACCAAAATTTGTAAAAGTTGCCAAATAGCTTAACGATGACGTCACGATAGTAGTCAGAATCCAGAAATGACTTCACCAGAAGTTAAACTGGCATTCTAATGTGCACGAAATTTTAACTTAAATTGAAGTTACGGCATAGATTCCATAATAGTAACAGGACTAAAAGTAGGTTTCAAACTTTTCGCAATATTGTTCTTAGCAAGGGATAGGCTGATTTTCTGGCAGGCTTATTTAGTGTACCGACTATAATTAATCACTCATAAACATCCGTAAACAAAGACTAATTAACACAAAAACAAAAGGCTTCAAACCGCGGAAGACAAAATATCAATGTCGCAAGCGCTAAAGGAGTTCCCTGTATCCCTGATTCATCGGGTCCTTTTGGCGAGTCTCCAATCGGACTAATAACGACAATAAATAATATGCACTACGCCGCCTATAATGATCTCTCGCTGTTGAAGTTATTTCGAAATAAACCCTCCTCCGAACAGATGGGATACATGTTTTACTATGTAGCATGTTTGGGATACAGGTTGTTCTATGAATAGGATGAGAGATTTGGAGGATGAGTTCCCAAAATAGTAGAACTTGTCCTTGGAGATACACGTTATTATTATAGAGTTGAAAAACAAAGCTTTTTACTTAAAGATAATTTAGGGCCAATTTTTCAATCGCCTGATAAACGTTAACTATAAGGAATAAATATGACGTTTTGCCAGATCTTATAGTTTTGACAGTATACGGAAATCAGGACTTACCTAAGTTACGGGAAAAGTCAAGACGTAAATTAATCTTGAGGTTAGTTGTCCTAAATGATTAATGCTTTTTGTTATAACAAAGTCATCCATAACGCATGTAGGTTGGGTTGTACATAGCCTGAATTCACCTTGCATTACTACTGACTTGTTTGGTCCACTTTTTTTAACTAGTCATTTAGACGTCAAAACCGCAAAAGGATTCATCATACAAACAAAAGTACAAAACAAACCCCTTATCAACATTTCTTTGACGCACTTTATTCGAAATGCTTACTTGTATTTTTAATGTATTTTTAACTCAATAAAGTTCAAGGCGACTCAATAACTCGATCTGCTTTACATTTTTTAACTTGAATTCTAATTACAAGTACTGAGGCTATTCGTTGATATAAAGTGAGCTTCTACGATAAAGCAAATAAAAAAAATTAAATTCCCTCATCTATAGCACTACAACTTTTAAACAAAGCGACTTTTCTGATGACTGATTCATATATTTTTTTCAGAATATTACAAATTAAGTAGCAGAGGGCATGACTAATCTTTCTTTTCCTCAATGCCGTATATTTGACTTGGAAACGAAATTAAAATTGTTCAGTTGATAGTTGATTCTTCAGGATTTCAGGTTAACATTAAATCTGATAGAAATCGGAAGTTTCTGGACTGTTTATTAAAGTTAGTCATTTTGTAATTGTTTGTTGTAAACTTTTCAAAAGATCTAACTTAATTTTAGAAGACCTAGTCGTGCTAGGATAATAAAGAACCTGTTAGTCGACAAGGCTTAAATGTGCTCAGAGTCCAAAACCAAGTAATCATAATTAATAAATTAATGCCCTTCCAGTAATTATTGTGTTATAATTAAGTGAATAATCCGTAAGAGAACGGCAGAGTTCCCAAGAACGAGATCTCGCAAAACTTTAATTAACCGACCCGTTTTTTCCCGACTTTTTCGTAAGTTGACTTCATTTAAATTCTTTGTGCTCCACAAAACCACTGTGCTGTTAATAATACGATAATTATTGTAAATGTTATATTCCAACGGTCCAAAAGATTTAATTAGTTTTGGTGTATACGAGCAAAATCTTTTAAACCCATAATCCAGGCGATATTTAGTAGAGAAGTGCAATTCATTATTATTTACTGCATTTAAAGACGCGGTTGCCCAAAAAATTCTAAACTGAAAGGACTAGTGCGTTTTCTTCCACGTAGCTTTGTTTAATAGATACCTGTATTCGGATAAATACGATTTCTTTTCCAATGTAAATAAATCCGAAAAGACAGATGTCAGCCCAAATCCTATATAACAATTCCCAGACAGATACCGTCCCGAGCAAAACTTATTTGGTTTTGCTCCCAGTTTACTTTACAAAATCGAAAACAAACTTGCTGCGCGAAATACTGCCTGTTAAAACACTACTAGTTTCCCAACAACAGAACAACAAAGTTTTGTGATTAGATTAGATTGCAGCGTATTTTCTTGTTTTACTTTTCTGTTTCTATTACAATTGTCATTGTTATTTTCTTGAAAATGTATTTCTGGTATCTTATAATATTAAAATTACTATTTAATTACTTATTATTATGTCTTCTCTTTTGAACTCATATTAGAATTCTTTAGGTATTTTGTCGAATGTTAAACTGAATAAAGTTTGAAATGTAACTTGGCCAGTCTTAGGGGATCTAGAATATCCTTTATCTCAAAACGCGGTTAAGCTAAATCCTGTTCCAAAATGATTGACGTAACCAATCGTCGAATTTGGTCCATTCGTCAGCCAATTCAACATTTGTATCGGATAATCCATTAAATTTGTTGCCCGTTACGGATTTTGGATGTGAAAAATGGTTTTGTGAAACGTAGGCTTTAAAATACAAAACTATTTATCATTTATGGCCGTTCAACGTTTCGTTCCAAGGACGCATCGGAAATCCATTATAATAAAATCAGAATGTTTCGCCATATTCTGTATCCATATTCTTTAATTTCAATGTGTTAATAGATCTTATGATTTATAGCGTAATGTTAAAAGATGTATGCATTATATTCTGTCCGACAGACTTTTCACATAAAATAAACAAAATGAAAAAAAAATATTATAGAGGGTTAGATGTTGGAAAATTTAATACAAGTAGACTGCACGGGAAACATATTGTGTGTATCGTCTTTCAATTTCGAGGCAAGTGTCATTCGAGCACATTGCATACGATATTAGGTGAACCGTTTTAAGCGCCTTCCGAGTCCCACGCTTGCAATATATTAAACAAGTCGATGCTGTTAAAGCAAAATGCTCTGTAATAACACACTGGTTAAGGACCCAAAGTAGCTTGCACATAATTTACAAGTGGTATACCTGCGTATTTGGTATAGTTGTCTCTTGCGTCTGTTCCGGCTATTGTTTGAGTGCCTCCCCCATTCTGATGCCGAGACAAAAATATCATTGATTGATTACTGAGAACATCTGCCAAAATATTGAAGCTATAAACGTGTGGTGACGCCGTTAGGGTTTTATGTGTAGTCATTGAACCACTACTTTGCCCACATTACTTCTAGTTAATAAGGTTTCGAACTCTACATCGAAGTCGTGTAAATACGAGTAACAATCGCCTAAGTATCATCGCATAGAAACATAAGCAATGTCTTCTATAATTATATTGTTTCTTAGATGTTTAGTCCTGTAAAAAACCTTCTGTTGGATCAATTTATCAGCAAAGAGGAAAAATCGCATTCATGAAACAAAAAAATCGTGCAAATTTATTACTTGTTCTCGTCGTAACTACTAAACTGATAGAATAGGCTATTTTTAGTCTGGAAAATCAATGGCTTTGGCGCTGAAATTTGAATACCCATTCTTCGCGCGGTCTAAAACGCATATAAAAGCTAGTATTATTTTATTATTATAATAGTATCTTATTACACCGGACGGTCCGTTCGTTATACTCTTTATGGCTGCATCATTTCGTGCCGCAACTATTCTCATTAAAATACACCCTGATTTAAGCAGTTCAATTCAAACTAAGTTCTAAAATAATCACGTTCATTTAATTTGCTTGGTAATAACAAATAATAGCTTAAGCTAAGACTTATGAATGTAGGTTAGTACGTTACCGGAGAAACTGTTGTTTTCATTCTTGTCATAATAAACTGCTTTTACAGTAAATGTTGATAACTTAAGAGTCCACTAACCCACGATGTCTCCATTTATTCAAAATACCAAATCATTTGCAATTCGTGCATATTTCGATTACGTTTTGGTGTTATTCGGATTTGTATAGTAATAATCTATGCTCCTGGCCATATTTGGTTCGTAAATACTTCTTTGGTCGAGCTCCGCAATACCAAAAACTATGAAATGAAAACTTGTAACTTTCTTTATTAACTGGTGTTTTTCTTTAACTGGACAGTAAAAACTCCTGAACTAATGCGTGACGTGAGATAGTGTTGTTTTTATTACAAAACAAATAAGCAGAAAACATTTTCTCCTTGACATAAAAATAAGCAAAACTAAATTCATTTACAATTTCGTTTAAGAAAGGTATTTCGGAACCAGGTTTGGTCAGGAGCATAGATTATTACTATATGAACCCGAATAACACCACAACGTGATCGAAATTTGCACGAATTACATATGATTTTGGTATTACTAATATATGGCTGACATCGTGGGTTAGTGGACTCTTAAGCTATAGGTATGCTGTCGCTATAATGTTACATTTTTACTCACCGTTTGCTACTTTAGATTTATACTATATTTATGAATGATAATATTATTTACTACGAGTATCATTGGTTAAATTGCCATTATCAGAAATGACGTCGGTGTCCATACTGTCTCTCACACTTCAATTGCATTCATTTTCCTCATATTCTGATTCATAAAACTTAATATTGATAACGGTAATGATAACGTAGATCTCATATATCAATATCATTTCAGTTATCATTTTAAGAAAATAAATATGACGAACACTATCCAATTCGATTTTCGTAGTTGTGTGGAAAGGATTATATTAAATGATGTTCAAACCGAAATAATCCCAAATATTCATCTTGTTTTAACTGTCTGAAAATACTATGGTTAAAAATCAAGGCTCTATCGCCTCTTTATGCACCTAAAACTTCTGGAAGAACGGGAAGCAATTTCGGCACTTTTTTACTTTTTTACTTTACTTTACTTTAGTTTACTTTACTTTTTTACTCCTTATTAAACCTTTTACCGACTTTTAAGTATTTTTCGTGCATAGCCTGCATATAATAAACAATTAGATATAATATAATAAACATTGTATTCAAAACAGCTATCGTTATCAACGTGGGTTTTAATAAATATTTCGTAATTGATTACATTTATTTATTATGCATCGATGCGTGCGTAGGTCTCCATATAATGTCTCCATTCGATTTTGAGAATTGCCTCGCCTGAGTCAGGGAGCTCATCGAAATATAATGTACATGTATATTGTATACTCTATACATAGTACAATAGATATAACTTCCTGTGATTCAGCCGCTTCCTTCGCCACATTAGGTAGCCTTTTTTGTTGGTCATTTATCATCAGATTATTATTGTTTCAACTAATATGTGATCGTGTTATTGATTGATTTTTCTAGCGGCAGTTAAATGTTTTGTCGACTTAGATTCTAAAAGCATTTGAATATCCGTTTGTAAATTCGTAATTTAACGGATGTGTACCTTAGGGATGTGTCTTTTGATATGGTGAGTGAATAGCATTTGTATACAAAAACTTCACCCGTTGCAATGAAAATAATAGACTAATTTAGTTTTTGTTTTTGTCATTTTGTTTTTGTCATATGAAATTATATATACATCCTCCGCCTGGGTAAGGAGCCGCTAAAAGTGGCTTTTTTCTAGACAGTACAGTAAAGTCCATCGAAATTTTATAAATAATTTATTAATTTTCCGAGCCAATGAGCTCAGCTTTCCCACAATCGACCAAGGCATCTGCATGAAAAACGGATAACCATAAAATCGCGACGCTATGCATTGCTTCACCGTAGGATGTAAACGTATAACCTCGCATACTAAACGACTGCTCAGGAAGCAACGTACGACAGGACGTAATATACCCGTACAGTATGTATAATGATGTACTTGCGGGAATAAAAGCCAACTAGCAAATTCAGGCGACTTCGCTTCTCACAGTTCCAAATGCTTTCGATATAATCCCTCACTTTACATAGGTAATACATTCCCTCTTGTAAATTATTTTAGGTAGGCATAAATATCCGCTGATAATACTGCATTTATGACAACTACTGTTTAATTGATTAGTCTTGTCGTGTTGATTAAGATAAGGAAATAGCACTGATTTGTTTTAAAGATAAATAATCCATGAATGGGAAATATTATGTATAGTATAAGTGACATTACCACTACGACATCCGCCGTCAAGCAGCTATTTCGGTAGCTCTGCGTATCAGATAAACCATTATTTCCATTCATCGGAAAGCCTGTCCTTATTGCGATGCCTTACGCGCGTGCTATCGCCCTGTTCTCGTACCTATGATTGCTTTATCTAGAATTCGTAGGCGTAACTCATGATTGATCGGGGGGATTGTTATGCACATGCCGTCACTTGTTTCTTGATGCAGTCCACCATTAGCTTTCGGATGTCGCGCACGTTTATTTTTTCTTTGCCTTTATCTTTTAAATGTTTATTAATACGACGGTAAAGGCATTTGCGAGAAGTGTTGCGATCATTCAATGAATAAAAGATTTCATTTTAATTACTGGTAACACTTTTGAGATTTAAAACACAGATCGAAATCGATAAAGTCAGTGCTAATTGGAGTTTGTGATTAAGTGCGCAAAGTGAAGTCGACAAGAAATAAGAAAGTCGTCACAAGTGTTCAGAAAATGGTTATGGAGTCCGCACAACCCGCGGGGCGCTTTTGGCCGCTGTCGCCCCGCTTGTGGCGTCGCAGCAACGAGTACTCGAAAATCGTTTTCGAACCGCGACGACCGCCAACTTCACCGATCGAGATACGAAAACATGGCAGGATTGACGAAACACCAGATCTGTTGCGATCTAGAAGTTTCATAAACGATAAGCTAGATCATTTAGACCTGGACGATCATGTAGAGCTGAGAAAACATAATATTGAAGAGAAATATCGGTGGAGTGTCGATTCGAAGAAGCCACCTGTGAAAGAAACGAAAAAGGAAAAAGAGGAGGTGGTTAAATTGAGATTGAAGAAACAGAGGCAGCCGAGGCCGAACAGTCTCCAGCTGTTATTGTGCCCATCGAGCTCTGGTCACTACAGCAGCAACACCTGGAGATATACCAGGGTTCGATCAAAGAGGTTTGTATATAGTTTTTAATTTTATACGTAAGTACTTAAATACTGGAGCGTAAAATGAGACATGAGAAACCATGTCAGTTATTAATTGTTGCTTCGAGTATATTTTAATAAATATGATTCGACGTTGTATCTTATTAAAGAAAACGAGTTATATTTTAAGTTGTGCCAGGTTTAAAATAAATAACTAAACATTATACGGATGTAATCGAAGTACCTACCTAGTGATACGCACGTATATCTTTAACATATCCTGTTAGGTATATAAAAATAGAAATCCAGGCTCATTATCGCGCAGTTTTAAGAGAATAAGTGAAAAATTTTGAAGGCCTAGTCTTTTGCCGCATTACTGACGTATCTAGCGGAAGTAATACGGCGATAAAAAGGATCCCTGTTGTGAAATAAATTAAATAAATTTCTTGTGAAAAAAAAAGCCATCTGTGTAAAATTTCAGCTTTCTAGCTGAAATTTTACACAGATGTTCCCTTTAAGATGACGTAGACATGAAATGAGATTTTTTGAATTCCAACTTGTCTACCCGAACGAAGCAGGGATCGGTGAGCTATGAATGAAATACAGAAACATTAAGTCTACCACCCACATTCCTAACGAACTGTAATGTTATGAAAACGTTTTGCGCCTAACATTAATTACCAGGCAGTGATACCACAATTTAATTACAGGTATCGCAATCGAGTTGTAATAGTACAGATGGTTGGATATAATTAATTCTGATACTTTCCCTTAAAACACGCGTAAATGTCTCCACCTTGCGTAACCCCGTGGGCGTTGTGTGGGTGGCATTGCGAAGGTTGCATGGTGGAAATAAATTCGCCTGCGACCATTGATCATCTGTTAAGGAATTCGTTCGTTTTGTCGATTACAATGTTATTTTTATGTAATTTATTTCATGGTGGGCTTTATATTATATCCTATTTATATTCATGGTGATTCTGTAAACATCTTTGTTACCCACGTTTGTCCGTAAATAACTTCTTTTGAATAAAAATTAAGACAAAAGAATTTATGTATCTAGAGTATTACGAATTACATGTGAAAATTCTCCACTATCAAGTCTTGATAAATTGTTGTCATAAACACAAATTATATTTCATACATTTTATTCTTCAATAATAATAAACACAATCAGGTATACTTTCATTGTACTGGCAATTTCGCACTTTTATCTATTTTGTTTTTGTGGTATTGGTTGTATACACTTGTGAGTTGTGGGGTAGTCAAAGATTAGTCCGCAATAAATCGTGGAAGTGATCGCATGTGTTTCATTTTGGTCTCCGATTATTACAGTGGCGAACGAGTGGGATTTAAATCGTGTATTGTGGAAAGAACTGTACATTGTTTAAAGAATAAAACTAATACATAAAAATATGTCAATCGGAAAACTATCCGCGTTCGATGTTGTTAGTGGCAACTGGTCGTCGTATGTAGACAGACTTGAAATGTATTTCAAAGTGAATAAGATCGACAATGATATGAAGTTACCCATCATGATCGCGTCAATGGGTGATCCGGCCTACGAGTTATTGGCGAATCTCGCTAGTCCAAAAAGACCGGCCGAGTTAAAGTTCACGGAGGCGGTGGACTTGTTACGAGGGCATTTACAGCCGGCGCCATCTGTGCTGGCGGAACGATTTCGGTTTCGACAAAGGCGTCAAAACGGAACCGAAACAGTAGCGGAGTATGTGGCCGAATTAAAAAAATTATCACGATTTTGCAAATTTGGAGACGGACTAAATGAGAATTTGCGAGACCAATTTGTTTGCGGGCTCAGAAGCGACCTTATAAGGCAACGGTTGTTCGCCGAGCCGGACGACCTGTCGTTCATTAACGCGGTAAAGATGGCGAACGCGTTGGAGGCGGCAGAGAGGGACTCCGCAGCGGTGGAGCCGGGAGCTGGGTCGAGTGCGGCGAGCGGAGAAGCGGCGGCTAGTGCAGTGCATGCGGTAGCGGTGAGCCGCGCTCGCGGACGACGCGGCGGTCGGCGAGCTGACGGAGCGGCGCGCGCGCAGGCCGCGGGCTCGGCGAGGCCGGCCGGGGCCCCGCAGGCGGCGTACGCTAACTGTCCGGGGTGCGGAGCCAGGAATCACGAGTATAAGAACTGCCGGTATCGGAACTTGGTCTGCAGCGGATGCCGGGAGGCCGGCCACATTCGGCGAGTTTGCAGTCACCCAGGATCGACTGACCAGGGACGGCGAGCGTCTAAGAGAGATTCCGTGCACTATGGTGAAGCGAACGAGGAAACTTCCCTTTCGGAAAACTCAGAATCAGATGAGGATGTATATAACTTAAGCTTAAACAATTATAAGGCGGTAAGTTTAACAGTTAATATTGACGGGGTTAATCTAAAGATGGAAGTCGATACCGGAACGGCTATTTCTTGTATCAGTAAACATACCTATGATAGTTATTTCTCGCATAGACCGATCGAAGAGTGTACGACTAGGTTAAAATTTTATGATGGATCTCGTATCAGGCCGTTAGGTTATATCAAACCCAATGTGCGCTACGGAACGGAGAGCCGTTCGTTAGAATTATTTGTGATCGAGGGGGGTACGACTAGTCTACTAGGTAGGCAATGGTTGACGGAGCTGAAAATATCGATCCCTACGTTTACGTGTAACCATGTCGTAGGTACGGAGAATAAGGAACTCCATAATAAAATAGAATGTCTACTCGACAGGTATAAGGAGTTGTTCAGTGGCGGACTCGGGCGATACACGGGCGGCAAGGCTAGCCTGCGCGTGCGGGAGGGCGCCGCGCCGGTGTTCCACCGCGCCCGCCCGCTGCCGTACTCGCTGCGGGAGCGCGTGGACGCCGAGCTGGACGCGATGCTGCGCGCCGGCGTCATCGAGCCCGTCGAGTGCTCCGAGTGGGCGTCGCCGCTGGTACCTATAAACAAGGCTGACGGTACGCTGCGGATTTGCGCGGATTACAAGACTACCCTGAACCCCGTTTTGCTGGTCGATAGGTACCCGCTGCCTAAAATTGAAGACGTATTGGTGGGTTTAAATGGATCTCAATATTTTAGTAAGATAGATCTTTCGCAGGCGTATAACCAAATCGAATTAGATAGTTCGGATGTTTATACAGTTATTAACACTCACCGTGGATTATTTAAATATAAACGATTAGTTTTTGGCCTGGCATCGAGTCCCGGCATTTTCCAACGAATAATGTGTAATTTATTGCAAGGTATTCCTAATGTTCAAACTTTTCTTGACGATGTAATTGTAGGAGGGAAAACCTGGGAGGAACATTTCCAAGCTTTAGAGTCGGTTTTTAAGCGTTTACATGAAAAGGGGTTGAAAC
Source organism: Coenonympha glycerion (assembly GCA_963855885.1). NCBI lineage: Eukaryota > Metazoa > Arthropoda > Insecta > Lepidoptera > Nymphalidae > Coenonympha > Coenonympha glycerion. Next base: position 5,692,466 of record OY979631.1, read on the forward strand.
TTAAGAGAAGTAAATGTGTCTTCCTCGTAGAAGAAGTCAGCTACCTAGGGTATATCGTATCGAAGGAAGGTATCAAAGCTGACCCCACAAAAGTGGAAGCTATACAGAAAATGCAAAGGCCACGAAATGTGTCCGAATTACGTTCGTTTTTAGGTTTGTTAAATTTCTTTGCAAAATTCATTAAAAATTTTAGTGCAATTTTAGTACCGTTATACCACCTTCTAAAGAAAAATGTGGATTGGCATTGGACGGATGAATGTGAGAATACATTTAACAAGGTAAAAAAATTATTGACGAGCACAGAGGTTCTTCGCCATTATGACCCAGCCAAACAGCTGATATTAACGTGTGATGCCAGCCCGAGGGGCGTGGGGGGTTTAATTTCGCAGCCTGGGCCGCGCGGAGAGCGACCGGTGGCTTATATTTCCAGGACTTTAAATTCCTCAGAAAAAAATTATTCTCAGATTCATCGTGAGGCTTTAGCAATCATTTTCTGTATGAAAAAATTTCATCAATATTTGTATGGGCGAAAATTTACATTGCGCACCGATCATAAGCCGTTAGTTTCAATTTTCGGACCGCAAACAGGGATTCCTGCGATGGCCGCGAGTCGTATGCAACGGTGGGCGGTCATTATGTCGGCGTATACCTACGACATTGAGTATATAAAAACAAATGAAAATAGCGCGGACGGATTGTCACGTTTACCGGTAAGTGATAGTGCGAGTAAAGCAAACAAAGTTCCGGAACAAACTTTTTTACATTTAGCTCAAGACGCGTTATTGCTCGATTATAACGATATAAAAAGGGGAACTAAAAATGATCCGATATTAGTTAGAATATTAAGTTATATTCGAGACGGATGGCCGGCCGAATGTGAAATAAAAGCGATGCGGCCATATTTTAACAGAAAGAATGAGCTATATGAGGAGTTAGGCTGTATCATGTGGGGCTACAGAGTCGTAATTCCTTCGTCCTGTAGAGATAAGGTTCTCAAAATCATACATGAACCACACATGGGGATCGAGAAGTCCAAGGCTTTGGCCAGAAGTTATGTATGGTTTCCGGGAATAGATGAGGCCTTAGAAACAAGTTGCCGCGCGTGCTCGATATGCGCAGCGCACAGCGACGCTCCGCCGCACCAAACGCCGCGCCCGTGGCCCTACGCGGCTAAACCGTGGACTAGGGTACATTTAGATTTTATGGGTCCGATTTTTGGAAAAATCTACCTCGTGGCGGTTGATTCCATGTCAAAATGGTTAGAAGTTTTCCAGGTGCCAGGTACGGGGACCGATTGTACCATAGCCAAGTTATCTGAACTTTGGAGTAGGTGGGGAATTCCTAGGCAGCTGGTCACAGATAACGCAAGGTCCTTTTGCAGCAAGGAATTCGAAAGTTTCGTTAAGTCGGACGGCATCGACCACGTATTTACTGCTCCTTACCACCCGTCTTCAAATGGAGCGGCAGAAAATGCAGTTAGAACATTAAAAAGAGTAATCAAAAAGGCAGTAACTGAAAATTGTAACGTGGATAAAGCACTACAGCGGTTTTTATTATACTATCGTAATACAGATCACTCTTCGACCGGAGAATGTCCAGCAGTATTAATGATGAACAGACGTTTGAGAACTAGGCTCGATGCTCTGAAACCAGACAGAGAGCATAAAGAACGTGAATCAAAAAGTCGTCAAATAGAAGCGGCAGGAGGTGCGGATAGGCAGGTTAAAGAAGGAGAGGAAGTATGGTATAGGAATTATTTAAAAGGAGAGAAATGGTCCCCGGGGACAGTTGTGGATCGGTTAGGGAAAAATAATTTTACGGTTAAGGATCAGGTCGGAAATAACATTCATAGGCATGTCGACCAGCTAAAGCGGAGGTCACGGTTTTCTTTGGTTGGTCCGGGGGATTTTGGAGCTCAAAATGCTGCACCGTCGACGGATAAGTCAAGTCTCTCTCAGAGTCCCATAAGAGAAAACGCCAGCGAACCGATTGAGAACGCGATCAAATCCGGCGACGATGTAGCTGGGGGCTCGGAGCAAACGACAGGGCTCGAGACGCCGGTAACTCGCGACGACTTCGAATCAGTAAAGCCATGTAGTTCACCCCGTAACACGCCATCCCCCAAGTCACGCCCTGTGCGTAGTTGTAGATTAAATAAAAAGTAGTTTAAGTTTAATCTTAATATTTTTGTTGTACTTTTAGTGATAACCTATGTACTTAGTATTAAGCTAGACGTAATAAACACGCCCCAAAGAGAGGCAAATGTTGTGTGCGGAAATGCAGGGGAGGAATGTGGTATTGGTTGTATACACTTGTGAGTTGTGGGGTAGTCAAAGATTAGTCCGCAATAAATCGTGGAAGTGATCGCATGTGTTTCATTTTGGTCTCCGATTATTACAGTTTTAAAACTGACCACCCTGATGGGCACGCTGTCCCAGCCTACGTCCGTGCCAAGCTTCATTCTTTTATTGTGCGCGGCAATGAGCACTCGACTACAAAAACACGTCTCGTTTTTGTTAATTTAGGTTCAAAGTAAAAAAAATTAAGTGTTCAGTGTTAAAACTTGCTTAATTTTCTATACTGATAATGCTTAGACGCTAGTAAAATTTATTATTATAACAAAAATAAAATCAAATCAAATCATATAATTGTGCATTCATCTTCGTCAGACTCCGAGGAAAGAGGGTAAGTGAAAATTAACCTTTTTTCCCAGATATCACATCCACTCAAATATCAATGCCGACGAAAGTGTGTCCAAAAATTGAAATCCTAAGGCATCTCTAAGCTAACTTGGAGGGTATCACATTGAGGTTATCACGAAAGTATAGCATGATGCGCGAAATAGTCCAGGCATCTCTAAGCTAGCTTGGAGGGTATCACGTTGAGGATACCACGAAAGCATAGCATGATGCGTCAATGCTCCTGGAGGTTGACTGCGGGTCAACACGAAGGATTTTAAAAAAACCTCAAAGGACTTTGCGGATACCAACGGGGGACGATGTCGGTGTGGCGCTGTTCTCGGCTTCACTACAAGTGGCTCCGCATGACCTCCCGGACTTTGATCCCGAATTGCTATCGGCGCTCAGTCACAAGAACTATATTAATGGTTAGTCCCGACAGTTGTAAAATTCTAGCCGACCTTCATTGCAAAGAATCAAATAGTTTATTTGATATACTTGCCTGGCTTATGAATAGCCAGTTAATCGTTATAGCCTTTTATCAGTGATAACTATTTCACGACTTAAAAACTAATCCCACGAGGGTACCAACGCGTCGAACTTTTCTAACTATGTACCTACAACAATAATGTTTAGATTTTGTGGTGGAAAATAATTTTACTTACTTTCGAAAATTAATGTTCAGATTGTGTAATGGGATGATAATTTAACTATTAGCTCAAAACTCAATAAGTTAACAATATTATGTATAATGTACCAATAGTCTGAAAGTTTCATTGAAGTGAATTGTTAAATTCTTTCTAAAACTAATAAAAATCTTAAACCACAACGCGTCCTGAACTGAGAAGAAGCTTAAGTATTGACAAATGACATTTTGTTTCGACAAATGACAAGTAATTAAAGTTCACGAACGGGACCAGATGTTTTTTCGGAGAAATAGTTTCGGGCATTATACTAGTTTCAATGGTTACTGATCGTCAGGTGTTGTAAATAAAGAAACCAGCAGGGCGCGGCGGGCGACTTTGCTATCGACACCCACCGCTGGGACAGCGCAATCTCGTTTCTCGAGAAACTAGCTGGCCCCCTCTCGTTACGGCTCGGCCAGCAGGGGGGGGCGTGACACACTTGAGTATTGGCGATCAGCCGCGAGGAAGATGCGACGTGGCAGCGAGTCTCCAGCATCAGCCACAACAAGGACCAGGTTCATCGACGACGCTAGACATTAAGGTACCTATATGCCAGTTGTCTTCAACATTTTGAAGTTTATTGGTTACATATCACTGACAAGGAATCCGTCACGATCTATAACATGATCTAGAATTTTGGGAGTTATAATAAGTGAAGACTATTTTTTTACTTTCACTAGGTGTACAAATGTACGTACATTCAATAAAATATTTTAATGAATTGAATAAATTAAGGAACTAGCTCCAAAAAATTATTATTACATAATACCATTTTAAAAATCGTACACTAACACAGTGTACCGCCTTACACGTTCACAACAAAGAAAAAGCGACAAATGTCTTTGACAATCGACATTTCTTTTTTGGGTGAGATAATGTGGGAGTGAGTCACTGCATGTTCGATTATAGTTAAGATGTGTCTAACCTCAAAATCTTACGTGGTAAAAGATACATTCTAAATTTAAAGGCGTTGAATGAATTTGTAGTTCAAAATCCTTTGAAATTGATAGTTCATAGAACAGCTTACAAGCGAATACTTAAAAAGGGTTTTATGCCTATGAACTTAAGAATCTTATTTTAAAGTACCGATTCATCCTTGGTAAAATACATAAAGAAGTTGTGACTCATCTCAGATACTTACCGCGGTTTTTTCATGAAGATTTGTTAGGTGTTAGAGTGTTAAAGTTATTTACTACCCTCAAAACATGCTCAGTTTCCTGGTTTTATTTTAATTTCTGACGATATGGCAGTATCGTTACCCAACCGCAAACTATGACGTGAATTATGTAACAATTCAAATTCTGTAAAAAAAATTTATACGCTTAACTCGTTGTATCATCTAAGAGTTAAGCTTAATTCCGATTAAAAGTCCTAAAGTCCACTTCTCCAGCTATTAGGTATGGATGGGGTTACACAGAACGTCTGTAGAAACAAAAAATGTAGCCCGTAAGAAAAATTAGACTTTAGACGCAGCTGTTCGTCCATCATCGGTTATCCTATCAGATGGCCAGTGGTTACAAAACATTTTTTAAGTCATCTAACTCCCTTAAACCTAAAAGGTTGAACTAGTGATTCACACGATTTCCCGGTCTAGATGAAGACTAATTCTTTTCATTAGAGGGATTTTTGTTTTTGTAATAATTAACGTTAAGATGAATCGAAATACCTCTTTACAGAGTTGGTGGCCATATTTTTCGATACATCTATTTTGATACACATGATTTACATCAGTTGCATAGAGGATATCAAATATCCTCATTTAAACGATTGGGTTAATTGTTTCTTATATGGAAATTAAAGATAATCAAAAGCTGACCAAGAGTTACATCCAGTTAATGGGATTAAGCTATCGCTGTAAAATTATATACTTCAAAGTTATTCAAAGAGTTCAATCCAGTTATTGAATTTATCGCTTCTTGCAATAATGCGAAATGTAATCAACATGAACCCAGACGTCTTAGAAACAGACGCATTCTGAACATTTTGGAACACCAAGTTTACCTTTGCTCTTCTATACATTCTTCTAGAGGTAGAATGCTTAAAAATACTATTATAGACAATGCTTTAGACATACATCGTCTAAGGACCTTTACAACTTTGGATTTTCTTCTTTTACATAAAGTGTCAAAAGACTTACTTCTTATAGTACATTTATTGATGATAAATAAATAAATATGGTCTTTCCCTAGAGAACCACAATTCATAGGAATTACTGGAGGAAGTTCTCTGAAGGCATTAAAAAAAAAAAGGACATTTTGTTGGAATTTTTAATAATCTATGTTTCAAAAATTTTGTGTTATTTACAAAGTTTTGTGGCAATACTGCTTTAATAACGACTGAGATCCGTACAATCCGTACATTATAAGTCAACCTCGTAATTTCCAACAGAACAACTTGTTAACGACGTAGCATATGGTACGATTACTTGTTATCATTCGGCATTGAGTTTAATTTCTGCTGATGATTTTGGGTCAAATAAAAAAAAAAAAATATATATATATATATATATATATATATATTATATTGCGAAAATGAATAGATAAATTAACATCAAACACCACATAGTAGCACACAATATAGTATGCTAACACATTGCTCAATGGGCCTTAATAAGAGTTTATTCATTCCGTAACTTTGCTTTGCTGATCTTGTAACTTTTTTAGCTTTAGGCAGTAGACACAGCACAGAATGAAAACATTAGCATTAGTTAAAGTTAGTATTATTGTTTTTATATAATTCAAGGGAATTATTGAGTTTATACAACGCCAGCTACTACTCAGGGCGAACCAGTTTTAATTATACCATAATCAAAACTGAAGAGAAAGTATAAAAAATTGCCACAGCTTTGAAAAACAAATCGATATGTCGTTTACAAAATCTTAGACCAAGATATATAATAGACAACCTCCTGATAATGTTGAAGCGACCTCATAAGGTCGCCTGCAGGCAGACCACCGTGAGAACGTGTCTGCCGAGGAATATAATCTCTCACGAGAGAGGTCTGCGTTTCAGTGTACTCAGCACCAAGTACGCAACACTTCCTCGGCGAGCACGTAGTTTGTTGCTTGACCTCATCAGAAAAGCAGTCTGCTGGTAACAACCATTACGGACGTTACCTAAGTTTTATAACCTCTTATTGAGCGATGATGCTTCTGTCGCAATAGCTCTTTTTCTCTCTAATCATTAATCATTATAATCTATCTAAATATAAATTAAACCTATTTGTAATGTGACTGGTTTATTGATCCAGGAATTGAACGAAAAGATTGTGTTAATTAAATACTTCTGTGGTATAAAGAGGACCTATTTCCTATTATAATAGGAAACAATTTACTATCTGTTAATGTCCATAATTTAACAAAAATTTTCATCTCTAAACATCTACCTGATTGTGTTTATTATTATTGAAGAATAAAATGTATGAAATATAATTGATGATTAAACGAACTTACCTGTAAGTGAAGTTCTATCACAATTATGTGAATACATTTTATTCGAAAATAATAATATAAGGTCCCTCCCATACCCAAAACCCATGAGTATAATACGAAAATTTTGTTAAATATTCTCTAAAGAATGAAGCTTGGCACGGACGTAGGCTGGGACAGCGTGCCCATCAGGGTGGTCAGTTTTAAAAAACAAAATAGATAAAAGTGCGAAATTGCCAGTACAATGAAAGTATACCTGATTGTGTTTATTATTATTTTCGAATAAAATGTATTCACATAATTGTGATAGAACTTCACTTACAGGTAAGTTCGTTTAATCATCAATTATGTTTACGAGTACATACTTAGTAAAAGCGTGTACAAGCCTCATTATTAAAGCTTAACGACTCAGTTACCGCTATTCATTGCCACAAGCAGCTACTTACGGAAATGGAAGTCACTGGTCGCAATTAACCGGTATTAACAATTTGGCGGCAAGTCTTTCACATAATGATGTTTAAACGTGCAATGAATCATATGTAAAGCTGTAACTCCCGAACGTTGACAAACTTGCGGCTCCCGAATATCGATACAGGTAACAGAAATGTGTAAAGTATAAAATTAAGTGCTGTGAATCATATGATTTAACTGGTCGTTCGTTCCCGTGAATATATTGCGGAAGAACCAAAAAAGCTCACTTGTAGAATTCATAACGAATATTCTATTAGCAGAGGAGGAGAGTATTAGAGATGTTGGTAGTGCCTGATTCTATTGAATTTTGCGCCGTTGTTCATACGAGTTCATTTATTTATTTGTAATCAGCTTGAACAAAAATCTCATATTGATTCTCAAATTTCAAATTCAAAAATCTCAAATTAAAATTGATTGATATTCTATTTTGTTTCGTGTATCTTTATTTGTAATGTTTGGGTACAATAAAGTATTTCTTCTTCTTCTCAAATAAAAAATATAATATTATACTCCTCATCTTAGTCGTTTCAGCCTGTGGAGATCTATGATAGATGTCCACTGCTGGACATCTATGATAGGCGTCCTGAAATGATTGTCCAATGCCATTTGGTTCGTCCATTATAAAGAAATACGTAAAGGCTAACGTAACAGCACATAAAATGGTGTACTGAGCGTGTATGTGAGCATGGTGTATGGTGTAGAAAAAAGGTAGTAAGGTGTAGCATTTTGGATCTGCCTTAAACTTTTTAAGGCACTAACTATTGACAATGATAACACGATAAAATATGACTTACGTATTATAGAATAACAAAATTTTAATTATACTAGAGTTAATTTAATTGACTATAAATCTATAATATATAATAAAATATTTTATAGCTGGAACAAATTACAAAAGGCAAAAAAAATATTTTAGCGTTTTATTCCAGAATATTCACTGCATGAATCTTTTGTTTGTCATTCCAAGCTCCTTTTTTTGTAGATTAACCACCTTTAATTTTACGAATCGCGTTTTTTTCCTCTTGATGTCCTTTTCTATGAATCTATTCTGAGTCAGAAGTTGTATCTATTTCATTGCACTCACACAGGCTGTCGTAGTTATGCATACAGAAAACCCGTCATATTGACGAGTTCCAGGCTCGGCATCGCGTCATGAATATTCAGCGATAGACGATTATTACAAAGCTTTATGCAAACCAATTAAAAATAAAGACTATCTCTGATATTCCGCTACAGTGCTTGCTCCCACTTAGAATTGCAAATTGGGTTTATCTCTAAAATAAATTCTGTTGTTTTCGTACGTATCCTTAACAAAAATGAAAACAGTTTTGTCGTTAGTGTTTTGACCTATTTCTTGCTGTATAAAATTAGTGGTGTGTATAGTAGTGTCGAGTAATGTCTATATTTTCAATATGTTTATTAAGAGTATTAAAGTCGTCATCGTCGATTGTTGTATTTAAAGCCGAGGAGAGTGATGCCACTCTTTATAATGTAGAGTCTCTTTATAATGAAGAATCTTCAGATCCTATTATTCCTGCAACCAATTTATTCACATTATTCAATATTCGTACACTATATTTCACAAAGTTCTCTTTTTAGTAAAATCGAGGTTTACAGTATACGGTATAATATTTCCTTTAAAAACTTGCAACGTGCAAATAAGCTTTAATTAAAGAATTTAACTACATAGTTCAGAACGTAATCAGTATTGGCTTGTAATCTAAGGTAATAATTTCGATACCAACAAACAGATTGCAGTGCATTTGTCAATACAAACTCGTTCAGGATCTGCGTAATTGGATTGGCTGATAAATGGCATTACGCGCGTCCAGCAATGGCCCAACACTGCGTTACAATGTCCTGGGAAATTGCACGGTTCGGTAATACATACCCGCATTTTAAATTGTAGGGTTTTACATCTGCGTTCAGCGTAAAAATTTAACTTTTCGTGTACATATCTTTTAACATATTTTACTGACTTCGTATTTTTGTGGTTGAACATAACTCTTTTTTTATTATTTTTGGATAAATATACTTTGCTTGTGGTTCTACTGTTTACTTTAAAGGTATTCATTTTGTGTATTTTATGTTAAAAGTCGTTAAGTTATGCAAATACTCAAGTTTTTAACTGTGTATATCAGTAAGTAGATCTTAGTTTAGATAGGTACTGTTGCGTTTTAGATAGTCTTATTTTAACATATGTAACAACAGTTACTATGCTACCCCTCCCACAACGATGCTTTTACCACTAGCTTAGAAGATAAAGATTCTCTAATTTGGAAACCATCAAGTTAACTTCATAACTTCATCAAGTTCAGTCAAATATCTATTACAAACTTATTAATGGAGGTTCCCAATATTCTATCTATCCATGGTTTGCCTCACTAGAGATAGAAATTTGACATAACTTGTGTGGAGCTTATGTCACATTGATATCTCTAGTAGGGCAAATAGAAGATAGATTGAATATTGGGAACCGGCCAATCAAAAAGTAGGTGTGTAAAAATACCTTTCGTGCGAATTCAATTTGTAAAAACTCAAAAGGATTGAACCTTAACCAAACAAATAGGTGAAAAGGTATTGGTAACATTAAACCATGCAATTGTATGTAATCTGATCAAGGTAGAAAAGCTAAGCAGCTTATATGGCTCAAGATATTACACAACTCTATACTAATAATAATCGATCTTAATTGTAATTCTAATTGAATATTAATGAATTATAAATAAAAAAGTGGGTTAAGCTTTCGTGCAACATCAGTTAACAATGGTTACATAGATACTAATTGCATCACACTACCTACTCGAATCTTGTCACAAGCTTGATAGTGTTATCATCGTTATTGCGATCTATATTGAGGTCCTCAACCCACAACACTTGTGCTAATTTCAATCGAAATCTTAATGCCTCTAATGCTTAGTGACCTCTTTGTTGATGCATTTTGATAATTAAGTAGAAACTCGATCCAAATTCTTAACAGATGGCATTTTTCCATAATGGTTTTTTCTTCTGCATCCATCATAATGTTAGAGAACAAAAGGTCTTCAGGAGCTTTTAATTTCCTGTGAGTGTCAAGTACGAACTCACGCTCACAAAACTCAAATATCTAAAGTCGATTTAGACAAGATTTTAATACTTCTAGTTTATAGATTTCGCTTGGGTTTCTTCTGCTTTTATAATAATAAAAGTCGCTCTATGTACATAGGTTATCATTTTCTTCTTGTAATTTTGGTTTCATGTCAATTCAGTTTCATTTAATTGAAGTATCACATCCTAATGAACTCCTGCTTACTTCAAATTTAAGACGAATGCATCTAAGTATGAACCTTGCTGCTCCTTTTTTTATTTCTAGTACCTAAATGACTATTTTCATCATAATACCATGCATTAGTTGGTTATTGTGGTTATGTCCTCAATCATCTACTCGGTTAGCAATATAGTTACAACATCGAACTCATTCATTACGAGGCTTATTATGATTCACTGCATATCTAATAAGCTCAAGCTTGCCTCACAAATTATCACACGTACCTCACCTCCTTCACTCCTACACGCATTCTGAATTTCACTATTCTATGTTTGTTTACTTTTTAAACTGTATAGCATTGCTGCGATAAAACAAATCGGATTCTCTCGTCTGAGCTTACGTGTTTCGATTCACGTTCGCAACGTTTTCAGTTATGCGTTCGACGTATATTTGATACAAATGCCATTGCCTTTTTTAGAATGACACATTCTTTCCTTAAAAGGATAAATACAAGTATTGTAGTGAGGTTACTGTTCATTATGAATAATAATTTTCAATTTTTTTTTAATATATTAGGTACAAATATTTTGTTTAAGTTTTTAGTGACAGAATTGTGGCATTGCATATGAAAATCCTAACTTAAATATTATACCTGTTTTTTGTTGTGTCATTATTAAACTGTATTTGGGAGGGAGATGAAATTGAAGTTATTTTATGCGTATACCTAAACAATCTCAACATAGCCGGCTTATTTTAATTTAAGGATGTACTAAATTCAATACGTACTCGTAAAACTTCCAAGTATCGATGATATTCAACGACTCGCAATATTTAAATATCACCGTCCATTTCTCACAATGGAAGCATTTTTTAACAAAACCATTAAAAGGGCTGTTGGTCGTTTCGCATGCACGTACTGCATTTGCATGCGCCGAATGCTTGCCAATCGATGACCGGGGGCTACCCCTTTAGCGGGGAAGGGTGACGGGTGGTGAAGGGGAGATCACCCTCGTGTCCCTTACTTGTGGCTGAACATAGCCACTGGTCTGTTGATAATTAAAACGAAGCCTGTGGATTGAGTATTGACCCAAGTAGTGGTGTTCATGCAGACAATTTTGGTTATATTTAATAACTTTTTTTTGTTGCACTGGCTGAGATGTAGTGTTATAAAATAAATAATTTATATCTGTATGATAAGTATCTATAGATACTAAGGTATATATTTCTTTCGAAACTATTATTAGATTTATTTTAGCTTGACACAGTGCTAGTACGATAATATCAACATGATACTTCATGATGATGATGTGATCATCACTTACCATCAGGTGAGATCGCAGTCAAGTACTAACTTGTATAGCGTAAAAAAAATACTTTATTAATTAGTATCCAGCGAAGATTTTCAATGCGAGTCTTGAATGCAATTTTCTCAATTTTATTCTAGTAGAAATGCATAACAAGTGGATTTTATGAATGTTGTTATTATTTTTTTGGTAAAACTCAAAGTAATAGGCGGTGACACCAAAATATATCAAGTATGGAAATAGTTAAAACGGAAGAAGAAAGCGATAAAAATATCAGGTTTATAGCGTCATAAATGTTTCTAAAACTAGCGATGTTCGTTTGCTTTCCTCTAAATTAGTGTGATTTTATTTGCTCTACAAGAGAATCTAGAGCTTAGAATGCTTTTGTGTGTCTTCAAATGCCGCAATAGACCTAGTTGTTTGGAGTTAATCCGTTCTCGACGTTTAAGATTGATGATTCTTAACCCGGATTTGCTAGTCTAAAATAATATGCTCTGAGAATTCTAAATGCTATGCCGCGCCGTGAACCTATTTAGAATAGCAGAATAGCGGTTTTGCAGTTTTAAATGATTTTGTTGGCGATTAATTAATATCAATGTACATATGTTTTTTTTATTATGACAGATTTTACATCCAAGATGGCCGCCACCACAAAATGGCGTACATCGGTGGATTTATATTTTTTTAATTAATCCAGGTTATGTCAGCCACTTATCTCCGTGTTGTTGTTGCAGCCATGAGCCGGAGGGCGGCGGGCGCTGCGGCGAGGGCCCGCTAGCGCGCGCGATGCAGTCCGCGCCGCAGGGCGGCTCGCCCAAGCGGCACGCCACACCGGCGCCGGCGCATGGTGAGTCAACTTACCGAAATCCTTATCCTTACTAATATTATAAATAGGAAAGTGAGTTTGTTTGTATGTTTGTTCCGCTTTCACGCCGTAACTACTGAACCGATTGCTTTGAAATTTTGCAGACGTAAAGTTAGAAGTCCGGATTAAATAATAGGGTACTTTTTATCCCGGAAAAATCCGTAGTTCCCGTGGGATACTCAAAATACCAATTTTTCTAGAGCAATATATAGCTACATCTATAGATCAGTTATGTCGCGCGCACTGACCCGCGCGCATCGGTTCGTAACTGCACTATAGTCTTTTATAAAGAGACTATTTGATTTTACAATGTTTTTAATAAACATCAGATCCAGCGGACGCACGCGGCATCGCTCGAGTGAGCTTCGGTTTTTTACAACTCCCGCGGGAACTATGGATTGGTTAATCCATAGTGTAGGTACAGCCCATCTCCCATGCAAATTTCAGTCAAATCGGTCCAGTAGTAACGGTGTAAAGGAGTAACAAACACACATTTACAGACTTTCACCTTTGTTCTACTTGTGATCGGATATTCATGAATACTGTGAAAGCTATTCAATCCCTCTATAAATCACAATACAAACGGCCTGATGCCCAGTGGCGGTTTTGGAGGTTAGGACTAGGGCAAGTCAGATATCTTTTTTAAGGATTTCAAAATATTTTTTAATTCTTCATTCTTCTTTCACGTCAATCTTCATTATAACCGCAATGATGTTCAGAAATCAATTGGAAATATATGTGGCTTTGAAAAAAGCCGTTTTATTACGTATGTGCGAATAAATGTGATTCTGAGAAGTGCTGATAGGAACAAACAAATATAAACAAATTATTTATATTGCAAATCGAACCTTCTATCTTTTTTTAAAAATGATTGTATTACATCCGAGTAAAAGTTTCAGTTTACTCAACAAAAGTTTTTCTATAGCAATCATGGATAGATCTGAAAGCCGCTCTTGTCCTTGTGTATTTCGCAAATAAGTGTGAATGCGTTTCAGAGAGGAGAATGCACGTTCTGCGGAACAACTGGTAGCTGGGATTGTAACAACTGCGCTAACTTACCTTCGCCAATTAATACTTGCACGCACGGCGCACTATTTTTGTCACAAGTAACTTTTTCGACTAATCCTAAACTCATTTTAAGTGAATTTAAAATTTTACGGCAATAATTAACACAAAATTAACTCGACATGTACACTTTTCAAAATCACAGGTAAACACAAACTAATAAGAACTGAAGTTCGCTTTCTAAATTCCTATTCAATTTCATTGCATTTCGCGCCTGCGCAAAAGCGTTTATTACTTCACTTGTACGATGTTCATGGGCCTTCCAGGATTGCCCATTCGAACAAATTAGAAAGAGAATATAAAGCCAAAAAAAGCCAGTGTGTGCGAGCGAGATATGAAACGTAACACGTCATAGTCTTAAGTCTTCCTCATTGGTCTAGTTGCCAAAATGGACGACGGCCGACGCTGAAAGCTATTCGCTTGCGCTCGGTGAGGTCACTGAACCCAAAAGCGCGTAATTTTAAAATATCATTTTTTATTGTTATTGCTTGATAGAATTAAAAAAAAAATACTTCTGACTGCTCACAAAGGAAAAAATGTCTAAAAGTTGTATTACTACTATGAGGATATTTTGATAGGGCAAGCCAGGATTTTGGGCTTGTATGGAAAAACCGCCACTGCTGATGCCTACTCGTAAATTGAAATTAGGGCGATAAAGTCAGTTGTAAACCATCAAAAACCCTTTGCATTTGAACGTAGGAAACATTGCTGATCCTTATTTCGTTTTATTACGGTTGGGGATCGAATTCCTCAACCGATAATGCTAATGAATGAAAGAAGAAAATAAATTAATTCGTCGAACTTTGACTTTTGGACTGAGCGTCAGATGTTCGCCCGGAAAAAAGTATCGCAGTTGCGCAGAAGAGATGGTAATGAAACTTTGTACAGTGGGCGCGGGTGCAGCAGAAGCCAGACCGGGTCGATAGGCCATAAATTATGGCTATCAGCGCGGTAAACCACCATAACTCGCTCATATTATGCATTCTGTCAGTATTATTCATGAATACGTTGCTCGGGTGGACAGACATAATCTTAAATCGATTATCTGTACTATAATATAAATTGCCAATTATAGAAAACTGTTGATCTTAGCGATTAACTGCTAGACAGAATATATGGCGTAAACAAGTGTAGATAGAAACTAATACTTGTTACGCCAAGCTTTTCCTTAACTAGTTTTTCGGTAGCTAAACTTTGTAAGTGTATATGCGTAATATAGGAAATCAAGTCAAGAATCTTAGGTAAATACATGTAGCAAACAGTCGCTGCCCGCGAGGAAATAAAATGGGTAAACAGGACGGCTCCTATTTCACTGCCCTACAAGGACCGTGCCGACTGTTGAACAATTATTATTAATAATCTACTATATAAAAATAAGTCGGGTTTTCCTTCCTGACGCTATAACTCCAGAACGCACGAACCGATTTCCACGGTTTTGCATTCGTTGGAAAGGTCTCGGGCTCCGTGAGGTTTGTAGCAAAGAAAATTCAGGAAAAAATTCAACAGAGAAGCGGGAAAATCTTTTTAGCGGGAAAGCCATCTGATGGCGAAACGGAGTTCGCCGGGTTTGCTAGTAGTTACTAAATGAAGAAAATGCTCGTGCCAACAGACTGCGTAAAGAGGATGCTTTATAGACCGCGCAAAGTAGAAACGATTAAGCAAGAAAGCTGACCCTGACTGACCCGGGATGAAGGCTAAGAAGAGAGTTACTAAATGAAGAAGATCGTGATCTTTAATATGTACCAAGTTGAAAAAAAATGAATCGTAACAGTGACTAGTAATAGTCTCGAGCTAAATCTACTACAGGTAACCCAATATTTGATGGTTTTACTATTGATTTACAATGAAAGTAATGAGTTTATGGGTACTAGACTAGATGAAATTACTTGTGCAAACATTAGAATATACTTATGCAAATTTACAAATGGATATGATAAATGGATAATTATTATTGTACAGGCTTGACAGTGTGTGTTCAAAGACCGACGCATTATTATCTGCGCCGATAAAATATGAAAATATAACGAAATATTTAAAGTTTCCAGTGAAAGGAGAATGACCAAAGGTGGTATCAAGTTTATTCAAGTTCATGAACCTAAACCAAAATAGTTTAGGAAAATCAAACAGTGTTTTTAAGAACCATTGGTACTAAGAATTTCATTTTCATATCCGGAACTTAATTTTGCATACAAAAAGGTACCTACTTTCTTTTCGATGCACATTTTGTGTCATACTGATTTTAGGAAGTACAACTTCTTGTTTGCCATAACTTGAGAATCCGGATATTAATTAAAAAAGTAAAAATTGTAGGAGTTAATATGGAGACCGTAATCTATAGAAAATAAAGTTTGGGTTTGATTCAGCTTGATACGGGAATCCAAACATGTCCTTTAAAACGTTTCTCTCGATGCGAATAAATGCGCGATCACCATAAGCCTCAACGCCAAACGCGAGGAAGGTAAATAAAAAAGGCCTTGAAGTGAAAGTGAAACCCCCCTCGCTCCCACTTGATAAATCCACGTCGAGTTTTAACGAACGCGCACTTGTCACTTTAATTTCCATGTCAAAGGTAATGACATTTTTTGTTCACAATATCCTGGAGCGCGGGGTGAGCGGAGTCAGGTTTGCCGTGCGAGCTGTGACCTAGATGCGAGCAGCGTAAATATTTAACGAGCGTTCATTATACACAGATCCTTCCAAGGCATTCTGAGACTGATGCGTATGTTTATACCGAAGAGCTGTGCCTTAATTCCGGCGTGCCTTGCAATTTTGTATTAGCGCCAAGCATGAGCTCAAACAAAAAAATTGCGAATAAAATTACACAGACAAAATTTGACAGAGAGAAACACGAACACCAACAAGTGATCCTATAAGAATTTAGGTGTTTCCTTAAGAACGGAACACTAACCACAGTTTGGAACTGCTCTATTAAACGCACAGCAGTATATTGCAAGATACAAATATTAGTTTAGATTTTACAATCATAACATTTTTTGTGCTTTATACCCTCGTTCGTTTCAGCCGACGGACGTCCACTGCTGGACATAGGCCTCCTGCAATGATTTCCAGCCCGCACGCTTTGTACCCTACTTACAAATAAATAAAATACGTTTTTATTGGTAAAAAAATATGTCATAGCTCAGTTCATATAATGACCCATCAGTTAACTCGTCACTCATTAATTATAATAAGAAGGAATAAAAATCGCAGTTCTTATAAACATTAAAATGTAGGCACTGCGCGGTTGTGAAATTGTGAATATATTCTCGTTAAATATAGAAGTGAAATGAAAAGAATTTCCATCATTACACTAATTGCCTGTTACGGACTCCCTCTACTTACAACATTCAGGCTGAAATCACTACCCGATTTAACTTCTTTAATTTAAGACAATATTTTTCGTTATTCCTTTTTATTTTTAATCACACCATTTGGTTTGGCTCTATCTTCTCTTACCTCAAAAGAGAAGCTTTTGATTGTAGCCAATTGGCCACGTAAAGTTTATCAGGCTTCACGCACCTTACAGAAACCATCAGGTTTCCTCATTATGGTTTTATTCACCACCCAGCAAGTGTAAATCTTGCCACACATAACTTCGAAAGGTCAAACACCCTCTAATCCCTATTAAAGTTGATCTAGGCCTAATAAAAGCAAGACTATGAACCGAGGCGAAGTAAAATTTTAGGAGAACCTTACAAAAACCTTTTAGGACTCATTTGATGTCAATGACCAAATATATCTACTAATCTTACCAAATGGTCTTCAGGTGTAATATAGGTACGTATTTGCGATGTTTTAAACTTAAGTATGTCACTTAAGTAACTTTAAGTATATTTTAGTTTTTTCAATCGATTTTGCACATCAAAGTCATTATTAGTGTAAGAATAGACTACAATTTTATTTACAGACAATAAGGCATAAATAAAGATATAATCCAAGAATATTTTACCAATAATTATCATCACACGTCATCTGTGAAATTAAGAGGAACACATGCAATTAACATAGACGTCATTTCGTATAATTATCTCCAAAGAATATATTAAAGTTTACCATATAATTAAGGAAAACTTAAGGAAAACTTTGTACGTTGTTCCTATTTTTCCCACTGCAACATAAACGTTCCATTATGTTTTGCATGTTGAATTACTATAAGAAACCACTTTATTTTAATATATTTTAATTTAATACGTTTTTGAATGATTTATCATAAAAGTCAATCAATCAGTCGCATCAGCAAACAGCTGGAGATTCATGACATAATTTGCATCCGAACATTAATCACTAATCGATTACCTGTTCTTTAAGAAAACCTACTGATTTGTTAGCGTTTCATCATTTCGGTCTTATTTTCACAATCTTCGTTTTCTTCAGTTTTCCTATATTATACAGGGTTATATAAAATACCAAATCGCTCTCGGCATGTATTTATTTATATTAAAACTATCAACTTTTGTTCTATAACTTTTTTTTACTGGATATTTTGAGAAATATCAAATATTCAATATTTTATAGAGATACTCTACTTGTTCCTACTCTGTAATGTAACATCGGGAAGTGGCAACGGGGCGGACCGCGGTGCGGTAATGTCACTTTACAGAAATAACGAATTAAGAAAAGTCATAGAAAAAAAAGAGACGTTAGTGTTAATCTACTTAATATAGCGTTACTATGCTAGATACGATGCCTCGCAGATACGAGTTGTTGTATTTAAAATAAGGCATTTAAATACTTCTAAGACAATTGTTCGCGGGATCTCTGGAGTGGGCGGTGAATGCTAATGAAGTTTTTTGTCGACTCGACATGATGGTCGGTACGTACTATCAACGCGATGTTCTAAGAAGTTCGGTATACGAAAATAAAATGCAAGCCTTCTTGGCGAAGGCATTTAAATAATGGACTCACTGATCTCTAAATAACCTACAAACTGAATAGAATCGAAACGGCGGAAAACTTTTTACTGCTGTTCCCGCAACTTTTCTGCCATAAGGATGCTATATCTCCTTAGGTTACAAATTGCCCAAAACCAAATTTAACTCGAATTTTGGCCAGTGCAGTACGAAATAAACGTTTCATTCATGACCATCATGACACTGCAGAATAAATACTGGCATTGTCGTCTTGATAAGTGACTGGCAGACAGTTCACCTTCCACAAAGATTTAAGTCGCTAGATGAGCCCCTAAGCCTACGCACATCGAAAACGTCTACAAACACGCTGACTGAGCGATCTCAGCATGCTGTAACTTAATATGATTGTGTGACAGAGGACGCGAGTGCAAATTCGATTGAGAAAATGAGACGTCATTTCTTATGTCGCTGTGTGTGTAAGATGACAACGTGTTGCACGCAAGACAAAACCGTAGTGGACGATTTTGAAGGCTTAGGGCTCATCTAGCGATTAAAATCTTTGGCCTTCCAGTAAGACATACGGTTTTCCTAATGCTAATTAATCCATTTTATTATCGTCGATTTAGTACTAATAAAGCTATCCGTGCATGCTAAAATATGAATTCATATACATTTCTTAGGTTTGTCTCGAATTATTGAGAACTAAGTATACAATATTCCGTTACCAGTGACGTTATGCTTATCATTAGAAGTAGAAGGGCTAAATAAGGTATACTGTCGTCATACTTTATACATTAACTATGTACATAATTATACTGCTTTTATTAGCGGCATGGCAACGCTGCATAGTAAATTAAAGCTTGGATAATGTGCTTCACTACTTGGATGAGGTCTGTTGATCATAGCAGTAACACGCAGTAAATAAATAATTGTTATTGTATAAAATGATATTGAAAATAATGTGCATGATTTAAATAAACTTCATTTAATTTTAACCACGTTTGGCTAAAAGCTGTGGCTAAAAGTCTCTGTGATTTGTTATTCGTATTATATTATAAGAAAACCGATGTGAAAACTGAGGTATGCTGTAAACTTTACAGCGTTTGCGCGTCTCGTATATTATATAGGTAGTATTAATAATATTAAGTAAATAAATAAATAAATCAGGACATTACACATATCGGAATCTAGCCCAAATATTTTACCCTTAGAGTATAAATTTTCACATCAAAAAGTGCTTATCATGATAATTTACGAAAAGATGTGACGTTCTTAGCAAGGTAACAAAACTCTACCAAAAAACACTGTACTTTTCTTAATTTTATAGTCACTAACCCAAAATAAAGGAAGAAAGAAAAGCCTAAGAAGTTTAAGCTTAAGTTAAAAGACTTTATAAATATGCAGGGTCGCAGAACAAATGCCAAAGCAAAAATTTTTACGGTCAAAATATGTTCGTAACTCTCGATAAATTTATCTAAACATACAGTCATAAGACGTCATAAACTCACAACACAGTCAGAATTCGTTTCTTCCTTCCAGGAGCAGCGACGGACCCGTCAATGTTAAAAGTCCACCTTCCAAACGGAGGCTTTAACGTTGTGAGGGCGTCAGTCGACGAGGATGTGCGCTCCGTGCTGCGGTGCCTGGCCGCCAGGCTTGCGGCGGGCGACCGCGTGTACGCGTCGTGCTATGCTCTGAGGGCGAGAAAACTTACCACCGGCAAGGTAAGATAGGCTTACGGCTCGACTCGTGCTGCGGTGCCTGGCCGCCAGGCTTGCGGCGGGCGACCGCGTGTACGCGTCGTGCTATGCTCTGTGGGCGAGAAAACTTACCACCGGCAAGGTAAGATAGGCTTACGGCTCGACTCGTGCTGCGGTGCCTGGCCGCCAGGCTTGCGGCGGGCGACCGCGTGTACGCGTCGTGCTATGCTCTGAGGGCGAGAAAACTTACCACCGGCAAGGTAAGATAGGCTTACGGCTCGACTCGTGCTGCGGTGCCTGGCCGCCAGGCTTGCGGCGGGCGACCGCGTGTACGCGTCGTGCTATGCTCTGAGGGCGAGAAAACTTACCACCGGCAAGGTAAGATAGGCTTACGGCTCGACTCGTGCTGCGGTGCCTGGCCGCCAGGCTTGCGGCGGGCGACCGCGTGTACGCGTCGTGCTATGCTCTGTGGGCGAGAAAACTTACCACCGGCAAGGTAAGATAGGCTTACGGCTCGACTCGATAAGCTTCGTACAGGTTATGTCTTATCTCGGGTAGGACTAATCTGCATAGGATAGGACAGCCTGTCCATCCGATAGGTTATTAATTTCGGCCGTTACGGGTTTTCTCTATCTTACCTCTTACCATCATCTATATAATTTCGTTAAGCTAACCAACTATTACGAGAGATTGCTATTATTTGTGAAATAAAAATAACATTTCAATGAAAAATGAACTATACAGCAAGAACCATTAGCTCCACCGCTTCGATAATAATGTAAACAGACCCTTTCCCCATTTAATTTATATCACACATTTTAGTACTCGTATTGTGTTTATTTCATGGAGTAGAACATAAGGTAAGTGAGGGGTAATTCGGTATGTCTGGTTATTTCGTTAGTTTTTGCTTCTGGCGTAAAAATAAGCAATAAAGACATCTTATTAATAATTAAACCTGAATTCTAAATCTTCATCATATTACCCGTTAAGAAAATGAGTATGAGAATTTTGGTGAAAAAGCTTAGACCAATACGACTCTTTAAAACCTAAGTTGGCCGCAAACCGCTGTAGTACGCCTGCGCGCTTGTATTTACCGTAAGCTTAAACATCAAACTTTATAAGCTTACAGAAAGACAAAGGTAAGTCTATTTGAATAAAGTTTTTTATAGTGTTAATTTGTGTTTCTTCAAAATTAATACAATATAGGATAGAGCTAAATCTAAGTACTAAATTATCTTAAAATTGCAATTATTCGACTCACGAAATAGCCGACATCATATTATTCTTAGGTTGCGTATTTCGTATCACTACCGAATTAAGAATTTACGAGTTTCTTTTATAAAGCTTGCGTATTAATTTATCAATTAAGATATTTTACATATGAAATCAAAATCATTATTTGAAAGTAATGAACTTTCTTATGAGCTAAATTCGGTATATGATTTATTCAATAAAATTCTTAAAATTCGAGTTTGAACTAGACCTAAATTTGAATTTTTAAGGTGAACTCGCATACGTACTAACAGCATAGTTTTATTTATAGTTCGTTTTGCTTCATTTATTTTCATATAATATCTTTATATTCAGACTATTTAATAGTTACTTTAAATGGTTTTTGAGTAATTTACAAACTTAAGTTAATTTACTTTTACTTAACTTAATTTACTTTTCCAAAATAAGTATCACGAAATAAGATGCTTTTATTTTACCACTCAATTTTTATTTCGTGATAAGTAAACCTTCTAAGGAACTTAAACTTTAGTGTTAATGTATGCATAATGGTATATCAATTTATGAGTTTTATTAATAAATATTAAATCCTACATTTCAAGTTTCATTACAAACCTCACTAACTCAACTAAAAATTCATTGTAACATAAAGAAAGTAACTGTTCCCATCCCATGTTAGGCCTATGTGAAATAAAGATATTTTGACTTTTGACTTTTGACTTGACTTTTGAATGAAGAGTTGTTTTACTAGTGATTACTATTACTTTTTAGGTGACTTTTTAGTATTTTTTTATCTTGAAATCTACTGAACAGATTTTGATATTTTTTTCACTAATGGAGAGCTACATTATTCTGAACTAGCAGAAACCCGCGGCTTCGCACGCGTAAATTTTAGTTTTAACTTTAAAAAAATTAGTTTAAACTTAAAAAAAAATTGTTTTATACGGGAACCATCCATTTTCCGGAATAAAAAGTATCCTTTGTGTTAATTTACAGGAAATCTATCTTCGTTTCAACTTTAAACCAAAAATTTTCAGTAATTGCGGTGTGAACAAAAAATTCTCTCTCGCATGAATATCTCTTTTTCCCTATTATCACGAAAACATATGATATAATCTATCTCCATTCCAAATTTCAGCCCAATCGATTCAGTAGTTGCGGCGTGAATAATTTTTTCCGCGTTAATTTCGGTTTTTTACTAATCCTACGGGAACCATGAATTTTTTCGCAATGAAAAGTAGCCTTCGTATTAATACAATATATAATCTATCTTTATTCATAATTTCAGCCATATCAGTTCAGTAATTACGGCGGGAAGTAGTATTTTTCCCGCGTGAATATCTGTTTTTCCCTTCTCCTGCAAAATCCATGGATTTTTCCGGGATAAAAAGTACCTTATTTATTAACCCAGGATATAATCTATCTCCATTCCAAATTTCATCCAAATCGGTTGTGTACTTGCGGCGTCAGATTTTTTTCCGCGAGAATTTCGGTTTTTAACTTATCCCACGGGAACAATGAATTTTTTCGGGATGAAAAGTAGCCTATGTGGTAATGCAAG
Source organism: Coenonympha glycerion (assembly GCA_963855885.1). Lineage (NCBI taxonomy): Eukaryota > Metazoa > Arthropoda > Insecta > Lepidoptera > Nymphalidae > Coenonympha > Coenonympha glycerion. The sequence goes on from OY979631.1 coordinate 5,715,551, forward strand.
ATATAATATACCTCCATTCCAAATTTTAGCCAAATCGGTACATTAGTTGCGGCGTGAAGACGTATTTTAACTTGATAAAATCCAAACTTCGGACCCCCGTTTCACCCCCTTAGAGGGTGAATTTTGAAAAATCCTTTCTTAGTGCACCCCTAGGCCTCACAAGGAACATGTGTGCCAAATTTGGAGTCTCTAGACCCAGCGGTTTGGGCTGTGCGTTGATATGTCAGTCAGTCAGTCAGTCAGTCAGTTTCTTCTTTTATATATTAAGATGGATATAGGCTACTTTTTATCCCGGAAAAATCTACTGTTCCTAGGGTATGCAAGCGATATCGTGGGAAACAGTTATAATTAGGGAACAGTTTGTAATTAAAGCTGAATTTGAGCTTAATGTATCATGTTTTACCCTTAAATATTGAATATTTTTATTGCTATATAAATGTACTAGTAGGGCGCGTGTGTGCGCGGGCCACATGTGGCCCGCGTGCTGTCTTGCCGCCCATATAAAAGCCCTTCAAAATTCGCCATACATTTTCTATGGAAAAAATTATTCCGCCATATTTGATTTGTTTTTCTATCCATTAAATAGGCCTTCGGGCGCTGATCACTTCTTGTCAAGAAACCGTTCTTCCATCTTTTATACTTTCCGAGATATTGGCGAAATTCGTTTGGCCGCCATTTTGAATCCGCCATTTTGAAAATTTTTTCAACTCACTGCCAATTGGATGACACTTCGAGTGACATTTGGTCGAACACCCCAATCAATCAATCAATCAAAATATCTTTATTTCACATAGGCCTAACAGCCACCTATCTCCGATACCCTGCCCGTGCTCTTCACCCGTCTCCGAAATCCTCAATCATTAGCTCTCTCCGTATTTTTCCTCAAAATGAATTTTTCTCTTCTATAAGACCCCATCCGTGAAAAAAAAAATTTTCATATAAAATTGTTCAGGAGAGGTGATAATCAGTCAGTCAGTGAATCAGCACGAGTAGCTATATATATATTAACTAGTAGGTTGCGTAAAAATTCGCCATACATTTTCTATGGTAGAAAAAATCCGCCATATTTGATTTTTTTTTCTATTCATCGCGTTGACCTTCGGGTCTTGATCATTTCTTGTCAAGAAACCACTGTTCCATCTTTAATACTTTCCGAGATATCGACGAAATTCGAATGGCGGCCATTTTGAATCCGCCATTTTGAATTTTTTTTCAGCTCACTGCCAATTGCATGACGTTTCAAATGACATTTGGTCGAGCACCCCCCACCTATCTCCAATACCCTTGACTGTGCTCTTCATTCGTCTTCGATATCCTCAATCATCAGCTCTCTCCATATTTTTGTTCTTAATGAATTTTTCCCCTCTATACGAAAAGATCAGCAAAAAAAAAATTTTTTTTTATACAAAATTGTTCAGGAGAGGTGATCAATGAGTCAGTGAATCAGCACGAGCAGCTATATATATATAGTAATTAAACTCCTGTTATGTTTTAAATTAAAATGTTTTAATATAATATCATGAATTATTGTACAAAATTTTATCCCGAAATAAGAACCCTCAATTCACGAATTAAAAAGTTGAGTCAAATTATATCACGAAATAAGAGGTAAAAATGAGGTCTACAAATAAATTAATTAAAAAGAAAATTCCAACTAAAATCACTTAATTCATACACGCATAAGCTGGCAAAAGACCAATGTTCTTTTAAAAAAAAATTCGAACAGAAATCAGGTTTAGTTTTTTTTATATTAATTTTTGAAGTCGTCGTAGCCTTAGAATACCGAATTACACCTCACTTACCTTAATTGCTCTTTGTGGATACAACTATAGACATAAGGATCATTCCGCTATAACGGTTGCTTGTCTGTATGAGTGACTTGAAACAAACAACCGAGCCTTATTCTGCAGGCATTGGTCAATGATCAAGCCTAACTATTGATAGAACACGTAGCTTAAACAATACTGGATCTAAATAAAAAGTGTTTTTGGCAGATCCGTTGGATCCACCAGGACACGCCGGTGTCGGAGCTGATCGAGAAGTGGCCGGCGAGCGAGTGGCGGCTGGAGCTGCGCGTGCGCTACCTGCCAGCCAACCTGCGCGACCTCTGCGACTCGGACCGAGTCACCTTCCATTATTACTACGATCAGGTAATACCACTGATCTCTATCTCTGCATTAACCATTCTATACATCTGTCAGTCCCTTTTTTGTGCCGATTTGAATCATTTCCTAACCTTTCTTTCGTTCACACAACAAAAGCTATTTTGGTTTCAGGTCCGACACGACTACCTCAATGCCAATCATCAAATGGTAGATCAAGATTTGGCGATACAGATATGTTGTTTAGAAATAAAGTAAGTATGTTATACTACACAGAAAATTATACTGAGTAACTGTATAAAAAGCTTTGAGAACGGGTTTCTCTGTGTCTTATTAAATGATTGAACTGGTATATTTTGCATCATCATATCATGCAATTTGGCATTGATAGTATCGTAAGAGTTTGTTTTGAGGAGTTTGCTTACATGTCTTTAATCGCTTGAAATGCAATATGTAACCCAAATAAATATCAATTTGAGTAACGTGTCACTAAACCCAAAAAAATTAAGTCTTAAGTATATGATATAAAAGCGTGCAATACCCTTAAAGAGTACAAACATAAATAATAATTAATTATGTATTAGTACGTATAGTCGTAACAATTTTCCTAACTCTGCAGTGAAATATTTGTGGTCAATTGGTATACCAACCGCGATAACTGAGAAGACACAAGTTCAAATTCCGCCTAGTACAAGTTTTATAAGTTGTGTTTATGAAAATAATTTTTTTCCAGGTATTTCTGCAAAGACATGCAGATATCATTGGACAAGAAGTCCAACATAGAGTACCTGGAGAAAGAGTTTGGTTTGCACAAGTTCCTACCCAAATCCGTGCTCGACGCGATCAAGCCCAAAGTGCTCAAGAAGGCGATACAGCAGCAATTCAAAAAGGTATTACATACATCTATTGCTACTTTTTAGGGTTCCGTATCCAAAGGGAAAAAACGGGACCCTATTACTAAGACTTCGCTCCCCGTCCGTCAGTCTGTCACCAGGCTGTACTTCTTGAACCGTGTTAGTTAGACACTTGAAATTTTCACAGATGATGTATTCCTGTTGCATGTTACTACTGTTCCATCTTGTATTGAGCTGGGCTGATAATGGACACAGGAACTGATCATAGAAATCTAAACCAATTGCTAAACCAATCTTGATCTTTGGGTCTTTAATCTAAATTCGCTCAGAATTGGCCTACTATAGCAAAAACGCACCGCAAAAAATTCTCTCAAAAGTTGGTCCACAATCTCTTAATATTCTTCCGCAACGGATTCGCCAACGCACTCATAAGAGTGAAAAAGTCAAAAATAAATTCAGTATAATCCTCTTAACTCGCCATCGTCGACTATGTGCGACCATTTTTAGAGTGACTAAAAATACAGTTTTTCATTGTGTATTATCAGGTGGCAAATTTAAGCGACACGGACTGCATGCTGAAGTACCTGGAGACGATGCACAAGCACTACGGCTACGACCGCGAGACGTTCACGGGCGCGCTCGGCTCCGGCTGGGCGATACCCGTCGAGCTGGCGATAGGGCCTGACATAGGTGAAAATTCTAATTTTATCTAGTTTTTCGCTAATAATGGGCTAGTTATACATCGTAGACTTATGACAATGGGTTTTGTGGCCACAACATTTATGCATCTTTACATGTTTTTAATAAAAAATCTGCTCAACAATATCTACTCATTTACTTCATATTGGTTCCTAAAATCTGGGAAACTGCAAAATATTATCTTTCGGGAACCAATGTTAATCTCGCGGGCCGAAACTCCTTAATATGTGATTGTAAAAAAATATCATAATCGTCATCGATTACCCTCTTCTTTAAATTGAAGTCAGCTATCAAAAATTTCTAATAAAGTGCCGCTGTTTTACATTAAATTGTTGCGCTTTCTTAATCTAAGTCCGGTCCACCCCTTTTTATCGTCCAACCATTTCATCTCTCGCACAATCAAGATCTCTTCCCAGCAATTTTTCCCTCTAAAAAAAGTCTTGGGAAGGAAAGCTGATCTCCTTTTTGTGGGTGGCCAAAGAAAGCTACTTTTCTGATTACTTTAAGGGAATTATGGCATATTACAAAAACAATTAACACCTAAGGAGGTAGTATTATTACTACCTCCTTTGGAATATTCTTTGAAATATTATGAACAGGAATACCCAGATATTGTATAATTTTCTCTGAAACCTTACTACCTATACAGACTTACAATGAGCTTTTATCACACCATAATCACTGATCGTACAGGCTTTGATGAAGTACGCTTGCCTAGAAAATGCCTATTCACTCTTGATTAGTAAAACGATTCGTACACGTCGGGTACAGGTTTTCAAGGTTAATGTATAATTAACGAGCATGAGTTATTTTATTCCTTTCTTTTCTCCTGATGATCTAGGGTAAGATTAAAAATAGTTATTATTAATGTTGTGGTCATTACAGATATATCATACGTGTCTCACAAGGCCGGCGAGCCTCCCACCTACACGAAGATCGCATCTTTCTGCGACATCGTCGCGGTTCAAACCTTAAAGTCTAATTGTACAACATCGCAACAATCAAATTCGCAGCAGTCAAATTCACAGGTTTGCATTTAATTGTTCTATTTTCGAATGGTTTTGAAAATCGTTTTGAGTAAAGCGTTTGATTACATATACCGTAATTATACCGTTAGCTTATTGCCTCAGTTAATTGTGGACGATTTGATAGTTTCATGTCACATTTCAGAAAAGTCAACTATAAAATTAATACTAATTAAATTAACTGTTGGTGTAACACAGGGTAGTTAAGTGGGGACTCACTTCTTACTGTTTTAAATTGATAATGGCAATTGCAATACACAAAGTGTATGAACAATTTCAGGTTTCTTTGGTCATGAGTAATAATGTTTTTGTAGAAAACTTTACTTAATACATGTGTATTCTTCGGCAGACAAGCTCGTGTGGTAAAGCGGCGCTACAATTGAGAGTGAAAGGTGCTACGGAGACGTTAACTATTACGTGCAGTAGTGTGGAGGTATGTCTAGCTTATACTCGAGAGTGGCTATTGTTTTTGAAAGACAGTACGATCAGATTCATATTTTTAACCTACCCTAAATCTGCTTAAATAAAAAAAAATCTTATATTTTTTATGCAAATTGTTACAGTGATTATTTTGTTTCAGGCTGCAGAAAGTTTAGCAGATTTAGTAGACGGCTATTGTAGACTAGTTACAGATTCACAGACCTCGCTATGGAATAGAACGAGTAAGTATTTCATTTAAATATTGTAAAAAAAGTACTTTGTCGAATGAAAGAGTTGTAATTTGATAAAATTCAAATTATTTTCTATTTCTTTTTCCAAGCAACCATTTGGAAAACACTGAACTGTCAGTGTAAAAGTGGTAAGTGAACTGTCAGTACTCAGTGTAATTGATTTGTATATAGTATCTACATTTTTGAGGAATACTTCAGCTTTTGCGCTGTGAGATATTTATTTTAAGGCGGTTCATGTGAAGCAAATTTAAGGTGATTTTCCTTTAAACTTGTATTATGCCTTTTACCTTTAGACCGCTGGTGGTCCTAACACCTAACAGTGTATTTTGAAACATCGATACACTTGCCATTTTAGCAGACTAGTTCGTAAACGCGATGAAGGCTGCCTGAAGCTTTAATTTCACTAGATGGCGCTAGCAGTAGTACTAAGTTTACTTAATAAGCTTAGCGGCGAAGTCGCCACTACTTTTAGCTAGTAAGGCAGACTAGTTGTGTATATCATCGGTTTGGGGCGGTTGAAACCAAACCTTAGTCTCGAGGCTCGTAGCCTCGAGGGGACTAGCTTCCTATGGAGAAGACCACACTGGTGACGTTGAGGTGTAGCAGGGGTAGAGAGGTTTTAAACTAGATGCGCGATGATTGCACTGGGCACATCAGCGAAATAAGGCAGGATCGTCACGAATTGTGGCAGGGGGCCGTCGTTATTAAAATTAAAAAAAAAAATTAAGTCCTAATAATATTCCTCGTTCAACTTAAGGTTTACTTATACGATAACTTAGGGGTGTAACAGACTACAACTTTACGGTTGATCGCAGCGGAAATGAGCAGCAGCTCGTCGGAGGGCAAGACGAGTTCGTGGGAGGCGCACACCGCCACGCTGCTATCGGAGGACTACGCGGAGATCGTCGACGACGACGCGGACTACTCCACGCCGGCCGGTGAGCATTTGTACTGAACCAGGGAGGATTGCGATCGCAGTGGAAATGAGCAGCAGCTCGTCGGAGGGCAAGACGAGTTCGTGGCACGCTTTATGTGCTCTCTTTCTATCGCTCTGTTGCGAACAGTAAGTGCACTTTATAGCACAGTGCTAGAATCGCTATTTATTTAAACCATTTTGCGGAGTGAATCTTCTGTACCGTAGGGTACTTACTCCGCATACTATTTTGACTTCTAGTACATTGCATACATTTTAGGAAATAATTGTCACTTTTCGTTTCCCAGTTCGCGACTACGAATTGGTGCGTAATCAAATTGAACTGACCGGTATCATTGGCGAAGGACAATTCGGAGACGTGCATAAAGGTAAGTTATTTTATTACTAGGTTGATTAGGATTAGGTTATTATCTTAAACAGATTTCCTGCAAGGTAAATGAAAGAAGGGTAGCTAAAATTAAGAGAAGTTAGATCTGGCCCGTCTCCAGGGGGGCCCGCTCGCCCGCCCTCCTGTTTTCTGCAAAGCCATATGAACTTAATACTTTTTTACGCATTACTTAGTAGATATTGATGTTGTCGTACTAACTTGGAAAGACTTAACCCTGGCGGTTTCTAAACATCATTGCAACGGAACCCTAAATCGCTTGGCGGTGCATCTTCGCTAGTAGGGTGGCTGGCTTTTTGGCTGATTGCGTGGAAGCTTCCCACCAAATTCTAATTTTAAAGTGGCAGAAAAAAAAATCAAATAAAGAAATACAAAGTTAAGAGGCATTTGAACTTTTGAAGTAGGCTTCTGTCCCTTTGTCGCAGAACGAAAATTTGTATAGAACTGTTATGACATGACCACAGTTTGACGTCATAGTTTAATGCAACTGTCTCTGTCTCATCAGAATCAAATGCTTATAACTTTTTTGTTATTACGTCGATATTTTATTTCTAAATAATTCTAGTTAAAAAACTATAATTTGATTTTAGTCAACTACCCAATTAGGTCATAATTTACTAAAGTGAGGGTTGTTTTTATCGCAAGTACCGATAAGTAATCCGCGATTTGCGTGAACCAGGCACATGTAAAGTGACGTCAGCGAACCACCCATCGCTGCGACGGCAGCTGGCGTTGCAGCGGCAGCAGGGCAAGAACGGCGCGGGCGGCGAGTGCGTGCTGCCCGTGGCCGTCAAGACGTGCAAGCTGGACGCAGACCTCGACACCGCCGAGAAGTTCCTCGAGGAAGCTTGTGAGTCACCTCTAATCCCAGGGACTACTGGTCCGAATTGAAAAATTATTATAATGATGAATACTCCATTTATCCATACTACACACTGATATGTATCCCTGGATTTCATTTTTTGTGCCGATTTAAAGCGCCTCCCCCAAGCGTCCACGGTACTAAATTGACATTTGTTGGAGTGGACCGTCCTTTTGAATGTCATTTGATTTTAGTTCCATAGACGCTCACGCCAGGTAACGCAACAATCAGCGCCAAAATGGTGAAAATCAAGTGTCTTCATTTTTACTTTCACAGTCAGCTATCCAGAGTATATTCTATATACTCTATGGAGATCAGTGATACTACATCAAAAATGGGAAAAATTGTTTCTTTTCGAGAGCTCTCGTTATGTGCGCGTAAACGGTTAAAGTTTTGCAAAAATTCTCATAAGAGCTAAATGTTCACCTTGCTTAATGTTTTCGTTTTTAATGTTCATGCAATAATAATTATGTCTTTATTGTCTATATATTATTAGGGGAGGCCACGATGCTAAATCGGTATTAACTCGAACGTCGTGAGGACCTATTGCGATAATTGAATTGAATTGTAAATATTAGGTGCTAAAATGAAAAAGAGGTTATATTATGAAGTTTGCTATTTCAGTGATGGGGGAAGCTAATACAGGTTTTCTAAAAATTAAAAAAAAATCTGTCCATGAAAGTATACTCGAGCGCATCAGATTTTTATGCAGACGCTTCTTCTTGATGTACTTGCCGTCCGTGCCAAAATCAGACAATCATGACAAGGAATATCCTTTATCTGCCGGGTCAAAAATAAAATTTTGAAAGCGGCAGATTAAGAAAACTCCTGGTGGAAGAGTGGTACTATGTCATCAAATCTCCGCGGAATTCTAGCGGGATCACTGGAAAACCGAAATTTATGCGAACGGAGCGGCTGCCAACTGCTATATATTTATTTATTTATTTAGTATAAACATAACATGTACTAAGAAACAAACACAGAAACGACATGTACAAGGACATTACACATATAGTTTCTAGTGAACTTTAAAGCGATGTTTGTTTGATTAAGTGGTATTAAGAAACCATATAAATATATATATATGTTTCAGATATAATGCAGCAGTTCTCGCACCCGCACATCATCGGTCTAGTGGGCGTGTGCAGCTCGCCTCCCATTTGGATAGTGATGGAGCTCGCCACGCTCGGAGAGATGAGGGCGTATTTGCAGCAGAACTCACACAGGTATAATAATAAAAATATATAACAGGCAGAAAGTTGCGCCAAACGCCGAGAGTTTCAATGTTTCAATGTTTGTGAATATTAAATACCATAAATTAACCAATTTAAGGTTGAATGGTCGCGAAATTAAAATTTTAATTACTTATTTACAATTTATAAAGCAGATAAGATATTACAAGTGTCCATTTTAGGAAATTAACCCAAGTAACGGAAGTGACATGAGTAACTCCTAAAGTAGTCGATTCTCGGACAATACTCATAATGCACCCACTCGCCACATAATTGCTGAGATTAATATGCGTATAAGTAAGGGGGTATACTATATGTGGCAGGTTGGAGACGTGCACGCTGGTGCTGTACATCTACCAGCTGTCGACGGCGCTCAGCTACCTGGAGAGCAAGAAGTTCGTGCACCGCGACATCGCCGCCCGGAACGTGCTCGTCTCCACCCCCACTTGCGTCAAGGTAAGTGAGGGGGTACACTATCTGTGGCAGGTTGGAGACGTGCACGCTGGTGCTGTACATCTACCAGCTGTCGACGGCGCTCAGCTACCTGGAGAGCAAGAAGTTCGTGCACCGCGACATCGCCGCCCGGAACGTGCTCGTCTCCACCCCCACTTGCGTCAAGGTAAGTGAGGGGGTACACTATATGCGGCAGGTTGGAGACGTGCACGCTGGTGCTGTACATCTACCAGCTGTCGACGGCGCTCAGCTACCTGGAGAGCAAGAAGTTTGTGCACCGCGATATCGCCGCCCGGAACGTGCTCGTCTCCACCCCCACTTGCGTCAAGGTAAGTAAGGGGGTACACTATATGTGGCAGGTTGGAGACGTGCACGCTGGTGCTGTACATCTACCAGCTGTCGACGGCGCTCAGCTACCTGGAGAGCAAGAAGTTCGTGCACCGCGATATCGCCGCCCGGAACGTGCTCGTCTCCACCCCCACTTGCGTCAAGGTAAGTGAGGGGGTACACTATCTGTGGCAGGTTGGAGACGTGCACGCTGGTGCTGTACATCTACCAGCTGTCGACGGCGCTCAGCTACCTGGAGAGCAAGAAGTTCGTGCACCGCGACATCGCCGCCCGGAACGTGCTCGTCTCCACCCCCACTTGCGTCAAGGTAAGTGAGGGGGTACACTATATGCGGCAGGTTGGAGACGTGCACGCTGGTGCTGTACATCTACCAGCTGTCGACGGCGCTCAGCTACCTGGAGAGCAAGAAGTTTGTGCACCGCGATATCGCCGCCCGGGACGTGCTCGTCTCCACCCCCACTTGCGTCAAGGTAAGTGAGGGGGTACACTCACTATCTTTGGCAGGTTGGAGACGTGCACGCTGGTGCTGTACATCTACCAGCTGTCGACGGCGCTCAGTTACCTGGAGAGCAAGAAGTTCGTGCACCGCGAAATCGCCGCCCGGAACGTGCTCGTCTCCACCCCCACTTGCGTCAAGGTAAGTGAGGGGGTACACTATCTGTGGCAGGTTGGAGACGTGCACGCTGGTGCTGTACATCTACCAGCTGTCGACGGCGCTCAGCTACCTGGAGAGCAAGAAGTTCGTGCACCGCGACATCGCCGCCCGGAACGTGCTCGTCTCCACCCCCACTTGCGTCAAGGTAAGTAAGGGGGTACACTATATGTGGCAGGTTGGAGACGTGCACGCTGGTGCTGTACATCTACCAGCTGTCGACGGCGCTCAGCTACCTGGAGAGCAAGAAGTTCGTGCACCGCGACATCGCCGCCCGGAACGTGCTCGTCTCCACCCCCACTTGCGTCAAGGTAAGTAAGGGGGTACACTATATGTGGCAGGTTGGAGACGTGCACGCTGGTGCTGTACATCTACCAGCTGTCGACGGCGCTCAGCTACCTGGAGAGCAAGAAGTTCGTGCACCGCGATATCGCCGCCCGGAACGTGCTCGTCTCCACCCCCACTTGCGTCAAGGTAAGTGAGGGGGTACACTATCTGTGGCAGGTTGGAGACGTGCACGCTGGTGCTGTACATCTACCAGCTGTCGACGGCGCTCAGCTACCTGGAGAGCAAGAAGTTCGTGCACCGCGACATCGCCGCCCGGAACGTGCTCGTCTCCACCCCCACTTGCGTCAAGGTAAGTGAGGGGGTACACTATATGCGGCAGGTTGGAGACGTGCACGCTGGTGCTGTACATCTACCAGCTGTCGACGGCGCTCAGCTACCTGGAGAGCAAGAAGTTTGTGCACCGCGATATCGCCGCCCGGGACGTGCTCGTCTCCACCCCCACTTGCGTCAAGGTAAGTGAGGGGGTACACTCACTATCTTTGGCAGGTTGGAGACGTGCACGCTGGTGCTGTACATCTACCAGCTGTCGACGGCGCTCAGTTACCTGGAGAGCAAGAAGTTCGTGCACCGCGAAATCGCCGCCCGGAACGTGCTCGTCTCCACCCCCACTTGCGTCAAGGTAAGTGAGGGGGTACACTATCTGTGGCAGGTTGGAGACGTGCACGCTGGTGCTGTACATCTACCAGCTGTCGACGGCGCTCAGCTACCTGGAGAGCAAGAAGTTCGTGCACCGCGACATCGCCGCCCGGAACGTGCTCGTCTCCACCCCCACTTGCGTCAAGGTAAGTAAGGGGGTACACTATATGTGGCAGGTTGGAGACGTGCACGCTGGTGCTGTACATCTACCAGCTGTCGACGGCGCTCAGCTACCTGGAGAGCAAGAAGTTCGTGCACCGCGACATCGCCGCCCGGAACGTGCTCGTCTCCACCCCCACTTGCGTCAAGGTAAGTGAGGGGGTACACTATCTGTGGCAGGTTGGAGACGTGCACGCTGGTGCTGTACACCTACCAGCTGTCGACGGCGCTCAGCTACCTGGAGAGCAAGAAGTTCGTGCACCGCGACATCGCCGCCCGGAACGTGCTCGTCTCCACCCCCACTTGCGTCAAGGTAAGTGAGGGGGTACACTATCTGTGGCAGGTTGGAGACGTGCACGCTGGTGCTGTACATCTACCAGCTGTCGACGGCGCTCAGCTACCTGGAGAGCAAGAAGTTCGTGCACCGCGACATCGCCGCCCGGAACGTGCTCGTCTCCACCCCCACTTGCGTCAAGGTAAGTAAGGGGGTACACTATATGTGGCAGGTTGGAGACGTGCACGCTGGTGCTGTACATCTACCAGCTGTCGACGGCGCTCAGCTACCTGGAGAGCAAGAAGTTCGTGCACCGCGACATCGCCGCCCGGAACGTGCTCGTCTCCACCCCCACTTGCGTCAAGGTAAGTGAGGGGGTACACTATCTGTGGCAGGTTGGAGACGTGCACGCTGGTGCTGTACATCTACCAGCTGTCGACGGCGCTCAGCTACCTGGAGAGCAAGAAGTTCGTGCACCGCGACATCGCCGCCCGGAACGTGCTCGTCTCCACCCCCACTTGCGTCAAGGTAAGTGAGGGGGTACACTATCTGTGGCAGGTTGGAGACGTGCACGCTGGTGCTGTACATCTACCAGCTGTCGACGGCGCTCAGCTACCTGGAGAGCAAGAAGTTCGTGCACCGCGACATCGCCGCCCGGAACGTGCTCGTCTCCACCCCCACTTGCGTCAAGGTAAGTAAGGGGGTACACTATATGTGGCAGGTTGGAGACGTGCACGCTGGTGCTGTACATCTACCAGCTGTCGACGGCGCTCAGCTACCTGGAGAGCAAGAAGTTCGTGCACCGCGACATCGCCGCCCGGAACGTGCTCGTCTCCACCCCCACTTGCGTCAAGGTAAGTGAGGGGGTACACTCACTATCTGTGGCAGGTTGGAGACGTGCACGCTGGTGCTGTACATCTACCAGCTGTCGACGGCGCTCAGCTACCTGGAGAGCAAGAAGTTCGTGCACCGCGACATCGCCGCCCGGAACGTGCTCGTCTCCACCCCCACTTGCGTCAAGGTAAGTGAGGGGGTACACTATCTGTGGCAGGTTGGAGACGTGCACGCTGGTGCTGTACATCTACCAGCTGTCGACGGCGCTCAGCTACCTGGAGAGCAAGAAGTTCGTGCACCGCGACATCGCCGCCCGGAACGTGCTCGTCTCCACCCCCACTTGCGTCAAGGTAAGTAAGGGGGTACACTATATGTGGCAGGTTGGAGACGTGCACGCTGGTGCTGTACATCTACCAGCTGTCGACGGCGCTCAGCTACCTGGAGAGCAAGAAGTTCGTGCACCGCGACATCGCCGCCCGGAACGTGCTCGTCTCCACCCCCACTTGCGTCAAGGTAAGTGAGGGGGTACACTATATGCGGCAGGTTGGAGACGTGCACGCTGGTGCTGTACATCTACCAGCTGTCGACGGCGCTCAGCTACCTGGAGAGCAAGAAGTTCGTGCACCGCGACATCGCCGCCCGGAACGTGCTCGTCTCCACCCCCACTTGCGTCAAGGTAAGTAAAGGGGGTACACTATATGTGGCAGGTTGAGACGTGCACGCTGTATCATATGCGGTGTGTACCAGCTGTCGACGGCGCTCAAGATTCGTACCTTGACTCTCTTACCTCACAGTTCTTCATAATAGTCATACAGGTAGCAAAAAAGCTATTCGTAGACCTTTGAGATATTTATATGCTTTAAAATTAATGTCTACAGTTGGCGGACTTCGGGCTGTCAAAAATGGTAGAAGACAAATCCTACTACAAAGCGTCGAGAGGGAAGCTGCCAATCAAATGGATGGCGCCGGAGTCTATAAACTTCCGACGCTTCACTTCTGCGTCGGATTGCTGGATGTTTGGTAATTTGAACATTATTTGCCTTACCTTACTTCCTTTTACCTTATCTCGTTCTCAGACGGTAAAAGAAGGTAATCCGCAAAGATGTCTAATAAGTAAGCAAAATTTGTGAATTTATTACTGGCATAATTGACCACATATTTGTAGTTTGAATACTGTCCAGGTATTTCAGGGTCATTGGCATATTCTTTTCCTTCTCATTTTTTTTTTAATGTTCAGGTGTCTGCATGTGGGAGATCCTGATGCTGGGCGTGAAGCCGTTCAGTGGCGTGAAGAATAACGACGTGATCGGCAAACTGGAGAACGGGGAGAGACTGGCGCTGCCGCCCCGCTGTCCCCCGCGCCTCTACTCCGTCATGTCGCGCTGCTGGGCGTACGAGCCCTCGCAGCGGCCCACCGCGCACCAGCTCAAGGAGACGCTCTTGTGAGTAGAAATAATACGGCCTCATTAACGAACGACAACTTTATTCTGCCGACCTGAAAAATGATGGTACCTGGTAGCGGGTGGATGGGCAATAAGGCATGTGTGGTGAGTTGGTGACGTACTCTTGGAAAAGCATGTAGTAGTCAAGGTCTATAGGCTGATTATTTTTTATCTACGTTTTTTTAGCGTGTACAATAATACTACTAGTATTTCCCATATACTACATACACTTTTACAATACACTTTCCGGTCAACATCTTGAGATGATAATTCAGTGTTTTGCATAGCGCTATGAATAGTTTTTCACGTTATGGGAAACATCTGGGTGACCGAGCATCGCTCGGTAGTTTAACTACTGGCCAATAGATGGCAGCAGAAGTCATATTTTTATTTTTTTTTGGTAAATTCGACATTTTCTAAAAATGAATCCTAGCTAGATCGATTTATCGCCCCCAAAACCCCCTGTATACTAAATTTCATGAAAATCGTTCGAGCCGTTTCGGAGATCCAGATTATATAGAAATATATATACAAGAATTGCTCGTTTAAAGGTATAGATAGAATAAAGTAAATTTTGTTACAGTGAAATCCTCCAAGAAGAGAGGAACAATGCGTGGGACACGATGCGACGCGAGAACAGGCGAGTGGCGGCCGCGTCGTGGGGAGACGAGCCGCCGCCCAAACCCTCGCGCCCCGCCACCAACCTCACCGGCGGTAATCATCCTTGTCATCACCATCCACGATAGTCTCTCTCATCTCTCCACTTCTGTTTATTTCCCACTACTAGGCATGGGGCTCTTCTCTCAATGAGACGGCTTCTGGCCATATCCCACCACGCTGACCAAGTGCGGGTTGACCCCACATGATCAGAACATCATTACGTTTTCCTTCACCGCTAAGCAAGTGCTATTTAGTAGACACAAACGCAAGTAAGCGCGAAAATTTATAAGAGCCTGGAGTTTAAACCCCTAAGGCCCCTTAATGAGAAGCTATCGCATTTAATAATTATGAAAATTAAAAACGCCACTTTTGTCACATAAGTTTTGCAAGTGCATTTTAAATGTCGAGATTTGTGAAAATCTAATAGTACTGAACCGATTTGGCGCAATAATCCGGAAAAGTTCGTGCGTCGTACAATCGAATAATAAAAGTAATCAGATGTTACCGTACTTCGACAGCGACGGAGCCGAGCGGGCCGCAGACGTACATCGTGGCGCAGAGCCCCGCCGTGCTGGCGCAGCTGCTGCGCGACAACGCGGCGCGCGCCGACCCGCACGCCTACACCACGCCCGCCTCGGTATTCAACACGCTCGCCGTCGACCTGGCGCCCGCGCCCGCCGCCGCCGAGCCGCCGCTCACCACCCGCCCCATCCCCGCCACGCAGCTGCGCCGCCTCGACCCCGTCGTGCCCGACATCAGCGGCACCGTGGCCGCGCCCGACAGCTGCGACAACCTGTGCCCCAACCCCGCGCCCTCCCCGCCCCCCGCCGACGACTCCTACCCCAGCCGCGTGCGCTCGCTCGAGCGCAGCCCGCGCGCGCCCTCCGTCGAGCGCGGCCCCGTCCGCATGGGCTCGCTCGAGCGCAACCGCCCCGCCCTCGCGCACCGCGCGTCCCCCGTGCCCATCCCCCCGTTCACGCGGCAGCACTCCGTGCCCGCGTCCCCGCCGCCGCGCACGCGCCGCGACCAGGACGTAGGCCAGTTCTCGGTGCAGGGCGGCATCAACGCCCAGCTAGCGATGAGCGTCATGAACAAGATGCGCCAGCAACCCGAGCCCCCCCTCGTAGAGGAGATATACGATTTCGGGGGCGACAACGTCAAAAGTTGCGCCGCCATCGCCGCCCAGAAGGCGGGCCTGTCCAAATCTCAGCCGTATCGCCCCGTTGTGGCAGGGATGGCCGCGTCCCACCCGTCGTCGTACGGAGTTCCCGTGGGAGTCGTTCAGGGCGTCCCGTATTCCCCCGCTTCCAAGCCGGGACAGCCGATGTCCAAGGCGCCGGGCCACTTCCGCTCGGCCAGCCCCCTGCAGGCTTCGTCCCCGATGGGCGTCATTCAGCCCGTGTACGTCCAACAGACGTACGCGCATAACGTGCAAGGCGCGCAAGCGATGTACCGTCCGCAAGTTTCGTCGCAGTGCGCCTCCATCGCCGGCTCTCAACCGCAGCCGAAACCGCAGGTGGCGTCTGCGACGGCAATGGATGCTCAGGTTTACGCGTCTCGGCAAGAGTGCTCGACCGTGGTGCCGGACGCGAAGCAGGTGACTTGTTGATATTGCACCAGCATGAATTGGCAATATTCGTTTCGAAATTATTATTTTTTCTTTTGCAAGATATGGTTGAGTTTGTAGATAGATTCTTTTGTTGCGCATGCTCGAATATCCTCGGAGTTGTTTTGGTCTTTGAGTTTCTTGTTTTGTATATAAGTATATCTTCTTGCTCGTCGCTCTGGATGTCGTTGGTTTAACTGCACCGTTTGGAACGGTCACTTTCTTTGTAAAAAAAATCTTAGAAACATTAACGGCTCCCGAAAATATCGGTCATAAAATATATGAATTACTCGTAAACGATGATAATCGTGTAAATACACTTCCCGATTCCTTTCCCTATTATGACCCCAAGCCCATACATCCTCTTATATTTTTAGTATAAGTGCTTGTTTTTTTCTTTTCACAGAGTTTTTGCGTCCGTTGGGTGCTGCGGTAGAATTTAGAATTTAATACAATTATTTTTATTTAAATTTTTAGTCGGAAATCACAAGTGAAATTGAATCGTGTATCGTGTATTTATTATATTTTTCAGCTTTGCATCATTTGAATTGGTATCATATTTTTTAATTTGAGCTAGAAAGTTTTAGTTAGAAATCGGCAAGACGTAGATTTTTCAATTATTGTGTGGCTTTGAGTAATGATTTTATTTCTTTGAAGCACTTCAATCACATTTATTTTTGCTTCATCTGATGTGATATCTAAGAAAATATCTACCTCCGATATCTGAAGTAGGTATAGATTTGAGACGCATTACCGATTTCAATTGTGATTTCTTCATAATATTTCCAGTATGGAGAACTAACTTTGTGGTTGGTAAAACTGTGTCCAAATGTTGGTAAAAGGTAGACAAAATTATTAACCAAAACACGATCTTGGAACAAAGTGGGTGAGAAATATTTTCACAATCTTGTTTTAACAGTGGGAATTGAAAAATAATTAGTATTGTTTGTACAAATGTATAACACGGTGACTGTACTAACTACAAGGTTAGTTCGTATCGGTTTACGCGATAATGAACCCTGTTTGTATGGCGACAGAGTCCGGAGTTCGATACGGAGCAAGCGGTGGAGAGACGGCTATTGGCGGAACTAGCGAGACAACAACACCAAAGTGAAGAGGATAGAAGATGGTTGCAAATGCAAGAGGATAATTTGGTAAGTCAGCGAAAATAAAGAAAGTAATCGAAAATGGCGACATTAGGTAGTTATAAGTGAAGTTATTATATTCAAATAATTTGTTGTGCATTGAAGTTTGTAAGAATAATATGATGTGCGAAGAAGAATATCCTATACTGGGCGATGTGTTTCAATTTTAAACGCCGATCTTCTGACAACTGGCGCGATGTGTTCACATGTGCAAGCTCGCTGCTGGGTCACCACATACTCGTCTTTATGATTATAGTTAACTAGCTGTTGCCCGCGGCTCCGCCCGCATGAATTTCGATTTTTCGCGAATCCCGTGGGAATGATGGATTTTTCCGGGATAAAAAGTAGTTAGTAGCCTATGTGTTAATACGGGTTATAAGTTATCTATGTTCCAAATTTCAGGCAAATCGGTTCAGTGTAGTTCAGCCAAATCGGTTGCTGCATGAGGCCCGGTTTACACCAAAGCGGAGCGAACCGGAGCTGTTTGAGTAAACAATTACATTTCGTCATTTCGACATCTCCTTGCCCGTTTCGGAGATGTCAAAATGACGAATTCTGATTGGTTACTCAAACACGTACCTTCGCTCTGCTCCGCTTTGGTGAAAACCGGTCCTGAAAAAGTTACAAATATCTATCCATCCATACTTACAAACTTTCACGTTTAAATGTTAGTAGGATGCTCTATTTAAATAGGGTGTTTGTTTCTTCATCACTTAAACATTGTATACGTGTATACATTGTATGAGCTTCTTGGATTGTTTTGGTTAGAATTGTTTGGTTGTAAGTTGTATGAGTAAAACACTTGATTTCCCATACAGAAGCGTCTATCGAACGTGCAGCTAGTGCCTCCCACGGACGCAGAGAGCACGGAACGGTCTGAACAAGTCCCTCAAGCGACGAGCGCGAGCGCGCCGGACAACAAACCCTCTAGTCAGCCGCAATCAGGTAAACTACACTAATAATAGTTTTATCACAGATATAACAAAACAAAACGTTATTTCATTCTAGCCTAGCCTTACGTGACATGCTGCCAAAGATTTAAATCGCAAGATAAGCCCTAAGCCTACATTGTGCACATTTAAAACGTCCACAAACATGCTGAGTGAGTACTCTCAGAACGCAACTGTAAATTTCGTTTAAGAGTAAATGAGACCTCCTTTTGTCACCATTTCTTATGTCGCTGTGTGTGTGACAACGTGTCGAACACGAGACAAAAGCGTTGAAGTTTTTGGCGGTTTAGGGTTCATTTTGCGATTTAAATCTTTACATGCGGCGCAAACGCACATAACTCAGAGGTCACAACCACAGAGCTATCACTGCTAAAATATCTATGATAAATTATAATACAACTGCATTTCTCTCCGCAGCGGCAAACTCATCAGAAACCAGTCCGGCCAACACAGTGAAACCTAAGGAGAGCAGGACGCCTAGTGAAGACAAGGTAACTTTAACAGTAATGATTACATTAGGGTTCCGTACCCAAATGTTAAAAACTGTCCGTCCGTCACCAGGCTGTATCCCTGGAACCATGACGGTTACAGATTTGAAATTTTCACAGAAGATATTTATTATTTGTGTTGCCGCTATAACAAACAGCAAATACTAAAAACTAGGAAAAATAAATAGAAATGGGGGCTCCCGCACAACAAACGTGATTTTATGCTTTTCAGATATATATAGATATTTTATGCAATATAGATCACGTTCTCACCCCTAAGAAAAAAATAATTTATATACGTTTGGCCGGATCAGCTCGTTGTTGTATAATATGGTACCAAATAGCGAAGTGAAGAAGAACTTAAATGATTGCATTTGTCCAGGGTTCCACGAACCAAGAGCCAGTGTACGTGGCGACGACGTCGGTGGTCCGCTGCGTGATGCGGCTGGCGGGCGTGGCCACCGCGCCCACGCCCGCGCCGCCCGACCTGCTGGAGGCCGTGCGGGCCGTGGGCGCCGCGCTGCGGGGCCTCTGCGCCACCGTGGACAGCCTCGTGCGCGTCTACCCGCCCAACGCACAGAGGTACAGACAATCAGTGTACGTGGCGACGACGTCGGTGGTCCGCTGCGTGATGCGGCTGGCGGGCGTGGCCACCGCGCCCACGCCCGCGCCGCCCGACCTGCTGGAAGCCGTGCGGGCCGTGGGCGCCGCGCTGCGGGGCCTCTGCGTCACCGTGGACAGCCTCGTGCGCGTCTACCCGCCCAACGCACAGAGGTACAATCCTATCAGTGTGCGTGGCGACGACGTCGGTGGTCCGCTGCGTGATGCGGCTGGCGGGCGTGGCCACCGCGCCCACGCCCGCGCCGCCCGACCTGCTGGAAGCCGTGCGGGCCGTGGGCGCCGCGCTGCGGGGCCTCTGCGCCACCGTGGACAGCCTCGTGCGCGTCTACCCGCCCAACGCACAGAGGTACAATCCTATCAGTGTGCGTGGCGACGACGTCGGTGGTCCGCTGCGTGATGCGGCTGGCGGGCGTGGCCACCGCGCCCACGCCCGCGCCGCCCGACCTGCTGGAAGCCGTGCGGGCCGTGGGCGCCGCGCTGCGGGGCCTCTGCGCCACCGTGGACAGCCTCGTGCGCGTCTACCCGCCCAACGCACAGAGGTACAATCCTATCAGTGTGCGTGGCGACGACGTCGGTGGTCCGCTGCGTGATGCGGCTGGCGGGCGTGGCCACCGCGCCCACGCCCGCGCCGCCCGACCTGCTGGAAGCCGTGCGGGCCGTGGGCGCCGCGCTGCGGGGCCTCTGCGCCACCGTGGACAGCCTCGTGCGCGTCTACCCGCCCAACGCACAGAGGTACAATCCTATCAGTGTGCGTGGCGACGACGTCGGTGGTCCGCTGCGTGATGCGGCTGGCGGGCGTGGCCACCGCGCCCACGCCCGCGCCGCCCGACCTGCTGGAAGCCGTGCGGGCCGTGGGCGCCGCGCTGCGGGGCCTCTGCGCCACCGTGGACAGCCTCGTGCGCGTCTACCCGCCCAACGCACAGAGGTACAATCCTATCAGTGTGCGTGGCGACGACGTCGGTGGTCCGCTGCGTGATGCGGCTGGCGGGCGTGGCCACCGCGCCCACGCCCGCGCCGCCCGACCTGCTGGAAGCCGTGCGGGCCGTGGGCGCCGCGCTGCGGGGCCTCTGCGCCACCGTGGACAGCCTCGTGCGCGTCTACCCGCCCAACGCACAGAGGTACAATCCTATCAGTGTGCGTGGCGACGATGTTGGTGGTCCGTGATTGGTGGCCGTGGCTACTGCAACGTCCCGGGCCCATGCCCGCGCCGCCTGTGTGGTGGTGGCCTTGCAGGCAGTGGGCGCACGGTTAGAATACTACGTTCTGGCGTTCACAGGCCCTGATGCAGGGTCCTTATGATTAACTTAAGAATAAAGAAATATACATTACATTAGTGTGTATGCACGTGCACAAGAATAACATTTCTCAATGTCGATCTTGAAGGGATCTATTTCATAACAAAAATTGATAATTTGAATGTGATTTTGCTTGTCAGGGAGGTGGAGATGGCGCACCAGGTGCTGAGCAAAGACATGGCGGCGCTGGTGGAGGCGATGCGCCTCGCGATACACTACTTCCGCACCACGCTGCACCACGACTACACCAAGTGAGTCACGAGAACCAGACCCCGGAGAGCTAGCCATGTATAGTTATAGATTTTCTTTCTATGATCGCTAACGCGTGGAAAACCATAAAATGCAAATGCATGGGAACGTCATAAGTTCTATAGATTGATTATTTGGCATTTCGATAGCAAATGTCATTCTTTAATGAATTTTCACATTTTTTTTCCTTTGGAGGCGATCCCAGAAAGCAAATCGATAAGTAACATGGTTAGAATTTATAAATCTAAACTATTATAAATCTAAAGTACCTACTCAAATAGGTCTTATCGATATAATAAAACCCATGCCTAGAAATTAACCTGAAGTTATTCTATATCTCAAAAACGGTCGTATCACCAAAGTAGGTTGTCTTCTTAATATTAAAGAAGTCTGTTAAAAGTAAAACCTGGCACTTCAGAAGTGTCGTCAGAGATATGGAATACAATAATAGTACCTAACAAAACGTATGGCGTTTACCGTTGCGCAATCCCGCTAATCCCTCGGGATCCCTCTCGATTTATGTAAGGGACTGGTCCCGCAAAATAGTACGGGATTCTGGTAATTCGAGATCTTGCTATTTCGATATTGCATTCCCTAGTTTTCACAAAAAAAAACTAAAACAAAATCATTATTTTTCAGGAGCATGCTAGCTGCCGCTCACGTATTAGCGATGGACGCGAAGAACCTCCTCGACGTGGTGGACTGCATCCGCGAACGGCATCCGCACATCGACTGGAAAGCCGCTTTACAGCTCGACGAAGATCTGCAAACATCCTCGCCTTCGCCCTCGCCCTCGCCCCACAACCAAAACGACTCCCCGAACCAGGTACTCTCCCCCCAGCCCCAAAACCCCGTCCTCAGCACGCAATCATCGCTCCAAGAAGACGCCCCGCCGAAACCGGACTTCAAAATCAACCAGCCCGTCACCACCATCACGACCCAACTGAACCTCTCCGACCACGCGCCTAAAGAACACAACAGCTTACCGATCACGACCAATCGCGTCTCGACGCTGATCCACAACTACAACGTGTACGGGAACGTGAGGGAACCCCAGCATATTTACGGGAACGAAGGCGTGTCGTTCCAACACTCGCAGTCCTGCGACGATTCCAAGATCGATCTGACGCCCATCGAGTCCGTGAAGAGCCGAGTGCAGGCGATGTCGGGTAAACTGGACTCGCCGCCGATATACTCGGTCAGTAAGAAGATGGTGCCGTTGGATCCGAGCCTCGGGCACGATCAAGGATGAATGCTGTAGAGGATGAGTTTCGTTTTTCGCTTGTAGTGACTGTTGATTTGACGGTGTTCTTTGATTAGGCGTAGCTCGGATATGTTTCATGGAGATCTGAATAATGATGTTTGATAAATGGAACGATTGTGTGGCGAAATCACATATAAAATAGCGTAATTTATCTCGGGAGTTAATAAAATAAAAATAAAAAATATGTCAAAAAATCTCCAACACTCCATACAATATACACATTTTTGCCCTTACAGAATTGATAACTGAATCGAATCACGTAAAAAAATGACAATTTCAATGTAATTTATTTGTACACAAATATCACACGAATTTACATGGCATAGAAGTCCGCTGCTTGACTTGGCCATTTCCGTGAACGAGAGTTTTGTACCTTTTCAGGTAAAAGATTTTCCCATGTAGGCCCTTCCGTTATCCGTTACAAGTGAAACACTTTTGTACAATTTTTGTTCTTTTGTCATTATCGGAGTCCGGTTCATAGATGAACGGCGACATCTGATCGATTATTCGAAATATTTGCAATATAAATAATCCTAGTTATTATAAAACTGTCATTCAATTATGGCAAACAATAGCTTTAAAATTCGACTAGTGTAGTTGAACAAATCCTAGCTACGCCTATAATCCTCTGGTAAGCTTTGCTGTGGCGCGAGTATGAGTTTTGAACGGCTACGACCTAGTGTTTAGTATTTTTCTTGGACTAGCAATGCCGCTTCCATCTTTTCTATCGTAGGCGATCGTAGCTTTTGAAAGACCATTTTGATTGCTCAATGTTCTTAGCGAAATTTAGGAGAAACTCTTGAGCCAAAATCTGTCATAATTTTACGTCTGTTGCGGAAATAATCAACACGTTCGTGTATTCTATGGGTTGACGCTGATTTTGTGGAAATCTCTGAAATCCTAAACATTAAAAAACTTAAATTTTCCATTACGTCCATTTCCCTTTTGCGAGTGCTATCTACCAAAAGTTCGGCTCTCATATCTTCCACAGATGTCGGAAATCTTAACATTTTTTTTATTGAAACATTGCATGGGAGATGTGGTTTTATGGCACTATGAAGTGAAACTTTTTTCGATGGTTTGCACGCATTTAGTGAATAATAAAAACACATTTAGACGGAAGTAGCGCCATCTCTTGACGCATCAGTTAAAGTGTTATTTGTGACAGTAAAACTTGGTTAGACCACATAAATTTTAGAGATGGCGCTATAAAATGAGTAAGCAATTCCGACTGAAAATCAACGCTGTGTGCCATGCTGCGTTGGGGCCTTTTTCTGGGTTGTGCCACATGTGACGGGCGATGTCTGGTGCATCCGTCACTTGGGCAATTATTTGCCCGGGTGGTGGAAGCTTTAGGCATCGTTTTAGTACGTAAGTACTTTGTACTTGTTATATGTGGCATAATTTTTTCAAATAAATGCTTTTTTCTTTCTTTCTTTCAATTGACATGACACCCGGCTCCGGCCCGGCTGTAATGCGACATCCGGCATGCTAGGGCCGATACAATAAAAGTTTCACTTTAAAAAGATTGACACAAAATCAGCGTAATGAGGTATGGCATTAATCAAATACCTTTGTCCAGTATAGATTCGATCCAAATTTGGATTATGATTTCTTGCAAATCATTGGACAAAAAATTTGATTAGTTAGAACTGGGGTAGGTACATTGTGGGAAAGACGTACTCATAGTGATTTTCATCTGTCATATCATCTCACAAGTTCACTTAGGTATGAATTTTTGTGTTTCCACCTCGCGATGCTCCCAGTGCAAAATTTAAAACATTTTATATGATTACATGTAAATCCTAACATATCATCAGCATTGTTTCGCTTGGAAAAAATCATATATTATATTAATATTAATAACTGTTGCTTGTGTCCTGATGTTCTACATATCTTATTGTATCCTTGTGTACTGTTGAAACAATGGTTTTTGTTTTGATAATAGCCTATCGTGTTGAAACATAAGACAAAAAAATAAGGCAGGAATTGTTTACATGATAAAAAACCTCTGAATAGTTCTTATTATTAAATTATTACATCGCTACAATATTTGTGTGGCATCCACAGCATAATTCACAAATCATAATTCATCATTATCCTACATTAACCTACATTACTTGTTACAATTTTGGTCACATCACAGTTCATAAATGAGATAAATCCATTTTGACAGCCTTTGTTCCATTAAGACTTCTTCAGTCATCATACTTATTTTTTTTAATAAATTGGTCATCAGTACTAAGACTGTAAGTAACCGATGGATAATATTGATTTGTGATATTATTGCCAATAAACGACCTAATTCATATACCGTACTGTTTACTCAATAAGGTTATCCTCGCTAGCACGTACAAAGGAGACCAAAGCCTTTACATCGCAGGAAAAATACCCGCCTGCTTTACCTCGCAGCAAAGAGGCTAGTTGACTGATACCTCTCTGCTAAGAGGCTAGTTGACTTATACCTCGCAGCAAAGAGGCTAGTTGACTGATACCTCTCAGCTAAGAGGCTAGTTGACTTATATCTCGCAGCAAAGAGGCTAGTTGACTGATACCTCTCAGCTAAGAGGCTAGTTGACTTATACCTCGCAGCAAAGAGGCTAGTTGACTGATACCTCTCAGCTAAGAGGCTAGTTGACTTATACCTCGCGGCAAAGAGGCTAGTTGACTTATACCTCGCTGCAAAGAGGCTAGTTGACTGATACCTCTCAGCTAAGAGGCTAGTTGACTTATACCTCGCAGAAAAGAGGCTAGTTGACTGATACCTCTCAGCTAAGAGGCTAGTTGACTTATACCTCGCGGCAAAGAGGCTAGTTGACTTATACCTCGCTGCAAAGAGGCTAGGTGACTTATACCTCGCAGCAAAGAGGCTAATTGACTTATACCTCGCTGCAAAGAGCTCATTGGCTAAACCTTACAACAAAACGGCTCGTCGGCCTTGTTTGGCATCCGGCTTTCGGTCTCCTTTAACCATGACATAACGCATTCCACGAAATTGCACCTATCAATGTAGGTTATGCAATTATTTTCATACAAATTTTATATTTTTGGCATAATGTGTAAATGTTTGTGTACTAAGTGATATGAAACTGATCTCTTTGGATAACGTTTCACTTCTAAGTTTTGGTTACACTTTATATTATAATAACCAGAAAAATAAAAACGACTCGCATAGTTAAATATTATTGTTAATTAAAAAAAAAGAATCATACATAATGTTGTGTTTAGAACGGGTACATACCACGATATAACACGATGATTTTATGTGCCGATGAGTCCTGTCGTGACCACGATCCATGTAACTGGGTCGAAATATCGGCACATAAAATCATTGTTATATCGTGGTATGTACCCGTTCTAAACACAACAATATGTTTTCTAACCACGAAATAAGTCTTAAATCATTAATTATACATAATGTCTTAAGTTTAGAGAGGAATTTATTAATTTAGGTGTACCTACTTAATTGCTAATTGATAAAAAAGGTTGTTAATAGTTTTGCTATCTTGCATTTTCTTTAACTATAATCGTTGTCCAAGAGATCGGTTGTTAAAAAGATAGTCAAATCTGCCTCAAAACAAATATAATCATATTATAATTATTTGATGTTTAACATAAAAGTATTATTTTGTAATCTTACTGTATTAAAATTGTATAATACTTTAGTTTAGGTGCGTACAATTGTCACAACTCTGCATTTAAGTTTCTCGACATATTTTTAATATTATTTAGCAGGAATAATGCATTGTGTTCCTATGTACTTACTAACGACTAATGCTCTTAAAAATTTTATATGTCTTAGAAGTGCTGTACTTTGCAACAACTAAAAAGAAGCAATGTATGCAATTAAGTCATGATTTGTGAAGGCTTATGCTTATTTTTTCCTGCAGTTAAAAAAAATAAACTTTCTCTGAAATACTTTCATATACGAGTACAACACTTACAAGTATTCAACACTTTCGTTATACGTTAGTACTTAGTACATATTTTGAACAATGCTAAAATATAATATTTTCTTTGTAAAAATGTACAAAACGAATGGATTGTCCATAATTATTATTAATTATTTTAATGATTATCCAAAGTTTTATTATAAGCGTAGATCTCAAGATGGAATTTTGTAGAGAATTATAGATTGATTTGATTAGTTGTACAATTAATTAATTATAACAATATCAGAATTTATTTATTTGATGAGTCTTCAATGATTTGTGAGGTTGATTTATTCATAATGTGTTTAGGTTAAGCAGGATTCATTCCAAAGTATATGGTACGCAAGCAGACTCGTAGTATCGTCCATGTATCGTAGTTGAGTCACTGGAGATTATTTTACAAATATCCTATATGACGTGGACCGGATTTTGTTTATGCATTAAACTGAATAAAGGACAGGTCAAAATGTTGCCTCTTATTTATACTCTCCCTCATCTTATTGATCATCATCTTCTAACCAATGAAAGACTCGCGAGAGAGAAGTTCAGATTTTCAGAGCTCTTGGTGATTCAAACTTTTAACGTACAGAGCTGTTTAGAAAGTATTTGTCTGGTGCGAGGCTTCGGCCATGGTTAATTACCACCCTACCAGCATAGACGCACTGCTAAGCGATTTTGCGTAGCGGCACAATGCTGTGTAGAATCCGTTAGATTGGATAATCTTTCAAAGTTAGTAGGTACGTTATCGGCTAATACATATATACTGATAAAAACACGAATCAGAAAATGTATTGTACGTAAGTAGGTACCTACTCAATGCCTCATCGATCAATCGAGGGCAAACAGGCGCGAATGGAAATTTGGAGTGAGTGAGCGGGAGGTGCCGGGCGAGTAGGGGCCAATTTGGAAACTTATTATTTCGAAAATTGTGTTAATTCAGGCCTGCTAAGGAAACTTAGCCGCGCTTGGTTTCTCTACCATTCCGGTACGATGCTTACTATAGCTTGGCAACTCCGTGCGGGGTGACCAAGCGGTGACAGACGGTCGGGGGACGAGGGACGCATACTTACATGCAGAGAAGTGTCCCCTTCCCCGCTACACCGCTGACATCTAAGTTCCTTGCCTCCCTCCTGACACGTGCGTTTTAAATACACCAATGCCTATATTTTAATATATGTATACCAACTAAGAACTTGAAATGTGCATTGATAAATAATTTTAATATGCAAAGATGGTTCTCAAAAACACTTATATTTTCCTGGAATATTCTGTTTTTGGTTCATGATAAAACTTGATACCACCTTTGGTTATTCCTCTTTGCATGCTTAAAATAAATTTTATCTTTACAACAAATACTGAATGTTATATAATATATTGATGAATATTTTTCCATGAAATTTTCTGTTAAAATGAGACAATTTGACATATTTATTTATTTCTTTCTTTTTTCCATAGCCAAATCACTAAAACAACTGGTTTAAGCTGATTGCAGGCTGCTGCAAAAGTTATCCTCATAAAAGAGTGTATCTACTTTTTCATCTCTGAAGATGAAATTTTACCTATAGTTAGTCTTTCTTATTACTTAAACAAGCAGCAGTATGCTATCACCTATTAAACACCAAAAAATAGATCTTAAAACTAATCAGTAGTCAAAAGAATAGCCGAACTTCAGATTCAAGTTTATAACCAACGCCATAAACTAACAATCAAGGAAATTGGCAGCCATGAGCAGTTCGAGGGCGATCTCCGGAGCGATAGGGAACTCTGGGATCTCAGTCGAGGAGTTTGTGTAACGCACCTTATATGTGAAGTACATGCACACCTTCTGTAGCACGTGGGACCTGCAATAAAAAGCGTTCTATGAATGGCAATAATGATTTTCAAATTTATGCACATCAAAACACTAGTGAGGACATCATTGGCTAAGACAACAAATACAATATAAATTAAGGAAACATGAGTCTAATTGAGAACCTCCATTGAAAAAGATTTTGAGGAAATTTTAGATTGAAATCAATTAAGAAATTAATCAGAGCATCATCCAATGTGTAAAATTGAAGTTCACAGAGTGAAGGCGCGGAAACCTAGTGTAAGAATATAAGTAAGTGCATCATTTCAGAACAACTGCTTGAGCATTTAACTAATCAACTGCCAAACATCTAAGTTGTACAAACAACTCAAATTATTGTGTAGCAATAAAAGTGTACAAAACTAAAGTAAACATTACTGAAAATAAAAACATGTACCACATTCAATGTTAGGAGTTATAAAACCAACTTACGGAATCTCCCTGAAGTTCACTTCATTAGCTTCATTCTCTGCAAACTGTCCGGGCCCACTCAGCATAGCTTTGATGGTGCCAGATGTCAGGGCGTGCTCTCTCTTCACAATGAACTCGTGACCATCCGAGGATACTAGCTTGACATACATAGCATCTGGACCCTCGCAGCCTCCATACACTTTTTCCTCAGACCCTACACACAAAAATTTTTTTTTATTAGTATAATTTTACAAACCACAGACTGCCGGAGTCTGTGCCCTTTTTGGTATAATTATTATTTTGTTATTTAATTCTAGTTGTTTAACCTACTTGTGCTTCGTACTCCCACATTCACAACAGTTCTAATATAATTATAGTACTAATCTTATGTTTTATAATGATACTATAATGATAATGTATCAAAATATTTATTTTAAAAGTTTGACAACAATGATTAGAGAAAAAGGTAAAATGGTGGGGCCATTGCCAATTGAAATTTAAGTGATTTTGA
Organism: Coenonympha glycerion; assembly: GCA_963855885.1. NCBI lineage: Eukaryota > Metazoa > Arthropoda > Insecta > Lepidoptera > Nymphalidae > Coenonympha > Coenonympha glycerion. Next base: position 5,744,442 of record OY979631.1, read on the forward strand.
CAATTTTACACAGAAAATAAATTATTATGAATTTCAAAAGAAGTATGAGTAATGAGTAATTTGAGTGTACTTTCAGATACCATTCATATTTTATACAATACTTATCCTAAAGTCTAAACTAATGTACAATCATAGTATATACAGAAAAATAAATAAATAGGACACAAGAAATATTTAACCGGAGTGTACATGTGTCCTGCATCAACAACAAAAAAATGTATTCAGTTTCACTGCCTGCTAATTTATGTTTTTTTTTGTTTATTAAGTAAGCTAGAAGAATCGTCTGAAAAGGAAAAAGATCCTAAATCTAGACAGATCGTAGATGAGCTGAACAATATATTACATTCCGATGGGAAAAAATATACAGAATAAAGAAAATCACATAACATCTGCTCATAGTCTTAGGACTGATCACATGATACAACCGGAAAAAAAAAGTAAGCTAGAAAGGCATGTTTGCTGCAGTGAAATTTGGTGGAATTGCAGTATCATCTTTACATGCTTATACCTATTTAGTATGTTAATTAAAATCTTTGCTTAAATGAGCCCATTTTAAGAAATTAACCAGTATTAGCTTTGATGAAAGTAGGTCACAAACACTCAATGACTTACATAGGCATATCTACCCAAGTTAAATCCTACCCCTCACTTCACTTGGTCAACAGGCCACCTGACACCTATTGCAAGAAGAATAAAATATGTAGCATGTGATCAATCACATCATCTCAACCCCTTTTATGTCCCACTGCTTTGCATGTCTCCTCTCACACTAGAGGTGTGTAACTCCGGACTAAGTGACTAAAAGGAATAAGATCCGCAGCCGGAGCCGAAATTCTTAACGACTCCGAGCTCACACTAACAATTCCAACTCCGCTTAATTATTCCCTACTCCTGGACTCGTTTGCGGTTCGAGTTAGTGCGATCTGTTTCGCGGCACGTCGTGTCACGAGTATGACTCCGTTTGTTTTCGGTACCATCGGGCGAACGAGACAGCTACAAGCTGTCTCGTTCGCACTTCTGTATTGCGAGTGGATAATGGATATTAGCCTTTATGAGAACCTAACAAAATTTAAAATCGTTTAACTTTACTCGTACATATTGTGTTATTACTTATTATAGTTTATTGTTTATTTTTACGAAGAATTTAAAATTACGTACCTAAGTAATTATGCAACTTATATTAAAAGTTAGGTCCATTTTTAGAAAAAATACAAGTTCAAAAACAGACATTATAATTTTAATAACTAATAGGTACTTAAAATAAAGTCCTATCTAAAAACTTTGTCATTTAATTTAAAGATATTATAAGGCAGTTTAACTGAAGTATAAATTTTGTAGAAGTATTTTCAGTGTAGGAATTATTCGGAAGCAATAGTTAAGTAGTTCAGTAAGTGTTTTTAAAGTCGTCTCTCGCGATTCGACACAACGTTCCTCCGAGAGTCTAAAAGGTTCGGTGAATAAAGGTATCGTTAGGACTAATTCAGTCTTTGGACTAAAGGAGCCGCACGGGAGTTGGAATCATTAGGAGGATTCGGAATCAATAGGACTAATTCAGTCTTTGGACTAAAGGAGTCGCACGATGTTTCCTCATGATGTTCCTTTACCGTTAAGCAAGTGATAAGCTAGTTAAGCAAGCAAGTGTTAAGCAAGTTTCCTAAAAACGCACATCACTCTGAAATGTCAAAGGTGCGTGCCCAGGATTCGAACCCACAACCTTCTTATGAGAAACAGAGGTCAAAACCACTGAGCTATCACTGCTTTTTAACACACACATGATCAATGCCAACAGAGAATTATTTGGCTACTTACCACCAGTACCAGCAGATCCAGCAGTGATACTGCCTGACCTCTGCTCCTCTGCAGCGCTGGTCGCTGAGGGCACAGAGGGCGCTGCAGATCCTACGTTCTGTTCCGACATGGTTCTGCAGACAGAAAAATCTGGTAAATCTCAATGGAAAGTGCCTTAGGACACCTACTTAATTTAAACAACTATAATGAATGTAGATCAATGATGTAGATGCATGGCACACTCAATGATAGCACAAGACAATTATCAACAAGGTGTATCAGTGTATCAGGTATTTGCTAATATCCTTTTTCCATTGTTGAAAGGATACCAATAACACTAATATTATTATGCATGAGATTTCATATTATAACACAAAATTAATACTTACCCTAACAAAAGCACTAGCGGTAAAGAAGTATATATTATTTATACTTTTGTTAAAAATAAAATTCAATTTCAAATCACGAAATAGGTTATTACTGGGTTATTACCATAGACAACTAACACAGATGACAGAACCCAAGACACAGAACAATGGATCCCACAGACCACAAAACTAGAGATGGATATAGTAGTACCCTTTGTAGTTTGTAGTATAGTCTGTTAAATAATTCATTGCATAGTCCTTTTCATGAAAGAAGTCCCGCGGCAAAAACATGAACTAAAATTGACAGCTGTTTACGAATAACGAGTGCGAGTGAGAGGGCAATATTTAATAATGTGATTACAGCGCCGCGTCTGCGGGACTTCTTTCATGAAAAGGACTTTACCTGGGTAAATTAAAGGTACCTAGTTGAAAAGTAGTAGGTAATTAGGTATACAGCAACACTGTAAAACCAATCACCGATGGATCGAATCATTTTGATATTTTGAATAAAAACATCTATTTGCTAATTTTTGTTCTTAAATATACCCAATATTAGAATGTCTTTCTTTTCCCTGTTTAAATTATTTACTGCAAATTTTCCTTATCTTTAAACTCCAAATTAGATCCATGGCGCCCATGGCTCGCAAAATTTCACTTGTTTCGTTGTTTCATAAAAACACACAATCTTGGTTTTATTCTTATTGTTTACTTATTTATATACATTCAATTCTATAATATTAACTTTTAATATACTACGTATACAATTAATAATTGTACTGACATTATCAGAAAATAATAATAATCAAGTATCAAACAAGTCTGTGGCTCTGTGATATATACCATATATATACAGGCCATTTATACAGGGGAATCTGTGGCTTTTTGCCGCAGAACATAATACTCTTTTTTCCCTCTTTGGCTGTACACAGATTAAAATTAAATGGTACCAATGAATTATTCGACAATCAACGAAGATTCGGCGGATTTTTTTTTGACATGGCTTTGGCTCGATTTCATTATTTTGACATTTCGATGTCAATCGCTACGTATTTCTTTGAGAAAAGTCAGTTTTTGCTAAGTTTTCTTCATCCACCCCTACGATATTTCTACTCCAAATATATCGTAGGGGCATCACGGAGACGCGTGTGTGAGTTGGAATCTAGGATGTATTCCAGGAATTCCACGAGAACCATGTGACACGAATACGAAAAAAGGGCTTCCAGACCGTCAATGTGACAGAAATGTTTTCTGCCATCGCGACGGGCCAGCGCCGTCTCGAAGCCGACCCAGCGGCGACGCGTGATAACCGGACCGGGATCTAGGACAATCGCGTCAAAGATGAGCGCGGGATGGCCAGTCCACCACCGAACCCTAGTGAAGGCGCGGAGGGTGAACCCGAGTTCCCGGAGGCGACGGGGCCACGCGCGCCCGCCCCGCAGAAGACGTTCATAGCGCCGCCCGCCAGCGAGCTGCCCACGAAGTTGGAGTTCGTGGCGCGCGGCGGCTCCGGTCGCAGCATCAAGCACACTTTCCGCAGCGTCAAGTTCGCGCGCCGCGTGCCCACGCTGCCGCCGCGGCGCGAGCCCGCGCCCGACGCGCCGGGGCCCAGCGCGCCCGCGCCGCCGCCCAGCCGCCCGCGGCGCGACCGCAGCAAGCGCCACGCCTGCGCCACCTGCGACAAGCGCTTCTCCAGCCCCGGCAAGCTGTCGCAGCACGTCCTCAGCCACACCGGCGAGCTGCCATTCGCCTGCCACCTGTGCGACAAGGGGTTCAACTCCAAGTTTAAACTGGTACGCCACAGCCTCATACATAGCGAGGCACGGGCTTTCGCATGTACCGTTTGCGGTAAAACTTTTAATCGTAAAGATCATCTCACTAATCATGTTAGAGTGCACAATCCTGTCAAAAAACTGTACACATGTGAGCGGCCCAATTGTAGGAAATCGTACACCTCCCTTCTGAGCTATCGGAAACATGCAGCTTTGCACTCTGCAGAGGAAGGAAACTTGCAGTGTAAGATTTGCGATGAAGTGTTTAGTACTAAACAGGATATTGTAAATCATCTCAAAGTACATACAGGGAGTCGCACACCAAAGAGTGAGACTGATAAGAAGTTCACCTGTGATCACTGTGACAGTAAGTTTTTCACCGCCAAGGATGTTCGGCGGCACCTCGTCGTGCACACTGGTAGACGAGATTTTTTATGTCCACACTGCCCTCAAAAATTCGGACGTAAAGATCATTTGGTGCGGCATGTTAAAAATGCACATCCCGAGGAGTCTTGGAGGTCTGCAGTGGTGGGTACTTCTAAGGACCCGCCACTGGAAGCCACTTCATTTGAAGAAACTTACTCTGACTTTTCTCTAGAAGGTGCAGATTTTGATATATGGAAAACTCCCAAGCGAGAGTTAGAAGAAGTTCAGACGGAGGTGCCAGAGTCTGAAATAGTAATAGATGAAATACCAGATATAAAGTTAGAGCCAGTCGAAGAAATAAAACTGGAGGTTCCCTCTTCACCCAGCTGTGATATCCTGGACTATCCCGTAGTATATATGGTCCCACCTCCGTATCCCCCGACGCCATCAGACTTGCCTTTCATTACGACGCAACCCATAGTTGATCCACTGAACGTCCATTTGCCGTCTATACTACTGGACCCGGGGGAGGGCCCGTCGGGGCTGTCGAGTCAGATACTGGGATTGCTGGAGGAGAGCGAGGCGCCGTTCGCGAGCGAGGAGAGCCGCGCGCAGCAACGGCTGCCGGCGTTCACGCAGGCCTTCCAGACGGCGCAGAGCCCGAAGCCCCCTCCGCCGCCGCCGCCGCCCCAGTAGCTCCCCACCTTTGCATTTAACTTTTGTCGATACCGAACTACCTCATAATGTAAGGTTGGTGTAAGCTGTAATATAGTCTGGATCAGTGCAGCTGCGATGGCGCTCAGATAACTAAAATGGCGTGCTGCAGATTTAAGTTGCCAAATTGTTTAACACTCAGGTATACCAAAATTTTTCCGAATTCTACATGAATATGTTATCTAGTCATGTATGTACTTTCGGAACTGTATATTGTTTATTTATAGCGTTTATGTACGACGTTTGTAGAGTATAGATGGGACCAACTCTGTAGGATGGAAATGTTAGCATGTGTAGTCCACGGTGCATTAGCTGCATTTTAATATTGTTGTAGGGCTGTTATTTAATTAAGCTGGAAGGTTTATGACTCTTGAAAGCAGTAGGCTGTATAATATGTTTTAGAGAAGCAGACTGCTTTCCCTCGTGAAGCTAGTACAACAAAGAGCATATTCCTTTAGGGAAGTGAATCCGAATAGTGGATGTGTCAAGATCAGATCTGCTGTAAATATAAAACAACTGAGACAAAAACCTCTGAGACTAAGCTATACATGTTCAGGATCATTCTATTTACAGATGGTTTTGAAATCCATTAAGTTAGCATACCAATATACATATACCTCAGAAGCGCTGAGTGCTTCCTTAGCATTAAATCGACTGCTGGCTCTGCAGCTTAAAGCATGCAGAGTTTGAAGTAAGGTTCATGAAAACAATGTGCCAAAATTACTTGATTCTGCATCTATCAACGGAACAAATTCAATTGAAGCTTGAGCAATAATTCTTTTGCTCAAACGAACAAAAGAAGCTGATATTGATGTTGGCAATTTAAATTTTAACTACATAAACTGGTATTATACGAAAAAAAAAGAGAAACTAAAATAGTCTCAGCATATTTTTGGGAGTATGAGCCAAATTATGTAATCTGTAGTAAGTTTCACTTTGTGACTAGGTAGGTGAGTGTGTCAAGAAGTCTGTAAAAAATTTAGTAGGAATTCAAACGACTTTGGCGTGATTGATTTGAAAGAAAGGTACAGCTTTATTAGATGCCTTACATTTATCGATATATACTTCGTAATCGTATACCGCGACAGTGTTACTTACATACTCTATACTTAATTACAAGAAAAAGTCACTACAAGAAATGCGCGGGCGATATTGTGCAGTCTATATTCAAGTTGCGCTAGTTGTACTCGAGTGCACTATTAGTTATTACAATTTACATTACACATTTGTAGGTATGTAAATATAAATACATTTAAATTACAATTTGCTCTCGTCGCGTCGTATAACATCATAAACGGCTTCGTTTATGATAAAGTTACGGAAAAATCTTAAAATTTATATAATTACTAATAAAGTTGGTGTGCACGCTTGTTATTTAAAATATTGTATATTTTTCATTTTCATTTTACGAGTACATGTTGTTTTAAACTTTCGCGTAATTAAATGACATCGTCATTATTTAATGAATAAGCGAATTAGAAATATAGGTAAAAAAATGTCGTATCTTCAACAATTAAATATTATTTTCATGTGTATTACTTTTTAAACCATTGTCATTAACAATGTTGGGCGTCTAGTAAAAGCATTTTAAGTATGTGCATAGAGAGGAAGGATCCCGTGTTGTACAAGCTTCAAATTAATTATTATATATATATATGTAAATAATTCTAATCTTTTAGGTTAATAGGACTGTAAAAAATTTAATCTACCTCAATTGCAACTTATTCTTACGTCTAGAAATTTAATTACTACACTAGGTTAGTGAGAAACGAGAACGTTTTTTTTTTAATTTGAGAACTACACAGAACCAAGGGCTGGTTTATTTATTTTTAACATTATCGTTGTGTGTTATTCAGTAATATTTCATTAGTGTGCGTCTGGCCTGCACAGGACAGAGTTTGCAGAAAAATACAATTTAATTATGTATTTTTAAGTAATATTTTTTTTAAGAAAAAGAGGAGCATAACTTTACTTACCTACTTATTCTATTTTAGCAAGTATTTCAGAAAATAGCAACTCACGAGTTGTACCTACTTCTTCACAGATGTTTGATAGCCGATTTTGGCCTTGTATTTTTCTGGCTTTTTCTGTTTCAGTCTCGTTGTTCAGAAACATTAATTTTGACGCATCGGGATATTTTTTTATATGTATTTATATATCATGCTTTTTATAAGAACGTTAAAATAATATACTATAGGGATATTATGACATTGAAAACGATTTTTATGCAGTAGGGACTGTTATTCTATTTGTTTCTCACATACTGGTACTTTACTAACAGAGCAGTGATGTGATAGAATTTGAATTTGAATAACAGTGCTATTCTAAAACGATTTGTATGTACAGTGTACTTCAAAAGTTGACTCTGGTTAGGTTTACTATCAGCCTAAAGTCTAGACAGAAGGGTTAGTGCAGGTTTTGTACTAATTTCGAGTCGACTCGCTTCGCGCAAACGAACCGAATTCTTCCATACATTTATAGCCAGCGCCATCTATTGGACAGTCGCATCACATGTCAGCAGCACACATCCAGTATTTACACGTTAGTGCAAGCATCTGTACTAAGTAACTACTAACCCTACAGACGTCCACAACTGGACTAATCGTTACTGTCCACTATAGGGGCCTTACCACGAGCGCGATAGGCCATTCCAATGCTAATTTTTAAAATTAATTGTATTTTTAATTATTGTCTGTGTTCATTTTCATAATATACGTAATAGTAAATAATAAAAATTTTGGAATACAGAAGAAAATGACTGTGTAAAGTGAATATTACTTTCGCAAGTAAGCAAGATTGTATAATATTATACAATCCGTTGTACGCGCTGGTATCCTGTTGAACTTTATGAGTATATAACTTATGGATAACTTTAGCCTATAAATAACCTGTTAGTAGCATAAATCCCTAATACTTCGTCTAAAAAATTAATTTTACTGGCAAGTATTAGATATCCCATCAAGCTATATATGACCTATATATACTATACAAATAGAACCTATAAGACGTTCCTGAGAAGTGACGTCACAAATCATTACATATAAATAATCAATATTTTGATTGTACTTCGGAATTGGACAAATGATACATAGGACTCGCGAGTTTCTGGATTTTGTACTCAGCTTCAGTTCAACAGGAACCTTCATCATCTTTCACAAGTCTAACCGCTAGTCATGCAATAGCAGTACATATTAATATTTCATTTAAGCAAAGAATAAGAAGTGATATTTACAAATCAATAATATGTTTTTGATAATATTATATATTTTTATGCTATAACAAAAAGAGGAACAAATCCACACAGAGCAGATACAAATGGTACCTAATTTTGACACAGGAATCGCATTTTATTATTAGTGCATTAAAATGTAACTACCGGGGAGCTATTCCAAAAAAACTTAAGATTCAATGAATAATCTTTTATATTTACAAAAAAAAAATCAATCAATAAATCCTTTAATATATAATCCTGCCTAATTTTGCCTAGTTGTAACTTGTATGTACCTTTGCTGGAATTGTGCCGAATTATTGTTAATTAGTTCTTAATAATTACATTAATGGCTATAAATAAGGGCATAGGCGTATATAAATGTTAAATATCTGGGTGACCGAGCGTTGCGCGGTATTTTCTCTATGTGCCAATAGATGGCAGCAGGAGTCATATTTTTTTGGTAAATTCGACATTTTATAAAAATGAATCCTAGTTAGATCGATTTATCGCCCCCAAAACCACCTGTATACTAAATTTTATGAAAATCGTTCGAGCCGTTTTCGAGATTCATATTATATAGAAATATATATACATATTATATACAAGAATTGCTCGTTTAAAGGTATAGGATATAAATTAATAATTATAATTAATGCCCAAAAAACGTTAGCTCCCCGGCTATACGCATATTATGTATCTAGACATACATAAATTTATTTAAAAATTAAATCTTAATGTTAACATATCAAAGACTCGCCTTTTGTTATTCACCGATGATGTTCTTCAATATGTAAAAGTAAGTTAATAAGAGTTGGCATTTATTTCTTTGAGCAGCAGATGAAAAAATGTATCTATTGTTTTTTTTTGTGACACAAAGTGTTCACTTTTCTGTTTTTAATATTTATACGCATAATAATTATGTTGTTGTTATGTACTTTCCCAGGTGTTTCATTTTTTTTTGATCGGAAAATGAGTGTGACTCGTTGTAATAAATCTTTTTTTATTGAATATATTTTGTGTAATACCAAATAATGACATATTTTGTGTTTACACTTGTAAAAGTTCGAATATTTTTTTTATTTATGTAACCTTAAATGTAAGTTTGGTTAATTGCAACGAAACTTCTACGAGTAAGAATTATTTTTAGATAATAAATACTGGAGAAACATATAACAAAAAAAAGTAGTAGCTTAGCCATTTAGAACAAGTAAAATAATTAAACTTTTTAAATTGATTATGAGTTAAAATTTGAACTTAAAATCCCTCAAATTTAATTTAATATATTTTTCTGCAAGTTATATTCATTTACTTACTGTTCAATTTCTTCTAGAATAATTTTTACTCGTAGCACAATTGAACTGGATTCATATAGGTATACGTAATTATGGTACATAAACTTAGGGGCCTTGTAAAGATGTACTTGTTTGAATTTAAAATATAAACAAGAAAAAAATATTTTTAGAAATCTACGATATATTAATACAAAGAATCTATTTTGTTACGCTTTTTCAATAAGGCATTTTTATTAAATGTTAAATGAATATAATTTTAGTCAGTAATGTTAAAAAATATTTGGCTGTTCCACTTAAAAACCAGGAAAGTGACAATTTTTGCGAATTTATTACTATGACTTTTGAATTGAGTACCTTATCTAATAGGTACTATGGCCAATTGCACCTAACTGTCGACTGACTCTTAAAAGTGACTGACGATATTTCACATGAATGTTATATCTTTGGTAGTTGAATATACCTATTAATAGTTGAGATCAGTTGTCACGTAAGTTTTCCTTGAAAAAAAAAATGTATCTTTAAATCACTTATCCAGTATTTTTTGGCATAGCCGATTTTTGGGGCCTTATATCTAGATATATAAAAAAAATCTTATTAGACTTTGTAACAAATTAGAGTTGAAAAAAAAAAGTTACAACTGAAATGTAAGTTTGCAACTTCGCTGATTGTCTATGCGCCTCATCTCGTTTGCTATTTTTTTTAGATAAAAAGTAGTCGATATGATTTACGAGTATATTATCGTGGCGTCATCAAAACGCCTCAACGGAAATTGCAAAAGGAGTCTAAAATGTTAAAAAATGGTCGTAGTTTCTCTAAATTAACACTAACAAAATTATAAATCAAACTGTATATGTAAACCGAACATGCATGATCCTCACAAGTGTGAAGTGACAGGTATCTTATAAAAACAAAAACCTAAATTATAAACGTTGTTCTTGTACCTGGTTTATGATAACAATGTAAAATGGTCTTCATTGTAATAAATAGTTTGGACATCATACTGTTTCTCATTCCTTTAAAGGGTGGTATTCGCGTAACCTTTCGGCTACGTTTCGTGAAGTGAAATGTTTAAAAAGGTCATGGCATACACACTTGGACCTAGTGATAGAAATCATTTCTGCGAACACTGAAAAATTAATTTTACGACTAAGTATTGATTTGTCAATAGTTTTGAAATGAATAAAAAAAATTAAAATTGAATGAAGTTCAAAACGCATCGTGGTCGACAATCGACATCCATGAAATTAAAACTTGTCGCGATAAGTTTGACAGATTGTATTTCCTTTGTTGAAATAAATTTAATTTAACAGTAAAGGTACGCCCGCACTGGGCGTAACTGCACTGCAGCGGAGCGACGCGACACTGTACTGCAAAATATTGTTTCTACGTAAACGTATTAGACATATCGCACTCCGCGGCAGCGGAACCGCGCTGCGCGACACAGCGCTGCAAAGTTGGGCAACTAAGCAAAACTGACGCACGATGTCGCGACGCGCAGTTCCGTTGCCGCTAGGTGCGCTATAGTTAGCAGCACGACTGCGACACGTCACCCCATATTTTATGCAAGTTATGATGTGCCGGACGTGCAATTAGTCGTCAATTTCATCCATCACGTTTAAAGAATTCCGACCAACTGCGAACAAAACTGTCGCGCCGCTGCAGTTCTAGTGCGACATACCGAACTTCATTTAATAATATCGCGTCGTTCCGCTGCAGTGCAGTTACGCCCAGTGCGGGCGTACCTTAAACCACAGACCAGGGAATAACTTTATATCAGTAAACCAATAGACGTAAAGTTTTTTTTTATTGATTAACATCCTCAGTGAGTGCATCATATTCTGCACGAGATTGTTAGGAAGGTAGTTTATGACTTGTAAGATACACTATGAATAATGAATATACCAATATGGGATATGTAAGTATGTTACTACTGAGATTTGGATAAAAGTAGGAATGGAGATAGTTCCCAGCGGGGCTGGGATGTACGCTATATTTTTGTCGATCTCTTTTCTCTTTCTAATCCATATAGATAGACAAAATTATCTCTACATGCACATTTAGTATAAGCGGGACTGGATTCGTTTGGACAGAAATTCGTTTTACTAAGGAAATCTATAGACATTTTTATATCAGAAAAGACAACAGAATAGTTGAAATATATTTTTTATTGGTGATCAATTCGTTAACAAATAACACGTAGACTTAGAACCAGGAATAACAAAATAAATACCAAACCCGTGGTATAGTGGTCAAACAAATGCAGGTGGAAATACGAGAGTATATATAAACATCTTAATTTTTATACAATTGTTATATAATATTACAATTTACAAAGTTTTAGAACATTTATATGTAAATATACAGATTGGCCGCATCGAATCAAAATCTGTCTTAAGGATTTATTTGCAGAAAAAAATATCATATTGTTCTAGCCATCATTGGAATCACTGCATACTTAATTTAGCTATAATATTTATTCTGCAATATGAAATCGTTTAGAGTGCCATATTATGAAAGAAAGGGCGTTACTACATATTATTCTAAATCAGATTTTTATTTATTTTTATGCCTGACAGTTTTTGATTTATTGGGCAAACTGTCGAAAAAAATACCGCCCCACCGTATCTCCGAAGTTTATAGATCACCCTCCTATTACACTTTTTGCCTCTAAAAACAAAGTTTGGTTTGCGATTCATTATCAAAAGTACTTGTACTTTATAGTTCAATGAAAAAAAAAGTCATCTTTTAAAATTTTACTTCTTTTGTAGTACAGAACCCTCGGTACGCTAATTTGACTTGCACTTGGCCGTTTTTTTTAAATTGAAACAGTTTTTGGTTTGACGCAGCCTATATGACGGCGCACAACGCATAACCCAGTAGGTACCTATCACTAAGAGTCAATTTGAACTAAAATTGTACTAAGATACTAAACCTTCCCGAGTGTCGCAAGTTAAGGCCCCATTCACATGTTGTCAACATCGGTATTATCGCCTTAAATATCCTGTCGTCAGTATATTTTAGTATTATTGAGGCCTGAGGAATATTGATTCATTAGTTCAGATTCCAAGACTTATTTGAACAGTCAAAAATTGTATCAAGTGAAGTAAGTGCGGTTACGTTCCTCTTTTGTCCACCTTCTGCGTTCCCAGCCAAGTACAACCTGGGTGCCTTCAAGAGAAGAGTGAATAGGCATTTTCTAGGCAAGCGCGCTCCATCCTAGACCTCATCATTTCTGTCCATCAGATATGATTGTAGTCATGCTCCACCGGATTAATATAGCAGCACCCCTAACATGGGCAGGGCAAGGGATAAAATTGCATTTCTCCGATTCCTTTGACAGAGGAGAAAATAGTCTCCTAAGCATGGCCCAAAGGGGGCAGGGAGAAATTTATCACTATTTGACATTTCACAAGACATAATCCCCCGAGACTATTCAAAGTCAAACCGGTTTTAAGCAAGGGAGTATTTTCTCCACCCGTGTGCCCATGCTAGGGGGGTAAACAAAAACGTGGAAAAGAATAGAATTTTGTCCTTTCCCCGGGGACAAAATAGTCACCTGACCATGCTAGCACTGCAGGGGGTAAAGGGGTACGGAGAAGTCTTTATGCTCATTTTATCCACAGAGATATTACCACTAGTAATGGCTGTCGCCCTGCTCAAGAGGGTATAAACCTGTGGGAGGGAAAACCATTTTACCCCCTCTCCGAAAAGAAATTGTCCGCGATCCCCAAGCTAGCCAGATTGCAGGGCTATTCGCGTTCTTATACTCACTTCGCCTCAAAGTTCGATTATTCGAAGCTTTTCACAACGCAATCCAGTTCACTTCACTCTTGCTTGCCTTTCGAAAATGAAACTATAAAATTGCGTTCGCGAATGCCAGTGTTCGAATTGTGTAGTAACATTGTGTTGACAAAATTCGATTCACTGATAACGACCGAAATAAGAACAAAAGCACGTGAATGATGTGAGTTACACTTTATATTCGACTATGAAATTACTGCAAGTTTCATAATAATTGATTTACCTACATACAATTTTGTTTAGCATACAACAAAAAAAATACAATGTATTCTAAAATCTACCATAATTCAATTTGCGTCCACATTTTAACAAGCTTCCTTCCTTGGAATGTAGCCCTATATTATATTTAAATAAATAATATTATAAAATAATAACATGCCCATTTTTCGTAAAAATAATATTAAAATATATAAATATAGAATAACTATCATAGAAAACTGTCAATATACAGCTGTTATACTATAGTATTTACACACATATATTATGGTACTATGTTTTATAAAGTACACATTAAATTTTTTTGGTATTTCTAGTGAACGACATATTTTCCCTATATTGATGGCTCGGTATGCAACCGTTGACATACAATGGCCTTAAACTATGAAAGGACTGGTCCAACGCACACATATTATGCAAGCAATACATCTTTTAATACGATTTTATACAAATATGCGCGAGATTTCGTAGCATAATATGAAGAGTACAAATTTTTCAAAATCTTTGCGTTGCATACGCGTGAATGGGGTCAGTCTATCTCTGCCTTTATTTATACACCATGACGTTGTCGACAATCGTAACTTTGATTACAGACGTTAAATTTAACATCTGCGTGTACTATACTACAAGTATGCTGCACTAAATCTTTAATATTATAAACGCGAAAGTTTTCAAGTGCGGATGGATGGATCTTTGTTACTCTTTCACGCCGCAACAACTGAACCGATTTGGCTGAAATTTGGAAAATAGATAGCTTATAACATGGATGAACACATAAGCTACTTTTTATTCCGAAAAAATCCATCGTTCCCACGGAAGTACCGAAAAACCGAAATTCCCGCGGGCGGAGGTGCGGGCAACAGCAGAGTCTATAAAATGTACAGTTCCTTTTTTGTGTCGATTTGAAATTTGGAAATGACCGTAGTTTTGAATGACACGATCACGCCAGCTTGCGCAACAATCAACGCGAAAATTGCGAAAATCGAGTGTCTTCATTTTGACGTTGACAGTCTGTTGATGTCCAGCGTACTTGTATTATAGAGCTGTCAGTGGGTGTCAAATTTAACCAATTCTAACTTTTTGGAGTTACTATAATATCAACGTCACAGAGTGAGTGCCCAGTGAATTTACGGAACGCGAATGGGGTCTAATATAATATCTATAGAAAAATATTAAAGATTCCCATACAAGAGAAGAACACAAATGTTTTTAGGTTAGCAGCCAACCCGATAAATGCATTTCCATTAACACCAGTCACCCGTCAAGGAATGTTCGGCGCCGGCGGGCGGTCTCTGCAACAGCCTGTGTACGAACTTGAAGGCCAGAAAGAATCATTTCACCGTCCGTCTTTTAATTTTTCTCACTTTACCCTGTTTGGGGGGTTTATTTTTAAGGGATATGCTATCTAAATTGGGTAGTTCCGTGTCGGTTGGTCCGGCTTTGACGTGTAGGGGGTTATCGTTCGCGTCGTGGTCCGAGCTGTCGATGCCGTTTTCCATCCTCACCGCGTTGGTGCAACTTTGGCTCGGGCTTATGTCCATTTCCTCGTCCGAGTCGTAGTTGCCGTTGGGTTCGTGCCGTTTGTATTGGAAGTTTCTGTAGGTTATTTCTTCGTCGGATTCAGCTTTGGAGGGCCTGAATCTTCGATTGATGTTCTGTAGGGATTGGTTCTTTTGGAGGGCACCCGATATGGAGTCTCGGATGTTCACTTCGGAGGTCGATTTAGTGCAGTAGTCCTCGCGGTCCGACTCGGAGTATTTCCTCGCGGGCGGCCTGGTGTTCGCGAACGGCTGAGCGGTGTCGGGGACCGGTGAAGCCGGCGATTTCAACCGCACCTCGGGTCCTCCTCCGTATATGTTAGTGAAGAACCTCCACAGCTCCTCACTCAATTGCGCGTGGTCAGAACCGGGTTTCAACATGTAAGTTGTTTTACCGTCGATCTCCTGTAAAGTATTATTACACAAAAATTACCTCACAGACGACAAACAGACAAAAATTACCTTTAACACTTTTCGATTTTGACACAGTTATTATCATTTTATAATCAAGAATCTCTTAAACGTGAAAAAATAGATAAGTATTAAAAAATATTATTATTTAAATTTATTTTAAAAATAAATCCAAATCATGTTGAAATTGAAATTACGATTGGAAAATGGATTCAGAATTTTCGTAATCAGCATCCAAAAAAGCCTTATTAAACGCCTGACACTGTCGGAACCACGCCATGCTGGTGGCGTACACTGCCTGAGCTAATATCATCATGTATGCCACTGCCGGAACCACGCCATGCTGGTGGCGTACACTGCCTGAGCTAATATCATCATGTATGCCACTGCCGGAACCACGCCATGCTGGTGGCGTACACTGCCTGAGCTAATATCATCATGTATGCCACTGCCGGAACCACGCCATGCTGGTGGCGTACACTGCCCGAGCTAATATCATCATGTATGCCACTGCCGGAACCACGCCATGCTGGTGGCGTACACTGCCTGAGCTAATTTCAGCATGTATGCCACTGCCGGAACCACGCCATGCTGGTGGCGTACACTGCCCGAGCTAATATCAGCATGTATGCCCTTGCCGGAACCACGCTATGCTGGTGGCGTACACTGCCTGAGCTAATATCAGCCTGTATGCCACTGCCGGAACCACGCCATGCTGGTGGCGTACACTGCCCGAGCTAATATCAGCATGTATGCCCTTGCCGGAACCACGCCATGCTGGTGGCGTACACTGCCTGAGCTAATATCATCATGTATGCCACTGCCGGAACCACGCCATGCTGGTGGGGTACACTGCCTGAGCTGATATCATGTATGCCACTGCTAGCCACTGACCTGCTCGGTGAGTATGGCGCGGTTGTCGACGGGCGGCGGCGGGCGGCGCGCCTTGTTGCGCACGAACGCCTGCCACTGCCGGAACCACGCCATGCTGATAGCGTACACTGCCTGAGCTGATATCATCATGTATGCCACTGCCGGAACCACGCCATGGTGGTGGCGTACACTGCCTGAGCTAATATCATCATGTATGCCACTGCCAGACAACGCCATGCTGATGGCGTACATTGTCTGAGCTGATATCATCGTGCATGCCACTGCTAGCCACTGACCTGCTCGGTGAGTATGGCGCGGTTGTCGACGGGCGGCGGCGGGCGGCGCGCCTTGTTGCGCACGAACGCCTGCCACTGCCGGAACCACGCCATGCTGATAGCGTACACTGCCTGAGCTGATATCATCATGTATGCCACTGCCGGAACCACGCCATGCTGGTGGCGTACACTGCCCGAGCTAATATCATCATGTATGCCACTGCCAGACAACGCCATGCTGATGGCGTACACTGCCTGAGCTGATATCATCATGCATGCCACAGCTAGCCACTGACCTGCTCGGTGAGTATGGCGCGGTTGTCGACGGGCGGCGGCGGGCGGCGCGCCTTGTTGCGCACGAACGCCTGCCACTGCCGGAACCACGCCATGCTGATAGCGTACACTGCCTGAGCTGATATCATCATGCATGCCACAGCTAGCCACTGACCTGCTCGGTGAGTATGGCGCGGTTGTCGACGGGCGGCGGCGGGCGGCGCGCCTTGTTGCGCACGAACGCCTGCCACTGCCGGAACCACGCCATGCTGATAGCGTACACTGCCTGAGCTGATATCATCATGTATGCCACTGCCGGAACCACGCCATGCTGGTGGCGTACACTGCCCGAGCTAATATCATCATGTATGCCACTGCCAGACAACGCCATGCTGATGGCGTACACTGCCTGAGCTGATATCATCATGCATGCCACAGCTAGCCACTGACCTGCTCGGTGAGTATGGCGCGGTTGTCGACGGGCGGCGGCGGGCGGCGCGCCTTGTTGCGCACGAACGCCTGCCACTGCCGGAACCACGCCATGCTGATAGCGTACACTGCCTGAGCTGATATCATCATGCATGCCACAGCTAGCCACTGACCTGCTCGGTGAGTATGGCGCGGTTGTCGACGGGCGGCGGCGGGCGGCGCGCCTTGTTGCGCACGAACGCCTGCCACTGCCGGAACCACGCCATGCTGATAGCGTACACTGCCTGAGCTGATATCATCATGCATGCCACAGCTAGCCACTGACCTGCTCGGTGAGTATGGCGCGGTTGTCGACGGGCGGCGGCGGGCGGCGCGCCTTGTTGCGCACGAACGCCTGCCACTGCCGGAACCACGCCATGCTGATAGCGTACACTGCCTGAGCTGATATCATCATGCATGCCACAGCTAGCCACTGACCTGCTCGGTGAGTATGGCGCGGTTGTCGACGGGCGGCGGCGGGCGGCGCGCCTTGTTGCGCACGAACGCCTGCCACTGCCGGAACCACGCCATGCTGATAGCGTACACTGCCTGAGCTGATATCATCATGCATGCCACAGCTAGCCACTGACCTGCTCGGTGAGTATGGCGCGGTTGTCGACGGGCGGCGGCGGGCGGCGCGCCTTGTTGCGCACGAACGCCTGCCACTGCCGGAACCACGCCATGCTGATAGCGTACACTGCCTGAGCTGATATCATCATGCATGCCACAGCTAGCCACTGACCTGCTCGGTGAGTATGGCGCGGTTGTCGACGGGCGGCGGCGGGCGGCGCGCCTTGTTGCGCACGAACGCCTGCCACTGCCGGAACCACGCCATGCTGATAGCGTACACTGCCTGAGCTGATATCATCATGCATGCCACAGCTAGCCACTGACCTGCTCGGTGAGTATGGCGCGGTTGTCGACGGGCGGCGGCGGGCGGCGCGCCTTGTTGCGCACGAACGCCTGCCACTGCCGGAACCACGCCATGCTGATAGCGTACACTGCCTGAGCTGATATCATCATGCATGCCACAGCTAGCCACTGACCTGCTCGGTGAGTATGGCGCGGTTGTCGACGGGCGGCGGCGGGCGGCGCGCCTTGTTGCGCACGAACGCCTGCCACTGCCGGAACCACGCCATGCTGATAGCGTACACTGCCTGAGCTGATATCATCATGCATGCCACAGCTAGCCACTGACCTGCTCGGTGAGTATGGCGCGGTTGTCGACGGGCGGCGGCGGGCGGCGCGCCTTGTTGCGCACGAACGCCTGCCACTGCCGGAACCACGCCATGCTGATAGCGTACACTGCCTGAGCTGATATCATCATGCATGCCACAGCTAGCCACTGACCTGCTCGGTGAGTATGGCGCGGTTGTCGACGGGCGGCGGCGGGCGGCGCGCCTTGTTGCGCACGAACGCCTGCCACTGCCGGAACCACGCCATGCTGATAGCGTACACTGCCTGAGCTGATATCATCATGCATGCCACAGCTAGCCACTGACCTGCTCGGTGAGTATGGCGCGGTTGTCGACGGGCGGCGGCGGGCGGCGCGCCTTGTTGCGCACGAACGCCTGCCACTGCCGGAACCACGCCATGCTGATAGCGTACACTGCCTGAGCTGATATCATCATGCATGCCACAGCTAGCCACTGACCTGCTCGGTGAGTATGGCGCGGTTGTCGACGGGCGGCGGCGGGCGGCGCGCCTTGTTGCGCACGAACGCCTGCCACTGCCGGAACCACGCCATGCTGATAGCGTACACTGCCTGAGCTGATATCATCATGCATGCCACAGCTAGCCACTGACCTGCTCGGTGAGTATGGCGCGGTTGTCGACGGGCGGCGGCGGGCGGCGCGCCTTGTTGCGCACGAACGCCTGCCACTGCCGGAACCACGCCATGCTGATAGCGTACACTGCCTGAGCTGATATCATCATGCATGCCACAGCTAGCCACTGACCTGCTCGGTGAGTATGGCGCGGTTGTCGACGGGCGGCGGCGGGCGGCGCGCCTTGTTGCGCACGAACGCCTGCCACTGCCGGAACCACGCCATGCTGATAGCGTACACTGCCTGAGCTGATATCATCATGCATGCCACAGCTAGCCACTGACCTGCTCGGTGAGTATGGCGCGGTTGTCGACGGGCGGCGGCGGGCGGCGCGCCTTGTTGCGCACGAACGCCTGCCACTGCCGGAACCACGCCATGCTGATAGCGTACACTGCCTGAGCTGATATCATCATGCATGCCACAGCTAGCCACTGACCTGCTCGGTGAGTATGGCGCGGTTGTCGACGGGCGGCGGCGGGCGGCGCGCCTTGTTGCGCACGAACGCCTGCCACTGCCGGAACCACGCCATGCTGATAGCGTACACTGCCTGAGGGCGCTCTTGCTCCTGCAACATTATTACTATTTACTAGTCATGTCATATTATATGGACAGCCAAGAGAATTAATAAATATATCAATCCTCGAGCAGCTTCGCGTCAGCACTACGCTGTCGACTATCTCATACTGAGTTGTTTTGATCATATTACCCCCCCATTTTATGAATGGATGGATCAGTACGAGTTACGGAAACTAAATTATTAGGGATTAGCCGATTGCATTATTTATTTTATTTTATTTTATTGGTTCCGCTAACAACACTTGAGCATTACAATATAACAAGATAATTTATTACAACACATATATATAGCCCGAGCATCAATAACTGGCAGAAACAGAAGCATTATAAATCAGAAGAAAACAGTTTAGGATAATTAGATAGAGTACAAAATACAAAACATTAAATTACACGAAATACATATGCAAAATTACTTAAATTAATTAATACAGTAGAGAAAAAAAAAGGGGGAAAAACAATAAACTATCTGACTCCCCTACGTAGGGAGTCCATGACGTCACGACGAAAGCAGTATTCCCTAGGGTTGAAAATATTGAGCTGACCATTTCTATGGTGGAGAGCATTATAATGGCGACATATTCGGTTAATGCAAGAGTGGTACGCGACATTGGTGCGACAGAAAGAGGTTCTGAATAAATTCCAGGTGCAATTTAATTTAATTATGCAATTTATGGATACTAGATTGTTTGAAAAATTATAAGTGTCGATATGTTGGCTGTACCCGGTTGTCTGAAACTATTTACTTTATATTGTATTAATTTTGTTTAAGATGGCGTACAGTACTTTGGTGTAAAGATTTGTATAAAAGTCAAAAGAGTAAGTGGTCACCTGGAACAAGGCGTGCAGCTCCGCGAAGGCAGTCAGCTCGCGCGCCCGCCGCGCACGCAGCCGCTGCGCCGCGCGCGCGCACGTGTCGCATTCGTGCGCGTGCGACACCGCCGGCCCGCCGCCGAAACTGTAATACAATTACAAGACTTGGTTAATTCACTTTGAAACGTTTATTAATAGAATTAAAACCGGGAGTGAAGTGAAATCATTAGAATTTCTTATAGCACACTGGTAATGGTAAACATGACTCACTGTCGATACAGGAAGTCCCACAGCGGCTGCGGCAGCCGCACGGCGAGCGCGGGCATGTGCTGCGCGCGCTCCGGCCGCACGCCTCCGTGCACGCACACGAAGTCGCTGTTGTCGATCGGACCCGGCTCTGCCCATGTGTTGAATCTGTTAACGAGTTATCTGTTGTTACACTCTAACTCAGCTAAAATAGTAATAGATTATGCTGTATGCTGTAGCAATCAGGAGAAAGTCTCGTAGGTAGGTAGAACATGATCTCACTTATTAATCCACTGTTTGGAGATGTAGAACTTGATGTCGTTTGGCTCCGAGTTGGCCGATTTCAATATTTCCGCGGCCTTCTGTCGCAGGATGGTCATCTGAGGGTTTACTTTTCTGTAACATAAAACACATGAGAATTGGAGTGTGCAGGCAGTTTAATCTTTCAATTTATTAATCTGTTCTGTTCTGTAAAACTATTCTGTTCTTTAAATCACTAATGTAATAAAGAATTTCCATCTTTACACGTTCCATTGAGGCATTTTAGATGAATTTTTGAGATTAAGAACAACAACAGAAAAAGGCCTACACCAGGCATCTTCGCCATGCACGTGTAGTGGCCTCCCCCCGCCGTGCCCGCGTGACATATCACAACAGTTACCTGTAGAACAGCACGTAGGCCTCACACGTCGCCAACTGGTGGGGAGGCAGGGGGGTGACGGCCGCGTCGTCGAACGCGAACCAGCGGCCGTCGTGCGCCTTCGCCATGCACGTGTAGTGGCCTCCCCCCGCCGTGCCCGCGTGACATATCACAGCACACAGGTTATATCGGGTGATTTTCGATGAGCAATCTGTTAACAAAGGTGTGAGCTTCAGGTATGGAATTCAATAATGGAACTCGAGCACCCAGAAACTTTCGCTTTTTAAGAAATTTTTGTGATTACCTTTATGCGTGTAGGGCGCCATGTTGAGGTCGACGATGGGGAAGGAGACGCGCGCGGCGACCTTCGCGCTGGACATGAGCTCGTGCCGGAAGCGCTTGAGGTGCACGCACAGCACCTCCGGCAGCCGGATCACGCCCGACATCTTTATGCCGTTCCGCAGCTTGTTGCAGCGGGAACAACTGGAAAATAAACACGGCCCTACAATACTTTTTTCTTACGAAAGAATGATGGGGTCAAGTGATACGCATGCCCGAACGCACTGCGTCCTATAACTTTACAGCACTGCAGTGTGCTCTTTAGAACTGAAAGTTGGCTGAGAGAACAGTGCCTTGAGAACCGACCTCTATTGATTTTCGCCGTTCTAGCGCTGATTTTTTATTTTTTATTTTTTTTATTTATTTATTTAGGCACAATAACGTCACATACACGAAACATAGAAAATAAAGAATACAAAAGGCACCGGACAGCGTGGGTAGACATTTAGAACTGCGCACAGCGTTTACAAATAATTGTGCTCGAATTAAATTAAAAACTACTACAACCAAAAAAAAAATGATAATAATGTAAGAACGGTAAGAACTAATAACATAATGAAGACAATTTTTTTGTAACCTGGCGTGAGCGTCCATATAACTAAATTAAAATAACATTCAAAACGACGGTCATTTCAGTGCTTCAGCACTGAAATGACCGTAAAATGTTAATTTAGTACCGTGGACCTTCGAAGGGGACGCTTGAAATCGGTAAAAAAATTAACTGACAATTGTCTAGAATGTTTGATCCCGCGCACTAGTACAATAGACATCAGTGGACATTAGTTCTTTGGTCTCATCTTGCCCAGTAATCTTGTTGGCTAGGGTCCTTAAAACTGAAATAAACCGACATCGCGGTGGTACTATGGTAGAACTCCGCAAGACCTGCCACCAATACTCATACTTGGACAAACACTGGGCGACATAGAGGCCAGCCAGACCAAATACCGTGTGTCTCACCTGTACATGTTGTCGCCTTTGAGCTCGTCGGCGCTGAAGAAGGCGGCGAGGCAGTCCTGCAGCGACACCACCGGCCCGTAGAACCACGACCGCAGCCAGCTCAGTAGCCACCAGATCTGATCACAATCTGTGTCTCACCTGTACATGTTGTCGCCTTTGAGCTCGTCGGCGCTGAAGAAGGCGGCGAGGCAGTCCTGCAGCGACACCACCGGCCCGTAGAACCACGACCGCAGCCAGCTCAGTAGCCACCAGATCTGATCACAATCTGTGTCCCACCTGTACATGTTGTCGCCTTTGAGCTCGTCGGCGCTGAAGAAGGCGGCGAGGCAGTCCTGCAGCGACACCACCGGCCCGTAGAACCACGACCGCAGCCAGCTCAGTAGCCACCAGATCTGATCACAATCTGTGTCTCACCTGTACATGTTGTCGCCTTTGAGCTCGTCGGCGCTGAAGAAGGCGGCGAGGCAGTCCTGCAGCGACACCACCGGCCCGTAGAACCACGACCGCAGCCAGCTCAGTAGCCACCAGATCTGATCACAATCTGTGTCTCACCTGTACATGTTGTCGCCTTTGAGCTCGTCGGCGCTGAAGAAGGCGGCGAGGCAGTCCTGCAGCGACACCACCGGCCCGTAGAACCACGACCGCAGCCAGCTCAGTAGCCACCAGATCTGATCACAATCTGTGTCCCACCTGTACATGTTGTCGCCTTTGAGCTCGTCGGCGCTGAAGAAGGCGGCGAGGCAGTCCTGCAGCGACACCACCGGCCCGTAGAACCACGACCGCAGCCAGCTCAGTAGCCACCAGATCTGATCACAATCTGTGTCTCACCTGTACATGTTGTCGCCTTTGAGCTCGTCGGCGCTGAAGAAGGCGGCGAGGCAGTCCTGCAGCGACACCACCGGCCCGTAGAACCACGACCGCAGCCAGCTCAGTAGCCACCAGATCTGATCACAATCTGTGTCTCACCTGTACATGTTGTCGCCTTTGAGCTCGTCGGCGCTGAAGAAGGCGGCGAGGCAGTCCTGCAGCGACACCACCGGCCCGTAGAACCACGACCGCAGCCAGCTCAGTAGCCACCAGATCTGATCACAATCTGTGTCTCACCTGTACATGTTGTCGCCTTTGAGCTCGTCGGCGCTGAAGAAGGCGGCGAGGCAGTCCTGCAGCGACACCACCGGCCCGTAGAACCACGACCGCAGCCAGCTCAGTAGCCACCAGATCTGATCACAATCTGTGTCTCACCTGTACATGTTGTCGCCTTTGAGCTCGTCGGCGCTGAAGAAGGCGGCGAGGCAGTCCTGCAGCGACACCACCGGCCCGTAGAACCACGACCGCAGCCAGCTCAGTAGCCACCAGATCTGATCACAATCTGTGTCTCACCTGTACATGTTGTCGCCTTTGAGCTCGTCGGCGCTGAAGAAGGCGGCGAGGCAGTCCTGCAGCGACACCACCGGCCCGTAGAACCACGACCGCAGCCAGCTCAGTAGCCACCAGATCTGATCACAATCTGTGTCTCACCTGTACATGTTGTCGCCTTTGAGCTCGTCGGCGCTGAAGAAGGCGGCGAGGCAGTCCTGCAGCGACACCACCGGCCCGTAGAACCACGACCGCAGCCAGCTCAGTAGCCACCAGATCTGATCACAATCTGTGTCTCACCTGTACATGTTGTCGCCTTTGAGCTCGTCGGCGCTGAAGAAGGCGGCGAGGCAGTCCTGCAGCGACACCACCGGCCCGTAGAACCACGACCGCAGCCAGCTCAGTAGCCACCAGATCTGATCACAATCTGTGTCTCACCTGTACATGTTGTCGCCTTTGAGCTCGTCGGCGCTGAAGAAGGCGGCGAGGCAGTCCTGCAGCGACACCACCGGCCCGTAGAACCACGACCGCAGCCAGCTCAGTAGCCACCAGATCTGATCACAATCTGTGTCTCACCTGTACATGTTGTCGCCTTTGAGCTCGTCGGCGCTGAAGAAGGCGGCGAGGCAGTCCTGCAGCGACACCACCGGCCCGTAGAACCACGACCGCAGCCAGCTCAGTAGCCACCAGATCTGATCACAATCTGTGTCTCACCTGTACATGTTGTCGCCTTTGAGCTCGTCGGCGCTGAAGAAGGCGGCGAGGCAGTCCTGCAGCGACACCACCGGCCCGTAGAACCACGACCGCAGCCAGCTCAGTAGCCACCAGATCTGATCACAATCTGTGTCTCACCTGTACATGTTGTCGCCTTTGAGCTCGTCGGCGCTGAAGAAGGCGGCGAGGCAGTCCTGCAGCGACACCACCGGCCCGTAGAACCACGACCGCAGCCAGCTCAGTAGCCACCAGATCTGATCACAATCTGTGTCTCACCTGTACATGTTGTCGCCTTTGAGCTCGTCGGCGCTGAAGAAGGCGGCGAGGCAGTCCTGCAGCGACACCACCGGACCGTAGAACCACGACCGCAGGCAGCTCAGTAGCCACCAGATCTGATCACAATCTGTGTCTCACCTGTACATGTTGTCGCCTTTGAGCTCGTCGGCGCTGAAGAAGGCGGCGAGGCAGTCCTGCAGCGAACCACCGGCCCGTAGAACCACGACCGCAGCCAGCTCAGTATAGCCACCAGATCTGATCACAATCTGTGTCTCACCTGTACATGTTGTCGCCTTTGAGCTCGTCGGCGCTGAAGAAGGCGGCGAGGCAGTCCTGCAGCGACACCACCGGCCCGTAGAACCACGACCGCAGCCAGCTCAGTAGCCACCAGATCTGATCACAATCTGTGTCTCACCTGTACATGTTGTCGCCTTTGAGCTCGTCGGCGCTGAAGAAGGCGGCGAGGCAGTCCTGCAGCGACACCACCGGCCCGTAGAACCACGACCGCAGCCAGCTCAGTAGCCACCAGATCTGATCACAATCTGTGTCTCACCTGTACATGTTGTCGCCTTTGAGCTCGTCGGCGCTGAAGAAGGCGGCGAGGCAGTCCTGCAGCGAACCACCGGCCCGTAGAACCACGACCGCAGCCAGCTCAGTATAGCCACCAGATCTGATCACAATCTGTGTCTCACCTGTACATGTTGTCGCCTTTGAGCTCGTCGGCGCTGAAGAAGGCGGCGAGGCAGTCCTGCAGCGACACCACCGGCCCGTAGAACCACGACCGCAGCCAGCTCAGTAGCCACCAGATCTGATCACAATCTGTGTCTCACCTGTACATGTTGTCGCCTTTGAGCTCGTCGGCGCTGAAGAAGGCGGCGAGGCAGTCCTGCAGCGACACCACCGGCCCGTAGAACCACGACCGCAGCCAGCTCAGTAGCCACCAGATCTGATCACAATCTGTGTCTCACCTGTACATGTTGTCGCCTTTGAGCTCGTCGGCGCTGAAGAAGGCGGCGAGGCAGTCCTGCAGCGACACCACCGGCCCGTAGAACCACGACCGCAGCCAGCTCAGTAGCCACCAGATCTGATCACAATCTGTGTCTCACCTGTACATGTTGTCGCCTTTGAGCTCGTCGGCGCTGAAGAAGGCGGCGAGGCAGTCCTGCAGCGAACCACCGGCCCGTAGAACCACGACCGCAGCCAGCTCAGTAGCCACCAGATCTGATCACAATCTGTGTCTCACCTGTACATGTTGTCGCCTTTGAGCTCGTCGGCGCTGAAGAAGGCGGCGAGGCAGTCCTGCAGCGACACCACCGGCCCGTAGAACCACGACCGCAGCCAGCTCAGTAGCCACCAGATCTGATCACAATCTGTGTCTCACCTGTACATGTTGTCGCCTTTGAGCTCGTCGGCGCTGAAGAAGGCGGCGAGGCAGTCCTGCAGCGACACCACCGGCCCGTAGAACCACGACCGCAGCCAGCTCAGTAGCCACCAGATCTGATCATAATCGATTAACATATAATTTTTGGGTGATAATCATTATCGATATCGATGTTATTTACTAAAAGTGATACAGTGTCTGATTGTTTTTTCTATAATATGACAAATATTACGTACGGTATATTTATCAGGTATCTACCCATAAAACAAGCTAATAAAAACTTTTTTGGGCTCGATTGCGATGTAAAAATAATATCAAAAATGAGTCGGACTCGTGGACCGAGGGTTCCGTACTACTATAAAAAAAGGATTGTGTGATTTTATGAAATCACGGTAAAAGTGAAACTTTTTTTCACATTATAGACATTTATTTAAAACTTTTGGAAATAATATTCCATTAAGGGTATAATAAAAATCGCTTTATCAAACTTAATTTTATACTTGGAAAATTGGAATGATAATGTAAGTCTATAAACTACACAGTCAGCTGTTGCGAACTATAGGCGCCGCCATATTGGCCTTGGCTGCTCTGACGAGCGCCTTTCACTTTATCCCTACTCCGCGGCCAACCGTCACGCGAAATGCAACACACAGACGATAAAGTTTGAGACGATGTAATAAAAACTTCACTTTAAAAAGAAAAGCCATTCGTATCACTTTTCTTAGCAAAAGTTAAGTTTGAGTTTAAAAATAAAAGAAACAAAAAGTGACGTCACTGTAATGAAGACGACGTGTACCCAGGAGTCCTGCGCGGCGAGCGGCGCGTGGTGGCTGAGCGCGGGCTGCTGGCAGCGCAGCATGGCGAGGTGCTCGCGCGACGGGATCGGCAGCGACAGGTCCTGGAATGTCTCCACGCGCGTCGACACCTGGCGACCATACAACGCACTGAGCTCTCTTGTCTAAAGCCTCGGGCTGCGACCAACAATGCGTACCGTAGTTTTTCACATTTATCATCTTATCATGTATGTTGAACTCGCCATCCATTCATAAACTCCTTGAAATTAAGAGGATGATAAGATGAATATTGATATTTGTGTTTGGCTGAATTTGAGCAATAAATTAAAAAAAAACTAGCGGTACCCGGCATACGGCGTCAGACAAATATGTATGAAAAACGAAAGAATCCGTTCCGCCGCACCTTGCATCAGTGGCGAAAAGCATTTCCATACGATTATGTGTGTATTTCATGCGCTTCTATCCTATTTTTTATTTTCCATGGATAAAGGACGTGGGACTAAAGCAAAGAAAATCATCTCAAGTTTAAAATTTTAGGTATGGCAGCCTCCCTAGCATCGGCAGTGGATAAAATCGTATTTAATTCCCCCGATTTTGTCCTCTGTCAGGGGTCAAAATGGTCGCCTAAGCATGTCCAAAGGGGAAAGGGAGTTTTTATTTGACATTTCACAAGACAAGCCCCCCGAGACTAAGCAAGGGAGTATTTTCTCCACCTCTGTGTCCGTACTAGGGGGATAAACAAAAACGTGGAAAGGGAGAAAATTTTGTGCTTTCCCCGGGGACTATTTGTGATAGCTTATGTTCGGGTGGTAAGTGGTGGTCGCTACACTCACCCTATCACAGATGAGGCACTGCACGGAGGAGAGCAGCTTGCCGTCGAACACGTCGGACACGATGCTGCGGTAGCGCGCGCCGCCGCCGCCGTCGCCGCACGCGCCGCCCGCCGTCCACGTGTTGCCGCTGAAACTTTACTAATTAATAGAGCACAATTATGCAGCCGAATGTCACGGACTGTCCATAGATGGCGGTGGCTGTAAATGTATGAAGGAATTCGATTCGTTCGTGCGATGCGAGTCGACACGAAATTCGTAAAAAAGCTTGTACTAACCCCTCTGCTTTTATCATAAGTAAAAATACACTTCAAAAGTACATCCTTGTTCCGGGTGTTTTTACTTAAAAAAAAAACTTTTTATAAAGACTGTGTAAACCTATTCGCAATGAAGTGCTAACTACGACTAATTGTTGAATCGCACAGAGTGGTTTTCAATTCTCTTGTATAAACTCCGCTCAATAACGCAGTACTTTGAAAGACAATGTACAGTGTAGTATTATCAGATACTTTGTATCTTATTTACATATGTATAGAGATATAACTCACGGCGCTGTGTCGGGGCGCGGGTCGGGCGCGTCGCTGGCGCCGCTGGAGCAGGTCTCGTAGCGCTCCTCCGCCTCGCTCGAGCACGACAGCTCCGACTCCGAGCCCACGTCGCGCTGGCTCGCTTCCGGGTTACCTGCTCACATTAGAGATATAACTCACGGCGCTGTGTCGGGGCGCGGGTCGGGCGCGTCGCTGGCGCCGCTGGAGCAGGTCTCGTAGCGCTCCTCCGCCTCGCTCGAGCACGACAGCTCCGACTCCGAGCCCACGTCGCGCTGGCTCGCTTCCGGGTTACCTGCTCACATTAGAGATATAACTCACGGCGCTGTGTCGGGGCGCGGGTCGGGCGCGTCGCTGGCGCCGCTGGAGCAGGTCTCGTAGCGCTCCTCCGCCTCGCTCGAGCACGACAGCTCCGACTCCGAGCCCACGTCGCGCTGGCTCGCTTCCGGGTTACCTGCTCACATTAGAGATATAACTCACGGCGCTGTGTCGGGGCGCGGGTCGGGCGCGTCGCTGGCGCCGCTGGAGCAGGTCTCGTAGCGCTCCTCCGCCTCGCTCGAGCACGACAGCTCCGACTCCGAGCCCACGTCGCGCTGGCTCGCTTCCGGGTTACCTGCTCACATTAGAGATATAACTCACGGCGCTGTGTCGGGGCGCGGGTCGGGCGCGTCGCTGGCGCCGCTGGAGCAGGTCTCGTAGCGCTCCTCCGCCTCGCTCGAGCACGACAGCTCCGACTCCGAGCCCACGTCGCGCTGGCTCGCTTCCGGGTTACCTGCTCACATTAGAGATATAACTCACGGCGCTGTGTCGGGGCGCGGGTCGGGCGCGTCGCTGGCGCCGCTGGAGCAGGTCTCGTAGCGCTCCTCCGCCTCGCTCGAGCACGACAGCTCCGACTCCGAGCCCACGTCGCGCTGGCTCGCTTCCGGGTTACCTGCTCACATTAGAGATATAACTCACTCCGCTCTTAGAGATATAACTCACGGCTCAAAAATTTTTGTACTCCAAACAAATAGGCCACTTTTTATCCTGGAAAAGTCGATGGTTGAGTTTGGTTAATGCTTCCACGTCCATATCGAATAAAGGGATCACAACTGAACTTCACCATTGTGTATTGCTGCAGCGCTGGGTCATGTATAGTTTATTCGCTACCATTTTGTCACGCAGCCGGTTGTGGCGTCAGTATTCTCAATAGACTTCAAGCGACGCAAAACGTGCGTATGTACGTGTATGAATAGACTTTAAGGCGGCCATACACATTACGGTCCACCGCACAGGTTGCCTGTGTAGTTCAGCCTGCACAGGTCAAGTAGCGTGTATGGGGACGTTCCGGTGTACCGTAGCGGTCTTCAGTTTTATTTGCGATGGTATCGAGTAAGGACGAGGATGCACTAGCACTACTAAGTCTTGCGTTAATTAAAACAGACGGACGACCTGCGCAGGTACGCACACACCGTACAGGTTCACCGTACGGGCGACCGGAGCAAAATCGATTTTCGAATTTCGCCTGCGCAGGTCAAAAAACTGCACAGGTCGGTAGGCATACCTGCGCAGGTACACCCGCACAGGTAGACCTGTCCGGTAAACCGTAACGTGTATGGCTTACATTAGAGGGGCTGTCATAATAGGGTATTTGACTCCAATTTTTTTATTACTTTATTATAAAGTAGAATTAAAATAATGACGTGCACTGAAAGAACTAATTAAATCGATCAAATAACAAAAAAGTTATAAGCATTTAAAGATTTGTGATTAGACAGAGATAGCAACATGAAATTGTGACGTCACACCTTACCAATGCCATAGTAGCTTCGTGCGGCTTCATACAAAATTTCGTTTTGCGAGAAAGGGATAGAAGATCCCCCCACTCCAAAGTTTAAACGCCTGTAACTTTGTAAATCTTCGTTGGATTTTAATATTTCTTTCACTGCACGTTATTATTTTTATCCTAGTTTATAATAAAGTAATATTTTTTATCAAATTCAAAAATAGTGTAAGACCCAATTAAGTAAAGTAAATTGTTATACATTTTATTTATCTACCGTTAATTTGATGCGTGAGCACGTTGTACGCGTAGTGCGTCCCCGCAAAGCTGGCCGACCTTCGATGTCTTGACACGCCCTCTGACGGCGACTGCACCCTAACGGAAAACAATTTTCTTACACACTACAAGACACTAGCTAGCTCTTGACTGCAATCTCACAGTACAGTTCATTCGTTCGTTTCAGCCGACGGACGTCCACTGCTGGACAAAGAATTCCTGCAATGATTTCCAGCCCGCGCTTCTTGTATCCATTTTAATGTCGTAAGAGTCTGAGGTCTGAGATAAGTCTATTTTTTATAGTTTCCAAAATAGGGTGCCGACTACCGTAATTTCTGATCACATTGAAATAATAGTTTAAGAATAATATCATTTAATAAGAGTTTAAGAATAATATCATTGCACAGAGGTTTCCTTCATAATTTACACAAGGGATAAGTAAGGATACTTCTAAATCCCTACGGGATCGCCCGAGTACTATAGAGAACTCGACGACTCACAGGGTATTTAGACATTTTTTTCTAAATTCAAAGCTTTTCTGCCACGTTTCTGATACATACCGCTAAGGTGTGCAATACCCTGTTAGCCTCCGTGTTCCCAACCAAGTACAATCTGGCTACTTTCAAGAGTATGTGTATGTAAGTGAATAATAGGCATTTTAAAGGCAAGCGCGCTTCAACCTAGAGCTCGTCATTGCTTTCCATCGGCATGATTCAAGTCAATCGCAAGTCCACAAAGCTAGTAGTTGTACAGTGAGGATCAAAAGTCACTATAGAGTTTTCAAACAAGATCCCTTGCATGCATGTATTACATAAAAATATTTTGAACCTAATGATAATTGACTTAAGGTTGACATTGATAACAGTTTATGATACTTGCACACCGTTTTAGCCTGTGCTATGTATGCACTTTTGACCGACCGTACATACCTCAAATACCCGTCGGCCCTCGCTTCGCTGTACGAGGAAGGCGCCGGTGATTTCCGACGCATGCGAGCGAAGTATGGCGCGTCACTGGCTGTCGATAAAAAAGGTTGTGTTTAACACATCATACACAATACACTTAAGGGCGATGGGTACCATCCGGGCGCGAAAATTCAAATTTTATTTATTTTTCGCTCATAGTGGGCTAATTATACATCGAAAGCTAATGGCAATGTGTTTTGCGGGCACATCGTTTATGCATCTACATGTTTTTTTACAAAAACTCTGCTCAACAATACTCATTTACTTCATATTGGTTCACTGAAATTTGCAAAAAATTATCTTTCGGGAACCAATATGAGATGAGTGGGAACTTTCGAGCAAAGTTTCTATTAAAAACGTGTAGATGCATAAAAAGTAGGCCCGCAAAATGCATTGCCATAAATCTACAATGTGTAGTTAGTTTAATATTTGCGAAAAACTAAATAAAATTTGAATTTCGCGGGCTGGTAGGGCCGCAACACCTTAATGTTGTAATTTGTGGCAATCTACAGAGTCTTGTTTCCAAGTGGTGACAATTGGGATATTTTTTATACCTACTAGCTGACCCGGCAAGCGTGGTTCTTAAAATTATTTCTCACTAAAAATGACAAATATTTCACATCCTATAATACTCAGACCTACTCAAATTTACAGAATAAGAGTTTTTATGTTTTTAGGGTTCCGTGTATTTTTCGTGGGAAGTGGTATTTTTTACCGTTCATCACCAACATGTAATCATGTTTTATTTCAGTTTACTGACTCGCAAACGAGATCGCGCTACTAGTACCTTGGGTAGCGCTATCAAATCGTAAGACTGATGCAATAAAAGCAAAAATTACATTATTTTAAGCCTCATGCCCAGTAATTTCGCTTAAAAAATTTTGAATTCAGTAATAGCAGCTAATCCTGTATTGCTGACATATCTCGACTAGCAATCATTGACCTGTGTACTGCTTCTAATACGCAAAACACCTACATTTAGAATTCTAAACTGACCAACCACTTTTTACAGCCATACTCTACTGAATTGGCTAAGTGGGGGTTGGCAGTCTTCACAGTCAAGAAGTGTGCTTGTATGAACATTTATTCTAGGATAAAAATTATTACTTTATTACTAGTACTAAAAATAATGACGCAAATACAGACAGTTTATAAGGATTAACCTAAGACTAATGAACACAATCATGACTCACGTGGACTTTTGATAGATTAGGTATGACAAGTGACAGCAAATCTAGAGAAATAATGTTTGTGTCAGAAACTCTATTACTTCGTCATTAGTCAGAAATGAGATGAATACACATACCTAGGATACAATATGGACTGGCCCCGTCTACAAAATTAGCGGACTAATTTTTTAATCTGTCAAGTGGCGTATGAGATAGCGTCCCCTAGGGTAAGTATGGCGCCACATGTCACGCAAGGCAAGGCTAGAATTAATGAATGGGGCGTCTCCATAGTTTTGTTTTCTGACATTTGATGATGACAAGTGACAGCAAATCTAGAGAAAAAGTGTCTGTGTCAGAAATGAGATGAATCTACCTCCAGACGACGCCGCTCTCCGCCTGATGTGTATGTTCCGTGTGTTCTGTTCCGCCTCAGCGTCCGAAGCCATCTTATCGTCCGATGTGCTGTCCCACACCTACACAAATAACAAATGCCTTATGCCCTTCCCTGACAAGAAAAGCGTATTACAGTGTGTCACATGACATTGTAATCGGGTATTTTTGACTTTGATGCTCGTTTCCACCAACATTTTAACAGTCACCTGTAAGTGAAAACTGTCACCTATCGGCTTAGGTGTTTCTTAAAATGTTGGTGAAAACGGTCGTTAAAATAGCAATTTACTAAACGGATGCCTAATAGCGGGTATTAAAACACGAGTGTTTTATGTACAGTTTCATACAATACTTTATCTACCCTCATATTCCTTGGTTACGTTTGTCCTAAATCCTTCACTTTGTCGGGAAAAGATTATATGGGTGATTTTTATTGCAATTACTAAAATGTCAGGCGGAGTTAAATTTTCTTTGGTAGGTATCACTGCTGGAAATTTTTTCACACATAAAAAAAAAAGCCAAAATTCAACTGTGCATGTGCGTGCAGCATCAGATCGATATCTATATTGTTTATGGTCAATTATCGTAGTTTTAGCGGAAACGTTAAGGTGGGGCTACGCTAGGCGAATCGAAACACAATTCGTGTAGTGTGGATCGACTTACAAGGCTCGAACAAGCGCGCTGCAAGCATTTCGTTCGTGCTCGGCTGCGTTCCGCCTGTTGTTGGTTTTTTTGACGAACACAGAGGGATTGGAGGACAGTGATCGTTGTAGGTTCGTTATACGTCCACGCTCGCCGCGAACGACGAAGCGAAACGGCTCCGCTCGTGATCGGTTCGTGCTCGATTCGCCTAGCGTATACCCACCTTTATGATAGGTCTCGCCAAGGTCTCACAAACCATCTCTCGTTCATTGACCAATCTGTTGTCGCCCATGATTAGCGTGCCTTGTTTACGGTCACTTACGCGCGCGGCGGCGCCACTTTTGCGCGCAGTGGCGCCACTTCCGTTTATTTACTTGTTCAAAGGATGGTACGAATGTATAAAAAGGGAGAAACGGGGAGAACGGAGTCAGTCTTGATCGAGTCTTGTTTTAGTAATGGAGTCTTGATTTAGTAACGTGAGCAGTAACAGTTAATTGATAGTGAAAAGTGAAGAGTCAATGCAGTATCTCGTAATAAATCACATGCAGTTTTTGTCTGATAAAATATGACATACCGGTTCTTTGAGCTCCTCGTGGAGCTGATCCATGAAGCATCGCAGAAACTCCTGCGTGTCGTGCTGGTGGTAGCCGCGGAACATCGGGTGAACCTGCGTTGTACAACACATTATAGTGGAAGTTCGTATAACTTGGCAAAATGCTTTAAAACGAACAAAAACCTGTTTTTTTGATTAGAGTTACAATCGATAAAATTGATGTTTCTATTAGTTTTTCTCAGTATTTATTTAAATTTTCGAAATCTGTAATGGGCATGAAAACCATTTAATCATAACCAACATGTGTTGTATATGTTAAAACTGTCTATAGTGTGGGTAAAATACACAAGTATTTTTTGATGACATTACACATATGAATTGTTCATTACGTTTGTCGGCGCTTCCGAAGCCTTTTTTTTCATCAATGAAAATATTCTGAAAAGTATCTAACACTGTTAAATAAGTGTGATGATTTTAGAAACTTACTGAATACGTTATTAAAAGCCTACAATTCAAAAGAGATACTTACATTTCTTATTCCGTGAAGAATATTGTTAGGTACAACGTAGCCTCTTGTTCTCCTACTCCACATTTCTTTAATTAATTTTTGGTATGATCTGAAAAAATTTACATAAAATAAGGCTAAGCTAATAATGAGTATTGAATTTGCTACCACAGATAAAATGTGTCAATTAACAAATCCAACACAATGTTAGCTGTATATTACGGGACATATTATTTTAGAAAATATGCTCAGGAACTCTACAACAAAAGATGAACCTTCCTATCGTATTGACGTTCCTGATACGAACTACTAAGGTTTGAATAGCCACCCAGCTTCACTGTTCGTGGCTAAGAATAATCTTTTTTTTTCCGTTTGTATCATGCGATCAGTCCTAAGACTATGAGCAGATGTTATGTGATTTTCTTTATTCTGTATATTTTTTCCCATCGGAATGTAATATATTGTTCAGCTCATCTATGATCTGTCTAGATCTAGGATCTTTTTCCTTTTCAGACGATTTAGGCAGTCTGGGACCGTGAGTTGGCTAAGTATAATCTGGGTGTCTTAAAGAGAAGAGTGAACTGTGAATGGGCATTTTTTGCAAAGTTGGCCACCCTAGTTTGTACTCCATCGTTGCTTTTCCAGCAGGAATGCTTATCGCCAAGCGCAAGTGTATAAGACCTTACCGACTAAGGCCAGGCTTCTTGTCGCCCGCCAGCACTGCGACCGCCGCTGCACACTCGAGGAAGTACGACGTCAGCGGCTGCGTGTTGCTCAGCGCTTGAAGCGCTACGTTCATGTAGCAAGTGTTGAGATGAAGTCCTTACCGACTAAGGCCAGGCTTCTTGTCGCCCGCCAGCACTGCGACCGCCGCTGCACACTCGAGGAAGTACGACGTCAGCGGCTGCGTGTTGCTCAGCGCTTGAAGCGCTGCGTTCATGTAGCAAGTGTTGAGATGAAGTCCTTACCGACTAAGGCCAGGCTTCTTGTCGCCCGCCAGCACTGCGACCGCCGCTGCACACTCGAGGAAGTACGACGTCAGCGGCTGCGTGTTGCTCAGCGCTTGAAGCGCTGCGTTCATGTAGCAAGTGTTGAGATGAAGTCCTTACCGACTAAGGCCAGGCTTCTTGTCGCCCGCCAGCACTGCGACCGCCGCTGCACACTCGAGGAAGTACGACGTCAGCGGCTGCGTGTTGCTCAGCGCTTGAAGCGCTGCGTTCATGTAGCAAGTGTTGAGATGAAGTCCTTACCGACTAAGGCCAGGCTTCTTGTCGCCCGCCAGCACTGCGACCGCCGCTGCACACTCGAGGAAGTACGACGTCAGCGGCTGCGTGTTGCTCAGCGCTTGAAGTGCTGCGTTCATGTAGCAGGTGTTGCCCATGTTCTGCAGGCCCACTAGTCCTGGGCAGCAAATAAAACATTTGAGATTTTTTGAACATACAAATTAGTACTTGGCTGAGATCACACCTTTGGGCTAATTCTGTATCATATAGATTAGCTAGAAGAAATGTAAGTAAAAATTTAATTTTTGTATTCAACATGCACAAGCTATCAACTAGCATATTATGTTGTCATGAAACCATGTCAGAAGATATCAATGTATAAATTAGTACATCGTTTCCTTTTTTATGACTCAGCGTGCAGCGAAATACTGCATTGACTTATAGGGCCCTCAGTATCGGGTATTGGTTACTAAAAATAATAATAATTCTTACAGCAACATATGTCACCCACCTCTTGGGCACTGCTCATCATCGTAGTCCATGTCGTCGGGGTCGAGGTCGTCGTCCGAGTTGACGCTGATCCCCACGGAGCCCAGCCGCGTGCTCACCGACATCTCTTCCACGATGGATGCCTCTGAACTCACCTGAAACATTTCATATTGGTATCAAATACAGTACATACAACTCCATTTGCTAATTAGTTTAGCACATCCTATTATAATACAGTAGAACCCGCTTAATACGATTCGTCAACCTGTTTAAATGCCTAATTTGCCAATTATACTATACAGACAATGTAATTTAATCAAATAAACGACACAAAAAAGTTATAACAATTTGATCAAAATTGATTTATATTTAGTTTAAGAGAAGTATTTCCGCACCAAATATGGCCAGGAGCACAGATTATTACTATATGAACCCAAATAATACCACAATGATTTTGGTATTACAAATGTATGGGAGACACCATTGGTAACCGCATTCTTAAAGGACAAAATCATACATAAAAACTAGAAGTAATTATAAACAGTAAATACCCTTAAGAAATACAAATTACAAACTGAAATTATACAGGTTAAAGGAGCACTGCTACAAACAACAGTTTACGAAGGATGTA
Organism: Coenonympha glycerion; assembly: GCA_963855885.1. Classification (NCBI taxonomy): domain Eukaryota; kingdom Metazoa; phylum Arthropoda; class Insecta; order Lepidoptera; family Nymphalidae; genus Coenonympha; species Coenonympha glycerion. The sequence continues at coordinate 5,781,700 of OY979631.1, forward strand.
ATATGTGACAACTTATTTTAATCTTTAACAACAAAACTTTAGAAGCATTGTTTTAATATTTAACCATAACAAAATTTATAAAATTGTTTACCATTTTTATTGTTAATATATATTTAAGTGAAATTTTAGTATTTATTTTGAGAATAAACATCTTTAAACCTAAGACAAGTTTAAAAAGTAATTTCATACTTTTGCATCTGCAAGTGCTGCTCTGATGTGGACCTCCTTTTCGCACAGGTAACACCATATTCGTTCCGTTGACACATTCATATGTACACAGTGCAAACGGAAATTCTGCAACAAGCAAACAAACATTTTCACATCTCATCTCATTGTCTACTGCCGATGGACGTCTACTGCTGGACATAGACCTCCAGAAATGACCGCCAAACACCAATAATTTCCATTTTCCATTGTAAGAAGGTACATTTAAATTATTTGCAATATGTCTGTTTGGAGTTCATTGACTGTTCCCATCTCAAACACAGTCCAATGAAACAAGTGATCACTCCAAAAAATTGCCGCCAGGAAAGTCATGTGGGACAGGTGGACAGGTCAGTGACACTTACATCCGGTATTTGATCATATTGAAACTTTTTGACTTTGCATTTCTTTATAATAAGCTTGAAAGAACAAGGTAAGCCAAAAAATAAAAAAATCCTGATTCTATAAAATAAATTTTTTCCCATACCTGCTTTCAGATTAATTAAAGTACAACAGTTACCTTTTGGTGTATAGTGCTATGATCGTTGTTAACTTCAGAGCAGCCCACATGGTGGCAGTCAGGCTGAAGGCAGATCCAGAGGTTTGGGCCCGGACACCCACAGTCGAAGCAGCTCAGGCTCTGAAGATAGAAAATTTTGTTAGACTGGGTAAGGGATTTGAAATCGGTCGCCTTGAATATTTCTTATATCTTTAATCCTCTTAAAAGGCAGGTTGACGGGCCCCGCTTCACGGGGCTCCTATTTCTGGGTGGTCATAAAAGAAAATAACCACTCAGACCAATCCTCTTGGTCACCTAAATTATCCGAGTCGGGGTGCCCTCAAGTTCCAAACTCGCTTTGTTCGTTCTTGTATTCTAAGTTATTTACGACAATAGAATTTAGCGAAAGGGTATAAGGCCCTCAGCCTTGTGATAGCTTGAGGTTGACTCTTTAGTGTTCACTCTTTTTCTTTAACCCTCTTAAAAGCTCGGCTTCGAATGAAAGAGACTTGATTCAATGCCTCACCCTTAGACTGCATTATGAGAGTTATAATAAAACGGACAAGGAACAAAATATTATTCAGTGTCAGTTCTTTCATATGTGGGCAGTGGGCATAGCCAGCATGAGCATAAGAGCCAAGTCTGAAAACTTCCCTGATGCAGTGGCACGTACTCTGGTTAAAGGAGTTTGTGGATTCAACACAACTTCAAGCGACTGGAATTTATTATTCCTTAAATGACTGGGGTCTCATTCTGCTGGAAGGCATTTAACCGTGCCTTGTTACCACTCTACCAGCAAAGATGCACTGCCAACATAACAAAACCGTCATGAGTTTTCCCTTCCCATCATCCCTTCCAAGTTAGTTTAGTATGATACCATCTTCTGCTGCATTAACTGAACACCAGGTGTAAATGCATGCAAGTACTAACTTGCAATGTGTAAAAAAAGCATTAAAATCAGGCTGCAACTCAAAAAAAAAAAATCTCACATTATGCCTACCTAACATACTCTAGCTATATAAGAACTCTATATCTCTAGCTCTATAACATTAACCTCAGTGGCCACATTCAGATACGTCTATAATAATATATCTCACCACAACTCTATACACATTAAAAAAACTGGTCAAGTGCATGTTGGTCTTGTCAAGTCTCGCGCACTGACGGTTCTATACCATCAAGACCAATTTCAACCGAAACACCTCTCACTCTGCCCACCAAAGTCAAAAACAAGCAAAAAATCGGTGAAAATTTCAAGTCTATAACTCTCACGGTTCAAGAGATACAGCCGGGTGACAGACCAAACAGATTTTTTAGTCTTTTTAAAACGTTTTAATATATTTGCCTTGTACATATTAATTCTAGACATATAAACGTATTTTATAGTGTACTGAGATGAGATGCAAAAAATAGTACTACCTCACACCAGGGACCAACTTATAACAATTTTGAAAAAGTTTGCCCAGGATCTGTTCCCCATTCTTAGCCTCAACAGATAAATCCACACTCCACAGTTACGATTACTTTATTTATGAGGTACCAGGTTGTCTGCATAGCGTATGGACATTTAATTTGTTTGAACATATTACACCAAACCAACACCCTATTTTGAAGTTTAAGAATTGTTGAATGTTTATAAAATGTCTTTTATAATCTAAAATGCAATTTCACTATACTACCAGGGTAACATCTTCTAAAGAGAGCAAGATATGATTTCTGTAGTTTAACTACTAGGCTAGGACAACAAAGTATTTTATGGAGTTAATAATGTGATAACGTCTAAGCAATACACGAGTACTGTTTACATCGGTCAGTGCATTGCATAATGAGAACACTAGCACGGAATGCTAATTATCTAGTACCAAATGAATTGGTGTCGAGTTTCGAGGTTATGTGATATTAAAATTGGTGACCCTTACCTCCTTGGACTGCCATAGCTCTTTTCCTAGATGATCAACAAGTTTGTTTAGATGATCACACGTCACGCCTTTGTCCATTGCGAAAAATTCTCCTTTGTAACTAAGGAAATATGTAAATACCAACAAGAAATCTACTGAATCAACGAAGTCCTACGAGTTAATAACATATTTACATTGTAGCGGTAAGAGGAATCACGAGAAAAGTTAACACAGAGAAACAGTAAGGATTAATAGGGCACATTTTGGATGAAGGGTGTTATTTAATTACATTTACAGAAATTTCTAACAAAACGTTCCGTGACGAGCGAAAAGTCAGATTTCATTCATAGTCCACTCCACAGACCAGGAACCGAAAGGTCCACTCCATACTCCATAGCATGTCCATAGAAATCATAGATAGAAATCATAGACAACAATCCGCCAGGAGTAATAGTGTTATGTGGTTTTATGTCTATGGCTCACAGCTTCTTGACCATGTTTTATGTCTATGTTCTTGATTACTAGTAACTAATATAGTGATCTGTGTTCTTGACATTCAATATCGTTCAATATACTCTATGGTTCTTGACGTTGAGTGTTGTTTTGACTTTTGTTTTGAGTTTTGCTTTTGACAATTAAATTCGACCAAATTCGACTGAATTCATATTTAGTAGGTACTAGGAAACGTAGTGATTATATACTCTTTGGTACTAGGTAGTTTTAAGTTTAGTACATATAAATTCGACAATCAAGACGAGTGAGCACGGTCCATTCTCAATTATTTTGAAAAATTTTGTACATATTCATTATTCATATTGTATTCCTGTTTCCTAGCTATTCCTCACACACTGCTTTAAAACATCCCATTTCCAACTGCATTACTAAAATGACATCAGCTTCCTCAAGTAGTGCGCGTTCTTTATTCGCGGAATCGAAGCAACGATTGGCAGAGCGAGTTCAAGTCAATATGAACAACATAGCCTCCCTTGCTAGACAAATACAGAGAGGATCTAAATCCAACGAGGTAATTTAAAGGCTTTCTCCTTATTTAAATTAAAATTAAAATCTTTATTTTACACATAGACCTAAATAATAATATGGGAATGGCTCATGAAAAGACAGCATAGCAGCTTCACTGATTGAATCAATCTTCACTGCATACATTTAGTCAAATGAATTTAAGAATGACTAGATTTGGTTCGGGTACTTCTGAGTTCTGATTCAATATACAAATTCTTACTTTTACTCAGGCCTATCTCGCAAGAACTAAGTAAAATTGTTGAAGAATTATATTATAATGATAATTCAACACATTAAAATATCATGCCCAGTACTTTAAAAGAGAACTTGTAAAAAAGTTCTTTATATTCTTTGGGTAGGGATATAAATTTTATATTATCACTCACTGTATCAATAAACAGGAAAATTACTATTACAACTACTCTACTGGTGTTCTACTGGTTGAGAGATCTAACAGACAGGTGCAAAGACTAAATCAATAATGTTTTAGAAATTATTTATATATTCAGAATTATTGGTGGACACTAGTTACAGGAAGGTTTTAAGTAAATCAAAACTTTGTTGGTAGACCTTACAAAAATGAAAATATAAAAAGTTATCCTTTATCTTTTTTATCGTTTCTTATAAAAAGTTATTTTATTTATTGTTCTTTCAGCTCCTGATAAAGTCGGCTCGAGAGATGGCGGCTACAGAACACCTCACCGAGGGCAGTGAAGAGAACCTGAAGAAAATGCAGCTGATCGCCGTCCACATGGGCTATCAATATGAAAATATCTTGAAATCTGCTCAAATGCTAACAGAAATTAGCGAACAGGTTGCCAGTATGCAGAGATGACAAAATTAAAAACTTAATCTTGGTTTTGTTTATTGCATTGCATTATTTTTCCCACTGCAGCCATCACCAGAACATCACTGAGTATAAGCAGATGGCACTGAGGTAGTGATCATAATATTATATTGTTTACTATGACAGTGTATAGGCTGTGTTGGGTTGCTGCCTCTTGAAAGGAGCAACCCGGAAACCTTTTATGGATGTAGAGTGGGGAGAGGGGTGTATGTGGAATGAAAATAAAAAAAAGGCACCATCTAATATTTTGTCAGTTTTCATCACAAAATCATATTTTGCAAGTACACTCCAAGGCGCATTAAGCGAATGGTGTCTGTCTCTGTCACTATGAGGTGCATGCTGTGTGCATAGCAGAGACATACCAGAGAATCCACAAAGTCGCGTCAGACAATGCGTCATACATGCAGGCAGCATACAACGTGCGATCCAAGTGCAATTTTTAGCATTGTTCATCATAATTTTTAGAAAAACCAGAAAAATTAATGTGCCTCAAGAGGTTGAGAGATTAAACATAATTACTGAATTTTCCCGAGCAATCCGGGAGGGTTGGGAACCCTAGCTGTGTGTCCACAATATGATTATAATTTCATATTGATCTCAGCTTGAAATAATTTCAATTTCAGTGACGTCCTTGTGATAGCTTCAGTGGACAGCTTTTAGATGTTCCTTATCTGAGCTGTAAGTAACTTGAATTTTTAATGTAGTCTGAGCTTGAATTATTTTTGAAGCCTTTAGAAATTATTGATTTTGCACTCATTGAAATGTCATAGTTTGGTCATTTCTCATTTTTCATGTATTCTTAAGAGTTTCGAGGCGCCAAGATAACCATCGTTTAGTTTATGAATATTGAATAAATAAATAAATTAAAAATAAAATGATGTACAATAAAAAGGCTTTCCCTCTTGTTCATAGCGGTGGAATAATTATACTCTGTTGTCTTTTTTGTAACAGTAAATTGACATTTAAATGAAAAAAAAACACTACAGAATAATTATTCCACCAACATAATAATTACCTACTTCATTATTTTGTATGTCAACATTTGAAAGCATTAAAATAAATCAAATTATTTGTATTATTAGATTTTTTTATACCTAATTACAATCTTTTATCTTGTTATTCTTGTCCAGCAAGATTTAATACCTCTGAAATAATCTAATTATTCGTAATTATAATTATTTGGCAAAAAAGAATAATTAAATCAAAGAATAGTACTGTTTAGAAAAGCACAGCAACGTGCGTTATTCAAGCATTGCTACTTACATATTTACAGGAACTACTTAAAAAATAAGTTTTACTGTAGGCAGCTTATAAGTTGAACCTTCGCAGAACACATTTTCGGGTGTCAATTGAGTTGTGGTGTGGAGAGTGCATAAGGTGAGGCACCATTTTGGGTCATCTTAATTGCCGCATACCTATTACACCTGTAGACTCGTACAAGCGAGTATAGGTACCGGACCTTGACGCAAAAAACAACTGAAATGTTGATTTCCAGAAACGTAGCGAAAAAATTAATCACAAATTATTATAAAGTTTTATAAATTAAAGGTTTATAAACACTTGACTGAGACGAATTCGGGAAAAGGGACCTTGAACTACTTCGCAACGAAGCCGTTAAGTTTTATACAATCTTTATGACATTTGCCTTTACCTAGGAGATTTGCTTTAATCGCAGATGGGATATTGTCAAGTTACTTAACTCGTACAAACGAGTACCTACCGGGCCTGTCGCAAAAAACGCAATTGATTAATTTGCAGAAAGGTAGCGAAAAAATTAATCACAAATTATAAAACTCTAAACACTAAAGACTGAGACGAACCCGGGAATGAAAAGGGACCTTGAACTACTTCGCATAGTTTCATAAATGTCGTACATTTATTATGTCGTACATACATTATGTTTATGACATTTGCCTTTACTTATTAGATTTACTGTGATAATAGAGGGGATATTGTCAAGTTACGTTACTCATGCAAACGAGTACCGGAACAGTCGCAAAAAATGCAACTGAAGTCTAAAATGTTAATTTGCAGAAACGTAGCGAAAAAATTAATCACAAATTATAAAACTCTAAACACTAAAGACTGAGACGAACCCGGGAATGAAAAGGGACCTTGAACTACTTCGCATAGTTTCATAAATGTACGATGTTTATGACATTTGCCTCTACTTATTAGATTTACTGTGATAATAGAGGGGATATTGTCAAGTTACGTTACTCATGCAAACGAGTACCGGAACAGTCGCAAAAAATGCAACTGAAGTCTGAAATGTTAATTTGCAGAAACGTAGCGAAAAAATTAATCACAAATTATAAAACTCTAAACACTAAAGACTGAGACGAACCCGGGAATGAAAAGGGACCTTGAACTACTTCGCATAGTTTCATAAATGTACGATGTTTATGACATTTGCCTTTACTTATTAGATTTACTGTGATAATAGAGGGGATATTGTCAAGTTACGTTACTCATGCAAACGAGTACCGGAACAGTCGCAAAAAATGCAACTGAAGTCTGAAATGTTAATTTGCAGAAACGTAGCGAAAAAATTAATCACAAATTATAAAACTAAGTAAATGGCATGGGGTAGGTATCTTTAGAACCATTTGCATCATTCCGTGTAACATAGGCTATATTTTTCTGGTAAAGGCGTTTAATAAGGCAGCCGTGTTTTTTATTAGGGTTCCATACCAATTTGGTAAAAATGGAACCCTTATAGTGAGACTTTCTCCGTCCGTCCGTCCGTCTGTCACACTCGATTATTTCAGTAACTATCAAAGCTATCGACTCGAAATGACATGGCCGGATTCTGCCCTCAAAAAAAAATATTCATGGCCATTGACAAACAGTACGTCATATTAAAGCTTAGTACCTGGATGACCGAGCTTCGCTCGGTTTTTTTTTGTAAATTGTAATTTGGAGTAGAAACTATATTTGAATATGAATTACATAGGTACTAATGTAATGATGAAATATGAAAAAATATTTTTCGATCTTATCGACGTAATAATAAAAAAAATATGAACTCGTAAGTATGGTTAAGGCGAAATCAACGACTCTGCCCGCGAAATTCAAAATTTTCATTGTTTTTTTGCAATTTGTTCGCTAATTACGCATTTGTGAGAATGGCAGTATCGTCTTTGCATGATTATATCAAAATCTTTGCATAAAAATGTTCTAGGAAATTAGTCCGAGTATCGAGTTTTATGTGAGTAACTCGCAAATCTCGGACTAATTTCTTTAACTCGACACTTTCGAGCAGAGATTTTTATATAAATACGTAAAGAAGATATTGGGATTATCGCAATTTGACTGCCATAAGCCTATTATGTCTTATTAGGTTAAAATCGCGAAAAACCACAAAAAATTTGAATTTCGCGAGCACACCCGTGGTGTGCTCCTTAAATAAAAATCACGAGTGTAATTAGTTTAATATTTATATATTATACTAATACTTAATTTTTTACATTACATCAACCAATTACGTAAGTTATTTTATTTCGAGTGTTTAAAATTATCGCTGCCAACGGGACTTGATCCCGTACCCCCTAGCTATCACGGCTGAGTGCCCTGCTAATTGTGCCATGGATTATCTTGCTCTGTGGATGGCACGATAATTTTGATATTGGGAAACTACGATTAAAAACCAATTTCAAAGGCCCATTATTTCGAATGGAGCTAGCTTTGAACGAGAGAATACCACCTTGCCCCTTTTAATGTTGTGCCCGCAAAACTCATTGCCATAAACTTACGATGTATAATTATTAGCCCACTATCATAGCTGGGCACCGTTAATCAAATACTTAACTTCGTTAATCGTTAATCCGTTACAAAATAAGTTAGCTTCGTTAAACGTTAAAGCGTTACTTTGCGGAAGAATTAACGCAAGTTAACGTTAATCGTTAATCCGTTAATATACCTACCTATGTAAAATTGCCTTTTTATATCGTTGCGTTACTGAATTAATAAAACCTGTAAGTTAGGTTAGGTACTTAGGAAAAACAAAATACTTACTTGTATAATTCAAACGTGTGATAATAGTCGGGCATAGGGTGCATATTCCCCTTCTTGAACACTAACATGTTGAAGTTCATTTTACAATTCATCATGAAGATAAAATATAATTAATAATAATCATGTACTTCGCAATTCCTTTGAAAATATGTGCACAAAATTTCATGTTGATCGGCTAAGTACCTAGTTTCTACGTAAAAGCGTAACAAATTCACATTAAGTATTATGCAAGTATAGTAGGCATTGGATTAACGATTAACGGACTTCTGCATATTAACGGAAGTTAACATGTCCGTTAACATTTTTAGAAGTTAACTTATAAGTTAAACCGTTAATCAAAATGTTAACTTCGTAAATTAACGATTAACGGATTAACGAGTTAATGCCCAGCTATGCCGTTGACTCCATAAAAAAATTAGTATTAAGTACTGCTCGTCAATAGATGTCAGCAGAAAGAGTCATATTTATTGTGTTAAAACAGTTGGATGCCTGTGCCATTATAATAGTATTGCTATTGGCCAATAGATGTCACGTTATTTCCTAGTTTTCAATATATCGAGAAACAATATGAGGTAAATGAGTATTGTTGAGCAGAGTTTTGATTACAAATATGAGATGCATAAATGTTGTGTATAAACTATATAAACTTAGGATGTATAAGCCCACTAAACCAGAAAACTAAATAAAATTTGAATTTTCGCGCACAGTTCGTTGACTCCATAAAAAAATTAATATAACTTCTCGCCAATAGATGTTGGGAGAAGTCATATTTTACCTTTAGCATTATAATAAAATTCGTTTCACTATTCGCTAATAGATGTCATGTAGTTTCCCAGATTTCAAGCTATCGGGAAAAAATATGAAGTAAATGATTATACCTGGTTGATCAAGCTTTGCTTGGTAATATCACAGCCACTCACCAATAGATGGCAGCAGAAAATTACTGTAATAGTTTAACTTTTTGTCAATAGATGTCAGGAATAGAGTAAATTTTTTTTTTATGGGTAAATACGACATTTAAAAAAAATGAATCCTAGCTAGATCGATTTATCGCCCCCAAAACCCCTTGTATACTAAATTTCATGAAAATCGGTGCAGCCGTTTCCGAGATCCAGATTATATAGAAATATACATATATACAAGAATTGCTCGTTTAAAGGTATAGGATAATTATGTCTTTACAATCGTTTAGTTTTTATGATCGGAAAACTAGCGAGAGACATAATATCAGCATAACAACTTGCAACAAAATGCGCCTATATATTTTTAATAGCAATGATTTTTTATGAAAAAATTGTTTTTCAAAATGTTTACTCGCATTTTCTAAGCTTTGTAATATGAAAAATTAATAAGTTCATAACCAATACGCATCATTTTTTAATAAAAAATCTTTGCTATTAAAAATATATATGCGCATTTTGTTGCAAGTTGTTATACTGATATTATGTCTCTCGCTAGTTTTCTGATCATAAAAACTAAACGATTGTAAAGACATAATTATAAGCGTTAATATGACGTACTGTTTGTCGATAGCCATGAATATTTTTTTCCAGGGCACAGCTCCATACAAGTTTCGGCCATGTCCTTTGGAATAGTTTTAGGTAATAGTGACCCAACGCCATTGCACTCATAAAATATTGAAAATTGTCTTGGGGGAAAACCGGGAATGAGATAACAATATTGATAGTGGGGTATCATATGAAAGGACGTTACTTGTGTAAGTATTCTAAAACCGATTTTTATTTATTTTTATGCCTGATAGTTTTGGATTTATTGAGCAAACTATCGAAAAAAATACCGTTCTCCCCCCCTTATCTCCGAAGTTTATCAATCGAAAAATCTGAAATAATTATGATTAATAGTTGTTAATAGACATTAATGTATATTTTACAGAAAAAATCAAATCAACTCCCTTACTATTATACTTTTTTTGATAATAACAATAAACCACCAAAAACAAAGTTACGTTTGCGGTTCGCCAACAAAAGTACCTACATGTAAATTATACTCGTCAATTCATGAACAAAAGTGATTCTTTCAATGTTTTACTTCTTTTATGGTATGGACCCCTCGGTGCGCGAGTCCGTTTTTTTTTAATTATATAATATTTTTGGTCTATTGAACCGCACATGGCCGGTTTTTTTTAACTATATAATATTTTTGGTCTATTGAATAGTCTCCATAGTCACTGAAATTAGGATTTCTCCCTTTCATCCTAACGCCGTTTTCATAAACACCTAATACTTACGAGTATATTTTATTTTTCTGCATCTTGTGCAACTCCAGAAATAATCCTATCCTATACCTTTAAACGAGCAATTCTTGTATTTATATTTCTATATAATCTGGATCTCGGAAACGGCTGCACCGATTTTCATGAAATTTAGTATACAAGGGGTTTTGGGGGCGATAAATCGATCTAGCTAGGATTCATTTTTTTTAAATGTCGTATTTACCAATAAAAAAAAAATTTACTCTATACCTGACATCTTTTGGCATAAAGTTAAACTATTACAGTAATTTCCTGCTGCCATCTATTGGTGAGTGGCTGTGATATTACCAAGCAAAGCTTGATCAACCAGGTATAATCATTTACTTCATATTTTTTCCCGATAGCTTGAAATCTGGGAAACTACATGACATCTATTAGCGAATAGTGAAACGAATTTTAATGACCGCGGCCGGCATTTGTTTTAACGAGAATAATATAATATTTTGAATTACAACAAAATTGTTATTGTGTGTTGAAAGAAAAGTACATAGCGTCGTTTGAAGATGCATTTTGCATAGTGAATACTATCCCTTAGATTCCCATGTGTACTCACCCTTATTCCTGCTAAGTTGGTACTTTATACTTGCCTGTCACCAGAGAGGGCGCCAACTATTTGAATCTTTAGTTGGTAAGCCCTGATGTCTGTCATAGTGTCTTCACCAGGAAGACATTCCTACGACGCTATGTACTTTTCTTTCAACACACAATAACAATTTTGTTGTAATTCAAAATATTATATTGTGTGTTTACTTAAAAGTACATAGCGTCGTTTGAAGACCTGTTTGTTCTCTGCTGGTGACAAACACAAAACGCTATGTGACAAATGTAATTGTTTATTATTGACCAAACATCTCCATTGTGTCAATAGAACTGAAACCAATGACATCTTATTACAAATCATAGACTAAAACTCAAAGTTTAAACTCTTAGATTAAAAGAAATAATTAAATGGTTCATACTTATAAACCAAACATAAAAATCAAATTGTCTTAGAAAAATAAAAATAACAATCAACACATACAATACACATAATCACTGAGGTTTAAAATTATCAAACAGTAACTGAGATCCTCTCGTCTTTCTCTCTATTTCTTTGCAATAGAATCTTTGGAATGTCTGTTCACTTTTCCAGTTTCCCCTAGCTAATATGTCTTCTATAGGATGGTTTTCTATCCAACTTGCCGATGCCACAGCAGCTCTAAATGAACCAGGAGGTGCAGTCACTCCTGCCTCTCTCAAAACCGACCTCAACCATCCTCCAATCACCGTCCGGGAAGCTGGCCGAGGTTTGCCCACAACAGTGATAAATAATTGACTCAGCCCTTCTTCTTTGCATCTTCTCTCTGCCGAGAGTGAAATTAAAAGTTTGACCCATCTAACTGGACAGATTTGTGGATTTGGGTGTTTCAATAGTAACCATCCCGACTGTCTATGTTGTATTGAATCTGTCTTTGAGCCAAACACTGGCCACAGAATTATTCTATCCTCTGAGATACATATCTGGGTTTCTGATATTCTTAATAATGTTAAATCATGTACTCGCCTTCCAGATGCCAACAGAAGAATAGCTGCAGTCCTGCGTGATGCCTCAAAGAGCGTGACCTTGTTACTTTCTCTAGACAACCAATCCAATACTATTTCAGCATCCCACACTGGTGGTTTTGGTTTAACTGGGTGTGCTGTAGCTATAGCCTTAAGAATCTGTTTTATAAGCAATTGCTCTTCTCCCTGTTCTAAATTGATCTTACAAAATGTGAATATAGCAGATTTATGAATTAAGATTGTATTATACGCAAGATGCAATTGTAAATGCAGATAGGCCAGAAATCTAGCTATCTCTTGTAACTGTGGTCTAAGACTATTCACTTTATTCTCATCACACCATTTAAACCATCTTCTAATAGCTGGATAATAAGTTTTTATTGTTGACTGTCTCCAACTAGAGCTTAACAACTGTCTCTCTCTTTCAGACCAGCTGCAGATTTGTTCACCCCACCTCCAACTAACCAAGCCTGAAGCGTCAGTTGGTCTACTTGCGCTGGGGCTAGGCCTGTCGCAGTGTCGATCAGACATTCTGAAAGTCTCTCTATCATTATAGGTGGTTCCAAGTCTCGTGCTTTCAGATCCGCTAACCAAAAGGTCTTTTCCCAGAGGGGTGCTATGATGATGTAAAGACCTTTTGCTCTGTTTAGCTGAGCTAAAACCCGAGGCATAAGATTGGGCGGAGGGAATATCCACCCTAGACGATGATCCCAATCTCTGCTGAAGGCATTTGAGAACAGCGCTGAGTGATCTCTGCAGTCTAGAGAAACATAGTTTTTGACCACGGCTGTTTCTGCAGACGCGAACAAGTCGATGTCTGGTGTTCCCCAACGATGAAATAATCGGTTTGTTGCCGTGGGCAATAGATGCCACTCGGACAGCCTTTGCCCTCTTGATAGGCGATCGGCTGTGCAGTTGTACCTCCCCGGGAGGTAATGAGCTGATAAGAGTATGTTCTTCTCTTCTGTCAGCCTCAACAACTTGCGTGTTAGATTGAGTAAACTCAGGGAATGAGTTCCTCCCTCGTTCCGTATGTATGACACTAGTGTCCGGTTGTCTGATTGGACTAGAATATGAGCATCCTTCAGCGTATGAGACCGATTCCGAATCGACACATATACTGCGAACAGCTCTTTCCAGTTCGAGTGCCATTTCATCTGTTCCTCTGTCCACGTACCCGACATCAGAATTTCGTTTAACTGGGCTCCCCAACCTGCATCCGCTGCATCTGTCGTTAGGAAGTGAGTGAATGGACGATGATGTAAAAGTGAATTGGTTTTGATTGCGCGAATCCACCATTTGAGATCGACCATCACTTGAGGAGGCAACGTCTGCTTCCTCTTGTAGTTTCGTCTGAATCGTTTGAGGAGTATCTGTAGGTACCGGCAGTGCAGTCGGCCTCTTGGTACCACAAAATTGGCGAAATTCAATTGACCTAACAACTTTTCCAACTGCTTTAGGGTGCAATGTTTCTTGTTTAATGTCTTCAGAACAGCCATTCTTACTTTCCTTATTTTCTCTATAGATAGTGAGACCTTGTTTTCCTCGGTATTCCAGACTATTCCCAGATACTCCAATTGGTGTGTTGGTTTCAACATTGACTTTGGATAATTTATTTGCCATCCCAAAGATTCCAAGATCCTCACGACTTCCGCAGTCTGAGAAATCAACTTGGACTGGTCTTGATGGACCAAGAGGAAGTCGTCCAGATAGACTAGAACCCGAATTCCTCTGGAACGAAGGATTTCCGCAATCCAGTTCGTTAGAGCTGCAAATGTCCGGGGCGCAGATGATAGGCCGAAAGGCAGAGAAGTCATTTGCAGCAATTCGTCTTGGTACACCAACCTGAGGTAGCACCGATGGGACTCGGCTATTGGCACATGAAAATATGCATTTGAAATATCTATCTTTACCATCCAATCTTGGGCCTGTAGGAAATCTGGTACTGATGCATGGGATATTAGTTGAAAATGTTTGGCCTGAACATAATTGTTCAGTCCCCGCAAGTCGAACACAGGACGAAGGCTGCCACTGCTCTTGGGGATTAAAAACATCCTTGATAGGAAGCTTGGTGTTAACTGTTTTGGTCTCTCCAAAACCTGTTGCTCTTTTAAATCTTTTATTATGCATGTCATATCCCATGAAACTTTGGTCTTGTATCTGTTCATCAAATTTTGGTACGGATATATCAGGGGAGGTTTCTTCATGAAAGGTATGCGAGTCCCGGAAATAATTTTCATGATAAAGCTGTTGGCTCCTAGATCTTTCCAGGCTGGTAAGAAATCTATTAGCTGACCCCCCCTGAACTTCATATGATTGTCATTTCTTATCTTTTGAACGAAAGGAATCATTCTTCTTATTATTATTTGGCTTTGTATCCTTTTTTATATTCTTATAAAATGCTCTATTTTTGCCAGGACGAAAGGTTGAGCTACGATATCCCTGATCTGCATGCTTTGATGTGGAAGCAATAGGTTCACGATCAGACTTGCTTTTATTCTTAAAAGTTTTGCCTTCTTTCAGATATGTTGGCATATTCAGCCAAGATCCCGATCCCCCCAACGATTGAATCACAGGCATTAATGCCTTAGGATCAAACAGGTAATCCGCACTCGGGGGTACATTCTTCAATGTGGCTTGTAAATTTTTATTAGGCACCTCTACTGTGAGCCTGTCTCTTCTTATCTCAATGCACTCTGCTCTCTTCCCACAAACCACTTGCAAAATTTGATCCATTTTCTTATGACTCTGGGACTCTGGCCCAAAGAGACTCACTACTTTGTTATACAAATTGTCTGGTGTTAACTCATTTGTTGAACTGTTAGCCCAATTTACAATCTCTTGCAAATTGTTTCTCATCAGTTCCTTGTGCTCCAAAAGACCGTTTGTAAGCCCAGCCATCACTCTCTCTGTGTTCATTAAAAAATCTTTCCCTTTATTCAAGTGACAGAGTTCATCATTAATCTTCAACTCTGTAAAACCTGGCCTAGCTAACAATGTCTGTAGGCTTTTTGAATATTTAACTTCCTTCCACTGATTTGAACTGAACCTCTGTAGCCTACAAAGAGCCTGCACCCGTTCTGCCGGCGCATCTCTTATAATCTTTTTCTCATCTACAACTGTCTCATTTTCACCTAGATCCAGCTGTCTAGATCTGGGGTTCACTAGAAATTCTGCAGAGGAGCCTAATGGTGACTCAACACAGACAGTTGGTAAGTCAGATCTTGCCTGCACATTATTCGGCATGTATAACTGAATATAATTAGATAGCTGACTCACGTGATCCATTAAAAAGTCTACCCGTGGGTCCGAGTTCTCCTTGTATCTTCGTGCTCTCTTATTCGGAGGGCGCGAACAATCGCGTCCCGATCCCGAATCGGAGTCCCCGCTGCTTTCGTCTGACGATGAGTCGCAGCTTCTTTTTTCCTTGTGAGACTGAGAAACATCACTCCACTGCACTTTGGTAATCTTTTTCACCGTTTTTACTCATTAGTGCAGGAAAAAAGAAAATCACAAAACACTACGCAGGAATTCACAAAACGCTATGACAGACATCAGGGCTTACCAACTAAAGATTCAAATAGTTGGCGCCCTCTCTGGTGACAGGCAAGTATAAAGTACCAACTTAGCAGGAATAAGGGTGAGTACACATGGGAATCTAAGGGATAGTATTCACTATGCAAAATGCATCTTCAAACGACGCTATGTACTTTTAAGTAAACACACAATATTATAATGCTAAAGGTAAAATATGACTTCTCCCGACATCTATTGGCGAGAAGTTATATTAATTTTATTTATGGAGTCAACGAACTGGGCGCGAAAATTCAAATTTTATTTAGTTTTTGCTAATAGTGGGCTAATAATTATACATCGTAAGTTTATGGCAATGAGTTTTGCGGGCACAACATTAAAAGGGGCAAGGTGGTATACTCTCGTTCAAAGCTAGCTCCATTCGAAAAAATGGGCCTTTGAAATTGGTTTTTAATCGTAGTTTCCCAATATCAAAATTATCGTGCCATCCACAGAGCAAGATAATCCATGGCACAATTGGCACGGCACTCAGCCGTGATAGGGGTTCAAGTCCCGTTGGCAGCGATAATTTTAAACGCTCGAAATAAAATAACTTACGTAATTGGTTGATGTAATGTAAAAAATTAAGTATTAGTATAATATATAAATATTAAACTAATTACACTCGTGATTTTTATTTAAGGAGCACACCATCGGTGTGCTCGCGAAATTCAAATTTTTTGTGGTTTTTCGCGATTTTTAACCTAATATGACATAATAGGCAGTCAAATTGCGATAGTCCCAATATCTTCTTTACGTATTTATATAAAAATCTCTGCTCGAAAGTGTCGAGTTAAAGAAATTAGTCCGAGATTTGCGAGTTACTCACATAAAACTCGATACTCGGACTAATTTCCTAGAACATTTTTATGCAAAGATTTTGATATAATCATGCAAAGACGATACTGCCATTGTCACAAATGCGTAATTAGCGAACAAATTGCAAAAAAACAATGAAAATTTTGAATTTCGCGGGCAGAGTCGTTGATTTCGCCTTAACGTGAAATCAACGGGTCTGCCCGCGAAATTCAAAATTTTCGTGGTTTTTTGCAATTTGTACGCTAATTAGACATGATAGGCTTATGGCAATCAATTTGCGAGAATGACAGTATCATCTTTACATGATTATATCAAAATCTTTGCATAAAAATGTGTATCCTAGGAAATTAGTCCGAGTATCGAGTTTTATGTGAGTAACTCGCAAATCTTGGACTTTATTCTTTAACTCGCCACTTTGGAGCAGAGATTTTTATATTAACACGTGAAGAAGATATTGGGATTATCGCAATTTGACGGTCATAAGCCTATTATGTCTTATTAGCTTAAAAATCGCGAAAAACCACGAACAATTTGAATTTCGCGGGCACACCCGTGGTGTGCTCCTTAACCATACTTACCTACGAGTTCATATATTTTTTTTTATTATTATGTCGATAAGATCGAAAAATATTTTTTCATATTTCATCATTACATTAGTACCTATGTAATTCATATTTAAATATAGTTTCTACTCCAAATTACAATTTACAAAAAGAAACCGAGCGAAGCTCGGTCATCCAGGTACTAAATACCTAAGCGTGGAGTAGATAATAAAATTAAACTTGTAAAAACTTAAGTACCTATATGTTCAAGTTTTCGTCAGAACTAGAAGTAACCATAAGTACTTAATTCTATTCGTAAACATTTCCGAGATGTGATCAAAACCCTGAAAATAATGTCCTTTAACCCCTTCATACCCTCAGCACAGCCCACACTCCTGGAGATCCCGGATACTCGTATATAGATCCCTTCAAAAAGCCCATGCCCAGCGGTGAACTCTATGTGTACTAGCGGGCGCAACTCACGCAAAGAACACGTTTTTCTTGTCAATACGACCGGCGTAACTTATAAAGTTAGTGACAATACCGGTTTAATTGGAGCACCTTTAGGGGCTGTCGTGATACTAGCCTGTTCCGTCAATATCTACTTACCTGTTTCTTATGTAAGTAATTCTTGCAGTGCCATAGTTACCTTCTGTACCTAGGTAGGTAGGCAGTTAGGTACCTACTTTGAATATTTTGAATTAGGTACTTACAAGAAATTCTTCAAAATACTTATAAGAAAGCTAGGCTGAAAGGAATGTTCATTATTGAATACTTGTCTGAGTAAGAACCTGTGCGACCGACCTCGGTTTCAGTAATCCCAATCTGAATTACCTTTACCTAGTTACCTACCTACAACGAGCTGGCGGATTCTATTGATGTTATATTGTGATCACTGACTTTGCATTACCTACCAGAAAACTTACGAATTTTAAGGGAGTTGTGTTTATTCGCCCCTCAGATCACTCAAACACTCTTTATCTATCTAATATCGACTGTAAAACTGCAATACATCCGTTATGTAAGTTCGATATTTACATGTTTAGCAAACGTTTAGGCAAACGTGTCCGTATATCAGACTCTGTTATCTAAGAGATAAGCGTAAGGAAGCGATCAAGTAAATGCCTAATGCCAATGTAACCGTTTTGCATGCCTTGCCGGTGCGCAGTGTCCCAACTCCTTGGCGATCACGGTTGGTTAGGCCGGTGCTGCAAAGAATATGATTCGCTTTTGGTTACGCCGTCACATGTGAATGCGTAAGTGTGCCACTGGATAAGGTGGTAGGGTGAAGTTAAAACAAATGGAGGAGTAGAAAAGGCCTGTTGCCCAGCAGGTATGCAGTAAAGCCCGTACGAGTAAGCGCAACAGGCGGCCTAGTGGCGGCCTATTTCCCAATTTTATTGCACCGACTATTTTTATTTTTATTTTTGGAGACAATTCCTTGTATTTACTTAGTTTTACGCAAATAGTAGACTAATTTTCCATCATAAGCTTATGGCAATGAGTTTGAGGGCATAACGTTTATGCATTTACATGTTCTTCATAAAAACTTTGGTCAAAACACTCATTTACATCATATTGTTTCCCAATAGCTCCAAATCTGGGAAACTGCTGAAAAGATCTTTCGGGAACCAATATGGGGTGAATGGGATTTTATAAGCCATCTTTTTATCAAAAACATGTAGATGCTTAAACATTGTGCTCGTAAAATTCATTGCCATAAGCCTAAGATGTATTAATTATTATAGGTACCTATAAGTATTACTTAGCCTACTATTAGCGAAAAACTAAATAAAATTTGAAATTCACAGGCTACTTCGGTGTTGCTTTACTTCTTTGGCTGCATCGTCACGTTCCATATGCGTATGTTCATATTATTATTCCGCTAACAAGTAACTAGTCCCACATGCGTTGAAGGATAGGATTGTAGATTGTTACTTCACATAACACTCAAACCATGGAAGGATCTACCAGAGGGAAGTTGTTAAAGTTGAGTTATAGTATAGGCTAGGAGCATATGGCCTAACTCTTCATTCTGCGGAAGGCCCGGCCCCGAGCCCAACTGTAGATAGTCCCCGTGCCCAACTGTAGGTCATTACTAGGGTTGTAACGGAACTCCGCCTCCGCCTCCGTTACTGCGGAACTTCCGCAAAGAATTTAACCTCCGCCTCCGCATCCGCCTCCGCAAAATTTATGCGGAGTCATATCGGAAGTTCATTTACGATCACAAACAACGCGCAAGGAGCGACGCTCCCATAGTTCGCATTTACTTATCGGCGCCACCAAGTTCAGTGCCAAGCGAACAGTTATTTAGTGCTGCTGGTTTAATTTACGAACCCTTGAGAAACCGCTTACAAGGCGAAAAAGCCGCAAAGCTTTTGTTATTATATATAATATAATAATATAAATAAATGTTGCTGACTCTATTAAAGTATTAATCATAAATTTATTTATATTTTCCCAACAAATTTCACCTCCGCCTCCGCCTCCGTTAACCTTCGCATCCGCGGAGGCGAACCTCTTCACCTCCGCATCCGCCTCCGCCTCCGCTAAGTAGGCCTCCGTTACAACCCTAGTCATTACCGTGCCCAACTGTAGATCGTCCCCGTGCCTAACTGTAGGTCATTACCGTGCCCAACTTTAGATCGTCCCCGTGCCTAACTGTAGGTCGTTATCGTGCCCAACTCACAAGTGTAGATCGTCCACGTGCCCAACTGTAGGTCGTCCCCGTGACCTCTACTGTAAATCGTATAAAAGCTCTCAGGATCTAAGTTTTAACTTGTGGATTTCGAAATAAAGCTCACTGATATCAGGTGTAAAGTTATCTCTTGGAGACAAATCGTGTCCGCCGTGCCATTGTATCCATTGTCCGCTCCAATTGTTGCACTTTCGTTTTTTTCTGCGACATCCATTATTATTATATTGGGAACGAGGTTATGCAACCGCTGCCTTTGAAGTTTTGATATAATTTTTGCTGCTTTGTGTCTAAAAACCTTACGGAGATGTCCTTGGATCAGAACGGCTCTGAAACCAAGATCTTACTGTGATGGTAATAAAGTTTAGAGTTAAATGAAGCAGCTGTATGAGCGGTAAAGTTATTATTGTTCAGCGATTTGATCGTGACTACAGAAGCGACTGGCAGTGTTACGCAATCTCAAGTTATAATTATCCACGTTGAAAGTACGAAATTAGTGGGTTCACTAAGTACAGTGGGCGAAGACGTCAGTATTAATTATATACAGTTTTAAACTGTATAATTGGAGGCATACGGTTTAATTTTGGATTGAGGACTTTGTACGGTTCTGTGTCGAAAAACCATTTTGGAGTGATCAATTGATGCGTAATTAGTTCGAGTGTTTGCTAAATGGTTAATGAAATGTAATTGTTTGTTAGCAATCTTGACCTAATGCAGTAAACAATGTTGTAACTTGCGCTAATAGGTACAGTAAGAGTAGACTGTAACTCTGGGTGTTATCCATTAGAGATAATGGGAACTCTTAGTCTAAATTCTAAATACCTATTTAATCTAAGGATATAAGGTAGAGGTAAAGTTATATCATAACCTGGTATACGCGAAAGCAGATGCGTTATGCAGTATCTACGACCTACCTACCATTCTTGTCACCATTCTACAAGGGTAACACTTCTTACGGGATTAAGAATAAGTTAGCGATAAGTTTTTTTTTTTTTTCAATCAAATGAATTAAGTTCTAATTTAACCTATGAGAGGACTTTTGTACCCAGCGAGGGACATTAAACTGTAGATAATTAGGTATCTACAGTGTAATGGATGTGGTAGAGCTAGCTCTACCTCTTCCATATCTACAATTTATTGGCAAGAGGAGACGGTAAACAAATTTTAGTGTCGGCTGTATTGATATATTTATTATTTCTATACATACTTAGGTTGCCTACTCGAATAAGTGTGCAATAAACAAAATATATTAGTGTAATAAACATTAGGTTGTTTAGGAAATTGCCGATTCACGACTGAACACATCGTGCCTTCGTTCTAATTAACCTATGAGAGTCTTTTGACTTCGGAACCTAAGTAAGTATTTAGGTGCATTTATGATTTAATACGCTTTTTAGGCATGACTAGCTTTTGTCCACGACTTCATACGCTTTCAACGGGAACCATATGTTTTTTCGGGGTAAAATGAATCTCTCATTTATTTTCATTACAATCGAACAACGTTTTTAACAATGTTTCTAAAAAAACACGTTTAAAAGTATTAAAAAATTGCATTTACTAAGGGCCCAAGCCACTAGTCGTCAGAGTTCCAGAGTGAGAAACCTCCTCAAGTCCTCACAATGCGTGCTGTCTCCAGGATTGCTGTCTTCTGTATGCAGTCAGTATTAGTTGATGAAGAGATCTAGACAGCATCGCATCGCACCTCACCCACAGAGACCAAAGAAAAGATGGATGGATATTGGATTGTGTGAAAGAGGATTGCACGTTGACAGCTGATAGAAGCGAATGGAAGAAAACTCCACTAATGGCCCGTCAAACCCGGGAACTCTCACTAATTTTTCCGGAAAAAAAAGTTATTCCACGGGATTTGTAAAAGAAACGAGCTTTACGTGGACGGACCCGCGGGAAACAGCTAGTTAAATATTATAATACTCGTATGAAGAGCATTGACTAGATTGAGCAATACCAATAATAAATCGGATGTCTATTGTTCTTCCGATGCTATTGTATTGAAAGTGCAGTACAGTATTCTTCGCGTCTTTGATAAGGATCTATAAAGCCCAGTCAACATACGAAGGATCGTGACGAGCATCGCGAAAGCTTGAATGACAGTGTTTCGTGACAAAACTACAAAGAAGAGTTGTTTATGGTGCAGGTAATAATTAGGCGTATGTCCATCCGACCTTTAAACTTGTATTTCCCCGTGATTAATGTTCTCACCTAAAGCACCGAATGTGTAATAATACTAACGAACCTAAAGACAGAAAGACTTGTTTATTTTTTGCGCAACGAATCTGCCAAGCTGTGTAGCCATTAAGTATTTTTGGCATCATTACATGCGTGCTATAATCTTATTCAGCACTTAGAATAAGCTAGTGATAAGGTATTATTATACTATTAAAGTGAGTTTGTAGGTATGTTTGGTTGTTTGTTACTCTTTGATATCATGTCATAACTAAGTACTAAATCGATTTAGCTGGAATCAATATTCCTAACCTTCTCAGTACCTACCTAAGTATATTTTTCTGGTCTAGATTTTTAAGTAGGTACCTAATATAGAAATTTTAGTTAATGTGATGTCAATTATCCTTTTGAGTTAGGTAAATAACTTTTATCAGAGAACAGGGATGCCGGAAGGAAATTCCACACGTGGTAGTATCTAGCGGTGTGAATTAGAAAGGAGGAAGCGAGCTTACGCGTTTGTATAATGTCAATCGCATAAGGGTGCAAGTCTTCGCAAAACCTTACGAATGAGTGAAACTGGGGCATTTCGTTATTCCATTAGTAAGTATTTAACAGTTAATTTCCGTGAGAAGTGACGAGAAGCACTTTTAGCAGCAATTTAGCAGATCTATGTAGGTCGGATTATACTTTGCAATGTATATAATCGCGGGTTCGATTCCCGCCACGGGCCACTTATACGGCCACGGAATTTTATAAATTCTAATTTGTCACAGGTCTGGTCTGGTGGGAGACTTCGGCCGTGGCTAGTTAACACCTTACGTTCCGTCGCGATGTTGAAACCGTAAGAGAATGAGTTTACTTCGGCTGCATCATCACTTACCATCAGGTGAGATCGCAGTCAAGTACTCACTTGTATAGTATTAAAAAAACCTATATTCCAATACCTTCTGATTTAATCTAAACCGCAACTTTTATTTCCTGACCATCAACGCATTCAAGATCTGCTAAATTGCTACTATAAAGTGGTGACGCCGACGTGATGCGTACTGTAAGTATGGGAACGTTAGGCAGCTATACACTCACCCATTATTTATCCCGTGAGGAGCACTGGCGTCCTATGTTACGGGCATAAGAGAAAAATCTCACACGATTTATCTTACGAATAGTATGCTATTAGTTTCCAACAAAACACTTGCTCATAAGATTAGCCTTTACAGTCATGTGGAATGTGGACTCAACGGTTTTATAACTAAGTATAGGTACGCTGTTGGATCAAGGGCATCAAAAGGTAGTATTCGGGAGACGGCACGCATTGCGAGGAGTTTGTTCACTCTGGAACACTGTCTACCGGTATTTAGAGCCTGAAAAGCTCTGAAAGCTTTTGTATTCTTTAAATAATTGTTAAAATGATGAAGATAAATAAGAGATAATTCTTATTTAAGACGAGATAAATATATGACAAAATATTTATCGCGTAAGTACTTATTTAGAGACAAAACGAACTCCTGAGGTTCTATAGATACTTGTATCTTAGGAGTAGAGAATATAGCTTAAGTAGATGAAGATTCTTCGTTGTATAAATGCGGCGGGATATCATACGTAAGTATATTTAAAATCTTATTTTGTATAGTGAATCTAATATTATAGTAAGTACACATGTTAATAATATTGGCGTAACGAATAGATCTTTGAGAAGTGATAACCTGTAAGAATCACCTAACAACTGCAATCTGCGCCTATAATAATCGTTTACTACTAAATACCTACTTGATGATTGATGCAAAATTGCTTTGTAAGCTAGGTCCGTAGGATTCTACCTTCAGCAATGTTCGAATTATATATGGATACGTTAAAGATAGCATCGACATATTTCATAATACTTACTCTGTTTTTAAAAAAATGCTCCTTGATGACCTATATCGGCGAGCCTTCCTTCAAGATAGATTTTTAGGGTTCCATATCAAAATGGTAAAAATGGAACCCTTATGGTGAGACTTTCTCCGTCCGTCCGTCCGTCCGTCCGTCCGTCCGTCTGTCACACTCGATTATTTCAGTAACTATTCAAGCTATCGACTTGAAATTTGGAATAGTTATAGGTAATAGTGACCCGACGTCATAACAATCGTAAAAATTTGAAAATTGTTTTTATTTTTATTTAAAAAGGGGGAAAAACCGGGTCGATAAAATTTCAAAATGAGATAACAATATTGAGTGAGTTATCATATGAAAGGGCGTTACTTGTGTATTTTAAAACTAATTTTTATTTATTTTTATGCCTGATAGTTTTTGATTTATTGGGCAAACTGTCGAAAAAAATATCTACAAATAATAATTCACTAATAAATATAAATTTAAATTATAATTCACTAATATTGCTTACCTATTATAAATTTTATATTGTAATTTGTAGTAGGCATCAGTATGTCTTTTTTCCCCCCTTTTTATTTTAGTGTTTTCATGTTTTTAATTGCCAATGTTGTGTTCACTATGGATATACATGTAAGTGAAAGTGTATTTCAAAACAATACCTACGTTGTTAAATATGTTATACTTACGTGTATATTGTTTGTGTCCTAAATAAATAAATAAAGATAGGGATATAAGTACATATATACCTACGTAAACCTAGAATTAGAATAAGTACTTAGGTAAAAACTGTATAATTTAAAAGTACATGTTTCCTTAAAAGTACTTAGCTGTCCTGCTAAGTACCCACATATGTATTTGCTTTGCCAAATACTTACTATACTTTAATTCAAACTTTGCTAGTTCGAAGTCTGAATTACACCCCCGATTTGCTACACCTTACTTTGATTTTGCGTATATGGGTAAAAATTGAACACCCTGAGTGACGTTGTTCACAAACTTGTTTCATAAGCAAACGTCGCACATACTAATGACAAAGGAAAAGCTACAAATAACTTAGGACGTCTTTCCATTTCGTGCTAAAAGATACGTTGCGAAAATATATATTTAGGAACCTAAAGTTTGGAAAAGATGTTCGTTGCTCTTACATTTTGTACATGTCGTTGTTAGAATAATTTCAAATTCATTGTTCTCGCTGACCTCGGCCAGGGAAGGTAGTAGCTACCACCGCGGTGTCAGTCACTATAACGTAAAACAGTAATTACTTAATATTAGATATTGTGTTACGGTTTGAGGATATAGGTATGGACGTGATTAGATACTAGAAAATGCCTGAGGATGGTAAGCGCTTCTCTATCTTGAGGCTACCGCATACTTGTCACGCCATCGCAAGGGTTTTCAGGTTTTTACCAATGGACATTCAAACTTGTTATCAAAGAAATACGATATAAATTGCTATGCTCCAAAAATATGCCATGGCATGCCGCGGCATAACGTGGCGCACGTTTCAATGTCCATTGATAAAAACTTTAAATCTCTCGCGATGCGTGACCCTTGCTCGTCTCATGGCAAAAATCAAGTGTCTTCATTTTTATGTTGACAGTCTGAGGTCCAGCGTACTAGTGCAAACTAGTGTAATAGAGGTCAGTTGTGATATTCTTGAAAATGTACATCCCTAAAACAGCTGTCAGATACCTGTCATACCGAAGATTGTATGCAAAATTGAATTCTATTATATCTGACGAATTCACAGAAGAATAGATGTACGCACGTCGCTGCTTCAAGTATTTTTGCAGAATAGCACGGCAGTGCGTGCATCGCTTAGCTTCACCAGGCTTCATTGATGGAGAGTCAGTATTAGTTGATGAAGAAGTGTCCGCGGATCGAGACAGGTTATATCATTGACCATCGCATCGCACCTTGCCCACAGAGGTCATATTATTATCTACTTATTTCCTCGTGCGAAAAACTTCGGATTTTGCGTTAGTCATCACGTTTATTTGCCTCATGTCATGTCTAACTCTTAAATACACAGAATTTTTGTTTTACTGTTTTATTTTTTTAGTTTATTAGGCTATTATACTTTTTTTGGTGTAAAAAAACAAACTTAAGTTTGCGGTTCGGTAGAATAAGTGATTATTATTATGGTTTTACTTTTCTAATGTAGTACCTACGAAACCCTCAGTGCGCGAGTCCGATTAGCACTTGATCGATTTTTCTTTTATATTATAAAATATAGGTATATAAATAAAGGGGAAGTTCAGAATTTATTGTGGATCCTTATTATAGGTACATGTACAATAGTAACACATAATACTTTACGCAAGTGATGATTGGACATCAATTATAGCATTCCGGTATATGTACTTGTAGTCATTACCTAAACCGCGTAGCACCTCGCTCCATTTCATTTAACGTAATACATAACAATAAAACTAGTGTAGGTAAGTAGATATTATGAAATAGCATACATTTTTTAGCTCGTCAAGTGACGAGTAGCAATTTTGGGTCTAAAACTACGGTAGCCAGTTACGGAGATTATATTGGCCACTGATTTTAATATTGGCTTAGACGTCGTTACCGTAAGTAATTCTGCCGACCGAATGGCTCAGCGGTAGTGGTCCTGCCACAGATAACTCAAACGCAAGTGATCTGAGGGTCAAAAGGATCAAAAGGCAGGCTTTTGCGATCCAGAGGTCGATTGCCACAACCATGGGCGGATCCAGCTTTGGTGCCAGGGGGGGGTCACAAGAAGTTTTAATTTAATTATGATACTACTTGATACAGTTACAAAGTAGGTATTTTATTAATGTGTATAAGTAGGTACTGTACTTAAAAAACCTATCTTTAAATAAAAAAGAGCCAATATTTCTTTTTCCGAAACGCATTATCACTTCATCTACTCCAATGGATGCGTTTTAAGGATTTGGAGACCTTACCAGTCTGGTTAAGACGTTTTTCAACTATTTAAGTTCTTAGCCACGATTTGAAATTGGAACGGACGCGAGCGAAGCGAGCTCAAAATTTTTACAATTTTGCAGGATAAATCACTATTTATTCCAGTCTTGAATTTAACATGGTTTAATGGTTTCAAACATAATATAATTCTTTTTAGGCGTAATAACGTCTTATAATCACAAATATGTCCGAACGAAGTGAACGCGATCTTTATATATATTTAGATAACTGGATATGCGAGCGAAGCGAGCTAAAACTTTTTAACGATCCATCTTTAATCTTTTATTTAAATAATATAATAATTTTTAGGCGGACTAACGACTTGAAATCGCAAATAGTCTGAAGGAAGCAAACACGAATTTAATATATCCTGACAAAGTGGATATGCGAGCGAAGCGAGCGCGAAATTTTCTGTTTTTTTTTTACTAAAAAGTCACAACGTAACAAAGATCCTGGGGGCATACATATTTTGATACTAGATATGCGAGCGAAGCGAGCTCAAAATTTTTGCTATTTCGCAGGATAAATCACTATTAATTCCAGTCTTGAATTTAACATGGTTTGACAGTGAGATCCGATCTATATTTAATAAAAAATAATATTAAAATCATTTTTAGACTTAATATAACGTCTTAAAATCACAATGATCCCGAATGAAGTGAACGCGAACTTTATATATATTTTGACAACTGGATATGCGAGCAAAGCGAGTTCAAATTTTTTACGTTTTTTAATTTCGTTTTATAGCGTGGTCCATCTATAATCTTTATTTAAATAATATAATAATTTTAAGGCGGAATGACGTCTTGAAATCGCAAATAGTTCTGAATGAAGCGAACACGAACTTTTTCTATATTCTGATAACTGGATATGCGAGCGAAGCGAGCGCAAAATTTTTTGGTTTTTTTTTTACTGAAAAAGTCACGACATAACAAAGATACATACTTCGATAACTGGATACGCGAGCGAAGCGAGCTCAAATTTTTTACATTTTCACTATTTATTCCTTGACCTCAAATGACCTTGTATACATCCGTGCATTCAAGGTTATTTCGTGAAAATCCGCCGTGGAGGACACTTAGATACCTACATCATTTTTTACGAGAATAATCTTATATCTTGTGATTAATTAATATAATCAGTAAATGAGGAGGATTGTTAATAAATCAGGAGGTTATCAGTTAAAAGGTCGCGGCGGCGAGGTAAAATTAAAATTTTCGATACTTTCGTTCCCTAATAATGCGTTTCACACCATATAATTAAATTTAATTAAATCAACCATAAATGAATTACATATTAATGATACTCACTACTCACTTACATAAAATCTATATTGTTCCAAAAAATACCATATAAAACATTATATTTTACAATTTTAACTATTGGTCCATCTAGGTCCAGGGAATCTGGAAGGCCCAGGGGGGGGTCATGACCCCCATGACCCCCCTCCTGGATCCGCCGATGGCCACAACTGATGTTGGCGTAACGAGCATGAATGATTTCCAGTGTTAAATACTGCTTACCGATTGGTCGAATAACGAATCTGTTGTTACTAATAGTTTACATTTTTTACAGACAATCGATGCGGCAGAATTTGTTTATTATTACGATCACGATCTATACGTTTTTCTTGCACAATTTAGGGGAAGAAAATAAAGTAATGAGTTTTAATGAGAGTCTGCAACCTTTTTAACGGATAAGATGTATGAATGGTACGGAACCCGCAGATCTGCGAGGCCTACTCGCATTCGGATCGGACATGTAAATACATGGGTATTTTTTTAAATGCTTATTACCGGCTTAATTTGAATAATTATATAATGATTATGTATGCTTCATTTAATACAGGGTGAACCCTGGCGAGTTGAAAGTTGAAACACTGGTTTTAAAACACCAGAATTCTAATTAATTCACCAAAAGCAAAAGTATTATTTGCTTAATAAAATAGTAAATACCTAGCACTTAATTTTTAAAAATTTACTTTGCAGATAATTAATTATTGAAATATTTTACTTATTTACGATACTTACGTCCTTAAATTTCTGTTTTTTTTTTTATGATAAAATTTTCATTTATTCCTATGACTAATGTAGAGCAAGTTAACCTAGAATAAATTAAGTGATTTATGTATATTATGTTAATCATAAAATGATGTCTTCATTTTAACAATCTTTTTGTGAAGATTAAAGGTTACTAGCTGACCCGGCAAACGTTGTTTTGCCATTAGGAACGTAAAATATAGATATTTAAGATTTAGTTCGATATATTTAATAAACAATAATATTATGCTACATCTAAATCAACAATACTCATACCTACTAGCAGTTGTTATCGAACATGTTGTACATAGTTTTACCTACAGTTATAATATGTTATTCTTGTTTCAAAACTCCATAATTGTCTACATGTTTTCAGTAATTACTTCGTTGGTACAGATGAGTGTCTTAACGAGTAAATAAATATTGTCGGCCGAATATGGAGCCTTTGATGATCCGGTGTTTGACATTTGCGGTTAAATTTAAATATTACTACAGTTTCCACATAAATCGCTCACCGAGATCCGTTAACGAAACTCATCATTACATCATCAATAGACCCTAGTACGAGTTCTGAAAAATCTTTTACTTTGTTTTCTTTTTAAATATATTTTTCGTTATTGAGTTCCTCTGTATAAGGAACATCGACTGTGAAATAAAATGCAGAGTTATAGATGAATCACAGATTACTGGATGAATATGGCAGGAACTGGGAACCTGGGTTAAATTTCTCTAGCATTTTTATTTTGTTATTTAAGAAAACAGTTTCGAAAAAATGTTTTCACTAAGGGTATGAAGCAAGTAGGCATACAATAGGAATCCAGCAAAATTCTGATAAAAGCTGACATTTTTATGTATACTAATTCTGTGTAATTGGCACGATCGCATAGTTTCTTCGATATTTATATACCCATGTTAAATGGTTAATGCTTAACAGATTTATTAGTAAGTTTTTATGGCTTCATTATGAAATGACCGTCGGTTCGACTGTTGCAGTCGTTGCGTTATTAGTGTATTACCTACGTGATATAATAGATACATAATTGTATTTTGATATTTTAAAGTTACTATGTAGGTACAAGCACTAAATAATTAGTATATTTGTGGAATTAAATAACGTTTTACAGTTTAGAGCACTTTTGTTGTAATTTTCATACTCGCAGTAATGATTAAAGGGGCTGGGTTCATCCGGGCGCGAAAATTCAAATTTTATATTATAGTTTTTCGCTAATAGTGGATTAATTTTATGCATCGTAGGCTCAAGGCAATGAGTTTTATGCTCGCAAATAAAATGTTTGCATCTACATATTATTTTAAATAAAAACTTTGCTCAATAATACACATAGGTATAGTTCATTTTGGTTCCCGACAGCTCCAAATCTGGGAATCTGCAAAAAATAATCTTTCGCGAACCAATAGGTATGAGATGAATGGGAATTCTCGAGCACAGTTTTTCTTAAAAACATCTAAATGCATAAATAGGTACCTTTTAGGTAGGTATGCTCGCAAATTCATTGCCATAAACCTAAAATGTTTTGTTAGTCTAATATTTGCGGGTTAGTAGGCCTGAAATACTTTAAGTACTTGTCCATTAGTGAAACAAACAAAAGTTACAATGTGTCGTAAACTTTCAATGTATAAAAAGTGTAGGTATGCCAAAATTGAGTAAATAATGCCAAAATTGAGTGAGTAAATTGGCTTTAAATTTTGAAAGCCACTGAGACACAGCATTTTTATTAGTTAAAATTTGACATACAAATACACATTTCATTCACATAAATCTGCATTTGAAACAAGTTAATATTTTTTATTGACAAAATGCCAATGGGGGGACCATTTGATGGGGGAACCAAATTAAATATTGCATTACGTACCATTTAGGTATATGAAATACCTACACTGAATGCGCACTGCGTAGCCGCGATCAGTGTAGACATAGCCTAAACGCAATACGCCTGGGTGCACATCTGTGACACGCATGATACGCCTACAACGAAACATATTGTACGTAATTATATACATATTACTGCCCAAGACATATGTTGAGATTTTTGATGCGTCGGTATATCGCAATACCTTGCTTTATTCAACTTAATAGCTTTCCGAATCAACGTCTTACTGCAGTATGACGGGATGATGGCTCTTAAAACTATGAATATCTGGGTAACCGCTCGGTAGTATTAGGTACTTCTGACCAATAGATGGCAGCAGAAGTCATATTTTTATTTTATTTTTGTTTTCTTAAAATAATCCTAGCTAGATCGATTTATCGCCCCCAAAACCCCCTGTATACTAAATTTCATGAAAATCGTTCGAGCCATTGCCGAGATTCAGATTATATACAAGAATTGCTCGTTTAAAGGTAAAAGATTACAGGGATTCTAACTTTCAAAGAGTCCTGCGCTGAGGAAAACTCTTGGTTAGCTATGTGTATATGGGTAGTAAAATCTCAAACTTAAATTCTGCCCTTTAAAAATTTTAAGTTACGGCTTGAAGTCGCACTATGCCATTTTTAGATACCTACCTGAAGGCTGAAATACAGAAAGATATTTTAAAATTAGAAATTACGTATTTTTGGTGTTTTATCTAAACTCTGCTAGAGACTGAAACTTTTTTGAAAACGAATTTCTCGTTAGAGAGTTTTCCTAAACATTTTATTTATATATACGCACGTATTGGTCACACAATGTGTAATTGCAGTGAGGAGAGCTGCTAGAGTAACAAAGTGAGTGCAATAGGGTTCAGTCACGCCCTGTTGGTAGGGAACTCTAAAAATAACAAAAGAACTCTAATACGCACAAAACTAGAAGTGGCCTCTGTAAACTAGTAGCAACGTAGGTGCACAGAGCGCATTGTTTCGTCAATATTTAGGTTTCGCGTGTGAAGTATGTGCAGTTGAAATTATTTCGTCTGACCGATCGTGTCGACCCAGTTCGGGCGCGGTCACGCTTGGCACGCGAGCCCGTAGCGTTCTATCTGTTCGTTGCGGGTTACGTGGCTGCTCCGATTTTATCACAACTTGTGAACTTGCCTTTCTGATTTCCGATTCCAATCTGTGACTGAGGAGGTAAGTTTGGTTTCACAAGTTGAATGCGAGACTGCTTATAAATATGAGGAATTTGAAGTTTCATTATCAATAGTTACCTACATTAGTATACTTGAAATTTTCACAGAGTATTTTCGATTTCAAAAAAATTCAAAAGAAAAATATAAGAACACGCGGAGGTTACGCGACTAATTGAGCGATCATTTACATACATTTTTGAATTTCGTTATATTTCTATGTTTTAGCGTATCTATATCAAGTATCAACATACCATATAACTAGAGGTGCTAGCGGGAGATCGGTGATTTTCAATCCCGTACATCCCCGACCAATGGGTTCATCCAGGAAACAGGACAGTTTTTAGTGGAGGAAAGCCTCACATTATCCCTGTGTTTTCCCTGACCTGAGGGCTTTGCGTTAGGAAATTTTTGTCTATAAAAAAAATGTATTGTGGGGGTATAGGTAATTTCTGTCTAAAAAAAAAGATGCATTAAGGGGGTATAGGCAATTTCTGTCTATAAAAAAGGTGTATTAGGGGAATATCAAGATACATGCGACTTTTAAAATAAAAGTTTCTTGTAGCGACATATTATATGACTTCCCTTCTGATAAACGAATGAAAGTGTTATTGTTGCACTTCTTGTCAACCTGAGAACTCTGCAGCGCCGACTGTTTCCTCTATGTAATTATCAATTTCCCAACGCTTATGAGATCGTAGGAACTCGCTATATACAGCTGGTAGAGAGCTAATTCTTCCAGTTTTAGTAGAGGGTTTCACTGGCACTCTAGGTACAAAGAATATGAGTAAAACCGCCGACCGTCCAGTAGTTTTTAAGGACCCCTGTAGCGTGCCAGAAAGAGATGGAGTGGGAGATAAAGTAAAGCGACAGAAAGAGAACAAAACATTTAGGTTTAGGAATTAGGCGCTGTCACGGAATACAACAATAGTTCCTAAAATTACGGAAGGTTGTTAGGTACTATGATTGTTGGACAGATGGGCGGTACAATAAGGGTTCCGTTTTTTACAACTTATCGAGGGTTCTGTACTACTATTAAAGGTTCACACCGCAAGATGGTTTAAAGAAATAGCGACCCTGGCGCTGACACAAAAAGTGCAAGTCAGTTCGCAATAGCGCCAGGCACCACCTCCGCTAAGCACCTAAAGTTGTTCTCTTTCTATCGCATAACTTTATCTCTTTCGACGTACTAGGGCTAACTCGCAATCGAGTACACGCAGCGCGTGAAATAGACCGTACACGAACTAACGCGTGCAATCTAGCCGGCGCGCGGCAGCCATCTGAAATCGGTCCGCCAAAAGAAGTACAGGAAAGTACTCTTTTTCATATGACAAAACAAAGTTGGCCTCGTTAAATAATTATTTCATAGTAATTTATTGAGTGTTGACCATAGCGTGAGCGTTATTCAGCTTTACGATAAGAAAAAACACTTGCAAAATTGTTATGACATAAATATGAAGAATGGGTTACAAATGTCACGCACAACTTATAAATTAAACATAAGACGATAAATAAAAAACTTGATAGATGTTAATTGTTTGATAAACGCTATAAATATATTTATTGTAAAACACTATGACAAAAACTATGTATGCATATTCCACGTACGTATATTGTATAATGTCTATATATTATTATTCAATCGGTAAATTAGTTCTACATTCAACTTTGATTAAACAATGAGTCATGTTTGCCTTAAAATTTAAAGGATCTTTTCAATCCTCAGAAGTTACTTGTGATTATTCGTTAAAAGTTTCGTAACGTAAAAAGGAGCCCGTTGATGTCTTTTGTATGGTCAATTAAACTTTTCCTCATTTCTTGGTTGCAGTTTGAAGTTTGAACTTAACACTTGTTGTAGGCATACAAATTTTAGATTTTTATAGTTTAGGTTGCGTGTCTTTATTTATTTAATAAATAATAATAATATAAAAAAAAAAATAAAAAAAATCGAAATGTGCATTCTTTCACAAAGTCAAAGTCAGACTCTACTGGTACGTTCGGAAAGCTGTTTTGCACTTTATACGTTTTTAGGCTTCCGTACCCGAAGGGTAAAAAAGGAAGCCTATTAGCGATATTTCGCTGTCCGTCCGTCCGTCTGTCACCAGACTATATACCTGTAACTGTGATTGGTGCTACGCTACGGCCTTGGCCAATTTTTAAATAACTGTGCCCGCAAGGAACAGTGCCATCAGTGACATGAATGCTGGCTGCATTCCACACTAAACAGCTGGGCTGAGTCGTCGCACAATAATTGAGCCAGCCCTTCAGTCATCAGGGGGGTAACACCGCACTATTTAACAAAACCACATTATTTTTTTCGGATACAATGATGATATCTCTGGATACAATATTTATTTTGACTAAATTTTTCTACTAATTCCATTAAAGTAAAAAAATCTATTTTCAACGGAACCTGCAAGTGCTATTCAAATAATATTCTTACTTCGACTATCAGCTTATTTATCTATACTGCGTCGTGAAAATGTAATAAATAAAAAAATATAAAGTACGTCCACTGAGTACGTCACAAGGCGAAATTAATTGTGGGCGGCGTTCTTTGATTTTCACAGGTGTTATAATAATCTGATGCAAAAATCTTCTCATAGGAGGATAAAAGTGTAAAATCAAGCAATTTTACTGCCTTATTTACGTTATGAGCACATTATGTGAATGGATTAACACTAACGTTTACTAATTAATTCGAATTTATTTAATAACTAGCTGTTGCCCGCGGCTCCGCCCGCGTGAAAGACAATTTTTTTACATAATATACCTTCCTACTGGAATTCCTTGATTTTTCGCGGGATTCAGGTGTGATGTTGTACAGAAACCTGTTCTTACTTTGCACGGGTTATCTTGTGGTGATTTTGAAAACTCCTTTTTCTTAATAATAATATAAAGTTTCATTAATACGTAGTTGAAAGATCAAAAGGACGATTTTAACTGTCGATATTTCGACCCAGTGGCACAGGTCGTGGTCACTACGTGACCACGACTTGTACCAATGTATCGAAATATCGACAGTTAAAATCGTCCTTTTCATTGTGATTTTTATTCTGAAACCACGAATATGTCAAAAATTATTAAACCATGTGAAAAGTTGTACTGGTGGTAGAACTCTTCTTTCAGAGTTCGGCCGGGTAGGTACCACTGGGATACATTACTCTACTAACAATATTCCCCAGCCCAACATAATATAAGAGTATTTTAAAAATCTTTGCTTCATCTCAATACAATCCAAAACATCAGAATGGACAATGGCTATATATTTCTTTACGTATAAAAAGACCTTAGATGACAGTCAGTCGGTTAGGATCGATAAGACCTAAGAGTTAAAAATATTTGTGAACCATTATCTTACCCTTTCCATATTGCGGATGATACAGTTTAAATCTGTTCATGTGTTAACAGTGCCATCTTAATATAAAGTCAGGAAACAGTAAATAACATGACAGTTAATTTTTATTTAAAAAAATTCGGTAGTACTTATCTCAGAGTTTCATACATTCAAGTTCCACATAAATTGTAGAGATGGCGCTATACGGTATAACATAGCGATGACGCCAGTTACATGATTTTTGTTCACCCTAAAAGTGAAAAATTTTAAACCATACAAAATCTCCTGCCAAGCCTATTTATTTACGGCTGTAAGGGTACTCCAGTCTTATTTGAGCCCTACGTCCTAGCCTTAGGTTCTTTGTGCATTCCGAGTTTCAAGTCACCTACCTACTTGAACTTAAAGGTTCTGATGTCTGTAATTTCTGAACTACAAAAGTGATGATGATAAGATTTGTATGGAATAATCTTTAAAGAACCTCCTTTCTAACAAAAAAAGAATGAATGGAATCGGACAACGCGTTAATGAATTATAACTAAAAAACGTTTGGACTTTGATGCCGTCTTCCAGGAAAACCATGATGAATTTCGGGACAAAAAGTATCCTATGTCCTACCTCGGGGTATGAACTATAATCATGTCAAGTTTCATTTAAATCCATCCAGCGGATTAGCCGTGATGCCCGGTCGTGAAACAGACAGACAGACAGACAGACTGACAGACAGACAGACAGACAGACAGACAGACAGACAGACAAAAATTAAACAAATTACAGTTTTGGCTTCAGTATCGACTAAATAGTGTCCTCCAACAAAAATTTTCAAAATATCTTCAATGTACAGAATTCGACCCTTTACAGTTTTATTATAAGTAGTATATATAGATTTGCGCGCAGTTTTTAATTATTTGATGAATTACGGCATAATTGGCATTCGAAAGGACACTCAGTTTTTGGAAAATTGAGGCCATATCAAATGAAATTTCGAAATCTATAGCATCAACAATAAAATTAATTAAAGATCTTAGGTTTATATAATGTGCCTATAAAACATTAGGGCTCAGATTTTGTGCTCACTTAAGCTTTAGAATTTATTTTATTTTAATCTCTTTATCTACATCTTATCATCGTATTACAGATCTTTGTTTTAACATTCAACCTTCATATCCATCTGTATGTACCTATTTGCTCTACTGGCTCAGATTTTAAGTAATATATCTTATGAAATCACCTAATTAGATAATTGCTTCACACAAAAAATGCAGTATGAGCTATGGAATCGCTAATTAAATAAGTAAAATAGATACTTAGTTAATATTTTATACTCTAACGTTCTTGTCAATTATATTCAACAAATTAAGAAAGCAAGTGAAAACCTACGCTGTAACGGAAAATCAAATACTTTACAAAGGAAAATCATGCAGATTAAGTCGTTATTTGGTATTAAAGTAGTTATGGTAAAGCCTAAAATTAATTAATATGAATTGTAAATAATAATAATCTACTATATTCTAAAGTGTATATATTATATCTACATATACACACTTTAGGTTCTTCTTTGATGAGACAAGGTTTGTTACTGATAAATAATATCCACATCATTTCCAAAATTTAACTGCTATCTCGAAATTAATGAGCTAACCTATTATTTATGAAACAGGAAAACTTTTAAATAGTGTTGTTTTCTGAAAAAAAAAATATCATTCCCGCCCCACTCTCGTAGCGAATGTTTATTGCATGGTGGCGCACGCGCAGGCCAGTCGCTGATTCGCCGTCGCCTGCGTTGTCCGCGCCGCGCGGCAAGAGTTTTCCAACTACGGAAAAATTGTGTCGCGAGTGCCTCGGACACAAGGCGAAATTGAGACTGTGTCCTTCACCTTCCCTGTGCTAGACTACCCCGCCTGTGTTACGTGATGGATTGTGTGTATGGCGTATAAGTGTGTACATAGTGGTTTGCTTTGCGACAGCGCCCCCGGTCCACCCTTCAGTCTCTGATACTTCCTTACCACGTAAGTACTGCTCGCTATTGAGAAAATGAAAGGAATATACATTGCTCTACCTTGCTTAATCAACACATTTTAGGAATCACTATCAAATTAAATTAGATTACAAAACACAATTAATATACTCCGATTTTTGTGTACGAATGTTTTTTAGGTGTTAAATTACAAAGCGTTAAATATAACTGAAGTGGTTACAAAAATATCTTTTGAAGGTTTCTTGAGAGTAACCGGAAAAATGTCAAGCCAATATAAATTTCCTCAAAAAAAAAAATCTTACCTACTCACATTATGTAATCTTGTTGTGCAGAATGTAATTTTGAAACTGAAAGTATTACGAGAGGCTGTTGGTAGGTTTTCTAACTTATCTTAAGATAAAGGCGCTTATATCTAGAGTTCGACCTATTAGAATATTAAATTATCTGCCTAGTAGCGCTTTATGGCTTGGCGTGATCAAAAGCTGTTATGGAGCGCGTTATTTATAATAATTTTGAGATTGTAATTTGTTAACTTTATTGAGGTTAACATTGTTAAACAATGCGTTACCTTCCAAAAGTATTAAAAGTATTATGGTTAATTTAGGTACTTCTAAATAAGGATATTTCGTGAACGACATTCGTGATTCGGAGATTGTAAAAACGTTACTTATTGTATAAATGTTATCACAAAAGTCCTTGGCGCCTGAGAATTTATTCTTTAACATACTTCAAGGTAGGTATCTTGTTATTTTTCATTAGTAGTTTTTCTCTTACAATATTATTTCTTAATAAAGCCGGAATTCGTTGTATAAGATAAGAGAAATAATACCTAGTTATTATCGATCAGACGGATTTATTTCAGGTACTTAGCAAATATCATTTCTTTTACTTTCTTAGCATTGATTAAAAAATTATATTACAAATATAATGGTAACTGGTACAGTATCCAATGTAAATTCTGTAGTATGTAGTATTACATAACGATAAAATTATCGATTTAAAAATATATATTTTCGTTTCAAATTAATGGTCATAAGATATTAATTAATAAGTTGATGTTAATTTATAATCGATATTCAACCGGTCACTCGATAAAACCAGTACGGCCACCTTTGAACTATAAAGGTTCCAATAAAATACGTGTCTGAGACAAAGTTTTACTTTTAACAGAATTTACCTACTGTCTTATTTGAGTGACTAAATTGACGAAATAAGATCTACTTAAAATCAATTAAAAAATATAAAAGTATCATTATTTTCAACAATTAATATATGTATTTCACTTTTTAATGCTTTTTTACTTAGGACACATTATATCCAATAATATTATTAGTAGTATGATTCTATCTAAGGTATACATACTATTTATCACCTGTAAACTGTTTTTTTAAATAAGTATCTGTCTTATTTATTAATTAGCCGGACAGGTTAAAAATATATAATTTATATCCCATTAAGGATGATGTAATTCGGCGGTTAAACAATCTAGAATCCGCCTAACGCCCGCGGCCCGGCGTTGTTGCCAAATATTTGCCTAAACTCGAGAATAACCTTCCAGTGAAAACCTTTCGCATTTGGCCTTAAAGTCACTGGGCAATGAAGACCATTTTTCCAAAATCAAAACTCGATACTAACCTTTCAGTAAAAACTTTTTGCATATGGTCTTAGAGTCACTGGGCAATGAAGATCATTTTCCAAAATAAAAACTCGATACCAACTTTCCGGTCGAAACTTTTCGCATTTGGTTCTAGAGTCACAATGGCGATGAACACCATTTTTCCAAAATCAAAACTCAAAACTAACCTTTCAGTGAAAACCTTTCGCATTTGGTTATAGAGTCACTATACAACGAACACCATTTTTCCAAAATCAAAACTCGAGAGTACCCGACCAGCGACAAACTATCGCAATTGGCAATTACAGAACTATGAACATCATTTTTCCAAAATCAAAATTCGATGATGACATTCCAGTGAAAATATTTCGCTTCAATAATGCGCTTTTTTGTGAAAATTGTAAGGTCGTAGAGTAAAAATAAAATATGAAAATAACTTTAAAATCATAAAATCTTGAGTGGTACTAATACTGTAGAACTTTCGTAAGTTAATATTGATTCAAGATTATCTACTAAATGTGAGAGTACACTTGAAAATCACAAATTTTTATTCATCTTGACATATAAGAAAACACACAAAAGTCTATCTAATTTAACATTATCTCTTCAATATATCTCTGGCATGTTTTAAATAATATAAAAATGTGTATCCTTTTCAACTAATGATGTTTTCGTACTTACGTATAGTTCAGGTTTTATGACATAAGCAGACATAACAAATTAACATGTTTAAAACATATGATGATAATTTGGTGTACTCTTTTAAGCTGATCGCAGATTACGCTTGTACTGAGAAAGTCGCACGCTTCGAAATATTTTAACTGTATCGAAGGAAGGCAGCAATAATAAAATTGTCGATCGATGAAGTAGGTATATGTTAGAAGAAGTAGAAGGTATAAGTTGCGGTATAAATGAGGATGTATATTTTATAGTTGTGTATGGAACTGAGGTCAAAGGAAGAATGCCCTGGAGTTCAAAGAGGTCGGACCTAGTCTTAGGTAGACTTTAAGACGCACCTGTCCACATGGGTACGGATAAGTTGGATTTGTATAGTACCTTTGATGCCTATATTACGAGATCCACATCCAAATGACGAAATAAATTTTGGAGTGTATGGCATAGCGGTGCGGAGTTGCGGACGACGGGATAGCTTAATATGCGATCTCCATTAGATGCTAAGAACTAGTTGACTCAGGTCAACAATCGGTTTTAATAACCTCTATCATAAAGCTGTTAGCCACAACTTCTTTCTGTTTTATTTGTCCCATATGCCAGTACTCAGTAGGTATACGGAAAGTTTAGGTGATGCTGATGACATCATGGCTCTTTTATACATTTTGATGAAGGTTCATGCGGTATCATTTATAATGTCATCGTTCCCCAAACATTTGGCAACCGTACTACTCCTAAGTCGAAAGACTACTAAGACGCAACACAAGAGTCGCGAACCTCGAATATTACTTATTTAATTTTTCGTAGTTTGTAAGCTCTAATAACTCATTGTAGGCTTACTACAATAAATGATCCTAAATAAATAAATGTCCCTAATGGAAATTATTCCGTAAAATGCGAGTTGTTCACTCCAAACTCAATATTGGACGAAACAATGTTTAAAGTGGATATTTTTAAACAAAGATTTTAACATAAATACTGCCATTCCGACAAGAGCCTAATGTCTTAAAATGGTCACTGACAAAGTTGTATGCTAGAACTAGTGTTCGTTGTAAAACACTCGATATCAAAACAATAAGCAATTGATCTCTTCTCATACGCCCGCTATCGTTATTAAGCCTTGTTTTTTATCGATCGTTATCAGTGATCGTGATTAATCAGTAATCACGTATAGCGCTCGAAGGTGATTCATTATTATATATTTAATTGATCTGATTTGAGCCGATTGTTTTGATCTTGTATAGTAATTCTAAATTTAAACTGGTATACATTATAATTGCTGCTTGACTTGCAATTTTGGAAGTTTTTCTACAAAATACTATAATAATAATTTTATGATTACGAATTATATGTTTGCGTACTTTTTATGTTTATAGGTACGACTAATAATAATTATGCCGTCAAGTTTCACAAGACTAAAGCTTTTTGTTAAGGTTCTAGTATTTTTATTAAGAGATTATCAGCTTGGAATTAGGAAATCTTCTGAAACACACAGGCTGAGATTTCAGCATTGCTCATGAGAAAACCCTTTCATGCAAACGGAATTTTATTTAATAAGGCATAATCGCAGAACATCTACACAACCTGGA
Source organism: Coenonympha glycerion (assembly GCA_963855885.1). Lineage (NCBI taxonomy): Eukaryota > Metazoa > Arthropoda > Insecta > Lepidoptera > Nymphalidae > Coenonympha > Coenonympha glycerion. The sequence continues at coordinate 5,822,923 of OY979631.1, forward strand.
ATAACATCAACGAGAATCCTATTAATATTATTAAAGTGAAAGTTCATGAGTTTGGAGGTTTGTTACTCAATCACGGTACATGTACTAAACCGATTTAGATGATATCCTGAACGTAGATAGCTTATACCTAGTTTAACGTATATAGACATTTCTGGAAAAATCCACAGTTTCCGCTAGATTTCTATAAAACTAAAGTTTGATATAGTAATCTTCAACTACAGCTATAGATATCTCAAAATCCTTTAAAGTAGGTCCTGAGGTTGGAAGGGAACTGGAATTTTTTTCTAAAATAAAGTCCTGACTATTGGCACTGTAGGACCAGTATTTATACTTTTTCCAGAGGGTTTTTTTTTAACATATAAAATTTAAAGTTTAAGAAATGAAAAAAAAATTAATATGAAGATAGCAAGTATGATAATTGTTAAACTATAAATTCGAGATTTTCTTCCTCTCTTGGAGCCACTCTTGAAAGACTTCAAGAATTGATCCCCGATGGAAAAATTAAAAAAGTTTATTTTACATTTTAGCCTTGCAACAACGGAAATAATCAATAATGCCTTTTTTTTTCGTGGGGAAATCCGTTATGGATACCGGCGTGCCACGGAGAGGCACTTCGGTTATGTCGGAGTCACACCGACTAAAACCCCACGGTGTTCACCTCGTCGCCTGGTGGTTGGGCTACGGGACCGGAAGCACTCACGCTACCCAGCCAACGGTGTCTGCCGAGGCAGACCCTCCTTCCTTCTTCATCAATTCGATGACAGAGGTGCATCGTGAACACAAAGATGCACCTCCCGGCTCGAGGGCCATTCTCCATCGGGCGACAAACTCCCCGTGTCTATCGCCCGGGTGCCCTTTAATCAATAATGCCTAGGTTAACTTTTTTTTTTTTATAGACAGAAAATGCCTATCGCATACCCATCCGTCAGGGGAAACGGAAGGATTATGTGGGACTTGCACCCACTAAAAACTGTCTGTTTCCACGACGGTCCCGCCGGCGGAAGTGCGGGATTCACTGTCGTATTCACCGCGCTTCCGCCAGGTCTCGACCAGCCACCGCAGCAGCGAGTCACATCATCGTCGGCAGCCTGGCCGCTGCCGAAACCTCCTTAAAGGTGCCCCTGTCTGGTCTCACCTCACCTCCTGGCCTGTCTATGTTTTGGGCGACGGACGGCCCCTAACGCCCGTCACCCGCAGGCCGGATGCCTAGGTTAACTAGAAAAACGTCACGTGAGCGACGCCGAGAGCGAAACCTAGTGTGCCAATAAGTTTAACCTTTTCATAACAAATGTAATTAATCGCTGTTGCAAACTCCTATATACGAGTACAAAATACATGCACGTGTATTGTATATGTTTGTCGGAGCAGTGTGAGGATGTTAATTAGAATTCAATATTTATATTCAAACTGGTTTCTGTTACACAAGTATGAAGTAGATATGGAATAGTTGTTTGAAATGAAAATACGAATCGGACTTGTAGGCTTGTGCTTACGTTGTCTTTTTTACTTGACAACAAAAATACCTTCTTCTATCGCCTAATTCTTTACATTTCCCATCATGATGACTAACAAGGATATCCCTGGTCAAGTATTATAGGAAATATTAATTGCAGAGGAGGAGTTATGCTAAAAATATTGAATAACCTTGTTATTTCGACAACGTCGTCCGTGATGGCGCAGTGGTGCGTGCTCAGATTAGAGTGGGAGATCAAAGGTTTGAATCCTGCCATGGGTCACTTTGGAATTTTTTTATTTTTAAATTGGGTCGAGTCTGATCTGGTGGGACGCTTCGGCGGTGACTAGTTATCACCTTTAAGGGTTCCAGCGCGATGCTGTGTAGAAAACGTTAGGGGTGAGTTCCCTTCCAAGTTAGAACGATAACATCTTCGACTGCATCATCACTTACCATCAGGTGAGATCGCAGTCAAGTATAGGTACTGACTTGTATAGTGTTAAAAAATCAATGTTTTCAGGGTACAACTATTATTTAAAAATTATTCAGTAACTATTGTATAATAATTATGTATTTTTAAGTCGTTATTCAAATTAGGATTGCTTAATATCTATGCATCAAGTTAGAGTTGAAAAACTTTACATTGCGAGACTTGAAAAAATATATACTAAAAGGAAAATAGGTTTCGTGCGCAAAAAAGCATCGTAGACGATCCTACGCACATTGTTTAGCAGTAGTTTTACATACAAATCGAATTAGAAGATTTTACTGCATAGAAAATAATAATACAACTAGTTTGTATTAAAGAAAACGGGCAATGGGGTCTTACACTACTTTTGAATTTGATAAAAAATATTACTTTATTATAAACTAGGATAAAAATAATAACGTGCAGTGAAAGAAATATTCAAATCCAACGAAGATTTACAAAGTTACAGGCGTTTAAACTTTGGAGTGGGGGGATCTTCTATCCCTTTCTCGCAAAACGAAAATTTGTATGAAGCCGCACGAAGCTACTATGGCATTGGTAAGGTGTGACGTCACAATTTCATGTTGCTATCTCTGTCTAATCACAAATCTTTAAATGCTTATAACTTTTTTGTTATTTGATCGATTTAATTAGTTCTTTCAGTGCACGTCATTATTTTAATTCTACTTTATAATAAAGTAATAAAAAAATTGGAGTCAAATACCCTATTGTACATGTCAATATTATTGATGCTGTATGAATTTTTATGCTGTATCTTGCACCTACTATAATTTCCAAGTTGCAAATAATAATATAATACAGGAAATAGGTGTAGTATAGCTGTAGCTATTAGAAGTTTCCTAGTAATCTTTGCTGAGTTAAAAAATTGGAGTACCAAATTATACTTTTCCACGGATTAAAACTAGAACACTCATTTGTTTCGTGTGGCATTATTCCTTTCCCAGGGTGGTAAATAGTCTAGGATCTAAATTAGAGTTAGTTAATTTATAAATTAATTAAATTAAAGGACATTGCCGATTCTTGTATGAAAATTGGGCTATACTTGCGTCTTAACCAAATCATCGGTAAAACATTGGAAATATTCCCAATATTACGTTATAAAAAAATCAGTAAGATAAAAACCGGGAATTTGGAGCAATCTTATTTTCTATTTTTCTGATATTTTGGGGTTAGGTTAGTTGTTTTCACGCACTATAAGTACTTATCGGTATTTTTGCCCATAATGATTACTTTATTTAAAGCGACCTCGTTATTACCGTGGAACCCTGGATGATGCATATAGATATAATTATTCCTACGGCCATACCTACACCTGTTTACATTACTATAAAGCAGATCTACTTCACAAGTATCTAGGTAGGCATTGGTATATCATAGTAGGTAGGTACCTATGTAACGAAACGTTACCAAAGTATGTAAGTTTATTAATATTTTTTTCTTTATATATATTATTATCTACGTAAAATAATATTTAATAGTATTTATTATATTATTGTGCATTTATTTTTTATAATGGCCACTCCGTAGTTCCTTAAAACTTCTGTGTGGTGTCGCTGTTGACGATTAGTGACATCGACAACTAACAGTGACGCTGACCATAGACAACTACGACTGAAGAGTTGATGACATTTAAACCAGTGTTTCTATTTACGAGTTTGGTTTTACCCTAGTTTCGACGGTGGCGCCGCGACAGATTATTGAGATAAGAAAATTAAGGAGGCGCCCCATTTGTAGCATAGCTTTACGTGACATGCAGCGCCATGGTGAGCGCCAAGATTTGCTGTCAAATGTTCGTGGTACTTCCCTATGTGACGCCATCTTATGCGCCACTTTACACATTAAAAATAGTCACGCTTATTTTGTAGACGGGGCCCATCCATATTGTTGTACCTAGGAACCTAGCGACAGATAACATTAGAATCGTTTCAATAATTATGAGCCAAAGGTTATGCTGGAAATAAAAGTATTATTCTTAATAATTTAAATACACTTATGAATAGGTTTTAAGCCACGTAGGATTTTGTCACGATCAAGATGGTGTGCTTACTTTTTGTTATAATTAGCTGCACATTACATGATCAAACAACACAATGAACGTGATGTTTGTTGTGGGCTTCTTCTCAGCGGCAGGGCGCGTTTGGAACCCTCGTAAACTTAGTTTTAAGTCGACTTGTAGTTATCATCATTATTATGCAAGAAATGTCATACCGACGTTCGCAAGAGCCTGTATGTTAGGCCTATGTGAAATAAAGATATTTTGATTTTGATTTGATTTTGATTTTGATGTACTCTGTGGTGTTGCAAGTGCTTTTGTTTACCGCAATTAAAATGTTCAGTGAAGCATTTCTTGCTTTTCAATAAACAGCTATAAAAATATTTTGAACAGAAGGTGCAAATCTAATCTGTATAGATGCGGTAGAGATATATGTACAGTCCAACAAGGCTCTCTTGGTACTTGAATGACATTGTCAGGAGGGAGTTGCTAGTCAATAAAGATTTTTTTTTCAATGAAAAAAATCTTTTGACAATTTCAATTAAATGTAAGCAATACCGTACAGTGTGCTTGGCTTTATTATTTAGGTATTTAATTATAGTTTCTTTATTATGTTTTACATATCTACAATTGTAATTGGGTTTTCATTTGATTTATTTCCTATAATAGTTATCCTACTTTTTCCCTAAAAAAGTGAGTTTATAAAAAACTGGTATCATTTGCCAAGTGGTAGTGGGAGTGACGTTTCCAGTGCCTATACGGCAGTTCCGCTTTTATCGAGACGTTTAATTACTTTTATTTTCATAAAACTTTTAAACCCCTGTACGCACATCATTGAGAAAAATATATGTGATATTATAATTTGAAATAAGATTTTTCATGCATACGTGCTTCAGACGCAGTGTGGACGCAAAATAGCCCATTTTGAGGCAAACTCCTTTGAAACCCCCATAGTGCACCATGTAAATATAGACATTTAGCCTGGACAGGGAGGACGACGCGAAAAACTGTTGCCAGTTTGTCGGTGCCAAAAATGTTTTGTCATCAATAGTAGGTAAGGTTCGCTCAGCAGCCACTTAAATAATTTTGATAGGTGGATACTGTTTGTTTGTACGAAAAAGGTTATGGTACGTAAATCGTTTGGATGCTCAAACCCTGAAGTTTCATAGCGGAGACCAATGACCATGTATCTCTAAGTAGATTGTCTATGATGTAAGCAAGCATATCTATGTAAGTAGGTAATCAAGTCCTAATTTCCGGTCAGGTGTCAACTAAACTTTGAAATATGACAGGTAACAATGAGCCATTTACAAAACCTATCAGCAACTCGCTGTGATTGTAAATTCAATTGCCAATGATTGCAAATATCGAAGAATCTCTATCGTAGAGGCGCATATTACATAAAATGTCCATAGAGCAATGTACGCGCAGAGCTTACATAATGTTTGTAACCTTTAAGTTCCCGACCTGCACCGTTTTGCAATCGGTAGCATCTTACAAGCTGTAATACTTAGATGTTGCGATTGCTTTCGCTTCACCGCACCGCGTACCGTCGCAAACGTGACCTCTCACTTCTATGTGTTTATTTACTCTGTGTCTTATTACTCTAAAAGCGATTACGACACTTCACTTTCAGTTTCAGTATTAACATTATGTTTTTGTGATGCAATTGATTGGTGTTATGGCTGTAGCAAAAGACGTTACCTGCTAAGTGTGATGTAAAAATCCATTTTGTCCGAAAATGTAAAAATAATACAATGGTTACGAAAATACCTATCAAATACTTGTTAGTAACGAAATGCAGACCTTTTTCTTTCAGTTCATAATCACTTCATAACTTTGCAATGATGTGCGAAATTACATATTTTGGGTCATGTCGACCAAACTGTTTATGGCGTCATCAAGCTCATGAAAAATCGACTTCTAAAATAATAGAGTCTTACGATTAAATTTGGTAATGCACAAATCATCGTAACATAATACAGCACATAGCCTTACAATGTGACTACCGCTAAGTTGTGGAACACCCTTCCAGCTTCTGTGTTCCCAGCCAAGTACAACCTGGGTGCCTTCAAGTGAAGAGTGAATATGCATTTTCTAGGCAAGCGCGCGCTCCATCCTAGACCTCATCATTTCTGTCCATCAGATGTGATTGTAGTGAAGCGCAAGCCTATCTATAATAATAATAAAAAAAAAACACATTTAACATCATCCAGACCTAAAGGGAGCCCCAAAGCCCAGAGCCACACTATTCCTGTGCGGTCTCCACATTATAGGGTTTTTCTGTATCAAGACAAGCATGGCATTTCATAGGCCTTTCCATTTCATGGGGCTCAAATGAAACAGTATTAAGATACCGATTAACAGTTGATATTCTATCTGTTTTCAATTATGTTGAAAATATCGGTAATTTGTTAAGTAATCGTCACATAGTTAATGGTTTCCTCCACAATACAGTAATACAATTCAACGAATCAACATTTTATCCAATCACCGTTGAGTGTCAATATTTTAAAAACACAGAGCCCAGATACTCCGCAAACAATTCAATGGGGGAGCATTGACCTATGGGAAATGGACAAATTAGGTCCGAAGTACGCAGTAGCGAGATCAATGTACTTTTTGATGTCAATTCTATGACTAATGTGTACTATATAACATTTTCGGCTTGTAATTTTTGTGGTGTTTATTTAATTTGGTCAATAAATCAAGGATTTTGTGCGCTGTGCTGAGTGAGGTCATTTGTTTTAATAAAACACCGTTGTTTATTAAACTGTTCTGTGTGCATCATAGGCTTTAATCTCTAATACATAATATAACTAAGGTAAGTGAGGTGTAATTCGGTATACTAAGGCTACGACGACTTCAAAAATTAAAATAAAAAAAACTAAACCTGATTTCTGTTTGAAAGTTTTTTTTTAAAGAACATTGGTCTTTTGCCAGCTAATACGTGCATGAATTAAGTGATTTTAGTTAGAATTTTCTTTTTAAATAATTTATTGGTAGACCTCTTTTTTCCTTCTTATTTCGTGATAAAATTTGGCTCAGCATTTTAATTCGTGAATGCAGGGTTTTTATTTCGGGATAAACTTTTGTGCAATAATTTTATGATATTATATTAAAACATTTTAAATAAAAATATAACAGGAGTTTAATACATTAATATAGCAATAAAGATATTCGATTTCTAAAGGAAAAACATGTTACATTAAGCTCAAATTCAGCTTTAAGTACAAACTGTTCCCTAATCATAACTGTTTTCCACGATATCGCTTGCATACCTTAGGAACAATAGATTTTTTCGAGATAAAAAGTAGCCAATATCCATCCAGGATAATGTAGCTCTCCATTAGTGAAAAAAATATCAAAATCGGTTCAGTAGATTTTAAAATAAAAAAATAGTAAAAAATAACCCTTAAAAGTAAACAATTATTCATTGTTAATACCTAATTATAAACTGTAGAGATTACTCAAATATCTCTTATATAATTGGAATCTCCAAAATTCAAATACCAATTTCTTGAAAAAAAAATTGGAGTCCATGTTAAATCAAAAATCATTAAGTTTTGATTTAACATGGATACAAAGGATTTTGTTGCTATTATTTCAACATGAAATTTTCGCGTAAAAGTTTTAGTTTCAAATAACTTCCTTTATTATAAAAAAAAACTAAAAATTTTGAAAAACTAAACCATCTTTAATAGTAAGTAATTTCAGCAAGTTTGAAGTCTTCTAAGCTCGATTCAATTTATTAATATTCAAGATAATTAATTTAAGACAGATGTTTTTTTTCTACGGTATATCTCATTATTCCATGTGGCTGAAACATAACAAAATAACTTTTATTTTTTCCTACTAATCACAAACCTTAGTAATGCCTGCAGATATTTGATGGGAACAGTTACTTTTTTATCTTACAGAGAATTTTGAGTTGAGTACCTAAGTGAGGTTTGTAATGAAACTTGAAATATAGAACTTCATGTTTATTAACCTAAGACATATTTCATCACTAAAAATAATAAATTGATATGCATACGTTAATACTTAAGTTTAAGTTCCTTATCACGAAATTAAAAGTGAGTGCTAAAATAAAAACATCTTATTTCGTGATACTTATTTTGGAAAAGTCCTGTACTTAAGTTTGTAAATCATTCAAAAACCATTTAAAGTAACTATTAAATATCCTGAATATAAGGATATTAAATGAAAATAAATGAAGCAAAACGAACTATAAATAAAACCATGCTACTAGTACCTATGCGAGTTCACCTTAAAAATTCAAATTTAGGTTTAGTTCAAACTCGTATTTTAAGAATTTTATTGAAAAAATCATATACCGAATTTAGCTCATAAGAAAGTTCATTACTTTCAAATTATGATTTTGATTTTATATTTAAAATATCTTGATTAATAAATTAATACACTAGCTTTAAAAAAGAAACTCATAAATTCTTAATTCGGTAGTGATACGAAATACGCAACCTAAGAAAAATAAGATGCCGGCTATTTCGTGAGTCGATTAATTGCAATTTTAAGTGAATTTAGTAGTTGTATTTATCTCTGTCCTATATTATATTAATTGTAAAGAAACACAAATTTACACTATAAAAAACTTAATTCAAATAGACTTACCTTTGTCTTTTTGTAAGCTTATAAAGTATGATGTTTAAGCTTACGGTAAATACAAGCGCGCAGGTGTACTACAGCGGTTTGCGGCCAACTTAGGTTTTAAAGAGTCGTATTGGTCTGAGCTTTTTCACCAAAATTCTCATACTCGATTTTTTAACGGGTAATATGATGAAGATTAAGAATTTACGTTTAATTTATTTATAACATGTCTTTATTGCTTATTTTTACGCCAGAAGCAAAAACTAACGAAATAACCAGACATACCGAATTACCCCTCACTTACCTTAGCTGATGCCCGCGACTTCGTCCACGTGGGATAAAAACTATTCTATCTTTTAAGTTGGACCAAATGATAGATATTCACGAAGTTTGAACTAAATCGGTTCAGTAGTTTAGGAGTCCATTGAGGACAAACATTGTGACACGAGATTTATATATATTAAGAATGATAATAATTAATCAATGGATCAACGAAATTTTTACACAGACATATTTGAAAGCACGGAGAGTGACATAATATATGCTAATAGACATGTACCCTGGACAGGGCGGACGGCGCGAAATGTCACCAGTTTATCGGTGCCCAAAATGCTTGTTATGCCACTAACAGGGCCACGCTGTAGTTCGATCAGCAGCCACCTATAGAATTTTGACAGATGGCGCTACTGTTTGTTTGTACGAAAAAGGTTTACGTAAATCTTCCGGATGCACATATCTTGGGTTTCTTATCGCGGTGTAGGTATATGCTATTTTTCCCCTTTATTTCAAAAATGATTGTGAAAATCATTTTTGAAATAAAGGCGGGTAGAGCCGCAGGCAACATCAGCTAGTTCCTCAATATATTTTTACGAGTATAGGTTTAGTGGTTTATTCCCTCCCTTTTCTAGCATTTTGAAACTCGTATTATCAGCAAAATACCATCAAATACATAAAACAGATGATGCAACATTCAAGACTACCCTTTGTAAAAAACAGTTTGTGCATTTCAGAATTAAGTAAATAGTCTGCCATTTTTGAGTCGCGACAACACAAAGGAAAGAAAAATTTATCCAACCTTCAGCTGTTTAATTAGGCCCTTCGCACATGGCTCATAAGCGTAAGTGTAGCGTAATCCGCGCGTACGACGAGAGCAGTACGAGAACGAACATTTTTAAACATGTCCGCAGACGAAGCGGTGTTGCAGCAAATCGTAAGAGGCGAAATCGTCATATTGTTATGCGAAGCGTCATAAAGGTATACTTACGCTACGCTTGCGCTTACGAGCCGTGTGCGAAGGGGCTAATTTTTCTCGAAAGTGCATTGACGTTTCAAGCGATTCGAATTTTTGGCCCATCTTTATCTAACGGAACCTCATGTACCGTAGTCATGTCTCATTAGATTTGTATTGATTTTAGCACCTCGTGTTTACTGTTTTGTTATTAGATTTTGAGCTCCATGGTACAGCGGTGTTAAATTGTTAATGCAAGCTTTAGATTCAAGTTTCTTCAAAGATAAAAAATTACAGATTAAATAAAATTCTTAAAACACAACCAAAATGTTTTTATACAATTCTCGTATTAATTAACTAGTTCTCGCGGAAAAAGACATTATTATAACACATGGGTATTTATGTATTTTCTTGATCAAGGTATGTTTTATGTTTTCCAATAAAATTAATTCGCACAGATATATCCTGAACAAAAACATGGTCATAAAATTACAAATTATGAAGGTAAACCAGTTTAGAAGTGCTATTTTCTTTTGCTGACGCCATAAGGTGTAAAGTTACATACTGGTTTTTTAGTTCAATAAATTATTAAAAACTCTTCTATTTTATTTTTAATTATTATACGATCGTTATTCTAATAGAGCAACTTAAAGCTCTAATGAACCACAAGGTCATGTAGTTGTTGCTAAGCAAACAAATCTTTTAGAACTTTTGTTTATAGATCTATCTTAGATTAATTTACATTTTTGTTGTTATACTTATTTTAACTTAGGTACTAACACAAGTGTAGTGTACCTGAGAAGTGGGTAAAATTATGGAATATTAAGTAAGTAGGTGTAAATTGTACAGGCCCGAATATTGGGATTTGGGACCTAAACAATGAAAGATTTTATTTATAATCTGTATCAGGCTTCATTTTCTTCGTATATGTACTACCCTTAGAAAGTCCTTGAAACTGCGAAAATACCTATTCATTATTTTATCGCTAAGACATTAGATACCTACCAATTAATCGAACTCCTTACAAACTTGTTTTGTGCTTTACGTATACCTGGTGTGGCATTTCCGTCTCACCTGTTGTTAATTTGTTTTCTTATAATGTTGTTATTTAATGTATTCCACCTATCCTTTTTTAATCTAATTAATGTTAAGAGTATGCTTTACATTTTTGTTACTAAGTCAAATGGCAAGGACTCTATCTAATGTATTTGTTATTATAAGTGTTGTTTTTGTACTTTTTGAGATGGAAATATAATATAAGGTTAGACAGTTTTTTAAGTTACCACCAGGCGAATGTGAGTGCGGCATTGTCTAAGCTTAAATATAAAATCAATATTGTAGAAGGCTAGAAAGTTGTCCAACCTAACAATATTTTAATTTATCAAGGGTAAGATAAGAAGAGCAAATAAGAAGCAGCTTAAATTTTATATACTCGTAAACTAACACGTAGTTTACGAGTATATAAAATTTAAGCTGCTGAAGATGACACTTTTTTGTAACCTTTTAAAATCTTTCCAAACCCGTAACACTTCACATCGTTAAATGTTTGCATACAATAAGCAATTAAATCCGATTACGTAATGCGAAAAGTGTTATACTTTTTTTATTTAAAAAAAAATCCCAGAAATTATGACAGGATTGTATAACTTCAACATAAGTACTTGTAACACATTGATTTCTTATCTTAAGTTTCAAGGGGTAGAGTTTAATTTTGTTTAACAGGATATGATCTGAAAAGCAATGCCTGCGATGGATTTTAAACTTTATTTACTCTATAATAAAGTCCATGTTCTATCAGTGATGAAGTTTGTGTCTGAAAAGTAGAGCACAGTTCAGTACAGGTTTATTGTGTAATATTGGAGTAAGTATACTTTTTTGGTAAATTAAAACTAAGGTAAGAAAACCAGAACTAAGGCATTCGTATCGGTATTTCGGAATTTAAAAAGGTTAAAAACTAGACCGTTTTGGACAATTTTTGAAACAAACTAAATATTTTGCCGCTCCGAAGATGCTGTGATGATTTTGGAGTTACTGAATCATTTAGAGAGCTTTTCTGTATTTAATTTTCCTATCAGAAAGTTAAGCTTTTTTTTTTCAAAAGTTATTGATGACCGAAAAATTTCAAAAGATTCCATTACATACAGTAAATAAATGCTCAGCAAAAGCTTCGTTTAAGACTTGGATGGTGGAAGACAGAAGTTTAACTTTATTTTGGTTTTAAAATGTTCGAAAACATTCGAAACCAATATAAGTAAATTGATTGATTAAAAGCCGTCAAATATTTTTTGATGCCATAAGTATATCAATTGCATTTTGTATATTTAATTCTCAATATAAGTATAACACACTTGTAGTATACTTTCATTGTATACGGCAACTTCGCACTTTCAGATATTCAGTTTATTATCTATTTTTAAAACTTACCGCCCGACACACCCACGTTGGAACACGTCGTCCGAGCGAGCCTCATTCTTTTATTGTGCGCGGCAACGAGCACTCGACTACAAAAACACGTCTCGTTTTTGTTAATTTAGGTTCAAAGTGAAAAAAAATTAAGTGTTCAGTGTTAAAACTTGCTTAATTTTCTATACTGATAATGCTTAGACGCTAGTAAAAATTATTATTATAACAAAAATAAAATAAAATCAAATCATATAATTGTGCATTCATCTTCGTCAGACTCCGAGGAAAGAGGGTAAGTGAAAATTAACCTTTTTTCCAGATATCACATCAACTCAAATATCAATGCTGACGAAAGTGTGTCCAAAAATTGAAATCCTAAGGCATCTCTAAGCTAACTTGGAGGGTATCACATTGAGGTTATCACGAAAGTATAGCATGATGCGCGAAATAGTCCAGGCATCTCTAAGCTAGCTTGGAGGGTATCACGTTGAGGTTACCACGAAAGCATAGCATGATGCGTCAATGCTCCTGGAGGTTGACTGCGGGTCAACACGAAGGATTCTAAAAAAAAAACTCAAAGGACTTTGCGGATACCAACGGGGGACGATGTCGGTGTGGCGCTGTTCTCGGCTTCACTACAAGTGGCTCCGCATGACCTCCAGGACTTTGATCCCGAATTGCTATCGGCGCTCAGTCACAAGAACTATATTAATGGTTAGTCCCGACAGTTGTAAAATTCTAGCCGACCTTCATTGCAAAGAATCAAATAGTTTATTTGATATACTTGCCTGGCTTATGAATAGCCAGTTAAATGTTATAGCCTTTTATCAGTGATAACTATTTCACGACTTAAAAACTAATTCCACGAGGGTACCAACGCGTCGAACTTTTGTAACTATGTACCTACCTACAACTATATACCTACAACAATAATGTTTAGATTTTGTGGTGGAAAATAATTTTACTTACTTTCGAAAATTAATGTTCAGATTGTGTAATGGGATGATAATTTAACTGTTAGCTCAAAACTCAATAAGTTAACAATATTATGTATAATGTACCATTAGTCTGGAAGTTTCATTGAAGTGAATTGTTAAATTCTTTCTGAAACTAATAAAAATCTTAAACCACAACGCGTCCTGAACTGAGAAGAAGCTTAAGTATTGACAAATGACATTTTGTTTCGACAAATGATAAGTAATTAAAGTTCACGAACGGGACCAGATGTTTTTTCGGAGAAATAGTTTCGCAGCAGTATAGCAGGTATATGCAGCAGTATAGTAGTAGTATAGCAGGGCGCGGCGGGCGACTTTGCTATCGACACCCACCGCTGGGACAGCGCAATCTCGTTTCTCGAGAAACTAGCTGGCCCCCTCTCGTTACGGCTCGGCCAGCAGGGCGTGACACACTTGAGTATTGGCGATCAGCCGCGAGGAAGATGCGACGTGACAGTGAGTTTCCAGCATCAGCCACAACAACGACCAGGTTCATCGACGACGCTAGACATTAAGGTACCTATATGCCAGTTGTCTTCAACATTTTGAAGTTTATTGGTTACATATCACTGACAAGGAATCCGTCACGATCTATAATCTAGAATTTCGAGAGTTATAATAAGTGAAGACTATTTTTTGACTTTCACTAGGTGTACAAATGTACGTACATTCAATAAAATATTTTAATGAATTGAACAAATTAAGGAACTAGCTCCAAAAAATTATTAATACATAATACCATTTTAAAAATCGTACACTAACACAGTGTACCGCCTTTACACGTTCACAGCAAAGGAAAAGCGACAAATATCTTTGACAATCGACATTTCATTTTTGGGTGAGATAATGTGAGAGTGAGTCACTGCATGTTCGATTATAGTTAAGATGTGTCTAACCTCAAAATCTTACGTAGTAAAAGATACATTCTAAATTTAAAGGCGTTGAATGAATTTGTGGTTCAAAATCTTTTGAAATTGATAGTTCATAGAACAACTTACAAGCGAATACCTAAAAAAGGTTTTATGCCTATGAACTGAAGAATCTTATTTTAAAGTACCGATTCATCCTTGGCAAAATACACAAAGAAGTTGTGACTCATCTCAGATACTTACCGCGGTTTTTTCATGAAGATTATTTGTTAGGTGTTAGAGTGTTAAAGTTATTTACTACCCTCAAAACAAGCTCAGTTTCCTGGTTTTATTTTAATTTCTGACGATATGGCAGTATCGTTACCGCAAACTATGACGTGAATGATGTAACAATTCAAATTCTGTAAAGAATTTTATACGCTTAACGCGTTGTATCACCTAAGAGTTAAGCTTAATTCCGATTAAAAGTCCTAGTCCGTATGAAAAATTAGACTTTAGACGCAGCTGTTAGTCCATCATCGGTTATTCTATCAGATGGCCAGTGGTTACAAAACATTTTTTGAAGTCATCTAACTCCCTTAAACCTAAAAGGTTGAATTAGTGATTCACACGATTTCCCGGTCTAGATGAAAAATAATTCTTTTAATTAGAGAGATTTTTGTTTTTGTAATAATTAACGTTAAGATGAATCGAAATACCTCTTTACAGAGTTGATGGCCATATTTTTCGATACATTTATTTTGATACACATGATTTACATCAGTTGCTTAGGGGATATCAAATATGCTCATTTAAACGATTGGGTTAATTGTTTCTTATATTGAAATTAAAGATAATCAAAAAGCTGACCAAGAGTTACATCCAGTTAATGGGATTAAGCTATCGCTGTAAAATTATATACTTCAAAGTTATTCAAAGAATTTATTCCAATTCACTTTAAAGTTATTCAAAGAGTTCAATCCAGTTATTAAATTTATCGCTTCTTGCAAAAATGCGAAATGTTATCAATACGAATGATGTCTGAACCCAGACGTCTTAGAAACAGACGCATTCTGAACATTTTGGAACACCAAGTTTACCTTTGCTTTTCTATCCATTCTTCTAGAGTTAGAATGCTTAAAGATACTATTATAGAAAATGCTTAAGGCATACATCGTCTAAGGACCTTTACATCTTAGGGTCTTCTCCTTTTACATAAAGTGTCAAAAGACTTACTTCTTATAGTATATTTATTGATAATAAATAAATAAATATGGTCTTTTCGTAGGGAACCACAATTCATAGGAATTACTGTGGGAAGTTCTCTGAAGGCATTAAAGAAAAAAGAAGGACATTTTGTTGGAATTTTTAATAATTTATATGTTTCAAAACTTTTGTGTTATTTACAAAGTTTTGTGGCAATACTGCTTTAATAACGACAGAGACCCGTACAATCCGTAAATTATAAGTCAACCTCGTAATTTCCAACAGAACAACTTGTTAACGACGTAGCATTGTGACGTCGGCATTGAGTTTAATTTTTTGCTGATGATTTTGGGTCAAATTAACAAATTAAAACAATGCTAAAAGGAATAAATAAATTAACGTCAAATACTACATAGGATCCTAAGATCGTATGCTAACACATTGCTCAATGGGTCTTAATAAGAGTTAATTGATCCTGTAACTTTATTAGCCTTAGGCAGTATGCACATCACATATAATGAAAACATTAATATCAGTAAAAGTTAGCATTATTGTATAAATCAAGAAAATTATTGAATTTATACAACGTCGGCTACCACTCGTGGCCAACCAGTTTTACTCATACCATAAATAAATAATACAAAAAGCCTTTTTTATTCTTTGATTAAATTTCTTAAGATTAATTAAAAGCAAGATGAACAATAACCTATGCAATCAATAATATAAAACGTAACTAAATTAATATTTTTTTAATTATAAATTTAGTGTAACTCATAACATACTTTAACGAAATTATAAAAATATGCCACAGCTTTGAAAAACAAATCGATATGTTGGTTATAAAATCTTAGACTAAAACATACGATAGACAACCTCCTGATAACGTTTAAGCGACGTCATAAGGTCGCCTGCAAACAGACCACCACGGAACAGGTGCTGGCGGCGGTCAGTATAAGAACGTGTCTGCCGAGGAATATGCTCTCTCACGAGAGGGGTCTGCGTTTCAGTTCACTCAGAACCAGGTACGCAACACTTTCGAGGTGAGCACGTAGTTTGTTGCTTGACCTCATCAGAAAGACAGTCGGTAGGTCACAATTATTGCAGACTTTTGCTAAGTTTTATAACCGCCCAGTGAGCGATGATGCTTCATTCACAAAAGCTATTTTGCTTTCTAATCATTAATCATTAACATTATTTAAATAATGTGACTGTTTTATTAATCCAGTGAATTAAACGTAAAGATTGGTTAATTAAATTCTTCTGTGGTATAAAGAGGACATATTATAATAGAAAACAATTTACAATCTATTTATGTGCACAATTTAACAAAAATTTTCATCTCTAAACATCTACAAGTGTGTTATACTTATATTGAGAATTAAATATACAAAATGCAATTGATGATTAAACGAACTTACCTGTAAGTGAAGTTCTATCACAATTGTATGAGTATATTTAATTCGAAGATATAAGGTCCCTCCCATACCCAAAGCCCATAAGTATTACGAAAATTTTGTTAAATGTACTCTAAAAAATGAGGCTCGCTCGGACGACGTGTTCCAACGTGGGTGTGTCGGGCGGTAAGTTTTAAAAATAGATAATAAACTGAATATCTGAAAGTGCGAAGTTGCCGTATACAATGAAAGTATACTACAAGTGTGTTATACTTATATCTTCGAATTAAATATACTCATACAATTGTGATAGAACTTCACTTACAGGTAAGTTCGTTTAATCATCAATTATTTCTGACTGAAGTGGTATGAAAAATTGTTTAGTTTTGAATACCTTCTCATGATACCTTCTCAGACGTACCGAATCTACTAATCTGTAGTCTTTTCGGTGGTGTTTTTTTACACTGTAACGACAATTTTATATATTAGAAAAAACAACTAATTAATTTTTACAATTTTATTCAAGTTACAAAGCAAAGCACTGGAATTCATTACATGAAATAGATACCTATTTCAATACCGAAGAAATAATTTTTAATCCCGGAAGCCGAGCATTCGTTAGCCATAGATAGATATAGGTATTTTTTATGAACAAAATACGGGCGGCACAGGCCAACAGGCCTAAATACATCGCAACTAAGCTAATACATGCCTAATACGTATTTAATACTATTCGCGATTGTTGTCGGAAGTGTTACGTCACGACCAACTTTCGATCAGCCCGCAATCCGCGCGCGCCGCGAGCGTTAGATGTTGCTATTTGCAATGTATTGATCGCAGTAATTAAATCATGAATTACCTGCAACTATAGATATATTACTTATCTGTTCTATATTTACGATTGCTTTTGGTACGCTTTTGGAATGGAAATTTTAAATTTCAAAACATGTACGAAAATTGCAAAAGTTATCGACAAGTCACGTGATCAATTTGTAGATGGGATATAATTTAGTGCCCATAATTTTTTTTTTTATTTCGATCGACATGCAATCTCAAAAATAAAATAAACAATTCCCGAAGTTGTATACATTTTTATCTTTTGTAGTGATTTGGCAATGCTGTTTTTTGATTCACTTTTGATTTTTTTCCTAAGTAGAACTCTACCCCATTATAAGAGTTATAAATTTTATGAAAAATTCGACGAAAAGCACCCGGTACCAAAAAACTAAGCCTGTAAAAATAAATTATAAAAAATACTAAAATAAATATTGTGTTTTAATAATTTTATTACTACTATAATTAATTATTAAGTAATTTTCAGAAACTTTAAACGACGTGAGAAAAAGAACACTTTGATTTCATTGTTGGATTATTCTTTTGATGGATTTAATAATATCAGTGTTATTTGTAAGTAAACTTGATGCTGAACGAAGTCATCTCCAATTTTATCGTCGATAACTTATACTTTTCTTATTAATTTTACAATAAAAGCTTGAATAAATTATAATTAATTGTACGAGTATGCAAAGTTAATGACCAGCGTGACAAAATATAGTGTAGGATATACATATTATTACATTTATACAAACTGGACAAACCTAAATAGCAAAGGTGGGGTTGGTTTTGTCGGGCATATATTTCAGATAATATAATTAAGATTTTTTTGTATAAAAGTTCCTAAGATTAAAGAATAAATAAATAGAATGCCACACAAAGTAGAGTCCCATTAAGAAAACTTAAAATACCTATTTGCAAAATATATTATCCATAGTATCATATAAAAAAAATGTACCTATTGAAGGTTAAAAATTAACAGATATTTAGAATATCTTGAGTAACGAAAGTTTTAAAATACTTATAAGCCTTGTTAAAAGTCACCTAATTTTATTATTGGTGTTTACAGCTTTTTCGCACGGTATCCTAAAAGCCCATAAATATGTTTTTTTTTTTACTTTTTACGAACACGAACAAGATAAAGCGATTGAATTCACCACGATTAGCATAAAACTCAGTTTTTAAGTGTAATCTCTGTATATTTTACAAGTTATGCCCTTTTTCATTGGTCACGACATGACAGGGTCATGAAATAGCAATTTTCTTATTTAAATATTGCATTTGGGAGTTTTTCGTTGTTGTTGATTGGGTTCGTAAAAAGTAAATGAATTTTAAAATACAAATTCAGAAATTTACAAATGCTTGAATAAGTACTTCCTTTGTGATTGAATATTTTTTGCTGTTTTATTTGAAAATCTTGCAATGTAAACAAAACGCTAAATTATTGAAAGTCTATATTCCCCTTTATTTTTAGTACCCACCTGTGCAAGGTATTATAAAAATAAGAATTTATACAAAAGAAAGACTGCGTGAGGGTCTTGGAACACTAATTGGTTGGAACGAGGTTTCTCTTGTCGGGATCCATTTTCTTTTGACTCTCTGACGACGTACTCAAATAAGGAACTTAGTACCAAAATAATTTTAAAAGTTCCTTAATTTTTTTTAAATGAGTTTGACTATGCAACAATTTCAAATTATAATCATTTTCAACTATTGAACAATAAGCACTTCTAAAATAAAACGAGTTTTCTTAAAACGTTTCTTATGAAACTAGAATTGTATTACAAATTGCTTAAGTCATCGTAACAATTTTGTTTGTTTTTTCGGTCACGTCCGGTGTAATGCTTTTATTTCCACTCTTGGGTTAGAAAAACCGCTAAAACCTATTTTTTACTGGTACGAAAAGTTAAATTTAAAGGGTCTTCCTACATTTATTTAAAGCGTTCCGTTCAATAACTCCGCGAATCAGTGCAGAAAATAGTACGGCCGTGAGCATATTGGCAGAAAAGGTTGAGCTTTTTCATACTTCTTTTATCTAACCGGATGCCTATAGTGACTAGAAGGTTGCAATGAAATTTCAGGTATTTCACTGAATCTAATATATATAAATCTCGTGTCACAATGTTTGTCCTCAATGGACTCTTAAACTACTGAACCGATTTAGTTCAAACTTCGTGAATATCTGTCATTTGGTCCAACTTAAAAGATAGAATAGTTTTTATCCCACGTGGACGAAGTCGCGGGCATCAGCTAGTATACTATAAATATAATAGCATTATATTAAGTCTGTTATTATAAGGCTCCACAATTATTCTAAGCCATATAAAAAGGTATTTGGAAAGTGTTGGAAATTAATTAAACCGCTTGGCAACCCTAGGAAAATTAGGATTTCGTTAAAAATTATACGAAATTAGTATTTCTTATTTTTACCCACGACGGAACGGAGTACGAGTATATGCGTTTAGGGTGAGAGACGTACATTAGTTGGTTGATGAAATTTTTTGATTGTTTGTGTGTTAAATTGTTCACACAAAACGAATATCCAATAAAAAAAATGTTTGTTTGTTTGTTTGTTTGTTTGTTTGTGCACATCCAATGTTCCCATTTATTTCCAAAACGGCTGAACCGATTTAGATTCAGTTTTCTGTATAATGTTTGGTATTTATTGGCGATGGTTCGTAGATAGTTGTTACGAACATCGATCACCAGGGGGCGCCATAAAAAACATTTATAGTGCAAACGAATGTTCCCATTTATTTCAAAAACGGCTTAATAGATTTCAATTCAGTTTTTAATTAAATATTAGTGACTTATTGGCGATGGTTCGTAGATAGTAGTTACGAATATCGCTCACCAGGGGGCGCCATAAATACATTTAGAATCTAAACGAATGTTCCCAATTTAAGCTTTTGGAATAAAAACGACTGAATCGATTTGGGTACATTAATAGATAGTTGTTACGGAAATCACTCACCAGGGGGCGCGATGATAAACATTAATATTGCAAACAAATGTTTCCAATCATTTCTAATCGACTGAACTGATTTGGAGACAGTTTTCTGTACAATATGAGTGAATTATTGGTAATGGTTCGTAGGTAGGTTGTAACGGTGATTGCACAGCAGGGGGCGCCACAAAAAACGTTTCTTTATCATTTGGTAGCGAGATTTTCTAATGGGTCTGGTAATGTTTCTAGTAAACTCCTAGTGTTAGAGATTGTTTGATATATTCTAACGAGGCTCACACATTATATTTGGTGACGAGGACATTATATCTGATGATGCAACTTGGGATTCAGTGTTACTCAGTGTTCAACTATCGTAACCATTAAAATACTTCGAGCTTAGACCCATTTGGTTTCGTTTAACTATTCTAACACATTTAATCTGATGACAAGGGTCAATGATGCCTTCCGACGCTGCATAGGGGAGATAGTGGCTAGTTTAAAAATTAATTTTTATTTTGTAATAATATAATAGGTATAATAATTGAAAAAGTATAAAACAAGTGAAAAATTAAAAAAATTTAAACACCCACGACTCTTATGGACTTGAAATTGAAAAAGGATTAAATAATATTTTTAAAACTCCCCGACTAAAGGAAAGTAAGGACTAAGAACCTATCAGTATAATTACAAATCCAAGAAAATCCGTCGGAGCTGCCATTGCCATTTCTGTTTCCAATATCAATTATCAATTAATGCAGTTAGTACCTATAGGTAAGAAGATCGAGAAATTGAATTAGTTACCAAATGAATAAAGTAAACACACACACTGGTAAACAGCAACATCTTGCACCATCAACACCGGCACAGGCAGAGCATAGCAGCTCCGGCGGATTTTCTTGGATTTGTAATTATACTGATAGGTTCTTAGTCCTTACTTTCCTTTAGTCGGGGAGTTTTAAAAATATTATTTAATCCTTTTTCAATTTCAAGTCCATAAGAGTCGTGGGTGTTTAAAATTTTTTAATTTTCCACTTGTATATGGGGCAGTTTTAGTTGCCTTTGGTATTTAATTAAAAAATTAATTGATTAATATCGATCATAATTAAGTACTTTGTATTAGATTCGTGTAGTTAAATTGCGATAAAAATAAAGTGTCATGTTTGTATTAGAAGAAATACCTTTAATTTGACATTTAACGTCCGGGATGTTTGTTTTTATGTACACTGGTGCCTAAATAAGATTTATATTTTTCGATGTAAATATGCCACGAAGGATTTTTTACAATGATTGCATTCCAACTCATGCATGACTACCTAACTTTCGTGTTTTTTTTATCTCCCATATAGTCCCAAGATATTATGACGTGTGCGTGTTTTTTATGGAAATCTGTTTAATTACTAAAAAAATCATCACGGTTAACATCCAAAACATTTGTATTTGTGAATACAGAAAATAAAATTGAATTCGGAACTAACCACAAGTCAATACATACTACATAATACAACAAAAACTATGAAAATAATATCCAAAACATTCAGTTTTTGTGGCACAATTAGTCCGGATAAGTACTACAAGCAAAAAATCTGGGAAATCCCATCAAGAATCTAATGTACATAATTATGAACACAGACAAACATCAAATATAGTTAACCCACAGACTTTATGTAGTCTGAGAGTTAACCATCAAACATCTGCTTACTACATAGAACCATGTACTCTGTATAATTAGGTACTTGTACATTATAGGTCAATCATCGACTTATATTGTACCCACGGTACATACAATATAAGTCGGTGAGGTCAATGAAAAAAAAAATGATTCTTTTAAAGTTTCACTCCTTTTGTGGTATGGAACCCTCGGCGGTCGAGTTTGACTCGCACTTGGCCGTTTATTTTTTCTTCTCAACGGGTATCCCACAGGGCTAGACGAAAGAAAATGGATTTTTAGATGACTAAAATCCAGTCACAATAAATATCCACGAAAATCTAGAATAAAAGTTTATCTTAGTCATCAGAATGGGTACGCATGCAATCACGTCTAGAGCTTTAGCATTGAACTCGTTTAAGCTCGGGAAAACTTTTAATTCAAATAATTATTCCATCAATATCACCTCATCGCATATTGTGCAATGATATCCACATTTTTTGGTTACGGAATCTAATGACATCTTAATTACAAACGTCGTCAAAATTAATTGCTTCTTTTATACGGAAGAATTTAAACCGCAACAAAAACTCGGTTGTAATACTACTTTGCAAGCATCAGCAGACAGAACTCAAGTGTGCGGTATTGTTTACCCATTACCAATCCTATTGGGTATTTTATACTTATCATCTAATTCTCCAATTATAAAAATGCGTGGCTTTGCTTATGTGGCGTGGCACCTATTTTGGAATTAAATTTTCAAAAATGATTTTTTTATTGGATGTCTACGTCATAACAGTTCTCAGACTCCGGTAGCTCGATATTTCCCACCGCTTTTTTTCAAGATTATTTTTACATCGCTTTCGAAAGAAATTCAATAAATGTATGCGAACTATCGCAATTTTGACATTTGCAATCGCTAACCATGGACAATTATTGATTTTTGGCGCGTCGTGGTTGGCGGATTTTTTTCTGTCCAAGCTATATAATTGTACACCTTTTGACGCTGAGACATATGGCCCTTCTATAGTAGTCAAAGCAGTGTGTTGAAAAATCAATCAGTCAGTCAATCGGTCATCCCCCTCCCTCTCCCACCCATCCCTTCCACCAAATCAGTCCCTTTTACACACTTATTATAATACAGTGTCTGCTCTTTAACCACGATAGTTAAAATTTAAAACCAAGCCTACAAAGTTAAAAGTAAAGCGAAGCAATATGTAATAACAGTTCAGTTATCCAACAGCGTAACACTTACAGCGGTTACGTTACATTTTTTATCGATCAGTTGTTTTGGATAAATTCCTGGTACACAGCACGTAATGTGCTGCTTTCATTACAAGTTCTTAAAATTGTCTTTTTTTGTATATTTTATTATTTAGTCCAAATTGATAAACTACATTTAAAAATATCACACTTAGAGAGTCTATTATTATATGTTATATGGATGAAAGATCTCATTTTTTAAGGTATCACCTTCACTAATATTATGAGGATATTTCTACAAAAAAAGTATATCTAGTAAAAAAAGTTGAAAACAAACAAAACTTGATTATAGGTAAAAAAAACAGTGAAGATAAATAAAGAATTCCCAAAATCTAAATAATATCTTCTGAAAACACATTTACCCAAATCCAAAGTTACAGCGAGATAAAAATTTAGAATATTTTATATACACATGGTGTTTTGGCTAAAATTGGCCAAACGCCGCGTTCTCGCTCCCGCCTGCGGCTGGAGAGGGAAATGGGGCGCGCGGCTCCGGGGGGAGCGGTAGCCCCCCGTGTACGCGGTTCAAGTAGTACATTCGTCGACGGGTTCGTGCTGCCGTACCGTCGGCCGGCGAAAATCGTCTTTAAGTATATTAGCGTAAGGCTACTAGTCGCGCGAGACGGCCTGCAGGGCCCTCTCCCACGAGCCGTTTGCGACCGTCGCCCGCGCTCGTCCCGGCGCGGTCGCTCGCGGCAGTCCGGTTCTACAAGCCGACTGAAACGGTCAATACCCAAGGTCCGCGTTGCCCGCGTTGAAGTTTTGCCGGCCACGCCGTGTCGTTTAGTTTTTACGAGCCCTAGTTATTGCGCTCCTTCGTGTGTCGTGTTGTCCGCCGCGTCCTTCTAACGCCGCGGGCCCATTTGACTGTCCGGAGCACGGTTTTTTGTGCTCACGCGCCATCTTGATACCACGCCGCCGCGGACTCGCTTCGCTACCCGCGAATTCGTGCCGCCGCCGCGAAAGACCCTTCAGAGGAGGGCGAGTGTGTTCCCTTGCATTTAACACCGCAGACACCACACACTACATTCATCATACACGAACACACTCCCCGGATTCCACGTGCTGGCTGTCTCCTGCGCCGGTAAGTACCTAGTAGTAAGTCACTTCTGTGCCGCGGGATAAAACCCAGTGCAAATCGCCTATAAAATTTTTGGCGGGCCTTTTTCGACCCGCCACCGCCGCTGCCTGTGGGAATCCGCTGGCCTGCTCTGATGGGCCCGGCAGTTGCCCGCTGATTCATCGTGCACAGGCGCGGTGCGTAATCATTATTGGTAGCAGTGAGCGTGGTTTGTCTACACCTCGCTTTGCGTTTTGCGCTGGTTTTGCCCGCCGCGCCGTTTATTTTCTGCGCCGCTGGCATAAATCCCGCTTTCCGCCACGCGCCGTGTCGTTCGCCGCGCTGTTAGCGGAAATTCCGCAATCGCCGCCAGTTCCGCTGCGTCAACGCCGCGTTTCGGCCGCGTTCCGCTTATTATAATTATAAGTTTAATTTTTATTTTAAGTTTTGCTTGCGTGCCGGTACCGCCCGCTCGCCGTAATTTAACACGCGTACCTACTACGGTCGCGCCGCTTTGTTCATTGCGACTACGGTACGACCGCGACCGCGATACGACTTGTTTACTATTGCTTTAATTTTATTATTGCTTGCACTCGCGCCGCCCGCCGACTTGCCGGCCGCCTTTTCAATTTATTATTACTTTATTTTTACATTTTGTTTATATTTAATTTGTTAGAATGTCCGCGAACATCAAAAAGC